>CM039688.1:3032500-8032500 GCA_022530915.1 Paspalum notatum | reverse complement strand
TTTGCTTGCTTTCGCTGATGGACGATGCCACGCCTTTGCTTTGCCAAAAGAGTCGCGCCCTTTTATCGCAGGCTCGCAGCACACCACACCGCATGCCCACATGGTGACGCACTCGCACTGCCATGCATATATATGCCCGCTCGATCGCCAGCGGGGTGTGCGATGCACGAGCGCGAGGGGAACACTCCACAAGCTTTTGCTGCCTCCTTGTCATGTCAACCTGTGATCGGATCGGATCCTGTCCAGTGTCCAGGCAGCAGACCCACACACACAGACATTCTGCGATCCATCCATCAACCCCCGAGATACAGTAGAATTTAGCCACACCGATGCTCAGTGTGAGTATCAATACAATGTTATTTTTTATTATAAACGATCGTTTACACGATCTGGTGGACATAGTCTCAGCCGACGGTTTGCTGAAATGGTTGTGTATATATATTTTAGACAATTAATCAATAAATAGAGTAGCATACTGTGAGAGGGCGCACCCTGTGAGAGCACGTGGAAAATAAAGTGCAGGCCATGCATAATGTACAACTGATGCACCAATTGCGGGAGTCAATCTCAAACGGCTTTTGGAGCAGTATTCCCGGTGACCTTTTTAATTTGGCACTTCTTAATTTAAAAGTAAATTAATCGAACATTAAGGTTTCCATCACGTCAATTATTGCCAAGCGTCGCTTCACGTGATTATTGCACTGCTGCCCACTCACGAGAATTCTGAAGAGAATCCAGCGCTAACAGAACGCACGCACGGCCGGACCCTTTTCCACTTTATTTCTTCTCTCCCGCCGGCTCTGCTCCCTCGCCAAAAGTACGCCATATAAAACCACACCAAATAAACTATACATTCTCAGTGTTATTTCAACCGTAACTTCGATCTCCTCTGACTTATGTGGCATATTGGAAACACAAAAATAAAACCATGTACTGAGAAGAGTGGCTTAACATAGACTAAGTAATTTAATACGGATCGTAGAAAAAATAAACAAACATCTGCAGCAGCACCAAGCTATTGTTTTCATTAAATCCACCATGAAACATCTTGTCTTACTATTACTAATTGGAGGTTGTAAAAATTGCATCAATTTCAAAGCGCGCTAGAAAAAAAGATAAATTTTAGTAATTCTCACAATAATCAGAAACATCGGACCATCAATTGGTAGATTGGAATATTAATAGCCATTAGATCTGTTTTCTAAGTAATTACCCACCTCTGCCATTACGAAAGATTTTGAGTTCAACTCTCAACGAAAGCAAATATCCTCTTTTTTTATTATATATATTTTTTAAGTAATTACCCACTTCTACCATTACGAAAGATTTTGAGTTCAATTCCCAACGAAAGCAAATATCTTCTTTTTTTTTAGATTTTCCCATTTTCAAATTTACCTTCAGTTTTTGTTTTTTTTCCATTAAAGATGTTATAAACTTTTCCATGAAACAGATATTTTATAGACTCTTTTTGAAATTTTCATGTCAATCCTCACAAGATGCGCTAGAAAAAAAATCATAGAAATTCTCACAATAATAAAGAAATACCCTATCATTGATAGGTTGGAATTTTAATAGCCATTAGATCTGTTTTCTAATTAGGTAATCACCCACCTTTGCCATTATCAAAATAATATTAAATAATTCCTAAAACTACATATTAATTACCCACTCTGCCAATATAAAAGAAAATATGAAATAACACCCTAAATTTATATCTAATTGCTCATATTTGCTATTTTGATAGGATAATACCAAATATCTCTTTTAATTTATATTTGAATTGTTCACCTTAGTTATTATGACCGATAATATGATGAAAGTAACCCCTCAAAATTATATTAAAAACATCTATTTTTGCAATCGATCAAAGATTATCTAAATCAATTAAGCATACATATAAAGTAGCAAGATATGCTATTATAAAAACCTAAGTATAAAAATAGATCTATATTTATTGTACGGTTACGCATAATACATTTAAGACTCTAACACGTGCGAACCGGTTGATTGACTAGTGTGTTGATAATGCGCATTCCTTTGGTGTTCTAGACGTTTTATTAGGAAACGTTATTGTTGTGTGCTGGCTCCTCTCTCTAAAAATTAAAGTTGCTGATGAAATTAGAGAAGTTTAGCGCAGGATAAATTTAAGGAATAAAGGGATGAGAACACAAATAATTATTGGAATCATCCTATATATGGGATCTCTGCATGCCTTATTGCAAACGTGACTAGTTTTTATTTCTTCCCGCTTTTAAATATCAGTTATGTGGTCCTTCCCTCCTAATTAACCTTCATGAACTCTCTAAGTTCTGTTCGGTACAAACAGTTCATCAGGAGACTAGAGTAGTAGCATGGTAGCGTGGTGCCTGTGTGTAGATAGTTCTCCTAGTAAACTAGATAGTACAGTACATCCATATAGGATTGGAGTAGTAGCTTGTGGAGGATAGATATCCCCTGGATCCTCATGTAGCGTATTTTCTGCATGGGCCGACAGAAGGCCCAGTTCATAGGAAGTCTGGCTGACTCAGCGCACAAGACAAGGACTCGACGCGTACGAGAAAGATCTAAGAAGAATCCTCGTAGGAGATGCAACAAATCCTAGTAGGACTAGAATTCCTTGTAACCCAAGCCATGCCGGACTATATAAGGCGGGCTAGGGGTCCTTCTCAATAACACAACTCCTCCATCCCATAGGAACTCAACCCCCCAACTCTCCAACGTCCTTAACCTCATACGCCCTCATTGTACCCTCGAGACCTCAAATCAATACAATCAGCCCCAAACAGGACGTAGGGTATTACTCATCTCACGGTCCGAACCTGTATAAATCGTGTCTTCTTTGTGTTTTGTGTTCTTCGTCGCATCTTAAAGCGAACCATCGAGCTACGGTTGACGCAGACGCCCACAAAAACATTACGTAACACACCCCGTGGTGCATTGCCGGATTAAAACCCCGACGTACCTAGCTATATATTTTGGGTTTGCCGGAAATTAAGTATGTTTATCGTAAAGAATACATTAGCGCAATAAACAAAGGAGAGCTAGGAGAGGCCGACATTCGAAAAACCGGTGAAGTGGTGATGTAAAAAAAGGGGGGGCGCGGCTTTCAACAGGCCGTCCGGATCGGTGCATGCACATTGGCCACAAATATCCACATGAACAGATTACAGAACAGTAGCATGCATGCGAGGTAGTAGATCTTGACTTGTATATTACTCGGGGCCGCTACTTTGTGGTTTTTATATGCACGGTGAGCGTGAGATTTGATGTTGACTGCGCACTTTATTTGATTCTACTGCGTAGATCCATTTGGCTTCTTAGCTTGTACGGAGAATCATTATTGTTTTAGCCGGTGTTTTATCTCTATAGTAATTAACTAATAAATGTACTCGCCGGCACTGACCAGACGCGCTGCATGGCTCGTTGGTTAGACTATGTGCAGCAAGATGTGTAAATGCATTGTGTATCTACTATTCCAACTATCTCTCTATCTGTGAACAGTGTCGCTACAGTATATAGACAATCTATTTACCCAACCCACTGCACATAGTCTTATTGGTAGCACAATGACGTGGCAACTGCCCAACTTGGTTGCCTCTTTTGGGCGAAGAACGGATTCCAATTTCCACTAAGGATATAACGTGCCTTGGCATATAATATAGACAAAAGTCTATTTTATAACCTCGGATGTGCAAATTGTCTGATCTACAACCTTGAACTATGAAACCGGGCATCTAAGGCCATCAATGTGTCAAAACCAGACAACAAACACCCCTAAGGTTGGTTTTGGTGGTGGTTTTCTAATTCTACACATAGTAAAATCATGTTTAATTAACATCTACAAATTCACAATTAAATCATTTTTAATTGGATAAATATGAAACCTATACCATATATTTTTCTATCAATCTATTGGTGCTCTATTTGAAACTTATTTATTCCTAGACCTACTATGTTACTGCTCTAAATGAAACATTAGAAAGAGGAGCAAATAAATTCCATATAACTCAAAATAAAGCACTATTGGGTAGAATATTTCTTAGAAATTACTTGGTACATATTTCATATTTTTATTTAAAATGAATATATATTGAATTTTAGATATTACACAAGATCTAAAAAAATAGCAAATGAGACCACCCTCAAGAATATATATTGTCTAGTTTTGATAGTATATATGATGGCCTTGATTGCCCGGTTTCATAGTCAAAGATTCAAAATTAGATGATTTGCGCAATTCAAGGTTGTAGAATAGACTTTTCTCTATGATATATGTTGTTGATATAAATAGTTGAGGCGTCATTATTGACGTTCGAAAAGTCAGTGATATCATATACCCTGGTAATATAAACAACGATTCTTTCAGGTGTTGTCTATGCGGATCTAGGATTCTTTAATTTGCCATCCTGTGGCGTGCATGTTCTTAACTAATGAACCGCTTTGTGTACCAACTGCGTAGAGCCATATGATTGTCTATCTTGCCCTTTTGCTTTCAAATTAAAAACTGGGAGAGAGAGAGAGAGAGAGAGAGAGAGAGAGGGAGAGATCTGCCCGCGCAATTGGATTTGAGCTAGGCGGCAAGGCTAGCTTTATGAGTAGCCTGCAAGAAGACGAAGGACTGATGACACACCAGTACCTAGCTAGAGGCCGATGGAGAGACGAGAGGTAGAGAAGGAGGTACTCCAGCTATAGCTAGGGTGTATGTGAGGTCCCGGCGGGCGCATGCATGCCGCCGCGCATGCAGAGCGCCGGCCACTGCCACTAGCTGCATGCTGCGCCGGCATCATCGATCACAGGAACCAGCAGTAGCTGTGTCGGTCCATGCATGATCTGCAGCCGCTCCGGTGTCTTGGACGATCGTGGGGCCACAGTACACCGCTGCCTATGCTGAACGTGTAGCGCACCGGCCGTTTCTGCATGCGCACACGCATCTTCAGCTTTACACGCTTGTCTCGCTGGCCGCGTTGGACGGATCCATCAGCCACCGCCACCGGCCGTCCTACTATCTCGCGCTGCCGCTACGCAGTACGTACTCATCGTGGATCGACCAGCAGTGACCACCATCCAGTCCACCACCACCGTCGAGCTAGCGCGCGATCGAGGCCTGGCCCCTGCGTAGCTGCCATGCGCCACTGGTCGATCGGTTGCATGCATGCACGGCCGCCGGCTGTTCATCTATCCCCAAATTATGAGTGTTCTAAAATGGTGATGTATAAAGGGGATATCACACTGCTTGACACTGTTTAACACTGTACCGTTAGACAGAGAGGAAGATAGTTAGAACAGTGAATGAATAGAGATAGGCAATGGGTAATGACACCCCCATTTATCAATACCTATTTATTAAATTAACTTCATTTACCCTTTGCATGCGTATACAATATATATCTAGATTCATCAATACCTATTTATATGGATGTGTAATGATAAAGAAAGAGCGAGAACGAACCCGCTCCATTCCATTTGGTTCATATTTACTATTTCCAACGGCTTGTTTATATGGCTTGCCTATCCACTATTCCAACTATCCCTCCTTTTCTCTCCGTGCAGGAACGCTACACTGTCTAAACAATATTTTTATACACTCCATTAGAAATAGCCTTAGAAATCTATGTATGCACTCTATGGCAAGTTTTTCTTTCTGCACCTGCTGTGGGAAAAAGGCGGAGCCTGACTCATCAAAGCAACAACGCCGCCATATGCCCTATTGCCAGGGGCGGGTCCAGGGGTGATCATGGGTATTCAAGCGAATACCCATGATCCCCGTAAATACAATGTATATATGTATTTTGTAAGGATAAAATTAATGTATCATTTAAAATTTTGAATCTTCGCTGTGTATTTGAATACCCAATGATAGACCTGCCTCTGCCTATTGCCCATGCAAGCACGGGCCACGGCAGCCGATCGACGGCGAAGACAGGAAGACAGATATCCGACCGATGGATAGAGATGTCATGTGTGTGAGCTTAGGTGGCTGCTGGAGAGTGGAGACTGCCGAGCATATAAATTAAATAAATGGAGAAAGCACCAATTAATAAGTACTTTCTCCGTCCCAGAAAACAAGTCGTTCTGGTTTTGTCTTTAAGTCAAACTTCGTTTTTTCTAGGACTAAATTTATAATAAAATATATCGTCATTTACAGAACCAAATTGATACCTAATGAAAATATATATGACAAGAAATAACAATACTCATTTGGTACTATAAATATTTATACTTTTTCGTATAAATTTGGTTAAATTTTAGAAAGTTTGACTTAGAACAAACCTAAAATGATTTGTTTTCTAGGACGGAGTACACAAAGCAAGCAACTGATGACTGTCGAACCGACGACGACACACGTAGAGATCATTCGAAGCCTCTCGACTAGGTGGAGTACTACTGATTGCTACTGAATTATGATCGTGATTGGGGTGTGCAGCACATGACAACGTCTTTGTTACGTCGCTTTAATTCATGCCTACGCTGCCGGTGGACGTGTACAGGACGATCGAGACGCAGGCCGCAGTTGGAGATGAGATATAGATAGATGGATCGAGATAGTCTGACACAAGAGGCCGTAGCTAGATTATAAGAGATCGCGGGGGCATGGGACACTCTGTCAACCTCATTTCTTACATTGGTTGAAAGAGAACGGAAGAAAAAAAATAATTTTTTTCTCATTTTCCTCCTCTTTGATTTTCATTAAAATGAGGTTGCATATGATATGCCAGAGCTCTTGATCAGCTGCCACAGCTACCACGCTACGGATACGGAGCTTTAATAACCCCGCTGTGGCTCGTGAGTCGTGAGTCGTGACTCGCGAACAGCTAGCAGCACAGCTCCCAGCTGGAACATGTATAGCTGAGACTGAGAGAGAACGTAACAGTGCCGATCGATGTACGTACTACCTCACGTAGCAGCAGCAGTGGAACAGTGGACGACTGTACCTCACGTCGTCGCATCGAGTGGCAGGGCACGCAGGCGTCGTCGGCTGTGTTTAGATCCAAACTTTCCCTCAAGTTCTACTATGCAAAAAGAAGATTTTCCATCACATCAAAAATACCGACACATGCATGGAGTACTAAACGTAGATGAAATCAAAAAATAATTGTACAGTTTAGATGTACTTTGCGAGACGAATCTTTTGAGCCTAGTTAGGCCATGGTAGGACAATATTTACCACAAACAAACGAAAAGTGCTACAGTGCGCTACAGTATCGGATGTGATGTTTTTGACCAAATTTTGGCAGATTTCGCCTGTTTTTCGCTTCCACTTTTTGGATCTAAAGACAGCCGTCGTCGTACGTGGTACTGTACGTGTACAACCGCCGGGCATCGATCGACGTACCATGCATCCTCAGTTCGCTGCATGCTCGTGGTGGGCCGACCGGACGCGCTGCACTGCACACCGTACGTTCTTAAATATGAGATCCACTCATTTCCCTTTCTCGGAAATTGAGAGAAAAAAAAACTCTCGATCATTGGTTTCGAAAATTGCATGCCCTTGCTTTGATAATTGGTTTCTTTTATGAGCGCGCATGTACGGTACGGGTGCTGCGTTTAATTTGGAACGATCAACGTTTCCTTGGTGGGACGGCTGCGTTGCAACTCGCACGCTAGTAGCAGGGGGTGAGATCGGCTCGAGGAGGACGGACAAATTCTACACCGCACCCGTGTGTGTCTATATATATATGTTTAGTCGTGCAAAACATTCTATGTTGTATTTTAAAATACAGATGGTGTGATTGTAGCACATTGTTTGACACTGTAGCACAATAGGAGAATAAATGGACTGCGTGTAATACTGTTTGACTGTGGTCGGAGATAGTGTGAGGCCAGGCGAAGAGAGGTCGACTGGTGGGCGGCCCTACACTGCTCCCGTGCCGTGCCCCTGCATGCACGCAGAAGCAGCACAGGGATGCATGCGCGTACAACAGGCCACCGCCTTGTGCAGTGCAGCTGCACGGACGGACCCGTGAAAAATATGCTAGTGCCGCCGCCAGCTGTACGGATGGTATACGGTGTACTATACCTTATATACCGTCACGCCTCAACAAATCTCGAGGCACTTACTACTATTAGTCGTACAGCAAAAATAAACTAATTCAAGTAGGTGTGTGCTTATATATTAGAAAAAAAACTATATTCGGACAAATGCTGGTGCGCGCATGCTTCGTCGATCGATCTCCCAATCGAGACGATCAGATAGAGAGAGGAGCGGCTGCGAATCAGATGCCTGACCCCAGGGACAAAAAAATAAATCCCTCTAAGAACATATTCTAGTAGAAATTCCACCGACATTTTGTAAAAAAATGAATTGATAAAATCCCACGCTCAAAGAGACCCAAGATCATCTCTAGTGGCACACACAGAGGGCCATACTATGTGGCCGATCGATGAGATAGCCCAGCGTACCTATGACGTGGATTCATAAAAATTAGAAGCGCAGCACCCGTTTACAAATACAAGGCACGTTTAAATTTTTTTCCCCCGGAAACATCGTTCATTGAAATTGATTTGAATATTTAAAACGTTAGCTTCTAATAATTTTTTAAATAAGATAAATAATTAAGATTTAGAAGAAAAATAACCATGATTGTACACGCTATCCCAAGGCGCGTGGTTTGCTTGCCACGCGACGGCACGCACGGGCGTCATCAGGCGCCGGCACAGTGACCGAAAGGATCACTGAAATAGAAAAAGGGAAAAAACAAAAACGAGGCGTGCACGGCGTCTCGGCCCAAGTTGTGGCCGGCCTAGGGGAACGCGCGAGAGGGCCAACGCGGCCGCCTCGCGGTCACCGCCGATCTTTGCCGTACACACGGGCGGCTTGTTAACTAACCTACGCGCACTTGATTAACCAACCTAAGTAGGCCGTAGGTAGGGATCAGTTTTAACCCAATGCGCCTTGGGTGGGGCGCAAGCGCAATCCCATTGCTGCATGCGCGTGGGGTACGTGCACGCCAGCCAGCCAGCCAGCCAGCCAGCCCGGATCAGTGGATCTCTGGACAGTAGACACGGGTGCAGCATCTTCTTCAGAAGAAGGTAGCATAGGAAACACATTTTTATTTATATAACATGTCGTTGCTGTATTAACTAAATAACATGTATACATAACAATTATTCAAACATTCTGTCTAGTGTTCAAGGATCATACATACAAGAGGATGAACCTTCATTATTAGGCTCTTTCCAACAACACTCCTTAAATCCCATTTCCTATCACTATTCCATCTATCCATCTCTCTGTCTACAGTGCAGCATTTATGTCAAACAATACCAAATATTGTTTTAGGAAACCCTTTTGAGGAGTTCCATTGGGAATAGCCTTACCAATGCAAGTACTCAGATTACTACTGTACTCGTCTAGGCCCTGAAGCTAATAGGGCTAGATCATTTTTTATACACACATCGTTATTATTGCACCATAGCACGTACACTGGTCTTTATAGATACCTGATGTGTGGAGACCTCAAGCGCTGCAACCGTCGTTTAACTGCTCCAGTTACGTACCATGGTCAAGCAGGGGACCAGCATCGGTACACCAGGCCCACCTGTCAGTGGTACAGAGCTACGGCAGCGGAGACTCATCCAACAACGGAACCAAAATACAATACATCCATGTTACCTATTGATATTTACACATGAATAGCTTCTCTTCTTTTTCTTTGTCTGGAGTATCAGTGTTCTCGAGCATGGCGAGTGGAGTATCTACAACAAAGTAGACATAAGTGGACTAGTTTATATAGCACAGGCCAAGGAGGAAAAGAAAATGACTGTTATGATTGTAAAGTGCACAGCAAAAAAAAAAAAAAGGAAAAAACTTACACTTTCAAGTAGTATATTGGACTTTGCTTCCAACATAGAAAAAGAAACTGGAGGATGAGAAAATCAAAAAGATTTCATGGAAACTTGCATCCTACACATTATTATTGGTTCCTTGGTCAAAAGGTAAGCATACTCAGTATTTGTAAGAAACATCCTACCCACCTAAAAAACCATTCACCTACTGCTGTGAACAAACATTAAAATAAAAAGTGGGGCCCTTATTCTTTTAAGTAGCAGCATGTTACATATCACATAGGGAACATTTCGTTCATTAATTTGAATGTTTAAATCTATGCTGATTAAGGCCTGGGAAATAAGGGGCAATGAAGGGAGGAATTCTGAGTACCACTCATAACCTAAATGATGGGAAAATGTAATTTGCAAATAGTCCCATCTGGATTAGCAAAGACATTGTTCCTCTCAAGTGCCAAATGTTGTTTTTTTTTTAAATCCTACTTTTTTCAAATACACCATTGATGTCACATCGATAAGCTAGGAAATGACAGCACTATATTTCAATAAGAAATAGGGTTACCAAGTTCTATATTTTGAAATGGAGTCCAACTGATTTTCCAAGTAAAGAGAGGACCTCAAATGTGAATGACCCACATAAAACCGAGGGTGAGAATATTGTTGCATACATAAGTTACTCTGGACGTAGAAGAGTAGTAGACTTTATTCAAGGTATCAGTGTGCCACCATGTTAATCCATTGTACCAAGCCAAATAAAATTACGAACAGCGCACAGAACAGAGGGATAAAGAACTTACTAACCCTGCAGCTCCAGGCAACACTGATATACTTGGATCGGCTAAGGAATTTCAATTCTAAAGAGGTCACATGAGGCAAACAATGAGCATATTTTTTGTGTGTGCCTCAACTTTGTAAAAAGAAAAGGCATTTGTCATCATAACTCTAACTCGGGGAAGCACAATATTCATATCATGCAATACTTCCTGGTCAAATTGGAAACTAGAGGAAGAAGCACACATCAAAAAGTTGGTGCCACCAATCCTGTACCAGGAAAATTGATAAAAAGCGCAGCAGAGTAAGCACATCTTACCTACAAAATGAGTGTGGCCTCCAACTGTGCTGCTCCCTTCGAATCAACAAACAAGTTCCAACTCTGAGAGGTGGCAAAGAGCAAATAATGTGATTCCTTTTTATCTATTTATTTGCTAGCAAGAGGGCATAGCAACAGAATCCTGATTCCTGAAGCAGAGACTGGCAACAGTCCATTCCTAGGAAAAGTATAAAGTGTTATAGTTGATGTGATGCAACACAACCGATTTACAAAGGAGAGAAGGTAATGAGCTGTAGAACTCTGAATCATGTAACACAGAAAGGTGAGCACTTTTTTCTTACGTGCCTAGTCAAAATATCAATATATGCAGAAATAGGAACCAAATGACAGTAAGCAGGCCTACCAGGTATCAATCTGAAGTGGAATCACTCTTGTTTCTGCAAGGTGTATCTTACATAGGAAGAAGACAGCACTTGCAACTGAAACTAGCAGAAGGCACAAATTTATTAGGACACTAATATGTGTAAATATGCCATTAGCACTCTATGGTTCTATGGTGCCACAAACTCACTCATCAAAGAGACGAAACACAGGCCGTGAACACTTGATTTGTTCTACAGCAGAATCGTCCAACAAAACTGCCAGTCTACTTCAAAAATTAAGCAAGGAGATCTCCCTCAAGAAATAGTGAGGCAGAGGAGGAAATTAAATAATTGCACTAATAAATACATATGAGAAGCAACATTGTGCCATCATATGCAGCAATGTGCAACCGAATACTAAGTACTAATCAAGAGATACAAAGCAACATTAAGCTCCGATATTGAGATTTTTTATTTCTAAATGACACAGATTAGTGAATGGCAACAGATCAATGTAGATCAATCCAAAGTGGTGAGACCTGAATATCTGAATCTCTGACGGCATACATCCACATATATTAGGAAATTGGTCGTGTGCCTATATAAAATAATAAAAAGGGATAATGAAATGAAATTGTGAAGTCGATTTAACAACTATCATATGGCTTAAGTGCAATCACAAGCTCATAGGAGTCAATTTGCACTCAACAAACAATATACATTTCAACTTCTCGGGATGTTATTTTAACCTTTAACCCATAAATATTTTTGAAGTAATCTGAGCATTTTTGGGATTTTTTTTAAGTGACGAAAATTTTTATCATCTGAACATTGTATGCACCTGCCAAGACTAAATACAGATTGTGAACATTTATTGGAAACCCTTCATATCTATAAACGCATCAACAAACTTGATATATCACATTTAAAAATTGTTTACAGCCTAACGGAAGGGTAGTTGACTCAATTCTGAACATTTGAGTAATACATCAATTAATGAGAAATCGATGAAATCCCAATATGTTTGCTTTATCACACCAGGAATGCTCTCTTCCACTTCTTGGATCTAATATTGCGATGCTCATGTGGCATGTGTACGGCAACTAATTGTAGTAAATTGTAGTGGAATCAATAAACCGCTAAAGAGGCGATCTTGGTGTGTTTCAATTGAATAAGCTACATCCTTCTATCCTGATGAAAATTGCTCATAATGCATGAAACAACAGTATACCTAAATACTACTTCACTAAACACATAGAAGCATGATCCAGCAATTTAACCTAAATCAGGTAACATGGTATAGATTAAAAAAAGAATAAAAAGGAAGCCAGCCTGCTGCCTAGGACTAATGAATCAGTATTAAATTTCATTCCAGATGATATGCTTACACAAGAAAATGTGGTAAGAGTGAATCTAACCTTTTTTTCTCTCAATTATTCAATTGAAGATCCAAAATTTGGTAATTGGTACCATTGCTCCTGGTTGTCATCATCAACAGCACACAACTGCTGGTCACTGTATGTCTGTATCGACATCCAGCCCAATTGGACATCGCATGAGTCTAAGATTTCCAGAAGGGACGGCGAGACACATGGAAGAGGAAGGGCGCGGCATAGTGAGCCGGCAGCAGCACATCAATCAGATGATGGCAAGGTGGGTAGCAGCAAGGAGGGTGGGCTGTTCTTTGCTTGGAACATGGAGATGTACAGGTGCAGAGATTAGAGGAGAGGCCATGCCCATGGAGAGGGTCAGGAGAACTCAGGAGGAAGGCGCTCCTGGAATCGAGATGGGGAATGTGGTAATGAGAAAGGGGCCCACCGCCGGCGAGGACCAGTGCACCGCGCCGCGCCGCGCCGCACCGATGGATCAGCGACGGTAGATGTCGCGTTCTTGGGTGGGAGAACTGGAGAAGACGGGTGGCCACAGGACCGGAGTCCGCAGCAGAGAGTTCCTCGTCCCTTGCACCCGCTCGACGTCGACATCGTGGCGGGTCGAGGCCCAAACCCAACAACGGGAGGGAAGGGAGGGGACCAGGCTGGTCCGACCAGTTCTCCGGATAGGGGCTGTTCTTCGTTGGCATTAGGCTATGCCGTGAAACTCGTGGGCTTTGGCCATGTTGGGCTTATACGGGCCTGAAACACATGCTCTTTATATTTTGGGCCTTGTGAATTGCCCACCGGTTCTTTTCTCCCACCCTAAGAGTAAAATTCACCATTAGTCTCCAAACTTGTCTCATTGTATCATCTAGTTTCCCAACTTTGAAAACGCACATCCATATTTCACAACTTGCTAATTGTGTCACTCTAGCTCCTAAGGGCCTGTTTGGATACGCTTAAAATCCGATTATGGATCATTCACCGCGAGAAGCCCACCCAAACGGATTGATTCTCTCCGAAGCCCGCTGCCCCCGAAATCAACCACGTAGTACATTTTCGCTTTTCTCCAGTGGCAGCGCTCGGCGCCCCTCTCGCCCAACGTGAGGTAGATTCTCCTTCCCCCTTCGCGATAAACCGCCTCCCCGCGCCGGGCCGCGCGTCGTCCTCCTCGCCGCCACCCCCGTCCTCCTCTGCCTGCATCCTCCGCATCGAAGCCGGTCGCCTGCGCCTACCTCACACAAGGGGCCACTGCCCGCCGGGATTCATCCGCCGCCGGGCGGCCATCGCCTCGTCGCTCGGGCGGCCTCCTCCATGACGAAGCCGTCGCGTCGCCGAAACGATTGTCCTCTGCTCCTCAGGTCTGTCTCCACGCACTCGTCGAGCCGCCGCCGGGCATCCTCCACCTCCGCGCTTGGCCTCCTCCGCTTCCGCGTCGCCGGGCATTCTCCGCTTCCGCGCCGCCGGGCATCCTCCACCTCCATCTCGTCGGCCTCCATAACTAGGACTGTCAAACACTTAAATTTTCCCCACAACAGATTCTATACCAAGTGGATTCTTACAAAAGCATGTGTTCCAGGTAAGCGAGATCCACAAAAGTAGAAACAAACAGGCCTAAAGTCTCCTAAACCACACTAAATTGTACACCTGGCATGCTGACCAAGCGGTGACGTGGCCCGAGCATGTGGAGGCCACATGTCGGCCCATCTATAATCTCTCTTCTCTCTCCCTTCTCTCTAACGAACACCGCCACTAGTAACCTCCACCCTATCCTTCTACTTCCCACCGCTGCCCCTCTGCCTCCCTTCCTGTTGTCGTCCTTCTCTGAGCTCCACGTCGACGCCGCTCTCCCCCCCTCCCCCCTTCGTTGTTCTCCTCCGAGGCTAGGGAAGTAGGACAATGAGGTAGAGAGGCAGATGGTGGCAAAGCGGAGGCTCTCGCCGCCCGCGAGGCCACACTAGGCAGTTGCTCGTGCTCGGCACGCAGTAGCGGCGGCGGCCGGACCGCTAGCACTGGTGCGTGCTGGCCTATGGCAGGGCCTATGCCGATGCGGTGAGATTTCCGCCGGTACCGCTGGCATGGAACAATGCCAATTATGTCATGTGATGAAAGAGGAGATGGCACTGGGCCGCTCTTTTGATTTAGTGTCATGACTTTTTTTTCCTAAACACAACATGGTACCTATGCCTAAGATACTAAAGCGATATTTTTAAAATTAATCTAGTCACCACATGTGTGCACCTCACTAGTCAATGTCGATAATGAAAAGATAATGAAAAAAACAAGCATAGATATCAGGTCGTAATGTCGGAGACTCAACCACAATGGACAATTGGTCAACTACATATTACTCTATATCTCCATTTTCGAATATTTATCATCGGCTAATTTATTTTTAAACTAAAATACAAAAAATAAGAAAAACCCGAGGGGGTACATCACATGATCAAAGAAGGTAACCTAAGTGTTGCACGTAAACGATGGTAAGTAGCGTTGTGGCAACAAATGGATCAGCACATCTATGCCACCTTGACATGTAGGTTGTAGGCGTGGGAACTGTGAGTAGAGGAAAAAGATGACAAGATGATATGCCTCAACTTTCACCTTTATCACATCTACTCTCTCCATCTTAGAAAACAAATCATTCGGATTTTGTCCTAAGTCAAATTTTCTAAAGTTTGATCAAATTTATATAAAAAGTATAGATATTTATAGTACCAAATGAGTATTATTAGATTCATGGCCATTACGAGATACTTATTTGGTGTGATAAATATCAATACTTTTCTCTATAAATGTGGTCATATATTCATGGCCACATATACTTTTACGTGGACAAATTTATAGTGACATATTTTCTGAGACGAAGGGAGTATATGCCTTCAATAACACTCTCTTGCTGGTTTTTTTTCCTAAAAACTATATACATTGCTGTTTCTTAGTTGAGTCGAGCCTTATTCAAATGGTTGTGAGTTTTCGCCGGCTTCTCTTAAAAACCATAGAACTTTACAATGGGGGCTTTGAGACGTGGGGAGGTGAGGATAATTTCCTAGTTGTACGGCCAATGGACCGAAGTTGTGAGGGAAACTTGTGAAAGAGTAAAATGCACCCCCATGTCCTTAAACTTTCATCGAGGTACCATCTAGGTCCACGAACTTCTAATTTTGCACATTTGGGTCCATGATCTACTGTGTGTTGCACCAGAAAACCGACAGGTAGTTTCCTAGAGAGCTTCACACAATAGGGCCGGGAGGTGTATGTGGACCGAAAGATCGCTCCTCCTTGCTGCGACCCACAATCAGCCGAACAGATCAGCCGATTGTCTTTAGCTCGGTGTTGTTTGGGCGTGCCACCTGGCTTATGACCTAGCCAGGGAGGTTGTGGTGGTGGTGATGACGTTGGTTGACTCCTGTTTCCCCTTAATAAGCAGACAAAACAGATTGAACGTTAAATACTAGCCGGATCGCTCGGATCGGCTCATCCTGGATCGGATCTTCTCCATTGGCAAAGCCCTGCTATCTTACCAGTAGTATATCCAGATATAATATATAGAAGTACTTAAATAAAGGAAGGAAAAGCGCGACTAGATCTAGTCCAGTCGGCTAAAACACCCAGATGAGCGTCAAGCATGCCTTAATTCTACCGTTATATCAAGGATTCTATAGAAATGATATAAAAAGCAGATGCATTTTTGATAAAACAATAAAAGGCAAGACATGGCATGCATCGGATCTTCCTAACGACAAACGATATGTAGATAAAGCTATAAGAACAGATCTAATCTATGCCTTGAACCTTGCTATATGCTAATCTAATAGCGAACCAGCAGCGTGAAAACATGCTTCACAGAAGGCATTAGCATAACAGCAAATCATGCATAAGCCGACGTGCAAGCATATCGGCTCATACACGTGACGGATCTCATGCCAAGCTAGGCTTGACATGAGATTCATCAAGATAGCTGATAGATCCCGCGCTAAGCAAAGCTTGTCGCGAGATTCATCGTGGTAACTAGCAAACCGTGCCATCAAATCGTGGTAACTAGCTTATCCGACGACAAAGCAGAGGGCAATGAGGAGGACGACGACGAGGAAGACGACACCAACGAGCCGGAGGACTCCTCCGATGAAGCCGAGCCAGAGGAGCCGGATGAAGATGAAGACCTGACGGCTCAGTACGAGGAGAGCTCGTCTGACCTCGCTCCTACCGAGAGCGAGGACGCCGGCGACGAAGACGACGACGGCGCGGGCGAGGAAGCCGATGAGGAATCGGCCGATGACAGTAATGCTTAGAGCATCCTGTCTCGGTAGAATTAGGATTAGCTTAGGTCTTAGTGGCCTAGCCGTTGCATCGGCTCTTCTGTAAGATAATCCTTAGCTTTTGGGGTTAACAGCCGTGGTATCGGCTCAAGGACATATTTTGCTATGTAAATTAATGGAATCTTTTTTTTCTGAACTTCTGTCTTTTTTCTCATTTTCTTGCCGATTCCCCTTTGTACGAAAATCGGTTCAGCAGCATCGCGCTGATCCGAAAAATTCCACAACCAGCTGCGATAAGCCGATTTGCTCACTTAGCCGACTCTTAGTAAAACAATAGGCTCACTGGTCAACATTAAATCGGCTCTGTCTCGTTGACTGAATCAAACATAAGCAGACAAATCAGATGACGCATTTCCTCCGACCGAAATTTCCAAATCCCGCGTTAACCAACGCCTCATAAAGGCACACGCAATGAACGAGAACTCGTCTTCTTCCCTTTTGCTGCTGACGAACACTTTTTCCACCACCTCTTGCTCCAAGCGACGTGCGAGAATGGCGGCGTCGAGCAGCGCAACAGAAGAACAGACTCTTTGCGGGCGTGTATTTGGATTGAAGGTACAGACCTTGACCACTTCTGTAATTATGCTTCTCACAAAGCTGTCATATTTACCTTGCACATGTTCTTCAATTATTCAGGCCGACGAGATACTGATCCCAACCTCGGCCAATTCCAATTCTTACAGTTTAGGACCCACATCCTATGAGCCCCCGTATGACCTTGTTAGAACAGAGACCAAGCGCTTGCCTTTCGTCTATGTCGACCCAGACCTGGATCTGTGGACTGACCAGCTCCGTGCCTGGCCGTTCCCTATGGACGGGTGGGTCAATTGGTACAAGCGTGTTGAGCGCGCATATAGTTCCACTTGGCAGTCCATGCGCATAGCCAATGCTCTGACCCTATCTCTTTGTCCCATGGAGAAGGACGACAACATGCTCAGATCCATCGGCTATTTCTGGTCCGACAGCCTGAACTGCTTCCTGTTCGGCTCTGGCCCCATGACACCCACCCTCATGGATGTTGTCATGTTTTTAGGACTAGATGTGCAATCCACCCGTCCTTCTCCCTTCCATTTAGTTGAATGTCCTTATAAGAAAATAGTGGAAAAGAGTAGTACACGAAACTGGAGCCAATATATCGCTCAGCACAATAAGCAATCCGGTTCAGTTTCAGAAAAAGAGCACATCGCTTTACTGAACTTGTGGCTTGACCATTTCCTCTTCAATGGTCCTTCTCTAGTCCCGACCAAGAATTATCTCAACCTGGCCACTGCTCTAGCTCAAGGCCGGTCCATTGCCTTAGGAAAGCTTTTCCTGGGCATACTATACCGCCACCTCTCCTTAAACACCCAGCGCATTCTAGCTGGATAGCGTATCAAGATAGGCGGTCCTTGGTGGTTTGTTCAGCTCTGGGGCCAACTGTACTTTCATAGTGAAATCCCAGATTTTCCATCACTCGAGTCCCAGTCCTTCCTAGATCTGTCAGGTAGGTCTATCCGCTGTACTTCATTTGGCCAAGCTTTACATCAATTGCCTATAACTCAAACCGATGCAGCTGAAACAGCCAAATGGTATAAATGTTTCTATAGTTCACAAACCACCCCTGTATTCAATGCATATGCCGAATCTGAGCAATTTCAGAACCCATCTTTCTTCAGATTAGACACCTTTAGCACTGATGAAGAAACCCGTGCCATATTCGGTACTGTGGCTACCCTTTGTCTCCTGCCCGTTAGCATGAGTACTGGCAACAGAATCAACAAACCAGGATATGAATCATACCAACCTGTCCTAGCTGCTCACCAGCTCGGCCTGAATCAGACTTCTCCCCGCCTGATCATCCAAGAGAAAATCCAAAGCCGGGCCGATATAGCCGACTCCTTGGTAGCCAGCAAAGCGTATTCCATCTTTTCTGACTTAGAGTTGAACATACCTAGCACGTTGGAATTCGTATACACAGCCGATGGCTTCGACCGCTGGTGGAATTTCTGGAAGCCCCACCTTTTTCACAATGCCGTGGCATCGGCTCTGTTAGCCATCGACCCTGAGCATGAAACTACACCAGAAGAGGTAATCTTCCATTCATTTCGGCCTTCTTTTGTGCATTATTGCTTCATGATGCGACCGAATTTCTTGAACACAGATGCAGGCAGGGCCTGTTCCTACTGACGATGCCGGCCAACCGTTTAAATATCTACAAAAGGCGCCACTGCCTTTATACCAGGCCAACATGCCTTCTCTCGACAAGGCTATCTTTTCTTCCCCCGGGGTGACGCGCAAGAGGGAAGGAAAAGGACTTCGCCAGCCAAGGTTCAAGAAAGCCGCCATTAAGCCCAAACCTGTTGTCCCGGTCCACACCCTTTCTTCTGATTCACTGGTAGGTTCCATTTTGCCTTGAATTCAGTATTGAGGGCTATATTGATCATTTTCTATATGCAGGGTCACAGCTCGCACGGCCAGGAACAGGACGAGGCCGAGAAAGAGAATTCCCCTGAACTTCCCAGTTCTTCCCCTAAGGATGCATCCGGCCGGACAGACGAAGCCCCTATGGAAGTCAGCCCTCCACAGGTGTGTTTTGAACTGCATGTCCGCCTCGTCTATACTTTATAAACTGACCATGTTGCTACCAGGCTTTTGATGCTGCGTCCATATTGAACTTTGATCCTTCAACCATCGGTGAGTCTTTGGTGACTGAGAGCCCTCCTTCAACTCCACCGGCCGATGTGATCTCAAACCTTAAAGACATCGCCAAGCAACTGGAAACTGCAATTGAGAAATTAGTCGTTACGTGTGACGGCATCCGCACAACCCTTGAGCCGATCATCGACATGCTGCCTCTAAGCCTGAAGCACGCGCTCCGGCCCACAGCTCACCTTGGATTCTTTCGAGAAGATGTGTTGGCCGCTACGTCATGGACAGCCACTCGTAACAACCAGGCAGCCCTAAAAGAGGAAATCACCAAGGCATGTGCATCAGCAAATCAATTTAAGGCAGACCTGGATGACGACAGTGAAGAAGCGATGCTGAGGATGTCCAGGCAAACACTTGATGCGAGGAGGACAAAGATAACTGATGAAATCAAGCGCCTTGAGGAAGAGCTATCTCAGGTTGACGCAGCCATCCAAGCCAATGATGCAAGCATGAAGACGCTCACGAATAACAAGCAAAAGCCGTCCATGTCTCTCAAAGGCAGCATCGCGAGCATCCGGGATCTAAACAAAAGCCTGATCATCGGCTCTGACGAATCAGATCGTCAAGTTATCGATTCCGCCGACAAGCTCAGAATGAAGGCTTTGACTGCAATCTGCCAATACCTTCAGATCCTACCAGCATCTTCCTCCACATGACTCACCAGTTTACTTGAACATTTGTCAATTGTGCCCCCCGAGCGTATAGCTCGGTTAAGAACATTATGTCCTTCCTGTATTTTTTATACTGAAGGCGATGCCTAACATCGGCTATGGACAATGGCAATCATTAGCCCTGCCACTCGTAGTTATTTGCTTACATTTTTTTTTCTAAAGGCGATGTTTTCATACATCGGCTCTTGTTAAGACCGGATGGCAACGCATCGGTCAAAAGTTTCCTTAAAGGCGATGTCAAGGTATCGGCTACTAGCTTGGATGTTATCGCAATGATTCTTGCCTTGGTCAAGATCCGATCCACATACTTGGATAATATTTCTTCAAATATTTACCATTGACGTTCCTAAAGAATCGGACTCCTTCCAACGTCTCCATTCTATATGAATTTCCTAGGGCAATCTCTACAATACGATAGGGCCCGTACCAGTTAGGTGACCACTTTCCAAATGTTGGATCTTTCGTCCCAACTGGCAAGACTAACTCCCAGACAAGATCACCTACTTTGAAGTTCTTCGGTTTCACTTTTCTGTTGTAGGCTTTCGCTACCCTTGCTTTGTTATCTCTAATTTTTTCGAAAGCCCATAGCCGAAACTCCGTTAGGTTATCTATGTTGATGTTCATGAGAGATGTATAATCATCGGCTGATAGATCATTCTGAAATTGAACCCTGCGAGAGTCGATGTTGACCTACCATGGCATAACGGCCTCCTGGCCGTACACCAACTGGTATGGAGTGCATTTAGTCGCCCCGTGAGACGACATCCTGTACGCCCATAAAGCCTCTGCGAGCCGATCGTGCCATTGCTTAGGATATTCATCTGTCTTTCTCTTGATCAGCTTGATGAGACTCTTGTTCGATGCCCCGGCTCGACCATTGGCCTGAGCGTAGTAAGGAGACGACTGCAGCAATATGATACCCATCTCTTTGGCAAAATTTTTGAATTCTTCAGCCAAAAAGACGGTCCCTTGATCCGTGGTGATAGTTTGTGGAATGCCCAACCTGTAGATGATATGCTCCTTAACAAAGTTCACCACATCTTTGGCCGTGACATTCTTCATTGGTACGGCCACTACCCATTTAGTGAAGTAATCAGTGGCGACCAATATCCACTTGTGACCCTTGCTGGTCGGAGGGTTGACTTGACCGATCATATCCATGCCCTAGCCTCTAAACGGCCATGGCTTGACAATAGGATTCAACGGCACAGCCGGCGCCATCTGAACGGCTCCGAACCTCTGACACTCTTGGCAACCTTTGTAGTATTTGAAGCAATCCTCCAACATGGTTGGCCAATAATACCCTGATCTCCTAATCAGCCACTTCATTTTATGAGCCGATTGGTGAGTACCACATACTCCCTCATGGACATCGTGCATGACTTTCAGTGCTTCTGTTGGTCCCAAACATTTTAACAAAAGCCCTTCCAAGGTCCTGAAGTACAACTCATCACCAGTAAGCACGTGTTTCAGAGCACGATGTCTTGTCTTCTTATCTGCCTCCCGAGCCGGATCTCTTAAGTAATTGAGGAGATCAGCTCTCCCGTCATTTGTATCAACTGGCATGACGTCGACACAAACGCTATCATCTTGTTCAGCATATCCAGAAGCTATTTGTGCTAGCTCATTGGCTTCAAGATTGCTTTCCCTTAGTATCCATGTTAGCCGAACAAACCTAAATTTTGCCATCAATTCTTGACAACGCAGGAGATACGGATATAGTAAATCGCTGGCACAATTAAAATCCTCCGTTGACTGATTGATAGCAACTCTTGAATCGCCCAAGGCTTCCACCACTTCGGCTCCTGCCTCAAGCAACAACTCAAGGCCATTGCACAAAGCTTCATATTCTGTCTGGTTATTAGTGCGTCGCTCGCTGAGGCGAAAAGCAAATTCATATTGTGCCCCCCGACGGGAGATAATAAGAAGCCCAATGCCACAGCCAGCGTCACACACAGAACCATCGAAAAACAAAGCCCAAGACGATATGCCGACGAAATTTTGTTGTGGAGCCGATCGTTCAGTAATAAGATCGGATAATGCTTGGTTTTTCACAGCCCTGGCTAGTTTGTACCTGATATCAAACTCCAAGAGAGCAAACATCCATTTGCCGAGCCTCCCTTTAAGAATAGGGGCTGACAGCATATGCTTAGTAACATCGGCTTTACATACTACCCAAGTTTCAGCATTAAACAAATAATGTCGTAATTTGGTGTATGTAAAGTATAAACATAAGCATAAACGCTCCATCTCAGAGTACCTAGTCTCAGCATCAAGTAATCATCGGCTCAGGTAGTAGACAATCCGCTCCTTCCCATCGACTTCTTGGATCAACACAGAGCCGATGGTCGTCTCGTCAGTTGACAGGTAGACAATAAACGGGGTATTGAGACAAGGTGGGGCCATCATCGGTGGCGTTATTAGATACTTCTTCAGGTTATCAAACGCCAATTGTTGATCAGTTCCCCATATAAATTCTTCACTTTTTTGCGTCTTGATCAACGGCATGAATGCTTCAAGTTTGGCAGATAGATTAGGGATGAATCTTCTGATGTAATTAATCTTGCCAATTAACTTCTGAAGCTCCTTCTTGGTCTTTGGTGGTACCATTGTCTCGATGGCATCCTTACTTTTCGAGCCAATTTTGATCCCTCTTTCATGGATCATGAAACCAATAAATTGGCCAGCTGTGACACGAAACGCGCACTTGTCTGAATTCATCCTCATCCCGTGCTTCCGAGTGCGCTCGAAAACTTGGCGAAGATTGGCTAAATGATTTTTCTGCAAGACCGATTTTACCACCACATCATCGATGTACACTTCCACAAGCCGGCCGATCAAGTCGTGGCAAATATAATTCATGGCCCGTTGGTAGGTAGCTCCAGCATTACGCAAGCTAAAAGTCATCACGACGAATTCGAACAAACCTTGAGGGCAACGAAAAGCTATTTTGTAGACATCTTCCTCGGCCATGAATATCTGGTTATACCCGGCGTTGCCATCAAGAAAGGTCATCATTTTATGGCCAGCCGCAGCGCCAACAAGCGATTCAGCAATTGGGATAGGATATTCATCCTTTGGGGTAGCTCTATTTAAATCTCTAAAATCAATACAGATTCTGAGCTTCCCGTTTTTCTTCCACACAGGAATAATGCTCGATATCCAAGTGGCGTATCGGCAAGGACGAATAAACCCAGCACGAATCATCTTTTCTATTTCCTCTTTGACCGTGTCTACAATCTTCGCATCGATTTTTCTGGGATGTTGTGCAAACAGACAAAACCCAGGCTTTGTTAGTAACCGATGTTCGACGATAGACCGGTCAAGACCAGGCATCTCATGATATTCCCAGGCAATACAATTAGAAAATTCTCTAAGCAGTTCTACCAATTTAGTCTTAAATTCCGGGTCAAATTTCTTACTTACCCATGTCAGCCTAGGGCGATCGCCTAGACCGATGTCAACCGCTTCAAGCTCGTCAGAAGGAGTAAAACCAAAACCGAGTTTACCTTCCTCGGCAAATTCCTGAATAGAGCTTGATGATGATGGGGAGGGATAGGGAGGTGCGATTTCGGGCTTCTCATCATCCTCAAGCGATTGATCATCGCATGACAAAACATCTTTGTTAGAAAAAGTATAAATTACATTAATGTTTTGCGGCCAATCGCCCAGATTGGCCAATTCAGAATTGTTACAAAAAATATGATTACAAATTTTTTGGGGCCGATCGCACGGATCGGCCACTACGGCCCGTGCGGCCGTAGAAACGCTACCAGCATCTGTTAGCCGATGAGGATCGGCCGATGCCATTGGCTGAAGCAGCCTACTGTCTACAGGCGAGTGCCGATTGCCAGAACCGGCGTAATTACGTTTTTTGCCTCTTCTACGAAGCTCCAGTTCAGCTTCTGGCTGTCCGATAGGCACTCTGCTTCATCTGATGTGGACGATTGTGCAATACTGCGAGAATCATCCGCGGGCACCACCTCAATGTTGTCGCCATCCCACTGAATCAGACATTGGTGCATCAAGGAGGGCACGCGGCAGTTGGCATGGATCCAGTAAGGACCATGGTCGTCAACCACAAAGAAGGAAGTGTTCAGCGTCTTGTGGCCAACCGTCAGTTCGACGTTAAGAACCCCTTTGACTTGAGACGAAGCGCCCTTGAAGTCGTTGAGAGTGACGTTAGCGTTCACAAGATCGTCGACAGATCTTCCAATTTTGCGGCACAGGGAATACGGCATGATGTTGATGGTTGCGCCCGTGTCGACGAGCATCCCGCCAACCGGCTTGCCGTTGATGATACCCTTGACGTAAAGAGGCTTGAGGTGCCGATACTTCTTGTCGATCGGCTTTTCAAAGATCGCGGTAGCGGGGCCAGGCTGAGCTGCGCCATGGATTTGGCCATCTGTTCGCTGCTAGGAGGACGAAATTCTGCAGGGAGGTAGAAGATCATGTTCATACCTGCCGCGGCCTTCTTGATTACCTCATTGACCTCGTCCTCAATGTCATCGTCGTCGCCGGAGGAATCGTCCCTCACGATGCGCGACGATCCTTCTTGTGCGTCTTGCTTAGACGGCTCGGCTGGTGCCGGCTTTGTTGATGCCTCAGCAACGTCGGGTTGGGGCTTGCGCTTACAAACAAGATTATGTTCAGGACATAAGCTTGGAATCTGCATGATGCCCCCAATCTTCTTGAGCTGCCGAAGATACTCCTCTTCGGCTAATTCCAGGCAGTGTAAAGGCTGGACCCGGCGCTTCTGGGTCTTTATTAAACCCTCGCGGAACCACCTCTCCAGGTGGCACTCTAGACGACGCTGGAAGTCCTTCGGGTCGTCCTGCTTTACTGGAGGAGGTGAGCGCGCCGGCGGTGGAGACGCGGACCGGCGCTTTGGTGGTGAAGATGGAGGACGCCGTGGCGGAGGAGTAGGATCACGGCGACGGCGTGGCGAGGCCGTGCGCTGTCGTCATGGAGATGACACGCGTTCCAGACGATCGAACACGGACGCCCTGCCATGGCGACCCCTGCGGTCGGAACATTCTGGGCAATCGTCAAGGGTGGGGAGTCTCTCCATGCCTTGCGTCTAGCAAAAGTGAAAGTAGGGGCAGCGCCAGTGCTCTTCGCGGTTCATGGCGTCGCAGCGGGCATTGTACCGCCGCTGGTCCTCGCGGCGCCGTTCCTCGCGCCATTGGTCTTGGCGGCGTCGCTTTTCAAGATGACGGCGACGTTCGCGATGGTAGGCTTCCTCCTCTTCAACCCGACGCCGCTCCTCGTTCCGCTGATGATGGCGTGCGTACATGCCCATCAGCACTCCCGAGTTAGGGCGACATCGTCGATTCCTCTCAATCGTTCTGACCGAAGTATGCTCTTCGGCCCTAAACTCTAGAGGGATGTCGTCGAGAGGATCCGCCTTGGCCTTTCCCTTCTCGTCCTTGGATGCGTGAACCATGTTGATCGACGCAGCAGAACCTCGGAGGAGATGGGGATATTGATGTTGGTTGCCTCGGTGTAGGACCCTGCCGGTAGAAATAGCCCTGCCCAAGCGTGCACGAGACATCGACTCGGATACGAACTCCAAGTAGCACTCGTCGGGCAACGGGTTTGTGGCGTAGATGGCGTTGACTGGGAACGGCGTCGTATCTACCTTCATCGGAGCACGGGCAAAGACCAGCCTCCCTTGCTCTATGGCTTTCTGAATTTCAGACCGCAGAATCCTGCAGTCACCCGTGTTGTGCCCGTCCAGCTTGTTGTGCCATTTGCAGTACTTGCGACCGCGCATCTCCTCTGCCGTGGGAGTTTGATGCCCAGGGAGTGGCACCAACAGCATTTCCTTGACGAGCATGTCAAAAATGGCTTCGGTCTTTGAGACGTCGAAGTCATAGCCTGGGATCGGCTCCGACTGTTTTACCCACTGGCACTGCAGAGGCTTGTTGGTTCTTGCCCACTGCACGAGGTAGGCATCGGCATCGTCCAAGGCGTCATCTTCCTCGGCCTGGATGCAGCCGATACTCCTTCTTGGCCTTTCTTGCAGAACCTCTGAATGACTCCGAAAATAAGCTGATACTTTTGACACCAAATGGCCGATGGAATCGAAATCCGTCGGCCCATACACTGCCTTGACAACCCTGTTTAGCCCGTTGTATGCTATCTGGGCCAGGATCCTTTCATCAAGGTGAAGGGAGTAGCATCGGTTTGTCAACTCGCGGAACCGTTGGATGTACTTGTGGACTGGTTCTCCCGGGAGCTGGTGGATGCTATTCAGGTCTGTGAACGTGGCTTCATCAGACCCTGAGAAGAACTGGGCATGGAAACTTTCCTCTAGTTGTTTCCAAGTAGTGATGGATCCGGGGGTCAACGTGGTGTACCATCTGAAAGCTGGCCCTGTTAATGATAGAGAGAACAGCCGAATTTTCATATGTTCGGCCCTTGACGCGACTCCTAGTTGTGCCAGATATCGACTGATGTGTTCCACGGTACTAGCCCCGTCGTTGCCACTGAACTTGGCGAAGTCGGGAATCTTGAACTTGGGGGGCGCTTCCAGATGATCGTATACCTCTGGATAGGGCTTCGCGTAGGTGACGGCACCCCGTATAGGTGTGATACCATACTGGTAATCTCAGAAAGATCCTTCCGAGACATGTCAAGGCCTGTCCCTGCAGCAAATATGGCCTGATCCCTGTGGATCGGCCCAGTCCCGTAGGTGTTTTGCCATTCGACCATCTCTTGGTCTGCCGCCTTGGGTGGCCGATGCGGAACTGCCTCGTGTGTAGGTCCGACCTCGGGCGGATTTTGCTTTGGTCCTCGTGGTGGGTTAACGAGGACCGGGTTAGGGTATGGGGGAGGAGGTGCTTCTCCTTCTTCCAGCTGTCGGTACCTTAACTGGCATACAAAACCATCAGGTATGACCAAGGGAGGAGTTGAATATACCTTGGTCTCTAGAGGAAGCCCATCGCGCGGAGGATGCATGACGAACTCCGCGATATTGTAGCCTTGTACCTCGAGGCGAATCGGATTGAGCGGCCTGGAATAGAACATGGCTTCTCCTACGTGGCCGTTCAACTCGAGGCCGGTGATGTGAAGAGGCTCACCGGCCAATGCCGCCCTGACCGTTTTGACAACAATGTTGTCCATGCGGTTCATGACCGCCTCAGACTGCCTGATCAGAGCGTGTGCGGTGATCCTGTGTATTTCCTCGCGAAGTGCTTGAGTACGCTACTGCGAGGGAGTCATGAGGTCAACTTCGTCAAGTAGTGACGAAGGGACTCCACGTAACACCACGCCACCGTTACGGGACGTCCCGTACATAGCAAGCACTTTGGCCTTGAGGTCTTCGATGATCTCAGCGTAGCATTTCTGATGAATCTCGGGAAGATCCTCAGGCCTATCAATGGGGGCGAAATCTTCACCGCCCTCGTTGTTACCGGCAGCGCGCTTGTTGCCAGCCATGTAGATGAGTCGAGATGCGTCCCACCGGGCGTGCCAAAAATGTGTTGCACCAAGAAACCGACAGGTAGTTTCTTAGAGAGCTTCACACAATAGGGCCGGGAGGTGTATGTGGACCGAAAGATTGCTCCTCCTTGCTGCGACCCACAATCAGCCGAACAGATCAGCCGATAGTCTTTAGCTCAGTGTTGTTTGGGCGTGCCACCTGGCTTATGACCTAGCCAGGGAGGTTGTGGTGGTGGTGATGACGTTGGTTGACTCCTGTTTCCCCTGTATAAGCAGACAAAACAGATTAAACGTTAAATACTAGCCGAATCACTCGGATCGGCTCATCCTGGATCGGATCTTCTCCATCGGCAAGGCCCTGCTGTCTTACCAATAGTATATCCAGATATAATATATAGAAGTACTTAAATAAAGGAAGGAAAAGCGCGACTAGATCTAGTCCAGTCGGCTAAAACATCCAGATGAGCGTCAAGCATGCCTTAATTCTACCGTTATATCAAGGATTCTATAGAAACGATATAAAAAGCAGATGCATCTTTGATAAAACAATAAAAGGCAAGACAGGGCATGCATTTGATCTTCCTAACAACAAATGATCTGTAGATAAAGGTATAAGAACATATCTAATCTATGCCTTGAACCTTGCTATATGCTAATCTAATAGCGAACCAGCAGCATGAAAACATGCTTCACAGAAGGCATTAGCATAACAGCAAATCATGCATGAGCCGACGTGCAAGCATATCGGCTCATACACGTGACGGATCTCATGCCAAGCTAGGCTTGACATGAAATTCATCAAGATAACTGATGGATCCCGCGCTAAGCAAAGCTTATCACGAGATTCATCGTGGTAGCTAGCAAACCGTGCCATCAAAAACGCTTCAGTACACAATTTGCTAGGCGACTAACGTCGTAAAGCCAATAACGAACTAAATCGTTAAGGCAGCATGACGATTACCTGAAACTCGAGTCGCTAGAGGTGGTGATGCGCCGAGGGGATGTGGAGACAGCCGCTGCTCGATGAACATATGTCGTCAACTTTATTTCGATAGTAAAGTTACATATTTATAGTCCGTGGACTAGGGCTACAAGCTCGCCCCTTCCATAATTAAGCTACAAACCCTAACTAATCTAAACTGGACTCTTTTAATCTACGATACAAGGCCCAATGGCCTGCTTCACCATCCACTGTCGCTCCCTTGTACAGCGTTTCTTTAGCCCAAAGCCGATCTTGGCCCATTAACAGGGGCGACCAAATTTCATTGCCAACATGTTGTGTGCCTAGTCGTCGTCCAAACCCCGCCAGGCCAGCCTCGCCTACCTATGTGGCATGCCACTGGCTTGGACATCACGTGAATAGTGCGTGATAGGGCGTCCAGGGGTAGAAATATGCAATGAGGTCCTTGCCCTTCCATCTTCCAAAACTGTTTCACCTCCTTTTCATCCGAGGGTTTTAAGAGGTTTGGCGGGTGCGACGAGGTGGCTACGATCGGCCTTTGGTGCCAGGGATTGATGAACTGCGCGTGTACGTGAAGAGAAAAGCATCCACGGGCGATTCCATGGTGCATTGTGGATCCCAGAGCAGTGGTGCCACCAGGGCAAGATTGCAGCAAGAAGGGGAGGCATCCCCTGTGAGAGCTTAGTAGAACATTGCCATATTCTTGTACTAGCTGAGGTTGTATAGTGTAGCCGAGTATCTGAGCTTCGTGCAATCTGTCAAATTTGGTGTTTTTATGTGTTAGGTTTAGGATTTGGTTGAAATTCTTCACAAAATTTGGGGTTTTGTTCTTGGTGTAGGGCCTGGGGATAAAACAATCAGTGTAGAGGTTCATCATGGTGGTTTTTTCTGTGGATTTGGAGTGAATCGACAATACTTGAGTGAGAAGGTGTCTTGGGTTGATGATGTTGACAAGGATTCATGGAGCATGATTCTGATTGAGCATATACGAGCAATTTTAGGATACAGAGCGCCTAGTGCGATTCTGAAAGTTTACTGGTTGTTGCTTGGGAGGAATTTGTTAGATGGATTGCGCATATCTTGTTGACTCAAACAATGGCATAGATGAAGATGATGAGGACCTCTTCAGTGACCATATGGATGACACAAGGAATAGTAGCAACGATAATAGGAGGGCTGCAACATCTAGAGCTAAGGGAAAGAGAAAGGAATGAGATGATGTGTCTTCAGATGAGGATGATTTACAACTTCTAGAGTCAGATGGGGAAGGTGAGGTTTGGAGGACAATGAGCTCATTTCAACCTATGGATATCAAAAATCCTATTTTCAAAATTGGAATGAGATTTCCTACAGTTGAGGTGCTTAGAGAAGCTATAACAGAGTATAGCTTGAAAAACCGAGTGGAGATAAATTGCCTAGAAATGGTATAACAAGAGTTGAAGGCCACACTGCCTAGACCATTTTTCAATCCTTGCACATCAGCATTGACAACAACCAATTCATTTTGCAACATGTCAACTTCATTCTGCAGCCTACCAACTTGCTCAACCAAATGTGGCATTGTTTTCTCCATCTTCATGGCAATATCAGGGAGGACACCTTTGTTTGTTACATAGTTTTCATAGTTCTCAGCCATCATATAAAAAGGGCAAGATTCAGGTACCTGTAACGCATAAACATCAAATTAACTAACGTAGCCACCCAAACCTGGAGAATCAGAGGCCAATAAGGAACAATGAACAACAATCCCACAACTTTTTTCATGGCTGTGACATTTGAAGAAGATCTGGCCAGGGATCTTTGACGAATCTGATACCCTTAGTTCCGGCACATCGTCGCCGCAGTGGGGGGTGACGAACAAGAGGGAGGCCTGTGCGAATCCCTAACTTGTATACCGCGGTCGGCACCTTCAAGGGGGATCTTCGATGCCTAGAGGAGGAGCTCCCTAGCGACATGGTTGCCGGGCGGAGAATGTGCTACAGAGAGGCCGCAAGCAACCTGGCGGCCCCTATGGCAACCCAAGGTGGACAGGCAGCGACAGTAGTGGATGAGAGGAGAAGTTGAGAGGAAGAGGATAAAGGGGGCTTGTGAATAATGTGAATCGGTGAGCTTCTATGCTAAATATTCAAGAGGACTTAACCTACGTCACTTGCCCTGTCCTGTCCACGGTGGCACCCGGTGGCATGCCACGTAGGCGGGCGACGCTGGCCTGGCAGGGTTTGGACGGCGGCTAGGCACCTAACAGTAGATAATGGACTCAAATGTGCAAATTAAAAGTTTATGGATCCAGATGGTACCTCGGTGAAAGTTTAAGGACATGGGGTACATTTTACTCGTTGTGAAACATGTACGGTATGGACGGAAGAAGTTGCATAGGAATTTCTTCGACTATATTTTTTGGTTTACTTTTTCTTACAAATTGGATCAATTCTTTTCTTTATTAATTTCACAGCAAAACGTAACTTTCACCGTCCTTTAAAAAAATACGTGCAACTAGCAAAAGTTGCGTGTGTGGTCATTGTCGCCAGAATCCTAGCTAATGCTTGTCAAACCATTCTTTTATGTCTGATCGTACAAGTATATACTTCTAGATCTAAATCTTGCCTATTAGAGTTACTCCCTCCATTTTAAATTATACATCGTTTAACTTTTTAATTTGATCCATCCGTGTTATTAAAAAATGTGAAATTATAGAAAATCAAGTAGTTAAAGTATATATGCTAAACTAAACCAGAACGAAAAAATTAATAACTATGATTTTTGATAAAACGAGTGAGTGAAATTTAATGAAAGAAAATCAAATGATGTGCAATTTGAGAAGTCAACCGTACGTGTAGTCCCTGTCTCTTGGACGAGTAGAAACGAGCTCGAATTTGACTTGTATCTCGCGACTGCTCAGCGGCAAGCCCGAGGCACTCCTGCATTGTAGTCCAATGGTTTGAGGTCAGTGCCAACAAGGAAAACACTCACCTCTCTATTTTTACTCTTTTTCAATAAAATTCTTATGCCATTTTTGTAAAAACTTTGCGTCCCAAAGTCCAAACTGTCCTTATGAATATCAATGGCGGAGTTAAGTCAGGTAACCATAGGTTAAGTCAATGTTTGTTGAAGATCTTGCGGCCGTGATGCAACATGATGTTTAGGTTTTGAGGCAGCATCTCCAGTTGGGTGACCTAACTGGCTAAGGCCATGTTTGGCTACCAACTAATTATCGGCTACATAAAATTATAAAAAAAATATTTGGTTTGGATTCAAACGTGTCTTGCTAATAAATTAGCTCATAAATGTATAATCAATTAGCACCAAATAATTGGTTGGTTAATTATAGCCAATTTTAGCGAATCCAAATGTGCCTAAGTATGGCTAGAAACGGGACAATGAGTGCTATGCCCGGCTGATAATCTAAAGCACAATGCGTGCAATCGAGGGGTATATGCGCGTACCATCATGGCCAAGTGGATTCAGTTTTCCGCTTTAGCACGCATCCGCCTCCCCTGTGTCACTGTAGCACACTGTGCGCAATTAATTCGGATACCGTAGGCAGAAAAAAAAATAGTTAGAATAGTAAATAGGGGATGAGGGGTACGGAAATGGTTGGATTCAGCCTTACCCGTGCGCATGTGATCTCTTGGTCTGATTTGAGTTCTTTCTGAAATCTCGTACACGGCCACTGTGCTAATATGCGATCTGCACCGCTGACGCTGCCATGAGTGAAAAGGTAGACACTCCTAGACCGCGTTCACAGCTTTTAGGCCCGTGTGGTCAATTCTCCACTGAAGCGATACAGTAGCAACGGCTTTGAGTAATGGCCTAGGTAGTCTGGTTGCATATCATTTTTGCCAATGTAACGGAGAAAAACGAGTGAAAAGGAGGTACATGCGAAAACTTATACAGTACAATCTTTTTTTAAAATATGGCTACATGCCTTAATATGTTAACTCATCTCTTAATACCGAATCTAGAGTTCAATCCCAGGCCAACGAAGCTTGCCACGTCACCTAGTTTCACGTTGTCCATCAGATTGAATCCCAACGGCACAAACTGGCTCATCCCTCCAGGGCTCTCGCTCGGTTTTCAAGAACCTGCGCGAGCTTTACGGAAAACAACAGTACCATCAGCCTTGCCGTTTCGCATCCCACGCCGAGACCAGAGCCGCCATGATCCATCTCCTCGTCCCTGTCTCCATTGAATCAAGGAAGAAGCGAAGATCAATCCAAACGCCTAGAAAAGGAAGAAGCGAAGATCAATCCAGACGCCCAGAAGGTTTGTTCCCAATTTTCTCGCGCATTAGGAGAGAGTGGGCGGAGAAGCCATCGCCGGCAAGGGGCCGGAGTCAGCCGCGCCACCAACTCGTCTTCTCCTGGCGAAACTTCGACGCCGCCGGCCTCTGCAGCAACGGTTCCGCTTGCCTTCAGAGGCCGCGGGACCGTCAGCTAGCCTTCGATGCGAGCCACCGCATCGGACACACGCGGATCATTGCTGCACAGCGCGGCGGACGCGACGATGGTAATCGTTGGTCTGCGGGCCGCTCTCAGCCCCACGCAAGATCCAGGTACCGGCGTCACGCACTCGTGGCCACGGCCATCAACCGCCGCTGGTCATTCTCACCACCGGCGACGGAGAAGCTGCCAAGTGGTTCTTGCGCTTTGTTTGTATTTGTGTGAAAGAGTACCAGCTAATACAGGCAACAGAGAGATCAGAGATGCTGATCTATCTAGGTAGTTATTACAGTATTTGCAGTGTTCGCAATGAGAAACAACTGAATATCCTGGGTGATTAAAGATTCGGTATTAAGAGATTTGAGTGAAACTTGTTTCTGCTCTGTTCTCCAAGCCCACCCGTTCTGAATGTCGGTGTACTGTAACCTCTGCAAGGGCATACTGAAATGTTGTGCCACCCTTTGTGCTTTGTCCAAAGGTCCCTGGAGGCCTGGTCGTCTGGACAACGAGCAAGTCACCGTGATGTGAAACGGCATCTCAAGCATTGAGTTGCGTAGAGTACATTTGCTGCTACATATTCTAAAAATAATACAACACAAAAATAACATATAGAGAAAGTGTATTGTTTAGGACCATTAGGAAAAAACAATAGATATAAGGGTAGACATTGAGAAAATATTGAATTCAAGAGACCAAAATGTCAGAAGAACTATCCACAATGTTTGCATGTGCCACCTTTCTAGTTTTTTCCTATAAAATGGAGGACGTTGTAAAAGTTGAAGTGTGTATTTAATTCAGCTTAATTTTATACCACATCTCATGATTTAGAGCAACTCCAATGCATAGCATACATCAAGGTGCTAGAATCAGTCCACGTCATAAAGCTTGGCTGAAGCTTAGCTAAGCAATCATTACTCCAATGTATAGCACCAAATGTAGAGTCCACTAAACAGTAGAACCAGCCTTACCATGGGGAGGAGTAGAAAGCAAATGGAAAAGCACAAGTTTTTTATTCTTTGCACCGGGTGCAAAACATAGCACCAGTGCTTAGCTTTTCTTAGCTAGCACCACCACCTGCAATGTATGGCACCTTCTATACTACTTTCTTTCTCCCCTTAGCACCCTCTTGGACATAACATTGGAGCTGCCCTTATATGTTTTTGTACTAGCTATTGGACTATTGAATATATCATATCACATGTAAAAAGACTAAAATGATAGGTTAAACATCCAAAACTGAAAAGTTAATTCTTTATATATACTATTCCCTTCGTCTCAGAAACCAAATCATTCTAGGTTTATCTTGTCAAACTTTACAAAGTTTGACCAAATTTATAGAGAAAAGTACCGACATTTATAAAACTAGATTTGCACCTCATGAAAATGTGACAGTGAATCTAATAATACGCACTCATTCATTTGGTACTATAAAGATTTATATTTTTTCATATAAATTTGGTCAAAATTTAGTCAAAATTTAGAAAATTTGACTTGGAATAAAACTATAATAACTTGGTCAACATTAGAAAATTTGACTTAGGACAAAATAACTGTGTCCGGAACCGAGGGAGTACTGTTAGAGAGTTTATTGCCCATAACCTTGTTCCATAATGACTCGTAGCTTTTTCCTGAACCCAGTGGTGCCATTTGTCCGCGCGCAGGATCATTTCCAGGTGGGCCTTTCTGTGCAATATTTGTCTGTTCCATGCTCTGTTTTGAAGCAACTTCCTCCGGAATCTCGTACTGCCGATACGTGTGACGGTGTGTGTGTGAGTGCGAGCATTTCGAGTGGCCTCCTCCATCGCCCTAGTGTGGCGGATAGTGTGACCACGAGCTAGTGCCCCCCGCTTCCTCCGGCAGTCCGGTCCGGTCTCTCGCGCCTTTGGTGAGCACGCGCTGACGCACTCACACTCTCACACTCACTCAGTCGCAGCTCATTGACAATTGGATTCTCTGCTCTGTTTCTTCTCCATCTTCATCCGATCGTCTCCAAATTAATTTCATACTGTATCATCTTCCTCTTATTCCATCCAGAATTAATTGGCCCCCCTTAATTTCTCCCCACATTATCTTGCTCTGATTCATATCCAAATCAGCTCGGCTTGATTTCCTGTCACGCTTTTGTTGATTTGCTGTTGTTGGTTGCATCACATCAGCGCATCCACTTTTGACGAAAGTTAAACAGGTCTCTGTCTGTGTCCCACCTATTGGCGCATCGTTTCCTCCGTTCTGGAAGCTGGAGGCTGGAAGGTGAAGCTGTCTTTGCGCAAGGAAGCGAGCTGATTGAGGACACGGCGGGCGGCGGAGGTGCAGCCATGGCGCACCGGCTGCTGCACGGCACCCTCGACGCCACCATCCTGGAGGCCGACCACCTCACCAACCCCACCCGCGCCACCGGCGGCGCCCCCGGGATCTTCCGCAAGGTAAATCTGCCCCAAAAACCGAATCTTGGTTTCTCCACCCGCAATGCGCAAGGATTCAAGATCCCTGTAGCTCGTACGTCGTGTCTCTGAATCGTGCCTGGCTTCTCCGCGCGCAGTTGGTGGAGGGGTTCGAGGACTCGCTCGGCCTCGGCCAGGGCTCCACGCGGCTCTACGCGACGGTGGACCTCGGGCGGGCGCGCGTGGGCCGGACGCGGGTCATCGCCGGCGACCCCGTGAACCCGCGCTGGTACGAGGCCTTCCACATCTACTGCGCCCACTTCGCCTCCGACGTCGTCTTCTCCGTCAAGGCGGCGCAGCCCATCGGCGCCACGCTCATCGGCCGCGCCTACCTCCCCGTGCGGGACCTCCTCGCGGGCCAGGAGGTGGACCGCTGGCTCGACATCCTCGACGCCGCCAAGAACCGCCTCCCGCACGGGCCCAAGATACGCGTGCGCCTGCGCTTCCAGGACGTGGCCGCCGACCGCCGCGGCTGGGGCCGGGGCGTCGGCGGCGCGCGGAACCCCGGCGTGCCGTACACCTTCTTCTCGCAGCGGCCCGGGTGCAGGGTCACGCTGTACCAGGACGCGCACACGCCCGACACGTTCGCGCCCAGGATCCCGCTCGCCGGCGGCCGCCTCTACGAGCCGGGCCGGTGCTGGGAGGACGTGTTCGACGCCATCAGCAACGCGCGCCACCTCATCTACATCACCGGCTGGTCCGTGTACACCGAGATCACGCTGCTGCGCGACGCCGCGCGGCCGCCGCGCCCCGGCGGCGACGCCACCATCGGCGAGCTCCTCAAGCGCAAGGCCAGCGAGGGCGTGCGCGTGCTCATGCTCGTCTGGGACGACCGCACCTCCGTCGAGTCCCTCGGCATGACGTGGGGGTACATGAGCACGCACGACGCCGAGACGGCGGAGTACTTCCGCGGCACCGACGTGCGCTGCGTCCTCTGCCCCCGCAACCCCGACGCCGGCAGCAGCGCCATCATGGGCGCCCAGATCTCGTACATGATCACCCACCACCAGAAGATCGTCGTCGTCGACCACGAAATGCCAGCGAGGAACAGCGGCCGCCGCCGCATCCTCAGCTTCGTCGGTGGCCTCGACCTATGCGACGGCCGCTACGACACGCAGTACCACTCCCTGTTCCGGACTCTGGACACGGCGCACCACAAGGACTTCCACCAGCCCAACCTCGCTGGCGCGTCCATCGGCAGTGGCGGGCCGAGGGAGCCCTGGCACGATATCCACTCTAAGATCGAAGGTCCAGCCGCGTGGGATGTGCTCTACAATTTTGAGCAGCGGTGGAGGAAACAAGGTGGAGGCGCTGATCTCCTCGTCGATCTCCAAGCCATGGCGGACCTGATCATACCGCCGTCGCCAGTGATGTTCCCCGCGGACCAGGAGACATGGAACGTGCAGCTCTTCCGCTCCATCGACGGCGGCGCGTGCTATGGCTTGCCTACCACCCCAGAGGGTGCTGCTCGATCCGGCCTTGTCACTGGCAAGAACAATGTCCTTGACAGGAGCATCCAGGACGCCTACATCCACGCCATACGCCGTGCCAAGCACTTCATCTACATCGAGAACCAGTACTTCCTGGGCAGCTCATTTGGGTGGAAAGCCGACGGCATAAGGCCAGAGGAGATTGAAGCACTGCATCTTATCCCCAGAGAGCTCTCGCTGAAGATTGTGAGCAAGATCGAAGCCGGTGAGCGCTTTGCAGTCTATGTTGTGCTGCCAATGTGGCCAGAAGGCCCTCCTGCTGGTGGATCTGTGCAGGCTATATTGGACTGGCAGAGGAGGACTATGGACATGATGTACAACGACATTTCTATTGCACTCGAGGCAAAAAGGATCGATGCAGACCCGAGGGATTACCTTACATTCTTCTGCTTGGGGAACAGGGAGGTGAAGATGAGCGGCGAATATGAACCTGCAGGGCGCCCATTGGATGGGTCAGACTATGCTCGGGCACAGAATGCACGGCGCTTCATGATCTACGTTCACTCCAAGATGATGATAGGTATGCCCCCTCCCCAAATGTGATTAAACATTTACTTTAGAACCGCAGATTTACTATTTTGCTGTTTCAAGTTCTTAGTTCTGTATGTTGCATGATATTGTTTCACCTATTAAACACCTTCAGACACTGGGAGCACATTTCAGACTTTCATGCCCCATTCTTAGTTTTGTACAAATATCTTAGAATTACCCATCCGAATTCTAACAGCCTCGTTCATGCTATGAAAAGGCAGTTGCTTTAAAACCTCAATTCTCTTTTTTTCTTCCGCATTGTTCCATTCTTGCTGTCAGAAACATGACTGCTGAAATTGTCACCTGTTCTTCTTCAGTTCCTACACAGTCAAGACATTTGTCATGTAGTTAAAGTTAAACCTGTCTCTGTCTACATGTTGCACTCTCCTGAAATGAAAGGGTTTCCACGGGGGAGCTCAGATTTGAGCTTCAGGATTTGTTCAAAAGAAACTGAGTTTCAGAACCAAACATATAGCTGTCAGGAACATGACTGCTGATACCGTCAGCTAGTCTTGTTCAGTTCTTACACAGCCAACACACGCTTCATGTGGTTCAGGTTCCATCTTTCTAACATGTAACCTGTCTGCCCCTTGTCTGTTTCAGTCGACGACGAATACATCATCGTCGGGTCTGCCAACATCAACCAGCGCTCAATGGACGGGGGCAGAGACTCCGAGATCGCCATGGGTGCATACCAGCCATGCCACCTGAACACCAACGACCAGGTTGCCAGAGGGCAGGTCCACGGCTTCCGGATGTCGCTGTGGTACGAGCACCTGGGCATGCTGCACGACGATTTCCTCAGCCCGGGCAGCCTGGAGTGCGTCCAGAGGGTGAACCAGATGGCCGACAAGTACTGGGACCTCTACGCCAGCGACAGCCTCGACGCCGACCTTCCCGGGCACCTGCTCAGGTACCCGATCGCCATCACCAAGGAAGGCGCAGTGACGGAGCTCCCGGGTGCCAAGTTCTTCCCCGACACACAAGCGACGGTGCTTGGGGATCCTGCCAAATCAAAGAGCTTCCCTCCTATCCTCACCACATAGAGAAAAGAAATGTTATGTACTGCATATGTGGATCCTGTGGTCTATATTATTCTGTTGCCATGTGACGTTTCTAGGTTGAATTGGTTGTTCAGATCGTCTGAAGTCTGAACATTTCCCGGTCCTCGCATGGAGCGTGCTGTTGGTACTAGACTCTGCTTAAATTTCTTACGGACTAGGAATGCGACTTGAGTTGACTGACACTTTAGCTGCACAGATTTCAGTCTTGGTTGGCTACTGTTGACTTCTGGATTCTACACGGGCTTTGGAAGTTTCTGGTCAGTTAACCTGCCCTTTCGTCAATTCATCCGTGCGCAAGATGCATCTCCATTTCCAATCTCTGAAACTGGGAAGGCATTGAGAAGCGGATTGTACCCTTCAGTCCTCTTTTTCGCTTCCAGTTCTTGCTGATTCAGGCGTATTAGCAAATATGAAATTCTGAATCTTACTGCCTTGGCCCATAGAACTGCCATAGCCCATATGGGCTGCGTTCTGAATCACTCTTTTTTTAAGCCAATCTTATCTGAGTTTATCGGGTTTATCGAAAAATACTAACATCTACAACAGGTTCATTATCTCTCTTTCTCCTGCTTTTGCTTTCCCATGTTCTCTCCTCGGCGTGATAAACCTGATACAGGTCCATGTCACGAGTGGTGATGAATGTATGCTGGGAGCAATCAGGGAAGTAGAGGCTTAGTTTCTTTCTCTTTCTATCTGAAATTCTCACAAACAATGTATTTCTGTTGCCTCTGGTAATAGAAATGAGGAATCTCATCTCAAATTAAAAAAAAAAACAGGTTCATTAAAACCACCACGAAATATGTCATGATAGTGCAATAATTTGTTATCTTAGATGATAGTATGGGTGTGTTTGGTAGCCCGGCCTGGGGTCTGGCCAGGCCAGCGGGGGACAAGGCCCACTGTTTGGCTAACCAGGCCGCGCCCCTAGCCAGGCCCAGGGTGGCCTTAGATGCCCCCGCAGGGTGGCCCGGGCTGAATGGCCAAATCGGCCTTTCGATTCTAGCCAGGCCAGAATCGCACCCGCGAGCCCCCCGCGAGCCCCCCGCGGTGGCTTCAGTTGGCCACCCGTACGCTAGGGTTTGCGCGTCGCCCCCATTTGCTCCGTCCTCCCTTTCCTCTCGTCTTCTCCCGCCGCTCAGCTGCTCGCTCCCCTTCGCTCTCAGCTGCTCGCTATCCTCCGCTCTCCGGTCCCCTTTGCGAGCCTTGCCGCCGGCGAGCCCTAGGTGAGTCTTTCATCGTGGAAGGTCTCTAGGTTCCGGGTTTTCTTCTCCTCTTCGTCTCCTGTTCTTTATTCAATACTGCATGAGCTCTTGATTTCGTCCCCTATGGTGATGTTGTTCTTTCCATATCTATGATATTTGTTAGTATTAGGTCAGATTTCTGTGATTTTTGGCATGATAGTATACGAGATCTAAAGTTTGAACTTTCTGAGTTGCACTTCCCCATTTTATTATGCTAGATTTGCATGCTTGCGTGGTAGATCTACTGATTAGCGCACCTTTTGATGTTGTTTTGTTCCTGATTTGTTCGGATCTATGGTTGAATGGTCAGTGATGTAAAAAATTTTGGAGCATTGCTACTAGGACTGTGATGCATTAGCTGTATATGAAACTTTTTTGCATGGTCAATGATTAAACATGTGCACTGGGAGGCGCAACATCTGTTGCTGCAGCCGTGCTCATGTGCACTGGGAGGCGCAACATCTGTTGCTGCAGCCGTGCTCATGTTCTGTAACTCTATAACATAAGAGCAGCAGTAGCTTGTCCATCCTTCCTAGGGTTTTCTCCCCTCTAATCTCATCTACCTTTTCTCAATCTAGAATGGATGACCAATCTCTTCGCCGCCGTCTTGTTCGGAGGGGTGCAGCTCTTGTAGTTGTGCTTGCTGCTTGGATTCTTGCCAGATTTAGGTTGCGTAGCCAAGCTAACCGTCGCATTTCCTATGGTCCTTTGGCACCGAGGGATGAGATCAGGCAGCAGAACCTAATGTTCATTTATAATTCGGATGATACAAAGTGCATTGACCTCCTAAGGATGAAGAGAGCCCCATTCTTCCAGTTATGCGATCTATTTCGCACTAGAGGGTTGCTGAAGGACAGCATACACTCTTCTGTTGAGGAGCAAGTGGCCATGTTTCTGCATGTAGTAGGTCACAATCAGCGTTTTAGAGTGATTGGACTATCCTTCAGGAGGTCCACAGAAACTATCAGTCGTTTCTTCCGTGAAGTTTTATTTGCTGTTGGTGAACTAAGGAATGAAATGATCCTACCACCCTCATCTGCCACACCAACTAAGATATTGAACAGTACAAGGTGGAACCCATTCTTCAAGGTCAGCCATTGTTATGGTCTTCTTCGATACAGTGCCTCTCCCATCCCTTCTATTAAGCCAAGTGTTTGTTGTCTTGTAGGATTGTGTAGGTGCCATTGATGGGACTCATGTGCTTGCTAGAGTCCCAGCTAGTGAGAGGGCTGCATTCTTAGGGAGAAAACACACCACAACCCAGAATGTTATGGCAGCTGTTGACTTTGATCTGAGATTCACCTATGTTCTTGCTGGGTGGGAGGGTTCTGCTCATGATGCATGCATCCTTGCTGATGCATTGGAGAGGGATGATGGACTTAGGGTCCCTCAAGGTAACTAGTTGCTTTATCCATTTCATGCTTCCTGGGGGATTTCACTCCATACCTATCACTGATACCTTGTCCTAATCATAGGGAAGTACTTCTTGGTAGATGCTGGCTATGCAGCCAAGCCAGGGTTCCTCCCACCATACAGATCTACGAGGTACCACTTGAGAGAGTTTGGTACTAGGAGGCCTCAAAACCCTAAGGAGCTATTCAACCTGAGGCATTCATCCCTTAGAGTGACTGTGGAAAGGGCATTTGCTGCGCTGAAGAATAGGTTCAAGATCTTATACAACAAACCTTTCCATCCCTATCCAACTCAAGTGAAGCTGGTTCTAGCTTGTTGCATCCTCCACAACTGGATACTTAGGCATGGTGTAGATGAACATGTGCCATCTGAGGCTTCTTGGGAAGGCAATCATGAAAATAATTCTGGCACAGATGAGAACCATCCTGATAATCTTGCTTGGGTTGCCATGAGAGACATGCTGGCTAATCAGATGTGGGCTGCTAGGGCTGGGCATAATGCTCAGATGTAATTATGGGCAAGCTGCTAGCTCTAATGTTGTTCTACCTCTATGTATGAGACCATTTTCGTGATTTCACATTGCTGTAATATTAATTAACATCTGTAGCTGAGCCTTAGTAGCAATACTATGACAAGTGTGATGACTTTTAAGGCTGAGACCATTCAATTTAATCCAAGCCTGTTGGTTTTTATGTGCTATTTTTTTTGGTAATTGCTATCTGTTTCTTATCTTCCTGCTATTCCGTATCCACAAAATTCTTTAGGCTATGGAGGTAGGGGACAATGATTTGGTTGGGGAGGAGGCACAGGTGGGGAACAATGGAGTGCCTGTTCCTAGGTTCCATTGGGATGCTGCTAGGTCTGGGTTCATGTTGAGGCGCTTTGCTGAGATGGTCAGTGAAGGCCTAAAGACTGATAAAGGGTTCAAGGAGATCCATTGCAATGCAGTGGCCAAGGACCTGTCAGAATTTATTGGGGTGGCTGTCAATTCTACCCAGGTGTCCAATCACCTTAGAAAGTGGAGGGCTAAGTGGGGGAAGATCTGTAGGCTCAAAAATCTCAGTGGGGCACTTTGGGATGACAATAATTTCATGATCTCCATTGACCAGGAGCAGTACAATGGTCATACCAAGGTTAGGAACAATACACTTTTGTTATTGCTGCCCTTTCCATATGACTTGGATCTAACTTTACCACATTCTGCTAACTTTACCATATTCTGCTAACTGTAGGCACACCCTAAGGATGCTGATTTTCTCAACACACCCATAGTTCACTACCAGCCCATGGAAGCCATATTTGGTGGTGGGGTTGCAACTGGTAGATATGCCATGGGGTCCAATGAGCCACTTGAGATTCCTACTGATGCTGATCTTATTGACTTGGATGTTGACACTCCAACCCAAGATGTTGAAGACACCATGCCTACTGAGACCAAGCCAAGGGTTGAACCCACTAAGAGAGGCAAACGGAAGAGGGTGCCAGATGATGAGGTTACACTCATGTGTGGCCTCACTGATGCAGTGAGGGGTTTCTCTGCTGCTGTCAGTGATGCCATTCCTGGGCTCTATCAAGCTGTGATGAATTGTCCAGGTTTCAGAAGAGAGGCACTCATGGCAGCTCTAGGCCATCTGACAGAGAAGAAAGCCCATGGCCTAATGTTTGTGGAGATGACAGCTGATGATAGGGATCTTTGGCTCAGGACTTACCTGACCAAGGACTACTACATGTAGGCTGATTCCTACTGACCACTAATCCACTTTTTGTGAAGCTTCTGACCAAACTCAGGCTGCTGGGTACCAAGTTACCTAGCCCTGACCATCTGACCATACCTAGCAGTTGGGGACAGATAATACTGGATCTGTTGCCAGTTTTTTTTGTAAGTAATTGCACCACTAAAGAGTGCAGACTATTTGATGTAGGATTTAAGCCACGTGTTGAATCCTCCTGTGCTGGTTAGAGGCTTGGATGGTGGGTAATCCATGAGTTGTGAGCTGGACATCGATGTCATGACTTTGCTGGACAAATTTGAGTTCATGTTTCATTCATGTGTGTGATTTTTGCTGGTTTATGTTGCTTTATTATGCTGCTTCATTGGATGGATGTGGGAAACTGTCAAATGGATGTTGTTACTGTCAAATGCTGGAAATTGGTATTGTTTGCCTATGATGAAAGACAGCAACCTGATGGTGTGGGGCACTCATGTTTCTGGCATCAGTCTTGTTTTTTATCTACTGTTTCTTATCCTAGTAAACTCAGTTTTTCTGTTTCTGGCATCAGTCTTGTTTTTAATCTGCTGTTTCAGTCTCGTTTTGGCTATTTTTGCAACTTTTGGGCAAACATGAGTGCTCCTTTACATCATGTGATGAAGCTGTCACTAATCTGAGGCCAACTTTTGTCAAAAATAATTTTTTATTGTGTTGTGTGTTAGGTTCGAACATGCCTTGGTATGTTGTTTTCCGTGGTCACAAACCTGGGGTTTACCAGGACTGGTCCTTGTGCAATGAACAAGTCTCGGGGTTCAAGAATTCATCATTCAAAAGATATGCATCTGAACGAGCAGCATTAGATGCATTTGACATGTTCCTAGGATCACAAATAGGCAATGGTGGTGGGGATAACAATACAAATTTCAAGGGCAAAGACTTGGCTAGAAAAATTACATGGGGGATGAAAGATTGTATCATTGTTATCCAGTTCTTTGTAATTGTAGTGCTGCTCTATTGTGCTATTTGGTGAGAAGACCGTCTAGTAGTTTTATGGTCCTTGATGTAAGATGTGACGTTGTACTGTTGACTGATCTATGCATTTGGAAATATGGAATGCTAATTGTTGTTTAATCATGTATGTAAGATGTGACGTTGTACTGGTTGTTACCCCAACACACAACACAGTAGTCCAATATCCTTGTACTTAGCCATTTCTGAGGGGGAGGTCTAAGACCACACAACCTGGCCAACCAACCAAACAGAGGCTAGCTAGAGCCAAGAGTCCAATACAGGCAACCAAACAAGACCTCTGGCTGGACAGGCTACACAGGAAGTGCAACCAAACAGACGCTACCGCCGGTCGTTGTCCCTGGGGAGCCTGCGCCCCGATAGCCTGGCCAGGGAGGCTAGGCGGGCTATGGCAGAACTTGCAACCAAACACACCCTATATTTTCTAAAAAAAAACTTGTTAAAGAAGTTTGACTTGGAACAAAATTAAAGTGACATCTAATTTAAAACGGATGGAGTACTAAAATGGCCAAATTTTACCGCAGACTAATTTTATGAAGAATTACACTAGTAGAAAACACACTATTGTGCCCGTAACATTCAGAGGACATCCGGATAAGAGCATTTCCAAAGTTTAGACATCATGTTCTCAGGTCAGAAATGGAGGAGCATTCGTGTCATGTCTGGGCGCCGTCCATCTCAGGGACTGTTTTTCTGTGCTGGTCTGGTCTTTGCTGGAAATTCTGAGGGGAGAAACGGTGTGGTGATCGGTGATCTGTGACCTTCTTTGGACCAGTTGATGCCTTTCAGCTTTTCTTGCTATCCTCCTTTCCCTTTCTTCTGCATTAAGCCTGTTCCTGTCCAGCTTATTCTCCCGTTCTCTGTATCCACAAGTTTCGGGCACATTTCTGGACCTGTTTAGAAATAAGGAAAAGGAGAGGCATTGTTTATTACGCTGCCAATAATCCCTGAAATGTTTATTGTGTGTTTTCTTCCCATTCAACATCGGCCAGATATCATAGGCGTGTTTGGATCCGGGAGCTAAATTTTAGCCCATGTCACATCAGATGTTTAGAGGCTGATTAAAAATATTAAATATGATTTAATTAGAAAACTAATTAGAGGACTAAATGACGAGATGAATTTATTAAGTCTAATTAACCTATGATTAACTGGCATCGCATTTGCTAATAGTAGATTAATTAGGCTTAATAAATTCGTCTCGCCGTTTAGTCCTCATCATCTGTGTAATTAGTTTTATAATTAGACTATATTTAATACTTTTTAACTAGTTTTCAAATATTCGATGTGACGGAACTAAATTTTTGCACCTCTAGACTCGACACCGTGTTTATTTCTGAAGATGGTTTCAGGTTTCTCTCAATGTCTGGACCTGGACATGCACATATCAAGCGTAGTATCAGGCGCCATACCCACAGGCAAACCTCGTGAATCACGCGCACCATTTGGACGCGATTGCGAGCTCAATCGGCGAGCGGCGCCCACCGTCCACCGCAATCAAGCATCCGTGCGTGGCTCGAGCACGACGGGTGCTGCACCTGCACTGCCGCTGGCTGGGTATGGAGCATTCATATCGACGCACCACCCGTACCCGTCTCCGTCCTACTCATGCCAGTTGGATCAACTAAGCTACTCCAGAGTTTTTTTTTTCTTTTTTTACCTGCAGATTACGCACGTGGAGATTGCTTTCTGTAATTCTGTTCCCAACTAACCTGAGTTACCGAGAGATTTGCAAAGACAAATGCCCTTCATTTTGTATCGAAAAGACACAGGTGAACCGCTTCGCGTGCTCAGGTCCGCAATATCGGTCGAAAACCGACGATTTTCAAATGAATTCTTTTCATGTATCGATATAAAAAAGCAAAAAATCGTTGACAAATGCTAATAGAACGACTGTTTTAGCGATTTTTGGTGATTATCGCTCCAAAACCATTGTCGTCTCTACCGGTAAACAGTGTATCGTTGGTAAATCAAACCCTTTTCGTGTAGTGAGTAGTGACTAACAATCTAGTAGGCAGTGGATTTAACAGAAGTTTCCTATATGAACACATCACAGAGGAGGTTTCATTTCAGCTGTGCGTCCTCGGGCACATTATCGCGTAGTATACGTAGACGGGATTATAGAAAACCTATCTCGATAGAAAACAGTCAAATTCATTTATAGTAATGCGAGAATTTTGTAGAAATTGTATATAAGCCCACTTTCAAAAATTATGAAATTCAGGGAAAAAATTTCCATATTCAAAAAAAGACTCAAAACCACGCAATTACAAATTCCCCGTACTAGATCAGTGAATGAATTACGGTGATGTCTACTGTACCTGTACGTCGCCGTAGCTCGTAGGCCCCCCGGACAGGCGGACACGCACACATCCACGCATATTCCCTTCCCTTCTTCCCCCTTTCCCTCCCCACTCCGCTGCGTTCCCTTCCATTACATTCCCTTCCCCACCCCAGCACCACCGCGCGCTCCTCCTCCTCCTCTCCGCCGCCGCCGTAGCCCCCCGCCGGCGCCCATGACCGGCGCGGCGGCCCACGCGGTGGACCCCCGCGGCGGCGCCTCCGCCGAGACGCAGCCCCCGGCCGCCGCAGCCGCGGCGGCGGCGGCGGCCGCGGGGCGCGGCGAGCCGGCGCGCAAGGCGGGGCCCGTCACCATGGAGCACGTGCTGCTCGCGCTCCACGAGACGGAGGCCGAGCGGGAGGCGCGGATCCGGGACATGTTCGGCTTCTTCGACGCCGCGGGCCGCGGGCAGCTCGACTACGCGCAGATCGAGGCGGGGCTCGCCGCGCTGCAGGTCCCCGCCGAGTGCAAGTACGCGCGGGAGCTGCTCCGCGCCTGCGACCGCGACCGCGACGGCCGCGTCGGCTACGACGACTTCAGGCGATACATGGACGACAAGGAGCTCGAGCTCTACCGCATCTTCCAGGCCATCGACGTCGAGCACAACGGGTGCATCCTGCCCGAGGAGCTGTGGGACGCGCTCGTCAAGGCTGGTATGTGTTCCCTTGCCCCCAAACCCCCCCTACACATCCAGCTTCGGTGATTCTGGACGCGTCGGTGCTGTGCTGTGCTGGATTCTGGCCCTTCGTGCGTAATGTACTAGTTGGCATGACGTAGTAACGTACGTTTGGTTGTTGTTGGGTGCTTGTGACAGACGATGAAACCCAACCGTTGGAGTTTGTTGCTAGTTTTTATAACCTTATTATTTATTATTAGTGGTTAACTAGTAGATGGAAGTGAGTGCTGTCAGCTGTGGAGATGGAGAATGTTCTCTGCAAATTGTCTTCGTATCAGTAGCTATACACGGATACTGATGTTGCTTAAAGGAACTTGCAGTTTCTGTGCTTCTCATGTTTAGCAATTGCAAGCATTTAATAGTATCTGTGAGTAGCTTTAGAGTCTGAGCTATTTTTAAAATATATGAGAATGAGTAAAATAGGCTTGTTGTTGTGTAACTGTAGGTATTGCTTTATAGACCTTTCGAAACTGCAGTCTTCTAGTCATATATTTATATGTTCATAGAATAGAATATATCATGCATGGAATTAAACTAGTTTTGAATCATCAAAGAATGTTTCCATTGCTTGAATTTGGATATCTAACAAATGATCAGAAGTGGTTCACTAAGTCCTGAGCATTGTTTACGTTTCAGTATGGACATATAACCGAGTTAAATTTTCTTACATGTAGTTTTTTCAATACTCACTAGCTTGAAATTGGCATGGCATAATTATTGACAATACATTATATTTCCTAGCTCTTACATGACTTGTGTGATGATGTTTTCATCTTTGCTTGTATGATATTTTCAATGTTTCATGGGTCTGGGATCAATTATAGTCTTTGCTTCAATGTTTCATTTTTGCTGTGCCATGGTGTTATTTTCCAGAGTCTGGGATCAATTATAGTCAAGAGAGGCTGGAGGGTGGGGTACTGAACCAAATCCACAGTGAATTTACCATGGCACAGCTGAGGGAGGGAGGCTTGTGCTAGTGGACCCGATGCACGGGTGATGTGCATAAAAGGGAGTGAGTAGGACAGCAGAGGAACTTCTCTTACCCCCCTTCTTGAATTAACCAAATTAGCATGGTCTCCATATATAGGCTGGTCCCTAACAGTTCTAATATATTCTTTGCCCTAAGGAAGTTAGTATAAACAAAGCAACCAAATCAAATAGATACCATTGCTTAATGATGAAGGCACTCAGAGCCAAGCCAGGACACACCGTGCTCCTTAGCCACCATGGCTGGTAGTGCACAAGCCATCCCTCATCTGGTAAAACACCCACCATGAGATATACTCTTTCTAAATTCCATATTCTTTAACTGCTTAGAGATCAAGAGCTGTGCTGATGTATCAAGTATCATGCTGATGAGTGCCAAGGGGTATTTCGTGCTAAAGTGGAATCTTCAGCCTTTAGTTTGGGAAAATTTATGGATTCATACACTGAGGATTTAGTTAATTTGGCTTTGGTTTCCAACAAGTTACATATCAACTCATAATACCGATTGTTTTTCATTTAGACTAAATGTTCCCTAATTAGAGTACTAACTTCACTCTACCTACAGTTCATATTTTACAGAATCATATAGGATCAAGGTCAGATTTCCTACAGTTTCTAGATTTCTGGAAATCGCCTTATGTTCTTTGCTTCCCAGCTAGTGCTTTTCATATGCTCTCATATATTATATTGTCAGGTTATTTCAAGCTTCAGTAACATTTGTATCTGTAATCTATCTTACAAGCAATGTCAGTTTCCTGTCTGCAGGTATAGAGATTAATGATGAGGAGCTGGCAAGATTTGTTGAGCATGTCGACAAGGACAACAATGGGATCATTACTTTTGAAGAATGGAGAGACTTTCTTCTGCTTTACCCTAATGAGGCGACCATCGAGAACATTTATCATCATTGGGAAAGAGTCTGTCTTGTTGATATAGGTGAACAGGCTGCTATACCAGAAGGCATAAGTAAGCATGTCAACGCAAGCAAATATCTGATTGCTGGAGGGATTGCTGGTGCAGCATCTCGTACTGCAACTGCACCTCTGGATCGCCTTAAAGTGATCATGCAAGTGCAAACATCGCGAACTACAGTAATGCATGCAATTAAAGATATCTGGACCAAGGGTGGTATGCTGGGATTTTTTAGAGGGAATGGATTGAATGTTGTAAAAGTTGCTCCAGAAAGTGCAATAAGATTTTATGCCTATGAAATGTTAAAAGAATATATTATGAAGAGGAAAGGAGAAAACAAGAGTGAAGTTGGTGCTTCTGAACGTCTTGTTGCTGGTGGTTTAGCTGGTGCAGTGGCCCAAACAGCAATTTATCCTATAGATTTAATAAAGACACGTCTACAGACTTATGAGGGTGGTAAAGTTCCTAGAATTGGTGCACTGTCAAGGGATATTTTGATGCATGAAGGTCCCCGAGCATTTTATAGAGGTCTTGTTCCGTCATTGCTCGGTATTGTACCTTATGCCGGAATTGATCTTGCCGTATATGAGACTTTGAAAGATGTGTCGAAGACGTATATACTGAAGGACAGTGGTTAGCCCTCTCTCAGTAATTGTTCGTGTTTCCTACCTTTGTTGCAACTGTGTGTTTATTGATTCTTGAATGGTTTCTTTGATATCATGTAGATCCTGGTCCTCTAGTACAATTGGGCTGTGGAACTGTATCTGGAGCTCTAGGTGCGACATGTGTTTACCCTTTACAGGTCATCAGAACAAGGTAAGGAATTTGTAACCGTATGTTTTGTAAATCTCTCTCTCTCTCAACCATATTTCTAAATATATGTAGACTGCAAGCTCAACAAGCCAATTCAGAAACTGCCTATAGAGGAATGTCTGATGTCTTCTGGAGAACCTTACAGCATGAGGGTGTTTCTGGATTCTACAAAGGAATTCTACCAAATCTGCTTAAAGTGGTGCCTGCTGCAAGTATTACCTATCTAGCGTATGAGGCGATGAAGAAAAATCTATCTCTTGATTAAATTTTGGTGTTCTGCAAAATCAGCCATCATTATTGACATGGTTGACTGTAGAGATAATGACGACACATGAATTTACTGGTTAAATTGCTCCTTTAATCCTTTTTTGAAGTCAAAGATGGTGCCTTCAGTATAGAACTGGAAGCTATGGTGTCATTTTCTGCCTAATTTTGATTCAGCAGAATTGAAGTGATAATCATGAGATCATCAAGGCACCCATGCCTCCACATACTGGTAACAACCCTAGTTGATTTGTAGTACCACCATTACACTTGATATGCCTTTTTTATTTTCTTCCATCCTTGTTCCTTTTTGCATGCATAGTTATCCTTTGAACTTAGTGTAGCTTTCCTTATTTCTACTAGGAATTTTAATTGTGCACCTGATTCAGGAAAGAATTATGGTTAGGCATTACCTCATTTCTAGGAACCATACTAACTTTGGAAATATTTGAACTAACTGTGAACCCACATTAAGCTTGTATGCCAACAACTTTCTGTCTTGCTACTTAAATTATCTGTGGGTACCACCCTAGTCACAAGACAGGAATTGGGGTCGGTTGTGCGTTCCGCGAACCCGGTATGTTGTACCGATACGTGGGTCAGGGTCATAGAGGGTCGATGTCCCATTTTAGACTGGGTTGCCGTCCACTGTGCCATTGGGTCATTAGAGTATGGTGCCCCATCCTCACTGGATCCACCAGATCTTGGAGACGGACTACCGCCTAGAGCTGGCGTGAAGGGCATTGCTGCCCGCCCTATCCCCAGGCCCACACGGCATTTGTTGGTCCAGGCGTCCCTGCCAGCACAGCCCTGGCCGCAGCCCAACCAACTAGCTGGGGCCAGCCAAGCCGACGCCTAGCTGGGACCAGGCCAAGCCAGTCTGGTGGCCACCTTCCAGCAGCTCCAACTCCAGGGTTCCACCCCTAGGTTCTCCACACCGATGCCACCTCGGACACGCCCTTCTTCCAAATGTCTTCTAATTTCAAATTTTCAATGTTAACAATGTTCTTGTCGTCTTGTTCCTAGTGCGTAATCGTCTTTCAGTTCATCAGTTCACTTGCGACAATCATTGTTGTGTTGAGTTTGATCCTTTGGTTTTTCTGTTAAGGATCTTCAGGCTAGAGACGAGATTCTTCGCTGTGCTAGTGATGACGACATCTACATCTTCCCTGCCACCACCTGTGCCCACCTCATGTCCTTGCCATCCCCTCCACCATGTGGCATCAGCATCTTGGTCACTCCACCCCTGCTACATTAGCCACCTTACAGCATTCTTGTCAGCTTGGCAGACATTCACTGCTACCTTTTGCTAGTTCGAGTTATTGCACTTCTGGTCCATGTGAGCTCATCCATTGTGATGTTTGGACCTCTCCAGTCGCTAGTACTTCAGGACTTCAGGTTGCTTATATTATCTTGTTGTTTTAGATGATTTATCACTTCTGCTAGATGTTTCCGATGAAACGCAAGTGTGATGTTTCCGACGAAACTTCTTCCAATCTGTGCTTATCTGGTTCTGCTTACCCATCAGGTGCCTCCAAGCCGATAATGGCACCGAGTTCGTTAACAATGCCACCACCTCCTTCCTTGCTTCCCACAGCACCATGCTACGCCATCATGAGAGGGAAGGGAGATGTTGTGAAATTGAACTATTTCCTGTGAAATTCCTTTGAGATTCATGTGAAAATGCTACGTTCCAAAGGGGGCCTAAAAAGTGTAGTGTTTTTCACATTTTGGGAAACAAAAAAGGTGGTCCCTTGAAGCAGGTTCTACAAGTATATTTTTCTTGTTTACTAGGAATAAGTGTAGTTTTGGAAAATCTATCAATTTGGTGTTTGATTCGGTGAGGTGCGATGCATAGAATCTTGGGCCAAAATCAGACATGGGTTGTCAGCGTTTGATGGCCTCAGAAAAATGTGCATCAGATTTATTCAAGTGATGCACTGCTGAAGCATTTTCCCCTTCCACAGAACATTACACGGCTTATCTAGCTGATACGGGCTTCTCTGCTGACTGGTACTTGATAGTTGATACTCTGCTAGAATTGTTGATGTTTGGAGAAATATGGCATTGCTTTCTCACTTTTAGACTCAGCAAGGCTGGTAGCTAATTACTCTTGGATACACAACTAAAACCTGGTCTCGGTGCGCGAACCATAGAAGCTCATTATTTTTTCTTGGTACATGAATGAGAGCCAAGATTCTAAAGTAATTCTGAAGTAAGAAACAGTGCTGCACTTTGAAACACCAATAATGTTTATGTGTCAAATTTGACACAGGATCAAGCAGAGGCACTGCCTTTCTAAACTGATGTAATATCGTATTAAGCGCTAAGTCACTAATCACTCTGCCTGAAGGCATCTGACATTTTGTTCTGTAGTCTGTCGTCTGAGATTTTTTATCCTCTTTATTTTATCCTTAGAATGATAATGTTCACATTGAATTTATGTACAATGGTGTTGTATGGTAGAAGAGGAAATTGAATAATTAGTGCTTTGATACTGCTGTTGCATTGTGCTTGACTTTCAAGAAATTGGTACAGTACTAAGCTCGCTTGAGTTGAACGAACTTAGTTTAGCATCACTAATATCCTATCTTTATATATCACTCCACACTTTTATAAAAGATCTGGTTGCCTTCACCTGGGGAAAAATAGTTGAGAATTATACAGCTGTCTGTTCCCAAATGTCAAGTTACTAACCAAATTATAGGAGCCAAATTCTCCAATTATGACAGGATTCTAGCACATATGTTGTTGCCTAGCAACAGACATCTGATGGGTTTTTTTGCATTGATTTACCATGATGTCGTTCTGTCATGTATGTAGACCTAGCTAATTATCTTGTCTTTGACTGGGTGCATCAACTTTGCATTGCCGTTCTTTTTGTAGCGCAATTTGATTTTGCCTGAGGTAGCTCCTTGTCAGTACTGTACAGCACAGCACAGCACATGCTGTCTCTGTATCTTATCATTTCTAACAAAACACCAGTATTTATCATGTATTTGGCCAGAATCATAAATCTGTGCATATATTTGCTTGGTGCTATCATCTTTCGGTGCTTGGTGATTCCCCACCCCACTTGTCATATATCTATATATAAGGTTAATAGCCGAAAAAAGATGCCATTTTGTTTTTGTATCACCTGGTTTGACAGTGTTTGACCTAGTTATTTCTATTGTCAATCATTTGAATCCCCATGGCTAGATAAGGGAGTTGCTCCACTGGATGTTCTTCAGTTATTTTGTCTTGCTACTCATTTTTGTAAACATCTCACCTCATTTGAATGTACTCACTTTTTTAATGGCCCACGATTCATTTGTTCTGTTTCACATGTTTCAGTTAAATGACGCCATGGACACCAAGTTAGCTGTTGACCGTGAATTCCCGAAGGCTTATTTACCCCCGTCTGGGGCAAGTTTTGTTAAGAGAAACTGTAACACAGGGAAATTCTCTCCTAACTTAATTTACAATTCCTTGTGCTCCTGAACTCGGATGGAGCCGTGACCTTTACTGACCGTAAAATTGCCCCGCAGAAAGGGTGTTGGTTATACATGTATGTATTTTGCACGGCAACTTGGCTCAAGTCCATGCCTACTGTATGTAATAATCTGCCCTTATCGCCAATCTAACTTATGGTTTACCATTTGCCCTGTCGTATACATAACGACAGCAAAAGGTTTGCAAGGTGCATCAAGGTATTTAGTTTGATCAGAACTATTCAGTATCTTTGCTAGTGCCCCTTAGCAAGCTCGTATATGCTGGTCGATGCGTAATCAAGGTTCTGTATCATACTGTTGTCTTTATGATTTAGATCAATTATACACCTTCAATTTGGATTAAGGGGGTTTGGTTTTATGATTGTAGCAAATAGAATAGATTTTTTATGGTTTTTGTTTATAAATCCTAGAGGTCGGATTTGACAACCATGTCATGACGGGCCATACAAGTGCGTTTGCTGCGGGCCTTAACTTTGCACGGCCAATTTACTAATGGTCATGATGAGTCCACCTTTGCCCGAACTGACAACACCAGCATCATTTTATGTGTACTTGAGCAGCTCACGTTTTCTGCAGAAAACGAATGCAAAGCTCTATTCCAGATATGCCTGCTATTATGTGTTGCTAGGGACAGGAGTACCAGTTTGTTTTTGCGTGGTGCTCCTTAAAGAAGCTTCCAGAAAAGGTAAGGTAGGAAAAAATTTCCCCGACATCTAGAAAAACCAGGATCACCCGAAAACGAAAGAGAGAAAAAAAGAGGTTTTGCGGTTCTATGGCCGTTTTCTGGTGCTGCTCTCATCTTCTAGAATAGCAGGAAGATAGTGCTAGTGCATCGCTCCTGGAAGCAGTCGAGCAGCGATGTGAAGCAAAACTGAACGGGCTCCTGGGAAGTCTGCCAGGAAACCGGCGAGAAGCTTCCTTTGGGTTGGTGTGTGATGATCTTGCGGCTCCGTCGTCCACCAGTTTCCGGCAACATCCACAGAGATATGTCTTTGCTCCTGCACTACCTAGGGGGGGGGGGGTGGTGGGGGGGGGGGGTGGTTGACGATTAGTTTTTTGCGAGACGGAGATAAAAGGCGCCTGCCGGTGGCTGATCGTGTCGCAAAAGTAGCTTGGCAGTCCGACTCGATGTCGTACCTGGTTTGTCCTGTCCCTCACTGAAAGCATCGCGAGAGAACACGCTACGAGCGAGCTGCGTGGCCTGTGCCTTGTTTGCCCTCGTGGAATGGATAGACTGGTCCGGTAAAAAGATGCGTGAGGTGGGTTCTCATGAAGCCTTTTTTTTTTGGGGGACTGCATTGTTCTCAGGGAAGTGGCGTAGAACTGCTTGGGTTCGGGAGTTGTCTGATCGAGGGTTGATCCCAGCCACGTTTGGAGACCAGTCAGTTCTGTTGAGGGGAAAGCTCGAGTAGAATCGAGGGACAACCCCGGCCGCATCTACAACGTCCGTCCGACGCAGAGATCTGGTCACTGGTGTTTGGGTGTGTTTAGATGGTTGAAAAAAACACTGTTTCGAACTGAAAAGCACTGTAGAACTACTGTAGCATTTTTCGTTTGTTTGTGGTAAATGTTGTCCTACTATGGCCTAACTAGGCTCAAAAGATTCGTCTCGCAAAGTACATCTAAACTGTGCAATTATTTTTTTTATTTCATCTACATTTAGTATTCCATGCATATGCCGGCATTTTGATGTGATGGAAAATCTTCTTTTTGCATAGTGAATTTTGGGAGAAAATTGGGTACTAAACACACCCTTTGTGTCTCTACTCCCCCAACAGAGCAGAGCAGAGCAGAGCGCGCTCGCGGCGTCCCAGGCAGGCAGGCCGCGCGACGGGCCGGGCGATCGACAAGTGTCCCAACAGCGACCGCCTCCTGAGGTACTGTACACGGGAGGACGGCGTCTCACGTCACCTTCGTCCGCGAGTGCGCGAGCGCGACGGCAGGCACGCGGCGCTTCCTTCCCAAATCCCATATGATTTCACGGGGCCCCGCCGCGAAAGCGAGCACGAGGCGGCGGTCGGCTTGCTTGCTGGCGTCGCCTGTTCGCTCGCTCGGCGGCCTGCCCGTGCCCCGGCTCTCTGCAGCCAGCACTGCACCACTGCAGCCGCGGATGGACAGGCACGAACACGACGGGCCGCCGGCTCGCGTAGGCTAGGACGAGACGACACCTGGTGCCAAGCTTTTTGGCTAAATCAATATAGGTTTCGCAGACTCTCGGTCTCTCTTTTTCCGACGTGGCGCAATGTAATGGGGGCAAAATAACGTGGAGACGCTTTTTGAGTGTGGATATATCTCTCGAGCATATACTAGCGTAGTATGGACAAAGCATGCCACGTCGGCCCCAACCATCATTAGCACTAAACAAGTTAGCATAATAAGCCCCGCCGAAAGCGCGGCTGGTTTGCAAAGGTTTCCATTGGTGGAGTGGATCCACAGTCCGCAACTAATCAGAGGAGCTACACACAGATAGCACCCACACTGACACTGCTCCAGACGTCACCGTACCCGGCCTAGCCTGAGAATCTAGGATATTCCAAGTGGCTAGCTAGCAAAGCCAGGCAAGGCAGAGGCAGCCCACTCGAAGGGACCAAATCTTGCATAATAAACTAGTAACTCCATGGATGCAATTAAGTGTGGTGTGATGGGGGGCTCTTTTGGCGTCCCTTTCGTGATACGTCGTCACCTTTGGGGCTGGGGCGCCTTTGATTTGGCCGCCCCTCACCTCGTGTCGTACTCGTAGTAATCTAGTACTAGCTACTACCTGCGTTGGTTGCAATGCGCAAGCAACGTCCAACAACTAACAGGGGATGGATAAATCATCATCGATCGATGATATCGGAAGCGGATGGCAATGGTCCTGTTCAGTACCCTAACTTTCTCTCAAAATTCACTATGCAAAAAGAAGATTTCTCGTCACATCAAAATGCCGACACATGCATGGAATACTAAATGTAGATGAAATAAAAAAATAATTACACAGTTTAGATATACTTTGTGAGACGAATCTTTTGAACCTAGTTAGGCCATAGTAGGACAATATTTACCACAAACAAATGAAAAGTGCTACAGTGATTCTACAGTGCTTTTCAGTTCGAAACATTGTTTTTTTCAACCATCTAAACACACCCAATGGTATTGCGGTTCGGCGGTGACCTGCACGCGCATGCAGCCCATGGATGATGACGACGGACCTGACCTGCCCCTGCCGGACGGCGAGGTCAGGTGGCTGATGGCGACGGTGGCCAACCGGCGGGCTTGCCGTGCCGGACCAAAGACTCTCTGTGCCTCGTCCTGGTCCTGTGACGATGGGCGGCATGCATGGTATTTCCAGTCGATGCATGCGTACTAGTAGGACTAGGAGTTGCTTCTGGACGTCGCATACCGCTCCGGTGCCCGATAATTGGGACGACGGCCTAGCTTTATTGCATGCTGATCCTTTCATCGGCGGCGCCATGCGTTCAACCATATATTTGTGTCCCAGATAATGCTAGTAAACGGTGATGGTGGGCCCAGCTTTGTAAGTCCTATCTATATATGCACCCCCGTGCATGGTCATCACACTGTTATTTTTTCTTCACAAATTTTGACCGTGTGCGTAGATGGAGGTGCAAAACATTGTTTACACACTGTACAGTGGAACACGCCACCATTCTTACTGCCTACTCTTGTTTTCCACTTGGCAAATCACTTTATTTGTATACACACTACTTAAATTCTAATTTTTACTTTGTTCTGTACTGTCTAACGTAACTCCACCGCACCTTAATCTCTATACCTGAATAGATAGACCTCAGTAACCGATTTCTCTGGATATGTATGAAGCTATGTCATTTTAAGAATCTACTAAGTTTTATACCAAATCAATATTTACTAAGACATCTATTTATAATTTCCAATACTTTTCTGTGTCGTTTTATTTTTATATCACTCCAATTCCCCACGACAACACGTTAGTAATTCCTCTCATTTGATTGCATCCCTCTTCAATGCAAGTGTGGCATGCTGACTTACTCCCTCCAGGTCCCAAAAGAGTGTCGTTTTGGACATCGACACGGTCTCCCAAACATAAGTTTGACCAATATTTTTGTTAGAATAAAAATAAATATCATAAAAAATTTATACTTTTATAAAAGTACTTGTTAAGACAAATCTATACATATGACTTTCAACATTCAAAACTAAATCATATAAAAGTTATATATAGTCAAAGTTTTAAAAGTTTGACTTTTAGCTTTTTTAAAACGACACTCTTTAGGGACCTGGAGAGAGTAATTGTTGGCTAGTACATCTTTTGTGGCTGCTCCACCTTTTTGTGGTTGTCAAACGTTGTCTAATCTTAATTTTGAAAACGAAATTATATATGCATCAACCAAGCAACCTCTTAGCCACCAACCAAACAAAGTTCCGGATCGGAACCAAACCATATGACGACATCAACCAACTTGCAACTTTCAGCGTGTGTCGTCATGGACACGTACACCCACAAATACGACATTTCTTTGAATGAGAATTCTGATAAACCATATCCATGCAAGGGGCTAGTATATGATCAACGTACAAAGGACGGGCATGGATGTCTTCATAAACCCGCAAAAACAACATCTGCTCTTGTACAAATTTTAATAGATCATTTCCTGGTAGAAGGAAACGAAAGATGCAACTACTTAATAAAAAAATGATATGACAACGACTTCATCAATTGACTTCCAAGTTCCAACCCTACAACACCGGACGTGGGTGCTGTCATGGACCAGCAAAACAACACTCCCTCTGCAAGTGTTCTAAAATTTATTTTGTGGTAGGAAGGGAAAGGAAACTCCTCATGCTACACCTGGATAACGAAGAGTCCAATATATTATGTGGCATCTGTATCTTGCACCAAAGAAAGATGCATACAAGTGGAGAACCGAGCTAGCATCTGCTTAGGTGGCTAGCTCAACCAGTATAGGTTTCATCCCTAGAATCACAACCCATTAAATTGATATGAATAAAACAATTAAATTCAGATGAATAAAAGAATTAAATTGGTACGAATGAATACATAAGAAATGTTTGATTCCTTTGATCGGTAAGTCAGTGTGATCTACTTCTGCTCCTAGCTACTGCGTCACTGTCATGTCACCGGGCCAATGTGAGGAGTGCCTCAGCGGTGGCGATATATGTCATGTTTGATGACCGATCATGGCTGCTAGCACCATGGTGGCGACCGACGGTGGAGGTGTTGTGAAGTGCTGGACTTTGCGGGTTCTCGTAGGTTTTACAGATTTTTCTCTTTTGCAATGGATTTTGCAGACCTAGTTAATGTAGTTTAAAAACGTTACGGCTCAATCGCATGTGCCGCGAACAACCGGACGGTTACACAGGTTCATAGAACAACCTATCCCGTTTGCAAGCCTACTGACTTGCTTCTTTTTATCAGTTCTGTGACTAACTTCTTCGACTATACTTTTGTACGTGCATCTAAAGTGTTGTCGACAATTATGCAAAAAAAACACTTCCGTTCACGCTCTACGTGTTTCCTCATGCAAAGGGTTGTATGCTATCCATTCTCTTGACAACATGTATAGAAAATGTAGCGTCAATGGGTTTAGGTATATATCTTAGGAGCCGTTTGGTTCCTGCCCACCTTATGCCATGCTGCCACACTTTTGTGACGGCTAAATTCACCCCACGCTGCTAAGCAAACAATTTTCCAATTCGCAAGATACCGCTTCTACGTCTATAGTAATTTATGGTCACAAACCAAACACACTCTAGCTAGGTTGAATCCGGCATCCACCTGTCCATTTTACACCGTCTACCCTTAGTTTAGAGCGCGCTCTCATAACATGCACGTGCAATCGGCTGGACTGAGTAATCATTTGCTAAACTGCTGCACTCGCCCTAATCATGCCCTATCAAGAGAAAAAAAAATATGTACGCAAACATTTTTGTTTTTGTATGGCCTTTTCTTGATGGTAGCCCACTCTGGAGTCTGGAGTCGTAATTAATTATGGTAAACAGACTTGACCCCGTGGCCATAGAACGCAGGTCAGGTCAGTCCCTATAATAGAGCGGGCAGGCTGCGCGGCTGCAGGTACAGCCTCTTCTGGCACAGCACCCCACGGTCCCCCCACAACCACCCGCCGCCCCAACGCCCCCCAACGACCTCCCCCCGCCCAGAATTGCCCTCTTTCTCCCTCGTCGGCGCCGCGGACGCTGCTGCAGCTGTTGCCAAAGCCTCTCTCTTGGACTCTTGGTTGGGTTTGGATCTCGCGGCGCGGGATGGCGCCGTCCTCGGCCTCCTCCTCGGCCTCGGCGGGCTCCCACGCGGGCCTCGCCATCGCGGCAACCGCCATGGCGCTCTCCGGCACGCTCGTGCTCTTCTCCCTCTGCCGCGCCAAGCAGCCGCAGCTGCTCCCCTCCTCCTCCGACGCCCCGTCGTCGTCCTCGCCTCGCCTGCGCCCCTGCCTCTCGTCTTCCGGTAAGCCAGCCTCGGCTCGTCTTCGTTCCTTCCTTCCTCTGCCCCTTTGCCGCCGTGCGCGCGCGCGTGCGGTTCTCGCCGCCGTCGCTGACTGACCGACGCTCACCGCGTTCGTTCGTTGCAGAGAAGCGCAAGTCCCGGGACAAGGCGCGGCGCGGGAGCAAGAAGCGGGTGCGCTTCGCGGACGACGTCGTGGACAATGGCGGCGGCGCTTCCCCCGCCCGCGCCGCGAGGCGGCAGGAGCCCGAGCCCGAGCCAGAGCCGGAGCCGGAGCCGTCGTGCGCGGCGGCGCTGAGGGCGCCGATGCCGGCGAACCGGGAGGCGCTGTACCGCGGCATGCTCCGCGGCCGCTCCATGCTCAGGCTCGCCTGCTCCTACTAAGCTATAGCGGTATAGCCTCGCCCGGCGCCGCCTAATTAGTTTAATCTAGACCTCCTCCTCCTCATATCTTCTCTTCCGCTTTGTGTGCTGCCTTGTATTCTAATGGCGCTGCTAATTGCCCGGATTGATCGCTCCCTCCTCGCCCATTGCTGCTGGGAAGTTTTGTAATTAATTAGTGGCCGGCCGTGTCTCCCAGCGAGGAGGGAGGGAGCTGATGCTGTGTACTACTAGCTGCTTCTTGTACGTTTAATTACTCTGCATTTCCGAGTGATCAGTGAACGGTTCTTCCCTGCTCTATTACGTTCCAAGCCGAAAGCTTCCATGCTTCAGTAGCTCAGTTCTTCGGTTCTTCCTCCTCCATCGTCTTCCTCCATTTTCTTGGCGAGCAATTTCCGTCGGAATTCCCGTCCTTTTGTTTCCCTCTCTCTCCCTCTATTTTGTTGGTGAGCAGAGCAGCTCCTCGCCGTGGAGTAACAGATCTTTTCGCCCCCGCCGATTCAGTCGCCCCCGCAGAAAATTGGGTTCCGATCAGGCGTCGCTGTCGGTGCCGGGCACGCCGCCCCGGCCTTTTCCTCTTTGTTTCTGTGGAGGCGCGAGGTGGGAGATGCCCGCGGGTGTCCGCGTGCTCATGGCTGTGGCGAGCTCGCGCGCCACGATCATCGGCGGTGGGCGCTGGTGGATGACGCGTGTGGGCCTCCTCGCCTGCATCTGCATGCCCCCGCGCGGCGACAAACGCGCGCCGAGCGCGACCGGCGGCGGCCGCGCTCCGGCGCCCGCCCCGTGACCCGTGCGCGCGCGTCGGCGTCGCGCCGCGCAAGGTTCCGCGCGACAAGTGTCTGTACGGCTGCCGCCGGCTGACAGGCGGACTGCCCCAGTGCGCTCCGATCCAATCCGTTTTGAATTTACTTTTGCAAATTTTGACGTCAGCCGGAATAGGTTCTGTATGGTCTCAGTATGGACGGCGTTGGATTCTAGAATCCAGATTTTTCGCAAGTTGGATTTTGGTGCACACATGCCACCAGATTATTGAATTTAGGAATACAGAGAAACCTAGATTGTGGATGATGAAATACAGATCGTGGAATCTAGTGGCTTTCATATGCGGCTTTAGGCTAGTAGCTTCCCTTCTTCATCCTCTGTCCATTTTTTGAACTAGTTTTCTTTTTGTCTATAGTGTCGTAACAGTGCCGTATTCAATTTTCGGGTATGCATACAGGAACCGTTGGTTTTAGCCTTAGTACTACTCTCTTCATTTCTTTTTATTTAACACTTCTTACTCTAAAAATAAACTATCAGGTAATAATTTCGAAAATAGGATGAAACGGTTGCTTTTAGAATTTGCGAATGTCCAAAACCAACTCCAAAAAATCTATGGTCGGTAGACCTGGTGGTGCCTGTTTTTCTAACAGTGCCCTAGGAGTGCATGATTTCTATCGTGTCGGCCGGCTCAACCAAAGCCCTCAATCATATAGCTTGCCTCGAGATCCGGTCCCCTATCCGACGCTCGTGCGCGCATGTAGCGCACCAACGGCCCCCCCGCCCCGGTCCCGATGCCCATGTGTTGATGAACCGATTCACGTGCACGTTTTCTTTTTTTTTCTTTCTTTTCTTTTCTTTTTCTTTTTTTGCAAAGGTTTGTGTTGTTGGATGAGGATGGCCAATCATCATACCATAATCTGGGGGCAAGATTCCTGATCCAGTCCTTTTGGATTAGCATTATTATTAATTGCAAAGCAACGATCAGATCAGGCCCGCATATGTTCCGCGCTGCGCGCGACCATGCCATGAATCGTGATGGCGCACGCGGGTGATGGATCAGGTATGTACGGCCTTATCCATGATTTCTCTCCTCCATTTCCACAAAGTGCATTTCTTATACTAGCCGCAGGACTCTGTCCGATCATTAATATATAACGTTTTTAGTGTATTTTTGAACTAAAAAACGGCGTTTATTAATTGATGACCGGAGGGAGTGGTCTATATTTGTTGCCTGCAAAAAAAAAAAAGGAATCCAGTAAAAAAATACCACGCGTTTAAATGAAATTTCCATGAACGGATTGGCTAGAAAAAAAAAATACTTCACGAGATTTATTAGTTTGAGTTTTGAATTGGCCTGTGAATTAATCAACCAATCAGCACAAGTACGTACGATATCCGCGTTTTAGAAGATCCTCCCGGTCCGGTGATCACCGAGTGCGTCACGCGCACTAACAAATGATTTGGCCTGCTAAAGCCTGCGATTTGATTAGTTGGAGGAGCCAGCCGAGCTAACCTTTCGCGGGTGGGAAAGGCTTGTGATGAGGGCCGGGGGCCGTTATCCTTGTGCTGATTCTTGCATCGCTTTTTGGACATTCTCGCATCGTTTCAAGGAATCGAAATCAAATCAACGGTGCTTGTCTTACGTTCTGATCCACCCTCCACAATTGCTGCAGTAGTATTCAGCACTCAAATCAGATCAGTGTGATACCCGACCAACCACAAACAAGGGCAGATTGGCAGCAAATTAAGCACCGCAGACAACATCACCCTGAGTATTTAATTTATTTTTTATATAAAGGAAATTTTATTCCGTCCCTGCAAGAAGTTTGCACACAACTAATTCTTTAACACAATTGTAAATAAGTGCTCCCACATAGCTAAACATTGTAAATTAAAACTAATCATTTTTTTAAAAGCCACCCATGCTTGGCGAAGAGCTCCATAGTTAATGTCTTCGTGCCTCAAAAGCTGAATCAAATACTACGCCGGTGTACTTACTATTAGAAAGGATTTTCTCCAACCAAAATCTAGCTGAATCACATCGGTTCGTTTTCAGTGTACTCTCTCTACTACTTCTCTGATAATTGTCCAAGGAACTAGTAGCGGACCTGGGCTTTAGATATAAGGTATTCCAGGAGAAAAAATAGCAAAAAAGGCCTAAAATAAGTTTCGTATTTGAGTTTGGAAGTATAGAAAATACTCTCTGATCATTAGGATAAATAGTATTTTGCGTTCTTTGGATACGTGGGTCTGCCACTGAGAGGAATTTCAGAGAAGCCTCTGGGCTCTCTCTTGGAACTAGGATAAAAGTTTTGTTTCTGGGTAGCTGCCGCCGCCATCAGAACGTTCTCGTTTCCATGTGCTTTCCAGAGTACTTATTATTTCATCCAGCTAGTAAGCAGTAACCTTTTAATTTGTCTCGATCTTCTGCTTTCTCCCCAACCTCGCTACATCGCTAAAGTTTGGTGCCTAGCTGAAGAGCTCCGGCACCGCCTCCCCACCTTGTGTTTTCCTACGACATTGACATGACAAAATACGATTTTTGAGATACAGTGCTATTCCTAGTACTATTTTGAGTACTCTAGTATATTTTTGTAGGAGTGCGCAATTGGAGGATGTTGCGGTGGCACCCATCCCCGTTCCACTTCTCCACCTTCCGGCTTGCTTCTAGGTCAATTTTCGTTTCTAGGTTTAGAATATTCTACCTCACTAGCAAATGGTCCACATCCATGGGATGTTGCCCCCTTCGCAAGAGAATACTGTAGATTCAAAATAATAATGTTCTTGCTTCATGGTAAACATGTTCTAGCTTTGCAAGAACAAAAACATTTCGATTGACTAGAGTAATGTTCTAACTTTGTAAAGAAATAGTTCTAATTTCACAAATAAAATATTTTCACTTCATACAAAGAATATTCTAGCTGCATAAGTAAATATTCTAGGATCGTAATAATGATAATGTTTATAGAATTAAAGATAAATAAATAAGGAATGCGAAATTAAATAAAATGAAGAATAATTAAGAATAAAATAAAGAAAGGCAATAAAGAAGAAATGAGAAAAAGATAGGTCACATGGACAATCGAAAGGGGGAAAAGGATAAAATGACTGGACCAGAAAGCAAAACCGGCCAGGGCATAAGCAGCAGTACGTGTTTTGTTCTTTTACAGATGCAACACAAGGCCGGTTTGCAAGACATGTTGCGGTCCAATAAACTGAAGCCTCGCAAGGAAGAAAACGTTCGCTTCCTAATTTGGGTCTAATAAAGTGAGGCCCGCAAGGTGGGTAATATGGATGGGCCGAAAACACGGCCGACGAGCCCATTTCAGTATAACTTGGTGAAAAACAAAATTAGAGTAAAAAATGTCAGAAGTGGGATTTGAACCCACGCCCTCGTTAGAGGACCAGAACTTGAGTCTGGCGCCTTAGACCACTCGGCCATCCTGACTTCGGTGTTAGCATTTTCATTTATAATATATATTACTGCAGAGACAGATGCAATTTGAACAGATCCATAATCCAATGGGTGATTTGAACCCGGGCTTCTGATGTGCACCTTCCAAAATAGGTAGCCCTTAAAATGATTTGAACCCTTACGGTTTGGGACAGAAAGAGTAGATTCTTAAATAATGCTAATAATATATAACGAAATATGTGGATAATAAATAGCTATTGATTTGAGGATCAAATGAAAACCCACCAAAAGGCTATCAGGGCACTTCTGTAACTAAGGATTTGTTTGGATTTCACTATTTCTAACCATTGTCTAGCTAAAATTAGTTGGTTGGCTATTATCTCGAATTTCTTTGGCTCCACAGCTAATACATTGTCTAAACGGGAACGCTCTCCAACGAGCATCCGGAGCACGCCACGAAATATCGGACATCTGTACGTTGGCCCACCAATCTTTATGCGTGGCGTTCTCCCATCCACATGTACTGTGTCCTCTGCCTTCTGTTTCTCATTTTCCCGTCTCTTCATCTTCTCATCTCCCCGCTGGTGATGGTCTCGAGGTTGAACGCGCAGTTAGCTCCGCCTTGGACTCGAGCACACTTGTTGCGCCCTCCCGATCCTGATCTGGCTTCCCTGTGCTCCACCACCATTGCAAAGCCTAGGCGTCACCCCAAGTCACCTCAGATGATGAGATGCGATGGTAGGCTGCTAAGCTCGGTGGCTACTCGATTACTTCCACCTGTCTGAGGAGGAGTGGAGGGAGCTCCTCACTAGCACCTTTGGCCCCCACCCTATTAAGCTTTGATAGCTGCAAGCGTGGGATTCCCGTTGTGATTTCTTGCAACTGATGCCATAGCCCATAGGTAATATGTTCCACTAGTTTTATAGATTTGTTTTAGTCTGTTGTTTAGGTTGTTGAAGTGACTTGAAAGATGTGTTGTGTGCGTTTTTTATTTTGTTGCAATAGATAATATGTTCCTCTAGTTCTATAGATTTATTTTAGTCCGTTGTTTAGGTTGTTGTAGTGACTTGAAAGATGTGTTGTGTGCATTTTTTATTTTGTTGCAATAGATAATATGTTCCTCTAGTTCTGTCGATTTTTTTCAGTTCGCTATTTGGGTTGTTGTAGTGACTTGACAGATTTGTTGTATTGTTTTTTATTTTGTTGGAATAGATTTTTCGATTTGTTCGAATAGGCTATTTGATTTTGTTGCAGTATATATTTACGACGATTGTGTAGCGCTTTTCTACTGTAAGGTCGTAGATGTGGTGTAATGACCCAAGTTAATCAAACATGACATGGAACATACATGTGCATCATCTTTATCATCCATGAAAGTTTTGAGCATGATTTGAACGTGAATTCAAATAAAAATCCTAGTTGGGAGGAACGCTCGACCGGTGGAACCGATCAGGCTAGCAGAAACTTCCCCACGCCCGACCGGTGGAACCGATGCCCCACCGGTGGAACCGATCAGGCTAGCAGAAACTTTCCCACGCCCGACCGGTGGAACCGATGCCCCACCGGTGGAACCGATCGGTCCCAGTTTTCTTTGGCGAGAAAGAAACGCCGTATATTCTTCCGTCCGTCTGTCCGTCCGCCGTCTCTTTCTGCGCTGGTGCCCATGCACGAGGGGAGGTGCCACGCACCCCCTCCCTTCGGCCCTCGACTTCCCCAACCGGTGCTTCTCTCGTACCTCTCTCCTCTCTATTCTACCCTCCTCTTCTCTCTCAAGAACCAAGGAAGAAGAAGGTCCTCCCCAAGCTCCTCTCCCAAGATTCAACCTTGGAGGCCATTGGAGACCATGGAGCTCCTCTTCTCCTCCTCCTAGGTGATCCTCTCTCAACCCCCTCGTTTTCCCCAAGTTTCCATGGTGGGAAAACCTAATCCCCCTCTCTTCCATAGTTTTCTCTCTAGGTCAAGAAGGAGCTCGTGGCCCGATCTCTCCCCCCTTCGATTTCCATAACTTGGGGGCTGCTCTAAGCAGTTTCTCCACGCTAGGTAAGCCCGATTTCGTGGGTGGGATGAGCTTCATTGGTGTGCTCATGGTGTTCATGGTGACCATGGAGCTCTCATGTTCATAGTGTTTTGGAGATTTCTAACCCTAGCATTTTAATGTAGATGCAACGTTAGGATGATCTATCATGGTATTGACTTGTGAGATGACATTACCTAGATAACTCCACCAATTGGTTAAGTGTAGATGTATCCTCATTAGAAAGAACTAATACTTTCTATGCTTCATGTGAGATAAGAAAAAAGACTTGGTTATTTTTGTCATTGTTAAGATGCTTTGCTCATACTCTTTGCATGACATATCATTATCGCATCATGAGCATGGCATTGTTCTTATATTTTGCATCATATGCACTCGTGTAGAGACCGCGCCGGTGAATCAAGTGGAGCTTGAACCCACATCGGAGCCCGTGAGCAACGTTCCTTCTTTCGAGAATCAAGGTAGACACCCTTTCTTTTACTCACTCTATTTGGATCAAATTGTAATTTAATGTTTGCGCATCACATGTGAAATGAGTAGAGCCCAATTAGACATATTCGCTAGGTTGAGAAAAATTTCTAGATGAATATGCTTGCTAGGCGTCTCGAATTAATTGCTTAGCCATGCTTAGTGTCGGTAGAAGACGAGTTGTGGAAAGGTCACCACGACTCGCGAGATATAGGAGTTGTTCTTTTTATTACAACTTCGTATCGGAATGGTAAAAATAGAGCTAAGATGATGTTAATGTGATTCGGACTTGGTGCAAGATGATGCTTGCTAAAGTCATATAAGTATGATCGTTGTCGCCTTCAGGATTGAGCACCATTCCGTACTCACCACATACTAGATATAATGGTACGGGAAGCCAAGTAGCATAAGTCGCCCGGTTCACCCGATGGATTCGGATGATATAGTTGAGATGTAGCTGGAGTTGACCTAACGTACTTGGAGCTCAGTGCATCTAGCCATTCCCATCCGTTCAGAGGGCGTGTGGGGCGGGTATGTGAAACATCGAGGGCATGAATCAACCCTTATCCTAGGCCAAGGATATGGAGTTTCGGTCTTGTGCCTCGTGTGGGAAAAGGAGTACACCTCGGCCGGATAAAAATATATTCGAATAGCCGCGCTCTCGGTCACTGAGCACGCTCTCTACCGTCCTTCAACTTAAAGTCTCGTATGCGAGCTATGGAAGATTGTCTCTTGTTTCATGATGATATTTACTTTCATGCAAATGTATTGGTGTATGCTTAGAGTAAGAATAGTAGCTATGTCTTTTGTTTACTATAACTTACTCAAATGCTTTTTCTGATGTCAAATTAAAATGAATGAGCCTTGCATCCACCATATATCTGTGGCTTGGGATAAGACCTGCTAGTACGAAATGTACTAACGGTGATGCCGTTAAGTTGATTTCAGGTGAGCCGAAAACCGTTTATGGCTACTTCTACACCGCCGAGGGCGGTGATGGGCAGGAGTGACTCATTTGCTTTGGTCGATGGATGTGTATGGCATGAAACACTTCCATATTTTGTGAACCTTCGTATGAGAGAGCGATGATGAAAACTATTCCGCTGTAAAACTCTGAAACTTTTATGTAATTTGAACCTTGGTTTGTAAATTTTAAAGACTCGTTGTGGTGATGTATGCAATGTGATTTGGTTATGGAAGATCCTTGTGTTGGGAATCGTGGAATACCGGGGTTGCTCGGGTTAAATTGGGGGTTCAATAGATGAAACCCGGTTTAGCTTGGGTGGCCTGGGCGGTCCCTCATATGTGGATGATAAATGTTCCATGTGTTTTAATTTTAGGCTGATGTTGCAATGTTTAGAATTTTTGTTGCTGCATATGTTTGGATCAGCTCTTCCTTTTGTTTCTGTTTCACCTCTCAGATGTTGTAACGATTGCTTCTTAATGTTGTAGCACTTGTATTATTCTGCTCTCTGCCATGTGCTGTACGTGCTGGTGGCGTAATTAGGAATTCGGGAGCAAGCAATGCGCCGTGCAGTAGTGATGGTCATTTTGACGCGGGGCATGATTTGAAGAAGTTACGGCGTGAAAAACGGGAAAGGGAGCAAGGGACTACACGTGCTGACATGTTTCCGTAGATAGGAAGTTTAATTAATGGTGGATGATTATCGGTGGGATAAACGTACGGTGGATAAAGCGTTCGATGCTAGTGCCAGACGTCGGACGTCCGAGCGCTAACATCCCCATTGTCTAAAAGGTAGTTGAGGTTGGAAAAGATCTAGAATAATGTGCATTGGCTAAAAGGCACATATGGGAGCAAATAAGACATCGTCCGAGCACATATGCTTTAGCTAGGTTGGCCAGGCAGTGAGAATTTGGTGTCTAGCTAAACTTTAGCTCACCTAGTATCCAGATATATTTGGATCTGTTCAGCTAAACTTTAGATTTTCGCTAGCCAGATAAATAAAAACTTTGTATCGATCAATGTAGTAACTTTGTATGGATCAATGTAGTCTAATTCATACCGGCAATAGAGGAGGAAGTCAGCTGGAGGCCCTCCTTCTTGTTCACCAGTGGCTAAGCGCCACACGGTGCCTGTTGTGGGGCCTACAATCTTGGTTGCTTCCATTCTATTAGCAATTGTGTTTTTCTTCGGCACACACATGCCTACATTTGGTCATTGATGTTTTGGACACCGTGTGCTTGCTGTCAAAGAACCCCCAAGCTTCTTATTTCCTATGCCAACGTCTTCCTCTAATGTGCTTGCTGTGTGGCTCAATGCCTAGGATCCAGTCTCGAAACACAATGCACCTGGGTAATCATATTGTGTCTATCTATTGGTGGCATTATTTTCCACATAGCATAATAGTGTGCAAGGCATCAGAAAACGCGACGAAGAGGCTGAGATCACTAAAAACATGTATACGAGTATACAAAAAAAATATTATAGACACACTTTAGACAGAGTTGAGTTTAAAATACATACGATGTGGTGGGTGGACTGACGAGACGAGCCTAATAATAGTTAGAAATCAGTATGCTGGTTAAGCTGAGCCGGCTACCTTTATCATTCCTGCAACACATTGACAGGATGAGGGGAAAAGCATAAAAGAAGCAAAAGGTGAGCTTACGAGGACAATCACGCATCATGGGCATTGATTACCCACTCCACCACACGACCAAATCATCAGTCACCCAACATGATGGCCGATTGCCTGGCGACATGGCAGGTAGGTCTTGGCCACCCGAAAAGAGGCCGCTCTCTTTTTCATTTCCCTTCAAATATTTATAGCCCCGGCCCCTTATTATATTTAACTCAATATAATCACACATTGAATTCATTCTCTTATCTTCATCAAAAATTAAGAACTCAATTCAACCTCTTTCATTTTTGGGTACTTGCAAAGCCAAATCTCTATTGTACCCACGCTGGCAATCATGTATTCAGATTTGTGCCTGTACAGTTCATATATTGCCTCGAAGGCCTTGTTCGGTTCGAGGATGATTGGAAGCTCCAATCCCCTCCGATATATAATCTCTCCAGTCGAATAAAAGGCCTAATACAAAATCTTTCGGAGCCATTTAGCATACCGACTTTAGAGGCAAGAGCAAAGCTAGTTTATATGTAAAGGTAGTGGGAGCAAATAAGTGTGGGGTGGCTTTGAAATCATTCCACTAGCCATATACTACTACGTGATTGTCACTAACCTGTTACGCTGGCAGTTAAGTCCTATAAACTTGATTATTCTACACCATGCCGCTAAATGTACAACAAGCTACCTCTTGTGTACCTCATCAAACTAGTAATGAGAGAGAGAGAGAGTCAGGGAGATAATCAAAGGGAAAACTACCTCCCTCAAAATAGCAGTGTTTAGTGATAGAATCAACAGTCGGGGACTAAATCTAAGGCTACCAATACATATATGTATTTTTTTTCTCTTTGCCGAACAAAAACTTCTCAAGTAAATATGTGACTGTTGGCACATTCAGTTAGAAATAGATAAAGCATGGGTTTTGAGAGTTGATGGTATGCCCGGCATCAAGTGCAAGTATGAGCATTAGGGTGACTTCACCACCGTATTATCCCACCATATATATTGTAAATTTAACTCTAGCTATTGTGCGTCCACAATGTTTTGCGTGCCGCGGAGTTATACACAGGGGTGGTAAATGGACTTTAAATTTTGTCTAGATGTCTTAAGAATCAAACTTAAAATAGATTGGATCACTCGTTTTTTATTTATTTTTAAACTAAAAATCATCGTGAGCTTTGTTTGGACGGTGAGGAAACAATAATGGGAAATTGTGCGTGAAGCAAAAAATGCAAGGGGTTTTGGAGGCCCCAAAAGCGCCAAAGCGAGGTGCGTCGTCCTGTCCACTCCCGTCCCGGCCACATCATCGTTTGGCAGCAAGCATGGGCAAGAAGCCGCCACCTCCACCTCCTCGAGACCTCGACTCGACTCACTGCTGAATCCTCCCTCCAAGATTCCTAATCCCCTCACTCCCCCAATCCCAGCCCGACACCCACGCCGGAATCCCGTTCCGATTCTCCCCGTCCCCGTCCCCGTGCCGCCGCCCCGCGCCGCCGTCGGGGGGCTGGGCTAGGGTTTGCTTCGCCGCCGGCCTTGGCCGCCTCCAACGCGCACCGGCCCCGGATGCTATGCTGCTGAGCTGCAGGTCCCTCTCCACCTGGGTGCGCCGCCTCGTCGCTTGCATGGGGTGCGTTAGTTCGCCGCCCCCCCGTCTCCCTCCCGCCCTCTCTCGTGATCTTTCGATACACGTTTCGATATGGTGGCCGTGAGGCTCGTCCTCGGATTTCCAGGATCCCTCGTATGCTTGCTGATTTTGGTTTTAATATACTACTGGTATCTGAGACAGCCTCTACGCCCTACGGTGGTTTTGATTGGTAGGCTGGTTTTTGGTTTATCGTCCTCTCGCTTTTCCTCCTGTCGAGCCCGCTGATTCCGTCGCCTGCATTAGGCGACAGTATCTTTGCTCTTGTTTAATCTGCCTGGGCTATTTCTGCTATAAAAGACGCGCCTTTGGAACCAGTCCTCTGACTGTATGTATGGAAATATTCAGTCGTTGCCTGCCTGCTGAGTTCAGAGAGTGATGGCGGCTCGCTGCTAAAAAATAGTGTGATGGGTCACAATTCACAAATGGCCATAGTTTCAGTATTTTCCTCTCTCGCCAAACGAGATACAGTGTAAGCCTTATCTTGCTGGTGCTAATCGTTTACTGGCCAATCCTGGTTTGCTACAGAGCAGAGGTTGCTTTGGATGCTGTGCTAAGCCAACTCCTATAACGGCTGTCGACGAGCCTTCCAAGCGGCTGAGGATCCAGGGGCGCTCCGTGAGGAAGGCTAGCCTGTCCGAGGACTTTTGGAGCACCAGCGCTCATGAGATGGACAACAGCGGTATCCAGTCGCAGAGGAGCATGTCTTCCATCAGCACCGTGGCGCAGTCCAGCGACCAGCACGCCGCGGGAAGCAGCAGCAACCCGAACGAGTTTGTGAATCAAGGTGGTTTCTTTTTACATCCTTTTGGTTTCGTCTTTACCTTATTGACCCATCATATTTTAGTGGCATATACTGTCAAAGACCGCAAGCCTCCAATTTATTGTTGGAGTTCCATCATCCATGCAAATGGAACTTGAGTTGGAACATCCAGTGTTTAAAAGGCGTTGCGTAGGCATCCTGGCGGTGCCTGGTCGCCATGGAATTTGGGCGCCTAGGTCCGCCTAGGCGTCCAGGCGGTGCCCGTTCGCCATGGCTCGCCTTACTGCCTTAAAAACCATGGGAACATCTGGTTTCTGTGCTCTTGAATATATAGTGCTTGAAGTTCTAACTTCTCCATAAAAACCACAAATATCATGATTGGAAAAGCCAAAAAGGTCTTTATTTTATTTCTGTGCTCTAATCCTGATCAGTCTCAAATCGGCAATAAATTGTTCTGCATATGAATTTCGGGGGGAAACTGATGATGTAAACCAGCAAAAGCTCATGTTTGTCAAATTACACTTTTCTGTTACACACGGCTTTATGTTCTATTCCTGACCAGTCTCAAAGTTACACAAGATGAACCAGCAAAACGGCTATTGCGTCTGATTACACCTTGCTGTTCTAGGCAGTTTACTTTCAGTAAAATGATCATAATAATCCAACAAGATCCCTTAAAATGGCTAAACTAATTTGCAGTGTGCTCAGTCTGTCATTGCTAAACGCTGAAAGTTACTCATTGAAGATCTTATAAGATTTTTCATACCGCCTATTTTTCAGGTCTTTTGCTCTGGAACCAGACCAGACAACAGTGGGTTGGAAACAAAAAACGCCACTCTAGATCTCAACAGCCTCGAGAACAAAAATTAAGGTGAAATGTTTCGTCATTTTCTTCAATAGGTCCCTGAATAACTGGGTTTCCTTAAAATTCATATTGCAAACCCCCCCCCCCCCCCCCCCCCACACACACACACACAAAGTACTTTCTTTGATATTCCTTGTTTGTAAGAAAACTGCTTCGGTGGAAGCACACACGTCATAGTCTGTGTTTGTTCTTTTACTGGCTTTACAGTTGGAACGCAACGTATGACAGTCTACTAGGAAGCAATAAGCCGTTCAACCAACCGATACCTCTTGGTGTAAGATCCGAAGCTTTACTGCTTATCATTTGCCTCAGGACGCTCTTAAACTCCACTTATGTTTGCAGGAAATGGTAGATTTGCTGGTGGACGCTTGGGAGCAAGAAGGCCTGTATGATTAGGCCTGTGAAGTTCATTGTTTGACTCTGATGATCTTTTAATTATATTTGGGTCTTGTGATGCTTAGAAGCTCTAGGTTCTTGAATGGTTACATTTGCTGAGCTCAATGCTGTATCATGAAACAAGGCAGCATCATTATATCATCCAATTGTAATATATTATTCCCATCAGGCTCATGAGAATATTTAATGATACTGTACCGACTGCTTTTGAGTGAAAACAAGTTAAGAGGCATAAAGCTTGAGTTCTGCGATCTGGGCAACATAGCAGGAAATAAATCGAAATTGGTATGTCTAGGTGGAGAGATGGCAATGGGACTTCATTCCCGATTCACCATAGATAATGCCTTTGTTAGCAGATGGAGATGGGGCATTTTGTGAGATGAGGATGTGGGAGCATTCTCCGTACCTATTCTCCACGAAGATCCAGTTTAAGTTACTATTTTTCATATCTAACAATTTATTTTATCATCTACCTTAAACTTCTATGTATGTATCCATCCAATTCTTCTAACCAGCTATTAAAAATTCTATTTGAAAGTAATCACAACAAGGTTAAACCTCTCTCCTATTCGTGTCAAGTCCTCTCTTTTCTTTTCTAAGAAAGGCGATGACTAACAACTGAGATATAGAGAAAAATAAATAAGTCAGGGACGAGGATATCGGATTAGACTAAGGTCGCATATGGACATGGAGACACCGTATCCATAGTGAAATTTGAAATATGCGACAATGAAGTTTGAAATATTCACATAAGAAAAATTTGAAATACGCGACAATGAAGTTTGAAATATTCACATAAGAATGGATAGCCTAGTTAACTCAGTCTTATTCCCCATGGGATAGGGACAATGAAAATGTTTGTCTTCATAGGCTACTTTGGGTACTTATGGATTGAGAAGGATCACAGTGGATTGAAAATTTTTTTGATCTATTATGGATTAAACCACTCCCATCCAACTAGGCCTTAATGTTTGTGGAAACAGGGATGGAGAGAGGCATTTCCTAAAAGAATTCCCTTTGCCATCCCGGCTACCTGGTGCAGTATTAATTGAAATTACAGCGGAACGAAACTGTTGGCATTTTGGATCGACGAAGGCTACGCATCTAAGGGTCTGTTTGTTTCATTGGATAACCCCCTATCCAGGCTTCCCAGATGCAACCGCCTGCAGTCCCTGGATATGGGCCTTATGCAGGCTTGTTGGAGACGCAGAAATCGGCCGTTGATCTAGTGCAGGCCACGGTGTGCAACTTCCCTGCACCCGCAGTGCAGGCGCTCCCCGTCCCCATCGCCGTCGCCTCTCCCCTCCTTTCCCCGTTGCCTCTCCTTGTCGCCGCCCTGCCAACCGCCGCCAGGGAGGAATCTGCCGTGGCGGCAGTCGGGGAAGAAGAGGAGGAGGAAGTTGGGGCGTTCGATCCGGGAGGCGTGGGACTTGGCCGCGGCGACGGCATTGCCGGCCCGAGAAGGACACGACGGCGGGAGCTTGCCCGGCACCACAGCGTGGGGCAGGCCGGCGCCGCAGCAGTGGCCTGACCGCCAAGGCCAACCGCGGCGACGAGGCGACGACCTAGAGCAGGGGAAAGCAGATCCGGCGATGGCCGACAAGGAGGAGCCCTCCGATGGAGGCAGCACCGGTGGCCATGGGCAGTTGCGACGGGAAAGGCAGCTAGGAGAGGAGGGTGAGAGGGAGAAGGGAAGGAAGACGTGGGCACGCCGTCCTCCAGTGGCGCTGCGAGCCGTCGTCATCCTCCAACGGTACTGCGGGCCGCCGCCGCCGGTAGTTTCCGCCGGTGGTGCCCAACTCGGGTTGTGCAGTGAAACAAACATGGCCCCAACCCCAACTATTGCAATTCGATATGCAGTGAAAACAAACACAAACTCCCTAGTCTGGATATGATATGCAGTGAAAACAAACATTGAAATGTTGCATATAGTATGCCTGCATATAGGCTAATACAGACCACCCCTAGGCCAGAGAAACAAACGGACCCTAAACTGCGCTGCGCTAGAACCGAACACTCATCACCGAGGCAAGGACAAAGATAGCGAGACGCCCAACATGGTCCCAATAAAGCCATTTACATCAAAAGAATGAAATAGGTCCTCCACACCATCAATGTAATTGTTACACACAAAGTTCAAACGTCTCAATACACCAAACCGAATAAGTCTGCAGTACAAGCACAACAAATCTAACCACCTAAGACTCGTGTCACCTTCAAACAAAAGTGTAGCATGACAAGCAATCTCCATTGCTTTGGCCACTAGACAGTCATTGTTGTCCAATGGAGAACTGCTATTCACGGACCTTGGGAGTCAATCTTGTGACACGTACCCCTGCTCTGATTGTCCAATGGAGAACTGCAACTCACGGACCTCAGAAGTCAGTCTTGTGACACGTACTCGGCATGTTTTTCCAGGCGGAAGAATCTAGCCACTGGCTAGTATATTTAGGCTCCGTAAAATAATCCTCAAAGGGAGAACTCGACGGGTTGAAATAGTCATTCAATGCTTCGACTGATGATGTATCAGGCATCCTACCATTCAATGCATCTGCATCAGGCATCTTACCATCAGTAAAACATGTGTCCAAATGGTAAACAGGGTCCGAACCTGCAGCACCAGAAACAAGAAGCCTTGCGTCACAATATTAAGATAACAATATTAAGATAAAAGGAAGCAGCTAAGCACAGTGTCTTGTACAATCAGTTCACAATATTAAGATAACAGGAAGCAGCTAAGCTCAGTTACCTGAAGTTGAATTTAAGACTTGATTATCAGCTGGACATCCTTCATGTTCACAGTCATACCCAAGAGGAGGGACCAAACCTTCAAAAAATCCTCCAGACTTTGCAGGGTCATCTAGTGCAATGCTAGGAACAATTGCGCCCAGCAGACCAGTGTTCTGTGAATTTATGGATTGATTAAATGTCTCAAATGGTTGTTCGGTAGGTGAAGCCAACCGCTGTCCAGTAGGAGAAGCCGAATGGTGCTGAACCAACCAGCCATTGCTAAGGCCATTGTTGGCAAATTGGACTGAAGGGAGCTCTGTCTTCATGGACCTGTTCACGGTGCCAGAATTAGAAGAGTTGCCATTGAATATCGGATAACCACTGGCAATGGCACTATCAAGTGGCACGGAATGACTCTTTGGAAATACATAATTCAAGCCAGTGGGACAAAAGATCTTCCCAATCTCATCAGGAGTTTGTACAGACACCAAATTGCCAGTGGACGCATAGCGTTTTAGAGTCATTGGTGGAGGTACGGGAATGCGTTTCAGTGGTGTTGCTGGAACCACTGGATCCTTGTCATAGTCAAGGTGCTTAAAATAGATAGGCTCCATAATATCAACCATCTGAAGTACTTTTTCCTGTGAGGACTCATTTGATCGTTTCCTGCCACGTGATTCATCAGGCGTGTGACTATTCATGTCTTCATCTGGATCCTGAGAAAGCAAATGTTCTGGATAGATAGGCAGGCCAGCTCTCTGTTGCCTCTTCAATCTCGTATTCCAAAAGTTTTTTATTTCATTATCTGTGCGACCAGGCAACTGAAATAAACACAATACAAGTTTATTGTCCAACAATGCAAAAATGGAATCTGTATAAGAAAACACTTTTCAAATTTAAGAAAGGAACATGTACTGTTACTCTGTGAGTGGAGATGAATCCAAAAGGAAAAAAGATTGCAACAAGAGATGCCTTTGCAAGACAAAAAAATAAGACAAAAGCGAACTTCACACTTAATCAGAATTGACAGTTTAACTACAGAATTCAGCATCTACTACTGCACGTGCAACACCAACAATGCCCACTAAATGTAGTCATCAACTAATACATATTAGATTATCTATCTTTTACCTGATTGTGGTTCACTTTGCTATAACAGGCCCTTAGAAGTTATTACATCAAGTTTGTAAGGAAAAAAGCTAACGAAGTATGCATCATTATCAAATTTATTACAGGCTAGATGAATATCAGCAGCCAGTTTGGCACCCTGAAAAGGCAACTGTAACAATTGCACTAGGCCGCTGGCATCTTAAAGGGTCGTGCCAGGTAATATCTGGTAAGAGTCTAAGAGATCAAAACCATCTAGGAGCAGCAAATTGCATAGGAATTGCATAGGAATTGATCATCTAAGAGCAGCAGAAATGTAACAGATACAACTAGGCGACCTCTTTATTCCTTAAGAGCAACAGAAATGTAACAGATACAACTAGGCGACCTCTTTATTCATTAAGAGCAGCAGAAATGTAACAGATACAACTAGGCGACCTCTTTATTCCCAAGTAAGCAGGGGTAGGCTAGAGATAAAAACATTAGCCACCAAAAAGAAAACATAAAAATAGAAGTAACAGTTGATGCATTGCAAAACATGTACAATGCAGTTTGAAAAGTTGAAACAACTTGCACTGACTGTTAAGCAGTCTCTGGGTAAAAATTTCGTATCCATAAAGTTTACTGGTTTTAATAACTGTTTCGATCACCACATCATTTCATCACATTTCTTATAAGCACAACTTTCATAATACTTTGGTGCCCTAGTAGCCAATGGAATGTATATAATGCATGAAAGCAGGTCCTAGAATTCTGGTTGGCGCGAGACTCAAATAGTCATAAAAAATACTTCATTGCTTGGGACTTGGGTTGGGAGCTTGCATAAAGAAAACTTAGTTTGAAATGCAGACGATGTAATAAGGCAACAAAGAAACTGTTTTCTTCATTAAAACAGTGAAGTGAAAAAAAAAACTTGCAGTTTTGTTATCTTGTTATCAGCAAGAGGCATTACAATACAATGACCTTTATGTGTATTCATTTAGTTTGGTAGCAAAACAGCAAAAAAAATTTCATTCTCATGAGTGCACAACAGCGTGAATTAAAAGTGTTTCTGGCAATTGTACATGGAGATATAAAGATTTAGCACATAAGTTCGCTGTTTTTATGAGATATTTTACAGTGGGTGGAAAAGGACTAACCACCAGGAGGTACCTCTTCCATTGAATTTTTACTGTTTGTTATAAAAATAAGGACTTTAGTTAATTAAACAAATATATGAGAACCGGTCCCACATTTTGGTACTGTCTGGTACCTCTTCCTTGGTACCTCCTATTTTAAAACAACTCGATCTCATTCGATGAACAACTCTCATTTTTTCCAACCATGGTAAAACTTGTATACAACTTTTATGGTGGTTGGAGAAAATGAGAGCCGTTCATCGAGCGAGATCTAACGTCTTATAAATAGACGGAACCACGGAACCGGAACCAAACGGTACCAAATAAGTAGGCCCAGAACAAAAAAACGGTGGGCCCAGTACCAATAATTATTTTAATTTTATAATTTTCAATACATAATTCAGCCATAAAAATTAAAAAATGCCAGGTTCCGCCTGGTTCCACCTGGTTCCGTTCCAACCACTGTAAAACGTCTCTTTTAAATAAGAGGTACCGGTTGGTACTTTTCCAACCACCGTAAAACACCTCTGTTATATTATTAGTTTTCCCTACAACCAAGGCTGCTTCCTTTTTCCCTCTCCCTCTCTCTCAAAAAAAAAAAAAAAAAAAGAAGCAGCTTCCTTTCTATAATTGAAGGAATCTGTAATGCTAACATAACAAGTGAGCGCTCAAGCCCATTGAACCAAAGGGAACAAATTATTTACCCTGGAGATGCAAAGGCGAGAAGTATAAATATCTATTAGCACTGCCCTACTATCATGTGTAATAATCAATATGTTATCATGTGGCAAACAAACACTATGTGGAGAAACCAACATAAATTCTTTGGATTCCCCAAGGCAATCTGGTTCCAGGATATAGGGAAACCCTTCCTTCCGCCGTTCCCAATCCACCGAAACATCTCATTCCCAACATTTTGTATGACTTAATCTAATAAAGTTACCACGAGACAAGAGCTAGTACAAACAAGAAGAAAAAGAAAAACAATCGGAGCAGGCGCGCGGTACTCACGTGCAGGGCCATCTTGGCCCACTTGTTCCCCCACTTGATGTGGAGCTTGAGGATGAGCTCGACCTCCTTGTCGTCGAAGGGCCCCTTCTTGAGGTCGGGCCTGAGGTGGTTGGCCCAGCGGAGGCGGCAACTCTTGCCGCAGCGGTTGAGCCCCGCGTTGCGCTGCACCTGGTTCCAGTTGCCCTCGCCGTGCGCCTCCACGTACTCCTTGAGCCGCTTGTCCTCCTCGGGCGTCCAGGGCCCCTTCCTCAGCTGCGGCTTGCCGCGGCCGCTCGCCGCCGCCGCTGCGTCGCCGTCGCCGTCGCCCTCCTCGTCGCTCTCGGTCTCCTCGTCGTCGGTCTCCTCCTCCTCGTCGTCGTCGAGCAGGAAGTCCTCCACCCCCGCCTCCTCATCCGCGTCCGGGTCCGGCAGCATGTCCAGCTCGGGGACTTCCTCCTCCACTTTCACCACCTTCGCCATCGTGACGCGGCGGCGGACGGACACGAGCGGCGGCGGCGGCATAGTTGTAGGGGGGAGAGAGCCGAGTGGTGGTCTGTTGACCAGGCAGTCCAACTCCAAGCCGGGCCACGCGGGCCGTGTTGTGCTCATGGGTAGCGGATGGAGCTCAGCTCAGGGGATTTTTTTATTTTTAGATTTTTTTTATTTCGTTTTTACGAAAATATACACCGTTTTGGTAATTTGACGAGGGTAGACGCCAGGCGCCCGGGGTCCGGGCGCCAGGTACCTGGCGCCCTGCCTCCAGGCGCCAGGCCTGGCCCCGTTGACGCCGGCGTGGGCCCGTTAACGGGCTGGAGACGGCCGTTAACGGGCTGGAGACGGCCGTCTCCAGCCGGGTCACCTGGCGCCCGGGGTCTGGGCGCCAGGCCCCTGGCGCCCGGGGTCTGGGCGCCAGGCCCCTGGCGCCCGAGGTCTGGGCGCCAGGCCCCTGGCCAGGCCGGCGCTGGGAGAATACTGGGCCTGGCGCCGCTGGGAGAATACTTCCTTCGAACTCCAAACTGATAATAACTGGGAGAAGACGATCTGCATCTTCCCATAAAAACATACATGCATCATAAAAAACATACGCTGGGAGAAGGCGATCTGCATCTTCCCGTAAAAACATACATGCATCATAAAAAACATACGCGTCGACATAGCTACCCATCCCTACGACTCCGACCTCGCTTTGGCCTCTGCTGCGCGTGCACATGCCCCACCGAGTATGTTAAAGGATCAGGAGACCGATGCACTCGGTGCGGCCTAATCTGCTCTACAGGGGTCTGTGTGGCCTCCTGTGTGGGAAAAAGTGGAGCACCCTCTAACTGTGAAGCGCCAATGATATCGTGCTGGTCGTGTTCCAAGTCTGAGAAGTTGAGCTGGTGGTCTTGTACACCTTCAAATAGGTTAAATCCTGAAAGAAAATATTATGTGGTTGTCAATACAAATAAATTATGTACCCGCAAAAATAAAGAAGCATACAAAGGATTGTACGAGAGCACCTGTCGTCTGTGGACGGATCGGCGTGAACGACATCGACGTGGCCAGACCCATCGGCTGGTACGGCATGGACGACTGAGGCTGAAGTGACGTACCCATTGGAGTGTACGACATGGACGGAGGATCCATGGGTGTGACATGCTGTGGAGACGGATGCATCGGCGCGTAGGACGTCGATGCAGGATCCATCGGTGGCATGTATGAGCAAGAGGGTGCTGCAATAAAACCAAACAATGTGGCATGGAATAACTAAAGAGGTGGGCACATATTGACATAAATAACGCAGTATATTTATGTACCAGTGTACTGTGGAGGAATCGGTGGCTGGTGCGGGGGGGGACCCTGCAGGGGAATGGAATAACCCCATGCGTGCATCATGGAAACGAGGCTTTCGTTCGCCGCTGTCAACCGTTGCAACTGCTCGTCTGGGGTAAAAGGGTTGCCGCCTCGTACCCGCTGTAGTGCATCGTTGGTGTTTGATTGTAGTTGGCAGCATATCTGCATCTGCAATTGGAACGACATTAGCGAATGTTTCCTAGTGTTGAACATTGACCGAAACATTAGCAAGAATTGAAACATTGACTTACTGCTCCCGCTAGTGCCTCGTCCCTATGGCGGGCATATGCATCCGTGGAGCTTGACTCATGTGGCACAGGTTGAGTGTCGGCATACGTGACGTGACAACGAGTGCGGGGTCGGTACCACGTCAGGAAAGTTTCATACCACCAATCTGTGTGTGGCGCAACGGGATGCACCACGTCCTGGTGAGCGTTGTCCCAAGCCTGGACGTAGGGCTCGACCTTGGCCACCCATGTGCCTGAGCATGGTTGCCCAAGCCGACTCAACCTGAAATAGAATATAAATTGTCCGTTTCCTTGCATTCTTACCTGATATACATTTGAAATGGTGCATTTTACAAAGAGGAACGTACCTGTGGTCCTGTGGTGTAACCCGATCAATCACACGTGGTACCGGGAACTGCTGCGCGTACCCGAACTGTCGCATAGCTCTGTGCGGACAGTGTGGCTCGATGTAGATATCATAGACCAACGAGGCTGTCGTATACCACAAAGTCTCGTTCGACGTGCACATAGAAGACAACCCATAAGGAGCACGACTTCCCACAGCGGCTGCACTATATGGCTCCCATATGACGTCTTCGGCCACAAGCCGATCAAGCGCGACGAGGAAGCTCGGAAACGTACGTCTTGCCTGCTCATTGGCCCAAGTCCTCTGCAATAAGCATGAATGACCGAGTTAGAATGGAGGATGCAATTTTGTTTTTGTTTATAAACGTCGCTATGAACAACGTACCTCACGGGGGCACACCCAAAGCGTGCCCATAGTCGGCCCATCGTCGTCATGCTGACCGTAGTACTGTGCCTCATAGCCTCTATGGTCCACAATAGGTCGACCCACGGCCAACCGCTCGTACGACCACAACTGTAGTAGTAGCGCGCAGCCCTGAAACCTTGCGTTGCTCTCATCCTTACTGCAGGCATCACAAAGGCCACGGTACGTCGCCGCCAGCACAGCTGAACCCCAACTCCAAAGGGGAACAGCATCCTCGGGTGCATCTGCAATCTCTCGCGCATAGGGTATGAGTACCTTGTCGACGGAGTTGCTAGTGCCATTTTTGAACATAATAAATCCAAACAGCCACAACAGGTACGCCTCCAGGGAACGGCGTACGCTCTCATCGTCTGTGTCCGGATGCAGACTGGTTGCCTACATTTGCAAGTGTAAATGTGATTCTCTCATCAACATAAGTATGATGCAGTAATAGTAAATAATATGGACTAACTACGATGAAACAATGTACCTTAAACTGTAACAACCAAGCCTTTGCCGGGCCCCGAGCATTGGGGTGCGGCTCGAGTGCACCAAGGTCATCTAGACGGTCAACCCCAGCAAAGCGGATCTCTAGGTCATCCTTCCACGACGCTGGGACCACACGGGGCCCGACAGCAGTCCCTGCAATTGGAAGTCCAAGCAAATAGGAGACGTCCTGTAGTGTCGGTGCCATCTCCCCACATGGCATGTGGAACGTGTGGGTCTCCGGCCTCCACCTGTCAACTAGGGCCGTGATAAGGGAGTTATCGATCATCAGCCTGGGCCTGCCGCGACCGTGGCGACCGATAGGACCACCCTCAACAAGACGACAGAAAGTAAGAAGTCCTGCACCCCGCAACCTGAAAGGGGGCATTACAATAGCATCAGTTTCAAGAAATACAAAGGACGACAAAACTGTCACAAATTATTGCTTACCTCTGCAACCAACGGTTGTCAAGCTCAAGGTACTCTTTAGGGGGCCGATCGCCGGGAACGAGCACGGCTTCCTGAGGCCAACTCAAAATTTGGAGGCGCACCATCCGTTGCATTTCCTGATGGTCCCGCTTCGGCAGATGCAGGAAATGCATTTTGGGGACATTTCTTGTAGTTATGGCCCACAGCACCACATTGAGTACATTGTTTAGGACGCTTCCCCGCCTCCGCCTCGTCCATTCCATTGCGAATACGACGTGTCTGCCGGCGGCCTTTAAGTCTCTTTAGTGCTGGGTTTGGAATGTACCATTTCTGCTCGTTAGGTGCAGTATATGCTCGCACCATACCATATCCGAAAAGCTCTTGGTTCCATGTTGCTGCAATTGCCCCTTTCGTATAAAAGGTTGAAACAAAGTTAGTAGGATCCACACTAAGCTCTCTACATGCTGCAAGAATATGTGAGCATGGTAAATGTAGAAGTGTTGGCTTCATGCAGGAGCAATGAGCGGTACCATCGTTTCCAATGACGGTTTCCTGCACCGTCCTCTCTCTGTGCACACCACGGCGGGATCGGTCCCTGCATGAAACTTCAAACCTGTTCTCCCTTGTACCCAGAAGTCTTGCATTATGGATTTGTGACTTATCCGTCTTTGTTTCCATGTACTTTGTTATTGTCCTCCCAAACAGCATAGATGCATTACTCAAGTCTGCACTTATACTCATGTAACGTTCCCTGAAGTACTTGGCACAGCCATATAAAATGAATTCAACTACGCCCACTAAAGGAAGACCCCCTTGAACTACGCATCACCATATTGTAACACTCGGCATGATTTGTTGTCATGATTCCATAACGTCTACCATTTGTATCATACAACAAAGCCCATTTCTCCTTAGGTTTATCTTGAATCCACTGTGAGAATGGTTTGGCTGTCCTTGCACTTGAACTTGCACTTGAAGTGGCTGTTTGATGCTTCGCGGTCAACTCATCAAGTAACTTCCAAATAGCATTGAACTTCCGTTGCTGGTTCTGCGAACACAGACTCTTGAACAAGTCCTGTAGATCCTTGTTCTTAAAATGATCATAGAAGTTTGCAGCCAGATGCCTCATGCACCATCGGCTGTGCACATCAGGCCATAACGGAGGAGAAGCACCATTTCCATGTTTCAGCTTTTCTATTGCGTCTAATATTCCAGAATGCCTATCACTGATAAGGCAAACATTAGACCGTGAAGATACAACATTAGTCTTCACACGTTCAAGGAACCAATACCAACTGTCGACGTTCTCATTCTCAACAAATGCAAATGCAACTGGTAACACTTGGTTGTTTCCGTCAACCCCGATGGCTGTCAGTATAGTGCCCTTGTATTTCCCTGTCAAGAATGTGCCATCAATACAGAGTAGTGGCAAACAATACTGAAATGCCCTCACACATGGACCAAGGCAAAAGAAAACGCGTTGCAGGATGCTTGGACCTCCTTCAGGGTTTGGAAAATGCATCACATCATAATAGGTTCCAGGATTTCTTTGAGCAATTGTGGCGAGCATACGAGGAAGATTATCGTATGAATCTTCGTACGTGCCAAACCTCATCTCAAACACCTTCTGCTTCGCCCTATAGGCCTTTGCATAACTTATGGTGTACTGGTGTTGCAGCTCCATCTCTCTGATTATCTGTTTTGGCTCGAAGTGTGGCGCGTCAAGGATGCGGCCATACATTTCATTTGCCACCAATGCAGCGGTCAAGTTGCGATTGTATTTTGGCACCTCTCTGTTGTAACAAGTATGCTCTGTAATAATTGAAACTTTCCAATGGGTTTTCATAATTCCTTTGTAGGCGTGAAGTCGCCATGGGCACCCTTCGCTGACACAACAGACATCATACACACTCTGGGTAGATTTCACTACTTTAAATTCCTTCTTCAGAGATAATGACCATAGTTTAACTGCATCCTTAAGAAGTGCACTAGAAGCATATTTTGCACCTTGAACTACCTCATTCTCTCTGTACTCCCACTCCTGCTGCTTAGCATCATGTACAACAGGGTTGCCAAATCCATATTCTCTCCACTCGCCGGGTATTGGGTAGTCCTCATCTTCATCGGATCCTTCTCCGATTTCCTGCGCCTGAGCAAATTCATCATCTTCATTCTGCATTTGTTGCACAATGCTTGGTATCCTCTCCCCCTCATCCGCCAGTCCTTGCGGCTCTGCCTGACTACCTCGCCCCTCATATGCTTGTTCTTCCACCTCATGTTGCCTACCATTCCCTTCTTCATCATCTGCAGTACCACTGGCCCCATGTCCAACAACTGCAACTCCCAAATCAGTGTGCCCATCCTCATTTTGTTGTCCATGTTCGAAACCTATATCTTCTGCCATCGCAACACTTGTGTTCCCGTAGTTCTCAACACCTTCAGAAGAAACTATGCCCCTTGGAATGCTTTGAACAAGCATTCCAAGGGGCCAACCACGTTGCACAGCCGTACTAATGTACATCTTCCAGTCAGAGGTGTTGCGGATCAACATTAACTCCCAGAAAACACCTTCATTTGCCCATGTCACAAGAGTTTGGACTGTGAGCACATGTGTTTCTGTGTCAATCTGGAACCCACGCTCTAGCCATTTATGCACGGAACCAAATGATTTGTCCCAAGGTTTATCTATCCCCTTCCTCGTACGACTAAACCCATTCAACTGTACTCCATATGGACCTTCGACAACACTGCCTTTACCATAATATATTTCAAACTGCAACTTAGTTGACATCTCTGCAATATATTGAACCATTCATATTCTATATATAATGACAATACGTAAACTAAATGCTAAATACTATAAATAAATACTAAATATAACAGAATATATTAAATTAAATACTAATACTAAATACTAAATCCAGATCTAGAGTTACTTCTGCGGAATTCTACTTTTTAAAATTTTTCTAAAAATCTAGATTTACCACATTTAACTATACTAAATTCGTAAATAAATACTTTATACAAATAAAAAACTATGAAAAAATTTAATTACCTTCACCGTATGTGCAGGAGATCTTCTGAGCAGGAGGTCTTCAGAGCTCGGAGAGAGCGAGGTCGAAGCGAATGGTGCTGGAGTTTGGGAGCGAATGGCTCTGGAAAGCGAGGTGGCTATGCGAGAGTGCGGGGCTGGCTATCGGAGAGAGAGGGCGGCGGCGGCGGCGGCGGCGGCGGCGCCGCCTCGGCTCTGGGAGAGAGAGGGAGAGAGAGGGCGGGGGCAGAGAGAGAGAGGCGCCGCCGCGCCTCGGCTCTGGGAGAGAGAGGGAGAGAGAGGCGGGGGCAGAGAGAGAGAGGCGGGGGGGGAGAGAGAGGGAGAGAGAGGGCGGGGGCAGAGAAGAGAGGCGCGGGGGAGTAGTAGGGGACCTGGCGCCGGGGCTCCGGGCGCCAGGCCCTGGCGCCGGGCCTCCGGGCGCCAGGCCCTGGCGCCGGGCCACCGGGCGCCAGGCCCCCGCCCCGCCGATCCGTTCCGACGCCGTCCCGGCCCAGGCCTGGCGCCCGGGGTCCTGGCGCCAGGCACCCGGCGCCCGGACCCCGGGCGCCAGGCGCCCATCCCTGCAAATACCGGCCGACGCCGTGTATGTTTGTAAAAACGAAATAAAAAAAAACTAAAAATAAAAAAATCGCTCAGCTCAGGCCGGGTTTTGACTGGGCTCTTCGGCCGAAATGGCCCATTTTTTTTCTGAGGACTGAATGTGCAGAACAATTTTATTTTATTTTCAGATAATGGTTTAGCCTATTACTCGTACTCTCACCGCCCTATAATAATCCAATTCCTGTTAAGAAATACAATCCTAATTAGGGTTTGGGTGGGCTCATACCAAATATACCCCTGAAGGGTTATCCACCTCTGTATAATCAACACCTTGTGTATCTATAATGAATAAGAGAAGAGACCAGAAGCTTCACCTACATCTGTCCTCCGTGTGTTTTATCTATGGTGCATTTAGGATTGGAAACGGGATCTACAATTTCTCCACTGGTGATCCGCAGTAATGTAGTTTCTCAACACGTTATCAGCACGCTCTACCTCGACACCGCGTTGCTGTGAGATCAGATCTATTCTGCATCAACTCTCCGTCACGCCGGCAGGTCTTTGGTCTAGCCGAACTGTTCTACGCGATGGGCTTCGATTCCTTGCATCAACGGAGATACGAATAGTTGCATCGGCGGAGGTATGCATCGACAGACTAGACTGGATCATGCCTTTGATTTAGTCAAATCGTTTCAATCCAGTAGATTGATCTGCCTAATTTCTTCGCCGTCGCTGTATTAATTTTGCATCTGCAACTAGACGAGAAACTTTGGTTTGTCCGTGCAAAACTAGCTAGACGATCCTGTAGATCGTTTCGTATTGCTGCAGCCTGCAGCGATCCACGTGAAGCCGCGCACCATCGCCGGGCCCCGTTGCGCCATAGGCTGATGAGATTATATGCCGGCAGAATATATAATGGACGGACACGACTGCACAGAATGCAAGATCAATATTGATTTACGTATGCATGCTTAATTAGCTTCTCGTAGATGCATGTGCAAGGACAGAACGTTGATTCAAGAGTGGATTGTGGACGGATGCTTGGGCAGCCGCCACGGCTGCTCGCCTGCATGCACGCCTGCTGCGTGACGTGCCCTAGGCTGCTCCGTGCCACGCGGTGTTGGGCGGATCAGGCCAATTCGCGCTACTGGGCCACCTCGCCTGCCCACCATTGCGCTCCCTCGGCCTGCTGCACGCTTGGGCCCTTTGCCCGCACCCCCGACTGGGCCGTCCATCGGTTGGGCCACACGCCCCAGAGCCAGCAGACGCCGATGCGCCCCGCAGCCGAAGAGCTGGCTCGCGTACGCGCCGCCACTCCCCAGCTAGGCCCAGCACACCGGCTTGCCACGCTCCGTGGCAGTGCATGGGCCGTGTCTTAGGCTGCCGCCACAACCTGCCGTTGGGCTGCCGTGCCGCAAACCTTATTTCGCGTTTATTTTTTTTATCTCGCGATTTGTTTCCGGCAGAAACCCATCTCGGTGTTTTGAGATGCTAATAATTGTATTCACGTGCCTTCTCTTTTATATGCTTTTATTCTATGTTTATTAATTATTGCCAGTAGCAAATAATTTGTAGAAAATTGACATACATGTTAAAACAGCTAGACACACCTGGAGTTGTACACATAGTTGTTTTTGTTTGCATGTTTATGCTTTGTGCACTCTGAAGGTTCACACATGGTTTAGTTCATTGCATCTTTTTTTTTGGTCCGTATGCGTGTGCTATTGACACGACCATCACACCCCAAACCGCACCAGTCGTGCATGCCCAACTATTTGTGTGTGCGCTTGTAACGCTACTCCACAACGTGGTGTCACCTCTGATGCCTATCTTTATCCATTTGCTCTGCTCGTTTGAGCGAGCTGGTCGGCTCCCGCTGAGTCTTTGTGAAATTGTCGAGTCTTTGTGAAATTGTCGTTGTCCTGATGGACGTAGACGAGACATGTGCGCTATTACCGTAGTGATGACCATGGACAAATCACCAGTGCTTTGTCAGTTACATTACAGTTGCCCTAATGGTAACATGTGCACTAGCACCTCCAAATGTTGGAGCTTGGGCTCACATGGTGTGACCAGGCGTGCAAACCCCTGAAGATATGGTTTCAAACCGGGATATGCATGATCAATTATATTGTTTGCCCTGTATATTTTTTTATATGATTTGTGTTGTGTGGCATCGTATGTTATATACGGCCAAGTGACCAACAACTGAAAACAAGTTATACAACATCTTAAAAATCTAGGAAATTAGTGACACACATATAAGAACATTCTTGTCTCTCTGCTCTCACGTTATGCACAAAATTATTTTTACCCGAAGTAATCAGAAGAAATATAACACAATGCATCAAAGCTTTTTTGGCTAATATGGCATCACAATTTGAGATCAGCCTTTGTACTCAAGCCGTGAGCTCAAAAGACTTTACTAACGCTCTATAATTTAAATAGTGGCTCAATATCTCAGTCATAATTGGTCGACTTGAAGTTGACATATTGCTCTTATTGTCGCTGAAAAGACATAAAGCATAATCTGATATAAAAGACAATAACCCCATACAACATGAAGTTGTATATACCCGAAAGGATATTCTGAGAACTTTTTCGCCATGTACTATGTGAAAAAGGATCGTGTGTTCTTGAAGAACCACCTTGCTCGTCCTGTTTTAGACTCCGTTTGCTCGTGTAGCATATAATTCTCAGAATTTTAACTAATCATAGCCGCTAAATGGGCTTTTGGGGGAGTATGCCAAATGGTAAAGGTCAGTCCCTGATGGACATGTCATTGGGGTTTATGTAGCAGAACTACATTGGATTGTACACCCATTTGCATAATTTTCCTTTAGTTTACCAAAAGTACGAACGTTTGGAAGCTAAATATGAAATCCCACATCACTACATAGCTAGAAGCTAAATTAGGTGTTAACCTATATCTTGTCAATGTAATTTTTGACACTGAAATATCATATAAGTTTGGCCACCTACCAGTGATGATAATTTGTGATATAAAATGAAGATCTTGTGGAGACTTGTTACATTCTCCCTAATCTTGATGACTTGTTCATATGAGAATAGCACCGTATGTTGGTTGAAACTTGTCTCAGAAGGATATTGGCCATGTTTCACTCTCGCGAAGCAGTTGTAATACTTTGCTTAGTCAGAAACTTTACAATTGGATGATATTTTCTAGATAATACAAATTTTTGGTCTTATCTATTCTGTTGTAAAACTTATCTTTATACTGAAAAATAAAGAGTTTGGAATCATACTTTATGAAACAGATGATATATAATATGATAAGAAAAGGTAGCCTTATAGGCAGCGTGCACCACATTTAACTAACTTGGGAAAACATTAATCAAAACATGTTGGCGTCATCCACCTAAAGTTGTGTTTGTGCATTGGCATTGTACGGAATACAAGCTACCTACATGTTTTTGTTTGGTCGTACTGTGCACTTGAAGATGCACTTTGTACATCAGCTCTGTCGGTCGTTCTATTGAAATCCAAACGTGCCTTAGCTATATGCAGGCATATTCCCTTATTTATTCTTAAGCATTTTCCTACTTAATGTGGTTTTAATTCTCTCATAACCATTTTATCTTAAATTATTGCAATCAATAATACCCAATTTTCTAATGGTATGAGTAATTGGGTAAATCATGGGCACATATTAAACGAGCTGCAATATACAACTCTGCATATCAAAATTCTTGCTTGGCGGCACTGGCCTGATGCCATAAACTTTGCTATCCTAATAAATGCACACATTTATCCACGCGCCTGAAAGCGCGATGGAACTAGATGATCTGAAATCAACTATTAGCTCGTTTGAGAGCACTTCAAATGGAGAAGCCATTATTAATTGTTGATCTGAAATCAACTATTTATTAATCCTTGTGAGCACCGTAAATGGGGACATCATTTTGGCTTGTTGATCTGAAATCAACTATTTTCTCCAGAGTTTTTGAAAAATTTCTATAGCTAATATTGTGTTGCATATGAAATTTTAAATCCTGAAGATTACCTGTGTAATTTATAGTAAAGATAATAAGTTTGCAGAATTGTAACCGTTGAACAACCTGTAGTTGTTTGTCTCGCTAGAAGTTGAGACTAACCCTTCTAGCAGAAGGAATCCAATGCAATATTTATGCCATTGCATTAATATAAATCCAAGCTCACTGCATATAATGTTTAAATGTAAACCCCCCTTTATCTATGTGCGTAAGATTTTCCAATAATTCACCACCAAGCATGCTTTGGCCACAACCAGAAGATTGTGGTTGGGGATCGTATTAGTATGCTTTGAAATATCTCGGCATTAGGGAGAGATAAAAGTCCATGTCATGTAATGCCTTGATATTCCTGTAGAATAATAAAACGCACAAAAGCCGAACTGAACTTGTTGTCCAGTGTATACTCCTGTGTTTATGGAGTTTGTCAGAAAATTGTTGAGGAGTAACCGTATCTGTTGTGATACATTGTAAATGCTTCTACCTGAAGTAGATATGGATATACCCGGGATTAATATCATATCCATAGTTGGCTTATTGGCATTTGATCTAATTCTGCGGGGACGCCTGCGAATAAGATCCGTCGGCCTTAGTCAAGCATATGCACTTGGTGCAGATTCACGCTGTATGTGAAACTCTCCTCCGACGAACTCACCCTGCTGGTGATATGCCTCATGAAGATGCTCATCTTGAAGATGAAATTCATAACAATGCGCACAATATCATAGTGCTGAAAATACGGAACACAATTTATCATTCGTTTTGGGAAACGACGAATATCTTAATTAAATGTGGGAGACGAATGTGTCGACACTTATCTTGGCTCTCTAGTTGCAAATGATTCTCTTTTAGAGAAATTGGATTCGGAACAAAGTCCTAGACATGAGTGCTCGAAGCTCTCTTATTGGGTCAATGAAAAGTGCAACTGAGGCTGAACAAAAATCGCAAAGTAAAAATCGCGACCTGGAGTTCGGACATTTATGGGTCACTATCGAATAATGTGTGGTGAATGCGATGGTTCAAATACTCCTAGAAGAGACCAATCCCCACGTGTGTTGAATAAACATGGTTCCGTTAGGTAATATATCTAGCAAATGACATGAATTGAATTATGCAATCAAAGGATTCTGAAAATCCATGTTGAGATCCCAGTAGGACTCAAAATATCAAATTGTAAATATGCAACATGTAAATCTCATACCAATACCGTCTTCTTGAAGAAGCATGTCTTTCTGAAGAATGACTACTCTCTCGTGTAGAGATTAATTCTCCCAGAGAGAATACTTCCTGAAGGAATTTTCTAGAAGAAATAAAAGTCCGAATTAAATACCGAAATTTGATAATCCTGATGAAGGAGAAAGATGCATACAAGACCCAAGAATGAATTAAATGAGAAACCAAAGAACTTGAAGTTCACTTGATAAGCACGTGCATTTCACGAGTTTTACTGGGTGTGTATATGTACACTCGTGATATATATTCACTATAATGTATTTTTCCACCTGAAGTTTTGGAATTACGATATCCTCTAATGCTTTGAAGGCAGAAACCCAGAAGGTATGGTGTTACTGGCAAAATATATCTATTGTGCCAGAATGACAGAGTACATCAATGTATCTGATAAATAAAGATCCTTGAAGGATTAAAATAGTCTTCGATAGACTATTGATCAAAAGTTGCGATGAATGAGCGCATGAAGCGATGAATCATATCTGAAATATGTACTCTAGCAACTATGTTCTCTCTTGTGCCTTTTAAAGGGACATGTTATTTGCATTGCATAATTATATAGATTGTGGTGTGTGATAGAGATAAAAATGTGTTACCCCAAGATTTCTCGCTCATTGTTCCAGAAGAATAATGAGGCACATATCTTAAAGAAGATGTTTGAGTTATGAGAAATAATGACTTTGATATATGTCATTGTCAGGGAGAGCGAATATTCAATATTGATCACAGTTGTGAGACACTGAATGTCCTATTGTGTGCCTCGAAGGCGTTACCTTGATGATCAATATGTACGTAAACTTTCATAGAAAGTTCTATGAATAGCCAGATCCAGTAGATCAGCACCACCAGTGAAAGTGGTTACTTATGTGCACTTCCCTCGTGAATCCCAGAACAGAATTGAGGTGAAGTTTCTAATATAATCCTCGCAACAATCTGCCATTTGTTTGCTAATTCTCTTTGTGTATTTACTTCCAGAAAAAGATGTTTTTGCCATATCGAAAGTCCTGCAAAGATCTGGGGGAGCACATCCTTATGTTAACCATTGCAATTGATTCAATAGAATCTAGATCCAAAAGATCACATTATGTCTTGAAGACATGCTGTACTCTTTTTTTCTTGGTGAGTTTTCCTGAAGTTTCTCACATGAGGTTTTTAACGAGGCAACAAACATGCAAATACAACTTGCGGCACTATGCGCTCTCTCTCCATATTTTTCCCACTGGGTTTTTTGAGAATTTTAATGAGGCATGTGTTGGTCGCGGTATTCGTCCAAGGAGGAGTGTTAAGAAATCCAATCCTAATTAGGGTTTGGATGGGTTCATACCAAATATACCCCTGAAATGTTATCCACCTCTATATAATCAACACTCTGTGTATCTATAATGAATAAGAGAAGAAACCAGAACCTCCACCTACATCTGTCTTCCGTGTGTTTTATCTATGGTGCATCTAGAATGGGAGACGGGATCTACAATTTCTCCACGCCTGATCTGCTGTGGAAGAAAAAAGAAACGGATCTGGTGATCCGCAGTAACGTAATTTCTAAACACTTCCAACCAAATCTACTGTGATAACGAGTTGTTCTCTTAGGAGGTACTGTGCATCAACATGGTCTCCGGGTGGCTAAATGGCGAGCGCTTGTTATTACGGAGCAAACGAGCGACCGATTAGGCAGAACCTTGTTCGGTCATTCCTTTCCGTGGTTCGTACATCTCGCTCACACGTCCAGGCGCGCGTTTCATTCTCTCTTTTTTTTTTCGTGCATGTGTGTCTTCTCACGCATTTCGCTCGCTCGTTCGGCGCACGTTCCATTTTTTTGGTTCACGTCGATTTTCACTTTTAACGTGCTAAAATTATTCGGAACAGGAAGGGTTTACTCCGTTATTTATTATGCGATGCTTCATAGTTCAAAATTGAAATAACTGGCGATAAATATGTAAAAACTTATGGTCATAACTGTCTATAAAGTATAACATTGGTGATGCATAATACTTTATTTATAACATAATGACATAATTTGTTAATAGAAAAAATTATGCGAACAAAAATGTTACTTAAACATATTGAAATTATCATAACGTGATAACTTTAGAATGGAAGTTTTTTATCATAACTTTACAGTATGTCAATCGACATCATAATTTTATATAGACCTAAACTTATGATTATAAAATTACTGGTAAATAAAAAAGCATAACTTATTCTTTGTAACAGGGGACTTCTATATCAAAATAATTTATGCATGTCACCTTTCATGAATATCATTTTATGGATCAAAAACTCATGGCATGATCGTCTAAAAATATAACATTGGTGCTATATAATATTTTATTTATAACTTAATGATATAACATATTAATAGAAAATTATGCTAACAAAAATGGTTGTAGTTCACCTTTTGAACATAAAGAAATGGTCATAACGTGATAACTTTAAGATGGAAGTTTTCATCATAACTTTAGGTATATCTATAAACACAAAATTTTATATAGACCAAAACTTATGGTTATAAAACTACGTGTAAACAAAAAAGACAACTTATTCCTCATAACAGGGGACTTCTATGTGAAAAATAACTTATGCATATAACCATTCATGTATGCTATTTTATGAGTTAAACATTTATGATCATAATTGTCAAGGATATAACATTGATGATACATTATATTTTATTCATAATTTAATGATATAATTTTTTACCAAAAAATTATTTTAGTTTACTTTTTGACAATATAAAATTATTACAACGTGATTGTTTTAGGATGAATATTTTAATTAAAACTTATATTTTTCTAAATATAACTTATATACTTAAAAGTAGAAATATAATATAAAAGAGTAAAATAAAAAAAGAAATACACGGATGCACGCGATGGATCCATGAGATGGATCAAAGGTTGCAAGCGCTCGACGAAATAAAAAGTAAACAAGAAAGGAAAAAACATAGAAAAGGAGAAAGAAAAAAAGCATGACGAGCCACGAGCAGCCAACCACGGAAAAAATGAGAAAAAAAATACGTAGACGTAGGGCTTGACCGCTCCACATTCCTCACGCAGGACACGGATAGGTTGTATTTCTGATATTGCGCATGGTTTCACCCATGGGCACTTCAGAAGCCAAAAAGACAACACACAAACATACGATACACAATACACCACTAGCTAGCAATTAGCAAGATCAAATGCACGTGGAAAGTTAGACGAATGGACTAAAACACACAAATCATTTTTATCAATTGCTCATCTCAAATATTATTTGTCCACCTCGCCTCTCATCGGGTCACGGCGGGAGAACAAGAGAGGTCTAGTGTGGCGGAACCGCCAAATTTAATCCGAGCTAAGTACACCTGCCACCACTGGTCCACAGTGCACTTAGACCGAACTAAACTCGGTAGTCCGTCGAGCTACCCAGAAGGGCGCTCGATGAAACCATCTCCCAGGGATGCCGACATCACACACGCTAAGCTCTCGGAAGAGCCACAACAATTACAACAACCCACCATTTCATACAAACATAATTTGATTGATTACAAATACTTTTGCTCAAAAGGAGTACAAGGTAGTGAAAAAGAACTTCAAAATAAACCTCGCAGCGGAATACATATCGTTACAAAGTTGTAACGTGCAGCGGAAAGTAAACATCAAGTATGACCTCGAGTCCACCGTAGTCATCCTTGATCATAATCTGATATGCACCTAAAAGAAAAATATCAACAACAAACGGTGAGTTCGTGGGGAACTCGTAGGACTTACCCGTGGGCGATTTCAGCCCGACACATTTAAGATTATGCAAGGCTTTTTGGTGGACTGACTTCTAACCCGCATAAGCTTACTAGAAGTGGGTCCTTAGCCATTGATTGTTCATTTAAAACATGTTATCATGAGATCGCAGGATTTGACAGCTGCCACCCCTTAGTTATGATTATCAACAATATCATAGGGGGAAAACTTGCAGAAAAGAAAATAGAACATGAACGCATGTCCCGTCTCAAGATTCATAGAGCCCCCATCGAACTCTTGGGAGTAGCCGTCTTAGGAGCGATGCCCCTATACGTCGGGTCATCTCTCCCTCGACCTCGAAGCATCTCCCAAATCCATCAACCTCCTCTCAGTGGATGGGCAGCACTATGAATAGTCGGACGGATCATACTTATCCAAGCATGTTGTATATAAAACATGAATATAAGCATAAAGTATTTAAGTTGTTACTACGTTGCCCGTCAGCGATATTTGGCATTCTCACACCTGGTGAGCATCAGCGATTCGAAACGATTTTTAATTACCGGGAATAACTAAAAATGCCAGGGGCTCATATGCTTACTGACACGACGGCTTTCCCACATATGGTCCCCCGCCTCCACTTGTCCCATCCCAAGTTCGATTCACTCCCGCCTGACCTCCGGGTTGTGCCCCCATGACGAGCCTGCCGGCATCCCGGTCTCCCCGTCATGAGTACCAAGCTCCCCCGGACCACCTTCCTCGCAACCAGTGGGTAGGAACGTGTCTCTGTTCTTTGGATGGCACAAGTAAGGTTTCACCGGCCCCATATACCTGATAAGCACTCTAGCAATGTTATGCCAATCAGCAGGCGAACAGCGGACGGGCCTTAATCGACTCGGGCGGAGTCCACCAACACATTATCACAAATCTCATCATATCAAACCACATCTCCGCCCGGTCTCAACTTATCATCAAGTCATAACATATTGCCTTTCGATCCAAGGTTTTGTAAAAACATTTGTAGGCCCTATCATCTCGCGAGTGAATACCTTCACTCGTCTTCTACCGTCTAAGCATGGCTAAGCATAGACTTCGTTTTATCCTTCCAACTTTGGGCATCAAGGATTTATGCATGTGGGGTTTCATAAAATCCCTAACGTAATGCACAAACAAGTATAGGGTGGTGAGACTCCCTAGATCGGTGAAAATGCCTAAGGGGTCTACCTTTGTTGTTGACAACTTGAACAAACTAAGCTACTGTTAGTTTGTCGGGTTGTGAAGCTTTGCCCCAGGCAACCCCTTGTTACAGGGACGGCCAACTCAGCGACACGCCGTCTTCTTGCTCCGGGTTCCACTTGTCGTCTGGCTTCTCGATCAACGGTAGATCCTGCGTCGGCTCCTCGATCCCGTGGTCTATATGCATGCCAGATATGCAAATGAGTGTAAGGATGCAATGCAGGATAGAGTGCAGTAGAAGAGTAACCCATGGTGGATACTACATGGCAAAGTAAACAAGCCTTCTTATTTAAGGTCTACCTCCCGAGGAAGACATTCATACTCTCCTAGGAAATCCTACATGCCACCTTTTTAAGAAATCGTATAAACCATCACCTAAAGCTAGCTCAACTAATCATATTAACTAAACTAGCTTACTCTTAGAGTGTAATTAGCAAAAGAGTTTACACTTAGCGATGTGCATATACTTAGGGTAGGTTTTTCTTTTAGCTTTAAATTTGGATTAAAATGAGCCCTCAAGTTATACCCAAAAGACATTGCCAAATGAGACCAAAATTTTATGACACACAGACCTGGCCCACACGCTAAGCCACTACCAAAATTTCAGCCCAATTGGAAATGTAATTATTTTATTATAATTACTACAAATTTTCAGCCCTACACCTTGTCAGAAGTTTTTATAAAATCTAGGATTGGTTTCTGTAAATGAAATTTTACCAGCATCCAACTATCAATATTTAGAGTGTGCACAAAAATTGGCAAGTTCTATACCTACCTTTTTGCAGGACATCTATTTTCCATATATTTATTTAATAAAGCAATTTACCTAATACAAAACAGTGGTTTAAACATGCACATATATACTTTCTGAGTCCTATGTATCATGTACAAGCTACCAAAGTTCTCCTGAAATTTTCCTAGCCATTTAACCCCACTTTTTCCTATTTTCTTTCCTAGCTAGTGGCACTTTGTCCATTTCAAAACACCACTCAAACTTGACATGCACAATCTCATATTTTACCAGTGACTCTTATCAGTTATCTAGTGCATAGGAAAAATACCAGATGACTCATTCTAGCAGGTTTTGCATGGTGTTCACTTTTTAGTTAATAAAAAGGTACATTATGCAAATATAATGGCAAAGCCTCACATAACAGCAAGCACTATGGCCATAAAGTTTGTCATAGTGTCCTCATGTGCTACAAAGCATACTGACCAAGTTTTACCATTTTAGAAGTTCATCTAGATCACTTTTTCTATTTATTTTTCTTTTACATACATGCACAAAACCGAGGGTAAAATGGTCATTTCACTCATCTTCATCATACCTAACTTGTAGATATACTACAGAGGAGTCCACAGTGACTAAGTTTACCCATTTTGGATTTTTCTTTGAATTGTTATGATTTTTCAAAGTTCATGGCAGAAAAAGGTATTAAATCCCTAGATCTAGGACTTATACGCGATTAACTATAACCTTCAAGGGCTAGACTGTAAGGTTCTCAAGACTCAGTGCATAGTACTTAAATCTGAGCGCGTAAAACAGAAGAAAGCTAGGGGGTTTTGGGTAAAAATACCATCGTCTTCTTCTTCCTCTCGACAGAGACGAACCGCGCGCGGCGGGGGACGAAGATGGGGCTGCGCCGGCGTGTTGGGGCCCAAACTTGAAGCCGTCATGGTCTAGGGAGGCGTTCCCGGATGCGTGCCTCCATTTCCCCTTGGCCTCGTCGAGCGGGGTGGTCCGTATGAGCGGCGCGGACGCGGTGAACCGGCGGCCGCGGTGACATGGTGAACGGCGTCGGCGCGGGGTCGATCCGCCGACTCCGGCGACGGGAAGGGGCGAGGACGGGCGCGAGAGCTCCGCGGGGAGATGGCGCACGCGGTGGTGGTGAAGTGGAGAGGCGGGGATGGCCGGAGGAAGGATCTCCGCGTTGAGGCGCGGGTGAGTCGGGGCGGCGCGCGGCGTCGCGCGTGGGGAAAGGGGCTAGGGCCGACGGCGGCGGCCTAGGGCTTGGGGCTTCGGTGGAGGGAGGTGCGGCGACGACGGGGCACGCGTTGGACGACAGGGAGGCGGCCCGAGGCGACCGGCGTAGCTAGCTCGCCGCGGGCTAGGCCATGGCGTGGCCGCGGCGTGCGCGCACGCGGAATGAGCTAGAGGTGGCGGGGCGAGGCCGAGGAGCAGCGGGGAGGGTGGAGGAGCAACGCGCGAGTGTGGGGCGCGCGGCGTCGTCACGGGAAGGGACCCGAGGAGGCAGGGGCGCGAGGTCGACGCCCGGCGGCCATGGCGGCGTTCACGGCGGGGCTGCAGCTCTGCTGCGCGTGGGGAGAGGCAGAGAGGTCGAGGCGAGTAAGGGAGGGCGAGAGGAAGGTCCGGGGCGCGTCCAGGTGAAGGGAGAACGTGGTGGGGCCGTCGATCCGTGGCCGCGCGTACGTCCTGTACGCCGGCGCGCCACGGGGTGCCCGTCGTACCGAGGAGGAAGACCGGCCTGACAGGTGGGCCCCACCTGTCATGGACTCAGTAAAAGGAAATGGAAAAAGTGTGTTTTCTATCCTGCTGTAAATCGCGTTTTTAACCCATTTAGACTCCGATTTTTGGAAGAGTGCCCATTGAAGGAAATGTTCTACTAATGAATATATACAACTTTGTCAAAAAGGTCTAATACCAAAAAATTGTTTAGAAATATGAATTTCATTTGAATCTAGCTCTCAAATTTCATTTGGCCTACAGACCAGGGTTGCTTGGAAAATTCAAAACTCTTATTTCCGGGCCTTATCACCCAAGGAGCCTATTGACAATATTGTTTGGAATTTCAAAACCTACAATCCCTTCAATTTGGTCCTTGCATGAAAATGGATGTAGGTTAGAGTAAAACTCCATTTTCCAAACTGGACAGATTTAAAGTGTGTTTCTAGGCTGACAAAAATTGGTTCAAAACTCCTATTATAATTCATTTTATGACCAGACTCATTTTGACAAAGTTGTTTCTTAGATCATTACCTACAACTTTGTTAATATGATCCTCCTCTAAATCACAACATATTTGAAATACAACCCTAATCTTGTGTAGGATTTTGGTAAAACAGCAGATTTACTCTAAGTAAAGCTTTTCTTGTTTCCATCTTTTGAAATATCAAATGAAGTCCAAATACATCCGCAATAGATGCATTTGAAAGGTGATGAGTTCAATTCCATTTCATATAAAAGGAATTTCTTGAGTTGTATAGTCCAATCAAAAGAAATTTCAGAATCAATTTGGGGATGGGCTAAAATTTCAGATTTGAGAAATTTTGACTTAGTGGTTTATCTACCAATTACTCATTACTCTCTTAAGCATGATTTAGTCTTAATTCATCATTAGCTTACGTATAATTGTGTGTACGGCTTCTGAGATGCCAGGGGCATCACATCTAGTGAGATCAACTCCACTGATACATGCAAGAGGCACCCGAGCGAGCATGGACCGCCTAAAAAGCATGCACAAACAAGTTCACTGTACACCTTCTATGCATACTCCATTGTACCTCAAGTTGGACAAGAAAAGTTTGGACTAGTTGGCTAGGGTCATCTTCAGCCTTTCTACACCCATTTTCCAAGGACTGAACGTGCATATCAAAAACTCATTCACAATTATTCCTCCCAAACAATTTTAATCTTCTACAAAATTGTTTAGCGTATTACCTTCAACGCACTCATCATTCAATTCGAACCAGATCCACTACAAAAACAAGTAGTTCTCATGGGAGGTACATCAACATGGCTTCACCTCTTTACACTTCACAAGCCAAAAGACACAACACAAAACATGCGATACATACAACAACCCCAGTTAGCCATTAGCAAGACAAAACACACGTTCAAACCTAGCTAAATGGATAAAGCTCTCAAGTTCTCTCATCACTCGATCATCGCAAATATTATTTGTTTAAGTTACCTCTCACCGGGTCATTATGGGAACAAAAGAAATCCAGTAAAACTTCTTGGTCCACTCCAACTTCTTCATCTTTACCTCTAGCCCTACCTTTTAAACTTAGGAGGGCTCCATTGTTCCGATGGATGTAGGAGGGGCTCTAGCCCCAGCCGACCCGGTGCTAGATCCGCCACAGGACATATATAGGGATTGTTTAAATCGTACAAAACTTCTCCACGGCATTGAAACATAGCGTGCACACATGACCATTATAACTAACAGGTGTACCTTATAAGCTCTAAGTAACTTATTCATGATCATACACACGAGTAACGTATTTAAAAATGATCAAAGTGACAAAAGCTATTAAGTTATGGAGTATTTGAGTTAGACACATGCTTTGGCAGCATGTTACTTTAATTTGACATATACTTGAATATATTGTTTTGATTATTTGGCTTCGTGACTGGTCAAAGCAAAAATGCGATGAAATATAAAGTTGTAAATCTCTCCAATTATATGTTTTTATATAAATTCTATTTTCATCCGAGTTTATATGTGAAATTATTATTTTTAAGATGCACTGTGGAGGAAAAGGAATAAAAACCAATACCAAAACACCGCAGTATACTCCTACATACTTGGATATTTTTGGTACTAGGGTACTCCTCGCTCCAAAACCACCCTGCATCCGATATGATGTTCTATAAATCCGGTATTCCGCATATCCACCGCCCCGAGTTAAAAAAATACATCTAACCATATTTTGGCCATCATCATGGTATGTGTGTGTACTATTTAAAAACAATGATGATTTTTTAAGATGCAGTGCGTAGGAAAAGGGGAAAAAACAAATACCCAGCGTGTACCATGATGATATTTTGGTCATGGTGTATTAATTGTTTTTTAAATAAAACAATTCCTTTGCCATAGTGTGCAATGCGAGCCATGCATGGATTCAGCTCCCTAAGGCCAGGTCGTGGTCCAAGAAAAAGGGGAGGACCAAGTGGGAGGCATGGTAGGACGAATAATGTGAGTTGCAAGTTGTGCTTATATATGTACTAGCATAGATGTACGTGCAACACGCACGTGTTGTGAGATGATCAAGAAGGCAATAGGAAGGAGAAAAAAAAGAATTAAAAGAAAGGGGACCTAATTGATTGAACAGGTAGGTATGGGTATAAAATGAAGTGATAAATAAAAAGAGAAAGTGGATGAAACATTTTGCATCTATGGATTTTGGACCTTTCCACCCATTTTCCAATCTTTTCCAAACTGCGCAGTGAGGCCATCCTGAGGGGTATACCTATGCCTTTCTGGGTAAAAAAGGTTTTTAGAAAACTCGCTCTTTTATAGTGTAGATATATATATAGCTGCATGGTGTGCATGATCTGTTTGGATAATTGAATGGAGCTAATGTAGATGAGATACATATATATTCCATCGGGTTTCAAATTGTAGGCTGCCAAGCCAGCCCCGTCGCAGCCGTGAAGTGCCAACGATTCAAAAGCTAGGAAGAAGGGCGTGGAGCGGCATGGGCGAAAGGTGCGGTTGCGGCTCTGCATGCATGCATGCTAGTACTAGCTCTCAACTGGACTGGCTGCTGGCTGCTGGCTGCCGAGGAGTGTCGACTGGCGCAAGTGGCAAGTGGATGCGCGCGATGCATGCATGTACTGTGTGACACTAGCTGGAGGGAGGGGAGCTAGGAGTAGTGATGAAGGGTCACCGGCTGATCTGATCCATGAACAATCGGTTCGTGCATGCATGCTGGCAGCATCATAGCACGTTGCAAGTTGGCACCACTGCTGTGGCACGATCAGACGATCATCGTCCGATTATTAGATTAGATAGGACGTCGATCGTCACCGTGATTGACTCCACAGCCGGCCCTGGGACGACGCATGCATGTTTGCAGTCCAGCAAAAATTATTATTCGATCGTTATAGTGCCATCATAAAAATTATGCATGCAGAGGCCATAGCAGCAAGAAATGGCTTTAAATCCCGAAAACTATTCCATCCAAATTAACACCATCTTTCTTTCGAATACCAAGGTATTTAATTTTTAAAACTGCATTATTCATTTAAAACAACCATTTACACTTAACGAGATTTCTTTTCTTCATGTATAATTAGTTAAGTCTTAAGTTCCATTAAAATTTTAATGGGACCCTATAGGAGTGTTTTTAGAACTTTTGTCGCTTTTTTCATATGATTTTGTATGTCTAGTTAATAAAAAAAATAATGGTAAAAATTTTGCAATGTATTTTTAACAAAAATTATGACGCCACCTATGGAGTACAAACTTAAAAGTCAAATATAGACGAAGTGAGGAAGAACCCCAGAACCTTTTAGACCTTGTTTGCCATTTCTCGGATTAGGAGATGTCTGAAGTGATTTGGGAGAGATGAAGGGAGGGAGATTTTTATTTATCGTGGATTCAAACCCACATCAACCTCTCATGCCAAATAAAGCCTTGTAGATTGATACAGAGGGGTAGATTTGGATGTATTGGAATAGTTCGCTCGAAGAGTAAATAATGGAGCTAAAATTCTGTCAAGAGGTTTAAGTGGACAAAGCAGTACGTGGCGGAGGACAGACGGAAACCTAGGTATGGTAGGATAGGCAAAAGGTTATTGCCAAAAAAAAAAAACTAGACAAAAAAATTGGGTATAGCAGGATATATTGTTAGTTGCAGCAAAACAAAACCAAAAAACATGAAAATTTTGAGACGATGCGTGTGCTGATCGGTGCCCTATGGTTTACAGGAAATTCAGCGACATAGAAAATTGCATGGCTTCATGTTGGTGCCATTTGAAAAAGGGAGAGAAAAATTACCATGATCTGTAAACAGATACTCGATCCTTTTAAAGTCGATCCTTTTAAAGGTGCCTCCTGTTTTCCTTTCTAATTATGTTGACTTCCTAATATAATCTATCCCTCGTCTGGATGTTCATCGTAAGGTGTTCAAAGTTCCTCATTCAGATCCAAGACTGTCCTGCAGCGTAGCCAGCCAGCCTAATATATCCCGTAGTCAATGTTGCGGTCCATGTCATTCGCTGACGAACAGCGATGCAGGGAGTAGTAAAACGATCGAAAACAACCTTAGCGCCTAATAATGCATGCATCTATCAGTATACTCCGTAGCTTCTTTCTCTCCCTGTCCCGTGCGTATCCGGCATCGAAAACGACTGCTACATATACGCGCGCCAATTGAACGAAGAACCATCGACGGAGCGTCCGGCAGATCTAGAGTCTTCACGTACGTTGAAAGTCTGTACCGATCAAGTACGTACTGGATCGATCGGTGCCATGACGTTTACTAGTTTATAATCATTACTACCACTACAACCCACCGGGGGAGACCGGCCGGACAACCGCAGCTAATAGCCAAGTTCAATGCATTGCCTGTGCCTGCTCGCGTCTACGTGTGTGCCCAAGACGCCAGAAACAAGGCCGCCATTTTTCCAAAAAAAAAAAAAAAAAAGGCGCCCCGGTCCGCGGCGACACCTACCGACCTACGTGGGATGTAACGTGTCGTCGTTGAGCTGTTCTTGGCGCAATTTCAACCTTCCATCCGTTATTATTATCAAAAAAAAAAAAAAACCTGAACCATCCGTCAACCACAGCTCCATTTCACCGGACGTAACGTTTCTATATATTTTACACTGTTTAATTTCTCAATTTTCTGGACCAACCTAATTCGGTGCATCATAAAGTACATGTGATTTTTTACGGTGCTCGGAAAAAACTCAGTTTCGCGTCCATACGTTTTTTTTGTTCCGTCCCATAAGTTTAGTGTCAATTTTCTGGACCAACCTAATTCGGTGCATCATAAAAGTATATGTGATTTTTTACGGTGCTCGAGAGGAACTCAGTTTCGCGTCCATACGTTTTTTTTTATTTCGGCCCATAAGTTTAGTGAGACAATCGGAGGAACCTTTGGTTCCGGATTCACAAGATTTAAGTTCCGGTCCACAAGATTTAGGTTCCGGTCCACAATTTTAGTTCCTTTGAATAGGTTCCTCCTAAGTAATACTTAGTTTCTTTTCTCTTTTCACTGGTTGCTGTATGCACGTACTCCCTACAATACCAGTATCGCTATGGGGTTAAAAAAAATGGGCCTGAAACATAGACATGGGATAACAAAGTCCGTATATGGCATACATCCCTACAATACCAGAATCGCTTTAGATGGTGTCATTTCTTTTAAAAAAAAATCTAATTTCATCCTTTAATTTATCATGGTCGTGTAATTTAGCACATCTCTCGACCAACTAAATCGGACAAATTTCATCCTTTTACTTTGTCGTGGAGCTGGTTTTCAATTTTTTAATGTTAAGTTTTTTAATCTACAAATTCACAACTTAATTATTTTAAATGAGAAGAAAAATTCACAGCCGTTTGTTTGTCAATTGCAAATAGAAAAAAAACGTAGGAAAACACATGAATTGAGTTGTGTGTCGATTGCAATCAAACAAGAATTACAAACGTAGGAAAGTTTTTGAATTAGAAAGAACACATGAATTAGAAGAGAGCTAGATATGCATTGGACCTCATATTAGAAATCCTCCAAAATTTCAATGCATTAAACCATTACATAGGAATTTTATAGGATTTGAATGAACTCATCGATCCTTTGTTCCAAAGAGCCACACAGAAAAATTTCACGTAGGATTTCAATCCTCCAAAATTCCTTCATTTTCCATCCATGATGCAAGCATGGAGTTGGTTTTGCGCGCACGGGCCAATAGTGGCTAATTGGCTACGCGCTGCATGCAGTGCAGACTGCAGAATTCCAAATTGGTGACGACAGGACAGACACCTCTCCGATGATGATCCGATCGATCCGACCCAGTCGGAAACAAATTAAAAAGCACACTCTCCAGTCTTTGATTGGCTCATCACACCACACACATCAGCCACAGCGCGGTGACGAGTAATAAATAAACCTAACTGCACCGGGCAAGTTGTCTCGTACGAATCCGGCACCGAAAACGACCTGCAGCGGCGAAGAACTGACGAAATTACGCATGAATAAAGAGAAACGCACACGGCATGCAAACTGCAAACACCGCCGGGAGGAGGAAGAGAGCGAGGAGACAGACAGACGACGCATTCAGCCAGAGGTTCATTGCACTCTGACGCGAGCGAGAGACAAATAAGCACGGCGGTCGCTTAGTTTTTCACTTTGGAACAAGTACGCCAAAGATTGCGACATGTGCGTGCGAAACGAAAGGGAAGGCACGATTTGGTCAGTCGTTGCTCACGCGTGCGTGGTTATACTCACTGCCCACTGAATCCAATTAAGACAAAGTTTATTCCACTCGCAGCTAGCAGCTGCTTCTTCCGCCGTTCAATGCGTCGATCGATATTTGCAATTGATCTATCATCAAGCAAGTATACATACAAGACGAAGCAACCAAATAATGAACCGTACCACTTGGGACTTTGCCATCATATATGGTTCATCAGCCTGCAGCGCTGTGGCCGGGTTCAGCTCTCCTGGACAGCCGAGAAGATGAGGACTGAAGAATCTAGCAGCCAACCAGCGCAGCTGTTTTGCTAGGGTGAAGAACCAAAAAAGAATGTGCAAGTTACAGTATTTTTGGGGTCAAGTTGGAGGAGAGCTTGAGAAACGCCTGGCGAAAAGTTCATTGTTCGCGACTGGAGGATCAGGTGGTAGCTGCCATATGCTGGCCATCACGGTACACGCTAGCTTTTTGTGGCGAAGTCTCTCAACTCATGTAGTGGATGCAGATCCCCACTGAAAATAATAATAATCTGAACAAGCTCTGCTGGCCCTCGAAACGATAATATATATGGAAAAGAAAAGGTACATCCAAGTGGACGAATGCACGGTATACAGGGCAGTTATCCTCTGGAAACCTCCTCTGCATGCGCCCCCATTGATCATTTTATTGCATGCCCGTCTAGTCTAGCTAAAACATTTTGCTACATATTTGTAAATCGGATACTTGCTGCTACTAGTTAGAGGTTTCTTTTGAGAATTTTTTATCAGATACTCTAGAAAAAAAGATAAATATTAGAAAATTTCACAAAAATCAGAACGGTCCGTCATCTAGCTCTAATAATAATAGCCATTAGATCTACTATATTTTTTAAAAAATTATCCATCATGCCATTATGAAAGATAAGATAAAATAACCCCTAAATTTATATAAAAATTACCACCATACCATTAAAAAAGATGAAATAAAATAACCCCATATATTTATTAAAAATTATCCATCACGCCATTATAAAACACAAATTAAAATAACACCTAAAATTTGCATATAAAGTATCCACTATAACATTATGAAAGACGAATTAAAACAATCAACTCTAATATTATTAAAGATTAAATTTATATTTTATAAAACTCTAACCCATTCGAAAGCACGGCTTGATGGACTAGTATGCATAATTCAGTTATATATAGTTGTATTTGGTCTCAGGGGCGGAACCTGGATACTGGATAGAGTACCGTGGGTGCACCCCATTGTTTAGGTAACGAGCTCAATCAGCTGGAGCGGTATGTGTAGAGAATGCATGGATTGTTTTTGACAAAATTTGAAGTTTAAAATGGCTACTTTTTTTTACGACAAATATTTTTCACCATATATATATACAAACTGCCCACCATGACCATATGGAGTACTTTCTCTGTCCCAATTTATTGATCATTTGATTTTTTTAACATCAAATTTAACAATCCATCTATTTTCTACTTTATATAATTTATATATATAAACTGTACACCGCTGGCAGCTTTTCTTATCGTCAAAATGCTTTGGTATGACTGTATAATACAGTTCTGCTAACAATAATGCAGCTATACAACAATAAGGATCTCTTGGAAGTGGTGATCAAATGGAGACAATTCTTGGAGATCGATCGCATTCACGCAGCAATGGACGGCATCCTTTGGGGATCTGAATGACCGAGCGAGGGAGAGAGTATTGTGTTCCTCTTCATCAGAGAAACTTGCTGTCGTTGCGATATGAGAGCCAATGCAGACCTTGATGAGGATCGGAGCCAGCTCAACGTTACGACGTTATTAATTACTTGGTTTGTTTGGGACTAGTGCTAATGTTCAAGTGTTTCTCTAATAGTCAACACTGTATGCTGTATTATTACTCTAGAACTAAGGGCCTGTTTGGAACGCGGGAAAACCCTGTTTGGAACGCGGAAAAACTTTTTCGTTCCTGCGTTTTTCCTGTGAAATTGAACTGATTCATGTGAAATTCTTTCATAATTCCTGTGAAATTCCTGCGTTCCAAACGAATCTTAAATCTGTGGACAGATTCAGCTGCTGCCCAATGCAATGCAACCAGATCGAATGATTAAAGAAGATAACAAATAATCAACCTTTTACTGGTCTGCCGTACGTTCTGAGCAGCAAGTTGTTTTTGTTTACGTGCCTCTGCAGATGGAGATCCATTGTTTGGGACTTGATCAGGTGCATGGCCGGGCATGCTAGCTGCTGGCCATCATGGTACTACTAAACTATACTGCGATAACAACACCCCTATAATCTATAGTACTCCGCTACCAGTGGACTAGATGAGCGCCCCCCGTCGTCCCCGCCGGCCCGATGCATGCATATGAGCAAAAGGTACCTGGTCCAAGAACGCCAAATTAAGAGATCAGAAACCAAAAATCAAACCACCAATCCAAGTGGACGTACGCATGCATCGTCGCAGCTAGATACAGCTAGCTTGGGCACTATACCGATGAGAAGGATTGATGGTTCGGCTGCGCAAGTTGTGCCAATAATAAGAGCTGCAAGTAACAGTACTCTTAGGGCCAGGGATCGGAGTGGAGCGTACGTATTACTATGTGGCAAATTAAACCAACACGCAAATTAACCCGACAGGAACGGCGCCAACGTGCAGTGGCAGTACCGCGGATACACAATGCACGCCGAGCGGTCGGTGGAACGACGACGGCACACCGCCGGATCGGAGCCCCGCCGGCTCCGCGGTGCACATGTGCATGCAAGCATATGCGCGCCGCCGTCCACTGTAGTGTTGGCGCAGTGTGATGTGCTAGTTTTTTTTTTTTTTTCACGAAACGTGCTTAGCAACGCGCATTGCATCACGAGGGTAGAAAGACACCGTAACTTTGCATTAGGAAGTAAGATGCCGTTTACGAATCATAAAAAACATATCGGAGGAAAAAAAAAGAGAGAGACACGATCATCAATACATCAAAACCCGAGCAGCGGGCTGGTGGCGCGCGCTCCTGCGGCTGCAGCGCCCACACGGCCCGGATGCGGGGCCCACGTGGGGCAACAAAGGGTCAAGGTGGCACGGTGAAACGCTCTAGTTTTTATAATGGGACTAAAATGTGCTTTATTACCATCTCAGAGTTTGGTAATCACATTATTACATCAGAGTGATACAGATCCGCCCTAACGGGTCGCAACAAAGGGGCGCAGCCCTTGAAGACTAAGCAACGGAATATAAACGTAGGCCCAAATTTTTCCACGTCACGGTTGGAAAGTAGGTCGTAGCCCTTATTCACTGCCGTATACGGTGCTCTCATCATCTCCACTGGAAAAACATCAACAAAGCAAGGGTGAGTACAGATGTATTTCGCAAGCCCACCTTCCTCTGTAAGGAGTGGGGGTATGGCTACATCTATACGCAGGATATATCTGGAGCTTAGGGAAGTTTTGCATAAAAACACTTGTATGCCGGGTTCGAGATAGTCTAACAAGTTTTAATCCTTCAGAAACACGGTTTTTCTTAAAAAGGGGTGCCACTGGACTTGCCGGTCCACATGGCCAATGATTTTCCAGTCATCACACTTTCCACACCGCTACTGGGTTCTACCCCCGTAGCTTAACTTCCGCCCAAAAGACCATTCCAGACCAAAACCAAATCTTTTCCACAATTTTAGTTTATGAAAAGTGCTAATTGAAGAACCAAGCCGTAACTTATCCATACCAGTGGACTCGGACTATTCGAATAGGTTTGACTCTGATCAAAGGTTGTACTAATTCTTACAAGTTGGACTCAGCGACACTTACGGCCAAATAAGCATCCGAATTCCAAACCAAACCGTTGCCTTTGTTTCATCGCCTAGCAGTACTTTAGAGGTTCGGGCCACGTAGCCACTCCAGTACCCCGCGGTACTCCCGAGGCTCCCAACCCCTTCCCTAGCCCCTTGTGCGCCAGCATAGAAGCTACTAGGCTATCCACTCTGGCTCGGGCCTAGTCAATGCCTCATACAAAACGAATGGTTGTACTAGAAGAGTTAGGCGAGATGAAAATCAACGCGGTCCTTACAGAGCGCAGGTAGAACCATTCCATCTTTCCACTGCTCGACACTGCGAGCATCCACCTACCCGGTCGTCTCCACAACTTCCGGGACTTGGGTAACCGCGGGTTGCTAAGTTACCGTTCATACCCTGCCCTTGCATGGCATATCCCGACCCGTGGGTCGTTTGCCGGGGTTCTTCTCCATTTTATTTGAAAACACGCACACCTATCCTCATCCTCAGACCCATCAAGTTTCACAACCATAATCCCAACCTATCGTTAAGATTATGATGGATATAATTAGTGAGCGATCCCACCTATGCGCACTACATTTAAAATAGGCTTAGGTGGCGGTATATTTGTGGGGTTACCTTAGCAGGCAAAACATGCAAATTTTTATAGTGATTATTAGGCTAAGGGTTGTGTTTGCAAAACGTAGAAATTTTATGCATCAAGTGGGGATTCCAGTGGACTTGCCGTGGTCCTCCTTGCTGCTGCATAACACGTCGGCGTAATGCCCAATATTGGGCATTCTCGTGCTCCTGCTGTCGGTGCTGATGGCGCACTAGCCACTGGTGGCGGAGGTACGCCATCTGCCGAATGCGTTGGTATTCCAACTGCTGGGCACGATGGTACCTCAACCACTGTGCATGCCGAGCACGTTGCTGTGTGCGGTGGTGCGCCATCCATAGCGCGTGCTCGGCTAGCATCTGCTGTAATCGCTGGGCGCAGGCCTCGAGTCTCATGGAAATCCTTGCGAGAGACGTCCCTGCTATGATACCCGGTATAACCTACGCGCACAAACAAGGAAGCACACATATCGCGTGTTAACATGAGCTCAACATAAATCTTAGGTGGAAGGAGTTTGATGGTCGAATCTTACCAGAGGGGTTGGCTCTGGAAAGTGGTGGAGGGAAGCTCGAGGTGGTGCGGGGTGTTGGCTTTGCTGACGGGCATGGTGGCGGTTATGGGGATTTTGCCACGGTAGTGGGTCGGGGCGGTTAGGGCGATGGCGGAAATGGCGGGAGGGTGGTCGCATGGCGATGTTGGGGGGGAAGATACTTTGTAGAGTGTATGGATAGGTAGAGCTTGATTTTAGATGAATTTAGGCGCGAAAATCACCTAAATCGGAGTTCAAACGGAGGAGATACGGAGTATATAGTGTCAAGGGGTAGATTTAGACTTTTCTGGAAAGTTCAGGGGGTAGATTTAGACTTTTCTCGGTTTGGCCCGCGGGGGAAACGAACCTGGGCCGCGGTCGGAATTCGGCCCGGCGCGGCCCACGCGCAACGTGCGCGCGGGCGCGGCCACTGGGCCGCCCCAACTGCGCGGGGGGCGCGGGACGACGGCGCGGTAATGCTGTTCTGCGCGGGGCCCGCGAGGCAGCGACGGGGAGGCGGGACGGCGTCACGGGGTGACGGCGGCGGCTCGGTTCGGGGCCGACTCGGGGCGGCGGTCTAGCACGGTCCGCCGGCGGTTCTCACCGCCGGTGGCGGTTCCGGCGACGAGGGTTGCCGCGCGAGCACCGGGAGGTGACGGCGACTGCGGTGGGGGTATGGTGGATGTGGATTGGGGGCCGAAGGTGGGGTGTCCACAGCACGGCGGCGTAGGCACACACGGCGGCGAGGGGAGCGCGCGCGGTGGTGGCGCTGTGGTGTGGTAGAGGGGACGGCAAGTGGCCAGAGTGGTAGAGGGAGGCGAGGCGGAGCTCGGGACGGGGCTAATCGAGCTCTGGTGCCGAGGAGGGGGTGGATTTTGGGCGGCGAGCTCGCGGCGGTGGTGGCAAAGGCTCGGCGTCCTTTTATAGGTGCGAGGCAGGGGCGGGAATGGGGGCGAGGCCGGTGGGGGAGGGGCCGAGGGCAAATGTGAAGTGCCCGGGCCGTAGAGGGAGGGGGCTGGGCATAAAGACGGGCGCGGCAGCGCGGGGCTGGCCGGGGGGGTGCACTTCGGCCCGCAGCGAGTAGGGGCTGGCGTGGAGGGACGCGACGGCGCGCGGCGCATGGCGCGCGGCGAGCGGGGGTCGGGGTGTGGCGGCGGGGGGGGGGGGGTCCGGCGCGGCTTGGCAGGGCCGGCCGTGGCACGGCGGGGGTCCGAGGACGGGCGCGACCGGGGACCGGTGCGGAGGGATGCGACGGCGCGTGGCGCGCGCGGCAGGACAGAGGAGGAAGAAGGAGAAGGAAGAGGAGGGAGGACTGACGGGTGGGGCCCGGTTGGCAGAAACAGCAGGGGAGGGTGGCGGCGACTTGGGCCGGGGCAGGATGGGCCGGGCAGGCCGAGGGAAGGAGAGGATAGGGAGGAGTTGGGCCGGGAGGCGGTTGGCGGCCCAAGGAGGGAAAAGAGGTTTCCTCTTTTTTCTTTTTGGATTTCTGTGTTGAATTTTGAGATGTTTTTGGAAAGAGTTTTGTGGAGAATTTGGTAGAGGTATTTGCGGAATATTTGGAGAGGAATATTTTCGAAGTATGTAGCGATTTTCGTTGAGCTCACATTAGCACACAAATCAAATCAACAAGCAAACGGGGGTTTTCAAAAATTGATTTTGAATTAGGGAGGGAGATTCGAAGAAAATTTCCAGGGCTAAATTTTAGGGTGTCACACACGGGGTGTGCGCTCGGGATGCACGCGAGGCCAATAAGAAATAGACACGTACCGACCCATCTAAGACCTTGAGAAAGAAATAAGACATTAGGGTTGCTCGCTAACCTGGGCAGACAAAGAGAAGAGGTATAAGATGCCTTCAAGAACGAAAATGACACCAATGGTGCCGCTACCAACGAACAAGCTTTCGCTCGACGAGGGACAAGATGAAAACTATAACAGGTAGAGCTATGACCCTAGACAAGCGTATATGTTATCATCGATTCAAAACCAGCAGCTGAGCTTTCACTTGAAGCACACTCAAAGTGGGAGATCTAGACCTAAGGAAGGCAGATCTAGCGACCACAGTGTCTATGACATAAGCATGTATGAGGGGAGGGGCAAGGGAGGAAGGAAGAGGCAGACTGGCTGGCTACTGGTGGTGTTGCTACCTACGGCCACTAGCCGGCCAGCCGAACGATGACGGTGGTGGCGGTAGTGGCCGAAGGGTTCAGGTTGAAAGGGTCCATATTGGGGTAAAACCAAGACGGATATGTGCGGATATAAATACATATATTTTTTTCTGGGATCGAATTTTGGTACGAATAGTATGGATATTGCTATACATGTCATCGTCATGCTAATGCCTAAATTTGAATCTTCGGATACAGATACAGATACAAATCAAATATTAACCATTTGAATAGGATATCGGACATCCATTTAATCTTCGCACCCTTCAAATGGACGGATAATCAGAAAATATTCGCTACAGTTTCATCTCTTCATGCCAGCAATACAGTCGCCCCTAGTCGCCCGTGCAGACGGTGGGCCGGGAGCCGTCCCTCGCTTGAAATTCACACATCACATCTACTTGTCGTCTTGTACCAGAGGCTATCGAGTACGACGTATGGTACGTGCATGCAAATTGCATTCTGGTGCCCTGCATTGGGTGGATCGATCGGGGTACTACGTAGTGTGCAGTGGTGGGGTGCATGCATGTGTGGGCAAACCGCCAGTCGATGATGAACCGCGCTTAGCTGTTCGTCGTTCGTTTTCCTTCATCACGCCTCGGTCTTTTCTGTTTTGGCCAAGGACCGATCGGCCTACACAATCAATCACCATCCAAGTGGTTCAACCGATGATCGTTCATTGGAGTAGCGATCTAGCTGGCTAGGCGCGATGATGATGTGGCTCTGATGTCAGCATGCACTTACAATACATACAGGGACGCTATAAGCCTGTCCACGTTAGCACTGGTCATAGATGGAGGACAGATAACAGTGGGAAATAAAAGAGCAGAAGGGCTCTGAGCGCCCATCTCTCTCTGACTCTCTCTCTCTATATATGTGCTTCAAAACTGAACAAGAAGCTAGGTGAGAGGGAAAAAGAACAAAAACACATAGGCTCATAGAGCATCTCATAAGCCATACTACTTCTCATCCGATCCAAAAAGAAGACGACACTTTAGAGACAAGCGAATTATATATTTGTTTTGACAAGCATTTTGTTCTTCGAACAACGCCGTATTTGCACGGCCTCCTTTATTATCTGAAATGCTAGGTAGTCCGTCAACCTCTTTACTCTTGCATATTTTCAGTAATCTTAAGCACACATAAGTGCTAGACATTTTCAGTAATATTCTAGAAATTTGTATATAAATTTGTGAACTGCAACTAATCAAAATTGCTAATGTTTCGTTCATTCCTTGTACTCATGTAGTAGTAAATACTTTTTTATATTTATCCATCCGTGGTTGACTCTAGCTAGGTAGCAATATTTCTTTGAGTTGGTTTTTAATATATTATTAGCCACGCAAGTGGGTACTCATATATATTGGAAAACTTATATTTATCCAACATTTTATATAATAGTATGGGTGGTTTAGACTTAGATTTGAGAGGACATTTGTAACGTGTTCTATTTTATGACGCCAAAGGTATATCTAATTTACATGCAAATTTCAGATAGATTAGCTATTTGAATGAAAAATGTGCCCTTTTTATTTAAATTTACGGGACTGCATTAAATCATATGCCATAATCATATGAACGTGTAATTTAAACAAAAATTTAGGATTATTTTGAATCATATGTCATAATGACATCGTTGGTTTTTTCAAATGCAAATTTAGACCATCTTTTATGATACATAGGTTGGCGATTTAAATGGAAACTTAGTGTAGTACTTTGAACCATCTTTCATAACAACGTATAGGTGGATAACTTAAATGCATGCAAGTTTAGGGACCTACTTTAAATTATGCAACTTTTTAGGAAACAAAATAGACTGGATAACTACTATTTCTAGATGCAACCAGATGGATGATTGAAATGTAACATTTCCTATAGCTATAACTTATCTTTTCTTATTAGAGTGTGTCGCTTCCGATATTAGTAACACTATGGTTGAACTTGGTATTCGTATAGTTTGATAGTTGACCCTCCACTGGTTGCTAGGGTTTGTGGGATAAGCCCTCGCTCTAAAATTATGTGAAATCGGTAAGGTTGGTCATCACTAGGTCTAGCTAGAAATTTATAGAGCTTTTATAGCTGTGTGAGCATACGCAAGCTATTTCTAGATCGATGAATCATTTTGTTTATCCTAAGTCATTTTTACATAACCATTTTAATTCGCACTACTATAAAACTAGGTTCGGAACGTTGGGTTGGAATCTAAAGTCGTACACTCGTACCAAACCGAACCACACAGCAGAGGCGGAGGCGGAGTCGACTATTAGGCGACGATTACTCCCTGCTGGAGCCGTGTGTCGCCGTCCGGGCAGGCTGCTATAGTTGGCTGCTCCCCCGACAGCCCGACACGTATGTACCCGTGACCAGCAAGTAATAAAGGAACGCCAACCACTGCACTACTATTTGTATCCAACCACTGCACTACTATTTGTACCCAACGCAAGGTTTCGCATCTAGTTCTTACTGTTCTGGATTTTGTTTTTTTATCAAAATTTGACTTTTAGTTTTGAGTTTTGAGCTGAAATTCATCGAAAACCAGACCGAAATTCACCTTTCGCTAAGTACCGAAAACGAAAAAACACCGACAACCGAAATTTCCATCCCTGACGGAACGAGGACAGTGATTTCCTCCTCCAATATAATATACGATAATCCAAAGAAAAGTAGCTGCTCCCGCTAGTCGTTCTCTCCAAGCCCGTCTTATGATTCTTCCCCTCCGGCCGGCTTCGTCACGGCGCTGAAGAGTAAACCGGCCGTATAGCTAAGCTATCCATGTACTAGCAGTCGTAGACACTTGTTGCAGCTAGCAGTACACACATCACCTTAGCTGGCTAGCTGGCTAGCTGTCTCGTACGCATCCAGCATCGAAAACGATCGACCTGGCCGGACCGGGAGGTGGTGATAGAAAATTAAGCTTGCCTAGCCAATAAGCCAGCCATGCGCCCCATAGAGGACCTGTCAAAGTAAATAGGGATCCACGTTGAATCTAATCTTCGTCCTCTATCCATCCACGGGACGTCGACATGATGCGTGCGTGCATTCACATCACACACAGACACATATATACACGGCAACGGCGAGAAGCGCACAGAGGCTATCTATCTATCTATGTATCTAGCGCGGCAGGTTCGGTGCACCTTACGACGGCGACGCAGGCATGTGTGTGTCCACGGAAATAATCCGGCGTACTACACGTCTACACCACGAGCACGACCCGTGTGGGACGCCAAAAAGTACCCCGGGATCGCGACACGTACGCGGTGGAGCTGTTGCTGTTTGTTACTGTACTTGTACCGCCCACCAACATGGATCAAAGACGCATGCAGCGCGCGCAATTTCTCAGCTACTGCTTTGCCCTGACCTCCGATGACACGTACTCTCTCCGTTCGTTTTTATTTTAAAAAAATCATAATTTATTATTTACTTTGTTGTTATCTGTTTCATAACTAGAGATATAGTTTGAAATTAATTAAGATTGTTCGAGTAGAAATTGTGTTTTTATTTGATTGAGTAAATTTGTTGAATAAGACGAATGATCGGAATTGCGGAAATGAACGGAGGTAGGGAATTATTATTTCTCTGATAAGATTATAAGAACCTCTAAACCATAGGATGGCCGGCGTGGGACTCGTCTCTACTTTCACATTAACCAACTAAAATTTCGATTTAAAGACATGTTTTGATCAACCAGATAATGCTAACTACTCCCTCGGTTCACAGATGACAGATGTATGTATATATCATGTGAACAAACCGGTTGAACAAAAGGCACCTTTCAGTAGTGTCGCTTACTCTTCTCGTATTCTTATCACAACTTGGAAGGCAGTAGTGCAGAGCTTGAGAAAACAGCTCACCCCATTTCATTGTTTAGGACTAGCGAGGTCACCTAGTTGGTTCCTAATTAAGCTTGATTATTGGGGTCGTCATTTTGTACTCTACTACACACACAAGATCTATCATGGATTCAGCTCCCCGATGCAAACCAGATCAGTAAAGGTCTTTGGTCCAAAAGCATGAAGGAAGTAGGGCAAGAAAAATAAAACCCCAATGCAAGTGGATGCTTTACTTTGGTCATTTGGTGGGGGTGTATATAGGGAGGGGGAAAAAGGATAAGACGAACTGCAAGTTGTGTAGTGCTTCTAGAGTATATACATGCATGCTACCTTGGTATGAGATGGTGGATGCACTGAATTTGGATGCCTGATAATGCTGGCCGGCTCACCTGTTCGATCTAACGTAGTAGTCACCAAACGGTTTATATAGGTCAATGCACATGCCCGTAAAGACCGTTCATCATCAACTTCTGACGTATGGTCGTCGAACAATATCAGTAATAATAAGCTGGATTTAACATCTTTATTTGCATAGTTTTTTTTATTTTGAGACCATGACGACTCTTCTCATGATATATCGCTTCTCTTGAGAGCAAAATGGAAGTTCGTGAGCTGTTCGTGTACTATTATAAAACTCAACGAAGCAGTAGCATATATAAATGGTAGTCGATATACTCTTTCCGTCCAGCAAAAGAAGTCATCTTTTTAGAATTCTATACACGCTTAATCACTCATCTTATTTATGAAAATATTTGATAATGTTATTTTTTTAATTACGTTTAGAATATGATTACAAACACAATCAATAAATAATAAATAATATTAACAAATATTTTTAAATAAAATGAGTGATTGATTATGCACGGAAATATAAAAAATGACTTTCTTTTCGGAGGGAGGGAGGGAGTATAATGTAGGAACAGCAACACTGCTAGTCATTGTTTTGCTCATCCGCTGGGTGTACGTGCAAATACAATGGATATCCTGCTAGCTGCACATCAACGAGATTGACAAAACGGCAATCTCCTGTCGACATAGTGATCAGATTAAGTACGGCGCGACGTCAGCGAGATGATGACGGGTGTGTTTAGATGGTTGAAAAAAACACTGTTCCGAACTGAAAAGCACTGTAAAACCACTGTAACACTTTTCGTTTGTTTGTGGTAAATATTGTCCTACTATGGCCTAACTAGGCTCAAAAGATTCGTCTCGCAAAGTACATCTAAACTGTGCAATTATTTTTTTATTTCATCTATATTTAGTATTCCATGCATGTGCCGGTATTTTGATGTGACGGGAAATCTTCTTTTTGCATAGTGAATTTTGGAAGAAAGTTGGGGTACTAAACAGGGCCGACGATGATAACAAATTAAAGATGGCAACATATCAGATGCAAACCAAACACTTGGTCCAAACCCGTGCAAATCTACCAAAATAAATTTTAAAAATTTTTAGAAAAAATCATGAATGTACTTCTCATCTTACCTCATCTATATATAAAATTTCATGGTCAAATTCATTTTACTCTAGAAGTTACAAAAAAGACAAATTTGCATTTGACTGTTATTGTTTGTCAAAATTTTTTTCTTTTTTGTAACTTTTAGAGTAAGATGAATTTGACCATGAAATTTTATATACGGATGAGGTAAGATGAGAAATACATTTATGATTTTTTCTAGAATTTTTTAAAATTTATTTTAGTAGGTTTGCACCAAGTGCTAGTTTTGCACCTGATACGTTGCCATTAAAGATGCCGTATATATGTATGTGTCCATCAACGTACATGTATGAGAATCGAGAAAATTACAAAATTTATCCGTGTCTGTGGCTCTGTAATAATTTCGTTAGCGATATTGTTTTTGATGATGCTGCCCGAAACTTTTGGTCGGCTGGTACTAAGAATCTAGACAGGTATGAAAATTTATTATGTAGGCCTAATCAAGGGTCAACAATCAAGACAGTTTATTCAGGATCGGAGTCGTGTAGGGCACTGACATTTTCCGTTTCAGGCACTTGTTTATCAGGAGCAGAATTGAATGTGATGCAAAAAAGGGGCTAGCAGGAATGAAAAAATGTCTATGAATCTAGAGCTTTTGAATGAAAAAGGGTAGCACGAATTTCAATTGGCATTTTCGCATGTACAAACGTAATAGAACTTGAGTTTGGCTTACTATATTATCGTATTCACGATTACATGAAAGTTGAAACGTTTTGAGGGCCAAAATTAAGGAGTTGGAGCGACGAACTGAGCTTGACGTCACGCAAAAAAACACTATAGACGCACCATAGACTGAGTGAAGTTTGAATATATGCGGTTGAATATAGGCTGACCAGTGAGGTCAGTACAATAACTGTTTGGTTGTGTTCTTGTTGAAACCAAGTTAAAAAAAATGGTGATGGGAAATAAAGGAAAGCCAAATAGATCCAGCTTGAGAGTCTAATATTTCGTAGTTCCTAGATAATACAATATCATTGAAGAATACCATAGTATTTAGATAAAAAGTTGTTTGTTAGTCCATTGAAGAACTCTGTGTTTGGAAGCCATGGTTTTAGCAATACTACATTGTGAAAATTTTAGCCTAGACCAAAGTTGTTGGCTTAGCACATAAAGTACAGTGACACTAAATAGAAGATGGTATAATTTAATTTCACTCCAACTATAGTATTATCATAACAGTTACAAATCATCGTAGTATTTCCAAATTATGGTTTTAAATTGCTCTTAATATACCCTTCATAGTTATAGTATAGTGTACGTATACTCATGCATCTTAGGTTCACAGAACGCACATAATAATAATAATAATAATAATAATAATATAAAAAAACTGAATAATAAACACACAGACGCCGTCGCGCATGCATGATGAATAGAGGGAGACCAGAATCTACTTGTTATGCATGCATCATTGGACCCGGAACCGGTCGCGTACACTGTACCCCGATCGACACCGAGAAACGTTGTTGGCCGGTAGCGGCAGCGGACAAAGCATATACACAGAACCCAGCCCTCGATCGAGAATCCTCGACGACGGAGCGATCGATCAACTTGCCGGCGGCGTTCCTCAGCGGCCGCAAACCGCGTGGATTTTTTTTTTTTTTTGAAGAAAAACCGCGTGGATTAGTCCTATATATACGATGATGCAGGACGAGGAGTATGTAGTGGGCTTAATTACGGGAATAAAATATAATTTGAACCACTGGCACGGTATGTGCTAGGCTAATTAAATTATATAACCTACTATATACTACTAGTTGACGAGATGGTGAGCGGGAGGATGATGGAGGCCGGCTACGTGCGGTGCACCCGGTGAGATGGGCTGGAGTGTGCAGTGGTGCTCTCGCTTTTTTCGATCCTGTCCCGGGATGCTAATCCGCTAAGCTAATCCAGCTTTTGTTTCGCTAACCGAGAGAATAAACAAACGCAAAGTGCGTGGCCGCGCGGCGTCCAGGTTAGGTAGGTACGCTGCACATGGACATGGGGGCGGGACGGGACGGGGCGGAAACGGAACGGGCCGCGTGGGTGGGGGTGGGGTGGGTGCTCCGTTTTCCGGTGGGTACGCGTCCCGTTCCTGTGGTTGGACGGCAACGGGCGCCCCATACACCGTGGAGTACGTGTGCTGTCCGGCCAAGCTGGGAAATCAACAACAGCATTGGATTTGGACCTTGTAAAACCTTGGGGAATGCGTTCCTGCCTGCAATGCGAGGCGTCTGGACTAATGGTACATGTTGAGCCATTCATCAATTTGGGCACAACTTATAGACATGTTAAATAAAAAAACAAGCAATGGCGGACTAATGGTAGTATCACGTAACACAGTAACATGATTTGCATCAAGTACCGTCAACTACTGTATTTGAAACGCCAGTGATTTTCAACCCCGAGCACAGTGCCTCCTTGTCTAAAAAGAAAAAAAAAAACTCCCAACCTGTGCATCTCCTCCAGCCCAGACAGTCAAGCCGGACGGAGAGAGAAGATTCAATGAACCCAGCAGAATGGAGCAGATCCAGATGACAGGGAAAGAAAGGGGTACGAATGGCGCCCAACCTGTGCAACTTGCCTTCCGGTTTCGCAACCGAATAAAAAGCCAGCGCCACCGGGCGCTCCTCCCCCCACCGCACCACCACCCTTCTTCCTCAACCCGTCCTCCCCAAACTCCTCCGCCATTTTTTCCCTGTCGCGGTAAGCGATAGGGTTCGGCGTCCTCCAATCCGACCTCCGATCCACCAGTGGTGCCGTTGCCTCTCTTCCTCTTCTTCGTTTCGGTTCTTGCGGCGTTCTTGGAGCAGGCTTCGGCTTCCTCGACGGCGTTCTTGGTCTTTTGTGCCTCGACATGCCTCCGTTCCAAGGATACAGAGGTAAAGGTCCTTGCTTTTGTGGTTGAGGGGGTGTGATTCTTTGAGATCTCATCAATTGATGATATGCCCTTGTTTTTGGGGATTGGTTTATGCTTACGGATTTCTGCTTCCTTCTTTCGTGGATCAGGTGATGGGGTCGTCGCCGGCGGCGTACGGTCGAGGAAGCGCGTGTTTGCGTCGGCGGCCGCTGCGGCGGGCGACGCCGTGACGGCGCCCAAGAGGCAGAAGCGCAGGGACGAGCTGCCGTCCCTGGACGCGCTGCCGGACGAGTGCCTCTTCGAGGTGCTGCGCCGCGTGCAGGGCGTCCGCGCGCGCTGCGCGTCGGCCTGCGTCTCCCGCCGCTGGCTCGCGCTCCTCGCCGGCATCCGCGCCTCCGAGGCCGTGCTGGCCCCGGCCGCCGCCCCCGCCGTGCCGGACCTCAACCAGGAGTACCTCAGCGAGGACGACGAGGCCGATCTCATGGACCACGACGGCGAGGATGCCCGCGAGAGGACCCTCGAGGGCAAGGAGGCCACGGACGCGCGCCTCACGGCCGCGGCCGTCGCCGGCCGTCTGGCCGCCGTCTCCGTCCGCGGGAGCCACCCGGCGCGCGGCGTCACCGACGCCGGCATCTCCGCTCTCGCCCGCGGCTCCCCAGCGCTCCGCTCCCTTGCCCTGTGGGATGTTCCCCAGGTGACGGATGCCGGGCTCGCCGAGATCGCCGCCGAGTGCCACTCGCTTGAGCGGCTTGACATCACTGGCTGCCCACTGATCACGGACAAGGGCCTCGTCGCCGTCGCTCAGGGTTGCCCGGAATTGAAGTCGCTCACCGTCGAGGCATGCTCTGGTGTTGCCAACGAGGGTCTCAAGGCAATTGGCCGGTGCTGCACGAAGCTGCAGGCAGTCAACATCAAGAACTGCGCGCTTGTCGATGACCAGGGTGTGTCTGGCCTCGTCTGCTCTGGGATAGCCTCGTTGGCCAAGGTCCGGCTTCAGGGTTTGAACATCACTGATGCTTCTCTTGCCGTGATTGGGTACTACGGGAAAGCAATCACAGACCTCACCCTCGCTCGCCTCCCCGCAGTTGGCGAGAGGGGATTTTGGGTGATGGCCAACGCCCTGGGCCTGCAGAAGCTCAGGTGTATGACTGTCATCTCCTGCCCGGGACTCACGGATCTTGCTCTTGCATCTGTCGCCAAGTTCAGCCCAAGTTTGAAGCTTGTTAACCTCAAGAAGTGCAGCAAGGTCTCAGATGGCTGTCTCAAGGAATTTGCAGAGTCGGCTAAGGTTCTGGAGAACCTGCAGATCGAGGAATGCAACAAGGTTACTCTTATGGGCATTCTTGCTTTCCTCCTCAACTGCAGCCCAAAGTTTAAGGCTCTCTCTTTGGCCAAGTGCATCGGGATCAAGGACATCTGCTCCGCGCCTGCACAGCTTCCAGTATGCAAGTCGCTTCGTTCCCTGACCATCAAGGATTGCCCAGGCTTCACAGATGCCAGCTTGGCTGTGGTGGGCATGATCTGTCCTCAGTTGGAGAATGTCAATTTGAGTGGTCTTGGCGCAGTTACGGACAATGGCTTCCTTCCATTGGTGAAGAATTCCGAGAGTGGGCTGGTCAATGTTGATTTGAATGGCTGCGAGAATCTCACAGATGCAGCCGTCTCTGCCCTGGTGAAGGCTCACGGCGCTTCTCTTGCACACCTTAGCCTCGAGGGATGCAGTAAGATAACTGATGCAAGCCTGTTTGCCATCTCTGAGAGCTGCAGCCAGCTTGCGGAACTCGATCTTTCAAATTGCATGGTCAGTGACTATGGTGTTGCGGTCTTGGCAGCGGCAAAGCAGCTGAAGCTGCGTATCCTCTCACTGTCTGGTTGCATGAAGGTGACCCAGAAGAGTGTCCCTTTCTTAGGCAGCATGTCTTCATCCTTGGAGGGACTCAATCTCCAGTTCAACTTCATCGGCAACCACAACATCGCTTCCTTGGAAAAGCAACTCTGGCGGTGCGACATCCTTGCTTAAGAGGAACAAGAAGGCGATTAGTTGCTGGAGGCGCTGGGTCAGCCTTCTCCAGATGCAAATATACGACCATAGCGGTAGTACTTCAGTCTAAGCTTCGTAGTTGAGTCTGGTTTTCGGCTCGTGTTTTGTGTCATGGTGGTCTCCTGTTTGTCTTAGGGCAGGTTGTTTTCCTGGGGGTGGCATTCTTGCCGAGGTTCTCTTTTTTTGCAGGTATCTTCCTTCCCTGTGAGGATGCCTGTTCGTTGAGCCTCTGGCGGTAGCCATTAGTTTGGCACCCTCTGCCTCCCTCCATCCCAACCTAAGCCCTTGTGATCACAGGCGTTCCACCATGCAGTTTCTCAAGTCGTATTTGGAGCTCAAGTATTGTCAAAGTGTGTCTTCTTTTCCAGTACTCCTGGTTATTATAGAGTTGCAGGCATTGTCAACGCCCTTTGGTTTCATTTGTACCAAGCTCTACTGTCGGAGGAGCTCGATCACCTTCATGTCTTTGCTTGTGATGTCTGGGTGCCTGCAATCTCTGTCGAGTGCAGTCAGTGTGTCGTTATAGTTGTTCATGGGTGGTTGCTGTTTTAAGGTGTCAGTAAGGTTTGCCTAGATGCTTGGGGATCTGGCCTGTGCAAGGTTCATCATTCTGTAGAGCCTTGCCATGACAACCCTGTGTGGTTGTTTTTCCTCTCCAGAGACCTGATTTTGCAGGCGGATTGTTTGAATGCTGTAATCTGTGCAACCTTCTGAAGATAAATAAAGCTTTGTGTTTCTGTTCAAAGCCTTGTGCTCTGCAACAGTGCAACGAATCACCAGACCATGCTTGTTCTGTCTGTTCGTGGAGCTGAGATGTTACGGGAGAGATGCACTGAGAGCATGCCCTCTTAACTTAAATTCCGGAGATCTCTGTCGAAATCTTCTGTCAAAACTATAAGCAGTGAGTGCCTCTGAAGTCTGAATTGGCATGTTGCTGGCTGTCCGGTTCGCCTCTCGGCAGCTGCCAAGCAAGCGCCCATTGACCAGGCCACCGTGTTCATCCTCTCTAGTCTCCCTAGACTGATCTGACTGGTTCCATTCCATGGTTCATGCACTTGCCCCTCCCCTTTTTCTGATAAAACCTGCCTGCGTCACCAGCGTGACGCAGGGGAAAAAAAAGATTGCCAGCCGTCGTGTCTTTGAAGACGCTTTTGCATTTCGTGAGGCTTGACGTGTGGTGTGAGCAGGGCAGGTGGGACGGCAGGGCCAGGTTCATCTGAACTTGAGGGCTCTCTGTATGGAGCCTGTGGTGAGCGGCATGGCCACAAGGCCCTTGCATTGTTGCTGAGGGTCTTGTTCAGCAGAGCAGGCGCCACGCTTTCAGTGTGTTTGGTTACCGGAGTGACCCTGTCCGGAGTGATCCGAACCTATATCCGAGCCTAGCGGAGCTGTATGGGACCAACCCGTCCGGCGTCCACTCATCCCAGCGCACAGGTAAATTATGGGTCCTACCCAATCCTCGCAAAACCACCGGACGACCTCGTTCCATGCCGGATCAGCTGACTCCGGACTGGTTGATCTGGCAAACCAAACACGCTGTAATCCGTATGGCCATAGTGAGCCCCGCCGGCCGGCCCGATGATGTTGCAAAGCATCAGCCACTGATTTGTTTAATGCTGTAATGTAAACGCGTGGCCGTGACACGCTGGTGGCGTTTTGAAGACCAAATAAACGTGTTTGGCGCTTTGACAGGCTCCTACCAAAAAAAAGGAATCCATGTGATACAAGAGGGCATTAAGGCATATATACCAAATAATAAGCCTATTATGCAATCCATAAGCGTTGAGATATACTGCTCCGTGTGTGAATCAAGCAAACGTCAACCACATACTAAAGGATATGACGGCACGAAAGAAGTTGGGGCCTGTTTCATAGCAAAGTTTTCTAGAATACTATGGTTTGTATATGACGGAAATACTGTGGTTTATGAATACTCTAATAAACTACAGTATCTCTCAAAACTGTACCATGTTTGGTTCCACGGTATTTGTTCACAGTTTCACACACGCCGTTCTCTTCTTCTCCCCGCCGCAGCACGCCGAAGGAGATGTGGCCGCTGCGGTGGTGGTGCCGGCTCCGAGAGATGTGGCCGCCACGGTGTCGATCCGGCACAGGGAGATGGCCGTCCGCAGTGGGAAGGGGGATGATGCGGAGGTCCGCGGGTGGCTAGGGCGGCGGCGAGCGGCAGAACCACCGTGGGAGGCTGGGGCGGTGGGGCCGCCGCAGGAGGCTGGGCCGAGAAGCAGGGCGCCGCGAGCGCAATGCTCATCCGCCTCCGCTCGCCCCTGCCGCCCTCCTCGTCTACGCCGCGCGCGGCGCTCGCCTGCCACCGCTCGGCAGTTCCGCACCGGCGGGAAGACGGGGGCCTCGTCGATGGGGAGACAGGAGGCCATGGGGCGCGGCTCGGCGCGGGAGAGCGCGGGAGGCCTCAGCGGCGCGGAAGGCCAGGCCGGCTCCTTCTCCCCCGACACCCTCTCCCTCTCCTTCTCCACAGTGGGCGGCAGCGGGAGGCCGGGCCGGCATGCGTGGCCGGGCCAGCAGCGAACGGCCGTGGGAGCTTGAGCAAGCCGCCCCGCCCTCGGATCCGCGCCGTCACCGCCATAGCGGGGAGGAGGCGGGCTCAAGCGGCTGCGCCCTACCGGGGAGGAAGCGGGTCGCACGGGCGGCGACGCGTCGCCAGGGAGGAGCTGGCCGCGCGGGGAGGAATCGGGGTGCGCGGGCGGCGGCGCGTCGCCGGGGAGGAAGGCCGACGGGGCAGGCTCGCAGTGCGTGGAGGCAGGCGCGGGGAGGACGAAGACGAGGGCGTGAGCGCAACCGAGACCAAAGAAAACTTTGGTTCTGAGTAGAGTCTCCAATACTTCAAAAATACTGTGGTTTTGTCTAAACCATGGTATTCAAAACACAGTTTTATCCAAGCCAATCAAACACCTTTGAGGCTAAAATACTATAGTATTGTCCAATATCAATACTGTACAAACAAAGAGGCCCTTAAGACACAAAAAGATCGATATCTTAACATGTAGGTGAAGTGGAACCGAATAGTTACTTCAATATGTTCTTAATTAATGGAATTTTTAACTGTTTAGTTTGAGTTTGCTCCTGGACTATGCCTGGTCGCTCGGAACTGTTGAGTTTTTTTTTTCTTTAGGGCTAACTATTAGTGGAGTGGTGTTCAGCTCTGTAATTGTGTCGCTCAAATGTGTGTCACAATGTTAGCTCGGCGCTCCGCAAATTTTAAAACTATAATTCAACTTATATGTGGAGAAACAAAACAAAAAAATAATGTTAAGAGATATCTTACTATTACTTATTAGAGATTGTAAAAAAATTATGGATTGCGATCATTTACGTGCCCCTAGGCCGAAACTAGAATTGATTGTGAAGTCAACATGAACCTTATGATGGATTGAGGAAAAGGAATATTAAAATTGATTGAGCTGATTTTGAAACACGTACTACACCTCTCAGAAACCTTGCACTCGTGTCACCGAATGCGCGTTTTGCTGATGCGGCCGTTCGATGCGAAAGGAGTGGCGATCCAGCATCGGACGCCCGGCTGAAGTTGGGCGATCTGGTTCCACGAGGAAACCCTCCCGTCCTGGTCCAGGTCTGCCTCCGCACGCCGCCAGAAACAAGAGAATCCCCCTCCTCCTGCTCCCCTTCTCCAGCCCTCCCCGTCCCCGGCTCGGCCGGCGCGCGTGTAACCTAGGACGCTAGGGCGCGGGCTCTCGCTCTCCCCTCCGGCACACCTCCTCCCCGGCTGGCCTGCTCCGGGTCAGCAGCGCGGCAGCGCCCCGAGCTCGAGCGGGGACGCGCGGACGCCTGGACGCGGCAGGGTGCGGCGGCACGGCAGCCTGCTAGGGCTAGCGGCCAAGATCTCTCACCCGCCGAATCGCCGATCCACCCATCTCGACAACTTGGGTAAGAACCTCAACAGCTCTTTCGTCGTACATTCTGTGACATCAAAGTTGCCCGGTGATTCCTGATTCCGCCGCTGACTCAACAAAGGCAGAGCTCGATTGCGCGTCTCGGCCCGGGATGGGCTGCTGCCTGGCACATAGCGATAGCGTGCGTATCCCGCAAACGAGCAGGGCCTAAACATAGAATTTGGAGACCCTAGCACAGTATTAGTACCAGAGACTGGTCACATATTGGTGAACAGTGAACACACTATCAAATCCTCCACCGTACACTCGTACTCCATGTTGACATTTCTTATTTTCTTTGTTTTTACTGGTTTCACAGAGAAATATGTTTTTTTTTATTTTGCAGGTAGACATAGGCCTTCATCTTAAGAGGAGTTCATTAGAACAAAAAGAGGGCATGGCAGACCTGCTACCTGAAGACGTGCTCGCCAACATCATTCGCCGTCTTGCACCACGCCACCTTGCCATATCCCGGTGCGTTTGCAAGGCCTGGTGCACCATCATTGATGGCCATAATCTGCTGCGTGTGGACCTACTCCCACACTCGGTGTGTGGACTCTTTATCAACTTCAATGAGCTAAGCATGTCGGAATTCTTCTCCCGCCCCTCAAAAGGCCCTGCAATATCTGGTAAATTTGATTATTTGCCTTCCATAGGCCAAGTCAGAGACCACTGCAATGGGCTCCTCTTGTTGCACGAATGTGTCGTTAACCCGGTCACACAGGCAGTGGGCGCCGCTGCCCCCACGCCCAAGCCCAAATATGCCCGAGCACTTTATGCACAGGAGTTACCTTGTCTTTGACCCCACGTTGTCACCACATTATGAGGTATTCCTGATCCCTTGGGTCCTATACCATTCCAACTCCGACCCTGCAATAGAGGGATTAGAATGGCCGCCTTCGCCTTGCATCCTGCATGTGTTCTCATCAAGGACAAAGTTGTGGGAGGAGAGGCTGTTTGTTCGAGAAGGGGAGGCTGCAGGGAATGTTGCTGACATGCGGTTGGATTGGCCATATGTTCAGGACAATGCTGTCTATTGGCGGGGAGTACTTTACGTAAATTACCAAACCAAATTTGTTATGAGGTAGATACTTCATTAGCATTGCCATTCATTTTTGAAGGTCTTCATGAAAAGGTTATTGAATTTGCTTTTATTAATATTTCTTAATTATTTGACTTTTGTAGGATATCATTGTCAAATGGCAAATACCAAGTAATCAAGCCGCCTGTAGGTTTTGAATGGTCTGAATCTGAACCCACAGACCTTTAAGGCCCCGTTTGGAACGCAGGAATTTTACAGGAATTACGCAGGAATTTCACAGGAATCAGTTCAATTTCACAAGAAAAATGTAGGAATGGGGAAGTTTTCCCACGTTCCAAACAGGTCCTTATTTGGGAAAATCAGAGAAAGGGGTGTACTGTGCTTTGTATTCTGTTTCATCCTTTTGGATTTATATTCTTGATGAATCTGATGGCAAAATGGAGTGGATACTCAAGTCTCCGTGTATTAGTCGAAGTCAAGGAATTGACGGGCCTGGACCCCGGACTCTACAAGATATTAACGATAACTGGGGCATGGAATATGAAGATAGTATGGAGGAAAAGTTCGAATGGGACTCAGACAGTGATGATGTTATTGAAAACAAAAGCAGTGGCGGATATCCCTGTGATGATGTTATTGAAAACAGAAGCAGTGGCGGATATCCCTGTCGTAGTTATATAGATTTTCTTGGATTTCACCCCTACAAGGAGGTTGTCTTCTTGAGCGACACATTAAGACGGGGATTGGCTTATCACTTAAATAGCTCAAAGATTCAAGACCTGGGCAACCTCCATCCAACAAATTATGGAACAGAACAGGGTATTCAGCCGTTTCTACTGACAGCTTTTCCATACACACCGTGGAGGGGATGGTTTCCAGAAGACAATTAATGGTACAGAATGCAGAACATAAGGCTGCCCTCTGCACTCCTTTGCTCCATCACATTCAGATATAACATATATCCTTGCCTACAGACATAAAGAAAGTAGAGCTCATTAGGCATTAGCTGATCTGTATCTGTAGTTCTGATCTGAATCTGAGGGTGACGATGCGAAGCAGCTCAAGGACTTGCTCGCAATGGAGGCATCGCCGATGCGTCATCAGCAGGCCGGATGATCGAAAATTGATTATCTTATCAGTAGTATGTTTCTATTCCTACCATAGGTGTCATTTTTTGTTGTGATCGGGCTGTGCCAAAAGTTTACTGCTAGCAGTTAGCTCAATGGCCGAACACCGGCCTTGTATTGGCCCAGCCAGCAATGGCCCTTCTTTGCTAGTTTCCATGCCATTTTTCGTATGCATTGTAGTACTACTGTACTAGCAGCCAGGGTTGGCTGACAGACATCAACACCTGCATTGTTCTCTTAATCTTCAATTTTATCAAGACAGTTCAATAGCTGACTAATATTATTCCAAGAAATCTCACTCTGGAACGAGAGTTTCCATGTTCGGGATGACCATATACTAGTCGATTCTCCGTACACAACCACAACACGCGTAGTAAACTAGCTACAAAGAAAGGACAGGGACAGAAAAAAAAACCTAACTATAAACTGACTGATTCCAAACATTGCATGCACAACAACAAAACTAAGGCGTGAAGGCAGCAATAGCTCACCATTTAAACGAACAATCTCACCTCTCCTATACCTGCTCGGGTGCCCAACTCAAAGATCCTAGGGTTTCGACAACGATGAAAACCACAAACCAAAGCCTAGGCCAGAAACCGATAAGCACTTGTACAACAGTATGTATATGGGGTAGAATCGTTGCAAGGATATACTTGCAATGCGGGTGATGATCAAATATCCGTAGTCGACAAAAAATAAAAAGATTTACAGTTGTTTCCTGCTAACACACAAAAAAGATGTGATTTACATTCTCAATATGCAGGATTTCCCCGTGGTACTCTTCTATCCCAATTTTCTGCAAGTCCAGCCTTAGCCCTATGCCCCTGACAAAACATAATTTACCATCAGCTTCCCATCAATTCCAAACTTCCAGTGTCAATGTAACAAGATTTGAGCATTTGTATTAAATCAACTGTGATACCTCCAGTATCTCTAGGACCTTTTCACACGCACCATGTGAGCATCATGTCATTTGTACACTTTTAAATAGTTACATTTGATAACACACCTGAAAACACATTCAAATGTGAAAAAGTTAAATTCTGGAATTTGAGGGCAACTGGCGGTAAACACTATATAGTTCAAAATTCTAGCATGATATGTGAGAAACTTTGTATACAAACTTGCAGATTACTTCTTGTAGAACAATTTTTCTATAGAAATCTTCTTGTTCAAGTGCTTTGTTTTTGAACTATAGTCAGAACAATTCAATTTCAATTTCTAGGTAGAATCAACACTTTCTGATAAACTGGCCAATTAGTCTAACTTCCAAGCCTGTTTGCTGAAACACGCATATACCAAAGTTGTGGAACATAAAATGTGTGACAACTTTGTTTCAGAAATCATATCATGAAAATTCTTATAAGTGGGGTTATGGAATTTCTAAGCTAAGGGTAATTTCTAAGCTAAGGGTCTGCTCTGGTCAAACCAAAGTACGGTTAAGGATTTCAATTTTTAGCATTGTTAATGGCCTCAAATACAGGAGTGTGATATACCAAAGCTGTAGTAAATTAAATTTGTGACAACTTTCATATTTTGACTTTCTCCTAAATCGACCATTTCCATCCTCAAATCTCCACCATTTCTGAAGCTTGGTCTGATCAAACCTCATTTTTTGTTTTCTATTATTTTCTTTATCCACTGACGCATGGGGCTGCGCTGTCAGCCTCTCCCTCTCCCTCTATCGTCAACTGCTTCCTCGCTGCTTTACCTAGTTTCGGGGGGATACTCTTTAATTTTTTGCCACTCTTATGGATGACAACTCTCCATTTATCACTCTTATCGTTGTCTTTACATATTTGCCATTGGTGAGAGAAAATTTCCTAATTATTTGTCATTTTTGCTTACGTGGCACGCCACGGTGGCCGTTTTTGCTGACGTGTCGCGCCACCTAGGTCTACCAACGTGGTAATGACACAATGCCCCTGCTGTTTCTAATATACTCTCCCTATGACATACATGACCCATCTGTCAGCACTCTCTTCTCCATCTGTCCGCCTCGACCACCATCTCCCGCGCCGGCTCTGCTTCTCCGCTCGTCGCGTTGCCATCTGCCACGCTCCCTCACGTAGGGGCTCGCCATGCCGCCGCCGGCCCTGCGCCCGCCCACAGCTGCGCGCTGATGCTGGCCCATATCCGGTGGACTTCACCTCGCCGGCCGGAGTGTGCGTGCCGTTGGCGCTGCTCCCGCCATCTCTGTGGCCGCTGGTGCGTGCGTTGCCGGCGCTGCTGTAGAAGCACACGACCCTGCACTTCACCATGGGCTCCAGCTTGCCCGCCCGGTCGGCCGCGGCATCCTCCATGAGCCGCTCGTCGAAGCGCGCGCCGCGGTCTGCTCGTACCACGGGGAGCGGCGGGCACACGGACCGCGCTAGGAGGCGGACGCCCCGCACGCCCTTCGCGGCCAGGAAGAAGGCCTGCAGGAGCGGCTCGGGCCACGCCCGCGCGCACGCCCATCCGAGCGACGACACCACCTCGCTCATCTTGGCGCTGCAGAAGCGGCTGAGCCCCTCGCCTAGCCTGGAGGCCATGAGGGTCCCTTGCGACCAATTCTGGTTGATTTTTCGGGTTGTTGAATGCAAGATGCCGCTCTGACCAACCGCTGCCTCGTTCCTTGGGAGGAATTCCGTGGAAATTTTGCTTCAATTTGATCGGGGTCGTTGAGCTAGAGGCCTTCAGCTTCTGATCCGGTCAATGGATCTCTCCCACGGCAAGCCGACACAAATCTCGGATGCAGATCAAGGCGTGGCCGGCGGCCGGGGGCTGCTAGCTCCGCGGGATGGGGTGGGGCGGTGGGGGCTCGGTCACAATTAGAAAATTTTCTCTCACCAATGGCACGTATGCAAAGACGTCAGTCATACATGGAGACCTGCCATCCAAATAGGCACGTATGCAAAGACGACAGTCATAAATGGAGAGCTGCCATCCAAATATCCCGGTTTCGGGAAAACTGGGGGCGGGTGGACGACGGCCGCGCCACGCCTTGCGCCCGGCGTACGGCTCCGCCTCTAGCCGCCTCGCTCACTCCGTCTGCTTCTCCCTCCGAGGCCCAATAGACCGCTCCTACCTCCTCCATTCCTCGCTTGCTCGTCCGACAGGAAGCGGACGCCGCGTCACGCACGCGCGCGGGCGCGCCATGACATGGCCATGCGGCGCCGCAGCTCTGCCGCGGTCGGCCCCTCTCCCCGCGCCCTTTTCCTCGCTCCTAGCGTTCGCCTCGCCTCGGTCGCATCCCCTTCTGAAGTGGAGAAGAGCCCTTGCCCTTTCTTTCTCGCTCACCACGCCTCTATCCGCCATCAGAGCCGAACGGTATACCTCCATCTCTCCGCTCCACCCACTTCCCCGTCCCTAGATCACCACCACTACCACCGCATCAGTCCCCTCCATCTATTGCGCGCCTCCGTTTCGCCTCCGCATCGCCGTCGCACAGTGCTTCGCCGCCGCTGGCATATTCCTCTAGTTCACCGTTGACGCTCCACCTCCTCGAGGAACCTCTTGCCTCCCTGTCCACGTCTCCGGGTTCACCACCATAGGGAACATCTTCCCCGACCTTCTACGAGCCTCTCCGTCCCTCCTACGCGCGGGCGTGAGCACACGCCGCCGCATAGACCGCGTTCCTCTTCGCCAGCCAGAGGTGGAAGAAGGACTTTTTGCGTGCAGCTCCCTATTGTGTTCTCCTTTCGTTTCACTGCACATTGAGTCTTGAGAAACTTCTATACTAGTCCCTGTAGGTTATAGTTACTGTTGTTCAAGGCCATGCACGATTTTGATTTTTGGGTACATGCATGCAAACTTTAAAAATCAGTATCAAATCACATAAAAATCCAATGGATGCAAACTCAACTTGTTAGGTTCATATTTTCGAGATATACAGTGGGTATGATCTTTACATGCAAAATGACCATAATGCCCCTGCTTTTAAATAAACTATGAGAATGATTTAATTGAGAAAAGCATAGTTGCCATGCTCCATAAATCTTGAAATATTTGTAGTACGTTCTTTAGCCTCTGTATGAACACATATAAATTTTACACATGCAATTCTTACTATTAAATTGGCCATGTGAAAAAGATAATGTTTCTAGCTGGTTAAGTGGGTAAACGTGTTGCTGCAAACAGATTGATAAATAAATCATGGTAATTTTTTGTCATGCAACTGTGTAGTCCTGTAAAAATACACATTTGGCACAAATGATCACTTTACCCCTGCATGTTAAATATACTTGATAGAACATGAGAAAATTTAGTTCTCAGTTATGCTAAGCTAGAAATTCCCAAATGATTACAGTAAAGTCCTATTGCTATATTATGCTTCTACAAAAAGTTTGAGCACCATAGCCTAAGCAAAACTCCCAGAATGAAAATAATAAATGCACTTGGTACTTGTAATGTCAGATTTTTAGTTTCTGTTGTGCTGCACTAAAAATTATGGAATTTTTTACACTTCTAACCAGTATACGTACCAGTAGTAGTTTTAGATCCACTGAACTTGGAAATCTCCAGACATGAACACGACAAGCTATAACGTGTATTAAGCATTAAAGATAGGAAATGGCACTTTCACCTTGGTTTTATATTTTTCTGTTGCACCTTACCTTACTGTGCACAAAAGAAAAATGCTGGTGTAAATTTATTGGTCTCTAGAGTTAAGTTATACATCACATCTGTTCACTAGCTCTTTATTTCTAGTTAATACCTTGTCATTTGATAACTCATCAAGTGAATTTTGTTTAAGCTCATGTACGTGCATATTTTGCATCATACCTTCGGCATGTTTCTTCTGCATATCATAACATTGCATAATGATTCTTTTCTAACATTATATAATACATCATTCATACATATAGAGCTCGTAGCTAAGGAAACCGCGCTAGAAGGAGCTGTCTAGGAGAACGCCGAGGGAGAGCAGCAGTACGAGTAGCCACTGTACACGGAGCAGCAGTACTGGGCGCTGCAGTGCCTGTACCTAGAGGCTGAGTACCTTGCGCCAGAAGCTAACACTAACCCCGACTACTCCTCTGAGCAGCACGGTAGGCTCCTAAGCATCCTCCTATGTAGAGATGAGCAGCACGGTAGGACGTACACGAAACAATAGTTCTGTCGTTCTGCATTGATTGTCAAATAATGGTAGCACAGGCTGCACAGCCTTCCAAAACTGCGGTGCACGGTCACATGCACAAGTTTCCTTTCATAGTTTCTTGTAATTTTCTCTTTATAAATCGTCTAAGTTGCCATAGCTGTATGCTACTTGTTTGTTTCTTCTCCTGATATATATTGGTACGGTTTAGGAAAAACGAATGGAACCATTATTTCAAAAGCTATCTTCTAAATATAACTCCATAAGCTATCAACACATTTTGAAATATAAACTCGATATTATACACATTAACTTTTAAAAAATGGACAATTAATCACCCCTGGAGTGGTATCGAAGGATGGTTCTCACGAGGAAGAGAAAAGGTTGAGGCAGACAAATGGTGGAGATGACAAGTGGGGCCTACGTGAAATTGAGCATGAGAAGATGGAAGGAATGGTACCCTGGGCTGATAGGTGGGGCCCACTGCCAATATGACAGGCGCCATATGTGCAAAACCATCCAATACTGCTGTAATGGGTTATTTGTATGGTTTTTTCAAAGTTTAACGTCTATAATATCCGATTTGTAATTCGGAGGTTACTAGCAATGCGTACAGGTAAGAACCGTATTGGTCTCTCTTATTTTTCTTTTCATCATTTCTGTGTGATCACGTTTTGATCCTAACATGCTTATTCTATGTGGCAGCCCTGTGCAAGATGTTTACGGATTCCTGCAGAACTGGCACGGCCACTAATGTTATTTTTGGCCTGGCTCTGGGATACAAGTCGGTTATCATTCCAATTTTTGCTATTCAGTTTCTCCGTCGCTGCAATGTACGGCATAGCCGTTGCCGCTCTTGGAATGCTAAGCACAATCGCAACTGGCCTTGCTATTGATGCTTATGGTCCCATTAGTGACAATGCTGGTGGCATTGCCGAGATGGCTGGAATGAGCCACAGAATCCGTGAGAGAACCAATGCTCTTGATGCTGCTGGCAACACAACTGCTGTTATTGGAAAGGTAGAATTGTTTTTATTCTTTTGTAGGCTCAAATTGTTTATTTACACTGTCATTCTCTGTACTGTTAGTAGGCCATTTATTTTGTAATCTGCTAAGTGTATGAAAAACGAAATAATATAGATGCTTTTCAACAAAAGAACCAGTAACTCGTCTGGTAACTTGATTCATCTGTATCCTTTTGCAGGGATTTGCCATTGGTTCAGCTGCTCTTGTGTCCCTGGCCCTTTTTGGCGCCTTTGTCGGCAGAGCTGGAGCGCAGGTTGTTGATGTCCTCTCCCCCAAGGTCTTCATTGGTTTGATTGTTGGAGCCATGCTTCCGTACTGGTTCTCGGCCATGACCATGAAGAGTGTCGGAAGTGCCGCCTTGAAGATGGTGGAGGAAGTCCGCAGGCAGTTCAACACCTTTCCTGGGCTGATGGAGGGAACTGCCAAGCCTGACTATGCAACCTGTGTGAAGATCTCCACTGATGCTTCCATCAAGGAGATGATTCCTCCAGGTGCCCTGGTCATGCTCACTCCCCTCATTGTTGGAACCCTCTTCAGTGTCGAGACTCTCTCTGGTGTTCTTGCTGGTGCCCTGGTTTCTGGAGTGCAGATGTGCATCACTTCTGGCCCCTTTGTCCATTTCTATGATATTACTTGTCCTTAGGTTTCCTCTGTTGGCAGATAGCCATATCTGCTTCCAACATTGGTGGTGCATGGGACAATGCCAAGAAGTACATTGAGGTAAGTGTTCTGAAGTTCTGGTTGAACGGCATGAGTCAGTGTCTATGATCACAAACTTTGTCCTCAACTTGCCCTGCTTGTTTCAGGCTGGTGCCAGCTAGCGCAGGACCCTGGGCCCCAAGGGATCTGACTGCCACAAGGCTGCTGCGATTGGCGACACCATCGGTGACCCCCTGGTGTTCGCCCCCTTCTTCACCACCCACAGCGGGCTGCTGTTCAAGTACCTGTAAGAGTCTCACCAAGTGCAGCATCAGAAGTATATGATGGATCCATGGACATCTCGAATAACTCCTGCCAGATTGCCAGTTCGTGTGTACCGTGCGCCACATCGCACTGCTGTTTTTTTGGTCTCATTGTTTCAGGATTGCTGTTACTGTGTCTCTCTTTGGGCCTCTTGGAGGCGTTACCGTTAGCCTTGCTGCTCTAGTTCCACATAGAAGAGAACAGGTGTCCTGCGTCTGACAAATTTTCCCAGTCCCTTGAGGCCTTGATGATGGCGATATTGAAATATTTGGACAATGATACAAAATTGTTGCATCGTACTGGTGGTAGATCATTTGGTCTGTTAATGATTTGGTATGTTAATGGTTATATTATGTCCATCGTTCCGATGTTATGCTGTGTCACCTACCTGCTTGCTTTACGATGTACTAAGGTCCATGCTGTTCCCAGCAAATCGCCATTACAAATTGATTGTTTCATGAAATATTGCAGCATCTACAAATACTTCAAAAAGAACCAGAAGCTTTTCCCCTCTCGTTGAAATCGATTTCTCATTCTTCAATGCTTCACAGTACTATGTAGTTTGTTTGGTCCCCATTTGCTAGAAATCGACTTTATATTTTCTTCCATATCATAAAAGCAAAATTTATCAAGTACGGGCCTGTTTGGTTGTTCTGCTTACCGCAGCCAGCCTAGCCATAGCCAGACTTCAGTAGGCCAAGCTGCTGTGTTTGGTTGCTGGTTGCTTTTCTCAGCTTGCGCGGCTTTGGTTTGCTCGTGTTTGGTTTGCAGGGTGCCTCCGAACGCCTCCCCTCTTCTCTCTTTTCTCCGGCGCCGCCAAGCCCACCTCTGGGTGTTTGCCGTCGCGCCGCTGCTCGCTGCACCTCCTCCGCCGGATCCGCCGCCAGGTGGCCCTCCGTCGGATCCGCGTCGCCAGCCCTCCTCCCGCCTCACCCTCCTTCCTCCCATGGCGCCGCCCCTCTTCCCGGCCCCTTCCACGCACCGCGCGCCTCCCTGCTCTCTCCTCCCAAGCCGGCCGCAGCGGGAGCCTGGTCGCGGCCACGGATCTGCGGAGGGGAGGCGCCGTCGAGTGGGTGGCCAACGGAGCTTGCCGAGGTGGGGCCGACGGGCGATCAGGCTTGCGGTGGCGGCGAGTGCAGGTGGGACGGGCGGTCGGGTCTGGGAGGATGGGGAGTGTCTCCGTGTCTGCAAGCGGGATGGGGAGCGTGGCGCGGTGGGGCGCCGGAGGCCGAGGCGAAGGGGTGGCAGAGGCGGACGACGAAAGCGAGAGGGAGGAAGGACCGAAGGAGGCAAGCGGCAGCGAAAACGAGAGGAGCCAGCGGGAGCCCATGGTGCCCGGCAGGAGCCAGGCCAGGAATGAACGGCGGAATCCACCGTTCTCCTTTAGCCAGGCTGCGGGGGTGGTGTTGCATTAGTAGAGCCTGGCCCCGGAGGCGGCCCAGGTAACCAAACAGGCGAGGCTGGGCTATTCTAGCCTGGCTAGGAGCTTGTGCGGGCTACTAAACAGACCCTATGTAACTCTTAACATAATTCTTAAAAGAAACACCCCTGCGTATGTTTATATGTTTTCCCCATCCTCCGATTATCTTCTTCCAAACAAATGAAATGAAAGACAATGGGAAAGAGCTTTTCCCCTTTCCACTGTTCACCATCATAATTTCTTGACTTATTACAATTCTAAGAATGAAAAAGAAAACAGATTCGCCCGAGCATCCTTTTCTTTTGACAGATGCCTGCCTTGCATCTCACTTCATCTTCCAGATGGAAAGCTAAGCTGTCGATCCAACATCTATCATCACAAACCACTCCAAACCCATTATGATCTACTACCCATCTTCTACATCTACTCTAACTGCATGCCGGGGCATTGAAATGTGAAATGCGAGCGAACACGATGCAGTATGGCGCCACAGCGATGGGCTGTGCTGCATCCACCTTCACAGCCTCCAGTCTGGGGATGTTCCCTGCCGGGTCAGTGGCCAAGGCCTTGCCGTTCAGCAGCATCTCCTGGCTCGGCAGGTTGGCGTCCTTGGGGGTGAGATGGTACTCATCTCTCATGGCGCCGGCCGCCACCGCGGAACTGGCAAAGCCATGGGCGTGGCCGTGGAAGTGGACGTGCCGGAACTTCCTGCCGACGTGCTTCCTTGCGCTGTGCTTATGCGCGGCCGCTGCGCCTTGGGTTGTCACTGATACTTGGGTCGTCGTGTTGCCGTTGAGGTTGATCAGCAGTAGAGTGATCCCTGGCTGAACGATGAGTATGCAGGTTAAAGATTGAGACTGAATTCTATAGGAGATGAAGGCTTCCATCTCTTTTCTATTTTGGATTTTGCTGATGAAAAGGTACTATAATGCTTACTGAATCTCTTGCGCAGTGCGCATATGCGCGGATCTTGTTCGTGCCGCTAAATGTTGTTGCTAGAACTTTGGTTCCCATGAGGCGATGCCACAGTAAAGCACTGCAAGACCAATTCTTAGCTTGGGAGTTGCGATAGTTCTCTATGCATTTAGGACAAATGATGATTATAGCTTGTTCGATGCATCCAATCTTGTTGTACTCCAGCACAAGACAAGCTTTCTTTTTAATTGGGACAAGGCACATTTTTTTCGTCAAATTGTTTATCGTTGAAGAACATGACGTATTTGCCATTTTTTACCTGTAATAGTCAGGGTTTGGTTGGAATGTAGTGGTGTTTAGCAGGCCGTAGTTGCCACCAATCAAACTCTGTCTGCAGTAGCTCTTCGTGTCATACTTGGCCGACATCCCAAGCTGATCCAAATACCTTGAAACATAACACACGCAAAAGGAAAATCAACAAGAAACATCTTCAACACCATCTACATAAATTAACGCCGGAAAACTTGTTATCTTACCAGAAACTGAAGACGAATGCATCAGTGACAAGGTGTTGGCCGCTGCTGTAAGCGCCTCCAGCTTCCCCAACCCATGCGACAGCCGATGTTCCTGCAGATTTCAGTATCCCCTGAAGATTGCTAAATGTGCTTATCATTCCATCGAGAGTCGACGGATCGAGGATCTTTTCGATCAGATGCGTGTCCCTTCCTGCGATATTCAGCACATTTTTTCAGTTTCTGTACGCCTCAACCAAAATTACCCACGAAGAGCAGTGAGCTTACCTGGTCCTAAGCTGTAAATGTGATGTGTGATCACATTCAGTAGATTTGGCCTGGTCCTGACAATAAGTTCGGTGAACCAAACTGGGTCGAAGAATCCTCCAGGAGCAAGCACCAATGGCTTTGATGGATTGCTTCGGTATATGTCGTCGACTCCTGTTTTTAGGGTGATCACATCCACGGCGTATTGGTCGGCTCCAATTCGAGTTCCAACTCCTCTGTCACTAAGTTCATTTCCTGCAGGGAGAGCACACGAGTTTCTTAATTCAGGATTGAAACTGATTTAGTGCCTCTTACTGTATTTCTTTTCTGAAAAGAAAAATTTTCAGAACTGCAGACTCAGAATGTTATTTCTTTTGGGGTATAAAAGCTGGTGATAATTTTCGTTAAAAAAAATGGTGATAATTGAGATTTTGGAATTAGGCAGCCTAACCACACATGCCACTGTCCTACAGATTGGACATGTCACCATCAATATTTCGACACGTTTCAAAGAAAAAAAAAAGAGAGCACTGAAAGATGTTTGGACAGAAACTGTAGCCCATCTCTGAAAACAGATATACCAAAAAAGAAAAAAAAAAAGAGAGCTTTTCAGACCAAACAGTATAGCCAAACAAATGCATTTGGCAAGAACTAGCAAAGATAAAGCGCACACTCGAACAACATACCGAGCTCCCATCCATGAATTTGGTAGCCTCTGTTCACAGTATGCCGAATCAGTGCCGCTGCATTGGTGTAGTCATCAGGCAGCGGAACCCGGCCGTTGAGCGCATTCAGCCCGAACACAATCTTGGCACTGCAATTAATTCCTCCATATATTCAGAGGGAAAAAAAAATTCGGCGCAGAGAAGGAATTGAAGAGAGATGTTGATGAGAGGCTGAAATGAAAGCCGCTGAGAAACTCACCCGGATTTCTGGAAGAAGGCGTTGAGTTGGTCCCACCTGCGTGAAGCCGAGCATCTCGGACGCGTTCTTGGCGAAGGGTGTGCAGGGGGGGCGGCCGAGCTCCCCGGTCCCGTACACCACCTTGTCCTGCAGCGAGCCTCCCAGCCGGAGCATGAGCGGCGAGAAGGCTGCAGGAACCAAACAAAATTCACCACATCAATATAATGGACCAGGGCTACGGCGTCAATGGAGCGGTCGGTCGGTCGTCGCCTACATACCTCTGACGGCATTGAGCAGGAGAGATCCTACAAGCGCCGCGCGCGTGAAGGAGAGAGGAGAGACATGAAGCGTACGCCTGGGAGAAACGTAACGTAATGGGAGAGAGGTTTTCACTCACCAGGTTGAGCAGGCCAGCGTGGCCCCAGGCGCAGGTGCCGTAGTCGCACTTGTCCGGCGGCCACCAGTCCAACGTCGCGCACACGAAGTCCTCCGCGGTGGCCGCGATGGCGCACCGCCCGTCGACGGAGGCCACCGCGACCGACTGCCCCGCCGCCGCCGGGGCCGGGCGAAGCAACGCGTCACCGCCAGGAACCAGAGGCCGCCAAGAAGCCGCAGCATCCCCGCCGCGCGCGCGGCGGCCATGGCAAGAACCGGGCCAGGCAATGCCTTCAGTTCAGACTCAGAGAGCTAGTGGCCTGGCCTCTGCGGCAGTGGCTGGCGGTGGAGAAGTGGGGGTGACGATGCTGTCTTGTTGCTGCTGCAGACGGCATGCATGGCACGGTGCCGTGTTTGTTCTCGTCGCCGCCGGCGCCATTGCGTTGCGCCGGTCTAGAGTCTACAGTAGAATCTAGAGGGGAGATGAATCGACAAGAGGACCGAGTCTGCTGCTTCGTTCGCATTCTTCGTTCTGCTGCATCGTATCGGATCAGCCTTAATTGAGCTATACATCCTCGTGACGACAGGTCATCTTTTTGCATGCGTAATTTCACGTGAAAGAGCCCCGTAACGTGTGCCGCCATTAGTTGCCCGCACGTCCAATTTCGCGCTGCACCACCTCTGCCTGTCTTTGAAAAGAATGCAAATATGATATACTAGTTCTTTTCCAAGCTAAAAACTAATTTAAGTTTGAAAAAAATAATATAAAGAAAAATTTTTCATTCATATATTTGGTGAAATAGATGTCGATGAGACTCTTTATACAACTGGGGAATTGAATTAGGCAATGTGCATGCAGCAGCGGTACACCAACTGACCAACCCCACTGCCCCGCACGACCTCACCACAGATCCAATTGCCCAGCAACAGCATCCCGGCTACACACACAAGCTAAGGATATGGCCATACAGTGGCGGAGCCAGAAACGTGAATATTTTTTTATTAGGAGAGGCCAACGGCACTAAATTTTTAAAATTTATTTAAATTTCAAAAAATGTAATGTAAAATCTTCGTTCATAGGGGGGCCTTGGCCCCTCCTCACCCCTCCCTGTCTCCGCTCCTGGCCTACCCAACAGCTTCGCTTTCATTGTGGGAGCGAGATGACCAATGGGTGACAATGCCGTCTTTAACAGTTTAACTGAATGCATCTTTCTGGTTATTTGCGTGGACTCCAATCCAAGACCTGGATGAGCAAGATCAAAATTTTCGAACATCAATTTACTGCATTGCTGCCTGCACGGCCGGCTGCGCCCTACGAGAATTATGGCCCATCATGCATGCATGCATGTCATTCAGGTCCCAGGCAGTTTCTGTCCAGTGTTTGGTTTCTGAGAGCATTTCGTCGCATGGTGTTTAGCTTCGGTGAACGAAATCGAGTGTGCATGCAACCGCCCGGAACCGAGCAGGCCGGCGAGCGACACCTCGTGCAGGCTACCGGCTACGGTCTGCTGGCTGCCCTAGTTTATATCGAGCCGTGGCATGCGGTCTGCCATAACATAACATGACTAATAGTACAAGTCAGCAGTTTCCTCTTTAAGACTTTCTGGTAAACATCCTGTCCTGATACAAGTACGTGCTTGTTATATTTCCATATATCCATGTTGTCCCATGTGCGGGCCTTGCCATTCCAACTTTTGGTTTAGGGGAAACGAATGGAATAATTGCTGCAAGTAACCAGTGAGTATGGAAAGGAAAAAAACCAAGATGGGGCGAGTGAGAATGGGGTGACAACTATTGGGTGATGTTCTTATCCTGTGGCCCATATCTAATACTATTTTTTGAAAACACAGCTGTACATCTCTTTCCTTCTTTGAAACATGCATTCAGTTTCCTCTCTCTGCCGAAAGAAATATTCCATGCTACATCTAGATCTAGTTATGTATCAACAGTTACAAGTACCTACACGAAACAATAGTTCTGTCGTTCTCCGTTAATTGTCAAATAATGGTAGCACAGCTCACATGCTCAAGTTTCCTTTCATAGTTTCTTGTAATTTGCTAGCATAATGTACGTGCAACATGCACGTGTTGTGAGATAATCAAGCAGACAATATAAAGAAAAAAAGAAAATAGAATTAAAAAAAAAGAGTCCTGATTGATTAGCGTCATTCCTTTCTCATTAAAACTAAGAGAAGGAAAGTAGCACGTGGGTATGGGTATAAAATGAGATGAGAAATAAAGAGAGAAAGTGGATGAAACATTTTGCATCTATGGGTTTTGGACCTTTCCACCCCTTTCCAATCTTTTTCAAACTGCACAGTGAAATCAGTGTGAGGGGTATACCTATACCTTTGTAGTTAAAAAAGATTTTTAAAAAACTCATTCTTTTATAGTGTAGATAAATCGTCCAAGTTGCCATAGCTGTATCCTACTTGTTTGTTTCTTATCCTGATATATATTGGTACAGTTTAGGAAAAACGAATGGAACCATTATTTCAAAAGCAATCTTCTAAATATAACTCCATAAACTATCAATACGTAACCTTTAAAATATAAACCTGATATTATACATATTAACTCTTATATAAAAACTGGACAATTAATCCCCATAGAGCGCTATCCAAGGATGGTTCTCACGAGGAAGAAAAAAGTTTGAGGCAGACAGATGGTGGGGATGACAAGTGGGGCCTACGTGAAATTGAGCGTGAGAAGATGGAAAAAATGTTACCCTGGGCTAACAGGTGGGGCCCACTGCCAATGTGATAGGCGCCATATGTGAAAAACCATCCTCTAGTACTGCTTTAATGGGTTACTTTTACGGTTTTTTAAAGTTTAACATCTATAATATCCGATTTGTAAATCGGAGGTTATACGTCCAACTCTCGATAGTTCAACGGGTTACATAGATTTTTCCTAAATATTGATAATAGGAACAACTATGGCGTTCTATACTTGTAAAAGTTACTCAGAATTGTGTTCGGACTTTCTCATTTCATACTCCTATTTAAAGGTAAAAGTCCATTTTACAACCTCCAATTGTCTCAGACGTCCAATTTTCAACCTCCAACTATGAAACTCGGTAATCTATGTCTTTGAACTCTCCGGCGGCGTGGCCTCCCCTCCGGTGCTACGCGGGTTCCCGCCGATTGCGTGAGCCTGGTCCCACTCGGCCCTATCCTCTCCTCATTCTTGGAGCGCACAACGAAGAGGTGAGCGCACCTAGGTTTGGGTATGTAGTCGGTGCGGTGCGGATCCGTGAGGGCCAAGTCGAGTAAAGGGCGGCGAGAGATGGAGGGAAAAGCTGACAACGGGGTCCCACTTTGCGGTGATACAGTGGAGGCGGCCCACTTGGCAGAGACGGGGGCGTGGAGTGAGCGTAGAATGGCGGGGATTTGGGTCGTCTCGCCCCTAGCGGCCCACGTGGGAAGAGGGCAGTCGGGCTGGTTGGGCCAGTTGGCTAGGCCGAGGCCCTTTTCCATTTTCCTCCTTTTTTGCTTCTTTTCCCTATTTACTTGTTTTGATTTATTTTGGTTTGAATTTGAATTTAAGGGAATTTATATTTTCATCACTCAATCAAAGAACCAATGAGATCCAAAAGCATGATGCATAATTTGAAAATAAAGCATGAAGTAAACAAAATTAATTACTAATTAATGCTAGGTAAGTTATTTTAGCTTATTTATTAATCTATATAAAATGCAAAAGCATAAATCAGAAAAAAATTTAAGTAGTGATTGTTTTAGTTTATTTAACATCACAAATTTTTGGGATGTTACATGCTGCGTGTAGACATTAATTTCTTGAGCGAGGCGTAGAAGTGGATACCACATTCTACTTTCTTGGACCGCATCAAAAAAAAATTTAGAAAAAGAAATTTTTATTTCGGTCTCTGCATAAGTTATGCACTTAACCAAAGCAGCAACAAGTCTGAAGTAGCATCTTAAAAAAAAAAAGAGCACTCATAGTGAAAAGGCATTCTTAAGCACAAAACCTCCCAGATGACAGCCAACTATTCTTTGCGAACACCTCGAAAGCCACCGTCTCTAACAAGCGGCATGCCCACTTCAAATGATTTCTGCCATCCTCCTTTTGAAGTTGACTCCAGAACCTTTTCCAGTATGTACCCAGAAAATAACCTGCAAATAAAATTTAATCTCTTCCTGTTAAAAACGTAATCATTTCTGCATAGCCAGATAGACCATACAATTGCGCTTGCACCTACACAAAATAAAAAGCACATATCTGTTCAAACCAAGTACCAACAAGACAGGTAACATTAGAGGGAGGCTTTAAACCAAAAGCAACTTGAAAAATTCTCCACACAAAACGTGCTACATGGCAGTCGAAAAATAAATGTTGGATTGTCTCCTTCTTTTTACAAAAACAACAGCCATCATCTCCATTCCAATTGCGTTTCTTAAGATTGTCTTTTGTTAAAATCACACGTTTCATTAAAAACCAAACAAATATCTTAATTTTCAATGGCAACTTCAACTTCCATAATTTTTTATTGAGAGGTAAGGCGCTTTGGTTCACTAAGAAATTATATAAATACTTAACAGTGAAATATCCATATTTAGTAAGGCTCCAGATAGCTTTATCATGGTGTCCATCTAATTGGACAAAAGCAACCCTCGCCACCAAATCATTCCACTTAATAAGTTTATCGTCCACCAAAACTCTTCTAAAAGAAATATTAAGAGGATTTGTGCTAAGTACACGAGCAACTGAACTATGTTTGTTTCTAGCAATATTGAATAAAGATGGATACTTTTCTTTGAGAGTAAAGTTCCTTAACCACTTGTTCTCCTAAAATCTTGTTTGTAAGTCATTGTGAACTTGAAAAGTAGAAGGACCCATAAACTGGTCTTTTACTTTCATTAATTCAGACAAAAAAATGTGAGTCTCCCGGTTTCAAAAAAACCTCACCATTAGTCTTATTTTTTAAATACTTCTTTCTAAGAAGTTGTTGCCATATCCCATCTTCATTAATTAATTTATATAACCTCTTACTAAGCAAACATGTGTTCTGTGCTTCTAAATTTAGGATTCCTAATCCCCCTTGATCCTTTGGAAGACACAGAAAACCCCATTTGGTTAGTCTATATTTTTTTGTATGATTGTCACATTGCCAAAAGAAGTCGGATCTAAAAAAATCTAATTTCTTACTAATGCCTTTTGGTATCTCAAAGAAAGACATCGTATACATAGCCAAACTGCTCAAAACAGAATTTTCAACACTAATCTCCCACCATATGATAGAAGTTTTCCTTTCCGGCTACTCAGTTTTTTTTGGAAACGTTCCTCGACCGTTCTCCAATCCTTGTTATTTAATTTTTTAAAATTCATTGGTATACCCAAGTAATTAAAAGGATATTTACCAACACCACAACTCAAAATTTGTGAATGTTTGTGGCGGAACCGCCCTGCTTAATCTAGACTAAGCACACCTGCCACCTCTGGCTCGCAGTGCACTTAGGCCAGACTAAACCCGGTAGTCCGTCGAGAGTCCTTCGAGCTCTCGATAACACCAATTCCCGAGGAACCGACATCAAACACATCCGACTCTCGAAGGAGTCACAACAATTACATCATCACAGGCAGTTGAAATAGAGAATAATAGACTTAATTTACAACTCAATTGTATGAACTCAAATACATGTTCAAATATAGCGGAAGCGAATTCAGAGTATATATAAATATAGCGGAAGCATTTTCAAAATCTCGCAGCGGGAACCATATACTTAAGTAGTCTTCATGAAGAGAGGAACAAGGCGAGTAGCACCGAGCCCACCGGTACTACCACCTCCAACACAGTTGTCCAGCTATCGTCGGTACCTGTAATCCAAAAGTGGGGGCAAACCCTGAGTACTAATTACTCAGTAGGACTTAATGGACGGGGCTTACGGCTGACGCAAAGCATGCTTACTAATCATGTGGATCCTTAGCTGCTGATTTCTAAACAAAGTCATGTTGACATAAGATAGCAGGATTTGACAACTGCTATCCATTAATCATGAATATCACTTATATCAAAAGTAAATACTTGCAGGAAAGTAAAACATGAATACATGTCCCGTCCCAAGATTCACAGCGCCTCCATCCCACCCCTTGGGAGTAGCCGTCTCAGGAGCGATACCACAGTACGTCGGGTCAGCCCTCCCTTGACCTCTAAGCATCTCCCAAGTCCATCGACCTCCTAGCAGTGGATGGGCGACACCCTGAATAGTGAGACGGATCATACACATCCAAGCATGTTGTATAAAAAGGCGTGACTTAATAAACAGTATGTTACAGTTATTACTACGTTGCCCGTGTGCGATATTGGCATTCTCACACCTGGTGAGCATCAGCGATTCGAATCGATTTGTTAATTCCCGGGAATAACTAGGAATGCCAGGGGTATATGCTTACTAGCCATCGCGTTCTCACATATAGCCCCCTTCTCCACTTGTCCCATCCCAAGTTCGATTCAATCCTTCCGTTGTTCCCAGGTTGTGCCGCCTTAGGAGCGATACCACGGTCACGTCGGGTCAGCCCTCCCTCGACTACAAGCTCCCCAAGGTGTCACGGTAGGAGTCTGTCTCTGTTCTTCGGATGGCACAAGTAAGCTTTCACCGGTCCATTATCCCGGATAAGCACTCTAGCAATGTTATGCCGATCAGCAGGCGAACAGCGAACGGGCCTTATGCGACTCGGGCGGAGTCCACCAAACCATTCATCTCATCATCATCATTTTTTCATAACATACCCATATCTCCGCCCGGTCTTTATTTAACATCAGCAATAATAATCATAAATTGTATCATAATAAGATTTCTGAGGTTTGTAAAATCACCTACGCGACGAGTGACTCCATTCACTCGTATCTACTCGTACCTAGCCATTCTAGGCACTCGTCCTACGAACTCTATGTATAGGTGCTAGGGCCAGGGCGGCCAGGATGTCTAATGCAGTTGGTCCCAAACAACTCCTGATGCATATGCCTAATCATCAAGACATAAGATGTTTGCTGGGTATAGTATGGTCCTGCCTACCTTTGTTTTATTTTAAGAAAACCAACAAACTAAGCTAAGGTTAGTTTGCCGGGTTGTGAGGCTTTGCCCCAGGCAACCCCTTGATCCCTTGGACAACTCCTCCTTCCAAACACGACTGATGGGCCCTCCAGGTCGTGAATGGGTCTTAGTTGGTCTTTTGGATCACCGTTGGTTGAAGTAGTTCCACGCGCTAATTTCTCGATCGCGTATCTGCAAATAGCGTCACTATATGAATGATATGCAGGATGCAATGATCGAGATGCATGAATATTAACCACACACATGAATAACTATTTCATGGACGTACCGGAAGGTGATTGGTAGAGTATTTAAATGTAGAGCATTCTTATGGACCTTATGCAAGTACACAATCATTCGGCCACACATATACAAGTTACTAAGCATATTCATCTTGACAACATGGTAATGCGATGACTCGATAAGATCATGCAATAGCTACCTGGATCGCTAAGATACATGCACAAAGTATGGCGGTGTTTAACCTCTCTTAGCAAGACAAACATATCGGACGGAGTACTTAAAGAAACACATGTTAGTTCTTTAGACTGAGAGCACTTTTTATTATACCTATTGTATACAAGCATATTAATGAACTAGTTATAAATAACTACCTTATCTTAGGTCATTGTTAATTACACTAAGGATTTGCAACCTAAGCATATGAGGATGAAACATGCATGTGGAATATATAGCCATCTAGCTTACAAGGTTTCATTTTTGGCATAGCAAGTTAAATATAGCAATTGGAGTTTACAAGAGCAAATATGAGTACATTACATCCCCTTTTTATTTCCTTCACATTTGATCCTATTTAAGTGACCATTTATGAATCCTTCATGAAACAACAACCACAATACACGAATGATTCACATAAGCATACTTACAGGGTAACATAGCTACATGAATTTTGGTGGAAATCTTAGAGCATGGTGAATAGCACTTTTCTATTTTTGATTAAATCATCATAACACTTGTCATTTTCATAACAGCAGCTAAAACATGCATGCGCAAACTCATATTTTACCAGTGAACAACTCAAACTACAATGAAAATACCAGATGTCATATTTGAGCATAGTTTATGTAGCCTTCATTTCCTAAATTAATTAAATACACAAAACCCATGCAAAAGGGCAAAACAGTAATTAAACAGCCAATGCTAGGGCTACCAAAAATCGCACGGTACCTAGGTGCCATAATAAAGCTACTGTCCAAGTTTCATAATTTTTGAAGTTCATTTGGTCCACTTTTACCACTTATTTACCTACACCATGCATGCACTAAACCAGGGGTAAAATAGACTTTTCACACATCCACATCATACTCATCCTGTAGATCTATTCACACTGAGTTCATAGCAACTGAGTTTGTCCATTTTGGATTTTTATTTGAATTGTTATGATTTTCTAAAGTTCTCAGCTTTAGATAAATGCATTTAAACAAAAATCACACCGACGAGGGACCTTAACACAATTAACTATAGTTTCCAGGGGCTAGCAAGCAAATTGTCTTAGACTCAGTCAACAGGCGCACTGAAAAGAGAAAAACATAGGGTTAGATACATAAAATGTCGGCCTTGGGTCCAAGTGCGTAGATCTCAAACTTTTCAGGGGCTGTTCGTAATTTTTACAAGACACAGTCAATAGTGAAATAATAACCCAATAGCGCAGGGGGATTTTTGCAAAAATACCATCTTCAACCCTTCTCCTCTTCCGGCCGAGCGTAGGGGAGGGGTCGGCGCCGCTGCGCCGGCGGCGGTGAGGCCGGTCTTGGAGCCGAGCGGGGCCGGGGACGTGTTCCAAGCCGCGGGCTTCCATTTCCCTTAGATCTCGTCGCGGTGGGTGGAGTGGAGAGGTGGGGCGACGGCGGTGAACCGGAGGCGGCGGTGGCGCGCGCGGACGCGGCGGCGGCGGTTCAATCCGGCGGGGTAGGAGGCGGTAGTGGCCGGGGTCGGGCTTGTGAGCTGCGCGGGGACGAGTAGAGGCCGACGGTTGCGGAGTGGGGGTGCAGGGAGGGCTCGAATGTGGTCCTCCACGGCGATGTCGAGCTCGGCACGTTGGCCATGGCGGCGCCGTGGTTGGGGAGGGAGAAGGAGGCGCTGGAGGGGCCGAGGCGCAGCGGGGATGGTGGACGAGGGCCGCGCGGGTGTGGTGACGGGGAAGGCGTGGAGGGAGAAGGCCGGAGGCACCCGGCGCGTGAGCTCGCACTCTCGTAGCCATGGCGGCGTTCATGGCGTTCACCCGTGGAAGAGGGTGGTGGGGAACGTAATCGACGTCGACTCTTTGGGGATTCAGTGGAGGGAGGTGCCGCGAACTCGGCGCACGAGGTGGATGGGGCGGTAGTGGCTCGAGGCGGCCGGAGCAGGAGCTCGCCGCGAGACGGCCATGGCGGCTCGGCGCGCCGTCTCCGCGTGAGCAGGAGGGGCAGGGGCGAGTGAGGGAGCTGGGAGCTAAGGGAGTGAGGCGTGGTGAACCTCGCCGAGAGGGCGTCCAAGTTCAAGCAAGGGGGGGGGGGCTCTGGAGCGAGCGGGCAGGGGCGCGGCCTCGGCCGGCCACGGCGCGGCGCGCGCAGGCGCCGGGCGCCGCGTGTGTGAGCGGGGGAGGAGAAGGAGGCCGGTGGCCGCGCGGTGGAACGGGTCTATGGACCGGTCTCCCTGACAGGTGGGCCGGGGCGGGGCAATGAGAGGATGGTCCAGTGGACCGGGTTCGCGAGGGGTGCAGGTGGTTTTTGCAAAACCGGGGGCAACGGTGGTTTGCGTCTCGGCTGATTCCGCGGGCTGACAGGCGGGCCCCACACGTCATTGGGACGAAGCAAAACGAAAATGCTGAAAAATAGAAAAGGAAGGTTTGACTGCAGAGACACTCGTTTTAAAACCGTGTTTTTGAACAACCTACAGGGCGATTTTGGGAGAACTTCAATTGGAAGAAATGTTGTACTATTTTATATCTACAACTTTGTCAAAAGCCATGGTGTCATGTTCTGTGAAACAAAGTGGTTTAAATTTGAATTTAGCTTGCTGTCCCTGGTTTGACCAACTGAAACCCTTAGCTTAGAAATTTTTAAAAGTCCATTTTGTGACCACTATCATACAAAGAGTTTTATATCAATCTTGTTCAGAATTTTATGAGCTACAACTTTCTCAATGTAACCATTTCAATATTATGGCTGTAAGACCAAGAAAATTTGAATTTACTACACAGGTCAGGTTTGGACAGATTTCATGTGTTGACAGAAAAAGACCCAAAACACTATGCAAATCACTATGCATGTCAACACCCCAATTACCAAAGTTGTTCCTAATAAAAGTTTCTACAAGTTTGGTATATAAAGTTTGGCTTGAATCACCACATATTTTGAATTACAAGCACAAACATTGTTGAGGGTTTGGTAAAACTGCAGCTTTAGTTTAAGTAGAGTCTTTCTTGTTTCAAACTTTTGAATACTCAAATGAAGTCTAAACACCTCCACTCCAGGTGCATTTAAAAGATAATAAGTTTAATTTCACTTCATAGAAAGGAAGATTTTGAAGTTGTATGGTGAAAACAAAAGTAATTTCAGATTCAAATTTTGGAGTGAGCTGAAATTCAACTTGGGAAATTTCTTTCTTGTGGACTAACTTGGGGCTGATTTCATGAGGTACTTGGGGTCAAAAATTAAAATAGTTAGAGGCAGCTTTAAACCATGCTCAGGGTAACAAAAGCAGAGTTCACGGTATGTACGACAACTTTGATAATGGGGCTGAGCTCAGTTGCTTAATGATTCTAAAAGTTTTATTAGGGTCCAAATTTGTTCACGATCACAATTGGCACCTTCCAAGGAACTTCTGGTTTGATTTGGCCTTGACTGTTAAACCTCATAACATATGATTTCAAAGATGATCATAATATCAAAGTCGAAGATATCATCCCGAACTACGACTTTTGTATTTGGTGTTTTGCCTAAAAATTTTGTGGGTGGTGATTTAAACAACCAAACCACGTAGAGTTTCGTATTCTCCTAAAAAAAATTTTGACTTAGTGATTTCTCTAGCCAGTCCATGTTACTTTCTAAGCATCATTAAGTCCTAATTCGGTATTGGCTTGTCTCTAACTGCGTGTTAAGGCTTTTGAGATGCCAGGGGCATCACAACCCACCCCCCTTAAAGAAATCTCGTCCCGAGATTTGGAGGAAGCTGGGTTTTATGGCTTACTGCGTAATTTGAATGGTTTTTGGCTCACGGTTCATGTGCTTCTGTCACACATGGTAACATGTGAATCTTCATCTATTAGCTTTGTTGACTAGCTCATGAATGGTTGGTGCCTCAACACGAGGTAGTTATAAAGTTTCTTCTAATTGGTCCATGGTGACTCTTCTAAGATACTCGCCAAGTCGTGTTTTATATGGGAGCGAATGGGCAAGCCACGAAGGAGGTGTGGCCGTAGTGAGCGAGTGACACAATGGTTTCAAGCAAGGTAAAAGGATTTCTTCCTGGCTTTGACACCAAGTTTAGAAACATGATAAACATCCTCTTTATTAGAACAATAGGGGCAAAGTATACGTAGTAGGGACTTTGAACGAAGTGAAAACCTCGTGCTTTATAGAAACAGCAATGGAAATGTTGTTGAGGGACACGTCCATTTCATTTGATAGGGACTGCGTACACATATAAGATATCAAATCCGAACATTCTTCAAAGAGTAAGATGTGGTGATACAGAGCACATTCTGCTCATTGCTTCAAGAAAGATGCCTTGGAAAGAAAACAGGACATATTCACCTAGACAAGGTGATGGTTTGTACGATTTCAAGGGAGTGGTCGAGACTGATCAAGAAAAGTATATGTAGATGGCTTGTGCTTACTAACGAAACCATTGACAATGTTAGTAAGCCCACTTTGAGGATAATCTCAAGGTGAAAGAAAACAACTCACGAAAAGATGATATGACAAGAGCACTAGCCAAGAACAAAAGCTTAATGCAGCGGATGATGCTGAAGTTCACCTTCAGAAGATTTGGTTCAATATATACGAAGAAGGGGAACATAAGGGAGGGCAGTGGAAACAGGGTTGACTGTTCCCACAGATCAAGAGGGGTAAGGTTAATCGCAGAGGTGAACAAGCATATTTAGACATTAAGAACTATACTTGTCACCCCATGAATCAGGGAAACAAGGTTAAACAAAGAAACAATAAGGTGCGAACAAGTTGTGGGTGGAGATGGATCCTTCCCACCAAATCAAGAAAGGAAAGGTGAAACAAAGCAATGAATGTCAAAATGCGGCAGTGGAATTAGAGTAAATCATTTCCATAAATAGACGTATAGAGGTCAATAAGGCGATAGAAAATGGATAAGAATGTCCCACAATTAAAGTAGTGTCATGCCTTTGTATGTCTTGATACAGCGCGAGCCTAGGGATTTACCCGGTGTCGGCCATACACATGGGACCCTAGGTTTCGTCGCGGCACCATGGACTACTCGGGTAAACACCACATCAAGAGTGGCACGGCTATCTAACGTCAGAAGATGCAAGCAATACAAGGTGATGGAAAGACACAAACAAGGAGTTGGGAGCACATGAATGTCAATGCATGGGTGACCTTTGAGTTGTGGGGTAGCATGGATTTGGAAGTACATGAATTGGCGAGAGCTCAAAGCATGTGCACCACAAGAGTCCGAAGTGCGGGGAGTGCAGGAGCTTGAAATGCACGGAATAGTGGAGCTTCGAACTCGAGAATCGCAATGGTTGGAAAATACATGATACACTAGAGTTGAATTCAAGAAGTTAGGATCAAGTGGCACAGTGAACCATACGAACCCTATGTCCAGCCAATACAAGTCCAAGCTAAATGTTGTTAATACGCTAATCAATATCCGTTCCGGTTTGCCAAATCGTATGTTCAAAACAATTGGGTCAAAAGCGAGCTTCTTCTTTCATTCATGTTGATGCGGCATTGAGCTTCATGTGGGAGACACCATGGTGTTGAATCTTGATTAAATGCCAAATCTGAGGACGTTGCCGAAGTCGAGGTTGATCCAGGATGCTTTCTCTCTATCACCTATGTTGCCAGATAGGAACTCTATATCGTTGCCTAGGGACATGTGAGCGACGGTCAACTCTCGATCGAGGCTTCTTCTAGACTCGTTTCTGTCTTGGTGGAGCTTCAACTTGTTGCGTCGACATAGATGTTGATGCTGTGTATGTCGGGTTGATTGGAGAAAAGTCTTCGATGATGAAGGCTCGGGCATTCTTCTCGAAGACTTCTTGGAGGCTTGCTTATTGTTTCGATGGCTAGGCCTACAGGATTCTATGGACCTAGTACGTAAAAGTAAACATGTACGAACTACCCTGACTTCATCTTCAGGCGTGGCGAGGCCCTTTAGTCGAATAATCGCGTGTTGTCGATGTAGGAGTCGATATTTCGTTTGTTGGGTAGATTGGAGAAACTCATCCCGCTCCGGCGATGTGTCTTGGGAAATCTTCTTTGTATGCTTCGGTACATCAGAGGCTTGTGCGTCATCCTTGTGGTTGTAGACATGCCTACCGAGTCATAGCAAACTAGGACCTAGATGATAACACGTCCGATTGTCTTGACTTGATCTTTGGGCTTGTAGAATCTTATTAACTGAAGCATCCTAGGCCGTACATGTTGAATCGAAGTAGTGTTTATGGAGTATTCTTCAGCTCCGCCTATTCTTCACTCTTCTTGTGATATCTTTGACGAGGTCAATAAAGCTTAAGTCAGTGGCGACATGGCTTTCGAAAAATCTTTTGTATAATACAGGTGTTACATTTACGAGCTCAAGAAAATACGCCAAAAAGGGGAGACTACTACCAATTCTGGGACCTGATTACTACCTTTCCTTCTAACGCGTACAGCTTGCAGTCAACTACCAGAGGTGAATTTAGATAGTCTGCAAAAGATCAGGAGGCCATGGTCATACCTAAGTTTGTTCTCTACGACTTTGGTATAGAAAGTTTTCCTTAAACGTCTTTAGAGTATCACCAGATTTGAAATTTCAAACTGTAGGTCGCATAAGTGCAGATTCCGGTTTTTAACATGTTTTAAGTTGGGCTTTGAATCCTAAGCATTTCCAGAGAAAAAATTGTATAATAAAATTTTATGTTCTACAATCACCTTATATAAAACTTGTACCAATTTTGTTTGCACCTAGAACTTCACACCAAAACAGTAGCAACGCACATACAATTCGCGTCCCAGACATATTGCTTCTAATCAAACGCATAGCAAGGCACATAGATTAATGACATATGAATCTTGTTACTTTCAATCACACACATACCAAAGCACAGGAGATGAGATGGAATGATGCATGATTCGTCCTATTCGGTCTCACATCCCACATCCTATGTATAGTGTATATATATAACTAGCGATATTTTGGTGACATATATGCACGTCTCTCCTTAATGCAACTAGCCGTTCTCTAGTCGTTCTTAATTTCGCACGTGGTTAGCGTACCTGCAGAAGAATGCATGCTCATACATTACCACCTAATGTGGCATCCACGCGTGACCGCTGCGTGGACAACGTAGGTGGGCCGCTGCACCTTTTCCTCAAAGCCTGACGTTCCACCAGTACTGGGGATTGTCGAGAAAAAGGTGGATCCCAAAACCAAATGTAAGTGTGGTGGGTATGAAAGCCTCAAACATGCCCACCACCCTTAAAGAGCTTTTGCTAATACAGCATGAATGCAGAGATTACAACTGTCCGCAAAACCCAATAGCTTCCACCAGTACTGGGGACAGCTATGGCCGAAAAGTTGCTTCTCAAAGCGCCGAATATGCATAGGAGTTCTATCTAGGTCAGAAGGTCAGCGATGTCACCTGGATAACACTAACATCCTTATACGGGCATATCGTATACTCTCATTTTTGAATTACTTGAAGATGGGTTTTCAAAAATAGGTTCGTAAAACAAAACTTGATGATATAACTGTTGTCTGTGTATGATCGGCTCTGATACCAGCTGTGGCGGAACCGCCCTGCTTAATCTAGACTAAGCACACCTGCCACCTCTGGCTCGCAGTGCACTTAGGCCAGACTAAACCCGGTAGTCCGTCGAGAGTCCTTCGAGCTCTCGATAACACCAATTCCCGAGGAACCGACATCAAACACATCCGACTCTCGAAGGAGTCACAACAATTACATCATCACAGGCAGTTGAAATAGAGAATAATAGACTTAATTTACAACTCAATTGTATGAACTCAAATACATGTTCAAATATAGCGGAAGCGAATTCAGAGTATATATAAATATAGCGGAAGCATTTTCAAAATCTCGCAGCGGGAACCATATACTTAAGTAGTCTTCATGAAGAGAGGAACAAGGCGAGTAGCACCGAGCCCACCGGTACTACCACCTCCAACACAGTTGTCCAGCTATCGTCGGTACCTGTAATCCAAAAGTGGGGGCAAACCCTGAGTACTAATTACTCAGTAGGACTTAATGGACGGGGCTTACGGCTGACGCAAAGCATGCTTACTAATCATGTGGATCCTTAGCTGCTGATTTCTAAACAAAGTCATGTTGACATAAGATAGCAGGATTTGACAACTGCTATCCATTAATCATGAATATCACTTATATCAAAAGTAAATACTTGCAGGAAAGTAAAACATGAATACATGTCCCGTCCCAAGATTCACAGCGCCTCCATCCCACCCCTTGGGAGTAGCCGTCTCAGGAGCGATACCACAGTACGTCGGGTCAGCCCTCCCTTGACCTCTAAGCATCTCCCAAGTCCATCGACCTCCTAGCAGTGGATGGGCGACACCCTGAATAGTGAGACGGATCATACACATCCAAGCATGTTGTATAAAAAGGCGTGACTTAATAAACAGTATGTTACAGTTATTACTACGTTGCCCGTGTGCGATATTGGCATTCTCACACCTGGTGAGCATCAGCGATTCGAATCGATTTGTTAATTCCCGGGAATAACTAGGAATGCCAGGGGTATATGCTTACTAGCCATCGCGTTCTCACATATAGCCCCCTTCTCCACTTGTCCCATCCCAAGTTCGATTCAATCCTTCCGTTGTTCCCAGGTTGTGCCGCCTTAGGAGCGATACCACGGTCACGTCGGGTCAGCCCTCCCTCGACTACAAGCTCCCCAAGGTGTCACGGTAGGAGTCTGTCTCTGTTCTTCGGATGGCACAAGTAAGCTTTCACCGGTCCATTATCCCGGATAAGCACTCTAGCAATGTTATGCCGATCAGCAGGCGAACAGCGAACGGGCCTTATGCGACTCGGGCGGAGTCCACCAAACCATTCATCTCATCATCATCATTTTTTCATAACATACCCATATCTCCGCCCGGTCTTTATTTAACATCAGCAATAATAATCATAAATTGTATCATAATAAGATTTCTGAGGTTTGTAAAATCACCTACGCGACGAGTGACTCCATTCACTCGTATCTACTCGTACCTAGCCATTCTAGGCACTCGTCCTACGAACTCTATGTATAGGTGCTAGGGCCAGGGCGGCCAGGATGTCTAATGCAGTTGGTCCCAAACAACTCCTGATGCATATGCCTAATCATCAAGACATAAGATGTTTGCTGGGTATAGTATGGTCCTGCCTACCTTTGTTTTATTTTAAGAAAACCAACAAACTAAGCTAAGGTTAGTTTGCCGGGTTGTGAGGCTTTGCCCCAGGCAACCCCTTGATCCCTTGGACAACTCCTCCTTCCAAACACGACTGATGGGCCCTCCAGGTCGTGAATGGGTCTTAGTTGGTCTTTTGGATCACCGTTGGTTGAAGTAGTTCCACGCGCTAATTTCTCGATCGCGTATCTGCAAATAGCGTCACTATATGAATGATATGCAGGATGCAATGATCGAGATGCATGAATATTAACCACACACATGAATAACTATTTCATGGACGTACCGGAAGGTGATTGGTAGAGTATTTAAATGTAGAGCATTCTTATGGACCTTATGCAAGTACACAATCATTCGGCCACACATATACAAGTTACTAAGCATATTCATCTTGACAACATGGTAATGCGATGACTCGATAAGATCATGCAATAGCTACCTGGATCGCTAAGATACATGCACAAAGTATGGCGGTGTTTAACCTCTCTTAGCAAGACAAACATATCGGACGGAGTACTTAAAGAAACACATGTTAGTTCTTTAGACTGAGAGCACTTTTTATTATACCTATTGTATACAAGCATATTAATGAACTAGTTATAAATAACTACCTTATCTTAGGTCATTGTTAATTACACTAAGGATTTGCAACCTAAGCATATGAGGATGAAACATGCATGTGGAATATATAGCCATCTAGCTTACAAGGTTTCATTTTTGGCATAGCAAGTTAAATATAGCAATTGGAGTTTACAAGAGCAAATATGAGTACATTACATCCCCTTTTTATTTCCTTCACATTTGATCCTATTTAAGTGACCATTTATGAATCCTTCATGAAACAACAACCACAATACACGAATGATTCACATAAGCATACTTACAGGGTAACATAGCTACATGAATTTTGGTGGAAATCTTAGAGCATGGTGAATAGCACTTTTCTATTTTTGATTAAATCATCATAACACTTGTCATTTTCATAACAGCAGCTAAAACATGCATGCGCAAACTCATATTTTACCAGTGAACAACTCAAACTACAATGAAAATACCAGATGTCATATTTGAGCATAGTTTATGTAGCCTTCATTTCCTAAATTAATTAAATACACAAAACCCATGCAAAAGGGCAAAACAGTAATTAAACAGCCAATGCTAGGGCTACCAAAAATCGCACAGTACCTAGGTGCCATAATAAAGCTACTGTCCAAGTTTCATAATTTTTGAAGTTCATTTGGTCCACTTTTACCACTTATTTACCTACACCATGCATGCACTAAACCAGGGGTAAAACAGACTTTTCACACATCCACATCATACTCATCCTGTAGATCTATTCACACTGAGTTCATAGCAACTGAGTTTGTCCATTTTGGATTTTTATTTGAATTGTTATGATTTTCTAAAGTTCTCAGCTTTAGATAAATGCATTTAAACAAAAATCACACCGACGAGGGACCTTAACACAATTAACTATAGTTTCCAGGGGCTAGCAAGCAAATTGTCTTAGACTCAGTCAACAGGCACACTGAAAAGAGAAAAACATAGGGTTAGATACATAAAATGTCGGCCTTGGGTCCAAGTGCGTAGATCTCAAACTTTTCAGGGGCTGTTCGTAATTTTTACAAGACACAGTCAATAGTGAAATAATAACCCAATAGCGCAGGGGGATTTTTGCAAAAATACCATCTTCAACCCTTCTCCTCTTCCGGCCGAGCGTAGGGGAGGGGTCGGCGCCGCTGCGCCGGCGGCGGTGAGGCCGGTCTTGGAGCCGAGCGGGGCCGGGGACGTGTTCCAAGCCGCGGGCTTCCATTTCCCTTAGATCTCGTCGCGGTGGGTGGAGTGGAGAGGTGGGGCGACGGCGGTGAACCGGAGGCGGCGGTGGCGCGCGCGGACGCGGCGGCGGCGGTTCAATCCGGCGGGGTAGGAGGCGGTAGTGGCCGGGGTCGGGCTTGTGAGCTGCGCGGGGACGAGTAGAGGCCGACGGTTGCGGAGTGGGGGTGCAGGGAGGGCTCGAATGTGGTCCTCCACGGCGATGTCGAGCTCGGCACGTTGGCCATGGCGGCGCCGTGGTTGGGGAGGGAGAAGGAGGCGCTGGAGGGGCCGAGGCGCAGCGGGGATGGTGGACGAGGGCCGCGCGGGTGTGGTGACGGGGAAGGCGTGGAGGGAGAAGGCCGGAGGCACCCGGCGCGTGAGCTCGCACTCTCGTAGCCATGGCGGCGTTCATGGCGTTCACCCGTGGAAGAGGGTGGTGGGGAACGTAATCGACGTCGACTCTTTGGGGATTCAGTGGAGGGAGGTGCCGCGAACTCGGTGCACGAGGTGGATGGGGCGGTAGTGGCTCGAGGCGGCCGGAGCAGGAGCTCGCCGCGAGACGGCCATGGCGGCTCGGCGCGCCGTCTCCGCGTGAGCAGGAGGGGCAGGGGCGAGTGAGGGAGCTGGGAGCTAAGGGAGTGAGGCGTGGTGAACCTCGCCGAGAGGGCGTCCAAGTTCAAGCAAGGGGGGGGGGGGGGGGCTCTGGAGCGAGCGGGCAGGGGCGCGGCCTCGGCCGGCCACGGCGCGGCGCGCGCAGGCGCCGGGCGCCGCGTGTGTGAGCGGGGGAGGAGAAGGAGGCCGGTGGCCGCGCGGTGGAACGGGTCTATGGACCGGTCTCCCTGACAGGTGGGCCGGGGCGGGGCAATGAGAGGATGGTCCAGTGGACCGGGTTCGCGAGGGGTGCAGGTGGTTTTTGCAAAACCGGGGGCAACGGTGGTTTGCGTCTCGGCTGATTCCGCGGGCTGACAGGCGGGCCCCACACGTCATTGGGACGAAGCAAAACGAAAATGCTGAAAAATAGAAAAGGAAGGTTTGACTGCAGAGACACTCGTTTTAAAACCGTGTTTTTGAACAACCTACAGGGCGATTTTGGGAGAACTTCAATTGGAAGAAATGTTGTACTATTTTATATCTACAACTTTGTCAAAAGCCATGGTGTCATGTTCTGTGAAACAAAGTGGTTTAAATTTGAATTTAGCTTGCTGTCCCTGGTTTGACCAACTGAAACCCTTAGCTTAGAAATTTTTAAAAGTCCATTTTGTGACCACTATCATACAAAGAGTTTTATATCAATCTTGTTCAGAATTTTATGAGCTACAACTTTCTCAATGTAACCATTTCAATATTATGGCTGTAAGACCAAGAAAATTTGAATTTACTACACAGGTCAGGTTTGGACAGATTTCATGTGTTGACAGAAAAAGACCCAAAACACTATGCAAATCACTATGCATGTCAACACCCCAATTACCAAAGTTGTTCCTAATAAAAGTTTCTACAAGTTTGGTATATAAAGTTTGGCTTGAATCACCACATATTTTGAATTACAAGCACAAACATTGTTGAGGGTTTGGTAAAACTGCAGCTTTAGTTTAAGTAGAGTCTTTCTTGTTTCAAACTTTTGAATACTCAAATGAAGTCTAAACACCTCCACTCCAGGTGCATTTAAAAGATAATAAGTTTAATTTCACTTCATAGAAAGGAAGATTTTGAAGTTGTATGGTGAAAACAAAAGTAATTTCAGATTCAAATTTTGGAGTGAGCTGAAATTCAACTTGGGAAATTTCTTTCTTGTGGACTAACTTGGGGCTGATTTCATGAGGTACTTGGGGTCAAAAATTAAAATAGTTAGAGGCAGCTTTAAACCATGCTCAGGGTAACAAAAGCAGAGTTCACGGTATGTACGACAACTTTGATAATGGGGCTGAGCTCAGTTGCTTAATGATTCTAAAAGTTTTATTAGGGTCCAAATTTGTTCACGATCACAATTGGCACCTTCCAAGGAACTTCTGGTTTGATTTGGCCTTGACTGTTAAACCTCATAACATATGATTTCAAAGATGATCATAATATCAAAGTCGAAGATATCATCCCGAACTACGACTTTTGTATTTGGTGTTTTGCCTAAAAATTTTGTGGGTGGTGATTTAAACAACCAAACCACGTAGAGTTTCGTATTCTCCTAAAAAAAATTTTGACTTAGTGATTTCTCTAGCCAGTCCATGTTACTTTCTAAGCATCATTAAGTCCTAATTCGGTATTGGCTTGTCTCTAACTGCGTGTTAAGGCTTTTGAGATGCCAGGGGCATCACAATGTTGGTCTACACGATCATTTGCTTTTTCAAAGCAATAAAGCTCATTTTTATGGAAGTTAATTTTTAACCCTGAAAGCTGTTCAAAGACGCAAAGCAAAATTTTTAAATTTTTTGCTTGCACTATATCGTCTTGGAAAAAAAGTATCGTATCATCTGAATACTGTAGGATTGAAAAACCATCGTCTATCAAATCAGGAATGAGTCATTGGAGCTGCCCATCTACTTTTGCTCTAGCGATAAAAATAGCCAACATATCCACCACAAGATTAAAAAGAATAGAAAAAAGAGGGTCACCTTGTCTTAGACCTTTCTTTGTCTGAAAGTAGCGACCAATTTTACTATTTACTTTCACTGCCATCCTACCCAGAGACAATATGAACAGATAATCACCTTGTTTTTGGAGATCAGTCGCGTCAACAAATAATCATTCCTTTCGGGCAATGCACCAAGCAAGAGATTGATGAGGTATCGTCTCTTCGATCTTATCAGCCCGGCCATCGACCTGCCATAGCATAACAGACTAACAGTAGTAATCAGCAGTTTCCTCTTAGACTTTCTGGTAAACATCCTGATATAGGTACGTGCTTGTTATATTTCCATATATCCATGTTGTCCCATGTGCCTTGCCATTCCAACTTTTGGTTCAGGGGAAACGAATGGAATAATTGCTGCAACTAACCAGTGAGTAGAAAGGAAAAAAACCAAGATGGGGCGAGTGGGGATGGGGTGACAAACAGGGGGCGGTAGAAAAATAAAAGTGACCCGAGAACACTTGTTTTTTTATAATGGGTGATGTTCTTATCCTGTAGCCCATATCTAATACTACTATTTTTTGAAAACACAGCTGTACATCTCTTTCCTTCTTTGAAACATGCACTCTGTTTCCTCTCTCCCCCGAAAGAAATATTCCATGCTACATCTGGATCAGTTATGTATCAACAGTAATAAATACCTACACGAAACAATAGTTCTGTCCTTCTCCATCGATTGTCAAATAACACAGCCTTCCAAAACTGCGGTGCACGGTCACATGCTCAAGTTTCCTTTCGTAGTTTCTTGTAATTTTCTCTTTATAAATCGTCTAAGTTGCCATAGGTGTATGCTACTTGTTTGTTTTTTATCCTGATATATATTCGTAAGGTTTAGGAAAAACGAATGGAACCATTATTTCAAAACTATCTTCTAAACGAATGGGACCATTATTTCAAAAGCTATCTTCTAAATATAAGTCCATAAACTATCAACACATAACCTTTGAAATATAAACCCGATATTATACGTATTAACTTATAAAACTAGACAATTAATCTTCCTGGAGCAGTATCAAAGGATGGTTCTCACGAGGAAGAGAAAAGGCTGAGGCAGACAAATGGTGGAGATGACAAGTGGGGCCTACGTGAAATTGAGCGTGAGAAGATGGAAAGAATGGTACCCTGGGCTAACAGGTGGGGCCCACTGCCAATATGGCAGGCGCCATATGTGCAAAACCATCCTCCAGTACTGCTTTAATGGGTTATTTGTACGGTTTTTTAAAGTTTAACATCTATAATATCCGATTTGTAAATCGGAGGTTATACGTCCAACTCTTGATAGTTCAATGGGTTACATAGATTTTTCCTAACTATTGATAATAGGAACAATATGTTACCGAGGATTGTAAAAGATACTGAGAATTGTGTTCGGACTTTCTCATCCCATACCCCTATTTAAAGGAAAAAGTCCATTTTACAACCTTCAATTGTCTCGGTTGTGCACTTTTCAACCTTCAACTATGCAATCCGATAAACTAGGTCTTTGAATTAAACAAACCGGGCAAAATACATCACATGACTTATTAATTGTATTAGACGATGGTTTTCTATTTTTTAATAATGAAACCATGTGCAATATCTAAAATTAATAATTAATTTGTTTTAAATTAGAAAATTATGAAAGTTATACTATTTTTTCTAAAGAAATAATGTACTATCCATTAGTGCTCAAATAAAATCCTATTTGGCCATCGACCTGCCATGACTGTGGAAGCCAGCAGTTTCCTGAGTTTTCATGGTAAAAATCCTGATATAGGTACACCGTTGTTATATTTCCATATATCCATGCCCCCATGTGCCTTGCCGTTCGAAACTTCCGGTTCAGGGAAAGCGAATGGAATAATTGCTGAAAAAAAAGCTATCGAGAAATTAAGCTACTCTTAATTACAAAATAAGGCGAAGCAACTTGCTGGCATTGTGCTATATAACTGGCCAGTGGCCACCATCCTGCCCAGCGCCAGGCCTCACTCCATCCCTCGACCTTGAGCTAGTACTTTTCAGTCTCCATCTACACACGGCCGGTGCACTAGTAGCGAGAGATAGAGAGGAGCCAAAGTCGCCGGCGCGGCACCCAAGACTACCGGTGGGCCCGGCAATGGCGGAGCCAGACATTTGAATATTTTGATGTTAGAAGGATCAATAGCACTAAATTTTTAAAATTTATTTGAATTTCAAAATTTTTTGTAAAATTTTGGTCCATAGGGGGCTTGGCCTCTCCCCGCCCCTTCCTGTCTCCGCCTCTAGGGCCTGGTGACCTGGTCGCAATCCCAACCATCCGATGCTTCGCGCCACGCGCTGGCGTTCCTGTTCGCGGTGGCAGCGCTGATCGGCTGCACTGTGTTCATTCTTCTCTCGACTGTGACGCGCCATTGTTATTTTGACATGTAACCCTGCTTTCTACTATAAGATGCAAAATGCAGTGGTTGCAAGACCAACACTAGTATGTAGGTACTAGGAAGCCCATTAAAAAAGATAGCAAGGGGAATTACCTGATATATATGACTAGTACATATTTCATTTCGTGTTTATACTATTGTGCTAGCTAGTAGCTGCTACTGACTGAATGTCTTGTATCTATCATTGCTATGATGTTTTCATTTTATATGCCTGGCATTTTAATTTGACAAAGGTCTCATCCGTAGTCCTTGTTAGGTTGCTCCTGTTGGTTCTCCTAGGATTTGTGTTTATATTACTTTCCTGTCCGTTTTGGGGATAGAATAAAGCTCATCAATAGATAAATTTCTTAAGGACAACTCTTTTTTTTTTGTGTGTGCGCGCGCTATATACTGTTTTTTTTGTGTGTAACACACGGTGCGGGCTAGCTCTAAATTTGGACAAATGATCCAGCTCTGAAAGCCAGTGGCTTTGTCATCATCTGAAAATAGTCGTCTATAATTTTTTTAACCGATTCAACAGTGGTTGCAGTGCATGCCTGTCATCTACCAACAGTATGTAGGTAGCCCGTGAAAAAAGATAGCAAGGGAAATGATGGTGACTAGCACAGATTTAAATAATACTAGTTTTCATTTCGTATTGATAATATGTGCTAGCTACTACAGACTAAATGTCTTCGCATGCATGCTCTATTTATACTAGGTACTGCAGATAGGCAAGTTCCTTTTAGAAACTTTTATATGGAAAGATGTTCGATCCAGTGTGATTTTCTCATATATAAGTATCCATCATTGGTCTGAAGTGTTCATTTTATTATATGCCTGGCATTTTAATTTGGCAAATGTCTCCTTGGCTGTTCTTGTTGGTTCTCCTAGGATGTGTGTTTATTGCTGTCCATGTCCGTTTTGGGGATAGAATAAAGCTCATCGCTAGATAAATTCTTGAAGTATACCTTTTTTTTAATGTGTGTGCTATATACTGTTTTTTGTGTTAACAAAAGCAGTGGCGGATATCCCTGTCGTAGTTATATAGATTTTCTTGGATTTCACCCCTACAAGGAGATTGTCTTCTTGAGCGACACATTAAGACGGGGATTGGCTTATCACTTAAATAGCTCAAAGATTCAAGACCTGAGCAACCTCCATCCAACAAATTATGGAACAGAACAGGGTATTCAGCCGTTTCTACTGACAGCTTTTCCATACACACCGTGGAGGGGATGGTTTCCAGAAGACAATTAATGGTACAGAATGCAGAACATAAGGCTGCCCTCTGCACTCCTTTGCTCCATCACATTCAGATATAACATATGTCCTTTGCTGCCTACAGACATAAAGAAAGTAGAGCTCATCAGGCATTAGCTGATCTGAATCTGTAGTTCTGATCTGAATCTGAGGGTGACGATGCGAAGCAGCTCAAGGACTTGCTCGCAATGGAGGCATCGCCGATGCGTCATTAGCAGGCCGGATGATCGAGAATTGATTATCTTAACAGCTGGCATACATTACATATGTATACGAATACTACTTGCTGCTGTACACGTACGTACGTGCTATGAGTATGTGGTAGTAATGTTTCTATTCCTACCAAGGGTGTCATTTTTTTTGTGATCGGGCCGTGCCAAATGCTTACTGCTAGCAGCTAGCTAAATGGCCGAGCACCGGCCTTGTATTGGCCCAGCCAGCAATTGCCCTTCTTTGTGAGTTTCCATGCCATCTTTCCTATGCATTGTGGACATGTGGTACTAGCAGCCAGGGTTGGCTGACAGACACCAACACCTGCAGTGTTCTCGTAATCTTCAATTTTATCAAGACAGTTCAATAGCTGACTAATATTCCAAGAAATCTCACTCTGGAACGGGAATTTCCATGTTCGGGATGACCATATACAAGTCGATTCTCCGTACACAACCACAGCACAAGTAGTACACTAGCTAATGAAGAAAACCGATACATCGCCATATGACACACAGGACACGGACAAAAAAAGCAACAAAAAAAAAAAAAAAAACTAGAACCTGACTGATTCCAAACATTGCATGCACAACAACAAAACAAAGGTATGAAGGCAGCGATAGCTCACCATTTAAACGGACAATCTCACCTCTTCTATACCTGCTCGGGTGCACTTGCCCAACTGAGATCCTGGAGTTTCGACAACGATGAAAACCACAAACCAAAGCCTAGGCCAGAAACGGACAAGCACTTGTACATGCGCCTGCTGGGTGACAAACACCAACACCATCACCTGCTGCGGTCTTGAGGTTGCGCAGTGAAATACCTGCAGTAGCTGCTACAGCGTCGCCAAAGTGGTCCATGGAAACCAGCCGGTGCAAGTGGTGGGGTGGGGTAAAAAGATTAGAGCGTGGTGAAAACAGATGTGTTCAGAAAATTAACAACCAAGTGCTGCAGTGCGTGGACCACTAGCCATGGGTGGGAGTTGATCGCTGCCGTCCATGCGAAACGATCGGACGGTATGGACCTCGCGGATAGGTACCACCCCTAGAGGATAGGTACAACCCGTTGAAGAGTAGCTACCATTCATATCACCGGGATATTTTTGATGTATGCATGTATGCATGCATGCATGTATGTATTAACAATTAACACAAAAAATCTATGCCTTCAGATTTTATAAACATCTAACCAACAAGTTTAAACCAAAGATTTTATATCAAATGTTACTTAAAAGGGAGGCTGATTTATATCAAATGCAACGGCCTAAATTAATTCAAATATCCATATAACAAAAAATCTCAGTAAAAGAAAAATCATTGTTTATTAACTTAACATGGGATAGTTAGAAGAAGCCACCACATTCAATGAAAGAGTCCAAAATTTTCTATGTTAATCAAAAAGGTGAAAGAAAACTAAAATCATGGATCTTATAATCACCTAATAGTTAACAAATACAACTATAATTCTTTATGTAAGAATAGAACATGATAAACATGTTCTAAAAATAATACCGCGAAAGACAAAATTCAGGAAAGCAAGATATATTATTTATGAACAATAGAGAAATAACAATATTTATAAATAAAAACGATAAATATAATTTTAAGGAAACCTAAAATGTCAGAAAAACTATCTACCCATGGTATCTTCACGGGCCACCTCACTAGTTTAAAAATACTACATCTTGCTTCATAGGATCTAATCGTTTCGTGTTTTGCTCCTTCGTTTGTCGGCTGCAGTTCCATGTTCCACATAGAGGTGAAAATAAAAAATATATTTTTGATCAATCAATTCGAAAGGTTTAGATTATATTGTTGCGAAAACAAATGCAAACTTAATTAGAAAATTCGTATGAAAAGTGACAAAGTTCATGGGCAAATGCACTAGAAAACAAAAAAATTGTATAACAAGTTTTTGTTTACACCTATACTCCTTGAAGAACGGCGAGCTTACGAGTTAATACGATGGTCAAGTGTATGGGTCGTGACAAATGTCAAATTAAATTATGCTACATATAGACATTTCTTGAACTCCGTCTATGTTGTCTCAACATAGCCGGTCCCAAGCCCGGATAAAGGAGGAGGGGGGTTCCGGCCCTTAAAGGTTGTGATAGGCGTGGCGAGCCAACATAAAAACCCAGCTACTCTTATGGAGATGAAACCCAAGAACAATAGACATTTCTTGACTGAGGTGTATAAGTGACACCACATTCTACTTTCTTGGACCGCATCAAATTGAATTCTAATTAGACAATACGAACAGATAATCGCCTTGTTTTTTAGCTCAGTTGCGTCACCAGATAACCATTCCTTTTAGGCAATGCACCAAGAAATTGATGAGATATTGTCTCTTCGATGTTATCAGCCCATCAACCGACCTGCCTTAACAAACTAATGCTAATGAAACACCGTGTTTTTTAGGCTAGTTTGGCAACCTCATTTCTCTAAGAGAAAACTATTTTTTTTGAGAAAATGAACTAATTTTTCCTATGAGTATGAGGTTGCCAAACTAGCCACCGAAACTTTCTATCCCATCTTTTATATTAAAAACTTACTCCGTGTGCGTATAATATTTTGCACATCTTTTGCATTTTTTCCCGTCCGTCGCTACTCCAGTTTCACTTGAAATCGTTATTTGCAACGTGTTCCTGCACCTGAAAATCGGATTATCGCACTGTCTGTCTCCACGTCCACATGTTCTAATTCTGATTTCTGAACCGACTTAAATAAAAAAAAAAGAAACAAAAAATAAGGCGACGCCTAACACTGCAGGCCTTGTTCGCCCGGCCGCGCCCCACGGCCCACCGACGTCGAGGCCGCGCTCGACTGCCTGCCTCGCCGTCGCTGGCCGTGCCGCGCGCCGCCCGCTGTAGCTGGCTGTGCCCGCCAGGCGGCGCGCAGGGCGACCTTCGCTTCGCCCCGCGCGCCGCTGCTGCTGACCGGCGACCGCTCGTGTGCCTCCCACTGCAGCCGGCCGCGCGCGACCCGCCACGCCAGGCCGACCCTCGCCCGGCCGGCCTCAGCCCGCGCGCGCCGCCGCCCGCATCGAAGAGACCCAAAATCTACGAGATGGTCAGAACGAGGTCGGTGCTGCTGCTCCTCCTCACCATCACGGTGCTCTACCCGCTCGCGCTCCACACCGTCCGCCTCTCGGCGGAGCTTGACCCCATCCGTAACGCTCTCTCCCTCCGGCTTGATTTGCTCGAGATTTGAGCCCCCCATTGGGCATCTACCTTTTGTTGGCATTGGGGCTCATACCAATTTTGCTGCCTCGTTTTGCAGAAATGCAGGAGTCCCCCGGAGAGATCACGAATCTGGTGAGTGTTTTCGGTGGGTTTTGCTTTTCTAGGTGCATTTTTTTTTTCTGGGTTTTGGTGGTTTTGTTTTTCGGTTACATGTCGTGGTAGCGCCGTGGCGTCAAGGCAGATAAGCTGAATACGCTTCCTCTGGCAATCTACAGTCCTGGGAATTTTCTTGGTCAAGGTGACAAGTAATCACATATTCCCGTTTCCTTTGGATGCAGGAAACTGCGAATTCTTTGAAACAATCTGTCGACGTTCTCTTATCAGAGGAACTGGGCGAGACAGGAAAGGAGTCCACTGAGTCCAAGATCCAAGGTATGGGGATTTCTCTTTGTTTCGAAGCATCTTGTTCTTATGTCCGTAAAGCTAAGAATATACTATACGGTTTCGAAGGATAATACATAGTATATTAGGCAGTTCTTCAATATTTGAGTTGCCAATGTATGCCTAAGATTATTTGCACTCAAACTGTTTGTAGAATTGCCATTGAGGAAGGCACAGGAGCACAGGAGTCGTGTGCTCGCTGAAGTCACTCTGGCTGCTGATGGCACGACTTTGAAAGATGATGAAGTGATTGAGCAAGTGACAACACGAGAGGCACATGATGGTGGTTTGGAGAAGGGTGTGGCCATGTCAGATGACGAGGAGAAAACCACCAGATCACAGCAACAATCTTCTTCTAAGGTCGGTAGTTTTAAGCTTCGTATGCAACTCTGTATTCAAACAAATTTTAGTTAAGTTGTCATTTGAGGATTAGTTTCTGAGATTTGGGACCATGGCAAAGGGGGCTGCATTATTTGAGTTAAGATCAAGCTTTGAAATCAGTTGGTAGGGCAAGTCTTTCTGCATTTATTGCACTATAAACTATTCCGGTGGCTGGAGATTATGATACCTTTCATTTTTCTTGCCACAGTAGGTTAAAAATGATTATAAATGTAATTGCCAATTTATGGTATGAGATACACTTCATTTTTTGTTTTTTTTTTGTTAAATATTCTGTGAGTAAGGTAAACCAGTAAAAATATTAGTTGGTCATGACTCATGAATAAACTTACTCAATAAAATTCTGGGGCATATTGATTGAGTCACTTGCATCAAGAGTTTAATTCATGATGCAATAAAATGACACCCTTATAAAAAATGCATACAAAATGCTGTGACAGAGTGCTCTTAGTTTATCTATCAAGTCTTAATGAGCAAGATTGCATCAATCACTTTTACAGCGTCAGCTACAGCTAGTACTTCGAGTTATTTTCATATAGCTTTCACTTGTCAGGTAGGAATTCATCGTGTTGTAGTCCGTCAACATTGGCACATGCGTACCTCAGTCCTATTCGTTACCTCCAGATAAGGCGCGTACTGACATACATGAAAAATACAACTGTTCTGGAATCTTGCTGATTTGTTTTCAGGGTCTGCTTTGGTTCACATGCTTAGATTAACACCCCCTCCCCAAGTTTTGCCTGACTCTCAATATTCTTTCCAGTTTGTTAAATCGTTTCTTAACTTAGGATTCTTGTATTAGCTTTGCAAGTAATACCAGAAGCTTGGGTTAAGGTCCACTTTGAGGCTTATTTAAGGTAGAACATCATCCAAATGTTCCCTACTTCCCTTATAAACCCAATCATAGGAATAACAGAAGCTACAATTTCTGACCAAATGAACCAAACAGGTATTGTCTCATGATGTGCACACCCTAGGACAGCATTTTGCTTAAGGTGATTCAATGCCTTGAATATTTACTAGATTTAGTAATATTTTCTCCTTCTAATACATTTATGTTGTGAAATATTCATCCAAGTGCTGAAATCACATACTACCTCCGGACTTTTTACAAGTCGCTGCTCAGCTCAATTTTGAGCTAATATGCGCCATATAAATAAAATCGGAGGGAGTACATATTAACCTTTTTGCTGAATTTGTATACTTGTATCTTATTTTGAAGGAATTTAATTTAATTCCATAGTTGTTCCGGATCTGAGATCTTTATGTGTTGCTCTAATGTTTACCACATGATTTTATCTTTATGACTTCATCGCATGGCCTATTTACAGGAAAGATCGCGGGAAACTATGCCTAAACAGACATCTGCTAAGGTTATTGTGAAGAAGTCCGAATCAGACAGAACAGATGGTAAAACAAAAAGCTCTGTTTTACCTGATGCGCGGATCCGAAATATCAAGGATCAGTTAATCAAGGCGAAGGTCTACCTTGGTCTTGGATCCATTAGAGCAAATTCCCAGTATCTTAAAGATCTGCGGCAGAGGATGCGAGAAGTTCAAAAGGTGCTTGGTGATGCATCCAAGGACACTGATCTACCAAAGAAGTAAGGCTCTCACCCGTTGTGTACTTCTGTTAACCTGCTTCAAATTATTTTCTTGTGCATAGGAATCAATTTCATGCAAAGTTCTGACGTTTTCACCTACTTGTTTAGTGCAAATGAGAAGGTTAAAGCACTGGAGCAGATGCTGATTAAGGGCAAACAGATGCAGGATGATTGTTCTATTGTTGTCAAAAAGCTTCGCGCTATGCTTCACTCAGCAGAGGAGCAGCTGCATGCACACAAGAAGCAGACTGTTTTTCTAACTCAACTTGCAGCTAAAACCCTTCCTAAAGGTCTTCACTGCCTCCCCCTGAGACTAGCTAACAAGTACTTTTCATTCGATCCTGATCAGCAGCAGTTCCCAAACCAACAAAAACTCAGTAACCCAAAACTGTATCACTATGCTTTGTTCTCGGATAATATACTAGCAACAGCGGTTGTTGTTAATTCAACAGTGTTAAATGCTAAGGTATGTGAGTTCAATACTTCTATATTTGAGTTTAACAGATAGTTGGCATCATACTGAGTGAAATTATTTGTTTCCAGCATCCTTCTGATCATGTCTTCCACATAGTAACTGACAGACTGAATTATGCTCCAATGAGAATGTGGTTCCTCTCTAATCCTCCTGGAAAAGCAACAATTGAAGTACAGAATATTGAGGAATTTACATGGCTAAATGACAGCTATAGCCCAGTGCTTAAACAACTTGGATCTCAATCCATGATTGATTACTACTTCGGAACGAATCGTGCAAACTCAGATTCAAACTTGAAATATCGAAACCCAAAATATCTGTCAATTCTTAATCATTTGAGATTTTACTTACCTGAGATCTACCCAAAGCTTGACAAGATGGTCTTTCTTGATGATGACATAGTAGTAAAGAAGGATCTGAGTGGCCTCTGGTCAATCAACATGGAAGGGAAGGTAAATGGTGCCGTTGAGACTTGTGGAGAGAGCTTCCATCGCTTTGATCGTTACCTGAATTTCTCAAACCCTGCTATTGCCAAGAATTTTGACCCTCATGCCTGTGGTTGGGCTTTTGGAATGAATTTGTTTGACCTGGCTGAATGGAGGCGGCAGAACATAACACAAATCTATCACTCCTGGCAGAAGCTTGTAAGATTCTCACACCCTTCTGTTCACACAGGGTTGTTTAATGATTGCTCATTTTTTTCATTTTCCCCACATGTTTATGAAAACTAAATTTACTTTGCTGTATGTGAGTAGCAGTGGTAGTGAAGAACTTGCTTTGGGCTATCCTGAGAAAGTATACACTAGAAATACCTACGTTGCTTTGAACCAAAGATTCTGTAGTGCAGTGTTAGTTTATACTGTGGCCCCAGGAAAGATATTTGTTTTGTGTAGCAAATATTCTACATGATTTGTGCATTCATTGTTCAGCTTACACTATGAGGACACTAAAACTTAATATAAAAATACATATGCAAAGACATTCTGGATATTTTTGAAAAAAAAAAATTCATCTGAGATTAAGCTTGTACTACAAAATTTTGTTTCATAACTTTTCTTTACTCTAATGGATTAGATTCTGTTCTCAAATTGTCTTCTTTCATGTTCAGTTTGGTTACAAGTATTGAGTAGTTTAAGTTGATTACTATATACCATATTTTGTTTGCAGAATGAAGACAGGTCCCTCTGGAAACTTGGTACTCTCCCTCCAGGTTTAATCACATTCTGGAACAAGACATTTCCCCTCAGCCGTTCGTGGCATGTTCTTGGTCTAGGTTACAATCCCCATGTAAACAGCAGAGACATTGAGCGTTCCGCGGTGATACATTACAATGGCAACATGAAGCCATGGCTGGAGATTGGCCTGCCTAAGTTCCGAAGCTACTGGTCAAAGTATCTGGATTACGATCAACCTTTCCTGCGGGAGTGCAACATCAATCCCTGAAGGAAGACGGTGCTTCTAATCCCTTTTGACTTGACCAGTAGTTTCTTATCTGTCGATGTGCTGTGTAGTCTAGTCAGCATAGTCTGCTGTGTAGTCAGCAAAATATTCGATTCAGTTCTTGCATGATTGTCTATTGCCACTTTGCCAGTGCTTCTTGTTGGCCCTATGTATAATTGCAGATATAGGCGTAGTGATGAGTGCAGGGGCTGCTACCTTGTTTGACTGGTATCTGGACAATTCATTCAGCCATGCTTGGCTGCTAATATGCCTTAAGAACTGAAGTGCCTACTGAAGTCTCTGGCCAGCTGTTGAGTAGCAGTGTTGAGTTGTGTCCAAGAGCCTGGTAGCAGAGTCGGGAAGATGCACTGATCAAAAATTGTGCTGCCAGCAAAGCGTGATGCGGTGCAAAATTGAGCCAAAAACCGTCGACCGTTATGTGCTTCCTCCCTGGAGCTGAGTGGCTAAATTCTCATTGATTTGTATCACAAAATCCCCTGTCAAACTATCCAAATCCCAAAGCAGTGCACCAGTTGGCCTCGTGGGGCTCGGCAGCTGCCAAGCAAGCGCTCATTGACCAGGCCACCATGTTCTTCATCCTCTAGTCTCCCTTTTTTCTTGCTGCGTTGCGTCCATAGACTGATCTGGTGATCTGACTGGGTTCATTCACGTGATGCCCCGAACAAACCTCTACCTGCGTCATCCGCGTGACGCGGGCACAGGAAAAAAAAAATAGACTGCCAGCCGTGTCTTGGGCAGGGCAGGGCAGGGCAGGGCCAGGTTGATCTGAATTTTGAGAGCTCTTGAGGCTGTGGTGAGTAGCATGACAAGGGTTACGATCGAAAAAACACTAGAATTATTTTCATCATATTTTAATATTTTTTCCTGAAACTACGAAAACAAGCAGGATAAATGTAGAAAACGAAGCAGGACGGAGCAGGATACATGCTTATGTTGATAAAAATTCCTACAGCAAAGCTTCATTCGCAGCAAGTCATTCCAGCTCACTCAGCAGAACGTTTGCACTTCAACAAATCAGATAGATAGTCTGGATCTCTGGATATATTATTTACAAGATTTGGAATATATAGTGTCATGACCACATGATCCAGCTTCTTTCCTGGATGCATACTCAAGGAATGGATTGTACCGGAAAATCAAGTTCTATTGCTGCACAAATAGCGCTATACAGACTATCTACACTAGGATTACCACAATACAAACATCTGCTGTAAGCTGCCTCGTCTGATCTAAAGACTCAGTTATGATACATATATCACCTGTCAAAGCAGCTGCAAAAACCATCATGAATTCCAGCTTCATGAGCAATGCCATCTTTAACAGAAGCTCCCCTATTCGACAGCTAGGAATCTTATTGTTGTGGTTGTGGGTGCCACTCCAATAGTTGCTAAGTGCTGGGCTAGCAGGTTGTCGTCCTCAGCAGTGTGGATTTCGCAGAAACTTCCATCGGCCTCCAGATTATGCTGTCGAGTTTACTGCATAGGTTCTTGTAGAACTGCAATTGGTTTAAGATGCAAGTTAGCAATCATTAGAAGACTCCCAAATCACAAGGCAGAAAGGAGAAACAATATTTAAACTAGCACTTAGTTTATGCCTAACAACAAGATTAGTATAAAGGATGAGATGAAAACATAACAGACCCTGTGATATTCTAGAGTGTCGCCAGCAACTTTTCGAACATCGACCATGAACAAAGAAGGAGCAACTTCAAAAATCTGGTAGCAGTGCACTTCAAAGAATGAGAATGATTGCATAACGTTGTGTACACAGACAAGTGATGAACGAAAGGGCTGCATGACCTCACCTCTAGAACAACAGCAAATTGGCTCATTCTGTTTGATGTTGCACCTTCAAGCCGCAGCTGCAAAGTTAGTAAATACGTATCAATACGTGGAGTTTAACAAAAGCTATATGTTTATACAACAAGTGTTCTTTGAAGCAATGTTTCAACTGGACCTTGTAATTCTGGGAGTGGACCTTCAGACCCATAGACTCGGCAACAACTTCAATTGTAGCTACTATAGTCTGAGCTGGCTTTCTTGAGACAAAACGTGTTTGCCGTTTGACAAACTCCTACAAAATGAAAATCCATTTGATGCAAGTGGAATTAGATAGACCAAACAAAAATCTTGTTATCCATAAGCATTGAGATACATTTTAAGGAGGTCATGAAACAAGTGAAGCATGATGGAATAACTCTTGTACTCTTGGTCTTTGTGGTCCTGTGGTCCTCTGCAAGGACAGCATTTTGCTGCTCCAACCAGGACAGCATCTTAGACTAGACTAGCATCTTTAGGACAGCACTTGTACTCTTGGTCTTTGTGGTCCTGTGGTCCTCTGCAAGGACAGCATTTTGCTGCCCCAACCAGGACAGCATCTTAGACTAGACTAGCATCTTTAGGACAGCACATAAGGACAGCATCTTAGACTAGCTTTTAGACTAGCATCTTAGACTAGCATCTTAGCATATGCTTGGCTCGGCCAGCTATAAATATGTACCCCCAACCCCTCAGGTTGGCATGGCATTGTGTGAGAAATAAACCAGAAAATCGCCCCAACTCCAAGTGTCATCCTCTCTCGATGAGAGTAAGAATTCAGATACTAACAACTGGTATCAGAGCCGTTCTTTCCTGCAGCCTAAACATCTCCTGCTCATCTCCTTCCCAACAGCCATCCCTTCACTCCCAGCCAGCAGCAGTAACAACTGCTGTTCCTACTCATTCTTCCTCACCTGAACAGACCAGCAGCAGCTCGTCTGAAGCAGCCACCTCCCCAAGCAGCAGCCCCCCACTAGCGCGCCATGTTCGACGGACAGTCTCAGCGCTCGGTCGCCTCGAGCGCGCGGCACCGGCAGGAGGCCGAGGTCGCCGCAGCAGCAGACCGCGAGCGAGCCGCAGCAGAGACTGCAGCGACGGCGGCACGGGCGGCAAGGCTGGCAGCGGCGGAACTGGCAGCAGCAAGGGCGGAAGTGGAAGCAGCGGCGGCGGCGGACGCAGCGCGTGCAGCGGCAGCAGAGCTCGAGGCTCTGCGCGGCAGTAGCACCAGCAGCTCTGCCTCTGTCGACGGCACCGATGAGGGGCTCAGGCTGGCGAGGGATGCAGCGCGGGAGCGGACGGCGCAGTGGGCAGACACGCAACCCCATGAGCGTGGTGGCGGCAGCCCAGATAGGCGCGGACGCGCCAACGGCGCCCCGGGCGGAGGCGCACGCGGAGGCCGCGCTCCCAGCGGCGGTGGCAGCCCCGACAGGCGCGGACGCGCCGACGGCGCCCCCGGCGGAGGCAGAGATCGCGGCCTTCACAGGCGGCGCGGCTCTCCCTCCCCGGACCGGTATCGAGATCACCACGGGTACCAGGCCATTGTCAGGGACGTCGGTCCCGGCAGTGGGTGGCCTACCCTCACCAAGACCAACTACGTTGAGTGGGCTGCGGTGATGCGGGTACGGCTCCAAGTGCGGCACATGTGGGAAGCAGTCCGCTACGGCGACGTCGACTACTACGAGGATCGGCGGGCGTTGGATGCTCTCATAGCAGCAGTCCCGCCTGAGATGCAGTTCTCGCTTTCCAAAAAGCGGACTGCCAAGGAGGCCTGGGACGCCATCGCTGCAGCACGCATCGGCAGCGACCGTGCCCGCAAGACCACACTGCAGGCACTTCGCAAGGAGTGGGAGAACCTGGCCTTCAAGCCAGGTGAGGACGTTGATGACTTTGCTCTCCGTCTCAACACTCTGTTGCAGAAGTTGGTGCAGTTCGGCGACGACACCTATGACGAAGAGCGAGCTGTCCAGAAGCTTTTCCGGTGCATCCCCGAGAAGTACAAGCAGATCGCTCGCTCGATCGAGTCGCTGCTGGACCTGTCCACGATGTCGATCGAAGAGGCGATAGGTCGTCTCAAGGTCGTCGACAGCGACGAGGTCCAGCCCCCTTCGGGCCCTATCAACATCGGAGGGAAGCTGTATCTCACTCGGGAACAGTGGGAGGCCTGCCAAGGTGATGGGAAGAAGGGGGAGTCTTCTTCCGCGACGGGCGACCGCAAGCGCAAGCCGCGCAAGGGGCGCAAACGCGTCCAGACCAGGGCACAAGGACGTGCCGAAGGTGACGCCCGCGGGGACGCCCAGGGAGGCGCCGCCAGCAACTAGAAGCCGGCACGAGACGACCCCTGCCGCAACTGTGGTAAGCTTGGCCATTGGGCCAAGGAGTGTCGACAGCCACGACGCGGCCAGGCCCACGTCGCACAGGTGGAAGAAGAAGAGCCGGCTCTGCTCCTGGCGCACGCGAGCATCGAGCCACTTCCAACTGCATCGGCCGCAGCGAATCTCCTCCACCTCGACGAGCCAAAAGCACACGCCTTCCTCGGCGACGGCTCGAGCGACGACAAGGCTGATGGGTGGTGCCTCGACACCGGCGCTACCCATCACATGACCGGTCGACGGGAGTTCTTCACCGAGCTTGACTCCACCGTCCGAGGCTCCGTCAAGTTTGGGGACGCCTCCGGTGTGGAGATCAAGGGCGTCGGGTCCGTCCTCTTCACCACCGCGTCTGGTGAGCACAGGCTGCTCACTGGAGTCTACTACATTCCCGCGTTGAGGAACTCTATCATCAGGTTGGGACAGCTGGATGAGAATGGTTCGCGCGTGGTGATCGAGAGCGGAGTCCTGAGGATTTGGGATCACCATCGTCGCCTTCTTGCCAAGGTAACTAGAGGCACCAATCGCCTTTACGTCCTTAATGTGCAGGTGGCACAACCTTTCTGCCTTGCTGCTCGTCGGGACGACGAGGCGTGGCAGTGGCATGAGCGCTTTGGGCACCTTCACTTTGAGGCCCTGAAGCGGCTCAGTGCCAACGAGATGGTGCGAGGCCTGCCGTGCCTTGACCACGTGGAGCAGCTCTGCGACGTCTGTGTGCTGACAAAGCAGAGGCGGCTCCCCTTCCCCCACCAGTCGAGCTTCCGAGCCAAGGAGCGGCTCGAGCTCGTGCACGGGGACTTGTGTGGCCCCGTGACTCCGGCTACACCAGGAGGACGACGCTACTTCCTGCTGCTCGTCGACGACCTCTCCCGCTACATGTGGGTGATGGTTCTCGGCAGCAAGGGAGAGGCTGCGGACGCCATCAGGCGCGCGCAGGCTGCTGCGGAGGCAGAGTGCGGCCGCAAGTTGCGCGTGCTGCGCACCGACAACGGCGGCGAATTCACGGCAGCCGAGTTCGCGTCGTACTGCGCGGATGAAGGCATTCGGCGCCACTACTCCGCGCCGTACAGCCCGCAGCAGAACGGCGTCGTCGAGCGGCGCAACCAGACGGTCATAGGGATGGCTCGGGCTCTCCTCAAGCAGAGGGGGATGCCGGCTGTCTTCTGGGGAGAGGCGGTGGCGACAGCTGTCTACATCCTCAACCGCTCGCCCACCAAGGCTCTCAACGGCAAGACGCCGTATGAGGCTTGGCATGGGCGCAAGCCGGCGGTCTCACACCTACGGGTCTTCGGCTGCCTCGCGTTCGTCAAGGAGCTTGGCCACATCAGCAAGCTCGACGACAGGAGCACTCCAGGGGTGTTCATCGGCTACGCGGAGGGCTCGAAGGCCTACCGCATTCTTGACCCAGGGACACGGCGTGTGCGCACGGCGCGCGACGTGGTGTTCGACGAAGGGCGAGGATGGGCATGGGACAAGGCGGTGGACGACGGCTCGACTCCGACGTACGATGACTTCACTGTCGAGTACATCCACTTCGAGAGAGCTGGGGGAGTAGGCAGCTCCTCTTCACCGAGCATGCCTACCCCAGTCCCCGAGCCTCCACCGACTCCAGTGTCACGCTCTCCAGCCACGACTTCGGCTGCACCAAGTTCTTCACCAACACCACCGCAGCCGGCTACCCCACGCACTTCAGCACCGACGGTCACTCCTTTGGGCACGTCCACTTCGACACCAGCCCGCGTCGACCACGGCATGGCGGAGTTTGCTACTCCACTCTCCCACGACGAGGAGCGCCTCGACGCGTACCACGACGGCGAGCCGTTGCGGTATCGTACGATGGAGAACCTTTTCGGCGACCAACCAGTGCCGGGACTGGTGCCTCGCGACTTGGAGGCGCAGTTGCACCTTGCGTGCGACGACGGCGAGCCTCGCTCTTTTGCGGAGGCCGAGAGACGCAGCATGGCGGGCCGCGATGCAGTCGGAGATGGACGCGGTTGAGACGAACCGCACCTGGGAGCTTGCTGACCTCCCTCGCGGTCACCGCGCGATCACTCTTAAGTGGGTGTTCAAGCTGAAGAGGGATGAAGCTGGCGCCATCATCAAGCACAAGGCTCGCTTGGTGGCTTGCGGGTTCGTGCAGCAGGAGGGGATCGACTTCGACGATGCCTTCGCCCCCGTGGCACGGATGGAATCATCCATCCGTGCGACTTCTCCTTGCGCTGGCTGCCCAAGAAGGCTGGCATGTCCATCACATGGACGTCAAATCGGCGTTCCTTAACGGCGATCTGAAGGAGGAGGTCTACGTGCACCAGCCGCCGGGATTTGAGATCCCCGGCAAGGAGGGCAAGGTGCTGCGCCTGCGCAAGGCCCTCTACGGCTTGCGGCAGGCACTGAGGGCGTGGAATGCCAAGTTGGACTCCACGCTCAAAGGGATGGGCTTCGAGCAAAGCCCGCACGAGGCGGCCATCTACCGGCGGGGCAATGGTGGAAACGCCCTGCTGGTGGGTGTCTACGTCGACGACTTGGTGATCACCGGCGTCAAGGATGCGGAGGTGGCTGCGTTCAAGGAAGAGATGAAGGCCACCTTCCAGATGAGTGACCTGGGACCTCTCTCCTTCTACCTGGGGATCGAGGTGCACCAGGACGACTCCGGGATCACACTTCGACAAACCGCCTACGCCAAGCGCGTCGTTGAGCTAGCTGGGCTCACCGACTGCAACCCAGCTCTCACTCCAATGGAGGAGCGGCTGAAGCTGAGCCGCGACAGCACGACGGAGGAGGTGGACGCTACGCAGTACCGGCGTCTTGTGGGAAGCCTTCACTACCTCGTCCACACACGGCCGGATTTGGCTTTCTCCGTCGGCTACGTTAGTCGGTTCATGCAGCGACCGATGACGGAGCACCAGCAGGTTGTGAAGAGGATCATCCGCTATGTTGCGGGGACTCTCGACCACGGCCTCTACTACCCGAGGTGCCCCGGAGAGGCACACCTCGTCGGCTACAGCGACAGCGACCACGGCGGCGACATCGACACCAGCAAGAGCACGAGCGGGATTCTCTTCTTCCTCGGCAAGTGTCTTGTTAGCTGGCAGTCGGTTAAGCAGCAAGTGGTGGCGCTGTCCAGTTGCGAGGCCGAGTACATAGCGGCCTCCACCGCTTCAACTCAGGCCCTTTGGCTTGCTCGACTGCTCGGTGATCTCCTCGGCAGAGACACTGAAGCAGTTGAACTCAGGGTGGACAGCAAGTCCGCTCTGGCCCTGGCAAAGAACCCCGTTTTCCATGAACGGAGCAAGCACATCCGGGTGAGGTACCATTTCATCCGGGATTGCTGGGAGGAAGGGAGCATCAAGGCGCGCTACATCAACACCAAGGACCAGCTTGCGGATCTTCTCACCAAGCCCCTTGGGAGGATCAAGTTCCTTGAGCTTCGCTCCAGGACCGGGATGGTCCAACTTTCCCACAGACCGACGCACAAGACTTAGGGGGAGAATGATGGAATAACTCTTGTACTCTTGGTCTTTGTGGTCCTGTGGTCCTCTGCAAGGACAGCATTTTGCTGCCCCAACCAGGACAGCATCTTAGACTAGACTAGCATCTTTAGGACAGCACTTGTACTCTTGGTCTTTGTGGTCCTGTGGTCCTCTGCAAGGACAGCATTTTGCTGCCCCAACCAGGACAGCATCTTAGACTAGACTAGCATCTTTAGGACAGCACCTAAGGACAGCATCTTAGACTAGCTTTTAGACTAGCATCTTAGACTAGCATCTTAGACTAGCATCTTAGCATATGCTTGGCTCGGCCAGCTATAAATATGTACCCCCAACCCCTCAGGTTGGCATGGCATTGTGTGAGAAATAAACCAGAAAATCGCCCCAACTCCAAGTGTCATCCTCTCTCGATGAGAGTAAGAATTCAGATACTAACAAAGCAAACACAAAAGGATAAATGTCTAAACATAGGTAAAATGAAAAGTAGGCCCAGCGCACTGCTCATGCGCTGGTACTGTTCACGCTAGTAGGAAACACGTGCTACAATTGATAATGGCCTTATGATACTTTGTTATTTGGAGATAAGGAGCTGGTTCCTTAGTTCTAGAGATTAGATTAAGGGTCAAGTGAACCCATCTATGAAAGGATGGGATTTTATCTGTTTTGATTAAGCAAGAATTGTATCAAGGTTCCTAGAAATAAAATCTCCTCTGCCCCTGCACTTGTGGTGTGGCTGCAGGACATCAGCATAGTGGCATGTTTACTAAAGGAGTTACAAATTACCTGTTGCCTATCAAACAATGATGACAGATCCAAACCTTGAGATAGTGTAATCATCTCAAAGGCATTCATCATAAGAGGACCACCATCCTTGTGAGTTACTTCCTCAGATACATACTTGTCCTGGAAAAAGAAAACACAGTATAAAATCAACTGTAGAAACAAAAAAAAAGGGCAATAGAACCACAGGGATCTTTCTGGCGACTCTGAAAGGAGATAAATATGTTTGCATAACATGCTTGGATTGACCAATGTCTCACAGACCTCAATATTGTCAAAAACAGCCCGAACATCGTCTAGGCTGACATTTTCATCTTCACCATGCCTAACAGCTACATAATTTTTCTTAAACCATGGGTCTGCCCTTATTTCTTCAATAGTGATACGCTGGAAAGAACAGCACAGAGACATGAGAAACTGATACCATTAATTTATTTGTGAACATAGGTGACTGAAATGCTACATAGAGGTAAAAGATGCTTTGCAGTAAATATATATAATTTGTTGTGGCAAGTTCTCATAAACACGTATCAGCATCAATATAAACAAATGTATAATAAAATACTTATATAGGGTTTCCTACACTATGGGCTGAAGGGAACTAACATAATAATTGGTGATCAATATCTTCTGAGAGCTTAAAGGCACATGGCAAAATATTGTTTCAAATCAAAATACGAGAAGATGAAACAAAACAAAAATGTGCTTTTACTTACAGTTGTCGGATTTGGATCGAGTATTCTCTCGATCAATGACTTAATTCCTGGAGAGAACCAATATGGGCATGAATACTGAGCTGCAGTTATCTTGGAAACAAAGAAACAGGGGAAGGCGTTTCAGTGTTACATAAGCCAACTAGCCAAGTAATTGTGTGAATAAACAATTTTAAAATGCTATATGCAATATTGCACATTTTAAAAGAAGCTGCTACCTTGTCATACAAGCCTGGAAGGTCATTTTCTTCAAATGGAAGGTAACCAGCCATTAAAACATAGAGAATAACACCACATGACCAAATATCTGCTGCAGATCCATCATACCCATTGCTACTTAGCACCTAAAATAGTGATCCAGGTTAAAAGAGTACATAATATATGTGCCGAGACACTCATGATTTTATCTGAAAACGATGCAAAAGATAATGACAGTGACAGACACAATTGAGTGAAGACTGAAGAACATGTGATTCATTATAGCTTAGAATGAACATGGCAAACAGAATGCACAAGACAACATCCTCCAGAAACCTCCTGAATCTAACCCTCACATCCATCTCAAGGAATCCTCTAACTAATCATGCATAAGTTCTGTAACAAATCTTCTTGAATCTTATAAAAAAAAACAAATCTTCTTGAATCAATGGCAGAGCTCCTGCCATGGTTCAAAAGAGTATCTTAAAAGATAATTTGTGTGTATAATGCAGTGCACAATGAATTTTGTTTAATATTGTTTTAGTAGAGATCATTTCACTCAGCACACAAGTTTAGACTAAATATTTTTTATCTGCGATTCATACCTCAGGAGCAACATAATTTGGAGTCCCACATGTTGTGTAAAGAAGGCCTACTCCCTGGGGAAAGGTACTTATCAGCACAATAATATAAGTCAGCAGCACAACAATAGAAATCACCAAACCTACATTCTGAGACAGTGTGCTGAGTCCAAAATCAGAAACTTTCAAGTTTCCACGGGAGTCAAGAAGCAGATTTTCAGGCTACAAACAAGGATCAAACTGTCAGTGTGAGAAATGCAACTAGAGAATGGCTAAAAATGACATTTTCATCAATTATCGAGAAGAGACCTTCAAATCCCTATGATAAACTCCTTTGCTGTGGCAATAACCAATGGCCTCAATAAGCTGCTGGAAGTACTTCCTGGCTTCATTCTCCCGAAGCTTCCCATGGCGGGCCTGCAAATATTTGACATTATCTGTTACTAGAAAGTAATAATTTAAGAAAGGGTGTTGGAACTAAGTCATGTGTGGGTGTATAACCCCCACCATCCAGCTTTGAGTCTTCTCTGTATCGAATTTGGGCACCTATTTCTTATTAATATTAAAGTCACCTAGTTTCCTCATTGAGTTTTTATTCAAAAAAAGGATTAATATCTTACGAATTATGCAAGAATAAGTTAACAAGTGCTTTACGCTCCCCAAAAGCACAGTTAAAAAACCCTCAGGCATCTTTGGCCACCAATGGATTGACTTCAAGTCTAATTTACATGACCACTTGTGATCTATTTTATCTGGCTCAATCGCATATGCATTTTCCTTATAAAAGCTGTAGACGGGAATCATTCATTGAAACAATTGGTAGGCCATTGGGCGTGGGCCTTATCTGTTGTAAATAAAGTTTCTCGTATTATGGTGACAACTGATAATATGATATCGAAGAAGTGTTCACAAACGGAAACACAGGTCCAAATAACTAAAAATGAAGGTATATAAGCACAGTAGGGGCTTCCCTTACTGTTTGTCTGCTAAAAAATGAGGGTATATTTCAAGTGGGGCAGCAGTTAGAATTGTTATAATTGAGAAGGAAGGAACATTTTAAATCAATTACTGAGAAATAATTACTTAATTAGTGCAAAACTGAAAGGCTTTGTTGGGTTTCAACTCTAATATACCCCGACTTACTTGGGACTAAAAGGCGTTGTTGTTGTTGTTGTATGTAGCGCAAAACTGAAGTTGGTGTTACTAATTCTGATCACCATACAAATATGCTAAAAAAATACACTATGATGTACACAATGAAGTGCGAATAATTAAACTGCCTATCTGAAAATTTCATAAAAACACAAGATTCTTACTATTTTATCAAACAGTTCACCTCCAGTGATAAGTTCCAAGATTATGTATATCTTTGTCTTTCCAGCCAACACCTACAAAATAATGAAAATGCAAATGCTAGTAAAGAAGGGAAACCAGATGATATAGAGATTAGAATTTGCAGTACAATTTTAATACAATACTATTAGATTGGTAAAACAGAGAACTGTAAGCACCTTTATGGCACCCTACATACCTCATTAAGCCTAACAATGTTGGGATGTCTTACGATCTTCATTATTGATATTTCCCTTTTGATCTGGCAGCAAACAAGTAGTAAGCTCACTGGAGCAAGGAACCAAAAACTTCTTCTTTTTTTTGATAAACACATAGAAGACATTTGGTTAACTGGTAAGAGGTAATATGCAATTCCTAAAAGGAGGAGGTACTGTAGTGCGCTTGTAGTATTTCAGCAGATGCGAGAGTTGATGCTGGCTATGTAGTAACAGTTGGTACATGAACATATCAAACCTAAAGTGCAGGTTCCTGTTAACAGAACCTCTGAAAAGCCGAAACGCCTGAATCAACCTAGTCAACACTAATCTCAGAAGATATTTTCATCCCAACACACGAAATCCAAATACTTGTATCCAAGTGTGTCCGTGGACCGTGGAGGCGGAATTCCAGGATGATCCCATCCCTCCTAAGGTTTCTCTCAAAACTCGAAAGGACCGTCATAGCTGAAATCGAGTGTGGAAACAAGGTGGTAATTGTTGTTCTGTTCAGGGAAGGGGGAAAAAACAAGTGACAATGGTTGGGCTAAAGTGCAGCATATGGGTTTGCTGTATGCAAGTTGCTGGGATTTCTCATTTCTTTGTGGCTCGCGTGCTCTCAAGGTATATCCGGCTCGGCCCCGCACCGGAATCCCCCGACTTTTCCGACGGAACATTCCATGATTCCGTCCTGTACGGCTGTACTGTACCTATACAGCTTGCTCGGGATCGAAACTTTAAAGCCAGATTAAGGGCCTGTTTGGAACGCAGGAATTTCACAGGAATTATGCAGGAATTTCACAGGAATCAGTTCAATTTTACAGGAAAAACGCAGGAATGGGGAGAAAATCCCGCATTCCAAACGGGGCCTAAAAATCGAGCTAAAATGCCCCTTTTTTTCCCAAAAAGATATTTTTAAAATTCGAGCTCAAAAGAGGAGTAGGAATCCAATTTGATTTGGTGATGTTCTAGCGCGCAACTGAAAATGGAGAGCGGATGAGGAGGGACGGAGGAGGGGGCGGAGGCACCTGGTGGAGCATGCGGTGGGTGAGGATGGTCTCCTTGTCGAGCACCTTCATAGCGACGGCGGCGCCGGTATCTCCGTTGACGGCGAACTTGACCTTGGCGAAGGTGCCCTCGCCGATGGTCCGGCCGACCTCGTACCGGCCCACCCGCTTCTTCCGCCCCGCCGCGCCCGCCATTCTTCTTCTTCCCCCTGCCGCGGCGGCAGGGGCTGGGGCTGGGGGATGTTTTGCGCGCGGCCGACGTGACAAATTGAGGTGGGCGGCGAGGCCGGGTTACGGGGATGGGATCGCGTGTCGGGACCGCGAGAGTGAAGGGGCAGAGCGGCGAGGGTCGCTGTATAAACGGCGAGCGGCGCCGTCGTTGTCGTCGCGTGACTCACAACAGCTTCTGTGGGGGCAACCTGCAGCTTTTTTTTTTAAGTTGATCAGATAGGTGCCATTATAAATACCGCGGTTTTAAAATATATCATTATTATTTAGAATATTGTATAGACACTCATGCAATTTTACAACTCTATAAAATATGCTATTTTAGACCAAAATAACCCTGTTTTCTGCCTCAATCCTCTCCTTTCTCTCGTCCCTTTCCTCAGCGCTTCTCCCAGCAACACGCAGCCGTCCTCCTGCGCAGCACGGCGCCGCTGCCGTCCTCCCCTATAGGAAGCAGTGCCGCGCCGCTGAGCCCACCAGCGTCATCCTTCCCTGGTGGCGTGGCACCACGCCACCGAGCCCGCCATCGTCGTCCTCCCGCGTGGCCCCACGTTACCCATCTACTGGCATCCTTGACTGGACTGCGGAGCAACCTTGCAATGCTTCTGACAGCGGCAGCTGGCGCCGGTGGCCCATCAGTCACGGTGAATCTGAGCAATGGCGCTTGTGGGGCTCAATTCCGATGAATTCAAGAGGCTGCTAGCTAGTTTGGTAACGCTAGAAAGGGGCAATTGTAGCATTAAGCATGCAGGGGTGCTCACGGTGGTGAAAGGAGCACGTCTGATAGCTATGTTCGTCTGCTCTGCTTGCCTCGGTGGGGCAAGGAGGAAGACGAGGCAGGGGCGGAGGGAGTTGGACAGCATGGGGGCGGCGCCCCGCGCCGTCCTCCTCCAGCGCGGCGCGGCACGGCCGTCGTCCTCCCCCGGTGGTGTGCCGTGCCGTCCTCCTCCTCCCCCACGGGAAGCAGCGCAGCGCCGCCCAACCCACCACCGTCCTCCTCCCCCACTGGCCGCAGAACCGCGCCATCTCTGTCCTCCCCCGTGGGGCCGCCGTTGCTCTCTGATTGGGAGGCCAAGCTCGCCGGGGAGTGGTGGGAGTAGCCACCGGTGAGAGGAGGGAGGAACGAGACAGGGGTTGCGTAATTTGGTCCAAAAATACTTCAAAAATACTTCTAATAGGTAAGTAATGGCATATTTCAAAGAAGTGTGAAATTACAATGATACATATATAATATTATGAATAGTAATGGGAATCACGATATTCGTAATGGCACCTATGTAATTAACCTTTTTTTTAAGGATCTTTCCCTCTCCCCTCTACCTTGGTGCGCTGGAATTCATCCGCTCACCGTGCTGGCCTAAGGTTGAGTCCAGCGTATTATTTATCTCCGTCGTTATTTCAAACCTTCCTCTATCTACAATGTAGTTACGATGTTGAGATTGTACTATAGACGACCTTTTTACACGTTCTACTGGACACACGATCTAAAATGGCCTAAAACGACCCCACGAAACCCACCCTATCTTCCTTCGGTGTCGCGTCTTTCTCTCTTACTTCGTCATCGATGCCGAGCACCATCGGTTGGAGTTTAGCTTCGGGGCGCCAGTGATCTTCCCCACCTCCGGCCTTAGATGGGAGGGCCGAGGGCAGGCGAGACGACGGCTGAGACCGTCGGTGTCGACGATTGGCTTGCGATGAATGGCAGTTGGGAAGGGCCGGTGGCAGAGGCGAGTATCAGCTTGGTTAATGGAGGGCGGCATCGGTGCGGTAGCGGAGGAGGACGCAAGGTGGAGCATCGGGATCAACGGGTGATGGCAGCAGAGGCGGGGCAGGAGGGGCGCGACACCTGGGAGGGACCTGAGACTAGGCGGAAGGTGGCCGGTGCACGAGGGAGGGATGCGAGGAAAAAGAGAGGGGAGGGATAGATGGACATGATCCCAGCCTACCTGGGTGGGCCGAAAGAGGCCCCATCTTTTTTAGCTTTTTCGCTCTAAGTTGTGCGGCTTCTAATTTGAACTAGAAAAAAAAATGTTATTCTGAAAAAGGTTGGGGAAAGCATTATAGTACTAATATTTTAGCCATTTTGGCATGTAACATTGAGCTCACTAGCCTCTTATTACACCGTTTATATTTCAAACTTTTCTCTATCTGCAATGCGTGTGCAGTGTAGAAATGTTATTCTGAAAAAGATTGGGAAAGAATTGTAGTACTAATATTTTAGCCATTTTGGCATGTAACATTGAGCTCATCAGCCTATTGTTACACCATTTATATTTTAAATTTTTCTCTATCTGCAATGCATGTGCAGTGTTTTACATCTATTTTGGTTCTCTAAAGATGTTTTTAATGGACTGCCTACAAGGACCGCCTATATAGTAGATAGATCCTTTTATTCCATCCATTGGAAACGGTCTAATGAGCTCAACCTAAAAGAAGCATACAAGACTGCACCAATTGTTGAAGTACTACCTCGTATTGTTTCAAAAAGATCGACGTTTCATACTATTTTGATTTGATAACAACTACTTGTCCGTTCCAAAATAAAGCGTTTTAGATCCAACTAAATCTATAGATTATATATATGTGTGTGTGTTTACCGATACCAAGACCTTGCACAAACACTATACAAGTGGAACGGCTCAAATTTCTATAACCTTATTTGATAAAAAATTTTGTGTTTTGTTGCTACAACTACAAAATGATACACTCTATGAGAAAATAACGGTCAAATATGTGAATCGGCTGAAACAAAATGTGTCTTGTATTTTGAACGGAGAGAGTTCTTTCAAAGCGAGTAACGTAGGAACTCCACTGATTTGCGCTATGGGATGTTTATTTAATAATCTATTTTCACACTTAAGCACACTCTTTACTAGGATATTAGCTTTTCTTTTCTTCGATTGTTATTTGCCATAATTTGAGTTAGTATTAATTTTTTATATAGCAATATTAATTTGTTGCTGTTCGGAAATTTGTATTCTGAATCGTGATGGCTTTATAGTTTATTTCGATATAAAGACCCCCACCGGAAAGAAAAAGAATAATATAAAACCCAGTTGCAGAGAGAGACGACGTCCACACACGTATCAATATTAGATTTAAATTGTATACGTAGCTTTGTCGGCTGCTGCGTCAGCCTGTTCATCACAGTGAAGCTCCGTAGGCAAGCGTTGACCTGCCCCGATCGACCGACGTTTCCCGGGCTCCAGATGCGGTATCCAAGGACAAGTGCAAAACTGAGTCATCGCAGCCACAGCACGGATCATTTTTGTAATAAGCTGACGTGACAGGGATACACGTGTTCAGCATTTGCCAAGAAGCCACAAAATGGCTATGCTTGACGCAAACGCTCGAGATTAATAATAATACAAGTTAGAAAAATAGGAACAATTCATTAGAGAAGATTTAATAGTTTAAAAATAGTCAGGTACTACAGTATTAATCGAGTGGGTTTGGTACATAAAAAATAATGGACTGGTACCCATTTTTTATATTTAATTTCACAAAGAATATAAAAATCATTAAACATAAAAAATATGGTACTACCCGGTGCAAACATCATATCAACACATAATGCGAGCAATATAAAATACCGGTACCGTGGTACTGTTTATTTTTAAATCGTTAAACAATTCTTATTTTTTCAATTACCATAATAAAACTTGTATTGCTTTTATTATACTTTCTAAATCAATGGTTAGGGAAAAAAGACAGTAGAAAGTACTAGCAGTACTTGCCAAACTCGATATGTTTTTATGATTTTTTCTACTAACTCTGCTCTTGCTTCAAACATACATGAGCGGCACAACGAGTTAACATCGAGAACTTAATTAACAAAGCGTCCTTATATAGTTATATATATGCGTACGCATGTCGCATCAGTATATACATAAAAATTAGGGCATATGGTCATATGGAAAAGGTGGCTGATGATAAAGATAGTCCATAGTACTTATCGTTAATACGTGCAAGCTTCGTTTGCGGCCATACAGAAGCCTCTTCGGTTAGCTAGCCCATTGACCCTTCTAAAAAAAATACTCATTGTTATCCAGTTTTTTTTCTTGCGCGGTGCCAATGGTCATTAACATTGCATTGCATGTACATACATTCTTAGATTTAGGGGCTTAGGGCGAATCAGTTGATATAGTACCTGCGCTTGTGGTGTGGTTTTTCAGATCACTTACATAGAACCAAAACTTGTAAAAATTGTTTTCTAAATAATGAGTTAGACAAGGGGGTGATGGTACATTAATCGTCTTGTCTTTTTCAGCATTTGCTTTTCGAGAGGTAGCATAACCCCCTGCAAAGTGATTTTTATACGCAGTCGAGTTAAGCATTTAGGTTTGTAGAGATTGATAGTCGCTTAACACTTCTCTAGGAAAAGACATGTGAGTGTGGGTTATTTTCTTAGCCAGCACGTCGAGCTAGCACCTCTGGATATTTATTTGAACATCATAAGTTGGTCATCTCTAAAAGTACCTTTATAAAAACTAGACTTAAATTTAATCGCATTTGGAAATAAACTTTTGTTTAATACATATCAGCATACACATGCATTGATGCATAACACACACCTCCACACCTAAAAGGCACAAATTAAATATAGGTAGCAACAATCAAAAGCATGCAAATAACAAGTTTTTTTTTGGCCTACCCTAAGCCCATCCTACCATTTTGGCATTTATAGCACAAATTTTGCTCTTTAACCTTTGCCTTAATTTATTTTCATAAATGATTTTTTTGAAACTATTTGCATTTCTGACCCTTTTTGCCACGCCAGCGTCGCAATAAAGCGTTGCGGCACCAGGCGCCGCAACATCTGCCACGTAGGAGCCGTCCGGGGTGTTGTACAGTGATCTGACACGTCATTTATGGGGTCAAAAGCTTGCGGCGCCACGCAGTCTGGCGCCGCAGTACTGTGCTGCGGCACCACGCAGTCTGGCGCCGCAGGCTTTTTCTTTTTGAAAAATAATATCTTTTTCATACGATGTTGGATTGAGATTATTTTGAAAAATAATATCTTTTTCATACGAGATCTTCAACTTTGTAGTTTTGAGTTTTCTCATTTGAGATCGTTTAGATGCTCTAAAAACTCATTATAAATCAAATGGTATACTGCGCAGTGTCTGTTTTAGAAAAATTATATTTTTTATACGTGACGTCGGATGAAAATGATCTTTATAATAGCACTCAATAAGATCTAAAACTTTGTAGTTTTAAGTTTTTTTCATTTGATGTCGTTTAGATGCTCTAAAAATTCATTATAAATCAAACTGTATTATATGCGGTTTCTGTTTTAGAAAAAATACATGTGATTTGTACGAAGATGTTTCTATATGAAAAATGTAACCCCCATAAATGTTTTTAGCTCATTTTGTCTAACATAGATAAAACAAGAGTTTTTTAAAATTTTCTATTTAAATTGATTTATATGTTAAGTATACTCCATATATAATACATGGTTTGAGGATAGGATAAGCACATATATGATGAGAAGATAAAAAAGAGATCTGACTAAATTCAATAAATACAAATAGTTAATTAAGTTTAAAACAATATTCCATAATTTCATTCCAATCGAATCTACAGCTTTGTAGTTTTGAATTTTTTTATTTAAAACTATTTAGATGTTTTAAAAATTATTCTAATTCTACTTGTTTTATGCAAGCGATTTTGTTTTAGCAAAATATATTTTCGAGGGTTCAATATCATTGAGGTATTCACTAGCAAGTAGCAACTGACATTCATATATAATCTTTTTTAAATTTTTATGATTTCTATAGAGAAAAATGATTGTCAGTAAAAACTAGAGTCTTAATGCAATCCATTTCTAATCCTTCCGTCACGCATGATTTGCAAATACTCGCGATGATCTCCAAAGCGTGGCGTGCTACTGTAGATTTTAGAAATAAAACGTTGCTACCTTATTTATTGATGCACTAATTAGGCATTATCCATGCTTATTCCGTTTTGCTCATCACTTTTTTCTAGCTATCCCACGTAAAGAAATAAATTGAAATCAATCTATAGATATACAAAGTTGTAGATCTCGTCGAGAGTTACAACTTTCATATAAAGATCATTTCAATCCGACGTTATATGAAAAAGATACGATTTTTCAAACAGAAAAAGTCTGCGACGCCAGACTGCGTGGCGCCGCAAGCTTTTGACCCCGTAAATGACGTGTCTGACCACTGTACAACATCCCCGGACGGCTCCTACACGGGTGATGTCGCGGCGCCATCACCCGTGGCGCCGCAACGTTTTACTGCGACGCCACGCACTGTGGCGCCGCAAAAAGGATCAGAAATAAAAATAGTTTCAGAATGGAGACATTTATGAAAATAAATTAAGACAGAGATTAAAAAGCAAAATTTGTGCCATTTATACAGCCTACAGGCGCTGAAGCTGCACCCTTCTTGTTGAATAAGGAGCAGGGAATCAATACACCTCTATCTCGAAAAGAATGTAATTCTATAGCCATGCGTCTACGTAAATTCGTCTAGATATATAGCCAGAATCACATTATTTTGTATGCGAATAGTTAAAGGAGAGACATACTTAAAACATATAAATAGTTCAAAAGTATACAGCACTCTCTATGTCGCACTCGTAGGATCTCTACCTGATTTATACTTAATATTAAAGCAAATAAGGTTCTTTGGTCTCTCGGTTTTTCGGTCCGTCATGACATGTGGACCCGGCTAGTCAGCCGCTCTCTGTCCTGTATCCGATAATTCAAATCATAGGTACAATATGAACCAGATTCGGACTACAGAAAGAATCCACACGAAAACAGACACTCACCTCACATACGGACTCCGTTTTCAATGTTCTATATATCGATGCAAAGCTAAAATAATAACATTTCCAACCAAACTGAAATCACTTTAAAATTCAGTCTCAATCAACGAAAATCTTTGAAACAATATGATGTGAAATTTATTCGCGAGCTCGGAGTGCAGGAGCCGCCCAAGCGAAAACAGATGCCCAAATCGCATACGGACCCGTTTTTGATGTTCTATGTATCAATGTAAAGCTAAAATAACAATCTTTCTAACCCAATTCACACCACTCTAAAATTTGCTTGCAATATGGCCTACAATTTATTCGGAAACCCGATTCAGACGTCAGAAACAGTCTACGTGAAAATGGATACCCATGTCGTATATAGCCTCCGTTTTCGATGTTCTATATATTGCATAAAAGCAAAAAATAATATTTTTTACCAAACTGACACCTCATAAATTTTGGTCACATGCAAGGACTATTCTTATATCACAATATGAAATGGAATTTAATTGTGAAGCTATTCTTATATATTGATCCAGGGGTGCTTAAGGATATTTTCCTCCCGTTGCAATGCACGAGCATTTTGCTAGTACTATTAAAGAGAATAAGGTTTTTTTGTCCGTCGTTTCACATATATGATATGTGAGACCGGCTATACATGTGCGACTCTAATTCGGACGGCAGGAGCAGCCCACACGAAAACGGACACTCTAATCGCATACGGACCGTTTTCGACGTATATCGATGGAAAGCTAAAATAATAATATTTCGAACTCAATTGACATCAGAGTAAAATTCTTCTACAGTCAATGGGAATCATCGCGCCATACACGCGCGACTCTAAAAGGTTTCTTGGTCCATCATCTCACAGATATGACATGTGGGACCGGCTATACACGTGCCAACTCCAATTCAGATGGCAGGAGCAAGGCACGCAAAAACGGATGATCTGATCGCATACGGACTCCGTTTTCGACGTTCTATATATTGATGGAAAGCTAAAATGATAATATTTCCAACTCAATTGACATCAGAGTAAAATTTTCTTGCAGTCAATGGCGCGACTCCAATTCGGACGACAGGAGCAACCCACGCGAAAACAGACGCTCCGGTCACATACAGACCCCATTTTCGACATTCTATATATCAATGGAAAGCTAAAATGATAATCTTTCCAACCCAATTGACATTACCGTAAAATTCTCTTGCAGTCAACAGGAATCATCAAACTTACAACTCGCTCGTAATCAATAGAAAATGGTCGAACAAGGCTCATCCTTATATGTATTTGATTTAAATGTGTTTAAGAATTTTTTTTTCCGTTGCGACGCACGGACATTTTGCTGTCAAAACTCATTTGTGGATGGAATCCTTGGACAGCAACCGATGAAACCACTTTGCGTGTTATTCTCCTCCGATCCATTATTGAGTGGCACTGTCAATAAACGTTGTATGCGTGCAATCATTCGGCTTAAGAGACACACACACACGTTTTATATATATTTCCCTCTGCTAACAATAAGGTGTACGTAGATTTTTTACACGGTCTTTAAAGCGGAACTTTGACCATCAATTAATTTAAAAATATGTTTTCAACGAATACAAAATTAACGTTATATTAAAATGCTTTTGAATATGAACCCAAACGTATAACATGCCTACGCTAAAAAAATATGGATTTGACTCAACTGTTGATCAGAGATTAAATGTGTTGGCTTTTCAAAAAAAAAAACTACGTCTTAACTTTTTAGACGGAGAGAGTAATAATGTGATAAATAAATAGAGGACACACCATACCAGACATGGTTATAAAGCTAAAGCATAAAGTCCAGATTTCGGTTTCCACCTGAACAATGCCCTCAACCACATTCTGCCGGGGTACTCTGTAAAGATCAGCCATTTTTTGTGCTCATGTAGTGGCGCCTCGCCCCAACCCCGGGACAAGTTTTTCCAAGTCCTAGAGGATCATCACAAGGACAGCGAGGACGATGCTATCGGATGGTATGGTATAGGCATCAATCAAAGGACGATGAAAGTATAAAGGGTTCCATCATCCATCACGCCCTTGGCGCTCAATCTCCAGCATCCTTTCCATTCGGAAATGTCTGCCACCACGGTTTCTCTTTTAAAACACTGCAGAGCTCGACCGCGTCACTTGGCCTGGTCCCTATTGCACAGCTTTTCGGAAAAAACGCGGAAGTTGAGTAGTTCTTGTGAACTTCTACTATCAAAACGTCTTCTTATTATTAGCTTTTCTTTTTTTTAAATCACGGTCTGTGAAAATCAAAAAGTAAACACGGTCTGTGCAATGGACACATACGGACTAATATAGGTACCAGTGTACCACTCACCTACCGTTGTATAGTCATTTGGGCTGCAATTTGCTGTATTCCCTCTCTGAATCTACTGTATGCGGCACTAGCAGCAAGCCACCGCTGAAATAAGCTGATCCGATTAGCCCCATACAATATAGACCATGTTTGTTTTCGCTTTTTTGGGTCTCGCTCATCTAAAGCAGCTTGCTGGAGAATTTGCTGTGTGAAAATCGAGGTGTTTGGCCATCTTGATTATTTACACCTCCGGTCCTTCCTCCCATCCTCTCCCGTCTTTCCCACCGGGCCGCCTTCCCCGCATTCTCTCCTTGCTCGGGCTGCCGCCTTCCCCGTCGGCCATGGCTCTTCTCCTCCCAGCTGGAGCCGGCGCCACAGCCGCGGCTGCCGCCTAGCCCCGCCTTCTTTCCTCCCCGCTCCCTGCTCAAGCCGGCACTGCAGCCACCGCTTTCCCCGCTGGTCCCCGCCTCTTCTCCCTGCTCGAGCTAGCACCGCGGCCACCGCCTCCCCTGTCGGGCCCAGCCTCCTCCCCCTCCCCCTCCTCCCCCCCCCCCCGCTCGGGCCTGCATCGTGGCTGCAGCCTCCCTCACCGGGCAGACGGCCGGGGGAGGTGGAGGCGGAGGGCTGGGCAGAGATGCCGACGGGCGGAAGGGCCGGCGGTCGGACGTGGAGGCACCGGCAGAGGCGGAGGGCCGGGTGGAGGCAACGACGGGCGGAGGGGCCCGCGAAGGGGTTGGAGGGGCCGGCAGTCGGACGCGGAGGCGCCGACGAAGGAGATCTCAGAGAAATAATCGCTCGCGTTGGGCGAGAGGCAGGTGGGAGACTGCTTTACGAGAAATCAAGTTTTGTATTGGAGGGATGATTCCGGGGAAGTTGGTTCATGGGAGAAGCAGGACGTTTGGGTGGGATTTTCGTGGTGGTTGGTCCACAATCCGTTTATAAGCGGAAACAAATGGACCCATAACATCCACGTATGTTCAAGAGTACACATATATTAATATATAATTATGATGGTGTGCTTGATTGCAACCATTTGTCCTAGCTTAGCATTATGAGATCTATGAGGTACTGAGGCATATAGTCGGAGCCATGGCTTCTTGCAGGTTTCTAAGAATTGCACAAACATTATTATAGGTCAGGTCGTGTTAACTTGGAAGCATGCACATGACTTTTGCGGCTTCCCTTAGGCCTTCTCTTTCCTATGGTCGGTGAGGTTGCCAATGTCAACTATGTTGGTGGAGGTAGATGAGGGTTCGAGGGAGGCCGCCGACAGCCGCCGGTGGAGGGGGGCAGCAGAGCAGGCGGGTCACCGCCGAAACCGGACGGTAGGTAACTAGTTGGGGCGTAGGACAGCGGAAAAGGAGGCATGCGCATGGGAGGTGGGTAGGGGTGTAGGAGATGAAGCCTGCAGAGGTTGTAGTGGGCAGCAATGAAGGCGGCAGAAGCCGCTGAAGCTAAGGTAGAAAACGACGACAACAAAAGAGTGAGAGGTGGCACATTATCCGAACACACGGCTCGTCTTGCAATAACATGGTCCAAACATTGAAGATAAAATCATGATCTTTCTAAAATGAAGGCAAATAGATTCACATGGTCGAGGGACTTGTCCAGATCTCTAGCGTTCTTAAGAAGTCACAACTTAGTTTAACTAATCATAATGAGATTCGCTAGTTCACAAATTATATATTGACAAAGTCATATATATTGTTGTCAGCATTACGGGAGAGGTGTACCCCCATATACACTATCCTCCACAGTCAAATATCACAAGTCAGCACTTACAATAAAAAATATGGTTTCATGCACAAGAGCATGGACCTTTGGGAGCCTTGCAGGAACTGAGGGCCTATCGTCGCCACGTGGACCACCTTGCTCCACCGGCGCCCCGGCCGCCACCCAACAGTTAACAGTGGGCCAAAATGTGCCATGGTGTAGTGAATATAAATATATATACACTTCCTAAATCAACGGTTAGGAGAAAAAAAGACAGTAGAAAGCAGTACTTGCCAAAGTCGATATGTTTATGATTTATTCTACAAACTCATATTCTCTTGTTTAATTGAAACATACTTAAGCGGCACAACGAGTTAACGTCGACTCAGAACTTAAATGACAAAGCGTCCCTATTATAATACGACCGTGTGTCGCATCAGTATATACATAAAAACTAGGGCACATGTGGTCATATGGGAAATTAAAGGTGGCTGGTAAAGATAGTCCATCGTACTCTTATCGTTAATACCTGCAAGCTTCGTCGCGACCACACAGAACGAAGCTAACGGCTAAGCCCATTTGGCCTTCTAAAAAATTGTTTTGTAAATAAGTTCGGCAAGGGTTGATAGTAAATTAATGTATGTCCTTTTCAGCATTTGTTTTTCCAGAGATAGCATAATCCATGCAAAGTGATATTTATATGCGGTCGAGCTTGTAGAGATTGATAGTCACTTAACACATCTCTAAAAAAAGGACAAGTAAGTGGGTTATTTTCGCAGCCAGCCGAGCAAGCACATCTGGTATCTACTCTTATTCTTAGGTGAACATCGTAAGTCGTTGCTTATCTCTAAAAGTACCCCTTTATAAAGGCTAGACTTAAGTTGAACGCATTTGAAAATATATTTTTGTTCAATACAGATCATATATACCCATAAACCCACACCTCCCTAGAAAAAAGCACAAATATAGGCAGCAACAGTCAAAATTAAAGCATGCAAGTAACAAGTTTTTTTTTTTTACCTTCCCTAAGCCCACCCTACCCATTTGGCATTTATGTGACTACAGGTGCTGAAGTTGCACCCTTTCTTGCTGAATAAGACGGAGCAAAGATCAAGATACCTCTATAAAAAAATGTAATTCTAGCTATGCGTCTAGATAAAGAAATTTTTCGAACAATCGTCTAGATAAATTTGAATTGCATATTATTTTGTGTGTGAATAGTAAAATGAGGCATATGTAAACCGTATAAATAGTTCTTTGGGTTCAAAAGTATACAACACTCTCTATGCCGCACTCGTAGGATCAGAACTCTTGTGGATGGTATCCTAGGACAACCACCGACGAAACCGCTTATTTGTGTGTTATTCCTCTCCGATCCATTAATTATTGAGTGCCGCAACTGTCACTAACCGGTGTCACCCTTGATCTGTTGAACTGCTCTAGAGAAGAAATGGTCTAGTCTGCATCACCAGGGGAGAATGGCAGATGAGCATGCCTGAGAAATGTGTGCAATCATGCGGCTTAAAATATGAATAGAGAGCACACACCACACCAGCAGACATGGTAATAAAGCAAAAGCATAAAGTATAGATTTCGATTTCCACCTGAACAATGCCCTCAACTACATTCTGCCCCCATCTTTTGCATGGGTCCTCTGTAAAGAGAAGCCATTTTTGTGATCACCTACTGGTCAAGCAAGGACAAGTTTCCAAGCCCGATCGAGAAGATGATCACAAGGACAGCGAGGACGACGATGCTATCGGATGGTATGGTGTATAGGCATCGATCAAAGATTATGATAGTAGCTAGAAAGGGTTCCCTCGTCCTTTCCCTCTCGATCTCTACCGTCCTTTCCATTTGCAAATGTCTGCCACCACATTCGATCTAAAACACTGCAGAGCTCGACCAAGTCACAGTTCGTTGGTCAAGTCCCTTTAATGAAATAAAACCACATGGACCAGACTTTCGAAAACGCGGAAGCTGGTTAGTTCTAGTGAACCTTCTATTATCAAAACGCCTTCTTATTAGCTTTTCTTTGCTTTAAAATCACTGTCTGTGAATTCGAAAAAACATCACGGTCTGTGTGCCATATGGAGACATACAGACTAATGATCGGTAGCACTCATCTGTCGTTGCATAGTCATTTGAACTGCAATTTGCACAGCATTCTCTCTCGAAATCTACCGTACGTAGCAACACAGCAAGCCATGCCACCGCTGAAATAAACTGATCCGATTAGCCCCCATATATACAATATCACGTATATAATTATGAGGGTCTGTTCGATTTGCATCCATTTGTTTATCATGTAGTATTCTGAGACCTAATAACATGTCAGGTTTATGCATGGTCAGAGCCCTGGCTTTATAGATTGTAGAAACATTACGTCGCACCAGACCCATTCTTGCGGCTTCCCTCAGGCGCCCTCTTCCCCACGGTTGGCGATGTTGCCGGGGTCTACTATGTATGTGGGCAGGGGTAGAGGAGGGTTCGGGGGAGGCCGCCAATGGAGGCGGGTAGCAGAGCAAAAGACAGTGGAACGCTGCCAAAACTATGCGATGGGTAGTTGAGGTGATGGGGGAGAAGGAGGCGTGTCGTGGCGATGGAGGGGGGAGGGGGAGAGATGGAGGATGCAGGTGTTAGTAAACCGTTAGAGCCAAGGTGCGTAGGAGACAACAATGAGGGAGCGAGGAAAACGAGGTATTGATACGGCAAAGCGGATAGGGTCATGTTATCTGAACACGCGGCTCATCTTACAATAATGTATGGGTCCGAAAATTGAAGATAAAAAAAATTAATTTTAAAACAAAGCTAAAATCACAATCTTTCTAAAATGAAGGGAATAGATTCACACGGTCGAGGAACTATACCCAGCATTATTATTCCTGAAAAGTTACAACTTACAAGTTAGCTTAACTAATAATCATGATGGGATTTGCTAGTTCACAAATTTTATTGACAAAGTCATATATATTATGTATCTTATTTTCTGGTTCGGATGTAGTACAAACCTATATACGTACTATAGTAGTATGTTAAGAGCCAACTGTAGACTTAAAGCTCATTTGGCAGGGTTCCTCGGATGACTTCTGTACAGGTTTATAGTGAAACCTTGCCAAACGAGTAAAAAATGAACAGTAAGCAACATAATTACACTAGAGTAGAAAAAAGTGGTTTTACTTGGCTTCTCATGTTTAGTGGTTTTACTTGCTTCTCATGTGTCTATTTATTTATAAGTTTTACAATGACTAGGATTAATGTGAGTGGGGACAGGGGCGGGCCCAGTATTGATGCATGGGTATTCAACTGAATACCCAAAATTCTAGGCAAAAAAATGTATATACATAGTATATAACATGTATATGTATCAAAAATAGAAAATAACATCACAATCAGGCTTTCCAATCTCATATTGCCTCTTAGGCTCAAATAGTTCAGTTTCCAATCACATTTTAGTATTTAATTATGTGCTATAAATCTATACTTTAGGTTGCTAAAGATTTTTTTCGTCCTTTGAAAATTTTGAATACCCAAAGCCCAAATCCTGGGCCCGCCCTTAAGTGGGGATAGTACTAAAAAAAGTGGGACCAGTACCAAAAAAGACGTGAGCCCAATAACAATTTTGATAATTTTTTTTAAAACCATAAAGGGTAAAAGAAATATCCCACGTCTGAAATAATATTATGAATTATAATATAAAATATCCTATAAGTACCGATGGTACTTACCATTTATACTAAAAGTAGCATCAGTACTTTCCAAGCATTGTAACAAAACATTACTGCATTGTCATTAAAAATCTATTTTGCTAAATATTTTTTCAAAGGTGTTCAGAGCTACCAGAAAAGTCGTTTCACAAAAAGTCTAAACGAGATATTAATATAACATTATCTTGTATGCTGTCATTAGCTATATACAGAAGGCTACTATCTGACCATTGCGCGCCTACTTGGCCCCTATACCTAATTTGATCCTGACTCCGCTCCTTCCCTTAGCGGCTTAGCTTATTATAGACATGGAAAATTATCATTTGTAGCAAACATCACGGAACAAGATAACATCATGGCCGGTTCCAACTTCTATGCCCCATTGAAGAAGGTGTGGCTGAGCTCAAAGCGAGAAGCAGTAGCTGCCGCCTCATCTACCCAATTCATGTGTATTTCCGTGGTCTATTCTTAACTAAAAAATGGCAACTTAATTAGTCGTTGCCTTTAATCTGTTCCAACAAGTAAAAGCGACGCGACTATTTTGGAGCTTTGGATGACTAACTAGCTAGTGTGAGTTACCAATGCAAAGCTTAGCTCACGGTCTTGGATTCTCTTGTGGCCTCAGTGACCACTGCTATAGAGGGCCTTCAGCACCGGTTGAGAACCCCTTTTAGTACTGAATTCGCTACCGATACTACGAAGGCGACATTAATGCCTCATTACCAATACTACGAAAGCGACACTAATGCCTCTCAGATTAGTATCAGTTGTAGAAACCACGGTAGAAACCGGTACCAAAGTTCGTAAAAAGCTGAAAAATATGTTTCCATTGGAGCTCGAACTCAAGACCGATAGCATTGTGCGCGAACCAACAAACCAACCACTGCACCACGCAATTATATCTGACTACATGGGGATGTTTTTCTTTTATTGTAAGTATTTGGAAGGCTTTAGTATTGGTTGGTAAGGCTTTAGCATGGGTTGGCGTTAAGAACCAGTACTAAAATGTACTCCCTCCGTCCACAAAAGAATGAAATTCTGAGTTTGTCTTAAGTCAAACTATCGTAAGTTTGACCAAGTTTATATAAAAATATAATAACATTTATGATATCAATTATGTATGATATGAAAATACATTTCAATACGAATCTAATGATACTAATTTGGTAGCATAACTTTTAATATATTTTGATATAAACTTAGTCAAAGTTACGAAAGTTTAACTTAGGACAAAGCCAAGATTTCATTCTTTTGTGGACGGAGGAAGTACCTTTTAGTAGCGGTTGGTAACTCCAACCGATACTAAAAGTCTTCGGGAGCATTAATTTCTGTGTACCTTTCCACCCGGTACTAAAAGATACCTTTTAGTATGGGTTTGTATTGCCAACCGATACTAATGTCTCTCTATGGGCCAGTAGCTTTCCACCCGTCATTAAAAGATACCTTTTAGTATGGGTTTGTATTGCGAACCAATACTAATGTCTCTCCAGGGACCAGCACCTTTCTCCGGTACTAAAGACAATATCTGTACCGATACTACGAAAGCGACACTAATGCGTCGTTACCGATACTATGAAATCGACACTAATGCTTCTCAGATTAGTACCGGTTGTAGAAACCACGATAGAAACCGGTACCAAAGTTCGTAAAAAGCTGAAAAATATGTTTTCATTGGAGCTCAAACTCAAGATCGATAGCATTGTGCGCGAACCAACAAACCAACCACTGCACCACGCAATCATATCTGAGTACATAGAAAAGTCGTTTCAAAAAAGTCTAAACGAGATATTAATATAACATTATCTTGTATGCTGTCATTAGCTATATACAGAAGGCTACTACCTGACCATTGCGCGCCTACTTGGCCCCTATACCTAATTAGATCCTGACTCCGCTCCTTCCCTTAGCGGCTTAGCTTATTACTAGGTCTATGCCCGTGCTTCGCCACGGGGCAACAATTATGAACAGAGATTCAAATTTGTTAGTATCACCCATGATGGTACAAATACTTCTACATGCATGTCAGTTTTGATTTAAATGTACCATTCAATCAACATAACTGGTGATCTCTTTCTTCCCTATTGCTCCTTGCAACACTTATATCATCAAGTATAAAATTGCAAAAGGAAAAGTCATCTACAAACATGAGGTTAAATTTGCCCATATTGTCAAAAAGTTCTTTTTTAAGCCATCCTGTACTCGGCACACTTTTTTAACTCTGTTGTTCTACTATCTTAAAAATAAATATGAGACTATAGTGAAGTGAGAACAACTCATTTTTGAAAATTCTTTTGTTGATACAGAGATAATTTCTCACATGCAATGAAAAAGGCATGGCCGCTCACAATTTAGAAATCAGCAGTCATTGTCCGACCAATGTGAACTTGTTTCTCTAGATAATAGAACAAGCATCTTGGTATATATTCCTCTTCGATCGAGTGGTAAAGATTCAACTCTCCTCGTTAATAGATTGGTGATGCCCTTCCTGGAGAGACAATGAAATCATTCACGATTTTGATGGCACCAGGAAAAGAAATGCAAAATACATGCACAACTGAAGAGGACAGTACTACATACACTGACTAAAGGTGAATCAATTCATTGTTAGACTGAATGCAGCACATTAGTTTTAATAAACAGATAACCACATTCATGTACCGTTAATTAGTCAGATCCAATGCTCAACAATGCCACATTTCTTTTGCAGTTTGTATAGATGCCCGCTATTGAGACACGCAGGCAGGAACATGGCCAAGGACGACTGCCTCAGATGAGTACCTAGTAGTCACCTAGCAGCCAGAACAGTTATCAGGTCTTTGAGCACCCCAAATTGATATAAGAGAATGTCCGTTGAAATTCTTCGTTCGTAATTGATGCCAACTACACGGAGCACGGCACAATTCAATGCATTGCCAAGAATAGGTAGAGCATCTAAAGACAATTTTTAATAATTAATGTATGAAAGGATGGGCAAGCAAACTGAAACATGGACAAGTAACCAGTATGTAGCATTAATACATCCATAGTAAACCAGCAAAAATGGACACAAAGCAAAAGTGAAATCCATTTAATTATGTCCTAATCATGATGTATTAGTTGTAGGTGTAGTTTCAGGTTAAGGAGTAGCAGGTTGCAAGATTGTGGGTATATTCTACAAGAGATGGTAATGGTAGATTGTTGTTTCAGGTAACATATATATAGTGCAGCAGCTGAAGTGAGAGGAGCAATCGATTTCATTGGTGGGGATAAATAACAAACTGCATCTACATTAGGAGATGAAAGCAGATCAAAGGAACATATATTTGCATCTGATGGTTCTTTGTAAGTGACAATTCAGATTCAAGTCCATATAAGAAGGCAAGCATGCTGGAGAAAATTATCACAATTCGTTCCACTCATGAATAAATTGTACTAACCTGGAGATCTGTAGGCAGTTTTGCTTCACATTCAGTTTAACCTTTTTTTTTAAAACAACCTTATGGGAGTGGGAATATGTTTACAATCATTTTAGAAGCACTCTTTATCTGCATGCATGTAAAATAAACAGAAATCTTTGGATTGTTAGTAATGTGATCCATCAAAGATAAGACGAGTTATCTACGCCACTGAAGAGTGAATGATTGATAGCTAACTTTTTTCACAAGCTGTGGCATGTGTTCCATAAGAAAATAGGTAACTTATAGACATTTCTTACAGTTTTCAGGTATAAACTGAATTGAAAGATCAAGATGCAACACACGACTTGAACTCATAAAAGGAAACACTTAAAGGTAGTAAGATATCTGGAAAACACACAAGAAATACTTGTTGAATTATATAGTAACTGTATATATTCAGTGGCAAAGCTTGACCAGAAAGCTAGGAGTAGCCTGTCCATAGAACTGAACACTGAAGAGCAGTGAATTGCTATACATGTTTGGATTGGACTCAGTAGCAGGAGCCGATCGGTTATATATATAGGTTTGGATTGGATTCGGAGGCTGAGTGATGATATCAACAGTTGTACAAATGAAAGAGATTAGAAAAATTTGGAGGGATCAACAATTAATTCAGAAAACCCACTTGAGACATCTCACCCTCTCTCTGTTTTCTAGATGCAGAGCATAGTCTCATGCAGTACCACAATACACATGGATGGAGGGGAGTTGACGATAACTCACCTGAGAATGTAGACTCTGTTAAACGATCCTCCTGCTGCACAGTAAGCATAGAAACATGCTTTGTGGTGAATTATTAGTTTAAAAGTGAATCAAAATATGACACATATACTTATACCTATAGAAAATAATTTATGAGCAGACATATAAACATCCAGATACATGGTTGTTTAAATAGCATGTTTCTATGCTTTGATTGGATATACCCAACATGGACCAAGAAGAGAAGCTTCATGTTAGAGGACGGAGTTGTACGCTGGGAGATAACACTCCCTGACGCGCAATACTATAAAGCTACGAGAAGCACTGGTGTTAGAGTGCCTTTCCTAGCGATAATGGTTAAGAGACAATATCATCAATCTGCCTAAAATGGAAAATGGCGCTAGAGAACTCAGAGTGGAGGTAACTACTGTTCTAACTTCTAACTTATCTATTTTCTTTTCCTTCTGTGAGCTATATCCGAAATGAGCTCCCACTTACCTTATAGATGAGAATCTTTTCTTGTATTTGATGCAGAGCACAGTCATTGTGACTAAATTTTCTGATTTGAAATGCATTTCATCACTACAGCTTAGAGGTTTCAGTCTTCTGCTCTCTTAAGCATTCAGTTCAGAGCAATTTGAGGTAATCTGCATCCATTCACAGGTATTGGTGGATGTGAACTGTGCTCTAACGAATTCGGATCAAAACACCAGAAAAATTCATCCAATTGAACAACCAGGCTTCCATTCCATGATCCAAGCAGAGATGCAGCCTTCGATCAAATTCGAACTAAGGGAGTATTCGTTGTGGGGGGATTTCTGCGGAAACGCAACGCAATAGCGGCATGATTGCCTCTGTGCCGTACGATGGAACACATGTACATTCTAGAAGCTTCGGGTCCTTTTACATTTGCGTTGCGGCAACATTACCGCTGACACGAACACTCCCTAACTGCCTCAACCAACTCTTACTTGTTTTTCAGTTTCTACTGTACATTCTCTTTTTTTCTCTTTAGAAATTGTATCACAAATTGCACAGTACAAAGCCCAATGTAAATTTGTACTGAAACCCTAGTATTTCGTACAAATCATGAACCTTGCAGTCTTATAAAATCCTAAATTATAGAATTTCCTCACCCTTAATGTTTCTAGCCATGTGTTTGAATAGAATAGAAAAAGAAGACAGAGGCAGGGACAGTAAGCGGAGGGCTTACTTGGCTAGGCTGCTCATCCCTGTTCCCCTCCCTTGATGCGCTCGAGGAAAGTTCACATTGAGGACGCGACCAAAGAGCTCAGCGTTGTCATTGTCCTCCATGGCGGCAACGGCGTCCTCGCGCTTGAAGGTGATGGAGCCGAAGGATCGGTACGGTGCATCTGTGTGGGGCTGGTCGAGCGTGGGGTCTGATCTTGCCGAAGAGCACGGACACCGTATGCAGCATCCCAACCAAGGAAGCACGAGATTGGAATTTCATCAACCAGATGACGCGCGTGGCCATGAAGAGGGGAGGTTAGGATAGATAGAACGGGCACACATGGAAGAGGACGGGATGGTTGGCTTACCGACGTATCGAGGCTGCGGTGCCTGGGCCTTGGCCCCCGGGGGGGGCGGGGGGGGGGGGGATCCGGGGGTGATGGGGAGAACGACACGTCGATGGTGGAGAAGGACAAGCCGCGGTCGCTGGTCGCCGATGGTGGAGAAGGAAGCACCAATGGTGGAGATGCACATCGAGGCGCTGCAGAGGAGGATGCCGGCAGTGGTGGAGGGGGAGGCGAGGAGGAGGATGCTGCCGTGGGGAAGAGGAGGCGTCGGCAAGAGAGGGGGACGGGGAGGAGGATCCAGTGCAGCGCCGGGTACACGGAGGGTGCGTGGGGCGAGAGGGATCTCGCGGCACGGGGGAGCAGCATCTGGGGCATGCATTGCGGCGAGGGTGATTGGGTGAGGGCGATGGCCGAGGTGCGAGGATCGCGGGTGGGGCCACGCGCAGGGCCTAGGCGGGGGAGAGCGGGGGCACGGGGCCGCGCGGGGGCGCGAGGCCACACTGGGGTGGTGGACGCCCCCCTTAGGTGCTTAATAGGTAGTAGGGATAGGGATAGACATGGAAAATTATCATTTGTAGCAAACATCACGGAACAAGATAATGTTTCATATTTGCCTCTGAAGGAACAAAGATCGTATGACATCATGGCCGGTTCCAACTTCTATGCCCCATTGAAGAAGGTGTGGCTGAGCTCAAAGCGAGAAGCAGTAGCTGCCGCCTCATCTACCCAATTCATGTGTATTTCCGTGGTCTATTCTTAACTAAAAAATGGCAACTTAATTAGTCGTTGCCTTTAATCTGTTCCAACAAGTAAAAGCGACGCGACTATTTTGGAGCTTTGGATGACTAGCTAGCTAGTGTGAGTTACCAATGCAAAGCTTAGCTCACGGTCTTGGATTCTCTTGTGGCCTCAGTGACCACTGCTATAGAGGGCCTTCAGCACCGGTTGAGAACCCCTTTTAGTACTGAATTCGCTACCGATACTACGAAGGCGACATTAATGCCTCATTACCGATACTACGAAAGCGACACTAATGCCTCTCAGATTAGTATCAGTTGTAGAAACCACGGTAGAAACCGGTACCAAAGTTCGTAAAAAGCTGAAAAATATGTTTCCATTGGAGCTCGAACTCAAGACCGATAGCATTGTGCGCGAACCAACAAACCAACCACTGCACCACGCAATTATATCTGACTACATGGGGATGTTTTTCTTTTATTGTAAGTATTTGGAAGGCTTTAGTATTGGTTGGTAAGGCTTTAGCATGGGTTGGTGTTAAGAACCAGTACTAAAATGTACCTTTTAGTAGCGGTTGGTAACTCCAACCGATACTAAAAGTCTTCGGGAGCATTAATTTCTGTGTACCTTTCCACCCGGTACTAAAAGATACCTTTTAGTATGGGTTTGTATTGCCAACCGATACTAATGTCTCTCTATGGGCCAGTAGCTTTCCACCCGTCATTAAAAGATACCTTTTAGTATGGGTTTGTATTGCGAACCAATACTAATATCTCTCCAGGGACCAGCACCTTTCTCCGGTACTAAAGACAATATCTGTACCGGGTGCAGATGTTGGCCGATTGTTTTTTCAAATTGGAACTCATACGATGCTCCATTCTAGTGAACTGGAAGTGAATGACGTGGCTTGGGTGTGAAAGAATGAAATAATACACAACACACACCTTGTTGATAGATGAACTAATGGATGGGCATAGGTCATATATATAGGTGGCGGCCAGCGGACGCTTGGCGCTCTAAATAGCAACATAGCCCCTAGTTCTATACGACAAGCCAATGATTTTGTCAACTAGCAGGTTGTGGCTGTGGACTTGAGTAGTCGGTGTCGTGAGTATGGCGAAACCGGTTAGAATCGGGGAGTCATTACGAAGAGACAATGATTCGACAAAACACAAGAAACATGATTTGATCTAGAATTTTAGTGAGCTTACATGCATGGGCCAAAAGGCTAGAAATTTAGGCCCCCGGAAATTGGAGGCCTTATTCCATCACACCCTCATGCACATGTATGAGGCACGGCCATGCAGTAGGCCAAGTGCGGGAGAAGCTAGGGTAGTGCCCACTAGGCGGTGGTGCAAAAGCGAGGCTAAGGGAACAATGCTCACTCGTAGAGTGAATCATATGAAGTGGCTCACTGAAATGAACTAAGGGGGGTGGAACTAAATAAAGTAGCTTCTCCTGATTTACTTCTAACAACACATAATCAATGTCTACATAGTTTATCTTATAAAATCATTAGAAATCACTCAAATCCATAGAGTCACTTCTATAGACTACAATTAATGCATGTTACATATACCACATGTATATATGGTACACCAAAACGTCAACACACCATTTTGTAAAACACAAACTATTTGATAGTATACTTATTTTTCGAAATCTATGAGAATTACACGAGCGTTGGTCAGTTCTAGAAATCTAAGGTGTAGCATATAAATCACATCACATATTCACATGTAACCAATTAAGTAACTCGACTGAGGATATCAGCCTTGGTCATGGAAGGGGGAGGAATGTTAAGAACAAGTTGAGTGCGATCTATGTGCAGGGTCTGTCTTCTAGTAAAAAGTACAAGGCAATATAACAACATGATTGTTGATTATATTGTAACAAATTAAGACAATAACATATCTTATATTTTCAACGTCCCAAATTATAAAGGTAGATTTATTCATTACTTCATATATGTGTATTCAATATGTGTCTAGATTCATCAACACTCACATAAACATGGAGGGAAGAAAAGAGAGCAAGAGCCTCTTATATTTGGAATGGATGGAGTACATGGTTTAGAATTTTGACAAACAATTAACATATGCTAGCATACTACAACTCCCATGACTAGGGCCATGGCCCTAGTGGCCCTAGTGGGAGATCCGCCCCTAGGCGTATAGATTACAATATAACAAGGATGCTATTAAAGAGGAACTAGATACATATATACACATAGGAGATAATCTTTTATTAAGGGAAAGGTCCATTTTACGACCTCGAACTGTCATCGTTATCTGATTTCCAACCTCCAACTATGAAACCAAATAACATAGGTCCTCGAACTAACCAAACCGGGTAAAATATCCCCTTGGCCCCTGTTGGAAACGGTATCAAATAGTGGTATTTATTTTCAAAATAATAAAACCATGTGTAGTCCTTAAAAATTCATAATTAATTCATTTTAAATCCCGAGGAACCATTGAGAATTTGTCTTCAGGGTTGTGCTAGCTGCAGTTAGTTCTCAAAATGTCATCAGAAAATTGTAATATATCCTTAGACGGAACGTCAGGGCTTAATGACCCGGCTAAGTTATGAAAGACTACACATTGATGCAACCCTAAGGGGCCATTGAGAATTTGTCTTCAGGTAACCAAGATTATTAATCCGTGGAACTAAGGGATTGCGAGAAATGATTGTGGGCCGAAAATCTCCCTGGATCACATTGCAAACGACACTGTGCTCCCAGGGATGCAGCCATGCCGGTGACAGCCCGCGCACGGCGCACCACGAGCCCGTAGCATTTTTTTTTTTTTTTGCAGGCCTGCAAGTCCAGTGGGAGCCCAACAACCATAGTCCACCGGGCCTTGCAGGCAATGTATACCTAGCACCAGCAGGCCATCAGCATACACAAGCAGGTCTTAACAGTGTAGGGAAAAATAAAAAAAAAATATGGTACTGTGCGTAATGACATTATAGAAGTTGCACATGCAGGTCTAGAAAAACTTCAAAAAAAATATAAAAATAAAATAACCAAACATACTATGTCCTAGTCAAAATGTACCGCATGGAAAAGCACGCAGCCTGGTTTTAATTTTCAGTCTCTCACATCGATCGTCATGAGATGATGACGCACACTGCGCATCAGTGGGCAGGGTTTCAGCGACATGTTCAGATGCTTCAGCTGATCAATCTTCCATGCGGGGAACGATTTCAGAATGGTTTAGCGCTATACTCCTAGTATTTCAGAATGCCATCATCGACCACAGTGCCACACTCTTCACACAAACACAGAGCACGTCTTGGTACTATAACTCGTGTTTGCGTTTTCTTGGTTCCCATCAGGCAACTAACGGGGAGATTTTTTTTTTTTTTCTTTCTTTCTTTCTTCTCCCAACGCCCCGCGTGCGCGCATTCTCTCAGTCGTCGATCCTGGCGTACGCGTACCCGTGTGTGGTGTCGCTCGCGGGCACGAGAGGCTTTCCCTCACCGCGGCTTTTGCCTGTGCTGCTCAGGCGATCGACGACCGGGAAAGGAACCGTACGTGCCCGTCTTGCCCGCATCGACCACGAGGGAAATTCCCTCAAGAGGTCGACCGGATCGGAGGCGCTAGCTGTTTCGTTTCTTTATTGGCGGCTGCACTGCACTGCACTGCATGCTCTGATATATTTTGTGTGTGAATGTGTGTGGTGCCGTGGTGGTGGGTGGGTGGGTTGGGGTGGGGGGAGAGAGAGAGCAGGGCAAGCATGGAAAAAATCTCGGTCTCTGTCGTCCGTGTGCATAATGAAGCCTGAAATATCAGGGCAGGGAGACAAAATCCCCCCCCCTTTTTTTTTTTTTGATAAAACAAAATCCCCCCTTCACACACCAAAATCATGCTAGGCTGCTAAGTAGGGAGATTTTTTTTTTGAGAGAGAGAGATTAAAAGGTACTCACTGGTACCAGCTGGCAGCACTCCCTTTTATTTTTTTTCCTTGGACATATTATTGAATAATGAAATAAAGAAAGAAAGGGTATTGGTACCGGTATCACTATTTTCCTATTTCGTACCGTCTGGTACTGGTACCGTGGTACCATCTATTTCTAAACCGTTAGATTTTACTCGATGATCATCTCTCATTTTTTCAACCACCATAATTGTAATGTAATGGTTGAAAAAGTATCCATTGGTGGTACCAAGAGGTACCTCATCTGTTAAACTTTTACCATCCGTTATAATTTATATGAGTACAGCTCCTACTTTTTTTACCTAGTTGTACCTATTTGTTGTTGTCGCCTAGTACCTCGCTCTTTGTTATTGTCTATTTTTAAACCATTACATCTCATTCAATGAGCGGATCTTTTCTTTTTCAACCAAAACTTACAGTGCAGATACATGTATGGTTTAATGTTTCTTTTATTGTTATGGAATTAAATTTGTTTTGGCTTGAAAAGTCAACCTTCCAGGAGAATCGTATGCCAAGTCTAACAATTTTTTTCACAAATAAAGTTGGTGAACAAGACAACTAACAATGTGGACAAACAATTAAGCGGCTAGCACGCTGTTCAATTATTATGTAATACACATGAAATTAAATATATGGATACCTTCATCTGGCTAAGTACGTCCTAAATCTTGACATATAGAAAGATATGAATACTCATTGTTATTTAAAAATCATATAACCATATATAAGAGTAGCCCTCCATTCCCCTCCAATCCCTAGGGAAAAGGGGGTTTCCAAACTAGCCCTTAGGAGTAGAATAGATTTCCCCTTTGTGTGTGTTGTGGATCCATCAAAGTTCATTTTCGTCGCTAAATTAATGACAGATTTGTCATCAATAATTTGGGTTACGTCTCTGTTAGTTGATGTTGCTACCACGAGGAAAGAGTTAAACCTGGTGCAAGCATCGACTGCTATCTACATCGATGGCGGTATAGTGCTATTTGCTTTTCTCTTTTTACTGCACCTGTCTCGCTCATCCGCATTGGACGCACTCTCGCCATGATGGCATAAGTAATAGAGACGTAGAGTGGTAAGGTAAATTACCAACACGTAGAGTGGTACCTTTATTTTATTTCTCCAATTAATGTGGTAATTTTGTGCATTGAGCATGAGCTGTGGAGGCTTCTTTTGTTGGACTTAAGATAAGAGTATTTTTTTATTAACTTATATGTAATGATAATATGGGTAATTCTTTAATAATGGCATGTATACAGTAGAGGAACATGTAGAAGAGCATCTCTAGGTTAGTTTTTATGTAACGGTAGTGATGGGTAATTTTTCAGCATGCACGAGTACTTTTGTCTTATTTACTCTGATTAACGTGGCGATTTCTACACATTGATAATTAGAATGGAGGCTTCTTTTGTGGCTTTCAACATGTCGTAGGTGCTTTAATTTTATTTTGTCTGAACAACGAGATAATTTCAGTGATAGGAATTAATGTGTGAGGACTTCTTTTGTTGGACAGAAACTATGATAATTGTGCCTTCCCTTTTGTTGCTGCTCAATGTTCTTGTTTTATAGGAGATCACATCTAGAACAGGCCCATGTTATGTATTTGTTGGTGTATATGAGGCCAAACATTTAGTGTTCAAATGATTAAGTCCATTTTTAGGTCATCAACTCTTTCGTTTCTCATTTTAAAACACCAACCTTGGGCATTTCGACTGTTGATAACATTGAATTTTGATCTCTGGGTGGTTTCATGGTGTTTTGAAAATAATAATAATAATAATAAGTACCTTAAAATTAGGAAAACCCTTGGAGATATATTAGACACAAGAAATCACATAAAAGTAACTAGAACTAATGGAAAAAGTTCTAGAAGCCTCAAACAAAAGTTTTCATAAATCTAAAAAGTTATAAATATTGTTTTTGCACACATGTTTTGCTGCAACTCAACTTTTCTTCTCATTGTTGACAGGGTCCGTATGGATTTATTTTTAAGTTTATGTAATTTATTTCTTCTGCGGTATTTTTTTTGCATTATTTCCATCCCAAAAACACCTTTAGATTTTGTTTCTATTTTTGTTATTGAAGTTTTTGAGTTTCTATCATAGTTAGATTCAAAACCAGCATGAAAACCCACTAAGAACGGTCTCCAAGGCCAAAACTGAATTCTATTGACAGTTGAGGTGCCAATTTTATATGGTTTCACAGTTCGATCGTAACATTAGATAAATGAAAAGGTTCAGTGATTAAAAACAAACTTTTCCGTGCTCAAAACCATGAGACCTCACTGAGCACTATATGTACTAGCATTAGCATATAACAAGTCACATAGTATCGGAAAGTTGACTCCATATTATTGTATCCATCCAAGTATGTTTCACAAATAAAGAAAAGGATGCAATGTGCTATAAAGTTGATATTATCGGCATATTTGTTCTGTCATCTATATTTTAAACTCCACTCTACTACATCCACTACAGTGTGTACAATGTTGTGTTATGTACATCTGTATGCAGGCTATGGTGGCATCGGCTTAATATAGTGAAGGAATATGTTATGTTACGTCATGTCATGTCACATTCTCTATTTTTTTAAACCGCGGTGAGTGTGAGACACAACAAATCTCGATTTATATGATGTTTACTGAATTCAGTTTTGGATCATAGTATTTACTGCGACGCACACGTCTACAGATTTACTAATGACAAGCCTGGTTTTAAATTTTTCTAAACAGTGAAAATAAGATTTTCGAATTGGTTTCTATGTTTCCATCAGGGATGTGGTTCCTACTTCCTACTAGACATATCTTTTCACCACGGTACGTCAACACGCCACGCCGCTGTCTCGCAATCGAGAAAACGAATCTAACCAAGATGCCCGAGGCACCAGCACAAACCAACCTTTCATTTCCAAACCAAGATCTCCAGCACCCCATCTTTGAATTCGTCCTCCTCCAAGAACCACTCCGTTGTTTGCACACTCAACCAAGCCTATACCCATCGCGTCCTCCGCTCCACACGAACAAAGCAAACCCACCCTCTGCCGCCGTACACACATTTCGCCGACGGCGACCGCCACCATGGTTGTTGTCCAATTAAACACTGCAGCCGAGCATGGAGTAAAAACTTTGCGGCGGCCAATTAGCAGCCGGTGGTGGCGGTCAGCATCCGTATAAGGCTATAGTCTTTCTGGTCTTTAAATACTCGATGTTTAAGGAGTTTTCACTTTGGATGCAAATACTTGATGTTGAAGTATGTGAAACTTATTTTAGACTAGTATACCGCTTGTCCTGCTGTTCTATTTGTATTTTCCAAGCAGAAGTAAATGGGCCAGACACGTATTCTTATCAACGCAGCCACGGGTTCTCCCACCGCGGACGCTTCGTTCTCCCTGCATGGCTGCATGCATTCAACCGAAGTCACATCTCTCCGTCCTTTTGTCCCTACCCAGCACGCACCATTTCTCTCCGTCCAAGTAAATACTCTTCCGCTCCACATCTTCAACCGGCCGCTTAGCTCTAGTAGCTTTAATAACGTCAATCTTGGCGCCAAGGTAATCGTACGCTCGATTGGGAAAAAATTAGCCGGAGTCGAGTAGGCACGCTGGAAAAAAAAGCGGAACGAGTAGCAAAAAAAATATCAAAAAATGAAGCCCTGTGAGGACTCGAACAGTGAAACAAACAGTCTTGGGAGTAGCGCCAGACCATCCGGGCTACAGTCGTTTTGTGCTTTGGTATGAAACCACTTTTTATTTATTAGGGGTATATCGAGAAAGAACAGCCTTTCTTAATTACCTTTTGGTATGGAAGATCATGTTCAAAACAAGTATTTGAAGACCGGAGAGAATATATATTGTCATCAAAATGTGTAGAGATACGGAGTTGGAAATAAAAAAAAATCCGGTGACGTTAGCCTAACCGCCGTCGCGCTCGCCCCGCCCGGGTGTCGCGTTGCGCTTGCGCTCGGCTCATTTCGTCCGTCCGCGCTCGGGCCCACCGTCCGTTCCAGGGCCCCACGTCCCCGCAGCGACAGCCACCCCGCGCGTACCGGCGCCCCCACTCAGCACCTGCCACGGCGGACGCGTTCACGTGCTCCCGCCGAGCGAGCGGGCGTATAAATATTCGCGGCCCCGCGGCGTGTCAGCGACTCAGCGGCAGACGCGCGCGGACCCCCTGCACTGCTGCTGCTAGTGCGCGGCGCGATATTTGCGAGGGGGGGAGGGCCAAGAACAAGAAGAGGCCCAGTGGAGAGGGAGAGAGGAGGATTCGAGTGATCAGTGATGCTGCTGCGGAGCGCGTCCTCGCCGCTGCTCAACTGCGCGCTGGCCCCGGCGGCGGCGGCGGTCGAGCACATCGCGGTCGCGGTGGTGTCGCCGTCGTCGGCGCCGGCGCCGAGAAAGGGCGCGGTGCTGTGCCGCGCGATGTCCGAGGGGGACCTCGCCGCGGTCCCCGCGGCGAGGGGCAAGAAGGGCGACGGCCATCACGGGGGTGCGGGCGCGCCGCTGCTGTCGGCGTCCTCGTCCTCGTCCGTCTCCATCTCCGTCGAGGAGTTGGACGGCGAGGGCGAGGAGGACGACGAGGAGGCAGTGGCCGTGGCCGCGGACCTGCCGCTGCCGCTGCGGCGGCTGCTGACTAGCACGGGGCTGGACGTGTCGGCGGCGGCGGCGCGGGAGGCGGTGCTGGCGCTCGCGGAGCAGCAGGGCGTCGCCGGGGGCGGCGGCGGCGGCGGCGGCGCGGGGAAGCCGTGCAGCGTCGTCGGCGGCGGCAAGGGCGGGGACGGCGGGAGCAGCCGCGCCGCCGCGGACGCGCACTACCGCCGGATGATCGACGCCGACCCGGGCAACGCGCTGCTGCTGCTCAACTACGCCCGGTTCCTCAAGGACGTGGCGGGGGACGCGGCGCGGGCGCTCGAGTACTGCGAGCGCGCCATCCTCGCCAGCCCCGGCGACGCCGACGCGCTCTCGCTCTACGCCGGCCTCGTCTGGGAGACCACCCGCGACGCCGCCCGCGCCGACGGCTACTACAGCCGCGCCGTCCAGGCCGCGCCCGACGACTGGTCCGTGTCATGCATCGCCGCCGCGCCTCTCCTCCAGCTACCTGTACGCTGTGTCTGTTCAGAGTTTTAGATCATACTGACGGCCGTGCTCTTGCTTCTGCTGCAGCTATGTCCTGGGATCCTACGCGGGGTTCCTGTGGGACGCCGAGGATGAGGACGAAGAGAACGACGACGACGCCGAGCCCTTGCCGCCGCTTTCGCCGTTCGTGGGGGTAGCTCAGCAGCATCCTCCAATCACTGCGGCCTCTTAAGATGAGCACTGAGATCTCACCACCATCGCCTCCGAACGAACTGGGTCTGGAACTCGGAAGAGCACCAAGCCTCCGACGACGCACTCACTCGCGTCGATCGCCGACCGGCGCCCTGCCGCGAACTCAACCCGGACTCCGGCTACATGTAAAAACTGAATCTGGAAGAGCACCACGCGTCTGCTGCCATCAGTTGGAGTACTTCAGTAATTCCAGTTGCAGGGCTATGTATAGTACAGTAGATATCTAAACTTGAGACCCTGCAGAGCTTGTACATGCAGAATGCTTTTTGGTCGCTTGTGTAATCGTGTCAGTGCTACTGCTAGTACCCCTTGTGAAATAAACGCCAAAAAAATCGTTCCTTCCTGCTACTACATCAGAATTGAGCATCTTCCAATAAGAGCATAAATCAAATTCTAAGCATGACGAAGTTTTACATGAATCGTTATGGCCGGATTTGTATGGAAGAGAACAAGGCAAAGAAGTTGACTCGGATCAAGAGATATATAGCCCTGGAAACATGACAGAATCATATGAAATGGTCGCCAGCTACAGATACCCCGTATGTGAAAAGAAACTAAGATAAACAGCACAGTGGGTCATTTGCCATTCTTCAAACTCCTGGGGATGAGACTAATTTTAGTACATAATACCAGCCAGCAGTTTGCTGCAGAAATAGCAAAATGTGATAAAAGGAAGCTGGGCACAGCTCTCTCCTTTCATGGGAATCCGCTTGATTGGTTTCTTCTACCCACTGAGCCCGGGTTCATCAGGTGTAACTTGAGCACGGATTGGCTCTCGGACGAGCTCAGTCGATGGCTTGTTGCTTTCTAGCTCATCAGCGGATGAAAGAGATGCGGTGATGCCAACTCTAGCTGTTTGCTCCGATGGCAATTTAGGGAGAGATTTCCGTTGGGGCTTTTTTACTGCATTTGCAGCGGGTGCCTTCTTGCCACCATTCTGGGAGGCCCTTTCATCGAGGCTCAGACGAGCTGAACGGACAGGAGGATTTGTATTCCCTTCTGCACCTGTTGAGGTTGTGTTCTTGGAGCGACCAAGCTTTGGTGATCTAGCTCTTGTTGTAGGGATCTAAGATCAACAGGAAAATTTGGGTACAGCATTAGGCTTAGACTTAGTAATAATATACAGTCCCGCAAAAGTTAGGGTACAACAGTAATCTTATGCCTTGTAACATACAGTCTATTAAAAAAATTTTAAGGGCCACAACTGTAATTGGGAATCCGAAAACAGGGATTCAGCAAAAAAAAACAAGTTGAAAATAGGCTTTAGAAGCCTTGTAGCTTTTGGCTCATTTTTCAAATGGTTATTAACTCCTGACGAAGTATGAGCTATGAACTTGTAAAAAGAAATACAAATCAGCGTACAAACCTAACAAATGGCCCAAAGGAAGAAAAAAATTGTGCAATGCCAGAGATAATAATTCATTTTATCAGTTAAGCTATCAAAGAAGAATCTCTAGTACAACTGTTTACATTACAGAAACCAGGAGACTTGATTGGATTGTAGGCTGTAGCAATAACAAATGTAATATATATAAAATACAGAGTACCTCTTTTGTTGTAGTCACTACCAATAGAGTACAGTTTGATAAAAAGTTCAAATTAAAGGTTCCTCTATTGATATGGTGAAGAATACTATACCAAGATTATGGTTTTCGGTTCACCATGTAAATTGAATTCAAAGAGTTATCAAACAATTCATTATGTTAAATTGTTAACACTTAGCAGGCAAAAACTTGGAGGGGCAATTATTTGAGAAATAGAAATTTTCAGGCTGAATCTATTGTGCTAAGAATGTTTTCCACTTCAGCAAGAAACTGAAAAATAGATATAGTATCTCTCAGAGGCAAGGGATTCAATGGAGAGAAAAAAAAAAGGGGGGAAGAAAGCCAGCCATGGGTAGGGGAACACGGTTACCTTCTTCAGCTCAACCTTGGGAGGAGGTGGTTCCTTGTAAAAGCTTGGCATAGGTGTTGCCTTGAAATTTAAACTCTTTCTCAACAATTTGAGTTCAGCTTCTTCAGTTTCCTGTACAGTAATAACAAATGCATAAAGCCAATATTATATTCAATGAAGCATTAAGCAATATCGCCTACATACATGGTTCTGTGAATATAGAATAAGGGCACCAACCTTGGATTTTGCCTGCAAGTTGCTTTTCTCCAATTCCTGTGCATGAATCTTCTCCTCAAGCTTTGAGTAGAACTATATCATTACAGAACTGGGTAAGCAAGGGAATAGTGCCCATGTGTTCTTAAACTAATACCAGTGCAAAGTTATCTAATAATGAGTTACCTCTCTTCTTTTTTCAGCTCTCTCGTCACACTTAAAACTAAAGCCATAAGATGGAGTGCTGCCAACCCTCTGATGCTTTGTGCTTTCATTTGCTTCATCTTCTTCAATATCCTTTTTTAAAGAGCGTTGGTTTGATGTCTTCTGTGTTTTCTTCTTCTCCCTGGATTGGAAATAAGCATATGGTATTGTAAGAAACTCTTAATATCCAAGTGCGCTAGGTAAAATAATAAATTTACAGAGAAGATTTGTTGCAAAAGGGGACAATGAAAAAACAAACAGCTTACTTTGAGTCCTCAATTGATGGGCTCTCCTTGGCAACTGGGCGAAAACTGCTCTTTTCAGCCTTCTGAATGAAAACATCACCAATAAATTGTGTGAGTTTCAAACTGCCATGCACACTAATATTCCTACAAGCAATATACTAACAACCCTACATATAAACATAGGTGGGCGTATCGTAATTCATAAGTCACAATGGAAAATTAACTTACTTTCTTACTGGCACCAGCATCACCATTGCTCGAAGAGCTGTCAACTAGGTCTGGATCAGAAACCCGAGCAATGGGTGCCTTAGGATAAGGACTCGGAGAGCTTTTCCGAGCCTGACTCTTATCCCCGCTTCGAGGGCTCTGTCGCTGAGACTTAACAACCTTTGATGAATGGCTTTGAACGCCCTGGAAAACATGAGAATGCCAGAAAACACGTGACTGTCAGCGGACCATTGATTAAAGCCATCAGCAATGGCAATGTATAAATGTGGAAAACCTTACCTCGGGAACATGGGGCTTTATGTCCTGCGACTGTGAGGTGGCTTCGCCCTCCACCTCTTCAGACGGGTTGATCACCTCACTCTCGCCTGAATGCGCTCCATCAGCCAGAGCATCGTGTTCTTGTGTGTGCCCCTCCGCTACACTGTCAGTGGGCGGCAGCTTCCCCTTCACCCCATTGTCAATACCCATTGCACCAATAGCGTCAGCAACCTCCACGCTCGGATCCATTTCACGCTATTGCCTCAGGAATTCTCTAGAACAGATTACAAATAGAACCCCCCCCCCCCAAGCAACCAGCTTAGCTTGATCCGCACTCACCGCAGGATCATGTTCTGCCGTTTAGCAAACGAATCCGTTTCAAACTAGACGAACTGCAGACAAAAAAATGTTTTGGATTCAGCCCTCGTATACAGCAAAGATAAAGATTCTTTAGAAGAACACGAGCGGTGCTCCAAGCAAGCAGAGCGTCCTCACCAGCGAAAGAACGAATCAGCTCCTCAGGTCCGGGCGGATCGGATCTCCGCTCCACCGCAGCGGCGTCCAGGGGGGACGAGGATACCGACGGGGGAAAGGTGGAGAGGTGCGGTGGCCGTCCAAGGACACCTGGATCTGGATCGAGTCGTGTTCCTTGGCACACGAAAGGAAATGGTAAAGGAAAGGAAAGGTGGCGGCTTTGGCTGGCCAGGCGAAAGCGATTGGGAGCTGAGCGGGTGAAGCGCGCGCGGGGCCGCGGGGGGCAGCCGGGCGCGGCGAAGGCAGGAGAGCAGCGGCGCGGCGGGGCGCTCCGGCGAGCGGAGAGGTGGCGGCGGGTGTGGTGGTGGGACGGGAGAGGGGCGGGGGACAGCGGGGCGTGCGTGGCTCGTGCTCTGTCTGGGTTTCCGGGTGGTGGTTTCGAATTTCTACTTGGAACTTTCTACGTTCATCGAAAGCTAACTTTCTGCTTTCGTTTTTTTTCTATTTTTATTTGGTCTTGGTTTGGTCCTGTGATATGGTTTTTGTCTCTTCACATGTTGCCCGTCTATGGCACCCTTCCCATTCCACGATGGAGGAGGAAGCCGGTGCCGCTGAGCTAAGAGGGTTAAGTCTCAGTGAATGTTTTTTTCCGCAAACTTCCATCTCCGGTGAGAGTCAGCCTAACGGTGCCGACGATGGGTGAGTGGAGTGACAAAACGGCAGCGCGCCACCGACCACTAACGGTAGGCGGAACTAGGGTAGGGAAGCATCACTACGAATACTAGAGAGACAGGGGAGAGCGAGTTGAGGTGATAAGTACAATATATAGAAGGGGTGCACGTCAAGTCAGACATGACCTTAGGAGGTAAAGAGAGCGACGGTGTAGTGAATGTGGCGATAATAATGGAGTAGTGATAACAAGAAAGTGCCAATGGTGGAATATCGCACTCTCGCATGTTAGCGCCATCATCGGAAAAAGATCTAGTTAAGATTTGTTGGGTTTCAAAGTACACTGCAAGTTTAAAAAGTAAATTAATTTAGGTTTAGGATCAAGTTAATCTGAAAGATCGCATTGCTATGAAACGTGTGATTCATCGTGCCATTTTCTTTGTAACCTGGTTCTTCTTTGCCATTGGTATCCCCACTATGCCACCTTTTTTCCTACATTGCTACTCATGAGGCGCTTGTTGAAACAAAAGATGGCTCCGCCGGTATTTCATCGCACCCATTACCACCTCCTTTTTGTGAGCTAGCGGTTTCTCGACTCTACCCATAGTAATATTGCCACACATGATGCCCTTGCTCTAACCTAGCTCACAGTCGTTGCGCCCTTCCAGTTAGAGATTGTAGGTCCCTTAGAAAGAGTTGTCTCACTCCATGAATCTAATACATTGTCGTAATGCATAGGTCACCTTTGTCTTAGTCGATGGTGTTTCCTTCACTTGGTATGGGTTGCACCATAGCCGTTTGCATTGCTCTAAGGATTTTGATGTCAATACTTGAAAGAAACATGTTGTTTGACTTTCTCTCTTAGATTTTATAGTATGTTTCTATTTCTTTCATTAAGATAGCTAAAAAAAATCCAAAATCATAATACATGAATGGTATGATCCACTTACACATCATTAATGTCATTCAATTTGTTAATGTCATTCTATGTTAGTTAGATGGATTGCATTAATTGCATTAAAAGAAATAAAAAACAAGAAAACAACGTGAACCTTGTTAGACCAGTGTGTTTGCTTTGAGCCATTTGGACCATCACGCTTCTTCGTAAATGAGGAGTTTAGATTTAGCCACCACCATTGTGTGGTTTCACTAAGTTGTCACCTTCATCCTTTGCTTCACATAGTTGCCACTTAGCTTGTTGGCACTTTGATTATCATGCCATTTTACCTTTTTTCATTATATTTTCTTCCCAATTAACTGACACCTAAAATGGCTAGCGTGCCCTTTTCTTATATTTATCTGGTTAGATTGAATAAATGTATCATTTCTCCTTCTATGCGCCAAATAAAACACGTAAAAAAATCTATTTCTATACCAGATAACCAAGGGCGGTGGATGGGATGGTGCCTCTCGTCGACGAGGGCCTCTACTTGAACAAGGCTAGGGACATCTCCCAAAGTTAATTTTATTTCCTTATTTTGCATTGCATTTTGGATCTAGAAATTGGATCTCGGATGGTTGCGGGGAGGATTCGATATAATGAGCATCATCTCTCTTTTTGGCATGAAACATAATCTAAAGAATGTGTCCGGTTGGCATTTTTCTTCTCCCTTTTGCTAACTTGTTTGACATTTGAAAGCCAAGAGCAAAAACCAAACCATATAGAATCTCCAACTAGACTTTTTTTGTCCATACATGTTTTGAATAGGATTGATCTAAAGCTCATGTTTAGTTAGCTTATTTCTACTTTGACAAGGATCACAATGGTGGGGCGTGTTGGGGTGTGTGGTACTAATATTGCAGTGGGGGTGATCTTGCTTCAACTGTATAGGGAATGGTAGCTACCAAATAAGTCGATTAGGATACTTACAAATCATAGACACATGATGCTGAAAGTAGAATTGAACTGATGAGTGATGATCAACTTTATGTGCTTTTGGGACTGAGGGATGAGACGATGTGAGCAAAGAGGCAATATGTGAGACAATAAATATGTTACAAAGAGCTGCAACTGAGAAGGGGGATGATATTGAAGGTGTTGTTGATCCTATTAGTGATACCATGCGAGGTTAGTGTTTGGTATCTGAGAAACATGCAATAATTATATTGCATATTAATAGTGACATAATTTTATTTCTAAGATGAGCCAACCTAAGATTTTTCTATTTAATTTAATAGATGGACCCATGAAATACCTAGGTGGCTGCTACTTACTAATATTTATACATTGGCATTTGCCCGTTATAGTTATGCAAATTTCTTGATTTATACAATATAGTAGTTATTGCATGCACATATGTTTGCCCGTTATAGTTATGCAAACTTCTTGATTTATACAATCTATTAGTTATTGCATGTACATATGTATTATAGGCATTTGTTTTGAAGAATCGGCTGAAAGGTTACGAAGATGATCGTACAACAATGTAGACGACATCTCATAGGATATGAGTTGTCTATGTGTTAGCTGATTGGATATGATGATAAAAAAATGAGATTTGTTTGATAACGAAGAATAATATTACACATGTGTATGCCATATGAAAGCTTAGCATGCATGGAGCCACAAAAAATCGATGAAAGATATAAATTAAGTTCCTAGTCGATCTTGACATGGCATGCAAGTTAGTGGGGTTTGAGATGATGCAGCTAGGTTGCATGTTGACTGTTGAGAGAAATAGATAGTGGGCTTCACTTATATAGGTTTTATAGATAGATTCATGTATATCTATGGGCTTGGTTTGGTCTTTAAATCTAATAAAATTCACACACACATGAAACCAAAACCCAAAGTGCAAAGTTTATCAATATCGAAAGGTTTTCATATAAACTCAATGATATGACGTCCATTTTATATTGTACCACAAAGAAAAAACTTGGCACTATGTACACATAAATGAAGGAATCTAGGTTAGCTCTGAAATAATTTGCCATTGCTGACAATTTTGAACTAGGCACAAAAAAAATCACATAAGAAGAGGTGCAAGAGGTTCTACAAGCCTGGTGATAATTTCCTTTGGTGGCTTTTTGGTAGCCGACAAAATGACAATAGCAATATAAAGGTGAACTATAATTAACCAACCCACATTATTTTTTGTTTTCTATGCGTGTAGCTAACAAGATAGATTAGCTGTATACATATACATTCAACTAGTTATATACCCGTGCGTTGCCACGGGGTTTAAAATTTGGTAGAAAACAATGATGCAGAATAACAAAAGGTCATGTGATGCATGTTTTTTTTTGGACAAGCAATTGCCGCATTATGCAATTGAACATATTTATCTCATAATAAACATAACATTATCACATGATTAAACAAGGACATATTATAGAAACACCATCCACGGACCATTGTAGGTAGTTATACAAATATTCGGAGTATAACAAAGTAACCTCAAAAAATGCACCTATCTATTTTTTTCTTTGATGAGGGTAAGATATGCCTAGACATTTTTAGAAATAAAAAATCAGCATGAATTCTCTTCGTACATTTAAATCAATCAAGAAATTATGTCGCAAAGTCTTGCCATGAATATTTTGTTAACGGTATTGTTGTAATACATAAATGCAAGAAGATTTATCTGTGCAACCAAAAATAGTATACTCACCATACATGGTTGCATTTTTATACCGCTATCCCACCACTCCATCATTTGCAAAGCAAGGTAGCTAGTGTTAAGACCGTACACAAAAATATCTAGCAACTATGTTGTGGTTGAAAAATACACATTCATCTTTCGAATATAGGCATTGTAAGAAGTACCATTTTGAGTCGATTGGCCTATCAGGCCAAACTGTATGTTGCCACTTGTAAACATTTTGTGACCATTCAGAGAGTTTCACTTTGTAAGCAGCCTTATATTTTTTTTATATCAAAATAATTGCCTCCCAGTACTGTTTAAAAGGCAAAAATGTACACCAGTCTAGAGTAGGTGTAAAATCAATAATGGTGACAATCCTATTTCCGTGTTCAATCACGAAAAGTACATAGGCTGCACCGTACCTCCATGGCATAAGCACCTATAAAGTATCAGGAATTAGTATTGCAAAGACACGTACGGTACAAATAATGGAATGCAAACTTACGAAAAGAAAGCTGAACAGATCCTTTTCACATCTTAAACCCCAGCCAGCTATCCTATAGCTGGAACATGTTCTTCAGTGCCATTTGGATTATATTAAACTGGACATTATAAGAAAAGTTTATTAGTATAATGTTTCTTGTTGCATTAGAACTCACTAATGTTAACGCACGGAAGTCAAAGAGTTTTTAACACAATACATATGTTACATTATCCGACTAAGCGAGCATTTAGAAGTCAGGACTTCTGATATACTGAGCGCAGACAGAAAAGTACCCAAACTTGCATGAAGACCCCGGAAAACATCAATGACCTTTGTACATGTATCACTAAACCTTTTTCTTTTCTATGAAAAATAAATATGAAAGGTGGGTAACTAATTAAAACAAAAGGTTGTCTCTAAAATTTCTTGTTTTCCAACACTGTCTTTGTATTGTGGAGCTAAAGTTGGCACTATATGGTACTGGGGTATGGACTTTATCATTTATAGAATATAGAACTTGGTATTTGAGAACAATGTGTGACTTTATCAATATCAAAGACTCTATAACTTATACAAGATAATATGCTCATACCAAAATCATTCGACGAGTGAAGATGTGAAGATTTCTTAGCCAATAAACCAAATGCAAACATTTTATTTAGCTTTAAACTGACCTCACCAGCCTGTCTAGCGCCTATCCCACATCTATAAACTCTATGCTGTCTGCGATGAACGTAAAGTGTTTTGTATATCTATATGTGCATTATATGGTGCCTTGAGAGTCTAATTTAGTACTAGTACTACCAATGCAGTAGAATTTGGCTTGGCTATCCTATATTAAAATTTGATAGTGATAGTTTTTTTCGAATTTAACGCACTAGTTTAACAACCCCATTTTCTCTAGAAATTTGGGGAATAAATAAACCTCAAGGACTAAGTATTTTTTTGGACGGAATAATACCGGGGTCCGCTGCGGATCCTCGCGGTCGCGCCGCCGCTGTCCCCAGTCCCCTCCCCCACAGCTCAAAACCGAAGTGGGAGCGAGACCAAAGCTGGGAGCAGGGAGCAGGGCGCGCCCGTGAAGCGGGCGGCGGAGGATGATGGGGTCGCGCCGGTGGCAGTCTCCGGCTGCTGCAGCTGCAGCCGCCGAGGCCTCGGAGGAGGACACCGGCGGCGCCGGGGGCCCGTCCAGGCGGCAGCCGCGCCTCGGGCTGCACCGCGCGTCACCCTACGGTGGTGGCCCTCGCCGGTGGCTCCCCAAGCCCCCCGTCGCTTCGAGGATCTTCCCCACCATGCCCCGCGACCACGTCGCCTCCGGTGATTCCCCCCCTCACTGCCATCACTGCCTTGCACCTCTGCCCACGGCTGCTGACCTGTTTGCAGAAGAGGGTCAAATGGGAGGAAAATGTGCGGCGCTTTACCCACTCTGTTAGCGAGCTCGCCACCATTGGAGAATGGGATCACCGTGGCTCTCTCTTTGTTTCAGATCGGCGCAACTGTCTAGGGTTTAGGGTTAACCTCATGTGCATCTCGTGCCGTTTCCCACAGTCAGCCTTGCGTCAATCTCCAACCTAGGGTTTGATGTGGTAGGTTTGTAGTGAGACGTCATCTGATCCCTGCTGTGTTGAATCTGCTAGTGGACTCATGATCAAGCTGACAAAAGCCTACCAGCTGATGCAGCAGATTCATGATCAAGCTGACAAAAGCCTACCAGCAGATGCAGCTTACTTAAGCTCTTGCGTTTTTGTTTGATAAACAAGCCCTTGTGCTATTTAGTTCATGATAATTACTACTCCGTTCGTTCTTTTTTATTCGACATTTGACGCTTCTTAGTTCAAAAATGAACTAGCCGGGTGATAAATATTTGAGGACGGAGGTAGAATTATTATGAACTTCGGGTTGCTTAAGGTGGTTTGTGACTGTATGGTTTATTTGTTATGCTCTTTGGGCTTAATTGCTGATGTCTAGTGAACAAGTGTGTGTGTGTGTGTGGGGGGGGGGGGGGGGGGGTGGGCGGGGTGTCCCCCTTCTTTATTTCAGTCTATGAAGTTTTGATCATGTAATATGTTTGTTGGTTGTAGGATGATCATAGGAGATGAGTTAGTAAAAAACCAGTTTAATTTAGCCTGCATTCATGCTCAGCGGTTAATGTTTCTCACTTTCTCTTATTGGCGTTTTGAATGTTTGCAGACAATAATCAAGAGGTTCATCATGAATCACTGGAAGTCATTCATGAAGTAAGAAAAGTTACTTATATTGAAAATATATTTTTGTGATGTGTAGAAGTATAGTTTTTCTAACTAATACCTATAACCTATTTTTTAAATATATGTTACATCGCAAATACATTGCTGCTGCTGTCACACAAATGTAATACTCACTCCGTTCCAAATTAAAGTTCACTTTTGGTTTTGTCCTAAGCCAAATCTCTTATACTTTGACCAGGTTTTAAGAAAAATACATTAACATTTACAATACCAAATAGATGCACCATAATATATTCCATGGTGGATATAATGGAACTAATTTGATGTTATAGATGTTTGCGCTTTTTTTCTTCTAAAAACTTGGTCAAAGTTAGAGAAGTTTGCTTTAGGATGAAGCTAAAGTGAACTATAATTTGGAATGGAGGTGTTGCCTCGTTTGTCTATGTATTCTCTGATTCATTTCCTGTCAAGATATATCTGTTGACGCTGTATTTATTTTCGTACTGCATAACACAAACTGCAGAGACACTCCACAGAACCAAATATAAATGCTGTAGCCACAGTACCAACAACATCTGTGAGCACTAGATTCAACCTGCTTCTGGAAGGTGATGGAAATCCAAGTCAGGGCGATGAGCTTTCTGAAATTGAGAACATATTCAACCAGAGACATTTTTCTAGGCAGGTTTTTCTGCACTTTCTGAATTTTGACCTTTATGTGATACTTTTTGAGTTTGTTGAAGATGCTTGTAAAGGTGGAGTAACAAATTTTGTATTTTCATTTTTCATTATCCAGAAACTCCCTCTAGTTGAATATGCAAATGATTTTATGATATATGTTGATCAAATTATACTCCCTCTATTCCCAAAAATAAGGCATATAGATTTTTGACACAGTCTTTAAAGCGGAACTTTGACCATCAAGTACTTTTTCTCGAATTACACAAGAGGACCATCAAGTACTTTAAAAGTATATTATCAACGAATACAAAATCAGAATCATATTAAAGTACTTTTGAATATGAATCCAAGCATATAACATGCATACACTAAATATTTATGGATTTAACTCAATTATTGGTCAAAGATTAAAAAGGTTGACTTTTCAAAAAATCTATATGCCATATTTTTTTGGGATGGAGGGAGTAAATAATTACATACATTGAGAACATAAAATTAATATTAATGGACTCATGGAAAGGACTTCCACGCTTATATTCTTTTATCTGAAATAACATAATGCTATAGAAATCACTAGTCAAAGTCTCATTGCCTCATTGGAGATTGTGTCAATGCCCTAAGCCTACCTTTTTCCAAAAAGGAAACCAGGGGAAAAATGTAGGGTGCAGTGGCTGAGTGGGAATCAGAGTTAGTGATTAATGACAAATTGTTGACACATGTATTGTTTGTAGAGGACGATACGTCTTCCAACAAAGTATTATATTTATATGTAACGTGCGAATGTCATAACATGTCCATTGCTTTGTCATTTATTTTATTTCTTTCCGTTGACTTCCATAACTGGAGTGGTCACATGTCATGGAGAAATATTTATCTCTGTATCAGACAACTGTTGGTGCTTTTCTGTGTTTTTTTTTCTTAGAGCCCGTTGTCCATTTAAGCTTGGAATTTCAGATGCCTGTGATCCTTTTGGTCTTATAGGGACGAGGCAGAACGTATAACAGAGATCTTGCGGTCGAGGACTACTGATTTTAACGTTGAAGGCCAAAGAGCTCCAGAATCTATTGCAAAAGGTTTTGAAAACACGGCGTTTTCAACACCTGCCAAACTGATTGATCCTCAGACATCTTTGGGGACTGATAGTTTTCCATCATCAAATGTAAGAATGACTGATCTGTGCAATATCAACTCATGATTTTTTATTTGTGCAGAAGATGTTGATAGACACCTGCTGATCCTGTTGCCTTTGTTATTTTTGTTGAAGTTCAGATTTGTTTGTAGTGACTAGTGAGTAGTAATTTTCTGAATTATGCTGTAATTTTAAAATCATTGTGGTTTAAACATTTTAATCTCTTCTGTTGCATAGTGACAGATTGCAAACAGTGTGCAGTTGCATTATTTACGCACAATGCTTAAATAGCACAATATTAGTCCTTCCTTTCTGCTTGATTTGTTGTTTTCTCATCTTGTGCTTTTATTGACATTCTAGGTGCATGATGTTGGTTCTTCACCAATTGAAATCGCAAAAGCTTTCATGGAGGCACGGACCTCAGCTTCTGTACATGAGTCACAAAAGCGGAAATTCAGAGCTTTGAGTCATGGAGTTGATGAGTCTGTACATGAGTCAAAGAAGCGGAAATTCAGAGCTTTGAGTCATGAAGTTGAGGTTGACAATTCGACATCAAAAGTTTTCCCTACAGTAGCTACTGATTCTTCTGTATGCTGGCCTGGTTCAGTTGTTCGAGGCTATCCCAATTATGTTACACCACAGAGTAATAAAGGAAGGACTCCGCCTCAGCCTGTCTCATGCAAGCCTTATAACGGCTCAGTTTTCCGAAGATCTATTAAGGTTGTATATTGATTTCATTTGCAATTGATTTATTTTCCAATCTCTGCTACGTCTCTCTTTTGTCATCAGCGGTGTCTTGGTATGTGCTAAGCATTCAGTGTCATTTTTGGGAGTTATAACATTTAATTCTTATTTGGTCTGTAACTACAGAACAGCAGGCGTGGTGATACCTACAATAACTCTTCTGGACGGCCACAATTTTCCACTCCTTTTTCTGTTGGAAGTAAGGTATTGATTAAAAACTGGCTAGTTGCCCATGCGTTGCAAACTGTTTTTCATATAAAGTTTCAAATTCAAGGCTAAGCCACAAAGAAACCACATTGGTACAAGATGGAATGGAAGTACATCTATGCATTATCTGACACACACCTGTGTTTACACAAATCACTGCACAGATGATCCTTAGCTAAAACCAACCACCAACAACTGATGTTTGTATAGAAGTAAAGATAAGTTTAATGTATTTTACTGTTACCATGACTCACCTGTCCCTTGCTTCATGAAAATAAGAAAATTGAGTAAATTGAAGCCAACATTGGAGCTATCTATGCAAGTTTGTAACTACTAATTAAATTCTATCCTTGTATGGGATTGAGTGATATTGTTCTCTATTTGAAAAGTTATCAAACCTGAGTAGTTCTCAATATACTACCTCCAGTCGGATAAACAAGTCGTTCCAGCCGGAACGACCTGTGCAATTTGCGAAGAAATGTCATGTCTGAATGACAACCAATATCATCTGGATGGAGTAAATAATTCCTGAAATTCTTGCTTGGCATCCCCAAAAACTTTGATCAGTGATCCACAACTATGAGTGAACAATGTTTGCTACATTTATAGCTTGAAAGTGCTGTCCCATGAATTTGTTGTTTCAAATGTAAAGATGCTTTATGACTATCTCTGCCGTGTGTTCTAATATTCTTATTTGACTTGTAGGCAGTACTAGAGGATAAACAGGTATCAACAAGTGGTGGTATGGTGCAACCATCACCATCTTCCAGAGGACATATATATGTATTTGGTTCTTCGTCTTCCTTCTTTCCAAGAGAAGGTTCTGCTGATAAGAAGAATGTTGCATTCAACCTGCAAGCGCCAGATGACAAAGGCACGACAGAAGGCAGAGCAGCTATTGGACATGCAGATGTAAACAATATCTCTAGGGGTGTTTCTGTATCTGTTCATCCCAAGTCAAGCGAAACAGCTTTCAAAATACTTAAGCAACTTGAGAGAACTATTCCTTCCCCTGCATTAAAACCACTAGACCTGAGACAAACTTTAGCAAAGAGAAATGCTGCTTCTGTTGCCACCAACAGCCTGGCTAGAGGGCCAGAGTTCAATACTATCAATGGTCATAGACAGAGCAGCCCTAATAAGAGTGGTAATGCTAACTTGGAGATTACAGATGCAAATAAGGTATGCTCCTGTTTGCATTTGTAAGCATAATCTACTGCAGTTACTGTTTACTGATTGGACACGTTCTATGCAATAGAAGATTTTTTAGTTACCTACGGCCAATAGGTACTCTGAATCTTGTCTGAACACAGAATCAATTGGACGTATAAATTACTGAATCACTAAAAAATTGCTATATGCACTTTGAACTGTTGTATTGCAGTGGAAAACAGTGTTATCTTTTGCTGGCATTTTCTCCTGATCACTTATTTTAGATTGTTCTCTACAGTTATTTTTTCAGTTGATCACTATAGATTGGATCTGTTAATCAATTTAGCATAACATCAAGCTACAGATACTCCATTAATCAGTCTATTGTGTTTCACCTTGTGTAGGCTCAGGAACCTCAAAGCACTCCCGATGTGGTAGAGTCAAGTGAAAAAATTCAGAGCAGCGGAGCTAACTCAGAAGTTTGTGAAACACACACTTCTCATCAGCCTCTGAAATCAAGCTTCACATCCACTTCAGCTGCTGAGGTCTTGGATAAAAATACTAGCAAAGGTTTCACCTTCACATTTCCTGTTCCTAAAGCTCCAAGTTCTCTCCTTGAACCGCCGCCTACACCAACCCTGGCCTCGCCGCCAAGGACCCTGCCAATCACCACTGAAGATATTCCCAAGTACACCATTGGTTCATCCAGCACAGCCAACAGGCTTGTTTTCTCCTTCAACTCCACAAGCGGTTCTCTTGGTGCAGATGGAACGGTCCCAACCTTCAAAATAGGGTCTGGTAATAAGCGAGAGCTGTGTTTCGATAGAGCTGTCAAAGATTCGGTTTGTTTTTGATAGCCTTATTAATCTCCATTCCTATCAGAAGCGAGTTGTGTCATGCTTTCAATTTTTGGTGTGCTGATGAAAGACACCACCTTTCAGAAGTTGGAACGAACTATTTTTGTTGTGCCGATGAAAGACATTGGTCTCATTTACAGTATATTCAAACTTCTTTTTTTTTTCCCATATTCTTGGCGCTCTTGCCTGCATTCGCAGGATGTTTCCTCAGTGGTTTGCTCCCCTGGCTGTGTCATCGGGCACCAGTCGATCTGGCCTATGATTTAGAGGCTTTCGTAGCTGAATGGAACTCCACACCATCCTTCTGGTCCAAGGTATGTCGCTGCTGATATAATCTGTCCAAAAGGCCAAGCTTTCTCTGCAAAGCCGCGTTTGATCCTGCGCATTTTGATGCACGCCTGCACCAGCCGGTTTGATAGCCAAAAGGCACGGGGGCGGATGACCTGGTTGCTAAAGACAGGAGTCGAGTCCGTGTCATGAAAACGACCGGTTGATGCGGGGTGAGGTGCCTGATTGCATCTCGTACACAGGCTGGGGTCGCCTGGACTGATGTCGCCACTGAACCAAAAGCATGGCGAAATGCCGCCCAAATAATATGGTGTCATACACGTAACCAGGTACGTGTGGGTTATGATCCATAGCCCTGTACTGTGAAGAAGGCCCCCACACAAATTTTCCTTGTTCTATATATTAGGCTGCGTTTGGATCCCACGAAATTGTACAATCTGGATTGTGTAATTTGGATTGTGAAAGCTAGCTTGTACAAGCTGCGAAATGGAGGTCTGTTTGGATACTGGATTTTGGTAGTTCTATCTCACCTGCAAGTCTAGGCCCCACAGTTTTTTTTATTGTTTTTATCCCACGGCTTCCGCAGATGGCAAATGGGTAGATGTTAAAAAGCAAGGGCAATTTTGTAAATCTGCAGTCCACAAGGTAGGGGAGAAAAAAGGTGGGGGTATTTTCGTAATTGTGCACTCCACAATCTAGCAAAAGCCAGATTGTGAGATTTGGAATTTGGAGCTCTTGGATTTTGCAATCTGATTTAAAAGTAGGGGTGTTTGGATCCACATCCAGTTTTTAAAAGCTAGATTGTACAATTTCAATGGATCCAAACAGGGCCTTAGTAAAAAAACACAGTAGATTCTTTGACGGAACTCGAGAGAAACACGTTATTTTTCGTGTCCCATTATTTAATAATAAAGAATCTATATTTATGAAATAATTTTGTGTATTCTCAAATTAGTACAAGACAATGGAAAAGCGAGTATCCTGGCCGCGACGAAAGCAGGTGGCAGGAAGACAAAAAAGCAGACGAGCAGGTACAAGCTGACGCCATCGTACGTTGCAAGACGCGTCGGTTGCGTTGGAGACCCCAAAGAATCTCGTCCGTCCGTGAATCATTGGTTTGCCTTGCCCTGCAGGTATGATTGCATGGAGCGTCAAATCACCCGATTAATCAGTCGGCCCATTGATTGATGGCAAGTCTCACCGACTAATCACTCGGCCAGGATTGCTCCAAGAAGCCCCGCTAGAGTTCACCCGTTCGAGTGCAGGTCTGTAGGAGTAGTAGCTTGGAACAAGTCCGGACTGACGACATCACTGGACACTGGAGTGCAGCGGGATCGGATGACCTGCCAATCATACTGCCCAGTTGGTCACTGGTTAAGCTATCTTCAACAACATTTCTCATCACACTCCCTTAAATCTCATCCTATTATATATGTTATGTCAGCTACAGTACAAAATAATGTTAAACAGTGCCAAACAACGCCGCTATACTGTTTTTAAGAACTTGCTGTCGCGTAACGACGTCCTGTATGGAGTATATCTCTCGCCATGGCTGCACTGCTGCAGATGATCCAGCGTCGCTCTCGCCGGCGGGCCCGGAGTTCCAGTGTACCCATGCAGCTCACCGGTCAGAGCCACCCCAGTGATCCTGTCGGCGTCGCGGCCGGCCGGGCCCTCCGCCGGAGAAAGCTGCCTCTTCTGCCATCTCATGCCATATATACGGTGGGTGCACCGTGCACGGGTCGCCGTCGAACTGGGGTTTTCGCGACTGCTGGCCGACAAGGCAAACCCCTCTCTCTCCTGCCCGGGAATTGAAGACGACGACGACATGAAACATGCATGACACGGCTTGTTGTTTTTTTTTTCCCACCAGCCCTTTTCGTTTCCATTTTTCTCTATAATATCTTTTGAGGAGGCAAATGGAATTAAAGCGAAGCACCTGGGCATGAAATGAAGCTTTGGCAGTCAATGGCGAGGTCTTGGGACGATGGGATTTAGCAAAGCATCGTCTTCTCTCTCTCCCTCTCTCAGAAAGAAGGAGCTTTGCAGTAGTGAGTGATGACCGGTATGGCCACTACACTTCAAAAGCACCACATCACCATGGGGCCCATGGCATGCCAAGCTTTTGGTACTACTCAACAAAGCGCTGCACTGCGAGCGTTAAGGAAAACATAACAAAAAAAAGGCGAGACTTAAGCACAACAGAAATTGGCTTTTAGGGCCACTAACAACTCGGCGCGGAGTTCATCAGGATCAGACCGCAAAAGGCCAGACGCGTGTGCATTCCCCTTTTTTGGGTTTTTTTTTGAATTAATTCCGCTTTGTTGGTTGATAGTTTTTTTAACGACATCATCGCCTTTCGCTGCACCTATATACCACCAACTCTAGTCGTGTGGACAGAAGTCACCAACAGAGTAGATCGTTTTGTATATTACTAGCACCGGAGCGACCGGAGCTCCAGCTCTGCTACCCGGCGCGGGCAATGGAGCTTCTCCTACAATTTCTGAGCATGAATAATGAAGAGGGAAAGGAGGAATAGATGTACAAGAAGAGAAATATATAATAAAAAGATTAAGAAAAATAGAAAGAGAGTGAAGTAGTTAGTCCTGGCTATACGCTGATCCTGGATTCACCACTGTTTGGCACGTATATATACGTTGTGTGCTACACTCATACGGAAGAAAAAAAAAGGAAAAGAAGTTGTCGTGCAGTGCTTGGTACACGACGCCTCCAAACCGTCCAGTTCTGAGGACAGGTTCGCAGGGACCATGTCAGTTATCCACAAATGCGGTTCCGTGACTGTTCCCGTAGTAAGGTAAGGCCGTCCCCAATGAAAATCCTAAAGGGTTTTTTAAAACATTGTTTTGCACTGTTTGACATAAATGCGATACTGTAGACAGAGAGGGAGGTAGTTGGAATAGTGATAGAAAATGAGATTTGAGGAGTGTTCTGCCTGACCAGTTTCATTCCACTGTTGTACTGTGCTGTATAAGCTTAGTAAAATTACTTAAATTGACACACATTTCCTATTTCGTTGAGGCATTTCGTCAAGTGAATATTCGTTCTTTATACTAATATAAACATTCAATTTTTTGAACATTATAAACATTTAAAATCGCGCTGCTGTATGTGTGCGTTGCTTTGTTAGGGCTCATAAAACTATGTACAGTGGAATGTGTAAATGATTGCTTATACACTGTAACAGTACTGTATACAGAGAAAAATATAGTTGGAATAGTGGATAGACAAACAATATTGACAATCTGGTGCACATAGTCTAACGGCTGAGTCTACTGTTGCACCATAGGACGTACACTTATTTTCCATCTAACATGCGTCTAGAACTAGAAAAACCACAATCTTGCTTGCAAATATAGAAGATTAACGCCCATCCGCTACGTACAACAGCAGGCAACCGCCATCAGAATAAGAAAGTCCAAGAGGCCAGAGGTTCTTCTAAAAAAATTTAATTTAGGAAAACCAGGGATGGCAACACGAACTCTCACGACGCACTTTTGGACTTCTGGAGGGGCAATCCGCGAAACGGCCAAACAAAGAAAAAGAAAGCCACCCCCTCTCCGTCCGTCCCCACCACCGCCGGTCCACGACACGCATGCACGGAGCACCACCACACCACCCCCACCGCCACTGTTGCATCCGCCTCGCCCTGCCACCCACCGGCCACCCGGCCGCGTCCTCCGTCCTCGCCTCCCCCTCGCCTCCGCTCGCGTTTTCAAAAATCAAACCCCTGCAGAAACGGCGAAACCCCTCCCCATCCTCCGTCCCTCCGCTCCACTGGCACTGGGGAGAGCGAGAAAGCCGGAGCGGTTTCCCTCTCCGCCGCTCTCGCCGCCGGCTCTGTCTGTCTGTGTCCGGAGCGGAAGGCGGGGCCCGGATGCTATAGTTCCTCCTCCTCCTTAGTCGGGTCGTCAATCTGCTTCGCCGGCCCGCCGCCTTTTCCCCCGATCGATCTGCTCCTCGCTAAGCAAACCCTCTTCTTAACCCCCGCCCATCGGAGATTAGCAAGGAAGAAAAGCTCCCTGCTTTGTCTTCCTCCAGGCTCCAGCCATCCTTCCACCAGGACCAGGCCACCACCTCGCTTTGCTGCTTGGCCGCTTGCTGCTGCTGTTGCAGAAGAGGACGGCGCAGGAGTCAAGATTCCTTCTTGGTCTGCTCTCTGCTCTTGCTATTGATGCTGCTGTTGGCGGCGGCGGCGGTTTGTGATTGCGGCGGCCGTGGAGTACCGGAGGTTGGGAAGTGAGGGATCCGGGATTCTTTTCCGTGCTTCGCGATTCTTTCACCCGCGCGGCGGCTGAAGCAGCGGCGGCGGCGGCGGCGGCGGCGGCGGGGAGAGCAGCCGCCGACGCTCGGCCCTGGAGCGGCCCCGGTCCGTCTATGGAACTTGCCGCCCCGGCGCCACACCCCGGCCCGGAAGCGAAGTGCGCAGAAAGACGGTGCTCGCCTGCGCCTCTGACGCTGCTGGTCCCTGCTGTGGCAATCTCCTGCTTGGCTCCTGCCCCTCGCTGAAGGATTGCGGGAGTGCGACGATGGTTCCGAGGACGGCGCTGCTCCTCTGCTGCTACTGCTGCCTCCTGATGTTCCAGTCACTTGGTACTCTTGTTTTTCTTCATTCGTGCTAAAATTCACTCCAGTGTTTTAATTTTGCTGAGAAGAGTTTGGTGTTTTAGCGTTGTCCTGATCAATTTGTGAGTTGTGTTTGTACCACTATATGCATTCAACTGCGTTAGACACGCTGTTTCTATGTAACGAAAAGCGCCATTTCTTTTAAGGAAAGAAAAACTGAATTTGATTGGTGGTGTCTGTTGTGACCAGGTCCGCAAGCGGTTGAAGCTTTTGTCGGCGGTTACGGGATAAACTATGGGCGAATCGCAAACAACATCCCTTCCCCGGATAAAGTGGTGGAGCTGCTGCGGAAGTCAAAGATACGGAACGTCAAGATATACGACTCGGATCACTCCGTTCTCGATGCGTTCAAAGGCTCTGGGATCAACCTGGTCATCGCAATCCCAAATGAGCTTGTCAAGGATATGGCTGCAAACCAAAGTAGGTCGATGGACTGGCTGAATCAGAACGTGCAGCCTTATCTCCCGCAAACACGCATCGTTGGGATCACTGTGGGGAATGAGGTGCTGGGAGGCCAAGATCAAAGCTTGTATCAGCCACTTGTGGATGCTGTGAAGAACGTGTATAGCGGACTTAAGAGGCTCCACTTGGAGAGCAAAATTGAGCTTTTCACACCTCACTCAGAAGCTGTTTTTGCTACTTCTTATCCACCCTCTGCGTGTGTCTTCAAGGAAGAACTCATGCCATACATGAGACCTCTCCTGGACTTCTTCGCAATGACCGGCTCTCCTTTCTATGTGAATGCGTACCCCTTTTTGGCATACATAAGTGATCCAGAACACATTGATATCAATTATGCTCTCTTTAAACCCAACAATGGAATTGTCGATCCGAATAATAGCCTGCACTATGACAACATGTTTGATGCTCAGATAGATGCAGCTTACGCTGCTCTACATGCTGCTGGGTATGATGACATGGAGGTTCGGGTGGCGGAGACTGGCTGGGCTTCTAGTGGAGATCAAAATGAAGCAGGAGCTTCATCTGAGAATGCAAGAACATATAATTTCAACCTCCGTAAACGGCTATTTCTGAGGAAGGGAACTCCTCTGAAGCCAAAGAAACCAGTCAAAGCATACATATTTGCCTTGTTTAATGAGAATCAGAAGCCTGGACCTGGCTCTGAGAGGCACTATGGGCTGTTCCTTCCTGATGGAAGGATTTCATACGATATCGGTGTATCAGGTCTACTACCTTCATCTGCATCCTCATCCATGCTGTCCATTAAGGTAAGCAATTGATTCTTGCCCTTTGAATAAATTGGATTATGCTGCTGATTGTTTCATGAAGTCTCGGTATTCACTGTTGGTTCTCATTAGATGATTTTTGACTTGTATTGAAATGTAAATGTGTCCGCTCAGTTGTCGAGCCATATTTCAATATTAGGAATTTTGGATGGTCGTATTTTAGGGTATGTTTGGAACAATCAGCAGCCATGCTAATGAGCGAGCGAGACTAAGCAAGGCCAGCAGCAAAATGGATGCGGCCGTTTGGTTGCTTTGTGCAGTGGAAAAGCTTGCCCAGTCATAGTATAAATGCAATTTATTTTTTAATAACACCGATACACTGCATGCTCATCGGTCCCAGGAGCCAGCCAGCCATGCATGTCTATGTGCTGGTCTAGCACAAGTCATGATGCCATTTTTTTACTGCCTGCGCATGCTGCATACCTGCCTTGCCAACGCCGGAGAGCCAATTTGGCTCTCCTCACTGGGCAAGGATATTCTTGCTCAGAGAGGCGATTGCCTAGCAAATCAACATTTTATATGGACCACCAAACGTATATTCTTGCCAGGCAAGGTTAGGAGAGAAAGGGCAAAGGATCCAAACATGCCCTTAACTTGTAAGATGGTAGTTAATGAAGAACATATAGTTTTTCGGTATCTATAATATTATTTCAACTTCAGAAGCAAAATGTTGCTGCCGCCCATACTAGTATACGGGTTGCTGGGTCTCTCATGTGAAAAGTGTTGAGGACATCATATGCGAGGTTTTAGCCCACAAGTTTCGTTGCTTATATTGTCAGCAAACAGTTTGTTAGAATAGAAAGTTGTTTAAGAGAGAAGATTTTACTGAAGATGTTGTCCATGGAACTTTTGTGTGGACATTTGTGTGGTTCCTGAATTCCCAGTCCTTGTATGACATGGAAGTGTGACTACCCACCCTTATTTCCATTGTTTTAAAACAAAACGTCATGCAGTGAGTGTTAAAACACTGATGCTTAATAAAGCACATAATGATGAGAAATAGCTTGTATAATGTCTTCAGCCCATAGCAAGTCCCTAGTCTTTTTCAGCAAGTTAAAACATTCAATGAAACTTAGTAGAAAAAAATGTGGGTGCTTTATGCTCATTTATGTCTCGTGCACTTTATCATGTATAACAAAAATTCTACCACTGTATATATTGTATGTACTATGTACATGTGATTTCTGATACCAGAACATGGTAGAGTGTAACCTGACTTGAGCATGTTATTTCTGTTTGCAGAAGGTTCGAGCTAGAAGTTGGATTTTACACTATTTGGCTACAGTTCTTTTATCTATTTTCATTTTTTTGGCCATAGTGACTTGAGTATGGAATAGCACATATCTAGTAAAGGAACAATTGAGCAAGTTAGAATCTTGTGACTGGTAAGTTCACAATGAAAATTCAAATAATAGTACCATGCACACAAATTCTGTTTCTTGCAACAACTATCATCTTCTCGTCATGCCATCTTGGTTTGCTGCTGAAATATTTACTTGGTCTATCTTCAAACAGATTCATATCCTTTGTTCTTGTTTTTCAAGAGAAAAAAAAAATAACATCACTCACTATATACTTTTATATTTTAGCATTTGCAATGCGCATCAAGCAGTCAGATTGACTGACAAGATAAACAAACCATTGTTCTTTCTTCCTAAGTAAGCATTGTATCTTGACATATCTGTTACCATCAGAGTATCAGAAACTCAAGGTAAAGGGATATGCTAACTGAAAAAGACCATTGTCATTTCTTGTGGATGTGTTGAAGGATTGCAGGCACGCCTTTCCTGCAATATGTTCAAAGAAAGTCTTGGATGCAATTGCAGAACCTCCGAGAATATACATTGTAGATATTAATCAGGGTTCAAGGGTATGATATGTATAGTGTTTTTTGCATCTTGTTTGGTTTTGGTGAGTAGTTCCATCCATCAACGGAACTCTAGCCTATTTTAAGCTTAGTTTTGTTGAGTTGTTCCATCCATCGATGGAACTCTAGCCTATTTTAAGCTTTGCTGGGTTGCCCCGCCTATTGATTCAAGCTTTATGGAATATATGGTACATGCTTGGTAACATTCACATATTGCTTTATTTTACCATCTTTACAAAGAAAGTTGCTGCAAAACATGTATGGCCATTGTTCTACATAATCATCCCTGTCCTCGTAGATCCACCAGGTCAGCATCAGTTACTGCGAAGCAATCATATCTTAACAATATCACCAACTTTTTTTTTTTTTTGAAACCGGGTGTAGTGAAGCAGTGGTCGCTCACTCCTTTGGTTCCTCTTTTGATCTTTGCATAAAGAAGAATATATCAAGTCCAAAGGTTACACTTTTGGCAAATCCTATCTTTTTACCTCCTTTATTAGAGTGCAATTATTTTCCCCATGGAATCTTGGATGCCTTTTCTCTTCTGCTGCTCTTTAAGTACTACTACTATGGTATGCTATCAATCAGTGGGCAACTGAGCATTGGATGCCACTGTATTGACATGTGATATGATTGTATATTTATACGAGGTGAATAACATGTTATAGGGATTCTCTTCCCTTTCAGTAGTGGCCATCAACATGATATGTTATGCTTGGAATCTTGAGAGCTGAGATGTGCAGTGTCCACTGAAATTTATAACAATGTTTGTACAAACGTGTTATCATCATTCCGATGTTTGCATTATATCGGTATTGGTACAGGTTAATTGCTTGAAAAGCATGGTGGGTGCCACGTGCAACAGTTTTGCAATCTATGCTATGTCACTCAGGCTGACTCCAGCAGCCAGGGTAAAAGCCCTATCTATCCACTGTTCCAACTACCCTCCTCTCTGTGAACAGTATCGCTGCAGTGTCATTTTGTACTATACTCGGTTTTTTACCTGAACTGCTGGACTTAGTCTCATAGGTACTCCTGTCTATTGGGAACATGCATGTATTTTTACATCAGGATGACCAAGCATAACTTTTAAATTTTATATGCTGTTTTATTGCTTGTTTAAGAGAACTCCATTTTGTGGCATGTAAACTGATCTAAAATCAGAACAAGCCGATCTTAAAAAGGAGATTGATGAAATTATCCAGGCGTTGCAATGAATGGAGGGATAAAATGTTGCAATGACAGTTTCCTGGCAGCTCAGGCTTCGTACTGAAAAAAAAAAATGTTGACCCTACAAACATGCGGCCCCACAGCCAGTGAGTGTAAAACAGAAGAAACCAAACCCTCTTTTCACTCTGGCCCATTTGCTCTGCTCCTCTCTTCTCCAATCGTTCAGAACTCTGATCTCAGCAAAGAGAAGAAAGCATAGTTGTGGCAGCATGCGGAGTGAGAGCGACGGAGAGCATAGATAGTTGTGGCGCAGGGGAAGCAAAGCCGGTGTGGGGGAGGGAGTGCAGGGGCGGACGGTGCGCCGCCGTTTCTTCCCCGCCAAAACAGATCGGGCGTAGCCACCATCGGCTGGAAACGGGCGTCAGGCTGCCGATTTGATCTGGGAGCACATCCCTTGACGTCATTTCATGAGGCAGCGGTAACTCTCTCTCTCTCTCTCTCTCTCTCTCTCTCTCTCTCGTTTAATCAAGGACACAGCGGAGAAGAACGCTGAGGTGACAGTAGATAGACGATTCATTAATTGCTGTTGATGCGCACTTACACAGTTACACTCTCCGGAGATTTTTCCGAAGTAATCTGTATAAAATATCAAGATCTTCAAAATAAATATCTCTTCAAATTTCTTCTCTCTTTGTCCAAAACATAAAGCTCCTGGTTGTGCTACCATTTGTACTGAGGGGACATGTTCAAATTTATCTGGAAATATTTATCAGAGCAACGTATCTTCTACTACCTGCTACTCAGTTCCAAAAAATTGGCCAATGCAAGATTCAGACTAGTGTCTATACTACTATGATCAGTAGAGAATCGAAGTACAAGTTTCCTAGCTTGGAACTTGCATCAGCTAGATAAAACAAGCGTAGAGAAATATCATCTTATTAAATGGGACCAGGTTCGGCAACCCAAAGAACAAGGGGGCCTAGGAATCATTGATCTTGAAGTGCAAAACAAATGTCTTTTAAGCAAGTGGTTGTTCAAGTTAGCAAATGAAGATGGTACTTGGCAAACCGTAATCCGTAACAAATACCTCAGGTCAAAGCCATTAGGAAGTTGCTGTAAGAAACCAGGTGTTTCGCATTTTTGGGCCGGTCTTATGGATGTGAAGCAGGTCTTTCTAAGCTTAGGCTCTTTTCAGATTGGTGATGGTACCCAGGTTCGGTTTTGGGAAGATACCTGGTGCGGTGACCAACCTCTTAAAATCTCATACCCCTCCCTGTTTAATATAGTTAGGAAGAAAGGAGCGACTGTGGCGGAGGTGATTAGCTCCAACCCACTAAATGTGTCCTTCAGAAGGGGTTTACATGGGGAAAGGTTACTTGCCTGGTATGATTTGGTCGAGCGAGTCATGGGCTTAGAGTTGAGAGAGGGGAGGGATGTGTTTAGATGGGGCCTAAATAAGACGGGTTTTTTCTCGGTTAAATCTATGTATAGTTCCCTCATAAACAACGGTCTGAAAGTGTCTCAGGAAATTTGGCGAACAAAGATACCATTAAAAATCAAAATTTTTATGTGGTATATTAAGAGGGGAGTGCTCCTAACCAAAGATAATTTAGCTAGAAGGAATTGGAACGGTTCCCAAAGCTGTTGTTTTTGTCATTATAATGAGAGCATACAACATCTCTTTTTTGATTGCCGGTTAGCCAAGGTTATTTGGCGGATTGTTTTTATGACTTTAGGCCTCACCCCGCCTCTCAACACAGCACACCTTTTCAACCAATGGTCATGTCAAGGGGGTAGTAAATATAAACCCTTTCTTCTGGCAGGAGCTGCAGCTCTGATTTGGGCAATTTGGCTGTATAGAAATGAGTGTGTTTTTGACAGGAAACAACCAAAATCACTTTTGCAGGTACTCTTCAGGGGAACTTCATGGCTGCGTCAGTGGGCCAAGTTGCAGCGAAATGATGACCAGCAATGGCTAACGCAGGGAGCACAGAATCTAGAAGGAGCAGCCCTGCGTATTTTCAATTCGTTTGGTTGGCAAGCACCAGATCGAATTTCTTTTGTTTAACTTGATGAGTTACCTAGACGGTTGTTTTCTTGTCCCTGGCACTGAGGTGTGGACGTGTTTGTGGGCTTTGCGAAGCCGCGTGGTTGTAATAAATTAGGACTGATTCTCCACCTGTGGAGATGAAGCCGGGAACTTTTGTTTCCAATATCTAAAAAGTAGAGAATCGAAGTACAAGTTTCCTAGCTTGGAACTTGCATCAGCTAGATAAAACAAGCAAGCCACTGTTTTCTCATAGTATCGTTACAATCTCTACTTAGTGACAAACACAATATAGTAGCATAATGGAAGAATAGGCCACCACGGGAAATGATTCCTAGGACATGAAACTTTCTGAGAGGAAAATTAGGCGGAGAGCATCATGCTCTAGTAATATGTGAACGACAGAAACAACTGTCCTTTCTCTCAGCCACATAGTTCTGCAAATGCTTCTTTGATCGTGAGGACTTCAGCATAGACATTCTGCATTGTTGGTCGATCTTTTGGTGTCTCCACAGAGCATGAGAGACCGAGTTTAACAAGGTGCATGATGCAGCCTTTTACTCCAGATAGTTCATGATTTTTGAGGTCTAAATTGTTGCCCGCTTCGCCATCTTCAAAACTTGAAGCGATACAAGCATCTAGAAGCTCGCTGGTGTTCTGAGAAAATGCTTTTTCCACAAATTTGTGAATGTTCAGGCCATCTGTAAACATCTCATCCGTTGGACGCCTCCCTGTCATCATTTCTAATATGACAATTCCATAGCTGTAGACATCGCCTTCTCTTGAGAGTTTGCTCCCAAGTCCGTACTCTGTAATATTTTGTGTAATCAATCAAACAATTTTATCTCTTATTATGGGAAAAATGACAAAAATAATACTGACTAAGAGTGCAAATGTAAAACAAGAATGTAGACATAAATATTCATGATATTGATGTAGGACCTTTTAAGGAAAAATACTTGCCTGGTGCAATGTATCCGATTGATCCTCTTGGTCCTAGTAAGCTTGTAGAACTATTATGGCATGAATTACTAGTACCATGAATGAACTTGGCTAACCCAAAGTCAGCAAGACGTGCCCCCATGTCATCATCAAGAAGGATATTGCTAGGCTTCAAGTCACAGTGGACCATAGGAGGCACGCAGTGGTTGTGTAGGTAATCCAAAGCAGAAGCTATGTCAATTGCTATTGTTATTCTGGAGCCTAAACTCAACGGACTTCTCAATCCATGCTCCAGTTTAGGATAGAGCCAGCTCTCGAGGCTACCATTAGGCATATATTCAAGAATAAGAGCTTTGAACTGAAGTCCTGATGCATCAAATGTTGAGCATGCAGTAATCACTCTCACAAGGTTATGGTGACGAGTGTTCCTCAATGCTTCACACTCTGTAAGGAAGCTCCTTGGTGCTCCAAGTTGGTCAAGTTTGAAAACTTTGACAGCAACTATATATTCTTCATGCTCAAATCTACATTTATACACTGATCCATATTTTCCTGAACCAACCAGGTTGGCTAAGGAGAAACCATTTGTTGCTTTCACTAAATCTGCATATGAGAACTTCTTCAACTCCTTGCAGGGTGGATGAGTTGCTTCTTTAACATTCTTTCTCTTCTTTATTAAAAGAACGATTGTGAAGCATGATAATAAGACCAAAGAAAGAGAAATAGGTCCTAACACCTTCAAAATGTTTAGTGATTTCCGTTCTCGGGATGCCTTTGAATTGCAAAGTGGCAGCTGTAATAATGGGGAGCTGACACATAACTTCTTGTTACCTTGAAAGAACACCTCACTTGCATTCTGAAATATCCCACCTGTTGGTACCTGTCCCTCAAGATTGTTGAAGGACAAATTGAGGAGCTTTATGCCAGTAAAATTCTCAAAGAACTCTGGGATTTCCCCAGACAAGTTATTTTGAGAAATATCCATCACGGTGATGCCTCTCAAATTAGCAAAAGATTCAGGAATTGTTCCTTCAAGAAGATTTTTCTCCATGTGCAGGGACTCCAAATGGACACACTCACCTAAAGTAGATGGGATGTGTCCAGACAACTCGTTATTGGAAATAATCAAAGTGCCAAGGTTGATCAAGCCACTAATCTCCAGTGGTATTTTTCCAGAGAGTTGGTTGTGAGACAAGTCTAGAGCATTAGAAAGGGAGGATAGGGTAAAGATCTCGATAGGGAAGAATGAATATACAATGATCATCCAAGAACTTTCCCGTGACCCTCGCGTCGTCCTCCTCTAGGCGACTCGAGGGGCGACCGCACCGCCACCCCTCGTCCCCCCACCTCCGGCTTCCCAGGCCGCTGCCGCCGGCGGGTCGGCTGGCGGCGGCGGCCAGCGGTGGCGGCCCCCAAAGGCGACACCGTCTCGTTCCTCTCCTCCCTCCCCTTCCCCCACTCTTCTTCTCTTCCTCGCCCCTGCCTCTCACCGCCGTTTCTCCGCCCTCCTGCCAGCCAGATCCGCCGGGCGCCGGCCGGATTTGCCTTCTAGAGGCCGGATCCGTCGGACGCCGGCACTGTCTGCCGCGCCACGACGCCTGGGGGGCGAGCTGCCGTGCCGCGCCCGCCGCCGCCGGGGGCTTCTTACCCGCCGGTCGCGCGGCGCTTCGTTCCGGGGCTCGTCGGCGTGGGCGGCCCGGCCTCGGTGGCGTTGGGGTGTTGGCGGTGCTCTGCGCTGACATCCTCCCAGCGTCCTCGGTGGCGGCGCGGGCCCCCGCTCCTGCTGCGCCCCCTCGATGGCTCCGCGGTCTTCCTCAAGGCGTGGCGGCGTCCCCCTGTCGGTGTCCTCTAGGTGCTCCCTAGTCTTCCTCCTCCGGCCTCGCTCGGCCATTGGACTGGGGGCGGCTCCCGGAGGCTCTCCCAGTGGGGGGTCGGATCTCCGCCTGGGGGCTCCTCGCCATCTTCTGTTGCACTCTTCTTGTGGCCGTCACGCCGTGTGGAGGAGGTCCCGAGCGAAAGCTGAGGTTGGCTACTGCCAGAGCCGACGACGGAGGCACCAGAGGTGTCGCACTCTTTCTTGGAAGCGTCGTCGTGGGCACCTCCCCCTCACCGTGGGGATTCTCCGGGGGAAACCCTGCCTAGGGCTGCCTGGGCTGGCGGCGACGGCGTGCAACGTCGTCTTCCTCCATGGAGGCGTCGCTTTGGAGCCCCATGGTGCCTTGGTGGTGTTCGACTTCTGCTGTTTGGGCCAAGGTCGTGCCTCTTTGGAATTGTTGCCTTCCTCGCGTGCACCGCTTCCCCTAGCCTGAGTGTCTCGGTCGAAGTCGGAGCTGCTCACTGTAGGGTCAGTGATGCTGGGCAACGATGCCGTGCTGTGGCTCTCTGGTTTTGGTTGGGGTGGTGTTCATTGGGTGTTGGTGCGGTTGCCTTTGAGGTTCTGGGCGAGGCTCGCAGTGAGTTCGGTTCCCCTGTTGGCGGTGTCTGGTTTGCTTGGAGGCGGGCGCTACGGTGAAATCGGAGCTGCTGTGTTGCGGGGGTGCAATGTAGCTCGGCAAAGATGACACCTTCTGCGCTTTTGCTGATTTGTGGCAGTTGGTGGAAGCCCGGTGGAGGAAGTCGGAGCTGCTTGACTTGTGGTTGAGCTCGGCAACGATGACTTGCGCCGGACTGCAGGGTCCGCCGTCTTGTTCTGTGTGGGGTTGCATGTGTGGTGCGGCTTGTGTTGAAGGCTTGCTTGGAGGCGGGCGCTACGGTAAAGTCAGAGCTGCTGCGTTGCGGGGATGCAATGTAGCTCGGCAACGACGACACCTTCTGCGCTTTTGCTGGTTTGTGGCAGTTGGTGGAAGTCCGGTGGAGGAAGTCGGAGCTGCTTGACTTGTGGTTGAGTTCGGCAATGATGACTTGCGCCGGACTGCAGGGTCCGCCGTCTTGCTTCGTGTGGGGTTGTATGTGTGGTGCGGCATGTGTTGAAGCCCCAATCCAACTGGCCGGTGTCTGTGTGTTGTGCGGTGCGCGTTGATGGCCCAATCCAACCGCCCGTTGTGTAAAGGTTTTCGGTCTGGTTTTCCTTAAAAACTAGGTCAACTCTTCTTCTTAATTGAAAGGCAGAGCTTCTGCCATTACGTTAAAAAAAAAAAAAAAAAAGGTCTCGATAGGTATGCTACCGTGAAAGTTATTACAAGAGAGGTTCAGTGTCTGCAAATTTTTACAGCGTCCTAGAGCTCCTGGAATCGGTTCACTCAAATTATTTGTATCTAAATAAAGCTCACTCAGTTGACTAATATTACTGATTGATAGTGGAATTTCTCCTGAAAGTTTGTTCTGGGATACGCTGAGGAGATATATGTTCTGAAGGTTCCCAAGTGAGCTAGGAAGGTTTCCAGTAAGTAAATTTTGTTCCATGCGGAGCAGCTTGAGGTTTGTGAAGCGCACAATCTCTTGTGGTATGGTTCCAGATATTTTATTGGCTGCTAAGAATAATAGCTCCAGGCTCTTTGAAAGACCCACAATGGATCTTGGCAGGATTCCTTGAATGTTGTTTCCATCCAAGTACAACCTTACCAGCTGCCTGCAATTTGCCTATGAAGATAGGAACGACCAGTCTCCAGCTTCAAGCTGGTTCATGCCTAGGTTCAGTTCGATTAAGTTGGGCAAGCTACCAAAGTGAGGAATGATACCATGGAATGCATTATAGCGAAGATTAACCACCTGAAGATTGGTTGTGTTGGCTAGAGAAGTGGGGATTTGGCCTCGGAATTGATTTTCCTGCATAATCGAAATTTGGATGTTTGGAAGGGTATGCCCGATGCTATATGGAATTTCGCCAGTGAGATTGTTCATACCCATGCCAAGGTATACAAGTGCTGATATGTTGAAAATAGATGCTGGGACTGTACCTGACAGTATGTTGTAACTCATGTCTAGTTGTTGCAGGTTTGGAATTTCACCTATACTCAATGGGATGCTACCATGAAATTTGTTATCTCCAAGAAAGAGGATAACAGGGAAGAAAAATTTCCTAAAGTGGATGGTATGGTTCCTGCAAGACGATTAGACTGCAAGATAAGATATTGCAAGGGTGAGTCAGTATTTGTAAAAGTAGGTATGGATCCAACAAATCGATTCAGCCCAAGGGCTAATATTTGAAGTGATGTGCTATTGAACAGGGCCACAGGAATCTCTCCACTGAGCTGATTGTTTGTCAAGTACAACTCTTGAAGCGAAGAACTATTAGCTAGGAGTGGTGGGATAGGCCCTGTGAGGCTATTGTTGGTGAGATCAACCGAGACAAGAGAAGAACTGCTTCCGAGTGTAATAGGAATGCTGCCCCTCAGAGTATTTCCAACAAAACTCAAACCTGATAGGCTGCTGAGTGTCCCCAGCCCTTCTGGGATGCTTCCACCAAGGGAATTACTGTCAAGATCAACGATTTGCAGGCGGAAACAAGACGATAGAGTGTTTGGTATCATGCCACTAAGGTTGTTGAAGCTGAGGTTAAGATACTGCAGCCTATTCAGCTGCCCAATCTCAGCTGGGAGTTGACCACTCAGTTGATTATTTGGCAAATGGATCCTCGAGAGGAAAGTGAGATTGGCAATGCAAGGAGGTATCTGGCCATAGAGCTCAAGTGATTCGAGGTTGAGTGCAATGACACGTGACGGGTGTCTCTTGCTGCATGAAACACCGAACCAACTGCAGAATTGGCTGGAATCATTCTTCCATGATGCTAGTAGTCCAGCAGGACTTGACATATGGAGCTTGAGGCAAAGGAGGGCTTGCAAATCAGAGGTTGATTCATTGTGGAGATATGTAGAACCTAATGAAGATGTAGGGAGTGTCAAAAGAAAGGCGAGAGCAATGGCCAGGGGCAGCGAGGAATGGATAATTGTTACATGAAAAATGTCGTTTCTTCCAGCTCTACACTTGCTGATGCTGAAGGACATGGTGCTTGACATCTTGTGCTTTGAGTTGTGATTTCTCGGATCAGTGGCTTCTGCATTTATAGAAGGCAATTGTGTTGCCAGTGAGCTACTTTGTCCATGCTTGATGTAAATACGAAAGGAATATCAACAGGAAAAAAAAGATGACAAATACTCAAGTAGTGATTGGACTACAATTGCTATTATGTCAGGTTGTTTCTCCTTCCTGTGTGGTCGCTGTATTGTTGTCTCTTCTTAATGAAAAACATGCTCAGCACGTTAAAAAAAACTACAACTGCCATTGCGTGAAAGAACGAGAAAGACTTGAGTTCCAGCCAACGCTGAAGAAATTGAGGCCTGTCTTTTGGTGACTAGTCAGCTTGTCATGTCACCATGTAGTCACGGAGAGCAACATGCAAGCAAAAATATCCAAAAACTTTGACTAGTTGACCGGCTGCAAAGACTGGTGACCTGAGCTTGCTATCACGTGACTTCCAAAGATACCAGTACACCCACCCATGTCCCATGGAGGTGGGTAGAAGACTTCACCATGGGTAGAAGACTTCAGGGGAGTCGGCGGTGGCGTTTGTGATCCGGCCAACTGAGAATAAATTCAGTTGCATGTTCCCCTGGTGGTGTCAAGTGCTGGGCGCTGTGATTTCCTCCATATATGCCAAAATATCGTTATCCCTTCACGGCTACTCCCACATGCTATAATAATATTGGCCCTCCAAACATTTTTAGCCTCACATCCTACGTTGTCATAGACTTTACTTTCTACTAAGCTTTGTCAGAACTGTGGCCACCATTTATTTGACTACATCTGTTTTCTTTTGTACACTTTATCCAGTGTTATTTGGCAAAGCCTTGGTCGCATTTGTGAATCGCAGCTGAAAATGTACCATTATTGGCTAGTGGTGATGAGCGATTAAAATTTAAAACGGATTGAGGCATTGAGCAAGGGTGAGTTGGGAATGTCTCTGAATCAAGTACTTAAGTTGCTTAATAATCTCTTACATTTGCTATGTGTCCTCGCAAAGCGCTTTGCAGATGAGGAGGTTTTCGTGGAGTTCAACAATGATGAGATGGAGCTCCCCTAGTTGATGCATGTGCTATGGTGCTGAGGCATGAAGTTAGAGATGATGAGAGGGGTAGGGATACAAAATTTATTTTGAGTAATAAAAGGGATAAAGTATTAGATGACGGGGCAAAGAAGATGCAGCCGGAGAGAGAAGAGAGCAACAGGTAGAATAAAGAATCTTTTGTACGAGCGAGACCTAAGATTGTTTTTAGAGAAGAAGTTTAGAGTGTACAACAGCTGGAGTCGTCGTCAATAATAATAAAAGCAAAAATACAAAAAAGACTTAGACTAGTTGATTGACCACGAAAGACTGACCTGCAATTGCTATCATGTGAGACTTACCAAGATTATTTGGGTAGAGGCTTCCAGCAACTGAGAAGAAATTCCGTAGCATGTTCCCCTGAAGGTTTTAAGTGCTGGGGCGTTGTGATTTCCCCTATGTTCTTCCCTTCACTCCTACTCCTGTGGCAACCTATCTACTCTACTAAGGGCAGGCAGCAGGTTTAGTTTGCCGCCCTCTCCAGCAGCTCGAGGAACACGGTGACACTAGGAGTAATCAACAGGGATGGCACCGTATGCTTGGCCTCTCCCAATTCGGCTGCTTCTTGTGCTCCTCGTTCTGCTGCTGCTTCTTGCCAGCCGCAGCCTTGGAGTTGGAGCTGGAATAATATTACACGGGCCTTCCCCTTCGTGCGGGAGCAGTAAGTAAAATCACGAGTACTAGTATTAAGTTGTTGCTATTCTAAGTTTTTTTTTTCTGACCCTGTCTTGTAAATGTCCAAAAATCTGTCAGTGAATTCTTTTTTCTTGAGAGGTGTTCACGAAAATTTTTAATAACGAACGTTGATTGGTAGTATATGTTTTCACCATCGCAGAAGATCCACTTGGCGGATGTCCACCACTACCCCCGGCGTATCCACCACCGCACCATTGATGGATCGGAATTCAGAAGCGCCATCGTGTGTCAGCTTGTAATGCTCATGATCTAGATAATGCCTCTAGATAAAGGATGTCATAATTCAGCCTTGGTTAGCCTACTTCTGACTTCTGAGACACCTTTTGACCATCCATTCCGTTCTATGACAACCTTTTAAGTTTCACTGCTTTTAAACTATCACAAGGTTTCTATTCTTCAGTTTTACTACCGCAATCCCATGAAATCAACTATAACTATTGAAATTTGAATGATTACAAACCTTTCTCTTGTGCCCAACACCTGGCCCGCGTATATATATCTGATTATGCAGATCAAATGGCATCGATTTTGCATTATGAGAATCACACAAATTGTTAACTAACTTATGGCTAAAGATTATAAATTTTGAATCTTGATATGCATGACACCGTATAAACCGAAACACTGGAGTATATACGAGTTGGCAAAAGGTGAAACTAATGGTACACCATATGTTACTACGGTATCATTAAGTTGCTGTTTCAGCAGCCTTCAGCAAGCGCAAATAGGATGTGATGGTAATTTGGTGTATGCTAGGCCTCCTCCAGCGCATGTAGAATTTTTTGGATGCATGGATGTTTGGATGGCTGGGTGCGTGCCCAGGCCTACCCTCATGTAAAAATCGTCTTTGGGCTTGGCCAAGGCCCTGCTTGGAATATAGAAAGTTTTTCTCATTCCTATGTTTTTTCTGTGCTCATCTTGTGCTTTGAGTTGTGATTTCTTGTATCAGTGGCTTCTACATTTATAGAAGGCAATTATGCTGCCAGTGAGCTACTTTGTGGCCATGCTTGATGTAAATACGAAGACTATCAACAGGAAAAGAAAAAAAAATACGACCACTATGATCGGATGTGTGAGAGCCAATGAATCAGTCTCATTGCTTGCTCTCTTAGTGTGATGAGTGATTGTCAACGAGCTCAAACCCTCCGATGGACTAGAGGTAGAGGATAATGAAGATCTCAATGGACTGAGGCAAAAGCCCTTCAAAAGACTGGACGCAAGTCTCGGTGTCGATCGGCTATGGAAGCTCGGTACACGGAGGGGAGGTTCGGCAACGGTAGTGTAAGCCCTCCGATGGACTGCGAGGCGACTCCGATGGACTGGAGAAGCCGGGTGCCACCGTGGTGCTCCAACCCAAGTGCATGGCGCGAAGGCGTGCGAGGGAGGATTTGGCGGCTTCGGCTCAAAACCGTCACCCAACTTCAAATGATTTGGTGGGTTGGGCTCCGACTCACTAAGATAGAAGGTTGGGCCAAGACCTGGCCCAGAAAGCTCGTAGAATAAAATTTTTCGGTTTCTGACTTCAAAACCAGGGGAAGCTTCCGAACTACTGGCTACGTGACGTACATTCAGGCGAGGCGTGGAGAAAAAGAAGAAGATCAAAGCATCATCGTAGTTGTTCGATTGCATCATTTTCATTTCAGCCCCTTCTGGGCATTCTAGAATAGGGGTCTTAGTGTTAAATGGTGTCGTTAGGCATGGGGGTATAAATAGACTTGTGGCTGGTCATTTAGGTGACTCTTCCACCATTTGTAAACCCTAGGCTTAGTTTGCACGCAGCCAAGTGCTTAGAGAGAAAATCGGGTGCTAATCTAGGATTTGGAGTCCCCTAGGCTAGTTCTTTGTACCAAGAAGGAGGATGAAGGGTGGTAGGCTGTAGGAACCTTGTATGAACTGATTTTCTATCTTCAATACATCAAGATTCAGCAGCAATTTGAGTCCTTGTGTGCAGCCCCTTTCCCTTCCCCTTTCTAGTTTGGATTTTGGATGAAACTCAAAAGCTTTTGGTGATTTGTGTTTGCCCATGAGTTAATCCACTTCTTTTGATGTTTTGGGCTTGCAAAGACGTGGATATTATGACCTAGTTCATCTCAATCCCGTTGGATTACCACGAGCAAGTCGTTCTTGAGTTTTCTCCTTTCTTGCCCAAATATTCACCTCTTCACGAGATCTAAAATTCCCGTTAATCCCGTGATCTTTTTTCATAAATATTTTGGAAATAGCTTTGGAATGGAGCCAGGATAGCCTGTGCCAATTTTCGTGAAGTTTAGAAAAGATTTGAACAAATTTGAGATTTGAGAACTCAAGTTTTGGGGCTAATTCCGTTGCCACCGGAACATCCAGTGAGAGCTACTGGAAGATCCGATAGCAACTATCGGAATATCCGGCGGCTCCTACCAGAACATCCGGCGGCTCCTACCGGAACATCCGGCAGCTCCGGATCCCTTGTAGCAACCGGAACATCTGGTGTGTTCTACCGGAATATCCGGTATGCACTGTCGGAACATCAGTCAGCTACTACCGGAATATCCTGTGTTCTCACGCAGCCTTGCCTTTCTTTTGTGTTTTTTGTGTTCGAGTCTTTGCTTCAACTTCGTTGTTTGTGTTTCTCACCAGTGGCCCATACTCCTTGCTTGCTGCTAGTCAGTAAGATGCATTTAGGTGCGGAGTGACTAAATGAGACACTTATTGCAAGTGTTGTCGCTTGCTTTGACTTGCGGTCTTTGTAATCGTTGAGTGTTTCTGCTCGCTTGGTGCATTTCCTTTCAGTGGATTGCACCAAATGCTGGCTAGATACGTATCTGTTCAGTGGACGGTGCCTAGCGTTCGTTTGTTTGTTTCGTCAGTTTACCGCGCGACGCTGTGAGTTTGAGTTTTTAGCTATTCCTATTCATCCCCTCTGGTGGCAGTCTTCGATCCTACACTGTGAAATATACGACGAGGCTTGAGGTCTTGCCAACGCTGAAGAAATTGAGGTCTGTCTTTTGTTTTTTAGCCTTCGTCGTATATTTCACGGGATAGCGATCGTAGTGGTCTGTCTTTTGGTGATGGTCACCATGTCATGTCACAATGTAGTCACATTTTTAGAGGAGACATGCATATTACAAAGTGGATAAATTTAGAGTACAACAGCTGGAGTTGTCGTCGTCCGTTCGGAGCAACATGCAAGCAAAAATATCCAAAGGCTTTGACTAGTTGACTGGCCGCAAAAGACTGACCTGCGCTTGCTATATCATGTGTGACTTCTGGGAGTCGGTAGCGGTGTTTGTGATCCGGCCAACTGAGTGGCATGTCCGCTGCAGTTTTTAAGTGCTGGGGCGCTGTGATTCCCCCCTATGCCATATAATTTCTACTACTCCTGTGGCAAGGCAGTAGGTTTAGTTTGCCGCCCTCCAACAGCTCGAGGAACACACGGTGACACTGCGAATGATCCGCAGGGACAATGGCACAGTATGCGGCTTTCCCTCTCCCAATTCGGCTGCTTCTTCTTCTCCTCGCTCTACTGCTTCTTGCAAGCCGCAGCCTTGGAGTTGGATTAATAAACAGGCCTATCGTCCAACCACGTACTAATATTTGCGGGAGCTGTAAGTTAAACCACATGTGCTAAGTATTAAGTTGTTGGTATTTCAATTCTGATCCCATATTGTAAATCTTCAATTTTCTGTTCGTGAATTCTTTTCTCTTGAAGAGGTGCCATGAAGTTTTTAATAACAATGTTTTAATCCGATTGTAGGCTGATTGGTAGTATATATATTTTCACCATCGCAGCGGGCCCACGTGGTGGATGCCCACCACTACCCCCACCGTATCAGCCACCGCACCTGCACCATTGATGGATCAGAATTCCGAAGCGCCATTGTGTGTCAGCTTGCATTGCATGCATGCTCATGATCTAGATAATGCCTCTAGGCTCTAGATAAAGGGTGTCACAATTCAGCATCAGCTAGCCTACTTCTGAGACAACTTTTGAGTTTTGATCATTCGATTCAAATGACCTTTGTATCCTTCCGTTCCGGGACAACTTTTTAAGTTCCACTGCTTTTAAAGTAGCACAGGCTTTCGATTCTTCCGTTTTACTAGCGCAATCCCATGAAATCAACTACAACTATTGAAATTTGGATGATTACCAATCTTTCTCTTGTGCCCAACACCTGGCCCGCGTATCTGATTATTATACAGATCAAATGGCATCGATTTTGCATTATGATAATTACAATTTTTTTAACTAACTCAGGGCAGCTCCAATGTGTGTGTGTAGTTGGATAGAATTTGCAATGGATTGGCATATCATAAGTGTCCAACTTCCTATATGAAATTATAATTTTATAGCTCATGCTATACCGGGACTTGTGCAAGGGCCCAACTTCCTTTGATCCGCACAAGGATCTAATCTTATCTTACTATTACTAATTAAAGGTTCTAAAAGAAACACTATTTTCAAAGCACGGTAGAAAAAAAGATAAATTTAAAGTCTCTCTTACTATTACTAATTAAAAGTTTTAAAAGAAACACTACTTTCAGAACTCTAGAAAAAAGATAAATCTTAGAAATTCTCACAATAATCAGAAAGATCCGACCATCAATTGGCAGATTGGAATATTGATAGACATTAGATCTCTTTTCTAAATAATTACCCACCTTTGCCATTATAAAAGGCCTTGAGTTCAATTCTCAACGAAAGCAAATATCTTCTTCTTTTTTTAGGTTTTTCCATTTTCAAAATTATCTTCAGTTTTATCCATTTTTTCCCATTAAAGATGCTAGAAACCTTTCTATGAAACAGATAGTTTTTTGCCTAATCTTACTATTACTGATTGTTGACTCATTTTGAAGTTTCCACGTCAATCCTCACGAGATGCGCTAGAAAAAAATAAAGTCATAAAAATTCTCACAATAATAAAAAACATCCGATAATCAATTAACACGTTGAAATCTTAATAGCCATTAGATTTGTTCTCTAAGTAATCACCCACCTTTGCCATTGTCAAAACAATATTAAATAATCTCTAAAACTACATATTAATTATCCACTCTGCCATTATGAAAGAAAATATAAAAACACCCTAAATTTATACATAATTGTTCACATTTGTTATTATCATGGATAATACCAAATAGTCCCTCTAATTTATATTTAAATTCTTCACCTTAGTTAACTGATAGTACAATGAAAATAACCCCTCAGATTTATATTAAAAACACCTACTTTTGCAATCGATCAAAGATTATCTAAATCAATTATCACTATAGGAAAAAGGCCTTCTAGATACGTTTTGACAGCAACGATGGCTAAAGCGTCACTACACAAAAGGCGTAAACATGCTTTTTGACACGTTTTCTAGAATGTCTCAAATTGACACGATGTTAGACACGATTAGAGTGTCGAAAGACATGAAGTGACACTTGTTGTCATGTTATTTAAATCATCTCAACATGACACGTAGTTAGCTACGCTATTAACCATCAGTAGCATCTAGACATGACATCAAACGTGTCAAACAAACGTGCATATGCATGTAAATATGTTTTTTGATACAACTTAAAAGTATCTTAAAATAACACGAATTAAGACACATTTTCAATCGTCAATAGCATAGAGACACACAAAAAGCGTATCAGACAAGGATGTCTATCGGCACATAAAGACGTTATTTGACACGGTATTGAGAAGTTGAAATTCGTTAATTGTAAATATAAAAACAGTGCATTACTTAACTAATCACATGCGATACAGTGGTCTAGTGGTGGGGAGGCATTATGTGAGGTATGAGGTCACGAGTTCAATTCTTAGCGATTGCATTACACGAAAATCATATCCTGTAGTATATGTTTTTTACTATTTTTAAACACATATTAAAGTGTTTTTACAAAATGTAACAACATCAATAGACACGTTGTATAAAGCGTTTTTATAAAATGTTACAAAATATAACAACGTCAATAGACACGTTGTATAAATGTATTTATAAAAGTATATCAAAATGCATAGACATGCATATAACGTTTCTATGAAACGTCTCAACTATAGATACACTATCGTAATCCGTCTCTACAATCTTTGTTACAGTGCTTGCAAAGACGCTCCTAGCACGCTTTAAGAAACGTGTCAACATTGATGTAGATACGAAATAAAACGTGTCTATTACATAAATAAAGCGTACCTACGGGATAGGTTTTTCTGTAGTGTATATATGTTGTATTGTACACATAATACATTGCTTTAACTCTGCGAAAGCACGAGTTGATAGACTAGTGATCTAGATGTGTCCCTTCGTTCTAGAGTGATGAACTCCAAACCACGTGTAATCTTGTCTTGTGTCTTCCACAATCTATTGGAAGATCACCAAGAAGGACGCCACCGAAGCGAAAATTCATACCTATATGATGTAAAATTTATTCGCAATATCTATTTTTATATGTATTGATTTAGAAATGTTTAAAGATTTTTTTTCTCGCGTTGCAACGCATGGACATTTTGCTAGTTTATGATATACGTTGACATTTGCTTGGTACCCTAATATTTCTTTTTCCTGTGGAGAACATGATTAGGGCTCCCCGTTCTGATGCAATTTCCTAGCTTCATAATTGTTGCTTTGTGTAGGTATGGGCAGACACGTAGTTTTTATAATTTTTATGAATCGATCAAATTAGGTTGTCGATCTGCAGCACTGTTGGAAATAAACGCGCCGTGGACGTGCGAGGCGTGCCCAGGGCACGACAGGCGAGCGCGCCGGGGCACGGGAGCGTGCGTGGTGAGCGCGGCATGCCCGGCTGGTGCGCGCCGGGGTGCACAGGTGTGCGTGGTGAGCACGGCGTGCGGTAGCTGCATGCGGCGTGCGAGCTCAAGTTGAGTCCATGTTGCGTCCAGTCCATGGCGGTGGGTATTCGTGTCGGGATCGAGTCCAGCGGGCTGTTAGGAGCTTGTGCGTGTGGATAGAATCAGGATTCAGGAGTAGGATAAAGCGTTGAGCCAATCACGCGGGAGGTGGCCGGGATGAGCGCGCAGCGCACGGAGTCGTGGAGGCCATGGCGCACAGGAATGGGGGACGCGGGAAGACGGCGATTATGGCTCCGCAGCGTGCGTCGTGTGGGGTGTATAAGTAGCCATGTAATCTTCCATTTCATTGGGGCCGAGCCTAGTTTAATCAAGTCAAGATATAGGGGTTGATTGGTTCGCGGCCAAAATTGTGGCCCAAATTTAGCCATGGCCAATGTAATTCATTTTTGAACTAGATTGGCCATGGTCAAACTTTGGCCACAAATTCAGCCATAAACCAAACAGGCCCATAGGCCGTTTCATCGGCCGCACCGTTCATCGCTTAGACCATGTACTGTTCATCTTCTTTCTCATGACGGGGACGTGCTGGCGAGAGAGAGTATTCGTGAGCAGGGGTTACTATTTCGGAAGTAAAAAAAATTTCAGCACCCCCCAAAAAACTCGAAATTTCGGGAATTTCGGACCATTTTTAAATATATTTAATTATTTTCTAAATATTTTTTTGGCATAATGTTATTAGGAAAAACCGAAATTTCGGTGGTATTATTTTTTCGGCACCCTCTAAAAAATTCGAAATTTCGGAAATGTCGATCCGAAATTTTAATCCCTGTTCGTGAGCGAGTGAAGGAGCTAGAGGGGAAGCTAAGCTAGCTAGGGGCCCAACAAGTACAAACTCGTCCGAAACGGAACACCATTCGATCACAACACAACCGGAGGCAGTACCACAGCCACTGTACCGTGAAAACGATGTTGAACGGGCGAGGCAATCAAAACATGTGTGTCGAGCACGGCCATGGGTGGTTGGCCTAATCCTTGAGGTCATTGATGAGTTATGAGGCCCCTAGCTATGTAACTTACTAGGAAGAAAGACGCGCTCATGCTTAGTGCGAATGAAGCAGCTGGAACAAAAGAAAAAAGAACACGCATGTCGTTATTTTGTGCAATGAAGGCAAGGTAGCAATTACACAATAATTTAACCAAAGCATGTTCCTAAATATGTTATAAGATATGGCATAGGGATGAAGGTGAGTGCAGGCTTCATCTGTCAACTTCTTCTTGATGACCAGTTAAACTGTCCAAGGAATACTGCCTCTTAAAACTAGGCACATCATCGGCCTCTGCTCCCTTCATCACACAACCTGAAGCCCTGGTCGATGATAAACCAGGGAGGCAAGTGAATGGTTCAATCTAGTGGAAGGGGGCTTCAGGGTAGAGGAGAACTAAATCATAAAAGGTGTCGGTGATGACCAGAGGAGGCTGGCGATGGTGCAAAACCTGAGCGGAGAGAAAGACAGCTGAGCGAGGAGAAGTACGGCGAGGGGCAGGGACACAGCTGCACAGGGCGGGGAGAGCACTCCAGAGCACGTATTGCATATCAGAAATAGCGCACAGTCCTAAAGTTCACTGCCATTAGCCATTGCAGAATTAAAAGGAGAGGCATTCGAAAAGCTCGGTACAATGACGGCAGGAGTAATTATGGCATGGAATCAATTCATTCCTCGATAAATTTATACTTTTTGTTTTTTGTCTACAAATTGAATTTGAAGTTTAAATTTTATAAGGTAATAGTTGCGGTCATAATTTGTATTAGAAAAATAAATGGTGATTTTTTTGTTATATTTCTATTTATTATTAAATGTCTAATTAATAAAAAATATAATAAAATCACCATAAATATTTCTAACATATGTTACAATTTCTTCCATACCCTTACAAAATTTAAACTTAAAAACTCAATTTGCACATGGAGAAATAAAAAAATACAAATTTATCAAGAGGTAAAGTGTACCAACTGAAATAGTTAGAGGAGTGATTTGGACACATTAACATGCCACGTTATTAAAACCACCCACCAAAACCACTTAGGGGGTTATTTGACCAGTTTTTTGATACTTTAAAGGTGCAAAACATCTGGTTTCGTAATTCAGGGGTGATGTATCCCACCATACATACTTCAGGTGGTTATATAGACTTTTTCTAAAAAAATTCAACCAAGAATAAAAAAGAACGGATAGAGTTTTACTTACTTGTACTCTACTTCCGACGAGCTAGAAACTGATCCACCATACAGAGATGCAAATAAGCCTGTCCGTAGATATTATGGCAAATCATTTTTGTACAGGTTCCATAGATCTTTGGAGCCACCGTTCCGTGTCTTAAATTCTCAAACAAGTCGACGGGCTCGGGCGCTCGGCCGGCGACGGCCGTCGGCGAGCTAGCCGGCCGTCGCGCACGCACGTACGAGCCCGGTCGGCTGGCCGAGACGCCACGCCGGCAGGCAGTCACGCTGCACGCGTGGTACAATTCCGTGTGGGCATCGATCGGGATCCATGATCCATCCCGGACCACTTGCACACAAACGCAGAATGCACGTCGACGTCGCGCGCAAACAGAAGAGACGTGACGTGAATTCAAGGGAAACAATCAACCGGAAATCGGAGATGCTGCTGCCTGTGGTGACTGTTTCGTTTCGCTCGCGTTTCCAGCGCACGCGGGGGCTGCGGCGCACAGAGATACTCATTAACCAATGCCAATGGTCTGCCGACGACAACGAATGGCCGTCCAAATCTCTGCCCAAACTAAATGTCCTGGTACCACATGACTGATTTTTCTGTGTATCCATTCGTCACCCGTACCGGTCATCAGATCGAATGAACTATAGCAGTAGTAATTGCCAAGCATGCCCCCCCCCTACCCCGCCCCCTCCCACCACTACACGGATTCGGTGGCTTTGCTTGACCAAGGCACAACGCATCCACCCTCCAACAAAGGCTATCTCTCCTTACATCTCACTGACACGTGAGCTCCACAATCATCTTCTACCTCAGAATAGTACCAACAACGGCAATCTGTCCTCCCCGCGCAAAGCTCCACCACCGTCAAATGGCGCTGCCGGCCTCCCCAAGCCTGCGCCGCCCTGCCGCCGCCGCGTGCCCGTACTCCCTCGCCGCGTCGCCGGCCCCGCGTGCCCGCCCTCCTCGCCGCGCGCCCACGCTCCCTCACCGCGCCACCGCCGGCTTCGCACGCCCGCGCCCCCTCGCCGCGTCGCCCCGCCGCCGGCGGCCCCGCACGCCCGTGCTCCCTTGCCGCGCCGCCGCGCACCCGCCCCCCCTCGCCGCGCTGCTGCCGTCCCCGCGTGCCCTCGCCACACCGCCAGCGGATGCGCGTGCCCGCGCGCTCCCTCATCGCGACCGTGAAAACGTCCAAGTGTTGGGCACTCCGACAACCGTTAGATTGAAACTGGACGGTTGATTTAAGGAGGTAAGGCCGGGTCCAATGAGGTTCTCCAAATCTCATTCTCTATCACTATTCTAACTAACTCTCTCTGTCTACAGTGCAGCATTTATGTCAAACAGTGCAAAACAGTGTTTTGAGAAATCCATTTAGAAAACCCCATTAGAATCAATCTAAGGTACCACGTGCCTTACAAGATCCAAGGCACCGAATCCGGATCCCCCGCTACAAAAAAAAAAAAAATCCCCGGACCTTAAATCAATCCACTATTTCAACTACCTGACTCTCTATCTACAGTAGCGCTGCAGTGTAAAACAATGTTTTACTCCACCACTTTTACTCCACTGTCGGAATCAGTCTAAAATCTTTATCTATAATACTATTTATCCATTATTTTAACTATTCCTGTCTGTTTAGCTGCTTCACCATTGAGCTTCGTCCCAGCTGACGAGTGACGACAACTGGTCCTGGTGGCTGGTACCCGTCCCCCGCGCGTGCGTGTCAACGACATTTTGCGACCAAACCTGCATTTTCAGACCGGCACATTCATTGATGGCCGCTTAATTAAACCGCTGCGCTCTCGCGTCCTCCCCCTCGTGATCTCCGCCCCTCCTCTATAAATATATAAAAAAGGCCCAAAATCCACGGAGAACCCACGCTTTTCGCGGCCCACCGACACACGCCAAGCGCCGACCCACCCCACCCCCACCCGACGCCACCCCGCGCCCGCGCACATGCCGCCACCCAGCCTCACCGTCACCGCGGCGCGCGACCCCCGCCGCCCCGGCCCCCGCCACGCGCCGCCGCAGCAGCAGCAGCAAGGAGGACGCCGCCGCCAAGGTCCCCCACCCGGCAGGGATAGCGGAGGCGCCCCCCGCCGGCGCGGGGACGAGGAAGATGGGCGCGGCGCCCGGCGACGGGGGGCTGCCCGAGTGGTGCTCGCCCGCGGGCGTGGCGGGCGTGGTGCGGCGGCACCCGGCGCCCGCGCTCTTCGCCTGCGGCCTCCTGCTCTTCATGGCCGTCGAGTACACCATCCCCATGGTCGCGCCCGACGCGCCGCCGCTCGACCTGGGGTTCCTCGCCACGGAAGGGATGCACGCCGCCGTCGCCGCCAGGCCGTGGCTCAACTCGCTCCTCGCCGCGCTCAACACGGTCAGTCACTGCCTCCCGCGCCTAACCTTTGCCTTGCCTGCCTGCTTCAATGCCGCCGCCTCCTTGGAAATTTTGACCCGCCTGCACATTTTTACCTTTCTTGCTTGCCTCAATTCCATCGGACTTATATTCAGGTGGTCAACATTCTTGCCAAATTGCGTGTCCGACGAAACACCCATCAAGGATCTTACCTAAACATGGCAACGCATTTGTTACTGTTAAATTATTATTTAGGCGCTAGTATACCAGTATTAGCAGTACGGTTTTAGAAGTACCTACTTCCAATCATCAGGTACGATTGCTAATGCGCCTAATTGTTAATATCTGAATTACCAGCGGAACAACTTATACTGGATTAGCTGTAATATTAATGAATCCCGCCTGTGTTGTTCTTGCCAAGCTTTGGAGCTTCCCCACTCTTGCTTTGTCTCCCGGTGAGGAAAGCAAAGCTGCCCTGCCCCCATCAATGCACCGCCAATGCCGCACGCACGCATGTGGCTCGCGCTTCCCCCAACCAATAATTAATTAACAGCGTACTGCGAGTACCTTTCAATCCAGCCCTGACCTGAACCACCCGTACTCCCGTAGATTACAGATTAAACTTGATGCTGACAGATTTGCCCCAGCGTGTACCCACCAACAAGGCTGCAAGCTGCAGCTGCGAGTCGGCAGGACCAGCAGGGACACTAGGCCGCGAACTGGTGGCGCTCCGGCACCCACCACGCACAGCCAAAGCCCAAACTTTTCTCTTTCCTGATAAGAACTCGAATTAGTCGTGGCGTCGCGCGTTCTTGCACCGATTTCCTGATAACATTCTGCGGTCTCGCCAGCTCTCATGGTCCCTGGCTCCCCGCCGCGGATTTCCGAGCTGAGCGCGACGTGACCAGACCCAGCTCAGACCGACGCTGACAGCCCCGATCCCGACGGCCGCCGCCGCCCATGATGCCCATGCTCACACTTGTTAATCCTTTCGCAGGTCTTCGTCGCGATGCAGGCGGCGTACATCCTGTGGGCCATCCTGGGCGAGCAGCGGCCGCGCGCCGCCGTGGCGGCGCTCATGATGTTCACCTGCCGGGGCGTGCTCGGCTGCGCCACGCAGCTGCCGCTGCCGCGCGAGTTCCTGGGCTCCGGCATGGACTTCCCCGTCGGCAACGTCTCCTTCTTCCTCTTCTTCTCGGGCCACGTCGCCGGCGCCGTCATCGCCGCCGCCGACATGCGCCGCCAAGGCCGGATCGCGCTCGCGCGCCTCTTCGACGCGCTCAACGTGCTGCAGATGGTCAGGCTGCTCGCGTGCAGGGGGCACTACACCATCGACCTCGCCGTCGGAGTCGGCGCGGGCGTCCTGTTCGACACGATCTCCGGGTGGTACTTCGACGCCAGGAACGCCGTTGACGGCGGCAAGAGCGCGCAGCTGGAGAAGCACTGCCGCAGCTGCCAGTGCCACAAGGCTCTCCTCTCTCACTAGCTTACCGATCGACATGGTTTACATCTGCTGGTGGCTCTCCAAGTGCCGACGGCATGCCGACCACCCGGCGGCCAATTGAGCATTAATTCATGTTGTTTTATTGGTTTTGTTTTTCTTTATGGAATCGTTTTGATGTAAGAGAATTCGACTGCTACTTATAGATATGTAACTGTACAAATTGTTTCACCCAATTAGAGTTGTGTTATCAACAACCGATCTTTGTGTTCTTGCTCCCATAGTTACTTGTGCTCCTCAAAATGAGACCTAGAGCTTCTGAATCATCTTGGTTTCCTTCCATACCTCCACCCCACCCCCCCCCCCCCCACCCCTCCCTCTTGTCTCTAACCAAGAGCAGTTCTTGAAGCAAATCGTTATCATTGTTTGGTTTGAGGGGGTTTGAGGAGGATTAAATCCTTTCCTACTGTTCCTAGTCAACTTTCCTACTGTTTCCTAGTCAACTTTGAATAAGGAGAGACTCAATCCCTTTCAATCGCCCTCTAAGTTGGAATCTTTTAACTAGAAATCTTTTAACCACGTAAATTTAGTTGCGGTTAAATAGGTTCAGTTTTTGTCCATAAGCATAATATATATGATACATCAACAACAAGCAAATTTGAATGATGTTATGACATCACTGCAAACTACCAGCCACTAAAACAAGCTTAAAAAGCTAGAAAAACAATAAATATAGTCTCTATGAAAACTTGGAAGTCTTCATATCTCACATAGTTACACATATAATTAGAGAAAATCTAAAACTCAACCAGTTGATTGGGATTGATTTCCTCACCCGGTTGAACGCCCGCGGGGGAGGCGCTGAGGAGGCGCGGCACCGGCGGGGGAGGCGCGCGGCGGGGAGCCGCCGGAGCCGGGGCGACGGCGAGGGAGGCGGAGGGGGCGCGCCGACGGTGGAGGGTGGGGTAAGGGGGAGTTACATTACAGTGTAGTTTTACAGCGTATGTACACTGCAATTCTGGCCATCCATCTAAGATCCAATGGCCAAAAATTCAGGTGGTTGATGTATAAACAAACTCTATAATTAACATACAAAATATATAAATATTACACTTAACTTTGCTAGTTCGGTTATTCGGTTAAAACGGTTAATGTCACATCAAAACCGAAATAATGAGCGGTTAATGAATATGGCAAAAAAAAAATTTAACAGCAGAATTAATTGTTAACCAATTTAACCGATTTTTGCGATTAAGTTGGTTTGATTTAGTTCGATTCGGTTAATCGGCTCCACTTATATTTTGCCCACCCCTACATCCAACCGAGAAGTGGTTAAATGTCCCCTCGGATTCAGATTGAATGCCTTACCTTCACTAAGGCACATGGCCTTGCCTCCTAATATCCACCTTCCAATAAAGATCCAAGGACTCCTATTGTCTCTAGACAAATATCAGCACTTGTTATCGAACAAGTCCGGAGCGCTCGCTCCTCAGCTCGCGCGCCGCGCCGCCGGCAGCCCCGCGCGTACGACCATCCGTGCCCGTGCTCGCTCGCCGCCGGCAGCCCCACGCGTCCGACCGTCCGTGCCCGCGCTCGCTCGCCGCCGGCCTCGTGCGCCCGCGTCTGCACCCGCTCGCCAGGCCACCAGCAGCCACGCCAACCACGCTCGCCTGCACGCGTGACTCCTCCGGTGCGGGCGGGAGTGTGGGCGCCGGCGTCCGAGCGCAGGAGGGCGGGCGCCGGGCACGCGGCCGCCGCGGCGGGCTTGAGCGCGAGTGCCGGTGCGGCCTCCGGCCAGCGCGTGAACCGGGCGAGCGGGAGCTGAGCCGCCGCCGCGGGCTTGAGCGCGGGCGCCGGGCGCGCGGCAGTGCGGTTGCCAGGCGGGCGGGAATCGAGAGCTGGGCCGCCGCCGCGGGCTTGAGCGAGGGTGCTGTCGCGGCCAGCGTTGGCGCGCGGGTGCCGGGCAGGCGAGAGCGCGGCCGCCGTCGCGGGCTTGGGTAGCGGGTGGGAGAGGCATAGGCGGGAGGAAGGGGCGACGTGGAGGCCGAGTGCGTGGAGCAAACGCAAAGGAGGTAATACGGTCTCCAACGGCAATGTCTATATCGTTGCCTGTCCGTATTCTAACTGCTTTATCTCTGTCTACGGTAAAACCTATTCCAACTGCTGTACGGTAAAACTATAGTATCAAATAGTGTTACAGCATTTCATATGGGCACTCCACTGAAGACAGCTAAGATACGCGGTGCTTCGGTGAAACTAAGGCACTGAATCTGAATCCGGATTTTACACGTGCAGTTTTTCAATGGCTAGATTCTTTGAGTTGTTTTTGTTTGACCGATATAATTTTTTATTGAATAGAAGCGCCGTGGAGAATTCCCCTACAGTTTTATACATTTCTTTGGGACTTGCTGCCACTTCCACGTGGGTCCCACACTGCACGGCCCATGTGGCAGTGACTCACGTCTCGCTGCAGTACTGCAGCGAAGACTTATCCGTAAAATCCTCCCTAACCTGATGGACTAGGAGAATGACTTCTTATTTGAATCTCACGATCGAATACTTGCAATTAGGGCGGCCATGTTCCTAAAGACCAAAATATAAAATTGTTACAAGCATAGCATTTTTTTCACCCCCGAAAGGAAGGATCGATTATCATTAGCATCACCACTGTATTCCACTACCTGAATCGCCCCTCTAGAGTTTCTAGTTTCCCATGGTCTCGCTGGGAAAGTAACAGTTGGAAAGACTTGTCAAGTCCACTGGATTCACAACATCTTTCGCTATGATTCTAGAATCTCTAGTACTGTAATACCTAGCTAGGTGTGATTAGCCATGAAAAACAAGAGTGTCTCCTTGGGTGCACAACAGCTAAGGGTGCATCTCCCTTATCCGGACTCCAAATCGTCATATGATCATTATATGCATTTCGATCATCTCGACAAGCTCTGTGCCATGAAGAAGTTCATTATTGAGTTTAAACAATTTCCGAACCAGGTTACTCAATTTTAGGAAAATCGAGTTACCTAGTTAATCATATTAATAACAACGTTGTTGATACGGTCATGGCAGCCGATCAAATTAATTATGATATCTTGTTAAATTAAAGCTTAAGTAAAATTATGGTATGCATAAGATGGCAAGCAAGAATTATTCAAAAACCATGGATCATAATTGGATATGTTGTCTATGGCGTCTGCATTGATGGAATATGCGACGAATACCCATGAGGTGTATCCATATGCATGTTCTCTTTTAGCGATGACTAATTCTTCCTTTGATCTTCTCCTAGCCAATTCTATGGCAAATTTGAAACAAGGCCCATCCATGGCAACTCGACAGCGTGGCCTCAGTACGTGTTGAGCTTCTCCTTCAATGGCTGCCTCGACCACTGTGATGTCTTCACCTTTGGCGCCCTCTCTGTGCCACCATCATCATGGAGCTAGCCCCTCGCTCTCGTGACTTGTGCTGCTCATCTTCTTCGGTAAATCTTGATAGCTCCATTGATCACAATTATCCTACGCACGGCACCTCGACAGTAGCTTCACGCTTCACGCTTCACGTGTTTATACTTGGCTACCTTGACATTATTAGCACAATGTGCTATCATTCGCTTGGCATGCCTCGTCTGCTTCCGCTAGCTCCAGCCGCAGTATTGTGATGCATCGACTGTTACAGGCTTACAACTGGCCCCTTTAATGAAGCGAGAGGGGAGGAAACCAGCGTGCGAATTGTTCTAGATTGAGCCATTCTCTCCTCGTTCCCTTTATATCTCATTTTCGTTTTCGTTTCTGTGTATTACTAGCATTTAACAGTCAGGGAAGAAGCATTACTGATACTACATGTGCAGTGGCTAGAAATTGCAGACCAAGTTAATTAATACAGTATTACTCAGAATGGAATCGCTAGCTAATAATAGCATGCAGTAGCTGGTTGTTTCTTCATCCATCACAAGGGCGTGAGGCTGATCCGCTTGAGGAGGCAGAAGTACGCGAGGAGCCGGTAGGCGAGCGCCATGGCGAGCAGGATCCAAACCTCGCGCATGCCGCCGTCGAGGTCGACGGTGCCGAAGGACGGCGAGGACTGCAGCCTCTGGCACCCGCCGGGGCTGCCGCAGTTGTACGTGAGGTGGCCGTGGTACTGCGCCTTGAGCAGCAGGTTGAATCCGTAGTGCATGAAGGAGACGTACTTGAGCCATCGGATGAACCTCGGGATGTGCTGCACGTAGTAGCCGCCGGTGAGGAGGAAGAGCATGAGCACCAGCGACGCCATGACGCCGGCCCTCTTGACGCTCAGTATGGCGGCGCCGAGCAGCTCGCCGGCGCCCTGGCTGGTGAAGACGATGAGCAGCGTGGCGAGCAGCGTGAGGGCGAAGCACGGCACGGTGCGGCGGAGCCCCGCCATGAAGTAGAGCACGGACATGAAGAGCGCCGGGTAGACGAGGTGCGGCACGGCGTCGCACAGCGTGCTGCTGGCGTAGTAGGCGCTCAGCCGGTACATGTCCGCCTTGCGCTCCTTCACCAGGTACAGCTTCTCGAAGGGGAAGACGTAGACGGAGCCGAACAAAGAGGACGACGTCCAGAAGATGCAGATGTAGAAGATGAGCCCCACCTGGTCCCGGAGCTGCGCCTCCGTGCCCGTCTGCGACTTCCACCAGAGCAGGCCCAGGAGCAGCGCCACGCCGACGGCCTGCGCGAGGCGCATCTTGTCCAGGTAGTCGGGGGCGCGCGAGCGGAGCGTGCGCCGGGACAGCACGGCGAACTGCTGGAGCCAGCCGATGCTGCTGCTGCGGGCGCGCACCGTCAGCCAGAGCTGCTGCTCCGCCGTCCGAGGAGCATTTGGTGGTGTGTCGCCGGCGGCGGCGGCGGCGGCGACCTGCTTGTACTTGAGCTGGAGGTGCCGGATGACCTGGGACCGGAACCCCTGCGGGTCAGAGTCCGGCGGGGACCCGGCGTGCGGTAGGAGCAGTGAGTCGGGGACGCTGATGTCGTCGAGGTTGCCGGTGGCGAGGTCCAGCAGGAACTCGGCGGGGTTCATGGGGATCTCCGGCACGAACCCCAGAGAGGAGAAGTGGGGCATGCAGTCCCGGGCCTTGCCGTGATAGATGGCGTGGCCGTCGGAGATGAGCAGCAGCTTGTCGAACATGTGGAACATCCGGCTCGACGGCTGGTGGATCGTCGTGATGATCGTCCGACGCGTCTGCATCCAGAGTCCAACTCGATCAGACGATCAAACTCACGCACGCGCCATTGCCAAGGACTCAAGATGCATCATGCATGGTGGTTACCTTGGCGAGGCGCTGGAGGATGAGGATGAGCTTGCTCGCCGACGTGGAGTCGAGGCCGGAGGTGGGCTCGTCCAGGAGCAGCAGCGACGGGTCCACGAGGATCTCGTTCCCGATGCTCGTCCTCTTCCTCTCGCCACCCGACACCCCCCTCACGAACGCTCCCCCGATCTTGGTGTGCCGGCACCTACATATTATTGCCAAATGACGACGATGAAGATTCGAAACCTCGCTCCATGGAAATTCAATTCCCGATGATGAAGATTCGAGGGGTCAGCCAATGCAACCTCTCTAGGTTCAGCTCGGTGATGATGGCGTCCACCCTGTCGCGCTTCTGCTGCTTGGACATGCGAGCGGGCAGCCTCAGGAACGCGGCGAACACCAGGGTCTCCTCCACCGTCAGCTGCGGGAACAGGACGTCGTCCTGAGTCACGAATCCAATCCTGCACCACAGCACAGAGATCCATTCACACAAAGAAATTCAGCAAATACTACTTTATTTGGCATGCAATGATACATGTCACCATTTACCATTTACAAACTGGACATTTCACAGTAATTCAGTAAATGCTTGTTATTGCACTGTTGAGGCAGATTTACTACCTCCTTTTGAGGCAGGGGCTGTAGGGAGTGTCATTGTAGGTAATCTGGCCCTTGATGCCGCCACTGAGCCTGCCTCCAAGGATCTTGAGCAAGGTGGTCTTGCCACTGCCAGATGGGCCCATCAGCGCCAGGATCTCACCAGGGTCCACGCTCCCGGCAATGCCCTTGAGGATGTGCTTGCAGCCGCTGCCCTGCTGGTCTGCCCTCATCTGCGACGCAAACGCCACTCTTGCAGCTGTCAGGGGGTTCTTCAGAGTCATCTTCACCCTGTACTCCACATTCTCGAACTGCATTTTTTGCCAAAAGGAAAAAAACACAAGTGTTCAGTTTTCTCCTTGTAATTCTTCTTTGCAGTAAAACATCGGACACCGTTAGTTATCTGTACACATGACAGTTTCACCTACAGCCTAAAAACAAAAATTCGATATTGTAGAAAAGCGTAATATGTACCTTGAGGAATATTGGAAGAGGGCCATCTTTGGTCGGCCACAGATGATCTTCCTCCCCGTCGACCTCGTCATCAGCATATCCATTGCCTTGTGAGGAAGCAGGAGGAAGATGGTGGCGGTCCTGCTCATCGCTGATCTCCATTGTCGATCGGTAGGAGAGAGAGAGAGAAAGTTGTTTCAGAGAGAAAGCCAAGCATATGGCCTCCCTCTTCTTGTTATGAAGTAGCAGCAAATAAGATGTGTGGGATTAGACAACTACTAGCAACCAAAAGCATGCCTACTTTGTTGTGATGATGTTTTATATGCATGGTTTGTTCTTTTACCTTGTTTGGTGACCCACAATCTTTCTAAGAGGGGCTTAATTGGGTGGAGAGAAGTTTCCACTCCATTGGATAACAGCCGACGGCATTGTCTGTTGATCACCGTGCAGTCATATGCCAGCAGCAACTAACACTCAGTACCATCCACAGGCACGAAACTGCGTTCCACAATTAATTAAGAATGGAATCGCTAGTTAGTAGCTGGATCATCACAAGGGCGTGAGGCTGTACCAGTAGTAATTGCTAACCATCAACGGCCAATTGAGCACTAATTCATGTCGTTTTTTAGGTTTTTTTTTCTTCTTTTATGGAACCATTTTAATGCAAGAGATTCAAGTGCTACTTTACGGATATACACCTGTACAAACTGTTCTCAACGCAAGCTGTAAGCCTGTAACTTGTCATACAAGTATCAGAAGTTTCCAAGCAAAGGACTAGTCAGAATCAGCACAAGAAACTGAGCTCTGATCAGTTGGCAAGGGCAAAACGCATCATTACTTTCTGACTGAACAAATACACATTTCTGAAAGTGATCTCAAAGTGTAGGTACTAGGATGATTTATTCATTTCATCTCAGAAGCTCAGCATACATGAGATATGAGAAAGCGTTGCAATTGCAAGATTACAGCAGGTGATCACGTCTACCTAGTACCATACAGTATCAGTTCTCTTGCCTCAGTCCTGCATCATGGATGGACCTGCAAAAGATTGTCACCTATATAAGTCACCCCCAGGAAACAGCAATAGGGGTGGCCAAGCAAAAATATAGGATCAGTTGGATCAGAAGCAGCCAACGACGTCTTGGTGAATCAGGCTGGCCTAATTAGACATGAACTTTGCTTTGTCAACACCATTGGCAGACCCATTCTGCACACCGAGCTTGTGGAACTCGGCCTCGATGACCTCCACGATCTTGGCATCCTCAGGGTCCTGCTCGGGGATTTTCACATGCAAGGAGCCCTGCTTGATGAGCTCCTGGTTCAGAGCTTGCTCCTGGATGAAGTTGTAGAGCTCTTGGTGGAAGGGGTGATCGAGAGAGAAGCAATCATTGGCATCACTTGATGAGTGTTTCGATGAGCCTGAGCCCTCTCGGCGACAGAAGTGGGGAAGGGAAGAGTAGTCCATGATCTGCATGCTCCAGAATTTCCCATGTCAGTCAAGGCAGCTCTGATTCTCTTATTTGACTTTGGAGACAAATAATACTGTCTAACAAAATGATAATCAGTCTTATTTTACCTTTAGAAGCTCATCTTTCCCACAACCGCGTAAAACATGAACCTTCTTTCTTGTTCGCTCTTGCAACAGAGGCTTCACAACCTAAAATCAAATGAAATATTAATATGTATTTACAACAAAAGTAAGCAGTAGTAAAAATCTCAAAGATCGTACCCTCCAACATGCAGAAAATATATATGGAGCGTTTACTATATAATAGGTCTCTGTCTTCTCAGGGTAATTCAAATCGTCAACTGTAGATATTGCAGTCACAATCTGTAATACAACAATAATTAGACAGCAATATATAGTATGAAAAAGATGGATAGGATTTGCAATGTGAACGTTTTATAAAGTATTGACTTATTTAAATAAGGCACTATTATCCCAGTCCTCTATAGTTTGTGTGACCTTATTAATACAGTACATTGAGTTAGGTAAACAGGCATACACATACACCAATTGTTTTCACCCTCTGGACGTTATGAAAATCAATTTACACTCCTAAGGGTATAATACCTTCATTTGGTTTAGTGCTGACAATTTCAGACCAGTCATATCGAGAACCTTTATACAGGTGGTAATAGGCCTCCCATGCTTCTTTGTCGCCATAGGCTAGATGAAACAAGAGTGGGCATGTGTCAAGAAAGCTCATAAAAATATCTAATTGTTCATGGATCATTAGTTGGTCACTCACCAAAATAAAACGATCACGGTATTCGTTGATCTGAATGTGAGATTGCACGTAGTAGTTGACCTGGAAATGCAATACTTTATGACTTACTACAGAAAGTATGAGGTGTAAATTCATGGACTGGACCAATATCACTTGATCCCAAATACACATGGATGCAATCTGAGAAAAGGGTCAAAAGAAATTTATATTGCGACGAATGTTAAGACGTTAAGTATATCAAGGCCCATATATTATAGGCCCATGGCCCATGACCCATGAGGGTGTCTTTCATCGAGTCATCAGTCCTAATTCATCATCTTCCCCAAATCCCCAAGGTTAGCAAAATGAAAGCCACTAGAATTCTTAAGAAGAACCTGAGACAATTACCGAAGCTTTGTCATAAGTGCTCAGCCCAACACCAATTGCAAATACAGGGATGCCCTAGAAAGGAGAAGGAAAGAGGACTGTTAAACAACTTTGATTAATTTATCCATAATAACTAAATTGCAGACTGGACGTGAAGATTTTAATGGCAGAGACCATATAACTCATTGGTAAAGCATAAAAGATGAAAATTTCTACGTGCAAAATTCAGAACATGCTCTTTATTTAATCAGGTATGCACCTCAACAATAGATGGTTATTTCACTATATCTTACAATTTAAGCAGGAATTGCAAGTTTTTTATTTTTTTTTTAATAACAAGCAGGCAGAAAACAGATAATAGGCATATAGAAAAGGACCACATTTGTGTATACTACTAAATAATGCTGCTGCATACTGCATACAACACAATATTCCTTACTGAAAAATGAATTAAGATACACTTTCATTTTCCAGTGTATATTTTATGATCCGTCAGCAGATATGTCTATGGATGCATACATACAGCATGTAGCAATGTGAAATGCTAATGTTAAAAAAAGATGAAAACAAGCAAGCATGCAAAGCAAATTAATATAACTTGCATAAGACAGCTGTACCTCTTTGGAGTATCCTGATAATCCAATAAGCTGTGTATCACGTATTGATTTATACAAATCTACTGGGATAATAGGTTTCTGCAATAGTCCAACACAAGCAGATGGTCATACTAAGAAAGTGTTAATATTTGCAGAATTGTGAAGTATCAATACCAAAGCTTGTTATAGGACTGGGAGATTACTTACCTCCAGTATACTATCGATTTCATTTTGTATCCTCCAATTCAAAGAATCTTCAAGCTAGCACAAGAAATTTTTCTCAGGTAATGAAACAATCCATGAAACGTTTGCTTTAGGATTCATCAATATGAAAACTGAAAACGAAAAATTGCAGGGTTAACTATTACCATGCTGCGAGCCTTATCCACATGCCACTCCCTAGCTTTAAGGAAACGCACTAGTGTCTCTGTTGGGTAGCCCTGGTGCACATTCTGAAAAATAAAATAATTCGTGGGAGCTTAAAGACAATGATAATAAGAAGACCTATTTTACATCAATGCAACAAAAAAAAAAACGTTTCAAAATTTTAAAATAGCTGCATATGAACCAAGCAGGCGCTAATGGTTCTTTCTGAATGGTAGCACTGAATTAACTTCAAACTAGGCTATTTTAATAATTTGTATGCAAGAATATGTTGATGTTTTTTTTCCTTTCAAATTGACCTAAAAACAATGTGTGCACAGAGGTTTTCAAAGATCCCCACCACCAGGACATTGTCCTGACATTATGGCAAGGAAAATAGAAACAATTCAAAAGTAGGGCTTTAGGGGTAGACATGAAGAATCAGATACTAGTACAGCCTTACATAAGTTTGTCAAATACAGCTGACTTAAGTGATAAGGCATAATTTTATCGTCTGAGCCCACTTTATCATGTTCTCCACCATAGAATCACATCCTTTAAATGTTCACCTTTATTATTATCAATGAAGGAATCAATATCCTTTTCTCATTCTAGCCATGCAAATAGTGTGTTTATGTCTTGATAAGTACCCATAAAGCTTACACATTCTCCCAGCGTCCAAGAAGATAAGAGAAGAAATTAGTTATGGCTCGTTTGGGATGGAGTTTCTTGAAAGGATTTTCAAGGAAACTCATTCTTCCATTCTGCTGATGTCATCACACGTTTGGAATGTAGGAAACGGTGACAAGCATTCCAGAGGAAAGTAAGAACTGCATGTACTTTCACGGGAAACAAAAAATGAGGTTTGATCCAAGGGAATGGTTCCCATGCAGACACGCATGTCTCAACCGTCTTTTTTTTTTTTTTTTGAAACAATGTCTCAACCGTCTTGATTAACTTGCTCTCTAGCTCTTTATGTTCCTGTGTTCCAAACGTTATACATCTAGCTTTCCTCTGTTTTTTCGTTCCTCTGTTTTGCACCTTAGTTCCTTTCCTGTTCCTACGTTTTCTTCAATTTCTGTGTTTTTCATTCCTACGTTCCAAACAGGCCTTAAAGGGGAACACTTCGTGAGTTGATTTTAGTTTGTGAATACTGTATAGTTTCAGAAACAATATAGTGTCAATCGGCCGGCACATGGAATGCAGCTCAATAAAATAGTCCGTCTGACCCTAACTAACCTTTTGGTTGAAGGACTGGGATGAATGGGCCTAGCACAACCAGGTAAAGAAAAAGGAATGGGGCCATCCTGCTAAAATCATGGGATTATACCATAACAGATCTATCCATCTAGAATGAGGTAACCCCTTGGGCCAAGCATCCTACAAAAAAAAAACTTAGGTACCATTCTATTTTTAATGAAATTTATAGTTCCATGCACTTATACTTCTCTTGCCTCATGTTACTGATGCAATAATTCTGTTGCAAATGACACCGTTCATTTTGATTCTCAATCCACCAGCCAAGAGATTCTTCCGGGAATTATTTGGCATCTCCTACTCGGCACACAGTGCGCACTTAAAGCCTAACTTTCAGAGAGCATTTTATTGACGGAAATATTCTGTTGCGAATTAAAATTAACTAGTAAAAATGGTAGAAAAAAGAAGACAATCCATAAGTGTCGGATGCATAGGATGCCTATCGGCATTTGTCTGCACACTGGGATGACAAGTGTCAAGTGCCTAAAGAGCAAAAGGTGAAATCATTCTATAATAATTCGCATCAACCGAAAGACAGTTCCATTTATAAAACAACCAAACACGAAGAAAACCACTTTGGTATACATTACTACCAACATATCAGGTGGCTTGAGGGGACCCAAAACCTCACCGTCCACTAGTTGACATAGTGGACCTGAGATCAGAATATTCCTCGACACATCCATTGTGTAAAGCATCACAGCTTCCTCCTCTCACCCCCAGTTGTCAAACTACTCAAAATTGCTCTAGGGATATCAAACGTGTGGCTTAGATCAAAGCACAAAATAGCATTTTGCAGCCAATCAACATGTCCGTCAACTTTCACCACTGTGAATTTATCCGTAGATCCATATTCATGCTGGTCAACTGTATAAACTAACTAGTACTACGTACTATTATAAACAAAAGCTCAGGCATGGACTGGTACTCTACCATCTGATCCAAATCAGTACTAGCTAGTAGTCTACCAGTACCCAACAATCTAACAAACATCCAGTCACTTGGATCATCTAAATCATACTAATCGCTCAAAGTGGTAAAGTGATCCAAGCAAAGGTTCTGTCTGATCCAAATCGAAATGCACAGACTAAAATAGGAGTACCAATCAAATAGCAGAAATGTCTATGCTTGACAGAAGAAGCAAGATTTCCAGATATCATCAACAACCAATATTAAAATTAAAAAAAAAGACACGCGCATAGATCCACACCTCAAACGTCTTCTTCAGCGGCGCGTCCACTGCAAAAATTCCAAGACAGAGGAAGCGCATTAGCATCAAACGAACCCACACAAAACCCACTACCGAAAATCCGGAAGCTAATACAAAAATCCCAGCAGGCCCGCCCGACATCCACGAAACCACAAAGATTTTTTTTTTCAGACTGCCGAATCATAAAGATTCAAACTTTACCGGCGCTCCGGAGCGAAACTCTCACCTTGGTCCAGGAGGCCAGCGAGCTGCTCGACGGCGGCGGCGTCGCAGGCGGCGGCTGCCATTGCCGCCGCGGGGCAATCCGGAGCTCGGCCTGCGAGCGAGGACAGCCGAGGCGCGGGAGCTGCCTGATTGGTTTGACGATTTGGCGCGGATTTAGGAGCGCGTGTCCCAGGTGGGGAGGTGAGGTGGAGGAGGAGATGGGACGGGACGGGACGGGAGAGGGGGAGGAGGCAAGTCTACTCCGAGTCGTGTGTTGGTCTGTTGGAGCTTCTTGGTCGGCTGGTCGTTGCCGTGGGCGGCCTCAACAGCAAAGAAAGAGAGGGGGCCTATGCCCTCTATATAGGTGTAGACGTGTAGTACTGCTGCAGTGTGGAGTAGGCCAGTAGGGCGCTGGGCGATTGTTGCTTGCTGCCACAAAAAGCAATTGAATTGTGACTGGTTGGTGTTTTCAAGTGCCTTTTTTTTCTCATTCCATGCTTTTTTGAAAGATATCGTATTATTGTACTACTAGTATCTTTTGAGCTTATTTTTTGTGCAATTTGGTCCTAATTTGGGAAATAACGAGGGCCCTCCATTGAAGACAAAAATTAAATATTTTTGTTCTCAAAATATCTAGGAGATGGCACATGCCCTCTAGAAATGTTTCCAATAAATACACGTGTATTCCTTCCATTCACGGATGTATGATGCGGTTGATTTTTTTTTTCTACAACTTCGATCACCCGTTCATTTAAAGAATTTCACAAGTTTTTATTTATTTAATAGTGATTTGTTTTACCACTAAAGTTACTTTGAGTATGAGTTGTGGTTTTATATGTTTGAATAAATATTCTGAATAAAACGAATAATTGAAGTTGTGAAGAAAATTCAAATGCATCATAGTGAACGGAGGTTTAACTATTCTCCTGATCTCAAAACGAGTGCTCCATGCTCTTAGGAGTAAAGGTACCATACAAATAAAAGTACATAGATGCTTACTTGGGTCTCAGGCTCTCAGCACAAGTGTCGAGTTGTCCTACAAAATAGTGTCATTCTACTTTGCGCATAATCCAAGCTGGGTCCTATGTTATTAAACTCCATCACCTCCTTGTCCATTCTTAATGTCAGAAACAACTGGTATTACTAATAAGTGGAGACACTCGAGCTTATTTCACTTCTTGCTAATTTGTCTGATTATTCCTACAATGACTCTCTTATGGGATGAAGGCAATATATATGAGATATGGTATCTTGACTTTGTAGACGTGTTGTTCGATGGTTGTTTCCTTCCTTCGTCCTTCCTTTCTTCTTCTTCCTCCTCCTCGAGCTTGAGGCACTCAAATAACCTCTTGCTAAAAATAATGAAACGCTTCCATGTGCCAAATTTATACTTCAGTTACACTCGTGCCTATTTCTTTTATGTGGTCAAGTGGTGAAGCACAGTGTGAACCTCATGGGTTAGGTATGAGATGTGCCACCTTCCAATTTCTGAATTTAAAGTAAGACCACTGGGTAGTTTCAGTCGTGCTGCCCAAGGCCAAGCAAAAAAAGGGGGTCACTTTGAGCAAAGGAGGCAATGATGTATTCCAACCCATTTTAAACATTGAGCAAAGATGCTCCTCGAATGGAAAGATGCCAAGTGACCAAGCACATCTGCTAAAAGAATACGGTCGTCGAGCAATTTTTCATGTGCTCCACACCATGACTTACCCGTCATAGGTCCAAGTGCGAGCACACATCTCCTGCCACATGCTAAGATCCTCCTCGATTAATTTCGATCCTGCTATGGAATATTAGGTGGAGTGGAGAGTAGGGCGCCAGCAACGCGTGGGCCTCAAAAAAAATAGGGAGTTACTCAAAATTATGTCCCTAGATAGATTACAAGTCTCTTAGCGAACGTACAGTACTATCTCTTCTCATTAATATATGACTTTTTAAATTTAATTCTATATTTAAAATGCCATATACTAATAGACGGAGTGAGTAACATATATAATCGTAACCTGGAATATGTATTATAAATAGAGCCAAATGAAAACTTATTGCCTATTAGCTTAATTATTTATAGCCACGGTTATCTTATCCGGCAAAATGGAATTTTTTTTATGGGAAGACATCTCAAATCTTTTTAAAAAAATAAAAATTGTGCTGTAAAATTATAATTTTTGCTAGCATCTCATCACACAAGATATATTATATATACATATTTTCCACATAAAATAAAAACATTATTACACAAACCATATGTCATTTACACGAATAGTCGTACCAAATGAATACAAATCAAGTCCATATATATACATATTTTTCACATAGAGGTGTTCATTTAAATAAATGACAAAGCATCACCCTTTACATCACCATATATCTCTTGCTAAATCAACACACGATAAGCATAGCTAATTAGATCTAAATATCATGGATCCTTTCACATCATTAACATTGGATAGCATAAGAAACTAATTATTAAAATTACAAATCAAATGTATCATACTATATATTTTCTCCATTCCAAAATCATATCATATTATGCAATGCACTGCAAATCACTCTATAGTCGCATCATTGATTTGATTGTCTTATTCAAAAAGTTACATATTCAAGAGTTTGGTCCTTGTGTTTGTACTACTTTTTTTTGTTCCTCTTATTATGAACTGTCCAAATGGGAGTAATAATAATTACATACTAATATTTTGTTTTGGTTGTGATGATTGCTTTCAGGTAAACCTACAAATGGAAGGAGCAGAAAAGAAGAAGAAACATGCAATCTAACTGGAGCAGAAAAAATGGACTCCGTCGTCATCAAAAAGGTTTTTTTTTTTTCGGTTCTAGTATCCGCGTGGAGAATATCCCCAAAGAATTCCGGATCCAAAGCTGAGCTGTCATGAATGACAGGTGCACTCGCAGTTCAGAAACAAAAGGACGCGCACAAATCCAAAGCTGCAGTACATCATGTACTACAAAACGATCCATGTTAGTGTTACTTTAATTTAAGCAGTAATTTAAAAAAACGCGACAGGTATATATGTGTGTATAACCAAAGACACTCGTACGTGTCTAGGCTAGCTGACATCTCTAAGCCAAGAGAACAGTGAAGAATCATCACAGGCGAAGAGCATTCTATCGAAGGCGTGGACACCAGGTGATCTGGTGATCTGGTGAAGGCACGCAGGTAAAAACACACACACACCACGGAAGTCTCGTGGCACATGTAAAAAAAGAAAGGTGTCGCCTACGCCAGTGAGCAGCATGAGGATGTACAGGCGACCAGGCGATGCCCACGATGGCGACTTGCAAAGATATATACGACGAGGAGGAAACGGATCCTGTCAATCGCCTCACCTGCTATCCGGAGTTCCCGTGACTCCATGAGCACGCCGCAAAGATATATAAGACTTTTAATTGTAGTGCTTGGTGAGTATTATGAAGTCATTGGCTTATTAAAAGAAACTTCGAAGAGATACCTCAAAGCAAGGTGAGACATTGAATCTCATGAAGACAATACTTGGAGTTTGACCATTGATGCAACAAAAAGCAAAGAAGATGGTCAGAATCATTTGAGAGAGCCAATGCTAAAAAATCAACAATGGAGATTGCAATCTCAGAGGTGAGATGCTAGCAGTTTCCTTAACCACTTTGCCACTGAAATTTCACGTTAGTGGGGAAGCCTCTGTTAATGGTGAACATAGTTATCTAGAGGCAAATCAACAAACTAGCCCAGATCGAATTACCATCAAGCATCTCGAGGCAGCCGACGCACTCATCGTCGTGGAACTAGAACACGGTGAGGAAGCCTGAGTCCGTGTAGATCTGCAGTCCGGAGGAGCCAACCGTCTCCTGCGTGCTGTTGATGCGATACCAGCACGGCCAATCTTGGGACGAGTTCTGAATAGCGCCGTGCTCTCAAGCAGGACCATCAACCACTCGTCACCGCACTTCATCATCACCAATACTACTGCGTGTACACTGCCAACCCACTTTGCAGGGAAATGGACGGCCATCTGTCTTCGACAAAGAGGCTAGCCTGTCTGCGGTATGCATACGTTTTCTTTGGTTTATTTACATCTGTTTTAATTTTTATTGTTCCATTCGTCTGATATCACGTTACCTTTAGGAAAAAAATGAACATGGATGGCACTAAAGCGAATAAGTGGGTGATTTGGGCCGACCTCAACCTATTGCAGCTCATGTCATGTCCTCCAAGGTTTGTAAGAAACGAGCTCATCATTCATTCTGGCATTCGGAAGAGCCATAAATGGATCAGAGTCGAGCATAAACATCACCAACTGTAGCAAATCAAGGTTAGCAGTAAAGATTGGGTCATGGTACTACTTGACGATGGACTCAAGTTTCTACATGGAGGCAACCTTGGAATCACTCATGTAATTTGTGCGTTGTTAATGGATTGGATCGGCGAGTTAGTCGAGCCAACCATAGTGTCCAAGCTGCGCTGTGATGATTTGGTGCCAAGCGAACTTCAGGTGGACATCGCGGCTCACATACATGACCTTATTGACAAGTGTCCACGGAGGTGTGAGGTGTTTATTGGAGTTGACTTGCAGATACAATATAACGAGGTAAGGGCACTGATGCGGGAATGTGTGAGGGCCGCACCTCCTTGCCCTATCTGCTTGGACAAGATGGGGGAAATCAGAGCTCATGGTCATGCCAGATTGCTCTCATGTTTTTCACAAGGTGTGCATTGCGACATGGTTTAGGAGTAACCCCACATGTCTGATGTGCCGCCATGATCTTCTTCATCTTCTTCCAGATCGTTACAAGATTCTACACAAGAAGATGAGCCCCAATGATCATAGGTTTAGTTAGTAGTTTCTCTATATATATCATTTAGTTTCTACATGTACTCATAAGAATTATTATACTTACGATTAGGATCTACGTTTTTAATAAAAAACTATATTTTGTATTTTCCATAATTTTTCAATCACATAGTTGAAGTCATGTTGAGCTTGGTATGATTATCATCTAATTTTTATATTACATATTTTAAGTCACGGTAATGATAGGTTTTTTGACGAATATTTATTTTTTTCTGTTCATACGTGCGTGCCGCAGGTGCTTGTCTACCGGTGAAAGTAAAAGGTCATGCTAAGTTGGGAGTCAAAACTCACAAGAATTTAGGGAGATGTTTCTACGATAGAGTTGATTGGGCTTTGCACTAACTGGAATGTATTTTTTTGGGAGGTTTGCATACGTGATCGACATCAACAAACAAAGATACATTTTTTTTGAGACAGAGACAATAATTACTTACATTGAATGTTTTTCAAGCATAACCCTTTTAGTGCATATAATCATTTATTTAAATACGTGTGTGCGTGCATGTTGACTAGTTTTATAAAATCATGGGTTTACATATTCATGTATAGCGTAAAACAAACACAGAACACATGCACACTATATATACATATGAAGGTATAACATGACTTAGAAAAACTAGATCAGTAGGAATAGGACCAAAGTGAGATGCGAACTAGGACTCTCCAGCCTCGTAGTACCTAGCACACTACAAAACGAACCCCCCCATGGCAACGCATATATGCGTTGCTAAATGTCGTTATAAGCGTTGGTAGGGCCTATACCAACATATAATTATGCGTTGCCTATGCTCCCGTTGCTAGGGTCTATTGCAACGCTTATAAATGCGTTGGTAAGTCCTATTAATAACCGTTGCTATTACTTATGGCTACTACAACGGTTACATGTGTTCCTACCACTACTATGCCAATTCTCCTATAGAGCTGTTACAATATTTAGAATGTATTTATTACAACGCTTATATACGTTGTAAGAAACATGAAGTTTATTTATTTATTTATTTTTATTTGAGACTAATTAATTATGTTGAACGCATATATATAATGCTTAAGATCACATAGAATCATATTTGTCAAATAAATATAACAGAGTACTATATTAAAATCAAATAGTCGCATTACATAGTACCCATTCATAGCCAAGTTCCATCGCATAATATTCTCAGAATAATTTTCTACGATACTGAAATATATACACATGACTCCTCTCCTCCTAAATGCCTACTTATCACTGATCATGGTCAAAATAAGATTAGAACGAAAGCAATCCACAATCCAATGCAAGCTCCCTCATCCAGTAGTCATGCTCGATGGAAACTGAAAATAAATAGAGACAAATCTTCAGCTAAAGTTAGCTGAACATCAATAAGTACTATTTTTAATATGGCAGCAAAATATAATGAAATTAGATTATTATGCAAGCATCTAGGTTTATGGACATTAAGTGATGATCTAGAAATAATTTAAAGAATCAGCAATGTTAATTTTCAAAGTGATTCGGATTAAAATTACTTCCTACTTCGGGTTCTTATCGTGGGTAGCTTAAAATTCCCTTGTGTGCGCACAATCACAGATTTAATCTGCAAGTTGTGTATTCTTAACAATTTTGCTAGTGTACATTGTTGTATATCATCCTATTTACTGTCTTAGCTGTTCTACGTTGCTTGAGTTCTCTATTAAACAATAAACATATTATCACTTTGAGAATGTAAAGTATGCCTCAATCAAACACAATGCAGTTAAGTCGTACAGGTTTAATTCAGCACACAGTTGAGCACAGTTGTTAGTCTTGTATGTACAGAAAAATATAGGAAATGTTTGGAGAAAAAAAAACCTGATTGTCATGCAAGGCAAATCAAGAAATCAACAAATGACTAATGTAATAAAAATAATTTATTAATTAGTGATTCTAGATTAATTTTAACAAATGGAATATGTAAATTTAAATTAATTTACCAATAATAGTGTTATTTTATAATAAAATTTATTAGCTAGGTGATATTTGGATACGTCTATTTAACTATTTCACCTGATGAAACTACATCTTTCTCTCATTAAATTATGTATTATTATTCAAGAGTGCCATATTATCTTATTATATGTAACTGTCTCACCACCATTGGGTAGCGACTTTGAAGGTCAATCACCCCTCGCGTGTCATGGTTTTACAAAAATGGTACGGACACTTTGGGTCATCGGCAATGTTGATCACCCAAATGCTCTCATCTGATGCATTTGAAGCTCCTTGACCTAGCGTTAAAGGATTAACCCCACTTTTTGAAGCGACAGTTCCCCATGTGTGAGGTAGTACTACACGGTTAGACAATGTCAGAGAAATTACTATGTTGATCTTCTCAAAAAGATAGGTTGACAAAATTGCACACAGCCATTAGAGTATTGGTAGAAATGACGTTCAACACCTATATGACATGGTCACCGCATGGAGGTACCTAGGCCACTCCTCCCTCCAATTATCACAAGGTCTAAGCTGACGTCCTCTAACGAATGAGTCTTTTCCCTCTAGAGAGAACTGCTCTAGTGGATGATCATACTTTCTACTCAAACGATCTTCCCAAATGGAATTGTGAGGGTTACCCATGCCTCCTCCCCACATTTCCACAGCCATGGCCCCTCCTCCTGGGTGTAGTCATTGCTCTCTATTTTTGGTAGCGGTGGTGGGTTGTGTGTGGTGGATCCTTGACATGATGTGGTGTATTTGTAATGGGATTTGAACTATAGTGAGTGGTCATTTCACACTGAGAAAAGGCGATGGGGTGGGCATGTTACATGGAGGTCGTGCGCTATGGGTGGTCAAGCTAGTACAACGACAAAGGCTATTTGTAGGCCTGGAGTGTAGTTAATTCAAAGGTTACGCACAAGTTTAGATGCGAACTAGGACACAATAATAGAACAGAAAAGGTTATTACTGTGTCTAGTCTATGATTTTGTCATTTTAGGTGATTTAATTTACAAAATTATATTCGCCGAAAGGATCATAGATGTATCATTATCGGGTGGTAAGATAGGTCAAGGGTTCAGATCCCAGCTTCATCCCTCATCACAAGCATCAATGACATGTGCATATGGCTTGTGATGTAGACTTGGCTTATGGCAACCGGACACACATCTATTGTTGCTTAGAATGCACTCTTAGACATGTATTTCATGATTCCTAATTCCCTCATTTGCATACTTTGTATATGCACAACAATTTGTAATGATGTTGACCGACACCCATGATTCTTACATGATGGCCAACTACCTCCTTGATACTATTTTCATGTAGTCAAAAGAATTTCCGCCTATATCCGAGGTAGTTGTCCAAAAGCACCTTGTATGTTGCTGCATAAGGTTCATGCAGTATTGCGTTGTGTTGTAGATGAAAAATTATATGATCCCCACTAGTGACATATTCCTTATGCCACACATAGCCTAGTTATACACATCAGTTGAATTAGTTGTCTTGATACCATACCTAGCTTGTCTATCATGCATCAAATCACACTTCTCACACTATTGTTCATGCTCAATCCACATTGAAAATGACTTCATGTATTGAATTGGCTTTTGCCAAACATATGGACCATTATTGAACTTAGGCCATTCTCAGTGGTCAGTGCACATTTTCATTTCATGGTTGCCAAACATATGGACATCAGAATTTTTCTAGATAGCTATGTATCCCAAAGTTTTATTTAGATAAAACTCTCTCATTTCCCATAAATTTCACTCTTCATTACCATGCCATTTCACCAAGGATGTTGTTGTGTTATGTCATTTAATGAAAATAAAACTCCTCCAAAAATGATATTATTAATGATCAATTTATCATCCATCATCTATAGGACTATATCTAAACAAAGCCTAGCTATTTGTCCGATTTAATCACATCTACTCATAATTTCATATACTATACTAAAATTACAAACACCTCATCAATGGTTCTAGTAATTGCAAACAACAATTTCTAAAAGATCTCTACCTTGAGTTAATTCAACTAAAACCTCTACGTCAACGTGAAAAATTAAATACCGTAAAATATAAACCTATGTGCCCACAAGTACCAAGTAACCCTAGATATTTTTTCTAAAACTACTTCAATTATTGCCACACTAAATAATCATTGCAAATATTACCTGTGGAGGATCGCAAGCGCTTTCGCTTCTCTCTGCCCTCCCTTCTCCTTCTCCCTTTGCATTTTTTCTTTTCCTCCCTCCATTCTCTTCCTCCCTTCTTGTCATCCCCTCTCAAAATGGCCATGGTAAATCCCTAGGAGGAGGCGATATTTAAATGTTGTTGGTACACACGTTGGTTTTAGGTGGGTCCATGGTGCTGGCAACTTCGGGGGCGCCATTTCAAAAGCATTGGCTCGTGCCTTCTCCACTGCACAAATCAGCAGAAATAATAACCCACATATGCCACACTGCGTTTCTTAAAATACCACCATAGCATTTGGCAGTTTTTAAAAATCACCAACTATTTTTTGTTCTAGACATTTATTTATGTAAAGTGCAAAAATAATAAAAATAATAAGAAAACTAATAATGAACGCTAACAGGGAAACGAAATAGGCCTATATGGACTACTCTTCCTGCTGGCCTGCTGCAAGAGCACAAGCGTATTTTATCGTTGGGCCATTGGCATGTGAGCTTGTTGGGCCGAAAATGTAAAAAGAGAAAGCATGTTGGTTTACCCTCTTTCCACCGCAACAAGCTATGTAGGAGGAGTATTCGAGTTCAAAATCCCATATGGTTGGACTCGAACTCGACCTATTGCGAGCCAAAACCCAGAGTCCCAAAAAGCACTAGCGGACGGAACTCATCTCCACCTGACTCGCCTCCTCCGGCGCTTTCTTCTTCTTGCAACTCAAGAAGCAAAGCCGCCGCCGACGAGGGGAGGTAGAGGAGGAGGAGTATGGCCGAGGGCGGGGAGGAGGACGCGCGCCGCCGCCCCGCGGTCGCCGATTACCGCAAGAAGCTCCTCGGCTGCCGGGAGATTGAGGCGCGGGCCAAAACAGGTAACGCGGCCGCCGCCGCCGCCTCTTTGGCCCGGTCTCCCAGTTCGTGGATGTCCCCGTCGGTAGGCGTTCGCGAGCGGTGCAGTGATCGCGCGTGCGTGATATGTTTCTTGTGGAATTCGGGCGGCGGCAATTTGGGTTCGCGGGGGCACTGCAATTTGACGCGTGGTTTAGGGCTTTGCTCTACGCAGGTTCTCTTCTTAGTTAAGTTAGGGGTTTAGATGAAGTAGTGTGGTGTTTTCTTACAAGGTTGGGACGTTTTAAAGGAATGCAAGTGATTACTGTATCCCTTCCAATCCTTCGAAAGTTTGCTCTTTTCGGCTATTGGCTGCGGTGCTATGTGTGGCCTGCTGAAGATGCGCTTGTAGAGATCGATGTGTTTTGCAGTTAGCTGGAGCTTAATTAATTTACAGCTCATGTTTTGGGGGGTAAACAAGAGTTGTTATTGCAGCCATTGGAGCTTATATATAAGTGAATCAATCTGATATTTTCATGCAGGGAGGGAGAACCTACAGAATTCAAAGAAAAACTTAGAAAAAACTGAAGAGGATCTAAAATCGTTGCAAAGTGTGGGCCAAATTATTGGTGAGGTGCTTCGACCTCTAGACAAGGAACGATGTAAGCAAAAAAAATTCTTGCGTTTATTGGTGCTTGAGAAAAGTTTATTTTTTGGGGAATAATGAAGTACAGATAGATTATACATCTGACCTTCAAAAGAAGTTTTACATCATGAACCTTTTAGCTATGCTAAATGCTTATTGTTGCTTCTCAATTGATTAATTATGTGCCCGGTTCATCAAAGCAACTGAAACATGTCTTTCTTGAAGTCATTGTCAAGGCTAGCAGTGGGCCGCGCTATGTAGTTGCCTGCCGAAGTAAAGTTGACAAAGAAAAGTTGATTGCTGGTACACGAGTTGTTCTTGACATGACAACGCTTACCATCATGCGCACTCTCCCACGTGAGGTATAAGTTTGAAGGATTTTTCCTTTATGTTTTTGTTAGACTACTACTTAAAATTTCCAGTTTAACCATGATTTGGGCATTATTAACCCTTGATGCAATATTCTTATTCCTTCTCAGGTTGACCCTGTGGTTTACAACATGCTACATGAAGTGTCAGTTACTCAGCTGTAGGTGGATTGTCGGATCAAATAAGGGAACTCAGAGAATCAATTGAATTGCCTCTTATGAATCCAGAATTGTTCCTCTGTGTTGGGATTAAGCCGCCAAAGGTAAATTCATCAAGAAGTAAATATGCTTTGATTCGAATGCAATATCATGCAGTGAGCTCCAATTGATGGCCATGCATTTTCATAATCCTGGAGTGTACTAAATGCTACTTTACTGATCCAAGGGCGTGCTACTCTACGGTCCACCAGGAACTGGGAAAACGCTCCTAGCTAGAGCAATTGCTAGCAACATTGATGCTAATTTTTTGAAGGTCTGGATTTTTTTTTTTTTGGTGCCAGTAGCTTATCACATATATTAAGCATATGGTTTTTCACTGAAGTGCGCCTTTTAAATAGGTTGTGTCAAGTGCTATAATTGACAAGTACATTGGTGAAAGTGCACGCTTGATTCGTGAAATGTTTAACTACGCTCGTGAGATGCTTTGTTTAATTTTGTAAGCATATATCTTTTTCCTCCGGGACATAGTTTGTGAACTATGTGACAGCTATTGAAAGCCCATTCATTGGTGAATATAGAAGAATAAGCTACTACTCCCTCTGCCCCCAATTTATAGGTCGTTTCATTTTTTTTATGCCAAGTTTCCAATTTGTCTTATTCAAAAAATTTGCAACAATATGAAAAAAAAATCAAGTCATAGTTAAAGTATATTATATGCTAAACTAAATCTAAATAAAAATAAATGAGAATTATGAGAATTTTTTAATAAAGTGAGGAAGTCAAATTTGATGTTAAAAAAGTCAAACGACCTATAAATTGGAACGGTGAGAGTACTAGAGAGCATCTCCATCTCTAAATGCGCATTGCCAGCAATGAATTGGAAAACAATCTTCTTCATTTTAGTTACTATATATATGCAGACTTTATACCTTAGAAAAAAGACATGCATATCTGGGGATGGTTTGTCCAGCTTTTACATCAAAGCGCTTAAATCAGTTTATTGGTCATTGCTCTAAACTGTTTTCTTTGATTTGATCTCAACGCCTAGCCATGTATCATTTTCATGGATGAAATTGATGCCATTGGTGGCCGAAGATTTAGTGAGGGCACAAGTTCAGATCGTGAGATTCAAAGGACACTGATGGAGCTTCTAAATCAGCTAGATGGATTCGATGAGCTTGGGAAGGTTTGTTTTTCTGTGGAAATGATATTTAAAATGTTTTATGACAATTATGTGCTTCTTTTTTAAGCATGATGTGCGTTCAGTATGTAGTGACATGAATTTTTTTTCATGGGTTCTTCTGCCGAGCACTACATTTTTATTCTTAGGGACTGATACTAAAAAAAGGTGTAGATTCATATTGCATTTGTGTGATACAAAAGCAGTTCACAATTTGTTCAATCGAGTGATCGACCCGTCTGTTCTTTTACGTTATTCACGAAACACAGCCACACAATAAGTCCTTGGTAACTTGCCTAGAAAGCGAGTTTTTAGATGCAGTTGATAACACTAACTCAGTTGCAGGGTTATAAAATTTATGTGTAGAGAACTAGAGACTGTGTAAGGAGTGATGCTAGTTGTCCTTACTGCTTGTCCTAATAATAGTGTTGTCTGTGTGCGATGATTTGCACAATGTGTGACAAGATCACTCTTTGCTTGCATAGGTGAAAATGATCATGGCAACTAACCGGCCTGATGTTTTGGATCCCGCACTCCTTCGCCCTGGGCGGTTGGACAGGAAGATCGAGATCCCATTGCCGAACGAGCAGGTGTAACATCCCGTATTTTTATGAAATGTTAATAATTGTAAAAATGCGAACTTTCAAAAACTTTTTGTTAAATAGAGTGCATTGTGTGAATTGCATTGCATGTTAGGGAAAATATGATTAAAATGTTAAGCTAGATAAAACATTACATCTTATTCTTGTATTATAACTAACTAAATAAAAATTTGTAGATTAATATATTCGTGAAGAGAACAAATTAATAATTGAACCAACTCTAGCATTAACTTAAATAGTTACTACATACGGCTAATCTCACCTAAGTAAAATGTAAAATAAATAATTTATAGCATTAACAATGTTAGTTCATCGTTGCATGAGTGATTTGGTTCTTCATGGATTTTGCTTGTGTGCTAATTAAACCCAAACCAAATAACAACATAGGCAATAATATGTGCCAGGTGCAACAGAACTCATATGCATTAACCAAGAGCCTAATCACCAAATCAGCTAGCATCTTCACGTGAAGCTCAGCTTTGCTAGAACCGAGTAACAGGCCCAACCGGCCGAACAGCCCAGCTCGACCCACCAACCCTCTGTTTCGATCAGCAGCCCAAGCCGCCCTGCGACGTTTCCTCTGTTCCACTGCAAGCCGGCCCCACAAGGGAGAAGCGAGAGCTTCTGTTCCCCTTTCCTCTCCCTCGAGCCACACCTACTCCGCTCGTCTCGCCAGCGCACCGGATGGGAGAGCCGCCGTCGCCCACATCTTCTTGGCTCACAAGCCAACCCACCGATTGGGAGCAGATCAAAGCACATGCCCTGCCTCCCTCTTCCGCGCTCACCCCTCGCGCTCTCCGCGTTGCTCGCACGCCAACGCCTGAGCCACCCGGATGCACTCCACGTGCCCCATGGCACGGACGCCGGAGAACGCCGGCCGTCCAATCGAGAGCACCCGCACCACTCCGAACCCTAGCCCACAGCGCTATAAAGCCTTTCCCCACTCCAATTTCTCCCTCGCGCCGCCGGCAGGGCTTGCCCCTTTCTTCCTTCCCCAAATTCCCCATCGCCGCCGCTGTGCGTGAGGAGTCGGTGCTGGAGGAGCGGAGCGCCGACGCGTTGGAGGAGCAGAACGGCGAACGCCATCTTCGCCGACCCGTACCGTGAGCACGTCGCCGACGACGACGGGAAGCTGAGGAGGAGCAGAACGACGGACGCTGCAACGACGACACCAAGCCAGAGCCGAGAACGCCCCCGCTTGCCGCTCCTGCTACCACTTCACCAACACGAGAACGACTACTCGCCGGCACGCAAACCTCGGTAAGCTTACCCTCGACTCCTGGTCCAACCTCGCCGCGGACCGGGCTTTCCCATGAGCCCCCTCTGTCCACGAGCGTGTCGCACCATGGCCGTCCTACCGCCGACCTTCGAGTCGAGCTGTGCGCCATGGAACCTGTAGAAGTCGCCGACCGTCGAGTTGTGGCCTTGAAATGCCTGTGTGAGCCGTGCCTTCGTGCCGGACTTGCTGTCCTGTGTGCGACGCCATGCCCTTGGAACCACGCACCTCTCCGCGGGCACGGGATGCCGTCTCCCCGCTCGACCAGACCAGGCCCTTCATGCCGATGAGGTCCTTTTCCCCACTGCCTGTGACCGGCCTTCGCGTCGGATAACGTTTTCTGCAGGAACCATGAGCCCGCTTTTACCCATGGCCGCCGTTGTTGTGCGGCGTTCTTGCACACACACGGTATACCTGGCCACTTGTCCCACTGCCGCACCGATTCACCGGCGCGTGCACGCCACCGAACACAGCCACACCTTTGCTGCTGCACGGCACCGCCGATAGGTGGCCACGCCGTCGCGAGCTCACACAGACCTTGCTGCGGTCGAGCTGTAACTCGTGCCCGCGCGCTCACCGTCGGTACTGCACAGACCTTCGCACGTCCGCGGGTACGGAGCACCGTCTCTCCGCATAAATAGAGCTGACCTTCGAGCCTGCAGCTGTGCCTTGGATCCAGCATATGTTTCCTTTGCAGAGCATGTCCATCCTGGACGCTGGCTGCGTGCCTCGCTACTGCACGTGCGAACATGACGCCGAGCGTGCACACTAAACCAGCACAGTAGAAACTCTTGCACATCAGCAAGGCCAAGTTTCCAAGACATTTGATGGAGCAACCCTCATGCAAAAACCATTGCCTATGCTCCCTTCTGCATTCTGGTGCAGCAGCTTGATTAGGCCAAGAGCCCAGTTCGAAGCTCAGTGAACAGCCAGTTTGGGAATTTCCTTGCCCATGGCTGAACCCTGTTTATTCTAGTTCATCATGAACTCTGCATTTTGACAGCCAGGCCTGTGCTGTCCTGCTTGAGCAAATTTGTTCACGTTGGCCATACAGACTTTAGCATCCTACAATTTCCTGTCAGCACCTTGTTAGCTTCTTGATGTTGCCCTGCTCTCTGCTTCAGTCATCACGTTAGCCATCTAAGGTGCGTTCTGCATATTGCTGAGCATTCGATGGACTTGCTAGCTGACCTGAACACTCCTAGCAATAATTCACACAGCAGCAGTATGAATCGCAGCATGCTGTAGCATCAAGGAGATACCAAGAAGCTGAGCTGAAACGTCATCCTCCCTAGTTCTAGAAAATCTAATAATTGAATAAAAATCTGAGCTGAACTTAAAACAATAATAATAAAATCATTTGAACTCCGAAAGATATGAAACCAATTTCATGATCTTTCTAAAATGCTCCACGCTTGAATGCTATTGTTTGAGTGATGTTGGTTCTTTATGCATTTTATTTGGAGTTTGTGTTGCATCTGGTTTATTCGGATTTTCACGTACAGGTCCGGAGAAGCTCTCGGAGAACCCTGATGAGTACGACTACTTCGACTCTATCCGAGGTCACCAATCAGACACTTCCCTGCTTTGAAACCTATAGACACGCATATATGCTGCTGCTGCTGCTTTATTTATGATTGCTTGCTATGTTAATCCAAAAATAGGGAGCCTACTTCCATTTAGCCACTATTACCCTGCTTGCTATATTGCCACCACCATATTACTACTTCAACTAAATAATATGAACCTGATGTGAGATTGGGTAATATGATGGTGGGATGTGATAACTCTTGGCGTGTGTGAAGTGGGTGGGTTTTTGAGCGCGAGATGGTGTGTGAGATGGGTGGCGGGAGTCGGCACGGAAATTATGGGAGAGACTAGAACTCTACCCTGAGTGGAGAGAGGTGTGTGGTGGTACGCGGCCCACCGCTGAGAGTGGCAACCGACCCCTGGAAGGCTTGCTCTCGCCAAATTAAGGACCGAGTAGGGGTGATAACTCTTGGATATTTCGTGCATACCACGCGACCTCAGGCCCGGTTCTCGATCTTCCCCAATGGTACTCGGACTGCAGGCGTAAGGCGATAGTGTTAGGGAACGATGGTGGGTCTGTGATGCAGCCACACGTTCCCGATAGACTCGACCCGTGGAGGCCCCGGATTCTTCGAGCTCACAGTTCTGAGAGTGCGGTGGATAGTATATCCGCACAGTTTTCTAGCTCAGAAAAGCAGAATGATGCCAGGAAGGGGAGGTCATTACCGGTGTGGTGGGCCAATGGCAGCGGACGCTCTGCCCTTATCCCATCTCGTGTGGGTACAGATGTACAAACCTCTGCAGAGTGTAAATCTTTACGTAAAGCCGACGTCCACGGTCAAGGACGGACCAAGGGCAGAACTCACCTCATCTAGCATGGGTTTTCTTCTCTTCTCCCTCGAGTGATAGAACACCGGCTGAGGCCGCTGAGGATGGGCGGGTGGGAGCTTCCCATGCCGCAGAATTAGATGATGATGAGTGGGTGTTTTGGAAGAGGTGTTTGGTGGTGAGACGTGTATGTGTTGGTATGAGTGATGAGCAGGGGAACCGGCTGTGTGACCGAATTCCCGAACGGAACAATGATATAATAATCTGGATATTGCTGCCATATGCTTGCTTGCATAGGAAGCCTAGAGCCTTCCACTTGTGCCAGTCCCTTTTATTTTTATGCTGCCGCTTAGGGGAGTGTCTCAGGGTGGCCTGCGCTACTGGCGCGCAGGTTTGGGAGACGAGTTGAGAGACGACCACTTCAACGACGGCGGAGACGAGACGGATGAAGATGAGACGGACGGCGATACTTCCCATGAAGGACGGTACGACTGAGGATCACGGTGCTACGCTCAAGGATGCCTGTGGAGATGGACCCGAAGACTTACTATCCGCTGCTAGAATACGATTTCTGCTTGATTCAGTCCTGTTGGACTTGTACCGGCTTTGGCCAATATTGTTTAAATGTAATAATAATTCGAAGTTCTGGTTGTGATATCGACTGATATATGTGATTCACGATAGCACTATGTATCCTGGGACTATCGTGAGAAGCAAAAGGCTTGGGTTTCGGCATCGCGAAATCTGGGTCGTTTCAGTTGGTATCAGAGCCGAGCTTGACCGTAGCACGTGACCCTAGACTCGGACGAACATAAAGACTATTTTATGAACAAATTATTTTACCCTACTGGTATTTTGGAAATTTTATTAACCCTTGTCTACTTCTTACCCTTAGTCTATTGGAAATTGTTTTGATTCTCTCTCTTTTAAATTAAAATCCTTCCTTTGGTGTTAAAACCTTCAACTGGATTTAAACATTAGAACACGAGACAATCGCTCGCATCCTACCTTCGTTGCATCAAAAGAGTTCTGGCAAAATGCAAGTGCCATACAAGTTGAAGTGCAATAAAGTCTTGAGTGTGTCCACTTGGATTGGAGCAATTATCATCAAAAACAACGTCTTGTTGAAGGCAATCGAATGAGCATAAAGCCTATACCGACAAGAGCCAGTGACGAAAAAGGACTATGCCCTCCTTATCGACTAGTCAAATGACCGCGATTTAGTGACTACCCTCCGAATGCCACGATGTAGAATAATCCGGTAGAAGTGCGATATCTCTAGAGCCGTGGAGTCAGCCTGGAGAAAGCACATAATTGGGGTATACTATTGTGATGAGTGCCTGGATCTTATGGATTTATTTGGTTCTTATGCTTCTTCTGCTTGAGTGCTCCAAATAAACTATTTTATTATAAGTTAAATAATATTATAGACTCCTTCGTAAATGACCTTATAAACACCCACTGGATTTAACACCAACCCCTCTCGTCTTAACAGGTGATCGCTAACCAGAACCAGCTCATGCAAACCATGGCCAACCTACTACAAGCTCAGAAAAACCAAGACCCTCCAGCAAACCCAGTCCAGAATGACCATACCTAAGACCCACATCCCAAGAGCCTTACCAAGAAGATTGAGGGATTCATAAAGCTAAAAACCCCCACCTTTGACTACACCGATGACCCACTCGAGGATGAGGATTGGCTAAGGGAGATTGAGAAGAAGCTTGATCTTACTACTTGCACGGATGAAGAATGTGTGGTTCTTGCTATCCACCAGTTGAAAGGCTCAGCGAGCGCTTGGTGGGATAGTTTTTGTGAGACCCATGATGACCCAGCCAGTATCACATGGGAGGAGTTCACGGTTGCTTTCAGGGAGTTCTTTGTGCCAAAAGAAATGTTGATGCAAAAGGCAGCAGAACTCCGCAACTTGAAGCAAGGCACCATGAAGGTACAGGAGTATGTGAACATCTTCATCAAGATGATGAGGTATGCCCCAGATGATACCAGAACCGACGAGAAGAAGCAATATTGGTTCCTGCAAGGTCTACATCCAGAAATCCGAGTGCTCTTGACCGCAGGTGTCTACCGATCTCTTCGGCACATGATGAACAAGGCCATCTCTGTTGGGAAAGAGGTATTGGACTACAATGAGGGTGAGAGCTCCAAGAGGAAGCGCACCGATCACATGTCTCTACCCGGAACATTTCAGAGATCCTGGTTTGACCTTGGTGATAGTGATGAAGACATGGACTACAATGTTGATGTGCATGGTTCCAATCGCCAGAGGCAAAGCTATCTGCCCCTAGGGGAGGACTCATGGGAAGAACCACCCACACCGATCCCTACTCCAGGTGATTTGGCGTTCACTTGCTTCGTGTGTGGCAGTCTCGATCACGAGGCTGATTTATGCCCATACAGGGAAAAGAAGAAGAGGAAGAAAAAAAAAAGACATGACAAGGCGCATACACACAGAAGGTCAGATCAATGCACTCAAGCCCGTGCACCGCAGTCAGCTATGCAAGGCCAGTTGAACCATGTGACCGCCGAGGATACTACCAACGCACCAGATGTCGTACTCAGTGAGTTTTTGGTAAACGAGACTAATGCCTTAGTGCTATTTGATTCTGGAGCAACAAGTTCGTATGTGTCATCTAAGTTTGCTACTCAGAATTCTCTGGTTTCCATAACTCGGAAAAGACCCATAATCACTAGCTCACCCTTGGGGAAGATGAGCTACACTTTGTTTTGCAAAGGTGTGAGTATCCTGATAGCAGGATTGGAGTTCAAGGCAGACTTGACCATCCTCTGTTCTGATGGGTTAGATGTAATTTTGGGTATGGACTGGCTCACAAGACACCGAGGTGTGATTTCTTGCTTTCCTCGCTCAGTCAAGCTTGTACACCCCAGTGGACAGGAGGTAGAGTTTGAGCCTGTACAGTCGATAGATGTCCACCAGTTGCACAGTCTTGTCATCAAGACCTTGGAGGAGATACCCGTTGTTTGTGAGTATCTGGATGTCTTCCCAGATGACATACCAGGGTTACCGCCAGATCGAGCTGTGGAGTTTGCGATCGACCTTGTGCCAGGGACTGCTCCTATTGCAAAGGCACCCTACAGAATGCTCGGGAAAGAATATGATGAGTTGAAGAAGCAACTAGATGAGCTGCTTGAGAAGGGATTTATCAGACGCAGTGTGTCACCATGGGGAGCCCCAGTGCTGTTCGTGGAGAAGAGAGACGGAACAATGAGATTGTGCATTGATTACCGCTAGCTGAATGCGGTCACATTAAAGAGCAAGTGCCCGTTGCCCGAATTGATGATCTGCTTGACCAATTGAAGGGGGCAAAGTATTTTAGTAAGATTGACCTCAGGTCTGGGTACCATCAGATAAAGATCCGTGAGAAGGACATACCGAAGACAGCCTTCGTGACCCGGTAGGGTCACCATGAGTTCACTGTTGTTCCTTCAGGTCTCACAAATGCCCCAGTCTACTTCATGAACTTGATGAACCTGATTCTCAAGGAAGAACTTGACCAATTCGTGGTGGTTTTCACTGATGATATCCTGATTTACTCCAAGACACGTGAACAGCATGAGAAGCATCTGCGAGCTGTGTTAAAGATGCTCCGAAGGAATCAGTTGCATGGGAAGTATAGCAAGTGCAAGTTTTGGCTGGAGAAAATTTCCTTGCTTGGCCACGTGTGGACTACAGAAGGTGTGCCAGTGGATCCTGAGAAAATTGATGCCGTATCCAACTTGAAGACTCCTCGCAATGTGACTGAGATCAGAAGCTTCTTGGGATTAGCTAAATACTACCGGAGGTTCATTGAGAATTTCTCCAAGATTGCAAAGCCAATGACCGAGCTGCTCAAGAACAAAGTGTCATTTGAATGGAATGATAAGCGTGAGAAAAGTTTTCAGTGTCTGAAGGACAAGCTGACCACGACTCCAGTGCTTACCTTGCCAGATCTGCGGAAGGACTTTGTTGTGTACTGCGACGCTTCCAGACAGGGATTGGGATGTGTGCTGATGCAAGATAATCATGTGGTATCTTATGCCTCCCGCCAGTTGAGAGCTCATGAGGAGAACTACCCGACTCACGACTTAGAGCTTGCAGCAGTGGTCAATGCGCTGAAGATTTGGAGACACTATCTGATAGGGAACAAGTGCGATATCTATACTGATCACAAGAGCTTGAAGTACATCTTTACTCAGTCTGAGCTGAACATGAGGCAGAGAAGATGGTTGGAATTGATCAAGGACTATGAGCTAGAAATCAACTACCACCCTGAAAAAGCAGATGTGGTAGCCGATGTTTTGAGCCGCAAGAGTTACTGCAACCTTTTGACAGGAGAAGAGGTGTCAGCCGAGCTATGTGTAGAAATGGAGCAGTTGAGGCTTGGTTTCGTCACTACCAAGCAGATGAATGAGTTGAGAGTCAGATGCACTCTAGAAGATCAAATCAGACAAGCTCAGAAAGATTGCCCAAGCATAGCAGAACTAAGAGTGGGAATGGAGAAAGGTTTGTTGCTTGATTTCAGAAAAGATGAGCAAGGCACCATATGGCTGAAAGGACATTTGTCCATCCCACTAGATGAAGGAATCCGAGAGTCGATTCCGACGGAAGCTCATTGCACAAAGTATTCGATTCACCCAGGAAGCACCAAAATATACCAAGACTTGAAAGAATTGTTCTGGTGGAGAAGGAAGCGTGAAATAGCTGCCTTCGTTGCTTAGTGTGACACTTGCTACTGAATTAAGGCTGAAAAGCAAAGACCTGCTGGTTTGTTGAAACAGCAGAAATTGTGGCTAAGGTCAGAGAGAGCCTCAGAATAGCTCTGAGCAGCCAGAAAAACTATGCAGACAAGCACAGACGTGAACTCACTTTTGAAGATGGAGAATTTGTATACTCGAAAGTGTCACCCTACGTGGTACCAAGAGGTATCACATGAAAGGGAAGTTTGCACCACGGTACATTGGACCTTACAAGATCAAGAAGAAGATTGGAGATCTGGCTTACGAACTCGAGTTGCTAGGGCACCTGTCAGGAGTGCACCCAGTGTACCACGTCTTCCAGCTTCGCAAGTGCTTGAGATTGCCTGAGGATCAGATATCACCAAAAACAGTGGACTAGCAAGATAACCTAGAGTACTTGGAGTATCCAGTGCAAATTCTAGACCGGGCAGAGAAGGGAACCAGAAGAACAAGAATTTCGGTGTGCAAGGTATTATGAAGCAGCCACTCAGAAAGAGAAGCTACTTGGGACAAAGAGTCAGAACTTCAGGAGAAATATCCTCACCTCTTCGAGAAGATGTAAGTTATCCCTAAATCTCGAGGACGAGATTCTTGTGAGGGGGGGAGACTGTAACATCCCGTATTTTTATGAAATGTTAATAATTGTAAAAATGCGAACTTTCAAAAACTTTTTGTTAAATAGAGTGCATTGTGTGAATTGCATTGCATGTTAGGGAAAATATGATTAAAATGTTAAGCTAGATAAAACATTACATCTTATTCTTGTATTATAACTAACTAAATAAAAATTTGTAGATTAATATATTCGTGAAGAGAACAAATTAATAATTGAACCAACTCTAGCATTAACTTAAATAGTTACTACATACGGCTAATCTCACCTAAGTAAAATGTAAAATAAATAATTTATAGCATTAACAATGTTAGTTCATCGTTGCATGAGTGATTTGGTTCTTCATGGATTTTGCTTGTGTGCTAATTAAACCCAAACCAAATAACAACATAGGCAATAATATGTGCCAGGTGCAACAGAACTCATATGCATTAACCAAGAGCCTAATCACCAAATCAGCTAGCATCTTCACGTGAAGCTCAGCTTTGCTAGAACCGAGTAACAGGCCCAACCGGCCGAACAGCCCAGCTCGACCCACCAACCCTCTGTTTCGATCAGCAGCCCAAGCCGCCCTGCGACGTTTCCTCTGTTCCACTGCAAGCCGGCCCCACAAGGGAGAAGCGAGAGCTTCTGTTCCCCTTTCCTCTCCCTCGAGCCACACCTACTCCGCTCGTCTCGCCAGCGCACCGGATGGGAGAGCCGCCGTCGCCCACATCTTCTTGGCTCACAAGCCAACCCACCGATTGGGAGCAGATCAAAGCACATGCCCTGCCTCCCTCTTCCGCGCTCACCCCTCGCGCTCTCCGCGTTGCTCGCACGCCAACGCCTGAGCCACCCGGATGCACTCCACGTGCCCCATGGCACGGACGCCGGAGAACGCCGGCCGTCCAATCGAGAGCACCCGCACCACTCCGAACCCTAGCCCACAGCGCTATAAAGCCTTTCCCCACTCCAATTTCTCCCTCGCGCCGCCGGCAGGGCTTGCCCCTTTCTTCCTTCCCCAAATTCCCCATCGCCGCCGCTGTGCGTGAGGAGTCGGTGCTGGAGGAGCGGAGCGCCGACGCGTTGGAGGAGCAGAACGGCGAACGCCATCTTCGCCAACCCGTACCGTGAGCACGTCGCCGACGACGACGGGAAGCTGAGGAGGAGCAGAACGACGGACGCTGCAACGACGACACCAAGCCAGAGCCGAGAACGCCCCCGCTTGCCGCTCCTGCTACCACTTCACCAACACGAGAACGACTACTCGCCGGCACGCAAACCTCGGTAAGCTTACCCTCGACTCCTGGTCCAACCTCGCCGCGGACCGGGCTTTCCCATGAGCCCCCTCTGTCCACGAGCGTGTCGCACCATGGCCGTCCTACCGCCGACCTTCGAGTCGAGCTGTGCGCCATGGAACCTGTAGAAGTCGCCGACCGTCGAGTTGTGGCCTTGAAATGCCTGTGTGAGCCGTGCCTTCGTGCCGGACTTGCTGTCCTGTGTGCGACGCCATGCCCTTGGAACCACGCACCTCTCCGCGGGCACGGGATGCCGTCTCCCCGCTCGACCAGACCAGGCCCTTCATGCCGATGAGGTCCTTTTCCCCACTGCCTGTGACCGGCCTTCGCGTCGGATAACGTTTTCTGCAGGAACCATGAGCCCGCTTTTACCCATGGCCGCCGTTGTTGTGCGGCGTTCTTGCACACACACGGTATACCTGGCCACTTGTCCCACTGCCGCACCGATTCACCGGCGCGTGCACGCCACCGAACACAGCCACACCTTTGCTGCTGCACGGCACCGCCGATAGGTGGCCACGCCGTCGCGAGCTCACACAGACCTTGCTGCGGTCGAGCTGTAACTCGTGCCCGCGCGCTCACCGTCGGTACTGCACAGACCTTCGCACGTCCGCGGGTACGGAGCACCGTCTCTCCGCATAAATAGAGCTGACCTTCGAGCCTGCAGCTGTGCCTTGGATCCAGCATATGTTTCCTTTGCAGAGCATGTCCATCCTGGACGCTGGCTGCGTGCCTCGCTACTGCACGTGCGAACATGACGCCGAGCGTGCACACTAAACCAGCACAGTAGAAACTCTTGCACATCAGCAAGGCCAAGTTTCCAAGACATTTGATGGAGCAACCCTCATGCAAAAACCATTGCCTATGCTCCCTTCTGCATTCTGGTGCAGCAGCTTGATTAGGCCAAGAGCCCAGTTCGAAGCTCAGTGAACAGCCAGTTTGGGAATTTCCTTGCCCATGGCTGAACCCTGTTTATTCTAGTTCATCATGAACTCTGCATTTTGACAGCCAGGCCTGTGCTGTCCTGCTTGAGCAAATTTGTTCACGTTGGCCATACAGACTTTAGCATCCTACAATTTCCTGTCAGCACCTTGTTAGCTTCTTGATGTTGCCCTGCTCTCTGCTTCAGTCATCACGTTAGCCATCTAAGGTGCGTTCTGCATATTGCTGAGCATTCGATGGACTTGCTAGCTGACCTGAACACTCCTAGCAATAATTCACACAGCAGCAGTATGAATCGCAGCATGCTGTAGCATCAAGGAGATACCAAGAAGCTGAGCTGAAACGTCATCCTCCCTAGTTCTAGAAAATCTAATAATTGAATAAAAATCTGAGCTGAACTTAAAACAATAATAATAAAATCATTTGAACTCCGAAAGATATGAAACCAATTTCATGATCTTTCTAAAATGCTCCACGCTTGAATGCTATTGTTTGAGTGATGTTGGTTCTTTATGCATTTTATTTGGAGTTTGTGTTGCATCTGGTTTATTCGGATTTTCACGTACAGGTCCGGAGAAGCTCTCGGAGAACCCTGATGAGTACGACTACTTCGACTCTATCCGAGGTCACCAATCAGACACTTCCCTGCTTTGAAACCTATAGACACGCATATATGCTGCTGCTGCTGCTTTATTTATGATTGCTTGCTATGTTAATCCAAAAATAGGGAGCCTACTTCCATTTAGCCACTATTACCCTGCTTGCTATATTGCCACCACCATATTACTACTTCAACTAAATAATATGAACCTGATGTGAGATTGGGTAATATGATGGTGGGATGTGATAACTCTTGGCGTGTGTGAAGTGGGTGGGTTTTTGAGCGCGAGATGGTGTGTGAGATGGGTGGCGGGAGTCGGCACGGAAATTATGGGAGAGACTAGAACTCTACCCTGAGTGGAGAGAGGTGTGTGGTGGTGCGCGGCCCACCGCTGAGAGTGGCAACCGACCCCTGGAAGGCTTGCTCTCGCCAAATTAAGGACCGAGTAGGGGTGATAACTCTTGGATATTTCGTGCATACCACGCGACCTCAGGCCCGGTTCTCGATCTTCCCCAATGGTACTCGGACTGCAGGCGTAAGGCGATAGTGTTAGGGAACGATGGTGGGTCTGTGATGCAGCCACACGTTCCCGATAGACTCGACCCGTGGAGGCCCCGGATTCTTCGAGCTCACAGTTCTGAGAGTGCGGTGGATAGTATATCCGCACAGTTTTCTAGCTCAGAAAAGCAGAATGATGCCAGGAAGGGGAGGTCATTACCGGTGTGGTGGGCCAATGGCAGCGGACGCTCTGCCCTTATCCCATCTCGTGTGGGTACAGATGTACAAACCTCTGCAGAGTGTAAATCTTTACGTAAAGCCGACGTCCACGGTCAAGGACGGACCAAGGGCAGAACTCACCTCATCTAGCATGGGTTTTCTTCTCTTCTCCCTCGAGTGATAGAACACCGGCTGAGGCCGCTGAGGATGGGCGGGTGGGAGCTTCCCATGCCGCAGAATTAGATGATGATGAGTGGGTGTTTTGGAAGAGGTGTTTGGTGGTGAGACGTGTATGTGTTGGTATGAGTGATGAGCAGGGGAACCGGCTGTGTGACCGAATTCCCGAACGGAACAATGATATAATAATCTGGATATTGCTGCCATATGCTTGCTTGCATAGGAAGCCTAGAGCCTTCCACTTGTGCCAGTCCCTTTTATTTTTATGCTGCCGCTTAGGGGAGTGTCTCAGGGTGGCCTGCGCTACTGGCGCGCAGGTTTGGGAGACGAGTTGAGAGACGACCACTTCAACGACGGCGGAGACGAGACGGATGAAGATGAGACGGACGGCGATACTTCCCATGAAGGACGGTACGACTGAGGATCACGGTGCTACGCTCAAGGATGCCTGTGGAGATGGACCCGAAGACTTACTATCCGCTGCTAGAATACGATTTCTGCTTGATTCAGTCCTGTTGGACTTGTACCGGCTTTGGCCAATATTGTTTAAATGTAATAATAATTCGAAGTTCTGGTTGTGATATCGACTGATATATGTGATTCACGATAGCACTATGTATCCTGGGACTATCGTGAGAAGCAAAAGGCTTGGGTTTCGGCATCGCGAAATCTGGGTCGTTTCAGCAGGCGAGGATGGAGGTCCTCAAGATTCATGCAGCTGGCATAGCCAAGCATGGCGAGATCGACTATGAAGCTGTAATCAAACTGGCTGAAGTGAGTTTCTCTTGATCAACGTATCTAGGCAAACACATTAACATGATCTGGCACAGTCTCCTTAACCCTGACTCTTGCGGTCTATTACAGGGATTCAACGGCGCCGATCTGCGCAATGTCTGCACCGAAGCTGGCATGTCTGCCATTCGAGCAGAGCGTGACTACATCATTCACGAGGACTTCATGAAGGTGCGCTTGCACACCTTAGTTTCCTTTTTATGTGTACCTTACCACAAGGGAGCTTGCATATGTTGCTCACTCCACCTCCCCCGAAATTGTTTCAGGCCGTGCGCAAGCTGAATGACGCCAAGAAGCTCGAGTCCACAGCGCACTACAGCGCCGACTATGGCAAGGAGTGAAGAGGTGTTAGGACCCTGGAGGGTCAGTAAGTGTTCATAGTGAGAAAAGGCCCATTGGGCAGTTGTTCGTGTGGGCTGTTGGGCCTGTGTCTTGTATTGAACAATGCGGGGGTGGTATTATATAAGCCACCGGGAGGAGGCGGGCCCGTCAGGCAATAAGAGAAACACATTTCTATCGTCTTGTTTCTTCTTCTCCAATCCTTCTCCGTTCTGCTTCTGAATATTTCTTCTGCTGATCCTCGTTCATCGATTCCGTGATCCTGGTTGCGTATCTGCTGGGTGGGGATCGTGACAATTGGTATCAAGAGCCTTCAATTTCGCCAGAAATTTTTTCTGGTGGAATCTGTGCACCTCGACGGGATAGTTCGTCGTCAACGTTGTCGTGCTGGCGCCCGCTCGCCGGCCACCACAATTCCAAGTCCAGATGGCGGCGAATGTCGAGGCGATGACCCAGCAGCTCACCGGCGTCCAGGACATCTTGACGCAACTTCTGGACAAGGTGAACTCTATTGACGCGTGGAAGTCCTCGGCGGAGAGCTCGCTGGGTACGCTGTTGCAGCAGACCGCGTCGGCGGCGGAGCGGATTGGGCAACTGGAGGCACGACCACCACCACCACCACCACCACCACCACCACCGCTGAATCAACCTCGTCCTCCGCCGCAATGGGTCAATCCCTTTGACCTCAATCTGGCTCCACCGGACTCGTCGCGCCCATCTGCGACGGCGTCGGAGCGGGCCCATGGGCACCGTCTGCACACAAACCACCGGGTTGATGGCGGGGGGATTCTCGGCTCCCATCCGCCACACCCGGTCACGGGTACGTTCCCTGAGCATCAGTTGTCTTTCACGGACTCTCCTTGGAGTGGGCAACATCATGCCCCGTTTCCTAAGCTTGAATTTCCTAAGTTTGATGGTGATAATCCACGATTGTGGCGTGACCGATGTAACATGTATTTTGAGGTTTACTCGGTGGCGGATGCTCTGAAGACGCGCTTTGCAGCTCTCAACTTCATTGGGGCAGCGGCCACGTGGTTGCAGACTTTTGAGCGTCGAGGCCGTGTACTGGATTGGACTCAGTTTTGCTCTGCGGTGTTTGAGAAGTTCGACAAGGATCAGTATCAGAATCAGTTGCGACAGTTGGAAAATCTATCTCAGCAGGGTTCAGTTTCAGAATACCAGGAGCAGTTTGAGCGATTGGCTCATGGCATTTTGTTGTATAATTCATCTTACGATGATACATACTTTGTGACGAGATTCCTGGGAGGATTGAAGGAAGAAATTCGTGTACCAATTTCGTTACACAGGCCTAAAGAGGTGCAGTCTGCTCTGGCGTTAGCACTGTTACAGGAGGAGGCATTGGAGAGTGTTAGGAGGTCATCAAAACTACCAATTCGTTCTATGGCTCCTGTGGATAGATTGAAGAGTTCAGGGCCTGACCAAAATGTGGTGGTCAAAACCAAGTCTGACAGGCCTGAGTCTGAAGATAAGCTGCAAGCTCTGAAGACTTATCGAAGGAAGAATGGACTGTGTTTCAAGTGCGGGGAAAAGTGGGGTCAGAATCATAAATGCCCCAATCAGGTGCCAATTCATGTGGTGGAAGAACTGCTGGATGCAGTGGATCTGGATGAGATGAATGGTGCTGATGAACTCGAGGAGGAAACTGAGGTGGCAGCAGTTATGTCTGTTCGCGATGCTGGGTTGTCCAAACGCAAAACCATGCGTTTGCAAGGATACATTGGTAAAGAATCAGTGTTAATTCTGGTTGATTCAGGAAGTGTGGGGACATTTGTCAGTAAAGAGCTTGCTGCTCGGTTGCCCTATGCACAGTTGCCTTGTGAGGAAGCTCAGTTTACTGCAGCAGATGGAAGTTTAATGGCTTGCTCCCGACGCATTCCTCAGTTAAAATGGACTACTCAGGGCCATACTTTTGTAGTCAATGCAGGCATTCTGCCCTTACAGTGCTATGACATGATTCTGGGTGAGGATTGGCTTCAAGCATGCAGTCCCATGTGGGTTCATTGGGGCAAGAAGATCATGAGATTCACGTATAATACTCAGAGGGTCACTCTAAGGGGAGTTCGACCTCAGTTAACTCAATGCAGAGCTATCAGTGCTGGGAAGCTCAAGGGTCTGTTATGAAGAAAAGCTATTAGTCATTGCATTCAGCTCAAAGCAGTACCTGCCTCGGCCTCATATCAAGGGGTATCTTCTATTGATTTAGAGCCAGAACATGATGATGCAAGTATTCCAGTGGAAATTCAAAATGTGCTAGATCAATTTCCTGAAGTTTTCCAGGTCCCAACATCTGTTCCTCCTAATAGGCCATATGACCACCACATTCCTTTGCTTCCAGGAGCTCAACCTGTGAATGTGAGACCATACAGGTATACTCCTACTCAGAAGTCAGAAATTGAAAAGCAATTGACTGAAATGCTTAAGAATGGTATTATTAGGCCTAGCACTAGCCCATATGCCTCACCAATGCTATTGGTCAAGAAGAAAGATGGAACTTGGCGCTTTTGTGTGGATTATAGGCACTTGAACATGATTACTGTCAAGAATAAACATCCTATTCCTGTGGTCGATGAGCTCATTGATGAACTGGCAGGAGCTCAGTGGTTTACTAAACTGGATTTGAGGTCAGGGTACCATCAAATTTGTTTGGCCCCTGGTGAAGAACATAAAACAGCCTTCAAAACTCATAGTGGTCTATATGAGTTTTTGGTAATGCCGTTTGGCCTCACAAATGCACCTGCCACATTTCAGTCAGCTATGAATCAAATTTTTGAGCCATTGTTGAGGAAAGGAGTGTTGGTTTTCATGGATGATATTTTGGTTTACAGTAACACTATGGAGGAACATGTTACTTTGTTGACACAAGTGTTTTATATTCTCCAGAAATCTCAGTTCTATGTGAAATTGTCCAAGTGCTCTTTTGCTAAGCAGACAATTGATTATTTGGGTCATTGCATTTCATCTGTTGGGGTATCTACAGAACCATCCAAGATATTAGCTGTGAAGTATTGGCCTACACCAGTTAATTTGAAACAATTAAGAGGATTTCTGGATTTGACTGGTTATTATAGAAAATTCATACGACACTATGGTCTGTTCAGTAGACCTTTAACTCTATTGTTGAAGAAAGGGGTTCCTTTTGTTTGGACACCTGTTACCGAGGAAGCATTTCAGTTACTGAAAACAGCACTGATTGAAGCTCCTGTTTTGGCTATTCCAGATTTTTCTAAATCATTTGTGTTGGAAACTGATGCATGTGACACAGGATTGGGAGCTGTTTTGATGCAAGACAATCATCCAGTGGCTTATTTGAGCAAAGCCTTGTCACCCAAAAACTTGGGTCTGTCTACATATGAGAAAGAGTGTTTGGCTATTTTGTTGGCAGTTGAAAAGTGGAGACCTTATCTGCAGCATCAAGAATTCATTATTAGAACAGACCATAGGAGTCTTCTGTATTTGACAGAGCATAGAGTGGCAACAAAGATTCAGCAGAAAGCCTTACTAAAATTGATGGATTTGCAATTCAAGATCTCCTATAAGCAGGGCATTTCTAATGCTGCAGCTGATGCTTTATCCAGGTGTCCTGTGACAGAGGCCATATGTGCCATTTCTTCTTGTACACCAACTTGGATTGAAAATCTGATACAAGGATATGAAGAAGATGATCTCTCCAAGCAGTTACTCACTGAGTTAGCTCTTTCTCCATCAAATGAGAAAGGATATACTTTGGATCAAGGTGTCTTACGCTATAAAGGAAGGGTGTGGATTGGTAATAATTCTTTGGCCCAACGTCATGTCATTCAGGCTCTCCATGCCAGTGGCATTGGGGGTCATTCCGGGTTTCAAGCTACTTATCGCCGAATCAAAAATCTGTTTGCATGGCCCAAGCTTAAAGCCACTGTTAAAACCTATGTGTCTGAATGTGCAATTTGCCAACAGGCCAAGTCTGAACATGTGAAATATCCTGGGTTATTGCAACCACTGCCTGTTCCTTCTCAAGCCTGGACAGTTGTAAGTATGGATTTCATTGAAGGTTTACCATCCTCTAACAGATTCAATGCAATTCTGGTGGTGGTTGATAAATTCATCAAATATGCTCATTTTATTCCTCTAGCACATCCATTCACTGCTCTTCAGGTTGCACAGCTTTACATGCAACATGTTTATAAATTGCATGGCCTTCCACAAAGTATTATTTCTGATAGAGATCGTATCTTCACTAGTAATGTGTGGCAAGAACTCTTCAGGTTGACTGATACACAGCTCTTGATGAGTTCATCTTATCATCCTCAAACCGACGGTCAAACTGAACGCTTAAACCAATGCCTGGAAGCATTTCTGAGATGTGCTGTGCATTCCTGTCCTCATCAATGGAGTAAGTGGCTCTCCTTGGCTGAGTTCTGGTATAATACATCGTACCAATCTTCTTTAGGCCGCTCTCCATTTGAAGTCTTGTATGGGCATCCACCAAGACATTTTGGAATCAGTAATTTGACTGAAGGTGCGGTACCAGATTTGGAGGCTTGGTTAACTGAAAGGAATCTCCTCACTCGGTTGATTCAGCAGCAATTGATGCGAGCTCAGCAGAGGATGAAACATCAGGCTGATAAGAATCGATCCGAACGCGAGTTTCAGGTGGATGATTTGGTATATTTGAAGCTGCAGCCATACATTCAGACATCAGTGGCTAATCGCACCAATCAGAAATTATCTTTCAGATTCTTTGGTCCTTTCAAAGTGCTGCAAAGAATTGGAAGTGTAGCATACAAGCTTGATCTTCCTCCGGATTGTAAAATCCATCCGGTGGTCCATGTATCCCAGTTGAAGAAGCATGTTCCACCCTCTATCCAGATTGAACCTGATCTATCTTCTTTACCGGGCGATCCCACAGTTCAGCTCCAACCGGTGGCTGTCATTGGGCGTCGAGTGATCACACATGGCTCTTCACCAACTTCAGAGCTGTTGATTCAGTGGTCGGCTTTACCTTCTTCGATGACTACCTGGGAGCAAGAAGAGGATGTTATTCGTCGTTTCCCTTATTCAGCCGCTTGGGGTCAAGCGGATTTTCGTGGAGGGGGTAGTGTTAGGACCCTGGAGGGTCAGTAAGTGTTCATAGTGAGAAAAGGCCCATTGGGCAGTTGTTCGTGTGGGCCGTTGGACCTGTGTCTTGTATTGAACAATGCGGGGGTGGTATTATATAAGCCACCGGGAGGAGGCGGGCCCGTCAGGCAATAAGAGAAACACATTTCTATCGTCTTGTTTCTTCTTCTCCAATCCTTCTCCGTTCTGCTTCTGAATATTTCTTCTGCTGATCCTCGTTCATCGATTCCGTGATCCTGGTTGCGTATCTGCTGGGTGGGGATCGTGACAAGAGGATGCTAACCTGATCTAGAGAGCGAGCTTCTGGTCTTAGTGCAAATCGTGTGTTAGGCCATTTTCGTTATGTTCTAATCTTGGGTGGAAGAGCTCTCATCCTAACGCCATCTTGGAGCAAACATGTGCCACTAGGTCCGTTTATTTATTTTCATCAGATGATTCCAGGATGGATGAATGGTGGACCTGGGCCATGTGGCTGCAAGCAGTTATGGCATTAGGTGTAGACGTCGAATTCACTTATACTGATCACGTCGGAATGGACCCGATAATAGCTAGCTCATCTAGCAGATGCGAATCTCTTGCTCATAGGTCATAGTGCTCCATCCGCTTTGTCCTAACACATCTTTTAAGATTTTTTGCAATTTTTTGATAGAAGAACGAGTTTTTTTTCGTTTTTTTAATCCAAAAGCCGTTGGTATTAAGACCTCTGAGGGCCTAATATGACTTGGTTTTGCTTGAATTGGTGCTTCGAAATTCAAATCATCTTGCAGCTACAGCTTAAGTACCATATGCCAAACACCTGCGGTGTGCAGGTTTTGCCGATCCTCTTTGTGTGTTTTCAATTTTAGCTTTCTTGTTTGTGTGATCATACTTTTTATGTAATCTTTGTACTGTGAGACTTGCTTGCTTGCTCTCTCTTAATTGAATTGGCAGTGCTCCTGCCCTTTGTTTTAAAAAAAGGAATTGCCTGGTTAAAGAGCACCAAGCAACATAAGGCCAAATAGATTGAAGGAACTCACTGCTGAAGTCGAGAAAGAACATTGGCATGACAGCACCACGACCTTTCCGTTTTGGGCCAACCTATACGATCGAATTTGACAAGTTGGGAGCTCTAATTGAATCACATTTTTCCACAACAGAATTATCTGTTTTGCTCAAAAACAGGATAACTTTGCAGAACCAAATATACACTGGCCTCAAAATAGTGGCTCCAGTTCAGGTTCAGCAGCTGGCCTGGCCATGCACATGCACATGCATGTGGATATCGATCTGATCCACATGCATCGTACACGATAAAAATAGCAGTTCTGACCTTTAAATAGTCTTTTGCGTCGATAAATCAGTCTCTTTAACCCCATCTCATTTCTTTACTACTACAGCGATATACATCCCATAGAGATATAATTTAGTAGGCCTAGTAGTTTGACACCATATACATTGCTTGATTTCAATATATTCAGCAGGTAAATCTGATGCCTCTTCTTCTTCCTTCGGCTATTTTTCTTTTGATTTTGATGTAACTTGCATTGTTCGTTGCATGCATTTCTTTTGGTTTGATTCTTGTTTCGTCAATTCTCATGCGACGACGGAAACGGTTGGTCAGTGGATCGAGCCCGGCGAAATCAAGGCCGCCGTCGCCGCTAGCTAGCGTGTGTAGGAACTAGGAAGGTCGGCCATGGGGGATCAGCTGCGGGTGCACCGGCCGGCGTCGATCGAGAAGATCGCGGTGCCGGACAAGAAGGCCGTGTTCCACGTCCACGCCGGCGGCGTGTCGCCGGCGGGGGACACCCAGCAGCAGCTCGGGGCCTCCTCGCACGAGGCGCCCGCTGTGAGCATCACGCCGCGGACGTCCACGACGAAGCAGCAGCACCTGCCGGCGAGCCCCCGGGCGTGCCTCTGCTCGCCCACCATGCACGCCGGCTCCTTCCGGTGCAGACTCCACCGCGGCATCGGCGGCGGCGGCGGCGGCTCCGTCGGCTCCGGGCTCCACGAGATGAGCAAGAAGCCCGGCGTATGACGACGACTACGAGGAGCTGAGGTCTTCGCGTGCATGGCCAGCTATTTTAGCTCTTCTTTGTTTGCCATCTCATTTTCTTCCTTGTATATATACAGGGGAAGAGGGAAAAGTATTTTTTGCTTCTATGCCTTTTCCTTGTAACAAGTCCGCAGCACACGTGTTAATTCCATCTTCTACGTGTATGGTACAGCACGTTTCAAGATTTGGGTTGCATGCACTTGGGGGATTGCAGAACAGGTCATATATATGAAGACAAATGGTCAAAATGTCAAATCCTACGTTTATAAGTTTATTTACAAGATGTTTGGGTTGGGGAGTTGACTGATGCATCATTTTCTCACTCCTTACTTTCCTATTTTGTTAATGATATATTATTAAGAATAATTAGTATAGTCCCGAAGAATGGGTTCACCTCACCCTATTCTATGGAATGAGTTGATCCATCACTGCTACGTTCTTCATGGGTTGATACGACCTCAACCCAAACATCTCATTAGGTTTGAACCGGTTGGGGAACCTTCCTCGTGGTGTGGGCAACAAGCAAACGAGAGTATTTAGTTCCAAATGAACATTCGAAGAGCCTTCAAGAGATAAGAACATAGAGGAAGAAGGTGGTCAGAGAGATCTTGTATGAGTGGTTTATCCTTATTGTGTTGAAGCTTTTTATATGTAACCTTAGTGTCTCCAAATTATTCCATCATCTCCAGTGAGGTTCTTCTATGCTCTAAGCTACCAGCCTCAAATCTTGTTCCAGTTGTTCACCAATTGGGGAATCTTGATATATTAGACTAAGTGCAACAGATTGTGCAAATGATTGTACATGTGCATTTACGACAATCGATTATATAGTCTAGTAGATCATGCATGTGTGTATTGAGAGAGCGCCGAGGAAACGAGGTGCAAGTGGTGCATTTTGCACATTTGGATACATAGTCTGCTGGACTTGGTTGTCCTCGAGCTTTTAGCTAGAGATAAAAATGTTGTAAGCCAACAAACACAAGTGGGAGAGATTTAGTTGGCGTCACTTGGTTGATGTGTTTGATGTTGCCCATTGATTTGTTAAAGTTGGCTCCCCTGCATTTCAAAAGAGTGAATTCTAAGCGCTTGTTAAACTTGTCTCTCGTTCTTCCTTAGGTCCTGATACTCTCAAAATACATATTCAGCACGGTGTCAACTTCTAAAATTGCATATTCATTATCTCCATACTTGTCTCGTGTTCAGCCAATCCATTGCAATCGTCTCTGATTACCCCCACCAATCCTACCATAACAGCACGACACTTGCCGGTCCCCTCGAAAGGGGACAAATCAATGGACCCCGATCAAATGTCAAAGGCTGCACAAGTACATACAGCAAAGCCAACACTAATAATGCCGACTACCTACAGATCCGATAGTGTCTACTTCCTACATATTGAATCTACAATGAACGGGTCAGCACAGATACCATCCGGCACAGCCGTAGTATAACTGTGCGACCAGGTTGCATGTTCCTTATAGTAGTCAAGGTCTCGTCTATGCTTGGCTTTGATACCGTTGTTTGCGCTTTGCAAATCTTAACCGGCAACTCAGATGGGTCAGAAGGGTAGACCGAGCTGTTCCAATTCAAAAGTTCATCAATAAGTAGACAGTATAGCAATGTAGAAACGAGGATTCAGTTCTGTAGTAGACAAACCGGTTCAAGTCCGTCATGTCAATGATGAAAGCAATCTTCTTGCCACTCTTGAAGCTCATGAAGCACAGGCGAAGGCCAAGTTGACCTAACACATAAAACAGCACAAACATTGTAGTTATTAGTTCCTTGCTAAATATTATGGTACAGAACATCATTGTGCAATCGATGCCATATTTGTGCTTCTTAGTCTCTTAGATATTAACATCGATCAAGTTAATATAAAGCCAGCTTGGATGTTGGAGCTGTCCTAGTAATCTCACAATGGAAAGCACAAAAGTAGCTTTTCCTAATGTCAGCAATATGCCTTCTTCAATTTCATCATTAAATCATGCTACATATTGCTAACATGCAACATTATCTAAATCAAATTAGGTTTTCTCTACTTTCCAGATGTACAATTGTCTATAAAAACATGGAGAAATCTCCATTTCTGCAAGCTGACAATAGTTTTACATGACAGTTAGCACACATCATCCACCTCCCCCTCAGGTAACAGTTTATGGATTGCGTCCAATTGTTATAGTTATTATGGATGTGAACATAGATTCTGAGTGGATTGCGTCCACTAGTTATTATGGTATCATAAATTATGTTAACAAACATTTATGATACCACTGCTAGAGAGAGAGAGAGAGAGAGAGAGAGAGAGGGCGCACATGTTTGTGACTCCAAAACAAAAGCCGCAGATGTAAGATTTAGTAACTCCATTTTAGATAACTTGATTTCCTCTAAAACATCAACGAGATTACCCAGGAGGAAACTTGTTTCCTGCAGAAAATAAATTATGCATGTAAGTAAATAAAAAGGTTATGCTAAAACAGATACAGCTGATTACTATGTGGTGAAGTGTTAGTATATATGCCAGCTTCTCCTGAGTTACACTGAAGTCCGAGGGTCAATGAAACCCGTCACCAGTCTGGGTTCAAAGGCTGGCACAAACTTCTTAAGGACAAAATCAAGGGGACATCTTCCCCCTGGTCAACTGTTACTCTTTGCATTACTATATACTACCTCTATCCCAAAAAGAATACAATACTAGTTTTTCTTAAGTTGATACAGCTTATATTATTCGGTAGTAGCAGGATAGATTACAAGGACCCATCCTCCTTGAGGCTCTGAGTTTCTAATCTACTTTTCTGCTTGCCGAAGCCTTCTCCTTTCCCTCCTAATAAAGGCTCTGATCCTAACGAATCTGCTAACTAAAAGGTAATAACTATTATCCAAAACGACTAAGTCCCTATATTCTATCTGTTGTGGATGACTGGTCTTTCTTCCTGCGCCTAGTACACGTCTTCCCCATAAAAGCGTCCGCAACAATTCCCCCTTCCATTTGAAATAGCTCGTCCTCGAGCTGGTGGTCTGGAAAGGCCTCCCTGAACCATTCCAAGCGCTCCCAAGTGGCATCAGCTGCACTGCGACCTTCCCAGTGAACAAGAATTTCCCAAACATCTCTGTTGTTCAGGCGTGCTGTGACCACCTGGGCTGGTGTAGGGACCGCACGGCCCCTCACAATTGCCGGGAGCTGACCACGACCATCAGGTGGAAGTCCCATGTACTTCTTGAGGAAGACAACATGAAACACAGAAGTCTGGCCCTGGGGCCTGGGTGGAAGAGCCAAGCGGTAAGCAACCGGCCCGACTCTGTCAATGACTTGAAACGGTCCTAAGTCAAATAAATATAAATTTGACCAAGTTTATATAAAAAGCATCAATGCTTATGATATCAATAAGTATATTCGATTCATCACGAAACATACTTGCATACTATATATGTTTGGTGACATAGACGACTAGGCATTGATAATACTCTAAAAACTTGGTCAAACTTAGGACAAAACTAGGATTGCTTTTGGGACGGAGGTAGTATAACACATCTGATAAAGGGGTGAGGTCTGCATATATATGATATATTAACTTCATACAATGAAGGTGTACTTCATGACATTTGATATGAATAAGCATTACAAAAAAAGATAAACTCACCATTATCTTCATTTGCAAGGATTGTAAATCACTAACTCTGTGGTTCTCCTCAGCTTTGAAAAGAAAATTGAATGCCACAGATGCATCCAAATTCGGGAATGTCTGACCAAGAGTCAAATGTCATGAAATTGATTACATGCAGGAGGAAAACAGGTTGGTCAGTCATCTCACCTGTCCTATTTTGGTTCCATTCAGTGAATTATTCACAAATAAGCTAGACGCATCACTGGTGTTTAAGATGATCCTGTCAAAGGAATAGTAGGGAACAAAATAAGGAACTTCAAATGATGAAGCAAAGTGTATTAATTTGCTGCCTAGTTACAATGACTTACAGAAGTTAAGAAAATTTCAGTAGGTTTTACCAGACAAATTAGGAAACAATAAAAAAGGAAGGAGAACAGGGACTTATTTGACTGCTGAAGCTCATAACAGTTTTTCTGTGTTAATATTGCACAGAATATTCTTTCGAAACAGTGAGCATAAATGGTTGCAACCATGGTTCTTAAGGCTGTAAGGTAAGGTGTGGCATTTCATCACCTTCTGGACACCGAGGCGACACGCTTAGGCATTGGCAAGGCAGCTCCTTGCACCCATCTAGAAGTAGCAGCAACAGCTTGGAGGTGGAAGAAAAAGGGGAAAAGAAAAGGAAAGAAGGGAATAAGAGAAGGGAGGGGACTGGCCCAGCCCACCAAGCAGCCCTTATCTTTCCCTACCTTAGGCAGCCCAGGCTCAGGTAGCCAGGTACCCATGCCCTCTTCTCCAGAAGCCCTCACTCTCTCCTCCGCACCTCTGTTAACTCCCTGACTCCCTGTCTCTCTCACAGCAGTGCTGCCGCTGCCCTGAGGCCTGTCCGTGTTCTTCCGCCAGCCATCAGCCCCTTCCCCCACTTCCCTGGCCCTCACATGGGCCCCTGCCGCCGCTCCCCTTCTGGGTCAGCTGCCACCACCGCAGATCCTTCCAGATCAGTCATCACATTCGCTGACCAGAGGGAGGTCTGCAGCTCTGCGTGAATCACCAGCGCCGGAGCTGCCAGAGATGGGGAGGTCGTTGCTTGACTAGCTTCTTGGTCTCATGCTCCCCTCCTGTTCTTCTTCTCCTCTTCCTCCCTTCCTCACCTCTTTTGCACTGATTTTGGTAAGGCAGCGCGGACGTCCAGAGTCCACACGCCTAGGTGACGCCTTTAAAACCATGATTGCAACTTGTCAAGTCCAAGCAAGATCACCAAAATCAGACAAAACAACCTAGTTTTCCATTAGAAACTTGGCAGCTGAGACTCTGAGACAATTAAATCCAGCAGTTTGTTTAAACTAAGAACCAATGTAGCAGTTTAGATCCGTTCTAAATTAGGTTGCAGAATCAAGGTTGTTATAGTATGGAAAGAAAGGACAGTTCTCAGAATGGTTACCTTTGGAACAACAAATTGCGATAGTTGAGGATTACATCACGCTTGTTGTCCCTTTTAACTATGCCACTCACTTCACAGGGCTGAATAAATGAAAGAATTCTTAAGCCGGGGAGAGAGAGATCTACAGACAGAAAAACATGCACAGTACATTTGATTAAGTCAAACACCAATACCATTGTTTGCTGGTGAATGATGCGAAGCTGGTCTCTCATCTTCAACTGCTCTTCAGCACACCTCATAACATTATCAAAGCTAATGTCAGCTTCAATATTGCGGAAACATTCAAGGGAACTCCTTAATTTCTCCATCTTCTGTTGAATATTACTGAGTTCAAGCCTCTTTTCAGTCACAACAGCAGGTTCTTCCTGGATAAACACAAGTATAAATCACCACAGGAACTAGCATTTTGTATGTGAGTTAACAAGTTTCCACACAAAGTTTAAATGCATTGAATTTCTCTTTTTTTACCAAAAATGCGAGTTCAGGTTATGGAAAAAGGAATAGAATTTTACCCAAAATAAAGGATAAATAAGAACGAGAATAATGGAAAAGGGTGGTTGTAGGAACATAAGCAACAAAAGGCGTAACATCATTTAGTCCAGAATAAATAGATCAACACGATGGCACCTAAAAGGCATTTTCATGGTTAGGGATCAGATCCATCGCTTAGTTGCCTGCATTGTTGAAGTAAAGTGAATTGCCCACCTATCCCTTTTAGCTTAAGCTTTTTGGGTTGAACTCGTCGGTGCATGCAACTCAATTGTATCAGAGCCAGAGATCTCAAGTTCAAATCCTTGCCAGCTCAATTTAAAAAATAATAATTGTTGCCCGCTCCTGTTCCACGTGTGAGGCCTAAGGGAGCCTACACGTGAGGGTGGCTGTTGGAACTTGGAAGTAAAGTGAACTGCCACCTTTCCACATCAGCCTAAACTTTTGGATTCAGCTCTTCAGTGCATGCAACTCAATAGGCACATTTGGATTCAGCAGGTCGGTGCATGCAACTCAATAAGCGCTTTTGGAATCAGCTGGTCGTGCATGCAGGTCATTAAGCATTTTTGGATTAAGCTGGTCAGTATATGCAACAAAATAAGCACTTTTAGATTCAGCTGGTCGTTGCATGCAACACAATAAGCACTTTAGAGTTGATTATAGATACAAGCTTGCGAGTCAAAACTAACAAGACAATTGGATTGTGCTATGCATTATTATAAAACAAGGCAAAGGCCATGTATTGAATTATTACCTGTCTATTACTGGAATCAATTGAAGTTGCTGCAGGAAGAGAAGCATCCTTCGTTTGTGCAGCACCCAAAATCTTAGATTTTAAAAAGCAGCACTCTTGAATTCCATCTCTATATAGCTGAGCCTTATTCTGTGTTAAAATGGAAGGAAGGAGTAAGTTAGCATCTGACTGCAACTTACAGGCCATAAAGATGTTGAAAATGTGATGAAGAAATTCCTACCTTGAGTTTAGATAGCTTCATATTATTAATTTGTAGCTTCGCCTTTTCATAGAAAAGCTTGTCATGGAGAGATCTGGCCTCTTCTAATCTGGATAGGTGCGTAGAATTATAATTTAGATTCAATCTCAAAAGTGGAAAGCAACTAACGAAATACACGTCAATGAAGAAGTACCTGTTTTGCTTATCACCACAGGCATTTTTTACTCTCTGGGTATAAAGAACAAACATGTCACCTAGATACTGGGGAAAAAATATTCCTAATAGGCAATATGCAACATGTTGTTGCTTGAATTAACAGCTGAAAGATGACAGCATACCACAGCAGTAGAAAGCCTTTTATATTTTCTAGCCATATGAACTTCATCCAACTTATCGCTTAGCATGTCAAGCTTCATTCAAAAGATAAACAAAAAACAACAATAAGTACAACGATTACATTTTAATAGAACACCTTTAGTGCTACATCCTCAGATTAAATTTATTATATCTGATAAGACATGACCAATTAAAAAAATCCGAACAGATATTCATGTAAAGTCTAGAAAACTGTAGATTCTGAACATCAGTGGGCACCTGTACTTATAGCTTCTGATAGGCTCAAACATTATCAGATTAGTCTACATAAGTGTGCAAGACTGCCAATTTGTTTAGGATCAGAAATGTGCAGCTCCCAGGTAGATGTGTTTAGAAATAAATCAAATAATTTTCCAAGGATAGAATCGTCTATTTAATAGTAGTCATGAACAGCCAAAGCATGATATATATATACCTACTATTACACGCCCTTTACATCCTCCAGCCATCAATATAAACACTCCCACTCCAACCCCGAAAATCAGAAAAAGAAAAAGAAGACAAGAAAACATGCGTGAAGTTGGAAAGTGAATTCTCCAAGATATACAAAAATACAATGAAATTATTCTTTCTGCAGTTACACATATGTAATCTAAACTCTAAAGTACCAAACTATGTTTTGGGAGCATATTTCTCAAAGCTACATATGCTTTGTAGTTTGTCCATATTATAGCAAAATTATACTTTTAGCTGCTAATTTACATGTCAATTGGCATCTTGGGCCTAAGTCTTACATGCGGGCCTACGTTGTTACTTGTTAGTTACAAAGTGTATTTCATGGTGATATGGCCACACAAGTGTTGTTTTGGATACGAGCTAAGTTTTTGATAATTTAGGGCACACAGATGTAGTTCAACTGAAATTTACTCTTTATTTTGTTCACCTACCAAAGAAAACAAGTTTACACTTCAGTTGACACAAAACGATACTAGCTATGGACAACACTGGGAGTCAATGCAATACAATCCCTTCAGCAGGAGAACAGTTGAAGTACATTTTTCAAATAGGCTATTCTGAGTAAGTGTTTTTTTTTCTGAAGTACATTACTTTATCACAGTGGCAGTGGAGAAGGTATACCTGTTGTAGATTAAGCTTACTTATTAATGATGACAAAACTTGATCCGTGGCATTAGAGATGGTACATAGCACCTATACAAAAGAGAAGTCCTGATTTTTTTTAGAGAAGGTAATTGCTTCAATGGTAAACAAACTTGCACAATACTGAAAGTTTGGATATATACTTTGAATTGGTTATTTTTACCTTGTTCCAATCAACATTCGCTGAATGCCCATTATCATGAGCACGATTCTGGTTTTCTTTAATCACAATAGAAGACTGAGGTACACAAGAAAGGTCTTTTCTTGATTTTCTAGGGCTTTTTATTGCCTTTGCTGTTTCATCAGGACTCTCTTGCACAGCATGACCACTTTCTTTAACAATTCCCTCATGAGCACCATTCTGGTTTTCTTTAATCATAGGAGAAGACTGATCCTGAACCTTAGTGGCCTCATTTAGACCCTGTCTTTGGGTGCCCAATATAAAAGAATCACTGGTTTTCTTCAGCTTTGAAACAGGATTAGAAGAAACAGATAGGGTGGGATCATGATCTTCAGTATTGCTAAACATATTATTTGCTTGATGACCACGTTCATTCTTCTCAACCAATGGTAAGCGGGAAGCTGCAGGTGATGCTTGAAGCCTGGTCTTCAGTGAATTCTTCAGAGCAGATGTACTCTTGGCAAGTTCAGCAAACTCACTACCAAAATAACAAGCCACCTGGCTTGCCACTGTACTGTTGGATAGAGGAGTAGAACTGAAGAGTTTCAGCCTTTTTGAGCGTAGGGAGGATATAGAGCCTTGTGGAACCTGCAACTGCAGACCTACAGTTCTAGGAGTGTGTAGAATGGTTTCTGTATCCATCACTTCATTTTGCCGGTGTGGATTCTCAGCATCCATCAGACAAATGTCAAGAGTTGCACTTGGCAATTGGGAAGCACCTGCGTTATTTGTTCCAGGTGGTTTATCCAAGAGATTGGATTCCATGTCCACATCACACATGTAGGAAGCACTTGTAGTGCAATTTGAACCAGATGGTTGGTCTTTTGACAAAGATTGAGGCAAGAGATGCGATTGCACGTCATCATTACTCATGAAGGATTTATACACAGGAGAAAACATTGCAAAAGGCCCTACAGTATTATTGACACCAGGATCAACAACCACGCGGTTATGGTTGCAGTTCTGCAAAATATTTAAATTACGAGACACAGATAAGCACCAAAGCAATGGATGTCCAATAAATCAAATAACCAAATGATAGGAAAATTCAATCAGAGACATAAGCTAGTCAAACTTTTTCTGGTATCCCAAATACATGTTTCCCTGGTATCCATGCCAACATGCCAGTCAAACTTTTTCTGGAACATGATATATCAGAAAGTGTTTAGGTGCTCCGGTTAGAGGTTCTAACGTATAGCTAAACCGCATGAATTTTGATAACAAACTATACATATTGAACATGATATACATGAGCTGCTTGCTTCAAACAAACATTTAAAAGAAAAACATCAAGTACTTAACCTGTGAATTATCATGACCGTTGATTATCATTTCATTATCTTCTTGAATCAGGTCTGTGCTGGTTGAAACTGAATTTCCCATAGAACCTTGCTCTACAGTAGTGCTAACAATGCCCAGCTTACCAGAAGATAGAACATCGCCAATGCATAATTTTTCTTCCATGTTTTCTTTTTCAGATGCAGAGAAGGCTAAAACACGATCAGGAGTTGCATCAGCAAAGCCAGGTTCAGGAGAATTTGTTTGCTGGCCCCCTTTTATCTTCTGCATCATACTGTCCAATGTGGGTGATAATTGACCATAAGCATAGCTTCTGGGGTTACCAGTCAACAAACTCATGTCAGTCAATGCATCCCGACCACTGCTCGATGTCCTTCCGGGATCGGATGCAGTCAGTTCCTTCACGAGCCCCTTGGATGCCATATTAGGTGTCGTTAGACTAGCGGCAGAGTTGGCTGTACAGTCATCAGGTGGAGCAATGTTGCGAAAATGCAAAGAGAACGTCCTAGAATCCAGAGTTATATCATGGTTGCCATCCTCTGACATTCCAGAATCAGATGGCCTTCCTGTTTGAAGAAAGCTTGCCGATACAGGCCCAAAGAAGTGTTCATCTGTTGTAGAAATGGGCATAGTGAGAACACAAGATGCTTTTTAATATGGCATTATAGTTTGCATATGTAACTAAAAGAAAGGAAGGGCCACACACTCAGACTACAAGCATGGACACATATGAAACCAGCAACAACTTCAAATTCATTGTAATACTTAGTTTGAATGGCCTTACTGAGCAAACAATCCAAGAATGTTATAGATCTCTCTATTTGCATCTATATTCATAAGTCAGCAATCAGCACAGCAAATTTGCCTGCTATATCAAAAGAATAACACAGCATCGCACATCGGACACTTAAGAACCTCTGAGCAGTGAACTCAACATAATTCAGTTGAGAGTTGACAACCTCTGAGCAGAGAACCCAACATAATTAAGTTGACACACACAACAACCTGATAATTAGAAATAAGTTTTTTAAAAAATCCCCATAAACAACGATGTGGGGGTCGCAACAAAATCAAACATCTAATTCGCAGATATTTCCATTCCGAAACAAAGGAAGGATGACTTTACCACCGATAGAGGAGGCAATGGATCCGTCGGCGCTGCCGGGAGACGACGATTCGACGTCCGGCAAGAAGATGACCGGGGGCCGGGGAAAATCCTCCTCCGTGTCGTCCCCATCCTCCCTGCCCGCTGAGTTCCTCCCGGGGGAGGGGGAGGGGGAGGCAGAGCCGGGCTCGCGCTCCTCGGGGGGCGTCTCGAAGTCCTCATCGCGGTCGAACACGTGCACCGCGGTGGTGTCCGCGAAGCTCACGCGGCGGGAGCGCCTCCGCGCAAACTTGTCCTCCTCCGTACCCGGCGATGAAATAACGCCACCGCCGCCTCCGCCTCCGCCTCCGCCTCCGCCTCCGCCGCTGCCGCCCACGTCCATGGACGCGGGGCTTGGGACAGCTAGGGTTTGGCGTTCAAAATGGGGAAGACGACGCCGACAGGACGAACGATGCGGGTTTTTGGAGGGAAATACCCTTCTTTTTACGTCTCCTCCAGGAAGGACGCGGGTGAGAGGAGAGAGAGGTGGGCCGTTGGATGGCTCGGTGGGCCTGAAGCAGTAGTTAATTGGGCTCGAAAACTTAGACCCATTCACTAATGGGCCGATGTAAGGGGATTTTCCAAGAGTATCTCCAACGTGTCATGTGTAGTATCTCTTTGTAATATCACACATTTTTAACGTCCTAATCAATTGAGTTTCATTTTTATTAAATAATTAAATAGACTGTTCCATCAATAAATATGGTAACAGAATATCGTAATTATAAGTAGAGACAATAAATGAGTTTCATGGGATTGTATTGAAAGCTTATGAGTTTCATTTCATCAAACTTGATCCTATCACATGCATCACTACTAATGATATGGCTAGCATATGAAAGTAGAGTGAAACTATACACTGGGATACCTTTTTCATCTATCTTCCAAACCGTTCTTGGTAATGTGACATTGACACTCTTCAAAACGGTGAAATGAAACTCCGCACTAAAAACAGACTCGTAAATAAATTTAAATTCTGTTTGGATTGGATTAAATTTGTTCGATCAATTTAAGGGAGGGTGGACGGAATATTTTAGAAGAAAGAAAACTCTTCTCTCTTTACTATTAGGTAGAAAATATCCTTGTATTGCAATGGTATAATACTCAATGTGTTGTTTTTTGCTTTACATATGATATTAAGGGAGGTTTCATTTTACATAGGACATTCTATTGGCTTGATAAAAAGAACTTCAGGTCGGTTGTTTAGTTGTACATAGTTTGATTTCCTCTGCAAATTCTGTTCTCACATTCCTTCATAGATTAATGGTGTTTCACTTCCTTTTAAATTCTAAAGGTAAGCCTTGCAATTTAAGCACGGCACTTGCCTTTTTTATACTAATTAATTTTACAATATCCCCCTATTAATCTTAATCAAAATGACCGCTAAATCACCATCACCTTTCTATCTCCATTTTTTAGTAATAGGGATAGAGAGAGTACTCGCCAAACCTTTGTGTGCAATTTATATATGTCAAGTTCATGAATAAGATTATTTGTGTTTCTTTTATTTCAACAAGCTGTAGGATAAAATGCACATGTAGATGGAGTTCTCTCTTCTCTGATTCAAATAGTACTATTAGGTAGTGCATCAAAAATAATGACTGAGTTGTATTGTTAATGTTATAAAAATGTCCATTCCATAAATCTTTTTATTATTTTACTTACCCAATGGCTAAGAAGGGACAAACCCACAATAATTCTATTGTTCTTTTTTAGTCCTTTGAATAATTTGATTTAATCGTTCAAAAAATAATTTGATTTAGTACTTTATATATTTTTTTTCAAAAATCTACTAAAATCACTTTTTAAATTCTCGCAGCACCGCTCAGGAAACCACTAGTTATCGTAATCTTAAATGTTATCCGTAGTCTTTAGAGGGTCCAGGAGGCTTTCCTTTATATTACATATAAAGTTCAGGAGGCAGGAGCCTGTAGAGACTAGAGAGTATTGTTGGGCAACTTATCTTGATGTTCGCTCAATGCGTCAATGCATCACCTTGTTACCAATGCCAATACCAGATTTTTCCCAAACCGACCATGTAGATGTCTTATTCGTACATTGATACTCCCAACCAACGAAGCAGAGGTAATACAAGACATACTCTCAAACCGTTTCAATGGTACATCTGCGATTTCAACAAAAGGTGAACAGAAAAAAGGATCGAGAAAGTACAATCTGGCTTCAACTCTACATCCACTAAGATCCTATTGCCGCTCGGCGTTAAAGAGTAAAAATTAGTCTCGGCCCTCAAAAGGGTACTAAGTGATTAGATGATGTAGAAGCTACAGAAATACTACATACATGATAGCAGATGGTAATGGTACCCAATCCTACGAGTGTAATTCGCTGCAGAGCAATAAAAATGGGAGGCCAGGCGCAACAGGTACGACAACTTGATAAGTCTCATCTGCAAGTGTAATAATCTAGAGCCAGCTTGGTGAATCAAACACGCCTCATCTCATTTTTAGACTACATCATTTGCATGTGGAGATCGGCAGCCTGTAGAGCCAGCTCATTCATCATGGCCTCGTCAAAGAACTTGTTGATGCTCACATCCTCACTCATGCCCTGAAAATGCAATTGTGCATACAATTAACACGATGGCTAGTTTTAAGCTTACGAAGAGCTTACTATAAATGATAAAAGCTAAGAATGAGCAAATTTCAAAGGTAGGCAGTCAACTGCATCACTTACCTTCCTTCGCCTGGTCTTTACCATGAACTCACGGGCAAGGTGTTGTATAGGCGCTGGTTCCAGAGGGCGAAGGACAATACTCTTGTCTAAAGGATCACCAGGAACAATAGCCCAGTGATCGAATACTGACAGACAAAAGGCTTGTCCCTGTGTATGGTACCTGAGATCCGTCTCAAATCCAAATGACTCTATAACAGGTAAAAATGCCTGGAAACAAACAAACAATGCCATCAGTACTAATCAAATAGGTTTTCCGGAAGGTAGACAGGCTGAATAAAGATCATTGTATTCCTTACCTTAACAATGTATATTGGAGTGCCTGGCTTCGGTACATCCGCTGTTACATGACCACGTCTCCGGGATAGCACCGTATAAATTGCAGAGACACAGTCAATTGGGGTTTGGATCTGCCAAGTGCACATATAAGATCATGAGAAATGGCAACAGACCAGAATTTATTTCAAGCCGCAAAATTGAAACCAAATATCATCAAGATATGTGCACGTATATACAGAGAATCATTGTGACTGACCTCGACATAATACACAGGTTCCATAAGGCGAGGATTAGCCATAAGGAATGCAGAGTAGACAACACGACGTGCTGTGGGTATTATCTGACCACCACCACGGTGCAATGGTTCTGCAGCTATGTTTGCATTTAAGATCTTGAATTTCACATTCCTAATTGGCTCATCACACAAAGGACCTTCTCTAGCACCCCACTGGAACCTATGTATAGGTTGATAAATAAATTGGTAAAGAAAGTGGAAAGGATTCAAAATGGAGTTCAAGTATTAACAAGTTCAGAGCCCTACCCTTGAACAATAGAATCTTTAATCGCATTGAGCAGGTTCTTGTCAACCTCAACTGAAAGTGTGTCATCCAGAAGAATGTTAGGACCCTGCATGTCAAGTAAGATGTATTCAGTACATGGAAATATAACTGATGGAAATACAGGGATAATCAAGTGAAAAGGTTGATGATTTGGTGGAAATAGAACTGATGAAAATATAGTCTTAATCTAATGAAAAAAACTGATTATTGGTGGATAATTCATGGAATACAAACATATCAAAGTCAATGGCAAATGGGCACTGAAATTGTTTGTGGATCAGCAGTGTGATGGGTTCATGAAAATCCAGAAACAGGTGGAAAGAATAAAGAACGACCAAGGCTGCAAGAGCACCAGATCAGTCAGATGTTTATTTTACCTGCTTGTCAGGTCCAAAAGCCCATATTGACCTTGCTGCAAGCACATCCCACTGGTACCGTTGACGAAAGAAGTCAGTGATTTCTTTCTGTCTTGAATCAAGGCTAACAAGGCCATTCTCAATATCCTCTGCTAAGCCCTTCTCTAGTGGCTCAGCAACCTGCATTTCATGCCACAATGACACAAAGGTTCAATAAAATATAATTTGCTTACACTCACAAATAAAAGATCGGCACATGAAATGTCAAAAGCAAATACAAGTGCATTCAAGAAAACCTTACCATAGTAATTTTATTCCTCTTGTTAGGTGTTTCAGCAAAACATTTCATGGAAGAAGTATCAACTACTGTTTCACAAAATGTAACAACAGGATCTGCTACCTGTATGCCAAAAAGGCAACATAGCAAATCAGCATTATCCACCCAAAAATAATTTAGTTCCCCAGAAATAAAAGGAAAATGTAGTAAAGTGCATCGTACTTACCTTCACCTCAACCTCTGAATAAAGCTCTCTGAGATCCTTCATTATAGAATCCAGATATAGCTCACCAGTCCCGAGGATAGTGTGTTCTCCAGACTCTTCTACCTTGGTAATAGCAAGAGGATAACTCTTACTGATTTTACGAAGACCTTCCACCATCTTAGGAAGCTCACTTGGGTTAAGAGGCTCAGCTGCTATTTTTACAACAGGCAAGGTGTTGAAACGTAGTGGTCGAAATATGTACACATCTTCATCAATGTTCACAGGACATATAGTAGCAGTCTTCATGATTGATGCATCTACACCTTCAATGAGAACCCAAGAACCAGCAGGGGCTTTACTAATTGCAACACGGTACCGAGCCTGATAAACCCACAATTTGGTCACCTCTTTGACAGTCATATCCTCTTCATCATCAGGAGAATAGCCTTCTCCAAGGACCTTCACAGTCTGTCCTGTCTGTATTGTGCCACTATAAACTCGTCCAAAGGCATCAAAAACACTGCAATCAGACTTTGGATATAATTTTGTTACGTTAACCATTAGGGGTCCATTGGGATCACATTTTTTCATAGCATCAACAATGGAGGAATCTTGTGGGCCAGTGTATATGTGGTCTATCTTCCTTGCAGCAGCATCCTTCACAGAGGGGATATGTTTTACTAACATATCGGTAAAACCAGTAGCAGTGCCAAAAATTGAGCGGCAAGCTAACCTCAGCAAAGGCCTAACATTAAGCTTATAAGCTGCATTGCTCAGGGAGACACCCAGTTCAGCGAGCTTTGATTCAACATTCGCCTTTTGCTCACCGACCACCAGACTATAAATTTTGTACAAAGGTTCAAGGACAAACTCAACAAACGATCTATTAGCTCCTTCCTTTGGTGGCTTCTTTTTGAAGGTTCTGGAATCAGGGTGAAAATACATGTCTCCCCATAGGCGAGATGCAAATTTCTCATGGTCAAATTGAATCCCATGAATCTTTAAGTAAAGATGAGCAAAAGACTGTAAGGTGAAAGACCAGCCAGCAGCGCCACTTGCAAAACAGACGTTTCCAGCAGCAGGATCCACCAGCTGAGTGGCACCTACTGTTGTAGAACATGATGAGATAAGATCATTAATTGCCTCCAGAGTATGCCGCAGCTTGAAATATGCATCGTTTGGGGGCAGCTTTAGCTCTGTTATCAATCTGTCAACCTGCAATAGCACACAGTAAGCATACACTTCAATTAAAACTTGCTAACAGAACATAATAGAGAAGGGGCAGCAAGATGTACCTTGTTAATCACAACAACAATGGGAAGTCGTTCTTGGATCGCATGGCGAATTGCCCTCTCAGTATTAACCTAATCAAATCACCAATGGAGGTAAATAAATAACAAAATAATTTACATCTCCATATAAGAAAGAAAAGATACTCTAGCATGCATAAAAACTGACAGCATACAAAATTTTATTTTCAATATTCTTAGATCTTGTAATGTTTAAAACAACCCCCAGTAATTTACATCTCATGTCCTCACTCCTCCGCATAAACATGAACAGAGCTACTTTACCAAAATCCCAAAACTTGCGATTTGTTGTACAAAAAAAAATATTAATTCATGTTATCTGGGCACTTCAAATTCAGAGAATGTTATTATTCTGCCAATAATGTCTGAAAACCTACACAATCAACTAAAAACCCCATTAGCTATTAGAGATTGCCACAACGCTCCATAGGTAGAAACATTACGTATAAGAAAATGGCATTTAACATAACGTAACCTAACAGATGCAATCATCTGATGATCATACATGATCGCTGCATCAGAATCTTCAAATGTACTGACATCCTACACACAAACTAAACCCAGATTATCATACAAATAGCTTATCATACAAATCGCAATTTAATGACCTCTAATTGAATCCATGTCAGTAGACCATGTGTATACCTCGCCTGTGAAGCTGTTTGTGAGCATCAAGAAACATTACTACCATGTTCCCAAGCACACATCATGGTCTACTTAGATCTGGCAATAGGACTCAAAACTGTAAGTCATGAACTAAATTAGTCTAATTGCTACCTGGCTTCATCTGTGGGAGATAAAAATGCTCTGCCTGGCATCTGCCAGCAGCTATATTCTCTATTTTAGTGCTTTCAGCAATGTCACTAGTTGCTCATTTAGGATGCATGAGTGTGAAATCTGGAGTAATTTCTGTGACACTGAAAGATAGCTTTACTCACTTCCAATGGAAATGGATGGTGGACCTCCCTAATTTGGACAGAGAGTCAGAGATACAGTTGGATCGAGAATGTATTCTTAGTGAATCTTTGTTGAAGTGAATTCCATTGGCAAAATCTTGTCACACAGGTCAATGCATCCCATGGTCCTAAATTTTCTCTAAAATGTGAAAGGACTAGTCATTGCAGCATAATACATCAGTACATCACTATAGAAAAAAGACAGCTATGCGGCGAAGGATCAGTACATTACCATCACTCCCTCAGCAGCATCAACAACAAGAACAGCCCCATCTGCAAGCCGCAGTGCCGCGGTCATCTCATCAGAGAAATTGACATGCCCCGGCGTGTCCATGATATTGCACAGGTACGACTTGCCATTTCCCCCCTCGAGCACGAGTGACATGGGCACAGCCTTGATGGAGACCTGCCGCTCCTGCTCATCCACCCTGGTGTCGGTGAACCGCACATGGCGCTCCCCCTCCGAGTCGAAGGTGTCCACCTCGTGCGTCTGCTCCACGAGCATGTCCATGAGCACCGTCTTCCCGTGCTGGAGGTGGCCGACGAGGGCGACGTTGCGGACAAGCGCAGGGTTGCCTGCGAGGCCGAGGAGGAAGTCGGTGGACGCGTAGGTGGACGTGGCCGCGGCGCGGGTCCCGACCTCGAACTTCACGACGCGGGGCGGCGCGACGATGGGCTGCTCGAGCGGCTGCTCGTCCTCGTCCATCACTAGCGCCTCCACGCCCGGCCCGTACACCTCCTCGGCGGTGGGGTAGTACTTCTTGTCCTCGGCGAGCACCACGGCCTGCTGGGACGGGTCGCCGTCGTCCTCGTCTACGTCCATGAGCGCGGCTGGGCGAGAGGGGGATCCCGACGGAGAGCGAGCGGCGGGGGACGGGGAGCGGGACGCTGATGGGGAAGGGGAGGCGCCGCCGGCGTCGGAGTCGTCATCTGCGTCGGAGTCGGCGAGTTCCGGGCCGATGTAGTTGCCGAACTCGTCGTAGAGGCTGTCATCCATGGCGGCGGCGGCGGCGGGGAGGAGCGGCTAGGGTTTTGCTCGGCGGCGGCGCGGGGCGACCACTAGACTCTTGGGTTTGGGATTTGAGAGGAGGGAAGGCCGGAGAGTCGGAACGAAGACTTGGTTTGGGATTTGGGTTTGCGATGAAGCGGCACTTTTTTTTTTACTACTAACGTTTTATGAAAGGCGAAATTTGCTGGACACCAAAAGACGAGCCGCATTTGTTGGAAGAAGACATCGTTCGTTTATTTGTTGGAAGAAGACATCGTTCGTTTGAGTCACTGCTGGTACACACTTTTGTTTTGTGTAAATTTGCTGCTGGATATCGTCTGGCTTAAAATACTATTTCTCGACTGAGTTGGAGAGAGAATCGTTATGAATGAACAATAATGCCCCGGGTGTCGCACTGGGTCTAATACCAGATTGGGTTGGACCAGCTCCGATGCATCCTCGGCTCCAGATAGAATAGCCTCGTACCCTGGCTGCCTCGTACCATGGCCGTTTCCGCCGCGCTGCAATCCACTTCGTCGCCGCCCTCTCTGTTGCATCCACTCCCCCGCCACCCTCTAGTTCGTCGCCTCCATCCATGGCACCCCGGGTGTGAAGTGGATCTAACAAGATGAACGCCCCAAAGTTCCGGAGCAGCGGTGATTCGTCTTCAAACCCGCTCGTTTTGAAATGGGTGCCAAAAGGGTATGTTTCCGATACTCTTCTTGTTACATTGCGCTGGGTTGGAGTATGTGTTGGTCGGATTGGATGTAGTTTGGCGCTAATTTGATGTAGTTTGGCACTAATTTTTTTGGTAGGATGGATCCCGAGTCGGCTTGTTGATTGACGATTAGGGTTCCTGCCTACGTGGAGCAACGGCCAGATGGGAAAGATGATTATCATGTCACCAACGACTATACTCGTGTTGTTGATAAGGACATGTTCTCATGGATGGATCTGGTCGAGTTGCTCAAAAAGACATAGTTCATGGGTAAGATCAGGAGCTGGTAGTCAGCTACTTTGACCACAAAGAGAAAAAGTTTGTTCATATAGATTCTGATGCTTCTTTGCTAGCTGCCTTTGATATGTTTTGGGTTATTAGGAGGCTTGCAATTCTGGTTGATGTGAAGGACACAGGGCCTAGGTTAGCATATTTGACTGCAAAGGAGAATGCAAGCAATGCTATTAGCACGCAGCAGAGCCAAGTAACCAGGTAGAGCAAACCCATAGCGCTGACTCTAGCAGTTCCAGTGACACAGATCCTAGCACTTTGAACAAAGGCGGCAAGGGCAAAAGCAAAGAACCTACTGTAGGCAAGGCTAACAAGGATGGCTGGGGGTGAGTGTGATGAAATAGAGTATGTAGGTGTTGATGATGAGAAAGCTAACTACAGATATCTTGTGTCTGATGATGATGTTGCTGATTGTGACTACTATCCTGACTCTGATGAAGAAGCTAAGGACCCACTAGCTGTGGATGATAAGAAGGGGTGTGAACATATTGTTCATATAACTGACATAGAGAAGAAGGAGTTACTTTTGAGGATGGCACCTGTTTTAAGAGGTGCATTAAGCAGCATGCTGTGCTTAATGAAGTTGAACTTGCAGTTCCATATAGTGAGTGCACAAGGTACAGAGCATACCACAAGGCCAAGAGGTGCAGATGGAGAATTCCTGCATCACAACTTCAGGATGGGAGAACATGGATGGTAAACTTTCCCCTTATTCGAATGTTAACTTGTCATGTATGATTTTTTTTTATGAATGCTGACATATTCTTTTGATGCAGATCAAAAAAATTTCATACAAGCATACATGTGCTAGCACAGGCAAGGTTGAACAGAACTGTATGGCCACAAACCATTGGTTCAAGGACAGAGTTATCAACTTTTTGAGAGCTGATCCTACCATTGGTCCTAAAGCACTGAAGGACAAGATTGAAGAAAAATATTGCATAAAGATCTCCTATTACGTAGCTTGGGATGGTAGGCAGATGGCTCTTGATGAAGTGCTAGGTGGGTGGAAAGACTGTTTTGAGCATGTTTTCAGCTGGAAAAAGGAAAATTGAGACTAGGAGTCCAAGAAGCATTGTAGAGGTAGATTGGAAGCTTATAGGAGGAAAGCATAGATTTAGGAGGATGTTTGTTGCTTTGAAGCCATGCATAGACGGCTTTTTGAATGGTTGCAGGCCCTACTTAGGCATAGATTCAACTGCTTTGACAGGAAGGTGGAAGGGACAGTTGGCCTCTGCAATAGCTGTTGATGGGCACAATTGGATGTTTCCTGTGGCATATGGAGTTTTTGGCTCAGAAACCACTGAAAACTGGCAGTAGTTTATGGAGATGCTTAACAAAGCAATCGGTTCACCAATTGGACTAGTTATCTCTACTGATGCTGGAAAGGGAATAGATGGGGTTGTTAGGTGTTTTCCAATGGTGTAGAGAATAGAGAATGCATGAGACATTTGGTGAAAAACTTCCAAAAGAGGTACAGAGGAGAAGTGTTTGAGAGGAACTTGTGGCCTGCTGCTAGGGCTTATAGAAGGTTAACTTATAAAAGACATTACAAGTTGATTAATGAGGCATGACCAGAAGCAATGAAATGGTTGATAGACAACCACGAGCTTTTATGGACTAGGAGTATGTTCTCACATATTAGCAAGTGTGACTATTGCACAAACAACATTGCAGAGACATTTAATAGCTGGGTTAGAAATGAGAAGTCCCTCCCAGTGATTGACCTGTTGAATAAAATAAGGCACATGATAATGGAAAGATTTTGCACAAGGGCCTACATAGCAGCCAAGTTGACTGGCAAGATCCTTCCACATGTAACGAAGGGTCTGCATGATAAGAACAGGAACTTGAAATTCTCTATCACTAAGTGTACACCCATGGTTGGTGAAGTTGGTGGAGTCAATAAAGACCTCATTTCGTGGAGGTTCACCGTGGATTTGGAGAAAAAAGAGTGCAGCTGCAGGTATTGGCAGATGAGTGGGCCATCATGTGTACATGCAATTGCATTCATTGGTACTAGAAGGGTAGAACCGGAGGATTTTATGGACAAGTATTATTCTATGTAAAAATTCAAAGTTGCATACACTATTCTCTTTTCTCATTATTCTCTTTTCTTATTGTTTTGTTCTTAACTACAGGGACGATGAATCATCAATGGATGAGCAGCCAACAATGGAGGAGCAGCCTCTAGCAATTGAACCTCCGCTAGCAATGGAGGAGCAATCCATGTCTGTGGTCACTGCCAACACTGCAAGAGCTAAGAAAGGAGCCAAGAAAGGAACCAAGAAGGCTAAGAAGAAGAATCTAATTGGACTCTGAACTATCTGTGGTCCCAGCAACGTGTTGAGAGCTATCTGTTATGTGATCATCTATCTGTATGTTATGTGTCCAACTAGCTATTATGTGTTGGACTAAGTATATGTATGTGTTGAACTAAGTATGTGTATGTGTTGAACTCAATATGTCTATGTGTTGAACTAAGTATGTGTATGTATTGAACTCAATATGTCTGTGTTTGTGATGCCCCTGGCATCTCAAAAGCCTTAACACACGGTTAGATGAAAGCTAACGATGGATTAAGGCTTAATCATGCTTAGTAATTAACAGGAAACACGTGGAGGAGCCACTAAATCAAAATTTTCTACACAAGATACAAGACCACACATTTCGTGGTTGAATAAGTCAACACTCACATACTTTTGAGCTCAACATCCAATGCCAACCCTCGGATAAGAAAGTAACTCTGGACCTTTCTATTTGACCATGTCTAAGAATCTAAAGACGAGAGGTTTAAAAGATCAAACCCAAAGTTTCTTGATAAGTGCCAGTTGTGAATCGTGAGCAAACTTGAGCCCTAATAAAGCTTTCAAATTCATTAAGTACCCGAGCTCAACTCCGTTGACAAACTTGTTGTACATGCTCTGGACTATCCTATTGCTACACTGAGCTGGGATCAAAGCTATCGTCTACTCACTCAAATTTTCACCCAAATATCCCATGGAAACAACTGGATCAACCCACACTTAGAATTTTCACAAGTATGGATTTTTAGCTCTTCCCTAAGTTGATTCTGAAATTACTTTTGAATTCACTATACAACTTCAAAATCTTCCTTTCTATGAAGTGGAATTAAACTTATCACCTTTAAAATGCACCTATTGTGGAAGTGATTGGACTTCATTTGATACCCCAAAAGTTTGAAACAAGAAAGTCTCTCCACAAAGTGAAATTTCTGTTTTAATAAACCATGGAACATAATTGTGTCTATAATTCAAAATATGTGGGGTTTCAGACCAAAGTCATATTACCAAACTTTTAGGTCATAAACTGGAGAACAACTTTGGTAATTAGAGCTTGATCATATATTGAGTTTTAATTGGAGTTTGGGATCATTTTATACCAGCACAGAAAACCGGTTCAAATTAGGGCTGATTTGAAATTCCAAATTTACTCTAACCTACAGCCACTTTCATGCAAAGCTCAAATTAGAGAAGTTGTAAGTTTTAAAGTTCTAAACAAACTTTTCAAAAGACACCTTGGGAGATAATGTCCATAAATAGGACTTTTGGAATTTTCAAATAAATGGGGTTTGTGGGCCAAATTAAACTTGAGAGCTAAATTCAAATGAATTTCATATTTCCATACCGAATTTGAAATAATGCCTATTGACAAAGTTGTAGAGTTCAAAGAGTAGAACATTTCATTCAATTGGAGTTTTTCCAAATTCGGCCTCTAAATTGGTCTAAATAGCGATTTTCAACACAAGAGAAAACACATTTTTCTATTTTCTTTTTCCTCCTTTTTCCCGGTCAATGACAGGTAGGCCCCTTAGGCATTTTCACCTATCTAGGGAGTCTCACCACCCTATACTTGTTTGTGCATTACGTTTAGGGATTTTATGAAACCCCACATGCATAAATCCTTGATGCCCAACGTAGAAAGGATAAAACGAAGTCTATGCTTAGCCATGCTTAGACGGTAGAAGACGAGTGAAGGTATTCACTCGCGAGATGATAGGGCCTACAAATGTTTTTACCAATCCTTGGATCGAAAGGCAATCTGTTATGACTTGATGATAAGTTGAGACCGGGCGGAGATATGGTTTGATATGATGAGATTTGTGATAATGTGTTGGTGGACTCTGCCCGAGTCGATTAAGGCCCGTCCGCTGTTCGCCTGCTGATTGGCATAACATTGCTAGAGTGCTTATCCGGTATATGGGGCCGGTGAAACCTTACTTGTGCCATCCAAAGAACAGAGACACGTTCCTACCCACTGGTTGCGAGGAAGGTGGTCCGGGGGAGCTTGGTACTCATGACGGGGAGACCGGGATGCCGGCAGGCTCGTCATGGGGGCACAACCCGGAGGTCAGGCGGGAGTGAATCGAACTTGGGATGGGACAAGTGGAGGCGGGGGACCATATGTGGGAAAGCCGTCGTGCCAGTAAGCATATGGGCCCCTGGCATTTTTAGTTATTCCCGGGAATATAAAAATCGATTCGAATCGCTGATGCTCACCAGGTGTGAGAATGCCAATATCACTGACGGGCAACGTAGAACTGTTTGAGGCAAGATGTTTTATGGAATCGATGATTTGATACGACACAATGGTTATACATGCTTTACTTCATGCAAATTACTCGCTTTATATTACCAATGAGATTCAGGATAAGGACTGGCGGCTGTCAAATCCCGCTATAGCATGACATTAAAACCTAGTGGTAAATCAGGGTTAAAGGATAGCGATTGTCAAATCCCGCTATCCTATGGTAACATTTTACAGTTTAAAACCAATGGCTAAGGACTTACTCGCTAGTAAGCTAAGCTTTGCGTCAGCCGTAAACCCTATCCATTAAGCCCTACTGAGTAATTAGTACTCAGGGTTTGCCCCCACTTTTGGCTCACAGGTACTGGCGGCATTTGGATAGCTGCTTGGAGAAGGGTAGCACCGGTGGGCTCGGTGCTTCTCGCCTCGTTCATCTGTATGAAGACTTCTTAAGTATTTGGTTCCGCTGCGAGATGTTTTGAAATCGCTTCCGCATTATACATATTTTGGACATGTATTTGACTATATCCATTCTCGGTTTGTAACTAAGTCTATCTATTCTATATTTCAACTGCCTGTGATGATGTAACTGTTGTGGCTCCTTCGCGAGTCGGATGTGTGTGATGTCGGTTCCTCTGGGATTTGGTGCAAATCGAGAGCCGAGGGCTTCTCGACGGACGACCGGATTTAGTACGGTCTAAGTACACTGTAAGCTAATGGTGGCAGGTGTACTTAGCCCGTATTAAATCGGCGGTTCCGCCACAGTGTTGAACCATGAAGGGAATATCTATCTGTTGAACCATGAAGTTGCAAACACATTGCCTACATTCATTTCAACAACAAAAGCCAACAGCCAGGACAATGTAACTGTCACTGCATACACATTGCATTCACCAACACTGCACACACACTGCATTCACCAACACTGCATAAACATTGCATTCAGACACAACTGAGAACATCTCACTGCTACCACTGCAGCATCGGCCTCCTACTTGATGAGCAGCACTACTAAAACCACAAAGATTAGAGCTATGATTGCAACAACAAAGTTCATCATCCTAGCAACTAGACCTGCATTCCTGTTGCAGGTGTCAACAACAACTCTAATCTGGTCTCCCACTGTTGCAAGCGCAGCCTCCAAATCAACCTCATTAGATGCCGGCTTCCACAAGAAGAACCCACAATCTCTACTCCCCTCCAAATTGGTAAACCTTAGGTCAAAATTGTCACCCGAAATCAAGGGATCTGCGTAAAAGAGGTGAATCAACTTACCCAGTCCCGATTTGTGCAGGTGTAGAACCTCTTGTTGGGGTTCTTCCCCGTCTTTCAGATCCGCTCAACCACAGTCCTCGTCTTGCAGAATGGGCACTGCGGCCGCGCCTCTTCACCTTGGCCTCGACGCACGGATGAGGAAGAAGACTCTGATGCCATCTAGTCGCCGCCTCCGGATCGCTCCAGCCGCTGCAGTGGCCGCCGGTCGCCACCTGCCGCCGATGAGGCTCCAGCCGCCGCCGCCAACGCAACCAGCCCCCGATGAGGCTCCAGCCGCCGCCGCCGCCGCAAACGCAACTAGCCCCCGATGCTCCAGCCGCCGCCGCCACCGGGTCGCTCGATTTAGGGTACGAGGCTGTTCAGTCTAGAGCCGAGGATGCATCTGAGCTGGTCCAACCCAACCTGGTATTAGACCCAGTGCGACACCAGGGGCATTATTGTCCATTCATAACGATCCTCTCTCCAACTCAGCCGAGAAATAGTATTTTAGGCCAGGCGGTGTCCAGCAGCAAATTTACACAAAGCAAGAGTGTGTACCAGCAGTGACTCAAACGAGCGGTGTCTTCCAGCAAATGCGGCTCGTTTGTGGTGTCCTACAGCAAATTTCGCCTTTATAAAATGAATATTTAAAAATAACTTAAGGATATTTTGTACAATCTGATTAAAGTATCGATTGGCCCCTAAATTTCATGAAACTCAACAAATTTGATGTATGTGGTGTAAGGCTAAATCCAGCCGTTTTCTCAAAACCCATCCTCTGTCACTATTCCAACTACTCATCTCAACAGTGCTGTAACAGTGACAAGGGATGTGTTTTGAGGGATTCCCTAGTTTCAGCCTAAATACTCTCTTTTACTCACATGCACAATGGTATGTATTATATATTTTGATATTTTCAATCTAAAATTAGGGTGATAACATTGTAGACTCAATGGCACATTCAAGATGTTGGTATACGAGGGAGTCCGGTACCAACCTCCAACCTCTTCTGCTTCACTAGTATACTAGGTCTATGCCCGTGCATTACCACGGGAAAAAAACATGGAATCCCAATACATGTAGTATCGCAAATCAAACAAAGTGCGACAATAGATATATACAGCAGTATCATTGTGGAACTGCCGTTGGAGTCATACTTTTTAACACTATCATACAATTTATCGGCAACAAAATAAAACCAATGCCAACATTATTCCACACAAGGAATCAAACCCATGACATATTGCAAATTTATAACATTCTGTTACACGGGCACACGATCGTAATTCGGATAAAAATTCAATACATGAATCCAAGTTCATCTCACGAGAGAAATGTAGCAAGGTTAAATAAAATTTATGACATCAAATTTATTTGTCCAAAATACAGTTAAGATACCTACGCACACATGCGGGCATTTTAAATCTATGTGAGTTTCCTTCATACGTCAAGAGGCTAATCAAAAAGTTTTTCCGTATTGTCCAGCCAGCCTGTGCATAAGTCATCATATATAATAAGTACCTACCAAAGAATTGTTGTTCTTGTCTAAATAGAAACTTTAATAATCGTTGTACAACACTATGCTCACTGTGTGGCCTGATGGTGGTTGTTCATTGCCCCATGTAGACATCAACTTCAGTACAAGATAGCCCGATAAAACCCTAGACGAAATTAAAAAGTCATCAATTTAACATAATAAAATTGACATATTTTCTGCATTTGTTGCTCAGAGAACAATTACCCGTCTTTGTCCTTTGCAATATCATCTGGAGTTAAAATTTGCCAGCTAAAAATATCTTGGCCTCATCTAGGGTTTGCCACTCCCATTGCTCGCATATAGTATGGAGCAATATGGATAATTCTACGGGCATACCTCTTGAATGGCATATCGTGAAAGCAGTCTTGATCAATCATAGGGTCTAGAACAGAAAGTATTTTATCCTTGTGATTTAATAAAAAAGAATATAGCGCCCCCCAACTTGACACCATGGCAGAAGGTGCTATAAATCGACAAGATCAGGATAGCAAAGATTTAAATGTCAAAACATAACTTTGGGAAAGCAGCCTTACATACCTGCAGCAGGTGGCATTGTAATTCATAGAAGGCCACCTCCCAATTGATTTTCCTAATTCTTGAGTAGTGGGCTCCTTGCGAACACTTGGGAGTACTCCAAAAGCTGTTAATGCCTACAGGGAATGAAATATTTTTCAAAATGGTTATCGTAAACAAAGATTGTTATTAAATATATGTATAGGTAAGGCATATTTAACTTCACACTCACAAGAAAACAATGAATGGCTTTGCAACAATATAAAATAGTTAACTTACGCAAAAGCGCAGGTCAATGTAATGCTTTTTAATATCTTTGTAGGCTCCTTTTAACTTGTTGCAATCTGCGTAGGCTTGAAGCCGAACACCCATTTTGAAACACATCTTAGACATGGGTTTGCTCTTTAACATTTCTTATAACTCACGTACATTTATACAAATCTCATAAGGTTGGAAGCTTTGCATCTAGCTTGTGCTGTAAAATAATTTTTATTGTGAATCATATTTGCACTCAAACATTCTAATTATTAAAAAGAAGAATAATAAAAGGCTTACTTCAACGTATGGTCGTCAATTATCGTGATATAATCACAAATGACATCCATCATATTTTCTTTGCTCAATGGCACGTCACCTGTGGAAGGACCACCTAATATAAATTCAAAATATCGCCTCGTCTTCATCCTCCTGTATTGAGATTTGTAGTGCCATTTTCTTTTCATTTAATCCATCCAGGCGTTGTAGCGCTCCATTCTCTTGGTCGCTCTCTTCAACAGCGAGACATTGTTTCCTCTTTTTAATACGTGGATTTGTATCTAAAATTTGAACATTAGATGGGCTTCCGTCATTTTCATTAGTGTCTTCAATAACTAACGGACACCCCTTTTTTTGTTGAAATCCGATGACAATAAAATAGCAGCCAATTTTGTCCTAAAATGTGTCATATTATCCTGCACAGTGGGTACGATTGTATACCGATTCTCATGTCATTAAACAAAAAATAAATTATTCTAGCGTTATGTATATTATCACTGAGAGCATCCCCTATCCAGTACTCCATATAGTTTAATAAAAAAGACCACACGAAGATCTAAAACATGGAAAATAACATCATGCACATATATTTTTCATTTAAATATGTCTAAAATTAGGTTTGCGAAATATAGGTGGCATACTCATCTGTCTGCACATTTGCACCAAGCTGTATTTCCCTAATCGGCCATGACGAAACAACAAGGTTCGGACATGAGTGATTTGTAAGCTCGATGTGGTCTGATACATTTTTTATAGTTCTTTGCAAGCCATTCAACTATTGAATTGTATAAAATATAATTTTTAGTAAAGCCTCGCACGCCGTGGGGTACTCGTTGCTCCGATCCGTTGTAATCGTAGTAGAGTCTCTCCCCCTTGGTCCTTGGAGATGTCCCTGTTGGCCACCAGCAGCACCCGGCACTCGCCGCCGACATTGAACCGCACGCAATTGAGGTTCTGCTTTGTCACAACCTCTACGTGAAGGCGTATTGGTTTGAAGGCGCTAGCTGGCGCGGGAAACTACAGTAGTGTTATTTCTGTTTTCACTTCCATGTGGGTCATGGCCTTGTAACGTGAGGGAGTGTTAAAAGGGAGAGAAAGACTTCCTATAAGACTAAGTAAACACGCAAGTAAAAAACTACGAGACCGGAGGAACCTTTTCTCGTCTCTTCCCCCGATCCGTGCTCTGTGTGCTCACGCCGGCGACGATCCTCTCGTCGTCGACCACGGGTGTTACAGTGGTATTAGAGACGGTCTATCCTCAGATTATCTCGGTGGAATTTCAGTGTCTCGTTCAGTGGAGCTCGGTGGCGCAGGTGATGGTGGATTTCTAATCTAGGAGCTCTAGCGTGGGGTGTAGCGGATCCTCTTGGGCAGCGCAGGTGTTGAGGAGTACAGGTAACAATCGACCTGTCGAGTGGTTCAATTGGGCAGATTCGGTGTTTGGTTAGGGTTGCACGGCACTTGTTCGTGTGTAAAATTCCAGAGCCAAATTTGGTCACTGAGTTCGTCGGAGGTGTTGGTGGGGAAACGTCCGCGATTCGGGTTGTGCGGCAAGTCCGTGCATAAAATCCCTTCGTTTCTAGGAGAAGGGAATCAGATCGGGTAACTAATTGGGGAGGAGCTGTCCAAACCGATTACTCTGTCTATTGTTCAGTGTTCTTATCTATCAGTCACCATGGCACCGCCAAAACCTTCTGTTCAGACCCAAATTATCATGACAAGGATGGAGGAACAGCAAACACAAGAGGAAGTTCGTTGGAATCAGATGATGGAGAATTTTAATCTGCTCTTCTCTCGAGTCAATGATATTGGGGCCAGTCAGCAACAACTGAAGGCCCAGATGGAGCATCACGCCAAGCACTATGCAGAGCAACATCAGATTCTAGCCAAGCAAGTTCAGGCTACGGGACAGACAGTTGCCCAATTCACTCTCCATCGTTTTGATGAGGATGCTCACTCCAGTGATAGCAACACTTCCTCTACTGTACATCCTGGCCGGCCTCAGGAAGAATTCACTAATGAGGTGTTTGCCGAAGCTCATCGCAAAGCTAAGTTCAAGCAGTCTAAGGTATCACCAGCTTCTCATGTCCCTCGTTCTGCTTTACCTAAGCTGCATTTTCCTACATTTGATGGCCTGCACCCACGAATTTGGTTGGATAAATGTCTGGATTACTTTGCTATCTTTGAAATTCCTGAACATTTGTGGGTTAAAACTGCAACAATGCATTTTGAGGGCAAGGCAGCTAAGTGGTTACAGGCCTATAAACAATCTCATAAGTTGAACTCGTGGGCTCCTTTTTGTGTGGATGTGAAAGAAAAGTTTGGTTCTGATGATTATAGAATTGCAGTTACAGAATTGTTCGCACTGCGGCAAACTGGTACAGTGGAAGAATACACTGCTCTTTTTGAATCTTTGCAGTTTGACATCAGTATGCATAACAACCAGTATGATGATCTTTTTTTTGTTTCCAAGTATATCGGTGGACTAAATGATGATATCAGAGGTACAGTTGAATCTCAAGTACCTCCCACTGTGGACAGAGCAGCAGTCATTGCTAAAATTCAACAAGGTATTGTGGAAAGGCAGAAAGCCCGTCAGCACAAATCCTCAAGTGGTTTTAAAGCCCAAGCATCCACCTCTAAAGTTGAGTCTAAATCGCAACCCCCACAATCACCATTGTGGAGGGAAAGACAGCTGCGTGATTATAGAAGGACACATGGTCTCTGTTTCCACTGTGGATAAAAGTATGAGCCAGGACATCTGGAAGTGTGTCCAAAGAAAACTAAGGCTCATCTGAATACTTTAGCTATTAATGATCTGGATATTGAACTCACTGATGAGGAGCTCAATCAATTAGTTGTTGAGGATGCCTTGGCAGAAGAATTTTGTCAACTCTCCTTAAATGCTCTATCTTCAGTTGAAAGGATGGGTTGTCTTAAACTCAGGGCAATGGTTAACAATACAGCAATGCTTTTTTTGCTTGATAGTGGTAGCTCTCACACTTTTGTCAGCTCTGCTTTTGTCAAACATGTGGGACTTCCAACCATCACTGTTTCCCCAAGACAAGTAACTCTTGCCAATGGTCAAAGTATCACTACTGTTCAAATGGTACCTAATCTGCAGTGGTGGTGTCAGGGGCACACTTTACAAACTGATATGTTAGTACTGGATATGGCCCCCTATGATGCCATTCTGGGGTTTGACTGGTTATCTGCTTATAGTCCCATGAACTGTAATTGGGCTGATAGATCAATCTCTTTTCATCTCAATGGGAAACCAGTTCACTTACAAGGTCTTCCTCCACCACCTCTTCAACTTACTGCCATGACACCAGCCCAATTATGGAAAGCTACTCGAGGCAATGACATTTGAGCATTTGCAGTGGTGGATTCCCAATCTATCTCTCTCAACACTGCAGTACTTGACCCTCTCCAAACTTTGCTCTCTGAATATGAGGATCTGTTCCAGGAACCTACTCAACTGCCTCCTTCTAAAGCATATGACCATTCTATTCCCCTTCAGCCTGGAGCTGCACCATTCAACAGCAGACCTTATAGATATTCTCCTTTGCACAAAACTGAAATTGAACAGCAAGTGCAGCAACTACTGAATGCTGGTCTCATTACACATAGTAGCAGTCCATTTGCTTCTCCTGTGTTGTTGGTGCAAAAAAAAAGATGGTCATTGGCGTTTTTGTGTTGACTACAAAAAATTGAATGATCTGACCATTAAAAACAGGTTTCCACTGCCTGTTATAAAGGAAATCCTGGATGAATTGCATGGCTCTTGCTATTTCACAAAGTTGGATATGAGGTCAGGCTATCATCAGATAAGAATGCTTGAAACTGATGAGTACAAAACAGCATTCAAGACCCACCATGGGCACTATCAGTTCAAAGTGATGCCTTTTAGCCTTACTAATGCCCCTGCAACATTCCAGTGTGTCATGAATGACATCCTCAAACCATTCCTAAGAAAGTTTGTTCTGGTTTTCCTAGATGACATCTTAATTTACAGCCCCACTATGGATCTTCATATTGCTCATGTCAAACAAGTATTGGAGACCATGAGAACACATAAGTTGTATCTGAAACCTTCCAAATGCTCTTTTGCTCAGACCAGTATTGATTACTTGGGCCATATTATCTCAGCTCAGGGAGTAGCAACTGGCCCTACCAAGACAGTAGCTATTCAAAATTGGCCTCAGCCCACTACAGTCACTGAATTGTGAGCTTTTCTGGGTTTGACAAACTATTATCGCCGTTTTGTCAAGAATTATGGCATTTTGGCCAGACCTTTGACACAATTGTTGAAACACAAAGCTTTCTGCTGGTCTGATCAAGCCACAAAGGCATTCTTTCAGCTCAAGGAAGCTCTCACATCTACTCCAGTACTGGCTCTACCTAATTTCAATTTGCCTTTCACAGTGGAAACTGATGCTTGTGGAGAAGGGATTGGGGCTGTTCTCATGCAGCAGGGCCAACCAATAGCCTATTTAAGTAAAGGACTCAGTGAGAAACATAAGAGTCTGTCCATCTATGAGAAGAGGTTCTTAGCAGTGATTTTAGCTGTAGAGAAGTGGCGTCCATATCTGCAACGTCAGAAATTCACTATCATCACTGATCACAAATCTCTAGCTTTTCTTACTGAACAACATTTACATTCTGACTTGCAACGAAAGGCCATGACTAGACTTATGGGTCTGCAATTCACAATCCAATACAGACAAGGTAAAGAGAATATAGCAACAAATGCTCTTTCCAGAGTTGGGCATTTGATGGCTACTTCCATTGTCTCTGTGGTTCAACCACAATGGATTCAGGAAGTGTTGAATTCTTATACCACGGATTCTAAGGCTCAAAAGCTCATTTCTCAGTTGGTCCTGATTCTAATGGATATTCTCTGGAGAATGGTCTTATCAGGCTTCATGGCAAAATTTGGATTGGAAACAATTCTACTCTTCATACTAAATTGATTTCAGCATTACATAGCAGTGCTATGGGGGGCCATTCTGGGATACAGGCTACCTATCATAGGGTCTCCCAACACTTTACATGGCCTAAACTTAAACTGGATGTGGAAAATTTTGTGAAGCAGTGTTTGATTTGTCAGCAAGCTAAGCACAGTTTAACTCATCCTTCTGGACTGTTACAACCTCTTCCCATTCCTACCGGAGTGTGGCAGGATCTCTCCATGGATTTTATTGAAGGTCTCCCCAGTTCAGAAGTCTACACTACTATTATGGTGGTCGTGGACCGTCTGACCAAAGTGGCTCATTTTATCGCTTTGCGTCATCCTTACACAGCCTCAGGTTTGGCTCGAGTTTTTTTGGATTCAGTGGTTCGTTTACATGGATTCCCACAGTCGATTGTCAGTGATAGGGATCCTATCTTCATTAGTGCCTTTTGGCGTGAGTTGTTCAAACTGTACAAGGTCAAGCTTAATCTCTCCACAGCTTACCATCCGCAATCAGATGGGCAAACTGAACGCATCAACCAGTGTTTGGAGATGTATCTTCAGTGTGCTATTCATACCTCACCCCGTCAATGGAAATCTTGGCTTTCTTTGGTTGAATTGTGGTACAATTCTTCCTTTCATACATCTCGGGGTTGCTCCCCATTCAAGGCTCTGTTTGGTTATGAACCCAATCTGGGAATTTCAGTTGCTGTACCCAGTACCACACCTCCTTCAGTAGCTGAATTGATCCAAACTCGAGAGTTGCATCTTCAGGCCTTGAAGCAACATTTGGCCGCTGCTCAGAATAGAATGAAGTTACAGGTGGATCGTGGTCGTGTTGATCTTCAGTTTCAACCTGGTGAATCTGTTTTACTCAAGCTACAACCATACACTCAATCATCATTGGTGTCCAGGCCTTACCCCAAGCTGGCCTACAAATATTATGGCCCATTCAAAGTACTGGCACGTGTGGGTTCAGTGGCCAACAAATTGGATTTGCCAGCTGATTCTCAGATCCACCCGGTTTTTCAAGTCTCACAGTTGAAACCTTTCACCGCTGATTACTCTCCGGTGTTCAATGAGCTTCCCATGCTTACAGACCTAGAGGCACGAGCTGCTATACCAATGGACATACTCGATCGCCGTTTGGTCAAGAAGGGGAATGCAGCAATCACTCAAGTCAAGGTGGCATGGTCGGGTTTGCCACACTCCTCTGCTACATGGGAAGATTATACTGTGCTCATGGAGAGGTTTCCTGATGCACCCGCTTGGGGACAAGTGGCAACTTCGGCGGGGGGAGCTGTCACAACCTCTACATGAAGGCGTATTGGTTTGAAGGCGCTAGCTGGCGCGGGAAACTACAGTAGTGTTATTTCTGTTTTCACTTCCATGTGGGCCATGGCCTTGTAACGTGAGGGAGTGTTAAAAGGGAGAGAAATACTTCCTGTAAGACTAAGTAAACACGCAAGTAAAAAACTACGAGACCGGAGGAACCTTTCCTCGTCTCTTCCCCCGATCTGTGCTCTTTGTGCTCACGCCGGCGACGATCCTCTCGTCGTCGATCACGGGTGTTACATGCTTCTTCCTCCCCACCCTGGCAATGGCAAGGAAGCAGGCAGATCAGATGAGATTGATGAGAAAGAGGTGAGATCAGATCATCTCCAAGGCTCGGTTCAAGCTCAGCTCAGATCGGCTCTGGATGGAATTGGAAACCGTATGGAACACGCAGTGCAATGATCGGCGACTCACTGCGTGTGGTTGTTGATGCCGTTGATGAAGCGCTCGATGTTGCTGCGTCGGTCGGGGCAGATGACGAGGCTCCTAGACGGCGCTGCCGCCAAGAGTAGCGTCATCATGCTGTCACCGTCGTCGTGCTCCCGGTTGCGCAGGTAGTCCACGCCGCCGACGTACTCGGTGATGATGGTGAGGTCCCGGGTGAAGCGGTCTGCCTCCACTGTGAACCCTTCCATGGGGTCGTACACCAGCAGCAACGGCGGACACTCGCCGTGCTCCAGCATCCGCTGTCATAGCCCCAGCGTCTCCACGTCTTCCCTCGGGAGCACCTGCAATGGCGAGGAAGGGCGTTGCACGGTGAGGACTCAGATTCAGATTCACCTCGCCGTTTGAGGAGGGGGGCAGAGAGGAAAAGGCGTACCTTACCTGCATTCCTCCGGCCTCGAGGGTGGCGCGATTGGCGGTGCGCGGTGCCATGTCGGGTAGGTAGGTGAGGTAGTTGCTGAAGACGGCGCCGGTGGCCGTGAGCGCCATGGTGAGTGAGGCCATCTGGCAGAGGTGCTGCGCGGGGTCCTCGCAGGGGTTGACGGGCAGCAGCCGCCTGCGCTTCTTCTTGGCCACCACCAGCGCGCCCGCGGACTTGCGCCTCCGCTTCCTCGTCAGCTCCGATGGCTCCGCCGCCACCAACGACGGCAGCGGGCTCCACGGACTTGACCTTCCACCATCGGAATCCTTTCCCGTGTCCTACTGTCCTCGCCTAAGCAGGATGAGGCTTGACTCTGCCAGACTCCAAATCGACAGGGGGGCTCAGCAGGGCGAGGGGCTCAGCGGCCGCGGGGTGGGTCTGGGGATGGGGATCACGGGCGCGGGTGTTGGGGAGTGGTGGCGGGAGGCCATCTTGGGGGTCGGGGCGCGATGGAGACGGAGAAGGCGGCGAGGTTGGCGTGCCTGAGCGCAGCGCGCGGTGATGGAGCGGTTGAGGGGCCGCGTGGGAGCCTGGAGGCGCGGTGGAGCGGCTGCGGTGGAGCGGGGGACGGGCGGATCTGTCGGGCTCGGGGGGCACGCGAGATGGTAGCGGCGCGAGGATTCCGGCAGCTGTGTTCGGCGGGGGCACGGAGGGAGCGAGGCCGATGGGATGGTGGACACCCCCCTTCGGTCCTTAATAGGTAGTAGGGATAGGCAAGATACTCCGTCGGGCAATAAATATATGGCTTTTTTAACTGCGATTTTGAACTAAAAATGCATAAATACATGACTTTTTTAAGTACGATCTGAACTAAAAACACATATATTAATGGGAGGAGGTAATACCATTTTTATCACATGTTTGATTGTTTCTGTCCTTCAATTCATAAACATTGATCTACGTGGAGTTGGAACAATAACAGACCAAATGCATTGCTGGAAAATGCCTTGCATGTGGATTGAGTATAAGCTTCCATTTAAAAAACTCTTAATCACAGCGATGTGCACTTAATGTCGAATATGAGCATACGTGAGGAGTAGGGTATTTGAGGAGAAACTCGGTATTTGAGTGGATAGGTTTTGCTAATTTGTAGAGTCTGGACTATTATTATAGTGAAAATGGTTTCTCATACCACAATTGTATATCGGTCTTGTCATGATTGGCAAACAACACTTTAACTAATAAACTTATTTAGATGAATATTTTTAGATATTTAAATCCAAAATATTAAAAAAAAGAAGATAAATAAATAGCAAAATCTACCTTTTTTTTAGGATCAATAGCAAAATCTACTGGAAGAATAAAATCTGGTTTCTCGCCTGGGCCTTTTCGCAGTTAATTTCTTGATGGGCCTTACTGGGCTGACTATCTTCCACAGGACCTATAGGCGCAGCCCATCAGCCCTGCCACGCCCGACGACACCTGGCCCCCATCTTCCTTGTCCGGCCGGTAAGCAACAACTCCGCGTTCCGCTTCCCTTTTCCCCGTAACGAAGCTCCCCCACGGCACGGCGGAGACCACGATCCCGGCCTTCTGGAGGGCGGGGATAGCGAGTTGCGGCGACGAGCCCTCGTGGTTCAGCGGCAGGTATCTATCTGCTCTCGATCGCCTCATAAGTATCCGACCAAATAGTTGGTTCTTTTTCTTTGGCCCTTACACCATCTGGTCTTCGCGCAGATTCGTTTCGATCGGGGCCGCGCGGTGATTTTGGTAGGACGAGAGGGGGAGGAGCGGCGATGTCGGGCGTGTTCGGCAGGGTGTTCGGGAAGTCCAAGCAGCAGAGCCAGGCCACCGCGCTGGCCTCGCTCGACAAGCTCAACGAGGTGAATGGATCGGCTGATTTCCCTGCCCGTGTTCGAGGAGGCTTGCTTTGGGGGATTGATGTGTTGCCGCCATGATTTCGTGATCAATACTGGATGTTAATCAGTCGATCTGTAAATTCTGTGCATACGGATTTCAGTCGGATTAGTTGTAGCTTTTCTGTACTAATAATTGAAACCTACAACTGACCCGATCAAAAAATAAAATTTTTAAAAGAAACCTACAGCTGTTTTTTTTTATTCCAATCGAAACCTAGCTGTATGATGTAGATGGTGGGCAAGGTATACAGTAAGAAGCCGGTTATTCCTTACCTCTGTTCTAAAAGCTGACTAAATGCTCCGTGTAGGGGAGATAAAATGTTTTGTGATTGCAAGTGTTGCCACTAGTTCTACTTTTAAAAAGATTCTACTTTTAAAAGGAGAAGGTTGTTGCTATTTCAGGGATAGACAGATTGGCTCTCAGAATTGTTCAATATATTTTGCAGGATTAAATGCAAACGGCAGATGATTTTACTAGCCTGTTATACTATATAAACTGAATGCCTTCACTATTTTGTGTTGCTTAGACACTCAGTAGGTTTTAAAGTGGCTTTCTCTCTTCCAAAATAACTAAATTTATTTCCATGATAAACCTTGTAACTATACAATACTTAAGATAAGATTGTTCTTATAGCTGGTATCTGTGAAACTAACTTTCTTATCATGCTTCAGACGCTTGAAATGTTGGAAAAGAAGGAAAATTTGCTAGTCAAAAAGGCGAATCTTGAGGTCGAGAAGGCAAAGAATTTCACCAAAGCCAAGAATAAAAGAGGTACATTATAACAGTTCGCCAATCCAAGAATTTGCCTCTCTGGAGTTCTTTTCTCCCAAATTACCACCTCGTTCTTTCATTTTTGGCTGTTGCAACGATGCTGTGTAACCACTTAAATGTAATGACAGTATCATGATTACCATGTTGATTTATTTTTTCCCCATCATGTTCCATTCAGAACTTAGCTGCTTGTATTCTTAGTTTGCTACTCCTAGTGACCTCTAAAAATGTTTTGCAAGCGCTCTTCTTCAGTGGTCTATGCCCTTTTGCTCAATATATTTTAGATGCTAATTGTCACTGACATGGAGATGCCTTGCTTACCGTGCTTCATTTTCTATCCTTAACTCCATACATCTCTTGCGAGTATTCTTATGGACTTTGTTATTAATGACCTAGAACTCCAACTCCATTCTTATAAAATTCCATAGATGTGTTTGTTGTATTCCATCAAACACTATATTCCTGAGGACATCTCACAACTGCATGGTTTTTAACTGCTCCTCCTAACTGCAATTTTATATGAAAGAAAAAACACACAGGCACTCTTTTTTCCTTATGTCGTCAAGGTGCAGATTTTGTACTCACTGGAAATGATGAGTTCTCTTTCGCCTTAGTGGATTTTAATGAGAAGGATGACTTAATTGTTAGCTTTGAAATTTGAATTGTAGCTGCAATACAGTGCTTGAAGAGGAAGAGGTTATATGAGCAACAGATTGAGCAGCTTGGAAATTTCCAGCTAAGGATACACGATCAGGTGATACAAATAATCATTTAGTTAGGTTTTCATATGGTCCTTATCGTGCTTATTAAGATTTATTGTGTTACTTCTCTTATCTTTTCATTTTTATAGATGATTATGCTGGAAGCTGCAAAAGCTACAACAGAGACTGTGGATGCATTGAGAACTGGAGCATCAGCAATGAAAGCTATGCACAAATCAACGTACGTAACATGACATAATACTGTTATGTCTTTTAGAAATTAGAATCAATTATCATGATTTTGAGTTTTTGTTGGATCTTTTAATATCTCTAAACTGGTTTAAGTCCTAAAAAAATGTCAATTTAGCTTAACTGACCACTCTCTATTTATTTTAAAAAAAATCCAGTGGTTTTCAATTATTGCACTGATGCTTGTCTGGATGATGCAAAAGAGCATGTCAAGTGACCTAACTTACAGATACAGACAGAAGTTGGTCTTGTACTCTTGTGATGGAATATACTCAGCATAAGTTAGAAAGATTTCACATAGTGGAAGTGAGAGTTTATGACCATTTAATCACTTGTGCCTAGACATTTTTGTTAATTTTCTGGAAATGTCATATAACATGGACATCTTTTACTGTGAAGGCATCGCTGTCACTGCTTCTTGGTTTCTATAAATGCTTTATTTTCCTCTCTATTGAAAAATCATGTTTCTTTTACAGAAATATTGATGATGTTGATAAAACCATGGATGAAATTAATGATAATATGGAGAACATGAGACAAATTCAGGATCTACTGTCAGCACCTATGGGAGCAGCAGCTGACTTTGATGAGGTATGTCTCTGTCTATCTCTCTCACAAATGCTCAAGCGTCCGTGTCAAGTGTGTGTTTGTGCTTTTGTGCAACAACAACAAAGCCTTAGTCCCAAGCAAGTTGTACCCGGCTAGAGTTGAAACCCAACAAGAACTACTAACAAGGGAAAGAATAATAAGAAAATAAATAAAAGACTATTCATATGGTCCAGACAAGTGAATACATACTTTCCATCCACACTTACCCAAGGACAAAACCCTAACCTTTTCTGTTTTGAACAGGATGAACTGGAGGCTGAACTTGCGGATCTGGAGGGGGAGGAGTTGGAGGCAGAGCTGCTTGCACCTACCACATCAGCTCCTACCACAGCTCCAGTGCGTGTACCAACTGCTCAGCAGTCCACTCGGCCATCTGCGCAGAGTAGCAAAGCCGAAGATGATGAGTTGGCAGCTCTACAAGCAGAAATGGCTATGTAATTAGGTAATTCTCCATCTTTTGTGCTGAGTCAGGTCCATGGTGTTGTTTCACTCTGTTGGAATTAATAGTGTTACAATGAAACAACTCGCAGTTAGCACAATGCGTCGAATCCTCAACATAACGGATATTGTTTTACAGATTAATAAAAAATTGCAATAGGTTGGTTTTTCCCCATTATAAACTATGTGCCCCTGATCAGTTATTAATTAGAAAACTTCTACTTTTGCAGTTTAAAGGCATTGACATGGTCATGCTGGAGTTCATATGCTGTAACTCTGTATACACATGAAGGTTGCCTAGTAAGATGTCAGAACCACAGAGAAAAGCTGCATGCCAGCCTGACTGCTTGTATGATATCGTGATATGCTATTATTTTGTAATCAAATATTTAAGATGAGCTAATAAACTTTTTGTCTAATAATAAATTAGATTATGTCAGTATTGTGTTTTCCAGTTGTTTGACATATTCAGTTGTCTATTTTATGCTGTATACGGACCATGGGACCAAGATCGCTGCAGACAGACAATTGTGCTGTCTTGCCGTCAGATTTTGGCGTGACACGGTTATGTTTGTTAGACAAAGGTGGATGAAGGAATTACTAGCGTTGCTGCAAATCCACCCATGCACTGTGAAGTTATATCACTATCAGCATGGAAATGTATCAAGTGCTCCCGCCCCTTAACGTGCTCTGATGCTTTCACTTCATAAAGCACATGAAAAAAGATCAACCAAAATATGGGGTGCATATATCATGTAAAGATCTGTTGTCGTGAAAAAAAATGAGGTTAATCAATATTTTGTGCAAGGAGAATAAAAAGGAGAGAATCAGCATCAGTTAAAATAAAACAGGGTTGGAGTTCATATGAACAGATGCTTCGACCTCGTTGCATCTTGATTTTCTTTCTTTCTTTCTTTCTTTCTTTTTTGTTTCTCTTTGAATGAACTTAGGTCTTTACATCATCTGCCCACCCATATGTTTTGGTGTTTTGGTTCATTTTCATATACCTTTTGGTATGTTTTCTGTGTTTTATATCCGAGTATGGAAAGAGATGGGAGCAATGGATACACTGCCAGTCTCTCACTATCACCAGATCGCAATCGGACCCTCATATCTCCATTTATATATCAATACGAGTAGGAATGGGCAAGTTTGTGACCAAGGTGAAGAGAATTTAACGCTACTTGTCTCATGTGCCTTTGTTCAGCAAATATGGATTGTTACCCCCCAAAGAATGTGACTTATCACCATTCTGCTGGACCTTTTTATAGACCTGTGTCTCATGTGCCTTTGTTCAGCAAATCTGGATTGTTATCCCTCAAAGACTATGACTTATCACCATTCTGCTGGACCTTTTTTATAGTTATAGACCTGTGTCTCATGTCATGTGCCTTTGTTCGGCAAATCTGGATTGTTCTCTCTTCAAAGAATATGACTTATCAGAGTTATCACCATTCTGCTGGATCTTTTTATAGACGTGTGGCGCTGAGCTTCTCAAGTCCAGGAGAGTGTGTAAATGTAAATGGACGTGCACGTGCATATCAAAGAAAGCGTGCAAAACACAGGGAACAAAGAGTGCATTTTGCACCATCCGTTAGACTCTCGTATACTGTTCCAGTGACAAATGCACAACGTGGATGACTTTTCCCTATACATTTGATCATTTGTCACATTAAAAAATAGTTATCATTTGCTTTGTCGTAATTTATTTTATCATTAAAGTTAGTTTAAATATTATTTGTATATTTACATGTGGTTTCTGTTTTTAAATAAAATAAAAAAGTTAACAACGTCATTTTTATTTATAAAATGGAAGAAGTGGTCATTATTGAGTTTTAAAAAACTTAATCATATAGGCTTGTTTATATAAGCTTGAAAGGAAACAAAACATACCTAGAACCATTGTGGCCCTATTTGGTACAACTTATTATTTGCTGCTTATGGCCAAAATAAGCTGGAACTAATAACCAAATGGCGCACTTTTTTTTGGCTTCTTCTGGCCACGTTTCTTTCCACAGCTTCCATTTGTACTATCCAAAACCACCTTCTACAGACTGTGCTTCTTCAATATTTGTGTAGTTTTCAGAAAAAAAGTTTCTCTCCACCGCTCTAGTAAACAGGGGTAATAAAGCGAACAATTAGCAGTGAAAGCATGCCAACCAATCCTCATTGGCTACATTCTTTCTATGAAAAAAGACTCAGGCACCCAAAGATATACTACATTTACCACTCACTCCCTCACTTTACATGTATTCATGTCATAAAAGATCCATTTGCTTCAGACTGTAAGAGGTTCTAATTCTAAACTTCAAATGATTTATGCAACATTCCATGTATACGTGTTATACATATGTGTAGATTTATCGACATCTATATAAACATGGATGAAAAAAACAAAGAAGCTCTTACAATCTTAAACCAAGAAAGTATATTTCATATAAAGTGTTTACTACGGTATATTCACATCAAGGCAATTAATTAAGATCACATATTTTCACAAAAAATGTTCTAGATTAGGGATAGATTCATATTTAAAATGTACTCTCGCACATGTACATGAGAAAAGAGAGAGGTTTGGGTTAGGGAATAGCGTGCCGTATCATCATTTCACCCATCATTTTTTTTGGTTTGTATGATAAAATATGTTGATATATCATCACTTTATTTTTCGTAGTTGTTATAAGCATAAAAATAATTTTCACTTATTAAATAGACTCATGACGGTTAGGCCCATGTTTGGTTTTATTAACGGCTAATAATTTGATAACTAATTGTTCTTAGCCAAAATTGGCCAGCAACCTATTAGCTCGATGGCATTTAGTTCCAATATCCAATATATTAACTAGCATGTATAATATTTTTTATATGCTATTAGTTGCATTAACTGATGTTAGCTAGGTCGACCCAGCTAATAAGACAACTAAAAATCTACTTAATTGTTAGCTGATTTATTAGCTAGCTTGATTTAGTTCATTAGCTGCTACTACCTCCATTTGTTTTTATTTGACGTTAGGAAATAAACAACTAGTTCATTTTGTGAAGAGATTTTTTGTCGGAACGACAAATATTACTAAATGGAGGGAGTATTTTTTAGCAATCAGTAACTGTTAACCTAGGTAATTAAATATGTGTATGGGTGAATCTTAAGCAAACACCCCGTATTATATCGATATATTCTTGGGGAGTAATAAAAATCAGACCCGAAAAAACCTCGGGGAAATCTGCAAAGCCCACATCTCCCTCCTCCGGTTCTCCCGTCCACCTCTCTCCGTCTCTGGCATTGTGGGCCCGAGATGCAGGCGTGGTTCTCCTCCGGCTCCGGGACCTCCTCTTCGGCGGCGGCGTCCTCCTCCCAGCCGTCGCTGCTCGCGGAGTGGAACTCCTACGCCGCCGCCCGCTCCGCCGAGGACGCGGGCGATGGCTTCGGGATCGACATCGAGGCCGCCGTCCGCTCCGCCAACGACCGCGTCGCCGGCACCTTCGGCGTGTACGAAAACCCCATGCCCTTCACCCCTGCTCTTCGTTCTTGCTTATAGCGCGGCACTCAGTACTCTCCAAGGGCCTGCGCAGTAGGATCAGAGCTAGCTTAGTTCTGCTTGCGTTTGTACTGCACGATCGAAGGGATCGTTGGCAGTTCTGCGCGGAATTTAATGGATGGGGGTTTCAGCTCGTTAGTCCGAAATCGTTAGGAGATCATGAGCAATTCGCCGTGCCAGAGCTCGAGCCGCAGCATTGACGGTTTCCTGTTGGACTCTGAAGCAATCTTGGCTAACAACTGTTTTGCTTTCCCACGGTGATCTCCAATTGCAAGTAGGGTTCTTAAACTAGGGAGAGCAAATTCCTTTAGGGCATGTACCTTGTTGGTTTTAGCTAATGTCGGTGTAGGGATTTGTATTTTGGCAAATATTTCATGAAGAGCTGTTGAGCATTGAGTTCATCGAAACTTAAAGTGGCATTCTGTTTACTTGTTAATTAAAAAGGCCTGGGAAACACGGAAGGGTATATGAAATGACATAAAAATGGCCTTGGGCTAGCCTCTTGCTCTTGCTAATTAACTCTATGTCTCTCTCTGCTTTGAACTTTGGTTTTCTTTAACTAATGTGTTCTGCTATTCTTATCTGCCCAGGGTGTCAAAAAGTGTTAAAGGCTTACCTGGCAGCTTCAAATCGACAACAAGCAGTGTTCCATCTGGCAGATCTGTCATGTATTTCGGTCTGTTCCTTGCTAGTGGGGTATTCCTAGTTTTCATCGCGTTCACGATATTTCTGCCAGTCATGGTGATAATGCCTCAAAAGTTTGCGATATGTTTCACGACGGGATGTGCCTTCATAATTGGATCATTCTTTGCTCTGAAAGGGCCTAAGAATCAGCTCTATCATATGATTTCCAAAGAGGTATTGCATCTTTTTTCATACAAACTTTTTTGTCTCATAAGCTTTGTCTTCTTGCTATAAATCCTGTGGAGTGCTGTGTGAGTGTGACAATGCCTGAACTATTTTATCCTGTTGACCTTTATTCCCAGTGAACTGGGCAATGGATATACTATATTCTTGTTATGATCCCGTAATGAAGAAAGGGCCAAATTATTATATGCCAGTTTTTTTCTTTTGTAAAAATACTATTTATAGCTGTCTCACAAAGTTCGTATGCTGATCTCTAAATCTTATCTCAAGAACTTCACGTTTTTCTGAAATTGATTTCCTTATGTCACAGAGGTTACCTTTCACTGTGGGATTTGTTGGCAGCATGGCTGCTACCATCTATGTGTCAATGGTGCTTCATAGCTACATACTTTCTGTTTTCTTCTCCGTGCTTCAGGTGACAACCTCTTCTTTGCACTCTCCGATTCTTCATCTCTTGAACTGTATTATTAGACTTTCATATGCAATATGCGCCTTCACCCCTTTTAGCATTAATAGGATGTCTTCTGCCCTTCCTGTTAGATGGTAGGAACAACTTTGAAGAGAAACCTTAATCTATGAATATGCCATGAAACTCTTGTACTCAGCCTGTGGCTTCTTTAGCTGTGGAGTTGATGCTGACACCCTGTGATAATTTATTTTGGCTTTGAGCTAAGAATCTTTTCTCTTTGTATTTATCAGGTTCTTGCTCTAGCATATTATGCCATCTCATACTTCCCGGGTGGATCTGCTGGAATGAAGTTTCTATCATCTGCCTTTGTGTCCTCGGTGTTGAGATGCTTTGGGAGATGAGTTCACCTGTTAGTTGCTTTTGCCATCTATTTTAGCCTGTTACATTTTTGTTGTCACTACTCCATATTGAGTTAGAGGTTGTGCTTACCAATATGACTGCAGGCAGTTTCTGTCGAGATATTTGTACATTTTTGTTCTCACTACTCCATATTGAGTTTGAGGTTGTGCATACCGACATGACTGTAGCCTGTAGGCAGTTTCTGTTAAGATATTTGTATGAACTTACCACCATGTTACTTTTGTGAATGCTGCTGCAATATGAAAACCCTTGTTGCTTGGATAGACTTGAACAGCCATGAAGAAATTTAACATGAAGTTTAAAATTATGTTGCGAAAATGGGTGCAATGCTTAAACACAGTAATCTGTGATCTAGGGCATGTGGCAATTGTAGGCATTATTCTTTTTGCATGGCGTGCCTATTGCTGACATATTTTCCTTTCTAATACCGATGTCCTCTGTTTATAGTCCTCATTTTCCTGACAGCAACCTTTCTGCTTCTGCAGGACTACTTGTTTCCAGTGCTGATCTCAGAATTGGTAGCAAATGATCTAGCTTTGTGTATTACCTTCATTGTTATAGCGTGGGCAGCTGTATTACTTCCAGTACTTTGATGCTATGTTGAAGCACTGAACCCAGCTATTTGGTACCTTGATGATTCTGAGGAATGATGTTGCTTGGCCCAACACTTGTAGGGGGAAAAGTTTGTAGAACTCAGTTGCCTGCATATTGAATTACTGGTTGCATCAGTGTAGTCTAAAATTACGTTGTACAAAATTCTTGCTCAACCCTGGTCCACAATTTGTGCTCATGGCAGAGGAGTGAAATACATGTATGCTTCATGTTCTCACACTATAAACCTATCCTGTCCCTACGTTCATCTGTAGAGATAAAGTCCACATCACAGCCACTAGTTTACCTGTTTCTTTCATGGTTTCTGTTATAGAAAGAAAGAAAATCCGAGTGTCAGTTCGTTTTCTTAGGGTACACCATTTTTTTTGTTTGGCCTTCAGATTTTGAATTTGGGTGGTACAGTGCGGCTCCCCTATCCGGAAACGGGTGATGGGGTTTACAAGGGCCCATGCGGCCATGTATGTGGTATCCTCTCCCAGGATGGTGTATAAAGGACAGACACTGAAAAAGCTCAGCTCTGCGGCCACACGCTTTTGGATTTTGCTCCTGCCCCCTTGGTCCGCTTTAGAGAGCTGCTTCTAAAAGGGCCACCATGTCTGCCTTTGTGGGAAAATACACAGGTTCTTGCTCTGTCTGAAAAGAAAATATTCTTTTTGCATGTCTTTGAGAGGTTGCGAGTTGTTGATGCTTCAGTCTCAAATATTAAGTTTGTAAGAATTTGTCAGCTGTGCAAAGTGCTAAGCAGTTCGTATCATGCAGCGTAGTGGTGCTACACTTTGAGTTATTTTTTGTTTTACAATCTTGTTCTGTTTGTAAGAAATCCTACCAAAAATTCTAGTTGAATTATAATGTCTTGAACAAGTCTAATGAAGAGACATTGATTTTCTAAAAGAAACTAGTCCTGTTTGGATAGCGCAAACTAATAATTAGATGCTAAACTCCTGCGTGTTCGATAAAAAAATAATTAGCTGCTAAAAATTAGCTATGTTGTATCCAACCAAACTACCTAATGTGCAGCTAATTTTTAGTCCACCCCTTAGCTAAAAATTAGTTGTTAGCTGATGGAACCCAGCTAATTGGTGGGAAATGATCTATCTACTAAGAATCCAATCAAGTATTAGTTGAGGTATCCAAACATGCATGGTTATTTTTAGCTAGCTAATTATTAGCTACTCCATTGGTCATAGGATATATTGTTTCATGGTTTTATTCTAAGTCAAAAATTCTAACTTTAATTAAGTTTATAAAAAAATTGTTGATATTTATCACATCAAAGAGATAAATCATAAAAGTATTTTTTTAATGTATAATGAATCTAATCGTGCTAATTTGGTAGCATAAACATTATTACCATTTTCTATAAAATTAGTTAAAGTTAGGATTGTTTGAGATAAATTCTAGGACGGAGGGAGTAACTAAATTTTAGTTGTTTAGCTCATCCAAACAGTTCCTAAGTAATGTAGAAAGTATACTTTTGCACTAGTTGGTGCATGTGCAGCGCACACCATTCTATTTCTAGTGCTTACAAACTATAATACGCGCGCGCGCAGATGAGCTGATCAAGACCGCCAAGTGCATTTCGGCGCCGGGCAAGGGCATCCTCGCCTCCGACGAGTCCACCGGCACCATCGGCAAGCGCCTGTCCAGCATCAACCTCGAGAACGTGGAGTCCAACCGGCAGGCGCTCCGGGAGCTGCTCTTCACGGCGCCCGGCGTGTTCGACTACCTCTCGGGGGTCATCCTCTTCGAGGAGACCCTGTACCAGAAGACCTCCGGCGGGACGCCGTTCGTGGAGCTGCTCGTGGCCGGCGGCGTGGTGCCGGGGATCAAGGTGGACAAGGGCACCGTCGAGATCGCGGGCACCAACGGCGAGACCACCACCCAGGGGCTCGACTCCCTCGGCGCTCGCTGCGCCAAGTACTACGACGCCGGCGCGCGCTTCGCCAAGTGGCGCGCCGTGCTCAAGGTCGGCCCCGCCGGGGAGCCGTCGGAGCTCGCCGTCAGGCAGAACGCCGAGGGGCTCGCGCGGTACGCGCTCATCTGCCAGGAGCACGGGCTCGTCCCCATCGTCGAGCCCGAGATCCTCACCGACGGCGACCACGGCATCGACACCTGCGCCGCCGTCACCGAGCGCGTCCTCGCCGCCGTCTACAAGTCGCTCAACGACCACAAGGTCCTCCTCGAGGCCACGCTGCTCAAGACCAACATGGTCACCCCTGGTTCCGACAGCCCCAAGGCACGTCGTCGTTCCACCACATCATTCTTGAAATCTCTTAGTCCACGCACCATGCATATGCACGCGATGATGCAAATGATTCATGCACGTCGTCGTTCCACCACATCATTCTTGAAATCTCTTAGTCCACGCACCATGCATATGCACGCGATGATGCAAATGATTCATGGATGCAAAAATTTGCAGGTGGGCGCGGAGGTGATAGCGGAGTACACGGTGGCGGCGCTGCGGCGCACGGTGCCGCCGGCGGTGGCGGGGGTGGTGTTCTTGTCGGGAGGGCAGAGCGAGGAGGAGGCGACGCAGAACCTGAACGCCATGAACAAGCTGGAGGTGCTCAAGCCCTGGACGCTGTCCTTCTCCTTCGGCCGCGCGCTGCAGCAGAGCACGCTCAAGAAGTGGCTCGGCAAGCCGGAGAACGTTGCGGCCGCGCAGGCCACCTTCCTCGCCCGGTGCAAGGCCAACTCCGAGGCCGCGCTCGGCAAGTACGCCGGCTCCGGCGCCGGAGACGCCGCCGCCTCCGAGAGCTTGTACGTCAAGGGGTACAAGTACTAAGCCACTGCAGTGCAGCCTCGCCGGTGGCCCATGCATGTGGCAGCCGTGCGGATATATGTTTTGTGTTTGATCTGTGATTCAGTGATGTGTACTGAATTCTCTCCTCCCTCCCCGGATCCTATTTTAACCAAAAAACAGTGTCAGCCTTCCAATGTCTTCTTAGTGTGTAGAGGAATGTGTGTGTGCGTGTGGTGTGTGTCTGTGGTGTCCTTGTTGTACCCTGTAAAAAACTGTGTCAAAAATGTTGATCTCTTTATAGCTTGCAACGCACGCTAATACTAGCACGCATTACTGGAGTCAAAAATGTTCATGTAGTCTTTGCATACAAAAATGTTGAGCTAACAAATGCCAATGTATTTGCTTCATCCATTGTCTCATCCATAATTTTCAGCTATTCAACTTACTTACCAAGAGCGGTAAAACATGTACATTATTTTTGGTGCTTTTCCCCCGACAACAACTACTGCAGCTAAACTACAGCTTGTGTCTTACTGGGACAGTGACACCAGCACTATCTACATCAAGAGTTCTTATGCAGTAAGACTAACACACCAATTGCAAGATGAAGCATAGTAGCAATAAAGATGGTTCTGAGATTTTTGCGCAAGAGTCTCTTCCAACATTTGCCATTCCATAGGCTTCAAATCAGTAGAGCCTGATCCTTGTGGTTATGTGCTGCTGGCACAGAGGGCAGCGCTCCATATTCTTTCCGCATTCATAACAAGTCTGCAAACACATGTATGTTAGCAATCTAGGATGCAGAACAAGAATTATATGGTGAAAGCATTGAGTATAGTCCTGCTAAAGGTTTCTGCACCTGATGTCCACATCCAAATGCAAGGTCCTTTGGCTTATACATGCAGATTGGGCACAGCTGCAGATAAAAAGTGTCAAGCCTCTTAGTTTATAGTGCAGAGAGAACAGAGGTTTTAGCACATATTTCTTCAGTGGATAGAACTCAACGCCTGGAATATCCTTTGCTCTAGGATTTTTAAAGTCATTAGTATGGTCATAAGATGCAAATATGCGTCCAGATACATTAGCAAATTAGCAAACCTGCATCTATCACAGTTTGTAGATCACATGGGATAAAAGAAGTTTCAAGTGAACTGAGAAATGCTCAATTTGGATCAGATATTGTGGTCTACTAGGGAGTTAAAGCAACAAAATGCAAGTCCCGATGTCACTAAGCCTAATAAGGCTTTCTCCAACCGAATAGGCAAAAGGGAACCCAAACCGAAAATGGGTGATGGAGTGACATGTAGCAGTACCTATCCGTCTCCAACCGAGTAGCTATAGGCGCTATGCATTTTGGGGAGAGGAGGACTGGAGACCTATAAATGGGTCTTGCCTCTCCCGCACGCAGCAAAGACCAACTGCGCCTCGCACCCAACAGCCTTTTTGCGTACTCCGTTTTTTTCCTACCCAGCAGCACCTAACCCATCCACCGGCCGCGAGACCAAATGGGTCTCTGTTTTTTACCTATTCGGTTGGAGAAAGCCTAACATGTGAAAGCATTGGTAAAGTCATGTTTCCAATCCTGTAATTTAACTTTGCACTTGGGGGTGACAGGGATGGTGAACATAAGAAAGATATACATACGAGTCTGTCATCTAAAGCACTTTCTGCCGCATAGGTATCAGGTCTTCTTGTGGTGGCAGGCTGTTGCTGTTTCACGCTCTCAGAATGTTGCTGAAAGCCACTTGTTTGTTGGTCAAAGCTACTTGATCGCGAATAAACACCAGACTGTTGGCTAAAGCTAGTAGACCGTGAATAAGCATTCCTTGCTGGTGGGGGCAGAGCAATTCTTGGAGTTATTCTCTGGCGGCGGCTGAAGCAGTGAAAAAAATAATAAGTGATCAAATGGCACATTAGTGCCGAAAGTTCACATTATAGATCTAGTTAGCTCAGTATAGTATTGGAACTATAGTGGTTACCCTAAGAGTTGGAGATCAAGTGTTGCTTTGTACTGTGTAGGGATTTCCATCAATGCTGACAATGCAAATTCTGCCTCCTTTCTATCAGCTGCTATGCTCTTTGACATAATCTCAGTGAAATTCACAAACTGCATAAAACAAAGAATTCTTCCATGCCTATCTTATTTTTGAACAAGAACATTGAGTTGAATATTAGAAATAGTCTGTAAGACAATCACCTGGAAATTGTCAAATGAACGAGCAGGTATATTGTCATCAAACTGGTGCATCATGTCCCATGGTCCATCACCAACCCCGACAAGAACAATTGACAGGGGGAACTGGCTGAACTTTTTAAAAGAGAGAGATTAATCTGTGTTTGATTTAGTGGGACATCAGACATGGAAGAATGCAAAGGGTTATTACATTCAAAGGCCCAGTCAGATACAGTACCTTGCCCTTACTATTGCATCAATTGTATCCCGCTCCTGTGGACTTAATTGTCCAGATTGTGTATCAACACTTCGGGTAACCTATAACAAGACGTTTTATCCAAATGTAAAAAAGGGCACATGAACCAAATTTCTACCAGAGAAGAGCTTGGCTTGCAACCAATTAATGATTAGAAATAACAGGTGGCTAAAACAAAGGAAAAATTGATGGTACTTTCGCCAACCTGTCCATCTGCGATTATAAGAAGAACATGATACTGGCCGCCAGTGCTGTCAACAATTCCAATTGCTGTCTCAATTATCGGAGCGAAAGATGTTGGTCCTGTTGCAAAATATATCCAAGCAAATTTTAGTATGCATTTCCTCACCTGAAAAGTAATTAAAATATTTAACTGATGTACTTAGTACTGTTTAATAATTAGCTAGTTATAAGATGCTGCAAAATCACAATTCTATTTGTTTCGCCCTTAGCTGCTTTCATGAAAGAAAGCAAAAACTTGGTTCCAAAGAAAAAAAGAAAAAAATCATCTATATTAAGTGTTTACTACGAACCAGCCAATCGAAGAGTCGGAACGATTTCTCTGTATCTTTCTAGTGCCTCTTCAAATCCATTGCATGGGCGGTTCTCTGGGTAAAAGCTGAATACCTCCTGATCATGGGTTGATGCTGCTCAGCAGTGAAAAGGAAGCCCTAGATCAGCACTTTGGTCTAAAAATATTTTGAGAACCCACCAAGCGAGGAACAGAATAAAATGAGAAATAAATGATTACCATCACCAAATCCAAAGCAGGGAATTAAATTGTCTTCATCAAAAGCTGAAAGTGTCCTTCCAATAATAGATATGGCTTGCTCATATGGGTTTGGAGTGCTTCCAATATCATGAAGACAGCGGCGATTAAAGGAAATTTTACCTAACATAGAAAAAGTTTTGCAAGTTGATGAAAGAAACAAGTATTGTGACACAATAACCCACACAAGATACAGCTATCAGACTACAGAAATAAGTGATTTGAGAGGCATTCTTTCTACATTGAAGCTGTACTCGTTGTTAGCTTCTCCTTTTGTTTATAGAAACTCCTTTCCCTAACATGATTTCTTTGTAACTTGTAACAGTAGAAGAGAAGTTGATGCATTGCTACTGGTCAGATCATTTCTTCAATAATAATAAACCGCAAGCTTTACGATATGGACAACTAGATTTGAAAGGGATGTTTGTCCTAATGCCTAGCATCTAATAAATAGTCTAGCAGCTTAATGAATATTATACACCAGTGCAGCACAAACCAAATACAAAGAAGCACAAGTATGCATCCAAAGTAAAAACAGGAAATATCATCGGCTAACCTGTCCATTCATTGCTCTTTGTGAAATCAATTCCTACAATAAGATTCGAAGATTCAAGGCCTGCTTGTGCCAAAGCTTCAGTCACCTGTACAAGTAACAGAACCATAACAAAAGATTGATTTACTTTCAATCTCAAGTCCATAGTACTAAAAGAGAATATTGTGCATGCCTATATTAAACGACCACAGTGACTGCCATTTAAGGAACCAAAGCATATGATTTTGAACATTACAATCTGCATAGTGCTTAGTGACACGACACTAATGAAGAGAATGCAAAAACACAGCTCATGTTGGAATCCTCCGAGAAAAAAAGTTCTACTAAAATAGTTTTTTCCCCCAAGTTCACCTATGACAATAGAACCAAAAGAAGATCGATACCATCCTACTGAGCTAGTGGAAACCCAAAATCACAAATAGCAATGCAAATAAGAGAGTTAGTAAAATATGTGGCCATGCCATCAAGACATACCTGATTCAGAGAGCGGTAGTCATCACCAATCCTGGAATACTTCCTCTGCAACCTGGCATGTGTCTCTGCTGGCTGCACAGTGTTCTCTGCAGCAGGCGCGTACCTCGAGCTATAACTGGAGGATGCATTTCCAGCATATCTCGGGGGATTATATCCTGACGAGGTGTTCCCGTAATCATAAGAGTAAGAGTAACTATGGGAAGGCTTGGAGTCTTTTTGCCCCATTGCTCAGCTCGTGCCAACACCCAGATGAGATTCCTGGCAAAGGGAACAAAAACATCATTACACCGACACACCAACAACTAATTAACAGGAATAAAGCATAGTACTAGCTTTTTACGGCATATCTTTCTCAAGCATTATCAGTGCAGCTTGACCTATCACTTGACATGGAAACATTTTGAAGGATGCCTAATTCAGGGATGGGATTCCTTCGCTAAGAATGGGTACCCTACAACATTCACAGCATCGATACCCACATCACCTTTCCCCGGTCAACGTTTTTCTGTTGCCAATTTTCCATGGCCAGAAAATCTAGCATGTGCAAAATAAACATGCGCCAGTCCAAATACAGGCATCGACCACATCGAAGGGCGCTGAACAGAGCTAGATTTCGGCATAGCACAAAACATCAAATACTTGGGAACAACGAACACCGGACAAACTCACCAGACTCGATGTGATCCAGTCACCTCCTAAGGCCAACCGGGAATTCGCGCCCTCACCAGGAGGAGGGAAGAAAAAAAAAAAGGAAAGAGACGATGCCGGCGGAAGGGGAAGGGATGGCCGGATGGGAGAAGTGGGGAATTGAGGTAGGTGGATGAGGACCGACTTGTTGGTATGAGAAATCGAAAACCAGAGTACCAGACAGGCCAAGAAACAAGGGCAACTCCACCGCACCGCAGAGAATCCGACCACCGAATCAAATCAGCAACCCACGTGGGGCTCGGGCTCACTCACCTCGTCTCTTGTCCCGTCCAGGAACGCGCGCCTCGCGACGAGGGCGAGGGTAGGAGGAAGAAAGAGGACGACGACGGGAGTGAGGTAGAAGCGCAAGGCAGCGAGGAGGGACAGTCACGCCGCACCCGCACTCGATAAAATACAATAATCGGAGGAAACCAAACACCCACGGCCCGTGGTGGGGGAGGGAGGAGGTCTGGAAGGGGGGGGGGGGGGGGGGGGTGGAAGTCAAGGAGGAGGCAATGCAGCGGCAGCAGCAGCAAGGAGATAGTGGGGGGAGGGAGGTTTCTTGTCCACCGGGGTCTCTGACCCCCCACTCTCAGCTCTCGCCCCCGGCCCCGTCAAGGAAAACGACGGCCGGCGGAGGAAGCTTCGGAGCGGGAGGGCTGCGGAAGACGATGATTTGGTGAAAGGGACTCCACAACTTGTCACGAGGAGGAAGACGGTTATCCACTGAGAAGGAAAACGTTACGTGCACGCTCGTACGTATGCCTACGCGGCCCGACCGGTCGATGTACTCCATGGGTTTTACGCACACTATGGCTTTGTTTGGCAAGATGTGGTGGAAAATCAACCACATGTAAAAAAATCTATACATATATTTAGCTATCTAGCCATACTAATCGATCAACTTCATGCATAAAACATATGGATTAGGTCTCAATCCACACCAATACACATCCACTCAAACGAGGCCTATAGCGTAAGCGACTAAGCGAGTTAAGGTTAACTCGAGCTAGATGAATTCTCATGTCGCCCCTGATATCTTATACATTTTCAAAAATTAATTAACAAGGACCAAAATTAGATCGAAGAGGGGCTTGGAAAGCATTTAATTAAGCGTATGGAAAGAAAAGCTTCATCAAATTAGAAGAAGATCGGTATGGACTAGACCGGCATCCATCTCCCGTGAATAAATTTGGATCCTAACAACCCTCTGCCTCCGTAATTGCTCCCTCTCGGTTTCTACTCTCTGTCACTGTCACCACTCCCTTGCTCCATCGCCTCATCCATCTCCCTCTTAATCCTAACACAATGTTATCCTCGTCATTGGATCCTGCCTCTACCACTCATCATTCAGAACAACACCCTCACCTTCACCGTTGCCCTCGCCGCAGTCTTTGCCACTAAATCTGCCAACACCACTGACATGGGCGGGCCCACCATGATTCATGGGTATTCAGTTGAATACCCAAGATTTTGGACAAAAAATTTTATACATATACTAAGTATATACATATGTATATGTAAAATAGTAAATAAAATACGTTTCTCAGCTTGAAATCAGCAATTCAGCCCATCCTTTTGTTCTTGGGCCGTTTCCCACCCACCCCAAGGCCCACGCGCCTAAGCCCACTCGCCCTAGCCCACTTCGGCGCCCCAATTCCGTCGCCCACGCGCCCAGCAGCCCCCGACAGCCCCCAATCCCCCAAAATCGCGAACCCTAGCGCTCTAGCCAGGGGCGGCGGCGCGGCGCGGTGCGGGGCTGCGAGCGTGCGGCGGTGGCCTGCAGCTGGTGGGAGGAGGCCGGCCGGCGAGGGCGCGAGCGGCGAGCCGGCGCGGGCGCTGCGCGGCGCGGCGGGCGGCGGCGCAGGAGCGTGGAGCGGCGCGAGCGGCGAGCCGGCGCAGCGCGGCGGGCGGCGGCGCAGGACTGCAGGAGCGTGTAGCACTGGAGCGGCGCGGCGGCGCAAGTGGCCAAGTGCGGTGCGGCGGCGGGGCGGCGGGGCGGCGGCAAGGGCCAGGGCCCAGGGGCCAGGCGGCGGCTAAGCAGACCGGGCAGGAGCAGGCGAGCAGCCAAGGCGCCAAGCAGGCAAGCACTCCACGCAAACTGATTTCCATTTTGATTTTGTCACTGTGACAGTATGATGCTATGATTAGATAATGTATTGACTAATTTACTCATTCTAGGTTGCAAACATGAAGAGAAAAAATGGTCCTATTGTTGATTTGAAGTCCTTCCTGCAAAGAGTTGCTGCAAAAAAGAAAGCGCAAGAGCAGCAAACCGAAGATAATGTGAATGTGGATGCTTCCATTTCCAAAGAGAGTCAGATGCAATTGGTGATTTATCAAGGTCCATCTGTGAATGCTAGTGGTAGTGGGACAAATCCGACTAGCACAATACCACCCGGGGTAGAGGGAGAGCCACAGCCAGAGATTAGTGATACTGCAAGATCATATGATGAATCAGAATCAAGTGATGAAGACAGTGACACGGGCGTATATAACATAGAACATGATTCTGGATTGAGGTCTTCTATCTCTGCATATGGTGTCAATGACTAAGATTCTGTAAGAAGGGCATACATTGCATTGGGACCATGTCGGCCAAAGATGAAGAAGGATGATTTTCCGCAGCATGATTGTGGAGGTATGCGTCGTTTCCAACCAAAATGGTTCGATGAGTTCAAGTGGATTGAGTATAGTGTGACTAGGGATGCTGCATATTGCTTTGTTTGTTATTTGTTCAAAGAGAGCGATCATGGTGGAGATGCTTTTGTCAATGGAGGGTTTAATAATTGGAACATGAAAGCTAGAATCCGCAAGCATGCTGGTGCTATCAATAGTGCTCATTGTGAAGCTGAAGGGAAATACAATATGTTCATCAAGCCTAAAACTAGAATCCGTGAGTCCTTTGCCTCAAATAGTGCACAAATCAAGGCTGACTATCTAGCTCGTTTGTCATGGTCACTTAAGTGCGCTAGATATCTAGCTCGACAGGGGTTGCCTTTTCGTGGTCATAATGAAAAAAAAGATTCCAAGAATAAAGGGAATTTTAGAGAACTTGTGTCATGGTTGGCAGGGAATTTTGAAGAAGTCAACAGGGTGGTTTTAGACAATGTTCCAAGTAAGTGTCAGATGATAGACCATAAGATTCAGAAAGAGCTTCTTGCTGGTTGTGCTCATGAAACTAGCAAACTCATCATAGAGGAACTTGGAGATGAGTGTTTTGCAATTCTTGCTGATGAGTCCGCCGATGCATATCAACAAGAGCAATTGGCACTTTGCTTGCGTTTTGTGAATAAAAAAGGAGAGACTGTTGAGCGGTTGCTTGGTCTTGTCCATGTTGAAGATACTGCAGCATTGACTCTTAAAGAAGCAATTCAGTCTTTGCTTCTCAAATATCAATTGCCTTTATCTAGAGTCCGTGGTCAAGGGTATGATGGAGCTAGTAATATGAAAGGTCACGTTAATGGTTTAAAGAAACTAATCATGGAAGAGTCTCCTTCTGATTATTACGTTCATTGCTTTGCTCATCAGCTTCAGCTAACCCTTGTAGCGGTTGCTAAGGAAAATATTGATTGCCAATGGTTCTTTGGGCAATTTGCCTATTTATTGAGTGTTCTTGGGATGTCTTGTAAAAAGATTCGTATGCTTCGCATAGCTCAAGCTGAGTATATGATTGAAGCTTTGAAATTGGGTGAAATTGAAACAGGCCAAGGTTTGAATCAAGAGATGGGTTTGGCAAGGCCAGGGGACACACGATGGGGATCTCACTACAAAACTGTAATGCATGTCATGCATTTGTATCCTTCAATCAAGAAAGTTCTCTTCAGAGTTGGAAATGAAAGTAAATCAAGTGAAGCTATTGGAGCTCAAACTATGCTCACGGTATTTCAGTCATTTGAGTTTGTTTTCCTAATGCACTTGATGAATGAAATATTTGGATACACACATGATTTATGCAATGCTTTGCAAAAGAGAGAGCAAGATATTGTAAATGCAATGGATCTTCTGGAATTGACAAAGGTAGAGCTTGATGTTTTGAGGCATGATGCTGGATGGAAAGAATTTCTCATGAAGGTCATTTCTTTCTGTGAGAAGCACAAAGTTAAGGTTGTTGACATGGATGGGAAGTACAAGCCTATACAAAGATCAAAACACTTCTTTAGAAATGCCATCAATTACCCTCGATTTCACCATGATATGTTCTTGGGTGTCATTGATAGGCAAGTTCAAGAGCTGAATAATAGGTTTGATGAGGTAAACACTGAGCTACTTAGATGCATGGCAGCCTTTAGTCCAGCCAATTCATTTTCTGCATTCAATGTTGACAACTTGGTTAAACTTGCTGGGTTCTATCCTAATGATTTTGAATTTGAAGAACTGAACCAAATCTCATTTCAACTGAACCGCTATATTGATGATGTGAGGAATGATGAAAGATTCAAAAATGTGAGAACTCTAGCAGAGTTGTCTGTTATGCTTGTGTCAACAGAGCAGGTTAATCGGTATGATATAGTTTACAAACTACTTAAATTGGTGCTAGTTCTACCTGTTGCAACAGCTGGAGTTGAGAGGATATTTTCTGCAATGAACTACATTAAAAACAAGTTGCGAAGCAAGATGGGACAAGAATATTTGAATGATTCTTTGATTACATTCATTGAAAGGGATTTCTTCTTGCAAGTTAAGGATGAGGACATTATTGCTTATTTTCAGAAGATTAAGGATCGAAAAGTTATCATATAATTTGTAAGCTTTCTTTACCATCTTGTTTGTATCTTGCACCTCTAAATATCCATATGTTGCCTCATTGCTATATTTTGTGTTGAACAATTACAACTTCTGTATGTTAAACAATTTCAATTTATGGCCAGTTGTTTAATCATATTTTGATTTGTGATATATATATGTGGTATTATGGTACCAATATATGCTATATAATTAGCACTATGCCATATTATACAAGCCAAAATGAAAGCTCTCTTGACTGGCTAAAATTTTTTTACCCCCTCAAAGTTTTGAATACCCAAGTTTAAAATCCTGCGCCCGCCACTGACCACTGACCACTATAGCCACAAATTCCCCTGCCACCAACCATCCTCGATCGCCCTGGCGCCCTCCACTCCTTGTCGACGCTACCGACACCCACCATTATGCCCACATACCACTACCACCGCTTGTCCGACGGTTGCCCCTAACCATCTCTTTAAGATCCGACAGCCTAGATCCTCTCAACCCTAAATCTCAAAATCCTAAACCCTATTCTAAATTGAAGCTTGTGCAAAGTTAAAGGAAACCTTGCCGGAGAAAGAGCTCGCCGGGCTGAGTTGCACGGAATTGTATCTTCTTTTTGTTTCTTTTTCCTTTTTTTTTTCTAACCCTATCCTCACACAAAGAATTCCTCTCCCAGCCGTGGGGAATATTGATTGAAGGCTAAATCAAGAGGGGGTCTTCATTAGGTTTTGGGTTAAAATGTTAAATCAATATTATCTAGCCTACTATGTTCATGCTCATTTTTAAGTAACCAAATGGAATGCTCAATAAAATTGGAGTATTTTAAGTCATGTTTTTTTAGGACAAACAACATAAAAAGAAGTGCAAATTGGTAAACTGGAAATTCCAAATAAGTCCCACCAATGAACCCGTGAGCTTTTGGAGATTCCAGATTTTGTTGGTCAAAAATATAAATTTGTTTAGTATGTGACTTTTTCAAATTGTGTGGCCAAGATGGAATTTGGCAAGAGTCACTGAGAAAACAAATGCGTAAAGAATCAAACAATAAGCGAGATGCAATAACACAACCAAGCAATTCACTTGTCCAAGAATCCGTTCATATAATTAGGAAAAAATTTACATAATGGAATCCAAGTAAATTCGGGAACATAATTATTAAATATCAACGTTTGAAATATGAGTATCTACTTCTCAAGCAAGGAACAATTGTATTTACTATTACTAGCATAGATGTACATGCAACACGCACGTGTTGTGAGATAACCGATCAGACAATTAGAAGAATAAAAAGGAAAACGGAAATAAACGAAAGACCTTCTTAATTGACGTCTTTCCTTTCTCATTAAATCTAAGAGAAGAAAAGCAAATTGTGAGTATGGATATAAAATAGGGTGAGAAAAAAAGAGACGAGAAGGTGAAAACATTTTACATCTATGGTTTTTTTCGCCTTCCCATCTCTTTCCAACCTTCTCCAAAATGCGCATTGGGACTATCGTGAGGGATATACGTCGACCAACTTAGGTAAAAAAAAATTAGAAAACTCGCTCTTTTACAGTATGTACATAAATTTTCTCTATATCTAACCATCCAATATTTTATATACAACCGCCTTAAACTACCATCTCTTTTGTACATATATTACATGATTATCCAAAATGCTTATAAATTATTGTTTCGCATCGGATACTTTTAAGGACGTTGTTATATTACAGATAATAACATTAATTTTTTAGAAATGATCTCTCCTATTAATAAAATTAATCTTTTCCTACAAAATCTTTCTTATCCATTTGTCTCAGGCTCTCCAATAGTATATAACCACGTCCAACTACTGCTACCTCCTCCCATTAATATATAACAATGCTTTTTATGCCGCTTTTGAAAAACGAGAAAAATTTTCATGTGCTTTATTAATTTTGTTACTTGAATCGTCTAAAAAAGTACTAAGCCTGACGGTCGGGTGCAGATAGTCGTCAAACTGAACCTGACGTCGCGGAGCTGGGCTATGGGGACGGTGTTTTGCTACTGCGGAAACGAAGACTTGCTGCGCCAGATTCTTCAGATCATCCTTTTCTGCAACATGAATTGCTAAAGCTACGTTCTGAACCCGAAGACGATGCTACCGCTCAGGGACCACGGGTGAGATAAAATGAGAATGAAATGTCATCGATGTGCATTGCTTGCCACAGGTTTGCAGAAAACTGAAACGTAAACATGAATGGTGAGAACATCTAAACAAGCATGAACAAGAATGAATCCAGGAGACTCAGGTGACAGAAAACTTGATTCTGTTTCTACCAACCATGGAAGGACTTGTCAAAGAGTACTTTCATAGTTTACCACTGGGTGCGTATTAAAACTCATTCTTTAGGCAACAGAACGGCAGTTGTGTAACTTAGACCCACATAATTCGGATAAATGTCAACAGCATGGCACAAATTGACTCTTTTCCAGTGTAATAATATATGGAAGGTATCATGATCTGCCTTGCATTGCGAGGCGATCAGATGCATTCAACAACAGGAAGGGTAGTACTCGATACAGTCATTACATCCATGTTCTTATATATAATCCTATAACGGAAAAACTCATCGTTCACCTAACTAAGAAAATGCTCACAGATTCATGGTTCGGAGAAGGAAAAGCTAAGCAGGTGATCATAAAAACAGGAGAGTGGAAGAAATAGAGATGAATTTCTGATCTGAACCTTCATTCTGGATACCAATTGGAACATGGACATGAACATTGCGTCTGCAACAACACCTGAAACTGGCAATTGAATAGAAGTTCAAATGCAAAATAAGGGAAACTATATTTGTTGCCAAAGCTCTAATCCGTACTTAATATCCACGCTGTCTTCAAACGTTGTATATATAAAAGAGAACTCCCTAGACAAAACCACAGGGAAGTTGTATTGTCCTCTGCAAAAACTCCTGCGTGAGCTCAACCATGCTAAAATTTCATATGAGAACCCAATGAGAGGCAGAGGAAAATGACAACATCATGATTTGCCCATCATGAGTTAATAAGGTTAGCATGCTAATTTCCAGCAGTTCTGAAGCTATTAGACAAGTGCAGGTTTGCAGAGTAAAAATGTACTTGCAGTTCTGAAATGCAGTTGCAGTTGCTGCCCACATAGTCAGTTATTAGGTGGAATAACTTCATGGCGACCCCTCCCTCAGGTGTCTATTTTCCCTTTGCAAGCAGAAGCATATGCATTGGCAAGACCAGGAATAACATCCTTATGAGGATGTATGTACTTGGAGCAGAACAGCTTCTCAGAAAGCATAACCATTGCACAGAAGTTCTGCTCTTTTTGGATCAATCCATTTTCTTGGAGCACCTTCTTCACGTAATGCCTGGGCACCATCACGCGCTCCATGCTGCGAGTCACGACACCAAGCGAGGCCTGGATGCACTTGGGATCAACGCCGACCACATCAATCAGGAACTTGAACACACTCAGAACTTTCTCCCTGGAGCACCACAGCACCACCGGGTTCCTCTGCACCATCCTGGTCAGCTCAGCATCAGAGCAACCCAGCGCCTCGCCCATAATCTCCATCTTAGAGGCCACCGTCTCGGGCCTGAGGGCCGCCATGGTGCTCACCACCTGCTTGAACATGGGCAAATTGCGCGGCACGCCAAACTCGTCGGCGCGCACGATGATGGCTCTGGTGCTGTCCGGTCTGGCGGTGAGCAGCCTCGGGTTGGTCACGCACATGCTGCCAATTTGCTCGTTGGAAAGCCCGCACTCGTGCAGCAGCCGGATGTTGGTCTTCACCTTGCCGAGGTCGGAGCTGGCGAGGTACAAGCTACGCCTCGAGATGCGGAGAAACTTATCAGGCGAGCCAAAGAAGGACACCCAGAAGCCGAGCCTCTCGCCGATGTCCAAGCTGCACCAGGCGACGGGATTCGAGCGGATGAAGCTGCGGATCTGCGCCGCCGAGAAGCCGTGGCTGCGGAAGCTGTCCAATCGGGCCCGTAGTGTCTTGTCTCGGCAGTTGAGGACGCGCGGCTCGGTGGCGACGAGGGACGCGATTTCGGCCTTGGAGAGGCCGAGCGCCGGGCCGGTGAGGAAGGCGAGCACGGCGTCTCCTTGTGAGGGGGATTTCCAGTGGGAGATCCATTTGGCGGCCTTCGCGGCTTGCTCCCGGGTGAGGCCGCAGGTGGCGACGAGGTACTCCTCCGCCGCGAAGTGGATCGGGGAGGATGAGCCTGCGGCGGCGGCGGCGGCTGATAGGAGGGCGCGCTGGAGAGAGAGGCGTACGGGGGGTGCGGAACGGTGGAGGTGGAGGTGGAGGAGGAGTTGCTTCTGGAGGAAGAGCATGGCGGCGGCCGGCGGCGAGACCCTTCCGGCGCAACCCCTGCCAGCGAGCCGCAGCGAAAAGGAGTAATGCTGGGCCCGAGCAAAACGAGCAATGATTCGTTTCGGTTCAATCCCTCCCCGGGCCCAATAAAGCATTGTTTGAGACTGCTTCTGCTGGGCCATCTAAATCAGAAGTTGCCTCTTCATGCGCAAGCTTTTTTTGCATGATCCCTTGACATATGGAGGGCCATCTAAATCACCTCTAACTACAAAATCGGATAATTTGCATCTTAAAGTATTGATAACCGGACCAATAGTCACCAATAGTCTCATGAGTGATTTTGTTACGTGGTTTTGATGACGTGGCATGTGGTAGTATGGCTTGCATGTAAGGTTCTCTCTCTCCCTGTGCAGAGAGATTTGTCTAAATAGCCCCCTTAAACTATTTCCTTTTGTTTAAATCACCCGTCCGTCTAACTATTTTAGTTACTTCAGGGTACCAGAACTAAAATTTACCCATTTATTTTTCCGTAAAAGATTGAATTTTGAGTTCAAGAATCGTGAAATGGTAAAGGACATCGCAACCTATGCTAGAAAAACATGGAGATCTATCATAATTTTTATAGGTTAAGTCATAGAATACAAAATTAACTTATTAATACAAACTTATATGAACAAAGTAATGATGAAAATGCACAATATATTTTGTAATATACGTTATGAGATGACACTATCATATCGCTACACAAGATTTAGACTTAACATTTGACCTGTATGTGGTGAAAGAAAAAAAAAGGACAAATTTTAGTAAGCATTGGAGCATATAAACTAAAATAGCTGGAGAGGTAAACTGAATATAAAAATTCTTTAGAGAATTATCTGGAAAACATCCACAAGATGAGAATACTTTAGACCATAATATATTTTATCTAAATGCTATAAGAACGCGTGAAATCCAGTTGAAATAGCTATGAGCCTCCAAAAGAAACCAGTAGCATTCAAACACTAACATTGAACACGTGCATAGTCATTTGTACGCTCTGTTTCCTAATGCATCGGGCACCAATGAGGTGAATAACTGCTGTCTAAACCTCAAACTCCACGTGTCGCGCACCTGCACGGCGTACACGAAGGGAGTCCCGTGTCCAAAACCAAACCCCACTCGCTCGGCTCGTCGCAGGCCAGGGGAGGATCCACGGCGCAGATGCAGTTGAAGGCTACTTCCCCACGACTGGCCTCTGTAGCCGAGATCGAGATGCATGCTCGTCAGATCTGGTGAAACCGCCGTCGCGGATTACTCGGGAGCAGGACGGAGTCGTCCCCTCCGATCCCCCACGACGAGCTGAGCATGCGCCACCTCTCCCTGGCCCTGCTTTATAGCACGAGAGCTCTCTCACTACTGGCGACCGACCACCACTCCAATTTGGAGCTTTGGACTTGGCTGAGTCGAGTGCGGGCATGGAGGCCAGCGGCAGCAGCAGCAGCAGCACGGCGGCCGGATCCACCGCCGCGACAGCCTTCGTCCTCCTCGTCTTCTTCCTCTGTTCGTCCCTGCTGCTGCAGAGCCCGGCGGCGTTTGCTGATGCCACTGCCGCCAGTAGCAGCATCGGCTCCGGGACGGCGTCGTCGTACATCGTGTACCTCGGCGGCCACCCGCGCCGCGACGGCGGCGTCTCGCCGGAGGAGGCGTCCCGGATGGCCACCGGCTCGCACTACGACCTCCTCGGCGCCGTGCTAGGGAGGTAAGTCACGTTCTTGGTGTGGTTTGGTTTGGTTTGGTTTGGGAAGAACCGACACACACTGACAATTATTCCATTGCACGGACGATGCAATCGATCGATCCATGCAGCAGGGAGAAGGCGCGCGAGGCCATCTTCTACTCCTACACCAAGCACATCAACGGCTTCGCCGCCAGCCTCGACCCCGCCGCCGCCGCCGAGATCGCCAGTGAGCCGCCCACCACCACGCAACAACTGATCGATCCGGCGATCGATCATCACGATCGAGTTCAATTCTTGATGCACGTGAACTAACGTTTGATGATGGTTCCAGAGTACCCCGGCGTGGTGTCGGTGTTCCCGAACCGGGGCCGGAAGCTGCAGACGACGCGGTCGTGGCAGTTCATGGGCCTCGAGAGGGCCGGCGGCGGCGACGTCCCGCCGTGGTCGGCGTGGGAGACGGCCCGGTACGGCGAGGACACCATCATCGCCAACCTCGACTCGGGCGTGTGGCCCGAGTCCAAGAGCTTCGACGAGGGCGAGATGGGCCGCCCCGTCCCCGACGCCTGGAAGGGCATCTGCCAGAACGACCACGACGCCGCGTTCCGCTGCAACAGCAAGCTCATCGGCGCGCGCTACTTCAACCAGGGCTACGCGCGCGCCGGCGGCGGCGCGCCGCTGGACGACGCGCTCAGGACGCCGCGGGACGAGAACGGGCACGGCACGCACACGCTGTCCACCGCCGGTGGCGCGGCAGTGCGCGGCGCCGCCGCGTTCGGGTACGGCGCGGGCACGGCGCGCGGCGGGTCCCCGCGCGCCCGCGTGGCGGCGTACCGCGTCTGCTTCCGCCCCATCAACGGCAGCGAGTGCTTCGACGCCGACGTGCTCGCGGCGTTCGAGGCCGCCATCGCCGACGGCGTGCACGTCATCTCCGCCTCCGTGGGGGGCGACGCCGCAAACTACCTCTACGACGCCATGGCCATCGGCTCGCTCCACGCCGTCAAGGCGGGGGTCACCGTCGTCTGCTCAGCCAGCAACTCCGGCCCCGACCCGGGCACCGTCACCAACGTCGCGCCCTGGATCCTCACCGTCGCCGCCAGCTCCATGGACCGGGAGTTCACGGCCGTCGCCGTCTTCAACCGCACCAGGATCGAGGGCAGGAGCCTCTCCGAGAGGTGGCTGCACGGGAAAGGCTTCTACCCCATCATCAGCGCCGACCAAGCCATAGCTCCTGGCCGCACGCAGAAAGACGCGTAATAAGCTACCCTATAGATCATTAATTAACTGCACCAATCACTTACAACGACCTATCATTAATCATTTGGATCGCAAGTTTTTGTTTCCAAAAAGATGATGATAGAGTGTGCGATTAAATTTGTGTGTGCAGGAAGCTGTGCTTGATAGGGTCGCTGGACCCGGAGAAGGTGAGGGGGAAGATCGTGGTGTGCCTGAGAGGGGACGTCACGAGGGTGGAGAAGGGCGAGGCCGTCCGCCAGGCCGGCGCCGCCGCGATGATCCTCGTCAACGACGAGGCCTCCGGCAACGACCTCCAAGCCGACCCGCACGTGCTCCCCGCTGTTCACATCTCTTACGCCGACGGCCTCACACTCTCCGCCTACATCAACAGCACCAAGTATATACGCCAATCCCAAGATAGTCTTCTCTCAAGGATAATTGATTTGATTTGACAAACTGCTGATCAGAGTAACTCGCTGTTCCTGTTAAGGATCCCGTCCGGGTTCGTCGTCAAGGGGAGGACGATCGTGGGCACCAGGCCGGCGCCGGTCATGGCCGCCTTCTCGTCTCAGGGGCCGAACACGGTCAACCCTGAGATCCTCAAGGTGATTTGATCGAGCTCCACAAGCTCAAACAGTTTATCGATTTATTCATGGAGAGCACCGTGAAGATCAAGCTTGATCAATACATACCCTGGACTGGGCTGGTTCGCATGCAGCCGGACATCACGGCGCCGGGGGTGAACGTGATCGCGGCGTGGACCGGCGCGACGGCTCCGACGGGCCAGCGGTTGGACAAGCGGCGCGTGGCGTTCAACATGCTGTCCGGCACCTCCATGTCCTGCCCCCACGTCTCCGGCATCGCCGGCCTCATCAAGACCCTCCACCCCGACTGGAACCCCGCCGCGATCAAGTCGGCCATCATGACAAGCGGTAAGCAAGCAATCTTACTATACTAATTGCCGGCCGGACGTCGGCCGGCCGCCGTCGATCGGCAACGAACTGACACGAGTGACTCCTGGCTGGCTGCGTGCGATCAGCGACGGAGCTGGACGCGGAGCGGAAGCCGATCACGAACTCGTCGCGCGCGGCGGCGACGCCGTTCAGCTACGGGGCGGGGCACGTGTTCCCGAGCCGGGCGCTGGACCCGGGGCTCGTCTACGACATGACCATCGTCGACTACCTCGACTTCCTCTGCGCGCTGGGGTACAACGCGAGCGCCATGGAGGCCTTCAACAAGGGTTCCTTCGTGTGCCCGGCCGCCGCCATGAGCCTGCAGGACCTCAACTACCCCTCCATCACCGCGCACGGGCTCACCGCCGGCACGGCCACGACGGTGCGGCGCAGGGTCAAGAACGTCGGCCTGCCCGGGACGTACACGGCCGCCGTCGTCAAGGAGCCCGAGGGGGTGCGGGTGGCGGTCACGCCGGCGATGCTGGTGTTCAGGGAGGCCGGCGAGGAGAAGGTGTTCGACGTGACCTTCACCGTCAGGGACCCCGCCCCTGCCGCGTCCTACGCGTTCGGCACCCTCATCTGGTCTGACGGGAGCCATCAGGTGAGGAGTCCGCTGGTGGTGAAGACGATGCTGGAGTGAAGAAGAACACCTTATAATTAATTAATTAGCTTGTCTTGTCAGTAGATTGTAACAACCAGGAATCTAGCTAGCTCAGAGAGAAAAGGATAGGTATAATTGCTTTGTTGATCACTAGGAAGGAGGGGATAAACGTGGTGCGGATTTGAATTTAACCATGCATGGGGTAAATAACAAAAGGAAAATGAAATTCATCCAGAGCGCGTTTGGGTTTTCTTTTGCCGCGCCAATGTTGATGTGCTTCTAGCAAGAAGGTATGCCCATCTCCAACTCCAACGGGCTGTCAACTGTCAGTCATTGCATCATGAACGACAAATTTATATTTCATAGAGAGATAGAGAGCACATAACCAACCATTGGCAATTGCTAAGATAATTGGAGTACAATAACAACGCCCAAAATGGCTTCTTAAGAACCCATAGGATCATTTTGGGATTTCATGGACGGCCATAATAAACTCATAACCCTAGCCGCCGCCACCTTTTTTTTACGTTCTTTCGCTGACTAAAAAAAAGCTCTATACATCTCCTCTTCTATTCAGTCTGTGTCCGATCTTTCACGTGAAGTTTGAATAATATGGCTGTTCCTCACTTTTCCTTTTTGGAGCATTTAATCGATCTACATTGCACTACGCATTAAAATGATGAAGGTGGACACATGAAGATGTCCCGGGGAAGGCAAATGCATAGACCTAGAGCGCTGCGATTCCTATGGAGATGACACCCAAGGGATGAAGCATCATATCGCGCTGGCAATCGTTTGAGTGTAGAGAGATAGGAGTAGATCACGCTTTAGGGTTGGGTGACCTTTGATAAACAGAGATACATGAAAAACACGACACCTTTGAGACAGGTCATGTACAATAACTGTACATATTTGTGTCAGTATGTTTAATGGTTGGCGGATGCGAACGATTAATGAGTCAATTCTTTTTTTTTGTTAGGTTTAGTTCTACATCGGTAATTAATGATGGGGAGCACAACATATAAGGCGGGGGCTGCCCTCACCTAACAGACTAGTCTTTTGAGCTGAGTTAGGCCTGTGGGCTTTATGTGTCGGGGATTCCGGAATATGAACCTGGTGGGCCGCGCCTCGTAGGCGCCGAGCGACCTGGGCCGAAAACCGCTGCATCACTCTAATAAGAGGTATCAGAGCCAATTGTTATAAACCTGGAAAATCTCTGTGTATCACTGGTGGTGGAGGAGTCTGTGGAAGTCTTTGAGGTGGGGATGTGGACTCGTGTCAGCAGCCTGGATGACGTGAGGGAGTCACCTGTGGTGTGACATAATCGTTGGGCCGATGTGTGACGGCGGGGGCAGCCCTCACCTAACTAGTCTAGTCTTTTGGCCTGAGTTAGGACTGTGGGTTCTATGTGTGGGGGACTCCGGTATATGGGCCTGGTGAGGCCCGATGTGTGAAGGGAGATATTGTTAGGTTTAGTCCCACATCGGTAATTGATAATGGGGGAGCAAGACATATAAGACTGAGGCAGTTCTCACCTAACGGACTGCTTTTTGGGCTGAGGCCCTGTTTGGATCCACCCAGCTAAAAATTAGCTGCCTACTTTTAGCCACTTTTAGCTACTTAGGGATCCAAACAGGGTGGCTAAAAGTGCAAATCTAAAAATTAGCTCTCCAAAATCACTAGCTGGCCAAGGGTAGCTAAATAAAGCTAAAAGTGGTCCAAGGTACTCTCTCTCCTCACTTTTCCACCCCTGCCCTCCCCACCACGCACTCTCTCTCCTCATCCCGTACTCTCTCTCCTCCCCACCGCGTCCCCTTCCCATCCGCGCCTAGGTCCTATCCGCCTCGCCGGAGCCCGCTGCCCGCTACCAGCCTCACCGGAGCCCAGCCGCCAGCCTCCCGGAGCCCCGCCGCGGGCTTAAGCGAGATCTGCAATGCCTCCGCCAGTGCAGCGGCGTCCACGCACCCGTCGGGCGCCGCGGCGGCGAGCTTCTCCTTGAGCGGCGGCGGCGAGCTTCTCCTTGACCTTCTCCGGGAAGATGAGCTTGGGGATGGGCAGGAGCTCGTGCTTGACCGCCTCCCGCCGCGGGCGCAGCAGTGCCGCGAGGGACGTGGTGGCGGCGGCGGGGGACGGGCTCGTGGCGAACGCGGGGTGGGGCGGCAAGGAAGGGGAGATTTGGGAGTGCGGTGGGAAATGGCGGCGTCAGGCGATGTGGGGGCGGCGGGTGAGGGTTGAGGGAGAGAGGATGAAGGGTAGAGGAAAAGGGGGTATGGATGTCTTTTTTTTACTCATGAACTAAACTTTAGTAGGGGATCAAAACACCCCCATAAGCTAAACTTTAGCTCCACAATTGAGAGAGTTAAAAAAAAGGTGGGGGCTAAAGTTTAGCTCATGGGATTCAAACAGGGCCTGAGTTAGACCTGTAGGCTTTATGTGTCGGGAACTCCGGTATATGGGCTTGGTGGGCCGCGGCTCGTGGACGCCGAGCGAACCGGGCCGAAAACCGCTGCGCCACTCTAACGCTTTTGTTTAACAATTTGTAACACTTGGCAAACAACAGAAAGTGTCCACGAATCATTGAATGCGAATACACATTGGAGAGAATTAGGGCACAGCTGCAATCACAGCTCTATATGCTTGGCTCACTTATTGCTGAAATCTTACAGTTTGCAATTGCAATATCCTTTATTGCCTATACAAGTTGATCTCATGAACCACAGAGTAGGTACGTCATGAAACATTGAGTCCTCAAACAACCATTCAATCTCATTAGTGGAGTAAATGTTCCATCAGAATCATAGGTGCAAAGATCCTCTACAACACCAAACTGCAGGCATTCTGACAATCTGAAGATAACCAACAACTCATAACGACTTATGTCACAAACATTCTACTGATTGAGAGGTATCCACTCCAGCTCCAGGTCCACCTCCCCAGACTCCACGTTCTGCAGCTTCAGTGACACCTCCTGCTTCACCTTGCCACTGACGACAACGACGGCACTGTCCCTGGCCAGCGCGTTGTCCAGGGACTTGAGCCACTTGCCAATCTGCATGTCCGCGAGCAGCTCTGGGTCACCGAATGCCGCCGCTGCACTGATCATGGGCTGCAGGTCAATCTCAGCCTCGCCCATTTTGTCGTCCCTTGATAGCATGTCATGATCAAACACTTGCTGATTGTGAAAGAGAAAAGGGGTTTGTTGGACACTGTTAAAAATGTATTTCTAAATCTGAAGTTTATGATTAACATGCTGGTGATAAGAAGTGTGGACTTACAAGCTTGAGAGGCCCGTAGTGCTGGGGAACTGACAACGTAAGCTCTTCATTCCAAACAGGATTCAGATTACGTTTAATCACAGAAGTCTTTGCTTTCTGCAGAAAGCAATGCTATGTCAATGGAAATAATCTCGGTCTCATTCTCACCTGTGGTGAGAAGAAGCCGGAAACGTGGTGTCCACTATCTAAAAAATCAATGGATATGGGATGAAAGGCAGAAAGAGACAAAGGTATACAATAGGAATCCCTCGACTAGGATTGCTCAGTTTGGTGAAATGGAATACCTGCTGTCCTAGGGTCAGTACAACGTAAGGGTCACTACTTATCAGGTCTCTTACAGCTAGTTTAGTCCCTCTTATTACTTTAACTTTTAGTATTCCAATGAATTCAACCATGCCAGCCTGCAAAGTGATAAAGCAAAGGATGCAAAAAGGTTGTCATGTAATTAAAGGTCAAAATTGACTCTCTTATAGATGAATTTGTAATTCCACATCAAGTTCGACTTACCTCACTGTTAAAACTAACAGAATGAGAGGAATTGTTGTCCTTATGTTTTCGAGAGTCAGTAGCCTGTAAAGAGCTCTTATTAGAACCTATCTTTAGGCTTGGCTTCAGAAATTCTTGCAACTCATACTTCGACCTGAGAGGTTGCAAAAACTACTGGTGTTCAGCTTCATGTAAGTTATCAAATCAAAGCAATCATTGCATAGGAAGTTCTTCAATTTATACTTTGGTTGGATGGCAAGCTCTTTAATTAGGTGTTCAGCAGTTACTCTATCACATATGTTATCAAATCAAAGCCTTCATTGCATAGAAGTTCTTCAATTTATACTTTGGTTGGATGACAAGCTCTTTAATTAATGAACTTGTAAAGTGCAAATTAGCTAGTGGTTGAGACAAAAGACCCGAGTTTCTCATATTTTAAGATTTAATATTAATGGCTAGCTAAATGTTATCATAAAATGAATTTAGTAACTATCAGCATAATTTTTTATAGGACTGCCCAAGAAAAATATTTTCTTGTCACGTGACAGCTACCTGATGAAATCAGCTCTCTCTTCCTGGCTAGAATCTGGATGTGGTTTGTGATAGCCCTCTGGCAGAAATGCTTCATATATAGCATTGGCATAAGAGTTTCCACCAACTTCTGTTATGGAGTTGATCACATCATCAGTCCATTGATCTAGAGTAACTGACAGAACCTGTGTCAACAGATGTTCACTTCAGTCAGAACATTCCTTCATGTAACTACAATGCATATCAATGATCAAAAAGAAGTTATGCTCCTCTTCTGATGTAAAATGTATAGCAATAGCAATCAACCGCCAATCATAAAAAAGGGCAGCCCCAGTGCATGAGCTCCCGCTTGCACGGGGTTAGGGGAAGGGTCGGACCCACTTTGGGGTCTATTGTACGCAGCATTTCCCTGCATTTCTGCATGAGGCTCATGCCATTTAAAATGTTCTGCTTCTATTGCCAAGCTTGTGTAAACCCATTGAAATGTGAATAAGTGTTCTGTTTCTATTACCAAGCTTGTGGTAAAACCCATTGAAATGTGAATAAATTCACTAGCATACACATACTATGAGAGTAATAATTAACATTTATTTCTGGCTGCAATGAACAACCTTCGAAACATGTGTTCCAAGGCTTCTGTGAACACCAGAGCATTTCAGACATATGAATACTCCAATATTAGCAGATCTGCAGGAAGAAAGTTAGTTATTTTGCAAGGAGTCAAGTAGTCAACGAATCGAAGATATCAGTGTAAGTTGGGCAATGACTATGCATAGCATTGGGGTTTTACAGCTGACAACTACAGAGACTTAACATGCCCAGATATCTGTCCAGTAATAATACTTCGTATTGAAGTCAAGATTACTTACGCCCACTTGGGATCAGGTGCACTGCAGTCAGCGCATACGCGGTTGTCGCTCTTGTGCAGCAACTCTCTGAGCTTCCTCGTCTTGTCTGATTTGGGGTAAGGAAAACATGAGCCTATCTTAGAGCAAGTAGCAAGCTAAGACATAATAGTACGTTTCGTGTCCAGTGAGCAAATGAGATGTTCAGTAAGCACACGCAGATAGCATGCGGCATAGTGCATACACATCACTGAATATTCCTCAGTGGAACCCCGCTTCACCCAAAACATGCTTCCTTTCTGCCTTTCTGGGGCAAGCAAGGGGGAACGGCGTAATTCTAAAGACGGATAAGGAAGTCAGTGCAGCTCGATCTGCATCACCTGAGGCAGCCCTCCCGCTGGCAGCGCCGTCTCTGCCGCTCATCTCCGCCGGCCCGCCGCGAAGCTCTGCCCTCCAACTCCACCAGTGCCCCTCGACACTGCACGAGTAAATCTGGAGAAAGCGAGCCGTCAATAATCAAGAACCCTTCTCAGTCCGAAGTCCGAACCCGTTGAGGTCCTGAGGAGAACTCTCGCCAAGAAACAAAGCTCCCAATACCTGAAGCGGCAAAAAACGGTTTGGATGGCGGCTTGCAGTTCTTCTAGCTGCACGCCGGGGTTTAGATCTCCAGAATTTCCCCGCCGCGTCTTCCCAGGGGGTTGTCTGCCATCAGCAGACACGGGGGCGGGGGACCTGATGGTGGTGGGTGGTGGCTGGTGGTCGCCTTCGGAATTCACTATGGAGGCTGGAGCTCAGCCACGGTGACAGTCGATTACGAATGCGCGGCATGCAACTTGCAGGAGAATGGATTAAAGCTTGACAGCGATTTACAAGGTGATGTATGATTTGATCAAGTCGCTTTACTTCCTAATCTCAAATTAAAGACTAAACCAACGCACATGTATTGTCTAAGCAACTGCACAAAGTATGCTCTTTTCGTTCTTTTTATCCGTCACTTCTTAGTTTATAAATAAACTAGTCAATCAACCCGTGCTTTCGCACGGGTTAGAGTCTTATATGTGTTATGCGTAACCGTACAACATATCTAGATTTATTTTTATACTTAGGTTTTTATAATAACATATCTTGCTGCTTTATATGTATGCTTAATTAATTTAGATAATTTTTGATCGATTGCAAAAATAGGTGATTTTAATATAATTTTGAGGGGTTATTTTCGTCATATTATCAGTCATAATAACTAAGTTGAACAATTCAAATATAAATTAAAAGGGATATTTGGTATTATCCTATTAAAATAGCAAATGTGAGCAATTAGATATAAATTTAGGGTGTTATTTCATATTTTTCTTTATATTGGCAGAATGGGTAATTAATATGTAGTTTTAGGGGTTATTTAATATTATTTTGATAATGGCAAAGGTGGGTGATTACTTAATTAGAAAACAGATCTAATAGCTATTAAGATTCCAACATGTTAATTGATGATAGGGTATTTTTTTATTATTGTGAGGATTTCTATAATTTTATTTTTTTTCTAGCGCGTCTTGTGAGGATTGACATGAAAATTTTAAAAAATCTACAAAATATCTGTTTCATGGAAAGGTTTCTAGCATTTTTAATGGAAAAAGACAAAAACTGAAGGTAAATTTAAAAATAGAAAAAATCTAAAATAAAGAAAAAGATATTTGTTTTCGTTGAAAATTGAACTCAAAATCTTTCGTAATGGCAAAGATGGGTAATTATTTAGAAAATATATATAATAAAAAAAGAGGATATTTGTTTTCATTGAGAGTTGAACTCAAAACCTTTCATAATGGCAGAAGTGGATAATTACTTAGAAAACAAATCTAATGGCTATTAATATTCCAATCTGCCAATTGATGGTCAGATGTTTCTGATTATTGTGAGAATTTTTTAGATTTATTTTTTTTCTAGCGCGCTTTGAAATTGGTACAACTTTTAGAACCTCCAATTAGTAATAGTAAGATTGGTCATCAATCAATATACGAAAACGGAGATAATACATGCGTAAACATGTGCATAACTTTTTGGAACGCAGGAATTTCACACTAAACATTTCAATTTTACATAAAAAACGCAGAAACGGAAAAAATTGTCACGTTCCAAAAAGGGCCTAGAGATGGTTAGTGCCACCTCTAATATTAAACAATAGGCGCTGTGTTTTGCTCAACCCCTCGCTTTTGAAATATGGAATTAACGATAGCACCATAGTTTTGAAATGAGAAGGAAATAAATTATATCATTAATAAAGTCTGTCTTGTCTAATGAGTAGACCAAAGTTAAATTATTAAACTGATAAAGCATCGCCTATTCCCAAAATTAGAAAATAATAATTGTCCGATTGAGCATCAATATATAGTTGGGGCTAACTACTTTACTTTCTTTGATTTTTTCTTCAAATATCCATTTTTTCTTCTCTTTTTTTCATGTCTAGAAATTATAGGAGGCTTAAGAGGGGTCCGTTGTCCGCGACGGGTAGCCGGGGCATGAGCCCCAGTGGTAAACCCACCCCTAATTGCCCAAACATGAGACTAAAATCACATCTAACATGATTCCAAAACGATGCCCTATAAAGAATTTACAATATGAAAGACAATTTATAAAGTGTTTGATGGCATAATCAATGGGGATTCATTAAACGTAATTAAATCTTTACCTTCCCTATTGACCAACGTCATAAAGCAACACAGTCCTTCTGTTTTTCAAAAAAAAAAAAAAAAAAAAAAAAACAGTCCTCCTAAAGATGGTCCCCACCTCCATAGAATTTGCATTCTTTATGGAGTTTCACAGTCTTGCTCTTGCCTAACTGATCCTGCTTAATTAAGAGTGTTCATGGGACACTAACGTTTCTCGTTGTTTTATATCAAAAGTGGGCAATTTAAATATAAATTCAAAGGCTATTAGAGACTGTCTATCATAATAGAAATTGTGTACATATAAATTTAACTGGTTATTTCATACTAATTTTTTTATAATAGCACTGGTGGATCATTAAGATGTAGTCAGCATTTTACTCTATTTTGTTTTCATAAAGGCAGAGGTGGATGGAAGGGCGGGCCTGGTGCAGCGGTAGAGCCTACCGTCTGTAACCGGAAGGTCCCAGTTTCGAGCCCCAGCCTCTGCATATTATGCGGGTAAGGCCTGGCGCTTAAAGATACCCTTCCCCAGACCCCGCTCAGTGCGGGAGGCACTGGGTACGCCCTTTAAAGGCAGAGGTGGATGGTTATTCAGAACGGAATATCGATTGATAACAGTATGTTTCTAATTATTGTAAAAGCTTCTAACTTTTTTTCTTAACTTGTATCGTGAGGAGAATTAACATTAAGACGTCTAAACAAATCTCCAATTAGTAAAGAATTAGTAATTTTAATAATTTTGAGATAGGGTAAGTTGGATTAGCGGCTTCTCTTTTTTCTCTTTTCTATCAATAGAACGTACAGCATAGCCATGTTTTGATTGAAGGAGTTTCAAACAAAATGTAGGAACAACAAAACGGAGGAAAGGAACTCTGTAGGCAGATGCTCATTTAGGAAACCAAAAACCCACTACAATCTCTGGTTCTCTTTTCCACTCTAGTACCTGAAAACTAAAATGAATAGATACAATAACGGATAGCAACTGTACCATTGGTACCGGTATTCAGACATGCAAGTCATCTTACTAGGAATATTTTGAGACATTCTATTAACAATAACATGAACATCATGATCAACAAGCAACCAATGAACATCAAGTACTTTTATCAGCCATTCATTTCCAGCCTCCAGGGCTGATTCGCTCCTAAGACTTGACCAGCCTTAATAGTCCTCATTCTTCATCATCCTCATTTTCGTCAATCCCTACCCAACGAGTGAAGGCAAACAGAAATTCCTTGAAGGTCACCATCCCGTTCTTGTCCCAGTCCATTTCCTCTGATGCATGAGAAAAGGGGTAAATAACCAGGAGAGGAAAGATATGATGGAATTTTCAAAATAGCAAAAGGAGTTACGAATCTGAAAGTTTTAGATTTAACAGAAAAGGAGTAACTAAAACTTCATGTGAAGCTGCAAGCTCTTGAATATTGATGACTAGTTAAGGGGCTATTGAGGCAATAAGCATTTCATGGCACATATTTTGTATCAGTTGAGAAGTACATTTGCAAATGACTAAAGAGGTTGTTGAGCAGACATTAGGAAAGTTGTCATTTTCCTGAGTAGGTGTCTTTCTTTGGTCCAAACGAGAACAAAATGTGGTGGTTCACTTCAGAAAAGGTGTTTCCACAAAGACTAGTAAGCTAAAAGTATCAAGCTACAAAAAAAAAAAAAAAAAAAGCAAACCTCACCAAATCTTTTCATGGCTATACGCCCAGAAGAGCGCTCTCCTGTGGTGGTCTCATTTATTGCTTGGATCATCTCATCCTTGCTCACGTACCCATCTTTATTCTTATCCAAGAAGACAAATGCATCAACCAAGGTCTCAAAAGTTGATTCAAGATTTCCTAGTCCCATCTTTATCTTCTGTGACTTAGGTCAAGGAAACAGGAAAGCTCTTGACAAAATCGTATAAGAAATATAAAACAGAACCTGAGTGCAGAAAATTCTCACAGTAAATCTAAGAAATCGTTAAAATTCAATCAAACCTATATTATGATGAAAAATGGCTTTTCCGTTACCCCAATACAGTTGCCGGAAAGAGAGCCACATGTAACTTTCAAGGGACCATTGACTTTGCCGATGAATTTATCAAAAACAGAATCACATTGGCATACCTCTGTAGCAACTACTAAGAATGCAGTCAGGATGTTACTATGTGAATTAATACGAATTATGAAGGATACTGCTTCAGAGACGGCTGGCTCATTAAGAAGATACACAAGGCACAGAAAGACAATAAACTCATTGAATTTCATGCCCATATCTTCATTTATATCGCAAGCTTCAAAGAGATCGTATATCTCCTCCTCTGTGAATGAGATTTCAAGCTTATGAAAACAATGCTTCAATTCTTCTTTATCTATTTCGCCATTGGAATCTTCATCTGCAAAAGCAAATAAACCACTTCTTGACACATGAATGAGAACATGAAAAACATGTGAAGCCTAAAATAATTGTCTCCGTTAACGGAAGCCAACATATATTTGTCAGAGTACAACAATCTTCCGTATGGCTCACTTAGATTACTGGCCACTGCCGGTCATGCTTTCTTTTAAGTAAAAGAGATGAAATGACTCTGCCTTACAACCATTGTATTGAATAAGAAATGCTTAGGATTTTTAAGTACAATGATCAAATGAAGAAATAGAGCAAAGGGAGGTGTAAACAACAGAATTATGGGATCCAAAAAGAAAAGAAAGAATAATGGAGTATCGGCATACATCATTTGGATTTCAACAGTTTATGACAAGAACTATATGCAAAACAACAATAAATGAGCTAATTAAACTATATGTTCCGGTTCTGAAACTTGAGAATACGGTTTGTAACACAAAATTTATCATCAAAACGCTAAACAGCACATCTGCATTCCACTAGAAGCATGAAAGAGTATTAGGAAAATTAGCAGCAGTCCAGAGCACTGGCAAAAAGTAAGAACTCACCAAATTGTTCGAAGATAGTCTTGCATTTTCTAAAACTCTCATCAATTTTGGGGAACTTCATGACAATACTATCGAATGATTTCAGTGAAGTTCCATGTGAGGCTCTCTGCTGCATGGAATCCACCATCTTCGCCTCCAGCTTTGAACCATGAAAATTCTTCTTGTGGGTGTCATGCCGTCCAAGTACTGCCCCCATGCTAGCAGTTCAGATATTGGCCCTAATTTTCTTTTTCTTTTGAATATAAGCGCTCTCCAACCAGATTTCCACGGAGCAACACAAATCTGAAATTTAATAACAATCAATCATCATCGCTCATGCATGGCAGCTGTTTCAAGTAGCATACCTCCATCGTGAAAATTCAGAGTTTATCTTATTATTGCTAATTGAAAATTCATTAACAAGACATGGTGTCTTGTTAATAACATCAATCACCATCGCTCATGCATGGCAACATGTTTGTTTCAAGTAACAAACATGTTGTCTGAAACCCTGAAGGAACTGGCCGAGTCCCAAGAACAGGATTTAACCATACCCTACCCAAGTATGAGATCAGATATTAACAGTAGAAAAAGCAGCACACACACAATCACGGAAACAACGGAATCCACTATTTTAAAAAAAAGATATCAATATCTAAAGCAAATAAGTACTAGCCAATCCCCTGAGATGTCCTAGTTCCAATTCCACCCCGAGGTAAAAGGGGAATTCTAGCCAGCCCGTTCTCAGCGTACCAACGAACCCACCAAAACAAAATCAAGAAACAAGAAGCCGTGCACGCTTAAGCAATCAGTACAACGAGGTAGTGTGGAACCGAACGGTGCCGATGAGAAGGTGTAAAAAAAGACTGGAGGACGAGGAAGCGCTTGCTTGCCTGGACGCCGCCTCCTCCCCTCGCGGCACCAAGAAAGTCCGGCAGCGGGGTCGGCGGCGTGAGCTCCGCGCCGAATCCGCGGGGGTTCGGAATCGGCGGGGAAAGGCGCGAGCTTTGGCGGAGGGGGAGAATCTGCAGGGGATTATTCGAGCCGGCAGCAGGAGAAACTAAAGTGAGCGGGGAGCTTTTGTGCCGAGCAGAGCAGCCGCCTCCGTCAGGCGGCCGCACGGCCAGCGCCCAGCGCTGGTGCGCACCTCGCTGACAGGTGGGGCCCACGGGTGTCGCTACCCGGATGGGTCCACCTGTGCTAGGCGGTGGCCGGTGAGAAGAGAGAACGTGAGTTTGATGACACGAGCTAGTGGCTTGGGCGTTGGGATGACCGATGACTTCACTTGCCGAGATGACACGCTGCCTGCCGCCCTGACGAAGCTGAAGCGAACGGATGTTGGGGGCAGTTCGGTGACACCTCGACCACCGGAGAAAGGAGAATCAAGCCATTAAATTTTCGGCAAACAGACGCGTTTGAAGAGAATCATTCCATAACGAAGTCTGTGAAATGGATCTCTAAAATAAACTAGGACTGGAAGCTGAAATGAAAAAAAAAGTTTCTTCTTAGTATTTACCTCTACCACAGAAATAATCTCTCTATTAAACTTATCATATTGATGAATCATTAGCTACAGAATCAATTCTATCACCAGAATTATATAAAGCTCCACCAAACATACCTTTCATCTACTAACTCCGTTCACAAACGTATGACGCAGTTGACTTTTTTTCCTCAAAATTTTGATCATTCGTCCTTTTTAAAAGTAATACATCGCTCATATTAAGGACAAGTATCGTTGCGGTTCTTACGCACATAGAATAACTGCATATTCCGCAAGTGCATGAAATCACTATCGTGATACTTCACTTATAGGTCTAGTTTAGCGATTCTTATTGGAGGGATTGAAGTAGATCATAGGGGATTTTAATCTAGTGTGGATTTAAACCCACACTAACCCCTCATGTACAATGGGGTGTTTAAAGGAAGTGTTTAGCCAAAAAACTGATTTTATTTTTACCATGCTATTGGCATTTGGTGCTTAAAAAGTGCCTATGGTGTTTAAACTAGCACTAGTGCTTAATGTGTGCTAATAAAGTGGTTAATTCTATTTAAGCACTTATTTGTGTCATAAAAATGTTTTTATACTGTGTTTAGAGTTGTGATGCTATAAGCAGCTATATGTTTAAACGCCATCCACTGTAGATGCCCTAATCCTTTCGATCTAACTATCTAAGAGTTGCAAAATTATACTTTAGTTGTTGGAAAGACCTGTCAGCTATCCACGCAGACTCTCAAAGCTTAGCCATTGTGAGAGGCTCCGACGAGGGCTAACTTTACGCAGGAATTTGCATTTCCTCTGCACTCATTACATTCAACTTATACCTTGCTTATGTTGATTGTTTCTCATTCTAGATTAGCTCGTTGATAGAATTGGACGGAGTGTTGAATTTTTTTTGTACGATGGAAATAACAACACATAGAAAAACCTAATGCACATTTAGATAGAAATATATAGTGTAAGGTTTTAAATCAAGCGAGATGCTAACTCAAGCCGCACCCCAGGCGTCACAGCCCTTCGGCATCGAGTCGAAGTTAGTGAGCAGCGTAGACATGATAGGATATACAACTCGACCATCAAACCCTACACGAACCCTGAAGGCAATGCACTCCCAAGTCCCAGCCAAAAGTCACACAGGGCAATTCTACAGCCATGAACTTTACAGGATTTAATTGGAAAAATAACAAGGGACAGATGGAAGATTGACAGTAAACACATGGAATTCCGTAAATACATTAGGGCTGGGACAATCCAAGACCTGACAGAAAATTGTAAGTAAAGGTCAACCAATGTATACACATGATTGGCTCCGAATGTCAGAAACTCCAAATCGCAGCGCAGTTCTGTTGGTGGATCATCAGTGAGTTCCTAGCAGATTTGTCTGAGTTAAATGAGTATTCACAGTTATCAAGACGACTTGGTTCTCTTGTGTCGAGCCTGGCCTTGGAGGCACAACCGGAGACGCTGGGATATGTTTTCCCCCATCTCTCGTCTCTCCTTTTTTAGCCTCATCCATAGTGATCGGTTCCTCTTCTCCTTTGGAATTGTGAGAGGTTTCCTTCGTATCCGTCTAAGTGGCGTTGCTAGAGCCCTTAGTGTCATGCTCTACAGTCGGAGAAGATGGTGAGATTAAAAGCTGCCCTACAGTTTTGGTTCGCAGATCCAGCCTAGGCAGGACTCACTAGTTTGAAATCAGCCTATATGGTTGAATTGCAAATAAACATAAAGATTTCTTGCATTCAAATCACAAGGGCCTATTAAAAGGATGTGAAGAAAATTTGTAAGTGGTAAAACCATGGTGTGCCTATTTAGTCTTTAATTCTATATACCAAAAAATGAGCTGAAAAGTACTCCCTCTATCCCATAATATAAGGCGTGCATGTTTTTAGCACGGTCTTTAAAGCGGAACTTTAACCATTTATTACTTTTAAAATATGTGATCTACGAATACAAAAGTAGCATCATATTAAAGTGCTTTTGAATACGAATCCAAATATATAACATGCATCCACTAAACATATATATTTTTGACTAAATTATTAGTCAAAGATTTAAAGAGTTGACTTTTCTAACAACATGCACGCCTTATTTTATGGGACAGAGGGAGTATATAAACTGAAGAAATGTACCTTGTGCTTATGATTAGGTATCTCAGACCGCTCGCCTGATGATGATCCATCACTAGCTACACCCAAGGAAGAACATCTTCCCCAGCTCTCTCTGTTTGAGCTGGTATATGAACAACACTCCTCAGTTTGTCTGTTTGTTTTATCCTAATGGGCAAAGAAATATTAGGATAAATATAAACCCTTAACTTCAAGTAAGGAAATCACAAAGATAATTATTTTTTTCTCAAATAAACTAAGCAAGACCGGCTTTTACCTCTAAATGACGCTCGGTTGTGTTACCGTCCATCTCAGTGAGGTTATGATTTTCATCCAAAAGGAAATCCTGCACTTAAAATGGAGATATCTAAGTTAAGATCTCAAGTAGAAGAGGAAAATCAGCCAACAACCAGTACTTGACTTACCAAATCATTATCATTTTTAACGGAGAGCTGATTTACCCTCTCTGTCAGCAATTCAACTACTGATTTTGTAGCTGAAAGAATGAAAATGAAGTCAGTAGGCAGAAAATGGTAACTGAAATGTAAAATCATTAAGAAGAAGAGACACACCATTCGTGAAATTAGTTGTAGCAGCTGATGAGCTACCTGCATCAGTGCCAGCTGCACGTAGACCACTGATGATCTCATACAACAAGCTCTGAAAATTCAAATACATTTATAGGTGATCTACTAGGAGAGTCTCATATAACATGAAGCAGAAGATTTCACACAGGATTAAAAAAATTAATAGAAAGTTTACCTCATTGGTACCAGGACCACCCTTAAAAGCACCAAGGTTGTAGCACTTGTCAAATTTATTTGAACATGGAAACTGAGGTGGGTGAAGAACATTATAGAAGAATATTGAAACAGAGTCATAGTAAAACTGGGGCCTTGGGGAATTGTGATCACCCTCAAATTTGATTAGATTTTTATCCCCCTGAAGATATATAAATATATCAACAAATTGGCCGCAACCAGAAGGCCCTGAAGCAGGAGCAATCACCTCTGATGAGGCTCATTTGTATTTAAAAGCCATGTTTTTACTTACCGCATATGCCTGATGAATACGTTCTGTGTGATGTGGCTGAATAAACATATCGTTCGATGCGTGTCCAAATAATGCAGGAATAAACGTCTTGGGTGCAAACTGACAAGGCCAAAACAAAATGTTACCCAGGAAAATGGCTTTATTCAGACCCTATGGGTTTCACTGAAAAGTCAATTTTGATTGTGGTAGTAGATTTCCCAGTAGTACTAAGAAAAAAAAATAACACTGAATTTTACACAGCCAATGTGTGTCAATTATAAATCAATCTCATGTAGATGTTTTGTTCAAGACAAAGGCAACTGTGAAGCATAACTTGGGCAAAAAAGACATACAATGAAATATTGTTTTTTTGGCACTGCTGTCAAGGAAGGGGAGCCTTGGAGCAGTGGTAAAGTTGCTGTCTTGTGACCAGGATCATGGGTTCAAGTCGTGGAAACAGACTCTTGTAGAAACGCAGGGAAAGGCTGCGTAAAATAGATCCCGCTCTGACCCTCCCCCAGACTCAAAGTGGTTCCAACCATTCCCCAGACCAGATGCAAGCGGGAGCTCATGCACCGGGGCTGCCCTTTTTTAATTGCTGTCAAGCCGTCCAGTTGAGATCTAATCTGGTCAGGCATAGGCTAACCACAATCATTTCTAGCTATTCCATAGCATCCATTCAGGTGCTGTTTGGTTCGGTTAGGGAAAAAGTCTATATAACCCCCTTTAGTATGGATGGTCGGACGCTTAACACCCTGAACTATAAAACCAGATATTATACACTTTAAACTTTTGTAAACTGGACAAAACACCGCCTACGGTGGTATTGGATGGTGATTTTGCCTACATGGCAAGCCATGTTGGCTCTGGCTGCCACGGTGGTGATTGGGCCCACCTGCCAGCCTCATGTTCAACAATTTTAACTCATGTCTTGCTCATCTCTTCCGCTGCACGACGTTCTCCTCTGCTACTTCATCTTCACCTTCACCAGAAAAGCAGCAAGTCAGCCACCACTCCCCTGCCGCGCCGCAATCCCCGCCCAGCCGCCCGTCACAGCTGCTCGTCGCTTGGCCGCCCGTCACCCCTCCGCCTGCACCCCTGGCCGCTGGCCGCCCTGCGCTCCGCGCCCACGGCCAGCATCCCCACGCCCCGGCGGCTCCGGCTCCCGATGTCAATTGCCCCCCTCCAGGCAGACCCGCGCCGGCGCCCCCTGCGCTCCGCGCCCGCGACCAGTGTCCTCGCTCCCCAGCACCACCGGCCCCCGACGCGCCGCTCCCCGGCGTCCCCGTTCCCCCTCGCTAGCTGCCCATCACCCCGTCGGCCTCGGCGCCCGCTGCCGAGTATGAGAGCTGCACATGAGAAGGATTGACCTTCACGCACACTATGGTGGGGAGCGGCCAGGTGGATCTGTATGGGAAATAATGATTGAAGGTAGCAGAGAGAGCAAAGAGAGAGAAGCCATGGAGTAGCAGTTTGAAAGGGAGGGCGGCGGCCGTGTTCTAGTAGGGAGACGAGAAAGGAAGATGCGGGAGGTAGAAGACGACCAGTTGGGACATGCAAACCCAAGCAGCCAGCGTGGAGCGCCACGTCGGTGAACCGCTCTCCAATAGTGCTCCAGGGGTAATTTAACTGGTTTTAGATACTTTAGGGTGCATAATATCCGGTTTTATAGATTAGGGGGTGATGTATCCCACCTTGTATACTATAGGGGGTTATATAAACTTTTTTCATTCGGTTAGTGGAGTGGTAACGGTAATGGAAATGATCGCCGGTGCTATCTGTTACCATGGAATCATTAAAGCAGCAACGCCGCGAAGCGGACCAGGCATCGGATAACGCCCGCAAGGAGCGGCATCGAGTTTCTACTAGTTTGGGTCTGATCCCGCCGTGATCCATCGCGGATTGACTTTTCCAAACATAAAACAACGCAAGCCATTCACGCCGTGAAGTGATTACGGGTAAACCAAACAGGTTCTTATCAAGGGCAATGCATGACAGCCCTTATCAAGGGCCATAAATGGTACTGTAACAAATTGTTCTAATTGACTTTTTTTTAAAAACAAATCTACCAGGTTCTTCATAGGTTGAACTAGAAAAATAGCATTTTGAAAAACGAACCTGGACAACATTAAGATCCATTATGTCAAATTTAGCTCTTCTCTGAATGACGCGTCGCATGTACTGAACAGCCATCTTAACCTGAAAATATATGTTCACAACCACCATCAAATGATGTGACCACTTGAAAATAACATGAAGAAGGAAAGACCATGCTGTGGATCTTTACGATATTAACAACGGCGCTTTTCCTATTCTGCGAATCATCAGTAGTGAAAAACTAGCAAGCACTATATCATGGAACTCAGCAGCAGTAAACAGGAACTAGGTTTTGAGCTTCCTACTGGCTCAGGATTTAGAAAAGTTTCTGCATAGGTCATCAACACTAGGATCATGCCCTCCAGACTTCCAGAGTGGCCTAAGTAACAAAGAACTTATAGGGGGAGTTGCATCACTTTCTGAAATATTAAACAGAATAGTTGTCTTGTTACTCCAACGAGCCTTCTACATATATCTGTTATACAACACTATACATATGTTCACATACTTGTATCATTAAAAAACACATACAGTGCAACAATAAAATGGTAACTAATGAAAGAAGAGAAGCAATCCACACAAGAAAATCTTACCGTGAACTTAGGAACTCTTATTTTGTAAACTTCTACAAGTTCCATCATTAAGTCATATAAGTTAGAGAAAGCACTATCCAAAACCATGCCAGCAATTGAGGGGTCTTCTGCTCCATACAGCAGGCTGCATCAAACATATGGCACATGTTGTAATAAATGATCCAAACATAAATATATTTTAAACAAATCTAAATCTTAAAGATATTTTAAAAATATGTAGTAGATTAATGCAAGTATCAGGAAACAATCTAATGACAAGTACAAAGCCTTTAAGATGGCAATGTGTAAGAAATATATTCTACTCTATTCCAGCACCTTCTAAAGAGGAATATTATCAGAGAAACAGAATGATGGTCAATCCTACACAAAATAGAAAACAAGCATTGTAGATAGATAAATAAATACCTTGTAACAGCACCCATCGAGCGCCCCCAAAGGCCTATACAAGAAACTTGCTTATTGCAACGCAGAAAGGACACCACACATTTGAGATCCTGCTTCTGGGAGTATCGGAGTAGTAATATTTTTCAGAACACGACAATTGTTGTAATATGAGTGGTTACAAAATTTACGATGACTACGCACCTCATGCCAACCAAGACTGACGTACTCTCCGCTTGATAGGCCTGATCCCGCAAAGTCAAGTGTAAAAAGGGTGATATTTGAAGGAAGAAGTATGACAGCGGCTTCATTTGCATCTGCTCTGCATCCACTGCATTCAATTAATGAAAAAAAACTTGTTAAATGAGCCATATTGGCTATTGAATATAGTAAACAACAAGAATGGAAATAAGATACATCTTGATAGCTCGTAGGCTGTAGCGACCAGGTAAACCCAAAATTGTGGTTGTGATTTAAGATATAACTAGTGGACCAGCAGTAGACAAGTAAACGCTTCAAAATCCATTTGATCAGAGAGCATAAGATGTCTGATTAACAGGGCAGCTTTTATAAAAATTAAATGAATTAATATCATGAGACAAGAAATGAGAGTACCTATTTCCATGGCAGTAGATTACACATGGAAGGGCAGTGTTTTCTGGGACAACAGCAGGAACATAGTGGCTGCATTTCAAGGTCTGACTTCTTTCATTCATAAGCTGCAACATACAAGTAAAAGAATAAAGTTAACATACAATGGTATCCATAGTGAGCACCAAGCAATCACAAGTGAACGGGAAAAAAAAAACTCCAATAACTGTGTCCCTTACTTGCCTCCAAATCTAGCCTTTTGTACTTCCTTCCTGCCAGAGTAAACTCTGGTTCCCATAAATACTGATCTGGATTGTACTCTGCACTGTAAATGCATTGCCAGTTAACCACCAGTAACCAGAAAACGGAGACAAAATAATTTGGTAGCTATCGAAACCTGAAGGATCGAAACCTTCATTGTTCATTTATTTTCTTTGCATCTTACAGAAAAGGCATACAGTTATTTTTTTACAGTGCAGTTGGTATGAATGCACATGTTAACTAAATGCAAGAGCCGTTTTCAGCTATAGCAGAAACCATTTCTGTTCTGCCACTACAGCACATGTGATTGTGATGCGCTACTTGCTCGACTAAAAAACAGGCCCAGGATTCACATCTTGCTCCTGCGCAAAAGTAACATTGGTGGTCTGAATTAATCAGCAAATATTCGAGTATTACAAGCACATAATTTCCGTATTCTTGTGTTTCGAGCACCGTTGTTAGGACTACGGACAGAGGCAGATACGTTTTCCTTACAGAGCAGAGGCCGATAGGGGGCGCATTTGGTCGGGCCTTGGTACTGATAGAAAATCCGTGCAGCAAACTAGTACTACTACTACTAGAGTAAAATGCGACTGAATCGCAGCGACAAAGCAACACTAGCCATGACGTAAAGGCCGCCAAAATTCCACCGACTTTTCACACGCAGCTTAATTAAACCACACAGACTAACGAAACTCCTTCCGTCAGCACGAGGAGTAGTAGTAGGGGATAAAGTGGTTACCGAGGCGGCCGGATGACGAAGTTGACGAACTGCTCGATCATCGCTCCCCTCCCCACGGACGGCGACGAAGCAGCGGCGGCGGGCGCCCCCGGCCGAGGCGCATGTATTACGCCCGCCCGCCCGCCAACCAACCTCCCGCGGACCAGGTCTCCCTCCCTCCCTCCGCGGCACACCCAAACTCGCCGAATCAGCCCGGCGCGGGCTCAGATCCGCGCGGAACCGGCCGCGGTCCCCGGCGCCCCGGAAGCTCGGAATGCCCGCCTCGTGCCGCGGGGCCCGGCGAGCGGGCGGGAGACGGGGAAGGCCCCCCGGGCGGCTGCGGCGGCGGCGGTGGGGAACGGAGGCGGGGAGGCCTGGATGAGCGAGATGGCTGAGAGTAGGCGCAGTGTGGTGGCGTGGGAAATGTGAACGTTGGAAGCAGGCAGGAGGCGGATGTGCAGTCCAGTCCAGATGAGGAGGAGGAGGAGGATTAAAACGCATAATTGTCTCCCCAGCGCCCGTGTTTATTCGGTTTTGTAGTTTAGCCCCCCAAGTCTTGCGGCTTTGCGAGGCCGCATGTGCCGCCGTCTCCGTCTCGCCCTCCGCACATGCGCGCGTGGCACAGTGCCGTACCGGATGCCGCCATGCTGCTACTTCTGGCACGGGTATAGGGGCGCCCCGCAAAGCGCCAAGGGAAGATGCCTACCGCTTAGGGATGGCAGTCGGATCTACGGCTGTGGGTGTCTACGGGTTTCATATCTATTGGGTGCGGGTGCGGGTGCGGGTGTTAAATTAGATCTATAGGTATGGGTGCGGGTATCAAATTAGACCCGCGGGTCGGATGCGGGTGTAGATTTCCATCCGCGGGTGCCCATTGGACTCCATAAATAATAATATATTGTCATAAATCTTAATCTTTGATGGGTTGAATTTATCCTGACTCACTGGAGTCTAAAATCCCACTGTGTTTAAACATTGTTTCTCTTCATTCTGATGCTCATCAGCTATTTAAACATATAATAATTATTGTTTTATCAAATGTCATTTCACCATTACTAATCTGAAATATGAAAATATTTGATTTGACCTATCGTTAAGCCTCCTACAACACTATTATGTGGCTAAATTGAGTTCGAAACATTATTATCCTGTGAATTGCCAATAGATTACATGCAATGTGTTGATGAATTGACCTCCTATATATTATATGTATGTTTTTACATGCTATTTATGATGTGGTGTGTGGTGCTACATTTCTAAATATGCAAATATCGGTCATCCAGCGAGTGCCTAACACCCAGCGGGTGTCCAACGGGTGCGGGTGCAGGTATGAAATTGCACACGTTAAGTATTACGGGTGCAGATGTGCCTTGATGTAACGGGTGTCAATACGGGTGGATGTTTGCTCCACCCCCGGATGCCCACCCATTGCCATCCCTACCGCCTCTTCTGCGGAAAGCGGTAGACTGCTTGCTGGAACTGGATGGAGCCTTTTTTTTTCGAAAGTTCTGGATGGAGCCTTTTCTCCCGTCGTGTTTAGGCCGTTTTTTTTTTCCTCTGGCGTTGTCCGTCGGCTGAGCATTTCCATTGAATATCTAGGTTTCTAAAGAGACGGATGCGCCATTGTCGAGCAAGGAGACATGATAAGAACGGATTTCTTATACAAGGCTATGATTATTAGGGTTCGCGAAGGGAATGGAGGCATCAGTCGCAAAAAGGGTTAGGTATGCTTACAAATCATGATTGCATGGGACTTTTGTTAGTAGTACACGGTTTGGCACTTGTGGGCATAAAAGTGGTGGCGCCACAAAAAAATTGGCGTGGGATGAGGCGATGAGACCAACCCCAGCGCTACAGTAAAAGGCTTGGCTATATTCCCATCCATCCACTGTTCAAACTATCAATCTCTCTGTCTATAGTAGCGCTACTAGGGATAGCCTGAGGAGGAGGTCAAGGTCATCGGCAAGGACAGAAACGGTACAGAGAAGGAAGAAATACCGGTAAGGAGCTATTTGGTTCGGCACCGTGGGCGGTAACGCAAGTGCGATGGAAAGAGCGTTTTGTTTGTTTCATTCAGCGCCTCCACCTCGGTGCGTTGCGAGAAGCAAGCCAGTTGCGGGATCAGATAACACCGCTGAGTGGGCGGTAACGCGGTTGTATAGGCCCGTATCCGCTCGCGGAGTGATCGGCTACGGAGTGGCCTAACCAAACGTCAGGCAAAAATATCGGATAACGGCGTGAACGATTGCGGACCAAAAATACTCGAACCAAACAGCACATAAGATTTAGGAAGTGGTCATTTAATTGGTTACTCCAATCATCTCAAATTGTAAAGGTTTCTAGGTGTAAGTAGATTGATGCATTTAATCTATGTACCTGTTTATATGCATCAGCATCTATATAAAAGAATATGAATGGACGAAGTAAGAGGAATATGTATCCATTGTGTACTATCTCTATATTGTTTGTGATTTTTGATACAATGTTTTTGTCAATTCATTTTATTTTTAAAAACAGCGCAGATTAATAAAAAATAAGCCATATTAAAACTTTTATGATAACAAATCAAACCATAACAAAATAAATGATGGTCATATAGACCAGTGTTGTATAAATAATTGATGATAGAGTGATGATACCTTAAAACATATAATAAAATAAGTGATGCAGGCGCAAATTAATAAAAGGAATGATGTCAACATAATGCACAAACAACGGTCAGAGACGATAGAGACTGGTGTTGTACAGACAATTAGGCATCGTTGACGCCGCGAGGTCCACTCTGTTTTTTCCCCCTCTTGGCAACGCTAGGTGTGCATGTGGTAAGAAAGACCCACTCAGTCGAATCGGTGAATCACACATTCACACACTTGGAGACAGGGACCCGCCTGACTTTTTCGAAAGTAGATAAGTGTTGAAAGAGTGAAGTCTGGGGACAACGGTAAACGTAAAAAATGGGATCTCCAAAGCTACCTGAGAAGTTCGCAAGCAAGGAACACGCTAAAGAAGCACGCGAGGACCCTTTCATTGACGATGCATGTAGGTGGTGCGAGAGGTGAGGTGAAAAAACACATGAATCCTGACGAGAAGAAGAGCAAAGAGCTCCAGCTGCAGGAGGTGGCACACCTCTATCTCAGCTCAGATAGTGCTCCACGATAGCAATAGTACACTACTCAACGATTTGTCGAGGCATAAATAAAAAATATGCAGAGGAGGGGAGGCGAGGCGGGGCCAAATAATGTCCTGAGACCGAACTCGCCGACGGAATATTCATCTCCCGCATCTGGGCCCCCACCCCCCACGCTAACCACCGGCTGACAGCGAGTCCGTGGCGGTGCGCCGGTGCCTGGTCGTGGTCGAATCAAACGGGAGGCCGTTTTAGGACCGTCTCCAACGGTCTAGGTGAAAGGATTGCCCCTCTCAATCAGCGCTATATTATCATTTTGTACTATAAGCAGCATCATATATATACGATACACTAACGACAATCTAAGACTGTTTCTAGCGGACTCTGCCTATCACTGTTTCAACCGCCTCCCACTCTCTGAATAGTCATCGTTAGTATTAGTATGTAAATGTGCAAGCTAAACGTAAAAGAGAGAAGCTCCTCTAAAACATCGTCATCAGTACAGGTGATATGCCAGACAATAGTAGGGCAATATTGTAAAAGTCCACAAAGTTTGGTGGTGTAGCTTATTCAAAGAGTGTTGTGACCGGAATGCCAACCGTAAAATAGTGTTTGCCAACACGTTCTTCTACGTTCACTGTTTCATAACTGTTTTTCTATATTCAGTCATTCACAAACTGATTTGGCCATTATTTTTTACTGCAAGTTTTGACTGAGTGATCTAGTTGTTGTCTGGATAACAAAGCTAAGAGACACTATACTGATTATCCTTTTGATTTCTGCTAAAGTGAAGGTACTCACACTTCTGAAGCAACAAAACAACAGTTACCTCACCAAGGTATATCTCTTGTATATAAAAACATTATATGATCTGACATGTTAAGCTATTGATCATTTTAATTTCAACCAAGCATGCTCATCACTGTTGTTCCATATTCATTGTTTGGTTGATTGATATTTGGATGATTTAAACCGACCTTTGAAGACTTTTTGGAGACCATCCAGTTCTGGAGTTCATGTAGAAGCACAACTAAATTTTGAAAAGATATGGTAAACTAACTAAGGGATGGACCTCACTTTCAATTGTTTCACTTCAAAAAATGCATATGTTTGTTTTTTTTCTTTCCTAGAGAATAGGCATCCATTTTAGATATCATCTCTGATAGAGACCAATCTGATTGTTTTTCTAATATGTTCATGATCAAAGTCCACCAAGACCGAGACTGATTCGTTGGTTACGTCCTGTCTGTCACGAGTACAGCTTGCACGGATATACGAAGAATTCCACGAGAAAAAGGAACGAAAGATGACTGCTGATAACGTTGGAACTTGGAAAAGAGCGGCCCATTAGAAGTTGCGGCAGGAGCGGTCGGCCTATTGGGCCTTAGTCCATACGCTCCATTAAATGAGTTTAAGCGGGGAGACTACACATTTCCTATGCTATATTGTTTTTTTCTCTACCTGCTGGCCACGCAGTGACGAAGCTAGAGTAAATTGGTAGGAGGTGCATATGTCTTGTTGGTGCATAAACTTAGCTCATAGAAGGCGCATATATGGTGAAATTTGAGACATAATCATTGTTTTTGCATTTTGGTGTGGGTGCACCAACCACTTCCGATGTAGCTTCGTCCCTGTGGCCATGGTTCCGGTTTCAAGTTCCCACGAATCACAAGTAGGACACGTTCATAGGTTCATTCTCCCATGCGTACAGTTGGTATCCATACGAATCAGTTTTTCAGTGTTGCAGAGAGAATTTTGGTACATACTCCATTTTGTCGCTGCTTGCAGAGAATTCTCTCTTCTACATGTTTTTATTTGAGAAAAATACTTCTGTGCCATCCGAAATTATAAGAAGTTCCTATGTGCCATTGGAAATTATGCGAGTACTTCTATGCCATCGGTTTAGATTTTAGAGTACCTATGTGCCATTGCTGTTACTTTTGAGTCTAACGGCTGTTAGTTTAGGAAGAAAAAGACCATTTGCCCCCATGTCTACAAATTCCTTCTATGCCATTGAGCTATTGTCTTATTTTAAAAACAGAAACAGATTATGATATTTCTCTCATTCCTATCATGAATGGTAAACAGGTACAGAAACATGATTTTATCTAAAAATCATGGCTACACAAAATCACAATTGCATCTACATAAGCATTACAATATAAAAAATCACAACAATATCATCCACATTATCACAACAGCATCCATATAAAGGTGCAGCAGCCACACATCATCCATTCAGACCAATGTTTGTTGACCTACAAACCATACAGGTGCACTCATCAGCTAATAAGTGGTCTCACATAACATGTTTTTGTCCACACTACAAGTGCATACAGCATGAAAGAATGGCACAAAAGAGGTAAGTGGTTTCTCATTTTGTCTCGCACTTCTTGAGCAAAAGAACGGCAGCCTTAAGTTAACCAACCAAAAGAAAGGCATGCACCATTATATACACAGTACCACAGGCCACACAAAAGAGGTATGGATCAGCTACAAATTTAAGTCTGGAAGTTTCCTCTTGCTCCTCGTGTGTGCAGCAGGACTTTGCCTCTGAGGTGTCTTGCTCCTAGTAGACATTGCTGGACTATCAGGTAGCACTGGAATTTTCTTCTTTTTCTTCCCTTGTTCCTTTGCCTTCCCTTTACCTTTCCCTGCAGCCTTCCCTTTACCCTTCCCTGTAGCCTTCTTTTTTTCTTTTGTAGGTATAGAGGTGGCAGATGGTGGTGTGGTTTGACCCAAAGATAGCACAGGGTACTCGATGGAAAGTAGCTCAGGTTGGTTTGAGCCATGTGCAGACCTAAACAAGAGCAATAACATGAGTAGTATGCAATGTATGTACACATGTAAGAAATATGTATTGAGTGTGTACCTGAGAGAGTTTGAATCCATACTAGTTGATGCACGTTGGCTGCAATAGAAATGTTCAGTCAAAAACAGCAGCAATTGTTATGTAAGAAATCAGATTGCCACTAGAAATGTTCAATTAAAAACAGCAGCAATTGTATATGGAATATACACACCTAGGTGGAAAATGCATTGCTTTAGGTACTGAGTCAACAGGCAAAATGGCGCTCTCACATGATGGTTCACTTTTCTTCTTTTTCTTCTTTGGTGGACCCCTGCATTGCATGAAGGCTACAGTCATTATTCATACAGTTATAACAACTGTGTACAGCAAACAACATAGGGCGTACCTCTCAGCTAGCATAGCTGCTATGTCCTCGGGGTCTCCATTCTTACAGTTGTACCAACGGTGGCCATAATTCTTACAAATAGGGCATTGGTGTGATCCTTTCCTTTTAGTTGTGCTTCCACCAGCCTCCATACACCCTTTGAACCTTTCATTATGTCTTCTTCCAGCTGTAGATTTTAGGAGTGGTGGGTGCATGAAAAAACCATGGTTAGATTCAGACCATTGGTTCTTATCAGGCATGGCTGGGATGAGAGTTTCATAAGCAACTCTGAATTTCTGAGTTGAGTAACGCATATCAACATATTTCTCTAAAGGCTCCCTAAGAGATGTGATGAAGGCAATGGCATGTTTGCAAGGAATGCCTGTGAGTTCCCATTTTTTACAAGAACAGGTTCTAGCATCTAGTTTGACAACACATTTATACCCACTACCACCCTTTACAGACACCTCTGCAACAGCATCTCCACTTCTCTGTACATCCATATCCAAGTTACGACTTTGCTCCTTCAATTCCTTCATGATATGTGGCAGAATTACCCCCTTAAAATTTTGTGATATTATTCTTCTAACATCCCACTTATTCATAATAAGTTGCCTGATTTTATCCATCAAGTCATCAAGATTCAAACCCTTGTACTGATCCACAATTTCTTCGACAAAGTCTTTAAAATTGCAAAGATCAGAATCCACAACCTTGGTGATCTTAAAGCATGAAAAATCTTTTCTACTCTTTTTAGGATTGCTGGTAAGTCTGATTTTCAGCAAGTAACTCGAGTCAGGGTCCATCCTGTGAATCATGGACCATCAATTCTATGCATACTACAAACATTTTTAACCTTCCTATTACCAGATGCTCATGCCCAAAAGAAAGTTCTGAGACAAGCTTAGCTTACCCTGCAGGGAGCCAGGAAGTGTCGGGGCTTTGCCCCGGTGTCACCATGCCTTCCTCTGCTGCTTCCCCGGCTTGGCTTGTGGAAGCTTCCACTGTTGACGACGAGTCCTGCAGGGAGGAGGCCGTGAGAGAGAGCAGGGATGGAATCAAGCGCTCCAGTGGCGGATCCAGCTCGAAATTTTAGGTAGGGCAGGGGTGTGCGTATGTGCGACAAGTTCAGGTTCAATTATATATAGACAGGAAATGTGTTTTACATGCATAACATATTTATAGATCTACACTACAGTTACATATAATGGTTGGCTCATAGTCAACATGTGAACCTATCAGAAGAATCAAGGTTAGTGAGTAAAATTAAGTGGCATATAATGAGTGTGGTTAAAAATTAATGAGCATCAGTCAACTTTGGTAACACATTCGGTAGAGCTCTTTTTTTTTTAAGTTAAAGAACAGGAGCACTGCTAATTCAGGAGAGAAGCAACGGGTCTTACATAACTGAGATTATACAATGAAAAGAAAATTCAAACGAGGCCACCAAATCACGAATTAAACTAAGCATGGCTGAATAAAAAGAAACATTTAACAATTGAGAAACTAGATGGCCGTAGTCCCGTACTCGACTGCCACATACACGCGGCGCAAATCAACTAAGCCATCAGCCATTTGCTAGGCCACGTAGCAGGCAGCAAGCAGCAAAGGAAGATCCAGCAGGCACCAAGCAGCAAAGAAAGATCCAGCAGGCAGGGCGCAAATCAATGGCTCGGGGGGAGAGGGAAGGGGAGGGGGAGGAAGCACTCACCAGCAGGCACGCACAGCTTCCACAAGCGGGCGACGGGGGCCAGAAGCTCGCGGCCGGATGTCGCAGTCAGGGCGGAGTCTCGCGGGGTCAGGCGTCGCGGTCGGTCGGGCGGAGAATCGCGGGGTCAGGGGCGGCAACGTCTGGCGGGGTCGCGCCTGACTCTCGCGGGGGCAGAGGCAGGCTATCGCGGGGCCGGGAGCGCTCGCGTGCGCGCGCGCTCGGGCCGCCGCCGCTCGACGAGACGCAGGCGACCTTCTCGATCTAGGGTTTCGGGTGTGGGGAAATGAGGACGATTTGGTTCTGGCCGGTTCGGTCCCCACAAAAGCAGATGCGAGGTGAGGGCAAAACTGCCATTTCGAAAAAGTATGTCTCCTGTTTTAACGCCGTTCCCCTTCGCGTGAACGGCGATGGCATATAGGAACTCAAAATTCTAAACCGGTGGCACACAAGAACTTATATAATTTCTAATGGCACATAAGAACTTGTTATAATTTCTGATGGCATACAAGTAATTTACTCTTTTTATTTCTAGCCTCCATCCTAAGGCTGACGGTGCCACAGGGGATAAACCCCATGAGCACTGCCATTTTTATACAATGAGTTTGTGTCCCAATTTTTATATTACTCTCTCGATCCTATAAAATAGGGCGTGCATGTCTTTTAGAAAATCATATTTTTTTAAGATTTAGTGTGTGTGCGCGCCCGTGCGCATGCTGCATGCTATGTATTTAGATTTTTATTCAAAAGAACTTCAAAACGATGATATTTTGGTGTTTATTGATAATATATGTTAAAAGAAATTAATGATCAAAGTTCCGTTTTAAAGACCGTGCCAAAAATTTATGTGCCTCGATGGAATGGGTATATTATATTTAATTTAAGAATGCACGATAGATTTGCAATCGTCCAAAATTCTTTAGAATTTTTTATTATGTTCTTAAGGCCGTTTCCAATGGAATTTCATTTTTTTTAAATAAAGAGCACTCCGTAATGTAGTGGAAAAGTAAGTAAGAAGCAAAAAAAACTATTCCCCTTACCACGCAATACACGTTGTGATTTGTGAACCCGTAGAATGTAAATCTAGGTAGTAAGCTTTATAACCCCCGCAATATAGATTGTTGCAGGCTGTAAATAAAATCGGCAACATATCCGGTGGAAACAAGCGACGGTCCGTCCAGATGACATCCGATGGCCACAGAAAGAGGTGAGGGAACTTTGCAGAAAAACGCCCGCAGCTCCATGGGTTCCCTACCCGTATTTGCAAATCACCCCCTGTGGCGACCCAGTCGGCCGTCGCCAGTGGCTGCGCCGTGCCCTGGTGGCTGGTGGCGGCGCTTTGCCCCTGGTGGCAGTGCTACGCCGTCGTCGGTGTCCCTTCCTCGTCCCGCCACCCTGCTGACGACGCTTCCTTGTCGTTTGGTGGCCGTTCCATGATTGATGGCCGCACCCTGGTGCTTTGCTGGTCTGGTGCTCGAATTGTCTGTCCATTTGGAGATGAATGTGTGTGAAGTTGTCAAATTTGTTTAGATATAGCTGAGTTGAAGCCAGCAAATATCGCTTGTTTTCTTCAGTCTCCTGTTGTAGCTTGTCGCAGGTGTCCATGTGCAGATAAAATCTGTCCATAAATCTCTCTCTTGAATGCCTGAAGGTGCTCTGTCCAGCAGCAAAGCAACTCATGTAAAGGGAATAATTCAATTCCCTAGCAATCTAGCATCGTTCTTAATGTATCGATATATCATGAGTTATAAAAAAGCTAGCTGTATGACAATTGACATGGTTGGAATTGTCAAATAAAATGAAAGAAACATGTCCATTGTATAGGGCAGAAAATGCATTCTATTCTCTTGTAATATTGTCTTTCTTTGCACTGCTCAGGTGCCGTGGAGTTTATTTTGATAGCTAGTATGCAGTGGCTTGGTCTGTACTCTGTAGACACGATTATTTTTTATGTCATTCATTGCTAAGAATGTGCAGTGGATTGGGTAAAAAGATTGGCTATACACTGTAGCAACACTGTTCTCAGATAAAAAAGTGGTTGGAATAGTAGATACACAATGCATTTACACATCCTGCTGCATATAGTCTAATGAAATCAACACAACTTGGCAGCTAGCCAAAACGTTCACAGTTCATAGACTCATACTAGGTTGCAGCTTCTGCTTGCTCAGTCTCGTTCTCTGCCACGTGCAGAACAAAGTTTGTATGTGTCTTGGCCTTAGCACCCCACCGGCCCACCTTATATATATACAACCAGTCTCTTGGATGAATATTTGACCACGCCATTACGCATAAACTAAATGCTATTCTTACTTAATGAATTGCAAAGTGAAACATTGGTTTATCTATCAATCCAGAAATCTAAACATGATATGGCGCTATAGAAAACAGCGCTGAAAATGGTTTTCACGGTTTTCTTTGATAATGGTGGTTTTCACGGTTTCCATGGATAATGGTAGCAACCAAACCTGGCGGAATGCGGAAGGGATGAGAGTAGCGTCCTTGGCGCGGGATTTGAAGCCGGGCCTAATAAAAATGCAAAAAAAAAAAAAGAAAAAACATTGCCCCGCACAGGCTTAGCAGGTCCCACTAGCCAGTGAAACGTACCAGATCCTCCGAAAGGCTGACGATGCCCCCAACGATCCAAGCAGTGCTGTCTGCTCTGCTGTGCAGTCGACCACCAGACCGAGTAGACTCGAGAGGAAGGGAGGGGGAGTTCAAATTCTCCCGCTCGTTTTTTCCCCCCAGCCGCCGCCACCTTGGTGTTTGCTCACCCTCGGCTGCGGCCGGCGGAGCGCACGATGCGGGCGCCTCTATTCCAACGGAGAAGCTGATTTTATTTATTTTTTGATTGCAACGGAGAAGCTGATTGGGCGGATGGAGTGGTCACGCTCGCTGCTGGTGCAAGTGCAACAACGACACCCACCCAACACCCGGGGCCATACGCTCGTGTCCTGCGAATACACGGTTTGGTTTGGCCATCGACCGGCCCAACCCAATGCATCACGACCCGCGCCGGTGCACCGTCGCGCCGCCCGTAATTAAACACTGGCGCGACCGGCACTAACCGTTCCCTGGGATTTCGAAGAGGCAATTTTTTTTCAGCCATTATAAAACATCGCAATCTTTTATCTGCTATCGAAAAAATTTTGTTTCCTTCTCAGCCATTGGCCCAAATTTTCTGGATTCGTATGCCACCGCCGTTTGGTTTGGGCCTAACAGAAGGTAACGGAATGATAAATTGACCATTTTGCCCTTCCTGCTCCAGACCGCTAGCTTCAACCAGCGCTCTTCCCTGCTCTCTGTTCTTCTCCCCCAGCCACCACTCCATCCTGCGCTCTTCGCCGTCTGCGACGCCAGCGCTGGGCGCCGTTGTTTGTGATGTGGGGGTGCCAAGCAGTGGTGTCTTGCACGAGTTGGAGCTCAAGGTGCGCACCATAACCGCCGCCTCCCCAATCGATTCCTTCCTACGAGCAATCTAGGCCACCCGAGCTGCCATGCGGAGACGCAAGCGATGTCCACCAACCTCCACAGCCACAAGTGCCCAAGCCTGGAGAGGTTCTTGAACCACACATTCGAGGTGGACACCAAGGGAGTGTAGGGAGTTGTGGCATGGCCTCGCCCCTTGCTTGCCTTCCACACGTAGCCGCGCCCGGGCAGCCATGCCACGCAGCCTCTCCCGGCCAGCCACGACGACGGAGGGTGTGGCGGGGCGGCGCGTCCAGGCAGATCGCTACCGGCGGACGGGCGCTCGGGATCCCCTCAGCGGCTCGGCCTCGCCGCCCATGGACGGGCGCGCGGGAGAGCGCATAGGAACACGCGGCGGCTCGGCCTCGCTGCCACCATCGTCGGGCGGGCGCGGGCGAGTGCGAGGGAGGTTCGGCCTTGCTGCCGCCGGGTGGGCACGGCGAGCGCTGCGGAGGGGTCCGCGGCGAAGATGGCATCCGGTGGCGCGGGAAGCGTGGGGAGGAGGAAGGGGAGGGGGAGGGCGACGGCACCGCCATGGCCGGTCCGGATCGGCGACGGGATGCCCGTCAGGGGAAAAGAGGAAAGAAGAAAACAACAGGCAAAGATACAACTTGAGGGTAAAATAGGCATTTTCATATCGTATCTATCTGACTCGTGGGCCCATCTTGTCAGTAAAGAGGACGGTGTTAGACGGCGGTGGCATATGAGTCCAGAAAGTTTAGATCGATGGCCGAGAAAAAATCAAAAGATTTTCGATGGCAAATAAGGGATTCAGATCTTTTATGATGGCTAAGGAAGAATTGACTCGATTTCGAAACGGTACACGCACACGCACTTGTCGCAATTCAATGACTGTCGAGCCTCGTAAATTCCCCTCAGAACCCGGAGAGCGCAGTTTAAAATTCAAATTCGCTCGTATCGTACTACTGGTGGAGAGTGGTGGACTGGGTGCCCATGTGTTTGAGACTTTGAGTTGAGTTGACGGACGGCGGGGTACGCTACGCAGAGGGAGGGGGAAAAAATAACTCAAGAAATTCAATTCGTCCCAATTTCGCTCGGCGCACTCGAAGCAGCTGCCATTGCCATTTCCGCCTCTTATCTGATTCTCCTCCAGACCTCCACCCTGCTCCCTACTCCCCGTACTCACGAGGAGGTGAGGTCGATTGATTCGCCAGCTACCGGCAGCTCCGAACCCTACCTCGGTCCATGGCGCTGCGGCGGCGGGGTGGCGACGCCTTCGCGGCAGAGGACGCGGGGTCCGCCACGCGCGGCCGGCCGGCCGCGCCAGGCGGCGCCGTGAGGCGGTCCAGGAGCCTGAGCCGGTTCCCGCCGCCGTCGCCGTCCCCGGAGGCCGCGGTTCGTCAACAAGGTGCGCGGCGCCGGGCCCGGCCCGGAGCTCAGCCTCGACGACCTCGCCGACGAGTTCTTCCGGGCCCGGGCGGAGTCCGAGGACGACGACGACGGCGGCGAGGGGGCCTTCGCTGCGCGCGGGCGGTCGAGGTTCCCGGCCCCCGCGGAGCGAGGGACCGGCGGCGGCGGGGGCCGGAGGAGCTCCGCCGCGCGGTACGCCAGGGAGACGGAGTCCTCGCGCCAGCGGGGGCGCTCCGTGTCGCGCCCTCCTGCCGAGCGGCGAGGCGGCGCTTCCGGTGCGGTCGGTGGCGGCGGCGGCGGCGGCGGCCCTGCTTCGAGGAGGCAGCGCTACGCGTCGGTGGACCGCCGGGATTCTGTGCACCGGGACAGGCATCGGTGGTGCGATTCGGATGTAAGTGTCGACGGTGGAATACTAGCGCTAGCTTTTTTTTTTCTGCTGGTCTATGTTGTTTGCCATTTTTAGTTTGGGGGTGGATTGGAGTCTGGATTCAACTGTTCAAGTTGCTTGATGAGATTAATTGGATACTGTTTAATTTTTTTGTTCGTGCCAGCCAGGGTGGGCGCATTCATCTGTTTATAGGAAAGTAGAAATAGACATATTGGATTCAAAAAAGGAAATATACCTATTGTATCTGCAAAATAGGAAACACTGGCTGTTTCCATTTTGTGACGAAACTGTCAAGCCATCAATGCACATTTTTCTCACAACAACATTCATCTGTCGTGTACAACTGAAGCTCCGATGCCTTTCATTGTTTGTCCATCAAAGTCATGGTCCTTCATATTTGTGGATTAAGTTTGGTATAATTCTATACTTGTATTGTGTTTATCCTGAAATCAGATTGGAAAATTAGCGGAAGTGGGTAACTGGTGTGTTTCAGACTTGATACCGATATAGTGTTCTGTTGAACTGAAATCTGATAGCGCACCAAAATATACAAAATATTGTGTTTCTATTGTCTATTGTTGCTTCAGTTGTTTGGTTGATCCCTCTCTTCCCGTGTGCGCTCTGTTTGATTGTTAGCTTTAATATGCTGATATTCCTTTCAAACACCTGACAATAGTTGTATTCTTAGCTTGCTCCATTACTGCGTTTGATGTAAATATCTATCACAATTATTATATGGACAACGCTATTATTTAATCTGTGGTTTATGCTTTTGAGTGCAGAATGATATGGAAGTTTCTCATCGTTATGGTTCTAGGGGGATACACACCAAAAGTAGCAGTGGCAATAGCCTGCAGAGTTCATTCCATAAGCCATCTAAAACAAATCAAACTTTGAAGAGGTCTACAAGTCAAAAGGATTTCTTTCATTCACGAGATAGCAGCTCGGTGAGTACCCCATCTCTTTATATTCTACGCGCTGAAATTGGATAAGATATCAAATTGCTTCGTCTGTACTAAAAACATTGTGCTATAGTATCGTAGTATTAACTTGGACAATTAACTCTTGCGTTCCATTCATGCTGCATAATATAATAGAGTTAGATCTGCGCTATCTGTTGTGTGGTGCATTCTAGATCTTCCCTGTGCGATGGGTTGCTCATGTGTTGTTTTATATGATAAATTTTTCTTTTTTCTCTTGACTTTTGCAGAGTCATTCTTCAGTTACTGATGATGAGTCTAGGAGTGTTCACTCCCTGAATGGCAGAAATCAGAATGCAATCTGTGCTGTTTATGGTCTTGACAAGGTAATTTTGTACTCTTCATACATTTTTTTAAAACGAAACTAGATTTTGCACGTAGCTAGGGTTTACTGTTTATTTCCTTTTATATTGTAATTTGATAGGAGCACTCTATTGGTGGTGAGGCTGGAAATGTATTGTATGATGTAATGCGGAAAGAAGTTAGGCAGGCTGTTGAAGAAATCAGGACTCAGCTTGAAAAGGTATCTTTAATCTTATACATAGTGAGGCTCTTTTTGTCTCTTCACCTTTGGTAATCTTACTTTGGCTTAGGTAATTTTTTAGCGGCTTATTTGAGCAAAGCTTTGATCGATGTAATGACATTATGTGTGCGGCGATGTAAGCATGCTGTGTTCCAACAGCAGATGGAAGAGACTTTTCTGAATTTCTGTAAATAAGTATTTCACTGGACTGTTAGAGGTCTTCATTGGCCTTCTTACCCGAATTCTAGAAATTGAACTTAGATATTATGCTGCAGCTTATTTGTAGTACTTGGGCACTAATCCCTCAAGTTTGATTTATATTTACATTTTACAGAGATAGATTTTTGTACGATGAGACGTACTGCAAGCAGAGTTCTTAGCTAATGATTCAGTCGTGATCTAGACAGTGGACACCCTTGAAGAATTTGCACTTTACTTGTATTTCTTGTGTTTATGCTGATATGTCAAAATTAGCAGTGATATATGCTTCTTTGTGGTATTGAACTATTGATAGTGAACAAAATGTTACATGCTATTCATTAGGAGTGTTTACTTATGGGTTCCATGCTATCGGATTCTTTTTCTATTTATACAAAGTATAGTCTTAACTCCTAGACTATGTATTGTACAACTGTAATTTCATATCATCATTGGAGGATGTCTGGAATACTTCTGCTTCAACAGAGGCAGCATTGGTTTCTAGATATGTAACTGCCAGGTTGAGTAGAACAGTGGTAACTTGGTATCATGGTGATGCATATGTAACTGTCAGGTTGAGTAGAAGTGTAGAACAGTGGTAACTTGATATCATGGTGATGCTGCAGAACCTTCTCCCTGATTGGAAGATTTTCTAAACTAGGCGTGCCCAGAGCTAGATTCTGAAAAAGTATATTGTTGCATTGACATCAGATCTTCTATTGAGAGTTCATTATCAGCCCATTGGCTGCGCATTAAGGGGAGAAAACGATTTTAGGGTCTTGCTATGCATACTATTCACTAGAACAGTAAATTTTTGATCCAATAACTCTGATCGCCTTCTCTTTATCTGCACATTCTCTAGGCTGTGACAAAATCCGAACATTCAGAAAAGGCAATAAGCAGTGATGCACAACCAACTCAAGTTATCACTGAACTCCGAAGGAGCTACACTAGTAAATTGGAAGAGGTATATTTTGATGGAAAACAAAATTTTTTTTTTAGTTTTTGTATTAGTTCTCAGCCTTCAGTCAATATGTTTTTTTTGTTGCTTTTCTGTGATTCTTTCAGTCAGAGAAGCGGAAGCAGGAATTGTTAGCTCAACTGGCAGCAGAAGAACAACATGGTCATGAACTCACAAAAATAGTTAGAGAATTGCTACCTACTCCTAAGAAGACAGCAAATCCACAAAAGCAGCCACGACATAGAAGAGTAAGTTCACTTGGATGCCTTTCAGTTGTTCCGGTTAGTATCGGTCACCTTGACGATAAAAATGCAATTAAATTTCGTACAGAGGAGCAATGATAGATCAAGGATGTCAAAACGACTTACTGAAGAGGCTGAGCAATACTTTGAAGATTTCTTATCCAACGTTGAAGATACTGACTTCTCATCTTTTGATGGAGAGAGAAGTGACACCAGTTCAACCAGGAAAGATGTGTTACTTCATGCTATGACGGAAACTCCATTGGCACTCCCAAAAGTTGCTTTACCTGCAGAGGCAGATGGTGTTGTCCTTCCCTGGTTGCAATGGGAAACTACCAATGACCTTCAAAATTCCCCCTGCAAAACCAAGGCTCAGGTAATAATGTCATCCATTTTTCTGTAGAAATGGCAATACATTTATCGTTCTTATATAATGTAAAATAGGAAACCTTACTTATATGGCAAGGATATTGTCAAATGAGCGAACTAATGCATTCTATGTAAATGACATCAACATGTTATGTTTTCTCTGATTACATGTTGAATTATCAATCTCAGGGAGGAAGTACTGCATGCAGCACTAGCAATAAGACCATGAGCAGTCGTGGGAGTTGGAGCCCTGGTGACTATGCCACTTCGGCCGCCTCTGAAAATAATCTGCTGACCAGGTCCGGTGGGGTTGGGATTTGCCGAAGCAGCTGCCCCGATTATGCTCGAGCCTTGTCATTTCATATGGACGACTATCTGCATTTGCGGCAGAGTGAGGACCTCCTCTTGGAGAAGTGGAGACAGAAACAGAGAATCGACTCTGGCGGCCTAGTCCTGTGTAGTAGATCGACAATCTTGTAGAATATGGCCAATTATTCCTCGGCTTGGTCCTGGCAGGATTAGTTTAGGGCAGCCAATTAGGTAGACAACGGGGTTGAGTTAGACCAATAAATGCGTAGACTTTTACATTTGGTTGCCATGGGTCATGGTGCCGGGGCGGGCGTGTATAGATGCTTGCATTTTTTTTCAACTATTGAGAATGACATTGTTAAGCATTTGTTTAAAATTTTTTTAATGCTTCATGGGGATCAAGCAAATTTTCTTGTTACCTCATCATTGTACAAGTACAAATGATTCACGTTAACACAGCAACTCTGAATATTACCTGACACAGCATAATGTCCTATCTGTATCATTTTCGTTGTTGTATTGCAAACCAACCGTCTCAACTCTGAATAGTGCTATTGTTAACCCTTTTTTTCACCTAAACACTAAAAGCTAAGACCATGCTCAACAAAAAAAGCTTAAAAAAGATGCCCAAAACACTGTTTTGTACTGTACGCGCAGAGATGGAGTTTAAACATGAGCGGTTGGATGAGTTCTTTGGTGAGTATAGCAAGGGAGACTTCCCTTTCAATTTGTGGGTTTCATTTCACGCTCTGCGAATGATGATTTTCCTGTACACCACTGTATCACCACCCCCTACATATTCTATGCTTCTTTTAGCATCACTAGTCAATCAATCCGTGCTTTCGCACGGATTAGAGTCTTAAATGTATTATGTATAACCGTATAACATATATAGATCTATTTAGATTTTTATAATAGCATATCTTGTTACTTTATATATATGCTTAATTGATTTAAATAATCTTTGATCGATTGCAAAAATAGGTGATTTTAATATAATTTTGAGGGGTTACTTTTATCATATTAACAGTCATAATAACTAAGGTGAGAAACAATTTAAATATAAATTAAAGGGGATACTTGGTATTACCCTATCAAAATAGAAAATGTGAACAATTAGATATAAATTTAGGGTGTTATTTCATATTTTTTTTATATTGGCAGAGTGGTTAATTAATATGTAGTTTTAGGGGGTGATTTAATATTATTTTAATAATGGCAAAGGTGGATGATTACTTAATTAGAAAACAAATCTAATGGTTATTAAGATTCCAACCTGTCAATTGATGATAGGGTATTTTTATTATTGTGAGAATTTCTATTATTTTATTTTTTTCTAGCGCATCTTGTGATGATTGACGTGAAAATTTCAAAAAGAGTCTACAAAATATCTGTTTTATGGAAAGGTTTATAGCATTTTTAATGGAAAAAAACAAAAACTAAAGGTAAATTTGAAAATAAAAAAATATAAAAAAAAGAGAAGAAGATATTTGCTTTTGTTGAGAATTGAGCTCAAGATTTTTCATAATGGCAGAGGTGGGTAATTACTTAGAAAATATATAATGAAAAAAAGAGAATATTTGTTTTCGTTGAAAGTTGAACTCAAAACCTTTCATAATGGTAGAGGTGGGTAATTACTTAGAAAACATATCTAATGGCTATTAATATTCCAATCTGACGATTGATGGTCGAATGTTTCTGATTATTGTGAAAATTTGTAAAATTTATTTTTTTCTAGCGCGTTTTAAAATTGGCGTAACTTTTATTACCTCCAAGTAAGATTTCTAACCTCGCAAACGGATTCTTTGTGGATTAACCCGGACTTCATTTCAGCACACAACCTCATCCAAACGGGTCGCTGTACTCCTGGCATGCGACCCATCATCACTCATGGCGCCGGGCTCCCCTTATCCCATCGTCCCCGCCACACGGCGCGCCGCCAGTGGCCCCGCGGATGCGGCCTCATCTCCGCCGGGCGCCCCCGGGCGCGGTTTAGATTTCCATGGGCCCTCCGGTCCCTTTCCGCCGGCACCATCACATATTTTTTCGCGCCTCTTCTTGTGCGCCTCCCCTCTCCTCCCAGATCGCACGCAGATCGAGCAGCGCGCGACCCAGGTAGTTGTCGTCCAAGGCAGTCGAAGCAGCGAGTGGTCGATCGATGGCGGCTCAGGCTCTCCTCTCCGGGCGGCAGCTGCTCGGCCGCCCCGTGCAGTCGGCCGTCTCCAGGTCGTCGTCGGCGGCGAGGAAGGCGCCCTTCGTCGTCCGGGCCAGCTCCAGCCCCCCGGCCAAGGTCTGCTAGCTGCACTCTAGTCGATCTTCTCTCTGCTCCATCGATCGATTCTTGTCAATAACCTTCATCATCATCATCCAATAATCATGATTGGTGGTTTCGTTTTGCAATTTGCAGCAAGGTGCTGACAGGCAGTTGTGGTTCGCGTCCAAGCAGTCCCTCTCCTACCTCGATGGCACGTACGTACCAATTTCCCCCTAACCTGTGCTACTACCTAGCTCTCTACTACCTCAGTCTTGCAGTCGTCTCGTCGATGCATGGCATGCTGATCATCCGCTGCTACTGTATGATCGCCGCCGGCGATGGAATTGCAGGCTGCCCGGCGACTACGGGTTCGACCCGCTGGGCCTGTCGGACCCGGAGGGCACGGGCGGGTTCATCGAGCCCAAGTGGCTGGCCTACGGCGAGGTGATCAACGGGCGGTTCGCGATGCTGGGCGCGGCGGGGGCCATCGCGCCGGAGGTGTTCGGCAAGCTGGGCATCATCCCGCCGGAGACGGCGCTGCCGTGGTTCAAGACGGGGGTCATCCCGCCGGCCGGCACCTACGACTACTGGGCCGACTCCTACACGCTCTTCGTCTTCAACATGGCGCTCATGGGCTTCGCCGAGCACCGCCGCCTCCAGGACTGGTACAACCCGGGCTCCATGGGCAAGCAGTACTTCCTCGGCCTCGAGAAGTTCCTCGCCGGCTCCGGCGACCCCTCCTACCCCGGCGGCCCGCTGTTCAACCCGCTCGGGTTCGGCAAGACGGAGAAGGAGATGAAGGAGCTCAAGCTCAAGGAGATCAAGAACGGCAGGCTCGCCATGCTCGCCATCCTCGGCTACTTCATCCAGGGCCTCGTCACCGGCGTCGGGCCGTTCCAGAACCTGCTCGACCACCTTGCCGACCCCGTCAACAACAACGTGCTCACCAGCCTCAAGTTCCACTAGACAACGTACATTCTCGTCATACATAGCTGATCGATCGATGATGCTCTGCTAGCTGCCTGCCTGTGGTTTGTCCCAGTGGAACTGGAAGCGATCCATCGAGATGTGTCTCGTTCATATGCTGCTCGCTGGCCGTGCATCCATGGCCCGCCTGCTCCTTGTAACAAATTATTAGTAATTGATCGTGTTGAGACCAGAAACTGTACTGCACATGGTAAATCAATGTACAACAATTCGTCACATTGCCTCCCGCAGTCCCGCTCTTCCGTGAACGACGACGGCCACCAAAAGTGTAGTTTCATTATATATATCAATTCTTCATGCTGGCTGGCTAGCAAGCTAATAATTAACCCACTACAACTAAAAAATTGGGTGAAACATTGGGTGATGTTCGTCTTCTAAGAACAACTACTACTCCAATGTACTAGTCCTGTAGAATTAACTAATTGAGTGCTTTTCTAGAGGAATTTCCTAGTTCCTGTATAGGTGAGTTCTGCGCTTCCATATATCCGAGTATCTGTTAATATCTCTTCGGGACAATTCCTGACCATGAATGGGAATTGTTTAGTGATGAAAGGAATGGCGAAATTATTAACACGTGGTTTTCAAAGATAGTACTATCATGTGGATGCCACAATCCCACAATATGGAAAAATCTTGTCTGAGATAGAGGTCGCGGGAAGAATCTGCCCCAGTACATCCACAGTTTTACCACCCTGCCTTATTCAAGATCTTGCAAAGATTCACACATAACAAATGTATTCCCCCCTTCCCATATTCTGCATTCTATCTAGATCCCACCCAAATCCAACCATAGCGCCACCAATTTGTCACCTGAATTGTGGTGGATCAGGAGAGGAAGGGATGTCTGCTGATACCCATATGCTTAGAAAAAGATCTCTACTCTTTATTCGATTCTGGATTGAACTAACCCAAAATGTCCTCTACTCATCCAATAAGGCATCTGTGAACATAGATTCTTAAAACATCCACATAAGCAAGAATAACGCATAGTATGTAGCATGGAAGCTGCTCGGGCATGCATGTTTTGGTCTTTCCTCAATTCGTCATCTTCATGCAGTCATCAATACCCCAAAAGCCCAGTGTCATCTCGATGATGCAGCTATCTCCAGGACCTTCAAGTTCCCCTTGTTGCTGCATCGAAATATATAGCATAAATGCATGGATGAAGAGCAACAGATTTTCAAATGAAAGCAACTCAGCCTATATATATTGTGTTTTGCTAGTTCCAACATCAGACACAGGGCTGTGATAGGGATTAGGGGCTCATAAAAAACCCAGGCACTCTTTGCCTTCAAAAACCAAGTTTATCATCATTTTACATCCTCATTTTCCTACAGGAGGCTGCGTTATTGTTGTACAAGCAAAATTGTGTGTATTGCAATGGCACAACAAATCAAGTGATTCCATGCGCATACACGGTTCATGTGCAAATGATGTACATAGAGTACACATGTGAAAAAAAAACACATATAGACTGTAAAAGGTACATGGTTGCCATCCACTAGAGGATCATCGTGGGATCACAGCGCGAAACTAATGCAATTATAACGGATTTTTTAAAATCTCTAGCAACATAAACTTAAATTATTGCAGTTTATTAGCAACGGACATGCTTGAATTTCGGTTAATTAATGATTTGAGGCACCTGCTGCTATGACAAACTAATTACCTGGAGTGATCGTCAATGGATCCATATACTTTGAGATAGTACCAAGGCGATAGGAAAACCCCACTGTCAAGTTTGCATTGCTAAACTCAGCTACACCTAGCAATGTGCAGTTCCTCATGTCAATAGCAAGAAGCCATGCCTTGCGATGCTTAAACTTTGTTCACAAAAACGACACATTCGTCACCATTCAGGCTGACATTATTTGGTTCAGACACCACATGATTCTGCAATGCGATCTCCACAGTAGCCTCCTCCTCCTCCTCATGTGATGGATTACGGCAGGGGCGGGCCCACCTCAATTCAAGGGTATTCAGTTGAATACCCATTATTTTTAGCAAAAAAATTTATATATATACATGTATATGCTATGTATACATTGTAAAATAGCAAATATCAGCGAAATACACTAGTTTAGAGTATTTTGGCCCAAACCTCAGCCCCAAGCGCCTCGCTCCCGGCTCCCTCCCAGCCCAATAGGCCCAATGCCCCAATGGCCCAACGTTTATCCATTATAATTGCATTAGTTTGACACTACGATCTGGTGCTCCTGTGGATGGCAGCACTGTACCTTTCACAGTCTATGTGTTTTGTCACTTGCATACTATCTGTACATCATTTACACATGAACCATGTGTGCGCATGTAATCACCTGATTTGTTGTGCCATTGCAATGCACAGACAATTTGCTAGTACAACAATAATGCAGCCTCCTGTATCCATATGATCTAGGAAAATTAGGATGTAAAATGTTGATAAAATTGGTTATGTTGATAAAATTGGTTTTTAAAGGCAAGAATTCCTGGGGTTTTTATGAGCCCATTTCACAACCCTGTGTGGTCTAGGAACTAGCAAAATACAGCATATATAGGTTGAGTTGCTTTCATGTTTTTTTTTAAAAAAAAAATTCATTGCTCTTCGTCCATACATTTATGCTATATATTTTAACTTGATGCAGCAACAATGGAAACTTGAAGGTCCTGGAGATAGCTGCCATCGAGATGACACTGGGTTTTTGGGGGGTAGTGACTGCATGAAGATGACGAATTGAAGACTGAAACATGCCCCAGCAGCTTCCTTGTTATATATTTTAAAAATCTATGCGTTCTGGCTTCTGCGGATGTAGCTGCCCTGCATTCTTGCTTTAGCAGCAAGATTGGGCTGTGATAAAGTAAGGAGACAACCCTTCCTATGCTTGTAGTTAATTTGAACAAGTAGCTTCTTTTTTTTACAAGGAAGATGTATTAAATTTCAAGAGCAATACAACGAGGTGAAGCAACGTCTTGAAAGATAAGAACATTCAGCTTCTGTTTAACAAGAAACACCCAACCGAACAATAGAAAACATACTAAACATCAAATCCTCTCTAGTGGCAATCAATCCTAAGACTAGACCGCTACCCATGTGCCCGGGAGAAGATATCTGTAGCCACTTGTGCCAACAGATGCGAAGCCTCCATAGCCATGTCCCGCTCTCTGGAGGATAGCCCACGAACGCACCCAATGGACTGCTGCAAAGATAACCTGCAAAGGAGAACAACCGTTTTTCTTTTCAAATACTAAGTCATTTCTACAAAGCCAAATAGATCAACACAAAGCTGCGCCTCTGTCCGCCTCGTTCGCCCCCGCGCACCTCCTCCACCCAGCTCCGACGGCGTCCCTGCCGCCTCCGCCCAATCGTTGTCCACCGCGGCCACCACTAACCTGGCTTCGCTGGGGTAGCAAACGGAGAAGACGCCCTCGCCGCTAGTACCGGACCAACTGCCGTCCTCCGCCACCCGTAGCCGGTGGCTACCGCCACCTCGCCGCCCTGCCCACCTCGAACTGTCACCTCCACCGCGCCGCCGGCCACCCCTTAAAGCCCAGAGATGACACAGGTAACCCCCCACCCCCAACCCCGAACCCTAACCCCCCACCCCAACCCTAACTCACCAGTTGGAGTTGGAGAAGACGGCGTACGTGGCGTCCTTGGATTGGTTGGAAAAATCGAATGTTAGAAGTGGATGTAATAATCGATGGATGTATAGCATTAGTGCTTGGATTACCTGTCCATATTGGCAAATCAAAGAAGGCGGTCTTTGAATACGGGCTGTTTGGCTCCTAAGAAGAAAAATTGAAATGTGACTAAAATAGTTGAACTAATGATGCTTGTGGATTGGAACCCATTATTCCATCTAATTCCATATACATATTAATTCAAGAGAAAATGATTCTTCCCATCCACCTATGAATTGTTTGGAATTATATCGTGAAATTGTGGACTCCTACCTCTTTGCTTTGTTTCCTCCCAAGACTCTCAAATTATGTCTTCTCTTCTCATATTAGTGGGGAATAAATGAAATTCCAATTCAAGAGACTCAAACATGACCTAAGCAAAAACAATCTGGGTGAGAATTCAGAGATGGTAGGAGAAATTATTATGTAAGGTAGGAAAAGAAATTCTTATCAAGGCAGCAGCACAAGCAATTCCTACTTATGCTATGTCCTGTTTTGACCTTACGAAGGCTTTATGTGATGAACTGGGCTCCATGATTAATAGATACCGGCGGAGCCAGGAAGATAAGGTCAACAAAATACATTGGGTTGGTTGGCAAAAATGGACAAGGTCGAAGACTCTCGGTGGTCTGGGGTTTGTATTATGTACTGTAGCATGTAATATCCATTTTGCAAACCTGGATTTACTTCTTGGTACTACGATATTTTTCTGAAAAAAAATCCTTCCAAATTGAAAAGCCGTTTCCAACGCCTTTGCCAATGCAATTTGTAATTTCCTAATGGGAACCACGATTCATCCGCCTGTCCTATAACTATAGCTAGGGGTGTAAATGGTACGGATATTATTCGTCCGTATTCGAATTCCGGTCCGTCTAGAAGAGTTAAGATCCGACTTGTATTTGAGTCCGGACATTTAGTATTCGATCTGTATCCGTATTCGATTACTTCAAGTTGGATAAATACGATGTTGATAACCATTCAAGTCTTATCTAACACATTTAATCAATATCCGTATCTGATCCGAATCTAAGAAAAACATGAAAACAAATACGGTATCAATGGTACCCGTTCATATTCGATCCGATTACACCCCTGCTATAACTCCTAACACAGACAGGGAGACAGCAGCACTATCGGAGAAGCATGAGCTGAAGATGAGAGCATAGGGAGGGACGCGAAGACTCCGCCGCCGTCGCCGTACGCTAGGACACGCTAGTTCCCACTGCCCCCACGGCCGTGCTCCGGCGTGGTGTAGTAGAAGGCGACGGGCCTTCCGTTGGCCTCCTGCAGCGGCCGCGCGTTCCTCCTGGCGCCCTGCAACATATATACAGCAAAAAGCCAGGTCACTCTGCTAGTCTGCTGCTGTAAATCTATGGAACCGACCGGCCGGCGATCGTGATGAAGGGTACGGTGTGCTCACGTTGTGGACGGCGTTCCGCAGCAGCCTGACCTGTCGCCGCGTGACGCGGCGCACCCGGTGGGCGACCACCCAGGTGACGCCCTCCGTGCACGGCGGCGTCGTGAAGGAGCCCGTGTACCGGTAGTACGCCGTGCTGCCCCTCACCGGCCGCCGCGGGTCCACCACCTCGTCGATGAGCTCCTCGGCGTTCCCCCTCCGCCTCCTGACCCTCCGGATGTACTTCTCCAGCCTGCGGATGGTCCGGTCGCGGCGGCGCCTCGACACCTTGTAGAGCTGCGAGACGACGGCGTAGCGGCTGCCGTCGGCGCTCTGGTGCAGCATGTGCAGCTCCAGCGCGTACCGGCGGCCGTTGATGGCGTGCTCGCTGGGCGAGTGCCAGTGCATCTGCCGCAGCCGGTACGCCACGCCGTCGACCACCACGCCGCCGGGGTCGCTGTTGAACCGCACCATGATGTCGTGGCCGCGGTTGACGAGCGACGCGGCGGCGGGGCGGTAGGAGAGGCCCAGGCGCCCCGGCCGGTCCGCCAGCGCCGCCACCGTGTCGGAGAGCCCGATCGGGGACTGCAGCCGCCCCGCCGAGCACGCCGCCCACTCGCGCCGGATCGCGCCCCACCGCGCCGGCCCGTTCCCGGCGTCCCGCCGGTAGCTGAAGTCCGCCTCGTCGTCTTTTTAATTTTCGCCGATCGACCAAGAACCAACCAACCGATATGCAAAACGGAGATGGAGCGTACGTGTCACAAATCAGAACACAAGAACTCAACAAGGACCGGAGGCATGGCCCAACGGCTTGCTACCGGTGAGATAGTAGTATTCATCAATATAATTCGATCGTCACTCACGGCGCTGCGTGGGTGCGTGTGTGAACCGGGACCGGAAACGCCTACCGAGCTCCTGCGCCGCCGCGAGGTGGACCGTGGTTGTCGTCGTCGTCGCGCCGAATAATAAGGGGAGGAGCAGCGGCAGCCAGAGGGAGACGACGAACACGGCGGCGGGCATGGCGGCCACCGTCGCTTCGTCGTGCGTGCGTGCGTGCCTGCTTGAGCTGTGTAGGGTGTCGGCGAGAGTGTCTGTAGATCACACACAACACGCAAGAAGGGACTGGCCGGCCGGGGGAGCTATAAAGTAGCCGTGCGCGCGGCGGGGCCGGGAGAAAGCGCGTGAACGCCGGCCGCCAAAGACGGCCGTCACGCATTGCATGCACGAGCAAAAGAACTGCGCAGTGAGCGAGTGAGGTGCATGATGCGATATATGCATCTCTAGATTAAAACTAAAATAAAAAAAGGGATCATGATTTTAGCATGGGAAGCCAGAAATATACTGTGTAAAATTAAATGAATTGATGGATTGTGACGATCCGCAGGGTATATCGTGGAAGTTAAAGAGAAAAAGCTATATAGCTATTTTTGCTTCAGTTTCTTAATATACTCGTGGATATATGAATTTTTGTTAACAAAAAGATAGTACCCCCTTCCGTTTTAAATATATTTCGCGGTTCATTTTTTTAAAACTTTGATCATTCGTATTATTAAAAAAAAAATAAGTCATTATTTATTTTGTTATTGTATGTTCTATCATTATAAAGAGTTTGAGCATGCCTTCTTTTTTAATATGCTTACACAAAATTTTGATTAAGACAAACGATTTATAATCTAACATAGCTTTTGCGTGGAATTGATCAATTGAACGCTGGTACTCCCACCGCTTCCACCGCCACCACCAGCGACCGCTTGGAGGAAGAAGAAGAGTCCCTGTTGGATCCACCTGAGATAGGGGCCCACCTGGATGGATCAGAGTTTTGTTTTCAGTTTTGTTAGACGTGAGTTCTCCCTATTATCCATCAAGCGAAACTAATATCTGTACCTTTCTTCTTACAATAATGGCTTTATAAGACGAGCCGTTCAAACTTAGTGTCAAAAAGAGTCAAGCGGTTTATAAATTGGGGCAGAGGGAGTATAATGGAATAGAAAAGATTACACATCTTTGCTAGAGGATTCATCAGGCTACTGCTATTACAAGCTTTACATTTTTATATTATGTCAAAAAAAAAGTTCAATACCTCCATGTTAGGTGACTGAAATTTAACATTCTAGGAGTCATCTTTTTCAACCATATGATTTGCATTTAATGGCTAGAAAATGTGATTGATGGAAACTTATACATCAATCAACACAAACAAAAAACACACAAAATTCAACACACTCCATTGGATATACATCACACGCCTCAAAAATTTGACTGATATATAAGAACAAATCAGTCACTGATGAGAAACAAATATATATAACGTATGCAGAAAGAAATTGAGAAATGAGGAGGGCGAGAGTAGGATATCAATCAAATCAATCGAGGATGGATTGATTTGCATGAACAGAACCTATGCGTAGGTGGTTGTAGTTAGCATTACTGGCATGCATGGTAAGCAATCACTGATGAATGGCGGGGGCGGAAGAGAGAGGGCGGATGATCGGAGTCGGAGACTCGGAGGGATCAGAAACATGCGAGCTCCTTGAGGCCGCCGGTGGCGGAGCCCTTGGCGTTTTTGCAGACGGCCATGGTCTTGTTGTTGCTGCCGCTGTACTCGACCTTGACGTTGTTCATGGTGATGCCGCTGCAGGGGGTGCTGTCGGAGCAGAGCAGGCTGACGGCCTCGGGGGTGGAGGAGGTGCCGGTGATGTCCTTGAAGGTGACGTCCTTGACGGTGACCTTGGAGCCGGCGCTGGCGGAGCAGATCTTGTTGGGGCAGTACTTCATGTCGATGATGATGGGGTAGCCGGCGTCCTCCATCTTGACGTTCTCGTAGTGGATGTTGGAGCAGGTGAGCACGGACTTGGCGTCCTCGTACGCCTTGATCCGGAGGCCGTTGGTGGACTTCTTGAGCGTGCAGTCCTTGACGTTGATGTCCGTCACGTCCTTCTCATCCTTGTACCGCCCCAGGCTGCCGATGCTGATGCCGTGGCCGGGGCCGCAGGTGACGCCGGTGATGTTCACCTTGGTGCTCCCGGGGCCGATGGAGATGCAGTCGTCGCCGACACCGATGGTGGTGTCGATGATGCTGACCCCGGAGGAGTCGCCCATGTGGATGCCGTCCGTGTTGGGGCTGTCGCCGGGCGCCGACACCGTCACGTCCTTGATCACCACGTCCTTGCACTGGAACACGTTCATGTGGAAGAACTTGGAGTTGATTATCGAGATCCCGGACACCTCCGCCTTGTTGCAGAAGTCCAGCACCAGCGAGTTGGGGAGGATCTTGCAGTCGTACTTCTTGGCGCATGAGTTCTTGCTCCACACGGCCTGGCCCTGCCCGTCCAGCTTGCCCTTGCCGGTGATCACCAGGTTGTCCACGCGCAGGATCTCAATCCAGTTCGCCTTGAACTGGCTCAGGTCCGTCGACGCCAGGAGGTTGCCGTCCAGCTGGAAGGTCACGTCGCCCGTACACGGGCCCGTGAAGTTGAGCGCCCCCGTCAGGTAGTCGCCCTTGGGGATCAGGATCGTCTGTTTCCCCTTGCCGCCGCACGCCGACGCCCACGCCTCCTCCAGCGCCTTGGTGCTGTCCGTCTTGCCGTCGCCTGACGCGCCCAGCTTCGTGATGTCGAACGACCCGCCGGGCCCCGACGCCGCCGCCGCTGCCGGGGAGTCGCCCTTCTTTGACTCTTCTGCCTTCTTGGCCCCGGCGTGAGCGCTGCACACCGCCAGCGCCAGCACCAACAGGGCTCGCAGCATGGTCATGGCACCTTCCTCCTTTCTCCACGCCATTTTGTTGATTTTACTGTTGCGACTCACACGCATGCGTTGTGTTGCCTCTCTTGCTCCCGGCTACCCGGCCTCGCCTATATATACCTTGGGGGCATCTCGCTCTTGCTGCTATGTTTGTGGCATGCATGCTCACGAGCCCTATACTATTTCCAGACTATTGTCAAGCTTCACGCCCACCCGTCCGCAAAGCTTCTGCTCTCATGTCCGCCAGACACTTGCCTTTCATTCCACTGCTTCCTGACCTGTGATTATTTGCAAGCACTCGCTAACATCTCAGTTTTGATTTACTAATTACTACAAATAGTACTCAACTTCTGGTTGCTAAAACTGCTTACTGGCTGACAATTGCTGGTACAAAATGCATGCATAATACAGTATATTTTGAGCTATACTATTTTCCAAAGTTTAAGCTAAAAAATAATCCAAACAAATCATCGATGCTTTGTATGATTTCCAAAGTATCACTCTTTTGTATAATCTGGATAGGAGGAAGTACCTTTTTATGTTCGTATACGTGATCACCGACTCAGCATCTACTATGTGACACAAAGCACACTAACCATTTACATGATTAAAAGTGGCCCAACTCGACTCTGATTGAGATTTAAGGGGTTATGGCTGGCACCATGCCCATGTTAAAAGGTAGACGTAAATCACGATAATTTAGAAGTTGTGAGCATATTATGCTAATTTTAATCATGATGCCTGAGGAATGCATGAAAAACAATTACGAAAGAATTAAAGATTCTTAACCTATTCATTTAGCATGGGTTGTTATGCCATTGTCACCTCCAACACAAGAACTGAAAGTAAACTAGAGCAACCTATGTATTGGGAGAAAGAGAAAGTAATTAGAAAGATTAATCTTAGCCAGAAGAATTGATCCATTTTAAATAGCTTAGGGAATAAAATAAAGCAAAATATTGCACATGGGTTTATAATTGTTTTGGGTAATAAATTGATATTTAAAATAGCATAGGAGCTCTTCAAAAATACATTTTTTTTACAATGGGGAAACTTTAAACAGTGGCGGAACCAGGATTTGCTGAAGCCCTAAGCCAAATTGTATAGAGTTATGAAAAAAGCATACCGAAAAAAAAGTTTAAAAACATATGATAACATAATGTAAACAGGTAGATAACATACTAAAAGTGCTATTGCGAAGCAATATCTTCATTCTTCTTCATCAATTATCAATTGTTCCAAGTTTAGAGTAGAATCTACTACAAGAAGGAAAAAGCATATATTAAATATTTGAACTGGGTACCAAAGATAACGTAAATTACAATTTAGAAAATCCTATGATTTACCATAGAATACACACTATAATGGACAACACAGTATAGTCAATAATTCGGTGGTCGTCCTAATTTCTTACCAAGCTATTTTGAAATCTGAATCCGAGGTGCTGCTGCCACGCACCCACAGTGCCACTGCTGCTGCAGTGCTGCGGACCTGCGGCTACTGTGATGCTTGCTGCTGCTGGCATGACGCATCTGCTGCCTGCCTGCCCGCCGGGGACCTGCGTCGCTGGGCGGCTGGGCGCCTCTGGCCGCCGGGGGCCTGGCTGGCCGGCGGCTCCTTCCTCTTTGGGCTCCTGCCTGCCGCCCACTGGGGAGGGAGTAGCCGAGGGCCGAGGCACCCAGTCGAGCAGGGGTCGGCACTCTGCACTCCGGCGACCATCAGTGACGGAGGGAGCAGGCAGGGGCCGGCGGCCTCCTGGAACTGGAAGGGAGCCTGGAGGCTAGAGCAGCCGGCCGGAAGGGAGTCGGGTGGCCGATGGCTTGTGGGCCGTCGGGAGCTAATGGGCTAAAGAATTGAGGGGGATTGAAAAAAAATTTGGGCTGCGCCCCCGGGCCTTGGCCCGGGTGGCCTGGGCCTGCCAACACAAGAGGAAAAAAACCCTCTAAAAAAAAAAAACTGTAGGATCGATTCCTTCACACTACACTATCACTGACACTGTATCACAACAGTCAGAGGGATGGTGAATAGTTGCGCAAACTTAAAATAAATTTTATCTCTTCCCTAAAATCGCGTAACTTAAACATATCTTGTTTTCAAATTCGGACCGAAAACCAAGCAAGTTACTATTATATTGTTCCCTTTTTTTTCATTTTCGATTAGGCCGACCACTAGCTACACAGTCGAGCCCAGCCCAACATGTGGCCTTCCAGTTGGAGGCCCAGGAAAAGAAAAAAAAATGTTCGCCTCCAAGGCTCGACCTGTCAGCCACACGGCCTGCCTGGCCACACCGTGGCGGCGTGGTGGCCGCGAAGCGTCGCCGGCGGCGGCGGTTGCGAGTTGTGATCCGATGGCTGGGCAGGCATCGTTACGGCGAGGCGCTGCGCATGGGGGACCAGGGAGGTGTCAGCGGCGGCGGCGCCATTGGTATGGACCCATAATTTTGCCCAGCCCTCGAGTATTTCATCCATGCCACTGCCTCTTAGCAGGGGCTCGATGCGTTTTGGGTGTTACTCTGATCAAACCGATCGATCTCAAAAACAAACTGGCACTGGGTTCCACTTCAAATAACGAAGATTTACTTCCTGTTTTCATGAATAGTTGCCAGTTAAATACCTGCAGAATGCAGATAGTCAGTTCTACTTCATATCTGAATTCAGTAGCATTTTGAACTAAATATTTGCAGTTATAATCTGGAACAATGGTGTCCAGACAATACAATATGTTAACCGAGATCTAACAAACCAACTACATAAAATCCATTTTCCTAAGACTCTTCCTAAAATTTGTCTTGCTAGATCACATTTTGGCGCTCTTCTAGCAGTTCGATGCTTTTTGGTTTTTATTCTGACGGATAAAAAAACAGCCCTAGTTTCCACTTCAGACTAAGATATCTAGCTCTGCTTCGTGCCTGAATTCACTATTCATTTGCACTTTAACTAACTGTTTCCAGGCATAATCTGAAAAAATCATAGTCGTTTGCGAAATTTTGTAGGCTTAGCCTGTCGGATCCTGTGTGGAAACTGTTCTGTTGTGCCCTGTCGCATTATGTATGAACCTTCCCTGAAACTGGCACGATTCCATGGCAAGCGTGTAGCTAAAACGAGCTATGGTCTCACTGGGAGTGAATGGCAGTTGCAAACAGTGAATGCCCAATGCTCGATTCCTTTTCCTCGCACTGGTTGTGCACAGTTTTTAGTTTCTTCCAGCTGCAGTCAAAAGTGGCCTAGAGAGTCTTGGACCAAGTACTTCGGGAATATGGTCCAGCCGTCCAGGCATGGGTGAGTTTACTTTGGTTGTTTCTTGAATGGCATCTAGGGATTTATTTGATCTCCAGTTGCCAAAGTTAACTTGGGGAGCATGGCATCTATACCCATGGCTTGTGGCTTCTGTAGATTACTCTGTTTTGTATCTGTATAGTCAAGGGGGACCATGATCTTACCAGGGTCAAAACCATATTGCTTTAGTTTCCTTCCACCTTTTTCTTTTCGGGAAAAAAGGCTACTTGTAATCCACCTTTGAGAAAGTGATATGGGCTGGGACATGAACCTGAAAATGAACTGTGACATGTGCGCATGGGAAATCCCATGCTGTAACCTTTTGTCTCTTTGGGAACAAAGAAAAACGTTTACCATGTACTTGGCCATAAATTGGACCGATTTGAATCGACAATTTCAAGATTATTGTCAAGGTAGGCTATGTAGATGCTAGGCAGAAGAATAAATTCTTGAAACATAGCATGCATCAGAGGCCTTGAAGAACCAATCAAAGACTAATAAATTGTCTGTGGCGCAATGGCTCCATAAAGTGGGTAACAGTAAGATGTAGCTTTTATTTTAGATTTAAAAGTAGATTGTTGAAAATGTAGGGATGATTACATTGTTGGTAGGTGGTTTGGACAAATCCCATTGCACTTTCTGTGATACCTTTGCCTTTTTCTATCCATGTAGAAACCAAAAATTCTTCATGTAAAACGTAGGATTAATGGTGCTGATCGGAAGGGGCAAGAATACAAGCAAAATTAAAATAGTATATGGACCCTTCGGATTAGGGAAAAACATGATTCAGCTAATATCCGACTTTATTCATACATTTGCAGAACAGTCATGGTTGTTTTTGTTTCTGCCGCGCCCATACCTGTACTACTTCAGTAACCAACGGAAGGTTGATCAAGATCATAATAGGAGCAAAACCGCAAAAGGCATATTTCTCTGCTGATGTTTGCTTTTATATATCCACAGTTGTTTAGTTGAAACCGCAATTTCCTTTTTCTTGATGTCCAGCAATAATATCAGAATTCCAAATTAGGAATTTGCTTTCTGGCCTACCATCCCAGGATCTCCTGCTACTTTTACTTTATGGTGAGATTTTCTTTAGGTCTTGATTCTCGACTTTGCCGATGACAAATATTAACTTAATTATAATCTCTGTAGTTTTACAATCAAGTGGATGGCTCCTTTACGTTTCTAGTGACCATTAAAGCTTGCAAGTCTAAGGCATCTTCCATGCCCAGAGTTCCACTAATAATTAGTAGTGAGGATTGGGGGATTTGGCATATCATTTCTGATCACAACAGAAAAATTACATATCATGCTAGTCATTTCAGACTGTAAATTTCACTCTGATACCCAATTTCAATTTTCTTAAACGAGAGAACTCGAATTTTATGGGTTATTATCATTATATGATACAGTAATCTAGGCATGGTGCTAGTGTTGTGATGGTGCTGCTATTTGAACTTGGAAAATCCTGTAGTTTACATAAAGTTCTGTATCTGCTATCAGTTGACCGAAGTTTGCCTTTGACACATGCTTTTATTTATTTACAGATAATTGCAATGCGCATTCTAACTAATAATATCCATAGATGGTGGTCTTGAGCACCCCAGCCTTCCGAGATGCTGTAAGCGTTGCTGGTTTTCCAGCTCTCTACTTTTTCCACTAAGTATACAAAGCTTAACGTCGCCATCAGTTTGATCCAGAGCATCTTGAGCATGATCATCCTTTGTTGGACCCTAACTTGTTCCATTCAAATAATAGCCATTAAAAGTCCAAAACACTTTTAAGCAAATATATTCTCACAGCTAGAGCATCAAGAAAGGCCAAAGAAGATTTGAAGTATAGGAATGATAGTTGTCTCTACGACTAGGACTGAAAAGATTAACTAATCGATAAAAGTGGTATGGGATAGGGAATCTTGGTAAGTTGCCAATTAAAAATTGATGTCTTGGTTGAGCGCATTGTTTTTTGACTTTAGTTCCATTCTTATCACATCAAATTTCAATAGATTACGTGACTAGCGGTAGGGAAAGATCAAGTGAAGTGATAAAGCCTATCCAGGATGTTCAATGCATGTATGCACACCCCACACTTTGCCTGTGGGGTGGGGCTATAGGAGGATATGCCTTTAAGTTTGATGCTCCCAAAGCTTCTGTTGATTGACCTCTGTGATTTGGACCATGCGTGTCCTGTATTGTTCATGATATTACAAATATATTTTTTATTTAGCTAGGTTAAGCCTATGGATTGATGACTGATTTGACGATGCTCCCGCCCATTTCATCCACCATAAATCACCTATATATCCCTCAAATTTGTAGACTAGAGTTGAGCGTATATAGGGGGACCAAGACTGCAATTTGCTATATATAATTGTATTTCTCATTGGTGCTAAACCAACTTACAGCGCAATATCTCCTACCCTTGGGTTTGGATGTATGAAAGAATCCCTACCTCACATTAATTCATCGTTTTGCCACCTTTTAACGTTTCCGTGGATCAATCCCCCTTGTGTCACTGCATCCTGACACAAGGTTGATGTGGCTATCTCTTCATTTGCCACGGAGAGCTACTTCATCCTGTCACCTCATCCCAACATTAATTCATCGTTTGCCATCTCTTCATCCATTCCTTGGGATAGCTACTTCATGTTGTATTTTCTCCTCCCCGAAGGGAGACAATTTTTTATGCACAAAGAAGTTAGAAAACTTAGTAGAAACGACCGATGCTTTTTGAAAGAATCACATAACCATTCCTAATGCTTGTTTTCAGGCAAAGGACAAATCTGAATGCTTGAACCACTCGTTCCAAGTTCCTGTCATGTCCCACAGCTGGCTTTTGGGACCACTACTCACCACGCCTACATTGCAAAATGGGGACATGCAAATAGTTTGTAGCTAGCTAGCTTTTAAAAAAAGAGAGAGAGAGAAAAGAATCTGGACCTCATTTTTATAGGGAAACTTTGATTTTTGAATACTAATTTACTTCTTGTGATGATCTAACAATGTACGGCCACTTGGGAATATTCAAGTCTTAAACTAACCCTTTACCTTTGTTTTCCAGAAAATAGGCAGACAAGTTCAGGAGAAACTTACTCGTCGGAGGAATATGCTTATGTTGAGAGAAACAAGATCTTGGGGTGCTTTGCTCCGTGCTTATGTCTTGTCTTCAAAATCCAAAAGCTGGTTGACTTTATATTCTTAAGAATGCAACTGGACAGGGCAAGTGCCCACAGCAGGGATCTTCTGTGAAGTGTTATCCGTAGAGACAATTATGTGGTTCGAGGTATTGTTGTGTGCTACTCTGAGGTACCGGTTCATCTCTACAGTGAAAGTACGCCTCTGGATATTTTCACCATTCCTTGCGATTTCTGATCAGGCAGTTAATGAGCTATATATCTTTCTGTAAAACTTTTTACAACCATGGAGTATAGGTTTCTCTAAAACCAATAATGGTTCTTTTACTTCTCTATACTAGTAAACTAGGACTTGACTTGATTGCTGGGATGTATAATTTTATCACATACAACTGTCTAATAGTGTTACTCCGTGTTAGCTTTGATAAAATGGTTTCATTTATGCTGTAGTGCTGTACACGTGTTTGTCCTTTTTTAATTCTTTTCAAAACATTTATGTTTCTATAAACGTAGTGCCTTTGCTACAACTTGCACGGACATGACATGTCAACTCCATCGAGTCTTTGGACACACTGCAAAGAGCGAGGTATGTTGTCTCGCTCCAAGGAATACTGAGATTGTGATAAGAAAAAAAAAAGTTAATCACATCTATATACTTTGTGCGACTAGCTAGCTATATTCAAGGTTGATGTGGATTTTCAAGTAATACCTATTTTCTCTGAGAACTCACTTGCATTGATAACATTGGCTAAATCAGAAGTTAGAATACGGGAATTTTACTGCAAATAGTGTGTTGGGTATGGTCTATGGTGTGGTGTAGATGAAATGTCATAGGAGGAAGTATTTTTATTTGATGTAGCCTCCCTTGCTGGGGATCCTCAATGATTTGATCCAAGTACTACTAGTGGAAAACATGGGTCTAGGCTAGCTCTAGTAGCCTAGTAGTATCAACGAAGAACGAGTAGCATTTTCTCTCTGTTTCTTGACCATAGGCTGCTATCACTGGGTGGTCCAAAAGAAAAACCAAAAACACTGTTTCGCATTGTAGATATAGCAGTACCAACAAAGAACGAGTAGCATTGTCTCTCTGTTTCTTGACCTTAGGCTGCTGTCACTCGGTGACCCAAAAAAGAAACCCAAAACATTGTTTTGCAAAAGAAAAAAATAGTTAAAACAGTGGAGAGATGGAATTGGATAAACTCACCGGTGATAGCAGCCTTACACAAGGTACTGCCCCCAGTCACACAAAACACGATTCCCCTATAAACAACCGCAGCGGATCCTGCTGTTGCAGTACGACGACAAGGGCAGGTTTTAATAATTACAGCAGCAGCAGGGGACAACGATCAATCGGCTGTGAGGCTGGCTGTCCCCTCATCTTTCTCACCCTGCCGCCCAGTGGCCACACCGTGTTGTACTGGAGAGCGTGGCCTGTGAATGCCACATATAAAAATTTCCGAAAGATTTGACGTGACCCTGCACTTGGAGAGTTTTTATATTTATAGCGCCCTACTACTACGGAAGGGACTTGTACCTAGGCTCATCACCATCCCCTGGCACTGGCAGGCACGGGGGAGCTGGGCTGGGCAGCTTCTGTTCCTTTTTTTTCTCCCCCATTTCTCCCCTTCGGGTTTCAGCAGCAGCATATGACAATTCTGTTTCGGACGATTGGTCAGATCCATCGTAGTTTGGAGCTGAACCTTTGTACACGTACTGTCGTGTACATGAGTTGCTCAGTACGTGGCACACGTTGATAACCGATCGATACTGACGACGGCCTCGTTGTTTGTGCTGCTGTAGCTACTTGTACTTGAGCATTCAAGAGTGACTGTGCATTCATAGCGGGTAGTACTAGTATAGCGTATGCGAGCTTGTACTTTAATTTGTGCTGGATGGTCTATATATGAAAAATGTCTGGTAGTTTCCTCTCGGACATGTAAATGTCAATTTGTATAGTTTTTTTTTTCTGTGGGCAGGGGGATGTCTCGTGTAGTTCCAGATTAGAGATTTGAGTGGGGTTCAGATTTTTAAGGTTTGAAAGAAGATATAGTTGGTGCGTTTTGTGAGGGAAAAAATAGTTTCTGTGATTAAATTCTATGTATGAATAATATGTAGCTATTTGTTGCAAAACTAGTATTCAAAACATGAGTCATGCGCCTTGGCTTTGGATGCCTTTGCATAGCTACCAGCAAAAGGCCATGGAAAAGATAGGCCGTGTCATGCATCACCATTATTTTATGCGAAAGAACTATGCGCATGTATGACCCGCGTTACGTTCATCTGCTGGTGAGCGTGGACCGTTGAGGAGCCGACCAATAACGTAATTTACTCCCAAAAAATAACAGCAGAGCATCTCTTTTTTCTTTTCTTAGTTATCCTGTGATTGATATTGAAAGTTAGTGGATTATTCGCGCTGGTGATGATGACTTCATCTCATGACGACATTTCGATGCTTCTACACTCCAAAGCAAGTACAGTACTTGATTGGCTGTGTCTCCAACAGTCTAATAAAGGAAGACAAAAAATTTTTTAATGCACAAGATTTATGGTGCATGGAACAAAAATGTTCGAACTCCATGCATGCATGGGAATACAAGCTGTCAGAATATTGGCACAGTCTTGAATTTTCAATTATGTTCATGAAGTATTTCTTATATATTTCATCTTATCTTCTGGTGCTAAATGTTAATTGGCTGTTGGCTTCTTATCCAAAAAAAAAAAAAACTTGCTGTTGGCTAATCTACCGAGGTATTTATTACTTATTAGAAGATTATATTCTGGTTTCCTATATTATTAGTTTCTTGCCCCATAAGTGAGGTTTCCTAGGTTGTTAGCCGGTCCTATTCTAAGTAAATATGACATCATACCACTTCGGCCATCTATTCTATATTATCTTGTTCCATTTCATTTTTCTTTCTTAGCTGATCATCAATTCCGGTGTTTGAATTAATGTTTACCAAATAGCGTTCATTAATTGGATGGATTACAAAAATCGCATGCTTTTTAAACATGTCCTAAAACATGTTCGAACGACAACACCCAACCCCACACCTAAGTGCATTCATGCTTCTAGGCGTACGTATATAGATAATATAAGACCTTGTCTAATAAATCGTCTATATCGTTGTCCATAGTACGAAAATAACACTGCAACTACACTAGCCTAACATCCCTTTTGGACATCTTTTGGACATATATACCTAAAGACGCTCTGTCGACGTAGAAGAGTTGTATATATACTTCATGGCTTGCGTTCTATCTTCATTTTTTTTTACTCTTGCGAGCTCGATCGGCTCACATGTCTTTCACGCCATGTGCCATTTACATAACTGGTCCTCCTCTCTAGCTCATGTGAGTCCGTGAGACAGTGACCCCCTGATGCGCACATTGGAGCATACTCTGTCCCTTGACTTTGGAGCCCCCGAGAAGATCCTGAAAGATGTTTGTTCGTTTGACTTTTGCCCTCTCGTTCATGTGTAGTGTTGTGTTGGGAACTGGGCAAGGAGTTGTTGAGCGCCATCTGATGGGATCGAACTGGAGTATGTTAGGTTTCACCGCATCTGTCTTGCAGAGAGTAGAAAGCTAGTAGAAAAACCCCTCTCTCTCTCTCTCTCTATAGATCCCTGCTGGCCTGGTCATTGATTGAACACTCTGGCTTAACCAATGGCTTCAGGTGGTTGCAAGAACCCCAATACTCCTACTTGAGAAGCAATCCTTTTCCATGTGTTGCATTACATCAGGTGCCAAGTCTCTGACAAGAACCACATGGAACAGTTTGCACTCATAGCTACTAGCTAGCAAGTTCAACCATTGGCTGGCTACATAGGATTAGGAGATGTGTGTGTGTGTGTGAGAGAGAATATAGAAAAGGCTATGCAAAAAGGCGGCAGCAAAAAAACAATATGAGTGGGGGCGATATACCTTTGTAGATTTTGTTTGCGTTAACTATTGCCAGTCCTCTTTGGGCTAATATAATCCTTTGTTAATTTATCTCTCCTTTTGGCATGCATGGCCCTTTGTTTTGTTGGTCCCCATTTGTTCTCGAGTGTGCTCCCCCTCATAGCCTGGCTTTCCCTTCCTTCAACTCCACTCAAGACTGTGATCCTAGCTACTTAATCTTGATCCCAAGCAACAAGCTGACTGCCCAAACGACCTCGATCACCTTCTTCTTTCTCTCATCTCTCAGAAACACGCATACATGCATATATATTAGGAGCTGTTCAAGATCAAGGAAACCACTAGCTACTCATAGAATTTTAGAGAGAGAGAGAGAGAGAGAGAGAGAGGGGAGAGGGAAGGAAGGAGAGATGCTGTAAAAGGGGTTCAGATTTGGAACATGTCAAATCACAGCATTTGATGCATAAGTAATGCACCAGGAGGTAAAGTCACAAGTTTTTCTCTCTCCTTTTTTTCCATTTCAACTCTCTTTTTATTTATACTGGATTACTGGGTGAGAGAGACGCGTGAGTGAGATAGAGAGAGGAAGAGAGTGCTAGAGTAGCTGCTTCTCCTTGTTGCCTTGCTCTCTTTGGGCATTTCTCACTCAGTTTTCTGGCCACAGCGGGGCTCATGCCAAGTTTCCCCTTCTCTTGATGCTACTGCATGTCATGCCTTGCAGAGCATGCCCAAGGATCGGAGGGAGGAGAGTGAGAGTAGATTCCCTTGCTGCACACAAGCTAGCTAGCAGGCCTTGCACACACAAGGCATGAAAAGATCTCTTCCCTCTTGCCACAAGGGATAAGATCTCTAGCTCCCCTCATCATCTTTTGTTTCTATTGGCCTCCTCCTCATCGTCCTCCCCTCTGTATGTGCTGTATTGCTCCTCTCTCTGTCTCTGCATACGTGCTGGCTGATATATGCATGCATGTATATACACTCTGAAGGGCATGCATGCAATTTTTGTATATAAAAAAGGGCGGGTGTGATTTGTACACATTTTTTGTGCAGAGTTGGAAGCAAAGGGGGATCATGCAATGCATATCCCTAGCTGCTGCTTGAGCGACACACAGAGGCACATGACCCTTTTGGTGGGCAATGATGGTGTGCAGGTGGAGGTGATGATAGATTGCCTCATCTGGGGACTGAGACATTCCATCCAAGGTCGCCCAGTGTCATGCTGCTGCTGCTGCTGTGCCTCACATTCACAGCTACTACTAGCTGCTGGCTGCGGCTGCAATATTCCATTTGTTTGCTAATGTGTTGTATCAAGATGCCTTCGATGTGAGTCTTCACTGCCCCTTCTCTCTCTCTCTCCTCTCTCTCATGCATTGCATCAGCAGGCACAGGCATGCTTACACCTGCACACTACTGTTGCTTGGGATTGCATGTGAGTGATGATCCTGCTAGCTGCAAACAACGTCGTCTGTGTGCAATGTGCAGCACTGATCGACGACACGGCGAGCCGAGAGGCCCAGCCAGCCAGGTGTGCTCTTCTCTTCTCGATCGATTGCAAGTTACCTCAGCTAGGGCCGGGCCGAGCCATGAGCCATCAATGGAGATCCCACCATGGGACAAAACATGATATGGTTGGGAGAGCCGGCTCTGTCCAGTCTCTACTCACCCATTTAAAGCATTGCGTGTGCACACTTGCTCTCTCACCACACACAGAGTTGGTAGCCCAGCCTAGACGTCCAATTCGTCAGAGGCAATAATACTGGTGTGTGCCAATCTTGCTGCTTGCAGAGGTCGGTGGTCTCTCTCTCTCTTCTGAGACTTTTATAAGAGTTCCCAGCCTGGTGGCTGTTAAACTTAAGTCCAACGGATCGTCTATATAATTATCCGTAGTACGAAAATAACATTATAGCAGCAAAGAGTGAAGTTTGAATATATCGATCCGTTGGAAGCCAGATTGTTCGGCAAGTCTTCTAACACTAGTAACTAAGCTAGCTTAAACTGACTAAGCACATGTGTAAAGAGTAGAATTACATACTGGCCGGGATCGGAACCCATGCATTCATGCATATGCTTGTACATACTACTGCTGCTGCCCACTTAAAGCTAGATTATGGCGTGGAGAGCAATACAGGCGTGGAAGATCAGTGTGATCATTAGGCGCAAATAGACCGATAAAGCAAAAGGTCTGCTAGCTCAGAGCACAGCCCCCCTAACTATACCTAATTAATGACCAAAATATACAGATGCTCCTCTTTGCATTGCATAAACTTTTCAATTATTAGCTAGGATTGTCAAACTGGATTATATATGTTATATCTTCATTATTTAATTTGTATATAACAACTTGTTTGAAAAAAAACACATTATTACTGTCCCAGAAAAGATGGCCCGCTGTCCAGTTTGATTGGTCAAACAAAACAAAGCTAGTCAAGTCAACATGTTATACAAATTAAAGATCAGGTAGCTTCAACAACTGAGCTACCTGTTTTCTTCCGCAGTATATTCCCATCCACACTACTACGTACGTACGAATAGATAATTTGCAATTTAACCTAGATATATATTTGGCTACTTGAAATATTATAATCTTGTGCGTATCGTAACATGCGTGAGTTGTGGGTATAATGTTTTGATTTCTTTCTAATGATTCACTCAATTATTTACGCACGCTTAAAAAAGCTGTAAATAACTCATATATAATTCTTAATAGAATCCATGCAAGAATGAGGCCGATATATATACATAAATCAACTGGTAACTTTCTTTTCCATTTACAGTTTGATTTTTGTCGGCATACTTTCCATGATTCAATTTAGTCATTTTGACTTTTGAGTAAAGAAATGAGAATCTATTATTATTGCTGCAGAGTTAATATGGAATTTCCCATTTATTTGCAGAATGGCTTGTCCCACACGTTTTATAGGAATTCCAACATTTGGGACTAAGATTAGGATAGTTAAATAGATTAGGGGCCTAGAACAATTCTTTTATAGGTAATTATGAGCTAGAAGACCCATATATCTATTCCAAAATAGGTTGGGATGCGACGTGGCTTTTTTGAACCTAGATCAGGGTTACTTAAATAGATTAATATATAGATATATAATTTCGTAGTTTGGGGATCTGGATGACAACATGACAATTTAGGAACCGCTAGTATAATTTTTTTCTCTGTATATTGCTAATTAGACTTTTTCCCAATGCCCATAAATAACATTCCTTTATGCAATTTTTCCTATGTCGTACAATCGTCTTTTTTTTTCTTTGACAAACATAGTACAAACGCAGACGCTCACACACGCACGCACATTCACCCCCTATGACCGTACGCACGCACACCCGACCCATATGAGCACCTCCGAAAGACTGGACCGGCAGATCTTGAGATTGACGAAGTCACCACGGGCGCCTCGCTGTCGACGGGAACGTCCATTCATATGGAATTAGTTTACCCTTTGATTTACACTTACACCCTTATTTTATTCATAATCAATCATGCATTTTCCAATGCTAGTCATGCATTTTCCAATGCTATATATAATAATATAAGAATTCTCCTATTCATTTTATTTAGTAGGTGTATCAGGACTTGAAAAAATCAAACTATTTTTTTTCACCAACAGTTAGTCAAAATTATATGACTAAAAGTTATAGGAATTTATCCATATTTCAAATATCTTGAATAATGCAACATTAATATTATAGTATTGATGACGTATTGTACGTGAAAAGTTGATGGTATGTCCAGAGACTTAGTAAATTCCAATAAGTCTACTAACATAATTAAAACCGACCATAGATGTGGTATATGTTATGCTAACCCATAGTATAGCCGTTGGAAATCTTATTGAGCTAGGCGCTTAAGAGTAACCACCTCGAAGCTCCTGTAAAATTTACCATTTAGCAAACACACATGGAACTTTGTATCTACGTGTGTATAGATACAGCTATACACATAAGCACACAATGCAAGGGACGCCAATGATCATCGAGATCGTCCAGATCTCCTGGCCAGCTATGGCATTGGATCCAACGTATATGTACACTGCTCATCAGTCCATGTCTCCATGACGTTCATACACCCGTCCATCTGGCTAGTACTCCTCTTTTCCTTTTCTTTTCTTCCCTTTTCCTTTCTAAGGTGCCCAGGCAACCTAAGAATTTCTAATATAATCTCTGACCAACAGAGTTGAACTAGGAATTTAAGGATTATAATTATATGGTACTCTCTCCGTTCCAATTTTTAGGTTGTTTGACTTTTCTCGGTACCAAATTTGACCAACTAGTCTTATTAAAAAATTTGCGAAAATATGAAAAATCTCAAATCATAATTAAAATATATTATATGCTAAATTAAATCATAGTGAAAATGAACGATAATTATGGTTTTTTGAATAAAATGATTAAGTTGTAAACTCAGGGGGTACTTTATCAATTTGATGGCACACCGGCTCAAACTACGCATCACAAAAACGAAAAGGGAGTACCTCAACTAGTCTGTACACACAAACACACAGACTAGGTTACATCTTCATACGAATCCCTTTTGTTTATTAGGCCCACATACACCAATCCTTGGAATGTTTTAGATTCCTCTCCTCCCCCAAATCACACACACACCACAGTCCACTGGATAAAAGACAGCGCCTCCCAGGCCCCAGCACACACTCACTCTTGCTGCTGGCAGTGCCACCTTTCCCCTCTCCCCAGTCCCCCTTCCATTCCTAGTTCCTAGAGGGAGAAAGCAACCACTTCTCTTCTCTCTCAGCCGGCTCTCTCTCTCTCTCATTGCACACAATGCATCTCATCTACTAGCTACTAGTACTATACTACTAGTACTAGCTAGGCTATGGGCTATGGCCGAGAGTAGGTAGTGGCAAGCTACTGTGTATGGCTGAGCTGCTGCAGTCTCTCACTCCCACAAGCACACACCTCTGTATTTTTGGCAGATGAGGATGTCCTGTCACGGAAGCTGCAGCTGCGAGCGCCCCAGCCCCAGATGCTGCTGCTGCTGGTCGACGTCGTGCTCGTGGCGGTGCGCCCCTATTAAACCCGCCAGGAGATGCACGTCGTCCTCCCACTCTTCCACCCCCTCATGCTCCTCGCCTGCCATCACCGCCGACGACTCCGGCCGCCGCCGCTCCTCCGCGGGCCGCTCGCGCCGGTGAACCAACAAGCTCCGTCTGGCAACCGTCGTCGAAGCTATGCTCGGCTCACTCCACCACCACTCTTCCTCCTCCTCCGACACCGACACCAACAACAATGACAACAAGAACGGCGGCAGCAACAACACCAGCGGCGCCGGCGTCTTCGCCGCCGCTACGTCCGCCGTCGTGCCGTCCGCACGGGACCTCGTGCTCGCATGCGCCGATCTGCTACAGCGCGGGGACCTCCCCGCCGCGCGCCGCGCCGCTGGCTTCCTACTCACCGCGGCGTCCCCGCGCGCCGACGCCGCCGATCGCCTCGCCTACCACTTCGCGCGCGCGTTCGCGCTCCGGGCGGACGCCAAGGCCGCCGCCCCGGGCTTGGGCTTGGTGGCCGCGCGGCCGCCGTCGTCTGCCGCCTACCTCGCCTTCAACCAGATCGCGCCCTTCCTGCGCTTCGCGCACCTGACGGCCAACCAGGCCATCCTCGACGCCGTCGAGGGCGCGCGCCGCGTCCACATCCTCGATCTCGACGCCGCGCACGGCGTGCAGTGGCCGCCGCTGCTCCAGGCGATCGCCGACCGCGCCGACCCGGCCGCGGGACCGCCGGAGGTCCGCATCACCGGCGCCGGCGCCGACCGCGACACCCTGCTCCGCACCGGCAGCCGCCTCCGCGCCTTCGCCCGCTCCATCCACCTCCCCTTCCGCTTCACGCCGCTCCTGCTCTCCTGCGCCGCCACGCACCACCACCACCACCAGCAGGTCGTCGCCGGCGGGAGCGCCGCGACGACGGATTCGAGCGCCGCCACGAGCCTGGAGCTGCACCCGGACGAGATGCTGGCCGTCAACTGCGTCATGTTCCTGCACAAGCTAGGCGGGCAGGACGAGCTCGCCGCCTTCTTGAAGTGGGTGAAGGCCATGGCCCCCGCCGTGGTGACCGTCGCCGAGAGGGAGACGCTCGGTGGGGGCTTCGACCGCATCGACGATCTGCCCCAGCGGGCCGCCGTGGCCATGGATCATTACTCGGCGGTGTTCGAGGCGCTCGAGGCCACCGTGCCGCCGGGGAGCCGGGAGCGGCTGGCGGTGGAGCAGGAGGTGCTCGGCAGGGAGATCGAGGCCGCGCTAGGCCCCGCCGGCGGGAGGTGGTGGCGCGGGCTCGAGCGGTGGGGAGCAGCGGCGCGCGCCGCCGGATTCGCGGCGCGGCCGCTCAGTGCCTTCGCCGTGTCTCAGGCGCGGCTGTTGCTGCGGCTGCACTACCCGTCGGAGGGCTACATCGTCCAGGAGGCGCACGGCGCGTGCTTTCTCGGGTGGCAGAGGCGGCCGCTGCTGTCCGTGTCGTCATGGAAGTAGCCCGCCAGCTACTGGGCGCGCCTTCTTCTACCTTCCGCATGCATGCATTCATGTTCATGCCGGAGGCGACGACGAACACGGCCTAGGGTTTGCTCGCTCACCAGTGATCACTACACTACCGCATATGTTGTAGATCAGCTAGCGTATATATGAGCATTGCATTTTGTTGCAATAATATTGGCTTCTTAATTGTTACCCTGCTTAGTAAGATCTCATGGTGATTTTAGAGGATGAGTTAAGTTTGCTGGGTTAATTGCAAGGAGGAAACCCTAACCCTAGCTTGCTTCACCGTTAATTGCGGTTAATCTTTAGCTTGTTGGTTGATCATCACTCTTAGTTAATTTGAGGAGTTCATAGCTTGCATGCATGGAATGGCATTGGAACAAGTGAAGAGGCCTTTAAACTTGTTGAGCCTAGCAACTACTTCAGCCAGCGTACTAGGCATCGGCTCTGCTATCTTCTCCTATCAATTTTTTTCTTCATTTAATTTGTTCTCACGGGTTCATGTTGGACATTCTATATATATATAGTTCTAGGGAAGATTTTGTCTATATGTTGGAGACGACCTATTGCAGTATTATTATTTGTTAATTTTCATGTGAGGAATCTCTTAACTGTTGCCTGTCTTCTCAATACATATTTATTTGCGAGATGTTTTTATTTAAGTTGGACGTGTGATCTTGCAGAATGTCCTCCTCTGACCGTACTTCAATTTTCAATTCATTTGTATACTAATTTATTTTACACACATCAGAGGCTTGGAAGGGGGGGAGGATCTTCTAGCTCCTAAAGCACATCACTTGCATGGCCTCGTTTTATATGGAGTATATATATTAATTCCTTTGCTTAACTTGCTTGTTGGCGCTTGATGCCATTGTTTGTATATTATACTTAATCATGCGTGCTTTGGCCAGCACTAGCAATAAAGTAATGGCCATTTTGGGAGACTGTTTGTGTGGGTGTAATCATCACTCCCCCGGTGTTGCAACTTGCCACAGGCCACAATAGATATATGCATATTTGTATATATATAGATGCTAAGACACCTAGTGTTTTTCTAATGTGCTGTTAGCAGAAAGAAAATCGATGTGTCTCCTCTCCTGCCCAGGGAGAAGGGGTTTTGGGTTCTTGTTTTCTGTGTCATGCCCCAGATATGCTGGTAAGCTGTCTTTGGGAGGGGGATGGCAGTGGCATGATCCCATGCATCAATGCCAACCCTAATCCCTGCCCCCTGTCCCCTCAAACAAAATCATGGGATTTCTCAAAACCAGGCCACCCCTTTTGGTGGCCAGCTTGCTCCCCCGTTCCTTTCTCTCACAGAAAAGACCATTCCCTTTTGGAAGGGCCCATGCTCTCTCTCTCTCTCTCTCTCTCTCTCTCTCTCTCTCTCCCCTTGGGATCTTTGCATGCTTGCCTTCTTAATCTGTTCCTCAAAGAGAACCATGGCATGCCCTACTTGCATTTCATTCCTTGGATGCCTGTCGTCTCTCATGAAAGTTCATACCCACTGCAGTTATGTTTGCATGTAGGTACTAGGGAAAATGGAACAAGAAGCATGAGTGAAAAAACAGCTGCAATGATAAATTTATGATTTCGTTCTTTTAAAAATAATATAATTCCATTTAACCCTCTCGCTTTCTTTTAGTGTGACTTTAAAGAGAATGATGATGGAGGATTTATGAAGATCTCTCTAGACCCTAAACGTACCTTCCACATATATCCTTATCAGCTTACCTTTTGTTAGAAGGGAATCCCAGTTGGTGCTCACAAGAGAATTAGTACACATTTGGTTATTTGCATGCATCATATTTGACTTAGAAATTATTGTAACAGCTAATTTTTGGCAGTATCAAATAATTCTTCTTTGTTTTTGCTACATTAGCATTTCACCAGTTCATTGTAGAAAGTGAGAAGAAAACGAAAACATCTACATTTTAAATATATAGAGCATCCTGCTTTGTCTAGCTTCAAACTGCGTATTGTTACATTTTTTGTCACGCCACTGGTTTTAAAATTTATTTCGTGCTTGCATCAATCTGATGATATAATAAATGAAAACAATGTAGATTCCTTCTCTTTCAGCATTTTTTGTGGCCCGGCATTTGTTTCATGACAATTAACTAACAGGAAAGAGCTAGAGAGACCTCATGTTTTCTGTGAGCCTCTGGTGGCCTTCTTAACTTAATTATTTAAGGTTTAAAGTAGCTCCTTTCGTAAGCATAATCATATCATCAGATCTTGTAGTCATATCCAATATTCATTTTCTCAAGGGAAAAGTGATCATAGATGTATTTTCTGCCCGTGTCTAAACATATCTTTTTTATATATTTGCCTTTGATATATCCAGTGGGCATGATGTGGCACAAAATTTTGGCAGAAGACAAAGAAAGGGGCAGTATATATATTCTAATAGTGTTTTTGCTTTTGTTTTTTTGTACGGCCCATGGTATCTTCGTCTCTAGCTTATTCAGTTATTCACCCACTTTCTTTTCTTTTTAGAGAGACAGAAAGGCATATCTTTTCCCGGCTTATCTGTTTTGAGCATCCATCTTGAGCCACTTATCTGTTTTGAGCATCCATTTGAGCCAACCGCCGGAGATGGCCTAATAGTACATATGATATATGTTGCCCCGGATGTATACATCCAATGGGATAGGGAAGGGATACCAGCAGAACCCAATATATAGGTATTAGCCCCATGGGAGATCCTATGTAAAATCACATCGACCGCAAAATGTCCAAAGAGTCATGCATGCATTCCTAACATTCCTTACTGTAAAGCGAGGGAATGCAACGGGGCACCCGGCTGGCCGGCCGCGCGTAAAAAAGGAGTGGCTGTAATAACAAAACGTTGCGTGTTCTTATCCTTGCTGAAAAGAAGTAGCAAGAACCCCCAAAAATGTAGGACTGGTTGAAGCTATATATTCACCTGTGTGTCGCATAGCAAAAAGTTTCATAGAATTGTCACTATCGATCGGTCGGTCATATATGCTGTGTAGCATAGCTTGGCTTCGATTACTCCCTGGATTTTGTGAGATTGTGATGGGAATCTTCAACAACTGGACTTTTTGGGAGTGGATATTATGTATATGCGACGTCAACTTGTTTCGTCAATGTCCAAATGAATCTTGATCAACATATACGTGAACCTTTGTAAGCTTCCTAAATGATTGCCATTCTTACTGGCAAGCTAGATGCATGGAGCAGATAGATATATAGCACGATCGAGATTGGTCAGATGGAGATGGCTCATCGATCGATCAGCTATAGAGCCGCTAGCTTCACCCATCGATCTCTGATCCGTAATGTACTAATGTGTCACATGCATCAAATCCTTTCTGTTGCTACAGGCGTCAGGCGTCGTGGTGGTTCATCATGAGGACATTTGGCCTCTACTAGCTTGTAAGTTCATGCTGGGCGAATTGTTCTTCTCTATATATGTTTAATTTTCAGCTAGGACAAATAATACCTGTTCTATTTCTATTCGTCCGAAATTAAAGAAATACAAATTTATGAAGCCTATCTTGTCTATAGACTGGAGTACCATTTCATATTTGTAGATGACGTAATCTAGACGTCAACTCTAGTCTACTATATAGACAGATGCTACTAAAGTCATTAATTCTATTTCTCTCAACATGCAAGCTATCCACGTCATCTTTTGATCCATTAAGTTAGAAGCCATGTCACTATCCACTAGGACACTCTATTAATGTCTTTCGTCGATCTTCTGTGGCAAATAACATTCATGCATGCAACTATTTGTCCTTGCGAACACTTCGCTGTAAAATTTTCACAGCATAAACACACAGATGATCAATCATTTAAAAGTTAATATCTCTCAACTAAGATGACTAAGATGAATAAGTTATCAAGTATAATCTATTTAAAAAATAGTGCATTCAAAAATAATCATCCACTAGGACGCCTTATTAATTTCTTTCACCAATCTTCTATGGCTAATAACATCTATGCATGCAACCATTTGTCCTTCTAAGCATTTCACTATAAAATTTCCACAGAATAAACACACAGATGATCAATCATTTAAAATTCAATCTCTCTCAAATAATCAAGTTAATATATTTAAAAATAGTACATTAAAAAATAATGTGTTTAAATAATGTTATCATGATGCACAATCATTTAAAAATCAATCTCTCTAAACTAAGATGAATAAGTTATCAAGTATAACATGTTAAAAAATATTGTCATACAATATATCATAGTATATATTTACCTTCTAAGTCCACGTCATCTTTAAGTCCACTAATTTAAAAGTCATGTCGTTTTAAAAATGTCCATAGCAACGACGCGCGGGGTACCACCTAGTAATCTATCTTTGTGGATGATGCATCTTGCATTTCCTTGAGATCTCAGCAATTGAATATGCAAATCCAACATTTTATGACTTCCATCAATAAACCCGACACCTCTATGCTAAAAATGTCCGAATATCAGTCGTGTTATTCCATAAGATGGCACAATTGGCGCCACCACAGAGCAAAGGCTATGTGTGGAGGGTAAGGACACTGTCTCGATCGTAGGCTGACTCCAACAGATCGTCTATCACATTGCCTATATTTAAAATTCACTTTGTCTATAGTGGAGCTATAATGTTACATTCGTACTATAGATAACCATACAGACGATCTGCAAAAGAGGCAGATCCCACATACTATTGCTACTACTCATCAGTACTCCAATCAGAGAACTAGTTTTGAGTTACTTTTCATTGTCCTAATGTCAACTGTTGTACATGTATCACTATTCACTAGTAGATAACATCAAAGCAGCCACTCTCCCTCTCTCCTTGAAAGAGGAGCAAAGGATATATGATACAGAGAGCAGCATATTGGACATTTCGTTGCCAAAGCACGAACACAACAGACGCAATCCACAGAGGTCGTCCTGCTGGTTAAGGCTGCCAGGCAGGCCATAAATTTTTGCAGGCTAGTACCAGATCGAAGCTGATGATGCGTTTACTCTTTCATACGGCAACTGTAGAAGTGACGACAATGTGCATGGAAAAGATGAATTGTGTATGTGTGTTCTACCCAAAACTGAATGAAGGTGATGATGCCACACCTGCAGCTGCACACAAGTTGAGACCAGTGTAGATCGGAATCATCAGCTAGCATGCATGGCCGGCCGGGTATCTTTGCTGCTGTGCCTAGCTATATGGTGGCTTCTCCCCTTTACCAAGATCACACACTGGAGACTACAGTTCGTTGCAGCTGGGAATAATACTTCAGAGACGATGCCATCTGGCAGTACTTTTATATTTTTTCACAATTTTTAGCATATACCAGGCTAATGTCACTGTGGACTGAAAATTGGTGTAAAAAATTGTTTGCGCACTGCACATGAAAAAAATAATGATTGCGCACTGTACATAGTATGGATACACTGGCGGGTGACAATAGCATGGTTTTCCAAGAGTGAACTAGAACTTGAACTCTAAAAAAGTGGACTAGAATTTATTCAGCGGTGTTTTATATGATTTTTAAGGGTGTGATGGGACATTACATGTGTAATGACATAATGTGGACAGTACAGGTGCTGGCTATGATTTGAGTAAAGCAGCATCTGCACCATAGATAGTAGGCTGCTGCTCCCATTTCTCTGTTTCAGCACAAGCTAAAATGAGTGCAAGGAAAGAAAAGCAAGTGACGGCTTGCCTGCCTGCCTGAATGGCTGTGTGTGTGCAACAGCTATCCGATCCAGCAAACAGGGTGGTACTCACAGCATTCACTGCAATGATAGGAGGACAAGGATCAGCACACACCATGCATATGGAGGGCTGGCAGAGCAACTGTTGGCCAGATCTCTGATGATTGGGATTCTGGTAGCTATATTTCTAGAAGAGAGCTCTAGCTCTACCTTACATTCATGTCATGTGTTTGGATTCCCGGAATTTTTGGGGGTGACCATCTGCTGGTACTAGAATATCTTCTGCTCTTTTTCTTTAATGCCATGCTCATCTGCATGCATTCTTTAAAAACCACGCCCATGCATGCACCCATGGATTCTTCAATGCCGCGCGCTGGCTGCTTGCACCGCTAGCTGATGACTAGCTCAGAGCTTAATTAGATCCATGAATATATCATTAGCTGCATTGCAGGATTGGGCATCAGCTAGCGTTATGCTGCGCATCTATCTCTCAGTCTCAGCTTTAATTTGCTTGCCCCAGTTTATCGTCTGCACTCTGCAAAAGGCACCAAAATTGATTAACTTTGGAGTTTTAGTCGTGCCAAAACAAAGGTGTACACTAGAGCTTGGGTCCCATACCCAAATCTTACAGAGCGTGCGTGTCAAGGGCAGGTCAGTCATCACGGCATATATGCTTATGCGTGCATGTAACAAAATAAGATCTTGACGTCCATCACAGTGTATTTTAAAAACGCCCTAAGCGTCACATAGGCGTCGCGTGATTCATGCGGTCACATGCATGCATATATCCGTGCGTCGGCGATTGTGTGTTAGTTGTATTAATTCATATCTTCCCCCATGCATATTGTATATAGTTTTTTCATAAGTTTTTAATGCAGAAGTGGATATATGTATTTCAGAAATAAACTTGCGAGATACTTTAGTACTATATTTGTGGATATTTTCTTCAAAAGTAGAATATACATTATACAGACCTAATGACTAGTATTATCGATGAGATGAGAGTCTACATAATTAATGGTTAGACAATATAATTTTATGAGTATCTTCTAGTGCGTAGTGCGTCTCATGTGGATTAACGCGGAAGCTTCAAAAATAGTCTCTTGTTAGATCAATAATAATAATCAGGCTTGTGGTTATGAGTGGATGTGGATTATATAGCCGGATATTATAGAAACAAAATGATGGATCAGACCACAGATGATAGGTAGTAGCACACATTCAGATATCTAATTATTGTACCCTTCTATTCGGAGTATTACTTAATAATTCATGATCTAGTAGGTCGATACAGAATGCAAGAGTTTTACAAGCAAATTAAACGTCAGACTTTTCAGAGACCTGCTGGTAGTATATACGAGTAGTTGCCAGTGCCACTGATCTTCTCGTGAGGTTGATCGTTCAATTCTTTGGCCCATTTTACCACACACACAGAAACAAGCTAAGATGGTTGATTGAGTTGACATTACAAACATGAACAAGGATAGCACTGTAGCAAAAGTGTGTGCGATTTAGAAAGGGGCCGAGGTACGGTGGGGTAGAAGCAAACAAGGAGAATCACTTGCACGTTCGGCGTCTGAAAACCTGCACTGACTTGGCAGATCCTCCGGCGATCCCGTTGCAGCCTTGCCTCCTATATATACAATGCAATTATTTTTTTTTGTCCGATCCTCTATTCCTCTTCCTCTCCCTGCTGGCTGCTGTTATGCTATCACCTCTCTGCATGCACGCTGCTGCGAGAAGCTACCGCCATCAGACTACATGCAGCAGGATACGTAAATGCATTGTGTATTTACTATTCTAACTATCTCTTTTTTTTAAACAGTGTCGCTACAATGTATAGACAATCCATTTACCTAATCCACTGCACATGGTCTCAGAACAACAACAGGTGTGTGTCACGGGCAAGCAGCAATGCAGCGTATGTGTGTCTCGTTTACTATAGGGACGGTACGTTGCTGGTGTCATATGGTCATGCATGTGAACGGCAAACGCACTGCATGTCAGCAGCATGCAGTTTCCACCACTGATCATCTCTATCACCAACGTTTCAGATTTATCCTAGAGTACATGAGAAAGGCTAGCTTCATCAATCAAACACCATGTGTACGTGCACACTAATCGTCATCCATTGATACAAAACACTGTATATTGCTCATATGTATTGTGTAAACTTGAATGCTTCCGAGATTGTTGGAGAACTTGATGACACGTGGGCTGATCTGATCGAAAGAGTTGATGACTGTCACACCCAATTTTAAAAATAAAACCAAGTGCTAACCATGTATGTGCCAGGATCAGTTTAACCACATACATAGCATAAACAAAAGTAATAACACAACCAGTACTTTAACTTAAGAGTAATAACCAATATTACAGACCATAAATGTCTTTAACGAAACCGAGTATCTGAACGAAAACGAGTTAACTAAACGACAGCGGAAGACGACCGTGATCCACAGGCAACTGACGGATGGCACACCAGCCTAGAACTCGTCGTAGTCCTGGAACTCCTGGTTAGGATCACCACAACTTTCTTCTGGATCTGAACAGCGGTTGCAATGGATGCAACGGATATAAAACAAGCAAGAATGAGTACATGACGCACTCAGCAAGTATTCCGTTTAGGATAAAAGTGGACTGGCTTTATAGTGGACAGGCATAGCAATTGCTTTTAGTTAGTCAAGTTTTAATTACTAGCAATGATTAGCATAACCCATCCCTTTATTGTAAAGACAGTAAGACATATTAAAAAGATAAGCATGAACCATAACCATATCCATCTTCATTACCATGATCACCATGAGCCATTCACCTTGAAGCTGAAACTCTAATCTGTGAGGGTCCAGGCCGCTCTTAACCGTGAGCACGGCTGATATATCAGTTTTAAACACTCTCGAAAGGTTGTACAACTTTACCCACAAGTCATGATTCCCATTGTGCCCGAGGTTTGCAAAGCCCCATTTATTCATACCTTAGATGAATCGGCAGGGTTTCATTACGAGACCTTTACAAAGAATTTCTAGAGTTATGGCCCACTCGTTACAGGTTACTCCAGTTGACTAAAGATATGAGAGTTCCGTTCCAAAGGGTGACAAATAAAATTGCACCACATTGGCAAAGGGCAAAGTCCCATATCCCCAGACCCCTCATACGCCATGTTTCAGGAAAGTAAGCCAAAACTCTAGTTCATCTAATTAATCAGTCAAGCCCAGTGCCCATGTGAGTCTTGTGGTTGTACTGTTTTCCTGGGTGGTCGCTCGGCGAACCGATCCTTAGGGTGAAGCACTTGAGCAAAACCAACAAAACATGCCCAAGTCTCCATGTTGCTAAAACCAAACTTTTATCATCAGGTTCACCATTACTTGATCAATTTTAGCAACATAAGTAAAGTGAGTTGAGCGGAAGCAATTAATTTACAACATCACAGCCCTCCCAGGTTATGAAATTTGTAAAGGTATATGAGGCTAGTCATCCTTATTAGGAGCATGCAAAATTAGGCTCTAGATCATGTGATTAAAGTAAATAGGACATAGGTCAAAGAATACTTGCCTTCCTCAGCAAAAATTTGCTCAGGAACTTCCCAAGATGGATTCTCGACAAACTCGGACGGAACGTCGGCTACACGTTACACACATACAAGCAATGAGCATTAACTGACTAAAACAGTACATCAAACATCATGAACAGAGGTTAAAAAGGTTTTAGAATTAATCTACACATTACTACGATTCCGTAGGTTCAAGAATCGTTCAAATCGGAGTTAAAACGCAAAAGTTATGCATAAAATAATGAAAAGAGTTTAAAATAAAAGAGATTTGAAACTCCAGGGGCTAAACGGCGAAACCAGGGACCTAACCGTGAAAAACTGGACCGCGGGTTAATTCTCAGAAAACTCAGGGACTCTTTAGCAAAAGTGCCCGCGCTGACCGGTATTGACCCCGGGTCGCGCGGCCTGGGCCGTTGGATCTGGATCGAACGGTCGGGATTAGTTCGGGCAGTGGAAAAAAGAACCTGGCGGCGGGTTGACCGGCGACGGTCACCGCGCGCGGCGGAAGCTCGCCGGAGGGACGCGATTCCGCGGCTCCGGTGGGCTAGAGCTAGCGGGGCGAGGTGCGTGAGCGAGCGGGCGGCCGCGCGAAGTGGGCGGAGCGGCTCGGGTGGCGGCGCGCGGGCTATTGCCGGCGAGCAATTGCCGGGGCAGCTGGGCTCGATTGAGGACGAAGGTAGGCTAGATAGGTTCCTCACCTCGGGGCGAAGCTCCTGGTGTAGGTGTAGTCGACGGGGAGGCGGCGACGGCGTGCGGCGACGTGCGGCGGCGACGGAGAAGTCCTGCGTGCACGGGCGACGGCGAGATTGAGCTCAATCCGAGGAAACAGTGCACAAGAAGGTTCGAAATTAGGCGTTTAGGTGTTCTACCTTACGACGAAACTGGCGGGATTGATCTCGTCGTCGATGAAAGCTTGTAGAGGCGGAACCCGACGCGAACTCGAGATGAACACGCGGCGAGCGGGCGCAACAAGCTAGGGCAAAGGTCGGCTAGGGCTCGAGCTTTTGGTGCGCAGGGCATCGGGGTCGGGCGCTTTTATAGGGGCGGAGGCCGAAGCTTGCGGGAGGGGCAAGGCAAGGCGGCGCAGCGGGGGCAAGTCCGGTTCGGGTCGGACTCGACGTCCGCGTCGCCCACGGCGCATGCGAAGGCAGGGAAAGGAAGGCGCGGGCGCGGAAAGGAAGGGCGGAGGCGCGGCGCGTGATCCTCGGAGGCTGGGCGAAGGACGCGGAGCGCGAGGATAGGGCTGAGGCCGTGGCGTAGCTCCGGCTTGAGCTCGTCTCCATCGGGCGTCGGACAGAAAAGGAAAGAGGGAAGGGAGGTGGAAGATGACAGGCGGGGCCTACCTGTCGGCGCCGGGAGAGAGGGAAGGCGCGGGCCGCCTTCCAGCTGGGCCGGCGCGCAGGCTGGGCCGCGCGGCGCGCTGGGCCGGGGCGAAGAGAAGGAGAAGGGAGGAAGGGGCTGGGCCGGCGGGGGTTTTGGGCCGAAAGAGAGGAAGAGAGGGGAAGGAGAAAAAAAAAAGAAATTTTTCCTGGGTTGTTTGGAGTTTGAGAAATTTTGGAGAGATGCCAAAGGTTTTGAATTCAAACTTTGAACACTGCAAAACACCCAATAAAAAAAATATGCAAGGACATGAATGCTCAAACATGTAATTCCTATGATTCTTTTTAATTAATTATTTTGAAATCACATAAAATCAAATAGGTGTCATGTATGATCAAGCAATATGAATAAATTAAATTGGTTCCAAAAGATTTTATTTGTGGCAAAATTTAGGGTGTTACAAACCTACCCCCTTAAAGAAATCTCGCCCCGAGATTTTAGGATTGGCTAGCAAAGAGTTCCGGGTAATCTGTTCTGAGGTCATCCTCTCTTTCCCAGGTGGCCTCCTCCGCCGTATGGTGGCTCCACTTAACCTTGCACATCTTTATAACCTTGTTTCTGGTAGTCCTCTCTGCCGTTTCCAAAATTTGGACTGGATAGTCTATATAGGTCAAATCATCCTGCACATTAAGTTCATCCTCCTGCAACTGCTTTTCAGGTACTCGCAAACACTTCTTCAATTGAGATATATGAAACACATTGTGTACCCTGATAATCTGTCAGGCAATTCCAGTTGATATGCAACTTCTCCCTTACGGTCAATTATTTTAAAAGGCCCAATATATCGTGGTGCTAATTTCCCCTTCACTTTGAATCGGCGTAGACCACGAATAGGTGATACTTTCAAGTACACATACTCTCCTACTGCAAATTCCAAATCCCTTCGACGGTTATCCGCATAACTCTTCTGCCTGGTTTGAGCAATCCTCAAATTCTCCCGAATCATTCGTACTTGTCGTTCGGCGTCTTCTATGATTCCAGGACCAAACAACTGCTTCTCCCCAGGTTGATCCCAATGCAAGGGAGTCCTGCACCGTCTACCATACAAAGCCTGAAAAGGTGACATCTTGATACTAGCCTAATAACTATTGTTATAAGAAAATTCGGCATACGGCAAACTTTTATCCCAACTAGTACCATATTGTATTGCGCAAGCTCTCAACATATCTTCTAATATCTGGTTGGTTCTTTCTGTCTGCCCATCGGTCTGTGGATGATATGCTGAACTGAAATTTAATTTAGTGCCCATTGACTCATGCAACCGCTTCCAAAAGTGAGATGTAAACTGAGTTCCACGATCAGACACAATCTTTTTTGGTACCCCATGCAAACACACAATTCTGGACATATACAATTCAGCTAACTTGGCTCCCGAATAAGTGGTCTTGACAGGAATAAAGTGAGCAACTTTAGTTAATCTGTCCACTACCACCCATATAGAATCAAAACCACTTTGCGTACGCGGCAGGCCGACAATAAAATCCATACCAATTTCCTCCCACTTCCACTCTGGAATCTTGAGCGGCTGTAACAATCCAGCAGGCTTTTGATGCTCAGCTTTCACCCTCTGACAAACGTCACACAAAGCTACATATCCTGCTACTTCACGTTTCATGCCGTACCACCAAAATTTTTGCTTCAGATCTTGGTACATCTTTTCACTTCCAGGATGGATGGAGTAAGCTGTCTCATGTGCTTCCTTCAGAATTAAATCCCGTATAGATTTTATGTTCGGAACACAAATCCTATCCCCATGCCATACTGTGCCGTCGGCATCCACTCGAAATCCCGGTGCCTTGTCTAACTTGATTAACTCTTTTACTTCCTTGATCTTCTCATCATTAAGTTGTCCCTTCCTGATTTCTTGTTTCAACGTAGGTTCAAACTCCATGGAGACGGTGCCTTCCGTATTATTAAGAAAACCCAAACTTAGTCGGTCGAATTCTATGGCTAACTCATCCGGCAACTCCCTTGCCCACAACAAACTGATCTGACTCTTTCGGCTCAAAGCATCTGCTACTACATTTGCCTTGCCAGGATGATAATGTATCTCCAAATCATAATCCTTGATTAATTCTAACCATCGTCTTTGCCTCATATTTAGCTCAGTCTGGGTAAAGATATACTTTAAGCTCTTGTGATCAGTATAGATATCACACTTTTGCCCGAATAAATAATGCCTCCATACTTTTAATGCATGCACCACTGCGGCTAATTCCAAGTCATGAGTTGGGTAATTCTTCTCATGATCCCTCAGTTGTCTAGAGGCATAGGCAACAACCCTACCTTTCTGCATAAGAACGCATCCCAAACCTAGCCGTGAAGCATCGCAATATACTGAAAAAGGCTTATGCATATCTGGAAAAGTTAGCACTGGCGCTGTGGTTAACCTCTTTTTCAACTCCTCAAAGGCTTTCTGACAAGCTGACGTCCATTGGAATTTAATATTCTTCTCTAGCAAAGCTGTCATTGGCTTAGCAATCCGGGAAAACCCCTCAATGAAACGCCGATAGTAACCAGCTAACCCGAGAAAACTCCTGATGCCTTTCACATCCTCTGGGATCTTCCAATTCTGCACTTCAAATACCTTACTCTGATCAACGGCAATCCCTCCATTGGATATGACATGACCTAGAAACTTAACCTCCTCAATCCAGAAATCACACTTGCTAAACTTCGCATAAAGTTTATGTTCTCTAAGTTTCTGCAACACTAATCTTAGATGTTTCTCGTGTTCCTCTTCAGTTTTGGAATAAATCAGAATATCATCGATAAATATCACAACAAACTTATCAAGATATTCCATAAACACACTATTCATCATGTACATAAAGAAGGCTGGGGCATTAGTCAAACCAAAAGACATAACTGTATATTCATATAACCCATAACGACTAATGAACGCTGTCTTTGGTATATCTGAAGGTCTAATTCTTAGTTGATGATATCCAGAGCGTAAATCAATCTTGGAGAAAACACAGGCACCCTTGAGCTGATCAAATAAATCTTCAATCCGAGGCAGTGGATATTTATTCTTTACTGTAACGGCATTAAGACCTCTGTAATCGACACACATTCGTAAGGTTCCATCTTTCTTTTCAGAAAGCAGTACTGGCGAGGCCCAAGGTGAAGTACTTTTGCGAATAAACCCTTTCTCCAATAGTTCATCTATTTGTTTCTTAACTTCAAGTAATTCGACACCAGATATTCTATATGCTTTCTTATAGATAGGTGCAGTTCCAGGTACTAGTTCAATAGAAAATTCAATGTCACGTTCAGGTGGCATACCTGGCAACGAATCGGGGAAGACATCCGGAAATTCTGACACTACTCTGATGTTCTCCAAGGCTGTGGCATCAATAGCATTAACTCCTGCTTGAGGCGGGTCTATCAGAACTTCCATGTTCTCCCCGGCTGGCGTAGTCAAAGTCACTTTCCTCTCAGCACATGAGATTACCCCATTGTATCTTTGCAGCCAATTCATACCCAGGATAACATCTACTCCTTGTGCTTTCATAACTATTAATGATGCTGGAAAATCTACCCCCTTATTTTAATGGATGCATCATCACAAGCGAACTCGGATCGCATGTTTCCCCCAGGTGAACTAACTAGCATTGTTTTTACCATCTTTATCATAGGCAAATTATACCTCTCTACATGCTGAGCAGTAACGAAGGAATGCGTAGCACCAGTATCAAATAGTACTAAGGCGGGTTGGGAGTTGACCAGGAACGTACCTACAACAGCATTTGGACCTTCCTGGGCAGCCTCCGCGGTAATGTGGTTGATCTTGGCGTGGCTGGAAGCTTGGTTGGGGGTGCCCGCCTTCGAACTCGGTTGCGGTGTCTGTTGCGGCGTCCCTCTATATGGGCATTGCTTAGACCAGTGACCTGTTCCTCCGCATTTGAAGCAATTTGCACTTCCCGGTGGTACTGGCGTGCCTGTCTTCACTGGGGTACTGGTAGGAGTTGGTTGGCGGGGAGCTTGATTGTTTGAGCGCTGCATTTGGGGATTGTTCTGCTGAGACTGATAGTTCGGGCGCTGATAGTTGCCATTATTGTTGTAGCGCTGGAATTGGGGCTGCTGCTGTCCGGAGTTCTGTGTAGGACGGTTCTGAAAATTCTGTGACCCAGAAAACCGCGGGCGGGTGTTGCTGCTTGATTGCTGTGCCTTCTGTTTGCGCTTCTTTTCCTCCATCTCGCGGCGAGTATTCTCCGTCACGATAGCTCGGTCTATCAGGTGCTGGCAGTTAGGAAAGGTATGGTTCATAAGCTGGTACCTGAGTGGATCGACCAAGCCTTTGAGGAAACGGTACTGTTTCTTGGGGTCGGTGTTAACCTCCTCTGGACAGTAGCGGGACAGCTGTAGGAACTTGTCTCGATACTCACTGACGGTCATGGTGCCCTGGGTGAGTGCCAGGAACTCTTCTTTCTTCAGTGACATCACACCAGCTGGAACATGATGCGCTCTGAACCTCTCGGTGAACTCCTGCCAGGTAATGGTGTTGGGGTTGTTATGAGCCAAGCGGTACGATTCCCACCATTGTTGAGCGGCACCCCGTAACTGGTGAGGGCCATAGAGGACTTTCTCCTGGTCGGTGCACTGAGCGACGTCCAGCTCCCGTTCTATTGCGCGGAGCCAGTCTTCTGCATCCATAGGATCGGCAGAGTGAGTGAACACAGGTGGGTGTCCCTTCATAAATTCTGCGCGTCTGTCTCGCGGTTGAGGCGGTGGTGGCGGGGGTGGTTGCTGCTGCGCCTGGTGCATGGCTGCCACAGCTTGACCAAGAGCTTGTATCACTTGGGTCTGGTTCATAATCAGTTGTTCCATAGTCATTGGCGGTGGTGGATTTGGGAGTCCTCCGTCCCCGCGACCTCCTCTACCTCCGCGGCCACGACCACGTCCACGTCCTGTACTCATCTGATGGACCAAATATACCATTAGTACTTATTTCCGGCCATATATCTCATTCAACATTAGTAACCAAGACAGATGAGATAAAGATCTGAACGTATATATGGGTAGAGCAAGGCTTTAACTCAGGGACTCTTTAGCAAAAGTGCCCGCGCTGACCGGTATTGACCTCGGGTCGCGCGGCCTGGGCCGTTGGATCTGGATCGAACGGTCGGGATTAGTTCGGGCAGTGGGAAAAAGAACCCGGCGGCGGGTTGACCGGCGACGGTCACCGCGCGCGGCGGAAGCTCGCCGGAGGGACGCGATTCCGCGGCTCCGGTGGGCTAGAGCTAGCGGGGCGAGGTGCGTGAGCGAGCGGGCGGCCGCGCGAAGTGGGCGGAGCGGCTCGGGCGGCGGCGCGCGGGCTGTTGGCGGCTGGCCACGGGGCGGAATAGGGACGGAGCTCCGGCGAGCAATTGCCGGGGCAGCGGGGCTCGATTGAGGACGAAGGTAGGCTAGATAGGTTCCTCACCTCGGGGCGAAGCTCCTGGTGTAGGTGTAGTCGACGGGGAGGCGGCGACGGCGTGCGGCGACGTGCGGCGGCGACGGAGAAGTCCTGCGTGCACGGGCGACGGCGAGATTGAGCTCAATCCGAGGAAACAGTGCACAAGAAGGTTCGAAATTAGGCGTTTAGGTGTTCTACCTTACGACGAAACTGGCGGGATTGATCTCGTCGTCGATGAAAGCTTGTAGAGGCGGAACCCGACGCGAACTCGAGATGAACTCGCGGCGAGCGGGCGCAACAAGCTAGGGCAAAGGTCGGCTAGGGCTCGAGCTTTTGGTGCGCAGGGCATCGGGGTCGGGCGCTTTTATAGGGGCGGAGGCCGAAGCTTGCGGGAGGGGCAAGGCAAGGCGGCGCAGTGGGGGCAAGTCCGGTTCGGGTCGGACTCGACGTCCGCGTCGCCCACGGCGCATGCGAAGGCAGGGAAAGGAAGGCGCAGGCGCGGAAAGGAAGGGCGGAGGCGCGGCGCGTGATCCTCGAAGGCTGGGCGAAGGACGCGGAGCGCGAGGATAGGGCTGAGGCCGTGGCGTAGCTCCGGCTTGAGCTCGTCTCCATCGGGCGTCGGACAGAAAAGGAAAGAGGGAAGGGAGGTGGAAGATGACAGGCGGGGCCCACCTGTCGGCGCCGGGAGAGAGGGAAGGCGCGGGCCGCCTTTCAGCTGGGCCGGCGCGCAGGTTGGGCCGCGCGGCGCGCTGGGCCGGGGCAAAGAGAAGGAGAAGGGAGGAAGGGGCTGGGCCGGCGGGGGTTTTGGGCCGAAAGAGAGGAAGAGAGGGGAAGGAGAAAAAAAAAATTTTCCTGGGTTGTTTGGAGTTTGAGAAATTTTGAAGAGATGCCAAAGGTTTTGAATTCAAACTTTGAACACTGCAAAACACCCAATAAAAAAAAATATGCGAGGACATGAATGCTCAAACATGTAATTCCTATGATTCTTTTTAATTAATTATTTTGAAATCACATAAAATCAAATAGGTGTCATGTATGATCAAGCAATATGAATAAATTAAATTGGTTCCAAAAGATTTTATTTGTGGCAAAATTTAGGGTGTTACAATGACTTGATGAGCATGGTGTGTAGTGGCATGGTGGCGCCATTATATTGGACGATGGCACGAAGCTCTTCTAATGGCAGACCTGTGGGGCCGGGCCAGCCGCCCGGGAATGAGAGAGGTGACGAGGCATGCTTTACCAGCAGTGGCTGGCCGGTGTTGGAGGTCTAGTACTACCCGGTTATTAATATGCGACGGTTTTAGTATAATTTTAAAAATTTAACTAAAAACATCATATATAATAATTGGATGGAGTATCGTATACTTCCCTCCGTCCCCCCCCCCCTCAAAAAAAAGCATTCTAGTTTTGTCCTAAATCAAATTTTTTGAAGTTTGACCAAATTTATATAAAAAGGTATAAATATTTATAGTACCATATGAGTATTGTTGGATTCATTATCACATATTTTCATGAGGTACCAATTTGCTGTCATAAATCTCGATACTTTTCTCTATAAATTTTGTCAAATTTTACAAAGTTTGACTTAGCACAAAACTAGAATGCCTTGTTTCTGGGACAGAAGGAGTAATAAACAATTAGGCTGATAATAAAACAGCACTTGTGTTTTCTCACTATTGGGCAGAATCATGATATGCATGTAGACTAGATTATTGTTACTTAGACAGCTCTATATATATATATATATATATATATATATATATATATATATATATATATATATATATATATATGATACTATTTTACCTGTTGTACCCTAGAACTACATAACGTCTATACTTTTTTACAAGCAGCATCAATATCATATGAGCAGCTCGACCTTGGGCGTGTATATATATAGCGAATGATATGATGAGAGAGCCCCTGACCCCCACTACTCTAGGCAAGTTCTTCCCATCCCAGATTATTACGGTAAAACACACAGAGGCAGGGAATTAGGGCTAACGACTCACCTTGGATGTATACATAGGCTTGTTTGGATTCGCTTATAATCGGATTTTGGGCCAACCACCGCGAGAATCCCACTCAAACGCGTCGCTTCTACTGTGAGCCTGCTTTCCGCCGAATCCACCCGCAGTACGATTCTTGATTTTTTCCAACCCGGAGCGAGGACCGGCCTTTCGCCTAACGTGGACCGATTATTCGCTCCTCCTGCTGCGTCGCCCTCTCTGTCACCGGCGCCTGCCCTGTCCCATCCTCCCGCTGCCTCCCTCCCCGTCACCGCCCGCCCACCCCGTCGCCTCCTCCGCTATCACCCTCCCCGTCGCCGGTCGGCCGCCCCATTGCCTCCTCCCGCTGCCGCCTTCCCCGTCGCCGACTGCCCATCCTGTCGCCTCATCCGTGCCGAATCCTCCGCCTCCGCGACACGCCTCCACCAGGCACCGCCGGTCTTCCTCCAGGCGCCGCCGGTCCTCCTCCCGCCGACGCCCGTCTCCAGCCGCCGTCAGCCCCCTGCTCCGCGACGTCCGCCCAATGCCGCCGCCTCCCCGGTGGCGCCGGCTCGAGCAGGGAGGAGAGGCGCCGGGGACCGGTAAGGGAGGCAGCGCCGGCTCGAGCAGATAGAGGAGGCACGAGGTTTGCCCGTCGGGGAAGAGGATAGGAGGGAGGGCCGGTTAATAATCAAGATGGCCAAACACCTCGATTTTCTAGACAGTAGATTCTCCTATGAGCGGATTATGTGGAAAACTTGCTTTCTAGATAAGTGTGATCCACGAAAGCGAAAACAAACAGGGCCATAGACAAATATCATGTGTGGATCCAGGACAGCACAACACACGCGCGCAGGGACTTAGGGCTAAGGCTATCCGCAATGGGATGCCTCAAAAGGTTCCTCAAAACACTGTTTTGAACTGTTTGATATAAATGCTACACCGTAGATAGAGAGGGAGATAGTTGGAATAGTGATAAGGAATGGGATTTGAGGAGCATCATTGGAGCCAGGGGCCCATTTGCAGCGTGCCAGGGCCCCGCGTACTGGCTGTAAAGTCTGAAGTCTGAACCCCAGCAAGGACAGTTAGCTAGCGCCTCACGCAACAATCAGTAGGCCAGCACAGCCCAGTCCATGCCATGCCATGCCATACAGCATCTACCCATCTTTTAGCAAGGCAGGCACTCCACCCTGCACTCCTGTATACGTAGTATGTATGTGAGCTCATTACACCACGGACACAATTGCGGATACATGTAATCATCAAGTTTTCGATCAAAACCAGTCTTATATGTGTGTGAAACATTTTTATGCAAAACCATCTTTAGAACATGTAGTGCGTGAAATTTTAGTATTTGGGTCACAATTCGCATGTGTTGTAGAAATTTGACACCCCCGGACCTTCAAAAATTTAGGATCCATGCCTGAGAACTTTTGATTCTAGGTGTTTCTCTCCATTTTAACTCTTTTTCAATATTTTCCACTTTCGTTTCAACGGGCATGTGGTCTGACAATTGTACCCCTAATCATCTTAGCTAGACACGGGAGCTATCTCCACACGTATAGTACAGGACCACTTGACCTTCTTCTTCTTCGCTGCTGCCCCTGCCTTTCTTGTTCGCTGTCGGCTAAACCTGGCGCTGCCTGCTGGCCCCTTACCGCCGACTATCCCCTTGCTCGCTCCAGGCCCTGCTGTCCACTAGAATGTATCAAGAGAGTAAGATTCAACAAAGGAAGAGACTTGTTTTAACTTGCCATATGGCCTGTACTTGCTGTCAGTATCATTGATCACTACCACAAAAACTGTGACCTGGTAAGTGGAGGTTCAACTATGACACGAGAAATTAAACAAGCCGCTATGAATACATGTTGGAAACTGGACAATGTACAGTAAAAAGAAACGAAGAGTAAATTTCAGAAAACATGTGTGGAATTTAGTTTGCTAATACTAGAAGAAAAAACCTATGTTTTCTGAAATCTGCTTTTGTTTTTTTAGAAAGAAATTAAAGAGCAGGCTTTATCTTTCTGCAGGTTGTCCCACATTTTAAAAAAAATGGTGCTCCCATTTGCACTAATCACCGCCAAAAACAAGCTTCGGGTTAGGATATAAATCAGGCAGCTAGAGTTCACAGACAGATGATGATGATTTCCAAAACTGCAACAATGATTAAGTTACGTTGTCCACAATGCAATTAATGTAACGGCGCGAACACCTCCAAGTTACAACATTCAAAGTGTAACAAAGCCCCAAAACATTCAACATTTAAGTTACCACAAGCCCAACATCCAAGCATTCATCAACATTCAGTTAACACCAAACCAACCAGATTCCAGTTTTGACCAACAGATCAAACCATTGAAATCCACAAAGCAAGCTTAGCCATCTGTACTGTGCAGCAGAGATGCTGCATTTGCTTCGGTGTTTGGTGTTTGGATGATCCTCTTCGTCCCATCACCAGATGCACCAGATGGTACTATCCTTGCCAGCTCCGAGGATTGTGCCGGAGAAGGAAGCTGGCATCATATTTTTTTATCAATTCCCTATGAAATCAGAAAAGGTAAATAAACATGCATGTAGTGCAGGTGAGAATCTCCATGGACAAAAAGAAAAATAAAAGCCAGAATAGGCAATACACAAAGAGGAACATTCAAGCAGGATACCTTCCCTCAAAGGACACTACAGTCTGCCTTATTGGCGATTTGCATTGCTGATTATATAGCCTGAAATGAGAAGTGTTCGCATCCAAAAGCATAGGAGGTACTACATGCTGCAATGATATAACTAGAGGAGGAAAATAACTGAAATTATTGGACTAAAAATTACCGAGCAAATAGGATATAGTATAGGGTGTAGCAAAAATAGACTACCCAAGAAGAAGCTATAACAAATCCAAACAGATTTTTACTAACCGGATAGTCCGAAGGTAGACAAGTTATATTGGGGGAACTGCCAATGGAGATGGCTTGAAATTCAAGGTTCTAGTCAGTTGTGTTAACCGGATAGCCACAAAGAATCAAGTTAAAGATAACGCAAGATAGAACCAATAGGTCAGTCTGAAGTAGAGTTATTTGGACTGGCCAGTGACAAGACACTCTTACCAAAAGAGCCGAAGAAGTTGGAGATCCGACACATTGTAACACTTCAACCAACCTAAGTGTGTCAAGAGTTCATATACAAGGTTGTGAGAGTGTTGTTGTTGGTGTTAAAATTTGTAATAGGATTATTAATTCTTGAGTCTTGACAGAGCAAGTCCAAGAGAGAAAGTTATGCTGCAGGAAGCACTTATACTCATCGTTGGACACTCCAACTTGGCGTGGAGTGGTGTAACACTTTGTGCGGGGATGAGGAGCAACCCCTACTTGGTATTAAAACTCCATAGAGATGGTTGCAAACTTGCAATGACCTTGTCTTGATGACATGGTGGCACTTATCCTTTGCTTGCTGGAGTTCCTTAGTGGGTTGGACAAGATGATACTAGGAAGAGGCTCCGTACTTGACTTAATCGCCTAGGTGGCAAACCAATGTGGACGTATCCTTTGGTGGTACACCACGAGATAAATTCCTTGTGTGTCTGCACTTGCTCCAGTGTTTGGTGTTTGGATGATCCACTTCATCCCATAGCCAGATGGTACAGTCCTTTCTAGCTTCGAGGAATGTGTTAGAGAAGGAAGATGACATCACATCTTTTTAATCAATTCACCATGAAAACAAAAAAAAAAGGTAAATAAGCATGCATGTTGTGAAGTTGAGAATCACCAACAAAAAAAAATCGAGAATAGGCAATACAAAAGGAGGAACGTTCAAGCGAGATATCTTCCCCCCAAAGGACGCTGCAGTTTGCCTTATTGGTGATTTGCATTGCTCATTATATAGCCTGAAATGAGAAGTGTTCACATCTAGAAGCATAAGAGGTACTAATATATTGCGCTAATACAAATAGAGGAGTTATTGGATTAAAAATTACCAAGCAATTAGGATAGTATTGTGTAGGAAAAATAGCCTCTCATGCCATATTTCGGTATATAGGTTCAAGGGATGATGAAGAGAAGAAAAAACACTCACGAAGAAGCTAGAAGAACAAAGCTAAACAAATTCGTACTGATTGGATAGTCTGAAGGTAGACAAGTTATATTGCCCGAACTGTCAGTGGCGGATCCTTAAAATTCAAGGTTCAAGTCAATTGTGTTGGCCGGATAGTCACAAAGAATCAAGTTAAAGATAGCTCAAAACTGAACTGACAGGTCAATCTGAAGTTGTTTGGACTGGACAGTCATAGGACACTCTTACCAAAAGAGCGAAAGAAGTTGGAGATTACAAAAATTGTAGAGGTGCTACCTAAGTGTTAAATACACTTCAACCAACCCAAGTATGGCAACAACGCATATCCAAGCTTGCGAGAGCATTGGTGCGGGTGTTAAAGTTTTTAATAGGATTAGTCCTTGAGAGAGCAAGTCCAAGAGAGAAAGCTGTGCTCCAACAAGCACTTATACTTATCGTTGGACCCTCCAACTTGATGTGGAGTGGTGTACACTTTGTGTGGGGATGAGGAGCAGCCCCTACTTGGTATTAAAACTCCAAGTGAAGAAAGTGATGTGGTGAATAAGAGGGACAATGGCAATGACCTTGTCTTGCTAACTTGGTAGGACTTTGCCTTTGATTGCTAGAGTTCCTTAGTGGGCCAAACAAGACGATAATAGGAAGAGGCTCGGTACTTAACTTAATTGCCTAGGTGGCAAACCAAAGTATACATCGCCTTTGGTGGCACACTACGAGATATAAATCCTTGTATCTGCACTAGCTTCAGGCTCCTTTGGAATGGATGAAAATTAAAACAAAGGAATTTTGTAGGATTCAATTCCTATGCAAAGTTTTCCGATGGGGTCCTTTGGAACAAAGGATTGAATCCTATCCAATCCTTTGAAATTCATATGGACTGGTACCCCCATAGAATTTTTTGGAGGAAAATAAACAGGAGGTCTAACCTCATGTTTTCATTCCTTTGTCTCTTGTATTCTTGTGTTTTTCGTGTACATGATCCAAACAAAAATCTTGTTACTTTCCTATGTTATAAATTCACGTGTGATTTCAATTGTATGGACATTCTAATCCTGTGTTTTTCCTATTCCTATGTGTTTGAGGATCTTGCATTCCAATGGAGGTTTCAGTGTTTGGATGATCCACTTCGTCCCATCGCTAGATGGTGCCATGCTTGCTAACTTCGAGGATTGCATTGGAGAAGGAAGATGCCATCACATTTTCTTTAATAAATTCACCATGAAAACAAAGAAGGCAAATAAGTATGCATGTCGTGCAGTTGAGAATGTCCATGGACGGAAAAAAAAAACAAAGCTAGAAAAGGCAACACACAAAGTGGAACGTTCAAGCCAGATACTTTCCATCAAGGACACTGCAATCTACCTTGTTGGCGATTTGCATTGCTTATATAGCCTGAAATGAGAAGTATTCACATCTAGAAGCATAAAATAACTAAAATTATTGGAGTAAAAATTACCGAGCAATTAGGACCGGAGGGTGTAGCGAAGATATACCCTCATGCAATATTTCAGTATATGGGTCCAAGGGATGAAGAAAAGAAAAAAACACACTCTAGAAGAAGCTAGAAGAACAAATCCAAAAAGATTTGTACCGATCAGATAGCCCAAAGGTGGACATGTCATACTAGTTGAACTGTGAGTGGATGAGGCTTGGAATTTAAGGTTCTAGTCAGTTGCACTAAATGGATAGTCACAAAGAATCAAGTTAAAGATATACAAAGTTTGAACCAACAAGTCAGTTTGAAGTTGTTAGAATAGGACATTCACATGACACTCTTATCAGAAGAGCCGAAGAAGTTGGAGATCACTCGCATTGTATATGTGATACCCAAGTGTTAAATACACTTCTACCAACCCAAGTATGCTGAGAGTGCATATTCGAGCTTATGAGAGCTTTGTTATGGGTGTTACAGTTTGTAATAGAATTACTTCTTAAGAAGGCAAGTCCAAGAGGGAAAGACTTGTTGTAGCAAGCACTTATGCTCATCATTGGACCATCTAACTTGGTTTGGAGTGCATAACACTTTTGTGCGGGGATGAGGAGAAAACCCTACTTAATATTAAAACTCTGTAGTGAATAAAATGATGTGGTAAACAAAAGAGATGGTGGCAATGACCTTGTTGTTAGCGATATGGGATAGGGGTATCCCCATATACTGCCCTCACGCACGCCGTCAGCATGTGCAGAAAAAATATAGTGGACCTAAATGGCAGCGGACTGTACAGTATCGTCAGACTTCAAGTTGCAGCATGCGTGTAGCCGCATGCTGTGGCATGCGTGTGAAGCCGCCTGCTCCATTATGAGGGACTCAAGTGTACCGAGTCTAGTCTTTTGTCTTGGTTGTGATGAGCGCTTGTCAATACTGAAGATTTGCTAAAGGATGAGGGAGCACCTCCTAAGTGTGACCTGGAGGAAAAGCCCTCTCGAGTGGACGGCAGCGCCAGAGTGGACTTGGCATGACAAAATCCCTGCCTAGTGGACTGGCAGGTGGCTTAGGTTGCGGCCCAAGTTAGGCTCGGCCCATAAGTGTGACCTTGGGTGCGGGATGGTGTAGTGAGTCATAAAGTCACCCCAAGAAGTGAAGCCCACAATTGTTTCCTGGTTCGAGCGTCAAAACCAGAGCTCAAGATTATTTCCTAGTTCCATCGTCAAAACCAGGGCTGGTTGCCGGTATTCCAAAACCGGTAGTTATCCAAAGGGGTGAGCTACTGGACACGTGTGGAGATCATCCAGACGAGGCAGAGAAACCAAAGACGCCTTGTACTCCATCGTGTTTGTTCATCCGAGTTTTATTGTGTCTTTTCTGGACTCTACAAGCGTTGTACTGTCAAGAGTTTGTAATACAGGGGTCAGATGCAAAACTGCCTTAGGGCAATAGGTGTGTAGAATAAATAAGGGGTGTGCTGCTCTATGCCACATCTCTTGTCTAGTTAGACTTGTGTTTAGGGCTAGTAAACCCTAGATTTTCATCCCTAAGCAAAGAGCTTCAAGACTAGTGAGATTGTAGTGATCTAATCCCCATTGTAAGAGGGTAGGAGTAGGGTGGATGCTTAGGCACGAATTTCCCATTTTGTAATCAGGTCTTGAGACCACTTTGTGGCAGCAATAGATATATTTTGTGCAGTTCCTTGTGTGTGCTTCCTTTCCTCTCTCTCGATTGGCTTTTGATCTTCGTTTCTTGACCTTTTGGTGTGTTTGGCTTTGGTCAAGTTCAAGATCTTTCTATTGCCAGTGTTTTGGACTGCTAGGGCGTGGTTGGGTTGTGGTTTTCCTTGCCCAATCTTCAGATCCATGAGCAGCCCCCCTTTTCTTCACGTTCTTGCCTAGTGAGCTTCACTTCGGGGAGAGTTAGATTCATAGAGAAATCTTAGGGGCTTGGCCTTGATCTATTGGGAAAAGCTTCTCCATTGGTTAAACTAGGTCCCTGCAAAGTTTGGTGAAGTTTGGAGTTCATTTGGGCAAGTTTTGGATTGGTTGAGGTTTTTCTCGGTCTCCAGTTTGTGTCAGCCCATATCGTACGGGGGTACCACAGGACCGTCTGGTGGTAGCATATACCGTCCGGTGGCTCACCACAGGACCGTTCGGTGGTAGCCAATACCGTCCGGTGGCTCACCACGTACCGTTTGGTGCTCTCTGTTGTAGGCTATTCGTCGGTGTTTTGGCTCGTTTTGCAATGTTTTCTCTTGGTGTTTGAGCGAGTGTTGTGTAGTGCTTCCACATAGTTTTCCTCTTCGTGTCCTAGGGTTGGTAGCTTGCTCTTGCTATGCAACCTTGCACGGTAGAGAAGAGAGGGTTTTTGGGTTGTAGGTTTTAGGTGTCGACCTATTCACCCCCCTCTAAGTCGCTCTTTCGGTCCTCACATTATTTTACTGGACAAAATCATTTGCTACAAGACTTGACAAGACCTCATCTTTTGACTTGGGAAGTGAAGAAACAATGGGCATGTTGCATGCATGTGCGGTGTGCAGCCCCCGGAGTTCCCTACTCTTGCATGCATGCGTGGGCAACCCCGGGGGGCTCCCATGCATGCAGCCCCGGGACTCTCTAGGGGTCAGCCTTGCATGCATATTCTTGCCCCTTGGGCAGCCCCTGAATCTAGTTACAGTGCTCCGAGGTTTGCCTTGTATGCATGGCATGCATACTGCAATGACGATAACATCCATCCAAATATTAAAGCACAACATGGCTACAGGAGATACTATTGGACAAGATAACGCCTTTTGACTTGGGGGCAGAAGGCTACATGCTACATGCTGTATGCAGCATATGGCTACAAGCTTCAAGTACGGACGATGCAATAGGCTCTCACTACCAACTCTGCAACAGCACCATACCTACTCAGTACTATTTCTAGACCTGCATCATACCTCATAAATTATTTGTACACATAGACTGAACATGACATACTCTCTTGTGTTATAAAAGGAGGCAGACCACCACGCACAAGGGGGGGCTATCTCCACTCACACACTGCTAGGCTAGCTCCTACTATCTCTCCATACACGCTCAGTTAGGCTGCGAGCTGCTCCTCTAGCTCCATCGTACTCCAGGCTCTGGCAAAAAATCATTACTAGCAACACAGACACCAAAGAGGACGTACAGTGTTACGCTCCGGCAGCCCGAACCTCTCTAAAAATCTCATGTGTTGTGACGGCGTCCACTTTTATCGCATTGGGCACCAGAGCCCCGTTTCTCTCTATTTTTCGGGTACTATGTGTACCCTAGTGTTGGCTCGATTTTCGCCAACACTTGTCTTCATGACTTTGGTGGCATTTAGCTTTTATTTTCCAGAGTTCCTTAGTGGACATAGCAAGACAGTAATCGGAAAAGGCTCAGAACTTGACTTAATTGTGTGGGTGCCGAGCCAACGTGGACGTAGACTTTGGTGGCAAACCATGAGATAAATTCTTGTGTCTGCACATTCTTCAGTGTTTGGTGCTTGGATGATCCACTTCATCCCATCGCTAGATAGTACCATCATTGCCGGCTCTAAGGATTGTGCTGGAGAAGAAAGATGGCATCACATTTTTTTATCAATTCACCATGAAAACAAAAAAGGTAAATAAGCATGCATGTTGTGAAGTTGGGAATCTCCATGGACAAAATGAAAACAAAGCTAGAATAGGCAATACACAAAGAGGAACGCTCAAGCAAGATACCTTCCCTCAAAGGACATTTGTAGTCTGCCTTATTGGTGATTTGCATTGCTGATTATATAGCCTAAAATGAGAAGAGTGTTTATATACAGAAGCATAAGGGGCACTAATACACTGCATTGATACAAACAGAGGACAAAAATAAGTAAAATTATTGGAGTAAAAATTACCGAGCAATTCGGACAGGAGGGTGTAGCGAACATAGTCTTCCATGCCATTTTTCGCCATATAGGCCTAAGGAGTGAAGAGAAGAAGACAAAGAAAAAAACACTTAAGAGAATCTAGAAGAACAAATCTAGACAAATTTGTACTAACCGGATAGTCCAAAGGTGGATAAGTTATATAGATTGAACAATTAGTGAAGGAGGCTTAAAATTCAAGGTTCTAGTAAGTTGTACTGATTGGATAGTCATAATCAAGTTAAAGATAGCCTAAGATTGACCGACAAGCCACTTTGAAGTTGTTAGGATCATGCAGCCACATGACACTCTTACCGAAAGGACTGAAGAAGTTTGATATCACACAAATTATAGAGGTGCTACTGTCATTCTTCTCAATAGACGGGGTCTCTAGCTCGACTCGAGCCTCAAGAGGTTCTTTTGGGGGATGTAGGGCGGCAACACTTGCTACAACCGGAGCTGCGGTGAGGAGTCATAGGAGAAGGAGGATATCAGGCTTTTTAGATAGGTTCGGGCCACCATAGCATAACACAATACATCATCTAACGTGTATGTAGTATTACTTGGAACAATTTCTGGCCGGAGCCTTAAATATAAGGGAAGTGGTAGAAGATCGTACTCCCTCCAGGTCCCAAAAGAGTGTCGTTTTGGACATCGACACGGTCTCCCAAACATGAGTTTGGCCAATGTTTTTGTTAGAATAAAAATAAATATCATATGAAATTTATACTTTTATAAAAATACTTGTTAAGACAAATATATACATATGAATTTCAACATTCAAAACTAAATCATATAAAAGTTATATATAGTCAAAGTTTTAAAAGTTTGACTTCTACTTTTTCTAAAACGACACTCTTTAGGGACCTGGAGGGAGTAGAGTCTAAGCCTGACTGTGTGTGATGAATGAGTGAGTGGAATCAAAAAAGAGAGAGTTATCTAGTGCGCTCGAGTGTATCTCTAGTGCGTTGTGGTCTACTCCCTTTTATAATACAAGAGAGCAGCCTCCTATTCTATGGGTCCTAATAATTATGACGTATGGCTTGAACTGGTGAGGCAGGGCTCGGAAAGTACATAGTCAGTGAAGGCAATCCATTGTACCCATCCCTATATAGTTCATGCTACTTCAGTTTGTAGCCTCGATTCCACAAAAGTCAAAAAGTGTTGCCAAGCCAAAATGTGTTGTCAGCATGCACTGTACACATACAATAGAGCAATGGTGAGGCTAGTGATTCGACTTGCCCTGCACAGACACAGCACAGCATGCTGCTGGGTGTCTGGGTGTAAGGTGCATGCACTTGTCACTATATGCCACATTAAATGTGACAGAAGGGGCGTTACATCCCTCCTACCCATTATTTGTTGTGTACGATATATGGAGTCCTTATCCAACTGGCATGTCCACATAGTTGGATGCATGACCAGCCGTGGAGAAGCACCGGGACCACCCACATGGTGTCGATATGAGGGCCCCAAGTCCCGCCGGGGTCATCGATGGCCCATGTAGCTTTCCATGGAACCATATTTTTATTGTAGATGCTCACATGTGGTACTCATCTGCAGAGGATAGCATGTATGGTGTACCCCTTTCCCATAACACTGATAGCTACCCAAGTGTTACATACACTTTAACCAACCCAAGTATGCTAAGAGTTCATGTTCAAGTTTGTGAGAGCTTTGTTGCAAGTGTTTAACAGTTGTAATAGTGTTAGTTCTTTTGAGAGTAAGCCCACAAGAGGAAGACTTGCTCGGCAAGCACTTGCACTTATCGTTGGACCCTCCAACTTGGTGTGGAGTGGCGTAACACTTTGTGCAGGAATGAGGAGCAACCCTATACTTGCTTTCAAACTCTATAGTGAAGAAAGTGCCATGGTGAATGTCCATGACCTTGTCTTGATGAGTTTGCAATCATTTGACCTTACCTCTTTACTTCCACATTTATATCTTGTATGCCTTTACCTTTTTCTTAGTTATATTAATAAGGTTTAGCTATAGGTTCTAGCTCTTTGGGGGCAATTAGAGGTTCACATTGATAAACATTAGTGGTGACTAGTATGTATGTGTCGGACATTCTAGGTTTAACATATGCACCAGATTAAACCACTGGTTTAGAGAATGCAATTAGTGGCCTAATTCAACCCCTCTCCTCTTGAGTCAGACGCCTTGACGATCCTACGGAGCGCAAGACTATACTTCCCACACATAGATTTTTCCTTCACAATTGCCTAATTGAAATAATGAGTGTTTTTTTTTCAAAAACTGTTATTTCACTTGTATCTCCAAAAATAATCAAACATATATGAATTTATTTACAACTATGTAATCAGCAAGTTTTCAATGAAAAACCAGATTTATATATGTGTGAAACATATCAGCGCAAAACCATCTTTAGAACATGTAGTGCCTCATGGAGGTCTCAATTTTCATGCCTTGTGGAATTCGCATACCTCGTGGGTGTCTCTACGAGGCACACAAATTATGATCCAAATACTGAAATCTCTCAATAGAAGATTAGTGAATTGATGGGGCTTTAACACTACAAAATGAATCTGAATTTTAGCTTAAGTATCGAAAGGGACATCGCGGCTAACACGCTTCGAAGGCCCCACGCTGATAGTGGTGGTTGGAACCACCTGGCGATGGAGCAAGCATATGGAGGCGGTGATGTGGATGGTGAGGAGGAGCTTGGGATCGGAGGGGCAGCGGTGGCCAAGCAGGAGTCGTGATGGCATTTGTCATGGAATGGTGTGGGCAGCAATGACAAGAATATTAGGGTTGTTTGGATAAACCCAATTAATTATTAGACTGACTCCAACAGTTTACCCATTCATTTGTCTATTTTGCATGGTTTGATATCTCATTTTCCGCGCGCTCTCACAATAATATGCGTAGAAAAGCCTTGTGGTGGTAATCACTTATACTTGTTGTTGGATCCTCTGACTTGGTATGAAGTGGCGTGACATTTTGTGCAGGCACAAGAAGCAAGCACTACTTAGTGTTAACACTTTGTATTGAAGATTGGTGTTGTAGTGACTGAGAGAGACAGCGACGGTGGCATTGCTTGCAATTTGGTGGCACTTAGCTTTTGCTTGCTTAGAGAGACTTTTGTGGCTAGAGTATGTAAAAATGTTATCGGAAAAGACTCGGTACTTTGTCCTTGTTGCCTTGGTAGACGTAGTTTTTTTTTGTAGAAATCTTTGGTTCCAAAATCCAATAGATTATCTTTGAAAGATATAGTTTGACGCTATAAGGTTTTTTTTTTTTGATAATATCAAGCCTTTATTCATTCAAAGGCAAAGTACATTGAGGATTTTAAACTCTTCCCAGGAAGAGTTTTGAAGCAAGGGTACAACCGAGCAGCCGTTGACATGATTTCTATTGCTGCACTTGAAGGTAGTGGTAGTACCTAGAGATTGCCTACCCTTTTTAGCAAGATTGTGTGCTAGCTGTAACATTCGAGGTCCTTGGAATTTTCCTGAAAGATTGCAGATGGCTTGTACAACCTGCTGAAATCTGTGCTATTAGTGGTCTTAATCTCCAGTTGTTTGATCTTGAAAGCGTCTAGTTGGAGTTGAGAGTGTCCACCAATACCTGGGAATCAGATATGAAAAAGCAGTGTAGTGCCTTCTAGGCATGGAAGAGCGTGCAAATAGCCCACCTAACGGCCTCATCGCATGCACATATATAAGTGCGTCCGCAATGGTAATAGATAACCACTGGCTATTTGATTTCACATCATCTAGTAGGGGTTCACTCGTCATAAATTTTAAATAGTCTCTACACAAGATTGTAGACACCAATGACTAATGAAAGGAAAGAATTGCTTAAGTGGGCCATGAACCACTTCGATTGCCACAAATAGATCAGCTACTAACTTCGTAACTCGTCGCTAGTGAGGAGGTTTTCGTTGCTCTCTCTCCTCCACGTAAGCAAATAGCCAGTGAAATAGCCATTCATTGGAAAACCCCTAAATGTTTGAGCTGTAAGTGAAGGCTCCCCTCGTTTGCCGGGAGGATTGTGCTGCGGCGTGGGCTCCCAAGCACCGCGTAGGAAGGCTCCCAGTGCTACGCGTGTTTATTCTCGATACCGAGTGCAGCATCAGTCTATATGACTAACTCCATCATAGGGTCCATGCCAAAAAAATCATATACACGTTATGTTGAGTTATCAAAACTCGACCGTCCAAAATGTATGTACACACCCCCAAACACAGACCGCATATGGAAGCAACTAGATTTTGGAAGCTAGATTTTAAAATCTAAATAGACCAAAATCTGCTCATGGAAAATTCTAGGCACGATTTTAAAATTTGTCTAGGTGCATAGGTCTTTCTAGATCCTTTTTTACCCTTACTATTGGACATTGATTGGACGGGGTAGAGACCTTTGGGTAGAGGTGTTTTTGTAATTTATGTAGGCACAATCAGTAGAAGTTAATTGGTAGAATATGGATTGTAGGATTTTAAAATCTACCTCTAAATTAAAATTCTAGAATTTACTCCCTCCGTCCCACGATTGAAGTCACTTTCTTGGATTTCCGTCCATGGTTAATCGCTCGTCTTATTCAAAAATATTTATTAACATCATTTATTTATTATTGATCGTGTCCATAATCATATTCTAAACGTAATAACAAAATAAATAATATTATTAAATATTTTTTGAATAAAACGATTGATTAACCGTACACGGAATTCAAAGAAAGTGAACCGTGGGACAAAAGTAGTACAATTTGGTGGCTGTTTGGATTGGAATCCAGATATTAAAATCTGGAGTATACAATTTGCGTGGTTCCATACAGGCCTACAGCCTCGCATGCGAGCTTGTAGAGCTCGTATCTGAATATCTGATGCATGCATGCATGTATAGAAAGCATGTCAGACACTCAGACTGCGTTAAGATCAGAGAAAAAGGCGCACGCACGTAGAATAGAGAGGGCAAGAAGATCAGGCACACGCATGGTGGCATGGCTCTGTCCTCTGTGAGATAGAGCTCGCCACCTCGGTGGTACAGTTGCAGAGCTACCGAAAGATGCCGGGTTTTAGACCATTCTCAATGGCTTGTCTAAAAAGATTTGTCTATCCACTGTTTTAACTATCTTTTTCTCTGTCTACCGTAGCATTATAGTGTCATTGTGTGCTGTAGTCGATACTTTTGGGCAACCCATAGAATACCGCACCATATATCCCGGAAACGTCAGGGCGTCTCGAAGAGATGCCGCGCTCCTTCCCTGCGTGGGCGTGGCTGCGTGCGCTCGTCTCGTAGCCTGGTCGTAGCCCGCCGCGCCAGCGCCAGCGCCAGCCGGCCAGGCCAGTCGTCGCGTCGGCACTCGGCAGGTAGCGCAATTATTGGCACGGCACAGCCCAACTCCAAGGTCCAAGCTCAGCGCGCGTGCGCGCAAGCCGTCGGCATCCGTCGCGTCGACGGGCACGGCGCACGCACGTAGTAGTACATGATGGCAGGCAGGCAGGCCAGCGCATCAAAAAGCCAGCCGCCAATGCGTACCACTGGCAGGCAGCGCGCGCAGCAGACACGCATGGTCAGATCGACGGATCGAACGCCGCGTCTATTTCCCATCCATCAGATGCTCACCAGTCACTGCCGCCCGCCTCCATCCTGACCTGTAGCAGCATCTGCTGCTACGGTGCACGAACACACGCCACCTCCGTCGATCCAATAATAATCCACGAGGGGCGCAGCAGCTTGCTAGTCAGCTGCGGCGTGATAAGATTTTATTTACAGCCATGGCCATGGATTATACCAGCAGCTCGTTACTTAGGACAAGGTACGTTACACCGTGTCTAATGAATGGAGTAAAAAGATTGCTGATCCACTGTTTCAACTAATAACACTACAGAGTACATTTACACGTTCGATTGGAGACGGTCCTCCCTTCGTCAGGTCCGGCACGGCGCCAGGCGGCAACAGCAGCCAGCACTCAGCAGCATGGCACGCTGGGCCAGCTGGGCGACGCCGCCGGCCACTTTACAACGTTGTAGCCTATGTAGCACATGACATGCCACAACGCCGGCCGGCCGGCCGGCCCGGCGGAGCCCCCCGGCCCAGTCGGCAGCAGCCAGCCGGCCAGGGACGAGACGACGCGTCCCGTCCCGTCCGCCCCGTACCGTTACACGATCGAGGCGACGTTGACGTTACAGCATCAGGCACGCACGCGCGCGCCGGGGCCAGAGCCAGAGCCCCGACACGAGGAATTTCCGCACCGTCCGTCCAAGTCCGACACATCGACCCGCCACGCACCGACGCACGGCAGCACCTGCCTGCCGCTGCCGGCCAGGGAAGAGAAGGCCGGCGCGGCGGCTAGCCTGCCCTTCCGGCCTGCCTGCCCCTTCAACCTACATTACATACGGCGGGTGCACGCCGCGCCGCCGTCGTCGTCCACGGTGACGATCTCGTCCAGGTCGGCGGGCGGCGACGCCGCCAGCATGCTGCGCGGGCTGCCTGGCCGCTCAGCGGGCGCCCGGGCCACCTCCACCTCCCCCTCCCCTTTCGCGCCGGGATCAGGAGGGTCTGGGTCACCGCCGGCCTTCTTCCTTAACGTTTTCTTCCGCTGGTGATCGGTGAACCAGCCGTGGACAGACCCGACCACGTCCGAGCCAAAACCGTGCAGCTTTATCTCTCCGCTCATCTGGGACGTCAGAGTAAAACAACAACGAACGAATCCATCACCCAATGCTCCAGCAGCTTGTAAGAATAAATAACGTCAACGATGCCAACGCTTACGTGAGTGACGATGGCGTATAGTGGCAGAGTGATATAGCTGCAGATGACTTGGATGATTACGCTGGGAAAAACACACCACACAATTCACTGTCAGGACTCAGGACGCAACAAAATTGATTGTTTGCTACTGTCAGTCTACTCGTGCGCTGTGAAAGTTGCAGGGATGGTTTCAAACTTTCACTGACCCGATAACAAGTCTGGAAATGGCATAGGGCTTCCGTTCCATCATGCACGAACCGAACCCTTCTGATACCTATCAAGTCATCATATCGTCAGCTTCGAAGTGCGGCTCATGAAACACTTTGATGAGAAGTATAGATAGAGAACATAATGCACATTACCAGAATCCAGAAGAAAAAACCGATCTCGAACGAGTTCTGGAACAGGATGAAATGGATCAAATGAAGGACAAGTCCAGGATTGTGAAACCAGAAATGTTCCTTGGATGGCTTTATTTTTGGGGCTCCTGTTGTTTCATAAGATGCCGCTGCCTCCTGGGCCAATCGAGTGATAATGTGCTCGAGCTTGGCGCCAACAATAAGCAGGAGCTGCAGTTTACCCCCTTTCTTTAGGAATTGCTCTCATTCAAATAAATATCATATTTGTAGTTTAATCTCTTGGATATAATAGTTGGAATTCAAAAGCAAAAAGTTGAATATCTGAAGTCAACTAACATGAGGTGGAAGGAAACGTTTCACTTACAAACAAAGGCAAGAAAGCTAGCCAGAAGTATGTGTGCCATCCTGCATTTGACAGCAAAGCAAAAGATAAAGGGTGAACAGAACCACAGCAGATAGCAAGTTGGATGCATGTCATGCTCTGAAGTTGTGAGAGCAATGATAATGATATAGGTTGATAGGGCATGGAGCAACTAATCCATTCCACAGACAAGTCAATGGTTCAAGTTCGCAAAATGATACGAGTTGGTATACAAATTACAGCATGCAGGTAGAATCCTAAGAAGAGGTAATGGGTACTTCTGCACTATGACTGGAATGATTTTAAGACGTGAAGAAAATTATAAGTTAGATAGAATTACCATTTATATTGAGCAATAGGAAGAAGATGACAAAAAGCCACAGATACCAGCTGCATGCAAGTAACTTGCATAAGATCACTTATATATTGAAGTACAGTTTGAACTTTTCTCTGAAGACACCAACCTGATACCAACAACCCTCTTAAACTCATGTTCAAGAGCACGAATCATGTATTTGTGGAAATCAAAATCAAAGTCTGGTTTTCTGGGGTAGTGTATCTGAATGAAATTAACACATATGTGCTCAATTAGCTTCAACAGAATAGCAGACAGATGCATGAAAACTAATGAGCACAGCGGAAAATAAAAGCATACCAGGACAAATGCTGATCTAAGCGCTACATAATCTGATTTACTCACAGAATCATAAAACTGCTTGAAGAACGCAGCCTGCAACAGATTGGGTAAAACTCTCTTCACAAGTTACAAATGAAGTGACATAGTAATAAAAAACAGATCAACATTAAGGATGCTTCAGGAACCCCAAAAAAATATTGTCAACATGCAAAGACATGATATAAGATATCAAGAAGATAATCTTGCAGGAAGCAGGCCATCACAACAGACCAAAATGGAATATAATACCAGAACATCAGCCAATACTCAATAATAGTTGGTTTCAGCAGCCAATGATCTTGCTTCTAATATATTCATTTCCCCAAAATAGTTGGTTGGCAGTGCTAATGATGCAGATTTATGTGCTATGACATAGTAATGTTCTGTTATTTCCTTGCCTGTTAATAGAAGTTCGCAAATTCTGTCTTTGGTACTTTTGTGTATCATGCTAATGAAAAGGCGTGCATTGTAGTCAAAAGCATCATGTTCAGTTGAATGTTTTGAGATAAACAGTGAGCCATTATTTTAGCAAACAGACAGGTTCTCTTTAACTAAATTGAGCAATATGATTGGATGCACAGTTGACTTACTATCCAGCTTACAACAGCCAGCTTCATCCAAAATCCCCCCGTTCGCTCACGGACAAATTCACCCTGATTTCGATGTAGCACAACACTCATTGGTGTAGGTGTTCGTTCAATATTTGCTCGGGGTGCTGCAAGTAATTTTTACCCAGGAGAAAAAAGGAACATCATAACAAGAAAGTTAGCACTTTACCTAAAACCTGGAGACAAGAACAGTTCTTTGATATAGAACTTCCTAGTAGCAACTCCAAATAAACACAATCCTTTTACCAAGAAATTGAGAAAAATGATTAATGGGACTGGCAGAATAAGACTAGCAGAATAAGACTAGTTATCAATACTGTTAAGAGTCTGAAAAACAGTGTGCTCAATTTCATCAAGTACCACCTGTTCTTAGATATCACGGGCTCATACAAAGTTGGCTCCTTGTTTTGTAGATAATGAATGTAGAACATCCATAGCAACAGAAATCACATAATCATTGCTGGATTTCAAGAAATTACATGAGGAGAAAGATAGGTAGAAATGCATTCGTATAAGGAACACATTGAAAAGCCTAGATGAGTTCTGGCTGTTGGAATTCAGGTACCCCACTGCAGAGGTGGAAAGACCCTTTTTCAGGGAAAGAAAGGTTTAAGAATGCAATACAAGGGATCATTTAGATGCATAGTCAGACATTTACACCTGTTTGCCACAATGCATTACTGTAGTTTTAAGCAATAGTATGACATAATCCAAAGCAAACTAATATAGATCACAGATAGTAGAGAAGGCACACAGCCCATCTCTGTTGGACATGAGGAAACATCAAATGTCTAAGTACATAGCAATGAACAATTGGATGTCATGAACTCATGATGCTAAAGTGATCTAAAGCACCAGCGGACTTGCATGGTAGCTCCACCTCTTGGGGGCATTGAGGTCCTGGGTTTGCCTCCTCGTGGGAGTGAATTTAAACAGGAGGTTGTTGGCTGCTGGAGAAAATCCTCCTCGTTAGTGAAAGCTGGGGTTCGGGGCGTTTTCTCGACCAGTTAAGGTTGGGCTCTTCTACCTTAATTATAATGTCGTGGGGGTCGTTCTTTCCCTACCGGTCGATATTAAGATGATCTAAAGCAAGTTCAGAGTAAGGGGGAAGCACACACGATTACAGACATAGCTCAAATTTTACTCCCTCCATCCCAATTTATAGGTCATTTAACTTTTTTGATACCAAGTTTGACTTTCTCGTCTTATTCAAAAAAATTCATAATTATCATTTATTTTCATTGTGATTCAGTTTAGCATATATTATACTTTAACTATGAATTTTTCCTTATTTTCACAATTTTTTGAACAAGACGAGTTGGTCAAACTTGGTGTCAAAAAAAGTCAAACGGCCTATAAATTGGGACGGAGGGGGTAATAAGTTAATTTAATTGGTGCAAATGTAGTTTCATAGAAATTGAAATGTGAGATCAGATAGAGATCTATACCAATGTCTTTATATGTACCCATACCACAAAGCTAGCAGGAAAGAGCAAATCTTTGTGCTTTGCTGTATACGCATTTTAGGAAACTATGTCTCTTCAAATATATTCTACTGCAGGATATTTTCCAATAGTAAATAAAGGAAACAAGAGGATAGCTGAATAGCGCACATCTCGTATATGTCTCTCGATGAATTCCATTCTCCCAATGCTTCCACCTTCTCATCTACCAAAATTTAGGCAATGTAAGTTTATTGCCAAAAACATTGTCATAACAAACACATTCTATCTTCACAAATATACCTTCGCCCCACCAAGCAATATTGTTGCAGCACAGAACACAACATGGACTAAACCAAGTACAAATATGAAGATGTGCAGCTGATGTAATGCCTCCAGTGATAGCAAGGGAACATCACCCTGAAACAGAGCAAGCCTATATACCTTAACCATGATTTCTTGAAAACGCTTTTGCATGACACAGCTTAATAGTGCTTCAGATTGACAGAAAACCTTAATGACAAGGCTATTTTGTTGTAAATGAGCATAGCAAACAATGATATTTTCACGTACAAGGAACAAAAAGATATTCGGTTCCAAGAAAAGGAGGCCTCAATATATAAAAATGTAGTATACCCTAACCTTTTTCTTGCAAACGTTGGCACCTTCTTCTGCAACTCTGTGGTTCTCTCTCTTGCATGGAAGCATGAAATCCATAGCAGTTTCTGGAATGCAAATGTTAACAATAAAACCCTGGGAGAGGCTCAGGACGAAGGAAATGAATCCAAGAAGCATCAGCTCTGCAAGATAACCATAGAACAGCATTAGGCAAACAAAAAATTTCTGTGTAACGAAAAATTGAAGAAATTGCACCATGCCATTGGCCATGAAAACATTTCCCAACCATTTGCACTGTTTCCTGCAGCAATGTTGTAGTTTACCCCTTTAATAAAATTCCCAAACTATATTGGGCAATGCTTTTATTTAGCATCCTTCTGTTGATAGGGCACAAAAATAGAGGATCCAGGGATGGCTCTATGGCATATTGATAATTTTTCATAAAAATCCAAGATCTCCCCCGAGTGTTACCTTCCTTTAGTCTCTGTAGAGCTGAAAACAGTGCTTTCTGGCCCGCATGCTTCAGATTCTGCACGAGCAAAGGTGGACAAAGCATGAGGGAATCAAATAAAATTTGTTGAATACTCTAATCGCTCTCAAAACATGATTGATATAACGCGTGCTTTTAAAATGTGGAGCCGTTGCCATATTTGTCGTTTCAATGGAATTTTGCACTTTTTTATGCAAAAACAATACAGCAGCCAGGCAATCAACTATGGAAGGTGTCATTGACACAATTTCCCATCAAATCAGGAATAACTTTGGGAAGTGGGTGAAGCTAATTGGGTCCGTTGATAGTTAGGAAGATGAATTAGGAGGTAATTAAATTTCATTGCTGAAAGGAAAACGGTGGGATGGGTGAATGGACAAATTTGAACCCCTACCTATAGAATTTTGAGCCATGAGTTGTAGCCTATCATGCTAGTTATCTAGGTTTCAAACTCCAAGCTCCCTTCAGAAAGATGGGGAAAACTTCAGGTGTAAAGCCGCCGCACGGGTAAGGCAGAATCCCACACGTGTCACTGTCTATCCCCAATTTCAATATCTCACCCCCTTATCACATTATCCAAACACCACCCTGAAGCATGGCAAAGGTACATGACAGTAGCAACTCAAATGCAACGCTCCATCAGCTTAGCTAGCCAACTGGACTACTGGAGACCAAGCATGGGCGCATGGCCGTCGTCCCGTCGTCTCCATGATTCCCATCAACTGGAGTCCAAAAACTCTGCCGTCCTATCAGTAGTAGATTCGCCCGGATTCTCGGAACCGAAGCGTTCAGCTGGTGCCAGCGCAGAAGGCGCCGCGCCCGCAGTCCGCACCGAAGTTAACAGAACGCGTACCTTGCCGAGGTAGTGGAGGAAGCGCTCGGCGGCGAGGGAGATGGAGACGATGGCCAGGCACACGGTGGCCACCACCCAGGTGGGCGTGAACGCGAGCGACGACGCGTTCTCCGCCATGGGAGGAGTGGGACCCGCACCACCTGCTGCTGCTGCTTCCGACGCTGCCGGCGCGGCCTGGCTCCCGCTCGCGGCAGACCAACGACCATCGGTTCCGCCAGCGAAGACGACGCCGCGCGGTTAAAGAGAGGGCGGAGGGGGAAAGGGGGGCTGGCTGTCGGTGCTGGCTGCTGGCACGCGGCGCCGGGACTGCCGCGGCGGCACGGAAGGGATCGGCGTGCTGAGCGCGCCTCCCGGTCCCGGTTGCCTCCGCCGCGCGGCCACCCGCCGGATTCCATCCCGCGCTCGCGCATGAGTAGGGGCTGGGGTGGTAGGGGTTGGGGGGCGGGCCGCGGCGAAGTTGCCTTGCTTGTTGCTTCGGCGTTCGGCCGCCGGCCACCGCCCCCGATGCCACGGCAACGGCTACCTCCCCTCCCCCAGCGTCAGGTTGCCTTCCGCTGCGTCGGCAGGCCCAAGCGAGGTGGGGAGGGCGATTCGATGGGCCTCTAGTGGAAGCTCGCGGCCTGTGGGTCGCGCGGAGTAAACCGGCCCGTTCGGGAGGCCCAGGCCAGCAGATCGGGTAGCCCGTTTGGTGGCTGTTGTTTATTGCTTTTTTTAAGGATAAGGAAGAAATGCATATAACCCCCAATTGACGTCTTGGATTTGCAGAGAGCTAGAAGGGCATTTCGTTTTGCCAAAAAGAAAAATGTGCGCCTTGCTGAAGGATATAGGATCACAGAATCTATGAAGAGCATTATACTTTATTTCCGCTCCTAATCAACGAGCTTAACTTGCACAAGCAGACGAACCCGGCACACAACTGCTACATGCCTACATCTTAAAAAATATTATAAATACTTTAGTGGGTATGCATTTTATTATTTTACTTAGTGGGTATGGCATGGTCGCATGGATGTCTTAAAGTGGGGTATAATGTGGATATATCTTACATATTGTTATTAAAATACTAAGTGCATTAAGTGGGGTTTCTCGTTCTAAGAGTGTATAGATAGATAGTGCATGTAGATTAGTAGCGGTAGATAATCGTATATTATCTTTCTCTCTCCAGAATATTTGTTTCGTTTGAGAGTAGAACATTTCTTGCTTCATCGTCTATAGGCAGAACAAATTTGTTAGTCGGAAACTTGGAATACATTAAATAGCAATTTCTCTAACAAAAGAGAAATATTCCCTCAAGGTGGGAAATGTTCAATAATAGGATGAAAAGGAGTATCCGAAGAGGGTGCAACAAGACTTGTTTGAGTCGCATATGGGACATGCAATATTTTGGTGGATCGTGAGCTGATTTCATTATTATCCATATATATATGTTTATTGTTTTCTACGAGAAAGTCCTATTTACCTCTTTAAACTATCATCAAATCTAAAGTTGATATCAAACAAGCTGTCTTGTTATGGCTGAGCTTGTGTGTGTGGCTCGTACGTTAACTTAACGAGATGTCTCAGCTTTACTCCTTAACCAAAATGATCCTAAAGTGTAGGTCAACTTGGCTCATTAGCCGCTGGAGTCAAATGTTGAGCTCATGAACTACCTCACTAGGTAATTGTCAAGCTTGTATGCCAAGAGGGAGGGGTCATGAATTGGGCCTAATTAACGAACTCTAGATTAATTAGCCTAATTCAGTCCATTGATGCGCAGAACGGCAGAAGAGAAACATGCAAACCTACACATACTAGTTCAAACACTAATAATGATCAGATCACGTACGTGAACTACTTAGCCAAGAGAAAATTGCTTAGGGATTGCAAGAGACTAATCCATGAAGTTGCAAAAGTGAAAGTTGCCATCCCTAGTCGGGACTCGGGGGGCAGTGGTGCGGTTGTACAGTTCCTTGCCTCTCACTGAAACCGTGTTTCTTCGGCCACGCATATGAGACTCGACATTGGCATTATAGATAGAGCACCTCATTAGGCCATATACTGCTAAATTTTTAGAGATGGAGTGTACAAAATTATAGCCACTAGTATACGAGATATAGCTAGTGCCGCACACGCTCTAGAAGAAAGCTCAGCCGCTTTACGATGAGAAAGAGCACACCACTACTCGCCACCACTGGCCATACCATAACAAAGTGGTGGCTTGGTCTAGATATGTATACTGAGTATCATATATGTGTCACGTAATGCTTCCCGGCGTCATGCAACAGTATAATTAGCGCCCGAATTAGGCCTATTTTGAAACGTAGGATTTTTTAAGAAATCGTGTTTACATGAAAAATGTAGAAATGAAAAAAAAGTCTTCCATTCTAAATAAGGCTTTAATGTAGGGGAGCATGACATATAAGATGGGGACAACACTCACCTAATGGATTAGTTTTTTTGGCTGAGTTAGGCTAGTAAGCTTTATGTGTCGGGGATTTCGGTATATGGACCGGTGGGCCGTGGCTCGTGGACGCCGAGCGAGCCGGGCCGAAAACCACTGCACCACTCTAACAAGTGGAATCAAAGCACATGGTCGTAAACCTGAAAAATCTCAGCCTCTGAGGAGGAGAGGAGATGTGGATTCGTGTCAGCAGCTTGGATGATGATGTCAGGGAGTCACAAGTGGTGGGCCGCAGCTCGTGGATGCCAAGCAAGCCAGGCTTAAAACCGTTGCACCACTCTAGAGGAGATGTGGACTCGTGTAAGCAGCCTGGATGATGACGTCAAGGAGTCACAAGTGGTGGGCCGCAGCTCGTGGATGCCAAGCATGCCGGGCTAAAAACCATTGTACCACTCTAGCAGTTTGCATTTCGCACCAAGCAATCGGCATTAGTGAATACAGAAATGAATGGCTTTATTTCCTCGCAACCATGGCTCCCAAAAACTGGTGCCTAGCTAGTGGTGCTTTGCAACAAGTAGCTGGCCGGCACAGATTTGGCCGGCAATTGCCTAATTTTGACCGGGTTCAGTTGACTTAAGCTACGACGTTCTACCAGTAGGAGCTAATCATAATCCAGCAGCATGCACACTTGCATGTGGCTCCAATCTAAGTCACTATATATCAGTGCACAGAAAGACGACTTAGCTTGGGCGGAGTCGCGCACAAATAAAAGGCAAGCTCTCGGCCTCCGAGGAGGAGAGGAGATGTGGACTCGTGTCAGCGGCCTGGATGATGACGTCAGGGAGTCACAAGTGGTGAGCCGCAGCTCATGGATGCCAAGCAAGCCGGGCCGAAAACCATTGCACTACTCTGTCGTGCTTTGCAACAAGCAGCTGGCCGGCATAGATTTGGCCGGCCGTTGCCTAATTTTGACCGGGTTCAGTTGACCTAAGCTACGACGTTCTACTAGTAGGGGCTAATAATAATGCAACAGCATGCACACATGCATGTGGCTCCGATCCGAGTCAATATATATCAGTGCACAGAGAGACGACTTAGCTTGGGCGGAGTCGCGCACAAATAAAAGGCAAGCTCTCCTGGTGATGAACATCGATCGAATCGGCCATTGGCGGCACGCATTATACTGTATGACAGTATGAGTGTATGTCTGTTAGTCTGTATATTGCTTGCCTCCACGTACTCCATGCTTGCACGTATGCACCTGCACGTCGTGGTCGTGAGACTGGAGACGCCGACGTTTGTCTGCTGTTTATTCGTGAATCGTGATGCAATCCACCACGGCACCACCACAACACAACACACCACCACCAGGGCACATCCGGCCACTTGTGCGATATGTGGACCTCTCATCTCCTTCCTGCTGCGCCTGTATGTGCACACACACTTATCTTTCATTTTATTTTTTCTTTTTCTTTTTCTTTTTCTGTAGTACAGTCTTATTATATATCTTCTCAGCACACAATTCGTCATGCCAATACCCAGCAATGCAGCCGCAGCAGCATCTAGCTATATTATTGCCTAGTCGCTCGATCTATAGCATTTTTTTTGTCTGATGCTCTTCTCATGGCCCCATGCGTCAATCGTACGTGGGTTCATTTTCCAAACCCGTACCAGCCGCGCAGCATAATAATCGATCGGTGGAGAAAGCAATGCGTGTAGCCTAACTCCCGGCCGGAGGAGGACCCTCCACAGCTCAGATCCACTTACATTTATCTCCATGAGTCTTGGTCATCATTATGGAACATAACAATATACGTATATGGTGGGGGAGAGCGTGTTGTGTTGTGTCACACACTCACACTCACACTCACACGACTGATGACGGCTCTAATTTGGATCATATCAGTCACCATTCCTCCCGCCTTCGTGTTCCTTTTTGGCGGCTATGGCCTGGTGAGGCACCCACCCAAACAAATGCTTCAATTCTCTCTCGTTGGAGGCCACTTAAGTCTATATAGATGGAGACCATTTAAATCTAAAGCTGCCTCCACGTTGCGCCACGTCATCATCCACTAATTTCAATTAAAATGTTTGGCATGGAAATAAATGTTGCCTCGATACTACACCACTATGATACAATCAATCAAGATTCATTTTTAATGGCTCTATTTTCCTTCCAATTCCTCACCGCATGCACACTCTATATGTTCATGTTCCTAGCATTTAGCATTTAAAACTTCTCGTCAATCTTTATCTATCATCACAACACCAAAGAACAGGCTATTGGCCACCAATGCCAACTCTTCGGTACTCTTTGAAGGCCAACAATTTGTCAGTTTCATGAAATTTTGGTGGTCTTCCATCTTCTTGCTGATTTTCTTACGTTAGAGACTCAAGAAAGAGCCTAGACAATGGGATGCAGCAGCTATGGAGTACAAGGTACAAGCTAATCGCCCTGATTTTCTTACGTTAGAGACTCAGGAAAGAGCCTACAATACGATGTTTCTTGAGCTCCGCAAAGATTTGTAGATATACTTTTATTTAGTTTATCAACTTCTAATTAGCTCCTCTGCGTTAAATATCTTATTGGGACTCAGTTCATGGCATTGATATTATGTTTCATTTGTTTCCTATTCTCATCTTAACCCTCTGTAGATTCATGTTAGCTCTTTATTGCATTATACTAAATGGTTATTTTTTTTCATCTAAACCTCAAGATCATATATTTATTTTAAAATGTTCACTGTTATTCTCTATGCATATTTTCAATGTATAGTCAAACACTACATAAGCAATAATCTTTTATATATAGTCATATACAACTAATAGGAATTTGTATTAAACTCTTAATAAATTGTGGTATTTCAAGGTGCTTTGCTGTCACTAAGGAACGCATCATTAGTGTTATTTTTATCTTTGTACAATTCTATATATGAATGCACTTGACTTTATTATTTACAAAAATAGAAAACCACCCTCTGGTAACGCTTTAACTGGATCCAAGGTTGTATTTCACCCGGTTTGGTTAGTTCGAGTGCCTAGGTTACTTGGATTTGTAGTTGGAGATTGGGAATTGGACTACCATGACAATTCAATGTTAATGGAGTGAAGCGTCCCTAATTTCTCGGGAACTCAAATGTCATGCAAATGCTAGTACTAGGAGGCTAGCACACATTTATTGAAATGGCACAGAGTCTGACTTAACGTTTACACATCGGAGTACATAAATGCGCGAAAAGTAAGATTCATGGAAGCATCCATCTTGACCCAATGCCACGGGCTAGTTGGGAAGTAGGAGCACGACCTAGCCGAAGAGGGCCTCTATCAGATCGTGGTCACTATTTGAAAAACATTAACATAGCAAGGATGAGTACAACCGTACTCTGCAAGCTCACCTTCCTCCATGAGGAAATCGTGATAAGACTAACACTGCATGCAAGGAGTATGTGGAGCTTATGGTATTTTGCAGGAGAGCTTATCTGTATGCAAAGTTTGTTGGTCAAAGTTTTAGATTTTGGAAATACTTTTATCAAAATAGGGACACCATCGGACTTGCCGGTCCATGGCGACTCACGGCCTTCCGCCGTGCCACAACACACACAGCCACTGGGCCCTGGCCACAAGGCCGACCATGGCAAAAACCATTTTTCTTCATTTTGATATTTTTATGAAACACTATTCGTGAAATCAAGTAGTAACTCATGCAGACAAAAGTCTGACTATTTGAATAGATTTAAACTCTGATCAGAGGTGCACACTTTACCCACATATTTTGGACCTGTAATCACTTCCGCCGGGTGACACAGACCCACACAAAGTCCTCCCTTTCACGTTCCCTCTGGCTAGACCAGCCATATGGGCACCGAGGCAGCCCCGTTGCACCGATGCCCCGCGGCACCCCCGCAACACTTTCCCCATCCCCGGTGTTCCATAGCATCCCAGCACTCCTCGCTGGTCGTCTAGTATGGCGGTTTCATATGCAGTTTCGGACTATGTGTTGCCTAGACGACATCACATGGTTGTGCTTGGAAAGTTAGGCAAGATGAAACACCAACTCGATTCTTAGGGACGAGGCAAAACTCCCATTCCTTTTTCTTACTCGACTCCACGAGTATCCCACATCCCCGGCCTCCTCCACAAAGGCTGGTCCATGGGAGGCCACAGCATGGCACTCCCACCCTGTATGGTTATGGCACAACGGACCACCGGGTGGTCACTTTGCCGGGGTTTCTCCCCAAGTTTTTCCAAAAACACACCCATCCCATCATATCATCATGATAAAATAGGAGTATATAGTGAGTGATCCCACCTATGCGCGCTACTTCTAAAATAGACTTAGGTGGCTATCTTACCAAGTTTCCTTAGCAAGCAAAACATGCAAGTTTTATTTGTGTAATAAGAAAATGGGTTTGGTGATAAAACTGGGAATTTTATGCATAAAGTGGAGATTCCAGTGGACTTACCATCGTCAATGTTTTCATAGCAGCGAACATCAGAGTTGGACTCTTCGGTCTCCTGATCGGCGGTGTTCACATCGGGCTTCGGGACTCATTCAGGGGCGGCGTATACATGAGCACAAACAAGCAAAAACACACAATAAGAACAAACATCCATGCTCAAAAGGTTTGGAAAAGATGTTGAGTAGGTAGAGGGTGATTTTAGAGGAATTTAGGAAGTGGAATCGCCGGATTCGGAGTTGGGACGGAGAATTGGCGGAGCTTTGAGGGCAAGGCGGTATTTAGGACTTTTGGAAAAATAGAGAAAGGAATTCCCAGGGTCTCAGGCCAGTTTTGGCCCTGTCAAGGTGGCCCATTGGCTAGCCTCGGCCCAACCACACAGCGCGCGGTTGCTTGGGCCGGCCCACGGGCGCGGGGGGCGACAGCATCGGGTAACGTCGCCGTTCAGCTGAACCGGCCGGGTGAACCGGCCGAGCGGGGGCAGTGGCGGCTCGCTGGCGTTTCGATGTCGGCGCAGCGGTTCTAGGTGCGAGAGTTTGCTTCCGAGGTGGAGGGCTTGTCGCGAAGCTGGTGGTGGGGTTTGCGGGGTCGATAGGGCGTCGAGGAACATCGACGGGTGTTGGCGATGGGACCGCGGTGCTGACTCGCGTCGCGTCGCCGGGGCGCCAGCCAACGTTGCGTGCTAGAGCGGAGGCGGGAGGCGACGGGACCGCAGTGGGTCCGCGCATTGAAGGAGGCGGCATCGAGAGAGTGGGGTCGGCGATGGGGAAGTGGCCAGGCGGTGGCCGGCAAGGTGACGCCGCCGGTCCTTGCCCGTTGTGTCAGGGAGGGGAAGGAGCACCCGTCAGTGGGAGAAGGAGGGGGAGAGCGGTTGGCTAGAGAGGGGGAAGATGGGTCGTGGCGTGTGGGCCACGCGGCAGGGAGGAGTTGGGCCGGTGAGGAGAAGGCTGACCCAGCTGGCTCCTTTATTTGTGGTTTTCTGATTTTGAATTTTGGTATGGGATTTTTGGAGAGATTTTGGAGAATTCTGGTGGGGGTTTTTGAAAGGATTTGAAGGAGTTTAAGGCTAGAATTTGGGAAAAAGGATAGCTTTGATTTTGAGCATGGTTTTGAAAAACACGAAATGATTTATTCGGTGGATTTTTGGAGTGTTTCATGGAGCTTTCCCTATTAGTGATGAGGGGTGTGTGGGCAACACTTCTTGTTGGGTGCATCCTTTACAAACGCCCAATTGCGCTGCGGAGCATCTTTCTATAGACATAAGTAGGGTGTTTGGTTTGAGGAGTGGACTGATATATCATCTTCTCACTCTTTAAATTTTTGTTTGATTTGTGGAATAGAATGAGTTGATCCATTGTCACTCCATTCCTTGCTGGCTGATAACTCGTGCTAGAATGAGGAATGGGGTCATCCTACCCAAAATCATAAAACCACCCCATGATGCATCACCTCCTCTAGAATGATTTGATGCCTCAAACCAAACACCCCTAAAATACTTATGCAAAAGCAAGAAGAATTAAAGGCACACCAGGATTAATTGCCACTGAGAGGAAAAGTAATCATAACCTAAAGCTAGCACCAATTAATTCCCCGAAAATGGCACTGCCTTTTTTTTTGTTGGATCACAGGAAAACTTTTCTGCAACTGAATTATCGAACATGCATGAAACTAGTGCATCCGGATACATAGATAGTCTATTGGCAATGTATCTCGTCTCGTTGATTGGGGTCTTTGCATTGGAACAACTAGAGGGGATGACAGGATGATACCGTCTGGTCTATCCAAACTAGAATGTGGCGGCCCTTGCGCGAAAGGGACATGCATGGATGGTGATGAGGTCTATGCATTCGCATTCGCAAAAGAGGTGATGGGAAGCATCATTGGCCGGGGCCACTGCATATTATATATAATATGGCCAAAGTGGACATGTGAAAACACAAACAAGTATGTTCCTTGTTCATCAACCTGCTACCACCAGCATATAGACAATTTCCAGTTCTACCATGCAGGCTTGCACTGCTTCTAGTTCTGTTCCTATGTGCAGCTACCACAAGTGCAGTATGCAGAATGCCATATTTATCTGTCAAGGAAACAACCTGAACAAAGCTTTCAGACACTAGACTCTGCTTCTCTTTCTCCTTCCGTTTTTAAGCGTTGCCTCGTTGGTCTTTGCCACCTGATCACAAAACCGGATCAAAGAACTATAGAGCATCATGTACTATGATCAGTTCTGCAATACCGCTCAATCTGCCCTGCACACGCCGTCAGCCCCTGACTGATGAACTGAAGGACCATGCAGCAGGAGGCCAGGAGCGCTCCAAAATAGACCAACCAGCTACTACCGCGCAGCTGCAGGGCTCCTATCCCATTTTCGCTATATATACACACAGCAGACGGGAACGAGACGTGAGAGGCGCTCGCCGAGACGGCAGCCCCACCCCACTCGCAACCACCACTAGCTACATACGCCATGGCTGCTGCTACTGCTGCTGCTGTGTCCTGCTGCCATGGCTGCTGGCTGCTCCTGCTGCTGACGACTGCTGCGTGTGCTCTTGGCGCAGGGGGCAGCTCCCTTGAGCTGCTGGATGTGGAGTCCCTGCTGCTCCACGCTGATGCTGCTGCCGCGTCTTGCCACACACAAGGTAACTTCTCACTGTCAGTGATTGGGTCATGATGTGTTTGTGTATCCTGCCTGGCGGCTGCATCTCTCATGCCTGGAGTACGTCTTCCTTATTTCCCATATATAAATGGTTTCTTTTTTTTTCAAATTTTTGGTACGATTCATTTCTTTTTGTGTCGCACCTGCAAGTCATGCATGTACTCTGATGAGTTGAGTTTACTCGAAAAAAAAGGAGGAACAAAAAGCTCAATAGCATAGTTGGAAGAATGAAAGGGCATGAGTTACAAGGGCATGATTAAGTTCTCTCCAATGCAGCTTAGCCGGGCATGGAGAACATGAAGATTTGGAGCTATGCACGTAGCTATCTTTTCAGCTGTTACATGACCCCCAAATATTTGGCACTCTAGAGAAATAGGAATCGATGCTTCCATGAAAAGTTATTGTTCCTTTTAGATTTAAGTTCTTAAAATTTCAACGTCGAACAAATAAAACTATGAAAATGTATTTAATAATTGACAGGTGTTTAATATGTGTTTTTACGATTTTAACAACTTGTTCAAACATGAACAAGTCTGATTTACAACAAAACTAAAATACCATCCGTTTTGAAACAGAGGGAGTAATTGCGGAAGTTGGAGGAAATTTAGAAGAAGAAGAAAAAAATCTCTGTAGGAAAATAGTAAAACACACAAAAAAGAAACATCTTCGAATAACTGCATGAGTATCAGATCATTCTGTTTTGACCATCCTACTGTGTGAATGGTGATGTAACAGGGAGTCGTCTACTGTAAAACTTGTAAGGACCTTGTGCATCTATCGAGGCCCTGTTTGTTGTCATTGTCGAAATGACCAGCTAGAAGCTAAAGCAACGGCTAAGCCCATACCCAAAAAATGATAATAACCGGTCACTATATACAAAAGCACCTTTCATGTCTGAAAATGATGCGTGTGTTTTCTTTCTTCACTGTTTTATTTTTGTCCAATAGGACTGAAATTCAGATTTTCCTGGTGAGAAACTGCAATGTTTTCCACTCAAAGATTATCTACCTTTCGAAACAAGCAGAGTTTGCAGATTATTCTGTAATAATCGCAATAGAAGAATCTGAGCCTGATTATGATTTTTGTCAATTCGAACTGAACATCTATCTGTCTGGAAATTCAGAGCGAAAGCCTGGCACGACGAGGATGCCGGTCGTGCACCAGCACGGCCCGTGCTCGCCGCTGGCCGACAAGCGAGGGAAAGCGCCGTCCCAGAGGGAGATCCTCGCCGCGGACCAGCGGCGCGTCGAGTACATCCACCGCCGCGTGTCCCAGACCACCGGCCGGGCGAGACGGAAACGCGGCGCGGCGCCAGTGGAGCTCCGGCCCGGCGCGCCGTCGTCGTCGACGTCCCCCTCGTCGCTTTCGTCCTCCTCCAAGTCGGCGAACCTGCCGGCGTCGTCCGGCGCCGCGGTGGACACGGGCAACTACGTGGTGCCCATCGGCCTGGGCACGCCGGCGGAGCGGTTCACGGTGATCTTCGACACCGGCAGCGACACGGCGTGGGTGCAGTGCGAGCCGTGCGTGGTCTACTGCTACCAGCAGAAGGAGCCCATCTTCGATCCGGCCAAGTCGTCCACCTACGCCAACATCTCCTGCTCCTCCTCCTACTGCTCCGACCTCGAAACCAGCGGCTGCACCGGCGGCCACTGCGTCTACGGCGTCGAGTACGGCGACGGCTCCTTCACCGTCGGCTTCTTCGCTCAGGACACCCTCACCCTGGCCTACGACACCGTGCCGGGCTTCCGATTCGGGTGCGGCGAGCGGAACCGCGGCCTGTTCGGGGAGGCGGCGGGGCTGCTGGGCCTCGGCCGCGGCAGCACGTCGCTGCCGGTGCAGGCGTACGGCAAGTACGGCGGCGTGTTCGCGTACTGCCTCCCGGCGACGTCGTCGGGGACGGGGTTCTTGGACTTCGGGCGGGGCGCGCCGGCGGCGAACGCGCGGCTGACGCCGATGCTCACCGACAACGGCCCCACGTTCTACTTCGTGGGGATGACGGGCATCAAGGTGGAGGGCCGCCTGCTGGCCATCCCGGGCTCCGTCTTCTCCACCGCCGGCGCGATCGTGGACTCCGGCACGGTGATCACGCGGCTGCCGCCGTCGGCGTACGAGCCGCTGCGGTCGGCGTTCGCCAAGGGCATGGCGGCGCGTGGGTACAAGAAGGCGCCCGCGTACTCGATCCTGGACACCTGCTACGACCTCACGGGGCACCACCAGCGCCAGGGCAAAATCGCGCTGCCGCCGGTGTCGCTCGTGTTCCAGGGCGGCGCGTCCCTGGACGTGGACGCGTCGGGGATCCTGTACGTGGTGGACGTGTCGCGGGCGTGCCTGGCGTTCGCGGCCAACGACGACGACACCGACGTGGCCATCATCGGGAACACGCAGCAGAAGACGTACAGCGTGCTGTACGACCTCGGCAAGAAGGTCGTCGGCTTCGCACCCGGAGCTTGCTGATCCGGCTGAATTGCTGGTCGCTGCCCAGTAGCTACGTATGTGCGTGATTACTGAATAACCAGATCACCTGCATCCACCAAATTAAGTGGTCAGCGATCAGTGTTACAAGCATACAGATTATAATATCCTCGTCACTGTAACTGTAAGATGCTACACATTGTCTGGAAAGAACAGGACAAACTTGAAACCTTTTAGACAATTTTAATGGCCTTGGAGGCTCAAGAGCTCAGTAACAAAGGGCTAAATCTCGCCGGACATGATCACACTGAAAGGCACCACGGCGGACGGCTGCAACATACCGGTGGTGCGCCAAACAAGATGGCCAAACAGGCGGCGTTATCGTCGTTACCGTTATCCCTCTTGGAGCGAAAGCTTGATGCATTGGGCTGACGACAGCACCTCGGCGTTGTTTTTCTCCTTGGAGCCGTCTTGGAATCTATTCTTCTTCATAGTTTGCAGATGGTTTGGTCGTTTTGGTGGGCGTTAGCACGTTGGGTGTTCTTTCTACACTTTTTTCCTTTGTTCATAAACCGCGACCTACTCCATACAATTATTTGATCCAACTCAATGTTATGTGATGGCTATGTTTGCGTTAAGTGTTGGAGTTGTTGTAATCATATGACCTCTAAAGTGCTAGCAGATCCGTTTCAAGCATAAAAGATTGCGTTATGCGCTTGAGAGACATGTTATAAGTTGGACGGTTTTGCCCCAATATATCTAAGTTTGAAGTTAGTTTCAACATATATATTACCATAATAGATCCCACCTAAAACAAAATTTTTTGAATAAGACAAAAAATCGAAGTTTTTTTTAAAAAAATCAACTGCGTTAAATAAAAAAGAATGGAGTGAGAACTATGTTCGAAAATTGAGAGAAAGGAAAAAAATTCTATTTATCCACCGGATGATTTTGAGTATTTTTTTCATTTAGTTTTGTGCGGTTGTGATTGTTTTATGATTTATGCAGGTATTGGGCTTTTCTATCCGGTTTATTCCTGGATTTGTTTTCCTTTTAAAATTTTATTTCATTCTTTTTTTCTCATTCCCGCCTTCCTTCCTCTCCCCTTAGACTACGTTCACTAGAGTGCCCAAAAGAGAACGTCCATACACTGTGCGGCACTGCAGACAGAAAGGGTGGTAGTTGTAATAGTGGATGGCGGGGTTGGATGGACGCACTGGTGAGCCTAGTCTTACCACTTTCCGCAGCCATGCTCTCCCACAGCGCACCCGCGTCGGCTGCCGACACCGCTGGCCGTGCTGTGGGGACGGGAGCAGGTGCAGCGACAGTGGCTGCAGGTGGGTGGGGCGGCGCCTCGTCCCCATCTCCTGATCCCACCGGTCGCAGCCATGCTGGCCCATCGCCCCTTCGTTCCCCTTCCTCGTCTTCCGCTCCCACCAGCCGCTGGTCGTGCCATCGTCGGGCACCGGCTGCCACGGGAGGAGGCGCCACGGACGACGAGCGTCGGGACGAGGTGGCCGCGGCGACGGAGGCACGCATCGGGTCGAGGGGGCGGGGGCGAGGTGGCAGAGGCGCTCGCTGCCAGGGTGAGAAGGCCGTGAACGAGAGTGCGGGGCAAAGGTGCACCGTTGCCGGTTCCGCCCGCGTCCACGTTGTTGCTGGCTCCGTCAATCGTCGGCTCTACTCGTGGACGGCCGAGGGCAGTCTGCGCGGTAGCGGCGCCTCCCTCCATCCGCCAGGATCACTGACCCTCCGCGTCGTAGCCGGCTCCTCCTCGCCCCGCGCCACCGCTAGTCTGGTGCCGCCGTGCTGAGCGCGGACCGAGAAGGAGAGGGACGGGAGGGGAGAGGGAGGGGTGATGTGTCAAATTATAATTGGTTTAGAAAAATAAATGATATTTGGAAACACAATCACGCGGTTGATGAGGTAGTCACTCAAAAAAAGGGAAACGATCGGGAGGGCCATGAACTGTTTGACCCGTGTGCCAGCTGCGCCCGATGCTGATGAGAGAGAGAGAAAAAAAAAAAAGAAACACGGACTGAGACACAGCCCACTGCAAAGAAACAACGGAGCTGAGGCCCAAGCCCAACAAGCAAAATCCGCATTGGCACTCGGAGCGCCCCTCATTTAGCCGTTCCCTGTCAACCTTCCTCTGACTCCGCTCTCCATCCCTTTTCCTTTCTCTCGGCGGCCGTCACCGCCGTTGGCACTCGCCGTCGCAGCGCGCGCCCAGACCCAGCACAGAGCAGAGCCAAGAAGGCACCACGCCGCCCGCACCGCCCTCAGGCAGTATCCTCCCCCACGAACCCCCTCGCGAGGGGCTCCAAGCCCAGCAGGAGGACGAGCAGGCGAGAACCCTAGCCCCGGCGCCGCCGGCCCGCCAGGTGAGGCCTCCCGCGCCGCCATTCCCCCCGGTGCTCTTCTGGACTCTCGTTGCGTGTTCCGGCGCGGCGATCTCGTCGCGAAATGCGGGGGGCTTTGAGGCTTTTTTTTTTTTCGGGGTGTGTGGGAGCAGGGAACTAGGGGAGGTCGTCTTCCTGCTCTTCTTTCGGCGGGCTGTGTTGCCTCGCGCCTTTCTTGCCGGGCTTTGCTGGTCGTGTTTCTTGGTTTGTTTCGTGCTTCCGTGCGCGGCGGCGGCTGGCCTGTGTTGTGTCGGTTGGTCAGGTTGTGGAATCTTGAAAGGCGTGCGAATAGAGTCCCAGTTCTTGAAATTTCTCGTCGGTTTGTGGCGCGTCTGATTGACGGTTTGCAGGTTCCATTCTTACGGTTGGACTGGATCTTTCATCTTCTGGGTGCTTCGGTTCCAAGGGTCGCCAGTTTTGTCCAAGAAGTTTGCTAAACCTTTCTCAGTCGCTACTAGCGTACTGCATTGCAATTCTTTGGTTTTGTGTTTTTTTTTTTCCTTTTTCGAGATTGTCCACCACCCACCACGTTTGTCAGACTGCCAGAATGTGTCACGTCTGGTCTAGATTTTTATGCCCTGGAATGGCAGTTTTGTACGTAGCACCCAAGATGTAGGTTACAGAGAGCGCCGTTGTTGATTTTAGGCCTGAATCTTGTCGCTGAATGTACTAATTTCTGGATGGATGATTCGACATTATCACACCGTTCGTAGTTCAGTTACCACTGCAATATACAATGCTTGTAATCCGGCAAATCAATCTCTTTGTTTCCTTTTCCCCTTTTGAGGGTAGGGTGGCTGAATATGCTGACATCCTACCTGGCTCTTATAAATAATGAATTCAATTGAAGAGAATATGAGCTCATTGTACGTTTTTTTGTTCTTTTCTGTCGGTTCTTTTCTGTCGCTTACGACAAAACAGCATGTGGAGTATTATTAGGAGTTGACATCTGTATGTGGATTTATCCATTATATATCTATCAGAAATATGCTAGTTTTATTACCATTTCATGACTGATTATAAAGGTGTAACTCATCGTTGGATCTTTGGTGGTTTCATGGCTTAGTATTGCTATTTATCTTTACATATTGCCGGTGCTTCGCCACCTCAACAAAATAATTACCGATTTATATAGATCATGACGAAGCAGTATTGAGTAGGTTTAACATCGTCAGTCCTTTATATATGTCTTAGTATACTACGTATTGTTTACTCTATAAAAAAACAAAGAACATTTTTCAGCAGCCACATTTGACTTTCTGGGGAAAGTGTTCTGGGAAAAATGCATTGTACTATGTACTATGAAAAAAAATATTTCAGGTTTCAGTTTTGAAAACATAAAAGGGAAATGGATATGCTTGTCCTGTTTACTTTTCAGCCCTATACGCTCTGAAAAATACATAGGCCATGAGCCATTATTCTTAGATTTTCCCTGAACAATTTAGACATACATAATTGTTATGTTTGTCTATGCAGATTGCTGAGCTAAAAATGGGAGTGGCAGGCCACAATGATCCATTGTTAGGTGAAACAACATGTGGGTCTTTGCTGCAGCAACTTCAGGTGCTTTGTTATTTATGGAATATTTCAATACTGAATTCTTAAAATTGTAAATGCCCCCTTTCTATTTATGCTTTATAAAAGCTGAGACTTAGAATTGTGGTAGCATGAAACCTTTTAAACTTATCATCTAGATTAAGAGTTAATATAGCATTTCTAGAAAGGGTAGTATAGGATTGGAAAAGTGACTGACGTGTTATTTCAGCTGATTTGGGATGAGGTTGGCGAGAGCGACGAAGATCGTGACAAGATGTTACTTCAGCTAGAACAAGAGTGCTTAGATGTTTATCGGAGGAAGGTTGATCAGGCTTCTAGCTTCAGGGCACGTCTCCTTCAACAACTCGCCAACTCCAAGTCAGAGTTGACTAGACTCCTTTCTGCATTAGGAGAGTTGTCTATTTCTGGCATTGTAAGTTTCTGAGAAAATGTACTTGTGAATGCAGTAAATCTTTTCTTTAAAGCAGAATACAATTTCCCCGAAAGTTGTAGACCAAATTGTTGGACACAATAGACTGCAATGTACAAATTATCCATTTGTTTCTACTGAAATATAGTACTGGGTAGCCTTAATTTTTATTCATTTATACTGCCGCCCTGTTTTACCTAGTTCCTCAGTATTTAAAGATGCTCAGTTGATAGATTTTTGCTCATGTTTCTTTTGTGTTCTGGTAAATTATATCTTCAATTATAATGTCATTTCTCTAATATAGGGCTCATATCTCTTTGCTCCTAATTTTTCCAGCCTGACAAGACACATGGTACAATCAAGGAGCAACTAGCAGCTATATCACCTTCTTTGGAAATACTCTGCAGGAAAAGAGAGAGTAGGGTGAAAGAGTTTGCTGATGTACAACTTCAGATTCAGACACTTCATGGTGAAATTGCTGGGAACCTACAAGTTGGTGAACACTTAGAAACACCCCATGTTAACGAGGATGATCTTTCATTGAGGAAATTAAATGAATTTCTCTCTGAACTTCAAGCCCTGCAAAAGGAAAAGGTTGTTATTAATTTTATAGTTTGCTTTGCTGTGTCCAATTTGTTTTGTTTTGATGTTCCTATGCTACAAACATCAATCCTCAACCCTGATAGAAGGATTATTACTGTTGGCATATTACATAACTTTGCGCCTTTAATCTGATGGACTATTCTCCATGTTCCAAAATTGAACAGTGTCCAATTGTATGATATGCATAATTCTAAATTTGGGCATAATGCTCTTGTGTAATGATTTGAGACAAAACCTATGATACAGCTGACGATCATACTGCTTTGGTGTTTTTGAATTACTATAATTAGCATGAATGGTACTTGATACCTTTTTGTATTGCAGAGTAATAGGCTCCGCAATATTCTCGAATCCGTGAGTTCAGTGCACGATCTCTGTTCTGTACTTGGCATGGATTTCGTAGGCACTGTTACTGAGGTTCATCCAAGCCTTGATGACTCTGTTGGTGTTCAATCCAAGAGCATTAGTGATGAAACGATATCCAAGCTGTCTAAAATGGTGATCAGACTTAAAGAAGAAAAATCAAAGAGGTTTGCAAAGGTAGGCATGTGCAACTAGCTTCTTGATCTTGATTATCTATCCCTTTTCATTCCCTGATATATTTATGTTGTGTATACTATCATCACTTATCAATATTCTTTCTCAGATTCAAACACTAGCTTCCCAGCTATCTGATCTTTGGAACTTAATGGATGCCCCTGTGGAGGAACGACAACCTTTTCAACACATCACATGCAATCTGTCCTCCACATTGGATGATGTTACAGTTCCTGGAGCTCTGGCCCTTGACATAATTCAGCAGGTTAGAAAGTGGTTTCATTTCACGGTGTTCACTGGACTTGTTAAATAGCAGCACTCTGTTGTTTGCTTGTTACTGACTACCATTGCACTTTCAAGGCTGAATTGGAAGTTGAAAGGCTTGATCAGCTAAAAGCTAGTAGGATGAAGGATATCGCATTCAAGAAGCAGACTGAACTTGAAGATATATATGCCCGGGCTCATGTTGCAATAGATTCTAGGGCTGCAAGAGATAGAATAACATCTATTATTGAGTCTAGTGCTTTTGAGCCTTCAGAACTACTGGCAGATATGGAGAACCAGATACTTCAAGCAAATGAAGAGTCCTTAAGCAGAAAGGACATATTGGAGAGGGTTGATAGGTGGATGTCAGCATGTGAAGAAGAGAGCTGGCTTGAAGACTATAGTCGGGTATTTAAAATTGATTCTGCTACTTATCCCCTTATTCATTCTAGTGATTTGCGTCATGGAAGATACCAAGCTATGCTTTGGTTTCCGTGCTTGTTGCCGTACTTGAAACTACATTATCTTTCTTGTTACATACATTTTATAGTAGCTTCACTTCATTTGCTATTACAAGGTTCTGACATCCATGCTTTCTTAATTGCAGGATGATAACAGGTACAGTGCAACTAGGGGTGCACATCTGAATCTGAAGCGCGCAGAAAAGGCTCGTGCTTTGGTCAATAAAATTCCTGGTATGTTCAATAAAATTCTTGTTGGATTTCAACTCAGCCTACCCCAACTTGCTTGGGACTAAAAGGCTTGGTTGTTTTTATAGTTATTGTTTGTTGTTGGTGGTGGTGGTCTGTTTCATGACATTGGAACTTTGTAAGGCAGTGCTTTTCATGGACTTTGCTGACTTTGAATACCCTTGATGTCTTTGTCATGCTAGGTATTGTTGACACACTGATTGCAAAGACTCGGGCATGGGAACAAGAGCAAGGCATGGTGTTCTCCTACGACGGCGTTGGTCTTCTTGCAATGCTGGATGAATACAAAAAACTCAGGAAAGACAAGGAAGACGAGAAGCGGAAAATGAGGGTATTTTTACTGTGCAATCCGGCTGCTTCTATGACCGGTTCCTAGACAAGGCAACTATCTAATCCATGGCCTAACACCTGATAACCTTTCAGGACCAGAAAAAGATCAATGACCAACTAGCTGCCGAGCAGGAGAAACTGTTTGGTTCGAAGCCAAGCCCCGCCCGGCCACAGTCATCAAGAAAGGTGGCCGGTGCCCGGACCAACGGTGTTGCAGCCAATGGCACCCCAGCGCGGAGGCTGTCGGCCCTCCAGAGCGGCGGCAGGACTGCGAGCCGGGATGGGCGGAGGGATGCCGGCAGGCCGGTGGCCCCTGTGAACTACGTCGCCATCGCCAAGGAGGACGCCGCCTCGCAGGCGTCCAGCAGCCACACGGGGCCTTCCACTCCCTGACCGTGATTGGTGCTAGTTACTGTAGTGACGGTGTTAGATATATAGCAGTGCAGAGAGTTTGCTGGCCGGAATTGGTGGAACGGCGGCGGCGGGTGCTTCTTCTCAGGCGACGTCGGTGCGCTGTTGATAGGATGCAGGTGGTAATGGTAACAAACGGAGCTGGGATAAACGATATCACATTATTATGAGGTCATCGTGTTTGCGTATGATGTCACATTCCGTCCTGACCCTTGCTTGTCGGCACAGCCGTTAGTCGGCAGAACAGCATCGGCAGGGGACACTTGAGACAGCGACATTTCACACGTCGTCTAGCGAGCAACTTTACCAGACCGATGCGACAGAAGTTGTGGTAGGATAGGAACTGTGCAGTCCTTGAGACTGTTTGCAGGCAAAAACAAATCGGTTCAGTACTTCAGTTGCCCCAGGTAGTGGCGTCGCAAATCCAAATCGTACTGTATGTACAGCAGGAAGGCAGAGCAGGTCGTCGCAGGCTTGGGTTTCACTGTTTCAGTAATCCGTCGGAGGTTGGCAAGCGTGGTCGAAGCCGTCGGCCTCGAGTTCATCCTTGGGCGGCATCGCCTGCTCCTGTCGCTGGTGGTGCCCCTTCTTGCTCACCTGTGGAGATCGCCGGCAAAATAGGTGCATCAGCGCAAACCGGCCGGCGACAAAATTTACGATGACGACGAAACGGACCGGTTGGTTACCTTGTGTGATCTTGCTTGGAGGCGGTGGTCCGACGACGCCACCTTCCGGCGCGGCAAGTTCCGGGCGCCCTTGAGCCGGCTCCTGCTACCCGGCTTATGGCAGCTGAGCCCGCTCCGGCCGCCGAGGCTGGAGCCGTCGAAGCTGACGACGGACACGTCGTTGGACCCGCAGCTCTCCTTCTCCTCGACGGCGACGTCGCTCCGCCGCCTGACGACCACCACCCGGCGCCCCGCCGTGGCTGACCCGTTGTCGGCGTTGCGGCTCATGCAGTCGTCCGCCGGCTCCGCCGGCCGCGTCGCCATCCACCGCTCCAGCCAGCTCCACCCCACGTTGAACTCCGCCTGGTCCGGCCGCGCCGACCGCTTCTTGGTGCCGCCGCAGCTCCGCAGCTTTTCATCATTCGCCATGGACCAACCGACTCCACCGTCGTCAGCTTCTCGTTCTTACAAGCTGTTGGAGCACCAATGGTGCGCGCTGCTGCTGCATAGTGCATGCCCTTACCTGCTGTGAGAAGGCGTAGGCGAGGGCTCGCTCGCGCCGCGTCGTCGCCTCGATCCTGCTCTGGATCCTCATCCTCGACACATTGGAGCTCACTGTGCTGTCGTCCCACTCCTCCTGGCACCATCCCACCGTCAACCAGCGGCAATGGGTAACATAACCAATTCAATCTACTTGCGTGAGATATACTCTACTACTGTGTGTCGTACCTTCACCCTGAACGCCGGCGGCGGTGGCGGCGGCGGCGGCCGCGACCTGTGGCTCTGGCTCGCCCGCTGCTGGACGGAGGCGCTGTCGTCGCTCAGCCGGAGGTTGCTCAACGACGCGCCCACCTGGACGACCACCGACGTCGCCACGGACGCCGAGGTGGGGCTCCTGGGCTCTCCGGCGGCGTCCCCGGTTTCTTTGCCCGTCGCCCTCAGCTCCTGCGCCTGCCTCCTCGCCTGCGACGTTCAGTAGTTCAGCACACAAATGTAACAATAGTTGTGTTCCTGGAACTAGCACAACGCTGGAAGCCTGGAACTAGGATGGCACCATGAATCCTCTGAACGCAGACTGGATCAGCGTTGCCGCCGCTCCCTCTTCTCCTCCGACGCGCTCCGCTGGCACGACGGCGCGGCCGTGCTCGCCGGCGGGGACCCCCTGGTCTTCAGGCTCCTCCCCGGGGGTGTCATTGTTGACGGCGTCATGCACGTCACTCGGCTGCGCCACCGGTGGCATCACCAGGCAGGTCTCGAAGCTCTTGACGGACACCGTCTCGTCGTCCTCCTCCTCCGGGGCCGCGTGCATCTCCTCGCCGCAGAGGTACAGCCGGAGCGAGCTCCACCTTCGCCTGTGGTCGGCAGAGCCCTTCTGCTGCAGCCATGGCCAAGCGTCAATTCAGCTAGCCACCAAGAAATCAAAGCTCCATTTTTTTCAGACGCCATACGTGCAGCAAATCCACTCCCAGACACGATCGGCGTGGCAAGTACAGATGCAATGCTGCATTAGCCTCCTGGGCAGGGCAACCAATGGTTTTGTGTGTGTGTGTGTCGTTTGCACTCGCCTATGATGGCATGCACAGCTACATAGTACTACATGCCCTGGTACTTGGAACAATGTGGTCGGCAGAAACAGTGCCGCAGCAAGAACAGACATCTGGTACCTTGACATGGTGACGACAGACAGACCGATGGAGAGGGGGAGAGAAAAAAAAAATACAAGAGGGCAAATCAGCAGAGGATGCAAAGCACGCACGCTGTGGTGGCCGCGACCGCCGGCCGACGAGCAGGGGCTCCTGGAGCAGAGCCTCCGGACAATGCCGCCGGCGAGGCCCATTCCCTCCGGCCGGGCGCCTAGCTAGCTGTGGGGAGCTGCGAACTAGAAGAGCCGGGTGCAACAGCTAGCCGGCATCAATAAGCTAGTCCGCCGGTGACCCTGCCATGGCCACGGCTGCATGCCTGCATCAATAAGCTAGCCGGCCCTCGATCACTCACTCACAGGCAGCCGGGCCCACCTCACTCACTCCACAGCACCGTACGCGGTGCCGGGCACCCTGGCTGGCTGGCTGCTGCTGCTGCTGGAGGTGGATGGCCGTGCAGCCGTCCTGCACCGCAGTGCCTTCGCCTTATATAGCTAGCAAGGCAAGGTAGCAAGCAACGGGGCAGCTGCCAGCGTCGGAATGGCTAAATCCAAGACGTCCCGGCATGCATGCTTTGAGGAGGAGCAAAGCTCTCACCCCGGCTGCCGCCCGGCGAGATGCGCTTTGGTGTAAAAGCGCACGCGCTCCGATTGGTGGATCCGTGCACAAAATGAGCAGCACAGGAGGCCCCATGTGTTGGTTTTCTTTGGCCTGGCAGGGAGAGGCTCTTTAGAGCTGGAGATGAGCATCTTTGTTTTATACGACTGTTTGGGGGTAAGCTCCCTAAAAGCAGCGTGTGTGACTGCTGTTATGCGCACACAGCGACACTGAGCCTCCAAGTTGCACTGCTTTGCATCCGGTTTGCTTGAGCTGATGTGCAGCCGTCCTTCCACAAAACTCAGACTAAATAATAATGCTGCTTAATAACATCACGAAGTTCAGTTTTTACCTGTTACCGTCACCAGTCACCACCGAGGACGTAGCAATTCCTTTCAAACCAAACGCGGCGCCGCCTCGTTCCTGATCTCCTGGAATATAAAGAGTATGGAAGCCAGGCCTTGCTTTCAGCATGCAACCCAACCAGTGCTCAAAACCTCGAGCGAGACCGAAGACCGAAACCTGATGCCAAAAGACCACAACAATTCCACTGTCAGGCTAGCAATTACTAGTACGCAGCAAAAGAAACGCAGCTGCAATTGCAAGGGCCCGGCCGGAGATAAAAAAGGTTCTAGACGCAGCGCACACCCCTTTTTCTCCTCACTGAACTGTCACATGGCTTGCTCCTTCGTCCATCCGACCTAATCCAGTCGGGTTCTTGCTTGCGCTCGGGTGCAGGCACATTGTCCCCGGGGTCCCCCCCTCCCTCCTCTTTCCCTCTGATCTCTGCAAGTGTACAACACACTCAAGCATGCTACACAAAGGCACAGGAGCCAACCAGGCTAGATAGATCGGGCACCGGACTAGTACCGAGGCTAGCAGCATGGAGCTCGGACCATCCTGCGACCGACCGACGACGCAGGCGCTGTGCATGCCGGCAGGCCAGAGTCCCCGTTCCGATACCCAGCAGGAGATGCGAGCAGTTCATCAGAGCCATGGGAGGGGAGGGAGGTGGCCCGTCCATGTCCACAGCACAGTGAGGCAGTGAGCCAAAGCCAAGTACGGAGGCCTGAGCAATCACCAACAGGGAAATCACGGTACGACGGTACACGAGCAGCCGTCCTGGAAAAGAACAGATCAAGGAAGGCCAAGTACTGTGCCTGGGGGAAAATCAGAGAAATCAGATCGGCTGCTGCTTTCCATATCATCAATCATGGTAGAGATGAAAGCAGAGATCAAGCGCAGCAGCGATAGTATTGTATATACCTGGTGCTTAGCTCAGCAGGGAGTTTGGTCTGCACAAAGGGTCCAGATTAGATTAAAATGTGTTTTCCCCCTCTACTTTCCTGGTTCGTGCACATGACCACCATGGAGCCTGAGGGTCACCGCGCGCGCTTCAGCTGGACACTTGTCGACGTGTAAATCAGAGTTCATCAGCCACGAAATACTTCAGGATGGGAGTGGTTAACAGTTGCATGGAGCTGCTTACCTATCCGCTGATGGTGTCGGTGATGGTGCATCGGAGCCAAACACACCACCAGACCAGATCCGCATGGCCGCACAGCAGAATCCACTAGGGACGAAGGCGCTTTCTCTGTTCCGAATTCATGGTACGAGGGCATCCTGTAGAATGAAGGGCACAGAAACCATATCCACAAATGGGAAACCAATGAATGAAGGTCAGCGTGGCACAGAACAGGACAACATCGGATTGCAGATAATTACAGACAAGTTTCTCGAATAACTGGCAAAAAAAGCAGCCGAGGGAGGCAATAGAGACCAATGATGAAGCATCATTGAAACAGATAGGTCAATCAACTGAGGGGAGTGAATTCCTGAGATCCTACCAAAGCTTGATTTTGTGTTGATTCATACCAAGACTCTTCTTACATCAAGGGTGTGTAGTTTTGTGTCCTGGCATAGAAAGAGGGGCATATTCAATCTGCCATCAAGGGTGCCGTATAAACTGGGTGCAACCTCATCATCATTAATCACCAGTACAAGACCAGATTAAGCTCGTCAGAGAGAGGACCTGTAGATAAGGAGATTAAGCAATAGAGATTATATACTGCAGACGGCCATTTCCGAAATAGCATCCACTTCAGTCTGCCATTCATAAAACACTTCCTGGGACATAGAATTATATGTTATCTGAACTTATAAATACTATCAATAACAATGGGTAGAAATCAGAAAATAGAGAACCATCAACAAGGACTTGCACTTGTCATATGTGTTAGTAGTAATCCTTGTATTAGAATAGTATAGTACCTACTAGAAATGTGTAGGGACAGCTAGCATATGTGGTCAAATTGGTTTTTGCTTGAGCTGTATAGGAGCTGTAGGTTTATCTGCTGGCCACTGTAGCTTTGGCGGCTACTGTAGCACCGACGTACTGTAGCACCGCCTTGTAAGGCCTATATAAGGCTATGTAACCCCCTTATGTATATTGAGCTTGTTGGAATAGAATTCCTAACTTTAGAACAACTCCATACATCCAAATAGGGTGTATTTATGCTTCGTGTTGTTCTTCCACCTTCAGCCCTAGTGTGCGTGTGTTCTTGGCGTGTTGGTGAGTGGGTTAGCTTGATCCTTGGGATCTAACAGTGGTATCAGAGCCAGGTTGCGTGGAGAGGAGTGATTAGAGAGCGCACCGAAGATGTCGGAGGCCGGCTACTCGTCATCCTCGTCCGCCGGCAGCTCCCATCCGTCGCTGCTCAACGGCGGCGAGCGCCGTAACTCATCAGATCGCCAGAGGACCGTGGTGAGGACGGTGCGGGAGGTGGGGAGCGCCCAGTTCCCACAGCTGACGCGCACGAACTACACCGACTGGGTCGTCATGATGAAGGTGATGCTGAAGGCCCGGGGCCTTTGGTCCGTGATCAAGCACGGCACCGATGACAAGCAGGAGGACCAGATGGCGTTGGAGGCGCTGTTGAGAGGAGTTCCCACGGAGTACCAAAGTACTCTGGGGAGGAAGAAGACGGCGAAGCTAGCGTGGGAGAGCCTGGAGAAGATGAGGCTCGGAGATGATCGCGTCAAGAAGGCGCGGGTACAGCAGCTCAGGTGAGAGTATGAGGCTCTCAAGTTCCGCGACGGGGAGAAGGTCTAAGATTTCGCGCTGCGGCTGCAAGCGCTGGTGAGCGAGCTCGGCGCGTTGGGCAAGAAGATGGACGACGAAGAGGTCGTGGGCAAGTACCTTCGGGCGGCGCCAAAAAGGCTCGAGCCGGTGGTTGTGTCCATGGAGACGCTCCTCGACTTGTCTGAGCTCACCATCGAGGACGTCACCGGGCGGTTGAGGGCGTACGAGGATCGCCTCGTACCCTCAGCAGAGCAGGCGGCGGAAGGCGACAAGCTCCTACTCGGGAAGGAACAGAAGAACCCTCAGGGCGGCGGCGCCTCATCATCGGGAAGAGGCGGCCGACGGCGTGGCAAGCCGCGACGGAGGAGCGGCGGCGCTGAGCCCGGAGAAGACGGAGGAAGCCGCGCCAAGGACAAGTGCCGCAGATGCGGGCGACTTGGTCATTGGGCGCGGGACTGCCGTGTGCCCAGGCGCGGCGAGCACAGCGAGCAGGCGAACCTCACTCAGGAGGGAGAAGAGGAGCCAGCGCTGCTACTCACGCGCATGGAGGACAAAACAGAGGAGGATGAGCCAGTCCTGCTCATGGCACAAGCATGCACGCTGGCCAGTAGAGCAGAGGAGGTCTTCACGGCACCGCTGCAGCTCGAGGAGCCGCGGGTGCAGGTGCTGCTGGGAGCAGAGGGAGAGCAGAAGGTGGAGGCGGAGCGCTGGTACTTGGACACCGGCGCAAGCAACCACATGACCGGGAGCAGAGCGGCCTTCGCTGAGCTCGACTCCACGGTAACGGGCACGGTGCGGTTCGGCGACAACAGTATTGTCACCATCACCGGCCGGGGCACCGTCCTCTTCAGCTGCCGAGACGGCAGCCACCGCGCGCTCACCAGGGTGTACTTCATCCCGAGGCTAAGGAGTAGCATCATCAGCTTGGGATGACTGGATGAGCGCGGGTGCCAAGTACTGATCGAGAATGGCGCCCTCCGACTTCGGGACCGTGAGCGCAAGCTGTTGGCAATGGTGCGACGCTCGGTGAACAGTCTCTACGTGCTCCCGCTGCACATCGCGAGGCCAGTGTGCCTGGCAGCGAAGCAGGAGGAGGAGGCGTGGAGGTGGCATGCGAGGTTCGGCCACATCAGCTTCGATGCTCTGGAAAGGATGGTGAAGAAGGAGATGGTGCGCGGGCTACCGATGATCGAACACGTCGGCGAGCTCTGCGACAGCTGCCTTGCCGGGAAGCAGAAGAGGCAGCCATTCCCCAAGAAGGCAAAATTCCGAGCCCAAGACCCCCTGGAGCTGGTCCATGGTGACCTGTGTGGGCCAATCCGGCCGGCGACGCACGGCGGCAGTAGGTACTTCCTCTTGCTTGTGGATGACCACAGCCGCTACATGTGGCTGCGATTGCTCACGACCAAGGACCAGGCAGCCGAGGCGATCAAGGAGATCAAGGCACGGGCGGAAGCAGAGACGGGGAAGAAGCTGCGCTTGCTACGGATGGACAGAGGAGGCGAGTTCACATCTATGGAGTTCGGCCAGTACTACGCGGAGGTAGGCGTGGGACGCCACCTCTCGGCGCCATATTCACCACAACAGAACGGCGTGGTGGAGAGGAAGAACCAGACGGTCGTCGGTATGGCACGGTGCATGCTCAAGGCGAAGGGCATGCCGGCAGCGTTCTGGGGAGAGGCGGTGACGACGGCGGTGTACATCCTCAACCGCGCGTTGACGAAGGCCCTGGATGGACAAACACCATTTGAGGCGTGGCATGGGCGCAAGCCCGACGTCTCACACCTGCGCACCTTCGGGTGCATTGGCCATGTGAAAGTGACCAAGCCGGGTCTGTCCAAGCTCGAGGATAGAAGCAAGCCCATGGTGCTCCTGGGGTACGAGGCGGGAAGTAAGGCATACCGCATGTATGACCCGGTGGAGCGGTGGGTGGTCATCTCCCGCGACGTCGTGTTCAACGAGTCAGCGAGCTGGGACTGGACAAAGTCCGGAGCAGGGGAAGATGCGCAGCAGCAGCAAGTAGCAGTCTCGAGCACCTTTGTGATCGACGAGGAGGTAGAAGAGCTGGGACATGGCGGGCAAGGAGGCATTTGCGTCCAGGGCGGCGCAGACGGCGCTCCCGCAGTCGATGGCGTCGGTGAAGGCGACGATGACGCGTCGACAGCAACAAGCAACCCCGAGCAGGGCGCTGGGGAAGCAACGCCACCATTGCCGGAAGGGCAAAGGAGTCCAGCTACCTCCGTGGTAGCGCCGGTGCGGCAGTTGACGCCGCCACCTAACGCAGCGGAGTACCTCGACGCCGACTACGATGGGGAGCCTGTGCACTATCGCCTGGTGAATGATGTGGTTGGTCCAGCGACACCACCGGGGCTAGCGGCGCGGGAGCTCGACGAAGCTGAGGAGCTGCTGTTTGGCAGCGCAGAGGAGCCACCCTCATACGCCGAGGCCGAGAAGGATGCACACTGGAGGCAGGCGATGGAGGAGGAGATGAACGCCATCGAGGAGAATGGCACATGGGAGCTGGTCGAGCCACCGCCAAGTTGTCGCCCCATTAGCTTGAAATGGGTGTACAAGGTGAAGCGCGACGAGCGTGGCGAGGTGGTTAGGCACAAGGCGCGACTAGTGGCGCGCGGGTTCGTGCAGCGGGAAGGCGTGGACTTCAACGAGGTCTTCGCACCGGTGGCAAGGATGGAGTCGGTGAGGCTGCTACTGGCGCTAGCAGCAACGCGGGGCTGGAACGTTCACCACATGGACGTGAAGTCCGCGTTCTTGAACGGGGATCTCAAGGAGGAGGTATATGTCAAGCAACCACCGGGCTACGTCGTCAACGGCCAGGAGCACCGGGTGCTTCGTCTGCGCAAGGCCTTGTATGGCTTGCGGCAGGCCCCGAGGGCATGGAACCAGAAGCTCGACACGGTGCTGAAGGAGATGGAGTTCAAGCGGTGCGAGTCCGAGCACGCGTTGTACATGCGGCGGGCGGAGCACGGGCAGCTGGTGGTCGGCGTGTACGTCGACGATCTCGTGATCACCGGCGCCAGTAAGAAGGAGATCGAGGCATTCAAGGCGCAGATGAAGAAGACTTTCCGCATGAGTGACCTTGGCTTGCTCACCTACTATCTGGGCATAGAGGTGGAACAGAGGAAGGACGGCATCACGCTATGCCAGAGCTCCTACGCTCGCAAGTTGCTGGAGCGGAGCGGCATGGGTAAGTGCCGGCCCAACAAGACACCGATGGAGGAGAAGCTAAAACTGAGCAAGGATAGCAAGGCGGGGAAGGTGGACGCGATGAGCTATCGAAGCATCGTCGGCGGGCTGCGGTATCTTGTGCATATGCGCCCGGACTTGGCATTTGCTGTCGGCTATGTGAGTCGATTCATGGCGGAGCCAAGGAAGGATCACCAGACCGCCGTGCAACACATCCTCCGCTACGTCGCTGGGACAATCAACTACGGGCTAATTTATCCTAGGCGCAGCGGAGAGAAGGCGAACCTCATCGGCTACAGCGATAGCGACATGGGAGGCGACATCGATGGGAGAAGGAGCACGTCAGGCATGCTCTTCTTCCTCGGAGGGTGCGCGATCGCTTGGCAGAGCATGAAGCAGAGGATTGTCGCACTCTCTACGTGCGAGGCGGAGTACGTCGCGGCGGCGGCGTGCTGCCAGGCAGTATGGCTCAGGCGGCTGCTGCGGGAGGTGACAGGAGAGGAGCCCCGCGTGCCGGTCTTGAGGGTGGACAACGATTCTGCCATTGAGCTCGCAAAGAACCCTGTCCTCCACGACCGGAGCAAGCACATCGACATCCGGTTCCACTATATCAGGGAGTGCGTCGCTGAAGGACAGGTCGTCCTCGGGCATGTTGACACAGCTCAGCAGCTCACGGATCTCCTCACCAAGCCTCTAGGGCAAAAGCGACTTGCCCAGCTAATGGTCAAGATTGGGGTTGAGGAGATCACTCATGAACACAAGGATTAGGAGAAGAATGTTAGTAGTAATCCTTATATTAGAATAGTATAGTACCTACTAGAAATGTGTAGGGACAGCTAGCATATTTGTAGGGACAGCTAGCATATGTGGTCAAATTGGGTTTTTGCTTGAGCTGTATAGGAGCTGTAGGTTTATCTGCTGGTCACTGTAGCTTTGGCGGCTACTGTAGCACCGACGTACTGTAGCACCGCTTTGTAAGGCCTATATAAGGCTATGTAACCCCCTTATGTATATTGAGCTTGTTGGAATAGAATTCCTAACTTTAGAACAACTCCATACATCCAAATAGGGTGTATTTGTGCTTCGTGTTGTTCTTCCACCTTCAGCCTTAGTGTGCGTGTGTTCTTGGCGTGTTGGTGAGTGGGTTAGCTTGATCCTTGGGATCTAACAATATGCTCCCTCCCTGTGTATCACGTCACCACCTACTTGGCTAAACCCACATGCTCTCTTTGTGCCATAAAAACATCTGGGGTGGCATCCTAGACATTCTGCATAAATTTTAATCGGTCATAGTATTCTATCGAAATTTCAGCTCCATGAGGCTACAACACATATGAAAGAAATTTGGCAATATTTTTCTGTTGAACCCTCAGATAAAGGAGCTTGTCTCTGAATAGCCTCAATCCTATCACAAATTTCAAAATCAAACAAAACCATCATTGATTTGATTGTTCAACCAAGAGCACATTCTCAAAGGGCGCATCAATTTACTTCTCCATAGCACACTGATGAATGGATCAATTGCTGATTTATCTATGAATTCAATCACTTGCATATGATGACAAGGCAATACAAGGAGCAAACTTTACTCAATCTGTATCACAAATAATAAACTGTACATGAAACATCAAGCAAAATATGCAATGTACTGTTTGAGACTCTGTCATAAAAGGTCTCCACGATTGGAGTAATGTAATGAGAGCAACTCCTCTGGAATCCCGAAGGAACAATTTGACTGCAGAAAGCTATGATATCAGCTGGAAGCAATGAAAAGGTGAAAATATGAAATTTTGTTACCGAATGCCAAACCAGACACAGCTAAACGTACCTGTCCTTACCCAAAAAAAAAAAAAAAAAAAAAAAAAAACTACAGCTGTGGACAGCTATGGCTTGGCAGATCCCTTCTGTCTCCATGATGGCCAAGGCCAACAACCCTAGTCTGCCATCCCTAGAGCCTCTGTGGTTGCCACCACATTAACATATGCTGTAAATTGTAAATCAGAGCAGATCCATCCTAATTTCTATCAATTGATAGACTCAATTTTGTAAGATGCCAGCTCGGTGTCAATTTGCAATGTCAGTTCATAAAAGTAGAGTCTTTTCAGAATAAGACCTGCTAAAATTCGTCTGAAAATTTCAGAAATGGCTTATAAGCATAATTTCAGATATCAGAATCACAGCCAAAGCAGAATCAATTATATGGACTGCAGTTCCTCGTCTGTACTCTTGTCCACAAAAGCGACAAATTGTGAACGCCCCTCCTTCGCATTACATGTGTACAGTTTGCTTCTGTTTACACCAATCCAGCTTGTTCCAGGTTCTTTCTTCACATTTCTTGATTTCATCAGCCTCCTTACCTCCACAGCATCTTCCCATCGCCCAATTGTCCTGTACACATTTTCAAGAAGAACATAGCTCAAGTGGTATTGAGGCTCCAATTCCATCATTTTCTTTGCAACCCTTACTCCTACTTCTGGGTTAGCATGTGTGGCACAGGCACCAAGGATTGGTGCCCACAGTGATGAATCATCTCTAAATGATGACGTGTTTACAAGATCTTCAGCCTCTTCCAGAAGCTCTACTCTACTGAGGAGGTCAACCATGCAATTGTAGTGTTCAATACCGGGGCCAATGCCATAGTTTTTGCTCATTGACTTGAAGTAGTTCTTTCCTTCCTCTACCATCCCAGTATGGCAACAGGCAAAAAGAACACCAATGAAACTGATGTAGTCTGGCTTGACCCCTTCCCTAACCATCTCATTGAACAGGCTGATAGCTCGCTCACCATGGCCATTCTGAGCAAAACCACAAATCATGGCATTCCAAGTAATCATGTTGCGGACACTGCTCCTTTCAAAAACACAGTATGCGTATTCTACTGCACCGCATTTAGCGTAAAGGTCCACAAGTGCAGATTCAACAATGATGTCTCTGCAGCCTCTCATCCTCATAAAACGGCAGTGGATTTCTTTTCCTAGCTTCACTGCAGACAGACCAGCACAAGACCGCAGAAGAGTTCCTAAGCAATACCAGTCATTGTCCACTATATCCATCAGCCGAAACAATGAGAGTACCTTCTCATGCTCCCCGCTTTGACAATAACCCCCAAGCAGCGCACACCATGAAACTGCATTCCTGACCTTCATCCTGTCGAACACCTTGCGTGCATCCACCATCATCCCACACTTGGCATACATGTCAAGCGTGCTGCTCTCCACGATCACATTTCCACACAGGCCACGTGTCACAACCTGTGCATGCGCCTCCCTCCCCTGCTTCGTCCTCTTCAAGTTCCCCAGTGCCGTCATCATGGAGCCAAATGTGCAGCCGTCCGGCCAAACCCCGTTCGTCGCCACCATAGTCCGGAACCACCGCAGGGCCTCCTCAAACCAATCGTTCCGCACCAACGCCGATATCAGCGACGTGTAGCATATCCCATCCGGGGCAGGCATTTCCTCGAACGCCCTCCGCGCATCGCCCGGCTCGCCCGCGTGGCCGTACATGTCCACGAGCGAGCTCAGGACGACGCCGTCGTCACCGTATCCTCGCACGAAGACTGTTCCGTGCACGCAGAGGCCAGCACGGAGGTCGCGCAGCACGGCGCATGCCTTGACGGAGGCGGAGAGCGCGTGTTTGCTGGGGGCAACGTCGACGTCGGTGCCGTAGCCGCCGGAGGCCATGATCCTGAGGTGAAGGAGCGCGGAGCGCGGGAGGCCCTCGCGGAGGAAGGCGGCGAGGATGGAGGAGTGCGCGACGACGTCGCGGCGGGGCAGGTCGTCGAACGTCCTGACCGCGTGCGGAAGGTGGCCCGGGAGGCGGACGTAGAAGGCAAGCAGCGCGTTGCCGAGGTAGCGGTCGGCGAGCAGGCCCGCCCGCGCGGCGCTGGCGTGGAGGCAGTAACCGAGGCGCGGGGGCAGCGGACGGTGGAGGAGGAGTGTGGCGAGCGGGAGCGGGGAGGAGCAGGTGGAGGCGGCGGCGAGGCGAGCGGCGGCGGGGAGGTCGTGGGACTCGAGGAGGCGGAGGACGGCGGCCACGTCGGGCGGCGCTGCGGGCCTCGGGAGCATCGTGTCATCAGGTGACGCGAGCACGGGACGGCGCGCTGGCGGCGTGGGGAGCGTCGGGGCGCCGGCGTCGGCGGCGAGCCGACGAGCTAATCTGGGTGGCGATTGCGTTATAGCCGTTCGATCTATAAGCCCATTCCGTCACAAGGTTCAGGAAAAAGAACAACACATCTTTTAGTTCTCAAAAAGGTGCAAATTATTTGAATGATATTATCTCCCTTTTTAATGTGTGGTATTAATATTATACTATTATTATTAGAGATTCGATATTCGTCATGCGACTGACGACTTGCGCCTTGCTTAGCCGTCAGCCGACGACGCAACACACCGGGGAGGTAGGGGAAGGGAGGTCGCCGGGGAAGGACTCACCTCCGCTTCGCCTCTCCGTTGTCGCAGTGCAAGCTTGCCGAGGAAGAGCGCCGCTATCACCATCAGCTTCCTCCTCGCCGAGGTTAGGGTTCGGGGTGGAGATTCGTCGACGGAATCTTTCTTCTCTACCTCCGGCCTTAAAGGGAATGGCTGGGGTGACCGGCTGGTCTAGCAGAGGTAGCGAGCAGCGGATGGAGGCCTCTAAGTTAGTGGAGGGTGGTGGCGCCACCGGCCGCAGGTGACGGAGTGGAGGCGGCCCGAGTGGGAGGCCACGGTGCCGGTGGCCGGGCGGGAGACGACGGGGGAGGAAGGCGGCAACATGTTTAGCGTTGGATGGGTGGGAGGGTGAGCGGGTGAAGAAGAAGAGAAGAGGATATGGTTGGTGGGGGGATCATTGGATGCGGATCCAATGTCCAATATAATTGGCTAATAGACACACAAAAAATCAGTCACTTAACAAATAGAGTAACCTTATTATTATTATTATTATTATTATTAGAAATAAGTCAGTATACAAAAGAAAGAAAGATGAATATCAAGATTAAGTACATGTATTAGTTCATTAGTTTATCATAATTAGCATAGAATACAAAGTATAGTAATCAGTATTATTATTATGTTAGTAAAGCGACACATGGGAAAGGAAAGCTCAAACTTAAGTAATTTAGAATAGTTGCTGGAACAAAATATATTCATAAATTCCACTTATCTTCACATCCTCTTCTCCACCTGCTCGTCCGTGTGCATCCATATCTGCACCAGCTTTCTCATGGTGGCCCATGGGCCATGGCCATAGCCATGGCGCCTCACCATCAACCATAATCTAACCCCTCGACCATCTATTGCCTCCTCTTCCTTCTTAGCGCATGATCTCCACCGTCATGCCATGGGCATCGACGAAGCACCTCTTTCCTCGCCGCCATCTACCCTCAAGGCCACCATAGGTAGATCTGCCATCACCATGAACATCTCTTCGGCTCCTACGTGTCTCACATATATACCCTCGTTCCCTCGCGCGCAGCTCCATGGCCAAGTTTTGGGTGCTCTGCCAACAATCATTTTACCCTCCACCATCAGTCAAGATCGCGCCCCACGTGTTTGTCATGCCCTCCTCCCTCCGACATCCAATCGGGCCCTGGTGGCTAGAACCGCCACAGTACAAGATGCGACAATGAGGATGTGGAGCCCACAATGGCACCCAAGTGAACCACCATGGAAACCACTTTGAGTTAGCTCGGTTTTTTTTGTTCGGTTTTCCATAGTTGAGGTCCCTAGGGAACTCATTGGCTCCGGCTATAGGCCAAGTTGCAGCAAAGTGAAGAGAGAACTCAAATGATTGTTGAAGGCTGTCGAAGAATGAAGACGGTGGCCTTACAAGTGTTCGCGTCTTTTGGCTGGCCTTATGGGGCTAGGATTACATCTTGAATTTTTTGGACTCAGTAATGGTGGTCGTTAACTCTCTCTAAAACGGTTTGTAATAATCCTGGTTTGATTCTCTCGTTTGAGAGTCGAAGCCCGAAACTAAGTTTCCATTATCTAAAAAAAGATTATCCGATTTGGTAGTTGGTGTTGAACTTGGATAACCGTGACAGTTAAAGACTGTAAATAGATTTTTTTTCTTTCAAATTAGAATGGTCGTAGACGTAGGATTTTGAGCTTTTTAATTAACCAGACATCTAATAAGTGATATGAACCTTGCTCTTGCAAATGAGTAACGTGCATACCGGTGCCGATGGATTCAGATTGAGTGCCTTACCTTCACCAAGGCATATGGTACCTTACCTCCCTGTATCCACCTTCCAACAAAGATCCAAGGGCTGCTATCATCTCCAGGCAAATGTCAGCACTTGGTTTTTCAACAAGTCCGGAGCGCTCCTCAGCCCGGCGCGCCGCGCCGCCGGCTTCGCGCGCCCGCGCCTGCGCCCGCTCGCCACGCCGCCGGCAGCCTCATGCGTCCGACTGTCCATGCCCGCGCTCGCTCGCCGCCGGCCTCGCGCGCCTCGCCGCGCCACTGGCAGCCTCGCTCGCCGCCGGCCTCGCGCACGCGCGCCTGCACCCGCTCGCCGCGCCGCCGGCAGCCCCGCGCGCCTCGCCGCGCCGCCGGCACGGGCAGGAGCGGGACCACCGCCGCGGGCGGAGCGCGGGCACCGGCGCGGCCTCTGGGCGCAGGAGTGCGGCGCCGGGCACACGGCTGCCGAGAGCTGGGTGTGCGAAGGAGGTAAGGTACGTGATGCCTTTGTGAAGCTAAGACACTGAATCTGAATCCGGTGCCGATACCTAATATTATGTCAGATGCTAGCGAGTACACTACAATACATATACATATGCAATCAAAATTCAAAACTCAGGAAGCGCGCCGCTCGCGTCTGGACTCTGGAGCACACATTTGAAATGACGAAGCAGTAGAACGGAAGGCCAGTAGCGTTGGGCGGACAAGAGATGCATGAGAGAAACGCTTGCGGACGTGCGCGAAGCCTGGGTGGGCCGCTAGTCTGAAAATAGCAGAGAGCATGCCAGAAACATCGATGCCGAGGGTGAAGGTATATAAAGGCGTGCCGGGCGGGAGCACGAAGACAGGCAGCGCAACGCAACGAGCAGCAGCAGCAGCAAGACCAAGAGGTAGAATATAATATAATGGCGTGGAGAAAGGAGGAAGGTGCCATGACCATGCTGCGAGCCCTGTTGGTGGTGGCGCTGGCGGTGTGCGGCGCTCACGCCGCCGGGGACAAGAAGAAGGCGGAAGAGTCAAAGAAGGGCGACTCGCCGGCAGCGGCGGCGGCGTCGGGGCCGGGCGGGTCGTTCGACATCACGAAGCTGGGCGCGTCAGGCGACGGCAAGACGGACAGCACCAAGGCGCTGGAGGAGGCGTGGGCGTCGGCGTGCGGCGGCAAGGGGAAACAGACGATCCTGATCCCCAAGGGCGACTACCTGACGGGGGCGCTCAACTTCACGGGCCCGTGCACGGGCGACGTGACCTTCCAGCTGGACGGCAACCTCCTGGCGTCGACGGACCTGAGCCAGTTCAAGGCGAACTGGATCGAGATCCTGCGCGTGGACAACCTGGTGATCACCGGCAAGGGCAAGCTGGACGGGCAGGGCTCGGCCGTGTGGAGCAAGAACTCGTGCGCCAAGAAGTACGACTGCAAGATCCTCCCCAACTCGCTGGTGCTGGACTTCTGCAACAAGGCGGAGGTGTCCGGGATCTCCATAATCAACTCCAAGTTCTTCCACATGAACGTGTTCCAGTGCAAGGACGTGGTGATCAAGGACGTGACGGTGTCGGCGCCCGGCGACAGCCCCAACACGGACGGCATCCACATGGGCGACTCCTCCGGGGTCAGCATCATCGACACCACCATCGGCGTCGGCGACGACTGCATCTCCATCGGCCCCGGGAGCACCAAGGTGAACATCACCGGCGTCACCTGCGGCCCCGGCCACGGCATCAGCATCGGCAGCCTGGGGCGGTACAAGGACGAGAAGGACGTGACGGACATCAACGTCAAGGACTGCACGCTCAAGAAGTCCTCCAACGGCCTCCGGATCAAGGCGTACGAGGACGCCAAGTCCGTGCTCACCTGCTCCAACATCCACTACGAGAACGTCAAGATGGAGGACGCCGGCTACCCCATCATCATCGACATGAAGTACTGCCCCAACAAGATCTGCTCCGCCAGCGCCGGCTCCAAGGTCACCGTCAAGGACGTCACCTTCAAGGACATCACCGGCACCTCCTCCACCCCCGAGGCCGTCAGCCTGCTCTGCTCCGACAGCACCCCCTGCAGCGGCATCACCATGAACAACGTCAAGGTCGAGTACAGCGGCAGCAACAACAAGACCATGGCCGTCTGCAAGAACGCCAAGGGCTCCGCCACCGGCGGCCTCAAGGAGCTCGCATGTTTCTGATTCCTCGCCATTGATCATTACTACCATGCATGCACGCCTGTAATGCTAACCACCACCACCACCACCACCACCTACGCATCAGTTTTGCTCATGCAAATCCATCATCAATTAAATTGATATCCTAGTCTCACCCTCCTCGTTTCTTGATTTCTTTCTGCACACACATTGTAATAGAACAATGTTTCTTCTGACATACTACTTTGTAATAACAGCAGCCTGATGCATCCTCTAACGAGGATGTAGAATCTTTTCCATTCCATCGTTATAAAAGTAAGAGTGTCAAGCTCCACCGATATATCCTAGATCAAGCGCCCTTGTATTCCTAGAGGTGGTAATGGGCTCAAAACCTAACCAAAACTAGACCAAACCATTTTTATCAAAGTGCACTGCCTCACCTTAACCCAACCCACCTCTTTAAATTTCAAAACCAAACCAAACTGATTTGAGTGCATGATTCGTTCAAATTAGACAAACCCATCTTGTCAAACCATAATTTCAAACCATTTCAACAAAAAATGGTTTGATATAGGATCCGGCTTTTAACGTGGATTAATCGACATAATAAGTCATCTGCAACAAATTTCAGTCACTTCTTTTAAAATTTTAAAGCGTGAACACGAGGTTTTAATTCCAAGACCTAGCTTTTGACATGGGGCCTAGTAGAATAACCATCACAATAGGGGCCAAATCGCATAGGCAAATTGGGTGCACGTGTAGCCCTTACTATAACATGACTTCTCTATAAACAACAGCAAAAGCAAGGGTGAATATACATGAGCTTATAATCAACAGTACACCTTCACTCCATTGAAAGAGGAGGCTACACTCTGCATGCATTTAGGATTTTTTTTTTTTGGAAGGTCCGTGCTATTTGCAAAAAAAAAGCAAGTTTTATGTGGGATTTTACAAACACTTTTGTTTTTGCAAAAGAAACCACTTTTAGGGATTTTCAAGACTTTATTTATCCACCAAACTGCTATTTTATTCCCATCCACATGAGCTTATGACACACCGTGCGGGTTTACCTAAATCACCTGTGTTTCCTAACTGGAGATGTCTATTTTACGGCATCGAACTGTCATTATTGTCTGATTTTCAACCTCCAACAATGAAACTGGATAACTGAAACGCCCCAGTTCCCATAATGAGACTAAAATGTACTTTATTACCATCCTAGGGTTTAGTAATCACATTCTTACATCAGAGTGATACAGATTCGCCTTAATGGGTCGGACAACAAAGGGGCGCAGTCCTGAATCTAAGTAGCGGAATATAAAACGTAGGCCCAAGCTTCCACACGTCATATTGGGAAGTAGGTCGTAGCCCTTAATCTAGTAGGTACACGATGATTTCTCCATCTCTGTAAACCAACAACAAAGCAAGGGTGAGTACATACGTACTCAACAAGCCCACCTTCCTCCGTAAGGAGTAGGGGCATAGCTATATCTACATGCAAGTCATATCTAGAGCTCAAGAAAGTTTTGCATGAAAACGTTTTGTATGCAGGGTTTTAAGCTAGTTTAACAAGTTTTAGTCATTCAGAAAACAGGATTTTTCTCAAAAAGGGGCACCATTTGGACTTGCCGGTCCACATGGCCAATGACCTTCCAGCCATCAAACTTTCCACAGGGTTCTACCCCGTAGCTTAGCATCCACCCAAAACCACTTTGTTCCCAACCCAAAACCAAACCAATTTCCACCATTTTTAATTATGGAAAGTGCTAATTGAAGAACTAAGCCATAACTCATCCATACCAGTGTCTCGGACTATTCGAATAGGTTTTAATCTGATCAGAGGTTGTACTAATTTCCACGAGTTGGACTCAGCGACACTTACCGCTAAATAAGCGTCCGAATTTCAAACCAAATCGTTGCCTTCGTTTCATCGCCTAGCAGTACTTTAGAGGTTCGGGCCACCGAACCGCACCCTGGTGTCCCTCGACACCCTCTCGGCACACAACCCTTTCCCTTGCCCCTTGTGCGCCAACACAGAAGCTACTAGGCTATCCACTTCAGCTCGGGCCCAGCCAATGCCTCGTACAGAGCGAGTGGTTGTACTAAAGAGTTAGGCAAGATGTAAATCAACGCGGCCCTTATAGAGCTCAGGTAGAACCATCAACACCTTACAATGCTCGACACCGCGAGCATCCACCTACCCGGTCATCTCCACGAAGACCGGGACCTGGGTAACCGCGGGTTGCTAAGTTATCCGTTCATACCCTGCCCTTAGATGGCTAGTTCGGCGCGTAGCCGTATTCCGACAGAGTCGGTTGCCAGGGTTCTTCCCCATTTTATTTTGAAAACACACACACCCCCATCCTCATTCCCAACCCATCCATTTTCACGACCATAATCCCAACTTAATATCGAGATTATAAAATATATAATTAAGTGAGTGACCCCACCTATGCGCACTATATCTAAAATAGGATTAGGTGGCTGTATATTTGTGGGGTTACCTTAGCAAGCAAAACATGCAAGTTTCTATGTGATAATCAGGCCAAGGGTTATGGTTGTAACACATAGGAATTTTATGCATCAAGTGGGGATTCCAGTAGGCTTGCCTCTCAACTTGAACATGAAGCGGTTGATGTTCAGGCATCGTGAGCTCTATGGTCGCCGGGTCGGCTGTTTTGGGAACCGGAACGATTGGACTCTCCTACGTGCACAACAAGAAAGCATGCAATACATGAGGTACAATATGAGCTCAACGAGTATTCGATGAGTTGGGCTTGGATGGAGAAGACAAGGATTATCCGGGGTCCTTACTGGCGGTATCATTGCAAGTGGTTGGAGTGTAGCGAGCTTTTGGGCGAGCTGGCGGGCTCGGTAACGACAGTTACGGAGACGACACGGTAGAGGTGGTGGAACGATGATGCGAGGGTGGCGACGCCGAAGGGGAGGCGGTCGCATGATGATGATTGGAGTGGGGAAGTTTTTTGTGAAATAGAATCAACATTCAGATGATTTTCGGTATCGTCATCATCTAAGGTGGAACTGGGAGGATCAAGACAAGAATCTTTTTGATAGAGAGTAGGAGGTCAACGACATCACACCAGGCACACAAACTTGTGTGGGACCAGTGTGAAACACTACCTAGGCGTAGGATGCGTCATGGTGGCATGGCGGCGCCTTTCAGCTAGGGGAAATGACTATGTGGAGTGTATAGATGGATAGATCTTGATTTTAGATGAATTTAGGCGCAAGAATCAACTAAATCAGAGTTCGAACGGAGAAGATATGGGGTATACGGTGTCCAGGGGTAGCTGTGAACTTTTTTGGAAAGTTGGAGGGGTGGATTTGGCCTTTTCTTGGTTTCAGCCCGCAGAGAAGAAGAACCTGGGCCGGGGAGTGGGGCTCGGCCTAATTCGGCCCAACGGCGCGCGGCGTGGCCTACTGGGCCGGCCCGCGAGAACGTGACGGCGGGGCCAACGCCGTTGGCGTGGGGCCCACGCGTCAGTGGCCGGAGGGAGGGTACGGCGTCAGGTGCCAGGCGGTGACGGGGTGATGGAACGTCGTTACGTGGGGCCCACAGGGCAGCGACGGGGAAGAGGAGACGGCGTCCAGGGGGTGACGGTGCCCGGTTTTGTTTGGGGTGAACCGGGGGCGGCGGTCCGGGGAGGCCTCACCGGCGGTTCTCACCGCCGGTGGCGGTTCCGGTGACGGGCTCACCGGTGCGAGCACCAGGGCGGAGAGGCGAGTCCCCCTAGGGTATCGTGGTCGTGGTTTGGGGATCGGGGGTGGGGTTTCCACTGTGGGGAAGGTGCGGTGGCGCGAGCGCGTACCGGCGGCGCGGTCGTGCAAGCGGCAGCGGTTTTGTGGTGCGGGCGAGGGAGCGGCGAGGTGCCGGGGTGGTAGATGGAGGTGAGACAGAGCTCGTGCTCGCCGGGATTTGGAGGAGAGGCCTTGGGGGTGGCGAATTTGGTGGCGACGGAGGGAGGGAGCTACGGGTAGGCGTGCTCGACGAAGGAAGGTGGTGGCATTGAGCGGCGACCGGGCTAGGCTATTTATAGCCGGTGGAGGGAGATTGGCGCTGGTTGGGCTGGGTCGGCGGCGCGCGGTGCTAACAGGAAGGGAGGGCTAGGTGGCCGCGGAAAGAGGCAGTGCCGCGGTGGGGACCGGACAGGGCGAGCGAGGACCGGGCCTGGCCGGTTCCGGGCGCGACGGGGCCTAGCACGGCCGGGCCAGGACACGGCAGCGGCGGGGTCCGGGCGTAACCGGGGTCGGGGAGAGGGGAGGTAGGGGTAGGGGTAGGGGTAGGGGCCCGGCGTGGGGTTACGACGGCGCGGTGCGTGGGCGCGGGGTGGCGCGGCACAGCGGGGACCGGACGGAGGAGGGAGGAGGAAGGAGAGGAGGCTGACGGGCGGAACCCGCTTGTCAGAGAGAGAGGGAGGCGGCTGGCTTGGGATGGCTCACCATGGGCTGGGAGGGGAGGTGGGCTTGTCCGGCCTGGTGGGGGAGGGGTGAAGCTGGGCCGGGGTTGGAGAGGTGTGGGCTGGGTTTGGCCTGGTGAAAAGAGAAGAAGTTTTCCCCTTTTGATTTTGGAAGTTAGGTGGGAATTTGGAGAGGTATTTTGACGAGATTTTTGGTGTAAGTGTTTGTAGAGAAAATGGAGGGCAATATTTTTGGAGTATGTAGAGATTTTTGTTGAGCTCATAATAACACACTCAAAACAAACAACAATCGAGGTTTTTGAAAATTGTTTTTGAATTAGGGAGAGATTCGAAGAAAAATTCCGAGGCTAATTTTCGGGGTGTTACGATAACCTAGGTTCCGGAACTAACCAAACCAGGCAAAATACCCCCTTAATGCCTATTGTAAGTGGTATTGGATGGTGATTTTCTTTTTTTTTCAAATAATAAAACCTTGTGTAATCTCTAAAAATTCATAAATAATTCATTTTAAATTAGAAAATGTGAAACTTGTATTAGTATTTTTTTACTAAAAACATGATATAACTATTGGTGCATTGTTTGAAGATATTTGGAACCGATTCATTCCTATTTATATGTTATATTTGGAGACATAAATTTAGGTGTAGGAATAAAAAACCTAATCCGAATATCTTAAAATTGTGTGCCAATTGATTGTGCGCCAATTAATTATTAACTTACAGAGATTAAACAATGTTTTACTAGAGAACATGGCTTTGGATAAGTTCCAATTTTACAAAGAAAGCAGCCAACAATGGACCTGGTTCTGATGCCTAGCAATAGCACCTGATGCAAAGGTCTGGAGTCCTTAGCGCAACGGTCGAGAACCTTAGGAGCACTTTAGTATCGGGTCCCCAAAGAGACGGTGTTAATGTTCGTGCATTAGAAGCGGGTCATTACACCATCTGTTACTAGAACTATTTACACCGGACGGTACACCAAATCAATACTACTGTATAAACATTAGCGCTGTCTCTTGTGTTGACTTGGTATTAAAGTGGCCTCAGGCCTCCCGTGTAGAAGCTTGCGTGTGCCTGTTCGTCTTCCCGCCATATTCTCCGTCACCCCGGATACCGAGGAGCCTTCATCGTCCTTACGTCGTCCATTGATGATGAGCAAGAACGAATCGGCGATGGGAATTCCAAACACTGCCAGAGAGTTATATAAATATTACCACCCTTATCTCCCCTTGACTCATCTCTGTTCGAGCAAAAGTGATGGGACAAGGGGTTCCCAATCTTCCATCAGGTGGAGGGTAAGTCGATTTTGTGGCACGAGACACTCATGATCCAGCACCCAATCGGCACGATCAAGCCCTTGCAATCGCAGCACCAAGCGTCTTTTGGTTATCAACTATGCGCTACCCGGTCCCCGGTTCCTCGCCACAAAGGCTAACACCTGCCAGTGAATCGAGAACACAGGCAATAACGAGAAAGATGGAACGAAAATTGCGGATGAACGATTAAGTTCACATGTGGGGTCTCACAAACCGTAGGACATTGATTGTTCAATGACATATTGTATCTAAGCAAAACCCCAAAACCCTAAATTGGGCGGCGGCAAGGTTTTATAGACCTTAGGGTCGACCAAGGACTCCTGGACGCGAACTCAATAGAAACTCACATGATACATGGCCCAATGGCCCAAAGTGGTGGCACAGCACCCTGTACAGACTCTGTCTGTCGACTTCCAACGCGATTTTCCTCGACTCTGAACTCTAATAGGACTGAAACATGTGGCATTGGAAAACTTATGTTTTTATATTTCTAGGCATATGTGGATCGCCAAAAACAACGCCCGTTTGTGGCCTGGGCAACGATTTTGGTGCATACTGTTTTTAAAGGCCGAGGGGGCCTACTCCGAGATGAATTGGGCCTCCAACTTACTTTGACACATCCTTGCTCTCCTCCTCACCCTTGCTGGTTTCCAAGGCCTTCATGATTCTCTCCAATATTCCTAAGTACAGTATAATCAATAGAAACATTAGATAGCATATTATCCTTACAAGTATATAAACTAGAACTTAGAAACGAGCTCACATGTTGATTTATTTGTCGTGGTTGCGCTCTTGTGAGAGGACCTTGCATCACAACTGAAGGAGTTATGTCCTCATCAATAAGTCTACAGTGACGATCATGAGTTGAGAGAGCGAGCGCGAGGTCTCTGCCCGAGCTCCACACTACACCCTTTCTCTAGTGCCGCCATGGGTCTTTGGTCGAGTGATGGCAAGTACACCACCAATTACGACTCCGAGAAGGAGGATGGACGAGGAGGTGAACCAGTCGTCGTCGAAGCGACGACGATGGGAAGTGGACGAGGAGCAGAAGTGGTCCGATGTTCCGGAGGAGGAGGAGGAGGAAGAGGACATGATGACGAGGAGGGCGAGATTTATGTAAATTAGGAAGGCAAACTACCGATGGCGGGATTTTATTTTGTATTCTGATATTAGTTTAACAAAAAAACGGTGTTACGATAACATTTATGTAAATTAAGAAGGCAAACTGCCGACAATGGGAGTTACCAAAATCAATCTTATTAGAACCGGGTGGTAAACATACCCAAGACAAATGGACTAAAAAACTTGGCACAAAAAAGAATTAGTATCGGTGCCTTTGTACACCTGATACAAATAGATGCCTTTGCGCCCTTTTTTTAGGTTCTGTGGTCATATTTAGTATTGGGCCATTGTATCCATACTAAAGATGTTTTTAGTATCAGACATTTACAAAACCCGGTACTAAAGGTCTACCCGTATATTTCGCCTTTGTCCTTCTTTCCCCATTCACAGTTCTTCGACGTCGTCTCCGCCGCCACCGCCACGATGCCCGGACCCCCCGCTCATCCCCGTCGTAGTTTCCTCCACCAGCATTGCGCCTCCTCCACCACCACTCCTCGTACCCGTCACGGCTCGTCCCCGTCTCCGCCAGCGCGCCACACCGCAGCCGCCTCAACGACCCCGCCCCTCCCTTTTGTCATCATCGACTCCACCGATGACTCGACGACCCTAGATCTCTTGGCTCTTCCCTGACCCCTTCTCTGTCACAACGACCCTACCACCGCCTCCTGTGTCCTCAGTAAATGAGTATTCTCTCATTTCATTGATTACTCATGGTTACTATTGTGCTAGCTAATGACTTCTATGTTTACATTTGGAGGCAATTAAATAGATACTTACAATTATATTTTACATTCTGGGCAAATTCGTATTTTGCAGTGATTATAATTTATATGTTATAGCCATGTTTTCAATTAATAAAACAATGTTTGATCTCTATAAGTTAACAATTAATTATTTTAAATCAAACAAATGTGATAATTATACCAAATCCTTTCTAAAAAGGAAAAAATCTATACAACCCCCAGTATATAGGGTGGAACACACCACCCCTGAACTACGAAACCGAATGTTTTACACCCCTGAAGTATCAAAAACTGGTCAAATAACCCCCTGAGTGGTTTTGGTGGATAGTTTTGATGACGTTGCATGCTGACCTGTTCAATCACCTCTCTAGCTATTTCAGTTGGTACATTGTACCCCTTTATAAATTTGTATTTTTTGTTTCTCCACGTGTAAATTGAGTTTTAGAGTTTAAGTTTCGTAAAGCTATGGAAGACATTGTAATCTATGTTAGAAATATTAATGGTTATATTATCATAATTTCTATTATTAGTTAGACATTTAATAATAAATTAACTCTGCTAATAAAATTGTAAATAAAAATAATCACAAAAAATCATCATTTATTTTTTTAATACAAGTTATGACCTCAACTATTACCCCGCAAAAGAACTTCAAATTCAAATTATAGACGAAGAAATAAAAAATATAAATTTATCAAGAGATAGAATGTACCAACTGAAATAGTTGGAGGGATTGATTTGAACACATCAGTATGCCATGACATCAAAACCACACGCCAAAACCACTTAGGGGGTTATTTGACCGGTTTTTGATACTTTAGAGTGTAAAACATCTGGTTTCGTAATTCAGGGGGTGATGTGTTCCACCCGATATACTTCAGGGGTTTATATATACTTTTTCTTTTCTAAAAATATAGCCAATCAATGGGTGCTCAATTTTAAGATATTTGGATTAGGTTTTTTATTCCTACACCTAAATTTATGTCTCCAAATATAACATTATAAATAGGAATGAATCGGTTCCAAATATCTTCAAACAATGCACCAATAGTTATATCATGTTTTTAGTAAAAAAAAACTAATATAAGTTTCACATTTCTAATTTAAAATAAATTATTTATGAATTTTTAGAGATTACACAAGGTTTTATTTAAAAAAAATGAAAATCACCGTCCTAATCATCCAAGTTTCAACATAACCAATAGTTTACTTTATCGTTTTTATGCTGGGACTTGATGTTACATTCTTAATTTCTTATAGCATATTTATTGGTTTCAGTAACTTATTTGCATTTTTCACACATCACTACAATATTTTATGCATTTAATATCATTTTTCACATGATTTACTGTAGAAATATATTAATAATATACAAATGACCTTAGAAATTCAAGATATTTCTGGGAGGGGCAACATTTGTCAAAGTAGAATCCCAACAAAGTTTGGAAAAGAAACTCCATAGGGTGCCGACATTTATTTCATATGAATTCCATTCGTAGTTTAGGTTATATAGCATTTACTTGGCAGCTTGGCGCTTTGGAAAAAACAGCCAAGGAAATGCGACATTTGCTTGGCAGTTTGAAAGAGCAGCCAAGGAAATGTGCAATTTCCTTGGCGGCTTACATACCACAAATATGTTATCTTGAAGGTTCACAAGCACAACCAAGGAAACATTATATTTCTTGGTGGTTTTATTTCAGCCCTCAAGGAAATTCTTGGCAGCCAAGGAATTTCGGTTTTCTGGTAATGAATAGGGCTTAAGGGGGGTATTTTGCCTGGTTGGGTTAGTTCATGAACCTAGGTTATCCGGTTTCATAGTTGGAGGTTGAAAATCGGACAATAACGACAGTTCGATGCCGTAAAATAGACATCTCCCGTTAGGAAACACAGGTGATTTAGGTAAACCCGCACGGTGTGTCATAAGCTCATGTGGATGGGAATAAAATAGCAGTTTGGTGGATAAATAAAGTCTTGAAAATCCCTAAAAGTGGTTTCTTTTGCAAAAACAAAAGTGTTTGTAAAATCCCACATAAAACTTGCTTTTTTTTTTGCAAATAGCACGGACCTTCCAAAAAAAAAATCCTAAATGCATGCAGAGTGTAGCCTCCTCTTTCAATGGAGTGAAGGTGTACTGTTGATTATAAGCTCATGTATATTCACCCTTGCTTTTGCTGTTGTTTATAGAGAAGTCATGTTATAGTAAGGGCTACACGTGCACCCAATTTGCCTATGCGATTTGGCCCCTATTGTGATGATTATTCTACTAGGCCCCATGTCAAAAGCTAGGTCTTGGAATTAAAACCTCGTGTTCACGCTTTAAAATTTTAAAAGAAGTGACTGAAATTTGTTGCAGATGACTTATTATGTCGATTAATCCACGTTAAAAGCCGGATCCTATATCAAACCATTTTTTGTTGAAATGGTTTGAAATTATGGTTTGACAAGATGGGTTTGTCTAATTTGAACGAATCATGCACTCAAATCAGTTTGGTTTGGTTTTGAAATTTAAAGAGGTGGGTTGGGTTAAGGTGAGGCAGTGCACTTTGATAAAAATGGTTTGGTCTAGTTTTGGTTAGGTTTTGAGCCCATTACCACCTCTAGGAATACAAGGGCGCTTGATCTAGGATATATCGGTGGAGCTTGACACTCTTACTTTTATAACGATGGAATGGAAAAGATTCTACATCCTCGTTAGAGGATGCATCAGGCTGCTGTTATTACAAAGTAGTATGTCAGAAGAAACATTGTTCTATTACAATGTGTGTGCAGAAAGAAATCAAGAAACGAGGAGGGTGAGACTAGGATATCAATTTAATTGATGATGGATTTGCATGAGCAAAACTGATGCGTAGGTGGTGGTGGTGGTGGTGGTGGTTAGCATTACAGGCGTGCATGCATGGTAGTAATGATCAATGGCGAGGAATCAGAAACATGCGAGCTCCTTGAGGCCGCCGGTGGCGGAGCCCTTGGCGTTCTTGCAGACGGCCATGGTCTTGTTGTTGCTGCCGCTGTACTCGACCTTGACGTTGTTCATGGTGATGCCGCTGCAGGGGGTGCTGTCGGAGCAGAGCAGGCTGACGGCCTCGGGGGTGGAGGAGGTGCCGGTGATGTCCTTGAAGGTGACGTCCTTGACGGTGACCTTGGAGCCGGCGCTGGCGGAGCAGATCTTGTTGGGGCAGTACTTCATGTCGATGATGATGGGGTAGCCGGCGTCCTCCATCTTGACGTTCTCGTAGTGGATGTTGGAGCAGGTGAGCACGGACTTGGCGTCCTCGTACGCCTTGATCCGGAGGCCGTTGGAGGACTTCTTGAGCGTGCAGTCCTTGACGTTGATGTCCGTCACGTCCTTCTCGTCCTTGTACCGCCCCAGGCTGCCGATGCTGATGCCGTGGCCGGGGCCGCAGGTGACGCCGGTGATGTTCACCTTGGTGCTCCCGGGGCCGATGGAGATGCAGTCGTCGCCGACGCCGATGGTGGTGTCGATGATGCTGACCCCGGAGGAGTCGCCCATGTGGATGCCGTCCGTGTTGGGGCTGTCGCCGGGCGCCGACACCGTCACGTCCTTGATCACCACGTCCTTGCACTGGAACACGTTCATGTGGAAGAACTTGGAGTTGATTATGGAGATCCCGGACACCTCCGCCTTGTTGCAGAAGTCCAGCACCAGCGAGTTGGGGAGGATCTTGCAGTCGTACTTCTTGGCGCACGAGTTCTTGCTCCACACGGCCGAGCCCTGCCCGTCCAGCTTGCCCTTGCCGGTGATCACCAGGTTGTCCACGCGCAGGATCTCGATCCAGTTCGCCTTGAACTGGCTCAGGTCCGTCGACGCCAGGAGGTTGCCGTCCAGCTGGAAGGTCACGTCGCCCGTGCACGGGCCCGTGAAGTTGAGCGCCCCCGTCAGGTAGTCGCCCTTGGGGATCAGGATCGTCTGTTTCCCCTTGCCGCCGCACGCCGACGCCCACGCCTCCTCCAGCGCCTTGGTGCTGTCCGTCTTGCCGTCGCCTGACGCGCCCAGCTTCGTGATGTCGAACGACCCGCCCGGCCCCGACGCCGCCGCCGCTGCCGGCGAGTCGCCCTTCTTTGACTCTTCCGCCTTCTTCTTGTCCCCGGCGGCGTGAGCGCCGCACACCGCCAGCGCCACCACCAACAGGGCTCGCAGCATGGTCATGGCACCTTCCTCCTTTCTCCACGCCATTATATTATATTCTACCTCTTGGTCTTGCTGCTGCTCGTCGCGTTGCGCTGCCTGTCTTCGTGCTCCCGCCCGGCACGCCTTTATATACCTTCACCCTCGGCGTCGTTGTTTCTGGCATGCTCTTTGCTATTTTCAGACTAGCTGACCACCCAGGCTTCGCGCACGTCCGCAAGCGTTTCTTTCATCTCTTGTCCGCCCAACGCTACTGGCCTTCCGTTCCACTGCTTCGTCATTTCAATGTGTGCTCCAGACACGCGCTCCCTGAGTTTTGATTGTATATGTATATGAACAGTATACTCTACTTGCTAGCATGTGACTTAGTATTAGGTATGCGCACCAGTATGCATGTTACTCCTTTTTTTTTCGTACGTCTATAGAGCTTTTCTCGTTTGTATTGGCCCGTTCTAATTTGAAGGAAAAACACCATTTACCACCTTTAACTGTCACGGTTATCTAAATTCAACACCACCTACCAAATCGGATAACCGGGACCTCAGCTATAGAAAACCAAACAGTGGCGGTTCCAGCCACCAGGCCGATTGGATGACCAGAGGGAGGAGAGTATGGCAAACACTTGGGTGACGATCTTGGCCAGGATAGTGGAGCAGGGGCGGGGAGGGGCCACAGCCTCCTGTGGCTGAAAATTTTATACTAAAGTTTTTAAAATCCTAATAAATTTTCGGTGCATTCCACAGTCTGATTTCTCTATATATGCATGAAATCACATTATCTTAAGAACCTACTAAGCTCCATGACATGTCACCATCCACTAAGACATATATTTATATATTCTATCGATTTTTGGTAACATCATGCATGTGATGTTTTTTCTTGGTGCGGGGGAGGGGGTATTAGTCAAATTCTCGTAGCAATGCGCGGAGAAATTTATCTAGTTTACTATGAGGGGACATCTATCCTATCTACTTCCACTTTGCACGTGTGACGGTGGTAGGTGTGGCACCTCTGTACTATAGGACAACATGGTGGGGGTGGCCAATCTCATTGCCCTTCTACCTGTCCTAGCTGGCACACTTATAGAGGTACGTAAGGTTTCCACATGGTCTCGTCATTAAATGAAGAGGAAGGTAGCATTGGTTTCCATTATCTTCACTGGCGCCACTCTTTGTGGCTGACCTGTGTGCCCACACTTTGATCAAGAATGACCATAGGAGTCCGAAGGGCTTTAATTGAATGTGCAGCACTTGCAGTCGTCTGCTACCCTTTTGTAGTGTGCACAATACAGTGTACTCTTAGGGGGCATGGACCTATGCACCTTGTCATGTAGTAGTAGTATGGGTCGAAATAGCAATTGGTGTCCTCACATCATAACAGGCCCTCCTTTGACTATAAAAGCAAGGGTGCGAGTGTTGTGTAAAAGGTTAGACTCTAGTTCATAATTTGAGAGCTTCAACCCTCATCCTAAGCAATCCACAACCATATAGGGCATAGGGTGTTGTGTTCCGTAGTGGTCCAAACCTCTCTAAATATATTTGTTATGTCTTCCTCCTTACTATCTATAGCACTTCACATTCACATTGTGATCATACTCATACTCTCACCCCCTGTGTCTAAAACCAAATAGGGTCTGCAATATCCCTGTTGTGGAGGTTTGCCCGTCAACATGCAGATGATGCATCGGTTGAGGGTGTGTTTGTTGGTTTTGATCTTGACCTTCCTTGCTTCCTGGGTTTGTGAGGATCCAAGAGCGTGACTAGAGGTAGAGAGGAGATATCGTGCACATATTCGTCTTCCCTAAGTCACGAGAGATATGTGCAAGTATAGATCATGGGCCTAACAGCAACAGTCCCTTAGGTCGCTTTACCAGCATTGGTGTTGCCTGCATCAAGTATTGCCTGTGTAAGCACCACCTGAGCATGCACCACCGCCGTGCTAGAGTGGGCACATCATCCAAGGCAATGACTAGCCAACCTGTCTACAAGTGCTCTTCCAAGCAATGGCCCTAAGAGTGCTTTACTGACATAGGCACTCCTAAGGTACCCACCAGTAGAGTCTGGTGCCAAGACCCTAGGGCCCACGATGTGGGACCTAGCACCTCCCATGGCAGTACTTAGGGTATGCTACATAATTTGCTGCAAGGGAGGCCCACATATAGCTCTACCTCAATCTCCCATTGTTGTTGGAAAGCTCGACCTCGGCAACCACCTCAATGCATGGTGGATAGGAAACGTTTCCATCTAGCATGTGTGGGAGCGCCGCCTTGGTGCCACCAACTGGTTGGAGGAATTCTCATTGGAGCAGGTCTTGAACTGATGGACTATGGTTGCGCACTGTTTTATGGTATCGTCTGTCAAGCGTCCACATTGGACTTCCTCAGGTCATCTTCACCCAAGTTCTAGTCAGCCTTCTCAGCGAACTACGATGGGCCTGTTACATATACCCTCTCTCTGACCTCCATGTGATGCTCTATATATACTATATATGACACCCACAACCACCATCCATGGCACTGGTGGTGATGAGTATGTGGTGGTCAACTATATATACTTCGCTAGCTCTTGGCTCAAGAACCTCCCCTTCAAGCTCTATCGGCTTACGGAGGGACATGTGCTAGCAGTTTGTGGCCAGCTTCTAGAGCATGACTAGTCACCCTGGCATGGAGTTAGATCTCCATGCACTAACATTGAGATAGTTTATCTAGTACTTCATCCAAACCCGCAACACGTCCACAACCCAATGTGCTAAAGAAGTTGGCAAATCACAATGTTCAAACCATCTTCAAGCTTTAAATTCTGGCCTCGCCGACAAGTGAGCCAAGATGGCAGAGGGATGGGCGTGGCATGACCCTTGTCCTTACCATCGCACCGCCGAGGTGCGTGGTGCCATCCCCCACGTGATATTGCTAATGACAGACCTTGTCGTCAGCCCTAGGGAGGGCCGGCGAGTGCAAGAAGAAGAAGAAGAAGAAGAAGAAGAGGAGGAGGAGGAGGAGGAGGACCTCTTTCCTTGGGCGCCAAGCGCATCTATTACAGCAAAAGAGTACTTTGATTACATACTTTATTTATTAGCTTGCAAGTCACGGTTTGGCTTTAAACATTCTATATTTGTATTTGAAATACTCATCTACCGGACTCTATATGTTGCAAAGCCATATAACCGAAAAAAACTGAATCAAGGATGGTTAGCCACATATCCCTAACGAGTTCTGCCCTGAAACTGAAACAAAGTTGGTGCTCACGACAAGAGAGGCTTCATCTCCTGGCCGGCGCGCCTTAACAAACAGGCCTATAAAATTGCGCAGTTGCAAGAATGCGTTCCGAGACGACAGGCCATATATATAAATATAATCGTGGTCGGACCTCGTAGCAATGCGTGTTCGCTGGCTTCGATCTTGTTCCTCCAGAGGCACCACCCGCAGCCATGCCGCCGCGCTTAGCTGCTCTCGCTCTGCTTCTCCTGAGCACGGCGACGTGCTTCGCGGACGGCGGCGCCGGCCCCGTCTTCAACGTGACGGATTTCGGCGCGGTCGCCGACGGCCGGACGGACAACTCCAAGGCCTTCCTGAGGGCGTGGATGAAGGCGTGCGCGACGCCGGGGCGGCCGGCGGTCGTCGTCCCCGGGGGCAGCTACCTGCTGCACCCGCTGGTGTTCCGGGGCCCGTGCAGGGGCTACATGGAGATGCACGTCGGCGGCGTCCTCCGCGCGCCGCCCGGGCTCGGCGCCTTCCGGGACTGCCGCGAGTGGGTCTACTTCGCCGGCGTCGACGGGCTGCTCGTCACCGGCGGCGGCACCTTCGACGGCCGCGGCGCCACGGCGTGGCCGCTCAACGAGTGCACCAAGAAACGCGACTGCAGGTTTCTCCCCGTCGTGAGTTCCCAGCCTCTGCTTACTGCACGTCTGTTGGCCGTCCGATCGAAAAACCAACGGTCCACCTACATCGATCGATTTTGCGTTACGGTCATTTATCCTCTCTCTCTCTCTTTTGGTGCATTTGTATTCAGTCCATCAAGCTGGGCCACGTGCGGAACGCGACCCTGACGGGCGTGACGTCGGTGGACAGCAAGTCGTTCCACGTGACGGTGGCCGGCAGCCAGGACGTGCGCATCCACGGCGTCCGGCTCCGCGCGCCGCGCGACAGCCCCAACACGGACGGCGTCCACATCCAGGGCTCCTCCAACGTGCGCGTCACTGACTCGGCCGTGGCCACCGGCGACGACTGCGTCTCCATCGGCTCCGGCACCTCCGACGTGGTGGTGTCCGGCGTGTCGTGCGGGCCGGGCCACGGCATCAGCGTGGGCAGCCTCGGCCGGAACCCCGGCGAGGAGGACGTGCGGCGGCTGCGCGTCGCCAACTGCACCATCTCCGGCACCACCAACGGCGTGCGCATCAAGACGTGGCGCGGCGGCTCCCGCCCCACCGCCGTCTCCGGGCTCGTCTTCCAGGACATCGTCATGAGCAGGGTGCGCAACCCCATCATCATCGACCAGGAGTACTGCCCCTACGCCTCCTGCCGAGAACAGCGGCCGTCGGCGGTGAGGATAAGCGACGTCAAGTTCATCAACATCCGGGGCGTGTCGGCGACGCAGGTGGCGGTGAAGCTGTCGTGCAGCGAGGCCAGCCCGTGCAGCCGGCTGGAGCTCAGGGACATCGACCTGCGCTACGTCAAGCGCGGGGTCGACACGCAGTCGCAGTGCGCGCACGTCGCCGGCGGCGTGGCCGGCGGCAAGCTCGTCCCTCCCTCCTGCATGTGAAGGCCAGCCGATCGACGCACACCGTACGTACCAGACCAGATGAGATGGTCGATCCAACAACTGGGAATGGACTGGATTTTGCTTTGTTTTAATTAATTAGCTGTGAAATATCCATACTAGTCACTAGTGAAAGAAACATATAGAGGCAGTAGTCTGTGCAGTATTGCTGTCGTATACTCAGTATTTGTATACTAGCAAATGGCCCGTGCGTTGCTACGAAATCTTCTATATTAGACTATTCTTTAATATATCATACCGATATCAGTAGAACAAAAACACACTTACGCGCTTTACGTAAATTTAAACTATAAATAGCATATGTAGATGTAATTTTCTAATTGTGAACCCCTCGATACTGATTTTTTTCGTGTGAGGCAAGACGGCTAGAGCTAGGGGCATGTAGGATAGCGACAACTGTACAGGTGGACAGAGAGTGCGGACAGGCAAGACAGCTTCTTAGCGGAGCGCAGCACAAATTCATGTCATAAATTTAAAATTTTAAACTTATCTAATTTATTCCGTTGCAATGCACAATCATTTTTTCTAATTTCGTGGGTTTAAATTACATGGGCTAAAAAACCCACAAATTTAACTAAATTCGTGGGTTGCAACCGAAAAATACACGAAAACCCACGAATTTTCTTGTCGCATGGGATTTTAAATTTTTGGACTTATATTCGTGGGCCTACATACCACCCCCCCACCCCACAAATTTAAGCCCAATACTAAAGAAGCCCACCCCAAACCCTAACCCTACTCCACTCCCACCCCACCCCACCAGCCGCCGCCGCCCAACCCGATCCGCTCCGCGCCTCCTCCCCAGCTCCACTCCGCCTCTGACCCCGGTTCCTGCACGCGGCCGCCGCCGATCCCGCTCCTTCAGCGCGGCCGCCTCCGACCCGGGCTCCTCGAGTGCAATCGCCTCCCCCGGCTCCTTCTGCGAGCACCGCCTCCCCCAGCTCCTCCAGTGAGGCACGCATCCCCGAACGCCGCCGCCTCCCCCTGGATCCTCTAGCGAGGCGCGCCATCCCGGAGCGCCGCCACCGACCCGGCTCCTCCAAGCGCCGCTGCCACGCCAGGCTCCTCGAAGCGTTGCCGTCGCGTCAGCTCCTCCCCCACCGGTGCGCCCCTGCTTCTCCGCGCGCTGGCTTCCGCGCCGGCCATGGCGGCCACCTCCCCACCCCACCGACGCCTTCTCCCTCACCGCAGCTGCCTTCTCCAAGATCCATCACCGCCAGGAGCGCCTCCTCCTATCCCGCGCCGGCGGCGGCGTCCCCCGCCGACGACTCGTCTCCCTTACCGCCGCCGCTGCCTCCAAGATCCGCCACCACCTCCCTCACCGCCGCCTCCTCCTCTAAGATCCGCCACCGCCAGGAGCGCGTCCTCCTCTCCCACGTCCGCTTCGCGCCTTCGTCTCCACCTGCGCCGCCATCTCCTCCGGCTCGGGCTGTCTCGGCGGGAGCGGGGGTGCGGCCTGCTGGCGATGGACCGGGAGAGGCGACAGAAGGGTGGGAGAGAGGAGGCGGGGTTGGGTGGGCGGCGTCGGTGCGAGAGAGGCGGTGGCAGGCTGGCAGCGCGGGAGGCGGTGCGGGGACAGGGGGGCGGGGGGAGAGGGCAACGGACCAACGGAAGGCCACTACAAACTTTTAAGGGGTAGAGAAAAGATAGTCTACTAGTTCGTCATTTTTCTGATGCAATGCCTTAAAGTTTGCCTTTTAAATAATACTAATAGTCAAGTTTTTTTTTTGAGATCAAACTGGAGGGTTCCCCTACAGCATTAAATTAAAAAGAGGAATATATATATATATAGGAAGAGTTTTATCTACATGCGTATATAGCTACACTCACCTTCAATAAACCAATAAGGGTATGTTCGCATACTCATTTATCAGTTTGAGTATGTTCACATACTTATTTTAAGATACCTCAAATGTCACCATCCGAAAAAATTACGAAACAGTCCCAGTTTTTATAATATTTTGATAATACCTTCATATTATTACATATAACGGGGTATGTCCACGTACCTCAGGTATACTCGCATACCTCGTGCATATACCACCACGGATGGTCTAGTATCATTTCATACTCCGTGTACATACCTTTCGTTTCACCAAATACGCCCTCAATCATGAGATACATACGCGAGTGTAGCTACATGCGCATGTAGAAAGGAATTTTCATATATATATATATATATATCAACTGATTAATTTTAAGGACAGCGCGCGATATCGTTGCGCCGGAGTCCGGACCGTGCCTATGGATGCGTATAACGCTGCCGTGGCACAAGACCTAGAGAAGGGCAGCGGCGCTGTCGCCGTCATCGAGACGCCGCCGTATCCCGCCGACTGGCGGCTGGAGGAGGAGCAGCCGTTCACCTGGCTCGGCACGGTGCCCTACGTCGTCGTCTTCCTCGTGGGCGCGGCGTTAGCCGCCGTCGGCGTGCGTTTAGGGCACATGGGATCCGTCTTGGAGAATCATCGGGGCCAGCGGCAGGCGTACGCCATCACCGCAAAAGACTTCGGCTGGACGGACTATGATCGCTGTCGTCGGGATGGCACTGGCGGCTGTGTCTATCATCTTGGGCGTCCAGGACGCCAACACGGGGCGCTGCTCCTGCGGCCTGCGGCGACTTGGCACGGATTAAACTGGTTGCTTGCTTCCCCGGCGATGGCTAGCTGCGCTGCCTATGAGCCCATCGGATCGACTAGGTGTTGGAGGAGATGGATCGCGACTTGATGATGCTACAATTCTCTTTACGTAGTTCATTCAGTACCCTACGTCTTTAGCTGCTCATGGTATCCCATTAAAATTTAGTTTGCTCCAACCTAAACAAATTAATGTCTTTCTTTACCTGTTATGTTCTTATGGATCATTATTACTGAAATTCAATAGATACACATGATGGATTATTTGTTTTTGCTTCCTCCAGCCATGCTTAGATTCTCCGTACGTATTGCGAAGATTTTCTTCATTCTCGATTTTCGCTTATCTAGTTCAACTCATAGTTTGCTGTGTCCAGGAGAATCAGAATAGTTTGACGGGATTCTCGCTTGTTTCCACCGATAAACTTATTATAAATCGAAACAAACAGAGCCATAGACGGATGATGGGGTAAGGTCTTGACCGCTAATGTTGTTTTCTCGAATATTTTTGTGTTTGTGCAGAAATACAGAGAACACCCTCTACAGATGATGGACCAAGTGCAAGCGCCTCAGGGGCTTGAAGTGGTCTTCTTCGAAATGAAGGCCACAAAATTGCCCAATTAGGCATGATGTGGGGTCCAGTCGTTCAAATGTATAACACATTGCTATGGGATTTTTTAGTGTTGAATTTATAGCAATAAAATTCATAGAGCGAGAACTGGTATATAAACTGTTAAAATCATAAAATAAAAATGTGTGTATATATTTTGTGTCATCTCTTAAACATATGGATGAGTGTTGTTAGTCACAAAAGATTGATATAAGATATTAATAAGACTCCTAGTGGCTAGTGGGCTTCATGAGAAGCTAGAAAAATGTAGTGGATGGATCCAATTTAAATATAGAAGATTCCGTATATCTAGATAGGTTTTGTAACAATAGAAGGAGATGGACATGTCTAGGCTTCTATTGTTAGTTGTCTTTGGCCCATGTGTTCCTTAGAGGACTCCTGATTGTGTTGGAAAATTATATTTTTAACAGATCCATAGATACTGATTAATAGCACGGCTGCATTATAATCATTGCGGACCACGGTACATGGTAAGAATCTAGAGAATTTCTCGTATTTTCTACAAGTGTAAATATATATCTTCTTCACGGGAGTATTTTCGTACCCATACAAGCATGTAAATAATCTATATTTATATTTATACCTATATCTATTACTCCATTGGTCCTAATTTATAGGTCGTTTGACATTTTTGGTACACTGGTTCGTCTTATTTAAAATTTTTACGAAAATATGGAAAATTTTAGGTTATAGTTAAAGTATATTATATGATATAAACTAAATCATAATGAAAATAAATGATATTATAAATTTTCTTGAATAGACAAATAATTCAAATTTAGTGTAAAAATTAAACGGCCTATAAATTATGTATTATTGCTAAAATACGGGACAAGTCCGTACCGCGTTACTTCAAGCCGTGTTGGACTCCGCCTTCGAGCTTTTAAGGCTTTCTTTGAAATGCAGGAATTTTACAGGAATAGCGTCGGAAACGGTTCAATTTCACGTAAAAACGCCAGAAAACCTAAAAAAGATCCCGCATCCAAAGGGACCTAACAGAGCCTGTCGCATTGTTTTCTATGTCACTCTCCGGTCAATATTCTAATTTAACATGGATTCCAATGGCACCGATATTGGAACTGAAATTGCAAAAGGAGGCATACTCAAATTCAAGGGAAATCGTGTGTATGAGCCAGAGACACGGCTGGCCTGGGTCATGTTGGTTTGGTCCATAAATAGGAGCCAACGATGTGACCCATGGCACACAAACCTAGGACTTGATAACACAACAAGACTTAGAGGTTGTCGGGGAAGCCAGGGACGGCGACGAACGCCTAACCTGACACGACGCGCAAGGTTACAGACGATTCGGTCACCATAGTTAAACATGAGGAGGTAGAGGTGCATCGAATTTCATGGAGAACTGCGACTTCAATGTCATTGCGCGTCAACAAGTACTTAATTGGGACTTCCCTTAGACTAGGTTCACCAGAGCGCCTATCCAACCCCGCCCATCCACTATTCCTCTCTATCTGTCTACAGTGCCGCACAGTGTTTTGGACGCCCCCTTTTAGGCAACTGGTGAGCCCAGTCTTAGGCTGAGCTCATCAGTAGCCTTAAAGAAAACGTCTATACACTGTACGCGCAACAGAGATAGTTGGAATAATGGATGGATGGTGAAGTGAGATGGGCAGGCTGGTGATAGTCTCATGCCATACATAGCCAACGCAAAATCACTTGGTAGTGCACTAACGTCTCGGGAAGGTTGGGAAGCAACAGCTTTGCCGGTCTAGGACCGGCTCCATGGTCATGTCCGACTGGTAAGGTGACATACGTATCTCCATTATCTCCATCTACACGGCAATGGTGAAGCCAAGCCACGAGTGCCCACTACAAGAAAACCTATCCTGTAGATACGCTTTACTCATGTAATAGACATGTTTTATTTCGTATCTACATTAAAGTTGACACGTTTCTTAAAGCGTGATAGGAGCATCTTCGTAAGCACTGTAACAAAGATTGTAGAGACAGATTACTATAGCGTATCTATAGTTGAGATGTTTCATAGAAACGTTATATGCATATCTATGCATTTTGATACACTTTTATAAATACATTTATACAATGTGTCTATTGACATTGTTACATTTTGTAAAAACACTTTAATATGTGTTTAAAAATAGTAAAAAATATATACTATAAGATATGATTTTCGTGCAATGCAATCACTAAGAATTGAACTCATGACCTCATATCTTACATAATGCCTCCTCACCACTAGACCACTGTATCGCATGTGAATAGTTAAGTAATGCACTCTTTTTATATTTATCATTAGTGAATTTTAATTTCTCAATACCGTGTCAAATAACGTCTTTATGTGTCTATAGACACGCTTGTCTGATACACTTTTGTGTGTCTCTATGCTATTGACGGTTGAAGATGTGTCTTAATTCGTGTTATTTTAAGATACATTTAAGTTGTATCAAAAAACATATTTACATGCATATGCACGTTTGTTTGACACGTTTGATGTCGTGTCTAGATGCTACTGATGGTTAATAGCGTAGCTAACTACGTGTCATGTTGAGATGATTTAAATAACATGACAACAAATGTCATTTCATGTCTTTTGACACTCTAATCGTGTCTAACATCGTGTCAAATTGAGACATTCCAAAAAACATGTCAAAAAACATGTTTACGCCTTTTGTGTAGTGACGCTTTAGCCATCGTTGCTATCAAAACGTATCTAGAAGGTCTTTTTTCTGCAGTGGCCATGTGGTGTTCGCCTGCACGAACCACATCGATGCCGATGCCTATAGAGTGTTAGCTGGATCTGGATGCTATTCATCGGGACCTCCACTTGTTGAACGAGTCACTCTACAGGTGATCTAGCTATATATGGTGTTGGAGTAGATCGACCCAGCAGAGGCGTCAAGAGGCCTGCCGTGACAGTGACGGTAATGTAGATCGCTCATGTTGCCACAGGCGCACACACCATAGCTTGGCAAAGATTGACACGTCCTTCCTCCGTCCTAAATTATAAAGAGTTCTAACATATATTTTTTCATCTACATTTATCTAGATATTCATGAATCTATATACATACACAAAACACATACGGAGAATAATCAATGCATATGTGGGCTAGTTTGGCAATCCAATTTACCTAAAGGATTTGGAGGAATGGAGGAAAATTCTCCCTAAATCTCTTAGAGAAATGGGGTTGCCAAACTAGCCAGACCTTGTTTGATAGCAAAGTATTTTTTAAGTATTGGAACAAAACCACAGTATTGATGAATACTGTAGTATTTTTGGTCCAAATGTGTTTGCCTAGATCTTCTAAAACTCTGTTTTGAATACCATGGTTTAGGCAAAACCACAATATTTTTATAGTATGGATACTACACTCTGGACCAAAGTTTTTCTCGGTCACGGACTCACGGTTGCTTCGTGCCCCTTTGCCCCGCGTCCCGACCTCGTGACCGACGCATGCCGCCGGCCATGCCTCGCGCCGATGCATGCCGCCGGCCCCGCCTGGCCGCCTCGCGCGGACGCCGCCGCCGGGGAGATTGGGGGGGGAGGAGAGAGGGGGCCTCGCGCGACCGCCCTCCGCCGGCCCCACCTGGCCGCCTCGCACGCATGCCTGCCGCCGGCCCCGCCTCGTGCTAACTCTCGCCGCCAAGGAGATAGGGGAGAGACAGACGGGAGGGAGAGGGGCCTCGCGCGGCCGCCATCCGCCGGCCCCGCCTGGCCGCCTCGCACGCATGCCCGCCGCCGGCCCCGCCTCGTGTGGACTCTCGCCGCCGAGGAGATAGGGGAGAGAGAGACAGGAGGGAGAGGGGCCTCACGCGGCCGCCCTCCGTTGGCCCTAGCCTCGCGCGAACGTCCATCGCCCGCCGCCGAGAAGAGAGAGGGAGTTAGGGGAGAGAGTGCGTCGGGGGAGGGAGGTCCGCTCGCCGATGCGGGGGGAGGCGGAGCGTGCTGCCCGCTCGCTGCCGCGGGGAGAGAGAGCGGCAGGGGAGAGAGAGGGGGCGGCGGGGAAGAGGAAAAGAGAGGGCAAAGTGGGAGGGGATGGGCTCGTTCGGTGCTGTCTTCTCAACTGCATACTACACAACCAAACACACTACAGTTTTCAGAAATACTTTGCTAAAATCATGGTTTTGCAATACCATAGTATTTGTGTCATATACAATTGCAAATCACAGTATTGTAAAACCATGGTATTCAAAAACTTTGCTATCAAACTGGCCAAAACAACCTATAATTTTGAGACGGATAGAAGCAGTAGATTTTACCTCATCTCCTCAACATCAACAGCACTCGAGCGAACGATGGTTAGATGATGAAATTTGGCGTAGGTGGAGGATAGAGTAAGACATCAAAAGTTACCAAATGTATATATATTGACTGACCGACAACTGTTTTGTATATTTGTGTTGTCTAGACTGAAAAATACCATGAACATCAAGTTCGCCGTATTATGTCAGTAATTTCTTATTCTTCAAAAATGTTGTGACTTGGTATATTCATAATTTTAAACTAATACAGTCAACGATTCAAAATACAATGTACAACAATTTCAATAAACAAATATTTTGCGTTGAAAATGTTGAAGCCGTGTGTCATGGATGTTGAAAGTTGCACTCAAAATGTTAAAATAGTACAATCCAAAGATTGATTTTTAAAAGTAATCAAATGTTATCAATGCTTGTAAGAAATAATGATATGTGATATCATTTTCTTGAAATAATTCTACAACCACGCAAAACAGAATTTAAAAGTCTATAAACACCATTAGAAAGAAAAATAAGCATGCTGGTGCGGTGATGATGACCAGGCAACGAGATACCCGTCTCTTCTCAGCCATGTCAAAGATGCCGAGATCAGTGTCGTGCCAGGGAAGTGAAGGAGATACCCGGACGTGTGCTGCAGCAAGTGTGAACGGCAAGCTGCACAGCAAAATGCTATATCAAATTTTGCGTGGAAGTGGAGCATCAGCAACGGGTGAAGCCACCGCCGAGGGGGCAACGCAATTCTTTGGCTGGTTGGTCGATCGGGCCGAATCCAATGCAAAGCCAATCTGGCCAAGAGGGCAGTGGACGACCGTCATCTGTGCCTACTGTGGAGAACAATCTGAAACTACAACACGTGCAATTTGACAGACCAACGGGCTGATATCGAGAGCACGCAATATTTTATATAGTAATAAGAAAGAAGAAGAAGAAAAAAAGTCAGGTTTCACAGTCAGATACCCGAGGTACCCGCCAAGTGACAAGGCCGCAGCCCAGCATCCAGCAGGGAGGCCCAGTAAAGTCCGCCCAACCCTAGCAGGGAGGACCGAACGGCCATCTTCCCTCTGCTCCATAGCCCCCATCGCCGCCGCCACAATCAGTCACGTTCAACCAAACCAATCTCTCTCCTCCCTCCCACGGCTCCGTCTTCTCTACACAGCCACCCCCACAGGCGCTCGGCCGCCAAGGCCTGCAGCGCCGCCGTCGGCCCAGCGCCCCTCCCCGCTTCGGTCGACGCCGCCGGCCCAGCGCCCATCTCCGCCCCGAGCGACGCCGCCGGCCCAGCGCCGCTCCCCGCTTCGGTCGACGCCGCCGGCCCCGCTCCACTCTCCGTCCCGGGCGACGTCGCCGGCTCCGCTCCACTCTCCGTCCCGGGCGACGTCGCCGGCTCCGCTCCCCTCTCCGCCCTGAGCGACGACGCCGGCCCGCTCCCCTCTCCGTCCCGGGCGACGTCACCGGCCCCGCTCCCTCCTGCGCTGGGCGACGCCACCACAGCCCGGTCAGCGAGCGAGTGACCATTCCCTTGGATCGGAGTGGATTTTTTCTTTCCTGCGTTTTGCTTCCCTACGGTTCCCGCCGCTCTTCGTTTCCTTTCCTCTGGAGTTTCCTTTGAACCAAACGGGGCCTTAAACCCCCATTGCCCCGTCGGCCATCTAAACGACTTAAACCCTTGCTACTGCAGGCAGGACTCCCCGGTTCCGTCTCCGTCCCGGCTCTCGGCCCGCCACGCGGCCGCCTCGACCGTCCGCTCCGGCGGCCGTCGTGTCCCTGCTTGCTCCTCGCCGCTCGTGCCCTCGAGAACCAGGCGAGGAGGAGGAAGGGCTCGCGCGCGGAGGGGTCTATAATGGCCGACGGCCGGGCTATTGAGGTCAGTGTCTACTAGTTCCCCCACTCGTGCGCTGGTTTCTTCGTGGTACCCATAGCGATTAACCGTTACGAAGATACAGTTGGATTTGCATGTCAGCTTCTCAGGCTCGTTTTGTGCTGGGGGAACAGCTTAGTCCCATCACGTCAGCGAGCTAGCGTTAATTGCTCTAGGTCTAGGAGAAGTTCTGCTGCTGTTAATTGCTCTAGGGGAAGCTCAAACTAGGAAGTTTTGCCTTCATGGTTCACTAGAACAAAAATTTAGTGAGGGGTAGTAGTTAGAAACTTTTTGACAAATGAACGAGCTTGGCAATTTAAACGCTATTTACTGCTAGGCTGTTGACTCATACTACCTCTGCACCAAAAAAATAATGCAATCCTAATTTCGTCCTAAGCCAAACTAAGTTGGACCAAGTTTATAGAGAATTTTATCAACATCTATGTCACTAAACATGTATAATAGGAGTATGAAATATGTTTCATGATGAATCGAATTATACTTAGTCAGAAATTGGCACCACAGGCATTGATACTTTTTTTATGAACACTTGGTCAAACTTAAATTTATTTGACTTAAGTCAAAACTAGGATTGCATTCTTATTGGGACAGATGTAGCATTAACTTGATAAACAAAGTTAACAGGATGTATAGTTCTGAAGATTAGTCCACAATAGATGGCTAAACTCTTGCTGATCTACAAATCACCAAAAAATATACTAGCACTTTGAGATCGGGATGGTGATCTGGGGTTGAGATTTCGCGGTTTTACCTGTGACGATGGCTGTAGGGGGAGCTCTGGGAGGCTTGCAGGTGGGGCAGGGAGAGGCGGCATGGGCGCCTCCCACCAAATTGTGGAGGCTGGCTGGTGGACGGTTGTTGGGGTGTCAGACGTCGACAGATTAGCAGTGGGCCACTGATGGCCGGGGATCTGGGGACATCGGAATCGAAGAAGATTGGGCAGAAAGGAGGTGTGCATGAAGAGGGATGATGCCAGGATGGCACTAGCTGTGTCGGGCCTTGCGAGCTCCTTCTCTGATGCTTACTAGGCCGCTGGAGCTCGGAGTGTAGCAATGGGAGGTAGGGTGTGCCCACATGTGGGGTAGCACCATTGGGTGGAATGGCCAGCAGATATGACTAGTAGAAAGATAAAGAGCCACATGATCTGTACTATTTGGTTTAGACCGGAAAGTTTAAAAAGTGTCTGATAAACCAAATCTCAGCCTACCGTTATGGGCACTGACACATTTTTAGTAGATATGATGATGTGTTATAGAGAGCCTTTGTTACCCTGTGCTACACTATGACAATACAGTTCACTTAAACATAAGCAAATACAATCAACAACAAAATCTGTTACTTTGCAATTAATTTCAAATTTAATTGGTTTGCACTTAGCTTGCTGAAAAGCCTCTCCACCTAGTACCATATTGGTTTTGGCCACTATTGAAAGGGTGTGCAGTTTAGTTTCCTGTTCACCGAATTGCATAACTCCTTTTCTGTTCCTTGCTGGAAGAAAATGTTCTTTTTTGTTGTTTATGTCATCATAATTAAAACACAGGGTATCTCATTATTCTTTTTTTGTTTTAAAGGTAGCACCAAATCACTTGTTTCAGTTTCTATGGACTATCGATATCGCACTGGTGTCTTGTACTCTTGTGCCTCATACTTCCCTAATATTCTATGGCTGATGTTATATTATTTACTTGTTGAGCAGGCAGCATCAGAGGAAGTGGATTCGATCCACTTTAGCTTCTATAGAGATGATGAAATTAAGAGTATCAGCGTTAAAAAGATTACCAAGTCAGAGCGCCTTGATGCCAAAAACCTTCCTGTGCCAGGTGGATTACTGGACCCTTCAATGGGACCCATCAATGATACTGATACGTGAGTTCCTTATCCAACTTATCAAATCTTGCTTCCGTCATGGCATCTTAGCTGCAGTTCTGAGTTCTAGAGATCAATTTACAAGGAACTGAGGAAGTGACACTCTATTTCTTGTTTTAATACCAATTTCTATAGAGTAAAATACATGGACGGTCCTCAAAGTTGGCATGGTGTATCACTTAGGTCCCCGAACTTAGAAAACCAGATATTCGGGTCCTTAAAATTGGCGAGTGTGTCATCTAGGTCCCAAACCGCTTTGACCATGTGTTGACCATTGTTTTTATCAGTGGAGGCCACATGTGATGTCCACATATCTTATTTTCTCCTCATATATGACATGCGATGCCCATTTGTAAGTAAATAATAAGTTTTTTTTAATTTTTTGATCACCACTCCCTGAAATCTCACCTGTCTACCATGTCACAAAAAATAAAAAAACTAATTATTTTACTTACAAATGGGCCTCGCATGTCATATATGAGGAGGAAATAAGATATGTGGACATGACATGTGAGCTCCACTAGTAAAAACCATGGTCAATGCATGGTCAAAGCGGTTTCGGGAACTAGATGACACACTCGCCAACTTTAGAGACACGAATATCTGGTTTTCTAAGTTCGGGGACCTAAGTGATACACCATGCCAAGTTTGAGGACCGCCAATGTATTTTACTTATTTCTATTCTATACCAATTTAGTGAACTGAGGAAAGGAAATAGTGTGTCATTGCCTGAATGTATATAAAATATACCAGTATTTTAGAAACTGAGTAACATTGGTATCATATCTTTGTTTGCTGTCTTGCAAGATTATGTCATTATTAGATTTGGTTAAGCTTAAAGCCATACACTGCCAGCAAACAATTAATTAGTTGGTTAAAAGAAAGTTCAAACTGACCTGTCAAAAATAATGAGAGATTAGCTCAAGGAGTACTAAAAAAGGGTATGTTGTCTTTACTTCCTGCTGGTGAAGAAAATTAGCAAAGTAGAATTGGTGCCGTAAAGTGGTTTGACATACACCATTTTATTGTCAAAGCAAGAACCAATTTCATTAATTATATTAGATCATGTGACTTGTTGTATTTCTCATATGGGTTAGTTGATGCCTGGTTGGAAAAAATTGTGGACTGGAGGGAGTCTATGTATTTCTTCGTCCAGCATTGGAGCGGACATACTCTGTGTTATGGTATACGATTGTAGTTTAGCTGTCCTATGGATCTGGCCAATTGAGTTCATATTTTGCTATCATTTTTGTTGATTCAAGGGAACATTTAAAGCTAACATTGGTGGGAACAGTTATTGTGTGCTCCTTAGATTTTTTATATGCAGGTAAAAAAATACACTTCTCTTGTTTCTGACCATGTCCAAATTTGATGGCCAGCTGCAAGAGTTGTGGTCAGCATTCTGTTCGTTGCCCTGGTCACTTGGGTCATATTGAGTTGGCAAAACCAGTGTTCAATCCTTTGCTGTTTATGAGTCTGAAAAACCTTCTCAATGCCACATGCCTCCATTGTCACAGGTTCCGCTTGAACAAGGAACAGGTGAGTCCATGCTCATCTCCCTACTTTGGTTTCCATCTTGGAATACTAAGTTTCTGCATGCCAGTACATGATCTTATTGTGATTTCACTGTATTAGATCGACAGATATGTCAATGAACTTGAACTGTTAGTAAAGGGTGATGTTGCCCGTGCTAAAAATTTGGAAGACTTGGGTAAAAGAACATCTAATTCAGAGAAAGATGAAGGCATTACTGAGGCCACTTCAGGTGGTGAATCATCTTCTCAGAGAAACAAGAAAATCTGGACATCGATCCAATTAAAAGAGGTTCTATCTATTTTTTCCACGATAATGAAAAAGAAACAGAAGAAGTGCGCAAGATGCGATATGAAGAGTCCAACAATCTCTAGTCCTATATTTGGCTGGCTGGTCAAGGTATACATATTCTAGCAGTTTTAGATATTTATAATTTCTGCGAACGCATTCCAAATATGATTTCAATTTTGTTTGATATATGTGCTTAATTTACATGTTTCTTCTTAAATTGGGGGCATCTAAGAATCAGCTATCTGATGTTTATGAAATTTGGACAACCGTTTCAGTTCTTTTAAAACTGAATGTCCGGGTCATTCATTAGTTCTTTAGGTATTGCACAACTTATCTCTATACTGTCACTAAGGAAAAAAATCTTCTATGCCTATCATCATCTATTCCATCCATAGCACTCTTACATCTAAAATGTCTCTCTCTCAAGTGTTGTAGTAGCAGGATAATTATAACATCTTAGTATTTGAATCTAAATTATGTAGATGGACCACATGAATATAATATAAGTAGATTTTTTATCTTTAAATTTGTGTAAACCCTTTCCACAAACATTTAAATGACACCTCATATCTTTGTGTACTTTCTGTACACTACTAATGCGTAATGCCTCACTGGCATGTGGACCGGGCTCTTCATGTGGCCACATATTTGGTGGCATATTGTGTCTTGCATTCAGTGGCGTGTTATGGTTTCTCATGATGCCCCAACTATGCAAATACTCACATGAAATTTCCTAAAACTTCTCAATAATATTGGATAGAAGACTTATTATATATATCTTTTTGTGTTGGGAATGGTTGATTTTAACCTTGATGTCAAATTGCCAATTCAAATTCTTAATGGGATAGCATTTACTACATTTTGATGCTCCATTACATGTGATTGCATCTTCTGATTTGTAGGACACAAGCGCTTCTGCTGTAAGAGCAAATGCAATTGCTAATTTTAGACTGAAGGGAGATGGTGATGCTCGCAACTCAGGGGAAACTGGGGTTTCTGGTCTTGACGAAGAACCAACTTCACCTGAAATGGTGTCCAAAGGAACAATCAATGAAGTTAGACGCCTTTCTGATGATGCAATTAAAGAAATGGTGGCATCATCAGGAAAGAAGCATCTATTGCCTACAGAGGTGTGTTTTGTTGTTTATTGAGTTTAAAAGGAAAAATGAAAGCTGTTCAGCAGATCGCTAAGCATTATCTTACTCAACTGATTCAGGTTGAATCTATTCTCAAGGACTTGTGGAAAAATGAAGCCAGGATCTGCATGTTGCTTTGTGACTTACAACATAATACGTTAAGTGTTTCAGAAAAGAGAAGGGGCTATGAGATGTTTTTCTTGAATAGTCTCCTTGTGGCACCAAATAGATTCCGCCCGTCAACTAGCTCTAGTCTTGGAGTAAGTATCTCAGTTGTCTAATCAACCGAACTTCGTCCTAAACTTAACAATTTAGGTGTTTGTTGTTGTAGATTATGGAACATCCACAAAATGTTCTGCTAAGTAAAGTTCAAGAAGCCAATCTTGCGCTACTACATACCGCTGCCAGTTCTAATCATATGGATGTTCTTAGAAGATGGATGGATCTACAACGAAATATAAATGTGTTATATGATAGTAGCAAAGGCCTCGGTAAGGATGTGTTCTTTTCTGTGGTTATTAAGGTGTCGATTAAACAGTAAAAAGACTTCAGCTGGACGCCTTAGTGGATGCCTTACGATCAGGAGGAAGGCATCAGCCTCTGGACCCCAATGCGCCGTTGCTGTCGCCCCCCTCACTGCGCTCCCCTGGGCACCGCCAATCCCAAGGTCCCACTTGTTGTGGCCCCTGCCCACCTTGGGGATGCCAAAAGGCTCAGGCCACCCACACCTCCCCTGCCCGCTCTGGAGAGTAGACAAGCATGACGCCGTGACCTACCCATTTTGAGAGTTACTGCCTTGCTGGTGCAAGATGGTGGCCAGAGAGGAGGGATTTGAGGTGGCGACTCTACCCTGCTGTGGCAGAGACGGGGTGAGGATGAACCAGAAGAGAACGGTGGTGGTGGTTGTGTGCATGTGCTGGAGAAGACGAGATTAGGGGAAAGAACCTGATGTGGGACTAAACCTAACTCTTGGGAAGGGTTAGATTTTGTGTAATATCACCTTTACTCATTATCTTTGCCCTACGCTCTACGGATCTAATATTTTGAGTTCTTGGCTCTTTGTACATACCCTTCCTGTATTAGTTTGATCGATAATTGTTTATGTTTATTGCAGTAAAAAGTGAGAAGAATGTTCATGGTATACGGCAGTTATTGGAAAAGAAAGAAGGAATTCTTCGTCAGAAGATGATGGGGAAGAGGGTTAATTATGCATGTCGATCTGTTATATCTCCAGATCCGTATTTGGCAGTTAATGAAATTGGTATTCCTCCTGTTTTTGCAACACGGTTGACATATCCGGAGGTATGTGCTCCATGCATTGACCTACACTAGTCAATTATGTATCGTTTGGTCTGGAACAGCTTCCTCTATGGTTGTGCTCTGACTTGCCTTGATCCCTGTGATCCCTCTTTTTTGTACGACGACTTGCCTAGATTAGTTAACTCCTACGACCCCTTTTGCAGTTACAACTTGCCTTCTCCCATATAGAATATCTTAATGTAACTTAATCTCTGGGGTATTGATTATATTCTTAAGGAAATAAAAACAACTAACATGAAACCCAATTTTCTTGTTTAGTTTCAAATTTTCCGCTAAAGATTTTTATGCGGAGCTGAAAGTAGTTTTGAACCTAATCAGCGAGAAAGTTTCGCATTTTGGTGTGCTGATATCTGGTGGTCCACCCAGTTTGGACTTAGACTTGTTGGTTCCCTTATGCAAGTCATGTTACTGTAACGATTGCATTAACCAGGCACTTGTATAATAGGCATGCGAACTTGATCTTTCATTGCACTTTAGCTTGTGCTGTGATTTCTTATTTTATTTAGCTCACTGGATTCCTAAACTTCCATTTTTCTTCAAGATGTACAGCTAAGAAAACAAATGTAGAAATTCTTGTATGTCGGTAATCTTCCCTTTTCTTTCAAATATTCTTTTCCTGATAACAAAAGTGTCCCCTCTTTTTCCAAGAACTTTTTAATCTTTGAGTAGTTGCTTTCCAGGATTTCTCATAATTTTTTGGCATTTTTAACCCTTTTCTCTGTAGAAAGTAACACCTTGGAATGTGAAAGAACTCCAAGAAGCTATAAGGAATGGTGCTGACATTCATCCAGGTGCAACACATTACAGGGACAACAATAACATGTATAAGTTACAGGCGGCCCCTGCCAAACGTCGCGCCATTGCAAAGATGCTGCCTGCATCCAGAGGATCAATTTCTCAGCCAGGGAAAGGCCCTAGTTGCGCATTTGAAAGCAAGGTTGTATATCGACATCTTCAAGATGGTGACATTGTACTTGTCAATAGGCAGGTACATCTATATTCTTGCTGTTCCGTATTCTTCAGCAGTAATATCAGACTTTTTTTTCCTCCAGTCCATTGAGACACCATTCTAGTAAAGTGGTTTTGGCTTGCATTTACTTGTCATTTTGTTTTTTATATGCAACTCTGGCTCCCAAATACCTGTATTACTCATTCTTAGTATTGTTATAGAGATGAGTGGATGATTCTCCAGGGCAAAATCTTCCAAGGTGGTGCATAATTCTTTGCTTTTCCCTGTGGATAAATAAAAGGACAAATCTAAGTTAGGATGCAGAGGTAACATGTCAAAGAGGTGGTGATTCCACAATAATCATGAGATGACATTAAATACTTAGATAAGAAAAATGCAATTTGAATGTTAACATATCCAAACTCAGTCAAGTTCTTGCTTGCTCTCTCAAAAGTTGCTAAGCACAGTGCCCACTTTGGAAGCAACATAAGGCTTTATTTTGCAACCATTCATCACTCGTCCCCTTACCATATATTTATTATAATTCCGTATGACCCAATGGCTATTGTGGGCGATAGGGCTATTACTCAGTTTATCAATCAACTATGAATCCATGATTGAGCTCTTCCAGTTTGTGATAATGAATTTTCCTAAACTCCCATTTTTGTTGCTTGTGATACAAAGCCTACTCTCCACAAGCCCAGCATGATGGCTCATTTTGTTCGTGTGTTGCCTGGAGAAAAGACGTTAAGAATGCACTATGCCAACTGCAGGTATTTGGAAATTATTTTTATTCCATGCTGCACTGTCCCAGTGCCTACATCATCTGAGCAAACAGTTGCTTGTTGTCCTTTTAGCACCTACAATGCCGATTTTGATGGAGATGAGATGAATGTACACTTCCCACAAGATGAAATATCTCGTGCCGAGGCCATGAATATTGTTGATGCAAACAAGCAATACATTGGTCCTAGGAGTGGGGATGCTGTCAGAGGTCTCATACAGGTATAGTATGCATTGACGATTGTGAAAGGAATACACATTTAATCTGCTCATCCAACAGTTTAATGTCAAATGCATCCATTGTCATTAGTGAACTAATTCTTCCTTTGAGAACTTACAATCATGTTTTTTATATGTTGTAACTATAATTATTGTTATCCTTTTGTGTTAAACTTCTTTAGCTTTTCATTTTGTAGGACCACATTGTTAGTGCTGTACTACTGACAAAACTGGATACACTTCTAAGCCGTGAAGAATATAGTCAGCTTGTCTATGGATCATGTGTGCCGTCCTCAAATTGTGGTTCTCTTCAGCCTGGTAAAAAGGTGTCTGCTATTAAGGATGATGGTACACTACAACTCGTTCCTCCTGCTATTTTGAGGCCAAAGCCCTTATGGACAGGAAAACAGGTTAGATGTTTCTGAATTCTGACAAACAATTCTTTGCTATTTGAAGTTGACTCAGTCCTGGGGATTGCTTAAAATCCATCTATGTAATGTTTTTGTTTTCAGGTTATAACAACCATCTTGAGTCATTTAACAAAAGGTCGTCCTCCGTTTACTGTAGAGCAGAAGGGAAAAATATCGAAAGAACATCTAATGCCTAAAGAAAAGGGCAAAGATTCTTCCGATCAAAAAGAAAAAGATCCTGACACTAAAATAAAATTTGAAGATCCTTTTGGACTGGTTTTATATATTCATGATAATGAGCTCATAAAGGGAATGATAGATAAGGCCCAGTTTGGGAATTACGGGATAATCCATACAGTACATGAACTCTATGGTGCAGATACAGCTGGAGTACTGCTCTCTACATTCAGCCGCTTGTTTACACTATTTTTGCAGGTAAACTCAGCTGTAGTGCTACTATTTATTTTAATTATAAGTGATTTAGTTACACTGTGGTTGTTCTAAGCGTACTCTACTACTCTTGCCTAAATGTCTAACCCAACTGATAGAGATGCACTCTCGTATATTAGATTAGTTGCCATGGAGAAGACACAGGTCAAATGCTTATGGGCAAACAGCCAACACATCTACCCCCTGGACTTAAACACTAGAGGGGAGATAGGGCTGTTGGCCAAATATGTCCAGCTAACATGGCATGAACCAAACTGGCGAACTGATAGGCTCTGTCCAGGAAACCAGCTAGGTAAATAGATACTCTCTGGTCATAAATATATGTCATTATTTAGTTCAAATTGAACTAAAAACGTCATATATTAAAGGCAGGAGGTAGTAATCCTAACACTCCCCTGCAGTTTAATCATCGGCGGTGGAGACATCTAGACTATACTAAAATTCCTGAGACACCAATTTTGGTAAGCCCTTGGTATGTGAAGAACACGAACATCACCAATGGACACACGCTCATGGATGAAGTGGAGGTCAATCTTGACATGCTTTGTGTGTTGGTGCTGAACTGGGTTTGTTGATAAATAGACTGCACTGACATTGTTGCAATAGATGAGAGTCCTCTTTGGTAAGGGTCTGCGAAGCTCCTGCAGCAGCTGTCTAAACCAGCATGCTTTGGCCACTCCATTCGCCATTGCCTGATATTTAGCCTCAAAACTAGTACGAGAGACCGCATTTTGTTGCTTGAAGACAAGATATCAAGATGGCATAGCCCAAGGTGAACTTACGTGTGTCCAGGTAACCAGTTACCAGCCCAATCAACATTAGAATAGACCACCAGTTCTGAGGGTGGAGAGCAACGAGCGAACGGAGAAGGCCATGATCAAGAGTGCCCCGCAGATATCGCAAGATGTGCTTGACAACCGTCAAGCAAGGCTTCCATGGATCGTGGTGCATATGAAGACTGAATACGAGATATCTAGCCTGGTGGAAGTGAGATGTTGCAATCAATTCACCTTCAAAGCTCTGATACTGAGTCGGCTTCACTAACAGGAACACCATCCGAGGCAGACACCTTGGTGTGAATATCAAAAGTACTGCAGGGCTTACAATATGCCATACCAACTCGCTCCAAGATCTCAAGGGCGTACTGCCGCTGAGTCTGGAACAGCTACAATACGCTGCTGAATGGAAATACCCAAAAAAGTGATATAACCACATCAAGATCATTCATGGAGATTGGTGAATTCCTGCTGTAGGGCGCGATGGTGTGACACAAGAAGGAGGTGCTGAGGCAGTCAAGAGTCAAAACGAAGTCATCCTGGTAGAGTAGCAGGTAAACTGTATCAGACCCCAGGGATAGATGAACAACAATGTAGCAGGTAAGTAGGAGGTCGTGCCACTGCGTGTCGTGGGTACACAATGGGTCAAGAGCCAAAGGCACGGGTGCTGACATCATAGTGGGTACCATAGTCATGGCTGCTATGTTCAACCTTGGGCAGGGCTATTCATTCACGACCGGTAGTGGCGGGGTGCTCCAGCTCTTTGGCTGCGTCGCGTTCCCATGCCAAAACATCAAGGGTTTGTGGCCTCCCGCTTGGGCCTCCGATGCCTTGGCAGCTGCGACTTTTTTAGCAGCCACGGGTGTCCCACTCTGCCCCATGCCATGAGGCCTCTTGCTTGCGGGCGGCGGCGCGCACATGCATTGGCAAGGTAACAGCCGTGGGGTCGGTGGGAGGAGTTGCCATGGCTCGTGTCGGCAGCTTGAGGAGATTAGTAGAAGCTGTGGTCCTCAAGGAGATCGATTCTCTCTTGATACCATGGCAAAGATGTAATCTCGTATATTTGATTAATTGACTGGAGAAGATCCAGGTTACATATTGCCACCAAATCTACCCCTCTACTTATGGAAACAAAATCAGAGGGGAGATAGGGCCGTTGGCCAAATGTGTCCAACAGCACAAAGCAACCAAACTGGGTGAGCCGATAGACTGTACAGGAAAGCTAGGTAGGGCAATAGATAATTCTAACACCCACTAAAATGTTTACGTTATGGGAACTCACTAGTAGTAAAACTATATACCCTTTCTTGTTACTAACTTTTATTGAATATCATTGCATACCTAAGGCATTTTATGCACCCAAACTATTCTGTGCCCATGATTTTTTGGCCATTGGACATAATTAGTTGTGCCGGTTTATCATCATTTTTTTTTTGAATGACACTTACACTAGCCTGCAGCTGACATGGGCAAAAGATTCAAATTTCCTTGGGGATATCTCGTTTAACTTATTTAGTGCGAACCATGTTTATCTATTATCACAGCTTTAAACTTCTATATGCGCCATGTGGGCCATGTTGGAAGGATAAGTTCAGAGTTCATGCTGCTTTTAACTGGACAGACACTATCCAGCTGGTTGATTGTGTTAAGATATTATAGCTGTCATATGGTAACCCATAAAACTTGATCTTTTGCAGTGATACTTATCAATTATCTGTTGACTGTGGTAGATATGATAATGCATATGCAGTGAAATTTCATAGAAGTTGATAAGCGTGATAAAAACATCCAAAATCATACATTGAAGTTTCGAAAAAGAACTGAAACTTGGCATTATAGTTCATGTTATGATGTGCTTTGTCACAAAAGTCAAGATTCAAAATAATTTTTGAAACGTTCATACAAAAATGATAAATTTTATTTTTCCTGAAACTGCCATATACATTTTTTGGATGAAGTTTCACATTTTTGTGTTGACCAATCAATGCACACTACTCCCTCTCATCCAAAGTATAGTTATCTTTTAGGTTTATCCTGGGTCAAACTATCTTCAGTTTGACCAAATTTATTTGAAAACACATCAACATTTATGACACTAAGTATTATCATGTCAATTGTGCAATATATTTTTATGTATTTATTTGGGATCATAGATGCAAATATTATTTTCTTTAAACTTGGGAAAAAATGAGACTATTTGATGGAGAAACCTAAAAGTAGCTATTTTTTGAGACGGAGGGAGTAGTTGTTTAACAAAGTCTGCTGATTTTGCTTAGTCTGCATCATTTTTTTTTTGCCATATCATGTAATACCAGTGCCTTTGCTGGGGAAGGAGGTCGGCTATGTGCATGGCTGCTCCCATAATGATGTATGGCCTGCCACAGAATATTGTTTTGATCTTCTGGCATTAGCTTGCTGGGAGTCAGGGTCGCTCCTTATATGATATTTAAGATGTAACCGGGAGGTATTTTAATCACAATTGCATCCAATGAAGCTCTCTTGAAATCTCTATCTAACAACTGCTGTCTTAAATCAATCAGTGCTTGTTTGACTGTATCCTAGTATAGGAGCTAGGGCTCCGTATATGATATCTAAGATGTAAGGTATTTTAATCACAATAGCATCCGACGCAAGCTCTCTTTATCTCTACCTAATAACTGTTGTCTTGATCATTCAGCGCTTGATTGATTGTATCCTAGTAGGACTAGTGCTCCATAGTATAGTAGGCCACCATGCCAGCCATCTTTTTTACCCTGCTGATTTCTGCAGTATGGAGTAGTTGTTGAGGCATGGCAGTAGGAGGTAGTGGCTGATGTATTGGTACCATGGAGTAGGTAGTCCTATACCTCTACCTTGTATTGCTTTTGTAGCTGTATAAATACGAGAGAAAAACCCAAGTGGCAAGGTGGTTCAACCACACCAAGTTTCTGTGTGCATGCGTACGCGCGTTGTGCCCCACCTTTCTTCAACCTCCAGTTCAAGTGTGATTGTTGTGAGTGTGTCCATTGTATAGCCAACAAGGTGTGACTTGCATCACTAAAATCTCTTGGCCCCATTGGCCAACAAGTTGTGATTTTTTTTTTTTTTTTGCTTTAAGCCTTTGACAAATGATCTTTTTGGGGGTTTTCTTTCGAGTACAATAATTGTTTTTGGCTTGTGATATTTCAATTGAAGTATGACAATGTAATTTCTTCATTCAGTTTCATGGGTTTACTTGTGGGGTAGATGATCTGCTACCATGCCGAGAGTTCGATAAAGCCAGAAGGAAAATTCTTGATACAACCGAATCGGTCGGTGAAGAGGTCCACAGGAAATTTACACAAGCTGAAAAGGATCTAGGTTTGTGGAATGTTATACCCATAACAAGGCATTTGCATGCAATAAAATAGTTGGTTTATTATTTTAACCTTTTCTCTTTGCACATGATCGGTTGATGGTGATTGTTTATTTGCTAACTTTTGAGCAGGTCGTGTAAATTTGCCAATGGAGGTGGAGAAAGTTGTAAGAAGGGATGTTGAATCTGCCACAAGCGTCTTGGATGGAGAAATGAGTAACGCTCTAAGCGACGTAACTTCCAAAGTCAATGAAAGAATGTTTCAAGGTCTACAAAAGCCTTTTCCTTGGAATTGCCTCTCTCTTATGACTACAACTGGAGCTAAAGGTGGCGTGGTAAGTTTTTCTTCTGGCAGCACTTTAATATACTATATACTATATATTATTAGTTTACCTTGAAAGCAGATCGCGGCTAATATGGTACCGTTTTATTTACCTTGATAGGTCAACATGGCACAAATATCATCATTGCTAGGTCAGCAATCGTTAGAAGGAAAGCGTGTTCCACGGATGGTTTCAGGGAAGACTTTACCATGCTTTCCTCCATGGGATATATCTTCAAGAGCTGGTGGTTTCATCAGTGATCGGTTTTTAACTGGTCTGCGCCCTCAAGAGTATTACTTTCACTGTATGGCAGGCAGGGAGGGGTAAATTTTTCTTAAACTCTTTTCTGATTAATAATAACCATACATTTGCATCTCTACTGTCCTTGCATAAGGTTAATTATTAAAATAGATTTGGCAGATCCTGTTGGATACAGGGGCCAAGTATAAACTGGGGCAATAACATGCTGCTTTTTTTTTTGTCCACAAACTGTCAATACCCTATTTCCTTCAGTTGGATTTTGGACACATATGGATAAATTCTTCAAATTCCAACTTAGCTTTTAGTTTGCAAATTGGTAGCTTTTTGTAGTTAGCTTGCTTGCTATTCTTGGTTGGTATTTCATTTTGTCAGAAAACAAACATGCGGAAGGGCCTATGGATCGATCGAGATATCGCATGATGTTTGTGAGGTTCAGCCGAAGCCTGTATCCCTAGGGCATGACTATGGGCGTTCCTCCCCATTATCAAATGGCTATGCCGGCATCTGGGTACACCACGACAACGCCGCATTCCCATGCCAAGCCATCTAGTCGTCCTTGTTACAATAGCAGCCCTCGCCTCGTATTTATGAAGAGGTCTGGGTTATAGAGTTTGACTAGGACTCTACCCTATACTGCCAATACAACTCAAAGTCCTGTCGTAACCAAAACTGTACACATATTCGACACAAACTCTAACAAACTCCACCTTGGCGAATATGTCCGCCACTTTGAATTCGTCTCCTTGTGTGAACCTCCGTGTACCGGACTTAGTCTTTGTCTTCGGCTGCTTCCACGAACGCCACGAGCTTGTGCGAGATTCGTCTCGTCACCTTCAGAACACACTGCTTTCACAATTTCGTCCCTCATGACTCCGCTTTCAACGGTGTAACTTGCAGCTTCTCCCGGCGTAAACTTCTCTCCTTCAATCAATATAGTCATGCCGCCCTTCATGATCTCCATGGTTACTCCGTCCGACTCACCTCGGAACTCTAACCAGCATCATTCGGCGCACCAAACAAAAATTAGATTCCTCCCAAGCTCCATCTTATACGTCACATCCTGAAGTATCCGCTCAACTCCGTCCTGCGTCTTTGATCTTGACATCACCTACTCCAATAACACGATAAATTATGTTATCACCGAATAGTCCGAACCAAAATCACCAGCCCTGTCCGAAGTGAACAACTTCCATCCCGTGTCACATGAAAAACTTGCAGTAAACCTTTATAAATTGCCGTAGCCATCAACTTCAAGTCTTCAACAGTCGACCCCATACCAGTCAAACCGTCTGTTGCCACAGCTCAACTGCGGAAAACACGTGTCTCCAGCACACATGCGACCTTGCGGAAAACATGTGTTTCTAGCACACATGCGACCTTGCCTGGACGCCTCCCGCAGCACACGTCACCATAGCACACACCTGTACTACGCTCCTGCGTATGTCGCAGCACCATGCACCGCTCGTGCACAACCGCGTCTCTCGCAAGCCTTGTTGACCATCCATCGCTCGCACATGATAAAGTCAACCCGTTTGATCATCGCCCATCGTCCACCACAACTATAAGTTGTTTCCCGAACAGATGATTGCTGGAAATCACACGCTTCGAACGCCCGCCTTCCTTTAGGACCCGCGTGACCGCCTTGTCCCGAACATCGTGTTCCTCCAAGTCACATATCTGATTTCCTCTAGTCATTAAGGTCCTTTCTTCTGCTTTGACTTGATCTAGTCTTTTGGCTTGATTGGTGTTGGTTGCTGCTTCCTTGCATACATGTCCGCCTAAAACTGTGTCGAGCAGAACGCCGAGCTACACGACGCCACCATCCGGATCCAACTCAGTTTCTGCGTGCAACCCCTCCACTCCCATGACCGCCCGAGTAGGCACACAACGCCTCCCGTGGCCTGCTGCCGTGGCGCTCTAGGGAGCCTCATCCGCACACACACCATATGCCCATCCGTCAACGTCACGCACGGTTCCTGCGACACCCTTGTAATCCGCCGCATGGCCTACACATCAGAATGCAATTGTGAATACGCGACCCTGCTTGGCCCTGAGTCCCCGTCTAGACTCTGCACTTGGCATGGGAGAGCACTCGCTTGGGAGCCGCCCGCTTGCCTACTGTGCCGCTGGCCTTGGGACTCCGCTCCGGAAAAACACTACGCCGCCTGAGGCCGAGCCGTCCGCTTGAAGAGCCAATCTCCCCAGTGCCTTTGCCTACCCGCATGTGGGTCCCACATGGGGCCCACGTCCTGTGTGCCGGCTGGCCCTGCTCCTGAACGACGTGAAGCATCTGGCCTCCTTGCGGTCTCTCTTGCTGTGCCAACTGCTTCCTGCGATATGGCCCGCTGCCAATTTGCCATGCATGTTGACTTCGGCCAACGTTGCAGTCCGCCATGCATGTTTCCTGCCTTGCGTGAAACCACAACATCATGCCACACATCAACAACCAGTCCAATACTCCTGCATGCAATTCCACCTCTTCAAAATTGCTCCTTGCACAACCTTGCGCACCCAATTTTGCATCTAGTGATTCTTTGCTGCATGCACCACACCAATCCTACGCCAAACTTTGCGTAAATCACATACGCGAATCCATGTCACACCCTGGCCTCGCATCCATGGCACAACTAGCTAGATGTGTCATGATGTTAGCCTCCGTGTAACATCCTGGTCACATTGCTGCTCCTGTCCGCTCCAATCTCTGGTCTGACGCCGAGCGCCGAGGTTGTCGCCTATAACGATCTCGATGGCCACCGTGTTGACTCGATTATCTCGTCTGATCAATCCCCGTCAACTGCAGCCCATGAAGGGTTCAAGCCACCCACCTCAAGTGTTCAACACCACCTATCGAACCATCACACACATCTCAAGATCCAATCCAACCATGGCTCTGGTACCACTTGTTAGAAAACAAACATGTGGAAGCGCCTATGGATCGATCGAGATATCCATGAACAATCACAGATGACTCCGGAAGCACGATGTTTGTTAATGAGGTTCAGCAGAAGCCTACACCTTTGGGGCATGACTATGGGCGCTCCTTCCTATTATCAGATAACTATGCCAGCTATGCCGGCATCTGGGTACAACACGGCAACGCAGCATCCCCATGCCAAGCCATTTAGTAGTCCTCCCCTCATATCATATTTATTAGGAGGTCTGGGTTACAGAGTTTGACTAGGACTCTATCCTATACTGCCAATACAACTCAAAGTCCTGCCGTAACCACAACCGTATACATATTCGATACAAACTAACATATTTATATCATGAGGATATGTGGATTGGCCCAAACAGTGGTTACTTTTTCCAGTTTTTGTGTGCCTATTAGTAAATCATTAATGCTCGATATCTTAACATTTCCATGTTGGTTTTGGCACACATTAGTGCATTAGATCTAGCATCTAGAAGTTGGCACTTCAAGTTTTGAAGTAATACATGGGTAATTCATAGACTAAGCTGTATGTATATGAATTTGTTTACTACTACTTTTGTTACAGAATAGTAGATCGGGGAGCGTGGAATCGCCGGCCGGCAAGAGGAAAGGGTTCTTCCTTTCCTACTTCTTGCCTACCTTCTACTGATACATCCCCTCTCCTTATATAGAGAGGTCTCAATCTTATTCCTAACTAACCCTAATGGGCCTCTAATTTGGCCCATAACCCTCGCTAACAGCCCATAACAACTTTGAAGTAGGTGGCCCCACCAAAGACGCAAGGCATATGCGTGATGTGGAGAGTATGTTTTATTTGCTATAACTTTGGTTGTTCACAAAAGGAATTTACATCTTTTTTTTTGTAAAAAATGGTTATCATATATATTGTAAAAATTCTTAAGTATTTAACTTATTAGTAATCAGTACAGGATAATCCTACAATTAGAACATGATATGCGGAATTTGGATGTTTTTGCCACATATTATTTAAACTTACGATATTTATATTTCATACGTTCTTTTGCAGGTTGGTTGACACAGCAGTCAAAACATCCCGTAGTGGATATCTTCAACGTTGTCTTATCAAATGTCTGGAATCGCTGAAAGTCTCGTATGATCACACAGTACGGGATGTTGATGGATCAATTGTACAGTTCTGCTATGGAGAAGATGGAGTTGATGTGCTGAAATCTAGCTTTCTCAACAAGTTCAAACAACTTGCTGATGTAAGACATTCAATACTAAACTACCTATGTTTAATTTGTGTCATTTCTAATGGGTGCTATATTTGATCCAAATTACAGAATAGAGAAGCTGTCCTTGACAAGTTTGATGAACACAATCAGCTGTTATCAAAACCTAATGGATACATTACTAAACTCCCTAAGTATTTGGTGGATCAAGCAAAAGTGTTTCTCTCAGAGAGAAAAAAATGCCGCCGGCATGACATTGAGGAGGAAAGAGAAAAATGGCGCCCGCGTGACATTAAGAAGAAGGAACTAATGAAGTTACTGAAAGTCAAATACTTTTCTAGTCTTGTGGATCCTGGTGAGGCTGTTGGTGTGGTTGCTGCTCAGTCAATAGGAGAACCTTCAACACAGATGACGTAAGAGGCTCTCTAAATTCCCGATTTCTGCAGTTTATGGTAGATCTTCTGTAGGTGGACTAAAATTGGGCGATATAAATGCCTTCAACTCAAACATTGTTTGAATGCATTGCAGGCTCAATACTTTTCATCTTGCTGGAAGGGGTGAGGTGAATGTAACACTTGGTATACCTCGGTTAAAAGAAATACTGATGACTGCATCAGCTAGTATTCGTACACCTGTTATGACGTGTTATCCAATGAAAAAGTGGACTAGGTGAGCTTTATTTGTGGTTAGGTATAGGATAATTAATGTTCTTCGCTTGGTTTCTGCTGTCATTTTCATAGCGCTGTATCAAAGTTCATATACTCCCAATATACTATCAAAGATGATATTAATATCCACTAAAATGTATCCATAACTCCATGAATCCACATGCACCAAATTTGCAAGATATGGGCATTAATTTGTTCTTTCTGTAAATGTCTAGGGAAAAGGCTGATTTGTTGGCTGCAAAATTTAGGAGGGTTCGCGTGGTTGATATAGTGGAGAAAATTGAAGTGTGCACAGTTCCTTTTTACAACAGTAATGGGCATGTTTCAACCTTGTACAAATTACAAATGACACTCTACCCACAAGATCTTTACCCTCCCAACTCAGATCTCACTGTAGATGAGTGTCAGGCAACCATGAGAACAGTTTTTGTTGATGCTATGGAACATGCAATTGAAAAGCATCTCAGTCTGCTACACAAAATTAACGAAATCCGAGCTGCTAAGGTAAAAGATACAGATGCCTCACTATCAGATGGTGGTGAAGAATCTGAGAGTAGACATGCTGATGGAGAAGACATTGGTATGAGTGATGGTGATGATGAAAATGATGATGATGACCTGGGAGCTGATGCAGAAAAGAGGAAACGCCAAGAGAAAGATGAGATGGAGTATGATGATGATGATACTGAAAACGAAGAGGAAATGGGTTGTGAATCTGATGAAGAGACAGAAGTTAAACGTCAGAGGGAGGGGGATCCAGCTGAGTCAGGTGATGATTCGCAAGAGGCGGACGAAGAACTGAAAACCTCAAAGGCTGAAATGACTGCCGGGGACAATGTGTCATATTCTGCTAAAAAGGTAAAAAACTTGAAAGATAAGCATAAAGTTCAAGAGAAAAATCAAAGTGAGGGAAGATCATATGAGCAAAAACAGGATCAAATAACTCAGAAACGCAGGAAAAAGTTACAAAAGACTGTCCATGTTGAATCCAATGGTTTAAGTTTTGAGATTCACTATGCCCTTCATGACGAACCTCACATTTTACTAGCTCAGGTAACTTCTTCATAATCACGTTTACTTACACTTTAATTTTCTTCCTGAGACTAGTACTATAAAACTCATGGTTTTTAAGGCGCTGCCTAGGCGTCTAGGTGCTAAAAAAAAGCTGGGTGTCCCCTGTTGCCTTGGTAAAAAGGCAGCAAAACAAGAGAGGAGGGAGGACGACCAGACAAGCCCAAGCACAACCACCTGTCTATGATTCCATCCCTATCTACTCCAGCTCCTGTGGCCATATCAACTTTCTTCACTGGCCTCCTGCAAGACCAGGGACCTAGGAGGATCTTGATCGGACCAGCAACTCTCAGCCCGCATCTGAGAAGAGGGGGATCTAGGAGGGGGTGGCACCAGCAGTGAGGAAGAGGAAGGGAAGAGGCCAGAGGAGAGGCTGTGGGCAGCAACAGCGCACGCGGAGAACATCTGTGTGAGAGAGAGCCATGCCAGGGGAGGGTGATGGGCTGACTGGTGAAGGACTGAAGGGTGGACTGACTAGTGGGCTGGGCCTTAGTCTCTTTTCCTTGCTCCTTTTCTTTTCCTTTTTATCCCTCATCTATGCTACCACTTTGAAGTTTTTTAGATTCATAAGGTGTCGCCTTGCCTTGCCTTGTAATTGCCTAGGCGTCCAGAAGGTGGTGACTCGCCACGTCATGCCTTACCACCTTAGGAACCATGATAAAACTCAAGATGTCCTTTGGCTTTATCAGATTGCCTACATTCAACTTAATGGTGCCCACTTCACTATTGAAAGCTAAAATTCACGCCAGTAAATGACACACATATTGATTCCACCAAGTAAAAGAATCTAGTCCTGTTATAATACAGTATATTCCATGTATCGATTGCACCAGCAATGGTGTTCAAACAACCACCTCACTATGTAATGCATTTTTGTGGCACTTAATCAGCTGGAGTGTGTGTTTTGCTCAACTGTCTTGCCAGACATCGCATCTGTAAAGAATATATTACCCCTTATTGGCACTGTGCATTTCTCTTTCCTGTCCTAGTGTAACCAAACAATTTGTGCTACTCTGTCATACTCATGTACTCAACTTCAGTCACTACTGCATCATCTTTAAGCAGCTTCTACCTGTTAAATATTAGTCATATGCTGCTGATAAACACCAGTAATCTTTTAAACACCAGTAATCTTTATTAGTTCATTGATGGGGTTGTGTAGTGTGTTTTACAGTTGTATTGTTTCTTTATTGTTTTTAAGTTTAGAGTAAAATACATTGTCGGTTCCTAAACTTGTCTCATAATGTCATGTAGACCCCTACACTACAAAAATGCACATATAGGTCACTAAACTTGCTAAGTGTGTCAGTTAGGTCCAAATCACTGTCTGTGTGCCACATAGCTGACCTAAATGACACCATGGGACAAGTTGACTGCTAGTGCACTGGCGGAGCTACTCATCGGCCAAACTGGGCCATGGCCCCTCCTTGCCTTAGAAATTTTCGATGTTCCAAATGACTAAATGTGCAGCCAGCTAGCGATTCATAGTTTCATACTCATTAGCTTGTTATCCTCTGTAGCTTCTCGTTAGCACTTGGCAAGCGTCGTGTATGGCTTGTCGCTGTCGCGATACAATAACACCATGCCATGCTGCTACTACCGCAAAGCCATTCTGTGATTGTAAATTTTATGCCTTCTTAGTTTATAATATTGACCCTCAGTAATTTCCTCACATAACAAGAATAAAATGGAACAATTTTGGCCCCCTCTTATGTTTAGATCCTGGCTCCGCCACTGTGCTAGTGTATTTTAATATCTAGTTTATTTCTTTTTTGATGTTGTTCATTGCTATTGGCTGTAACGACAGAACCTTTTAGCATTTGACGTTCTTGTAGATCTTGACCATTTTGCACCGGACCATTATTTAATAGTCTGGTCTGCTTACCTGTCATTAAATAATTAATGCTTCAGTTCTGAATGGATTTTCTTTTTTAATTTCCTTGTTCAGATTGCCCAAAAGACAGCTAAGAAAGTGTTTGTGAAGTCCTGCAATAACATTGATGGTTGCAAAGTGGTAGAGGATAAGTCTGGCACTTTCTCCCTACAAACGGCTGGAGTGAACTTTGAAGCGTTCTGGAATCTTGACGATGGCCACAGGAAATACATCAACATCAACAACATCACGTCAAACGACATCCACGCGATGCTTAGGACATACGGGGTGGAGGCCGCACGGGCCACCATCATCACGGAAGTGAAGGGAGTGTTTGGCGTCTACGGCATCGATGTCAACATGAGGCACCTGAGCATGATTGCAGACTTCATGACCATGGACGGCGGGTGCCGGCCCCTGAACAGGCTGGGGATCGGCCAGTTCAGCACCTCACCGTTCGGCAAGATGACATTTGAGACGGCAACCAAGTTCATTGTTGATGCGGCCACACACGGGGAGGCGGACTCGCTGGAGTGCCCCTCGGCGAGCGTCTGCCTCGGGAAGCCCGTGAAGGTTGGGACGGGCAGCTTTGGGTTGCTGCAGAACCTTGGGTTGGAGCAGCCCATGGTGATTTAGTAGACCCCTGGTTTTGGTGCACGACTGGCCAAGTTGCCTTTTGAAGGCTCGCAAAATTTTGGTCTTTGCTGCCTGTGCATGAGCAGGAAAATGTGGTTTAATCCGTGTTTATGGTGCTTTGGCACGCCGTGTCTGTGGTGCCATTGTGGCAACATGCCGTTTCAGACAGTTATGCTGCTGGAAGAACTGGTGGAAACATGTGAAATGTTTTTATTACGTAGCTGATTAGGTGACGTGTTTCCGCATCACAAAAAATCCACCCTGTGTAGGCTACATGTTCTTTTCACCTCTAATGGTAGAACAGCTTTACCGCTGTAACCTTTGCGGTTTGTTGCATCTTCCAATAGAGTGTGTCTTCAGATGAATCATTCCCATATAAAAAAACGGTTTTTAGAAAAGTGCATTTCGTTTTTTTGCAGTGACTGTGTTATTAGCTGCAGTATAATCGAATTTGTACCTTGTAAATAGTATTTCGGCCGCCGCTCGGGCTGGGCCGACTTCTGCTGCGAATCCTGTTTTCCGAGCAGGCTGCATGCTCCTAGTACCGTTGTGGAGCCAAGGCAGATTTGACACCATAGCTCTTGCGCCGGAAAAGAAAAACACGATCTGCGTGCACGCAGATATAGCCAAATGAATGCTCTTGCATGCACGGCTGATGCATTGCACAGTGCACCAGCGATCGCGATCCGGTTCTTGTACGTGGCCCGGGCTGCGCGCGGACTGCGACGCCACGGCTGCATGCGTCGGCGAATCCCGCAGCTCACTCCATGTATACCTAAGCCGCAGCAGGCGGACCTGGGGCCGGCCGGCCTTCGGCGTGCTGGTCGAGATGAGTATGTCTGATGCATGAGCTAGGTGTTAAAATGTTTTTCAATATCTGAATTTTTAGCCATTGAATTTTTGATGGATAGCTAGTATTTATAGTGTATATATATTGTATGTACATTGTATGTGTACTGTAATTACAGTGTAACTCTTCACCCCATCTTCCCACCCTGAGCTCGCTCGATGCTCGCTGGATCCACCGCCAGCCCCCGGCTCCAGCGGCTCCCCATCGCCGCGCTTCCGCCTCTGCTCACCTCCGCCACCGGCCCCGGGACCGCGCCTCGTCGCCTCCGGCCCGCCGGCGCGCGCCTCTTCCTCGCCTCCGCCTCCGGCCCCGCTGGTGCGTGCCTCCGCTTCAAGCTAAATTCGGGTGATGGAATCGTTTTCATCAGCTGGTTGATTTTTAGCTTTTGTCTTCCCAACGGGGACTTGATAGTGCAGGCAACGCAAACATGCTCTCCTAGGTTTCCACCACATCAACCTCTGCTTCTCTGACAAACTAATTCACCTCGTGGTCGTGCCCAAGAATCCAGAGGGGCACCCAGTTTGAATGCGCATTTGTGCGTGAGTTTAGACTAAATAATTAAGCAGATCGTTCATAGTCCACTAGATCGTGCATATGCATATTGTGAGAAGATATAAAAAAAACGAGGTGTTAGCTGTGCAGGATACATGCGCTGGTCAGGTCGGACTCACGGGGTTTCGTATGTACACTACTATAAAGTTTCTATGCGTTCAAAATATATAAAAATGTAAACAAACGCGAAGAATGTAATGTATTTTGCCTTTCCTGAGTTTGCTTCCTGATTAATTATATCGCACTGTTTTCTCACACGAAAAGCACTTTGCCGCTTTGCGCTTCACTTATTAATACGGGCAACAAAACGAATAAACTGCAGTGCTTTACACCAAAGGTCCTCCTTTTCCGTTCTGAAAAGAGAGAGAGAGAGAGAGAGACAGTCTGTCTGAATCCTGAAACGGCCAGTGACCTCGACGACCTTCTTCTTCAGCTTTCCCTGCAGTGCAGGCATACCACCCGATGGATCGTAGTACAACACATGCATGGCCCATCCGTCTGCCGCCCAGGCCCGCACGCAGATCGGCCGGCCGGTCGTCGATGGTGCGGTCCATATCCGTTCATGCATGCGAATTGATGATACGATCGAAGCCATCGCCGCAGACCCACTGCAGGCCACAGCACATTCAGATTCAGATTCAGGCAGGCAGGCAGGCATCATGCATGCATGCTGCACGCAACGAGCCAATAACGGCAGTCAGCCGCAGCAAGCGACCGATCGATCGAGAGCAAGCTGTTAACCGTGCCGCGCCTACGGACATACGTACCGCATACTCCTGGCGCTAGCTCAATAATTCAATGTTCAATTCTGAACTTGTGATGGCCGGCCACACATGATATGATGGCGATCGATCGATCTGGCTCCATCAGGCCAGGCCGTCGTCAGAAAGCTCCGTCGTCGGCGGCCATGGCGTAAATGTGCAATGGTGTTCACGCCGACGACGGCCCTCCTCACCCTGCCACCACCGCCTCGACCTCATCACGCGCCACGTACGTACGCCCATGTTGAGGCACAGTGACCTTTAATTTATCTCGCTAGCTCGTCAGGCACTGCACTGCACGCCATCGATTCGGTCGTTCTCCCTGCCACTGCCATAGTGCCATGCATATATATAACTGCAAACAACGCAACGAAACCATCGCTTTGCCGGCCGGTGCCCGGTGGCTGGTCAGAGTTGGAGAACGAATTGAACGCGCGGCCACGCCGGCCGGCGTGGTCGGTCCAGCCAGCAACAGTCTCGACGGGTCCGGCCGGCCGAGATCCAAGGCAGGCAGGCAGGAGGCAGAGCCGGGCACGGGCCACGGCGCGGGCATGCATGATTGTGCTGTGCCGCGGAGGATCCATCCATCCATGCGCGCCGGGCCTCCCCTGACGCGGGGAGTAATTGCGGTGTCTCGCCGCGCCGGGGCAGCCGCACCTGTGCGCTAACAGTGGCCTCTGCGTGCCCAATTGATGAAACCCTCAAACCCTCCTGTGATGAGCTCTGCTCTGGTCAGGTCAGCCGCTGCTCAGGCCCTGTTGCTTGCGTACGTCGTCGTCGTCGTTGTCCATGCACGGCGCCACAGCGCCCAGCCTCCTATCCCCTCATCTCTCAATCAAGGTCTCTCCATCCCGCCGGCCGGCCGTACCGGAGGGAGAGGGAGGCGAGGTGGCCGTCCCTGGATCATGCATGGGCGAGAGTGGGATGGGATGCCGGTGATGGCGTGATGCAAAGGCGGAAAGGAGGCTGGGAATCGGACAAGCCGGAACCGGACAGCCACTAAAAGCTAAGCGGTGGCGACGACGACGCCATCGATCATCGATGCACTGCATATGGGTTGCATGGGTTGCTGTCTGCAGTGCCGCCGCGTCCTGCAGATTCGTGCTTTGCACTCGTGGCGTACGTGTGCGGCGGGAAGCCGGGAGTTGCACTGCACTGCACTGCGCACCTCTTTGCTCTTTGACTCCAATCCCGGCGGCAACATCCCCATATTCCCACAGCTACTCGATCCATCAAGATGGTGATGGTAGTCGTTTTGGTGTACGTCGAGAGTTGAGTGCTGTTAAAATTAAAACCATGGAAGGTGAACACGTGCTTGCACAAGATCAGCCAATGGCAGGCCATCATCGAGGTTGTGGCGAGTGGCGGCATGCATCTACTCCGTCCTATCGATGATAGGGGAATAATTTTAAAAGCCCATAACGGGTCATATCGGCTTGCTCCAGTCAAGTGCTCATCCTCGTCACTATAACTAGCGCAAGTCGACAACAATGGAAGAAAGCTCCAAAAAAAAAAAAAAAAGACAACGATGGAAGAAGAGTATTGCAAAAGATTGAGGGGGAGCTCGATTTGCGACGGTCGAAGAGTGTTGAAAAGGATTGAGGAGAATTTCGATTTGCAACGAATTTAATGTTCGTCTAGCCTTCTAAACTAAACAAGCTAGAAAGGTACCACTACAGGCACTCGTAGGCACTGATGGCACGGCTATAGGTGGTTGTTCCCACAACCTACTCACACTCTATCTAACCATACACTACTACAGTGTTGGGAAAGAGAAAGGGGAACGGGAAGTGAGAGTGACTCGTGTCCCTCTATGAGAGTTAAGTGACCCATCTAACCACCACAGCCACCTCATTATCGCCGTCGCTCGGAGCCTCCTGTCCTCCCTTCCTCCCTCTGCTCCTCTTCTCCTTTCGCATCTAGGCCAAATGCGCTCCGGTGCTGACGCCATGGCACATCTTGTTAGATTTGGCTGCAACTATTCCCGCCAGTTGGCCACGTCACCCATGTTGTTGGCACTTGGCAGCAACATTGTCCTGATATGGCGGTGCCAAATGTATTGGGCATCCATTGCCTGCATGGCCCTAGCCACTGCCGGGGGTGCTAGTCTTTGCCTCTTGGTCCTAGTGGCTAGCCTTGCTTGCTGAGCCTCTTGCCGACTTGGCCTCGTCCATGTATTACAGGCGCACCATGGAGACGAGTATGCCCCTAACCCATGGGCATCAAATTGTGGTTCAGCGGCGGGTGGAGCGGTTTCAACAACCTCTCCTTCTATGCGTGCCTACGCTGGAACATTATTTATATGTATATGTATATGTATATGTATACACCCACATTTGGATATAGAAGACAAGAAGATTTCTTCATTCTCTGAAAAGGAGACTTGAGTGTGTTGGTCAGCCGGGATCACCGATAAGAGGCCATGTCGTAAGCACAATAATTCAACTGAACCCTACCAAACAAAATCAATTTTGTTTTTTTGTTAAATAAAAAAATGTTACTAATTGTTTGTAGAATGCATGTGGCCAGGAGGGGGCATGTGCACACTGCACGCAGCAGCTGATTGATTAGGGAAGCCAAATGGAACCGAGACAGCATGGGTGCTAGCCCGGGCTGTACCAGCAGGCCACAGTGCCCTTGATCATAAGATTCCTTTTGCATGGGAGGACCACGGCCCCCATCGTTTTCCAAGTCCCCCCCCAGGCCGGCCCCAACTTGAAAGCATCACATCGCCCTATCTGCTCCATCTCCCCGGCCGTCCCCGTCCATCGATCGATGCACCACGTCAACATATAACGCTGCAGCGGCAAGCTAGGCCTGCCCTGGCGCATTCACGCATATGCCCAGCTCCGAACCAACTGCGCAATTGCAGCGACGTACTACTACTACTATGTACTAGTATGCATCATACGTGTCCAGCAGTACGTAGGTACTCTTACTGTATATACTATTGATGAAGGCATTGTTGGTTATATGTTAATACCCGTGGGATCGATTCAATTAACCAGACACATGAACACACTTATTTGTCGAGCATCAAAACAGACATGCTTTGCACACATAACTCTATTTTCTGCTGGATTAATTTATTGATCATTCACAATGTACTATGCTTAGCAGTACATACCCTTTTACATGTCATTTGAAAAAAAAAAAAATGCACTCCTGCAAAACATAGATCAAGCCAAGGCAATGTCCAAGGCAACTTGAGTCCGAATCGGCTAGAGCCGTTTATGTAAATACTTCCTCCGTTCTTTTTTATCGGTTGATTTTTTTTTTCAAAACTTTGATCCTTCATATTATATTTAAAAATTTCCATTACTTATCATTTATTTTGTTGTTACTTGTTTTATCATTAGGGGTTGAGTATGACTTGCGCTTTCATATGTTTGCATAATTTTTAAAAATATAAAATGAAGGATTAAATTTTATTTTAAAAGCCAAATTCGTCAAATAAAAAAGAATAGAGGAAGTATTATTTTATAGATATTTCTAAGAGTTTTAGTTATATTATAGATAAGGCCCAACAAGTTGTTTGAGTGTTACAAAAGATCAAGCCATAATCACTACTACACATAGGGCCTTCAACATTGGTTGGAACCTCCCCCCCTTTAGTGTTGAATTCACTACCGGTACTATGAAAGGTTTAGTATCAGTTGTACAAACCGTGGTAGAACCCAACCCAGTACCGAAAGTTCGTAAAAAGCTTAAAAATATGTTTTCGTTGGAGCTTGAACTCTAAGACCAATAGCATTATGCGTGAACCAACCAACCACTACACTACACAATCAAATCTAACTACATAAGGGATGTTATTCTTTTATTGTAAGTATCTGAAAGGCTTTAGTATTGGTTGGTAAGGCTTTAGTACGGGTTCGTGTTAAGAACTAATACTAAAAGGTTGGTTGGTAACAGCACCCGACACTAAAAGTCTTTCCAAGCATTAATGTCTATATACCTTTTCACCAAATATTAAATGATATCTTTTTAGTATGGGTTTGTATTGCTAACCAGTACTAATGACTCAGCAGGGACCAGCACATTTTTCACCTGATACTAAAGGATACCTTTTAGTATGGGTTTGTATTGCCAAACAGTACTAATGATTGGCCAGGGGCCAGAACCTTTCCACCCGATACTAAAGACAACATCTTACCGGATGCAGATGTCTGCCGTTTTCTATGATAAATTGGAACTCATCCGAAGCCCTATTCTCTAGTGGTGAATAGAAAACTACTGGATAAACATCTATTGGTACCAGTTCTTCGGTTGGGAGAACCTATCAATCAGTACCAATTCTCCGGTTGGAGGAACCTATCAATACCAGTTCTCCAGTTGGAGGTATCGGTATTATGGGTCATTAGTACTAGTTTCTACAATCGGCAGTGTAGGCTTATAAAATGTGGTAAAAAGGATTTATATCCCATGGGCTCGAACCCAAAGACCTGCAGGCTCATCACATGCAACCCCACCTTACCACTATGCCGCACAATCACATATGACTACATTGGTGACGACATTCTTTTATTATAAGTGCTCAGAAGGCATTAGTACTGGTCGTTGAGGTTTTAGTATCGGTCAGTAACACAAACCGATACTAAAGCCTCTTCGAGGGGTCAGGATCTTATTTATCGGTACTAAATCCTTCATCTGTACCGGTTGCAATTTGCATTGGCACTAATTGTTGTAACCGCGTTGGCGCTCTATATTGACGAAATAAATGCATCATTTTACATTATTTTCATTGAATATGAGTGCCAATGTCCTTCATCCGCGATATTGCTTTGATCTGGTGTTATAATCGAAATTTGCAGATTTCAAGACCAAGTTTGATACTCCATTTTTTATTTATATTGAGAGGGGAAGAACCCAGAGAAAGATGAGGACCAGAAGCCCTAAAAAATAGCCCATTTGGGACGACCTAGGTCGGTCGAGCCATCCTCTTTCTGGAGGCTTCTGAAGGAGATCTTCAGGGATTTACTTTGATTCAACCTTATCAACAAAGTTGTAGAAGGGTTTTGCCAAAAGATCTCAAAAAATCACCAAGATATGCTCAAACATGGAATATTTGGCATAAACCGACTTATACCGAAGATTCTAGAGCTTAAAAGGCCTACATGCAGTGTATAGACTTCGCTATAATGAAGCAACAACCGACCTCTAAAAGTATGATCACGATAGGGGCAAAAAAGGCAGGGTTGGCCATCTTACCCTTGAGTCGGACGACCCGCGAGGTCTTTTTATGTCGGTTCGCGGTTTTATTTTTACTGCACGTCCTCTAGGGTATAAAAGGAAGGATAGGCCCTGAGGTCAACCATCCAATTCATTAAGCCACTAGAGGAGAGCTGAAGGTCGAGTTATAGTCGAGTTATAGGCTAAAGACTAAATGTTCTTCTAGTTCCTGGAGGTGATTAGAGGTCTGGCATGGTCTTCTAATTACCTTGTTCATAGAGGGTCTTCATATCATCGTGGGAGGTCTGATCATGGTTGTAACTTTGATATGAATATTATTTTGAGTAATGATCAGGTTCTAGTTCTCATATTTTTGATCTAGTTCATCATGTTTTTGGCCATGTTCTTCGTGTTCTTGATCTAGATGCATGCATTCTTGATCTTGTTTTTTAGGTTATGTTCTTCTAGCGATCTTGGTCTTTGATCTTGCTTATTGATGATATGGTTGAGTATCTTGTTCTTGTGAGCATGGTGATTAGAGTTCTTACTATGTCGACCATGTTATTAGACTACGTTAATAGTTAGAGTCGAGAACTAATAATCATCATGTATGTCTTATAAGAGTTTCTCGTCGATTACCCTGTCTTGCAACGACGGAAGCTATACCACACTCGCTTGCGCAACGAACTACCGGCAATAAGAAAGCGAGGTCTCTAAGCATGGCGTGGCCCCTGCTGCTGTTGTTGCAGCTGCACGTACAGGTACAGCACGTACAGCCACGCGTTCGGCGATCTTGATTGTACATATGTGCACAGATTTATGTTGGTTGCTGAGAAATTGTTGCGCCCAACATTCCCAAAATTCAGTGGTGTGGGGGCTCTGGGGGACGTACACTGTTGCTTCTTGATATTGAAAAGAGACCAGACATGGACTATTGTACTGCGCTGTAGACATCAATCATGGTCATACGTGTTAGCGTCTCGATCACCGGCAACCATGTATAGCATCCATGTGGATCGCAAGATCAGGCACAACATGGTGTGGTTGTTTGTTGCGCCATGGCATCAAACAGATGACGGTACGGTGTTTTACGGCGACGTACGGCCGGCGACGCTGCCGACAGTGCTATAGTTAGATGGCCACCTAAACGAAGAGCGATTACTCTCAACTAATCATCGCCTAATCATGATTAATCGTGTATCCATATCGTCGAGACAATAGATTTAAGGCATTTGACTAGCGTCTAAGTGTGCCTAGACGGACACCTAGACGTGTTTAGACGAACAGTAGTGATTTCTGAACACAATATCAAAACGCGCGCGTTGCCTTGAGCATGCATTTTAAGAAAAAAACATTTTGTGTTTCACATTTTGGATATCCGGTGAACAAATTAAATAAAAGTCATAGCTACTACCGATCATCCACCACCAACACCTCCAAGTACGAGTGCCAAAGGCATCAACATTGAGGAGCTAGCTGCTACTATACTTGGTACGGACAGATCGATCGAGGGCCTGCTTTGCAGTGATTGATGAACATGACTGCCGCAAGTTGCAGGCTGTCCCCGCATTGGTGCAAGGGGGGGTTCAATCCTCTCTGTATTTATATCCATCGCCATCGATGATCGATCTGCCGTTGCCGAGCAGCTAGCGCGGAGAACAGTATCGCCATGGAATCCGGCGCCGGGCCACATATATAAAAAGTGAAAGCCAGAAGAGAGAAAAGTTCGCCATGATGATTCGTGGTACTTATACGATTCAGAGATGTCTGTAAATTAAAAGACGACGACTCCATTTCCCGTTGACGTATGCATTGAATTAGGAGCACCGGATGATTTCCCCGCGTGTTGCTGCAGGAGACTAAAAAGAGTGATTTCAATATTTTTAAAGAAATAAATGGTATTAAGTCAAATGTTTATTTGGCAGAGAAAATAGAATAATAGAAATGCCATAGGTCTGTCACTGCTCAGTATCTAACAATAATTCTAATAAATCTATGCAATTAAAACTAAAAAAAAGATTTGTGGAGTGGATATTTCATTATGGCATGAGCAACACATCTCTAGTGATGACAATTTATTACCTTTGGGTGCGCTTCCTAAGAATACGTACATGAATCAAATAGCTACAAAGAGAACTCCATTTACATGTCCTTTTATCTCCTGCTTTCCTGCATAGGGGATACTACATAATTATTTGGGTAAGAAAGGTAAGTGCCTTCAAAAAATTCGAAGTCTTACATTTAGAAACTGTAGCAACATTAATACACAAATAAATGTGATAAGTAGGAAATAACTTCAACTTACTACTAAATGAATTGCAATGACTAAAGTATGATGGGTTCATCCATGTATATATGTGTGGAGAAAAAAAGATATATAGTTGTATAGTAAACTGAAGAGGAGAGTGACTTGAACATGTATTTGAAAATCCTTATTAGTAGGAAACTTAAGGTAATAGAAAAATAAATAATATGTGAAAAGTATGACTCACCTTAATCAGAAATGATCAACCAACTTGTAAGCAGAAATCAGAAGTTTGGTTGTTGGAGTCTCTGATAGGACACATCATACAAAACTTATTCATCTTAGTTTAAAGAGATTGACTTTTAAATGATTGATCATCTGATATGACAACATTTTTAACCACGTTATTTTTTAATGTACTATTTTCTAAACACATTATACTTGATAACTTATTCATCTTAGTTGAGAGAGATGACTTTTAAATGATTGATCATCTGTGACACATTATTTTTTAATGTACTATTTTTAAAACACATTATACTTGATAATTTATTCATCTTAGTTGAGATATGTTGACTTTTAAATGATTGGTCATTTGTGTATTTATGTTGCGGAAATTTTATGGCAAAGTGATCGAAAAGAAAAATAGTTGCATACATGGATGATATTAGCCATATATAGAAGATCGGCGAAAGGCATTAATAGAGTATCCTAGTGGATGATGACGTGGCTTTTCAGTGGATGATGATATGGATAGTTTGCATGTTGAGATATGAGAATCAAGGAAAGAAAAAAGAAATAAGGAATTAAATGAAAGGGGCTCGCTTAATTGACATGTTTCCTTTTTCATTAATTCTAAGATGAGGAAAATACTTTGTGGATATGGGTATAAAATGATGTAAGAAAATAAAAACACTAAAGAGTGGAAACAATTTTCTTTTATCGGTTTTAGGCCATTTCCAATTTGTATAGTGAGGCAAATGTAAGAGGTATAGAGGTTTTTGTTGGATGAAAAATGGCATTACAAAACTCACTTTTTTAATTCAGTCCAATTTACGTTAAAAAACAAAACTGAAGAAAACGATGGACACAAAATAAAAACAGCTTACATATGATGAAATGGAGACGGAGCATATTAGCAAAAAAAGAAAAAAAAAAGAATGATGAATGCCGAAGAATCAGGAAGGATCTTCATTCTACAGCCGCAGCAGCAGCACTGCAGCGGTATTCATGCATGTATGCATGGGCTTATGAATTTGAGAACACCACCAAGTACGTGGGACAAAATATCCCTTTGTCTACCCCTCAAAATTAAAGAAAAAATATCCCATTTGTCGCGCACACTGATCACGCGTCGTTTCCTCCTCTCTGATCATCAGGTCTGCTTCGACACAGGTAGTCCACCGAATTAATCAATCAGTAGAGAGAGAGAGAGAGAGAGAGAGAGAGAGAGAGAGAGAGAGAGATGGCCAGACGGGTGCAGTCGTCGACGCCATATATGCAAACGCAACGCAGCATGGCACGGACGGATGGATGAACAGCGGAAGAGAGGCGTCCCAATCAAGCCCATCAATGCATGCTCCATCGGGTGGGAGGACTACGGAGATGAGCATACTAATCTATTATTTTGTTATATATACTGAACGTACATACTACCACCCTCTTGGTCTCTCGCTGCATTCCCACACTGTTCCCCATTGAAGCCGGACACTGTTCATCTGCTTCCCATCATACCTTGAACGGGGACGAAGCTAGGATTTTTTCATAAGGGGTGCCAAATGAAATTCTCGTAAATTGTTCACGTGTTATCTAAGATCATATGGGCTTTTGGAGATACATATGACAAATGAAAATATCTAAGACAAAATAACATGCTTGATGTTCTTTTCAAAAGTTAAAATTCACGTGCAGGTGTTTTTTTACACTTGCCTTCTGCCTTTGGGGTGCAAGAGAAACCAAAATAATCAAAAGAATATGATAGTCTTGAGAACATAAGCTCATGTTTTGATACTTTGTGTATGCATATATGCTTTCATTCTAATTTAAGTAAAGCATTTGAGATCTAGAGATGGCCATAAACTTCATCGTAAGAGAAAATTCCAAGGAGGGTTTGAAAATTTTCCCATCCATAGGGGGAGCCATGGCCCCCACTGGCCCCCTACTGCCTACGTCCCTTGAACCTTGCTTGTCGGCTCCAAGTTACTGTGCACCATTAGGCTAGCTGCATTGCATGCATTTCATTACCCTCTCTCACACACATCTTCGCAGTAGAACACAGTACGTGTCCTGTTCTGCGGCTGCCAAGCTGCTGTTGTGTGATCGATAATGCATTGTGCCCTGCATACACCGGCGATTACTACTTGCTAGTTACTAGTATTTACTACCCATGCATATATATATATATATATATATATATATATATATATATATATATAGATATAGATATATACATATATGCTATCTATATATGATAGTATATAGTCCGCGCGCCTGCGCCTGCTAATTAATCCTCCATGGATGTGGCAAGCAACAAGCTTGTATATATACATCTCGATCAGGCAGGAAGGAGAAGAGAAAGGAACAGCTAGCTGCTAGCACAGGCAGCAGGAATATGCACTGTTGGGCATTCAAGGGCAAGAGGGGGCCGGTAAAACCTAAAAACCTACTGTGCAGTGCAGGCCTACCTAGGGTTTGCCCTGCATCTGCATTGCCTCCCCCATGAATGGAATCATGGGCCCACAGGCCGTGAGGCACTGCTGGGCCTGAATGGGGGCCCAAGGTGTAGTGGCCTGTCGTCGTTTGGGCTCGGTTAGGTCTAGCAGGGCAGGGCATGCATGCGCTGGGCGTGGTCGTTGGGCGCACGCTTTTGCTTTCGGCTTCCAGTGCAACTGTGTAGGTCGAGCCGCCTGTCAGTTCGTTGTCACCCACTGTTCATCTGAGTCAGAGAAATCAATACACGCCGGCCACTAGATGATCTTTTATTTGCAGCAACTGGTGGTTTAATTTTCAGGGATTTGGTTCGGAATAATACTGGTAATATAGTATATCCTCGCAGTAGTAGCCTAGCTGATCATAAAGTTCGATCAGTAGAACAAGTCTAATGATCTTTATCGACAGATTTCGACAAGTTTAAGGACCTTTATAACTCCGGGCCAGATCAATCTATGTACTTTAATCATGACACATTTAGAAACTCAAGACCACCCCAAGACCAAGATTTTTAATTAAGACGATGACTGGGTCCTCTGAAACTAATCAACTGACGTTTTGAGAGCCGAGATAGGGTGTGGGCGTGTGGCCTACTGGCCTGGACTTGAGTACAGATCAGTTTGACGAAATGCAAAGAATAAAGGTTATTTGGGCAGTTAGCAGGTAAGCCCAACAAGTAACATGATCGATCATCCTCGGAGACCCTGTCAATATATACCTTCCGATCGACTCACACCCACTGCCACGGCGTCAGGCTGTTTCAACACAGTCGACCATGTCTTGGACACATTTTCAAAAGAAGAAAAATAAAAAGTATAATTATACGAAATTTGCACCAAAATGGTATCCTGACCTTTCCTTGTTTCAATGTTGTGTGTGCTGGGTTGTTGAGGGCAGTGGTTGTTTATTGTGTGAGTAATTCCATACGTGTTTTGCAGGCTACCCAGTGGCCTGCGCCTTGTATTTGTCAAGTTCTTCTTCTTAATATAAAGATACGCGGCTCTCCTGCGTATTCGCCAAAGAAAATGTTTACTCGAAGCATGTGATGTACATGTGATCCATATATTGTGTACACAGTACTCCATCCGTCCTAATTTATTGGTCGTTTGATTTTTTTACACTAAATTTGACCAATTCATCTTATTCTAAATATATGTGGAAATATTAAAAATTCAATTCATAGTTAAAATATATTATATTGTAAACTAAATCACTATGGAATAAATGATAATTGCAAAATAAAATGAGCAAGTCATGTTAAAAATTCAAACGACCTATAAATTAGAACGGATGGAGTATTATTTATTAACTGAAATTTTGATCAACTCCCAGGGGAATCGAGATTTGTATGTACGGCTAGTTGACTGGGTGAGTTACATCCAGAAGATTTGGTATTTCTTACACGTACTAATTTCCAGATAAAGTATCATCATGACGTAACCAAGTTTTAGGATATAGTACGTCGTCAGTGCAGATTCGGAGTGAGGAGGTAGTTCCGAGTCCATAGTCAATTCAACATGCGATAGCATGACCGCATCAGCGGAGCTGGGAATCCGATACATGGCACACACGCACTAGGTGGCTGCAAGATTTCGTGAAATCCTAAAGAACACCTTTGTTTCTACATGATTTGACTCAAGAGGTTTATCTGTATATAATTAAGCTAAAAGTCAAGTCTAACTAAGATTCCAGATTAAGTCAAGTTTATGGCATGGCCGGCCGGGGTGATATACAAATACAAAACGTACGTTTACTGCCTGATGATCTGATCGAGATAGAGGCATATATAGCACACGGGCCCGCATGTTGGTGCACCGACAATGCATACTCATGGCATGGAGGACTTTTTTCGCCACTTTTTGTATGACTAGTTCGCCACCATGTCCATAATTTTGTTGCCTAGCTCACGTTGGTGTGGCTAAATTTCGAATCATGGTGTAGCTTTCAAAGATCCACTCCACACGACGTGATAATCGATCAGGTATATTTAATTTGAGGAGGGCGTTTGCAGTTTGCTGATTCCAAAGATCGGCTACCATATATATGTGGTGTTTGAATTTAAGGGTTCTCGAAAAAAAAAATTCCACTGAACAGGGACTCTTATGTGAAGTTTAGAGCTAGGAAACGGATATATAACTAATAATAACTACCAGCAATATTATATGTAAAAGCTATATATATACGTAGGCTCTTTTCTTTGAGACTTCCTATCCCTTGAACTTCCATAGTTCCATCCTTTTTCTTTGAATTAGATATTTCTGCTTGTTGTCACCTGTCCTATCCAAATATTACAAACAATAGGTCCTTCTATGCCGCGAACTCTTGCTTCATGATGAACCAGCAAATGGCGGACAGTCCGGCGATAGACGCTGGACAATTTGGTATTGCCGGATAGTCCGGCGATGTGCGCCGGACAGTCCGGTGAGCCCCTGGGAGCTCGGATCCAATCTCCCGGGAGGGACACCGTCAGGGAGAAGAGATCGTAGGGTTGCTCTAGGATTGTCAGGCCACCTACAACGCCTCTAAGTCGCCGTCGAGACGCAGGGAGAACAACAAGATATGTTGAAAAAGTAGGGCAAAGAGATAAAAAGGTAAAAACGATAAAGTAGATTGATTTGGTTTGATTGTGGTGCCTCAATCGGCTGTGACCCTTTATATTTATAGGGAGGGATGGTCTTACCTCTTTGACAAGTCAGGATCTATCCAATATCGCGTACAAATCACGGACTCTCCTCGGCATCACCTTCTCTTGCCGCTCCATTTACTCTTGTTGACGCAAACGTTGAAGTCTTCTCTTCTGAGTGTGAGATAAGCCTGAGGGGCACCACCTCAGCCGTAGACATTCAGAACCTTGCGTGCTCTCTTTTACTTGCACATCTGGAATAGCAAACACATCTTTGACCAGATTACTATGAATCGGTCGTTGCAATGCTCCATAATAGGGATATGAACATGATATTGAGAATATGGATGCAACCACATATTAGCATAAGTAGAAGGGTAATGACAAACATATGGCTAAGACCAGGATGAAGTCGGCCCTAGAGGATAACATGCTGAAACACAAGAATTGCCCATTGAACTTGATTGCACATTACCCATACGCAAAGAGTTTGAAGTTGCACCACGGCCTGACTGGTCCTTCCTCCCCGCAACTCCTTCCTTCTCATACTTGGGCAAGAGTTCAGAAAAACATGGCCTCCTCTTCCTTTGTTTTGGAGTCACCCTTGGAGCTTCTGGAGCCACCGGACACTCCGGTGACAGACAACGGACAGTCCGGCGAGGTGCACCGGACAGTCTGGTGCTTGCCACCTAACAGTCCGGCCCTTGCATACCCCTCTGCTTTGGTCTGGCCTTGCCCCCCAAGCCTCGATGCCTTCTTCATCGGCTTTGTGTTGATTGATTTTAGGGGTTCTGACTTCTCTTTCCGATGATTACATTCTTCCCCTTGGTTGATTCGGCTTGATGAGGCCGAACTAAAACCTTTGCACCCTGCAAGTCAATTGTATTCATTGGAAACGACTGTTGATCAATTCGCATGCTCTTAAAAGTTAAATGTCCCCCATCAATAGTCGTTTGTATCTGCCGATGAAAAATATTACAATCATTCGTCGCATGAGAAAATGAGTTATGCCACTTACAATATGCTTTCTTTTTCAACTCATCATGTGGTGCTATAGCATGAGATAATTTAATCTTTCTGGCTTTCAACAATTTATCAAATATTTTTATCACACTTAACCGGATCGAAACTCAATTTGCGCTCCTCTTGCCGGATTTTAGAAATCAGCTTGAGAGAATCACAAATAGTAGATTACCCTATAGAAGTCCATACAAATTTAGCAACATAAACATCCCTATCCTCATCATCCGAATTGTTAGAATCAAAACCAAGCACATAAACATGATGATGAGGCTTGTTATCCTTAACTCGGCTTTCATGAGACAGAGCTCGCTGCAGTACTTGGCTAGAATCACTAAACTCATGCCCTTCTAGCTTTTCCTTATAAATATCAAGTAAGCCATCACAAGCTAGACCAGCCAAATCTTTATCAGGAATTGTCAAACCAAAGCATCGGTTTTAGTGTCTCTAAATATCCTAATATACTCAGTGACACATTCATTGGGTTTTTGTTTAACCGATGTAAGGTCTGACAATCGCAACTCAGTTTCACTTATAAAGAAATAATCATGAAATTTCTTCTCTAAATCTTGCCAAGTATGAATTGAGTTGGGAGGCAATGAAGTAAATCTAAGTAAATGCAACACCAGATAAAGACATAGGAAATAATCTTATTCTTAAAATACCACTACTACTAGCCTCATCACATTGTATAATAAATTGGCCTACATGCTCCAATGTGGTTCTATTGTCTGTACCAGTGAATTTGACAAAATCAGAAATTTTATACCCCAAGGGATATGGAATATACTCGTAATTCTCCGGATATGACTTTGGTTGAGTCCTAGACTTAATTTTAGACTCTAAGCCGAAAATCTCTTTCACAGCTGTTGACAGCACTTAAGCATGGCAAACCTTATACTGCAAGCGACAGTATCGTGTGTAGCTTTTCCCTATGATGAGTATCGTAGGTTTATGTCAATCCAAGGAACGAACTAATCGTGATCTAATTAACAAGAGTTTATGCGAAAACTAGGGTAAAAAGGATATCTAATCTACTTCTAAACCAATCCTTAAACTAAACCAATCCTTAGCCTAATCTAGTAAAAGAGATAAACTAAACTATATATATATAAGATAAACAATTAGAAACATAATTAGAACTCTAATCAAAGGGTATTAACTAGGTTCTAATCAAGCTCTAATCGGATCCAAAGCATACGATAGATAAAGTTTCACAACGAGATTAGAGCAGCGAGATAACTAGTAGATCAAGGCAAATAAGCATGTTCAAGCACATCTATCATAGCATAATTAAATCATGATCAATCAATCTAATCCCCTAGATCGGCTCAACCTTTCCCCGGGCTCCACTGTCACTGGTAACCAGGTAATCGACGAAGAACTTTCAACAGGCACGTAATTAGAGAATGCACTTCCAATTACTTTTATTTGGTCTAATAACATAATTAGAGCAACTAGCACTTCTAATCACCATGATCACAAGAACTAGACACAAAACTATATTACTAGTAAACTAGATCAAAGATCAAGAACGCTAGATAAACATCACCCTTAATGACATGGTCTAATCAAGATGCATCTAGACATAAACTTAATTACAGCTAGAACAACCATAATTAGAACAAGAATATGATAATTAGACAAGAACAATACTTCATTAATTAACTGTATCATAATTACAACCATGATCATACCTTCCCTTGATGATACAATTAGACCTCCGGATCTAGACAATTAGAGAGCCTCTAATCACCTCTAGAGATTAGAAGAAGATCTAAACCTAGACTAGAAACTCGACCCTCTGCTCTCCTCTAGTTGTGTCCCTCAAGTCGTCGTCTTGTCGCCTTGATAATGAATTGGATGCCTAGACCAGGGGCTCAGCTTCGCTTTAAATACCCTGGAGAAGACGTGGCCGAAAAGGAAACTGAAACCGACATACGGAGTCCTGGGGTCGGCCGACTTGGGGGGGTGTGGCTCGGCCGACCCAGGCCCTTCCAGCCTCCTCTAGTTTCCATCTTTCGCGGGCTTCGGGATAACCTTCATATAAATCTTCGTGGAGTCCTTTTCGGACTCTAAACCTTCCAGATTCTTCTGTATCCCGAGATCTTGTCGAGTCTTCTAGAATTGGGCTTCATTTGATGGGTCTTTAATTGGGCTTCTTCTTCCGTTATTGAATAATATTCAGAGGTCTTTTTACTCGAGGTAGACTTTGATGAATTTTGCTTAAAATTGGCCCAAAACCTGCAAAAATTACAAGTAGACCATTTCCAAGACAATATTGCAAAATCCACAATAATCTATGTTATTTGTTAGTAAAAGGCAAAGTTGACGCATAATAATAGGTAAAAACAATATAAAATGATGTATAATTTTCGTTCATAAGCCGCGTCAACAATACCCCCACTCTTAAACCTTGCTCGTCCTCGAGTAAGTAAAAACTTAAAATATAGTTAACTTATGAACTAAAATCAAATAATCAAACTAAATTCATACTCTCAATATTTTTCAGTGTTTGGATCTACAAATATAAAAATAGATAGATATTCATGTAAGCATATCCCACAATGTATGATAAATGAGATCAAACTTTATCACAAATGAATCTCCTTCTTTTCAAAAATTATTATTTCGACAAAGTTTTCAAGGATCAAGATTATATAAAGCCCAAAACTCCACTCATCTTTCTAGTCACTCAATATGTGGCTAAAAACTATCTCATAATCATATTATATATGTGTAGGCTTATATCTGGAGTTTTCGGTAAGGATCCTAATCAAAATTTAATCTCAATATATTATCAAACTAGGAAAAGGATCTGCTGGTTTTACTGAGATTTCTCAAAAAGGTCATGGAAAATAAATTGATGAAAAAGATAAAGAAAAATTATATAGAATGGTGGACATATGCAAATAAATCAATGATTTCAAGGCACAAATGAAGTCCCTGATATCGGATTGCATATGGTTGGAAAATTTTCTGGAGTATATATATTGAATAAACACCAACTCTCATATAAAAGATTTTTGAGGGGCATAAATATAATATATATTTTTATTTCTAATTCTACTGCGGCCACTTGGCTTTTTTTTCTTTTCTCTCTCTTTTTTTTTTCAATTTTCGACCACTTGGTCTTCTCTTTTTTTTTTTTCCTTGCCTCCTCAAAAACTTTATAAAAATTTTAATTTTAAAATAAGCTTTCCTCCCCCACTCTTGAATAATACTCATCCTCGAGTATTTTAACTTTTTGGAATAGGGGTCCAGCTAAAAAATAAACTTAAGATATACTCCAGAAAACAAATAGGTTGTGGTAAGGATAGATATATTTTTGACGATATTTTGGTTTCAGGAGGGATATCCAGCGAAATTTGTATTTTCTCCAATGTAGAGATATACAATGCATGGATAAAAAGGCTAGCAAATGAAAAGATAATCAAATATGAATGACCAGCTTTGAAATCTCAAACCCTAGATTCAAATCCTAATTCAATTCAATCAAGAATTAAATTTGATCAAACTATAGTGTATTATATAATATAAGGCTCTAAATAGGAAGGGCTTATATAAAATAATCACAAAAAACTTTGATCATAAAAGTTTATAAAATAAAATCATCATTTTTTTTTAAAAGGAGACTCAATATGATAAATCTGAAATCAAAATATTAATATCATATGGGTCTTTATGAAATATCAAATCTATCTCATATATGCAAATCAAAATTCAAATTTAAGTGCATTAAATTGAGAGCATAAACTTAGTCTAATCAAAAGACTTTAGAACACAAATTAACACAAGTTTTATTCAATTAAACAAAGGAGGTGATACATGGTTAACTCACATGACTCAAATAAAACTCAAATTAACTCGAATTAAACACTCATAATTATACAAAATATATAAAATAAGAGAAATTAAAATAAATTCGAAATTAAAATAAAAAAAAAAAAAAAAGAAAATCAAACCACTAAGAGCTTCACTCTTGATTGCCTTGATTGTTCTGGTCCCACAGCCTCAGGTTGAATAATTGCTTCTCAATATTCTGAGTGTTTTGCTCGTACTGTTGTAAATTTTCCCGAACATGATCAAGAATACCATAATTTCTTGCCGTCATTGTCTCAATGCCATAATAAGATCTGTGTGGCATCTGCTGAGCTGCAATGAAATCTGGATCGTAGGATCTTGCATTTCTAGGAATAAAAACTGCAGGTGGAGGAATATTCCCTGATGGCTGAAATACAGGAGTAGAGGTTGGATCATAAGAGCTAATGGGTCTGACTTGATAGACTGGCCCTTGTGATGAACCTGCTCCAAACTGACTGCTAGGAAACTGTTGATTAGGAGTAGTCCAAGCGTCCCATTCTGATGATGTTTGCTGACTTGGTTCTTCCTCAAACATAAACTTCTCCAACCAATCAGTTTTATTCTGAATAAACAGAGACAACCTTCTATCTGGGATTCTAAACTTGGTTTTAACCACATAAAATCCAGTAGATGAATTCCCAAAAATGTATTTCCCTTTCTTAAGGGAGTTTTCATCTATACTAGCTGGTAGCACAGTGTATGCGGGGCTAGAAACCAAATTGGGTATCAGTGAGAAGGCAATCACCGTAAGATAATGTCCATATCCCAATAATCCGGTTGCTCTATTTCTCTGGACTATCCAATGATTAATCATTGCATTAATGGGATTAGTCCAAGTAGGTTGACACAGTGCAATATATAGCCATTTCAATTCAGCAATCTGCACCTTAGTGTCATCCATCCTTTCCAAAACTCTTACTGTCATGAATCTATGAATGATGCGAAGGATGGGGTTGATAATTTTCATTCTCTCCTTTGAATGTCCACTAGCAATACGCAACCAAAAATTCTCTAGTGTAGTATTATCAACTTCTATACTTTCTGGTGCATTAGTGTGGAATCCAAATAAAGCTCCAACAGTTCCAAAAGAAATATCAGTCCAGTTTTCCTTAAGTCTAAACCTTAAAGTGCTGATTCCATCAGAAGACTGAACTATATCCATAGTAGTCATAATCTCTAGTGCTAAGTCACTCTGATAACTAGCACTAATATGAATGAAAGGACCCCAGCCAAGATTAAGGAATGATTTCTCTATACTTGAATCAAAGTTTAGAACTTTCATGAAATCATGATCTAAATCAAGATTGGACCTAATCCTTTCTTTGCAACTGTTGTACCTTTGCTCTTCTATAGCTGAACGGAGAGAAAATCCTTCTGAAGAATACTTCCACTCTTCATCATCATCATCATCATCAATGTTCATCGGTTGAGGGACTTGACTTTGAGAACGAGTGCGTGGCCTCCTCACCGGCTTCATGACATCTTCTACTTCAACAGAGAAGCGAGAAGAACATCCTCTCAATCCTTGATCCCGACGGAGACTCTGCTCAGAACCGGAACTCCCCATCTCAGAGACAGAGTGTCTCCTTGATGAAAGTCTTGATGAATCGTCGTCTTGGGGTTGAGAGCTGCTCCTTGATGAAGAACCCTTGAAAGTCTTCTTGATGAAGCTTGCCGCCTTCTTCATCTTCTAAACTCTTCCTCTCAAGAACTCTTAAGAACTACTACTCTTGCTCTTCTCTCTCGAAATACTGGCTCTGGAATGGTTTCTGGGTGGTGAAGATCATCAACAAAGGTCTGGAATTTATAGGCAAGGCTGCTGCTGAAAGGGGAGGTGCATCTGGTGAAGGGTCTACTGGGGTCGGCCGACCAGGGGGGGTGGCTCGGCCGAGCTGGCCTTGTGCTGGCTCTGCTGGGTCTCCTCCTTCTCCTGCAAGATGCCCATTGGATTCCTGATACTTTTGGATAGCTTCTACTGCAAGTTGAACGTCGTGCATGCAGCTTTGGACAGAAACTTCAATCAACCATAAGTTTGTCCCCTTGGATGTTTCTTCATCATGGCTATCCTAAAAAGTTTTAATCCTATCCTATTCCTATGTCTTGGCTGGTTGCTACAAGATCAAAAGAGGATCCAATGTTGCCTAATTAATTAATTTTTATTTGGTTGATGTTAATCTTCACTAATTCTAGTCCTTAATGCGTATAAGCAATATAAATATCCCTACTAATGTAGGTTTAATAATTTCAGCACACAAAAAGATAGAATTAATTTTCATATTAAAGATTATCCCTATTTAGCATATTGAAAATTAAACCTATGTTTAAAGTTTTTATTAAAAACAAATGTTCGGTTAATCAACCGATTTAATTTCAGAATAAAGATACTCACTCAATTCATTAATTGAATTGAATAAACTAACTTCAATTCTTTAGCGTGGCTTAGGTTAAACGCCTAGTTTTTGAATAAAATTAGAGAGATGATTTTTGAAATTCAAACAATATAGATAAAATCTAGAAAAACATATCTACTCTAATTTTTATTTAAAAACCGAATAAAATCGAACCAAATTTAAACCGGCAAAGTCTTCGTGGTTTTCAAAATTTAGATAGCTACGTAAGTGAGAGTAGCTATCTTATCCTATTTAAATCTAAAAACTTTAAATTAAACTAACTCAAATTTTATTAATTTAACTAATGTTTAACAATAAAGTTTTGACTCAATTTAAACTAACTCAAATTAAACTAAAAACTCTAAATACCTGGGTTGCCTCCCAATTAGCGCTTAAGATGAGTCCTTCAGCCCAACTTCAAATCTTTACTGTCCAATGTCTTGTGTAGACACTGCAGACGAGTCTTCTTCTTCAAGCTCCGTCCTCTTCAATTGATTGGCAAACTTCAAACTTCGGACGAAATTTGAATGAACTTGATTCACCATTGATGTTGAACTTGATTTCTCCCTTCCCCACATTAATAGTGGCTTGAGCAGTCCTTAGGAAAGGTCTTCCAAGTATCAGTGGTGATCTCGAGCTTGCTCCCATTTCCAGAATAACGAAGTCAACTGGTACAATATTATCTACAATCTTCACTGGCACATCCTCAGCTACTCCTTCTGGATATCTCACTGAACGATCTGCTAGCTCCAGACACATGGATGTAGGCTCTGGTTTAGGCAGCTTGAGTCTATCGAACACTGACTTCGGCATCACACTAACACTTGCTCCAAGATCGCACAAAGCCTTATCAATGTTGAGTGCACCAATAGAACATGGGATGGTGGGGCATCCCGGATCTGCCATCTTCTGTAAAGGGACATCCATTATGGCTGCACTACACTCAGTCGTCAGCTTGACACACTCAGATGGCATTTCCCTCTTGTTAGCTAGTATATCCTTGAAGTACTTGGCATAAGTGGGTACTTGAAGTGCATCCAATAGTGGCATGTGGATATATAGCTGCTTGATCACTTCAATGAACTTGTTGAAATGCTCATCTGTTTTGCTAGCTCGAACTCTACACTTTTCTGGTAACACTCTTGTGTCGTCTACTGTCACTTCTGGTTCGTCTTCACTCTCTTTCTCTGCTTCCACTGAACTGGCAATTTTTGTAGTCAACTCTGGGTCTCTAGTCTCTCTCCCGGATCTGGTAGTAACTGCTTTGAGTGACTCTTTAGACTGTGGCTGTCCTGGCAACTTTCCTTCATTTTTGTTTGGGAGATGCTCTGCTAACTGAGATAGTTGATTTTCTAAAATCTTCATCATCCCCATGAGCTGTTGATTTGAACTTCCCACAGTAGTGATCTTGCCATCAATGCTTTCTAACACTTTGTCTACAGCCTTGAATTTTGAGTGTGTGTCCTTGTTGATTTTAGCTTGCTCTTCCATAAAGTCCTTGAGCTGAATCCGCAGAGGAATGACATTCTGAATAGCTGATCCGGCAGTGAACTGTTGTTGTCTATTTTGTCTATAATTGGACGGGGGAATCCAACCTTCCTTCCTGGCATAGTCCAAAGCCTTAGCTTCCTCCGGACACCTCTCACTTGAGTGACCATACTCTCCACACTCTTCACAAGTCATCATGTAATCTGTAGACTTCACTTCCTCTGCTCTGCCACTTTCCATCTTCTCGAACCTCCTCATTAGTGAGTCGATTTTTCCACCAAGGATCTCCATCTTGTCTACCTCCAGCACACTCTTCGCTGTTCCAGTGGAAGTATGCTGCTCCAGTGAGGTAGGCGTCACTCTATCTGCTCCCCATGCTCCATTCTCTGCAATCTTCTTGAATAAGGCTTCGGTCTCAGTGGGTGTGAGACTGAGAATTGATCCTCCGGATGATGCATCAACTTGACCTCTGCACACTGCGTTGAGTCCTCCATAGAATTTCTGAATTATGTCCCAATTCTGAAAATTGTGATGAGGGCATGCTGACACATAATCGTTGAATCTCTCATAAGCTTCACTGAATGTCTCAGTGGGGTACTGCACAAATGTTGAGATCCTGTTGCGCAAAGCTTGAGTCTTCCCTGGTGAGAAATACTTGGCGATGAATGCTTGTAGTAGACTCTGCCAGTTGCTCACTGTCTCCTCTGGTAGTGTCGCCAACCACTGGTGTGCTTTCCCAATCAGAGAGAATGGGAAAAGTCTTGCTCTGATCTGGTCGTTAGTGACTCCTTCAATGTTGAATGTGTTGCAAATCTGCAAGAACGTCTTCAAGTGTTGATTTGGGTCCTCCTTTCCACTGAATGGTTGATTCTGCACCATGTTGATCACTGAGCTCCTGATCTCAAATGCTCTGGGTGGTGGTGCCAAGTCTCTGATCTTCAAGTCTGCTGATGTTGGCACACACAGCTCCATAAGCTTCTTCTCTTGGTCTTCCATCTTCGGCAGAGTTTCCTCTTGTTTCCGAGAAAATTTGGCAGAGTTTCGGCTCTTTCTCAGCAGTTTTTCTGGATCATCCACATAATTAGATGGTTTATTGGATCGTGGTCCATCCATTCCTGCTCAGGTTAGTGGCAGAAAATATATACAAAGCAAAAATAATTCTACAAAATTTACACTAAACTAGTCCTGAATCCAAAAATTTAAAAACAAAATTTAAATTCAGAAAATAAAAAAAAAATAAAAAAAATAAAATAAAAAAAAATGGCGCAAGAACAGTAATAAATAAAAATAACATAAATAAAAATAAAATAAAATTATTGCGCCTAAAAGAAAATAAAGAAAATAAATCTAAATGCATAAAAGAAATAAAACTGAATTTAAATGCTAAATACATACAACAAACATAAACTCTAATTAACTAGAACCCTAATAATTAGTTCCCCGGCAACGGCGCCAGAAAAGCTTGTTCACAGCACTTAAGCATGGCAAACCTTATACTGCAAGCGACAGTATCGTGTGTAGCTTTTTCCTATGATGAGTATCGTAGGTTTATGTCAATCCAAGGAACGAACTAATCGTGATCTAATTAACAAGAGTTTATGCGAAAACTAGGGTAAAAAGGATATCTAATCTACTTCTAAGCCAATCCTTAAACTAAACCAATCCTTAGCCTAATCTAGTAAAAGAGATAAACTAAACTATATATATATAAGATAAACAATTAGAAACATAATTAGAACTCTAATCAAAGGGTATTAACTAGGTTCTAATCAAGCTCTAATCGGATCCAAAGCATACGATAGATAAAGTTTCACAACGAGATTAGAGCAGCGAGATAACTAGTAGATCAAGGCAAATAAGCATGTTCAAGCACATCTATCATAGCATAATTAAATCATGATCAATCAATCTAATCCCCTAGATCGGCTCAACCTTTCCCCGGGCTCCACTGTCACTGGTAACCAGGTAATCGACGAAGAACTTTCAACAGGCACGTAATTAGAGAATGCACTTCCAATTACTTTTATTTGGTCTAATAACATAATTAGAGCAACTAGCACTTCTAATCACCATGATCACAAGAACTAGACACAAAACTATATTACTAGTAAACTAGATCAAAGATCAAGAACGCTAGATAAACATCACCTTTAATGACATGGTCTAATCAAGATGCATCTAGACATAAACTTAATTACAGCTAGAACAACCATAATTAGAACAAGAATATGATAATTAGACAAGAACAATACTTCATTAATTAACTGTATCATAATTACAACCATGATCATACCTTCCCTTGATGATACAATTAGACCTCCGGATCTAGACAATTAGAGAGCCGTGCAAGGCCTCTAATCACCTCTAGAGATTAGAAGAAGATCTAAACCTAGACTAGAAACTCGACCCTCTGCTCTCCTCTAGTTGTGTCCCTCAAGTCGTCGTCTTGTCGCCTTGATAATGAATTGGATGCCTAGACCAGGGGCTCAGCTTTGCTTTAAATACCCTGGAGAAGACGTGGCCGAAAAGGAAACTGAAACCGACATACGGAGTCCTGGGGTCGGCCGACTTGGGGGGGTATGGCTCGGCCGACCCAGGCCCTTCCAGCCTCCTCTAGTTTCCATCTTTCGCGGGCTTCGGGATAACCTTCATATAAATCTTCGTGGAGTCCTTTTCGGACTCTAAACCTTCCAGATTCTTCTGTATCCCGAGATCTTGTCGAGTCTTCTAGAATTGGGCTTCATTTGATGGGTCTTTAATTGGGCTTCTTCTTCCGTTATTGAATAATATTCAGAGGTCTTTTTACTCGAGGTAGACTTTGATGAATTTTGCTTAAAATTGGCCCAAAACCTGCAAAAATTACAAGTAGACCATTTCCAAGACAATATTGCAAAATCCACAATAATCTATGTTATTTGTTAGTAAAAGGCAAAGTTGACGCATAATAATAGGTAAAAACAATATAAAATGATGTATAATTTTCGTTCATAAGCCGCGTCAACAACAGCCCTTTGTATTTCGGCTGCAAAATTATTTCTTTCTACGTCATCGGTCGAAGGCCAATATGTTAGCATAGTAGCAGGAGATGAAGATGGTATGAAGTTTGGCAAAGTATATAAAGTTTGTGGCACTGAACTAAAACCCAAACTACTACTAGGTGCACTAGTTGTAGTAATAGGATGTGTCATTGAAGCATTAGTGTGAAATGTTGGAATCCATCCATTAACTGAATTTCCGATAATGGTTAGGCTTTGTGTATGATGTACCAGTGTAACAGAAAGAGGGACTCTGGGTACAAGCATATTAGGTAAATCAGAAATCATGCTAGCACCATGTTCGGCATTACTATTAGAATTAGATGCATGTAAATTATTGCTGAAAGATTGTTTAAGTTTGGCATCTACCTTTTGATTAACGACATTGAAAATATTACCAGCTATGACACTAACTTATTATTTAGACTAGCAGCAATAGCATCATCAACAACGCTAGCAATTCTTGCATCTAAATCTGAAGAAACAACCATGCTAGATGTTTCACCAAGTGTTCTGTCATTAAGAGGTGGATGATTATATACCTGGAGTTTATCTTCCCATGTCAACCTTTCTCGTAACAAGAAAGTAACCGCTCCAATTCCTCGTCCTCGCGTTGCTTCCTACGCTCCTCATCCGAATCATCGCATATCATCTTCAGGAAGCTCTTTGTACTTTGGCCTGACGATGTTGTTGGTTAAAACTTCAGACGGATCCGCAATACCGGCCATTGAAGCCGATTGTTTCAGATCTATTGCTGCTTTCCCTAGCGGAGTCGCCAAAAATATGTTGGCTCCTATCCTGGCTAAATATTACAAACGATAGGTCCTTCTATGCCTTGAACTCTTGCTTCGGGATGAATCAGCAGATGGCGGATAGTCCGACGATAGACGCTAGGAGCCGGACAGTCCGGTGAGCCTCTAGGAGCTCGGGTAGACCTAGATCCAATCTCCCGGGAGGGAACCCATCGGGGAGAAGAGATCGTAGGGTTGCTCTAGGATTGGTAGGCCATCTGGAACGCCTCCAAGTCGCCGTCGAGACGCAGGGAGAACAACAAGATAGGTTGGAAAAGTAGGCAAAGAGATAATAGGTAAAAACGACAAAGTAGATTGATTTGGTTCGATTGTGGTGCCTCAATCGACTGCCTTTATATTATATTTATAGGGAGGGGTGGTCTTACCCCTTTTACAAGTCAGGATCTATCCAAATTGCGTACAAATGACGGACTGACTCGCATCTACCGGACTGTCCGGTAGAAGCCACTGGATAGTCCGATGCTACCGGACTGTCTGGCATCGTGCACCAGACTGTCCGGTGCACGGCAGCCGGGCTAACCTTGCCACTTTTGGTGCTCAACACTACGTAGACCATCTATCAATTTATATATACATGTGTGCGCGCACGCGTCATTCTCTTCATTGTTTTCGCTCGCTCGCCAATCAACATATTTGTTCACTTCTCAGTTCTCACCATGTTATTTCAAAAAAAAAAATCAAGAATTGGCCCGTTGTGTAAGCAGGGGCGATTCTAGGGGGCAAGCCCCCCAAAGATTGATGGTCTTCTGTAAGAGTGCATTATGATGTTTGACGATTTTCTGTATGAATGCATTCTAATGTTTGATGATTTAATTTTAACTTACACTGGCCTCGCCCCTAGTGTAAGGACTATGGAGTGATATATGAAAGGGGAGTGCTATAACTTTTGGGAAGTTAATTGTAGTACAGGCACACGCCTCAGCTCGGCATAGCATGTCTTCCACATTTTAACTTTATCATAGATGTACATGTGTTTAATATATTTATGTTGGTTAGGTTCCTCTCAGGTTTAGTCCCACATCGGTAATTGTTGGTGGAAGAGCAAGGCATATAAGGCGGGGGCAACCCTCACCTAACGGATTAGTCTTTTGGGTTGAGTTAGGCCTGTGAGCTTTATGTGTCAAGGACTCTGATATATGGGCCTGGTGGGGGCCGCGGCTTGTAGGCGCCGAGCAAGCCGGGCCAGAAATCGCTGCGCCACTCTAACATCAAGTTTCTATGTGGGATTATATATTGTGGACACATAACCCACTGAAATTAATTAAACATGTGTCTCTAAATTTATTGAATTGGTTAAAAATAATATGAACCTCAATTAATTTACACACAAGGAATGTCTGATGGTGTCTGGTATCTGTTTTCATGTATGGAAAATCCGAGAGATATATATAGCTGTCAAATCTTGTCCATTATCAACACTATGTGCTACATGTACAGCTCAACTAATTCCAACATGTCAGCCACTAATGTCACCTTGCATCTATGTTGGGAAATCCTCCTCATGATGTGGGCATTAGGGAGAGTATGTGTCTTTTTTTATACAGGGCTTATACCGTGGCACTACGCAGCCGGGCCCGACCTTCGTCCCTGCAACATCAAACTCTTTGTACAATGCAAGTGCCGGCAAACTGTTTACCTAATCTTTACATTTTTTTAATAATAGATATAATTTCAGAGAGTGCAGATACATAATCCTTTCTAGAATTTCTGGCATTTGTATTTAGGGTTGTCATACGGAAAAGGACACTAGAATATGTAGACTTATTCTCAGGATAACATAATTCAATATCATTTAATTTATTGAAACTTCCTCGGGTGTTTACTTTATGGCCAACTAAGGTGATACCCCACATGTTGTCCAGAAATTTCTTAATTTTAAAATAATAGTAGAAGATAAAAATATTGGTGGTATTGTATGACAACATTTTTCTAATATAAATTGAAGACAAACTTGATCAAATTTTCACGTTGGTCAAAAGAGATCTCTTAAATGATCGATCCTCCATACTTTGTTGTATGAAAAATGTGCACGATAAGGAGAAAAGAGAGGGAAGAAAATATTTATGTGAAAAAATTAATATCTAACATACACAATTTGTTGCTAATGTGGCTTAACATGGAGCAAAAGAAATAGTAATCAATGATTCTTAGTGGGTGTGTTGATGTGGCATGGTACGAGAGAAATAGCTAGTAAGTGGTGAATTCTATCAATAATGATCCTTAGTGGATGTGCTCACGTGGCTCAACGTAGATGCGAGAGAAACAATTTTCATTTGCTTTTGCCAATATAGATTCAAAACATATTGTATATTCAACGCGTTACAAACGGGGTGAACAAATATGTATCACATTTTGTGAGAACTGTACATGCGACACATTCAAAATTTATGGAATTGGTATTTTAATTATTCAACAATTCAGCTAAAAAAATAAAAAAAAGTGGTACCATCCGGTACTGATGGGTACTTTTCAACCACTGTAAAATCTTTCTGCAAATGATATATGGAAACAAGTGTGAAATATTTGTTAGCAGTCTTTTTACCAGCCATATTGGATCTCAGATGAAATAGAGTTATTTTTTAGTGCTGTAAAGCCTAAAAAATTATCTATTAAGTTTGTCGGCTGGATTCTAGCCGATAATAAATTACTTTACTGACGAGGGTGTATTATGTTTTTCTCAGTAGAGTTAATTAGTTTTTTTACCAAGAAAACAACGGTGAAATATACCTACTTTTACTAATAAAGCAACAGTTAATTAGTTTTTTCCTCTGGCTTTTTTCCACCGTCAGGGAATTCTCATTTCCAGTAGCTTCGGGAGTGAATTATTCGGTTCACCAAATGCACACCGAATAAAAGGCACCGAACTAGGCAAAATCAAGCGGTCCCACGCACTTGTCAAAGCAAGAATTTACCAGCAAGTGGCAATCCAAGCAGTACAGCTTTCCAAGCACGGATTGCACTACAAAAATTTTATTCTCTGGGTTTCCGGCCGCTACCTGAAGCCAAAGGGCTGTCTCAGGCTGTGGCAACAGGTAGCTCGCCGGTCAAGGCGAACTGTTTTCTTGTCGCGCGCATGGAAATAGAATGGTGTGTTTTATTTATTTATTACTACTCCATTCTGAGGGTTTATGATCTATACACATCCGACGCATGATTCACTTCCCGTTTCCTTATACGCGCCTCACGTTCCACACGCCGGCTTCCAAGCCCCGCATAACACTTCAAACGGCTATCTCCCGCCCCGCCCCACCCCGGGTGATGAATGCATATGTCGTAGGTAACGGAGTACGGTGTTTTTTCTACGGTTTGAATACTTGCTGTAGTTTGAAAAGACACGAGCGGATCAGAAAAACCAAAAAAAAAGTTGGAATGCAACACGAGGACTTCCAGGAGGTCACCCATCCTATACTACTCTCGCCCAAGCACGTTTAACTTCGGAGTTTTGATGGGATCCGGTGCTTTAGTGCTGGTATGATCGCATCCGACATATGACTCACTCCCCGTTCCCTTATACGCGCCTCACGCCCCGCATGGCGGCTCCCAAGCCCCGCATGACACTTCAAGCGGCTACCTCCCGCCCCGCCCCGCCCCGGGTGATGAATGCGTATGTCGTAGGTAACGGAGTACGGTGTTTTTTCTACGGTTTGAACACTTGCTGCAGTTTGAAAAGGCACGAGCGGATCAGGGAAAAAAGTAGCAACTACTTAAAATCATTGAGCCGCTCTGTCGGTGGAAGCCCTTGTGACTCCCCAACCCTAGCCGCCGCCTCCTCCTCGTCTCTGGCCCACTCCTCCTCCTCGCCGGCGTCCTTGCCGGTGGCGAGGAGGAGGTGGGCCGGCCTCCGCTCCACCTCTCCCCCTATACAGTATCTTTGCCTATGTTTCTGTGGCCGTTTGGCCGTTCGGCGGCGCGGGAAGCTCCGCCGCCCCTCACCGATGACCGCCGGCGTCGCCCCGGGTTCCTCCGGTGCGGAGCTCGTCGTCCTTGTCCTCCTAGTGAGTTCTACAATAACTTCTCCCCTCCTCCCGAATCTCTTCCACCCCACCCTCCCCACCCGCCTAGATCCGGTTTCACTCCCCTCCGGTTCTTGTCCTCTCCACCTCGAGATCTGGGTTCCCCCCTCATGCTCCGGCTGCTGGGCTTGTGCGAAAGACAGATCGGGGCTTGTTAGCCTCGATTCGTCTTCTACATGTCCAACGCTCGGAGATTTCCGCCCGATTCCATCTCCACCGGCCACCTCCGATGCAGCACAAAAGAAGCCCTTTCAACAACCCCGATGAACACATTATCGTCTTCTTCAATGAAGAACTAGAAGTTTGCCGTTCCCCCCGGTTTCGTTGGAGGCACCATCTACCCTTCGTCGACGGCGTTTATACATATCTTCGGTTCGATGAAGAAGTTCTTCAACTCCGCCTCCGGCGACCGTCTTCACCTCCAGATGTGAGGCCCTTCCACACCGGATCCATGCGCCCGTGGCGCCTCTGGCATCCCCCGACCTCGGCGACCTCCTCAGCTCCGGCGAAGATGACGTCATTTGTTCAACGACGCGTGTTTTCCTCCGTGCAGTCTGTGCGACGCGTGGTAGGCAACGTGTTTAGGGACCTTGTTGTATTTTTTCCTTCTTTGAAGGACCTCTATGTAATATGTGCTGCTTAATATAATTATCGCCTTTTATCAAAAAAAAATTTTTGATATAACCATAGTATTTTTTCCCCACTAAGATAGTAGTATTTGAGCACTCATTTGGTATCATAGTCTTATTATCTAGCATATTATCGTTTCACTAGTCTTTTACTCACTTGATAAAAAAACTTTGGTATGTAGTGAATTACTAAAGTTTATAATACACTAAAATAGTATGGTATTGATTGGTATTAAAAATAAAGTTTTCTAAAGAGTAACCAAACATCCTTTGGGCTAGAATACCTAGTATCCTCATATACTACTCTGGTAATGCATTGAAACTATAAATATATATTGCTTCTAAATAGACCCTAAATTAGAAGAGTTCTAACTTTTGAATAGCCTAATGACATACATACATACATACATACATACATACATACATACATACATACATACATACATACATACATACATACATACATACATACATACATACATACATACATACATACATACATACATACATACATACATACATATGAATATTATAGATGGAAGGATGTGGACCTAAACACCTTCAATTTGAATTGGGAGGATGGAATAAAAGCTCTGGACCCATTAACGAAATAGCTTGTTTTCCACTCTAATCTTACCGTTATTAATTAGAAGTCACAAAAGAAGCACGAATAGTGAAGCGCGCTAGAAAAAAAAGATAAATCCTAAAAATTTTCACAAAAATCAGAAACATCCGGTCTTCCATCAACTAGTATCCAATAATACTAGCCATTGAATCTATTATATTTTCTAAAAAATTACCCACCATGCCATTATGAAAGACCAATAAAGTAATCCCTAAATTTTCATATAAATTACCCACAATGCCATTATGAAATAGAATTAAAATAACCCCTTAAATTTACATATAAATTACCTATCATGCCGTTATAAACGATGAATTAAAATAAACCCTAATAATTTTACATACAAATTACCCACCATGCCATTATGAAATATTAATTAAATAACTCCCTAAATTTACATATAAATTACCCACAATACAAATAAAAGATGAGTTAAATCCACCATGTCATTATATAAAATGAACTAAAATATTCACCTCTAATATACTATAGATAAAATATATTGTTATAAAAATAAATAACAAATACACGAGTTGATGGACTAAATTATCAGCTACTGCTAACAACAAAATTATCTATCAACTTTTAATATATATACCTCCTAAAAATCTAAACCGTGTGAAAGTATGGGTTGATGGACTAGCACTATATATAATCCAGTTTATATATTAGACTATATAATCTTGGTAGCAAGCCAACAATCTCATTCTAGTATGCCAACGATGAAACAAAGCAGCAACCACAGTGAGTATTTAATCACCAAGGAAATCTATGACTTGCAAAAGCTGCCGCCCAAAAGGTCTGCTTTTGTATTCCACTAGACAAAGCAAAAGTGGCCTAGCTAGATATTAGATATATATACAAATACATACCAAGTTGTTTATCGTCCTTGTCTTCCTTTTTTTTTTTTGTTCTCAGCATCCGTTTGTGTTATTAACCTAAAGTAGAACATGGTAAAAATAACAGTGCCACTTCCATTTTTTTTTTTCTTGTCATATTTTTGAATGGTCAAAAATAGTAAAGTCAGCTGCCATGTCAAAACACAACACTCTTTTGTAGCTAGGTGGGCCAAGGTTGCGTTACTTGTTCCTACAGCAGCACCTAGCTAGCTGCCTCTTCATCATCCAAAAACCTTTCTCTCTCCAGCAGGACACAGCAACATGCATGCAACGCTGGCATGATGCATGCAAGCTTGTCATTATGCCATCTAGTCTATCTTCTTCTCTGTGATTATCTCTGTTTGAGCTTGTTTAGAACTTGATGCATGCATGTGCACGCATAGTACTTATTGTTTTGTCACGAGGCAATTTCTTTAGTGATAGGTATGATTACAAACCTGGTTTTTTTTCTCACCTTGCCATTAATTTTCACAGCAGATCGTGCATTGAAATAACGAAGACTGGTAGTATATTTTTTTCTACTACTCTATACTATCTCTGTTCTCAGATATTTATCACGTTCGTTTTTAAATTAAAATGTTACAAATAAAATAAAAAAGGAACGAAGGAATTACTGGCTGGATTTCTACCGGGGTACTTGGTGCATCATGCTTATATTCAGCGAATCGAATAATAAATTTTTGTCTGTGGTCAATGAATTATTGCAGGGCCGGGAGAATATTGGTTCCCATACTTCCATGGGAACTGAAGAATTCATTCATGCTTCCAAGTCCCAAGATTTTTCACCATGCATGCATGCATTTACTACTACTCAGCATATACCACCATGAACTCCGGCCTCTCTTTTAAACCTTTGCTTTTGTTCCTACTCGCCATCAACCTTCGTCTTTCTCTGTGCTGTCAGCCAGGTGATCCTCCCTCTTTCTCTCTCTCTAGTGAACTTCCCTTTCATCCGCTACACCTCTAGGGCTGCTAGCAGCACACGCTTCTCTCTCTCTCCCTCTCTCTCTCTAGCTTGCGAGTACTAGCCGGCCAGTAGTACTCGTACAGAAGCTGCAGCCCCTTCTCTCTCTATAATAGTTCCTCTTCTCCCTCCCATCCACACCTCTTCTTCTCTATCTTCAGCTCCACTCCAGCCCCCAGGCCCCAGCTGCCTCCACTCCGCCATGGGAGACCCCTACACCAATTTCTTCAGAGGCTACTACTCCCGCTTCCCTTTCCCTCCCTCCAACGCTCCCCCTGCCGCCGCCTCCTTCTCCGGCAGCTACTACGGCGCCGCCTCCGCCTACCTCCACCCGCCGCGCCCCCCCTCCCCTCCCGTCAGGGAAGCCCTCCCCCTCCTCAGCAGCCTCACGCCGTCGTCGTCGTCAGCGACCAACCACCACGACGATGCCCAGCAGCAGGATCACAAGGACTACTGCTGCAAGCTCATCGACGCCTCCTGCAGCGGCCAAGAAGCCGCCGATCAGCAGGCCGCCGCCGCCGGGGAGGAGGACGAGGTCACCGTGGCCTTGCACATCGGCCTGCCCAGCCCCTCCGAGTCGTCGGCGCTGCTAGGCGGCGGCGGCGGTGAGAGCCAAGAAGCGGCAGCAGAGGAAGAGACAAGAAGACTGCAGCAGCAAGGGCAAGGGGACGGCGGCGTCGGCCATGCCGGCGGAGGCGGGGACGAGGAGGAGGAAGGAGACGACGGCGAGGACGCCGCCGCCATGGCCGTGGGCTGCGCCTCCATCGGCATCGGCAGGCTGACCAAAGGGCAGTACTGGATCCCCACGCCGTCGCAGATCCTCATTGGGCCGACCCAGTTCTCCTGCCCCGTCTGCTACAAGACCTTCAATCGATACAACAACATGCAGGTCGGCATCACCCCGGCTCACCTCTCCCTCTCCCTCGTCGATCTGCACGCTCTCATCTTCCTGGCGGCGCCCTGGTCGTGATCCCCATCTACCGGCTGCTGGGTTTCCTTCTTGCTCGTGATTGTGATTATATCACCTGCTGCGCGCCTCGCGCATGGCTCATCGCTCATCGTCTTTTTTTTTTTTGGTTGGTTTGTTTTCTGGGGGATTTTATTTGATCGATCTGAATTTTTACTCTCATTTTTTTTCTTCAAAATTTTTATGCCTGGTTGCTGACTTGCTGCATGGATTAGACTATCGATCAGAGGAGTGCATGCATCATCGATGGATCAGAAAGCTCTGGTACGATGTGGCGTGGAATGGTGGATCTAGGAGGGAGCGCCGCTGCTGTAGGAGAGAGAACATCATCGGCTGCACCTGCAAAATTCCCCCATCGATCTTCTCTCTCTCCTTCTCTGTCTCTATGATCCTGATCCAGCGTACGTACGGTGCGAGGCAGGCAGCCACATGCATCTTTGATTTGATTGAGCCATGGGAGGAGCAGGAGCGGCACAGACGGCCATTGAGTCAGAGAGAGAGAGAGAGACATGGGTGAGGACAGTGAAGAACTCTGACGAGCCAGAGCTATGGCGCTCCTACCTAGTATATAGTGTTCTTGGAGTCTGCGCTTGGTGCCTTTTCAATTCGCAGCGCAGAAGCAGGGAGAGAGAGATCTGGGCCCTGTTTAGTACCCAAAAAGAGCCCCAAAATTTACTATGCAAAAAGAAGATTTCCTGTCACATCAAAAATGCCGACACATGCATGGAATACTAAATGTAGATGAAATAAAAAAATAATTGCACAGTTGAGATGTCCTTGACGCGACGAATCTTTTGAATCTACTTAGGCCATCGTAGGACAATATTTACCACAAACAAACGAAACGTGCTACAGTGTTTTTCGATTCGGAACAGTGCTTTCAGCCCTAAATTGGGCCAAAATTCGGCCCAAAATTTGGGCACTAAACAGCCCCCTGATGAGAAGAAAGATCCGGCAAAAAGGCATCTTTATTATCTTTCTTTCCATGATCAGTTCCTTCAGTCTCACACAGATGTGCATCTCAAGCAACTAACACCAAGAATTGAAAGCCTCTCTCTCTCTCCTCTCCTCTCTCTCTCTCTCTGTCTCTGCGCAACAAACCCCACCATGAGCAGTTCTTGCACAGTGATCCCTTCCATAAACATCCCTTTTGCTTGCTCGATCGCCTCGCCTCTCCCCTGCATGTCCCCCCTCTCTCTCACTCATGGTAGATTTGTCCATGAGTGTGCATCGTACATGTACTCCATGCATGTCCAAGGTAGTAGTATGTACTAGTGTTGTAGCCATGCTAGACAGAGGCATCGATCCAAGAAGGAAGCAGCGAGCAGGGAACGAACGGAGGGAGGAAGATGATAGCAGGTAGCTGGTCCCCGTCTCTGCAACTTAAACCATCTGCCTGCCTTCGCCCTCATCCCCCCGTCCGTCGCCTCGCTTGCGAGCACGTGAAGAGCACCACTCCACTTCCAGCTCTCTTCTCCCTCCTCTCGCTCCTGCCTACCACTAGCCGCTACTCCAGCAGTCCGGTACCCACACCGGCGACGATAGATGGCGATGCTGCTGCTCATCAGTTCAGTCACTCATCACTGTTCATGCATGCACTAGCTGCACTAACTGCCTAGCCTATCCTATTCATCAGTTGCTTAATTACACCGATCGATCGATGGAACGATGGATTATCCATTGACGATGGATGTCTGCGTGTGTATTTGTATCCTGTGCTTATTGCAGATGCACATGTGGGGCCACGGGTCGCAGTACCGCAAGGGCCCGGAGTCGCTGCGGGGCACGCAGCCGACGGCGATGCTCCGGCTGCCGTGCTACTGCTGCGCCGCCGGGTGCCGGAACAACATCGACCACCCGCGGGCGCGCCCCCTCAAGGACTTCCGCACGCTGCAGACGCACTACCGCCGCAAGCACGGCATCAAGCCCTTCATGTGCCGCAAGTGCGGCAAGGCCTTCGCCGTGCGCGGCGACTGGCGCACGCACGAGAAGAACTGCGGCAAGCTCTGGTACTGTGCCTGCGGATCCGACTTCAAGCACAAGCGCTCGCTCAAGGACCACATCAGGGCGTTCGGGCGGGGGCACGCCGCCTGCGGCATCGACTGCTTCGACGACCTCGACGACGACGACCGCGACCCGTCGTCGGAGGTCGACCACGCGTCGTCTGCGGCGGCGGCGGCGCCCGGGGCCGGGGCCGCCAGCAATGCTCACCAACATCACCACCACCACTGGAAGCCGCCGCCGCCGCCGCCGCCGCCGTCGTCGTCCACGGGATAGCTGTCTGTCAGTCTACCTCCGGCGACGACGGACTTCCAGGTCCACGTATAGGGTGAGTACGTATACTTGTGTGTGTGTGAGAGAGAGAGAGAGAGAGAGAGAGACTGTGAGTAACCAGTAACCACCATCCCAAAATCCCATCCGTGTGTTGATGAGGTGCTGCATGCCGGCCGGCCGGGGATCGGCCGGAGAGCTGATCCATGGTGATCTAGTGCAAGAAATCGTGAGCAAGGGTTTCCATGAACGAATCAACGAACACACATATGAGCATGCATGCTGCAGCAAGGGTTTAATTTGTGTACCCATGGTTAATTACTTGATGCAAGGTTCGTTCTAGCTAATTGTATTATTGGCGGTAGCCCATAGCCTAGTTAATTAGCTTCATTCTATGTGTAGACTTCACTTGAGATCTGGTATATGGTGAACGGTGAAATATACAGATTATTGTTAATGTTAACTACTTGAGAAAGATAATCTATCGTGTGCATCCTGCATATGCATGTGCAAGTGTGAAGATTTACTAGTGTGTATATTAATAATCCTACATATATACTCGATCTGCTATCTATATATCTAATTTCTTGGTTTTTTAGGGTTTATGGTTTTTTATGTATGTACAATTTGTGGTTTTATGGTATAGCCACATTATCCAGGATGGTGCATCGAAGTTTCTCGTGTTCTCTTTAGATCAGATGACGTGTTTCATGGTTTGATTGGTGGGGATAATTTGGGCCTGCAAGGGATTGGTTTATTTCTACTTAGCAAATTGCACATTTCTCCTGTCCTAATATTTTATTCTGTTGGTCAATTTCAAACATAACTGAATGCATGCAGATCAAGATGCTAATTTGATCAGGTATTGCTTGTAAAAAATTCATACACACACATTGCAGATATTTGCCTAGATAGTTTTTAAAAAAATTAAAAGCGCCTAAATAGTTCAAACTGTAAACCTGTGCATGCATATGACTGCAAGTGAAGCAGGTGGTCCCTGCTGGAACACTAATCTTTACTATAGGACCATTTTTCATGTAACTAAATGACGACTTCATTGAAATGGTACAATGTCATTCTTAGATGAGTTATGCTGAAATGACAAAACTTTGTGTGTACCCCCGCATCATTGTTATTTGGAAAAAGTGAATTTTTTTTCTTAGGAATAGTTTCTTTCTAATATCTTTTGAGAAATACGTGTATTGAGGGTATAAAAAATTATATATGTATATTAGAATTCATAGTTATTTTCAATATGTGTGCTGTTATTTTTCTAGGTTTTAAACAACCAAATTACAACGTGCATTGACTAATTTGTGTTGGAAGAATTATATTAATCAATAATAGAGACTAGGTAGCACACAGAGATGAGACTTCTTTAATACTACTCCTCGGTTCAGAAATGTATAATGCAATTAACTTTTTTCCACAACTTTTATCACTTGTTTTATTCAGAAAATTCATAAGTTGTTTTATTAAAAAATCATAAGTTATCATTCATTTTATTGTGATTTGTTTTATAACCTAAGATAGTTTTAGAACGAGTTGTGTTTTACGTGTTTGAATAACTTTTTATAATAAGACCAATGATCAAAGTTGTAGAAAAAGTCAAAATCATCATATATTTGTGAACAAAAAGTAGTCTTTCTGAAAACATTAACATATATAGCATGCCTTTACCAAAACCTGCAAAGTGTGAAGTTTTCTCCTCTCGCGATGTCAGGTCTTTCTTGTGGCAGGTAAGTGTCAGGTCTTTCTTGTGGCAGGTAAGTGTGGACTAATTCTGTGCGTATCTTCCAAGTTGGGCAAAAAAAAAAAAAAAAAACAGAATGCCTTTAATTAAATCTTTGTTTAACCTATAAGGCCCTGTTTGGAACGCGGAAAAATTTTTCCGTTCCTGCGTTTTTTCTGTGAAATTGAACTGATTTCTGTGAAATTTCCGCACAATTCCTTTGAAATTCCTGCATTCCAAACTAGCCCTAAACCTTTTCTTTTGAATTGAAAGATCCTGTGACAATCGGCTTCAACAATAAGCATGAAGCAGATTGGCATTTCGTAATTTTGGTTATAATATATATCTACATGTGAAGTCATTGGCTGTTATATACACTAGTCCAAGCAATTGTGTATATAGTACATTGGGAACTTATGTAACTAGCCATCTATGCATGAAGGATGGAATTAAATGCATGTGTGTGATTAATTAATAAATAAATAATTCAATGAAAAAGTTTTACACACAGCCGTTTTGTACAATTCAAGTACAACCACGCATGCAGATGACCTGACACAATTGTTTTACACAAATAATTTTATATGTATAGCAACTTGGTTTCATCAATTTGTTGACTTGGTTATTTGGTGCATGCGGAAACAAATTACCTGAACATGCAGCACACCTGGTGGATCCCAATATATGCATGGGAATCTCGTAGCTAGTTTTGCTTTAAACCTCTCATCTTTTGCACAAAGATATGTGTGCTTTGCTAAAGTTTATCCCTTTGAGCAACCTCCCCCCTATGCCTGGGATAACCCTAGCTTTCAAGAATGTGAATCCCATGCTTGCTTTGCCCCCAATGGCAAATGCAGTGTGCTTTTCAGCCTGCTAAGAATCACGAGGGAGATGGCTCTATTTATCCGTGTCCAATAATATATATGTTCATGGATTTTACTGAAAAGAATAGGACGAAAATGTAAAGGTGAATGATTACACAAAATCTAATGGACAATATCTTGGCAAACTATGCTTGTCCATCCTACAGTTTAGTTTCTTTTGGTCTTCAGCAGGTCGCCTGCTCCTGATTACGTACACAATGCAATGATCAAAGTAACACAAGAAGGGCTTAAAGTCTGCCCTTTTGCTATTGCCCGAAACCTTATTAACCTTTCGTTCTTTAGGTCGCCTTTAGCTTTGCTATGCACCTTTCTCACGTTTATCAACTGAAAAAATTGATTTCTACTCCATCTATCCTAAATTATAAGAGGTTTCATCCCTCTTTTCCTCCGTCAATGTTCAAATAGATCTTGATGACATATATAAAAACACATGCATAGAATAATGCATGAATCTATTCGAAACCAAAAACCTTTCATAATTTGGAACAAAGGGAGTAGGATATATATATATATGCTACTGCAAATTTTATGGATCCGGTAAATTTGTTGTAAGTTTTATTACTGCAACGTACTAACATGCATGTTAGTGCATGGAGTCTATATATGTATACATTAAGGCCTTGTCTAGTATGGCTCTTGCTACAATACCAGCGCTCCGAAGTCAATTTGGATAGAAAGAAAATGACTCCATGCTACAGTGCATGTGTCTGGTAGTGAAGCTAGGGCCTATAAAAACCCTGCCAAATGGGACGGTGTGTTTGGAACGCTTAGCTCTGAAATTAGCTTAAGGAATCTGAACACACTAGCTAATTAATAGTTCAAATTGAACTTATAGAGGAAAATATATAAAAGCAATTAACAGACTCTCCTCGGCTAATTTAGTTAACTATTACGTTTAATAGATTCAAACAACTCAACTAACAGCCTTGCTTATATTAGCCGGTTCCCTCTAACTAGCTAGCAGCTAATTTAGAGCTAAGTACGTGTTCAAACACCCCCTTCAAGCATGAGTTTATTCAACAGTAATGTTTATTGATATATAGTCTTTTGTCCTTAAGACTTATAAATGGTATATCCCCAGTGGAAACCTGTTTACTTGTCGGCCAGATGACGAACGAAATCCAACGTATACTATAGTAGCAGGGGCTGGCCCTATAAGATTTCTCATCATAGCATTTGGTTGCTACCTTTTTGTTATCCTTTATGACTGTGCATGGCTGCATATATACTATACCTCTACTGCTCTCTATTTACGTACTGCTACGTTGTAGTCTTCTTTTACGAATAGAGAGAGAGAGAGAGTAGGCATTATATCTCTAGGCACATGCTTGTTTCAATGAGATGGAGAGGCTAGAGACCATAGCCAAATTAAGGCCAAAAATAAATTCAAATCAAATATGACTGGAATTGTGTATATTCTTTCTTTCACCGAAGTTTGTCACATACATGGATGATTTAGGCTATCCCCAATGGGATGAGTAAAGGATTGTCTATAACAGTGTTTAACACTGTAGGACTACTATAGACAGAGAGAGGTAGTTGGAATAGCGGATGAACAGGGATAGACATATTTTCCTTGCAAAAGGATTGATACACATTTTATCAAGGGGCGTGCGAGATTTGTTCAGTTGTGAGGAAACTAAATCCATTACGTTGTGCCCACTACAATACTCTTCCGTATCTTGTTGAAGACATGGTATTCACCTTTAACTTTTTTTTGCTACCGATGTATATATTAAAAAAAACTCTACAGATAAATCTATAAACAATGAGTTTCTTGAGCAAGTCAATTTAATTCAAAGTTTGGGCTAATTTTCATACAACAATCAACACATTAATAACGTTGTACTAAAAATCCTGAGCTGAATGCTATTTTATTATAAATTGCTGCTTAATCGGTTAGTCCCAAAACCAAAAAAAAAAAAAAAAGAACTTGTTTACATTTAATCTGTGAATTAGAGCGAACCTATATAGAAGCTCCTATAGTCCTATATAACATTACTGATGTTAAATATTAGACATATGTACGTACATCTAATTATCTAAACCCACTAATGCATTTTCTAATATTTCCATCGAGGTGATTTTGACCATAGATTATTAGATCCAAAGTTCTAACCTAACAATTGTGCGTCTAGCAAAACTTGGAAATACTGCAGAGAAAACAAGGCTACAGCTCATAATACAAATTTGACTGTCATTTGATTTGTTTGAATCTATTCATTATTATAAACTCAAACAAAAAAAATCATCAAATAGTATCGATAAACTGAATGACACATTTTTTATAAGCTGCCAGAGTTGTGTTAAAAATCATCAAAAAATCACCGTGACTTGTGTTAAAAATACATTAAAATTTCACATGATGGTTTTACAAATTATATTTTCTAAGGTTATTAACTTGTTATATGAGACTCCTAACCTATGAAGAAAATTATTGAACATTCATGCATCATTGGTGGCGGGCAGTCAAGAAAACTGAATTTCGCTTGCTCTCTACTCTTGTCGGATTTTGCTTGATGGTCAGCTGCCAAGCTTCTTTTCCTTGGTTGTAATAGTACTTTTCTTGACGATTTTTGGCACTAAAGGAATAGATTCTGGTAGCGATGATGTTTCTTTTTAACATTGTGATGTTCCTTGTAACCCTACAAATAATTGAACTTAAAGCTTAATGCGAAGAAACAATAAAAAAATCAGATGTTACTAAGAGGCATACTAGACCAACAAAAGTATTGGAGTAAATCGAGCAAAATTTTGTTAAAACTTAAAGGGGTGGATAATAAAGGCCGAAATTAGGGAATAAATTGTGCCTTTTCGTACCCAGAACGTGTATGCTCATTTCGTATGGAATTAGGGAGTAAATGAGGGACGACCTTTCTGTAGCTTCCTCCATGCTCAGTTGCCAGTAGATTCTTTCAGACAAGGCCAAGTACATGTCATAATTACCTGAGCACTGAGGAAGAAACTTTTTTACAATTATACAGAAAGCTACCCTCCATGCTCATTTCCCTGCCCCATTTCTTTTCTTGAACACAACAAGTTAGCACTTTCACTTGCTCAGGTGTGTTTGGATCGACGGTTAAAATGTAGACCACATCATATCGGATATTTCAAAGCTATTTACAAGTATTAAATATGATTTAATTAGAAAACTAATTACACGGTCCAGGAGTAAATAGTGAGACGTATTTATTAAACCATTTAATATACTTCTAACCAGCGTCAAAACATTTGAAGTAATGGATGCTAAAATTTTGTATGTTTTTTTTTCTTCCATGGTCAGCACTCAGACCATCTGCACTCGTCTTCGCTGCCGTTCCGCTACCCAGGATGGAGGAACGATATGCCGTAAAAAACTCCGCAGCCGTCTCCTCCACGGCTTCCGCCACGACAGCGGAGCGAGGCCGTTCCGCCAGATGTGGCGGAACCCTCCCTTCTCCGGCACACACTGTAGCACATGGGTCTGGGCAACTCCCGTTGCGTCGCACGCTCATGCGGAAGAGGAGAGAGAGGAGGCCAAGGGGGCGATGGCCGGGCTCGGAGAAGACGTCGCGGCACGTGTTGCCGCCACCGCCGTTGTGGCAAGTGCTGGCGCACGCCATGGCCAGCCACGCACCAAGGAGGCGACGGCCGCAGAGGTTGGGGGAGGGGCCCGCGGCTGTCACCATCGCCGTGGCCTTGGGCGGTGGCTGGGCACCCGGATCTGGCCGCGCCACAGGCGGATCCGGCCAGGCCGGAGGACGTGGCGATCGGCGGAGGGAGAGGAGAGGGAGGCCATGGCACGTCGGTGGCTCCCTCGATCCGGCCGCGGCAGGCAACGGGAGGCTGCGACGGAGTGAGAGGGGAGGGAGGCGGCAGCGCACGACGGGGAGGAGAGACGCCGCGCGACGGGGAGGAGGGGCAGCGATTGAGGGCGGCGAGCAAGGCAAAGGGCTCGGTGCGGAGGCCGGCGCGAGGTGGAGAAAAGGAGGAAGGAGGAGAGGGCGGGAGACATGGAGGAGGAGGCGCGGCGGCGTCCGGACACGAAGTAGGCGGCGGCCGGATGCAGAGGCGGCGGCTCGGTGGCGGAGAGGGCAGGGGACGGGCGGAGGTGTGAGCTCGGCCTCAGGCTCGCTCTGGACGGGCTAGAGCAGCGGAGGAGCAGAGAAGGGGAAGAGAAAGCTTCTGGAGTGCGGGCCCACTTGTCAGGTAAAGTGGGTAGTATTGTATTGTATGGAAAAAAAAAAGAATTAGTAGTTAAAGGTGGATGAATAAAATATTAGGTAGTTGGATGTGGAGAAAATAGATAAAGGAATAGGGGTGCGAGAAAAGTCGATTTGAAGAAAAAAATCTCTAGCTAACTGTGTTAGAATATTTTTTTAAAAAAAAAATTGGAGCAGGAGGAGTGCAAATAGTCTCGCTCCAATAGTGTCGGGAGAGAGAAAGGGGCTCTCCTGGCAGCAGGTGATGGTGCCTTTTCAACCCTTCTGCATCGCGCATTCATGCAAGGCAATGGGCAATGGCAGCCTTTTTTTTAATGTTTTTGCTGCTTCTGCATGCAGATGTTGTAGCCTCGATCGATCATCCTGATAGCCTGTGCAGGACGCAGAGCTCTCGTGCTAGCTGTGGCTTTTTGCCTGTGAATCTGTGATGCGAGCTCTCTGGCAGTCGCGCTCTTTGTTTTTAGTGTGTACGTCTACAGCAGATCAGCAGTCATGGAAGAAATCAAAATGATTAGCTTGCTTGACGAAAGAGCCGGAAATGTTGTGTTGCTATCATACTGCTAGTAGCAGTTCATTCTTCCTGCATATATACAAAGAGAACCAGCAATGAGGGTCAACTAAAATAGGATTGGTAATTTTGGATATATAGCAGCATGGCAGCATGCATGGCAAGTTACTAGTACTGTTCACTAGTAATTTTGTCCGGTTGGTGTGGGCATGGGTCATAGTAAATGCTACTAGTTGCTAGCTGAAATAATATTCAACCGCTTCACTATTCACTGTCTGAACTATTAACTTTGTCCTACTGTAGTTTTGCTAGCAGTTCTGTTTCCAACTTGCATAGATGATGATAGTTTGATGAAGCTTTGAAATTACATCCTGCTCTTTGCATGTGGTAAATTTCATGGCCCTAGATCTAGATGTTCTTTACTCCAGCGAGCTGGTGACTTGAGTTGCACTTGCAGTGGCCGAGAGGTCACTTGAGGCCAGGGATATGCATCAGTCAATCAGTGTGCTGCTGCTGTGCTGTGCTCCCCGCTGACTCAACTAGCATTCGTCGGACACGTCTTATCAGACAAGAACAGTGGTACATACATATCGATGGTCGCTGGATGTGGCTAGAGTTGTGCTGTGTAGGGCAGTGTATGGATGCCATTTGTCTCGGAAAATTAAAACAAGAAAAAAAAAGTAAAATGTGTGCCAACAAGAGCATTTTATTCAAAAAGATGATACTCAGCGAGTTACTACTGGAATTTTATAACATTAAATATAATATGATTTATAGGTTAAGAAATATTAGATAAAATACTAACATCATAAAAAATATTCTCCATGCATTGTTACAGTAACCACACGTACACCACAGAAATGCATTGCATGCATAAAATCACAGAAAATCAATGGAATGTTTAAATGAAAGTCTTAGTGGACGGTGACATGGACGATGACGTGGCTTCACGCATGTTGAGAAAAATAGATAGTGGAGTTCTCCTATTTAGATATACTAGTTGATACCCCGCACGTTGCTGCGGTAATTTTTAATCAACTTTTAAATTGATATTTTAAGATAAAAACACTGGAATTATTGCATAAAAATATTGTTTTCAAGTTGAAGATAATATATTTGATCAATATTCACATTATTGAGAGATCACCTTTAAATGATTATCCTTGCATTGTTGTGTGAAAAAATGTGCACGCGAGGAAAAATAAAATGGAAGAAAATATTGATGTGGGAGAATTATAATCTAATAGCTAATGTGTCTCAATGTATAGTCGGTTTTAATCAACAATCTTTGGTGTTTAGTGTGTGCGCTGAGGTGATTCAATGGGGTGATAGATAAATAGTTAGTGATATGATTCATATAATGAGAAGCAGAAACTAAAAACTAAAATTATGAAGAGAAATATGTGGGTTTTGCGCATATATGAGTGATGTAAGTAAAAAAACTCATAGTGGTCATTAGACAGGGAAAACTTGATGGTAAAGAGCATTGATTATCCCTTGATGGTAAAGTGCATTGATATAGTGGTGCGTGTATGTTTTTTCCTTTCTTCTGAGCACATGCATGAGTATTGTTGGCCACAGAAAATTGATGAAAGAAATTAATCAAAGTGTTAGTGGAGTCTTAGTGAATGATGAGGTGGATAGTTTGAGAGCTGAGAGAATTACACAGTGGGTTGCATCTTTATAGGATATATAGATAAGATTAGTGAAAAAGTGCTGTAAAAATATTTCCCATCCGGCCCATTAAAGTACACTACACCTTTGCCCAAAGTCCCTTCTTTGAAGTCAAGAAGCCCAGGCCACATACCAGACCCACGGAGAAGATAAAATTAATTTACTAGATTCACGGTAAAAAGAAGGTTCCATACGAAAGGTCTTCTCTTAAATATTTTCATGGTGAAAGTACACAGAAGACTATGCCTAGAGACGTCAAGAGGGTATTGATCCTGGTAGACCATGCTCAACAAAAAACAAAAAATGGAAGACCAAAACACTGTTTTACATTGTACGGACTATAGCTACAGAGAAGTTTAAAATATAGATGGTTGGATAGGCTCTTTGGTTAGGATAGTCGAGCATAGAAATAATCTGGCCCATATCGCTGAGTACCCATGAGGTGACGGTCCATTAGATCCACAACATTAAAGTCTCCAATATATAAAACTCTCGTGTCTAACTCAGCCTAAAAAATTAGTTTGTTCGGTGTCTCAGTAAGGATTGCTTCTATATTATATATTAGGTGATGTCCCATGTGTTGCTGCAAAATTTTTAAAGTAATAACTTTTAGATTAGTGCACTCAAATACGACATGAACTTTAAAGGTAGAAACATACCACGATATATTGTATGATAATATTTTCTTTACACATTATACTTGATAATTTATCCATCTTAGTTTAGAGAGATTAACTTTTAAATGATTGATCATCTGGTGATAACATTTTTAAACATATTATTTTTGAACGTACTATTTTTAAACACATTGTAATTGATAATTTATCCATCTTATTTGATGAGAGATACTGACTTTTAAATGATTGATCATCTGTGTGTTTATGTTTTGAAAATTTTATAGCGAAGTGATCGCAAGAACAAAGAGTTACATGCATGGATGTTATTAGTCACATAGAAATTAATAGAGCGTCACAGTGAATGGTGATATGGTTTCTAACTTAATGGATTTATAAAATGATGTGGATATAGCTTGTATGTTGAGAGATGATCTAAGTGATTTTTAATTTTATAAATATATAGAAGCCATATCATATAGGATCAGGCTCCCCCACTGCAGAGAGGCGGTGCCAGCGAACAGGAAGCGGAGGCAAACGAATGACACTGGCTAATTAGGATCAGAGGCATGGAGCTAACGCGATGAGATGCCAGGGTGGGAAAGATGCTAGAAAAAGGGCTGCCCCGAAGCGACTTCCTACCTTTGCACGTGAAAAAATGAGAAGCAACTTGGTTTTTAATTCCCAAAAGCTTCTAGTTTGGCATAAGAATCAGATTACCTATACTGTAAAAGGGCGAGTTTTCTAAAAATCTTTTTTATCTAGAATGGTATAGGTATATTCCTCACGTTGGTCCCACTGCGCAGTTTGAAAAAGGTTGAAAAATGGTGAAAAAGCTCAAAATCCATAGATGCAAAATGTTTCATCCACTTTTTCTTTTTATTTCTCACCTCATTTTATACCCATACACACATATTACTTTCCTTCTCTTAGTTTTAGTGAGAAAGAAATCACGTCAATCAATCAGATCTCCTTCTTTTAATTCTATTTCCTTTTTCTCTTTCCTGTTGCCTTCTTCGTCATCTCACAACACGTGCGTGATGCTAATCTACACTATAAAAGAGCGAGTTTTCTAAAAATCTTTTTACCTACAAAGGCTTAGGTATACCCCTCACGCTGACCCCACTGCGCAGTTTGGAAAAAGTTGAAAAAGGGTGAAAAGACCCAAAACCCATATATGCAAAATGTTTCATCCACTTTCTCTCTTTATTTCTCACCTCATTTTATACCCATACCCACCTGTTACTTTCCTTCTCTTGGTTTTAATGAGAAGGAAATGACGCTGATCAATCAGGACTCCTTCCTTTTAATTCTAATTTCTTTTTTTTTCTTTCTATTGTCTGTTTGATTATCTCACAACACGTGCAACACACGTGCATGTTGCACGTATATCTATGCTAGTTTTTTTAAAAAGAATCTAGCAATAAGTCATATTTAGAAGTGTCATTCATTGTGCAGGATATCTAGCTCCGATCATTTGGAAGCACATTTTTTTCAAAACCACAATTTTACAATGCTACATCTTCTATATCTAAATAGGAAACATCCACCACCTATTTCTCTCAACATGCAGACATGCCACATCACCATCCACTAAATCCCCTCATCATCGTCCACTAAGTCATCTATTTATATCTTCCAATGATTTTCTATGACTTATGCATGCAAATTTTTTTTTACACGCAGGGTGTACCTCAAATTCTCACAGCAACGCTCGAGGAATACCAATTGACATGACATAATAATGTCATTTTTTTACTATACATTAGTTCAACCCTACACATGTTTGGAGACACAATATTGTTGTATCATTTGTTTTTTCCGTGATTTAGTTTACCATATAATATATTACCTATGAATTGATTTTTTTCTACATTTCATAAATATTTTGAATAAAACGAGTCGGTCAAACTTGATGCTAAAAAAAATCAAACGACCTATCTTACTATTACTAATTGGAGTTTCTAAAAGTTGCACCAATTTCAAAGCGCCCTAGAAAAAAAGATAAATCGTAAAAATTCTCACAATAATCAGAAACATTCGACCATCGATTGGCACATTGGAATATTAATAGCCATTAGATATGTTTTCTAAATAATTACCCACCTCTGCCATTATGAAAGGTCTTCAGTTCAACTCTCAATGAAAACAAATATCCTTTTTTTTTCATTATATATATTTTCCAAGTAATTACCCACCTCTGCCATTATGAAATATCTTGAGTTCAATTCTCAACGAAAGCAAATGTCTTCTTTTTTTTCTAGATTTTTTTATTTTCAAATTTACCTTCAGTTTTTGTCCTTTTTTCCATTAAAGATGCTAGAAATCTTTCCATGAAACAGATATTTTGTAGACTCTTTTTCTTGAAATTTCCACGTCAATACTCACAAGATGCGCTAGAAAAAAAAATAAAATCTTAGAAATTCTGACAATAATAAAAAATATCCTATCATCAATTGACAGGTTGAAATCTTAATAGCCATTAGATCTGTTTTCTAATTAAGTAATCACCCACCTTTGCCATTAACAAAAATAATATTAAATAACCCCTAAAACTATATATTTATTAGCCACTCTGCAAATATAAAAGAAAATATGAAATAACACCCTAAATTTATATCTAATTGCTCACATTTGCTATTTTGATAGGATAATATCAAATATCCCTTTTAATTTATATTTGAATTATTCACCTTAGTTATTATGACTGATAATATGATGAAAATAACCCCTCAAAATTATATTAAAATCACCTATTTCTGCAATCGATCAAAGATTATCTAAATCAATTAAGCATACATGTAAAGTAGCAAGATATGTTATTATAAAAATCTAAGTATAAAAATAGATCTATATATGTTGTATGATTACACATAATATATTTAAGACTCTAACCCGTGCGAAAGTATGGATTGATTAACTAGTAAATTAAATTGAGATGGAGGGAACCTGATAACCGTTGTGACGCGAGCACAATGTCATGCCGGGAGTATACCTAGCGAGAGTTTCAATTGGCTAGTATCATACGGCTTCGATTAACGTGTACTACAGTATAAATACCGTCACGCGCGGTCACACCACACGATCGACATTGGAGACTGAGATAGTGAGATGTCTAGCGCCTGGATGGGACGTACGTGCGCGCGCGAGGATCGGAGGTTGGAGCGCACCGCACGCACAGCACGGGGAATGGGCGCGCGGCGGCATCGACGAGCACGAGGCCACGCGCGCGTGCGGCCTCGAGAGGGATCAAAGGGTGAGGGCCGGCAGCAGCCAGCAGGGACGCGAGATCCCCGGCCGGCGCGCGCGCGTGCGACCGTGCTGCAGGCCGGGCACACCACGGAGCCTTTGCTCCCCCGCTGCCGGCTGCCGTGCTGGCCGCCGCCCCCTGTGTCCGGCGCCCGGCCGGCACCCACCGGGACACAGGGTGGACAGGGGTGCTCAAATCAATGGCGCCGCGCCGATGCGATCTTCCAATAATCGTTCGAGATGGATACCGTGCGTGAATGCATATGGCGGGTGGCGATTGGATTGTTCAATGCGCGTAGACATTTTTTTTTGTTGATTTCTTTTTGTTTGCTTTCTTTTCCATTCTTTATTTACCTTTCCTTTCCTTTTTTCTATCTCTATCTATCTATATAGAGAGAGAGGCTTTATTTTTGCAGCGGAAATTTTATGGGCATAGGTGCTACGTAAAAGGATGTAAAATTTGGAGGTGCCAAAAGTTGCGTTGAAAATATTCTACTCACAAGTTATAACAGACTAGCAAAATGCTCGTGCGTTACAATGAGAGAAAAAGATTCTTAAGCACATCTAGATCAATACATATATGAATATCCTCGCAAATAAATTGCAATTCATATTGTTTTGAATTTTTCCATACATGTGTCAAAATTTATGTGGTGTTAGTTTGGTAAGAAATATTATTTTTTTTGCTTTTCCACAATATATAGAACATAAAATACAGAGTTCATATACGATATGGGTATCCGTTTTCACGTAGGCGGCTCCTGCCTTCTGAATCGGGTTTCCGAATAAATTGTAGGCCATATTGTCTTCACGATTTTCGTTAATTGCAAGCGAATTTTGGAGTGGTGTCAATTGGATTGGAAAGATTGTTATTTTAGCTTTTCATTGATATATAGAACGTTAAAAACGGAGTCCGTATGCGATTTGGGCATCCGTTTTCGCGTGGGCGGCTCCTGCACTCCAGACTCGCGAATAAATTTCACGTCATATTGTTTCAAAGATTTCAGTTGACTAAGACCGAATTTTAAAGTGGTTTCAGTTTGGTTGGAAAGGTTATTATTTTAGCATTCCATCGATATACATAACATTGAAAACGGAGTCTGCGATTTGGACGTCCGTTTTCACGTGGGCTCCTTCTGTAGTCTGAATCTGGTTCGTATTATAGCTGTGATTTGGATTATCGGATACATGATGAAAAGGAGCTGACCAGCCGGATTCACATGTCATGACGGGCCGGGAAACCGAGGGAGCAGAAAACCTTATTTATTTTAATATTATATAGAAAAAAGTGGCTATTCACATAAGTTGCATATATAAGTCATTGTTGCCTTTTAAGTTTGATTTTTATCATTCGCCTTACTCAAATAATTTTCCAAAATAATAATTATTTTGTTAGGATTCTATCCTAAAAAATAGACGAATGGTTAAACTTTGTATCCAAAAGTCAACTATGACTAATAATTTGGGATTGAAGGAATATCTATTTTTTATAAGCATAATAATCTATGATTTATACTTTTAAGACATAAGTGTTTCCAGTTCAATAATCTCGTAACGATTATTTTTCTCTTAGAAGAATACTTTAAGTTGCAAGGACCACATAGTACTTTCAGAATTATAGGCCTAGTCTTTTTGAGATGCTCATATGGATACAGGATGTGTGTGCTTTCACTCTTTAAGATGAGTGTACAATTTTATATGTAAGTATAAACATCTCTTATGTGTTTTATAAAAAAAATACAGAGATGTGTCCCATGCATGGCACACTGTCAAAAACAGTTTGACTGCATTTCATGAAAATTAGGCGTCAAAATTGTAAAGAGAGTGAAGTTAAATACTACTATAAATACTACTATTAAACTGGTAGCAACAATACTCCTAGATCCAACCTCCAACAGAATATTCTCACACTCATCTAAACAAGTCTTCTAACTTGTATCTCCTCCTCCCACGGCAACATCCACACCCTATCCCAACCCAACCTCATACCACGCCACCACGTCGGTTATCATTTCTTATATTACCATATTGTTTTCATCTTTCTATTGCATCACCCGGGCACAGTCCTAATGCTCCACTGTCCCAACCTTTTGGCCCTCCTACTGTTGCGACCTGCACCGCCCACCCCTCTCGGCCACCAAGACCCGACATTGCCACTTGCTTGATGCCATGCAAGCCACAGATCCCTCATTGTTGCTCATCCACCTCGGCCAATCTCCTCCGCTTGTCATCATCGTCGCCCGATGTGGTGGGCCTTGGTCGCACTTGTTCTCTGTCCGCTGTCCACCGTTGGCAATCACCCTCCTCTAATACCAGCCACTGCTCAACCCTCCTAGCCATGACACCTGACCTTAGTCGAGGTCGCTCCTCGTATCACCACCAGCACTCCTGAGGCCCCTGACCATGGCGAGAGCCGGAAGGATGGATAATGGTTGTGACCTCTACATTTGGGGGTCCCCTACTCCCCTCCTTCCGGCCTCACCATAGGAGGGTGGGATTGATGGTGTTGTTGTTGCTGCAACCTGCAGCATGGGTTTGCCGCGGATAGCCTCACAATTATTTTACAGTAAATAGTAGCACATTTAGGGTAGTTTAATTGGGTTGGCTAACCTCAATAAATTTTGCAAAATTCTTTGTAAAATATTATTACGGCAAACAAAATTTTCTATCATATAATCAAGTTGACCTAGCGATCCGAATGATATTCAAGCCTAGATTTCCGCCTACTTCGGGTACGCGTGGTAACTGTTTTCGTTTTTTTCTCTGAGAAGTTGGGCGATTTTAGAAGAGGCTTGTGGGAGAAGGATATGGTAGCAGACATGGGCCTGGATCGATCAAAGACGACAAAAGCTAAAGATAATTGGGAAAAGGAAAGATGTGGACAGCATTCCCTTGCCCTGCTGCCTTTGCTTTCCGGTAGTACTTTATATCAAGGTAGTAGCACCACCATGTATTGAAGGGAAAGAAAGAACGCCAAGGTACGTGGCGCACACGGCCGGGATCCCTTCTCACAACATATCAAATCATGGGATCCGGTGGCTAGATAGCGTAGGATAACATGTAGTACCAGCAGCTGATGCCTGCTGCCTAGCGAGCTACTTGCAGAAATGCAGAGATAGATATGCATGGAGGAGCCTGGGCACCAAAAGGAAAACATCGAGGCTTATATGCCTGGGGTCGTATCCACCAGGCCAAAGCCACCCCATGGCCTGGCCCCCGGCCGGCCCATGCTAAAAGCAAAAGCAGTACCGGCATCTTTGAAAAGACCTCAGCTGGCTAGTGGGATATATGACTTTCAGGGGTGATATGTATGTCGGTGTATAATGCAAAAGAATTATATTTCATTCAATAATTATCTCAACTAAGGTTTTTTATTTTTTATTTAACATATATATAGTTACATGGAAGAAGCAAAGCACATGATGATTCACATCTATCACATATACTTGTGAGTTTTCCCATGTCTTAGTTTATATAACAATTTGATTTACGATTGCCGGCCACCAAACTTCTTTTTAACTTTCACTACTAGCAGTATTTAAAATTTCACATACATTTACAGCACAAGATTGGGCTACTATTTTCATAAATCATCTATAATAAATATCTGTACTATTTGAAATACTCCCTCCGATTTTTTATATGTCGCCGGTTAAGTAAAAAATGACTTGCAGTCATATAAAAAAATCTGGAGGTATAGCATTTTTTTGTTGCGTTCAAAACCATGCCAAAGGCTTTAATTAATTAAATTACAAAATCAAAGTTATAGATACGATTATAGTGTGTTCACCTTTCTATTTATTTGAGGGGGGAGATTATATATAAAGTTTTAAGGCCTCTGTCCATATTTTTCATCCATGGCTAGCAAAGTAACCCAAGAATAATTAAAATCGTTTGATTTGAGACAAACAAAAGTACAAACCCTGAGACCAGAATTATCTTGATAAAAGGCAATGTTTGGAGCTCCGAGAATTGCACTATAGGATGAAAATGTATAATCTAACCTTTATTGGTTGGATCATGACGACAAACAGTAGGGCACGCCGGCACGCTCATGTGCATGTCGTTTCCTTCTAAGACATTATTTTTGGATCGATGGTTTTCCTTGCTGTCAGGTGTTGCTACGGTGGTGCATGGAACTAAAGATTAATTGTGTGTTGTTTGTTTGTTGCAGAATTGATGTATGATGTCATGACATTATCTATTTCTTTCAGATTATTTATATATGCTATGTATATCCTAGCTGTGTGAGACCCGAAATGATTTTAGTATTGCCGTGTCTAATATTCTTTTTAGAATTTAGAACGAACTAGGCCATTTAATCTTGAGGCCGACAAAAAGGATACTCCTTCTGTATTTAAATATAAGTCATGGTTGATTTTTTTAAAACTTCAATCGCTTGTTTTATTCAAAAAATTTTATAATTTGTTATTTATTTTGTTGTGATTTGTTTTACCATTGTAGATAGTTTGAGCATGATTAGTTTTTTATATATTAAACCAAATTTTTTGAATAAAACGAGCACTCGAAGTTTTGTAAAAAGGTCAACCGCAACTTATATTTAAATACGGAGGGAGTATATGATAGGCAAGACAATATAACCATGACGGTTGATTAAATGAAAGATGCACACACACATTCCTTGGCCACAGGAGCAACGCAGTCGTGTGTGTGCACGCATAGCACCGTTCTTCAGTTCAAATAAACATATCACGAGTAGACAGACGTAGAGATGTATGCCTGAGTTGGCTTGCTTGTGGCCGTAGAAGATCCCGGCCGGGCGTTACACCTGCGTCAAGGAAGAAATTTTACGAATTTTGACCTCTGCCAAAAGGCATCCCATGATCGCTCGCGTCAAAATCATCGGCCGCCCCGGCAGGTACGAAATGCTCCGTTTGGCACTCAGGTTCCCTGGAAGTTACCGGAAAAATTCAAAGTTACTGTAAAAGTAGTAAAAAAAAAAAGACTGGTGACGCACCGGGTTGATAAGAATTGCGCCAGCGCACAGTATTCTTCGTGATAAGTTTGCTGTTTGTCGGTCCCTTATTAATCAGCACATATAATCCGTACCCATTCGTACTTCTGGACTGACACTCCTGTCTTATGGCTACCACACTTATATATATGTAGGATATATATACAGCATAATAGTTGTGGAGTTTGAAAATAAATAATATAATATGTTTTAAAAAAATTGAAAATAGATAGTATGATATGATAGATAAACTGGTGGAGTCAAATATCCATCAGTTACTTCGGTACTTATTACAAAAACTGTCTTTACTACTACCAAGTATTGAGCGTTAGGCTGTGTTTAGAACCCCAACTTCTCTCCAAAATTTCCAAAATTCCCATCACATCAAAGCATTAAATGTACCAAAAAACGCATGCCCGGAGTATGAAATGCAGGTAAAAACAAAAACTAATTGCACAGTTTAGATGTACGTTACGAGACGAATCTTTTGAGCCTAGTTAGACCATGGTAGGATAATATTTACCACAAACAAACAAAACGTGCTACAGTGCTTTTCAGTTTGGAACAGTGCCAGTTTTCAGGGTTCTAAACACACCCTTAGTACTAAATCTACGTGAGGTCAGAAAATAAAGAAGCATGACGCCCAAGGACACACATTAAATAGAAGAGGTCAAATAATTAAGTTTAGATTATGACTGTAATATTATTTGGAGACAATTATTGCCAAGGCTGAAACATAGAATGTTGAAATCAGGGTTGTCACGATATTCTATTCTCAGCGGGTTTCATTCTCATCATATGATACATCATCATATTTGATGACATAGCGGTGAGTTTTGTGGGAGTTAAGAGAGTTTATTCCGATGAAACTTGAGATATATTGTTACCTAATCAAAAACTAATGTGTCATTCTTAAAAACAGTGCAATGAAACTCTGCACTGAGAATGGCTAAGAACCCTACATGCGTAAAAATACTATCAATTTTGCTTGATAGGATTGAACTGAAAATAATGATTTCATCGTGTGTTTTGAAAACTAGAAATATTTTATAATAATGAAATAAATATTAATAAATGGAAGTATACAAAGTTGGTTTGAAAAAATATATTTTTTAGCGAAAATGGGTGTAGTGCTTACTCACTTTACTTTCAATCAAATTAACTTATTATCATTTACAAATGATAACATAGTCATTTAGAACACCCCCAGTACCGCATTTTTTTTTCAACTGGCAAGCATCTTTACCAGCTGCTCAACTATTGGATGGCCAAAATTTAGGCATACTAAAACTTTAGCAATGAACCAAGCACACCCAAAGTCATTTTCCTTTAGGATTCCGTTCACAAATTTTTTTGGGGGAATGCTGTCAATAACAAATCAGATTAACAAAACCACCCCCCATAGGCGCCTTGTTGTTTAACAGGCACATTTTTTTAACAATAGAAAGGAATAACAACATTAGCGAGACCATCATTAGACCATCTCCAATGGGCTGTGCATATGCACTATCTATACACTGACAGAGAGGGGTAGTTGAAACAGTGAAAAAATAGTGGATAGGCAACACTTTTGCACATGGCGTGGGGATGGTCTTATTGCATCAAATCTGAAGTTTTATCCTAGATGAGCAGGAGCAAGGAGGCACACACAACCATATGCATCTCCACATTCCATGAACCATCAAAGTCATTGGTTGCTTCTGTCTCTTAAAGAGGCGCATGCATATTCGAGTATGAATTCAGAGTTTCAGACTGAGCTAGTTTCCCCCTGGGCGCGTCCCCTGCTCTATAAGTACCTGTACGTTGCCATTAATTAGTTGACTGTTAACCGTTGTTCCGTCGTCTGAAAACGACATGCTGATCGGCCGGGCTCGATCGGGCCGGCCGTGATGGGCGATCGATACGGCGCCGTCGTCGGCGACCCGTCCTGCTGTGGCACTACTACTGGCAATTATACAAGCTACTGACGACGGCCGGGCGCCATGCCATTGCCATGCATGCACGGCCGCCGGAGACGACGGAGGCGCCCTTGGCCTCGCTCTGCAGAGTAGTATGGGCAGCCAGGACTCTTCGAATGCCATCATGCATGCGCCGGCCGGCCGGCCGGAGTTGTAGCGACGGCGACAAGTACGTGCCCATCCGCTGCATGCCGCTGTCGCTGGTCGCCTGACATGGCCTCGGCCTCTGCATGACTGCATCGCTGGTCGCTGCCATCCCATGCTCCTCTTCTTCTTTCAGTCATGGAGCCGCAGATTGGGGACTAGTGAGTGAGATTTTTTATTCTTTTTTCCTGAGGGGGAGGAACCTACTTTTTTTTTAATTTATCGTTGGGCTCAAACATCCAGTAAGGCCCATGCCCATGCAGTGTGGTCCCAGATTGCTGGGCTGATTTCGGCCCAGACTGGAAAGAGGTCGTAGTACACAGATTGATTGTTTTTTTTTTTTTTTTTTGCCTCTCTTTTAATTTTTTCAGCAGACGAAGAAACACATGGAATTTCCTTGGCAACAAATGAGCACACGATTGGAAGCAACGAAACAATTCATATATTCCATTTGGTTAAACAACAACTTGATGCGAATACATAGATAGATATATAGTCTATTTAACCGTACCGGATCAGAAGCATACGCATATATAGTACTATATATATTTCATCCATTTCAGATTAAGCAAGAGCAGCGCGGCACTTTTCTACGTAGTAGCATGCACACGCCCGGTCCAGCAAAACGCATGCACGCACTTGGCCACCGTGCAACATGTGCTGCCCATGCATCGAGAATCGAGATCTCCTCTTCCTCCCAAAATAATTAAATGCAGATCGATCATGCACTACCGCGTCCGACGATGACGCGATCGCCGCCGCTCAGTGGAGGTAGTAGGCGAGGAGGGAGACGAGGAGCGCGGCGGGGGCGGCGGCGAGGGCGGGGGCAGCGCCGCTGGCGGAGGGTCCGGCCGCGGCGCCGGCGCCGGCGCCACCGCCTGGTGCCTCGGCGGACGACTCGGACGCCATGGGGGCCTCGGTGGAGGCCAGCACGGCGGCGACGGAGGCGGCGGCAACGAGCGCGGCGAAGAGGATCCTCTTCATCTCCATCTCGCTCTTGGGGCGGTGGTGGTGCGTCGGAGGACCGGCGGCCGGCGGCTTGGCTAGCTGGTTACCTGCGGTGCGGTCGGTGGCTGCTTCTTCTCTCTCGATCGGTCGAGCTGCGAGAGTTTATTAGGTTCTTGGCTGTTATTGAAGGCTGGTGGTTATTCACCTCTCGGTTGCTTCTGCGGCGTTGGAGGAGAGCAGGGCGAGGGTTTTATAGCTGTGGAATGGTGGGGGACGTGTGGTTAGGGGGGAGATTAGGGGCTAATTATGGACTGTCATGTCATTGGTTGGGATTGTTATACGGAGTATTTGGTGTTAATTTAGGGACGGCTGGTAGGATTGTTCGCGACTAATTAATCGATGGCTGGCTGGAGACTGGAGTGCAAAAGCATTCGGCGTTTTGGATCGGTGGCTGCATGTCGAAGCTAGACGGAGCGGCACCTCCGCGCTTACCGGTCATCACTCGATCGGTTGATCGGCTCGGCTCGCTTCCCGCCATTATTCACAACTCGTTTGGCCTTCTCAGCGGATTTATAATTTCATTTCTTTGACGGTGAAAAATACCCGAGAGAAATAATTCAGATTTGCCTGAAAAGGGTACCGTCAGAAGCCTTGACAGCAGTTCACATACGGAAATTCATTTCCCTCAAGACAAGTCTTGGATCTTCTACATGGCAAATAAACGTACTCAACAGGAAATAGCATAAAAAACGACAAGACAACGTATTTTAATGCTCTAGTTGACAGGTTTACATATAGCAACTGACAGGAAAATGCAAAATGCGGTTCAAATTTAGTTTGAGGCATACATTGCCATCTAGATTAATTCGTATGAAATCACAAGCATGATTCAAGTTATCGATGAGTACATATTATTTGCTTAATTAAGGTGTATGTATCATTGTATCCAGTGGCGAAGCTAGAGCAAACTAGAAAGGGTGCAACTGCCTCGTGGGTGCATAAACATTAGCCGTTGGGGGTGCATATATGGTGAAATTGTATATAATCATCGTTTTCTCAAATTTTGGGGGCACCCCCCACTATATGTAGCTTCGCCCCTGATTGTATCTTATGTGAAATGTTGTAGTTTCATCAAAATGGTTTTATAAAGTGATCCAAATTACATAGTATGGTCTTATTTGAAAAAAAACATATATATTGGTCGTCGAACATTTTTCTCTTAAGCTAGAACATTATTTCTTATTAGGCTAAACAATTTACATACACATCTGAAACTTCTGGCCAAGGACATATCCATTCTTATCTAGAATATTTTTCTTATGAAATAGGATATTTTCTCAAGAGGTTAGAACAACAGTTTTTTCTTAGATTTGGAACATTTTTCTCGTAAATTAAAGCTAGAAAAATTCATCCTCAACCTAGAATGTTTTTTTCATGGAAGTAGAATATTATATCCCACCTATAATATTATTGTCCTAAAGCCGAACAACTTTCTCATGAAGCTAGAATAATTATTGTTCTGCTAAACAATTTTATCACAAACTCAAAAATATTGCTCTGCTAAATAATAAAAATTCTAGTTTAGTTTGAAAAATTATTCTCCAAGATAAGTTTGAAAGTAAACAAACTCTTGGTTCCCAAATTTCACTATTGTTATTTTTCAAAAAAGATGTTATATGCACACGGATTTCTCATCTGATGCTATTTAACGGAAGTTTCGTAAACAGTTTTTTTTCATAGAGGATCATCACGTATCTTTTTTTCATCTCGAATAATATGTGATGTTATGTTAAAACTCAGGCTTGACCTCATTGTTCTGAACGAGGTGTTAATTTTCTTTTCATAGAAACCATGCACGAAAGCATCAAATATAATCCAGCCAGTTTGTCATATACTCAACTCATAAGGCATCAGTCAAATTAATGAAACAATTAAAAAAATCACGCACGTTCCATGCTGACGCCAGGTGCCGGCCCAACAAAAGAAAATCAGCCCAAAACAGCCAGACAGCAGAGTCGGAGCGCTTTCAGCGACGAAATCAAGTTTCCTCGCGGCAGCAATGTATAACACGGGCCGCGGGCATGGGCTGTGAAGTGGGCATTGGCACAAGAGTGAGCAGCCCGTGGTGCATAGGGCGTAGGCGCTGCTGCCGACGGCCCACTGACCGTTTGCACTTTTTGCGGCCTCTGGCACGGCAGCGTCAGGCGTCAGCCACGACGCAGGCAGCAGAGGCCAGAGAGGACAGGGGACGGCTGGAATGGATCCTCTACATTCTCCATTGACATACTTGGCACTCCTAAAGCTCTACCACACCTTCTCCTATCCTAACGGCTTAGGTTTCACTCTTTTCTTCAGAATTCAGACCAGTACGAGTCTCGATCTTCAGATATGCCGCCACCACGATTATCATATGTGTTTATTTGTTTCAGTTCTAGCATGTTAAAGACAATGGTTACAACTTTACATCACAATAGATCGAAAGGAAACGTTCTACGAAATATTTATCTAGCTTGAATTCAAAAATTTGCATTTTGAGTTCTTATTATGCTTGTAATAGGCTTGTTGTATAAGGCTCATGTTAATTTGACAATGTAAAATGGACGTGCAAAATACTGAGTTTGATATATATGCAGTGGGGATATGCGGTCTTGTAACATTAGCCTAATAATTTAGTTCTGTCGTCCTAAGCTATCTTATTTGCTTGGTTTTTAAAATATATATATTACTACTGCCTCCTCACAAACATGCGTGTATACGGTTACATATTTTTCACATCTATGTAGGCAAAAGTTTCATGTAAACAGTTAAAAAGTCAACTTTAGTGTCTTGTGTTATATTGACTCTTAATAAAAAAAAGAAGTCCACGTTACCTCCTCATCTCTTCTCGTATACCGAGTTTCAACCTCAAACTTTAAAACCGTTCAACTCACATCCCTCAACTCTTGAAACCGGTCAAATTACACCCCCTCAAAGCGGTTTCACATGGTGATTTTCCCCTGACATATGGGTCCCACTTTTACCTTACCTCGCAGACAGATGGGTCCCACCTTCTGTTCTTCCTCCACCGCCTACTCGCAAGCAATATCCTTCTTGCAGTCAACTAGTCAAGGATGACGCACACCACCTCCTGGTTCATATCGAGGAGACAGCCGGTGACCTCGCGGAGGGACTCGAACGATAGTGACCGCACCTCGACGCCCACCGCCAACGTGGAGATGGCGTGGCTCGTGCGCCGCTGCAGCGTCGTGTCAAAGGTGCGCAACTCCGGGTCGGACCGGCACGCTGCCTCGATCGTACGAGCTCAGCTCCTCCGCCAACGCCGCGTCAGGCAGTAGCGCCGCCGGCTCCGGCCTCCGGGGCCTCCGGATGCCTGTTGCTACTGCCGCTATTCCCCATTGCCGGAAGCAAAGACGGTAGGTGACACGGTCAGATCAGAAACCCCCAAAAAGAATAGTGCCCCTCCCCTCCTCGAACGGATGAAATCAAGAAAACCGATGTGTTCTATAAACAAATCAAGGGGTGTGTCAGCAACTAGGACTAGCACAACAACCACTCCACCTCTTGCCCAGGAGCTCGTGGGCACGGAGCTGGTGCAGGGGCGGGAGGGGGATGTAGCGAGGAGAGAGAGCGAGGGAGGGAGGAGGAAGAAGAGCTGAAGGTGGGACCCATGTGTCAGGAAAAAACAACTCCGTAAAACCGCTTGAGGAGGTAATTTGACCGGTTTTAAGAGTTGGAGAGTGTGTGTTGACCGGTTTTAGAGTGTGAAGTTAAAACTTGGACTACGGAAAAAACTGAGGGGGGTAACGTGGACTTCTTCTTAATAAAAAAAGCTACTTTATAGCCCACATCATTATATGAGCACAGTGATAACCATATAATATATGACATACTAACATAGACAATATATATTATTTAGGCTACATTTGGAACGGAGGATATTCAAAACAGAATCGCAGGAACCACTGGAACGGAGGAAAGAAACCAAAAGCAGTGTTTGGGGACATAGGAAGCGAACAATCTTTTCCTATGGAATATTGTTGGTGTATGTCCATTGCAAAGGAAAGAAAAAAAAAATCTACTCCACTCTAATGGTTTCTCTTAATTTCTTTGCGTGTGTCCGAGACAAAACGTGTGCAGAAGAGAGAGAATAAGGCAAAACCGCGCATGAAAAAGCCAGCTTAATTGCCTACATTGCGGTTGGTCAGAATGTCAGTGACAAAATGACGAAGGGTACGTTACCGTAGGATTCAAAAGAAAGATGTTGTAGCTACTATGTTTTGCATGTGTTGTGAGATCCATACCGCTTCCTATGTTTCTATTCCCGTGTTCCAAACACTTGTTCCCATAAAATTTCCGTGTTTTCTCATCCATTTATTTTCTATTTCCGTGTTTCTTTGTGTGTGTTCTCTGGGCCTTAGGATGCGTTCCCTGGTGCGGGACGGATTAAGGATGGATGCCATGCGGCGGTCTACCTGCTTGCTCCTTTTTTAGTATTAGCTAAGGCATCACACATGCGCCACGCCATCATGGATTCATGACACGTGGTAACTACCTTGGAATATCGGAAGGCAGAAGTAGGAAGTATGGTAAGTGATGAGTCAATGTTCGATGCATCAGTCGTTCATACATACACTCTATCAATTGTTCGATTAGTTTTATAATTGACCCGGTAGTTCATCCAACTATTTGTCAGCAATTGTTTCATGGAATTATGCTGCACGGTGATATTTTTCAGCAGATGATATTTGACATATTTCTAAATAAAGTAAAATGCATCCAAGGTCTGCTAACTTGTCTGAGTGTCACTTAGCTCCACTTTGAAAATGCGGTTTTGGATCCATAAGCTCGGAGTTCTTTTTTCCTTCATTCCTTCTTGCTCTAATCACACACTAACATAAGCGAAATATAGGAACAATAACCTGTAATACTGTAAATTTTCTCTCTATTGTTGCGGTATTTTCCGTATTTTTATAAAATTTTTGAATAGTTACTGTAAAATTTTTGTGTTTCAAACACACCCCAAAATTTCTAGGAAAAAATTCACTCTGAACTTACCCTTAACTTAGTAGGTAACATGATTTGGATTAAAGAGAAATAAATACTTCACAACATGACGTCCAAAGGACGCGTGGTGGGGTGTGGAACCACCTGAGACTCATGGTTCCTGTCATCAATCAATCAAAGGAATGTAATAAGCATAGAAAAGTCTCCCATCCATCTTTTGTCTTTCTCTCGTATAATTCGGCCACGTCAGGAAAGGCCAAAGGCTACCCTGCTGCCGCGTCACACTGCGTCAGGAACGGGAACCCTGGCCAAGGCCAGTCAACCACCTGGTGCTGCGAAAGAATGCCGTCTAGTCGTCCACGGACCACACACGATATCAACTTAGACTTAAGTGCAGAATGAAAGACTCGTTCAACTCTAAATTTCAATTTTAAAAGAAATACACTTATCAATCTTTCACGCTCATGTCTACTCAATATCTCAATCCTATATTAACTACCATATTTTTTTCTATTTTTTACTTTTCCACTCCTCTCTCACCTCCCCCACCACCAACACCACTCTCTGGTCCTCTCTTTCTCCACCAACGCCACTCTCTGCTCCTCTACTTCTCCATCTTTCCTTCGTCGCGCCTTCCTCCTCTACTTCTCCTCCAAGACCGTCGCCGCCGGCCGCCCCTACGCCCGGCGCCTCCACGCCCGTCGGCCGCCACAGGCCACCGCGGGCCTCCATGCCTCCAAGACCGGCAGCAGCGACGCGGATCCTCGCCGCCTCTCCCGGATCCGCACCGGCCGTCTTCCTCCGTGCCGGCCACGGATCCTTCTGCTCTTCTTCCTCACTCCTCCTCTTCCTCCCTGCTGACAACCTCCTAGGGCCGTGCCTCCTGCAGCGCCGGCCGCCGCGCCCCGTCATGGCCATCTCCGACGTCCTCTCCCCCAGCCAGATCTAGTTCTGTGAAGCTCCGACGCCACCCTACTCCATCCGTGGAGCACCGACGCCGCCCCACCCACTGTCACCCATCGTCCTCCTTGAAGTGTCCACAGGTCGCGGCGATGGCGCGAGGTGCAGCCATTGCCCACGTGGAAGAGAGAGAAGCTATAGGGAGAGGACAGGAAGCACCCATGTTTGAGGTGAGAGAAAGGCAACTCGACCGTAAGGTGAGGCATCCAGTCGCCTGCTGCACTTGTTTTTGACTAGAAAGGTGATTATATATTTTTAGGGGAAGGCATGCAGTCGATGACTGCAGATAGCCTTATTAGTCTAGTATGAAGTCACCTCGGATTCACGTAATTGAGAATGTGTATATTTATCTGTCCAGATATATATCTCTAGATTACGTGAATTAAAGAAACCAAACATCCTATTAGTGGTTCTTCCTAAGAACAATAAAACAAAAGGCTGGCCTTTATGAACTTTGTTCATTCAAAATTATAAGAGGTTTTGCTCCTCACTTCCTCTACATGTTTGGATAGATGTTAATGAATATAAGCATGTATAAAAAACACATATATGTAATTTGAACGGGGCAGTAAAACAAAGAACTATGTATGGTATTCGCTCTCATTTATTTTTATTTTTTGTGAATCAGCAGTGAATAGAGTATATGTATACATATTCAAATTATAGAACATATAACATCTCATAAAACACAGCAACCAGCTAGGTTAAAATTAGGTGACTGGCAAACAAAACCAGAGGCTAGAAACCGACAAAAACACCGAGAATGAAGTAAGTACTTGAAACACTGATCCTCGGTTTTTAGATCAAATCCAATTTCCGAAGGTCAATTTATTCGTCGCTTTTTTGGTCTAGTGCATCGGGTACCCAAACTATTCAAACCTCAGCTAAGCTATTATGGCGTTATCCTATACCCAACCCTGATCCACGCAAGCATGAAGCAACACCCTTTTCCACTCATCCCAACATTATCGCCATCAGAATAAGCCCTCCATCACCCCTCATCCGACATTCCCTTGCTTTTACCAAGGCTGACCAACAGTAGGTTAGTAGCCTGTGGCGGAACCGCCGATTTAATACGGGCTAAGTACACCTGTCACCATTAGCTCACAGTGTACTTAGACCGTACTAAACCCGGTCGTCCGTCGAGAAGCCCTCGGCTCTCGATTTGCACCAAATCCCAGATGAACCGACATCACACACATCCGACTCACGATGGAGCCACAACAGTTACATCATCACAGGCATTTGAATAGATAGTAATAAGACTTTAAGTTACAAACCAGGTTCTGAATAAAATAGGTTCAACATAGGTCCATAATAAAATAGAGTTCGAAATAGTGTCTCGCAGCGGAAATTAAAGATCACAGTTCATGATAAACAAAAGACTTGCAGTAGGAGGGTGACATCATGCCCACTGATGTCACCCCATTGCCAGATCATGACTCGGCTCACTCCTGGTGATAACAAGCTCCTCCACCCACGCAGGCACAAAAGAGGAACTCCATACCTGAAAACCAAATGTTGGGGGCAAACCCTGAGTACTAATTACTCAGAGGACTTAATGGCATTGGCTTACGGCTGACGCAAAGCTTGCTTACTATCATCTAGGTCCTTAGCCATTGATTTTTATCAAAGGTTGATTATACATAAGGTAGCGGGATTTGACAGCCGCTACCCCTTATGATAGAAAGAGATAACCATGTAGAGTATGATAATTGACATAAACTTGAAGCATCCAAAAATCAATTAAGTAACCAATCATGTAATATTCGAAAAACATGAATCATAATCATATGGTATTAAAGTTATTACTACGTTGCCCGTGTGCGGTATTTGGCATTCTCACACCTGGTGAGTATCAGCGATTCGAATCGATTTCTAATTCCTGGGAATAACTAAAAATGCCAGGGGCCCATATGCTTACTCACACGACGGCTTTCCCACATATAGTCCCCCTCCTCCACCTGTCCCATCCCAAGTTCGATTCACTCCCACCTGACTCCCGGGTTGTGCCCCCATGACGAGCCTGCCGACATCTCGGGCTCCCCGTCATGAGTACCAAGCTCCCCCGGGCCACCTTCCTCTCAACCAGTGGGTAGGAACGTGTTTCTGTTCTCCGGATGGCACAAGTAAGGTTTCACCGGCCCCATTAACCGGGTAAGCACTTTAGCAATGGTATGCCAACCAGCAGGCGAACAACGGACGGGCCTTAATCGACTCGGGCGGAGCCATCACACCGCAACAACACACACTGCGAAAGGTAAAGCTTAATCTCCGCCCGGTCTCCACTTAATCATCAACATCATAGATTATCATGGCAAAACTGCCAGTGTTCCATTTCTTTTTCAAAGTCACCCTACGCGACGAGTGACCATTCACTCGTGTTTACTCGAGCCTAGCATTTCTAGGCAACTCGTCCTACGTACCTAATATAGGTGCTAGGGCCAGGACGGCCAGTGGTTCTAATGCAATAAGGTTCCAAACAATACCTAATGCATATGCGTAATCATAAATCATAATTTGCTAGGAGAATGTAGGGCCTGCCTACCTTCCTCACTAGGGTTAGCCTCCTCGGTGGTGAGGTCAGACGTGGCCTGCGGGTACTCCTCCTGCGGCTGTCCTTCGGGCTCCTGATCGTCGGGTTCCTCGATCACCGGCAGCTCCTGCGTCTGCTCTTCGTTCACGTGATCTATATGTATGTCATGAGAGTGCACATGAGTGCAACGAAATGCAATGCATGAAATTGTATGGCACTAAGAAATCGTACAAACCATCACTCAATAGAGGATTCGTCACGTAGAACATGCACCAAAACAACTAGTCATATAAATGTTAACCAGTAATGAGCACCTCAGGAACATGCACTTGTATGATACAACAAAATAAATCCTTCAACCATTTATCCATATAAAATCTACTTGCAACCCTAGATGCATGTACAAACAGTGCCAAGGATTTCCATAAAAATACTTTCAGGGCTTCTTATCTTGCTAGTAACCCACTATAAATTCCCTGATATTTTCCATACACCCTAAGGTCATTTTTCCCATTTATCAAATTTAGCAAGTAATCTTTTATCAATTTCAAAACAAGGACTAAACCATACATGCACACTCTCAAATTTCACCAGTGAGCTTCCCATACTATATGTGGCACAAGAAAAATGTAGGCATGCCATTTTGAACATACATTACATATACACCATTTTCCTATTTGCATAAATACACAAAATGAGCATGAAATGGTGAATACAAGGTGAAACTACTCATGCTACAGCCCACAATCCATCAAACAGTGCCAAGACATCACATGTAAGCCAACACCAAGACCTCACAAATTTAGGAAACCATTTAGGCCATCTTTTCCATTTTATGAGTATTTAGCATGTATCCCCAAAAACAGGGGCAAAATGGTCAATGCTCATCTCCACATCATGTCCATTGCATAGATCTATTTATAAGGAGTTCATAGTGACTGAGTTTGTCTTTTTTGGATTTTTCTTTGAATTTATATGATTTTTCAAAGTTCAAACCGAGAAAAAGATAAATAGAAAAAGAAAAACCCGGACCCGAGGACCTCTACGCAATTAACCGTAGCCTCCAGGGGCTAGCTTGCAAGATTTGCAAGACTCAGCCGAAACGCGCGAGGACCGGGATGCAATATCAAAGAAACCGAGGGGCCGGATCTAAAGTTTCCCGGCCCCCCTTCTTCTTCCTCGCGTCGGCCGAGGCCACGCGGCGCGGCGCGCGCCGCGACGCGGGGTGGCGGAGGTGCGCGGGAGCTGGGGCCTCACCGTGGGGGTATCCTCGTCGGCGGAGGAGGCGTGGAGCGGCGGGGAACGGCGGCGCACCGGACGTGCACGACGGCGTCGGCGGCGCGAGCGCGACGTCGAGGCGACCTCGATCTCCTCGGGGAAGGGGAGAACGACGACGAGGGCTAGCGGGGGAGGGGCGGCGTGGAGCGGCGGTTGCGGTGGTGCGGTCGGTTGGGCTCGGGGAGGCCGGGAGGCGGCGGCGCGGCTCGGCCCCGAGCTCGGCCGGCTTCAATGGCGGCGGGCGGGAAATCGGACGGGGCGGCGCGGAGACGGAACGGGAGCGAAGTGGTTCGGCTAGGGTTTGGACGGGGGGGGACTCCGCTCCCTTTTGACGCGCCCGAACGGCCGCCGCGGGGCTCGCCGTACTCCCTGTACGCCGGCGAGCCACGCGGCGCGCGCCGGTTCGCGGCGCGGGCGCGTCCCGGATCGCGGACCCCACCTGTCAGCGACTCAGAACTGGAAAAAAAAAGAAGTGTGTTTTCTAGGCCTCTGTTTTTCGCGATTTTAACCCATTTATAGGCCGAAATTGGAAAAAGTCCAATTGGAAGAAATGTTCTACTCTTTGAACTCTACAAGTTTGTCAAAAGGCTCAACTCCAGAATCCAAGTGTAAATGTGGTTTAAATTCAAATTTTGAAATCAGCCCTAGTTAGGGACAGGGTACCTTTATTGTTTGGAAAAAGGAAAAACCCTATTTCCAAGCCTTTTCACCCAAGGTGCCTTTTGTATAACTTGCTTAGAATTTCAAAACCTACAACTTCTTCAATGTGAGTGTTGCATGAAAGTGGCTGTAGGTTTGTGGAAACTTAGGGTTTTTAAACAAGGCTGATTTGAGTCGGTTTTCTGTACTGACAAAGAAAGACTCCAAACCCTATGTAGCCTTCATTATCTGGCCAAACCCCAAGTATGAAAGTTGTTCAAAACTTCATTATCTACAAGTTTGGTAATATGAGTTTCCCCTAGATCCCAATAGATTTGGATTTATGAACAAGAACATATCATAGCACATGTATAAAAATCAGATTTCAAGCATTCCATCTCATCCAATGCAAAACCTAGCTTGTCCATATGCAACACATGATGCTTGATGACGCTTAATGCATGATTAAGATATGGTAATGTACTTGAGATGCTGGAGCATCACAACCCACCCCCCTTAAAGAAATCTCGTCCCGAGATTTTGATGTGATGTGGGTGGAATAGTTTAAGTAAACGAGTATATAAGGAGTGTTAGCTAAACATACTGGTTTGAAGTGGATGGGAGAAAACCCGGGTGTTTAGTTTGTAGATACTCTTCGGTTTCTCACGTTGCTTCCTCTTCGGAGTGATCACTCCATTGTACTTTATAAAAGTTGACCGTATTACGCCGTGTTGACCTTTGTTTTTGGTCCAGGATTTTGATGGGTCGGGCTTCATAGGTAAGGTCTGGTTCGATTTGGATTTGTGAAGTGTCAACCTCCTCTTCAGGCACTCGCAAGCACTTTTTGAGCTGGGAGACGTGGAACACATCGTGCACTGCTGCAAGATGTGGTGGCAACTCCAATCGGTAAGCCACTGGTCCACATTTCTCGGTGATCTTGAACGGGCCAACATACCGTGGGGCTAGCTTTCCCTTTACCCCAAAGCGATGTACCCCTTTCATCGGTGACACTCGAAGGTATACATGATCACCCTTCTCAAAGACTAGCGGCCTCCTTCTCTTATCCGAGTAACTCTTTTGCCTGGACTGTGCGCTCTTCAGGTTACTTTGTATGAATTTTACTTGTTCCTCAGCTTGAGTTACCAAATCAGGGCCAAAGGTGGTGCGTTCCCCAGGTTCGGACCAGTTGAGGGGTGTTCTACATCTTCTGCCGTATAGGGCCTCGAAAGGTGCCATATTCAAGCTCTTCTGGTAGCTGTTATTGTATGCGAACTCTGCCAGGGGCAAACACTCATCCCATTTGGTGGAATAAGTTAAGGCACATGCCCTCAGCATGTCCTCTACGATCTGATTTACTCTTTCGACTTGTCCACTGGTTTGAGGGTGGTATGCCGAACTATGAATCAATTTTGTTCCTAAGGCATTCTGCAGTTGTTCCCAGAAGCGAGACACAAAAACTGAGCCCCGATCTGAGGTAATGGTCCGAGGGACACCATGTAAGGAGACAACTTTCGCTATATACAGCTCGGCATACGTATTGGCACGGTAAACTGTCTTTACAGGGAGAAAATGGGCCGATTTCGTAAACCGGTCGATAATCACCCATATGGAATCATACCCCTTCTAAGTGCGGGGCAAGCCCACCACGAAATCCATGTGTATATCTTCCCACTTCCAAGCCGGGATGTTCAAGGGTTGAAGCATACCGCCCGGTTTTAAGTGGTCAGCTTTCACCCTCTTACACACGTCGCACTCTGACACATACCTGGCGATTTCCCGCTTCATGCGAGTCCACCAAAATTTTTGTTTCAGGTCTTGGTACATCTTATTACTGCCTGGGTGCATGGTAAGCACAGAGGTGTGGGCTTCGTCGAGTATTTTCTTCCGCAACTCCATATCTTTTGGTACTACTAGGCGATTTTTAAACCACAGGACCCCTTGGTCGTCTAGGGTGAAACAAGCCTTTTTCTCTTCATCGATACCCTCACGAATGTGGGCCATACCTGGGTCTTGTTTTTGTGCTGCAATGACTAGGTCCTTTATTGTCGGTTCAATGATGAGGCTATATAGCTCGACGAGCTGTTCGGTTGGCATTTCTATTTCATCCATCTCCCAACATATTACTCTTGCCGCGGGCCGAGCTTCAATCACATTGCAATGAGCCCGACGGCTTAGTGCGTCAGCTACCACATTCGCCTTCCCGGGGTGATAATGAATCTCCAGGTCATAGTCTTTTATCAACTCTAACCACCTTCTTTGCCTCATGTTTAATTCGGGCTGTGTGAAGATGTATTTGAGGCTCTTGTGGTCAGTGTAGATATGACAAGTGTTGCCCAGCAGATAGTGCCTCCATATCTTTAGGGCATGCACAACTGCGGCTAGCTCAAGATCGTGTGTGGGGTAGTTTGCTTCATGCTTTCTTAGTTGGCGGGAGGCGTAAGCGATTACTCTCCCCTCTTGCATTAGTACACAGCCTAGCCCCTGGCCGGAAGCATCACAATATACATCAAATGGCTTTGTGACATCCGGTTGGGCTAGCACTGGTGCTGTTGTCAGTAGCTTTTTTTAATTCTCGGAACCCGTCCTCACACTTCGGACCCCACACGAATTTTGCATTTTTCTTAGTCAAAGAGGTCATTGGTTTAGCAATTTTGGAGAAGTCCTTGATAAAGCGGCGGTAGTAGCCCGCTAGACCAAGAAAACTCCGAATTTCTGTGACAGTTTCCGGCTGCTTCTAGTTCAGAACATCCTTTACTTTGCTAGGGTCAACCGCTACTCCCTTTTCTGACAGGATATGCCCCAGGAAACCCACTTCCTTTAACCAGAAGGCGCACTTGCTAAACTTGGCATAGAGCTTGTGTTCTCTTAGCCGAGTGAGTACTATCCTCAAATGTTCTTCGTGTTCTTTTTCATTTTTGGAGTAGATTAATATATCATCAATGAATACCACGACGAACTTGTCGAGCTCGTTCATGAACACCGAGTTCATCATGTACATGAAGAAGGCTGGTGCGTTGGTTAACCCAAAGGACATGACCTGATATTCATACAAGCCATATCTGGTCGAGAAAGCAGTTTTTGGTATGTCTTCTTCTCTGATTTTTATCTGGTAATAGCCCGATCTTAAGTCAATTTTTGAGAAGACTTTGGCCCCAGCTAACTGATCGAATAGGATGTCAATGTGTGGAATTGGATATTTATTCTTGACTGTGACTGCATTTAGCGGCCTGTAGTCCACACAGAGCCTTTTACCTCCCTGATCTTTCTTCTCTACGAAGAGGGCCGGACAACCCCAAGGTGACGAACTTGGCCGAATGAAACCCTTATCTAGTTGCTCTTGGAGTTGTATTTTTAGCTCTTTTAGTTCATCCGGTGCCATTCTGTATGGCCTTTTTAAGACAGGGGCTGTACCAGGGATGAGGTCAATGCGGAACTCTACATCCCTATCCGGAGGCAGACCTGGCAGTTCTTCCGGAAATACGTCCGGGAAGTCACATACTACCGGAATCTTTTTGATTTCATCAAGTTCAGTTGCATTTACTGTGGCCACCATGTGTTTCATGTCTGGCATGTGTACCCATATAACCTTGCCGCTGACCCTAGACCTTAACTGTATTGTCCTATTGCCAATATCTAGGACGGCATTGTTTTCAGTCATCCAATTCATTCCCAAGATAATATCAATCCCCTGGTGTGGCAGCACCACGGGGTTGATGATAAATGTCTCGGCTCCTATTTCCAGCTTTAAGTGCCTGACCCCTAGACTGGTATCAATAGGAGACCCTGGGGCAGTGATGTGGTAGTTTTCCCTCAACATTTGCATTTTTATGTCATGCTCCTGTGCATATGCTTTGCTAATAAAGGTATGCGTAGCCCCCGAATCAAATAGCACGACGGTCGGATGACCGTTGATCATGAACGTACTAGCGAGCACCGGCACACCGGCGGGAATCTGCTCCAGGTGGATGTAGTGCACCCGACCCGTCTTCTGTGCCGGCCCCTTCTGCTTGCCCTGCTGGGTGCCGCCTGCTGGATTCGGGCCTTGAATTTTGCGGGGTGCCCTGCAATCCCGACTGAAGTGCCCCACCTTGCCACAGTTAAAGCAAGGGTTTCCAGGTCCCGGGAGAGCGAGGACACGTGTCGCGGGGGCCGGAGCTTGTATGCCGGCGGTGAGCCTCTGCTGCTGCTGTGGCTGCTGCTGCTGTGGCACCCGGTGAACCCAGCCCGGCTGATTGGGCCGGACCGTGAAACGGGGCTGCTGATAGTACTGCTGTGAGGGCCTATAGGCTGACTTTTGCTTCTGGGAGGATCCAGCAGCAGATGTGTTGGCTTGGCGCTTGCGCCTCTGATCTTCATTAGCGACCCGCAGGCGATTCTCCATATCAAGCGCGGTGTCCACCAAGTCGGTGAAGCTCTGGTAGCGACGCCCCAAGTGTGTCTGGAGAGTGGGGTCAAGGCCGTTCAAGAGCCTAGCTGCTCGGCGGGGGTCATCTGCCACGTCTTCTGGTGCATACTGTGAAAGGTGAATGAAAGACTGCACATATTGCATCACAGTCTTATTGCCTTGCTTAAGCTCCCGAAATTCCCGCTTCTTCTGCTCCATCAAGCTGTCCGGGATATAGTGAGCCCGAAAAGCCTGGGTAAACTCCTCCCAGGTGGGCTCATGCCCAGCCCGCTGCATTTCGAGGAACGTGGCATGCCACGCGCCTGCTGGTCCTTGCAGCAACTGCCCGGCAAACCGCGCCTTCTGTTGCTCGGTCAATTCCGGAAGGAGTGTGAACTTGGACCTAATTGTGCGGAGCCAATCATCCGCGTCCAGAGGTTCAGGACACTTCGTGAAGATGGGGGGTCGCAGCTCCTCGAAGTCCCTGTAGGAGATGCCTCGGTTCCTGGGTTCCCGCGGCTGCAGCTGGCCACGGCCCTGGCGTTCCTCGGCGAGCAGGCGGATCAGCTCGGCTTGCTGCACGACCAGGGTGGCCAACTCCGGTGGGGGTGGAGCGCCATTCGCATGTGGCTCCGAACCCGAGTGCTGCCCATTGCGAGTGTTCACCATCTGCAAGGAGGATGCCAACGTGGTTTACATGAGATTTTCGTGCATAGTAGGTATAGGCTCAGAAATCACGACATGTACATATCTTGTGTGCAATGCAAACAGGTAGTGCAGAAAACCGAGTTCCGAATTTAATTAAAACGATCCAAATTAAGGCTTAAGGTTTAGCCATTACATCATAGGATGGTGGTTACATCGACCAACCATCGAATCACACATCAAGTGGCGTCCCATATTACATAAATGGGGTACCCGTATGAGCTCTCACCTCACAAATGTTTAGGTACAACCATAAGTAAGCACGGAGCGCGGTGAAACAAAATATCGCTATCAACGTGCTAGCTACGCGCCACATACTACTACTCCACTAAGACACCCTCTAAGCCTCAGAGTGACCGGTAGTCACGGCGCCCTCGTCCTGCTCCATCTCCTGAGGCTCGGAGGACTCCCCGTCCTGGGATCCCTCGTACTGCGCGAGGCGCTGCTGGAGCACTGACACCTGCGCCTCCAACTCCTTACGGCGAGCCTGAGCGTCCCTGTGCCGGGCGGCGAAGAACTGGCTGCGGTCCTTCTCCTGAATGTACAGCCCGTACACCTCGCGGGCGTAGTCCACGCACGCGATCTGGGGGCGCGAGGCACCCCGTGCCCGAAGGTCGTCGCGACGGTCCTGCCACGGGTCGTCGTCCAGTCCGAGGGTAGGGAGGAAACGCAGCACCGTGTCACCCGCCTCCCCCTCAGAGCTCAGTACTGCAAGGGCTGTCATGAGAGCACCCTTGCGAGCGTCCTCCCCACTGACTCCGCGGGAAACGATCGTGCGGAAGCTACCGTTTGCCGTGGTGAGGACCACCTTGGCCTCACAGACTCCCGGCTCGTGGATCAGCTGCGTGGAGATGAACGGGCAGGGGCGACGTCCCAACTCACGCATGGCCCTGCACAGGATCAGGGACATGGGACAGTCCTCCCGGCAACGCTCATGGACCCATCCACCCTCGGCAACCGGCGGGGTGTGGGTCATAGGGGGCAAAGGGCGCCCTCCGGTGGCCTTGCGCGCGGTCTGCTTCGTCCTCACCATCTGTTTGGCATAAAAAGGAGATGTCTTAGTTTTATAAGGGAGTGGATTTTAAAATCATGATCAAGACGGATCGGAGGAAACGTGTAGAGTGGTGTCTTAAAATTTCGAGTTCATGCAATACTCATATTTTTAGCAGCAAATCCCATTTGACAGAAAAGAAAATCATGATGCATGAGTCGTCCTTATCGATCTCACATCGCACACCCTATTTAGTATTACTAGCGATAATTCGGTGACATATATGCATGACTCTCTCTAATGCAACTAGGCGTTCACTATCGTTCTTAATATCGCACGTAGTCAGTGTACCTGCAGAAAAATGCATGCTTTCAACATTACCACTCTAAACCTAGAAGTGGCATCCACGCAATTTGCGCCGCGTGGACAACGCATCTGTACGGTCCTCTGCTAGACCGGGCTGGCACCCACGCAAGCAAATTGAATTCTTGCTGCGTCACAACAGGAGAATGGTCACAAACACACCAAAGGTGACCACCCCCCTTAAAATTTCTAGCCTACCAGCATGAATGCAGAGTTCACAACAATCCGCAAAACCCGATAGCATTCCTCCAGTACTGGGGACAGCTATGGCCGAAAAGTTGTTTCTCAAAGCGCCGAATGTGCATATGAGGTCTATCTAGGTCAGAATGTCAGTGATGTCACCCGGATAACAATAACATCCTTATACGGGCATAGCGTATACTCTCATTTTTGAATTACTTGAAAACAGGTTTTTGAAAATAGGTTTGTAAAACAAAACTTGATGATATAACTTTGTTCATTCAAAATTATAAGAGGTTTTGCTCCTCACTTCCTCTACATGTTTGGATAGATGTTAATGAATATAAGCATGTATAAAAAACACATATATGTAATTTGAACGGGGCAGTAAAACAAAGAACTATGTATGGTATTCGCTCTCATTTATTTTTATTTTTTGTGAATCAGCAGTGAATAGAGTATATGTATACATATTCAAATTATAGAACATATAACATCTCATAAAACACAGCAACCAGCTAGGTTAAAATTAGGTGACTGGCAAACAAAACCAGAGGCTAGAAACCGACAAAAACACCGAGAATGAAGTAAGTACTTGAAACACTGATCCTCGGTTTTTAGATCAAATCCAATTTCCGAAGGTCAATTTATTCGTCGCTTTTTTGGTCTAGTGCATCGGGTACCCAAACTATTCAAACCTCAGCTAAGCTATTATGGCGTTATCCTATACCCAACCCTGATCCACGCAAGCATGAAGCAACACCCTTTTCCACTCATCCCAACATTATCGCCATCAGAATAAGCCCTCCATCACCCCTCATCCGACATTCCCTTGCTTTTACCAAGGCTGACCAACAGTAGGTTAGTAGCCTGTGGCGGAACCGCCGATTTAATACGGGCTAAGTACACCTGTCACCATTAGCTCACAGTGTACTTAGACCGTACTAAACCCGGTCGTCCGTCGAGAAGCCCTCGGCTCTCGATTTGCACCAAATCCCAGATGAACCGACATCACACACATCCGACTCACGATGGAGCCACAACAGTTACATCATCACAGGCATTTGAATAGATAGTAATAAGACTTTAAGTTACAAACCAGGTTCTGAATAAAATAGGTTCAACATAGGTCCATAATAAAATAGAGTTCGAAATAGTGTCTCGCAGCGGAAATTAAAGATCACAGTTCATGATAAACAAAAGACTTGCAGTAGGAGGGTGACATCATGCCCACTGATGTCACCCCATTGCCAGATCATGACTCGGCTCACTCCTGGTGATAACAAGCTCCTCCACCCACGCAGGCACAAAAGAGGAACTCCATACCTGAAAACCAAATGTTGGGGGCAAACCCTGAGTACTAATTACTCAGAGGACTTAATGGCATTGGCTTACGGCTGACGCAAAGCTTGCTTACTATCATCTAGGTCCTTAGCCATTGATTTTTATCAAAGGTTGATTATACATAAGGTAGCGGGATTTGACAGCCGCTACCCCTTATGATAGAAAGAGATAACCATGTAGAGTATGATAATTGACATAAACTTGAAGCATCCAAAAATCAATTAAGTAACCAATCATGTAATATTCGAAAAACATGAATCATAATCATATGGTATTAAAGTTATTACTACGTTGCCCGTGTGCGGTATTTGGCATTCTCACACCTGGTGAGTATCAGCGATTCGAATCGATTTCTAATTCCTGGGAATAACTAAAAATGCCAGGGGCCCATATGCTTACTCACACGACGGCTTTCCCACATATAGTCCCCCTCCTCCACCTGTCCCATCCCAAGTTCGATTCACTCCCACCTGACTCCCGGGTTGTGCCCCCATGACGAGCCTGCCGACATCTCGGGCTCCCCGTCATGAGTACCAAGCTCCCCCGGGCCACCTTCCTCTCAACCAGTGGGTAGGAACGTGTTTCTGTTCTCCGGATGGCACAAGTAAGGTTTCACCGGCCCCATTAACCGGGTAAGCACTTTAGCAATGGTATGCCAACCAGCAGGCGAACAACGGACGGGCCTTAATCGACTCGGGCGGAGCCATCACACCGCAACAACACACACTGCGAAAGGTAAAGCTTAATCTCCGCCCGGTCTCCACTTAATCATCAACATCATAGATTATCATGGCAAAACTGCCAGTGTTCCATTTCTTTTTCAAAGTCACCCTACGCGACGAGTGACCATTCACTCGTGTTTACTCGAGCCTAGCATTTCTAGGCAACTCGTCCTACGTACCTAATATAGGTGCTAGGGCCAGGACGGCCAGTGGTTCTAATGCAATAAGGTTCCAAACAATACCTAATGCATATGCGTAATCATAAATCATAATTTGCTAGGAGAATGTAGGGCCTGCCTACCTTCCTCACTAGGGTTAGCCTCCTCGGTGGTGAGGTCAGACGTGGCCTGCGGGTACTCCTCCTGCGGCTGTCCTTCGGGCTCCTGATCGTCGGGTTCCTCGATCACCGGCAGCTCCTGCGTCTGCTCTTCGTTCACGTGATCTATATGTATGTCATGAGAGTGCACATGAGTGCAACGAAATGCAATGCATGAAATTGTATGGCACTAAGAAATCGTACAAACCATCACTCAATAGAGGATTCGTCACGTAGAACATGCACCAAAACAACTAGTCATATAAATGTTAACCAGTAATGAGCACCTCAGGAACATGCACTTGTATGATACAACAAAATAAATCCTTCAACCATTTATCCATATAAAATCTACTTGCAACCCTAGATGCATGTACAAACAGTGCCAAGGATTTCCATAAAAATACTTTCAGGGCTTCTTATCTTGCTAGTAACCCACTATAAATTCCCTGATATTTTCCATACACCCTAAGGTCATTTTTCCCATTTATCAAATTTAGCAAGTAATCTTTTATCAATTTCAAAACAAGGACTAAACCATACATGCACACTCTCAAATTTCACCAGTGAGCTTCCCATACTATATGTGGCACAAGAAAAATGTAGGCATGCCATTTTGAACATACATTACATATACACCATTTTCCTATTTGCATAAATACACAAAATGAGCATGAAATGGTGAATACAAGGTGAAACTACTCATGCTACAGCCCACAATCCATCAAACAGTGCCAAGACATCATATGTAAGCCAACACCAAGACCTCACAAATTTAGGAAACCATTTAGGCCATCTTTTCCATTTTATGAGTATTTAGCATGTATCCCCAAAAACAGGGGCAAAATGGTCAATGCTCATCTCCACATCATGTCCATTGCATAGATCTATTTATAAGGAGTTCATAGTGACTGAGTTTGTCTTTTTTGGATTTTTCTTTGAATTTATATGATTTTTCAAAGTTCAAACCGAGAAAAAGATAAATAGAAAAAGAAAAACCCGGACCCGAGGACCTCTACGCAATTAACCGTAGCCTCCAGGGGCTAGCTTGCAAGATTTGCAAGACTCAGCCGAAACGCGCGAGGACCGGGATGCAATATCAAAGAAACCGAGGGGCCGGATCTAAAGTTTCCCGGCCCCCCTTCTTCTTCCTCGCGTCGGCCGAGGCCACGCGGCGCGGCGCGCGCGCGCCGGCGAGCTGGGGCTCGCCGGAGCCGCGACGCGGGGTGGCGGAGGTGCGCGGGAGCTGGGGCCTCACCGTGGGGGTATCCTCGTCGGCGGAGGAGGCGTGGAGCGGCGGGGAATGGCGGCGCACCGGACGTGCACGACAGCGTCGGCGGCGCGAGCGCGACGTCGAGGCGACCTCGATCTCCTCGGGGAAGGGGAGAACGACGACGAGGGCTAGCGGGGGAGGGGCGGCGTGGAGCGGCGGTTGCGGTGGTGCGGTCGGTTGGGCTCGGGGAGGCCGGGAGGCGGCGGCGTGGCTCGGCCCCGAGCTCGGCCGGCTTCAATGGCGGCGGGCGGGAAATCGGACGGGGCGGCGCGGAGACGGAACGGGAGCGAAGTGGTTCGGCTAGGGTTTGGACGGGGGGGGACTCCGCTCCCTTTTGACGCGCCCGGACGGCCGCCGCGGGGCTCGCCGTACTCCCTGTACGCCGGCGAGCCATGCGGCGCGCGCCGGTTCGCGGCGCGGGCGCGTCCCAGATCGCGAGCCCCACCTGTCAGCGACTCAGAACTGGAAAAAAAAAGAAGTGTGTTTTCTAGGCCTCTGTTTTTCGCGATTTTAACCCATTTCTAGGCCGAAATTGGAAAAAGTCCAATTGGAAGAAATGTTCTACTCTTTGAACTCTACAAGTTTGTCAAAAGGCTCAACTCCAGAATCCAAGTGTAAATGTGGTTTAAATTCAAATTTTGAAATCAGCCCTAGTTAGGGACAGGGTACCTTTATTGTTTGGAAAAAGGAAAAACCCTATTTCCAAGCCTTTTCACCCAAGGTGCCTTTTGTATAACTTGCTTATAATTTCAAAACCTACAACTTCTTCAATGGGAGTGTTGCATGAAAGTGGCTGTAGGTTTGTGCAAACTTAGGGTTTTTAAACAAGGCTGATTTGAGTCGGTTTTCTGTACTGACAAAGAAAGACTCCAAACCCTATGTAGCCTTCATTATCTGGCCAAACCCCAAGTATGAAAGTTGTTCAAAACTTCATTATTTACAAGTTTGGTAATATGAGTTTCCCCTAGATCCCAATAGATTTGGATTTATGAACAAGAACATATCATAGCACATGTATAAAAATCAGATTTCAAGCATTCCATCTCATCCAATGCAAAACCTAGCTTGTCCATATGCAACACATGATGCTTGATGACGCTTAATGCATGATTAAGATATGGTAATGTACTTGAGATGCTGGAGCATCACATAGCCACACAACACACCCACTTTCACATTTCTAGTTGATAGCGTGATTGTGATACGCATGTAGAAGTACCAGTTCGCGCCGATGAGGTGTCATCTTGTAGCTTGAGCCAACTGCTCGCCTACTTCACGTAGGAGTTGAAGTCCTCACCACATCAACGTTGACTATGAGGACAATGAGGCTTGCCTTTTAGCATAATTGGCAGGTAGAGACATTATTCTTAATCTTTTATAGATATGAAACATTGTCTCTCTATGTAATTGAGGCTATTTCTACATATAGTGTCTCTTAATTTGAATGAAGAGACACTCTTATAAATGTTTTATGTTTAATAAAATCATAAATAATGTCTCTATTCACCAAAAATATAGAATAAAATATGTTATATTTGGTGTAGTGAATACTCGATCTCAAGACCTTATCCAAACACATATATGTGCAACCTCAACATGGTAAAGAACTCAACTTCACATGACTTGTTGATTATAAATTTGGTATAATTGTTATACATAGTGGGCCTCATGTGCCTGAAGTATGAAAATATTGTCTATAGTGTATTAAATAGAATGGCTCAAATTTTGTCTCTGTGAGGTAAGATCAAAGCAAAAGTTGTTTCCAAATTGTCTCTGTAATTCTACATAAATCTATAACAACATCTTATAAAATGTCTTAATAAATGAATGTATCTACAGTTCACAATGTCTCAAAGAGTGTTTCAATACTTAGAGACCGTCACCTGTCGCAACGCGCCGCGCTGAGAAAAAGAATGGAGCCAGGATCGTCTCTTGTCGATGTCATGTTGCAGCCTCTTGTGGCAGCTGCGGTAGATGAAGATGGAGAAGTGGTGGCGAAGCAAGGAGGGGAAGGACAGCGGAGCAATGTAGAGGGGCGGGGGTGCGTTGGAGCAGCCTCTATACCTGCACGAACAATAAGCCCCCCTAAGCCTCCAAATTAAAGTATTTATGGATGATAAAAAAAATATGGAGAGAAAAATAGAATAAAGAAGTGAGAAGAGAAAGAGAGAAAAAGGAAATAAGTCCCTGTCTTAGGTCTGCCCCTGTGCATGACAACGTGGGGGTTGATACTGACATACTGTATTAGGCAAAGGAAGAATATATTTTTGCTTTTACCTGGACATTGTTTGACTAATCGCATCTCTTGTACTGTACCGACTTGGTGAATGCGTCTGTGAATGCGATGCTGTGTTTGGACGCAAATATCAGCCTCCAGCTCTAGGTCGCTCTCAGAACCGACGCAGCGGCGTGAGCAGGCGCCAGGCGGTATCACCTTTTGTGCGCCCCAGCAGCAGAAAGCTGTCTGCATTTTCTGACTGCCATTTTAATAAAGTCTTTTTATGCCTGCACTTCTTCTTGTCACGTCATGCTCATGCACAGAGCTGATACAGGCGCATATCCGCTTGAAAATAATCGTACGGGTAGGAGATTGAATCGTTGAAAACATGAACTTCGTTCATACAAAGTGCTGCTTGAGACAATACATCACCTGTTATTAAAAGAATAAATAGCTAAAAATACAAACTCTCATGTGGAGTGTTTATTTTGAAACATATATATAGTACTCCTTATTAATAAAGCAATATAATTCCCTTGTCAAAAACTTGAGGCTGCATCGCCGAAAAAAATCGAATATATTCATGGCCGCTGAAATGCACAAGTATATATACTTTCTGCCGGTGAGTTTGAATCTGTTGAAAGGAGCGTGAGCAAACCATGAAAGCTTTGTAAAGTCCAAGCGAGATAGCGAACCACTTTAGGCAAAATAAATGTTGTCTCCCTTTGCAACGGGGACAGAAGGATGTTCAAACTTCAAGAGGACAAAGGAAAAAATCTAATGACAAACATGTGAATTTATTAATTTTATTTCATGGTCTAAGTTTCTAAATGTTATAATTTGAGTATTTCTCTTTATATAGAAGCACTTAGTTATTTAACCTCTCTATTGTTAAACCCTGATGATACTTTGGATAACTAATCACAATCGCAAAGAAACAGTAAGCAACACTAAATCATATTTGTTTGACTAGCGTAGACGTACGTGTAACGTGCATGTGGCACGTGATGACCAACCAGGCAATTAAGGAAGGAGGGAATGAAAAAAATAATGAATTAGAAGGAAGGAAACATGTCTCATTGATTCCAATATAAGGAAAGTACTCGATGCGTATGTGTACAAAATGAGGCGAGAAAATAAAAAACTAAAGCGTGGAAACATTTTCCTTCTATCGGTTTTAGACCATTTTCAACTCTTTTCGGTTCTTTTCAACCTGCGTAATGAGGCCAATGTGAAGTAGAGCCATCGTAAGTAATTTTTTTTCTAAAACTCGCTTTTTACAGTGTAGATTAGAGTTGGACTATACCTTTTTACTTCAATCAGGAAAACATTTCTTATTGTTTTGTACTATCCATAGAAATTACAAAAATAAAACAGATAAAACAAAAAAAAATATGGGTAGGTTCTTTTGGCAAACAGACCAAACTAGAAAGGACATAGCCAATGGCATATATAGAGAAACATATGTTTTCAGTTAAGCGGACATGTTTGCGTGTTTGGCGACAAACTATTTTTTCCGCGGATATTTAATTATGTCGCTAAGCCCGCGAGTAGTCCCGCTTACATCTCTAGTTTTCGTGGTGGCTGAGGGAGATAATCTCTAATTAAGGCATTTTTGTAGGGGAAAGTATACCAAAGTATATTTGGTCCTTAATTTCACTTATAATATATATATACTCCCAATTGTTGGAAAATCAACATCATATCGATGCCACTTTAAATACAAGTCTATTGATGCAACTTTTATTCATAATTTGCATATGATTGGAATAATTGTTGGTAAAAGAATTGGTAGAGTTGGATTTCTTCCTAGTGCCTTGTATCGATGCATAGAGGGACCATTTTTCATAACCAAATATTTCATATACATAGCAGAAAACCGTAGTGCCAATAGTTATACTTATTTTGTCCAAAATAGGCATTAGGAGGCAGTATAGATTTCCCAAATTTTCACATATCGTAACAAAACTCCAATACGCATACTTCCAACAGAAGAATACGTATTTTCCCAGCTTTTTACAAAAAAGAAAACACCGATACTTCCCGGCAGAAAAAAAACCGAGGGAGAAAAAGGCTGCAGAGGCAAATCCAACGGCGGGGTCCTCGGCCCGCTCTGCCCCCGGCTTAGAAAAATCGTCGCGGGGTCGGCCTGGGGTAGCCTCGTCATTTCACGCGCCTTCCTCAGGCTTTCCTTTATCCCTCCCCCACCTCCCCACGTCTCGCCCCCATTTCGAAGCCCACCGAATTCCCTGCGATTCCTCTCCCCTCGCCTCCTCGTCTTCCCCTAGGGTTAGCACCGATTCTGCTCTCTTCTCCCTTCGATCTCTAGATTTGGGGCTTCGGCTCGGCCTCGCGCCGGCCGATCCGAGCTCTATTTCTTTTCTGTTCTCTTCTGACCTTTTTTTTTTTTTGCCTTCTTCTCTTGACGCTTTGTCTGATCGGTTTCTGTGCATCGGCCCTGCAGGGATCGCCGGAGAGGAATCGCGAAGAGGGCCGTCTTGTTAGAGGTTCGTGGTTCTGGCAACTCTGCATCCAATTGGTTTTTTTCTGATTAGTTCCTTGGAGAAAAAAAAAGTGTTTTTCCGGTCAAAAGCTGTGATTTTTCTTGCGCTTGTTGAATGGGTCGATGCGGAACCAGCCGAGCTGCTCCGATTTGTTTGATTCGGCCTCGATTCCTGTAGCAAACAGCAATGAACAGCGAGAGAGAAATTCGGAGGAGCTCTATGCCTCTGTTGTAAAGGCACCTTCTTTCCACGTATTGGGTGTGGTTGTTGCGGCTAGTTGATGCCTCTTTAGGTGCTTTGCCCAAAGTTGATGAGCAGATATGGCTGCTACTTTGTAGATTTGTTGCGTAAAGTGGCGAAAAGTCTCGGCCTCTTTTTAGAATTGATTTTACCCCTGCCCTGGTGCCGTTAGGTGATTCGGTTGTTAGCCAAATGATAGCGCAGGTTCCATTGCTAGTACCTTCAGTTTGGTGTTTGACCCGAGGTACGATTACACTTTGTGAGATGCTTCTTAAAGTAAAATTTAGCCCGTGCAGGGGTTTTGATTCATTAGGCTGTTGCATGCTTTACCGAATCAAGATAGTACCTATGTTCTGGTAGATTCTATGATTGTTTTTACTACTAGTAGTAGCAACTTTTACCACGTTGCAATATATGCTGTCACCTACTATGGTATTGATCCAGTCTTTTTTGCACCATTTCTAGTTAAGGAAGCCATGGAGCACAAGGAGACTGGATGCCAGGCCCCTGAGGGACCTATCCTTTGCATCAATAACTGTGGCTTCTTTGGCAGCGCGGCTACCATGAACATGTGCTCCAAGTGCCACAAGGAGATGATAATGAAGCAGGAGCAGGCTAAGCTGGCTGCCTCCTCTATCGACAGCATCGTCAATGGCAACGATGCTGTCAAGGAACAGTTTACTGCTGGCCATACAGCAGTAGCTGTTGCTCAAGTCGAGGTGCAGACGATTAACGTGCAGCCCGCCGATATTGCTGGACCTAGCGATGGGGTGGCGGTGATTCCCAAAGGGAAGGCAGGGCCAAACCGGTGCAGCACTTGCAGGAAGAGAGTTGGGCTTACAGGATTCAACTGCCGGTGTGGGAACTTGTACTGTGCACTCCACCGCTACTCTGATAAGCATGACTGCAAGTTCGACTATCGGACCGCTGCCAGGGATGCCATTGCCAAGGCTAATCCAGTGGTGAAGGCGGAAAAGCTCGACAAGATCTAGGGGTTCCTATGGATGGCCCAAGGAAGATTACAACCTCTGGTGCTTCATGCGGATTTGCTGCATTACCCATGCCTTTCCCTTTCATGTTTGCTGCTACACTCTTGTGCAGCACTTCAATGCATGGTGCACACTTCCGCAGCTTCAAGAATCGTTGCCTCTGCATCTGGTCAGTTCAAATGGTTTGCATGTTAGCTATGCTGTGTAAGCTTTATTTATGGTCGTCTTACTCAGACGGTATTGTGGCTTCACATTTAGCTAGCTATGTGTTGTACTATTGTCCCTGGCGTGTTACACTGCAACCAGTAATAGTAATCTGCAACTGTCTGTTATATGGTACTGATGGCCATTGGTATGCTTTTTCTTTTTGTTCAGAAGGCATGCTTCTTTTTATTAAGTATCAATCGAAAGGATTTTGCACATATGTTGATGTACATGCATACTGGGACTGGTAGCACTTGTGTCACTAAAGCACCTATCGAGAGACTATTAACACGTTAATAGATTGTTCATAAATTAATATTAGTTGGGAGAGGATTAAGCAGCCTGTTGGACTACCAACGGGATTGTGGAGTAAAGTTCATCTATGGGGGATTTGGCCATTTTTCAACTCAGTAGCACCTTTCTAAATATGAATTCTTCAATTTTTTTTTTACATCAGATTGTTTAGTTGAAACTTCTAGCATTGTTTTGAGCTCATCGTTCGGAGCTTTGTAGAACTGCTTCGTTTTTCCCAAATTCACAAATTTAGTTGGATGTTTGTGATTTTACATTATGGTGCAACTTTGAAGGGATAATTTTGAAAGAGGAGCACGTCAAGGCTTCAAATATATGATACATGAATTTGTGAATTTGGCACGATCCGCATCGGCGTGCTGTAAAAGAGAACTTGAGCTGTTCTCACTTGAGTTTTTCTCTCCGCTCAGATCTGCTATTGAATGTGATGGATGGTCTCCTCGCTGTCAACAGTACTGCCTGGATCTTGGATCTCATACATGTTCTCAGTTCTCATTTCTGTGCAGTGCCAGATGCAGATTTTCTGTTCGATGGTTACCGTTGTACCAATCAGAAGTATTTTGAATAGGCTCTCGGACTGCCATCCAAAGATCCGCAATCCTAACAATGAGAAACTTATGTCATGAAAACTCCTTTAAACCCAGTGGAAAAATAAGAAGAAATAATATGACATGGGGGGTGAAGATGTGGTCCTCTCGGCGTTGGGCTCCACGGTTGGCTCCTGTTCTGGGGTCGGGGACGGCAGCATGTTCAAGTCGGGGGCTTGTACAGTGCCGACGTCGTTGAAGAAGGTGTGCGCCGTGCGTGCCTCCTCCGGTGCAGCCATGCTCGCGCCGGCGACATCCACCACGCAGTGCGCTCCGGGGACGCACCCATCGTCAGTGCGTCCTGATTGGGGAGCCATTGTTGACCCTGTTGGATGGCGGTGGCGGTGGCGGTGGTGGGAAAGCCGGTGTCGGTTTGCCGCGAGGACCGCGCACTGTCACCCAATGCCTTGGGCGCGGCCTCCAGTGGCGTGGGCGCCACGCGCCACCTAGTGATCGGAACGCGAGTTCCAGTGGCCGGAGTGCGGTGTCCAGTGGTTGGAACGATGGATCGGGCGACGGCAAACTCCACCAATGCCACGAAGAGCGTTGAACAACACTTGGATGCTTGGGTACGGTAAGTTGATTGTCAGCATGGTGACTTACCGTGATGAGTTGATCAGCAAGCGCCGATGAACTTTCTTTCTTTCCATGTGCTCGGCGGTGCTCAGTGTAGAGTGTGCATGATAACGTGTTTAAATTAGGAATGTAAATGAGTGGAAAATGGAAGAATTTGTTTTTGCATTGATCTGTGATGGGAATATATACAGGACGAAGGGGTACAATGAACAGGTGTCTATTGCCAAGAGACAACCTTTCATGCACTAGGCCAAAGAACACACCCTTTGGTTACATGATTAACTGTTTGACCTATGTCTAATCCTATTATTTGAAGAAGTGTTTTTATAGTAGATGAGATCATCACGTAGAGATGTCCCTTTGTTCACGACAAGATTTACCGCTTTTTAATTTTTGGCTAGCTTGATAGTCCATGGCGTTTGCTCTGTACATCCAAATTAAAGATGATCTGCAACATACTTAAACGATATCAACCGAAAGAACAAACGCAAATTATTGGCGAGAGATAAAGGAGTCCACGGTTTCCCCATGATGGCATGGCATGCCAGCTGCCAGGCCATGCTTTGCTCACGGATTTCATCAGTGTATGTGTTCATTTTGTGCTCTCCAGCCATATAAAGCACAGCTCTCCAACAAACATGTCGGCTGATATTCATAGAATCTTCTTCCAACGGTTTTGTATTGTTGTTCTATCACGTGTAAAATACACGCACGTCTTTTAAAGCTGGCAAGGTGTCTTGCTGAGTTTATGAACTTGTAAAACCAAAAATCTAGATCTCAAAATTTAGCTTGGGTACCATCTAGCTCCAAACTGCCCTCCAAAGCCGCTTTATTTCTTAGCACTTTTCCTCAGGCGTTGCCTCCCTTCCAACAATGGCCATCCGCCTCCTCCGATGTCGTCCCTTCTCTGTTGTAAACCTCCCCTCCTTCCTCGATCTTGACCTTCCTCCTTGCTACCGCTCCTCCTGTCGATGCTGCCCACCTCGCCACTGGCCTTCTTCCTCACCAGTCAATGGACGAGAGAGTGGAGGGCTGGACAAAGAGTGGTGGAAAATTAAAAAAAAATTATGCATATGTCCCATATTTCAGTGGTGAGGAAGGGAGAAGAGAAGGTACCTTGGCCCATATAAGTGCTCGATCGGAGAAAGCAATTTATACTCATATGATACTCAAGCTAACTTTGAGAGTTTGGATTACTGGCTTTCTAAGTTCAAAAATCTAAATAACACACATTTCCAACTTTTAAAACCACATGTGTATTATACTCTTATACTCCCTCCGTATTTGAATATAAGTCGTAGTTGATTTTTTTCCACAACTTTAAATTTTCATCTTATTCAAAAAATTATAAATTATTTTTTAATTTGTTCTGTTATTGTAGAAAACTTGTTTTATTATATGTTTACACAATTTTTTTGAATAAGATGATTTATCAATGTTTTAGAAAAAAATCAAATCTAACTTATTTAAATATGGGGAGTACTATTCTCTGATTCCGTACATGTCCCTTAGACCAAATTCACCAAATAGTGCATCCGTACTGTTTACAGTGCGCAAACAGTGTTTTCTACGCCCATATCCACGCTCTGGTGACCTTGGTCTTAGATGCAAAAGAGCTTAGCAAGTAGATTCGCTCTGAGCTCCGCAAATTGTTGGTATCTTTGCAGACACAAGTTGTGTTCTTTTGCAAGAACACAAGCCCATTTTCTTAGCCCAAATCAATCTTAAAAATAACATGTGCTTCTGAGTCAAATGTTTTTCGTAAATCAAACACACCACAGGCTCAATGTTCAATCACATCAGAATTGGCTCCTTTCGCAAACTCCAGATTAAAGGGAGTTCATTTCGACATGAACCGAACACGGAAAATCAAGTGTCTGTACCCTCTTCATTGAAATAGACATTTCGACCCTTTTATAATGTAACAGAATCCAATAAGTCCAAATCTAGCTTCAGATTTTCAGTAATTTTCGGGGACTTTCTGGGGACAAGTTATGCATGGAGTCTATAGATTACCAGTTGCTATTCCATTGCACGTGAAATTGTCTGAATATTCAAGTGCTCGGCACTGCAAGAATTGATCCAGAATCATACAAAACAACCCCACATCGTAGGCTTCGAACACCAAAAAACTTCGTTTACAACTTCAGGCCAATGTGTGCATTTTTTTTAAGAAAACGCAGCCTCTACAAGAGAAACACCATCTTGAATGAGCTGATGCTCTGGCAGTGGAATCCACCATTCTTCTGAAGCTGCTTCCTACAAAACCCGGGATTCCACAGTTGAAATTGATATGACCTTTTTAGTAAGGATGTGTTTTTAATAACATTCGATCTTTTGGATGCAAATTCTCCAGCTTTCAGGATTTTGCCAGACACTATGTCACTGCTGCCGAGAGCGTTTGTCACCTGAAGAAAACTGGAATGTGACCGAGCACTTATTGCATTGCCATTACTTTTTTCAAATCTTTGCAGCTTGTTACCGTCTTCTGATATATGCAGGGTACTACTATCCTCATCTGAATGATCTGAATTGTCAACCACCTGACGGCCATTGGAGGAACCATTTGCCTGGCTGGCATTCTCAATCAGACCAACAGCTTTCCATGCATCAGCAACGAGAGAGTAGGTGCTTTGCTTCGGCTTGACACCAGCCTCCTGCATCAGCTGAAGGACTTCCTCAGCTTTCCATGGCTGCTTCTGCTCACTGTAACCCCAGATCAGAGTCTCAAATGTCCTGAGGTTGGGATGGACACCTGATTCGCACATCTTCTTATAAACTCTCATGGCGCTCTCCATGTCGGCCACGCTGCACCACCCGCTGATGACAGTCGTGAAGGTGACGACGTTCGGGCGGACACTGAGCTGGCTCATCTGCAACAGGAGCTCCTCCGCTTTGTCAGGCTGCTGAGCACGGACGTAACCTTTGGCAAGAATACTGTACACCTGAGGATCTGGCTCGATTCCTGCCTCGATCATCTTGTCGAACACCTTCATGCATCTAGCCATGTGGCCCACCGAGCTGAATGCGTTCAGCTGGTGACTGTAGGTCACAATGTCGGGTTTGATGCCGAACTGCTCCATCAGCCCAAGGATCTGCATCACAGAAACACAAATTAACCACCACCGCCATTCTCCTGGGATGAACATGAACAAAAGTGGAATGTTTCATCATGAACTCACATTATTGACTGCAGCCATGTCGTTCGAGTCGAGGAAGCCCTTGAGCAGTGTGTTGAAGATGACGACATTTGGAACTGCCCCCGCTTCCTTCATTTGCTGAACGCACCGGAACGCCTCATCCAACCTGCCCTCCCGGCAGTAGCCACCGATGATTATGCCCCATGTTCGCTCGCTGGTGCGCACCCTAGTCTGGATCTCCACAATGAGCTCTTCTGCTCTCCATGTTTCGCCATTATTGGCATATGCGCTGGCTATGGTGTTGTAGGTGATGATGTCTGGCTCGACACCGCCTGCTCGCATCTTGCCCACAACGCTCCAGGCTTCCTCAAGGTTTCTCTGATTACACCATGCCTTGACAAGAATGTTGTATGTGGTGAGGTTAGGTCTGACAGATCCTTCGACGCCCATCATGTCGAAGACGCGCTGCGATTCTTCAGGTTTCCCCACAATGCCATATCCTTTTATCAGTGTATTGAATGTGCTTATTGTTGGGTGGCAGCCTGAGTGCTTCATATTCCAGAATGTGTTTATCGCTTCGCCCATGCGCTTCGCCTCGACAAACGCATTGATCAAGGCATTGAAGAAGATGGAATCTGGCCTCAATCCAGCTTGCTCAATCTGAGAAAGCAGCGATGGGATGGACTCGAACATCCTCTGGTTTGTCAGGGCGGTCAGCAGAGTTGTGTATGTGACCAATGAAGGTTTGTGGCCCTCGTCTACTAGGTGCTTGAATGCAGAGTGTGCTTGGTAAGGCTTCTTTGAGTCGATTAGAGCTCGCATCTGTCTGGTCCGGTTGATGACTGATTGACATGTATGCCCTTTTGCGCATGTTTCGCAGAGCTGCTGTTTCTGGCCTTTTGACGGCTGTGAAGTACCATTACGCTCATGCTTTTCCTGAAACACAAGAAAACGTTCTTCTTGTTGGAAATACTGCACGAGTACGGAGAGAACAGTGGTAAGGGAATGAAAGGCAACCTTGAGTGATTTGGTTTTTCCGATGCTTATTTATGCTCCCTAGGACAAACCAACCTTCTATACACTGTACTTAAAGCACAGAAAGTACTCCAGAACACACGCGGTGTATTCAGACGATGTAATCAGAAACTAAAGTACATTATTGCTGCATGCAACTACATGTTTTCAAATGTGTTTTTTTTCTTTTCATATTTTTGGGAGAAGAGAGCAACGCAATGTGAAGATCTGAACAGTCAGCTAGCGATGACTGAAAGACTATGCTGCATGCCATTCTATCCCCTATGCTTTTCAATGCTTACTTTGGTATGTGATCCATTCAACCCATCTGATCCGTTGATTCTCGTCCTGCCTGAACTCTTCACAGCTGAGGTCAGTGTCAGCTGTACTCCGTTCTCTGCCATGATACCATGCTTGTACAAGGCCAACCCTCAACCTGGTCAATCATAACGTCAGATTCCATATTCAGTGGCTTCAGAGACAAAAAAAAAAAATCTCTGTGAAGCTTTTCTGTGGTTAGGCAGGGCACTAGAAACAGAACACAACTAATGAGCCACTTGGGACATCCGATGCTCGGATCTTTGACAACAAAAATATTCCAAGATCATGCATGTTGGCTATGTAGGCAAGCCCTGCGCTTAGCTGACAAATGTTTGACATAACTGAAGTTAATAACCATTTAGATACGCTCAAACATAAGCAGTGCTAAACTGCTAATGCCGATAAGCACGGGCACACGGCATGGCATTCGTCAGCAATGTGAAATGCCCAAAGTCAGCACATATCGTTCAGAACCCGTGCATTGCAGAGGCTATATAGTACACTAGAAGAAGAAGTAGCACATGGATCTACTAGCACACCAAGAATGGTAGTGTGGGCAGCAGCCACGCATGTGTTAAGATGAAGAACAGAGCTGGTCCATTACAGTAGTCAATTCGGAGGGAAGGAAAAAAGAAGAGTAGACAAGCGTGAACTGGACCCTTTTCCTTTAAAAAGCGCGGACTGGACGGCGACCAAGAAGACTTGGGAATTGGAGGCTCACAGCAAAGAGTAAAGGGTAAGACGAAGGCGAGCAATTGATCCGAGTAAGCAACGCGTCCTTACCGACGGAGGGGCGACGGGAGGAGGATGCAGGGCAGGGCAGTCCAGCTCAGTTGAGTGGAGAGGAGGAGGAGGAGGGCGGAGCTCGCTGCGGCGGCAGGGAGGACGATTGGCTGAGGATGGGAGGGCTGTTGGCGCGCGCTGAGAGCCACAGGAACTGGGGGTTGGGATTGCCGGATGGAAAGGCGGGTCCGGTGGCGAGGCGTGGACCCTTCCTCCGTCATGCCAGCTCGGTTCTTTGGCACCTGGCCGTTTCGTTTCGTTTCCGAGTTATTAAAGGCTGAGGCACTGGGGGGGCTACCCATCTCCCCTTTATCCAAACTTCACACCTAGTACATTTTACAGACCCGTGTCCATCGTCCGCCTATCCCAATCGAAACACTTTAGGCCGCGTTTCGTTCAACGGAGATAGTGGGAATTTCGTAAACTTTATGAGATGATGAATCAGACGGCACCCGATATTGCATACGGAACGTGTATAGCGCTCGGATGTCCGATAGGATTGATGATCCCCATCGGATTTCACATGTTCTGCATGGAAATTATGGAGGAAACAGTTCTGGTGGAAAGAAACAGAGGGCAGGCATTTGGAACGAAGTAACTGAGCCGAGGGAACGGCCCGTCGCTCTCTCTCCCGGCTCTCTCCGTCCACCTCTCTCTGTTCGCATGGCCTGAGCTAGAAGAAATTGGCGCGAATCATCAGCGAGGCAGCGAAGCATCGTTCGAGGACGGAAATTAGCCCCGCCGCATCCTCCTCCGCCACCACCATCGGAACAGAGTTCTAGCGTTCTCCAATTTCGAGCGGATGACGAGATTTTCCAAGAGACAGGTAATCGATTTGATAACTGATTAGATCCTCCCTTGGGGTTGATTTTCTTCAGTACCCCTTATTAACTTGCAGCACGGCTGGGAGATGTCGCCATGTCAAATCCACTTATCCACGCTTCTTCTTGCCTTCCCGCTGAAGACGAGAGAAGCTACACACAGAGGCACTCAGAGTCTCAGACACAACGAAAACAAGCGGTATGATGAAAAGGGAAATGTGTGATTCCCAGCGAGTGTGCCTCTCCCTTCCCGTTTCCTATGCTGATCTGACTCTCCGGCCGGTGAACCTACTTCAAGCCGTAGTAGTTTGGACTTTGGAGCGCATGAATTTACATGAGAGTGAAACAGCTTAATTCTCGTCAAAACAGGGAAAAAAATAAAACAATTCTCCACCTCCAATCCAAGAATTTTATTGGTGAGATGCAGCAGCATCAACCTCGAGCTACAGCGTCTCTTGTCAATTGTCAATTTGTCATGCTACAAGGTTGAAGTAGATGGTGTAGAACTCGTCCCTCAAGGTGAACAGTGGCTCCAGGAGGAAGCTCCTCCTCACCCCTCTCGCGGCGAAGCTCATCGGGTGGTACCGCCGCAGCGGCTCGACCCGCGCGAAGCTCGCCGCCCGGCGCAACCAGGCGCCGCCGTCGCCGTGCTTCCTGACACCATCGCTACAGCCGACCTGTACCTTCCCGCCGCCGTCGCCGCCGGCGGCAACCAAGAAGCACCCCGGCCTGGACACGAGCTCGAGGGACACCGAGCCGGGTGCGCCGTCGAGCCCCGGCACGACGTTGAACGGAGCGCCCGAGCGCCTCTCCCCGGACACCGCGAGCTTGTCAGTGACCACCATCCCCGGCATGTCCAGCGGCTCGAGCATCGCGGCGGCCGTCGAGTTCGTGCTGGCTCCGCCGCCGCCTTCGAGGGGGACGAGCCTGAACGTCGCGTGCACCGCGGCCTCGGTGCCGCCGCTGTCTTTTGGCCGCTCCTGCATCGTCAGGGAGCCGTTCACGGCGGAGAGCACGAAAGCCTTGCCGCTGGACTCTTGCGCCAGCGTCACCAGCTGGGAGTTGGACTCCGGAGGGACGGGGGTGATCCAGTCGGAGGCTGCGGCGGCGCCGCCCGTCTTGGCGTCCCAGTCTCCGGTGGTGAGGCCGGCGAGGAGGAACGGCCCGAACAGGACTGCTTGTATGGATGAATACTCCGGCCGATCATCTGAAAGTTTCAGTTACAGTGCTCAGTCTTGCTCTTCAGTTCATGTTGTCACAGAAGCTATCTTGGATTTGATGCTTAAGAGTGAAAATTAAGTAACTGCCCCAAGAATGAGTTCAAAGATCAACATACACCAAAATATTTATCAGAAAAATACTTGCAATTTGATTATCAGCAGAGTTTTGGACCTTTTATTGCTTCAGTCCTCAGGTGGATAGGCAATTGGAGTGACAACTGATCACCACTGGCCCACTGCTTGCTGATTGTGAGGAAAGTCCCTGACAGAAGTCAAAAACTGTATCAGAACAATTATCCCTGCAATTATACTCGTCAACTTTTTTTGTCAATTTATATTTTTAAAATTCCTTTCAGTATTTCTCTTCCGTTTCTTCCATGCTGATGGGCATACCTGGAGATGCTAATTCCAGACTGTTGTCATTCAAGGTTGCCTTTGCACCATTCAAAGATGTCCACGATGGCATTCTCACGTTCAATGCCGCAAACTGACCATCTGTCTACAGAACAGTAAACAAACTGACTAAATAGAACTCTGATTCTACCGAGGGACCATCAAAGTTTCATGTCATATATAGTAGCATATCATAATCACATCATGCAGATTTACCTTTGCAGATATGGAGATTGAGACCTGAAGATATTGATCAGATGAGCTGAGGGGCATCAGTTTCTGAGTGACAGTAAGGCCTGCGGTTCTCCAGCTGAACGTGCTGGGTATGAACTGAATAATATATAGTGCTGGTCTTTCACCTTTCTCCTCAAAGTAAATGGAATCCCCCAGCTTGGAGAACGATTCTATCCCTGCAACACAAATCACAAAATTCAGAACCTTGCATCCCCATTGTCGGGTCTAAAAATGTTGGGATTTTCACTTACCAGTGCCGTAGCAACACCAGAATGAATCATACGGAGTTCCCCATTTATGGTAGCTCCTTGCCTTTGATCTCCCAGGGCCCTGTGGCAGCATGTAGATCATCACTCCAGGATCTCTACCTCTCTGGATGCTCAGCACGCCATTGATCAGCGCTCGCTCATAGTAGTCGGCGTACACGATCTCCTTCGTCCATCTGAATAGGTGACGTGAAACCTGCAGGCTTTGTTGCACGAATTGTAACTCATCTCTAGCCATGAAAAATGTACAACTAGAACTACCTAAAAAAAGGAAGAAAAATGAGCAGAACAGGTGCACCACCTTGAGCATGTTGTAAGTTGTGCAGGACTCCTCGGTTTCAGTGGTCAGAGCTTCAGCTAAACGCTTTGGATCAGACCTGACAAAACCCATTTCAGAATTTCAGATATGGCGTGTCTGAAAAAAATAATCCTGAACTTCAGCCATCTAAGATGCATCACCAGAATTCACTAACAGATGTGCCACCAGTCGCATATGCATGAGAAGAATTCACTATGTCCATGAAGAATGTTGCGATTTCCTGTTTCATGAGAATTAGCCAGGCTTATAGTCAGCATAACCTACAAGTTGCATCCATCAAGAAGGCCACTATTGGGTTTTGGGTGGAATTGGAATTATCATGTCTGATGAAATGATTCTACACAACCGATTGGGTCAGGGGGGATTATTCGGTTCATACGTGCACATCTACTACACCCGGCAGGTTGTTTTTGACTACCTGAATTTGTATGCGGTACTTGGTTACCTTGTAAAGGGGATCACCTGTGACTTCATATCTCATCTGCCCGCCGATGACAACCGGAATGTGTGTGTTGGCATGGAAGTTCGAAAGGCTGTCAGCCTGGAAGGCGAAAACATCGGGAAATTCATCAAAAAACGTTCGGAGACATGTTTTCATGACAAAATTATTATATAGAGAAATAGGTACTGTAGTTCCCGTTAGCTGATGTTGATGTGTACCAAAATTCAGACAAAATCGGAGTGGATAATGCAGTACCAAAAGTTCGAAACACAGAGGACCAGGAAGCTCTTCAGGGTTCAGACCTGGACTGCAAGCAACCCCAGGAAGCACGGCTTATCGAACAGATGCGCGAGCACCAGATGTCTCTGATCCTTCTGCACAGCCAGTCGAAGAGATATTATAATTAGCAGAAAAAAACCAGACACACTCAGAAATCAAAATTGCCTCTGCTGAATCTCCGGCCATGAATGGACACCAAACTCAGGGCTCCATTTTGTACCTACCGTGATGGTGTAGAGCTGGTAGAGGACGTCGTTCATGCCGCCGGTCTCCTCGTTGAGCGACGTCCAGTGGCGCTCGATGCTGTACCTCCGGATGACGTTGCTGACCCGGCCGGCGAAGTAGTCGGCCATGGCGACCACCATCCCCAGCGCCTTGCCGTTGCCGGCGACCACGTGCTGGTCGAGGAGGCCCTGCATGATCTGCAGCATCGATCGATCGGAAGTTCAGAAGGATGCATTGCATGGCTATCAGGTGCAGAGATGGATCGTCGAGGACGGCGTGCCTTGTGGATGGTGTAGTATGGCGCCCAGACGGGCTTGATGGCCTCGAATCGGTCGAAGAACTCGGTGGGGAAGGCGGAGAGGTAGCCCGTGCCGCCGGCGGCGCGCTGGCACTCGTCCAGCGCGTCCACCACCGCCGCCATCTTGCCGGCGAGCGTGCCGTTGTGCGTGCTCGCCCACATCCTGGCCGTCGCGCTCAGGTAGTGCCCTGCATCCATGCGCGAGCAGCGTCAATGCAAGGTCCCGTTTGGGACGTGCCAGTTTGGGTACACACACGTTCCTTTGGAATCTGTTGCCAAAACTTGCTCAAAGTGGGCCGGGCCGTAGCCCAACAAGGCGGTTGCCTTACTTTGCTGGGCTCAACTATTCGTGCTCGTGCGTGGGCCGGCCTGATCATCGGTTCCTCCTGTGTGCGAACCTAATAATCATATTGTCTTTAAAAAACGTGTTTTGCACTACCGCACGTCAAAAATAATACTGTATAATTGTAAATATAAATAAATGGTGTTTTGAAAGAAACTTGCATTGATAGATAAAAAAAAATGCAAGTAGGTGCACAAGGTACACTAAACAGAATGCCTAACCCGCTTCTTATCAAAGAGTTTTCCCATCTGCCGACCCAATTCAAGGATCATAAACAAAATGTCGTGAATAAGAACCATAGAGCATCCCTACGTAGTGCCTAACTTTTCCATAAATTAGGCTAGGTAAAGTAGAGCCAAAAAAATACATCATCACGCTTATGTAACACTTAGCGAGAGAAAAAAAAAAGAGTCAAGTGGAGATATAGACAAAGGGTGGCATAGTTGTGGCGAGGGAAAAAAAAAAAACAGTCCTGAATTTAATGGCGTGGCAAGCCAAGCAACCAAACGAGTGACTGTTTGGCATGCTGCATTTGGAAGAAGGGGCTTCCTCTCTCCCACTCCCTCGGCTCCCATGTCGGCGTCGGGCGATGCCAACCAGTGTTTCTCTTGGCTGGCATCCCACGTGCCAACGAGGAGGACTGCACGGGATCAGATCAGAGTGGAGGAGTGGCATTCCTGCATATATACCCTACCACTACCAGCCAGCTTGGTTTTCCACTCCCATGTCGCACGGTCGTCAGTGCAGCTGCTAGCTGAGCTACTTGACCGACACAGGAGCGGCAACACATCTACAGCCGCTAGCCACTTGACGACCCATCCAATACCAATAGAGGCAGAGTGGGCGCACCACCGTATCCTCATTCCTCGTGGAATCCGGAGCGCCAAGTAATGGCGGTGTCCGGCCGGGAACGAACGGAGACGCGCATCGCAACGTGACGCCGCCGGGAGCGACGAGTAGACGGCGGAGCGAGCTAGCATCGCCATGTGCCCACCATGTGCGTGCGTGCGCGATGCATGCGCCGCGGGCCGGGGAGATCGAGGCGGTGAACAGGGCACAGGGCACGCACGTACCGACGAAGTGGCCGCGGAGCTCGCTGTCGGGCTTCTCCCAGCCGCCGTAGGGGCTCCCGGGCGCCGGCAGCCCCGCCTGGGCGCGGAAGCTCCACACGAGGCGGTCCGGGTCCAGCATCAGCAGGTACTCGAGGTTGGTCCGCTGCGCGCGCCCGTACGCCTCGTCGTCGCCGTCGAGGCGCACGTCGTGCAGCGACACCTCCTCCAGGAACGCCCCGGCGGCGGCGGCGGCACCCAGCTGCTGGCCCTTGAGCGTCCGGTACAGCGCCGCCCAGTCGAAGCCCTCCTGCTGCTGCTGGTGCTGGAAGTGGAAGCTGCCGTCGTCCCCGCGCGGCGGCGGCATGAGGTCCATCCACGCGGCCTCGTCGGTGGGGTTGAGGTGGTGCTCGTGGCCGGCGTGGCCGTGGGACAGCTCGCGCCACCGCGCCCACGCCGCCGCCGCCGCCGCCGCCGCGCCGGGCGGCGACGACGCCTGCAGCTGCGCGCGCACTGTGTGCGAGGACAGCTGCGTCGGGATGTTCGTGCACTCCTTCGCCGTCGCCGTCCCCGCCGCCGCAAGAAGCGCTAGAACTACCGCCGCCGCGCGGCGCCACGGCGCCGCCGCCATTGGAAGCTCAGGCCTCGCTCGCTCGCCACCACTTCGCTCGGCTCGCTCCTCGGTGGCGCTCACTGGTCACTGCGGCACACACGCGTGGATATGGCACGAGGAGCGAGCCCGTCCACGGACGCAGGGATTCTCATCATCAGGCCTCTCTCCCATTTTATCGTATCGTATCGTATCGTATATTCGTATCTCCAGAGACGGAGAAACGGACAGCGTTCAGATATAATCTGGAGGGGGAGGGGGCACGGGCGAGCGTCCAGCGGCGCACGCAGGTACGTGGTGACCACGCACGGCCACGGCGCGAACGCGACACGGGGGGCGACGGAGCCCGCAGGGGATCGGAAAGGAACCCTGGCATCGTCTCAGTAGTTGCATACGGCCACACCGTCGTCGTCGGCTCTCGCGGTCACATGTCGCCACAGGACACGGGCTTGGCCTTGTCGCAACGCCGGTTAGCATCCCTTGGCACGGCGCGTCCCGTGAGGGGGAAGCTAAGGGAGTGGCCAGCGGCGGCAGTGCTAGCGGGTGGCGGATCGGAGGACGGCGCTTATCATCGTGTCTCCATCCGTCGTCTGCTCCTCCTCTGGCCGTGGAAGCATCGTCGGCGACAGAGACGACGACGGCGCCGGCGGCCGGAGAGGGACGGCCGCTGGAGATTCCTGCAGATGCTACCTTCACGCTTTCACCTTTGCCGTCACTGCGTCACCTCGTTCCCTCATCCTCCGCCGCTTGCTGATAAAAATCTACCCTTCTCTCGGCACGCAGGTGCGAAGCCGGGATAAATTGACACGCCGATCCGTAGAAACTCAAAAATTCTATGGTCATTTGTATTGGAGCTTCATGACATGTCATAGTAACAAAAGAATGCCCCACAATTTCGTCACTATCTTACAATGTGTCATAGAATTTAGTTCTAAGAATGGAACTCAAATAAAACCCGCACTAGCAATAGCCAAAGCTAGGATGAAGTAGCTCGCGATAATAATTAATACCATTCATAACATGGACAATTAAAAAAAGCATCGTATTGCAATAAATTGTGTTTTTCACAATAACAATTACCTTTCCACTCTGCAGCTACATTCATTCATAAATTCATTGTTGAATGAATTTTATAGCATTGTCTTCACGTATTCAACTTAGATCCTGTTTGTTTCCATTCACGGTTAATAATTAGATGGCTAATAGCTATCTAATAGGTATAATGGTCTTTTAATTATGTGCTATTAGTTGCCATTAGCTGATATTAGTTACATAGGATGTGATCGGTTGAGATTGCTGCCTGCTGTACAGCCTAGCCAGTACAAGAACTTGTGTCATGATAAACAGTAATATCAGCAACTATGTAGAGGTTGTACAGCTAAAAAACTCTGTACCGATCACTACCACAATAATTGGAGTCCAACTAATTGTTAGCTGACTCTGTTTGATTTTTTAGTAGTTAACTATTTCATCCGTCCTAAATTGTAAGTGGTTGAATGGTCAGTTGACGGGTAAAAATTCGCCCCTGTGGAGACTTGTGTCCAATAGTAACTGACCAGCGTACTGTGGGGTGTGGGGGCCGACCGGGCGATGCAAGAAATAGTGCAGTGGAGTGATGAATGGTGGAATCGGGCATTTGCAGGGCACACCACAACGCATGTACATGCACGATGCACCTAATTGGGCCGAACATATTTATGGTCGCGTCCGTGGCGCATGTGCCCAATCGTCAAGGATCATGACCTGGGGTATGCGCGCCAAGAGGCGCATGCTCGGGGCTTTTGGCATGCATAGTTGCATACGCCCATCAACGCTGCGAATAAGCTGTAGAGGGAAAATTTGTACGCCTTCCATTTCATAAAGATTAGATATGATACTCGATTTGTAGGTCGTTTAATTGATTTTTTAAACTTCGACTTTAACCACTTGTCTTATTAAAAAGATATAATTATTACTTACCTTCAATATGTTTTAGTTTACAATATAATATATTTATTTTAGGTAAGAATTTAAATTTCCAATACTTTTAAAATAGAAGACCGTCAGAGGTTATGCAAACAAAATGGGATAACACATAAAATTTAAAATACAGGGACTAGTTTTTAGCTTCCAATAAAATGTAAAGAGCATTAAAGGCACGCATGTAACACAGAGTGGACCATTCTTTGGAATACGAGAACCACAATCATTTTAATATAAAACTTGAAAGGGAACTACTACATCTTTGTGAAATGAGAGGAGGAGCAGACGATGGAGACATGATTACATCTTTGTAAAGCGCCCGATGGCCATAGCATAACCACGTTCACCTGTCACAGCATTAGTATTGATAATAATACTAGTATATACTCAGTATGAAGAAAGTGTGTCGTGTCCTCCAGGCTCCAGTTCGTTCACGTGCAGACCGCGCGCGGTGCTCCGATCCCGATCCCACCATCATCCGCCGGCGTCGGAGACGAGGCTGAACTAGACCGTGTAGAACTCGTCCTGCAGGCTCCGCAGCGGCTACAGCAGGAAGCTCCGCGCCGTCCCGCGCGCCGCGAAGCTCAGCGGGTGGTACCGCCTCAGCGGAGCCGCGCGTCGTCGTCGTCGCTCCCCGCGCCGGCGCCGCCCTTACGGCCCCGGCAGGCGACTCGCGCGGCGGCGTCCGCGCCCGCCGAGCACCCCGGCCTGGCGACCAGCTCCAGGGACACGGACCCCGGCGCGCCGTCCAGCCCCGGCACGGCGTCGAAGAGTGCGTCGCGGGCCTCGCGGCCTCCGGGCCGGCCGACGGCGAGGCCGCCGGTCATCACCGCCATGCCTGTCGAACGGCTCCAGCGTCAGGTGCCCTCGCAGCCCCCGCCCGCCGCCCGCGTGGCCGTAGGCGCGGAACGTGGCGTGCACGCGTGCGTCGGTCCCGGGGGCGGGCCGCTCTTGCATCGTTAGCTTACCGTCGGCGATCGACACCGACAGGACCGCGCGCCGGCGCTCTGCGTCAGGATGACGAGCTGCGAGTTGAGGGACTCGGCGGAGAGCAGGGTGACCGACCCAGCCGGCGACGGAGGCGGCGTCTGTGGATGTCAGGTTGAGCTTTTGGCCATTCAGAGTTGCCGTTGTGCCATCTGTGGATGTCCACGACGGGATCCTGACGCTCACCTTCGCCAATTGGGCATCTCCCTGAACATTTGAAATGCAAAAGAATATAATCTTGAGCCTTGCAACCAACAATGGAGCGAGCCTGCAGACCGTTGCTGGCTAACACTCTGATCGACAAGCCACCTTTGCAGAAACGGTGAGCGAAACTTCGAAAAATGGGTCCCGTTGACACGAGAGGTTTGGCCCTGCAGCCTTCCAGTGAAAAGTGCTCGGTCTGTACTGAATAATGTAGAGCCCTGGAGTTTCACCCTCCTCCAGGAAATAGATGGAATCCCCCAGCTTTGAGAAAGATTCTATTATATCCCTGCCAATGCATCAAACCAGAAGATTCAGAACACAGCAGAAACAAGAGCATGACACCGGGCTGTGTTCCCCATGATCCCGTTGATGAGCAGCCTCTCGTAGTGGTCTGCGTACTTGGCTTCCTTTGTCCACCGGAAGATCGAGGTTGCGCGACACCTGCAGCCAAGCAAAGTCTCAGGATTGTGTTCTGCGCAATGCGATCAGAGACTAGGACCTGGGGGGCTGCTCACCTTGAGAAAGTTGTAGGTCGCACAGGTCTCCCCGTTGGAGCTGATTTTGATCTCATCAACCAGTCGCACAGGCCTCCGTCGGGGTGGGGTGAGGTGCGGCAGGCCGTCGTCGTGCCGCGCGCCCCCGCGTGTCGTTGAACAGGCGGTCCGTGCACAGGTGTAGAGATTCTGCAAATTGGATGGATCTAGCGGAGATTTCCTGAATGAACTCAGTGTAACTCGATAATTTGGTTTATTCAAATTTGTCTCAGAATGTTGTCTCTCTTGCTTCATTCAACGGTGACTACACTGTAACTCGATAATTTGGTTTCTACATTGGCCATTATGGAAATAATGATCTGAATTATGTTATTGATAGGGAATACTAGGTGGTTTGCATTCTCAGGCATACTTGTAGAATATGATGCGCATAAGAGTGTGTTGACATCAGCAAGTTTGGTCACGTCTTCCGATGATGAAAACACAATTGTCGATAACTTGCAGGTGGGTATTTGCCATTCATTTTGTACTACTGCTTGTTTGTTTCCCATACTGGCTAAACTCTTATCATCGCAGATTGAAGTGCGCCTTCCAAATGGACAATGTGTCAAAGGGACACTGCAGTACTGTAATTTACACTATAACATTGCTGTTGTCAACAACATGGTCTTCCCTCATTTTTGTGCAGCAAATCTGTACCATCCAAAGGAAATTCAGACTGCTAGTGAGGTTGTAGCTGTTGGGCGTCTTTTCAGTACTGACAGATTAACAGCCATGCGTGGAATAATTACTGACAAACAGTGCAATTTTGGTTGTAATGAGCTTATGATCTCCACGTGTAAAATCACTACGGTGCACTTGAAGTTATCACTGTCACCATTTTTTGTTAGGCTGGTATTGGAGGGCCTGTTGTTAATTTCAGTGGTAACTTCATTGGCATGAACTTTTATGATGAGGAAGAAACTCCGTTCCTGCCTAGAAATGAAATTCTTGAATGCCTCAAGCAATTTGAGACACAAGGGTATGCTCTTCAATGTCTACATAGCATTTTCTCCCCTGGCTTGCAAATGTCCTTTTAATGGTTTTTAAGGACTCATGCAACTGCTTGTCACTTTACCTACCACTTTGCTCGCTCTCCTGTTTCAACTTGCAAGCTATGCCATTTGAGATTTCACTCTGTTTCTAATGAATAATGCCCAATTGAGCACCTCAGTTTAATGTGTAGATATGTTATGCACTTATGCCTATTCTCGTTCAGTTATCATAAAATAGAGAGATCTGAAGTATTGTTTTGTGTGTTTTATAGGATCATGGCTGCTAAAAGCACTACCAAGCGCAAGCGTAGTCAAAGCAGGTGCTTTCTAACGCATTTCACCTGAATATCTTGTCTTTTCTGAAGTATCATTTATTTAATAGCAGGTGGCCAGTGCCCAAACCCTACTGGAGTACCCCACAATTGAGGAGCCTGCGGACCCATTGGCTGCATTGGCACGGTTGCCTATGCTCTTGGACAGTGCAAGTCTGCAATAGTATGACTGATAAATATTGTTATGTATGCGCCGCTGTCGATTTGTTCTCAACTGGTCTAGCAAGCATTGACCTTAAGTTTATGTGTCTTAAGCATATTTCCTTAGCACATTTAAAACAGAGCTAAAATGCATAATTTGAGATATGTATGGACTTCTTGCCTCCGTTTTTGTTTGTGTATTCTCCTAACCTACGGTAATTCGTAGAAAATTTTTTGGTTGATCATGAGTATTTGCCTCCGTTTATTGTGACAGTTGCAGCTTTACCATTGAGGAACTACAGAGCACAACATGACAAGAAACACACAGCCCAAGGTGTTCGAGAGGAAGTGCCAAGACGCCTGTAACTAAAATCAGTTTCAGATTACAAAGTCCCACACTCAAATGCTTGAACATTCAACTTTAAAAAATGAGTGAACTTTTTTTTTTTGCACGATACAAAAAAGCAGGGGGGAAATGCATGCAGCCATCATATCTAGCTTTTAGACATCGAGATATTGCCATTCAATCCAGAGTCTACACTCTACATTTTAAAGGTACATATGAATGGAAATCCTAGCATAGGTCGTTTCAGGATAATTTGGCCAAATATATAGCATAAAATACTAAACTCTTACGTCATTTGTCAACAAATAATACAAAAGAGAACTACAGCGAGATGCAGTGCTTCCTGCTTTCAAGTTGAGCGATTAATCGATGACCAATCACAATTAATCGAGTGATTAGGGGGTGGATCCAATAGGTTAGGATGCACAAATGGGCTCATTAGAGAGGAAAAAATTGGGTCAGGCTTCTAGCATCCAGGCCCGGTAGGGTTAGGAGACGCACACACCGCCCAAAAAAAGGAGGGATAACAACACCTCAATTCGTGCTTCTGCTTTTCGAGCCACAGCGATGGCAACTCCTGTCTCTCTTCCTCCCATCGATGCCAACGCTTCTCCCTTCCTCTGCCAGAAGCCCAGAAGAACCAGCAGGTTGACCATATACATATGTCCTGAAACGACCAGTTCAACGAGGCTCGATTAGTCGGGCTGATCAATAACTAATCGTGATTAGTCAGCTGATTGGTCCCTATAAGACTAGGTCCGACTTGAAAACATTGGCGAGATGCAACTAACCTGTATGCTCTGAAAACTATCTCTGCAGAAATGTAGTTTTTGATTAACTAGATGTTTGAACTTTGAACGGCTGGTTCACAGTAACAGAAGCAGTTTTTCAGTGCCTGCCATGGATATACTCCCTCTGGTTGGATATAGATGATGTTCCAAATGGAGGTGTCAGCTCAAATATCAAAGATGGTTGCTGTTGGAACGTCAAATAAATCTGGTTGGAGGTAGTATTAACTGCAAGGTGAGTGATTACCTTAAGCATGCCTACATTATGGATTATACACTGCACAATGTCATCTGGCAACTGAAATTTGTTAAGCTCCAAAACCGGTCATAAAGCTCTGGCAATCTGCAATCATAGCATGTGAAGTATTAGTAGAGTGATTTAGGTAAGTACCTACAGGATAGTCTCTTCCAATATATTTTCTTGATAACAGCAGAAGTGCATACTATGAACTATGAACATACTGAGATTATTAAAGTGGTATGAACAGAGAGGATAACTAAGTAGAAAGGTAGAATTACGGTTCTTTGCAGCAAACGTTGCTGAACTACAGCAGCATCAGAATGTGCAGCACATGATATGTAGCTCCTATCAGTCTGCTCAGGTGATCATTGCATGTTGTTATCTGCCATATTATATCAAGGATAACTGCCCCCTATCGACAAAGCAATATGACTAGCATTACATCATAACTTTCACCAGTAATCTCCACAGGTGCAAGTTCCTTCTGAAAATAGATGAAAGCGTTTTTTGTCCCTGAGGGATATCTCTCGTCCATAAACTTTCGAAACAAACTTTGCAAAATTGTGGCAGTCAACACAGATGCGAAGGTTTTTCATAACCCGGATAGTCGAACCCGAAGGAGTAGTCATCAGTCCAAAAGTTAAGGCCAGCTTCTCGCTGTGGCCAAGAAGTATGCGTTCTTTCTGCTCATCATCAACATCATGCAGTACACAGCTTAGGTCTGGAACAAAACCAGCTGCTTTAATAGAAACATATATCTCCTTAATTTTAGTATTTATATCTTCCTTCCTGGGGTGAAAACGCTCAGTAGAGTGGAATGTATGAACAACCTTGTCAAGAATCATCCAGCTCCGCCCTGGTTCCTTTATCACAGTCTTCTTCAACATTAACTTCCTCACTCTGAGAACATCTTTCCACATCCCAGCGGCAGCATAAATGTTAGAAAGGATCACATAGTTGCCAGCATTTTCTGGTTCAATGTCAATAAGCTTCTGAGCGACAAGCTCACCGACATGAACATTAGCATGAACTCTACAAGCACCAAGCAATGAACCCCAAATTGCTCGAGATGGTTCAAATGGCATTTTTCGTATCAAATTTAGTGCCTTCTGAAGTTGTCCAGAACGTCCAAGAAGATCAATAACACACCCATAATGTTCAGCATTGAGAAGCCTGCTCTGCTCTTTGACTATATTATCAAACATATCAAGGCCCTCATCAACCAGCCCACCATGACTATAGCCAGACAAAACAGCCAACAGAGTAACACTGTCAGGCTTCACTTCCTTACACATAGATCTAAAGAGTTGAACAACTTCATGTGCTAAGCCATGTCTTCCATATCCCATAAGCATAGCATTCCAGCTAACAACTGATCTCTCGGGCATGCTATCAAATACCCTCCTTGAGTATAACAGGTTGCCACATTTGGAGTACATATCAATCAAAGAATTCTGTAAAGCCATAAAAAATGGCAACTCTTCACGAAGTATCAGCCCGTGAACCTGCTTACCATAATCCATGGAAGCAAGCCCAGACAATGCATTGAGAAGGGCTGTGAATGTAACTTGGTTGCATTGCATCCCCTCATTGTAGAGCTGCCTGAACAAATCCAAGGCTTCCTCATCAAGGCCCAGTTGGGTGTAACCAGATATAATGGCAGTATAGGAAACAACATCCCTTGCTGGAAGCATAACAAACACCCTCCGAGCTTCTTGGATATTCTCTGACTTGGCATACATGTCAAGAAGGGAACTCCCTACAAACATGTGTAACTCAAAATTTGTCTTGACAGCAAAAGCATGGACTTGCTTGACCTGGTGTATGCCTTGAGAGCCAGTACAGGATGTAAGGACTGATGCCAAAGTGAATTCATTAGGCTCACATCCTGCCAACCAGAAGTAAAATTGATTACACATACGCCATAAGTTAGTAAAATAGCATTGCGTACACCATCCTGGAAGGGTGTAAAAGTTTCGGTGCATGCTATAACATGAATGAACAAGCAAATTTGATGATCAATGGAATTCAGGTTGGTCAAGAAAAAGGACAGGCTGAACAGATTGTTAGGTATAATTATAACTTTTATGATGGCAAATGGTATAATTTAGTTCAAGGATAGTGGTACCACATGCATGCTGACAGATATAAAAGCAATGCATTAACACTTTAACAGGAGAGTAATTTAGTAGATAACCAACAAATTCAGGGAAAGGATTGAGCGGGCAGATTATGCTCACAACATAGACACTGTGGAACTCTAATCTTATGGATACCATATATAAATATATCATGCTATGTAAAGTACAAACAGTTTTCTTCATCATACTTCCACATTAGAGTAGTGAACCAATTGCATCGAAAATGGAGGCCTTTGTGGTCCAATGCCACATCATATATGTTTGTTCAGTTTGCTAGTGAGATAACAGGCCAGACTACGGCAATACAAGACCAGATGGTTTAAGTGATCTACCAGCTCTGAGCATTGTGACGAACAGCTCAAAGGCCTCGGCGGGCCGCTCATTCTGACAATACCCCGAGATCATGGCCGTCCAAGAGACCACGTTGCGCTCGGGCATCCCGTCGAGCACGTTCCGCGCGTCGCCCAGCGCGCCGCACCTAGCGTACATGATCACCAGCCGCGTCGCCAGGTACACCGCCGGGCGGTACCCCGCCGCCACCATGCGCGCGTGCACCTGCCGCCCCTCCCGGAGCGCCCGCCTCTCGACGCACTCCGTGACGGCGGCGTCGTAGTCGTGGAACCGCGCGGCGCCGCCCGCCGGTAGCGCCGCCACCGCCGACGAGGAGCGGCGCGCGTGGCAGACCGCTCCCTCGAGCAGACGAAGGCCGCGCGCGGCGACCATGGCGAGCGTGGCGTACTGGCGTCGTATCCGAGAGCCCAGGGCTCACGCCGGCATTTCACCGAGCACCTCGCGCGCGCGCCGCCGCCGCCGCCGCGGCCGTCGAGACGAGAGTGTGTTGAGCCTGAGAAGGCTCATCCTCCGTCAGATCATCACTGGACGGTTCTGATAACATTACAGTACAGGGGCCTATTTGGTAAATATTACATAAGATAGGGTGAGTATAGAAATATAGATTCAATGTAGGGTCTAATTTGTAAGTTACCCGAACTGGCCAAAGAGAGCATTAGCAGGGAGGGAAACATTTGAAAAGCTTTTTCAGTTTTTCACATTTCGGAGTGCGGCGAGCGCGGGCGGTGTCCGGCGGCGAGGAAGTCTACTGCTCGGGTTTCTCCCGCTATCAAATTCGGATCCCCGAGGTGAGCTCCGCCCCCTGACCATCCTATTAATCCCGCATTTCGCGTGCTCACTCATAAAGATGCGGCCGGATTGGGCGATTTTAACTTCTAGGGTTTAGTCAAGAGCGCCAATCTGAGCTTGCGATTCTGTCCTTTAGTGTAGATATGGCGGGGGCGGTGCCGGCCGTCGATTGCGTCGACGCGGCGGATGATCTCAAGTACGTCTCCGGGCTGAGCACCATCCTCGTGGCTACCATCCAGGAGGTGAAGGACCAGGTCTCCCAGATGGAGTTCATCTTCTGCAGGCAGCTGTTCCCGCACATCCAGGCCAGGTCGAAGCTCGTCCAGGCACGCATTGCCGACGCGGTGAAGGCCAGTGAGGATGAGTGGAGGAAGAAGGAGGCCGGTCTGGTGGACCAGCTGGAGGAGCTGAGCCGTGGGAAGAAGCTTGCGGAGGAGAGGCTGCTGCAGCTGACGAGCTCTGTTGAGGAGATGAAGGGGAAGCTTGCAGAAGCAGAGCAGTTGGCTGCCAGGCATGAGGCTGAGAAGAAACATCTTCTGGAGAGGTTGGATGATGAGGTGAGGAAAGGTGAGGCGATCCGGCGGCTCCAGATGGAGATTGAGGATAAGGCTGCTGAGTTGATCAGGGAGAGGGAGGCACATCAGCGGCTGCGGCAGCAGGTTGACCTGAAGGATAAGGACCTACTTCTGGAGCAGAGCAAGCGGAAGGACTTGATTGAGGATTACACTCAGCTGAAGACAAACTACAAGAATTTGAAGTCTCAGTACACCTTCCTTCTTGGGAAGATTGACAAGAACGAAGCCTCCAAGTCTCCTGGAGACATTTCTGTAGATACAAGGAACGCTGAAGGTCATCCAAGTAAGAGAAAACTCAAAGGTACAGCTATCGAATTTGTCGATCAGTTAAATTTCTTTGAGCTACTTCAGTTTCTGTTAATCATCAACCTTGTTTCCTGATTTACTACTACCTGGGACAATTGTGTGTGGATTTGTATTCTTGTTCCATGTTAATTATGCTTGATATTCTAACGGATGCCCTCAAATAAAAATTCCAAGTCATCATTGTTGATAGGCTCTGATCGATCTTCCAATGTGGAACTCCCAGATGCTTGTCCCCTAAATATGCTAGAAATTGCTGGTTGGACCTACACCTTTTCATTTCTTACTTGCTTGATTTCAGATTTGGAGCACACAAACAAGGAGGGCATCCAGGCCATTTACATGACAAGAGATCCAAAGAATGACTCATCTCAAGGTGCTGAAGCCCAAGCTGCCCAACATTTCAGGAACTCGCGCTTTGCTATGCCATCTCGCCCAACTAATCCACTGCCAAATCATGCTGCCAGCAATTCAAAACTACAAGCTTCGACCAATGCTGCTGGCCCAAGTATAAATTGGAGGGAGACCCGTGCACGCAAAGAACCAGGTGTTGCTGATCCACATGATGATTTCCTTAATACACCTCTGGAGGCACTCAAGAATACCATTAGGAACCCTGCAACTCCAGAAGAGGCACAGGCTCTTGCTGCCTCTCCTCCACAAGACATGGAATTCAATAACTCAGATGATGAAACCCAAGATATGAATATTGCAACTCAAGCCCTCAGAAACATCCCTAACATGCCGGTTCCCAAGCAGCAAAACACGATATCAGTACAGCCACCAAAGAAAGATTTCAAATACAGGGAATCAGTGAGAAAGAAAGCTGATCGGGAGAACCTGAAAGGCATCGAATGCAAGCAGTGCAAGAAGTTTTATGATGCTGTTCTTCCTGATGGCCGTGCAAATGGTGATGGTGGAGGCTCTACAAGCTTGCGCTGTGAGCACCATGATGGTGTATCCAGACATCGGTACAGGTATGCGCCACCTCTGACGCCAGAAGGGTTTTGGAACATTGGTTTTGAATCAGAAATGTAGCAGTACATGAAGTAGCAGGAAACCTTCAGTGTTGTATATAAATACAATATCTTTCCATAATGTATGTTCTCGATCACCGCAAGATATAGTAGCGATATCTACAATAAATCACATGTTGCTGCTGATGTTAGAGAAGTGCTCAGCCTTGCGTGAGGTTGATGGTAGGCTGTAGCCACTGTCAGTTTATTAAAGATTGGATGCTCTGTCAGTTTGTTATTGATTTGTAAATTCATAGGTCGACCTCTTTTTCTGCCGTGAACCATCTTTAGTTTTACCATTGAGAATCTGGATAAGAGTTTACATCAGCTGGAAACCGCAGTCCTCGCACTGTTCTTTTTCATTCTTTCAGTTGTCTGCAATTCATCAGTATGTGCACTTGCTGACAGAGCCCTTTAGCAGCTTATTGTAGATCTTGGTACAGCAAACTAAAGTTTACTGCCAGAAATGTTTTCCTTGAGCTCCTCATTTCACCTCTCTTACAAGTACGCCATTTCAGTGAAATCTTGAAGCGCTTTACTGTCACTTTTGTTGGCTTTCTCATCTACTCGTCTTGTTCTCTGTTCAAAATCCCGTATAGCTGTCCCATACGTCCTGAGATTCAGGTTCAAATCGATCTAAATTCTCCACGGCAGAATGTCTGGGTTGACTTTTGTCCAAAACAAGGGCGACAAAAACTTTTCTTGTTAGCCAACTCGTCTTCCTCTGATTTTCTTTATTGACGCCATGCGGCTCATACAAAAAAAAATCTCAGGTGGTTTGAACCTTGTTTCTTACGTACTGCATTTCTAAAAAAGAAATCCTTTACCTAATTAAATTGTGCTGCATTCGTTATTTAGGACAGAGAAATCGGCAATTTTTTCCATTGCTTGTTAAAATGCAATCGAGAAGGGTACAAGACCCATAATGTTTTTTTTTCTCTGTTCCTCAAATAATGCCGCTCATATAACCTCAAGATTGGGCCATTATAGTCAGAAATACACCAAGAATATCAGCAATGAAACCAGCGCCCATCTCTACAACGACAGCTGTAGGAAAGCTGATATCCTTACCCATCCATTCCATCTTCAGCTCCATACCAATAGTATCTCTATCTCTATATTTACATCCCCCTCTCAAAATGTTGATTTTGCTGCGCTTGACATTGCCATCCACAGCCGTCATAACTCAACTTCTGTGTAGCTCGATCAACTGAAAATCCATCTCTGCGGTCACGCACCGCATATATGTTTGGCTTCCTCTCCTGACACGCTATCTACCACCGTTGCTCAAAGCTCCGTCTTTAGCTTGCTTGGTGGGGGTTGCTGCGCTCCTGCAGAAAATCCATGGAAATGGAGACAAAGTCAGCATGAAATTTCAAAAACTTCCGGTCTCAGTGCTGGTAATAAGTTGAAACTGGTCGAAATGTGAAACTTTTGAACTGAAATTTCAAAGAAACAGTTTTGAGGCATTCAATGCGAGCTCATGAACGAGAGATCTGCATGTCCAGACTCCAGACCTGCCGCTAGCTGCTCAGGGGCGATAAAGATGCTGGCCGGATCGCCGGACAGCTCTTGCTGTATGCCACTCAGCACTGAGCAGGCAACCGGTACATCAAGAAGCTGTCAATTATTTCTAGGCAAAAACAGATTCTGCCAGCCGTAATGCAGTCCAGATATCATCTCGTCAGGAAGGAGGAGGGGTCCCCAGGGGGGTTTAATGATTCCTGATGGCTTTGCATGATTAGGCCTGTACCTCCAATAGCTCCTGTCTCTCCTCGCTCCACAACGCATTCTGCTTGGATCCAGGGCCGCAGTGCAGGTCGGCTGCCCAGATCCGAACGGCAGACCACCGAAGGACGCTGTTCTTCAGTTGCCGTGAAAGCGGGAGTGGTGTTCTAACCTAGATCACTAGGCTGATTAGCTTTGCTTGCATTGTATGATATAGGATCTACAATTGTAGATAGCACATCTTTACAAGCTATGGAATATCGACATACAAAACATTGTACCCACTCTGTAGATAAAGAGGAGCTTGAAATATAGACAGATCAGCGAGCTCAGTTTTATGATGGCCAGGACTGAACACTCCAGCAATCCATTTATTCCTCTATAATATCTATCACCTTATCATGTGCTAACCTACAAAGTTACAAGGCAGTACAAATGTAGCTTCAAAACTTTTTTAAGAATTGTTTGTATGAGTCGGAAAGCGATAGCTTACTTCATGCAGTGGCTTATTATCAACATTTATAACAGAAAAAAAAGGGCCACGGCCCCATTCAGGCTGGCTGAAGTAGTTTCCAGCTGGCTAGCTCCAACACATAAAATTGGACGCAGAGACAGACAAGTAGTGGACAGCTTACAGAAACAGTGGGCCCGTTCACAGTTGTACGAGTGGTCAGAAGGGCCCAAGGGACCAGATCTGCATCTACAGGCCTCAGCCAAAGCCCAAACAGAAAGACGGGGGCGATATGGTTTCTGGTTCTGGACATGCATTTATTGATTCGGGCCATCCACACCAACCGGTTGGGTCCGCCAGTGCCAGAGAGAACAGATCCACCAGACCAACACACAGGTGGCCCCCTTGCTTTACCACCCAAAATTGTGGCGATGATGGCAATAATGATTGAACAAACAAAATAAAAGAGGCCAAGATTCTGGAAATCGCACTCTAATGTAATCTTTCTGGGCTCATATGCTTTTTGGTAATATGAAAAATAGCTGCTAGAACTAGTTCTGAAGCTATGGAAAGAATTGTTTTCCTTCCCAGAAGAGGCGCAGCGATTCGAATTAGACATCTCTGTTGTTTGCAAATCCAAAAGCAGACAGAAGAGTTTCTAGTTGTGATCTATAGCTAGTTATCATGTTTATCAGCTCGTGCGAAATAGGCAGACACTTGTTCACTGTTGCACCACATGCTTTTGTATGTCTTTTGCTTCACCTGTGTTTCTTCAATAATACCAGTACTGTTTGCAAACTGGGCCTATGTAACAGCAACTCAAGCATATTCAAATCTTGGTCATGACTCATGAGTCGACTATAACCTTCAGTAATTTCCGCTAGTAGAAACTTTCATAGCAAGTTTTAAGCTATAATCCAAGTTTTTTAAGATTTAATTATTTACTTAACTGTAAATTTACTAAACCCTGGACAAAGAGACAAAAGTCGTGGTCCAAGCGAGCCTGAGATACGAGAGGTAAATGACAAACAACTAAATTCGACTAGGAAGAGGTTATGAGATTGCATGCAAGTTTTACCAGAGCTTGTTAGATCGTAGCCGAAGAGAGAGGGGCTGGAGTTGCTGAAGACTGGAGGATGGCCATCCCCTCGCTTTTCCCACTGTGGCGCCACTTGGTGTGGATGAGCTAAATCACCATGCCAGAATTGTTGTTGAAGTTGCATGAGATGCCTTGCTCCATGAACACCCATTTCTGGCCAGGTGACCTGCTCCAAGTCGATTCCATTCTTGCAGTTCAGGCCTGCTATCCTTCCACACTGTAAAAGTAGTAGTAAACATATAATTAGTAATTTTGAAATTCAAGAGGAACAAGCGCAGAGTCTTCATGCAGCAAAGTTACGCACTTCAAACAGTATAAAGGATTGATTCGAGACAGATGGGTATTCGATTTTTTTCTACAGAATTTCCTACTTCAAAAATGCTTAAAATTCAGAAAGCGTGCATATTTGAGCATTGTCTAGATTTTTTTTATAACATGTGGGCCATTAAGAGCAAGCATTTGGTCACTGTTAATAGGAATAGTTCAAACTACATTGTTCAATATGGATTTGTTAAGCCTAGGGCATTCGAATCATAGCAGACAGTTTTTTTTTCCTGAAGGCAAACCTAAATTTGGGACCACCCGAGTACAATGGCAACCCGACAGGCTGGCACTGGCAAGATAAACTTACATGACAGCAACATCCCTGCAGAGTTCCCATTAGCAATATTCAAAGAAGCTCTGGGTCTTCTAACAAAAAAAAATCTCTGGGAAATGGCAACCTCATTAATCAGAAAATGACACATTCTTCCATTTCTTCCCTGCATAACTAACTTACTACCTGGCACGCGTACATGTTATAGTGGTCTGGCTGCTTACAACAGCTAGGTTCAATTCAGAATAGCCGTTCCCAACTAGGCTAGCACCAGAAAGAGCAGCCGGCATATTCATGGGTATGCATGAGGGAGCCAAATAATTCAGAGAGAAAATTTTTCCAAAAGTGAGCTCGTATAGTTTTCATTAACAAGACATCATGCTCCAGGACAAAGCTTTCTTTGAGAAAGAAACGTTTCTGTAAATCTATGCAGGCCCAACTTGTGGAAAGCTGACAGAAAAAGGATGGCTGCATTAGTACCTCCGTGGTCAGAAAGCTGTCTAGCCCACCAAAGTCCACCCTTGGGTTTACAGCTGCAAGCCTCATTGACAAGTACTGGACCCAACCACAATCAACAAACAGTAGTGAGATTAGGAGGAAGAAAGTGTGTGCTACGTTGGTTGAAACGAAAATGAGCATTTCAGATTTACAGGTTGTGCACAAGGGATATCAACAGTTACCTCAACTTGCCTTTGGAGGGACTGCACATGATTGATGATCTCATCCAGCACCAATGCTGTTCCTGATACCTAATAGGGTCCGAAAGGCAAACATCAGCCACTAATTAACTAATTCCGTTTCCTCAGTTTGTTCTCCCAATTTCATTATGTGAGTTAAAAAATAAAATAAAATGGAAAACTACCTAAAGTTTATTGGAAACTGAGGCAGAAATCAACAGTGTTTCAAAAGACCAATTGGAAGAGGGAGGGAGCTACAGCCTACTAGCATTCATGAAGAAGTTGAATCCACTCATGAATAAGCATAACATGCTTGAGTACAGAACTATCGCTCATCGGTCCGTGACAACGAATGGCTTTCTGATTTTGTAGCCAGTCCAGCTAAAATCACAACTGTTTACGAGGTTTTGCGATGAGAACAGTAGTTGGAATAATTCTTGAGCATATATTGTACACCGAAGCTACCAGCCCAAATTGGCCAGCCGGCGGCCAGCCCTGCACGTTTGTTGAAGGCACCACAGAGAAAAAACATCACAGGGAATTGGCCTAATAATCTTCCAGAGTGATTGAAACCTCCAGAGCCCAGAACAAAAGCTGCTGTCCTTGCGGTGAAACGAAAATAATGGTGAAGCCACCGTGGCAGCAATGGCACACACCAACCACGCCCAATAAACTCCACGCGCCAACAAAGATCAACCATCCGCCATCCTCCCGAATGGCACAGCCCCAGCCTACCCAGCCACCTTCCTCACACGCATCCTTGCCTCCACATCCACACCACATCCCCCCGAGAGGCACCCAAAGATGCCGACCCATAATCCATCACATCAATACATCATCGCGACGGCAACGCAAAAGTTGAAGGATAGCAACATTCCATCATCAGGATATAGGAGGATGGAGGCATCGTGGCGTCCATCTCGCGGCGACCACGCAAGCCATCCCCCCGCCCCCGCCCATCAAGCTATAGCCACCCCCCCGTCACCTTTCCAAAGGGCGCTGCCGCATTCTGCCCAGACAAGCACGGCCGAGGCTCGGTTAGGCACGCCGGATCACGCATCGGCGGTGCTCCCTTATCATCCACAAGGGCGCGCGCCGCGGCGTGCTCCTGCCTGCCGGCCGGCCACGATGCCAGCCACCCATTCCCGTCCGCCCCACCCCCAGCAGCTGCACAGACCCCCTATGGACGTGTCGGGCGCGCGGTGCCTGAACGGTCCGGCACCGCCACGTTTCGGAATTCACCGCATTTAAGCTCTCCCCACCCAGAAGCCAGCCTTGATACGGACTGTATTTTTTTTGCAGCGAGTTGAGACGGACTGTGCTGCACGGCATCGAAGGGGCCTAGCATTTTCGATCGCGGTGCCTTGCACAGTTGCAGGCACCGGGGGGGGGGGGGGGGGGGGGGGGGACTATTCCGAGATGGCCTCTCATCAGCAGCAGTAAAAAGACCACCGAAAAGCAGCGCGTACTTGGCCGCACGGCGTAGGCGACGCGAAATTTACACGGCGCTACGCGACATGTCAGCGTAGTACTAGGCTTCCATTTCCATCTCCATCCAAAGGCAGATCATGCGCGGGTACGCAGCAAGCAAACAAAATGTAGTTGGCAAAAATCAGGGGTGGTGCGGGTGCGATGGGGGAAATGCAGATTAAGATACAAAAGGATAAACAAACACGAGGGTGATAGATAATGAGTGAGAGAGAATTGCAGGCAGACCTACCTTACTGCAGCCGGGGACCAGCTCCTTGAGCAGCTCCATCCTCGCGTTGATCTTCTCGCGCCTCGCCTGGACGTGACGGGGGATTAAAATTAAACAGAAAGTTAACCAGCTTTTTCCGATGATGGGGGAGGCTGGAGGAGAGAGGGGAAGAAGAAGAAGAAGATTTGGTGGAGGGGCGCGAATAATTAAGTGATTAGCGGCGAAAGCGATCCCCTGGAAAGGCGGTTCCGGCGACGTCACCACGTCCTAATCACCCAATCATTGGCATAAACCCCGCACCGCAACCGAATCTAATCCCCCCCTGAGCCACGACGGCCGGCGGGTTAAGCTCGGCGTCGGCGGGCGCGCGATTAGCGGCGGCGAGCCGGCGAGGGGGGAGTGGAGGAGGAGACTGGAGACGGAGAGGACTCACCCGCTCGGCGAGGCTGTGGCTGTCCGTGGCCTGGCCCCGGCGGGCCCGCACGTGCACGTACGCCGGCTTCTCGTCCTCGCCGTCCGGCTTCTCCTCCGCCGCCTTCCCCTTCTTCGCCGCCGCGGCTTTCCCCTGCGCGCACACGGAGCGGTCCGGAGTTAATAAAGCAGTAGAGCAAGGCAGGGCAGGCAGAGCCCCGGCGAGGAGGGGCGCGGGGAATGCGGTGTCCCGGTGTCCCTACCTTGGAGGCGGCGGGGTCGGCCTTGCGCTTGCCGGCGGCAGGAGCGGGCGGGGGTGGGGACGGGGAGGGCGGCGGCGGGGACGCGAACGAGGAGAAGCGCGCGGCGCGGTCCACGAGTTGCGGGTCGGAGGGGAAGGCAGGCGCGGGCGCGGGCGGTGGCGGCTGTGGCGCCGCCGCCGCCGCCACCGCAGCCTGGCGGGGGAGCAGCAGCTCCATGGCCTGCGAGGTGGGGAGGCCCAGCAGCGCCGTGAAGGAGCCGCCGCGGGAGGCCGCCGGGGAGGAGGCGGCGGGCCCCGCGGCGGAGACGGGGGCGGGGTTCAGCGCCGCCGCCTGGATCTCGCCCCCGGCGGCGGGGAGCTCCTGCGGCGGCGAGGGGTGGCGCATTGGCGCGGCGGCGGCGGCGGGGGCGGGGGCGTGCGGCCGGCGCGAGGGGGGACGGAGGGGAGGCGGACACGGAGGCGGGGGAGACGGAGAGAGTCGCCGGTATTTATAGGGGGCCAGACCCGGGGCGCTGAGGCGGGAGCTGCTCTGCTGCGTGCCCCCGGCTCTCTAGCTCGGGTCGGGTCAAGGAAGGAGAAGATGGGAGCGGGCGGGGAGGACGGTTGGTTTTTTCATTGTTACTGCTGGCTTTTTACCGGGCGGGGCCCACGCGTAGGCCTCTCATCTCATCACGTAGGCTGTGGCGTGGCGTGGGTGGGAGGGGAGGACACTGGGGGTGAAACTCTGCCGGTGTTGACTTTTACCATTTCCGGCAGTGGGCGTGGTGGACCGGGCCGTGCGGCCGGTGCTCTCTGGAAGTAGCAGGCGAGATTTTTTTATTTTTAGATTTTTTTATTTCGTTTTTACAAAAATACACGGCGTCGATCGGTATTAGCGGGAATGGGCGCCTGGCCAGGTACCTGGCGCCAGGACCCCGGGCGCCAGGCCTGGGCCACAAACGGACCCGGGTGTCTCGCGGGACGGCGCGGGACGGCCGGAACGGGCGGGCGCGGGACGGCCGGAACCGGGACGGCGCGGGACGGCCGGAACGGGCGGGTGAACGGATCGGCGGGGCGGGGGCCTGGCGCCAGGAGCCCCGGCGGCTCTCTCTCTGCCCCCGCCCTCTCTCTCCCTCTCTCTCTCCCAGAGCCGAGGCGCCGCCGCCCTCTCTCTCTCCCAGAGCCGAGGCGCCGCCGCCCTCGCTCTCTCTCTCGCAGCCGCCCTCGCTCTCTCTCTCGCGCGCAGAGCCGAGGCGCCGCCGCCGCCGCCGCCGCCGCTCTCTCTCCGAGAGCCGGCCCCGCCCTCTCGCAGAGCTTCCAGAGCCATTCGCCCCCAAACTCCAGCGCCATTCGCTTCGACCTCGCTCTCTCCGAACCCCGAAGGACCTCGCTCTCTCCGAGCTCCGAAGACCTCCTGCTCAGAAGACCTTCTGCACCTGCGGCGAGCTCCGAAGACCTCCTGCTCAGAAGACATCCTGCACCTGCGGCGAAGGTAATTAATTTTTTTCATAGTTTTTTATTTGTATAAAATATTTATTTACGAATTTAGTATAGTTAAATGTGGTAAATCTGTTAGTATAGATTTTTAGAAAAAATTTAAAAAGTAGAATTTCGTAGAAGTAACTCTAGATCTGTTGTAATAACTGGATTTAGTATTTAGTATTAGTATTTAATTGAATATATTCTGTTATATTTAGTATTTATTTATAGTATTTAGCATTTAGTTTACGTATTGTCATTATATATAGAATATGAATGGTTCAATATATTGCAGAGATGTCAACCAAGTTGCAGTTTGAAATATATTATGGTAAAGGCAGTGTTGTCGAAGGTCCATATGGAGTATAGTTGAATGGGTTTAGTCATACGAGGAAGGGAATAGATAAACCTTGGGACAAATCATTTGGTTCCGTGCATAGGTGGCTAGAGCGTGGGTTCCAGATTGACACAGAAACACATGTGCTCACAGTCCAAACTCTTGTGACATGGGCAAATGAAGGTGTTTTCTGAGAGTTAATGTTGATCCGCAACACCTCTGACTGAAAGATGTACATTAGTACGGCTGTGCAACGTGGTTGGCCCCTTGGAATGCTTGTTCAAAGCATTCCAAGGGGCATAGTTTCTTCTGAAGGTGTTGAGAACTACGGGAACACAAATGTTGCGATGGCAGAAGATATAGGTTTCGAACATGGACAACAAAATGAGGATGGGCACACTGATTTGGGAGTTGCAGTTGTTGGACATGGGACCAGTGGTACTGCAGATGATGAAGAAGGGAATGGTAGGCAACATGAGGTGGAAGAACAAGCATATGAGGGGCGAGGTAGTCAGGCAGAGCCGCAAGGACATGAAGAAGAGGGCCATGGTAGTCAGGCAGAGCCGCAAGGACTGGCGGATGAGGGGGAGAGGATACCAAGCATTGTGCAACAAATGCAGAATGAAGATGATGAATTTGCTCAGGCGCAGGAAATCGGAGAAGGATCCGATGAAGATGAGGACTACCCAATACCCGGCGAGTGGAGAGAATATGGATTTGGCAACCCTGTTGTACATGATGCTAAGTAGCAGGAGTGGGAGTACAGAGAGAATGAGGTAGTTCAAGGTGCAAAATATGCTTCTAGTGCACTTCTTAAGGAAGCAGTTAAGCTATGGTCATTATCTCTGAAGAAGGAATTTAAAGTAGTGAAATCTACCCAGAGTGTGTATGATGTCTGTTGTGTCAGCGAAGGGTGCCCATGGCGACTTCACGCCTACAAAGGAATTATGAAAACCCATTGTAAAGTTTCAATTATTACAGAGCATACTTGTTACAACAGAGAGGTGCCAAAATACAATCGCAACTTGACCGCTGCATTGGTGGCAAATGAAATGTATGGCCGCATCCTTGACGCGCCACACTTCGAGCCAAAACAGATAATCAGAGAGATGGAGCTGCAACACCAGTACACCATAAGTTATGCAAAGGCCTATAGGGCGAAGCAGAAGGTGTTTGAGATGAGGTTTGGCACGTACGAAGATTCATACGATAATCTTCCTCGTATGCTCGCCACAATTGCTCAAAGAAATCCTGGAGGCGTACCTGTTGTGGCTGTTTGGATTTATTATGTTCAAGAATGGCACTAGCAACTCCGTCGACAAGGTACTCATACCCTATGCGCGAGAGATTGCAGATGCACCCGAGGATGCTGTTCCCCTTTGGAGTTGGGGTTCAGCTGTGCTGGCGGCGACGTACCGTGGCCTTTGTGATGCCTACAGTAAGGATGAGAGCAACGCAAGGTTTCAGGGCTGCGCGCTACTACTACAGTTGTGGTCGTACGAACGGTTGGCCGTGGGTCGACCTATTGTGGACCATAGAGGCTATGAGGCACAGTACTACGGCCAGCATGACGACGATGGGCCGACTATGGGCACGCTTTGGGTGTGCCCCCGTGAGGTACGTTGTTCATAGCGACGTTTATAAACAAAAAACAAAATTGCATCCTCCATTGTAACTCGGTCATTCATGCTTATTGCAGAGGACTTGGGCCAATGAGCAGGCAAGACATACGTATCCGAGCTTCGTCGTCGCGCTTGATCGGCTTGTGGCCGAAGACGTCATATGGGAGCCATATAGTGCAGCCGCTGTGGGAAGTCGTGCTCCTTATGAGTTGTCTTCTATGTGCACGTCGAACGAGACTTTGTGGTATACGACAGCCTCGTTGGTCTATGATATCTACATCGAGCCACACTGTCCGCACAGAGCTATGCGACAGTTCGGGTACGCGCAGCAGTTTCCGGTACCACAATTTATATTCTATTTCAGGTTGAGTCGGCTTGGGCAACCATGCTCAGGCACGTGGGTGACCAAGGTCGAGCCCTACGTCCAGGCTTGGGACAACGCTCACCAGGACGTGGTGCATCCCGTTGTGCCACACACAGATTGGTGGTATGAAACTTTCCTGACGTGGTACCGACCCCGCACTCGTTGTCACGTCACGTATGCCGACACTCAACCTGTGCCACATGAGTCAAGCTCCACGGATGCATATGCCCGCCATAGGGACGAGGCACTAGCGGGAGCAGTAAGTCAATGTTTGAATTCTTGCTAATGTTTCGGTCAATGTTCAACACTAGGAAACATTCGCTAATGTCGGTCAATGTGCAGATGCAGATATGCTGCCAACTACAATCAAACACCAACGATGCACTACAGCGGGTACGAGGCGGCAACCCTTTTACCCCAGACAAGCAGTTGCAGCGGTTGACAGCGGCGAACGAAAGCCTCGTTTCCATGATGCACGCATGGGGTTATTCCATTCCCCTGCAGGGTCCCCCCGGCACCAGCCACCGATTCCTCCACAGTACACTGGTACATAAATATACTGCGTTACTTATGTCAATATGTACCCACCTCTTTAGTTATTCCATGTCACATTGTTTGGTTTTATTACAGCACCCTCTTTCTCATACATGCCACCGATGGATCCTGCATCGACGTCCTACACGCCGATGCATCCGTCTCCACAGCATGTCACACCGATGGATCCTCCGTCCATGTCGTACACTCCAATGGGTACGTCACTTCAGCCTCAGTCGTCCATGCCGTACCAGCCGATGGGTCTGGCCACGTCGATGTCGTTCACGCCGATCCGTCCACAGACGACAGGTGCTCTCATACAATCCTTTGTGTGCTTGTTTATTTGTGCGGGTACATAATTTATTTGTATTGACAAACACATAATATTTTCTTTCAGGATTTAACCTATTTGAAGGTGTACAAGACCACCAGCTCAACTTCTCAGACTTGGAACACGACCAGCACGATATCATTGGCGCTTCACAGTTAGAGGGTGCTCCACTTTTTCCCACACAGGAGGCCACACAGACCCCTGTAGAGCAGATTAGGCCGCACCGAGTGCATCGGTCTCCTGATCCTTTAACGTACTCGGTGGGGCATGTGCACGCGCAGCAGAGGCCAAAGCGAGGTCGGAGTCGTAGGGATGGGTAGCTATGTCGACGCGTATGTTTTTATGATGCATGTATGTTTTTATGACGGAAGATGCAGATCGCCTTCTCCAATTATTTCGCCTTCTCCAATTATTTCAACAAATATTATTTAGTATGAATGAAGAATTTGGATGACCTATTTGAACAAATATTTAGTATGAATGAAGAATTACCCGGGCCAGGTGCCTGGCGCCCAGACTCCGGGCGCCAGGTGCGTGGCGCCCAGACCCCGGGCGCCAGGTGCCCGACCCCGTTGATGGCCGGCCCGTTTGTTTAACCCGCCGGTGGCCGGCTCCGACGGCCGCTGACGGCCGTTAACGGGGCCAGGCCCTGGCGCCCGGTGGCAGGGCGCCAGGTACCTGGCGCCCGGACCCCGGGCGCCGGGCGTCTATTCCCGTCAAATTACCCAAACGGTGTATATTTTCGTAAAAACGAAATTAAAAAAATGTAAAAATAAAAAAAGCGCGTAGCAGGCGAGGGCGCGGGCCAGTAGCAGCTGGTAGACAGAAAAGAGAGGCTTCGCTCGCCGACTCATCAGAAGCCGGGTCGGGCCGGTCAAAAGCCCGGGCTCTCCTGGGTCGCTCGCCCGACCTACGGTGAAAGTCTTCTGGATCTGGTCTCTCAAAGGCCCTCTACGTGGAAGCCATCGAATTTCGGAGATTTTAATCCATACATACATGCCACCAGGATTTAGAATCTATATGCGCCGTTTAGAATGCGAGAAATTTTATCCATTCCTGTGTTTGTTTTTTCTGTAATATTTCTGCGTTCTAAACGAGACCCTAGTGGATCGCGGACCATACAGTCTAGATTATGTGAAAGAAATTTCTGTAAAATTTTTGCGTTCTAAATGTTGTGGAATCTGAGAATATGAAGAAACATGGATCGCAGATCATGGAGTCCAGATTATGGAATCCAGTGGCCTCCCTACGCAGGTTGTTGGGACAGGTTTGGTATCCGGTCTCACCGGCGAATTTTGCCACGTCGAAAAGAGGAACGAGAATTCTAAAAAGAGAGAAATACAGTATTATCTTTTGGCTAAGGAAAAAAACGTGTCGAAAGAAAAAGAAAACGTTTTACACAAAATAGAATGGTAAAAAAAAATCCCAAAATCGGCTTGTGGCGTGTCCTTATTCTGCTTAAAAAAACGCTAGAGTTTTGTCCAGGTTGCATGCAGTTGCACATCAACAATCCGCCGTTGCCGATCAGCCGGCAGCCGTCCTCGTTGTCCAACCACGACACCGAGGGAAAGGGTACCGATGCAAAGCTCCAACGTCCTAGGAAAGCCTGGCTAGGAAGATGCAGCACGTGGGCGAGCAACGGCCACACATGTCAGTTAGTGAGAAACGAGCAGTGGCCCGCCGGCCGTGCGTGCGCCGCCACTTTTCCTCGGGGAAGACGGCTGCACGCACACACAGACGCAGCGGCTCGGGCGAGTCGTCCACTCCGCAGCTGACACTGCGTTCTGGTCTGGTGGAGGGCTGCACTGCTTGGACGCTGCCGCCTGCCCGTGCCAGCCAGGTGCAGCGACCGTGCTGGCCCGGCTGCTGTTCGTTTTTTACTTTCCTTTTCCGCGCCACGCCACGCTGGGTTGCCCGAGATGGGCCGTGGGCTGAGCCCGTCGAGCGCCTCGGCTGCATTCGTCGGTTTCGGGGACCAACGCTTGGCGGTCCGCTGCTCTGTGGCCCGGCCCAGCGTATAGTTTTGGAACTTCGCTTCTTCGCCTTAATTTGAAAAAAGTCCGTCACGGGTCCCTCAACTTGTAGCGAAATCCAAATTTAATCCTTAAAGTCGAAAACCAGAAACGACGAGTCCTTGACCTCGTAAAACCGGTCACGGAAGGTCCTTGTGCCAAACCGGACCTGGTTTTTGCCTACGTGGAGCCGACGTAGCTGTACACCCAGCCACATATTATTCCACGTGTCAGGGCGCACATGTCAGGTTAACAGAGCGTAGCATCGTGGGCGCGTGGCATTGGTGGAGCGCGTCCGTCCTCGAACTCGGCATCGTCGGCGGCCATCCTCGACCTCAGGGGCGGCATCGTCAACACGCGGCCGTCCTCGACCTCGGGAGAGGCGACGGCCATCGCGTTCGCGGGAGGGGAATGGAGATGAGGTCGGAGTAGGCGTCGTCACGTCGTGGATCTGCGGCGACAGCTCGTGCGCAGCACAGGATGGCCTCCACCGTGGACCGCGTGGAGGCAGCCGTCCCTGGACCGCCGTCTGCGCGCCCGGAATCGCCCCACGCCCGCTGCACCGGCCCTCGCGCGTGGTCGCCCTCCTCCACGAAGAGCGGCGGCGGCAGCAGGAGGACGCCATCTCCTCACTGACGATTTTTCCCTTCGACTTTTCTCTCTTGGATCCTCTCCACATCGTGGCAATGGCGGCGCCCGCCCGTGGTCTCGGTCATGGAGGCCTCGCCCGAGAGCCGGCTCAGCGGCGGCGGCGCAGCCCGGCACTCGCTCGCGGCGGTGGCCTCGGCGCCCGCCCGCGAGCCGGCTCGGCGGCACCAGCGCGACGCGCGCGGTCCGGCACCTGCTCACGGCGTCGGTCTCGGTGGTGCGGCCCCGGGACCCGCTCGTGGCGGCGGCCTCGGCACCCGCGAGCGCGTGATTGAGGCGGCCTCGGCGGCAGCGACGCGGCGGCGTGGCCCCGACATCGGCTCGAGGCGGCGGCCTCAGCGCCCCCTGCACGCGTTCTCATGGCGGCGACGCAGCGACGTGGCCCCGTGGTTGCGGCCGCCAGCGTGCTGCTGGCCGGCGGCACCATGGCGCATGAGGTGCGGCTGGGCGCCAACGGCCTCTGCCCATGTGAGAGAGTGGGGCAGAAGAGGAGGATGTGAGGCTGACAGGTGGGTCCCACCACATAGCTGCCACTTAGGATCGCCACACGGACAAAACCATGGTCGGTTTTGTTCGAGGACCTTCTATGTCTAGTTTTACAAGTTCAAGGACCCATTATTCTTGATTTTCCGATTTGAGAATAAATTCTGGATTTCGCTACAAATTGAAAGATCCGTGGACTTTTTCCCATTAATTTTGCAGTTATTGACGCACGCAGAGGCACCCACAGGGTCGCGGGTCGCCCGGCCTCGTACGGCCGTACTCGCACATGAAGGCTGTAGGCTGCGCAAGTCCACGCTTCTCAGAGAGACATTAGCTGAGTCTCTCGTATTCTAGTCACACAAAGATAGGTACCACTTCCTCAGCCGTAGGCTATTTTCATCCGCTGTCTATTCCACCACGCATATTTCAAACTTCTCTCTATGTACAGTGCACGTATAGTGCAAAATAATGTTTTATGCGTTTTCAGTGGACGGACTAGTGAGCACGGTCTCAAGCATTTTTTGATTTATTCTAAAGTTAGAACTTTCGAATCTTTAACCAATGATATTTTTTTACAAACAATTTTATTCTAAATACAAAAAATTATATGTTGTGATAGTTGTTTTGATGATTAAATATACTAACATCATTTTGTTGTTGTCAATATCCATGATTTTTTTTCTATTTGTAGTCAAAGTTAAAAGAGCTTTGACTTAGAACAAATTTAAAGATAACTATATTCTCTAAAATGGAGGGAGTATATATTTTAGAGTGAAATTGCACATCAGATTACTAAACTTATTACGTGGTACCATCCAGGTCCATGAAATCCCAAAGTGATCATCTGGTCCTTTAACTTGTGCTCATCTCGGTCCATCAACTTTCCATTCTTAATTCATTGACGTCCAATTGTAGATCTAGATTTATACCGGAAAGAACCACTTTAAAAGTTAAAAGGACCCAGATGATCGCTTTGGAATTTATGGATCCGGATGGTACCATGAGATAAGTTTAGGGACTTAGAATACAATTCACTCTTTTTTTTATTAGTGGACTAGTTCAGTTTAGGCCACTATAAGCTAGGTTGTTTGGATCTATTAATAATAATGCTAATTTCAGCAGTTAACAATTAGCAGCCTTAATTCAAATAGACGTAAAGTATAACTTTAATTTGGTCATCTGCACGTTAATTAGAGATGTACACAACTAGTAGTATGAGTTTTCAATATGCATGTGGACATCACGATTTGAGCACTTGCTTCTTGTGTATGGTACTAGGGTAAACTTGAGATGCATACAAGCAGCGTACTCCACCGACGTAGCTGTCAAATGATATTTTACCCCTGCCGGCCTGCTCAGCCGGCCTCCGATAGATATATATTAACGATGCCAACAATGATGTTTTGCGTTATAGCAGCATTACCCGGTCCAAACGTTAACGCAAAGTTATGTGTACATGCATGTACTCCATATACGAGAGACAAATGGTCACCCTCCGTTGAATCTTTCCACCATATAGCACTGTGCTTTTTCCCCCGAGAAAAGAGTGCTTATATTAACCAATCACATGATTACAATCAGCTGCGAGTTGGTCGCTTACACAAGCTGGAGCTCACTATGACGTGTTTGTTTTAGCATTGCACTCTAGAAAATAGGGTAGAAGTAGAGCGCTGTGACATATTCTTAAACGTCACCTACTGATCACCTCTGAGATACAATGGGAGACAATTTGCGGTAATGTACCTTGCCACAAGCAATGTCGACTAGCGTAGAAGTAGAGCAGGGGCCACTGGGGTCTTGTCTCAAGGAGGCCGATGTGGCCATTAGGGACAATTACATGTAAAGTGAAAATTGATTTCCATTAATTGGTACCGTCGAAATCTATTTGGGCCGGGTCGGTCGGCTGACGACAAGCCTTAGGTTCTCTTGAAGTGGAATGCCAAATTCAAGTTTTTCTCTGCATATACGCATAATTGCATATTCACAGCATGCTAGACTGTCTAATCGACTTCTGAAATGCACATGTACAAGATTTCAGATAATTTGGTTCAAAAGTGCTCTTCAACGAGAATTGGTTGACATCCCACAGGCTAGAGGTGTTTAGCCCTGTGTGATTGTTGGGTTCTGGGGGTGCAGCATGCATCTGCTGCCAACATGCAAATATGCAATCCGTTGTCTCTAAAACATTAAACTAACAGTACACCTAATTATTAGTATGTGTAAGCTAGTATCTAACTAACATTGACATAGGAGTACTATATATAGCCATGCCAAGTAAACAGGGTGCACTGTGATCTCATAAGATCAGCAAGGCAAGAACTAAAGCAGCAACATAGCTAGAGCTCACTGGTCAACTCTCTGCGCAGAGGGATCGGAAGCTACCATGGAAGCAGCAGCCGCAGGAGCACGCGACCTGATCGGCCCCACCGCCCTCCCCGTTCTCCTCCTCGCGATCGTCGCCGTCCTCACCGTCCTCTACGCGCTGCGCCGCGGCCGGGGCAGCGGCGGTCTCCGCCTCCCGCCGAGCCCGTTCGGGCTGCCGGTGCTGGGGCACCTCCACCTGCTGGCTCCCCTCCCCCACCAGGCGCTGCAACGCCTGGCCGCCCGCCACGGCCCGCTCCTATACCTCCGGCTCGGCTCCGTGCCCGCCGTGGCCGCGTGCTCGCCGGACGCCGCCCGCGCGGTGCTCAAGACCCACGAGGCGGCGTTCCTGGACCGGCCCAAACCCACGGCGGTGCACCGGCTGACGTACGGCGGGCAGGACTTCTCGTTCTCGGCGTACGGGCCGTACTGGCGGTTCATGAAGCGCGCGTGCGTGCAGGAGCTCCTGTCCGGGCGCACGCTGGACCGGCTCCGCCACGTCCGGCGCGAGGAGGTGGCGCGGCTCGTGGGCGGCGGCGGCCCGCTGGCCCGCGCCGCCGCCGGGGGCGAGCGCGTGGACGTGGACGCCGCGCTCATGGGCCTCACGGGCGACATCGTGTCGCGGATGGTGATGAGCCGGCGGTGGACGGGCGACGACGTGGGCACGGAGGAGATGCGGCGCGTCGTGGCGGAGACGGCGGAGCTCACCGGCACGTTCAACCTGCAGGACTACATCGGCGTGTTCAAGCACTGGGACGTGCAGGGCCTGGGCAGGCGCATCGACGAGGTGCACCGCAAGTTCGACGCCATGATGGAGCGGATACTGACGGCGAGGGAAGGCGAGAGGCGGCGGCGGAGGGAGGAGGCTGCTGCAGGGGACGGCGGCGCCGCCATGGACGTGCTGGACATGCTCTTCGACATGCACGAGGACGAAGCCGCGGAGATGCGGCTCACCAGAGATAACATCAAGGCCTTCATGCTGGTACGTCAAAACGTCATCCATGATGCTATTCTTCTCTGCACTACTACTCCTGTTTGCGAGTAATTATTATGAGTTCAGTGCAACAAATATTATTTCTTCTTGGTGATTGTCAGACTTCTGCGTAGTAGATAACTAGATACTAGATCCAATCAAGCATCGGGTTAAGCGAAAAACAAATTAAAATGGTTGCTACCATGTGCTTCTTGAATCTTGATGGAGAAACAATGCACTTGTCGTCTTGACCTCTACACCAACTAACCTCGAGATATGCATGGGTACTAGCAATTTTTAGAATGGGAAAACCAATGCAAGTGCAGGACATCTTCGCGGCCGGCACGGACACGACGACGATCACGCTGGAATGGGCGCTGTCGGAGCTGATCAACAACCCGGGCGTCCTGCGCCGTGCGCAGGCGGAGCTGGACGCCGTCGTGGGCGCGTCCCGGCTCGCCGACGAGTCGGACATCCCGCGGCTCCCCTACCTGCAGGCCATCGCCAAGGAGACGCTGCGGCTGCACCCGACGGGCCCGCTGGTGGTGCGGCGCTCCATGGAGCCCTGCAAGGTGCTCGGCTACGACGTGCCCGCCGGAGCGACGGTGTTCGTGAACGTGTGGGCGATCGGCCGCGACCCGGCGGCGTGGGCGCCCGACCCGCTGGCGTTCCGGCCGGAGCGGTTCTTGGAGGGCGGCGACGGCGCGGGGCTGGACGTGCGCGGGCAGCACTTCCACCTGCTCCCCTTCGGCTCCGGCCGCCGGATCTGCCCCGGCGCGTCGCTGGCCATGCTCGTCGTGCAGGCGGCGCTCGCCGCCATGGTGCAGTGCTTCGAGTGGGCGCCCGTCGGCGGCGCGCCCGTGGACATGGAGGAGGGGCCTGGGCTCACGCTGCCGCGGAAGCATCCGCTCGTCTGCACCGTCAAGGCCAGGCTCGACCCGCTGCCGCTTCTCGCCGCCGCTCATGACGATGTCGTCGGAGCCGAGTGACGGTGGGTGACGTGAGTGTGGATGGACCGTGGCGTGAGCTCGATTATCTGTGCCTGTGTATGTTGCTTTGCCCATTCACCAAACGCAACACTCTTGTTCGATCTGTTCTAAGTAGATCCAGGGCGGGGGTTGCACTGTCCAATACTACGCGTTGCTTGGAAGAAAACTCAATTTCTGGCGCGTCATCAAGAGAAAACTGCCTATCGGTCTACTTTCTTTTGACGAGGCAACAATGATAAATGAAAATACCGCCTTGCTAAGTGAGACATTCTACGTCGTGCTAAAGATAAGGGGGTCCAAGCATATTAGATCTTCGGATTCAAAACAGATGTCTTCTTAGTAATAGGTTATTTAAACTTCTTAATGAATAAGGAACCTGGCATACATTGCTTAGAAAGAAATATCTAAGTTCAACGCGTTTGTCGTAGGTTCAAATTAAATCTAGTGACTCATATTTTTGGAAAGGCATTTTAAGAGCCAGAGAAGATTTTTTGAGTTGTGGGACTTTCAATACAAGAGATGGCTCACAAACCATATTTTGGGAGGACACTCTACACCACTCAAAACGCAATTTTCTAATTTATACTAGGTCTATGCTCGTGCGTTGCTACGGGAGACAAATATTTTGCCATTGTTACACTCTTGCCACCAACTTAACTTTCTTTTTTGGCTCAATTGCGAGGTTCAATAGAATTGAGATACACCCTTCCATTCTTTATGTGAATTTAACTTATAAGTAGCGTATGTAGTTATATTTTTCTCAAAAATAAATCTGCCGCTATTGATTTTTCTTTTGGTTGGATCCAACCTCTTCGCGGCGGGCGGCGGGCGACTAGCGACAATGGCGGCGGAATGGCCGCAACAGCTGGATCCTCATCCGATGCCCTCTCTTTTCCTTCCGCGCAACCGTTGGGTTTCCAGTGTTACATGGACACAGGTGCGGGTGTCGGAATCGAACACAGGTGCGGTGTCCGATTCAGCAAATCGTAGAAAACAGGATTCAATGACTCGACTAATATAGTGTCATATAAAAATACAAAAGAAAATATATTTAGACCATCTTTTCACACTTACATTCTTAGCACTTACATTCTTAGCCAAACATTGAAAAAGCCCAGCCCACTCCCTACCCTAACCCTAATCTACTCCCTCAGCCCCCCCACGCAAGCAGAGCAGCCGCCACCGCTTCTCTCTCTCCCCTTTCGCCCTTCTCTCTCCTCCTCCCTTTCTTTGCGGCGCGCACCCAGGCGGCAGGAGCATGGCGGCTCCTCTACCGCCGACGGCTCCCTCGATTGCCGGCTCCTCTACTGTGCCGCCTCCCTCCTCCTCTGCCCCGGCGGCGTCGCCTCCCTCCTCCCTCAGCCGCCGGCTCCTCTCCCTCTTTGCCGGATCCAGGCCGGCCTGACGCCGCCTCCCGCCGCCTTCTCCTCGCTTATCGGCCGAATCAGGGCCGCCTCCTCCATCCTCCGACCGGATCCGGACCGCCTCCTCCCTCCTCGACGGCCGGCGGCGCTTCCCCCGCTTGTGGGCAAAAGGGCATCGGCGGTGGCAGCTGGGAAGGCGGTGCGGCCGAGCGTGCACGTGGGGCGGTTCGGGTGGAAGCGGTTCGCTGGACGACGGAAGGGGAGCAAGGCGGTAGAGGCAGCGGCGTCGTCAGGCCGGGTGGCACGCGTGCGCGGGTCGAGCCCCGGTCTGAGGCGGCTGCGTCGGCGGGCCGGGCGGCACGCGCGCGGGCCGAGCCGCAGTTCCGCGAGAGCCGCGGCGGCGGTCTGAGGCGGCTGCGTCGGCGGGCTGGGCGGCTTGCGCGCAACGCGCGCGGGTCGCGCAGAGGCGGTGTCGACAGCCGCTCGGCGGCGTCGCGAAAAAGGTGGGAAGGCTTGGTGAGGAAGGTGGAAGCCGAGGCAGTTTCAGCGTCGCGCGGAGCGAGATTTGTGGGGGGCGGAGCAAAAACGCGTTGGACGACCCCCTTAGCCTCTTAGGCTCCGTTTGGAACGCAGGAATTTTACAGGAATCGTACAGGAATTTCACAGGAATCAGTTCATTTTTATAGAAAAAACGCAGGAATGGAAGAAGAATCCTCCATTCCAAACAGGCCCTTAATGAATTGTAGAGATAGTATTGTCAATTACCCACACGCTTTTGTGGCAAATGTTATGAATCATCGGCCACTAAATATTTCTTTTCGAAGAGCTTTAGTCGGGGACAAACTAATTACTTGGAATAATCTAGTAGCTAAAGTATACGATACTTTTTCGTGGGCGGCGGGTTCGGCAAATACTAATCAGCAACATCCTATAATGTATATGATACCATTCTTGTTATGAATATCACTTGTATTTAATATATGGTAGAGATACAAGAGTCCCTAATAGAGTACAATATAAACATCCCTCCCTATACTTATACAAGAGAATATGAGATACATATCTAAACACCCCCAAAACTCAATGTGAATCAAACATATTGAGTTTGAAGAGATGAAACATATGCTAACCCAGTCTGTGCTTTGGTGAAGAAACTAGCCAATTGAAGCTCTAAAAGCACATAGCGAAGAGTGGCCACATCATCCTGAACCTGTGAACGTGTATGCATTAACAATTTAACACCAATATGCTTAGTAAGATCATTTTTATCGAATCACAAGCAATACTAATAACACATGTTCTATTATCCTATAGAGGAGTCGGCATAGAAACAGAAATATCAAATTATGCAAGCAACCATCATAACCAAGTCACATATGCTGTCACAAGAGCCATAGCATGCAACTCAGCCTCTGTACTTAACGAGAAACTAATGTATACTTTGTCTTCTAAGCAATAAGGGAACCACCAAGGAAAAGACAATAAACATAAAGAGATTAATGATCAAAGGAATCACTAGCCCAAATAGCACAACATCTATAGTCGTAAAGAGTTAGAGTGTGGAAAAAACAGATGACGCGGAATAGTTCCACGAAGATAACATAAAACACGAAGAATATGGCTAAAGTGAAGCTGGGTCGGAGCCGAAATAAACTCACTCGGGACATTTTAGTGGTGCACGTCGCACAACACCTGGTTGCACTAGCCAGCCAGCTCCATGACCTCCATCAGACACCACAGGGGCTAACCGCCCACAACTGCGAACTGCAGCAACCTAGACCAGTTAAATATGTACTCGCTCTGGTATCAAATTATAGACTATTTAGACAGTGATATGGTCATCAAGACACAACTTTGACCCTCAATGAATACTAGTATACATATTCAAAATATACCAAACATGTAATATTTTGGAACTACTGAATCGTCCGTTGTGCATGTCCTCCAGCTTCTTTCAACACCGCAAGCAAAGGTAGGACCCTACTCCATATAGCATGAGCACACAAATGCGAGGGCCAGATGCAGCTACAGAGCCAGGGTTCAAAACTTGGTCGATAATCGTACAATATCTACTGCTACCGACACAGGCCCGTATCATTTTCAGTTGATTTTTCGAATAATATAAATTTACTAAAAATGAGGAAAAATATATAAAAACTAGAGCTTCTCCTTCGCCTAATACACCACCACAAATTCATAATAAAACATTGTTTACTTAGTGAAAATTATATTTTTTAAACTCCATTAATAATTGTCGATAATTGTCTTCTTACCGTTTATAGGTGACATATCATGTGCAATCACACATATGGTGCAAGCGTGCAATTAAACCATCTCAGACCTCCAATCTAGATCCAATGCTGCATGCTATTTTTATGTTTAAACCCCCCCCCCCCCCCACCTCACCTTTCATTTTATCTCTCCATGCCTCTAAATATTTACAAAATCTCCCCTAGTCTCCCTTGGTCTTTCCAGTCACCCCTCCCACTCGCAGCAGATGAAGCACGCGCACCTGGACAGGACAGAGACCAGGGCAGCTCACTGCTCGTAAGGCAGAGCAACATATTGCATGTATATAGTATTCATCGACCAGTACAACTTCATGCACACGGCAGGGTTTAATCACTACCAATGCATGATTATCCGGTCTAATCACTATATAGAATCACTAGCATCATTGATCTGTTTAGATGAACCCTGCCGTAGTCTGCTCTTGCGCTTGCCAAGGTGAAGCATCTGGACCCATTGCAACTGTTGAGCGGCATCGAAAAAGCACAGGTGCATCTAGGGCTTTTGGATTGGCAACGGAAATCAGCATACGTCGTGCGGCAGGCAGAAAGATTGGCGACCGTTAGCGCCAGGAAGATGAACAGTCGCGGCGTTGAACCTGTAGTGCTGCCGAGCATAGATGGCCAAATGGACCGGACCAAACGGACGGCACGAGGCACGGCACGATTAAATAGTGCCTAGACACGGCACGGCACGGCACGATAAGCATAGTGTCGTGCTGGCACGGCACGATGCCACTACCATGCTTGGGCCGAGGTTGAGGTACACAGTGCCGGCATGGCACGGCACGGCGTGATTATGTTTTTTTATTCTTTTTATGAATATATGTATATAAAAATATATTATCTAACCTCAAACATAAAAGAATGTAAGCTTAGTTTGTTAGATTAGGTGCTTTAAGCATCTTATGCAAGAGGTCTAGTGTTTGAATCCCTTTAGTCATCATATTTTTGCATTATTTTTTCACCCTCACTCTCCATATTGTTGGCCCGCCGTGCTCGTGGGCCGGCACGACACGATTAGCAGACCACCGTGCCGTGTCTGGGCCGAGCCTGAGGCACGCAGTGCTGGTCGGCATGGCACGATTGGCCTGCCGTGCCTAAATAGACGAGGGTGACGATGGAAGGGAGGGTGCCACAGGTTGATTTGCAAAATATGACGGGGTGTTTTTACAAGTCTCATTGGACGAGGTGGAAGGATCTAAATGTAAAATATCAGGCACCATTGGATCTAAGGTGGAGGTCTAAGATGCGATTGTATAATTGTTCCTTGATTCACAACTTTTCTAAAGCCCAACTGACCAAATATGTATGAGTTATTTTTTGCATTATTGTATATCTGATATACCTTGGTGGTTCTAGGCCCGATCTATTGTAGAAATTCTTTTGAAGTGGTTACGTTTGATATGCTATATATATGTTAATAATTGTAATGGTATATTTTAACATTATTGCATTGTGATGGTTTAATTTAATCTCAATACATAGGAATAATTATATGTACTACACACTTTTCATAGCCACCTTTCATGGCCTTCAGGTATGGCTGTACAGATCGATTTGAGAAGTTAATGTGCAAAATATGAATAAATGGAAGCCGTATGTAAGTTCATAAATATCCAACACAGATATGTCCATATTTTTCCACTGGCAAAATAGGTTTCTCGGCCTTGCTCGCCGTTTTCTCAACTGTTTTTATCGATTATATATCGTTGATAAATTACTAATTATCAATTTTTAAAATGGATTTCACTTATAAATCGATTTTAGTGATTTCTCACCGAAGGTCACCGATAAATCTCGTATCACCAATAATGTAAACAATGAACATAGTTTATGATGATAAATCTCATATCATTGATAATGTAAACTATGAACAGAGCTCGTGACGGGAGGCACCAAGACGAAGAACACTTCCCATCCGTTCCCCATGGCCTCACCATGGCGTTGGAGACAAGGCTGAATTTGATGAGAGAGCTCGACAGCAGTGGAGGAAGACGCACGGCGGTGCCCGATCCGACCACGGTGGAGGAAGACACGCAATGGCGGCGGCAGAGGCAGAGAGCGACGGCGAGGAGACGAGCGGAAAGGCAGAGAACGGCGGCAAGGGGGGAGGGAGGCACATACGAGAAGACGAATTATTGTTTTGGGGCCGTGGGACGAAGAACGATGAACACAGTCATGCGGATGATTATCAGCCTCACAAGATCAATTTAAATCGTGTGGATGAGAAATGTAGATAGGGTGGGACCCATATCACAGATATTCTATAGACTATTTTTAAAAAGAAAATAATGTTGTCAAAGAGAAAGAATAAAATACTATAGGTGATGCTTCGATAAAAAAGCCGTAAGAAATAAACACGTGGTTAAACACAATTAATCACGACCACATAAATGCGGGTATAAGGGAACAATCTATATTTAGTTAATCACTTATTGAATTTTATTCGTCAATCAATTACTAACCATATTGAAAAAAGTATAATAAAATAATTTTGTAGAGAGGTGGTTGGATTGATACGAATATAAAACAAAGGATGGTGAGGTTTGGAGAAGAGATGGTATCGTGGTTTGGATTAAAGTTGACATTTGTCTTGATTTTTCTTAACTAAAACATATAGTACTCGATAACATCTGGACATTGTTGCTTAGCAATATACGGACCTACACGTACTGTATTGATATTTTATGCCTTCCGTGACAATGTACGCATATAGACCTAGTCCTGATAGTACAAATGCCACGAGTACGATCCGCCAGCCAACAATCTGTGGACCAAGCTAGGAACAACATAACACATGTCTAGGATTTAGATTTTCCCTTCATTCTATTTTGCCTACTAAGCGGTACCGGGCGGATGCACGTAAATGGTGACCGTGATGGTTGATTTCGACTAACTCCACGAGAAATCTATATGTGAAGTACTTCTTGAGAAGCTCTAAGAAAAAAAACGTAACATCCAGCTCCAGATTCACAATTTTCTTAGATCTGGGGTTGATGATATTTGAGAACACAACCGGAAAACATAGAGTAAATCAGTCTTAAACACATCCTAATACCCTCCGTCTTGGTTATGGTCTGTACCGATGATCTGATTTGTCTGAACTGGCATAGATCCACCTGTCGATTGTTGATCGCGTGATGTAAAAACAAATATATGTGGGACACGAACAAATGTAAGAAAGTAGAGACACACGGTGCACTGGGCTTTTATTCATTTTATTATTCTTCCCATTGTCCATACACAACTTCCCATATAGTAATCACACTATTTCAAACAATATCGGGACATTTTTCATCGCACTCTCTTTTTGCCGGAAAGCAAGCACTTTCATTTTTGATACAACACCAGCACGTAGGCTTACTGTATTGTCCATTGCAACTTTTTAGGAGGCAATATTCTTGGCGTCGTGCATTAACCTTCTCGTTTACCATTTCATCCATGATAGCTTGGCCTATTTTGCAGGCAAGAACAATAGTTCTGTTAAGGTGCATACAAACAAAGAGATTAACCTAGAACAAAGAATAAGATCGAATCATAAGATATCCATTAGTGTCCCTCTTACTTCATTCATTTTACCATGGAGAAAGAGATCATGATCATGTACTAGTTGTTAGAAGTAGATATCATGTATTTTTTTTTTTCAGATGGTATGGAAAGATATCAGCTACTATATTACTATAAAGTTCGACAAGAAGAATGGAAGCGGCATTTTGATTTCTTTCACTTACATTCCGCATGAATGGAGAAGGATCCAAGGAGCAGCAACAGAAGCAGCACTAGTGCATCATTGCGCATTGTGTGTTTCTCCATGCCGTAAAGAACGAAATGTTTCTTGTATGTTCTTGGGAGATGTGTTCTGCTGGATGTGATGCATCAACCCATACATTGTTCATATATACATATATATAGGAGAAATAGAGTAAATGGTGATTCCCTCTAATTTATCGGTGCCATGTTGCCAAAAATAATTCCATTGATCTTATGGATTGATTTGATGGACCCAATTAAAGTATCATATCTGTCAAGGCGTTTTTTTTATTCTGGAGTTCAATATTTTGGCGTGAGTCAACTATACGGCCAGCCCAGTAAAAAAAAAAAAAAACTATACGGCCAGCCTTTTGGATATGTATATCTACTCCTCTCTCTACCTATATCTACATTTATACCTATTATGTATTTATACCTATATCCATATACAATTAAAGAAAATACTATATCTACTCTCTCCATGTGTTGTTTTAGGATTTTTAGAACAAATTAGTAAAAGTGGGATATGACATATATGCCCCTGGTTAACAAACTGATCTTTCCTTTTTTGTGGTGTCTGCATGCATGCAGATTAATTTTCTTGAGAACCAATCTCTAAAACAATATTTATTGTGGGATAAATTTTAAATCCTAAAACAATATTTATTGTGGTGCCGGAGGGAGTATATATCTATATCTATAACAATAACTATGTGCTCCTATATTACTTAAAAAAAGATTAGGGCATGTTTGGAACCATTGTATTTTTTAGTTTTAATGCAATGCTATGGTGTATGAAAATACCATGGTATTTTAGTCTAAGATGTGTTTGATTATCCTGTAAAATATTATGCCTGTGCGATGTTGTAAAAGAAAGGCATCCAATTAATGAGGAAGAAAAGGTATCAGCAAAGTACGCAGAGGCTACATGTAGTACGAATAGGGATACGGATAGACATTGGCCACATGAGACCATTCCTAATGGGATGTCCATTGTCTATTCCTATTCATCTACTATTCCAACTACCCCTCTTTCTCTGTCTACAGTAGCGCTACAGTGTTAAATAGTATCAAACAATGTATAGGTATCCTATTTACACGTTCCATTGGGGATAGCCTGACTCGGCCATATGACGATGGTGATCGAGTGAGTATATTTGTCAGATGCACATGAGCTGCATTGCAGCGCATTGAATCCATAAAGGTCCCCACGGAGAGCCGCACGATGCACGCACGCTTTCTTTTCCGTCCATCTATCGGTAATTGGACTTCCATAACACATACGCATACGGCATGAAATGGACGGGTAACGAGCCACTGGCAAAGATGATGTGCTAATGCAAAAGCAAAACAAATGCCACGGCGTGGGCAGACCTTCCCGACAGGCGAAAGCGAACGCTTCCTCCTGTATCTCCTGCGGGACCCACCACCATCCCTTGACGTGCAAGAAGTCACCTCCAAAAATAGAGAGCGTTCCCAACGGGTGTCTAGGTCGCTAGCAAGCTTGAGTTTTCATCCGACGATGTGGTGGAGAAAGTCACTAGCGAAAAGACCCCCTAGCTATGTGAAGGGAGCACGTTGGTCCATAGCGGTTCTGATGAGTTTTCATCCCATTCAACCTGAACAAGGTTCTGATGATTGTGATGCTCTTGAAAGGGGCTATGAAATTGAAGAAGCCAAATGGGGCCAATAAAAAAAAAGAAGTGTCACATGATCATGTAGAGCTTCATAATTAAGGTCGGTCGCAAGAGCTAACCCAGGATTATCTTAGCAAGATTGAGGATCATTTCAAGGGATCCTCAAAGGTTTACTCAAGCACTCTTATCAAGATGCCTTAGTGGTGATAAATATGATGGAAATTAGCGGTATGAATGAGCATATAATGGAAAAGAGCAACGTGGCTGCAAGACTTGAGCAGGTGGAGATGGAAAAATCTCTGACTGTTTCCTTGTCCATTTTGTCATGCCCTCTTTTGCCACCGGAGGTTTCTCCATTCACAATCAATTACAGTGCTGTGAAGGTAATGGTTAATTGATGAAATAGTGTCCAGACACGCTTAGAAAGAGGAAAGACCTGTTGATTGGTCATCATATCAACCATTTTGGCATTCTGAAAAGAACAAATTCTAGAAATTTGAGAAGGAGTTCGCGTCGGTCTAAGTCTTTCTAATTCAAGAAAAAAAAAAGCAAAGACAAGTGTATACCTGCTCACTCGGCCTCTTGTCTCGTTTCGGATCGTAGGCTATGGCTAACCACCCCAACTCCAGTTGCATAGCCATATTTAACCACCACGGCACCACCTCGCTTATCCCCGGCGATCGAGAAACCACCTCCAAACCAATCCATGTAAATCGTCACTCACAGGCCATCAGCTAGTGTACATCTAGAATACCAACACTAGGGCAGAACACCTCTGCGTACACTTTGATTAGCCCTTCCTCTGTGGTGGTGTGGTGCCAGGTGATAAGCAGAGCAGTAGTGTCCACGACTGAGGGGGCCCCGGCGGGCGAGAGAGAGGTGACGGGTGATCTTGGAATGGCGGCGCCGTGGCCCGTGGCGTGGGTGGCAGTGGCGGCGTTGCTTGTGGCAGTGGAGCTGGATGCGGCGGTGACCGTGAACGTGAAGGAGTGCACGAACACCGGGACTGAGCTGTCGTCGCACACGGCGCGCGGGCGGGTGCAGGCGTCGCCGTCGCCGTCGCCGGGCGCGAGGATGTGGGCGAGCACGCACAACGGCACGCTGGCCGGCAAGATGGCGGCGGTGGTGGACGCGCTGGACGAGTGCCCGCGCGCCGGCGGCGGCACGGGCTACCTCTCCGCCTTCCCCACCGAGTTCTTCGACCGCTTCGAGGCCATCAAGCCCGTCTGGGAGCCATACTATACCATCCACAAGGCACGCCATCCATCATCTCAGCACCTGACCTGACCATGCATTATTCTGAGCTTCCGACGATCGATTCGATGCTGCAGATCATGCAGGGCCTCCTCGACCAGCACGTAGTCGCCGGCAACGGCAAGGCGCTGGGGATGGTGGTCGCCATGGCCGACTACTTCGCCGGCCGCGTCAGCAACGTCATTCGGAGGTACAGCATCGAGCGCCACTGGATGTCGCTCAACGAGGAGACCGGAGGAATGAACGACGTGCTCTACCAGCTCTACACCATCACGGTGGGTGCCCCTGAGTTTGGTGTCCATTCATGACCGGGGATTCAGCAGGGGCAGTTCTGATCTGAGTGTGTGTGGTTTTTTGCTGCTAATTATAATATTATCTCTTCAACTGGCTGGCTGTGCAGAAGGATCAAAAACATCTGGTGCTCGCGCATCTGTTCGCCAAGCCCTGCTTCCTGGGGTTGCTTGCAGTCCAGGTCTGAACCCTGAAGAACTTTCTGCTCCTCTGTGTTTTGGTACTGCATTATCCACTCCAATTTTGTTTGAAATTTGGTACACACATCTACGTCAGCTAAATGGACACCAAAATAACTTGTTCTCTCTAGTCGGTATAATAATTTTGCCATGAAAATATGTTTCCAAACGTTTTTTATGAATTTCCCCAATAATGTTTTTGGCATTCAGGCTGACAGCCTTTCGAACTTCCATGCCAACACACACATTCCGGTTGTCATCGGCGGGCAGATGAGATATGAAGTCACAGGCGATCCTCTTTACAAGGTAATTGCATATAAATGTAGGTAGTGAACGATCTCCCCCCAACTCAACCCAATCAGTTGGGTAAAATCATTTCGTCAGACACGATAATTTCAATTCTAAAAAGGCAGTTACTTCCCCCCTCTTCCACCCAACCCTCTTGATGGATGCATAAACTGACCATAAGCCTGGCTAATTCTCATGAAACAGGAAATTGCAACATTCTTCATGGACATAGTGAATTCTTCTCATGCATATGCGACTGGTGGCACATCTGTCAGTGAATTCTGGTGATGCATCTTAGATGCCTGAAATTCTGGATTTTTTTTTGCAGACAAGCTGTGTCTGAAATTCTGAAATGGATTTTTCAGGTCCGATCCAAAACGTTTAGCTGAAGCTCTGACCACTGAAACTGAGGAGTCCTGCACAACTTACAACATGCTCAAGGTGGTTCACCTGTTCTGCTCATTTTTCTTCCTTTTTTTAGGAAGAAAAATGTTCTAGTAGTACATTTTTCATAGCTAGAGACGAGTTACAATTCGTGCAACAATGCCTGCAGGTATCACGCCACCTATTCAGATGGACGAAGGAGATCATGTACGCGGACTACTATGAGCGAGCGCTGATCAATGGTGTGCTGAGTATCCAGAGAGGTAGAGATCCTGGAGTGATGATCTACATGCTGCCACAGGGCCCTGGGAGATCAAAAGCAAGGAGCTACCATAAATGGGGAACTCCGTATGATTCATTCTGGTGTTGCTACGGCACTGGTGAGTGAAAATCCCAACGTTTTCGGACCCGACAATGGGGATGTAAGGTTCTGAATTTTGTGGTTTGTGTCGGCAGGGATAGAATCGTTCTCCAAGCTCGGGGATTCAATTTACTTTGAGGAGAAGGGTGAAACACCAGGGATATATATTATTCAGTTCATACCCAGCACGTTTAACTGGGGAACTGCAGGTCTTACTACCATTCAGAAACTGATTCCTCTCAAGTCATCTGATCAGTACCTTCAGGTCTCAATCTCCATATCTGCAAAGGTAAATCTGTGATTATTACATGCTATCACGTACTGTATGACATGAAACTTTGATAGTCCTTGGTAGAATCAGCATTTAATCATCGGTTTGTTTACTGTCATGTAGATAGACGGTCAGTTTGCTGCATTGAACGTGAGAATACCATCATGGACATCTTTGAACGGTGCCAAGGCAACACTGAATGACAAAGATCTGAAACTAGCATCTCCAGGTATGCCCTTCAGCATGGAAGAATAGAAACGCAAGATGAATACTGAAACTCTGAAAGGGATAATTGTTCTTTACACGATCTTTTGATTTCTGTCAGGGACTTTCCTCACAATCAGTAAGCAGTGGGCCAGTGGTGATCAGTTATCACTCCAAATACCAATACACCTAAGGACTGAAGCAATAAAAGGTCTGAATTTGAGTTCTTTGATGATCAAATTACAAGTAGTTTTTTGTGATGAAAATTTTAGGTGTATGTTAATATTTAAAGATGCAGCCATCGTAGCGACAATTACTTATTTTTCACTCTTATAACTGAAACCTTCAGATGATCGGCCGGAGTACGCGTCTATTCAAGCAGTCCTGTTCGGGCCGTTCCTCCTCGCCGGCCTCACCACCGGAGACTGGGACGCCAAGACCGGCGGCGCCCCTGCCGCGGCCTCCGACTGGATCACCCCCGTCCCTCTGGAGTCCAACTCCCAGCTGGTGACGTTCGCACAAGAGTCCGGCGGCAAGGCTCTCGTCCTCTCCGCCGTGAACGGCTCCCTGACGATGCGGGAGCGGCCCAAACACAGCGGCGGCACCGAGACAGCCGTCCACGCGACGTTCAGGCTCGTCCCCCATGAAGGCGCTGGTGGCGCCGCCACGAACTCGACGGCCGCCGCGATGCTGGAGCCGTTGGACATGCCGGGGATGGTGGTCGCGACAAGCTCAAGGTGTCCGGGGAGAAGGGCTCGGGCGCTCCGTTCAACGTCGTGCCGGGGCTCGACGGCGCACCCGGCTCGGTGTCCCTCGAGCTGGTGTCCAGGCCGGGGTGCTTCTTGGTTGCCAGCATCGGCGGCGGCGGCGGGGGGAAGGTCCAGGTCGGCTGTCGCGATGGTGTCAGCTGGAAGCACGGCGACGGCGGCGCCTGGTTCCGGCGGGCGGCGAGCTTCGCGCGGGCCGAGCCGCTGCGGCGGTACCACCCGATGAGCTTCGCCGCGAGGGGGGTGAGGAGGAGCTTCCTCCTGGAGCCATTGTTCACCTTGAGGGACGAGTTCTACACCGTCTACTTCAACCTTGGGGCATGACAGGCGATACTGCAGGTCGAGGTTGACCATGGCTGCTAGCTCTCGAGTGACGATTGACGACATGCCAATGAACTAATTAATGGGAGATTGATGCGAAAAATGGAACAGAGTGCACGTGTGCACGTCCGATGATTAATGCGGAACATTGAGGAAAAATGAACTAGGAGTATATTTTCTTCTTTCAATCCCCTCCATGGCTCCATTCCCATCCCAGGAAATGGTTGATGTTGATCTAAAGTAGCCCGGAGCGTGGCAGCATCACCCTTATTCTTGAGACAAACATAGTTACACAACACCGGAACATCGTCAGATCTCAAGGTCGCGAATGAAAACTATCAGAGCTTACAAACTCAAAAACAGAATAAGGAACGAAATCAAACAAAACATTGTCCCGTTGACTGAAGAAGAGAGTGACGAGAGCATGTTGCTTGAAACACAGAGTAAGGGACGACGTAGCAAGCATTCCTCAGTCAGAGTCAGAGGTCAGAGCATGGTGTCGGCGCGCGACGGCAGGCGGCGGAAGAAGTTGCTGGGCACGGACGGCAGCCTGCTCCGGAACCTTGGGTGGCGCAGCACGTAGAGTCCGGCGACGAGCGCGACGATGCAGAACGGCGTGACGTAGAGCACGACGGCGGCGAGGAGGCAGAAGACGACGAAGAGGCACGTCGCCCTGGGGTCCCTCCAGCTGAGCAGCGACTGCAGCCGCTCCCCCTGCGTGGCCATGTCGCCGACCACCGTCTGTATCCTCCCCGCCACGCTCCTCAGCCGGTCGTAGCGCATGTACACCACGTCCTGCGGCCTGGACGTCGGGAAGGTGTCGAACTCCTCGTCCAGCTCGTCCGGGTGCGCCGCCTCGGCCCACGACACCTTGGTGTCCATGTGCGGTGGGTGCCGCGGCCGGCGGCGGTAGTTCCAGAGCCCGATGAGGAACATGTAGAGGAAGACGGTGGGGAGGATGAGCTCCGGGTACCACACCAGGATGAGCAGCAGCACGTGCACCAGCGCCGTCGTGGCCGCGTTCTTCCACTGGCACACGTCGTTGAACCACCGGGCGGCGGCGGCGGCGCCGGAGAAGAGCGAGACGGCGCGGAAGAAGTTGGCCTTGCTACGCCGCATGCTCCACATGTGCGACTCCACGTCCAGCATGTACTCCACCACCTCCCGCCGCAGCGGCGGCTCCGCCCGGCCCAGCCGCGCCGCCACGATGTTCATGGCCTGGAACCGGAGCGCGTCCAGCTGCGTCACCGTGAAAGGGTGCAGGTAGTGCATCCGGGGGAGCAGCGGCTGCGTGTAGAGGTGCACCATGTTGACGAGCGAGAGGCAGGTGAAGCGCACGGCCAGGCGGAGCTCGCCCATCTTCTTCACCCCCGACGGGTGCAGCGCGATCAGCGGGTACGCGTGCGTGTACACGCGGTCCGTCTCCAGGGTGGAGAGCCGGATTCGGATCTTGCCGACGCGGCCGTCCCGCGCCGGCGGTGATGGCCCGCCGCCATTGCCGTTGCTGCTTCCTCCCCCCAGGTGGCAATTGTCGAAGACGGCGATGGTGATGACGGTGCAGGGGTCGAACACCTCCCAGGTGTACTGCTCGTTCCAGGTGGGGCTGAAGGTGCCGACCATGGTGCGCGTGCGCACCCACTTCTGGCCGTACTTGGCGACGCAGTAGGCGTCGGTGGCGCCGCGGCCGTCGCGGTTCTTCATGGGCTGGAGCCCCGAGGCGCCGAGGATGCCCACCTCCAGCACGCCCACGGGCGGCTTCCAGAGCTGCCGCGCCGTGGGGCGGGTGTCGCTGATGTACATGGTGGACTCGTCCATGACGTGGTAGGCGCCCTCCAGGCAGGCGCGCACGTGGACGCGGCTGGCGAACCGCAGCTCCCGCCGCGTCTCGCCGCCGCCGCCCTCCAAGACGGCGGCGCCGAACCGCTCCAGGTCGAACCACCGCGACTGCACGAAGGGGCGGTGGTCCAGGCGCTTCTCGAAGAGCGCCAGCGGCAGCGCGACGCGGCCCAGCAGGTCGTCCTTGCGCGGGGACACGCGGTCCTCCACCGTCAGCACCAGCTGCTCCTCGAACGGCTCCGCCACCACGAACACCAGGTCCTCGTTCCACCGCGGGTTCAGCGACGGCGCCGCCACCACCGACGTCTTGAGGATCTGGTTCCCCACCTGCGCCTTCACGAACACCTCCGGCGGCGATCGCCCCCCGCCGGCGCCCCGCGACCCCGGCTCCGGCTGCACGTCCTGCGCCTCGATCACGTTGACGCGGAGGTACCAGAGCTTGGGCGACACGTAGGCCTTGGACCGCACGCTGGCCACGCCCTCGCCGCGCACGGACGCGGCGTCCGAGTGCCACGCCTCCGGGAACGCCTCGTCGGCCTGCGTGCCGATCCAGACGGCGAGCATGAGCTCGCCGCGCACCTTGCCGCCCTCCCCGCGCCGGTCCTCGAGCCGGTACCACTGCGGCGCCAGCGGGCTGTCGGGCGGCACCCGGGTGGGCACCTCGGCGAGGTCGAAGGTGACCTTGCCGACGTAGTCGTCGCGGCCCAGCATCTCGCGGTCCTTGAGGAAGACCTCCAGCACGTTGGACTGGACGCGGGACTTGGAGAAGGCGAACACCTGGTCCCACTCCGGGTTGGCGCGGCGGTCGAAGTGCCGCGTCTTGCCCTTGTAGTTGCCGAGCCGGACCTCGACGTAGGGGTCCATGGCGGCGCCGGTGATGGGGTTGGGGGGCAGGTCCTTGGCCTTCACCACGCGCACGTAGAGGAAGAACATCTGCTCCACCAGGTCGTACGTGCTCGACGGCTTGTCCACGCCCAGCCAGCCGGCGAGACCGCCGCCAGCGGGGCGCGCCGGCCCGCCCGCGCCCTTGGGCCATTGCTCGCCCAGCAGCGGGTTCGTGTCCTTGAGCTGGAAGTCCTCGTGGTGAGGGTCGCCGCCATGCCCATGCCCATGCCCCTGCCCGCTCATCGTCAACCTGCCGCCATTACAGAAAGGAAACCAAGAGCATCGATCGATCAGAAAATAGAACTCCATGAATGAATTCCATCCACGCACTGACCCTTGTTTTTTTTTCCTTCACTTACCGTTCAATTCAAGTGTAAAAACTTGTGAAGCTGCTGGTCTGCAGCAGCAGCACGATGTATGTATGTATGTATGTATGGCTCGGTAACAATGGCGCGAGAGCGAGGCACTTATATGAGCCTATCTAGAATCCCCGCCGGCACATATGCAAGCAGCACACAGGCTGCTTCAACTGCAAACAACAACAAGAAGAAGAAGCATGTGTTGTCGGCATGCAGAAGAGCAGAAGCTTTGAGGTCATGCAGCTGCGCCTGCAGCAGCAGGTGCAGAGGGGGGATCGCGGCAAGCCTCGCCGGGAAGCAAAGCGTCTGCCGCGGCGGTGAACCCGGCGACAAGGAAGGTATACGAGCGTGAGACGTCGACAGAGCCGATCTGCCGCCGGACCTAAGCCTAAGCTCGGTAGCCTAAACCCTGCTGCGTCTTCTTGATGAGAGAGAGCGCGTGGAATATGAGGCTGAAGCTGAATGGAGGAGTTCTTTGAGAGAGAGGAAGCTGTCTGATGACAAGCTTTTCTTGGGTTCTTTGTTTCTTTCAAGCTGAGCTGCTGAGCAGAGCAGAGCAGAGCAGAGCTGCCACTGGGAAACGATCTAAAGCGCCATGGATCATGTGTGGAAAGGCGACTGAAAGACGGTGTCAGTGGGTGGTAAATCGAAAGCGGGCGATCGATCGATCGATCGATCGATTGGGGAATCGATTCTTTGGGTTGCCGAGTGGGCTTTGTTTATGCCGTTGAATTGGCGTGCAGCCTCTCACCCTCTGCTCTGATGATCAGAGGGGCAAGGAACCTCTCGCGCTGTTCGTGGAGCAGGGCCCATCGGGGGTGCGCGTGCCAAGGTAATTTCCGGCTTGCCTGCTACTACTCTGTGAGCACCAACAGCAACGAAGGAAAAGTGTTAAAAAAAAAGTAATGTTTCTTTGCACACACAGAAATAGAAAAAGAACAAACATGTATATAACCATTGACAGACTGTTTTTATAATGTGCAGTTTAAATAAAAAAACTCATTGCACATGTTGCAAGTAGCTCTGTTTTGTTTTTTTACTTTGTAGTTTCTGGGTGGCTCCACGAATGTATGTATACTTTGACAATTGTTTTATCTAATCATTTGGCATTGGAAATTTGGAAATATAAGGATTTGGAATTATTTTTCATGAACAAAATAATAATGCATGTGTCATATCTTAATGCTCTAATGTATATCAATGGTAAAGTTTCCAGAGTTTGACTATGCTCATCCCTTAATGATACTATATTCATCCCACAAAAAAGAGGGTGTGCATGTATTTGAAAACATCAAAATTTTAAATTTTTGACAAACAATTCAGTCAACATCATACTTTTAGTGTATGCAATTTAGCTTTGTTATTAAAAAGGACTTTAGTACTATAATAATTTTGTATTTGTTAATGATATATTTTATAAATAGTCAAAGTTCTATTCTAAAGACCACGTCAAAAAAAAATTCAATGACCTTTTTTTGGATGAAGGGACTGCATCTGTTTGAGAAAGTAGAAAATTAGCATATTTAGAATACATTTTGAAAACCATATATTTCGCACGTTATTCGGATTGAATAAATGAAAATTATAATGTGCAGTTTTTTTACACAAACCATATTTATACCGGGTTTATCTGTTAACATAAACCATAATACTAGTACGTTTTAGCCTCTCAAGAAAAGGTTTTGACTACATTTGTAAGTACATTGTATAACAGAAAATGATGTCGAAGTTGTGGGTTAAAACCATGTGGCATTTTTATTCTTCCAATTTTGATTTGTGATCCAACCAGGGTCGCTAGAAATCGAAACTGGTCGCCTATTTTACTGACTAGAGGCAGTGCCAACTGCCAATAAAATGGTTGGAGAATTTCTGATCTACGTACTAGACTACTGCACTGAAACAGCAATGAAATCCGGTGCTACGGCACACATGGCAGTAGTTTTGCAGTACTCCGTATAAGTATAACCTTAGCAAGGAAGCAGACGGAAGTTACCTTTATTCCGTGCCGGTGAGGCAGCTCAAATGTGTCAAAAAGCAAGCTGAGAATATATTCCATCTCCTCTCGCCACCACCAAGCTCGAATGTGCTCAGTTCAGACCATCTTGTTCTTGATGGCATCTAATCCAGGGCCACGTAGCTCCTGGTTGCAGATGATCTCATGGTTGCATCAGGGTTAATGCAAACATTTCATCACCAAGATACAAATCAGGAGTACACCAGTAATAGCTTTGGGCCTTTTGGCTGCTTCAGGGAAAGGAAACATGGAAACTATTTTGGTCAAGCATGAATAAGGCCCAGCGTTTGTTGAGGCCCAAATGGTCTCGCTAGTGGCATAAACTGTAGTAGGAAAATACAAGCAAGAGGTCGTTTTTTTTATCCGAGTCCATTTTGATCTCCCCACTATGCTCCACGTCATCTAAAACCAAATGTTTTTGCACAGTAGGCGGTTTAAACATTGGCTTTAGGCTATTTGGCGCTATCTATAAACAGGATTAGGTTCACGTCATCTAAAACCATTTTGATCTCCCCACTATGCTCCACGTCATCTAAATACAAGCAAGTACGAGATGATAATGTCACTTGTGTTGACCTTGAAGTCATTTAGCCTTCTTTGTAGTCCGACTTGTCGACATTGACTAAGTACAACAAATAGCATGAGTAGCTAGTAGTAAATAAACATAAACGAGGGGATAATAATAGTAAATAGCTCCAAACTATGAATTAAATCTCGATTTGATAGAAAAATATGAAACTAATTTCATTTTTTTTCCCGACCTAGACTGAGTTTCCAATGAATTATCTAAGAATGTACAAAATTTTAGAATTTTAATTGCATATCTTTAATATAAGGAAGAAGTCTATTTTTTACCATCAAACTACCATCAAACTATCGACCAAGTCTGGACTTGATTATTGAATCTTCAGCCATTAAACAATTAAAATCGGACATATTTGATCCCCGAGCGGCTTCAAGGTTGATTTTTTTTTATTTTTGGTAAATACAAAAAAAATCTAATCTCTAAAATTCATAGCTAATTCATTTTAAATCCAAAAAAAATCAAATTAGAACTATTTATTTCTAAAAATATAAAAACAACGGATATATTTCATTTTTCGAATAGAATTATTTATTTTACTTAAAATAAATTAGTTATGAATTTTATAGATAAAATCAGTTTTTTGTTATTTTAAAATTTAAAAGCACCGTTGAAACCACCTAGGGGATCAAATTTGTCAGATTTTAATAGTTCAATGGCCGAAGACACCCAAATTCAAAGACTGATGGTCAAATACAAACTCAGACGATAGTTCGCTCGGACTTCTTCCTTTATATAAAAATATTTTGATATCTTTCTAGTCAAAATGTTTGTATAACATCTTTTTGATAAAGTATGTTTGACCCCTTGAACTATCAATACAACCCAATTTACCCCTTTGTGACGGACGTGGCGCCACGTAGCCTAAAATCACCAAATAAAGTGCCTAAGGTAAAAACAAATAGTTCACAAGGTTGGAATGAAGTCTAAGACATGATTTTATAGATTAGGGAGCAGAATCAAACTTGGAGCATAGTTGAGGGGGACTAAAAGGGCTTATTCCAAAAATATAATAGAATAGACAAAATAAAAGATGTAGATTTGATAATGGGCTTCTCATCCCGGCCAATAAGATGGGAGCCACCTATTATGGCATGCATCCAATTTCAAGGAAGAAACTTCCTTCACCAAAGAAAAATTGAGATAGTATAACTTGATCTCCTATGATAAACTTAGATCAGGCCCTATTATTCCAAATATATTCTCTACAATCCATAAGAAACCAAAAAATATCATAACAAAACTTTTTCCGTTGTGCTATATAGTGTCGTCAAAACTATGAGAGAAACAACGGAAATCTTCTAGAACACCTAGCCCCCTTCCATCCACCCATGTCTTCTATTTTAGAACTTATAACTCCATGACATGTGGCAAATTGAGTCGCTAATCACATTGTCTAAACTAGAGCTCAATCTAGTGTATAAGACAAATCTAGAGCGTTCTGCACATGCTAGTTACCAATTAGCACTAAGATTTATCTATTTCATCATAGGACTGTACTTACCCAAAATACTTACAACTTATAGTCAAACCTAATCAACTAATAGGAAAGGTAAAGGCACATAATATGTAAATGCAGTAAGTAAAGGAGCAAGGCCAATGGGATGCAAAAATCCCAAGACAGAAGGATTTATCCTATGGTTCGGTTAGGTCAACTTGCCACCCTTACAACCACATTGGCTCACCACCAACACAATTTGATTCAAGTATTGAATCTCTTTCAATCACCGTCTTATTCTAGGCACCATAGTTCATGGCAAGCAAAGGCTAAGCCCCACCAAGTTACTAAGATAAGACCACTGCCATTATTTGTTGTGGTTTTGTGCCCATGACAAGTGACAAGTAGATTTGTAGTAGGTTTAAGGGGCTTCACGGGCTACCGGGTCGAGTGTTCTGACCTTTGAGGTTCAAGAAAGAAACGTAGATTTAGACTGGTTCATGAAGGATCCCTACATCAAGTATGGTGTTGAGCTTATATTTCTTGAGTTCTTGATGTTACAAGTTGGAGCACTGAGTTATCATGCATGCGATCCTAGAATTGCAGGGGAGCTTGAGCTCGGTGGTGTGGAGTGCATGTGAGTATGAACCGATCGATGCCTTTGCATGGCGCCCTATCCCCCTTATATACTCAAAGGGAGCAGGCTCACATGTGTAAGAGGAGTAAAAAAGAAATGAAAGAACAGTCCGTAGGGTTTGACTCGTCGGCCTTTGTGCTATCATGTGTTGTAGCGGTGCCGACGTGGACTTCCCAAGGAGGATACCAGGTGACCTTGCTCAAGATTCTCCGTTGTGATGATGGCCTTACGAGCCTATATGTGGATGACTAACTCTTGCTGCTTCAACGACCGATGTCACCCCTGTTATGCCTTGGTCAGTCGAGGGCGACCCAGTCGATCTGCGCTCAGGCCGTCATGTCTTGAGTAGAATGGGACATGATCCTTTCCGATCTCTATAAAGAGATTTGATTACGTGGGTTATGGCTCCTCCGATTTTCAAGTGGCGGGCACACAGACTGGCGTCGGTGCGCCATGCATGTGCGCGGAGGGGTAGACCCTCATAAATGTGTCCGCCAGATGAGCAGTCAATTCTTGTTAAGCGCGTGTGCACCAAGACCTCATAAATTCCACTATCTCTCCAAGTCACCACGACACTATTTTCACTTTGGAGCTTTAACTCCAAGTAAGAGTCTTCTCGTACCCACACAAAGTGTCGCCTCCAGTCCACACCATGTTAAAGGGTCCAATGACGAGTACAAGTTTCTTGCCACAACAAGACTTCTCTTACCGTTGCTTTTGAAGAACTAAACTAAAACTGTTCCCAAACTCACTTATTAGGCACTCCCAAGCTTGTGCTCACTGTTGATGGTTGGGGTAGCTCGAACACTTGGGGTGCACCTCCACACTCTTAAGGATCTCTGACACTCTCAATAAAATACCACAGGGGATAGTTTAACTAGGATACACACTAAAAAAATAGTGATTTGGAAAAAAGCTGATGAAAGATCATTAACAATGTTTAAACATTGTGATAGAAATTTTATCATCATTGTTTTAAAAGGGTCAGTGCATTTTCCTGACATTCTTCACTTCCTCTGGCCAATTCTATTGGTGTAGTTAAATGTCGCATCGTTGTTTTAAAAATTGTAAGTGCATTTTCTCTTGTCTTGGCTATCTTTTCTCTCTTATCTTCCACCAATTGAATCGGTGAGAGTGTTTCATTACTGCTATAAATGGTGTACATATTTTCCTCTCATTTAGGCATAACTTTTCACTACAGGCTTTGATTTTAATGATATGGACTGTATAGAATTCTTGTGAAACGATCTACATGTTTATGTGGAAATAGACTAAAAATACCAATTGGATCGGTGCTGTTTTTTATGAAAACCGTTTTAAATGGTGTATGGCATTTTAATCACAGTAGGTCTTCATGTTTTGAGCATTACTCTTCATTCTAGGCTCTAATTTCATGATTTAGATTTTTTTTGGCAAACTTATGAAAAGATTTATAAGATAATACAAAATTTCTTCTTTATTGATGTTCAAAATTGTATACAATTTGAATATCATTTTCACTTTGCATTTCATTCTTAGGACCTAAAACCCTACGATCACATATTTAGCAAACTTGTTAGTACTAATGGCTTGGTTGTCATCACATCACCAAAACACTTAGTAAAATATGGCATGATGTCCTTTTTTTTTTTGATAGAGTTGCATACTACATTAAATAGAAAGGGACAATGAGAGATACCAAATTATATTGGTATCAATATTTTACCTAAGATTTTGAGTTGTATTACAAACTCACTACATCTACATCCTTTATCATGTATTGTTTTTACTCCTTTTTTGTTTTATGATGGAAATCTTATCATATTCTTGATTCTATGTTTATGAGTTTTTTTAATTATCAAGGCGGCTTGAATATAGAATCTTTAGGACATGCTTTGAGATTGGTAGTTGAATATAAGATTGGGTTCTCATTTTACTATATCTTCATGGTTTATATGGTAGTTTCAAAGTGTAAGGACACTGATCATTAAATGCATTTATGTTTCCTTAAGTCCACAACTTAAGTTCTTATGCATATGAAAATATAGTCATATTAACTCTGAAATACAAATAAATAAAGTTATATACAATGTTATACTATTAAATAGAATAATACAAAGGAGATGTCACACCCAGTTTTAGAAGCAAAACCAAGTGCTAACCATGTATGTGCCAGGATCAGTTTAACCACATACACAGCATAAACAAAAGTAATAACACAACCAGTACTTTAACTTAGGAGTAATAACCAATATTACAGACCATAAATGTCTTTAACGAAACCGAGTATCTGAACGAAAACGAGTTAACTAAACGACAGCGGAAGACGACCGTAAACCACAGGCAACTGACGGATGGCACACCAGCCTAGAACTCGTCGTAGTCCTGGAACTCCTGGTTAGGATCACCACAACTTCCTTCTGGATCTGAGCAGCGGTTGCAATGGATGCAACGGGTATAAAACAAGCAAGAATGAGTACATAACGCACTCAGCAAGTATTCCGTTTAGGATAAAAGTGGACTGGCTTTATAGTGGTTAGGCATAGCAATTGCTTTTAGTTAATCAAGTTTTAATTACTAGCAATGATTAGCATAACCCATCCCTTTATTATAAAGACAGAAAAACATATTTAAAAGATACGCCTGAACCATAACCATATCCATCATCATTACCATGATCACCATGAGCCATTCACCTTGAAGCTGAAACTCTAATCTGTGAGGGTCCAGGCCGCTCTTAACCGTGAGCACGGCTGATATATCAGTTTTAAACACTCTCGAGAGATTGTACAACTTTACCCACAAGTCATGATTCCCATTGTGCCCGAGGTTTGCAAAGCCCCATTTATTCATACCTTAGATGAATCGGCAGGGTTTCATTACGAGACCTTTACAAAGAATTCCTAGAGTTATGGCCCACTCGTTACAGGTTACTCCAGTTAACTAAAGATATGAGAGTTCCGTTCCAAAGGGTGACAGATCAAACTGCACCTCATTGGCAAAGGGCAAAGTCCCATATCCCCCAGACCCCTCATACGCCATGTTTCAGGAAAGTAAGCCAAAACTCTAGTTCATCTAATTAATCAGTCAAGCCCAGTGCCCATGTGAGTCTTGTGGTTGTACTGTTTTCCTGGGTGGTCGCTCGGCGAACCGATCCTTAGGGCGAAGCACTTGAGCAAAACCAACAAAACATGCTCAAGTCTCCATGTTATTAAAACCAAACTTTTATCATCAGGTTCATCATTACTTGATCAACATTAACAACATAAGTAAAGTGAGTTGAGCGGAAGCAATTAATTTACAACATCACAGCCCTCCCAGGTTATAAAACTTGTAAAGGTATACGAGGCTAGTCATCCTTATTAGGAGCATGCAACATTAGGCTCTAGATCATGTGATTAAAGTAAAATAGGACATAGGTCAAAGAATATTTGCCTTCCTCAGCAAAAACTTGCTCAGGAACTTCCCAAGATGGATTCTCGACAAACTCGGACGGAACGTCGGCTACACGTTGCATACATACAAACAATGAGCATAAACTGACTAAAACAGTACACCAAACATCATAAACAGAGGTTAAAAAGGTTTTAGAATTAATCTACACTTTATTACGATTCCGTAGGTTCAAGAATCGTTCAAATCGGAGTTAAAACGCAAAAGATATGAATAAAACAAGTTTAAAGGCTTAAAATAAAAACAATTTGAAATTCCAGGGACCTACTTGCGAAAACCAGGGGTTTAAAAGAAATAAATTGGACTGCGGGTTGATTTCCCAAAAGCTCAGGGTCTAAACCGTAAAACCAGGGACCTAGATCTAATAAACCTGGACCGCGGGTTAATTCTCAGAAAACCCAGGGACTCTTTAGCAAGAATCCCAGCGCTGACCGGTATCTGACTCCGGGTCGCGCGGCCTGGCCGTTGGATCTGCGATGGACGGCTCTGGTTAGATCGGGCGGTGGGGGAAAGAGACCGGCGGCGACTTGACCGGCGGCAACCATGGTGCGCGGCGGTGCATCGCCGGCGACACACGGATTCGCGGTTCCGGTGCCTAGGATTAACGGGGTTGGGTGCGCGAGAGAGCGGGCGGCGGTGCGAAGCGGGTGAGAGGGTTTAAGCGGTGGCGCATCAGCCGGGGACGGCGATCAACGGAGCGGCGCAGAGACACAACTCCGGCGAGCAATTCCCGCCGGGGTAGGGCGCGGCTAGGGACTAGAGTTAGCTAGATCAACTCTTTACCTCGGTGCGAAGCTACAGGCGTAGAGGGAAACGACGGCGAGACGACGTTGGCGCGCAGCGGCTTGCGGCGACTAGCGGCGGCGTCTGCGGGCGCTCTGCGTAGACCGGCGGCGCTAGGGCTCGGGCTAAGGCTTGTTGGGGCTACGGACGTCGAGGGCGGCTGCTTATATAGGGCGAAGAACGAGGCTCGCAGGAAGGGAAAAGGAAAGGCGGCGCGGCAAGGAAAGTCCGAGCTCGGATTCTGTCCGAGTTCGCGTCGCGCACGGCGCGGGCGAGAGCCGGGGAAGGAAGGCGCGGCGCGGAAAGGAAAGGCGAAGGCGGCGCGTGAACCCTCGGAGACTTGGGCGAAGGACGCGGAGGCGCGGGACCGAGACCCCAGCGCGGGCGTTGGCTTGAGCGTGCCTCCGTCGGCGTCGGACCGAGAAAGGAAGGAGTGAGGAGAGGGATGACAGGCGGGGCCCGCCTGGCAGTGAGAGGGAGGGAGAGGGCGCGGGTCGGGCTGCTCCTGGTTGGGCCGGCGCGCTGGCTGGGCCGCGTGGTCGCGCCGGGACCTGGGCGAAGAGGAGGAAGAGGGGGTGGGGGAGCTGGGCCGGCCTGGGAAAAGGAGAAGGGGGAGGGGGACTGGGCCGCGGGGAAGTGGGCCGCGCGGGGGAGAGAAGAAGGAGGAGGGGAGCTTGGGCCGGCGGCGGTTTGAGCCCAAAGAGAGGAAGAGAAGGAAAAGAAATTTTCCTGGGTTGTTTGAAATTTGAGAAATTTTGGAGAGATGCAAATGGTTTTGAATTCAAACCTTGAACACTGCAAATCACCCAATAAAAATATGCAAAGACATGAGTGCTCAAACATGTTGTTCCTATATTTTATTTTAGTTGGTTAATTTGAAAACAAAATAGAATTATGATGTCATGCACATGAACAAAGGGATTTTAATTATTTATTTTGCAAAGGATTTTCAGGTAACAAAAATTAGGGTGTTACAGGAGAAGAACAAATTTTTATGATATCAATGTTTTGGAGGAGGTTATGACTTGTTACAATGTCTCATCATCTTTCAATATTTTTCATTTACTACTTTCTATTGTTTTCAAGATGCAACTTTGCGTATTCCTTTTATTTTTACGCTTTTGTAACATGTTTTGCTTCTTTTTATTACTATGATTTGAACTTAGCATTCTTAAAAACAAGATTTGCACAGTAAAATGATACATTTTCAAATTGTTAATGAAAAATATAGACCACCTATCATTCAATCAACCTAAATAATTATTGTTTACATGAACAAGAAAACTAAAGGTAGGAGGTCTGATTTCGTAGTCGATGAATTAATTCCCTAACTAAAAATCCATATTAGACGATGATAGTTCGTTATACTATTTCTATAAGTAGAGATTTTGCTCACAATGGAAACCAGACTTGATCACAAACATCCATTGCAAAGTATTAGGGTGTTCTTTGCATTCTCCCTACATATTGTCTTGCAACATGCATCTCATGAAGTTTTTGGATGTTGATGATGGAAGAACGATGTAGCTTTTTCTTCAACGTATTTGTTACCATGTATGGATGTTAAGCCTATTGTAGTTTCTTTCATTTGGAAATGCATATCTAGTATCAAATTCAAAACCCTATCTACTAGAATCATATTTTGACTACTTATGTGAACATATGCATAATAAAGATAGAATTGCTATTTAATTGTATCATCTTAATATTGTGCAAAAATGATCGAATGTTAGAAAATATGAGCAAAAAACCATAGTGTAAACATAAAAAAAAAAGGTGAATTAACATATATACTTGATTGCTAATCATCTTTCTTGCGATTAGCAGAAACAATTATTCATTGGGAATTAGTTTTTCATGCAACAACTTTCGAGATAGATACCAGAGTAGCAATCCCTATATTGCATATGATTTAAGCTGACAAATATTTTATCTTACAGACATCGAGAAGTAATACGATTCATCATCGCCATTGACTGAATTCAAAGGGAGATAGGTTGCTAATAAAATATTTTGATTTATATCATATATTTTTGCGATACAATGATTCAACTAGAGAAAAAGAAGATAATTCTACCATGTATCATAATTTCATAGTCTCATGATCCTATGTGAGAGTTTCATACGATCCCCACTAGATCAATATGATGTTCACATAATCATGATCCTAACAAATAAACCTTACCAACATCTCAATGTAATTTCTATAAAAAATTTGAGTTTATTAGATATTTTGATGAGTAATTGTTGATATATATGACCTTCTAAATCATTGAGTTGTGAAAATATTATTAAAACTAAGCTGAATAAAAAATAATGTGAATAACTTCAACTAAGTTTACAAAACTTAAATACATATAACAAAACTAATGTTATAGACTTTATTTTGTAAAGTAGTACAATTTATAACTTTTATAAAGATCCTACGTCATGTTCCTTGATTCAATCCTATCGAGAAAAAAAAGATTTTAATCCTAGCAACTTTATACCTGAGTTGTGTTACCTTGACAATTCTAAATATCATATGTCTACTCATTCCTTATTCATTCTGAGAATATTCAATCGATCTACATTTTACAATATAATATGATCGTGATCATACGATCTGGTTCTTTGATTCGATCTTGTCAAAAATAAAAATATAAAAATCATAATCACAATAACATTATTCTTGTGTTGTATTACCAAGTTAATTCTAAACAGCGTATATCGTTCCTTATTCACTTTGAGAGCATTTAATCGATCGGTAATTCTTATACCACGATCTGTTTCTTTGATTCGTTTATTGAGGAAAAATAAGGATCATAATCCTGACAACCTAATACATGAGTTGCGTTACCTAGCCAATTCTAAATATTGTATGCCTATCTCATTCCTTATTTGTTTTGAGAGCATTAAATCGATTTTTTATAATATAATATGATTGTGATCCTACGATCTGGTTCTTTGTTCGATCGTATCAAGAAATTAAAGGTCTTAATCCTAATCCTAGCAACTTTATACCTAAGCCGGGTTACCTGGCCAATTTTAAATATCGTATGTCTATCTCATTCCTTATTTGTTTTGAGAGCATTCAATCATCCATTTTATATTTTTGAGCCGTATAACATAGGTTGGCTACATATCGAGAAAAAAAAATCAAAATCCTAATCCTGACAACCTTGTACCTGAGTTGTATTACCTAGCCAATTCTAAATATCGTATGTCTATCTCATTCTTTATTCATTTTGAGAACATTCAATCCATTTTTTACAATATAATAGTGATCCTACGATTTGGTTCTTTGATTCGATCGTACCAAGAAAATAAAGGTCTTAATTCTAATCCTGGCAACTTTATACATAAGCTAGGTTATCTGGTCAATTCTAAATACCGTATGTCTATCTCATTCCATATTCGTTTTGAGAGCATTCAATCGCCCGTTTCATATTTTTGAGCTGTAAAACATGGGTTGGCCGCCTATCGAGGAAATAATAAAGATCCTAATCCTGACAACCTTATAACTGAGTTGTGTTACCTAGCCAATTCTAATATCGTATGCATATCTCATTTCTTATTCGTTTTGAGAACATTCAATCAATTTTTTTACAATATAATATGAATGTGATCCTACGATCTGGTTCTTTGATTCGATCGTATCAAGAAAATAAAGGTCTTAACCCTAATCCTGGCAACTTTATACCTAAGTCGGGTTGCCTGGTCAATTGTAAATACCGTATGTCTATCTCATTCGTTATTCGTTTTGACAGCATTCAATCGTCTGTTTCATATTTTTGAGCTGTAAATCATGGGTCCTGATTCGAATAATATCCATGCCATTTTGGAAATTGCATTTATGCATTGCTATGAAAGACATGTTCTTACCATTAACGACACAAATACGATATACACCAACAAACCGGTACGACGACTTACATTGGCTCTACCTATCTCATGTAATAGCTTTTCGTCGAAAAAAGAGCAAGGAACGGGTAAGGACTAGCTCATTTTGCTATATACATAGTGGAGGTCGATAATGAACGAATAATCATAGCTTTTATTCATATTATTTTTCTCATGGTACAAAGACATGACTTCCACGTTACACCAAAACATCAAACATCAAGGATCTCTATGGGCATTCACAATCACACAAGGGAAAAAAGGATTTCAATTTTCTTTCATTTTTCTATGAAACAATTCTTTCTAACTTTTGGGTTCAAAACCGTCTTGTGGAGTCTCATTATTTTTTTATTATTATATTTGAGTTGACTCCATATTCACACAGTAAATGAGCTATATTAAAAAATATTCAGTAGAAAACGAGAGAAGAATCTCTACTGAAGATAGACACGTTGACCGGACCGCCCTGGTCCACAGACCACGGCATTTCAGCAAGGTCGCCGGCTACCGGTTTACCACTGGTCCACGCCTGCACGACCCCTCGACTCCGGCGGTCTGGCCTGCCTTGCACGGTGCACACGTGCACCTCGACGATTTGTACGAACAGAAAACAAAACCGGAGGCCGATGGATAATGGGGATGGAGGCTCTCCCGGGATGCGTCGTGTACACCATTGCCGGCGAAGGAAACTCCTCCGCCATGGCCCATGGCCGGCGGCGGAGATGGGTGAATCCGGTCCACTGCAATCTCGGGGGGCATCTAGGAATTCAATGGGCAAAACCAGGGGCAATTCTTTGCTGGTTGACTCTGGTTGCCTGGTTTCCGTCCATCAGCCAAGAAACTGAAGCAGGCCACAGCGCAGAAGCGACGAGCAATCCAGCAAGGCTGGTGATGGAAGCGCAGGCTAACTGAAGGCAGGAATTTAATGTCCGGCGAGGGGATCAACACAAGGATGATCCCGCTTTCCATCTTTGCAGCCAGCCGTATGCATTCGAGTCCGCCCTCCTCCCCCCAATCCCCCCTCTATAAATCCCCCTCCCCTCCACTGCATTGCTCTTCACCTCGAAGTCGCCTGCTTCTTCGCATCGAAATCGCCTCGCTTCCTTCTTCGCTTCCCTCGTCTTGTTCCTCCGGGAGGTTGTTGCACGGAAGCCGTCACAGAAGGTAGGAAAGATCGAACCTTGTTGGGTTTCGGGTGCTTTTCTTTCGCGTTCTCGGATTTTTTGTGGATTTGGCGGCGGCCCGCAGTTGTTCTGATCGTGTTTGTTTTCGTTGGGGGAAAGACATGGCCCCGGACAGCTTCCCCGCCGGGATGCGCGTGCTCGCCGTCGACGACGACCGCGTCTCTCTCATGATCCTCGAGAGGCAGCTGCAGTGTTGCAACTACAACGGTGAGCGTTCTTGCCTTAGCGGCCCTAATTTTTTCCCGATTCCGTTGCGATCGTGTTCGAGGGCTGACGATTGAATTTTTTTTTTTTTTTTTGTTGTTGTTCCCCCGTTGGAATTCTTGTGTTGTGGTGCGATGCAGTCACAACGGCTATGGACGTCGAGACGGCGATGGCCATGCTCAGGGAGAGAAAGAACGGGGACCAGTTCGACCTGGTGATCAGCGACGTCGTCATGCCCGACGTCGACGGCTTCAAATTCCTCGAGCTCATCGGCCTGGAAATGGATCTCCCAGTCATCAGTAAAGCCCTTGCTCAAACTCGCTTGCCATTGCTATGCATGTCATTCTTCTGATCCTGCAGAGGATAAGCATTCTTCTGATCCTGCAGAGGATAAGCAATCATGATAAGTAGCACTACTACTATTTTTGGATATTGTTCTGGATAAATGGATTGCTTATAACTCGGTTGGCACGTGGTATCAGATAGATCTTTTGGTTATGAATGTTTCGTTAGGAGAGCGATAAATGATAGCATGCCAATCATAAGTCTTGATTCTATAACTGCTACTTTTTGCCGTTTATAGTTTCGTATGTTAACGCTTGTCGTTTGCTAGGTTCAGTCTAGTTGGATGCTTAACTTTGTCGTTAGTGGTTTCATATGCATCGGTTTGTTTGTAAGCCTTGTCGTTTGTAGTTTCATATGCTACGGTTTGTTTGTAAGCCATACATGGAAACTAAAGGTTTGCCGTTTGCAGTGTCTGTTACTGTTTGTTCATATAAGCGTTAGATGGCATTGACCTGCCACTAAATGCTGTCGTTTCTAGTTCATATATACGATATGATTTGTACATATGCCCTATGTGAAAAATTGAATTTTGTCGTTTAACCTGACCTCTTAATATTGTCAGTTTTAGTTCCATATGTTACGATCTGTTCATAAGCCCTCTATGCAATTGAATTTTTTTCATTGTAGTTTTGTGCTTCACTATTGGTTCGTTGGGCAAAAAAGTTGTTCGGTCAAAAAGTTCTGGTGTGAAGTATCTTATTCAATTGTATCGGTTTTATATACTCTGCTGTGGTAAAAACACTTTCGTGGGTCGATTTTTGGGCTAAACCATACTTTTGCTTCAATTTTCTTGCATCGAAGAGTAAATTGCAGTGTTGGGATTCAAACTGGCTACCTCTTCTAGTCTAGTTATAACTGAAGCTCAACCACTTTAGAAGTTTAAACTTTCAAATTCTGACAAAAATTTTTTACTGCATTTTGGACTGAAAACATCCAATGATCCAAGCCTTGCAAAGTTGTAAATTTCATTAGCTTCACCAGAGAATGAATTTCTTAGCAAATCTGCATGTGAACCACTGAATCAAACTAGCTACTAAATTGTTGTTGTTCATTTCATATGCTACGGCTTGTTCGTATGTAGGTGTAATCGAACTAGCTACTGAATTTTGTCGTTTGTAACTTCATTTGATACCATTCGTTTGTAATTGTGCAATCAAGCTAAAACTGAGCCCTCACATTTGGTGCTCCGTTACTGTTTGGTTCGCCATCCTGTAACGCCATCGCATTACAGCAGTTAGTCGATACCGTTACTGATTTTTTTTTTGGTGCTCCGGGATGCTTTAACGCGTAATTAGATACCGGTCAGTTCACAGCCGATTCCCTTCCTCCCAAGCCGGTATTGCATCGATACCGCTCCTCTCCTTTCGAACATGGCCTCCGCTGAACGAGCTCTTCCATTACCCGCATCCATCCAAACAAGATTGGCTTCCCCACCCATACCAGTGTGAATTGATTACATTGCCGTTTGCATTACCGGTGGCCAAAACAAACAGCACCTTACTGTTTCATACATGGCTATGGATTAGTAAGTTCTAGGTGGTAGGTGCAACCAAGATAATCTCTGAATTTTGTGGTTTGCAGTTCTGCTCATAACTGTTAAGTAGTGCTGTTCATAAGGATGTGAACAATGCCCTACTTTAATTATTTTATTTTATTTTATTTTTAAATAAGAAAGGCGACCATGGTAGGGACTTGCCTTTTTCACTACGTGTGTGACATGTTTGCTTCAAAAAGAAGGTAAACGACAAATGTAAGGCCTAAAGAAAAGAAGTTTTAATGGAAAAGTGTCTATTCAACTGAATAACATGAAGACAACTTGGTTACAGAGTGTCTAGTACATCTATCACCCTTTGAGTTCTGCATTTTGTAATTACCCTTATGTTGCCTTATGTGTGCAGTGCTATCCGCGAACAACGAGACTGAAACTATGATGAAGGGGATCATGCATGGAGCTTGTGACTATCTGGTAAAACCAGTGCGTCTTGAGCAACTTAGGGGTATATGGACGCACGTAATGAAGAGCAATAAGACTGAACAGAAGTTGCAACATGGGGATGAAGATAAGTGTGAGAAGGATGGTGCAAATCACACTAGGAAGTACTCAAAGAAGAACAAAAAGGATGTTTCTGGTGTTGATGCGGACATGGAGAACAAATCAACCCAAAAGAGGCAAAGGATCCAATGGTCTGCTCCATTACACCAAAAGTTTGTAGAAGCTTTCAATCTGATTGGCATGGACAGTAAGTTCTCAAGTTTCATATTTTTTTCAATCATCATGATGTTTAATTATTCTGTCAAAATTATTTCCCATAACAAATCTTTTGTTGATTTAAAATTTTAAATGCAGGAGCTGTTCCAAAGAAGATATTGGAACTCATGAATGTAGAGGGTCTCAGCAGAGAGAATGTAGCAAGTCATCTGCAGGTTTTGTTTCTACCCTTATACTATGATTGAGTAGTTGACTTCCCATCCACTATATTATTGTCAAATATATTTGGATCAAAGTTGTTTCAGCCTAATTCCATCATGAACTCAATATGTGTTTATGTTGATGGAATATGTGTGTGACATTTCAACTGGAACTTATGTCTGGCACAAACACAAATTCGAGTGTCATACACACATACATTGATTTTGGGAGGGCATTCACATATACACTTCTAGAGAGTTTTTTTCTCTCCTGAGTGTCTTTCGTTTATTCCCATGATTAAGAACATATTTCATCTATTTTATGGCTTTGTCGTTCTTTCCATAATGAAATGTACTTGTCTATCTTGTGATTTCAGAAGTACCGTCTCTACTTGAGAAAGCTCAACGATGGCAGCCTCAAGCATCCTAACCCATTTGACGATGAAACCGAAGCAAGGAGGAGTGCCGGGACACCCACTAATAACATGACTGTACAAGAATGTTCCAAGCATCATCCAGAACTTGGTAGATACGGGCCATCCTCATCCTTCATCGGCTCTCCAAGCTCAAGTAATCTTTTTGCGAGGATGAATTCTCCATTTGCAGTTGGAACACACACTATGCTGCCCACAGAGTCAGTTCAGCTCATGAGCTCCCAGAGAAATTTGGGCATTCCTCAGCAGGGCATGGAACCAGTTGGCCACCGTGTCAACCTGCCCAAAGTTGCTGTGCCTGGGCTCTCTTTTGGCATGTCCTATGCACCTGTACCAAGCGGTGGGCCATCACGTGCAAGCCAATGCTTCCCTTCTGGTCCTTCTGGCAGCTCTTCCGCAAATATATCAAATGGTGTGGTGTTGAACACAAGCAAACCTTTCTCTCTTGGTATTTCTGGCAGTTCATCTACAAACATCTCAAATGGCAGTCCTCCATTGGCCAGTAGCATGCATTTTCCTTCATCTCGTCCTTACAGCTCCTATGCAAGCATTTTGCGTGGCAAGATTTTGGGGGCAAGCAGAGGTATTCCTTTCGAAGACATAGCAGATGATGAGATACTGGCTCCTTCTGGTCCTGTACCATTACAGTCTACTGAGTTTGTGAGTCAGCCTCCGGTTCAGATTCAATCTTCTTCTCCTGGTGTATTGAACCAAGCTGCCAGGGAGGACTACCAATTTCCAGGACCAAGCAACTCCAGTAACTCTTGGAAAGCTGCTGTGCCGTCAAGGTTTTCTTATATTGGTCATGACGTTGGAACGTCTAACGGTCCATCACAGGGGAACATCATCAGGACCAATCAGCTGTCAAGACTTGCAGCCTCCTCTGGACAGATTCCTACTTTTAGAAATGTGTATCAAAGCCAAATTACAGGAATCATTGGGAAAACCACACCAATGGTAGGTTTTGCTGATCAGGTGGCACCATTCAGTTTTGGAAGCAACACACATCATACAGTGACGCCAACTGGTGACTCTGATCTGGTTAGTCCTTCAACCACCAGACCTACATTGCCTAACCTTCAGGTAGGCAATTCTGCCATGCCGAACCAGATGCTGAATGTTGGGGGCGCAAATGACAACCTCCCTGAAGGTGTTACCATTAATCAGCAAGCTGTTGGTGCTCAAGTGAATAATAGCAATGAACTCCTCATGGGAACAAATGAGGCACAGAATGGAGCAAGTGGTGACCTGGAAGATCTTTTGGCTGACTGGGTACATGACGTAAGACCCTTTCTTATTCTATTTCTGAATAAAGTCTGATTTCAACCTCCATTATGTTCCATTTTTCAATTTTGCGCTGAAATCAAATGCTACGTTCTAGGATTTTACTTAACTGATGTTGGTTTTAGTTACTTCTAATTGTTTGTACTGAGTGCATTGCTTAGATTCATCATGCCTCTTCTTGCATATAATATTGAACATAAGACATGTTTAATCGTTATAGCTTATGTTGAAATTTATTTCTGTGTAGAATATTTGCAGGCTATAACATGAAATTGATGAGTGCTGCTTGGGTTAGGTGAGGTTTATCTGACTAAACTTACTTTCTTACAGGGGAGTTTCATCAACAATGATAATGCTTTCATCAATGAGAACTGGGATTTCAGCCCTTGAGAACCTATGTGAGAGATGTTTCTGCGTCTAATGTAGCCCAGCTGCTGACAAGACAATGGTTCTTGCCTGTTGTATGTGCAAAATTTTGCTGTTTCTAGTAGGCTAGCTAGGAGCAGGCCATCTTCAATAGAATATTCATTTTAATCTAGCGTAGTTATGCGGGGTCTCTTTTTATCAGCTGTAGATTTTAAGTTGGTGATGTTAAATTTGGCAGGAGGTCTGGGTCAGTGGGTGTACCACCCCTGCCAACCCCGGTTCCATGTACGCTGTTCGGCTTGAAGTTGTGCGGCCATTTTCATTTTATACAAAATCACCTGGCCCCTCTTAGGGATCCCTTTTTAGTTGGGATCGTACACAAAGTTATATCAGATAGAACCAGTTTTCGTGTATGTTTTAGATAACCAGTGGTATGGTTTTCATGAATTATTTGAAATGCTGTGTTTGAGCTGTTTCCAATTAATTCAATCCATGAAATGCTGCTGTTTCTTGAAATTAGACAGATAGCCCCTGGTTTACATGCATGGAACAGATAGGATAAGTTCAATATAGGGCCACTAATCATTACTTTCTTCAGAGCCATACAGATGCAGTGTAGCATGAATGAACCTTCAACTAATTCATGGTTCATGTAAGCATGTTGGAGCCTAACAGGTTCTGTCTTTCTGATGCTCATTGATATAACTCCTATTGACATCACTTTATGTTATCATAACTTGCTCTATTGATCATCCCTTGTATTTATTTGTCTATATGGTTGTTTTGCTTGGCTGCAACGGCAACGGCAATGGCAACGGCAAAGTTGTTTGTGTCATGTCCTGAGTCCTGACAGTAGTGATCTATCCATCCTGTATGATCTCAACTTCTTGCCTCCTACACTCTTGAAATGTAAAGTTACAGAAGAGGTTTATTTCCATATATATCCAGTGGACACGAGCAGGCACTGCATGTGTGAAAGTGTCCTCGCAGCACAAGCACACCTGATACTTGAGATGTTGAACAACACATGTTCTTTTTCTGTGTATGGTGTTCAGCTCAGCACCAGAAGGGCTGTGTGCAAGCAGTAGCTCTCGCCGGGCGGGAGCGGCTTCCACGTTGTTCAGTGTATCTCTAAGGAAGCCTCAGTTTTGCCTTGCGTGGTCCGAAATCTCAGATGGCACATACCAGTGAGGGAGTGAATGGGAAGGAGAGGGTACAGCTCTGTTCTGCTCCTTCCATTCCTAGTAAAAGGAACAGGAGTATTTCGGCACTTGCTTGTAGCGTGACTGGTACTAATCTTGGTTATTGTTTCCTCCTGTTTTAGAAGATAACTCAGTGTAGAGTGAAAGCTGAGAAAGAGTAAGCATATTTGTGTTCATGCTTTAGTTGTTACGACAACTGAATCTGTTTAGGCTTGTCAGTTCCGGAACAGAATTCAGCTTCGATTTTGTTTTGTAAATTGCTTTTATACTAAGGCTATCCGCACTCATTCTACCCTATTTCTTCATCTTAAAGGAATATTCCATCCCAGTTAGCGAGATTCTCTACTCTATTTTATAATTTTCCGCAGTCACGTTTATCCTGTATCTCTACCCTATATCAACCATCACATTTTTTTATTGTTTTTTTTTACTTTCCCACCCAACTACCCCGGCCCACTTCTTTTCTCCAGTCTCCCTCTCCCGCACCCACTGCGGTCTCCTCTTCTAGTCCGGGCACCACCTCCGCCTCCTCCACCGCCGTATCCGGCCCCCACTCCCATGCCGGCGTCCTCCTCTTCCCACCGCGTTGCTCCCTCTCCCCGGTGTCCTCCTCGCCGTCGCCGGTCGTCCTTCGTCCCCGCGGTCGGTGTCCTCGTCGCGCACGGATCCGGGCAGGTGGAGCCTCCTCCACGCCCGGCGGCCGACGTCCTCTTCGTTGGCTACGGATCCGGGGCCTCCTCCGCGCCCGGCGGCCGGCGGCCTCCTCGTCACGCGCGGATCTCCGCGCCTCCCACCCGGCGGCCGGTCGTCCGTCCCGTCCCCGCAGCCGCTGCCCTCGTCCTCAGATCCGGCCGCCGCCAACGCGCGCCGCCTCCCTTGTCCTCAGCTCTCTTCGGTCGCCCGTCCCTTCCTCCTCGTCATGGCTGTCGGCCTCCTCCACCGTCGTGGTGGCAGATCCAGGCATGGAAGGGCGTTCGGCAAGGAGTCGGAGGCCGCCGCCGCATCGCCATCGCGGTCCGCCGCGTCCCCTGCTCCGAGTCCGGGCGAAGGCGCGAAGAGCGGTGGGTGAAGGAGAGAGACGAGCCGGCCGTCAGCCGCCTGTCCACGCGGAGGAGATAGAGGCCATAGGGGAGCAACTCCATGCACCCCAGATATAAGGTGAGGGAGTGTTTTCCCTACCGTAGGGTAAGGTTTAGGGTGTGACGGGAGTGGGTAACCCTATATCTTAGTGCAAACGATACAGGGTGAGGCATCCAGTCCGCCACTGCGGATAGTCTAAGTGCTGGAATATAACAGTAGCTGTAGCCTGAGCCTGTAGCTCGGTAGGAACAATTGACGACTGATTGTTCCACGTTTGTGCTAGCAGATGGCTAAACCCGTGTAGCCGAAACAGTGTCGATGCTTCAGTAGCCTGAATCGTGAATACTGAATGCTGATACTGTTCAGAGTGCATATGCCATACTATGCATATGTCCTAAAGTAATTTTTATGTTTGGCTGGATATTCTCATTCATGATGATAGTGTCTCGAACTATTTTCCCTTTATCTAAAAAAAGTCATTTTTATGCATATAGAGCACAATATTTTTCCCTTTATCTAAATGCTACTGTCAGCACTGAATTTCCTTTCCCTAACTGAAACAAGCCTTATTGAAAGCTCCCCATCAGCAGACGAGAGCGCCAGAACGGCAGAGCGCATGGAGAGGGGCGGCGAGCGAGCCGCTGCCAAGGCACACGGCTGCCTCATCGACGATGGTGCGCTCGCCTCCTCTTGCCGTTGGGTGGAGATTGACCGTTTGCAGGCAGAGGTCGAGGCTGACCAGACAGGTTAAACTCGTGGTCGTGGACAACGACAAGGGGATTAGCCCTAGCTAGGGTTTGCTGTTGCCGGCGGCGGCGAGCGACGCGTCCCTCCCTCTTCAAGTTTGGAAGCGAGCTTGGGCCTACTTTTGCTATTGGGCTAGTCCTAAATGACAAAGAGGACTCCGTATCGTACTATTGTTGCAGCTGCTGTTAATTTCAACGGCCTGGGTAGCCCTAGCTGGATTTTTCTTGCCGGAAAAATATTCGTCTAGGCCCCTTTGCAGTGTAGAAAAGTTAAGATTTTGGATGATTCATTTCTATGGAAATTTTTCGTATGAGAGCCTCTAGAGAAAAGGGTTGATCCTATCGATTTTTTTTAAATTCGTATGGAATGCTCTTCTCCATAGCAGTAATCTTGAAGGAAAATAAGTATGATCATTCTTTTGTGTCTTTGATTCATGTATTCTTTGCGCGCAGACACATGTGCTTAATGCAGGGGCGGGCCCACCTCAATTCAAGGGTATTCAGTTGAATACCCATTATTCTTTGCCAAAAAATTATATATATACATGTTTATACTACGTGTATTTTGTAAAATAGCAAATGAAGCAGACCAGTCAATCTTTCCCAGCCAATTCAGCCCAAAATATCCCCCGCTAGCCTTACCTCTCCATCCAGCGCGGCCCAGAGTGTCCAAAGTGACGGCCCATTAGGCCGGTCCTTCTCCTGGAGACTGCGCCGCCGGCTATCTCCGATGCAACAGCAATTCCCCGCATCGGCTCTTTCCAACCCGCCTTCTTCTTCGGTTCTCGTCCTCTTCCCATGGTAGATCGACGGAACTACGGAAAGGGGAGGCAGCGCCACCGCAGGGGCCAGGCTGAGGGTGGCACCACCGCAGGGCGACAGCGAGTTGGGGCTTGGGGCGCAGCGGCGTCGCGACGTCGTTCCCGTGCCGCCGTGCGTGCGTGGCCTACGCAGGGGCGGCGTAGGGCTGCAGGGGACATCGGCCACCGGCTGGCCATAGCCAGGCAGGCCGCCTGTTGTTCCGCCGAGTCTAACCGCCGCCGCCGAGGCTACCAAGGCAGGGAGGAACTGAGGCAGGAGGCTGCAATGTGCCCTCTCATCTTCTCTACTGAAGTCTGAACCTGAACTTCTGAAGTCTGAAGAGAAGCTGCGAAGGAGGCAAGCCCAAGTAGGCCTCTCCAGTCTCCAATCTCCATTTTTCAGAGCCTAATTGAGCTTTATACGAATAGGATTGTGTCATATTTCTCTGAATTAGATATTAGTAGTGTAGAATTTGAGTTAGATGATTTAATTTTGCAAGCTTGACCTTGAAACCTGAAGAGAAAGAATAGTAGTACCACCGATCTGAGGGCTTTGCAATGTCAAATAGTGTAGAACTTAATGTTGAATCAATTATATTATGGCATAGTTGGCTTGTTGTATATGCTCAATTATGTTTTATATTTTCTAAATATTATAAAACTACTGCTATGTTATACTTTATAGTTAATTATATATACCAAAAGGCAAGGCTTTAAGCCATAAAAAATCTCTTGAAAAATTTTGAATACCCAGACCCTAAATCCTGGGCCCGTCCCTGGCTTAATGTGACTTTTCTATGCTATAGATTCATGTAGGATTTCAATTGCATGTGTGTTCTAATCCTAGGTTTTTCCTATTCATATACGTTAAGATTTTTTTGTTTCAAAGAAACTCTTAGATTGCATGCCACTGTAGAAACACTATTCTTGAGTTATTTTTCTCTCTCCTTATGAAATACATTGGGAGACAGGAGCTAGTGAAGCCCTATTCATCGGATCTGGGTAGCTTTGTAAGACCATGCTCACTAAAAGGCCCAAAGGCAACGTCAAAACACTGTTTTGTACCGTATGCGCACTATAGATAGAAAGAAGTTTGAAATATGGGCGGTTAGATGGGCTTTCTTGTGCCTAATAATCCCATTCCAAGTCCTCTTTTTCATCAAAACGGTATTTAGCCCACCAAACCACAACACAAGGCACAAAGAAATAAATAAAACCGGAATATAATTATGAGCCGGTATTTTACAATCCTATAGAACAAGAAATTGGAATGGAAAGTCAGGAGAAAAGCGTGCTGCACTGTGTGGCATTCCCTCGATCAATCAAACACATAACAAATATATAATCAACCAAGGAACACTAACTTGTTGGCTAGTGAATGGTGATAAGAAGAGATCAGGTGTTCCTTAATATATAAAAGCTAGCATGAGACCAATGCTTCTTTAGAAAGGGCAATAATTAATTTCCTTATTATTAGCGATATTTTAAACTTAAGAATACATACAGGTGACCACACACTGCCTAATATCGTAACTAAAATTAGATGGTCAGGTTTTCATAGGTACGAATGCTTTTGGTTGCCAGCATATTCAAATTCTAAGACTAGGTCTAACAGATCGTCTATGTAGTCATCCATAGTACGAAAATGTCGATGTAGCTATATTGTAAGTAGAATAAAAATATAAATATAGACAACTAGATAGAAAATCTGCTGGACTCAGCGTAAATCGAACTATCCACATCATTACATCATTTCAATAGTCCTGGCAAGGGTTACGCCACAGTACGTGCACTCCAATTTGCAAAGACCCTTCTCCACAACTGAATGTTCCTGTGTTTCCATATATACTACCGGTTCATACCAATTTTAATCACTAATAACAATAAGTACCCTCCACTATATAACAAATAATATAGTAATCTACTTTGAAATTTTTGGAGCTTTGAAAAGGGGACCATCGGAGCACCTGCATGTGACACACGTAAATATTGCACGCAATAATTTAACGTTTTCTACGTACGTACGGGACTACTACGTCACAGCTAAACTAGCTACCACCAGTATATACTTATTATATATATACTCGCATGTGCATGTGTGTGTATTGCACTCACACACGTGACACGCCGTTGCTGAATGATCGGATGATGTCGTCGTCTACCCTGCGGGTCCTCTAGGCACCACCTGCTGCGGTGTCCCTGTCCGGGTGGTGGCCCAGAGCGTGCTCAGCGTGCGGAGGCGGCAGAAGTAGTCGTCGGCGGCGACGAAGCAGCGCGCCGCCTGCGTCGCCGTCATCATCTGCCGGACCGCCTGCAGCGCCTGCATCCGCAGCTCGTCCGCCTGCATATATGCATTTCACCATTTGCACGTCATATCGAAGGGGACGACAACGAACAGAGGGCAGAGGCCGGCCGGCGGCGTAGAAGAGGAGGAGCTCGTGTCCGTACCTGGCGGAGGACGGTGCCGAGCGAGGCGACCTTGTCCATGGCGAGCGCCATGTGCATGCTCCCCACCCCCATGAAGCCCGCGGCCGCGGCGACGTCGGCGGCGGCCGGGTGGTGGTGGTGGTGGTGGTAGAGCTGCCCGCCGCCGTACATCCCCGCCGGCGCCGGCGCGTCCGACGAGACCACCTCGGAGAGCGACCGCAGCAGCGCGTCCAGGTCGGCGTCCAGCGCCTCCTCCGCCCGCCGCGCCGCCTGCTCCACGTCGCGCGCCCCCGCCGCCTGATGCTCCGCCAGCGCCGCCTCCACCGGCCGCACCATGACCTGCAATAATAAAAGAAAAGGAATAATCCACTTAAAAAAAAAAACAAGAACTTGACACATCGATCGATCGCTCTCGTACGTGGCGTGTCTCCATCGGCGGTAGATGGAGCTCTGCTCCATCGAGCTAGAGCCAGCGCGTGGGGCACCACCGGCGGCAGGCAAGAGCAAGCTGCTGCTCCTCCGTCCGATCCATCATGTCCGCCACCTACTCCCCGGCAGGGTAGACAGATGCATGTAGAGGTGGACTTGTTGACGTGACACTAATCGTGTGTAGGTACGCCGGCAGCATGTAGCTTCCCAACGACTTTCTTTCGTCTCTGGAGCTGCTTATGAAACTGTTCCATCAGCCACTGTGACGTCCTACCTGCTACTACTTGCCCCGCTAATCCACTGACTGCATGCGGCACCTAATCCCCAGACGCGGACCAATAACAATACTCAGCATATACTACACCGTCTTAGTTTGTATATGTAAGTACACATACACATGTAATCATGTATACTACTAAAAAAAAGTTTACTATTCCTTGGGGTTATTTGGCATGATTTTATTGGTCGGTTAGTTGTGGGGCGCGCTCAGGCTGACGTGGACTGCACAAGGGTCCCACGTATCCGTGAGACATGATGCATCAGAATTCAGATCGAATTGAACATGTATATACCTTGATGAGGTCGGAAGGGCGGAAGCCGCCGATCCAGAGGAAGCAGCGCTCGGCGGCGCCCTTCCAGAGGCCGGAGAGGAGGTGGAGCGGGTCGACGCCGGCGAGCCGGGCCTTGTGCACCATGAGCGCGCCGTAGTGGGACGCCGCCTCGTCCACGTACGCCCGCAGCTCCCCGTCCGGCCGCTGCGGCTCCTCCGCCGCGGCGGCGCGCAGCCGGGACACCACCTTGCTGTGATCCCCCACCCACCGCTCGTACTCCAGGTTGAACAGCGCCGCATCTGCATCGCATGAATGCATGCGTGATTCATGTTAGTTCACGTACGTTGTTGAACAGACATCATCACACTTGACTTGATTTTTGCATTGGGCGGCCAAGATTTCATTTCATGCATATGAGAGAGAGAGAGAGAGAGAGAGAGAGAGAGAGAGATGAATTATTTGTTGCGGATTTAGTACAAACCTGGGCTTAGAGTTCCTGCGCCCCATAGTGCACCCTGTATATATGAAGCAATAATCAAGAAGCATGATCAGTCAGAGCTTGACAGTTCAGACTTCAGAGGCAATCTTCTTCTGAGGCATTATAATCGTAGGAGAGATATACATGTCACCCTCACCATTGTGTGACGACATGCTGCGAGGTATAGCTAGCATTCCCTAATTAAACCATTTTAATTACCTGATGATTAATTACCTGATGAGTTCTTGCCATCTGCATCTCCTGCTCTAGGTGTGCCAGCCTGAGCCTGCCTGACTCTAGCTGCTGAATATAGGCCTGTCTCACACGCAACAAACAAGGAGGAATTGAATAACAATTCAAGCAGCTAGCTACAGCATTATTGCAGCTAGCTCATGAAGATCAAGAAATGGAACTTTCAGCTAATTTATATATGTATATAAGTATAGTCCAAAACAAATATTTTCTTAGGTAGTAGTAGGTTACCTTGACCAGCCTAGCTACAATGATATGTCAAGTCTATTACCATCCCCATCTCTCAGTTTGCCATTTGCCCTTTCTTGCAAGACTTTTTCTCCTCATGTGTTTAGAAGGTTGACTTGCCCCTCTGGTTTTTTAATCGGGTTTATTTATTATTACTAGCTTGAAATGAATAACGGTAGATGCGTGGTCAATATCGACTGATTGTCATCAGTTAATTACTCGTTAATTTCGAGCTCATAGTTACCTTCTTCCTCAGCCTGCTCTTCCTCGCGGCCTCCCTGTTCTGCGCGAGCCTTCGCAGCGTCTTGGGGTCCGGCGTCCGGGGCCCCTCCTGATCCGAGCTCGACGGCCCCGTCCCGCCGCCGCTGCGCTTGCCAGCCTCCGTCTGGTTCCGATCACAACGCACGCAGCACAGTTATAGACGACGAAGCAGCGTGCATATGCATGTATGTATAGTTGCATTGTATACGTGCCATCAGCATCACCAGAGACGAGCGAGATTGATGGAGTTACCTTGATTACCGCCTTGGAGCTCTTGCCTATGGACAGCGGCCCACCTCCAGCCTTCGATGATGGCGCTGGTGGGCTCTTGGAAGGGCCGGCTGCCTGCGCCGCCGCCGCTGAAGAAGCCATGGGAACCTGAACATAGGAAGGGAGGAAGGGCATATCATATATATAGTCATATGTATGTAGTCGCATCGCATCATCAAGAGCTTGAAAGGAAGGAGATACCTTTGGGGATGGCTCAATATGCATCGGCTGGGAGGGGAAGATGTTGAGAGTCTCTGCACCAATGAACACAAGTCCTAATAACATTATGACTTCGTAGAGACACGCAAAGGCACACGCACGCATGTGCACATATATATTCTACCTGCCAATGTGTTTCCAAACATGGGTTAATTTTCTCATGCGTGTGCGAAAACGGTCGCATCTAATATCAGATGTTTAGTCTTAATTTCACACGCAATGGTAAGTGGTAAACTGGTTACAAGGGAGAAAAAGGAGGTGTAAAATGCTGGTGGTTAGTGTCGGAAATGGGTTAAAAGGTGAGAACATTGTTCTTTTCCTTATTTTGGCAGAACATCGTGATACTATATATAAGTTAGCGGCTTAGCGCTCATTACGTGTCACTCTACTCCAACTGCTAGCTCAGCTACTACTAGTTGGTAGTTAGCTGGAAATATTCTGGAAAACTACAACGGCGCGCAGATGAAAATGTTGGGCATCAACTGAGGAAATTAAAACACATTGAGGTCTCTCCAAAATGGCAAAAGTGATGTGGAAAGGACTTAGAAGATTGCTGATCACCATGGTTAGTTTGCACATTTCCTGGCTAAACTACAATTAACCAGTCAAATCGCAATGCTTCTATATGGTCAAGTTTGCCATACAAGGACTTGTAACTAATGAAATTTTAGCAATAACGTATCCTTCAAGATATATACTTATAATGGAAAGTGGCCAAGCATTTGTCAAAAGAATGAACTTTGTTTTTGCAGAAATAAGCAGCATACGCGGTTGCTGTTCTTGAATTGATGTCTTAGCTTGCTGCTGGCCATCAAAGTAGAGTAGTAGTGCTTGATCCAGATCAGATGGCATGTCATATCCTTCAGGATCCTTTCTCCTGCACTTTCACAAATGCAACGAAGTATCACAGCTGCTCTAACTTCTATCGAGTAGTTTCTCAAGTTTAGACGTTAAATCTAAACTGTTCTAGTTGAAAAGAGGGGAATAAATTAATAAGAAACTAAACTAAGTAGCTAGTATTATTGGAGCATATCTCTCATGGGGAGGTTGAACTAATCCTTTTGCATACTAAAGAACAGAAATAGTTTCATCAGTTATGTGTTTTAAAATAGCAAATCATCGCAGAACTCATCGCTCCCCATCATGAAGAATTATTAATTAAAAAGGAGCAAAAACAGGCGTGAGAGAGGAGGCAAAGCTTGTTTATTGAGAGTCAGATTTGATAGCAATCGTTTACTAACAGCTAAACACGAACTAGCTAATTAACTTGATAAAATCATCTCATGATCAAACAACAAAGACGATAACAAGAAGACAAAGGAAATAGGGATCATCTATAAAAACCATGCATAACCATAGTAAACATCTTCTGCTAATCATGAGAGGACCAGACAGCTGCAAGAATATTCTCAAGGGGGATCATCAACTGTGTTGACTTGAAATAATTAAGTAACTCGATCGATCATATGGAGCGATTCGATTTCGAGAAAAAGGCAAAATCAAGGAAACTGAAGGGGAGAGAGCTAGTAGGCAGAAATAAAGCTAATAATGGATGGGCTAACTTACATGCTGCCATGGAAGGATGATGAAGAAGGTTGGACCATCCCTGAGGTGGATGGATAGGCCATTCAGATGCTTCCTTGGACAAAGAACTCAGGTCTGAGCTTGCTTCTTGTCCACTTCATATGGAATTGACACATCTTGAAATGGAGTGAAACATCCTACCAATCCAAAAGCAATCTTAGCCTCCTTGTTCTTCTTCTTCAACAGGCCGGGCTGCTGCTATGAATTTATGATCGATGAATGAAGATAGGCAAAAGGAAAAGGAATTAAATTGATCGGTAGCAGCCGCCGTTGTTCCCCTTTCTTGACAGCTGACTGTATAGTAGCTAAAGATCACTTGAGTTGTGTGGCTTTTCTTCTGACCAGAAGGTAACGGATGACTTTTGGCTTGTTGGGGATGGAGGAGTAGTTGTGCAAGAAATACAAGGGAGCCCAGTGGTTATTGAAAAGTTGGAAAAGCAACATGTCTTCAGACTTTATAAAGAATTCAGAGATCGATGTGATCAAGTCGTCTATGCAATCGGACAGTTTCTTCGGAGCGGATTTACACTTGTCGTTTGTTTCATATCTTTTCACATATTGACATTTCAGCGGGTGGATTTGGTTCAATTCCTTAAAAAACTTATCCAATGAATGGGTCCAAATTGGCTCCATCTTTTGGATCTACTTGCATGTGTAGAATATGAGTTTAAGAGCTATTATTTCAAATCAAATCCGAAAGATACAGAGGAGGAGATAAAGAGCCTCTTTTTATGCTTCATTTAATAATAATTCCACGGGTTAGCTGTGCATTTTTGTCTATCTTGACGGGCATGCCGAATTTATTTATCTATTTAAATAAATTGGTATAACTAAAATTATTCGGAGTGTGGGATTAGCTTAAACGACGGGCTTGTTTTATTCGTCCCGCTATCAAGGTTAGGTGCCACGTCATTCTCAAGCAGATAGATCCATTTCACTCTTGATTTAAGTTAATGTGTTCAATGAGTTTATTCGTCCCGCTGGACGTTGATTCGGTTTATGGGATTAAGTAGAATTGATCCCTTGATATAGGGGGAAGAACCATTGATTTTTTTTCCCCTCCGCTTTTTATAGCCGACTGTTGATCAGTCCAACTAGTACATGCATGCATGTGTCGTATACATATATGGGCTTATAGTATAGGTAAGAACCAGAGCTTATAATGGATAATAGGTCCAATAAACCCATTGAAAGCATTTGTGCCCACACGCAGACCCGTGCCCTCCACCAAAACCCAGTGTCGCCTCCACAGATCTCTACACCTCACCCTCACTGGAGTCTTCTACTGGTAAAGAATTCAAAACATAGACGATGATATTAGTGGCGGGGTGTTCTACTTCCACCCTGTAATTTTCTTCTCTCGACACGGATTTGGCCTGGTACAAGTACAACTAGATCTAGACAGCAGAAGGTATTCAACGGTGTGGGGGCAGTTCCATTTCCACCTCTCGTATAGCCCAATTAGCGAATCAAGTGTGGGGATGGGCATGGACATGGCTAGATCCACTTCGGCAACGATGTTTAGCGACGGGGAGCGGATCCACGGCCATGGATTTATCTTGCTATTACGCTGGCAGCCTTGGTGGTCTACGACTGGCGTCCTTCTTAGCTATTTGTTGCGACATCATCTTCTTCTCCACATCGCTCCCATAGGCGATGTATCGATGCCGGCTCTGATTCGGTTTGATAACAACTTCGTCCTCAACGTAGTTTTCCCTAGTGGGGGCATTATCAATGTGACATTTGCCCACTTCAAGTGAAAGCTTTGTATCGATGATGCCATGACGGCGGCAGCGCTGCAAGCGTCGTTTCCTTTGTTGAAGGCGTCACCCTCTTTCTTTCCCTCCGTTTGGCTTCACCCTTGGGCTTGCAGTAGCTTTGGTTGTCTTGATTGGCGCTAATGTGTTGGTTATTTCTCTCTTTGTGTTTTTTTATCATGGTTCGTAAACCGCGGCTTACTCCCTGTAACTGTAATAATAAAATGCGATTGGCACATTCGGGAAAAAAACATCGCTCCCATAGATGACAGGAGGACCCTCAATCCCTCGTCATGCCACCATTGAGCCCCCTCCATGTGTTGCCTCCTTACTTACCGTTCCGAAGCATGCATGGCCCACGCCATGGTGATTTCGTCAACCTCGTCATCGTGCTGGGGGTCCATAGCGTCGGGTGTCAACCTTATGAATGTGACATCTGTGGATGTCATTTCTCTCGTTGGGAGGGTGTCATGTTTCTTGCCTCTCTTTACCGTGCATACTACCTAGACATTTATGTTCCGGTGAAAACTTTGCACTGGACGGCGACGATGCCCTTCAAAGACATTTCCTCATTGAAAGTGTCATGTTGGAAGAAACCTAGCTAGGTGCCAGTTGTGTGCCCTCTCTCGGTATTTTTATTGCACACAGATTTGCTCTAGTTTATTTTGGGATGTTTTGGAAAGAAGATCAACTTTGGTTTAAGGGATCAATAATCATGTAGGCAGCCATACCTTTGTGATTGCTATTGCATTATCTTGATCAGTTTGAGGAGGACTATAAGTAGACTTTAGAGACATATGAGATGCTTTAGATGTAGGAAGAAGTCTATATTTGGCACCTCAACTATTTCGTTTGTCCAACTTTAGCCTCCTAACTTTTTTTTTTGGCTAAACCGGACACCTCAACTCATTAAACCGGATAACTTTGGCACATCGGCTGGTTTAGAGTGATTTTCATCCCATGTGGACCGGTTTTGACCCCATCAAACTTGTCAGCGTGGCATTGCGCCCGTCTCCTCTCTCGCCTTACAGCAGCGGTAGTGCGGCCAGCTCCCTCCTCCCGCGCCGGCGACCTCCTGTGCCTCTTCCTCCTCCCACGCCATGCCGCGCCTCATACTCCCCCTCCTCCTCCTTCTCCCACGCTGGGGAGCCCCGCTACCTCCTCCTCCCACAGTGGACCGCACTGCCTCTGCCTCCTCCAGCGACGACCCATGGCGTGGCGACAAATTGTGGCTCCTGTGAGAAACATGACCCTAAGAGGTAGAGGTTTCGGTGATTAATGATAACTTAACTTTTGTTTCTAATAAACTCTTGACATGAAGGGATGATTCTATTTAGTGTGCTTATTGCTTTTATCAAAAGAGACCCCTCCAACACAAAGAACTCAAAGAATGGCTTGAAGATTGTTGATCTAGCGTGAAGACCAAAAGCTTTAGCGCTCTAAGTATCGTAAAGTTGGAAGGACTCTTAGACCTTCATTTGCTAATTTTTAGATCCGTCGTACTATCAAGGGGGGTCGAGGTGAGTATCTTGATGGACCTAGTTCAATTAGTTCAACTCTCTTTGAGTCAACTTGGTCCCAAACCTCTTGCTCTTAAAATACAGTAAAACACACTCACTTTCCTCTGGTTTACCTAAAAGGAACTCCTACTTCTTATCTCCTTTCAAAAGGTTTGAAAAACAGCAAAAATCCCAGTTTTTGTACTCACCGGACCGTCCAGTGTAGACAAAATCGTTGTAGACTTCTTTTCTGCGCCTTGGGTACTTCACCGGACGTTTAGAAAAACGTCCGGTGCTTCACCGGACGTTATAGCCAGGAGGGTTGCCTACCGTTCCTGCTCTGCTGATTGTTCACCGGACGTATTGGATAAACGTCCGGTGCTTCACCGTACGTAATAGGCAGGGAGGTGCGTTTAGGGCCAGGCCGAGGCGTTTGTACTCACCGGACCGTCCGGTGAACACAACGGCACTTGGCGCGTTCCAAGGTTTTTGAAATGAACGCTCACCGGACCGTCCGGTGATAATGCAAAAAATACTGTTTCGTACAGTAACGGCTAGTTTGAGCCTTTCCCCTTTAAAAGGAGAACCCCCTCCCTCCATTTACTACCTTTGCAATCCAGGAACACTTCTATACACTCAAAGGTCACCACTACAACAAAAATCCTTAAACTCTTGAGCTTTGGGCTAGAGACTTGAGAGAAGAGAACTTCTTGAGTGAGGTTGATTCAAGTGAAGCCAAAGCTTATTACTCTTGGTGATTGTGATCACCTAGACGGCCGCGGTCGTGCGTTTCGCGAGTTCCCGGAGCTTGTGGGAGAAGCGGAGCAAGCCCTTTGCGGGGGGATTGTAACCGGCTCAAGCTCGCCGGTCCGGAGCGGAGAAGAGCTTCATCAAGAAGAGAGCACTTGGTCCGCGGATCAAGGGGTTGCTTGCCCTTTGCGAAGGTCACTTTGCCAACCTCATTTCTTGCGAGGTTTGAGGCCGGGATCCTTACGAGGAGCCCGTGAGAGCAAAGCCTTGCGAGGGGCGCCAAACGAGGAGTAGGGGGTTGAGACCGTGTGTCTTCCCGAACCTCGGAAAAAAATCTTTGTGTCTCTCTTTACATTTCCGCATTTACTTTTCGCACTTTACTTTCCTAGAATTGCATGCTTGGCTCTAACTTGCAAACATTTTGTGCGTGTAGTTCATTAGGATCACTTGTTTAGGCACTAGGGTGAATTGGGACTTGTGTGATAGGATTTATTGTTGAGTTTCGAAATTAGAAATCCAATTCACCCTCCTTCATGGACATCTTGATCCTTTCAGCTCCCCCTCCCTTGCCCAGCACCGCTGCCATTGCGGCTCCCCATCCCCGTGCTCCAGTGCCACCACACCCCACGACTCTTCCTCTAGTAACCCACCGTCGTCGTCGATGCAGCTCCCCATCCCCTACTCCGCCGCTGTCGCTGTGAAGTGCCAGTGACTATGCACGCAGTGGCTGGCGCATACAAGGTGGCGATGAAAAGCACAGGGCAGAGAGAAGGGGCGGCGAACCAGGGTGCAGAGGGGCGGTGACCAGCATGAGAGGTGCGGAGGAAGGTGGGTCCTAGCTGCTTAGGTGGCAGAAAAAAAAGAAAATCCACTCCACATCAGCAAAACCGATACCACATCATGTCTAAAACCACTCAAAACGAGTCCAAGTGCTAAAGTTATCCGGTTTTGTAAGTTGAGGGGTCTGGTTTGGCCCAAATGATAATTGAGGGCTAAAGTTAGACAAACGTGATAGTTGAGGGGCCAAAAGTGGACTTATTCCTTAGACGTATGATTCTTCAACTTCTTGTGTAGGAGGACCACAAAATTTTGTTATTCTCCATGCTACTTGAAAAATAGTTACAAGCTCATCAAATATTCTTTTAATTAGTTGGATCGTAGATAGCAAGATAGATGATTTAATCTTTAGGTTAAATCTAAGATTATAGGTTGCTTAGAGCACACTGCTCCTTTTTTTTTATTTCTTGTGTTTTGTATCACTATGTATACAGCTTTATTAATAAGGCCGGCACTTTATTCAATATAAAGCTTTCTTCGTCTTAAAAATGAACCCATTTAAACTTAACTTTTGTTTTAAATATTATATATATGGCATGATTTGTTTCTTAATCTAGGGTCCGGACCTCCGTTAATCTCCAAGGTTATGCACATCGGTTATGCACATCCCTTGACGCGCTACTCCCATAATCTTGAGCAGTTGCTGGCGAATCTATGAATAGATTTTTCTGATGCTTTTGGTTCAGCCAATGATTGAATGAGTCCTCCCTAATTATTTCGGTAAATTGGGGCATATTTTTAAATCGGCTGCTGTCTGCTCGTAAACCTTCCGTTTGATCGATACCCGGGCTGTGCCACCAATTTCAGAATTGCGTACGTTCACATTGACATGCAAAATCATTTGGGTTCAAGTTAACTAAGTAGTCCACCAGCACCAGTACCAGTACCAGCACCAGGCCGCCGGCACGCCGCGCTTGCACGGGGACGATTGCCGCCTCAGCGCCCTAGTCAACCGGGCCGACCTCGACGCGGTGCTTTGCCCCGCGTGCTCCTCGCTGCACCCGCCAAACACGCCCCTCGCCAACCGGCTCGTCCGCGACTTGTACTGTCGAGCGCGGGGCGGTGCCAGCGGCCAAGCGCAGAGGCTGGGCGAGCGGCGGGCTCCGTTCCATTGCAGGAGGAGTAGCTTCAGCGACCGGGGCGCCGAGGATCTGGACGCCATGGCCTGGGTGGCTGCTGCCGGCGCGGGGGACGCGCACGGGGCCGGCTTCTGCCACGCCCCGCCGCCGAAGGACAAGCGCAGGCCAGGGCCGAGGCTGGTGGGCAGGGAGCAAGTGAAGCAAACGGATAGAGGGAAAAAGGAGAGGGATGACAAGTGGGCCCCACATATCATTGAGAGAGAGTAAAAATAACTCGCCGACGGTGGGTCCCGCATGCTACGTCAGCGATACCGCCTTAAAATCACTTTTGGATTGTAAATCGAACTTTCTTGTCAGTTTGAGGGCGCGGGTTATCCCGTTTCGTAGTATGAGATTGAAAATCAGACTTGTTGACCAATCGAGGTTGAAAAATGGAATTTTTCTTTTAGTATATATTAGCGGTTGGGAACTTGCAAATGATGCATGTACCCCTATGTGAAACAATGTGTTGATTTCCATAATAGATGTCTACTTTTCAATTTTGTCGAGTCCTAGATGATAATACCTCTTTTTTTATATGTTAGGTGTAGTGCACCTCAATTTAATTTTGAGTTATTGAGCGTCATATGAATAGAAACGGAGGGAGCAGTTAAGAAGGATTTACACCCCAGATCTCTAGCTAGGATTGGCAGCAAAGTGAAAAAAAAAACTGGAAAGCTCCGTTTCCTTGTTAATTATAACAAAATTTGAATGCAGCCCGCATCAATTGAAAAGCCATTCTAAAACGACTTGTAATTATACTGCAAGCCCCCAGAGAAACCAATCCCAAGCGAAAAGCGAAACCCCAATCTAGGCGCCGCCCGTGCAGTACAGCCGGCCCGTACGTACGAACAGTGACCTCTCAATTCAAACAGGAGAATGTGACGTTGCAGAGAGGGGGCAGTTGAATGGCACGGTAGCTGCAGTTCAACAACGACAGAACACGACACAGACAGGGAGTGCCCGGGAAGCCAGTGGCTCCCTCTCGCTCCTTCATGGCACCTTCTTCCTTGTCGAACGGCCCCATCCCCAGCCTTGACACTGTGACGAGGAACGGAAGCTGGAGAATCGGTCGTTGTTCCAGTCGAGATTTGAGTTTTTTTGCCTTGACCGTCACTAGACTCATGCCATTTGTTGGGAGGAAAAATTAAGGGGTCTACCGGCCGGTAGAGTGCAGTGGAATACTCTGGTGAACTGATCTTGGGTCTGACAGTGAGAACACCCTGATTCCATTTTGACTTCTGTTTCCTTTTTTTTCTAGGATGGGACTACTACTAAACCACTGTGTTCGTCGTCGCTGCACCGAATTTGGAATCTACGAGTTTTTAATACTATTTTTACCCGACGAAAATTTTTATACCCTTCATATTGGCACTACTGGGTTTACATATTTGGAAGAAAAAATGTTCAGACCTTGCTGGAAAACATGAATATTTGGAAAATTCAGGTTAAATTTGAACGAATTCAAATTTTTCATAAAGATTTTTTTGGCCAATGACGTGTTGAGACGGCGAGACCTCGACTTCATAACCATGCGAGGCGAGGTAGTCATCTGTGGCCCGAGGCGAGGTAGTCGTCTGCGGCCAAGGTGCTGCTGCACCGCCGCCAGCCAACGTCAAACGAGGCGATGGGAAGAGGTTGCGGCCTTGTGGGCGTTTTAGAGTTAGAAGCAAAATTGGATGGAGGCGGGGGTGAAACAAACACATTGTTGGACCAATTTGGCGCAGATCGGGGTGGGATGTTGAATTAAGATGAATTTTTTAACCAAATAGTTTATGTTTTGGATTCCACTAAAAATAGCGAATACTCGGGAAATTCAGAAAATTCCCACCGAAACCCTAGTGCACATGTTAGGAATGATTGTAAATTGTTGGAGAGTGCCTAGAGCTAATATAAGCAAAATGTTTCTACCCTTTAGTTTTCATTTTCTCATGACTTTTTATATATCCATACCCACCAAGTATCTTCTTATCTTGGAATTAGTGAAAAAGAAAGAACGTCAATTAAATGAATCTCTTTTATTTTAATTCTTTCTTTCTCTTCCTTTTCATTTCCCTCTGTCCTTCGTTTCTTCTGATTCTTCTTTCTCTTTCCTTTCCCTCCCTGATTGACTGTTCGACCGGTCATCTTATTTTTTTTCTCAAAACTCTCCATTCTTTACATGATATCCATCAAGTATACAGACTAGGACGTTATTCATAGTGTACGTGCCGTACTACATTCATGTTAGTTCTAGTAAAAGATGGAGTAGGCTTTATAGTGGTATAATAATGGAAAAAATAATGATGAGGAACTTTTTTCTCATATGAAATCACCACCAAAACTATCGAGTTCCGATATGAAACCGTCTCTAAGACCATGGAGTATGATTACCACGGTATTGATTGAATCTAGTAAAGTGTGTAAGAATACCTAGTTTTACTGTTGATTGAGTAGAGTCAGCTGGGGCGATAGTTTGAGGTTATATTTTTAGGGAATAGTTTGAGGTTATTATTTTTAGACAAAGTTTAAGAGTTTTTTTTTGGAAAAGTCCATTTTTAACCATTGAATTGTCGCCCAAGTCTGGATTTAACCATCGAACTCTAAAATCGGGTATATCCAACCATCCAACTATTGCAACCGGACACATTTGGTCCTCAAGGTGGTTTCAAGGGCGGTTTTCATTTTAAAAATAATTAAAAATCTATTTAATGTTTAAAAATTCATAATTTATTCATTTTAAATTAGAAAAATATGAAAGTAGTACCATAATTTTTTTTTAAATGTAATCTATCCACTAGTGATCTACTTAGAGTTATATGGATCTCATTTATTGCCCATCCTAGTGTTTTACTGTTCATATCCACGTCTAATATTTATATGTAATTTTGTTTTGCACTATATTAAATCAGGTGAGCTCCCAAAATATTACATTTTTAGAAAACTTTTGGTACTAGTTTCATTTTTTTTGTTTTAAAATGAATTAGTTAAGAATTTTTAAAAATTAAATAGATTTTTTATTAATTTAAAAAATGAAAAATGCCCTTGAAACCACCTTATGGACCAAATATATCCGGTTTCAATAGTTGGATGGTCGGATATACCCGATTTTAGAGTTCGATGGCCAAACCTAGCCTTGGGTGATAGTTCGGTCAAAAACGGATTTTTTTCCTTTTTTTTTAGGGAAAGGTTTGAGGTTAAATGGATTTATATTCCTTGCAAGGAGCGTCCAGTTGGGCCAGGCACAGGCCCAAGCCCAGCCGCATGCTTTGCAGCCCTGCAATGACTCACGCCGGCTCCAAGGGACTGATTGTATTGAGACCTTGAGTGGTCAGGCCAAACTTTGACCACCATAAATTAAAATTTAGCCAAACAACAAACTACTCATTTATATGGTTTGGACATAGCCAAATAAACCATATAGATGAAAATTATGTTGTATAGTGTAATTTTAATTTAAAGTCAAACACGGTCAAAATGTGGCCTGACCACTCAAGACTTCAATCCAATCAGGCTCCCAAGCCGCCGCGGCTACGACGTGAAAGAAGGAAACGCGCCGGTAGCAGAGGACGGGAGGGGACGCGAGTGCCATGCGTAACGCATCAACTCTTCCACGATCGTTCTGAAAACTGTGGTGTGGCATCAACTCCGCCTGAAGATGGAGACCTACTGATTCGAAGCAACATCGGTTCATGTAAAAACTAAGGGTTAAATTCACTGTGATTCAGATCAGTGTCTCAGTAAAACTGCTAGCAATCACATAGCAACCTTTGAGCTGGAAAGGACACGGCGCACATGCAAGCAGCAGCGTAGGCCGTACAGGACCAGAAATCGGCCGACAGCATTGCTCCTTCCAGCTCACCTCTGCTGAACAAAGTAGGGGTAAAGCAATAACTAACACCCAGGGTTTTCAAGCATTACATGCATACCTAGTCACAGTCACACATCATGGGTCCGGTTGTTACAGGAAAAGGTTCACAACCATCAGAATACATAAAACAGCCATGGAACAGAAAAGCTACATAATAACATATCGATAGCTAGCAGTTCATTGTTTTTCTAATGAGATTACGAGATAACCACTCAGAGCTGCAATTGAGAGGTGAAACCACTGAAACCAGCAGCGGAGCCAGGCCCTTGCCGCGCCTACAGCATGCTGTCGGTCCTTGCCGGCAGCCGCCTGAAGAAGTTGAGCGGAACGGACGGCATCTTGTGGCGGAACCTGGGGTGCCTCAGCACATACAGGCCAGCGAGGAAGACCACAACGCGGAATGGGGTGACGTACAGAACGATGGCGGCGATGAAGCAGAAGACCACGAACAGTGCGGTGGCCCTCGGATCCCTCCAGCTCAGCAGCGCCTGCAGCCGCTCGCCCTGCGTCGCGAGGTCACCGACGACGGTCTGGATCCTCCCAGCAACACTGCGCAGCCTGTCATACCGCATCCGCACGATGTCAGGTGGGCGGGAGGTGGGGAAGGTGTCGAACTCCTCGTCGAGCTCATCAGGGTGAGCGTTCTCTGCATGGGAGAGGCGGGTGTCCATGTGAGGTGGCTGCCTTGGCCGCCACCTGTAGTACCACACCCCAATCAGGAACAGGTAGAGGAAGATTGTAGGCAGGATCAGCTCTGGGTATAGGACCAGTATCACAAAGAGGACATGGATCAGTATGGTGGTCAGCGGGTTCCTCCAGTGACAGATCTGATCGAACCATTTTGCAACTGCAATCAAGGGGCTCAGAACACTCATGATGCGGAAGAAGTTTGCCTTGCTCTTTCTCATGCTCCACATGTGGGAGTCCACATCCAGCATGTATTCCACGATTTCCTTTCTCAGCGGTGGCTCTGCACGGCCCAGCCTTGTTGAGACAATGTTTGTGGCTTGGCGCCTCAAGTTGTCTACCTGTATCACAGATAAAGGGTGGACATAATGCATCTTTGGCAGCAGGGGCTGTGAGTACAGATGCATCATGTTGAGCAGTGATGAACATGTGAACCGGACAGCAAGCTGAACTTCACCCATCTTCTTAACACCACCTTGTGTCAAAACAATAAGAGGGTATGAGTGGGTATACACTCGATCAGTTTCCAGTGTCGAGAGGCGTATGCGAACCTTCCCAATTCTGGTGTCCCGAGCACCATTAGCCTTTTCCCCACCATTCAGGTGGCAGTTGTCAAACACACCAATTGTGATCACAGTGCATGGGTCATACACCTCCCAGGTGTATTGTTCATTCCATTTTGGAGTGAAACTGTCAATTATAGTCCTAGTCCGCACCCATTTCTGTCCATACTTGGCAACACAGTAGGCATCAGTTGTGCCACGCCCATCCTTTGTCTTCATCGGTAACAGTCCCTGTGCTGTCAAGATACCCAACTCAAGAATGCCAATGCTAGGTTTCCACAGAGGTTTTGCAGTTGGTCTTAAATCACTACTGTAATGTGTTGATTCATCCAAGACATGATATCCACCTTCAAGACAAATTCTCAAGTGAATCCGGCTCGAGAACTTGGTTTCCTTCTTGTGCTCACCATCAATTATCACATGCTTCTCAAGATTATACCACTGGCTGGTCAACAACCTGTGATCCAGCCTACGGGGTACATGCTGCAGTGAAATGAGTGTCCTTCCAATTATTTCATCCTTCCCTGGGGCCACCCTGTCCTCTACGCTCAGAACTAGGTGCTCCTCGAATGGCTCAGCTGCGACAAACATCAAATCCTCATTCCACATTGGATTCAGGGTGCGGGTCGGTGATACCCGGGTTCTAAGAACTTGGTTGCCTAGCATAGCTTTAACATAAACCTCAGGGAATCTGGTTTTATCATTTGGTATAAGATCCTGGGCTTCGATAACATTGACACGCAGGTACCAAAGCTTTGGAGTAAGATAAACTTTTGACCTAATACTTGCAAGGCCATCTCCAGGGACTGATGCTGCATCAGAATGCCATGCTTCAGGGAATGATTCATCTGCTTGAGTACCCATCCAAACAGCCAACATCAACTCCCCCTTCACCTTGTGCCCATTTCGGTCTTCCAACCGATACCACTGTGGAGCCAATGGGCTATCAGGTGGCACTCTCTTTGGGACCTCATTAAGGTCAAACACAACACGCCCAATGAAGTCATCCTTAACAAGATCCTTGTCCTTGACCACAATTTCCACAACTGATGACTGGATGCGCTCCTTTGAAAAGGCAAAGACCTGGTTCCACTCAGGATTGTTCTTCTTCTCGAAATGCCGAGTTGTGCCCTTATAATTGCCTAGCTTAACCTCCACATATGGGTCACAGCTCCCAGTGATGTCCTTGTTTGGAAGTTCCTTTGCTTTTACCACCCGGACATAGAGGTACTGCATCTGCTCAACCAAGTCATAGGTGGTAGTGAGCTTGTCACCAGCAGCTGCACCGCCAAGGTGAGGTGAGGTCTCCTTCAAGGAGTACTCCTCTGGACGGAACGGTGGCCTCTGCATCATCTTGAACAAAGAAGGGCTTCCGCGAAACAGCTTCCACTCACGACTCTAATAAGAACCAAGAAATCCCAATTGCTTCCCTAGACCAGCTGGAACATTGCAGAAGAAAAAAAAAGAGTAAACATTAGCTTCAAGAAATAGCTGTACAAGGAGGACAGATTAATAATGGATAATAATATGAAATGAAGAGGAGAGTAGTACCACTGCAATTAACTTGTAAGGAAACACAACTGAGAGCATTTTGAAAACTTCCTCATCTTGCTGTGTGGGAGGAAATCATTCAAATTCAGAGGTGAATGGTCTCTACATCACCAGTCTGGGCAAATACCTGCAGCAAGTATGAGAACTGAAATGAAACCACAAGGTAGTGAAAAGGAACTGCATTTCACACAATCTAAACCCTGCTTGAACACTGCAGCTACTGACACCAGAAAACATTGCTAAGAAAGTACTGAGTCAATGGAAAAGCAACCATCTTTAACACTGTAGCTACGTGTCAAACACAAGAAGAATAAAAGCAACCATATTAATCCATCCTAATATTAGGAGCAGGCGAGCAGCCAGGAGGAACCTAGGCTAGCACAGCTACTACTACCGAGGGGAGAGAAACCCAAATATCAAAAGAAAGGAATATAAAGAACTCGGGACACAGGACAGTAAGACCTTAGTACTATGCAAGAGGGCTTAAAGCCATTTTTAACACGACATCCACAAGTAAAACTAAACAGATTCAGAAGGAACTCGAGACACAGGACAGTAAAACTAAAAGATTGTATAAACAGAGGCGACCAGAAAGCCAGCTTCTTCCCTAGCATTGCAAGAAGCCAAGAGCTACAGACGGGCGGGCACTAATAATTACACAGCTTTACCTTTTCCAACCCACTACACTTTTTTTTTTCCAGATTCCGTTTTTTTTCCCACCCAAGGCCTCATCTCCACGACGAACCACACTAAATCCCAGATCCCACGCCATTGCCTAAAAACAAGTGAAGAGCACAGAGAAACCAGGCGCCTAAGGAGCCCCTAACCGCTGAAACCGCCCCGCGCTACGCCGACTGAGCAAGCCAAAACCCTGCAGGTGCCCGGAAAACAGGAACAGATCGAGGAACCGCGGGTGCGGCCACCGGCATTACCGTTTTCTTTTTGTTTCCCAGGGTCTCCAATCCAAGAAAATAAACAGTAGACCGGAACGAACGAACTACAGGGGGGAAATGGCTAGAAAAAGCAGCGATCTTTGGGGTGCTTACCGGCGCCGGCGGGCGGCGAGGAGGACCCAGAAGCTTCGGCCGTGGAGGGGACGGCGGATTTGGATTTGCGCAGGGGCTTTCGGCTTTTTCTTGGGAGCAAAAACAAGGGCCTGGGGGAGGGAGGGAGGGAGAGCGGAGAGAGTACTAGAGCGGCGTGGAGTTGCTCGACGGGGACGAGTGGGGGGTTCTGGCAGCGCAAAAGGCAAAAGCCCCTTCGATGGTCGGCGTTTTCGCGCCTAGGCCCTCCAACTTGCCGATATTTTGGTGAAACGGCCTTCGCGTACCTCGGATTCCGTGCCAGTTCTATCTACATTGTCGTTTCCTGGATGTTGCTCTGGCCAGCAAGGACACCCCCAGGGCACACCCTCCCCTTCTTTCTTCCGTTCCTTTTCTTCTCTTGCATTTTCTTTTCTCCCTCCCACTCGCTTTAAGAAAAAGATAAAAATATCGATCTTTTTATAAAAAGAATGCTCATAATAAATCTCAATCATTTTATAAAAAAGATATAACTAGGATAAAATGATGACCTCAATATGCTCTGGAAGGTATAACTAGGACGCACACCATCCATGTGCATCAAACTTCCGCCACATTCGCATGCATACACGTGCGTATCCACGGGAGCGTTTTGAAAGGGAATTTGATAACATATCCAAGTTATTGCATCTAGAGCCTTATCTTAGGGTAACTGAACCACTAGCCCAAGCAGAACAAAAGGATTCAAATGACCAGAATCCGGATTCGAACTTGAGAGGCCAACAAAATATTGTGGGAGAAAAACGAGAGAATTAAACAAAAAATACTAGGGTAAATTCATAAACGAGTCTCGTCATTTTTTTTTCTTTTTTTCTTTGAGAAAAGTCCATGTACCCTTCTGGTGTGCTTTCTTTTTCCTTTTTCCAAAAATCTGGTTTTTCTTGATTTCTTTTTTTTTTTCAGAAAGAATTTTTTTTTTGTCGTTTGTGCTATTGCGTTTTATTACCTCGGGTCGGGTCGGGTCGACCAAATGGACTGCCCTCAGACAGACAGTCGGACTACTGTCCTCACGCGTTTCATACGACATTTATGAATGGCCGCTAGATTAGATTGTTAACAAATTGCAAATACACGTGCTGTGAAGTCCACCGACGACTTGACTGAAGAAGGGCGCCTGCACGCGTCCGTGTGCCCAGCACAGCATAGGCCACATGGGACAGAAAACAAAAAAAAAAAGAGCCATGCACCGTACACAACGAACGAATTGTGCGTGGCCCTGAGGGGCCTGCGCGCAAAACCGCTGCTGCCGTTTTTTTTCCTACCCACCCACGACGCGAGAACTCTCGATGCCTGCGGCGCCCCACCACGCAGACAGGGCGGGCACGCTTTGCGCGCTCCAGCGGCGTGGTGGTGAGTATGGGCCCGCTGCGAGTCCCTTTTGCTTTCTCTTTTCTTTTTTTTACCCCGCAACTGGCGACGAGGCCGGTCGTGCGCGGATTAACCGATTGGGCCGTGGACCGCGGTCGGGCCCCGGCACGTGTGGTGCGCCGCCCCGGTCGACCGGCAGGGGCAGCCGCAACGGAACGGAACGGAACGGACGGAGGAGTTCAAATTTTGTTGTTGCGCCGCGGGGGCGGCGGTTGGGCCGGGCCTGGAAAAGGCCGGTGCGGACAGATGCAAAGTGGGGTGGAGCGAAACGGCGGCTGCGGTGCCGTTTCCTTCTGCCACCCCAACCCACCAGAACCCTAGTAATGTTTTCCTTTCTTCTGCGTTTCTCCTGAAAAGAAGTCCGCCATAGATCCTTTTTAACTTATAGCGTTGTCTAGGTTTCATCCCTAAACCACAAAACCAGATACACTGAGTCCTTCAACTTGCGATACCGTCCAAGTTACATCCCTCGGATGGTTTTGGTGGTGGTTTTGCGTGACGTGGCACTGAACGACATATGTCTGGGGCCCACATGTCAGCCACGACCCACATGGCGATGGGGCCCTCCCCGGTGGCGATGGCGCGGACGCGGGAGACGATGGTCGCGGGCGTCGACAGCCAACTCGCGTGCGCGCCCAGGCCGGCCAGCTTGCACGCTCGCTCAGGCAGGCTCGGTTCCTTCCTCACGGCGCTGCTCACGCTCCACCAGCACATAGCTGAGCTTCACGCCGCCCTGCGCAGGCGCGACGCCGCCAAGCTCGCCTCCGCCGTGCGCGTGCGTTCAGGCAGGAAGCCAGTTAGCGAGGAGCGGCACGAGATGGTGTCATTGGAGAAGTTGCAGGAGCTGAAGCAGTGCGTCGGGGAGCTGGAGAGTGAGAGCGAGAAGGTGTTCATGAGCCTGATGCAGACCGGGGTCTCATTGCTCAACATTCACACGCGGTGGGAGGACCTTGACCTTGCCGCACCGTCCGGACCCCGCCTCGCCACAACTGCCGCCATCAGCGCCATGCCGGCATCGGATCCCAACTCCTGCACGTTCTCGCGTGGGCTCCCACGTCGCCTCCTCAATGTCCACACCAACATGACGAGGTACTCCCATTTGCCCTCCCATTCCACCGTCGCAGCCTGCCTCTTGTCAACCACAGCCTCCACCACGACGTACTCCAGCCCAGCCTCGAAGTCGTTCACCAGGTCCTCCGCTACCCATGCCGCCTTCACCCACTCCCGGTCTCTGCCGCAGCCTCTTTGGGTCCGCCTCCAACTCCAGCAGCGTGCGCACGGCCACCGCGCAGCCGTACCCCACCGCGATGTGCAACGCGCTACCGGGGAGAAGAATGTGAGAGGAACAACGTCGTCTCAACATCTGCACAGGAGGCGGCGCCGAGGAGAATGGTGCGGGCCTCGGCGACGAGCGGATCGGGTGCAGCGGGGCGGTGGAGCCGCTGGGCGCGGCCTGCCTGAATGCGCGCACACCGTGAAGGCGAGCTTGGCGGCGTCGCGCCTGCACAGGGCGGCGTGGAGCTTGGCTGCGTGCTGGTGGAGCGCGAGTAGCACCACGAGGAAGGAGCCGAGTCTGCCTGAGCGCGCGTGCGAGAGGGCCGGCTTGAGCGCGCTCATGAGTTGGCCGTCGACGCCGGCAACCATCGTCTCCCGCGTCCGCGCCACTGCCACTGGGAAGGGCTCATCGCCATGTGGGCCGTGCTGACACGTGGGCCCCACCGGCAATTGGCACTGACATATGGCCCTTCAGTGTGCCACGTCACGCAAAACCACCACTAAAACCACCCGAGGGACGTAACTTGGACGGTATCACAAGTTGAAGCACTCGGTGTACCCGGTTTTGCGGTTCAGGAACGAAACCTGAACTACGCTACAAATTGAAGGACCCGTGGTGGATTTTTTCCTTTCTTCTGTCCATCGTATTGGGCCTCGGCCTGTTCGGATGCGTCTTCCGGAAGTTCGGAAGGCCAGGTATCTTCCACCTTCAGTCTTCGTGCAACACACAGAGAGAACCACCTTGATGATGCAGTGGGCCGGCCCAACTCAGTGGAGGAGAGAAAAGAAAGGCCGCTGCACGTGCAGAAGCCCATGGTTGGATAACATGTCCGCTTCGGTTTGCTTACCGTGTGTTTGGATGGGAGACATCGTGGGATAGGATAGTTCCATTCCTGATTTTTGGGATAGAACCTATCCATCTAGTGTTTGGTTGGAGAGGATGGAACCATCCCCGTTTACTGTTTGGTTGGAGGGATGGGATTTCAGGGTAGATAACACCGTAAGCCACCGTTTTGGGGACCCACCTGTCATTCACCGTCTTCTTCCTCCGCCGCCCTTAATCGCAGCCGCCGGTCTCCTTGCCATTCCTTCTCTGCGGCGCTCTTCCTCCAGCCGCCGCCCTCGAGCTCGCGCCACCGTCTCTCCTCGCGCCGCCACGCCCTCCGCCTCGCCTCTACCAGAGCCGCCGCGCCCCTCCGCCTCGCATCGAGCCGCCGCGCGCCGGCGCTCCTCCGCCTCGCCTCTACCAGAGCCGCCGCGGCCCTCTGCCGCGCATCGAGCCGCCGCGCGGCGGCGGTCCTCTGCCTCGCCTCGCGCTGCCGCTTCCCCTTCTCCTCCGCGCGACTGCGGCTGGCGTTCCACGAGCGCCCCCTAGAGCTCCACCAACACCGCCCCTCCCTGCGCCTCGCCGGTCCCTTCCCGCGGCTCAAGGCCATCAGCGCCGCTCCTCCCGCCGGTGGCCGCCGCTGCGAGGGGACGCCCTCTCCTCACGGATGGAGACGGACGAGAAGGAGGACGTCCCTGTCCGGCCGATTTGAGCGGACGGGGACATCCCCCGATTGAAGCGAATATTCCTGGTGGGGGATGGTCCTATCCCACCTATTCTCCAACCAAACACCTCAGAAATGAGGACCATCCCGTCCTATCCCTCGTTGTCCCTCAAACCAAACACATGCTTAGATTAGTTTGGACGTGTTGCGTTTCTTAACTTTTAAGTAACTTTTCTATTCAATAGTACATCAAATTTTGAATCTGTTTAAGCCATATCGTTGTTTAGAATTAATGCAACAAAATAAGGCCCAATATGTATATGTTCTTTTTTTTTTTTAATCAACATTTGGAGTGTGCTATTTCAACATTTAGATATACCATTTCAACATTTCTTAATACAAATGTTCAATTAAGGTTTTTGAAATGTTCAAATAGATTCTCAAGATTGTTGAATTAAGTCAAACAAAATGTTGAAGCACACGTATAAATGTAAACAACACAAACCTGATTTTTTATGTTGGGTTTGCCTGACACTAGTGTCTTCTGTATTTGCTTGTTAAAAAATTCACACTAAAAAAACAAATGATACAGTTATAGGTGAAGAAAATGTTAGTGGGCCTATTGGGCCAAAGATAGCTGGCTTAACTATCTTCTAGAAGATGAATAGGGAGCCCCCCGCGCAACAGCTGGAATATTTATTGGGGAATATATCTTCTGGATAATTTTCAATTGTCTTTTCATTCATTTTTGTATGGCTGTGATTGCTTTAAGATGTGTGTGCATGTCATTGGGCTTTCTTATTTGGCCCATTTTAATTCCCCATTTTAATTCCATTTTTTCTTTTTTGTTTCATTTTCATTATGCCTCCCCCTCTACCTCTAGCGCATCGTCCCCATCGAGTGGGGCAGAGAGGGGGGCAACCATGGCGCGGCGACGGTGGAGCCCGAGGAGACGGGAGGACGAGGTGAGGCGTCGTCCCCGCTGCAGCTTGTTCTGCCACCGCCTCCGCTTCGTCCCTGGTGTCGCCTGGCCTGCCACCGGTGGCGGCGGCGCCATCCTCCATGCCCTTCCTTCTCCCTTCCCCTTCTCCTGCTCACGCCGGTCGTCTCCGGCTGAAGCGCGCCGTCCGCCGGCACCTCACCTCGGGCCGGAGTCTCCACCCTTTCCTCCACCTTCCTCTCCTGCTCCTACCCGGCGCGATGAGGCGCGGCGCAGTGGCCCTCTCGCTGCCGCCGGCTCTCCACCCCCTTCCTCGCCGAGAGGCCGAGGGGCGACTCGCCGCGGATCCGAAGTGCCCGCCGTGGCACTCCACCCCCTCCCCGTCCGGCGTGCTATCCGCCGCGCGCGCTCTTCCCTCCCCCTCCGGCGCGCTGCGAGCATCTCAGCCTCGGCGAGCAGCGCGGCGGGGACGGGGACAGGGCGCCGGCGCGGCCAGGAAGGAAGACAGAGATGATGGGGAAGGAAGAAGGAGGTGACGTGTCAACTTCTGATTGGCTAGAAAAGTGATTGATATTTAGACACAAAATCATCCGGATGATATGTAATCACTCCCATATTTATTTGCTAGACTAATTTTTATCGGAGAGTAATAGAAAAATACTGACTTTCTTGTTGACCGCTGCCGCCATTGATTTTATCCCGTCTACTTTTGGATGGGACCGTAGAATAGAACCGTGAGTAGGTAAGGTACGAGCATGCAATGCATTTTGCACGACTGCGTGGCAATGTTTTCAAAATGCGTGGGAGATCTCGTCGCACAGCGGCGGAGACGGCATTTTTCTCCAGGAATTTTAAAGGCATGTTCCTTTCAGTAGATATCGTGCTTTGTGCACTTATTTTTTAATCACCTTTCATCAAAAACGATGCTTTTGGCGCAATGAATGCAGACGCAATATGTAACTCTACAGTGACAGATAAGTAGTAGGCGAAGCCACTGCTGAGTGCTGACAAAGTGTATAGAAAACTCTACCTGCGCGTCAGGTCGCGCTCGAGTGGTTCCATGTGACCCCGCTAACCCATATCCCACCAACACGCCGTCTCTCACGCCATCGTCTCCGCCGCGCCACCGACGAGGTTAGGACAGAGGTTAGGGAAACATGGTTGTTAGGGTCTCTGTGTCTGGCGGAGCTAGAAGAAAAGGTTGGGACGGCTACTATCTAGTGGTGGAGGTGGAAGACGAATGTCGGAACAGAGATGATGTGAGCAGGGTTTCCCTTTCTGATCGAAAAGTTTCGTTTTTGGGACCGAAATTCCGTTTCTGCTATTGACCGGGAAACGAATTTCGATCTGAAAAGCGGAATTTTTCGATTCTAAACTGTAAGTCAAAATTTTTAGTCAAACTAAAATTTTTGCTGCAGTGAAACGAAATTGTGAATCCTGGATGTGAGCCGTCAAAACCGGACGGTGGAGAAAGACTCGTGGCCGATGGAGGTGGTGGAGGTATAGAACGCCAAAGAGGGGGTTGTAGCAGCAGAGGAGCGACGAAGTTAGCGGTGAGAGACGGTTAAATGTTTTTATAAGCGAACAACGGCATCAAAATTAGTGACGATTTCCCACCTGCCAACAAAAAAATACTAAAACAGGGGAAGCGAGAACAAATTTGAAGCTTGCACGACCCATTTCCGATTTTTGTGTCTGCCTCCACCATTTCTGTGTCCGTCTCCGCCTCCCTCTCTCGCCCAGCCGATCTCCTGCAATGGCCGATGAGCCCCTGGACGCGCCTCCATCGGCGCCCTCCGCCACGGGCGGAGCCTCCACCTCCTCCGCCCCCGCCTCAGCCTCAACGCTCCGGCCGCGGCGGGAGGCTTTCGAGCACGGCCTCCTGCCGATCCCCAAGCTGGTATTCCCGGAGGCCACGCTGACGCAAACCCTAGGCCAGCTGAAGGAGAAGCTCGCGCCGGGGGGCGGGCGGGTGGGTGCCCCAGCGCTCGCGGAGGCGCTGCAGATCCCCGCCGAGCAGGCGGCGCTGGCGCTCGGGACGCTCGCGGCGGTGCTCCCCGCGGAGGATCCCGCGCTCGGTGGGGACGGCGCGGGGGAGGCCGACCTCCGGGACCTGCTCCTTTTCATCTACATCCAGTCCTACAAGCGCCTCGTGCCGCGCCCGCACAAGGACTCGCCCGCCGTTGCGGACGTTTGGCCCTCCACCTCCGCCTTCGACGGATGCCTCTCCGCGCTATCGCCGATACAGGTCAGGCCCCGATCGCCGCCCTCTGCAATTAAAAAGTGCTCATTTTTCTTTACGACTTTATGGCTACCTTAGTTTTGTTTTAAAAAATGCTGTATGACAGTAAGATCAGATAGGCCACCAACATCTCAGAAAGTTGTAAAATTAAGGAATTCATGCGGCTTGTTTGAAATCTACAAAAAAAAAACATTTTATTGCACTGCTTTGAGCATGTAACAAGTCTGATTTTGTTTACTTTCTAATTCGGAAGGTTGTTTGCAAGGTTTAAGTTAAGGAAAGTGCTGCAGCACAAAATATAGTCGACGATGCTCGCTTTTCTATATCTGATTGATTCTAGTTCTATTCTGTAATAATGTGTGCTTACATAAAGGCCATGTCTCCTGTTGTTTATATTTTCCTTCCAAATGCTATCCTGTATTATTGTTTCCTCCAATCCAAACATCAAAGCGCTTTCGTGAAATGTGAGCACTGCAGATGTGCTAGTTTTCTAATGTGCTCCCTTTCATGATTGTGACTACACCTTCATTTCTTGTTACCGCCATTGCTTGCAAGTTGTAGTATATTCTTTTGCCTGTGGGAGACACATAACTTCTACTTTTTATTCACCAAGTTTTTTCCCAAATAAAAAACCATAGACATTGTTTTGTATATGTTTATGTCATTTTGCAGTTCGTACGCAGCAATAGCCGCCGGTTTATGCCTTCACAAGCAGATGAAGAAGCCCATCAACTATCTTATTTGCAAAAGCATATGTCCAACATCCTATTACTTTTGGCAGATTCTGTTGACGGAGAGGGAGATGATTCTATGGTTAGTTTTTTACTTTGCATATTCTTATATCTGTGTTTGTTTCTCAAGTCAAAACAGTTGTTTAAGTTGGTTAATGTTAGTTGAGGCAAAGCTGTATGCAGAGGGCAATGCTAGGATGTTACTGTAAAACCTAAAAGTATTCAAGAACTTAGAAGAGCCTGATTACAATTTCGGATATCAAACATGAGACTGTAGCACCAGAAACTTGCAACTGTTTAGTAGATCATAAATACCATTTAATTTTGTTTACACATTGCAGACAGTCTGATTGGTATGCACTGTAAACTACCCAAATAGTTTATTTACATGTTCTGATCGTTTATAGTTATGACTTATGAGTGAGCTAAAAACAGTAGAAACCACCTAGAGCAACTCCTGCTCAGGACTCATTGCTACCGGTAAAACTAAATTGTATACAAATAATGTAATGGTAAGGATCACTGTTGTAACGATCTAGATGAACACGGAGGAACCATGTAAGATACTTCTGTGGGCCGTTGATCATGATGTGACCTTGCACCAGCAGATTTTGGTAGCATGAAGAATGTAATAGATTTATTGTATTGCTTAGAAATTTTGTTGACAGACCACAAAATGTTGCTTGTTAATCTTCTAAAAAAATATATAAATTACTGAACAAAGATCTCGGTGAGTGGTGTACACTATCCATTGCTTAACACAATAATCCACCACTCTGTCGTTATGTTGTAAGACCGCTTCAATGATGAAAAATGCCATGCATGCATTGAGGTAGGATACCTTACTCTGAAGATTCAACAAACACTAAATGTTGCTTTATATGCAGGTATTGACAATGGAAACTTTTGAGCACCTTGGGTTTCTGTTGCAGCTCACTGATGGAACTCCTCTAAGCCAAGCAGCTAGCTTTTTCGCTAATTCAGATCCAGCCATGCCTGCTGCTCCTGTACCTGCTGCTCTGGTCCATGATTGGATTTTGCAGCATATAGCTTCTGCATTAGAATTTATGGCAGAGAAGTCCATAGCTAAAGAAAACAGCCAACATAATGCATTTGATCCTGATGTCACGATGTCTGATGTTGTCACGAATACAAGAATTCATAGCAGCTCACCAACTGGCACTTCTGCACCAAACAATCCTGGATACTACCGAAATACAACATTTGTGGAGGGTTTCTCCAAAACATCTGTTGTCAAACAACCATCTGATCTGAAAGGGCATTCGATAAAGGTATGTATGAACTGAAGATGTTTGTATGTCCTTTGTATTTTCATCTTGTGGCCTCTGAAAGCTGGAATTTTGAACTGAGTTTGGCAGTTATTAATAACATTGAAATAATGCTTTTGCAGGTTTTGAACTGCCACGATTCTGTTATCTACATTTTAGCCCCACTCAAGTATGCAACTGTCTATGGCTGTTCTGACACTACCATTGTTCTTGGTGCTATTGGTAAGGTATGTATTTCATATGGTTTACAATCAATACCATATTTCTGTTTGATATGGAATACAGTAGAAGTATGAGATTCCAGGATGATTTCTTATTCCAATGCAACACCTTTCTAATAGGAATTCTATTCTACATTTTTCACCTGCTAGAATCACTTTATGTCGTTGAGCCAATAGATCTTCTATGTTATCAGGTTGTAAAAGTGGAGCATTGTGAACGAGTACAAATCATTGCAGCTTCAAGTCGAATTTGCATCGCCAATTGCCGTGAATGTATATTCTACTTGGGAGTAAATCAGCAACCACTTATTATTGGGGACAACCATAAATTACAAGTGAGTTTTTCTCTTTCCATCTGTGTTTTATTTTCCTCATCAGTTATAGTGTATATCATTATTTTATCGTGTTATAAAAGGATAAAGAACATTGTGGAAAGTTGGAAAGTTAAAACGTAGCATGTAGATATACATAAGAATATGGTGAATCTAAGTGTATAATTTTATTTATTCACATTGATTGCAGGAATCCCTGCTTTCAAACAGGGCAACAAATGTACTTCTATTTTCAACAGCCTGAGTGATTTACTTTGTATTTTAACAGGTTGCTCCATTTAATACATATTATCCACAACTGGGGGAGCATTTGGCCCAAGTTGGTGTGGATCCTAATGTCAACAAGTGGGATCAACCTTTTGTATTGGGAGTTGTTGATCCGCATGATTCGTTGTCTCATCCTGCTGGGGTTTCTGATGTCCAGGCCGAGTCTGCCACTTGTCTAGATCCTGATCTATTTACAAACTTTTTGGTATGTAGTATGTTAGTTCGGCAGATTAATGCTACTTTGTGCTTCAATTGGGAAAACTCAGATTCAGTCAAGATCTTAAGTTTTTTTATCCCAAGCAGATGTATTGCCTTGGCAACGTGTTGCATCGATGCATCTGCACTAATAAAGTTGTTACAACTTTTATTGCTGTATTTATTGCACCCATGACATTTGTAGTAAGAATATTTTAGTACACTAGGTTGTTACCAATTGACAATGTTTTAGTTTCTTAATATTTTCCACACCCGAATCTCGTTAGTAACAACACGATATATTGTGGTTATGTAAAAGTGAAGCCAACACTTGATGCTCTTTAAATACCTGCGGCATGTATTTTTTGTTGCAAAAAATGACAGTCTAGCTATTTTTTTTCTGCAGATTCCTAGTTGGTTTGAGGCACAAGGACCTACAAAATACAATCCATTTACGTTGCCTGAAGTTTATTGGGCATCTCAAAGGAAAAAGGTATACATGCTGTGCAACAAGAAACTTTTGTATATACCTTCTAAGAGTAGTTGTTTAGGTCAGAGGTGCTTATTAGTTATTCCTGGGCCTTTTTTTTAAAAAAAATTGTATTAAAGCAGTTATATTTGATGTAACTATTCGAGATTGGGGTATTTGATTACGCAGCACACGTCATTCATATATTCAACGATATTCATATAGAATAAAAATGTGGGGTGTTAAAAATGCTATGTATGGGCAGCCTGGTGCATGTGCTCCTGCTTACACAGCAGCACAGGGTCCAGGGAAGGGTCGGACCCACTTGGGGTTTATAGTACGTAGCCTTTCCATGTATTTCTTCAAGATGTTGCCTCCACGACTCGAACCGTGATCTGCTGGTAACAAAGCAACAGCTTTACCACTGCGCCAAGGCTTCCCTTCCTAGTTATTGAGTGTGTTTAGTTTAATATATAGATGTTGGTAACATGATTCTTGAGGCGTTTCCTAGTCGTCTGGGCAGGGAAAAAACCAGGTGTCCGCAGTTGCCTTCCAAATATCAGCAAATGAGAGAGGAGGGAAAGAAAGAGGAGGGGAAGGACCAAGGAGCTTACCAGCTAGCTTCCACTTCGATCCGGCGGGCGGGCAGGCAGCGGATTGACTGGAGAACGTGAGAGAGGCGGAGAGGCTTTGAGAGAGCATGCGCGTGGAGGGGAAGCGTCAGCCGTTGACGCTGGAGGCATATGTCGAGGGTCCCCGGGGAGTTGTAGATCATGAGGGAGTACTGGGGGAGGGGTGTATGGATGGGTATATGGGCTGGTGGTGGGCTGGACCGTTATCTTCCTTAACTTTCCTCCTTTCCATTTTTTTTTCCCTTTTTCTCCCTCCTCTCCTCTGATTCTGAGGATAACAGCATAAGGTGTCGCGTTGCCTTGCCGTTCCCTAGGCTCTAGAAGGTGGGGGCTTACTACGTCTTGCCTTATCCGTTTTAAGAACCATGGTTGGTAAAAATATTTTATTCGTTTGATTTTATTGGCTTAATCGCTACTTTAATCTAAGTCACATTATGATTTGGAATAAATAATTCCTGGCATAATTATATCAATAAGGTTATATGGTGCAGTGTTAGATCAATGGATTCAGTGGCCCTAAATTTGTTGTCGGCAGTGATTGATTTCCATTTTATTGTCAAGTGTTTTTCTAGTAGCCCATTCTGGAGCATGTTATGCTATGCATAATAAAGAATTTGCATACCTATCTGAAATTCAATCTATTTTACATTTTCAGCATGCTTCTTTGGAAGACATTCAAAAAAATATTCGGGAACTGGAGATCGATGATAACCGGAAGAAAGAATTGGCATGTGCCCTTCATGCTCAATTCAAAGATTGGTTATATGGTAAGTTACATGTTTCGATGCAACTGTGCTGATTGAGGTTGGTGTTTGCATGCTTTTTGTTTGTACTTGTCTGTGTCCTACCACATTTAGACTCAGTTTCACAGTTTCTGTTTTACTATTTTTCTTTATGTGGACCATGTAACATTGGCTAAAGTTGAGTCTTGCTAAGTAGATCCCTGCTCCAACAGCCTCTCTTAATGAACTCCTATATTTTAGTGGCATCCTAAATCATCTCTCATCCACCTCAAAAATTCCTGCAACCCCTCATCCCTACCCACCCCCACCCCCACCCCCCTCACACACATGCACACACACAACAGACACCCAAACATCAGGTTGGCGCACATCGCCTGCCCCTACATGAGAAGTTTAGGACTCTTGGAGATGCTCTAGTTAGTTATTACTTATTAGTCTTTGAGTTTCCACATCATTGGCTGTCACACTGATCTCCATCCCTTGCCACTGCCACTCCCTGAGAGATGAAAAAAGGAGGGACGGGCTCCACAACATCTCTTGGGCTGTGGCGTGGCTGATTTGGAATGGGTTCAGGGGCCTAGGTCTGCAATTTCACAGTTTAGGGACCTAGATGAGAATCCTAGATTGATTCTAGTCAGGTGTTGACATTGGGGTTGTTTACTGTAATGGGTCATTGTTGCGTATGTCCAGGTGCAGCTAGTGTCTGGGTTCATTGCTAGCTAGATTTCAGCTTCAAGTTATGGAGTCTGTGTGGCCACATCGACCAAAACTACTCACAGTATACTGTTTTGTTGTTGCGTGTGTATACACGAGGGTGAGAATCTAGAATTTGTTTGTGATAAGCACTCAAGAGGGAATGATTTTCAACAGTCATGATAGTACTTCAAAAGTTGTAAACTGAACCCTGTGATTGGTAAAGTGACAACTCTAGTTGGTTATTACTCTTTTCATTCCACATCATGTGAATCTTGTCCACTGCAAACGTTTGTTTGTATTTTGAATGACACGCTAAGATTATTAACAACCTTTTTAATCTTCTTTCAGCTTCAGGGAATATCCGCCAGCTATATTGTTTGCAAGGTGAATAAGCATTGGACGGGATTAAATCTGCACCAGCAAGGTTGTGTGCATCCTTCACCCAAGTTCATTGGGCAGTTCAATTCAGGCGGGGACTTTGCGTCGACTGCGCTGATGCACATATTCTTCAGTAGCTCTTGTGGAGGGAAGCATGTAAAAGAAACGAAAACGTACCATCCTATTTGTTCCAATTATTTTTTATGACTTCCCTCCTTTTGTTGGCTGTAAATCTTCATATTTGGTTTTGCTAGTTTCGTTTTTATATTTCTTGGGGAAAATAACATTTGGTCTATGAACTGATGAGATGTCCGGGTGAATGAAAATTCACAGTTTTGAATTACTTTTCCTGAGCCATTCCGCTGAATTATTCTAACTGTCATAACACATGCATCCCGTCTCCGCTGTAAATCTCACGTTCTGACACCGCCAAGCACGAGTCGAGCCAGTCGAGGTGCTTTTGAAGTCCGCATGGCGTGCCCGACGTCGTGCGGCTGCGGCAGGCCTGCCAGAGGCAACTCTCCCGGTCGCTGTCGAGCCGCGGGCGGGCGACACTCGATACCGCCATCTGTCGCTGAAGTCTTCTGACTGCATTTCTTGATTTTTTTTAGAGGAAATTTGATCCTCTCATCGTATTTAAAATATTCTATAAAATATGTAAAAAATCAAAGCATGTTTAAAGTATGTTATACATTAAATAAATTATAATAAAAATAAATGATATAATTTAGAATGGAGTTGTTTTTATTCTTAGACCAGGGACATGTCAGTGAGGTGTGTAGAGGTGGTTGACCATCAAATAGACAAATGTAGTGGTTTAACCATTAAATAATATTCTTTCTACAATTAGAAAAAAAGTTGACTTAACTAATTCACGATATTGTCAGCATTTTCGAAATGTTGAGCCAGCATTTTCAAAAATATTGATACATGATATTTCTGAAACTATTGAGCTAACATTTCATTTTTAAAATGTTGAATATGTGAATTTTAGAAATAGCCGAACCATGTTGAATATGTGAATTTTAGAAACAGAAGAACCAAGTTTAGAGATGTATTCAACGTCTAGACTTGGGAATGGTAAAAAGGTAACGTTAGCATATACTGAAACTTAAATCTGTAGTTATCAAACACCACATGTCGATACTATTTCTTTTCTGGATAAAGATGACAACAGTTTTACAAGTTCTGCAGAACAATAGTACCATGTAACGTTTACTTCGCTTAGTAGAATCTAAAACCTTGATGGCCTGGTCTTCGAAAGTTCGAATGGACCATATACAGAAATGCCCATGGATGATTAATCTGATGAAACTAGAACTGTATTCTGAATTGCAGTTTCACAGTACAAGGTAATGAATTGATATACAGTAAGGATCAAAGCTTCACCCCAAATGCAAGCACTGCCTCCTTGGAGGCTGAGGTAGATGTGCCTCCACTTCTCCACACTTATGTTCTTAAGATATGATTAGAAGTGCCAGCCAGGGCAGAAGTTTAAAGGTTAAACTTTAGCTTTGTCTTTTTGAGTCTTTATATTCCTTTTCTCAGCTCTTTTCTATTTTTCTTTGACTCTTTCTCATAGTTCGACAAACACAATACAATTCCAATTTCATGTCACTTCCAATTTGATGTTGAAATTGTGTCTCTTCATCATCTCTTTCAATCTTCTCCGCAAACCATATTTTCCAGTCTGCCACCTTCTCATCATCATTTACGACCTGCACAATGTAAAAAGCCAGGGCATTTTCTTTGCAGCTCCCAAAAAAGATACATGCAACAGCCGTTTCTGTTCTGTTGTCTAAGAAATCATCATGGAATGCCAGCATGAGCAGGTTTTGGCAGAAAGTGAAATTGCAACAAGAGGAAGTCTCTGTGAAAGCTATGGAAAGTAGCAATGGTGGCATAGCAGAGGAAGGCAGCTCGATTCAGGCTGGACAGCTTGATGAAAGAAAAGCAACGGGCAAAACAAGGGCACAAAAGCATTTCAGGCAAAGCAGCTTTTCTCCATCATTGAAATCACCAGCAGCTTCTATGCACGAGCACAAAAAAAGATCATCGCTTTTTCTGACAGTGTAAAGCAGTGAAATCAAGGAAAATTTTACTTCTGTTTGTAACATCTTAAGAGTTATCTTAGATTTTTGGGCCCATCATGGCATCACCCCCCTGAATTCAGTTATTGACCCATAACAGAAGGGAATTTGTATTCTGCCAGCATTTTTCTGGTGAATGATGCAAAGTAAAACTTAATTGCATCAAAAATACATAGCTCATACTAGTAAGTAGGTCACAAAAACAAGAAGATTGACATCGGCTCTATGAGATCAAATTAATCATAGGAGAGGATTGCTCCTGTTCATATTTAACTATTTAAGTAACAGTCGTATGGAGATAGATAGGTAGCCTCATATATGTAAGTAACAGTACCAGTTGTATGGAGATAGATATATAGGTACATGCGTTGATAGATACAAGAATAGCTCAAGTCAAAGAGAAGTCCCTGGCTAGGTAGCTAAGAAGTGGACAAGTCAGTCAAGGCTGGACCTGATCCTTTTGTGCCCAGCGCCCGCCGCCCCAACAGTGCCGACGGAGCCGCCCTCAGAGGCAGGGTGGTCGCCGCCATCAGAAGCGGCAAAAAGTGAGGAAAGGTCAGCATAGAGGTCGACAACACGGCGGATGTTGTTGTTGAGCTCCCGGATGAGTCTGACGTTGCGGGAGAGGTCAGCAGGCACCTTGGACTCGTGGTTCTGGTTGATCTCGTTGATGAGGATGCGGTTCTGGTCCAGAAGGTTCTGCACTTCCACAAAGCTCGTCTGGAACGCGTGCAGCACCTTGGTGTCCACGACAGCCCCACCGCCGCCAAACTCCGACAGCGTCATATCCCCACCCTCCATGGAATTGGATGCCCTCTCCTCTCCCCTCCTCTCCTCTGATATCAGCAGATCCTGTTGTTCGCCTTATTGGAGTGGTGTGCCCTGCCCGCTTGGAGACTTCTCAGCTCTGCAGCCTCATGCACACACACCATTTAGAGAAGAGCTAAGACCAGAAGGAATATCAGAAGTTCAGAACAGCATATGAGTTTCTTTAGCTAGAAATAGCTCTACTTCCTTGCACAAGTCTACTAAACCACAAGTCCACAACCAGTTCAGAAATGAGCCCACGGCCTCTCTTCTGTTAAGAAATTCATTCAGTTTTCAATTCTGATGGCATGCTACAAGCAAAAAAAAAAAAAAAAAAAAAAAAAAAAATTGGGAGATAGGACGCAAAGTCCAGCTGCCCAGTGTCCAAGAATTACATGTGCCGGAACACAATTCACTGCATGTACACATGTTATGACTAATGGATCTCGTACTAGCTTCCTAATCCCTAGGGTCCGGTCTAGGGGGGAAGGCACGGGGGATGCTCTTACCGCGGGAGGCCGCTGCGGCACTAGCGAGCTGACGCGGGATCGAGGAAGCGCCTCCGGCCTTCGGAACGGGCGGCGCCAGGTAGAGCGGCGGCGGCTCCTCTCGTCGGTCGTCGCCGCGGAGGGGCGGTGCCGGTAGGGAGAAGGGAAAGGAGGCGCCGGTCGTCGCGGGGAAGCGGTGGCGCCGGCAGGAGACGGGACCGGCGGCGCTGGTCCTCGACGGGAGGGGCGCGCCGGTCTTCGCTGGGAGGGGCGGCGCCCGTCTTGGGAAGCGACGGCGCCGACGGGGCGGACTCCGTTCTGGATCGACTGGGGACGGCTTCCGTCTTGTGCCGAAGACAGTGGTCGGTAATTTCGGTAACCTCCGTCCACAAAAGTCGAGAGGCTGACGTCACTCTTCGAGTCAGATGGGAGATTCTGGAAAAATCTGGCAGTTTAAGCCAAGAATATTAAATTATTAATTAACGAGATTCAAATTCCATCCAGACAAAAAAAAATAAAAAATTGGAAAAAAACCACAAAACGCATCAAATTTTTTTGGGAAAGAGATGAACGATAAAAAGGCAGCCGGATTGATTTCGGCTGATTTGAATATACCCAAAACCTAAGGTAAATTTAAATTTAAGATTCTGGATATTTAATTTGAGAGTTTCTAGACCCGAATGATAATAAACTTCACTGACAGATAAATATGACTTACAATAATAATGGGAGTATGTAGTATTCCTCATTTGTGCCTCCCCTACAGCATAGCCTCTCTCCACGCGGCAGAATCCCCGAAAGACCGCGCTTGGCCTAAAAGACACCTCGTAATCACATTAAGAGCCTCTTTGGTTGGATGTCAGTTTTTGCCATGTCAAATTTTAGTCAAATTTAATCACGTTTGAATCATATCAAATTTTAATCAACAACAATTTTCTTATATCCGAACAAGCCATCTAGATGAGAGAATTGTTGTCGGATCAAAATTTAATATCGATTCAAACATGGTCAAATTTAACTAAAATTTGGCATGACAAAAATTAGCATCCAACCAACCGGGCCCTGAGTCATTGTCCATGGAAGAGCGAGGCTCGTGTGGCCATACCACCGCTTCCATGAGGCACATCTCGACCCCCTTCTCCTGCGCAGGCAATATGGGAACTATTGGGAGAGGATTCCGGATGCATTATATTGGGAGAGGGTAGCTGAGTTTGGGTATTCTTGATCCCTCCTTCACTCAATAATGCATCATGCAATGCTTCTACTGCAGATGCTACGGTGGTGTGGAAGCACATATTGTGTGTTTACGCCACGTGTCGTGTGTCTTGCAAAAAGTGTTGTCCCGGATTAGGTTGAGGAAATGGTACCAAGTTTATCAATTTTTCTAACAACCAAATGACAAATGTCGAAAAGCCGAGATAAATGGCAAAAAGTCAATGGTTTTTTATCGACTTTCAATGTTTGAAGTTGAAATCCTTTTCAGTTGATATTGTTGATTTTTTTTCCTGGCAAAAATCACTAATTAACGCATTTCATAAGCCGTTGATACCCTCTTGGAGACGTAGGTGAAGATGCAAACATGGAAGAAAGAAGAAGAAAGCAACTGTAAATGATTATCTGTTGCATACATATTTTCTATGTGTTTCAATTACTAATCACTTCAATTTTAGGGGTCTTTCACGGTATGAAGTCATCCATAAGAGCAGTATTCGTCAGTCACTGATCTCTGCATCCTTCTTCCAAAGAATCCAGTGCTTGGCTGGTTTCCATTTCACTTGATCCTGGAAGATGAAGTGACAGTGACTGATGGTCTATATTCGAGTTTTTAGTTGACTGCAGCTGCCTTTCACCCGAGGGGCGACGAACGTGCTCAAAGTACGCATGAGGCCAAAACCCTGTACATTATTCAACAGTTGATGAAATAACTTTTGTGATTTCCTTATTATTTTATATACATTGTAAAATATATAAAAATAAAATAGCGATTTCAAGTTTCGGTTGTTGAAAACGTCATGTATCCGTGGCCACTGGCCAGGGACAACCCCATGCTTTTCCATGTATGCTTATAGAAAAATCCACCCATATCTATAACATCAAAGTTAGTTTAAACTATATCCACAGTACGATTATGTTTTGATAGTGTATTTGTTCGGCATTATTGTACTATCTTATTTCTCTATTTTTTTTTACAAAGTTAGGGAAGTTAGCTGTAGTACGAAACTATAAAACACCTTAAATTTTGAAACAACTGTGCATCATAGTATCATACCATGTTCACTGTAGGGTAGTGGAAAGAACTGGAGGTAGCAAAACGAAGCAACGACCAACCCTGCATAGTTGTGCCAGGCACAGTCAGCGGCTGATGTGTGATTTCTGGAATCGCACGTGTAATTATATAGTAGATCGAAAGCAACTGAACTGTATTTGGACACTCAATTACCAAGAACTCCGCCGGCAAACACGTCCTGCCAGTGGTGCCAGTAGTCGCTCACCCGCGACACCGCGACCATGGTTGCCAGAAGTAGAGGCAGGAGGAGGATGCAGAGCTTGGCGACATGGCCTCTCCGATCGAAAGCCCTGATCTTTCCGGCCAGGTACCATGACAGAAACCCAAGCCCAGCAAAACAGCCTTGATGTAGAAGACGAGAAAAGATGGGTAAATTCGATATATAATAATAATCGATGCCAGTCAGAAATGTGGCGACCTGAACTAGTAATAAACTGCAATCAGGAAATGGAGGATTTTAATTTCGATTCAGCAGTCGCAGCACTGAGTACCAGAGGAATGGCCACTCGGGAAGCTCTTGTGGCCCTCTCTGACCACGCTCGGGGTCCCGTGGCATACGACGTCTCCGGTGATGTTGTTGTACTTCTATAGAATAATCGAGGAGAGTTCAGGTTATAAATCTTGAGATCAGAGTTACAGTTGGAAAGAATAAGGAACAGCCGAGGTAGCAGCTCGATCTCTGACAAAGCTGTGGGATGAACTGTAAATCAACAAAGGCACTGAGAAGTGGTTCATTACAACAGAAAACTCACCGGTACTCCATCAGGGAAGCAGCGCCAGAAGAAGTCCGGGCGCGGCCGGCCGACAGCGTCCTTGATCACAACGGTGAGGATGGCGGTTATCAGAACGGAAAACAGCAGGCCTGCTTGGGCATGAATTGTTGTGTGCGTGTCATCACTCATCAGAAAGGAAGGAATAAGCTACTGCATCGAGATCGACGACGACGACCACACACACAGACATCATCCACAGGAAATAAAAACTGAATCAACTTGCCAAGAATGGCGTGATGCAGGTCGTAGACGTTTCTCCTCTTCACATAAATTCCAACGATGAAAATCATCGGCACAACGATGGCAATTATCTGCACAGACGAAATTGGAGAACAGGCAAAGTTTAACCCCAAGGAAAACTGCGAGACATATATGAAACTATCTTTTTCATCAGAAGATAGATAGACGTGTGTGTGCTGTATTTATGTATATGTACCGGCACGGCCCAGCTGGGGACGGTGTTGTCCTTCATGGGGTACCGGAGGCTGGCCATCATGTCTTGGGCGACGAAGCGGCGGAACGGCTGCACCAAGCCCAGCACACCGTACATGGCGACGAGCAGGAGCAGCACCACCCAGTCCAGCAGGTGCACCCTTGCCACCGCCTTCCCGTGGGTTCTCAGGTACGGGTGCACAGCGGTCGCCGGCGGCGGCATCTTTCTCGATCCTGCTCCTCCTCCTCCCCGTTCACGTTCACGGCGGCAGCTGAGAGGAGAGCTTGCTCAGGCAGTTGTATTTCTCTCGCTACTGCTGAATTCTTTCTGACTTGCTGCTGCTGCTGTTGACTTGCCACTCTCGAGCCTCGAGACGCTTTCTGTGCTTGTTCGTGGAAGGTGGAAGGAAGCAACAGCTTCAGCCATCGCTTTACTACGGTGATAGTATGTGGTTCTTGTTATTCCCAACAACCGTGATAAGCTTTACGATGTATATATATTGACCTTTTTGTACTCTCAAAAACTCAAAAGGATAAAGGAGGAGTATATATATTCCCAACTACCCTGAAAAATTCAGTTCCTTTGTGTGACCCCACCCCAACTCCCAGCATCTACGTGGCGGTAATTCAGCTAATGATTTTTTTTTCAGTATGACCTACAAGTCAATTGTTTCACCACCATTCCACTCAAAGTCAACTAGGTAATCGGTCTTATAAATAAAAAACTAGGCCATGGGCGACGCTTCCACCCCTCCCAGCGGGCCGCATTGCTCAGAGCCTAGGCCTTCTAGGATGGCCCGGCCTAGTACACCACGCCCATTAACTTCAAGCAGCTGGTCCAGACTGCAAACGAGTTGGTCAAGCTGCTCCATTTTTCCAATAGCGACGAACTCGTTCCTGAAAAAACTTCAGGATTACTGTTGTTCCACGTTGGTAAGCACGAACTACTTATATTTTTAGTTTATAGATCCATATACATGAAGAAATCATTACCATACGTCTTTCTTGGTAAGTTGGTATTATAACACAACCACCATATAGTAATGAAAGTTGCTATTCAAGTCAGCAAACGAAATACTGAGGACAACAATTGTTAACATCTCCAGATCGTGCGCTGGTTGGTGGGCTACTTATATCCTTGAAAATGAGCCTATAAATCTTACCTCAAAGATAAAAGACAAGCATCTGGAGGCATAGTCGGCAAGCATCTAGAGGCATAGTTTTCACACCCAACCTTGTAGCAATTACTAGAGTTCCACCATGCGAACAAAGGAAGATCAAGTGATTTCCTTTAGGAAAATGAGGCATCAGGAGTGTAAAGGGGCATATGGTCTGAATGGGTTACTTGCCATACATTGGTTTTCGCGCTGCGAATACACCTGTTTCTGCTTGGTTTGTTACTCAGATATGGAGCCCAAAGTTTTCTAGAGATCACTTCTCTTCCGCAACTGTGGCCGATTTCTACCGCCACATCTTTGGTGTCACGATGGCTGCGTAGTGGGAATGTCAGCCAGAGACCAAACAAGTGAAATGATGTATAAATCCAAGACATACTCATCCATGAGTTGGAGATATTCATTGAGTTCGGCTGGAAGCATCAAGTCGGAGGGGACAACCTCAAACCAACCTGCTAGCTCATTTACCATGTAAAACCAAACCAAACCAAATTGAGGAAATTATTCTATTTAAACTAGGACAACCCACCTTCTCAAGCCATAGTTTTGAACCATTTCAACAAAAGTGTTTAGATTTTCCTCTCATATCTATTGATTAATAAAATGATCCCACATATCGATCTGGCCACATACTCAATCACCCCTAACAAATTTTGATCAATTATTTAAGGTGTGAACACTAAGTTCTAAATGTTGGGTCAGACTTTGACGTGGGGCCCATATCACTACAGGAAAAAGGCCTTCTAGATACATTTTGGTAGAACGCTGGTCAAAAACGTCACTATACAAAAAACGTAAACATGCTTTTTGACACGTTTTTTAGAATGTCTCATATTGACACTCAACCGTTTTACAAACCTTCCCAACACTGATTTCCAATCTCTGTTATCCAATTTTCTAAAATGCATAGGGATGCCTAAGTATCTAAAAGGGAAATAACCTAGTTTGCATCTGAACAGCATAGAATACTCCTCCGCCTCCTGTTTAGCTTGACCAAAACAGAAGAGATCACTTTTGTGGAAGTTTATCTTTAAACCCGAAAGTTGTTCAAACACGCACAACAGCGGCTTTAGGTTTTTGGCTTGCTCTAAATCGTGGTCGAGGAAGATGACCGTATCATCAGCATATTATAGGATAGATAGACCGCCGTCCACCAAGTGTTGAATTAGCCCACTAATTTGCCCTACAGCTTTTGCCCTATTCATGAGGATTGCCAGCATATCCAATACTATATTAAACAGTAAGGGATACAGTGGGTCCCCTTGGCGTAGCCCCTTCTTAGTCTGGAAGTAAGCCCCCACTTAATCATTAACTTTGATCCCTACATTGCCCCCCCCCCCCCCCCCGCACAAAAGCTTTAATCCAATTACACCAAGTAGGGGAAAAACCTTTCATCCTAAGTACTCGTTGCATGAAGTCCCAACGAATTTTGTCGTAGGCCTTCTCAAAGTCAATCTTAAAAATTAGACCATTCTGCTTCTTTTTATGTAGCTCGTGAAGGGTCTCATGGAGTATCACTGCTCCCTCCATTATATTCCTGCTTGGTAGAAAAGCTGTCGGAGAGGGTCTAATCACTCTTTGTGCAATATGAGTGATCCTATTAGTCACCACTTTGGTGAATATCTTGAAGCTAACATTCAGTAAACAAATAGGTCTGTATTTCTGAATTTGTTTTGTTTCGCTAGATTTAGGTAGCAGGATGATGGTTCCAAAGTTTAGGCTGTGTAGGTTTAAATACCCCGTCTGGAATTTCTCAAACAGATTAATTAAATCTTCTTTTATAATATTCCAGAAGACTTGATAGAACTCTGGTTGGAAGCCATCTGGACCTAAAGCTTTATTATGTTTCATTTGAAAGATTGCAAATTTGACCTCTTCTTCTATAAACTTTTCTACTAGCACCTCATTTTCCTGAGCTAAAACCTGAGGTTTGTCCTCTAACATGGTATCATCCAGGGGAAGATGAGAGCAGTCTGGTGGTCCAAATAAGTTCTTATAATATCGGGTGATATACGACTTAAGTTCTGCATCCCCTCTAATAAAACCTTCCTCCTGTTCCAATTGAAAGTATGGATCTTGCGATGCTTACCATTGGCTACTAGATGAAAATATCTAGTATTAGCATCCCCCTTCTACTAAGTTTTTTGCTTTGGCCCGTTGGTACCATTTAACTTCCTCTTCATTACTTATATCTTTAGTTTACAGATTCATATACATAAAAGAAATGATTACCATACGTCTTTCTTGGCAAATTGGTATTATAACAGTCAGCAGTCGGTTACTAAGGACGACAGTTGTTAAGTCTCCAGATTATGCATCGGTCAGTGGGTTACTTATACCATGAGAAAAATCATGCCTTAGCGATAAAAGAAAAGCACTCGGATGCATAGTTTCACAACCCCGCGTCTTATCTTACTATTACTAATTGAAGGTTCTAAAAGTTGCACCAATTTCAAAGCACGCTAGAAAAACAAAAGATAAATTCTAAAAATTCTCACAATAATCAGAAACATCCAACCATCAATTGGCATATTAGAATATTAATAGCCATTAGATCTGTTTTCTAAGTAATTACCCACCTCTACCATTATGAATGGTTTTGAGTTCAACTCTCAACGAAAGCAAATATCCTCTTTTTTCATTATATATATTTTCTAAATAATTACTCACCTCTGCCATTGCGAAATATCTTGAGTTCAATTCTTAACGAAAGTAAATATCTTCTTTTTCTTTTTAGATTTTTCCCATTTTCAAATTTACCTTCAGTTTTTGTCTTTTTTTTTTTCATTAAAGATGCTATAAACATTTTGATGAAACAGATATTTTGTAGACTCTTTTTGAAATTTCTATATCAATCCTCACAAGATGTGGTAGAAAAAAATAAAATCATAGAAATTCTCACGATAATAAAAAAATACCCTATCATTGATAGGTTGGAATCTTAATAGCCATTAGATCTGTTTTCTAATTAGGTAATCACCCACCTTTGCCATTATCAAAATAATATTAAATAATCCCTAAAACTACATATTAATTACCCACTCTGCCAATATAAAAGAAAATATGAAATAACACCCTAAATTTATATCTAATTGCTCACATTTACTATTGTGATAGGATAATACCAAATATCTCTTTTAATTTATATTTGAATTGTTCACCTTAGTTATTATGATTGATAATACGATGAAAGTAACCCCTCAAAAATATATTAAAAACACATATTTTTGCAATCGATCAAAGATTATCTAAATCAATTAAGCATACATATAAAGTAGCAAGATATGCTATTATAAAAACCTAAGTATAAAAATAGATATATATTTGTTGTACGGTTACGCATATAATACATTTAAGACTCTAACCCGTGCGAAAGCACGGGTTGATGGACTAGTTGTAGCAATTCTATTGCAAGAGTTCCACCATGCAAACAACGTAAGAATGTTGAAATTGGGTCTCTGTCAAGAATAAAGAAAAGAAATTGGGTCACCATGAGGCATATTGAGTGGTTTTCTATAGGAAAAGGAGGCACCTTAGTCTAAGGGGGCATCTCATCCGAAGCAATGGCTTACAATGCATTGGTTTTGGCACCGCAAAAAATAACTATAGCTGCTCAGTTTGTTTTTTCCGGATATGATGTCCCACACTTCCTCGAGATCATTTCTCTGCCGCATCCATGGCCGATGTCTACTGCTACATCTTTAGTATCAGCACGGCTGCGCCATTTGAATGTTGGGCCAGTGACCAAACAAAGTTAAACAGAGGAAGGCAATTCCTGCAGATATCCAATAATTGGATGTCTGCAGTTGCCTGGCCAATGAACCACCAACAGAGGAAGGCAATTCCTGCAGACAGCCAATTGTAACTTTTTATATATCTTTTTTTCCTTCTTTGAGATTACTAAGGATGCACCTTGGTATTTTGGTTACATGTATTGAACATGTACTACCACTCTATAATTTGGTTTGATGGCACGATGCATGCTCTTTACTGACGCTAGAATTATTCCATTATATTTTTAAAAAAGTTTTGTACTCTTCCATTCCATATTTGTCTGCCTAGCAACGTTGATATGTCGTAGTCGGTGTAATTGGGTTAAATATATCCATACAAAAGTGATTTATAGTTAACCTGTTATGTGTTATGAATTCTACCTGTTATGTGTTATGAATTCGGGGGCTGCTAATTGACGAGCGCTCGCTGGATTCGTGGCCAGTGAGCGACTCCCCCACGGCCCTCACGTGGGTCCAGGTAAGATTTTTATTTTTTATTTTTTTATTATGATAAATTATGGTTGTATAAAAATATTCGTGATAAAATTGTGCTTACATAAAATTATCGTGATAAGTTATGGTTACATAAATTATTCATGATAAAATTATGCTTGCATAAAGTTATCGTCATAAATTATAGTTGCATAAAATATTCGCGATAAAGTTATGTTTACATAAAGTTATGGTTACATAAAATATTCGTGATAAATTTATGCTTACATAGAGTTATCGCGATAAGTTATGGTTGCATAAAATATTTATGATAAAATTATGCTTACATAAAATTATTGTGGTAAGTTATGGTTGCATAAAATTTTCACGATAAAGTTATCGCGATAAGTTATGGTTGCATAAAATATTTATGATAAAATTATGCTTACATAAAATTATCGTGATAAGTTATGGTTGCATAAAATATTTGTGATAAAATTATGCTTACATAAAGTTATCGTGGTAAGTTATGGTTGTATAAAATATTCGCGATAAAGCTATGCTAACATAATTTATTTCACTATAAAATAAAGATCATAATAAACTTACATCATAAGTTTATTACACTATAACTGTTTTGTCATAATTAATTAAAATTATATTATGAAAAAAATAAAAGAAAAAAAGGAAAAGGAAAAAAGAAAAAAAAAGCGCGGGGAAGGACTGCCAAGAAGGAAATGCGATACAGGAACCATGTCCAGATACGATAGAAAGGCTAGAAGCTAACCTGGCTAGCCACATGTGGACCCATCACATGCGAATCGTCTGCGCGTGGAAAAGAGAGACGCGCTTTCGGACCTCCTAATCGCGTGGCTACATCGCTCGCTTGGCGCTAATCGCACGAGCGATTGTGGAACGGACATTGCGGGAACGGATCAGTGGCCAGTAGCAAACGCCACCACCTGGGGCTTGGGCCCACCTTCCTTTCTGCGCCCGCTCAGCGAGCGAGCGATAGCGGAAAAGGAAGTCCGTATGAATTCTACCGTGCTGGTAGAAATATGGTACCATGGACCACCATGGTAACGTAAGATGCAATGGCCGTCCGCAGTCGGCTAACTTATGGACAGATGGATCCTGCGTCGGTTGGTGGGCTACTTTAATTTATATATCCTAATAAATGAACCGATAAATCTGCATACGCCTACGACCTCGACGATAAATAACAAGCAACTGTATGCGTCGTTCCATAGCCAGCCCTAGCAATTACTAGTACTAGAGTAGTTCCACCTTGAGAGCAGGAGGATGATATGGAAATTGGATCACCATGAGAGGCACATCAAGCATGTAGTTTTCCATAGGAAAAGGAGGCATCGAGAGTCCAAATCCAGGACGCCATGGTTCACCAAGCGTGTTAGATTCATTGAGTTCGGCTGAAAGCATGTTTGCGCCGCTTTTGGTCCGGCTGAAGAAGACCAGAGTGGTGAAGGGAACTGGACAGGACGACAGTTATTTGGTCGGGACTGAGGCTTTGGTCTTTTCAGGGCTAGGGTATCCATCAGCTATCTGCTATCGGAACCACGCCTCGTGCTCCACGCAGCATCTGATCGAAGCATCCTGCCTTGCCCAAGCTTCCACTGCGATAGTGGTTTGGAAACGAGCGGGGCCTTAGAGCAGGGACCGAGGCGAATGGAACTGCGCAGACAGGCAGGTACTTCTTCGACGATACTGGCACGATCGAATATGGCCACACTTCTCTTCACTTTGATCAATCATATATATGTCACTTCGCATCATATATGTCACCACTCAGGCACTCACCACTGCTTTGTCTTTGCTTGCTCCCATTGTGCACGGTGCACCTTCGTTGAAGGTTCGCTCGTCACTCATGGGAGCTTATCACATGTACTAACTTTTTGCTGTCACAAATCGTTTTATGCCATGTTTCTCCTGTTGTAACTTCCAAGACAGTGTACGGGGCTAACAGAGAAACAAATCCATATTATAAAGTTGACCGGAGCTTTTAGTGAATTTAAGGTGGCTATTAGCTTTGGTGCTCTTCCATATGCCTCTACCTAATACCTTTATACGTGCGTACTTGCACTCAATTATCTATCATCAGTTTATCTGTCTGCTCCATTTTTCCAAAAGCGGGAGTGACTGTCTATCCGGATGATTTTGTTTGCAAATATCATCCAACTTTGTAAACCAATTAGAACTCGACACGTCATCTCCTTCTCCCCTCCCTGTCCTCTCCTTCCCGGCATCGCTGCGCGCCAGTTCTACCCCGCATCTTGTGCCGTCGCCGGGCTCTGCTCGTGGATGGCCGAGGGCAGTCCGCGCGACGGCGGCGCCTCCCTCCTCCCACGGCGTTGCGTGCGACACAGCACTGGCAGCAGTTTTTTGCCTCCTCCCGCTACGCCGCTCCCCACCGTGCTTCTCGTCCCTGCTCCGCCCTTCTCGCTGACCTCAGCCCCTCCACCACCGGACCGGCCCAGGCCAGCGTCAAGCGGAGCTCCTCGAACTCCTGTGTTGAGGATGGCGCCGTGCACACCTACGCTGAGGTTGAGGCATCAAGTGGAGCTCCTATGCCTCCGCGACACCTCGATGGCCGCGGCGCCGGTGCCTCGCGTGCCTGTCTCCTCCCGCGGCAGCGTGGCCATGCACGCGCCTTCTCTCGTGGTGGCGGGCGATGCGCGGCCGGCGGGAGTGGAACATGAAGGCGAAGGAAGGGGTGGAGGCGGAATGAAAATGAAAAAAAATGAAAAATGAGAAAACAAATCTAAAATGGGCCAAAAGCCCAATGACCAACACAAATCTTAAAAGCAATCACAACCATACAAAAGTGAATGGAAACAGAACTAAAAATCATCCGATAGATAAATAGAAATTATGTTTTCAAAATACAGGCGAACACGGTCATGACAAAGTTCATAATTACTCAGGGGCTCAGTGGCGGGCCCAGCAGGCAGTCTATCCATTTGAAGGCCTAAAACAATTTAGCCCAAAAAATAACCCTAGTCTGTTCCCAACCCCATTCCACCCCCACGCGCTGCCAGGAGCCAGCCTCCCGCCCCTCGCAGCGATCGCGATGGTCACTGCACGAGCAAGCTGTCGTGCGCCCGCGCCTACCCGCCGCCCCGCCGCGCTGCCTCGCTAGACGCCACTCCGCCGCCTCCCGCTAGACGCGGTGGCCGGCCGCCTCCACCGCACCCCCTCCCCGCTGGTGCCGCCTCCTGCCCTCCCTTCCGAGAGGCTTGGGGCTCCCGACGGCCCAGCCCCTTGTGACTTCGCGTGCGGCATGCAGTCGCCCGCCGCAAGCGCTGGCCGCCAGACCGCCAGCCGCCGCAGCTTGCAGGCAGTACCCTGGCACATCCAAGATAGGCAGACAAGAGACAGCAAACTAAGGTTGCAATTCCAGATGACCAGATCTAATGAATTATGAATGTAGCACTTAGACTAGTGTTGTAATCTTCTATTTATGTATGACATTATCTATGTTTCAACCTTTTATATTGTAATTTATGCATATTTTAAATTTATTTGTTGAATTGATCGAATTATGAGATGTTTGCAATTATTTACTGAATTGGTAAAAATTATACAATTGTATTACCGATTAGTCTGTTGTTTTTACCGAATTCTATGTTGAATTTTTTTCTTGGCCTACCCTTGGTTTAAATCTTAGGTCTGCTTCTAGAATTACTCTTGTTCCGTGTCAAGCTCTACCTCGATGGTGTGCCGAGATTGGTAAGCACTAGACCTGGGCAAATGTCGGGTCGGATCGGGTTCGGGTTCGGGTCGGGTCAAGGTCGGGTCACGGGTCGCAAAGGACGGCCCGCATCCAACCCGTGCCTATCACCGGGTCGGGTCGGGTTGGCCCGTGCCCCTTCTGCGAACGCGTCGGGTCGGGTTTTTTCCGGGTTGGGTCGGATTTTTTGGTCTTTGGGTCGGGTTTTTTCGGGTTGGGCGGGTTTTGGGTCAAAAATCACGGCCCGTGCCCGGCCCGTCGATTCTTGCGGGTCAAAGAAAACGGCCCGTACCCACCCGCCACGTTGCTCGGATCGGGTCGGACCGGGTTTTTTTCGGACGGGTTGGGTCGGGTTGGTCGGGTCGGGTGACCCATGGCCAGGTTTAGTAAGCACAAACTAGTTATCTACCTCGATGGAATTTACCCATTAACTAGATTCAAACTGCAGGAGGAACCCAAACAAAAACAAACGCCTAGATCGCATACGGACTCCGTTTTTGATGTTTTATATATCGATGGAAAACTAAAATGATAACCTTCTGAACCCAATTGAAAACACTCTAAAATTCAATTGTAGTCAATGGGAATCGTCGAAAGAATATGGTGTGAAATTTATTTGCGAGTTTGATTTGGATGGCTGGAGGAACGGATACCAAGGTCGCATACGGACTCCATTATGACGTTCTATGTATCGATGAAAAGCTAAAATTACAACCTTTCCAATGCAATCGACACTACTCTAAAATTCGCTTATAGTCAATAGGAATCGTCAAGACAATAGGACCTAGACAGTATTCACGAGCCCGATTCGGATGGTACGAGCAACCCACGCTAAAACGGACGTCTAAGTCGCATACGAACTCTGATTTCTATGTTCTATATATTGTCGAGAAGCTAAAAAATATATTATTTCTAACCAAACTGATACTATGCTAAATTTCACTTGCAGATAGCGGGAAAATTTGAAACAATAGAACATGGAATTTATTCGTAAGGCCTATTTTTATAGATGCTTAAGAATTTTTTTTCTCCCGTTGCAACACACGGACAGTTTTTTCTCTCGTTGCAATGCATGAACATTTTGCCACTATCTTTACAAATCCATATACACATAAAAGAAAACGACACTAGAAGGGAATTGAGTATACATGACAATGGACTAACGTCATAAAAAGCAAGGAATTTCGTCATAGAAGCACATTAATGATGTTTTTACTGCGTCACGCAAATCGTCACAGATTCTGCGTCATAGAATGACCATGGTGACGATCTGGGAAAAAACGTCACAGATTGTAACGAATCCATGACGTTTTATGAATTGTCACCAAATATCATTTATGACGATATATCAATCGTCATAAAACATATATTATGACGATTCTAACATTGTCACCGAAGTGTGATATTCTATGACGATCCTAGTTCATCATAGAACATGCCCCTAAACATCACAAAACCATCGACATACATAGCTAATCTATGACGAATTATATCGAACCATCACAAAAATATGTGCATCCTATGACAAAAATTCATCATGAATCTCTAATGTCATAAAAGATTATCAAATATTCCAAACATCATGACATAAAAACCGTCACAAAACATCACAAAACACAATGAATAAACGTCATAGAATTGTTCAACCAAGGCATATAATATTAGCATGATCCAGCACCTAACATTACATCCAATTCATCATTGAAGCATTAGCATTCACCATCCAGATGTCTACTTCTCACTGAAAAGAAAAGGGCAACATGGGTCAAGTAGTCCCAGCAGCAAGTACAAATATTAGCATGCACAAAGTCTTAGTGCATATAGCTGCCATACTCCAAAAGCTTTACATAACTATTTCTAGAAAGATGCTGAACCTAAACTTAGTTGGTTGATGATTGACTAAGCAGGCGTAAAAGAAGAGAGTTGTTCATTTCTTGTTGTTTCTTGAGATTGGCCAACTCCTCTTCATGTCTCTTGTTGGACTCCTTCGCTTCTTCAACTTGATTCTTCAAATCTGTCATTTCTTCTTTTTGAGAAATAATAGTAGAGCGCAAGTCTTGCTCATTTCTACAAGCATTCTCAATATGCAAAGATTGGTCTTGAATTGTTTGTTCAAGTTCCCTTATGCGTGCAGTAGAAGATGTATTGGTATGTTGGCTTGAACTAGCTGAAGCAATCCCCATGTTCTGCAAAAACTTGGTTGCTGGACTATACTCAGCTAGAACTCCACCCACAATCTCATCTACAGGTTTCGGTTCTTCACCTTCTTCTAGCATTGCATCCCTTTCAGTTTCCATGGCATCCTAAAATTAAATAGGCACTATGAAAATGCTAGATAAATCTATTCAACATTTGCAAACAAATAATATTGCATTTATGCATTTATAACCAGAGGCGCTCCACTATGATCACATCATATTAAAATTTAGTAAAGAAACTATTTGATAGAGAGAACAAAGGACCACATCATTCAAACGCTTAGAATAGTAATACTACTTTTTAGAAAGTTTCAGCATATCTGACATTTATTCAACTTATTAAATTTTATAGAATGAACAAACATGGCAAGTAGTTAGTTTGGATTTTGACAATAAAAATAAATGTTTTCACTTCAGATGTGCTTATAAACATAGTATTCAATTAATCACATGTGCACAAATGCGACAATTAATATACTTACTATAACTTCTTGTGCAATGTCACTATATCCCTTTTTCCTACTGTAGTGGCTTGCTTTGAAAAGATCCATTGCATCTGCTTCTTCCCCATTACCTCGCTCTCTCTACAGTAATGGTACAACTTTTTAGAACTGTGTTGGTGACCAGTGGTATGCTATAATGAATTAATTAATAATTCAGCTTACCAAGGTGAATCTCTTAGCAATATAACACTGAGAACCTGTGGTTTGCGGAAGCTGGACCTTTCCTCGATTTCGTTTGTTCACGTTACATGTAGCCTACAAAAAATGAAAAGCCCATGAAAAACTTGGGTTAATGTTGAAACATGTGAAGTATTTACATGCCCCATTTTTTCTAATGAAACCATGATCCCATAGAATAAAAGCATGCATTCAATCATCAATAACGGGAATACCTTGTGTTGTGGATCACTCCACTTATCCACAAGTTTTGCCCAGTCTTCTTCAGTAACATTTGGTGGTCTATTTGAGAGTACTTGATTCTCAGGAACACCATCAAAATATTTTCTTTTCAGCCTATAACGCTGTTGACGCACCCCATCCTTGAGGAGACCAGCACATACTTTTTTTGTTGTGTTATCAGAAACATCCATGTCAAAGCGAATCTATTCGAGAACAATGATAGTATCAACTCAGTACCCTTAAAATTCAACAATAATAGCATAGCTCTTATACAAATGCAAGGTAGAAAAGATACTGAGTGTTGTTATATCCAAAATTATGATGTTAATAAGTTACAGGACAATCAACAGTATGAACTTAGTACAATTTAAATCCCACAAACGATTCAGATATGAAATAGTATGAATTTAGCATAGCTAAAAGCTCACAAATGATTCAGATATAAAATAGAATGAATGTAGCATAGTTAAAGGCCACAAATGATTCAGATTTAATAACTATAAAATGTCACATTAATTAAACTAGTTCCAAATGATAGTGTCAACTCAGATCTGAACTTACAGCTAGATAGGTCCTGTGATCTTTTAGGATGTCTTTATTCCTGGTATTCTTGTATTCCTTCCAATGTGGATAGATAGGCATATGGTCCCGCACTACTATACCGGACTCTGAAGCTAGCTTTGCTGCTTGTACAGGTTGTTCTGGCCGTTTTTTTCCTTCAGCAAATGCGATACGCATTTTGGAACCCATAACTTTAGTAAGCTTGTTAAGCCCTCTTCCCCAAGTCGGCTTCCGGGTTTTCTTGGGGCTTTGTGGCACATCTAAGATCATATATTTTTTTTTATGGATGAGATGTATGTTGGGAAAGGTGGGGTGGAATGAAAATATGTTGAGTTCCCTACCTTCATCAGGAAATGGCATCCCATCCTCAAGGTGTCCAGCATTTTCACTAGCTTGGTCCACCAGATTCATGCGAGAAGTTTGATCATTTGCATCATTAAGTGATCGAGTCATTCTCAGAATTGTTGTTTTGCTAACACCTCTTGGTTCAGATGCAGAAAGCGGCTCAAGACCTTCATCTCTATGTGGGGAGCTTCTTGGCGCCTGTATCCGACGTGATCCAGGAGCCATATGAGAGTTCAGTGAAACCTACGTATCATAAACAAATTGTAATTGTTTTATTTTTAGCTAGCAGTATTAAAAGGAAAAGGAAAAGGCAAGCCACAGGTAATAGAATACAGTGGGTTGTACTAGACCAAGAAATTAAACCTAAGTGAACACCGTACACCTAATTGATATGTTCAGTTTAGAAGAATAAGCGACTCAACCTTGGGCCTAGATGTCACTGCCACTGGCATTTCTTCTTCCTCTTCTAAACTTTCAGCACTTTCTTCTGATACAATGTTCTCATCGACAAGTGGGTCATAATCTGATTCAGATTCTTCACAATTTGTTTTCTTGCTTGGCACTATTCTGTAATCAGCTTTCTTTCTTGTGGACGACTCATTCAAAAGGGATCTTATATGACCTATGCCAAGTGATTCCATTATTGCAATATTATCCTTGATATTGTTATTCCTCCGCTCCTCATATTCAGTGACCGGCATTGCTTTACATGGGCCAACAAGGATTGCGTTAGCTAAGTGTTCATGGCCTTCCTAAACATTTCTATAGACTATAGTTAACAGACATGATTTAGCATACAAACTGAAGTTTTTTAAATAATAAATTATTATACAGTGCTATAGGGAGTCTCTACGTGATTAATATAATTTGAAGAAGAGGTGGATAGGAGTGGACCACTAGTTACCAACTTACCATACCTACAAGGCTACAACTCAGAGATCCATAGATATTGGTCAAGTAAAAAACATAAGCAGGTACAGGGACAAATTAAATAGACTTACTTAGCAAAAAAGTAAGCTAAGTTTACAGGGAAGAGATGTCGGGCAGCAAAATTAACTCCTTTTGCCAAAGGGATCTGCGAAATTAGTTAATTAGACTCATCTACTACAACAGCAATGGACCAAGTCTCCTAATAACAAAATCATCCAATATCACCTTCAATTGTAGATCCAGACCCCTGCAACCTCCATGGCTGAGTGTGCTGCTTCGGATGGAGTATACGACGAGCTAGGGTTTGAGGTGATTTGGGGTAGGGTAAGGAGGCAGGTTGGACTAGGGAGGGAGGAGGAGAGGAGATGGGGGGGGGGGGGGAGAGAGGGAGAGGCGATTTGGAGGAAGGAGGGAGGAGATGAGCAGATGGGGCGAACGCGATTTGTGCAATTGTGTTGGTCTGCTGGAGATGAGGGAGGGGAAATGGTTTTGGAGAGGGGCAAGGTAGGATATATACAGGGAGGGAGCCAAATTTTCAGAAGGGACGCAAAGAGGAGACGCGGGAAAGGGGATGGAAGGCGCGCGCAGTAAAAGTTGGCCAAAATTTAATAGGAAAATATTATGCTTTTGCCTAAATTATGAAATAAATATTGTAAAAAGCTTTAATCAATTCAAACAGCAAATCAGATCATAAAATGTTTTAAATAGTAACCATGTTTGTAAATTGTAAAAATCTATGCTCACACATATCTTGGGATATATCACTTTTGGTGAAATGCAGTTACAAACACACAAATCACTTCATTTATAAACTACGAATGGAAGCCATATGAAAGAAACACCGGTAATCTATGGAGTTTTTTGTCCAAACTTTTTTGAGAATTCTACATCGACATATCTTGCCCTGTCGCCAAATATCATGAATTTCTGAGACTATTTTGTATATTATTAATTTATTTCTGCAGTAAAACATGATAAATGGTATTAAATACATAAAATACTATAGTGTTGTCTGAAAAATATAAATAAATTACCAAAACCAATAAACATGCTATAATAAAGTAACCTAAAGTTCTTATATGAAAACGATAAAGTAAAGTATTAGTTATGTTGAAACTTAGATGGCATCACGTGTGACCTAAACTACGAATGGAAACCATATGAAAGAAACACTGACACCCCGTGGAGTTTTTTGTCTAAACTTTTTTGAGGATTCTACATTGACATATGTTGCTCCTCTACCAAATATTATGAATTTCTGAGACTATTTGTGTATTATTATTTTTCTACGAAAAATATGCAACTAAATGCATAAAATATTGTATGGTTATTCGAAAATTGCAAATAAGTCACCTTGATGAATAAACATGCTATATGAAGGTATCGGATCCCCACGTGAAAATGATAAAGCCAACTATGGATGTTATAATACTCCATTAATAATTATCTAGTAAATCTTTAAGAAATTTCTAAATATTAGACTTAGATGTGAAAATATAATATTTTAGAATGTTCTTCTTTCTTGCCTAGTTAAGCAATCGAAGGCATGTTCCCAAAGTATGACTTTTGTGGCGGAACCGCCCTGCTTAATCCAGACTAAGCACACCTGCCACCTCTGGCTCGCAGTGCACTTAGGCCAGACTAAACCCGGTAGTCCGTCGAGAGTACTACAGCTCTCGATAACACCAAATCCCAGAGGAACCGACATCAAACACATCCGACTCTCGAAGGAGCCACAACAATTTCATCATCACAGGCAGTTGAAATAGACAATAATAGAATTAATTTACAACTCAATTGTATGAAAATCAAATACATGTTCAAATATAGCGGAAGCGAATTCAGAGTATAAAAATATAGCGGAAGCGTTTTCAAAACATCTCGCAGCGGAATAATATACTTAAGTAGTCTTCAGGAAGAGATGACAAGGCGGATAGCACCGAGCCCACCGGTACTACCACCTCCAACACAGTTGTCCAGCCATCGTCGGTACCTGTAATCCAAAAGTGGGGGCAAACCCTGAGTACTAATTACTCAGTAGGACTTAATGGACGGGGCTTACGGCTGACGCAAAGCATGCTTACTAATCATGTGGATCCTTAGCTGTCGATTCTTAAACAAGGTCATGTTGATATCAGATAGCAGGATTTGACAGCTGCTATCCACTATTCATAAATAGTCATTTATATCATAAGGTAAATACTTGCATGAAAAGTAAAACATGAAAACATGTCCTGTCCCAAGATTCACAGCGCCTCCATCCCACCCCTTGGGAGTAGCCGTCTCAGGAGCGATACCACAGTACGTCGGGTCAGCCCTCCCTTGACCTCTAAGCATCTCCCAAGTCCATCGACCTCCTAGCAGTGGATGGGCGACACCCTGAATAGTGAGACGGATCATACACATCCAAGCATGTATGATGTGTGATTATGCACTTGAGAGCATCTCAACTTTACGGACAGATCATTCAAAATTCAACCAAATTTAAAAAATAGTTCACAGAATAGATAACAATTAGCCAACATAGGCTTTAGAACAAATACGGCCATCTTGCACAGAAGCTAACAAGTCCATTGATTAAAATTCACAAGTCAAAGGTTTTATAGTACTTCACATACCAAGTCGACAAGGACACAAGTAACAAGTACAATAATTAATTTCACTGCCCACAAGATTACATGGACTAGGTACATTGCAACTCTTTCTTCTGCATAACCTAAGATTAGGGTGAATGAGTGTCATCATTATTCATTGGGCTTTGCGGGCGATCATTATCGCTGTAGTATTGTTGCAGAGTGTCATCTTCATCCTCAGAGTCAGTATCATGCAAAGCATCTTCTGTGCTGCCTCTAGCTTTGTCAACTATTGCAGCATCAATTCTGCAAGCATCCTCGTCCACACGATGCAAATGCTCCAGGCATGGATCAATATCACTCAAAATATGTTCTATACTGGAGCAAATATCATCCTGGTATGCAACATCACTAGTATGTTCTTCAGTTTCAGTCACATCATAGAGATGCCTATGCTCAAATTTTTGCACCACTTTCCACCCTTTACCAAGCTTTGTGTCATGCAAATAAAATACTTGTGTTGATTGAGTGGCTAAAATATAAGGGTCATTTTTGTACCAGCAGCGCTCTACATTGATGCTTCTGAAATATCCATCATCCTTCGTGCCTGTCTTTTTTCCTTCAAGATCATACCAATCACAGCGGAATAAAACAACAGAACGAGTAAATTGTTTATTCGATGGATATTGCAGCACTATTATTTCATTTAGAACACCATAGAAGTCAATGTATTCATTCTTGTGAGTACCCTCAGTCATGACACCGCTGTTTTGTGTCGTTCGATATTTCTCATGGCTGACAGTTCGATACCGAACTCCATTGGCTATACACGATGAGTATATTTCAATCCGCTTATCTGGACCACATGACAAAGCATAGATATCATCTTTTATTAGGACACCATGACAATGCAGCTTGGCAATCTGTCCATAAAGAAACAACAGAAGCTATTATGCAAAGAAACAAAAATACAAGAATCTCTTCTTGCTCTAAATGTGAAAAGGATCTTACATGCTCCTTAAACCATTTTGCAAACCCCTTTTCCAGCCTTTGGTCAACATCAGATGCATTTTCATGTTCGAGCTTCTCTCTAAATAGGCTGCAAAAAATACAGGTAACATCAGAAATGAGAAAAAAATTATAAAGAGAATGAACAAGCTCAATGTGAATACATACGTCTTGTATTGATCAACTTCCGGACAATTGTTGAGCACATACCAAACCAATTTATCAAAACCGACTTCATTGTAAGATACTTTTGCAGTTCCAAGCAGTTTAACACCATGTGTAAAAACTGAGAGATCATCTTCTGGTATAGCACTATCTAAGCCACTGTTTGGTCTTCCCTTCCTATTAAATCTTGTTTCTACATCACCAAAATATCGTGAGCAAAAAGTTAAACATTCATCAACTATGTATGCCTCAGCAATGGATCCTTCAGGTCTTGACCTATTTCTCACATAACGCTTTAGAGTATATAATCTTCTTTCAACGGGATACATCCACCCATATTGTACTGGACCTCTAAATAATGCCTCATCAGGTAAGTGTACAGCCAAATGTACCATAACATCAAAAAAGGCAGGTGGGTAAATTTTCTCAAGTTTGCATAGAATTATTGGAATCTCATCTTTTAGTCCATGCAGAACATCCCTCTTAAGTGTTTTCGAGCATAGTTGCTTAAAAAAATTACCAAGCTCACAGATGGCTTTGTATATATCCTCACGAATCAATCCTCGTAATGCAACTGGTAGAATACGCTGTAAAAGAATGTGACAATCATGGGTTTTCAAATGCTGAACCTTATGCCCATCCATATCAACACACCTTGCCAAATTAGCTGCATATCCATCCGGGAACTTAACAGTCCTTAAAAATTTACAAAACTCATCCCTCTGGTCATTTGTCATTGTATAGCAAGCATGTGGTCTGTCATATGCATCACCATTCTGCACCAAATGTAGCTCCTTTCTAATGCCAAGATCTTCCAAATCAAGCCTTGCATTGATAGTATCCTTTGTCTTTCCCTCAACACGAAGAAATGTCCAAAGCAAATTCTCACATATGTTCTTTTCAATGTGCATAACATCAAGATTGTGACGCAGTTTTAGTTGTGACCAATAAGGCAAGTCCCACAAACTGACCCTTAGGTGCCAAGTTGGTTCATCCTTATTTGTGCGTTTTCGCTTTCTATTGAGAGGATGCTTTCCTGGTCTGATATCCTTTACTTCTTCCAATTTCTCCAATAGCTCAGCCGTTGAAAATTCTCTTGGTTTGCCCCTCTTTTCATATTTCCCATTAAACAATTTACTTCTCCGCCAATGATGGTTCATTGGAAGGTAACGGCAATGACCAAAGTAACCTATTTTGTTCCTTAGAGCCTGAGATAAAGGATCCTCATCACAATGAACACAAGCAAAGTAACCTTTTGTGCTACGCCCCGACAAAGTGGCTAGGGCTGGATAGTCATGGATACACCAAAGAACTGCAGCATGTAGTGTAAAATGTTTTTTTGTAAATGCATCATATGTTCGGATTCCTTTCCATAGTTCCAGCAAATCTTCTATTAGTGGTTGCAAGAAGATATCAAAATCTTTTCCTGGAGATTTTGGGCCAGGGATAAGCAAGGTCATTATAAAGTTAGATTGATCCATGCATTCCCATGGTGGTAGGTTATATGGGATAATAAATACTGGCCACATACTGTAGGAGCTGCTCATATGGCCAAATGGGTTGAAACCATCAGTGGCAAGGCCAAGTCGGAGATTCCTAGCATCTTGTGCAAACCATTCATACTCTCTATCAAAATCTTTCCATGCCTCACCATCAGAAGGATGCCTCATTTCATTCTCAACAACCTTCCTCTTCAACTTATGCCACTGAGTGTTCTCTGCTGTCTCTCTAGACATGAATAATCTCTGTAACCTTGGCTTCAAAGGAAAATAGCGTATTACCTTTCGAGGAACTCGCTTTCCCCCTTTTGGATCTTTCCACCTTGACTCTTTACACACTGGGCAATGCTCAAGTTTGGCATACTTCTTCCTATACAGGACACAATTATTCTTACAAACATGAATTGACTCATACCCAAGACCAAGTTCACGAAGAAGATATTTTACTTCATTATATGATCTAGGGAGTGCATTGTTATCTGGGAATGCTAAGGACAACAACTGAAGAAGTGCATCAAAGGCTGTGTTTGTGATACGGTAGTATGATTTGAGATGAAGTAGCTTCACAAGAAAAGAGAATTTGGTGAATTTTCCACAGCCGGGATAAAGTGCACACTTGGAATCTTCTAAAATCTTATCAAACTTTGGGTGACCATTATCCTTATCTCTAGCTGTGTACAAGTCTCCTAGCAATTCTGGAATTCCATCGTCACCATCATCGTCTTCGTCCTGGTACTCAAGCGTGGCAATCCCATCTAGAGTCATATCATGGTCAGGAGCCATATCATGGTCAGGTTCTTGAATTTCAGTATCTTGATTGGTCTCGGCAATAAGAGGTTCCCCATGATATATCCACCTAGTATATGTACTAGACATGCCATAAATATATATGTGATCTTCCACTTCAGCTAGAGGTCCCTGCTTTCTATTGTTGCATTCTGAACAAGGGCAATGTATTGGAGAATTCACATCGCACCGTTCTTGGACGAAGCGCATGAAGGCCTTCACACCCTTAATGTATGCAGGAGAAAATTGCCTATCATTTATCCAAGATTTGTCCATCTGGAAAAAAAATAAGATAAGCACTTACAATTTTTTTGCAAACAGCTAGGGAAAATAATAAGCCCAACATGTTCTGTTGCTCATTTATATGCTATAACAACATCCATTATTCCTGAATTTGCTACATGATTTCTCATTTATATCTGATCTGGAAAAAGAGAAGTCCTCTTATGTATGAAGTATTGAAGGAAGATTATGAAATAGATGCGATTAACATAGGTGGAAGATTTGTGTATTGCAGCAGTTAAATCTAAATTATAGAAGCAGTCAGATGCATCAGCCAGAAAGTCATCCATTGATGACCAAAAGTGTAGAACCAAAGTCATCCATCACTAGTATTCTATAATCATAACAAAATTACGATAAGTTATCTATCTCTCTGAACTAGCGGCCAATTGCAAATATATTTCACAAGTTTACAGTCAGTCATTCAGTCACATAAGAAAATTAAAATTTGCAATTTTGCATAACCTAACAGACTTGCTAACCAGAACCGTAGAACTGCAAAGGAGATTGGAGAGGTACCTCAACAAGACAACGTGTTGGCGTTGAAGGGCGCCACCGGCAACTCGGGACTTGGCTGTTCGTCCTCCGGCGCCGATTTCTGGCAGGCAGGACTGCCGGCAGGGTTCGGGACCAAGCGCCGCGGCCGCTGTGCTGTCACCGCAAGCGAAGCACCCGCTGGCTGCTGGGCGCAGCCGTGCTATTGCGTTGGGCTGCTTCCCGCTAGCGTGCCGCGGCCGTCGCGGGTTGAGTGCTGCTGTGGGCAATGAATCGGAGGAACTGGGGAGGGGGCGAACCGGGGAGGGGGCGACGGCGCGAGGAGGGGACGCGGAGGGCGACGCACGGCGGCGCCTGTGGCCAGGAGCGGACGAGCCTGCTGGGAGCCGCCGCCGCCGCCGCCGGAAGTCCGCAACGGAGGTAGAACAGCGGCCGAGAGTCTATTGGGACGATGCGGCTTTTTTTTTTCTTTTAGCTCAGGACGATGCAACCTTTTTTTTTTCTACACTACAAGAGCATAGCGAGTTTTCTAAAAATTTTTTTTATCCAGAAAGGTATAGGTATACCCTCCACGCTGATCCCACTGCGCAGTTTGAAAAAGGTTGAAAAGGGATGGAAAGGCCCAAAACCCATATATGCAAAATGTTTCATCTATTTTTTTTTGTCACCTCATTTTATACCCATATACACGTGTTACTTTGCTTCTCTTAGTTTTAATGAGAAATGAATGACGTCAATCAATCATGTCTCTTTCTTTTAATTCTATTTTTTTCTCTTTTCTATTGCCTCCTTCGTCATCTCAGAACACGTGCGTGTTGCACGTACATCTATGCTAGTTTGAGAAAAGGACGATGCAGCTTCGTGTGAGAGAAAGGCTCTGGCCTGTAGGGATTAGATAGGCCATCAGCCATGGGCCGTGGAGAGGGAGAAAGGTCCAGGAAACCAAAGAATTGGCCTTATTTGCTACTTAGGATACACATTTCTTACGTATCTAATTTATGATAAATACATAATCGTCATCAAATAAAATCATCATAAATGATTAGTTAATCCATGACGAACATTTAAAATCATCATAGATTGTTAGATATTTTTTGACGAAAAATTGTATTCGTCACAAAGGTAATTGGACTAACTCGTCACACTCAATTCAGTGACGAAATTGTTTCAAACGTCACGGAATAAGTGATATTCTATGACATTTTTCTTTTGTGTCATAACCATTTTTGTCATGGATAGTTGATTTTCTTGTAGTGCGATTACCGTACATATTTTTTGGTATTATATAACATAACCACAATATAGTAATGTAAGATGTCATTCAAGTCAGCTGTCAATACAGTATTAAGGATGACAATTATTAAGATCTCCAGATTGTGCATTGGTTGGTGGGCTACTAATATCCTGCGAGATGAGCCAATAAATATTTCCTCAATGATAAAAGCAAGCATCCGCATGCATAGTTTCATACCCAACTTTGTAGAAGTTACTAGAGTTCCACCACGCGAACAAAGGAAGAATGTTGAAATTGGATTACCATGAGCTACATCTAATATATTTCTATAGAAAAAGGAGGCATTAGGAGTGTAAGGGGGCATCTGATCCCAACCAGTCAGATGATCAGCATAGCAATCTCAGCAATGCATGTACGCTATCCACACATTCGGGAAGGGTATACCGAGTCCTGGTGTGCTAATACCATGAACTTGGCTAAGGATCTTGAGAGATGGGACTAGGGCGCTGGCTAAGGTTTCACCGAAACCTTTTTCTACGATAGTTAACCCCCATCAAGACATGCCCTCTTATGCAAATATATAACCTCCGCCAATGGACCTTAACCTAGTAAAGGGTCATCAAGATTCTAATTGTTTGCGGATCAAGTATCTAAGTCTCGGTTGAAGTCCAACTTACGCAGACTATCTGCGAATTGCCGAGTCGGATCTAGTCGATCGGGTCCTGCGGATCCCGATTGGTCGCATCCCGACCGGTCTCAGAGTCAGACCCGAAAATTGCCACTCGGGCACATCTCCATCGGATCCATGCTCTTTACTAAAGCTAGAACTATTCCATTGTTTAAAATAAAGTTTTGTGCTCTTCCATATATGTCTGTGCATGCCTAGCAACATTCGCATGTTGTATTCTTTGGACTTTTATTAATATATCCATACAAAAGTGATTTAGTTAACCTGTTATATGCGCTATAAATCTACCGTGCTAGTAGAAAAATGGTATTATGGACTACCGAGGTACTATAAGATGTCATGTATGTCAGCAGTCAGCTATTACTTAAGGACAGATCGACCATGCATGCGTTAGTTGGTGGGCTACTTTATCTTGACAAATGAACTAATAAATCTGTATACGGCCACCTCGACGATAAATAGCAAGCATCTGTATGCATCGTTTCACACCCAACCTTGTATCAATTGTTACTAGTGTTCCACACTTGAGAACAGAGGGAGGATATAGAAATTGGATCACCATGTGAGGTGAGGCACATCAAATACGTAGTGGTTTTTCTATAGGAAAAGGAGGCATCGAGAGTCTAAGTCCAGGATGCCATGGTTCACCAAGCGTGTTAGATTCATTGAGTTGGACCGGAGGCAATCTTCCATCGGAAAATATTCAGGTCGCTTTTGGTCACACTGAAAAAGCAGAGTGGTGAACAGAATTGGCTAGGGAGTAGGGATACAATTCTTTGGTCAGGGCTAAGGCTTTGGTATTTTCAGAACTAGGATCGCGATAAGCTATCGGAACCTTGTCTGGCGCTCAACGTTGCGTCGGATCTCGAAGCATCCTGCCTTGCACAGGCTTTCCTCGGCCCTTTTATGATCAGGTCTTCCCAGTTATCATGGTTTCGAAACGAACGGACCTTTAGTCTATGCTCACCAAAAAGTGTATTTGGATTTGCAAAATACTATAGAGACTATAGACAAAATGAAATTTGAAATATTTATGAAATAGATAGATTGTAGAAAGCATAGCTGCGTCAGAGAATGAATGCCTAGCCAATGAACCACCAACAGATGAAATTCCTGCATATGGCCATTTGTATGTCTGCAGTTTCTCTGTTGTGATTCTTAAACAGGGTGATTGGGGCACCATCTCATCTATGCTCTCCACAGAGATGCTAGAACCATTCCATTATCTTTAAAAAAAGGTTTTGTGCTCTTCCATATATGCCTGCCTAGCAACATTTATGTTGTATTATAGTGATTTAGGTAACACTAGTCAATCAATCCGTGCTTTCGCACGGGTTAGAGTCTTATATGTGTTATGTGTAATCGTACAACATATATAGATCTATTTTTATACTTAGGTTTTTATAATAACATACCTTGCTATTTTATATGTATGTTTAATTGATTTAGATAATCTTTGATCGATCGTAAAAATAGGTGATTTTAATATAATTTTGAGGGGTTATTTTTGTCATATTATCAGTCATAATAACTAAGGTGAACAATTCAAATATAAATTAAAAGAGATATTTGGTATTATCATATCAAAATAGCAAATGTGAGCAATTAGATATAAATTTATGGTGTTATTTTATATTTTTCTTTATATTAGCAGAGTGGGTAATTAATATGTAGTTTTAGGAGTTATTTAATATTATTTTGATAATGGCAAAGGTGAGTGATTACTTAATTAGAAAACAGATCTAATGGCTATTAAGATTCCAACATGTTAATTGATGATAGTGTATTTTTTATTATTGTGAGAATTTATATAATTTTATTTTTTTCTAGCTTATCTTGTGAGGATTGACCTGGAAATTTCAAAAAGTCTACAAAATATCTGTTTCATGAAAATGTTTCTAGCATCTTTAATGGAAAATTTGAAAATGGGAAAAATCTGAAAAGAAAAAGAAGATATTTGTTTTCGTTGAGAATTGAACTTAGATCTTTCGTAATGGCAGAGGTGAGTAATTACTTGGAAAATATATATAATGAAAAAAAAGAGGATATTTGCTTTTATTGAGAGTTGAACTCAATTCATAATGGCAGAGGTGGGTAATTACTTAAAAAACAGATCTAATGGCTATTAATATTACAATCTGTCAATTGATGGTCGGATGTTTCTGATTATTGTGAAAATTTCTTAGATTTATCTTTTTTTCTAGCGCGCTTTGAAATTGTTGCAACTTTTAAAACCTTCGATTAGTAATAGTAAGACGTTATATGCATTATAAATCTAATGTGCTGGTAGAGAAATGGTACTACAGACCATTCGGGGTAACATAGCATGTCGTGCCTGCTAGCAGTTAGATAATACTTCTTAAGGACACTTCTTAGACCATCCCAATGAGAAAGAGAAAAAAACATTATTTATCCCTATTCGACCGCTATTCTAACTATCTCTCTGTTTAAAGTAGCGCTACAGTGTCGAACAGTGTTATAAGTAGTCCTTAAATCATCCCCGTTGGGATAGCCTTAAAAGCACCAGATGGATCATGCATCGGTTGGTGGGCTACTGTATGTCCTGAGAAATGAACCAATACATCTTCATACGGCACATCAAAGTATATACAGCTAGCTGACGGCAATCCCCCTATATTATTTGCCTTGTAGGTGCTCAGATCCCCGAGTTGTGTAGGGGATCGGATCAAAGGATATACATATAGCTCAATGGACGCGGCGGGCGCATGCTCGATTGGTCGGGCCGCTGGAACGAGCTCGCCACCAGCACGGACGTCACCTGCGCGTGCTGCGGCACCAGCTTCATGGGTGCGCCAACCACGACCACCAGCATTACTTCTGGGACGTCATCCAAGCATCCACCCTTTCCAGCGGGCGGCGTTGCTCAGAGCCCTAGCCCAGTACACTACGCCCATTGACTTCAAGTAGCTGGTCCAGGCTGCAAACGACTTGGTTATTAGTGTATTTGCTTCAGGGAACAGTTGATTCAGTCTCTACGTACTTTTACTCAATTAGAGATTATCAGTTTATTTATCTGCTCCATTTTTTCAATAGCGACGAATTCGGTCACGACAAAGTTCAGAGTTACTGTTGTTCCACATTGGTAAGCACGACCTACTTATATCTTTAGTTCAGAGATCCATATACATAAAGAAAATGATTACCATATAGTAATAAAAGATGCCATTCAAGTCAGCAGTGAGGTACTGGACGACAGTTGTAGATACTAAGGATGACGGTTGTTAAGATCTCTATCGTGCATCGGTTGGTGGGCTACTTATATCACGTGAAATGAGCCCATAAATCTTGCCTCAGCGATATAAAAGGCAAGCATCCAGATACATAGTTTCACACCACCTTGCATTTTGTAGCGATTGCTAGAGTTCCACCGTGCCAACAAAGGAAGAATGTTGAAATCGTATCACCACGAGGCACATCAAGTGATTTCCTATGGGAAAAGGAGGCATCAAGAGTGCGGGGTGGGTGGACTCAAGTGGTAGCCTGCCATGAATTGGTTTTCACGCCACGAAGACTTCTGTAGCTGCTTGGTTTGTTAGATATGGAGCAAAGAACTTCTTGGAGATCATTTCTCTTCCGCATCCGTGGTTAATTTCTACCGCTACATATTTGGAGTCACCAGAGCTGCGCTGTGGAAATCTCGTCCAGGGACCAAATAGGTGAAACAACGTATAAGTCCAAGACATACTTATTGTGATACTCCGTATCTTAAACCCTGATTAAATGCATTAAGCATGTCATCGTATGCAAATGCATAACCTCTTTTCATTTTTTTGGAAATTTTGTTCAAATTCTTTTGAACTAGGTTTATTAAAACTCCTTTGAGAATATTATTTTATCTAAGGACAAAAGTGCAAGGTTATAGAATAAATTACACCATTTCACTTTTGTAATTGGACCCTTGTGTGATTTTGCTTGTACATGGGGTTAAAAATAGAAAATTACATTCAAAAATAAAATAAAAAAAGGGATAAAACAGGGAGGGGGGAGGGGGGCAGGGCCCAAAGCCACAGCGCCCCCCCCCCCCCTGTTTTGAGCCCACCGCCTCGCCTCCGTCCTCATCCAGCCGGAGGACGAAGGGGACAATTTCCCCTCCGCCTCCATGGCCTCGCCACCCCGTGCCGCTGCCCCCTCGCCGTCGTCGCTGCCACCTTGCTCCGCCTCGCGCCTCGTGCAAGCCATGGGCTGGAGCTGTCTGCGCCTAGGAGCTCCACCGAGGCGAGCCCACGGAGCCGCCACCCCCGCTGTCCCCTTCCTCCCCGCGGCGCCCGCAGGGATGCGCCGCCGCCACCACACCATACTCATCCCCGCCGCCCTCCACCGCCTCCCGGCTCTATTTAAGCCCCGACCTAGCACCTCCTCCTCCACCACAACCCGAGCCACCCCCTTGCTCCACCCCTTCACCTCCATCTTGCTCCCGCACCACTCACCACACCGACGCCATGCACCTCACCGCCGACCGCCGCCCACACCGCCCCACCTCGTCTCTAGAGGGTAGGAACCCCTTCGCCTCACTCTCCTCTTCCTTCTAGGCTTATCCTCGTCGAGGATTGAGGCCAACACGAGCTCAATCGAGCCCATGCCACCCATGGCGCCGGTGGCCATGGCCGCCGCCTTGCCTTTGCCTACTGCGCACACAAGCCCCGTCCCAGCTCCTTGCCTTGTGCACCCGGTGCGGGACTCCCAAGCGCACTTCGCGAGGGTGCTCTTCGGCACTGGCTTGGCCTAGCGCCGCCGGGAACGCGGCTTGCCGCCGCGCTGTGGCGTGTGCGTGTGTTGCTTCCGCCGCGTCCGCCGTAGGCACAGAGAGAAATGAAGGAAAGGAAGGAAGAACAGTGAGAGAAAGGGGAAGGAAGAGAGGAGAGCGCCGCCGCGCCGTTGGTTGCCGTCGGCGCAAGCCTCGGCCGCTGGTGCTGCCGCCACGGCGTGCGCACGCTGCGCGCCGCGCGTGTGCGCGGGCGTCATGCACCACGCGCCCTGGCCGCGCCCAGGGCAAAGGCCGAGTGGGCCGGCTCGGCTTGGGCCAGAAGAAGAGGAAAGAAGAGAGGCAGGCCATTTTGGCCTTTTGGGCCGAAAGGGAGAGGAGAAGGAAGCAGGCCGGCCTGGCCTTTGGGTTGGGCCAAACTGAAAAAAGAGAGGGCAGAAAATAGACCAAATGGATCGTTCAAGGAGCAGAATAAAACTTTTGTTTAGGAAACTTTTTGGGCCTTGGGCTTATTTTAAATTCTGATTTTCTAAAATTATTGTTTTCCTATTTCAAATTACTTTATTTAGAATGATTTTTGTATTTTAAATAAAATAATCTTTTAGTTTTATTTTTCTAAAAATTTTTTTGGATAGGATAATAGTTCTATTAAATTGAAGATTTCAAAAATATTTTACTTTTTAGCCTTAACACTTTAATTTAATTATAGTATGATATTTTAATAAAAATATTTAATAAATGTTTTATAAGTAGATTTAAGGCTTTTAAAAGTTATTAAAATGCTTGGAAAAATGTTTTAGAACTCTGAAAAATCATCTAAGCCTTTGATGAAGCCTAGATAATTATTTCAGTGTTCAATCCTTTCTTTTTAGGAACTTTTGTAGTTCTTTTTATAACAAGTTGATCATCCGCATCTCTAAAGCTCATGCATTTTTCTCATTGCATGCATACTTAGGTACGGTAGTCGGAATTAATATGACCATAAGAAGAAGTCTGGAGATATTTTATCACGAAGTCTATTGGAGCAAGACATCACTTCTATCATGTATTTAAATTCAAGAAGTCGGGTAGATCATCGATGAAAGAGGAGTACAAAGCCCAGCTCTGCAAGGCAATAATAGTACCAAGAGGAGCATTGCTGACCAATATACTAACTTTCCGTGCCTCAACCTTGAATTGAGACATCATGTGAGAAGGAGCTTTGAAGTTTATCCTGGAATCTTGATGTTCAGAAGTCCCGATGTTTTGGAGAAGTTTTATCTTAAGCCTCAAGTTCTAATTATTTTGATTTCTGCTATTCCCTGAGTATCAAGGCAAGCCCCGGTGCACCTCCTTTTCGTTTTTGAGTTTAATCCATGAGTTATGTATGTGCATTAGAGTTAGGAATTGATTGGAACCCTAGTGCATGAATAACTCCTTATACCAACGTATTACTCCTATTCGCATTAGATTAGAATGCTTAGCCATGCTTAAATCTTAGGTCGCGCTTCCTTCAAAAGCAATCGAATCTGGAGAACAAAGTTTTTTGAGATATGAATTAAAGACAGTGGCGGGGTCAGTTATGTTTTGGCTTTGATTTTGATGAAAGGTCTAATAAATGAACATGTTTGGATTCTGGCCCTGCCTATGTCGCATAAGGCCGTCCGATGTCTTGGCCATGTTTTCGGCTTTCGAACGCACCTCATTCACTTGTCGTCCTTAACGGGCTCCGATAAGCCTTTCATACCTTGAACCTAGATTTGAACTGTGGTGAGACCAACTGCGGGTATCGTCGAATCGTATACCCGGGCTCGGTGAGAACGGTTCAACCTACGTGCCAAGTCATGCAAGGATTGTCATATGCGGTGTCGGTGTACACGCATATGACTGGTGACTGAGTATTCCTCTCGAGAGTTTAAAATCGATTCGAATCGCTGGGCTTACCAGGTGTAAGAGCTGAAACATCACCAACATTGTAGTTAAGAAGAATAATGTTTTTGATAAGGAATGTTTTTGCAAAGTGTTTGCTAATAGTTTAGGTATAACTTAGTCTATAGGAAACAACTAAAAGAAATTGACACCCTAAAAGCTAAGGACTTACTCGTAGGCTTGCCGCGGTGTGAGTTGACCTAACCATCTTGGCCATAGGTTAGAAAGTCGGGTTTCGATCCAGTGGTCGGGTAAGTCTTGTTGAGTATTTAGTACTCAGGGTTGTAGCTTTAACTTCTTTTCAGGTAGAGAGTTCCTAGCTCACCTTTCTTCTTCAACAAGTACCAAGGTTGGAAAGTCTTCTGATGGCTTATATTTACCTCTTAAAATTGAAGAAATAAAGGAACCAGATGTTCAAGATCTCTTTTTCATTCTTAAAAGTTGTTTGATGTGAAACAACATCAGTGGGCTTGATGTCGTTTTCACATAATGCTTTTACTTATGTAACAGAGTTTCATTAGTTGGTTCTCGTCTTCGCTGTAAGTTTCTAATTGTTATGTTCTTTATAAAACCTTTTCTATTCTTACTCTCACCTGTTTTGTCTCCATTACAATTACTACTTAGATTCTTGTATTGGAATAATCCAAAGACTCTTTATGGGTCACCTGGTGTATATGCGATCCTGTCTGGCTTAGTCAGGGCCTTTTGAGGACCTGACGGACTACCGGACTTAATCCAGTTTAGGTGCAAAACATGTGTTATGTACTTAAACTAGGTTAAATTGGGCGGTTCCGCCACACTTATCTACCATGAGTTGATATTGGTGCTGTTCTTTTGAGCGGATAGCAGTGGGAGCAACATGCGAACAGGGAAAGGGTGGGGCTATTGAAATTTCTGGACCCTCTATCCTTTTAACTGAATGGCTCACGGGCCATTGAGCACTGTATCCACTCCTCATCATCGCACGAGGATGATTAACTAGAGTGTGGTGAATGGAATTGGACAGACAGGCTGCATGCAATTTTTTGGTCATCACCAAAAGAAAACAAATTCTTCATTTTTTTTGGTATTGTTACCTATTTCTATTTTTTCAATTGATTTCTAAGAGCCAACTACCACATCCCCTTCCCTACAAATTGATTTTCAGAGGTAGGTCATCGTGTCACATGAATAACTTGTTTGTAGAGGTGTCACCTCATTACCCAATCCATAAATCCATTTAAAAGGGTAGTTCGACACCTATAGCTGGAAATACTCATTATTTGCAGCAAGGATTCACAGTTCAAATTCATACGACCATATTCTACAATTTAGAGTGACCATAAGAACACAAGTAGATGGGAATATAGATCACATTGAAACACATCATGTACAATAGGACAAGGATACATCGAGAATCCGCGTCCTAGTTACCCACCAAACATGATTCGTCTTGGTCGAAAGCATCACTGCACGAGAGATTGCACAACCAACAGTTGCCTAGCCAACGAACCACCAACAGAGGAAGGCAATTCCTGCAGACAGCCAATTGGATGTCTGCAGTTCGTATCTTGTGATTCGAACATGATTGGGGCACCATCTTACCTATGTCGGCATAATTCCTGCAGCTTTCTCTACCTCCATTCAATGTTCACTTGGTTATTATTGCTGGGAGCGGAGTATAACTTGTTTTCTGTTAAAAATTCCTCTAACCACTGTTTCTCTTAATATCTTTTATTATTCAGTTTTTAGGGCTACTAGGAGCCCAATCTGATGCGAGAATTATGCGATTTGTGTTTTTTTTACGAGGGCTCCTCATTTCCATTATACCAAGATAATGGAGATATAAGAAATATGTTACCAGATATAGACCGGTCATCGGTCGGAAAGAGAAACGGGGAACCTGGGCATTTGATACACCTGAGATTCGCATCTCCTAAAACAGGTGCCATGAAATCTGTGGAGGTTAGCATCCGTAGTTGCCCATTACATCTAGTGCTCGTGCGCTTGCCGCTGTGGCTACCGTGTGTTCTTTCCCCGTGCTAGCTCTTTCCACCTCTTTCTAATCTAAACCTCTTTCTCTCAATGGCACACTTCGCGTGGAGTTGCCTACGGCTAATTGGCGGTCTAGGGACTCCACTTTGAAGATCTATGTGCCGAGAATGTCCCTCATCTGCATCTTGTTTTGGACTTTTGGTCACATGTATTGAAGATGTGCTACCACTCTATAATATAATTTGGTATGATGGCATGATGCATACTCTCTTGAGAGTAAAACTGACGTGAGAACCATTCCATTATCTAAAAGAAGTTGTGAGCTCTTCAATATATTTCTGCCTAGCAATATTTATGTGTCGTTTTTCTTAGACTTTTAATTTGGTTAATACTAATCGATCAACCCGTGCGACGCACGGGTTAGAGTTTTAAATGTATTATGTGTTACAATAGAACATATATAGATTAATTTTTGTACTTAGTTTTTTATAATAACAAATCTTCCTACTTTATATGTATGCTTAATTGATTTAGATAATCTTTCATCGATTGTAAAATTAGGTGATTTTAATATAATTTTGAGGGGTTATTTTCATTATACTATCAGTCATAATAACTAATGTGAATAATTTAAATATAAATTAAAGGGGATATTTGGTATTATCCATCAAAATAGCAAATGTGAGCAATTATGTATAAATTTAGGATGTTATTTCATATTTTCGTTTATATTGTTAGAGTGGGTAATTAATATGTAGTTTTAGGGGTAATATTATTTTGATAATGACAAAGGTGGGTGATTACTTAGATAATAGATCTAATGGCTATTAAGATTCCAACTCGTCTATTTTTTTTTCTAGCGCATCCTGTGAGGATTGACGTGAAAATTTCAAAAAGAGTCTACAAAATTTTTGTTTCATGGATAGGTTTCTAGCATCTTTAATTAAAAAACGATAAAAATTGAAGGTAGATTTGAAAATGGAAAAATTTTAAAAAAAAGAAGAAGATATTTGTTTTCGTTAAGAGTTGAACTCAATACCTTTCGTAATGGCAGAGATGGGTAATTACTTAAAAAATAGATTTAATGAGAAAAAAGAAGATATTTGCTTTCGTTGAGAGTTGAACTCAAGACCTTTCATAATGGTAGAGGTGGGTAATTACTTAGAAAATAGATCTAATGGCTATTAATATTCCAATCTGTCAATTGATGGTCGGATGTTTCTGATTATTGTGAGAATTTCTAGGATTTATCTTTTTTTCTAGCGTGCTTTGAAATTAGTGTTTTTTTTTACAACCTTCAATTAGTAATAGTAACTAGGTTTTATTTTTTTCCTAGCGTGCTTTGAAATTAGTGTTTTCAACCTTCAATTAGTAATAGTAAGATATCCTTACAAAATTCATTTGGTTAACATGTTATATGCGTGATAAATCTGCCGTGCTAGTAGAAAAATGGTAGTATTATAACAGAACCATTGTGGTAACTCGGGACGTAAGACGGCATGCTTGCCAGCAGTCAACTATTTCTTTAAGGACACTTGTTAAGAGCTCCAGATCAATACTACATCGGTTGGTGGGCTACTTTATATCCCGAGAAATGAACTGATAAGTCTGCATACTGCTACCTCGATGATAAATAGCAAGCATCTATATGGATCGTTTCATACCCAATTTTCTAGTAATTACTACTGCTAGCTAGAGTTCCACCTTGAGAGCAGAGGGAGGATATAGAAATTGGGTCACCATGTGAGGCACATCAAGTTCATAGTATTTTTTCTGTAGGAAAAGGAGGCATTGAGTGTCTAAGTCCAGGATGCCATGGTTCACCAAAGCATAGTCACAAAGTACCGGGATCGATGGGGTCGAGGAACGGGGTCATGCGTCGAGGGTCGACACTTGAAAAAAAAAATGTGGTACCAAAGGGGTATACCCTTTTGAAACGACGTCTCAAAATTGGTATGCGACCCAATAGCATTTGAGTCGATGATCCGGGTCGATCCATGAGCTATGGGTCATATCTTCAAATATACTTTCACACGTTCTCAGCCCAACATCGAAATAAAGCCCACAGCCCACTCCCTCCCCTAACCCTCGTCCACTCCCCCACGCCGTTCTCACCAATCTCACGCAATCTTGCTTAAAATGTTCGTATGCATGCCTCAATGCAATTTTCTTGCATCCATGCACCGATTGCCGCACATCTATGCTCAGTATGCTGCCTTCATCGCAGCTGGCTATCCTATCTCGCTCAGCGTAAGCCGCGCCGCCGCTGCACGAAGGACGATCGTGCGTAGCTAGGGAGAGAAGCGTGTCGAGGGCTGCTTCGCATCGATGCCGTCGTCGGCAACGAGGCGTCCACAGGCCCCAGCCGGCCATTCTCCTCGATCTCCCGGCACGACGAAATGGGCGGCACTCTGAATGGGAAGAGAGAAACGAACACTGAGCGCTCAGATCGGGATGGAGACTGGCTGGGTTGAATAGCTCCAGGCCCTATAGGCTATAGCTATAGGACCCTACATTTGATAAGTACTCCTACAAGTACAGTTAATTAAGTTTATTGATGGCATGGGTGCTTATGCCAAGTTTCTAACGCGGGAGCACTGGAATAGTGAGTAGTTCTATGCCCAATTAAAGGGCAGTATACTGACGTCCTTTCCAGAGAGAGAATGTACTGTGTTGTGTCAATCCTTGGTCATTAAATATTCACGTCCAATGTTATGATCAGCTACAACGCACAGGCACCCACGATCTTAATGCCAACAAAGGTTGGGGCTCTCCAAGCCAACTCAGCTCCTTGATAAATACTAGCATTCATGCATGCGCTTCCAAGTCCCTGTCACAAGGCAAAATATGGATGGCTAGAGGGGTTTGGTTTAGCAAAAGAAAAACTAGGGCCGGTTTCACAGCCGATCTATTAAAATGCGTAGGTCGTAACTATTAGGAAGAGGAGGCTTCAGGAATCCACTCTACCACATGATCATACATTCATACCCAACAGCACCCAGAGCAACAAGAACAGAAGGTGATGAGCCCGTTTACATGGGACATTCTACTACGAACAGGTGCCAAATAAGGTGAGAAGTGAGCTCTCAGGACATTCTTAGTGGAAGTTCCATTCTTATTAATGAACAAGGAGTACAGCTCAATTCATTATTAAAAAAGTTCAATTTGAATCGTAAATTAAAAGGCGACTATAGTTGATGTTCCATTGCATATGCAGTAATTCAAATTTCATCAAGTCTTTTTCCTATATACTTCCTAGCAGTTTTGCATCAATAGCTAAGAGTACTTTTGACTTTTTAGCAATCAAATTATACAATACAAGATATTAATATATTTTTTATTTGCTATTTGTCCCAGGTTCTACGGATGTCGAACAATAGCAAAGCATATGGATGTAGAACAATAGCAAAGCAGAAGAAATTTTTTTATGAGACAAGCTTTCTAGTGTTGCTATGCTCTCCATGTACCTTTTTTGGGCTGCTGATATGAGAGGATAAACAACCATCCAACTTTATAATAATGTTCTTATCAAACAAAACAACCTACAATCTTTTTCATATACTTAAACTTTTTTGAACTCTGTAATTCCATGCAGCAGAATTTCGTCGATCTTAAGCACAATCTGCGTGTAGAGAGATGCAGATAAATAGGCTTGGTGGAGAGAGGGGGTACCTGATCTTATTTTATAGCTTATATGGTTTATCTTTTTTTGACAAGATCTTTGTGTATAAATTGCTTCAAGAGTTGGAGAACCCCGTTTTTTAAAGTCTTATATATCAGATATGCTTTTCTAGCTCAAGGTATTGCGCATATTCCCATCTGTGTCCATCTCTGTGTTGCGCATATTCTCATGTTTTGTTGAGTGTTGGGCCTCTGTTGGATGCACGCCACTTTTCCCAATTCCCATTGCAGCACCGAGCAAGGACTCGTACGGAGTACTAGTTTTCATGCGTTGTTTTATAATGGAGCGCAATTTTATAAAAATAGCAACTTTTGACAAAAGTAATTAGTACTTTCCGAAAATAGTATGTGCGTTCCAAAAGCCCATATCCTGCGCGCGCGTGATAGCAATGTCCTTAAAAATATAAAAAACAATGGCCACTATAGGACTCGAACCGTGGCCACATCAAACACAAAGAAAGGCTTTAACCATTGGGCCAGGATACTTATTTATTTTACAACCGGAATACATTTAATTTCAATCTAAGCTGCGGATGCACCCATACATGCGAGGCCATATATATGGGTGCATCCGCAGCTTATTGACAGAGGGGCGGGGACTGGGATCCAATGAAGATTGAATTGGCTCTCAGTGCGACGGTTGATCCCCCTGGCCTCGGTTGCCCCTGTCCCACCCCAGGCACCTGTGTTGTCGGGGCTGATCCCGTCATGCCGGTCGAGCTAGCGGCGGAGGTTTCAGAGGTTCCAGCTGAGTTTGGTTCTGCATAGGAATCGACGGCTTTGGAAGACTTCGCATCACCTGCCCGAGCGTTGTCGGATTCCACTGGAGTGCATGCTTCTGACCCGCTTGTGGTGCCCGCAGCCGACGAGCCAGCCACGGACGAGTTGGCTGAAGATGACGCAGTTAACATGCACATTTATGAGTTCTTTGCCAGGGTGCAGGTTCCCATCTCCAAGTTATTGGACACGCTCGCCACCTCCCGTGACGACGCGGCAGTCCAGAACTGCATGACTAGGGAGCCACCCCTCAGGAGCAGGAGACTCGCTGTCCACAAGCTCGCTAGGGTGCCGGTGGCCAAGCGTGGAGAGATTCTTTTGAAGCGGCGCTCGGGTTATGAAGATCCGGACGTGCCTATATCGACCACGGCAGCTAAAGACTATGACAGCATCTACTCCAACGACCTCTCCACCAGCCACAGGGAGGCGATTGCCGAGCTCTTCCCGTCATCATCCTTCTTTGGACAAGGCGTGGAAGCTGCACTCGGCACTTGATCGCCGACTTGCGTTTGCCTAGTTGTTAGCTTGTACTGTTTACGGAGCCCTTTGGTTGTTTAGTGCGTGAGTAATCTCATGCGTGTTTGCAGGCTGCCTCGGTGGCCTGCGCTTTGTTCTTATCAAATTCTTCTTCTTAATACAAAGATACACAGTTTTTCTGTGTATTCGTCAAAAAAAAAACAATACATGTTATTCATTGCAATAATGACCGTTTTTACCACCAACATATATATAGTGGCAATAGTGTATTCCTATAGCAACGAAATATGCCAACAAAAATACGTGGTTGTGAGATTGGCCATTTATTGCAGCGAAATACAATTTGTGGCAATAGTGCATACCTATAGCAACGAAATTTGCCAATAAAAAAATATGGCCGTGAGAGTGGCCATTTATTGCAGTGAAATATAAATAGTGACAATAGCGCCTACCTATAGCAACGAAATATGGCAATATAAATATGCGGTTGCGAGATTGACCACTTATTGCAGCGAAAATTTATGTGAGGCAATAACACCTACTTATTACAACTAGGCTTGTAGGTTATTATAGCCACCAAAAATTTTATTGCGTTATTGTTCACATATCACCACCAATTCATGATTGGAGGCAATATACTTTTCTATTGCAACGAAGTTTTAGATTATCAAATCGAAAAGTATTTGGTGGCGATATTGTCCATATATTACCACCAAATTTGCAATTGGAGGCAATAACAGCCTCCTATTGCAACCAATTGGCATGTAGTTGCATCGGGTCATTTTCTATGCATGTTCTATAATGAAAATGAAGTTACGAATCATCTTTCGCTTAATTCACCAAGTCAGTTTGGAAAGGCATTTCTGTGATAGTTTCATCATTATAGTAAAATTGTACTCCCTATGATGTGTTTCAAAAGGAGGAACTATGTTTTCATAGATGAGAGAGATTGAGAGAGACACAGAGGGTGAGTGAGTTTGGGTTTCACTCCTAACCCTGCAACACAGGAAACCAGTTGGTACCGATGCCAACAAAACCGGAAGCGCTCTAAGAACAATCCCAAACAAGAAACAATCCTGATGCAGTGATGCTTGCGCCCTGCCCCACCTGCGGGCTGCCGCTCCGTACCACCTGCCTAGTGGCTGACGTTTTTCGAAACATTGTCCTGTTTGTACATGGAGTTGGTAATGTATTTATAGCAATATATGCAGCAGAGCAAAAAAAACTCCCTGAGTAATAGATGCACATCATTTCAGTTTAGAAAATTCTTGCGCTATGCTCTACACCACCCACATGGCCACGCACACAGACGAAGTTGCACTTGGGAACATCAATATCTCAACTGTACATGCTTAATCAATACACGGTTGGTGGGGTTTCTTATGTGGTGAGTTTTGATCAGTACCACCCCATACATCTTCACAAAGTAAATGCCGACATAAGGTAAGTATAAGTGATAAATATCATGCATCTCATATCTCTCTAGCTAGTGTAGATTGTAGAGCTGATCAGGTTTGGAACCCATGCGTCAGGGATGGCGAGATCAAAGGGTTGATGAAAACCAGGAATGCTATAGTTACATACATGTTGATGTTAGCCAATCTATCCATAATGCATCGGTACTATTAGGAAGAGGAAGCATCAGGAATCCACTGCTTTGTGTTGAAGGGGTGGATTATATTGTGCCCCCTCATCATTTACATTAATCCATCCTTTGGTAGGAATGACAAGGCAAATATGTTCTCTGATCCACTGTTGGAGCAAATTATTACATCATGTTTAAAACAAGATGTTCCAGCCTTGCATTTGTCTTCCTCCTCAGAATCAGAAGAATGAATATAGGAGACATTTTTCTGTCAGTAACAATCGTCTTTGCTGTCTCCAGATCCGATGGGTCAGCAGCAAGCTGTAGACGATTAAGCTAGGGTTCAGATTGACATGTTATCAGAAGCTAAAAGATTAATGATCTGCATGACTGCATCTGTAGGAGATGAAAGATTTAAATGTTACAGATAGCTATGTCCCCAAGATAAATTATCATCTTCCATCTTAATGCAGCCATCACATATGCATAACAATCTAGATAACGGAGGGATATACTTGTGGTTCCGAAATGATCGACACTTATTACCATGTTTAGTATGAACCTCGATCTGACTCAGTGTCGCTGAGGTTTATCGGCCATCAGCCATATTCGCCAGGAGAAGCATCACCTCGTGCTGCCCATCACAGCCAGGACCAGCATGCAACATTCTATGGTTATGGACTTATGGTCACTTACGGTTCGACACTGTTAATGTGACAGTGGCTTGGCATGCCATCTGCCTTGCACGAGGACAATAATAAAAAATGCTCTTCCTTTGTGGACGTGATGGTGGTGACATATTGATAGTTAGGCGCCTAAGTATGTCCCAGCTAATTAACACTAAATTTATTTCTAAATTATAGCTTGTTTATTTATTTTTCACAAGTCAAACTTTTGTAAATCAGGTTTTAGGGAAAATATGCATTTGACTCACTATATCTGTAAACTTTTGTACATCAATATCGTCTCAACTGGACATGCTTAATCAAGAGATGGTTGGTGCCTTGGTGGGTTTCTTATGTGGTGACAGGTGAGTTTATGGTCAGTACCACCCCACACATCACAAAGTAAATGCCGACAGAAGGTAAGTATAAGTGATAAATATTATCATGATGATGCATCTCCAATCTCTCTAGCCAGTGTAGACTGTAGAGCTGATCAAGTTGAAACCCATGCGTCTATATATAATATCATGTCGTAGCACTATTAGGGATGGCAAGATCAAAGGGCGGTCGATGAAAAAGCAGGAATGCTATAGTAGTTACATACATGTTGGCCAATCTCCATAATGCATCGGTCGTCCTATATATATACATATATACTAATAATAGGAAGAGGAAGCATCAGGAATCGAGCAGCATCAGGAATCCAGCGTCGGACTGTGGAGCAGCGGCGTCGGCGTCGTTGATGACATGGCGGACGTGCCCGCACGACGGAGGAGAGCGGGCTCCGGCGGAGGCGAGCGACACAGAGCAGGTGGACAAGCGCAGATATGCCGCCGGCGTATAGGCGAGGACGGGCGGAGGGGCCGGCCCGACGCTGTCATGCGCCGACGTGTGGGCGAACTGCGAAGGCGGGGCGGCGGGCGAGCTGCGCAGGCGGTTGAAGGGCCACCTGACGGAGGAATGAGGCTAGCTCAGCATGGACGCATGGTCGTGGCGGAGCCGGCGTTGCAGGAGGTGATTTTGATGATGTGTAAATGTTTTTCTTTTGATGATGTTGTTACGGACAACCTAAGTATATTCCAACTAACGGATACTTCTTTTGTCTAAATAAATTAATTATAGATAAAATTTATATAAAGAAATACGACAGCACTTGTGACATCAAATTAGCTCAGTTGAATCAGGCATGAGATATATTTAACAATGCATTTTATTTGCTATTGTAAATATCCATACGGTTTTTTTCTAGAAAATGGTCATAGATAAGTTTGAGGTAAGACCACATTGCTCAAGAATAGGACATTCTTGAGCTCTCTTCTAGACGACCCACAAACTTGTAATTGGGGCCATGTCAACCTTAGGTGTCAGGTCAATAACTGGATGGTTGATGCTTTACCTATGCTGACAGCTATGTTTGAATTACACCCACGGATCACGATCTCAATGCCAGTACATATAGTACAACTTCATGTTCCGTCAATTATGTATATAGTACAATCGTTCATCTATCAATGGAAGAGATAAGTTGGCACCCATCCATCCCACGATAGAACTACAGCCGCGGCAAGATAAAAAGGGGCTCACAAAAAGTCGAAAGCTAGGATCACATTTGATGGTCTATCAAAAACGCTAGCAGGTTGTAATTCTAGAAAAATGTCTAGGTTCTATGGGACACACTACTATCCATTTGGTGCTGCCCTTCCTCACACAAAGCTAGAATACCCACCGGTCTTTTGGAATCCAAAAATAATTCCCGTTTTCAAACCCAAAAAAAAGTTTCTCGTTTCTTATGTCTTTTATATAAAATTTCTGTACAATTTATGTAAATTTCCTACGTGAGGCCTAAGTGTGCAGCCACTCAGGCTCCGGCTAGCGTGGTACCTAAGGCCTAGTTTGGGTAATCTTGTATTGAGAGGGATTGAGAGAGATTAAAAAAATTTTGATTTATTATGGATCTAAGCACACTCCAGTCTTTTCAAACCATTTCAAAACTACTCCAATTCAAGAGTACCACTTGGCCTGAACGGTGTGGCACGGGAAGTCAGGAACAGTCTAGTGTGATCCAAGTTCTAGCCTGGAACTTGCGAATAGTTCTCAGAAGATAATACATCAAAACTGGCAGTTGACGTCAACGAAGAAAGATACTCATTCTGTCATGAATTCATCGGCTCAGGTTATCCACGAGATAACGAGACATGGGTCATGCTTTCATGCTACGGCCTGTGAGCCTCCGCATCAAGAGGCAGGTCAGAACTTGAGCACAGTTAATACCATCAGAAGCTTAGAGATTAATGATCTGCATGACTGCATCTGTAGGAGTTGAAAGGATTTAATGTTACAGATCGCTATGTCCCCAAGATAAATTATCGTCTCCATCTTAATGTAGTCATATATCACATATGAATAACAATCTAGACAACGGAGGGATATACTTGTGGTTCTAACATCATCGACACTTGTTACCATGTTTAGCATGGACCTCTGACTCACCGTCGCTGAGGCTCAGCCATATTCGCCAGGAGAAGCATCAGTTCGTGCAGTCGTGCTGCCCATCACAGCCAGGATCAGCATGCAACATTCTAGGGTTATGGATTTATGGTCATTTGACGTTCGACATTGTTGATATGACAGTGGCTTGGCACGCATGCTATCTGCCTTGCACGAGGACAATAATAAAATTTGCTCTTTGCTGACATTCCTTTGTGGAAATGATGGTGGTGACATATTTATAGTTATGCGCCTAAGTATGTCCTAGCTAACTAACACTATATTTTATTTATTCTAAATTATAGTTTGTTTTTTTTTCACAAGTCAAACTTTTGTAAATCAAGTTTATAGGGGGAAATGCATTTGACTCACTATATTTGCAAACTTTTGTACACCAATATCTCAACTGTACATGCTTAATCAAGAGATGGTTGGTGGGTTTCTTATGTGGTGACTGGTGAGTTTATGGTCAGTACCACCCCCACACATCACAAAGTAAATGCCGACAGAAGGTAAGTATACAAAGTAAATGCCGACAGATTGCATCTATATATAATATATCATGTGGTAGCACTATAGCCTATAGGGATGGCAAGATCAAAGGTCGATGAAAAAGCTGGAACGCTATAGGTGCATACATGTTGGCCAATCTATCCATAATGCATCGGTCGTCCTACACTATTAGGAAGAGGAAGCATCAGGAATCCAGCATCGGACTCTAGAGCGACGGCGGCGGCGCCGTTGATGACACCGTGGACGTGCTAGCACAATGGAGGAGAGCGGGCTCCGGCGGAGGCGAGCGACGTGGAGCAGGTGGACAAAGGCAGATCTGGAGACGGCGTATAGGCGAGGACGGGCAGAGGCGGGGAGGGGGTGGCCCGACGCTGCCATGGGCCGACGTGCGGGCGAACTGCGAAGGCGGGCGAGCTGCGCGGGCGGGTGAAGGTCACCGGCGGGGAGGGGCTGGCTCGGCGTGGTCACGGCGGAGCAGGCGTGCCAGCAGAGACAGGTGAGGCCGTGCAAGTTGGCGGAGGCGAGCCGACAGCAGATGCACTGCGGGCGGCAGCTCAACGCCTCTGCCAAGCGGAGTAAGGAGAGGGTGGTGGGTCCGGATGTTAGTGAAACAATTAGATAATCCTTTTTTAAGCAAAAAGGAATATTAAAAGGAGAAATAATAAAATAATATTTACGCGAGTATTCATACGTCAAAAATAAAATAGGTAGTGTGGATATATATTTAACAATGCATTTATTTGCTACTGTAAATATTCATACGTTTTTTCTTATAAAATAGCCATAGATAAGTTTGAGATAAGACCATATTGCTCAAGAATAGGTCATTCTTGAGTTCTCTTCTTGGTCAATAACTGGGTGGTTGATCGTTTTAGACTTGGTGTCACTAGGATGTGGATATGGATATACGAAACACTGTTTTGCACACTAAACAGAGTTTGAAAAATATAGACTGTGGGATAGACAAGCAAGTGATACCAATAATTGAATTACGCCCACAGATCACGATCTCGATACCAGTACATGGTACACAATTTCACGCTGCGTCAATGATAAGTATAGAATACAACCGTACATTCTTCAACGGAAGAGATAAGTTGGCACCCATGTATCCCATGGTAGAACTACAGCCGCGGCAAGATAAAAGGGGATCATAAGAAATCGAAATCTAGGATCACATTTGATGATCTATCAAAAATGCCTAGGTTGTATAATTCTAAAAATAATGTCTAGGGTTCTATGGGAGACGCTACTATCCATTTGGTGCCACCCTTCTTCACAGAAAGCTACAATACCCACCGGTTCTTTGGAACGCAGAAATTTTCCTCATTTATTATGTATTTATATACAATTTCAGCACAAGTTGCGCAAATTTTCTAAGTTTCAAATTATAGGGATGTCCATGGCTATATTCAGCAGGAAGACCAAAGAACGGCAGAATTTGCAGTATAGCAATACTTGTAGCAACACTACACAGTGAAGATTGAAATGGACACAATGAAATTTGAATTTGAAAGGTGGGATGGTTTCCCTGCTGAACTCCAGTCCAGCCTCAGTGTGCAGCCACTCAGGTTCCAGCTAGCGGGGTGCCCAATGAACGGTGCGCAGCACGGGAAGCCAGGAACAGACTGTCATAGTTTGATCTTTCCTGGAACTAACTAATAGTAGTTCTTAGAAAAGATAATACATCAAAACTGACAGTGTCAACAAAGAAAGCTGCTCATTCTGTCATGAATTCATCGGCTCACGTTATCCAGAAGACAATGAGACATGTGGGTCATGCTTTTATACTACGGCCTGAGCCTCCGCATCAAGGCTCAAGAGGCGTCTGAACCTGAACACAATTAGTACCATGATGCAAAATTGATCAGCCTCTTACATCGGCATAGCACCTTATTATATCTTGCCGCCAAAAATGACTATACGACATCAGTACAGGCACTATGTGCCTTCTCTACACCGCACGCATGTAAGAAGAGATGAGGTTTGCCATTGAAAGATACTTCTCGAGGAGCGATCACAACAAACATGTCAGATTGTTTCTGCTATTGGAAGATACTGCTCACGGAGCCATCACGGTGAACATGCCAAATTGTTTCCGCTACAAGGTTTGCCATTGAAAGCACCGTCAGCTGAGGGAAGCATTTCTCTTCTGGAAGCAGGATGGAATTTGTCACTATAACTTCCTCAAAGATGCCTCCAGAAAGCCTTTCGATTGCAGGAGGGCTGCGATGTGGAACGATCTTAATATAAAAAGTCTCGTAAAGCAAAAGACATATTAGTATATTACCAAGCATTATATGCATCGGACAAGTAAATTAATCATAATTAAATTCAGTCAAGTGCCTATGCAGACAAAAAAAATCAAAATTTCCTTCAGGCGGTCTGCCTTCACGGCTCCACCGAAATAACAAAGGCCTCATATTCCTGAGTATGATATGGGGTCGTTTGGATTTGTACCTAAGGTGTCTCAACTCATCTCCGGCAATGTCTAACTTGAGGTGTCAAAATCCAGCGCAACTTAGGCAAGTTGAGGCAAGAAAAATGAACTAAACTACCATAAATGAAGTGAGGCATGTCTTACCTTAGGCAAAGAACCAAACAACTACCTAACTACGTTGTGGCACGCGTGCCTATCTTAAGGTGAGGCAGCTTGGGCATAAATCCAAACAGCCCCATAGCAAATGGACACCATTTTGGCGTGTGATCAAAGCAAACCTAGATTTTAAGAGTGATCCACGCCAAACGCTGAAATTTATATTGACCTATGTAGAATTTTGCTGCCTTAACAAAATGGCCCACCGAAACAAAAATCTGCACCCAACCCTGCATGAGCTAAGCTATGTAATATATAGACAACAGAGTATAAGATTGCCTCTATAATAGTTATACCACAAAAGAAAAGACAGCTAGAGTTGAAGAGTTCAGACTAAAGGCTACTCCTTCATCTCTCAAACGCTTGTTTACGGATGTTTGCATAACTTTAGAAACTCTGGCCACTAATATACATGTAAGAATAAAGATGTCACATGAAAATACTAGTAAAAAAGAACTGGGGTAGTGCCCCCAAGAGTAAAAAGTTAGTATCAGCTACGGATGTTAACTGGTACTATTGTTGCTGCCTCACTGGTACACTGTTTAATCCAGTGCCATGAACGTACTTGCAGAATAATGCTACAAAAAGTACTCGGGACTGAAGCATCACATTATTTACCATAAAAATATCAAAAATCAAAGCATATAAAGCCGATTAGAACACCTGAAAACAGCATGTGTACAACAAGCATATACAGCTTCTGCTCCCTCCTGTTTTAACAAAGCTGCTGCACTGGTGATTGTCCCTAGATTTGATTAAAACAAAATAGAAAGTGAGATTTGGACGGCATACACAACCAAATGTGTAACCCAAAAGGTAAAAATTAGATTGCCAACCTGCTGTGTCAATCATGTCATCTACCATGACAGCAACTTTCCCTTTCACGTCACCAATTAAGTGCATGACCTGAAGGAAATCAGTAGTCAGAGGTACGAAACTAAAAAATGTGATATAGAAGCATGCCCTTTTGCATACTATAAATTACATTTACTTGCACAGGTCAACCCAAGACAAAACATGGATGGCTGGGCCAAAACCAGCAAAGCTTATAGATTTATCATTAGTAAATATAAGGTGATAACAATTGCTACATACAGTTTTGATATCTAAACTATAAGACTATAAAGATCATGATGAGCCGTTACATTTTTTAAAGTTTCAAACTCATGAAACTAAAAATAAAAGAAAACAGACCAATTTAGAATCTGGTGACTGGCGAACCCCTATGTCCTATCCCGTTTCTTGAATCTTGATTAATAAAAAGGTGGAGCTGTGAAATAAGAAATGCTTCAATCCAGAGATCTTCTCACCTCTGACATGTTGTGACCCTGTCTTCTTTTATCAACAATGGCTAAAGGGGCATCAAATAATTTCTTAGCGAATGCACGTGCTCTAACAACACCACCCACATCAGGAGAAACAACCACAAGGTCTTCAGATATCGTCTTGCTGGCAAGGTAATCCAGAATCACAGGCTACAGATAACATGGATGACACTAATCAGTGACCAAATAAGAAATTTCTTTACAAGCAGATGGAATATTCAAACATTTGTAAGTTTAAGGAAGAAATTCCATTGCTAATACTACCTGACCATATATGTGATCCACAGGAATATCAAAGTACCCCAATGCTTGCGTAGAATGAATATCACAAACAATGACACGGTCACTGCCAGCTTCAGTAAGTAAATTTGCAGCCAGTTTGGCAGTGATAGCCTCACGCCCTTGAGCCTGCATAAACATTGTGCAGGTAAACAAAAGAAACCCTTACTGCTACTAGAATATGAATCAATGGTACAATTAGAGAAGATGAACAGAAATATTTCATAATAGATGTATTTAGCAGAGTTAAGGGAAGAAGGGGGTGGCTTGATTTGAATCCACAATAAAGTTGAGATTTGCCAAATTTATTGCAGGAAAATCAGCATTTAAAGTTTTTTTGGATTCGTAATAAAGTTAGGGAACCCAAAAAAAGGCCAACTTTATTGTGTGAAAATCAGCATCAGACATGTAACAGTCCTTGACCATGAGCTCAAATGTTGAAGCTTATTTTCATGGTGTTGCCTTTATTTGCAATTAGGCAGCAAACACGTTAAGAAATCAGGAGCAGCTCAATTCAAAAATAATCTGAATTTTCCATATTTTGCATTAGATTATGATTCTGGACTTGCTAGGATATTAAAAAAAAGTCTCTGAATCATTTTGCTAATACCTTTCTGTCTGCTCTGGCATACCCAAAATATGGAATAACAACAGTAATAGACCTTGCTGAAGCCCGCCGGCATGCATCAATCATGACAAAGAGCTCCATGAGGTTTTCATTGACAGGAGAGCACGTCGGCTGGATCAAGAATACATCACATCCTCTCACACTCTCTTGCAGTTGCACATAAACCTCTCCATCAGCAAAGCGCTTGATGAGGATCTTACCAAGGTCTACACCCAGGTAAGCAGCAATTTCCTAGAAGTAAATAAAGAGAAGGGGATCAAAATTTTAAGTAGCAAGTTCATAAACAGTGCAGTCGTAACCAAACGATATAGATGTTAAGTACATCATCTGCATATTGCAACTGAAAAAGGTTCAAAACTCTTTCAAGCTACTAGCAATTTAGTAGAACTGTCACAAAATGTAGCATTCACAATCATAGTGGATGAAAGATATGATCCATAAAGCAAACAATTTGTACATTAAAAATTATTAGAATTGCACATCAAGGGGTGAGATCACTTTCACGTAAAGCACCAAATACAAATGTCATCGTGCCATGGTAAAAATAAAATTACCATGTACAGTGGCATTTTAAAACCAGAGTAGAACAAGAAAACAAGAGCTATAGAACTCCATCCCCAGGTTGCATTAAATTTTTTTTTAAAAAAAACGCATTTTCTTTCGGAACTGGACCAGGCGACCAGCGCAGAGGAACAGAGCAGGCAAACCCACCTGGGCGAGCGGGCGGTTGGCCGTGCCGGAGAAGATCTTCATCCTGGAGTCCCGCGCGTCCCTTGGCAGCGCGGCAAGCCTGGCCTCCGGCGCGGGCGGCTTGGGCGTCCACACCGGGCGCCGGGGTTCGGCCACGCCCACCCGCTTCCCTTCCTGCGCCACCCGCAGCTGCTCGCTCCCGAGCACGCATCTCTGCACACACCAAGAAGGCCAGGAAAAGAAAAGAGCTCAAGACCTCGCCACTCCACGGGCAACATCCAGTCATCCAACAATCACAAAGTCCCCACAGCGAGACAGATGAACGCTCACCGGCGAGCGGATGCGCGAGGCGGCGGCGGCACGACAGCGGCGCGGGGAGAGGAGGAAGGAGGACGCGGTCCCCGCCGCGGCCGCCATGGGATGCAGGTGGCGCGCGCGGCTAGGGTCTTGGGAGTGGGATGGCGCCGGTAGGGTACGCGCGTGGATGGGAACGGGAGAGGCGTCTCACTCTCGGTCGCCTCTTCTCTGGGAGGTCGGGGGTGGCGGCGGCGGGCCAGTGGTGTGGTTCCTTCTTTCTTTTTATGGATGGATTCGTTTTCTGCGGTTTTAATTGAGGTTCGGTGCGTTGCGTATTCGCGCTTTGCGCTGTATTAGATGCAAATTTTCCCCCAAATTTTACTATAAAAAAAAATTCTCCATTACATCAAAAATACCGGCATATGCATGGAGTACTAAACGTAGATGAAATCAAAAAATAATTGTACAGTTTAGATGTACTTTGCGAGACGAATCTTTTGAGCCTAGTTAGTCCATGGTAGGACAATATTTACCACAAACAAACGAAAAGTGCTACAGTGCGCTATAGTGTCGGATGTGATGTTTTTGGCCAAATTTTGGCAGATTTCGCATGCTTTTCGCCTTCACTTTTTGGATCTAAACACAGCCTCCGCTGATTTGGGCACTTGGGTCGAGGGTTAAATTAGAATATTGCTAGTATTTTACAGTTTCATCCAATCGTTTGTAGTAATTGCGCGTTGAAGGCTTGTTTAAAACAGGAATTTTAGAAGATTTTGCAAGATCTTACAAGGTTAAAAAGTTGCATATTTCGACTTGCCCTAGTATTTTGAATCTTTCCTTGTGTAAACTAATATTGATCAACAATTTGATATTGTGTTCCGTACTGTATTTCATGTTTATGTTTGTTTCTAGTCAATGGAGAAAGACAAGATTACAATATTTCCGTTCGATGAATAGAGAAGAGAAGAATACAGTATTTGACGCTTCATTCCAGATAAGATGTGCAAACATGTATCCATTTGTTGCGTGAGCATCAATTGAGCACTTGAGTTATCTAATTCAACCTCCTTGGGCAGCTATATATATCAATGTTGTGTCATTAGGGAATATATGCCATGCTTGTTGGCACAATGGCACTAGCTCACTGATGAGAGGGACTAATCGTGCATTGTCGATAAGCTAGAGGGGAATGGTTTCTCACTCTTTGCATGCCATTTTTCTTCATAAAAAAAAAGCTCCAACTACTTGCAAAGTAAATTTGCGTGCTTTGGGCACCTAATTTGTAAAAAAGGCTAGATTGCATATCCTGTTACTTAAGTTTGAGAAGGAAACATAGAGTCCCTCTTTAGGTCATTGTGAAACATTTTTTTTAAGATCATGGTGTTTCCCATGACCATATCATCATTGTCATACCTTGAAAACACCATGAACTTTGAAAACAGATGTATCAGAATGACATAAAGTTGGTGTCACGAGAAGAAGCATATGGACGTATTGCACAAAACATTGTAGATTCATTGAAGTTTGAAATATGAACGGTGGGATAAATCGAGGTGGTGAGGTCAGTCTAAGAGGGGCTCTCCATAATCCAATAAACTAGTACAAGAAATATATACTCCATCCATTCTTTTCTATTTGACGTGGTTGAATTTTTTTAGGAAAAAAACTTTGATCTGCATCTTATTCAAAAAAAAATCATTACTAGTCATTTGTTTTGTTGTTACTTAATTTATAATTTGTGATAGTTTGAGTATGACTTGCATTTTCATATACTCCATCCATTCTTTTTTATTTGTCACATTTTAGTTTAAAAATAAACTAGGGGCGATAAATATTCGAGAACGGTGGCAGCATTTGCTAAACTTTTTTTAAATAAAACGAAAGTTAAGTTCAAGGAATGTTAACCGTGTCAAATTAAGAATTGAGGGAGTAGTACGGAGTACATATGAACACAAGGGGGGCAATAGGCAAAGCGCACTGACTCACTGAGGCTGGGCCCTCGGTGGGCTCGACTGCCAACGCCTGCGGTCCACCGCGTCCACCGCCCGGAACCGTCCTTGTCCTGCGCACCCCAACTTGCACGTGGGCCCAACCAGCGTGGAGCCCGCGTGTCGGCGCGATTGCCGCCGTACTAGACGACTTTGGTTGGGCAGGTCTTGCACTCCACGGCCCACGTCGACTCGCACGTGCCGAGCGAGGGCCAACCGGCCAAGGTAGGCGACCCGGATTGCCACGAGGGAAGACCGGAAGAGGGAGTCCACGAAACGGCAAGTTTGGCCTTTCTTCTCGAATCTTAGAAAGGGAGAAAAACCTTAAACCCTTGGCAAGTGTCACTATCTTACGCACGTGCTTAGTGCGAATGGTGCGTCATCACAAGGTCATCAGCAGAACAACGGCACAGGCACAACGGACCACGTTGCGTTGGGTACGTCTACAGATAGCATCACGTGTGACCGAGGCACCAAGCAAGCTCTGCTTCTGTGTGTTGAGAGCCTGATCTGCGATCAGATGGCAGCTTTTAAAGGGTCGATTGCAGGCCGAACTACTATTACCATGGTTACATGGAGATTATGTCGTTTGTGTTTTTTTATCTTTTACATACCTTTTTTTTTCAAAAGAGACATCCTAGAGCAATAAGATACTATTACGAGAGAGAACTCTAATCGATTAGGTGACCAACTATTTAGAACGTTGTCTATTTTCTATATATATTTTAGATGATGAACTGAGCAAATATTAAACATCCACGTGTCATTTAAGGTCATGGTAATCTACTAATCTCGTACGGCAAAAAAAGTTCAGCATACGCGCGCCACTAATGTGACTTTTGGCATATTCATGATGAGATATAGATGGGAATTTTTTTAGAAAATTCTATGCAAAGGAGTTAGGCTATCCCCAATGGGATTAGATAAAAGATTGCATATACACTATAACGCTACTATAGGGGAGTAGTTGGAATAGCAGAAAAATAGGGGATATGCAAGTCTTTTTAGTCAATAGGTTAAAGATGGTCTTATAGATCAATGTTGGAGTAGATCATATTTTGCTTGGTTCTCGGGCACGCTACGACTACGAGTGCTAGATAACAATATAGCAATAATGTAAACCATTTTTCGGTATATATCTATACTATAAAGAACGAGTTAATTAAAAATATTTTTTACCCTAACATATTCATACCCATATAGACTTATAGATCTACATTGTCCCCACAATTCGGGACTTAGGTACACCAAAACCGGCTAAACAACGAGTTACATAGGCGGAACGCGAGTTCCTGCCCGAGTTAAACACCTCTCGCACATTTTTTTCTCGGATTTTTTCTCACCGCGGTACATACCCGTACTCACATGCCCGTGTACACAATCAATAATCTCAACGGTAAAAATCCTAATTCCTACGGCCCATTAACGAGGAGCAAATGCATAACAAATTCGAACACAAATATCAACCAATCTCATAGTACCACATCGTCCATAAAACTATTAATCGATCTTCTTAAAACAGATCTGCACATCCGCCAAGCACAACTCTTAGCAACACACATGGATCCACAGATCCAAACAACCAAACAGTTGAGAAGAAGGGAGGATTGAATCAAGAAAACAAAGAACCGATAGCGCTGCCGGGGCCAGCATGGATCTGGTGGCCCGAAGATGTGGACACCACCGGCGGGACGGAGCGCCCTGGCCTAGGTCGGATGCCGCCGCGGCCAGCGCGCGGCCGAGGCGGGAAGGAGGTGCGCAGGGGCCCTGCGGCCGAGGCTGGTGGGTGGGGGAAGGAGGCACGCAAGGGCCCAGACGCCGCCGGCGCCAGCGCGCGGCCGAGGCGAGGAGGAGAGGGGCGCTGGGGGCACAGCCGCCGGGCTGCGAACGGAGCTAGCGGGTGGGGGAGGAGCCGAGGTAAGGGAAGAAGGCGCGCAGGGGCCAGACGCGCCGCCGGCACCAGCGCGCGCGGCCGAGGCGAGGAGGAGGGGCGCGGAGGCCGTAGCCGACGAGCGGCGAACAGAGCTAGCGGGTGGGGGAGGAGGCACGCGGGGACCGCGGCCGCCAGGAAGCGGACGGGGCTGGCGAGTGGGGTGGAAGAGGGAAAGAGAAGGGAGGGAGTGAGGGGTTTGGCTCGTGGAAGAGGGAGAGCCGGTTTTGTCTCGCAGCCAGCGAACGCAAGCCGTCCGATCTAGAGTCTGGACGGATGAGATGGCGACGCGATAGGAGCAGAGCGCTACTGGGCCGGCCGGTTTTCAGTTTTTGGGCTATGACTTTTTTTTCACAAGTACAAGTTTCTTTTTCCTTTTCACTAATAAATATGAGTAAAAAGTAATCAATTTCCACTGACCACTAAATTTTACTGAAAATCTACGCCTACATTTCAGTCAGACTGAAGGCAGTAGTTTGTGCAAAACTCTTTTTCTATATAGAAAAAAATAGAAGTCTCAAACTACTCTGTCTGTACATGGTTGGTCAACAAAAGCATCCACCAAATTTAATTTTATATAATTTTAAAAATTAATTGCATTTGTACATAAAAACAAATATTTCAATAACTAAAATTGAACTAATATTTTTCAGTCACGTGCAAGATGTACGTGCATTTCTCAAAACAAAGTTTTTAGTTTTAATTTTAGAATAAGTTTGGGCTTGAATTTAAATTTAAGAATGAACTTGTTTATTTTGATTAGCAATTTATTTATGGCCTTATTATTCTTGTTATATATTAATTTACACAACCAGTCACAAAGTTAGAAAATTTAAATAATGCACTCCATTCCAAATTTTAAGATCTTAGAGAATTTTCGTTGGAGTTGTTTTCCTAAGCAGAGTAGTCTCAAATACAACGTAGCATTTGACATTCTTATAAAATAATACAAGGAATAGTTCATTAATCTATTTAAAACCCAAATTCTCCTTTATAGTTTGCAATGGCGGAGTAATTGATTTGGATTTGGGAGTTCTTCAAACATACTTGATTGGATGTATATATTAGAAAAGGAATATAAAAATATAATTTATGAAGTCTTATGGAAATCTGCAAATAGAAAATAAATTAAAATATCTATAATTAAGAGAAAATATTAAATTTTGATATATCTACCCTATATTGTATTTAAATTGTCTTTAAGCATAACTATGAGTTTCTTTAGAGACGTGCCTGTCATTGCTCACATAAAACACTAAGAGCAAATGCTCTATTATCATTGTGATATTTCAAATGAAGTTCAAAGACCCTTTCACAATGTTATATGACTACTTTTTGTGCAATCTAATTTAAATGTTCACATCTGCAAACTTTATTTGAATTATTTCTCTGCTTATTAATCAGCTCATAAGATTTTTTTTGTCAAAACAACTCATAATTCAGTTACATATATACAGCCACGTGTGGGTCGCACGTGCATTTTCACTAGTCTGAAGAAAAGTTTGTCCAAAATTCAAATGTGTGGAGCAATAATGATCGCTTGAGATTTTTCTGGCTACGGTTGTAGCAATTTCTATTGTTTGGCGCTGTGTATCCATCTATTTTCAAGGTTGCAATAGCAGCCACTTCCAAAACACAGGAAAAAGCAATCTCAACCGTTTCGGGCGTATATCTCTTGTAAGAGACCATGCATTTGAATAGAAAAATGAAATGCGATAGAGAAAAAAAATACCGCTAGGCCATCACATTTATTTACGTATCTTCCTATCCAAACATGGGATAAGATTTACTTCTCTCTTATTCATATCTTAAAGTCATCTCCAGCGGTTGTCTTAAATGGATGCTTAGAACATTGTTCTGTTACTGTAGACAGAGTGAAGATTTGAGAAAGAGATGAGTATGTGCTGGAGATACCTCACCCCGTTTCCCACAATCCAAGCGTGATGGTAGATATCATAGTTTGGGTACCTACCAGCATAACAGTTCACATGCATGATTTGTTTCATGGAGGGTTCGCCACGCCATTCAAGTAACAAATGAAGTACAAAGTCAGTCTAAGGATTCGTGTCATGGAGGGTTGGCGCCGTCTCAACTAAGACCAAGTTATTAGCAAAAAAAAAAAAAAGGAAAGACAAAGACCAAGTTGAGAAAGCTTTAACTGATTAACAGAATCAAAATTCAGCTGACTCGCAACTAACCACTCTCCTCATTCAAGCTATCGACGTGATCAAGCTTGATGGCCGGTTCTGGTCTTTGTAAGTTCACATCATGATGTTGCCTTGTAAGTTCACAATAAGATGATTCATTTGCCAATTATATTCATTCCAATTCCAGCCAAGCCAAGTGGAAACCCTCACACCCGGCCGATCACCAAAACAAATGATGCTAATCATTAGGCTATCTCCAATTATGAAATAAAAGTGTTATCTATGATACTGGTTGACACTGTAGTGTCACTGTAGAAAAGAGTAATTGGAACAGTGGAAGAATAATCTTATAGTCAAAACTTTTGCTCCATGGTTGGAATGGTCTTAGCGTGCACCGTAAGACTTGGCTCAGCAGTAGGCGGAAACGAGCGCCCAAACATTAAATGCACAGGCAGCCTTTCATCGAGCGCAACGAAAGCCCATCGGTGGCGCGAAACACTGTGTCAAAAGCATCCCGCCCACGGACTGAAATTTCAGTCCATTCCTCCTCTGCCCGTCGGCCGCAACCTCCCTCTCGTCGTCCTCTGCCCCGTGCTCGCGTAGCCGCCTAGCCGGCAAGGGCACCGAGCGTGCGCGGCTGTCTTCTCCACCCCATACGCGAGGCTCCCCGACCGTTCCATCCCTATCGCCCTCCTCCTCGCAGCATACGCCGCGACCGTGGCTCCCTAGAGATTGCGTGCTTCGGTCGTCGGTGGCTGGCACAACAATGGCGACTCCTCCGGCCTGAATAGTCGTTGTCTTATGTCTCAGTGGAGCTACCTCAACCTTCGCAGATCGTCGTCGGTGAGGTACGCACCAATTTGACAAGAATCCCTCACCTAGTACTGTTCGAAGGGGATCTTGGCAGATCCGCGCCATGGCCGGAGTTGGCTCCGTCGCCGTTGACTAGCAAGCCCGGTTTTGGTTGTTAACAACCACGGGAATGTGCCACAGGCCTGTTGTCTGGCTACTGGCCTACTGCTCCCACTCCGAGTCTCCGAAGTCTCAAATGGCACTGCATCTGTCTCCATCCCAACCCCAGACTGGCTGGTTGCTCTGCTGTTTTGTTAATTTTGCTGTAGATTAGTTTCAGGTTTACCACTGTCCTTTGCTATGCCTGTACACTTGCCGCTCTTCTCTTATTATCTCCGATTGGTTTCTGCAATTGCTATGGTGGGCATGCCCGTGCTACAACTGATTATTTCTGAGTACTGAACATGTTGACAAACTTCGGTTGCGTGGCAGCATTTTAGTTTCTAATTAGTTTCTGATTACTGAACATATTGCTTATTCATGTGGTGTCATAAATTTTCTTGTTAACACTTGTGTACTGAAAGCATGTCGTGACTTTGTCGTTTCTCCATACCAAGTCACTTAATCTCCATCTTTCTTATGTGCAGCTATGGCATTCCCCTACAACTGGTATATGCCACATACTCAAGGCTTCCCACTTATTGGGGACACCAATGACGATGATGACCTGGATATTGTTGCAGCCTACGCTATGGCCATCATACCTATGCAGCAGGAGGAGGTGCGTAAGTCGCGGTATAGCGTCCCTCGTATTATGGTGAGGAGAGATATCAATGAAGCTTGGCTACGCCTTCACAGAGATTTTTTTGGGCCCAACCCTGTGTATCCAGATTCTTATTTCCGCAGAATGTGAGCATTGTATTTTTCAGTACACCTCTGTCCCTCCAACCATGCTGTGCTCTCATCATACCTACAATTAATTCCAACTATGATCATTTGCTTGACAGGTACCGGATGTCCATTCGACTGTTTCGTCGCATTGCAGACGCAGTCACTGCATATGATGACTACTTTCCACAAGGCACAAATGCTGCGTTGAAGGAGGGGAGTCATCCCTACCAAAAGATACTTGCCAGCTTGAAAATTCTGGCCACGGGATGCACACCATTTTCTATTGACAGAGAATTTAGCATCTCCAGATCAGTCATTGACAAGAGCTTCAAAAAATTCATTAGGGCCGTGGTGAAGATATTTGGCCCTCAGTACTTGCGTGCTCCCACCCCAGAGGACATTCAGGCTTTGTTGCACACGGCTGAGCAGCGAGGTTTCCCGGGCATGCTAGGAAGCATAGACTGCATGCACTGGGCCTGGGAGAAATGCCCTGTTGGATGGCAAGGAGAGCACATCGGCCATGTAGACAAGCCTACATTGATCCTTGAGGCTGTGGCAGGTCCCAATCTTTGGATATGGCATGCATTCTTTGGAATGCCGGGCTCTATGAATGACATCAACGTGCTGCACCGCTCGCCAGTTTTCGACGATATTGCTTCTGGAAATGCACCTCCGGTTTCTTACGTCGTCAACGGTAACCAATATGACATGGGGTACTATTTGGCCGATGGAATTTATCCTGATTGGGCCACATTGATTAAAGGTGTGTCAGCCCCAACGACTGACCAGGAAAAACTTTTCACCACCAAGCAGTCTGCATACAGGAAGGACGTGGAACGTGCTTTCGGAGTTCTTCAAGCAAAGTTCAAGATTGTTAAAGGGCCGGCACAACTGATGAAAACTAGAGATTTAGAATATGCTATGCGTTGTTGCATTATCCTCCAGAACATGGCTGCTGAAGACGAGCAATATCAACCATTGCCTGTTCCAGAGGACTACGACGATGGGTCTGCACCACAACTTCTATCACCGAATGACCCATCCATTCAACAGCTCATTGAAGGACACAAAAAAATTGAGTGCAAAGCAACCCACAGGCAGCTGCAACAAGATCTAATGGAGCATGTGTGGACATTGTTTGGTAACAGGGGTAAAATGCGTTAAGACCATCTCCTAATATTCATGCTATGTACACTTGTATTTGCCTTTGTCCTCATATCTATGTAATTTATTCATGCAGTGTGACTTTGAAGTTGGAGGGTGAAGAAGTTGGAACTACAAGGGCTGTTTGTTTTGCATTTTTTGGCTCAGTTGGATGTGCTGGTGGTTTCGGCTGGTGGTACCATTTTCATTCCATTCCACCCTGAAGTTGTGTGGAATTGGTGAGGACATAGTGTCGTATATGCTGTAGGGTAACTTAGTGTAGGTTATATATGTAGGACATCGGCACTATGCTGCTAGTTTTAGATGAATGACATCATCCATTCCACTTGATTTTGTTGTGTGTGGAATGGTTGTAGGAGTTTTAGGGAACTGTGTCTAATTGTGAAATGGGTGAGCTGTGCTGCTCACTAGGATAAACAATCAATGACTATTTGCAAACTTATGTTGTATGAAGATGTTGTCAGCAGCATGTTGGTCAAAGGCTTTGTCCTCAGCAAGGATGCTCTCAACTTGGCAAAATCCTTTGATGAGCGTCACAACATTCTGTCCAATGCCACTGCCACCGTTGCATCTCTAGACCGCCAGTATGGCCTCAGTGAAAAGATCAATCTGGGTAGAGCCATTGTTGGCAGCAAGGTCAAGGAGGTGGAATCTGTGGATGAGCAGAAGCTCCAGGCTGTGTGATGCACACAAGCGAACAGCAATCGTGGCTGCACGTAATTCTTTTGCTGCTCTTCCTATATATAGATTATTCTTTTTCGTTGATGCACTGGATCATAACAAAGATGCTTATCAGTCATAGCGTCCTGTAAATCTCAGAACGTTGTTCTTGTGTTCCTACTCTCTTTTTTCTGAGAGAGGGTGTTCCTACTAGCTTTGCTAAACTATACCACTGTATATGAATTGTGTACTTGTCTCTTGTGCTACTACAGAATACAGCTTCCTTTGTTAAAGAATAGGAGATTGCTTCTAGTAGACCAGTGCCCTCTTGTTACTCCAGAACTATATGTGCTCAAAACTACCACAAGTCCACTGAGCTGAACCTCTCAGTTGGCAAGCCAAATCCAACCATAGGATTTGGGAGAAGCATTGACAAGTGATCTAATTGATCAATGATCTCTCACGACCATGTTATCAACACTAATATATTAATGCCAGCAGATGGTACACAATGCAAAGGACTTGGACCATGTTATGCCCAGCAAGGCATCAACTATCAAAGAAATGGTCAAAACCAGACAGCATAAACCAAACACTAGTTACAGATTAACAAATCACACACAATTCACTGGAATTAACTGAACAAATATAATACATAATACCGCAATTAACAAATCACACACTGCTCACTATCACATATTATCGTCTAAAATTACACCAAGACTGACTTAAAACAAAACATTGTTCGACCTGAAGTAGAGTACAACACAGAACTTAGTTCAACGGTTACAAACCAAATATTACTCTAACTCAACAGCTGATAACTCAACAACTGAACCAAAACAAATGCCTAATTATTGCTGCCTGAAGGGCCTGAAGGACCACCACGGCGTCGTGCTAAAATCTCATCCTGAATGCTCAAGAAGTATTCCTTCGCTTTTTCAGAGCAATTGTTGAGATCCATGAGCATGATAGTGTTCTCATCTTTAAACTTTGTCCAGTCCCATTGCTCGCGCTGGATCTTGTTCCTCTCAAGCTCGGCTTGAACTTGCTGCTGCTTCAATGCTAGCTGTTGCTGCTGGAATTCTTTGTTGTCCGTAGCCCATTCGATTTGACGCTGGTAGTTCTGTTCCCTACTGGTTGCCATTCTTTCGAACAAGGAAAGCGCAGGCGACTCGACAGAAGGGTTGGCTGTAGAACCACGCTTTTTCTTTGCAGCATCCCTACCAATAGGCCTTGGAATCTCTGGTGGCGACTCAGCATCGGACGTATCAGCGGCGGAATCACTTATGGTAGCCGATGTACGCTTCCGAGCTCTCCTGGCATTGTGCAGTGAAACCCAGTCCTGCCACTTCCTTGTGTCCCTAAGAAGCTCCCAGCAGTCCTTGAACTGGAATTCTTTATTATACCGGCCCAAGTACGCCTCCTTTGCCTGTTCGAGCTGCAAGTACAGTGGTAATTAACATAAGAATTGTGGTAACATACATAGCAGATAAACGAAAGGGATGAGTTTGGGTGCATTACTCGATCGGCAATAGTGTTGCCGCTTGCCTTTTTGCGGTCTATCTCTGCCTTCACAGAACAAAAACAAGAGATTTCCTTGGCTATTGCACGCCACCTGTGCGACACAGCTTCTGGTTTGCGGGTAGTGTGAGCCGCGTTATGTTTGTTAAAGTATTCGGTAACGCGTTCCCAGTACGCCTTGCCTGTTTGGTTTGCACCAACAATGGGGTCTCGGCTGACATTTAGGTAGGCGGTAACAACTGCTATGTCTTCTTCAGGTGAGAAGTTCGGACCCCTTGAACAGCCAGCCGAAGTAGCCTTTGTTGCCTGCTTATTTTTCCTCGTTGGGGCAGCACGAGCAATTGGTTCAGTGTCGGCACAGATAGGTGATGTGGGCTGCGGAGAGGTTTGATATTGCTGGTTAGGTGGGGAGGCAATGGGAGACGCCTGATAAAGGTTAGAGTGGAATTGAGAACCCTGATATGGTGCTTGCGGGGATTGGTGCAAAGGCGGGAGCATGGCAGATCGGTGGTATGTGTGGGGGACATTGGCGGGCTGAGTTGGGGCAGGAGAACCAACATGGACATTATAACCGCCCGTGAACTGTTCCCATCCATATGGATGGTCCACACCTTGATTGTGGTTTGGTGGTTGTTCCATGCTCTCCGGCGAGGAAGAGCTGATTGGAATCCTACAAAACAGAGGCAATGTGGATGTAAAAGGAAAAAATTAGTTGTGCAGGACATACAACATTGTATATGCACCTACACAAAGTTGTGAATCATGTACTCGACCATAAACAAAAAAATTAAATATCACAATATGTCAGGGGGAGGTGCCTTTTCACTGTAAAAATATAAACAAAGAAACTAATATATATCACAATATGCCAGTACGTTGACAAACATATCCCAGAATATGCTTGAAAAAAATTAAATATCTTGCAAGTGTAATCAAAGGGAACTAAACATGGATCTAGGTTTTATTGTTTGAGCATGGTATGCAAACATGGAGATGAGATGCAGAGACATTGTTGCTCGGCACTGGAACAGTATCAACTTATATTGGAACCGACCAAGGGTTAAGAAAACATGGTCTGTTCTTGAAGAACAGGGCAAATTAAACCGTGAACAGGATAAAGTGGGGCACAACCTTGCAGGAATCAGTCATTCATCAGTGATATGTACATGAGCACTCCTTTCCGGTAGGGATCCATGAACATTTGGTTGTGGGGGCACAGGTACGGTAGATCTACGGTCCAACCTAGTTCCCAATGATGTTCATACAAAAGAAAATGAGGAACAGGTGGAGGAGTTTAACATACGTCGCAATAGGAGTAGTGGAAGCGGACGATCTTTCACGGGACGACTCCTGCGGTGAATCTAGGTCTGCCGGTTGACGGAACAAATCACTTCCCTTCTTGCTGAACGCGGACCCGATGGAGTCTTCACCGCGGCATTGCCTCCTTGGTGCAAGGCCACCGTTGGTGCGGCCTGGGCCAGGAAGGTCGCCTGCAGAAGCCAGGACGCCGCCGGTGAAGGTGCGGCCGCTCCTTCCGTGCCGTCGGTTGCGTGGAAAGAAGAAGAAGCAGGCCGCAGAGAAGAGGGAGAGGGTGTCGGTGGATGGCTGGGCCGCTGCGTCTCCAACTGCCTTTTAGTCCTCCGGATAGGCGAGTTGGTGAATGGGCTACAGTAGATGAGCTGCTTCCCCAACGGCTCTTTGGGCGGCCCGTTAGGCCAACTGGTGAGCCTAGTCTAATAGCCACCAGCGGTAGCCGATCACATCCTCGGCAAAACCAAACGCTCCCCGTATAAGTTTTCGTATTTCTACCATGAGTCCACGAACAAGCGCGAACAAAAAGAGTGCCCCGGTAAAAAGTAGGCGAACCATTTGGCAGCGGCAAAAATTCCGCACGAGATTTGTACGCCGCCCAAGATTTCACCGCGCGCCCGCGGTAAAACAGGAAACACGACCGGGCGCAGGGGCGCGGCGCGCGCGACCGCCGACGCTAGACCGCGTCCATGAGCCACCCACCCACTGACAACCCGCCCCACCGGTCCGACCCACGGGTATCCACACCCCATCCCACCTAGACCGTACCCACCCACCACCTGACCGTCGCGCACTCAATTCTCTCTCCCGAAATTCTCCAACCCTTTTCGAATCGGCGCGGGGCTTCCCGGCTTCCCGCACAAGGAAGCCATCCACCTCGCCCCTGTAACTCCACTGACAATGGGCCCATACTGGATCCTGCGCTCTCCGGGCCCACAAATCAGCCACACCCAGAAGCAGGAAGGCCGGTAGGTTTCCGAGTGGGACGAAGCCGTCGGAGCGGCGGCCACTTCAAATACACCCCCAGCCCCCTCCGCTTCCTTCCTTCCTTCCCCAGCACACCACCACGCACCGGGGGAAGCCTCTCCCGATTTTCTCCACTCGGCTGTCCCACTCCCACTCGCTCTGGCCTCTGGCTGGGAGGTAGTAGGGTTTTGGAATCCGAAGTGGGGGTTATGGCGACCCTCGCAATGCCGGAGGCGGGAGAGCGCGGCGGCCGTGAGACGGACCCGGTGGCGCCGGAGCCGGAGGAGGAGGTGACTCCGGGGGCGCAGGCAGTGGACGATCGCCGGCTCCTGCGGTCGCAGTACCTCGCCGTGAAGAGCCTCATCAGCGGTACGGGCGGCGTTCCCGCACGGAACCTCGCGGCGTCGGTTCTGATCGCGGTTTGGTTGTCGGCTCGTCGGTTGAGTTTTTTTTTTTTTGGGTGTTTGCGTTTTCGCAGATGAGAAGGATGCCATGGCGAGCCTGGATTCCGACAAGTTCCGCTCCATCATCAGCAAGGTGGAGGGTTTGCATCAGCTTGGTAAGGACGATCGCCCCCCACCCACCCCCACCCCCACCCCCCCACCCCCCGCGTAGTGTAAGGGGTCATGTTAATCCGTTTAGCGAGAACAAATAGTTTTCCTGTGGAGCGTTTATTTCGACCGCACATTCTGGATGTGCGGCTTGTTATTGAGTGAAAGCTTGCTCCAATAGCATGCAACCTACCGTGCTTTACTCTTCTGCGATGCTGACCTAAGTTGTGTTAATGTTGTTTGACGGCTGCACCCTTTGCCAATAAGTTACAGAGATAGCTGATGCGCGTGCTGCATTTTTAAGAAATAAGTAACTGAATATTGAAAATGTTGGGGGGAACATGTGAACTTAGTTTTAATGTTGCTTGCCAGTTGCATGGCATCCTCTTTTTGTTCGAATTAATTTCAGTTGGGCAACAAGTCTGCACTGATCTAAATGGGTGGTACTGCATCTATTTTAGGAAACTTGCAATTGCAATTTTGACATTTTGTTAACATACATGAAGTTGTTAGTTATTCCATCGCCGCCATACACGAGTCCAATTATGATTATGTCGATTTCATTTATTTCTTGAAGATTTAAAAGAATGTCATTGGTACCGTGCTGCATTTTTATTGGCTTTGACATCATAAAGTACTGATCGCTGATGCTTCTAGCAGAAATCCGACTAAATAACTGACATGTGGTGCCTTTCTGCTGCAGTTCAGAGGCCCAGGGAGCAAATAGCTGACGCAGAAACCCTGCTGGACCTTGCTGCTAGTTTGGTAGCAACAGTAAGGACTGAGTCAGTTCTGGGAATCACGCCTTCTGAGTTTGTTGCTGGACTGCTGAAAAAATTTGGAAGGCAGAGAGGACCCAATGATGAGGATGTTTCGTTGAACTGGGCTCGTCTTGGGCATGGTGCCTCCCGTATTTTCATGTCTGCACCTGGATGTGCCACCATGTATGGAATTCACTGTTCTTTTTAAGTTAGCTTTGACTGTTAATTTTCAGGGAGTTAATTGAAATTGTATGGTTTTTGTTTTGACAGGGTTGGTCCCATGAAGATCGAAGTAAAGCCACGAAGGATTGTTAGGAGAAAGAGGACTGTGAGGCCACGTGGACGTGCTTTCCCTGAGCAGGTACCTTCAATTTCTGATTAGTGTGATGGCAGATATGCTGATGTGGTAGGCAACAATTGTTCCATAGTAAATTGGTACATACTGATTGCATTTAAGCAAACAATGTCTGTTTTTTCGCTGCATTATATACGTCCTGCAAACACCAGAGCAGTTGTATGAATTCTACACGTAGAACCTAAATTTCGTTCTGTCCTTTGCACTTTTTTTTATGTTCTCCATTTTGATTCTTCTGTATGAGCCAGCGAGTTGTAGAGTGTAACCCAATTTCTTCATCTTTTATTTCGGCATTCAGTCATTCCACATTTACTATTTGTTAAGTAATAACCCCCTACAAAGTTTTTCCTTTGGCGTCATCTAGCTCAAAAAGAACTAGTGAGCGGCATACAAATAAGAATGAACGTATTAGATAATTTCAGGTTTGCTGTTACTTCCTACTTGAACAAACAAATTCTTTACGCATGCTTGCAGCATATGTTGTGGCACCATACTACATGGTAATAAGTGTTGATCATGTTGGAACCACAAGTACCTTCGCCTCTAAATTGTTATGCAATCATTCTGTGATGGCTGTGTTAAGATGGGGACCATAATTTATCTTTGGGACATGGCTGTCTGTAAACATTTAAATCTTTCCAACTCCTATAGATGTAGATCGTTAATGTGTCAGCTTCTGATAACATGTCAATCATCTACAATCTACAGCTTGCTGATCCATCAGAGAAAACAAAGAGCGATACTGATAAGAATATGGCTGCCATATTTGATCTCCTGAGAAGGAAGAAAAATGCAAGGCTAGAACACCTTGTTTTAAACAGGACGTCATTTGCTCAAACAGTGGAGAACATATTTGCCTTGTCATTCCTGGTGAAAGATGGAAGAGTTGAAATCAAGTTGAATGATGAGGGGCACCATATTGTCTGTAAGACTCTTGCTTGGCCACTGCTATGCTATATCATCATGGTACTATGTGCTTTGTAGATAAAACATGCCTGATATGACCACTGATTGCAACAGATCCGAAGAATGCACCTGCTGCTAGTGCCGTTGCCTCAGGAGAAGTGGTCTACAACCACTTTGTCTTCCGGTTTGATTTCAAAGACTGGAAGGTACCATTTCAGTAATGGCTTGTCATTATGTTTTGAAAAAAACAATTGAATTTTACCACCCGAGAATAAAATACTGCACACTCACCTTGGATGTTTGGTTTCATCATTTATGTGGTCATGCAAGATTGTTTTTGCCAAATATTCCACTTGCACAGGTTGCAAAGTGTATTGCGTTTATATTACAGTTTATTTGATCATTAATCTAGAGAAGTAAATTTGGTTATTTTTCTGCAAAAATCATTGTATGCCTGATTAATGGTTACTGTATTACTTGTCATGTTATTATTTTGTTGAAGGGAAACTCGCCATTGTAACCTAATGTGATTTTTCTTGCGTTTGTTTCCAGCTCATGAAAGGGGTCGTTCCAGAGGGGGAAGAGCTTATGCCACACAGGTCCTCTGAGGCTGCAGCTGACACAGGAGGGAACAATCACACTGAGCCTGAGGTACCCCCGTCTTCACAGGACACAGCGATCAGGAAACTTTGCAGGAACCGGGCCCTGGTTTCGCAAGATGAGCCGGTCGCAACAGGCACGCAAGTGGCGATGCAAAACAATGTGTTAGCCATGGATGGGAACAAGGGCACAGAAGATGAGATGGTAGCTGCCAGGGGCGCGAAGGAAGTGGTGGAAGACAAGATGCTAGCAACGGGAGTGAAGACAGTAATGGGAGACAAGGTGGTGGTGAAGGAGAGGAAGGAGATCCTGATGTACAAGCGCAGACGCCTCTTCCAGGATGATTGATGCCTGATGACCTGATCCATCTGATCGTGGTCGACGTTGTACAGGTTTAGGTCTAAGGTAGATGCAAACCGTCTTAGTTTGGCTTAGGTGCATTTTGGGTAAAGCACCTCACTTGGTGCGTGTTGCGGATCGTGGTGGTTTTTGGAATGGTTGGTCGAGTCAGTGTTATTAGGCCGTGTAGTCAGAGATGTTAGATGATTAATCAGTAGTTGCAGTACTAATGCGTAATTTGATGGGGGTTGAACTAGTTACACGTTCGCTACTAGTGCGGTGCACTGGTATTCTTGCTATGAACTTTTGAAGATGCTGAATAGCTGATGCAGGTTGCTCATTAAATTTTTTTTCTGGCCTTGGGAGTGAAACTAGCTTGATGCTGTTCTGAACCGATGTTTTTCTGATTTACTAAATGTCGACGAAGTAAATCAGAACTACAAAGTGTGGCTCGACGATCTAAAGGCACCTCTGCTGCTATACGCGTATGCTAAATATTTGTCTGCAGTCAGTCAGTCGTATGATTCTGGTTCTGCTACCGCCTTGGTTTGATAATATTCTACCTGGCCCAAAAAAACAAGAACTCATAAACTGATAACCAAGCAGATATTACCTTGGTTCAGAACCGCACAAAATGCAAGCAAACCAAGCAGATATTACCACTCTCACGGTAGTCCAAATCATAATTGCATCTGAAATTCGGTTCATCCATCCACTCTTCAAAAGAACTACAAGAACCCATAAACTGAGGGCAACTATTCTCAAAGTCAATAGAATCACAATAATCTGCCAAGAAAAAGTGCCTAAAGAAACGATACAAAAATAGGATGCAGAAGCAGGGGGAAGATATGGAACAAGTACAGTAATCCTACAAATCCTAGAGGACGGCCAACCCATCCTAGAGTTACAGCAGTACGATCAAATACAAGCCCAGAAAAGATATATCTCCCTAGAGGCAGAATCAGGCTCAGCACATTTCACCATGGGTGGTTGTCCTCCGTTCTGGTGTTTATTCAGCCATACAGGCAGAGTAATCACCACAGGCCACACACACCAAAGCATATCTTATCTATCAAGCAGCAGCAGGTTTACGCAGCTCACTTTCGCCATGGGCGAAGTGGCACCTGTCTCCAAACGTGCAGGAGCCTTTGCTGAAGTTCTCACACAGCTTGGTCTTGAAGTTGCTTCCAGGACCCCCAGCATGAGACCCCCTGCCGGGGTTATTCTTGGCTTGTGGAGGAGCCTTACCACTGATGCGGACAATTAACTCTGTGACCATTGCACTAGCATGCTTTATCTGGTCGAATGTTCCCTCGAGCTCAATGTTTTTAAGGTTGGGATCAGCCTCATTGTCCCGAATGGCTAACTTGGCCCCAGTAACTCGAGATATATGCTTTGTGTTGGTACCACCCTTCCCAATAATGGCACCAGCAAGGGATGCATCAACACTGATCTTGGCTGTGGCCGAAGCGCCAAATGTTGAGGGAGGAAGCATGTCAGGGACAGGCATCGGTGGGGGCATGAAGTGACCGTTGGGCCCTGGGCCCATAGGGGGAGCTCCCATTGGGTTATCCATCTGCAGGGGCTTCCCAAGCTCCCTCTCCCCGTGAGCGAAGTGGCACTTGCTCCCCCATTTACATCCTTCTGCAGTGTTGTACTTGTTACACATGCGAGTCTTCACAGCAGGAGAAGGTGGTCCATCAGGACCACCAGATCCCATCGGCATCCTTCCTGGTGGAGTTGGAACCGGCGGTCCACCCAAGTTGGTCATCTTTGCAACCGCCTGATAGCCACCAGGATAGTTATGGAGAAAATGGCAACTTGCTCCAAAGGGGCAACCAGCCGTGCTGCAGAAAGGGAACATCATATAAGCAACTGGACATGCAAATATATTTAACAACCTATAAGCTGCCATGAATATCATACACAAATGAAGCCAATGAATGTTGCATGCAACTGAATAAATGTAACCTCACTATATGATTGCTAAACAGAGATATGCGATGATTCAAAAAAAAAAGGAGTAAATGACACTAATTAATATTTTTAAAATCATACTTAAATCAAATGCCATTCACAGTCAGGCTCTAAAGATACAGGTAGTCAAACCATTCATGAATCATATAGTAAGAAATTGTAATTGCATAAGAAATTGGATTGACAGAGGAATTGGATTGCAGTCCCAACATGGTGCGATCAATCTAATTTGCTTATCTTGATTTCTTCTTCAAGTGAACCTGTTCCATGGTGTTACTGACTGATTGTTACTCTTGAGAGGAATTTTGTTTCCTTGTAACAGTTGTCGCATAGTTCTGATTTTCAGTGATATACAGCAGTAGGTTCCACTGTTGCATCAGTTTTCACGGTGATATATAGCAGTGGATTCCAAATTTTACTCCGTTTGAGTATTCTTAAGCGATGATTATACAAAAACAACCTGTATGAGAATCTTAGGTCGAGCCATTTGTTAGCATCTCAAGATAATAACAATAATTTTGCAGGATAACAAAATTTTAATTAATTAGAAATAAGAGCATAATAGTGACAGTAGATGTTACCAGATGAGAGTTCGTTTTAAGCTAGATTAGAACCTGAAAAATTTGGTGCACGGCTTGGATTTGCTTCCTACACCCATTTGAGTTGTCTCCGATTCTGTTACACCAAATTTATTACTTCCGCCAATTAATAATGTGTTGCTTTACTAAACCACATGTCGCTAGGTAAAGTAAAATGAATGAATAATTCATTAAAACGCATGCATCACATTAAAAGACCAAGGAATAACATCAATGCTACTGCTGCTAAAACTTCCGCTATCCAAGCAACCCTAAAATGATTTGTTTTTGGCAGATTACTACTTGCCTAAACCACTCGATGCATTTACAGTATCAGCTCTAGCTAGTCGAACGAAGAAGCACTATTAAGTTCGACATGACAGGGACAGAACAGTAGCACTACCAGTCTAAAAGTTCCAATATACGTCTCGATGCGTCCCTCCAGATTTGGTTCCGGGAGCAAAAGCCCGTGCAAAGATCTAAACGAGAACGGGCCTTCAGCTCCTCCGGAAACCAACCGAAAAGAATACGAAGAAAAAAATGCAGCCACTCCAAGCTCCAAACACCCCCAGATCCCCCCTTGCAGCACCAGCAGCAAAAGCCCCAAAAGCCACGGATCCCCGCGCCTCGCAGCCAGGTCGCGAACGGCGGGCCGCAGATCCGACCAGCGACGAGACGCTACTACAAGCCCCTAACCGAGCCGAACCTCCCGTGCAGCAGCGAGAACCAACCAATCGAGAGAGCTGGAGAAGCCGCTCACCTCTCGCGCGCTTGGGGCCGCCCGCGCCGGCGCCGTTAGCGCCCTCCGGCGCGGCCCGCTTGCGGACGGCGTCCATTGCAGGGGGAGCGGGAAGGGCGTCCGAGGCTGGATCGAAGGGCGGCGGCGGGCAGAACCCTAGCTAGGGTTTCGCTCCCGCGGGGGCGGCGGGTGGAGGAGAGAGGGGAGGCTTTGCAGTTTGCCGGTTGCGCACGGCACGAGCGCACCAGACGCGCGGCCGCCGTTGATGAGGTAAAAAGGAGACGGGCCGGGAGGGAGTAGGGTTCAGCTCGTGGGCTGGGTTAATATAAAATCGTGTTGGGCCCGGTCCGGGTGCCGTGGCGGCGGAGGACTGGCTCGCCGCTGGCCATGGGCCTAGGAGCCCGTGTGCCGCGCAGGATTCGCCTCGAGATCCGGTCGTTTCGCGAGTTTTTCAGAAAACAATTAAAAAACAATACAGTACATCATTTTTTTCCAGGACAAAACAATACCCCGCCATCTCAAAAAAAAAAAAAAAAAAAAAAAACCCAATACCCCGCAGATCATTTCTTTGGGGCATACGGTACTACTACTTTATCTGTTTTTATTTAAAAATGTTTCAAAAAACTATATCTTTTTTTAGAAAAACCATCTCTGTGTTTTAATGGTGAGATTTCAGCGAACACGTTTTTCACAATTTATCTATTTAAAAACTTACTACGAGTACATACTTAATATTATTTGTGTTTTTTGCGACTTATTTTATTTTTAAGTATAGTTTATTGGTGCAAAATATTTGGTCTAGATGGGAGGTCAAAGTCACGTCGAAAAGTTAACAATATCGTATGTTTAAAAAAGGAGCTAGAACTAAGAAAAAACAAATGCACCTAATCTACCTAATAAGTATTAGGGTAAAATCTATTCTACGACCATGTGCTTTTCAAGTTGTTTAAATTGCAACCTAAAACTACCCAACCAGAAAAGAGACACCTCAAATCATCCAAAACAGGATAAAATATCCCTTAGCAATTTTGAGGGCAGTTTTTGCTAACATGGCATTGTAGGTCCCACATATGGACGTTGGTTGTTGTGGCGCTGACGGTGGGCCTCACCTCTCTTACCCTTTTCTCTTGCCTTTTTCTATTTTTTCTCTAGCGAAAACCACCTCAAAATGCTAACATGTGGGACCCACAACATCACATCAGTGTTGACGTGTTTGACCCATAGAACGAAACCATTCTCCAAACCGTTCAAGGGGTATTTTATCGAGTTTAGCATAGTTTGATGTGTATGCTGTTCGGTGTAATAATTTTAAATTGTAAATTAGACAACCATGACAAGTACATGGTTGTAAAAATAGATTTTATATTAATGTGCCCACAATCTTGTGAGTACTTTTGGCAACTTAGTATGGGTTACAATCCTCTTCTTAAGTAGGACCATCCCGCTCTATTCTGTTCTGTCCCTCAACCAAACACTACTTTGCTGCATTTCTTTGCCGTGGTACATTTTTTGAGAACATGCAGAGCACTTTATTCATTAAGGAGAAAACATAAGTACAACAACCAACAAAACAAAGAAAGAACCTTACGACCCACAACAGAGTAAAAAAGAGAAGAAAAAGGATACAACGCCACCACTAAAGAAGACAAAACCTAACCCCACAGATAGAAGACGACCAAAACAACCGGAGAGATGCCTGCAATCCTGTGCAATTCGTTGTTGTGAAGCTCAGCCAGAAACCAACAGTTTCGATTTCCTCCACCAAACCACCACCACCCCCTACAGACAAATTAGCAACTGCCGAAAGGTGCACTGAGCGTAATCATTGCCGAGCTAGGTTGCACCCCGACCATAAGCATCTCCGATTTCATCATAGAGCATGCTGCACGCCCGAGAGGGCCTGCAGACCGGAAAAAGTCAACGTTACCTAGCACAGCCAGAAGCCAACAGGTGCGGGCCACACCGCAACGTGCACGTGCCACACAAACGAAGGCATCTTTCTAGGTTTACACAGGTTGAAACAATGGATTTATGTTTGGTTTTTTAGATGATGTTCGTTTATATATCTGACAAACTAAAATAGGTTGACCGTGCTGGATGTCGCAGCTGATAATTTAGTTTGTTCTATAGCCCCGCTTTTGCCTTAGATTTCACACGTTCATCTAGTCATGTTAATTGGTGCGAAGTAGCTTGATTTTACATTGGACCGTCACCATCTTAATTTTAGTCAACTTCTTGGTCAAGGCGCCAAGCAGATGATCATCAGCCTCTAATTGAAGTCCTATTAACTCATGCATCTTTATTATGCAATACAAGCCAGATCTCAAAGCTAGCTTAAAGATCTAGGAATGCAAACGGGTATGTTTGAATTAATCTTAGCTGATGCAATCATTCAAGGTACTCCCTAATCTCCTAGCTAGGTGCTGTGCAAGTCGGTTTGCCCGGGACATATATTTGTTGACTTCACAAAACAACGACATCATTCATACTAATCAGCCATGCTTAACACATGAAATTGAGAAAATCAAAGTTCACACCGTGTTCTACATATCTTTTTGCAAAATTCATACAAAACTCTCCGGTCAATATCCTATCCTCTGGACTCATGGGGGCCCAGGAACAATGGAGACTTCAGCGATCGAAGAGGTGCTAGCCTCAGTGTGCAGAAAACTTTGAATTTTGAACATAATCTGTTGCTGTTCCGGTCAAGAGAGAGGGAGGCTTCTCTTCTGGTTCCATGTGTGTGAGAACCGATGATAACAGAATGATGGAAGACCTTGTCTTGTACTATGAGTACCTTGACCAGCTTCCGCCGCTGGTCCTATGGAAGACCCGAGCCTTGTGTTTTGGGAATGTTTCTTCCCAGTCCGGATTATCGATCAAGTATTTCCAGATCCTAAAACAAAGAAAACAATACAGAGAATTTTGAGAATCAGAGAATTGTAAGTCTTAAACTAGCTCCAGTATTTATGGTCTCCAAAAGAATAGGGAAATCTAGACTACAGAGACGCAAACCTTCTTTCATTTTCCACAAAGTGAGGTGGTTCTGCTGCTGGAGAGGTGGAGCACTGCAGCAGGACTTCAGAGTCCGAAAGCTGGTTAAGTGAGCATGCTATATCAGCCCAATCTGGCATCCTATATGGCAACAGGAGATGGATTTATGGTAAGGAAAAATTATACACAAATGACGTATGAAGGCACAGTATTTTCAATCGTGAGATAACATGCCCTATTAGGCTTATTTCCCACAACATTTTCTTGTTGCAATTTAAACACAGACTAACACTTGGTATAGCAGAATGGATTTTTTCCTGGTTCTCAAAGGGATTCAATATATCCATGATCAACAAGATCATGATAATGCCTCTATAGAAATTTTAATGAGAAGAAGCAACGAAGGGAGACTACCATCATTTGAACAACAATTTAGAACTGTTCTATGTCACTAACAAAAGTTTTTACCTTTCCATTTCAGATAGTAGTCATACACATGCACTAAACACATTGGAAATTTGGAATATTAAACTGGATGAAAAGCAACAAATTGTATTACTACTGAAACAATAGCTAAAAGTTCAGGAACTTAGAGGTTTAAGTACAAAGAGTTTGAAACGTGCAAATAAAGACACTGAATCTTTCTTTATGAATATATAATGTAATGTATGGGAGGATTTAAGATACCAGCAGGCAGGTGCAATTCGAAAGACATCACGCTGAGTATCATAAGTCTCCAGCAGCCGTCCTTGCCACGTTGGATCATAAGAACAAACACTCACACGAATTCTCCTGACAACTTCATCTGGGCATCTTGAATTCATGTCGAAGCTTGCTGGTGTGACAATTCCAGACGAGGTTTCAACCTGAAGACACCAGGTAGGCATATTAGAGCAATTAATCTCAAGTTTTGTACTTCAAATTCACAATCCTGAGCTCTGTTATATGCTTGAATATTTCAAATCCATACCAAAAACAGAAATGGATCTACAGGGAAATGAGACAGTGGAGCTGCAGAACTACATCACACTATTAACCTTCAAAGGTTCACCTTTAAGGCCATTATGTAAAAAGCGTGAATGATGTTATGGTCTGTTTCTAAATTCTAACTAGTGTAATATCAATTGGTACCAGAAAGCTACTAATCAACAATGTAATGGATGCAGAGGGGAGGGAAAAACGAACCACAAATCCACCAATTACTGGTAGCGCATTCCCAAATGAATCAGTCTTTGTGTTATTCTCAAGGACACAGAATGACCGGAGATGGAATTGTTGCTGGGATTTATGCAGCACTTCAACAATTTCGCAACATAGCGGATAGGAATACCCTTCCTGTTTGGTGTGCTTCTTTCCAGAGGAGCGGACTACCTGCAGAGTGAATAGCGGTAAATGGTTTCACAAATTCTTGAATCATGCAGAGAGGGAGAGGGAGGGAGCCATGAGGGAGAGAGAGAAGGGAAGAGGGGGGTGGGCGGGGGGGGGGGGGGGGGTGAGACTCAACAAAATGGTGAACAATCAGTAAGTTCTGAATCCAACCTTTGTGGAACCATCAGCAAAGCCACCAATAAGGTGAACCTGCAGCAAAGTGCTAGTGAGAATGCCTGAAAGGTGCATATTGTATATTCCATGGAGAAATTACAGTTAAAGATACAAACATCAAATGGTGCACTGTCATCACCAAGTAATTCTAACATCTGTTTGAGGCCACCCTCCACAATTTTAGGGAAATCCATATGGCTAACAGAGGTCCTGGAGTAAACAACAGAAGATCAGAAGCATCAAATGTCCTTAGTTTCAGTTCATTCAGAAAATTTAAGAAGTATGGATTTCACAAGAAGCTGAAGTCTTACAGGATCAGATAAATGCTCACTTCTATTTCACTTACATTCCAGTCTTGTTGTTGCGAATTACAACACCAATGCATGTGGTAGCCTCATCTGTGCCCACTAACTATAGATGCAAAGAACATGTTAACTCACGTGCTGTTCAAATTTGAACGACATAAACATGCATAGTGACTCCAAAACACAATAGAAAGAAGACCGAAATAACCATAACAAGTTCCCAGAAGACGTCAACTTTGTTGCAGCACAGGATAAAACCAAATAGGCAACAGCAGCTAGATATATTCACGAGGTTGATAAAAAAATTTAAAATTCAAACCAAAACTTACGAAACCAGTCAATAATAACTAGAAAGAGCCCCTAAGAAGCCTGGCAAGCCCCAATTTTACCAGAAAAGGAGCAGTACCACTGTCAATGTCCCCAAAGCTCCCAGCACAAGAATCCCCGCTTTATCCTCCGCCCCAAAAGGTCTCTGCTTTGTCCCAAATCGTGTGAAGTGAAACTACCAATACCTCCAGCTCCATCAGAACTCCAGGACCTCTGCCCCTTTGTCTGGACAGGAACACACATGGCCCAGGAGAAACAAAGTTCACCTTTTTATTACGGCATCTCATCACTGAACTACTCCTGTACTCCACAAGATCCCCGTTTTTAACACCCACTCAATGACCCAAAGACCAGGGGAAGACGAGCCACGAATTCCCCAGCTCTGCTCGATCGAACCGCGAAACCCCGGCCTCCACTCCACGCAACGCACCTCGACGCGCGCCGGATCCACCGTGGCGTACTCCCGCTGGAAGACGTAAACGTGCCTCGGCGCCCCCTCCTGCCCCGCCGAGATCCGCCTCTCCGGCGTGGCCTTGAGCCGGTCGGCCGCGTCGCGGAGCCCGGGGTTCCCCAAGAGCGCCGCCACGAGCTCCCTCCCGCTGCTTCCCTGCAGAAACAGGAGCACGGGCGTCGTAAGATGAGAGAGAGGCAGAAGGGAAGGCAACGCCCACGAGGTCGTCAAAGCGGATAGTCGACTGCTCGACGTACCGTGCGGGAGGCGCCGCCGGAGGAGGAGAGGACGAGGTCGCCGTCGACGAGGAGCATGATCGCCGGGCGCTGAGTCGGAGGAGAGCTGGAAAGGGTGGTTCTTTTTTTTTTTTTTTTTTTTGATACCTGGAAAGGGTGGTTCTTGGGACTGGAGAAGTGGTGCAAAGGGACGGGAACGGAATCCCAACAACGCAAGAAGATTCGTTCGTGGCTTCGACCCTCGAGGGTGTCTTCCGAGGATAAGCGTCGCGGTCGCGGTGGTTTAGTCAATTTATTTACATTTATGAAAATGATTAGGAGATGTTAAATCGTACTCCTATATTTTTTGGAATATTTTTTCGCACTTTTAGATGACTGCAAGTCTGCAAATGGGTCCATGCGAGGACGAGGAGGCTCATCTATGCAGTAGCATATAATATATATAGAAAATATATCTACATGATCATACGTTGCCAATCAAACTAGTATAAATTTGACACACTTGTTGCATGAGCCAACTTGCCGTATAAAAATTACAAAGTGTTGATTAGTCACCATTTAAACATTTAACGACCAACCAAAGGTTCATACACCGTGGAGAACAAAAGGTCAATGGGAATTAGCTAATGGGATGAAGTGTGAGAAAGACCATAATTGCGGGGGTGAGGTGTGTGTGTACACGGTTGTTTTAGTTGGACCGGCACAAACAATTATAAAACTAAGGCTTTTGGAACAAATAAATCACATACAAATTTCATAGTAAGCAGTTAAAAACACAAAAATATAGGATACGGAATGGATCCTTCAATCCAAATGGACTATAAACAGTAAATGGATCAGATATACGAGTGGTCTTGTTGGTTTGGGTCTCATTGAACATCCACGGGTGGAAATGTACACCCCAACCGGGTTGTGTTGTGTCTAAACCCATATGGATGCAATTTATCACGCACGGTGCAAGACATGATTCATGGCATGGGCACTAAGACTACCTCCAACGGAGTGTGTATATTGAGTGTCTATAGTACAAATCGACACTGTAGTACAAAGTGACACTGTAGCACTACTGTACACAGAGAGAGGGGTAGTTGAAATAGTGATAGGCATTGCTTTTAGCACTCTGGTTGGAGACAGCCTAACATCTGTATAAGTCCAACTACCACCATGATGGCAATTGTGTAATAATGAACTTCGGTTGAAGCAAAGTTAGATTTCAAGTGAGTAGGCAAATTTCAAGGGGCGATAGACAAAATCACACATGCTTGCATTTTTTTTGTCATCGAGGCTACAACATACTCCTCCTTTTTTTTCATTCGACGCAGCTGATTTTTTTAAAAAACTTTGATCCTTCGTCATATTAAAAAATTTCATTACTTATCATTATTTTGTTATTAATTGTATTATCATTAGTGGTAGTTTGAGTATGGCTTGCCGTTCCATATATTTGTATAAATTTTCTAAATAAGACGTAAAATTAAAGTTTTTTAAATTAACCACTTCAAATGTAAAAAACGGGGGAGTATCAGTCAACACCTATAAACAATTCATCAGCCACTTATTGAAGTGCCAAGTTAAACTGAAATATATTAACAATTTAACATAATATTGTACCAAAACTAATGTGCTATTGAGATATATTTCTGACTTAATTAAAAAATAATTATTTCATATCACTTCGATTCACTATAAATCTAGTCATTAATCAAAACTAGATAATCTTAACTTGAATTGATTTATAGTTTGAAGCAGAGAGAGTATAAAGGGAAAAAAATTGAATCTGACTGTAAATACGCGCGTTTACAGGACGTTTAGGCTTAATGTTGACGCCATCTTGATTTCCATTGCATGCAAGTTAGGCCGATTTCCATTTTGGCTATATTTAGATCCGCTAAAATTGGAACTGAAATACACTGTAGCGCTGAAAAATACACTGTAGCACTTTTCGTTTGTTTGTGGTAAATATTGTCCTACTATGGCCTAACTAGGCTCAAAAGATTCGTCTCGCAAAGTACATCTAAACTGTGCAATTAATTTTTTATTTCATCTATATTTAGTACTCCATACATGTGTCGGCATTTTGATGTGATGGGAAATTTCCTTTTGCATAGTGAAATTTAGAAAAAAAGTTTGGATCTAAACAGGACTTTTGATGATACGCGTCGTCTTGATTGTGGTGCGCTCTATACTTGTGCAGAGCCGCGGCGTATGGAAGGCTTCCACGTTTTGCTCCACGGGAGGTTAGCTGCTGATGAAATGGACGGCGGATCCGATTTTATTCGAATCGATTGCAGTGGCACGTCAGTCCAAGTGCATAAAAACACAAGACGACGCTGATCGGGACGTTGCGAGTGACACTGACGGTTCAGGCAATCAGAGCAAGAGAAACCTGAGACACAGAACTGAACGAAGAAGCGTCTAGTCCCTGCAACAGCGGCACATGAACATTCTTCTTGGGTAGTTGCTCTCCATAGTACTGATGGATGAAGACGACAGTAATGTATCCATCTCATCTGGAACAAGCTAAGAGAAGAAGACAAATGACAGGGGCTGATGCGAATTATTGGAGGTCCTGTGATAACCACAGCATGCAGATTTGCAGCCGATCGAGGCCGGTACCTCCGAAACTCCCGCAGCTTCTACCAGTTGGTCTGGTTTGAATCTGGGACGTTTTAGAGAACTTGGGCTTATATCATCAACGCAATTATTAGTAAACATCAGAAGGGATTTCAGCCTGATCGTTTTACATTGCTGTGGCTTCACAACCTAGCCTTAACAGTAACAACAGCTTGAACACAGTGCAAAAACAATGAAGAAAGCTGCAGCCACAGCAGAAAAAAAAATCATAAGCGATCAGGCCTTTTTTTGAACTATTTTAACCCGCACTATTATACAATAATCATGATATTTTCTTGAGGGGAATAATCACGATATTTAAAGTGATATGATCAGCTCGGCCGCGTAAACAGCACTCCAGCAACAATCCCCACCTCCGTCGCTCAATTTGGCCCGGCCCGCCAGGGAGCAGACAAGTCACTGGCTCTCAGATTTGGTGCAAAAAGACGAAATCGGGCCATTGCGCCAGCCCAGTTGCGCTGGGAACACCTCGGTTCTCGGCCCACTTCGTCCTCGTCTGTCTCGGCTCGGCCCGACGTCGCCCCGATCTCCGCTCCTCCTCGCCCTTCTACTCCCCGGCGGCGGCGGCGGCGGGCGGTTGGCGAGCGATGGCGCCGCCGGGGTCGCGGCGGTGGGCTTACGTCCGGGTGATGGCCGGCACCATCCTCGGCGGCGTGCTCGGCTTCTACGTCATGCACCGCGTCGAGACCTCCTACAAGGCACGCCCGATCCCGTTCCTCCCCGCCGTACGCTACGCCCCCTACCCTGCGTCTCTTGCGTCCTCACCTCCGCGCTTCTTTTGCAGGCGAGGATGGAGGAGAGGCTGCGGAGGTACGAGGCGCACATGCTCGCCAAGGCCAAGGAGGCGCAGCAGCTGCAGGACGAGGCGCAGCGGGAGGACAAGGCCCAGCTCCTGCCCGACTCATGACAACCCTTTTTCTCTCCTTCGTGTTCTCGTTTCCCTGCGCGGTTAGGTACGACCTGCTGCTACTAGATTGCCTTTCTGAGAATCTGAGAGTCGATCAGTCGATGTGCGAGGTATATTTTCATGTGCGGGGTGCTAATTCAATTTTTAAGTTCATGGTATTGTGCTCTGGTTCGACGATTGTTATCTATACATCTGTTTCAAGTGCACATAGTCATCTGACGCAGCCAAAAAAACCCAATGCTAGTGCATTTTGTTAATAAACATCTTACTGGCAATACTGTCGATGCCCTGACGGGGCATAGTGCTTTTGTTCTTTTGCATTGAAGTGTAAACCGCTATGCATAGGTTGTATAACGACCTATCATGTTCCAGGTTAGGCAACAATCGTGACTCAATCTAGTCCTCGAGTACTATTGGTATTATCGGGTTGGTTTTGCCCAAACCAGCCTGACCAAATTTCTAACCAAATAACTGGATATATGTGCATGGAACAACTCAGCAAAAAGTTGGTTAAGCTTGATATTAATGATGGCCTTAGTATTACGAAATTGACAGATTGTTTTCTTGGATTGTCGCTTGTAAGTGCTAAAGTTAGGTTAACAATTTTGCTTAACCTCAGTAGTGTTGCAATTAGGCCACTCAACAGCAAGACAGAGCTCTTGTTTTTCCTGGATCAACAGTACACCTCTTGCAATGTAATAGGATTCCCAATGTAATAGCTAAGGGTGTGTTTGGTTCCAGAGCGGAGTGGAATGGAACGATTCCGTCCCCTGTTTGGTTCCAGAATGTGGGAGTAGGATGGAACGTGGACATCCCACAACAAGGAATATACCCTCCATGTCCGGGATGAACAGATTCCTCCGAAAAACTGGAATACGCTCGTCCCTTCTCACGCCGTCTCTCTCGCATCCCTTCCTCCCTCGAGCGCAGCTCTGCGGTGGGCGACGGAGGCCGGCAGAGGCGCGGCACGCGGAGCAGGCGGAGGCGACGGCCGGCGGGGAGGCGCTCCGGGCGGCGAGGCGAGCAGAGAGGCACTCCGGGCGGCGGGAGGGACGAGCCAGGCGGGGCGCTGCAGCTGCCGGCGGCGAGGCTACCATCTCCTGTGGGGAAGGCGTCCGACGGGTGGGGAGAACAGGCCGAGCTGCCGGCGGGCGGGGAGGTCGGACCGAGCAGGGCGGCGCAGGGATAGCGGCTACCAACGCGGCGAGCTGACCGGAACGCGCACGGGGGGCCTCCGGCGGGGCAAGCAGGCTGGGCCGGGGGCCGCCGACAAGGCGAGCACGCGAGGGCCGCCGGCGGGGCAAGCGCCAGGGTAGGATCCGGCGGCGGGGCAAGCAGTGGCTGTGAGGCGTGAGCAGAGGAAGAGGAAGAGGAAGGAGGAGTCGTTTATTTCAATGACAGGTGGGCCCACCAAATGGTCTGTTACACCGTCCGTCATCCTAATATTGAGATCCCACCAACCAAACAAAAAATAGAACTGTTCCATTCTTCAACCAAACACGTACCATGGAATGGTTCCATTCTCAGAATCTGGGATAGAAGTTTAGAACCATTCCATCCTACCTAAAAGGTTGATAAATTTTTCCGTCATGAATCTGCTGATAAAACAAGGCACAATTTAAATAGAGTGATGTTACAGAAGGCCCTTCCTTAGGAATTAACCTGTAATGACTAGAAACTACCGAGGTTAAGCAAAATTGTTAACCTAACTTTAAATATCTTTTATTCTTTAGTTTCGTGGCGCTTCATTGCACAATGCGAGGTTGAATTGTCGAAGAACATTCGACTCTCCAACTTCATGCACTTCAAATGGTTGCTACTAGGCAATATTTTTACAACAGAAAAAAGCTACCTAAGACCAGTGTGCACATAAACGGCAAACAGTCGTTCACCAATTGTTTTGAGTTTTTCGGACTAAATGTGCCAATAAATGGGATAATCAGCCGATTAAACTGACACACCTGGACGTTGTTGAAACAGAATAACAGATTAAACAGACATTTTGGCTAACAGTGACTAATATGTAGCTGAGATTGGAATTGCTTTTTTTCTCCAACAATATTCTGCCCAATCTCCATGAAGTGGCTTTTGTTGCAGAAATGCAGTTAGTTTAATTCCTAACTTATTTTTCATATAGATTTTCATCAGTAAGAGTAGAGCCCAAAGCTAGCGAATAAGGAACTGAATAAATTATGCATCTCCAAGAGCAACGACACGTCTCTAGATTTATGATCCAATGATTTAACACTACTATGGTATGTAATTGTTGAAGTTCTGAAAATGACCTCTTTCATTTTGGGTAATTCCTCATGTATGGTTTGTCCCTAATTGTCTGCGATAGTTTTTCTGGTTTTCAACTTCCTAATACTATAATTTGTGTGTGCTAAAGTTCTCTAGGACTCTCTAGAAGGATATGATACTTGAAAGTTCACACAAAGGATCTCTAGATTTTGTGCAGTTCTTTCTGTTGCACCAGTGAAAAGTTTTTCTGTTAATCCTTGATTAACCCTGATGGCTTTTCTTATTACATCCTGAAAATGCACGCCAGTTTTACTTATTCAGTTGGAACTGAACCAATATTGTACATGCCCTTTTTGCAGAATAACATAGGGCACTGGGGCACAGGATTCCACTCCTTTTCTTCAGAAGTAGAGACATAAGATCGGCATGTACTTTTGGCTTGTTGCTGTCTTCTTTTTCAGAAAAAGGAAAAAACTGCACCTTTCGAGTTATTGTCGAGATGAACTGTGTGAGAGTCAAAAAATGATATGCTTCGATGTTCACCTGCGCCTACTGCTGATAGGCAGGCCTTGTTTGTTTGGGTATTTGCTTTTCAAAAGCTGGCTTTTATAGTTTTATGGGGTGTTAGAAAAGGTACCTCTGTGTATTGAATATTGAATTTGTAAAATGTGTAATCCACATGTAGTATCTTTCAAAACTATATCCTATATATAAATCAGCAAAAGCACCTCCAGAGATTACTTTTTGGCTTCTAATAGAAATGTAGCTTTTGCTTGTCATAAGCTAATTTCAAAAGCTATCTGTTTGTTTCAGCTTGTGGTTTTGATCGGAAGCCAAAAGCAAAAGCTCAAACAAATATGGCACAATCATTTTGATCTAATCAACATTATACATGCAATTAAGGAAGAATCCAACACTTGATGGTTTATTGGTTTTGTTGTACCCACCAGCTTCGTGTGATTTTTCATCATGTCTACAATTACCTGTACTTTTTTTAAAAAAGGGCCAAAAAAAAAAAAAAGAAAAGAAAAGAAAGAGGCTCAGGCCAGATTGTTCTGCTGCCCTTTATATGTCACCATCTGAGGTAACAAGTTGGTCTAAAAGCAAAATAATCTATGAAACGAATATCGATTGGCTATGGATCCTCGAATGTATAAGCAATTGCTTTGGTCCTGGATTTTTTTTTCATTTATTGTTGTGTGAATTTAGTCGTTTCCTTTGAAATTCCTACGTTAGTTTCACGTTTCGCACCACAGGATCACTGACAGTGATCAAATTGTGTAAGCTGTCAAATTCAGCCATGTCAGGATCTTTAGTCCTTCACTCCAGACATTAGCATTTCAATCTATCTGGCTCAATCACTTCCACTGGAAAGCATGGTTTCACATTGACAACCATCAACCAATACTGCTCTCAGACTACCTATTGTGTTGATTACTCTTGCTCTCTACAATCATGTGAGCATCAGCGTTAACACACCTCAACATGTGGCATCAAACAAGCCGAGCCTTACCGCAAACCAGCTAGCACCAAACTATTACTATCCAGCTGCAGTATCAGTTGTCTATCTGCATCCGCTACACTGAATCCAATATCCCATCCCAGGAATGTCCCCTGTGCCAGTGTCCAAACCGCTGGTGGTTTTCTAGCTGTGTGTATAAGCCACGTGCTCTTGCAACAACTATGCCTGCATCTTGTACACCTAGCTGTTAAGATGCCCTTTCATCATGCAACACTGATCACCGATTTTTTAGGGCACTAATCAACTACTGATTTCTTTCATTTTTTCTAGGATAAGTTGGTCTACTTCCTTTGATTGGGACTGGAGATACCGAAAACTGGAGCGCCGACCTTGTCGGCTGCCAAACACTACCCTAAACCTAGTGGAAAGTGGTTTAGAGGGTGTGGCCTGCAGCTGCCTGTGTGGATTGGGGAGAAACCAGGAGGAAGGATCAGGATTCAAGAAGGGTTGCATCTATCCCTGTCTGGTGCCACCAATTTGCTATTTAGTACTTCTCAGATTCAGATGTCACCTTTAATTATGAGTTGACAATTGGGTCAAGCACATATGCATCAACGTAGTTCGGCATACAAGGCACTTCATTCTTCAGGGATAAGGTTCTCTTCAGCAGTTTTCTTTCCACAAGGAAAGTTTATTTATTCATGGAGAAGAATTATAAGCATGGCAACACGGCGAAGCAAGCACAAGGTGTTCTACTTTGTAATTAACCTCTTCTTTTTTTCTTTCTTATTGAATTGATACTTATTCCTGTTTTTTGTTATAGCTTGTTATCTTGAGAAAACAACCTGCAAATCCATTTGACACCTCTTCAACAATTTATTAATGGCACATCTTTGTTACATGGAAAAGAAAGGAAGATGTATCATTCACAATAACAAAAAGAAATACTCTCCACTAGATGTTGAAGCATAGAATATTGCCGTCGCTGATGTTCACTGCATGACATCACGGATTGGGAGCATGATGGTTGAATAATTGCAGTTTTTCTGTATATATAAAAAAAATCTCATTCTTGAGCTTGGATCCAACCTATAACAAAATGGTACTTTATCGTCGCATCTCTTTTGGCAATAAATTTGATTAAGAAATTATTCAGTGGTTAGCCGCCCGTTGGTACAGCCTCAAGGACAACAACTTGGGTTGCTCCAAGCCTCCAACTTGTTGAATAGATGCATTCAAAATATCATCCGTGGAGTTGACTGATTTTTCTTATTTTAGTACCAACATTGCCTTCATAATGCGTACAACTATTACCAAGATTCCACAAACATCCTTTTTACATCGCGTAGTTTATACCAAAGAAAAAACAGATAAACAAACAAGAACCAACGCAAATTGTTAAATTAACTAGCTCATCCTGTGTATCTGACTTCTATTGAGGCTTAGCGACAATGTGAGTGGTTAATTTAACTACTACATCGCGTAGTTCACACAGGAAACGACTGCTCCTAAAATTCCACGAATTCTCCTTCGGTGTATAAGGACAGCCTATTTATCTAGCATTCTGTGTGTGTGTGTCTGACTTCTGAAATTGACTAAAAAGAATCCACTTGTATAATTTTCTAAAACAAACCTTTCTGCCTGGTGGTTGGGTGGAGACAACTCCATACTACGAAACAAAGACGCACCAGACCAAAACTCCCCTTTTGGACATAGTTGGTACCTTCCTTTGATATTTGAAGTTTCTAAAAGGTAGGCCTGTGATGGATATCCATCATCTTGGACTCTCAGAGGGATATGGGTAATATAATGGGGATATGCGTAAGTATTTCGCTAGTTGTAGTCTTAAAGATCCAGACATGGAGAGAGGTGCATGAATCCAGCACTTACTGAATTAAACCATGGAAATGGTGGATAAACGAGAGGTAACATATTATGTGGACAAAGGGGATGGATGTGATACTTTCGGGGAGGTACCCATTTAGTTAATGCTGAAAGCAATATTTTTGTTCCAATTGAAGGCAGAAAGTGAGGTGGAAGCTTGGTCATTGCAGATGACATCCCTAGGCTCTTTTTCTAGGAACAAGATGCGTCATAAAAGAACCACTATTGTTTTTGAGTTCTTATCTATTGCTTGACATGGATCTGAATGGAAACTAAATGTGTTCACCCACAACTTTCTTTTATATGAATCCATATGATGCCCTACATCATGCCCGTCTATCTGTCTGTTCCCTGAACTACGATTGGATTACTATACAAAGTATTTACAAATTCAAACTCAATAAAATAAGAACACCACTGGATCTTGTTTAAGATAGCGGAACGTTGAATATTTGCATATTAAATAGGCAAACCTAGTGCCTAGGTGCTTCATTAGCTTATGCAAGGGTCGTTTTCTGCCAGCCAGCTTACACACCTCTGCATATATATTGTTAATCACAACACCCGTCCGGACCAACAAAGACTTGAGGAATGGCAAGAAGCTGGGGTTATCCCCATCAAAGAAATTACCGGCTCTGCATACGTTCGTAACCACCCCATTGTTCACATCCTTTGCGATAAGTAGTAAAAACAAACATCTAATCATAGTATTCTCTGGCTGCAGGTCCACTGAAAGTGACACTTAACTAAACCTCTGCTCATAAAAGAGAACACATCGGCACATGCGGCTGTGGTGCGAGATTGGTGATCTAATCAATGGAGCCATGGAGGTTGATCTTGTTTGCGCAGGACAGACCAGCTTTCTAATCATTGTCCTCGAGGGTAGAATGGTGATCAAGAGTGCAGCTACATTGTGGGAATAAATAGGTCGACCATCTTAAGGTCCAATTAGAGATGTCACTGTTCTGTTTTTTCCCCCAGCTCAGCTCCGTTGCGGTCTCAAAACACAGACAGATGCAGACAATTATCTGTATCCATTCAGATTCAGATTGCAAACGAACTGTATGATTTCACCAGTGATCCTTACATACACATCATCATTATTCACATCACTCACTGTTCTGATTCCACCCCCTTGTATTGGTCATTTGAGTGCTTACATTTGTTTCACAATCTATATATCTGAAATGTAAGCATCCAAATGACCAAGCTTTTCTATATACGGTCCCCTTACATCCACATCATTGTCTGCGACCACTAAACCAAAGGGGTGCAAGAACTTGCAATACTAATATCGTGTTCATCCAAACAAAAAAAAAAAAATACTAATCCAATCGGCCCAATAATTCTTGAGCAAAGTGCAAGAAAAATTCCTCGCGGCAGCGGCACAGAGAGGGAGCAGATACGCAAGAATTCATCAAGCTCTATATCACCTATCGTACGTGGAGAATCAAGATGCGTACATTTCACCAACCAAATCCATCCTCGTGGAGCCGAACGGCTGCAGGAAGTCGTAGTCCGGTGCGGCCATCCCCTGGAGGAAGACGTCGTCGTCCTCCTCCAAGAAGCTCAAGAACCCTCCCGGGTTGAGGTCCATCCAGAGGTCGCCGCGATCAGCAAGGTCGTAGTCGCCGAAGCCCCCTTCTTCCTCCACCTTCACCTCGCACTTGATCTTCCTCTTCTTGGCCGGCTCTTCTCGCAGCGTGAAATCGCTCCGCTCCGACGCCGCAGCCGAAGGCGCCGGTGCCGGCGCAGGCCTCTTCTTGGCTTCCTCTGGCTCTTGTGCCGGCGGTGCCGCCGCCGCCGTGTCCGGCTCCGGCGCGCGGGCACATGCAGGCTTGCCGGTGAGCCGCTGCACGAGGTCCCGGAAGTTGGCGACGTCGGTCTTGATGATCTCCGGCGCAATGATGTGGATGATCTTTATCTTGGGCCGCGTCGGCGGCGGCGGCGGCGGCGGCATCAACGCGCGCGCGCCGCCCCCGTGCGCCGCCGGCGTGCTCACGCCATGGTGCTCCCCCATTGATCGACGCGCGTGTGGGTACTGTGTGGATGGAGGGGAGCTAGCGCTAGGACGATGAACCGAGAGGGAAGGGGACCAAAAAAGCGAAGCGTCGACGACGGTGAAGAGGAGACGACCACGGCGACGACGACGAAGGTGATGACGATGTTTGTGGTTTTGGGGGGGAGTAAGAAGAGGGCCAAGGTTGTTATATATAAGGGGTGACACACGCAAGACGACGACGAGGAGGAGAACCAATTTTCAAGTTTTGAAAATAATAGGAAGGGAGGAATCGAAGATCAGCAAGTGTTACACCGAAGGGAACACATAACAATAACACCGAGAGGATACATGCATGATCCCAGCCAGCCTGCCAACAGGGACAACACAACACACATGTCGAGAAAGGGGCACAGCAGATGTGGGTGCAGCTTGACTAGTTTAAGTTTAACAAACATGGTTGTGTGTGGCGGTTCAAGCTTTGCTGTGTACGGCTGTACCTGTACTAATTAAGCATGTATAGTAAGTAAGCTGCGAGGTCCTGAATGGACTATTGCCACAGGTCTTAACTCTCTACTAGTTGGTCTAGGTGATTGATTGATTGACTTACTTGTAAACAACACACATGCGCGCTACATATAAATATGTAGATATAGATAGGGAGTACATACTATATATAATAATAATCTTATAGCTCCATCCATGCATGATTGCATTACTGATGAGTTAACCGATCCGTCGATGGAGATCTACCCCGTGAATACACTGTAGAGAGTTAATCACGTAATATACATGGTGCACAGTAGCGTGCTTTTCGTGTGCTAGCTGCTGACGCTGAAATATGGAACAAGGCCGGGGAAATAATAAATATCTCCAAAATTCAGATGAAACCACTCAGCGCTGGCGCCGGAACAGTAAGGCCAGCAGGTGCGTAGCTCTCGCGAGCCCGGCCCACGCGAATGATCGAAAGCTAGCCGTCACGAGCTAGGAGCCTAGGGATGTATGGGAGCTACGACGACCTAGCTAGCTTAGCTCCCATGGGCCATGGCGGGCCTGATCTATCAGTTGAGTACGTATCAGCTCGCGCCTAGCGCAGCCGCAGGCAGCAGTTACTTGCCTTGCATTGCACCTCGCGATCTCCGTCTCTCAGTTAATCGCGTCGTCGTCCCCGGCCATCGCTGGAGAGCGGCGGCTGTCCAACTCACCACTATCTGTCTATCTCCAAGTAGTGTGTGCACCCACCCACCCACCACCCGCCCCTTATTATTCCACAGTGAGCTAGGGCGCCTAGACATCCTCGTCGTGTCTTCTCCCTCTCTGGCCGGGCCGGGGTGGCCAGCCGGCAGCTGGCCGGGTGGTGGGACGACGACGACGACGACGACGACGAAACGTCACTGATCGACGCTGGCCGTGCGCCCACGTCCCGTGCGGAGAGAGCGAGGAGAAAGTAGAAACCAACGTGTGCCGAGACGGCGCCGGCCTCGCGCGCCTCCATCAGCCTCACCCTACTCCGGTCGATCGATCGAAATGATCACCATGCTGGTCACTAATCTCCAAGTCGTCGTGTGGCATTTCAAATTGTGTGTGAATTAACTGATTTTTTTTTAATTTTCAAAATTGTGTGTGGATTTATTTATTAACTGAATTTGAAATTGTATTGATTTGTGTGTTGATCAATTTAAATCTAAGTTATGTTGTATTTGGATTAAATTAAATTTCACTTAAAATTATGGATTTGGAATGATGTTGAATTATATACGAAATGTTTTTATTTTTTAAAAAAGGTGTTCCCATTAATTTAAATTTGAATGTTTGTGGACTTTGACTCTAACTTGAATTTTCAAATACATTCAAAATGTTTTTTTTAGTTGCTTACACATTGTGTGCGGGTTTACTAAAAATTGATTTTTCAAATTATGGATTTGAAATGTTGTTGAATTGTGTGCGGAGCGATCATTAAATTTATTTGTTTTAAATTGTTGAAATTAAATTTAGAAGGAACACGTCCGTTTTGGCCCATCAAGACATCAAGTATCAAACCTAGACAAATATGACCGACGAGCGTGGTTTATGTGGTTTTCAGGGGACTCAGGTCCACTTGACAGGAGGGATGACAATTGAGTGTATGAAAGGTAGGTCCAAGCTGACACGTCTGGCCAAGCCACCTGAAAACCATCTAAACTCGCTTCAAAGTGCTTGTTCAACTCTCAATATGGCAAACATGATTGTGTTGAATCTGGGCAAGGGGGTATATCATGTGACATATACTCTGATGTAGCCTTCAAAAGGGGTGTTGGATCACCTCACACGTGAACTTTTCCTAGCGTCGGCCAACTAGCTAGCCATTTTAGGGCTTTGACAATGCTCCGATGTCGTCGCCGTATTACCGTTGTACACATGTAGTTTTGACTAGTTTTTTTAGGGAAAAAAACATTAGAATCCATAATACCAAATTTGCTCCATCATGTGCCACCATGAAATATGTGTATTTTGATAATGCATTTATCCTTTTCTAAAAACTAGCATAGATGTACGTGCAACATGCACGTGTTGTGAGATAATTAAGTAGACAATAGAAAGGAAAAAAAGAAAAATAGAATTAAAAGGAAGGAGTTCTGATTGATTAGTGTCATTCCTTTGTCATTAAAACCAATAGAAAGAAAGTAATAGGTGGATATGGGTATAAAATGAGGGATTGATTAGCGTCGTTACTTTCTCATTAAAACCAAAAGAAAGAAAGTAATAGGTGGGTATGGGTATAAAATGAGGTGAGAAATAAAGAGAGAAAGTGGATGGAACATTTTGCATCTATGGGTTTTGGGCCTTTTCACCTCTTTCCAACCTTTTTCAAACTGCGCAGTGGGGTCAGCGCGAGGGGTATACCTATGCCTTATGCCTTTGTAGGTAAAAAAATTTTTAGAAAACTCGCTCTTTTATAGTGTAGATGAGTCAGAGTTGATAATTTTGACTTAGGATAAACCAAAATAATGCAATAATTTAGAACATAGGGTGCATGGCAAGTGACATCATCATATATCCCTCCGATCTCTCTCATATCTCTTTTAGAAGCGATAAACAAAAAGAGGCTCCAAAAGGCAGGCACTCGTTACCAAGTTGGGGCATGGGTTACAGTACACCCCTTTAACTTTTTGGCCGGAGGTAAGGACTCCCTCCGTTTACAAATGTATGACGCGATTGATTTGTTTTAAAAACTTTCATCGTTTGTCTTATTCAAAAATTTCATAAGTAATCATTTATTTTGTTGTTATCTGATTTACCAGTAATATAGTTTGAGTATGATTTCTATTTTCACATGTTTGAGCAATTTCTTTTGAATAAAACAAAGATTTAAAATTGTGAAAAAAAATCAACCATGTCATACCTTTGTGAATATCACAGCAAGTCAAAGTTTTTGCTGGGTCCAACAACCTCCAGAAAGGTGATAGACTATACACACTCTAGTGACTAGTGGTGATTACTGTACTGTAGTAGTAAGATGGTAGAGGTTGGATCGACCTACTGTTGGTGATTTGCTGTGATAAGCGTGCAGGTAACTGCCTTGACAATTGTCAATGCAAGTGGATACGCTAGTTATTCCACGCGCAATGACTTTTGTAGGCGCAGTACGACAGCACCATGACTACACACAGTGTGTGCTGACAAGTTGTGGAAAAGCACGGAAATATCTGCTATCGGACTTGACTTAAACTTGAATTTTCAAATATATTCAAAATGTTTTTGAGTTGCTTACGAATTGTGTGTGGGTTTACTAAATTTGAATTTCCAAATTATGGATTTGAATTGTTATTGAATCGTGTGCTTCTTTGTTTTTAATTGTTGAATTAAATTAGAAGGAACATGTTTATTTTGGCCCATCGGCATCAAGGATCAGAACCAGACAAATATGACCATCGAGCGTGGTTTATGTGGTTTTTAGACGACTCAGGTTTATGTGGATCCAAGCTGACTCTGGTGCGGCCAAGCCACCTGAAAACCATCTAAAGCCCGCATCAAAAGTGCCCGTTCAACACTCAATATGGCAAAAAATGATTGTGTTGAATTTGAGCAAGGGGGAGGGGGTATATCCAGTGGTACTCCAATGTAGCCTACAAAAGGGGTGTTGGATAACCTCATGCATGAATATTTCCTAGCCTCAGCCAACTAGCTAGCTATTTTAGGGCTTTGACAATGCTCAGACGTCATTGTCGTATTACCTGATGTACACCTTCTCTCGTACTCCTGTTTCACAATTTTAGTACATTTTGACTTTGTGATATGTTAACTTCTGTAGTTTTGACTATTTTTTTAGAAAAAAAGCATTGGCATCCATAATATCAAATTAGCTCCATCACATTCCACCAATAACTATATGCGTACTTTGATAGTGCATTTATCCTTTTTTTTAAAAATAGTCAAAGTCTGATAAGTTTGACTTAGGATCAAATAAATCAAAACAATGTAGTAATAATTTGGAATAGGCTAGAGGGCCAGTAATATCATCTATCTCTCCTATCCTCTCAAATCTCTTTGAGATCGAAGCGATTGGCCAAAGAGGTCCCAAAAGCCAGGCACTCGTTGCCTAGCTAGGTTGGGGGCAGGGGTAGTACTTCCTTCGTCTCAATCCATATACCGTTTGACTTTTTTAACACCAAATTTGATTTACTTGTCTTATTCATAATTTTTTATAATTACTAATTTTTCATTGTGATTTAGCCTAGCATATATTATACTTTAACTTTAAATTAAATTTTTCCACATTTTTGTAAATTTTTTTAAATAAGACGTGTCAGTTAAACCTGATGTAAAAAAAAATTCAAACGAACTATAAATTAGGACGGGCAGTGTATCGCAGCAAGTCAACATCCGATCTATCTGGGCCAGCAAAAATGGAAGTTTTAACTGGGCCCAACAACCTCCAGAAAGGTGATATATAGAGTATACACACGCCAGTGGTGATTATTACTGTACTGTAGCAGTAGCAAGATGGCAGAGGTTGGACCTACTGTGGTGATTTGCTGTGCTAAGCATGCGGGTAGCCGCCTTGACAATTGTCCATAGTGCAAGTGGTGTGGATACGCTAGTTGTTTTTCCCCACGTACGCGATGCACGACTTTTGTGTAGGCGCAGCACGGCAGCACCATGGCTGCACACAGTGTGTGTGCTGACACGCTGATGTGGAAAAACACGGAAATATCTGCCTATGGGACGAATCGAAACCGAGGCGCTGCGCCGGTACACTGGTACACCACAGCAATACAGCATCAGCGTGCATGGTGCTCTTGCACGGAGCTCTCGATGCGGACGCGTCATGCGGGCATGGATCGACCGCCCGGCCCCCTTGGATCGTTTCCCGTGTCACGTCAGACGTACGGTACGGTGGACTAGTTGGAGTATCTGCGACGGAGTGACGAGACAGCCGTACGTACGAGTATGCGGTCCTTGTGTGACGTCGTAAGGCTGAGTTCGATGGAATTCTTTCTTAAAACAATGTTTCGCGCTGTTTAACATAAATACTGTACTATTGCACTGCGTAGACAGAGTGACAAATAGTTAGAACAGTGATGAGAATAAAAAATAGAAAATACTATTGGACTCAGCCTAACATATGCGAGCCATGTTTTTCCACGTCGTGTTACGTACTACGCCCGGTGAACTGAGAATTCCCCCGGCCACACGACACGATGTATTTAGCCGGCCACTACATGCCATATGGACACTTGATCAATCAGCCGTCGACCGATCTATATCACACCTGGCAACGAGCACGCATACAGTTGCGTAGGACATGTACGGCCCTCCATCTATGATGTAGCTGCCACACCTGCCAATTGGATCGATCGATCGGATGGGTACGTACGTGGTTGTACAAGAACTCATTCAATAAATCAGCTCACACATGGATGCATCAACTAGAACATGGAACCGGATCGATGATGATGGAAGAATGATCCAAGTTCCTACCAGCTGGTGCTTCCTCCCGGGCTTCCCGGCCGCCGCCGGCAGGCCGGTGGACTTGGAGGGAGGATGGTGGTCGTCGCGATGACCCACTTGTCAATTCAATGCCGTCCCACAATGCATGTTCCCCACCTGCAAGCTGCCATTTTTCTTGTTGCCAACAACTCAAAATTAAATGGATGTACCACCGTAGATATATAGGCATGTGTTCTCACCAGACCATGCACATAGGCGCGCATTGCATCACTGTAGATGCATTGTGAGTTTAAGAAATATTTTTTTTTGAACGATGAGTTTAAGAAATATATATGGTAGGAATGTAGGATAGTTACTCCCTCTAGGTCCCAAAAGAATGTTGTTTTAGACATCGATGCGGTCTCTAAAACATACGTTTGACCAATGTTTTTATTAAAATACAAATAAATATCTTAAAAAATTTATATTTTATGAAAATACTTGTTAAGACAAACCTTTATCTATGACTTTGAAGATTCAATACTAAATAATATAAAAATTATATGCAGTCAAAGTTTTAATAGTTTGACTTGTAGTTTTTCTAAAACGACATTTTTTTAGAGTAGTCTGCTATTCTCATCCTAACAAGAGCTCTATCGATGGTAGTATGAGTTTTATACCACCACTCAGCAGTTTTAAATTAAGTCAAAACCAAGTACGGCCAAATTACCGTTTATAGATCGAGCCACTAGCTGCTTGGACAACCCGTCGGCCATACCGTGAGACATACGACATGGCATGGCCTCCATCTGTCAACTAACTCTAGGTGGCCGCTTAACTTTATTGCGAAGCTCTAGCTGAGGTACCACTTCGCCGCCGCGGATGCCACGCCAGTAGTGCTGACCTGCAGCCACTGATACGCCTGCTAAAATACCACGTGCGTCTCTACGACCTACGAGGATTAGTCGTAAGAAATCACATTTTGGCATTTTTAATTACAAACTTTGCCATCTCAATTTTTTTTCTTTGGCCCATATTTACTACCCCTCCAAGACCCCTTTTCTCTACTGATACAGAGCTTCGAAGGCACTTGAATTTCTAGTGGAGTTATAATATCACTATTGGTTTTGTTTGCCCAGACCTTTGAGAGTTGGCCAAAACAACAGGACCCATAATTTGAACTCATCAATTAACTCGACCCAAATAAGCAAACAGTAATAGCGCTCGGATTCCCATATCACAACACCAGGTCCCTACTCCAGGGCTCCAGGCCATCTTCCACTTCGATTGATGCATGCAAGAGGCTTCGAATGCTGGTGACAGTAACTCCTAAAAGTTAAGCATCATGATGCCTTTTTTTTTTTCATCTTGTATCTCCCTTAAGCAAGTCTTCGACAGAGCTTCTGTATTTTGTAATCAACTCCCTGACAGAAAAACATATTAGACGGTTAAACACTTAAAAGTAAAGTATCTTTCATGTATGAATTTCAGGTTTCTCGGTTGGTTTCAGTATGAATTTTCCAAACTGAAACGGGCATGTGGGCCCCTAACAGTTGGGCATCAGTTCCTTCAGCTAGGACCACTGCATCACCATGACCATACATCCTGGGCTATACGAGTATATGGGCCACAATCTATCGAACCCAGAATTTTATTTTTGCAGCTAAGACAACACACATGTGCTTTTCTGAAATTTATTTGAACAATGGAGCTCTTACTTTCTTTGCTCAAGCAGCTGCCTTGTTTCATCCAAACTCTGCCTTTGTCCCTCAACCGTCTGTTGGTAGCATAAAGAAAAAAATCATGAGTAATGAAGCTATAGGGTAGGAATACCAAACCGGTTCATAGCTTTCCAAGACAAGCCTAGAATTATGCACAACTCACATTCACCTAGTTATTGGTGAGATTAATAAAGCACACGCACACTCGTTAGAGAAAATAAAGCACATCGCATTTCTTACATACAAGTGCAGCATAAAAAACAAATTATAAAAGGAAGGGGTCAAAACGTTGTTGGCTCTCTAATTTCACATGATTATCACCAGCAATCATGTTAGAAAAAAAAACATGATTTCCAATATTAGATGCACCACAGATCAGGTGGTAGTGGGTTACTAAGCAGTCACCATTTGCACTGATCCGTCAATATTCTACCACATTATATGAAATTAGCATTAACCAGGTCCATTGAAACAGCACAGCCAGTGGCTGCACTGCTAGTGTGCTACTGGTGCCAATTGGAAAACTAACCACCACTAACTATATACCACAGACCAAGAACATGTGGTGCAAGTGCAGTCAAGCGCTTCCCACAAAACCACTAATGTTTCCAGAAAACAGTATTGTTCTCGCTACCTACTTACTTCTCAAACAAATGTGAGAATAAAGCTTGAGAATCGGCATGCATCTACAAATCAAAACCTGTTTTCTGCTCAAGACTTGCTTCCAGCTATAAAAAGGTTACAACATGTTTGCAAATGAGCCTATAAGATTCATGTTCTATCTCCTGTTAACATTGAAGCTAATTTATCACTAACAAAGTCAGCTTGGATGTGATCGTTTCTTAGATGCAGAGGCAGATAATATCTCACTCTAACATGATCCCTAAAATAAAACATAATTATAGGGATGATAAGGAAAATTTAACTAGATGAAATTCGATGTAACAAATTGAGACAATTCAGCTTCGGTAGCCAGAATAGTTCATTTTACACCTAATAGCTCACTACCGAACTCAGAAGACCACAGAGAAAAAGCACGTGACACGTGAGTCAGGAAAAGAAGTAATAGAACTTACAGTGGACTTTGAGCTTACAGTTCCTGATATAGAGTTCAGCAGTTGTTGGCACCTGGAAAATTGGTTGGTCAACTCTTCAACCTATATATAAAAACAAGCTTCTCTTAATACAAAAAACAAGCCTGCTCAACACAGCAAATCCGCTGGATGGAATGTTATAAATCCTTCTACAAGAAACAGCAGAAATAGATGTCAAATAGCAGTAACCATAGTGTGCTTTAAATATAATAATGAATGGCAGTAGGTTGTTTTTTTTTTTTTTTTTTTTTGCAAGCCTAACAGCAGTAGGATTTGGAAGACAAAGGAAACTAAAAAAAGAAAGTAGGGTCGATTTGTTGATTTTCTATGTTTAGCAACGAAAAAACTAAGACAGAAGATAAAAACAAAGGTTATCATCTACAAGATAGGACTCTTGTTTATATACTACAGATGCCTGAAATTAGTGATCTTTACAGTCAATCATCACCACCGTCTGATATATAATGGCTGCTGTCCTTTCTTCCACCTGTGGCTTTAGTCTTCTCTGTCCAGACAACCATCAGCAACATGCCCAACTGCCTAGCTGGACTCCTACCACCTCCGCATTGTCCCTGCTATCACCCCTGAGCTTCCCCAATAAACCAGACCCTAACCATGGAGACCAGAGAAGAAGCCATCGCATGTTCATACCTTTTTTTTAACACAAATTGACTAAACAATCCACCGATTTCAGGCGTTTGATGCATATGAGGTGTGGAGAAATAAAACTACAATCCACAATCGTTACGTCACACCTTTCTAAACACAATCGACTAAAAAACTGACTATTTTTGTTTCAGATTCATCCATCTCAGTAGAGCATTTTCTGAGTCAGATCCATGCAGAAGCATTCCTATACATCTGTCACAATAATAGCATCCATTTTCATCAGGAAGGTGATTTTAAGAATTATATCACATGCTATATCAACTCATCAACTTAAACTCTATCCAAGAATATTCAAGATCCCCACCCAGAAGAAACTTTCATTGGCCGGATGCTTTCTACAGTGAAGCTATAAGCGCAAGCCCTATAACTAGAAGCACATCAATCCACAAAACAGTTGAAACTTAAAAGATGGGCATTCTTACCAGTGCATCAAAATTTTGGTCCCTTGTTCCTGTGCCAATCGCATCAGCTAATCTTGTAACCAACTAACAGAGAAGAAAAATACATAAAGAAGAAAACTATCAGTATTCCATGGTACATCATGTAATTTCTAAAGGAATGAAAGGAAAAAAAAGAGCCATCATATATGTGATTGCAAAGTTTTGCTGGTTGTAAAAATGCCATTGCAAACAAGCTTAAATGCTAGATGCCAATACAAGCATATGATATACTGCAAAGACAGTACCAGCTTAATTTTTCATCTTGGCCTATTTTGTCAAAACAAATTCTCCTGATTAACCTGAGCACTTTTCTCTAGCCATTCATATTGTTACAGCCATGTACTCACATTGTAGCAGCCACTACCACAGGCCTAAGTAGAAAATCATGATGTGGTGGAGAAATTGCAACTTGAACAACAATATACAGAACAGATTAGCGTCTGGTTGCAACAACCAGGAAAACCCCAAGTTCCCAAACTTTGAAACAACATAGTAGCAAGGCACACCGCAACACGAAGTTATCGGGAAAAAAATAGCAGCCCCATTGGAGACGACAGCTAGCATATACAATATCTTAGGACTAGTTTGGCAAACCCAAGGGAAAATGAACTAATTTCCCTTAAGAAAATGGGAATCCCTTAGGGAAATGAGGTTGCCAAACTAAGAGCAAAACCACCCAAAAAAAATTACACAATTCCAGCACCTCCCTAGTCCCTATCCGTGTTGTTCCTTACATGGAGGAGGTGGAAGTGGGAGGCGAGCGAGGCGTGGTGATGCTGCTGCGGCGGAGACATCAGCCCCGACTGCGGCTGCTGCGAAGACATCACCGCCGGGTACGGCAGCTGCCAGGGGTGGACACCAAAAATCGAAGTTAGCAGGCACAATATACATACTTACGCTTGTAATTAGACCAGATCTGAATACTAATAGTCCAATAGCTTACGTCAGGGTTTGGATGGCAGGAAGGGGCGGGCATACCTGGTGGTGGGTACTCGTCGCCGGCGAAGACCTAGCCAACTGCTGTAGGGAGGCGGAGGCGGAGGCGGAGGCAGGGGTGGGGGCGATGCCCAGTCGCAGAGAGAGAGAGAGCAGCGGGGGGCAGGAGGTGAACGCCGGTTGGGCTGGGTCGATATTCGGGGGGCCAACAGGCCTGTTGGGCTGCCAAAAGCCAAGAGGCCTATCAGCTCCTCCTCCTCCTCCGAGGCCATAGGGAGCACCGGAGCACCTCCAACTGACTTCTATGTAATTTTCTTTTCTTTCAGGAGTATCCCTACAAGGGGCTGGATATAAAATCTATCTTTTCAATAATATAATCCAACCTGCCTCTTCTAAAAAAAAAAAGCTCATGCGATGGCGCGTTCGTGCTACAGTGCAGTGCCCTCTCCAACCCGCCGCCGCATCTCCCGCTTCCGTATGAGCCATTTTTCCATTAGGACTCCCGTCGCGAAAATCTTCCGGTCCATCCGGGTGGACCGGATCCACCGTCCACCCACCCTTTCATCTCTTCTGTTTTAGACGTTTATTGGGCCTAATTTGACTCATATATTATTTTCCCACTGTGTATTTTTCTTTTTCCATGTTAATTTGTACTAATATTTTTCTTTCTTTTATCCCGTTTTCAAAATATATTTTTTATTTGTTTGTTAATTTTTATAATTTTTCAATACGAAGAATATTATTGTTCCAAAGATAGAATATTGTTTTTACTATCGTGGAATATTTAATTCATGAAGATAGAATATTTTTTATTTTACTATGAAATAGAAATATTTCTTTTGTGAAAGTAGAATATTATCTAATTATATTTTTACTAGAATAATCATCTTGTGAAGGTATTATATTTCATTCTCAAAGTTAGAATATTTCTTATTTTTTTAAGTAGAATATTATTTTTTGTGAATCTGAAAATATTTTTTATAAAAATAGAATATTTTTCATATGACGTTTGAATATTTCAATATATAGATCCGAATATTTTTATGGTTCACGTAGAACATCAATATTGCGTACTTCAAATATTTTTATAAATACAAAATATTATTTTTATAAAATATAAATTGGGCCGATTTTAAATTAAATATGGACCAAACCAGAAATTAGATCCAATAACAAATAAAAACTTAAAATGAGGAGGGGGTGGGTGGACGGATGCTTGGTCCACCCAGGTGCAAGAGAAGAGCCCCCGCGCCGTCGCCGGAATGCGACGTACTCAAGATGTGAGTCATCAGGTTCGCTGCTCTTTTCTCCTAGATACTCCAGATTTCTCGCGCGTGGCGTGGGCCAAGATATCTTGCACCAACTATTTGTTTGCACAGTGGGTTAATTTTTGGAGACCGCGTGGTCCAGGCTGATCTGGAGGCGTCAAACCCTCGCTGTGCTCAACTGGTTCTTGGTGGTCCTGGGTGGTGGCACTTCTCTTAGAGCTACCACTTTAAACTAGGCAACTAGCTGCCGCAGCTGATGCCGGACTATCAGGTTTGTTCATCGATTACTTATATATGACAATCATTTAGTACTATGTAGTGAAGTCCTTAGGGTACACCTCAGCTAGCTATTTGGGTCCAACTCAGCTTTTTTTTTATCTACGTGGAAGGAAGAGAGGAGCAGGAGAGAGAAAAGGTATCGCTTTGCTCGTCTCTAGGCTCGCACAGAGAACGAAGACAACATTTCTTTTCCGTGCACCATGCTTGGCTCTTTGCATCTCGGGAAAAGAGAAGAATAGTAAACAAGTATATATCAGGGAGAAGATGTCGAGTAAAAAACACCACGCGTAGGGTCCATAAGATAAGGTGAAATCTAAATAGCCAGTGGTTACTATTATTGTTGGGGACACCCTTATGGATTACCAGAAGTTGGATAACCAATTATCTGAAGCTATTTTTGAATCTTGGCCGTATAGTTAGTTTCTTGGTCATATTAATATAGTCCCACCATATTTCTAATGGGTACAACTTCACGTAAGCTTGATCATGGATATGGAATGATTGCGTTTTTTTCCTTGCATAAAGGAGCCTCTCGATATGAAGTTCTCCTGTGCCATCGAATGATCCCCGAATTCCATATATGCCACCACATGTGTCAATGATACTGCATGGCCATTGACATAGGGAATGGCATACTTGAAGTGTTGATTGTCTCAACTCTCAATCAGTGTTAAAAGAGAGATGGGAGAATCAACAAACACCAATTCATTGCTTTATGGATTGTAATGTTGCAACTTTCAAGAAGACAATGAACTCGAGCAAGTGGATTTAATAAATATATGGATCTCAAAGCATCAGTTGTGGAAGACCGAGGACATCAACAAGTTTCCATTGAAATGCTATTGTTCTTTCAAGTTGTCTTGTTCTCTAATTTCACCACAGGTATGGTTGCGGTGCAGGTGTAATTTTAATTTTACACACTAGTCAATCAACCCGTGCTTTCGCACGGGTTAGATTCTTAAATGTATTATGCGTAACCGTACAACATATATAGATCTATTTTTATACTTAGGTTTTTATAATAACATATCTTATGTATGCTTAATTGATTTAGATAATCTTTGATCGATTGCAAAAATAGGTGATTTTAATATAATTTTGAGGGGTTGCTTTCATCGTAACAGTCATAATAACTAAGGTGAACAATTCAAATATAAATTAAAGGGGATATTTGGTATTATCCTATCAAAATAGCAAATGTGAGCAATTAGATATAAATTTAGGGTGATATTTCATATTTTCTTTTATATTGGCAGAGTGGGTAATTAATATGTAGTTTTAGGGGTTATTTAATATTATTTTGATAATGGCAAAGGTGGATGATTACTTAATTAGAAAACAGATCTAATGGCTATTGAGATTCCAACATATCAATTGATGATAGGGTATTTTTTATTATTGTGAGAATTTCTATGAATTTTTTTCTATCGCATCTTGTGAGGATTGACGTGGAAATTTCAAAAAGAGTCTACAAAATATCTATTTCATGGAAAAGTTTCTAACATCTTTAATGGAAAATAAGACAAAAACTAAAGGTAAATTTGAAAATGGGAAAAATCTAAAAAAAAGAGAAGAAGATATTTGCTTTCGTTGAGAATTGATCTCAAGATCTTTCGTAATGACAGAGGTGGGTAATTACTTAGAAAATATATATAATGGAAAAAGAGGATATTTGCTTTCGTTAAGAGTTGAACTCAAAACATTTCATAATAGCAGAGGTGGGTAATTACTTAGAAAACAGATCTAATGGTTATTAATATTCTAATATGACAATTGATGGTCGGATGTTTCTAATTATTGTGAAAATTTCTAGGATTTATATTTTTTCTAGCGCGCTTTGAAATTGGTGCAACTTTTAGAACCTCCAATTAGTAATAGTAAGATGTGGTGTGGTTCACCCATGGGTGTTCAAAAATCAAAATACAAGTGAATCTATCTATTCTTTACTGAAGGAAATGAATTTAACACATGGGTGTGGGCGCGGGTGTAAATTTTCACCCGCAAATGAGGTTGCTGGTGCAAAATTTGACTCATTGAGAAATATGTCATGGACTTATGGGTGAGTTTTTGCTCCACCTGCGCTAAACCCAACCCATTGTCATCCCTAGATTTGCATTGTTGATGATGATAACATTTCTTCTAGAGGGTAAGGGTAGTGTCATCATTTGGCTAAAGTACAAGTGAAGTTGACGCCCATAAGAAGTTGAACATAGAGACAATTTGAAGCCCATGATTCCAATTGGAAACAACTAGGTGCTGAGATCGATCATTGCCACGCATGTGTCCCTGCCCCTGCCTGCATATAGATCGAACAGTAATATGAGCATCTTCAGGTCAAAATGGGTTGACCACAAAGGAAAATTAGTGCCCCTATGTAATATTCAAGATATGTGCATTATGCAAGATGATTTCAATCCGTATACCAATGCCATTTTAAAATGTTATGGGGACACTACAAATGTTCTTAGAGTAACAGCCGATGTAGAACACTTTGAAGAGACCATCGCCGCAAGAATGACATGGTCAAAATACCATCAAATCCAATGGCCATTTTACATGTTTATTCAAATACTAAAGAATCGATTACATACAAAGTTGCTTTTTTAAAGTGAAGGCTAATCGGCGGTTAGTCAACAACTACTGTTGCACCACCACACAACACAGCTTCACCCTAACTCCAAGACGGATGTTGCGGTGTCTAGATAGGGGCACAACATTCAAGTCGATGTGTGCAGGTGACTTTGCTTCTTCGTGAATCATGGTCTCTTTTGCGCGATGTCTTGATGGGAGGTGCATGGGAGGCACCTGACGTCGTCTTTTTCGATCCAGTCTGACACAATGGAGATGTGCAAAGAGTATGAGTGAACTCAGGAGCAGAGGTTGCCTTCTAAAATTACATGGCTCTGGGATTTCAGGAGCGGAGGGGCGTTTGCGGGTAGGGAGGGAAGATCCAAATATATTTGGCCATTGGATTTGATGCAGTATGGATGAGTATGGGTGGACCCTTAGTTCTGAAGGACTTGATTTGTATATATATATGGTCTTTGGTTACACAAAGGAATCTCTATCTCTATGGGAGAAACTAATTGGGTGGACATAGGGAAGAGTTATAATGGTGAATTATATTGGGGTATAGATGTAGGCGGAAAGTTCATCATCTATAAGCTTGTCTTCATCTCATCACCAAGTGCCTTCTTCTTTCTAATCACTTGACAATCCATCGCTAGCACAATCTAGATGTTGACATCATGTGTGTCCAGGAGAAAAACATGTCCTCCAACGCCTTTGAAAGCTCATGCACCATGGAACATAAAGACTTGTGTGTCAAAACCTCTTTTAGAGAAAGATGACATGAGGTAGCTAAAATCTCTTTGAAAGTGCAGAGCAATATTCCAAGCATGTCATCCACTCCAACCACCATAAGAGTGTTTAATGCTTAATCCAAGCAAGATTAAAGCTTTATGAGAGTGAGCTTGTGAGCTCTTCTTGAGTGTAGCTCTTGCGTGGGCTTTTGGAAAGACTTGGCTGTTGTCAAGCTGTTGCCACGGGGAAACCGCGGGCGAGAGTCCCGTGGATGAGCACACGAGTCACGCTGCTGCTGCACTCGTCTCCCTGCGTGCGGCTCCGATCGGCTCTGAGCAAAGCCGATCAACGGTGTCGGTGGTGATGCGGGCATGCCACCTGGCTTGACCTTGCAGCCAGGAAGGTGGTGTGGATGCGGCTGTTGGCTCTGATTCTCCCTGTAAAACGTATATAACAGATGCAAACATTAAATTCTTGCCTGATCGCTCGGATCGGCACCACGAGAGCTCATGATATTCCATCGGCAAATAAGCCGATGTTTGATGTTCCATAAGGTCGATTAAACAACAATAATAAACCGCATCCAAATAAATATAAAACCTATCTAAAAGCATGATATAAAAGATCTGTATAGCCAGATCGGCTTCTAACCAGGATCTCCAGAGAAATCCATCTAGATAAACAGATACAAATTAAGACATGTATAGATAGGGTGCTCGAGCTACGTTGATCTATCGGCATGTCGCGTGCACACGCTACAGCGGCATGTTGTGGATTGTAACAAGCGATTAGGTAACGCAAAACGAGCTACATGAGAACCGATCTATGACATGAAGCACAGGTATATAAATGGATCGACAATCATGCAAGATAAAGATGGATCTCGTGCCAAGCAAGACTTGACACGAGATTCATTTGAGTAACTGATGGATCTCGCGTTAAGCATGACTTAACGCGAGGTTCATCGGGATATTTAGTAAATTGTGCCATCAAAAACGCTTCAGTACACGATTCACCATGTGGCTCACGCCCTAATGCCCTAATGAATCAAAGAAAATGATTACCTTGAAAACCCTACTTTGCTCAGGGATAGCAATGCGCCGAGAGAACACAGAGACAATCTGCTGTGTAGGAACGTATGTTGTCAGTTTATTACGTAGAACATGGGTACATATTTATAGTCCGTAGACTTGGACGTCAAGTCCGACTCTTTCTACAGCTAAAACCCTATTTTAAGTGGGCTATTCCCAACTCAACTCGAACTAGACAGGATACACGGCACATCGGAGCCTCTAAATCGCCTCTTCCTTGGATGATCAAACACAATCTATTAACTGACCCAACTTGTCCTAGATCGGCGAACTCAGCCCATTTAGCCGATCCGGCCCAAATACCAATCGGCCAGATTTTGGCGATGACACAAGCCACATTGTACTCGTTGCTAGACCCTTCTTGGTGTGGAGCGGCAACAACACTTTGTGAGGGACAAGAAGACCTTTCAAACTCCGTAGTGAAGATCCGATGCCTTGTGACCGAAGAGATGGTGGCAGTGACCTTGCCTTGGTGGCTAAGTGGCACTTAGCCTTTACTTGGCGGGAGCCTTGATGGCTAGTGCAAGATGGTGATCGGAAGAGTCTTGGTGCCCGGCTCATTTGCCTTTGGTGATGAGACTGTGAATGTAGTCCTTTGTGGTGAACCAGGTTAAATCTCCATGCCCCTTGGGAGTTTGCATCCACTTACCCTTATTATATTTACTTACCGCATTTACGTTTCCACATTTACTAGCATATGTGGCTGGTTTGGTTGGTTAGGTTTGGCTATAGCTTGCAAGTCCTTCTTTGGGTAAGTTAGAGAGCGCATAGATAAATCTTAGACTTAACTAGCATATATAGGACATGTTAGGTTTATCTTATACACTAGAAAGCCCTAGGTTTTAGAAGAGCAAATTAGCAATCCAATTCACCCCTCCCTCACTTGGGTTGGATACCCCATCACTGTGCTTATAGGGCCGCCGCGGGTCATTATTTTCGACCCAAAACCCAATCTTGCCTGGAAAAACCTAACCCGAACACCCGCATGGATTAGGTGCAGCCGTGTTGAAAAGCTCTTGGCGTGCCCTTGACCCGACCCGAAGCTGACCTGACTTGACGTTGGAATAGGTCAAGTCACATGCCATATGTGCTACATCAAAAGCTGCTTAGTCTATACAAGTTGCATCTATAATTTCTAGTAAGTAATTCATGCTCCCTCTAGGAAGTCTATGTGATGTTGGTAGCTATGGCTAGCATATATTGATGTTAGTTCTATGAAAATACATACATATTTAGAAACACACTATAGCACCTCAATCGAACATCCTGCCAAAAAAAGCATTCTTGGTGATTCCGTATCTTCTATTGATCATCAAATACAATTTGGTAGTTCTTAAATATCCGCATATCTTGTTCCTCTTCTTTTTGGCCTATGATGATGGTATTATGTAGTAGTATTTACACAACTACCACTATACCTATTGCCAAAAGCAAACAGCATTTGATTGTATAACCTTAACTTCTATCCTATTTTAGGTCCTTCAAGTTCTCTATAAATTTTGGTTCTTTCTTTCTAAATATCTCATCATAGGAGGTAGGAGATCCAAATACAATTCTATGGCAGGTAAGGCAAGCTCAAACCCTAGAGATTGCTATCCCTATGGCTTAGCCTCTCCTAGAGTTGCGGTAGGGCCTAACATAGTCCTTCACATGCAACCACAAAAAATAGAAGCACTTTACCAATGCTCATTTTGCAACAAGAGTTTCAAGAGTCTTCAGGCTCGTAGTGGGCACTAGAATGCACATAAGAAGGAAATTGATGTTCTTAGGAGGAATTTGGAAAAGGAGATGGCAAACAAATAAATAAATCTCCCCTTATAATGTTTTTTCTACCAAATTCATCATCATCCTATTGTTGAAGAGATTAGGGAAATGATTGCATATGTTTCCCCATGTTGATTTTGTTTCTTATGTTATAGTATTTCAATTATTAGAAAAAATGTTTGGTGGCAATAATTTAGTTTTTCATTATGTGAGTATCTCTCGATTACGATGTTGTTTGCTCGTGTCCCCATGAATAATTATGTATTTGTCGAATGGATGTGCCTATACTTAACAATTCCATAGCGGCCCAAGTTGAGGAAAATGGTGTTGTAGTAGTGGTATTGTTGTGAGCATGGATGGGTGCTAGGGGGGTGCTCGTCCTAGAAGGGGAAGGTCCAACATAGGGGTGGTAAAACTAGGGGAATATAGAGAGAGGGGGGAGAGGAAGAGGGAGGGAAACTCCATCCAATTATATAGGGACTCCAAGACTTGACTACTAAGAGTATCTAGAATAAACTTCATCTAGATTGAATACCTAAACAAACTCTCAAATATCCTAAATCCATGTACCATTGTGCTACTCTAGTGAGGTGGAAGGAGGCGTACTGCACTTTTCCATTGTCAAGCGTCCATTACCCTCATATTTATTGAGCAAGTGCAGCTGCTCTTCCTTTCCATCATAGATGCGACAAAAAGGAATGAGCATGGGGGTAGAAGTTTGTTGTAGACTTGTCCGGTGCCGTTTTCGAGGAAAATGGGGGTAGTTGACTCAGATCTGGAGTTGTCTATAAGAGCTCGCTGGTGACCTTAGTTGCTATAAGAGTTCGCTGGTGACCTTGTTGACTATCTCGGGGATGACCTTCGAAGATCTAACCTACGCAGCCTTGTCATTGATGAACTTTTTGCGGATGCCATTGCCACACGCCACGCATGCTTTGAGAGTGTGTGCACCTTGATGTTCTAGTGCTCCTTGGAGACGTTGAAACCGCATTCTCTGCAACATCATCAGCGTCGGTGGCCTTTCCCTTCTCAAGGGCCTTATGCGGTTGCCCAATCTACAGAAAGAGGTGACCATATTGTCTAGCTTGGAGAATACTGTCACCTAGACTAGTGGTACTAGGTGTAGTTAATGTGGATTGTGTGTGTGTGGGTGGGGGGGTGGATTACATGGTGCTCAACAAGGAGGCGGGGGGGAGGGAGGGCAAATATAGATTAAGGGTCGAATAGATGGTTTCTTGGTAGAATGAGTACAACTTCCCCCAATTATATAGGGACTCCATGACTTGCCGCCCCTAAGGTTGGCAACTTCCCTAGCACACCTCCAGGCTGTAGTTGGGCAGCCTCTGACTTGCTCTAGGCCCATTACAGCTGGTGTAACTCTTTATATTGATAATAGCAAAGTTCCTAGGCAATAATGGAACCCATATAGTGTGAATAATATGACTTATGGTATCTCAGTGTACATGATTAGTTGGTGGCTAGTCGAGCATTATAGTCGTCCTGCCTACTTGCCCTGCTACCCATGATGTATACGTTATAACTGTGTAAGTATAGAGTACTAAAAGTAGCCAAGTACTGCTAAGGGCGCCTCCAATGGTGTAGAAATCGCCAGCTTACGTCGGATCAAATCTGATGTGGACTAGAAAAAGTAGGAAAGAGAAGACTCACCAGCGACGAAACAATCGCCTGCCGATTTCACAGTTCTCGAAACACTGTGAGGATGAAGCATGGCCCCACAGCTTGTTTATGAGGAAAGAGAACACATGATATATTATTTTTCTGTCTCTCACCTCCAGCTCACCGGCGATTTCTCCAACCCTACTGTGGACGCCCTAAGGCTCTCTCCAGCGGTTCCTCCATATGAATTCTGCAAAATTTAATGCGGTACCGTAGACAGAGAGAAAAGTAGTTGGAATAGTGATGAGAGAGAAGATGGAGGATGGGGACGGGGGAAGGACTAGAGAGAGCCTAATAGACTATAGCAACAGTTCACAACTGCACATGGCACAGACTTCTATAAATTGGTAAACAAAGCAAGCATCAAGCATGGCCACTTGTCGGCCAAAAATGAAAAGTCTGTATGTCTAGCTCACAATTTTCTCTCCAGGCTAGTTGTCCCTGAACTGTTTTGATAATTAATTGTGATTAGTCAGATGATCAAATTTCTGCTTGCACTAATCGCCTCAGAGTGTGTAATTGAGGTCCATGGACAGAAAGGCCAAATTATGTTTGAGTGTACCAACTTGTCAACTTGTTAACATCTCATATGATGAGAATAGGAAAGACAGAAACATCATTGACTTTTCAGACTATTAATTTGTATCTATGATAAAGCATATATTGGAGATGCCATGCCATTAGAAAATATCCATCCGTCAGATGGTCATCTAATGGTTTCGGTTCTCCAACTAAGTAATATCAACATGCATCCAAACATCCAAAAGAATAGGAGTAAAATACGCAGGCGGTCCCTAAACTTGGCAGGGTGTGCCACTTGGGTCCCCGAAGTTAGAAAACATCAAAAGCGGGTACAACAAGTTGGCTTGGGCTCAATCCGCCATCCAAACGGGCCGCGAGCTAGCCCAGACGCTCACCTGGCATGCCATGCTGGCCACGCTGGATCCACGACGGCGACGCTCGATACCCGCGGGAATTAAAGCGGGCGCCTTGGCTTCGTCTCCAATCCGCCGCTGTATCCCGCGACCTTTCATTTTCGGCTTCGTCGCCACCGAGGTCCATCAAAGCGGAGGTGATCAGCGGCGATAGGTCCATCACGGAGGAAAGGGAAGCAAGCAGGGCGCCCTGGCTAGCGGTGTCGTCGACGGCGTTGAACGATGGCGCCCAGATTGCGTCCTGAAGGAGGAGGGAAGCCTACGTATGGTGAGTTAACCACGCCTAACCTGTACCATAATGGAGGTGGTTTTGTCTTGATTTCGTGCATAAACGGAATCCTTGTCTGCATTGGTTTAATAGTTTGATTAGAAAAGTCTTGGTTTTGGGGACTAGGGTTTACGAAATTGGGGCTTTTAGGTTGGGTACGAAATTGGGGTTTTGAATTGGGGTTTAACCGTTTCTTGACTTTGGTTGATGGTGGATCTGTAGGTGGTAGCGGGGATGAGTTCACGATAGAGATTCATCATGGCGGGATGTTTGTTTTTTCTGGAGATAAACGCACATATGTGGAGAGCAAAGTTTGCTGGTATGATCACTGCGAGGTTGATACTTGGTCGACGCTCTGGTTTGATGATTTTTTTGCTGATCTCGGCTATGAGAAGTCAGAATCTTTGAAGGTTTACTGGTTGCTTCCAGGACAGGGATTAGATGCTGGTCTTAGGATCATTAGTTCAGATGCCGACACAATTGGCATGTGTTCAGTGGTTGAGAAGGTGGACAACTTAGTTCTGTACTTTGATCATCAATATAATGCAGAGGCAAGTGCTTCACTACTAAACATTCCTTTGATGGAGAAGAAGGTCAGTATGGAGCTGCCAGATTTTTATAAAGATTTGCCAAAGGTATTAAGCCCTTCCAAAGCTAGAGAGGAACAAGCAGGTAGTGGCACTGATGAAGATAGTCAGCAGTCAGATTTTCTGGACACTGATAATGAAATTGATCAAGGAGATGATGACATAAATGCTGACAATGTTGGTGATAGTATGGAAGATGACATTGCATCCAGGGTTAAGAAGAGGAAGAAGGTTACTGGGCGCAGAATGAAGACAGCTGTTGTGTCTATGAACACAACTCTTTCTGAGGATTCAACATCAGAAGATGAACTTGACTTACCAGAGGAAGAGATGGAGGGACAGGTTAGACTGAAGTTCAGTGCTTTTAGGAAAGAAGACTTGAGTGACCCTACTTTTAAAGTTGGACAGATATTTGAAACTGTTGAGAGATTGAGGAAAGCTATTAGTGAGTACAGTATGAAGAACAGGGTTGAGATAAAAATTCCCAGAAATGACAGGAGGAGACTAAGGGCACATTGTGCAGATGGGTGCCCTTGGATGCTCTATGCTTCCTTTGACAGTAGGACAAAATGTTTCATGGTGAAGACACATGTTGCAAAGCATAATTGTCAGAGGCTTTTCAACCTTAAAAGATGCACATCGAAATGGCTTTCTGAGAAGTATTTGGATACCTTTAGAAGTGATGACAAGATGTCACTCACTAATTTCTCAAGGACTGTTCAGAAGGAATGGAATGTGACCCCCTCAAGAAGTAAGCTAGCAAGAGCTAGGAGGATGGCAATGAAGAAAATATATGGTGATGAGAATGAGCAGTACAACAAGCTATGGGATTATGGGCAGGAGTTGAGGGTCAGCAATCCAGGAAGCAAGTTTTACTTGAATGTGGTGAACAACCACTTTTCAAACTGCTACATGTCTTTAGATGCTTGCAAGAGGGGGTTCCTAAGTGGTTGCAGGCCCCTGATCTGTTTGGATGGTTGCCACATCAAAACCAAATTTGGAGGACAGATACTCACTGCTGTTGGCATTGACCCGAATGACTGCATATACCCTATTGCATTTGCTGTTGTGGAGGTGGAAGCAAAGGCCACTTGGAAGTGGTTCCTAGAGACACTCAAGTCAGATTTGGGTATTGTGAACACCTACCCTTGGACTATTATGACTGATAAGCAGAAGGTATATCCTACTACTGTTCTCATGATTGCAGGGGCTTATTCCTTACTAGTCTTACATTACTAATCATTTTCTAATCATTTGCCAGGGTCTTATACCAGCTGTTGCAGAGGTGTTCCCAGAGTCTGAACATAGATTCTGTGTTAGACACTTGTGGTCCAATTTCAAGGATGCAGGGTTCAAGGGAGAAATACTGAAGAACCAGTTATGGACATGTGCTAGGGCTAGTACAGAGAACAAGTGGAAATATCAGATGGAAAAAATGAAGGAGCTTAATCCAGATGCACATGCTTGGCTGGACAAGATGGCTCCAAATACCTGGGTAAGAGCCTTTTTTGCTGAATTCCCAAAATCAGATATTCTGTTGAACAATAACTGTGAAGTTTTCAACAAGTATATCCTAGAGGCTAGAGAACTCACAATTCTTAGTATGCTAGAAAGAATCAAGCAACAACTCATGACTAGATACTACAACAAGCAGAAAGAGGTTTTAGAGTTTGTAGGAACCATCTGTCCAAAAATAAGGAAAAAGGTTGCTAAGTATGCAGAGTATGCTAATGTCTGTTATGTTCTACCGTCTGGAAGTGGACTGTTCCAAGTGCTTGATAGAGAATTCCAGTACATTGTGGACCTTACAAGGAGAACATGTGATTGTAGAAAATGGAATCTCACTGGCATCCCTTGTCAACATGCCATCAGCTGTTGCAGACATGAAAGAATTGAGCCTGAAAGTGTTGTGCATGACTGCTACAGCATTGAATCATTTAAAAAAGCATATGGAACCAACATCAAACCTTGCAGAGATATGAGCACTTGGGAGAATGTTAATGGAACTAAGGTTCTACCACCAATATATGAGAAAAGGGTAGGAAGACCTCCAAGATGTAGGAGAAAGCAACCATATGAAAAACAAGGCAAGCATGGACCTTCAATGTCAAAGCATGGTTGTATCATGACTTGTAGCTATTGCAAAGGAGAGAACCACAACTGCAAGGGTTGTCCATTGAAGAAATTGGGAGTACGGCCAGAGGATTACATTGCCGAGGTTGTGCCTATTGATGATGACCTACCAATGCAAGACAGGGAATATGATGTAGTTCAAGAGGTGCATGGTCAGGTTGGAGCAGAATCACAAGGTCATGATGGTATGGCCGAAACTCAAGTAATCAGCCAAGGAGCTCCAGCAGTAGATGATATTACACAAGACTCTGATGCATTTATCCACTGCAACTTAATGTCACAGATGAGTTCAACTATGCTGCTGCAGATGATGGAACAGGTAATCCTAAACTTCTACAGCAAATGCATTTTGAATTTATTTAATTAAAACATGTTCCATATTTATTTCAGGAAGGGCAGAGAGCCACTTCATCCATACAACCAGCGCCACTACCTGATTCTGTCTTCATCAGCTCCAACATACCCTTGCCAAGACCTACACCTTTGACAACTGCAAGCAAGGAGGGAAGGAATACAGCAAGAAAGAAGAGTGCAGTCCCAAAGAAGAATACAGCACCAAAGAAGAAGGCACCAAAGACAAAGAAGAAGTGAAGAACCAATGCTATGTTCCATCTTTTGTATGCTCTGTACCTAAAAACAGAGCTGAAAGAACATGGATTCTGCTTTTGTTTGCTTGCTGAAAGAACATGGCTTCTGCTTCTGTTTCCTTGATGAAACAAGATGACATTTGTGATGCCCTGGATGTAATATATTATATAACCTATGTACCTAACTCTAGATGAGTAATCCTGAACTCGAATGAATGCCATCAGCATGTCAGTATTTAGTTCCAATGAGTTGGAGTTATGATTCAGTCTCAATTTGGAAAAAATGATACACCACGAGCTGTTTCATTCATTCATTTGGAGTACTCATTCATTTGTATAACACGTTTCATGAAACATGGATTTCATTGCTTCCAGCAAATACTTCATACATTCCTAGCCATGCCGTACATATTCATCAACATAATAAAAACAACTGTAGCCACTAGTATCTTCACTAAAAATGCAATTTCACTAAGAACACGTAGGCACATCTCCATCTTTTCAAACATTGCAGCATCAGGCTTCAAGTCCGGACGTCGGTCAACATGACGAGAAATCACACGATTCTCCATCCGCTCCTCAGGAGGGCTAAAAATTCTCTGGTAGTTCGTCGGCACATGACGGTTCTTAATCAAGAAATCCTCGTACTCATCATCCCAGTACCAGAAATCACACCCGCTTCCATCTCGCTGCCAAAAAAGAACCAAATAATACACATCCAGGAAAAAAAATCAGAGCTAGGAGTAGAAGTAGAACCATCACACGTAAAGCCAAAAATCACACCTTGTAGCTTGGGCAGATGTAGAAGTATCGACCGTTGTTCTTCTCGGTTCTCGCCATCAATGCCTGAACCGTCCGCCGCTTGCATCTGTCGCATTCCACAAGAGGCAGCACCACTGCCATCCGCGGTGGACGACCAGACGATGACGAGCTGCCATCCATGGCGGAAGGTAAAATCGAACCAAACTATGAATGGGCGGGCTGTTCAATTGATTCTGGACGGGGAGGCTCGTAAGCGCTGGGTGCTAGGGTTCTAGGTCACGGGGATTTGGGGATTCGACTGGAGACGAAGCCAAGGCGCCCGCTTTAATTCCCGCGGGTATCGAGCGTCGCCGCCGTGGATCCAGCGTGGCCAGCGTGGCATGCCAGGTGAGCGTCTGGGCCAGCTCGCGGCCCGTTTGGATGGCGGATTGAGCCCAAGCCAACTTTCTGTACCCGCTTTTGATGTTTTCTAACTTCGGGGACCCAAGTGGCACACCCTGCCAAGTTTAGGGACCGCCCGCGTATTTTACTCAAAGAATAGCATGGCCCAGTGTACTATCCGGCAACAGTATTGAAAGATGACTTTTCTCCTACTTCTCCAGATGCTCTTCTCACATCCACCCACACCAACCGAGCACAATCATCTTTCTTCTCCCAGTCCCGAGTGAAAGACAAGATCAAATCTATCTGGCACCATCTTGCCTCAGGTTTCTGTATTTACTTTCTTCATAGTTTCTTTCTTGTTTAACTTCTTTTATTGCTTAGAATAAATATCTTACGATTTGCAGGAATAACCCCTCTTCTCAAAATGGGCGCTGAACTAACTGTCACAGGATGGTTTCTTTCACCAATCATACGGGAGATGCAAGATACGGCTTTGGCCTACATAAAGGGACAGGTTAGTTGGAAGAAGGATCAGGAGAAGGACCTTGAACGCCTTGACACTATCCTTACAGAGATCCTGACCATTGTGGATGTCATTGAGAAGCGGGAGATTAAGGATGGAAACCAGAGGAGACTGCTAAGCATACTTAAAGATGCCATTTACAACGCTGTTGATGTGCTGGACAGCTTCCAATACATGGTCTTGAAGTCCAAGGTTGACAGCCAATCTGTGGTGAGTTGTGCCACCTCATCCTGTATTTACCTGGGTAAACGTTTGATTGGCACCGATAAATTTCGGTGGAAGCTAGCAGATATTTTGGAGAAACTAGGTGAGGTCAAAACGACAGCAGATACCTTATTGAAAGTAGTTAATTTTGACAATGCTACTGCAAAGTTATTGCCAGTAACACGGCTGCGTGTAACTTCCCCTTTAAAGGAAAACAGCAGTATATATGGTCGAAGAGATGAGCTTGATAAGCTGAGAGATATGTTGTTTTAGATAAGTGATAGTAACGCTGATGCACCTGGACCTAGTGACTCGAGCATTAATGTTATATCCATCGTAGGTGTTGGTGGGGTTGGGAAGACTAGCCTTGCACAGTTGGCATTCATAGATGAGCAGATACGCATGAACTTCAATCTCAGGATGTGGGTTTCTGTATCTGATACTTATGACGAGATTAGATTAACGAGGTATATTCTGGAGTCTTTAACTGATGCAAATTATCACACTGTTACTGAATTTGACAAATTGCAGAACGCTCTTCGTGAAAAGATAGATGCAAAGAAATTTCTGCTCATATTGGATGATGTTTGGTATGACGAGGACAAGACAAAATGGGAGAATGAACTACTATGGAGCAAAGTTCTGTCCTCTTTAAACACTGGACTGGAAGGATCGAAGATTTTGGTGACAACTCGAGCTGACAAAGCTTGTAATATCCTGCATGCTAGGACACCCCCATTACGTTTGGGAGGATTGGACAGAGATAATTACTGGTTGCTATTCAGAAACTATGCCTTCGGTGACAAATATCCAGTACAATTTCCAGAACTTAAGGAAATAGGAATACAGATTGCTAAGAGATTGAATGGTTTGCCTCTAGCAGCAAAGATAATCGGTCGCCTATTGAATTCCGATTTAGATGCTAGCCACTGGAAGAAAGTTCTGGAGAGTGATTTATCTGACGATGTTATGAAGGTTCTCAGGTTGAGTTACCAACACTTGCCTGTCCAATTGAAGCTATGCTTCAGCTTCTGTAGCCTTTTTCCAAAGGACTGGCGTTTTGATCCTAAAAGGCTAACTGAAATGTGGATTGCACAGGGTTTTGTACAGAGGGAGGATTCATATGACACTGATTCGAATATTGAGGATATAGCAAAGGATTACTTTAATGAACTTGTACAAAGATCATTCTTTGAGCGCTCATTGTTGGATCTTCCAACAGAGTATGTCATGCATGATTTGATCAATGACTTGGCTCGGAGTGTCTCGAAGGATGAGTATTTCAGGATTGAAAATGATAAGCAAAAGGAGATCCCACCAAACATCCGCCATTTATCAATATCAGCAAATTTGTTAGGCAGCATGAAGAAAGCGGAGTTGAGAAATTTGCGTACCTTGATTGTTTGGAGGAAAACATGGCCTTGCTTAGAATTCTCCCTTCCAGATGATGTATTTAAGAAGTCCAAAAGCATCCGTGTGCTGGACATGAGCGGTTGTTGCCTAGAGAGGTTTCCTACATCAGTGGAAGGTCTTAAACATTTGCGCTATTTTGCTTTTCGGGTTCCTAAGAGGCCATGGCAAACATCGTTGGCTCGGCTTTACCACATGGAGGTCTTGGTCACAAGAGGACACTCCTGCCAGGTAAGTGAATGTGTTAATCTTCCTGCAAACATGAAGAGGAACCTGCCCAAGTTAAGAAAAGCTTTACTTTTAAATGTTGGTGGAGCCACGATGTCTGGTTTGGGAGGGCAGACTCTACTCCATGGCCAAGGGGAGTTCCATGTCAGGAAGGAGAGTGGCTACAGACTAGGTGAGCTAAAGGAGATGAACAATATCAGAGGACAATTCAAAATTAGATTTCTTGAGAATGTTGAACATCAGCAAGAGGCAGTCAATGCCTTCCTAGATTGCAAAGAGCATATCGAATTTTTGGAACTCGAGTGGAGCATTCATGCAAGGGCATTAACTTCTGATTTAGATTATGGCGTTCTCAGTGCCCTTAGACCTCACCCTGATCTCAAACGGCTGAAGATCACTGGATACAGAGGGACGAGGTCACCCACCTGGTTTGAGACAAATTGGCTGACTGCATTGAGTTCTGAAATTCTTGATAACTGCATGGGTTGGGTACAGTTGCCCCCTCTCGGTCAGCTTCCACTTCTTAATTATCTTGTACTGAGAAACATGCATGCTGTAAGGCAGATAGGCCAAGAATTCTATGGGAATGGTGAGAGAAATGGCTTTCCAATGTTAGAAGAAATAATATTTGATGGCATGCTCAACTGGGAAGGGTGGTCTGGAATTGAAGATGGCCTTTTGCTTCCTTATCTTGCAAGACTGCACATAGGGAAGTGTCCTAAGCTTCGAGACACGCCAGCCATTAGTGCAATACCTAGAGTTGAAGTGGAAATAACAACTCATTCCCCACCAATGCTTTGTTTAATCGATTCACTAATTGCAATGGCTTCACAGTTGATCTTTCTAGTCAGCTCCCACAGCTTCTTGAGTGACCTGAACAGTGAGCAACTCAACCATGTTGCTGAGTTGAATCTGAAGAACTGTACAGATCCAATGCCAGCTGGTGGGTTTCATGGACTTAGCTCCCTTGAGGTGTTCAGAATTAGCGACTGTCCAATGCTATTCTCATCCAATTGTATAGAAGACCAGGACACTAATTTTCTTCCTCCATCTATTTGCCACCTTGAAATAGCTGCCAGCAATGTTCAGTCCAGTTTGTTACAGAAGTACCTGCAAGGTTTAACTTGCCTGTCCACCTTGGTGCTTGATAGTTGCCACTCTATGATCTCATTATCATTTGCTTGCGGACCCCACCTCACTGCTCTAGAAAAAATAAACATTAGAGATTGTGACGACCTAGCTTCATTGGACGGCTTTGGAAATCTTGGTGCCCTGCGAGAGTTAGTAATTGCAAAATGTCAGAATTTCTGCTCCTTGCCAGCTGACTTGAATACAGTTGGATCTCTCAACAAATTAGTCATATGTCAGTGTCCATTGATGAGGTTTCTTCCTGGAGGTGGCCTCCCTGTTTCTATGCGGACAATATTGTTGTCAGGCTGCCATCCGGAGCTCGATAGTGAGCTTCAAAGGAAGGAAGGTGCTGAGTGGAGCAAGATTGTTCATATCCCTGAGAAGAAACTAGAGGTATGTGCTGCTTGTCATTCATTTCCAGTGGATCCAGAGTTCCTGACATGATGTTGCATGCTCATTGATTTGCATACTTGTTGATCTTGGTGAATTGTGCAACAAGCATTGGCAAAGTCACATAGTTTCCTCGTTGATAGTTCTTGTTGCCTAGTAGTTTCCAATAAAATTCAGTTGTGTTAATATGTGTGGGTTCGTTTTGCTCCTGTGTTTGTTTGCACTCGTGGCACATCTTATGGATGGTTTGAACTGGTTTTTGTACAATATTTTTCTTCTTTAATGATATGATACACATATCTCTGAGAGAGATTTCGTTATTTGGGTCAATCCACTCACCTTGCATAGTTGAGAAATAAAATGGTATGTGCTTAATTCTACTACTAATATTGTACCATCTGGCCAGGTTGGCCTGGACGATTTGTTGACTATATTTCCTAACAGTTCTTCCTGATGTGCTGCATATTCTATTAGTAAAAGGTATGTTTTCTTACTACCATGCATTTCGATTTAGGCGAACTAAATAACAGATCATACCGCTTCTAGAGTTCTGTGCGGACATAACAAATTATCTGAAGCTTTTGCTCTATCCCAGGATTGGTAGCTTTTTCAATGGATGTTGCCTCAGTTCATCAGTGGCAATTCCACAATGGGGACAAAAAAAGAAAAAAAAGATGCGCTCCAAATGTGTCGTGTGCAGGCCTTGTCAATGTCAACTGCTGAGTGGTTGAATTCAAAATACTCATCTCGGCCTGTTATCTGATTTGTCTATTCGCGTGAACACCTTGTGACGTCTCCCAAGAAGCGTTGGAGCAACTGTGTTGTGTGACGCCCAGCTCAAGTCCTGGTGCAGCTGTTTAATTCTGGGGCTGTGCTACTGTTATAAGTATCTTTGTTAGCCTGACATATCTCTATCGATAATATAGAGATGGTGCCTTTGCAAATCATATGTATGTAGCAGTGTAGGGTGGTGTTTAGTTCCTTGATTGCTAAATATTGTTAGTTATGCCCAAATTTTATTTCAGCAAGGATATATGCATGATGCACGATACAATTATGGAGTAGCTGTGATATTTCCTTTGGCAAGCCAATGTAGAGAGCTTTTTCTTGGCTACAAGGAGTCAAATTGGGCATAAAACGGTGGCACTAGGGCAAATATATAAAGCGAGTCCGTTGACCCGTCCTCCTTTAATTTAGAGGCCATCGTGGGAGCCTGATCTCGACTTTCAAGCCTTGGTCGGCCAGCTTCCACCTTGGAGCTTTTACAGCCTGCTCCAGTGCTCATCGAGCAGCTCCGCGCCGCTTTAACCAACTCCACAACTCCCAAAATTGTTACTGTATAAAAGAACTCCCCCAATGCAAAAACGTGCTTGACGGGGACAAAATCCTCGCGAGGCCGCGGCTCTGATTTTTTAATGCTTTACTCTCAGCATGAAAAATCCTCACATGCCGTACGAGACGAACATGGTTTTGACGCTGCTGCATCCAGCATTTTTCATGAAAATCACACAAAGAAAACCCTCAAAGCGGAAATACAGTGACGGCTGCACCCAGCATTTTTCTACTGCAATTCAATCTCTCCATAATACTCACTCTACTTGTTAGATTTAGCCATTTAGTTGCTTCTTTGTGTTTACGGGGATGTGTTTTTTTTTTCCAAAGGTGAAGAATGTTGAATTCTGATCCCGATTTGAGCTCTAAATTTCTTACTAGATTTTGGTTGGATTGTTGGGGACGCGTGGAGATTGCTTAAATTAAGACGTTGCTATGATGCAAGGTGATTATATCACTCAAATGTATTATAGACTGTTCATGGTTGCTTTATATTTATTTTTCCTTTTGCATGGTGAAGAATCAAGAATGAGTTAGAGCTCCACGCTAGATATTCACTACAACAAGATGGACCTCAATTTTAGAAGATGGACCTAAACATATTTAAATTATATAAAATTTACCCTGCATCCCTGCCCCATGGTTAGCTATTGGAACCCTACAAATGGTGTAGGAAATTTTAGTCAAGAGGCGGAGATTGGGTCAATAATCACTCGACTAAAACTAGGGCTCAAAGTATTCCATATGTAAATCTATTTTATCCTACACATGCTATTTAACATTAAATTTATCTAAAATGATACTCTACTTATCCAAAATACTAACAACATAGTCAACCTAATCAACAAATTAGAAAAAAAGGCACACGAGAAGTAATTGTGGAAACATAAATATAACTCCTGAGAAAACATGGTGATTTATCCCATTGTATTGGTAGGCCACATGACCACCTCTAGTCCACGTTGGCTCACCACTCACTCTTAATAAACCAAGTATGTACCAAGTCCCTTCCAATTACTGTCTTGATCTAGACACCAAGACACGCCATCAACATCAAGTAAAACCTGAGTGCCACCAAGCACCAAGGCAAGGCCACCATCATCACTACGGAGCTTTTTCAAGATGGGGTCTCCTCGTCTTTACACAAAGTGTCCTCACCTCTCCACACCAAGTTAGAGGGTTCACAACGAGTACAATTGCTTACCGCATCAAGACTTCTTGAGCACTCGGCTCTAGAGGTAGGCTACACTAAGCACTCTTTTATAAACGAGCAAGGGTCTAAGATTTAATCCTTTAGCCCTAAATGGCTTGGAAATGATGTTTAAGTGTTCAATGATTGTAGCTTCAGGCACGGTGTCTCCAGCTACCCAAAATAACTTGTTGGATGGGGTATAAATAACCTAAGCCGCGGATGAGTTTCATTCTTCATTCTTTTAATAAGTTTCTATGGTTCATAAGCTGCGGCTTACATCCTCTGTCTGGCTACTCTCTTTATGAAAATATGTGTGTGAAAGAAAAAGATAAAAGAACTCTCAAAGCATGGATGTTTTCTCGCTCTATAATTTTCTATGAATTCTTTTGACCGAAAAAGTTTCTCAAAACTTTGTCCAAATCTTTCGTATAAAGTTTTTGGAAAGTGTTTCCTCAAAACTTTCCTGGGGGAAATAGGGAAGTGTCTGACAGAAGAAATTTTTAAATCATTATCAAGATCGTCTAGCAAAACGAAATTGCGGTAGTACATGACAGCAGTGGGCCGAGGACAGAGAGGAGATCCATACAGAGAGCCACGGCAGCACGGACCTATTACCTATTAGCTCTCCACACAAATTAAGCTGCATGCGAGCGATCATGCCAACGCCGCCACGCCTTGCTCTCCGCTGCCACCTCCCCTTGTTGCCGTGCTTGCGCTGGGGCAACAGGCTCGTTTTCTGCCGCCGCCGGCGGCGGCGGCGCGGACCAACCTGACCAACCTGTAAGGTTCTCAGTAGGAGCGGCTAAAACGTTAGTCACTCCTACTGTGAACCTTACAAACCGCTCCTGTAAAGGGAACCACTGCAGGAGCTTTTTAGTAGGATCGTCTCGGATATCCGATCCTACAGAGGTTTGTGCACCGATTCTGCTGAGTTTTTTTTTTAGCAGTGGTAGTAGTCATTTTCATATGCTACAGAGGTTTGTGCACCGATTCTGCTGAGCTTTTTTTTTTATAGCAGTGGTAGTAGTCATTTTCATATGCTAATACCTTAATGCTCTTAGGTCCAAACATAGAAGGGTCCAAATCGTTTATGATCATAAATAAGGTTGATATATCAGTTTTAAACACTCTAGAAATGTGGCATATCTTTCCCCTCAAGCGCTCTGGCTCTCCAGTTCCAAGTCATATGTAGTTCAAAGTAGAATGTATGGGAGATCCATTGACCTATACTGGAGTGTCACGTAGATCTAGTGGGTAGAGGAGATATTAAAGATGCCCATGACAGCTGCCATAAGGCATACTCCAATGCCGTGTAGTGGCGTTAGTTCACTTTATTCTATTAGTTACTAGGCCCATTAATTCACCCATACCATGTTTCTTACTTAGCATAGCGGACAGAGATATGTTTAACCAACGAGAAGCTGTCATTCTACCGTGGCCTCCGTGCTTTAATGTTTATCACCGGTCAATTTATTTTTAAACTAAACGTTAAAAGCCGGAAAAAATAGTAGTATCATTTTATATTCTAGTTTGGACCGTGGCAATTCGAGACTCCACCAAATAGCTGCGGTCTGCGGACAACAGAGAACACAGTGTGAGTGCGTGACCGTCTCGCCGCCGTCATCTCCTGCCACCTCCGGCAGGTCGTGCACCACAGGCTCCTGGCACCTCCGGTAGCAAATCATCTCCAGCCACTCGGGCGTAATGTACCCTTGGGTGCCCCGGACATGGGTCACCGTTGTGAGCACCTGCTGGCTCCCGAGCAGCTTGGAGATCCCAAAGTCGGTGATCCTCAGGACGCCATGGCTATCCAACAGGATGTTGTGGGGCTTGATGTCGCAGTGGATAATAATCGTGGCGCTGCAGCCGTCGTGGAGGTACTCGATGCCCCGGGCAATGGCGAGGGTGGCCTCAGTACGCCAACGCCACAGAGGCCGCTTCTCTGGGTTGAAGAGGATGCTGCGGAGCGACCCTCCTGATTCGGTCTTCGACAAGAGATAAGATAAGTCCATTCTCGATGGGGGTTTCATTTTCCACTTTTTAAGAGTATCACATTAGCTTTTGTGTATGTAATAGTATATCTTTGATTATCTTTGATTTTATCTATGTGTGAAACTCTTTCATTTTCTATGAAACTCTCTCTATCTCTTCATAATTACCTTGTAGTGTCATCCACCATGCCAGCGATCATGCCAACGTCGCCATGCTTTGCACTCCGCCATCTCCTTCCCTTCCTTGTTGCCGTGCTTGCACTGGTGCAACTGCAGGCTCGTTTGCTGCCGGCGGCGGCGGCGGCCGTGGCGCAGACCAACCTGACCTCGGGAGACACCCTGACGCCGCCGGACTACATCACCAGCCCGTCGGGCGGCTTCGCCTTCGGCTTCCGCGCGCACGACTCAGACCCCACCAAGTTCATCCTCGCCACATGGTTCCGCTTCGGCGATGACAACTCCATGCCCCAGCCGGAGTCCGTGGTGTGGTTCGCGAAAGAGTCTAGCATGGGCGCCACGCCCAACGCCACGGCGCAGTCCGTCCTCAGCATCCGGCCGGCCGACGGTCAGCTCACGCTCACCGACGGCAGCCAAGTGCTGTGGAACGCCTCGAATCCCAGCACGCAGCGCGGGTCCGTCCTCGTGCTTAGCGACTCCGGCAACGTCATGCTCCTCGGCGACGGCGGCGAGGATGACGTGCTCTGGGAGAGCTTTGGGTACCCGACGGACACGCTCCTGCCGGGCCAGACTCTGCTGGGGGGCCTCTACTCCAAGCGCGCGGACACGGAGTTCACCACCGGCCGGTTCACCTTGGCTGCCCAGAGCGACGGTAACGTCGTCCTCTACATCGACCTGTTCACCGGCAACATACTGCAGAACGCCTACTGGGCTACGAACACCAACGGCCCCAACAGCAACACGACGATCACCTTCGACGAGCAGGGCCACCTTAACTACACACTCTACTACAACGGCACCGTCAAGAGCGTCAACACCTTGATCTCGCCGGATGACACATCCACCCCCGGAGGCGATCTCCACTACTTCCACTTCGCCAGGATGGACACTGACGGCATCGTCCGTACCTACGTCCGCCCCAGAAACGGCGGAGAGAACCCGTCCTGGGCCGTGTCGGGCACGCTCCCCAGCGAAGGGGACGGCGGCGGGGAGGAGGACGAGTTCTCACTCGTGGAGATGCCCCACACCACGTGGGAGATCTCCATATACTACAAGAAGTTCCCGTCGGTGACGGAGGAGCAGTGCCGGGACTACTGCCTCAGCGACTGTTTCTGTGCGGCCGCGCTGATGATCGGCGGATCCGATTGCGCGGAGGTGGGGGCGCTGACGTACGGACGGCAGGGAAGTGATGTGGCGACCAACGCGCTGATCAAGGTGCGGAAGGGGAACACTTCCAACACCGCGAGACCGTCGAGATCGGCAAGGACGAGAGCGATCCTACGTCCGTACAAGATCATCACCGTTTGCTTGGCCATCATCTTAGTGATCACCGTCGGCGGCATCGTGGCATGGTATCATCTCTCCAGGAACAGAGATGGCCAGCAGCCATTGAGCTCGAGCGTGAGAGCGTTCAGCTGGAAGGAGCTTTACCAAGCCACCGATGGCTTCAAGAAGCTGCTGGGCAAAGGGAGCTTCGGGGAGGTCTACAAAGGAACGATGAAGACATCGCCGCAGCAGCCGACGCAAGTCATCGCGGTGAAGAAGCTCATCGACTCCCACGAGTACAGCGAACAGGAGTTCTCCAACGAGGTGCAGTCCATTGGGCAGATCCACCACCGGAACTTAGTCCGCATGATTGGCTACTGCAAGGAAGGCAAGCACAGGATGTTGGTGTTTGAGTTCATGCCCGGAGGGTCTCTACGCAACATCCTCTTCAACCAGAAGGAGAGGCGGCCCCCGTGGCACTGGCGAGCCGAGGCCGCTCTCGCCATTGCGCGAGGCATTGAGTACCTCCATGATGGATGCAGTGCCAGGATCATCCATTGCGACATCAAGCCCGACAACATCCTACTAGACGACCTTGGCATCCCGAGGATCACCGACTTCGGGATCGCCAAGCTGTTGGGGAACCAACAGGTGCACACCACAGTGACCCACGTCAGGGGCACCAGAGGGTATATTGCGCCTGAGTGGCTCCGCGGCGACACCAAGGCAGATGTGTACAGCTTTGGCGTCGTGCTGCTAGAGATGATCTGCTGCAGGAAGTGCCAGGAGCCGGTGGTGCCTGACCCTGACCTACCGCAGGGAGGGGAGGACGACGAGACCGTCACCTTGTTTGGTTGGGCGGCGCAGCTGGTTGGCGCACGGCAGACGGAGCTGATGCTGCACGTCGACGACGGCGTCAACACCGCAGAGGACATGGAGAGGGTGGACCGGTTTGCGCGTGTGGCGCTCTGGTGCATGGAGCCGAACCCGCAGCTGCGGCCGACCATGCACCGGGTGGTGCAGATGCTGGAGACAACCAGTAAACAAGCTCTGGTTGACGTGCTGCCTGACCCTCCCGAATGTTACATGGAATCCTCCCCTTTAATTCGTGAACTCAGGATGAAAGAATGATTAGATAGGACCACGCATCTTCATTCACGCACGGACAACTCCAAAGTGGCGTATTTAAGCCATGTTTGCTTCTATTAGCGGCTAATAATTAGCTGGCTACTAAATCTTAGTGAAAATTAGCTAGCTAATTGTTAGCGTTTGGTTCCAACGGCTAATATATTACTCCATCCGTCCCAATTATAGTTCGTTTAATTTTTTTAGCACCATGACCAGTTCGTCTTATTCAAAATATTTGCGAAAAAGTAGAAAAATTCAATTCATATAAAGTATATTATTGCTAAACTAAAGCACAATGGAAATAAATGATAACTGTGAATGAAAGATTTTGAATATGATGAGCCGGTCAAATTTGGTATAAAAAAATCAAACGAACTATAAATTAGGACGAATGGAGTAACTGATAGGTGCAAGAGCCTTTTTACATGCTATTAGCTGACCAGCTAATTCGATAACTGTTAATTGGAGTCCAGCTAATCATTACCTATTGTATAGCTAGGTCTGTTTGGTTATATTTAACTGCTATTATTTTAGCAGCTAACTATTATTAAGTACAGGGAACCAGACATGCCCTTACAAGTTCTTAATTTTCTTAAATAACACTCGGAACACTTGGTTGACTCTCGATCCTTACCGAGCTTTGCTTCTTGCATCGAGTTGCGAGTAGTGCGGTCATAAGTTTGTTGTTTTTAATGGCCTTCGTTTTAGGCTGGGCTCACCAAGCGCCCAAATAGGATACTGTGGACAGAAAGAAAAATAGGTAGAATAGTGGATGGGCTAAATTCGTTGACGCCTTACGAAGGACATGCATTACCGGGCGCCTTGTCGATCGAAGGGAGCCCGTGTGTTTGAATATAAGGGGTTAAAATTTAGCCAATGGGTTAAACTTAGCCCTGGCGATTTGGCGACCGATAGCCATGATGGAATCGAGCTATAGATTTCCCGCCGTGTGCACGTGTAGGTCCATCTCCGGCTTCTCTTTCTTCTTTTTTTTTTCCCCACCGGGGCATTTCGCACCCTTCGTCCATGCATGATCTCGCGAATGATCCAGCTTCTTTTATGCCCTGTTATCGCACCTCCTTGTTATGTCCCCTTTCCCCTCCTTCCATTGTATATTTAAATTCTGATATACTTGCAAGTTATTATAAAAAAGTTATGATACATGAGATATGTGCATCAGTTCGTAATTTATTACATAAGTTATTGTCCTAAGTTTGTCGGTAATAAAGTTATAAATGAACTGCAAGTTATATACTTAGAAAGTATTACTTATGCATGCACCGAAGTTATGAGTTATACGTAAGATATAAGTTATATTACATAAGTTATTATAAAAAATTTCTCCCATCCCTAAGCTGGCTCACTTGGGCCAGTTTTCTGCTGTTAGACAATTAGGCCAGTTGAGGGCCATTTGAATTAGAAAACCAGGTGGAGATCCTCTCCCCTCCGTCGACCTTCAAAAAGTTGTCATAAAAAAATTGTACATAAGAAACATACATAAAAAATTATAAGTGATATTCTTAGAAGGCATGACTTATGCACAGCAGATATGAATTATACGTGAAACGTATAAGTTATACTCCCTCTATATTTAAAGATAAGTCACGGTTGAATTTTTTTTTTAAATTTCAATCGTTCGTCTTATTAAAAAAATTTATAATTTATTTTGTTGTGATTTGTTTTATCATTATAGAAAGAGTTTGTGAATGATTTGTTTTCTTATATATTTACACAAAGTTTTTGAGTAAGACAAACGATTGAAGTTTTAGAAAAAAAAATCAAACATGACTTGTATTTAAATACGGAGGGAGTATTACATAGTTTATCATAATAAATTTATCCATAAAAATATACATAAAAAATATAAGTTATATACACAGAAGGCATCGACCTCTGTCCTCCTCACCGGCGACATCCGACAGAACGCCTACTGGGCTACCGGCACCAACGGCCCCAACGCCAACACGATCGACGATCACCTTCGACGACCAGGGCCATCTTAGCTACACACTCTATGACGGCACCGTCAACAGCTTGATCTCGCCGGGGCCGAGCTCCGCCCCTGGCCGCAACCGCCACTACAGCCAGGATGGACACTGACGGCATCGTCCATACCTACGTCTGTTTAAGAAACGACGCGAATAACAATATTTTCGGCGGCTAAAAGCAATCGCTTAAACCTGCCCACCGAAAATTAGAGCCCACCCTACCCCAAACCCACCCAACAGCCGTGCACGAGCACACTATCCAGCTGCCACCGCGCCCCTGCCAAGCCGACGCCGACCGCCCGCCCCGCCCCCGCCCCTCGCCCTGCCCGCCGCGCCACCCCCCGTGGCGAGCTCTTCCCCATTGGCCGCCCTAGCCATCCTCCGCCTGCGTGCCGCCCTTTCCGAGACTTGTCACGACCTCGCACCGCCCGGCAGTCGCCACACCGCCCCACCGGCCACTGCCCTGCCCAGCTACCGCTGCCTAGGCGGGGGCGCGCCCGGCCTTGCCCCCGCAGGCTGCACCAAGATGGTTCGGGCTCTACACCAAGAGGGGCGGGTGGAGCATCCGCACACCTATCCCCGAAACCTGAGATGGAAACCCACCCCAGCCTCAATATCTTGGAAACCTGCAAGCCACACCTCCTTCTGCCAATGCAAGGCTTTAGCTTCCGCATAGTTCGGACCCCGCAGGAAACTTGCGGGTGGGGTTCTAAACCCACCCCCACCCCCGCCCCCGCGTATTTTGGATCCCCGAATCCACGAACCCACGGAGGAAAATTACACCCGCCCCCGCCCCCCGCCGGGTGCAAAAACCCATGGGGATCCACCCCGAACCCGTCCCACTACCATCTCTAGTGTTGTGTCACCTCAATATAGATATCTAGGGCTCGTTTGGATCCTATGAATTGTAATCTCATTCTAGTACTTTGATTCTATTTTAGGATTTGAAATTATTTGAATTGTGTAGAATCTAGCTCATTTCAAAATATTCTGTTTGGATGTACATAGATTTCGTTTCTAGGAATCAAATTCAGAAAGTGGTTTGGATATTGAATATAGGGAATCGAATTAAATCAACCTGGAGTCTGCTTGTGCATCAACTAATTGGAGCTTGCATCAGCCTAGAGTCCGCTGCAAGTGTTTTGCTTTGATGGTTTCAGGCAATTCTGCACTGGTGAGCACAAGTAAGAGACTCCGGCCATTGGTTATCTCCCTGTTTTCCTGACTCGGGGTTTGATTCTGCTCATCTAGCTCCACCCTCATCATGTATTTAGTCTATTAGCATACATATGTACGTGCAATATTCACATGTTGTGAGATAATCAAGCAGACAATATAAAGAAAAAAAGGAAAATAGAATTAAAAGGAAAGAGTTCCAATTGATTAGCGCCGTTCCTTTCTCATTAAAACGAAGAGAAGGAAAGTAATACGTGGGTATGGATATAAAATGAGGTGAGAAATAAAGAGAGAAAGTGAATGAAATATTTTGCATCTATGAGTTTTGAGTCTTTCCATCTCTTTCTAATTTTTTTCAAACTGTGCAGTGAGATCAGCCTGACGGGTATACCTATACTTTTATAGGTAAAAATTTTAGAAAACTCATTCATTTATAGTGGAGATTTGCTTGTACAAATTCGTTTCAGGAAAAAAGTATACGTAACCCTCTAGACTATACTGCATACTACATAGTATACTTAACCCTGCGAACTAAAAAAACCAAATGTTTAACACTTAGCCCCGTTTGGATGTACAGTGGTCTTTTACACGTGTAAATGGTTTCCCTATGTATTTATTTGTGCACAAGAATACCTTTGGTACCACCGGAGAGTTTTATTCCGGCAAAGAAAAGAAGTGAGCGCAATAAAGCGCGAAGCAGGAGCCACGTGGATGAGGCGGGCACCCGCGCCACCGCCGGCGTCGGCCGCAGTGCCGTGTCCCGCCGACGCACCACCGACTCCTCCTCTGTGGAGCCACCACACCCCATCCTCCACCGCGGCGCGGCCTGCTGCTGCCGCACGCAGCCGCAGCATGGGCCACCACCAGCCCCACCTCCAGCAACGCGGGCCGCTGCTGCCGCAAGGTCTCCGCTGATCTGTAGCCATGGCGGATTGGCGGGGCTGCAGCGTGGGGGTTCTCCGGATCGAGTGGACGGCGTGGCAAGGGGGTCGCCGGCCCTCTGCTCCCCACTCGAATCACGCAGCCGGTGTTGGAGTAGAAGGTGGCCGCAGACTATGGTGACTTTTGCGTGGAGATTTCCAGATCGAGCAGAGAGGTTGGAGAAGGGAGATCGAGGATGGAGAGCGGATATGAAGGGGATGCCGGGGGGTTTGAGCAGAGAGCGAAGCATGGAGGTGGAGGTCGGCATCGTGGATTCATGGTGCTCGGTGCCGCCGCCGCACGCCGCCCGCGAGCGAGGAACGAGTGAGCGAAGACAGGAGGTTGAGCCTCGATATTTGTCGTGTAATTTTTCTGACCTGGGTAGATGCTTTTTCTTTTCCGGTAGTTTTGGCCCAATCGCAGCGTAAAATAAATGGGCTCACCGAGTATTCAAACAGCAGATACCGTATCCATGTCGGAAAAACTTTGAAACCTGTAATTTACGAAGGTACTGGGCTTAATACCGAACATCTAAACACGTCTGTTTGTAAAACCGGACAAAACACGTCTGGATGGTATTGGAGGGTGGTTTTGCCACTGTGGTGCGCATGTTAGCGCCATCTTAACATACATGTGGACTGGTCTACATGTCAGGGCATATCCTCATCTCTCTCTTCTCCTAGCTCCAGGTGCCACGAGCACGCCGCCGCCGGGCATGCCCTCACCACAAGTCGTGCCCCCGCATGCCGTCACCTGATAGAGCCAAAGGCCGAGGTGGGCAAGCAAGCCACCGCCGGATGCGAGGGCGAGCAAGCCAACACTGCCGCCGTCTAGTGGAGGGATGGCGCGCTGCCGCCGAACATGAGGGTGAGCCCCACGCCGCGGGCGAGCCGCCGCCGCCGCCTATGAGAGGCCTCAGGGGCGAATTTAGACCATTTTTTCGGGGTCAGCCGACCCCGACAAAATTTACAAATCCTTCACTAAATCACTATTTGAACCCTAGAAAATGTATACTATACAATGAAATTGACCCAAATGACCCGTTGATGTTTTCTGCTAGATTCGCCCCTAAGAGGCCTCCCCTCTCCCAAGTGTGCTGCGAGCACGCAGCCACCACCCAGGCACGCGGCCACCACCCCAGGCATGCCTCCACCGCCGTCGGGCGAGCCCCCACCGCCGTTATCACCATGGTGGAGCGCATCTTCTTGCTGCTTTGACCGGTCCATCCAGTAGTCCCACTCCCACACGCCATTGCCCAAAAAATCTGCCATTGGACGCCCCCTCGGTCTTCGATGATACAGATGCAAACGACGCGGTAGCGGTCAGCCTGTCCCGTGTCCACTCGAGCCGCATCGCACTCGCGGACATGTGCGGCGGCCCGTCTCATGCCGCATCACGCTTGTGGACGTCCGCGGCGGACCGTCTCATGCTGCACTACGCGCCGCGCAGCTGCTAGCTATTGTGCTCCATCGTCGAGTCACCATGGTTCGTCGTCTCGCTAAACCATGAGCACGTCTAGCTAGCCAGAGGACCTAAGCTAAATAGAATAGCGCTGAGAGTCGTTTGGCTCAGGGGCGGATTCAGGACAGGGGCTGGGGAGGGGGGGGCTGCAGCCCCGGTCCAAGGTCTGAAACACCGTGTACTAACCATATTTTGACGTTGTCGGAGCGTGAGCTCCGGCCGGGTGGCGGAATGCACCCGCCCGATCCTAAGTACTATGACTAGTTAGGGGGAGCGATCGCTGATAGCCACGTAGCCAAGGCACGATGGTGACACAAGGGTTTAGAGTGGTTCGGGCCGCCGGAGCGTAATACCTACGTCCACTGGAGGTGAGGTCTTGTATTGGTTTGAGTGAGAAGGAGAAGTCTTCTCTGGATGCTCTTCGGGTGTGTGTTTCAGCCTATCCTCTACGTCTCGCATGCCTCCCTTTTATAGACCAAGGGGTGTATGTACATGGTGACCGGGGCCCGACAGGTGGTCCCGGCCTGTTATCTCTACCCGGCAGAGTTCCCTTATGCTGTCCTGACTTCTTGGGTTATTTCCGGCAGAGGTCAGGGCCTTCGGCAGCGCCTCTGTCGGTGTGTCCTATGCTCCGTTGCCGTGATGTCCTCTCATCCCTGCACCTTGTACCTGTATCCGCCGCAGCAGTATGGCGCCGTTCGGGAAGTGCTCCGCCGGTCTGGAGTGTCCGGAAATGTCGCCACGCCGCCCCTACTTGCACTGTTCGGTCCAATCCGCCGTAGTACCCGGCGGTATGGCTCCAAGGGCAGGAGCGGGCGGCGCGTCATTACAGGCGGGTTACTGCGGCGTGCCACAGTGACCCTACCGCTATAGCCTGGGCGTGGCCGTCGTGCGTGGCATAGCCCACACCGCGTACGGTGTACTTGTTTATGCGGTTTAATCCCTGGTATCCGGCGGGAAGTTGACCGCTACGCCTTGTCACGGCCGCCGTTCCTCGGTAACGCGCGTCTCACAGTATGGTCACTGTCGCCTGTCAGCGGCGGTACCGGAGCCCGTCAGCGGATGTTAGGCCACGCCCGCCTGTCCGCAATAAATGCGGTAGGTGGGTGTGGCCCGCTGCCGGGGACCCCGCCGCGTGCCCGGGGGACACGTGGCGGCCCCGGACCAGGTTGTTGCGGGGGCGAGCACCCTCCGCAGCCCGCACCTTCCTCGCTGGGTGGGGGACACGTGGCCGCTCCGGACCTCCCCGAGCTGGGCCGGCTCGGCTCCCTTCCTGGGGTCGTAACGCGTCCCTAACTTAAGACCGGACCTTGTGGGAACATGTCTGGTCTTCCATATGGACCTGGGGTGCAGTCCGGCCCACAAGCGGTGGGTCAGAACTGCGAGTGCCTTTGGGCTCTTTCCCTACTGTGACACGTGGCAATACTGGCTGCTTCCTCTGGTTGACGGGGAGGCCAGGTGCGTTTTTCCCCAAGGGGGGATTAAACGCTTCTTTGTCAGGCTGCGTGGAGCCTTGTTATGTGCTGTACTTAGCTTTTGACCTGTATAAGCGGGTACCCGGTTTGCTGGGTACCGACAGTGGCCCCTGGGCCTATCTTAGGTGAGCTTGGGAACCTAAGGTGGGCCCACCAGCGCTTATCGCTTGCTCCCTCGGGGCTTCGTGTGGCCTTTGGCTCCGGCCCCTTCGATCCGCACTGGATCACCTGGGCGCCTGACGGGCCCCGCACGATCTGGTCGTACCAGGTCGTGGGAATTTTCCCGAGTTCCGAGGAGGCAGGCCTGCGCCGGTCAGACGAAGCGACGGGCCGCCTGCCCACCTCTCCGCAGTTAAGGCGGGGGGCAGCGGATCGCACGCTTGCCGCGCGAAAGCCGAGTGACGGTTCGCATTCTTTCTCACCCGGTTCCTTACCCGCCTGTCGCGGTTTGCGGCCCCTGGGGCCCCTTGTCAGGGGCTGGACGGGTTGCGGGTGCGTCCGTGCGTGTGTGCTTAAAGTATGAAGCGCGCTGATGGCTCCATTAAATAGGGCTTTTGACCGGATGCCTGGTACGCTTTCTCAGGCTTCGTCTCCGCTCCCTTAGCAACCGCAGCCGCGCCTCTCCTTCTTCGCCGTAGAGCTCTTTGCCCTCGCCGGCGCCGCGCATCCTCATCGCCTTTCGCTACTCCGATCCATGGCGATGGGTCTCGGTGATCCTGCCAACTGGCAGTCTGAGGAGGACCTCAACATCGTGCGTCGCCTCCTTGGCTGGACGGACGCAACACGACGCGATGGCGTCCGCGCGGGCTCCCTCCCCTTCCGCAATCTGCTGCCCGGGGAGTTTGAGCTCTTCGTCTCCTACCTCTACTGCGGTCTGGGGGTGCCGATCTCGTCCTTCTTCCTGCTGCTGCTGGAGGGATACGGGCTGCAGCTCCAGCACCTCACTCCCCACTCCATCCTCCAGGCGGCGATCTTTGTCCACCTCTGCGAGATGTTCGTAGGGGTGCCGCCCTGCGTGGCGCTCTTTCGCCACTTCTTCTCGCTGAAGGGTTCCGGTAGGAGCACGAGCGACATCGGCGGCTTCTACTTCGTGCTGAGGGGGTCCGGGAGGTCGTCAACCTACCTTCCCCCTTTTTCCAGCGCCAAGTGGGAGAACTGGCGCAACGACTGGGCGTTTGCGAGGGCGGATCCGAACGACCGGCTGAAGCTCCCTGAGGGCGGTCCAACCTCGCCCCGCCCGGAATGGGGTGCCCCTGCGGACCTGCTGGGCGACTTCTCCACCGTGCTAGTGAGGATCACTGAGCTCGTTAATGACGGGCTCACCTCGATGCACGTCCTCGCGGACTTCCTCACGCGGAGACTCGCCCCCTTGCAGCAGCGACCGAGGCGGGCATGGAGCTACACCGGCCCCAACGACTGCAGCCGGATTGCGCGGGGCGAGGTTAACAACCTGGCGCCCGGGCAGCTAGAGTCTTTGATGTGCCGCGTCGTGGGTGAGGCGTTCGTCCCCAAGCAGCTGGCTTTGCCCGCTGCCGTTACACCGCTCTGCAACAACCAGGCCCTGCGGACGGCGGTGCTCCGGGACATGCCTACACTTGACGATGCCGGGCTCGCGGTGCGGCAGCTCGGGGGCGACCCCAACCGGAGAATCAGCATTGGCGATGCTCCAATCGGGGGCGCCCGCGGTGGGGGCTCCACCCCTGCTGGTAAGGGAAAGGAACCCTCGCCGACGGCTGGCGGCGAGGAGAGGCGGCGTAGGCTGGTCCGCGGCGACAGGACCTCCGTTTCAGAGCCCGAGCCTAAACGCCAGCGGACCACGGAGGAGGGAAGCTCGTCCGGGCAGTGGGGGCGCCCTTCACCTCCGTCGCGTCCGGACCAGCAGCACCAGCAGCACCAGCAGCGCCAGCAGCAACAGCAGCAACAGCAAGCGCCGCTTCCGCCAAGGCCGAGCCACCAGCACCAGCGGCAGCATGTACCGCCGCCACTCAAGTCGGACCAGCAGCAGCATCGGCAGCAAGCGCCGCCACCGCCCAAGCTGGACCCTCAGCAGCAGCGGCAGCAAGTACCGCCACCGCCGAAGCCGGACCATCATCAGCGACGGGCTCCTGGCCTCCGAGGTCGCTGGACGGCGCAGACACCGAGGTAAGCTATTTTGGGTTGGCTCAAGCTTTTTTGCCGAGTCGCTGCTAGCTGCTCGAATTCTCTCGAGCCTCATTTCCTGCCTTGTTCAGGACATCTCGTCCGGTCAGCTCCTCCGCGGCTGCTCCTCCCGCCGGTGCTGTTCCACCCAGCGGATCCGGCGGTCGGGCGGACACGACTGAGGCGGTTGCTCCAGGTGGTCCGACACCGGGGGCCGCGACGGAGAGGACCGCACCGGTCGGTTCGGCGCCTGAAGTTGCGACGGGGTCCGAGGCCCCTCGTCCAACCGAGGGCGGCTTGGAAGAGGTCCAGGGGCGGCCGCACCCGCTCCTATCAGGGGTGCCGACTCTGCCCCTCGTGCTGCGCCGAGGACTCCTGGCCCTGGAGGACGTCAAGGAGGCGTTCCAGCTGGAATGGGCGCCGCTGCAGCAGGAGCGCGAGCGCTTGGCTGGCTGGCAGACCCGCTTGGGGGAACAGATCCGCGCTACGTCTTCTCGGTACTCCCAGGTCCGCGTGGAACTCACCGCCGCCCGCAAGGACCTCGGCGCCGATCGCGAGGCCTATGAGAAGGACCTACAGCTGTTCATCGCCCGAGAGCGTGCGGTTGCTCTCCGGGAGAAGACGGTCGCTGTGGACGAGGCGAAGCTGAGGCTCGATCGGGCCGAGCTGGAGTCTGAGATGCAGGGGATGGAGCGGCGCAGGAAGGAGATGCTGGAGGTGTCCGAGCGGCAGTTCGCCGTCAATAAGAGTCTTGACGAGAAGGAGGCGGCACTTGACCAACGCGAGGCGGCGGTCAAAGCCCTCGAAGAGACCCTTTCTCTGCGCGAGGCTGCTGCCAAGGCCCTCGAGGACTCTGCTTCCCAGCGCGAGGCGGCAGCCAGGGCCCTCAAGACGGAGGCCTCCCGCCTGTCTGGTACCCTCAAGGTCCGAGAGGACTGGGTGAAGTCCCGGGAGGCGGAGCTCGACGAACAGGCGAAGCAGCTCCGGGCAGGGCAAGCTGCTTTGGAGCAGCTGAAACTGGAGGCCGCCCAGCAGGCTCTAGCGGAGAGTCAGGCACAGCTGCGCGCCGACCTCCGACATTTCGCCAACTGGGCTGGGGAGGCGAACACCGCTCTGGTGCCGCTTGGATTGAGTCCGATCCAGGTGCCGGAGCCGCCGTCAACTATGGCGGACGCTCTCCCCGTCCTCCGCTCTGCTATGGAACGGCTCCGGTGCTTGGATTCTGCGCTCGTGGAGCGCCTTGAAGCTGAGGGTCGCGATCTGCTTCGTGCCGTGGCGGAGCACCTGCTGGTCTGCTTCCGGAGCCATGACCCCGCCATCTCCCTGGATCCGGTTGTCGTAGGTCCGGTGGAAGAAACGGAGGCCGCCGCCCGGGCAAGCGTGCAGGAAGTAGTTGAGATCGTCGCCACTCGGTTTCAGCGGGCCCTTGCAGATGAGGAGCTGGGTGCACCGGAGGCGGGAGTTCCTCCAGCGCCATAGAGGCTTCATTTTGCTTTCTTTTTATTTCTTTTTCTATGTAAAAAGTAAAATCTGAAAGAAAATGGAGATCGTGACTTATCTATTTCGCTTCTTTTGCTACGTGCTGAGCCTTATAGGCTGTGTGGGCTATTGCCGGGCCCCACGGTCTGGCGATTCAGGTCGCGGGAATCTCCCGCCTTTTGAGGCAGCTGGCTCGTGCTTACTGGTGACACTATGCCGTGCTGACGCCGTACCGGCCGGTTCTTTTCCCTCTTATTAAATGTGATCGCAGCGGTTCGCTCGCCTGCACGCGGTTGTACTGCCGATGGGGCGCTCGAGGGACTTGGCGGGTCGCGCGCGTGCTCACAGTAGGGTCTCCCCCATCCCTCTATGTCCAGTCTTGTCTCTGCTGGCAGGCAGGGCATCGGATGCTCTCCTGCTCTATCGCAGGGATAGGTCACCTCACTTTCGAGCGGCGCGGCCCCTACAAGGGCGTGCGCTCTCAGTCTGACCCGGGCACGTCAGGAGGGAATAGTGCGCCCGTGAGCCACGCTCCTTACCACGCCTTGGGCTCAGCAGCTGCAGTGTCTTGGGCTGTCCCTATAAATAGGGGCGTGCTACCCGCTCTTAACACAACTTCTCCAACTGCATAGTCAAGCAAGGTAGGGTAGAACATGGGGCTCCCTCCCTCTCCAGGAGGGGCATGGCCCCTTCCATGCAGCGAGGCATGGGAAGTTTTCACGAGAGTGTTTCCTCAGTTTGGGAAAGATACTCTTAGGATAGACTGGGAGTGTTCCCATGAAACCCATCTTCTTTGGCTATGAGTTTCTTCATATGTGTGCCGATTTTTGGCTACAAGTGTCTTCATAGGGGACACTTGTAGCCAAACTCCCTCCCAACGACCGCGCACCTGCGTCGCTGTTGAGGGGTATCCGGCACCGGCAGTGGGACGGGGCACTCCTGAACCACTGCCAAGCGCTCCACAGCGCGCGCATGGCGGCAGCGTGGCTGGTGGCGGTGTGGACATGGCAGGAGCTCAGCAGCTTCGACGCCGCCTCCCCGTCGCTTGTGCCGACGCTCCTCGGCTTGCGCGCCCCGCGGACCCCGAGCTGCCAGTCGCGCTCGGTCGCGTTGGTTCTGCGCGGTTGCCACCGAGCCGTTGAGCTCTCGTGCCGCCTGTGGATCTTCTGCCCTTGCCTTTGGCAAGAACAGAGCCCCCTTCAATCCGGCTTCAAGTGTATCTTTTTTTTTTTGAATGGACAACTCAACTTATGAAATAAGGGAGGATGGGTGTTGTGACTTATCTGTGTGTTGTACCCTCCCTCTTTCCTGTTGCACGTTGGTATGGTTCTGCCCGACCCCTGGCCCCCTGGTAGGTAGGCTCTAGTTTTGAGGCTGGCTAACACCAAGTCGGACCTGCATGCAACTCATGGTAGATGTTTGTAGCAAACCCACGGGACCCTATTCTGAGCTGACTTTTCTCGACTGGCTGTGGTCCGGCGTTCCTGGGTGCATGGTCCGTGACCAAGATACCCGGATGGGGATAGTAGGGTGCACTGGCTTAGGGTGCAGGACCAGGCTAAGGCACTGTACAGCCCCGGACTATCCCTGTTTCAGGTATCTTAGACACGGATCGGTTCCTGACGCAACAGGCCTCTTTCAGCGAAATACATCTTTCTCAGGTGCTTTAGGGCTTTACGGGGCCGGACCTTGTTAGTCAGGATCTGGAGAGCTTGCTAATGGCGAGGGTGTGGTTCGGCGTGCTGCACGCTCTGCTCCTGGTACTGGGGAACTTGCGGCGAAGTGGGGAGTGTACAGTGCTTAGGGTACGGGACCAGGCTAAGCAGCTGACGACTCCGGGCCACCAAGGCGAGTTCCTTTTCTCGGGAGCTGGCCCCCAGCACGGCGGACCACACTCGAACAATTAGACAAGATCTCCCTCACCTGCTCCCAAGCCAGATTCTCCCGTTTCAAGCTTTAGGCGATAATAGGATACTGGACGGGGGTTAGTGATAATGATATTGATAGGGAGATAAGGAGATAATTGAAATCATCGCAAAGGCAGCAACAGGGGCAATTTCCTTTATTTACAAGGTGAAATCATGTGATGTCAGCCAGAGGCCGGGATTACAAGGGCGGACCTCCACCGCTCTGGTCCACATGGTGGTATTACCTACCTTATAAAGAAAGAAAAAAGCCCTGCTTTTGCCTACGGATAAAACTTACGGAGGTGTTCGATGTTCCATGGGTTCGGCAGCGGAACGCCCTCCTCCGTGGCAAGACGGACGCAACCGGGGCGACTTACTTCCGTCACCTTGAAGGGCCCTTCCCAGCTAGGGGAGAGTTTGTTGAGCCCTTCTTGGTTTAGGATGCGTCTCAGGACCAGGTCCCCAGGTTGGAGGACCCTTCCCCGCACGGTCCGTTCATGGTAGCGCTTGAGCACCTGGTTGTATCGCGTGTTCCGGATTGCCGCTTGCTACCGTCGCTCCTCGACGAGGTCGATGTCGTCGCGCCTGTCCTGTTCCTGCAAAGATTCATCAAAAGCTTGGACCCGTAGGGAGCCCAAGAGAATCTCTGGCGGGAGGCATGCTTCGGCCCCGTACACCAGGAAAAACGGGGTTTCCCCGGTCGCTCGGCTGGGTGTGGTCCGGTTTCCCCACAACACACAGGGAAGCTCGTCGATCCACTTGGCACCGTGCTTCTTTAAGCAATCGTAGGTGCGGGTCTTGAGCCCCCTGAGGATTTCCGCATTAGCCCTTTCTACTTGTCCATTGCTCCTTGGATGTGCTACCGATGCGAAGCATAGCTGTATGCCAACACCGTCACAGTAATCCTGGAAGACTCGGCTCCTGAATTGGGTCCCGTACGGTTAGGGACACCAAATCGGCATACAATGGACTTGAGGAAAGCTGTTGCGGTTCCTTGGGTGATTTTCACCACTGGGGTTACCTCCGGCCATTTTGTGAACTTGTCAATGGCAATATAGAGGTATCGGTACCCACCGACGGCCCTAGGAAACGGTCCCAGGATGTCTACCCCCCATACCGCGAAGGGCCAGGAGGGCGGAATCATCTGCAGCGGTTGAGCTGGTATGTGTATCTGTTTTGCGTGGAACTGGCACGCTTTACAGGACCTTACCAGCTCGGCTGCATCCTGGAGAGCTGTCGGCCAGTAAAATCCGTGCCGGAAGGCTTTACCGACCAGCGTACGGGACCCCGAATGATTCCTGCACTCGCCCCCATGGATTTCCGCGAGTAAATCACGGCCTTCTTCCCGGGTTATGCATCGCATGAGGATGCCGTTGGAGCCACGCCGGTAGAGATCCCCTTCTACCAGTGTGTAGCGTTTAGCCAACCGCACTATGCGCTCAGCAGACACATGTTCATCGGGAAGGATTTTGTCCTTCAGGTAGTCCCGGATCTCGGAGATCCATGCATCAGGACTGCCCTGAGCCAGTGGATGTGTCCCTGATGACGTGCCGGGGTCATCAGTCCACACGACCCTTGATGGCCCCCAGAGGTGGAGGACCATCGGGACTGCTAGCTTCGAGGTGCTAGTTCCGCCCCCTTCACCCAGTTTGGCTGGCTGGGCGGTTGGTCTTAGTAGCTGTCTTTCGAAGACGCCATCGGGTACTGGGCCCCGAGTTGATGCTCTCGTGGAAAGGTCATCTGCTACTGAGTTGAGGTCTCTTGGAATGTGCTGCAGCTCTAGGACCTCAAAGTCTTTCTCGAGCTCCCTCACTCGCATGAGGTACGCCGCAAGTTGGGGGTTGTTGCAGCAGCACTCCCCCCGGACCTGTCTGATCACCAGCTGGGAATCTCCCTTGACTAGGAGCTGCTTGATTCCCAGCGATTGGGCGGCCATTAGCCCGAAGATCAAGGCTTCGTACTCTGCCATGTTGTTGGTGGCCTTGAACTCGAAGCGTACAATGTACTTTACTTAATCTCCGTCTGGGTTCACGAGTACCACACCTGCTCCGGATCCCCCATCGAAAAAGAGCGTCCAGTGTGGCTCGGTAAAAACCCGGACAGGCCGGCCTGGCAGGGAAGGACTCGCCTCAGACTGCGGGCCCCCTGGCTCAGCGGCAGTGGGTGTCCATTCCGCGATGAAGTCTGCCAGGACCTGGCTCTTGGTAGCGCTGCGGGGCTGGAAGTCGAGTTGGAATTCTGCCAGCTCTGCAGCCCATTTGGCGATACTCCCGGTGGCGTTAGAGTTGTGCAGGATCGCTCTTAGCGGATAAGAGGTCACTACGACAACCTTGTGCGCCTGGAAGTAATGGCGCAACTTCCTGGAAGCTACCAGTAACGCATAACCGAACTTGTGAGTTTCCAGGTACCTGGCCTTTGCCCCGTGGAGGACCTCGCTGACGTAATACACCGGCCTCTGGGTGGTCCGGACCCTTGCGGAGGATCCCGGACTACCCGCCTTTGTTAGGTCAGCCTCCTGGGCAACCCGCCCCTCTGCCTCTGGTAGCCCACTACCTTGGCAGGGTAGGGCGTCGGCCAGACCTCCTGTTTCGGAGCCGGTCGTCATTTCTGCGGTGGACGGACCACCGCCTTCCACTCGGGGGTCCCGGTCCCTCCCTTGTGGGGGTGCTCTGGTCTTTCAGCGACCAGGACCATGCTGACTACCTCGGATGTTGCCGCGAGGTAGAGATACAGAGTCTCACCAGGCTCTGGTGCCACCAATATGGGCAGTGTGGTGAGATGCTGCTTCAGCTCCTGGAAGGCTTGCTCAGCCTCTTCGGTCTATATAAATGGTCCGGACTTCCTCAATAGCTTGAAGAAGGGCAGGGCTCTCTCAGCCAGCCTTGAGATAAAGCGGCTAAGGGCTGCCAAGGACCCGGTGAGCTTTTGCAGGTCCTTGATGCAGGCAGGTGGCCGCATAGCCTCGATCGCCCTGATCTTGGTTAGGTTAGCCTCAATACCCCGGTGTGACACCAGGAAACCCAACAGCTTACCAGCTGAGACGCCAAAGACGCATTTCTCGGGGTTCAACTTCGTGCGCATTGTGCGCAGCCTGTCGAAAACGAGGGTCAGGTCCTCCAGCAAGGTTGACCCTTCCCTAGTTTTGATAACGATGTCATCGACGTAAACCTCGACTATATTTCTGATCAGGTCGCGGAACGTAAAGTTCATGCCACACAGAAATGTGGGTAAGGCGTTCCTCAGACCATAGGGCATTACAACGTAACAGTACAGACCATCTACCGTTACAAAGGCTGTATGCCTCTTATCCTCTTCGTTCATCCGGATTTGATGGAACCCGGAATACGCATCCAAGAAAGACAAAATCTCACACCCGGAGGTGGAATCTACTATCTGATCTATGCGCGGAAGGGGGTAAGGGTCCAGAGGACATGCCTTATTGAGGCTGGTGTAGTCGATACACATCCGAAGCTTCCCGTTCGCCTTAGGGACAACTACCGGGTTGGCTAGCCACTCGGGGTGATGGACCTCTTCGATGAAGCCCGCGTCTAGCAGCTTCCAGACCTCCTGACGGATGAAGTCCTGACGCTCCACGGACTGCCTTCGTGGCTTTTGCCGCACCGGCTTGGCGTCCGGATTGATCTTCAGACGGTGCTCAATTACTTCCCTAGGGATCCCGGGCATTTATGACGGTTCCAGGCGAACACATCAACATTTGCTCAGAGGAAGACAACGAGCGCGTCTTCCTATTTTTCCCCCAGATTCCCCGCGATGGGGGTGGTCCGGGAGGCTTCCGCCCCGATCTGGACGTTCTTGACTGGCACGTCTTCTGGGCCAGCCGGGCGCACCTTGGGCATCTTCGGGTCCTTCGCAGGAGCCTTAACCCCAGAGGCTAAGGGGTCGGCCCCCTCGAGGCCCGCTGCGTCAGCAGCGAGGGCGTGGAGCTTCTCCACGGCGGTGACCGCGGCGAGGCGGTCTCCCGGCACGGTGACGACACCAGCCGGAGAGGGCATCTTCACGACCAAGTACCCGTAATGGGCTATGGCCATGAAGCGGTAGAGCGCCGGTCTCCCAATGATGGCGTTGAACGGCAGGTTTACATCCGCAACGTCGAACTGGACGCTCTCCGTGCGGAAGTTTTCCGGTGTCCCAAAGGTGACCGGGAGGTCGATCTTCCCCTTCGGGTGGACCGACAGTGGGCCCACTCCGGAGAATGGGCGCGACGGAGCCAGGCGTGACTTCGGAATCTGCAGCTGCTTGAAAGCTGTGTAGCTGATGATGTTGAGGGCGGCCCCACCGTCGATCAACACGTGGTAGAGCCGGATATTGGCGACCACCGGCGACGTGATGATCGGTAGGAGGCCTGCCCCGGCCATGTTCTCCGGGCAGTCGGAGGGCCCGAAGGAAATGGTGGTGTTTCTCCACTTGAGGTGTGGGGCTACCTTGGGGACACCAGGCCTGACCGAGAGGACCTCTCGGCACAGGGCCTTCATGTCTCACCGGGAGGAAACCTCCCAGCTCCCGCCGTACATGATGTACAGCTTCTTGCGACGCTCGTTGTCGCTGGAGTCGGAGTCGGAGCTGGCCAGAGCGTAGATGCTCTTGAGCTCCCGCTCCGAGGGCTGATAGCCCATCTCCTTGCCTCCAGCGGTGGCCCCACCGTCGCTGGCTGCCTTTCCCTTACCAGGCCGCTGGAGCGGGGGCGAGTCGTCCTTGGGCAGGCGTTCCCGCCGCTCGCTGAGGCGCCGCTGCACGAGTTTCTGTATCTCGCGACAGTCGGCGGCGCTATGGCCGCTGTTGGGATGAACAGGGCACGAGCCGCCGCTGTTCCGCGCCTGCTACCTCGGGCGCTTGCCGCTGGCGTCACGGCCGCCAGGAGCAGCCGCGGCCACGGGGACCCCTCGCACAGCCGACAAGGACCTCTGTGGGCGTCGGTCCTTCTTCTTCTTCTTGCCACCCTCTCGGGCGGCATCGGCCGAGCCTCCTGCTTGGGCAGCCGCGTTTTGCTGAGGGGAGTGCCATGCACGGCCCTCAGCGGCCTTGGCGCATTTGTCTGCCAGCGCGTACAGCGTGGCGACATCCTGCACCTGGCGGGTTGCTAGCTTTTCCAGCATCTTCTCATCACGGACGCCCTGTCGGAAGGCGGTGATGATGGACGCATCGGAGATGCGGGGAATGGTACCCCGCACCTTGGCGAAGCGTGCGATGAATGCCCGGAGTGGCTCTCCGGGCTGCTGCCGCACAGCATGGAGGTGGGCCTCCACGCCGTACTGCTGGCATGCACTGGCGAAGTTCGCGATGAACTGCGTGCATAGCTCCTCCCAGGATTGGATTGACCCTGGAGTGAGGTTCATAAGCCAAGTCCGGGCTGGCCCAGACAAGGCGACATGAAAGTATGACGCCATGACAGCGTCATTGCCACCGGCCGCTGAGATGGCGGTGACGTACACCTGCAGGAATTCCGACGGGTTAGTGATTCCGTCGTACTTTTCCGGCAAGTGTGGTCGGAACTTCGGTGGCCAACGTGTGGAGCGAAGGCCGTCTGCCAACGCAGCACAGCCGACTCCAGCCGGTATGACCCCTGGCGGTGTCTGTGCCCCGGCCAGGGCCTGCGCACACCCTGGGGGCCTAGGCGCCGCAGCAGCGAACACTGCGTCAAGGCTCTTGCCCTTGACGGCGTTCCGCTGCAACCGTGGTTGCTCCACAGTTGTATGGGTGCCTGCTCGCCGGCGGTTGAGCTCGGCGCGCAGGTCTTTCGTCGGCGCGCTCCTCACCGTGGGGGAGCGTGCGGACGCTGCTGCGTCGAGCGGCGCGTGACGTTCCGACCTTCCATCATTGCTGGGAGGAAGTCGAGACCCAGCCCCTGATGAGCTGGGGGTGGCCTCAGCTAAGTGGATCAGGCGATCCACGTCACTGCACCATTGCGCGAGAGCGCTGGGAGAGGCTGCTGGCCCCGGAAGGTGATTGAGCAGCTCTCTGGCCGCGGCGAGTGGTCCGCGGATGGAAGCGCGGTTCGCCGCGGCACCGTTTGCCGTTACGGCGCTAGCCATCGCAACATTTGCTGCCACTGCGCCCATCACAGGGTGGCGAGGTGCTCGCGGCGTCCGCGCCGTGCCGCCAGAACCGTGGTGGGAGGCGTGCGACCCTGACGAAGCCACCTCCTCCACCGCGGCTGCGTCATCATGGATGTCGCTGATGCGAACCATCACCCCTCGTGGATGTGGCTATCTGACGCACCCCCTACCTGGCGCGCCAAATGTCGGAGCGTGAGCTCCGGCCGGGTGGCGGAATGCACCGGCCCGATCCTAAGTACTATGAGTAGTTAGGGGGAGCGATCGCTGATAGTCACGTAGCCAAGGCACGATGGTGACACAAGGGTTTAGAGTGGTTCGGGCCGCCGGAGCGTAATACCCTACGTCCACTAGAGGTGAGGTCTTGTATTGGTTTGAGTGAGAAGGAGAAGTCGACTTCTTCTCTGGATGCTCTTCGGGTGTGTGTTTCAGCCTATCCTCTACGCCCGCATGCCTCCGTTTTATAGACCAAGGGGTGCATGTACATGGTGACCGGGGCCCGACAGGTGGTCCCGGCCTGTTATCTCTACCCGGCAGAGTTCCCTTATGCTGTCCTGACTTCTTGGGTTATTTCCGGCAGAGGTCAGGGCCTTCGGCAGCGCCTCTGTCGGTGTGTCCAATGCTCCATTGCCGTGATGTCTTCTCATCCCTGCACCTTGTACCTGTATCCGCCGCAGCAGTATGGCGCCGTTCGGGAAGTGCTCCGCCGGTCTGGAGTGTCCGGAAATGTCGCCACGCCGCCCCTGCTTGCACTGTTCGGTCCAATCCGCCGTAGTACCCGGCGGTATGGCTCCAAGGGCAGGAGCGGGCGGCGCGTCATTACAGGCGGGTTACTGCGGCGTGCCACAGTGACCCTACCGCTATAGCCTGGGCGTGGCCGTCGTGCGTGGCGTAGCCCACACCGCGTACGGTGTACTTGTTTATGCGGTTTAATCCCTGGTATCCGGCGGGAAGTTGACCGCTACGCCTTGTCACGGCCGCCGTTCCTCGGTAACGCGCGTCTCACAGTATGGTCACTGTCGCCTGTCAGCGGCGGTACCGGAGCCCGTCAGCGGATGTTAGGCCACGCCCGCCTGTCCGCAATAAATGCGGTAGGTGGGTGTGGCCCGCTGCCGGGGACCCCGCCGCGTGCCCGGGGGACACGTGGCGGCCCCGGACCAGGTTGTTGCGGGGGCGAGCACCCTCCGCAGCCCGCACCTTCCTCGCTGGGTGGGGGACACGTGGCCGCTCCGGACCTCCCCGAGCTGGGCCGGCTCGGCTCCCTTCCTGGGGTCGTAACGCGTCCCTAACTTAAGACCGGACCTTGTGGGAACATGTCTGGTCTTCCATATGGACCTGGGGTGCAGTCCGGCCCACAAGCGGTGGGTCAGAACTGCGAGTGCCTTTGGGCTCTTTCCCTACTGTGACACGTGGCAATACTGGCTGCTTCCTCTGGTTGACGGGGAGGCCAGGTGCGTTTTTCCCCAAGGGGGGATTAAACGCTTCTTTGTCAGGCTGCGTGGAGCCTTGTTATGTGCTGTACTTAGCTTTTGACCTGTATAAGCGGGTACCCGGTTTGCTGGGTACCGACAGTGGCCCCTGGGCCTATCTTAGGTGAGCTTGGGAACCTAAGGTGGGCCCACCAGCGCTTATCGCTTGCTCCCTCGGGGCTTCGTGTGGCCTTTGGCTCCGGCCCCTTCGATCCGCACTGGATCACCTGGGCGCCTGACGGGCCCCGCACGATCTGGTCGTACCAGGTCGTGGGAATTTTCCCGAGTTCCGAGGAGGCAGGCCTGCGCCGGTCAGACGAAGCGACGGGCCGCCTGCCCACCTCTCCGCAGTTAAGGCGGGGGGCAGCGGATCGCACGCTTGCCGCGCGAAAGCCGAGTGACGGTTCGCATTCTTTCTCACCCGGTTCCTTACCCGCCTGTCGCGGTTTGCGGCCCCTGGGGCCCCTTGTCAGGGGCTGGACGGGTTGCGGGTGCGTCCGTGCGTGTGTGCTTAAAGTATGAAGCGCGCTGATGGCTCCATTAAATAAGGCTTTTGACCGGATGCCTGGTACGCTTTCTCAGGCTTCGTCTCCGCTCCCTTAGCAACCGCAGCCGCGCCTCTCCTTCTTCGCCATAGAGCTCTTTGCCCTCGCCGGCGCCGCGCATCCTCATCGCCTTTCGCTACTCCGATCCATGGCGATGGGTCTCGGTGATCCTGCCAACTGGCAGTCTGAGGAGGACCTCAACATCGTGCGTCGCCTCCTTGGCTGGACGGACGCAACACGACGCGATGGCGTCCGCGCGGGCTCCCTCCCCTTCCGCAATCTGCTGCCCGGGGAGTTTGAGCTCTTCGTCTCCTACCTCTACTGCGGTCTGGGGGTGCCGATCTCGTCCTTCTTCCTGCTGCTGCTGGAGGGATACGGGCTGCAGCTCCAGCACCTCACTCCCCACTCCATCCTCCAGGCGGCGATCTTTGTCCACCTCTGCGAGATGTTCGTAGGGGTGCCGCCCTGCGTGGCGCTCTTTCGCCACTTCTTCTCGCTGAAGGGTTCCGGTAGGAGCACGAGCGACATCGGCGGCTTCTACTTCGTGCTGAGGGGGTCCGGGAGGTCGTCAACCTACCTTCCCCCTTTTTCCAGCGCCAAGTGGGAGAACTGGCGCAACGACTGGGCGTTTGCGAGGGCGGATCCGAACGACCGGCTGAAGCTCCCTGAGGGCGGTCCAACCTCGCCCCGCCCGGAATGGGGTGCCCCTGCGGACCTGCTGGGCGACTTCTCCACCGTGCTAGTGAGGATCACTGAGCTCGTTAATGACGGGCTCACCTCGATGCACGTCCTCGCGGACTTCCTCACGCGGAGACTCGCCCCCTTGCAGCAGCGACCGAGGCGGGCGTGGAGCTACACCGGCCCCAACGACTGCAGCCGGATTGCGCGGGGCGAGGTTAACAACCTGGTGCCCGGGGAGCTAGAGTCTTTGATGTGCCGCGTCGTGGGTGAGGCGTTCGTCCCCGAGCAGCTGGCTCTGCCCGCTGCCGTTACACCGCTCTGCAACAACCAGGCCCTGCGGACGGCGGTGCTCCGGGACATGCCTACACTTGACGATACCGGGCTCGCGGTGCGGCAGCTCGGGGGCGACCCCAACCGGAGAATCAGCATTGGCGATGCTCCAATCGGGGGCGCCCGCGCTGGGGGCTCCACCCCTGCTGGTAAGGGAAAGGAACCCTCGCCGACGGCTGGCGGCGAGGAGAGGCGGCGTAGGCTGGTCCGCGGCGACAGGACCTCCGTTTCAGAGCCCGAGCCTAAACGCCAGCGGACCACGGAGGAGGGAAGCTCGTCCGGGCAGTGGGGGCGCCCTTCACCTCCGTCGCGTCCGGACCAGCAGCACCAGCAGCGCCAGCAGCAACAGCAAGCGCCGCTTCCGCCAAGGCCGAGCCACCAGCACCAGCGGCAGCATGTACCGCCGCCACTCAAGTCGGACCAGCAGCAGCATTGGCAGCAAGCGCCGCCACCGCCCAAGCTGGACCCTCAGCAGCAGCGGCAGCAAGTACCGCCACCGCCGAAGCCGGACCATCATCAGCGACGGGCTCCTGGCCTCCGAGGTCGCTGGACGGCGCAGACACCGAGGTAAGCTATTTTGGGTTGGCTCAAGCTTTTTTGCCGAGTCGCTGCTAGCTGCTCGAATTCTCTCGAGCCTCATTTCCTGCCTTGTTCAGGACATCTCGTCCGGTCAGCTCCTCCGCGGCTGCTCCTCCCGCCGGTGCTGTTCCACCCAGCGGATCCGGCGGTCGGGCGGACACGACTGAGGCGGTTGCTCTAGGTGGTCCGACACTGGGGGCCGCGACGGAGAGGACCGCACCGGTCGGTTCGGCGCCTGAAATTGCGACGGCTGCTGCGGCGATCTCATCATGGTTCCTTTGTAGACTTCCCCGAAGCTCCCTTTGCCCAGCAGCTTCTTGAAGCCGTCGGTGGCCTGGTAAAGCTCCTTCCAGGTGAACGCTCTCACGCTTGAGCTCAGTGGCTGCTGGCCATCTCTGCTCCTGGAGAGGTGATACCATGCCACGCCGCCGCCGACCGTGATCAATAAGAGAAAGGCCAAGGAAATGGTGATGATGATCTTGTACGAACGCAGTATCTTTCGCATCCCTGCCGAGCTCGACGACGGTCTCGCCGTGTTAGAAGTATTCCCCTTACGCACCTTGATCAGCGCGTTCGTCGCCACATCACTCCCCTGCCATCCGTACGCGAGCGCACCCAACTCCGCGCAGTCGGATCCGCCGATCATCAGCGCGGCCGCGCAGAAGCAGTCGGTGAGGCAGTAGTCCCGGCACTGCTCCTCCGTCACCGACGGGAACTTCTTGTAGTATATCGAGATCTCCCAGGTGGTGTTGGGCATCTCCACGAGTGAGAACTCGTCATCCTCCCCGGAGTCGCCGCCGCCGCCGCGGCAGCTCTGAGGCTCGAACGCCGGCGTGCAGCCGCTGTCGTTGTGCTGCGCGTCGATGTAGGTGTACCCGGCCGGGCACAGGCAGTTGAGCCGTTCTTTGGTCTCCACGCAGTAAGACCCCGGGCCGCACATGCCTTGCATCCTGCCGTTCTTCAGCTCACAGCCTCTGCTGGGGAGCGTGCCCGACACCGCCCAGGACGCGTTCTCGCCGCCGTTTCTTGGGCGGACGTAGGTGCGGACGATGCCGTCGGTGTCCATCCTGGCGAGGTGGAAGTAGTTGCGGTTGCGGCCGGGGGTTGAGGTGGAGCTCGGCTCCGGCGGGATCAAGGTGTTGACGGTGCCGTCGTAGAGTGTGTAGCTAAGGTGGCCCTGGTCGTCGAATGTGATGGTCGTGTTGCCGTTGGGGCCGTAGGTATTCGTAGCCCAGTATGCGTTCTGCTGGATGTCGCCGGTGAAGAGGTCGATGCAGAGGACGACGTTGCCGTCGTCCTGGGCTGACAGGCTGAACCGGCCGGTGGTGAACTCGGCGTCCGCGCGCTTGGAGAAGAGGGACCCCTGCAGCGACTGGCCCGGCAGGAGCGTGTCCGTGGGGTGCCCGAAGCTGTCCCAGAGCACGTCGTCCTCGCCGCCGTCGCCGAGGAACCGGACGTTGCCGGAGTCGGTTAGCACGAGGACGGACCCGCGCTGCGTGCTGGAAGTCGGGGCCTTCCACAGCTGGATGCTGCCGTCGGTGAGCGTGAGCTGGCCGTCGTTGCGCAGGATGCGGAGGACGGAGCGCGCCGTGGCGTTGGTCGTGGCGCCCATCGGAGTAGAGTCTTTGGCGAACCACACCACGGACTGTGGCTGAGGCGGCCGGGAGGAGTAGCCGAAGCGGAACCATGTGGCGAGGATGAACTTGGTGGGGTCGGAGTCGTGCGCGCGGAAGCCGAAGGCGAAGCCGCCGGACGGGCTGGTGATGTAGTCCGGCGGCGTCAGGGTGTCTCCCAAGGACAGGTTGGTCCGCGCCACGGTCGCCGCCCCCGCCCCCGCCGGCAGCAAAGGAGCCTGTTGCACCAGCGCAAGCACGGCAAGCAAGGGGAGGAGGTGGCCGAGAGCAAACCGTGGCGACGTCGGCATGGCCGCTCGAAGCTTTGTGTGGAGCTAGCTAGTGACAGTGTAGTGTACCGTGCTGCTGTGGCTCTTTGGACGAATTCTTTTGAACGAGTACGTTCAGTTCTCGACCCACCGCGCAGTGTGGCTCTGCCCGGTGCTAGTCATAGTACGCCAACTTATGTTATAATTTCTCATTTTCACAATTCCTTTTTGCTGGACGAGTGATGGTGATTTTAAAATTTCTCCGGTCAGACTTTGTGACGAATGCTCTCCCTTTTTTTTCTTCCAAAAAGTTTTGAGCAAAAACACTTTCCGAAAAAATACTTTATATAAAACTTTTGGACTTCTTTGTCAGTCAAAAGAATTCATAGAACATTAACATTCTTGTTTTCATGATTCTTATCAATATGCTATAAATATATTTTTCTTGGATTTGGAAAATAACCCCTTCTTATCTTGGTGATAAATGGAGTATTTCTAAGATGTGATTGGTTTTTCTTATGTATTAGGTTGCACTTAGGAATAGATGAGTGATTAAGTACTCAGTTTAGATTCGATCGAACAGTTGTCCCTCTTGTCTAGCAATTATTACGGCTTAGTTTGCTCGTCGTCATGCACGATCTCTTCTTAAGGTCATTTTCATTGGAAGCTTTATTTGAGTTTTATTCTCATTAAATGCTATGCCATATCAGCATGGTGTAGCATGGTAAGTTAATTATGAAAAGAGATAGAGAGAGTTTTATGTGAGGTGAGAGAAAAATCTAAAATACGCTATTATATAGACAAAAGCTGATGTGACATTTTAAAAATTGGGAGATGAAACTCCTTGCTAGGATGGACTTATCTTATCTCTAGACGAGGATCAAGAGTCAACCATGCTAGTCTTGACATTTCGGAATTTTATCATGCTCAGAGTAAAGCAAATTAAGACTAAGAGCCTGGATGGCCGGCCTTGTCGGTGAAGCACGTTTTGGGAGTTGGAGTCGGTTAAAGTGGGGAAGTGGCTAAGTGCCCGCAGAGCAGGCTGCAAAAAGCTCAAAGAAAGGATAGGCCAACGCTATGTGACTAGTAGTGCCATGTTCATTTCATGGCTTTATATTGCCTATTAGTGTCTTGTTTTTTCCCGCTTTGACTATTTTTTTTTTCAAATACAGTACAACGCAGGCGCTCACATGCACGCACATTCACCCCTTATGAGCGCATACACGCACCCTACCCCATATAAGCACCTCGGTGGAACTAGGGTGGACCGTCACTTTGAGATTGATGAAGTCACCACAGACGCTTTCCTGTCGACGGGAACTTCATACCACTGAAAAAAAATCCGCCACAAGAAACCTAATAGCTGAGTTACGCTCAGTTCGTGCCTGACTAACCTAGCTATAGCCAAGAAAAAACTTGCTACAACCCTGCTTTACTTTTGGAAATATTTGCCACAATGAACTCCCCAATTGTATGAAGCAGATATCCTATCTTAAATAAAACTTGGCATAACTAGAATGTCAAGAGCTCAACTCTGCACAAGATCACAAATGGGCACAATGCCACGCAGCAAATGGACACACTGTCGGCAAAACCTTAGAAAGGGTGAGTGCTGCTGGGGCGATCGAGGACATTGGGATTTTGGGAGGACGGGAATGCTTTTGGCCAAATTTATTTACATTGCCCAATTTGTTTACTATGAGGTCCACATAAGTTTTTAATAGAAAAAATGTTCAAACTTATCATTTCCGTTCCCACCCAGCCAGGCTGGGAGGTCGCTTTTGCACCTCTGCGTATAGGCCTAGGAGCTAGGCATTCAAACATCACAAAATTGACTTATAAAAAAAAACATCACAAAATTGCATGCGCCCCACCCAACGAACACGCCCATAACAACTAATAAAATACAAAAGAAAGGGGGTTTCTATCCATCTAGGTGTATCGGAAGAACTTAAAAAAACCAGCACACATGAAAACTTCCCTCGGAGAAAAGAAATGGTGTAAAAAAAACAGGAGTGTAGTTTGGTTAAAAAAAAGGAGGGTGGAGACATGCCTATTGGGCTAAATTGGGCTCTAATGAAGACATAAAATGAAAAACTGAGTTAAAAGTGATTTTTGTTTTTCCGTGGGCTGCATCTGCAGCAGGCCGTGCAGCGAAGTTACTTTTTCAACAAGTACGGATTCTGGGCTTGTTAATATTTTATTGTACTAATTCTACAAACTACCTATCATAGCAAGAATTAGCGAGAATGAGTAAAATGCACCTGCGGTCCTTGAACTTGGCACCCTGTGTCAACTAGGTCGCTGAACTTAGGAAATCAGGAATTCGGATCCCTAAACTTGGCTGTTGTGTCATCTGGATCCCAAAACCGCCATACTCTCTTTCTAAAAGTGGTTTTGGAGTTAGGGTACATGTGGGACCCACATGTAAGGGCAATATGTATTTTTGGTCAACGCACAATCAAACGTGTGGACTGGTAGTTTTGACACCCAAGTGACACTCAAGCCAACTTTAGGAACCTAGATTTCGAGTTCTTACTTAAAAAAAACTATGGTCAATGCATAGTCAACGAGTGTATTGACGGTTTTGGGACCTGATTGACACTCAAGCCAACTTTAAGGGCTCAGGTGACATGGTTTTTCAAGTTTAGGAACTCAGATTCCTGGTTTCTAAGTTTGGGGACGTAGTTGACACAGGGTGCCAAGTTTAAGAACCGCACGTGTATTTTACTCTAGCAAGCACCATATGGGACAGAAACACGGTCCCTAACAAATTACAAACTAGTTAGAGGAGAGATCGTGATAATTGGCGCTGGCTGGCATGAAGTGACATTTTGCACGGTCACATTTTTTTTCCGTATCATATGCATGCTCCATCTCATTTTTTTTTCATAAGGAAAAGTGCGCTTCATAGCCTCAAATTATCCAAACCATCCTATTTCAACCATGAACTATAAAATCGGATACCGAACACCTTGAACTATTAGAAACATGATATACTTGGACCTTTAGTCATTTTCATAGATAGTTTTCTATTTTTTTAATAATAAATATCTTATTTCATCTTTAAAAAATAATTAATTTATTTCTTATTAGAGATATATCAAACTTGTACCATATTTTTTCTAAGAATATAGTTTGTCTATTAGTTGGATTTTTTGGAATTTATTTGTTAATATTTGTTCTGTTCTTTGGGAACTAGAATGATTGATGTTGAATACAAAATTTCAAAATAAATCTAAATAGATCACCTATAAATAGATTGTTTTTTTTAGTTTGGTATAGGCCTATATTTTTATAGTTTAAACAAAATTAATTATTAGTTTTTAGAGATTAGATAATATATTTTATTTTAAAAAGCAAAGAGAAAATTACCTTTGGAACCGGCTAAAGGTCCAAAATTATCCAGTCTTTAATAATTTATGGCGTTTGATGTCCGATTTTATAGTTAAATTTTACAAATCGGACAAGATAATATAAAGTTGTAAAGTATTTTTTTCGTTTTTCATATACAAATGTCGACCATACACGCTCATAGCGTACCCGATCCGCTAGAAAACAGCCTACTAGATAGGTCCGAGGCCAGTTCCTAGCAAACGAAACAAGCAATTGATGATCCACCACCTCGAGGGCAACGACCCCGGAAACGCCTACAGCAACCGTCCCGACGGCAACATCACGGTCACCTTCGACGACCTGGACCGCCTCAACTACACCCTCCACAACGGCACCACCAGCAGCCTGATTAAGCCGGCGCCCCCTGCATGCGACTACTTCCAGTTCCAGCTCGCCAGGATGGACCCCGACGGCATCGTCCGTACCTAGGCCCGTCCCAAGCAGAGCGAGAGCGGCGGCAACACGTTGGTCGTCTCTGATGCGTTCCCCGACTACGGCTGCAATAAGTGGACGTCCGGGTTGCAGGGCATGTGCGGCCCAGGGTCCTACTGTCTGTCTCCGTCGACGGCGAGCTCGAGGGACAGGCTCATCTGCGTGTGCCCCACTGGGTACAGTTACACCGACGAGCAGCACAGGGACAGCGGCTGCACGCCTGCGTTGGAGCCGCAGAGCTGCCTCACCGACTGCTTCTGGGCGGCCACGCTCGCAGGTGGCGGCCCTCACGAACGGCTGGCGAGCAAACGATGTCACCACGATAGCCTTCATCAAGGAGCGCCGCCGGCAGGGACGAAGAACGCGCATTGGCCTACAAGTACAAGGTGGTCGCAATCTGCTTGGCCTCGGCTTTTGTTTTGGTGATCACAGTGGGCGGCCTCATGGCACAGCGCTACCTCTGCAGGAGCAGAGATAGATAGCAACCAGCAGCTGTTGAGCTCCAGCCTGAGACCGTTCAGCTGGAAGGAGCTTTACCACGCCACCGATGGCTTCAAGAAGCTGCTCGGCGAAGGGAGCTTAGCTTCGGGGAGGTCTACAAAGGAACCATGATGAGATCGCCGCAGCAGCTGCCGCAACTCATCGCGGTGAAGAAGCTCATCGACTCCCACGAGTACAGCGAGCAAGAGTTCACCAACGAGGTACAGTACATCGGGCAGATCCACCACCGCAACCTTGTCCGCATGATCGGCTACTGCAAGGAAGGCAAGCAGCACCGGATGCTCGTGTTCGAGTTCATGCCGGGCGGATCGATCCGCAACGTCCTCTGACCTCTTCAACCCAGAGAAGCACCCTCCGTGGCGCTGGCGCGCCGAGGCCGCCCTCGCCATTGCCAGGGCCATCGAGTACCTCCACGAGGGCTGCAGCGCCCCGATCATCCACTATGACATCAAGCCCGACAACATCCTGTTGGATAGCCGTGGCGTCCCGAGGATCACCGACTTTGGGATCTCCAAGCTGCTCGGGAGCCAGCAGGTGCTCACAACAGTGACCCATGTCAGGGGCGCGGCACCAGAGGGTCGTACATCACGCTCGAGACGTTCTGGGTGGCGATCTGCGTGTGGACACCAAGGCAGATGCGTACAGCTTCGATGTCGTGCTGCCGGAGGTGCTAGAAGCCTGTGGTGCAGGACCTGCCGAAGGTGGCAGGAGATGAAGGCGGCGAGACGGTCACGCTGTTCGGTTGGGCGCGCGGCGCAGCTCGTGTTCGAAGTTTTTGTTGAAACAAGCATGATCGTGCGATCGGATTTTGATTTGGATGTTCGCTCATGAAATTATGATTTTTTTCTAAGATGAAAATGCTTTTGAAAAGGAATTTTTTTTTAATGGCAGAGTCTTTTCATTTATGGCAGATGATCTCCCTTTAGCCACGTCCATTCCCTTGCGCTAGATATTTGTTTTTACGCATATATAGAATATAAGCATTTTATATTCTTATTTTAAAATTTTGATCCTTTCTTTAACAGTTGCTCCTTTTAACCCATCGTTGGTTGTATCCAAATGTTTAATTAGAGCAATAGTTTGTATATACTTTATTAAATTCTATTTTGAGCAATATTTATTTTTTATAATGTAACATAATGCCATACTCACATCGTTTTACCTTATTTTCTAATGGTTTGCTCATGGTTTACATGTATATTTCTTGCTCAGTGTAAATTTTGAGAATATACTCAAAAGGATAAAGTATTACTATATTTTAAAAATATAGAACAACCCTTCAAGTTTATATCTACATTACCTACCTTTGTTATTACTAAAGAAAAAGTAAAACACCTGCATCTAAAATACCAATATATACTATTAAAAAGTTAAATGACAAAAAATATAGTTATATATGTTTCTAAATTGCTAATTTATTCCACTGTTAAGTCTATCAACTAGCTATATATTAACCTACGCAAGAGCATGAGTTGATGCAATTGTGATAAGTAATTATGATTATTTATAAATATGAAATTTATCTATAAACCTTTAATTTATACCTTGTAAGATTTTAACTTGCGCTGGAGTGAAGTTTGATACAATAATTTTCGTAGTCCACCAAACAAGGATTGTTAAGTCGAAGCTTACACTTAATATTTTGAAGCTTTTCCGTAGGGTGATTCAAGCTCAAATACCAAAAGTAAAACTGCATTCATCTAAGCCAGGCCGGCCAAATGACCTTAAGTTCAGCTTTTATAAAGAATCAACTAAGAAAAAGCTATGTTTTATTCTTCACCACCGCGTTGCTCTTCTAGCAAGAAACGAATTCCAGAAAGGCACACTCTTCATCCAGTGCTTTTGACCTCCTCTCCTCTCTGCTCATATAAAAGTGTGAGCTGACGTGGTCCAATAACACGCCACCACATGAGATCGCAAAATCTTGCGGCATTCGTCTCTAAGGTCCAAGCACAAGAAAAACATCCGTTTATTACTTCTATATAAGCTCTGCGGGCCGGCTGCGGTACGAACAAATATCTTTGACTAGTTTGTCTCTATCTTTCCACGATTATGCTAAGTTGCTTTTCCTGTTGCCTTTGTTCTAGGTATAGAGTACGACGAGTGCTCTCTAGTCTCTTCTGCCTTCTATAGATTAGTAGTTTTCATTTTGTTGTTTGTTTGTGATACCATTCTTATCCTAAATGTCTATATAGATGATGATCACTAAGTCATCTCTCAACGTGCGAGATATCCATATTATCTTTGAGTCCATTAAATTAGAAGCCGTGTCACCATCCACTAGGACGCTCTATTAATGTCTTTCGTTGATTTTCTGTAGCTAATAGCATTTATGCATGCAGCTATTTATCCTTGCGATCACTTCGCTATAAAATTCTCGCAGCATAAACACACAGATGATCAATCATTTAAAAGTCATTTAAAAGTCAATCTCTCTCAATTAAGATGAATAAGTTATCAAGTATAATGTTTTAATAAATAGTACGTTCAAAAATAATGTATTTATAAATGTTGTCATACTAGATGATCAATCATTATTTAAAAGTCAATTTCTGTAAACTAAGACGAATAATTTATAAATTATAATGTATTAAAAAATATTGTCATACAATATATCATAGTATATTTTTACCTTCAAAGTTCATGTCATTTTTGAGTCTACTAATTTTAAAGTCATATCACATTATTACTTTAAAAATTCTCACAGCAATGCGCGAAATATCACCTAGTGTATAACTAATTATGTGTACACACCCGGGATTCTAGATAATCTAATTATGTCTACTTGTACCATTTGTATTAATGCAGCTAGCTGGCTTGGGAGAATAAAGTCCACGCACGATCAGGGCCAGGCCATCAATATTAATTAATCCAGTAACGGCCGTCCAGAAATTACAAGCACGTTAACAAACAATACTTATTTCAGGTATGCTTCAACTGTACCTATATGCCTTTAATTTAGCGCACAATACAATTATTTCTGTGTTTCTTTAATAACTCACAGAACTAGTTCCTCGACCCAGAATCTTAGAAAATATAAGTATAGAAGTTTCTAGAAAAAGGATAATACTACAATTAAACAAAATTGCTTGTCTTTGCGCCACACTTTCTCTGTATGTGTATTGATCTACCATTTTGTTAATATAATACTATTAGATTTGTGGCCATAAACTAATTGGTTAGTATACATGTTTTATCTTCATATTCATACTTTTTCCATTACATCGTACCTCTTTGTGATTTACTATGGTTTATATTTGTCATATAATATCTATTTAGTTTCATAAATACCCACCAGCTTCTCAATAAATTTTGTCAAGCTTTAAATAGTTTGACTTAAGATAAAATTAAATCCACATTTATTTTGAGAATGAGGTAGTACTCCCTCTGTTCTAGAATATAGGTACGTTTAGGTTTGTAAAAGGCAAACAATTTCACTTTGATCAAAACAACATCTCTAATAATTCATTTTAAATAGATAATTTATATCTTATGAAAGTTGAGTTCATCACGAATGTACTACCAAATTTTTTATATTGTGGAAGTTTATGAATTTTTTGCAATTCAAATTCTAAGTTAAAAGGATTTCACTTAAATTTATCCACAAATTTCAATCATTTATGTCTCTTAAAATAACTAGTTTATGAAGGAGCATAAGTAGTTGTACTAATCTTATTACTTTTAGGAAAAACATAAATCCTTCAAATTTTGACAAAAAGAAAAGATCAAAATTTAAAGAATAAAATCAAAATTCATGACGCCACAACACTGTTGGTGCAATAAGAGCCGACATAACTCAAGCTTAGGTTTCAGCCCACCCCCAAACATATATTTGCTCAAGCTAAGGTTTCACCCAAACACATATCTACGTACGGAAGTGCAAAGCAAATGGGGATAACTATGAATATAGAGTAAGGATAGGTATATTTGTAAAGAAAATAGAGATTACATAGTATCTACAAGGGTTTGGTCTTAGAAAATGAATAGAGAAAATAATGTGGAAAGATAAGTAATTTTGATTAGTTGTATACCAGTCCATCAACCCGTACGTCGCACGGGCTAGTCTCAAGGCACACAATATTATTATGTGTATATCAAAATATAGATAATTATAATATAAAATTAAATAGTTATTCTAGATATTTTATCATAACAATTAAATACTGTTAATTTAGATATAACCTTGTAAGGTTATTTTATATGATTTTTACCATAGAATAAGAAATTTAATCAAGACTTAGACCATTTTTATGATTGTGCATGTGTGTAATTATTTAAGAAAGGATCATATCTAATCACTATCAATATTTTAATCTATCTAATTGATGGTTAGATGTTTTCAGTTGTTATGGGAGTTATTTTAGGTTATCCATACAATTGATACTATCGCATTGTAGATGCCGCTAAATTGATGACCAGATATTTTTAATTTTTTGTGTGAGAATTTCTGAAATTTATCTATTTTTCTAGAACGCCTCGTAATTAACACATCTTTTAGAGCTTTGAATTAGTAATAGTAAACTTATCTATAAACCTATGTTCTCATAAGATTCAGAATCACGTGAGATATTAGTGTCATAAATATGCTCTCGTAAGATTTATAGTTATACGGAACATTTGTGTTATCAATTCATAGATAAATTTAGTAGTGATGGAAGTTGAAAATTCAAAACGTATACATATCTTATCTATTTTTTTAAACAATTGCTATATTGTTCTGAAATAACTACAGATCATGAATTTAATTTATCGAAAATAGATAGATATGATGACTTTTGACCTCCTCGAAGGTAATAGATGAAGTATATATATTTCTTTATTTTGTTATATAAAATAGCATAAATTGTTTTCTATCACTATAACATGGCAAAATACCTTATACGATCTATGCTCATATTTATGTGACATTAAAAGTAACGTATCTAGCCATTTCAATATTTGAAAAGATACTATACGGCTGTGTGTTTCACATGAGGGCATATGAGCTACATGCTTTTTCTAATTAATTATTGTGATTTTGCTCTCCAATGAATCTATTTATTTACGTATCGCTCTCCAATGGATCCAAATCATTTAGCATTCTAATTAATAATAGTAATATTTTTAATTAATACGAATTGATAATAGTAATATTTTAAATTAATACGCCGAATGCTGCCGGCATGGAGATTTGAACCGTGGTCTCCTATTGGCATAGGCTTTATTTTTTTAATTAATACGCTAAATGTTGCCGGCGTGAAGATTTGAACTCTCGATCTCTTGCCTCTACATTTGCTGTGATTGGCTTTTTTTAATAAATACGCTAAATGTTACCGGCGTGGAGATTTGAACTCTCGATCTCTTGCCTCTACTTTTTTTAGCGCGTTTTAAAAATAGTGCTTCTTCGCTTTAAAAATAATGCTACTTTTACAACCTACAATTAGTAATAGTAAGATAAGATACTAAATTTATCTATGTATTTCTAGTACTTATCTCCTAAGACCACAGTTCGTACGTGTACTTGTACCATTTGTATTAATGCAGCTAGCTGGAGAAGAAAGTCCACGCACGATCAGGGCCAGGCCATCAATACTAATTAATCCAGTAACGGCCGTCCAAAAATTATAAGCACGTTAGCAAACAATACTTAGGACGTGTTTGGGAGAGCTCCGCTCCACCAATTTCAACTTCACTTTTCCAGCTTCATCGTGAAACCGCTCCAACAAATTGTTGAAGTGGGTGGAAGGAGTGTTTGGTTTTCACATGTACTTCAGCTTCTATGATACATTTTATTTTTGTGAGTTTCCTCGATTACCCTTGATGAAGGCTGTGATGGTTCGCTGGGTTGTTGCCTGATTGGCCACAAGCGTGCTGGTGGCCGGGAATTCTTAGCTGCCATACCATCTCGTGACCTCGGAATACATCACGGAACGTATTAGTGGTAGGTGCTGATGCAGGCTCTTGGTCTGGGGCCGGCTTTCCTCTAGCTGCCTTATCACCTCCGCCATGGTTGGCCTCGCCGCCGGGCGCCGGCACGAACGCGCAGCACCCCGTAGCCAACTTTCGGGCCTGCAGGAGGACTTTTGCCGGGGTGAGGGTGAGCCCCATGAGCAGCTCCAGCAGCAGGATCCCGAACGCGTACACGTCTGTGCGCGCGCTGCGCTTCCTAGCGGACTGCAGCTCCGGCGCCCCGTACCCCATCCGCCGGTCCCGTCGCCTTGCTAGGCAGAGTGCAGGTAGTGGCCTGGGGAAGCCCCGCGGCGGCGGCGCCCCGGCCCAACCCCACGGTGCCGGTGGCCTAGGGAAGCCCCGCGGCGGCGGCGCCCCGGCCCAGCCCCGACGGGGACACCGCGAAACAGGAGAACTTGATCCATCTTCTGGGTGCGCCATCTTGAGATTGCTGGCTGCCGTTGCCGTCCATCCTCACCGAGGAGTCAGTTGCCCAGCCGCCGCCTCCTTATCCGAGCAGAAAAGAGATCGACAATTTTGGGGAGGAAGCGAACCGGTAGCTATGTAACCAGTGGCAGAGTGGGTAAATTTTGTGGAACTTCACGAGGAGATGTGAAAATAGCGTTTTTGAAGCACCTTTTCACAGCTTTGGAAATTTGCTGAAACTGGCCTCTGGTTTCACTTTTTTCTTGAATCCGGAGCTGGTGGAGCTAGACCTGTTTGGATAGAAAATGCTGCGGTGAAGCTGAAATTGGTGAAGTGAAGCTCTCCCAAACAGAGCCTTATTTCAGTTATGCTTCAACTGTACCTTTATATACCTTTAATTTAGGGCACAATACATTTATTTCTGTGTTTCTTTAATAACTCGCAGAACTAGTTCCTTGACCCAGAATCTTAGAAAATATAAGTATAGAAGTTTCTAGAAAAAGAATAATACTACAATTAAACAAAACTAGTCAATCAACCCGTGCTTTCGCACGGGTTAGAGTCTTAAATGTGTTATGCGTAACCGTACAACATATATAGATCTATTTTTATACTTAGATTTTTATAATAACATATCTTGCTATTTTATATGCATGCTTAATTGATTTAGATAATCTTTGATCGATTGCAAAAATAGGTGATTTTAATATTATTTTGAGGGGTTACTTTCATCATATTATTAGTCATAATAACTAAGGTGAACAATTCAAATATAAATTAAAATGGATATTTGGTATTATCCTATCAAAATAGCAAATGCGAGCAATTAGATATAAATTTAGGGTGTTATTTCATATTTTTCTTTATATTGGCAGAGTGGGTAATTAATATGTATTTTTATAGGTTATTTAATATTATTTTGATAATGGCAAAGGTGGGTGATTACTTAACTAGAAAACAGATCCAATGGCTATTAAGATTCCAACATGTTAATTGATGATAGGGTATTTTTTATTATTGTGAGAATTTTTATAATTTTATTTTTTTTCTAGCGCATCTTGTGAAGATTGACTTGGAAATTTTAAAAAATCTACAAAATATCTGTTCCATGGAAAGGTTTCTAGCATCTTTAATGGAAAAAATAAAAACTGAAGGTAAAATTGAAAATGGGAAAAATTCTAAAAAAAGGAAGATATTTGCTTTCGTTGAGAATTGAACTCAGATCTTTCGTAATGGCAGAGGTGGGTAATTACTTGAAAAATATATATAATAAAAAAAGAGGATATTTGTTTTCATTGAGAGTTGAACTCAAAACCTTTCATAATGGCAGAGGTGGGTAATTACTTAGAAAACAGATCTAATGGCTCTTAATATTCCAATCTGCCAATTGATGGTCGGATGTTTCTGATTATTATTAATTTTTTGGATTTATCTTTTTTTCTAGCGCGCTTTGGAATTGATGCAAACTTTAGAACCTCCGATTAGTAATAGTAAGATAGCTTGTCTTTGCGCCACACTTCTCTGTATGTGTATTGATCTACCATTTTGTTAACATAATACTATTACATTTGTGGCCATAAACTAATTGGTTAGTATACATGTTTTATTTTCATATTCATACCTTTTCCATTACATCGTACCTCATTGTGATTTACTATGGTTTATATTTGTCATATAATATCTATTTAGTTTCATAAATACCAACCAGCTTCTCTATAATTTTGTCAAACTTTAAATAGTTTGACTTAAGATAAAATTAGATCCACAATTATTTTGAGAATGAGGTAGTACTCCCTCTGTCCCAGAATATTAGGTTTGTAAGAGGCAAACAATTTCACTTTGATCAAAACAATATACATCTCTAATAATTCATTTTAAATAGATAATTTATATGTTATAAAAGTTGAGTTCATCATGAATGTACTATCATATTTTTCATATTGTGAAAGTGTATGAAGTTTTTGCAATTCAAATTCCAAGTTAAAAGGATTTGACTTAAATTTATCCATAAATTTCTATCATTTATTTCTCTTAAAATAACTAGTTTATGAAGGAGCATAAGTAGTTGTACTAATCTTATTACTTTTAGGAAAAACATAAATCCTTCAAATTCTCACAAAAATAAAAGATCAAAATTTAAAGAATAAAATCAAAATTCATGATGCCACAACACTGTTGGTGCAATAAGAGCCAACATAACTCAAGCTTAGGTTTCAGCCCACCCCAAACATATATTTGCTCAAGCTAAGGTTTCACCCAAACACATATCTACGTACGGAGGTGCAATGCAAATGGGGATAACTATGAATATAGAGTAAGGATAGGTATATTTGTAAAGAAATTAGAGATTACATAGTATCTACAAGGGTTTGGTCTTAGAAAATGAATAGAGAAAATAATGTGCAAAGATAAGTAATTTTGATTAGTTGTATATACTAAATTTATCTATGTATTTCTAATACTTATCTCCTAAGACCACAGTTCGTAGTTCGTGTACGAGCACAGATTAGTGGACTAATTAGAAACAAGTTTAGATATATTTACTTTTGTAATTAGAAGAAGTAAAATAATTTTCTTTTTTGTTGCATTGGGCTGCACATTCACATCCTAATACCATTGTCTAAAAAACATTCATCCGATCCTAATAAGTAGTAAAGGAGTAGAAACCTAGAGATTCCTATATTTTGAAACGAAGGGATATCACTTATCATGATGTATGTAGTTCATTGCCATTTTTTGTATGTGAAGAATATGTAATTGCATCATTATTATGCGAAAGCTATGCTGATGTATATATGTTTCATCACAATTAATGGCAGGGGTATCAAATATATATCACGACAATTTTGGGAGGAACGAAACCAATTCCAGCAATATAATGGCAAGCTTGGTGCAACTATTCAATGTGTGGGAAATCCAGATGCTGGTGCTCCTTAGCTTCATGCTACAAGTTTTCCTCTTCTTTGCCGGCGGCCTCCGTCGGCGTACCAATAACGGTTTCCTCTTGTTTCTGGTATGGATAGCTTACCTGGGAGCAGACTGGGTAGCTGCTTATTCCCTAGGCGTCATCTCCCGGCAGGAGTATGGCAGCGGCGGTGACGCTGGAACTCATCATCATTAGCTGGCTGTTCTGTGGGCACCGTTCCTCCTCATACACCTTGGTGGGCAGGACACGATCACTGGCTTCTCCCTGGAAGACAACAACCTTTGGACTAGGCATCTTCTGAATCTTGCAGTCCAAGTCACCCTCACCCTGTACATCTTTTGCAAGTCAGCCAATGGCACCAATACTAAGCTTCTTGCCACGAGCATCCTTGTGTTTATTACTGGAACAATCAAGTATGGGGAGAGAACATGGGCTCTGCGGTCTGGGGTCCTGAAAACTCTCAAGCGGTCTCGTGTTCCTTGCAAATATGCCGAACAATTTACTATCAACAAGCAGGCAGAACAACAGGAATTTACTAGCACCGACCGGCCAGAACAGCTTGGTATGAGACTGCGACAACAGCTTGGTTGGGATAAGGCCAGTGTTCTCTGCACTGCTCTGGGTTATATATACATTGTCGTGAGCTACTTCTGGGATGATGAGTCGTTCATTTTTAGTTCGACGAACTTTTGGGATGGGCAGCCTGATCAGATGCTACCAGAGGTATTGAAGATCATGGAGATTCAGCTTTCCTTGGTGTATGATTTTATCTACACTAAGGCCGTGGTGTTTCAGACACAGGGTGGCATCATACTTCGATGCATCTCACAGGCATCCTTTGTAGCCTCTTTTTTGCTTTTCGCCACTACTGTCGCAGGTAGCAGCAAACAACAAAGGGAATACTACTACAACTCAATTGACACTGCGACAACCTACGCATTTTTTGTCGGTGGGCTTTCTCTGGAAGCGTGTGCAGTGTTTACCACGGTGAGCTCAGCCTGGGCTTGGGCATGGCTGGAGGATCGAAGACGACATGGCAGCTTCCTTGCCTCCATCATAGTTTGGTGGCAGAGAAAACGGGTGCTGTGGTCATGTTCCATTGGGCAGTACAATCTGCTGGACTATCTAGCCAAGTACGATGAGCGGAAGTCAGGGCCATGGAAACGACGGGTTATGGCCAGGATCAGAAAGTTGGTACATAAAACCTGCGGGCTGGAGCTGCAGTTCTGGATCAGTAAACATTTGGACATCAAGTTCGTCGAGGTGGACGAGGCGATCATGCGGTGCATCTTTGAGAAGGTTGCCCAGCATGCTGAGGAGGTGAATGTTGCCCGGCATGTTGATTCGCCGCCGCCGCAGCAGCATTGGCCAAATCTTGGTGCGGTGCTGGCGAAATTACTGCCGGTTGGTTATCCTGAAGGCACTGTTAGTAGGATTCGCATCGCACAGCTGCACACATACACAGAGGCACAGCTGAGGATGTATCGCCCCGGTCCCGGCGACGAGGACGGTGAGCCATCCACAAGTGTCGTCGCTATGGTGCGGAAGCTATCCAACTACATGGTTTACCTTTTGGCCACTCAACCTGAGATGTTGCCAGTCAGTAAAGGCGCCTATACACAAGGGGCCTGTTTAGAGCATCAACTTTCCCCCCAAAATCCACTATGCAAAAAGAAGATTCCCCACCACATCAAAATGTCGGCACATGCATGGAGTACTAAATGTAGATGAAATAAAAAAATAATTGCACAGTTTAGATGTACTTGACGAGACGAATCTTTGAGCCTAGTTAGGCCATAGTAGGACAATGTTTACCACAAACAAACGAAAAATGCTACAGTGTATTTGAATTCGAAACAGTGTTTTTTCGGTGCACTAAACACACCCAAGGAGGAGAAATAGATGCCTATTTTGCTAAGGCTGCCAAGAAGATGGGCAGCGATACTGATGGGGACGATGACCCCTTCCTGCGTGTAGCAACTGAGCTACTACTGTCGCCACGGTTGTTGTCGGAAGTGCAACTGCAACCTCCCAGTGACTGCACAAAGGAACAACTGTTGGAGACCAGGGAAGCGTGGATAAGACTCCTCATCTACATGGCCGGCAAGTCACGGCCAGAGATGCACGCGGCGCAGCTGGCAAGAGGAGGCGAGCTCCTCACCTTCGTGACTTCGTCTGGTTGTTCATGGCCTTCAAACGCCTAGGGAGGGCCGCCGTCAACCCAATCGACATTGTTGGTACTACCATAGATCCTATTTGGAGTTCTCGTAATAATGCACCACTCTTCCGCCTCCCTCCACTACAACCCCAACCAGAGCAGGAAGCTGGCAGCGGCAGTAGCCAGGCCCAGGTATATTTACATATTGCTATGCGGGCGCACCTGAGTACATTTACAAAATTTCTTTTTTTGTTTGCTTGACTTCAACTCATGTCTCCTTGTTGCCTTCTTCCTTGCATTGGCCTTTTTTTTTGGCTGCGCTGGAGGATGGTTGCAGCTCATGGAGGAAGGGCGCCAATTATGAATGAACTTTACTTTCTGATGATGGATGCCGTATCTTTCTTTTGTCCAGACCAACAGGCCAGCTGTTGGTTTCAGCTTTCAAGTTTCAACAAATGCTAGCTTCTCTTCATAGGAGGAGTGTCTGTCTTGCAATTTCATGGATCTCTCGACCAGTGGTTGCTACTTTGATGTGTGCTCTTTGTGTGTGCTTGTGTGATCAGACAAACTGTTGTTTCCATTATTCTTTGCATCTGAACATTCTCAAGTAGTCTCAATTGTGCAAGAACGCACATACATAAAACCACCCCAAGTCACGGCGGGCTTGGATGGTGAAGTCCCCCCCCCCTTCCGTCCCCATGTTGCGCATCCTTTGCCGCCGCACACCGTTAGGGGGGCCAGGCGATAACGCGACATTGCGCGGCCACGCCGGTTACAACTGTTGACTGCGGGCAGCTCGATAGCGGGGAGGCGAGATTCGGGAGACGGCATCCATGGGGATGGAATAGGAGAGTTCGGAGCGCATCATCGAGGAGGAATCCTCCCGATATGTGTGATGAAGGCTGTGATGAAGGATAGTTCCCTCCTTTGTCGGGAATCCAAAATCGCGTGAGAACAAGATGGGATGCGAAATTCCCCATTGATACTTCAAGGAGAAGTTTCCGATCTGACCTTGCAACAGAGACTTTCACATTCTTGGATGTTGAGTTGGATAAGGTTAAGATCAAATACATCCTCGTGGAATTATCGTGGCGTTCGTTTGCTGAGGAGAAGAAGGATGGAGAAATAATGGAGAATTCGACAGGGAAATCGAACGAGGGGACAACTGATGAAAAACTCCCGCCATGGGCGACACCTCCGAGATGGTTTCATCCGAGGCCACGTGTCGTGATTATGGAGGGGATCCTCGGGTGACATCCGAACCAACCATACATGCGGCGGGGATCGGCACAACTCTGGGGGAGATGACGGAATTGACCTTAAATCAGGGCAATTTTGGAATTTTGGAATTTAAATCAGGGCAATCTTCCCCTTCGGTGTCATCCCCTAGATCGAACCCAACTCATGCTATCGAGAGCAACCTTAGACATTTTTGGGGGAGTACGAGAGATCCTTTTCAAGTTTGGTTAAACACAAATCAACACCAGTGGTGAAAGTCCTGATGCAGCATCGTGGCGGAGGGCGATGGGGATCGGAGGGATTTGACAATGGTAGAGCTGGCCGAGGAGCATGTCACAATGGAGCGCGCGAGAATGTCTGGCATCGTACAATGATGCCAAAAGCTAAAGAAACACCAAAGAGTGGCAAAAGTGGAGATGAGCCGAAGAAAGAGGCAGAAGAGGAGAAGACTAAGGTGGAGGAATTTGATGTGGCTTGGAAACAAGGCAAAAGAGAAGATAGCAAGGAAGCCGAGCCGAATCCAAAGAGGGATGCAGGTCTGTGGGATCCACAACATCATCACCCACGCTAGGAGGTAAACCGAAACCCTAGGATGGATCAGATGAGTTGTAGACTGTGCGGTTTTTTCAATCATGCCACTAGGGACTGTCGGTTTAGATCTCCTTGTGAAATTTGTGGTTCCGAAGAGCATGTTACCTATGATTGTAAGAATCGCTTTCCATGGAACTTCGGGCCTAAACTATGTGCAACACAAGTAGAAGGGCAGAGCTTCTTTTTCATTGAGGAAAGGATTGATAAAAAAACAATGCTGGAAAAAAGCTAGAACTGCAGTGATCACTGTTGTTAGTGGCAAGGCAATTGGGAACACAAATTGAGTTTGAGTTCATGAACAAATTTGGAAGGGGTGTGTGGCAATGGAAAGCGAGACCTACTGGAGAAAACAAATTTGTGACGAAGTTTCCTATTGCAAAAATGATTGAGGATGTGGGTCACTTCAGACCTCTAGGCATGAGATCAGCATAGGCCCAAATTACAGTTGACCCATGGACTCCTGCTATTGGGGCCATTGGTATCCTTCAGAGAGGTTGGTTCGGGATCAAAGGAATTCCTTCAGATCAGAGAAGCGTCAAAACAATTGCTCAAGTAGGTGGATTGGTAGGGAAGGTGGTAGAGATTGATGACAAGACAAGATTCAAGCAAGAATGTGTGAGAGCAAGGATAGCTTGCAGGAGTGTTGCTCAAGTTCCTGCCACTATTGAAAGTACACTTGGTCTGTACGTTTTAACTTCCATTTTGAGAGAGAAGTTATGGTGAAAGAATCTGGGAATTATCCTCAACAAAATAAGGCAAGATTTGAGGATTACAGGAAGGAGTTTGAAGGGAAATGATGTGAAAATGTCAAGGATGCATATGACGAAGGCCCAAATCAAGATGAAGACTAAAGCCCAATTGAAGTTGGAGTCTACCGTTTCTCGAGGCCGGTTCGGACTGGGGAGCAGGCCTCACGAAAATGGACGTCCAGACCACGTACGGGCTCCGTTTTGGACGTTCTACATACAGTTGGAAAGCTAAGAAGATAATATTTCCAGCCCATGGGGTCCCACCTCTAAATTCCTTCGGAGTCGACGGGAATCATCGACGCAAGATGATGTCCAGAATCTGCCCAAGCACTGCAACGCCTGTTTTTGGGCCCGCTGGCCTTATACGCCCTAGGGTTGCTCGGCCATCCCCTTGGCCGCCCCCTACACCTATCTCTTGTATATATTCTGTAGCCGTCATTAGATTAGATGGGTTTTTCTTAAGAGTATTCCGTCGTGAACAGTTCGTCATCGTGTATGGTTTGTGAAACCCCACCCTATGCAATATTGAGATTGCGTTCTTCGTGTTCTTGCTTGTGTTCTCGATTGCACTTGCAGAGATAAGCCTTCTTGGTGAGGTCAATCGCGCGCGTCATGTGGTTGATAACCAACGGAGCGGTGGTGTAGCTAGCGATTGCAGGGTTCGAATCGTATTGATTAGAAGCCGGATCATCAACATCGAGTCTCTATCAAATCGAATTATCCATACCTCACGGAAGATCGGGACCCCTACTTCGCATCAGGAAAGATGGTAACACACTGCAGTAGAAGCCGGCACCTACAAGTGCAGACAGAAGTAAACAACAGAGTGGTGACAAACAGAAGGAAGTGAGTGACCTTGATCTAAAAAGAGGTTACAAACAAAACAAGCCAAGTGGTAAAAATTGATGTCAGATGCTCAAAAGTTTGCACAAAACTTTGTCCCTCCTGCCGGTACGAGGAGAGGGTACATTTGCCCTTTGGGGGTGTCTCCTGTAAAGGATGTTATGTGGGCAACTAAATCCTCTATCATCATCAAAGAGATTATCAATTCTAGTGAAAAAGGCCAATCTAGCTCCAAGAGAGAGGACATGGAGAAGGCACAGGGTGAAGAGATGATGAGCAACACTCAAAAAAGTGAAATATGAGTTGTCTCAGCCTAATCAGCCGGAAGATCATAGAGAAGCGGACAAGATACAGTGTTTGTTGCTTGGAGAAAGAAATGAGAAGATGGTTGTGAAAAGAAATTTAGACTGTAATCCTGTTAACCATTCCAATTCTTTTTTTGCTTTATCTACTGTTGAAATTATTGATATATCCTCTAGAATAGGGATATCTATTAATGGTAATACTTTTGCTTCTGTTGAATTGATGAAAGGCCTTGAAAAATTCAGAGATACTCTTGCTCAGAAAAAAAACAAAATTAAATAACTAATGACATGAGAAATGAAGATAGTAACATAGAAAATTATGATGAATGCTGGTCTCATGATGAAAATTTTGATCAAGAAGAATTTATTTTGGTCGAAAGCAGAAAGAATAGTAAAGGGAGGAAGAAAAAAGTTGATCTATCTCCTAATTTAGGAGAGGGCAGAGGTAATAATAGACAAATGAGAGTTGGCAAAGGGAAAAACCCTGCCAAGAAAAATGATAATAAAAATAATTGATGATGAAAGTCCTTTTTTGGAATTGTAGATGTCTTAGGAAGAAAGGGATGTCTTCTTTCTTGAGAGATTTGATTTATCAAAATAACTTTGCCTTTATTGGCCTACAAGAAACTACGGTGGAGGATTGTAATGATTCTATCTTGAGGAAGTTCGATGTTGGTGAGAATTACATGTGAAAGTGGAATGCTACATCTGGAAAATCAGAAGGGATCCTAATTGGGATTAAAATTGATAGCTTGAAAGTCAGTTCTTTTAAGCAAGGTGAATTTATGCTACAAATGGATTTGTGGGATAAACAATTGAAAATTAAGTGGAACCTTATAGTGGTGTATGGCCCTGCTCATGAGGAAGGAAAAAAAGAGTTCTTGGCTGAGTTATCATCATTTTGCTCAAAGTGTAAAATACCTTTATAGTGGGTGGAGATTTTAACATTATTAGAGTGTCTACTGATAAAAATACAGCATTAATCTTAAATATACATAGCAGACTGTTCAATTACATGATTCGTTTTTATCACACCCGGTTTTAGAAACAAAACCCGATGACACCATATGTGTGCCCAGGATCTATTTTCCACACATACAGCCGACTTCATTAGTGAATATCAGTAGACAGTACATTATACAAGCGTATAAACTTACACTTGACACAAAGGTCAATATATCAGAGTATAGCGGAACTTTTATCTCGTAGCGGAACTCCATCTTCACAGGAAGGTTGACTGGGGGCACGTACGCCTAAACACCTTGTAGACTTTTTGGATCCACTTCGTCTTCAAAGCATCATCAACTTGGATAGAGCAGAGCTATATGTTTGGGATAGCAATGGTGAGTACATGGCGCACTCAGCAAGTATTCCGTTTAGAATAAAAGTGGACTACCTTTATAGTGGACAGGCATAGCGGTTGCTTTTAGTTGGTCAAGTTTTATTACTAGTAATGATTAGCATAACCCATCCCATAACTGGAGTATTATAAGTAAATAAAATAATTGAGTCTCAACCATTGTCGTAACTGCCACCATTACCGTCATCATCACAACTATCATCATCAGTGTCATCACCATTATCATCATGAGCCATTTTCTTTGAAAACTCTAATCTGTGAGGGTTCAGGCCGCTCTTAACCGTGAGCACGGCTAATATATCAGTTTTAAACACTCTCGAGAGGTTGTACAACTTTACCCACAAGTAATGATTCCCATTATGCCCGAGGTTTGCAAAGCCCCATTTATTCATACCTTAGATGAATCGGCAGGGTTTCATTACGAGACCTTTACAAAGAATTCCTAGAGTTATGGCATGCCCGTTACAGGTTACTCCAGTTAACTAAAGATATGGGAGTTCCGTTCCAAAGGGTGATTAACCACGATGGCAAAGGGCAAAGTCCCATATCCCCCAGACCCCTCATACGCTATGTTTTAGGGAAGCAGGCCAAAACTCTAGTTCATTTAATTAATCAGTCAAGGATGTCCCATTCCATCTCTTGTGGTTGCACTGTTTTCCTGGGTGGTCGCTCGGCGAACCGATCCTTAGGGTGAAGTACTTGAGCAAAACCAATAAAAAACATGCTCAAGTTTCCATGTTGCTAAAATAACCAAACTTTCATCATCATTGCATCATTAATTAATTAAGATTAGTAACATGAAAATATGTTGAGCGGTAGCATTAATCTACACATCACAGTCCATCCCAAGTTTCATAGACATGTAAAGGTATATGAAGCTAGTCATCCTTATTAGGAGCAATCAAATTGGGCTCTAGATTGTGTAGTTAATGTAAATAGGACATAGGTCAAAGAATATTTGCCTTGATCCACAAAAAGTTGCTCAGGGGCTTCCCAAGCTTGGTTTTCAGCGAACTCGGACGGAACGTCGGCTACGCGTTGCACACATACAAGCAATAAGTACAAACCATCTAAAACAGTACACCAAACATCATGAACAGAGATTAAAAAGGTTTTAAAACTAATCTATGCATTATCACGATTCCGTAGGTTCGAAAATCGCTTAAAACGGAGTTAAAACGCAAAAGATATGATTAAAACAAGTTTAAAGGATCAAAATAAAGAAGATTTGAATCTTCAGGGACCTAACTGTAAAGATTTGGATCTATCCGTAATAAAACTGGACCGCGGGTTGATTTTCGAAAAGTGCAGAGGCTCTTTAGCAAAATTCCAGGCGCTGACCGGTATTGACCGGATCGCGGCGCTCTTACGACCGTTGGATCTTGATCGGACGGCAGGGAATAGAACGGAACGGGGGAGAGAGATGGCGGTGGGTTTGGCCGGCAACCGCCACGGCGTGCGGCGGAGGATCACCGGAGCACCGCGAACTCGCGGCTCCAGTGGCCTAGGGCTAGAGGGAACAGGCGCGGGGGCGAGTGCGAGGTGCAGCGGAGTGAGTGGGATGACTGAGGCGGCGGTGCATAGACCGACGGCGGCTCGTGACGGTGCGGCGTGGAGACGAAGGTGGGCTGAAGATGAGAAACTTGTTAGTGTTTTGTCTTGGGTTGGATGTATGCGCGGTTAAGCTAGTTCTGGTATTATTGTCAGTCAGTGTTTTCTAGCGGGTCAGTCCAAATAGTCTGGGAGTTTGCCCCTGGTGCTTAGGGATAAGGAGAACTAAAATAATGTTTGTTACTTTTTTTACCTGCCATCCCCTTCACTCAATTTATACGTGTCACACCCGGTTTTAAAAACAAAATCAAGTGCTCACTATGTATGTGCCAGGATCAGTTTAACCACATACACAGCATAAACAAAAGTAATAACACAACCAGTACTTTAACTTAAGAGTAATAACCAATATTACAGACCATAATGTCTTTATCGAAATCGAGTAACTTAGCGGAAACGAAATAACTAAATGACAACGGAAGATGACCAATGCTCCACAGGCGACTGACGGATGGCACACCAGCCTAGAACTCGTCGTAGTTTTGGAACTTCTGATTAGGATTCATCACCTTTCCTTTTTTGGATCTGAGCAGCGGTTGCAATGGATGCAACGTGGTATAAAACAAGCAAGAATGAGTACATCCCGTACCCAGCAAGTATTCTGTTTAGGATGAAAGTGGACTGGCTTTATGGTGGACAGGCATTGCAGTTGCTTTTAGTTGGTCAAGTTTTAGTTAATAGCAATGATTAGCATAACACATCCCTTTATTATAAAGACAGTAAAACATATTACTAAAGAAGCATGAACCATAACCATAACCGTCGTTATCACCACCATCGTTGCCATGATCACCAGAAGCCATTTTCCTTGAAAACTCTAATCTGTGAGGGTCCAGGCCGCTCTTAACCGTGAGCACGGCTGATATATCAGTTTTAAACACTCTCGAGAGGTTGTACAACTTTATCCACAAGTCGTGATTCCCATTTGCCTCGGGCTGTACGGGCCCTCAAACACTGACTTTTGGTGAGTCGGCAGGGTTTCACTACGAGACCTTTACAAAGAATTCCTAGAGTTATGGCCCACTCGTTACAGGTTACTCCAGTCAACTAAAGATATGAGAGTTCCATTCCAAAGGGTGACAAATCAAATTGCACCACATTGGCAAAGAGCAAAGTCCCATATCCCCCAGACCCCTCATACGCCATGTTTCAGGAAAGTAAGCCAAAACTCTAGTTCATCTAATTAATCAGTCAAGGACGTCCCATTCCACCTCTTGTGGTTGTACTGTTTTCCTAGGTGGTCGCTCGGCGAACCGATCCTTAGGGTGAAGCACTTGGACAAAACCAACAAAACATGCCCAAGTCTCCATGTTTGCTAAAACCAAACTTTTATCATCCAGTTCATCATTAATTAAACAAGATTAGCAACATGAATATAAAAAAATGTTGAGGGATAGCATTAATCTACACATCACAGCCCATCCCAAGTTTCATATGCATATAAAGACATATGAGGCTAGTCATCCTTAATAGGAGCAATCAAATTGGGCTCTAGATTGTGTAATTAATGTAAATAGGACATAGGTCAAAGAATACTTGCCTTTCCCAGCAAAAGCTTGCTCAGGAACTTTCCAAGATTGATTTTCAGCAAACTCAGACGGAACGTCGGCTACACGTTGCACACATACAATCAATAAGTGCAAGTTGACTAAAACAGTACACCAAACATCATAAACAGGGATTAAAAAGGTTTTAAATCTAATCTACGCATTATGACGATTTCGTAGGTTCAAGAATCGTTCAAATCGGAGTTAAAACGCAAAAGTTATGCATAAAATAATGAAAAGAGTTTAAAATAAAAGAGATTTGAAACTCCAGGGGCCAAACTGCAAAGATTTGGACCTAACCGTAACAAAACGGGACTGCGGGTTGATTTGCGAAAAGCGCAGGGGCTTTTTAGCAAAACTACGGCCGCTGACCGGTATTGACTCCGGTTGTGTGCATCTGGGACCGTTGGATCGAGATCGGACGGCAGGGAATAGATCGGAGGGCGATTGGGTCGGCTCCGGCTGCGGGCTCGGCGGCGCTGCCCGCGGGATGCGGTGGAGGATCGCCGGAGCTCCACGAACCCGTGGTTCCGGTGGCCTAGAGCGGGCGGAAAAAGGCGTTCGAACGAGGGCGGAGTGCGGCGAAGCAAACGAAGCAACTTGGGCGGCGGCGCATGCACCGGCGACGGCTTGCGACGTGATGGCACGGAAGGTCAACTCCGGCGAGCAATTGCCGCCGGGGTAGGGACTAATCGGGGGCGAGGATAGGCTAGAAAGAAACCTCACCTCGGTGCGAAGCTCCGGGTATAGACGTAGTCGATGGAGAGGCAGCGACGGCGTGCGGCAACGAGCGGCGGCGACGGGGCGGTCCTCTTGCACGGGCGACGGCGAGATTGAGCTCAATCCGAAGAAACAGAGCACAAGAAGGGTCGGAATTAGGCGTTTAGGTGTTCTACCTTGCGACGAAACTGGCGGGATTGATCTCGTCGTCGATGAAAGCTTGTAGAGGCGGAATCCGACGCGTGAACTCAATGAACGTCGCGGCGTGACTTGAAGAACTCGCGATGAGCTCAAGCTCAAGGCGGCGGTTTAGGGCTAGGGATTTGGTGCTCGGGACAACAGGGTTCGGCGGCTTTTATAGCCCGAAAGCCGAAGCTTGCGGGAGGGGTAAGGAGAGACGGCGCGTCCGCGGAATCCGGCTTGGCCGGGTCGGCGTGTCAGCTACAGACTCTGCCCATGCGCGTGCAGAAGGAAAGGGAGAAGCGGGGAAAGGAAAACGGGGCGCGTGATCCTCGGGGATTGGGCGCAGGACGCGGAGCGCGAGGGTAGGGGACCAGGACGAGGCGGCGGGAAGGAGTTCGGGGTCGGTCGGACTTGAGTCCGCCTCGGACTCTTGTCCGCGCGGTGCGGGCAAGGAAAGGGGAGAGCGCGCGAACGGAAAGGAAGACGCGGTAGCGGGAGGAGAAGGAGAAGGTGGCTGACGGGCGGGCCCAGCGCGTCAGCGGCTGAGGAGGAGGGAGGGGCGGCAGCCGGCTGGGCCTTTCTGGCCGTTGGGCCGCGGGGCTCGCGGTTGGGCCGGCGCCAAGGGAAAGAAGAAGGGGGGGCAGCTGGGCCGACGGCGGGAGTGGGCCGAAAGAGAGGAAAGAAAGGGAGGGAGGAAAAAAGAACTTTTTCCGGATTGTTTTGGAGTTTGGAAAATTTTGGAGAGATGCAAATGGTTTTGAATTCAAACTTTAAACACTACAAATCATCCAATAAAATATGCAAGGGCATGAATGCTCAAACATGTGGTTCCTAGGGTTTATTTTAGTTGATTAATATTTGAAATAACCAAAGTATTATGGTGTTATGCATAAATAAATCAAACTCTAAGCAAAATTACATTAGTTTATGAAAAGATTTTCATGTAGCAAAATTTAGGGTGTTACAATGCGTGACAAATCTGAATCAGATCAATGTTGTAGCATAGTTTTTGGGTGTCTGCTGGGGCTGGTAGAGGTTGAGGTCATCTGTAATTCCCTTTCTAGGTCTACCTGAACAATCTTCTAGCTCCTTTGTATTCTTGTTATCTCGATAATAGAAATGAGGTTCCTCGTGTCAAAAAAATTGTTTTTTCCGTCTACCTACTGCAGTCATCTTCAATCATCTCTTTTTTTTCTTTAGCTCAAGTGTTCATTAATTGTCTTATGTATCAAAAGAAGGATGTAAGCCTGCAATTTGTTTGGTCATAAATGTGAGATCAAACCATATATATGTTTGTTAATTAATATAAGTCGGTTTGATGGGTAAAAGTCCCAAGCATGTATACTTCTGAACTCCCTCCTCCGTCATGGAATTAATAGATGAGATCCTAACATATATACAAAATTTATACTTGAATATAAAGGATCCTAGAATGTGTTAGAACGATATCCACCTATAGATCCATTTAATTTTGCCATGCATGCAACCATGTACCTACATCATACCTACAATTTGACACAATAATACGTAGGCCCCTACACTTGCCATTTAAGTAGTGATCCATAAATAAATTAAGTAGCACTCCATATGATTTTGAAGTAGATGCATCCATAAATAAATTAAGTAGTGAAACCCAGATCCCCCACGGTTAATTAGACATACATGCGTCTTCTCTCAATCACCTTAATTTGTCTTCAAAACTAGCACTCCATATGATTTTGAATGCTATTGGAGGGATCAGAGCATGGTGTAAATTAACCCAAGCCGAATCTTCAATTTCCAATATTCCGAGGGTGTTCTATAGTTCCCAATCATGGGTGACTTGAGTTGGTAGGAGTGCATGCAAGAGGTCGTTGTCTGATAACACTTGTTGAGAGCTGTGGATCAAATGTATTCCCTTCATTCTAAATCGTAAAGGGTTTTAGAAATCTTGGATTTAGATAGATTTATTATACTAAATTGTACGACAGGTCCCTAAACTTATATATTCTGCCGTACCATCTAGGTCTATGAAGTTCCATAGTGATCGTCTAAGTCCTTTAACTCTTCAAGTGGTTCTTTCTAGTGTAAATCTAGGTCCACAGTTGGACCTCAATCAATTAAGAATGTAAAGTGTTGATAGATCTCAATGATCACTTTGAAAAGTTAAAGGACTTAGATAATCACTTTTAGACTTCATAGACCTGAATGGTATTGCAGAATAAATTTAGGAACCTGACATGCAATTTACTCTTTATTAAATATTCCATGTATGTGATTTACATACATGTCTAACGTTCATATGAACATGGATGGAGAAAATAAAAATTAAACCCCTTGCAATGAAGCAGAGGGAGTATATCGAGACATGATCACTGGCCTCAGTATGCAGCTTCTGGTTCAGAGCATCCTTGTGTTTGTTACTAAGCAATCAAGTATTGGGAGAGAACATCGGCACTACGGTCTGGGGTGATGAGAACTCTGGTGCATTTCCGTTGCTATGCGGCCAGTTGCAAGAAGCTCTCAAGGCATCTATAAGGATCAGATGTCCAAAAGGGATGAATTGGCCTAATTTGAATCTCTATCTTATCTTACTATTTACTAATTGAAGGTTCTAAAAGTTGCACCAATTTTAAAGCACGCTTGAAAAAAAAATCCAAGAAATTCTCACAATAATCAGAAACATCCGACCATCAATTGACAGATTGGAATATTAATAGCCGTTAGATACCCACATCTGCCATTACGAAAGGTCTTGAGTTCAACTCTCAATAAAAACAAATATCCTCTTTTTTTCATTATATATATTTTCCAAGTAATTACCCACCTCTGCCATTACGAAAGATCTGAGTTCAATTCTCAACGAAAGCAAATATCTTCTTTTTTTCAGATTTTTCCATTTTCAAATTTACCTTCAGTTTTTGTGTTTTTTTCATTAAAGATGCTAGAAACATTTCCATGAAACAGATATTTTGTAGATTTTTTTAAATTTCCATGTCAATCCTCACAAGATGAGCTAGAAAAAAATAAAATTATAGAAATTCTCACAATAATAAAAAATACCCTATCATCAATTAACATGTTGGAATCTTAATAGCCATTAGATCTGTTTTCTAATTAAGTAATCACCCACCTTTGCCATCATCAAAATAATATTAAATAACCCCTAAAACTACGTATTAATTACCCACTCTGCCAATATAAAGGAAAATATGAAATAACACTCTAAATTTATATCTAATTGCTCACATTTGCTATTTTGATAGGACAATACCAAATATCCCCTTTAATTTATATTTGAATTGTTCACCTTAGTTATTATGACTGATAATATGATGAAAGTAACCCCTCAAAATTATATTAAAATCACCTATTTTTGCAATCGATCAAAGATTATCTAAATCAATTAAACATACATATAAAGTAGCAAGATATGTTATTATAAAAATCTAAGTATAAAAATAGATCCATATATGTTGTACGATTACACATAACACATTTAAGACTCTATCGCACGAGTTGATTGACTAGTTCTCTAAACAAAAATCCTTAATCAAACGAACTACATAGAAACTAGCCCACTTCTCCCCCTATTACGCGTGGAAAGGAAACCTACAAATGCCAATACAAAGTGGTAAACCTAAACATACTAGGAAACTACTCTAGCAAGTAGCAACCAATACAAGTAGACAAGAGATAAGCTAACTAGGCTGACAACAAGATGAAACACAATGGAAATTGCAGGAAATTAATTGCACCAAGTAAATGGAAAAGGGCAAGGGACAACTATATTTTTTGTCGTGGTATCAGATTTTTGGCACCCTCCCTAATCCATGTTGTGGCGCACATCGGATTCATTGACCGGACAACATTCCTGAGAAAGTTGAGAAGTGAATTTTAGGTCATTTTAACCGAACTGTATGATGTGCACTTCAGAAATAGGCAACGAACAATCACTCCAGATAAGGGTTAAGAAGTTGAAGGCTGATTCAGATGAACTAACTAGACAGTCCAATTCCCTCTTTCGAACAATCGACTGGATAAAATGCCAACAGCTAGTTCAAGCTAGTATGGAAAGTGCACTAACTTTACAAGGACCGAATTGTTTGGTCATTGTACAAATTCTATCATCCTTAGTCCAAATGGCTAGTTGGCTCTTGTGGGCTATAAAAGCCACCTCTTCTAGTCGTTTGAAGTTTATCGAAGCTAAGGAATGTTGTGGCAGTGTTGAGACACTTTCTTGAAAGTTCTAGTCATTCAAAGTGCTTGAGAGTATATCTAGGCATAACTTAAGTGCTTTTGAGTGTTTGCCTAGGCTGTTTAGCCCATAGCTTTTGGTTGTGACCAAGGTTTATGTCGAGACATGTGTGTCTCTTGTTGTTATTGGGCTTGCGCGCACTATCTTTGTTTGCGGGTCTTCTAAGTCCTGATCCTGTGGAGTATGCAACGGGCGCCACCTTACTTGTGAGAGTAAGGGAGACATTTGACGTTTTTTTTCAAAGCTCACCATGTTAAAAATGGCAGAGAGCATCCTAGATAAGGCTCGTGGGAGTCCCAACGTACATGAGTATGGATCAGGAGGGCTAGGAATATTCATGGCTTTACCCCGCTAGGAGTTTGGCCCTTGCACAGGCAAACCTTGCAATTCTCGATCCTTATGCAGATCAAGGTATTAATCCTTATACGGATTAAGCGGAAGCAAGGCTCTTATGTAGTGTTCCAATGAAGACTAGGAGGAAAGCTTGCACCTTCTCAATACATTAGTAAGAAAAAAATCTTTTGAGTCTTGTCATCGTCGTCAATGGAAATTTGCTGTTGTATCATCCTTTTCTAATTCTTCGCTTACATTCTTACAGTTATGTGTTTACTTTTTTAAAAAAAGTATAGTTTGATAGGTAGTTTCTAGGTTGGAACTTAAGTTGCAAGTCTTTTTCTAGTAGAAGTAATTACACTTAACAAAATCATAGTGCGCATGATTGTTTATGTCACTTATGTTTTGTTAAGTAGTTTTTTAGTCTTAGTTAGGAATCTTAATTCACTTCCTCTCTTAGGCTGATGTCGCTAGTCCACTTATCTCACCATCTATATTTGAAACTTCATTATACATTATGTGTATAATGTTTTAAATGGTTATTTATACGACCTTAGGATGTCGCGGTCTCATTTTGAGTGCCTAGGTAGCTAAAAGCCCACAAGACGTAGCACCTCAACCGGCCAAACACCATGCTCAATGTAGCATCCAACGCACTAGTGCGAGGGGCAATCCAATCACAAATGACCGGGGTGTCATGTAGCAAATCTATAAATGAAATGGAATGCTATTAACATATCCGGAGACATCCCTAGTGTACATAATGAAATTGACCATGTAAATGACCGCAAATAATTCACCTCTTTCTTCCTGCTTCCAGTAAAAGTATTGATCTTCCTAGACTGTGCAGCACCATCCGAAGGAAAAACGCCTTCGTTCTGCGAGGTGATCCGTACGATACGGCTGAGCGCATCTGTACGTGGCGGTGCCATGTGAGGTAGCAGATCGAGTACTAGCCCTTGCCTTTGCTAAGCTCCGGCGGCGGAGATCGCGTCGGATCAGGCGTATCTCAGCAGGCAGACTCTGCCTCACGTCTCCTCCCTGAGGCCAGTGTTAAAAGAGCCCCGTCCGTACTCCGTAGGCGGGGCATCCGCAACAGGCGAACCAACTATATTGCTGCACCGTCAAGGACACAAACATTAATAAAGCCCCAGACCCTAGCTCGCCCGGTGTCCTCTTCACTCTGTTTGCTGCTCCATGCCACTGAAACACGAGTGAAAATTGCCACTGAAAACTTGGATGCCATAAAAATTTTTTTCAATACACAGAAAAGATACGCATCTTTGTATTAAACTAGAAATGAAACGAGCATAAAAGGATCAGTACAACACGTGTCGTGCCATGTCAAGCGCCAAACTTAACCAACACAAGAGACCTCCCAACTAGATCACCGTCAGCTAAACTCTACTCTCGTACTACTCAGCCAATTAGATGATCACAGCCGCAACACACCAGGACCTGCGCTGCCGAGCCGAGCTAGGCGAAGGAAGGAGCTCGTTGAGGGCCTGAAGGTGATCAGGCTCAAGCTTGCTCTGGTAGATGCTGTTGTAATCTTCCAAAGCAACCGAGGTTGGCAGCATTAAATCATCAGTAAGGCCAAGTCGCTGCATGATGAGCATCTCGCCGCGCTCATCGACAGGAACTTAAGAGAGCTTTTCAATCTCTCGTCTGCTATAGATGTGATTTTAGGGTAAGACTATCCTTACCAACGTGACCTTCGAACCGTCTATATTTCAAACTCCTCTCTATCTATATTATGTTACAATATAAAATAGTATTTTAGACATTTAAAATAAACACATTGGTGGGCATAGCCTAAGGCTAAGCCCAAGAAAAATGGATACTGAGAGGAACGAATAGTTATAACAGCGATTAGGCGATGGAGGATGGGGGCGCATCGCCTCCACCTGGGTCCCTCGCCGCTCCACCGCCCGACCAAATGGGCCGAAATCGCCGCGGCCCGCTTCGCCTTCTTCTTTCTCCCGACGCAACCACCTTCGTCTTCTTCTCCGCCGCCCCGCCCCCGCCCCCCGAAGGCCACCGGCGCATCGGCACCCTCGCCGCGGCCTCCACCGCCCGCCTGCCGCCGCCCCTCTCCGTGCCGACCCCGCCCATGATCCTCGCCGCCGCCTCCGTCGTGCCACCCGCCCCACCCCGGCCTGATCGTCGTCCTGCCCCGCCCGGCCGACGGTGCCCTCGCTGCCGGCCTCAGCCGCCGACCACCCCGCCACCACCGCCGGACCGGCCTGCCTCTCCCGGCCCTCCCTCTAAGGCCGGAGGTGGAGGAGAGCATGTCGGCGGCAGCGAACCCCCCAACCCTGAAACCCTAACCCCGGTGGGCGACAGCGAGCGGCGGGGCAAAGGAGGCGAGGCGTGGCGGCGGTGCTCGGGAGAGGACGAGAGCAGGGGAGAGGGAGAGACCAATTTGGATCAATTGGACGAATTTGAACTGAAATAGGATAAGAAAATGTGAAGGGTGGGTGGATGGGGTGCTCCGGATTTTCGTCCTTGGACAGCCTCATCAACGCCCGAGCTCCGCGGGCCAGGTCCTCAAAAGCACAGCCTCCGCGGCTCTCTGACGCTGCAAATCCCAATAAAGCCGGCCGCTGCAGAAAGGAAGCGGGCAAAAGCATCCTCGCCTTCACCCCCGTCCCCCCCCCCCCCCCCCCCCCCCCCCGTACACAAGCCGCCGGTCCTCTCCCCCTGTGCCCGCTCTGTCACCTTTGACTCCCCCCATTCCGGTCTCCTCTCCCTCCCACTCCGCCTCCGCCACCGGCCAAACCAACAGTGCTCTGCTGCCTCTGCACAGTTCAGTTCAGACAGTCCAAGAACAGAGAACCAAGAAAGACTCCTCTCTTTGCCACCATTGCTCCTCGGCGCTCCGCCGCGGATTGATACACAGAGGCAGGCAGGCAGGCAGGCACATGGTGAGCTCCCTGCCGCTCTTCTTCTTGCTGCTGCTTCTGCTGCTCGCTGGAGCCAGCTTCGGCGGCGGTGTAAGGCTCGGCAATGGCGGCTACGAGGACTGGAGGCTCGGCACCGCCACATACGTCAAGGAGTTCCAGCCGCACCCGCTCAACGACGGTATGTGTGTGGGTGTCCCTGCGTTCCTTTCAGCTTCGCCTCACAACAGTAGCAGAGCAGCACTCCCCTGTCTGCATTTCGCTGTGGATGTGCGGTCATTCATTTCTGAATGAAAAGAAATGGAGGAGGTCAATGCCTTCTCACCTTCTGCAACCACGAATCGACGGGCTGGAAGAGAGGGGATCCCGGCATAGTTGCTCACTGAGAAATCGCAGGAGAAAGGGGAGGTGTCGGTTCAGATATGGAACTTCTTCCCCCTTTGCTTCCTTCCTTCAGATTGAGTGGCTCTTGGAGCTGAACATTCCATTCCAAGCATGAATTCAGTTCTACTATATGATAGAAGCGCTATCTTTGGTTAGTGAAAGGCACTGCAGAGAAGAGAAACCATTTTTTTTTTTCAGGAGCTGATGGTAGTGCACTAATGCTATCCTTTTTATGGAGTACTCTTTTATTTTTTTAGGACACGTTATGGAGTAGTACGTTTTCGGCGCTAAATGGGCTTTTAAGTTTGGTGGCTTTTTCCTTTTGAGAAAGTTGTACATTGAATGAATGCTTTGACAAATTTACTAGAGGCAATCTAAGTACTGCTAGTACAGTGTGAGGTTTCCTTACTGTTACCCTTTTATTACAATTTACACAACTCATGGAGGGAGGTTGTGTGCATAGTCGTTTGGAACAGCATATTGGCAGACAATTCTATCATTGCGAGTGCACTACTTTAGCTCCTGAAACAACATATTAGATGTAGTAACTCCACAGCAATCTCATTTCAAACAGTTCAATTCTCAAATAATTCAGAAAATCACTAGGTGTTCTAAACGGGGACTGAAATGCCAGAGTAAATTTCTGAATTTATTAAGAATTTCCATCTTTGTGTCGCTTTCTTGTTTCCTATCGTTGCTGCTGGGCTGTTTGGGAAAAGTAAACACCCTGCTTGTGCTTGTGGCTGTGTCGTCGATCTGATGCAATGGTTCCTCCAGGCGGCGGCGCCTGCGGGTACGGCGACCTGGACATCTTCAGGTACGGCCGCTACACGGCGGGGCTGAGCGCGGCGCTGTTCGGGCGCGGCGGTGCCTGCGGCGGCTGCTATGAGCTCCGGTGCGTGAACCACATCCAGTGGTGCCTCCGGGGCAGCCCCACGGTGGTCGTGACGGCGACGGACTACTGCCCCGCCAACATGGGCGTCGGCGACGAGGCCGGCGGCTGGTGCAACTTCCCCCGGGAGCACCTCGAGCTGTCGGAGGCTGCCTTCCTCCGCGTCGCCAAGGCCAAGGCCGACATCGTGCCGGTGCAGTTCCGAAGGTACGCTGGCTGTTAACCGTTGCATTGCATGCCTCATCTTGAGCTGCTCGCTGTTCAATTTTTTTTTCTTTTTTCAAGGTGTGCAATTTGATTAAAGAACACGCAGCTCATACCAAATTCGGAGCTGTGTTAGCAATAATTTAGAGGAGAAAACAAACAAATTTCGAGAAGGCATTGGGCTGCTCGCTGCTCATTGGTCTGTGATATCGCCAAATTATCATATTCCGACTTGGTGGTTGAGCTTGAATATGCGATTGCAAAGCGCCATGGCACATGCGGCGCTATCATTCTTGAGCTGCGCATTCCAGTGTGTTTTTTTAAGCCTGCGGCTGCTCTGTCTGCCTTTTGCGAAAGCCCAGAATGATGTTGGATGATTAGAACTGGATCGTAGAATATGCGATGAATGTCGTCTGAAACCACTTTGGATGGAATGCTGGTCCTCCTTTTTGTTTTCAAATCTGACTTGCGTTGTTAATTATTAGCACTTCCGTGCTTCCAGACAAATGCTATGAGTGTGTTCCAACTACTGCATGCAAGAGTACACAGCAAGTATCCTTTTCATCAAATTATGTTATCCTGCAATAGGCACCTACTGATCACCTTTTTTAATCAGAAAATCACCTGCTCGTCACTCTCTGAAGAAGAGGCCAGCCATTCGATAATCATCATGTAGCTGGACTAATGGCGATCGAAATGGCCGTGGTGCAGGGTTAGCTGCGACAGGGCGGGCGGCATGCGGTTCACCATCACCGGCAGCGCCCACTTCCTGCAGGTGCTGATCACCAATGTGGCGGCGGACGGCGAGGTGGCGGCGGTGAAGGTGAAGGGGTCGAGGACGGGGTGGATCCCGATGGGGCGGAACTGGGGCCAGAACTGGCAGTGCGACGCCGACCTCCGCGGCCAGCCGCTGTCTTTCGAGGTCACCGGCGGCAGGGGCCGGACGGTCACCGCCTACAGCGTCGCGCCGCCGGGCTGGATGTTCGCGCAGACGTTCGAGGGCAAGCAGTTCGCCGAGTAGACGCCCGCCGCCAGGAAACCAGTGCCGGCAGGCCGGGAACGTGATTGTAAGTACGTAGAATTATACGGGTGGATGGATGGTTTCATGTTGCGAGTTGAGCCAAGAACACGAAATGTTGGGTAGCGAAAAATCCATTTCACTATAAAATCTTTTGATACTTCTTTAAGAAAAAGGAAAGGAAAGTCAAGTCAATTTTTAACTTTCAGTTGGTGAGGGACGGTGAATTTTGAACAAACTAAGAAATGGCGATGGCGCCGCAATGCAACAAAAAAAAAAAAAAGGTTGCATGGTTCCAGTGAGGATAGCGCACTGCAAAACTATACCAGCATCCAGCCAGGAAACGTAGTCCAACACCAGTTGACCGTGTATATAGTTATCCAGAGTACGAAAATAACATTGCATTAAATATAAACAATGTGATAGACAACTTAAGGCTACAGGTCAGCTATACACATAGCATCTCAGCCTGAGAAGGTGCAATATTTTAACAGAGAACGTCTCATGCATTATATTTACAAACAAGCTGCGATACTAGGTGTTTGGTTTTGGGGAACGGAATCACCCTGCAGGCTGCAGCTGAGCCCCTCTGGTGCATTTCAAAAAGGCCTCAGACATCAACCTCAACAAAAGCATTTCACTTGCTGGGACTATAAACAAACAAAACAGAGGCATGCCTAATTGCTGGGAGGGGTTGAGAGGGAAATGAAAAAAATTTTCTTCAGTCCCCTCCATTCCCCTCCAATTTAATCCCTTTCTCCTTGCAAGACTGTGGGAACCCCCTCAGCCTCTTTAAATTAGGGTGAGAAGCAGTATCCTCGGTTTGTGACGACACGCCTTCAGGATCATCTGAAGGAATCCTCAAACAAAAGGGGGAATCAGAAAGCCGATTTTAGGTTCATGCAAGATTATTAATTAATAAAAATTAGGGGCACGACCACACAAAAGTTCATACCATCACTGCTAATAGTGTACACTAATGGGATGCTATTTGAGGAGGGCATTTGCTTGTTCATGGCCGCTGGGGTATTCTGCACAATCTGAATCCACTACATGATTAAACTATTTACTTCCATGAGATTGGTGTAAAAGAAAAATGAATAAATGGACTATATTCGCTAAGTTTTTAGTTACCTTCGCATGATCATCTCTGCTGGTTCTTTGAGGCTCAATGTTACCAGACCTCGGTTCCTTCTTCAGAGTCTTTTCTTTCTGGGCGACCCTATTTTGTTCATTGTAACCAGATCTCTTCTCACCTATTATGATGACGTCACTTCCCATCTGTTGCTCTGGACTCTCGCATTTCCCATTGAAGGGTGGCATGTAGCAAAACCTGAAATTGAGGTTGTCAGTACTTAAAACATGCCAAAAAAATTATTGAAAGAAATAGGCGATGTCCAGTGAATCGAGATAATACAATTTCCACCTTTTGTAAGTCCTGTGACTGTAATGGTACAGGATTACTAGAAAATAACGTGAGCTGATCAATGAGTTGACTTTCTGTTACAGAATTTAATCTTTGCCTAAAACTAAAACCTGTAAATTGAGAAACCAGTAAACCACTAAGGTGATCACTAAATTACTCATTCGCGCTTTTTTCAAGATTAGTTACTCGTAAGTGGTGTCACAATAGCCAAGAAATATTAATGGTAGATAAATAGTAGATTTAATCATTTATGAGCATTATGTATGAGATCATAAAAGAGGGATTGCTTTACACTCCCTCTGTCCCAAATTGTACGAGGTTCTAGGCCTCAAATAGATTCATCCATTCCTCTATGTATGTTTGTTTAATATATGTCTAAATTCATCAACGTCTATATGAATGTGGACAAATAAAAAAAGAGCAAGAACCTCTTACAATTTGGGATGGAGGGAGTAGCACGTATAAATGAAACATCACTGATACCACAAATGTTATAACATGTAAATCACTCATAGGACGGAACAATTATATCCTGCATTATTGCCTGATACAAACCATTCATCTCGCAGAGCCTCTACACTGACGCCAGCATTCAACATTCTCCATTTACGACAACTGTAGCACTGGACCCATTCATCGTGCGCCTCGTAGTGCTGCTGCTGACCCCCTTTTATCTGGTAGAAGAAAGTTAATTAGAGTGAAAAAATACTACTAAAAAACATGATACTCCCTCCTGTCGTCAAAAGATGATGTTAGGCCAGGATTAGCGCAAACGTCATCTTTTTATGACTGGAGAGTCATATTTTCAGGATAATATGGAATAACAAGTAACCTACCATGGGAACTTAACATATATATATAAATCAATTAGCTCTTGATGGCTTAAGTAGAAGCACATATTCGAAAGATACACCTTATCTCTAAATGTCCGTGTTAATAATCTAATATATGGCATTTAGCACTTCATCAGCAATGAACAACATAATTATTTAAAAATATGTTTCCAGTATAAACCATATCTTATATCCATACCAATTGTAAACTGTCACATTTTGTATCCCAATATTCATCCACTTTCCTACCGAGCCACTCCTCCAGTTTGGCATAAACTTCACAATCTTTAAATCCTTGTTTGTTGTTGAGAACCCATGAACGGCCATCTTCTTCATCCTGCAAAGGTGGAACACAGAAAAGTGAATTCCACGGACACTACAAGCGCGAATTACAGGACAAAGTGCAGTAAAGCCATGATAATTAAAGTATACAATGAGATCTGTAACATCTGCAACCCCTATTAGTCCACGTCCTGTGTCAGCACTATGCTTTTGGCCTCCAACTCGTTTGTAAGGCTGAAAATTTTGAAGACAAAAACACACAATATCATACAACTATCTAGTGCAGAACACAAAAGCCAATGAGTGGAAAGTGTGCAAAATCAAAACAAACATTTACAGGGTTCGATCCAATCCTGTACAGCTGTGACATCCAATATGTATTTCCGTTGCTCAACACAGTTGTAGCTACAACTCACTCTCGAGCTCAACTAATCTTACCTCTATTAGACGACCATGCCAATACAAGAAAATTCCACAGTTCATTCTTTCATATTCTACCTTGCTCATTCCCAGAGTCAACAGAATAATCTTTCCCATGATATCACCAGATATGACAGAAATGTTGTTAAGGGTTTCTGCCAATGGGCGGCTTTTGACCTACCAAGAAAAAGTCCAGCAAATGAAAACAGTAACATAGATAGAACATAAGTACATAACATATAAAGAAATATGGGACATGAAATTTACCAAAGACCCTTGAACAGAGGTCTTCATGCGAGGATTCAGGAACATAACTTCCAAATAGGATTGAAGAGAATAGTCCAACGGCACCTATAAATATACCACAAAAAAGAGACATGTTCTAATTGGACAGAATGGATCAACAATATAAAATTAAAAATCATTTCTAGTTAACACTTGGTTCTTTTTTTTTCCATGGGGCGGAGCTACAGTGATTCCTAGGTATTCCCATGAATACCCAACTTTTGTGCCAAAAACAAAAGCAAGCATACATGAAGTATACTTGTACGTATATGTTACATGGGGCTAACATCTCTGTTTTTTAATTAAAATCAAGTATTTTTCAGCCAAGTGCTGAACCCTCTGCGCCCTTCCCTCTCTGAGGCTGGCCCACTGACTGGCCCACGTCTCCTTGAAAAAACGGGAATACCAATTTGAAATCTTGTCTCCACCAATCCAAATCAGTCATGTAAAATATTCAGAGTGCTCAATGTGAAAACATGAGAGGTTTATCCTTAAGTTCTCATAAGCCACCAGAAATCATGCCTCGAAACAGTGTACATATCAAACGCCATAACAGATTATAGTCACAGTGATGAAGCTGAAAGGTTATTGACGAAAAAATGCAGGCATACCTTGTTACTTAACTGCCCCTGACGTGATCTAGCTCTTCTTGAACGGATGAGTATGTCTCCAAGTCCTTTATGCACAGGATTTTCAGAAGATTTCTCAGAATGCAACTCCAAGGTGTAATCTGTACCCCATCTGTCTAAATTCCATATAAAAATTTGAGTTCCACTTCCATCTTTACCAAATATCCCTATCTTTTCTCCAAGATAGTACTCAGTAAAAGGGGAAAATTCCTTAATAGCATTCAGGTGATATTTTGCAGTAGCTTCAGACTGGATACTTAAATCAAGTTCCATGTGTTGCCCTTCCTTCCGATATGTCACAACTGGGATCTCAACATTCTGCACCAAATCATCCAATGTTAGCTTTAAATATCCTCAAAAGAGTGATGTGCTGAGAATAAAACCGGCCATTATTGGAACAATACGCACACCCTTTTCTTCATTAAAAGACTGTGAAAGAAAGGCCACTGATCTGGAGGATGAAGTTTGGGAAAGCACAACTACATCTTTGCCAAGTTTCATAGTGCCAGTCTACAAATATTATCCAGAAACCAGTAAGTTGGTAATAACAATAACAATTTTAACATCCATGAAAAATGAACTGTTTCAACATCGATAAAACTGTTCATGAAAAAAATTGGTCTAACAAAACTGCAGGCAAGTTTAAAGTATGCAGATATGAAATGAACGGATTAGCTCATCAGCAGAGGCTATGAATCCTATGTGAATTCCTATCATTGCCAGCCAGGTATTCTCAAGTGGCCACACTAAAAGTTGTTTGATGTGATTACTTGTGTAACTAAACAATGCACATTCCTAGTCATTCTAGATTACAGTCTTAAAAGGAAAGGAGGTGTAGCACCATGAAGGTTAGCATTAGCATCATGGAGAAAAGAACATAACTAAATCAAAGCTCACGACTGTAGTATTTAAAGTGTAATTGCAAACAGAATGCTGGGTATTCTTGATAAGACAAATAAACTCTCATCTTATATCTCTAAATAAGTGCACCCCACTATGATATTTTTCTAGACATGCATGAAGCCACATCATCAAAGGGGGTCCCCTTGTTTACTCATCAGAACAACACACATATATAAGCTCTCTCAGACAAAATAGTTTCAACCAAATATTGCAAATAAGTTAGAAAACATTTCCGTGGAACATATTGCATTTATAATTGGAATTTGAAGGAAATTGGAATTTGAAAGTCATTTATAACATAGATCACATGAACAATGTGGGTATAAAGAGGGCAGCCTAGAAAAGTGAATACAATTTTTTTTTCTCGAACATGCAGGAGAGTTGCATATCATTTATTAAGGGCCTCTTTGGCTGCGCACAGAACGGCTTCGGCTCCGCTGCCCGGATGGCCTGACCGCACACTGTAGCACCTAACCGATGAAGCTGATTTTTTCTCTCCTCGCACCTCCCTCTCATAGAGCCGGTGGAGCCGGTAAAATGCAGTTTCTCCGGCTCCGGCTCTTGGGGCACTGTAGCACGGAGCTAAAGCCGGTAGAAGCTCCACCAAAGGGCCCCTAAAGAAAAGGGGTAATAGCCCCAAAAACAACTTCCACACACAATACCAACTATAAGGATTACATGCTCGCCCATGACTTAAAAAGGCTACCCAACCAAAAACTTTGCCTGCTGCTCAATGAGGGAAAGGGGCGGTCCAGACTAAAGAGTGAAAGCCCTTGAACCCCAGCCAGCACCCACATTTGCATCTCTTCAGCATCAGAGAGCAAGGCCCAAAGCTAAACTGAGAAACATACAATAAAAAAACACATCGGTTTCAATGCAGTCATAAAGTCCAAGCTCCTATTATATTAAATAGAGAAAATGAAGCCATTCTCCAGCAAATTACTGACATATCTACCTTAAATCCAACTCCACATCTCCCAATCTTATCCGGGCAATGTTTATTTGGTTCCTTGTTACCAAAAGATATCATTCTCATCATGTCACAATAGTTCATTCCATGACCATCATCAACCACACATAAGACATCAACATATTTATCTTCTCTCTTCAGAAACATAGATTCAATGGAGATATCCAACCTTCAAGAAAGGAAAAAGGACACCAAACAAGAAACAAGTAGTTAGCACAATAAAAAGAGAAACAACTCTAAATTTTCCATAGATACGTTAGTAACACTAGCCCATGGCCCTTGGTTAGAAAACATCATGCAACATGACACATTATAAAAAGTTTAGATAGCAACTAGCTTTTATATATCAGTGTTAGCCTAAATGGTAAACGATAAACAATTGGTCATCCTCCGTTTAGCAAATAGTCGGACTACACGGCTGGTTAACCGGACTAAAAATGGATTAAACGGACAACGCAGCCAACACAGTTGACTACTGCATAGCATTTAAACGACGTGTAGACGGTCCACATGGTCGTGTAGATGGATAGTACTGTATATAATGGTACATTTATAGAACATGTATGCCCACATTCACCTAGTCAGTCAAAATAAGACTCAGGCTGACCTTATGTTTAATTTGTTCTACGCTCTATTTCAAATTACTATTCTTGAAATATTAACTCTGGAACCTTTCGTAGACACAAAAGAATATTTCATTACTAGAATAAAAAATAGTTTTCTTACCTAACTAGATCCAATAATAAGAAACACAGGGCATCATCACTTATGGAAACTAGATCAAAAACAACAAATAATAATAATCAATTTCTGATTACTAAATATACGGGCATACCTAGAAGCCCTAGCATCTCTGGAGTTGTCAATGAGCTCTGCTAATGCTCCAAAAATCCAAGAATCATGCGCCTCGCTAAGCGTTCGCAGAAAACTAGGGTTCGAAACAAAGAAATTCTTCATAGTAGTAGTTGTGCTCTTTTTTCCTTCATGGTGTTTGCTTGAATTGTCCATCTCATTAGGGGGTCCACTCTCAGAAATCTCCTCGTTCAAGTATGGCTTCTGGTTCCCGAGGCCATATTTGAATTCACCTCTGTATGACCTCTTTGCGACATTACCCATTGGCACAAGACTATTCAATTGTCTCACTGGTGGTATAGCTGGTAAGCAAAGGCCAAACAGTTACTCTAATTTCGAAAACAAACAAAATTTGCTATGATGTGGTCAGATTGTCAGAATAATCCCATAATCAGGTTATTGGTTCAACCCAAAATTGATTTTCTTCTTTCCTGAACGGAATTTCTTGTTGTAAATATTGACATGTATAATGGGACTCTCTTTGTTCTCATCTGATTAATCTGTTTTTCATTGCACTTTTGTTTCCATTTCAACTATGAATATCCCCAGCACTATGAATATGAACAAATGAGGAAGTAAAAGAAAGATAGCTTAATATTGCAACCACATTAACTCCTTAAGCAATAGCATGATATCGCCAGCAATAAGCAAACTGTTAATGATGAAATAGATATATGTGGAATGCATTCCATTGGCTAATCAGGAACCTGTTATTCAATGGAACAATACAACAAGCAACAAGCAACAAGCTACCAATGTAGGAGAAATGAATTTACTTGCAAAGCAGTCAAGTTCAAGAAGTCAAAAAGCAAAATAATCAGGCCTCACCAGATTGTCCTCCCATCTGGTTGTAATCCCCTGGGCCATTTTGTTTGCGCTCATAAAGGAGCACCGCACGCGAAAAGTTAGTGTCTTCACCATGTTGAGGAGCAAGAATGTAGAATGTTGTGGACCCAAATGTAACTGTAGCAGCCTTAAAAATGCACAAAAATGAAGACAAGTGCACATTAGAGAATTGAAAAAAAAAAGAGAGAGTGCGTTATAACAAAATACAGCACTACCTCACTTTTGGGCAACAAAGAACCTGCTTGACGTATTTTAGTTGCGAGAAGAAAGAAGCTCGTCCAACTCATGGTTCCCATTTCACTATCCCTCATTCTACTTAAATATGGTAGGTTCTTTTTAAAGAAACTCGAGCTGCGGGGGTAAGACAACCCCCAAGTATTTTGTTAAGAAAACCTTCTCACGCAGGCCGAAAAAAACCCCCGAACCTCTGCCGCACCCTTACATAGCAGCACCGTAGCCCATGTGAGACGACCAACGACCTAGGCCGGCCCTTAGACCTAAATATGGTAGGTTCCAGGTCTCCAGGATGAATAAGTTTTTAAAGGATTAGTTAAATAAATATAAATGTACTAAAAGATACCTAATAAGTATCGTTTACACTATACTCCCTTTTTTCCAATGGTAAGCTGTTTTAGAATTTAGATAGAGTCACACAATTTTCCATGTACGTGGTTTGTACATATAAACATAACGGAGAAATTAAGAATCAAAACCCTTTACAATTTGGAACGAATGAAGTATAATTTATAATTTAACATCCGTAAATCAAATATTTTACCTTTTTACTATCCCGAAGGTAGCACATGAACCTTTCCCATTCACGTCCCTGATGATCATCTTCCGGAGCAGAACGTAGCGAAAATTTTGAGAAATCACTTCGTTGGTATGCCTCATTCGGCATAAATTTAACAATAGACCATACAAGTGGCCTGTAAAAGGAAAGGATATTTACTGATCTCACAGAGCACTCGCTGGTGCAAAACTAATCTAAATATACATATAAACATGAAAAGTGTAGAAAAGAATTATTCCATTAATTTTAGATAAATTCATTCAAGCGGATGAACCTAGTGTAAACATAAGGGTAATGTGCCACAGCATGCTACAGACGCTACAGCATGCAAGTATATGAAGTACGGATATACAACTGATTAGTTAGATTAGGAAAAAAAGAAGTATCATCTTACACTTTAATGGGAAGATCATAAACTTCGGCGCAGCATATGTTCTTAGAATCTTTTTGCAGTAGCACATAGTCTGAGCGTCGGCCTACCACAAAAGGCATTTTTGTCAAATAGTCTTTCAAATATTATAATCTCCTATAAATAAAAATTGTGCGGCTGGGGAAACACAAGAGATATCGTGAGAATAATAAATTCATGTTAACAGTTAAAAGATGTATTCCAATTAGATGTGAGAAAATTGACATGTAGTGCATCCATATAACATGAAGAATTATCTTCCTTAAGATCGATGGTAGGTTGTGCTAAAAAATCACATAAGGATAACGTAAGATCCAGAGCCTGTATAATTTCTAGTATATTTTAGATTTTCTTTTCGTATCATAGTACTTTGGTGTAAATCCTCAACTAGATGTAACTAAATCAGTCTACATCAAGAAAAAAGATGTATAAAATGAGCAACCAATTGGAAAGATTTGTAAATGAGGTAATATGTTGTGAGCATTGATTTAAAACATCAGATAAAGTTTATAAAATATTGCTCAGAATTCATAAAGTGAAACAAAATTATTTAATAAAGATGTATAACTACTGCTCAAACTTAACATTTGGCTGTATCCATTGCTTAAGTATTCTTGCACCGGACTAAAAGAAACAATTGTTATGAATAAATATGGCATATTTAAAAATAAGAGTGTATAAAGAGATTATCTTCTACATGTACATAAAAAGAAATGTCTAAGAGGAAAAAGAAAGATACTATTCAAATATACAATAACTGCTCAAAATTGCGCAGGCCATTAGTACAATTTTCAGGATGTTCTGTAGTGCAATAAGTAAAATTTTGGACAGCATGAGAGATTTTGTCACAATTTGATCGCAAGAACCTAACCCATAAACAATATGTATGTGCCTATTTAAATGTAACAGATTATAACATCTAACAGTAATGGTACCTCGGTCTTCATATGGTTCTTCATTCAAATCAAACGATCCACCTCCCATATCTTTTTTCTTCACCTGCTGCGGCAAGACTATTGAAACTGGAATGGATTATTCTCAAAGCACAAAGTAATGCATCCAAATCTAGAGTAAACTGAAATCAAGCAACCAGATTTGTTGAACTTCAAATCGATGATGTGAAACCAAGAAATCGGCGGTTGAGACTCAGAGAGTAGGGAATATACCCTAAATCCAACCTAAAGAAACTCTAAGGCCTTGTTTAGTTAACCCGTTTGGGCTTAGTTTGGGTAACCTAGGATTGAGAGGGATTAGAGTGTATTGAGAGGGATTGGAGTGTGTTTAAATCCACTATAGATCAAAATTCCCCTCAACCCTTTTCAATCCACTCCAACCTTCTTAATCCAAGGTTATCCAAACTAAGACTTTGTTAAAGGGAAAGGGATGGGACTATGGGAGACATGAGAAAGGAGAAGCCAACGATGGGTAACATTCCATTTTACAAACTCTAAATCTGTGTTCCATTCCTCATGCCTATACTCATTACATATTAGCTTACATGAGAAAGGAGAAGCTAACGAGTGAGAAGGTGATGTATCGACTCAAGAAAAAATAAAACTCATTACTCAAACTAGCAAATCCAATGGGAAAACCTCCGCAACACCAAACACAAATGACAAGCAAAGTCCAGAGAGTAAGCAAGTGGTGGAAGCTGAAACTGAAATTTTGTGGGCATTACCATGCTGGAGGAGGCTGATGCGGAGGCGAGGTGACGGAGGCGGGGCTCCCTGCACCACCAAGTGCGAGTGCCGGACGACGGAGCACCCTTGGCTTTGCAAGGAAGGAACCACCACTCAGCGGTTTACTTCTGATTTGACCTGACTGCCACGTGGGGCTGTTAGATTTGCTCCAGCTGCTGCGGCTAGGAGCCTAGCAGCAGACCAGCACTAGACTGCTGCATCCGCCTATATTCGCGTCTGACTGGAGGTTGACTCGGAGACCGACCGTGGATATTAAGCTGGATATGGATCTGTCTTGGAATTGTGATTAGGATTAGATTGGGAGATCAAATTCAGTTTTAGGCCTAGTTTGGAAGGCAACTCCATTTCCCCAAGATATTTGGAAGAATAAAGAAGAAATTAGTTCATTTTCTCTTTATTCTTATAAATCCTTTTCAGATCTTTTGGAAAAAAGGGTTTCCAACGAGCTCTCCTCTGCTCATTCCACCGTAAAGCAGCTCCACAACGGAGAGTTAGAGTGGGTGGAGATGTGTTTAGCATAGGAGTTAGCTCCACTCTAAAAGAAATGTTTTATTTATTGTTTGCCTCATGTACCTTTGTTTTATCTTTTTGCTGTTGTCATCGTTGTCGGCTACTGTCCGGCTACGGAGGGGCGCGCAGCGGGGGCGACCCGCATGGCCGGCCGTCGGCCAGCGAGCGTGCACGCGGTGGCGGCGAGACGCCCGGCCGTCAATGGGAGGTGCGCTGTGGGCAAGCCTCTCGGCCGTCGAGGGGTGCGTGGCGAGGGCGAAGAGGGGATGCGTGGCGGGGATGAACCGCCGGCAGTCGAAGGGTGTAACGCCCCAAAAATCACCAGCTAAGTCTCGCGGTTTTCAAAACAATTTTAAAAATTGCATCATCATCCCACCCACCGTTCCATCCTAAGTCCTTTTCCAGTTTTGCCCCTCCCATTTTTCCTTCCAAAATTCCAAATTCAAAAGCATAATCTTCAAAACCAAGAAAAAGAAAAGGGCAGCAGCCAGTTGGGCCGCCTCCTTCTCCCCTCCTCTTTTTCCTCGGCCCACACGGCCTTTCCTTTTCTCCCCCTCGCTCGGCCCAGTCGCCAGGCCGGCCCAGCAGTAGCACCCCCCTTTCCCTCTCTGCCAGCCGGGGCCCGCGGGCCAGCGTCGCCTCCCTCCTCTCGCGCCCGCCCCGCGCGCCGGTCTCCCCTTCCTCTCCTTCCTTTCCCCCTCGTCGGTGGGACGGCGAGCCGCCGCGCCGCCCACGCCGAGCCGGGCAGGCGTTGACGCCGTGCACCGCACCCTTCCGCGCGTCGCACTCCCGGAGATACCCCCGTCGCTCACCGCCACTGGGATTCCCGCCGACTCGGCTCCACGGTGCCATGGCGTCATGGTGAGAGCATAGCCCGTCGCGCACGGCGGGCAAGCCACCAGAGTCGTCGCCGCATTCATTCCCCGCCCCCCAGGCCGCGCCTACGCCATCACCGGTCACCCTGTGCCGGCCACGGTTGCCCCGTCCCTGATGCCACGCCGCACGGACCCGGGCCGCGCACCCGGCCGAGATGCGAGGCGCCGGCCACCTCTCGCCGTTGCCTATAAAAGGGGGCACCCGCCTCGGCCGCCTTCGCGCCATTCTTACCCCCACACACCCAGACACAGGCATCCACTCTCCTCCTCGCCGGTGCTCTCGCGGTGGGATAACCCACCGAGAGGACACCGCCGGGCACCACCTCCCTCCACTCCAAATTCACCCCGCCTCTGGCCATCTCTAACCAAATTGAGGTGAGCTCGAGCTCCTCCACCCTTGCACGCACCTCCTCCATTCATTTTCGGATCGGAGCCATACCGGAGCAAGCTCGGAGCGCCGCCGCGCCGAGGCCATGCTTCGCCGGCGCTCTGGGCACACGCCGCCAAAGCCACCTGCCGCACCTTCCACTCCCACACCACCACCAACCAACTCGCCGTGACACCCTCTACCTCACCGGCCTACCCTCGTCGCCGGAACCGGGCCACCGGCGGAGAACCGCCGGCGAACCGCGGATGCGCGCGCCGTCCGGTCCGGCCGAGCCGGCCGAGACGCCGTCCCCTTCCGTCGTCCCCTCTCTGTGTGGCTGACGCGTGGGGTCCACGCCCCACCGTCGCCGCGCCGTCACGGCCAGTGGGCCGGCCCAGAAGGCCCACGGCACGACGGCGGGGCGAGCAGGCCAAGCCAGGCCGAAAAGGGAGTGGGCCGCGCTTGGGGTTTTGGCCCGCGAAGCCTTTTTCCCTTTTTCCATTTCGATTTATGAGTTTCTTTTCTTAGGAAATTCATATCTCGGCCATACGAACTCAGAATCCGGCGATTCTTCCACCAAAATTCTTCTAAAACTATCCTCTATCTAACCATACCTTTTGCATAGCCTTTTGAGCATATTTGATTGTCATTTTATGTATGTTTTGTTTGTTTGTGTACGCGTAGACGCCATCCCGGAGGAAACCCGCGAACCTGACGTAACCGCGCCGGACCAGGAGCCCGAGGAACCGAACTTTGATCTCCGCTGTAACGAGAACGTCGATGACGGCAAGTCCACTAAAATCCTTTGATGCATAAACTTCCTAGTTTTTGCAAAAGCCACCCTTGCCCCGATAAACATAAAAACTTGCATTGTTTTTGCTAGCTAAGGTCAAACATGGTAGGATAGCCACCGAACCAATCTTAGACTTAGCGCGCGTAGGAGGGATCGCTCACTTCATACTATATGCAATAATCTTGTTGGAACTTGGGTTGGAATCTGGTTGGTGTGTGCGTTTTCGAAAACATGGGGAAGGACCCTGGCCGCCGACTTCGGTCGACTATGCCATGTGTTAAAGGGTGGAATGCCTGGGTACCGTTATTACGGCTTACCTAGGGTCCGACCTCGTGGAGAGGATTGGACGGTGTATGAGGAAGTTTCTGCCCTGAAGGACCGAGTTGGAAGTCTCATCTTGCCTAACTCTTTATAGTGCAACCACTCGATGTTGAATGCGGCAACACTTGGCCGGAACCCGCAAGGAATAACCAGCCGATACCCGTAGGCTGGGAGCACCGAGGGACTGGGAATGGTGGAAGCCGTGTGTCTGCTGGCACTGAAGCGGCGTCGCGTGTCTGCTGGCACTGAAGCGACAGGGATCCCATGTCTCTCTTGGTTGAGGTCGGGAAAATACTTGCGGGGGTAGAGCCTTGAGCGGGAAGGGCCTCATGGCAATGAGCGTCCAGACCAAACTTGTGGATAAAGTGTGCACCTCTGGCCAGAGTATAAATCTATCCGGATAGTCCGATGTCCACTGGTATGGACGAGTTACGGCTTGGTTTCTCCCAGTAGTAATTTATAAAATTGGGGTTTGGTTGGTGAAAATGGTGTTTTGGAAGCTACGGGCTTGGCCCGGGAGCATTGGAGAAAAATGTTGGCCTGCGAGCCATAAGCACGTTGGACCGGCAAGTCCACGTTGGACCGGCAAGTCCAGTGGCACCCCCTTTTGGAAAAAGTGTTTTCTTAAATAAAAGAAATGGTGGACTACTTAACCTTGCATCTGCTAATGTTTTCCGCAAAACGACCTAAGCTCCAGATAAACCTTGCATATAGAGATAGGCCTTTACCCCTTCCGATGGAGGAAGGTGGGCTTGCGGAGTACGGTTGTGTACTCACCCTTGCTATATCTATGTTTTTCAGACGACGAAGAAACCCTGATTGAAGCTCTCTTCAGTTAGGTCAAGGTCCTATCCCCAGCTAGCCTGCGGCTTTGGGCAATAAAGACGCTTCCGCTGTATCTCGTTTTATCTCTATTTATGTAATCTGGTTTGTAATCGCTAAGTCCGACTCTGTACTACTTGAATAAATGTGATGCTAGCCTCCTGGGACTAGCATTTGTATCACATTTGAGTTCCCATGGAAGTGGGGGCGCTTCAAAGGGGCGCTCAACGGGGCGAGCCACCCAGCCATCGAAAGAGCTCGCGGCGGGGCCGTCTGGCCGACGAGGAACACGCGGTGGGGAGCGAGCCTCCCCGCCGGCGAGGAGACGTGTGCCAAGCCGAGCCGCCCGCTCGGCGAGGGCGCGCAGCGAGGAGATGAGGTGGCGCGCAGCGAGGAGGCGCGGCCCGGTCGGCGGACATGAGGCGACGAGGCGAGGGGTGCGCGGTAGGGAGGAGCCATCCAGCCAGCAAGGGGCACGCTATGGGAGCGAGTCGCCCTGCCGTCGAGGAGGCGAGAAGCGCAAGGCAAGGAGATGCGCGGCGGTGGAGAGCCACTCGGCCGGCAAGGGGCACGCGGGGGGGTGCTGCCCGGCTTGTGAGGAGGTGCGTCTAGGCCGGAAGCATCGCGTTGCAGCGAGGGGCGCGCAGCAAGGAGACACGTGTGTAAAGAAAACATGCCCTAAGCCTTGTGCCATGTGATTTTGGTGGTTGAAGTGACAACACATGCCATGAGACTAATAATAGTATGTAAGTGTTTTTGTTAAAGTCTTAGGGTGCAAGACGTGAACTTGGGGTACAAACACCTTAAAGGAGGACTTAAAAGACACAACAAAAGACCCAAACCGCCATCAAATTGCAAGTCGATGCCCTGACTCGGCAATCCCGCTGACCGGTCAGAGGGTCGATTTTTTGGGCCACTAGAAAGTTAAATAAAGACCCATCAGGTCCGGCAAGAAAAATAAGCCCGAAATTCAAGTTTCAAGACCCGGTGCGAATAACACGCATCGGACGGTCCGATGGTGCATCAGACCATCTGGGCAGAAGAGGGAGAAGACAAAATCCCGGAGCTTCAATGCATCGGACGGTCCGATGGTTCCTCCATCGAACAGTTCGATGGTCCATCGGACGAGCTAGACAGAATGATCAACCAACTCAAGACCGCGGGCGTTACACGCCTCGGATGGTTCGATGGTGTTACCATCGGACAGTCCGATGATCTCAATGGTCGGCTGAAGCTCTAACGGCCAACTCGAACGGCTAGTTGGGAGTACGCATTAGACGGTCTCGACTTAGCAGATCAAGTTGCTCTCAACGGCTAGTTTTGAGGCTTGGCCTATATATACCCCATTGGCCGGTCTCCACATCATGGTTGGATACTCTTGAGCTAACACAAGTGTTGAGGCACCACTTTGATCCATCTATAGAGCGATATACATACATTTGAGAGCCCAACCACCACAAGAGATAATAGACACATCTTGGCATAGCAAGAGCTTGTATTGCATAGCATGTTGGCTTAGGCCTATTTGTCTAGTATCCGTGCCTGCGTGCACGTCTACCCTTTGTAAGTGTGAGGCTTGTAAGTCTTGCGAGACCCTCCGGAGTGTGGAATGGCCGCCACCTAACTTTTGAGAGGGAGGAAGGCTCTCGGCATGTTGGCCAAAAGCTTCCCATAGTGGAGGCGGCGGGGTATCTCTGCAAGAAGGACTCGGAAGACCCCAACAGCCCCAACAATCATCTACCCTTGCGTGGATGAGGTCGTAGTCACAGACTACGCGAGAGAATGGCTGGTGTGGGTGTGTACCAGGGATATCCGAAGACCCGACCGGGGTTGCTTGACTTCCGAGGAGTCATTTTGCCATCCTCCACCTTTGCATGGGCGAGACCACAGTCCTTTGAGGATTGCGCGAGAGCAAAGCCTGCGGGGGCACCTAGCGAGGACTAGGGGGTGAGACGGCACGTTGATCTCCCCGAACCTCGAGAAAAAATCTCCGTGTCTCCATCGTGTGCCATCGTCGATATCGTTATCGGGAGTTTGCATTCTCTATGTATTTCTTTAGCTTTCGCATTTACATTCTCACGTACTTTTCTAGACTTCACAACTCTACGAAGAGGTATCAAAGTAGCATTTTGGAGTACCTCTTCAAGAGCTAAAAAAATACTTGAGTTGGCCTTTCTAGAGCTGGAGTGAGTTTATAGAGTTAAACCTATTTGGCCAAACAAAATTGGCACGGAGCTGAAAAACAGACAGTGAAACTCTCTCAAACATACCTAACGTAGCATGAAGCACTGTCCAGTGAACCCAGGACCTCTCAGATGCCACTCGAACTGCTGCAACCATTAGACTACAATCATTTTGACAACGCAATGATTTGACCTGACTGGACAGTTGCCCTGTCTATCTTGCTGCTAGATTTGCTCCAGCTTGCTGCGGCTAGGACTAGGAGAGCAGTAAACCGCGAGATCTGCCGATATTCGCGTCTGACTGAAGGTTGGCTCGGAAACCGTGGATTCTCAGCTGGACATAGATCTGTCTCGAATTGTATATTTCGACGCAACTAAAATTTAATCCCATCATATCGGATATTTCGACGCTAGTTAAAAATATTAAATATAGTCTAATTATAAAACTAATTACACAGATGAAGACTAAACGGCGAAACGAATTTATTAAACCTAATTGATCCATGATTAACAAATGTGATGCTACAGTAACTAGCCGTTAATTATGCATTAATTAGGCTTAATAAATTCGTCTCGCCGTTTACTCTTTGACCGTGTAATTAGTTTTCTAATTAAATCATATTTAATACTTCTAACTAGCATCGAAATGTCCGATATGACGTGAGCTAAATTTTAGTCTCTGGATATAAACACCCTTTCTAGCGTGAGGCGGATATATAATCTTGATTATGAATGCTGCCTTTCACAATTCAAATGTTCATCACGTTTTTTAAAAAAAACAATACATATGTTTGAATCATAAATGATTTCGTCACCCGGATGAGTGAACAGGGTGTTTGGTGTTTTTCATCCCATGGGACAGGCTCATATATCAATTCAGTCAACCAAACAACACCGCATCCCTCAACCTTCCCAATCCCTTTTTCACCGATCAATCGTGACAGTCAAGTCGCATGGCCGATCGGGATAATAACTAATATATGCCGCCTGCAACATCACACAGTTCCGTCATGACTGCAAAATAGTTCTCCGGTAAAGATAAGCGTGCACTGCGTACCAAAAAAATCCTGTCCTTGCACCTAATCTTTACCGCCTGAAGCTGCAACGTGTTGCGAGCGTGAAAAAACTATATATAATATATACAATCATGCCCACGTGGCACGTGTTAAGTTCTACCCCTACCCCACAAGAACAATGGGATTATAGTGCTGAAGCGCTCCAATACAGTGCGTCAAAACTCAAGCTGACACCATATCGAAGTCCCAACTAAGCATTATACCTGACCAAAAACAAAGCCACTCAGTCTAATAAAAAATTAGTGAAAATCTAGTGAAATGAAGCAGAGCAATTATTACTGGCTCTTCTCAGCATTACCTAGTATTTTAGGTTTAATCAACATTTGTAAGTCGTTGCAGGGCCTCTTCTCAGCCTCTTTAAAGTAGGGCGAGGTGCATCATCCTCAGTTTGTGAGGACGCACCTTCCAGATCATCTGAAAAGTGATTTTTAGTCCCTGAGCAATTGAAAATATAGGGATGCATAGCCGTGCAATGTACCTACCATGGCTGATGTTTTTGGGCTTTGATGGGGAGCCATTTGAAGATTTCATTCGCTTGCGGACAGCATCTGGAGTACCTTGGACATTCTGAGTACAAAACGTGACCCGACTATTTATTTCCATAGCTTTGATCTTAGCAAAAGAGAGGAAATGTATTATATGAATTAGGGTTTTACTAGCTACCTTCACATCTTCATCTTGAGTAATCGTCCTTTGTTCATCATTGCCAGATCTCTTCTCACCAATCACGATGAGACCCCGTCCCATTTGTTGCTCTGGAATTTCACATTTTCCATTGAAAGGTGGCATGTAGCAGAACCTGAAATCCAGTACGTCAGTACTTACACGCTGCCAAAAAAGTGATGTCCATGTATAAACTTTACAGAACCAACATCATAAAACTCCCATTTTGTTAAGCCTAATATAAAACCCTTACAATTTGGGATAGAGGGAGTGCTAAAACTGATGCATGAACAATTATCCACAAAGGTGAAAACCATCAAAATGATTATCATTAATAAAGAAATGCTCATCGTTAATAAAAGGGCGTGGTGTTGTGTTTAAGATTCGGATAGAGGGAGTGCTAAAACTGATGCATGAACAATTATCCACAAAGGTGAAAACCATCAAAATGATTATCATTAATAAAGAAAGCTCATCGTTAATAAAAGGGGGCGTGGTGTTGTGTTTAAGATTCGAAATCATTATTATCATAGGGTGTGGTGTTGTGTCATGGTAGCTGAAGTAATAAGTGGTAAAACTACTACATATATCCATCTATGGCCATCATGTATGATTGAAGAGAGCATAATTGACTGACTAAAATGTGGAAAAAAGATCATCGTTTATAAAAGAAATGCTCTAGTGTTAGCATGTAAACCAAACAACTGTGTCATTGCAGCTAATAAGGGCACAATGTTAATAGCATGGCTTCATCATGTATGAAAAAACTTCGTTATTTTCTGATACAAACCATTCCTCCGGAAGAGTGTCTACATTGAAGCCTGCATTCAAAATTCTCCATTTGCGGCAGCTGTAGCACTGAACCCATTCAGAATCAGACTTGTAGTGCCCGCCCCCTTTCCTCTGGGTGAATAAAGTTAACTACAGTGAGACCTAAAAAAATGAATGCATATAATCTTTTCGGAATAATATGAAATAATCTGCAATGAGAACTTAGTCCATATATAATATAAACAGTTAGCTCCTTATTCCATACCCACACTATGTTCTATACTGAGACTAACATTTAGCAAATTGTGGACCCATATTCATGAGCTGTAAGGTACATAAGATATTCCAGAATAAATAATCCATACCAACTCGAGACTGTCAAAATTCGTATCCCAGTATTCATCCACTTTTCTACCAAGCCACTCCTCGAGTTTAGCATAAATTTCACAATCTTGAAATCCCTGTTTATTGTTCAGAACCCATGAATTGCCATCTTCATCATCCTGCAAAAGCAAAAGAAAGAAAGAAGAGAACTTAATTTAATGGACACTAAAATAAAGGACAGCTGAATTTCTCTCACTCGAAACATAAACACAAAGAAGAAAAGCTAGTATTTGGAGCATACAATGAGATTTGTGATATCTGCAACTCCTATTACTCCACGTCCCATGTCAGCATTATGCTTTTGGCCTCCAACCCGTTTGTAAGACTGAAAAGTGGAACACATAATCAAAAGTACAGAAAAACAAATATTTACAGCTAAATAAACTTGGGACATGACAAGGTCAATGTAATTCCTGCAAATAGCTCTTACATCTAACATGTCTTTCTGCTCAACAAAAATGGAACCATTCACTCTCCAATTCCAATCTAGAGGCAGAGCAACTATTACTTCAAGAACAGATAATCTCACCTCTATCAGACGACCATGCCAATACAAGAAAATTCCACAGTTTGTTCTGTCCCATTCTACCTTGCTCCTTCCCAGAGTCAATAGAATAGCCTTTCCCATAATTTCACCAGACATAACAGAAGTCTTGTTAAGGGTCTTTGCCAAGGGGCGGCTTTTGACCTGCCAAGCACAAAACCCATCAAATGAAAACCGGAAAGCATAACACAGAAAAAAAATGACACAAGAATATTACCAAAGACCCTTGGACAAATATCTTCATTCGAGGATTCAGGAACATTACTTCCAAATAGGACTGAAGAGAATAGTCCAACAGCACCTAAGAATGCAATCCATAAAAGAATTGATTCAATGCATGGAAGAGAATTAGAATATGTAATTGATAACCATTGCCAACCATGACAGGACCAAAGAAAAAGGCTAGGTTACAAATCAGTCACGCATACGGTTCAGAATACTCAATGTGTGGGTGACATGCATCGTCATCAAACTACCAAAGTAAAGCTTACAGGCAGTATATAGAAACATGAAAGCTACAAGTCTTCCATCAGAACACTACAATGAACTTCTGTATCCTACAGGGAGAAATTGGAAATAAGAGTTAACAGAGCATACTTTATTGCATCTTTGTCCTGGACGTGATCTGACTCTTCTTGAGCGGATCAATATGTCTCCACGACCATTGTGCACAGGATTTTCAGAAGTCTTACCAGAATTCCACTCCAAAGTGTAATCAGTACCCCATCTGTCTAAATTCCATATGTAAATCTGTGTCCCAGTACGCTCTTCACCAAATAGGCCTAACTTTTCTCCAATGAAATACTCATTAAAGGAAGAAAAGTTTTTAATAGCACTCAAGTTGTATTCTGCAGTAGCTTCAGACTGGACACTCAAATCAACTTCCATGTATTGCCCTTCCTTTCGATATGCCACCACAGGGATCTCAAGATTCTGCAGCGAATTATCCAATTTAGACATCTTCAATATAATGCAATATACTACGAGGAAGAAGGGTATCAATAAGAACACTACATACATCCTTCTCTTGATTAAACGATTGAGAAAGAAATGCCACTGTTCTGGAGGATGAAGTTTGTGTAAGCACAATGGCATCTTTTCCAAGTTTCATAGCACCAGTCTACATGTGCCACAAAGAAAATAGTCAAGTTGGCAGCAGCAGCAGCAGCAGCAGCAGCAACAACAACAATCGTCATGCAATGTAACTGTGTATTCCAAAATTTGATCAGCCAAAACTGCAGCCATATATATGATTTAAAGTACTGCTTGCAGCACTAGGAGATCTAAGAATCCTGAACAAGGAACTCTGAATTGATAAAACTAATATTCGTTAGGTCTTAAAGTAGTCTATCTAAACAATGCACAATTTCTTTCAAGCAAGCTTTTATGGCAGAAATGGAATGCATATCAACTTGGAGGATTTCACTGGGCAGACAAAAAACTAGCTAATAGAAATGACAAATGATTCTAGATCTCTATCATTGACATTGTAAAATACGTCTGGGACTGTTGAATAACATACAAGTAATTCTCAGTGTGCCTTCAGTCAAAACTGTCTCAGTTTGGAACATATTGTGTTGGTTCTTGGAATTTGAAGGCAATTTAAATCATAGATCATCGTCAATTAGGAACTGAGAATATAATGAGACTGCAATCTAAAACTGTGCCTTTACGTAGAAATCCTGTAATAGATCAAACCATTCCAAAACCAAGAGATGTCTACCTTAAATCCAATTCCAAACTTCCCAATCTGATCCACTTGGTGTTCACTTTGTCGTTTGTGACCAAAAGATATCATTCTTATCATATCAGTATAAGTCATTCCATGCCCATCATCAATTACAGATAAGACAGGAATTTTCCCTTGTGCTTTCTTTGAAAACAAAGATTCGATGGAAATACTCAACCTTCAATAGGGATAAACAACAAGAAACAAGTAATTATCCCAATCAAATAAGAGCAGCTTGGAACAGTCCATAAACTATGTTAATAACACGTCTTGCAACATGATTCTGAACACTACAAATAAAATTGTTGACAATATGGTGACTCGACATCCTGAAGATATCAGCATACCTAGATGCACCAGCATCTCTGGAGTTATCGATGAGCTCAGCTATTGCTCCAAATATCCAGCCAGCATGTGTCTGACTAAGTGTTCGCAGATAACTAGGGTCCGCAACAATGAAATTTTTTGTAGGACAAGCTATTCTCTTTTTTACTGCTGGATTCAAAACTCTAGGGCTGTCTTCAACAGATCCGCATGGTGAGGGTTCTGGAACCTGTCTATGTAGTTCTGCCACATGTGGATCATGACGTTTAGATGAAATTTCCATATCCTTGGGGTTCAGTCCACTATCACAAATCTCCTCTTCAAAGTATGGTTGCTTAGAGTTCCTTGAACCAGATTGGAATTCACTCTTGTGAGACCTCTTTGAAGCATTCATTATAGGACAGTTCACATGTCTCCCTGGTGTCATGCCAGTTATGAAAAGAATGGTCGATTAGCAAAATTAATTTGAATCATCAAATGTTCAAAGAAAATATGGCATATCATGTTGCATAACGTGAACAGTTCATGTATAATCCAATACAAAGAACAAGTAATAATCCAAATGAGGAAGTAAACATAAGATAGCTCAAAATGCAACCTTTAGCAAATGGCATGACATCACCCACACAAAACAAACTGATAATGATGAAATGGAGACAGTGGAATGTACCCATGTAGACCTATGAATTATCTTAGCAAAAGGAATTGTTTTCAAGAGGAAGCACGGCAAAACCCTCACCAGATGTTCCTGCCATCTGTTTGTGGTCTCCAGGGCTATTTTGTCCACACTCATACAACAGCACCGCATGCGAAAAGTTTGAGTGTTTATCGGGTTGAGAAGCAAGTATGTGAAATGTTGAGGATCCACATCTAGCAATAGCAGCCTTCAAAAGCAACAAAAACGGATTTACTGAACTGTGTGTGTCACAAACTGAAAACAGATAAAGCACATAAACCTGCCTACAGTATTCTAGATGATTGGACACAAATTTCCCGTGACACTATAGAGACCGCAAGAGGTAGCCCATGATCCAGAAACCCTTTCCACAGGATGGCCTGATGACCTGCTCCATAAGAACCCATGGGAGGCAGAAGGCCAAAACAAGTCCCCCGGAAGGCCGGAACCATCCGGATGTTGGCATCCCTCACTGGCGCATCAAGGACAGATCAGGAAGCCTTTGAGTACTCCTAGAAGGATGGTTCTAGAAGCCTCTCGGAGGTATGACAAAAGGAGGCATATGGTTTGTGGAGGAATCTGTCACGTAACTCAGGAACACACTACAGGAGCACCGCAAAGAGATGGGGCTGTGCAAATGTCAGGAATACTCCCAAATATCCAGAGTGTTATGCCCTTTACATGTTCTGTACCAGGGGCCAGATTGTAAAAACACATGGAAAGCGTCAAGTGTCCGTGGCTATAAATACCAGGTACCCTGATATGAAATTCATTAATTCCAAGGAAGCATACATTGTTATAGTTCTCTACATGTGACCTTTAGCCTTCCAGAATCAATCATGATTCCAAGGCCCTCAACTACTTGTTTCGACCTTGCAACAATGTGGCGGAACCGCCGATTTAATACGGGCTAAGTACACCTGCCACCACTGGCCCTCAGTGCACTTAGACCGAACTAACTCGGTAGTCCGTCGAGCTACCCAGAAGGGCACTCGATGAAACCATCTCCCAGGGATGCCGACATCACACACGTTAAGCTCTCGGAAGAGCCGCAACAATTACAACAACCCACCATTTCATACAGACATAATTTGATTGAGTACAAATACTTTTGCTCAAAAGGAGTACAAGGTAGTGAAAAAGAACTTCAAAATAAACCTCGCAGCGGAATACATATCGTTACAAAGATGTAACGTGCAGCGGAAAGTAAACATCAAGTATGACCTCGAGCCCACCGTAGTCATCCTTGATCATAATCTGATATGCACCTAAAAGAAAAATATCAACAACAAACGGTGAGTTCGTGGGGAACTCGTAGGACTTACCCGTGGGCGGTTTCAGCCCGACACATTTGAGATTATGCAAGGCTTTTTGGTGGACGGACTTCTAACCCGCATAAGCTTACTAGAAGTGGGTCCTTAACCATTGATTGTTTGTTTAAAACATGTTATCATAAGATAGCAGGATTTAACAACTGCTACCCCTTAGTTATGATTATCAACAATATCATAGGGGAAAATCTTGCAGAAAAATAAAACATGAACGTATGCCCCGTCCCAAGATTCATAGAGCCCCCATCGAACTCTTGGGAGTAGCCGTCTCAGGAGCGATGCCCCTATACGTCGGGTCATCTCTCCCTCGACCTCAAAGCACCTCCCAAATCCATCAACCTCCTCTCAGTGGATGGGCAGCACTATGAATAGTCGGACGGATCATACTTATCCAAGCATGTTGTATATAAAACATGAATATAAGCATAAAGTATTTAAGTTGTTCTACGTTGCCCGTCAGTGATATTTGGCATTCTCACACCTGGTGAGCATCAGCGATTCGAATCGATTTTTAATTCCCGGGAATAACTAAAAATGCCAGAGGCCCATATGCTTACTCACACGACGGCTTTCCCACATATGGTCCCCCGCCTCCACTTGTCCCATCCCAAGTTCGATTCACTCCCGCCTGACCTCCGGGTTGTGCCCCCATGACGAGCCTGCCGGCATCCCGGTCTCCCCGTCATGAGTACCAAGCTCCCCCGGACCACCTTCCTCTCAACCAGTGGGTAGGAACGTGTTTCTGTCCTCCGGATGGCACAAGTAAGGTTTCACCGGCCCCATATACCGGATAAGCACTCTAGCAATGTTATGCCAATCAGCAGGCGAACAGCGGACGGGCCTTAATCGACTCGGGCGGAGTCCACCAATCACATTATCACAATCTCATCATATCAAACCATATCTCCGCCCGGTCTCAACTTATCATCAAGTCATAACAGATTTCCTTTCGGTTCCAAGGTTTTGTAAAAACATTTGTAGGCCCTATCATCTCGCGAGTGAATACCTTCACTCGTCTTCTACCGTCTAAGCAGGGCTAAGCATAGACTTCGTTTTATCCTTTCTACTTTGGGCATCAAGGATTTATGCATGTGGGGTTTCATAAAATCCCTAAACGTAATGCACAAACAAGAATAGGGTGGTGAGACTCCCTAGATAGGTGAAAATGCCTAAGGGGCCTACCTTTGTTGTTGATAACTTGAACAAACTAAACTACTGTTAGTTTGCCGGGTTGTGAGGCTGTGCCCCAGGCAACCCCTTGTTACAGGGACGGCCAACTCAGCGACACGTCGTCTTCTTGCTTCGGGTTCAACTTGTTGTCCGGCTTCTTGATCATCAGTAGCTCCTGCGTCGATAACTCGCTCGCGAGATCTATATGCATGACAACAAATGCAAATGAGTGCTGGGGAATGCATATGTCGGAGACATGACGCAAAGGAATGACAAGGCATCCGACCCACTGCTTAGATGACCCTTCAAGCAATCCTACAAACCATTATTAAGAAATCGTATAAACCATCACCTAACCTTAGCATAACTCGTCATATTCAACTTCTTCAGCAAACTATTTGAATGTACCTAGTATGATAGTTAAACATTCGGTTTATGTACATACTTAGGATGGGTTTTTCCCTATTTGTGAGTTAAATTGAACACCTAAGTTATAGTAGCAAAACATAGTTAATTTAGACCAAACTTTACTGATATGAAGGTCATGCGTACCCAAAGCTACCATCAAAATTTTAGCCAAATTGGAAATGTAATTATTTTATTATAATTGCTACAAGTTTTCAGCCCTACGCCTTGTAAAAATTTTCATAAAATCTAGGATTGGTTTCTGTATATGAAAATTTACCAGTGAGTTAACTTTAGTGAAATCTACATGTACCAAAAATTTGCAAGTTAATATCTTTAGCTTTTGCAGGACATCTATTTTCCATATTTTCTTTACTAAAATAATTCACATAATACAAAACAGTAATGTTAAAAGTGCTAAAATTTCTTTTTGGAATCCTAACATCAATAGTAGGCTACTAGATTTTTTTCCATCATTTTTCCTAGCAAGTTATGCCCACTTTTTTCTATTTATCCTTTCCAACATGCACCATTTTGTCATTTTTGAATCACCACTCAAACTTAACATGCATGGGCCCATATTTTTCTAGTGGCATCCACAAGCTATGTATGTCCTAATAAAAATACCAGGGAGCCTAGTTTAACAAGTTTTGCATAGCACATCTTTCCCAAATTAATTAAAATTGCATATATTTCCCATGTAATGGCAAAACAGTGACTAAACAATGCAAGCTATAGCCACCAAGGTTTACACAGTGGTATATTAACCTAAGAAGTCCACTTACCAAGTTTCATCATTTTAGGACTCCATTTAGACCACTTTTACCATTTATCTCCCTTTAACATACATGCACACAATCAGGGGCAAAATGGTCTTTTCACACATCCACATCTAACCTAGCCTGTAGATCTATTCAAGAGGAGTCTACGCAACTGAGTTTGTCCATTTTGGATTTTTCTGTGATTTGTTATGATTTTCCAAAGTTCAAAACCGAATTAATACATATTGACCCTAGATCCGGGACCTATACGTAATTAACTATAACCTCTAAGGGCTAGACTGTGAGATTCGCAAGACACATTCAATAGCGCTCGGGACGGAACTGTAAATAAGCAAAAACACGGGGTTAGATCCGGAAAAATGCCGCGGCCTTCTTCTACCTTCGGCCGGGGGTGAACCGCGCGCGGGGAGGGAAGAAGGCGGGGCTGCGCCGGCGGCGTGGTGGCCGGTCTTGAGGCCGACCGGGTCCGGGGACGTGTTCCCGTCCGCGGGCGTCCTTTCCCCCTTGACCTCGTTGCCGGTGGTGGAGAGGAGAGGCGGCGCGGCGACTTGAACCGGCGCGGCGGCGGCGCGCGCGCGGAGACGGCGGCGCGACCCAGCTTCGGCGGCTCGGGCACCGAGAGGCGGCGAGGAAGGGCGCGTGAGGTGCGCGGTGAGGTGGGGAAGCCGGCGGTGGTAGAGTGGAGGCGCGGGGGTGGCCCGAAAGGGGCTCCCCACGGCGGGCCGCGTCGGCGCGCGGTGGCGAGCGGCGGCCGCGCGTGGAGGGGGCGTAGGAGGCAAAGGCGGAGGCCGAGGGTTGGCGGGGCCGGTGGAGGACGGCGAGGCGAGCGCGGGACGCACCTCGGACGAGGAGGAGGCAGCCCGAGGCGTTCGGCGTAGCTCGCTCGCCGCGGGCTAGGCCACGGCGCGGCCGCGGCGTGCGCGCACTCGGAGTGAGCTAGAGGTGGCGGGGCGAGGCCGAGGATCGGCGGGGTCGGTGGAGGAGCAATGCGCGAGTGTGGGGCGCGCGGCGTCGTCACGGGAAGGGGCCCGAGGAGGCAGTGGCGCGAGGTCGACGCCCGGCGGCCATGGCGGCGTTCACGGCGGGGCTGCGGCTCTGCTGCGCGTGGGGAGAGGCAGAGAGCGAGCGGCGAGTGGAGTGGAGAGGGCCGGGGCGCGTCCAGGTGAGGCCGGGCTGAGGGCGCGGGGTGGGGCCGTGGATCCGCGGCGCGGCGCGCTCCCGGTACGCCGGCCGCCCACGCGGCGGGCGTCGTACCGAGGTGGGAGGCGACCCTGACGGGTGGGCCCCACCTGTCGGCGGCAGTAGGGAAAGGAAAATAGAAGAAAAATAAAAATGTGTTTTCTCCCCTGCTGAAAACCGCCATTTTGACCAATTTAGAGGCCGAATTTGGAAAAACTCCAATTGAATGAAATGTTCTACTCTTTGAACTCTACAACTTTGTCAATAGGCATGATTTCAAATTCGGTATGGAAATACGAAATTCATTTGAATTTAGCTCTCAAGTTTAATTTGGCATACAGACCAGGGTTGCTTGGAAAATTCAAAACTCTTAATTCTGGGCCTTATCACCCAAGGAGCCTATTGACAATATTGCTTGAAATTTCAAAACCTACAATTTATTCAATTAGGGCCTTGCATGAAAATGGATGTAGGTTAGAGTAAAACTCCATTTTCCAAACTGGACAGATTTAAAGTGTGTTTCCAGGCTGACAAAAATTGGTTCAAAACACCTTTTATAATTCATTTTATGACCAGACTCATTTTGACAAAGTTGTTTCCTAGATCATTTCCTACAACTTTGATAATATGAGTCTTCTCTAAATCACAACATATTTTGAAATACAACATACCCTTGTTTAGGGTTTTGGTAAAATAACAGATTTATCCTAAGTAAAGCTTTTCTTGTTTTCATCTTTTGAAGTATCAAATGAAGTCCAAACACCTCCACAATAGATGCATTTGAAAGGTGATGAGTCCAATTTCATTTCATAGAAAGGAATATTCTTAAGTGGTATAGCCAAATCAAAAGAAATTTCAGAATCAATTTGGGGGTGGGCTAAAATTTCAGATTTGAGAAATTTTGACTTAGTGGTTTATCTACCAATTCCTCAGTACTCTTTTAAGCATGATTTAGTCTTAATTCATCATTAGCTTACGTATAATTGTGTGTACGGCTTCTGAGATGCCAGGGGCATCACAACCCACCCCCCTTAAAGAAATCTCGTCCCGAGATTTGGAGGAAACGGGGTTCTACGGCTCACCGTGAAGTGTAAATGGTTTCGGCGTCGTGATCTGTGTGCTTCTGTCACACACGGTGACTCGTAATCCTTCACCAACTTGCTTTGTTAACTGGCTCGTGAATGGTTAGTGCCTCCTTATCACAAGTTAGTTACAAAGCTTTTGAATACGTCTAAGGTGGTCTTACCCAGGTGCCTGGCAAGTCGTGGATTATATGAGAGCGAATGGACAAACCACAAAGACGGTGTGGCCAATGCGAAAACGGCCTTGATCTATTTGAATGATGAAACAGGGTTACCCCCTGACTTTGACGTGATGAATATATATAGGTCTTAGAACATTAGAAGCAAGGTGTACACAATCAGAAAAATCGAACCATGAAGGATTTTGCGTCTCAAGGGTCATCAATGGATGTGTTTTTGAGAGACACATTCATTTCATTCGATAGGGACTGTGTACACATATAGGGTATTGAATCCGTACCTTCCTCAAAGAGTAAGACGTGGTGATACATAGCACATTCTACTCACTGTTTTGGGAAGGATGCCGTGGAAAAAGAATAGGACATATTCACCTAGACAAGGCGATGGCTTGTATGATTTCATAAAATTGACTCAGACCGACCAAGAGAAGTATAGACATTTGATGTGCACTTACTAACGAACAATAGTCAGTATTAGTACGCTTAACTGAAGATGAATTTCAAAGAAGCGCGAGGCAACTTCTTGAAAAGGACGATATGACAAAAGCACTAGCCGAGAACAAAAGCTTAGTGCAGTGGATGATGCTGAAGTCCTTTAGGAGATAAGATTTAACATATATGAAGGAAGAAATCATAAGATAGAGGGTGGAAACAGAGTTGGTTGCTTCCCACCAATCAAGCGAGGCAAATTGGAAGAAGGCTATGGAATGATGTAGCAAAATAGTGGAAATGGAACCAAGCATCCCCACAGATACGGTCGTTAAAGCTGATCAAGGTAAGCATAGAGGAGTCCGAGAAAGATGTGGACGAGTGGAACCATAGGGTCGATCCGTCTCCGCTGATCGAGAAGAACATGACTCAACAAGGCGAGGCAAGGGTGGGAACGATACGGGGATTGAGATGGATTTTTCCCCACAGATCAAGAAAGGCACGGTGAAACAAAGCAAGGAAACGATACTAGGCAGCAGTGGAAATAGAGTGAATTATTTCCACGAATTTGAAGGATAGAGGTCAACAAGGCGTTAAGAGTTGGATCGGAATGTTCCACAACTTCGGCGGTGTCATGCCTTGCATGTCTTGGTACCAGCGCGCCCCTAGTGGAACCGAGTGACGGCCGTGCACCCAGGACCCTAGGTTCCGTCGCGGCACCATAGACTGCTCGGGTAAACACCTCGTCAAGAGCGGTATTTCCATCCAATCTCAGGGGATATGCGAATAACACAGGGTTATAGAAAGACATAAACAAGGAGTTTTACACGCCATAGCATAATGTTTTCGGAGGTATAACTCATCAGACTTATTTCCATCAGGAACGGGGTAACCATAACAAAAGTGTCATGGATTACAGGGACTGAAGTGCCTGAATGACAAAAGCGTGAAAACTACAAGAGTTTAGAATGCTCCATTGAAAATAGAGTTACATTAGTCATGAGGGTGGGACATATGCCGACTGCAAGGGGCTGGATACATGGGAAACTCAAGGGTTATGAGAGTCAACCTCCTCTTATTACAACAGTTTGCGATGACTGCTAGCACACCAACTAGTATCTAGCTAATACTGCCTAAACGTAAGATTGATACGTCCAGGACGAATGCCCGTTTCTTCTTTCAACCAACTTGGTGCAGTGTCGGTCTTCACGTGGGAAACGCCATGAAATAACAATCTTGATTCTCCACCGAGTATGAGAACGTCACCAGATTCGAGGTTGATCTTGGTTGCTTGGTCTTTGTCTCTTGTGTTGCCGAACAAGAACTCGGCGGTGTCTCCTATGGAGATGGATATGAAAGGTAAACCTTTGGTAAGGCTACTCTCTGACTCGTCCTTGTCTTGGTGAAGTCCGAGCTTTCCGGAGTTGGTGTAGTAGTTGACGATGCATACGTCCGGGTTAATCTGAGGAAACTCGTTTGCAGTGGAGTTCGCAGCTTGAACAATCATCTTGAAAGCATCTGGTATTGTCGGGGCTTGTGCTCCATCGAAGGGACGTGTTGGTCCATACGAGCGAGTAGTCAGATCCCAGTTCTTTCCTAGAGACATCATCCATAAATTCAGCTTGGCACCGTTTTTGCAGCTAGGTCTATAAAATCCTTCTGGGCCCTTACCCAGTTGTCGACACATACGAACCATCCCGATCTGATCTTCAGGCTTGACAAATCCTTTTAATAGAACCATCCCAGGTCGCAGGTGTTGAACTGAGGCTGCTTCGGTGGAAGATTCTCCCGCTTTTCTCTTCTTTTGTTCCCGAGGAATCGTTGTTTTGGCTTTTGTGGACTCTTGGTAATTAGGGCATAAGTCGAAGGGCTGCGTCGAGGGTTGCGACATCTGTAGCAGGAAGAATAAGGCTCCCGTCAATTTGATAGTTTCGAAGGCCAAATGTGGTCATAAGGCAATTTGTATTCATGTGCCAATTAAGTTACGTCCCGAACTTCATCTTCTAACTTCGTACTTGCTACCCAGATGTAAGCTGGGACTTAAAATGGTTGCAAGTTAATGTCCAAAGTATTTTGACGAAGGGTCGTTATAGATCAATTTGTTGGTTAAATTTTTCGCACTACAACTTTTATATATAATACTTGTTTTAAAATGGACATAAAACACGCCCTAAACTGGTACCTCGCTCGTATTTACTTTCAGAGCAAGTAATCTATACATAAGTTGTTTAGAAATTTCTTGTACTGCTAGGTTCTTATAATAAGTTTCTGTTGATTTTATTCGTAGTTTGAAATGCATCTTAAAGCCGCAGACAGGATTCATATGTAAAATGCTACTACCCAACAAATATACTTATAGATGCAGTAAGAAATCTAGTTATTTTCAAGCAAAACAAGTAAGGCTATGAGATGAGATGGAATGATGTATGCCCGTCCTATCCGGTCTCACATCACACTTTCTAAGTATACAACTAGCGATATTCGGTGACATACATGCACGTCTCTCTCTAGTGCAACTAGTCGTTCTCTAGTCGTTCTTAATTTTCGCACGTGGTTAGTGTACCTGCAGAAATATGCATGCTCATACATTACCACATAGTGTGGCATCCACGCGTGACCGCTGCGTGGACAACGTTGGTGGGCCGCTGCACCTTTTCCTCAAAGCCTGACTTTCCACCAGTACTGGGGATTGTCGAGAAAAAGGTGGATCCCAAAACCGAATGTAAGTGTGGTGGGTATGAAAGCCTCAAACATGCCCACCACCCTTAAAGAGCTTTTACTTATACAGCATGAATGCAGAGATTACAACTATCCGCAAAACCCAATAGCTTCCACCAGTACTGGGGATAGCTATGGCCGAATAGTTGCCTCTCAAAGCGCCCAAAATGCATATGAATTCTATCTAGGTCAGAATGTTAGTGATGTCACCTGATATCTCCTAACATCCTTATAATGGGCATATACGCGATATCTCTCATTTTCACAAATACTCTGAAAAGATTTGGAAAATAGGCTTTTGAAATCAAAACGAAGTTGTTATAATTGTTGCTCGTGCATGATCGGCTCTGATACCAGCTGTGGCGGAACCGCCGATTTAATACGGGCTAAGTACACCTGCCACCACTGGCCCTCAGTGCACTTAGACCGAACTAACTCGGTAGTCCGTCGAGCTACCCAGAAGGGCACTCGATGAAACCATCTCCCAGGGATGCCGACATCACACACGTTAAGCTCTCGGAAGAGCCGCAACAATTACAACAACCCACCATTTCATACAGACATAATTTGATTGAGTACAAATACTTTTGCTCAAAAGGAGTACAAGGTAGTGAAAAAGAACTTCAAAATAAACCTCGCAGCGGAATACATATCGTTACAAAGATGTAACGTGCAGCGGAAAGTAAACATCAAGTATGACCTCGAGCCCACCGTAGTCATCCTTGATCATAATCTGATATGCACCTAAAAGAAAAATATCAACAACAAACGGTGAGTTCGTGGGGAACTCGTAGGACTTACCCGTGGGCGGTTTCAGCCCGACACATTTGAGATTATGCAAGGCTTTTTGGTGGACGGACTTCTAACCCGCATAAGCTTACTAGAAGTGGGTCCTTAACCATTGATTGTTTGTTTAAAACATGTTATCATAAGATAGCAGGATTTAACAACTGCTACCCCTTAGTTATGATTATCAACAATATCATAGGGGAAAATCTTGCAGAAAAATAAAACATGAACGTATGCCCCGTCCCAAGATTCATAGAGCCCCCATCGAACTCTTGGGAGTAGCCGTCTCAGGAGCGATGCCCCTATACGTCGGGTCATCTCTCCCTCGACCTCAAAGCACCTCCCAAATCCATCAACCTCCTCTCAGTGGATGGGCAGCACTATGAATAGTCGGACGGATCATACTTATCCAAGCATGTTGTATATAAAACATGAATATAAGCATAAAGTATTTAAGTTGTTCTACGTTGCCCGTCAGTGATATTTGGCATTCTCACACCTGGTGAGCATCAGCGATTCGAATCGATTTTTAATTCCCGGGAATAACTAAAAATGCCAGAGGCCCATATGCTTACTCACACGACGGCTTTCCCACATATGGTCCCCCGCCTCCACTTGTCCCATCCCAAGTTCGATTCACTCCCGCCTGACATCCGGGTTGTGCCCCCATGACGAGCCTGCCGGCATCCCGGTCTCCCCGTCATGAGTACCAAGCTCCCCCGGACCACCTTCCTCTCAACCAGTGGGTAGGAACGTGTTTCTGTCCTCCGGATGGCACAAGTAAGGTTTCACCGGCCCCATATACCGGATAAGCACTCTAGCAATGTTATGCCAATCAGCAGGCGAACAGCGGACGGGCCTTAATCGACTCGGGCGGAGTCCACCAATCACATTATCACAATCTCATCATATCAAACCATATCTCCGCCCGGTCTCAACTTATCATCAAGTCATAACAGATTTCCTTTCGGTTCCAAGGTTTTGTAAAAACATTTGTAGGCCCTATCATCTCGCGAGTGAATACCTTCACTCGTCTTCTACCGTCTAAGCAGGGCTAAGCATAGACTTCGTTTTATCCTTTCTACTTTGGGCATCAAGGATTTATGCATGTGGGGTTTCATAAAATCCCTAAACGTAATGCACAAACAAGAATAGGGTGGTGAGACTCCCTAGATAGGTGAAAATGCCTAAGGGGCCTACCTTTGTTGTTGATAACTTGAACAAACTAAACTACTGTTAGTTTGTCGGGTTGTGAGGCTGTGCCCCAGGCAACCCCTTGTTACAGGGACGGCCAACTCAGCGACACGTCGTCTTCTTGCTTCGGGTTCAACTTGTTGTCCGGCTTCTTGATCATCAGTAGCTCCTGCGTCGATAACTCGCTCGCGAGATCTATATGCATGACAACAAATGCAAATGAGTGCTGGGGAATGCATATGTCGGAGACATGACGCAAAGGAATGACAAGGCATCCGACCCACTGCTTAGATGACCCTTCAAGCAATCCTACAAACCATTATTAAGAAATCGTATAAACCATCACCTAACCTTAGCATAACTCGTCATATTCAACTTCTTCAGCAAACTATTTGAATGTACCTAGTATGATAGTTAAACATTCGGTTTATGTACATACTTAGGATGGGTTTTTCCCTATTTGTGAGTTAAATTGAACACCTAAGTTATAGTAGCAAAACATAGTTAATTTAGACCAAACTTTACTGATATGAAGGTCATGCGTACCCAAAGCTACCATCAAAATTTTAGCCAAATTGGAAATGTAATTATTTTATTATAATTGCTACAAGTTTTCAGCCCTACGCCTTGTAAAAATTTTCATAAAATCTAGGATTGGTTTCTGTATATGAAAATTTACCAGTGAGTTAACTTTAGTGAAATCTACATGTACCAAAAATTTGCAAGTTAATATCTTTAGCTTTTGCAGGACATCTATTTTCCATATTTTCTTTACTAAAATAATTCACATAATACAAAACAGTAATGTTAAAAGTGCTAAAATTTCTTTTTGGAATCCTAACATCAATAGTAGGCTACTAGATTTTTTTCCATCATTTTTCCTAGCAAGTTATGCCCACTTTTTTCTATTTATCCTTTCCAACATGCACCATTTTGTCATTTTTGAATCACCACTCAAACTTAACATGCATGGGCCCATATTTTTCTAGTGGCATCCACAAGCTATGTATGTCCTAATAAAAATACCAGGGAGCCTAGTTTAACAAGTTTTGCATAGCACATCTTTCCCAAATTAATTAAAATTGCATATATTTCCCATGTAATGGCAAAACAGTGACTAAACAATGCAAGCTATAGCCACCAAGGTTTACACAGTGGTATATTAACCTAAGAAGTCCACTTACCAAGTTTCATCATTTTAGGACTCCATTTAGACCACTTTTACCATTTATCTCCCTTTAACATACATGCACACAATCAGGGGCAAAATGGTCTTTTCACACATCCACATCTAACCTAGCCTGTAGATCTATTCAAGAGGAGTCTAACGCAACTGAGTTTGTCCATTTTGGATTTTTCTGTGATTTGTTATGATTTTCCAAAGTTCAAAACCGAATTAATACATATTGACCCTAGATCCGGGACCTATACGTAATTAACTATAACCTCTAAGGGCTAGACTGTGAGATTCGCAAGACACATTCAATAGCGCTCGGGACGGAACTGTAAATAAGCAAAAACACGGGGTTAGATCCGGAAAAATGCCGCGGCCTTCTTCTACCTTCGGCCGGGGGTGAACCGCGCGCGGGGAGGGAAGAAGGCGGGGCTGCGCCGGCGGCGTGGTGGCCGGTCTTGAGGCCGACCGGGTCCGGGGACGTGTTCCCGTCCGCGGGCGTCCTTTCCCCCTTGACCTCGTTGCCGGTGGTGGAGAGGAGAGGCGGCGCGGCGACTTGAACCGGCGCGGCGGCGGCGCGCGCGCGGAGACGGCGGCGCGACCCAGCTTCGGCGGCTCGGGCACCGAGAGGCGGCGAGGAAGGGCGCGTGAGGTGCGCGGTGAGGTGGGGAAGCCGGCGGTGGTAGAGTGGAGGCGCGGGGGTGGCCCGAAAGGGGCTCCCCACGGCGGGCCGCGTCGGCGCGCGGTGGCGAGCGGCGGCCGCGCGTGGAGGGGGCGTAGGAGGCAAAGGCGGAGGCCGAGGGTTGGCGGGGCCGGTGGAGGACGGCGAGGCGAGCGCGGGACGCACCTCGGACGAGGAGGAGGCAGCCCGAGGCGTTCGGCGTAGCTCGCTCGCCGCGGGCTAGGCCACGGCGCGGCCGCGGCGTGCGCGCACTCGGAGTGAGCTAGAGGTGGCGGGGCGAGGCCGAGGATCGGCGGGGTCGGTGGAGGAGCAATGCGCGAGTGTGGGGCGCGCGGCGTCGTCACGGGAAGGGGCCCGAGGAGGCAGTGGCGCGAGGTCGACGCCCGGCGGCCATGGCGGCGTTCACGGCGGGGCTGCGGCTCTGCTGCGCGTGGGGAGAGGCAGAGAGCGAGCGGCGAGTGGAGTGGAGAGGGCCGGGGCGCGTCCAGGTGAGGCCGGGCTGAGGGCGCGGGGTGGGGCCGTGGATCCGCGGCGCGGCGCGCTCCCGGTACGCCGGCCGCCCACGCGGCGGGCGTCGTACCGAGGTGGGAGGCGACCCTGACGGGTGGGCCCCACCTGTCGGCGGCAGTAGGGAAAGGAAAATAGAAGAAAAATAAAAATGTGTTTTCTCCCCTGCTGAAAACCGCCATTTTGACCAATTTAGAGGCCGAATTTGGAAAAACTCCAATTGAATGAAATGTTCTACTCTTTGAACTCTACAACTTTGTCAATAGGCATGATTTCAAATTCGGTATGGAAATACGAAATTCATTTGAATTTAGCTCTCAAGTTTAATTTGGCATACAGACCAGGGTTGCTTGGAAAATTCAAAACTCTTAATTCTGGGCCTTATCACCCAAGGAGCCTATTGACAATATTGCTTGAAATTTCAAAACCTACAATTTATTCAATTAGGGCCTTGCATGAAAATGGATGTAGGTTAGAGTAAAACTCCATTTTCCAAACTGGACAGATTTAAAGTGTGTTTCCAGGCTGACAAAAATTGGTTCAAAACACCTTTTATAATTCATTTTATGACCAGACTCATTTTGACAAAGTTGTTTCCTAGATCATTTCCTACAACTTTGATAATATGAGTCTTCTCTAAATCACAACATATTTTGAAATACAACATACCCTTGTTTAGGGTTTTGGTAAAATAACAGATTTATCCTAAGTAAAGCTTTTCTTGTTTTCATCTTTTGAAGTATCAAATGAAGTCCAAACACCTCCACAATAGATGCATTTGAAAGGTGATGAGTCCAATTTCATTTCATAGAAAGGAATATTCTTAAGTGGTATAGCCAAATCAAAAGAAATTTCAGAATCAATTTGGGGGTGGGCTAAAATTTCAGATTTGAGAAATTTTGACTTAGTGGTTTATCTACCAATTCCTCAGTACTCTTTTAAGCATGATTTAGTCTTAATTCATCATTAGCTTACGTATAATTGTGTGTACGGCTTCTGAGATGCCAGGGGCATCACAAACAACCAACACCGCCCTCCCTTATTCTTCTTAAACCTTAATCCAAATGCCTCCATTATTCTACTTTTTGTAACAACGTTTGGTGCTCACAGAATATCCAAACCAAGTGAGATATCCCAGGATGGTAAGTTGGTCGGTCCCTATTCCTGGCCATATAATTTTCAGAGAGTAATTAAAGACACCAAAAGGCTAGCCTTCTTATTTAGTGTCTTTATGAAGAAAATATTTACCTTTCTATTTTTCCAAAGGAAGCGCATAAACCTTCCCCATTCAGCTTTCTGATGATCGCCTTCAGGATGAGGAAACAGTGAAAATTTTGGGAAATTGTTCTTCTGGTATGCTTCAGTTGGCACAAATGAAATAAGTGACCAAATGGATGGCCTACAAAAGGAGAGAAAAGTTGTGATTTCATAAAGCACTATTACAAGGTAAATATACATGCATGTAGATGTGAAAAAAAATAGACACACAATGTTTCTAAGATATTAAAAAGGACATTAAGTGGATGATGCTAGTGTTGAACATAGGGACAGCGATATTGTGCTTAACTGTTACTAGACAAAAGGCCACCAGTCCATAGAATGTTACATAAAACATGAAGCATTCTATTTTCACAGCAGTTCAGTACAAGTATACAAAGTAATTAATATAACTAATTAGTTAGAAAAAATGTAACAACTTACACTTCTATGGGAAGATCAGAAACTTTAGTGCGGCAAATGTTCTTACAATCCTTTTGCAGCAAGACATAATTCAGGCTGCCACCTACCATAGAAAACTATATTCTTCAGGCTAAATCTTGCATAATTTTTTTCTACCATATAAATATAGTTGCATATCAGGCAAAAAAAACAGGAAATAAAGTTCAGGTTCAAGAAAAACTACACAGCTTAGGAATGAAAAGTTTTGTGGACAAGCAAGAGAAACTGGACCCTTTCCAAATCAAGCCCACAGCACATCCATGAGCTATTTAAGGTACATGACTACAGTGTAAAAGCAGATAATATGCACAAAATGTGTCAAATTATCAAAACTACACTCGGTTCGTCCAGAAGATACATGTGATATGTAAATTTGAGCAGTACAACTGGATTTGGTGCAATGGCATAAAAAAACTGTTATGGAAAACCCAACCTAAAACAAGTGGCTTTTCAAAGAGAGGAGGACGGATTATTTCACATTTAATTTGATGGTCAGAGGAGAATTGAAAGCTAAGCAGTGGTAATTAAGACCCCGGGGTGAAAATAGGGATATCCTACATTACCCATAATATGTGGAAGTATCGACCTAATTTCATAGGGTCATTCGATTTCATTATAACAAACTGCTAACACATCATACCTTGATTTTCATCTGGCTGCTCATTCAAATCAAATGTCTGACTTCCCATCTTTTTTGACTTCTTCTGCTAGGACAGCATGAGCACTGGAACAGCGATTGATTATACTTAAGATAAGGTGATGCACCTCTAATTCATGAAAAAACCAAGATAATGCACCTACATCTAAACTGTGCCGAATTCAGGCCTGAGAACTGAACTGGGAGTTAATCAACTCTCCAAAGTTGATCATAAGCAAATTAAAGCAAAATATAAAGTGTTCCTAGCTCAGCCAAGAGGCATCCAAAAAAAGAAACAGGTACAGAAGTAGAGAAGTATTAGTAACACGTAGCATAATTACTCTTCCTACTAGATCAAGTCGGTAGGTAGACAACAAGGAGTCTGCCGCAGAGATACCAGTAAACAAACTGAGACAAATGCAGCTGGCAGATTTCGTATACAGCGAAGTGCCAAACTGCATGCCCGTGCATATGGTTCAAGGTAACATCGAAATGGAACACACAACAACAAAATTAAAACCCTGAGATCGAGCGGCCCCACCAAACCCATCACGATCACAAACAGACGCTAAGTACGTAACTCAAGTGCAAAGTTTCCGCGGTCAATAAAACCCAGATTAGTTAAGTGCCGGAACAATCGCACCGAACGTTACGCAAGCAACGCGCTGTGACGTCGTGGGGAAAGCACCAAGCCGTCCCCACCCAAAAAAACCCCCCACACAAAACCCCAACACAAGCAAAGATCAACGAGCAGGCACCGCAATCAACGCACGCCACCCGGCAGGCCGACACCGGGGAAGCAACCGGACACCTCCGTGCAGTGCGGGGGCCGGGAGAGGCGTCACCCACCGCAATCGATCAGTCACCCACACCGACGGGCGGGGGGCCGGCGCGGAAAACAGAGGCCCGAAATGCAGGGCGCGGTTACCGCAGCTAGAGGACGGACGGGGCGGAAGCTGGGAGAGCGGGATCGGAGGTAGGGTTTGGAGCATTACCGGCGGCGGAGGCGGAGGCGAGCGGGCGTTTAGCCGAGGAGAGGGAGCGCCGGCGTGTTGGGTGGGACAGACTGCGCAAGCCGAGGGAGCCGGAGCGGCGGTTGCCAATGCCAAGTGCCTCGTGCCTCGTGCCACCAGGCGCCACGATGGTGTGACGTGACGGAATTACCCTCGGGTTTGTTTGCTGGTGAGGTGCACGGCAGGCGTGCAGTGCGGAGCACACAGTGCAGTGCGGTGCACAAAGGCCAGTATCTACAATCGTTTGACGTCAATTCGTCAATGTCCTCTCCAAAAAAGAACCATACAGTGGAGACCAGCGTGTACTCAACGCGCGTACGTCGGACGTCAATGCCCTTCCCCCCAAAAAAAAAAACGAAAGAATCCATTGGAGACCAGCGTGAACCGTAATGGTATGAATGTAGGACCCATTCGGCTAAACCCTCACACAATGGTGTTTTTCTTTAAGATCTTATCCGCTTTGGAGAGATTTGGCTACCTGCAGCAAACCGTCGCAAATGGTCAAAATGTGTATGACACATACTGTAGTACGCAAGGGATTTGAAATGAGAAGTAGGATGGACAGTGGCATACATAGGCTGCTGGAGATAACCTTGTAGAGCAACTTATAATCTACTCGGTGTTTGTTCGTATAAATTTAATCCATACACATTGAGAAATTTGACCCAAACTTTGGCAACTCTAAAGTTTGAATGGGGTTGAAGTGGATGAGGAAGGATTGAGTGCGGATTTTGATCCATTGTCGAAGCAAACCCACCTCAATCCCCTCTAACCTGTTGGTTGCAAAGCTTGGTCTGAAGTGGAGTTTGAACTAACTTCTTAATCCCTCTCAATACGTACTCTCTCTGTTTTTATCTTTGATATTTTTTAGTTCAAACATGAACTAGCTAGCAACAAACGTTGGTAGAAAAAAAAATAGAGCAACTCTTATCGAAGAATATTTCTCTCTAGTAACTGAGGAGGGGAATAGAAAAACAAGGAAAAATAACCACCTAGGACGTGAAGGCGACCACAAACCTAAAGTCTAGGTATGTTGATAAAAAGTGAGCACACGCATGGCCCCAATAAGGTACTTATCTATATTCACTATTCATTAAAGATAACTAAATTGGAGAAAAGGGTTGTTGAACAAGTAGTATGACATAAGAAAGACCAATAGCACCTGACAAATGATGCCTTGAAGAAGATTAATTACAAAGATATAGTTGGAGGTTTCATTTTAAGAAACACTACACGATGATATACTTTATAATATACACTTGAAGAAATAAAAAAATTGAGAAACTTATAGTATCCATTTGAATCGAGGATTGTACTGACCAATGTTGAGCCATCCAGGGTCTTCGAAGCTATCGTGGATATTTAGTCTTGCACAAACTCAGTTATGTCACTTGACCATTGCCCTTTTTCATAGTACGACATCTACAAGTATCATAACGAAGGTGCCCTTCTTTATGTTTTGTGGCACTTAGGCCATTCTCAGTGGATGGTTTCATTTTGTGTTTCCAATGTGCCACAAGTAAGCTAGTGGAGATTGAAATCAAGGTTGAAATAAACCACTGAGAATGCATGGTTTCATTTTGTACAATTTCACAAGTAACATGCAAGACACAACATGTCTAGGTAACAGTGTAGACATGGTTTCATCTAGATGAAATTTATTTCATCTCTCTCTTCATTAACTCCCTGCCACATCACCGAAATTGCTGACATGGCGCCCCATTTAATAAGAATGAAACTCCACTAAGAATGACCTTAGAGCCATAATAGCCTTTATTATTGGTAGAAATCCATAAAGTCCAAGCCCGTCTTTAATAGAGTTTTAATATGGGCACAGAAGGGTCTCATTTTTATGATTAACCAATGGGCACTCATATTTATTTAACCTTCAGAACACACGCTCATTAGTAAATCAATCACGATTGTTATTAATAATCGAAATCATTACCTTATGGCCATGCTACTCACATATACAAATGCCTTATTGCTCCAAAATGTCCAACCTAGTGGTCAACTAGATCGATGTGTAGAAGCTTTGAGCGTCAGTTCAACCAATGCAAAAGACTTTGCACTATCCAAGCCCTTGCCCCTACAAACTACACCAACAAATACAATTATTTGTACAACAGTTCATCCGATGAGTATGAATACGAACATAGCATGGTCAAGTGCCTTTTGAATTATACGACGAGTACCACTAAGCAAACATTAGTTTATTGGATCATAGGAAAATCCTTATTCTTGAAGTTTTTTACATGATCCCTACAGTGGACTTGACCATATCTTTGACTTGAGTTTTCAAGTGGCTAATATTGATGTCTTGAGATATAATTGACGTGTTTGCATTGATTTTGACGCACTTGATCAAGCTACTACATTTTTAGCCTCTCTTAATAGTGTGGACTCCTACAAAGCTCACTAATCAAAACCCTCCTCATGAAGAGAGAACTGTAAGACAATCAAAGTCCACCTTCTAAAGAGTTAAAATCAGGGGCCTCCAATGCATTGTAACTCACAAGAAAAGAGAATATCCAATGAGCAATTTAATTAATATAAAACATGTAAAACATGTAAACTCACAAGGAGAAACTTAATAATGTTTGCTGCCCCTGTTGGGCCATTTAAGCTGTTCAGCCAGCCCAAGAGCATGTGGACCACGCACCAACAAACTTCCTCCTCACGAGGAGACCAACCCAATTGCCCACTCCCACGAGGCTCACCTATGCCACCAATTGGTGTTCCACTTTCTCTCGGTCGATGCTACAGTAGCATGAGCAGCGGCACGTTCTCTTTTTTTATGCGAAGGGATGAATATATTAAATTTTGAGCACAGTACATCCCCAAATTACAAACAAGACCCTGAGAGTCCATGAAATAAGAAAATGCATCCACACAAACAGGGTCAACATCATCAAAGCATCGTTTCGGCCGCCGCCGAACGCTGCCGCCACCGGGAAGAGAACCTCCACCCCTACCGCCATGTGATTCCAGATCTTGGATTCGCCGCAAAACCCAGCACCACTAACTCCACGCCATGGCACGTCTTCACCACTGAACAAACATCAACAATCACGTAGCGGAAGGAGCGGAGTAGACGAGTTGCAACTACGAGCCCCAGATCTCGGATCCAGTAGTCCAACAGAGCAATCCACACCTGCCGCCATGGAGACCAAGCAGGAAGACAAAGTCCCATCAATGGAAAATCTCCACCCTTGGCAAAAGGACGAGGAGAAACTGACCTCAACCATGCTTTGTTGGAGACAATGGTGTCATCAACGACGCTGAAGAAGCAGAGGGAGGGTATTATTCGCATCGCCACGCTTCCCGAGTTCGCCTATGCAGACGTCGTCGCCCAGGAAAGCTCGGGGAAGATTGAACCTAATCGGCCAGGCCTGCCCGACGAAGAGCACCAGTAGAGGACCCCACTGTGGCCATCGTCGCGCCACCGACGACGAGCAAAATAATCCACATAGCAAGGACACCACGAGAAGCTAACAATTGTAGACCTATAATACTAGGAGTATTTACACGCCGACAGTCAAATTCCCGGTTCCTCTACCCCGCTGGCACCGGAGAGGCCACCGATGGGGGACCGATGGATCTGGCCCCGAAAGCGATCGTCGCCCTGTCACCCTCTCTTTCTACTGCAAGGAAGGGAACGTGGAGGGTAAGAGTGAGTTTAGTGGCGAGCAACGGCGCATTTTCTTCATTCTTAGTCTTTGGGATGGCTCAGTAGAGTGCATGACCTTACTGGTGACTGGACAAGCGATTGCATAGGCGAGCTACGAGGCCTTCCCTTTTGCTTGCCACTGACCCCTCTCCCACCATTCGTGTTGTGTGGGCACGCGGTGTCTCCCTGGTGGCAGGGGGCCCTTCACCCTCCCTCTCTATATGGCATGGTCGTGCGATCGCGTGGCGTCCTTTCTTTGTAGCGCAAACTCCTTCACCCTCCCCATTCCATGAGGCAAATGCTCGGTGTAGTTCAGTGCCATCGAAGCGGAAGTCGTCGGTTTTCTATTCTAGCATACACGAATCAGTTCTTTTTCCTACGAAATAGAAGCTTTGCAGAGCTGAAGAAACCGAACCGAACGTTCGCTTAACATTGAATGACTAGCTCTAAGTTGAGAAGAGAGGAAGAAGCTAGATGCTGAACATTAGACACAGCAGAACAAAGAGAGGTTATTTGCTTGTGACCCTAACTTAGAGAGACGAGGTCATGCATCTAGATCCAATCCCAGGCGCTTGGAACCGAACGTTTGCGGTCAAGCCAACAAGACCTGGGGTGTTTGGTGTCCTTGCTAGATACGGGTACTGTTGCCTTAGCTTGGCAAAGATAAATAATGTACATGTATGTTTGGTTTGTTAGACCATCCCCAATGGAATGTCTATCCACTGTTCTTCCATTATTCTTTCACTATTCCAACTACCCCCTCTCTAGCGCAACTTTTTACACACCACCATTGGGGATAGCCTTAGCTCAGAGCTCTCATTTCTCGATGTTTGAGCTGTCAAACTTTTCTTTGCTATAAGTTAGGTTTAGCCAAATTGGTTTTCCTTCCCTGGCAAACTCTTGCCTTGTTGGGAGAGGCGAGGCTAGGCAAGCCGGCAAGCACACAACACACACATGGGCACGTTTGGATGTTTTGATGAGTCTTGCCTAGCCAACTTGCCTTGCCTTGCTGGAGTAGGAGAGTAAAAACTTGCTTGCCATCCAAACACAACAAATTTTGCTGAGCAAGGCTAGGCAAGGTGTGGCAAGGGAACCAAGCGGCGCCATCGTTGAATCAGAGAAGCAAACAGACAAGGATGCACCCACGCTGCAAGGAACGTGACAGAACTGGTAAATTGGGAAAAGAGTAAAATGCACCCGCAGTCCATTAACTTTTCGCGCTGTGCCGCTTAGGTCCATCAACTATAAAAGTGCATGTTCAGGTCCACTAACTTTTCAAGTGGTGCACCGCAGGTCCATACCCCTTTCGTTTTATGTTTTATTTTCTATTTAACCCCCTAACATTTCCTCTCTTCTTCCACCTAACTCCTTCGCCTTCCTCTTCCCTCGCCCGAACTCCCTCGCCAAGCTTGCCGCGGGCAGGCGCGCGGCCGCGGACGCAGCCAGCGCACACCCACGCTGCGGCCATGCCGCCGGCGTCGAGCCGACCGCGGGTGCGGCGCACGGGAGCAGACCAACGGCCTGGCCACTGCGTCCTCTGACCATCTCCGCGCGGTTCCGTGCTCTCGCCCTCGGCGGCGCTCCCCCACCTCCGCTCGGGCGGCCCCGCACTCCGGCGCCGCAGCGGCGCTCGAGCTTTCGCGCGCGGCAGGCTCGGCGCCGAGCCCAGGCACACGCGGCGCTTGGTGCCACGCCGCTGCTGCCAAGCCAGCCGCGGGCGGGCGTGTGGCGCGCTGGCAACCGAAGCCTGCAGGGGCGCTGGGGCCAGGCCGCCGCCGCCGAGCCAGCCGCGGGCGGGCGTGTCGCGCTCTGGCGACCGAAGCCCGCGGGGGCGCTGGGGCCAGGCCGCCGCCGCCGAGCCAGCCCCGGGCGGGCGCACGGCGCGGAGGCAACCAACGCACGCGGGCGGGCGTACGGGGCGAACGCAGCTGGCGTGCGCGGGCGTTGGGGACAGGCCGCCGCCGTCGAGCCGGCCGCGGGAGGGCGCGCGGGCGCTGGGGCCGGGTTGCGCCTCCGCCGAGCCAGCCGCAGGAGGGCGCATGTACGCGGAGGCATCTCTGTCCACGTCGTGCACGTCGGAGCGCGTCGCGGCGAAGCAGAGCGGGTCGGGCGGAGCGGATTGGGTAGCGCGTGGAGTCGTGGGCGCGTCGGCCCTGGCTATAAAGCCACCCTGTAACCCCGTGAACTCGTAAGAGCGAGCAATTGAAGAACGGCGTGCGTCGCCGGCGTTAGTGCGCAAAATTGTCCCGGCCGCTACTGTTCATCTTCTACCTCCCGCCGGCCGAAATTCGTCGTGCTTGTGAGCGATTTCATCCAGGGAGTGGGTCGTTGAGCAAGAGTGTTTGGTGGTGCATCTGCTGCGCGCCAAGGTTCGAGGTGGAGTTGGCCGGAGAGGTGACTTCACCGTTGACCCCCCCCCCCCCGGCGGCGCTCTGTTTCTGTGTCACGGCGGTGATAGGCGTCGGGCGGAGGTCCAACGGCAGCGGAGCCCGCGCCCGGCACACGCGACGCGGCGGTGGCTAAGACCGCCGGCGTCGATGGAGACGACAACGCCCGGAGCCGTGGCCTGGCCACGGTGTGGAGACCGGGAACCGGGAACGTGGATGCGCGTGCGGAGACCGGCAGCAGGGAGGCGCCGCGCTGGGTCCGCGCACCGCCGAGGGGAGAGGCGCCGCCGGGGGTGGAGCGCCGCCGCCGGGGGGGAGAGGCGCAGCCGGGGCTGGAGCGCCGTCGCCGGGGAGAGCGCCGCCGGGGTGGGTCCGAGGGAAGAGGAAGGCGAAGGAGTTAGGTGGAAGAAGAGAGAAAATGTTAGGGGGTTAAATAGAAAATAAAACATAAAACGAAGGGGTATGGACCTGCGGTGCACCACTTGAAAAGTCAGTGGACCTGAACATGCACTTTTATAGTTGATGGACCTAAGCGGCACAGCGCGAAAAGTTAATTGACTGCGGGTGCATTTTACTCTTGGGAAAAAGCCCGCTCCCCCACGTAAGCACCGTTTCAGTTCAAAACCATTCCCCACTGTTCCTCCGCTCCCCTCCCCTCCTGTCGTCGTCTCCCCTTCTCCGGCTAGGGTTTGCCCATCCGTCCCACCGCGCTCGACGCCCTCTTCGCCCTTGCCACCGCCGGGACCAGGGATGTCGCAGGACCAAGGTGGGGAGGATCCGCCGCCGCCTCCGCCGCAAGAGGAAGGCGAGGCACAGCCAGCCGCCGATGTCCCCATGGGCGAGGCCGCGGCGGCGGTGGAGGATGAGGAGGAGGAGGAGGAGGAGGAAGAACCCGTGACGGGTGAGGGTGGTGCGGACGGCACCTTTGGTCCCGTGAAGGCTTCGGTGAAGCTCGAAGCAGCAGGCGCGGAGGAGGGGGACGGGGAGGAGCTGAATGGTGGCGCGGCCGTGGATTCGGTTGGCGAGGCGGAGAAACTGGAGAACGGGGATGGGCCCGTGACGGAGGGCGGCAACAACGGCGGCGCACTGAAGGAGGAGGGAGGCGGCGTTGATGGCAAGGGCGTGGACGGCCAGAATCAGCCTGATGAGAACCGGCTTGTGCTGGTGCAGGCTGAGGAGGATCCAGCAATGTCCAAGATCTCGAGTAACTCCTTCATGTTCGATTACACCACTGGTGGCGACGACTCTGGGACCGAGGAGGAGCAGGCTGCCTTCATGAAGGAGCTCGAGCGTTTCTACAGGGAGAAGATGATGGAGTTCAAGCCCCCCAAGTTTTACGGCGAAGGATTGAATTGCCTCAAGTAAGCACGCCGACCCCCCAAAAAAACCTTTCTTTTTCTGTATTGCTCATTGTCCTGCGTCTATGCTGAATTAATTGACTATATCTTTACTATCGTTAGGTTGTGGAGACAAGTTACAGGATTGGGTGGCTATGATCAGGTGCTCATCTTCAGGATTTATGCTTTTTTTTTTGTTCATTGAAGAAAACACAAACGATTCTATTTGCATCAGCATGCTCAGTCTTTTTTTTTTGTTCTGGTAGGAATGAACACATTATGTCTGAAAAATGTCTAGCAAAGTTATTGTTAGTTGTTACTATAGTTTAATCCAAAGTGATTTTCCCACCCTATGTGCCTTCGCTTTCCTGTGGTGGTTCTTAGCATATCATACTCATTTAACTTTTTACCTCAAGTAGGAGTTAAGAATTTGGACTAGCTCGCACAATGCTGTTCACATATATTTCATTTGACCATCAGATTATCTTAAATTTACACATTGTACACTGGGACTCAACACTATTATATATCTGATTTCACACTTTTCTCTTCCAGGGTCATACAAAACCATCATATTTGCTGATCATTCTACTAATACTCTTTAGTGGCTAATTGTAACTATGATGTATATATATAGGCATAAACTAGCAAATATGGGTTGCTTATTAAGTGGGAGATTTTCCTCGTGCTGCTATTCTCTACTAAATGGATGGAAAATGTTTTTTTGCCCACCTAAATGTCATATTTAACCACCCAGATGTGATGCTTAATCTATTTTATTTCTTTGTGTGACTAGATATGTATATCTGTTAATTTGTGGTTGTGATTGTTTTCTTTCCCTGTTTCTTGTGGAGTTTTCTTGATCATTAACTTTGTTGTGTACTCTTTTATTATATGTGTGCCTGTAGACTTTTCATCCTATGCTTGCTAACTAGTTGCATCAACACTCTACAGGTGACGTCATGCAAACTGTGGCGTCAAGTGGGGGAGTCATTCAAACCTCCAAAGTATGAATTTAATAGTCTGCAATGGTTCCTTTCATAGAATCATGGCTTCTCATTGGTGGCTATCATTTCTCGTTTTCCGAAGATATTGGACATAGTTGACGCGAGCTCTTCTTTCTGTGCTCTCTTCAATGGTGTGACTGGTATTGTTTATGCAGGACATGCACAACTGTTTCATGGACCTTCCGTAACTTCTATGAGAAGGTAATTTTACATTCCTTGTTCCTGGGATTACCTGGTTGGCCTTTATAACTCTCTAGTTTCAGAACTTGAGTGTTGCGATTTTTCGTAACTGCCATGACTGTTGCTTGAATAGAAGAATCTTCATTTAAGCCATTCTTTGTGATCATGTCAAATGGTTCTTGCTCTTGCCAGCTCAAATAAATGCAATTCGTTGGAAATTTTACCAAGCTGTCATCCTTGGATTATGTTTTAAATCTAATCTCATTAATTGGCACAGAGCAGATCGAATTTAAGGTTACGTTGTGGATTTCTTAGTGGTAGGGTTTGTGGGGCAAGATGGAGCCATTTCTGATAATTTGCTCGTTATGTTTTCCCATTGTATTTATCCACCTATGTTTTCCCACTTTTAAGTGTAATGCTAGTTGTGCCAAGAGTGCTTGAATTCTTAATGAGCATTGATTCTCCCTCACTGGTTTCATACTATCTTTATTTTTCTCTCTCTCCTGCAGGCACTCCTTGAATATGAGAAACACAAAATTGAAACAGGACAGTTCCAAGTAGCTTCATCTACTCTAGCAGATCGAATTGGTTCTGAGAGTCAGGTAAAGTTTTATGTGGCCTAGCATATGTTGTTTTATATGGTAAACAAATAGAAACTTTTACTTTGTTTAGATAATTTAACACAAACTAGTTTCAATGCAATGAAAATAATATTAAATCAAAGATCTGTGATCTTTCCATGAACTCCAAAGTGCTAACAGGATACTCCTGTAGTTGTGCTAAAACACAGGAACAATATGCTGCTTCTGAGATGTGAAAGGAACCTAAGTTCAGTTGTATGTTTTCACAGGTGGGTGGAAGCCATGCACCTGGCTCTGGAAGAGCCAGAAGAGAATCTGCGACTCGTGCTATGCAAGGCTGGCATTCTCAGCGCCTACTAGGCAATGGTGAAATTGCTGATCCCATAATAAAGGTATTTGTTACTTTCAAGTCAAGGGTCACTAACGATCTTCATTTCATCACATAATAACATTTCTATTTTTCCATAGGATAAAGGGGCTGTTGTCTTAAAGAAGGATAAAACTCCAAAAAGCAGTGGTACATTTTCTGCATTATATTCCATTAGACTGCCATCTATGCCATTATTTACTAATAATCATTGCATTTGTGTAGGTTCTGCCAAGAGGAAAAGGACACCATCCCTGGAAGACGACAGGGTGGTACCATATAAATCCGATAAGCTACAGTAAAGCCCTTGTGCAGTTCTGTTTATAATATTCATGAAAACCTTGCATTCCATTTTCCTATCTGTTGATATTAAAAAAATCATTAAGAGTTGCAAGATTGCTTCACACCACTGGCTTTAGTCTGTTCTTTCGCATTGCATAGTAATAGCCCCATGGGGCATAATATCTATTTGAACAACTATTTAGGCCTGGCATGACACTAGAACAATGCCTCTTCTTGCTCTTTGAATTTCAATTGACTGGATAAATTATTGCTATCTGGCAGAAATGACTCGATGGTTATTGACATGGGCCCTCCTGCTGATTGGGTGAAGATAAATGTTAGGAGAACTGTGAGTATCCATATCTCAATTTTGTCTGAAAAATTTTATAGCTCATAGTTCTCAGATCCATTAACTCGAAAGGCAATTTTGGAGCATTAAAAATTATGCCAGTGAACGTGTGAACTGCTTATTCTTAATAAAATGTATATATCTAAGTTATGTTTTGTGGTTATTATGGAAAGCAACATGGGCTAGTCAGGATTCAGGAAACAATGAAACTATGATCATGTTTTGTAAATGAGATTCTGTTTCCTTTTTTTTTTCAGAAAGATTGCTATGAGGTCTATGCATTGGTTCCTGGCCTTCTGCGGGAAGAGGTAAGTAAATGGAAAAAAAACTGGTCGGTTATTGTCATTTAATCATCATTTCCCCTTATGTGCTTCAAAAGTTAAAAGAGTGCTGAGGCTGTTTTGCTGATGCATGCGGCATGCCTCTATGCAGGTACATGTTCAGTCCGATCCTGCTGGTCGTTTGATAGTTACTGGAGAGCCTGAGCAACTAGATAACCCATGGGGTGTTACTCCATTCAAGAAGGTCTGTCAGCCATTTGAATTGTATCCTGAATTTTGTTATCGCTTTTAGGGCTATACCTCATACTGAAATTTGTACCTCCTTTTCAGGTCATTAGTTTGCCTTCCCGCATTGATCCTCACCAAACCTCTGCAGTTGTCACTCTCCATGGGCAGCTATTTGTCCGAGCACCATTTGAGCAACCAAAATAATGATGCCACAACAAAGTATAATAATACAAGTATGCTCTTGTTTTCCAATGTTACACTGCTAGTTCTATGTCGTTTCACTCTGAATCTGAAGCTGTCATCTATAAAAATGAAAACTAAAACGAAGAGATGCATTGTTGATTATTTTAGTAAAACTATAGACTGCATCTGTGGATGTTTTTTGTGTCAATGCCTTTAAAGTGTTCTATCTTGTTTGTTGATGAATCATGGGAGTGAAAATTGTTGCTGCTGGACTTGCAAGCTGCAATGGACTGAATTGTTGTTTGTATTGAATGCAAGGGTTTTCTTTTGACCTGTGTCAGGCTCCATAAGTAACTTCATCACTTTGAGTTCAAACTTGTGGAATTAACTGTGAACCCAGCACTTGTTTCCTACTTAGCACATACCTAACCAACTTGTATCTCTCTTTCAGGTTTGCTTATGGGTGGGATAATATGATTGTGAATGGGCTTAGTTCTCACCCTGACATTATGGAAAACTATCTCGTTGCTGATTCTAATGCTTCAAGACTCCTTCCGTGCTATAGATCTCTCCTGTATCAAGTTAAACTCATTAGTTGACATAGTTCTATTGTATTCGGCAGTTTCCATTGGCTGTGATTTGTAGCTAAAGCAAAGTTACTAAGCCTAGAGTTTAGGATGTTAATAGCCTGATGCTCAACTTGTCCATGGTTTCTTTTCAGTGTAACCGGCACAAAGTATACTATTTGTAGCAATGTAGAATGTAGTTTTTCCCCCAGTATTTGAGTTATTGGACATTGGAGACAGATTCTTTGTATGTAACTGTTGCCTGGTTAATTACCATTCAACTTGTATTTCCATACAGTCTCAAATTTTGTGGCCAACCTGCCTCTGTACTGTGACTTAGAGGGTGCTTGGCTCGGGGGCCTTTTTGCGATGCGGCGCGGGATGCCTGCTATGTTGGGAAGCTTCCAACCAGCGCCGAGCCGCAAAAAGCTGGCCAAACGAGCGGAGCTTTACTAGAGGGACGGGGGAGACTAAACGGGGCTGAGGACCATGGTTATTGGTTTATGTTGCGTTCAGGACAGTGCTCGCAGATTTATGGTTCTGTAACAATGTTTCTGTTCTGAATTCTGATGGCCTAAACTAGTATGTTCTGACTATAGATGCTTGCAGCTGCGGAGGATTATCCGGTTCCATACACTGTTTGCTGTAGTGTTCTGCTATGTTCTGCAGAAGCTAGGAACACACGCCCATATCATTGAAGATTAAAATAAAATGTCTCCAAATCAAGCAAGCCATTCGATCATTGAACGTGAGCTACGTTTATTATTCGTACATGACATGCTGACGCAACTGACAGACACATGATGGGTAATATTTGTTTTCTGGGCAACGCGCGATGAGTGCAGCTTAGATCACATCAAATGCTAATGCTAGCATGCCATGTGACGTGAACCATCATCCTCAAGGCTTATCTTTTGGGAGACGACGGTTGCCACGTCCGCCGGCCATACCACTAGCATCTGTATTCTGTTTTGTAACAAGATGTCCGTTCCCACCAAAGTGGCCGGTACTGTAGCTGTTGCCGCTGTCATCACCATCTCCATTGCTATTGTCACCGCCACCCCCTCCACCTCCATTGTTGCCGCCGCCGCCACCTTCACCATCTGCACCACCACCACCTCCCCCTCCCCCTCCCCCATCTGCACCACCGCCTCCACCCCCTCCACCATTTCCACCACCTCCTCCTCATATCACAACATTGCCATGCCCGCCATGGTTACCTCTTTTTTTGCCCGTTTCACCTCCACCATTAATTCCTCGACCTCGGCTTTGGCCATTACCTTGACTAGGGGCCGCTCCATCTCCATCATTCCCGTCCTCTCCTCCTTCCCCTCCTCCTCCTCCACCACCACCTCCTCCTCCCTCTCCACCACCACCACCACCACCACCACCTCCTCCTCTTCCTCCTCCCCCTCCTCCACCACCACCACCACCACCTCCTCCTCCTCCTCCCCCTCCTCCACCACCGCTGCCGCCGCCCCACCCTCCACCGCCTCCACCCCATGGTCCCCATCTACCCACACTTCGTTGACGCTTAACAATGTCTACGCCCTTAGCAACCATACTACCATGCACCAAACTACCATTCCTTAATTCCATGGCACCATGTCCCTCCCCAACGTCGTGCCCAAGCGGCGCACCATAAACTCCCTCCTGCTCCTCCCCCAAGGCAAGCCGCAGTAGCAAGGCACCAGCAACGAGGAAGAGAAGGCCCAACCATGGGGATCTTCTCCTCACCGACACCGCCATCTTCACCTCACACACAACCTCGCCACGTACTGCTTGATCGTCTGGCCTACACACTCGTTGTGTTGCCTATCATTGTGAAGTTGCCATGCATGAGGAGGTTTGGGATGGGCAATTTATAGGCTGATCGAGGTGGAGGGACTGCAGCCAATGATTTCAGGAGAACGAGTACCGTGGAAATGGTTAACAAAGTGCATGAAGGTGCTACCCTTGACGGGAAGATGGGGACAGGGGTGAGTGGGGGCAGAAATGGAGTACGCAAGTCTGATCGCTTCTGTTGAAAGCGATGAAATTTGCATGTGGGAGGCGACTGGCAGAGTGGCAGTGGCAGTGGCAGTTTGCATGTTCCAGCCATCATATGCGTCTATATGTTAACAGTGATATGCGTAGCTCCATGAGTATCCAAGTTGGTTCACTACACTTGGTTAGTGTCTTGGGAATGCGATGCTCCCTGCTTGCTTTGCGATCTACACAATACACATCATGCCAGGTTCAGCACAATGGTATTCTGCCACGCAGTTCTAGGTTACGAACCGCAATTCTCAGATTGTCTAAGTTAGAAAAACTCAGAGAGTCGGCAATTGCAAGTTTGAACTCTGAAACCAACAAGTGTGAAGCAAATTTCACCGAATACAACGAACTGCGTTGAAGCTTGTTCAAAATCCTAACCTTCAAGTTAGGACATTGTGACAATGCAAAATCGAATAACAAAATTGATACAGCATACATGTAGGAAATTACAGACGAATTTGTGGGTGTATGAGTATGAGCAAGTATCGAGGGAGATTGCTTAGAAGACTAGAAAGATTTGTCATTGACTTCATCTTTGAAATTTGAATTAAAGCATGATGGCCATGATCTCCGCATTCCAAGTTCCACACAGGCTCTTAATTTTAAAACATATTGTAGCTAGTCATTCTTCAGACTAATTAAGATTTTTTTTGTAAGGGACTATATAATCGAAGTTATGCATTCACAATAAAACATGGGCATAAGGCTGTTACACCTGAAATACGAGCTTCGATTGTGATTTTGCGAAAGAGGCAACTAATCGAGACTATCAACCAGTACCAAATATTTTGAACAACAATCACTGCCACATAACATCAATTTTGTGTTACAAAAATCACATCTCAATAAAATAAATGTTGGTCAAATCTTCTTGTCATAAAAAAAACAATATACTATGTCTTACAATAGTATAGGATGGAGGGAGTAAATACATAATGCGTACTTCTACATAAGAAATGTATGTACATCACATCAGATGTGCATAAAGCATGCCATTTCGAGCAAAACCGAACAAAAAAAAAAAGAGGAAGGATGCAGCCAGCCTATTCACCAACAATGAGCACCATCTCGTTAGGCTGAATCTAGCAGTGACTGCATATGGTGACTGCAAAATTAAATGTGGTACTGTTACAGCACTGTAGACACAGAGAGAGGTAGTTGGAATAGGGATGGAGGATGGAGGTGCTGCTAGATTCAGCCCAGGGAACATAGGAGGTACGAGATGTTTTTTTCACGAAACTTGTTCACTCAGCAAGTGTGCTTATATATTTTGAACTATTGCTTTTATTTTAAAAAATATTTCATTGATAGGTGACGCGGTGTCCAGTGTGATTTCATTGACAAGAAAGAGAAGCTCTTTTTTGTCGAATGTGTTCACAAAGATACATTGCACATATATGAGTATTCATATATATGGGTAAATTCATGTGTATGTACATTAACGTTTTGTCATTCTTAGGGAAAACCTCTAGAAATAAGGGGTTCAAATGGTACATATATTTATCCGTCCATCTTCGAATTTGAAGGGTTTTAGAGGAGGTCTATATATGTCTGTATCCAAGTCCGAAATCAGTATATGAAACTGTACCAAAATCCGAATATTCAAAGTCAGATGATTATCATTTTGAGGGCCAGCTATATCTTATGGAACAAGTGACATTTATCCGTGTCCCTACCCAAAAATCTCATGGCACGCATGCCAAGACGACGTGGTTTCTGTTCCACATCGTTATCGCGATCTTTACTTCCACTAATTATTGCACCATGCAGGTTCTGTCAATATATAAGTACAGAGATTCCATTTACCCCCGGGTAGCAAAGGCACTTTGCAGTGTTGTGCTGTTGGTAGGTTGGTTATTCTGATAAGTATATGATGACCTTTTGCAAAGTTAACACTGATGGTGATGCTACCCAATATATGTATTGTTTCATGCTAATCATATTGAAATGATAAGAAATCACATAACGAACTCGAGCAATAATTAGATGCATCGCCTTATTAGATCGTCTTTGTTACACGAAGTCAGAAGGTCAATTGACAGCGTGGGCTGGCTTAACCTTTTTCCAGGAGAAAAATAAGTCCAGATAGTTATCTCAATTAAGGGAAGAACAAAGGCAAATCGACTGCTCGATTCGACTCACCATTACGTAAAAACATGGCCTGAGATCTACCACTGGAGTTCATAATGCAGAACAATTCCATGCAATGTAGCTTCAAATGGTAGACAGCTCGTGTTTTGTGCACCGATGAACCACCATCTCCGGCGGATATTTTCAATAGTCCATGCCAGATCATATGTAAATACTAAAATAAACAAATTATCACACTGCACCATAAAAAAAACTTTCAAGAAAATGATCACCGCTGCAACATTCTCCTTTATATAATTTCTTAATGATGCCTGGATATGCAGCAAGCAATGCAGCAATGATAGAGGCTACTAGGCAAGAGAATGGGAGGTTACATTTTGCTTTCACACGACGCCTAGCTTTATTTCCTCACCACTTACAGTGGGAGGAGGCTGACTCACACTGAAGCATCCTGTTTTCTCCAGCCTTCTCCAAAATAGATAGTCACGCAGCAATGCTTTAAACCTTTGGATGTGAAACCTTAATTAAAAGAGGTCAGCTGATGCGGCACGCGATCTGCTTGAATCAGCAGGATCCTCAACATCTTCTGATAATTCTATTATTTGACAACGATTTCCTTTGCTAATCTGACAATTGTACAATGGTACAGGCGTCATTTTGCCAACGCTCAACTTGTACAGGGTCCTAAACTACTGCAGCTGTTGTGCATGTGTTCTTTGATTACAGGTTACAACTAAAGCTACAAAACTGGACGGTTAATGGTACAGCAATCCCTCGATAGACTCCATCAGACCAGGAAATTTTGATCTGCATGAGGTGCTTTCTTCTCCTTGAAGATCCAACGATCCACTTGAAAAGCACAAGCAGGCCAGGAACTCTTGAAGCACAAGCAGGTCACCACAGACCCCAAATTTCCTTTGTCAATGTGCTTTAGAGTAAACTTATAAGGTCATCCTCCATGAGTTCATCAGGAAGATGTACTTTTTCCATTGCAGACTGCCAAATATCAGACAAGCACATCATTTACTAAATCACTAATGATTTCCATGTAGCACGAGCAGTACAGCAATTGTAACAAATGAATTCCACTTAATGACAACTAAAAAGAAAAGGTAGACCTAGGAGGACGTAGGTGGATTTATATTATTAATGACAACTAATAATGTAACAGTTCAACTAGCACTGATTACTGGAACACTCTAGGAAAAGAAGACCAGGGCGGATGGAGGTAGGGGGGATAGAGAAAAATAATATTGTGTTATACCTTAATTATAGCAAGGTCTGCAGCAGGAGGTTTCAAATCCAGGGCAATGCCAAAGCAGAAAACAGCTTCGTCAAGAATATTGAGTTGTTTGTAAATCTTCCCCATCAGTGCATACAAACTACTCTCATGAGGTGCAATCTCCTTTAGCCTCTCCAACTCATCCAGAGCTTCTGGATGCTTTTGAAGATCTAGAAGGATTAAGGCCTTCTGATACTTGGGCAGTGGATTCTTCTTATCAGCAGTTATAGCTTTCTCCATCATTTCCAATGCCTCCTCATTCCTCTGACAAGTTTGCATCCAGAAAGAAGTTTCATTTAATCATTGGGTGTCCACATGGTTTTGAAGGGGAAAATAGAAACCAAAAGCTACTCCATCTGATTCCAAATGTAAATTGTTTTTAGCTTCCTCTACTATTTCCTAGGTTATTCCAGAACAGCTATAACAAACTACATTTGGAATTAGAGGGAGTAGTTTATTGTTGTCGACCAGTGATATTCAACCTTTAGAGAATGTAAGGCCATCCCAAGATAGCACATAAGAACAGAAGAGCGAGGGTTTATCTGAAATGCCCTTCTGAAATGATGCTCAGCAAACTCAAACTTTTCCTGGCGAAGATACACTACCCCAAGGCCATACCAGGCATTGTAGTGCCTTTCATCTATCTGAAGTGCACATCTGTAGAATTTGATACTATTCTCATAATCCTCCAATGCAGAATACCTACAGTTCCAAGGAATGGTTTCATTTATAAATATTGAAATGATCATCCTAAACGTGGATTGTAGGATGTAACTTAATATATAATATTTATCAAATATTTAGGGGAGACAAGACAACATATAAAAAATAGAAATATAGAATATTTATAGGAGACAGAAGAACATACTCATGACCACACAAAGTATGAGCATATGCAAATCTTGAGTCAAGCTGTACTGAACGTTGAAAATTCTTCAAAGCAGTCTCATGGTCTTTCCTCAAGGCAAAGCAATTACCCACTGCACACCTGTTGTGCATTCCAGGCAGATAGATTAGAAAATGGAACATTATAATATTAAACATGAGGACCCAGCTTTAAAGCATTTCCCACTTAAGGCTTATGATTGTGGCCAAGACTCATCCAGCTGTATTGCAATGCAGTGACATCAAGACTGCATCTAAATGGTAATGGTCAAACCAAGAACAATACAACCTACACCCACCCCCACCCCCAAAAAAACAAGCAAGAAAAAACACAAGATGGAAGGAAATAAAATCGAATTACTGAGGCAAGAAAAGGGCCCAGCATTGCCATGTGAGATTAAAATAAAAATGCATACCACGCTTGAGGAGATAGTCGATCAATGGAGATAAGCTTTTGAGCAAGGTAGCTTAGTCTCATTTCCTCATTTAGATGCTGCATAAGAAGCATGTGAGCTTGGAGATAAATGTGCAAATAACGTAGCCAAGTCCGACTATTTATTTCACTTACATAAAGAACAGTAGAGTAGATGTCCATTCCATCCAGCGTACAAGGCGATAGTCGGTGTGCCAACTCAAAGTAATGATCAGCTTCCAAATAATCAACCAATTCAAAATATGCCTTACCAACCTGCATAGTGGACCAAATGAAATTAAACCATAAGCCTTTACTTGCCAAAAGGAATGAATTTACAAAAAAATATTTACATTTATATAAGTACCACCTAATATATTGTGGTAGTGTTTATGATGTACATCACTTTTTTAAAACAAAGCACCAAAATATATGACAACACCAAGGGACTCAGCATTTCAATTATTGAAGGTCATTGCGTGGGTTTTAAGTTAAAAAATGCCAGTTCCAAATTGTCTGGAAAACTGATTAAAAAAAGCAGCATAGAGTATAATCTTAAGTTTCCAACAAATAGAAAGCCACGGACTCGTTATGTCATTAGGTTCACCTAAGGTTTTTACAAGTTCAAATACAAGGATGAAACAAAGTTGCCCCCGAACTTTACATGTTATGATGGTGACCAAATGTACTCCATGAAATAATGTCATAAACAGCTCTGGGAGTTTCCAATTATCTTGCATGGACCGTACCTGGCATAGAACCATCCAGTGTTAAATTGAGGCTCAGGGAGCTTCCTGTAGACTTCCAATGCTTCCTGAACATTTACTAATGAAATTAGTTTAGTGATATCACTGGGTAGAGGGTTACCATCTATAGCTAAACAACCTAAATCATACCTGGCACTTAAACAAGCAAGAAAGCCTAAAACCTTCCCCAAGTGTTCGCAGAAGTCCCAATAGCTCCCTAATACCAACTGCCACTTTAGAGTTTTGTGACAGAATTCGTTCAGCTTTATCTTGCTCAAAGAACCTCCCATCAACTGAACTTACAGAAGATGAGGTTACTGATATATTGTCTGTCCACATTTCATCAATAACTTCGTATCTACTTCCTAAATTCAAAAAAAAAAAATCTTCACCATTTATAAATTATAAAAATGATAGTGCAGAAAATGCTCGTCCATAAATCGAAACCTAATACAAAAGATCATAACTATAATACAATTTATGAAATAAATTATAACTGTGCTAGGGTGAAAGTACTAGAGATGATCTAGTCACAGTGTAATTAGTACATTTATTGATCTAAATGCCAGAGTTACCCGAAGAGTATTTTGTGGTGAAAAGAAATTGCCTTAAGTATTTCATCTTAATAATGAGGCAATATTTTGAAGTATTGAGTGAGAACTGAGAAGTTATATATAATGAGAAAACCGAAGACTTTGCAGTCACATCTTCTCTATTTTTAAACTCAATCCTGCGTGAGATACTATCCAAAAAAAGAGAATATGAGAAGACACGAATATGCTGAAGAGAGAGCAGGTAATGTTCTGGTAGCATCATGGTAGCTCTTATGATTTCTGAATCAGCATTACAATACCATAGATAGATCAACGGTACATTCGATAGGCAGTTTCATGCTTTGTTGTTAGCAAAGCAGCATCTAAAAGTTTTACAACTTTGTATCATAACTGAAATTTACAATAAAAGAAGTGCAATGACCATATATCAAGGAAAAAATTGAAAAAATGGCAAAAGCATTCTAAGAACAACCACAATATTGATATGAGCAGAAAAAATAACTAAAGCAATATAATTACTAAATATGGTGACATCAGTCACCAGTTTAAATTCATAATGGAAAAAATATCAAGGAAAATATGCAGGTAATCCTGATCACACAGGTGTATAGTAACACATCAACAAAATTTCTACATTAATGTAATTTGATGAAATCATCAACATTGAAATGATAATCACCTTCATCAAAATTTTCTGCAGCCCGTGGTTTTCCTTTCCTAACTTGCACAGAACATACGGCTGTTGAACACAATTTTGATGGTGTGGATGAGTTTACTCGCAATTTACCTGACGAATGATCCGTTCCATTCCCTCCAAACTGAGAGGTATTTGAATTTGAATTCATTGTTGTATCTCTAGAAAGTCTTGCACTTCTTCGAGGCATTGAATCACTACTCTGATTGAACAACCTTCCGGAAACCTGAAAAATGTCTTCAATTCTAATATCACCATAAGCAAAATACTAACATAAAGAATAAGGGAGGCTGTACACTACATACTGAAAAACGTCTTTTAATTTTGTCCCAAGTCAAATGCCTCTAATTGTGACTGTGTTTAGAGGAAAATACAAGTAACATGTACAACATCAAATTAGCTTTGTTAAATCCGCCTGGAAATTTGTATGTGCTTTGAATAAATTTATGCAATATTCAATATATGTGCTTTGTATGTGTCTAGATTCATCAACATACATATGAACATGGACAGAGAAAATGAGGGCCGAAACCCCTCGCAATTTGGAACGGAGGGAGTAAATTGTAATATGAGCTAACTGTGAAATATAGTGATCGTTGAGGCACAAAAATCATGAGAAAACCATGGAGGTCCCAAAGATTAGGAAAAAGAAAGGTATGGAAGGTAGAAGTAGCAGCATTCAATGATAGAAATCAAATGATAAAGACCCCAACCTTCTTTAGCCTTGCTTCATCCAAGTATTTTCTTCTAAGTGGTTGGTTTGCTCCATTAGCTTTCTGTTTAGTGGGAGCTTCACCACTCATTGTATTCTGATAAGCATGGGCATTCCTAAAGAGTGGTGGTGGCATAATACCAGAAGTCTGCACGATTAAATTAGGTAAAAATGTAATTAAGCCATACGCAAGTTACAACTAATATCATTACTGAAGAAATGAAATCTCCAAGCACAACGTAATCCAAATTGCATAAAATGTTTCAGTAGTTAAGGCACAATATAATTCCCTCTGTGCAATAGAAAACAAACTGCTACGAACAATGATCATCCAAGCTTCACATCATCAGAACCTTGTTCACAGGACAGACAGATCATACATAATTGCAAAGGGTGGACCCTGTGCTGAGAGCTCCCATCCCACACAAGGTGGGATCTGGGGAAGGGAATTCTAGGCAGCCTTACCCTTCCCTTATTTTTCAAGGAGGCTGATTGGAACCTAGGACCTTCAGAGCACAAGTGGAGAAACTCTACCACTGTGCCAGGCCTGCCTTTCTACATTATTGCAAAAAAAAAGTTTTTTTAATATACATATACATATATATTAGGATAGATGAAACATGAAGATTCTGGACAATTTTATAAGATCCAAAACAAGTCATCTTAATCGATGCCAAATTGGAAACACAAGACACAAAGATACCACTGCTATTAAACACGGTTCTACCAACTGCTGATTATATTTAATCACTTAGGTGCCCATTAGCAGAAAATCTGGAGCGAAGAATCAAACTGGTTCTGCTAACCTGTGCTGCAGTTGGTGATGGGGTGTCAAACTGTGCTACGTTAGAGGTTGCACTGTTCTGCACATGCAATGCAGTTGCTCTTACATGATGATAGCCAGGTAGTTCTGCTGCGTTGCTAGCATGATGCTGTTTGATTTGTTTAGGACTAATATCCCCAAGACTAGCAGAGACACTGGACGATAGAACTCAGTTTTCATTGGCAAAGTTGGACTTCACCAGAGTGGAAGTTGATGCGTGTTCCTGCTGGAGACGTAGAGCAATGGATTCACTAAAACACTCATCTGGGTCTTCAGCAACACCTACAAGATAGTGACACGTTTTTAATGTAAGTTGTTTGCTTCAAGCTTTAAGCAGTTAAGTCCTTGGCAAACAAGAGTAATCTGCATGAAGGAAAAATACTGCACACTAGGAATGAACTAGTAACAATGAATGCCAATAGATGATAATGATTGAAATGCATCTGGATAGACAATTTACCAAGGTGGTACTCAAGTGTTCTGATTTTACAGGAGCAAACATAATTCTACATGTTATCATAGAAGATAGCCTTCTATTGAAGCAACACACATGAAGGGCATTCACAATCTACAATAAATAGCACATTCAGGGAAGGTACATTCAGCAAAATAATATTGAAGTTTTCATTTTTACTTCTAAGCCTTTCAAAAATTAAAGGTTTAAGGCTATACTTTATGCAACTACAGGTCTACAGCTAAAGATCTAACGTATATCACAAATAGAATAGACCTATTACAGAAAATAAGATATGGATGTAGAATAAACCAACCTAATATACACAATTCCTCATATCCTGCCCATAAAAGAGGATCTAGAGTCAACGCTAGTGTAAATTGTTCAGCTGCAGCTGATATTCTGCCTGTGCACCTGCAAGCAGATGAGATAAAAATAATAAACTTTTGAGAAAATTCAGTATGCAGAAACACAGATTTCGTTAATCCATGAATAATAAACCTGTAGATCACACCAAGAAGGTAGTGTCCTGTTGCTCCACTTGGAATCTGCATAAGGATGAAACCGTTATTAGTAACAAGTGACTGTACAAGGAATAAAAGCAAATGAAGAGTACTTCACCCCTGCAGAATCAATGGACAACCTCAGCTGAATGCCATGCCCCACAGAAAAAAAAAGAGAGAGGGAGAGAGAAGGCTTTCAAGCCAGTCCATCCAGTGCGAGCACGAGCATATATCTTGTAATGCTATAATGCTTCTCTGGTATAACATAAAAATTTCACAATTTCTGACTAGCAAGGAAAATGGGCATATGCATGGCTTTGGACCTACTCATAACATAACTGGAATAAATAACATAGCAGACAAGATATATCAACGAGGCGAAGTATTATTTTGGAGGAACTAGCGAATTTTCTTGCTACTAGCTATGGAATTTTTAGTTCGCAAACCAGCAATCATGCCATGCACCTCCCTTTCTTCAAAATTTGGAACCCACATAACATCATGGAACAAATGTTCAGAGAACAAGCTCTTCGTGAAATCCCTTGACCACAGTAACTGTGTCAACAGTACTAAGGGAGAATGAGCAGCAAGTGTTGTTTGCCTGGCACTATAGCAGCCAGCCATTGTTCATATGGGACCCAGCAGAATTAACCATAGGTAGATATTATAGATATCAGAGTAGTTAATATCATTATTAGTTGGGTCTATTATCATATATACTCCCTCCGTTCCAAATTGTAAGGAATTTTAACCCTCATTTTCTCCGTCCAAGTTCATATGGATGTTGGTGAATCTAGACACATATACAAAACACATATATAGAATGTCGCATGAACCTATCCAAAAGCTAAAACCCGTACAATTTGGAATGAAGGGAGCAGATGTTTTGTAGGCATACAGATAAGTTTACTTAAGTTTGCTGATTGTTTCTTCAGATAAGTATATGTAAGTTATTGTTTCTTCAGGGTCAAGTCAAGTCATCCCTACTTATAATCAATAATGCCAGCAAAACTTAGAGCTAAGGCATGGATTATATTGTAGGTTAAAAAACAGCTAAGGAAACTAACAATTGTTACCAATATTGTCCTGCCAGGTCCCACGTGAATACTGCAGTTGCTATAGTACTGTACTGTGCTAACAATACCTCGATGCTACAATACTACATCAGTACATTGTTCAAAAGAAAAAATATATCACTCAAGGTTTCACACATTAACTTGTAACAACTCACAACAAGGCAGATAATGAGATAATTTCATAAATAAATCATTTTACAAACATGCTGTGTACCTCCACATTCGGTTCATTGACTGGACACAGAGTTTCTTCTGCTTCACGCAAGAGGTTCATTCGAAAGCATGATGTAGCGAACAAGTACCGAGAGACTGGCAGTTTCTTCCCTTCATAGCACATCAGAAACAGAATCCATAAATCATCCAAGCTACTTACAACAAACCAAAGGTAAAACGCAAAATTAGTAAAACATGCTAAATCGACGGGGAAGACAATGCCTACAGCATGGAAATTATGCTGTGGTTCTTTTTATTCTCAAACCATTTAATAATATCTATAAAATAGTGTGTGCTGAATTATAATATTATGAGCAGCCGCTGTTACCTTTCAAAATGTGGTATGCAGCATATGGTTGGTCGTTGTGGAGATAGCAGGTCGCTAGCAACTGCACATTGGTCTGCGCACAGGAGGTAGACCACTAACATTTAGTACACACTACTATGTTTGCAAATGAGCTTAAACCAAAAAAAAAACTATAGTAATATTTCTCTATCAAGGAAAACTAACTAAAGAAGTAGTCTTTATAACAGGAAACCTAGCACTGGATCCAGGTTTTTCAATGGGCCAACAAGTGCTAGAAACTGAAAGCATACACACACATCAGGGCAGCACTAACCACCGCAAGTTCGAGTTGCGTACACCTCATCCCACACGAAGACCCATGAACCACAGCGAGAAGCCAAATAAAAACTAAAACCCACACGCTCAAGTAAATATAAGGTTCAGTGAAAAGGGGTGAGCATGCCCTGTATTCCTGTAAGAACATAGGATCCAAGCAACTAGGACGGCTACAGGTATCATCGCCTCGGCTTCAGACAAGGCAAGGCAAAAAAAAAAAAAAAAAAAAAAAACTTCACAGGGCACAAAAACACATCACAATAGTCATTACGCAGTAACATCACTAGAGCTGATACCTATGAACCTGCCACCTGAAATGAAATTAGGCGGCAAATCACCCTCTCTAGTCAAATTCTTCAAAAACCCTAGATGAATCGCGCAGTTCACTACAAACTCGAGACACTCAGGAAAACGGCTAGAGGGAGCTGTTCGAATTAAAGCCTCCACAAGCCATACACCCAAATCCCACCACTCTAGCTCCAAATGCAACCATAGCCACTTCAAAAAAAAAAAAATCGCATACAGAGGCCACTAAATCAAACCGCGGAGGTGAGCCCCGCGGCCCCGCACCTTCCACGCCTCCGATTTGACCCCCAGACGGCGCATTCCCACCCGCAACCATGCCGAATCGAGCCGCACTAGCCTCGAGAGGGGAGGGGACGGGGAGGCGCGGGGTACCTCGGAGGGGAACTGCGCGCAGAGGCGCTCGCAGAGGAAGACGGCGTTGCGGTGCATGAAGAGGCGGAGGCAGCTATGGACGCGGTCCACCATTAGGGTTTCCATCCATCGCCGCCCGGCGGCGGCGGCGAGCGCGAGGTGTGGCGGGGCTGCGGGGGGTGGCCGGAGTGCAGGCGTCGTTTGAATCCAGCAGGCTCTCTTCCTTGGCTTCCTGGGTGCGTCGTGCGATTTGGATTGGGGACTCGAACGACGGAACGAGTGCGTGTGGAGGCAGAGCCACGGCGTTTGAATGGCGTGCCTCTCCTGTCCTGGCGTGGCAGCGGCCAGCGGCTGAGCGGCGCCGTGTCCTGGCGACATGCTGACATGTGGGCCATATTCTTCGGAAACGTTGGAATGGTGGGGATCAGCTTTTTTTTTTTTTTTTTTTTTTTTTTTTTGAGAATTGGTGTGGATCAGCTGTGGCGTGGCGTCTTCGGCTTCACACTCGGACGTTGTACCCATGGCCCACGGGCCTTCGTACTCATACCACAGCCCATCAACGTCACGCACCCAGCCCGCGAGCTGACCTGGCGCGTCCAGCCTCTCCCATTGGCCAGGCCACGGCATCACCCCCGTGTGGGCCCCACCACACAGAACTGCCCAGGAACCTTCCTCTCCTTCCTCGCGAAGCAAGACTTCACAACACAGGGTCCGCTATAAAACCGCGCGACGGCGACCACCACGGCCAAGTATCTGGCCGTCCCCCCATGGACCTCGACCTCTTCGCCGACATCGACTTCGACGCCCTCCTCGCGTCCTTCTCCGGCGAGCCCACCGGCGTCTCCGAACTCGTCGTCCCTCCCCCGCCTCCGCCGCCGGCGGCGGTGGCACACGATGCGGAGGCGGCGTCGCCGGAGTCGGTGACCTCCCGGGCCTGCGCGCCCGCGGGCGCGGGGGAGGAGGCGCTGACGGAGATCGAGAGGTTCCTGATGCAGGAGGGCGAGGCTGAGCTGGGCGGGGAGGTCGAGGGGGTCAGCGTGGATGAGTTCTTCGACGCGCTGTACGACGGCGGGGAGAGGGAGGGGGAGAAGGAGGGAAGGGGGAAAGGGAGTGAGGCGGGGGGAAGCTCGGATGGGGACTCAGGGCAGGAGGAAGTGGAGGAGGTCGTGACGCCGGAAGCGGGGACAGTGGAAGTGGATGGCGATGATCCTGTCAGCAAGAAGAAGAGGAGGTATGTTTATAAGTTTATTCTGTTGTGATCGCGCTAGCTACTTTGCTGGTGGAATTAAGAAACATCCACGGTAGTTAGCGATGGACCATATGCCTAGGTTTGGGCGGATTATCGATTCAGATATTTAATTAATAGTGCGGTTATTAGGTTTTAAAATGTCAATGGTTGATGAACTTTTATTACACTGGTGTTCCCCTTAGACTGATTCCATCGGTCCGGGTACAATACAAAATGACGATGTAGCGACATTTTTCTTCACACATAGGAAGGTAGTTGGAACAGTGGATAGATGGGATATGCACTAGCTGCTGGACTCGGTCTTATGGAAAAGATTTCTGTTACTCATCACTAGGATGAGATTCAAATTTGTTTGCAACTGTAAATAGCAAAACTACTTAGATTTAAACATGATCGTATTAATACTGGGAAATGCTTTTTTGTTTGAACACTCACTCACCTTGATTGCACTATTGACTGCTAGAAATTTTGTCACGGAATGCTAGAAATATGATCTTATCTTCTACATTTGTGTTCCAAGTCTAGTTATTGATCAGTTTGCCTCCTATATAAAACTTGTGCCTTGTGAATTTATCAGGCAAATGAGGAACAGAGATTCGGCCATGAAATCGAGGGAGAGGAAGAAGAGTTACATAAAGGACTTGGAGACGAAGAGCAAGTTTTTGGAGGCAGAGTGTCGCCGCCTCAGCTACGCACTTCAGTGTTATGCGGCTGAGAACATGGCACTGCGCCAGAGCTTGTTGAAGGATAGGCCTGTTGGTGCTCCCACAGCCAAGCAGGAGTCTGCCGTACTCACGGGTAAGACGCGTTATCAAACATATCATCCTCTTAATTTTTTCTGAAGTTAGATGAATCATATTGTTTGTCATCAATCAATCCTCTATGTGGCTCGAATCGTGGATATGATCAGTCGATGATTACTAAGCAAGTAACCAATCAAAACTAAAGTGCAACCGGATTTTCGTTAGCATATTGCAGTATGCAGGCTGGAAGTAAAGTCCTGATGCTAAGACTCTCATCTCTGTATTTGTAGAAACCCTGCCGCTGGTTTCCCTGCTTTGGCTGGTGAGCATCGTGTGCCTGCTCCTGATGCCAGTTCTTCCCAACCGAAGTCCAGTCGCGCCAAACAGCGCCGAAAGAGATCTCGGGATGGCAGCCAGAAAGACAAGCAGTGAAAACCCAGAGCCATTTGTACTCAACCTCCGTGGAAGGCGTTGCAAGGGCGCGAGGGCGAAGATTAAGCTAGAAACTTTACCATTTCATGCAGTAACTGCTTGCTAGGCTTTCAGCCTCTTGCCAGCTTACCAGTATGTAGTGTAATTGCCAAGCTTAGCGTAACCGCCATGTCTGTGTCCTGTAGCAGCCAGGCGATATCCATGGAGTATGTTTTTCCATGTTTGTTCGTTTTGTTTTGTTTAATATCCTATCCAGAAATAGTTTTAAAATCTGGCTTTTGTGCTATTTTCTGTCATGTCAACTTGTTTCTAGTTGCTCCTTATCTGGACTTCTTGATTCTTGTGGGCGTGAATCTTTGAAATTCGAAGTATGATACATGTGGATTCACAACTTATTTCATATAGTAAATCCTAAGGCCCCGTTTGGATCACAGTTTTCTCAAAGGAAAAAACGGTGGAAAGGAATCTGAGAATGGCGTTTGGAACGAAGGAAACAAGCGAATCCTTTCCTCCGTAATACTGTAGATACTGCATGATTCCGCAGGAAGGAAAACATCTGCCTCCACCTCTGGTTTTGTTTCCTTTCGCGGAAGCCCGAGGCAAGGAGCCGGCAGATCAGGCATCTTCGACCCGCAGAAGGTGATTTGGTCTCCATTATTGCTGCTGGGTCCCACAACTTAGAGTATAACGGAGTGAGAAAATACAAAAAGGACAGTGTAGTTTTAAACATTCCTGCGATAGTGTTTCCTTCGTTCCAAACACTAGCTTCTATTTATTTTCTACATTTTTCCATTCCTCATGTTTTATCATGACGTCTTTCTTTCATTCCTGTGTTTTTTTCTATTCCTCTGTTTTGTATTCCTTCGTTCTAAACAGGCCCTAAAAGAGCAAACTTGGTCCTATGGATTCATTCGGGCCTTTGGTTGACTCTCGGTCACCACAACAAGATTGTGAATTATATTACTGTATGTAAATGAACTTCCACTAGTCAAACTCCATCTTTCCACATTTGCGATATCTTTGTGCGTTGTGCCTGATCGGCTGCAAATAAGCACTGCAGAAGCAGCTTGCGGTTGCAACCACTTAGACTATTCTCAACCCATTGATTAAAAGGCTTACTATTTACTGTTCTTTCACTGTTCTAACTATTTTTTTCTCTGTCGCTACAGTGTATAAACAACCTTTTTCCCAACCCCATTGGGGATAGCCTTATAGGTTACGCAGCCGCTATAGTTAAAATCAGAAACGATCAGCCCATTTGTGCTCTACGTTCAGGAATAACTCCGTTTAAAGGCGTCGTTGTAGCTTAGACAGGCGGTCAAAAGAGATGTTGAGGTTATTTCAGAACTTGAGGCCTAATTGTCGCATTGGACGGCAGGTCACTTGCTATACTCGAAAGTGCTTCTGTTATCCCCTGTTTGATTCCTTATTATGATAATTTTCTCTTGTAAACATGAGCCAATTGTCCCCTTTTCTCTTGTCGTAAATATAAACAAACTGCTCCCTTTTTTATTCTTCTGAATGGTGACCTTTGTTATTGTAAACATAATCATAAATATATGTGGATCTACATTTATCGGAAGTTAAAATTTCCTAACTTTTTTATAGAAATATATAAAATATTTGTATAGATTGACCACATAAGAGGGATACTAGTTAAACATCTAATACATTTAATTTAGAACTTGTACTACTATTTGTTAGCGAAGACAGTCAGGATGATCAGTAAAGATTCTTTTCGCCTACACAGGCATTCTGGCTGTCAATGCTATTGTTGTTTATCCTCTCAAATATATGAATGGATGCATTTATACATCGAATAATCCAATGAGTGGAGAAAGTTCCCCTGAAGTCCATCTCTTATAAGAGTTCTTTAAATGTCTTGGTCAATTTTTTCTAGCTTGAGCTTTGATTACTTGAGTCTGATGATTTTGATTAGAGATTGACTGTGTGCATCCAATTTGGCAATGAATCTCATGATCATGCGACTAGCTCTTAATCCCTTTAATAGTGCGGACTCTACAAACTAGAAAACTCAAATCTATTAAAATGTCCTTCCTCCTCATGAAACCTTGTACTAAAAGGTCCTTAACTTGAATGATCATCAAATGAGCAAACAACATATAAAATGAATTTCTGCACTTCACAAGCTAATTAGTGATATAATAACATTATTGATCAATCATCAAAATTTACCTAGAGGACCTATATGCTTTTATAACATATATGTGAAATAGAACACTTTCTTAGGATGTTTTAAACCTATTCCAATCGGTACCTACAGTGAAAGCAGCGCACACACGTAGAACATGCCAAACCATAAAAGCCAACACTCACGAGTAAACTAGGACAAAACAGGATCTACGAAATTTGTTCCCTGAAGCTCAGCCATACTGCCAGTTAAGGTGTGCCTATAATTCCATTACAAAGAGCCAAGTCTCTTCCAACTCAAATCCTCCACAAGATTAAGCAAGGGTTTATTTGCTCAAACATTGAGGTAATAAGATGTCCTGGAGCACCCACAAGACTCAAGTGCTTCTACAGTGTGACACCTAGTCATTTAGGGGCTTGAAGCTCCGAGAATAACAAACGCAAACCGACAACTTGACAGAGGGCTAGAGTGCTTACGAGTGGATATTGAGATTTTGAAAGGTTCACTCTGAATTTGTCACTCAAATGTCCTTTAGAACTCTCAATAAGGAAGGAGAAAGGGGGTATTTGAGTATGGTCTAGCTTGGACAGAGGTTGACCGTTGGAGGGAGGAAGGAGGTATAAATACAAAATACTCCTCCAAAAAAGAGTTGCTAAGTTAGGATATGCTCATCCGGCTTTGCATCCAACCTTCTATTTCAAGTTTTACTCTATGTATAGTGCATATACAATGCATGTACAATGTTTTGCAGGTTCTTTTACACATTTTGGTGACCATAGTCTTAGTCAATGTGGAACTTTCGCACTTGAACAAGTATCACATCAACTTTCGCACATATGAACAACTCCATAGGAGACTGTAGAACTTCTGTACTTAGGCAAATTGTGTACTTGCATGGTGACTTCAGAATTGGCTCAAAACTTCCTGAATGTGGAACCTTCACACTTGCACAACTTTTTAGCACCAAAGTTAGAGCCAACTCTTGTGGAAAATGTGGTGTGCAATTGGTTCTCATAGTTTTGTTAGACCTTTTAAGCACTAACTCTGCAAACTAGTTAGACACACCCCTCCTTGTAGTTAGACCTACATTTAGTTTTATAAATAAACCGAATTCAAATATAAACTATTGGAAACTGGCCTTGCTACTTTTTAAAACTACTTGGGAGGAGGGGTCTCTTGCATAGTATTTTTGTTTATATAGCCTGCAACTATTCATAGCTCATGAAACATTACTTCTTACACCATTCTCATTGAGTCTCATTTGAGTTTCAATCTCATTAAATGACATGCTACATAAGTCAAGGTGATGACATATCAATGAAATAAATGAAAAGAGATATGAAAAAGTTTAATGGGAGGAGATAGTGTTTCATCTAGATGCAACTCAGAATACTATACCTAGACAAAATACAGAGGTGGCCTCAGAATACACATATACCTAAACAAAATATAGAGGTGGCACTGTTGGTAACTGTGTAATAAAACTCTCACTAAAAATGCTTTAATTGCTTTTATCATTGATGCTCTAAATATGTAGATCTTGATCTTGATGCACTTTTGATTGGAGATAAATGCGAACACCATATTCTATATTGACTCTAATAAGGCTGTTATCACCAGCTCATCTATCCACTGTCTATATTTTAAACTCCGCTATAGCGTTTTGCACACCCGTATGCACCCTTGGTGATATCAGCCTAAGTGTATATATATATATATATATATATATATATATATATATGCTCCATACGTCACTTTCAGGAATTGTAAAAATTATGCTAAACACTATCGTCATGTGTACGACAGATGTAGCTTCTTCTAGCAGTCGCAACCAATTCTAACCCATCTGATCCATCCACATAGCTTTTTTATCCAGCTTCTTAAGATAAGATGGCAAAAGATCTTACTAAGAAAATAATAAGGACATGTTTGGAAGTACGGCATTTTCATGGTTTCTAGATAATACTATAATTTATATGAATATCATAGTATTTTAGACCATGAGGTGTTTGACAGCATTTTGAAAAACTATGTTCAACGAACCATAGTTTGTAAATACCATGATATTTTTAGAGTATTAGAAACTCCACTCCAATTTTTTTATGCCTTGGCTAATCCTTGTCTAAATATCATGATTAATGATATTGCATCCAAATAATATGCAGTTTCAATGGAACAAAATAAAATTACAGTATTGTTGTGACAATTACAAACCGTGATATTCTAAAACTAGGGTTTTGAGAAACAATGTTTCCAAACAGATTCTAAGCTATGTTAAACAGAGCATCGAGGCCTGTCATGAATATTTAACGTCGGCTAGTTAAATTTTGAAACTAAAATGCGATAAATAAATAATAAAAGAACGGAGAGAATAATAATGTGAACCAAAAGAAATTTCGTGCATATTCTCAAACGGACCTATATATATAGTAGTAAAATAAAAGAACATGAGTTTGGAGTTTGGGCCATGGAGGGAATTCCTCCAGGAAGAAATTGGACTTGGAGAGCCGTCGCCCCGAAGCAAGTGCGACAGGACGGCTCCCGTTGATCTGTTCAACTGTTCAAGTCACCTCTGCTAGCCTGCTTCCCTTCCACGCTCTTTCTAGAACAACAGGACCAAACAGCAGCCGAGCAGAGCAAGTGAGCAACAGCAACGCGTCACCGGACCACCAGATCTCCAGTGCTCCCAGCCCGCCTCCGAATCTCCGATGAGCCCACCCACCGACAGCTAACCTTGCCGCGCCGCCGCCCCAATGTCATCTTCGGATCCCGCCGCCGAGGGCGCCCTCGGCGGCGCCTCCCCAGCCTCCCGCGTGCTGGCCCGCGCCCTCGACAAGGTCATCAAGCACTCCTCCTGGCGCCGGCACGCCGCGCTCGTGGCCGCCTCCAAGTCCGCGCTCGACCTCCTCTCCTCCGCCCCCGCGCCCGAGCCCGATGAGGCCTCCGCTCCCCCTCCCGCTTCCCCCGTCCTTGGCCTCCCCGCGCCCGCCGCCGACGCCGCCCTCGGGGCGCTGCTGCTCGCGCTCGACCCGGCGTCCCCGAAGGTGGCGGAGCCCGCGCTGGAGTGCGTCGCCGGCCTCCTCTCCCTCCGCCTCGTCCACGGCGACGTCGACGCTGCGGACCCCTCCGCCGCAGCCTCGCCGCACTCCTCCCCGGTCTCCAAGCTCTTCGCAGCGGTGCTCTCCTGCGTCTCGCTCGGGGGCGGCGGCGACGACGCGCTCGAGCTCGCCGTGCTGCGGGTGCTCGTCGCGTTCGCGCGGTGCCCGGCCGTCTCCGTCAGCGGGGAGTGCCTAGGCCAGGTCGTCAAGGCGTGCTACAACGTCTACCTCGGGAGCCCCAGCGGCGGGAACCAGCTCTGCGCCAAGCTGGCAATAGCGCAGGTGCTGGCCATCGTGTTCGCGCGGGTCGAGGCCGACGCCATGGACGTGCGCGTGCGCACCATCTCCGCTGCTGATATGATGGACCTCTCCGACCGCAGCCTCAACGACTCCAGCGTCGTGCAGGCGGCGCAGACGTTCATAAACGAGGCCATGGAGGGGAGTGACGTGCCGGAGGAAACGCCACCAGTGGATGCAGCGCCAATTGAAGTTGAGGGGGAAAGCAGTGGAGAGAATGGTGGAATGAGCAAGATCAGGGAGGACGGCCTGGCTTTGTTCAAGAACCTATGCAAGTTGTCAATGAAGTTTGGTATGCCTGGTAGCCCTGATGATCCAATGCTGTTGCGGGGGAAGGTGTTGTCACTTGAGCTGGTTAGGATGGTCATTGACAATGCAGGTCCATTCTGGAAGACAAATGAAAAGTATGTACCGTATCCTAATGATTCTGATAATCCATTTTACTGCAATCTGTTGCATTACCAATCTCCTTTCTTGTTATTGCTGCATTGAGTCTTTGTGAACATGAACGATAAGGGTAGAACCAAGGAAGCCGGGAACAGCAAAGTGGAATATTTAGAAACATACACTGATGTGTATCCGGTGGTCTGTTTGGACAAGCTGTGATGCTCCTTGAACTTGTGGGGCTTCATTCAAATTTGAATTTCACCCTTATGATTTGGATCCAAGTCCGTACCAAGCACCTGAAAGTGTTTACACGGTCTATGTTTTTCACTTTGTCACTACTCACTAAGGTCAGGGTTACTACTACCGAGGTTGCCTTTTCATGTTTTACACAATTAGGTGTCATATATGTTGTTTGGGCAAGGATCTGGCTAGTGAAGGAAGCAATAACAATTTTCTCATACAACTAGAATTAGAGCTGCACAAGAGTACCAATGGATCTGCAATAAGCTAGATTTTTTCCTCAACTGTGCACATAACCGATGCATGTTGACAGTACATGCTCGGATGGTAAACATACCCTCAGATCTGCAAATCCAAATTGATACTGGTGATGGGAGTGGGAGAAAATGCTAACTGGTAAATGGTAATACTAATGAAGAACATTCTAGTGCTACTGACGGATACTGTAAATCACAATGTGTGTGTTTTTAAGTATGATATAGCTTAGTCATGTGGGGATGTATCCAACAAGAAGCTACACCCCAAATAATGTACCTGAAGTTGGTTTGGTCATTCGACATAGGACTGTTGAATTGATCAAGGGCCCAACAGACAATGCAAATGACTGATACTGTTTTTTTCTCTGTAATTTTAATGCAGATATCTTGAAGCAATTAAGCAGTACCTTTGTTTATCCTTGTTGAAGAACAGTGCCTTGTCCGCAATGAGTGTGTTCCAATTATTGTGTTCCATTTTTGTGAGTCTAATATCAAGGTTTAGATCTGGTTTGAAAGAGGAGATTGGAATGTTTTTCCCCATGCTTATCTTAAGAGTTCTCGAAAATGTTCTCCAGCCTAGTTTTTTGCAGAAGATGACAGTTCTAAACTTTCTAGAGAAGATATGTAAAGAACCTCAGGTTATTATTGATATCTTTGTGAACTTTGATTGTGATGTTGATGCACCGAATATTTTTGAAAGGTACGTTATTATTATTTTTGGATGAGCATTCACCTCAGTTTCTTTATCTGTGATCAGGTCACACTTGTTAACTTTGTTGTCAAATATAATGAACTACTCTGTACAGTGAACACAATTGTTCACAATGAAGCAATTTAATTCTACCCAATCTTTCACAGGATTGTCAATGGACTACTAAAGACTGCTTTAGGTGTCCCTGCTGGATCTACAACAACATTAACTGTCGCACAGGACCAAACATTTAGAATTGAATCTGTGAAATGCCTTGCAACTATTGTTAAGTCAATGAGTGCATGGATGGACCAACAGCTAAGAATTGGTGAATTTTCTCCCAGCAGTTCTGAAACTCTAAGTTCAGTTGACAATCATAATATGCATAATGGAGAAGAAGGAAGTGGAATGGATTATGAACTGCAGTTTGACACTAGTAGTTCTGACATAACTGACTCTTCCTCACTTGAGCAACGCCGGGCTTATAAGATGGAGCTTCAGGTGTGGTTACTTACTTGAACACTGATCTATCCTCAGTTAAACTTCTTCTGTATTTGGTATAATAGTAGCTCTAAAATTTCTTTTTTTGCAGAAAGGAATTTCCTTGTTCAACAAAAAACCTTCCAAAGGTATTGATTTTCTCATCCGGAGCAAGAAAATAGGCAATTCTCCAGAAGATGTGGCTTCTTTCTTGAGAAATATGGGCGGCTTAAATGCAACAATGATAGGTGACTATTTGGGTGAAAGAGACGACTTTCCCCTCAAAGTTATGCATGCTTATGTGGATGCATTAGACTTCAAAGGCATGGACTTTGGTCAAGCAATTAGATACTTCTTGCAAGGTTTCAGGTTACCAGGAGAAGCTCAAAAGATTGACCGAATCATGGAAAAGTTCGCTCAATGCTACTGTAAATGCAATCCAGATGCTTTTACTAGTGCAGATACAGCATACGTTCTTGCTTACTCCGTGATCTTGCTAAACACGGATGCTCATAATCCAATGGTGAAGAACAAGGTATGTTAATGATGTTTTTTCTTATCATACAGGAGTTTCATAAAGAAATGTAGTAGATTTTTTACACTCGACCACAAGTAATGAAGTACTGTATATCTTCTTGTATAAGATGTCAAAGTCAGATTTTATGCGCAATAACCGAGGAATAGATGATGGGAAGGATTTGCCAGAAGATTATCTGAGTGCACTGTATGACCAGATTGTCAACAATGAAATCAAAATGAGTGCTGATTCTTCTGTTGCACAAACCAAGCAATCCAATAGTGTAAGTAGGCTTCTAGGCTTAGACAATATTATCAACTTTGTCAACTGGAGACCAACAGAAGACAAGGCAGTAGGAGCAAATGACTTGCTCATTAAGCACATACAGGAAAAATTCAAAGCAAAACGTGGGAAATTAGAGTAAGATCTCCATTCTGTCAGGTAAGAGTACTTATGCCCTCAGTGACATTTTATTAATACGAGCTTATTCGTAATACAGGTCCACGTTTTATGTTGTTGCTGATGCAACCATTTTAAGATTCATGATGGAATCCTGTTGGGCTCCTATGATGGCTGCATTCAGCGTGCTCCTTGATCAATGTGATGATAAGGCTGCCACATCACAATGTTTAAAGGGATTAAGATTTTCTGTGCACATCACTTCTGTTATGTGCATGCAGACACAGAGGGATGCTTTCTTAACATCCATAGCCAAATTTACATCTCTCCATTCTGCTGCAGAAATGAAGCAAAAAAATGTTGATTCTATGAAGGTAAGAGGCCACACAAAGCATATTTCGTTTATGTAGTTATGGGAATTGTTGATGTGCAATCTGTTTTTTTAGTAAGATAAGCCTTATATATTGTCATAAACTCATAATACATTGTTGCGAAACACAATGATGCTTACCTTTTTAGAAAGTGATAGTCTAGATTTCCATTTTTGGGTGGGGGTGGGGATGGGGGGAAGGGAGGTGCGTGCTGTTTGGGGATACAAATCTACTGATTCTGGAACCTGTTGGATACTCGGATTTCCTTCTTGTTTTGGTCAGAATTTGTCCATGTTTGTGATACACAGCTGTTGAGACTTGAGATACTTCAATAGTTCTTTATGTTGTACTTTGTTAGCATATTTGCTTGGCACATCTGAGTGCTCAAAGCAATGGGGTGCTAGGATGACAAAATTTGGTTCATGTTCTTGAACAGGCTATAATAGCTATTGCAATCGAAGATGGAGATTACTTGCAAGAAGCTTGGGAGCATGTATTAACTTGTTTATCACGGTTTGAGCATTTGCATTTGCTTGGAGAAGGGGTTCCCACTGATGCTTCATTTCTGACAGTACCTCTGAGTGAGTCAGAAGAAAAAACCAAGAAGGCTACTTCTGTTCTGTCTTCTAAGAAGACCAATGCTCTTCAGAATCCTGCTGTGATGGCTGCCATTAGAGGGGGTACTTATGACAGCACAGTGTCGAAAGCCAGTGTGTCAGCACTGGTCACTCCTGAACAGATTAATCATTTCCTATCAAGCATTAATTTGTTGGATCAGATTGGCATTGTTGAGTTAAATCATATCTTTGCCCATAGCCAAAGATTAAACAGTGATGCTATTGTTGCTTTTGTGAAGGCTCTTTGCAAGGTCTCAATGACTGAGCTGCAGTCTCCAACAGATCCTCGCATCTTCTGCCTTACAAAAATAGTAGAGATCGCGTAAGAAAATCCTAAAATTCACTTTAAAAATTTCTGATATCAACAGCGGCCATGGATTGATGCCTTGTGACTATTCTCATTACAACTTTGTGCAGGCATTACAACATGAGCCGTATACGTCTGGTATGGTCGCGTATTTGGAAAGTTCTGTCGGATTTTTTTGTGTCTGTTGGGCTGTTGGAAAATCTTTCTGTCGCTATATTTGTGATGGACTCTCTGAGGCAGCTGGCCATGAAGTTTCTAGAAAGGGAAGAACTGGCAAACTATAACTTTCAAAATGAGTTCCTTAGACCCTTTGTGATTGTTATGCAGAGGAGCAATGCTCCAGAAGTGCGAGAGCTGATTGTTAGGTGTGTCTCACAGATGGTTCTGAGTCGTGTTAGTAACATAAAGTCTGGATGGAAGGGTGTTTTTATGGTAAGTATGATTTCTATATTAGGGGGTGTTTGGATCCATGAGCTAAAATTTAGCCCACGTCACATCGGATGTTTCAATGCTAGTTAGAAGTATTAAATATGGTTTAATTAAAAAACTAATTATACAGACGAGGAGTAAACGGTGAGACAAATTTATTAAGCTTAATTAATCTATAATTAGCAAATGGTTACCGTAGCATCACATTTGCTAATCATGGATTAATTAGGCTTAATAAATTCGTCTCGCCGTTTACTCCTCGTATGTGTAATTAGTTTTATAATTAGCCTATATTTAATACTTCTAACTAGCTTCCAAACATCCAATGTGACGGGGGCTAAAATTTAGCCCGGGGATCCAAACACCCCAGTCTGTTATGAGGTTTTGTTCGAACTTACCTGTGAGGTAGTGACTATTGTGTCCTGTCCTATAATATTTCATCGACCTGCAGGTTTTTACTTCTGCCGCTGCTGATGATACAAGAAGTATTGTCCTATTGGCATTTGAGACTGTGGAAAAGATTGTTCGAGATCATTTTCATCACATAACTGAAACAGAGACAACAACATTCACTGACTGTGTTACTTGTCTTATTGCATTTACAAGTAGCCAGTTTAACAGTGATGCCAATCTCAATGCTATCGCATTTCTGCGATTCTGTGCTGTTAAACTTGCTGAGGAAGGATTTGTGTGTCAAGATAAGGATACTGGACAACCCAGGAATTCAGACATGCCAGGTGGAAATGCCACTGTGCACAAAGATGGTCATGTTTCCCTCTGGGTGCCTCTCCTTGCAGGTGCAGCGCTTTCCTCCCCTCAAAATATCATATTTAGCTTACTTTGACATGCAGTTTGTTGGATGATAATCTGAAGCACGTGAACAATTTTGGATTGGTCTTCTATCTTTTTTTTTTCTTTTGCCATTTCAGGTTTAGCCAGATTGACAACTGATCCAAGACCGACTATCAAGAAAAGTGCTGTAGGAGTACTTTTTGACATTTTAAAGGATCATGGACGCCTGTTTTCACAGACGTTTTGGGTTGATATCTTTGAGCGTGTTGTTTATCCACTACTTAGCAATGAAAGGTCCACATCCAATGATCAGATTTCGACATCAAACTCCGCAGAGTATACTTTACCTGATCTTGAAACACAAATGTTGGCAGTGAAATGTTTGGTGGGTTTGTTTGTTAATTTCTTTGATGTGCTACGTCCAGAACTTGCTAGAACTGCATCTGCTGTCACATATTTCATCAGAAGTCCCTACAAACATTGTGCTACCACTGGTGTATCTGCAATTATTCGTTTAGCAGAGGGGGTTGGTAACAAACTTTCCAAGGAGGAATGGAAAGTGATATTGACATGTTTCAAAGAATCAGTGACACATACCTTTGTGATATTCTCTAAAATTGTGAGGATGATGCAAGATATTGACATTCCAGATATAATTGATTCTTATTCAGAATCTGAGCAATATTTGGATCATGAAATGTACAATAATGATGAAGAGGAAGCTAATATGGAGACGACTTCTTATGCTATTGTCAAACTGAAGAATCATATGGCCCTACTACTCATAGTCATTCAGGTATCTGAAGTTTTTTGTTGACAAATTTTATAAAATTGCCCTTTTTGGATGTAGTAGCCGTTTGAAATTTTGAAATTTACTTGATTGCCTAAAAATCATAAATACAATAGCTAGGGTTTGGTCCTTCACTAGAATACTAACTCTGGAGAGAGCGGAGTGGAATATTGATTGCAAGAAGTAGTCTGCATAATAGATTGATTGGTTGATTGTATTGCATAGCCTCCAGACGGTATATGTAGGGTACAATACTTGGGAGTCAAGAGGCCTCCCCCAAATACATATGGCAGTCCTAGAAATATATGGTATTATACTACCAAATATACTCTAGCATCTCTTTGTCGTTTATCAGCATCACATATGGCCAGACTGGATAAGAAGCAAACAACATGATATTATCACTGCAGTTGCAATGCTGTTTAAGTGCATATGCAACAACAGAAGAATAAACCGATGAGGTGCTCATGAGGATGATAGCCCTTTGTGCCAATGTCAAGGTAGCTGAGTATGAGGACGTGTAGCCACTATCGAGGTGTGAGGTGTCGTCCATAGGATAGTTGTGGTCAATGGAGCTGCTGAAGTTACCGAAGAAGTGATGCTCAGGTCGTGGGCACACAAGGGGCACCATAGTGATGGTGACACATATGAGAAGCCATAGACGAAGGTGCGGATGCATTGAGGTATACGTTAACGGAGAAAGTCTATGCTGAAGACAACACCGCCAATCTGCTAGGAACAAGGAGTGCACCTGGTTTGAGCGTGTTGAGGACGATGGCATGCACCAATGTTACCAATACCGGCAATACTAGGTAGATGGTCCTAACCATGCATTGGAGCAAATGAAGTAGGCGAGGAAGAGATGGCGACGATGTTGTGCTGGACGAAGCGAAGAGGTAGATTGGCGGATACAAAGGCTAGTTGCGGCAGTGCGAGAGTCACCATAGGAAGGCAGGGGAGCCACAATGGCGGTGCTCGAACAACTGGAAGATCATGCATATGGGGCGTGCAATGTAGTCGACAGTGATGTAGATGCAATATTGAAGACGATGGCAACGATGAAAAAGCAGCCCTTGTGCTTGAAGAAGAGGTGGGTAGTAAATTACAAATGCCACGGGAGGATGGATTGTGCGCGATCGGTTGATTAGAACGAAGGCGTACGAGGTGAAGATGATGATGACTAGGTCGAGGATGGAGCCTCCTAATCACTAATGGCGGCGACGAAATGATGTAAACCCACGTGCAGCTGAGGAGACGCAGAAGTAGCACATCCAGGTGACCCTTGGCGCGGGGCAGACCACATCATGCCACACAGTTGAAGGAGGAGAGGCCCGTTGTGGATGTTGTTGTAGTAGAGTCGCACGAGGTTGAAGGATGGTGGGCGGAGAGGTAGACAGATTGATCATAGAACAAATCGTGGTGTATACTTCCTGGTGCTTGTAGACTTACCCCAACTTTTCCTCTGTACGGCAACAACGAGAACAACATGGCGTCAAGGCTATCTCCAGGGCGCATCGGTCCCGACAGGCAGACGACACGGGCGTGGTCGATCTAGACGACGCGACCCCACAAAGTTGGCGTTCCGGATTGGCTCCACTCGTTCACCAGCTGGCCGCCTTAGCACAGCACTACAGGGCACGGGTGAGGACGAGGTCATCGCGTGGGAGGATGGGCCAACCACGCACGGCATAGGCGACCTGAGGCACAGGGGCAAAGGAAGCGGAGACCGCGGCCACCCTTGGCGACATGCACTATGGCATGGAGGAGGTCGCGTGGTGGAGACAACCACGGTGGAGAGCGCAGCTGCGCACGGAGCATGGGCCGACGGCAGAGGCCATGTGTACTCGAGTAGCAGAGCGTGGCTCGACTGGCGGCAGTGGGGAGGCTCGGCCAGCTGCAGTCGACTCCATGATGGTATGCGGAGGTGCAACTACTGTCCTCTTTAGCGGGGAGCGCGAGAGCCACGCCTGATCCCAACCTGAGCCGCCGAGCCGCCGAACCAGCGCCCACAGTGTGTCCTGGTCTATTACAGCTTCAACAACGCGACTATGACGCCCGAATCAATAGGATCTGCCGCATCACCTACGAGGGTGTGGTCTAGGCCGAGAATCGATCTCCCCGTGGGCAGTAATGCATGAGGGCAACAAATGTCTTTGGCTTAAACTTGAAACCTAAACTCATAATACCATGTAAACGACAGATTGCCTAATTGATCGAATGGTTGATTGTACTACGTTCCCTCCACTGGTCTATATAGGGTCCGAATACATATGGCAGTCCTAGACATATACAATATCTATACTACCAAATAGACTTGAACATTGACATCATGAGAAGGAGATGTCATGAAAGTCAACTTTGGTACCCATAACATCCCTAATATTGGTAATTTGTTATGCAAAGCCTTCCTCAGGTGCTCCAGCACCTATGTACACCAACCAAGGATTCAAGGAGAGAGAAACTAGAGAGGCTTCTTATTTCTTGCTTCTATGAGATGATTTGCTTCTAACAAACAATCGCAACTAATCTAAAACGCCTTCCCTGGTTATAGATTGGCAACCCCATTTTTCCAAGCGATTTTGGAGAATTGAGGGGAAAATGGTTCATTTTCCCTTGGGGAAATGGGAATCCCTTGGAAAAATGTGGTTGCCAAACAGCCCTTGTGCGCCTATCAAGATGGCACTATATATATCATAGATTCACTCCCTCTGTTCTAAATTGTAATGGGTTTTGGCCCTCATTTTTTCCATCCATGTTGATATGGATGATAATGAATTTAGACACGTACACAAACCATATACGTAAAATATTGCATGAATCTATTCGAAGCCTAAAACTCCTTGCAATTTAGAACAAAGGGAGTAGTTTTTAATTGGTAGGTTACAAGGGTACTCTAGAAGCATCTTTTTTTTTTCTGTTTGAATTTTCTGACAGTCCTGTTAACCTGACGGTATGGTGTTCTTATATGCAGCACATTATTAAATTATATGAGGATCACAGAAAATATCTTCATGCCGAGCATATTAGCATTCTTTTGGAGACGATGTCAGCTACTGCAATACATTCAAGTGAAGTGAGCTCTGAATCGTCCTTGCATATGAAGTTTCATAAAGCATGTTCGCTTTTGGAGGTATCTGAGCCAGCAATTGTTCATTTCGAGAATGAATGCTACCAGAGTTACCTTAAACTTCTACAAGCTCTGCAGCATGACTGTCCATCCTTATCAGAAGAAATGAACCTAGAATCACAAGTACTTAATATCTGCAAGAAAATACTGCAGACATATCTGAAGTGTGCAGGACATGGACCATGTGATGAAGCGTCGCACAGAAATCCATCTCTGCGTTGTGCAGTGCCGTTGAGTGCTGCTAAGAAAGAGGAACTGGCAGCTAGGACTTCGCTGGTCCTTCAAGTAATGAAAATACTCGGGGATCTAGAGAAGAATTCCTTCAGCAGAATTTTGCCCTGCTTTTTCCCATTGTTAGTTGACCTGATCCGCTGCGAGCATAGCTCTGGAGAAGTTCAACACGCACTGTACAAAATGTTCCAATCAGACATTGGATCCATGATACAGGTACAATAGCAGATTTTTGACCCGCCAAAGTGTACAGTTTTGTCGCCCCATTTTGACGTGTCCAGTCCATTTCCATACGACTGCGAGTGATTATGCCTATAGATTGGCACCCCCCAGGTGTAACTGATTATTCTGAAGGTATACAAGGTGAAATATCTCAATAGTTCTAGGTGTTCCTTTGCTGTGTGTAATATCTAAATGTCAATTGAGCGTTGAGCCGATTGTTTTGTCTGGTTCACGTAAAAATACTGCAGATTCTGGGATAACTCCAAGGAAAATCATTTTAATTAATCAATGCTGTCCAGCATCTATATGCTGGGGGCAAACAGAGACCCGCGGGTTGGAATCATGCGAGCAGCCTATGCACGGAGGCAAGTTTTATGACCCAAAATGAAGGTGACCTCGGCTTCCAGAGTCCCACGCCATCATTAGTCCGCCGACCTGTCATCCCCACGATTGGATGCATATAGCATCAAAGGAAACTGTACTCGCCGCTACTTCGCAATTTTCTTTTGTAAACTATAAAGCAGAGATGGATGTCACCCGAATACGACTTCCATTTTTGTTCATTTATGGGTTATGTGCTTTCTTTATACATAGAAATGGATGAATAGCATAGTGAAACATTTCCCAGTTTTTTCCCCATTCGTTGCACCTTGCAACAAATCACATTCTTTCCCAGGATAGGACTGTCGTTTTTTTTTATGCAAGGACTGTCATTATTAGATTACAGTTGACATAGATGTATTGTTTTACAGTTTCTGGATAATAATGTACAGGACTGACGGGGACGACACAGCGACACTGAAAGACCTATTGCCCTAATGCTACACGAAAACATGCACCGAAGGTACTGAAAAAAGACGAAGAGAATGGATATACACAACCAGATGTCTTGAAAGAATGGACCTGTTCTAAGATTTGGAACTACATGACCTATATTATACACATGTTGGAAGCCGGACTCCATTTCCAGCATCCACTTTGGTCCATGCAAAGACCACCAGCTATCAGAATTTCTGGCAGGAGATGGGAATGTACAGACACTTGACAGAAGCTGAGCAAGAATAGCTCCATCTTCAGGTTCTCTCAGTTTCCTGCTCCAACGGGTGGAGCAGATCAGACACATTATAAGAATTTCAGGTAACATGGATAAGGACAACCTGGAATATGATGAGAAATAGGTAAATCGATCAGTCTGGATGCAACATACTCTGATGCCCATGTTTCTTTAATAAATGCGCATGCTGCAAATGTTAGATAAATGTGATAACTAACCTTTAAGAGTGCAAAAGAAAACAGTTTGCAAGAAAAAGAAGCAAGCCGCCCAATTTAGCGGTATTGCTGTTCTTCGTCCTGCTGCAGACTATAGGATACCTATAGAGCAAAACAAGATGTTAGAATAGATTAAGGGGAACATGCGCATGAGCATTTGAGAGGTAAACACACCTCAATTTTTGTCACTTTCTGGTATCCTTGTCAACCTGACGCTTGTTCAGAAATGTTGTTCTGCTGGAAGGGTGGTGCACGAGCAGGGATCAAAAGCTGTTGCTGAGGGCGTGGAGCGCCTGTTTCCACAAAAGCACCTTTTGAATTATATGAAGAGCATGATAGGTTGGTTCTAATAAAACAAACACATCGTTGGACAAGTTCATTCGATTTAATGTGGCACTGGATTTCTTACCTGGAGGAAATTGTTGCTGAGCTGGTGGTATGCGCACAACATTTGCAGCATTAACATTCTGGTTTGATAGTGGGAGAACATGGCTTGGGGCATAACCAGGAGAATATGCATGATCACTTGGTACAGGTTGGCCAAACTGCCCATATGGGTAGACTGCTGGGCCTACTGTTCTGGGACCACCATAAACTGGAACATACTGTTGTCCAACATATGGACCGTATGCATTCTACAACTAAAAATAAAACAAATGAGCAAAATTTTTAATTTATTTTTAGTCAAGCAAAAGATATGGTTTAATGATTGTGGAGCTCTCAACCTGCTGATATAAGTATTCAGGTCCATATGTTGATGGCCTGCATTGGAAAAAAAAAATTGGTCATTACTTAAACATCTCTTTTAAGGGAAAACTATATACAGTACATACTGCGAATCATAGACTTCCAGACTAGCAACAACTTTAATCATCATGCCAGACATTCACAGCTTAACAGGAGATCAGATTCATAGCTGTGCATGATCTTTGCCAACAATGCATTGAATGAACTGTTAACCTACCCATAAGAAGGATATACAAAGGCCTGTGAGTAGTTGTAAGGGGATTGCTGATATGTTGGGCTTTGCACATACATGCCCCCTGGAACCGCCACACCTCCATTGTATGGAATGACCGGCCTTATAGGTGCTAGTACCACATCCAAAAGAAGGAGAAATTTTATCACAATAATTGAATACACACACAAAGGCTAAAAGGTGAACATGTGTGCATTACATTAAAGAATAAGAAGGTTCCTTAGCTATAAGCTTTTGCAACACAGATTAGCAGAGGTATCAAATATAGGTGAAACTCCATGGCTAATACACACCAGGAGTGTGCATGGGTTTGGACTTTATACTGATGGGTCTTGGTCAGTAACATTCTGATAGAAAAGGCACCGTTAACTTTCTAGCAGACTCAAGAAATCTTTGCTATGTTACTTACAACAGCATGTATATAAAAAACATCCAAGAAGGCATGAATAAACAATAAACATCTCAAAAGCTTTGCATTCCATTACAAGCAAAGATGTGTATCGATGCTTGGCTTTGTGATGATTAATATCTGTATTCCAAGTTGCAGACTATGAAATAGATGTCTGACATGTGGACCATTTTTATCTGATGAGAAGCAGTGATGATTGCCCACCCTTTGCATCACCCACCAGCTCATGCTCTTTCTTTTATCTGTTATTCCCTTCAATCAAGCCCAACACTACCATCAAACTAAGCGTAGTTGGCAGAGACTAGTAGTAGCTGTATTGGTTTGTTTATTTTTAACAGCTAGTGCTTCTTTTCATCATAAATAAATGGGTACCCTAAATAAATGAGCCTGTCGAAGATCCTACAGACTTCTTTGGTGCTGTGAACGTTCAGGAAGGAATTAAATATCCACTAGTCCTCTACTGACAAGTCATTTCCCCTCTGTTAGAAACAATGACAAGACTATTAAGTGGTTGAAAAGAAGGGACTGTGCAGAAGAAAAAAAAGCATGAAGTTTTGTAGCAATGAAATAGAAACTGACATGTGACATCGTTGTGCTGACTCCAATACATTGGGAATAGAGCATTCAGTAATAAATTGTATACACACAGAGGCTAGTTGGACAGAACCATGTGTACATTTGACTGTTGGTGTCCAATTAGGAAAAACAGGGAACCAAGTTAGCAGACCTACCAAAAGGCAAAGCTGGACCGGGGCGCCCTAAGATGGCGAGATTGCAATTAGCGCGCCTCCCATCGATCACTGGGTACGGGTCCATGCAGGCCATCCTCGCCGACTCTGGGTCCCGGAAGGTTACCTGTACACACCTCGACTCATGGATTAAGATGAATCAGAAGCAGGAAGGAGATTAAGATGAATCAGAAGCAGGAAGGAGAGAAAACATCTGAGCCAAATTTGGAACCCCCAAAATGCTCTGTTTTCATCTTTCCCCATTGAAGAATCAAATAATTCCCTGACGATTCACCAGAGAAAGAATACTAACAAGTTTCTTTTCCCGTCTCCACATACAAAACTGAACCAAGTTTGCGAAAAGAGCTTGGGCATAGAAACCCTAGAAATACTTAACAGGGCAACTATTCACTCGTTCCGTGCAACTCAAAACCCTCAATTATTTCGCTTGCGAATGAAGAATCCACCAGAATCCCTGCGCGACGAGTGCAAAAACCTCCCGAATTCCAACGCCTTGGCAGCCAATTGCAGGCCCTGCCACATCCACGAACGCACATGACTCCCCAATTCAAGCCACAAACCCAACCTTCGCGCGGCGAATCACAACGAACCGAACCCGGCCCCTGCCCTGAACCCCAACAACCAAAAAAAAAAAAAAAAAAAAAACTAAAGAACGGACCGAACACCCCCAACCAGCAGAGCAGAGCATGAGAGGACCCGAAGAAAAGAAAAGCAGAGGAGGAGGAAGGAGGGAGGCGCGCTCACGAATCCGTAGCCCTTGGAGCGTCCGGTGGCGCGGTCGGTGATGACGACGGCCTCGAGTATATCCCCGTACGCCTCGAAGTGCGCGCGGAGGCCCTCGCTGCGGGTCTCCCAGGCGAGGCCCCCCACGAAGACCTTGGTGAAGGTGGTGTCCCCGTACGGCGCGCTGAGGTAGTGCAGCGCCGGCGTCCCGCCCCCGCTTCCGCTTCCGCCTCCTACCCCTCCGGTGGCCCCCGCCGGCGACCGCTGCGGCGTCATCGGTGCCGCGGCCAGCCCACGCGCATGCAAGCAAACAGGCGCGCAGCCGCAAACCCTAACCCTAGCTGGCTGGCTGGCAGGAGCTGAGCTGACGGAGGGGACGCGGCGCGCGCGCGAGCGAGGGGCCGAGCAGCGGGGGGCGGTCGGGTTAGCTAGCTAGGGCGGGGCTGTGACGCTGACTCGGGGCCGGGGGGCGCGCGCGCGTGCGGGCGGAGGGCGTAATTATAGCGGTGGGGATGGCGCTAAGCCCGAGCGGCGGTTATAATTAGCGGTTGGATTACGCGGGAGAGGCAGGGGAGCAGCTGGTGCGATGCTGAGGAGAGCTGGATGGCTGGGGCCTGGGGGCAACGGGGGAGGGCAAGCAACACTGCAACTGGGGTCTGCGTCTTTCCAGGCCCTCCTTTCTCTGGTCCTACGGATTATGTGCATGAATAACACTACAGGCGTTGTTCGCTGATTTTTTTTTTTTAAATGGAATGGTTCAGGTCTATCTTCTTTGTGTAGTCTTACGAGTACCTGTGTGCGGACATTACTGTGTGCTGTTCACTAATTGAAATTGTTTGAGTGGTTTGTGTACCGGGTGCTTAAAACATCCCAATGTATGTTTTCGAATTCGATGTTCGCTAAACCCTCTTCTTGTGAGGGGTCATGGAGGATGAAGGGAAGGGATCGCATCTTCACTTGAAACCATCCGGTTTCTTCCTAGAGTGGCCCGAGAGGTGAGAAGAGTTACGTTGTTTGTGTTGGAATAGTCTTGATATACATCATGGATGGGAAACACGCTCTATAGCAAGTGATACAATGTGGCCGATGATCCATCTATTATGTACAAGAAGCGGTGCCCCATAGCACTTTTTTTCAATTAAATGTTCACACGTTTCTGTATCACGCACAATGGATTTTGGGATCCCCTAGTGCCACCTGTTAAAAATAATTGTATATAATTGTATAGTGATCAATTAGTGTAATTAGTAGATATTAGTGAAGAGATGTCTGTCTAGAAGAGACACAAGACGAAGGGACATGTTCATGTCGCTTCGGCATGTATATATTTGTAACCCATATTCATTCAACAATCAATGAAATCATTTTGGTTCATTCACATTCTACTGAGATCGATGATAGCCACAAGAACACACAGAAGGAATACGAAGACGACATCAACTCCGGCGAGAAGAAAAAGAACGACGGGGACAGTGACGCCGACTCCCGGACCTTGCGCCCGGAACCTCCACCAGCGCCGCTGCGAGATGGAAGGCACCGCCTTCAACCCGCCGGCACCGCACCAGACAACGTCGCCCAACTCCATCCTCGACGCAGCGATGAATTCGATGACCGGCAACGGAAGAAAGACAGAGAAGAACTCTCGATTCCTTTACAATTTGTTTTCTTTCGGTTCAACTCATAACTCTGTTAATGGATTATTTTTTTCCGATGAACATGTTGCTTACACACCCTGAGTTCGCCAACAGAGAAGAATGACGACGAACAGTGTGTAAGATGCCGATTCTTACCACTGAAACGGTTCTCACCAAGATCATCGCCACCGTCCTCGCCACCGGGGACGCGCCGCTCCTCGGCCCGCCGTCTTCAACCAGAGAGCCTCGGCCAGGGCGGGATTAACCACCGGCCACGGCGGCGCAGGGCACGGCCCTCTCGGTGGCCAACAGCGGCGGCGCCGCAGCGCCTTGTACGCAACCAGGAGGAGAGGGGGAGGGGATCCGGGGCCGCGAATCCGATCCGGCCATGGGCTCCTTCACGGTGGTGGCGAACTCCATCGGCGGAGGAGGAGCCGAGATGAGCGGCGACGACGGCTTGGCTGCGACGGCGGCGGACAGGGAGAGAAAGGAAGTGAAACCCTAACCGCCGCCCCCTTCTACTCTTGTACGAGGGCCACCCCGAGTGGGCCAGCAGGCCGGCCCCACCCAAGCGGGCCAGCAGGCCGTCTCACCTCACAGCTGGCCGCATCGCCCCTCCCTGGGCTAGGCGCGCTTTTTTTATTTTTAGATTTTTTTATTTCGTTTTTACGAAAATATACACCGTCTCGGTAATTTGACGGGAATGGACGCCCGGCGCCTGGGGTCCGGGCGCCAGGTCCGGGCGCCAGGCCTGGCCCACGGCCGGCTCCGGCGGTTTTAACAGCCGTGCGGAGCCGGCCGTCGCCGGCGGGTTAAACGGGGGCGACGGGGCACCTGGCGCCCGGGGTCTGGGCGCCAGGACCCTGGCGCCCGGAGCCTGGGCGCCAGGACCCCCTAAAAATAATTAAATATTCATTTCCACCGAAAAATAATTAAATATTCATTCATCCGAAGTAATATTTATTCATGTTCAATAATAATCCGAATGATTCATTCATACTAAATAATATTTATTCATATGAAATAATTGGAGAAGGCGATCTGCATCGTCCGTCATAAAAACATACATGCATCATAAAAACATACACGTCGACATAGCTACCCATCTCTACGACTCCGACCTCGCTTTGCCCTCTGCTGCGCGTGCACATGCCCCACCGAGTACGTTAAAAGATCAGGAGACCGATGCACTCGGTGCGGCCTAATCTGCTCTACAGGGGTCTGTGTGGCCTCCTGTGTGGGAAAAAGTGGAGCACCCCCTAACTGTAAAGCGCCAATGATATCGTGCTGGTCGTGTTCCAAGTCTGAGAAGTTGAGCTGGTGGTCTTGTACGCCTTCAAATAGGTTAAATCCTAAAAGAAAATATTATGTGTTTGTCAATACAAGTAAATTATGTACCCGCACAAATAAACAAGCATACAAAGGATTGTATGAGAGCACCTGTTGTCTGTGGACGGATCGGCGTGAACGACATCGACGTGGCCAGACCCATCGGCTGGTACGGCATGGACGACTGAGGCTGAAGTGACGTACCCATTGGAGTGTACGACATGGACGGAGGATCCATCGGTGTGACATGCCGTGGAGACGGATGCATCGGCGTGTAGGACGTCGATGCAGGATCCATCGGTGGCATGTATGAGCAAGAGGGTGCTGCAATAAAACCAAACAATGTGGCATGGAATAACTAAAGAGGTGTGTACATATTGACATAAGTAACGCAGTATATTTATGTACCAGTGTACTGTGGAGGAATCGGTGGCTGGTGCCGGGGGACCCTGCAGGGGAATGGAATAACCCCATGCGTGCATCATGGAAACGAGGTTTTCGTTCGCCGCTGTCAACCGCTGCAACTGCTCGTCTGGGGTAAAAGGGTTGCCGCCTCGTACCCGCTGTAGTGCATCGTTGGTGTTTGATTGTAGTTGGCAGCATATCTGCATCTGCACATTGACCGACATTAGCGAATGTTTCCTAGTGTTGAACATTGACCGAAACATTAGCAAGAATTCAAACATTGACTTACTGCTCCCGCTAGTGCCTCGTCCCTATGGCGGGCATATGCATCCGTGGAGCTTGACTCATGTGGCACAGGTTGAGTGTCGGCATACGTGACGTGACAACGAGTGCGGGGTCGGTACCACGTAAGAAAAGTTTCATACCACCAATCTGTGTATGGCGCAACGGGGTGCACCACGTCCTGGTGAGCGTTGTCCCAAGCCTGGACGTAGGGCTCGATCTTGGTCACCCACGTGCCTGAGCATGGTTGCCCAAACCGACTCAACCTGAAATAGAATATAAATTGTCCGTTTCCTTGCATTCTTACCTGATATACATTTGAAATGATGCATTTTATAAAGAGGAACGTACCTGTGGTCCTGTGGTGTAACCCGATCAATCACACGTGGTACCGGGAACTGCTGCGCGTACCTGAACTGTCGCATAGCTCTGTGCGGACAGTGTGGCTCGATGTAGATATCATAGACCAACGAGGCTGTCGTATACCACAAAGTCTCGTTGGACGTGCACAAAGAAGACAACCCATAAGGAGCACGACTTCCCACAGCGGCTGCACTGTATGGCTCCCATATGACGTCTTCGGCCACAAGCCGATCAAGCGCGACGACGAAGCTCGGATACGTACGTCTTGCCTACTCATTGGCCCAAATCCTCTGCAATAAGCATGAATGACCGAGTTACAATGGAGGATGCAATTTTGTTTTTGTTTATAAACGTCGCTATGAACAACGTACCTCACGGAGGCACACCCAAAGCGTGCCCATAGTCGGCCCATCGTCGTCATGCTGGCCGTAGTACTGTGCCTCATAGCCTCTATGGTCCACAATAGGTTGACCCACGGCCAACCGCTCGTACGACCACAACTGTAGTAGTAGCGCGCAGCCCTGAAACCTTGCGTTGCTCTCATCCTTACTGCAGGCGTCACAAAGGCCATGGTACGTCGCCGCCAGCACAGCTGAACCCCAACTCCAAAGGGGAACAGCATCTTCGGGTGCATCTGCAATCTCTCGCGCATAGGGTATGAGTACCTTGTGGACGGAGTTGCTAGTGCCATTCTTGAACATAATAAATCCAAACAGCCACAACAGGTAGGCCTCGAAGGAACGGCGTACGCTCTCATCGTCTGTGTCCGGATGCAGACTGGTTGCCTACATTTGCAAGTGTAAATGTGATTCTCTCATCAACATAAGTATGATGCAGTAATAGTAAATAACATGGACTAACTACGATGAAACAATGTACCTTAAACTGCAACAACCAAGCCTTTGTCGGACCCTGAGCATTGGGGTGCGGCTCGAGTGCACCAAGGTCATCTAGACGGTGAACCCCAGCAAAGCGGATCTCTAGGTCATCCTTCCACGACGCTGGGACCACACGGGGCCCGACAGCAGTCCCTGCAATTGGAAGTCCAAGCAAATAGGAGACGTCCTGTAGTGTCGGTGCCATCTCCCCACATGGCATGTGGAACGTGTGGGTCTCCGGCCTCCACCTGTCAACTAGGGCCGTGATAAGGGAGTTATCGATCATCAGTCTGGACCTGCCGCGACCGTGCCGACCGATGGGACCACCCTCAACAAGACGACAGAAAGTAAGAAGTCCTGCACCCCGCAACCTGAAAGGGCATTACAATAGCATCAGTTTCAAGGAATACAAAGGACGACAAAACTATCACAAATTATCGCTTACCTCTGCAACCAACGGTTGTCAAGCTCAAGGTACTCTTTAGGGGGCCGACATTGAAAGGTTGCAAGGTGCTTGTGCTCCACGGCACTCATGTACGAACGGTGACCCAAGTCAACAACTGGGTCAAGCAGCTCAGGCGTCGGCAGCTCCTCAGCCATACCTACAGGAAACGATAATAGGAGTAAGATTGCATATTAAAATATTAGAAACCGATTGCATATTAAAATATTAGAAACCGATTGCATATTAAACGATAATAGAAAACGATACCTATATTACGTCCGATCGGGTGGAAACCGATCGCCGGGAACGAGCACGGCTTCCTGAGGCCAACTCAAAATTTGGAGGCGCACCATCCGTTGCATTTCCTGATGGTCCCGCTTCGGCAGCTGCAGGAAATGCATTTTTGGGACATTTCTTGTAGTTATGGCCCACAGCACCACATTGAGTGCACTGTTTAGGACGCTTCCCCGCCTCCGCCTCGTCCATTCCATTGCGAATACGACGTGTCTGCCCGCGGCCTTTAAGTCTCTTTAGTGCTGGGTTTGGAATGTACCATTTCTGCTCGTTAGGTGCAGTATATGCTCGCACCATACCATATCCGAAAAGCTCTTGGTTCCATATTGCTGCAATTGCCCCTTTCGTATAAAAGGTTGAAACAAAGTTTGTAGGATCCACACTAAGCTCTCTACATGCTGCAAGAACATGTGAGCATGGTAAATATAGAAGTGTTGGCTTCATGCAGGAGCAATGAGCGGTACCATCGTTTCCAATGACGGTTTCCTGCACCGTCCTCTCTCTGCGCACACCACGGCGGGATCGGTCCCTGCATGAAACTTCAAACCTGTTCTCCCTTGTCCCCAGAAGTCTTGCATTATGGATTTGTGCTTTATCCGTCTTTGTTTCCATGTACTTTGTTATTGTCCTCCCAAACAGCACAGATGCATTATTCAAGTCTGCACTTATACTCATGTAACGTTCCCTGAAGTACTTGGCACAACCATACAAAATGAATTCAACTACGCCCACTAAAGGAAGGCCCCTTGAACTACGCATCACCATATTGTAACACTCGGCATGATTTGTTGTCATGATTCCATAACGTCTACCATTTGTATCATACAACAAAGCCCATTTCTCCTTAGGTTTATCTTGAATCCACTCTGAGAATGGTTTGGCTGTCCTTCCACTTGAACTTGCACTTGAAGTGGCTGCTTGATGCTTCGCGGTCAACTCATCAAGTAACTTCCAAATAGCATTGAACTTTCGTTGCTGATTCTGCGAACACAGACTCTTGAACAAGTCCTGTAGATCCTTGTTCTTAAAATGATCATAGAAGTTTGCAGCCAAATGCCTCATGCACCATCGGCTGTGCACATCAGGCCATAACGGAGGAGATGCACCATTTCCATATTTCAGCTTTTCTATTGCGTCTAATATTCCAGAATGCCTATCACTGATAAGGCAAACATTAGACCGTGAAGATACAGCATTAGTCTTCACACGTTCAAGGAACCAATACCAACTGTCGGCATTCTCATTCTCAACAAATGCAAATGCAACTGGTAACACTTGTTTCCGTCAACCCCGATGGCTGTCAGTATAGTGCCCTTGTATTTCCCTGTCAAGAATGTGCCATCAATACAGAGTAGTGGCAAACAATACTGAAATGCCCTCACACATGGACCAAGGCAAAAGAAAACGTGTTGCAGGATGCTTGGACCTCCTTCAGGGTTTGGAAAATGCATCACATCATAATAGGTTCCAGGATTTCTTTGAGCAATTGTGGCGAGCATACGAGGAAGATTATCGTATGAATCTTCGTACGTGCCAAACCTCATCTCAAACACCTTCTGCTTCGCCCTATAGGCCTTTGCATAACTTATGGTGTACTGGTGTTGCAGCTCCATCTCTCTGATTATCTGTTTTGACTCGAAGTGTGGCGCGTTAAGGATGCGGCCATACATTTCATTTGCCACCAATGCAGCGGTCAAGTTGCGATTGTATTTTGGCACCTCTCTGTTGTAACAAGTATGCTCTGTAATAATTGAAACTTTCCAATGGGTTTTCATAATTCCTTTGTAGGCGTGAAGTCGCCATGGGCACCCTTCGCTGACACAACAGACATCATACACACTCTGGGTAGATTTTACTACTTTAAATTCCTTCTTCAGAGATAATGACCATAGCTTAACTGCTTCCTTAAGAAGTACACTAGAAGCATATTTTGCACCTTGAACTACCTCATTCTCTCTGTACTTCCACTCCTGCTGCTTAGCATCATGTACAACAGGGTTGCCAAATCCATGTTCTCTCCACTCGCCGGGTATTGGGTAGTCCTCATCTTCATCGGATCCTTCTCCGATTTCCTGCGCCTGAGCAAATTCATCATCTTCATTCTGCATTTGTTGCACAATGCTTGGTATCCTCTCCTACTCATCCGCCAGTCCTTGCGGCTCTGCCTGACTACCGTGGCCCTCTTCTTCATGTCCTTGCAGCTCTGCCTGACTACCTGGCCCCTCATATGCTTGTTCTTCCACCTCATGTTGCCTACCGTTCCCTTCTTCATCATCTGCAGTACCACTGGCCCCATGTCCAACAACTGCAACTCCCAAATCAGTGTGCCCATCCTCATTTTGTTGTCCATGTTCGAAACCTACATCTTCTGCCATCGCAACACTTGTGTTCCCGTAGTTCTCAACACCTTCAGAAGAAACTATGCCCCTTGGAATGCTTTGAACAAGCATTCCAAGGGGCCAACCACATTGCACAGCCGTACTAATGTACATCTTCCAGTCAGAGGTGTTGCGGATCAACATTAACTCCCAGAAAACACCTTCATTTGCCCATGTCACAAGAGTTTGGACTGTGAGCACATGTGTTTCTGTGTCAATCTGGAACCCACGCTCTAGCCACCTATGCACGGAACCAAATGATTTATCCCAAGGTTTATCTATTCCCTTCCTCGTACGACTAAACCCATTCAACTCTACCCCATATGGACCTTCGACAACACTGTCTTTACCATAATATATTTCAAACTGCAACTTGGTTGACATCTCTGCAATATATTGAACCATTCATATTCTATATATAATGACAATACGTAAAATAAATACTAAATACTATAAATAAATACTAAATATAACAGAATATATTCAATTAAATACTAATACTAAATACTAAATCCAGTTATTACAACAGATCTAGGGTTACTTCTGCGGTATTCTACTTTTTAAAAATTTTCTAAAAATCTATACTAACAGATTTACCACATTTAACTATACTAAATTCGTAAATAAATACTTTATACAAATAAAAAACTATGAAAAAAATTAATTACTTTCGCCGCAGGTGCAGGAGGTCTTCTGAGCGGCGCAGGAACAAATACCACAGTGAGCGGCGCAGCGGCGGACGAGCAGAAGAGCAGGCGGCGCAGGGCGCGGGGCGAGCTGCGAGCTGCGCAGAGCGAGGAGCGAGGCACGGGCCGCGCAGGCGAGCAGCGCAGGAGCGAGAGCGAAGCTGGGAGAAAACGAATGGCGCTGGGAGAGAGCGAATGGCCGTCGGGAGCGAACGGCGCTGGCCGTCGGGGCTCGGAGAGAGCGAGGTCGGAGCGAATGGCGCTGGAGTTTGGGGGCGAATGCCTCTGGAAAGGGAGCTGCCTCTGCGAGAGGGCGGGGCCGGCTCTCGGAGAGAGAGGGCGGCAGCGGCGGCGGCGGCTCGGCTCTGGGAGAGAGAGAGAGGGAGAGAGAGGGCGGGGGCAGAGAGAGAGGCGAGGGCGGAGGCGGCTCTGGAAGAGAGTGGGGGCGGCCTGGGGACCCTGGCGCCGGGGCTCCGGGCGCCAGGCTCCCGCCCATCCGTTCCGAGCCCGTCCCGCGCCCGTTCCAGCCCACGGAGGCCGGAGGCCGTCCCGCGCCCGTCGCGGGCCCGTTTGTGGGCCAGGCCTGGCGACCCAGGCGCCCATTCCTGCAAATCACCATCGACGCCGTGTATTTTTGTAAAAACGAAATAAAAAAATCTAAAAATAAAAAAAGCGCGGGCTAGGCTGCCTCGCCCCCAAGCCGGCTGTCCGCGCCCCTTCAAGAGCCCGAGCGGGCCAAATTACTCCGCGGGCCACTTTTGGCCTTTATAATTTCTATATTATTTTACGATACGAGTATGTTACATTTATATACCATACCTCTTTTAAGTTTGCAATTTGACCACTTGCAATTTAATCATGTGAAAACCCTCAAAATTTAATTGTCCTAAGAGTTATTAGCTACAACTCTCACAAATAGAAATGAGACTTAATTACCAAAAGGGTTTACAACGAAACGCTCCAATTAAGTTAACATTTGTCAATGAATTTTATGACAAATTTCCCACAGATAAAATAATACTTTAATTGTCAATAAGAGAAATTTGCGAGAAAACCTAGATTTTGCAAAATATGGCTCTTTTGCGGTGAATATAAATAGATTTCGCAACACTATAGCCCTATCCAATTATTGTACTATGTAATTAGTGCAATTTTGTTTCAGTCTATGACTTGAATAATATATCGACCTGGTCAAATTTCGCAATTCCTTCAGAAATTGCATTTTAACACAAAAGTCCTCTCAATTAAGAGTGCTACTTAATTGACTTAGGATTAAATGCAGAATTTTTCAATGATGTCTTGTATCATTTCGGAGTGAAAACACAAGGTGATAGAGTCATAGGCATAGGCTGCGTTTTATTCTCATGAATAATTCTCTCTGGAGACCATGCCTAATGCAACGAATTTTTCGTCTGTCACTGAGAGATCTACATCATGTTTATCCATATTTGATGATTACCTACGCCGTGTTTCCATTGAATTAATATTTTGGATCTATGGTTTATACCTATATGGAAATAACCATTATTTCTGGTAATTTTGGTTGTACACAGGGTAGTAGAGTCTTAGACATTGGCTGCGGTATGCTCTTATGTGAATATATCAGCCCAACGACCATGTCTATAGCAGCAGTTTTAATTACCTACTACTGAGAGATCTACTCTATGTTTCAGACGAAGAGATTATCTACAAAGTGTATACCATTATTGATTTGCAAGTCGACATTTTATGTAAGGCTTTTAATGATCCAAGTACATTGACAAGATATGAAGACTCGATGAATTTGGCAATTAGATTATTACAGCATTATCATTAAACAAATGGATTATATACCATACTAGGGATAATTGATACAAACTTCTATAAGCTCGCCTTATGGGCATCTTTAATCCCCATGGATAATGGCCATTAACACAATTTTTATCTTATGAACTAGTGGAAGCATATACTGAAACCCCCAATAGGGGGAGATTTCATAATAGATCAAATTAATTAGTATCTTTGCTATTGCTAAGAAACCACCCGATGCCATAGAGATATTCGATAAGAGTATTTCATAAAGCAACTTTTATGCAATTTGGACTTATTATTCAAATTGATGAAGAAAAGTCATTGCACAGAGAGGAAATGGCAATACAAAAACTGGAATGACAATTAAAATGTCCATTCATATTTAAAAAAATATCCAATTAAAATGTGTTGTAATAATTAACGTTGTCAAGGCATGTTTATTGTATATACACTACAAGAAAACCTATCCTGTAGGTACGCTTTATTATGTAATAGACACGTTTTATTTCGTATCTACGTCAGTGTTGACACGTTTCCTAAAGCGTGTTAGGAGCGTTTTCGCAAGCACTGTAACAAAGATCGTAGAGACGGATTACTATAGTGTATCTATAGTTGACACGTTTCATAAAAACGTTATATGCATGCCTATGCATTTTGATACATTTTTATAAATACATTTATACAACGTGTCTAACGACGTTGTTACATTTTGTAAAAACGTTTTAATATGTGCTTAAAAATAGTAAAAAAATATACTTCAGGATATGATTTTCGTGCAATGCAATCGCTAAGAATTGAACTCGTGACCTCATACCTCACATAATGCCTCCCCACCACTACACCACTGTATCGCATGTGAATAGTTAAGTAATGCACTGTTTTTATATTTACCATTAACGAATTTCAACTTTTTAATACCGTGTCAAATAACGTCTTTACGTGCATATAGATACGCTTGTCTGATACGTTTTTTGTGTGTCTCTATGCTATTGACGGTTGAAAATATGTCTTAACTCGTGTTATTTTAAGATACTTTTAAGTTGTATCAAAAAACATATTTACATGCATATGCACGTTTGTTTGACACGTTTGATGTCGTGTCTAGATGCTACTGATGGTTAATAGCGTAGCTAACTACGTGTCATGTTGAGATGATTTAAATAACATGAGAACAAGTGTCACTTCATGTCTTTCGACACTCTAATCGTGTCTAACATCGTGTCAATTTGAGACGTTCCAGAAAACGTGTCAAAAAGCATGTTTACGTCTTTTATGTAGTGATGCTTTAGCCATTGTTGCTATCAAAATGTATCTAGAAGGGCTACACAAAACTTCAAAGTTCTTCTGAATCGAAGATGTTAAGTTTTGGTAATCACTACATGTAATATGATAGTGGAATGGTCGTACCACTATCATGCCCGCTTGAATAATGAGTTATACTCATATTTTATTGAATTATAGAGATATCCGTAAATTTTGTTTCTTATAGGAGCATAAGATGACAACAACGGATATAGCATATACATTCAGCCCATAAAACATGTTGCACGTAAGGTAATTTTAGAATGTCGATGCATTTTGTAAGGAAAATGGGTCCTAAGCCTCGTGTTTAGTTCCCATTTGTGATTTTAGCGATTGAACTGACAATACGTGCCTTGGGACTAATATTTGTGTGCAAGTGTTTTTGTCTAAAGTCCCAGGGTGTAATCGGTGGACTTGGGGTACAAACACCTCAAAGGAGGATCTTAAAGACTCAAGAAAAGACCTAAACCGCCATCAAGTTGCAAGCGAAGGTCTTGAGCCGATTTTTTAGGCTCAAGAACAGAAGAAAATGCATGCACCGGACAGTCCGGTGGTGCAGCACCGGACAGTCCGGTGCCTACAAGGAGCCAAGACAAAACGCTGAAAAACCGGTGCAAAATTACATGCACCGGACAGTTCGGTGGTTTACCACCGGACGATATAAGCTGAGAAGAAAAGGGGCGAAGTCCGGCGCAAAACCTACCGCCGGACAGTCCGGTGGCTCACCACCTCCGCTGGTTCACCACCGGACGATATAAGCTGAGAAGAAAAGGGGCGAAGTCCGGCGCAAAACCTACCGTCGAACAGTCCGGTGGCTCACCATCGGACAGTCCGGTGGTGCCACCGGACGATATAGACCGAGAGAAGTCCAAGTCGAAGACCCGGCGCTACAACGCACCGGACAGTCCGGTGGCTCACCGTCGGACAGTCCGGTGGTGCCACCGGACAGTCCGGTGGCTCCAACGGTTATATTGTCAGAGCAACGGTCGACTCGAAGAGGATGAAATGTACATGCACCGGTACCACCGGACTGTCCGGTGGGTACGCAGAAAAATGGAAAATGCCTCTAACGGCTAGTTTTGGAGGTGAGGCCTATATATACCCCCTTGGTCGGCCTCCCCATAGTGGTTGGAGCATCCTGAGCCTAGCACAAGTGTTGAGACACATTTCCATGCCCATTTGAAGTGTAGCAACCACATTTGAGAGCCCAACCACCATATGAGCAAATAGACACATCCCAGCATAGCAAGAGCTTGTTAGCATCTTGGCTTAGGGCTATTTGTCTAGTATACGTGCCTGCGAGCACAACCTTGTATCAAGTGCGGCTGTAAGTCTTGCGAGACCCTCCGGAGTGTGGAGTGGCCGCCACCACCTTGTGAGAGGGAGGAAGGCCCTTGGCGTTTTGGCCAAAGCTTCCCTTAGTGGAGACGGCGGGGTAGCTCCGCGAGAAGGACTCGGAAGACCCCAGCGACCTATCTATCCTCTACCCCTGTGCGGGCGAGGCCGTGGTACGGGAGGACCACGCGAGAGATAGGTTCGGGTGGGTGTGTACCGAGGATATCCGAAGACCCGACCGTGGTGGCTTGACTTCCGTGGAAGTCACTTTGCCAACCTCCACCCTTGCAAAGGGCGAGGCAGTATTCCTTTGAGGACTACGCGAGTGCAAAGCCCTTTGTGGAGCACCAACGAGGACGTAGGGGGTAGAGACCGCGAGTCTCCCCGAACCTTGGGAAAAACATCGCCGTGTCCTCACCGTGTGCTACCATCATCGTCATCGGGAGTTTGCATTCTCTAACCCATCTCCTTAGCTTCCGCTTTTACATTCTTGCAATTGTGTGCTTACTTTTCTAGACTAGCTTGATAAGTTAGTTTCTAGGTGGAACTAGGTTGCAAGATTTGGCCACGATAGAAGTAGCAACACTTAGCAAAACCTTGGTGCACATAGTTAGATTTACTTGTATAGGTTTTGCTTAGTAGCTGTAGTTTTTAGTGAGCCTTGTTTTTAGAAATCCTAATTCACCCCCCTCTTAGGCGTCGGTCCTACCTTCACATTTCAAACTTGGCATGATCGACTTGGGCACCCTATAATTAGAATGATGAGAAAAATTACCACCAATTCTATTGGTCATGATTTGATGTTGCAAAATTTCCCACTAATAATGAGTATGTATGCACCGAATGTGCTAAGGGAAATTAATTTTAAGACCTACACATCTTAAAATTCGAGTATAACCACTAAAGTTCCTTGAAATAATATTTGTTGTCCAATTAAGCCATCATATGGACCGTTCAGATATTTTATGGTTTTAATTGACACATATGTGAGATGGTCACATATGTGCTTACTGTCCACTAGAAACCATGCCTTTGACAAAATAATGTCTCAAATTATAAAGTTAAAGGCACATCATCCGGAACATCGGATTCAATCAATCTGAATGGACAATGTGCTGAATTTTCCTCCCATGTTTTTAATGATTATTATATGGCTTTAGGAATTTAGGTTCAGACTCAGTTCCATATGTCCACACTCAAAATGGTTTGGCTAAATATTTAATCGAAAGAATTAAACTCGTTGCAAATCCATTACTAATGAATTGCTCTTTGCCTATGTCGTATTGGGGTCATGCGGTATTACGCGCTGCTGATCTAATTTAACTACGACAAACTGCATATCATGACTCCTCTCCCTTGCAATTAGTAAAGGGGACCCTTCTAGGATTTTCCTTTGCGTCAATTCGGATATGTCGTTTACATATCGATATCACCACCACAGCGTACCTCTATGGCCCCCACAGAAAGTTAGGGATTTATGTGGGTTATCAATTTCCGTCGATAATAAAGTATTTAGTACCCCTAACGGGAGATCTATTTACGGCCCGGTAAGCTGATTGTATTTTTAATGAGGAACATTTTCCGGTATTAGGGGAAGATTTCTTCAAGTACTACAAAGGAGAATGCCGAAAAATTGATTGGGATGCGAAGAGTATCTCCTCCTCAGATCCCCGTACCAAGAAACTGAACTTCAATTTCAAAAAAATATTATTATGCAAAATATCGCAAACAATCTGCCTCATGCATTCACTAATTACAAAGATGTAATAAAGTCTTTCATTTTTTTTAGGATTGCACTTAAATGAGTGGAGGTACCAAATAAAACCACTCAAAACCCTACTACAAATTAGAGGGGAAGAAATAGAGCATCCAAGAAAGATTAATCTTATTTAAAGAAGAAAAAGACGGTAAATGCACATCAACAAGAGGTCGATGAAACTTATAGTGGACCTGATCCACAACCCTCTTCGAATGCGTGCATGGTCGAAGTAGGAAGATCGGAAAACCCGAGGACCATGGATAAGGGAAATTCTGATGAGTCTTTAAGGGTGAATGAACTTGCTACCAATTATATTGAGACTGGCGAAACCTTTAACCGCAAAGCTACTATTGTCGATACTTAAAAAAAAGATTGTCTCGCTTTATAAAATAGATGTATTCTCGGAAATAATATTAACACCTCGAGGCACTTTTTCTGTAGGATACAAGTGGATTTTTCGTTCGTAAGCGAAACGAAAATAACAAAGTGGTGAGATATAAAGCAAGGCTAGTAGCACAAGGTTTTACACAAAAGTCCGGCATCGTATTATAATGAAACATATTCCCCAGTAATAAATAGCATAACTTTCTGATACATAATATCGTTGGCAGTACAAAATCGTCTATCTTTGCAGTTGATGGACGTACTAACTCACATATTTATATTTATATGGGTCACTAGATTCGGAAATTTACGTAAAGATTCCAAGTAAAATAAATGTACTGAATACAAAGGCAAATCATAACATGTATTGTGTAAAATTGCAGAAGTCATTATATGGCTTAAAACAATCAGAGCGTATGTGGTACAAAAGCTTGGGTGAATTCCTTTCATTTAAGGGATACACTAATAACGATGACTGTACATGTGTTTTCATAAAGAAATCCTCGGATTCTGCATTATCTCGGTATGCGTTGATGATCTTAATATAACTGGAAACGAAACCCATATCAATGAAGCACATCATCGTTTAAAGACGGAATTGGAAACAAAAGATTTGGTTTAAACCAAATTTTGCTTAGGTTTGCAACTTGAGCATTTATCTTCAGAAATATTTGTATACCAAGAGATTTATATCCAAAAAGTTTAGAGAAATTAAATATAGATAAATCATATCCATCTATAACCCCTATGGTAGTCAAATTGCTAGACATAGAAAAGGACGTCTTTCGACCTAGGGACGATGAAGAAAGAGATTTTGGGATGAGAGTACCCATATCTCAGTTCCATTGATGCACTAATGTATCTAGTAAATAGTTTCTGGCTGGGCATTGCATTTGCAGTGAATCTACTTGCCAGATACAATGCAGCTTCTACTGAACATCATTGGTCTGGAGTAAATCTCAATGGTACAAGAAATCTTGGTATTTTCTATGGAAAAAACCGAGATCAAACTTTGATTAGATATACAGATGCTGGCTATTTATTAGATCCCTACCATGCCACATCTCAAACCGAATTCGTATAGTTGCAGGGTGAAACTGCCATCTCTTGGAATCATCAAACAAATTTCGATGGCTACTTCCACTAATCATTCTGAAAATTGTTACATTATATGAAGCCTCCAAAGAATATGTTTGGCTCCATAGAATGATAAACCACATAACTCAGTCATGTGGTATTGATTGTATTCAATCACCAACTATTATCTATGAAGACAATGCTACCTGTGTTGTTCAGATGGAGATTGGTTATATAAAGAGTAATATGACAAAACATATTGGTCCAAAATTGTTTTATCCTCATGAGTTTCAAAAGAATGAGGAGATAAACATTTTGCAAACTAAGTCGTGTGATAATCTTGATAATTTATTCACAAAGTTATTACCATATTCCACATTTTCGAAATATGCTAAAGGAATAGGTATGAGGTGACTTAGAGATTTGCAGGAATCAGAGGGAGTATCACTCTCCAAAGTATAACCCAGTTAACATTATATTATACTCTTTTCTTTTTATGGATTTTTTCCTCAATGAGGTATTACCATATAAAGTTTTTAATGAGGTAATATCAAGATAGGAGATATATCATATCGTCTATTTTTCCCACAGGAATTTTAGAGGATGATATTAGACATACAAAATTTGTTGACGAATAATATATCGTGATGTACTCCTCATTTTCCTACTAGGTTGTAAGGAGATATCATGGAATATCAATATATTTCTCAGATTTTTTCCACGAGGTCTTTCGAGGAATTTTAGCTGCATTGATTTTAAGAATGAACGTGACAAGAATACATAGAAGATACAAGGAGCAAATTGATCAAGGGGGAGTGTTAGAAATAATTGTATAGTGATCAATTAGTGTAATATTTATGTAATTAGTAGATATTAGTGAAGAGGTGTCTGTTTATAAGAGACACCTTATGAAGGGACATGTTCATGTCTCTTCGCTATGTATATATTTGTAACCCATGTTCATTCAACAATCAATGAAATCATTTTGGTTCATTCACATTCTACTTTCAACACCACCATTGAAACCTCCTTTACGAACCATGGCGGTGGCTGGAGTTGACCACATATTTTTTTTTTCAAAACTATGGATTTTGTTCCTAGAGTGGCTCAAAGTAATACATTTCTTTGTGCCAAAAAATGGCATCGGCACTGACATGTGGGCCATACGGCACCACGTAAGCAAAATCATCCAAAAAATGTCCATGGATGTTTTTTCAATGGTTTTGTATAGTTGGAGGTTATAACATGTCTCATTTTGTGGTTCTAGGTTGTAAATCAAACAAACATAACAAGTACAAGGTTATAAAATAGACTTTACCTTTTATATACCATAAACATGTATTTTCCATAATAATAAATGCTATAATATACAAAACCAATGTTGGGCATAGCCTAAGCCTATATAAATCCTTACCTTGCCAATTGCCACCACGCCGCAGCTACTAATGCCATTGCCTCCCCTGCTATTATGGGCAAAAGCTATGTTCTTTGTAGGGAGGGTGTGGTGTGGATTCTGCTAGCTGTGTCAATTCTCCATTCCATATGAGTTGTCACAGTCAATTCCCTTACATACAATCTAGAAAGTATTGATCTTGTCCTTGGAGTGTGTCGTTGTCGTGGTAGACCGTACCGCTCGCTCTATGCTGCATCATCGTATGTTTATTATCTTCATACGCAGTTCTCTTTCGTTTCCCTATGAATGGGTTATGGGTATTTGCACAAGATTATATTTTACAAGCTTTCGAGCAAGGCTTGCATCAGTATTCATTTAGGTCCCGTTTGGAACATAGAAATAAAAAACATAGGAATTGGAGAAAACACATGAATACCAAAGGAACGAAGGTGCAAAGCAATAGAATGAAAAAACACAGAAAAGATGGGAGAACAAGTGTTTGAAACGTAGGAATCACGGTACATGATATGAAAGTATTATGGCTGAAAAAGTTGCAAACATATGCCATTAAATAACAAGCCCAGGGGCAGCAAATAACAACCCCAGGGGCAGCAACAAATCAACATGCAATGTGTATCCTCATTCTCTCCTCTGTGCATAGCCAAAGAAAAGGAAAATCAGAGGTTGTAGTGGATTTTTTTGTTTCCTGTGAAATGAGCATCTACCTACCGTGTTCCAAAGGAAAGGAATTGGCTCTTCCCATGTTCCAAACGCTCAGTTAGAGTTTCTTTCCTCGGTTTTGTTGTTCCTACATAATTCCTTTAGAATTGCTACAATCCAAACACGGCCTTACCAATTATTTATGGTCCGATAGTATATAAAAAAGAAAACCGTCAACTAATCACTGAAAAGCAATTCCATCGAACTGTATTTTTTAATAAGTGTCTTCGTCATCATATTTAACAGTGTGATGCAAACTGTTCTGCCAGCCGGCCTCTACCTGTAATCACAGCCCATGTAGAACACCGTGGTGGTCTGGTGGACGTGGGCGTACTGGTTAGAGTCCATCTAGGTGGGCTCCTTCGCCCTTTTATTTTTATCTTAGACCATGTTTGGTGAAACTCATTTTCGATGGGAATTGGAAAGAATTAGAGAGAATTGAAGGAGAAATAAACTAATTTTTTCAATCCTTTCCATTCCCTTTTAATTCCGATCGGAAATGGTTGATCCAATCAAACCCTTCTTGGATCAAATCTTGGATCTCGGTCATAATTTTTTTGAAATTAACCTGACTTATTTTTAAAACAATATTTTAGATTTATAAAAATATTTTAATTTTATAACATCGATGTTTCACATGCACCATAAAAATATTTAGCACCGTTATTAAAATATTATAGCTTCACAAAAAATATTATATTTTTCACATGAAAATAATTCTAGATTCGGAAGTATGATACTCTACATAAAAACAATACTCTACCTTTGCAAAGGAGAAATTAAAAAAACATTATATGCTAACAAATGAAATATTCTAACTTCATAATAAAAATATTCTATGTTTGGGATGATAATACAATATACTACCCCCCACAAGAAAAATATTCTAGTTTCACAAGAAAAAATATAAATATTTTATCTTTATGAGTAAAGCATTCTAGAATCTAATGATACTAATTTGGTGGTATAAGTTTTAATATATTATAATATAAATTTGGTCAAAGTTACGATGGTTTGATTTAGGACAAATCTAGGACTTCATTCTTCCCTGGACAGAGGGAGTATTAAGTTTGGAAATAATAGCATTCAAAGTAAGAGGAAAAATAAAAAAATAGAAAAAGTAAGATAAATACTTAGAAGAAAAAAGAGAAGTTAAAATTAGAGAAATTAATTTGAAACAAAACTAAAGTTTGTAATTTTGAACGGAGGAAGAGAAGATGTTACGTACAGAAGCAGGATCTTCCTTTCTACGGGCACGGGGCATCTATCATCCTACACCCTCCTTGCCATAAAAGGGGTGCTATATATGCAGTTCCAAGAACGAAAACACAGGGCCAGTGGGGTACGATCGCTGATGAATCGCATGCTTATCCACAGCTACAGGCTACAGCATCCGCAAAAAGGCTTGAAGCTTCTTTGCTCGATCAGGGGGTGTGTTTAGATGGTTGAAAAAAACACTCTTCCGAACTGAAAAGCACTGTAGAACTACTGTAGCATTTTTCGTTTGTTTGTGGTAAATATTGTCCTACTATGGCCTAACTAGGCTCAAAAGATTCGTCTCGCAAAGTACATCTAAACTGTGCAATTATTTTTTTATTTCATCTACATTTAGTATTCCATGCATGTGCCGATATTTTGATGTGACGGAAAATCTTCTTTTTTCATAGTGAATTTTGGAAGAAATTTAGTGTACTAAACAGGGCCCTGTGACCGATCCCAGCACCCCGTTCCATGCGCGCTCCAAGCATGCGCTTTTTGCCGAGTAGGCGGCATCGTTCTCCCGTGCTATGTCAATCGTAGTCATGCTTTTTGATACAGAAGAAGATGCCACCGTACATAGTGCACTATTAGCCTCGACAGGGAAAGAAATTTGATGATAGTATTTAATAATTCATATATATATACAATTTGACATATGTACTACAGGTTAGGTTTATTATATAGGCCAGTGCCATTTTTTTTGGAAAGAAGCCAATTAGAAGCACCAAATGTGAAAATTCTCCATGGTTTCCTCGCGTGTGCCAGTTTGTGTAAAAAATGACATGTGGACATAGGGGCGTCAGTTTGTGTAAAAAAAAAAAAACTAAAGCGAAGTTAAGGTGCCAAAACATCAGATAGTGGGAGTGTCGTATTTTAGGATTTAACAGCGTTTTGCGTTTGTGAAAGTGTACACATGTATTTGTGAGCTTATGCGTACGATTTGCAAAAAAAATATATATATATCAGAATCTCCCTTTTTCTTTTGCATGGCCCTCCCTTGCCGTCTGTGGGCTCTGGCGATGGGTGGGAAGAGGAATTGACAGCAGGCGGTCCGGCTCATGCTTCAGCCTTTGTCTCAAAAAAATTCTTTTGCATAAAGTAGTTGCCTAGTTGGATGGATCAATAGACCCGACCTAACACCATATTTGCAGTTTTCATAGATGTTTTTCCACCATGCAGTACTTTTCGTTTTTTATATTAGAAATGTTTAAATTGCAACCTGAAAGCCATGCTAGTTTCCAGAACATCATACATTTATGACCACGGCTGTGACAATGACAATTATTAAAAAGGAAAAGGAAATATCAAATCATCACATGTACATTATGATGTGACACGTCGTGTGCATTTGCGTAAATAGAAGCAATAAAAAAAGGGAATGACAATAGAGGAGCATCGTAGCTAGATAAGGCACGTGAAAACTTGAACCTTTCAGGGCCCTTTTGGAGATATATGACAGTTAGACCGCCTCCAACGGAGACTGTTTAAAGTACAAATTGATGCTGTAGCGTTATTGTAGATTGAGATGGGGTAGTTGAAATAGTGATAGGCAACCCTAGAAATCACTTTATTTGTCTTTTAGAATATATATCCATATGAGATTATTAACCTTTTATCACCTCATCTCAGTTTCATACCGCTCCCTGTGGCAGGATGCTATGGCCTGGACGGTCGTCCATTTGTCAATGATTGGACGGACTGCGGTATTTAAATACAGATTAGAATTATATCTATTAATGAACAACAAGTCAAGATGGCCGAGTTGGTCTAAGGCGCCAGTTTCAGGTACTGGTCCGAAAGGGCATGGGTTCGAATCCCATTCTTGACAGAAATTTGTTTTGGGCATGGGTTCGAATCCCATTCTTGACAGAAATTTGTTTTTGCTATAAATTTTTGTACTATATAAATTTTTTCCTTTTTGCTCTTCGTTGGACAGGATTTTTTTTACTATACAGTTTTTTTTTCTTTTTGCTCTTCGTTGGACAGGTTTCAATCCTATCTTTTAAGTTCTTCCCTTTTCTACTGAATTTTCCATGATCATTTTTTATTTCAATCCTATCCTTAAGTCCTTGCCTTTTCTACATAATTTGTCCCAAAATTAGATTTTTTTTTTTCTTTTTCCATTTCATTGGACGGGTTTGAATCCCGTTCTTGGCAATTATTTTCTACATTTTTATAATAAAAAATGTAAAAGTGTAATAAAACCATTCTCCTTTTCTGTTGAATTATCTAAAATTACTTTTTTTTTCTTTTTGCACTACATTGGACTGGACTTACTAGAATGTTGGATATCCATGGCTTGAGATCCAAAGGGAACATGAACATTCAGCTCCATATACAAAGGGAATATTTTTGCTATAAATTTTTGTACTATATAAATTTTTTTCTTTTTGCTCTTCGTTGGACAGGATTTTTTTTACTATACAGTTTTTTTTTTCTTTTTGCTCTTCGTTGGACAGGTTTCAATCCTATCTTTTAAGTTCTTCCCTTTTCTACTGAATTTTCCATGATCATTTTTTATTTCAATCCTATCATTAAGTCCTTGCCTTTTCTACATAATTTGTCCCAAAATTAGATTTTTTTTCTTTTTCCGTTTCATTGCACGGGTTTGAATCCCGTTCTTGGCAATTATTTTCTACATTTTTATAATAAAAAATGTAAAAGTGTAATAAAACCATTCTCCTTTTCTGTTGAATTATCTAAAATTACTTTTTTTTTCTTTTTGCACTACATTGGACTGGACTTACTAGAATGTTGGATATCCATGGCTTGAGATCCAAAGGGAACATGAACATTCAGCTCCATATACAAAGGGAATATGCATAGGGCGGCATTTTGTATGTCCAATCAAACTATTCAACCATGACGCGGTAGGGAAGAAAGTGGGCGTATCCGTGACATTGGGCCAGACTTACTTGGAAGTTGGATATCCATGTGCTTGAGATCCAAAGGTAGTATGGATATATATTCAGATCACACAAAATCGTGGTGTGGCGGCTATAGGCACTCAGCGCTTGAGTGTACTCCGTATGTCTAATCAACATTCAACCATGATGCAATAAGTTTGAAAGTGGGTTCAACTGTGAATCCACGAATAGTTCATTTTTTCTTCTCTATCCTATAACATTTAGAGAAAGAAGATGAATCGGAAATTCGGAATCTACCCATCCATCGATCGGAAAGAAACCAGAAAACAAAAGGGGAAAAAGGGGAAAAAAAAAAACCCAGGGCCAGGGGGTCTCCTCCCGGTCCCGCGCCGCGTGCGAAGCCGAAGCGGGGTTTTTTGCCGCCGCCGCGGCGCACGAACCGAGAATCGCGGGAGCAAAATCCGATCCGCCCCTTCGCTTTCCCTCCCCAACAAACAATCCTAGTAGGAGCCGAGCAGCACGTACTCCTCCTACGTGCGCCCATATCCCCAGGGGGCCGAGCCGCCACCCACCCAGCAAAATCCATCTGAATCCACCGCCACCGCCACCGCCACCACCAACCGCTCCGCTCCGCCGCGCCAGGCCGCCGGCGAGACGACGAGAAGAATCCCCACGCCGGCGGCGCCCTCTGCTGCGCCGGCTCCATCGCACGCGCGGTTTTCCTACTGCCTCAAGTGCGAACCCACCTGCGGACCTCCCCGCCCTCCCTCCCTCCGTCTACTTGCTCCCCGCCGGGCCATCACAACCCGTCCGTACCGCCGCCTGTGTTCTGGCCTCGCTTTCTTCGGGCTGCAGGCGCCGCCGGTTCGGTCGCGAGATCTTCGCTTTTCGCCGCTGGTTTGTTTAGGGTTTTGTTATGTATACGTACACAAATTTAGATTGGTAGTCTCGCCGACCGCGCTCCGGTTAATCTGGAGGCCTCAGCATCAGCCGCCACCACTGGTGGGTGATTTGGGCTCGCGCGGTGCTCGATTCATGCGGGTGCTGTTCCCGGGTTCCACCGCCGTGTTGTTGATGCGCGCTTGCCGCCCGGTTCCCTGGCTGCAGATTTTGGTGCCGCGTCGCAAATGTTTTGCAGTGGTACTGTACAACCAATCAGCACCATTTCTCCCGATTCGTGTTGGACGACCATTTTTTTGTTTGGTTGCTTTACCTGTTGTTGCCTTGTTGGCCGTTTTCCAAAGCATCAACTCTGCACGTTTGTACTTGCTGTGGTCCACTTGGATGATGCAGCATTATCTAATTTGTCCCCTTCTTTCACTCGCCTTTCTTCCCATTGAATGGAACTCTCTGCATTTCTTCGGTTGAACACTCTCTAATTTTTTTTACTTCGTTCCTTGTACTGTTAAAAGTTAATTCCTGACCTTGTGCAGCCTCACTGTTTTTGGCATGCTCCCTAGCCTGTGTAACCAAGTAATTACATGCCAATGGCAGCCGTTTCTCACTCATTTCACTTGTGTGCCTGTGCAAGGTCCGTCAGAATGTGGCGCGAGGGGCCTACCCTGTCGTTTAGACAGGGCGCCGCTGCCGTCGACATGGCAGGAGCCATCTTCATGTCCAACACCCTCACAAGGGACCAGTGCTTCCAAGCAGGAGTCTTCGGCCTGCCGTTCGAGTATCGACCCTTCGTCAGCAACGTCAGGAAAGGGATGCCTCTGTTTCTCTTCGACCATACTCTGCGCAAGCTCTATGGGGTCTTTGAGGCTGCCTCTGATGGGGGGCTCAATATCAACTATGCAGCATTGCGATCGTTTGAACGCTCATATCCTGCGGAGGTAATTCACAGCTAATGCGTCCCTCTTGGTTAATCCTAGTCTTGTCGTTTCAGAATTCTTTAAACAGAAATGCCTAATGAGCTCAGTTTCTCCTCGTGTGCCCCTTCTTGGAATAAATATATAGATGAATGACGGTAGCTATGCTAAGTTGAACTTGCTATAGTGAGAATACTGTAAGTTGTGTAGGGCCAAGAACTGAACCTCAACACTAGTTACCTTCGTTTTTTTCTTGATTTGTTATTAAAGTTGTAATGGGCCTTTCACTTATATAGCCATGTAAGGACATAGGAATAGAGCACACCAGAATTTCTTTTAAATGTTTGCGACTTTTGAACAGTAGATCAGCTAACAAGCACTAGTGCGACTTTTGTATAGATGCTTATATATATGGTAAAAATCATAAAAATCAGTTCCTCTGGTTTTTGAGCTGTTCTTTTGCCCCTCTAGGTTCGCTTCAATGTTGTTTGGAAGTGCAGACCACTAAGTGAAGACGAGTTCTTCCCTGCCATAGAAGACAACTACTATCAGCCAAGGAAGTTCTACTTTGACCTTTCCTATGAGCAGGTCTGCTCTACTAATTCTTTATATTACTACATAATAATGCTACAAAAATACCTTCTGATTGCATGGCTTTGACAATGAAAACTTCTATTGACTTGCAGGTTGTTCGGCTATATGAGTTATTTGATGGAAGGAGGGTAGGGCGCCCTATTTATGACTATCCAAAAAATGAGAGTTTTGAAACAAATCAATCCAGGCAACAGACACCAGATAAAGAAATCTTGATTCCAGATGTTCCTCATTCCAATGATCAATCATGCCACATGGTTCCCAACATTTCAGGAGTCATAAAAAGATATGCTACTCCCACAAGCATGCAAACTGATTTACCACTCAATGTTGAGGCATACCCAAACATGTCGATGCCCTTGGGAACTGAAAATTTTGGAGTCCACATTGCTCCCACCCTGAGCCATCATAACCAAATAGGCGTCCATTCTCAGAATGAGCTTTACCCAACTGCTACAGTGACAGATGCCGTTTCAACTCAGGTATCTGCCTCTTTCTCTCAAGCTTCTAGGCACCACCAGCTGGCTGCGAAGGAGTCATATTTGTTACCACAAGACTATCCACGGAATATCTTATCTTCTGAATGCACAGCTCAGGTCCCAAGAGGAGCTAAATTTGTTGCAAACGAATCATGTCCACTATCTTGTGGTTGTTTGCACAATGGCTTGTTAACTTCTAGATATGCAACTCAGAATCCAACCTACAGAGGCAAGAGTCATTTGAATTCAACTTTTACTCCGTATGACCGTTTATATCCTCATTTGCTGCTTTCAAACCCACAAAGTAACTCTGATTATCAAGTCAACTGCGACATCTGCTTCAACCAAAGCCTCTATGGTGCACATAATGACATACATGCATGTGAGTGCCAGTGTTCTAGTGAAGGAGAAGCACTAACATTATCAAAACTAAGCAAACAAGGCATTGCCACATACCCTGAAGTTGTACCTGGGAAAACAGTATCAAAAATTGAACAGCAGAAAAAGAGTTCTACTGAGTACATTCAGATCCCTCATTGTGATAGAGACTTCGAAAATGATAAGCTGAAACTTGCTACTCATAGAAATACTTCCAGTTCACCAGATCCTGTAAATGATATTGTCGATCCACGACATACACAGCATGCTATAGGAGCTGAAAGTAACATAAAGGATCGGTGTAGCCCTCCACAAAGAAGTGCATTTTCTCGCTTATCAGCGAGCAAACAACTGGTTTGTCAAGAGGCCACAGGGCCTACGCTCAACCATCTGGTTTCCTCTCTTTGTCAGAAGACGGAACAGTGGAGGCACACTAATAGACTAATTGCAGATGATCTTGTTATCCCGTTGACCAGGGAGCAGGCTGTGTCCTGTCCTTTTGCAGAGCTGAACCTGCCAAATCAACTAGAGCTGGGAGGAGAATACGACGACGAAGAAGAAAGCATAGAGCCACAAGTTCCCTTCTTGAACTTCAAGAGACGCAGTGAAGCAGGAAAATTTGATGCAAATTTGGGAAATGAAAGTGGGGAAGTGAAGAGAAGGAAGCTTGTGCGCCCTTCCTTTGGAGAAAACAATGCTTCTACAAATACTGGAGAAGAGCTTAAAGGAAATTGTACACAGGTCAGGAATCAAAACGATCAGGGAGTTACTGAAAACCATTCTGGCATTGACCTAAATGTACCTGCTGCATCGGTAGAGAGCTGTCTACTTGAGGAGAAAGCAGTGTGTCCTTCTGTTGTTATCAAGGTACAAACAGAGAAATCACATGAAATAGACATGAACATGCCAAACTCAGATGTGATTGAGATGGCCCAAGAAAAAGATTCATCTAGTGCACCCGTACAAAAGGTTTCCATTGATTTTAACATCGCAGACTTGAACACAATGGATGAATTGAAACTGCGAGCAATTCTCGATCAAACATCCACATTGTTGGTAGCACTTGGTAAGCTCAAAACTGGAAAGTCTAACAACTCCGAAGAGGCTGGGTCAACTGTTTGTGGTGAGGATAGGAAAGTAAACATGGTTGTGAACTCTGATGGGGAACACAATACCTGAGGGCAATTGACAGTAGCAACAAGAAGTGAGTCCTCCATCTGGATTAGAATATACTCCCTCTGTCCTAGAATTCTTGTCCAGAAGGACATGCATCTGGACAATTCTGAACAAGAATTCTCGGATGGAGGGAATATATGCCGCGATAGGATTGAATGAAGTTTATAAGGGCAACTAGTGCCCTTCAGTATATGTAGGAACCGTTCTATCTTTCTCATGATAGCTTTTTGTAAATTTATGGTGAAAAAAAGGGTTATTTTCTGGAAGACGGTCCGACTCCACTTATTCGAAAAACTTTATACTCCATCTTCTCGATACATTGCCAAAGACGATTACATCTCAGTTCTGCTCGTCTAATTCAAAGATTTTATTTGTTTTTTTCAAGCATCTTGTCAGGACGTGAAAATTAACAACGTTTAAACTTGTTATAAAGGCCATCAGAGATTCAGACATGTCTGAACAGAGAGCGCGGGTCACGGCATATTTTCTTGGTTGCTAAACTAGAGAGCGAGAGGTGGTTCACATCCAATTTCTATTCCATCACTTAATCAGCACCTAAGTGAGAAGGGAAAAATGTCAAACAACAAATTCACCGATGAACAACGGGGCTCACTGCGCGGCGCGCACGCATCCTGGCCGCAGATGGGGACACGCCGCACGCGTCACAGCGCGCGCTGCGTAAGGATTGGGATGAACAAAACTATTATATTAGTAGTAGACTAGTAGTTCAAATACAAATACAGAAGCACCAGAAGAAGCCAGGCACTGCTATCCAGGGGGGATGCACAAGAACGAGGGTCACCAAGAATTGAAGAAGCCCCAGCTCTGCAGAGTCGAGCGGCAACAATGTTTCCAACTCTCACCCTACGTGAGCACGTGACGTTGACATGTGAGGTTTAACGATATTTAAACGCTTGGAAACCTCTAGAACCTTGACTCAGTCGACTCTACGCCTCTACCTGCTTCTCTCCGGCATCACTGCTGACGTTAACGCGCTCCTGTTGACCTGTACTATTCTACTCTGGTGGCATCCCGGAGGACGGCAGGGTCGCTATAAAGCATCTAGTTTATCACCTCTTTCTCGGCAGCAACAGCAACGCGACAGACACAGCTGAGCGGCCTTGGCACGCAATTGGCATCATCTGTCGTCGCTGAGCAAGCAAATCAACGAAAACAATGGCGCCGGTGAAGGTGTTCGGGCCGGCGATGTCGACGAACGTGGCGCGGGTGCTGGTGTGCCTCGAGGAGGTGGGCGCCGACTACGATGTCGTCAGCATGGACTTCCAGGCCAAGGAGCACAAGAGCCCCGAGCACCTTGCCAGAAACGTAAGTACTACATACTAGTCTCCATCGATACATAATTCCTCGGTCTGCATGATTGAGTGTAGAAGCAACTGACTCGGTGATTGGTTTGGTTCCCCTGCTACTTCTTGAATTGCAGCCGTTTGGTCAAATCCCGGCGTTCCAGGACGGTGACGTCGTGCTCTTCGGTACATGTCCTTCCATTCTTGTTTGCTTTCCACCATGGCTTGGGGAGGCATGATCATCTGTGCCTTTCTTCTTCTATTTTCCACTCTTTGCTGACCGCCTGCGCTGCACTGCACCAATTTTTCAGAGTCCCGAGCGATCTGCAAGTACGTTCTCCGCAAGTACAAGTCCGCCGAGGCCGACCTCCTGCGAGAAGGCGACCTCAAGGACGCCGCCGTGGTGGACGTGTGGACGGAGGTGGAGGCGCACACCTACCACCCGGCCATCTCGCCGATCGTGTACGAGTGCTTCATCAATCCGACCTTTCGCGGCATCCCCACCAACGAGAAGGTGGTGGAGGAGGCCCTGGAGAAGCTCAAGAAGGTGCTCGACGTCTACGAGGCGCGCCTGGCCGACCGCGAGTACCTCGCCGGAGACTTCTTCAGCTTCGCCGACGTCAACCACTTCCCCTACACCTTCGCCTTCATGGCGACCCCGCACGCGTCGCTCTTCGACTCCTACCCCAACGTCAAGGCATGGTGGGAGAGGCTCATGGCCAGGCCGTCCATGAGCAAGCTCGGCGCCAACATCGCTGCCGCGATCAAGGCTTGATTATTATTTATTTATAGGATATATTGGTGATTTCTGTGTTGCGCTCTTCGATTCGTTTGTTCCAATAAAGTTGTAGCTGGATTATGGCACGCCTGTGCCATAAACTTGGTGAGTCGATCGTCCCTTGTTTGTATTTTGGACTTTTTTTGGTGGCCTACGCTCTCAGTGTAAGTTTCAAATTGTGTCAACCACTACTAGTTTTCTCTCATTTTTCCTCACAGAGGAAGCCCAAGCCTCATTACTGTATTTTATTTTTGTTTTGCTCAATTAGCTCAAAGATGTTATCAGTCTTGTACATCAGTGTAGAGTTTAGTTACTCTTAAGAGAACGTCCCAACTCCCATGAAAGCTTGAGGTGTTCGCCAAGCGTGGCCTATTTTTTTTTCTCGAATTACACATTACAATTTACAAGAACAATCACAAATACACACGCACAAGCGCCCCTATAAGCGAGCACACAAACACCTTACCCCTACAAGCACCTCCGAGAGATTGAGCCGGCGTATCTCAAGATTGACAAAGTCACAATTGACGTCTCACTGGCAACGGAAACGTTGCCTACCGCTGAATGAACAAGCTGTTAAATTTTGAAATAAATTCAGTAAATGCGAGCACATGTATCAAAATTGAGGACCTACCTAGTGGGGAGGTTCCACCACAAGGACCTCAACCAGCTGAGCTCAGTTCGCTTAATTTCTGTATTCCAACCAAAGAGAAAATAGTCTATATTTTGTATTTCAAGCTATATTTGCCAACGGTGACAATACCAAATTGAAAAATTAAGGGTAAAACACGGTGACAGTTCAGGCTATCTTCAACAGCATATTATTTCCATTACTTAAATTCAAACTCCACTCTATATACAATATCAGAACAGTACCAAACAATGCCAAATTCTTCAATATGAGACAACTGTTGGATTCAGTCTCATAGACGCTTCCTTATTGCTAGCCTCCACGGACCTAGGATTTTAACTTAGGTATGCCACACCCACAATATATTGAACAATTCACGGTGAAGCACCCCGTCCTCACTAGGGATGGCAATGGGGCGGGTTCGGGTCCAAAGGGCAGGGGCAGGTTTGGATTTTCCCCCACGGGGCTGCGGGTTCGGGGACCTGAACAAGAGCGGGGGCGGGGCGGGTTTCAATTCTCACCCGCGGGTTTTCCGTGGGGACCCGAAATGTGGAAATATGAGCCAAATCACCACCACTCCACCACTGAGAGGCCCAAAAGTGACCCACGGCCACACCTTTCCCTAACCCTAGTCCAGTTCCCACTCCCCTCTATTGCCAAGCGCCCAAGCCGCCGCCTCCTGGCCTCTTCGCGGCCGCCAACTCCAGCCTCCTCCTCCCGCATTGCCGCCACCCGGCCTCGTCCTCCCATCTCCTGCATCCGCCGCCGCTGCTCGCGAGGCCGCCGCTCGTGAGGCCGCCGCCACGAGGCCCGCCTCCTCTATCCTCCCCGACTCCACACTACCGTCAACATCGGGCCGCCTCGGCACCTCCTCCCCGGCTCCTGCAACCGCCGCAGCCGCTCGTGAAGCCGCCGGCACACGCACGACCTCCGGCTCCGACGCCAGGCCGCCTCGGCGCCACCTCCCCGGCTCCCGTGACGTCGCCACGAGGCCGCCTCTTCCCCAGCTCCGACGACCGCCGCTGCCATGCCGCCTCCTCCCTAGGTCCCTCGACTGCTGCTGCCGTCGCCGCCTCCTCCTTGTCATCGGGGGAACGGGTTCCCCGCCGGGTTTCGAGGACTCGTCAGGTTCGGGGGCGGGGGTGGCTTCCCACCCGCAATGATGTTTGGGGCCGGGGGCGGGTTTTATTTGCGGGTTTCGGGGCAGGTCCGCGGATGCTCCACCCGCATCGTTGCCATCCCTAGTCCTCATGGGGGCTAAAATGTGCGTGTTACCATACCCAGGAGGCTAATAACCGCATTCTTACATCAAATAAGTACATATCCTCTCTAACGGGACAGACCGAAAACCAGGGTGATCAACTCTACGAGTTGAAAAAACACTCGCAACACGTTATAAAGTAGGAGGACTTGCTGTAGAAAGTCCAATATACCCAGCGGAGACATAACAGCGGCCCAAATGCCACAGCCATGGTTGGGAAGTAGTCGTAGCCCTTACACGATCTTGGAAACTTCATCTCTGCAAACCAATAACTACAAAGCAGGGTGAGTACATACGTATTCAGTAGTCCAACTTCACCAAAGAACTTAGGGACTTTTGCTATAATCAATATGCATAGTATTTGAGAAGCTTTTGGATATTTTTGCATAAAATGAGATTTTAACGTAGGGTAGTTTTGTAAACCATTTTATAAATCATTTTTCCTTCCCCAAGGGAATATTGTATCATAAAGCCACTAGACATGACTGCCCAGATAAGTCACGGTTCAACCAGCTAGATTGCACATCACTACCCTTTTCTAAAACCTGCCACTGACCTCACCGTTCACCGGGGCCCACATCATATCCATTGCCGGACCATTTTCTCATTTTTGAAAGCAAAATCACTGGTTGCTGGAACCATGCCATAACTCGTCCATACCAATGGACACAGACTATTCGAATAGATTTAAAACTCTTGCCAGGGGTGTACACTTTACCCACAAGTTTAGACTCAGCAACACGACTAAACCCTAGCCAGGCACGACATCACCACACGACTACAACGAGAATGCCAAGGCCGCCACGTCTCCCATTGCGGGTAGACGACACATAATGCAAAATCAAACCCCACCCTTGGTATCCCATTGCTCCCCAGCTCACCTGGTAACTTCCTGGCTATTCATGCCGATTCAGGCTAAGCGCTGCCGCACATAGTGTTGGGTGGTTGCACCATAAAGGAATTAGACAAGATGAAGCAAAAACTCGGTCCTTTGCATGAGATAGAGCGGACCTTCACTTGCTCATACCGAGCAACAACATCCCCGGTCTTCCTTCCAAAAGCACCGGCCCATACTGAGAAACCGTACTGATAACGACACCTAGAAATTCACCCTACTCTAATGTAGCTTAGCCAACCGAAGTCGTTTGCTGTAGTTTTTCCTTTCTCCAAAACAATTTCGACAAATTCACATTTCAACCTTTCCAAAACCTTTGCATAAAATCTTTGGTGAAAGAATATTTGAATCATTCCTAAGCATACTAATTCCAAAACGTTTCACAATGCATAGTATCATACTCCAATATATATCCAAGGTACTTAATTATTGCAATGTTGTGTCTATAAAAGTAGACCCAAGTCAATAGATTTTGTATCACCTAAGGTCTTATGCCAAAGCAGCATCTTGTATATGATACAACTTTCCTTTCTTTCTTTATTAAATACTTTGCTACATCACAAAAAAAAAAATCCTATGTGACAGTTAATGAGCTCCCGTTAGGAATAGTCGTAGCCTCTTAGGCTGGTGTCACTAGACCGTGCAAATGGATGTGCAAAACACTGTTTGAACATGGTAAACAGAGTAAAGTTTAAAATATAGACGATGAAATAGACGATCTGATGAAACCAATCTTAGGTCAGCTTGGATGATCTCCCAACAGCCTGTAAAGGGGTCCTAGTTAACCCATTATTAGGTCCAAGTGTTTTGTCTCCTATTCTCATTGCATGTGTGGACTAGATTCTTTGATGTCTGCGTGTGAAAACGGAGCATCAGGTGAGAACAGGACATGGACGGATATCCCTGGCCAGGCTGTCCAATTAAGGGCTATGTGGCAACCTCCGTTTCCATAGGATTTGGTAGGAAATAATGAGAACTGAGAAAAAAAATAGCTAACTTTCTCTCTATTTCCATCATTTTCCCACCAAATTCTATGAAAATAGAAGTTGCCAAACTAGCCCTAAAAGTGGTCGGCTTAAGATGTGATTTTTCCTTGTCATCCTAGGGGAAAAATAGCCTCCAGCAGATTGCAGTACGTAGATGTGATTTTGCCTTGACCTTGAATTGACGCGCAATTGGAGAAAAACTGTGTTCGCATCTCAAAGAGACGGTGTGACATGAGACTATTCTGCAAACTGAAATTCGGAGAACATGCACCGATCGGACCAACGAAATGGATTCTTCTTATAACCACAAGAATTATATGGTAGTCTTCCTCTCCATAGGTATAGCTACGTTATCTCACTGGCGACGACGATGACAATGACGACGATATGTCCATTCCAGTTTCCCAGCAGCCAAAATGTACTCTACTTTTCGATCGACTTGTCGTCAGTATAATAGTCTCCGCAACATGCCTAATAGCACCGTTATAAATGGAGACCATTTCCTGGCCACTTTACAACACGTAGTAAGCCTTTAGGCTGACCTCAATGGGGAGCTCTATATGGGTTCCTCAAAACACTGTTTTGCACTGTTTAACACTGTAGACAAAGAGGAGGATAGTTGGAATAGTGTTTTGAGAAAGGAGATAAGGAGCCCCATTGGGGTTAGCCTTACTGTACTACAACGTACATAGAGACACGTACACGCACGCAGCATCCAACCAGCTAGCTGCCTAGCTCTCTGCCCTTGCATTGGTGGGAGCCATGGCACCGGTGACTGTATTTGGACCGGTGATTTCGCCGAACGTGGCGCGCGTGGTGGTATGCCTAGAGGAGGTCGGCGTGGAGTACGAGGTCGTCAACGTGGACTTCGCCGCCGGCGAACACAAGAGCCCCGACCACCTCCAGCGTAACGTACGTACGCGTGGTGTGCAGCAGCAAGCAGCTCTTCTTGCTCGATCTCTTTTTGTTGTTGTTGTCGTCATTGTTTTATTGGTTCGGCTGCTTTTATTTGGTTGGTTTTTGTTACTCTCTCCGTCACAATACATAGGTCGTTTCAGCCAATGGTAGTTCGTACAACTACTTACTATAACTTGTTCTTCTCTTAATTTTCAGCCATTCGGACAGCTTCCAGCCTTCCAGGATGGCGAACTAATGCTCTTTGGTGAGTTCGTTGTAGAGTTAGGGCCTCAGTACCCCTATATATATAGTTTCCATAACTATATTATAATTCTGGTCCTCCGTTTATTCTGTGTGATGGATGGCACCATGCAGAATCCCGGGCAATCTCGAGGCACGTGCTCCGCAAATACAAGTCCACAGAGGTGAACCTGCTGAGGGAGGGGAACCTGGAAGAGGCGGCGCTGGTGGACGTCTGGGTCGACGTGGAAGCCCACCAGTACGACGCCGCCATCGCCCCCATCGTCTACCAGCACATCCTTGTGCCGATGCAGGGAGGAACGCCCGACCAGGAGCTCGTCGACGGCGCCATGGAGAAGCTGAAGAAGGTGCTGGGCGTGTACGAGGCGCGGCTGTCCAAGTCTAAGTACCTGGCAGGGGACTTCGTCAGCCTGGCGGACCTCAGCCACGTCCCCTACACGGTCTACTTCGTGCAGGCCACGCCGTGTGGGTCGGTGCTGGACGCCTACCCCAAGGTCAAGGCGTGGTGGGAGGACCTCATGTCCAGGCCGGCCGTCCAGAGGGTCGTCTCCCGCCTGCTCCCCACATACTGATCCATAATTTGGCATATATATCGTCGTCGATCTATCGCTTTCTCAATAATCCTATTCTACTTTCTTTTTTAAAACAGAACTTCTTAATTCAAATTTGCGGTGTGTAATTCAATTTACTTGCAGTTTATCTCAATTAGTACTGCTAGTTTGCAAGGATTCTAGGGCCCGGCCAGTAATTAATGTGTTTTGTGCGTGTACTTTGCATTGTAATGTTATACGATGTAATTGCGAATCAGTTTTATGAATAAGATAGTGGGATATCCCATCCGTATATTCTCCGGGAGGATACAACTATTAGTCCAATGAAGAATATATTGAAGCTTCCCATTTGAATTATCAGCTATATGTCGTCGTCACGCACCTCCTCGCTAGGTCCTATCACGTCATCTCACACGACTCTAATAATATAACTCCATCTGCTGAATCATTTGTATCAAAGGACGATATACATTAGTAGTAGTAGTCGTCTACTCGATGTACCCACTCCAGATTGGAAGGATTTAAATGTACATTGCGTTCGTCCTATTCAAAAAATTTATAGAAATATGAAAAAGGACAAGTCATTTTCAAACTACCATGTACTAATGGTAAATCAACTAATAAAATAAATATCAATCTAGGAAATTTTTTGAATAAAACGAATAGATCAAAGTTGTGTGAGTAATGGGCAAGACTCTCCGACCATGTCCAAAATTGACCACTGCTTTGCATCAGTTGTGTGGCTCACTCAATTCCCTAATGCCGACCTACGTCCCTCGGATCCGATCATGCACCTTTGTTTATACAAGGAAATGCAAATTTTGAACACTACAGAGGTTTCCGTTTCGAGGCCTTCTGGACGTCCCTGCCGGGCTTCTTTGAGCTGGTTGCTGCTTCCTGGAGCCAACCAGTGAACACAAAAGACGCTATCCTAAATCTACATGTTAAAATGTGCCGCCTTGCAACCGAGCAAAAAATATGGAAGAAACTACATGTTGGGAACCTTGAAGTGCAACAGGCAGTGGTGCAAATCACCATACTCCACCTTGAGAGGGCACAAGAGTTCCGAAACCTCACGCCGGATGAGCTAGTTTTTTTGCGCTCTCTTAAAGCTAAATCAGTGGGACTAGCGGCAATGCAGAAGGCCAGAGGCAAACAACATTCTAGAATCAGGTGGATCTGAAGTGGAGATGCGAATACTCGTTTTTTCCATCTTCATGCTAACTTCCGTTGGAAAAAGAATTTTATCAGAGAATTACAGACAGATACCACAATCGTTCTCACACAAAAGAGTAAGGAGGAAGCCGCCTTTAATTTTTTAACTCGCTGCTTGGATTGCCGCCCACTAGAGTGCTAGGCCTGGACTGGCAGGCCCTAGGGTATTCGCAAACTGATCTCTTCGATCTTGAAGCCCCCTTTTCAGAAGCCGAAATCAAGAGCACAGTTAACCGTACTCCCTCCCAAAGAGCACCAGGTCCAGACGGATCCATTGGCCTCTTCTACAAAACATGCTGGAACATTAACAAAGCGGATTTGGTGGGGGCGCTCTAGGGTTTTCATGAGCTTAAAACCGTCAAGCTCCATCTAGCAAACGGAGCTAACATTATCTTGCTTCCCAAGAAGGAACATGCTATGTGCCTGACAGATTGCCGTCCTATTAGTCTAATCAACAGTCTCGTAAAAATCTTAACAAAAATTCTAGCTGAACGGTTGGCGCCCAAGCTAGGGTCTCTTGTCTCTCATTCCCAAAATGCCTTCATAAAGAAGAGGTGCATTCATGATAATTTTTTTGTATGTGCAAAAAGTTACACAAAAACTCTACAAGCAAAAGAAGTCAGCGCTTTTCATCAAACTAGACATCTCCAAAGCTTTTGACTCAATCATTTGGGCGCTCCTACTCGAAGTGCTTACTGCACTTGGCTTTGGTCAAAAATAGAGGAGCTGGATCTCGGCTATTCTTTCCTCATCGTCGTCTAGGATTTTAATTAATGGAGGTTTGACTCGGAAAATCAAGCACTTGAGGGGGCTGAGGCAAGGAGACCCTCTCTCTCCGATGCTGTTCATTTTGGCTATCGATCCTTTGCAGAAATTAATCGAGAAGGCTGTGCAAGCGGGAATCCTTAAGCATGTCCTCCCACATTCGGCCACCCTGCAATGCTCACTGTACGCAGATGATGCTGGGATTTTTGTTAATGCTGACACAGCTGACCTTCAAGCACTGCATGGACTGCTACAAGCTTTTACTGCTTGTTCTGGACTCAGGTTCAACTTGGAAAAAACAGAGCTCTATGCAATCAGGTGTGACTCAGAGAGGATGGAGGCCTTGTGTAGGGTATTTCCAGGAAAAATCTCTTCCTTCCCAGGAAGATATCTTGGCCTCCCACTCCACACCAAAAACCTTAGGAGGATTGATGTGCAACCCCTAATTGACAAGATTCGTTCGAGGCTACCGGGTTGGAAGGGAAAATTTTTGTCTAAAGCAGGGAGGGAGACACTGCTCAAATCGACACTATCATCGCAACCAATCTATCACCTGACAGCTTTTCCAGAGCAGAAATACTTGCCCAAGCAAATTGACAGATTACAAAGGAATTTTCTATGGAAAGGGGATGAGTCGGAAAGCAATAGCAAGGGTGTTTGCCTAATTAATTGGACCACAATGGCAAGACCTAAAGCACTTGGAGGGCTTTGGGGTGGTTGACTTGGAGCATTTTGCGCGGGCCCTCTGGCTGCGATGGTTATGGTTTCAGTTCAAAGGCAAGGAAAGAGCTTGGGTGGGGCTGGATACTCCCTGTAACAATACAGACAAAGACCTCTTTCATGCGTCAACCTTGGTGACAGTTGGAAATGGAGAGTTAGCATCCTTTTGGTATTCGCCTTGATCAATGGTACCTCAGCTCGTGCCATAGCTCCCTCTCTTTTTAACAAATCCAAAAGGAAGAATATCTCGGTTAAGAAAGCTACATAGAGGGACAATTGGACCTACCATGTGCAGCCGGTGGAATCACCAATAGAAATAAAAGAATTCGTTGAGCTTTGGGAGGCAATTGGTGGGGTGACAATGGATGCTACCACTGAAGATGAAATTAAGTGGCGGTGGACTACAGATGGCGAATTTTCGACTAAGAGTGCATATCTCGCCCAATTTCAGGGTAGTTTTTCCAAAATCAAGCTGTTGCCGATATGGAGAGCACAGGTAGAACTCAAATGCAGATTTTTCGCTTGGACATTTCTCCATAGAAAACTACTCACTGTGAACATTTGATCATCTCTTCAAGGACTGTGTCTTTACAAAAACGGTCTGGGACCGGCTTCTTCTTTGGTTCGGGCTCACTTCCCTTAGAACAGCTGACCAGCAAGGGTCACTGTACAAATGGTGGAGAAGATTACGGTTTAAAGTGGTTAAGCAAGAACAAAGAGTGTTTGACGGTTTGATGATCTATTTTTGGTGGGAGATTTGGAAAGAGAAATAGGATGTCTTTTCAGCAAGTGGAGAAATTGGCAATAGAGGTGGCTTTTATCATCAAAGAAGACCTGAGTGTTCAACAAGCGGCGAGGAGTTTTGCATGATTTTTTTCTAGGTTCTTGAGTCTTTGTTTTCCTTTTCAAGTGTGTGAGTGTGGCTGTTTGGTTTGGTGGTTTTGTAGTGTTATCTCTCTCTTCTAATAAAGTTTGAACCGTGGCAATCCTCTTGCGGCGCTTTCAAAAAAAAAAAAATTGTGTAAAAAATCAACTGCGACATTTTAAATCCGGAGTGATCGGAGTAGCTTTCAGCGACGACCAGCTGCGTCAAACGAATTGGCTCCTATTCTACTCACTACAATTAAGTCCACCAACGCGGTGTCAATTCAATCTTTCCATCAAGCCATCCGTAGTAGGCCAAGTCTAGTTATAAGTCACCACCATACCCTCGCCTCAAATATGCAAACTGGGACATTGAACGGTGCAAAAACACATCCTGCTGCATTGACTGTATCTCTACGATCCAGCAGAGCTAGGTAGCGACGAGCCATATATGTCGCCGCCGGTGAGGGTGTTCGGGTCGCCGGCGTTCACCAACGTGGCGCGGGTGCTGGTTTGCCTGGAGGAGGTTGGCGCCGAGTACGAGGTCGTCGACATCGACTTCCATGCCAAGGAACACAAGGGCCCCGACCACCTCGCCAGAAACGTAACAATTATTTACTAGCTCCTATATATCTTGCATTATTGGTTCAGTTCAGTTTCTGGACTGCAAGAGTTGTATCGCCGATTCCAACTTGCTTCTTTCTTTGGTTGCTGCTAATAATGCTCATCTATCCCATGCGTTTCAGCCGTTCGGACAAGTCCCGGCGTTCCAGGATGGAGACCTCATGCTCTTCCTTAAAGTTTTCTTCGTGCATCCATTCCACACACCACCTGAGAGGCTGAGATTATTTCAGACCCTAAGCATGACTTTGTATATATATAAATTCTCAACAGAGTCCCGTGCGATCTGCCGGTACGTTCTCCGTAAGTACAAGACGCCGGACGGCAGCAGCAGCAACATCCTTAGGGACGGCGACCTGGAAGGATCGGCGCTCGTCGACGCCTGGCTGGACGTGGAGGCGCTGCAGTACGAGCCGTGCGTGCACGCGGTGTTCGTCCAGCACCGCGTCGTCCCGGCGCTCGGCGGGACGCCCGACGAGAGGGCCATCGTCGAGACGTCGACAGCCTCAGCAAGCTTCGCAAGGTGCTGGAGGTGTACGAGGTGCGGCTCGCGGAGCACAGGTACCTCGCCGGCGGCGACGCCGTCAGCCTGGCGGACCTCAGCCACTTCCCCTACACGCACTACTTCATGGGGATGCCGTACGCCGCCGTGTTCGACTCCTTTCCTCGCGTCAAGGCCTGGTGGGAGGACCTTCCGGCCCGCCCGGCGGTGCGCAAGGTCACGGCGATGATGGACGCCAGCCGATCTGGTTGATGAACATTGAACAGCCAAGAAAACATATATATGCATCTTCTTCACGCGCCCTCACTTACTCTGTCTACTGCTTATCCGAGTGTTTCATCGGAATCTGTCAACCGGTTGCTGGCAGGCATTAAATCACTCGAATTTTTGGTACACCACGGATCCGTGTGTTGACAGCTTTTAAATCACCCGAATTTTTGCTGGCAGCCATGCATGAGGGTTTACACTATAAAATACTTTACAGTGACGGTTACAGCGTAGTTGCAATTACACTATAAATACTATTTTCCAATGTTTTAAACAGTGATACGATGTCCTACTAACTATTGTGTAAATGACATATTTTACACTGTAAAAAAAATTTACAGTTACAATTACAGTGTAATTACAGTTACAACTACATTGTAATTACAGTTACAACTATACTGTAATTACAGTTGCAAATTATACTGTAATTACCCTAGAAAAGTTACAATTAAGAAAAGAACTGCAGTAGTCTTGAAAAACTAAAAAGAATGCAACTCTAGAAAAAGATGCAGAAAACACACATGTACCTCCCCTGCTTCTTTGCGAACAGTGAGGTGTTTTTCCTGCGCAGAAAAAAAATATAAAAGAGAAAAAAGTGAAAACTAGAGAGCACAAATAAAAGAGAAAGAAGTAACGAAGCCCCACCTGACAAACAAACGACATCATCTTTGGTCATCGTTTCGTATCTCGTATCTGACGGCATTCAGGGCTTTGTTCTCGCCTGATCAACAGCCGATGAACCGCGTGATCAAATGCTTTTTGTCACACGGTTGACCTTTAGATTTTCTCTACATTACTAGTCTCCATCGACATATGATTGATAATTCTTCGATCTGCATGACGAGCTAGTGTAGAAAACAACTGACTCAGTGAGTGGTTTGGTTCCCCTTGCACGCAGCCGTTTGGCCAAATCCCGGCGTTCCAGGACGGCGACGTCGTGCTCTTCGGTACATGTCCTTCCATTCTTGTTTGCTACAGGGATCTGTTGACTGCCTGCACCAATTTTTATTTCAGAGTCCCGAGCAATCTGCAAGTACGTTCTCCGCAAGTACAAGTCCGCCGAGGCCGACCTCCTGCGAGACGGCGGCGGCGACCTCAAGGACGCCGCCATGGTGGACGTGTGGACGGAGGTGGAGGCGCACACGTACCACCCCGCCATTTCGCCGATCGTGTACGAGTGCTTCGTCATCCCCACCAACGAGAAGGTGGTGGAGGAGGCCCTGCAGAAGCTCAAGAAGGTGCTCGACGTCTACGAGGCGCGCCTGGCCGACCGCGAGTACCTCGCCGGAGACTTCTTCAGCTTCGCCGACGTCAACCACATCCCCTACACCTTCGCCTTCATGGCGACCCCGCACGCGGCGCTCTTCGACGCATACCCCAACGTCAAGGCATGGTGGGAGAGGCTCATGGCCAGGTCTGTCCATGAGCAAGCTCGGCGCCAACATGGCTGCCGCGATCAAGGCTTCATTGTTATTTATTTGTATTGGTGGTTTCTGTGTACGTTGCGCTCTTCGATTCGTTTGTTCCAATAAAGTTGTAGCTGGATTATGGCACGCCTGTGCCATAAACTTGGTGATTCTATCGTCCCTTGTTTGTATTTTGGACTTTTGGTGGCCTACGGTCTCAGTGTAACTTTCATATTGTGTCAACCACTACTAGTTTTCTCTCATTTTTCCTCAGAGAGGAAGCCCAAGCCTCATTACTGTATTTTATCTTTGTTTTGCTCTATTAGGCTATCTGCACTTCTGTCCCTCCAAATTTTTCTTTCAAAAGGAATATTCTATCGCAGTCAGCGGGATTCTTTACTTCAAATCAACTTATTCCGCCCTCCTATTCCTCTATATATTTTCTCTTCCTCTATATATTTTCTCTACGTCATACTTCCTAATATTTTATTCATCCACCTCCAACTACCACTTTTTATCCGTATACTAAATTAATATACATAATACTAATAAATCGTTTTAAAGCAATAGAAAATATTATGAGCATTAAAAATTTGAAAAAAAATATTAATATAATTAAAAAAAATACTAGTTTTTTCACACCCGTACAACCTCTTCTCATCCACATCCATGGATGGTTCTCCTCCTGTGGTCCACACGTTTGAGGTTTGACCAATGCTCTCGACGAGATCTACGAGACACTCCGAGTCCGACGCCGCCCGCAAGGATCCTCGGCAATGACAAACTAGTTCTGCTCCACCAAGCTGCTGCCCATGCGCGCACGGCGCATCGTCTTCCGCCTTCTCGTTGTTGGCATCTGTCATGGCCAAATATCACAAATGTTCAAGGTCGTCGATTCAATGAACAGACGGTTCGGGATTAGCAGTAGACGACGGATTGTCCGGCGGCGTACGCCGAACTATCCGGTAACGCCGGACTGTTCGGCAGCGGCCGCCGAACTATCCGGTGAGCTCCTGGAGCTCAGGTAAACCTAGATCCAATCTCCCGGAGGGATCCCATCAGGAAGAGAAGATCGTAGGGTTGCTCTAGGATCGGCAGGACACCTAGAACGCCTCCAAGTCGCCGTCGAGACGCAGGGAGAACAACAAGAGGGATTGGAAAAGTTAGGGCAAGAGATAAAAGGTAAAAACAATAAAAGTAGATTGATTTGTTCGATTGTGGTGTCTCAATCGGCCGTGGCCCTTTATATTTATAGGGAGGGATGATCTTGCCCCTTTTACAAGTCAAAACACGTCCTAAACCGACCTAAACTCAATTGGAAACTCCTTTTCGGGTAAAACAGGGTTCTGCCGGACTATCCGGTGCACAATACCAGACTGTCCGGAATTCTCGAGGAGAAATCCAATTTCCACCGGACTTTCTGGCGTAGGCTACCAGATAGTCCGGTGTTGCCTAGGCAAGCAACCTTCTAGAGTCATAACTTCCTCGTCTGGACTCCGAATTAGGTCCTCCATATGTCGTTTCGATCGTCTCGAGCAGGGCTACAACTTGGTGTATTGAAACTCCTGATTTGGCTTCATCTTGGTGCAATTACAAGGCCTTCTTTGTGTCTTCAATGAAATAGGCTCAAAACCCTTCAACACGTTGCACATCACCTGAAGAACACAATTCTATACCAAATATAAACTAGCTGGCAGCAAATCTTCAAGAATGATGGTGGTATATGATTTGTTACACATGTGATACATAAGTTGCTACTATTTATACATGTATAAAATCTAAAAGATATATAGATGGCAAGTTTAAAAATAACTTGCCGTCGATTCAATGTAACATTTAATTAACTATATATATATATAACTTGCTATGATATTGAATGTCTTCAAAACATGCGCAACATGGATCTCATCTCATATATCTTGTTGTAAAGAACATAACGGTAAAAACGGAATCAAAATCAAACATTATGAGAGATTAATGAGCAATGAAAGAAAATACATGGACTTTTTCCCGCTTACATCATCATCGTTGTCATTGTGAAAGTTTTCCATGGTCCTTTGCAGGTACGAACAGATCATAACACTTACAACCCAAAATGTGTGGGCCACGTTGGCGCTAGCCCACGCGCTTGGGTCGCGCGCTGAGCTCCCAGCGCAACCTATAGCGCATTAGCTTTTGCCATCCGTTTGGGTCCGTTTTTCGCGGTGGATGGCCAATAATGTTTTGAATAAGACGAACCGGTCAAAGTTGGTGTCAAAAAAGTCAAACGATCTATAAATTGGGACGGATGGAGTATTTGGCTTAGTGGAAAGCATCCAAAACAGCTAATAACTGACGGTTATTTAAAACATTTGTGAGCGGGTGTACAATGTTTCCAACTTTTAGGCTACCTGAATACTACCTCAAATTGACATGTGAGTTTGACGATATTTTAACGCTTGGAAATCTCGAGAACCTTGACTCAGCCGAGGCACCACTCTACTTTCTTCTCTCCGAGCATCACTGCTGACGGTAACGCCCTTCTGCGCTTTTCTACTATGGTGCCATCCCGGAGGCGGGCAGGTTGACTATAAAGCTATCACCTCTTCCTCGGCAGCAACAGGAACAAGCGACACCCGACGCAGCCTCGTGCACACAGCGCCACCGCGACAGACAGCAGCATCGGCATCGCCGCTGGTCGAGCAAGCGAGGGAAAACAATGGCGCCGGTGAAGGTGTTCGGGCCGGCGATGTCGACGAACGTGGCGCGGGTGCTGGTGTGCCTCGAGGAGGTGGGCGCCGACTACGAGGTCGTCAACATGGACTTCCAGGCCAAGGAGCACAAGCGCCCCAAGCACCTTGCCAGAAACGTAAGTACCCCGCCCGATAATTATGCATGCCTCGATCTGCATGATCGAGTGTAGAAGCAATGACTGAGTCGTTGAGTGTTTGGTTCCCCTTGCATGCAGCCGTTTGGCCAAATCCCGGCGTTCCAGGACGGCGACCTCGTGCTCTTCGGTACGGCATGATGTGCTTCCATTCCTGTTTGTTGTTGAGACTGCCTGATCTGTGCCTTTCTTCTATATATCTTCCACTCTTGTTAATTGACTGCCTGCACCGCACCAATTTTTCAGAGTCCCGAGCGATCTGCAAGTACGTTCTCCGCAAGTACAAGTCCGCCGAGGCCGACCTCCTGCGAGAAGGCGACCTCAAGGACGCCGCCATGGTGGACGTGTGGACGGAGGTGGAGGCGCACACCTACTACCCCGCCATCTCGCCGATCGTGTACGAGTACCTCGTCAACCCGACCATGCTTGGCATCCCCACCAACGAGAAGGTGGTGGAGGAGAGCCTGGAGAAGCTCAAGAAGGTGCTCGACGTCTACGAGGCGCGCCTGGCCGGCCGCGAGTACCTCGCCGGAGACTTCTTCAGCTTCGCTGACATCAACCACTTCCCCTACACCTTCGCCTTCACGCTGACCCCGCACGCGTTGCTCTTCGACTCATACCCCAACGTCAAGGCCTGGTGGGAGAGGCTCATGGCCAGGCCGTCCATGATCAAGCTCGGCGCCGACATGGCTGCCGCGCTCAAGGCTTGATTGATTATATTCTTCATTGCACGCGCGAATATTCTCTATTTATTTATATTGGTGTTTTCTGTGTTGCGCTCTTCGTTTATTTGTTCCAATAAAGTGTACTAGTTTTTTTCCTCAGAGAGGAAAATGAAACAACAAAAAGGGCATCTCTCCTGCGACCAGATGTGTGGAAGCCCAAGCCTCATTACTGTATTTTATTTTTGTTTTGCTCTATTAGCTCAAACATGCTATCAGTCTTGCACATCAGTGTCAGGGTTTAGTTACACTTAAAAGCCTCGTTCGTTTAGGGGAAAATCCAAGGGAATTCGAGGGGATCTTGCTATTCAAATTTGACTAGAAAAGAATTAAATTTCCTCCAATCCTTTCAAAACCAGGCAAACCAAACAAGGCCTAAGAGAACGTCCTCCCATGAAAGCTTTGGTGTTTGCCAAGCGTAGGGGTGCAAGCGGCGTGGATAATTATCCAATCCGAATCCTAATTAGACGGATATGGAAGAAGCATTTTTAAATCCATGCGGATATGGATAATCCGAATCCGATTTACGTGCGGATGCGGAGTAGGATGTAGTATCACCAAAATCCGACGGATATGGAGTATCCGATATTTGAACGCGGATTATCCAATGTTAATAATAGGATAATATCCGATTAGTTTGGCAATACATGAGGGTCAACGGTGATTGATTCGTACCAAAAATACCATCACTATTTTTTTATTACTGGTATATAAATTATGATGTGAACAATTATACTTTAGTTTATGAATTATTGATCTTGTAAAAAGCTACATGTAAACATGTATTATCCGATTTTTTCAAATCTGCTTCCGCTCCGACACTGATCCGACTCTGCAACATTTCCGATATCCTAAAAAATCTGTATCCATACCCGTAACCGAGTAATATCCGCTCCGAATCCGACAAAAAAAAATATGATTAGGATATCGAAAAGACATTATCCGCTCCGATCCGATCCATTTGCATCCCTAGCCAAGCGTGGCCTACCATTTTTTCTAAATTACATATTACAGGAACCATCACAAATACACACGCAAAAACACCCCTGTAAGCGAGCGCAGGCACACCTTACCCCCCTACGAGCAATTCGATAAAGCATTCCCATAATCACGAGGACTAAAATACGCCTATTACCATTTTCAGGAGGTTGGTAACCACGTTTTTATATCAGACAAGTACAGATCCGCCTTAACGGTTCAGGAGGCTGGTAACTACGTTCTTATATCAGATAAGTACAGATTCGCCTTAACAGGACAGACCGAAAACTAGGATGATCAACTCTACAAATTGAAACAGGACTCGCAACACGCAACAAAGTAGGAAGCCTTGCAAGAGGAAGTCCAATATACGCAGCGGAGACGTAACATCTGCCCAAATGCCACAGGCAGAGTTGGGAAATAACAGAGCAATAATCTATATGCATAGTATTTGAGGACCTTTTGCACGATCGTCTTGGAAACTTCTTCCACGTAAACAAATAACAACGCAAAGACGAGGACATACTTATTCAGCGGTTCACCTCCACTAAGGAACTTCAGTACTAGCTATAATCTATATGCATAGTATATACTAGCAAAAATGTCCGTGCGTTGCTACGGGTATATTGAGCTTCGGTGTGTAATAAGCATGCCTCACGTGACACGGTGTATTGATATGTTTTCCCAATGTATTAGTCCAATGTGTTTTTCAATTTTGATATGCAATGATAAAGGTTGGGTCGTATCATGTCTAAAGAGAAGTCGTAATGGACATACATGGTCTGAGACTGGACTTTTCTGGAAGAAAAACATTGCCATCTGTTTTGATGATTCTCGTTACGAAGGTGGTATGCATGTTTTGTGCTCGTTTTCGTGTGCTATCGTATTAACTCTAATGCGCTCGTGCCTTGCGATGGTAAAAAATACTATTCGATGTGCATAGTCAAGAAACAACCGTTGGGAGTGAATGGCTGTAAATTTTAGTTTTTTTGGCCCAACCCAAGCAGCAGGCTTGAAAGGCTACTATGTACCACGAAGCCCAAATAACCATCCAACACTGTTTCCCTATCCAGCCGCTGGCCGCCGCTCCATGCATCCCCCCAGCCGTCTCTCCAATCGAGGCTTGCACCGGTGCCTGGCCTTCTTCCGCATCTCTGATGCTCCGGTGTGGCGGGCGTCCAGAACCGGGCCCCCAGCCTGGCTCCGCGCGACCGTGCCTCCGTCCGCGTCCGGCTGAAGCCATTCCCCGCGCCCGGCGCCTCCGCTAGGGAGCCGGCCTCAGGCACTCTCCCTCTCCTCTCAGGCAATCGCACGGGCGACCGCGCCCATGTCGTCCCGCGTCCTCGGCTCCCCGCCACCGCGAGATGCTGCCTCTCCTGTGCAGGGTCCTCCGCCTGCAGCAGTGGTTTGTGTTCTTTTTGGGATCGAGTTCTTTTTCACACGGATTGTTTTTTTGCATCAAGATCTCATATTTGCAATATGTTCCATGCTTCTCATGAGGTGCTTCGAGGTGCAATAGTTATGAGAAAGCTTAATCGAACTTCGATAGACGATGTGGTATTATATTTCCATCACGTATCGATCCATCTCTTCTTGTATTGGAAGAAAACGTGACGATATGGCGCAGGCAAGCAAGCCCAGCCCATAAACGCCATTTGTTTATAGAAGTCATGAAGATCTGGATTCTTGTTTCCATAGATTCATGTTCTGATCCGATTTGTGATACACGTTGATTTCGGATTTTAGTTTAGAGAAAATTTTTTATTCGACACTCAAAAACTTGCTCGTATCTTATTTGACACTGGAAACTTAATCTTTACCTATTTGACATGGAGTAAATTTCTCTTTACTTATTTGACACCCTGCTGGTAAAAGCCTTCTAACGGTGTCAAACTGCAATGGAAATGTCAGATTTACCCCTGGATGTCTTAGTATGCAATTGGTTGAACGCAGGTTGCTATATGAATGAGTATAGTATTTTTTGCATGACCTGTGCAATATATAATTTTCTCACTTATTTTTTCCATTTATTAATTTCGCGAATAACGAAAAATTTTGGCATGACTTCTCCATATTTGACATTACCTCAACAGATAACACAAATATCTCATCAAATTCCTTCAATACGAACGGAAGTTCAAGTCCACACAAGCACAACCACAATACATCGTACAGAAGTTCAAGTCCACACAAACGATCACAAGTTCCAATGAATTAAACAGGAGATCTCATTAAACAGACAAGTCACAGACTGAGCCTTCTTTTACTTCTTGTGGCCATTGCTGGGCCAGCAGGGTCAGCTCGCTTGCTTCTTGTGCCCATTGCAGGGCTGTCTAGTGGCAGCATAGGCACCTTTGCAGGTTTTTTCTTCTTTCTTTTGGCAGCTTGCTTTGTATGGGGGGACACTCAGTGGGAATGGGCTCAGGTTGGTTTGAACCACTTCTGGATTTACCCTTGTGCACATGTATGATAGCATTATTACAAAGGAAAATGTTGATCCTGTCATGAGAAAGAATTGTCCAGAAGAAAAAGTTGTGGAGAAAGAAAGCTTACAATTTTGTGACACTAGAACTAGAGGTGCCTTTTTTCCCCTTTGTTTGGCATGTTGTCTCCAAACTATGACTATGATTTGGGAGAAGAAAGTCAAGTTATTTCCAACAATTCTCCAAACCAGAACTGAATGCAATTTAGATTTAGATGAAGTTACCTTTTTGATTCTACAGAACTTGAGGCAGCCTTTTTCCCTTTCTTTTTGGGTTCAGGTTCAATGGTTTGGCTATGGGAGTAGGAATAAACTTAGAAATCTTGTAAAACATGCTGAAATAAGTCCAGGTACAAGTTTCCTCACCTTGGTGGAAAAGACATATAAGTGGCAGGTGTTTCATCATCGACAGGAACGATGGATGATTGTGCTGATTTGGCGGTCCTTGCTCTTTTCTTTGGTGGTCCTCTACATGAGCCATCATAGCAGCAAGGTTAGTAGTTTCTCTACATGGTTTTGGTAGTTGTAAAAGACACACAAAGTTAGCAGTTAGTCACACTATTACCTCACAGCCATCATAGCAGCAATGTCATCTGGGTTTTCCTTCTTGCAATTGTGCCAATGATGGCCATATTCCTTACAAATGGGACATTGGTGCTGTTCTTTTTTTTTTGTTCTTCTCAGTGCATCCTTTATGCCTCTCCGTTTTAGGCCTCCCAGCGGTTGCCTTCAACAGTGGTGGGTGCATGAAGAAATTATGGGTGGATTTAGGCCATTGGCTTTTGTCTGGCATAGCTGGAATCAACTTCTCATATGCTGTTCTGAATTTGTCGGTGGAGTAATACAAGTCCACATATGGTTCTAGTTGTGCATCATCTTGTGAAGTGATGAAGGCGAGTGCATGTTTGCATGGAATACCACTAACCTGCCATTGCCTACAAGAACATGTCCTATCCAGCAAATTTACCACAAATCTAAAACCACTGCCTCCCAATGCAGTTACCTCTGCCACTTCCCCTTCTGAGCATTCTGTCACTTCCAAGTTTAATTCCCTGCTCTGTTCTTTTAACTTTTTGATTATGTGGGGCAAAATACAGCCATCTAATTTTCTTGCAACTTTTCTCCGTTGGTTCCACTTAACCATAATCAATTGTCTTATCTTGTCCACCAAATCATCCAAGTGCAAGGATTTGAGGTGCTTGATCCAATTGTTAAAGCACCCAGCTAAATTGTTGGTGACATAGTCCACTTTGCATATGGTCATGAATTGGCTCCTAGTCCACAACTTAGTGTGACACCTCTTTAGATAATTAGTAGCAGCTGGCTTTGCCTTCTCCATTGTTGTCCAATGCTTCTTAAACATGTACGGGTTCCATGAATAAGCAGCAGCCCAAAGATGATCATCAAATACCTTCCCACGATAGTTCTTTTTGAAGTTATTGACCAAGTGGAACATGCATTCCCTATGTTCAGCCTCTGGAAACACATCACCAACCCCTTTCATCACTGCCTGTCCTGCATCAGTGCATATGGCTAACCCCCTTGATGCACCAATGGCCTCTCTAAGCTTACTCATGAACCAAATCCAATTGTCATTTGTTTCTGAATCAAACACTCCAAAACAAACAGGATACAACCAGTTGTGGCCATCAACTGCTGATGCCCTAGCTAACTGTCCCTTGAACCGGCCTGTCAAGAATGTGCTATCTACTGCCAGATATGGTCTACAGCCACTAAAAAAACCATCGATGCAAGGTTTTAAGGCACAGAAAAATCTTTAGAACCTGACCTTTCCATTTATTGTGTAATGCTCAATAGCTACCAAGCTACCAGGGCAACAGCTCTCAACTTGGGCTTTGAAACTATACAGATTGTTAAAGCTTTTATCCCAATCACCATAGAGTTGATTTAATGCTAACTCTCTGCCCATATATACTCTTTGGTAAGGAACATGTACCTTGTGATGTTCTTTCAGTTTTTTTTGCAATGCCCTTGGCTTCAAAGTAGCATCTTCAATTAGAAAGTCCTTCACCTTATGGCATACCCAATGTCTGGTTGCATTTCTCACTTTCATTTTTCTTCTTGTACTCGAGCAACTATGAGCACAAGGATTTCTCCTTACCTACGTAAGAGAGCAGAAATAATTAGTTAAGACAAGTATCAATGTAAAAGAAAAAAAGAGAAAAGAAATAAATAAGCAAAAGAAGGACTACTTACCACCACGGCCGACTGGTCATCCGTTGTAGAAGCATGTATCCTCCACCCGCACTTGTCTATATCTCTCCTAGCACAATAGGCCCTGAACCTATATGGTGCACTTTTATCTGTTTTAAACTCAAATTCATGTCTGACTGCATGTTGACAAATAGCTATTTTAAATTCATCCATACTGCCATAAATAGTGCCAACTGCCATTGGAGGGTCATTCTTATCATAATCTACAATTGGAGTATTATTTGCCTCATGATGCACCTCATTAACCACCTCATTCTCTACCTCTACCTCTACCTCATCTTCCACATCATCCTCTGACTCATCCTCTGTCTCTACCTCTACCTCATCCCCATCCATATCTTTACCTTCATCAGAACAAACAACCATACGTAGAGGATGATCAGCCCTGCCCTCTAAGTACATAACCTCCTCATCAATACCAACATGTTCATTGTCTGCACAAGGATTTTTCAGGTAATCATCTTCCTCATCTTGTTCTGCCTCAATGTGGTGCTGACCATGGTCATCAAACTCCCATTCAGTGATGGGCACAAATGGATCTGATGGGTGACAGTACTGAATAAACATGTGCACAAACTTTGACTCTGAGTGCTTAGAAAACATTGACATTAGGTCTTGGTCTGATTTCACTTCTGGAAAATTTTTCATTGCCTCATCGTAATATTGAACATGTGCTACTTCCAAATACCCTGGAGGGAACTCTTCTACAATTGATTCAACAAAGTCATTAAAGTTTACCAAGTCTGAATCAATGACCTTGTCAATCAACAAACATCCTACATCCTTTCTAGTCTTCTTTCGGTTGCCAAGCATTTTGATTTCCAACACATAAGTCGTGTTTGGATCTATTCTGTTTTAAAACAGAGCATCCCTAAAATCAATACTACCGATCTTATGCAAATAATAGAGATCTCGAAATAATATGCCTACAGATATTAAGAGCAGCAACTATACCCTTCAAATTGTGGCGGAAGCTCTCGGGGGAGGGCGCGGTCGTGGGCAGCTGCCGCGTGGGGGAGGTCGCGCCCGCCGTTCCTGCTGGAGTCAAGGAGCCATCTGGTGAGGGAGCCGTCGCGTGTGGGGACGCCATCTGCATATGGTACAGGGGCGGCTGAGCGTCGGGAGGAGGGTCTGGCGGATGGAGCACGCGAGGGGACGGCATGGTGCGGAACGGGAGACGGCAGCACGGCGGGGAACAGGAGATACGGGAGAGGAGCGGAGGACTTTACCGAAGGAGCGGCGGAGAGATGGTACGGCGCGAGCGCGGAGGCCGGCGGGTGGGGACGAGCTGCGCAGGGGGGAGGACGCAGGCGCTGCGGCCGGGAGGCCGCCGCCCTGCTGCCCCGGCGCGGGAGGCCGCCGCCCGCCGCCCCGCTGCCCGGCGCGGGAGGCCACCGCCCGCCGCCCCGCTGCTTGGCTGCTGGCCACCGAGCCGACGCACGCGTGGAGCTATGGGGATAAGGTTTCACGGGTTGGGTTTGCCCCGGGAGCTGTGGGGATAAGGTTCGAGGGCAGTTTCGTCCACATCTGGAATACATGACGGATGGATCGGGTTTTTGACGGTAGGACGTGACGGAGTGTCAAATAGGTAAAAAAAAAATTTTCGGTGTCAAATAGACAAGGATTAAATTTCCAGTGTCAAATAAAAGACGAGCATATTTTTGAGTGTCGAATAAGAAATTTTGTCGTTAGTTTACGACGTACCACGACACGACAGGGAAGGGTTGGCCTAGCGACGGACCACGACACGGATTATTTGGTCCCTCCCGCGCCGCCTCCCACCCCGCGTCTGCCGCCTCGCACGGTCGCACACTCGCACGACCCAGGCCCCTCCCACCGACGCACGCCCGGCTCCCACCGACACTCGCCCCGCGGTCCGTCGTCCCCCCGCCCGACCGTCCCCTCTCACCTCCGTGCGCTGCCGGCGGTCATCGACGCGGGGGAGGGCGCCAGAGCTGTGCCGGGGTGCCGTCATCGGGGATGAGGGGCCTGTGCGGAGACGGTAGTGCGGCGGTCCGGCGGCAGCAGGGGCAGATCTGGCCGTTGCTCGCTCCGGGGGCAGTTCCCATTTCACCACGGTCGATCCCCCTGCCCCCGCGCGTCCCCTGCGCTCCCCCGGTCCCCCCGTACGCACGCGCCGCCTGCCCGGTGGGAAGCTGCCGCCGGCCCCGAGCACTGCCTCCCCGCCGGCCCTGTGCACCCCGCCCCTGCCAGCGGCAAGCCGCCGACGCCAGCCCCACGACCCGCCTCGGCCTGCCCCGCACGCCGCACCCGACCCGCACGCCCTGGAGCCCCGCGGCCCGCCGCCGCTGGCCACGTCGCGCTACTGCCGTTCCAGTGTCCGCACAGCAGGACAGAGCGTGCCGCGGGTTGAGCTGAGCGTGCCCCAGCTGTTGAGTGCCACACAAAGCTCAGGTTTGAGGGAGAGCACAACGCCGAATTCCTCCGTCGTCAGGCATAGCATAGGTAATTGACGCTCCTTTAATTTCGCCTCTTCTTCGACGTTTCTGATTATTTTCCCGTAATGCAACCTGTACGTTCATGCTTAGATTGATCTCGGTCTGTCGTATACAGAGAAATTCATTCTCCACAAACTGCTTCCGTCCCCGTGCCGCGCCTTTTTTGCGCTGCCGGCACTCCGGTGCCGCCTGGTGCCGCGCTCCGCGATGAGCACCGAGGTTGCCGGTGGAGAAGAGGGCCAGGACGACGGAGGGGCAGCCGGCGGTGCTACCTGACATGGTGAAAGAAGCCCCTGGAGCGGTTCATGTTTTGGTTAGAGTTTCTTCGCCACATTTTTCTTAAGAGCTTAAGATACTGCTTTCTAGCAAAAACTTGTTGATTTCTTCGAGTGATACCAATAGCAATGAACAGTCCATACCAAGAATGAAGTTGCAAAATAATATTTAATGATATGCACTACATTAAGCCACTAATGGACTCACCTACAACCATGTGCTTGCATTTCTGTGTAGCTAAGAAAATTGAGTTCTGTATAATCACTTAATCAGGTTCACAGCTCCAAAATAGTTATGTCAGTATGGCTAAACGACATTGATTACTGACACGATTGTCTTTTGAGAATAGACTAATAGTCTGTTCGGTTGGCTTAATTTAGCTGGCTGTGGCTTCTGCTTCACTTTTTTCCACTGTACAACTGCTTGCTTGTACTGTACAGACCGGCAGCCACAGCGGCAGCCCGCCAAAAAGAGCTGAACCGAACATGTTGTAATATCCTGGCTTAGGTAATTGGCTAAAGGCGAGTGAATTGTGTATAATACTGTCACACAAATCATGGAATAGGATAACCCAACCCAATCATAGCGGAGCAGCAGGAAGCAGACAAGCCCAACCAATCATGTTGCAGACTTGCATTAAGGCAAAAACCTTCGTCATCCTGTTTAGTAACATACCAGTTTGGTGTATTTCATCTTGTTCATTCTCTTAGCTTCCTTATTTGGCAACAACTACTTTTGGAGCAGCAACAAAATCAGAAAAAAGATATAGTAGATTAGCTGACTAGGCTTATACCAAGTAGATGATTCAGTATGCACCACACCATGCCTGCTTTATTATTTTGCTATTCCACACACGTTGCTAAGAAAAAACTATAATGTTATTTTTTTCCCCTTTTCTGGTTGCCCACTGTTGCCATATGCTGAAAATTTTGATCCAAATGGTTTCAGTCAAAAATACAGCCTCAAACTTTAATATTCTGCAACAAAAAAAGCTACTGATCAAGTTATGGAACTCCCATTAGATAACTGTATATATGGTTTAAAATATTCTTCTTGATGATGCATATTGGGATAATTTGAGCTGTTCATCATTGTTATCGGTTCTTGGCATATCACAGTTAGGATTATTCAACATTTCTATGGCTAGAAGCGATGCTCATGTAGGTGTAAACATCTTCTCATGGAGACTTGCATTCAGTCTCAGCTTGGTTCATTTTCTTAAACACCTGTTCTGCCCTTCAACAGCTTCCAAGAATGCTGCTGCGGACGAGAATCTCAAGTACTTCAACTCGCACACTAGGAGAATGTTCATATTCGGTGACTGGTCCGTGTTCCAAAGGAGGTACGCTTTGGCCGCTCCACATGCAGGACATTGACTACTTTGCCATCAGGCAGTATGTGTGAGCCAGATCCCATGGTGGATGATCCCTCTGGTCACCTATGCCTTCCAAAAAAATCCCTCGGTTCATAACTGACAATGCCGCATAGAGTCTTTGGAGTAGATGTTTTGTTAACCAATTATCTCTGGTTGCAAGAGTTTAAAGAATTATTTTTTATTGTAGGAATTGGAAATGGATACCCACTACTGCTGAACATGCTAGGCAATCTACAGCAAAGGATCAGTTAACTTGACGGTTGACACACCATCAAATTCTCTCTTTATAATGCTCCATGTTGATGCTTGATTCTAGCTGTTTTTCTGTTATGTTAGTTACTTCTGTCTCATAGAGAAATATGAAGCATTTGCATATATACATATTGCTATATGCATGCCAACCACACTCATCTAATTTGGAGTGTGTCATCGTCAGTTAGGATAGCATTACCTTTCTCTTATATAACCCAGATAGCATATACACTATCAATGGTTAAGTATATGTCTACCCATATTGATCCGTATAATACAATTGTATGGCTTAATTGAAACATCATGGATTTTATGTACTTGATTATTTTTCATCGATGTTCTACTATGTTTTTTGCGTGTGCTGCCTGCTGTTCATTAGTGTGTTTTGAACTATTGCTGTATCTGCATGTATTGTGTCTCAGCAGATTTGCTGGAACATCAGGAAGGTCCTCAATCCGTATCGCCTCTCCATTCTTGGCCATAGACACATTGTATTATTTACTGATTTTCTTTTAATTCTCTTCGAGGCTATCATTTTAGTCACGCATCGCTATTTCTGTTATTCTGGTCATGCTCAGTCATGAATCATGACAATTGTAACATTGTTTCTGACTACCAGCTTGTGCCAAGGAGCTGCTGAAGCGCACATCACCAAGGTATCGAAGAAATCTACATTATAGCGTCCAACGAGTTGATGGATCTGAGTGGTGTTCTAGGATAGTGGTGGTTGATGGCTGAGCTATCTCAAGTGCCTCACAATTTGTTTTAAGTTGTAGGGGTCCTTCACATTCCTTGGAAGTGGAGACGGGTTTTGACTGGAAAAGACTTCTGCAGTGCAGATGTCTTTGCTTTGTAGTAGGAAGTCTAATAGTGCGTTGGAAAGTCTATAGTGTGTGTGGAAGAAAGTCCTGCTCTCGGTCTTTTGCAAGAATAATATCTTTAGTGGCTATTACTCTACTTAGTTCAACATAGAAGTTAGATAACATTGCAGATGCTATTTTAGTGACTGAAAATACACGTTAAGACAAATCTATATGACTTTCAAGATTTAAGGCTAAATAATATAAAAGTTAGATATAGTTAAAGTTTTAAAAGTTTGATTTCTTAAAACAACAACTAATTCGAACCTAGAGGGAGTACACTACTTAGTTTAAATCAGTATCGAGGTGTGTTTTTTGTCCTACTGATACCAATATGATTTGTCAAGGAATAGTTCAACATAGAACTTTCCGTAGCAACGTACGGGCTATTTGCTAGTTATTATTTTCATTTTATAGTGAAATAAATTATGTAAACATAACTTTCCGCGAATAAAATTATGTCAACATATTTTTTCGTGAATAAAATTATTTCAGCATAATTTTCCGTGAAAGCACGCGAATAAAATTATGTCGGGATAAATTTTTCTGAATAAAATTATGTCAGCATGTAAATAAAATTATGTCAGCATAATTTTTTGTAAATAAAATTATTTGTTTTTCTGTACTTAATTATAATGCTGTGTGCAGTTTTGAAGACACGAATTTCGTGGAATTTTCTGCCCGGCCACTTCTTTTTTTTTCAAGCATCTTGTCAAGACGTGAAAATTAACAACGTTTAAACTTGTTATAAAGGCCATCAGAGATTCAGACATGATGTCTGAACAGAGGGCGCGGGTCACGGCATATTTTCTTGGTTGCTAAACTAGAGAGCGAGAGGTGGTACACATCCAATTCTATTCCATCAGTTAATCAGCACATAAGTGAGAAGGGAAAAATGTCAAACAACAAATTCACCGATGAACAAACGGGCTCACTGCGCGGCGCGCTCGCATCCTGGCAGTGGCGGAGCGTGAGCGATCATTAAGGGGGGCCAACTGTAGCAACAAGTGGTCTTCCATGAAGCAATGCAAAGGTGCAAGTACCGGCAATGGATGACATGCTTTCTAGTTATCAGCACAACATCGATGCATGAGTTTTTTTATATGGAGCGAATGATGTACGCTTTGTCAAATTAGGTGACAAACGAGATAAATGTATTAGACACTGCACAAAACTTCCGGACAAAGGAGGGGCCGGCGCCCCATTTGGCCTCCACGACGCGCCGCCAGTGCATCCTGGCCGCAGACACGCCGCACGCGTCACAGCGCGCGCTGTGTAAGGATTGGGATGAACAAAACTATTATATTAGTAGTAGACTAGTAGTACAAATACAAATACAGGGTCTGTTTGATTGCTCGTTTATATGTAGCTCGGCCGTCTTCCCTAGCCAGCCTAGCTGTGGCTAGGCCACGATGGGATATTGTACTTCAAAAGACTTTGTTTGGTTGCAATCTCTACATAGCTCGGCCAGACCTAACTCCTGTTTGGTTGCTCTCCCTCCCCTGCCGTACTTTCCCTCGTCCGTGCCCCCTCCCCTGTTCCCCATACTCGCCGCCCGCGCCTTCTACCCGTCCTCGCCGCCGCTCCTCCGCGCCGCCCCAACCTCGCCACCTTGAGCCGCCGCTCTTCCGCGCCCGCGCCACCCCGACCTCGCCACCTCAAGCCGCGGCTCCTCCGCGCCTGCGCCGCCGGCCTCGCCACCTCGAGATGCCGCCTCCGCGTCGAGGATCTCGTTGGAGCAGCCATGGCTCCTGCGCTCCTCCTGCTCCACCTCCTCGCCGCGGCTGCCGGCGTGGCTGTCGCTCCCTCTCCTTGTGGCGGAGCTATGCCGTCGCCGCGCATCTCCCCCACCTCGCCGCGGCTGCAGGTGTGGCTGCCGCTCCCTCTCCTCGCGGCCGCCGGCGTGGCTCTCTCTCCTCGCGGCTGCGCCTCCCACCCCTCCTCACGGCCACCGCAGCAGGTCCCGCTTCCCCTTCCCCTCGTCGCGGCGGCGGCAGCTCCCGCCCCCTCACGTCGCAGCGGTGGAGCCTCCTGCTTCCCCTCGTTGCGGCGGCGGCGACTTCCGCCCCTCTTCGCGGCTGCGGCGGCGCAGGGAGGGAGAGGACGGGGGGAAGTGCTCCCGCGGCCGCACCGCTGCCGGCGCGGAGAGCGGAGCGGGACGGGTGCATGAGGGGAGGGGAGAGAGCCACACAGGGTGCTCCACTGCCCATGTTGGCCAGGCCAGATTAGAAACGCCAGATCGCCGTTCCCGCGGAGCCACCCGTGCGGACTCAAGTTGCACAGTTTGGACCGGGCTAGGGGAATGGGGTCTTTGGCCAAACACTGGCCATGTCCTGGCCTGGCCAGCCCGCTAGCCATGCAACCAAACAGCCCTAGAAGCACCAGAAGAAGCCAGGCACTGCTATCCTTGGGGGATGCACAAGAACGAGGGTCACCAAGAATTGAAGAAGCCCCAGCTCCGCAAAGTCGAGCGGCAACAATGTTTCCAACTCTCAGCCTACGTGAGCACCATCGCTCGCTCGATCCCACCTGAGCGAGCGCTCGTGAAATTGACAGCCCCGACAATGACTGTCCGAATATCTCACGGCTCAACCAGCCGGATTCCACACCACTTTCCTTTTTTCAAAACCTGCCACTAAACTGACTGTTCACCGTGCGACGACATCCACTACCGAACCTTTCAAAACAAAACATCTTCTCTTTTTTTTAAAACAAAATCACTGGTTGTTGGAAACATGCTATAACTCGTCCATACCAGTGGACACGGACTATTCAAATAGATTTCAAACTCTTACCAGAGTTGCACACTGTACCCACAAGTTTGAACTCAGCAACACCATCGTCATGAGCGTCCGATTCTTCTCAAAACCATATCCAAGCACGACTACCATGAGAATGCCAAGGTCACCACGTCTCCCATTCTAGGTAGATGACGCACACTGCGAAATCAAACCCCACCCCTGGATCCCATTGCTCCCTAGCTCACCTGGTAACTGCCTCACTACTCATGCCGATTCAGGTTAAGCGCAACTGCACACGGTGCTAGTGGTTGCACTATAAAGGAATTATTAGACAAGATGAAAAAATAACTCGATCCTTTACACTAGATAGGTGGAAGTTCACCTGCTCATACCAAGCAACCACACCCCCGATCTTTCTTCCGAAAGCACCGGACCAACAACACTCAGAAAATCACCCTGCTCGTAGCATAACCGAAGTAGTTTGCTGTAGTTTTTTTCTTTTTCCAAAATATTTTCCACAAATTCACATTTCAATCTTTACATAAAATCTTTGGTAAAAGAGTTCTTGAATCATTCTTAATCATACTAGTTCTAATTTCGCTTGGGGGTGGGTATCCCGTATGAACGGATAAACCAAGGTTCTTTTTTGACATACATTGTTTATGAAATTAGGTTTTTATTAGATTTAAACTACATACACACAAAATTAATTATTTAATTTTTACTAGTATATATTGGATTATTTGGTCCTTCCTACGTATTATTACTGACGACTCCACCATTGCATACTCCAATATATATCCAAGGTAATTAATTATTGCAGTGTTATGTCTATAAAATTGGCCCCAAGTCAATTGATTTTGTGTCACAACCTAAGGTCTTATGCCAAAGCAGTATCTTATATAAGATACAACTTTCCTCTCTTTCTTATTAAATATTTTGCCACATCAAAAAAAATCCTACGTGACAACTAGTTAGCCCCTCCTTTGGAATGTAGGATTTTCATTGAAATTGTACAGGAATTTTACAAGAAACAATTTAATTTCACACATTAGGTTTAAGGATAATCAGGCTCGAACTGATGACTTCCACCACGTCAAGGTGACACTCTACCGCTGAGTTATATCCCTTCCCCGCCCCATCGAGAAAGAGAATTAACGAATCCTAAGGCAAAGGGGCGAGAAACTCAAGGCCAGGCCACTCTTCCTCCGAGTTTTCTTTCCGCACTATTATGGACAGTCAAATAATGGGAAAAATTGGATCTATTTCCTCGCTGATGGATTCTTTCCAATCTTAAGACTAGAGATGGCAATGGGTACCCGACACCCGAGTACCCGACGGGTTTTACCCGATATAAAGGCGGGTATGGGATGATTTCTCCACCCGCGGATACGTTAATGGGCACAATCTTATACCCGTCGGGTACGCGGGTGCGGGTACGGGTGCATACTACCCATACCCGTGTACCCATGGGTAATGTAATTTATACCCGTCTCAACCATACATTTAGTCTATATAATTAAGCACATATAAATGTATATTAGGCAAAAAATATAGTTAACTTGGTTGTTTCAATATCATTTATTATTGTCTTCAATTTATTTACTCATATTTAGTGTTCTACATTTTTAATTATGCCATTATTAATCATATTTGTGCTATTTAAATATGTGCATAGTGGATATTTAATCGGGTATGGGTTACCTGACGGGTTTTTTTACCCACGCGGGTACGGGTATGGGTAAAATTTCATACCCGCGAGCGGGTATGGGTATTGTAGTGGGTAAATTTTTTGCTCACGGGTACGGGTATGGAACGGTAGTACCCGACGGGTACGTACCCGTTGCCATCCCTACTTAAGAGGGTAGACGACGAGGGCATATGCGTGTGAATGCTTGGTTCAAGCTCTTCACATAGACATGATCTCGGAAGAAGCGAGTCGCTTCCGGTGCCGGCTTGTAGTCTCTACTGTCGGCACACGCACGCCGCCCGCCATCATGCCTCCTTGGTTCGGGACGAAGCCAAGCGGGCCGGATTGTAGGAAGTGGGTGATACTGTCGTGACGCTTTGGTGACGAAGGTCACCGGGGTGACTATGGAAGGATTCCGTGGTAGTCTCTGACTCCCTCCAACTCAATCAATATCAAGAACATGTCGTGAGCATGGGGGTTTGGTTAGGCTTGGTTGAGTTTGTAAGAAAAGATAGTAGGTTGAGGGGCTTCATTGATTAGTAAACCTACAGTGCTGGTAAGGTCGGGACCATGGTCGTCTCTCTCCACTTTGCCGGCCGATAAGATCACTGAGATTCTTTCCACCAAAGGAATGCAGGGAATGACCTTAAGCTTCCATACGCAAGAGAAATGAAGACCACCTTCCTCATTAAATGGCTGGCATACATTAATTGGAATTCCTCCCTATGGTCAGATACTAGCATCATCTTATTTTAAGGGTGCTTTCGAGTATTCATTAAACTGGATGATTGGCAAGTTAAATTAAATTAGAATTTATAGCATTGCATTTATAGAAAAAATACAGTAACAAGAAATTTTCTCGTGTTTGAAAAGAGACCTTAATGAGTATGATACTACCAATTAGGAATAATCCTACCCCAACCGCGTCGCACCGCCATCCCTCGCCTCCTGCACCACCGCCTTATCTCCGCCTCTCATGCCGATCTCGTCTCTGGCTCCTACTCTGAGTTCGTCGCCCCTTGGCTCACTGCTGGAGCCTCCCCTGACTCCGGCGGCTACTGTCGCCACCCGACTTCACCGCCACCGCTAACCTTCGGGGCGCTGACGCCTCCACCACCCCCGCCACCTCCTGACCCCGCGACCGCCGCTAACCTTATTGGCGAGGCCCGTCTTCGGCCTACTCACCTCCTCTGCCTCCACCGCCCACCGGCCGTCCTTCACAACCTGGCTCTGAGGGCTCCCGCCTCCATCTCTGGGCTAGTGACCTCTCCCAACCCCCTCCTTTACCTCCAGTGAACACAAAAGCCTTTCCCCGACAACCCTGGCCCTGAACCCTAACCTTGGCTCACCGGTTAGAGTTTATGTACAAGTGGTCGGCTAAAGATGTGATTTTTCCTTGTCATCCTAGGAAAAAAATAGCCTCCGTCAGACTGCAGTACGTAGATGTGATTTTGCCTTCACCTTGAATTGACGCGCAATTGGGGAGAAAAAAAACTGTGTTCGCATCTCAAAGAGACGGTGAGACATGAGACTATTCTGCAAACTGAAATTCGGAGAACATGCACGGATCGGACAGACGCAATGGATTCTTCTTATAACCACAGAAATTGTATGGGTAGTCTTCCTCGTCCATGGGTATAGCTACGTCATCTCGTTGGTGATGACGATATTTCCATCCCAGTTTCCCAGCAGCCAAAATGTACTCTACTTTCCGACTTGTCGTCGGTATAATAGTCTCCGCAACATGACTAATAGCACTGTTTCCTGGCCACTTTACAACACGCACGCCTTTACTGTACTACTACGTACGTTAACATATATAAGTGACCACCATTTAACCTCGCCTCAAATATGCAAACAGGAACATTGAACGGTGCAAAAACAGCCTGCTGCATTGGTCGTATTGTATGATTGTATCTCTACGAACCAGCAGAGCAGACGCAGAGCTAGGTAGCGACGCCGACGAGCCATGTCGCCGCCGGTGAAGGTGTTCGGGTCGGCGGCGTTCACCAACGTGGCGCGGGTGCTGGTTTGCCTGGAGGAGGTTGGCGCCGAGTACGAGGTCGTCGACATCGACTTCCTTGCCAAGGAACACAAGGGCCCCGAGCACCTCGCCAGAAACGTAACAATTTAGTTTCTGAACTGCAAGAGTTGTATCGCGCGCCGATTCCAACTTGCTTATTTCTTTGCTGCTAATAATGCTCATATCCCATGCATTTCAGCCGTTCGGACAAGTCCTGGCGTTCCAGGATGGAGACCTCATGCTCTTCCGTAAGTCCATATCTCGATCACGCGCATCAAGCCATTCTACATATTAGTTTAATTTCTATATATACAAATTCTCTTCGGAGTCCCGTGCGATCTGCCGGTACGTTCTCCGTAAGTACAAGACGCCGGACGGCAGCAGCAGCAGCAACCTGCTTAGGGACGACGGCGACCTGGAAGGATCGGCGCTCGTCGACGCCTGGCTGGACGTGGAGGCGCTACAGTACGAGCCGGCGGTGCACGCGGTGTTCGTCCAGCAACGCGTCGTCCCGGCGCTCGGCGGGACGCCCGACGAGAGGGTCATCGGCGACAGCGGAGCACAGGTACCTCGCCGGCGGCGACGCCGTCAGCCTGGCGGACCTCAGCCACTTCCCCTACACGTACTACTTCATGGGGATGCCGTACGCCGCCGTGTTCGACTCCTTCCCTCGCGTCAAGGCCTGGTGGGAGGACCTTCTGGCCCGCCCGGCGGTGCGCAAGGTCGCCGCGATGATGGAGATGGACGCCCGCCCATCTGGTTGATGAAGAACGGCCAAGAGAACATTAAACATATGCATCTCCTTCACGCGCGTCACTCACTGTCATTCTTGGACACAGACTGACAATGCATCCAACGGTTCATATACATATGCCCCGTGTTTAGCTGAAATTAATAAGTGCGTCGCAAAAAAGATCGTGTTCTGCTATTTTACTATTACTAAAAGTAGACTTTTTTTTAAGGTCACCATGCTAATTCTCATAAGATGTGTTTTAAAAAAATAAATCCAAGACATTTTTAGAAAATGGAAATCAGCCATCCATCATTTTCCTTTTCCAAGCACCATTTTTTATTTTTTTTAAATTTTCCGAGCCAGACCTTTTTTTTTCCTGTCCTCCGCCATTGATTTAGCACCTTTTGCCAAAAGGACAATTGCTTCCTTGAGTTGGTGCTAGTTAAAAGAATTGAGTGGTGGTGGTGATTGCAAGCCCGGCCACAACTTCATTGCCAAAAGCGAAGTGAATTCGTGAATTCATCACTAGTGGACAAATATCACAGCAGGTGTACATCATTTGAACATCTCGTGGAGACATTGCCTAATTTTACCTATTTTTCCTATGCTACGCCAGATGACTTCTTGTGTTACTGTACAGCTTTTCCGAGGAGATAGTACAAGATAACTATATATGTACATCGCAAATCACAAACATCTATCATCTGACAGAGCCTCCTGGGGTTGTAGGACTTGGGGGCGTCCGTGGGATGACAAACTGGTCAATGATGCGCACCGCATTGATCGGGTCCAGGCCTGACGCAGCCCTCCATTTGCTAGGAAACTTCCTGGTGTAGCTCATTTGGAATGGCTGCTTGGGTTCCATGTCCCAGTCAGGATCCAGCATCCAATCTTTTGGCACCTGATTCATTCAGGAAATTGAGTTATTTATATCACGGCAACATAGTTTTTTTATACAAAAAAACATTAGAGTCGGTTTTTTCTTACCTTGTCCACAGCCAGGGTGAAGACCTCAAGGTCTCCATTTTTCTTAATGTGGAACCGTGTGAATGCCTTATAATTTGCTATACGCAGCGAGGAGAAGGCCTCATCAAAATGGATATGGAACCAGTTTATGCATAGATATAAGTAGCTCCCAAACACCAGTGATACGACAGGTGTTGACAAGACCCAGAAGTACAGGAAAACACAGACATAGTAGATGATAGCACCTCCCCGGGGAAGGGACTCTATTCCTTTTCTGCAGATTGTGCTTCTAGTTACAGCCATGACCTGAAAGAGGACACTGCGTAAATGGAAAATGGTCTGGGCCATCAGAAACGATCTAGCTGTATTTTAGAGGCAAAAGAGTAACCTCTGGAATGTCGAATGCAGACATGAGGTACTTGATACATGCAGGGTATAGCCCAAAGGTCCAATGCTCGAGGCGAGTACGAAGTCCTGTGGGATCAGGGAAGTGCTCGCTTTCCACCTTCCGGTACCATTCGTAAAGGGTATGGTAGCCTGAAAATGAGTAAAACAACAAACTTGTTTTACATTGTGGATGGAGATGAACATCATAACACATGAAAGAGCACCTCAAAGAATAAACAGAGTGAAAATGGCGCCCAGGACGACGCGCGTGCTAGATATCTGAACCGTTGAGTGCAGTAGGTATGCAGTCATCTTAAAGCCCCACTGTCAAGCTCCGTTAGTCACCTAAGTTTCTATCTCATGGTAAAATCTGAGCTGATGTAAAATACAAAAGATCATTTATCTCAGTCCTTGTGCTGCGCCGCTGGGCCCGCATCACCGGCTGCAGCAGGGTTCCTCTTCCTACACCACTCTGCTCATGACTGCCGCCAGAGGGCTGCCCTGTCCCGTAGCCGCCTTCACCTCCTCTCGTGGTCCGCCTCCCCATGCGCCACGGTGCCGCCCCAATCCTCCATGCCAGGGGCACCATCCAGCGCAGCCTCCACTTCCTACTGGGCAATCCGCCACCCATGTCTCCCTCTTCAGCAGCTGGAGCAGCATAGGCAACAGGAGCCACCTCTCCGTGCAAGCAGCCGAAGCAACATGGGCAACAACAGCCGGCAGTCCGCCACGCAGCCAGAGCAGGCGCTGCCGCCGGTCGCCTCGCCTCGCGGGCAGCCAGAGCAGGCGCCGCCGCCGGTCGCCTCGCCTCGCCAGCAGCTGGAGCAGGCGCCGCCCCTGGTCTCCTTGCAGCGCAGGCAGCCGGAGTACGCGCCGCAGCTGGTCACCATGCCGCGCGGACAGCCATAGCAGGCGCCGCCGGCCTGGTGATTTTGGGCACAGTTCGTCATGGGAGGGAGCAGGTCAATGGCCAGGTGGAAAGATGTGTATGTGGGGGGAGGGGGCGGGGTTGGTGAGAGACGGGGAGGGGCGCTCAGGTCATTCATTGGAGCGGGGCGGCGCCCATGGTGGAGATGGTGGCTGGGCTGGGAGTGGGAGAGGAAAGAGAACAGATAGGGAAAAGAAGGGGCGTGGGCTGATAAAGAGGAGATGTCGCTTTCACCGTATGGTAGAAATCCATCGGTTTAACACCGTTGCCTGCTAACGGCAGCACATATCTTACACCTAGACAGAAAGGACCCAGATAAGGTGGGCGCGCGTCCTCCTGGGCGCCAAACAATTATCGAAGAATAAACAGCTGTTGCAAACTATTACACTATCCAGGGATAGGACAGGTGATGAAAAAAGATCACCCATTGTTATCATGTCGCGCTCCAAATCGTGGGCAAGCTCTTTCTTTAGGATAAAAATTGTCTATCTGTGTAAGTACTCGACCCACAGGGGTACGACAGCCCCTAGATGTCCTTAGACCTATGCTTTGGTGTGGAACAGACGAGGGGATTTTTTATCCACTTATAACCACAGCCTGAAATTCGCTCCCACTGGGGGTTGAACCCAAGACCTGAGGAGTGCCATGAGAGCCGCCTAACCAGTTCAGCTAGAGACCCCTTGGCATCTGTGTAAGTACTTAAGTTGTAGTTCCTGAACAACAAAGCTACATGTGCATGTGCAGGGGAGGGGGGGGTTGTGGACAACCTGATGTTGCTAATAGATGGTTCCGGATGCAGATTTCAATAGCTAATTCCATAAGTAGCATCAGCAGCACAGCCGATGTCAGATGAGCAGCAGCATGAAGAAAACCCAGCAAAGCACGCCTCCTACGTGACAGTTTTGTGGGTACAAAGAAAAATGATACCATCGATAGAGTGAGGACACCAGCTAGGGATACATAGGACCGCTCTAGAATCTCAAAAACAGCATTCAACATTGCAATGAAGAAACCATTGATACGACCAGCCCAGGAGTCTTCATGTAAGATCCGAAATGAGTCACACTGTATAGCACAACATATTTGCATCAGGCCACAATAGAAATAGTAGTAACTGAATAATTTATTAGTGCTGGTGCAATATCCACAAATTAGTAGTGCAGTCTATTGCTACTCTCCTTTCATTATATAATATTTGCAAATTCCCTATATGCACAGGCAAAAAATAATCCCATTTGCTGGTTCACAAAATTTGTGGGAGGGCAGAAAATTGATATAACTGCCTTTATTGAAAAAATATAACGACATTGTGCAAGCCCTATTAGAAATGTTCCCATGAAGTCTCAGAAAGTGTCTACTGAGCACCCTTGGTGATAAGCTAGGGATGATCTGGTCCTATGAATACATACACCACTGATTACAGGATGGCTAAAGCTGTCCCAGAGTTCTTACATATTATGAACTATATTTGCCATCCTTGGTGCCAACTCTAAGAAACCATTGATGAACTTGTACCACCAAAAATAAAGGTACCATGCTATTACATAGAATGTTATTTTCATGTTTTTGTATTTAGCATTTGTGAATGTGAAAACCAAACCTTAAGCTTTTACTTTAACCTAAGAAGGGCAGTTTTCTACCAAAACTATACAGTTCAAGAACAAATTCATCTAGCTTCTCTCACCTGTGGAAACATTGAGAAAACCAATACGAAGTACACGAAACCACCGATAACATCAAATTGCCAATTTTTCCTTCGGAATTTCAAAATATTACCAAGCGCTATCTGGAGAGACAAACAAAGAACTTAAGTTACTTGACAACACAAAACCACTCAAACAACATGGCCAATCAAGCGCCGCTATGCAATGAACTAGGAATAAGGTAAAAAAAAGCACGAGTAAACCTTACCTTGCTAGAATCATAATAAGAAGGATATGTAGATTTTGTTTCATACTTGTTCCCATAAAATACTCTGAAATTCTCAAAGACATGAGTTGGATGCAAAAAAGCCCCACCACAGCCATTTACAAGTAAGTGCTGTACATGAACTGGTCCATTTGACTCAATGCAAGAATGCCGCATATAATGGTGCAGATCGCCAGCCATCCGCAGTTTGCATCTTCCCCTGAGGTACTCCTTTATTAAATATGCAACGTTTGTTCCAGTGCTGTCACCCCAGTACCAATCAAGGAGCCAGTTTGGTTCATGAGTTATAACAATTACAGAATCACTTTCTCCGACCTGCAAACTTCCAGATGTAAATATGAAGTCAACTAAAACTAGATCCTGCGATCTTCAACTTTTTTGCTTGTGATAAAAATATCTTCTATAGTACTGATCAGCATTATCGAGTAATGTCCTACAGAGTACTATTGAACCATCAACTTTAACATATAAGACATAGCACCTACAAAAACAAATTCCTGGTAACATGTAGACCAGAGAATGAAATTACCTTCTGTCGACACAACTCTGCAAAAAACTTGAACTGATAGACATCAATGTCACCATGGAGAGCTTGGTCAAGGCCAAAAACCCACCAGCCATTGGGAAGCTTCAATGCAAAATAACTCTTCTTCTGAGGTAGGAACCACCCACCCAGCCAACTCTTGTGACAAATATACCTCATGAATGTGTTTAGTCCATCAAACCAATCTGTTCATAGATGTGTAAATTTCAGTCATCCAGATTATTTGAAACATCAATTCACAATGACATATTTTGAAAATATGTTTGGCATTCCATGTTAACACATCATAGGCACAGCATACTCAGAAAATGACAAGAAACATAAACAAATAGATTGCACACAGCAACATAGGCGTACTTTTATAGATGGGTGGTCATTACCATGGTTTCCGGGAATCATAAAGCATTGTGGTCCACGATATCGCTTGAGCTCAGAAACTCCAAGAGGAAGTTCAGGTTTCTCCAGTGATATATGTTCTGGTTTATACCAAGCAGGAGGCTGAAGAGCATACTCAAAAGGGCAGAAAAAACGCCGTTCATATGAAAATGAGGATGGATTTGGATATCTGTGGATATAAGCAAGGGAACTCCCATTATATAAGTAAACAAAATAATAATGAAACTTATAATGGAAAAACATTAATACGAGATATAATCTATAGCTGTAATGTCAACTTGTCAAGAACTAAATGACTTTCTACTAGTTATTTAGTAGTCAATGTTAATGAGAAACATACGCAAGGTCTCCACCAACGAGTAGCAGTTGTCCGCGTGGAACTGTTAGCCTTGAATCATCAGATTTTATAACTAGCGAAGGTTGAGCAAGTAATCGTGCTACAGCATATGTAGAGTTGCCACCGTCTCCAGTATCTGCAATGAAGTCAAACCAAAGCTCATCTTTTTCATCAAGATGATCATACAGAAGGTCGTGGCTGTTGGCTTCATCAGGAGTTTTATTCATAGCAGCCTGGTCGCGGTAAGGAAAAAATGTCAATAATTATTTTAAGACAACCATAGGCTCAACCTGCTAGCAAAGCAGTACACAAGTGACTACCATTATGTGCCTATCAGGGAAACAAATGCACAGGCAGAAACCATGGAAGAAGGGCATTACAGCAAAGAAAGAATTGATGTACCTGCATCATACGCATGTCAAATCGACCAACAAATAGAGTTACAGATATCATGAGGTCAAAGACAGTTTTAAATAAATCAGTTGATGTCCTGCAGAACAAATTACCAACTTGTAAGTAACTTATCAAGTGCATAGTGTAATAATTTATGTGTTGACTAATAACATACCCAGAGTACCAAGGAACCATGTCCTCAAAATCTGGTTTCAACTGTTTCTTCAATTTCTCATACTCCGAAATTGTCAAAGGATGAGTTAAAGCCCATCTGTATATCAAATCAGAGAGAATGAATATGAAACGAGTCCAAAACCAAACCAACCAAAAACACATTTCAGTTTCTGTTATTCACCAAGAGTTATATGGTTACACGGTAAACCATTTGTGCGTGTTTAGTTGCCTCCTTAATTACAAACATGTACCAAATAAGGTGATAGTAGTGAGTGATGGCACCAAGTGTGTAGTACCCTAATTTAGGAGGTAATAACATGAGAGCCACTGCAAATATGTCTTCATGCAATTAGTTTCTTTAATTACATTAGTATCCAATGCATAGAACAGAGCTACCAGGTTGAATGCTACAGCAGACAGAATACCCTAGTTTACTAATATAGTAAAATGAGAATCTGATGTCCTATCTGATGTATTGCACCACAAGCTGAGATAATGTTCTAGAATATCATCATGTAACTGATAGGTGATAAGCTGGATTAATCCTTTGAGCATTTGAGAAGTTCCTCTACTGAGAAATTGATCAGAAAGAATCTTTTGTAGAAATGGAAAACTGAACTACTGAAGTGTTCAGGGAGTTGACATACCCAGTTGAACGCTCTACAACGTAATTGGCAATGTAAAGACCAATGAATGTAGCCCACAAAGAGTATACTGGCGAAATTTCATTGGAGTACCCAGATCCATTGGAAGACAACTGAACCAGAAAAGACATGAATAAACTTAAAAGGAAAAAAAATAAAGAGCAATATCTAAAGATTAACAAAAGATGCAGTATACTAACTTCTCCATAAATGGCCCATTTAGAGAGAAGAGGGTAATCACTAGCAGAACCAACTGGAGCAAACCAGGAGGAGCAAATCTGCTCTTTAAATTTATGCATGCGCAATAGCCTTGAGATCAGTGTGTTGTCATCATGCTTTGTCCAAAGTGAGAATGCAATCCAGCTAGCAGTTCTACGGTCAACAGATTTATCTCTTGAAATAGTCCTGTTACCACAGTGGCTGTAAAACACACAGCAAGCTATGCTTATAACCTGCAATAAGACTCAAGATATAAATAATACATAATGCACAGCTAACTAAAAAAAGGCTAAATAAAAAAGGAAGACACTAGAAACAATGTCACAATGCAACTTACCGCACAGTTTTGTACTATAGTAAGCATCTCTGGCTTCTTCTCTGCCATTCGGGAAACAAGACCCAGATACCAAAGGCCAAGAAATATGATATGGAAGACCATCAAGAAAATTAGAGAAGAGATATAAATTGTGAGGAAAAGGGAAAGATTCATCCGCAAATCCAAGCCCATTGACTGAAAACTGGGCAGATGGTATAGTGCTGCCAAGAATATCCAAGCAATGTACCTGCATTTGCAAATAGCTTCAGAGAACCAAACATCTTGTTTTACTTAGAGCACTAGTTTGCAGACAAGAAGTTAGCTTACCAGCGGTTGAAGTTTGAGTAGTTTGGTTTGATGGTTTTCCTAATAAAAGGTGATGAGAAGAAATAGAAGAATCCAATCAAACAAGCATACATGGACCACCATTTAAAATTCTTGTCCAACTTTGTTATAAGGTTTTGCAAGTTATCCGAGGAAACGAAGAAAAGCCAACAAGCAAACACAGCAATAATGAAATGTCTTGAGTGCTCATGCGGGTATGGATATCTATGAGTCAATATGTTCCTCATCCTCTCCATTTTGAGGGATTCAATCAGACGGCCAGAGGGCTGCTTACGGAGTTTTTCTTTTCCCATCAAAATATTGCATCCCAGGTCAGTGATTCATGCTCCTACTTAGGGCAAACATATAGTGTACTTTATCAGTTGAGAAATGTCTCAGATTTGTACCCCCTGCATAACACAACAATTGTGACGTCAACCTTCTGATAGGATATGATAACATTAAAAGAAAAACAATACAATTAATTCACAAAGGCATGACAAAACACACTCAGAACAGCAAAATAAATAAAAAAACTACTAAAAGAGAACACAAACTTCCAGCTTAGATGAGAAAAACTAAATCTTAGTATGTTGAATTCCTTACGATATAAAAGAACATACTACTAAACTAGTGTATTAATTTTGGTGATTGAACATGACTTTTGGAAATCCAATCAACAACTTTGGACTTTGGACCATGAACATACAAGCATGACATCTTAGAATTTATCTCCCTAGCTAATCATTTCAACTCCATTGTCTAGTCCTTCTACAATCAGATTCACACCCAGATCTGCATAACGAAATAATCAGGATGTCTACCTTCATCTGACAAAACATGATAACATTAACTAAAAAAGGCAACCGATACATTCACAATGGCATGGCAACAAGCATGCAGAGGGCCTGATCGGTCAGATTGCTGGCTTGCTGCTGCAGCTGCAAAGCACAACCAGCATCCAGCTGCAGCTCACCTCTCTCTAGGAAAGAACTGCTCTGTGCTCTGCACTCACACAACATAACAGAAGAGGCTGCTGCTCTGTGCATGATATTTTCTTTAGATATGGCTAAAGGATGCAAGATACATTTGAAAATGATGATTCTTTTACATATAGAAATGATTACATAGCCATGATATAGCCTAAAAATGATGCATCCCCATGCTGTATTATCGAAGATGGAAAAATTGAAAAAAAAAAAAACAAAAGAAAGCAGAAAAGGAAACATAAGTAGACAAATTGATGAGCAGATGACATCACCAGGGAAAAGAAACCTACTCATGACTGACTATCGACATCAATACAAGCAAGAAAGCTAGATAGCTCCAGTAGAAGAAACTTGGCACAACACATCATTACTACTACGAGCACATATTTCATCAACTTGCCCAGAACCCATGACAGGACCATATAGCTGCATTGAACTAAGAACTGAAAGTCTGAAACCACCCATTGTCCATGAAAACGTACTAGCATACGGGACGAGGCAAAACCAAAATTCAGTGAGAATTAAGCAAACTGACAGATTTAAAAAAATGCACTTTTTAATCTACAGGAGTATATAAAACGACTTGGCATGCGGCTATCGAGGACGCACAAGAATCGCACCTTTTTTACTCGAAATTCAAGGAGCCTTGATTTCCAGATTACAGAGCAACGTAATAAAGCAGCAGGGGTCAACAAACTCGATTTGGAGGAGGGGAAAAGGAATGGGCCGGAACAGGGAACTGAAGCAGGGAAGGAACTAACGAACCGCCCCCTCAAGATCCGCCCCAACTTGTCCCTTCGAGCGGGCGGCGAAGAAGAAACACCACGGAATTCCAACACGAAACGAAACGGAGGACGGAATTAAAAAACCTAGAGAAATCGAGGGCTCCACCAACCTGTGTGCCGGCGCCTGGCCGGTAGCTTGCCAGGGCAAGAAAAGAGAAGAGTTTCCTATTCTGCAGCAAAATTCTGCTCGAATCGGCGGCCGAATCCGCTGCTCCCTCGTCTCGAGGAGGAGGGGGGAGGAGGAGGCAGCAACTGACACGAAATGGCAAGAAGAAACAGATAAAAATGCTTGTGGTTGTCTCTCGGCGCAGCAGGTGTGCCTGCCTTGTGGCTTTGGTGCGGCCCAACGAGCACGAGCAGAGAGGTCCGGAAACTGCAGGTGCAGTTTTTCTGGGAAGATCCCTGGGTTTTCGGCGTTTTATGATCTGTGTACCACCGCACATTCGCTTCGTGGCGAGGCAAAAGATGCTGTTGATGCTTGCGTCGTCAAATTGTTTGGTCGGTCTCGGTGGAGGCGGTGGTCAGTGGTCACGGTCGCCGGGTTGCTTTTGCTATTCTGTCCCCACGTCATGTTTAGACTAATGTATTTATTACGTACTCAATTTGTCTTAAAATACTAATTATTTTTTCAGTATTCAATATTTTATCGTTCTCTTATTAAATTTTTTGTAAATAATATTTATTTTTATGATTATATTTGTAATTGTAAATATTTTAAACATAGCTTGAATTTTTTTAATGTTATATAAAATTTTTGAATAAGACGAAAACATTGAGTCCTCAAAACAACAATGATTAGAATTTCAGGATACAGGGAGTAGCTAGCTTTAATGTAAATGGTACCGAAAAAAAAAAATACCGCGGCTTGTGTACGTATGGCTGACGGCAAAACATAGGAATGTGATTCTTACAGATAGTGAAAATATGCAATTTCCACCATCGCCTTTCTCATCCTATATCAACGCCGCCTCCTCTTCGCGCCTTTGATTGGACCAACAACCAGCATACCTCCTCCGCTTATGTCAACCTCGCCATGGAGGATAAGTGGAGGTTGTCGTAGGTGGCCCAAGAGAAGCGAGGCAATGATGGACGTCGAGAGTCGAGACCCGTTGTGGCCTAGAGAGAGGGCAGCGTCAATGGATCAACAACCTAGGTCAGTGGATCGACAGTGAGAAAGCACAGAGAAGACTCTCTAATGGAGCTTTGCCGCCACTCCCATCACAGTGGCGCACAGCCGCTGGGCAAAATAGTTGAGTGTGCCGCCGAGCGGTGGCGACAACGAGGGACAGGGCTGCACCTAGCCTCATGGCACACAACTAGGGTTCATACTACCATTTTGGGGGGGGGGTTCCGATAGTATCGAAAGACTACGAAATTTAGTGTTTTTATTGAAAGATTGACAAAAAAATTCTAATTAAAATTTAAAACTTTGAAAGCATACTATTTGAAGGTAAATCGAAATTACCAATATACTGGACGAGGTTAGAACTGAAATTCGATTCCAAACTCTGCACAAAACCACCTTTCATGGCCATCAATACAAACATTCTTTTAAGATAGTTACGCTCTTGCCGGTTTGCCACTTTCACAACCTAACCACAGCCTTCAACACAGTTGCCACCGCCTCAGTCCAGTGACATCCGTCTAGAAAAAAAAAAACGGTTCTACCCTCTGTCCCCCTCCGTTACAAACTACAAAAAGTTTGACTTCTCGACAAATTTGATCTACTCGTCCTATTCCAAAAAAAAAAAAAATCCATAGTTACATTTATTTTCATTGTATTTAGTTTCTTAGCAAATAATCTACGCTATGAAAGAACGAGTTTTCTAAAAATCTTTTTTATCTACAAAGGCATAGGTATACCCCTCACGCTGACCCCACTGTGCAGTTTGGAAAAGGTTGAAAATGGGTGGAAAGGCCCAAAACCCATAGATGCAAAATGTTTCATCCACTTTTTCTCTTTATTTCTCACCTCATTTTATACCCATACCAACATGTTACTTTCCTTCTCTTAGTTTTAATGAGAAAGGAACGACGCTAATCAATCAGGACTCCTTCCATTTAATTCTATTTTCCTTTTTTTCTTTCTTATTGTCTGGTTGATTATGTCACAACACGTGCATGTTGCACGTACATCTATGCTAGTATGCTTAAACTGTGAATTTAATTTTTATATATTTTCGTAAATACTTTGAATAATATGAGTTGGAAAAATTTTTGTGTCAAAAAAGTTAAACGACCTATAAATTGAGATTGATGGAGTACTGGTTGCATTCTAAGTTAAACCATAATAAGTTTGAGCAGGTTTATATACAATAGATTAAAAGTTATGCTACCAAAAATGGTAAAATATATTTTTATACTATACATATTTGACGTCATAAGTGTTGATGTGTTTTTCTATAAATTCGGTCAAATTTACAGTGGTTTGACTTAGTCACTTCGAACAAGCCAGAATTTTATTATTTTATGGATGGAGGGACTAGAGACTCCTTTAAAATCGGTTCTCATGCTCGTTGTGCTCCTTCGTTTTTTTATCTTTTTCTATAATGTTTTAGAGTAAAATGCATACGCGGTCTTTAAACTTGGCATCCTATATTAACTAAGTGCCTGAAGTTAAAAAATAAGGAATCCATGTCCCTAAACTTAGAAAAGCATGTGAAATAAATGTGTCCCTAAAGTTGGCTTTGAGTGTCAGTCAGGTCCCAAAACCACCAATCCATTTGTTTAGTATGCATTGACATGGTTTCTAAATAAAACCACAAAATTTGGGTCCCTAAAGTTAGTTTGAGTGTTACTCGGGTTCCAAAACCACCAATCCACTGGTCTGACTGTACGTCGACCATAGTTTTTAGTAGTAGGGTCCACTTGTCGAGTCCGCATTTTTTTCTTTAACTATGGTACGTGAGGCCCATTTGTGAATAAAATATTTTTAAAATTTTTTTTGTTCATCACTAATGTCTCCTACAGTCCTACTGCCATTCGCAATTATGTATAGGAGTGAGCGACGGCAACGAGGAGACACTCGGCGGCGAGCGCAAGCAATGAGCCAAGAGTACGCAGACAACGACAATAAAAATGGCAGCAGATGCCTATCAGGATTGGACGGCAAGGTGGGCGACAGTGGAAGTGCCAACAATGCTGGCACAGGTGACAATGAAAGAGGAGGACCGTTGGCGGGAGAGAGAGTGTGTGTGGTGGAAATAACAACAACAACAAACAATTTTCATTTACTAATAGACCTCACGTGTCATAAATGAAAAAAAAAAGAGATATTGCCCTGATACGTGGGTCTTATATGTACCCTACCAAACAGCTTTGGAAGGAGAGGATAGCAGATTTAGGACCCAGATGACACAACAACAATCAAGTTTAGAGACCGGAATTTCTATTTTTCTAAGTTTAGGATCTATTTGACACAGTGCCATGTTCATATACCGCGCGTGCATTTTACTATTTTTCTCATGAGCTAGACTTATGCATTTAAAAAAGAAGAATCTTACACTGTTTTTCTCATGAGCTAGACTTATGCATTTAAAAAAAAGAATCATACACTGTATCTGATTCCGACGGTTGTATTATTGCATCATCACTACTTTCCCCTGTGGGGTTTGTTGTTTTACACCTTCTGAGCCCAATCTCCATGTCTCCATCACTCATTCCGCCGTCAATCCAGGATTCCAGCAGCCCTGTACGAGGCAACGGTGTCCCTGAGAGTTTCCTCCGCCGTCCTAAACTTCCACCCCAGGGCCTGCAGCCTCTCGGAGCTGACTCCCTTCTCGTCTTCCGCCTGAACAAACCTGCAAATGATGTCGCCAAATACATAGTATAATCCTGAGTGAGTGAATGCTGTTAACTTGATGTGTGCATCGTCATATGCTTGCACCGATCCGGTTCTCACTTCCTGGGGTAGCCCATCAGCTTCAGATCCGGGTGCAATCTGTTGACAAGGGCGACCATTTCAGACAGCTTCATCGTGTGCGCGCTGCAAATGTATCGCCGCCGGCCAGACGCCTCCGCGGCCTCGTACTGTACGAGAACGAGCGCGTCCGCGACGTCGGGCACGTCCACCATGTTCCTCATCTTCTCCTCGGTGTTTTCGCCTGGACATGGATAGTGACCATGTCATGTATGGATGTTCAGCAGTGCAGGGTATGTAGACCTCGATCGAGACGAGAGGCTAATCAAACCTTTCAGGTATGCGACGAGGCGCATGCTGGTGGTGTTCAGCGTCGGCTGCAGCAGCGGCCCCAGAACCCAGGGCGGGCAGACGGTGACCACGTCCAGCCCGGCCTTCTCGCCGTATGCCAGCGCCTCGCGTTCCGCCACCGTCTTGGAAAGGCAGTGCCAGTTCTAATAAATAGGGAGAGACATGGCGATGAACCCCCCGTGTCAGGTCAGAAAGGGAGCTAATCTATGGTTTTCATGGTTAGTTCGACAGGACCGTTTAATTTAGATCGAGTTCCAATGTTCCATGGATAATATATATATATATATGCAGCACTATACTGCACGTCTGCACCTCAGTGGTTCTGCAGTAGTCCTCGTCCGACCAGCTGTCCTCCTCGACGACGGCGCCATCGCGGATCTTGGGGTTCACGATCACGGCGCCGACCGACGACACCACCACGACGCGGCGGACGCCGGCCGCGTGGCTGGCCGCGAGGACGTGCCGCGTGCCGGCCACCGCCGGAGCCAGCACCTCCACCTGCACGCACGGAGCATCTGAATAATCTGTGGTGGCCCTTGCATGGCTGGATTAATTCAATTACAAACTGCGCACGCTGTTAATTACATCGGGGTTGGGCGGGTTGGCGGCCGGGACGGGGCTGGCGACGTGGAAGACGCCGTCGCAGCCGGCGACGGCGGCGTAGTCCAGCAGGTCGGCCTTGCACAGCCGCAGCCGCCCCCGGGCGCCGTCCAGCGCCATCAGGTGCGCGTTCTTGGGGTCACCTGCGTCGTCGTCGCAAAACCGTTTGGGATCCGATCACTGCAGCACAGTACCGGCAGGCGGCAACAATTCGACGGATGGATCAGATGATCGGGCCGGGAGCGAGAGCTTACTCGGGTCGCGCACAGTGCCACGCACGACGTAGCCGCCTCTGGAGAGGAGGCGCTGCACCAGCCACGAGGCGATGAAGCCCCCGGCGCCCGTCACGCACACCGTCTCCGTCTCCGTCTTCGTCTCGCCCACCGCGCCGCCGTCCATGGCCGCTCTATCCTCGCCGGCGTACGCGCGCTCCCGCTGGCCTGGATATATACCCAGCACACACAGTACACAAATGGGCTGCGCGTGCCGTGGCGTGTCGCCGCACGTGGCGTGGGGGCCCTGACAAGTGTAGCGGTTCCAGTTCAGAGAGGCAGGCACGCACACCACGCCTGCGTCTCGAAACGGAAGAAAAAAAATGAAATGCTGACGCTTGCGTCCTCATGTTCAGGAGCCCACAAGCAGCCCATGCCACGCCCGGCGGCCCACATCAGTGGTTTCGGCCTGGAGGAAATTTTTTTATTTTTATATTTATTTAAATCGTTTTTTGCAAAAATAATTGGAAGTTTCGAAAATTTACAAAAATAACCTTATACCGCCGCCTGAAACGGCGGTTTTTAAATACCGCCGGCCGGCCCGGCGGTTTTTAAAAACCGCCGTTTCATACGGCGTTATGTTGTCAGCGCTGCGGGCGTGGCGTAGTGGGTGGGCCCGGAGGTAAAAAACGCCGGCTGCACCGGCGGTTTTTAAAAATCGCCGGCTGAGACGGCGGTATTTAAAAACCGCCGCCCCAGCCGGCGTTATTTTGCCCCTAAAAAAAACCCTCCCCCCGGCCGTGCCTCTTCCGTGGCTGGGCAAGGCTTCTTCCGCGTCTGGGCAAGGCACAAGAGGGATCCGGCGGCTCGGCGGGCGAAGGCGCGGCGGCGGCTCGGGCGGCGGCTCGGCGGGCGAAGGCGCGGCGGCGGCTCGGCCGGCGGCGCGGCGGGGGCGGCGGCGGCTCGGGCGGCGGCGGGCGGCGCGGGGCGCGGCGGGGGGCGGCGGCGGCTCGGGCGGCGCGGGTGCGGGCGCGGGCGGGCGGGCGGCGCGGCCGGCGGCGGCGGATCGGCGGTGAGCATAGCATTTCATGCGCTGCTTGTAGTTTTACTGCTACCGGTATGTCATTCCATGTAATACTGATAGTGTTAGTGGTTTAGGTACAATTACTTATATTAGTTTAGGTAATATTAGTGGTGTTAGTGATACGTAGCGGTTAGTTTCTATGAACATTAGCGCTACGTTAGTTTTATTTAGTAAAATTTCATGTTAATTTACAATATTTGTATTGAATGTTTAGGAAACGCGCTTTAGATTAAATATTCAGTAATTAGAATAAGTGTAAAATCTATGTAAAATCACGTGTGTATATAAATATATGCAGTTACATATGTACTAAGTATAGATTTTGGCATTGTCACATTTGTTCAGGTCATGTCGGAAAAAACATACTTTCAGATTTACTATGGTCAAGGAGAGATACGTTACGGTCAGTTTGGGGTAGATTTGAGTGGATTTAGGTCAGTGACAAAAGGGCTTGACAGAGCAACTGAAAGGCCATTCCGTTCGGTGTATAACTGGTTCATGAAGTGTTTCAAGTTGGATGCTGATGAATGTGAATTGCACATTTTAGCAGTAACAACCAGGACCTCGTCCCCTGTTTATTGGGAATTAGTTCCAATAGATAATACCACCTTCTGGAAGAGGTTTGTTGATGTTAGCCTGCGGCGTGGTTTACCTCTGGTTCTTTTTGTGCAAGCATATGAGAAGGTGATTGTTGAAGCACAAACCACACATGTCTATGATGAGGCCACAATAGTTGAACAAGTGGTAGAAAACAATGTCAATGAGGTTAATGAGATAGGCGATGATGACCAAGCTGAAGGAAGCCAACCTGTTCGGGAGCCAAGGGGTGAGGTAGATGAGGGTGAACACATTCCAGGTTTGGTTGAACAGATGCAGCGGGAGGACACCGAGGGTGATGTACGTGGTGATGAAGATTCAGATAATGACGATGATAGGCCGGTGCAAGTTCCAAGTCAATGGAACAACTATGATCACTCTCAACTGTTGGTGAATGAAGGTGAAACAGTGCCATGGGAGTACAGTGAGAATGAAGTATCTGTGGGTGCTATTTACCATAGCAAGATAGAACTGAAAGAGGCTGTGCAAAGATGGGCGGCCAAAAGCTTGAAGAAAGAGTTCAGAGTTGTGAAGAGTAGCCCGCAAGTGTATGATGTGAAGTGCATACGAGATGATTGTCCTTTTAGGGTCCATGCATATATGGGAAAGTATGATACTTTCTGGTCAGTTTCAAGAATTGAACATCATACATGCATCCTTGAAGAGCTAGAAGTTCAGCACCGTAACTTGACAGCTGATTTTGTGGCTCAACATATGTACTCAAAGATAGTAAATAATCCAGGATATGAGCCTAAGTCAATAATCAACAGCATTGAAGATGACTTCCAATACAAAATAAGTTACAGCAAAGCTTACAGGGCGAAACAGAAGGCGTTGGAAATGAGATGGGGAACGTATGAAGCATCCTACCACAACCTCCCACGTGTGCTGCACACACTATGTCAGCGTAATCCCGGTAGTTACTTTGAGATCAAGCACTATAATTTGCCTGAAGACCCCACAAAGCGCGTTCTTCAGCGTGCTTTCTTTGCATTGGCGGCGTGCATCAATGCATTCCAGTACTGCCGCCCAGTGCTATGCATCGACGGAACCTTCCTAACAGGGAGGTACAAGGGCACCATGTTGACTGCCATTGCGGCAGATGGTAATAATCAGGTTCTCCCGCTTGCTTTTGCGTTTGTTGAGAGTGAGAACGGAGACAGCTGGTACTGGTTTTTAGAGCGGATCAAGTCATGTATTGTTCAGGATCGGCAAGATGTGTGTGTCATTCATGATCGCCACAAAGGCATTATGCAAGCAGTGCAAGATTTACAGGAAGGATCTGTACAACGTCAACGAACACCGAAGTGGGTTGATTTGAAGAGTCGATGGTGCATGAGACATATGGGAGCAAATTTTCAGAGTCAGTTCAAGAGTAAGAAACTAACCACTCTTTTTAAGAGGCTTTGCAGTCAGAATCAAGAAAGTAAATTCAATGTTCTGTGGAAAAAGCTCGATGAGCTCACGAACAAGCAGGCTGCCGAACTAAGACGCAGGGGTGTGAATGCAGAACATGAAGAGCCAATTGCAATGGAAGACGTGGGTCTTGACGGTCCGAATGTGCGACGGAGGCCTGGTCGTTCGATCAAGTCGTTTTCTGAGTGGATTGAGCATGAGCCGAAGGAGAAATGGTCTCTGTTGCATGATGAAGGAGGTGCTCGTTATGGTATTATGACCACGAACCTTGCAGAGGTGTACAACTGGGTCCTACGTGGCATCAGAAGTATGCCACTGGTTGGGATTGTGGAATTTTACATATACCGCACAACACAATATTTTCGGGAACGCTATCCTAAAGCTGAGAAGGTGTTTCTGGACCACGGCCTCATATATGGCCAGAAATTCTCTGAGTATATGGAAAAAGCAAACAAAAAAGCCGCAGGTCACCGTGTCAGGAACATGGGTGTCGCTGAGCATCGATTCGAGGTTCTTTGTCGGGACAAAGGACGGAGAGGAGGAAATCATGAAAGACACGTGCAAGAATGTGTCTTGTACAATAACCATTGTGTCTGTACCTGCCACAAGCCGAGGTTATACCATAGGCCCTGTACACATGTCATTGCTGCGTGTGGAGAGGCTGGAGGTTTGAATGCCCGTATGTTTGTGTCGCCCTATTTCATGAAGGATGCAATCTATCACACCTGGAAGTCCGAGATATATGGGTTCGCCATGGCCGGAAATTTCACCAGTACTCCAGATGGTGCCCCTGATTTCATTCCCAATCCCCATCCAGACATGAAACAACAGATTGGCCGACGTAAAACCCGTCGCATTCGTAACAACATGGATGACGCCGAAGCTGGGCCACGAGTTGTCATTTGCTCCAGATGCAATGAGTTCGGACACTCGTACAAGAAATGCAATAGTACAGCTCAAGGAACCACAGGGAACATACATGAAACTGGATCATCGAGCCAAGGTCAACGCAATCGGGGTCGAACCGATGAAGTCATTTAATGTCATTTAGTTGGTGCCATGTATTTGAATAACATGACGTGTAAGTCATGTTAATTATAACTATGGAACTGTTGTTTTAATCGTGTATTGTAATAGCTCGTGGATTTCAAATTATAACTATGTAACCTATGATCTTAATTATAACTTTGTAACTGTTGTCTTAATCATGTATTGTAATAGGTTCTGCCCGTTTCAATCGTGGATTTTAATAGCTCGTGGTTTTTAATATCTTCTGTTAATTTTCTGCTAGTTCTATGCGATGTTATGCTCATTTTTATGCAATATTTTGTTGATGTTTTTGTTAAATGTCTTATAGTTTTAACGAGGACTAACGATTTCAATCATTCTGTAGCGATGGCTGCCCCACAGGGTTACGTGACCCCCCAGCTGCTCGATGCAGCTACGGACATGAAGCATCGGTCGTACTTCAGTGCTGTTTTGGGTTGTTCGCTTGGACAGTTCCGTGCACGGGTGCCGATGGAGACGATGGCTTTGGACCATCGCTGGTTACCGAGGTTCGCTTCACGTTCTTTTTTATGTTTTTTGGATATATTGAATTGCATCGAAATATATACAATGGTGCACTAACCCGGCTTTTATTTAGGTTACGTGCTTCAGGCCTGCTCCCCCTTGCTCGGTTGGTCGAGGGAGACCGACCACGTTTCAGCTACGACTTCTCCCTCCTGGCAGCACTAGTGGACAGATGGAGACCGGAGACACACACTTTCCACCTCACTGTGGGCGAGATGGCGCCTACGTTGCAGGACGTGTCGTACCTGCTTGGGTTGCCGTTGAGGGGCGATGCCATGGGCCCCACGGACGTCGGGCAAGGCTGGCGAGAGGACTTGCTGGCTCGGTTCGGTCGTGTGCAGCGTAGCGGCACCGCACCGCCCTACAGGGAGTTCGCACCGACGCACACAGGCGGACCACCAAAGTGGTGGATCCTTCAGTTCAAGGTGACAATTATTACGACACAAATGAGACCGCTACGTTCGAAGTTTCTAATCTCATAGTTCTAACCTAATTTTAACCTTTTACAGGCGGACGACATTGGAGTTGGTGCGACAGAGTACGAGATTGCTAGGCACTTGGAGGCCTACGTGTTGTGGTTGATGGGCTGGGTGATGTTTTGCAGCTCCGCCGGCAGCTTTGTGCCGAAGCACCTACTGCGTTTCGCACGTTACGTCGCCGACGCTCCACTGGAGGCGATCCCACAGTTCAGCTGGGGCTCCGCTGTCCTAGCGGCGACGTATCGTGGCTTGTGCACGGGTTGTTTGAAGAGTTCCGGAGCGGAGCCCATCTTCGGGGGGTGTCCGCTACTTCTGCAGCTCTGGGCTCACGAGAGGTTCCAGATTGGTCGGTCCGCGGTTCTACACATGCCATACCAGGGGTACCCGATGGACGACGTCGACGGCCCGACAATGGGCTCTCTGTGGTGCGACCAACGAGTATGTGCCTTGATCATCTTTTACTTAATTCATGTGTTTGTCTAGTTATCTGCATTAACATTAAAATTGAATGCTTCCCAGTTCGCGTACGCTCACGTGCAGACTAGGAAGTCTTACCCTGACTTCGTAGGCCAGTTCGACGTCCTCCGTGACGATGAGGTTCGGTGGGAGCCTTATTCTCAGGAGGCAGTCGACAGCCGCGCACCTGAGGGCCTGTCACCGCTGTGCGTACGCGACGCAGAGTACTGGAGGACACGCAGGCCACTGGTGTTCGACATCTACGTCGAGGAACACGCAGTGCACCGCGTGCTCCGTCAGTTCGGGCTGTTCCAGGAGATTGTCGTGCCTGCGAGCCTTCTACCTCCACACGCGCACAGGTTCGTGATGACGACATGTTCTTACGATTTGTTCATTTTCAATATTTCACAAGGTAATTCGATTAACACAACTAAATTCGAATTGCAGGTTCACTAGACAGGGTCAGTCCGTTGGTCAGCTTTGGATACCCCGTCTAGCCGAGTTCGTGGCCAGGTGGACCACGGCCTTGGATGACGTCGTTATGGAGGGTAGGCCACACGACGATGCTGCCTGGGGTCACTATCTCCGGTGGTACCTACCTAGGACACGAGTTCGCGTCCTATCGACGCCACAGGAGTTACCCCGACGGGCACCGGACGTCACCGACAGTTACCCTACACAGCGAGACCAGGGGGCGTCTCTAGCGGTAAGTTTCTTTACTGAGTTAAACACATCCAAGTTGTACTTACTTACAAACTAATGCAAACTTCATGAAACAGCACGACGTTGTCAGACAGATCCAGGCGGAGGCCATGGCGTGCAGTCGAGCTTCCCTAACCATGGCCCCACAACAGCACATGACGGCCTACGACAAGATTGTTGAGTTGTGCAGAAGGGTTACTAGGTCGTTGTCGTGCCGTGACGACGACGTTGCTTTCCCACTGCAGCCGCCGATGTTCCGTGCACCTGCACCGACCCCACCACCAGCACGTCCTGCTCCCGCACAGACTACGCCGATGACGTACCCGCCGCCAGGTATTTCTTGTACATGAAATATTCATGTAAGCAGGAGTTAGAAAAATATTCATGTGAGTGTTACAGGTACCCAGTACGGGACCCACGCAGGACCGTCGACACGTCCCCCTCCGTACTACCAGGACGCCTTTGCCGCAGGGACGTCGTCACGTCCACCTCCCTACTACCAGGACCCCTTTGCTGCGGGGTCGTCACGGGCTCGTCCCATTGACTGGGGTACGTGCCTTCGCAACGGTGCGCGTGAATAATATTCATACTCTGTCATATGAATTCATGCGTTTTTTTTTCTGCAGGATATGCCGCTGGCACAACCCCAGAGGATAGCTACGGAGCTGCCCAGGCGCCACCCAGTCCACAAGGAGTAGCAGAGCAGATGGCGCAGTCCTTGTTCGCCTCGCCTACACAGGAAGAGCTTGGTTACTCACAGCTACACGACGCGCCCCCTCGGGCCACTCAGCAGTCAGAGGACCAGGAGGCAGTGCACGATAGTCCCCCTCCCCGACGTACGAGACAGCCACGCGACCCCTTCAGTCACGGGTCACGCCACACTTGGGCTGCCCAGAGAGCGGCACGCAGGAGCAAGAGGGGTCGTAGCTAGTGTGTTGTCATAGGCTGTGTGGACATGCATGAGTTTGATGTGACTGTACATTATGGACCAGTACTTTTGCATTTATGTGCATCGGTTTCTTTTGCATTGGATTCGCTTTAGTCGGGCATCGGATTCCTTTCGTCTGTGCCACCTTTATGATGCTGAGGGTCGTCCCCATCATCATGTCCTCCCACGAGTTTTACCATGGACCCGGTCCATAGCACGATGTCCTCGGCTATAAATTACGACAACCAGTACTTTTGCATTTATGTGCATCCGTTGTTTCTCATATTAAATCTATCAGTATATGACGCCTTTCAGATTCTAAATATAGCCAACTCAGATACTCATTAGCCACAGCAGATGGATGTGATGCATCGTTGCCCGGTAGCCTTTTCAGAGTTTAGGCAGCACCCTTTTCAGATGGATGTGATGCAACATTGGCCGATAGGCTTTTCAGATACTACTCAATAGCCTTTTCAGATGGAACTGATGGAACATTGCCCGATAGCCTTTTCAGATAGTACTAAGTAGCCTTTTCGGATGGAAGTGATGGAACATTGCCCGATAGCCTTTTCAGATAGTACTCAGTAGCCTTTTCAGATGGAAGTGATGCAGCATTGCCTGCTAGCCTTTTCAGATGTATCAAGAACATTTCAATACACATGTGAGGTGAGCTGAGCACGACTATAAATACACATGCAGGCTTGCACATACTACACAAACAACAAATGGCAGCACCAGCTGGGAGAGGTCGTGGCCGTGGGAGGAGGGGAAACCCATCTCACCACTTTGTCTGGGAAGGATCCTTTGGGCCTGAAGAGTATGAGCCACCACTAGAGCAGTTCCCTCTAGAGGGAATTCACACTTTCGTGGGTGCACGACGACTTAGGCCTTACGATGACCGGAGGGAGGAGTGGCCCAAGTGTGCCCATGGGGAGCACTGTGTTGTGCAAGTGTTCGATTCATGGATAGATGGTGGCCGTCGGTTCTATCGCTGCCCCAATGGCTATGTATGCGTAACTTTTACCGTCCATTTTATTCAATTTTCAGAGTTCCTAACATTACTTGCCTTTTGCAGGACTACTATGACATGGGAAACTGTCGCTTTGCTAAGTGGGTTGATCCTCCAAACCATCAACACATTGACGAGTACATCAGTTACCTCAAGGACCGGATCCATGAGCTCGAGGCCAAGGTTAAGTCACTGGAAGAAGATGAGGACAAGAAGACACCTTTGGTTGTAAGCCTAGAGGATGACCCGTTGTGTCCAGATCCATTCTGCAAGTGCCCATACCACCCGAGAAGTGACTGGCCCCCTAAGTCACCACCATCTGGGGGGCATGGGTTCTACGAGGAAGGAGGATCCTCACATTTCCCATCCGCACATTATGCTTAGACATTGAGCAGAATGTTGTCTATCCCTTACCCAGCTTCTAAATTCCCTAAGGCGTGTATGCATAGAGCTGCTTAGGCACTATCACAACATGCCAACCGCAAAATTGTGGTAGGTTGTCTAGGTCATAGTCATTGGTTATTGCATGTTGAAGATGTACCGTAGTAGTAGAATCAATTATGCCAAAAACCATGTACTATGTTGTGGTTATTATCTGCAAAACTTTAAGCTGGGTTTAATTTCATGTGTTACTTTCACCTCACTTTATTGTGACTTTTTTACATAAATAATGCATCTTCTCGTATCAACCAAAAGCTCAAACCATATCCTCAGATGGCACTGAAAAAAGAGTAAACTGTGAAATTTATGTCATGAAAAAAACTAGAATTATTCTTCTATAAAAAAATTGAAAAAATATAAAATAAATTTTATTTTTATCTTTCAGCATCAACCAAATGACTGGAAAAAGCCAGCCGGCCTATAAACAAATTAAAAAATATAAAACATTTAAAAAAATGCTGGGAAAAAAATAAAGCCGGGCCATCCGGCTTTATTTAAATATAGCCGAATGGCCCGGCGGTTTTTAATCCCGCCGACACTGCGCAGCCCTAATGGCGGGAAATGAAAAACCGCCGGACCAAACGGCGGTTTTTAAATACCGCCGACCCATTCGGCGGTTTTTAAAAACCGCCGGGCCATCCGGCGGTATGTTGCCAGGAGGCGGGCCGTGAGCCGCCACGTCATTATATCGCCGGGCGGCCCGGCGGTTTTTAAAAACCGCCAATTGGGCCGGCGGTATACGGCTACTTTTGCAAATTTATGAAATACCGAATTATTTTTGCAAAAAACTATTTAAATAAATATAAAAATAAAAAAATTTCCGGCCTGGAGCCAGACAAGACAACAGGGAAATATAATTCTGTGATTGTTATCAGATTGTATGAGCTTATGCTCAGTTCGTGTGATTGTTGATTGAGTTGAGAGATTGGAGTGCTAACACATGCCTTCAGGGAAATATAATTCATACGCTGCTTGTGCAGAAATCCGAAACGAACGATATTATTTACTTCTGAAACTTTGGCCACCCTGAAGAAAATTTCAGCTCCACACTCATCAACACCACATGCATATTCCCAACTCCCCTTACATTCTCATCAACTGTATGATTAGTAGCACTAGTACAAGGCAACAGACACCTACGACAGCACACTGTCTGATCAGTTCAGGACGCCTGCGTCCCTGAAGGATTCGACGCTGTCCCTGAGGGTCTCCTCGAGCGGCCTGAATCTCCAGCCCAGCGCCTCCAGCTTCTTGCAGCTGAACAAAGGCTCGTCGCTCACCTGCACGAGCCTGCGGCCATTGGTTTGACAGGAACATCTCGTATCAGCCAACATGTCCAATTAACCATCCCAACAACCGTGCACTTTGTCTGCACCAAGAACAGACCCCCTTTTTTTTTTTCTCTTGACAGAAGAACAGACAGACTTACTTGGTGGCACATTTGTAGGCCGGGTACCAGCTCTTCAGCATCCCTATGACATCGGAAACTTGCCTTGCGTGTGCATGGCAGATGTACCGTCCGGACGCCTCCGGGGTCTCGTACACCAGGAGCAGGGCGTCGGCGACGTCGCGGACATCCACAAAGTTCCTCAGCTTCAGTTTCACCTCGTTGTCTCCTGCAGAGCAGAGAGCAGCACAAGGCGTCGAACATATGGTTCGGGTTCAGACATCAAGAGCACAGCAAGTCGTTCCAGAGTTACCTGTCAGGAAGTCGACTATGACGGAGCTGCTCGCGTTCACTGTCGATTGCAGCAAGGGCCCGATCACCAGGGATGGGCAGACTGTCACCACGTCCAGGCCGGTCCTCTTGGCGTAAGCAAATGCCTCCTGCTCTGCCAGTGTCTTGGAAAGGCAGTACCAGTTCTGCTCGGAGCGAAGATTGGTCGGAGACAAAACCGATTTAAAATGTTATCATATATAATTAGGTATGCAAAGCTATAGATAACAGAAAATTTGAGAGCGTCGCCATCAGCCACTGAAGTCCAGTCCATCCCAAAGCATCATCCCCCTGTCCCCGACTGCTCCTCGATCGACAGCAATGGCCAAATGGCTGTTTGTGGCTTTGTGCCATCTGTCTGTACTTTGTCGAGGAGGAGATAAACACTGATGCAATTGGCTGTTCAGAATTTGCTGCACTGGCCCTGGCCTACATGTAAACGATACATACACCGGTGGCAAATAACTGAATTTCCTATCACCTGAGTAGTTCTGCAGACTTCGACGTCAGACCAGCAATCTTCGTCCAAGACCTTGCTCTGGGGGTTCACCATCACGGCCGAGACAGACGACACCACGACGACCCTCTTCACCTTGGCCTCGGAGCAGGCCTTGAGCACGTTGATGGTGCCAGTCACGGCGGGAGCAAGCAGCTCAGCCTGCACGCAAACACACCGACGACATGGGGGATCTGACCAACCTCGCCCATGAAAGAAAAGGGGAAAGAAGGGAAAAGGGGCGAGGTGGGGGGTTGCCTCGGGGTCGGTGATGGCGTAGGCGGGGACAGGGGAGGCGACGTGGAAGACGCCGTCGCAGCCGGCAACGGCCGCCGCCACGCTGCCGTAGTCCAGGATGTCGGCCTTGAACAGCCGCAGCCGCTCCGCCGCGCCGTCCATGGCCGCCAGGTGAGCGTTCTTGGGGTCGTCTGCGCGTCGTCGCAGAAAATCATCGCCACATGTATGTATGAACGCCAGTTCTCCAAGAAGACGACGACAAGAACGATAATTTTTCGCCGGCGATCGATGTCAAGAGCAGGAGGTTACCGGGATCGCGGACGGTGCCGTGCACCGTGTACCGGCCGCCGGCGAGGAGGCGCTCGACGAGCCACGAGGCCACGAAGCCCCCCGCGCCGGTCACGCACACCGTCGCCATCGTCGTCCCTGCTGCGCCCTCCATTGGTACGGTATTACGGTACCAGCTACCAGGACGCCGGCCTTGCTGCGTTTTCTTTAGCTAGACTGATCTGATCCGGGTCAATAGTAGACTAGCAGCTATGCAGGTTGTGAGCATTGATTGGGACGTATTGAGCACGTGCAAATTATAGCCGTTGACAAAGGTTAGTGATGGATGACCTGGTTACGCATGACATGGTATCTTTAGTTTGAAACACCAACCAGTAATCAGTACTAAAAATCCTTCTGAATATTTAAATTTAAACAATAATATCCCCTATCTAGATACACATGATTGTGTCACGTAGCGACAAAAACCGATCCCATGAGGCCTGGGTCCTGGGTTCGAGTGCAAACATAGTTCACATACGGGTGCGATTGGTTGGCTTCTCGGCCGATGCTAGCCGCGTGAGCCAGGGCCCTCACAGCCTGGCCCTGCAAGAACGAGATTGAAACTCGTTCCTAGCCGGCCTGGCCCTTGGCCTAATTTGGCATCCGCCAATGCAAACTAGCATATGTGTCCAGGCAACCAAACGTCCGCTCGTGAATAGCCATACAAATGCAGATGAAACCAAACAAACACTTCTTGCATCTTAGCAGTCTGGTTCACTCACATGCAGCTATCCAATCAGGCCCCTAGGGTTCCCAACCGGTACCATCCCAACTGAGTGTTAGGGGTTTTGCAACCAATACTAAAGGCCCTTTCTCCAGCAGTAAGGAGCTAGATTAGGGGTTGAGCAGGTCTGAGAACGTGGCACGTCGCCAGGAGATAATGAGCATGACGATGGTGTTGTGGATGTGGATAGGGGCTCGCGGTGAACTTTGCTGCCATTGTTTGGCGATGGTGGGGATGGGTGGGTAGGTGGAGGTAGGGATACAAATAGGTCTGCGATGAGTCGTAATTTTATGGGCTTCATGAAAAATGTAAACCTATTGCTAGACCCCTGCACCCTCATAGGATACGTTATTGACTAGAGTCGACGACGAAAACCCTTATAGACTCAGGACATATTTTCCCTAAAATTAGCCTTTTTTTAGTATGCAAAATATTTAAGATTGAAACAATATTTCAAATTATTAATACCTATTTTCTATGTGCACCAAAAATATTCTATCTTTACGGGATATATTTTTGGGTTTGAAATAATATACTACGTTCATAAGAAAAATATTCACCTCAAAAAAAAAATAGTTTGCCATCACTAATGAAATATTCTAACTATGAAGATTAGCCTATGTTCAAAATTAAAATATAATATTCTGATTTCATAAGAAAAATATTCTATAATTGTAAAAAAGTAAAAATATTCTAACTCCACAAACACGCCAGCAGCGCCGACCGCTCCTTTGCCACACAAGCTGGCTGTAGTCCATGGTGACGGTGAGAAGCCGGAGGACGATCCCCAAACAGATGCTTTTCTTCCAACACGCTCGACGTCATGGCTGGGCTCACCTTGCTCGCCTACTCCTTCCCATCGGGCGCTGCCGGCCTCGTTGTCTTCCTCGGCATGCACCACGGCTGCGCCATCGTGGACATGAGGTTCCCAGGGCTCGGTGAGTCCCCATCCTATCATTACGCAATGCTCCTACCTACCTAGCAGCAGGGCCGAGTTCTGTGCGGCTACCCGGATGCCGAGCACCCAAGGGATCCTCACCAACTCCTTCGAGTCACTAGAGCCACACGTGTTGTGTCCACTTAGGGACGGGTTGTGCATGCCCGCTCGCCCACACTAGCGGTCTACTGCATTGGGTTGTTGGTCTCGGCTGGTGTTGACGGGGAGCACAAGTGCATCCGATGGCTGGACACACAACCAAAGCGAAGCCCGAAGCGTCGTTCACTGCTTCATGAGCGTGGGCACGTTCGCTAAGAAGCAGCTCGAGGAGATTGTCATCAGGCTGTGGAGCTTTGAGCATAGGTTCCTCTAGGTCATGTATAGCACTCCTGGTGCCGCCACCGACTATGACACGTTTCTCCTAGCCGGTTTCCTAGAATGTACTAAGGATGAAGGGCTCATTGTCGGTTCCCAGGTACCGCATCAGGGCCGCACCACTACGTAGTTGACGCATTCGTAATGCACAATGGGTGGAACTTGGTGTTGAAGGCGCGTCGGCGGGGCTTTCCTCGAGTTCCTCAAGGACTTGGTGACTTTGTGAAGGGGACAAGCAAACATCACAACATATCTTTTAGACTTTTACCTCGAGGGTACGCAGGCAACATGGGATGGGATGGGATATGAGAGAGATGGCTGGTGCATGGTGGCGAGGTAGGAGAGGGAGAAGGGCATTTATGAGATGGTGAAAAAATCCGAAGACTAAATAAAAATAAAATATAAAACGAAGGGTATGGACCTGTGGTAAACCACTTAAAAAATAAATGGACCTCAAAACACACTTTGAAAGTTCATGAACCTAACCGACACAACAAAAAAGGGTGGGTAGACAATGGCTCGGTTCCACCTAATATGTCTTTTGTGAATGTAAGTATATGTGCCAAAAGGAGTCTCCAGCTAACAATAGTAAGATACCATGTTATCCGGTATCAAAATTTTCACCACTCAGGTGCTTACACTGCCCATCCCAGCCCTCATGTCAAGGAATGTCAAGGATATAAAAAGGCAACAACTTTGATTTCGAAATGCAACATGACACACTGTTTGCTCAATCTAGTACTCCTGCATCCTGGAAGGATTCAACGCTGTCCCTGAGGGTCTCCTCAAACGGCCTGAATTTCCAGCCCACTGCTTGCAACTTTTTAGAACTGAATGAAGGCTCATCGCTCACTTGGACAAACCTACCATTGGTTTGAGAATAAATATGAAGCACATCAGGTCAAAGTGATCATCGCCATTTCAAATTTGCCATGTACCAAAACAAACCAAAATTTTAATGGCACAACATAAACAATTGCAGAAGATATTTATACCTAAAGGAACTTTTGCTAGATGCTTTTCCAATAAAGAGCACCATTATGACATTCTACGGGCCCTTCTCAATGAGGGCCCACGTGACATTACCATTACTTTCTCAATCTTGCCAATTTAACAATTTGATATAAGATTTGCATGTTGTCTTGATTACTGTTTGAAAATATCATGGCGAAACATATATAATTGAGGAGCAGTGCTATGGGGGATATGCCTTTTTTGAATGCTATGGTGTTATGATTTGATTGCCTTTCTAAACAATAAAGAACACTAACTTGCTAAGTACACTTCTAATGAGGTCACATGCAACACAAGTTTTTAGAATACTTGGATAGTAATAACCAAAGGTGAAGATTTGACTTTAGACAAACCTACAAGATTTATATTTGTAAGCGTAAGAGTTAACATTGCACGCTAATCAACGAGAACGTGTCATTTTTCAGATTAGGCTTACTTGGTGGCATACTGGTAAGTTGGGTACCAACTATTGAGTAACTTTATCACATCAGATACCTTCCTTGGATGTGAATTGCAAATGTACCTCCCAGAGGTGTCCGGTGCCTCATAAACTAGGAGAAGGGCATCAGCAACATCACGTACATCTACAAAGTTTCTGAGCTTCATTTTCACTAAACGATCTCCTGTAGAGAGACAACAGAAACCGCATAAGGGCTCAATCAAATCACCTAGATGTGCATGAAATAGATATGATTTCAGAGGACAAAAAGTAGTAAAACCTTTAAGAAAATCAACTATGACTGCACTGCTTGCATTTAGTGTGGGTTGCAACAAGGGCCCGATCACCAGGGATGGGCAAATTGTCACAAGATCTAGCCCAGTTCTCTTTGCGTAGTCGAATGCTTCGACCTCTGCCAGTGTTTTGGAAAGGCAGTACCAATTCTGCCAGTGTGAGATTTGGACAGACATAGTTAGGTTGGATGAAAAATCACATGCTCTCGTACAGAACGAAAAATATGAAATATATATAGTCAAATCTATCTTAATATTGCTTTGTAAGTTGCCACTTTTGCCAAAAGGCTCTAGATATTATGAAGGTAATTAGGAAAAATATGCGGCATTGATTTTTTTAATTATCGAATGGTCCAAAGTAAATAGATGAGACTGTGCTAGATGTGATTAATACGCGTCTAAATCTGGTATAAAAAATATAGAAAATTAGTGATTTGTATGAACTAACAAGAAAAATATATAGATAAAAAGTACATGTCAAATACAATTAATAAATAGCTAAATATGGAATACAAATAATAATAAATGGTATTCCAATTTCGATTTTGATTTGAAAACAAAATATCTTAACACAAATGCCATGCAAATAAAATAATTAATAGCTGAAAATCAATTGAAGTAACCTGCTATTTTGATTTTGACATCAATTAACGGCAAAAACATGTAAGCAAAGATCGATAAATAATACAATTAACAACTTGTTAATTGTGAAATAAAAATAATGATGAAATAACAAAACTCTAATTTCTTCTTGGATTAAAAATGTATCAGTTGAAGAACAATAATGAAAAATTGATTAATTAATAGGTAAAACTTTTAAAAAGGGATAATATAGTGTTACAATTTTCACATGGATTAGGAAGCAGTGCATCAAAATAAAGAGTCCAGGAAAACATATTTTATAATGATTAAAAATTAGCATAAATATAAAGTAGAATAATATCAAGTACTATCTTGAAAAGCGAGTTTTAAAATAGCTATGCATAATGTTAGTATCATGCTAATCAACGAACAACATGTTTGTCAACATCGAAGTTAGCATTGCAAAGATTCATCTACAACATACGAAAAAAAGGAAAAAAAAAACTATATGTAGGTAGAAATACAACGTTACATATAAGGTTACCTTGGACCATCTTAATAGAGTCATTTTTGGAAATATAGTTTCACAATAAAATAAAAAATAAAAGTTACATTAGGGGTGTCGAATAGCACAATGTTTCACATATTGGTAAAGTTTGGACTCAGCCGTCTGATAGTAGAGCAAACTACACTAAGCCTACATGTGGGCTCCTGACTCGTTGTTGGCTTCTTATCCACTCATTTGAGTTATTCGTTTCTTATCCACTCGCCCATGATAGCTCCTGCTCCACGGCTCTGTATTAAGCTCTCTCATCCTTGCGTCGTCCTTGCATTCTCTGCTACCCGCTCAGGTCATGATTCACTACGTAGAGTCATAGATTGTGCTCCCCAAGGCAATGATGCTCATTAACATCCGTGTAGCAATGCTCAGGAGCATGCCTCCTTTTGCCATGTGAGAACATGAAGGCGGCGAACTCAAGGCTATGGAACAAGGGTCACTGCTGCAACTCTGATCCACCTTGAAACCACAACTCCAGGAGCCACAACACGAAGTTCTTCACGCACCGCTTCCGCTACCGGAGCAAGATCTAGTGTGCATGGTGCCACGACAACGGTGGAAGTGGATGAGATAACAAGAAGCTCTAAGATTTTGGAAATATGAGATGTTGCAAAATGTTGATTTAGAATGTTAGAAACAACGTGTTGCATCGGTGATTTTTGAGATGTTGGGATTAGTGTTTTCTGATGTTACAGAAGTTGACTTAGGTAGTTGAAAAAAAGCGATGTTGCATGAGTCACTTTGGGATGTTGGGAATAGTGTTTCCGATATCGCAAATGTTGATTAAGAATGTCCTTTTTTAAAATGTTAAGTGATTTTGGGATGTCGGGATTAGTGTTTTTTTCGCGTTCAAAGAGTTAATATGGAATGTTTGAGACGGAATTGATGTTGCAGCCTGTGATTATTCTTTTTATTTTTCAGCATTGTGACTTGTGATGTTGGATTAGTATTTTCTCTTATTGTACCGTGTGATTTTTAGAATGCGCCGAGCTCCATCTCTCTTCTTCATCATGTTTTTAGGTGACCGGCGTGATCTGGGAGGATAGATGCAAATTGAACATTGATGCCCTAGCAGGCACGATAATGACACTAGTTTCTTATCTGGTAGGAAGAGGACCATCTCCTAGCATATTTCGGAGATAGCAGGGACGAGCGCATCAAGTGGGTTGGTGGAACCGCTTCCACAGAAGCGTCCAGCGAATTTGATCCCACTCAAACATCTGGGCACTAGTTGCCCCATTCACATATACATTGATCCCACCATATGTGTGAAGAAACATCCATTCTAGAGATTACAATGCTAAAAATAATGTCCCTATAGGCACCAAATGGCTCCAAATACAACAATATGCTATACGTTGACCCTAGAGATATTTCTATATTAGCTTAAATTTAAGAGGTATTGACATGGAAGGCCTAATTTTGTCAATGATGAGGAAATATCGCATCGAACAGTAGGGAATATAAAACATATATCATGGTGGAATTAGCTCAACTCAAGTACTACAGATGCAGAAGGCCTTTATTCTTGGGGGCATCATGGGGCGAATTCAATTGAGAATGACGACAGCATAGCACCAAAAGACATTAAATTGGCTTTGGCCTTTTACTTAAATCAAGCAACAATGGAGTGGAAGGTCTTGATTTTAGTCATTACGGCAGAGTCAGTCTTAGGTGTTACACTGACAGGATATTTGGTGATATCATTGGATTGACCCTAGAGCCATTATATAGAAAAGGCACAGCCTTTGGTCCTAGAGAAGGACAACTGGCTAAACAACTCATTGATTGCACATTGGAGTTCTTTTGGAACAGAGAGACAATGCAAAAACTCAAGTATAAGGAAAGGTCACGGATTAGATAGTCTGGTATTGAAGGACACGAACTCCAACTCATCAGTGTCACGCCCTCAGGCACCTCCCACTATCGCATCCAATCACCATCGACCTCTACGATGAGTCCACCTATGTTGTGCGTGGGGCCATCACCAAATACATGTGTCATAGGAAGATATACTCCTACTTGACATGTGCACTGTGCACCCACCTCCATGCTCCATAGCATAGTGGCACCGACCAGTGTGCCATTAATGTCTCCTCCTTACCCTAGTGCCTTTGGCGCTCCAAAGGACAATACAACACTAAATTTTTTAGGTTCGTTGGCGCAAATAGAGGACAATCTTAACACATTTTAGATTTATATATGTTCAGCCAATGACCTCTCTAGGATGCTCAAGCATGCATATATCCCCACATTGGACCATGACATGAAGGAGCATCTCCATCTCAATGCTGACTTGGATGTTGTAATTGGATAAGATGTTGCTATTGCTTGTTTTTTAATGTTTTGTCTATTTCAGTTTTATGTTGAATAATTCAATTATGAGTGTTGCATTATCTTATTTTGATTGTCCATGTAATGTTGTATGATCTATTTTTATATGTTGATATTTCATATATTTTTTCCTTGATTCAGTTCTGGTTGTTGTATAGTTGCGTTTTCTTTTCTTTTTTATATGCTTTCTTTTATGTTTTGTATGTTTGCATGATGGTGTAATTGGTGAATTTGGATATTACAACCTGTAGCATATGAGATATTTAGATGTTTTAGTTGGTAAGTTTGGATGTTATAATAAATGATTTCACATGTTTCAATAACAAATTGAGATATGTAGCAGAACAAATTATGATGTTCCAAACTTGCTTTTTGGATGTTGCTTGATTTGACTTTCATCAGTTTTTTTTTGTTTTTTTGAATTTTATTTTTGTGTGGAAACATGACACCATTGAGTGATGCGGGTGATGTGGTTGGGCTGGAGTGCTGCTCGAGGTATCTATATGAACGCTAATCCACTGTAGCCGTTTGATTAAAATGCAAGGAAATGCATGCGTCAGTTGTCGAGATGTCACTCCAGACATCTAGGTGCTAGCAACGCCAGTTACCAAAGCTTCTCCAATGGTCAATGGATAATGTGGTTGTGTTCTTATACATAACTGATGGTTCGATGCCTCTAAACGGTGCCCATCGGAGTTTCGTTAGACAAATAGGGTCTGTTTGTTTCCCTGCGTAACCCCTTATCCAGCCTTACTGGATGCACCCTTCCAGTGTTTGTTTCCCTGTACATATGTCTTATGCAGGCTTAGGCAATGCAAAGTGGCTCCATATGCTGCATTGCTAGTAACCCAGAAATCGGGTGTTTATCTTGTGGAGGCCAGCGGAGTGCAGCAGCCTGGACCCGCAATGCAACTTAAATGCACCTCCCTCAAACGCAATGCAACTTCTGTTGAACCGTTTTCTTTCTGTTTCTCACCCTCTCCGTCCTCTTCCTCTTCCGCCGCCTCCACACGCGCACGACGGCCGCCGCCGCATGTGCCGGCCACCGCTCCTCCGCCTCCCCACACGCTCGCCGGCCGCCGCAGCCTCGCCTCCCCCACGCTCGCGGGCCTCGCGGCCTCTCCCCTCCCTCCCTCCCCCCTCTCCCCCCCACCGCAAGCGACTCCTCGCAGCCTCTCCTCCCCACGGCCTCGCCTCCCCACGCCGTCGTCGAATCCGTGTTGGGCTGTTGGCCGATTGGGGAAGAAAGGAATGACATATGGGGCCCGCTCGTCATAGACTTCCCCCCGTCCTCATCCGTCACCCAATCTTGTGTAGGTGCAGGGAAACAGACAAGGCCTAACAAATGCAATGGGTCAATGCAAGTAAAACAAACACAAACTTCCTTAGTCCAGATATGATATGCAGTGGAAACAAACACTGGAAAGTCGCATATCTTAGCCCTAAGCCAGGCTATCCCTAAGCCAGGGAAACAAACAGACCCATAATGCAGAGGTTGAGTCTAATTGGTAGCTGAGGGAAAATGAATTGATTGAATGTTTTAGTGATGCCAATATACCTTTAGCAAAATATCCTATGGTGGCAATGTCAGGTTTTTCGTGTAGCTAGGACTCTTGTTACGTGGGCAGCTCCGACGGAGTTGAACAAATGACATAGCAGAAACGGGATCTACCGGAACCGTTTCCTCTTCATGTGAAAAACGAAATGCATACGAGGAATGGTGGCTGATTTGCTTCCCTTGCTCCCACTCCAACTTTCACATGATGCTCCTCACACAGAGCTGAACTGTTCTCTGCCCGCTAAACGGGGCCTTCTCTCGCAAGGTGTAGTTATTTATGTAGGGCCCAGGGGCGACGGAAGGATGGGCTGAGGGGGGCAAGCTCCCCCTAATGAGTGTGATTTTCTTAATGAAATATCTAATAACCATGACAATCTTGTTGATTTTGCTGAGAAAAGGAGTTCGTCCCCCCTATGCTTGAGCGCTGGCTTCGCCCCTAGTAGGGCCTATTTTAACCCCTTGGATGGCTTTCCCGTGTATTTTGCCACTCACACATACTTGTTTTATCACACCATAAGTGACTTGCAAAATTTTGCTCACTTTAGCCTATACGTTGAATCTTTCTACACTGACATGATCATGAGATTAAGTGATGAGCTAAGACATAGTAACATCATGCTTTCTCAGTCAACTTATAACAAAGCTCTTCTTCACCAACATGATGTGGCCTAATTTCAGGGAGGTTAAGTAATACCAAACGTTAGGCTACATCAAGCATACATAATTAAATTGTTTTGATCAGTCATGATGATGTTAAGCTCAGTGGATCCCCGTCCTCCGATAGTTTGTTTCGTTACAATCTGCATGCTATACATAGTTTTCCCTTCACAATCACACAAGAACTGCGCGTATCATTACAACACACGCAACAGATATATCCGTTCCAACTAAACATATGACAAAACTCAGGGTACTCGTATTCCTAGTCAAAAGATAAAGTTGTCCTAGATGCAAAGTGAAACATGGGTGATCGATCGACATAAATCATCAGGAAAAAAAGAAAAAGAAAATCAGGGTATTCAAGTCTTTGGTTTGTCACCTCAGTGGTTCTGCAGACGTCGATGTCAGACCAGCAACTTTCGTCCATGGCCTTGGAGTCCCCCCACTCTGGGTTAATCATCACGGCGGAGAGAGACGACACCATGACGACCCTCTTCACCTTGGCCTCGGAGCACGCCTTGAGGACGTTCATGGTGCCCGTCACGGCGGGAGCCAGCAGCTCGACCTGCAGCAGCAGAAACATCATATGGAGCGACGATTTAGACGCTGTCTGATCATCGATGGAGATCGCATACGAAGCAGGCACGGCGAGAAGAAGATGAAAATTAAAGGAAAGAATTCAAAGAAAATGCCGGTGCCTCGGGGTCAGCGAGGGCGTAGTCGGGGACGGGGCAGGCGACGTGGAAGACGCCGTCGCAGCCGGCAATGGCCGCCGCCACGCTGCCGTAGTCCAGCACGTCCGCCCTAAACAGCCGCAGCCGCTCCGCCGCGCCGCCCAGCGCCGGTAGGTGCGCGTTCTTAGCGTCGCCTGCGCACAAATCGACCGCCGTCACTTACTACACAAGAACATTTTCGCAAGAACGAACACAAGAACTCAAGAGCAAGTGCTCCCCAGCTCCAGCATGGGGAATTGATCGAAGAAAAATCAAATCTTTGGAGGTGCGTCGATCAGGCATGGGAATATGGGATGTATCGACAAGTTACCGGGATCACGGACGGTGCCGTGGACCGTGTACCGGCCGGTGGCGAGGAGGCGCTCGACGAGCCACGAGGCCACGAAGCCCCCCGCGCCTGTCACGCACACCGTCGTCATCGTCCTCCCGGCTGCGCCCTCCATTGCTGCGGTGGTGTAGAGTGTAGAAGCACGAAGGCCTTGAAGATCTCAGGCTAACTAGAGATGATATAGATACCGAGATGATATGAACTGGACTTGCGCTTGTATACTTTTAGAATTCACAAGTAACTGAAGCTGCGCTGTATTTGTTTCATAACTTCATTACGATGATGATGATACAGAGCATCGCTTTTAATTTTGGAGAAACTGATGAGCTCGCGCCAGAAAGAGGAAAAAAAGAAGGGGTTGCATGCACCAGCCAGATGCCCAGATTGCCAGTGTGCTCAGGGGATATGTATGCTGCATGGTGTGCATTGCGGGATCGAGATGACATCGTGTAGTGTACTATACTACAAAGTACAACTCTACAACCATAGCGCATACATCGGTGGTGGATACTGCGTGCGTATAACATTGTATATATACGACCGGGATCCTGTGGGCTTGTGCACATACGAGTGTACACAATCGTCGTCGTCGTCCCTGGCCCTGGGCAGCTGGACATGCCAGTAGTACACCTTTGTTGCTATATTGTTCGCTGGCCCCCAAGAAATAAAGTGCCTTAGCTGTTTACTTGTTGGAGATACTGTTGAATTGTGTGGTAGATCAATCACTCCCTAACATAGTGATTCTTTAGTTATTGCATTAGGAGACAAACACTAATAAGCTACGTACTGTACCTTGCCAGGAACCGTGTACAGCTAGCGTGGGTCTGGCTGGAATGAATTCTTTTTCCACACGTTTTTAACATTAACTGCTGAGTTTCCTCTTTCCAATCAAACACAAGCACAGGCAGCAATGCAACAATTTCAAATTGATTAAGAGCAAGGTTGTTAGTATATCGAGATATTAGAGAGTATCGTTTTTGTCCGAACTGTATTGAATCGTAGGATCGTATCGTAATATCAGATACTATGAGCTTCTCCATTTTAAAGATAATTTTAGTTTTGTTCATATCAATTGTACATGGTTGTCCCTTTTGTTTTTTAAAAAAGAAAAAAATAATACTCCTATCTTATCTTATCTTACTATTTCTAATTGAAAGTTCTAAAAGAAGCGTTAATTTCAAAGCGCGTTAAAAAAAAGATAAATCCTAGAAACTCTCACAATAATCAGAAACATCCGACCATCAATTGGTAGATTGAGATATTAATAGCCATTAGATCTATTTTCTAAGTAATTACTCACCTCTGCCATTATGAAAGGTCTTGAGTTCAACTCTCAGCGAAAGCAAATATCCTCTTCTTTTTTTCATTAGATCTATTTTCTAAATAATTACCCACCTCTGCCATTACGAAAGGTTTTGAGTTCAACTCTCAACGAAAGCAAATATCTTTTTTTTTTAATTTTTCTATTTTCAAATTTACTTTCAGTTTTTATCATTTTTTTATTAAAAATGTTAGAAACCTTTCCATGAAACAAATATTTTGTAGACTCCTTTTGAAATTTCCACGTCAACCCTCACAAGATGAGCTAAAAAATAAAATCATATAAATTCTCACAATAATAAAAAACACCTGATCATCAATTGATAGGTTGGAGTCTAAATAGCCATTAGATCTGTTTTCTAAGTAATCACCCACCTCTGTCATTATCAAAATAATATTGAATAACCCGTAAAACTACATATTAATTATCCACTCTACCAATATAAAAAAAATATGAAACAACACCCTAAATTTATACCTAATTGTTCACATTTGTTATTTTGATGGATAATACTAAATATTCCCTTTAATTTATATTTAAATTGTTCAGCTTAGTTATTATGACCGATAGTATAATGAAAGTAACCCCTCAATATTATATTAAAATCACCTACTTTTGCAATCGATTAAAGATTATCAAAATCAATTAAGCATACATATAAAGTAGCAAGATTTGCTATTATAAAAAAACTAAGTATAAAAATAAGTCTATATATGTTGTACTGTAACACATAATATATTAAAGACTCTAAACCGTGCGAATGCACGAGTTGATTGACTAGTAATATAAAAATAGAGATATGTTTGTTTGAAAAGAGCATTCTTGAAGTAGAGCTTCATCCACCAGCCAGCCATCTTCTCAGCTTTGATGCACTGCTCTATCGGTGGTGGCTTGAAAGACCACATACTAGCCCCACGAAACCGTGACCAAACGACACAAAGTTTTGTTGGGCATCCGTAGTAGATTGGCAGGCCGCAAGCTAGCTCCATGGTTGATACAGTACTATACATTTATTCAACGCATTGGACATATATATAAGCACGTGTTTCTTTGCAAGTCTGTTCTCTTTTCAATCGCTAACCTAAACTTCTTTTTCCTTTATTAGATAGTAGAGTTTTGTATCATTGATTAAGAAATAAAGTTTACAAACAACACACAAACTCAATGCCAAAAAAAACACAGAGAGATAGGCATGCGCACATAAACAACACCCAAACATACACATACACATACACGCATAGGCTAAATCTAAAGGCTACTTCAAATGGCTCTCTTAAAATTAAATGCAACACTGTTACAGCACTGTTCTGTACTGTACATAGAGAGAAAGGTAGTTGGAATAGTGATAGGAGATGGAGGAACGGGGAACCGCTGGGTTCATATGGCCACAGAGGGCAAAGCCTAGCCCTAACCAAAGGTAGGATTGGCCTTGGGAGATGACACCATCCTGTTGTGAGCCTAGCACATAGAGAGAGCGGAGAGGTGAAGGGAAAAAAGTGTGGTCCCCATGGCATTACACGCATGCATCACCAATGTACGGAGCTAGAAAGTTGTGAGAGTTTCGCAAAACTACAGAGGTTACACATGAACTCTGGAAGTTCCATATTTATCTCTGGAACCTCTGCAAAACCTTACAAAGGTTCAACACAAACATAGATATTAGTGTAAAGCCTCTCAGATTTCAGTCATGGCTATCCAAAGGACTAAACAAGGATTTTGGTTGGAAAAAGAAGGGTGAAATGTCAAAGATAGCCTCAACCTTTGCATACTATTTTCTCCTACCCAATTCAAAAATGAACAGCCTAGAGACCGCCAAAAATTTTGTATTTCTGCAAGTAGATGCATAAATTAAATGCAACTCACTTTGCTTGGATTTAGCATTATAGCAATTGAAGATTTCAAAGAAATTCTTCTCGAAACCCCATATTTGGGTTTTCACAAGTATGGAATTTTTTATGGACTTGCTAGATTTTATCACCAGTACATGAAGGATTTGGCATGTTGTGCCATTGATCGAATGAGTTGACAAAGAATGGACTTTGCATTGGGAATAGCCTAAGCATCCCGCTTTTTATTAAAAAAAAAACTTCTCTCATTCCAGCGGCAGTATTAATTATTGCATCATCACTACTTTCCCCTTCAATTTGCTGTTACACACTTTTTAGTCCAATCTCCATGAATGGCTGCATCAGTCATCCGCCATCAGTTCAGGATTCCAGCAGCCTTGTACGAGGCAATGGTGTCCCTGAGAGTTTCCTCCGCCGTCCTAAACTTCCAACCCAGCGCCTGCAGCCTCTCGGAGCTGACTCCCTTCTCGTCTTCCCCCTGAACAAACCTGCAAATGATGCCCCCAAATATAACTGTATTAACTCATCAGGGCTCTTAACTTAGATGTGCATAATCAATTAATCATGCGTGCATCAGGTTCTCACTTCCTAGGGTAGTCCAGCTTCAGGTCGAGGTGCAAGCTCTTGACGAGGCCCATCATTTCAGACACCTTCATAGTGTGCGCGCTACAAATGTACCGCCGGCCAGACGGCTCCGGGGTCTCGTACGCCAGAACGAGGGCGTCCGCGACGTCGCGCGCGTCCACCATGTTACTCATCTTCTCCTCGGTGTTCTTGCCTGCTCAGTGACGACCATGTTACCGGTGTGTCTGGCCGTGGTGAATACATACAGAAATTTCAGGAATGCAGAGTAGATCGAGAGAGTAACCTTTCAGGTATGTGACGAGGCGCATGCTGGTGGTGTTCACCACCAGAGCCGGCGTGGGCTGCAGCTGCAGCAGGGGCCCCGGAACCCAGGACGGGCAGACGGTGACCACCTCCATCCCGGTCTTCTCGCCGTACGCCAACGCCTCGCGTTCAGCCACCGTCTTGGAAAGGCAGTACCAGTTCTGACGATAGTAATTTGGTCGAGTTTCGTTATGGCAATGGCAATATGGCTGGATATATAAGATTATTGGATCGAGTTAGTTTCATGAATGGATCGGATGCAGCACTGCACGTCTGCACCTCGACGGTTCTGCAGTAGTCCTCGTCGGACCAGCTGTCTTCGTCGACGACGGCGCCGTCGGGGATCTTGGGGTTCATGGCCACGGCGCCGACCGACGACACCACCACGACGCGGCGGACGCTGGACGCGCGGCTGGCCGCGAGCACGTGATGCGTGCCGGTGACCGCCGGAGCCAGGACCTCCTGCACGCATTGTTTATTTAAGCACGGATAGATCAGGTCCATCAAACTAATTAAGGGAGCAGAGCAGATGATGAATCTGTGCTGTTACATCGGGGTTCGTGGGGTTGACGGCCGGGACAGGGCTGGCGACGTGGAAGACGCCGTCGCAGCCGGCGACGGCGGTCGCGACGCTGGCGTAGTCCAGCAAGTCGGCCTTGAACAGCCTCAGCCGCTCCTCCGCGCCGTCGAGCGCCATCAGGTGTGCGTTCTTGGGATCACCTGCATGCGTTGCAAATTGTTTGATCCGATCACTTTCAGAGGTCCACAGAGCATGCAAATCGATGGATCGGCACAAGATGCGATGCGCCACCCGGATTGAGTCGATCAGATCAGAGCTTACTTGGGTCGCGAACAGTGCCATGCACGACATAGTCACCTCTGGAGAGGAGGAGCTGCACGAGCCATGAGGCGACGAAGCCCCCGGCGCCCGTCACGCACACCGTCTTCGTCTTCGTCTCGCCCGCGCCGCCGTCCATGGCCCTCTCCTCTCCTCACTGCTGGCGTGCACGCTGCCGCTAGCTACATACCAGCACACAGTGGACTGCGCCGCCCCCTGCCCGCCCTGCCGTGGCGCGCGTGTCGCCGCACGAGGCCTAGGGGGCTGACAAGTAACAACTGTTCCCCAGTTCAGAGCCAGCAGACAAGGCACACACACCTCGCCACCCACGCAGCACTGACACGGAGGCCGTATGTGGGGGCCTTGGGTATGCACATTAGACGAACCATTATATTAGAAAAAAAAAATCCATTTTACCATTTTAAACTGTCACGGTCGTCTGTTTTTCAATCTCTAACTACAAAACTAGGTAACATAGGTCTTCAGTCCTCGAACTAACAAAACCGAGCAAAATACTTTTTGGGAGTGCCTTGATGTCAATTGATTGAAGAATTGTTTTTTGTTAGTTATTACTTTAACCGTTGGATTTGGATCGGAGGACGGCCACTACATCTGTGCTATCTGTTTTGTTTTCTTAGCAGCCTGTCCCGCTCCGCATCAAGAAATGAGTCCCTATGAATTGTGGATCTCTGGTTGGATCAGTCAGCTGGTTCGCACTCCCACCGCCCTCACTCTTTTGGGCTTCTCACCAGAATGTGCAACTAAATATCTATATTTCAAACTTTTACAATACACGTACGCACAGTACAAAACAGTGTTTTTAATTCAAATTGGCATCTCTGCGGAGAGCAGCCTCAAAAGCCGACTCGCAAATCCAAGCGTGGCTGGAGTCCCCCTCTGGCCGTCCCTCCCGAGCAGGTACAAGTACAGCGCCGTGGGCCCATGGCAGAGCTGTTGGATTAAAAAAAATGAAATAGATCGAACGAACGGTACACTGTGTGCAATTTCTGCTTCAGATTGTCTGTACGTTCTTCTATGATACAAAAATGATACTATAACTACATTGTAGACAAAATAGAGTTTGAATATAGACAATAAAATAGACGATCTACTTAGTCTAATGCACGCAACGGAACAGAGACTAATATAAAAAAACAAAAAAGAAATTATTCACCAATTACAGATACTCGTACACATGAAGACACATATAAAGACGCACCTCCACAGACAAAGACATAGATAAATAAAGACACGCCTACGTGCACTTATCAATTTTTTTCGTTGAAAATCGGACGATAACGACAGTTCAAGGTTGTCCAATACTTTTCCCCTTATATCAGTACATACAGTATAGCTTTAGTACTGTACATCTTTGCTGCTATTCGATTGCATCCAAGAAAGATAACAAAGTGCATTATATGTCGGATTTTTGCTGTTTGTTAGAGATATCACCCTTTTAATATTTAGTAGTATTTGTTGTACAGCAACTCATTAGATAGATTATTTCCTAACTTAGTGATTCTTTATTAGCTGTTGCATTATTTGGAAACAAACTCTAATAGCTAGCAACCTATGTCAGACCCCTGTACATGCGTCGGCATCGTCTGGCTGTTGCTGAGAGCCTGTTCGATTTCTTGAACGTTCTATGATCCTACTATTGCTTTTTCTAGTGTTCGTTATCCTACATCATCCCTATTGATATTACATCTTATTCTTGAGATAACATCAAACACAAACAACAATGGGAGTGATAATAAAGTGTAAGTCCCTTAAATACTAGAGGGACATACCGTATCTTTGCTATATGCCTTTGCTTTTAAATTTTGAAAAAAAAAACATGGGAACTTTCTTCAGATAATTACTAAGATAATTGGCACAAGGATAGCCTGCACAGCTCATAGTGCCCAGTGCAGGAGCTGCTTAGGTAGGAAGTAGGAATCGCCGCACTCAACAGCTTCTCCAGTCTCCACTCCCTCTCATACTGGTTTCCTGGTGGATCATGGATTAACTGCCGCCTTTCCACATCGCGTCCGATAGTGCTACTTCTCTTCATCTTCACCCATCCATGGTAGCCCTTAGCCCCTTATAAACATCCTTTTGGTTGCCCTTTATGAAAACATTTGGTCCATCCGCAAACTCCCTTGTGACAGGTTCACCATTGAATTTAACTCGTCATTTTTCTGCCAATAACCACGGGAAATGACGCATGATTCAACGCTACAATGGCGACGGGGAGTCGGGGACCCCTACACTACACTCTGCCACTGGCTGCACACTTTGGCACCGTGCCAGACAGTCGTATGACTGCAACTTTAAAATGTTCGACACAAACGAAGCATCAGAATGTTAGCAAGTGCAGCGGTACACGATAGTAGTACAATTCTGGCAATCATAATAGGCCACACGCCATAAAATCGGCAGCACTGGGCCTACATATTTGGTATCAAACCCCCTAAGATAACACTGTAAAATACAGTGCTCTTCCAGCAAGATGCCCTTCTGTTTCACAGTTTACATGAAATAGAAATGGATTTAAGTGTTGGAGCCGATGTTTCACTGTTTACATTATTCAGATAGAGTTTGGAGGTAGCAGCAGACGGAACACCCCGAGTTGCATGCTCAATTCAGGATTCCAAATGCTTTGTAAGATTCAACACTGTCACGGAGGGTTTCCTCTATAGGCCTGAAGGTCCACCCCAACCTCTGAAAGTTTCTCTGAACTGTAAGCAGTGTTGTCTTCCACTTCTACAAAGCTACAAAACATCAAGATATACCAAAAAAAAAAAAGATAAGTTCCAACCAAGTCCAGTGTAACTGTGAGTGTGAAACTGAAAGGAGAACAATACGAACAAGAATTCTCCAGTAACTAAAGAGATATTATCCTAGTTTATGGATCGGATCTTGAATTGTACAAGAACGATGCATTGCCATATGTTCTGAGCCGATGTGGTAACATCGCCATAAGTGGAAAAAATTGAGAATAAAATATTTTACATAGGGACTTGGCTAATGTGTGCCATTGGCCATAAATGGAGCCGATGCATAGTTAAACATCGACTTTAGTTGAAAAAATGTACAAAAGAACTTGGTGTTCATGGGCATGCTCGGGGGGCATGCTGGCCAACAGAATGAGTTCGATACAAGTTGCTACACAGAAGGAGAGACGCCCAACCTCTCAAGATACTGTCGAGCTACAGCAAGAGCCTTGGTGTGGACCGTGTCGGCAGAGCTGATTATCTGTCGATCAGGTTCGACGGAACCGTGATCAACCCCTTGTGCAGCGAACGGATACGCGTCAGGCTTGTCTTCAGCTTGGATGATAATTGCCGCTTTCCATCAGCAAGTTTCTCTGCATCTGCGTTGTTCGCTGTGATGGCTACCTCAACATCAGACAGTTCCTGTTGAAGACGCTTGATCTCTGCAGTAATCCGAGTCTTCTTTGCATCAAGCTCTTGTCTAGCAGAAGCAAGCCTTGTCTCAACGCTTCGGTCATCCAGAGCCGACTTGAGTTGATTTGCAGTGGAGCACTCCTTGGCGATCTCCTCCTTCAAAGCAGGCTGAGCATCACGGGAAGCAATGCGTGGCGCAGCTCCCAGGACATCTTCTCGCAGAAAACCCAGGGGCTGTTGGCCGGAGCGCTCGCTTCAGGTCAGGAGGGAGTTCATCGGCAATTGACTCAAAGAGCAGTCGAATTCCTTCATAGTTGACAACCAGCTGCTCAATCGGGGTCTCCAGTTGCTTGATGATATCCTTGATCTTGGAAGCAGTTCTAGCAACAGCGGAGGGCGATACAGGAGGACTGCTCTCTGTAAGTTGTTCACCAAGGGCAGAGGGGTCAAAGTTCAGAAGGCTCGACACGTCGAAGGACTGACAGCCAAAAGACCAGGGATTTGTCAGAGGTTGTCTAGGCAGAAGTGACATGATATTAAGAGATGGGTTTACCTCAGATTGTTTAGTTTCCGCATTGTCTTCGTTGCCTGCTTGGCCGGATGTGTCTTTGGGGAAAGAACCTTAGCGTTCTATGGTAGTTCCTTCATCATCGGCTCTTCGCTCCGAACTGTGGGATTTTCTACTTCGGCTCTGTGTTTTGGGTCCTTGTCAACACTTTGTCCTGGATTGTGGGTTTCCTCCATGTCAACTTCTTGCTCCTGACCATGGGAATGGTTACTCTGTGCGGCGAGATTGAGCAGTCAGAGCTGAAGCATTGAAAGAAACTTAGGGGGTGCAGCAAGAAAGGCATTATCGGAGAACCGGATGGAGTCTGAGTAGAAGGGATGATCCGGGTCTTGGCAGTGGTCTTCTTACTCCTTGGCTGACGAAACACTGAACCTTCTCGTTGCCGCTTGGATCTAGGAGCGGCAAAGATCACCGTGTCTAGAGAAGGGGCGTTGGCCTGATATATTGGTACAGGGGCCATTTGCAGATACTTGAATGGCCAACCCGTTTCGTCAGTAGGAATGGGGCCTTCTTGGAGCTGATCATGAACGCAATCAGGAAATTCAGAAGCAAGATCAACAAATAAGAGAATTGCAATTAAGGAAGGCTTACTTCTTCCGGAGTAGCTTGATACTATGGATCGATTGCAGTGAGAGCCGATGCAACCGCACTTTGGACAAGGTGGGGCCTCCAGTATTTCCACCAAGTGTTGAAGCCATCGGCTGTGCGCGTAAACTCCATGTCTTCAGGCACTAGTACTTCCAGATCCTCAAAAAGAGAATATGCTTTGGAAGCCACAAGGGATTCAGTCAAGTCGGCTCGGCTTAGGATTTGTTCGTGGATGATCAGGCGGGGAGAGGTCTGGATCAGGCCGAGCTTGCGAGCGGCTAGAACAGGTTGGTATGATTCATACCCTGTTTTATTGATCCTATTACTAGTACTCATGCTGACTGGGAGAAGACATGGGGTGATCATGGTGCTATATATGGCACGAGACTCTTCATCGGATGCAAAGGTTTCCAGTCTAAAGAAAGATGGATTTTCAAAGATCTCTGATTCAGTAGAAGCATCATATGATGGAATAGTCTAGGAGCTGTAGAAGCGTTTGTACCATTTGGCTGTTTCTCTTGCATTGGTGGTCAGTACAGGTAACTGATGTAAAGCTTGGCCAAATGAAGTGCAGCGTATTTGCCTGCCAAAAGAGTCTGGGAAAGATTGGGATTCTAGTTGTGGAAAGTCCGAAATTTCTGCATGAAATTAAAGGTTGCACCATAACTGAATGAACCACCAGGGGCCTCTAGTTTTCACACGTTGATTATCCAGGATACGCTGGGTGTTCAGGAAAAGGTGTCAGTATAGAATTCCCAAGAATAATTTGCCTAAAGAAAGGCTTTGGCTATTGGCTAGAGCATTGGCCAGGTTCAGATAATTCTTAGTTGGGGCCAGAGAAGGACCATTAAACAAGAAATGGTCAAGCCAAAGGTTCAGGAAGGCCACATGCTCTTTCACTGAAACAGGACCAGTTTGCTTGTTGTGCTGACTAATGTACTGACCCCAGTTTCGAGTGCTGCTCTTCTCTACTATGCTCTTGAAGGGACATTCAGTTAAGGAGAAGGGAGAAGGGCAAGATGATTGCACATCTAGGTCTAGGATCATGGTAACATCCATTAGTGTGGGGGTCATGGGGCCGGAGCCGAACAAGAAACAGTTCAGGCTGTCTGACCAAAAGTAGCCGATGGATCTAAGCAGATTGTCGTCTTTCTCCATGGGGGAAAGGGAAAGAGACAGAGCATGAGAGTGACTTGCCACGTGGAGCCATGCACTCGTTCAACGCGCTTGTACCAGTTAACCCATCCCTCCATGGGGAAGGGCCAAGCGCGCAGTTGGTCTGCCCATAGGTCAAGGTTCGGGTCAGCATGAACAAACGGCAAGCGTTTGGTTTCAGTTCTAGCAAGTTCATGCGGGGGCTCGTAAGATTTGGGTCCTAAGCTAAAGGTTTTGGAATTGGCTGATGTTGGGATAAGGATTTCATCGGCCTAGAAAAACGACAAGATTCAGAATGAGGATTGGAATAGTGACATTAAAGGAACGCATGAGGAAAGGAATCTAGGGTTGTTACCTGCAGTCCAAAAACTCGTTCGCAGAGGGTTTGTGTCGATGATACGCTGCTTGAGCCCGCCATGATGCAAGAGACGAGAATTGAACTTTGATGCTAAGATGGTCTGGTGTTGTGGCGAGAGGGCTCTCTAGTCCGTGCTGCTATGAGGAATGGTTTGCAGCGAAGAAGCTAGCGCGAGGAATTGAAATTTGGCCAAAGAGGAGGTCAGCTATTTATAGATTCATCGGCTCATTAAGTTTTTAGCCGATGGGCGGCTCTAAGTACTACAAGGAGTCGGTAGAGGAAAAAGTTGGTCAGCTCTATGCGGTGGTCGGCTTTGGTCATGTTGCTACTAAAAGGGCAATTCCTCGCGTCAGTCTTAAAAGCCGATTTTTGGGTATCGGCTCAGCGCATTGCTGATGTTCCTCGCGTCAGTCTTAAAAGCCGATTTTTGGGTATTGGCTTAGCGCATTACTGATGTTCCTCGCGTCAGTCTTAAGAGCCAATGTTTGGGTATCGGCTCAGCGCGTTTCTATTTTTTCTCGCGTCAGCCTAAGAAGCCGATTTTTTAGGGATCGGCTCAGCGCGTTGCTGCTTGAGCCGATTCAGGGAAGTTCTTTCTCAAAGGATTAAAGTGCAGAGGAAATCGGCAAAAAAGAGGGACGATAAGAGTACTTCATAAAAGGAAAGTTCATTAATTTACATATCCCCATTATGGAGTATTGACATAAGTGCAAAAGAAAATCCCTAGAGCCGATTCTATGGCTGCTTACATGTCCAAAATTAGGGATTTCTTGCTAATAGCTGATGCAGCGGCTGATGCTAAGACTAACTAATTAACCTAAACTTAAAGGCATCATCGCCGATGTCATCGGCGATGTCATCGGCTTCTTCCTCCTCGCTGCTGGAGGGCCTCAGTTCCGAGGAGCTCTCCTTGCCTAGGAGGTCCTCGTCTTCGTCCGGCTCCTCTAGCTCAGCATCGTCATCGTCGTCGTCTTCCTCGTATTCCTCACCGTCGCTGCTCGTGGGCGACGGTACCTCCACACGCCTCCTCTTGACGAGGCGCTCGGGTGACGCCGCCGGTGATCGTGGTGGAGGGTTCCACGGCGGAGACGCCACCGTGTTCTCTGGGTCCTCGGCATCCCCAAGGTTCACCACCCCCCTGGATGGTGAAGGAATGTCCAGCCCGAAGAAAGCCAACCAAGCCTTGGTGGCTGGGCTTGGCGGCGCCTCCTCTACTTTGGCTGGAGGGGGGGCGAAGGCGGTGGACAGAGAAGTAGAGATTCCCCTTATTTTGGTTTTGAAATAAATCCTTACTTGCCAAAACCAGGGGACATGTGTTGACGCCAAGATTTGACCGATCTAGTTATTGGGCCTAAATCGGTCTAAAGGACTAAAAGAAGTTATTCAAGGAAGAAATAGCAGGCAACGTCGTGTGGGCCGATGGGCCATGTATCGTAGGAAATAGAGTTTTGTAACAGTCCGATCAGGACTCTAGTTAAAGGAAGTTTCGGTTAGGGTTTAGAGTAAAATTAGGAAAGAGTTAGTTTGTCGTCCAAATCCACGGGACTATAAATATGTATCCATACCCTCGAAAATAAACAAGACGACTCCCGTTCCACGCAACACACGGTTGTCCCATCATCTCTCGGCGCATCGCCACCTCTAGCGACTAGAGTTCAAGGTAATCATCATGCTGCTCTAATGATTTACTTCGTTAGGGCATCAGGCGTTAGTCGCCTAGTAAATTGCGTACTGAAGCGTTTTTTATGGCGCAATCTACTAGTTACCACGATGAATCTCGTGTCAAGCTATGCTTAACACGAGATCCATTAGTTATCTTAATGAAGCTTAAGCCAAGCTTGACTTGGCGTAAGATTCATCTATTTATCTTATGTAGCTACCGATCTCTTTTAGTTGTCATGCTTAATGTTACAGATCGGCTCATGCGTTATTTGCTATCATGCTGCTTAATGATGCTTTCATGTTTTGTGATGCATATTGCTACATATATCATTAGACTAGCATGTTTATTTACACCCCGTAGTTCCATGAATAGATTGATCTAGCTTGCCTTCTATAAGATTATATCTTCATGCATGCTTTGAGATCAAGGTGAAAGCGGGAGAATCGGCAAAATCGTGCCGATATTATAGATCCGATTGCCAAGAGCCGATCCGAGCGATCTGGCTATGATCTAACGTTTGCCCTGTTTCTTGTTTGTTTTACAGAGAGAGCAGGAGTCAACCATCATCACCACAACCTTCCTGACTAGGTCATCAGCCAGGTGGTGCGCCCAAGCACTGACACCAGCAACCTGTTAGCTAGCTGCCTAGTAGGCTGGGAGCCGCAGACAGGAGGAGTGACCTCGAAAGTCCACATACACCTCCCGGCTCGCATTGTGCTGCCCGTGGGGATATACTCACTGTATTCCTGCGACAACAACACGGTTGTCTCATCATCTCTTGGCGCATCGCCACCTCTGGCGACTGGAGTTCAAGGTAATCGTCATGCTGCTCTAATGATTTACTTCGTTAGGGCATCAGGCGTTAGTCGCCTAGTAAATTGCGTATTGAAGCGTTTTTGATGGCGCAATCTACTAGTTACCACGATGAATCTCATATGCTTGACACGAGATCCATTAGTTATCTTGATGAAGCTTAAGTCAAGCTTGACTTGGCGTAAGATTCATCTATTTATCTTATGTATCCACCGATCTCTTTTAGTTGTCATGCTTAATGTTACAGATCGGCTCGTGCGTTATTTGCTATCATGCTGCTTAATGATGTTTTCATGTTTTGTGATGCATATTGCTACATATATCATTAAACTAGCATGTTTATTTACACCCCGTAGTTCCATGAATAGATTGATCTAGCTTGCCTTCTATAAGATTATATCTTCATGCATGCTTTGAGATCAAGGTGAAAGCGGGAGAATCGGCAAGATCATGCCGATATTATAGATCCGATTGCCAAGAGCCGATCCGAGCGATCTGGCTATGATCTAACATTTGCCATGTTTCTTGTTTGTTTTACAGAGAGAGCAGGAGTCAACCATCATCACCACAACCTCCCTGGCTAGGTCATCAGCCAGGTGGCACTCCCAAGCACCGTCGCCAGCAACTGTTAGCTAGCTGCCTAGCAGGTTGGGAGCCGTAGATAGGAGGAGCGACCTCAAAAGTCTACATACACCTCCCGTCTCGCATTGTGCTGCCCGTGGGGATGTACTCACTGTATTCCTGCGACAACACCTTGTCAATATATGTACTTTGGCTTAATCCAATTAAGCGCTTAGATCTATCTCTATAGATCTTTATGCCCAAAATGTAAGCTGCTTCTCCCAAGTCCTTCATCAAGAAACTCTTTCTCAACAAGTCCTTCACAGCTTCCAACATAGGAATGTCATTTCCGATCAACAATATGTCATCTACATATAAGACCAGAAAGACTAGTGCGCTCCTACTAACCTTTTTGTATAGACAAGGTTCTTCTACATTCTTGATGAAACTAAACCCTTTGACCACTTCATCAAAACGTAGATTCCAACTCCGAGATGCTTGCTTGAGTCCATAAATGGACTTCAAAAGCTTGCATACCTTCCCAGCATTCTGTGGATCGACAAAACCTTCAGGCAGTGTCATGTACACATCCTCACTTAGATTTCCGTTAAGGAAAGCCATTTGACATCCATTTGCCACACCTCACAGTCATGATATGCAGCAATCGCTAGGAGGATCCGGATAGACTTTAGCATAGCTACAGGCGAAAATGTTTCATCATAATCAACACCTTGAATCTGACGAAACCTTTTGCCACAAGTCGTGCCTTATAGATGTGAACATTTCCATCAGCGTTTATCTTTTTCTTAAAAACCCATTTACACTCGATAGGTCGTACCTCATCAAGTGGCTCGACCAAGTTCCAAACTTGATTGTTAGCCATGGATTTCAATTCGGATCTCATGGCCTCCAGCCATTTCTCAGAGTCGGGTCCCATCACAGCTTATTTGTAAGTCTTAGACTCATTGTTGTCCAACAACAATACATCGTGCCGACCCATGGTGAGGAACATGTATCGGTCGGGTGCACGATGTGCCCTCTGTGACCTACACGGGGCTAAAGGTAGTTCAACAGGGTGCTCAATGCTTGACTCATCCTGTTGGAAATCAGTCGGATCAGAACCATTTTTCAGTGTTTCTTGAACCTCTTCGAGTTGCACCTGGTTTCGACTGGTTTCACCTTTCAAGAGAAACTCTTTTTCTAAAAAGACACCATTCCGGGCAACAAACACTTTTGCTTCCTTCCAGTTATACAAATAATATCCTTTGGTTTCCCTAGGATAGCCCACAAAGTAGCATTTGTCCGACTTACCATGAAGCTTGTCAGACGTCAAACGTTTGACATAAGCTTCACAACCCCAAATCTTAAGGAAAGACAACTTGGGACACATCCCAGTCCATATCTCATATGGTGTCTTCTACACAGACTTCAATGGAACTCGGTTTAGTGTAAACGCAGCAGTTTCTAAACCATAATGCCATAAAGACAACGGAAGATCAGTCTGACTCATCATCGACCTAACCATGTCCAATAAGGTTCGGTTCCTCATCTCAAACACACCATTCAATTGTGGCGTTCCGGGTGGAGTCAGTTGTGGAACAATTCCACAACTCTTCAGATGATCAGTAAACTCATGGCTCAGATATTCTCCACCACGATCCGATCGCAGAAATTTTTTCATCTTGCCCGAGTGATTCTGCACTTCATTCTGATATAGTTTAAACTTTTCAAACGACTCGACTTATGTCTCATCAAGTAGATATAGCCATACCTACTAAAGTCATCACTAAAAGTAATGAAATACTGAAAATCGCCTCTGGCTACAGAGCTCATTGGACCGCATACATCAGTATGTATAAGGCCCAATAACTCGAACGCCCTCTCTGCTCGACCAATGAAGGGTGCCTTTGTCATTTTGCCAAGTAAACAAGACTCACATGTCTCAAACGATTCATAATCAAAAGAGTCGAGTAATCCATCTTTATGGAGTTTCTCTACACGTTTCTTGTTAATATGGCCTAGGCGACAATGCCAGATATAAGCAGGATTCAAATCACTCGGTTTGAGTCATTTAGCATTAATGTTAAGAATCGGCTCATCCTCAAGATCAAGAACGTACAATCCATTCAATAATGGACAACGCGCATAGAGCATGTTATTCAAATCGACAGAACAACACTTGTTCTTTATTATTATCTCATAACCACCATCCTCCTTCAAACATGAAGAGGAGATAATGTTTCTGCTCAATGCTGGAATAAAATAACAATTATTCAATTCCAACACTAACCCTGAAGGAAGCGACAAGCGATATGTGCCGACTGCCAACACAGCAACCTTTGCTCTGTTGCCAACGCGCACAACCAACTCGCCTCACGCAAAACTTCTAGTCTAATTTAGTCCCTGCAAAGATTTGCTGATATGAATCATTGACCCGGTATCGAATACTGTTGACGCGGCTTAAGTACTAAATTTATGTTATAATTTCATATGATTTTATGCCGTTTAATGAATTAATATTGTGATTTATTATTATTTTACTAACAATTAACCCCGTTTTCGAGAATGCTCTTTGTTTTTGTGCATTATTCATTTTTTGCAGGAAAACAGGTAATAATTGATATATTTGAAGAATTCTCGGAAATAGGATTTATGCTAAGATGAGCAAAGCCCAAGTGCAAAAGGATAATGAAGCCCAATTGAAGGATAAAGCCCAAATTAAAAGAGTATTCTAGAAGATGAAGGTTGATAGGAAAGGCAATTCCTGAAATATTCGCGAAGTCAATAACAGCAGCAACTTGTGGGCCCAATTTGGAGACCTTAACGACGTCAAATGAAGAAAGTTTGAATACCAAAGTTGTAGATCTCTTCGAGCTCTACAATTTAGAGTCCGAGTTTGCATTTATTGGACTTCGGAAGGCAAAGTTATGGTCGATTTACTACAAGTTGCAGAACCGGGAAGGTTTATTTCGGGAATTAAAGAGAGAAGACTTCGTCATCAAGCAAGGAAAGATATGGACGACCGGGACTCTTCTAGAAGCTTGATTATACTTGGAAATAGATGTATGAGGTGTTCTAGGACTCTTAGAACCGACCTATTAGTTTCCATGTATAGGGTTTCCTTCGGGATATAAATAGAGGGCTCCATATAGGGAGATAGGAGACTCGCCACAAATCCATTGTAACCGAGAGGCTAGGGCAGAGCTCGAGGGCCAAAGGAGTTCAACTCGGCGGGAGGAACATCTCGGCGAAAGGAGGAAGCAAGAGGAGGCAGGACCCAGGGGGGTCGGCCGACCCCTATGGGTCTGGCTCGGCCGACCCCTGGCATCCCGAGGGCAGATCGAGTTCGTCTTTCGTCGACTTCTTCGTCTAGTTCATCTCGACGACTTTGGGTCACGAATTACGATGTATCTTGAGTAAACCCGTCGAACTTCTTCTGTACTATGATAAAACCTTGATTATGGATCTATAAAGTTGTCTTTTAGACTTTGCTTCTTGTTTATGCTTGTTCATGATCTATGCTTAGCAATGCTTGTTGTCTAATTGTGTAAATCAGTGGCCACTGTTAAGTACTTCACATGTCTTTTAGTAGATTTAATCTGCTCATGTTAGGCATAGTTAGGGTTTACTAGTTCGTCGATTACCTGGTTACCAGTGACAGTGGAGCCCGGGGAAAGGTTCGAGTAGGTTCTTGACATTCATGTTCATGCTTATTCTATGCTTAATGTTTAGATCTAAGTCAAGGTGGTTCGTAGTACTTTAGTAGTTTGTCTCATATCTCTTGTGGATCCTTTTGCCTGTTTAAATCCTATATACCCCGAGTTTAAGTCTTTGCTTATACCTTTTATGCAATAGATTAGAATATAGATTAGATCTTGATTAGAGAAGAATTAGAGTCTTTATTAGTTGTAATTAGATAACCTTTATCTCTTATTTAAGCTTATTAGATATATTAGAATTAGATAGTAATATTGTTAATAATTGATTAATAGCATTTTAAACATAATTAATCCCGGATTGATAAACCCAAGATACTCATCCTGGGGAAAAGCTACCGCGATACTGTGCGCTTGCAGTATAAGGATTTGGCATGCTTAAGTAATGTCAACAAGCTTTTCTGGCGCCGTTGCCGGGGAATAATTATCGTTTAAATTATTATTAATCTTTTATTAAGTTTTGCTACTTCTAGTTTTAATATTTAGTTTTGTTTATTGTTTTTAGTTAATTTTGTTATTAATTAGTGTTTTAGATTTATTTTATTTTACAATTTTCGAAATTAGGAGTAATTTTTAAATTCTGAAATTTTAAATTCTGTTATTTTGTTTGGATTTAATTTGGTCTAAAGTACAGCAAATTTTTGCTGTCATAGATCTTTGTTTTTGTTTTTGTTTAAATTTCAGGTATGACTACGTTGGGCAGAAAATTGACGCTTGGGGAGTTTTTAACTCCAAGAGCGGAAGATTTGAAGTTCCAAAGATCAAATCTGCAGCCGGAATCAGGATCCTACGAGCTGAAGCCAGGAATCATCCGAATTGCTGCCGAACATCCGTTCAGTGGTGAAGACAATGAGAACCTGTACACTCACTTGAAGAGGCTAGTGCAAGTGTGTCGCACATTCCATCAAGACGGAGTTCCAGAAGAATGGGTTTTGTGGAATCTCTTTCCGTTTACATTGGAAGACAGAGCCAGAAAGTGGTACGACACTGCATCAATAGAAGCTGAAGGTGATTGGGACGCTCTCAAATTGAAGTTCACCAAAAGATTCTTTTCTCCAATAAAAGTACACCTGTTGAAGAAAGCAATCATAAACTTCAAGCAACTTGAGAGTGAAGACCTTGATGAAGCATGGGACAGACTAGAAGAACTGAGGACACAAGGACCACCCATTAACTTTGACGAGGAGACAATCATTTCAACCTTCTACTTCAGTCTAAACACTAGAGACTTCAAGCAAGTGAACATCTGTGCTGGAGGATCACTGCTGAGCCGAAATGTAGATGAAGCTATGAAGATTCTGTCAGATTGCTGCTTGACCGCGAAGGCTGAAAGAGATAGGAGGGAGAGTGAAGAGCAGAAGCTAGCAGGAGTGACGTCTACATATGCTATCTACAAGGAGCAACAACCTGCCAGAAAGACTCCAGTGTCTTATGCAGCTGAGGAAGAGGAGTACGAGTGTTTTGCACCACAAGTGAAGACAGAGTGTTCAGATTTTGGAAGCCTTGCTAGTGCAAAACCACTGACAGAATTCGACAAGACGAGCTGGATGCCAGTAGATTTTGGAGATACACTGATGTGTGCAGGACCACTTCCACTAGAAGACTTAGAAGAAGAGAAAGAGCTGTTTCCACCAGAGGTACCACTAAGGAGAAGCTCAGATGATCTAAGTACAGGGGAGGTACTGCAGAAATTATTCCAAGAAGAGGAGCTGGACAGTGACTTTGTCTCTGAAGTGAAGCGGGTGATTGGTGTCAAGCCGGAGTCATCACTAACTGAGGAGGTTATCGTCCACCTGGAGCCAGAAGAATCTTCGACTGGTATTTCTTGCTCCATCAACAAAGAAGACTTCAACAATATTCACTGCTCTATGGAAGCCCAGGTAAGTACTATGAGCTATGAAGTTTATTGTACTTTAAGTGATAAACCACACTTAGTTTCTACTAGTATTAAGATTAAACTTCCTAATAATGAAATAATTCGACCTGTAGGCTTAATTAAAGATGTTGAAGTTAACTTTGCTAATAATATTATACCAACTGATTTTTATATAATTAATGTCTACGATAATGATATTAATATAATTCTTGGTAGACCTTTTCTTAAGTTGGTTAATGCCGTAGTAAATAATGATAAAGGAAAAATCAATATTAATATTAATGGATTAAAATATGACTTTGATTTCCTACCGGCATCTAAAGTGCCTATTAATCTCACTCCCGATATAGAGGAGATAGAGAGTATTAATTATATTAATGCCTTTAGAGAGCCATTAAAATTAGTATTAGAAGGAGGAGAAGAAGGATTCTTCTCTGAGGAAACAACCATTGCCACTAAACAACTTGACCTTAATCAAGAAGAAACCAAAGACATTCCTGTAGAACCATTAGGAGACCTTAATCCACAGGAGGCGCCCGATGTTGAGCTTAAACCACTACCCGAAGGACTTAAGTATGAATTCTTAGGAAAAGATAAAACCTATCCTGTAATAATTAGTGACCAGCTAAGTCCAGAAGAGGTGGAAAGACTGCTAGGAATGTTGAGGGAACATAAGAAGGCAATAGGTTATTCTCTAGCAGATCTTAAAGGAATTAGCCCAGCATTTTGTACTCATAGGATTCCAATGGAAGAAGACCACAAACCAGTGGTAGACAATCAAAGGAGACTGAGTAATGAAATGAGATCTGTAGTGAAGAAGGAAGTAATCAAATTACTAAACGCCGGAATTATCTACCCAGTACCAACTAGTGAATGGGTTAGCCCAGTTCATTGTGTGCCTAAGAAGGGAGGTTTAACTGTAGTTAAAAATGAGAATAATGAATTAATTCCATAAAGGACTGTCACTGGTTGGAGAATGTGTATAGATTACCGGAAGCTTAATAAAGCCACTAAGAAAGATCACTTCCCTTTACCCTTTATTGACGAAATGCTAGAGAGACTTGCTAAGAATACCCATTTTTGCTATTTAGATGGTTATTCTGGATTCTTTCAAATCCCTATCCATCCAGACGATCAACACAAGACAACTTTCACTTGTCCTTATGGAACCTTTGCCTATAGGAGAATGCCCTTTGGATTATGCAATGCACCAGCGTCATTTCAACGGTGTATGATGGCCATTTTCTCAGACTTCATTGAGGATATCATGGAGGTTTTCATGGACGATTTCTCAGTTCACGGCACTAGTTTTGACCACTGTCTAAAGAATTTAGAGAAAGTTCTGAAGAGATGTGGAGAAGTAGACTTAGTGTTGAATTGGGAGAAGTGTCATTTTATGGTGAGAAGAGGACTTGTGTTGGGACACATCATTTCCGAGAAAGGAATTGAAGTAGATAAAGCCAAGATAGAGACTGTAGAAAGATTGCCACCACCTACAGATATTAGATCTCTTAGAAGCTTTCTCGGACATGCTGGGTTTTATAGGAGATTTATTAAGGATTTTTCTAAAATAGCTAAGCCACTGAATTACCTACTCCAGAAGGACGTTCCATTTGAGTTTACTGATGAGTGTGAAGTAGCCTTTAGAAAAATTAAGGAATTACTAGTTAAGGCACCTATCATTCAACCACCTGATTGGAATTTACCCTTTGAGATCATGTGTGATGCCAGTGACTATGCCGTAGGAGCTGTGCTGGGGCAGAGAAAAGACGGAAGAGTACATGCCATTTATTATGCCAGCAAGACTCTTAACGAGGCCCAAGTTAATTATGCAACCACTGAAAAGGAGTTATTAGCAGTAGTTTTTGCCTTTGAAAAATTTAGATCCTACATAGTTAATTCAAAGGTTATAGTCTACACTGATCATGCTGCTATCAAATACCTTTTAACTAAAAAAGATGCTAAACCTCGTTTAATTAGATGGATCCTTATGCTACAAGAATTCGATGTAGAGATCAGAGACAAGAAGGGAGTTGAGAACGTAGTGGCAGATCACTTGTCTAGGATGAGCCATAGTAAAGGAGGTCCACTAATTGAAGATGCATTAAGAGACGACACCCTTTATGCAGTTATAGACAAGGACTCTTGGATGTTAGACGTAATTAGAGCCATTAAAGGAGAGCCATTGACTCATCTCAACTATAATTCAAAAAGGAAAGTCCTTGCCGAAGCCAAGAAATTTTATTGGAATTCACCCTACTTATATAGATTTGGATCTGATGGAGTCCTCAGAAGATGCGTACCTGCAGATGAGAGAAGTGAGATTTTGAGAAAGTGTCACGCTGCAGAATATGGGGGGCATTATGGACATTTCAGAACCCAGGCTAAGATATGGGCGAGTGGATTCTATTGGCCAGGAATGCATGAAGATGCAAGGAAATTTGTCGCTTCTTGTCCTGAGTGTCAGAGAACTGGAAATATAACAGCTAGAAATTCTATGCCTTTGACATACAATCTACAGATTGATTTATTTGATGTTTGGGGAATGGATTTTATGGGACCCTTTGAGAATTCACATGGATATGAGTATATTTTAGTAACTGTGGATTATGTCTCAAAGTGGGTAGAAGCCTTGCCATGTAAGAAAGCATCAACGCAAGAGTCCATAGAGATGATCAAGAATAACATCTTTCCAAGATATGGAGTACCTAGAGTAATTATCTCTGATGGAGGATCGCATTTTATTGGTAAGGAGTTTACGGATTATCTGGCTAAGATGGGAATTGAACATAGAGTTTCTACAGCTTATCACCCACAGACTAATGGCCAAGCCGAAACATCAAATAAACAATTAAAAGAAATCCTTAAAAAGATGGTAATTAAAGGAGGCAAAAATTGGTCAAAGAAGCTTAATGATGCTCTTTGGGCTTATAGGACTGCATTTAAAGCACCTATTGGAATGACACCCTATCAATTAGTTTATGGAAAGACTTGTCATTTACCAGTTGAGCTAGAACATAAAGCTTATTGGGCAATTAAGGAATTAAATTTAGACCTGGATGCCGCCTTAGTTAAAAGAAGGATTCAATTAAGTACCCTTGATGAAGCTCGTTTGCAAGCCTATCATAATGCTACCATTTATAAGGAGAGGATTAAGAGATGGTTTGACAAGAAGCTCGTCAAGAAGGAGTTTAAGCCAGGTGATAAGGTTCTTCTTTATAATTCAAGATTCAAATTATTTGGAAAAGGAAAATTACAAAGTAAATGGGATGGACCTTATATTGTTCATGACGTATCACCTGCCGGAGCTGTTACCATTATGGATTTTGAAGGGAACAAGTATATGGTAAATGGACAAAGATTGAAGGTCTACGTTGAAGAGGAAAAATTTGACATCAATTATATCGAGACTTTCATTTTCGAAGAAGTTAGAGTTGGTTACCATAGATATGACCCTTAGATTTCCATAAGTAACCTATCCTTTGTATATATTTTAGTTGCGTAGTTTAAATTTTTTTTTTCAAATTTTTTTCTGTACATAAATATTTTTATTTAATAAATAAACCTTCCGACCAAACCTGAGGCCCAGCAGCCAGAAGGGGGGCCCAGGTCAGCCGACCAGAGAGGCCCAACTCGGCCGACATGGGGGGTTTTCGAGTCGGATTCATTTCAATTTTTGGTATGCGATGTCTCGCGGTGTTCTGAGTTGTTTTGGATTGGAGTTCGAGTCGGATTGGAAACTTTTCCTACCAAAACTATCGTTTCTCCGGAGTATAAAACCATAGGCAGACCTTTACATCAAGACATCAAAATCAAACACAACCAAATCATAGCCACAACAGTTTCCAGAGACATGGAGAAACAGCCCGAGAAGAACGGAGGCGAGGAGAGCAACAAGGAAGGGGGCTCGGCCGACCAGAAGGCCCAGGATCGGCCGACCTACCTCGTTTTCAAGGGTGCTCGCAACAATTTTTCTCAGGTTGTCTTCTCTGATGATGAGGAACTTGAGAGGGTATGTGCTGCAGCTGGAAGACGTCGTGATGTTTCGAAGAGGTTAGCCAAGCTATCCATTGAGCCAGTAGAGATGAAGCGGTCTAAGCGGATTGCAGGCAAGAAGAAGATCAATTATGCAGAGTCTTCAGTCAGCAAGGGAGGGACCATCAACTCTAATGACAGTGATTATCCAGATGATGACCATGAAGAAGTAAGTTCTGTTCATGTTGTCCCTAGTATTGACACTTATCATCTGGGAGGTGGAGATGGACAACGTTGCTGTGCCAAGTGTAGGGAGGCCATTAGAGCTCTTTTGCGGAAGAATAGTGACACCTTCACCGTCATAGATGATCTCGAAGACAGGCTTTCCACTGAGATGATCGGAATTAGGAGAGATGTTGAGAATTTCTCTAGGCATATGAAAGGAGAAGTGAGCTTTATGCTAAGAGAAATGCAACATCTAAACAATGCTCTGGAGAACATCAACTTCAAGCTGTATAATCCTCAGTATTATCAACCAAATGAAGTTTGGAATGAGCCAGAGGTTGAAGAACCAGCTTTCTACAGGCCAGGAGAAGATCCACTCGATGATCCAGAGGATGGCTGGGAGTGGGACACCGAAGATGAGTAGGACACTTAGCATTAGCTAAGTGTGGGGATGTATTTTCCCCTTTAGAAGAATAAAGCGTTTGAAATAATAACGCCATTTATCATTTATCTTTTTTTTCATTTATTATTTTCTATTAGGTGTGAGTTGCTGGGATGGCGTTATTATGAATATTCTTATTATTAATAAAGTATTAATATTTAGTGATAATTTTGTCTCACTTTATTTAAGTTTATTCTATGCAATTACTTTGATATTTAATTTTGCCTAAGTTATCATGATTAGAGTAATATGGGAATTACTAAAATAATTAATAATGTATAACCCATGTTCTGTTGGGAGATGATGTTTTATAGCTTTGCCAAAGTTTCCAATTAAGAAAAAATTAGAGGGGTTTATAAAAATCTTTTGTTTAAATTTATCTTTATTTGATCAAGTTTTACATCCCTTAATCAAGAGAGAGTTTTTAAATACCTATTAGAGCTTAGTTTTAAGTCCACTTTATAAGCAAGTTATTTCATGTGAGTTTGATTAAGTTTGATTTCTTTAGTAATTTTGATCATTTAAAATAATTCTTGGTCATTGATATTTTTCATCGTTTGCTAGCCTTATTATATTTCAATTGCTTAAAAATAATAAGCAATTCCTTTACCTTATAAACATTTCATCTCATTTGTCTACCTTTACCTATTTAAGTGAGGTTTTTGCTCATTAATTAAAATTGAAATAAAAAGGGACTTTTTGAGATGAAAAAGGAGAAGGAGAAGAGGTTCTAGTTAAAAAAAAAAAGGGAAAGACCAAGTTGTCGAAATTAAAAAAAAAGAAAAAAAAAAGAAGGAAAAAAAATAGAGGGAGAAAATAATGGCCAAGTGGCCGAAATAAATAAAAAAAAAGGGTAAGGAAAAGAGAGGTAGAATTAGGAAAAAGGAGAAAAGGGGGAGAAAGTTTATATAAAATTAAAAGTTAGTTTCTTTGAAAGTCTCACAGATTGTTGTTTAAAAATTAATGGGCAAAGACTTTCACTTTTTCCAACCATGTGCAAAAATTCCGGAATTTATTCCAATTTCATCATCTATATGCACATGTCCACTATCTATATCTTCTTTTCCTTTGTCTATATATATTATTTTCTTTATTCTCGATGACCAAGGTTGTTTAATTTGATTGATTGAGCTTTAGAAAGATAACTTATTTGAGCAATAAAATGTTTAACTTTGCTAGGCCTTTACCAAGCTCCATATATATTTCCTTTTTGAGAGAGAGAGAGTGTTATCTTTTAAGATAGCTACCTATATAGAGTGTCTTTTTGAGAGCTTGATTAAAAGGGATTAGTAATTTCTTGATCATTTGAAGAGTTTTTTGCTTTTTCTAAAAAATATATTGAAAAACCTCTTTTATATTCTGAAAAGAGACTTTGGCATAGTTATGATTTATTTAATCTCGATAAATCTTGTGGGGATCTATATGCATGAAAGTTAAATAAATATTTCCATGTTATGATTTGAGTGATTTCTGAAGTAAAGTTATTTTTGATGGGTATTTGTTTAGAATGAACATAAATTTAGTTGAGAGTTTATTTTAAGATTTATCGATCCTATGCTCGAGGACTAGCATGATCTAAGTGTGGGGATATTGTTGACGCGGCTTAAGTACTAAATTTATGTTATAATTTCATATGATTTTATGCCGTTTAATGAATTAATATTGTGATTTATTATTATTTTACTAACAATTAACCCCGTTTTCGAGAATGCTCTTTGTTTTTGTGCATTATTCATTTTTTGCAGGAAAACAGGTAATAATTGATATATTTGAAGAATTCTCGGAAATAGGATTTATGCTAAGATGAGCAAAGCCCAAGTGCAAAAGGATAATGAAGCCCAATTGAAGGATAAAGCCCAAATTAAAAGAGTATTCTAGAAGATGAAGGTTGATAGGAAAGGCAATTCCTGAAATATTCGCGAAGTCAATAACAGCAGCAACTTGTGGGCCCAATTTGGAGACCTTAACGACGTCAAATGAAGAAAGTTTGAATACCAAAGTTGTAGATCTCTTCGAGCTCTACAATTTAGAGTCCGAGTTTGCATTTATTGGACTTCAGAAGGCAAAGTTATGGTCGATTTACTACAAGTTGCAGAACCGGGAAGGTTTATTTCGGGAATTAAAGAGAGAAGACTTCGTCATCAAGCAAGGAAAGATATGGACGACCGGGACTCTTCTAGAAGCTTGATTATACTTGGAAATAGATGTATGAGGTGTTCTAGGACTCTTAGAACCGACCTATTAGTTTCCATGTATAGGGTTTCCTTCGGGATATAAATAGAGGGCTCCATCTAGGGAGATAGGAGACTCGCCACAAATCCATTGTAACCGAGAGGCTAGGGCAGAGCTCGAGGGCCAAAGGAGTTCAACTCGGCGGGAGGAACATCTCGGCGAAAGGAGGAAGCAAGAGGAGGCAGGACCCAGGGGGGTCGGCCGACCCCTATGGGTCTGGCTCGGCCGACCCCTGGCATCCCGAGGGCAGATCGAGTTCGTCTTTCGTCGACTTCTTCGTCTAGTTCATCTCGACGACTTTGGGTCACGAATTACGATGTATCTTGAGTAAACCCCTCGAACTTCTTCTGTACTATGATAAAACCTTGATTATGGATCTATAAAGTTGTCTTTTAGACTTTGCTTCTTGTTTATGCTTGTTCATGATCTATGCTTAGCAATGCTTGTTGTCTAATTGTGTAAATCAGTGGCCACTGTTAAGTACTTCACATGTCTTTTAGTAGATTTAATCTGCTCATGTTAGGCATAGTTAGGGTTTACTAGTTCGTCGATTACCTGGTTACCAGTGACAGTGGAGCCCGGGGAAAGGTTCGAGTAGGTTCTTGACATTCATGTTCATGCTTATTCTATGCTTAATGTTTAGATCTAAGTCAAGGTGGTTCGTAGTACTTTAGTAGTTTGTCTCATATCTCTTGTGGATCCTTTTGCCTGTTTAAATCCTATATACCCCGAGTTTAAGTCTTTGCTTATACCTTTTATGCAATAGATTAGAATATAGATTAGATCTTGATTAGAGAAGAATTAGAGTCTTTATTAGTTGTAATTAGATAACCTTTATCTCTTATTTAAGCTTATTAGATATATTAGAATTAGATAGTAATATTGTTAATAATTGATTAATAGCATTTTAAACATAATTAATCCCGGATTGATAAACCCAAGATACTCATCCTGGGGAAAAGCTACCGCGATACTGTGCGCTTGCAGTATAAGGATTTGGCATGCTTAAGTGCTGTCAACAAGCTTTTCTGGCGCCGTTGCCGGGGAATAATTATCGTTTAAATTATTATTAATCTTTTATTAAGTTTTGCTACTTCTAGTTTTAATATTTAGTTTTGTTTATTGTTTTTAGTTAATTTTGTTATTAATTAGTGTTTTAGATTTATTTTATTTTACAATTTTCGAAATTAGGAGTAATTTTTAAATTCTGAAATTTTAAATTCTGTTATTTTGTTTGGATTTAATTTGGTCTAAAGTACAGCAAATTTTTGCTGTCATAGATCTTTGTTTTTGTTTTTGTTTAAATTTCAGGTATGACTACGTTGGGCAGAAAATTGACGCTTGGGGAGTTTTTAACTCCAAGAGCGGAAGATTTGAAGTTCCAAAGATCAAATCTGCAGCCGGAATCAGGATCCTACGAGCTGAAGCCAGGAATCATCCGAATTGCTGCCGAACATCCGTTCAGTGGTGAAGACAATGAGAACCCGTACACTCACTTGAAGAGGCTAGTGCAAGTGTGTCGCACATTCCATCAAGACGGAGTTCCAGAAGAATGGGTTTTGTGGAATCTCTTTCCGTTTACATTGGAAGACAGAGCCAGAAAGTGGTACGACACTGCATCAATAGAAGCTGAAGGTGATTGGGACGCTCTCAAATTGAAGTTCACCAAAAGATTCTTTTCTCCAATAAAAGTACACCTGTTGAAGAAAGCAATCATAAACTTCAAGCAACTTGAGAGTGAAGACCTTGATGAAGCATGGGACAGACTAGAAGAACTGAGGACACAAGGACCACCCATTAACTTTGACGAGGAGACAATCATTTCAACCTTCTACTTCAGTCTAAACACTAGAGACTTCAAGCAAGTGAACATCTGTGCTGGAGGATCACTGCTGAGCCGAAATGTAGATGAAGCTATGAAGATTCTGTCAGATTGCTGCTTGACCGCGATGGCTGAAAGAGATAGGAGGGAGAGTGAAGAGCAGAAGCTAGCAGGAGTGACGTCTACATATGCTATCTACAAGGAGCAACAACCTGCCAGAAAGACTCCAGTGTCTTATGCAGCTGAGGAAGAGGAGTACGAGTGTTTTGCACCACAAGTGAAGACAGAGTGTTCAGATTTTGGAAGCCTTGCTAGTGCAAAACCACTGACAGAATTCGACAAGACGAGCTGGATGCCAGTAGATTTTGGAGATACACTGATGTGTGCAGGACCACTTCCACTAGAAGACTTAGAAGAAGAGAAAGAGCTGTTTCCACCAGAGGTACCACTAAGGAGAAGCTCAGATGATCTAAGTACAGGGGAGGTACTGCAGAAATTATTCCAAGAAGAGGAGCTGGACAGTGACTTTGTCTCTGAAGTGAAGCGGGTGATTGGTGTCAAGCCGGAGTCATCACTAACTGAGGAGGTTATCGTCCACCTGGAGCCAGAAGAATCTTCGACTGGTATTTCTTGCTCCATCAACAAAGAAGACTTCAACAATATTCACTGCTCTATGGAAGCCCAGGTAAGTACTATGAGCTATGAAGTTTATTGTACTTTAAGTGATAAACCACACTTAGTTTCTACTAGTATTAAGATTAAACTTCCTAATAATGAAATAATTCGACCTGTAGGCTTAATTAAAGATGTTGAAGTTAACTTTGCTAATAATATTATACCAACTGATTTTTATATAATTAATGTCTACGATAATGATATTAATATAATTCTTGGTAGACCTTTTCTTAAGTTGGTTAATGCCGTAGTAAATAATGATAAAGGAAAAATCAATATTAATATTAATGGATTAAAATATGACTTTGATTTCCTACCGGCATCTAAAGTGCCTATTAATCTCACTCCCGATATAGAGGAGATAGAGAGTATTAATTATATTAATGCCTTTAGAGAGCCATTAAAATTAGTATTAGAAGGAGGAGAAGAAGGATTCTTCTCTGAGGAAACAACCATTGCCACTAAACAACTTGACCTTAATCAAGAAGAAACCAAAGACATTCCTGTAGAACCATTAGGAGACCTTAATCCACAGGAGGCGCCCGATGTTGAGCTTAAACCACTACCCGAAGGACTTAAGTATGAATTCTTAGGAAAAGATAAAACCTATCCTGTAATAATTAGTGACCAGCTAAGTCCAGAAGAGGTGGAAAGACTGCTAGGAATGTTGAGGGAACATAAGAAGGCAATAGGTTATTCTCTAGCAGATCTTAAAGGAATTAGCCCAGCATTTTGTACTCATAGGATTCCAATGGAAGAAGACCACAAACCAGTGGTAGACAATCAAAGGAGACTGAGTAATGAAATGAGATCTGTAGTGAAGAAGGAAGTAATCAAATTACTAAACGCCGGAATTATCTACCCAGTACCAACTAGTGAATGGGTTAGCCCAGTTCATTGTGTGCCTAAGAAGGGAGGTTTAACTGTAGTTAAAAATGAGAATAATGAATTAATTCCATAAAGGACTGTCACTGGTTGGAGAATGTGTATAGATTACCGGAAGCTTAATAAAGCCACTAAGAAAGATCACTTCCCTTTACCCTTTATTGACGAAATGCTAGAGAGACTTGCTAAGAATACCCATTTTTGCTATTTAGATGGTTATTCTGGATTCTTTCAAATCCCTATCCATCCAGACGATCAACACAAGACAACTTTCACTTGTCCTTATGGAACCTTTGCCTATAGGAGAATGCCCTTTGGATTATGCAATGCACCAGCGTCATTTCAACGGTGTATGATGGCCATTTTCTCAGACTTCATTGAGGATATCATGGAGGTTTTCATGGACGATTTCTCAGTTCACGGCACTAGTTTTGACCACTGTCTAAAGAATTTAGAGAAAGTTCTGAAGAGATGTGGAGAAGTAGACTTAGTGTTGAATTGGGAGAAGTGTCATTTTATGGTGAGAAGAGGACTTGTGTTGGGACACATCATTTCCGAGAAAGGAATTGAAGTAGATAAAGCCAAGATAGAGACTGTAGAAAGATTGCCACCACCTACAGATATTAGATCTCTTAGAAGCTTTCTCGGACATGCTGGGTTTTATAGGAGATTTATTAAGGATTTTTCTAAAATAGCTAAGCCACTGAATTACCTACTCCAGAAGGACGTTCCATTTGAGTTTACTGATGAGTGTGAAGTAGCCTTTAGAAAAATTAAGGAATTACTAGTTAAGGCACCTATCATTCAACCACCTGATTGGAATTTACCCTTTGAGATCATGTGTGATGCCAGTGACTATGCCGTAGGAGCTGTGCTGGGGCAGAGAAAAGACGGAAGAGTACATGCCATTTATTATGCCAGCAAGACTCTTAACGAGGCCCAAGTTAATTATGCAACCACTGAAAAGGAGTTATTAGCAGTAGTTTTTGCCTTTGAAAAATTTAGATCCTACATAGTTAATTCAAAGGTTATAGTCTACACTGATCATGCTGCTATCAAATACCTTTTAACTAAAAAAGATGCTAAACCTCGTTTAATTAGATGGATCCTTATGCTACAAGAATTCGATGTAGAGATCAGAGACAAGAAGGGAGTTGAGAACGTAGTGGCAGATCACTTGTCTAGGATGAGCCATAGTAAAGGAGGTCCACTAATTGAAGATGCATTAAGAGACGACACCCTTTATGCAGTTATAGACAAGGACTCTTGGATGTTAGACGTAATTAGAGCCATTAAAGGAGAGCCATTGACTCATCTCAACTATAATTCAAAAAGGAAAGTCCTTGCCGAAGCCAAGAAATTTTATTGGAATTCACCCTACTTATATAGATTTGGATCTGATGGAGTCCTCAGAAGATGCGTACCTGCAGATGAGAGAAGTGAGATTTTGAGAAAGTGTCACGCTGCAGAATATGGGGGGCATTATGGACATTTCAGAACCCAGGCTAAGATATGGGCGAGTGGATTCTATTGGCCAGGAATGCATGAAGATGCAAGGAAATTTGTCGCTTCTTGTCCTGAGTGTCAGAGAACTGGAAATATAACAGCTAGAAATTCTATGCCTTTGACATACAATCTACAGATTGATTTATTTGATGTTTGGGGAATGGATTTTATGGGACCCTTTGAGAATTCACATGGATATGAGTATATTTTAGTAACTGTGGATTATGTCTCAAAGTGGGTAGAAGCCTTGCCATGTAAGAAAGCATCAACGCAAGAGTCCATAGAGATGATCAAGAATAACATCTTTCCAAGATATGGAGTACCTAGAGTAATTATCTCTGATGGAGGATCGCATTTTATTGGTAAGGAGTTTACGGATTATCTGGCTAAGATGGGAATTGAACATAGAGTTTCTACAGCTTATCACCCACAGACTAATGGCCAAGCCGAAACATCAAATAAACAATTAAAAGAAATCCTTAAAAAGATGGTAATTAAAGGAGGCAAAAATTGGTCAAAGAAGCTTAATGATGCTCTTTGGGCTTATAGGACTGCATTTAAAGCACCTATTGGAATGACACCCTATCAATTAGTTTATGGAAAGACTTGTCATTTACCAGTTGAGCTAGAACATAAAGCTTATTGGGCAATTAAGGAATTAAATTTAGACCTGGATGCCGCCTTAGTTAAAAGAAGGATTCAATTAAGTACCCTTGATGAAGCTCGTTTGCAAGCCTATCATAATGCTACCATTTATAAGGAGAGGATTAAGAGATGGTTTGACAAGAAGCTCGTCAAGAAGGAGTTTAAGCCAGGTGATAAGGTTCTTCTTTATAATTCAAGATTCAAATTATTTGGAAAAGGAAAATTACAAAGTAAATGGGATGGACCTTATATTGTTCATGACGTATCACCTGCCGGAGCTGTTACCATTATGGATTTTGAAGGGAACAAGTATATGGTAAATGGACAAAGATTGAAGGTCTACGTTGAAGAGGAAAAATTTGACATCAATTATATCGAGACTTTCATTTTCGAAGAAGTTAGAGTTGGTTACCATAGATATGACCCTTAGATTTCCATAAGTAACCTATCCTTTGTATATATTTTAGTTGCGTAGTTTAAATTTTTTTTTTCAAATTTTTTTCTGTACATAAATATTTTTATTTAATAAATAAACCTTCCGACCAAACCTGAGGCCCAGCAGCCAGAAGGGGGGCCCAGGTCAGCCGACCAGAGAGGCCCAACTCGGCCGACATGGGGGGTTTTCGAGTCGGATTCATTTCAATTTTTGGTATGCGATGTCTCGCGGTGTTCTGAGTTGTTTTGGATTGGAGTTCGAGTCGGATTGGAAACTTTTCCTACCAAAACTATCGTTTCTCCGGAGTATAAAACCATAGGCAGACCTTTACATCAAGACATCAAAATCAAACACAACCAAATCATAGCCACAACAGTTTCCAGAGACATGGAGAAACAGCCCGAGAAGAACGGAGGCGAGGAGAGCAACAAGGAAGGGGGCTCGGCCGACCAGAAGGCCCAGGATCGGCCGACCTACCTCGTTTTCAAGGGTGCTCGCAACAATTTTTCTCAGGTTGTCTTCTCTGATGATGAGGAACTTGAGAGGGTATGTGCTGCAGCTGGAAGACGTCGTGATGTTTCGAAGAGGTTAGCCAAGCTATCCATTGAGCCAGTAGAGATGAAGCGGTCTAAGCGGATTGCAGGCAAGAAGAAGATCAATTATGCAGAGTCTTCAGTCAGCAAGGGAGGGACCATCAACTCTAATGACAGTGATTATCCAGATGATGACCATGAAGAAGTAAGTTCTGTTCATGTTGTCCCTAGTATTGACACTTATCATCTGGGAGGTGGAGATGGACAACGTTGCTGTGCCAAGTGTAGGGAGGCCATTAGAGCTCTTTTGCGGAAGAATAGTGACACCTTCACCGTCATAGATGATCTCGAAGACAGGCTTTCCACTGAGATGATCGGAATTAGGAGAGATGTTGAGAATTTCTCTAGGCATATGAAAGGAGAAGTGAGCTTTATGCTAAGAGAAATGCAACATCTAAACAATGCTCTGGAGAACATCAACTTCAAGCTGTATAATCCTCAGTATTATCAACCAAATGAAGTTTGGAATGAGCCAGAGGTTGAAGAACCAGCTTTCTACAGGCCAGGAGAAGATCCACTCGATGATCCAGAGGATGGCTGGGAGTGGGACACCGAAGATGAGTAGGACACTTAGCATTAGCTAAGTGTGGGGATGTATTTTCCCCTTTAGAAGAATAAAGCGTTTGAAATAATAACGCCATTTATCATTTATCTTTTTTTTCATTTATTATTTTCTATTAGGTGTGAGTTGCTGGGATGGCGTTATTATGAATATTCTTATTATTAATAAAGTATTAATATTTAGTGATAATTTTGTCTCACTTTATTTAAGTTTATTCTATGCAATTACTTTGATATTTAATTTTGCCTAAGTTATCATGATTAGAGTAATATGGGAATTACTAAAATAATTAATAATGTATAACCCATGTTCTGTTGGGAGATGATGTTTTATAGCTTTGCCAAAGTTTCCAATTAAGAAAAAATTAGAGGGGTTTATAAAAATCTTTTGTTTAAATTTATCTTTATTTGATCAAGTTTTACATCCCTTAATCAAGAGAGAGTTTTTAAATACCTATTAGAGCTTAGTTTTAAGTCCACTTTATAAGCAAGTTATTTCATGTGAGTTTGATTAAGTTTGATTTCTTTAGTAATTTTGATCATTTAAAATAATTCTTGGTCATTGATATTTTTCATCGTTTGCTAGCCTTATTATATTTCAATTGCTTAAAAATAATAAGCAATTCCTTTACCTTATAAACCTTTCATCTCATTTGTCTACCTTTACCTATTTAAGTGAGGTTTTTGCTCATTAATTAAAATTGAAATAAAAAGGGACTTTTTGAGATGAAAAAGGAGAAGGAGAAGAGGTTCTAGTTAAAAAAAAAAGGGAAAGACCAAGTTGTCGAAATTAAAAAAAAAAAGAAAAAAAAAGAAGGAAAAAAAATAGAGGGAGAAAATAATGGCCAAGTGGCCGAAATAAATAAAAAAAAAAGGGTAAGGAAAAGAGAGGTAGAATTAGGAAAAAGGAGAAAAGGGGGAGAAAGTTTATATAAAATTAAAAGTTAGTTTCTTTGAAAGTCTCACAGATTGTTGTTTAAAAATTAATGGGCAAAGACTTTCACTTTTTCCAACCATGTGCAAAAATTCCGGAATTTATTCCAATTTCATCATCTATATGCACATGTCCACTATCTATATCTTCTTTTCCTTTGTCTATATATATTATTTTCTTTATTCTCGATGACCAAGGTTGTTTAATTTGATTGATTGAGCTTTAGAAAGATAACTTATTTGAGCAATAAAATGTTTAATTTTGCTAGGCCTTTACCAAGCTCCATATATATTTCCTTTTTGAGAGAGAGAGAGTGTTATCTTTTAAGATAGCTACCTATATAGAGTGTCTTTTTGAGAGCTTGATTAAAAGGGATTAGTAATTTCTTGATCATTTGAAGAGTTTTTTGCTTTTTCTAAAAAATATATTGAAAAACCTCTTTTATATTCTGAAAAGAGACTTTGGCATAGTTATGATTTATTTAATCTCGATAAATCTTGTGGGGATCTATATGCATGAAAGTTAAATAAATATTCCCATGTTATGATTTGAGTGATTTCTGAAGTAAAGTTATTTTTGATGGGTATTTGTTTAGAATGAACATAAATTTAGTTGAGAGTTTATTTTAAGATTTATCGATCCTATGCTCGAGGACTAGCATGATCTAAGTGTGGGGATATTGTTGACGCGGCTTAAGTACTAAATTTATGTTATAATTTCATATGATTTTATGCCGTTTAATGAATTAATATTGTGATTTATTATTATTTTACTAACAATTAACCCCGTTTTCGAGAATGCTCTTTGTTTTTGTGCATTATTCATTTTTTGCAGGAAAACAGGTAATAATTGATATATTTGAAGAATTCTCGGAAATAGGATTTATGCTAAGATGAGCAAAGCCCAAGTGCAAAAGGATAATGAAGCCCAATTGAAGGATAAAGCCCAAATTAAAAGAGTATTCTAGAAGATGAAGGTTGATAGGAAAGGCAATTCCTGAAATATTCGCGAAGTCAATAACAGCAGCAACTTGTGGGCCCAATTTGGAGACCTTAACGACGTCAAATGAAGAAAGTTTGAATACCAAAGTTGTAGATCTCTTCGAGCTCTACAATTTAGAGTCCGAGTTTGCATTTATTGGACTTCAGAAGGCAAAGTTATGGTCGATTTACTACAAGTTGCAGAACCGGGAAGGTTTATTTCGGGAATTAAAGAGAGAAGACTTCGTCATCAAGCAAGGAAAGATATGGACGACCGGGACTCTTCTAGAAGCTTGATTATACTTGGAAATAGATGTATGAGGTGTTCTAGGACTCTTAGAACCGACCTATTAGTTTCCATGTATAGGGTTTCCTTCGGGATATAAATAGAGGGCTCCATCTAGGGAGATAGGAGACTCGCCACAAATCCATTGTAACCGAGAGGCTAGGGCAGAGCTCGAGGGCCAAAGGAGTTCAACTCGGCGGGAGGAACATCTCGGCGAAAGGAGGAAGCAAGAGGAGGCAGGACCCAGGGGGGTCGGCCGACCCCTATGGGTCTGGCTCGGCCGACCCCTGGCATCCCGAGGGCAGATCGAGTTCGTCTTTCGTCGACTTCTTCGTCTAGTTCATCTCGACGACTTTGGGTCACGAATTACGATGTATCTTGAGTAAACCCCTCGAACTTCTTCTGTACTATGATAAAACCTTGATTATGGATCTATAAAGTTGTCTTTTAGACTTTGCTTCTTGTTTATGCTTGTTCATGATCTATGCTTAGCAATGCTTGTTGTCTAATTGTGTAAATCAGTGGCCACTGTTAAGTACTTCACATGTCTTTTAGTAGATTTAATCTGCTCATGTTAGGCATAGTTAGGGTTTACTAGTTCGTCGATTACCTGGTTACCAGTGACAGTGGAGCCCGGGGAAAGGTTCGAGTAGGTTCTTGACATTCATGTTCATGCTTATTCTGTGCTTAATGTTTAGATCTAAGTCAAGGTGGTTCGTAGTACTTTAGTAGTTTGTCTCATATCTCTTGTGGATCCTTTTGCCTGTTTAAATCCTATATACCCCGAGTTTAAGTCTTTGCTTATACCTTTTATGCAATAGATTAGAATATAGATTAGATCTTGATTAGAGAAGAATTAGAGTCTTTATTAGTTGTAATTAGATAACCTTTATCTCTTATTTAAGCTTATTAGATATATTAGAATTAGATAGTAATATTGTTAATAATTGATTAATAGCATTTTAAACATAATTAATCCCGGATTGATAAACCCAAGATACTCATCCTGGGGAAAAGCTACCGCGATACTGTGCGCTTGCAGTATAAGGATTTGGCATGCTTAAGTGCTGTCAACAAATACCCATGATTCACTAGAAGAAGTTGCAAGATTAATTTCAATAACATTAATACCTAAAGTGGAAGTCTCATTTCCCTTCTTCTTCTTCGCTTCCAAGTATTTCTGGCAGTTCCTCGACCAATGCCCGCTGTCCCCACAGTGGAAACACTTGTCCGAGGGAGAGGGACCAGCTCTAGGCTTAGCATCCGACTTAGGCTTTTGGATCCTATCCTTAGCCTTGCCTTTGCCTTTGCCTTTGCGCTTCCTCTTCTTGCTATCCCTCTGGATCATCATCACATGAGTTGCGGATTTCTTGATGCTATCCTCAGCAGTTTTAAGCATCCCATGCAACTCGGTTAGAGTCTTATCCAAGCTATTCATATGATAATTCATAATGAATGGCTCAAAACTAGGAGGCAGAGATTGGAGGATCACATCGAGTTTGCGCACCACACCAGCGCACTCCACTGGGTTCACAACATTCTTCCTAGCGTATGGCTCGAAAGCGGTGCTACCCATGGACATCGAGTACGATGTGCCTTGCGTCATGAACTACGACGAAAAGCAAGCCCGGGAGGCACAACAAGACACTGTCGACCAACTGGAGGAGGTAAGAGAAACCACCCTCCTACGATCGGCCCGGTACTAGTAGGCTGTTGGTGATGGAGATGTGCCCTGCGCGGCAATTTCTAGGACTGACTCCGAGTCATATCGGCTCTGTCAAGAGCCGATGTTGAGTTCAATCAGGACTCGACCTACGGGTCTGACTCAGACGCTCGCGTATGGTACGCATAGTTGGATCCTAACTAGGACTTGGATACGTGATCCGCAAGCAATTAGAATCCTAATGGGCCTCTTCGTGGACGAAGCCCATTAGTGGAGACTATATATATACATGAGAGGGCACGGCTTAAGCAACCGGGGTTGTGCGTGAGCCATCACAGAAAAGGTTTCTGCGAAACCCTAACTGTGCCCTAGTCCAATCTCTCAAGATCCACTGCTAAGTTCGTGGTGCTAGCACACCAGAACTCAGTTGCTACGACTGCTACGCTGTTCAGCCAACTGAACTCAAGGGCGGCTGAGTGGTTTCTGATCGAGATCGGCTGGGTAACTCGGCATCGGCTCTTCATTGCATCGACTCGGCGTGCCTGACTCGGCACCCGGTTGCGTTCACTCGGCACCCGGCTGCTCTGACTCACCTTCCGCTACACTGCGCGTCTAGTGGTAATGACATATGATCTCTTGCTTGTACGTGTTCCTGTGTCTTACATGGTAGTAAAAAATTGTTTTCACGCTATGATAGCCTACCCCGTAACCCTACAGTTGGCGTCTCGTAGTCTAAACTGATTTTACTCCGCAAGCGCACAGAGACCGCTGTAGCCTTTGACCTAAAGTATTCCGAGTATCGTATTTATCCTTAAGGAAGCGGCAGGCGAGAGAGTATAATTGAATAAATTCGAATCAAAAGTTCCATAACTTAAATAAATGTACCCACTAGTATCTAAACAGGGGTAAGTCTGGTAAGAATAGGTGTATGGTGGAAAGAAGTAAAATAAACTACCTAAGATACACGTAGAAATGTATAGTTGCCTAAGAGGACAACGCGTGAGATAAAGTTCCCAAACTCTATTCTATTCGGCTGCAAAGACTATGTCGTGGTTAACTAAGAAACTCAAGTAAACAAATCAGGGTCTCGCATCGAGCGAAATTCCGGCGCCCTCGAGGGGTCAGGGGGTAGATAGTTGACCACCGAAAGAGAACCCGGCTTTCACCTACAGGCCTCCCGAACAACGGGCCTGGACTATACAGGCACACCACACGCTGTCACCAAGTGGGGCTACCAAGCAAAGCTATGTGGAGAGGATGGCACGCTATAAACGTACACAAGCAAAGCTTGAATAACAATAGATCGTCCTTGATCAGAGGAGAGGACCTAACCAGAACCTGGCGTACAGGTTGGACTATAGCACCGGCAAGAATAATAGGACTTGACTAACTAAGGTAACCACAGTCTAAGCCTAGCAAGTATACAAAAAAAGATACACCACACTTGCAGAAGATAGAAATAAAGTAAAGTATAACTATATTATACTGAAGATAAGAGTAGAAAGATACAAGAACTTTATCGCGAACTTAGAGATATCTCCAAGAACTCTGAGGCAAAGCTCGACTCACTCTAACTCCCAGGACTATCCTAACTACTAAGGTATGAAAATGATACTCTCTAAGGTAGAATGTAGCTCTCTCACTTCTCCATATCTTTACAAATGAGCTCTCGGGGCCTATTTATAGCTTATACAAGTGAGGGGGGCATTTCTAGGCAGGCTAGGTCAGTTGGGTGCAGAGGTCAGTGGTCGGGCGGCCATGTCGGTGGCCGACCGACCTTCGGGGGTGGTTGGGCGGCCACCCGATCTACGACCTTGAGCATCCAACGGTTGATCACTGCTCTGGAAGTCAGTTTGTAGCTTCCCAAGTCGGTTTGCATGAGGCAGTAAAATCACATGGTCGGCCGACCACATGATTTACTGACTTAGTGCATCCGACGGCTGAGAAGGCCTCCCCAAGTCGGTTGGCGGTTGAAACGGTTGATGCACGTGTAGAATGTGGAATTTGGGTGGTTTGCCGACCATGCCCTATGGCCGGGAGGCCAGGTGTCTGCCTCTGACTGGCTACACGACACTTTCCTTGGATTTATGACATCACCGATCCATGGTTTGATGGTCTTTCTACCCTTAGATTCTTTGGATGCTTGAAACAATGGTTGGATTGACATTGCCTTGTGTTTTCTTGCATGCAGGAGTGAAATGGTGGCAAACCGACTCGGAAAGGTGGTCGGCCGGGCGACCTGCTAGGTGGTCGGACGACCACCCTGGTGGCTACCAGGTGGCCAGCTGACCATGGGCTATGGTCGGGTGGCCATGGGACTTTTTCACATTTCGGACCATCTTCACTTCTTGGCCGGTTTCATCCATTTGGCGTGAAATTTTGTACCTACAACCAATTATTCATACAAAACTAGTGGAGCTCATTAGTAGTAAGGGTTAGTCCACTTTTATTCACTTGTTTTGTTCCATTTGGTAGATAATTGAATGTTGATATCGTGAGATTACAACCATCAACATAGGCCCTCCGCCGTAGTCATGAACAGCACGTGCGGCCCCGATCCTTCAACGTCAATGACCTCGTCCTGCGATGGGTACAGTCAACTAAGGATCAGCACAAACTCTCACCGCCATGGGAAGGGCCTTACACCATCGCACAAGTGCTACGACCAGGTTCCTACAAGCTACGAGACCCTAACGGAAGGGTCCTCACTAACGCTTGGAACATTGAGCACCTAAGGAAATTATATCCTTAATAAGAGAGCACCGCTCACCACCCGACCAAAACCACAAGGTCGTTGGCAGGGCTATGCTCCCCAAAGAGTCCGAAACATAAAGTGCCCCCAAAAGGAGGCAAGGTTCGACAGTGCACCCCCACAAGAAGCACCGGTGTGAACAAACTACTCGCGGAGGAATCTCTCGACATCCAGGTCCGTGACCGCCTCGCCACCGCGAGGGACAATCCTATGCTCCAGCGCGGCAATCTCGTCATCCGACGCATTGGCGGCATAGCCGCTCAAGACGGTCTCCACATCCAGACGAGGGTGGTAGGAGACCGTGAACGCCAGCATGGTCCAAACTCCCACCGCGGCAACCCAGCAAAGCACACGCGCGACGCGGCCGGGAATGGCTGCAAGCCGATCGACCAAGGAGCTAGGCCCCGGTGCGGACGTCAGGATCCTCCTAACATTCTTCTGCCCGACCTCACGGAGCTCGGCAAGCTCAACGTCCGACTCGGCGAGCGAAGTGGCCCGCCCTTTGGCAGCCTCCCTCAGCCGGCTTGCCTCAGCCCGCTCCCGTTCGGCGGTCTCCCTAGCCTCGACGGCTAAGGCGACCTCACGGCAAAGAAGCTCCACGGACCGCTCCGCTTTGCCCCCTTCGGGGCCTTTACCGCCTTGTCACGCTCTTCCACCATCGCGTCTAGATTTTAGGCCGTCGTGTTGAGGCGATTTTGAAACTCTACGGGGGAGGAAGAGGCGTCACAAGACACTTGCGGATGCGAAGTAAAGCCACGACAAAATATAGTACCTTGGAGCGACGCGCTCGCCTCGGTGACGGCTTCCGCGAGCGACGCTCGGTCAACCTCCAAGGTCTCCTTCTCCTTGGTCAGGACCGTGACCGATCATTCAGTTCGCCAGGGCCTCCTCAGTTCGCCCAAGCTCCTGGCGCACCCAAGCGAGCTCCTCACGAGAAGAGGACAGCTCAAGCTCGACCTCAGCCATAGCAAGAGCCTGCTTCGATGCGTGGAGCACCTACTTTATTGCCCCCAACCGTTTCCCGTACCTCTATAAGCCTACACATAGAACGAAAGCCGTGTCAAACACAACGCGGTCGAGAAATCATGAAGCAAAGAGCAAAGCCGAGGGCTCGAGGACTATCGTCGACGCCCTCCACCGGCGATGCGACGGACAATCCATTGGTAACCCTCCAGCCATGTGCCGGCAGGTAGCCCTGCTCGATGAGCGCGCGAGCCTTCACTTATATCATGATGCAACGAGGGAATGGCACTGCGATGGCAGGGGTCATCGGACCATCTCCGACCGCCGGTGTCGCAGCCCCAGCACCGGCTGGTGAACCAACAACGACGTTCGCCACGACAGCCACGGACGCCGGGGCTAAACGAGCCATGGCCTTGGAAGTGGACTATGATGGATCGGCGATGGCCTGAACCTAAACCGCCGCACCCGTCATCGCATCGATAGCCACCGAAATGGCGTCGCCGGACACTGAAGAGTCGCCATCGCCCGCCATTGGTAAGCGAACACCAAGCCTTTCGTTTCTCCTCGATAGATTGCAGGAAATTGAAGGAACGGCAAGTGCAGAATGGAGGTTGGGTAACGCGGAGTGGCCACTGAAGCCAAGCTTTTAAAGTGGTACTGCAGGAATGGCCCAGACCCCGCATGACCCCCGCAGAGCGGTTGAGGTACGTACGACTCCCCAGGTACTCGAGTACTCCCGTCGCTCGTACGCTTCTTTTCGTTCGGTCTCTAACCTTGCTTTCGACCGAGCATAGACGGCTAGAGAGGCCGAATTCCCAACCTGGACCGAGCCCAGCAGGCCAGTCGAGGCTCGAAAGAACAGACCGTTAGACACGCTACGCGCACCGATCGAAGACCCCTCAACGGCTCACAGCCGCATGAGCACCAAAAGCGAAACTACTCGTAACACGAGCAGGCATCGACAAAAGAGCAATGGGCATTTTTCGAGCAGGACCACATTTTGGGACGACTTACAGTTTGGATCGGACGGTTTGACCACACATTTTGGGACGACTTACAGTTTGGATCGGACGGACTGACCAACTGCTCGAATACGCATCCGAGACCATACCTAGCACTCCTCTACGGAATCCCACAGTAGGGATGGGTCATGGACCACTCGTGTGCTGACGAAAGGCCCGAGTCCGAACTGAGTCAAGTAAGGAAGGGTTCTAATGAAACTCTCCAATGGGGTTAGGCACCCATCGAGTAGGATCATCTACTAGGGTTGACGCTGCGCTGGGCGGGTCCCCAGGTTTCACTCGGATTGACCATTTGTAGCTCGAAGGATACGACGTTCACACCAACGATGGTAGGCGTCAGCATATCCACCCCCTCCAGGACCCACGATAAACCTGCGGATGGGAGACATGCAAGTAGGAAGACCGCCTAGCTCGAAGAGAGACAACAATTCGAAGCAATAAGTCCCTTGATGACCGCTCGGTCGCACGAGGGTCGGTCCTGCAACTATTCATCCCCGACCGATCCCAAGTGATCGCTCGGGGGCTGCATCCACCAGACGCGTTGCGTGCACCGGTCGGATCTACGACCTAAGTCCCTTGACGACCGCACGGTCGCACGAGGGTCAGTCCCGCCACTATGTATCCCTCAACCGATCCCAAGGGATCGCTCGGGGGCTGCGTCCACCGGACGCGCTTCGCGCACCGGTCGGATTTATGACCTAAGTCCATTGACGATCGCTCGGTCGCAGGAGGGCCGATCCCGCGACTATTTATCCCCCGACCGATCCCAAGGGATTACTTAGGGGCTGCGTCCACCGAACGTGCTTCGCGCACCGGTCGGATCTACAACCTAAATCCCATGATGACCGCTCGGTCGCACGAGGGCCTGTCCCACGACTATTTATCCCCCAACCTCGCTCGGGGGCTGCGTCCACCGGACGCACTTCGCGCACCGGTCGGATCTACGACCTGAGTCCCTTGACGACCGCTCAGGCGCACAAGTGCCGGTCCCACGACTATTTATCCCCCGACTGATCCCAAGGGATCGCTCGGGGGCTGCGTCCACCGAATGTGTGTTTCGCGTAGCGGTCGGATCTACGACTCAAGATCGCTCAACAATAAAAGGATGCCTACGAAACAACATGTGTTTCCCATGGCCGCGTCCACCAGACGAGCCGCACAAATACATTGTAGGTTGGACTCAAGATTCAATTACACAAAACAACATGAGCCAATATTTCTTTCATTCCAAAGTAAATAATTACATCTGGGCAAGGCCCGAGAAAAAGGTACATTTAGATCGAAGAAAGCTCAAAAACTACAAATGCGAGGCCAAGGCACAGAATGACGCCGTGAGGCGTTAAAATCAGCCTCCCCACATAGCATTGGCTGTGAAAGAAGAGACGGCAAGCTGCGCTCGCCCTGTCTCACCGCGGACCTCACGAGCCCGTTTACCCCGGCAGCGGATGTTCTCGCGCATCCCACTGGCGTCGCGCCTCGGCCATCCGTTTTCCAGACGCCGTTTACCCGACAGAAATGGCAAATGGAAGTCCGCGGAAAGATGAGGTCTTTGTGCGGCAATGACACGACGGTCGCTCCTGGCCCGCTTACGCCTGCCTCCCCGCAAAGGAGCGCCCACAAGCGCCACCGAGGCAGTGAAGAGGTGCAAACAAGCTAGAGCGACACCGCGACAAGCCGCGTGTGGACGAAGCAGGCGAAGGCGCAAAAAGCCCCAGCACCACCTCAAAGCTCCATCCTCGCCCGCCATCATCCGAAGTGGATGAAGGCGTGCAGGACCTTCCGGGCAGATGGATACAACCACCAAGCGTGAAATGCCACCATCTTGAATCCTCTTCCTTAGAGGGGTGGATGTGGCAAGCGCAAGGTTGAGAGCACCACAAAAAGTGAACGCTAGGGCATCCTTAAGAGGCACCGCCGATCAAACGGACGGGGACCTTAAGAAGCACCAGCGATCCAACTACGCTTCAAGCACAAACAAGACAAGGCAAGGCTACACGAAGATCGTCTTTGGCCGTGCAAGCCCTAGGTTTCTTTCTCATGGCGATGGGCTGTGAGGAAGAGGAAAGCCTCCCCCTCGCCATTTATAGGCCGTGGGGAGAGGACGAAGAAGGCAGGGAGCCGCCCCTAGGGCTCCCACGGGATAACTGTACGCCCCAGGAGACGCGCGGCGATGAGACTGCAAGGGCGGGCGTCCCACGGGATAACTGTACACCTCCCAACCACTCAAATTAAGGGAGGCGTCAGATGAAGGGGCGCCTCCGTATCGATGCGGACGACCCCGGCACGGGACCGGAAGAGGCCAAAAAACCTCGATCGACTTCAAATGAGATAACCCCTCGTCCGAATCTCCGACTCGACCGAGGGGTCAGGGGCTACTGACGTGTACCCATACCAGGGGTACCCTCGACAGCCCACAATAACAGGGTGGGCTCAACTCAACCAGTCAAGAGGCTCAATGGTGCATGCCCTAGAAGTCCACTTCCGAGCCTCGCGACCTCCGACCTCAGACCGGCAGACGGACGAAGGTCGGGGGTCAAGCACTAACACCGAGGGGCGGGAGAAGGTGCCCCAACCCCTGAGTTCGGAGCGCGTTCCTCCCACGCCCTCGGTCGTCCCAGATCCCTTCGAAGAGGAGCCAGAAGATTTGGGCGGCTCCGGACCCCGAGGGCGTGCCAGAAGCGGTAGGGGCCGATAGAAGCGAGCGAGAACTTCATGCGTTTTCAGCGAAAAATAAAGGCATTGCAAAATTTCAGAGAGTAATGCATATATTAGTATAGGAACGTGCTTCTTGATAGATATTGTACGCTATTTTTATGAACGAATGTTACAGACCACTACTCACTGAATAGGTGCTCGTATATCTTAATCAAAGTTATAGTCATCATCTAATCTCTTATTTTATCGCTCAGGACGTACCAATGTCGTTATTACTGAGGGTCTTCGGTCATACAGTGAGGGAGAAAGAATAGCACTGTGTCGCAACCCTTCCCCGATCCCTAAGGCTGCTTTGGGGGAGGTGGTTTGTTTTCTCGTGCTCCATTAGTCTTTTCAAATATTACAAAATAGGTCTCTAATGCTTCGTATGACATCATCGGTAGTCATATTCATTCAGTAAAAGAAATTCAGTTGTCTCTTTATCATTTCCATATTACTCCCAAATGCAATATGTCATAAAAGATATAATGAGTGACATCTGTGTTTTTTGCACACCTTACTGAAACATGTACCTATATCTTAGCGGGTAGGACATCCACGTCATCCCCTAACCCGCTAACCTCTGGATCTGGAGAGCAAGTAATATGAACCATCTGATTGGTCAAATGTTTCCAAAAAAACTCACAGACTTTGCATGTGGCTTATCATGGACAAAGTACCTTAGAAGATTGGGCCATCTTTAAGAGAGGAGAAGATTGGGCCATCTTTAAGAGAGGATGAAGATTTTTGGGATAAATTGAATGCATGTGTTTGGGGATCTGAAGCTCCATAGGATTTCAAGAGTAATTGGGCTTCTATCATCATTGATTTTCAGCTCTAGAGGAGCTCTAGCAGGAGTTCTTAGGACATGATGCCCAAGGTGTCATCATGGATTCCGGCGTACTTTATGGACATACCTCTAGCAGGAGTTCTTAGGACTACATCACGCTTTGAGAGTGCGAATTCATTTTTTTTAATCGTTTCATTCATCGGAAATTTTCCTTGAGTTTTGGCTAAGGTTTGGTACAGCTTTAGAGTGCCAACACCAAGAGGAGTTGAAAGCCGACAACAGAAGCCTCCATACCACTCCTACTATGATGACACCTTGGGCCATGGAGAAACAATGCAGTATGATATATACAGATTCAGTGTTTAAAAAGTTTCAATCCCAAGTTGTAGCTGCCAAAGACCACTGTTTTATTCAAGACACTACAGAAAGTGAAGAGTGGAAAATTGTGACCATTAGCGGCCTTTTTGGAAAAGAGCGAATGGTTTATTTCAGTATGTCAGACTTTTTGGTAGGTGCTCATGTAAGTTATACAAATCATATGGCATCCCATGCCGCCATATCATACAAGTGCTTAGAGCCGAGAAGAAAAATGAGATACCATTGATTTATATTATTAAGAGATGGGAGAAAAGGTGTAAAAGGTATGTATACAATGTTAAGTTTGTATTTTTTATGGATATTTCATACAACCACTTGATTGAAACTACTATTTTGTAGATGAGAAACCTAAAGAACCTATGGATCGGAGGTGGCAAGGAGGAAAAAAAATCAGATTCTCGCAACAAGTTTGAAGATCTTATCCAAATGGCCAAGCAGTCCGACCAAGCCATGGATTTTTTTTATTTTTAAGTTTGTCCAACCTACAGGATCCTCTTCAGAAAATTGTCTGGTACAAGTATTTCAAAACAAGATGAATATGAATCTTTCATTGGTACTAAAATTCCAAATGAAGTTTATATACATCGTCCCAATGATATCAAGTCGAGGGGGAGATGCAAAAGAATCAAGAAGAGCAAGGAGATGAAGACCGCAAGCAAGGGTACACGCACATGTAGAAAATGTAAGCAAGTAGGGCAACATGACGCACGCAATTGCCCAAACAATGTTACAAGCAATGCAATGTAACATAGTTTCCGTTTCTCTCGTTGTTGACTGTCACCCAAGAAGACAGAACGGTCTAAAAAAATTGTGTCCCTGTTCTCAGTTCATTTAGTTACCTCTGTTCTCAATTCAGTAATAGCAATCTAGGGCAATTGCTACGGTACACTGAAACAACTGTGAGCCGTTGATCTGAGTAGATAAAATGAGGTATTACCTCCTAGAAGGTAATACTTCGAAATAACTAAAAAGCTATTTATTCTTTTTTTTCAATATAAAAATAGGATAATCATCAATAACTAACCACCTAGGGAGATCTGATCTCTTTTCTTGTGCAACCCAACAGACACGGCCGCCGGCTGGCATGCACCGCTGCAGACCTGACGGGTCTAGCTGTTTGATGGACAAATGATCTTTTTTTTTTTGTTACGGAGCATGATAATTCACAAATATGGAGCGTGGTAACTGCATCTTAGGTAGAAAATGTGCTCTAATAGATTTTTCTATTTTATTATTCCTCATTTAATCTATTATAATTGGCATTTACTACTGTACCCCAAAACAACTATATATCGTTCATTTTGTTAGATCTAGATGAATAAAATAAGATATTACTTTCTACGCGGTGATAGATTAAAATATTATTTATTATTTTTAATAGGATAATTATGGATAACAAATTGCCATGACCATTCGTGACAATGTGACCGAGCCTGTTTTTATAAGTTCAGATTTGAACGTGATAAACCGGTTTTGTATGATTTCTTTTGTACGCCATCATCAAGGTAGAACGTAACAATCGCTTGCAAACAGATATTTTTAATTCATGTAATACGTGCTCTTCTTAAATGTAATGATAGCACAACTAATACTGATCTCCTATATTTCCGGCACGATTACAGCAGATCCATGCATGCGCACTATCTGCTCCCGCATGAGCTTATGAGCATTACGGCAAAAGAGGACAACTCTAACAAAAAAATATTTATTTCTTTTTTCTAATTATTTATTACTTTATTTCTCTAAAAATTCAATGGCTGTGATTTATTTGAGGTATTACCTATTAAGAGGTAATTTCTTTTGGGCGCTTTTGTGAACGATAGGATGAACATTGGATGCCTCAGCTTGCTGGTTTGCATAGTTGCATAGTTGATGGATCAGTTTTGAATGATCACACTTTCATGGATTCCAAGGGAACAGAATGATGAAGCAAACAAGCTAGCACAAATAGCCTCTAGATATGCGCCTCAGTCTGATGATACTTGTGTCGAGATTTTGCGGTTATCCACTGCAGATTGGAGAGCCGATCTCCTCAATTACTTGAAGGATCCAGCTCAAGGGCAGACAAGAAGATATGACACAAAGCTCTGAGGCATGTGTTGATTGGTGATGATCTGGTGGCTTCCTTGCTCCATGCATTGTGTGTCTTTGTCTACATTCTTTGTAGTGCCTAATATTGTTCCAGAGATATGTTTTAAGTCACATCGTTTAACATAGAGATAAATATATCATCGCTGTATGATAAATAAAATAGCATGAGTTACTTTTGTGCAAGATTACCCACCTTGCTCTGCATCTTTAGGATGGACATCGGACGCCTCAGCTCGCTGGTTTGCATAGTTGCACAGGAAACTCGGGTTGCACACGATTTGTTGCCAAAGATGTTACCAACGCAATACTACAGGCTTAGTAGACATGGAATTGCACAACATATATCTATATAACTAGGTGATTTCCCCGCGCGTTGCTGCGGGATTTAAAGAGTGATTTCATATGTAGTTTTTTGACGGAAAAATGCTACTAAAATAAATTATCATTTGGTGCAGAAGAAATAGAACAATTAGAACTACTAATTGTTCTTGCTTGACCTATAGAAATAGTCCTAAAAAACCATATAAATAAATAGCTAAACAGATTTGTGGAGAGGGCATTTCATTATGGTGTCAACATCACAACTTAGGATAGCAACTTATTGTTTTCAAGTTTTCCTCTAAATAATGAAATGCAAGTGATCTTATTCATGAACTCTGACATGCATATATATAGCATATAAATGTTTAGCCGCACTTTGTCTCCGTGCTAATGAAAAAAAAAATGTTGAGATATAAAGTGTGAAATATTTAACATCACACAACAGAAGAGAGAAGTCAATTTGATTGTGAAATAAAGTCAAGTGTGTTCATATATAGAATTGTAACATCATTAATCCATCAAGTAACACATGATAAAAGGAGTAACTTCAGATAACTATTAAATGAATTTCAATATGTGACTAAAGCATGATGATCTAGTGCATTTGAATACATCTAGGTAAGTGGGGAAGAAGATATATATGTATCTGACAATAATTTTATTATTTGACAATGACTTTATAAGTAGGAATTTCAAGCTCATAAAAAATATGTGGGAAGTAGGATTCACCTCAATAATGAAGTCTATAGGATACATGTCAGATAAAATACTATTAGGTAAATGAAGAGCGCAAAGTTTGTTGGGGTAATGTGTGGAAGAAATTAAGAAACCATACCGTCTCGTAGAAAATAAAGGTACATGATGGTAGAAATACCGTGACTAGCATTTGTTTGTGTGATAGCAATGCCTAATTAATTTTTTCAACTATTAGCTAATTGATGATACCTTTGTTAGAAAGTGGGATAGGTAGATTGAAGGACGCCAAGGAATTAATGCAATACGGATGGACATGCTAATATTTAAAGGCACAAATATTGGTGTGTTTGTATGGCAACACTTGTTATGTTAAGACTATGTTTAATCACATATTCGCGTTGATAAGAGAAAATACGCATGAGTGATGATGTTGTTTAATATGGATTAAAAGAAATAATAATCAATAATTATTAGTGGGTAATATTGATGTGGCTTACCATAGTGCAATAGATATAGCATGTGGGCTCCAAAAATATAATCAACGATTTTTAGTGGATGATGATGTGGCTCAATGTGGTGCAAGAGAAATAGTTAGTGGCCTCTATTTATACAGATATATAGGATTTGTCCCATGGCCGCCAGCGGTGGAGGCGGCGGATCCAACCCCTGCGGAGGCGGATCTTGGAGAAGGCGCCGAGGTAGAGGAGAGAAGGGGAAGGCATCGTGCGAAGAGGTGGAGGGGAGAAGGGGCCGCCGTCGTCGCCCGCTGCCATGGCGCGGTAGAGCTCGATCGGGCGGGGTGGTGGGGATCCGGCACGCCGAGGGGAGGTGGATCCATCAGCGGTGGTGAGAGGACGACAACGCGGGGAAGGAGGCGGCTCTGGTGTCGGCGGAGGTAGTCGAGCTAGGCGGCGAAGGAGACAAGAAGATTGGAGAATAGAAGAAAGAGACTTAGGCCCACATGTCATAGGCGGCGGGATAGGAGGGATATGATATGGCAGTTGATGGTGAATGAATAAAATAATAGTTAGTTGGATGTGGAGGAAATATATGGAGTAATAGGAGTGCAGGAGAATTTGATACGGAGAGAATATTGATGACAAGACAAAAATATTCTTTTTAGAATAAAAATTTGGAGTAACAGGAGTGCAGATAATGCAGTGGTGCGTGCGGGGTTCTTCGAAGAAGGTGGGGGACGATCGGATAGAAGGGGGCCTGCAAAAAAACAGTAGATATGGCGGGCGGTTTTGTGCAAGGTAAGCCACCTCGCTCTGCATCTGCATCTTTAGTTAGCTCTGCATCTGCATCAGCTTGCTGGTTTGCATAGTTGCACAACAAACTCGGGTTGCACACGATATGTTGCCAAAGATGTTACCAACACAATACTACACGCTTAGTAGACATGGAAGTGCACAACATATAGCTATATAATTTGTTACATAAGGTTAACTTGGCATCAAGATTATCTGCTCACAAGTTGAACAAACAAACTCTTATGCATCGAATATCCCATCGGCGCATGGGCCTAAAACTCGTTGCTCATCAGGCTCATACATAAAGATCTTATTCTTCCTGTATATATCATGTGCACTTTTCTTGAAGTAATTGAACTGGCTAGCCATCTGACTATGGTCACGCTCCTTATCGTAAGCCTCGCACCAGCTCCTGTACAAGGCCCATATGGCTTCGTCAGACTCGAGGTCCTTCTCAATCACATCCAGGCCTGGCTCATAATCCATCTCTACCATGTCATCACAGCGCAGACAAGCAAAATCATGCGTTAGTTAGCGAGTAATTGCGTGCTTGTTTGCAGTACTAATGTATAAACTATGTTATCAGGAAGAGGAAGAAGAATAAGAGAGGTTGTCTTACGAGGTGGCGGGGCGCCGCGGGCGCGTAACTTGGCTAGTCGATGCTCGTGGGGGTAGCTGAAACGTGCGGTGTCGAATATTTCGCGGGCAACGCGAGATGCGACGGGTACCGCCGAGCGGGCGGCACGAGATGCGGCGGCGGCCGCCGCCGCCGCCCGTGCGGGACGGGACGAGACCGCCCAGCGTGCGGCACGAGATGCGGCAGCCGCCGCTAAGCGGGCGGCGTCTCGCGCAGCCAACACATCGCGGGCCATCAGCATCAGATCCTTGTACGGGACCATGGCGAACGAGGGTGGTTTGGCCGGCGATTCGATTTCTAAATCGATCGGGATCGATCAAAGAGGAATAGGGACAGTAAACCGTAAAGTACTAGGGGACTTATAATACCCGGCGAGTTGATGTGCTCGTGTCGGGCTTTCTCCATTGGAAGCCTGTGTGTAATCTGGCCCACTATGGAAAAAGGCCAATGCGAACTCTCAGATTGAGGCCATGTTTGGTTTCCACCAAATTGTAAAAATCTAGCTTTTAAAAACTGGTATTGGATCCAAACAGCCCTCAGCTTCTAGCAGCTTCTACTCTTCAGCTTTTAAAATTTTACAAGCTAAAGTGCTTAAGACCGTGTGCAGTGGGTTGGGTAAATGAATTGTCTATACAATGTAGCGACACTGTTCACAGAGAGAGAAATAGTTGAAATAGTGAATACACAATGCATTTACACATTCTGCTGCACATAGTCTAACATATCTAGCTTGTACAAACTAGCAGTCAGGATCGTAAAATCAGACTGCTTCCAAACGCGGCCTGAAGTGGTTCAGAATTAAAATGCATTAGAAGTAGAATTGCCTTTCCCTAAAAAAAAAATAAAAAACAGAATTGCCTTTCAATGTCATTTCTAGCATAAAGACAAATTTCATTCTTTCGTAGACAAAGAGGGTATCTGTTTTTAATTCTATTTCTACCACAGTATTTCTTATGAAAATATCCAAATATATAGATCCATTATACGTTGATCACATGAAATTGAATCTTTGCCATTTTGGGGTAGGTAATGCCAACGCGAGTAGGTAATGACATTTCCACGAAGGTGTGCAAGATCACAATTTTAAGCGCAGATCGAAGTTAACAAGAGAAATATAGAATATGGTACTATGGTACAAATTCAATAAAACAACAGTCAGGTATATTCAGAAGCGAACTAGAGGCGCACATTACGTTATGTCAACATTAGACCATCTCTAATAAGATATATATGGATGACCTATAGTATACATTGTAGTACTGCTGTAGACAGAGTGAGATGGTTAAAATAGTGATAGGCAAACCCATTAGACAACCCGCTGGAGACAGCCTTAGATGCTCATTTATATCATAAGAGAGTCGACAACAGGTTCACTATAACGTGGTTGATGCAAAGCAATTTCCGATAGCTAATTAAGTTTCATGACACAAAACAAGACCACCGTATAGAAGCGCTCGAATTGAACATTTCATAAGTTGAGAAATTAGACAGAAGCGGCATGGAACGAATGGTAAGCATGAATATGATTAAACACACAGGCTTCCTCTGCACAGCTCCAATGCAGAAGCGGAGAGAAAAGGAATCCAACAAAAACCTGATCCTGGCAATGAAAATCCAGCGACTGAGAATCAAAGGTCATGCGCATGCCACAAAAGCAGAGTGCAGAGACATTCGATAGGGAAGTGCCAATCCCACCAGACACATCCATAGTTTAACTACACACAATCTATCAGTGCAGGCTGACAACAAATAAAGGTTCACGCAGCTACAGCATGGCTATCTCTATCCCGTTTCTCCATATCACCACTGACGGGCCTAAGTAATGAAAAGGATCAGTTGTCTTCACTTTGTGTTCTCCCACACTGACGACCAAAACCTGGGAGTTCGTCTCCGGTGATTCCTTCATAGACATCGGCAAAACGCTCCCGGTCCGGCCTCTTGACATCCCCAAAAAGCAATATCTCCATGGCATCCAAAGTATGATCTGCATATATTTTTAGTATTATTTTTAAAGCAATTAAATAAATACATAAGACTACTATATAAATATTTACGTAGGAGGCAATTACATAAAATAGAATATTACCATCGAAATCATGCTTAAGTGAGACATCTCGCATCTGATCCAGTGACAAATTCTTATCATTCTCCTTGGCTTTCTTAACTGCCGATTGGAGTATTTGACAATTGTCAAGAGTGTTGAGGCCCTCTGCAACTAATGATGAAATGTGAGCAACAACAAAATATTTTGCTTCTTAAAACACTTTAGCAAAGGTCGAAGGAACATTACTTTCTGAGTATGGTATGATATGGTCATACTCAAAACCAAGCACTCCTGGTGCTCTATGGAGTCCTCGGCACAACATGTTGCCTACAACATCCTCCCTCCATCTATCAGGGTCTCGGCCAAGGATTTTTTTAGCTTTTTCCCAACAAGCGTCCTTGATTTCATCGTCAAACTCCCCAGAGGACTGTGTCCAAATATAAAAATAATATATCGGATAAAGTCACCACATCCAAGGCTGTTTCCAACCAAAACTTTGAAATACTATTCCAAGCAAAAGTGCCCAGATTGCAACCAAGAACTTCCAACACTTGGCAGATTCCAAAAAAGATGCCCAAGAATTAGTAGAATATTTTAACTGAAATTAAATCCACTGATAACCCAGTCATGGACACGACAACACTATATTGGTTGCTTTCTCCACAAAGAAACAAAAAACACCTTCCCGTATTAGTTTATGGAAATAGTTGACCCAATATTTTGTCTTGATTCAATTTATCAAAGCAAGGAGCGACTACAATGTATACAACTTAGATGCAGTATTTTCAAGAAAAGGGTTGCTCTCAATTGAGTAACAAACCAGATTGTGAAGTCTAATTTCTCATTGCCGCAATGAAACAGAGAAATGAGATCATCACAAACAATAACAACAGATTGACCAGATTACAGGCAAATGAATCCTAGCCTCCTAAAATCAACTTATTTCTCAAAGTTAACATACCCTAGGTGGAAGCACAAATATGGATTGTCTAACCGCTGTGTGCAAGACAAACGAACTTCTTTGGGGAGCTACTATTAGAGAATTGGATAGGCATATCAAACAGTGTTCGCCTAAACGGCCGATAAGGCCGTGTAGACGCTATTTAAATGCTAAACAACGTGTTCACGTGCTGTTTTGGCCATAAACGTTCAAGTAAACGGCCAGAGTGTTTAAACAGTCAAAAACCTTGAAAAGCGCTTGAAACGGGCGACACAGAATGGCGCTACATGGTGCTGGACGTTCTAAATGGTTCGTTTAGGCTGTAGCGAAGCTGCGCGGGAAATGTAAATTTCAGCCAGCGTCAAGGCACTCAATCTTCAGTCCAATTGCTCCAAATACAGGGTCCAATTCATTGCATTTATAAACCCACAAGGAAGAGCACCATAGGATTTCCTTTTTCACTTCTCATTTCATAAGCGCAGTAAGCATATTCACATCTGTTATCACTTCATTAGAAGCTGCCTGGATGGTTGGAGTATCAAGGCCAGCCACATTATCACAAAGGACCAACTCACGGACACCTTAAGGAGGGCACTAGGGCGGGTCAAGTTTCAGGAGCTGCGTGCTAGGATTGGAATGGTTCAGGTGTGCAGGGATTAGGGGGAGAATTGAAGCAAGTAACCCCTGCACATTATCTTCCGTCAGTTCAGTTTACGTGTCGCGTGGGTCCGTACGGTCCCGCCTGGGGCCAGGAAGATTGATGGGGCGCTGGACCAAGTCGCTTTGGCTTCGCCTCCCTCGCGGAGTCCCGATGCTGGTGGCCAGTCTGGAGTCGCGGCCGCCCCTCAGCATGCTTCGGCTTCCCATGATCTACCCAGAAACCACAGTATGTGAGAGGGAGTGGACTTGGGGTGAATGATCAGAGCTCTGCATGACCCCGTTCTGCTTGCATTGCATGACCCCGTTCTGTATATTTTGAATGGTTAATTATAGGCAGTGGAAGCTTACGTGTATGGAAAAACAGAGGAAAAGTATAGACGGAGATGAACGATCAGTTAGAAATAGCCAAACTAGAGGTGTCAATAGGACCCGATACCCGGTTATCTATGGAGAATTCCTCTATTAGGGTTAGGGTATGGGAAGAATTTGTTTTCTATGGATATAGATATGGGAGAAATTCTTCCTCCATTGGGTACGCGGATATGGGTTTAGAGAGGCAACATCCGAACCCAATTACTCATAAAGAATGTACACTAGTTAAATTTAATGTGCAACATGTTTAAGTCTAATATGCAGTCTATTAAACAAATTAAAGCCTAACCAAGACCCAACAAATAAACCCTAAAACCCCTTGTCTATTTAACCTAACCCTTTCGCACTATTCACGTAATCATCCACCTAGGCTATTTACGTCTTAAATTCAGCGATGATATTACTATTCTTACATTTTTTTGACAATATTTTTATATGCTCACATATTTTTTTATTGAAGATGGGGCTCTAATGGGGATCCGATACCCGAATGGGGATGGGTATGGGATGAGTTTTATACCCACAATGGGTATAGATATGGGGATGGAGATGGTTATAGCCTGATGGGGATGGGTCTAGGGTGCTGAAACCCGGTGAAAAATTCCCCATTGACATCTCTAAGCCAAACACGTCTCCTCACGTGTCGTGCTTCCGTGCTTTACCATGATGTAGAATTTGGTACTGGGTGGTTCACCGGTATTCCAGAACGGATCGAAATGTGGATTTTCCGTCCGAAAAAAACAGATTCTAGTTTTAAATTAGTTTTAAATTCAAAAATATAAAAGTTAAATTTTTTATAAAAAACTGATATCGGCTACGTTAAAACGAAAAGCAGTACAACCAATCCAATAAAGTAGTGAAAATGGTTACGTCTGAGTTCACAAGATTCGTCGGCACCAAAGTCAAGAAACCTGGACGGATCGAAGAGAGGCGAGTGTCAGCCTTACCAGGATCGCGCACCGTCCCGCGGACCGCGTAATGGCCCCTAGAGAGCAGAAGCTTCACCAGCTGCGACGCGATGAAGCCGCTCGCGCCGGTCACGCACACACACTGCCCCCGCGCCTCCATGCTTTTGGTTTGAAATGCTGTGGCCACGCCCACGCTGCCGCTGAACAAGGCTTAATCGCGGCTACTCGAGTTGAGTCCAGACTCCAGATTCCATAGCGTTTGGCGTGGTGGGGAGCCGTTGTGTTATTATTTTGTCCTTATTTGGCAACAACCCCTTTTCCCCTTATTTGCTGGAGTGGTTACACCAACCAGTGACCTTCGTTAAAATAAAAAAAAAGACTACTGTACTAATCTATGGGTGAGCTATTTCTCGGACCAAGAAAAAAAATCATCGAATTTTGAACATCGAATTTTCATCAAATGGTGAATCATGGTGTCAAAGGACCCCCTTCGGCCATTAATCATCCATACTTTCTCCGTCTTGAAATATAGCTACGATTAAATTCATCAAATGAAACATTTTCATTTTTACCAATAATATATCTAAAAATCATTTTTATGACCTCTTCATACTCTACAGCAGCACTAGTTGATACGCACCTCTTTGCTCATATAAGACTCCCTTTATCTCTCTTCGTAACTGCTCCCTCCATCTTCAAACATAATGTTTTCTGGGTATGTTCTAAATCAAACAATTTTAAGTTTGACCAAATTTTTTTAAAAAAATATTAACATGTGTCATACCGAAGAAATAATTATGAAAATATAGTTCACGTTGAATCTAATGATGCTCATTCTGCATTAAAAGAATTGTTTTTTTATAAAATTGTTTTGTAATAGTTTGACTTAGGATAAATATAAAAACCATACTATGTTAATCAACACGCTAACCTATCATAGAAACTCAAATGAAATCCATGCTGGGATTGGCCTTATCTGCCTCCCCCGCTTCTGACCTGCACAGCTCGTAGTGCCCAGCACACAAGGCTGCCTAACAAGTGGTTCTTAGAACAGTTGGTGGCTGGTGCACGGCTGCTCCAAGTGCGGCGGTAGGAAATAGGAACCGCCGCTGCAATGCAAGCAGTGTTAGCAAAAACCATTGCCTCCCTGCTACTCAGCCACACCACACACACTACCTCTGGATGAATATGGAGCTGCTATAGTAACTAGAAGTGTTTATTCACAAACTCAATATACATGAGGGGGGTACATGGACTTATATAGGGCTTTTAGGTCGGTGCTACAGTAGTAGCTACAGTAACCGACTTAGTACAGTACCTGCAGTCTGTCTACAGCTGTTACAGCTCATGTAAAAATCAATTTGACTATTACTACTGCTGTTAAGACAGCTGGAACCTGTTGTAGTGATGTTCTACACTATTCTAGTATTACCTATACTAATCTAGTAGATTAGATTAAGCACAAGAGCACACATATTAATTCTAACATTCTTCCCCTTAATGTGAGTGCTCTTGTTTGATCTCCACCATACCCACCTGGGACTTAAGCTTCTCAAAGTTGTTCTTCCCCAATGGCTTGGTGAACACATCCGCGAGCTGCTGCTCGGTCCCAACCTGCTCGAGGACGACCTGCTTCCTCTCCACACAATCCCTAATGAAATGGAACTTGATGTCTATATGCTTGCTGCGGCTGTGGAAGACAGGGTTTTGGCCAACTCAATGGCTGATTTGTTGTCAATCCTGAGGATGGGTGCTGCCACTGCTTGCCCAGTGATATCTTCCAGCAGCCTCCTCAGCCAAATACCATGACATGCTGCAGCTGCTCCAGAGATGTACTCAGCCTCACAAGTAGAGAGAGCCACTATCTTCTGCTTCTGTGATTGCCAGCTGATGGGGCAAGTTTCCAGGAAGAACACCATTCCTGAGGTGCTCTTTCTGCCATCAATATCTCCCCCCATGTCACTATCACTGAATCCAAACAGATGTAAGTCACTAGTCTTCTTCCTCCGAGGATATGCAAGCCCAAGTGCACATGTCCCTGCAATGTACCTAAGAAGGTGCTTGACTGCTGCCATATGATCCTTGCGAGGGTCTTCCATGAACCTACTCACATATCCCACAGCAAATGTGATATCTGGCCATGTGTGAGTGAGATACCTCAGCCCTCCAACCAAGCTTCTGTAATGTGTAGCATCCACCTTCTCAGCAGTGCTCAACTTGCTCAACTTTGGCTTCTCTTGCATTGGAACCTGGGTAGGATTGCAGCCCTTTAACCCAGCCCTCTCCAGCAGTTTGAGTGCATAAGCACTCTGACAGAGCTCAATGGCTTGCTTCCCCTACCTCACCTCTATCCCAAGGTAGTAAGTGAGCAGGCCCAAGTCACTCATCTTGAATTTTGCCGCCATCTCACTCTTGAACTTCTTGATCTCCTGCTGCTCAGACCCAGTGACAATCAAGTCATCAACATACACCCCGATGTTGACGCGGCTTAAGTACTAAATTTATGTTATAATTTCATATGTTTTTATGCCGTTTCATAAATTAATTATATGATTTATTATTATTTTGCTAACAATTAACCCCGTTTTCGAGAATGCTCTTTGTTTTTGTGCATTATTGATTTTTGCAGGAAAATAGGTATAATTGATATAAATTTGAGGATTTCTCGAAGAAAGGATTTATGCTAAAAGTCCAAAAGAAGACCCAAGCCCATTATGGAGAATGTTCCGGAGGATAAAGGATGAATAATATGAAGATAAGGAAGGTTTATTACAAATCCAATCAAACTTCCAATTAAAACTCGAGATATTCTCGGATTCCAGGACAGCAGCACCTTGTGGGCCCAATTCGGTGACCTTAACGATGTCAAATGAAGAAAGTTTGAATACCAAAGTTGTAGATCTCTTCGAGCTCTACAATTTAGAGTCTGAGTTTGCATTTATTGGACTTCGGAAGACAGAGTTATGGTCAAAATACTAAAGGCTGCAGAATATGGAAATCCTATTTCTGGAAGGACTAGGACAATGGCTTCATATCCAAGCAAGGGAAGATGGAGGACGACCGGGACTCTTCTAGAGGCTTGTATACACATGGAAATAGGTGTTTAAGTCCTATTAGGACTTTTAGAACCGACCTATTAGATTCCTTGTATAGGGGACTCTCCGGAGTATAAATATATGGCCTCCCAAGGGGAGAGGCATCATTGTTCGACACAAATCCATTGTACACCGAGAGTTTAGGGCAGAGTTCGGGGGCCAAAAGCGTTCAACTCGGCGAGAGGGACATCTCGGCGAAAGGAGCAAGCAAGAGGAGGCAGGAGGCCTGGGGGTCGGCCGACCCCTAGGGGGTCTGGTCGGCCGACCCAGGTCCTCCCGAGGGCTGATCGAGCTCATCTTCCGCCGACTTCTTCGTCTAGTTCAACTCGACGACTTTGGGTCACGGATTTCGATGTATCTTGAGTAAATCCCTCGAACTTCTTATATACTTTGATAAAACCTTGATGATTGATCAATAAAGTTTGTCTTTTAGATTTAGCTTCTTGTTTATGCATGTTTATGATCCATGTCTTTGCAATGCTTCATGTCTACATGTGTTATTGTGGCCACAATCTAGATGTCTCACATGTCTTTTAGTAGATCTATTTTACCTGATCAGTAGATTGAATCTGCTCATGCTTAGAGATGGTTAGGGTTTACTAGTTCGTCGATTACCTGGTTACCAGTGACAGTGGAGCCCGGGGAAAGGTTCGAGTAGATCTTTGACATTCATATTCATGTTTATTCTATGCTTGTTGATTAGATCTTTATCAAGGTGGTTCTTAGTTCTTAAGTTGTTTGTCTCATATCTCTTGTGGATCCTTTTGCCTGTTTAAATCCTATCTATCCCGAGTTTAGTTTAATCGTTGATTATTCCTTTTATGCAATAGATTAGAGCTTGATTAGAGTATATTTGGAGTATAATTAGAACCGTTATTAGATTGCAATTAGATAGCCTTTATCTTTCATTTAAGCTTATTTAGATCTATTAGAATTAGATAGTAATTTAGTTAATATTAGGTTGATAGCATCTTAAGCATAATTAATCTCGGATTGACAAACCCAAGATACTCATCCTGGGGAAAAGCTACCGCGATACTGTGCGCTTGCAGTATAAGGATTTGGCGTGCTTAAGTGCCGTCAACACCCGACAATAAGAATTCCCTCCTTGGAGCGTCTAGTGTACAGAGCGTGCTCAGATGAACACTTCTTGAACCCGAGCGTGGCCAGAGTTGTATCTAGCTTGATGTTCCACGTTCGTGGCGCCTGTCTCAGCCCATACAAGGCTTTCCTGAGACGCAGGACTTTGCCTTCTTCTCCGGCAACGATGAACCCAGGTGGCTGCATCACGTGCACCACCTCAGTTAGCTCCCCCATTGAGGAAGGCCGACTTCACGTCCAGATGATGGACGCTCCAGTCCCTCGTGGCCGCCAGGGCGAGCAACAGGCGCACCGCGTCCATCCGCGCCACCGGTGCGAACACCTCCTCGAAGTCGATCCCTTCACGCTGCACGAACCCTTTCGCCACAAGCCTTGCCTTATGCTTCACCACGTCGCCGCGCTTATTCTTCTTCACCTTGTAGACCCACTTGAGTCCAATTGGCTTGCAGCCAACTGGTGGATCCACAAGCTCCCACGTCTTGTTCTCCTCAATCGACGCCATCTCCTCCTCCATGGCACGCCGCCAACGCGCGTCTGCCTCTGCTTCTTCCAGCGAGCACGGCTCCTCAGCGCTGGCCATGAACAGCTCGCCGTCGAGGTTGCGCACAGCTTGACCCGGCGGTGATGCGTCGCCGATGATGTTGTCGACGGCGCGGAATCGGAGTGGCTCGTTGTCGTAGTCCGCGTCCAGGTACTCTGCCGCTCCAGGTGGTGGTGTGACGAAGCGCACTGAGCTGCCCGCCTTCGCGGACGTCGGTGTGCCATGCGTTGCAGGGACTGGCGTAGGCGGTGACTGCGGCTCCGCGGGAGCTTCCTGCTCCGCCTGCCCGCTACCGCTCTGCTCCGCTTCCCCTGCATCCGCTCCTCCGTCACCTACAGCCTTCCCTGCACCACGATACAGTGTGTAATCAATGGTGAAGGAGCTCCAGCCGCGCCCATCTTCCTCAGCGCCTGACGCCTCCCAGCTCCAGCTCGCGCCCTCATCGAACACCACGTCCCTTGAGATGTGCACCCGCTCTGCCCGCGGATCATACAACCTATAGGCCTTGCTTCCTTGCTCGTAGCCAAGGAACACCATGGGTGTGCTCCTGTCCTCCAGCTTGCCGAGGTGGGGCTTGACGTTCTTCACGTGGCCGATACACCCAAATGTGCGCATAAACGAGACATCCGGCTTCCTCCCATGCCATGCCTCAAAGGGGGTCATCCCCTTCAAGCTCTTGGTCGGTGCCCGGTTGAGAATGAACACCGCCGTGTTCACTGCCTCTCCCCAGAACTCCACCGGCATCTTCTTTGCCTTGAGCATGCTCCGCGCCATGCCCACGATGGTCTGGTTACGCCTCTCCACGACGCAGTTCTGCTGCGGTGAATACGGCGCCGTGAGATGCCTCTCTACGCCTTCATCCGCGCAGTACCGCCCGAACTCCACCGAGGTGAATTCGCCGCTGCGATTGGTGCGCAACACCTTCAGCTTGTTGCCTGTCTCCGCCTCCACCTTCGCCTGGAAGTGCTTAATTGCCTCCGGCGCCTCATCCTTGCTTGACAGCAAGCGCAGCCACATGAAGTGCGTGGTGTCGTCCACCAACAGGAGGAAGTATTTCCTCCCGCCGTGCGTTGCTGGCGAGATTGGCCCGCACAGATCGCCGTGCACAAGCTCAAGTCGATCGCCGGCACGGTACTTGGCCTTCTTCGCGAACGGACTCCTCCTCTGCTTCCCAGCCAAGCAGCTGTCGCAGAGCTCCTCGACGTGCTCAATCCGTGGCATTCCACGCGCCATCCCCTCACACGACATCCTGGCCAGGGCCTCGAAGCTGAGGTGCCCGAACCGGGCATGCCATAGCCAGGCCTCGTCATCCTTCACCGCCGCCAGACATACCGGTCGCACAATGCTCAAATTGAGTAGATACATCCGGTTAATGGACCTTTTCACCTTGGTGAGCAACTGGAGCTCCCTGTCGTGGATGGTGAGTATGCCATGCTTGATCAGGACCTCGCAGCCCCTCTCGTCCAGCTGACCGAGGCTAGCGATGCTCGTGCGCAGCTGCGGGATGTAGTAGACGTCCGTGAGCGCGCGGTGGTCGCCGTTTTGGCACTTGAACAGCACCGTGCCGCGCCCGTGGATGGTCACTCTCGATCCATCCCCAAACTTCACCGATCCGGTGATGGCGGTGTCCAGCTCGGCGAAGTCTTCTCGCCGCCCTGTCATGTGGTTGCTAGCTCCAGAGTCGAGGTACCACCTCCTCTGTTCTGCCTTCGTCACCTTCTCCTCCTCTCCTAGGAGCACTTGTGCCCGCGGCTCATGGAGATCGAGCTGCTTCCCCTGCGCCTCGGCTTCCACCTCCTGGAGAGCACAGACCTATGCCATGAGCAGCGCAGGGCCTTCGTCATCCTCCTCCACCAGGTGCACTCGCTCCTGGCGCCTCGGAGCCTTGCAATCACGGGCCCAGTGGCCCTTCTCGCCGCACTTGCGGCAACGGTCGCAGTAGGAGACGCGCCGCGAGTCCGGCCTCCCAACGCGTGTGTCCTTGCCGTCGCGCCCGTCCGGCCTTCTGTCGCGCGTATCCATGCGTTCGTCGCGCGAGTCCCCGCGCGTGTCACCGTCGCTCCTCCACGACCTTCTACGCCCGCGGCCTTGGCCGCCGCCGCGCCTCGAGGAAGAGCCTCTGCGGTCACCCTCCGCTAGGTATAGCCGCTCGCCCCTCTCTCTTGCCTGGGCTTGCCGGTCCTCCTGCACCTTGAATCGGCCAACAACATCCTCAATCGTGAGGGTGTTGAGGTCGATCAAGGTCTCGATTGACTGCGCCAGTTGGGAGAACTTTGGTGGCACAACGCGCAGAAACTTGGAGACGACGTCAACGTCCTCCATCACCTGGCCGAGCTCCCCCAGCCGCGTCACCAAGGTTGCCAGGCGGAGCGAAAACTGTTCAACTCCTTCGCCGTCCTTGAACTCTAGGAGTTCGAACTCCCGCCGCAGCTGCTGGATCCTCGCGCGCTTCACCAGGTCGGAGCCGGTGCGCATCTTCTTGAGGCTATCCCAAGCCTCCTTCGCTGTCTTCTTCGCACCAAGGGACTGGTGCATCTCCGGTGGGACGGCGCGAAGAATGGCCTCCATCGCCCACCGATCCTCTTGGCGCTCGGTGGTGCCAGCCTCGACCGCCTCCCACAGCCCGCGCGCCTCGAGCATGACCTTCATCATCACCACCCAGTTGTCGTAGTTGGTGCGCGTGAGGACTGGGTACGGAGCACTGCTTCCGACGTCCCGTACCGTCTTCTGGATGACCAGGGTACCACGGCCGCCACCGCGGCTGTGCTCCGGCGAGGTGGATCCTCGCCGCTCCCTGTGTCCAGGAGACTGGGACCTCATCACTCGCGACAAGCCTCAAGAACCAAAGCTCCAACCAGGCTCTGATGCCACTGTTAGCAAAAACCAGTGCCTCCCTGCTACTTAGCCACACCACACACACTACCTCTGGATGAATATGGAGCTGCTATAGTAACTAGAAGTGTTTATTCACAAACTCAATATACATGAGGGGGTACATGGCCTTATATAGGGCTTTTAGGTCGGTGCTACAGTAGTAGCTACAGTAACCGACTTAGTACAGTACCTGCAGTCTGTCTACAGCTGTTACAGCTCATGTAAAAATCAATTTGACTATTACTACTGCTGTTAAGACAGCTGGAACCTGTTGTAGTGATGTTCTACACTATTCTAGTATTACCTATGCTAATCTAATAGATTAGATTAAGCACAAAAGCACACATATTAATTCTAACAAGCAGAACGTGGTCATCTAGCGCTCTGCTCATGCCCAGTCCGATCACCGCACTGAACAGCCTCTCCAGTCTCCACTCCCTCTCAGAGACCGCTCGGTTCAGCGGGCTGATTCCCGCGCCGCGCCGCAACAGTGCCGGCCTTGGGTCCTGTGCCGTGCAATGAAAGCGATGGAGGGTGTAGATGCTTCCAGGCCCCTGTGTAGCTGCGACTGCGTCACGAGCGGTCTCTCAAGCTCTCATACTGGTTTCTTGGTGGATCATGGATTAACTGCCGCCTTCCACATGGCCATCCATTCCATGGTCATTAAGGTGAAATTTCCTGCATTCGTGTCTCTCTTACAACCATCTTTTTGGTTGCCCTTTATGAAAACTTTGGGTCCATCCGCAAATTACCTCGTGACAATAGGCCCACCATCGAATTTGACTCGTCATTTTTCTGCCAACCTCAAGAAATGACACATGGTTCAACGCTACAATGGCGACGGAACCCCCTACAGCCTACACTACGCCACCGGCTGCTCCATCTGCATCTCGTCACAGCCATGCCTCCACCCTCCACAGTCGCCCCAGCTGCAGACTTTGGCCCCCTGCCACAGTCGTACGACTGCACCTTTAAAATGTTCAACACACAAACGAAGGATGTTAGCAAGTGCAGCGGTACAAGATAGTACTAGTACATTTCTGGCAATCATGATAACACTGCAAGATTGAATCTCGTTTATCAATTACCACCTGTTTTACAGTTCACATGAAACAGAAATGGATTTGACTGTTGGAGCTGATGTTTCACTGTTTACATTATTCGGAGAGTTTTTGGAGGCAACAGCAGATGGAACACCCCCCAGCTGCATGCTCAATTCAGGATTCCAAATGCTTTGTAAGATTCAACACTGCCACGGAGGGTTTCCTCTATAGGCCTGAAGGTCCACCCCAGCTTCTGAAGTTTCTCCGAACTGTAAGCAGTTTTGTCTTCCACTTCCACAAAGCTACAAAACATCAATATATACGAAAAAGATAAGTTCCAACCAAGTCTAGGGTGGCTGTGAAACTGAAAGGAGAACAATACCAACAAGAATTCTTCATTGAGTTACTCCCTCTAGTAAAAAATAAGCGTTGTCTGGATTTTGTCCAGATCAATCATTTTAAATTTGATTATAAATTACTTCATACGTGTCGATACAAGTAGATTTGTATTGAAAAAGTCTCACAGACAGTAGTATATTGTTACTATATACATTAACATATAATAATGACAAAAAAGTAGTAGTCAAGGTTGTATTTTGGGACAGTGCACTTGTTTGTAATTAGAGGGAACATAATCCAAGATTCCTTCCCTAAATTGTGTGCATACATGCAAGAATCTAGTCTCAATGAAGGTCATAGTTATCAAAAAGCTTTGTTCAATTGACACTACTTGCCATATGGTGTGGTTACACAGCGAACTGAAGAACTTGCCATAGGAGTAATATAGGGCCAAAACTACTTGCTGTCTTGCTGTCAAGTAGGAGACAACAAAAAAAATTCAGAGGGAGCGAGTGCCTTACTTTTTTGGATAAGGGTAAGTTGGATATAAGGTCTTCAATATGTTTATCATATCAGAAACTTTAATTGTATGTGAACTGCAGATGTATCGTCCAGACGCTTCTGATTTTTCGTATGCCAGAAGAAGAGCATCAGCTACATCACGGACATCCACTAGATTTCTGAGTCTATTTTCAACGGTCTCAGGCTCTCCTGCAGAAGAAACATATTTACTTCCCGAGAAACTGAACAGCTAAATCAAGTTGGTAAACTGAACCACTTGGTTTTAAGTAGACTAATATTTTCCAGCTACTGATTATTATGATTATGAAATCAGAAACAGACAATAGAGAAACACTGTTAAGTAAACTATCACTTTGATTATATAACTGAATGTAAAGCAGAAGAAAACTAAGATAACATAGTAACACTACCTTTGAAATAATTAATGAGGATTTTACTGCTTGCATTTACTGTAGACTGCGTCAAGGGTCCAATCACCAATGAAGGGCAAATAGTTACAACATCCAGCCCTGTTTTTGCTGCATAAGAGAAGGCTTCACGTTCTGCCAGAGTTTTGGAAACATAATACCAATCCTGCATGATAGGGGAATATCTATTGAGGCAACCCAGAGAACCAGCAACAGTTTCTGTGGTCAATACAAGGGTATTCTACGAAACACCAAACTAACTGATGTTAATTGCTTATGTTTTGCAAGAGCAACAACAAAAACAAGGACAGTATGCATAAACAGTGACTGGGGTCAACCAAATCTCGACAAGCAAAAATAGCAAAAAAGTGTTACCAATAACTGCAAATTAATAGCACGTCCTGGAATATACATAGAAGAAAGTCCATTTATGGCCCCTTAATGTTTTGCGTTTGTATATTTTTAACCCCTAAGGCCTGACTACAAAACCAGGTAAAAATGCACACCTAACTGTCAATCCCATCTAATTTTGGCCCCAGGCTCATTCAGTAGTTTCTGTCACCATGCTGGCATCACTGCCATGTAGGCTATGATGTGGTCCTCGCTCTCCACTACCATGTCATCCCAAAACCCCTGAAAAGGGGCCAGGGGTAAACATTAGACAAACACAACAGTGATGGGCCAAAAATAGGCTTCTTCCAATATAAAAAATAGGAAAAAATGTACATAACCCCCTATGCTTAAGTAGGTAGTATATTTAACCCCCTAACCTCTAAAACCGGATGTTTTGCACCTTAAATTTTACAAAACCGGTCAAAACATCCCTTGCTCGGTATTGCTGAGTGGTTTCACTTATCTAGAACGCCACGGTGGCAAAGCTGTCCATGCTGACAATGGGCCCGCCTGTGAGCAAGCAAACAAATCACGACTACTGAGATCGGCGAGAAGATCGGCTACGGGCCTGCCGCCGCTTCAATGTGGTCCATCATCGCGTCTCTGGCACAACGGGCGAGCCCTCTACACACCCCCGCTGCTGATCCACATGAGCTGCATGCCTGCACCGCCAGCTTGCGCTCCAGGTCGACCGATCAGCGTGCGGAGCTCCATCTACGAGGACGACAACTGGGCGCACCTTGTACCTCTGCATGCGGCCGACATGCCGTGCTGCTCGCCAAGGCGCTGATGGCCGGTTGCCACACCACAAGGTGACCTTACAGCCTGACGGTCCCCAGTCCCAGCAACAGTCAAATACTCAAATCTCGATTGCTGTTGCATCTTATGATCCTAGCCATATTTATACACACTAGTGCAGTGATGCGCGCTTCGCGCGCGTATAATACGATTCAGTATTGCTTGAAGTTGTGACTTTGGGTTCCATGTGGGATACATGGTGTTGTCTGTTGGTGTAATCAAGAGTTGGCACAATATAATTCACCATGTATTCTAATTAGGTCGTGGTGTATATTACAACTGGAAGTTGTTCATACACAGAATAGGATCGGTACTTGATACATAGTGTTCAGTTAACAAAAAACAAATTAATATTGCGATAGATTGAGCAGTCACACTACATTAGGAAAGGCATTGCTGAACCTCCAGGCGATTACTAAACATTGTTTTTACACCTGCGGCAAACCCATTGCTAAAGTAGCTGCTGATGAGTTTATGTAGATTTAGCGCCGAGTTTGGTAGAAGATACGTTTGGAAGCCAATGTTTTAACGTAGGTGCCAACTCCAGAGCTATTTAGAAAAAGAACAGAACAGAACAGAAATTATATATAATTCTGGTTTATTTTTTCCTCAAACTCTGCCAGCTGGTTAGAATTAGATAGAACATCCAGCTCAAAATCCATCATCTTTAATGTATCAGGGTCATCTTGGTTCTTTTTCGAGGTAACATGTTCTGAAGAAAAAAAAAGGGGCTGTGAGAGTGTAGCAATCTATCATAGGGAAAAAAATGAATCTTCAACTTGCCTTCACAACCTAGAACTCTCTGTGTAGTACAAACTAAATACCAGAAATTTGCCTGTGCCATGTTATTTTTCTATTATGAAGAACATTGGAAGCAGCAATACGCTCGAGCACACAATAGGTGACTATAGAGGGCTACACATGTATCTATGCCTTAAAACAATAAGGCTATAGTGTAGACCATGGACACCTGCTCCATACATTTGGCATACACACAGGCCCAAATTTTTGGAAAGAACCTACATGTAACCTGATAGACTACAAATATTCCTATCAAGGGACAGGAAAAACACAGGGATACCTGTCAATGCCATTCCAATAGACAGCCTTTTTAGTATAAACATTCACAGATTAATGGGAAGACCTGAGCCTGAATGGTTGAAGCTAGGCATCCCTTGTTGGCCAAGCATCATCACCATTGAGGGTGATGGTTCAGATTTACAGGAATTCCAATTAAGCTATGCACTGTTGGTCTCAAACCTTCCAAAATGATAAGGAGCATAAATCCAGGGCCAATCCAATTAAACGGAAGGCTACGTTCCTTTTTCTATGACCTAAAATCACAAAAGTGCTTAGTGTACTTTGCAGAAACGATCCATTCTATTGGGTAACTAAGAGCCAATCGGATTTGAAGGCTGTAATTTCCAATTTGGGGATGGAGACTGTAATTTCGAAATAATAACAGAGCACTAGGTGGGGCAGAGCTCTCATCAAGGGCGCACAGCGGACGTCCGTGCTGATACGGCAACCCTACAGTCCACCTAGGTCTTTCTCTCAAACTCCACGAACACACCCACAATCGAACCAAAGTCAGCTACCTAACCACAGGTCAAGGAGCAGGCAGGAACTAAAGAATGCAAGGAGACCATAATTTGTCTCAATGATCATCCAGCAAAGGACAAGAGATGGAAAACTCAGTCCAAAGCTGAAGGAAAAAAGAGATTTAAAACTGGAAATAAAAAGTAAGTGGGGAACCGATCAACAACAAACCTCTGAAGGATGCAATAAAATTTAGGAAAATAAGATGGTATTCTCTTCTCAAGATTTTTACTGTGACAACACATTGATATCAACTCAGGATTACGGTAATGTGACTAAACAGGCATCATTAAACTTAAATACATGTATTGCCACAAAATTTAATCTTTATCTTAAATATTGCAGCTTAGCATAGAGACAATACTATTTCGACAAACAAAATTGGCGAAATCACATCATGCATCTAAAGGCAATTTGTACCTAATCATATTTCAGCTAGAAGACCAACATCATCAGCAACCAACAATTCCACAAACGTTACCTACAAAAAGTAGGTATCATTGACGATAACACAAAGGTGAAAAGGACATAGGAGATGTATAGATCCAAAACATTAGCTGCACAAGGAAGCAAAGGAAAATGAAGGAAAAGTGAAAAGGAGGAGGCAAGAGGAACGTGGATAAAAAGAGGCAACAAGGTGTCTACCAAAAATAGCAACCAGTGGCAAGCGGAAGAGGAGAGAAGTAGCCTCAAATCGAACTCGCTTCTAGGCAGCTGGCACTGCAATGAACACGTTCAGCTGTCCCAGTGTGTCAGGTTCTGCTGATGCCCACACGTTCACGACCAACATGGTGCCTTCGGGCACGTCGAACCCGAGCACCTGCTACGGCCTCCCACACCTGCACGGCAGCAGCAGTAGCAGTCCTGAAGGAGATGGAAGTTCGGGGTAGTGGCACAGCCTAACCTCAGGAGAAGCGTCGATGTAGGGCCCTCCTTCCGTGAGTGAGGGGACACTGCCGTTCCGCAGCACAGCGGTGCCGCCTCCATGGACGCCCAGCCATCAGCCGGCCTCTGTAGGTGCTGAGTCGGCCTGAGATTTCAGATCCACAACCCCCAAAGGACGAGCATGGAGAGGTTGAAGATCTACAGCAGCGTGACGAGCAACACAAGGAAGAGGACGAGCGCGGAGAGGGCAGCTCGAGTTGGGGCCAGCGTCGGCGCTGCGCCGCATAGGCCGGTTCTGGTTTCCTGCGACACGCACATCGCGTCCGGCTGCCGGCCAACCGCCACCTCCGGCCCCGCTGCTCTGACGCGCACGCCGTGCCCAGCTCGTGGAAAGGAAGACAGCAGGCCCACAGATCCATAGCCCTGAAGACTGACAAGCATCCCCACCTCCGAATGCGCGGCGCAGACGGCCGGCGCACCCTAGGCGCCCGGCGAGGAAGCGAAAACGGAGAGAGAATAAGGGAAAAGGAGAGGAGCACACCTAGATGAAGCGAATGAGCGAGAAGGGAGGGGCTGCTCGTGGGAGGCGCCCTTCCCCGTCCCGCCGGCCAACCACCCCGCCGGCAGCCCATAGCGCGGCTTGTGGCCAACAGGGCACCGGAGGACGGATGCGCGCTGTGGCCACAGTATCGAAGGACGAAGAGGAGGGCGCCCGTCCAATGACCACGTGGCACCTCCACCGCGCGCTGGTGCACCCGGGGACCACAGGCCCACGGCAGCACGCGTCGCGGCGGCCTGCATCGCCCGCCGGCCGCACACCGGCCGGCGACCCGTGGGTCCACGCGGAGCTGCTCCGCGCGGAAGCCGGGGCGTCGCCGCTCCTGTCGAGATCCGCTTCCGCACGCACGGTGGCCGCACATCCTAGCATCGGGCGGCCGCGGGCAGGGAAGCGGCCGGAGCTGCCCTCAGGGGGCGGAAGCCCCAGCCCATTGCATGGTCTTAGATGAATTAGGAACCAGGAACAAGTGATTGCCAAACAATGATGATACATTCAATTCCAAATCATGGCTACGCGACTAATTGAGAGAAAAAAGGCAATCTAGATTAAGCAGCGACACTTCAGCAGTAGAAATCTACTGAGCTAATACAGTACTACCACCAATACCACCAATGAGCTAATACCGTTCTTCAGCAATTTGGCAATGAGCTCCAGCCTGATACCCAACATCAATGGGGGAGGTGTGTGATCCGTTCTGTAGTGCGGCGCTGTGTTCATGCGTCTATCACGGTCGGCCACCACGCAGCACTAGCTAGGTAAACACGGACTGTCAGCGCCTCAGCGGTGCTCGCCGTCACCAAGGATGGCCTCACAGGCTCATGGCCTTGGCGGCGAACCCAGCGCGAACGCTACCAGGAGCACCACACGGCCTTGGCAGCAGGCAAGAACTCCCCGTAGCACGACGTCTATGGGATTGCGCTGTCGTTTGCCACCCACCGGTGCTCTCGCCATCGCCAAGGATGGCCTCCTCCACGCACGGCAGCAGGAGGGATGCGAACTTGGTCACACCATAGAGGTGAGAGGGGAGAGCACACGGAGGAGGAGGGTGGGAGGCAGAGAGAAAAAGAGGAGAGAAGGTATCCGCTGCCATGTGTATAATAACGAGATGACAGGTGGGTGTACCACGTAAGCAATCCCCGGAGGTTATTTGCATGGTTTTCCAAACCTTAGGGTGTAAAACATTCGGTTTTAAAGCTCAAGGGGTTATGTAGACTACCATTCAAACGTTAAGGGGTTGTATAGCCTTTTTCCAATATAAATATGTACAAATAGATCCAATCTCCTGTTTGGTTGAAAAGGAGCATGGGCAAGTCTAAACTATCCTGTAAGAAGTCAACTCTCTGGTTGTTATGATTCGTTGACATTTGCACATAAATATTAGCACGAGGAAGGCATTGCTTGACCAATGGTAAATTATATCAATTATCACCTGATTCTTCCTGCAGTACTCCTCATCTGACCAGCTGTCTTCATCAAAGGCCTTGCCCTTAGGCCATTTAGGATTACTGGACACAGCCGCTATTGAAGAGACCACCACAACCCTCCTAACTTTGGCCTCATTGCAAGCCTTTAACACATTGGTTGTGCCTATCACAGCAGGACCCATGACCTCCTCCTGCAAATCAGATCAGTAATATTATGTAAATTGCACAAAAGGGATAAATTATCAAATTAAATGTTTAATTACATGCTTAATTCTATTAATTAATCAAAATCTAATTGTATATGTGGAATAGCATTAAAATTGAAAAGCTATTATGTAAATAGGTTCGTAGGACTAGATACCTAAGCTCAATGATGCTGCAAAAAGCCAAAAGCGATAAATAATTGTCTTTACCCTAACTTAGGGCCTGTTTGGAACACGGGAAATTTTTTCTGTTCCTGCGTTTTTCCTATAAACTGATTCCTGTGAAATTCCTGCGTGATTCCTGTGAAATTCCTGCGTTCCAAACGGGCCCTAAGTTTGTAGGGAAACACAGACACCCTAAAAGGATGGACAAAATGTTGTGCATCTCATGCTTGTTTATAGATTCAAGGCCCCTTTGGAACACAGGAATTTTTCTCATTTCCTGCATTTTTTTTCTATGAAATTCCGACACAATTACTGTGAAACTCATGTGTTTCAAAAGGGAGCCTCAATGAATTCATAATTTCTCCAGTGACTTATAATAGGTGATTTGAAGAAATTCTGAAATTTTATCCAGTTCATCAAACTAGGATCTTTTAAGAAATTCCATAAAGCAAATTATACATCACAGATAGCTTGAAGCCTATGAAATAACTACGCAACCATCTATAACCACCTATTTGGCCTTAAAACTTGAGGAAAAAAAACATGAAATAAATTCTCTTGAGAAATTCACCTCAGGGTTAGAGGACCGACCGGAGGGCACAGGGCTAGCTACATGGAAGACACCCTCACAGCTGGTAACTGCTGATGCAATACTATCATAGTCCAACAAATCAGCCTTGACAAGCTGCAGCCTTTCCCCAGCACTTTCCAGTGCCTCGAGATGAGCATTTTTGCTAGCACCTAGAGCACACACATATATCTTCACATATTTGTAACTGTAATAACAAATTTCCCAGACGATGGTAACAAAACAAAAAAAGTCTTGGTCCATCATAGCAAAAATAGGAAACCTAAGTGTTCTTTACATTTCTCGCTATTCTATTGTTCGTAGAAAATACATTTCTCATTATTTCAGACTTCGTATTTGAACATTTAAAGATGTCCAGCTATCCTCGTTGCCTTTTTTAAAAAAAAAGAATATGTATATCATGCTAGAAGCTTCCTGAACTCTTTCTTCAGTTTTAGACAAAAGGGAAACAATAACGTTTTTACACCTACTTTCACTTTCAGGCCAGAAACTTGTGACTGACATTATGTTAGCCAAAAGATTAAAAATAACGTTTATATTTGACACACGAACAGTTGCTAGTAGTACCTCCTGTGCCTTCTCGGGGGTGTAAAGTAACATTGTATCCAACAAAATTTAAAATTTCAATAGCTACTAAAGCAAGTAGGCTTAAAAGCAAGAACATACCAATTCCTAAGATTCCCCGCAGGACAATACATTTCGCTGAACGAGGTATTACAAAATTTAAAATTTCAATAGTAGCTACTAAAGCAAGAACATACCAATTCCCAAGATTCCTAAGAATGAAATCTTAATCTTGAAAAGCTTCTTTCGATTTTCCAAGAACCACATTGGATTTATTTCCCCAGTGAAACCTAATGACTTGAGTCCCTCATTCCCAAACCGAATCGTATTTACCAGCACCTAGGTCTGAATTCACAAGATTCGTCGCGTACCAAAGTAAAGAAACCGTGACGGATCGAAGAGAGGCAGGTCTATCAGCCTTACCAGGATCCCGCACGGTGCCGCGGACCACGTAGTGGCCCCTAGAAAGGAGGAGCTTCACCAGCTGCGACGCGATGAAGCCGTTGGCGCCGGTCACGCACACACTCTTCGCCGCCGCCGCCGCCGCCTCCATGCTTTTTGGTTTGAATGCTCTCTGTGCGGCCACGCTTCCGCTGCCCGCCGAACAAGCGGCTCCCCTACTGCAGAGTGCAGACACAAGTGCACATTAGTGACGTGGGCATGGATTGCCCGACCCAGCGGACCCGACCCGATCCGCCCGAAAATAGCCCGACCCGACCTAGCGGACCCGACCCGACCCGTCCGAAAATAGTCCGACACGACCCGAAGAGTTTGACGGATAGACTTGGGCCAAGAATTTCAACCCGGTGTGTCTGACGAGTTCGGTCCGAACCAAGAATTTTGACCCAAACCAGACAATTTGCACAGGACCGACTCGACCCGACGCAACCTGACCCAGCCGGTTGTTGGGTCGGGTGCGGGCTCGGGTTCAGGCCTAAACATCGTGTTTTTTCAGCCCGACTCGGCTTGAGAAACGCCCAGGTCTACTCTCGATCGGTCTAGGCGTGGTCACTGCTACGAGCTTATCTAATCTTTAATTGACCGTACGACACGTGAAACAACCCCATTTTCACTGCGGGTTTGTTTGGTACCCATAGCAGCGGGCTAGCCATGCCACGCGCTGTACAAAGCCCAGTGTTTGGCTATCTGAGTCGCGTGCCCCTAGCTAGGCCCAAGCAGACCAACTCGAGGTCCGGAGGTTGGCCCCGCTACAACGGCCAAATCGGCCGTTCTATTCTGGCCACCCTGTTTTCGCTCCACGGAGGCCACCTTGCGCCAACCGGAGCCACTTCCTATTGCGCTGTCGCCCTTGTCTCCCCATCGTTGCTCGTTCTCCCTGCCGACGAAGAGGAGGAGAGTGGAGAGTGACTGAGGGCCCCGTGACTATGGACCTACTCGCATCAGGGAAGTGGATGAGGCCGGCGAAGGAAGGTGCCCAAGGCTGGCGGAGAGGAGAGTGGAGAGAAACACCGTCGACAAGCCCTACGTCGGCGGCAGCCGGAGCTAGAGGAAGACACATGGGCCGCTGGATCTCAGCGTTGCCGTTGCTCCGCAGCGACGGAGGGCCCAATCACCATGGATCTACTCACGTGAGAGAGGTAGACGAGGCTGGCGGAGGGAGGTGCATGAGGCCAGCGGAAAGTGGAGAGCGACGTCGTCGACAAGCCCACGCGCCAGCGGCGCCTGAAGCTGGAGGAAGAGGACACGGGGGCCATTGGATCCCGTTGTTGCCGCTGCTCCGTGACACAGAGAGCGGTCGCAGCGCCGGAGGGCCCCACTACCAGGATTTGCTCGCGTGAGGGAAGTAGACGAGGCCGGTGGAGGGAGGTGGCCGAGACTAGCAAAGGTGAAGGATGACGTGGCCGACAGAGGTGGAGGTGAAGGTGGAGGAGGCCGATGGAGGAAGAAAAATAGAAACCAAATATCAGCTCCTGCAGGGCACGCTACGTGGTCAAGCCAACCAAACAAGAGGTTAAACAGACCCATTGCACAGGAGGACGGAGGGTGAAAACTAGGAACCAAACATCAGCTCCTCATGAGAGGCCACGTGGTCAAACCAACCAACACAAGAGGTCAAATATACCCATTGCACAAAATAGTCTGAGTAGCACTAGTGTGGCCACGGACTGAAGGCAGGCTGCGCAGAGAGGAGCTATCAAACAGACCCGGATTGGTTGTACGACACGTCGGCACACGTGATTGGCTGTTTCTTTCGTCTCCATTTTGTACGATCCTATTTTCCGTACGCTCTTTTCTCTGTTTTTTTCCGTATATACGTTCTCCAAGTCTCCGATCTCCACCGCTAGTTAAAGGGTGTCCCAACCAGAGTTCATCTTGCCGTTTTACTATAGTAAGAATTTCGGTTTAACCAAAATAATCTTCACGTGTTAGGGTTAAAAACCGAAAAACACCGCTTTCCGAACCGAAATCCACTTTCCGGTATCGACCGGAAACGGAATTCCGGTCCGGAAAACCGGGGTTTCCGACCGGAATTGCGAACCCTGGTCCCAACAAGTCAATTCGAGCTAGCTATTTGGGACTTCTTGGTAGAGGAGAGATAGAACAAACTTGTTAGAGACAGAAAAATCGATAGTCCCTCATGTCAACTAAGGGAAATTGTCTCCGGCCTCAGACGCGAAGATGGCAGTCGGATCTACTATTTTTTATTTTTTATGGAGTCCTCTTAACTGCAGATGCGGTGCCCTAAGACCGGGATCACCAGGAGAGGCATCCAAGGGGTGCATCTACTGTTCCAACTACTTTCCTCTCTGTCTCCATATACCCTGTCTGGTGACCTTGGTCTAAGGCTGAATAAAAGCTGTGTAAATATGTAAAGATGATATTTATACATGCATATTTGCACAATGATAAAACTGTGCAACCTCAGCAAAACGGAAATGTTTTAGCTAGCTAAATAAAAACCTGACCAGTGATCACGCTAAAACAGTAAAACCTGAGCCGACACTTGTTGCTGCTGCCCGAAGCACCTTGATCCATCTACTCCTTTTTTTCCCCGAGCTCAACCTCGATAAATCCATCTACTGGGACTGGGACTGGGACTCATCCTTAGCGGCCGCTCCCTTGACCAACCAGGGCCAGGACCCGAGCTTGGACTCCCCGAACATGGAGATGCCCTTGCGGGTCGTGAGCACGGCGTACTCGCTGGCCCCGCGGGCCTTGCTCTTGATGCTGGCCCAGTGTGCTTGTGCCCACGTCGGCGCTGCTGGCGCCTCCTCCGTCTTCAACGTCCCCGGTGTGTGACGGCCCGCACCTCCTCCGACGCCGGCTTCAGAGCGCCGTCTTTCTCCATCAGGAAGGATGAGCTTGATTGATCTTTGTAGGGCGGAGAGGCCAAGAGAAAATGTTGCTGGCTATGGTTGCAATGATGGCGACGAGGGGTGGGCTCGTGTGAATTTATAGGGGGGAGCAGTTTTCTTGAGAAGGAAGACGAGCTCCGGCCGTGGAGGGAAAGACGAGAGAGGCAAAGCTTGGATCGGGGGCAAAGAAAGGAAGGCGAGTGGAACCGCACGATACGATTATACGAAACTCTCTCTGTCTCTTTCGCAGCCTCTCAGGATTGTGGAAGAAGAAAAAAAGAGAGACAAGACAAGGGCTGTTTGTCTGATCGGCCCAATCGTGCCTGGCGAGGCCCCTTTTGGCCCGGCTAACTCTGATCCAACGGGGTTCAAAATTTCGGTCCAAAATTTTCGATTTTCGGCGAATTTTGGTCTTACTGGCCTCCTCTGCTAAATATTATATTGGCAATTTCGGAATTTTTCAGATGATATTCTTACAAAATTTTAAAATTTTGATTCAAATTCATCAATGGTCTAGAATTTTCGGTCTAAATTTTCCGATTTTTGGTTCTATCGCTGGGATCCGATTTTTTTCCTAAAAACTAAAGCCTAAACTCTGGATCCAACACAAAGCCTGTTCGAGAGGGAGCCTTTTCAAGTTCCGTGTAAAAGTAATTTTTTGACTCTTTCAGTGTAGCATGCTTAGGTTGGAGCATAATAATACTTCTACGCACGAGGAAAATTGATCAGGCATAGTCTTGACTCTTGAGCATCCATTCGGCAAGTGCTGTGTTGCAAAACAACTCTTATTTATTGGACAGATACACTTATATAATGTATCTACAATGTTGTGCACATACTTTTGCACCATCTGATGACAATAGCCTTACATGCATTTGGCACCTCTGCCTAGCGCCTAGGCAGAGTTAAGTGTTTCTTTTATTAAAAAATAGAGCTCACTATAAGTATTGTGCGTAATATTTAAACAAAAATCTTAGTTTAAGTGCATTAGTAATTTCATGCAATAATTACTCAATCTTGCAATTTGGTTTTGGGTTTACGCCATATTTGATTTATACTTTTTTTTTGCCAAACCAAACCCTTGGACACATTAGGCTTAACAGAGGGTGACCCGACCCCAAAGTTGAACAGAGTGTCCAAAATTTCTCACTCAGAATTCAATTGTGTTTGGTCAATCATTTGTTGATAAAGATTGAAACATCAACTCTTGAAGGTTTTAAAGTCTCACTCAAAATCGTCATGACATGCTCAAGCCTAAACGAGACAAAAATAAATGGCTTGACAGAAGAAGCCCTTTTAAAATAGCAGAACTACTTAGTAGAAGATGCATTCATCTCAAACTATAGAAGAAACACGTGGTTGCGAATAGATGGACCGCCAAGCCTAATGAAATCCAACGTATAACCATCGGAGTTCAAAGCGCCCACCGGAACTCAAAATTAAATTGGGTGATCAACATAATTTTTTTTTAAAAGGCAGCAAAAGGCTTCGTATCGTTTCTAGGTTTTGTCATCTGTGCACTTCTCTCTTTGAAAAGGCTTCTCTCTTTTTTTTGTTGTTGAATGATTAACACTTATAGTAAGAAAAAAAAAGAAGACGTTGATTAAAAAAAAAAGAGAGAAGCTTACAAAGAAGTGAGGAAGCTGTACAGACCACCTGAAACTTAAAGAAGACGTACAGTTAGAAATTCTGGATAAGAAAGAGAGAGGCCTCGTCCCGGGCTCCTAGCTTGGTGTCGGCTATCGGTCTGCACCCCAAAATGTAAGCGGGCCGGTGGGCCGCGCATTTTGTTGGGCCTAAAAACAGTTTGTGCGCTTCATACGATACGACACGTTGCGGCCCGCCCGCCATTACGCCTGCATTTCGAATGCAAAGCTCTCCTCTAGTCTACACTCAAGCGAAAAAAGGACGATGCTATGCTAAAGGAAACCTATGCGCCTAATAACTGAAATGTTAAAATCTCCGTAGGTCGCTGTGTAGCCGTCTCCCGTTCATTGATTGCCGCCCTTCACGGCGAGGAATATACTACACGATCCCCGCGCCATACTCTAGCTAGTGCACAAGAACTTGAGCATTTCCTAGCTAGTCCTTTGCAGGACATCCTACGTACATTATTCCTCCTGTCTTCCGAGAGAACTAGCGGTGTTGACAAATCACGTTGCTAATCAGTTACCCATCCGTCCCAATTTATAGGTCATTTGATTTTTTTTATATTAAATTTGACCGACTCGTCTTATTCAAAAAAAATGTGAAAATACAGAGAAATTTAACTCATAATTTAAATATATTACTATCTCCGTTCACAAATGTGTATGACGAAGTTGACTTTTTTCTAAAACTTTGATCATTCGTCTTATGCAAAAAATTTATTTAATTTATTTAGATATGCAAAAACATAACTCGTACTCAAACTATGTTTATTAATAAAACAAATCGTAACAAGATGAATGATAAATTGTGTAATTTTTTTAACAAGACGAGTGATCGAACTTTTGAGAAAAAGTCAACTACGTCATACATTTGTAAACGGAGGGAGTATATGCTAAACTAAATCACAATGTAAATAATTAATAATTACGAAATTTTATGAATAAGACAAGAAAGTCAAATTTAGTGTAAATTGAGGCGCATGGAGTATATTAAAGTTATGGTGCAGTGCCAGCAAATGCAGTATGCGCTGATTTAAAACCGAAAATGGATGTTTACCTGATAAAAATATCCAATTCGTCAGCCAAACATGTATTTTTGTCCACTTCGGTGTAGCTGACAAAATTAGTTGATGGCTAGATAATCCAATATATTTTGTAAAAAAATAATGTAAATGGTGTGCATGTGCCACGTCCTCTACCGAAGAAAACACCTCGTTTTCATGTAGTGGTGGCGAGTGTAAACCCTCTCCGATCCGAATCATCTTATCAAACGTACGATGAACGTCGTTAAGTTTGAAAACGAAACATACTTTACTATTTAACTAGCAAAAATGTCTGTGCGTTGCAACAGAAGAAAACAATATATCGCCATATTAAAATGTTATGTGCCACTAAATATGACAATGGAATACGGCGACACATGTCACAGAGAGAGAAAAAGGTGGAGGGCATTGACGTGTGGACCTCTCATTACACAACAACATAAATCACTTCACAAACCACTTGAAACTGTTGTAGTGGGTTCTTTGCATGGTTCTGGAAGTTGGAGGTGAAAGATATTTAGTTTTGAGTTTAGAGGTTTTTTCATAGTTAGCGACAAATTCAAGAGATAAATGGACTTCACTCTTTTTCATAATATTGGTCATGTGTGTTGTAATGGAAGCAAGCATCTAAAATTTAAAGATATTTTTAGTATGTTTGCCATCCTAATTTAGCTTTTGTCATAGTTTCTTACCGTGGACTTAAGTTGATTATGTGATTGAGCAAAATCAGGGTATATAAATTTTTTAGCGGACTGCACTAGCCTCGGCAATAAAAAAATTAACCACACCGAGCAGTAGGGTGAGCAAGCTCTATACGCACAGTTAGATGGGGCCCCCAAGCTACTTCTCCCTGTCCACAAATCCTATCGCCCCTCAGCTTGCACACACTTCCGACCGACCGCCGCTGACGACCGACGTGACTTTGATTCCGCGGCTTCCTCCCCGCATGCCCCCTTCAGATCCTCCCTTCCCTTCCCTCCCCTGGATGCAGTTGCTATGGTCCGCACTGGGCTGCCGCCAGCTTCCTTCCTCATCCCCCATCCTTCCGTCTCCTCGCATCGGCCACTGCCTTCTCTCAAGATGTATGACGGTTTTTCTTAACACTGGCTATTCTTGATCTCCCCTTCTCTTTCGTCGATGAAATCCAACGTGTTGCCTAAGCTCGGTTGAACAATTATGAGCGAGTTTATTCTAATTTTGTTTGACGATTTGGTATTATTATTATATTATAACTCTGTGATTTGAGATGTGGACATGGGATGTATTTGTGCGTGAGTACTTGCAGCGGCCCATGGCGTCCGGCGATGCAAAGGGCAGAGGCAGGCCCAGAAAGTCCGAGGCGAGGATCATGCATGCCGGGTCCAGCTGCAGTGTCTCGTATCGTGTATGAGGGACGTGAAACCTGGTGGCTGTCGTTCACCAGGACGGACCAGGACTCGGAGAGGCTAGGAATCAAAGACTGAGGGTGGGACCCACCTATCACAACGGATCAGGAATCCTTACTTCTTTAATATTACTAGCAGAATGTCCGTGCGTTGCAACGGGAGAAAAAGATCCTTAAGCACCTCTAGATCAATACATATAAGAATTGCCTCGCAAAATAAATTCCAAATCATATTGTTTCGAATTTTTCCTTGCATGTGACCGAAATTTAGGTGGTGTCAGCTTAGTAAAAAATATTATTTTTTGCTTTTCCACAATATATAGAACATCGAAAAGAAAATCTATATACGACATGGGTATCCGTTTTCACGTAGGCTATTCTTGCTTTAACATTAGGTATAGACTAGGAATTGCAACGGATAAAAAACATTTTTGAGGAGTTTTTTTTTTTGAAATTGAACAATTTAACTACATGAGATGTGAATAAAATCACGTATATATCGTACTGCCTCCAATTTTTAATATGTCACTCAACAGTATAAAATGACTTAAATTCCATCATATAAAAATATAAGGAGAGAGTACAGTACAAACTTGCGCAATTTCAAGAAATTTAAAGATCATTGATTAATTAAATTAGCAGGGAAATTTGGGTAAATTTTTCATCACATGCAAAGATATCTCGAAGTGTCTTCTCTCCTATGAGCCTACGACTCACCATAGCAAAGACACGTAGCTGGAGGCAAAGGTCTCGGACTTGGAGCTCCTCTAGAACCTTTGTCTCCCCAATCGTCTGCTGCATGCTACCTCTTCCTTATCTTTCATAGCCCTCAGCCAAATTTGAGAAATTTTTCATAGCTTGCATATCAATTTTGGAACTTCTTTTCAACCCGTAGCAGGATCTCGTCATGGACATCAATTGCCGGCATAAAATCTGGGCAGGTGGCACAGTCATTGATCCCGTAGTACTTGGTTGAGAGTCCCCCCACCACATATAGCAGCGTGTTGATATGGTCTGGAACTCTAGTCGAGATTCTAAATAGGGGGAGCAGCGCTTTTGGTGCCGGATCCCCTTCTCCTGCGTCATCGTGACAACTAACAATTGATATCTCCATATTCGACGGTTTCAACTCGTGCGGCGCAGTCCGCAGTCGTTGCCGCCATCTCTGCCTTTCTCCTTGCGCGCGCTAGCACCCCTGCCATGAACTGATAACCGAAAGAAAAAATGATCTCTCGTTTGCAAAACCTTTTCTGCTTTTTATTTATGTGCAGCAACGAAAGGAATTATGAAAAACTTCGTTTGGACTTGGACGAGTTGCAGTAGAATGCACTGGGAGGCACGTAGTAGTCCAATAGGAGATGAGTTTGCATCTCGTGAGGCCATGTCGGCGATGGAGTCAGGAGAAATCACCGGCCGTTCGGGAGGGTAGACCGAAAAACATGGTCTTAAAAAAAATCTTGTTTGCCTTTGATTCGGATTATTATTTTGTTTCAGCCTTTCGGTACGTTTCAAAGACGATTTCATCCTGACAAGAGGCTGGGTGATTGACCGGACGGACCCACCTACAGGATGGACCGAGGAACCGTGAAACTTTATTTGGTTTAATATTAGATAGAGAGGTATAGATTAGGGGTAAAGATAGAAATCATACCCGTGCGTTGCGAAGGAAAGCTATATAATATTGTCACATTAATATATTAATATGTTTATGCAAAGCTCACACGATGCAGACAGCGGCGAGGTTGGATTTGGATTCCGACGGAGTCTCGGCATGTGCGGAGTCGATGGCCTAACGGTTGGACTCTGTTGTTTTCCGGTTCCCGCCGACGTAGATGGATCGAGGGTGGATGGAAATCTTTGGAGAAATAAAACTCTCCTCAGCGATTTTTTTCTTATAACCTCTCAACGATTCTTAGTCGTATTCGTATGCACGCGTGTTGAGGGTGGACGAAAAAGTTTGGGTGAAAAAAAACTCTCTTTATTATTGACAAGTGGATCCTACATATCAGGTGGATCGGACACCTTTAATTGGTCCCACCTATCACGACGGATCTATTTGGTTCTACCTGTCACGACGTACCGGAAAACCAAAGACCAAAAAACCTTATTTTTTTTAATATTAAGTATATAGATTAATTTGTTCATCTCGTAGATGGTGGATTTTAGAATGCGAAAAAACTGACGGAATGTCATCAGTTTTGCAACACAAAATTAAAGTGAATTTTGCTTATATAATTGTTCGTCAAGGGTGTTCTTATTTTTTCACAGTTTATATTTGAAGTTAGTGGTGTTATTTTTGTGGTAGGAGATTGTTTGTCGATCGCAAGGCGTCCGTCGTGCATTTGCCAATCCCAAAATCCATGGGCTCAGTCCTTAAAGGTGCTTATAAGGTATTCGTGTGTCCATACGCCAAGGTGGAGGCATGTTTGGAGTTATCTTCTTGCTACTCTCCCATCGTCATTCATTTATCTTTTTTTTTCTTCATTCTTGTTCTCGATCCTCTTTCTTAAAAACAAGGTGGACTCTCTTTTTTATCAAAAAAAAAAAGGTGGACTCTCTAGCAACTAGCATGGGGTCGGACAATAGGTAGGGGTCTAGGGGAGCTCGAGCTCCACCTGTCCGATCCCACGGCTAGATAAACTACTACTCTATTTTTTTATGGTGGAAAAATCACATCACCTTGATACCTACTCTACACGAATGGGATTTCCTAACTTCTAGTCTGGAAAGAGCTAGATTCCGATTTTAATTTCAAAAATATAAAAATCAATTTGTTTAATAAGAAACGGTTTTCCGCTAGAGTAGAACGAAACGGTGAGTGTGACTCCTATTGCAGAATATGCTTGACAAGACTTACCACCAAATTATTATATTCCATATATATACCTACACACCACACGTAGTCCATGCATAGGCTATAGGCTATCACCCTCTTTTTTCTTCACTCGCTACTCACTGGCCAGGCTTGGTTCATGGTTAAAACCGTGGTCAAACTTTGACCATGGTTAGTGTAGTTCATTTTTAAACTAGATTAGCTATGGTCAAATTTTGGCTATAACTTTAGCCATCAACCAAACATATGTCGTCTAGCGAACTGGTTCACCGCCTCGTCTCTCCGACGACAACTGCATGCAAAATCCAACCGATCCACCCGCACACGCATCCGCACGCACCCGTAATCATCGATGCCTCCTGGCCCTGACACGCCGGCAACCCCGGCCGTGCGTTTTTTCCCCGGCCCCGACCCGACCCCTTTCCCTCGAACGACGATGGATGCACTGATCAGGGGTAGGGGCCGGGCCGCCCGGGAAGGGGGGGGGGGGGGGGGGGGGGGGGGGGTGTTCATAACATAACCTACATGTCCGGCGGCGGCTAGCTCTTACTGGGGGCGCGTCGACGTCGGATCCCGAGGAGATGAGCCGGATCGGCGCAGCAAATTGGTGCCGACGATGCGGCTGCCGCCGTGCCCCAGCTGTGGTGTCGAGCTTTAGCCTACCGGCCAAACCGGCGCCGCGCGCGCCTGTGCGCGCCTTGTGATGAACCTTGTCGTCGCTCGCGGCTGATGAGAGGCGTCCGTACGTGTGTTTTCACCAGAGATATATACGTATATAATATATGGAAAACATGGATAAATGTACGTGCTACTGCACTAGCTATATAGATATACGTGTAGTGCTGGTCACATCTCCAGCTGCCTTGATTAATCAAGTGCCATCTTGCATTGGCAACTTGCACGACGATTTGATCCATTAATCATTTTGTTGTCGGTTGGGGCCTTCAAATTAAAGTTCGGAATGAGCGGATGCTGAGTAGATAGATCTTCTTGATCGATGTTTGTTACCAATATTAATCCTCCTCAAGAACCTTGTTGACCTTGAGGCACATTCTCAGAGGTAAGCTTCACTTTGCACTTTCTAAAGTGCGACATCGTCTAATGTACTCTTTCTGTCCATCTTTGATAGTCATATAAGCAAAAGAAAACTTTCCAACAATGATAATCATATAAGGATCAAAACTAATAAATACAATACAGAGATTGGCACTGGCACCTTAAAAGATGCATTTATGAGTGCACAACTGTATACAACCAATGAGCGTACGCGACTAATTGAGGACTAGTAAATGTGATAAATAGGCTCCAATCTTCTTTGGTCTTAGTGTTTGAGGCTTGTATATGACTATCAAGAATGGATGGAGGGGGTAGTTTGGAGATGAAATAATGCGTAGTTTCATTTCACGGTTTCATATCCCATAATATTCAATTACAATAAAGGTGATTGAACACATATAGTTGGATGAAATGGAACTCTCACGCTCTCAGTGCAAATTCCAATGAGTTTCATAGTCTTAAAAACAGTATGCGCTTAGTTTTTATCCTCTAAAACTCATTTCATCTATCTCTTCATAAATACACTGTCATATCATTTTTTTTATATGTGCCACATCATTTATAACGAGAATGAATTCCCTAATGAAAATGGCCAAAGAAACGTCCAAACATATCCACTGTCTTCCAGGAAGCCATGCATGCATCATCTGGAGATCTACACTGTTAAAAGTGAAAAGTACTAGTAGTATTTCTACGGCAAGGTTCCAAACTAAACGAATTAATTCCACATCGTCCTGCCATGCATCCCTAAATTAGACAAGCGTGGCATTGATCCCATCGTGCTACTGTTAATTAACAAAGTGTAGGTGGTGATCGATCCGTGCTCAAATTTTCTTTGCATCATATTGAAGCGCGTGGTCACCCGCACTGCACATTGTTACACCGAGCGTGCTGTCTGCTGTGCATATAATAGCTCGCTCCAAATGCACGGCGACACTTTGTGAAACGGCAATTACGTGCGCAGGCCCATATGGCCGGTGTGTGCATCCGGCATCACATTTCCCACATCCTGCCCTACCACCTCTGCACCTGGTCACCTACTCAGCTGACCTAACGCTGCAGCTATAGCTACCCAAGGCGCGCGGTGAGCTCTCAACAAGTGGATGCAGCATATTGCTGCTGCTGCCACTATATAGCCCAATCTCGCCTCCAACCAAGCAACGTGTTCTGCTGCATTTGATCAGCAAAGCCTGTATGTAGCTCTCTGCAGAAACGGCAACCGTACCACCCATGCATGACATGGCGATCCGCCAGGCGAGCAGCTGCCACGGCCGGAAGAAGCTGGCAATATGGCGTGGCCGCCGGGGCCGGGGGTTGCGAGTGCGCGCCGGCGGCGGCGTCCGGCTGGGCCTGCTGCTTCGGCTACGCGTGCGGCTGTCCGGCGTCGTCGGCCTCCTCTTACGGGGCGTGGAGGAACTCAGGTTCAGGTGCCGCCCTGCTGGAGGTAGCAGGAGTAGGACCTGCAGGTGGTCGGCGCCGAGAGCGTCCTCCGGGCCTGCGCCGCCGTGTCACCGCCACGAGAGGGACCAGAACTCCTTCTACGAGGAGGCCATCGCGGACTGCCTCGAGTTCATCAAGAGCAGGTCGTCCAACTGTCCTATGAAAGATAGTACGTAGGATTTAGTATCTTTTTTATTAAACCTTAGTATTAAGTTATTATATCTTGCTGTAACATAATTTTTCTTTTTAGTTTGTACATATCCTATAATTAATGTAATAATAAGTTAATAATTGTACCTATATTTGATTGATATATGAAATAATTCACATGTCAGCTAATCAAGCTTAGACTGTGATTGCTCCTCATGCATGTATACAGAGCAACAATGTTGTTATCTAAATTTAGATATAAAGTATCCACATTTGCCATTGTAATAGCTAATCCATGTACCTCTTATGTTATTATCTACACTATAAAAGAGCGAGGTTTCTAAAAATCTTTTTTACCTAGAAAGGCATAGGTATACCCTCACGCTGGGCCCACTGCGCAGTTTGAAAAAGGTTGGAAAGGGGTGGAAAGGCTTAAAACCCATAGATGCAAAATATTTCGTCCACTTTCTCTTTTTATTTCTCACCTCATTTTATACCCATACCCACATGTTACTTTACTTCTCTTGGTTTTAATGAGAAAGAAACGACGTCAATCAATCAGGTCTCCTTCCTTTAATTTTATTTCCTTTTTCTCTTTCCTATTGCCTCTTTCGTTATCTCACAACACGTGCATATTGCACGTACATCTATGCTAGTTAACATGTAAATTACCGAGTTCTACTATTTTAAAAATAAGCAGAACACCCTTCAAATATACATCTAAATTGCAGGCATGTACTATTGCAAAAAATGTCTGTTTTTTCCTAAATAACCAACTTATATTCCAATAAATCACCAACTTCTTCCACTAATAATAAACTGAAAACTAACTCCCAAGATAGTATTCTAGTACTACCTCTTCTCATCAATATATGACATTTTAACTAAAAACATCATATATTAATCACCAGATGGAGTAATTATTAGGCATAGCCTATTCGAGACAAATAAAGATAAATACATAATTTATATATTTTTTAAGGAATACAGTAGGGGAAACACTTACTGCGGTATAAATATATAAATAAATAACAGGAGAAAATAAAAGAGTACCATAGGAAGACTCCTCAACTGCAGAACAGGAGGAAGCAAACTCTTGGGCAGGCCTAGCAGAAATAAAATCAATGTACAGATTAGGCTAAAGAGTTAAGCCATGCTAAAATTGGGGTTCTAAAAGCTTTCTTGAACCCTGTACAAATGCAAGGTTACTTCATCAGATAGGCCTTGGAAATTAAAAGTCGGTGTGATTTGCTGGAAGATGAAACCATTCCCTTGTTTATGAATATCTTATTTGTACATGAATAAATTAGAGAGGACAAATATTAGCAATTTTGTTTAGTTGTATTGTATGTCCTATGTTAATATTATACTCATCCGTTGTTAACTGTAGTTTATTTTGGTTTTAGTTTAAGTTAAAGTGTTAAACATGTCTAAATCTGACTGGATTTTTAGACAATATATTAACATCTCCAGTACCAAATAAACGCACTAATGAAATAAATTTTATGGTGGATATAAGGCAACTATAGGCTTGTGTGTGTGTGTGTGTTTTTTTGTAAAAACTTGGTCAAAACTATACAAATCTAACTCTAAGTCTAAAAAATCAAAGTGGACTATAGTTTTCAAGGGAGAGAGTATTTACATATTAGATGAAGTACAAGTAACCTGGAAATGTGATGGTTTATCTTTTCTGGGAGGAACCTCCTCACCTCGACACCTCCACGCTGAATGGTCGATGCCGAGCTCACGCATTGGAACGTTGTGAGACAGGATAATCTTGGGCTGATCCCATTGAGCATCCCAATTATTAGGTAGCCCAATTAGTTGAGTGGGCCGCCGTTGCGTGAGGGAACTGGTTTATCCGGTCATGTGCTTCAACAGCGAATTTCCTGTACATATTTCGGTAGGACAAAACTCTATCTGACTTTCAGTGTTTGAGATTCGTACAAACAACAACCATTGTATTCACATCTACCTCTCTCTCCTCCCTCCTTTCCTCTCTCCCGCCCACGCCGCGTCTGAAGCCCGAGCGCCGCCCCCGGCCTGCCCCGCCACCGCGCCGCGCGCTGCATCCGGCGTGCCTCGCCGCTGCCGGCATGCCCCACCGCCCCTGCAGCTCGCTGTGCCGCCTCGCTGCCTCCCCGCCGCGAGCCGCGCCGCCTCGCCGCTGCGCGCCCTTGCGCCCGCGCACCGGCTGCGCGACGCCGCCGGCCTCCGCGCGCCTGCACACCGCTGCCGGGCTCCTCCACCGCCGCAAGCCTTCCGAACGTTCCACCTACACCAGTTCAACATTTCACGTGTACCGATTTAATATTTCAACTGTATCGATTCAACATTTCATTTACACTGATTCAACATTCCATGCATAAATTGTTGAACTAGTATTTATAAAATGTTGAAACCGGTCAAATAAAATGTTGAATCAGTTATCCGCAATTGTTGAAGTGACTGAGGTTGAAGACATACATAAATGTTATTGGGTCCAGTGAACTTTTTATTTCGCTTGCTTAACCATCCTTCACTTCACTGGATGGATAGGAAGACCCCTTCAACAGTCGCTCGACAATTATCTAAAAAAAAAAAAACTGTCGCTCGACAAAAGTCTCAGTGATTCAACAGGAGCATGCAAGTAAAGCTCATGGTCATGGGTTCACTGAACCTGCACACAAGCTGCACTACTTTCTGTTTGCAGACAAGTGCAGTTACTGTTGCAGCTTCGGTTACTGAATCACAGGCTTGGCGATCCATGATCCAATGGACCGTCTACCTCTTTATCAAAGCAATTGAAAGCTATCCGAATCTAGCGTATGCATCCACTTGCCCATCTTGCACATCTAAACCTCGTTTACTGCACGCTTTTACAATATACATATAGGTGTGTCTCCTCGTCAACTACTGATATTTGATTTTCCATCCGGCCATCAAATTTTACAACTATCCGATGTCTTAAAATAATTCAATCTATCCATCATATATAAAAATTGCATAACACAATAAAAAATACAGCGCAACAATAGATATTAATCTACATGTATATATTGTAATTTAACAAAACAGATACAAAATACATGTAAAACCATTTGATTGATGGATGAATAAATGTTAGACACCCAAAGAAAAGTTAAATCTGTATACATATACGAAGATCTGTTGAATTGATTAATCGATACTTAAAAACACAAGCACAACTATTTACGTAGATTGATCGAAACAGTGGAGGGATAAATCATAAAGCTAACAAGCATCAAATTAAGAGAGAGAGGAGGTCGGCAGGTCGCCTGACAAGCATCCATGCATGTTGTCAAAACCTTGATCGTGCACCAACCAAAAGTCCAAACGGGCAGCCACAAGAGTCACCTCACCGATCGCGTCAACGTTCAATTCCCCTCCCTCCCCCTGCGTCAGTCACCTTGGGGTGTGTTTAGGTGGTTGAAAAAACCACTGTTCCGAACTGAAAAGCACTGTAGAACCACTGTAGCACTTTTCGTTTGTTTGTGGTAAATATTGTTCTACTATGGTCTAACTAGGCTCAAAAGATTCGTCTCGCAAAGTACATCTAAACTGTGTAATTATTTTTTTATTTCATCTACATTTAGTATTCCATGCATGTGCTGGCATTTTGATGTGACGGAGAATCTTCTTTTTGCATAGTGAATTTTGGGAGGAAATTGGGGTACTAAACAGGGCCTTGCTTGTTGAATCTGCACAAGCAGAGCAGGCAGCGTTTGAAGAGCATCGATGCATCCATGCAACAAGGGCCCTGTTTAGTATCCCAACTTTCTCCCAAAATTCACTATGAAAAAGAAGATTTTCCATCGCATCAAAATGCCGGCACATGCATGGAATACTAAATGTAGATGAAATAAAAAAATAATTGCACAGTTTAGATGTACTTTGCGAGACGAATCTTTTGAGCCTAGTTAGACCATAGTAGAACAATATTTACCACAAACAAACGAAAAGTGCTACAGTGATTCTACAGTGCTTTTCAGTTCGAAACAGTGTTTTTTTCAACCATGGGTGTGTTTATATGGTTGAAAAAAACACTGTTTCGAACTGAAAACCACTGTAGAATCACTGTAGCACTTTTCGTTTGTTTGTGGTAAATATTGTCCTACTATGGCCTAACTAGGCTCAAAAGATTCGTCTCGCAAAATACATCTAAACTGTGCAATTATTTTTTTATTTCATCTACATTTAGTATTCCATGCATGTGGCGGCATTTTGATGTGATGGGGAATCTTCTTTTTGCATAGTGAATTTTGAGAGAAAATTGGGGTACTAAACACACCCCATCTAAACACACCCAAGCAGCACCAGGCGCAGGCGTGCAGACGGCAGAGCCACGCATCCGGCATCCTCCTGGTGCGCACGGATACAGATGGAGCTCCATCGCCGGCTGGGCAGTCAGGCAGCAGCAATGGTCAAAGAGGTCTTCAAAGCCCTCTCGCAGCAAGCCAGCAGTGTCGTCGTCGCCGTGCTGGGGCAGATGTTCGACCAGTTGTTTCGCTTGGCGAGGTCGTCACAGCTGTGGCGCATGGCAGTGAGCTGGGGGACACTGGCTGCGGCGGAGAGCCACCACAGGGAGGGAGCAGTCCGGGAGCACGATGGCTCTGTAGTCGGTGTACCACTGCATCCTCTCCTCTGAAAAGATGCAGGGGACCGACCGAGGAAGGGCCATGCGCAGGCAGGCACAGTACATGGAACTCTGCGAGAACCAGAGGCCGATAAAGCTGAAGAATCTCGCAGTCAATCTGGGTCCCTGCTGCACCAAATCTTATGGCATGGCATGGCCCTGCACTGCACTGCCAATCTGGCTGGCATGGCTTGCATCTTCTCCCCCTGGCCTCGAGCCCAGCCATGGCGAGAGTGACAGCTTCATCTCACACAACGAAACAAATCCAGACACCATAAAACTGCTGCTGCTGCTGCTGGGTACCTTTCGTGCCCGGCGAGCACACTCGATTCCCTTCCTGCACAGTTTGTTTGACCCAGCAGCGGCAATGGCATCTTGCTTTTGCCCTCATCTCCTCTCCTCCTCAAAAGCTCACAGATCACTCATCATCATCAAAACTCTAGCAACAACTTTAGGCTTTTCGGTGGTTGAGTTGAGCGGATCGACGACGAACAGTGTATGTACAGTACATGATGCCGTCTTTGGAGCTAGCTCGACCCTGGCGCTGGCGTTCGTTGCTTTGAGACCTGTACTGTAAAGTTGCAGGCAGGTCGCGGCGCCCGAGGTACAAAGAGTTTTGGCACTGACAGCGTACCTAGAGCGGCTGAATGATCCTTTTCTTTCGCTGATGATGTGTCGATGACTTCGAAAGCGAGGAAATGGAAGACGAGGATGGATGCGGGGGTGTCGAGTGTGCAGGCGCATACTTGGCCCTCTTTGCCTCTTTGGAAGCTTCATCAATGCCAGGATGTACCTTCTTTTCTAAACATATGTACCTACTTTGGTGCTTTTTAACCGTTCAATGGCAGAATTGAACAAGACTAGCCACCAAAAAATCCCGGCTGAAGGGCTCAACTATGTGCCTCAGTTCATACAAGACTAGGTTCACCAGAGCGCCTATCCAACCCCGCCCATCCACTGTTTCAACTATCTTTCTCTCTGTCTACAGTGCCGCACAGTGTTTTGGACGTCTCCTTTTAGGCAACTGGTGAGCCCAGTCTAAGCTTGTTTTTGGCAACCAGATCATCTCCCTGTCAGTTTCACTTTTTCTTGAACTTCGTACCAATTACAATATGGACATAAAAAACGTTGTTTGCGCACTATACACAACAATTTACAAATAGTCTAAAGATAAAAACTATCGATTATAAAAACCAAATATCGCAGAAAACTGTAATGCCCCATTGTTTATTGAATTAGCCCTTACAAATACCGTTTGATTTTTTTTATACCAAGTTTGACTTGCTCGTCTTATTCAAAATTTCACAATTATTATTTATTTTTTTGATTTACTTTAGCATATAATATGCTTAAACTATTAATTGATTTTTTTATATATTTTTGTAAATATTTTGAATAAAACAAATGGGTCAAATTTGGTTCCAAATGTTTGAAGTGTAAATGTGGTAAGTAAAGTTTAGTGCGAGATACAAACTCTTAGATAGAGATTTTTGTATCACGAAGTATCCATGGATGAACTGCCGCCCCTAAGTGCTCCCCAATGATATGCCCCCGGTCGTCAAGCCCTTCCCCTAGTTAAGCTCTTACCATGTGTTTGGTTCAAGGGACCAAAGAGGATGGGTTGGGTCCATCCCAGTTTCAAAGGTGTTTGGTTTGAGGGCTATCTGGGACGAGGACGTCCCTAGAGGGAATATACCCCTCAGATGCGACGCCCCCGCCCCCAGAAATCGAGCGGACGGGGATGTCCCTCATCGTCCCCGTCTGGCTCCGTTTCTTCTCCGTCGAGGAGAGGCAAGGCGGAGGGCCACCGGCGCCCGGCCCTCAACGCGAGGCGGAGGGCCGCCGGTGCGGCGTGGCGAGGTGAGGCGGAGGGCCGCCGGCGCGCGGCCCTCGACGCGAGGCGGAGGGCCGCCGGCGCAGCTAGATCGACAAGGGGCGACGGCGACTGTGGAAGGAGAGGAGTGGAGGCTGACAAGTGGGACCACTGTAATAGTGTCAAAGGTGTCAGGGACATCCATATCCTCCACCTCAATCCCTACAATCAAACAAAAAACAGGGTTGATTCCATCCCCACTAACCAAACACTAGATGGGATGGTTCCATCCTAAAAATCAGGGATGGAGCTATCCCATCCCACTGTGTGTCTCCCATCCAAACACATGCTTAGGCTTGCCATAAAGGTTCCCATCAAACAAGGGATATGCCACTATTCTCTTAGGCTAGCCTCATGTCCGCCTGACTCTTAGTCAGCTTGGTGCCTCATCAAGCTAGCCTATCGACTATTCTAGCGAAGGTAAAATTAAAGTACATAAATGTTGAAGTGTTGATGTGGTGAATATGAATAACCTATCGGATATATGTTTATATGTCATGTGCTATCAGTGGCAATTCACCTCCTCCTAAGTCTAGGTTGAAGCTCCACAAGGATATATTCCTAATTATCAAGTCTTACCTAAGTCAAGGTCCTGGGTTTGCCACAAAGGCTCCCATCACGAAAGTGTAATGTGCCAAGAGTCACCTAGGCTAGGCGCACGCCATCTGTCTCTCCTAGTCACATTGATGCCTCCCACTATGGAGGTTTGCTGCAAAAGAGGAGTCTTATCCCCAAACATGGTTTCTAGTCCACATATCAAGTTGGAGGAGTGTCGACGTCTCCAATACATTACACAATGCCACAAGGTCATAGTACCCCAAGAGTACAAGTGTGTCATAGCAACCTCTCAAAGCATTTAGCCATTTGCAAAGGCACACTGCATGCACTAAGCTCTTTACAATCTAGCGCTGAAGCCTCGAATGTAATCACCTAGCACAAAACTTTGGTAGCTTAGATCCTAAAGTTTTGTAGCACTTTATTACGTTAAGGAACACCAAAACATGCCAAATGACCAAGTGATGGACTGATGGGGTAGAAATAGCATAAACAACCCAGGGGCGGATCCAGCGATGGTCCGCTAGGGCTCCAACACCCCCCCCCCCCCACTACTACTGCCGGATCCTTGAAGCCTCCTTACCCCTAAATTTCTAATGTATATACACTTTAGAAGAGGCTAAAGAGTGTTCCAAGGTTGAAGAAGCTACTTCGAGAATTTGTTCTAGATCCGCTACTGAACAATCCCTTATGATTCTTAGACCACGACTAACAAAACTTCTAGACATCAGATAATTCATGACATCACTTTGCTTACACTAGATCATATGGTGATCCTATAACTCTTTTGAACTAGTCGTTGATCTAGAGTCTACAAAATATTGAGGAGTATTCATTGGTTTTGCATTTTGACTTTTGCCATAGTATACATTATACTATCTTCTTCAGCCATGCCTTCACCTAGGCCCCATTTGCTTTCCTAAGGATAATAGAAATATAGATAATTTTATCTCATATAAAACCAAACATTACCTGATTCTCGCTCTTAAATTTTGTACCAAGAAACATGGCAACAAAGATAGCCTTAGTTTTTGACGATATGAGCATAACTCCACTCAACCGTCAAATCCTCTTGTCTATTGAGCATCTTCTCCTCTGCAATTGTCACAATCTTTTATTCAATGCTTCGAGGATTATCACACATGGCTACAATTGCTTGAATACCAGGTATGCGTAGCTTAGATCCTCACCGGTTCATCTATCCCATCACCTATATTTTAAACTACACTTTGTCTGTGTATCTATATAGTGTTTTGCATATCCAAATGCACTGGTGCTTACCATAACCTCACATACAAAATATAAACTCTGATGCTCGTCTCTTCAGCTCATTGCCTACCTTCAGTTGCCTCTTGGACTTTACTGATAAACAATCGAACTACTCCGCTGAGGTGAGCTGCCACATCACTTTTATCCGAGGGTGTACATCCGGCTCGCCGACTTCAACTTTCACACATCTCTATTCATGCATGGCTTTGGTAAAAGTCCGGTGTAGCCAATTTTCTAATCACCAAAATATATAGTGCTAGATTTACCTCCTTAGTCCCTCTTCATCCCTCCATCTAACCTTCAAAATTCTAGTTCCCAATCTCGCCCCTTGTCACCAACTTTCTCATTCTAGTTCCTAATCTCGCTCCATGTCACCTACTCTCTCTCCCTCCGTCTCAATTTAGATCATTTGAATTTTTAACACTAAGTTTGACAAACTCGTCTTATTCAAAAAATTTACGATTATTCAAAAAAATTACGATTATATAGAAAAATCGTCACAATTAAAATATGTTATATGCTAAACTAAATCACAATAAAAACAAATAATAATTATGATTTTTTAACGAGACAAGAAAAGTCAAATTTGGTGTGTAAAAATTCGAACGACTTAAACACGGAGGGAGTAATCTCTAAAATCGCCCTTTGTCATCTAGCCTCCAAAATTCCAGTGAACTAGGACCTCGTAGCCCTTTAGAACAAAGAAGTGAAACTCGTCTCGTGTCTTTATTATGAAATTTATGTGCAGTGGCTCACAACTTTCATTAGAATCTTGAACAATAGTGCTACCACGGTTTCAGAGGAATTCTTGCACCAAGCCAAGTTTCCGTGCTCTTCTTTTAATAAATCAAAAACTCAAAATGGACATTCCTGCTGAACATTTTTAGACTGCTCTGTGTTCACATTTCTACAGGGAGCAGGGTTCATGTGTTTTCTCTCCCCCGGCACTAACTCCACGTCTCCACCCCCACATTTCTGCTTTCAAAAAAGGCCCTAAAATGTGAGATGAAAGTACAAAGCATGTGGTACAAACCTAGGCTACTAGCTGGTGTTCGGGTTACGGAAGTACATGCATTTTGCATAAAAACAATGCAAAATACAAAAGATACAAAATGGATTTTACCATACCATAGAACGGCCTGAAAGGACATGGAAAACGGAATGTATGATGGATATACAGATCTACAGGAAAACGGCAAAACCAAACGACGAACTTCGGAGAACTGCATGTCACGATTTATGAATGCATTTGGTTCAAAAGATGTACTCGATCAGTAGTCAACAAGTGTATGGTAGAACAAATTAAAAGAAAGCCCAAATGGAATTCAATCATTCGATGCATTGGGCTAGCTATAGCGAACCAAAGCAACAAAATTCAGCAACGGGATCTCAGTTTCCTCAGAGCACTAATCACATATAGTAGGCAATGTTTACCAAATACGAGTAAAAGAGAAGAAATTCGATTTGACCTAGGGAGTAACATGAATAAGTGAGTTCCACTGATTTGCCTAAACACCAATCTCCATCGAACAAGAACACTCACCACCACCTCAATTTACCACACAATTAGCTAGAACACTTTGGTGGCCTGCCTGATGTATTTGCAAGCACCATGCTGATCTAATGCTCCATGCGCAAAAGCTTTTGGCCTCCTTGTAGCCAGATCACTCCATTTTTTCCACAACAAAATCCCAAATCGAAGGAGAAGGAAAGTACAGGAGGAGCCCAAGAAGGGCACCAATGAATCAATTCCATGCATGCTGCATGCAGTATCAGCCCACCACCAGCAATCACCATGACAAAACCTAGTTCTCTCTAGTCAATGTTAGGACCGACCAAGAAAACCAAGAACGCCGTGAGGGAGGATGGATGCATCGATCGGTTACTCATCATAGGCCGCCTCCCCACGGGTAGGGCGGCGAGCGGTGGTGGTCAGCGGCGTACCCGCCTGCGCCGCCCATGGCCGCCGCCGCCGCCTGCGGAGGCTGCTGCTGCTGGGAGTGGGAGGGCGCCATCGGCAGCTGCGGCTGCACAACATCTTGCCCGGCCCCGCCGGAGGTCGCGGTGGAGAGGTCCGGCTTGACGTCGACGTCGGGGCCGCCGTCGGGGAGCGGGAGGCGCTCGTAGACGGCGTTGGCGAAGGTGGCTGCGAAGATGGTGACGGGCCCGGCAGCGACGAGCGGCCCCACGACGCAGCCGCCGACGACCTGGCCCTGCCCCGCGGAGAGCAGCACGGCGAGCCCGGACGCCTCGGGCGGCGCCGGGGGCGGCAGCACGGTGCCTGTGACGGAGAGCAGCTCGAACCGGCCCCGGAGCGGCGCGGCGGCGCCGCGCACGGCGACGTCCGCCACCGCGCCCGTCGCGCCCAGGACGCAGACGCCGCGGCCCCGGCGGCGCGCGTACTCCGCCACGCACGCCGTCACGTCCGCGCCCGGCGCCACCTCCAGCACGTGCGAATGCAGCGCGTCGGGGCTGTCCCGCGTGATGATCACCGGCGGCTTCGGCTTGTTCTTGGACCCCAGCGGCCGGCCCCGCGGCCGCCGCAGCGGCACGATGGCGCCCGAAGGCGGCGTCTGGCCCTGCTGCGGCGGCTTGCCCTCCGGCGAGGCCCCCGCCGCTGGATCCGCCGGAGCCGGCGCCGTCGCTAGCGGTCCACTTGCTAGCGCCGGCGGCATGGCCACCGCATGCTGCGGCTGCTGGTGCTGCAGCGGCGGGAAGTCGACCTGCTCCCACCACTTGCTGCTGGCCATGCACGCACGCACCACGTATGCTCAGCTCCTCCAAATCCAAATCTGCCACTGGCTGTGTGCTCTACAGTGCTCCTACAGCCTCCACAGCTTCTTGCCTTCCTGCCTCCCTCTTCTTGGATCTAGAGGAATAGTATAGCAAGCAACTGGAGGAGAGAGAGAGAGAGAGAAGGTGTGTGTGAGCAGCGCTTTGTTGCAGGCGACGGGGGGGGCTTGGTGGCTGGTGCGCCTGCTGCTGCTGCTGAGTTGTATTGACGCGCAGGAGAGGAGAGGATGGGAGCGGCTCGTGACGGCGGGACAGGTGGAGAGCTGCGAGGAGGCGCGGCGCGGACGCGCGACACCGTCGCCCGCGCCGGGCACGGGACGTGTCGCGCGCGGTGCAGGCGCAGGGCGACCGCCATGGCCCAATCTGAAACGCTCTTCTTGGTCCGCGCCCGTTTCCTGCGACCTTCCGTTTACAGCCGAGCCGACGCAGCGGAACCGGATCCCAGATACACATGGATCTGTTCTTTTTTTCTTCTCACCTTTCGGCGCGGGCAAGTGCTCGGGTTTTTGCTTTGCTAGAATAGATTTCAGGCTTACTACGCGCAAGATGGCCGATGCACTGCTGAGCTTGCCAAATTGTGAGAGAAAAGTTACTTCCTCTGATTTTGTTTTTCGGATGATTTTTAGTCTAAAAATGAATTGGATAGACTAGATTTCAATCTTGTATTAGTTACTAGGCTTAAAATCAGTTGCATCAAAGGACAAATCTGGTCGGAAATGTTGTCAGAGTCATTGGAGTCAATTCCACTGTGTAATATAAATGTTTTTATTCAACCAGTGATTTAGTGAAGAATTCGTAAATTCTATCGGGGTCGGCTGACCCCGATAATATAGGCTAGATCTACCTGTTGTGAAAATGTTAAGAAAAGATGGACGGAAGTAATTCAGTGAAGATAGTGCTGCGAAGACGGAGGACGGTCCGGGAAGCGGTGGAGGTAGCTTTTGACATGGTGTGACGGTAGTAGACGATGGTAGACATGGCTAACGGGGGCTGAGGTTGTAGACGCGAGATAGAAGGTGGAGAAGAAAATTTCAAAGAATCCCATCTAAGATGTGATGAACCAAATCTAGTTCTCAAAATTGTATTCACATGATGTTGAGTGTTATGCCATCAGCTAGTCGTCGACAACTGAAGCCTTTTTCCAGGGAACGGTACGGTACGGTGATGCATACTTCAATACAGTTCACCGGCCGGGGCACGGAACGGTTCCCACCACACCAAGGCTTTGTTTTTTGCCGAGGAATGAAGGCTGTGTTTAGATTCAAAAAGTGAAGGCGAAAAGCAGGTGAAATCTGTCAAAATTTGGCCAAAAACATCACATCCGACACTATAGCGCACTGTAGCACTTTTCGTTTGTTTGTGGTAAATATTGTCCTACCATGGCCTAATTAGGCTCAAAAGGTTCGTCTCGCAAAGTACATCTAAACTGTACAATTATTTTTTGATTTCATCTACGTTTAGTACTCCATGCATGTAACGACATTTTTTATGTGACATGGAATCTTCTTTTTGCATAGTAGAATTTAGGGAAAAGTTTGTATCTAAACACAGGCGAAGATCGGATGAGATTTACTTGCATGTCAGAGGTATCAACTTTGTCAATAAAATAGTACACGCATCCATTCGGATAGCTACAAAGTGCTTGATTGACACGATTGGCCTATTCGAGTTGGACTTGGAGCTGATCTAGCAAAACTTGGCTGCAAAATGACGATTTCGCTGCACCTGACCTTAGCTTGCCCTCGATTGCTACCCATGGTATATAAAAACCTGCAGTCGTAGAATAGGATTACCTTGCTGATTAATATACACTTGACGACAAGTGGCCCTATAGTCAACTCGTTGATCCAGACACTATTTTTTAAGGCCGGCAGCAGCAGGTTGCGGTAGCGGTACACACCTAATGACCCGGGCTAGTAGCCAGGCACAGAACACTGTTCCATTGGATTGATGATACAATGAGTATAGCACACTCAATCTGTTTGGAGCTTATATTGGGGCATGGTTTTTACACTATGAATAGTGTAAACTCGTCTCACAACGTGCTTATTTCACCAAAATAAAAATAGGGAAAAACTAAACAAATTTGTTTCTCATTAGGCGACTAATTTCTTGGTTGTATATCAGTCAAATTTCAAGGCTGTGTGACGTAGATCCGATTGATTGTGTTGACCTGTGTGTGTGTGTGTTTTATTATCTATGTTGATTGATGTATAAGTTTTCATCAATCACAATTTCTAGCCATTGATGCAAATCGTATGGTTGAAAAAGAGACCGATGGAATGTTAAATTTCAGTCTCCTGATGGAGAGACTAAATTAAATATGTTTATTTTTTTTGCGCCATCCCTAGGTTCCGCATCCTGCCGCAGTTTGGGCCCCTCTTTATTCCATTCAGTGGCCTCACTGGTGGGAGAAAGAATCAGGAATCCTTGCCTCAACCTCTTTACATCTTTTACGGGTTATACAGTTAGACAATAAAATCTTTAGGTTTTTGCCACAAGAAGAGGCATGCCATGGCTTCATTGTTAGGGTTTCACATGACACTACTACTAAAGTTTGTGGGTTATACCCAATCAACTTTGACAAATTCCATCTCATGTCTGCGCGAGATTTGATTTGCTCAATCTATTTACATATCCTCGTCCTTTTTGGGTGTCTATTGGTTCTGAGTCAGCAATTGCCAACCCTCACAGTTGCCAGTCGCAAGTGGTGTCATAAGACCTCCACAATTTAGTTACTCGAAAATGCCTTTTCCAAAAAGAAGAAATCGGCTGTGAAACCTAGAGTTCATTGTACTTAAAAGGTGTGTTTGGTTAATGGTCTTAAATGGCCATACCAAGTTTTAACTTTAGTTTGGTCGTATTTAACTTTAGACTAAAATTAGTTACTCGAGAAAGCCTTTTTCCATAAAGAAGAAACCGGTTGTGAAACTGAGAGTTTATTGTATGTACTTAAAAGGTGTGTTCGGTTGATGGTCTTAGGTGGCCATGCCAAATTTGAACCATAGTTTGATCATATTTAACTTTAAGCTAAGATTAACACCAATATTTATGGTCCTCTCAAAGTGGCCGTGTGATCTAGGCAATGTATTAATTCTTCGATCAGGTTTTTCTAAGCCATGACAAGGCCTTTCTCGCCTCATCATCGTGGAGTGATTTTCCATGGCCCTAAAGCTAACACATTGACGGCCGATCCAACACCGTCATCCAAGCTCGATCATATCGTCTTCCTTGCACTTTCACCTCTCATGATCCAATCCAGTCCACGCCAAGAACAAGAACAACCCCGGCATGCACCCCGCCCTTTCCCCCCCACACGGCATGCACCCAGCTCAGCCTGTCCGATCGACCCTTTCGCTCGCTCGATCCAGCCAGCGCGCGACACTGAGAATACTGAAAAAAACAAGTCAGCAGTAACATGCTCGGCGGCGGCGTCGCCAATCACCGCCGGAAGCCGACAAACCCGGGCGCCATCAGTGCTAATCCCGCGATCAGGCCGCCTGCTAGCTACGTGTCCCGGCCGGCTCGCCGGCGTTATTAGAATAGTGTCCCGGAGCGGCGCCGTGCCGTGGCCCGGGGTGGGAGCCCCATGTGCGCGCCACCACCCGGCCGCGCGGGAGGATCATTAGCCGACAGGGCTAAAGGGCCCTTACGCCTAATCTAATCGACGGGGCTGCCTCTGCCTCTGCCTCTGCCTGCCTGGCTGGCCGGCTTAGTTTACTGTTCACCCGCCGCGTACGTCGTGCGTCGTCCCAGCCATGGTGGCGGTGGCGCCGACGAGCGACGACGCTAGCTGCCGAGACTGGCAAGCTAGGGCAGCTGGCGGCTAGCTTGTTGGAGTTGGAGCTCGGAGGGCGTGCTCCTGTGCCAGTGTGCTGTGTCCCGCCGCGACCGCGACAGTCGGCAGCGGCCATCCGGACAGAGCAAAGGAAGGTTATCTTGGCGTACGGTCGATCGATTTGAGCAGAGAGTCCAGGCCAAATCCGCGTCCGACCAAATGGATCATTGCTGAGGGCAAATGGATGGAGAGCACAGTGTTGGCACATGCAAGATGCGTGCTTATTTGCAAATATGTGGTGTGCTGCCTACGTTGGGAAACTGAGCTTAGTGATGGTAATCGTAATCTATTCGAGAAATTAAAACCTCTTGTCTAATCGGCTGGACCTGGAGTCTGTACTCTGTACCATGCCGATGGCAAGGGCCCATCGCGCATCGGTCTCGGCAGGCCCAATACTGCCCACACTTATATAGCTCAGGGCCGGTGCATGCGGAGGGCGACCGGCCCCGTTGGATGCCATGCCAAACATTTTTTTTTAATTTATTTTAAAGCTTTTTCTACAAAAAAATATTTCAGATTTTAAATAAATTATATAAATATATAAACATGTCTAAGTCTAATGTTCTTCCGCAAGTCTACGCTTAGCAAAATTCAAAGAAGCTGATCGCCACCTCAACCCATCCTGACCTTGTTGTAGCCATTGTTCCCTTATCCTCAGAGCCATCCCTGCTTTTCACCGAGTTTATTTACATGATAGCTAAAACCCTTTAATCTACCTAGATTGAGAAAGAATTTGAATTAATTTTCACTCCAAATCTATTCAATCCACCTCTAAACCACGTGGATTGTGTTTATCCGAACATTGATTGGTTCCTTGCGTCGAGCGCCCTGCGCATGCAACTCTCGCATGATTGGTTGGCTATTCACGCGCCTGAGCCAGGCTGCATGCGTGCAGCCGTACTGCGCTGGCCAGGCCCACGAGGAGCACAGCGGGTGAGGTTCGCTGTGGAGCCAAGCCGGGCTCGTGCTGTCAAAATATGTGCACTCGTCCCGAAGCAACATTTTCCAAGGGTGAGATCCTCACGGTGGAGGAGATCCAAGGGACCAGAACAAACGTGTCACCTTCCCACCCAAAGAAAAAAACTTTCTCACCTTCGCAACCAGTGTGGCTATAGATGCTTAAATTTAAAAACATAAGTGGGCCCATTGTGAAATTATAGTATTTAAATCTTTAACACATTTATGATATAATTCATATACTCTCTCCGTCCCAAAATAAGTGTTGTTTTAAGATTTTTAGGATAGATTAAGAACAATGGAATATGACGCATGTGTCCCGGTTTTTTTTTCCTTTTTTGGTGTCTGCATGCATGCGAATTAACCTTCTAACTTTCTTTTAAAGGCAACCAATCTCCTAGAACAACACTTATTGTAGAATAAATTTTAAATCATAAAACAACACTTATTGTGGGACGGATGGAGTACACTCGTAATCACAATTCTTCGCAAAATTGTGTGAAAATTGCCGTAGATGATTTAACTAGAATATGAGCAGCCGCAAAGGCTAAATCGATTGATGAGCCAAAAGGGTGAAAAAATATACGTAAACAATCCTCATCCTCGCATGTGTTCTTTTGCCCTTGCGCCACTGCCTAAGGACCTGTTTGGCAACTTTGTAATTTTATACACCTGTAATTGTCTTCCGTTTGGAAGAGTGATTTTTGCATCAAATTGGAGCAAAAATTCAACGAAATTCCAGAATAGAGAAATAATTTGAGTAGCAAACTAGCAACAAATGGATCCAAATCGCACACGCAAACAAAAAACCAGATGCCATCTGTTGCTTCTCTTTGCAATCAATCGAAGCAGCATAGCGAAGGGAGCAGGAACAAGATGGACGAGGCGGGTGCCCACACCCATGCCGCCGCCGCTGCCGGCCGCGGCGCCGTCTCCCCCGCTGCGCCCCCGCCCGATGACTGCGTGGTCACCGCCGTGCGCCGCAGCTTGCTCCGGTGACCGCCGCGCCGTCGCATGGATTGGATCCTAGATCCGCGCGTCGCATGGGGCTTAGGGTCCGATCTTCATGGGTGAGGCCGTCCAACTCCATGTGGCTCATCAGCGGGCGCGCCACCTCCTCGCTGCCTGCTGCCGCTGCACCCCTTCACCCGCGCCGCCAGCCGCAGCTGCAGCACGGGCCACCAGCAGCCTGCACAGGAGGACTCGTCGTCGAAGGAGAAGGCGTAGGTGCAGGAGGGCCACGACGTCGTGGCGTCCGTGTGTCGCAGGCGGTCGAGCTGCTCGGCAGCGGCGCGGCGCAAGTCCGCCACGGGACTCGCGAGTCGCGGTAGGGAGAATGGAGACGTTTCTCGTTTTTCTTTCCAGGCCTGGGTAGGCGATTTTTTTTTACACCGGGTTTGGCCCAATCCGGATGTAAAATTATTGGGCTTACATGCCATCCAAACAACATTTTGTGTCCAATTTGAAAAACATTATGGGTCTGTATTTTACACCAGTTTTGGGCTGAAAACCGGGCTTCTAAACAGGCCGTGCCTAACTTTTTCTTAGGAAATCCGCTGCCTAAATTTGCGTGGGTGGAAACCACTTAATAAAACGGTAAGGAAATGGGCTGGAACTTCTGGAGGCGAGTGGAGCTAGTTCTTTTGGGTTCAATTTTGATCGTGGATTGGGCTTGTTTCTCTATTACAACGGTTGGATTTGGCCCATTAATTAACACCGCAATTTGCAATCTGCATGGCTGCGAGTAAATCCAAAGGGATGGTTAATTGGTTAAACAATCGGCGGAGTGAAAGGTGCCATTACGGCAAAGGTAAGAAAAACAACACCTTTTGCCGCTGGCGCTAGCACAAGTGCGTCGTGCGTGGATTGTATTATCGACTTATTGTAGACTTCACAAAATGTACTTATACACAGTTTAAAATAAAGCACTTACCATAGTCTGTCTTTGCAAAAGTGAAGGGGAAAAAACAGATCCAAGTCTGACAGGAAGATACTCCTTGCATCCCCTTCTTTATCTTTATAGGCACATCTAAGATTAGATATATACTAGTACTATCATACTTCATATCTAGCAGCCATTCTACATGTTCTTGCATCTCCAAGATCGGATACTCTATTTGTCATGCTCTCACTAGCTAAGCTTTCCGTGATCCCCATACCACATCGTGACGCTTTGGATATCTTTGTCTTCATTTATGTACTCTTGTTGCCATCCTGGCCACGACTGCGAGTGGCAGGGACGAGGAGGTGATGTTTACATGTAACGGCCAACCATTCCTCCGGGATTCTGGTATACTACAGGTCTTTATTCTCCCAAGCATCTAGTAACCTGCTGGCAGCAGTTTCAGGAACCTGCTGCTTTAAAATCCTTCCCTTCGTGTATCTGGCTATCTGCGCACCTGTGTCAATTGTGATGGCTTCTTCCCCGGGCAGAGCCGTGTCCTTCCTCGCCCTCTCTCTGATGCTGCTGGAAGCCCTCCGATGCTGTTCTTGCTCTCAGGTTTGTTTCAGTACAACCAGTACTCGGCCTACTACTCTGATGCACACCGTTGCTTTGTTGGATTATCTCAATGCTGGATGGTTAGTGGTTAATTCTTATGCTGGAGTCGTCTCTTCATGAGCTCCATCTTCTTTCTCGAGGCCTTCCAATGGTGTAACCATTTCCAAATGGATGCCACCTTCAGGTGTATGTGGTTTACATGGGCAAAGGGTTGCTGGGCAACAGCGATCGTCAGTACGACATCCTGACGGCGCTTCACCACAAGATGCTGACTGCTGTTCACGACGGAAGGTCCATGACAAATTCGTATTCATTCCTTGGCTGTTGATCTCTCTAGCTTCCATCCAGTGCTGTTATGTAGGGTAGGTCAGTAGCTTCATCTGGTGCTTCATCTGTCTCCACAGCTCGGAGAAGGCACAGGCGTCTCACGTCTACACTTACAGCAGCGGTTTCCAAGGATTCGCGGCCAAACTGAGCAAAGAGCAAGCCACGAAATTAGCCGGTAATTTTGCAGAATCTGTATGCAGCTGCAGTGATGATTTAAGATAACTGGTTCTGTACACTAGCAAGTGAGTTGAGTCCAGTGGCGATGGCATGACGCTGAAAGCTAATTCTGATGGATGTGCATTTTCTTCAGAGATGCCTGGCGTCGTCTCGGTGTTCCCAAACACAAAGAGGAGGCTGTGCACCACCCATTCATGGGATTTCATGGGCTTGTCCACCGATGCAGAGGGTGAGGTCCCTGGACTGTCCACCAAGAACCAGGAGAACGTCATTGTTGGATTCATTGACACAGGTCAGTGCAGCTGCAATAGCATACTCAGCTCAAATTGCACTGACACCTTTAATTCCGTCAGTGAGAACACAGTATTTGTTTTGTTCTTTCCATTATAAGCATCATGTGGTAAGCATCTCTTCCATCGATAATGCCAATTGTATGCTAGCATATATACAAAGTTACAAACTGCCAAGGATCCCGTTTGTTTCTGCACTGAACATGAATGAACATTCTCCTACCACATGGTGTTTCAGTGTTTGTGCTGTCACCGTCGACTTACCATCAAAACAATTGTTTGGCCTTAAAGGATACATACCAAAAGGATGCTGCCAGATTGGCAGAAACCTGCCCATCAAAATCATGAGATTTAGTTAACCGTTTTGCCTTCGCAGGAATTTGGCCGGAATCCCCTAGTTTCAGTGATCATGGGATGCCTCCAGTTCCAAAAAGATGGAGAGGGCAATGCCAAATAGGAGAAGAAAATTCACCATCAAATTTCACCTGTAACAGGTAGTACATGTTTCAAAACCAACCGATAGTATCCAGTATTCAGTGTATAAACCCACCCATCTATCCTAACACTCTACCCTGATCCGGTAGGAAGATAATAGGAGGTAGATATTACCTCAATGGATACCAAACAGAAGAGGGTGGTTCAAGTAAAAATGCCATCAAGTTCATATCTCCAAGAGACAGCTCAGGGCATGGCAGCCATACTGCATCAATCACAGCTGGAAGATTTGTCAGAAACATGAACTATGGAGGTTTGGGAACTGGAGGAGGTCGGGGAGGAGCCCCCATGGCAAGGATTGCTGCCTACAAGGCCTGCTGGGATTCTGGCTGTTACGATGTTGACATTCTTGCAGCATTCAATGATGCCATCAGAGATGGTGTCGACATTATATCAGTGTCCCTAGGCCCAGACTATCCTCAGGGTGACTATTTCAGCGATGCCATATCCATTGGCTCATTCCATGCGACAAGCAATGGGATACTGGTCGTCTCTTCTGCAGGGAATGCTGGGAGACAGGGCTCAGCAATTAACCTTGCACCATGGATGCTCACAGTAGCTGCAGGAGCAACTGATAGATCGTTTGCCTCATATGTCAGACTGGCCAATGGTACCTTCATAATGGTAATTTCCATTCTTCAATGCCACCTTTAGTCTTTGTTTTTTCTGTAGTCTTAAGAGTAGTTTTGAATAATGCGCCTTTTAATCTGAAGGGTGAGAGCTTGAGTACATACCACATGAAAACTTCCATTAGAACCATTCCAGCTTCAGAAGCCAATGCAGGCTATTTCACACCTTATCAATCGAGGTAAAACAAAGAACTATCTCGAAAGACAACCATGATTCCAAATATTAACCAACTGAATTTTTTGTGGCATCGCTATTAGCTTTTGTGTGGATAGCTCTTTAAATAGGACCAAGGCCAGGGGAAATATTCTTATTTGCCGCCATAATGAAGGCTCCTCTCAATCACGTGTATCAATGAGTATGAATGTAAAGGAAGCTGGTGCAGCTGGGATGATTCTCATTGATGAGATGGGGGATCATGTTGCTAATCACTTTGCTGTTCCTGGAACAGCCGTTGGGCAAGCAATGGGTGACAAAATTCTTTCTTACCTCAAAACTACAAGGTTGTTGAAACTTACTGTGCAAAGTGCATTTTTATTCCCACGCCAACCATTTGTCTAAAGTTAAATTCTACAGGCATGCCCGTACAATGATCTTGCCAGCAAAGACAATCTTTGGGGTGCGAGATGCCCCACTGGTAGCGGCGTTCTCTTCAAGAGGTCCAAGTTCATTGACACCTGAGATTCTGAAGGTACCCAGCACTAAACTGCCAGGAAAGACTAATGTAGGTGATGAATTGATTGGCAGGTTCCTTACTTTCTTCTCCACGTGTGCATTTTTGTAGCCGGATGTTGCTGCTCCTGGCCTGAACATCTTGGCGGCATGGTCTCCTGCTAAGAATAACATGCACTTCAACATTCTGTCTGGAACTTCCATGGCATGCCCCCATGTTACAGGAATAGCAGCTCTTGTCAAAAGCGTATATCCATCCTGGTCTCCTTCAGCCATCAAATCAGCAATCATGACAACAGGTATCAGTGGATAACCTGAAACCGTACTCTGAAGATGAACTAGTGCCGCAACCAATCTCATGAATCTTTTTTGCAGCAACTGTACTGAACAGTAAAGGGAAAACCATACCAAGAGACCCTGATGGGAGGGCTGCAACGCCGTTTGATTTCGGCTCGGGTTTTATGGATCCCATAAAAGCCCTCAACCCAGGGATCATCTTTGATGCACAGCCTGAAGATTACAAGTCATTCTTATGTGCTATAAGCCATGATGATCACTCCTTGCATCTAATAACCGGAGATAACTGCACCTGCACCCACAAAGCCTCCTCTTCTGCTACTGCTCTCAACTACCCGTCAATCACTATTCCATATCTGAAGAAGAGCTATTCGGTCACCCGAACCATGACGAATGTGGGTAATGCGAGGAGCACTTACATTGCTGTGGTGTCAGCTCCTCGAGGCATCAACGTGACAGTAACACCAGAAGTTCTAAATTTCGAGAACTATGGTGTAAAGAGGAAATTCACGGTTAGCTTCCACGTGGACGTGCCTCCTCGAGGCTATGTTTTTGGCTCTTTATCATGGCATGAAAATGGAAGAGATGCTCGCCTGACGATGCCATTGGTAGTGAAAGTCCTAACCTCTGACAAGGCCTGATTTGAGTTGATCACCTGGACAGATACGTAGAACAGGTTGCTAGATTAGGCCACAAATGCAGAAGAGGTAGAACTCAATCAATGAAAAGCTAACCACATTCAATTTGTCTTCAATAACAAATTATCTATGGTATTTGATGATCTGTAAATGTCTTGACTAGAATGCAACCACTCCCAAAACAAACTTTTTTTGCCACTCATGACGATTGGAGTAGGATTTGTGATAATAGCAGCTAAATTCTCAGTCTGTTCTGGTTGTACGTCATGAGTCTAGAGCTTGTAATACTTGTGCCGATAAACTTGCTAAGCTTGGACCCGGTTCACTCTGGTGTTTGTTGGAGTGACCCCCTCCTGTCTCTGCTCCCTGTTCGTGTCGCGTCGCCTGCGCGACTTTGACTATGAGCTATCGCCCACCCGACGACTGATAGCAATGCGCTGCCCATGCCCGCCAAAATGACTTTGATCGGTTCGACTTTCGACAGCTGAGCTGAGCTTGTCCTGCACGAGGATGGCCACCCGAGCGGCACGAGGACGGCGGACATGGACATGGTCGAGCTGCCGCTACACGTAAGTCGTCGAGGGGCTGCAGCAGAAGCAACGTCGTCGTCGCCGGTAGTGGATTCCTGTTTGTTTGGGGAAGGCTAACTTCACATGTTATCACATCAGCTCTATCTTTTTGACCAAACCACCATCTTCTTCGCCTGCCGCGGTGGCCTTATAAATTGGTCCTCTGTCTACTTTTCAACACGGTTCCCGTGGCCACTTGACTCAACAGCGCTCATTGGCGCTGTGGGAGGAACATGTTATTTTACAAACTTACAATAATCCACACAAAATTGGTCAAGTTTTGATTAGTTGACAAAATATGTGGACGCATCTCTCGAAGACTTTTGCACCAAAAACAACCGAGATGGGTTGGACTGTTTACTTATGCATGGAAAATTCTGTTTTTACAACTATTGCGCTGGAAATAGACATGGGTATGCTGTGGAATATGCGCCACTATTGCTGGAAATATATATGTCCCCACCCATAGCCATTTGCCGGAAGACCACGCGATTCCAAATTTCCAACTAATAACCATGCCTTGCATCGTTTGCGGCTCCGTCGTTCCGGCAGCCGTCTTCCTCCTCCTGCTAATGGCAGCGCCGGCGCATCTCGTCCCTGAATTCGCTTACCCGTGCAACCCCATCATCCCTGCCCCGCCGCCATGCACCGCGTACCTCATATTTCGCTCCGCTCCGCCACTCTATTCCTCTGCCCTCTCAGTCTCCTACCTCCTGAACGCCTCCGTCTCCGCAGTCATGGCGGCTAACAACATCACCACCACCGCCGTCTCCCCTATTCCCCATATGCACATGATCTCTGTCCCCGTACCCTGCTCCTGCAGCTCCCGGGGTTACTACCTGCACAACAAAACCTACATTTTGCAGCCGGGAGATACGTTCTGGACCGTCACTCAGTTCTTGCTCCAAGGGCTCTCCTTTTACGAAGCCGTCGAAGATCAGAATCCGAACATCGATCCAGTTAATCTCACGACCAACACCCCGGTCACCTTCCCACTCCGCTGCGCGTGTCCATCGGCTGAACAGGCTGCCGCCGGGGTCAGATACCTCGTGACCTACATGGGCGAGGAAGACGAGCACGCTGTCGCTCGACGTTTCCGCATTGGCCTGCGTGCGCTCCGGGACGCTAACCGCTTCCGGCTGCAGCAGTTTCGCATGTTCAATGATGACTCCAACAGAACGATGCTGGTCCCGCTCAAGAACCCACCTAGTCCGGATATGTTGGGCCCATGGGATCCGGCGGCGGCGGCGGCAGGGCCTGCTCCTCCTCCCGTCGTTGTGCTGGGGAGTCACTGCTGGCCAGGGAGTCTGAGTCGCCGCATGTGGATTGATGTGGTGGCTGTCGGCTCTGGATGCGGCGCTCTCGTGTCCGCTGGTACTGTTGCTCTGTCCCTGCTAGTGCGTCGTTGCCGCCGACGGCGATGGCGACTTGGGGGGACGACGTTACTAGGGGAGGAGGAGGCACCACCTTTGCTCGTAGCTGCTGTGCGTGACGCAGTAGACTCACTGACTGCCTATACGTATTCGGAGCTCGACAGGGCCACGGCGGGGTTCGCGGAGGAGCGCATGGTGTCCACCGCCACGTCGGTTTACCGCGCAGTGATCAACGGCCAGGCCTTTGCGGTGAAACGTGTTGCCGGCCGTGACGTCCGCGGCGAGGTCGGCGTCCTCGCCCGCGTCAACCACTCGTGCTTCATCCGCCTCTCCGGCATCTGCACGCATCGCGGGGATACGTACCTGGTGCTCGAGTTCGCCGAGAACGGCGCGCTCACCGGCTTGCTCCACGGCGGCAGCGCCGTCGCCGCATGTCTCCTCAACTGGAAGCAGCGGGTGCAGGTGGCCTGTGACGTGGCCAGCGGGCTCAACTACCTCCACCACTTCACCAACCCTCCCTACGTCCACAAGAATCTCAACAGCGGCAACGTGCTCCTCGACGCCAAGTTCCGCGCCAAGCTCTCCAACTTCGGCCTCGCCCGCGACGTGGCGGTGGCCGCCGGAACCGACGGCGGCGTGGGAGTGCAGGCGACTCGGCACGTCGTGGGCACGCACGGGTACCTGGCGCCCAAGTACCTGGGGCATGGGCTCATCAGCACCCAGATGGACGTATTCGCCTTTGGGGTCATCTTGCTCGAGCTGCTCTCCGGCAAGGAGGCAGCGTTCGTCGCTGCCGATGGGCACACCTCCCTGTTGTGGGAGGCGGCGGAGGGGGTGGTCGACGGCTACGAAGCCTGGTTCAGGCTGAAGGAGTTCATGGACCCTCGGTTGCAGGGCCACTACCCGTTCGGCCTGGCGTTCACCATGGCTGCGCTGGCGCTGCGGTGCGTGGCGCGGGAGCCCCGCGCGAGGCCCTCCATGGTTGAGGTCCTCGTTTTGGTATCCGCGGTGCACGACTCGACCGTGGATTGGGACCCCCAGAACTACGGCGTTTCAGACTCCATGTTTCTCGGCAGGTAGCAATTCGGAGCAGAGCAAGTATGTCCATGTCCACCTGTTCAAACAAACAGATCATACATCCTAGTCCTAGGGTCTGGTGAACATAAAACGGACTGGCACTTTCGATGCCCGCGGTACACCAGATGGCCTGGTGAGTGTTTCTTCCACCTCCTCCAATATATAGTTATTGCAATGTACGTCCTTTGTCTGTATTGAGCACCAGACAGCCTCATATGTTACCTTTGTGCGTGTAAATTGCCTGGACTCCTCCGACGATCCGATGCTCACAAAACTTTTGAGTACTAGGTGATCCAGATTATATAAAATTATTGTTTCAGGTGGTTTTTGCTTGAATCAATTTTGTTTCTCTTGGAGTTGTTTTCTTTGCAGATTTACTCCTTTTCAGCCGCTTGATATTTGTTTATCCATCAGTCAAATGGTTTTGTGCATGTTTTCTGTCTGTTTTGTTAAATTACTATGTGTATATATAAAAATTACTATTTATTGTTGCGCTGTAATTTTTTATATTGTGTTATGTAATTTTGATATGTGACTGATGATTAAATTCCATCAGTCATGTATGTAGACGTATAAAATGTGACGGATAGATTGAATTCATTCAATCATCCTAGGGAGCCATTCGATGGATATCGGATGGTTGTAAAATGTGACCGATGAAAAGTCAAATATCAATCACCTGATGAGGAGACACACACCTTTGCTTTAACATTGAACGATATCTTAGGCTTATACTGAGCATATTTGAGGTTTTATGAGCCTAAGGGTCAAATTGATCTTGAGAGAGAGAGAGAGTTCGACTCGATGCAAGTCCGATCAAGCTACAGATCTCAACGCCCGTAAGGAAAATGGCCTCATATGCCATATTTCTATAGTTGTGTTTTGATGATTGATTGGCAACCAACACTTGGATTAATAAACTTGTCTTGATGCACATTCTTAGGTATTTAGGTTCAAAGGATGATGAAGAAGAAAAGCCGAAGGCAAAGCCCGAAGGGCCGCCCCAACGGGGGTTCCAGAGAAATATGAGGACCGGACAGTCCGATCTGTGAGAGTAGACAAACCTCCGGACCAAGTTTCCTAAGGGACAGAAGATTTGGAAGATAGGAGAAATATGAAGATCGGACAGTCCGAAATAAAAAAGAATCAATAGACCGGAAAATGTCAGCAGTGAAGCAGTGAAAGTGACCAAGAACAACAGACCGGGCAATATTGTCTTGAAGACCGGATAATCAACCGGATAAAGAAACCCGAGGCTATGCATTGTGAAGAAAATTTAGTGAATAATGCACTAGACAGTCCGATGAGTGAGGCCGGACAAAGCTTCAGACATTACAACGACTAGCTCAATAGCTAGTGCAACGGCTAGTTGGCAGTTACATGGACCGGATAGTCCGCCCATGAAGACCGGACAAAAGTACAGTGACGTCTGAGTTTAGTGACCGTTGGGAAAGTACATGGACCGGATTGTCCAAAGTTGGAAAAATGTATAGACCGGACAATCCGAAGTGCATTGCGTCAGCAGCACTTTGGCCCAACGGTTAGTTTGTGTTTGGGGACTATATAAGCCACCCCACCCGGCCATTTGAAGTGAGTTGGAGCACCTGAAGACTAGAGCAGGTGTAAAGGAGGATTCCAAGCACATCTACCACTCCAACCACCATATGAGAGCTTAGTGCATCATCCAAGATAGGTTAGAGCTTAGAGAGAGAGCTTGCGAGCTCATCTTTAGTGTAGCTCCTGTGTGAGCTAGAGAGAAGCTTTGGCTGCGGTCAAGCCACATTGTATTCGTTGCTAGACCCTTCATCTTGTTGTGGAGCGGCGGCGACACTTTGTGTGGGACGAGGAGACCCTTCAAACTCCGTAATGAAGCATCTGGCGCCTTGTGACCGAGAAAGGCGGTGGCGGTGGCTAAGCCTTGGTGGCTTGGTGGCACTTAGCCTTTGCTTGCCGTGAGCCTTGTGTGGCGAGCGCAAAACATGATCGGAAGAGTCTTGGTGCCCAGCTCGGATATTGCCTTCGGTGGCGAGCCCGTTGACGTAGCCCTTAGTGGTGAACCACGTTAAATCCTCATGTCTCCTCGGAAATTTGCATCCCCTTTTTCTACTCTCTTTACTTTCCGCATTTACTCTCTTGTGTGCCTTTAGTTTTTCTAGTTTGATTAGGTTTGACTCTAAGTTGCAAGTCTTTTGGATAAGTTAGAGAGCGCATAGATAAACCTTAGACACATAACTAGCATGTGTAGGACGCGATAGGTTTATTCTATGCACTAGATTGCTCTAGGTTTTAGGTTTTAGAAGAGCGATTAGCGACCCAATTCACCCTCTCCCCCTCTTGGGTCGGATATCCCGGCACATTCCTTTCAACGCCCTGGCCATGTAAAACTAGCAAATGAAACGCTATTTTTCTTCTTTCGACTTTATGATATTTAGCGTTAATTAATCCTTAATCTTTGACTAGATGATTGATTCCATGGCTGATAGATTCAATTTGAATACTAAATCAATTTTGAGGGGTCTCTATCGGTTGATAACCAATGAGCCTTTGAGATTAATTATTCCTTCGTCTTCAAGTCATGAATTATTAGTAATATATAATATAATTAAAGTTGTTATTAATCGTCGAAATCGTTACCTTGGGCTTGTTTCTCACAAATCAGAAACGTCTACAACCCTTCGACTTCTTGTGATTGTGCTGTGACAAGTGTTGGTGGAGAAGGTATATATGCAGTGCACGACACTGTTTATGGATCTAGAATCGATGCATAGCTGAGAATGACTACTTTAGTTCCTCCTTTTCTACCTCTATTGTCTCTTTTTACTTCATTATCCATGTCTAAAAATTATAGGAGAGGCTCCATTGTCTACGTCGATACAGTTGGTGCTGGAGCTCCGGCCACCCGGTAGTGAGTCACCATGGTAGGCAAGAGTTGGTTTGTGGGGGTGGAGCTCCAATGTAGAGAACGGGTGCGCTCGTCTATAGATAGTCAGATTCCACTAAAAAAGCGCCTTGTCGCAAAAATAAAAAAAAAATAATTCATAGTTAAAGTATATTATATGGTAAACTAAACCACAATAAAAAATAAATGATAATTGTGAAATTTTTTGATTAAGATGAGCCAGTTTGAGCGGATGTCAAAAAAGTCAAATAACCCATAAATTGAAACGAAGGAAATACTGTTACATGAACATATTACTTATAGTGCATTTGAAGTACTGCCTTCGTTTTTCAATATTTGTTGCCAGCTGTTTGAACTAAAATATGACAAATAGAAAAACAGAGGTAGTAGTTTGTAAAATATGGATCCTTCCAACCATACGAGGTCAGTGTTCAATCATCAACAGAAGAGGGTGGGTGCATTGGATCGTGCATGTTTGCATGCACAAGCAGCCAATGCGAATGCCTGCATGAACGCGCTGAGCCCTTGAAAAGAATTCCCCCGCGATGTCTCCGCGGGTGTCTGCAGGAGCGGGGTTGCCGCCGTGGGAGGGAGAGGGAGAGGCGACGTGCCTTCGGTGTGCGCGTGCGGCGGCGCGGATTTCACGGGGGAGTGTTCTAATTTGGGGGGCGGGCGAAGGTGGGGGGAGCTTGGTTGGTTGGGCGCTGGACCACGGCGTAGAGAGGCGGGGGGCGCGTCGGACGGATGGACGCGGCAGGGCTCGGCTTCCTCGTCGCAGGCTCCCGTCGCGAGTTCGTCATCCTCAACGTCGACGATTTCTCTAAGGCAAGACGCCCCGACGCCCGACCTCCTCATAACTATCAGTCCCTTTTCGCCTGTTTCCGGTGGATTGTTCATGTCGATTTGGAATATGAAATTTTCGTCACTTTTACAAATTAAGCTGAATTTGCATTAATTGTGAATTTCAGAGACGCGCGCCTGTTGAGCTAATTTGTCTGGTCGATGTTCTGTAGTCTGTAAATTTTGCTGAATTTTGGGTTTGGAAGTACTATGTTTGCTTCACTGTCCGAGGCATTTCGTAGTTGTTGGAGGAAACGCTAAGATATGATGTTTGCTTCACTGTCCGAGGCATTTCGTAATTGTTGGAGGAAACGCTAAGATATGGAACAACACGGCATAGGGCATAGTTTCATACTCCCTCCATCTCATGAAATAAGGCGTGCATGTAATTGGGAAAGTCAAACTTTGAAATCTTTGACTAACAATTTAGTAAAAAAATATAAATGCTTAGTGTATGCATGTTATATATTTGAATTCATATTTAAAAGTACTTTAAGATGATATTTTGGTATTTATTGATGTCATATTTTGATAGAAATAAATAGTCAAACTTTTGTTTTAAAGACCGTGCTAAATGCATGCACGCCTTATTTTGTGAGACAGAGGGAGTATTACTTTATTACCACTTTTGTTCGTATGTATGCTCAAGTCTTGAGTAGTTACATATTTGTAATCAAGCTTTCCTTTATAAGTTCTCACTTTTACTCCTACTTGTGTTGGCATACGTCGCATAGCAGCAAGGATCTTCGCAAAGCTGTCCAGACTATATTTGCCAGATATGTGGAGATGACATTGACATATTGCAAGAAGAAAATGAGTACTTCGTCGCCTGCAACGACTGCGCTTTCCCTGTTTGCCGCACTTGTTATGAGTACGAGCGTCAGGAGGGCACGCAGGTATGCCCTCGGTGCAAGACCCGGTACAAGCGCCACAAAGGTATACATGCCTTTTGCTCCTTAACATTGTGTGAGTTTGCCAGCTTTATTTATCACATCCAACTTGAGAAATTAAAGATTGTTGCATCTGTTAGGTAGTCCTCGAGTCCATGGGGATGAGGAAGAAGAAGGTTCTGATGACATTGAGAGTGAGTTTGCTTCCAGTATAGCTGGAAGATCAGTGCATCCATACCGTGTCTCCGTCGCAGAAAGCTCCATGAACTCCTGGGACATCGACAGTGTCAGTATTACAAATAGTGGGGCAAGTGTGCATTTCTATGAAGAGGTAATGAACTCTGAAATCCCATGTATCCGCCATTGATTCTGGTAGTACTGGTGATAATAAGGTCACATGTTTGCTTTTGCAGCATGTTGGAACTCCAACAAATCACCATGCTCTTGTTGTCCAGCCTAACACTGCAGAAATTATGCGATATAATCCTTGTATGTTTCCTTTTGAAACAGTTTTACTCTATTTTTCTTGTGCTACTGCATCGTTAGCTTACCACTGTTTCGCTGTTGTTTTAGCACAAACGAGACCGATGAATCCCAATAGGGACCTAGCATTGTATGGCTATGGATCTGTTGCCTGGAAGAACAGAATTGAATGGAAAAGAAAGCAACAGCATAAAATGCAAAAAGTTTCATCTGATGGTGAAGGATCTGACCTAAATGATTTTGACAGTGATCGTGATATTCCCAGGTAAGCGCATTATACTGTATCAGTAATATCACCAACCGCAAAAGAATACCTTCTGCAATTGATTGTGCAAAAATGTTGTGTTAGTTTTCTCAAGGAATTCTCTGTTTTGGGCATTGCAAGGGCATAACTAGCCTACCTGAAGTAAGCATTGTTATATCATATCAGTATTGGTAGTTGTTATGCTTGCACCTAGGCAAAAAATAGAAGTTAAGATTATTTTGGTGCCTTTTGGCAGACCTTTAAGGATAAATAACAATATGTCAATGTGGCCTTTTTGGAATGTTTTCTTTTGTCCTACTACTACAACGAGTTGTATCCCTATTGTTTTGGAGTTATTTTTCTTCGTATAAAGAAAGTACCATTTTCTCTCTGACCATTGTCTAATACATTCTAGGTGTGCTGAAAGCAAGCAACAACTATCAAGGAAGCTGCCTATTCCATCTAGCAAAATAAACCCTTACAGGATTGTAATCAGTTTGCGGCTGGCCATTCTTATCTTATTTTTCCACTACCGGATTCAGAATCCTGTTCATGATGCTTACTGGTTATGGTTGACTTCAGTTATTTGTGAAATTTGGTTCGCTTTTTCATGGATTTTGGACCAATTTCCCAAGTGGAACCCAATAAAGAGAGAAACGTACTTGGATCGATTATCATTAAGGTGAATTATCCGTCTAAACTAACTATAGATATTTTCAGTTACATTTTATCTATTATATAAGTTTGTCCCTTCTCTCCATTAGGTACGAGAAGGAAGGAAAACCATCAAAGCTGGCTCCGATAGATATATTTGTCAGTACAGTTGATCCAATGAAGGAACCTCCTTTAATTACTGCCAATACAGTTTTGTCCATACTGGCTGTAGATTATCCTGTTGATAAAGTGTGTTGCTATGTCTCGGATGATGGAGCTGCAATGCTTACTTTTGAAGCACTTACAGAAACATGTCTATTTGCAAGAAAGTGGGTCCCCTTCTGTAAGAAGCACAAAATCGAGCCTCGGGCTCCTGAATGGTATTTTGCTCAGAAAATTGACTACCTAAGAGAAAAGGTTCATCCAGAGTTTGTCCGAGAACGGCGGGCAATGAAGGTCAGTTCATATATTTCAAACTAAGATTATTTGGATTTTGTTTAATAGGCTTACTGTTTGTTCATGACTCAATAAGCCTTTGCTAAAATGAGACCCTACTTAGCATCATGCACATCATTAGTACAGTCATATGTATGCAAATAATGAAAGACAATTTGAGATATGCGATAGTGTGATTAATAGCTGATGCAATTCTACTTTCACACCATCTATTCTGCTACTGACAATGCAATGCGCTTTGCTTATGTGCCCTTTTACAAGATTGTTATCTTGCATTCTGATATTACCTTGGTTTAATACATGTTATCACTTATCAGTTATAGTTGTTTGATGTGTGTTTGCAGCTAAATTAGAATACTTGTAACTTGCAATTGGTTTTCATACAGAGGGAATATGAAGAATTTAAGGTTCGTATAAACGCAGTGGTCGCTAATTCACGTAAAATTCCCGAAGGAGGATGGTCATTGCCAGAAGGAGCTCCATGGCATGGAAATAATGTTCAAGACCATGCCGGAATGGTCCAGGTTGGATGCTTTGTTTATCTCCAAAAGACCCATTTTCAGTCGGCCTCTACTTTATTTTTTTAATGGCCTGATGCCTTTGTTATGTATCATACTTTTGTCAAACTTTGTTGAGCCTTTAATTTCAATAGCAAAAATAGTATACCAAGCTTGATCCATGTTGCTTTGTTTTGTAGTTTAAAAATAATATTCTTACATTTGTTGTGATGTTGTCACCAGGTCATCACTGGCCATGATTGTGTCATGGATGATGCTGGAAATAAATTGCCTTGGTTGGTCTATGTTTCACGAGAGAAAAGGCCTGGATATGATCACCATAAAAAGGCCGGTGCCTTGAACGCATTGGTAATCTATACTGTGTTCTATACATGTCTTTGTTTTGAGCAAGACTATTCTTATGAATTTGCTACATCAGTCACTTCCTCCAACTAACAGTTTGATCTTTATTTTAGCTACGAACATCAGCCATTCTCTCAAATGCACCTTTTGTCCTGAATGTGGATTGCGACCACTATATGAACAATAGCAAAGCACTACGGGAGGCAATGTGTTTTCTGATGGACCCTGTTTTGGGAGAGAAAATTTGCTATGTTCAATTTCCCCAGAGATTTGATGGCATTGATCAACACGATAGATATTCAAACCACAATGTTGTGTGTTTTGATGTATGTATGGCATGAGTTCATCCTAACTTTGTCTGACAACAAAGAAGCTAGTTTTCTGAACTTGATTCCGCACTCTCTACTTTTTTGTACAGATTAACATGAAAGGTCTCGATGGGATACAAGGACCAATATATGTTGGGACTGGTTGTGTTTTCAGAAGACATGCTTTGTATGGATATGATGCCCCAACTGCAACAAAACCTCCTAGCAAGACTTGCAACTGCTGGCCTAAGTCATGCTGTTTGTGCTGTGGATCGAAAAGAAAATGTTCGAAAGCTAAGAAAAAGCCAGAACACCAAAAGAAAGTGAAATGCAGGGATGCATCCAGGCAAGTACATGCTCTGGAAGTTGCTGGTGAGTTGTTTCTGTTGCTTTTTTTGTTCAAACTTCAAAAGTACTTATGGAGTCTGATCCACATGTCTCAAAACAAATAGGCGGAGAAACTGGGCCCCTTGTGCCTCAAGAAAAGTTTGAGAAAAGATTTGGGCAATCACATGCATTTTTAGCTTCAACATTGCAAGAAAATGGTGAAGGTTGTCGCTTTGACATGATCAAAAGCCTTGACGATTGCATCCATGTGCTAAGTTGCGGGTACGAGAATAAGACGCAATGGGGGAAAGAGGTAACTCTGCCCCGTCCTGTCATTTTTTCCTCCCTTTTCCATTCACCAGACTATTGAAGCTGTTTTTGTGCCTAGAAATAAAAGAAAAAAATCTAACCTAGCCTCCAAGAATCCTTTCTTTTAGCTAACTCGAAGTAAATATCTAGGTTGGTTGGATTTACGGATCTGTCACTGAGGACATCCTCACAGGCTTCAAGATGCATTGCCATGGTTGGCGATCTGTTTACTGCATGCCCAAGAGACCAGCATTCAAGGGATCCGCTCCCATCAATCTTACCGACCGTCTCCATCAGGTTCTAAGATGGGCACTTGGCTCTGTGGAAATCTTTCTCAGCAAACACTGCCCTATATGGTATGGGTATCGATGTGGCCTGAAACCACTGGAGAGACTGTCATATATCAATTCTGTCATCTATCCATGGACATCCATTCCGCTGCTAATCTACTGTGCTCTGCCAGCATTTTGCCTCCTGTCAGGGAAGTTCATGGTGCCTGAGGTACTGAACGAACGAAACAATATTACTACACTCTGCTACTTTGCTCGTAGGGTTTTGTTCTAGATCGTAAATGATGATATCTATTTCTCCTTTCCTTTTTTTTTTTACAGATGAATATCTATTCGAGCATATTGTTCATAGCTCTATTTGTCTCCATAGCAGCTACCAGCATCCTTGAGATGCAGTGGGGAGGAGTCAGAATCGATGACTGGTGGAGAAATGAGCAGTTTTGGGTTATCGGCGGTGTCTCCTCGCACCTCTTTGCGCTGTGCCAAGGCCTCCTCAAGGTTCTTGCCGGCGTGGACACCAAGTTCAGGGTGACTCTCAAGGGAGCCGACGCCGCGAACGAGTTCTCGGAGCTGTATCAGTTCAAGTGGACATGGCTGTTGGTGCCTCCGATGACGCTGCTCCTGCTCAACATCGTCGGAGTCCTGGCCGGCGTGTCCAAGGCGATCACGGATGGGTACGAGTCCTGGGGCCCGCTGCTCGGCAAGCTCTTCTTCTCCTTCTGGGTCATCCTCCATCTCCACCCGTTCCTCAAGGGCGTGATGGGCAGGCAGGACAGGTTGCCCACCATTGTTGTCGTACTGTCGGTGCTGCTATCAGCCATAATGTCTCTCTTGTGGGTCCGTGTTAGTCCGTTCACCGCTAAGTTTGATGGCCCGGTTCTGGAGGTTTGTGGCTTGGAATGTGAATGAGGTAGGAGGAGATGCAGTTTAGGAAGTAGATTTTTTTTCAGAGAAGTGATAGAGCAGTGCCAGTGAAGGAGCTCTGTTCTTTCATTAGTTAATCTTTTTTTTTTTTTTGTTGCTGTTCTTTGGTGATCACTGATTAGCATAGGTTTTAGTGAAGTGATGTTCTAGGAAGATATATATGTTTATGAAAAATAGAAAAAGAAGGCAGATGATGGTTCTGATGTTGTAGTAGTAAAAATTGACGGTACAGGAGCAGTAGACTTGACACTTTGGGGGTACATTTCTCCTTGTGCATGCATGTGCTAAGAGCAAGTATGCTTTTCGGTTGCACGTTTCAAACTTTGAATGTGGCCGTGCTTCTTCTTCAATCCAATTTTGGGGGTACTTGGTAGCAATCCCAGTACAGACACCAGGCTTCCTCCGACCACTGTTCCCTGATTTCTTCAGTTTGCTGGTTCCTGCTGATGTTTCTGTGTTCCCTATACCACACGTCTTCGCTGAGCTGTTTCTGTGTTGTTTTGAGAAGACGAACTCCGAGGAGCTCTGGTCTTGCAAGTTGCAAATAATCCTTGTTGGAAGTGGAACTGTGGAAGGGGTCACACATCGAACCCATTCTTCTTCGTGGCCATTGACGCTGGCACTGCACGTCCCCTCCAAGTGCTTGAGACAAAACGGGGAGCAGACGCAAGACGTGTCTGTGCCTGAGCAGTTAAAAGTGAGTTGATCCGTATTTAAAGCTCGGCCCGTACTGTACTTTGCGGTGGTGAATCACTGCTAGTAAGATTTATTTTAGCAGCTCACATTCTGTGATGTGACGCTGAACCTGAAATTTCTTTTAAGCTGTCGCCCTTCTATTCCACTTTTATTTCAAATCTCACTTTATCTACAGTATATCTACGATGTTTTGTACATCTTTTTGGTACGTTCTGGTGACAATAGCTTCGAAAGGTATAGCCATGTACTCCATAACTCAAGTACAAGTCTGCACGAAGAAGAACCGTCTAGGATTTGTTGCTGACAAAAGTCACTCAAAACATGTGTCTCATCACCGAAAGACACTTGTCCGAGAACATGATCTGCCGTCGTTCTAGGTTTCGCTAAAGTAGTGGTACAGCTACCATATAACCTTCATTAGTGGCCGTTAATGCATTCACAATTAAACCAAACAGTACTACCACCAGCTCTAGGTGCTTGGAGACAACTTGGAGTAGTCCTGGCCTACGGGACGGGAAGGTCGTCTAACTAGCCCTTTTGTAAAGGAAAGTTGCCGTTGATTTGCTAGAGGCTACTCTTTTACTTTCCACGGCCGTCACGCGCTCTACGACTAGTGGTACTTGCCCATCTACTCGATCTGCCGTCCTTAGTCTCGATCCAGTAGATTTTCTATATCATTATCTATATTCAAATTTTATTTTGTATATGGTATAGTTATAATGTCTTTTTTTCTTTTATAGATGAAACGGTCTGCTGAACTTGATCTTATTTGCTCAATTTTATGGGAGCACTACACATTTCTAACAACATAACATACTAGGCCCATCTACATTCTGGAATTATGAATAGTTCTGCGCCCTATAGGTGTGGCGCGCGGTGAGGCGGTGAAGCTGACGCACATCCTGAGCAAACGTACTGTGCCACGTTTTCGCCATGATATCCTTGTTGTAAAGCTAGCAGGACAGTTTGTTAGCCAATCACATCCACCTCGCTTGCGCCTCACCCTCACGTACGTACAGTACAGCACAGTACGCTCCGGCAGTCCCACGCGTGCGATCCTAGCAAAACCAACTCCAAAACCAAAGCGTCTCGAGCTCGACCAAACTCTTTGCGAGAGGTGGACGACGGACCGGAGAAAGGGTGTAGAGGAGAGACTAGGCAGCCATGCTGGGTACGTGTTGCTGCGTTGCGCGGCGTGTGCCAGCAGCGCACACCACCTGACCACCATGCATGTCAGCATGTACTCGATTGCCAATTCCAAATGACAATTGACAAAAGTCTAGATGATAGCTTTTTGGACGAACCAGACTGCCGAATTGGGACGACGACGCCTCTGCAGACCGATCGAATACCCTTTGCAAACGCGGCGGGTTTTGGACAGCTATACTAGGCCTGTAACTAATTTCGCGGGAGTACAGCTCACAGTTGACTTAACCGTACGGCCAATATTGAATTTATGATCTTTGCGGTAGATCCACGAGGCCCCCGAAGCCTGAAAAAACTAATTAGAGAAGAACCGTTAACTTCTTTGAGTACAGAATGTTCAAAACACGTTATTGTCGCCAAACAAATTAGAGAAAAGTTTAAATTGATATGAATAAAAGAATGTTAGTTACTTAGTTTCATTCTATAGGCAACCCTGTCCTTACCAGACCGTCCATCCTACCACCTGTATTTCAAACTCCCCTCTGTCTACAGTGCGCTACAGTGTTTTACACCTTTATTTGGACTCTTTGGTGAGCGCAGCCTAACTCAGTATCTTACTTTTTCTGCTTTGGTTTCTACATTGTCACGTTGCCAAGCTAGGCCGAGTGTCTCGGAGGTTGTGATGTCATGTTCGCTCACCACCCATGCTACAACATCATGGTGGCGACTAATGGAGAAGCCGTTGCAAAGTGATAGACTCTACGGGGGCTTTCAGGTATGTCCTCTTGTTTAGTGGGTTTTCTAGACCTAACTAATGCAGGTTGATAAAGAATTGTGGGCTCAATCACATACGCCGCCCGCGAGCGATAATACTGCGCATATGATGATAATTTTGTTATGGAATGGGTACCGGTTCATAACCTTCCCTGCTTGCAAGCCTATGCGGCTATGCCCTATGAGTCGAGGGGCCAAATCCACTTCGATGCTCTTTAGCACTGAAAGAACAAAGCTAGTAGTTGTTGTATGGTCGGCCTGTATAGTTAGGTCTTTCCTAATGGAAAGTTCCATTGCACGGTTACTAACGGCGTCACATCAGTTTTAGTTTAGACAACCATGTATCTTGGGTTTTATATGGATGAAACTCTCTTACCTTTCATTAAACTCTATTTATCTCTCTTATCATAACTACATTGCCATGTCATCAAATATGCTAATGCGTCATAGCATTTAATGAGAATAAAATCCAAATGAAACTCCCACTTAAAATAGCCTTAGTTACTGCCGGTACTTTCTCCATAAAATGCGAGACCCTGGGTTTAAATTTTGTCCATGAAAAAAAAATCTTAGAATAGACCACAACGACATTCTATTCAACAAAAAAAACGCTTATTGTGTCCTTTTACTAGGTATGGCACATGAAAAAATAGTAATCCTGATCGTTTGTGCTCATTTTGATGGATGCATATGTGCTTTTTACTGTAGGCACAAGCATCGCCTTTTACTGTAGCTCTTGTAGCCACAACCGCAGCTAGCAGAAACAATCAATCCCTACTCCCTAGTGAGAGTAGACACATGTAGTATTTTTTTCTATCAATAATATGTATTTGAAACAAATCTAGGATTTTATTATTTGTGGTGGATGGGAGTACGTGCACAGGCTGGATCGGCGGATCCGATTTCTGCCGTAGCACTACCAGCGCTGCACAGCAGACATCGGCCCGCGCAAGTACTACTCTGCTCTAGTGGTGAAAGCGCACCGGACGGAGTATCTATTCTCCTTTGGAAAAAAGATTATCCAAACGGAACAAAATATATCTTAGACAAAGGAATAGTGAAATCCAGCCTTTTATCCAATATAGTATAGCACATATATAATACACCTAACCCTAAAAGCTTATTTCTGCTGGCCAGTTGTGGCCGCATTTGAGATTGTGAAATCCAGCCTTTTATCCAATATAATATGTAGATTTGTTCGTCAAAAAATATAATATGTAAATTTTACAATCCATCCTCCACAGACTGAAATCTGGAAGCTGGTCCATACTAGCTTCTACCTTTCACCAGATTGTAGAATCGGAACGCATCCATATAGTATAGGGCGTAAATCAATAAGAAATGGTCCAACTGTTTAACAAAGGCAGGTCATTCGCAACCTGAGTTTTATTTTATGGTTTCTAAAATACCACATGGTCAAATATAGTTTGAGCTATGAATTAAAGCACGTCTCTTACAATGTACAACTAGTTTCGTCCTATAAAACTCAGTCCATCTCTCCATGCGCAACTAATTGTATGTGTTAAGCCAAAGTGAAATGGTATCACTAGGTTGACAATCAAGCGCACCTGCACCATAAATACTGTTGATTGTTCGCACAAACGACCAAACATTTTAGTAGTAAAGTCAAAATTGACAAGTATTCGAAGCGGAGAGGTCAATGTTAAACCTATAATCAGAATATTTTGCATAAAATCTGTACGGGCCGTTTAGTCAGATTGGATTCTTAGGATCGAGCCCAATATATTATAATCACGACACAATCTTGAGTATTTATGCCTCCTTCGGAACATGGAAAATTTTTTCTAAATCCTAGTTTTTTTCTGCATTTTTGTATTACAATTCCTGTGAAGATACTGCGCTCGAAAAGGGCTGCAGTGGAGCCTTGATAATGGTAGATAATAGAAAATTAGGTACATTTCCTATGGTTTTTTTAAGGAAACCGAGGGGAATTAGCCAATTAGGTCTAGAAGCTTCCTTTGTAAGGCTAGTGTCATCAGATAGTGCATCCGTGCTGTAGACAATGCGCAATCATTGTTTTTCTACACTATGTACAGTGTGAAAATAGTGTTTTCCACGTCCATTTCCATTCTTCGGTCACACTAGCCTCACCTAAAAAAAACGCCGAGAAAACATTCGACGGACACACACGGACCAGAGGGTCACCGGACCCGACAACGAGGCGTCGTGCCTGCGCCGAGACCGAGACGGCGGGACCGCGTCACGGCCCCACGGTCAGCCAGCCATCAATAAATCACCCAGCCTCCGCCGGATCCGGAAACTTTTTTGGGTCCAGAAAAAGCCAAAAAGGGCGGGCGGGCGGGCGCCGCTAATTAATCAGCCACCCACCAATGGAAAACCTCGCCTAATCCCCACCGCACCTCACACACACTCTCCCACACTCCCACTCGCTCTGCTCCCACACTGCCCGCGCAGCCGCTGCGATGCGGAAGGACGCGGCCGGCGGCGGCGGCGGCGGCATTGCGCCGGTGTCGGCGCCCGCGCTGCTCTGCTTCGACCTCAAGCCTTTCCTCGCCGCGCTTACCGTGCTCACGCTCCTCGCCGCCGCCTGGCAGGTCCGCCCCTACCACTCGCTCCTCGCCTCCCCGTTCTCCGCCGCCTGCCCGCAGCCGGCCTCCCAGCTTGCCGTCCACGCCAAGAAGGTCTCCACCACCACCTCCACCGCCGCCGCGCCCAACTCCACCGCTTCATCCTCCTCCTCGCCGCCGCCACCGCCCGGCCCCGAGCGCCGGGAGTTCCGCGCCGTGGGCAGCGCGGCGGCGCTGTTCGTGCAGATGGGTGCCTACCGCGGCGGGCCCTATACCTTCGCGGTGGTCGGGCTCGCCTCCAAGCCCACGCACGTCTACGGCAAGCCCTGGTTCCGCTGCGAGTGGGAGCCCACCGCCAACGCCTCCTCCCCCTCCTCCTCGCCGCCGCCGATGCGCGCCGCCAAGACGTACCACATGCTCCCGGACTGGGGCTACGGCCGCGTCTACACCGTCGTCGTCGTCAACTGCACGTTCCATCGCGCCCCCAACGCGGACGGCGCCGGCGGCCGCCTCGTCCTCTACGCGCACTACGGGCCGTCGCGGTCCCCCGCCTCGCGCCACGAGCGCGTCGTCGCGCTCGAGGAGGCCCCCGGCGCCTACGACGCCGCCGCATTCCGGACGCACAGGTACGACTACCTCTACTGCGGCTCCTCGCTCTACGGCGACCTCAGCGCGGCGCGGGTGCGGGAGTGGATGGCGTACCACGCGCGCTTCTTCGGCGCGCGCTCCCACTTCGTCTTCCACGACGCCGGCGGCGTCAGCCCCGCCGTGCGCGCCGCGCTGCAGCCGTGGGTGCGCGCGGGGCGGGCCACGCTGCAGGACGTGCGCGCGCAGGCCGACTACGACGGCTGGTACTACAACCAGTTCCTCGTCGTCAACGACTGCCTCCACCGGTACCGCCACGCCGCCAAGTGGACCTTCTTCTTCGATGTCGACGAGTACATCTTCCTGCCCCACGGACGCACGCTCGAGGATGTCCTCACCGAGCTCGAGCCCTACACGCAGTTCACCATTGAGCAGAACCCAATGTCCAGCAGGTTGTGCGTCGACGACCCGGACGCCGACTATTCCAAGTAGGTGGCTCTTCCTTCCTTTCGTTCTTTCCCAAATCTGCATTTTCACTGTGATGATTTCAACTGGAATTGCCGAATTCGAATGTGGAACTGCAATGTAGCTTCTTTCTTGTGTAACACTGATTGACTTCTGAAGAGTTCGCTTCTGAAGTTGCTGCATTCTTGCAATACCATTCACATAGAAGCATTTCAGAGCTTGATTGATGCAATGCAGCTTCGTTTTCCCTGTCCACTTTATGTTTCCAGTCGTGCAGAGAATAGAAATACAGAATTTCGACTGACTAATCCAGTAATCTAGTGGCAACTTTATTTCCAGCGGCAGCCTACATTGTCCTTGCAGTCTAAGTTGCATCACTTCTGTCACATTTGCCTATTATTATGTCTGGGGAAACTGATTGTTCTTATTGGAAACTTCTGCAGCCAATGGGGATTTGAGAAGTTGGTTTTCCGGAATTCAATCACCGGGGTGAGGAGAGACAGGAAGTATGCGATTCAGGCCAAGAATGCGTATGCCACAGGTGTACATATGTCTGAAAACATCATCGGCAACACCACACACAAGACGGAGCACCTCATCCGGTACTACCACTACCACAACACCATCAACGTTCTCGGCGAGGTTTGCCGTGAGTTTGTGCCCATACCGCCCAATGGTGGACTAACATGGTCCGAGAAGACACCCTGGTACTACGACGACAGCATGAAGCGCGTAGCCGACGCTGTACGTGAATTCGAGAGGGCAACCATTGGCGATGTGCGGCTATGACAGTGACCACAGAGATGAAGAGCTGATGTACAGTAATGCATTGCTGTGAGCCATTCATGGAGCTTGGTGACAGCATTTGTGTCTTCCGGATGTTAACGGTGGCCTTTGATTTGGGGCTATCTGAGATGATAGAGAGGCAACGAAAGTGATGCCGCAACCTCAAGGGAATGGCAGATTCTATACCTGTAATGGCCCTGTGATGTTCTGATTTGTGACAAAGGTGAGGAATTTGTAAACAAATATGTGCCCATGTAAATCCAATTGTTTTGTTGCCCATTCGTACAGAACTGTATTATCTTCTTGAAGTTTCAGCAATGTAGAGATCACCCATAACTGTGATGCAACAATGTAGATATGAAATTATTTTAAACTCGTCATTTTATTGGAACAATAAGTAACCCTGGAGCCAATAAGTCAGCTGTTTTTGGCCACATTCTTCTGGGATAAGGCTATCTCCAACAACATTCCTCATCCCACTTCCTCAAATCCCATCCCACTCTGTACGTCACGTCAGCTACAGTACAAAACAGTATCAAACAGCGCCAAACAGTGTTTTGAGGAACCGATTTAAGGATCCCCATTGGGGACAGCCTAATAATATGTAGTAGAGGTGAAGATGGTTTTGAATTTCTTGGGGCCATAAGTCTTGCAGCTAGAGGGGGAGGGGAGGGGGTAGTAGGGACCGGAGGATGGGCATGGTGGTGTGGACTGCAGCGTTGCATGATTGCGGAAGGCTGTCTTGGCTGGCCCTGCTGCATGAGGGCAGAGGGCGTGGCATGCTGGAGGTGTCTCCAGCTGCTGCCTTCCTTGTCATGGCATTCCTTGACGTCTCTGCTCATTGCCTGGTGGGCCAAATGCCCCCATGCCAGATTTGTTGGGACGTTTAAGCTGGGTGACCACTAATAAGGGTCCCCTTTAGATCAACTCAGCCATTTGTGACACTTGGGTTCGATGGATGCACATCGTCGTTTTCAGGGTAGTGTTCCTGTCAGTCACTCATAGGTTTCATCAAACTTGTTGAATTCCACTCCCTTTCATAATTAGTACTCAAATTTGCGATCATTCTTTCTGTTGGAAGATTGGGAACTAGTATTGTCTTTATGGTCTGAGGATGCAGAAGTTTATGTGCACAGCGAGCTGGTTGAAAATGAGACATGTGTATGCTCCTATATGGTACTGTAAAAGGGATCCCCACATTAATTGGCAGACCTTTTTTTTTTTGTACCTTGCAGAACAGCGTAAATACATACAGCAAGTTGGGGACAGTTCACGGTTGCGTGCTTGCTGTAAATTCCCATTCCAGATTTGTGTACTGAATTTCCGGAACGGAACAAGTAACCCAGACTGCACGAGGAATGCTCAATAAGCTGTCACTGTTCCATCGATCTTGTGTAGCATCTGATTCCATGCATGGCCTGAACCCTGAAGATACCGTATGTGGCAGATGTGTCACGCTGGCTGGGGACTGGGGAGGACATGAAGGGCAGATGAGCAGAGAGAAATACAAATACTGCTAGCACCAGCTCAACTCTATATATTCCCCTGGCCTAGCGCTGCAAACATCCAAACCATTTTGTACCACCGGAAAACGAAGGCGCCACCCGGCCCTTGTGCACGACACCTCTAATGAATCCACCAAGAGACGTATTCTTCCGTGTCGTTTCCCTGGATTCAGTTCCAGGCTTGGTGCTGTTGTCCCTCCCAGAAGCACAGGAAAAGATCCATCTCTCTCGGCAAGAAAAAAAAAGGAGCCAACCGTTGTGGACTCGCAGAATTACGCTTTGCGTACGTGTGGCCGCCACCAGCTCCTCAGGCTTTCGTTCAGAGCGAGAAGCCAGGAAATCTGTTCGAGGATTGAGGTCCAGCGAGGGCACGTACAGTTGCTTGTCACTGACCTGCACTGCACTCCTGCAGGAAGGTCCCGGCCCGGCAGGCTCGAATTCTTCTTCTTCTTCCTTTTTTCCTGAGCAATTCGTTGTCCTCGTCTACACTAGCTAGTATCGGCTGTATGTAAAGCCGTCTTCACCTGAACAATTAGGTAGCAGGATGCGTCTTGGCATGCAGTGATCATGTCAAAAATAATCCCCATATCTCTGCTTCTCTAGACCCCGGGCTCTTTTATGATGAGGTACTGCATACCCCGTGCAAGCTCTCTGTAGAGATTCATCAGAGATGGCTGCGCTGAATGACACAGGAGCGTCATCCCCACACCCAGCGTGATGAATTGATGATGGATGGCGGTGCCACACGCCCACCACACGGCGTTGTTTCAATCCCCCTTTTTTGGGAAAGAAAAGCATGTCCGAGATGGTCTGTCAGATTGTCATTCTGCCAAGGAGAGTGGACGGGTCAGCCAGGTGACACGACCAAACGATAATACAGATTATTTTAAAAAAAAATCGAATTGATAAACGATGCATAGACATTTCCAGACACGATGCTTGATCGCCAAGGAGATTGCTTTGCTTGCTCAGACAGTTTGGACCATCACTATCAGGAGTCAGGACGCTGCTGATAGAGACGAGACGATGCCTATCCATTTGACCTTTCAGAAGAAGAACGAGAGAGAGAGAGAGAGAGAGAGAGAGAGAGAGAGAGAGAGAGAGAGCAAAGCTGGTGGTCACTGGTCAGCCGTGACGCAATAATCACGCAGAAGCTAAAACACGCCCGCCCATTTCCTTCTTTTCCTGAGGCTTAGTATTCTTAAGCGGCAGGACAGGTGGAAGGACTCGTCGGCGGCGGCCTTGACACGCAGCAGCAGGCAAAGGGCGGCGTCCAGCGTCCTTGTCAGGCGGTCGCGAGATGCCGGGTTGACGACGCTTCCGGCTTCGCTTCCGTGATCACGGCGCTGAGCTTGGCTTGGCGACCTGGGGTGGGGTGGTGCCTGGATCACAGTCACTGCGACAGGACAGCAATCCAATCTCGGGGATTGTCCCTCCCTCGGCCATCGAGGTTCTTGGCCTTGTTTCTGTTCGGCCAGTTCATTTTTCCCTCTTCCCAGAGAAAAAAAAAATGTTCCGTTCGGCCTTCGAGTATTGTTTATTTTAGGAACAGAAAGGAGAAGAAAAAAAATGGGCTGTGTTTAGATCCACTGCACTGTAGCGCTGAAAAGCACTGTAGCGCTGAAAAATACACTGTAGCATTTTTCGTTTGTTTGTGGTAAATATTGTCCTACTATGGCCTAACTAGGCTCAAAAGATTCGTCTCGTAAAGTACATCTAAACTGTGCAATTAATTTTTTATTTCATCTACATTTAGTACTTCATGCATATGCCGGCATTTTGATGTGATGGAAAATCTTCTTTTTGCATAGTGAAATTTGGAAGGAAATTTTGGATCTAAACATCGCCATGGCCGCTTTCGCTCATCGGACTCGGACCTCTCTCTTTCAGAGCGTCAGAGACGAAGACGACGGTGGCAGTGGGCTTTGCCCTTCTCGGCTCGCATTCCCACCCGCCACTTGAAAAAAAAAAAAGAGGCCCCGAGCCCGCACCACCGGCCCAGCAGCGGCCCATCCGCGTCGCTGTCGGCCCCTCCCTCCCTTTCAGAGCCCATGCAGCTTGGCCATGGAGAATTGGCGAGGAAAGATGGAGGCAGGCCAGTCAACAAGTGGCGAGTCCAGACTCCAGACCACCACCAGGAACGGAAAGCAGCCACCGGAGCTCGGCGGTCACGACTAATCCGAGAGGGGAGACGGCGACGGCGACGGCGAGGCCGGCCGGCGGATACGCGTTACTTTCCGGCAGTTAATTAAACCGGTGCAGGGCAGTGCCCTCAGCTCGCTGCTCCTGCGCGGCTGCACCGTGCGAACCGGGTGGATGAAAAGGCCGGTCGATCGAGGCGCCCTCGCCAATCAGCCGTCACCGATCACGCGACCAAACAGCCAACCGATCAGTCGTGTCGTCAGGAATGGAACCGCTGGACTCGATCGATCCATCGGCCTGTGTGTACCTGCAGCTCCTTTCCCTATATATCGTCAGTGCTGGAGAATTGAACGAATCCATGCCCTAGTTCGTTCGATCCGGCGGGCGCGGCTACGGACAAATGACTGACGCCCGCAACGCAACAAACCGCAGATGATCGCTGCTGTCCATGCTCATGACGTCAGGGATCGATAAATAAATAGCATACGTATATAGGTCAGGAAGAGATTCATGCATGGCCGATCGAGAAAATAACAGTAGTACTACAATACTACATGAAACAAAACCCCCCAAAAAGAAAAAAAATCAGAGAAGATATATACGTACTACTACCTCGATCTAGCTTGACCAGCAAGCCTACCACCACTAGCAAACCCAGCCGGCCGGGGAGGAGGAGGAGAGAAAAAAGGGGAAGAATCGAGCAGAAAGGACAGAGGAAATTTATAGCAGAGCGAGAGGTGCATGCATGGAGCAGGAATGTCCATGGGTGAGGAGGATAGAGTGATCAGTTTTTCACAAACGTGCAACGCACGTTTTTCATTAAAAAGAAGAGAAACAAACAAACAACAAACTACGGTCAGCCTAGGCTAACCGGGAGCGACCGTGGCGACCACCTGATAAGGCTTAATTTACAGACATTGCTTGCCATCAGTGGAGGGTGATGGGCTGTGAAAGGGGGCGAAGGTCGTTTCCAGTTCCGGCGTCGTCCGCCAGCCTCGTTCGTCACTGCCTGACTGACTCACACTTCGATCGGCGGCGTGTGCGTGGAAAGAAAAAAATCTCCCACGTCTTTCGTCGCTGCTGCTGCTGCGGCTAGGCACACGCACACGGTGGTTGCAAAGCTTTTCCGGCGGAGAGCAACTTGCAAGCCGGCCTCCCCGTTCGGATGCCTTTTGGTGAAACTTTAGAGGATTTGTGCTCGGCAAGCTGATTGCTTTCATACAAGTTTCTGCTATTCATACCAAAAAGGGGAACGGGGCAGAGGATCATATGACTAAGTTTCGGTTTAGTGCGACTTTTATATATGTTTATAATCAATCATAGCGTATATTACACCATGATCAATTTGATCCGCAAATGTATAAGTCATGTTTAAACTACGGTTTTAATTACCATACATAGAACAAGTGAAAATAAGTAAAGGATATTTTTGTGGATTTTTTTTTGATGCGATAAGTAATCAAACACATGTCAGATAAAAGTTAAATGTATCATGCATTTAGAACGGAGGGTAGTAACTAGCTAGATTTTACATTTGAAACAACACGAGAGAGAGAGAAAAAAATGTTTACAGCAGTATATATTCGACTCCAAAATGGCACCGTACCACAACATATATTATATCCATACTTTTTTTAACGTGTGACGCCATTAACTTTTGAATATGAATTTCACTTTGTCTTATTTAAAAAATTGTGTAAAAACATATCTGTTTTGAAGTATCTTACTATTACTAATTGGAGATTCTAAAAGTTGCACCAATTTCAAAGCGCGCTAGAAAAAAAGATAAATCCAAAAAATTCTCACAATAATCAGAAACATCCGACCATCAATTGGCAGATTGAAATATTAATAGCCATTAGATCTGTTTTCTAAGTAATTACCCACCTCCACCATTATGAAAGTTCTTGAGTTCAACTCTCAATGAAAGCAAATATCCTCTTTTTTTCATTATATATATTTCCTAAGTAATTACCCACCTCTGCCATTACGAAAGATCTTGAGTTCAATTCTCAACGAAAGCAAATATCTTTTTTTTAGATTTTTCTTATTTTAAAATTTACCTTCAGTTTTTATCTTTTTTTCATTAAAGATGCTAGAAACCTTTCCATGAAACAGATATTTTGTAGACTTTTTGAAATTTTTATATCAATCCTCACAAGATGCGCTAGAAAAAAATAAAATTATAGAAATCCTCACAATAATAAAAAAAATACCCTATCATCAATTAACACGTTGGAATCTTAATAGCTATTAGATCTGTTTTCTAATTAAGTAATCACCCACCTTTGCCATTATCAAAATAATATTGAATAACCCCTAAAACTACATATTAATTACCCACTCTGCCAATATAAAAGAAAATATGAAATAACACCCTAAATTTATATCTAATTGCTCACATTTGCTATTTTGATAGGATAATACCAAATATCCCTTTTAATTTATATTTGAATTGTTCACCTTAGTTATTATGACTGATAATATGATGAAAATAACCCCTCAAAATTATATTAAAATCACCTATTTTTGCAATCGATCAAAGATGCAAGATTTGTTATTATAAAAAAATCTAAGAATAAAAATATATCTATATATGTTGTACGGTTACGCATAACACATTTAAAACTCTAACCCGTGCTTTCGCACGGGTTGATTGACTAATACTTCTAATGATAAAAGAAGTGACAAAAATGTATATCATATCTTATCTTACTATTACTAATTATCTTACTATTACTAATTGAAGGTTCTAGAAGAAACATTGTTTCCAAAGCATGCTAGAAAAAAGATAAATCTTAAAAATTCCAACAATCTTACTATTATTAATTGAAGGTTTTAGAAGAAGCACTATTTTCAAAGCACGCTAGAAAAAAAATAAATCCTAAAAATTCCCACAATAATCAGAAACATCCAGCCATCAAATGGCGGATTGGAATATTGATAACCATTAAATCTGTTTTTTATGTAATTACCCACCTCTGCCGTTATGAAAGGTCTTGAGTTCAACTCTCAACGAAAGCAAATATCTTCTTCTTTTTTAAGTTTTTTTTATTTTCAATTTTACCTTCAATTTTTGTCATTTTCCCATTAAAGATGCTAGAAACCTTTCCATTAAATAGATATTTTGTGCTTAATTTTACTATTAGTAATTGTACACTCTTTTTAAAGTTTTCACGTTAACTCTACAAGATGTGCTAGAAAAAAAATCATAGAAATTCTCATAATAATTAAAAACATCCGATCATCAATTGACAGGTTGTAATCTTATTAGACATTAGATTTGTTTTATAAGTCATCACCCATCTTTGTTATTATAAAACAATATTAAATAACCCCTAAAATTATATATTAATTACCCACTCTATTATTATGAAAGGAAATATGAAATAACACCTTAAATTTATAATTAATCTCTCACATTTGCTATTGTGATGGATAATACCAAATAGCCCCTCTAATTTACGCAATTGTTCACCTTAGTTATTGTGACTAATAGTATACTGAACTGAAAGTAACTCCTCAAATTTATATTAAAATCACCTACTTTTGCAATCGATCAAAGATTATCTAAAATAATTAAGCATACATGTAAAGTAGCAAGATATGCTATTATAAAATACAAAGTATAAAAATAGATCTATATATATTGTACTGTAACACATAATACATTTAAGCCTCTAACCCATGCGAAAGCACGGGTTGATAGACTAGTTTGTTTAATTAGGTTTTATCAACAATATAAAGAGAGAAACACATGTCAAAAGTAGACGGTGTTCTACATTTGGAATCAGAGGTAGCAACTAGCTACCTTTTACATTTGAAACAACACAAAAAGAGAGAGAGAGAAGATGCGAACCATAAAAATGACGTGTGCAACACAAAAGCACAGACTAGCTAGGCGCGAAATCTTGCTATAGACCCTTCGAAAAAATGGTTAATATTGTGAGTACCACAAATTCATGAGAATGTATCGATATCATGCATGTGCCGTGCACAGACAACAGGAAGTAAAGCATTGTCCTCTAGAAAAAAATTATTTCAAATAACGTGTTTGAATAAAACAGCTGTCATTATATATAGGTGACGTGCAATAATGTGAGCAATAAACATCGTGTTGAAGCTACTGTATTATATTGCATTCAGCCAACATATGCTTCTTTCTAGAATACTTAGCAGTCATCATAACACAGTCCTTGCAAGTGTACCTGTACATGACGGTACACCTGTTGAGTACGTGTTAGAACATAGGCATGGTTTACCACACCATCGTCTCCATCCTCTCCTGACTCCTTGAGCGTGGCTTTGGGGCCCAAGGTGCCATTTGCACAAAATGGTATAATTATCATGGTGATTAATGAAATGGATAGAGATTATCCGGAGGGGGTTCGTGGCCAAGGCAAGAGGAGGGAAAAGGCCGAGGAAAAGAACTCGCTCTTGGTATTATTTTTGGAAAAGAAAGGTAAGATCAAATGGACGCCTTCGTCATCTTGCACTAAGGTCTTCATCAACACCCCCCGGTGGCCATCTTCCACAAGCTAGAGTCCCTATCGGACGGTCTGTATTGCTCGGCGTGGGAATCCCTTTCCCTCTTCTTTTTCTCCGCCTTCCCGTTCCGTTTATTCTTCTTTTCAAACAAAACCTTTGTCTAGTCTCGTTTCACGGAAGGAACCCTCCTTTTGTACATCCATACATAAATACTTGGATTTCCTGGTGTTAAAAGATGTATTCTTTCCCACCTTTGTCCCCGTATGTTGTGTCTATTTCAAATTACAGCACTAGTAATTTTGTCCTAAGCCAAATTTCTCTTGCTTTAACTAGTTTTTTTTTCTAAAATATATATTAACGTTTAGAATGCGTATCCAAGAAATGCAGTATAAAAACATATTCTAGTGATGGATTATTGGTGTTGATGAAACTAATTTAGTGCAACAGAGATGTTTGTGACTTTTGATATAAAAAACTTGGTCACAATTAGATACGTTTGATCTAGGTTCATAAGCTTTAGCGACGATGAACTAGTATACTCTAGAGCAAAGAGAAAAAAAAAATACATTTGCATTTGATGATGAGATACTGAGACTGATGGAGCACCGATTTTATTTGTCGCGTCAGAGTGGTGTATGACGAGCCAGGTAGCGTGGGGGGAATAATATGTTTTCATTTCATTTCATTTATGAGCGAAGAAGCAGCAAATAAAGGAATCGGCGATCGAGTGGAGGATTGCGCAATTACGTGCAAGGATGGGCGTGGAGCCGCGAAAAGGGATGATTTCTTTTGGGGAGCTTTAGCTATCGCAGGAAAGAGGCGTCGACACGTCTCCCACGCAAACCAAACCGCCTTACTCCGCCGTTTCCATCGCATTTTTCTTCTTCCTCCCCACGCGCCGTCTCTCTCTCCTTCCTTGTCATCGAGAAATAAAAAAAAGAACAAGATATTATATACATGTATACATGTATATTGTCGCTATATGTATATGTATATATATAAATTTTCGATCGCTTTCGTAGCGGCGAGGCGATATATACTTTGAGAGAGAGCAAGTCGCCACCACGGGGCGCCGAGAATTCTTGGATTTCCAGAAGCCCCGAATTGAACCGGCGAATCCCCTCCTCATCTCCCCGTCCAGCCGTCGTCCTCTCCTCCCTTATCGATCCCAGACCCTCCCGGCGGCCGGTCGCTCAACTCCAATTGCTTCTTCTTCTCGTTCCTTTCTTCTTCTCGTTCCTTTCTTCTTCTACCCTACCCCTACTACTACCCTGGGAAGCAGGTAATAACGATTGACAGATAATCCGTTGATAACTGTTATTAACCGCCGGGGTTGGGCCCCTTCCATCACATCGTGGAAGGTTTAATTTATGATCTCTGGGCTGCTTTCTGCATTCATCCTCCGATCCTTGGCCGGCCAGTTTCCCCTGATGCTTTATTTTCCTTCCTTTCTCTTCGTTTTTAGCAATCTGCAGGCACAGGCACCGGGTTTTATTTGAGTCGTCGTCCGTTGCACTTGCACCACCGAGAGCTGTAGCTCTGGAGGACCTTATACCAATGGTATGTAAATTCCCCATCTTCGATCTTTTGCTACTGATGAAGTGTACATCGATCGGTGTGTATGGGGGGTAGAGTCGATCAGCATATATATGTGTGCGTCGCTTGTGTTTCATGTGCGCATATACATGATATAAAAGACTTGCATTTGATTGGGATGGATTGCTGTGTGCTAGATATAAGCTCTGATGGATGAGGCAGTGGTGGTGGTGGTGCAGGTGATGGTGAGCGTGGCGAGCCCGAGCCCCAGCCCCAGCCCGAGCCCGATGGTGCGGTCGGAGGAGGACCTCGGCCCGCCATGGCTGCGGCCGCTGCTGGGGACGAGCTTCTTCGTGCCGTGCCGGATGCACCCGGAGCTGAGCAAGAACGAGTGCAACCTCTTCTGCCTCGGCTGCACCGGCGACGCCCTCTGCGCCTACTGCCTCCCGGCGCACCGCGACCACCACGTCGTCCAGGTACGTACACATATATGATGCCTCTACTGCCTGCTGCCTGCTAGTGCTCTTCCTCCAACGCCGCCGCCGGCCGGTCAGCAAGATGCATCATGTGATGTATATATGCTACATATATATGCTGCAGATTCGTCGGTCGTCGTACCACAACGTGATCCGGGTGTCGGAGGTGGGGAAGCTGATCGACATCTCGCACGTGCAGACGTACGTGATCAACAGCGCCAAGATCGTGTTCCTCAACGGCCGGCCGCAGGCCCGCCCGGGGAAGGGCGTCACCAACACCTGCGAGATCTGCTGCCGCAGCCTCCCCGACGCCTTCCGCTTCTGCTCCCTCGGCTGCAAGGTACTGTACTGATCATATGAATCCTCTTCGTCTTCTTCCTCCTGCATGCTCGATCTCTTCTTCTACCCATGAGAGGTTCATTCATTTCATCCCCTTCCATCTTTTTCTCCCTTTCTTTTCTGTTCCTCTCTGTGTGTGTCTATGTCACCTCTCTCTCTCTACCTTTCTCTCTCTCTCTCTCTCTCTCCTCTTTCTCTTTCTAAAAGGCAGGCAGGCCCCGGGCTGTAGACCTGCTCTGTAGCACAGGTAGCGGCGTTTTTGTCTGATGCTCGGCGGCGGTGGGGGCCAGGTCAGGGCATCGGAAGGCAATGTGTCCGTCCCCGCACGGCGGCACCGCCACATCACCGCGCATGGCACGGCAGGGGCCGGGCAGCTCCCCTGTGCTGCTGGTGCTGTGAGTGCGACGATTATTGCCAAGAAAGCAAGCAGCCGGATCCTTTGCTACCGCGGAAAATAAAGGGATCCATTCGTTCGCGCGCGGCCGGCCATGGACGATGGATCGAGTTCGCTGTCGCGGGTCATCCGATCCATTTCCTTTTCTTTTCCTGTACTCGTGCATAGCTTCCCCGGCCAGCGTGCATGGCCTCCGCCTCGATAACCACCGGCGGCGACCTGCATTGGCAGACCTCGGGACGGAGAAAGCCAGGGGGGAGGAGAATTCGGCGCAAGACTGAGGGAGCGCCGGACGGATCATCCAAGACACAAAGAATTCGGTGGTGCAAAACAATCAAGGGCTAGATCCTACCCAAAATCCTACATATGCTATATATAATCAAGCATTTATGAAGATTATATATTGTCCGTCCATCAGTCTTAAGAAAGCATTGTTCCAGCTAGCTATTAGTGTCTTTTAAAACGCCAGAAGAAAAAACATTCTGAACCCAAGCACGCCGCGCTGCTGGACTCCTACATTGATTTGTGCTGCCAAGGTGCGTGCAACCGATATCTTTCTTGTAGCACATACTACTACATAGGCCAGATTAGGAACTAATAAAGACCCTCCAGGCTCCTAGCAGTTGCTGTGGTCCCTCGAGAAAAGGGTAGCGGTTGTTATCACATTTTGGCCCCATCTGCAAGAACAGCAAACTAACTCCAGTTTTCCTCTAAAAAAAGTAGTACAGGCATTACATAACTCACGAAGACATATCCACACATATATTGGGAACGAAATTGAGCTTCCATATATGCATGGTTCTAGTATGCATTTTCTGTGGGAAACATATTCTATGGATATATGCACCAATTATTGCACTCTCTGAACTTTGGGTGCGTTGGTTAGTGCGCAGCCGTTAATGCAACAGAAAAGAGGTCCACATATATCCTATTCTAGCCTATTTCCATCCATCAGGAATGGTGTTCCCAATAGAGACCAGCAGACCATATATATGGATCGTTTTACCATAGCATATGGACAGCAGTACTCCAGCTCAAATAATCACAACCCCAGCAGAAGTTTTTTTTTATTAAAAAAAACAGTGGTATCTCATACCCCAATGCATGCCGCTATAGTAAAAAACTAATCTAGCTTCAATAATAATAGAGTAAGCTATCTAGCTACCTGACGGTTGCATTGCACTAGGACTAGGAGTTGAACCTTTCATTATCTAAAAAAAAGGGAGTTGAACCTCTCACTGTTCTTAAGTTTAGGATAAAGCTGCTTTCAGGGAGTAGGTAGACTTGAGGCATCATCAGCTACTGAGGATCTCTTCTCACCCGAGAATGCTCCTCTTTTATTTTTTTTCAATTCGTTTTCTTTTTGGGCCGACTGATGAATTATCCAGTTAACCCGCTATCACTTGGAAAGGATGGGGAGATGGAGTGCGTTATCCGGATAAAGTTGACTTCTCTCTGGAAGTGATGTTCTACCAAATCTCCTTGTTTCTTTGTCGGGCTTGGTTATATATAGAGCTATCAAAGTATGGTTGTGGTGACGGTATCGTTGCAAATTTCAGTGCTGGTATCTGCTAGCTAGTTTAACATATAGAGAGAAAATGACGATCCAGAGGCTTCCTTTAGGATCAGATATACATGTCCCCACTCATTATGCCCTAGAGAGAGAAAGAGAGAGGGTTAGGCTGATGGTCAGGATTAATTACCTAGGTCATTGGATACAATACTTCTCGACTTCTCGTGGGAACTACATTCTTTTTCTGCAAAAAGATGTGTTTTTTTTTCGTCCTAAGCAGACTATTCATGGACAGGCCGATACACAATAATCTGCAGTGGTACACCTGTTGATTTTGCCTTTTGACAACTGAAGGATCATCAGAGGTCTCAGGTCACAAGCAATGCAGTTTAATTTGCGAGCTCTAGAAAGAAAGAGTAGGAAAGCTAATCGACGTCAGCTGGACAGCGAGCTGATGATGTGCTCCCTGTTCACAGTTAGTGCAATGACGACAGATCCAGAGATAATAATACGCTAGCTAGCTCCATCATGGAGGTCTCCTTTCCCTCATTTTTTTTTTCTCCACACGTCCTCATCAGCTCACTTCACCGATTCTCTCGACAGCTACACTTGTGGCCATGAGCGAGGAATGCAGAACCAAATTCCACTTCGCTAATCTCTGTGCTTCTCTCAGTACTGATGCCAGCGTGTTATCATCATCATCATGATAAACCCCCTGGCCATAACCATTATATGATTATATATCCCCTGATGATGGATCGATTCTGATTTAATTTCGGCTGCCTTTTTTTTGTGGCGTACGTACGTACGTGTTGATTGATTTTTTTTCTTCTTCTTCAGCTGGGAGGGATGCAGTGGGACCCGAGCCTGACGTTCGCCATCCGGCCGAAGCGCGGGCCGGGCTCCGGCGACGACGGGTCCGGCTCCGACGACGACTCGTTCCTCAGCCCCAAGAAGCAGCCCCGGAGGATGGCGGGGCTCGATCTCGGCCGCTTCGACCACCGCCACGGCGGCATCCGGTGGTCCGACGACGAGGGCAGCAGGTCCAACAACAACGGGCCCATCACGCCGGGGACGCCGCCGATCAGCCGGTGCCGGCCGTCCAGGAGGAAAGGCATCCCCCACCGCGCCCCCTTCTACGGTTAGCCGCCGGTGCAATGCATCATGCCACTCGCACGTCTAATCGAGCAGCGAAGTGATCTGAAATTAATCTGCTGCTGGTAGGTCACGCACGCACCATATATATTGATATATAGCTAGCTAGGTAGGTGTATATTTAGCTATAGCTAGCCTGCTGTTACATGTAGTTGTATACATGTATACATAGATGCATACACACACACAATATATATAATGTACATGCAAGATATATTGACAAGTATGTGTAGACATAATAATAATCTGGAAGGAGATAGAAACATGAATAGGTAGGGTTTGGATTTTAGTAGCTTGGGTTAGTAGTAGCAGCAGCAGTCGAGATTGATATGTGAAAGTGAAGAATAAGCATCATCATGTATTTGTCTCGGTTTGTAGCGTCTGGCTGCTTGCCTCCACCACCCAATGCGTTTATTAGCGTTGTGGTGTGTGAACCCTAAAGGTTTTTGTTAGTCTCCTTTTTGTTAAGGGCTTATTAATCTGTACACACAGTGTGTGTGTGTGTATATGTTTGTGTACTTGGAGAAGAAGGGAAGGAATAACGCCACGCCTTGTTGCGGTGTGTATGTATGTACTAACTTGCGACCTGCAAAAAAAAAAAAATCTCTGTAAATTTATTATTCTCTATATGTGGTCTGTTGTTTGCTACTAGCTAGGTGTTGTAGCTTTTAATTTGGGCGTCACCATCATGGATCCGGTGCTACATGCCAAATCGATGGGGCGGAGTCGATATCGATCCGAACAGGAAGAAGAAAGGTGCATGCTAGAGAGGCGGCCTGGCTAGATAGATAATTAACGTTGCGACTCTGATGGGCCGGGGTCTGAAACTCTGTACAAACAGCGTTGCCGGTACGTGCTGCCTCTGTCACGGCCGTTCACTCTACTTCATTATTGGTTGGTTTGGTCACAGTCGTCACAGCGCTCTGCTACTGCCCTCACGGCACGGGTAATAGTATTCCGCCGGGGTATATATATGCTGCAGTGCAAGATGGCCTTGTTTTGCCTCGCCGGGTCTGTCTGAAAAGCAAGAAGAAGAAGCTACTAGTACTAGCCTGACAGTACTGACAACTACTATGAACTAGTATGAATGCTCCGAACTCCGGTCGATTTCCATGTCCAAAAGGAAAAACGAGATGAGAGCGTGAAGATTTACCGGTCTTTGAGTTAAAAGGTGCGGCGTGGGCGTGTAATCAACTTGATCTTAGCTCGCTCTCGCAGAGACAGGGCAACGGACGAGAAGCATGCAGCTGGTGGACTGGAGCGCCCTTGGGTTGCCGGGTAATGCAGCACCCTCTCACTAGTGCATAGCAGCCCAACACCGGCCCAGCTAGCCCGCTCCGGCCTTCTTCAAGTCAGAATTCAAAACGCACACGGCCTTCCTTGAAGAGAGGGCGCGTGCATCGCATGCGGCGTGGGGGTCAGATTTTGCAGATTTTTTGTTCCTCAACGAAATCGATTCACAATTACAATTTTTTTTTGTACGCCCATGATATTTTTCACTGCTATATAATATGATTAATTAATATTATGGACATTGATGAACAAAATATTGGGTGGTTGTGATATATATAGAGAGAAAAAGATGTACGGAGTATTGTGTAATAGAAATACAGAGGAGCAGTCAACCGGCAACGAACTGGCGACGCCCGACGGCCAAAAACGGGGTCGCAAACGGGCGGGGCCACAGCCACACTGGGCGGAAGGGGAGCAGTGAATCGGTCGTCCGTGGTGTCCTGACCCCTGCCTGATCAGAAAAGGTACGATCGGGGAGACCAACTTGCTGAGCAAGAAGAAGAGTGCGGTGCGGCCGACGGGTTTGACTTTTGGGAGGGAGTTGAATCGAGTTTACTAGTAGGAGCAGCGTAGGAACGACGCGGAGGAGGAGGCCGGCACCCGGCAGTGGGTGGTGGTGGAACCGGTCGATTCGGAGGCGGCGGACAAGGGCAACTCTGCTGCGTGCGTGCGTGGGCTCAGGGAAATGGACGACTCGTGGGTGTACTTGCCGGACCGCGGCATGGCATGCTTGGGCTGTCTGTCAGTAGATAGGGCCCTTTGTGTAAAGGACTGTATAGAATTTTTTTTGTGTTGGGGTGTGTTTAGTGCACCGATTTTGGGCCAAAATTGGTGCCAGAAAGCACTGTTCTGAACTGAAAAGCACTGTAGCAAGTTTCGTTTGTTTGTGGTAAACATTGTCCTACTATGGTCTAACTAGGCTCAAAAGATTCGTCTCGTAACGTACATCTAAACTGTGCAATTAGTTTTTTATTTCATTTACATTTAGTACCCCATGCATGTGTCGGAATTTTTGATGTGATGGAGAATCTTCTTTTTGCATAGTGTATTTTGGAGCACTTTTGGTGCTCTAAACACAGCCTTGGATACGTGAATGTGCGATTACAGAACAAGTAGTACTAGCAATACCTCTCAACCAGCCGCAAGTACGTACGGTGTGGAAGCAGCTAGCTTCGGAGAAGTGAACCACACACGGCCGGCCGTACGTACTCCGCCGTGTGGTACACAGCACACGCACAGGGTGCGTCACGCGTGGTACAGGCGGCCGTACGTACGCAGTACAGACTATACAGAGGCGGGCGAGACCGAGGGGCCCGTTCGTCCGTCGGCTTTTGTGGCTTGTGCGGCTCTCCTCACCTGCGGTGCCAACCAATCAAATTAACCAACGACGAGGATGGCATGGCTCAGCCCCGTCGCCCGTCGGTCCGCCGTTGCATCATGCCCATCGATTTCCACTATGGTCATCTTTTTTCTTTTTTTTTACCCCGTGGCACGGCACATGGTCTCGGCTCTCGCAAGTGGCCGGCTTCCAGCCCAGCCCAGCCCAACCTAACCTAGGAGAGCTCCTACGACTACCCGCACGTAGTCCCTGATGCAAATGCCCCACCACTTAGTATACCTGCCGCACGAACGAAACTGACGAACGGACCGAGTAGCCATCTCTGGCCTGTGCTATGGTTATGGCTATATACTCCTCCGCTGCATGCGCGGCACTAGAGCCACTCGCCGCAACAAAAAGCGGGCACCGGGATTTTGGGCGAATCTACGTTGCGTGCAGGCGCCGGCACGCGAGTCTACTCTGGATTGGAAGGCACGCCAGAAAGCGTCGACGACGACGACGACGATGAATCCATCCATGCATTCCTGCGGCGGTTTCCGCCGGCCGGAGAGGGGCGCGTGCGTGCGCGACGGGCCCGTGCCGTGACTCGACTCACCCCGACGCGCGCGCGCGGACGCGGCCGGGGGGGGCGGACGCGGTCAGGTACACGCTCACGCGCCGTCACGCAGCCGCAACGACAACTGGTCCTGCGCAGTGTGTGTTCATTTGGGTTCCGCGTCAGCGCCCACGCGCCGGCCCCAGCCCCTGGTTTTCTTTCTTTCGGTCTGCTGCTGCTGCTGCTCCTCTGCTCCCTGGACTTTTCGGCTTGGACCCTGCGGATGTGCTGTTTTGCTGCCGCCCGACAGCATGGGTCGCAAGAGTACTAATTTGGGTGTGTTTAGATACCTGAAACCTGGCACTGTTCTGAACTAAAAAACACTGTAGCACTTTTCGTTTTTTTTGATAAATATTGTCCTAACATGGTCTAACTAGGCTCAAAAGATTCGTCTCGCAAAGTACATCTAAACTGTGCAATTATTTTTTTATTTCATCTACATTTAGTACTCCATGCATGTGCCGACATTTTGATATGATGGGGAATTTTCTTTTTGCATAATAAAATTTGGGAAAAGTTTTTTGGATCTAAACATGGCCTTTCTTGGAGCGGAGGTTATTAGGCATGGCCTTTCTTGGAGCGGAGGTTATTAGGCTTCTGTGTTCTCCTGTCGTCAGTGGTTTCCAACGTTCTGTGGGTGTGCGTCCTGCGTCTGCATGGTTTCAACTTGACTTCAAAGCCACATTCACATTGTTTTATGTTATGCTGTTAACTATAGCAAGAGCTCGCCAAGACCCATTGTGTCTCCGCTTCTTTTTTTTAAAAAAAATAAAACTGTTTGTTTTCTTCGTGTTACGCTTCCGTACTATTTTTCTATCGCGTGCATTAATTACAAACAGCAAGACTTGCTGGATTAAAGGAAACATGCAGCTCTCCGAAATAGTGCGGAATCAAGGGAGTGAACTGCTAAAAAAACAAAGACCGCCTTTTTTTTAGCAAACAGGCAAAAGAAAAGACAACCCCATTCTCTCTCTCGTCAACTTTTTTCCCTTCCCTCCTCCACTTCCGGCCGCTCTTCTATAAAACCCACCCCCGCCGGTCAACTCCGCTCCATTCCAACCCTTCCAAAACCATCCAACCGTGTCCACCAAAAGTTTCATGGGATCAGGCCTCTCCAGCACCACCCACCACCGGAGCAGCAGCAGCAGCGCCGCCTCCGCCGCCGCCTCGCTGCGCCACCCTCCGGCGCCGCCGCCGCCGCAGCCGCAGGCGGCGGCGGCGGCGGCGCCGGCCCTGGTCGTCGCGCCCGACGGCTCGCTGCGGGAGTTCGCGCCGGCGGCGCCCTGCCCCGCCTCCGCCGCCGACGCGCTCGCCGGCAATGCGGCGGGGCGATTCTTCCTGTGCAGCGCCGACGCGCTCTACTTCGGCGCGGACGTGCCGGCGCTCGCCGCGGACGAGCCGCTCCGCGCCGGCCAGATCTACTTCCTCCTCCCCGCCGACGCGCTCGCCAGGCCGCTCTCCAGCGCCGACATGGCCGCGCTCGCCGTGCGCGCCAGCGACGCGCTGGCGGCGAGGGCCGCGGGGCAGCGTGGAGGCCGGCGAGGGCGCGGGCGTCCTCGCGCTCGCGGCGGGCTCGTCAGGGCGCGCGTCGTGCCGGCGCCGTACGCGGACGGCGACGAGGAGGTCAACGAGAAGCTCAACCAGAGGACGCTGGGGGGATTCGAGACGGCTTCGCTGGGTCAGGCGAGGAAGATTGCCGGGGCGAAGCGCGTGGCGGCGGCGGCGGCGCGGCCGCCGCTGAGGAGGGCGCTCAGCACCATCGAAGAGGATGCCGAGTGATAGAACAGAAATGGCTGCAATTCGAAGCTCGCGTATTGGATGCGAGCAAAAGTATACTAAACGGAGCATAAGCCTGATTGATTGATAGGTTTTTAATTTTTTTTATTTGGATTAATTTTTTGGGTTAGCAATAGCATGTTACTGTTAAAGATTTAAAACACAAAAGAGCTTGAAATGATAGGAAAAAATTGCTCTTTTTCTATGGACTTTTTTTTGTGTGCGTATACCGGTTACAAAATGAAATGAATTTTTGGTCGTCGAGAGTTGGTTCTTCGCAATTTCCGATTGTTCTATTTGACTGATTCTGAAGCCCGTTTCATGGGCAGCAGCTGGTAGTTGATTTGTGCAAGCGTTCACACAGTTTTTCCTCTTTATCAAATTTCTGAGGCCTACGCGCTAGCTTGGATTAACAGCATCTCTAGCTGTATTAAATTTGAATAGTCCCGATTTTCTTATACAGGAGACATCTTAGACATACTCTCCTATGGACTCTCCTATATGTCAAAACTCAAATAGGAACAATACTAAACACAGTTTATTTATGTAGTGGTTGGAGGAGTCTTTTACTGCTAAAATCTTAAATAAAGTGTAAGAGATAAAATGGGACAACTCTTGAAGGTGCTCTAAGACCATCCCAACCCACGAAGTAAAACCATTGTCTATCCACTATTTCTATACTATTCTAACTATCTTTTTGTCAACAGTGACGCTACAGTGTTACACAGAATCTTTTTACTCCCCCATTGGGGGATAGCCTAAGCGCTCGCTGCATGTCATGGTTTTGAGAAACATGGGATGCGGAAGGGAAGGACAATGAATTTATCTTCCAAGATTCTAAAAATACAAGAGTAAAAGAAATATACTAGTACTAGTTTTCATATTGTAAGGTTTGATAAACATGAACTCACGAAACTCCCATGAAGTTCAATCTCTCGGTGGAATCCCATAAAAATCTTGCCAACAAACCACCATAAGAATTTCAAACTTTGTTCAAATGTGCTTCTTAGGGAAAATTTATACAGAATTTGCACACCACAAAATTCATCTACATTTTATTACCTTCACAAAGATCATGATTTCATACATTTCAAATTTTGGTAACAGGAGAATATGAAATGTACGGATGACCATTGAGTTGGGAACTTTTGACTACGCATAACGTCAAGATGGCCGAGTTGGTCTAAGGCGCCAGTTTCAGGTACTGGTCCGAAAGGGCATGGGTTCGAATCCCATTCTTGACATGACATTTCAATGTTTTTTGCAATTTGACTTCTTTTTTTCATCTGCCTCATCAATGTTGACCCGGTCCCTAGAGCGGACCAGAAGCAGCGACTATTCCGAGGCAACTTTTGACACCGGCGCAACATGCGCAGCCCAGGCAATATCGTGGGCGGCTGTGCTGTGCACTTGTGCTGCTGGTTGCTGAAGAGTTCACTGATCGATCCCAACTTCAAAGATCGACCTGCGACAACCTACGTGAATGGTCATGTGAACGAGAACGTAATTAGCGGAACCTGTGGTGGTGTGCTCCTTTCCCTTCGTCCCTTGGATTGGATCTTCCGCAACTGGTTTGTACTAGAGAGATCATTTATTAATATCCAGAAGATGTGCGACAAGACTTTTCTAGGTGCATATCTGGCATGTTGAACTGAAAATTAGTAGAGTATAGTGGAAGGGCAATATGGTCATTTTTCCATGCACTCATGCGATATCACCTGGGTGTTTGGTTCGGTCCATGTTTCATATGAATTATTGCCTCAATGTTAATTTGTCCCACTTTAAATAACGAACAAATAATTATATATTTTCCCCTTTCCCCTTAGACGAAGACCATTCGATAAATATGGATGTTTTATTTACTCGTGCGGGTACAATTAAAGACCATAATAAACTTTATAAAAAATTTTTTTACCAAAAATAGTTAAATTACATGCATGCTTATTAAGAGACTACATGAATAGATGCTTCACTGTAGGAGAAATTGATGGTCAATGTATATATCTCTTATGACCTGTTTAAATTATGGTACACCCCTGCTAAGAAAGAACGAATTGAAGGTACTACTACATATTGTCTCCGTGGAGCTGGAATTGCCTCCGGGGTCCGAGGCGTCGCACTGTGACGCGGAGCCGTACACCGCCGACAGCGACAGCGACAGCCACACCTCGCCCATGGACGGCCTTCTCCGGGGCTCCCGCGCCACGCACCTCAGCGCCAGACCGAGCAACGCGAGCGCCACGTCCGACGGGTAGTCCCCGCGCAGCCGAACGTCCAAGAACGCCGCCACCATGTCGCGCAGGAGTGGTTCGCGCGCCCCAGGACGGCCACCTCTGCGCCCACGTCCCCGGTCACGCGCTTCACCGCCGCCGCGTCGCCGTTGATCTCGGCGCGGTAGACCGACGAGCCTCCGACGCGCCGCTCCTCCGCGAACCCGGCGGTCGCCCTCTCGAGCTCACCGAACTCGTACACCGTCATCGGCGTCGCGGACGTCGAGGCCCGTTGCCGTCGCTGCTGCTACAGCACACTTCATCGCCATCGATCCCCTCTGCTGGCGCCGCGCCATGCTCCACCGTCGGCGGCGCGTTCCTTGAACGGTCGCCGCGCTGCAAGCGAGAAGTGGACAACGTCGCCGGCTGATCTGACGCTTCCCGAGCTGGAGCTGGAGCTGGGCGACAACAAGGGCGCCGTCATGTCAGGCGTGGCAGGCGAGTCCTTCCTTGAGCGGGACCAGCATGGTGGTGATGGGGTACACGGTGGAGTTGTCGGTGGGGCTGTTGGCGTCGAGCACGGCCTGGTAATCGGCGCGGAAGCGTTGGGCGACGGTGGACGAGTCGTCCTCCCTCTAGTCCGAGGACGTAGGTCACCAGGTAGTGCACCACCAAGGTACCTCACGCCGGTACCAACGCACCGGAGCGGCACGGCGAGCGAGATGTTCGGGTAGAGATCGAGGCTGTCGTGGGCGGGGTTCCATCTGCGCTGCGCCATGAGCGCCCGGCAGGTGGCGAGCCCCTGGTACGTGGCGTTGGCGATGGGTGAAGTAGGTCTCATACGCGCCGTGCTGGTTGTACCCCGCCGCGGTGCAGGCGCAGGGCGGAGCGGAAGGCGAGGCCGGGCGTGTTTGAATAATTGACTAAATTTTAACCACTAAAATTTAGTCTATTTGTATCCATGGCAGCTAATGAGCAGGCTAAACTTTAGCTAATCCTTGGACTAACCATTAGTGCATTAGCTCAAAATTAAAGAGCGAGTTTTTTAAAAATCTTTTTTACCTATAAAGACATAAATATACCTCTCACACTGGTCTCACTGTGCAGTTTGAAAAAGATTAGAAAGGGGTGGAAAGGCCTAAAACCCATAGATGCAAAATGTTTTATCCACTTTCTCTCTTTATTTGTCACCTTATTTTATACCCGCACCCACGTGTTATTTTTTTTTTCTTGATTTTAATGAGAAAGGAATGAGCCAATCAATCAGGTCTCCTTCCTTTAATTCTATTTTTCTTTTTTTCCTTTCTATTTTTTTTCTTTCTATTGTCTGATCGATCATCTCACAACACGTTCGTGTTGCACGTACATCTATGCTAATTAGCTCAAAAAACTGAGCTATGGTGGTGAGCTAATACCAATTCCTAGTATAATTAATTAAGCAACTAACAATTAGTCCATACTATTCAAACACCTTGTGACTAATGGCTAGAAAACTAAACTTTAGCCAGCTAAAACTTTAGATCTAAGCCTAAGTCGAGTGGTGCTCTCAAAATGGAGGTTCGTACATTGTTACAGCACTGATATGAGTGAGGATAGTTGGAGCAGTGATAGGAGGTGGAAGGACAGGGAAACCATTGAACTTTTCTTTTTGATCGGGGGAACCATTGAATTTGGCCTAAAGTTTTCACACCCCGTGGCGTTCTTGCCGCGCGGGCGGCAGGTGTAGCCGAGAACGGAGCTGCCGTTGGTGGCGGGGCGGCGCAGCAGTCGGTCTGCGCGTTGGCCTCGTACGGCTGCTGCGCTGCCACGACAGGAGACTGCCAGCCCATCGATCAGCGGCCCTGTTTAGATCCAAATTCTTGTCTCAAATTCCACTGTGAAAAAAGAAAATTCTCCATTACATCAAAATGCCGGCACATGCATGGAATACTAAATGTAGATGAAATAAAAAATTAATTACACAGTTTAGATGTACTTTGCGAGACGAATCTTTTGAGCCTAGTTAGGCTATAGAAAAACAATATTTACCACAAACAAACGAAAAATGCTACAGTGTATTTTTCTGCGCTACAGTGCATTTCAGTCCCAATTTCAGCGGATCTAAACACAGCCAGCGTTGACTGATAGTCTACCCTGCAGCTGTAGGTCAACTCGCGGTAGACGGATCCGCGATCCCGATTCCCCACCACCTCGCAAATTCGCGACCAGGTCCGGTTGTGTTGGTCCTTTCCGTTGTCGTTAGGCGGGCGCCATACGGCAATGCAAGGCCGTCCACATCCTGCGTAACCTGCGCGTGCGGTAACTTAACTACTATCCTTGGTACTTGCACCTTGTTCTCTGACCACGACACGACACCAGCTCCTCCGTCTACTATGGTCACCAGTTTTGGTGATCTGATGGATGTCCTTTCGGGAAAAAAATTCAAATTTAGGTCTATCAACTTGTGGTTTCGCTCTTTTGCAATCACTAATTTTGACATCGCTCTACTGCCATTACCAACTGAGAGCTCTATGCCATGCTACCATCCCACCTTCTTTTCACCAAATCAATTAGTACATTTAAGCAATTCTTCCATCTACATCTACACAGTAAAAAGAGCGGATTTTTATAATACCATTTTTCATCCAACAAAATCATATGGGTCCCTCACATTGGTCCAATGTATGGGCTAGAAACATTAAAAACGAATTGGAAAAAGGCTAAACCTGAGAGAAAAAATGTTTTCACCTTACTTTTTTATTTATTTTCTCATGTCGTTTTGTACCAATACCTACTTGATAGTTTTATTATTCTTAAATTAATGAACAATAAAAAACTTCGATTAAGTAGCCCTTGATTCTTTATTCATCTTTCCTATCCTCCTGATTGCTACACCAGTAATCATTTTTCTTTTTTTTTTCTCGGTGCCCTTTGTTTTTCTTTTTCACGCAATCAATACATAGAGGTACCAGGTATATACAGATTAAAACGAGGTTTATAACATGCGTGCCACATGTATGCCTATGCTAGTACAAAAAATTGACAAACTTAGGCTTAGAGTCGCGGATGACACAGATGTATGCGTGTAGTATGTCAATTTATTTATTTATTTATTTTTTTGAGACGACGTAGGCCTTCATCTTTTTTTTTGGATCTACGTAGGGCGTCATTTGAGAGAAAGAGCGGTCCATATAGGCCTTTAAGGCATCATGGGCCGGCCCAGCTGCATCCGGGGCGCCCTTATGTAGGCAACACCTTTCAGTCGTTCACCTTCACCTCTAAAAAAAAAAAAAGGCAACATCGTTCACCTGGCGCCAAGAATCTTTCATCATTCGCGCATGCTCCTGAACGTAATCTGAGCCGGTAATCACGGACGCTGATCAGATCTGATCCGTCGACCTCCTATGTCGGTTGCAGCAACGGCCGCGATCGATCCAACTTCCACCGACGTACGCGCGGGACGCGGGTCGATCCTTAGCACGCCGCAAGAAACGCATCATGGCAGCAGCAGCTCCCCGTTCTTAGTTTGCTTGGCCGCGCATCGCCGATCCCCCAAAACCCCAGATCGATTTTTCAATCCATCCCTGGTCATAAACCCTAACCACCGCTCCGATCCGCCGGTTCGATCGACTCCGCCATCCATGGCTCCCCTCCTCCTCGGCCCTCCCGCTATCCGCGGGGCTCGCCCGGTGCCGCCCCCCGCCGACGCCCCCGCCGACGCCTCCCACCCCTTCCTCGACCTCCTCGACGCCGGCTTCAACGCCAAGGCGGCGGCAGCGGCTGGCGCCGACGCCAACAAGCCGCGCAAGGCGCGCACCGAGAACGACTCCGCCACCTACGCCGGCTCCGGGAACCCCTGCCTCGACTTCTTCTTCCAGGTGGTCCCGGACACGCCGCCCGCCCGCCTGCTCGACCTCCTCGCCGCGGCCTGGGCCCGCGACCCGCTCACGGCGCTCAAGCTCGTCGCCAACCTCCGCGGCGTGCGCGGCACGGGAAAGTCCGACCGCGACGGCTTCTACGCCGCCGCGCTGTGGATGTACGAGCACCACCCACGTACGCTCGCCTGCAACGTCCCCGCGCTCGCCGAGTTCGGCTACCTCAAGGACTTCCCCGAGATACTCTACCGCCTCATCCACGGCGCCGACGTCCGCAAGGTCGCCAAGGCCAAGGCCGACGCCGAGAAGCAGCGCAGGGGCTTCAACCTTCGCGCGGAGAAGCTGGCTATCCGGAGGCCTGGCGTCTTCGGGGCCGTCGCGGTCCCTCGCCTGCCCATGGTCTCCGACTACCTCACCGCCGCGCTCTCCAACCCACGGAGGAAGTCCAAGAGCGGAAAGAAGAAGGCGGCCGCCGTGGCCCCGGTGGCGGAGACGGAGGAGCCTGATCAGGAGATGGCGACGGAGGTGGAGGAGCAGAAGCCCGAGGCGATGGAGGTGGATCAACAACAGGCCGCGGCGCCGCCCGCGAAGAAGCAGAAGACCACCACCAAGAGGGCGCGGAAGGCGGCCAAGCTCGCCGTGCAGTCGCTGGAGATGTACTACGGCGACCGCGCCTACCGCTTCCTGTTCGACTGCGTCGCCGAGTTCTTCGCCGGCCTCCTCTCCTCCGACCTCGAGCAGCTCGCGCCCGGCGGCAAGAAAAGGAAGATCGGGCTCGCCGCCAAGTGGTGCCCCACGCCGGACTCGTCCTTCGACCGGACGACGCTGCTCTGCGAGGCCATCGCGCGCCGCCTCTTCCCGCGCGACTCGAGCCCCGACTACGCCGCCCTCGCCGAGGAGCACTACTCGTACCGCGTGCTCCACCGCCTCCGCCGCGAGGTGCTGGTGCCGCTGCGCAAGGTCCTCGAGCTCCCCGAGGTGTACATGAGCGCCCAGAGGTGGTCCGAGCTCCCCTACACCCGCGTGGCCTCCGTGGCCATGAGGCGCTACAAGACCCTCTTCAAGAAGCACGACGAGGAGCGCTTCGGCAAGTACCTGGAGGACGTGGAGGCGGGCAAGGCCAAGATCGCGGCGGGCGCGCTCCTGCCCCACGAGATCGCCGCCGCGGCCTACCGCGGCGAGAAGGACGACGTGTCGGAGCTGCAGTGGCGCCGCATGGTGGACGACCTCCGTGCGAAGGGATCGCTGAGCAACTGCATCGCCGTCTGCGACGTGTCGGGGAGCATGATCGGCACCCCAATGGAGGTGTGCGTCGCCCTGGGCCTGCTCATCTCGGAGCTCAGCGAGAAGCCGTGGGCGGGCAGGGTGATCACGTTCAGCCGTCATCCGCAAATCCACATGATCAAAGGCAAGACCCTCCAGGAGAAGCTCAGCTTCGTTCGAGGCATGGATTGGGGAGCGAACACCAACTTCCAGGCGGTGTTCGACCGCATCCTCGCCACGGCGGTGGACGGAAAGCTGGCACCCGAGAAGATGATCAGGACCGTGTTCGTGTTCAGCGACATGGAGTTCGACCAGGCCTCAGCGAACCGGTGGGAGACGGACTACGAGGCCATCTGCCGCAAGTTCCGGGACGCCGGGTACGGCGACGTGGTGCCGCAGATCGTGTTCTGGAACCTGCGGGACTCGCGCTCCACGCCGGTGACGTCGACACAACCAGGGGTCGCATTGGTAAGCGGCTTCTCAAAGAACTTGGTCAAGATCTTCTTGGAGAACGATGGCGTGGTGAACCCGGAGGCTGTCATGGCCGCAGCGATCGCCGGCAAGGAGTACGAGAAGCTTGCCGTTTTCGATTGATTATTGGGTCTGTCTCGATATCAATCAACTGATATTTTGTCTCTGTATCAGTCGATGTCCTCTGCCGTTGGATGTGGATCCTGTGACCTACTTTCTTCTGCTGTTGTGTCTACGCGCCAAGGCAAAAAGTGACTGATCAGGGTGTGTTTAGTACCCAAATTTTCTCCCAAAATTTACTATGCAAAAAATGATTTCCCGTCACATCAAAATGCCGGCATATGTATGGAATACTAAATGTAGATGAAATAAAAAAATAATTGCACAGTTTAGATGTACTTTGCGAGACGAATCTTTTGAGCCTAATTAGACCATAGTAGGACAATATTTACCACAAACAAACGAAAAGTGCTACAGTGGTTCTACAGTGTTTTTCAGTTCGGAACAGTGTTTTTTTCAACCATGGCCGTGTTCAGCACCCCGATTTTGGGGTGAAATTGGGCCCAATTTGGGTCCAAAAGCACTGTTCCGAATCGAAATACACTGTAGCACTTTTCGTTTGTTTGTGGTAAACATTGTCCTATCAAGGCCTAACTAGGCTCAAAAGATTCGTCTCGTAACGTACATTTAAACTGTGCAATTAGTTTTTTATTTCATCTACATTTAGTATCCCATGCATGTGCCGGAATTTTTGATGTGATGGGAAATCTTCTTTTTGCATAGTGTATTTTGGAGCACTTTTGGTGCTCTAAACACACCCCATCTAAACACACCCTGAAGCGTTGTTTTTTGTCAGTCGATGTGTGACATATCGACGAGCCAGCTCAGTGTCCTGTCCCTTTTCTACTCTTTCCAAGCCGTCTCACGGATGCCCTTTGCTGTGTAAAAATCTGAGCCGGCTAGAGACACCCCGCCCCTGAGCCAGTGTTTGACCCCTCTGAGCCGGCTCGAGTCCCGTGAGAAAAGGCTTCGAGTCCATGCAAATACAGGAGTATTTCCCTCTGTTTTAATCACTTTTAATCACTGTTTCCTATCTGTCTATGTTGCTGTCAATTCTACTGCGCGTACATGATAGGATCTGTTTTGAGCATGTTGTGTCTCCCCTGGATATATATAACAAAGTGTTAAAACACACTCTTGATGTATAACATTACATGAAACCTAGCTCAAACAAACATGCTTTTGTACTTCAATATGGAAACGATATATAGCAGAAACAATAATACACACAAGAACCCTAGATATGATATATAACAAAGTGTTAGAACACACAAAAACAGCTTTCTATGTACTCTAAAACATTACATGAAACCTAGCTCAACACACTCTTGATGAACAAATACACAACCGTTTGTAGGTAGAGAGGAAAAAGTTTTGGATATACAATTATGACTTGGATTAAAGCATATGATAATTAAGACCAAATCAACACTTGAAAAAAATCAACAGGATATTTGAACAAGGCTCATCAATCAACCAATATCTACACATTAGCACCACACCTAATTAATTGAGATTAATTGAGACATCTAAATTTTTAGCAATACATTTCAATTCATTTCATAGAAGCAAGACATAAATTATGCATTTAAGGCGGCTATGCCTATCTACAGATTCTGCAAAAATAGTTCAACACACACGCACACACAGGCACACATGACACATACGCGTATGCGCACAAAGACAGACACACAAATAGATATAGAGAGAAAATAGCGATCCAATTTGATGAGAAACCATGTTGCTTGTTTAATGCTACAGAGACAACTCAAACATACACACACTGACAAACATGGTCACAGACACGCAGATAGAGAAAGAGACACAAAAACAGAAAAAAGATACCACAAGAAAAATATTATGCATGCATCACTCTGTACAATTATACATTGATTATACAACTGAACAATTGATATACAAATTTTATATGATCAATGATCATTGATGCTGCATATGAAATACAGTCATTACACATAGCCACACAAGCAGACACTTATCACCCCACATATTCACCCCAAAAGTTAGTACAATTGATTTACACTAAAGTTACACAACTTTTTGGTTGTAATTTTCAACTAATGATGGTGTAATTAAAACATAGGAGTTGGGAGTCCTAAAAAAACACACAGCCCACAGATGCCGCACCAACCTTTACATAGACACAGGAAAAAGACACTCTCTATCTCAAACCCTTAGAAAACTAAAATACAAAACAGACTAAATTCTAATAGTAACAGATATAAATAGAGAGAATATCAGCATCAACAACTCTAAAACAGACACACTCTCTATGTGAAACCCTTAGAAACCTAAATAGAACACATCCTCAACTCTAAATATATAGAAAATAACAGCGGCAAAAACTAAAACAGACAAAATCTCTATCTCAAATCCTTAGAAAACTATAACAGACACAGATACAGAGAGAGGGAGAATAACAGTCATAGCCACACAGTCACAGACAGTGAGACAGCCCCACGCCCACAGCGTAGTCACACACGTAAACAAGTATTAGCCAACATGGGTGTGTCTAGACAGCAACAAAGCCTGGACTATGAGCAAGAGCAGCTGAAAATGGACGTACGGCATAAATGCAAGCAAGGTTAAAATGAAGAAAAAGGAAATCTGATTGAAACGCCATTAGAAGCGAAGGAGATCGGCAAATCCGGCAGCTGGAGAACCAGAACAGGAGCCATCTTGAGTTCGCTCCACCAAGTAGCCACCCTGAATCGGTCAGCAGCCACCACCACAGATCCAATATCAGAAAATAAAAAAAAAAGTTCACTAGGATCAGACTAGAAAAACTGCACCGTCCCATTCCACATGCGCGAAGGAGAAATGGGAGGTCGAGTTACCTACGGGCTACATCGATCCCCCGCAATTCTGCTGACTCCACGGAGGAAATGAAGCAGGATCTGCCGGGCCCTGCTTATCTGGTTGACATGGCCGTAGGGAAGGTCTGCGCCACTCTCGTCGGCTTGCCCATTGCCACGGACCCTCCGAGACGACGCAGTGAAAGGGGATGTGAAGCGTCTGGCCACAGACCCACAGTTAAGCGACGACTCACGAGCTGAGACTGAGAGAGCCGCCCACACCGAGCCAAAAGCCAATAGCAACGAGCCACGGCGGGTTCAGCTCTCACACTCGCCCCACATGAACAAAGAAAAAACGAGCGGCTCGCTCCTGTCCATCCGTGATAGGATCGACCGTCCGCGACAGGATCGACGGCCGCCGGCGTCGACTGACCCAGAACAAACCGTCAATCGCCTGATAACGAGTAAATCTGTTATTATTATCCATTGTTACCCTGAACTCCGATAGGTGTTTTTCGTTCTGATTAGTTTTTGGAGCCTCTGGTTTGTTGATGCCCTTTCATTTGTCTAGACTGTTCTCTTGATTTCTTAATGAAACAAATAATCTGTTAGTGTGACTTGATCATCATGCGAAGGCATAAAAATAATTTGCTTGTTGTGTCATTTAAAATTCTGAAGGTTTATGTGTGAGCACAACTCAAAACTAGGCCCATCTACCGTTTCAAGAAGCGCTAGGCATGTGGTGTCCAGGTTCCGCCCAGTTCCTAGCTAGACATGCGTATAGGGATGCAAACGGATCGGATCGGAGCGGATAATACCTTTTCCATATCCTAATCCTATTTCTTTCGTCGGATTCGGAGCGGAGCGGATATTATTCGGTTACGGATATGGATACGGATTTTTTCGGATATCGGAAATGGTGCGGAATCGGATCGGTGTTGGAACGGATGCGGATTTAAAAATATCGGATAATACATGTTACATGCAGCTTTTTTTTTACAATGATCAACAAGTTATATACTAAAGTATAATTGTTCACATCATAGTTTAAATATCAGTAAAAAAAATAATAGTGACGGTATTTTTAGCACTAATCAATCATCGTTGACTCTTATGTACTTGTCAAACTAATCGGATTATCCTATTATAATCATCGGATAATCCGTATTTAAATATCGGATACTCCATATCCGTCGGATTTTCGTGATACCATATCCTACTCCGCATCCATGTGTAAATCGGATTCGGATTATCCATATCCGCATGGATATAAAAACTCCTCATCCATATCCGCATAATTAGGATTCGGATCGGATCGGATCGGATAATTATCCACACCACTTGCACCCCTACATGCGTAGGGGTTACCAAGCATTATTTGTACTCTATGTGGACGACTAGAGTAATACCACATTAATTTAAGAAAACCTAGCATTATTTGTACTCTATGTGGACGAGATTATTATCATGCATTAGTCAGAATAACATAATTGTACTTTATCTTTTCCTCTCCAATTCATCTTTGCGTTAAGACCACAAGTCGACAATGGATGGGAGCATATCACTAGTGGGTTTTTTTTTTCTGGACCTGAATGCTGATAGCAATATGTTAGTTATATCATCATTCATCGTCGGTCGTCGCCCCTTTATTAGAAAAAAAATCACACCAAACCTCCTCCGATGGGCGTATGAGGTAATAGATACCACATGGAATTGATACACGCTTATATCGAAACAAATCATACGTGCTTGGCACGCCTGAATTGAGTTTCTCAATATTATCGATATATTTTAAGTACAAAACTTGTGTGAGATTCAAATATTAATGATTTGTTTTGCATGTCCAACAATGTGAATTGTGAATGAATTAGTATGGGCATGGCTCCTCTGATTTGTGAGATTGCATGCATAATAAACCAATGAGGCCGGTATTAACCATATAATCAATTCAATCACTTGTCAAATGCAAAAGATTTGATGCAGAATGCTCTCGTTACTCTAGAACATGTCATGAATACTAGTGCGCGCTGTTATGCACGCGTTCCACGTGAAGCTGTTTTAGTTGATATATCGTGTTGGTGTGCATTGCAAGTGATGATGTAAAAATTCTGCAAGTATCATAAGTCCAGAGCGCATAGCACCATGTATTTTTATTATGCATGACCTAAGCTCTATGTACACAGATCCATTGATACATTCTTATCCACAATAAAAAATTCATATATACCATATATATGGCTGGGACTATCCATACAGAAAATTGTTTGCACATGTATAGTTAATTTTCCTCCTATATGTTCACTTGTTCAGAGTGGCTACTTGATATGATCAGATGAGTCCATCGAAACTAAAAGTAGAACAGAACATGCATACCCATCCCCACGAACCATAATAGGGCAACACAAACACCATGGCTAAATTATTTGGGAACCATAATAGGGCAACACAAATATGAATGAAACCTACCTCCTAAACTAACAGAAAAAAATTAGGCAAGGAATCGAAGGCAGCGTTCATATGTATGTACATAGAAAGTCCTAAAGCCTGGGAGCAGCACACATAGGTAAGTCATTGTCTCATCAGCCGCGTTCCTCTTTCCCATAAACTAAATACAAACACGATTTTAAGCCTATGATTCTATAGTTAGATAAAGCTTTGCTGCAACATAACTGTACATAAAAGGACTGAGCTATGGAACACCACTAATTAAAGGTAGCACCATTACCTCTAGGGTAGGAGCAGGGGAAGAGTGCCAACATCAGCTGTTACAAGTCACATACAAACCTGCAATAATTGGAGATTAATTTGGTGAATCTAATTTTTTTAGCATACATGATATACTTCTGAAAGAAGCAGATCACAACTTTTGTCTGCCACAAATAATAGCTATAGAAAAAAATCAAAGAAAACAAAGAGGGAACATGCCTTGTGTTTGTGGCTGCCAAGACGGGAATTCCGGTTTGCGAGCGTTTGCTCCGCTCGATCCGAGCGAGCGAATCGTTCCCGCGCCGGAGGGTGGGCCCAGGCGATGGGGTGTGGGCTCACTGCCCGCTCAACGCTCGGAGCGACCGAGGCACTCGGCTCAGGTAAGTTTTTTTTTCTCTTTTTTTACTATTATTTTATGAAAATTTATCCGGATATTTTATAATTATGCTGACATAATTTTATTCACGAAAAATTTTGCTGACATAATTTTATTTACAAAAAATTATGCTGACATAATTTTATTTACATGCTGACATAATTTTATTCACGAAAAATTATGCTGACATAATTTTATTCACATATTCACATAATTTTATTCACATGCTGATATAATTTTATTCACAGAAAATTATGCTGATATAATTTTATTCACATGCTGACATAATTTTATTTAAAAAAAATTATGCCGACATAATTTCACATGCGACGTGGGAGGGCTATTGTCGGATCGTTCACTCGGCGTGAAAAAATAGAAAGCGAATGGGCAACGAGGCCTGAGGAAAGCACTGGCACGGCAGGACGCTAACCACGTAAGAGACACACGTACGAGCGGTGGTTCCGTCGCTCGCTGGAACTGAATCAAGTGAGCGTTCGTTAACTAGTCAGGCCCCTGCCAAGAACCCATGCTGCCTTCCCAGATACACACACATATTCGGCCCGGTTCGTCTGTACTTGCGCTGCTGGCTTGCCCAACGACGACCCTGAGGGTGGGCGTGCCGCTGCTCCGGGCCCCCAATCCCGTAGGGCCCACCCTAAGGCCTAGCCGTATGCTACTCCTACTTGCGTGGCTGCATACTCCGTATCTACGTGCGTGCCCAAGCCACCGAAGCACCGCGCGGTCGCCTCATGCAGACTCAACACGCTCCCTGGCTGATCCGCTCAATCGGTGATGGTGGACGGCTACAGCTTGGTGCTTTCTAGTTGACGTTCTCTGTTCATCCTTGGCTAGTACGTCATGATTAATCATGTGCGAAATATATCCGATCATTTGCTCGTCAATCTACAAATAGCACTAGACATTTGTTTACAATTTTATTTCGATATACTAATATTCTATCCATCTACATATTTTTGAATTTTTTTTTGACGTCTCTCATCTAGGTACAGCTGTAGTATCTGTTCATGTACACAACTCACACCACTACACACGCACACCACACACTCACACCACGCGTACACTAACAGACCTACAACTACACACAGATACGAAGATCGCGTCCTTCGAGATATTTTTGAAAATTTTTGCAATTGAATTCGCAAACCCTACCACCCTAGTTTGAGAGTCTACATAGGGTTTGATAGGGCCTCTATTAAATTGTCGTTCCGAGCACCGAAATTCTCAGGACCGCCACTGGGTTTGCCCACAAGTGCCATCAACACCACCTCCTCCGCGCTGCCCAGGCCCCCCACGTCGCCTGCAGCCGCGCTGTGGGATCCTCAGCCACACCGCCTTCCAGTAGGGAAGAGTGAGGCCACAGGCACACCGCCACGTGAGCAACGGAGAGACGTGGCGTCAGTTGGACACATGGGCCTGTGGTAGATTCCAAAATCCAGAACACAAATCAAAGAGCATAAACCATGAGCATCAATTAATCAAAAGAATCCTAGAGATAAAACTGGGCCTGCGCAAGATTTGGAGGCACTGGGAGCCGTGGCTGCTGCTAGCGACGAAGGAGACCGTTGTGGAATATATTACAGCCACCCTGGGAGAGTGGAGAGGCTCCGTAGCGCCGTGCCGGCCCCGGGATGCTTGGAGAAGACGGGGAGCTGTGGGGTAGAGCCTCTACATTGCCAGCATCGAGGAAGAGACGAGAGCGCCGCAAACGAGGTGGTATGAGGGGCAGAGCTTCTTTCCGAGCGGCGCGGGAGCACAGAGAGGAGGATGGGCCCTTCGCCACCAGCTCGTGGAGGGGGAAGAGGACGGGGACGCTGCTGTCGTCTCCTCTGCGGACTGCGGTGTCGGCTCCCCGTGCTGCCGGCTCGCCGACGTCGTCGTCTCCATGGGTGAAGCAAGGGGAAGGCAAGGGCGACGAGGAGGATGGGGCCGCCAAACCCTAGATCCACCAGGCCAGGAGGCCAACGATCATGCCCACCTCCCGAACCCACGCGGCGTGGCGCCGGCGCAGCCAACCGGCAAACCCTAGTCGCTTGGTGAGGAAGCTAAGACCGAAAAGAAAAGCACGAGGAGAGAAGCGCGCCTGGCGAACTGTGGAGGCGAAAAAGCATGAGGCGCTATGACCAGGAGCCGCTCTTAGGCTAATGTCACCAGATAGTGCATCCGTACTGTGTACAATGCGCAATTATTATTTTTTCACCCGTGCATATTATGTAAACGATGTTTTTCACGCCCATTTCCACTCTGACCCTTTATGGCCACGTAGCCGGCAGCACGGGGATCCGAGCACGGAGCACCCGTTCCTCTCGATCAATTCTAACTGACATCGCTCTGCCCGCATATGTATTCTGTTCGTTTTGATCGATTGATCGGTCGGTGGAACTGCCTCTGTTTCCTCTAATAAATCTGTTGTGGAGATTTGGGACCATTCTGTCGTCCACGAACGCGTTCGGTCGTGACGTCATAGAAGTTTCGCAGGGTCGGAGCGTCGCGTCGGCGTCCATGGAGGGCACCGCGGGACCGAGCAAGAGGCAGCTAGTCGTCTCCTCGGCGGCCTCTCCTGCACCCGCGGCCGCGCGCCTCCCCGAGGATGTTGTCCGGCACATCCTCCTCCGCCTGCCTTCCAGGTCCGTCCTCCGCTTCCGCGCGGTCTGCAAGGATTGGCTCCGCCTCATCTCCGAGTCCAAGTTCGCTGGCGAGCACCACGCCCTCCAGCCGCAGCTGCCCCTCGTCTCCTTCCTTCGCGGCGGCGGCGGCGGGCAGAAAGGCCCGTCGTCCGGTTCACCGCCGCCGCCGGCGGCAGGTTCCACATCCACGGCTCCTGCGACGGCCTCCTCCTCCTCAGCTTCGCGGGCCGCTTCTACGTCTGCAACCCGGCGACGCACCAGTGGACGCGCCTCCCGACGCCGCTCCGCTCCTCGCGGCTCGCCGGGTTCTACCGCCACGGCCCCACCGGCGAGCACCGCGCCCTGTTCTACCGTGGCACCTGGCCGGGGACGAACTACTACATCCTGGTGGCGGACGGCCGGAGGGGGAAGGGGATCGGCCTGCCATCGGAGAAGCACGGGCACAACAAGTTCGACACGGTGACGGAGGTGTTCGAGGCCATCGACCCGCCCGTGCTGCGGGAGCACGTGTCGTGCCTTGAGACGGACGGCGAGCTCGCCGTGTTCTGCTGCGGCGAGCGGGTCGCGACGGTGGAGCTCTGGCTCCTGCAGGACTTGCCGGGTTCGGCTGCCGGCGATGGTGAAGGCCGGCAGCACCTTCGGCTTCGACGGGTTTTTTTATTCGGTTGGAAAAAATATTCGGACCTTCCCGAGAAACACGAATATTCGGAAAATTCAGATCATATTTAAACAAATTTAATTTTTTTTTCAAAAAACTTTTTTTTTGGGTCTCATGCTAGAGAAAGTGGGAGAGGTTGAGATGGCGAGACCTGGACTCCATGACGGTGCGAAGCGAGATAGTCGTCTGTGGCCGAGGTGCTGCCGCGCCACTACCAACCAGTCTCAAAAGAGATGGGGAAGAGATTATAGCCTTATGTGCATTTTTGAGTTAGATGCGAATTTGGATGGGAGACGGGTGCAAAAAATCGCATTGTTGGGTCAATTTGGCGCAAATTGGGGTGGAATGTCGAATTCGAACAAATATTTTTGGTCGAACAGCTTTTTATTCGGACTCCACCGAAAATAGCGAATATTCGAAATATTCGGAAAATTCCCGCCGAATAAAAAAAAAAGCTGCTTCGATCGGTCGTGGCGGATGCTCTTCATGTCGTCGGAGGAGTTCGTCGTAGTCACCCCGGAGCACAAGCTGCTGCACTATGACATGGATGGGACTCTGCGGGAAAGCTTCCGTGTCGATAGCCGCCGGCTCAAGATTACTCCGTACACACTCAAGGAAAGCCTCGTCCGGCATGCGTTCTTTGAGATACAGGGCAATGTCGATGATGATCGTGAAGACGATGATGATCCGCCGCCTTTCTTCAAGGGGCTGTAGACTAAGTGGTGGTGATTTGACTGATTTCCTGTGGGCTATATGGATCTTGCATGGTTGGGGCTAACGATGGTTCGCTGCACTGCGCAAACTAGTTCCCTGTTCTTGCTCCCAAAAGATCTCTGTTGCAGTTTTGTTTGCATATTCCTGAACATTAATGTGTACGGCACACTGGCTACTTTGTGCGATGTGCATTCTGGACAAGCTGGCGGCTGTTCAACATATCTTCCATTTTGCTTACTGTTGCAACATTCCGGACATGCTTTGCCTCTGGTAAATGTTTCATTTTTTTAATTTTAATAATGCACTCAAGGTGAAAATTAACTGTCTACGTCCGCTTTGATTTTCGGAGCTGACTAATTTGTGTGGCTAATTACTCCAACAGTAAATTTCTTGGTTCCGTTTATTTAGCTGCATATCTGTTGGTGTGGGTGTGGCGCTATCTATAGCTGTGGAAATCATATTTCCTAGATGGCGTCCAATTCAGAAATTGCACGGCCCACGTCATCAGCTTCCAAGCCTCCGCTTAGATCAAGTTTTGAGCGGACGAGATGCGATTCAGTGGACGCCTAGTAGATTACAAAAACCATTGCACGGTTGTATACTAGGCTATTAGCATCGGGGTGAATTCCAAAGTAACAGCAACTGCGACGGACACTTCTCTTAGTACACACATGCATCGCTTTGCTGGTCTATTCCTCATAGAATCCGCCGATCGAGCAAGAAAACAAAGCCCGGCGGCAGGCCGTCATGGCGTCATCACAGAGATTCACAGAGTATATACAGCTCCTCTGCCGTGCCGCGGCGCGACCAAGAAAAAGTGCTTGGGCGATGGACACAGAGGAAGCAACGGAAACAATGGCGCAGGCTGCGGAGCCGGCTGGTTCCGGCTGTGCCGCCGGCGTTGACGACGACGACGAGGAGGAGGCGCGGCTCTGGGCGGCGCTGGAGCGGCTGCCCACGGCGCAACGCGCCCGCAGCGCGATCGTCGCGGTGGGGGAGGCCGAGGGCGACGGCGTCCGCCGCGGGAAGGCGGTGGTCGACGTCGCCCAGCTCGGGCCCGGGCAGCGCCGCGCGCTGCTGGACCGCCTCGTCGGCTCCGTCGACCGGGACAACGAGGGGTTCCTGCGCAAGCTCAGGCAGCGCATCGACCGGTACGTTTTACGTAGCAGTACGCGCCTCCCTTCTCACTGCCACCGATCGCTCGTGCCTATGTAGATTTTTGCTTCCGTCCTCCCTCCGGTGCTGTGCCATGGGCCATGGCTGATTGGACATTGGTCGATGCTGTGCGCTGTCAACTACTCCCTCCGTTTCGAGTCGTTTGATTTTTACACCAAAATTTGACTCACTAATCTTACTCAAAAAAAATTATAATTACCGTTTATTTATATTATACTTTTAACATATAATGTACTTTAACTATTGTTTAAGTTTTTTTTACGATTTTTTAAATAAAACGAGTTGGCCAAATTTGGTTTTGAAAAATGTCAAATGATCTAAGAATATGGAACGGAGAGGAGTACTCCGTACGTGTTACATGCCGACTAGCGTGAATAAGTCGCATATGCACCATATCGCAGACAACATATTCAAGATTACAGTGTCAGTTTGGCAGTTTCTCAAATCATAGATAATCGGCTTCTTGATCCATATCCATGGGAGTTGGATTTTGTGTGTTTTCTCCTAACAAAATGTAGAATTCTCGTCGATTACTAGCTTTGTTTCTAGCAAACAATGACTAGTTAGCATTGGAAGTGAGTCATGATGTGGGCTTTAGGCTTAGTTTAGCCACTCTTGATTGAAGTAGATTAGAGTAGATTTAAATCCATAATAAATTAAAAATCGTGTTAAATTCTCCTAACCTACTCACACTACTACAATAATATCTCCTGGCAATGGTGTAAAAAAAACCCATTAGAAACGGTAGGAGGAAAACGTTTCTACACAACTGTTTTTGCTAATTCATAGGAGTATGAACGGTTTCGAAACCGTTCCTGCTATACAACATCAGGAACGGTGCAAAACATAGACCGTTCCTACTGTTAGATGCAGCAGGAACGGTCCATGTTTTGGACCGCCCCTGCTACTTCTTGTAATGGGAACGGTTTACATTTTGCCCCGCCCTTGGATGGCTACTTCCCGCCAGATGGGATACGTGTGGGTTATCCTCTGATAATGAGTTATCCTCTGCAAATGCATTAAAAGTGCCTTTCCCTTGCATTGATTTATGTGAATTATCCATTTCCAAGTAAATCTAACACGTTGAAAATGTCAACTTCTTAAATATACGAGAGTATATCATACACAAATAAATTTCAAGAAAAATATGATATACAAAAATTTTGTATAAGAAAACATAAATTACATGAAGTAAAAAATATACAACACATGAAAATGTATAATACACAACAATATAGGATAAAGGAAAAAATAAAACAAAAAAATATAAATTACATGAACAATAAATGATCGCATGGAAAAGGAAAGTAAAATACAGCATACACAAATAAATAATAGACAAAATATACACATGCTCAAATAAATTACAGGAACAATATGTTATACAAAATTTACGCATAAGAAAACGTAAATTACATGAATAAAGAAATATACACTACATGAAAATGCATAATACACAACAATATAGGATAAAGGAAAGTAAAATATAGCATACACAAATAAATTGCAGAAAAAATATACACATGCAGGAATGACAGAGACAAGCATCGGAATTTCACCACTTGGCGTGAGATCGGGGACGGCGGCGCGGCATACCGACGACGGTGGTGGTCGGCGCGAGGTTAGGGACGGCGGCGCATGCGGCGAGGTGGGCCGACGCGGAGGTCAGAAGACGGCGGCGCGGCGGTCGGCGGGGTGAGGACGGCGGCGGTGCGCGACGGGGACAGGTCGACGACGACGAACTCGGAGTCGGTGCGGCGGCACGGGAGGTGTCGATCGACGCCGAGCTCGGGCGGCGCGCGACGGAGAAGGCGACCGGACGGGCGGCGGCGCGCGACGGAGACGCCGAGCACGGGTGGCGGTTGCGATGCTCGCGGCGGGGGGCGGCGGCGGCGGCGGGAAGGCGCGCACGCGGGGGTGAAAAATTTCAGCAGTCTGCCGGCGTTTTCTAGAAAACAACCGCGCCAGGACTTGAAAACTTTTTCCCTTCCCCGCGTTTTCTTTATACGCCTTAGTAGGAACGGACGGTTTTATGCACCGTCCCTGCTAACTCAGCAGGAACGGTGGACATTACCGATCGTCCCTACTAACGCAATAGTAGAAACGGACTATAACATGCACCGTTCCTACTAACGCAATAGTAGGAACGGATCGTAACATAGTCCGTTCCTACTAACGTAATAGTAGAAACAACTGTAACATAAACCGTTTCTAGTAAGACTTCTCTTCACTTTTTTTTTTCCATGTGTTGGTGGGTTAGGGTTCCAAACAAACCTAGTTTTGACAATTTTCTTCACCTTTTTTTACAATTCTCACTTGAGGTTACCTTAGTCTAGAAGTTTGATGGGTACAGGCACCTTATTTGCAATTTTATGTGAAAACTAGAATATTTTATGAGTTTACTTGCATTTTGGGCGATTTAACGCAGAAAAAAAAAATCAATAATAGGCAGATGGGCTCAGAAATTCACGATATCTGGCCGAGAGCCAACATGTGTCCTTGTACCACCCTCGAAAAAGTTTGGGCAAGAAACTTCACAAGGTGCCGGCGTTTCTTTCAATATGGTTTTGTCTCCTCGTGTGGGTTACGTGTGAAGTCACACTCACCGTCCAACTTTCAACGTGACCAACAGTTTGCGTCATCACCTCCATGCGAGGACTTGAGGTTACCTTAGTCTAGCGGTTTGATGGGTGCAGGCACCTTATTTGCAATTTTCTGTGAAAACTAGAATATTTTATGAGTTTACTTGCATTCTGGCCGATTTAACGCAAAAAAAAAAAATCAATAATAGGCAGATGGGCTCAGAAATTCATGATATCTGGCCGAGGGCCAACATGTGTCCTCGTACCACCCTCAAAAAAGTTTGGCAAGAAACTCCACAAGGTGCCGGCGTTTTTTTCAATATGGCTTCGTCTCCTCGTGTGGGTTACGTGTGAAGTAACACTCGCCGTCCAACTTTCAACGTGGCCAACAGTTTACGTCGTCACCTCCATGCGAGGACTTGAGATTACCTTAATCTAGCGGTTTGATGGGTGCAGAAACCTTATTTGCAATTTTGTGTGAAAACTAGAATATTTTATGAGTTTACTTGCATTCTGGCCGATTTAACGCAAAAAAAAATCAATAATAGGCAGATGGGCTCAGAAATTCACGATATCTGGCCGAAGGCCAACGTGTGTCCTCGTACCTCCCTCGAAAAAGTTTGGGCAAGAAACTCCACAAGGACTCCACAAGGTGCCGGCGTTTCTTTCAATATGGCTTCGTCTCCTCGTGTGGGTTACGTGTGAAGTCACACTCGGCGTCAACTTTCAACGTGACCAACAGTTTGCGTCATCACCTCCACGGGAGGACTTGAGGTTATCTTAGTCTAACGGTTTAAAACAGCCACCGTTCTATAAATAGCAGGAACGGTCGATGTTTTCAGACATTCCTGCTATTGCAGTTATCAGAAACGGTCGGAAACACTGTCCGTTTCTGAATGTGAGATAGCAGAAACGGTTAAAAAGAATCACCGTTCTAAAAATAGTAGGAACGGTCGGTGTTTCCGACCGTTCCTGCTAAGTTCTTAGCAGGAACGGTAAGCTTGGGTCCACCCTAAGTATAGCAGGAGCGAATATTTTTCTCGGCCGTTCCTAAATTTTGAAGGGCAGCGTTGCTCCTAGCCATTTCTGCAGTAGCGTCAAATCCCTCTCCGTCTAAGAGAAAGGCCCCGCAGCAACTCGATAACCATTCAACAACTATAATCTACCGCTGATCATTTGCTTGGCTTTAGTTATTAGTTGCGTCAGATAGTATCTCCACATGCAACTTCACTCTAGTGGTGACCATGGAGCTTACCTAGATGATTATGATGTCCTCAAGATCTAGAATGGCCCAGCCTTCATGCAGAGATTTGAGCAAAAGGCAAGAAAGGGGTGTTATGTAAATTCCCAAACTTAGAAAACAAGAATTGGTGTGTCAATTGAGTCCCAAAAACGGTATCATCTGAAGGTGGTTTAGCTGTCTCTATACCTGTGGGGCGCCTACATGCAAGGTTTATGTCTTCTTTTTTTCTTCGTTGATGACACGTAGAACAACATTTAAAAGCGTATACTTGTGTTTTAATTTTAGACTCCATTTGAAAGCATCATTGTGTTTTTCCTAGTATAAAATTAAACTATTTTTAACGAAATCCTTGCATTTCAAATGTTCCCCATTTATTGCGCTGCGCTTGAAAAATGGGGAAAAAATGGAAAATTTCATATAATTTCATTCTCTGGCTTCAGTCGGCTTCCAGCGTGGCTGCCGGCCGCCCTCCTCCGCTAGCGCTCACCTCGCAGAGATCGCCGCCGCTTGCTGCGCCGCCCACACCGCGCCCCTAGGCATTCCAAATTAGTAAACACCCGCCGTTGCCCGGAGGTTTCTGCCGCCACCCGCGCACTCATGTGTCGTCTCCACACAATCGACGCCATTCCCAGATTCTTCGTCCTCTATGGGCGATGCAATCTCAGCACACTCTGTGTCTATACTTCCATAATCAGTACTTATGTGAAGAGGGAGATGGAGTGGCTAGCGACGGAAGGGGGTTGGAGGCGAGTCGACGGGCTCGTCTTTACCGGATGCCTTCCCTCGCGCTTGGTTCCGTCCGACAGCGTAGGATTTGTACCGCACGTGCTGTCATACCCTGATTTGATGGGAGAAGACCTAGCCTGTAAGATTTTCGCTGGATTTTGTTTTTTTTTTCTTCTCGATGTGCGTGTATGCGATGTGCCTATTTTTGAGTAAAATGTAGCGATGAAACTGTGACGACGTTGCCATCAGACTGAATCACTGACTACACAGTTTCTTAATTTCTATATGTTTTCTTGGTAGAGTTGGGATTGTTCTTCCGACAATTGAGGTGCGTTTCGAGCATCTGAAGGCGGATGCTGAAGTTCACGTTGGGACCAGGGGCCTACCAACCATTCTTAATTCAGTCGCTAACATTTTCGAGGTACATCACAGTACTTTCACTTCGTATACCTTGGCACATTGTATATGACATTGGAATTTCAACAATACTAACCCTGAACTTCATATTTCTTAATCAGGGAGCTGCAAGTGCTCTGCACGTATTGCCAAGCAGGAAACAAACGATGCCGATTCTCAATGACATCAGCGGTATCATCAAGCCTCAGAGGTATGTGCTCTACTTGAGTGGGCAAGACGGCAAGTGTTTCATGGGTTTACTGTATTCACCTTACTGTGGTTGTTCTGCAGAATGACTCTGCTGCTAGGCCCACCAGGATCAGGGAAGACCACATTGCTGCTTGCATTGTCTGGGAGACTTGGCAAAAGTCTTAAGGTATACGAGTTGTGCATTCACTTCTTATTGACAAGTGGTTTCCTTTGGTAAAATATCCTGGATGACTAAATATACTTATATTTATGAAGAAAAGAATCGTTAGCCTCAATCTTAATGGTGGTTTGCACCATGACTATTTATTTCTCCATTATACCAAGTACTGCTTTTTGGTACTGAATGTATCTAACTGCTGAAAGTACATTTGGCTGCACTTTCAAACTACTACTCAGTAACCATTATTCATCGACATTGGGCATTGGTTAGGTTATGTGTTGAACCTACAATCACATGCCAGATTCCTCTTCTATTTTGCAGGTTTCAGGAAAGGTTACTTACAATGGGCATGAATTGGATGATTTTGTGCCCCAGAGGACAGCTGCTTACGTAAGTCAGGATGATCTCCACATAGGGGAGATGACCGTACGGGAAACGCTTGCCTTCTCTGCAAGGTGCCAAGGAGTTGGATATTTATACGGTATGATGTATCAGTTAAGCTATCATTGGTATTTATAGATTCCTTGACTGTTACTCTGCCTTTTCTTCTGTTGCTCAGATTTACTATGTGAATTGTTAAGGCGGGAGAAAGAGGCGAACATTAAGCCTAATGCTGACCTTGATGCTTTAATGAAGGTATAACATATGAAAACCTTACATAGATCAATAAATCTTTGTTGCTTCCTAATCTTTTGCAACTAATCATAAGGTTAGTGCTAAAAGTCTTATGATCATTTCAGGCAGTGGCACTGGGCGGGCATAAAGAAAATATGGCGGTGGAGTACATACTGAAGGTACGTAAAAATTGGAGAGTACCTGTGCATTGCAATATTGCATGGCCTGAAGCTTACTTGTTATAGGTTACCAATCATTGTTTTAGATATTAGGACTAGAGGTATGCGCAGATACAATGGTAGGGGATGAGATGTTCAGGGGCATATCTGGAGGACAACGGAAACGTGTTACTGCAGGTACAGACATATCATCTCCTGGATTCCGAACGTTCATATTTCATTTTTCTTCTAGGGAATGGCGTTATTTGACTTTGTCGTGTCCTGTAGGTGAGATATTAGTTGGCCCAGTGAAAGCACTGTTCATGGATGAGATCTCCAATGGCCTCGATAGCTCCACAACATTCCAGATTATTAACTCGCTCAGACAGGCCATCCACATCCTCGGCGGAACAGTGGTCATCTCCTTGTTACAGCCTGCACCTGAGACATACAACTTGTTTGATGACATTATGCTCCTTTCGGACGGCCAGATTGTGTACCATGGGCCCCGTGAGAATGTTCTTGATTTCTTTGAGTCCATGGGGTTTAGATGCCCTGACAGAAAGGGTGTTGCTGACTTCTTGCAAGAAGTAGGAGCAACTGAACCATGATGTTGATACTTACATTTATGTATGACTCTTAATAATATACTTATTTATTTGACTGCTAACTCTCTGACTAGGTGACATCAAAGAAAGATCAAAAGCAGTACTGGGCTCAGCATGACCAGCCCTACCGCTACATATCAGTGAAAGAATTCGCAGACTCATTTCACTTATTCAGTGTTGGCCAGGCCATGGAAAATGAAATTGCCGTGCCATTCGACAAGACCAAGAGCCACCCTTCCGCTTTGGCAGCCTCAAAGTACGGTATAAGCACAAAAGAGCTGTTGAAAGCCAATATTGAGCGAGAGATTTTACTGATGAAGAGAAACTCATTTTTCTACATGTTTAGAGTTGTACAGGTAATTGGCCCTGAACTTCTGACTAGGCTTAGTTAAAAATGCTATTTGTGAAGCACAAACATTTACCTTTGGCAGGTGGAGCAGGTTGTACCTCCTCTTACCAAAAAACTATCATGTTTTTTTATGCTGCTAAAATCCAATAGCTATATTTTTATTTTATTGATTTCACTACTAGCAAAAAAACTAGCAGGGAGGGTTCTTCCCTAAGATAGCATAATTAGCATACACATATTTGCTTTCTTGAACACACCAATGCTTCGCCACCTAGCAAGTTAGGACGCTCCTATTAGTTGGAATGTCCAGTTTCGAGTGCCTTAGGAATCTAGAAGTTTTGAAGAAAACATGGTCTCTATAGAATAGAAGTAAGCCAATACCATGTTCATAATGGAATTTCATGGTTTTAAGTAACATAATGTAAGTCCATTCACAGTGGGGGGTTTGTTTGAGTTTCGTTCTCATTTAATGTTATGACACATCATCATGTTTGGTGACATGACATGGTAGTTATGAAGAGAGATATAGAGAATTTTATGGCAGATGTGAGAACAAGATACATTGTTGCCAATACAAAAGTTGATGTCTCGTTCTTTGATAACTATACCATGAAACTCCCACTAAGAATGGCCTAATAAAGACAAAGTTGATGTGTCATTTTTTGGTAACTATACCATGAAACTCCCACTGCGAATGGCTTAATGAAGACTTACTATAAACATATCTCCCTTCTTGTTCCTTTGGCACTACAGCTTATATTGTTGTCGATCATTGAGATGACACTCTTCTTCCGTACAAAAATGCACCATGATTCTGTGGCGAATGGAGGCATCTACATGGGTGCACTCTTCTTCACAACACTCATGATCATATTCAATGGGTTCTCAGAGCTTACCCTCACCATTTTTAAGCTACCTATTTTCTTCAAGCAAAGGGATCTTTTCTTCTATCCTGCTTGGACTTATACTGTACCATCATGGATTCTGAAGATCCCCATCACATTTCTTGAGGTTGGCGGGTTTGTTTGCATAACCTACTATGCCATTGGATTTGATCCAGATGTAGTCAGGTGGGTTTTATCTTATTTTACATGTATCTGATCTCTTGCATAATGCATATAGTATTCTTGCTCTTTTTTGTTACATTCTGACATAGTTTCATGGCCCCTAGACTTTTCAAGCAGTATCTGCTTTTCTTAGCAGCTAATCAGATGGCAGCTGCGCTCTTCCGGTTCATTGCAGGAGCTGCAAGAAACATGATTGTTGCATATGTATTCGGATCATTTGCGATTTTAGTTGTTATGCTTTTGGGTGGATTTGTTCTTTCTAGAGGTAAAAAAATCAGTCATCTTGTTCAATGATTTCAAACTCATACTGCGTCCTTTGCTGGTAAGTTGCCCCTCCATTTCATGACTTCCAGATGACATGAACAAATGGTGGATATGGGGATACTGGATCTCTCCGATGATGTATGCACAAAATGCCGTGTCGGTGAATGAGTTCTTGGGACAAAGCTGGCAGAAAGTCTTGCCAGGCTCGACTGAGTCCCTTGGTGTGCTTATCCTCAAGTCACGTGGAATATTTCCGGAAGCCAAGTGGTACTGGATTGGTTTTGGTGCATTACTTGGATTCACAGTTCTCTTCAACTATCTCTTCACGCTCTGCCTTGCTTACCTCAAGTGTGAGTGCACACCTGCCTCGCATATGCTCTGGCCTTATTTATTAACAGTTCTAGAAACATCGCCAAGTGATAAAAATCAGTACATCACCATGACCTGCACTATGTGCAGTTGTACATACTGAAAGAAAATGCAATACTCTATAGAACGCCTCCAATCCACCAAACAGTCTGACAACTTCTCTAAGAGACATGTCCTGTTTGGTTTACAGCATATGGGCACTCCTATCCATCAGTATCAGAAGAGATGCTAAAGGAGAAACATGCAAATTTGACTGGTGTGGCAATGGACGTGTCGTTACATAAAGGGAAGGGGGTTGGAAGTAATTGCCAATCATTTGAAAGTACATGTCAGGCAACAGGCAGCTACAATGAAACAAAATTGGTTAGTGGTGATGCCAATTCTATGCCTGCACAAAGGGGGATGATTCTCCCCTTTGTTCCACTCTCACTAAATTTTGACAGTATCAGATACTCTATTGACGTCCCACAGGTAAGTTGTATTTAAGAGTGTACAAATAACTATATTTTTGAACTATCATTATTCTCTCATTTTTTCTGAAATATAAGCAAATAATGATGATTGAAAACTTTAGGAAATGAAAACGCAAGTTCTAGAAGATAAATTGGAGATCCTAAAGGGTATTAATGGGTCTTTCAGACCAGGAGTACTAACTGCCCTGATGGGCATCAGTGGTGCTGGCAAGACAACTCTGATGGATGTTTTGGCAGGAAGAAAGACTAGTGGGTGCATCAAGGGAAGTATCAGCATTTCTGGGTATCCAAAGAAACAAGAAACATTTGCGCGCGTGTCAGGCTACTGTGAACAAAATGATATCCACTCTCCATATGTTACTGTACACGAGTCACTGGTGTTTTCAGCATGGCTTCGACTTCCAAGGGACGTGAATTCAAAGACAAGAGAGGTCAGTTGAATTATGATAAGCACTTGTTTGAGTTGATTATGTTATGAACTTTTGGTTATGAACTTTTGGTGATTTGTGGATGCAGATGTTTATTGAGGAGGTGATGGAGCTTGTAGAGCTCATGCCAATAAGAGATGCTCTGGTTGGATTACCTGGAGTGAATGGCCTGTCGACTGAGCAGAGGAAGAGGTTGACGATTGCTGTGGAGCTTGTTGCAAACCCTTCGATCATTTTCATGGACGAGCCAACATCAGGACTCGATGCTCGTGCAGCAGCAATTGTGATGAGGACAGTGAGGAACACTGTTGATACTGGTCGAACAGTTGTCTGCACAATCCATCAGCCAAGCATTGACATATTTGAAGCTTTTGATGAGGTGCATGAGCTATCACCTTAAACCATTGGGAAATTTTTATTTTGAGCAGCCTCATTTCCATCTTAATGTTCTTAGTAACTACCCTTGGAAACAAATGAAACTCGATCAAATGACATGTTCTATATTTTATGGATTGAACTAAGTCTAGCTTGGTGAGGAAGTTTGTGTACACCGTCGTCGTCAATTATTTCTACCTGAAATTTAGGTGCTTGTTTTTATTACAAAGATGCCTTGTTCCTATGGGGCAATATACTTTAATTTAATTTTGTGAATAATAATAATAATATCTAGCAATACGAACCAAGAAATACTTAAAAATTTATATGAGGGATGAAGAAATAGGGAGTGATCTATGGTGAACATGGGATAGGGTACTAGAACAGCATGACCCTCTTGAAGAGAACAAACTATGATGGTTAGCAATAGCATTTGTGACTTTTGATTATCTAAACTAGTCAATCAACCCGTGCTTTCGCATGAGTTAAAGTTTTAAATGTGTTATGCGTAACCGTACAACATATATAGATCTGTTTTTATACTTAGGTTTTTATAATAACATATCTTGCTACTTTATATGTATGCTTAATTGATTTAGATAATCTTTGATCGATTGCAAAAATAGGTGATTTTAATATAATTTTGAGGGGTTACTTTCATCATATTATCAATCATAATAATTAAGGTGAACAATTCAAGTATAAATTAAAGGGGATATTTGGTATTATCCTATCAAAATAGCAAATGTGAGCAATTAGATATAAATTTAGGGTGTTATTTCATATTTTTCTTTATATTGGCAGAGTGGGTAACTAATATGTAGTTTTAGGGGTTATTTAATATTATTTTGATAATGGCAAAGGTGGGTGATTACTTAATTAGAAAACAGATCTAATAGCTATTAAGATTCCAACATGTTAATTGATGATAGGGTGTTTTTTATTATTATTGTGAGGATTTCTATAATTTTATTTTTTTTCTAGCGCATTTGCGAGGATTGACATAGAAATTTCAAAAAGTCTACAAAATATCTGTCTTATGGAAATGTTTCTAGCATCTTTAATGAAAAAAAAGACAAAAACTGAAGGTAAATTTAAAAATGGGAAAAATCTAAAAAAAGGAAAAAGATATTTGCTTTCGTTGATAATTGAACTCAAGATCTTTCGTAATGGCAAAGGTGGGTAATTACTTAGAAAATATATATAATGAAAAAAAAGAGGATATTTGCTTTCATTGAGAGTTGAACTCAAGACCTTTTATAATAGCAGAACTGGGTAATTACTTAGAAAAAAGATCTGATGGCTATTAATATTCCAATCTGCCAATTGATGGTCGGATGTTTCTGATTATTGTGAGAATTTTTTGGATTTATCTTTTTTTCTAGCACGCTTTGAAATTGGTGCAACTTTTAGAACCTCCAATTAGTAATAGTAAGATCCTGATTCCTGAACGATGTTAAGAAACCTGATATTCATGATTTGTTTACGCAGCTTTTACTGTTGAAGCAAGGTGGAGAAGAAATCTATTTTGGTCCACTAGGCCATCATTCCTCAGAAATGATCAAGTATTTTGAGGTAAAGGATGATTTACAAGAATTCAAATGCTTCTACACTTTAATTTCTAGATCTCATATTCTTTCATTTTTGTTCAGGAAATTGAAGGAGTTATAAAAATCAAAGATGGATATAATCCAGCGACCTGGATGTTGGAAGTAACAACTGTTTCCCAAGAATTTGTGCTAGGAGTTGATTTCAGTGACATATACAAGAAATCTGAACTTTATCGGTCAGTAACCTACTTTCAACCCAATTAAAATAAACCCCCTACAAGTATAAATCTACAAATGCAAGCTGTAGACTTGTAGCTTTGGGGTTTTAATATGGAGATATTTCTATTTGGTTTTCGACTTGTTTGCTACTATGACCTGCAACTTTTTTTTATTGTTGTAATAAGTTGTGCAGCACCAGTAATGTTTAATATTTAAATTTACAGGAAGAACAAGGCCTTGATACATGAACTAAGTGCTTCTCCAGTAGGTTCGAGCGATATCCACTTCTCCACCACACACTCACGGTCTTTCTTCACACAATGCATGGCTTGCCTCTGGAAGCAGAATCTGTCCTACTGGAGGAACCCTCAGTACAATGCTGTCCGATTTTTCTTCACGACCATTATAGCTCTACTCTTTGGCAGCATCTTCTGGGGCCTTGGCACCAAAAGGTTGAGTCCTGTGCGCGCCATGGACCTATGCATTGTAGCGCATCAGTACATAGCAAAGATGATGTAATCATGGTATCATGTATGAAAGTGACCACTATTACCCTTTGCCTCCTAATCCAGGGAGAAGCCACAAGACCTGTTCAACGCCATGGGGTCCATGTATGCTGCTGTTCTAACCATAGGTGTGCTCAACTCGGCATCAGTTCAGCCAGTGGTGTCTGTTGAGCGAACGGCCTTCTACCGGGAAAGAGCTGCCGGCATGTACTCAGCTTTCCCATATGCGTTTGGACAGGTAGTTCTACACATTTGTCACCCTCGATGCTCTGGGAAACATATGGTGCCTGAAAGGTAGCATTATTTTGAAGCTTTTGTCAAACCAAACATTATCTCTGCTGCAGGTTTTAATTGAGCTTCCGTACACACTGGTGCAAACCTGCATATATGGGGCCATAGTGTATGCCATGATGGGGTTCAAGTGGACAGTTGCTAAATTCTTCTGGTATCTCTTCTTCATGTACTTCACACTGCTGTACTTCACATTCTGCGGCATGATGGCGATCGGGTTGACACAGAACCACAACGTATCATCCATTGTATCTGCAGCATTACACGCAACATGGAATCTCTTCTCCGGTTTCTTGATCCCTCGAACAGTGAGTTGGCTCTACTTTCTTATATTGCATTTCGGTTGACTCGACTTTTAAAGATTGAACCTTCAGACTTAACATTGCCTTATCTGCTCTGTTTGAACACTACAATCAGAAAATTCCTATCTGGTGGAGATGGTATTATTGGCTCTGCCCTGTCGCATGGAGCCTGTACGGGATGGTAGTGTCACAATATGGTGATGGCGTTGATACTCCACTCTTTGATGGTGTCACCAACACCACCGTGACCGAATTTGTCAGGGACTACTACGGCTTCAACCACAGCTTCCTGGGGGCAGTTGCCGCGGCTGTTGTTGCATTTGGGCTCCTCTTTGCTTTGTTGTTCAGCCTTGCCATAATGAAGCTCAATTTCCAAAGGAAATGATGAATGCAAAGGCTCCGAAGATTTGTAATTTGATTCTGGTCTGGCTGTCTTTCTTTCAAATTACTTTGGTCTTCCCCTTTATATTCAGCAACATTATACCATTTCACTTTATTTCAGGCAATTACAATATAACGAGATAGCAAATCAAAGATGGCTACGGTGACGAGCCGGCAACCTGTATGATCCTAGAATATATTCAGGTCACATGAACATATGACATGCATGATACACTGATTCCAGGAAAGTGATATAGAAGATTTCTGAGTTGTACCAGTAGGTGACTGATAACTCCCAACCATGTCCATAGCACGATCTCGCAAGTCGCAACTTACTCTTTATTTTCTCAACATGGCTGCTCCCAGATGGTTTAGAAATCAGGTGGTTATAATCGGTAACCGCCGATTATCGATGGTTGGGGTTTGCCGCCACAGCCGAAGTTTTTGTTCTTTTGGCTGTTTTTTACGAAAAAAGATCACCAACCTTTGGATGAAAAATCACCATCGTGGGTTTACAGTGATAATTGATAGCACATAATGTGTATGGGTCACTGCTTGACTATAGCGTGACGCGTCACGCATTGAAATGTCCAAAATAGGCTCCATCGTCGATGGTACTTTGGAGGCTTTCCCCATGTTCGACGAACGCTATTATCTTTTCTATCTTATTGTTGAACCGAGATTTTTAAAATGTCGTTGCGCTGCAAATTCAGATCGAAACAAATATTTATTTTTTCACTCTAGATGAATAGAACATATGCCTCTTTGTTGTGTTTACTTCAGTAAGTCATGCGCCGAAGCATTGAGTCATTGTTGAGTTGTTGATCGTAGTTATAAGTTATGAGTGCTCTTGGATTTAGGGTTTAGGGTTGATCATTGTACGGGTCACTGCAAATTCAGATTGAAAGATTGAAGTGATGGACACGAAGACGTGTTCTTGGAGCCTTATGCACGTAAAATTACTTATTTTCTTAGTTTCGTGCATAATAATTATCGAGTACTCATAATTATTATAGGTGTTAATTCTTACAACATAATACAAATATCGTATAAAAAATAAAACCCCTCTGTTTTTAATTGACACCAATCAGATCAATTTTGTACTACAAGACATTAAACAAACCAAATTTTGTACTAGTAGTCATCAAACAAACAAAATCAAAAGGTAGTACATTTTATAGAATCTGATAGCATCCTGGTACTATGATACAATCATACAATCAGGAAAAATAATACTGAGGAAAACTCACTCCAATATGTATATTGAGGTGGGTCAGGTGAAAATATAGTTTATTTATCACCAAATCGATATAGGATAGAAGAGATACACTACGATACGATACAATCAGGTAAAAAATAATGCTGAGAAAACTCCAATCTACATATTGAGGTGGGTTAGGTGAAAAAGAGTTTATTTTCTCCCAAATCGATATAGAAGAGATTGAGTTTGTCCAAACAAGCTTCCAATGTACCCCACTTTTTAGACCGCCCGTAACTTAAGCCCGCTAGAATGATTACCTCAGTAGTTAGACACTTAGACGTGCAACGGGACAATGGTAATGGAAGGAAAACGGAACAGCAGTGCAATGGAACCCGGTTCTCGTTATAACCATCAGTATCTCTAGTTGGGAGTTCCGACGCCCCAAATACAGTACAGTACTCTTATTTTATCAAAAACAATACTCCTACAAAATCCACCGTGCACAGCTACCGAAGGAATAATGATAGGATTTCAAAAAGAGAATAAAAACAAATCATGGTACCTGGCTGCACAATGGTAACATGTACAGGGTATCAATATCAACAAAACTGTGGACCTATTTATTAAGACTTTAAGAGTATCAAAAGCTAAACATTATTTGATACAAAAACACCAAAATGTTGCCAGCCTATGCTTTTGTTATTTTGTTACAAATGCCTTGCGCTATTCGTTGCGCAGCACTTATCTGCGACTCTACTGTCATCCTATCTTCTGCAATGCCCTGAGCAACCTAGTTACAACTGTATGCAAGAATCAACCATCTTTACTGTACATGTGAACCTACATGACCTCAAATAATAAGCCTTTTCGCGGCCTTGCCAATAATCAACTCAATGCCTCTCAAAAAAAAAATGCGACAACCAAACATTTGGTTATGGCACACCAGAAATTAGTCACCCTGATCCAAATGCTTCGATGGTCTTTAAATAGTTGTGCAGGGAAACAACTGTCCTTGGGCCATGTGACTCCCATCTTCAGGAGCAAAGTCGATCCCTGTTGTAAGCACAACAGCCATCTCCGATATGAGGGTTTCAGCAATTTTCAATGGCATGGTAACACAGGGCATTTAATTTCTCTCACCTTGGAAGGGTTGGCCATCCAAACTGTGGTGATCATGTGGTTGGTCTGGTCATAGTTGAAAGACCCCGGCCTCCCATGGGAGCCAAGCCATGGAGATCTATATCAGGCTCATCATCTGCAGTTCCAGCAAAGTGGATAAATCCACAACTTCGAAACATTACATAACAAATTGTCGACTAATTTGACTACATACTTAATGTTGTGAAGCAAGTTCTATGTGTTAGGGAAAAGGTCTTAGACCATGGTCACCAGTGAGTGGAAATAGGTGTGGAAAACACTGTTTGCGCACTGTACATAGGGTGGAAAAACAATGATTGCGCACTGTATACGGTACAAATGCACGTTCTGGTGACCATAGTCTTAACTTGCAAGACCCTCGTGTTAACAACTAATGATATAAAATGTCTGTAATTTATTTGCAATGGATTGCTAAACATGCTTGATTTTAAAAATAATTCAGGTTAGGAGGTATTGCTAGCGATGTAACAATGCCTCTGGTTTATTTGTAAGCCCGCTTTGAAAAAATACTATAGTTTAACTTAGCATCAGTAGCTTATTACCGTTCGTGTCTTCACCAGATTCAGCGCCAGCAATACCAATGCAAGCAAACAAAGAAGAATCGTCAACTTTCAGATGCTCATATGCAAGATACAAATCCTCAATTGTGGCACTTTCATATAACGTTGTCAGTTCCTTGATACATGATACATCCTGCATTTATTTGGAACATGTGAGATATTAAGACAATAGACCGACAAAAGCAACCTAAAATAAAAAACAAACAGGTAAATTGGGATATGAAGTTAGTAAATTAAGGATAAGATGTAGAAGAGCTCTCCAGCCACTTAAAATATAATGGACAAGTCCTATAAGCAATAGAAGTACTAAATGGAGCAGATGTAGAACTCCATTCGCCACTAGTACAATAAACAAGTCATAAGAGTAATCAAGTTAATAAATGAAGGATAAGGTGCAGAAAATCTCCATTAACGACATAATGGACAAATCCTGACTCCCAACATGGATGTGTTGACAGGTATGTTCAAAAGTCAAAACATGATCAGATATTAGCAGTACTGCAATCTTTTGCCCACAACCCGCTCAACTATTGTTATAGATTCATTCATAGGCTAGGATTAAGAAAGGCCCATAGCAAGCGTTTAGCTCAAGTTCTAGTCATCCCAACATGAGAAATTTATAACCATTATTCTTAACCACTCCATCCAGGGTTCTTGGTGAAGTACAGTCAGAAACCACAAGAACAACCACCTGATTTTTAAACAATATGAATTCAATAGAACTTCTACATTAACATACCATGCACAACAGCAATGCACAATCCCCAACACAGGTGTCACAATTCCCAACAAAAAAGGTAAACAACTACCAAACGTCATCCACATAATACGCTTATACAACAGCAGCCAGGTGACATGGCCTACAATATTGTATATTTGTATGTTTCCTTGTGCTAGTGCAGGGATAACATTAGCATGAATCTAAATATATTCAGCTCAATGAATTCAAATAAGGCTCCATTCTTTCCTGTGGGAGCAGGAGCGCTCGAGGACAGCGGTCCCTCTGATGCCTCAATCATACGGCGCACCAGGACCTCCTGGAGAGGGAGCCTCCCGCTCACTCAGAAACGAACAAGGCCTAAGGCCCTAGAATTTTACTCACATGGGTCTAAATTTAGCGATCTAAAGTTTTATTCTCTCAGTAAGCGTTGCAATTATTTCCCAGTTTAAAAACCTTATTGTGTATTGGCGGTGGTTGTAAACTATTCTTCATCTCAATATACTGATAAACAGCTCTCTCGCATATTCTTGATAAATAACTGTGATTTCATTTACAGAGATATTATATTTAGTCATAGCTTCCCCAGAGATACATCAGGTCAGGAGGCTCACCAAAGTTACACTCAAAACTAATCAAAATTACCAGTAATCTAGCAAGCTTATCTAGAACATGAGATCACAGACCACAAAATTCACTATCCTGACATGGTGAGAACAGTGCCAATGCAAGAAAAGCTCAACAAGATAATCAATTTATTTCAGTTTTTTTGGTTCTTGGGAATATGCTACGATAAACAATAAGTTAATATCACCTTTCTTGGCACAGATGAAGACTGTAGATGGGCTAGCAAACCGAGCCAATAGGCATTGGTCTTTGTCTCAGCCTCGTGTTTCATCAACAGTGTCCTCTTTGCCTGAAAATATGCATTTCAGAAGGTAAAAATGAATTCTATGTTCAATATATTATACAACAAACGCTGATCAGAATAGACGATACATATGACTCAAAACGTTCAAGATGTGTATTCATTGTTAAACCAAAAGGTACTAGAAACTACACGAAAAATTAATGTGCTAAAATGTAATACTATTATATTGACTCATACAAAAGATACGTTAGGCACACTGATCCTACACACTGGTCCTGCCTGTGATATCAGAATGAGAAACTAGCAAAGTTCAACTAACCCGGTCAAGCTCCCTTTCGACAATTCGGCTACTATGTAGCCCTCTCAAAACACCTTTGCAAGCATCAACAGCTTTATGGACCTGGCATCAAAGATGATAAGATGCATTATCAAAGGAAGCACACAGAATACTTGAACCCAATAGGATTAAGTAAAATACCTTGCTCGGGGTTGAAGTAACCGCAATCACATACCAACCAAGATCCAATTTGTCAAAAAGATTCAATTCAAAAGAAACATCATATGTTAATCCCATGGAATCTCGAACAGTTGTAAATAACCTGGCAACAAAACAGTGCAGCATATTATGTTTGGCCCACCAGCTATACACAAAAGAACAATCCATCAACACGAGCACTACCTAGAATGTGATCATCTAACCCAAGAATGGTGATTGGTAAAGCTCACATATTGACTGTTACATGCACATTCGATTTATAGGAGCATTTACTAAGTATAACAAAAGCCAGATATACCAATGTGCTCAGCTATCCAATTTGGAGCTAGTCGAGCTAGTCTACAAAAGAATCATATAGAAAAATGTCTTTACCTAGAATTGATAATTTCAGCAAGCAGACTCAAAGTAATGCCGAAGAAAAGAGAGTGGCTGCGGACATCAATGTGTTTCTTCCCTGTTAGATCCAAGTTTGCTGGTTCGGACATTTCTGGTGCAATAGCACAACAAATATCAGCCGATATACCACTAGCACAAGCAGGGGATTCCACACGAGAAGAAAAAAACAGGTCTAGCTTGTAAGGTATTTTAATAAACTACATGATAAAGTACCAGTCTAGAACATATCAAACTGAAATTACCATCAGCATCAGATCTCCGAATGACATTAAATAGGTCATTTCCTTCAGTAGCGAAGCCCCAACGGTTAGGAGCAGGGCCCGCAATATACGCACAGGCTCTCTCATCTGTATCCTTTATGTACACCTGGAAAAGAATAAGCACAATCAACAAACATCTCTTGGAAGCACAGGCAATTACAAATGGCGAAATGATTTTATAGTAATGGTTCAAAACACATAAAGAACATAGTCAAAATACTTAAGCATGTATTTTTCCATGCTTCGTCACTTCAACTAAACAGTACTGTAACATCAATGTAATGGTATGTCATGTTGTTGTACCAAAAGAAAACAGCAAAACTAGAAACACTTATGATAACAGATGCCATATGAGACTTCATACTTGCTGAAAATGCAGATCCGATGGAAATGGTCGGAATGAAATCTTTTCAATGCGCTCCTCTGTGTTTGGAGAACTTGCAGCCCTCACAGTCCCAAGATAATCAAGAACACAAGATTCAACTTCGTCTTCAGTGAAATCACCAACAATGCTAACCTGAAAAAAATATTTTGACACGAAATAAAAAGAACTTAGAAAATTATTAATGAACGTATATTGGAGCAAGCAAAGGTGTAATGAGAACACATGAAGAGAAAAAAGAAGAAATACAAGGAAAAATTATTCACGAACCTCCATGTTGCCACCTACAAACTGGTTCATAACAGCATCTTTAACTGACTGAAGAGTTAACTTCTGCAATGAATGTGGTGATGGCTCTACAAACCTTTCATCATTGTTTAGCATGGCTAACATAAGCTTATGAGCTGTAGAACGTTCCAAACTTTTGGGAATAGAGCGATAGTAAGACAGATATAACTGAGTTGCTCTATCAAATGCATCTTCTAGCCACACATTATGCTGTAATACAAAGTGGGAAATGTTAGAGCTCCTTTATCAACAGTGTGTTGTGTAGTAAATAAAAGGTCATACCTCAAGGACCATATGGAGCAGTTGGAAGGCAGCACGCATGCCATTGTCTCTTAAAGCAAATCTAAATTCCATAAATATGAATTCCTCATTGGATTCGAGCGAACAGTTGATAAGATTATTCACGCAGAAAAGTTCAACCTGAAATCAATCCATAAACTTCTAGTTCTATGAACACAGAAAAACAACAAGGATTACTATTGAACAGAAATTAGCATCCCAATTCCCAAATATGAGAGGCAACCAAATTGTAAGCTCTTTGTGACCAGAGGGGGTACTAGTTCCTGTTTGGACTTTGGAGATAATGAAACCAAGACTATGATTTTTGCTGAGTGTTAATCCTGGGTGTGTTTATTTTGGGTGTTTGTTGGGAGCAGGTACTTTACGCCTTTACCCTTTCCCTTTGTAGCTTTCACTTTTCTTAATGAAATGACACCCAGCTCTCCTGCATAATTTGAGAAAAAAAGGGAAACCATTTGCCACTTATTCATTGAGTGTCATTTTGTAAGTCTAGTTGGTATATAGTCAAAATTGCCATTGGTCTGAATGCCCCTAAGAACATGCATTATACAATAGATGATTGGCTGATCAACACAGTAGCTAAACCCGCTCTCCTTTGGGCTATATGGTTATGTCGAAATGATGTTTCTTTCAATAATAAATCTATAACATCCTTTACGCAAGTGATTTTCAGGGGGGCACGTACTGGTTGCAGGAGGCAGCGAGAGGATATCATGCAATGTCATGGAGGTGGTGCCATGGAGTTTTTTGGCCAAGAATGAGTGGTGGTTTCAACGTAGGCTATGTGTTTGATGTCACATATAGTCTGCATTTTAGTTTTGCTATGATTTGGTTGATGTAATAATGTGGCAGTGTCTGTATGCATCATGGTGCAAAAAGCCAGAGCATTTTAGAAGTTAGACCCCCATAGTAAGTATAATATACCTGTTCCCTTGAAAAGTTACCAACACAACCACCTTCACTCAGGGTACGAACACCAACAATGACAGATCCCTTTGATTCAGAATCTTCCGTTGCTCTCCCTCCGCCTACTATCAGCCGCATGACACCAACCCTAGCTTCATTTTGTGTGATCTGTAACATCATAAGCCAATTTTTAGTAAGGCCATAAGGGACATGAAAGAAAAGCTGACTACATATAATAAGAGCATAAATGTGAATTCTTCTATCCACTGAAGAATAAAAGAGGCAAACAGTAGAGTAATTACCTTGTAGTTGATGGAAATTCCATTAGAAAGACGGCGTTGTGCTATACCAGTTTCACTGTCAAACACTTTCACCGCATTCTCATCTTCGGTTAAAGGAACAAATGACGGTTTGTGTTGCAATTTCAGTTCATCGAGCTCTGATTGAGTAATCAATTCCTTCGGCACCTCAAGCTGCAACAGATATAGAAATAGTCAATTAGCAGGCCAAACACCCAGAAGGTCATGTGCTGCTTGAAGGTTTTCAAGTTTCAAAGAGATGCCGGGAAAAAAAAAACTCCAAGGCTTTTTGAAAGTTGACCCAATAAGCAACCAAGAAAAATGGAAACTAAAACATACCTCAGGCTCTGGGTAAATGGGTTCCTCAAGACCAGACTTGATAGCCTCAGTGATTTCTTCTGGATATATCACGAAATCAGTTTCCCCAGCACCATCAACATGCACCTTTTTGGGGACACAGGCAACAATAGCAGCAGGAAGGGGAGCATTGGGTTTTCCAAAATCTGAAACGAATTCCAGCACTTCCGCACCAACAGTGTTGACCTACATATGGTAAACACATATTAGCATCTTTAAAAGGTGCTTTTAAAAAGGGTAAAATGGAGTGGTACAATCATTCCTACTACAGTTTGTACAAAAACAAAATGATAGTACCTCTTCAAGGGTGACAGTTTCAGCAACTGCAAGCAAACTTTCATGCCCCTGCAACTGGTCCATAACAGTGTGGCCGAGTGAATCGCTCTCCATGATGAAGTCCAAATTGTCGACTGAGGGAACACTGTCAATCATCATAGCCAGCTGCTCACTATCTTTTATTAGTGCGTCCATGTAACGGGTCATTTCTCCCATTGTAACACCAAATTCTTTCAGTCTCCGCACCTGAAATAGCACAAAGAACTGTTGCTAGAAAGGACAAAACACTTATGAAATGGTCACAGGTGCAAATAGTTATCAAGTCACTTGTGCATAATAGATCTCTTTCGATTGTCCAAAGCTGAATGTAAAAAAACAGATCAACAATTGCGGTACAATGACAAAAGTAGGTGGCAGCCATTAACCCATTACCAAGTAATACGCATACATCAGTTGACGTAACATGACACCATCTCTCGGATATAGAATATCAGTTGAACAAAGTAGATTGTGGTGTATGACTGGGTTTGACCTAGTTCAAACATGGTTTAGCTGTTCTTTGGGTCCAAGTCTAACTCAAGTTTGGGGCTTGGGCTAGTTTCGAAGCAAGTAATATTAGAAGTAATCCTTGTGCTTAATACTAGAATAGTATAGGTGTTACTAGAGTTGTGTAGCAGCAGTAGTAGACAATTTGGTTTTTACCTTGTGCTGTACAACAGCTGTAGACAGGCTAGTTTTTTCTGTCGGCTACTGTAGCGTGCACTGTAGCACCGACTTAGAAGTCCTATAAAAGGACTTGTACCCCCTCCTATGTATATTGAGCTTAGTGGAATATAATTCTTAGTATTAGATATCAGCTCCATACATCCAAAGGGGTGTATTTGTGCTTCCCGTTCTTCTTCCATCTTCAGCCTAAGAGTGAGTGTGTTCTTGAGTCAGTGTGAGGATTAGATCCTGGTGGTTCTAACAAGTAACCCCTGCACATTTGCATTCAATATCACTTAGTTTCAGAGTCTTGTTCAGTATCTGTTTGCATTGCCTGTTTTCCATTCAGTTAGGGCCCGTTTGGAAGTAAAGTCTTTCAATACTATAGTATTAGAATACCATGGTCTATATTCATCTTGAAATAACCATGGTATTTCTCTTCCCACTAAACCATAGCATTTTAGCACTTGTTTGGTTTCATATTTTTCTTAACTAGCATAATTAATCCTGGTAGTGGCTTGGAATCCAGGCCGTACCTGAACCAAACCAATCATGCGTCTCTCAAATTCCTACACCACCCCACGCCGCTTCTTCTTCCCCGAAAACTATCCCACACCAAACCGTACTATTATTCGCGAAGCGAGCGTCTTCAACCTCGCTATATTCTTCTTCTTCCTAACGAGGTAGAGAGCAGGACGGACAGGGGCGCTGGTAGCCTAGTTGGGGGTGGTGGCCAGCGGCCTGGGTAGGGAAGTGGAGGTCCCGGCAGCCTGGGCCTCGGGGGCGTGGCTCCAGCGGCCGGTCCAACGGCACACCGCGGCGTGACTTCGGCAAGGCGGCTGGAGGCGTCGTAGCGCATGTCTGCGCGCATCGTGGTGGAAGCCCTAACCAAACCGAGCCAAACCATTCGTCACTAGGCCCGAACTAAGCCATGCCATGGCCCTTCTCGGCCCGTATCCCACCGGACCAAATCGGCCCAAGATAAAAACCAAACCACAAAAACCGGTTTTGACCCAAACCGTTGTCACCTTTAAGCATAATATAGTTTTACTAGTCGCTTGCTCACTTGGATGAGAACTTTGGTGTGGAGTGGAGTTTACAATCCTCCAAAAATATGAAGGTGTTGACAATACTATGGTATTGAAAACAAAGCTTCCTAAAGAGCAACAAAACACCCTTTATTTTTTTCTCGAACACACAGGAGAGCTGCGCATCATTATATTAAGAAGGAAAAAGGAGTCTACATGACTCGTACAGCCCTTAAAGGGCAAGACCCCACACTAGGGACGCGCCACACACACACTAGGACTCAACCAACACCGAGAAGGAGCGTCATGGCCTAAGAAGCCATGTTCCCGGGACGATGGGATCGAGGAACGGGGACGTGGGACGAGGATCCCTATTTTTTTGAGACATGGAACGTAGGGGGTATACTTCCTCGTATGGTTTATTCGATAACCGGAACGTGAACCATGTAATTTTGGAACGATAAAGTGGAACGATGTTCGTGGAACGATGGAACGTCCTGTATGTCTAGTTTGTTTTTCTTTGCATTATGGATGTATATTGCGGAGAAGACCTGAAGTTTTCAGACAGCCAGATGAGTAGCCCAACACTAGCTGGATGCAGGCCCAATTGCCAGCAGCCCAACACGAAGCCCACAAAGGCAGGAAGTGGCTTGACCTGCCGATCCCTAATCGGCCAGCAGCGCCGCCGCCGCCGCTCGCTATTTGCCTCGGGCGAATCGGTCAGGAAGCACAACACCGCGTGGGTGCGCGGCCCCGCGTGCCGTCGCCACTCGCCGATTCGCTGTCCGCCGTCCACCGTCGCCCGGTTGCAGGTTGCTCCTCTTCCGGTCGCCGTCGCTGCTCGCGGAGTTGGGAGTCGCAGTTGCCATCGCCGTCGCCTGAGGCTGAGCCGATGAGGGCCGATTGCTGACTGCTGAGGCGCTGAGGCCTGAGGGTGAGCTGCCGAGGGCGGAGGGTCACCGACGGCCGGCCGCGTGCGACGCGCCGTGGAAAGGCTGGAAGCCTGGAAGCGGTAGCCTGCCGATGTGCGGGACGACGACCCAGAGGACGGACGTAGACGCCCCTTGCCTGCGGGACGATGAACCTGCTCGCGTCCCACTCGAGCGAGGAACACGTTCCACCCATCGACCGGTACGTTGTTCCACTTGTTCCCGTTCCTCGACCGGGAACGAAGTTCCACGGAACGTGGAACCCCGAATGGTTCCGCGTTCCCGGCTTCTTAGGTCATGGCCATAAGCTACGGAGCCCTTTGGCCCCTGCCATGCACAAAACACCCTTTAGACTAGAATACTATAGTAAATCCTCATATACCATGGTATTGTATTGTATTGAAACCATAGAAATACATGGCTTCCAAGCAAGCCTAGGTGGCTGGTTTCTAGGCGCCACTAAGGCCTCATCGGCCATGCACTCATACTATAAATAATCAAGCAACATAAACAAAAAAGTTGCACTTCTGCAATGCCAAACTCCGTGTGTTTCTACCTCCAATTCGAGAGTGAGTGAGTTGGGCACTTGAGTGGCCTACAAAGTTCAGCAGCAGTTCTTCTTGAGCTAAGATGTGCTCAGGGATGGTTTGAGCTCAGATTGAGCTTGCATTATATCCAGCAATATGCTGAATTAGTGGGCTTCAAGCTGGACATAGGCTCATAAACTAGCGGGCATGGTTTATGCTGTGGCATAATACATTGGTTAATATCATCCATTCCATTCCTCCTTATATGTTCACTTTCAAAAGTTGGTGTTCCTAAATCGATTTACTTGTGCAGAAAAACAAAGAAGGACATTAATACATGTGTTAGAATATGTAATTAGTGGCCCATTGGGCTTGGCACCTTTTGCCCGTACACGTACAGGGCTGGCTGCGGCAGCGGCTGGCTTGTTACCCAAGCCGCCTGCCAGGCCTGATTAGATTAGGTTAGGTCAACCCTAGGCGCCTGGCTGTATATGTACAGTACCCTTGATCCTAATCAATCTTTCCGAGCCATACTCTCTTTCAACATGCACCAAACCAAACAAAAAGGTAAAAGTTACCAAGATTTTCATCAAATCTCAGAATAAATGGGTTCGTTCTAGTACTGAACAAGTTCAGAGCTTAAACCATTAAAGAATTTTGTCATCAAAGGCTTTTGCATATACATTCACATACTATACAATCAACTATAACAAGATCTGGAAAACAAACCTCGTGCACAGCAACTTTGATTGCACTTCTCCAATTCTGGGGTTCAGCAGTTACTGTAAGAGTAGTGACTGTGCACCCTTCCCTTCCTGAGTCACTGTGATCCAGCTCAACTGACGTAAAAGGAGGATTTGAGCTCTGTATAGAGTCCAAACAGGAAATATTCATTCAGTTGAAAAACCTCAGATGCAATAGGCAAAAATCAGAATTTATGAATAATCACAAACCTTGTATCTCGTATTGATTCGAAAATGTAGGGCAGACAAAAATATCCTTTTCATGAGTACGCTACGCAGGTCCTTGTAGGTCCGAACTTTGCTAACAGGTATCTTTATAAATGCAAAACAGTGTTAGGGATATGCAATGATTGGATTGTTAAGAAAGTGATATGCAATGATTGGATTGTTACGAACAGTTGTTTACATGAAGGATGACATGTAAGCACAGTTGTTTTCAGCAGTGATATATCCTATTCAAATATCATAAAAATGATCATTTTCAGCAAGCACTGTTGATTACATGAAAGATGACACAATTAATGAAGGTGCAAAAGCCTCAAACTTGCAGGCATTATCAGAAGGCTGATTTGATATGTTAATCCAAAAAATATAATAACAGGAACTACTGACACTAGAAGAAATTAAACTTGAGCATACCTTACAAAACATGTTGATAGAGAAACTCTGAATCAGCTCATGCTGAAAAATTGCTGGGGGCTTGGCATCCTGAGCAACTCCAGGAAGGGACCACTTATGCTCTACAGGTGGTCTAACTGCTTGTCTTTCCCTTTTTGCAGGCTTAATTTTATCTGCGGCAGGTGATTTTTCACCAGTTAGGTTTGCAGCAAAGCCACCTGGGAGCTTTGGTGAAAAAAGGCTTGCCATAGCACCAAATGGACTAGCGCTTGGTACAGGGTTTCCTTCATTTTCTGAAAGGGTATGTTCAAATACGGCCTGCATTGGAACGTCAACCCATCAACATGTTATGTGAACATTTGATCTTAGAGTTCATCAAAACGGTCAAATAATTTGGATGTAACTTCTGGTTACCTCTATTTCCCTCACAGCTCTGGGAATATCATCAATTTCTCCCACCAGATATAAAGTGGCATTGGCAGGGTAGTACCAACGCTCATGAAATCTGCGAATCGTATCAGGATCCCATTTATGTATTTGCTCTTCAAGCCCAATAGGAAATCTGTTGCTCAGTTTGTTTTCTGAGTGCAGATGTTGCAATAACTGCAACAAAAGAATCATAATTAGCATATCAAGATGGTGCCCTCATATATTAATCAATTTAGCATGAGTTTTCAGGAGCCATAAGGATACAACCCTTCCTAAATAAAGTCCCATATTGGTCAAACGAAGGACAGGACAGTCAGTAAAAAGTTCGCTTGCCTGGCAATCAACGCGATACTCAATTGTGTTCATCATCTGGAGCTCAGAAAGAATCGCTCGTCTCTCCTTCTCAACACGAGATGAAGAGAACTTTGGATGAAAAGCTATCTGGAAAAATAAATCAGCAGAAGTGTTATATTCTGCATTACAATAGAAAGAATTCGTTGTAAAAATAATTCAAACACCTTGGCAACATTGGCCTAAAATTTCAGGAATCGATCGGACATGGTTCTAATTTCCAATATCATTAAAAATTAGTAGTATTGACATCTTCAGATGATTGCTCCAAAAAGGTACACCACCCAGCTCCAAGAAATATATGTTTCTTGGAACTGGGTATTTCTAGCCCTAGAAATATGTAAAGCTGGAGCTCTGGGTACACCTGAATTGTTTGGTGGAACTGTTTTCTTTCTATTTCTTCTATACAAAAGATAGAGTTTTAAGGTTCTTGATTTGGGCATACAAACTCCAGATCTGAGGTGGATCTCAGAGCTGGAGTTGTGCCAAATGGGAAATAGTAACAAGTTACCTCATTCAATGCATCCAGTACAGAAGGGAGTAAGTCTTCACCATATTCCTGCAAATATAAGACAAGATAATGTGTAAACATTAAAAAGAACAAGAAATAAATCAAACTAGGATCATTAGTTCTGAAAAGATTAATTTCACAGCGAACAGATACATTATTCAGTGCATTTTCATGTGATTTTTCGTTCAAGGAAACAAAAATGAGCTTCAAGAAGTAACCATAGGTTCATTTCCGATATGAAAATGAACATTGGTAGCTTTCTCGAATAAAACAGAAACTGAATATAGAGAGGGAAATAAAGACCTTTGTTTTAGTTGGAGAGTGGATATGGAACACTGTATGGTGGAAGTCCGTATATGCATTAGACCTTGCACCAGTCCCCAGAAGTTTTTCACGTTTTTTACTGCCAAGAAACGCAACATGTTCAATCATATGCGCAATTCCCTGCTCATCTTCCTCCTCATCAATTGATCCAACATGAACTTCCATGTGAGCTTCAAATCTGCAAAATAAATAGTTAAAATCATATTGTGCATATTGTCCACGTATATGATAGTAATGTTTGGTTGCTTCAGGTTAGCACAGAATTTAGCATGAATATTGAAATAATATTTGTTGCTTGATTTATTTACTAATACACTGTTGAGGATTCTGATGTTCGGATCAAATATACTTCACACTAGTTCAGATGTTCGAGATTCCACCCATAGTTGTCAACTTTCAATTATATCAAATATTCAAATTCAAAATTAAAGAAACCTTCGAATCTCCAAACCACTATATATGGAAACAAAGGGCCATAAAGAATCCTATTTATAAAAGAAATCTAACATTACTAAATGATACTAGTACCATGTCAGGGCAGCAAATTGTAAAAATACTCTTGTGATAGCATCAAAAGATTATGGAGGCACTTTGGGAAAAGAAATTGATAGAGCGGGAAAAAGTTTACTAACCTGTTTGCTGGAACTTTATTTGGTAAAATAAGATACCGAAGGCCATTCTTCAATTGGCCCCGAATCAGCTTTGGATGCTCAGGAAGCGGAGTGTTGAGAACGTCTTCAAGCTCCTCTTTACTAATAGCATGATCCAGGTCAGGTTTATCAAGGCTGGTTTCAGACCATGTTGGGCTTGCAACATGTGGTTCATCAGGCCCAGCAGCATGTAATATATGCCTAGGTCTGACCTGAAAATTATCAGGGAAACGATTCAGCAAAAGGCTGTCCACATCATATGGGACCTTTAAAATAAAATGACACAAAGCTGGCAAATATCTAAGATCAGATTACACTTTGCTACGAAATGTAACTTTGTAGTATCCTTTTTTTCTTAACAAAAGCACTCATCCTTAGGAATGAGTGCATCAGAAAAAACATGGCAGTGCCAGAAATGAAATAAAATAATGCTTTCAATACAACATGATGGAGCTGTACCAATGTAACTTTGTTGTTTCCTTTTAATTAACAAAGTCACTCATCCTGGCAAAATGAATCTTGTTAAGTGCAATTGTACAATTGCAGAAAACCTCTCAATAGGATCATATGTTGAATTTAATTCAATCATTAGCATGCCAGATATTGAGAGAAAAAAACTGTGATTGCTCCTTTAGGGCTTGTTTGGTTAATCCACTCCCCAGGGGATTTTGACTTTGCATGGGGTTTAATCCCCCTGAATCCACTCCAACGACAAACATCTTATAGATTCTGGAGTTAGGCATCTTATAGCTTTAAAAAGGTTGTATTGCATTCCAACACATGCATTTATTGTTCTCAACCGACCACACACAAGTTGCGTCCTTCACACACCGTTAAGCGAGCAAGCGAAGAAAAGCTAACGATGGAAGTAAGGTACTAAGCACTTTTTACGGCACTAAATCCGAAACTAAGGAAAGCACAGCATCCCGATTCCTATAATCTGATCGTCCACTCGCGCGCGGTCGGAGTCATAGAAGTAGTAGATGAGAGTGAACCTTGGAGCCGCCAAGCCGGCCGCGGAACGAGAGCCCCGACGCGTGCGGGAGGGCGCACGGAGCGAACCTCAGGAGCCCCGACCTGCCCCGCCGGCCCCTGGGGAAGCACGAGAGGCACCCGCCCCTCTCCTCCTCGCCGACGCCCCATGCCGACGCCGCCAACGCGCACGCCGCACCGGGCCCTTGCGCTCGCCTCCTCGACCTGCAAGGCGCGCAACAACGACGACGCGAGTCAGCAGGGGGGCGGGCGAGGCGAAGTCGCCAGCGGGACGGGAGAGCCCGACGAATTGGGAGGGAGTGGGATGGTCAGTAGCACCCACCTGGGCGAGACGGCGCGGTGGTGCGTGCAGCGGAGGGAGGTGGCCGCGGCGGCGGAGGACCGGAGCGGGAGAGCGGGCCGGCGCGGGGCGGGGCGGAACGGGAGGAAAGAGGGGCGGCGCGCGGCGGCGAAGGGGTGGCGTGGGGCCAGGCGCGGCGGCGCGGAGGCCGGCGCCGCCGCGACGGGCGTGAAGGGGGCCGAGGCCATGGGGGGTGGGATGGCCGAGGGGGGAGGAGGGCAGGATAGGAGACCGAGAGAAGACGCCCTCCTATTTGTCTTTTTTTTTTTCTCTCCTTTTTCAGATTTTATTGATTCGTGTGTGTAGCCGCGACAAGGCAAAGCACGGCGGGGGCTCCTTCGCGGAGACGAGGCGCAACGTAAATATCGTGGCCCGGCGGTTGTGGCCTGGGTTTGGGCTGGGTTTTGTGCGTGTTCGTGATCAGACGACGAAGATATTTCAGACTTTGCGGACTCCTCCGCGTTAGTTTTCCTTGATGTACAGAGCTTAGCATAAATTTATACTCCTATGTAACAAAAAAGCTGTCTTTCTTGTTGCTGTCAAGAGAGGTAGCTTTACAGCTGAAAAAAACACCGGTGTTTGGGTGTGATCGGTAGTGTTTATTCTGCCTTTTTCGGTTTCGCTGTGTAGAGAAATCATTCGGTTATAGCCACTGCTGCCACACACGGGCAGTTGAACAGCCCAATGTGCACTAGGTTAGGCTAGTGTCACCAGCGGGGCCAAAAGGCCGTGCAAACGTACGGCGGAGATGCGTTGGTGAGCAGCCCAAGGTGGTACACTGTCTGCCGGTTACTTTTCCACTCCCGGTTTTCACTGGCGGGTGACATCAGCCTTAACCACCATTGTTTTTTAAAAAAAAAACCATAACGGTTGTGTGTCTTACAGCTGCTCGCGTAACTTGACCTGCTTGTTGTATCAGCACAACTACAGCCAGCAGATCCGATCAAATTTGTCGTCTGCAACTATTTTTTTCTAAATTGTCCTTTCTTGTAAATTTATAAGGTTAAATGCCTTGTATCCGCTCTACGAGAATACGTAAAGAATGCTACAAACTTAGCAGAACTACATAAGCCAGGAGAATCGGTGAAGGATACCAATTTTATGATTGCATCTGTTTGGGCCCCTAACTAGGATAATCTCAGCCTTCTTGCAAGGAAAGATCAACGGGGTGTACAAACCAATACACGTATGAAAAAATGGTGGAGATTAAACGTATGTTATGGCTCACCAACTCTCGACTATGGCGTCGGGCTCTTTTGTTGACGAATGCCGGACGAGTCCTTGGAATAATGAAGGCAGCGGTCGCTGAATTCAGTCGAAGATAACATTACATGGGGAGGACAACATAGAAATGAATAGAATAATAGATGAGGTCTGTGAGGTGTGTAAGCAAGTGAGCTGGTGAGGTACGATGAAGCTAGAGCGAGAAAGGAGGATGCAAGATCACAAGAGAAAAGAGAGATGCATGAGTAGTAGGAAAAAAGAATGATCCTACATAGATGTGAGGTGCACATGTCATTACTCTACATTGGACTAAAAAAATCTATCAACAATCCATAGGTATTGGGAAGAGTTCGGTGTTTTCTGATTTTGTTTCTGTATTTGTATTGAGGATCTTCTGTATTTTCTTATCTGAGAAGGATTAGTGGAGATTGCCGATGAATATTTTTAGTGCTGCCCAATAATCCAATTGAAATTGAAATGTTCGTTTAGACGTATAGTAGATGGTAGGCTTATGAGTCTTTGGGAGGAAGTAGTGCAATTGGCATCTACAATCCATAGGTATTGGAAGAGTTTGGTGTTTGCTGATTTTGTTTCTGTATTTTTATTGAGGATCTTCTGTATTTTCTTATTTGAGAAGGATTAGTGGGGATTGCTGATGAATATTTTTAGTGTTGCCCAATAATCCAATTGAAATGTTCGTTTAGACGTACAATAAATGGTAGGCTTATGAATCTTTGGGAGGAAGCAGTACAATTGGTATCTGCAATTAATTTGACCACAGAGGAGGATTTTTTGGTGTGAAAGTTCAATTATGTAGGTTACTACTCTTTCCAATCGCTTTATAAAATATTTGATTTTAGAGGCATTTTCAGTCGATGTTCCTACTCTGTAGGAAATAAAAACTCCCCCTAGAGTTTATTTTTTTCCTGTGGTTACTGTCTCAAAACAAAGTTTTGACTAAAGATAATTTGAGTGTTAGAAGAAAGGTGGATCACGCTTCTTTTTTGTTTTGCTGTGATAAAGAAACCTGACACCACTTGTTCTTTGAATGTGTAGTTACTGTTTAGATATGGAGGGTCATTTCGTATGTCTTAAAACTTAAATCTAGGTAATGATTTTGAGTCTATAGCATGGTTGTGGTTGAGTAATAAAAAATTTGGAGTGCATAATATTGTGAGTTCTGCCTCCTTGTGGAGTTTGTGAAAACTAAGAAATTCTATTTGTTTTCGGAATGGCAATTGGAGAAGTGTGAACCACCTTTTGTTGAGCATTTGCAGGATGGTGCAGAACTAGACAGTTCTGTTCTGTGTCCAATTGACAAGCGGCAAGTCTCAGAGGAGAAAAACAATTTGCTGAGGAAGATAGCAAGTTCTGGAGTGATCAAGCTTTAAAAGGTGGGCATCTTCTGCACCAGCTGAAGTTGGACGCTTGCATCAGCTTCAAGTGGCTCAAGCTCGGGGGAGAACATGCTGATGTCCAAGAGAAGGCTCAAGGAGGACGTGGCTGGTTTTACGGAGCTCGGTCAAAGATAGCGTTCTGATCTTGATGGTGGGATGTAACCCTAGTAATGGCTCAAAAACCAAACCAAAACCACAGTCAATGGAGATGCCATCATCAGCACCAAACCCCACCCAACCACTAATGCTCCATGATCAACCAAACTAATCTAGTTGTTCATTTGTACAAAACCAGAACAGACCGTTCAAACCCGGTTTCGCATGGTTTCAAACAAGACCACAACACAGCAAGAGGAAAAGGAAGGCACCTCAGACGGAGATCTCAGTCCGGTGAACGTGGGCGCCGACGGCGGTGAAGGCTGGCGGAGCCTCCAAGCCCGCACGCCATGGAGAAGTGTCCAGCGCGCAGCGAGAGGCCGATGGACGCGGGCGCCGGCGGCGGTGGCAGAGCGGGGGAAGCCGCGAGGCGTGGCCTCCACCCACCGGAACAGCCGCGTGCGAGGCCTAAGAGGCCGCGGAGCGCCGGCGGACGTCGTCCGTGTCCAGCATCTGCCGGAGAGGCTCCGATGGCGAGGAGTGCGGCGAACGAGTCCTTAGGCAGAGGCAGACGCGGCGCCGGTGCCGGCAGGGAGGAGAAGCCAAAGCGGAGGCTGGATCCGGCCGCGGTGGTAGAGTGGGCGGTGACGGGGGAGCAAGAGGTGGTGGACGAGGAGAAGGACGTCGGTGAAGAGGGGACGGGCGCCGGCCAGATCTTGTCACCGACGGAGAAGAGGAGAGCGCCGGCCGGAGTTCAGCGGAGCGAGGCCAAGAGTCGAATGGCGGCGCAATGTGGCGATAGGGATGAGACGGAAAGAGGAGAGGAGGAGCATGTGAACCGGGACCGGTTCTAAACCAAACCAGCCCACTCTTTCGCTCCGCCCATACCCACCCAAACTAGATCGGCCCAAATAGAAAAACCAGCCCACGCCAACCGGTTTGGTCCAAACTATTAGGATGAGAATACCGCTATGTTTTAGTGTAGTGTTCTATTACAGTCGTTAAGTGCTAGTTTGGCAATCCAATTTTTCCAAGGGATTTTGAAAAATTGAGGGAAAAATAGTTTATTTTTTCTTGGAAAAATGGAAATCCCTTAGAAAAATGGGATTGCCAAACTAGCCCTAAAATAGCTGTTTGTTGGTTTGTTTTCCTGGATGGTGGTTGTAGCCTCTGGATCTACACTGTAAAAGAGCGAGTTTTCTAAAAATCTTTTTTACCTACAAAGGTATAGGTATACCCTTCACGCTGATCCCACTGCGCAGTTTGAAAAAGGTTGGAAATGGGTGAAAAGGCCCAAAACGCATAGATGCAAAATGTTTCATCCACTTTCTCTCTTTATTTCTCACCTCGTTTTACATACCCACCTGTTACTTTCCTTATTTTGGTTTTAATGAGAAAGGAATGACGCTAATTAATCAATCAGGATTCTTTCCTTTTAATTCTATTTTCTTTTTTTTTTCTTTTCTATTGTCTGCTTGATTTAGCTCACAACACGTGCATGTTACACATACATCTATGCTAGTAGGGTTTACCTTGTGACTTGAATCGTAAACCGATGGAACCGTTTTGCCTTTGGCTAATGAAGGCTGGGGTCTCCCCGTGTTGTGAGATAATCAAGCAAACAATAGAAAAGAAAAAAAGAAAAATAAAATTAAAAAAAAGGAGTACTGATTGATTAGCGTCATTCATTCCTCATTAAAACCAATAGAAGGAAAGTAACAGTTGGGTATGAGTATAAAATGAGGTGAGAAATAAAGAGAGAAAGTGGATAAAACATTTTGCATCTATGGATTTTGGGTCTTTCACCTTTTTTCAACCTTTTTCAAACTGCGCAGTGGAGTCAGCGTGAGGGGTATACCTATGTTTTTTTAGGTAAAAAAGATTTTTAGAAAACTCACTCTTTTATACCGTAGATTAGAAAAATAATCCAATTGAAAGGCATATTTTGGGCCTAACACCTCCCAGAATGCTGGGCCCTGTCGCGCCCAGCCCAACATCCAGGCATCCAGCACAGGCGTCTCCGCCCGCTGTCGTCCTCGCGCCGCCGTCAACATCCCAATCCCACCCCACAGAACTAGAAGGTCACCGCAGCCTCCCCGCACATCGGCCAATCCCCGCCGCTCGCAGCCAATCAACGCTCCCAACAACCAGCCCAAAATCCCCACCTCCTAGGGCTCACGGCCGCCACGGTCAAAACAGAAACCTCCAGGTCCATTTCCTCGACCGCATCGCCGCCCGCATCCATGGCCACCTCCGCCCTCGCCGCGCTCTCCGCCACCGCGGCCGCCGCCGCCGGCAAGCGCCTCGCCCTCGCGCGCCCCGCCGCCTCCTCCTCCCTCTCCTTCGCCTCCCGCCGCCTTGGCGGCGCCGCGGCGGGGCCCCTCCGCGGGTTCCTCGGCGCGCCGGTCCGTGCCGTGGCGTCGTCCGCGGCCCCGGCGGCCGCCAAGACCATCGCGGTCGGGGACCGGCTCCCCGACGCGACGCTCTCCTACTTCGACACCTCCTCCCCCGACGGCGAGCTCCAGACGGTGACGGTCCGCGACCTGACCGCGGGCAAGAAGGTGGTGCTCTTCGCGGTGCCCGGCGCCTTCACGCCCACCTGCACCCAGAAGCACCTCCCGGGGTTCGTCGCCAAGGCCGGGGAGCTCCGCGCCAAGGGCGTCGACGCCGTGGCCTGCGTCTCCGTCAACGACGCCTTCGTGATGCGCGCATGGAAGGAGAGCCTCGGGATCGGGGACGAGGTGCTGCTGCTGTCCGACGGCAACGGGGACCTGGCGCGCGCCATGGGCGTGGAGCTCGACCTCTCTGACAAGCCCGTCGGACTCGGCGTCCGATCCCGGCGATACGCGCTGCTCGCGGAGGACGGCGTCGTCAAGGTGCTCAACCTCGAGGAGGGCGGCGCCTTCACCAACAGCAGCGCCGAGGACATGCTCAAGGCGCTCTGAGTTTGCGACGCCTTGGTGCGTCTCTCTCCTTGCAAAAATCACTTTTTTTTTTTTTGGTTTCTGAATAACAACGGTGGCTTCTCTTGTGTTGCCGCCGCCGCCACTGTGGTGTTCAGCGCTACTGCAGTGCAGTGTTGAGTTGTTCGTCTTGATAATGCAAGTTTGTTGCGAACTTGGCAGCATAGGTATAGGCGTATAGCTTCCTGCGATTGTGCACGCTCTCTGTTTCACAACTTGTCATGGTATGCCTACATTTGTCTGAGAATTGCTCATCGTCTGCAATGGCATAATACTACAGGCGTTCACTATTTTTGTCACTGAAAAGGGGGGCCGCTCCATTTTTGTAGGAAGGTTCAGTCTTTGATGCTCACCAGGCCAAACAAAGACGCTTTTGATGTAGACTCTGCCACTCCAGCTGGGCGGCATGGTTAGCTTAGTTTAATTGGGGATTGACAGTGTTGCAGCTGGCCTGGTTTCACATAAGCTACTTTCTTAATGAACGGCTGAAGCTCTAGTTGAATTGGTGAAATGCTGCGGGCACAGGTTTTAGCGAAATCAAGGGGTCACATGCCTCTTGGGAGAAGCAGAGGCTCCTCCTTTCGTTTGCCTTTCTAGCACCTAATTATCTTGGTATGCCCGTGTTAGAAAACTAGAGTTGGACAAGAGCACGACAGATTTAGAGAGCTCATCGGAGAAATTTGTCGGAAGGCACCTGCTTGTTTTCTGGAGTTAAAATCAAGTCTCAAGTTCTGAACCCAGAGTGATAATAAGCTTGATCTAAAATCTGAACCCAAAACCCTGCTTGGCTTGACAAACTTCTATCTTCTGAAGCCTATGTCATCCTGATTCCTGAGAAGAAGCTGAAGCTGCTCGCCAGTAGCGCCCCGTAACACGTCATACTAAACTCTGAAACTACATCCTCTTCAGATGCTAGGTTTTTCTTCAAAGCTCGGAAGTCGTAACTGCTTCAGAGGAAGCACAATCGGATTCTGATGTGTTGCCGGTTCGGTCTCATGGGCTGGAACCAAATTTGGTTTGCAGCGAGTAGCAGCAAACACGATCCCCTGCTGTCTGCAGTGGACAAATGCACCTGAAGAAGGCAAGATGGTGACCTGAAATAGCGCAGTGCTGCACTATCACTCTACTTGTATTCCAAAGTTCCAAACAGATTTCGTCGCCATGGTGGAACGAACAGCCGCACATGTGACGAATGTTGCTGGCGGACATTGGGAATGTCCTCCGGTCGTGCCAAGGTGTGTACAGCGGGGTGGTGGCCGGTGGGGAGGTGTGGCGGCTTCAACGTTGTACCCCAACGGCCTGTGCATAGCCTGCAGAGACTAGAACGGCCAATTTCTCACAGGCTGTGTTACGTCGCTGAGCGTTGCGGCGCGGTGGCGGAAACACGCACAGTACCTGACCTTGGATGGAAAGCGTTTAGCAAGCAAATTTATTGGTTGCTGAACATCGAATACGTCTGTGGTATTTGTGTGTTCCCTCCGCAGATGATCTACCAGTGAAATTTGCTAGTACCATTGCAAAATCCTAAATGGATCCAGGGATTAGTAGGAGAGAACCTCAAAGAACCATTGCTCTGTTAAATTCCCGAACCACTCAAGATTACGTGGCAAAGTACAGAGAGCTGCGGAGCTTCGTTGGGCTTTGGCCCTCTGAAGTTGCAGTGGATGGAGCAACGCAGCTCAAGCGGGCCTGTGTTGTGCTTCGCCGTGTCCCCCGTCCCCACCCAGGTCCGATCCCCGGCCCGGCATCGTCCCATTCCCACGGGAACGGAGCAGAATAGGAATACTAGCAGACAGCGACGGCTTGCCGTCGTCTCCGTCGGCAGACTCGCCGCACAACCGCACGACATTCCCGGCGGGGCGCGCCTCCTGCTGGCTGCTGCTCCATCCAGTTTTCTACCCCATCCACCGCCGGAAAAGAAAGCCCCGCACACGCGCAGGGCGCCAGAAGAGCGGGCCGCGCGCTCGGCGCTCCCCTCTCCTCGGCCTGCAGTGTGCCGGGGCAAAGAAACCTGCCGGCCCGCCGTCGGCGCCGCCGCCGCGGACGCGCCTGCAAATTAATCAATCCCTCGTGTTTAACCCGCGCAGGAAAGCGACAGCCATGTGCTAGTGCTAGTAGCTCGCAACAACAACACCGGCCGAATGGATCGGAGGAGGTCAAGAGAGCGACGGAGCCGACGCCCTTGCCTCGATCTTGCGAGGTCGGGCATGCACTATGCAGTGCAGTGCAGGGGCCCTTGCCTCGTGTGCTCGCTGCCTGCTGGATGCTGCTCTGCCTCTGCTCGCGTGCCGGCGCGGCCACTCTGCTGTGCAGGCGCAGGTCAGGTCGAGGCTCGAGCCCTCTGCGCGCGCTCCTGCCGTCCACCACTCCGCCGCACCAGCATAGACAAAAACTGCAATCACGGGTCTGCAGGCTATAGAAGACGGCCATCGGTCGGTATATCCTCTTCTTGAGAATATTCATGGCAATCCACGGAGTGGCGGATCACTGCGGATGGATGTGCGAGGACGCCGACGGGCCGGGCTACGCCTACGCGACATAAAAAGATGCACTCGAGTTGTGCTTCCGATCCAAGGACCACTGCTAGGTAGGTAGGTACTACCAAGTAGAACTAGATCATGAGGTTGCCGTATGGGGTAGGCTAGCCATTGGAGGACGGCCGGCTCGTCGGAGATGGACTCATCCGCCGCTGATCAATTCTGCCACCGAATGAAAGCGCGCAGTTGGTCGACCGGCGCGTGAAATTTTGACTTCAAAGTTCAGAATCAGGCATAGGAGCCAGATCATCTGCGTGGGCATCTTAGCTGCTATGCAAACACGCTATCTGTACGCTTGATGTAATTTCTTTAATTGGTTTCAGGGGAAAAATTAAAGTGAGCCGCATGTGCCTGTTCATGCTAGGTCCTAGTAGATTACTTCTCTTTAGTGAAACTCGACTCTCGTAGTCTTATTTTAGCGCGGTGGCATAAAAAATTGAATGTCAAGTCATATGTTTTAATTTCATCTCACGGCAGGTCTTGTTTCATATCAAGAATATTAATAGATGATTTTTTTTAAGCTTATATCGCGGAAGATACCTGATGGCTTAGCGGCTGGCGCTTTATTCAGCTTGACAAATTACAAGTGTCATCGATCAGCTCTCCATTTTGATCCTATATGAAAATTCTTTGAAATTGCTACTAGTCCTTGCATGATTTATTTTTGAGAAACACAGTACAAACGTAGACACTCGTCTCTATGAACAAAACGTACGCACTCTCACAGCTGCAACCACTGGCTATAGGCCCTTTGGCCTCACATGATTTCTTGTACGGATTAATCAATGGAGAATTTATTGTAGGAGTGGGATGATATATCATCTTGTTATAAGTGAATTAAAAATAAGAAATCAAGTAATCCCATCAAATGTATATGATATCATCATAAATTACTCGATCCACGATCCAACAACTCAACAAATCAAACACCCATACACTAGGAAAGGCTGCCCTTTGATCTGGTAATCAAAGGCAAGAAAAAAGAAGCAAATATAAAGTAGTAACAGGAAAAAAACAAATGCTCTACGTGACACATCATGTAGTGTGCCCTATCAAATCAAATTCATCATTCACTAGATTTGATTTGAGTGATTGCTAACCTCGCACGCCACAAGGTGTATGGCTGCTACTCTAGATCAGCTTTTTAGTATAATGTGCTCCATTTAGTTAGACGATGTGGCGCTAAACATTACTGACCCAAGGATCAAAAGGCCCTCGCGCCATATTGGGTTGGGCTGTCCTTATGTATAGGCCTAGAGATGAAAAGCCTGGTACCATCTCTGGGTCAGTAATCTTTTGATAATCACGTTATGATCTTTTTAGAATATAGATATTTTTTCTTTCTGTTTTTGTAAAATTAATTTTTTTTGATGAAACAGGAGGGGTTTCGATTTCTGTAAAAATATTCTGCACATTTCTTTTGGGAATTTTGCATATCGAAAGTTCGGAACAGAGCATCGAGATGGAGTTGTCTTTTGAGGGCATCTCCATTGTATGTCGAACCATGGATGCAGTGGTAGGACCATTAACAACATGAGGTAAATTGATTTTGCATGTCTCCAGTGTGGAGTTCGGTCCACAACGGCTGCATAGGCTAAAAAATTCACCTTTATTGTTGTCGTGGTATTTTACCGGCGACAAGGATCTGTAGTAGGTTCAAGGGACTTCGCAAATTGCCGTCCCGATGATCAAGCCGTGGAGGCTCACGGATGAGTGTCCGTCCTCCCTCATGGTGGCCGCCTCCCCCCTTATATACCTGGGGGTAGACACCCTCCAGAGGTTGCAGGGAGAGAAAAGGAAAGGATACTACACTACAAGAAAATGACGTGTGGCTTCTCGTCATGGTAAACGTCAGGCTCCGACCGAGCGAGAAGGGCTCGACCTTTATCGGTCAGGGTCGCTCTGCCCCCTACTGTCTCTCGACCAAGCACGGTCTGGGGCGCAATGGTTGTCACGCCCCCTCACCTTAATCACCGAGGCGACAGGGATGCGATGGGGATATGACGGGTCACGCCTGCTAGTGGCGCGACGTAACTATGGCGGGTGGTGTGGGGCAGCGCTCCCGGCCGCCCAGCACAGCTGCCCCACGCGTCAGGCATGCAGGCGGAGGGACCCCCTCTGTCACGCCTGACGTCCCCTCGGTCCTAGAGTCCGTTCCACTTCCGCTCGCCTTCTCCTCGAAAGAGACCAGAGCGATCGAATAGTCGGAGGGGGCGTCCGATCCTTCGACGGTCGAGTCATTCCCTTCGCAGGCTGTGTGGCGAAGGCAGACTCTCGACCCCCGATCGATCGTCGGTCGGGGGTCGCGCGATATTGGAATCCGGCAGTCGTCCTCTCAGGCTTGCTTCCTTGGGTCTACTAGCGCGATCCAGTTTGGCCCACTTATATATAGTAATACGACCGTTGGGGGTACCAAAACCCTTGGTACGTGTACCCGTCAATCGCGTTCTCTCCATTCTTCCCCGGCGCTACTTATTTTGAAAATTTAAGCTTTCTCCTCCGGCACAGTTCGAACCAAGTTAAAGATCCAAACCAAATTTTTTTTTCTCTAGGTTCGGTTCCTCCGGTGTGCAAGTGAATCCCCTCACGGTTCGCTTCACATGTATACTGAGATGCCAGCCCTGCTCAATTGGAAAAGGGTGCATGGCAACAACAGCAGCGCGGCAGCAGTGGCCGCCTGTCCCTGTCGGAATGATATCTAGTCCTGCACTGTCATAGACTCATAGCAGTGCTTTGCTTTGCAGAGACCATTGATGCACACAGTAGACTGCAAGTCTACTAATGCAAGGCAAGGCAAGGCAAGGCGCAGATCATTTTCCCTGAGCCTGAGCCCGGGCTTCCTCTCGCGTGCCCCGTTCGTCACAACCGCCGGCGTTTTCAGTACTCACCTCTCCGCCACCCCGGCCAAGAAGATCTCCGACGCTGGCCGTTACCGCACGTACTCCCTGAGGTACACATCCGCGTGCCTTTCGGGCAACGGCGCGCCCCACACCGTCCATTTGCCACAAAACGATGTGAGAAGAAACGCCGTTCCGATCCGCAGCTGGAACTGGAAGCCTGGAACGGGCAAAAGGACTAAAGCTACCAACAAGGCGCACCGCACCCGTACATTGCATCGAACGTAATACGGCTTGCTTTCCTACATACAAGCACCAAGGCTGATGCACGATGATCTCTCGCTTGCCACACAAGGTGTGGGGTTACATACACCAGACAGTGTTTTTGGACAAAGGGAATAGATTAGGCTGATTATTAGCACAATGATGATGTGGTTGCTCGATCGACTGGGACACCACATCAAGGTGAAACATGCTATGCTTTTCATTTTTTTTTTGTAAAAACATGCTATGCTAGAATTTCAAAGCACGCGCAAGCTAATAATGGAAAAACAGACATCCTTTTGATCAATAAACATTGCCATCTGCGTATCTATAACTTGATTACCATACTTTCCGAGTATGAAAAAATGCTCTATGTACATCCATAGCTAAATCATAGATAACAATATTTAAAATTACTTATTACACCGCACGCACATGGTAGCTCTGTCACTAGGTCCCCGAACTTAGAATATTAGTTATCTGGGTCCCTAAACTTGGTTATGGATGTCATCTAGGTCCAAAATTGTTTTTGCACTCTCTCCAAAAGTGGTTTTGGGTTTAAGGTACACATGCATGGGACCCACATGCAAAGGCCACACCTCACCTCTTCCACATATATGACGTGTGAGACTCAAATGTAAGTGAACATATATATTTTTTTATTTTTCTCCACCCCTTTCTCCCTTCTCGCTACCGTCTACACCTGCCGTTATTTCCTCGTTGTCGTTTGTCTACCTAAACAATTAAAAAATCACTTGCAAGTGGGTTCCACATGTCATATATGCGGAAAATAGGAGATAAGGACCTTAGATCTGGGCCCTACATGTACCCTCAACCCGCCTGAAACCACTTTTGGAGAGAGTGCAAAAGCAGTTTTGGAGCTAGATTGCACCCAAAACAAGTTTAGGGATCCAGATTCTAGTGTTTTAAGCTCGGAGACCTAGATGACACATCTTGCTAAATTCGAAAACCGCCCATGCATTTTACTCTAACAAAATTAACAATATGTAAACCTTGGTACAAATATACAAATGCTATCATAATTCGGTGTATGCAACAAGTCAACAACCGAGATGGTATCACAGTAAATAAGGATATACGAGTAAAAGATTTACACACCACAATATTTAAATGCAAAAGATACCCAAAGATACTATTGGTGGAATAAGACCAAAAACTTCTTCATTGTACTACCTTTGTTTCAAAATAATTACAACCCTAGTATTTATTAATTAAGATAATATTAGGGGTTATAAAAATGACTTATACGGAGTATACCCTATTTAATTAGGCACATGTATCTAGGAATGAAAAACAATCTACAACCATTTAAGTGCGCATGCATCTTTAAAAGGAAAATAATATATTTTTTGTTGGAACGGAGAAAATTTAAATGTTAGATTGTATTCTCGCAGAGACGGTGGAGAAAGTAATCTTGTAAACCTTGCTAGCAGTATTGCTATACATAGAGAAATGCAATGAATCATTAAGGAGAACACATCGTGTCATTTTTTTTTGAATCGCATCGTGGTCGTGGCATGTATATATGAGTATCTAGGTGCAATAAACAGCATATCACAGAAGAATACGCGTGCGCGTGAGCGCGTGCAAAGAAATCTACATGAATATCACCTCATTAACGGCTGGCGCGGTCAAATGCGAAACAGACTGCTACGTACCGCCAGTGTAGTGTACGCAGGCACAGCCAAGCGACATAACTCCACTCGAAACCACCTCCGTGACACCAGGTTAAAACCACCACCGGGCAGTTGGCACCAGCCATCGGCATCGGCACGCACGCACCGACACCCGGCGGCGCGCGGCGTCCCCGGCCCGGAAATAACGGGTTCACCACCCGCGCCCTGGCTGCCTCTGCCGGCCGGCCCCGCCGTAAAATCCCCCCTCGCTTCGCCGTGTTCACCTTCACCCTGCGTCAGCCGACAAAGGCCACCACCCTATCTCCCCTTATAATCTCCCTCCACGAGCATTTGAGAGGAGCCGTCATCGTCGTTCCTTGTGGCCATCGTCTCTCTCTCTCTCTTGCTCGGGAGCGAGCTCCGTCTAGCTAGCTCGATCGGGATGGCGGCGCTGCCGGAGCAGTGGGGGGCGACGGGCGGCGACGCCTGGGGCACGGTGGCGGCGGCGGTGTGGCGCCAGCTGAAGTCACCCGTGGCGGTGCCGCTGCTTCGGCTGTCGGTGTCGCTGTGCCTCGCCATGTCCGTGATGCTGCTCGCGGAGAAGCTGTACATGGCCGCCGTCGTCCTCGCCGCGCGCCTCCCGCCGCTGGCCCGCCGCGGCCGCCCCGAGCGGCGGTACCGCTGGGAGCCCATCGGCCAGGACGTCGGCGACCTCGAGGCCGCCGCCGGTGGCGGCAACGATGAGGAGTACCCCATGGTGCTCGTGCAGATCCCCATGTACAACGAGCGGGAGGTGTACCATGTGTCCATCGGCGCCGCGTGCGGGCTGTCGTGGCCGCCCCACCGGATCATCGTGCAGGTGCTGGACGACTCCACGGACCCCGTCACCAAGGTACGTTAGTTAATCACGTACTCCTACGTGCAACTGTAAACGTGTGATCGACGACGACACTTGGCAGTCGCAATAACAAACGATGAACTGATGACGCTGACGAAGGAAAATTAAACGCGTGCGTGCGTGCATGCAAATGCAGGAGCTGGTCCGGTGCGAGTGCGAGCGGTGGGCGAGCAAGGGCGTGCAGGTGCGGTACGAGGTGCGCGAGAGCCGGCGCGGGTACAAGGCCGGCGCGCTGCGGGAGGGCATGAAGCGCGCCTACGCCCGCGGCTGCGACGTGGTGGCCATCTTCGACGCCGACTTCCAGCCGGAGCCGGACTTCCTCTGCCGCGCCGTGCCCTTCCTCGTCCACAACCCAGAGCTCGCGCTCGTCCAGGCGCGATGGAAGTTCGGTATGTGTATGTATGCACGAGAGTATGTGTATTTTGCTTACGAGCTCCATCTGTCTCCGACGATCATCTGCTGCTTGATGATCCAGCTAATCTGTCATGCATGGTTAATTAGAAACGATAATGACGATGATGTCAGTAGAATCAGTGCGGTGGCAGCAGCCAGCAGAAGAAACCGTAGGCATTAGCTGGCTGTAGTACTTACTAGTACTGAGTAGTAAAAGATCGACACGGTGGCCGTGCTGTTATTGCTGCCTTCTTGCTGGACATTTCGGGTCTGGAACTGGGGTTCGCGACAGGTGCCGAGCCGGCCGGGAGATCATCATGTGCCGATGGGCATCCGTGACGAGCAGTGAGCGAGAGACTCCGAGAGAGGGCCGGCTCGGCCGGCAGCCGGCGGGGACAACGGACGACACCACCGGCCAGGCCGGGGACGGGGACCAAACCCACAAACAGACACGCATACTGAAGGAAGCAAGTGTCGGTGCTGGGTTCAGGGCAGGGTCAAAGCTAAGTAAGCATCCCTGTCACGGGCCCGGCCGGTGGTGCTCCACATAAACTGCATACAGCCATGATAGATGATGCGTGTCTGTAGTTGTGTTGTCTAGGGAGACTTGGCTGGACGCCTTGGCGTCGCCATCCAAGACCTGATCGAGCGATCAACCGTCCGGCTGTTTGTGCGTGTGTGCATGCATGTGCCCTTAATTTAATTTCAGAAGCAGCACTGTTTGGAGCGTCAGGGAAATCATGCGCATGCATGAAAACGTGGCGAGAGAGAGAGAGCATCACCTACCAACCACAGCGTCGTCCCTGCCATGGTCGGAGAGTCCAAGCTCCATTGCAGACCTCACCTACCCATACAACTTCCAACGAAACCACATCGCAATCTCCCTGCTTTCCTGGTATATCATCAACGTGGACGTGGTCCATTACTCCACTCAGCCACTCTAGGCCCGTACAAGCACACACAGGCACAAGCCCTTGTCTCTCGCTCTCCTCACTCATCAGCGAGGACACCTAAATACGCTGCCCTCTGTCGCTGACAATAAAGCCTCCCGAGTCTGATCCCAACATCCCCATGTCTGGACCTATATATGTCCCACCGCCAGGTTGCATTGTGTTGCAAATGGACCCCATCCAACTGCTTCTTGTAAAATTTTCCATGTAATTGGTGCACCCCACACAAGTTTTGATGCAGCTTCCTGTGTTATCTGAAGAGAGCCTTCAATTGACGCCGTCCTTGTATAGTATACCAAAATGCATTACTGGTTGCACTTTGAGAGGTACTGGGGAATTGCGTGGCACCTTCAGCTGCCGAATTCTACATGGCACCAATTGGTACCAAGCTCAATTTCATAACTTGGTGTCTCTTGTACATCTCTAACAAGGACAGTAAAAATTAAGAACCTCAACTTAAGATTAAACTGTACTTTAGGCATTCTTGCTTAACTATTGTGCATCGGTGATAGATAAGTGCAAGGATGCCAAAAGGAAAAAAAAAAAAAAAAAGAAGGACCAGTAAGGCCGTCTGGAGTCTGTGGACTCTGTAAACTGCTCCCCATTGATGCTATGGATTGTTGCGGCTAAGCATCAGTACTCCAGCTTGCTTTGCCGGAGATGCTTGTTCACATTGGTATCATGTTTCCTGCTGACTGCTGTTGATGAATGCAGTGAACGCAGATGAATGCCTGATGACAAGGATGCAGGAGATGTCCCTGGATTACCACTTCACTGTGGAGCAGGAAGTCGGCTCCTCCGTCCACGCCTTCTTCGGCTTCAACGGTGAGCTCCTCGTCTCTTTCGATGCCTCTCCTCTCCTCATCTCTTCCGATGCCTTTCCAAACAAACAATTTCAACGAAATCTTTCACATCCGGTGCCCACCCCGCCTCATATTGTGCCGGAAATACGGCCTTCTCTTAATATGGCGCGCGCGTTCCATGTGTTTCCTTTCTCGTGTCCATGATTCCGTCTGTCCCTCGGCCTTTTCCTCTTCTACCACGTGTTTCAGTCCACAATGAGGCACTCTGTTTCCTAATCTTTGTAAAGTTAAACAAAGGGGTCATGCCCCACACATCTCAAAGTCATATGAAATTGCACTGTCCTACCGGCCTACCCTACATTTTTTTTCATCGTGTTACTAATAGATACAGGCACGGTAGTATAGTTGCCAAGAAAACTGGTTTTAAGCATCGTTATATTCTTTGCTCACACTATTGTTCTTGCCAATCAAAATATTCTGTGACAGGAACTGCTGGTGTGTGGCGCATATCTGCTCTGAACGAGGCAGGGGGATGGAAGGACAGGACCACGGTTGAAGACATGGATTTGGCAGTCCGAGCTAGCCTCAAAGGATGGAAGTTTGTATTCCTTGGCGATCTCATGGTAAAGTTTCAGCAGTTACCTGTAAACTCATGTTACATCCGCTGCATTCGTTTGCTCTGCTCTTGGTCTTACAGTCCTCCTAAACATGCAACTAACCCCCCGAAAAAAATGCATGTTCAGGTGAAAAATGAGCTCCCCAGTACGTTCAAAGCATACCGGTATCAGCAGCACAGATGGTCATGTGGACCAGCAAACCTGTTCAGGAAGATGTTCATGGAGATCGTCAGGAACAAGGTGATTTGCACTAGGCCTTTTAAAAAAAGAAGATCAGGCAGCCAGGATTTGTTTCTAACAACTTATTGATTTCTGTTGGTGCAGAAAGTGACAATTTGGAAGAAAATTCATGTCATCTACAATTTCTTCCTTGTGCGCAAGATCATCGCACACATTGTGACCTTTGTGTTTTACTGCATCGTTATCCCTGCAACAGTCTTGGTTCCAGAGGTTGAAATACCAAAGTGGGGTTCTGTCTATATCCCAACCATAATCACCCTTCTCAATGCTGTTGGCACTCCAAGGTATCAATCTTCTCAAGAACTTTGCGATCAATTTCTGAATGTATGAGAAATCTAACATTTACCTAAAGATTAACATCAAAACCATTGAATGACGCAGGTCGATTCACTTAATTGTCTTCTGGATCCTCTTCGAGAACGTGATGTCATTGCATAGAACAAAGGCCACTTTCATTGGCCTATTGGAGGCAGGCAGGGTGAACGAATGGGTGGTGACAGAAAAGCTTGGCGATGCTCTGAGGATGAAAATGCCAGGCAAGGCATCCAAGAAGCCCCGCATGAGGATTGGAGATAGGTACATAACAAAAAATTGTCTCTTTTGATTCATCTGTTTTCTCACGGCTAAACTGTAGCGTGGAATCAGGTTGCATATTGTGGAGCTTGGTGTGGCAGCTTATCTCTTCTTCTGTGGATGCTATGACATTGCATTTGGGAACAACCATTACTACGTATTCCTGTTCCTCCAATCAACTGCTTTCTTCATTGTTGGTGTAGGCTATGTCGGGACATTCGTCCCCCACTCATAGCAGAATCATTGCGACTTGCGAGGCTATCCATCCTGGATTCATGATTGTCTTCCATTATTTCCAGTTCATGATACATATGCAGATGAAAGATAGATCAAGCAAACCTTCTCTTGTATGTAATGTTGTCAGGGGAAAATGCAGTGTAAAGGCACTGCCAGACAAGCCATAGTTATGTTTTTGTTGCAAGAAATGTGCTGTGATGCACATAAAGATTGGTGATGACAAGCAGGCCATTCTGAGTCTCGGCATCACTGATGCAGAATCAGCAGTAGAAAAGGTAGCAAACAGTGAAATTCACACCATTTGTTCTGCAAACAGAAAAAAAAAAGGAACCGTTTGTTCATTAGTTGCAAGTTTGTTGTGAGATCAGGAAAAAAAATAAAGTTGCAAACGTTCTGTTTTCTCCTTTTTACCCTTCTTTTTTCCCCATGTCAATATCAACTGTAATAAACAGAACATATTTGAAAAGATTCCTTTTGAGATCACTGTGGTACATCAGAGATTAGATTCTTTTGGTTTCTTTCTGAGATATCAATTCTATATCTTTGTCAGACTTCCAGGAGTTTTACTGATCCATTGGAGACTTCATCCGATGTACTGCCTGTCAGCAGTCTGCGACTCCACTGAATCACTGAGAAACAAGGACATGCATTTCACTAAAGAAAACATATCACAAATAGATCTCAAACCCTGACAATACCATAACTCTGCAAGGATCCAATTCTCTGCTCGATGGGATAGTCTGAGCCTCCATGATTGGGAGGCCTGAACAGCTGACGCGATCTTGTGGCACATGCTGCTTCTGGAATCTGGAAGCAAGGTACAGATTCCTAGTGACTGACAGGAACAGCGCATATGGTATGGGCAAAGGAAGATGGAGCTGTAACTCGTAACTGTCCTTTGGTATTATCGACCAGCTTCTTCCCCATGTTATCTTTGTGCCTGATGGGCTTCTGCTGCTCTTTCAGATTTCATCAGGCTGTTGTAATTGTAAGCATCTGTGGTAAAACAACTGTGTCGCAAACCTGAAAGACTCTCGTATTGTAAGCTCCACCTATCATGTTCTACATGGACTACAGCCTTCAAATCTTCAATACAAGAATGAGCCACGCAAACCGGTGGGCCAAAACTGCTCAGCCAAGAATGAGGCATTCAGATTCAGATCACAGCTCTCTGCAGGATGTTTTCTCCAGAGAAGCAAGCAATTGCATTCTCAATTGCAGCAGTGACCACGCAGACTGCGGTCAGCAATCACTGACATAATCCATTGCTCCCACTCCCACGGATTGCTCAGCGACAGTGGAGGCCAGTGCATTGCAGACGCCATATATCTCCGAGTATTCGTCGTGGTACGTGTCGCCGGCGAGGAAAGTGTGCGTCTTGCCCTGCACTTCGACAGCACTCCAGGCGCGATCCTTCTTTACGCCAAGCGCCCTCATCGCCTCGTGCGCGCCTGCCACGCTATCCCACATCTCGCGGGCGGCGTACGTGTTCGCCAGGACCACGTACTTGCCGGCGTTCCCGGGCTGCAGCCGGAAGAACCGCCGCGCGGCGAGCTCGATGAGCGCCATGTCGCCGCCGTGCTTTCTGGAGGCGCCGAGGATCGCACCCCACACCACGGAGTGCTCCTGGCAGTCCGGCAGGTTCTTGACGAGCTCGTAGGCGTCACGCAGCCTGCCGACCCTGGCGAGCATGTCGACCACCGCCGCGTAGTGCGGGCCCCTTGGCGTGATGCCGTAGTCCGACGACATGGAGGAGAAGCGCCTCAGGCCCTCGTCGACGAGCCCGCCGTGCGCGCACGCCGAGAGCACGGCGAGGAACGTCACGTCGTTGGGCCGGAACCCGTCCGCCGCCATTCGGTCGAAGAGCGCCAGCGCCTCGGCGACGCGCCCCTGCTGGCCGTGCCCGGAGATGACCGCGGACCACATGGGGACGTTCCGCTCCGGGGCGGCCGCGAACGCGCGGTGCGCGTCCTCGGGGCACCCGCACTTGAGGTACATGTCCACGAGCGCGGTGTTGACGAAGACGTTGCCGCCCACGTCGGACTTGACCGCGACGCCGTGCACGCGGCGCCCGCGCCCCAGCGCGGCCAGCCTCGCGCACGCGCACAGCGCCGACGCGAACGTGAACTGGTCCGGCGCCAGCCCCTCCGCCCGCATCGCGTCGAACAGCTCCACCGCCCGCTCCTGATCCCCTGCGCCGCCGCGCGCGCACCCGGAGATCATGCCGTTCCACGCGACGACGCCCCGCTGCGGCATTCCGTCGAACAGCTTCTGCGCGGTGCTGAGGTCCCCGGTCTTGGCGTAGAAGATGAGCAGCTTGGTGGTGATGTAGTCGCCGCAGAGGAACCTGGTGGCGACCATGCGCGCGTGGAGCCTCTTGCCGAGCCTCGCGTCCTTCCTGTTCACGCATTCTTGCAGGAGAAGCGCGTAAGTTGCCGCGCCGGGGCACACGGGTCTCTGCCACAGGAGCCGCACGGCCTTGGGCAGGTCCCCCGTGATGCACAGGGACCTCAACATCCGTGCGAGGCCAACTGAGCCCATGGTCAGCAGAAATGCTGGCACCCTTCAGGTTCTACTTGATCTTGGGAGTACTTGATGCCTATTGGACGTTTCTTTCCATGGCAGATGCAGGATAAAAAGAACACCTCGGTATTCAATGGAACAAAATTTTGGTATCTACGAGAGGCTGAACCGCTGAAGACCTAAGAAAATCAGGCTGCATTTACAACGGAGCTCGACATCGGTTACAAAATCTAGCATATACACCGGGAAAACTTTGTTTCGTTTCCTCTTCCTATGTTCTTTGCTCTTCAGAGAGTTTCAGAGTTTCAGACATAATACATCATGCCGACCTCCAGCGTGGAGGCGTGCGGGATGGTGACGGCGTAGTTGGGGCCCCGGCTGTTCCGCCGCAGGAAGTCGTAGCAGAAGTTGATCACCAGCCGCCGGATGAGGCTGGACCCGCTCTTCGCCTTCACGTAGGAGTGGCCCAGGATGAACGCCATGCCAGCCTCCCGCGCATCCGACAGCTCCTGCAGCTCCTCCTGCACGCCGGCGTTCAGCTTTGGGCTCGCCGCCGGCAGCACGAACCGCACCCGCTTCTTGGGGCCCACCACCGGGGTGGGCGATGGCGATTGTATCTCCCTGGCGTGAGACGACGGGCCGACGGTGTTCGCCGCCGTGTCCTCCTCCAACATGCGGATACTGCCGGAATGGACGACCGACATCCGCTGCTCCTCGTCCTTGTCGAACTCCTCGGCCATGCCGTTGACCTTGGAAGACCCGGACCGGATGAACTCTGCAATGCTGCACACCAGCTCCTTCTCGAACTCCATGTCGTCCTTGTGGAAGTCGTGGTACCCGTACCTGACGATGCACCGGTAGATCCTGTACTCCTTTGGCCCGATCCTTCCGACAAGGAACCGCTCTTCCGGCCGGACATGCGGTATTGGAACGTTCTTGATGCACATAAATATGAGCACCTGGTCATGACAAACAATGGTGAATAAGAGGGTAGACACTTCCAAAAATCTGAACTTTGGACAATGGAATCAAGCAATGTAATTGAAAGAACTAAGGCTACCTGGTGAAACGCAGGTAGATTGGTGACAAAATGTGAGAAGATAGCTGGGATGCCAGTCTCAAGCTCGGTGTGGATGAGGCCAATGCCACGGACTCGAACGATACCGAGGTTTGGACTGAGACCAAGCAGCCAGTTGATGGAGACCTTACTCTGAACGTCAAACTCGTACTTCTTAATGGTGCCATAGTGCCAGATGCACATTATCAACATGAAGATGAAAGCAAGCACGATCGGGACCCAGGCCCCCTCTCTGAACTTGATGAGTGCGGCCGAGAAGTACAGTGCCTCAATGGTTCCAAAGAACACAATGAATCCAATTGCCAGAAATATGCTCTTGTGCCAGCACAAGACTATCACCAGAGACATCAGACATGTTGTGACCAGCATGACAGTTATTACGGCCAATCCTGCACAAAGAATAACCACCACATATATGATATATTTCTCTTACTCATCGACTTAAGCATGCCTAATGTCCCTGATAAGATTCCTTTTGCCAAGAAAAGTATTAACATTGGCATACCTGATGCATTACCCAAATGCTTTGTGTCTCTGAAACCGATAGTTACAGCCAAGCACAGTATCATCAGGATCCAGTTGATCTCGGGAATGTATATTTGCCCATGTACTTTGGCAGATGTATGGATTATCTTAACCCGAGGAAAGCAGCCCAGGGAAGTGCACTGTTTGATCATTGAGAAGGTACCGGTGATGACAGCTTGGCTCCCCACAACTGCGGCAAGAATAGCAATTGCCATAACAGGCCACCTAATTTTCTCTGAAACGTAAGATGGTCAACATTAACAAATAGCACTATGAGAATGATATCATACTATTTTGTTCTTATTCTCTGATGAAAGATCCAAAGAGCATAACTTGCCTGGCACAGACACATAGAATCCAATCCTATACACACTTTCCATGGTATGATGCCTACACAGATAAGCAGCTTGTCCCATATATGCAAGGATCAATGCTGGATAGACCATGCATGTAAAAGCAATCTGCATAAAATTTTCTTTCGTCAGAGAGAATAATTCGTAATATACTGCTTCTAGGATGGAACATGGAAAAAGTGAGTTTGCAGCAGACATTTCTTCACCTGTATAGACAACTGATTAAAATGCCCCAGATCAGCAAACATTGCTTCAGAACCTGAAAGAGCAAAACAGTCAAGTTGTAGTAAGAGGCACTCCGCAGATCAAGGTAAAAGATTTAGAAATGGTTGCTGAGCACAGTACCAGTTACGCACAACAGTATTCCTCCCAGGGACATCCAACCTCCTCTCTGTGTCTTCCTCAAGAACTTGTACATATAATACGGGGAAAACGCTCTATATACAGTGGGTTCCCAGTGAATGATATTGTAAACACCGATCATGCTTATACATAGGAGCCATGTGATCACAATTGGAGCGAAAATGAAGCCGACACGGTGTGTACCATAGTGTTGCAGTGCAAACAGGCAAACCAGTATGATACAAGCAATAGGCAGTTCCACATCTGCAGATTCAAGTTAGTGGAAATTCGTCAGTTAGACAGGGACTTAGAATAAAACAGCACATTATTGACATACAACAAAGGAATCAGAATAAAGTAAAGTCATAGTTAACTTGAAAAAGGTGAAATTGTTAATTAAACAAATCAAGAATAGATCCTTTGCTTTACAATTTGGACCTCGGCAAATGTGAACTTTCAGCAGAGGTGACCATTTTCCAGGTTCCTGAATCTTACTAGTTAATACGTGGTACCATCTTTCTGCCATCCCACTTTCCAATACCAACATAATATCTTATTCCATGAGAAATTGAGAACCATTATCCTTCCTCTTTGACGAGTAGTTCCATTTAAGACCTCCGCCTACTGTCCCTTGAAACAAGGGACTGGTTACATGTATTGTTGGATCAATGTTGACGAAACCTGTTCCATTTTGCAACTGATGGAAACTGTTAGCATACATGACTACTGATAGTTCCCTTTTCTTTGATGGTGTGGCCCTGTCAAAGAATCGAAGACCTTTCAAGACGAACTGTATATACTCCACCACAGCTTCTGTTGAAACAGAGATAGCTCGAGTTGAGGTGATTATGTATTTATGTTCAACAGTTCACATCAAGAAGGAACTACAGCTTCCACACTTTAGCTCCATGAGAACCGAATTCTTTCACCTCTGTCTGGTTTGACCACCTTTTCTTAGGAGAAATCCCAATTGCAACAAATCCACTCCTTGCTCCATATCTTGAAGTTAAGAAGCAGGAGCTCCACACCTAACACTGGGGCAATTTTATGACTGTGCCAGGAAACTTTGATGTGGACCCTGATTCATTTAGCTGAGAAATTGAATCGACAAACAACACCTAGAAAGCTGGAAAGATAAATCCAGACTCCGCGGATACAAATCAACGATAGAAGGGCGATGATTGGATTCTTACATTTATGGTGTTCTTTCTCCATGGACAGCTCAAGCCCGGAGACCGCCGAGAAGACTGGAAAAAACAGAGGAGCATGTCAAAACCCGGTCTCTGACCCACAGCACATGAACACATCCCAACAAGTTAAGAAGAGCCGATCCGGCAAGGCGATCGCGGGCTCACCAGAGATGGCCGGCGTGAGCACGCCGTCGCCGATCACCATGCAGGTGCCCACCAGCGCCAGGACGAGCAGCACCCGCTGGAGCACCTTGTGCCGCTCCAGCAGCCTCCTGACGCTGGCGCCGGCGCCCCCGCCGCGCCTGCCCAGCGTCACGGCATTGCCGTTCGCCGCCGCAGCCTTCTTGGAGCCACCGCCGATGGAGTCGTCCAGGAACTGATCCTCGTCCCCGGCGACGGCGCGGCCCGGCGGGAGGAGCGCGGCGCGCGCGTGGCGGCAGAGGAGGGAGTAGAGCGCGAAGGTGCCGCCCTCGCCGTTGTCGTCGGCGCGGAGCACGACGCAGACGTACTTGAGGAGCGGGACGAGCGTGAGCGTCCAGAAGACGAAGGAGAGCACGCCGAGGATCTCCTCGTTGCTCTCCGTGTGCTGGATGTCCTCGGCGAACGCCGCCTTGTACACGTACAGCGGCGACGTGCTGAGGTCGCCGTACACCACGCCCAGGCTCTGGTACGCCAGGCTCAGCGTCATCCGCCACGGCACCGCCTTCCGCGCGCCCCGCTTCTCCTCATCCTGCGGGTCACACAGCACGGCCACGCGGACTCAGAAGAATTTCACATTTCAGGACCCAAGATCGCAAGAAAACCGACGGACATGGGCATTCCAAGATTCAAAGAGCCACGACGGCCACGGCAAGCGCAAGAGCCGCCTGGCAAGATTGGACCTTTCGAACACCAGACACCTCCAGGCGGCGACCTGACCTTACCTTGTCATCTGGAGGTGTGCCCGGCGGCGCCGCCGCCTCGGGATCCATGGCAGGAGGGCTCTTCATGGCTGCCTGCCTGTCTGGTAACGGCAGAGTCTGCTGCTCTGGTAACCGAACAAAGAGAGGAAGACACTTGGGGGACTAGACTAGTGGGGGAGTTGGGATTAGGTGGAGGTGACGGCGTCGCCCAGCGGCCTCACCGGGGGTTCTTGGTTTCTCGGGCGTTAGGAATTTGAGCAGGAGGAGGCGTGAAGGGGATGGGATTCGGTGGGACATTTGGAGGCCCCGAGGTTTTTAAGGTGGTCAAAGCAGCAAAACAGGGGGGAGCAGCATTGGCGTGAGGGGCAGAGAGGGGGCCGCACCGCAGGGACCAGGTGAAGGAAGGGGACGGAGGAAGCGGAAGGAAGGAGACGAGAAGAAGAAGCGCAGATGGATGGGAGGGGGAGAGGGGGCGAAAGAGGAGAAGAGAATATTGTAGGAGTGGGACACGAAGAGGGCAGCCAGAAAAGCAGAGGAGGGAGAAAGCAGCGGTTTTCGCTTTTGGGTGTGTTTAAATCTTGAAATTGGTACTGTTCTGAACTGAAAAGTACCGTAGCACGTTTCTTTTGTTTGTGGTAAATATTGTCCTATCATGGTCTAACTAGGCTCAAAAGATTCGTCTCGCAAAGTACATCTAAACTGTGCAATTATTTTTTTATTTCATCTACATTTAGTACTCCATGCATATGCCGACATTTTGATGTGACGGGGAATCTTCTTTTTGCATAGTGGAATTTGAGAGAATTTTTTGGGTTCTAAACACACCTTTTGTGAAAGGGCGTAGCTGCTTGTTTTGGTGCGGCTCTTCTCCTCCACGACCACGATGCAAATGCTGGCCGGTTGTTCTGGACACCATCCTTGAGATTCAGATAAAGATAAAATAATAATAATTACTACTAGATTACTCGCAATAACAGGGAATATATAGACATTTATTTAACCTATCAAGGAACCATGTCCAAGATATCAGTGTAGTGTATTGGGTCGGACAAATTTTGCCTGTTGTAAATGATGTGAGATCCATGGCATATTTTCTATTTTTGGGGTAAGCAGCACCTTAACTGGCTACTTAAATCATAAATTCCGGGGTACATGAGTTGTTTTGGATGGTTGGTTTCTATCGTTGATATAAATGTAAAGGTTATGAAAGGCTGTTTATTACTTTTGAATTCGCTATGCAATCACATGGCATGCATCTCTGAATGCAAGGATGCAGATTGTGACTCTTCTTGTTTATTGCTGGAAGCCTGAGCTTGTCATGTGAGGCCGATGTTTCCACCATGGGATTATACTACTGGTTAAGTGCTTCTGCATGCAATCATTTCCCTATTAGTGGATCAAAGTACGATTCAAATGTGTTATTTATTTTTTTATCATCACTGATGAGTGATGACGTAGCTCGGAGGTATCATGTGCATCCTACACAGTTTGTTAAGATATATGCATCCTTTTGAAGGAAACCTCGTGTTTGGAACAGATGAAGTTAAGAAAGAAGTTGCAAAATCCAATGGATCAGTGTAAGCAGGGTGAAAAATTCACATCCGTTCCACATTAAACTTTGGCAACCGGTTCGATGGATCGAGCATTCCATCGTGGGCTTTGAACTGCAATTTGTCGGTTCTGATTTAACTTAACATGGTTGGCAAGAATGCGTCCTAGGTTGATGCGCATATGTTTATTGTGTTTGGAAGTTTTTGAAACTGAATAGTTCTCCTCGTTCAATTTAAATTTTTATAATATTTTTTAAATTTTTATAATATTTTTGTTTCTTCAGTACATTTGCACAAATAAAATAAAACTAGTATTTTTAGGATGTATGGAAAACATTTTCATTAAAAGATGGGATCGGGGTTTACAAAGACTAATAAACCCAATAGAAGGCGGAAAAAGGCAGGAAAATGGAAGTCCCCACAACGCAAAAGAGAACCTATACAGGTCCGCTACTAACAAAACTAGCAAAGCCATTGAGTCTACGTCGGGAAAGACAGTGAACACCACCGCTAACTACAACCACCGAACAACTAGCAATAGGCTAACAAAGGTGACACGCAAAAGGGACAATTGTAGAACCATGCCTTCAAAAAGGTGACTGTACCAAGTATGCCAAAGGAGGTTGGCCCAAACAAAGACATGTGATGATCGGATGGAGGATGTCGAGTAAGGGCACCTGAAGGTGAGCAAGCATGCCACAAGTCTAGGCACGGTAAAAGAAAAATGTTAACGGGAGGGAAGACAGGATAGTAAAAAGGGAGGGAGGGGTTACAAACCTATGCTCGGTTTTGTGCCCACGTGCCAAGATTTTGGCAAATCAATTTGGCTCGTCTATGCTTTGGTATGTCTAGTTTTGATGGTGAACTAAACATATCCTACGAGCGGAACGTAACTTTAGTATTACCGGTAGCCGCGCCTGCATGCGGTGACGCTCGGAGGCTTGTGCGCTCCAGACTAGATTTAAATTACAAAATGAGGCGTAGATTAGTTGATTGCGTTTTTTTTTTTTTGGTGGCCAACTCCATCGAAAGAAATGATAATAGAATTGTTCCCCCGAATGTTCTCTTCTCTTGATATGCCTCCCAGCAAGAGCAAGGCCACCACCGAAGCCAAGGAGGAGAGAGGAAAAGCGAAGCGCAACGTGGGCCCCTTGCTCAGGAGCTAGCGTGCCGCTGGGTGGGTCGATCTGGTGATCCTGATCCCGCCGGCGGGCGACGCGCCGATGGCGAGGCCGAGGGGTGATCTGCGCGTGCGCTTCTCGCCCTGCCTGCCACCGCCAGTGGAGCGGCAGGCTGTTGGACCCGGCGCGGCCACCTCGCGTCGGACCCCACTGGTCACGGGCCCCGCGCCCGTGACGTGGACGCGGGGTGCCCCTGCCCCACCGCGTTGCTCTCGTCCGTCTGGCTTTACGACGCGGCAGATTGGCCGCCCTCGTCGACACCGATCTTGGCGCGGGTTTTTCTTTAATCGCGCTTTACACGCCGCCACGTCGCGCTTGTTTTTTTGGCTTTTTTTTTTTGTCTTTGGCGGTTGGCGGCGTCGCGGGCATTGCCAGATTCTTTTCCTTGTCCCGCTCCGGGCGACGGCGACGGATGCCGTCCGAGTCCGCGGCGGCGTCCCCGTGGAGCTCGTCGGCGCTTCTTCAAGGTCGTCGTTGCCGTTGGGACTTGCCGCATCGCGTACGCATGCGTAGAATCACGAGAACGCCGTGAGGAATTCCAGTTCCAGCCACATGTTTTTGGCGGGAGGGGCCTAGCTGACGTTTGAAGCGTGGAACTTGTGGGTGCATGGCCGGAAGGAGCGCTGTCTGTACCTGCTATTGTCGGGTTGCTACGCTTCCTTGTCCCCAATCGATTTTGTTTGTTAGGAAGGTGTCGTCTGGCCGTGCAAATAGACGTGTAAAATACTGTTTGCGCACTGTAGACAGATTGGAATTTAAAATATAGACGGTTAGATAGACGGGCTGGTGACACCAATTTTTACTACTAGATAGTATCTCCTTCCTCCCTTGATAAAGAAATTCTACTGCAATGAGAGAATGTAGGGTTGATAGAGTACCTCTCTGAGGAGAGTACTTTATTTTATTTTTTACCATGATTTCGATTTTAGAACTCTTTCTATAAATTTAACAAATGAGAGCAGAAATCCTAACATCTTGATTTTTTTTTTAAACATGGCAAGCCAGCTCAAACAACCATCACAATGAGCTTCATTGGGAGCCTGAATGAGATTGCCGAGCTGCTATATTTCTGCGTCAACAAGGGTGTTGCCTCCCAAGTCGAGGTGGTCAAGATGAGATATATGAATACAACATTCTCGACCGCTTTATCCTAGATGTCACTGACAACAACATCGAGGAGGCGAAGGTGGCAACTAACTATGGCTTTCTCCAGCCATGCTTGGACGCGGATGCGAAAAACGGCTTTGATTCACAGCCTGCCATTTCTCATCCCGTCCATCCGAATTTAGAATACGTTACACAATATTTCACTAACGGAGTAATTAGAATTGGGTGTTGCATCAGCATCGACACGTAACATCATCCGGTCCTATTAGTGCCACTAAGTTTGGCTTCTTTCTGCAATGTGTCACTTCCTCAGCAATCATATACAATTCCTTCTTATATGTACTCGTATCAACCGCACTACTACGAAAACTAAAAGTCACGCGTATGATGATTTTGTCATTGGATCTTTGTGGACGTGAAAGCATCGATTGACGTTCCGCTCAACACTAACAACAAAGGCATCCTTAGCATAGTACGAAAGCAGAGCAGCCCCCTGCCCCCACTGAGAACGAAATGGTTCTCTTTACGTCTGCTTTGCGTGGCACGGTGTGACCTAATTTGGCCCTTGTCTGCACCATATATTTGTTTTGCTGCATTAGTACATTTTTCTTAATGTTATTTCATATGCTTTGCGAGCTCTGATCTTTTAACTGTCGTGTGGGTCCAGGTTTACTATGTGATCTATATAATACAAGACTCAACACTTCCATTATCGGGAAAATAATGTTCTTGTCCCCTAGCAATGCCCCCGTGCCCACACCCCAGAGAGAGAGAGAGAGAGCAACAACATCCACTTGGAGCAGCAATGTGTAGGTGTTTTAGTTGTGGATGACTTCCTTTGGAAAGTACAGAAGTGCGATAGGATCAAGAGTAGGCTCAATTATATATGCATGGACCCGATATGCTTGATCAAGAAAAAAATACTTCTATGGTTGGTGTGGTGACCCTACTAATCTCATTTTCTGCTCATGCCTCCTTATGCTGGTTTTGATCATCACATGATTATTCAACCTAATTATAAATATATTTTTTAGGGGCCCTTTTTAATTTGATGCTCGTGATGAATAGCATAGGCAGCAATGCAGGTAGCATCTTGCCTCACTTTCATCTGGGGGAAACATATACAGACCGCACGGAACAACCTTCTTTATCATGCCTACATATTTTTTTTATCAAAGATTGAACAAAGGTGCAAGCCTCAAAGCACGTCCCAAAAATTTATTCTTTACTTTTATAATTAGCTAATAATAAGCAGACACAAGATCCAATGTGCATTGCTGTCTGATTCACGCGCATTAGCCTTAAAATACATAAAAATACAAGTACACCTGGTTGTGGACAAAATGAACAAGAGCTTCTATCCATATACGTGATTATAGCACTACAAACAAAACCTCTCATGCATAGTTTCCATTATTTTACGGGCACAAAATCTGGTTTTATAGGTTAAAGGTGCATCAAGCAGGCTAATGAGCCAATCCAACTTTTCTTTAACCTTTTTACCATTAATTGAGTCTTATTTAGAATAATATATTGTATCGAAGATCCTGCTTCAAACTTAGCCTAACATGCCAAGCCAAATGAGCCGAGCTGAAATTAACTTTATTTCAGAATCAACTAATTTTGACTTTAAAATATAAAGGAGTTTAGTCTCCGTGACTTTGAAATGGGCCACGAGTAAGCTCAACGAACCTTTTGTAGATACATATACCTCAAAGAGTTATATAGACATTTTTCTCGTACAAGTATGTCTTATGGCCTTTGCACCGAAGGAAACATCGGACTTGCTCAATGAAGCAAGCATTGGGACAATGGGGAAAGATCTACACAAAGAGAAGAAAAGAAGGGTAAATTATTACGTCATAGTCGACGGACAAAGGAAAGAAAACAAGATAGCGATGAAAGAAAACGGTGTATGCTATTTCCAATCTTACTATTATTAATTAGAGGCTCTAAAAGGAGTATCCACGTTAATCCTCACGAAACGCAGTAGAAAAAAATAAATATTAAAAATTCTCATAAAAATCAGAAACAACCAACCATCAATTGACAGATTGTTAATAGCAATTAGATCTGTTTTCTAAGTAATTATCCACCTCTGCCATTACGAAAGGTTTTGAGTTCAACTCTCATCGAAAGCAAATTTCTTCTTTTTTAGCATATTTTTCTCATTTTCAATTTATTTTAATAAGTAATTACTCACCCCTGCCATTATAAAAGGTTTTGAGTTCAACTCTCATACAAAGTAAATTTCTTTGTTTCTTGGCAGATTTTTACCGTTTTCAAATTTACTCTCAAATTTTTGTCAAAATTTTTTCTATTTACAAATTTACACAACTAAATAATCATGTAATTTTTTCATAAAGATACAAGAAACCTTTCTATGAAACAGATATTTGTGCCTAATCTTTCTATTACTATCTAGATTTTTTGGAGCCTCCTTATTAATATTTACGAGATGCGCTAAATAAAAGACAAAATCATGGAATTTTTCATAATAATCTGAAACATCCTATCATCGATTGCAGGTTGAAATCTTAATAGCCATTAGATCTTCTATATAATTAACCTCCAGTCGTCCATCATGTAGCTCTAACAATAAATCTGTTTTCTAAAATAAGATAAATTCTAAAAATTCTCACAAAAATCAGAAACATCCCGTCATCCGTCATGTAGTTCTAAGAATAAAATTCATCTCCGGTCCCTAAACTTGTCTCACTGTGTCACCCTGATTCCTAAAGTTTCAAAGTGACCATCCCAGTCCCTAAACTTGTCTTGGTGTGTCAATCCAGTTCCTAAAGTCTCAAAGTGATCATCTCGATCCATAAATGTGTCTTGGTGTGTCAATCCGATCTCACGTCAGCTGACTCCACCTCCCTTTTGAGACTTTAGGGACCGGACTCCACCTCTTTTTTGAGACTTTAGGGACCGGATTGACGCACCAAGACAAGTTTAGGGATCGAGATGGTCACTTTAAAAATTTAGGGACCGGATTGACACACTAAGACAATTTTAGAGACCGGAGATGGATTTTACTTTTATTCTAATAATAGTAGTTATTAGATCTATTATAGTCTCTAAAAAAATTACCCATCATGACATTATAACAGATAAAATAATAGATCTATTATAGTCTCTAAAAAAATTACCCATCATGACATTATAACAGATAAAATAATATAATCCCTTAAATTTGTAAAAAAATTTCCTACCATGCCATTATAAAATATGAATTAAAAACTTTTAAATTTGCATAAAATTACCCACCATGCTATTATAAAATATAAATTAAAATAACCCCCTTAATTTGCATATAAATTTCTCAACATGCCATTATAAAAGATGAATTGAAATAAGCCCTAAATCTGCATATAAATTACCCAATATGTCATCATAAAATATACAATAAAATAATTTCTAAATTATATATATATTACCCACAATGACATTACAAAATGTGAATTAAAACAATCAGCTCTAATATTATTACATATTAAATCTATATCAGCTCTAATATTTCGTCATGGAATAAAATTGAATACTACTTCCTATGGTCATTTATACTCCCTCTGTCCTATATTATAGGTTGTTTGTTTTTTTGGCACAAGACTCGTCTTATTCAAAATATTTGCGAAAATATAGAAAAATTTAATTTAGAATTAAAGTATATTATATGCTAAATTAAATCGCAATGAAATTAAATGATAATTGCGAAAACTTTTGAATAAGATGAACAAGTCAAAGTTAGTATCTAAAAAGTTAAACGACCTATAAATTAGGACAGATATACTACAACTGGAGGTAGTAAATATTTAGAGTATAGGAGTTTCATGTGAATCCCATTTAAAGCATTTCAATCCTACAAGTTGGATAAACATATTGTGGCGGAAGTAGGCATCCAACCTCTCCAAGCCTCTCTTCTCTGCAAAGAGAATATACCAGTTCGCTAGTTTCTTCATCATATAGCTGGCATTATTATGGGGCACACGATGAGGGCCTACCTTCTCGCATATACCCAAAAAAATACATCACCAATCATTATCTTATTAATAACAGAGATTAGCCATTCGATCATACCTAATCTCCAAATTTAATACTTCTTCCGGACTTTTATATTTGACGCCGATCAGCTGTAAATTGCACTGGCCGGCGACAAGTAAAAAAATGGAGGTAGTAGAACGTTATGCACCAGTATATACTTCTATCCATCAAGCCATGATAAACAACTTTTTTACCTTATTCGAGCCTCACAAACAAAGAACACATTTTATGCAGGTCAATTGGATTGCTAATTAAATAGGCTTGTCTCTGCACAAGCATGACCGAAACTTTTGTGGAAGGCATACAGGAGAGGGAACTCTGAAATAGCCAAATTGAACTGTAGAACTCAAAACAAAAGTCAGAGACAGTAATTCAGAGGCAAATGTGTGGCAGCTGGCGTCATGCAACACAAATTTGGGCGGCCACCGTACCTGACAGCAGCAAATAAACAATGCACGGACAGCTGCATTTGACTAGGCAGATCCAGAAGTGGAAAATGATGACTGTTTTTTTATGGCTTTGGTACTCGATCGCTGCATTGTAAGTACCATTACAATTTTTCTAGAACGAAGGCTGTGTTTATATCCAAAAAGTGGAGGCGAAAAGCAGACGAAATCTGCCAAAATTTGGCCAAAAACATCACATCCGACACTGTAGCGCAATGTAGCACTTTTCGTTTGTTTGTGGTAAATATTGTCCTACCATGGCCTAACTAGGTTCAAAAGATTCGTCTCGCAAAGTACATCTAAACTGTACAATTATTTTTTGATTTCATCTACGTTTAGTACTCCATGCATGTGCCGGCATTTTTGATGTGATGGGGAATCTTCTTTTTGCGTAATAGAATTTGGAGGAAAGTTTGGATCTAAACACAGACGAAATTGATGTCTTTTTTAAGTACAGTACTGGCCCCATTTGACATCTCTGTGGCGTATACCTGGCCGGCTGACCCTGGGCCAGTTGGTCGCTGAAGAGGGTGAAGAACTGTTAAACTGTCACTTGAGGGGAGGGAGATTGTCCCTCACATGATAGAAAGGGTACTAGGAGGCAGCAAGAGGAACTTAAACGTTTGAGATGACGACATGACATGGGCCCATCAACAACTGCCCATGGATTCAGATCATGCCAACTGCTCATGGCTGTCGTGGAAGTGGAACAGCTTTGTATAGTGGATTAAGGGAATTAAGAAATCGAATTATTGGAGAGGATACTCATCAGAGTGCACCACCCCCAGATTAAACATAAAAAGTAACAAAATTTGCTGCCGACTGAATCTTTTTCATTCTTCGCCACAAGATACCTTCGTGATAAGCTCGAAGGACATGACTTTGTTTCGCCCATTGGGCGCTGAGCTAAAGGTGCTCCACTAGCTGTTCTTATATAGCTTCAGTCCAGAGTACAAGCCACCTTGTGACCATCATGCTTTGCCGTACACACGCAAAGCTCTGAAGACTCCTTCGATCGATCATCGTACATGATCAACCAACGAACGTTTTCCCAAGATTTCTCGCCAAAGAATCAGCTAAGAAATCGATGATAGCACGTAACCACACAATCGCACCATCTTTAATTAGTCGACCAACTTTTTCCCCGAGAGAACGACATGTCACCTCTATTCTCCTCTCTGCCTGCCTCAATAACAGGAAACGGCCTCCCCGTCGTCGTCCCCATCGGCGAGCTGAGCCAGAAAAACAAGGTGCTCCGGTCGCCGTCGGCCTGTGTTCTTGCATCCAAACGGCACCAAGCTCTCCGCGCCACGTTGAAAGCGCACCGCCGCGCTGCCATTTTCACGGGAACGGAGACGACGACGGCCATGCACGCGCTGCCTTCTCATAGGCGTATGTGATCCCAGTGTTGCAGCTGCACGGCCACGACCTAACAACCGTACAAGTTTCTGCGTGCTCTTGCAACTTTGCAAAGTTGCGACACCTTGCGTAATAACGTGGGCCATTCTCGTACCGTGCAATGTTCTGTTTAGTCTGAGTGGACACAGACATGACATGTCGGATGAATCGTTGGATTCAGAATCAATGGTTCTCGAGGTATGTGGAAGTGACGTGCTATCAGAATTTCCCATCTGCCTGGGTGACATACTCTTTGGAACAAAAATCCTCATGACCTTTAATTTTACAGACTGTTGGACAGGGGACAAAAAGTGTTTTAGGTAAGATAGCTGCATTGATCACCTCCATGTGAGGTGAGAAGAGAAACAATTTTGAATCCATTATGTTCCCCTTAAATCTCAGCGATATTCAGGACAAGCGCTCTTCTAAATCTATTGTCATATTATAAGTTAACAACCTCTTGTCTGTTTCTCAAAGCAGGGACTCACATTCTAGTTTAGTAAACATTTACTCCCTCTATTCTACAAAATACTAAGGCGTGCATATATTGAGCAGGGTCTTTAAAACAAAAGTTTGATCATTTATTTTTTAAATATAGCATCAACAAATACTAAAATATCATAATCTTAAAGTATTTTTTAATATGAATCCAAATATATAACATGCATACATTAAAATATATGTTTTTGACTAGATTGTTAGTCAAAAATTTTAAAGTTTGACTTTTCTAAATACATACACACCTTATTTCATAGGATGGAGGGAATAATTCATTGACGAGATTGCTGAAATTCACTGTCACCTCCTTTCCCAGCTTCAGTCTAATGCCCTACCGCTACCTCTCTAAATTTAAACCGCCTCTGCGCCCTTCTATCTAGCTCTAGCAGTGCAACTGTCTTTCCACTGCTGCCACCACTTACCAATTGGCACATTGCATGCCCCTACACACAGCCTCTACCTCTGGCTAACTATCTCCTTAGGTGTCCGCAATGATTATTGTATCAAATAGCTAGCTGATATAAAAACATAAGAAAATAAAAATAATAATTCATCTCACTACTAATACTTGGCACCACGTGTATAATACTTATAGTTTCTTATAATATATATAATCTTTTATCTATTTGCTCGTCGCTAGTTAGATTCTTTTTTTCTCTTCTTTTCTGTCCATACAAGAGGGAGAGAGAGAGAGAGAGAGAGCGAATTTAGATAGTCAAATAGTTAGTCATTGGATACGCCCTTGGTAACCCCTCTGTAGCTTTTGGTACAAGTACACCGAAACCAGAATCCCTTTTACCAATCTCAATTTTCTGTTGACATAGAGATAAGCGAGATTCCAATCACATGTTGTGGAGTAAATTCGCAAAGAGGAAATATTACAACATGACTAGTCAGAAAAAGGAAACCATAATCAATAAGGGCCCCCCCAAGACTCACTTTGAAATGTATCGGATAATAGGGAATGTGGGGGATGATCTGGCTTATTAACCACAAGTTGAGAAGGCCCAATGCATGTTGCTTGGCTGAGAATGGGGGGATCTGGAATAGAGATCTCAATTATTTGGGGGCCGTATCTCATCAATATTCTTGCCATCAAACCGATATCTATGATCTATCCAGCCACGTTTGCGTTGCATCTTTTAGGGTAGGAGACACGCTGCACACGTGCGCGTCCGGCGGAGGCTAGCTTGCATGCTCCCCAGCGATGAACAAGAACAAACATCGATCTCTTCCTTTTTTGTTGTCCGTTGTTGGAGAGTACGGCAGTCGTCGTTTCACCTAAACACACCATGCAGATATGCAGACATGACTAGGAGTGCCGAATGGCTTTCAAATTTTATCCAAACATTTTAAAGATCAGACCCCAAAAGAGTCGAATCACATTTCTATTTATTTTTGAACTAAAAATCAATAAAATTCATTTGAATTGTGAAAAAACTATTTGTTTATAACCGGCCGGTATGTATACAATCCTACCTCAGCTCAGTTGGCCGGATAATTAACGGTGGATATATAAAAAGTCGTCGCATGCATCCCATGGAGCATCATATCATATGATGCCCTTGGGCCGCCGGTGGAGACGAAGACAAGACGTTTATTGTGCTCTGCTATACTCAGTGCTGACTGCTGCTATATATACCCTTTGTTGCGTCGCATTGGCTGCAAAGGATCTGGGTCGCGATGCCGGACTGGGATCAGAGACTCCCTCCACCACTTGTCAAATCGGTCCGTTTCCAGCGGTTGTTTTCTTGATTTAGGTCGCGGACGCCACCGCGAGTGCCTTTCTGCGAGTGCGTTTTTGCGTGCGGATGACAAGGAGATGGATGGATGCTTCCAGTGTCCACTCGCGAGCCTCCGATCCACCACTGAAACTGATAGAGAAGCGCTGATGAAAGCGGGCCTTCTTCTTAGTGGCTAGCTTTTGTTGATCCTCGGATCCCTACCGACAGTAGAAGGGTCTCATCGTCTTCTCCGTCGTCACACACTAGTGATGAGCGAAAAACAAGATGCTCCTGTCGCCGTCGGCCGGCCCTTGTTGTACATGCATGCAAAGGACGGCACCAGGCGCTCGATCGGCGCCACGTCGACTTGGCTAGCAGTGGCGGGTCATGATCTAAATATTTCTTCACAATTCAAATGAGCTTTTGCTGATTTTTAGTTGAAAAAGATGTATATAGGAATGTGATCCGATTCGGTTTGAGAGTTTTTGCTGATTTTTAGTTCAAAAATGAATAAAAATGTCATCCGATTCGTTTGAGTCTAATCCTTAATATATCTATGTATAATTTGAGGATCCTTTACCACCTCTAAACGGACCCAACTTTCACACATATAGTATGTCAGAATAAAAAAAAATCAGCAAAAAAACAAAGCCAGATTGTAAAGAGATTGTAAGCGGCCCACTTTGTATCTATCCACGTATACATGATGCTGCTTGGCACTGGCGGAGCTATATATACGCGGACGATCGAGACAGGCTGTCTGGGTCATTTTTTCTACAGCGTACTGTACCTCTCGGTCCACATGACCACATAGGCGCTATGGGGAGTGAGACTGGTCGGAACTGCAGCTGTCTACGTACAGCCAAGCTCAAAATTCAGTCTGGCGCTATTACGGTCGTCATCAAATATACGACATTATATATATTAGGGATAGGAGAAGATAGTATACAGCAGGACACACGAGGAGGTCTAAGCGCTTGATCTTGGAACGAAGACGGACGGTTCTAGGTTTCCGATCGATGCGTCTCGGAATTTCTCATCCATCTAAAATCTCCTCGAAACATTAGGAATATTGCTTGTTCGGTCACGTAATCCCAGGTGGCCACGCGTACACAAGCAAGTTGACCGTGTTGAGAGAGCGCAAGTTGGCTACTACTACGGATCGGAAGTGGAATTCACCGTCCAGGCCGGAGTCCAGGTAAGGTATGCAGACAAACGCCACGCGTCGACGCTAGCTGGAGGCTGGAGGCTGGAGGCTGGGGTGGACCACGCACGCTACCAGGGTCGTCCATGGATGGATGGATGGATGGATGGATGGACACGCGCACACACTTGTTTTTGTTTGGACAGGCGCGCGCGCATGTTGCATTGACCGTTGCAGGACGACGACCGTCTGTGTGCAAGTGACAGTAGAGCAGTTTCCCAGAGACTCCAAGGATGGGAGGGGCTGGAGTTTGAGCCGGCTGACCCACCGTCTGGGTCTAGGTCACAGAGTGAGTGCTACAGGCATGAATATGATGCAGTCATGCAGCCCAAGCCCAGAGCAGAGAGCAGATCATACACATCTCGCTTTCCACTTTGCATACATGTTGCGTGCGTCTGCTGGCCTGCAACTTATCCGCGCGATGAGTCATGGCGCACCCAGCAGGCAGAGCCCCGTTCCCTCCCCCGCGCTTTAATTTCTGTAGGTCGATCGGTGAGGTGTGAGCGCGTGATCGGTGAAGACGTACGAATATAATAACAGTATGATTTGCTTATCTCGGCCTCGGTGGTGGAGGGTGATCGTGGATCGGAGTGCGATCGATCGATCGATCCATCACATACCCGGCCGCCTTTTCCCCCGCCGTCGGCGTCGTCAGTGCGTGATAAATTGGCCCGGTTTTAGGTATGTTATGCTTTGGATGATGATGGGGCCAGCAGCCAGGAGCCGATCGATCGACATCTCACTAGCTAGCGGCGTCTTCCTCCTTCGATCCAGCCGCGTTTACCTTGTTCAGCTTGCGACGACAACCACATGGTGATGACCCGATCGAGGCTCCACTAAAAAAGGGAGGCTTCGTTCTCGCACTAGCGACGACCGAACCACCGTGTTTTCTCCCCCCGCAACGCTGTGGATTTGGCCACTGCGAGTTTCAGTTTCAGAGCCAGAAATTCAGATGTGCGCCGCGCGCCAATCTTACGCCCGTGCACGGTGCAGTGCAGGCGGATTGCCCTCGTAACGTTACTTATCGCCGTGGCCTGGCGCCCCCCGTGGGTGAAGGAGTACTATTCCAGTACGTACTCCACTGCAAGCTGGGCCGAAACTAACATTAAACTGGGCCACTTGTGCGAATGCACGGATAAACGGCCCATGCGCCCACCTTTGCGCACACAAAAGGTGAAAAATCCAAAGGCAATGCAAGATCTGAAGGTGTTTGTTTGGCTATGGATGGGCATCCTCACAAATGAAAATGCTGCAACTGAACAAACACAATGGGGTGGCACCATATTGATGGAACAGTTAGCTGATTTAAAGCACTTACAAATTGTAATATACTCCGTACTGTTTGTAGATGGTGCAAATGGGTAATATATACCTGCTATGGGTTGTGCTATGAGACTATGAGACGTCCAGCAAGACCCGACCATAATCTAGTTGTTGCGTTGACACGTACACAGCATATTGCTGCTAAAAGCAAGCATTTGTAGGAATCATATACACACAGAGCAACGGAACCTCACCCATGGAGGGCCTCGCAATGGGCTCCCGCGCCACGCACCGCAGGGCCAGTGCGGCCATGGTGGACGCCAGGCCGAACGGGTAGTGGCCCTGCAACCGAGGGTCCATGAACTCCTTCAGCCTGAACCACGCTTCGTCGTCGCCGCCGTCGATCATCATCCCCTCCGCCGCCTCCTCCCACAAGAGCGAGGTGCTGTGCCCGTCGGCAGCGACGAACACTGGCTCCTTCCCGGAGAGCAGCTCGAGCAAGATGACCCCAAAGGCGAACACGTCCATCTGGGTGCTCATCAGCCCGTGCTCCAGGTACTCGGGCGCCAGGTACCCCTGCGTGCCCACGACGTGCCGCGTCGCCTGCACGCCCACGCCGCCGGTTCCGGCGGCCATGGCGCGCGCGAGGCCCAAGGTGGAGAGGTGGAATTTTTTTATTTTAGCCCTTTTAGCGATCTATTTTTATAACTAGGCCCTTGGTGAAACTATTTTAAAAAATGGACCCAATGCTCGGCGCTTTAGGGAAACACGCCGAGGGTTAACACGTCGGCGTTAGTTCTCGTAGCGCCGATATCGCCACGTCACCGCAAACGTGGACACCGGGGCTGGAGGTCGGCGTCAAAGGACAGAGTGCCGAGCTCAGGTTGCTCGGCGCGGCGCGGGATCACGCCGAGCTAGCTTTGCATGCATGCTGCAACAGTACAAGCTAGCAAGGTGCTCCTTTGCATATTTTGACACAAACGTTCAAGACCTTGTGAATTTCGTGTGAAAAAAATATAGATCCAATAGATATAAAATAAATTCTATAAAATTTCTAACATTATCCTCATCATTCTAAAAATATACATGGACAAATAAAATGTTCGTTAGAATTTCTAGAAAATGACTAATTGTCTAATCAAACTTCTGTTTATGGAACAAGGGGATATTTCAAAAACAAATAGCAAAGAGAGACAAAAAAAATCATGTATATAGTTAAAAAAAAAAGCAAAGGACCTATTTCACAAAAAAAAATTACAAAGAGATAAAAAAATATGCATAGGCACACATGTATCATGTATTCACATTAAGCTAACACAGTTAGGTTCAACCGTTCAAGTATAGGCACATCTAGCAAGCAATATATGAACGTATAGGTGTATTTAATTTGCGCAGATCAGCTGGTGGTCTCCCGTGGATCTCTAGACTCTGTTAATTTCAAAACAATTTGTACTTCCTAAGGACTATACATAAACGTGCATGCATGGATGTCCTTGCAAAAGCGTGCAACTAAATTATCTGCTAACTTGCTTCTTAATTGATCTTCTGGACCAGGACGTGTTAACATACATGTACACCTGGAGAAGTTTAGATGAATAGGAAGTCTTGAGCACAAGTTGAGACATTTTAAGAAATAGTACATGAATTTATAAGACTAAAAATGTTTTATTAATTGTGCATGAAATGAAATATATAATCACATCAAAACATAACTATTTGATGAAATGTGCACCGTCATTTTAGAAGAGCACGGATTAGTTTTTTTAACTATACATGATTTTATGTAAAATGGGATAGAAAATACAAGTTTCCCATTTTTGTCTCTTTGTAATTTTTTTGTGTGAAATAGTTCCTTGGTTTTCTTAACTATACATGATTTTTTTTTGTCTCTCCTTGTGATTTGTTTGTGAAATATCTCCTTATTACATGAGTAGAAGTTTGATTATACAATTAGTCATTTTCTAGAAATTCTAACGAACATTTTATTTGTCCATGTATATTTTTAGAATGGTGAGGATAATGTTAAAAATTTTATAGAATTTATTTCATATCTATTGGATCTATATTATTTTTCACACGAAATTGACAAGGTCTTGAACGTTTGTGCCAAAATGTGCAAAAGAGTACCTTGCTAGCTTGTACTGTTGCAGCATGCATGCAAAGTTAGCTCGGCGTGCTCCCGCGCCGGGCCAAGCAACCTGAGCTCGGCGCTTTGTCCTCTGACGCTGACCTCCTGCACCGGTGTCCACGTTTGCGGTGACATGGCGATATCGGCCCTACGGGAACAAACGTTGACATGTTGACTCTCGGCACGCTTCCCTAAAACGCCGAGCATTGGGTCCACTTGCAAATAGTTTCACCAAGGGTCTAGTTATAAAAATAGTTTGCTAGAAGGGCTAAAATAAAAAAAATTCCACGTTGGAGAGCTTGGCGCGGAACTTGGCGTCGAGGAGCACGTTGCCGCTGTTGAGGTTCTTGTGAACGTACGGAGGGTTGGTGAAGTGGTGCAGGTAGTCGAGCCCGCTGGCCACGTCGCTCGCCACCTGCACCCGCTGCTTCCAGTTGAGGACGCCGCCGCCGCCGTGGAGCAAGCCGCCGAGCGCACCGTTCTCGGCGAACTCGAGCACCAGGTAGGTGTCCCACCCATGGTGTAGTATGGGTATGTCACCAGATACCTGAACCCGGCGGCTGCCTGCTGAGCGGACGGGCACGCACAGCGGAGTGGCACTGTGATTACAGTGTTGACGATGGCTTCCAATGGGTCGTAGTTCGGATTCTGATCAAATATAGCTTGGTACGTTGAGAGGTTCTGGAACGTGATCCTGGCGATGTTATAGGCCATATCTCCAAGCTGCAGTGCGTAGGTTGTGTTGTGCTGGTAATAACCGCTGGAGGTGCAGGAGCATGGGACGGGGACGAACATATGCTTGCCGGGAACGGGGACGACGACGGCGGCGTCGAGGGTTATGTTGTTTGCAGCGGCGACGGCTGAGGCGTTGGCGTTGAGGTGGTAGCCGGTAGGCGACGGAAACGGGAGAGGTATAGAACGGTGGTGTGGCGCGGAAAGTAAGGTAGGCTGTGCAGGGCATGGCAGGGGCGGAGAGGTTGCAAGAGTAGCCAAAAATGGAGCCGTAATGCTCGGAGCCAGAGGAAAATGGCGCCGCCGCCGTGAGGAGTAGTAGGAAGATGGCTGCCGGAAGCATCGGGGGCAACCATGTACATGTACCCGGAGGCAAGGCTGGGTGGTTTGCAGGGGAGGGGACTCAATATATATTTATTCGTGAACGGCATTGTGTATAACTGAAAAGTCTATCGATCAGTGCTCCGTATAATTTAAAATCTTAGCATGTTGGAAGTTCGTGGATAATTTTAGTTCTCACAACAAGTCTAAATTAATTACTTTTGCACTGTCATGTATATGTATCGATTTGCTAACACTAGTGTATCAACCCGTACTTTGCATGAGTTAGAGTTTATTGAGGTATATGTATTAAAAATTGATATACAACTCTAATAAATAGCAACTTCATATTTTTGTTATTTAAAATTTTATAACTACGTATGTTTGTACTTTAGAGTTTGGATGTCATTTTGTTTTATATTTAGTAATATTAAAGGTGATTATTTAATTTATCTTTTATAATGTTATGGTGGGTAATTTATATGTAAATTTAGGATTTTATGTGCATTGGACCGTCCAATGTGTATTCACTAAACTATCAGGCCATTAAATTTATTGCGAGTCAGCATATTTCCGATCAGCTATTTTTGTGGGTGCCGGCCATTTAAAGGCTCCCAGGTCTCATTTGCTACCTTCGGTGCCCAAAAATACACACACATCCAAGGGCCGTTTGAACTCAAAATTAAATCATCCAACTTCTTGAGCTTTGGGTCTAGAGATGAGAGAGTTAACCTCTTGCATGAGGTTGATCAACTAAATACCAAAGCTTGTTACTCTTGATGAACTTAATATCTTTCCATGTTATTGTAAGTCCCTGTCCGAAGTACATGCCAAACATGTTGCATTCCAAAAGCAGGCCTAGGACTTGGAAAAAAAAAGGAGGGGGGCGTCGCTACGGAAGCCATCTTATTGTGTTGAGCTATATTTAGATACATAAGCAATAAGCATTATGTGTTGACACATGTCCTTATTCATAGTGTTCAAAATTAGACCTCTTTCACTTATACAGATTTTGTGATTCCATAATAATCTATAAAACAGTGAACTTTGACCAGAAATCTCCAGTTCGGAGCTAGATGTGAAGGACAGGCCTAGAGCTAGAAAAATAGTAGTCATTTTGGTATGCTAATGCCTTAATGCTCATAGGTCTATGTTGCATTGTGGATAAAGGAAACAAGCATAATGAATTGGTATCGCATAAGCATCAGTCTAGAGTTCTTGCTTCTAAAAAGGATCTGAAAAACAGTAGTTTTTATCATAATATGTAAGTAGAACTATGATATGAACTATTTATCAAACTTAAGCGTATCAGTTCTGCTGTTCTTTTACAGATCGTGCTTTCCAGAAGATCTCAGTGAAGAAACCCTTCCGTCCTTAGGTAAATAATAGTCAAACTGTTATATTTATCACTATGAAATGTATTTTTCCTTCCTTCACATCTAGCTCCGAACTGGAGATTTCTGGTCAAAGTTCACTGTTTTATAGATTATTATGGAATCACAAAATCTGTATAAGTGAAAGAGGTCTAATTTTGAACACTATGAATAAAGACATGTGTTAACACATAATGCTTATTGCTTATGTATCTAAATATAGCTCAACACAATAAGATGGTTTCCGTAGCGACGCACGGATATATACCTCGTACTAGGTGATACCCCGCGCGTTGCTGCGGTAAATTTTTAATCAATTTTTAAATTGATATTTTAAGAAAAAAACACCGGAATGATTGCATAAAAAATTATTTTCAAGTTGAAGATAATATATTTGATCACATATTCACATTGTTGAGAAATCACTTTTAAGTGATTGATCCTTGCGTTGTTGTGAGAAAAAATGTGCACGCGAGGAAAAATGAAATGGAAGAAAATACTGATGTGGGAGAATTATAATCTAATAGCTAATGTGTCTCAATGTATAGTGGGTTCCAATCAATAATCTTTGATGCTTAGTGTGTGTTGGAATGACTCAACGGGATGATAGATAAATAGTTAGTGGGAATGTGATTCATACAGTGAGAAGTAGAAAATAAAAACTAAAATTACGAAGAGAAATATGTGGAGGTTTTTTGAGCGTATATATGAGTGATGTAAGTAAAAAAAAACTCATAGAAGTCATTAGACGTGCATAGTATGATGGTAAAGAGCATTGATATAGTGGTGTTCTTCTAAGCACATGCATGAGTATTGCTAGCCACAGAAAATCGATGTAAGAAATTAATGAAAGTATTATTGGAGTCTTAGTGGATGATGAAGTGGATAGCTTGAGACTTGAGAGAATTATATAGTGGGTTGCATCTTTATAGGATATATAGATTAGTATACGAGCTGAATGCGTGGAACGGTGAATTCTAATTCTACGTGGCAGCCAAACATCACAACGGTAGAATTAGTTTCCAATTCTCCTCAATTCATAGGAACCAAACGGGTTAGTGAAACATGGCCTTTCCATCTTATTAGAAGTCCAAGGCAAGTAATCTAAACCAAAATTTGTCGGACCATTCATCTTATTCAAAAATTTATATAAATTTATTTATTTTGTTACAATTTGAGTTATCATCGTAATATTTGAAGCATTAGATTAGATAGCATATAGTACTTGTAATATTTTTTAAGGTAGCAATTGGCGTGCAATTGCTTTTTTTTTTTGTGCAATCATGCCAGCAGCGTGGTTGGTCCGCCACATTCCTGTCCAAAGGTACTCCACACTGTGCGTGGTTGATCAATCACATCAACACTTGCACAAAGCCTCCTCAAATAATGGCCATCATCGGACCCCGTTGGTCCTTCGTTGCCGCACGCCCCAAGGTACTCCACACTGTGCTTCCACTTAGGTATGCAAGACAGGTTATCCACGAACGACAAAATCACAAATAGATTATTTTTTCACGTACACATGTGAAACGTAAAAAATGAACTATTTGTAGTTTTATGTGGGTTCCACTTACCTCCCTACTTTCACTTGCATGCGACCCTACGAGCGGAAGATTTCAGAGTGAGTGGAAGGCTCATGTCAAGATCTACTCCTTCCGTCCCAAAATAATAATCTTTTATGTTTCGATGCTAACTTTTTATTATTTGTCTTATTCAAAAAACTAATAAAATATTTTAAAATAAAACTATATTTAAATTATTTACTATTATAAACATAATCACCAAAAATAAATATTATTTACAAAACTTTTTTAATAAAACGAATGACTAAACATTGGGCACCGAAAACAAAAAGTGACTTGTATTTTGAGACATGATGAGTAGATCATTCGTAGTCAAGACACTAGCCATGAACCCGTGCGTTGCTATGGGACAAAAACTATTTTCTAAACAAACGAAATGCAAATAAAGTGACATACACTATGTTTGAATCCTTTCAAATACGTGTAAGTGCATTATTAAAATATTTGAACATTGAGAAAAAAATATGAGACTAAGACATAAAAAATCGGTGAATTATAACAATTAGCTTAATATAATCATTCCCTAGAAAAAAAACAAATGAGCTAGAACTAAATCATAACCATTATCTTAATACAACCGTTCCCTATAAATTGTAGACCATAAAGTAATGAACAACATTGTTATTTTACACTTTACATTAAAATGCATAGTATGCCTAGAAATACATCATACCCCAGTCAAACTTTGGTCAACAACTTACATTCAAACTTCAAAAATAATTTATACATACCTAGGTAGTGGTGTTTATACTTTATAACAAAGTTACAGAGTGACATTTTAAAATAATTCATGTATCATGGTTTTTTCCTAAATCGTCTCTTTAGGTAGTCCAATTGTCGATTCAAAGTTTCAAACTGACCTCACATTCTAGTCAATAGGGGCCGCCTCTGAATTTTTAGGCAAGATGATCAAATTTACCAAATTTCAACACGCTATATCTTTTAAGACGCAGTGTTTTGGATCTCACTATTTGAAACAAAGATCAGAACTCTAAATGAAGAATAACTTTTATATAGAAATGTTAAGCCAGTTATGCATATAATCGAGATATATTCACGGTCAAAGTTTGCAAAAATACACCAAATTTGTGGATATCAAAGCTCTGAAATTTTGAATAAAGGGATTGAATAGAGCAAATTTTAGCACACTATCTTTCAAACTATTGAGTTTTAGACCTAGATGTCTATAGGGAAGTGGTAGCTCTTTAAACCACCTACAACTTTTCTTTTTTTGATTTTTAGTTCATCGGCCTGCACAGAATCGTGATGGAAAATGATAAAGAAATGTCCCCTGCGCGAACAGCTGTGACCTGAACCTAAACCTGAACCTGAACCTGCTCAGTCCATTCCATCCACAAAACCGCTCCGTCCCGATTGGCCTGTAATCTGCTCACGGTTTTCCTCCATGCCCCTTGTTATGAACTCGCAGCAGCAGCGACTGGAGCCCGCTGCCCCACGCGTCGTTGTTCCGCTGCTGCACGTGCCACGCACCTCCACACGTGTTGCCATCTTTCTGCCTGTATGCACCTCATCGACGGTGCCCCCGCTTGCCTCACCATCTCTACCAAGCTCTTTCCTCTCTCTTTTTGCTCTGGTTGCCCCACCTCCACAACGCACCACCGCGCCTATCCCCCTGAGTTGAGCAGGGCAGACGCGGCGAGAAGGTGTCGCGGATCGGCAGTGGTGAGGGCGCAGCGGAGCGAGCGGCGGCAGCCGGGCGCGCGGTGGCGTGCGGGCCGGAGGAGATCACACGGTGGCCTCCTTCCCCTCCGCGCGCCTCCTTGCCCACCGCGCTGCGGCCAGCGCACTTCCTCACCGCCGCGGTGCGCCGCCTCCTCGTCGGCCTCTTCCCCACCGCAGCCACCTCCTCCTCACCCGCCTCCTTCCCGCCGCCTCCGCCATGGCCGCCGCCGGTGGCTCCTCGAGCCGGCCTGCGGCATGGCGGCCGGATCCCGGTCGGGCACAGGACGCGAGAGGCTAGACGCGGACAAGAGGAGGGGTTCCACGCGCAGTGGGGCGGTGCGTGTGAGGGGAGGAGGGGGGGGTCAGGCGATGGAACACCACGCACGGATGACGGACCACATAGTGCCGCCGCCACCTCCTTCCCCTCCGTGCCGTGGCCGGCGCGCCTACTCCTCCCGCGTCGCCGCCACCTCCCTCCCCTTCATGCCGCCGCCTCCTCACCCGCCTCCTCCCCGCCGCGGTCACCTCTCCTTCTCTCGCGCCTCTCCCTCAGGATGGACCGTGCGGCGCTCAAGGGCAGGGATGGCGTGCGGGGCCAGGATTGTGGGCGAGGCCAGTGGATCCGGTGAGGCGCGCGGTTGCGACGCGTGGGGTGAGACGGGGGTTCGGGTCGGTTCCGCTAGGGGTTTGTTCCCCTGGCGATGAACCAACGGAAGGCGGTGCGGGGGGAAGGAGGTGCGGGCGACGGAGTGGGGAAACTCCCTTGGTTTTTTTTGAAACAAACCAAGCAAAGCTTGCCGATTATATTAAAAAGAAGGAAAAGTCCAGATTGGACGCAACAAAGAACAACAACGGGCGGTTGGATTGGGACATCAACACGCACCACACAACACAACTCAACAAGAAAAAGACAACCGGTCAGTTGGATTGGGGCATCAACACAAGCCGTACAACTTAGGATCCACATAACACACTATGGCGGCCCCAGCAGTCCGGCACAAGACACACCACAACCATGGCATGGCATGGAAATCCAAAGCGACGCCTTCAAGAAGGAGCGCGACGTCATGGACGCCGCCGCCGCCCGACCCTTAGGTCAGGAATTGCACCTCGGAAAATCACGTTGCACCAAGAGAAGAGGGGTAGAAAATGATGCTTCCAAGGAAGTAAGCGGCGCCCGAAGGCGTCGCCATTATCAGCCCGAAAGACGGGCACGGCTTTCGCCACGACCCCTAATCCCCTTGCACAACAGAAGCTGTAAACCAACCTACGTACTGCAGATGCTGAAGCTCCCTTCAAAGCTCGGAAATGCCGATGAATAGAGGTAGACTGCACTGCACCAAAAAGGCCACCGCCATACGAGACCTCATGCCGAAATGCCGCTGCCACCAAGCACCCAAGCCGACGAGATGAAAAACACCAGATCCAAAGTCCTCGAACACAGTCACCGACAAAACTCACAACACACAGGGGCCTCGCCACATCCGCTGTTGGACTCCACACCTCGCAACGCCTTAGAGGAGCACGGGGGCCTCGCCGCATCCGCCTCGAGAAACCAGGACAAGATCTGTTTAACCAATTGTCGTCGAAGAGGAGAGCAAGGTCGCCCTGCCACTAAGAACACCACATAAACCGGCAGCTAGAAGGACTCCAGAGCATCCCACAGCCCAGACGGCCACCGCACTGATCAAGCAAACCCAAAATGTCGCCTGCGCCATCTTCCGACGCTGTCCTACGCCAAAGTAGCCCCTGCCAAGCAGAGCTCAACACCGTAGTCCGCTGCAAGCCAAGTCGTCGCACGTTGCCGCCACCGCAAGCGCCGTCTTCCGACGCAGGCCCTCGCCGCACTAGCAACTGCCAAGCAGGGCTAGACGCCGAGGACCGCTGCGAGCAGGCAAGCAACAGGATGCCACAACTTCGGGCTGCCCTCCCAGATGCAGAACGCCGACGCCACCATGCTGACACAGCACGCCACGCCAAGCTTCTCGCCCATAGCCATGCCGACCACCCACAGACACAGCGCACCGCGCCGCTGCCCTGCCGGGAGGGATGCCATCGAAACCTCACGCTACCGGAGCGCCACATGCGCGCCCGCAGCCGTCGGGGAGCCACATGTGCGCCCACGACCGCCGAAGCGTCATCTGAACAGCCGCCACGACGCCGCAGCACCACGGAACCGCCCACCACCGGAGACCTTGCGCTGCCGGAGCCATCGCATCGCGCCATGGCACGTCGGAGCGTCACCACAACGCGCCGGAGCCGCCGCCGCGCCGGAGCCGTCGCGCCGCCAACACCGCCCAGGGGCGGCCTCTCCACCGCCCAAGCCCGCTCCGCCTCCCATCCGGCCATCCCCCAGGGTACCACCACTGCCAAGACGTAGATCCGGCGAGGGAGGGCCGAATCCAAGCCAGGGGCCTCAGATCCAGCAACTCCCGACGAGCCGAGTTCGCCGCCGGCGAGGGTGAGCTCCGGGGGAGGAGAAGGTGGGGCTCGGGAGGGAGAGCAGCTCCCCCGCCGTCTCCAAGGAAGGGTAGCCCGGCGCCGGCAGTGAATCCCCGCCACCGCCATCACGGAGAGCCGCGCGGGCCTCCCGGCGGCTTGCTCCGGCGGCGGCGAGGTGGGGAGGACGGGGAGGAGGGTGGCGGCGGCTAGGGTTGGGGAGTCGCCCGAGCCGCCGGCGCGAGAGGCGACGCGGGCGAGATGCTTTTATTTTTGAATGATGCGGACTAGCCAGGATGATGGAAACTCCCTTGGTTAGAACCATAGAGATTTATATAGGGGTAAAGAAGTTAGTGTGCGTATGTATGTTCATAGAGATGAGTGTGTATGAACGTCTGCATTTGTACCGTGTTTCTTAAAAAAAAAAGACTCGTTACGTGAGCGCAACAAAAGGGACACGGCCGGATTTGGTGACTCGCGTAAAGGAAAAAAAATATGTTTGGAGCACTGTAGCACGAGCACGGTTCGGACCTCTGTGCATTCGGCACCGTAGCAACTACTGTCCATGATGGGTGGGAAAGTCACCACGGTCACTGAATCCCGGTCGCAACAAAAGCATAGTGCTGAAATATGGCTCCGTCTGCAGGGCAGCTTTCAGGCTATTCTCACAGGTTCCTCCATCGCACCGTTCATATTTCAAACTCCACAGTCTACTGTGAGACACAGAGTGCGAATAATATTTTAAACCCCTTTTAGTGCCGGTGACGATGGCCTCATTGAAATTTCATGTCCATCGCCCCCAACGGTCACCCAGGGGCCAGGGCCTTAAACTATCTCCAACAATAGAATGCATTTGGGGTTGGCAAAAGAACAATTAGCAATGGGTGTCAATTTGCCCATGATATGCATATTGGCTTGGTCTCCAACAGCGTATGCAAAAATTCTCTCTCAGGCATAGAAAAATGACAATAGTTAAGAGAGGAACCCATTTTGGCTATTCTCTCACCTGATGCCCCAAAATGCCAACCTATATGTCCACCGTTGTTGGAGATGTTTGCCGATTGCTACAGTGGCCGGGTAGTATGCATTTTAGGTTTGGGTCTCATTATGGCTAGACAGCGGATGCGTCACTGGCTGCCGTTGGCTGCTGCCCCTGGTCCTGGCTGCCATGGCCCATGGGCCGTAGTAGATCAAGCTGCCTGCCAACAAAGTCGAGTGTAGTTAATCGATAGTTGTACTCCCCTCAAAAAAAAGTTGATAGTTGTACAAATAACGTGTACAACATTCATGGCTGACTTTGATTGGCATCGCAGGTGGATCAAATAGCCAAGCCATCAGGCACGATCAGTACTTGTACTATTGTAATGCAGGGCAATATGTCCGGGCTGCTGATAAGCCTTTAGTTCTTTCTGTTTTCTTATTTCCTTCGATAAAGCATTTCACTCTGCTATAGAAAATCAAATATGAACCATGTATTCAGAAAAACTTTTAATCGAAAAATCATTTCCGAACTTCCAAAATTGGACTTTTTTGTTCTTTTAACCCTTTTTATTTCTATATATTGATAGACTGACAGAGTTGACCAAATTTAGTTCTCACTAACCCTAGATTCTTTCTCTTCATAAAAAAGAAAATTTGTCCTCTCAATCTCCAATATAAATGGTTCTCTTTCTTTTATCGAGGATTCTAGCAATTGATATCCTTTTGCAAAAAATTGAAATGCAATTTCCTGATCTGGACTTTTAATTGTTGGAAGCTTTTTAAGTTCTTCTACGAAGCCTTGATTATCGATCCTTGCTGGTAAACAAATTTCTGTTAACAAATTGTATGATTTCGTTGGAAACCATCTCTAATTCACCGTAAGATGGGAAAATCCTTCTTGTGCCAAAGAATTGTTTAACGTCGGCCATGTTAATGGCACATTTGTCATGGATCCTCATATCGTCATTGCCTCAGTTGACAATACATGAGGGATTAGAAGGAAATTCCCTAGTAAGATAATATATCAAAATTGATACTATAGACGATGGAGGTCACATCCAAGTCGATCGGTTGGCTGGGGTAGGGTCTCCAAGACCCAGAAATGTTCGATTTGAGGGAGAATAAATTTCTGTGGAGCTAGGGTTAATTTAGCCAATGCCAAATGACGTGGAAGATGTGCGTTCAAGCAAATCTCCCGATGGTTGTAAGTGTGCGGATGAAAAAAAAATGCTTGAAAAGTATGTTCCTGTTTTGAAAGAAAAAAGAAGCTACAAGACACTCGTATTCGTTGAATTTCGTTGTTTCATGCCGGAAATTGAACAAAAAAATAGTGGTCATAAAACAAACCTAGGACTATTTTTCCATCATTTTCGGCGTGAAATAACCAAAACAACCAATTCCACAAACGACAATGTCCAATAATAAGATTTTGCGTGAACCCTCAAAGAATACAAAGCATTCTTCATCCGCACACCATTTTCTGTCTGAAGGGAAGGAGAACCTAGTAGTAGTAGCCTAGTAGGCTGCCTTTCAATCATGCTAGCTGTTGGTCTTTTGCTAGACCAGGACTGGGATATGGACTGCGAGACACAGCCACATTGGCACATTGCTACATGGGCTGTTTTTCCCACCTCTTGTAATGACATACTACAGGGTTATTGATGCTGGCAATGGCGACAGTGAAATAACGTGATGGAAACATGACGCAGCGGAAACAGTATCATGAGGCGAAGGATAACCTGGGGTCGTCGTCCTCGGATCGTCCTGGCAACCATGTGGTCGCGCTAGTTTCGGGCTTCTGCTGGACTTGGGAATGGAGATGGACTGCCCCGGGACACCACAGTCTGCGGCTTCACCGACCATTTTGTGATCAGAGTATGTATCAGACAACTGAAAGGCAAAAAGATAGCAGTGCTCATTCAGTCACTATCTGTTTGGAAGCAAGTGTGAGATCGAATGATTGCTCAGTTCATGGCCTAGAAATAATCCCACACACATGCTTGTTGCACCTCCCAAACAGAGAATCCATCGATCTTTCTGAACACACGTGCAGCATCGAGGACACATGTGGCCTTCCCGTTGTCATTCAGTCACAGCACCATAGACAGGTCCAGCGAGTCTTCCTCTCCCCGTCGGTGCGTTGGAGTGATGCACATAGGTGGCGGAGTCATTCTAGAAGACTAGAACACAAACCACTTATTCGAGATATCTATGAAAATATGTAAAAATTCAAGTGTTACTTAAAGTATATTATATGATAGACTAAATCACAGTAAAAGCAATAATAATTATAAGTTTTTTAATATAACGAGTGTTTAAAATTGATGTTTGGAAAGTTAAAAAAAAACTATATTTTAGAAATAGATGGACTATATATTGGTTCTTGTTAGGAATGTTAGGGAGCACAAACGCAGAACAATTTCTCTTGAATTTAGAAAACCTTTCTCCTCAATAACAACAGAATTTAAAAAATAACTCTATCTATTTTAATTTATAGGGCGTTTGACTTATTTTTTTACACCAAATTGATCATATTACGAAGAGATGTACGTCGACAAATGGTAGTCCAAATTGAGTTATCTAAATTGTAGCATCTTAGGGTTACTATGATAAGTTGTAATTTATCTCTAGTTTAAGTTAGGAAAGAATTTATCTCTCGTAGAACATGGTCAAATCATTTGGACTATAAATATGTAACCACGTATATCGTACCATCCCCATTAATACAATAATCTTTTTCTAGGCATCACATCATCTTTACCTTAGGAGTAGTAGAGTAGATTTTGACAAAGTTCATTTTCTCGCATGGGCTGCATTTAGTTTACAGCCTGTTCGCTGCAGCTTGCTGTGGCTACAGCGGGATGCTTGAACAGTGAAAGGCAGCCAAGTTACAGTACCAATAAGCCGGAAAAAGTGCTGAAACAGCCAAAAAAAGCTGCAGCGAACAAGCTCACCTCCTTGCAAGCAGTAATTATGTCGCTTCTTCATTCTCAACATCAACAAGTTGTGCATCGCCTATTCGGGTACGGTAGAAGTTACAAGATGTCGACGACCATATAGCTAGACATCATAAGGAAAAAAAATTGCTACTACAATATTAGCCGATAAGGTATGAATAGATGGACAATTAAATAAATAATTGATTAAGAAGTTATCCACTGATTTAGAAAGAAGCGTGCAACAAGAGGTGAGATCTATAATTTTTTTTTATCGAACACGATACAAGTCGCGTCTTTGCATTAAAAAATAGCAAATTACATCTACAGGTCGTAAGCCGCGGCTTACGAAACCATGGTAAAGTCTTATATACATACCTAATATTAAAGCAAATAAAGATTTTCGGTCCGTCGTGACAGGTGGGACCAAATAAAGGTATCCGGTCCATCCTGACATGTGAGACCCAATTGTCAATAATAGGATTTGGACTGCAGAAGCAGTTGTAACACCCTAATTTTTGTTACCTGAAAATCCTTTGCAAAATAAATAATTAAAATCCCTTTGTTCATGTGCATGACATCATAATTCTATTTTGTTTTCAAATTAACCAACTAAAATAAAACATAGGAACAACATGTTTGAGCACTCATGTCTTTGCATATTTTTATTGGGTGATTTGCAGTGTTCAAGGTTTGAATTCAAAACCATTTGCATCTGTCCAAAATTTCTCAAATTTCAAACAACCCAGGAAAATTTCTTTTCCTTCTCTTCCTCTCTTTGGGCCCAAACCGCCGCCGGCCCAAGCTCCCCTCCTCCTTCTTCTCTCCCCCGCGCAGCCCACTTCCCCGCGGCCCAGTCCCCCTTACCCTTCTCCTTTTCCCAGGCCGGCCCAGCTCCCCCACCCTCTCCTCCTCCTCTTCGCCCAGGTCCCGGCGCGACCACGCGGCCCAGCCAGCGCGCCGGCCCAACCGGGAGCAGCCCGACCCGCGCTCTCTCCCTCCCTCTCACTGCCAGGCGGGCCCCGCCTGTCATCCCTCTCCTCCCTCCTTCCTTTCTCGGTCCGACGCCGACGGAGGCACGCTCAAGCCAACGCCCGCGCTGGGGTCTCGGTCCCGCGCCTCCGCGTCCTTCGCCCAAGCCTCCGAGGGTTCACGCGCCGCCTTCGCCTTTCCTTTCCGCGCCGCGCCTTCCTTTCCCGGCTCTCGCCCGCGCCATGCGCGACGCGAACTCGGACAGAATCCGAGCTCGGACTTTCCTTGCCGCGCCGCCTTTCCTTTTCCCTTCCTGCGAGCCTCGTTCTTCGCCCTATATAAGCAGCCGCCCTCGACATCCGTAGCCCCAACAAGCCTTAGCCCGAGCCCTAGCGCCGCCGGTCTACGCAGAGCGCCCGCAGACGCCGCCGCTAGTCGCCGCAAGCCGCTGCGCGCCAACGTCGCCTCGCCGTCGTTTCCCTCTACGCCTGTAGCTTCGCACCGAGGTAAGGAGTTGATCTAGCTAACTCTAGTCCCTAGCCGCGCCCTACCCCGGCGGGAATTGCTCGCCGGAGTTGTGTCTCCGCTCCGCCCCGTCGCCCGCCGCCACCGGCCCTTGCGCCGTAGTCGCACCCGCCTCGTCTGCTTCGCCGCGTCGCGCTCTCACTCGCGCACCCTTTCCCGCCCAGCCTAGGCCACCGGAGCCGCGAATACGCGGAGTTCCGGCGAACCACCGCCGCGTCCCGCGAGCGGCGCCGCCCAAAGCCGTCGCCGGATTTTCCCCCTTACCCTCCGATCGTTTCCCTGCCGTCCGATCGAGGTCCAACGCTCCAGAGCAGTCTGCGGTCCGGTCAATAACGGTCAGCGCGGGCGGTTTGCAGAAGAGTCCCTGAGCTTTCTGAAAATCAACCCGCGATCCAGTTTTCTTACGGTTAGGTCCAGATTTTTATAGTTAGACCCCTGGAGTTTCTGATATTCAACCCGCAGTCCAGTTTTTCACGGTTAGGTCCCTGGTTTTACGGTTTAGACCCTGAGCTTTTGGAAAATCAACCCGCAGTCCAATTTATTTCTTTTAAACCCCTGGTTTTCGCAAGTAGGTCCCTGGAATTTCAAATTCTTTCTATTTTAAGCCTTTAAACTTGTTTTATTCATATCTTTTGCGTTTTAACTCCGTTTTGGACGATTCTTGAACCTACGGAATCGTAATAAAGTGTAGATTAATTCTAAAACCTTTTTAACCTCTGTTTATGATGTTTGGTGTACTGTTTTAGTTAATTAAATGCTCATTGCTTGTATGTATGCAACGTGTAGCCGACGTTCCGTCCGAGTTTGTCGAGAATCCATCTTGAGAAGTTCCTGAGCAAGTTTTTGCTGAGGAAGGCAAGTATTCTTTGACCTATGTCCTATTTTACTTTAATCACATGATCTAGAGCCTAATATTGCATGCTCCTAATAAGGATGACTAGCCTCATATACCTTTACAAGTTTTATAACCTAGGAGGGCTGTGATGTTGTAAATTAATTGCTTCCGCTCAACTCACTTTACTTATGTTGTTAATGTTGATCAAGTAATGATGAACCTGATGGTAAAAGTTTGGTTTTAATAATATGGAGACTTGAGCATGTTTTGTTGGTTTTGCTCAAGTGCTTCGCCCTAAGGATCTGTTCGCCGAGCGACCACCCAGGAAAACAGTACAACCACAAGACTCACATGGACACTGGGCTTGACTGATTAATTAGATGAACTAGAGTTTTGGCTTACTTTCCTGAAACATGGCGTATGAGGGGTCTGGGGGATATGGGACTTTGCCCTTTGCCATCGTGGTTAATCACCCTTTGGAATGGAACTCTCATATCTTTAGTTAACTGGAGTAACCTGTAACGAGTGGGCCACAACTCTAGGAATTCTTTGTAAAGGTCTCGTAATGAAACCCTGCCGATTCATCTAAGGTATGAATAAATGGGGCTTTGCAAACCTCGGGCACAATGGGAATCATGACTTGTGGGTAAAGTTGTACAACCTCTCGAGAGTGTTTAAAACTGATATATCAGCCGTGCTCACGGTTAAGAGCGGCCTGGACCCTCACAGATTAGAGTTTCAGCTTCAAGGTGAATGGCTCATGGTGATCATGGTAATGATGATGGATATGGTTATGGTTCATGCTTATCTTTTAAATATGTTTTACTGTCTTTACCATAAAGGGATGTGTTATGCTAATCATTGCTAGTAATTAAAACTTGACTAACTAAAAGCAATTGTTATGCCTGTCCACTATAAAGCCAGTCCACTTTTATCCTAAACGGAATACTTGCTGAGTGCGTTATGTACTCATCCTTGCTTGTTTTATATCCGTTGTACCCATTGCAACCGCTGCTCAGATCCAGAAGGAAGTTGTGGTGATCCTAACCAGGAGTTCCAGGACTACGACGAGTTCTAGGCTGGTGTGCCATCCGTCAGTTGCTTGTGGTTTACGGTCGTCTTCCGCTGTCGTTTAGCTATCTCGCTCTCGTTAAGCTGCTCGTTAAAGACATTTATGGTCTGTAATAATGGTTATTACTCTTAAGTTAAAGTACTGGTTGTGTTATTACTTTTGTTTACGCTGTGTATGTGGTTAAACTGATCCTGGCACATACATGGTTAGCACTTGGTTTTGTTTCTAAAACTGTTGTGACAGCAGTTCACGCGAAAACGCCCAGATCACATACGGACTGTTTTCAACATTCTATATATTGATGGAAAGCTAAAATCATAAACTTTCCAACCCAATCAAAACCACTTTAAAATTCACTCTCAGTCAACGGGAATCGTCGAAACAATGTGACGTGAAATTTATTCACGAAAAGTTTCGGACTGCAGAAGGAGTCCACGCGAAAACGGATGCCCAAATCACATACGGACTAAACGGATGCCTAAATCACATACGGATTCCGTTTTCAATATTATATATATCGATGGAAAGCTAAAATCTTAACCTTTCTAACCTAATCGAAACCACAATAAAATTCTCTCTCAGTCAACAGGAATTGTCGAAACAATATGATGTGGAATTTATTCGCGAGGATGATTTGGACGGCAGGAGCAGCATACGTGGAAATTTCGCTTGCAGTCAACGGAAAAATTCGAAACAATAGGGTATGAAATTTATTCGTGAGGCATATTTTTATATATATTGATCTAAAGGTGTTTTTAAAAATATTTTCTTCCGTTTTAAAAAATATTTTTCTTCCGTTGCAACACATGGGTATTTTGCTAGTAAAGTTCAAAGAGAAAAATCTCTCCACCCACCAACGCCCACCACAACAATGAAACCCACTGCAATCCGAAAGAAAAAGAGACCTAGGAAAATTTGATAATTGGCTCAAAAGTTAGAAAAAAAAGGACAAATCTGAAGTTTCATCCAAAAATAAAACGGACCAGAAGGCAAATTTGATAATTTATCCACTGCAACACCGTTAAAGATGTTAGTTGAAGGAAGTTTTCATGAGCCGATAGAAGCATCCAATCTAATGGATTTAAGTACAATGAAAATTGAAGGCCGACTCACCCAACAAATACAAAAGCGCTTTGGCTGTAAATTAAGGAAGAAATATAATACCGAGGGTTGCAGGAGGAAAATAGATGACGCAAAGCTGACGATGTAGAATGATGGAACAACGAATGTCAGCTTGTAGGTCATCCACAGACTACAGAGACTGTCAAGAGCACCTAGGTACGCCCATCTCTCGTCAGCTGGAGAAGTGGAGATGCATGGTTCTGGGCTGATAGCATCCGCAGATATTCCTGGGCTTGGTATACCGTATACTTCTGGTTTGAGACGTACGGTACTGTTTATTCGCTGAATCGCAGTCATCTTTCCGGCCGTCCTATGTACTCTAGGCTCTAGCTACTAGCGAGCGAGCGTTGCCACGCGTGGGTGCTCGATGAGCCATCGCTTCGGTCCGCATATATACACTGGCAGGAAGCAGTCAGACAGAGGTTGTTTCTTGTTTGTGCGGTTACGAAAAGGGTGCGTTCGTAGCGCCCGCGCGTTGCCTAGGATTAAGAATGGGCATCTTTTCCCCGCTAAAAAGAAAATTACTTCTTAGTCGCCATGAGTCAAATTTTCATGACCATTCGATGGAGTCCGCATCTTATCTTACTGTTACTAATTGAAGGTTTTAAAAGTTACATTAATTTTAAAGCGTGCTAGAAAAAAAGATAAATCCAAAAAATTATCACGATAATCAGAAACATCCGACCATCAATTGGCAGATTGGAATATTAATAGCCATTAGATCTGTTTTCTAAGTAATTACCCACCTCGGCTATTATGAAAGGTCTTGAGTTTAACTTTCAATGAAAGCAAATATCCTCTTTTTTCATTATATATATTTTTCAAGTAATTACCCACCTCTGCCATTACGAAAGATCTGAGTTCAATTCTCAACGAAAGAAAATATTCTTTTTTTAGATTTTTCTTATTTTTAAATTTACCTTTAGTTTTTGTCTTTTTTCCATTAAAGATGCTAGAAACCTTTCCATAAAACATATATTTTGTTGACTTTTTAAAATTTTCATGTCAATCCTCACAAGATGCGCTAGAAAAAAATAAAATTATAGAAATTCTCACAATAATAAAAAATACCCTATCATCAATTAACATGTTGGAATCTTAATAGCCATTAGATCTGTTTTCTAATTAAGTAATCACCCACCTTTGCCATTATCAAAATAATATTAAATAACCTCTAAAACTACATATTAATTATCCACTCTGCCAATATAAAGAAAAATATGAAATAACACGCTAAATTTATATCTAATTGCTCACATTTGCTATTTTGATAGGATAATATCAAATATCTCCTTTAATTTATATTTGAATTGTCTACCTTAGTTATTATGACTGATAATATGATGAAAGTAACCTCTCAAAATTATATTAAAATCACTTATTTTTGTAATGGATTAAAAATTATCTAAATCAATTAAGCATACATATAAAGTAGCAAGATATGTTATTATAAAAATCTAAGTATAAAAATAGATCTATATATGTTGTACGGTTACGCATAACACATTTAAGACTCTAACCCGTGCGAAAGCACGGGTTGATTGACTAGTGGTGCTAACGGTGAATGATGGACTGATGCAGGTAGAGGTGGTAAAATATGACCGATGGATTGTTAATCGATAGATTCTGTGTTTGTTTTATTAATGTTTTGTTAAATTACTATATATATATTGCATTGTAATTTTTGTGTTGTGTTATGTAATTTTGCTAGAGATTTACTCTGTCACGACGAAGGGTGCGTGCCGGGAAGAAGAATCATCATCATCGTATACATCTACATGATGGGTATGCGATGTATTAGCAGGCATCTCAGAGAAGGCACTGGTAATAATGGTGTTTAACAGGAAAAGGAGCCGGCAGGGGTAGTACCTGGTAGGGGAAGCAATCCAGCAACCTTGCAATTTGTTCGTTGACGAAAAGAAAATATAGCGTGGGGTAGTACTGATCATGGCTAAAGAATTATTATTATTTAGATGTAGACGTGAAGAAGACCGTGAAGTATCTGATCATGGCTAAAGAAATATTATTATTTAGCTGTAGACGTGAAAAAAGTCGTGAAGTATCGAATCATGCTAAAGAAGTATTATTATTATTTAGCAGTAGACGTGGAGAAAAGGCCGTGAAGTAATGATACATCTTTTTTATTATTTATTAGCTGATGAGGTATGCGGATTGCTGGAAGATAATAGTGTTTGCCTATGCATCCCAATGAATATATATAGGTCTCTGGAGAGAAGAATTTGTTTCCTTTTCTAAAACGTCTGCCGAAGGTATTATGTTTCCTAAAGAGATAGAAGTAAATCTGAATTGTATTTGCAACTAAATGGATTTAGTATGATTCTTTATTGAATGTGGACTGTGAGATCTTTATAAAATGGTGATTTTTCCCGATTAACCTGGGAATTTTTTGTTCTTCTCGGCAAACAAGGTGCCTTCTTTTAACACTCATATTAATATAACTAGTATAGAGATACGTGCTACATGCTTAGTAAATTCAAAATGCCAAAGAAAATAAATGAACTAACCTGCCGACAATCTAAGGAAGGAGGAAAAAGAAAAAGAAATAAGGAATTAAAAGAAAAGACACCAGTTTTATTTATATCCTTCATTTTTCATTAATTTCGAGGTAAAGAAACCACCTTGTGGGTTATGGATACAAAATGAGGTGTGAAAATAAAGTACAGAAGGGTAAAAAACATTTTCCTTCTATCAATTCTAGCACTTTTCAATTATTTCCAACCATTTCCAACCTGTCCAGTAGTACCAATGTGAGGGGTATGTATGTTTCTATTGGATAAAAAATGGTATTCCAAAAACTCGTTTTTATAGCGTAGATGCAGATGCGCACGTGTTTGGCACCGATACAGTTGAACCAAACGGGACCCGACAACGAATGCCAGCTTGTAGGTTGTCCACATACTACAGAGACTTTGGGCTTGGGCATGTTTGGATTCTGCAGTGGCCTCGCCTTGCCTGGCAGCACGGATAACGAGGAGTTTGCTTTTGGAGGAGAGACGATTCGGCTCTCCGTTAGAAGCTAGCAAAAGCTTGCCTGCACAAATACCGAGGTGGCCAGCCACGGGTACCAAACACCCTGCCTCACTGTATGGACTTGTTGGACGAGGCGACACAGGGCTGGGCAAGAGTACCAAACAGCCCCTTTAACAAGAGCCCTAGGTACGCCCATCTCCCGTCAGCTGGAGATGTGGGCAGATAGCATCCGCAGGTTCTGGGCCTGGTGTACCGCATACTCATGGTCCGTGACACGCACGATACTGTTTATTCGCTGAATCGCAGTCATCTTTTCCTATTGAAAAAAAAAACAGATTTTTCTCTTCATGTCTGATATTTGTTTATTCATCCGTCAAATTTTTTGAATGTCTTATGGAGTCCACACATTGCTAATGTACGGTAAAATGTGACTGGCCGATGAAGATGGTAAAATGCGGCTGATGGATTGTTAATCCATAGGTTATATATCTATTTTGTTAAATTACTACATATATAAAATTGTCATTTATTGTTGCATCATAATTTTTCATCTTGTGTTATGTAAATTTGATAAATGACTGATTTAATTTCATCAATCACCTGTATGGTTCCGTAAAATGTGACGAATGGTTTTGACTTCGTCGTTCATCCTAGTGATCTCAGATAGGTGTAAAATGGGACCGATGGTCATATATCGTCACCTGATGGAAAGATACACCCTTAAAAAAGACTATACACAAATAAAATGTGCAGAATTCAGTCTCTTTCCATAGACTACCCTATAAAAGTGTAGCAACCCTACTTTTTGTAATCCAAAAATCACTAACTAAAAATTTCTTCTTACTTATTGTATGTGCATTGCATTTAAATTCACTAAAATTTGCTAATTAAATTAATTCAAGTGTTCACCTTATGTTGTTAATAAAATTTAACATTGCTAAATGTTACACCTTGTGCAACCCTTGCATCATCTTTGGATTTTACTTGCTTCTTTGATTGAGAGCGTAAGTTCAAATTCAAGTTCAAACAAATCAAATCATTTGGTAAAACATCTAGGAAATAGGAATAAAAGGAAAAGGGCCAATCAGCCTGGCTGACCCAACCCACCAATACAGGCCCAGCCAGAAAATCGCCCGCATGGGCCGAACCACAGCTGATCGGCCTAGCCACCCAACTCCCCGCCTGGGCCAAAACGACCAACCGGCCCTAACCTCCATTTGGGTCGAGCCAATTAACCGGCCCACCCGCTTCACCAACCCCCCGCCGCCTGGGCCGACGCCGCGCCGACCCAACACGCGCTGCCGCGCCGGTCAAGCCGCTGACAAGCGGGGTCCAGTGGACAGCTTTCCTCTTCCTTCTTCCTCACCGAACCAGGCGAGACAAACTCGAGCCGGAACGGGGCCGCGCCGCGCCGCACCGCACCATGCCGCACCCCACTGTCTTGCTTGCGCGCCAAGAAGAAGGATAGGATCCTCCTACCTCCAACTAACCTCGGCGTGCGGGCCCCAGGTCACGCGATCCGCATGACCCTGTCTGCCAAGCGCGGGAGAGAGGGATTGGAGAGAGAGCGCCGGCCGAATCCCCGCCACCGCCAAGCAGAGCCATCCCCGATCCAACCCTAGCGCCCTTCCCCTATAAAGAGCCAGGCGAGCCGCACCTAGAAACCCTATTCGCCACGGGGAATTCTCCCCCAATTCCGCCGCCGCCTAGAGGGACACGGGTGAGCGAAAAGGAGAAGAAGGGAGCGCCGCCGGAGCCGGAGACGAAGGCGACGAGGAGCACCGTCGGAGCAACACCAGCAGAGGAGAGGGAGGCCGCGAGCCTGGAGGAGAGCTGCACCCCGTCCGCGCTAGGACCCCGCCTGCCCACGCCGACGCCGTCCGACCGGGAGCCGCCACGTCGCCAACCGCCGCCTCTGCTACCTCTTCCCCGAGACGCGATCGACTACTCGCCGGCAAGCACCTCACAGTGAGGAATCGCGTACTCCAAGCCCAACCCCCGCCGCGAGCCATGGGTTCACCGAACCCCCTCTGCTCGCGTGCTGCGCCATGACGTCTTGGAACCTCGCCGTCGTGCGATGGCTCAAAGTCGTGGTCGCCGTCGTAGATAGCCCTAGGTAGCGCCGTTGCGCTCACCCTTCTCTCGGGACGCCGGACTGGAGCCGCGCCGCCCCGTTGTCGCTGTCCATGTGACGTTCGCGCCACGCACGCTGCGCACGCCGTGTCGCGCGCGCGACGTCGCCGCCGTCGAACCGGAACCTAGGATGCGTGCGCAATGTCGCTGCTGTCGACGCTTGGAGAACCCGCGCCCTGCCAAGCTGTGCGGCCGGGGACATCCGTGCCAGGGCCTCCACTTTTCGAACGCCGGACCAACTCCTGACCTGGACGGACTTCGCAGCCGCGCGTGTGCAGACCCGTGCGTGACGCCGAGTGCCGCCGCCCTATCCTTGGCCTAGACTCCGCCAATCCGGGTGACCCAACCTAGCCATCCTCGAAGCCATGACCATGCAGTTGAGGCCGGAGATCTTCCGCGCCTGCGCCCTTGCCCGACGACGAACCACCCATGCCCGCTCGAGTGTCGTCGTCGCACATGCGCCATCCCTTGCGCAACACCGCCTAGACTCCCATAACCCAGGAGATGGCCTTCACGACGTGTGTGCAGGGAGAAGGAGTCGTGCATCCGCGCGTATGGTCGCCGGCGGTGAGCCCGTCGTAGGGCGACGTCTCTGCGGCATTTCGCCGAACGGGTGAAGAGCGGGGTGGGAAAGGCTAGAGAAGGGAGCGTGTTCCGGCTACGGGCCGAGGCGGGGAATCGGCCCGGTCAATACGGATGGACGCGGGTGACGCTCCGGCAGCAGGCCGAACTGGGCCAGGAGGCGGAATGGTCCGGTAAAACCAGAGGAGGAACTGAGTCGGGCCGGACAGGCCAGGCCGCGCGGAAGAAGGAGAAGGAGGTTGAGGTGGGCCGTCCGCTGTAGCGCGGGCCGAATGGAGGAAAAAGGGGATCCGAACGGGCCGAGCCTAGTAGGAGAAGTGAAACAGGCCGGGTCTCGGCCTGTTAGCCAAGCCCACCTAGTTCTACCTTTTTGATTATTTAAACCCGAATTAAACTTCAATAAATCATAATAAATTTATCCCAACTCCGAAAAAGATGAAACCAGCCCCTACTTCCATCTAAAATCATTCTCCATCACTTGGGACTAACTCTCGTTGATTGGTGTTGCATTTTAATTGCTATTTGGTTCTTTCTGATAGAAACTCACTCGTAGTTTAATTCAAAATTCAGAGCCGGAGCACCAGGAGGACGACCCGGAGGATCCAGAGTACCTGCCTGAGGAGAACACCGACGAACAAGGTCAGCGAACACCCCGCTTCCATACCCATAGACACGCGCAAATGGTAGTACTGCATAGGTGAAAATGATTTTGCTCCGCATTAAGCCAACCCAACTGGATACTTATTTTATTTATGCCATCATTTTGAACAACTAATACCCAACTTAATAAAATGAACATGATGTGAGTTGGGTGATATTGTGGTGGGACGTGATAACTCTTGGCGTGCGTGAAGCGGGAATGGATCTGTGTGCGAGATGGTGGTGAGGCTGGGATGGCGGGAGTCGGCACCGGAATAATGGGAGAGACTAGAACTCTGCCCGAAGAGGAGTGAGGTGAGTGGTGGTGCGCGGCCCACCGCTGAGGGTGGCAACCGACCCATGTAAGGCTTGCTCTCGCCAGTTAAGGACCGAGTAGGGGGACATGTCGCCCGGAACTATGACTTGTGCATACCATGCGACCTCAGGCCCGGTTCTAGAACTTCCCCGAAGGGCATATTACTGTAGGCGTAAGGCGATGGTGTTAGGGGGCGATGGTGGGCTTGCGATGCAGCCACATGTCCCCGATAGACTCGACCCGTGGGCCCCAGAATACTCGAGCTCACAGTCCTGAGAGTGCGGTGGATAGTATATCCGCACAGTTTTCTAGCTCAGGAAGGCAGAAAAGTGCCAGAAAGGGAAGTTCATCTATCGGTGTGGTGGACCCGGGGTATTATACCCCCGTCCCGTCTCGTGTGGGTACAGATGTACAAAATCCTCTCGAGAGTGCACCGTCCCCGGTCAAAGGACGATCCCTTGGTGACCCTCCTCTAACTAGCATGGGTATTCTCCTTTCTCCCTCGAGTGATTGGATTCCGGCTGAAGCCGTTGAGGATGGGCGGGTGGGAGCTTCCCATGCCGCAGAAATAGTTGACAATGAGAGGGTGCATGGAAGAGGTGTTTTGGTGGTGAGGCGATGTAAGTGTTGGGAAAAGTGACGAGAGCGGGATTCGGTTGTGGAACCGACTACCCGGAAAATTCAACTGGATATACAGCTCTTTTTTCTCTTTATGCTTTGCTAGGAAACCAGTCTCCAATTGATTACTAGTTAGACTTGCTTGGGGTGTTCGGCTAGTGACCTGCACGCACGCTTATCGTGCAGACTCAGGTGACGACGAGCCGGATAACATCGTCACCCGGGACGACTGGTACGAGGACTGAGGCTGGAGCTACGCTCAAGGATGCCTGTGGAGGGGTCTACTACGTCGCTGCTACTCTGATCGTGATGTTTGTTCTGTTTGCTTAATTACCGGCCTGCGAGCCGAAGTATCGCCGAGATACGGCATGTAATAAATTAAATTCGTGGAGTTTGGAGCTGATACTATGCTGTGACACTACATGTGATAGCTTTTATGTATTCTAGGACCATCGCATATTGTAAAAGGCTCTGATTCCGGCACCGCGGAAATTGGGGTCGTTTCAAAATGCTAGGGGTTAGATGCCAATTGCTAACAACAACATATTCACTCTTTCCAACGATTTTCTATGACTATGAGAAGTCATATGTCAATCGGCTGATGGGAGAGATACACCCTTAAAAAAGGATTTACACAAAAATGAATATACAAAATTCACCCTCCACGTGCAGCAGCGGGAGGCAGTCCTAGAAATAGTGGGATGCACACTTTTTTCTTTTGCATAATATCGCTTTTCCGCATGGCTGCGGATACGCATGCTGCTGGAACAACTAACAGCGTACGTACGTCAAATCCTTCTCACTTTAATTTATTCTAAAAACACTAAAACAACATTTAGTATAAAATTCAGTCTCTTTTCAACAACTACCCTAGAAAACTCAATTCTTACTGGGGCGCGTGCGCGGCGCCTCGCTATAAAAGGTAGGGGTTAGATGCCAACAGAAGCATATTCACTCTTTCTAGTCTCAGACTCTCATTACGTGCCCATGTTTCTAGCACTGCTCTCCATTGTCGCCAGTGCTCTCCTTCTACTGGTAACCATCCTCTCCAACAGTCGCAAGCCATGCTACAAGGAGAACTCGCTGCCCCCTGCACCATGGCCGCGTCTCCCGCTTGTAGGGAATCTCTTCTACCACTCTCCCACCATCGCCTCGCTCGGCGATGTTCTCCGCCGCCTCCACGCTGCTCATGGACCGGTCGTGTCCCTCTGGGTCGGCGGCAAGCCGGCCGTATTCATCACCTGCCATGAAATCGCGCACCGCACCCTCGTTCACATGGGCACCACCTTCGCGCACCGCCCAAGAACATGGTGCTCTGGAGTCAACAGCCATGGCGTCAACAGCGCCGACTACGGCAGCCGATGGGGCCTCCTCCGCCGCAACCTCAGCTCGCACCTCGCCGCAGCGCATGCCAGAACGGACGAGCTCCGGGCGTCCGCCGACAGGCTCGTCAAGACCCTCGAGTCGGCCGCCACCGCAGGGGTGAACGACGGCGGCATCGCCGGTGCCACCGCCGTCGTTGCCCCGTCGGAGACGTTCCGGCACGCCGTGTTCGGCTTCTTTGGCGCACTTTGCTTCGGCGAAGGGATTGAGGAGGACATGCTCCGGCGGTTGCGAGCCCTGCACGCCGAGATCATATCGCTCATCGTCGAGCTCGACGCGTTCCACCTTATGCCTGCGTTCCTCCAGGTCGTATGCTACTTTCCCAGGTGGCGGAAGCTCGTGAACGCTCAGAGGAGGCACCATGTTCTTGTCACCGCCATCATCGGTGCTCGCCGAAGGAGGAGAGAGGAGGTCGTCGTGGGAGACGCCGAGGCCGAGCATCGATGCTACTTGGACACCCTTCTAGGGCTTCAACTTGGAGAAGATGAGATGGTGAGCCTGTGCTGGGAGTACATGAACGCCGCGGTGAAGACCACGGCAACGGCACTCGAGTGGATTATGGCACGCCTTGTCCTCCACCAGGTAGTACAAATTTACCATGCATCCCATATTTTTGAAAACATAAGAAAAAGAATAATTAAATAATTTGACCATGACAATTGACAAACTTATTATGAAATTATATGCATGAATTAATCTTCCTATGACAGGATATCCAGCAAAAGCTACGGAACGACATCGCTAGGCGACGGCGAGCCACCGCCGGCGGCAACGGCAACCACATGGCAGCAAATGGTGAGCAGCAGAGGCCATTCTTGGAGGCGGTGGTGCTCGAAGCCCTTCGTCTTCACCCGCCGGCGCACTACCTCTTAGCGCACACCACGGACAAGGACGTCTCCGTCGACAGATATGTGATACCCAAGGGCTCCGTGGTGAACTTCGGTGTGGCGAGCATCGGGCGTGACGCCGCTCTGTGGACTGACCCCGACGTGTTCAGGCCTGAGCGATTCATGGAGGGCGGCGAAGGCTCCGGCGTCCATTGTATTTGTACGAGCAGGGGCAGCAGCACGCCGGAGACGATGAAGATGATACCATTTGGTGCCGGGCGGAGGGCGTGTCCGGGCGCCGCGGTTGCTGTCACGGTGCTGCAGGCGTTTGTTGAGGATCTGGTCATGCGGTTCGAATGGAGGCAGGTCGGCGTTGCTGGTGGCGTGGTGGGGGCAGCCGTCGACATGACAGAGAAACCTGGGATTATAACAGAGATGAGGGTGCCATTACGGACTCACTTGGTCGTCAGACAAAACAACTGACGACTCATTGATGTAACCGTTGCAACCTACGTATGTAGCAAAAGTGTGTGTCGTCACTTGTTAGGTAGCCATTGATGCTTTGGATGTGCAATATATTACATATCTTGGTCCTTGAATTTGTAGCGCGACTGAACTTCCATGTCCTTGTACAATTCCCCAGCATTCTATATGGTGTATTTCTGTTGATGCTGAACTTATTATGTTCAAGTTGGTTTAAGAGCTTGATGTATTGGTTCGTCAGGGGAAATACAATCACTCACTCCATTATTCCAATTCATAGGTCCCTTTGGGACAAGTCAAACCTCTTTTAGCGTTGTCAAGTTTTTAGAAGAATGGTCTAAGATCTAAAACATCAAATTAGTTTCTCACATCAACCATGAAATGAGTTCTGAGAGTGCATTGTATCTATTCGGTCATGCCATAGATGTTACTATTTCTGTTCTCGAATATTTGTCACCGGCTAGTTTATATTTGAACTAAAACACGACAAATAAAGAATTAGACAAAGTAATATATCTTTTTAAAACTTAATCAAAGATATACAAATTTAAATTATGGAATGGAATTAGCTAAAAATCTCACTGGTCGTTAATTTGCTTTTAATAATAGAAGTCGATCAAATATTGTCTTTTGTCTACAATACAGTTGCCATTTCTCTATCAATACAGTTGCCATTTCTCTATCTATCTTAAAACATATATAGCTAATTTTTCTATTTGTTATAAGTCAAACAATCTTAGATTGATCCAGTTTTATATAAAATATATCAAGCTCTATGGCACCAAATTAGTGTAATAAAATAAATCATGAAATATATCTTCATGGTGTACTTGGCATCATATTGGTGTGAATACTTTATTTATAAACTTGGTTAAATCTGAAATAATTTGACTTAGGATAAACATAATAATAGTTATATTTCAAGACAACTATTATCGGATCACCAAATTTCGTGTGTTGTTTTGTTGAGTTAATTGGGGAAATGTGTTCTTGTCGTGTCCTGTTTATTATAAGATCAATGGAGATTTAGGATGAATGCCTCTATTGCTGTGAAGTGTGACATTTTCTATAGTCCGTATGGCTTGTTTAAACACTCAAGTTTTTTAGCTTTTACAATACTATCTTCGTCTAAAAAGAGGTACTTTAGCAATTAGCATTTAAATTTTCTTCTACAAATAATATCACTTTGGCTTTTAGACCAATCATGTGGGTCTCATCTCGTTACATACACCTACATCAGTCAATCAATATGCAGTAGAGCCCTTAAAAATTGCAGTCCTAGCCAATAAATATGGGTAACCATTTTCATTCCTTAGCTAACCTGTCTTTAAAAACCTATAGTGTCATTCATTTTACGGAGGGAGTAGTTCAGTTTTATCTTGGGCGACATCATATAGAATCGCACAACTTCCAATCTTATCTTACTATTAATAATTGAAAGTTTTAAAAGAAGCACTAATTTTAAAGCGCGCTAGAAATAAAGATAAATCCTAAAAATTCTCATAATAATCAGAAACATCCGACCATCAATTGACAGATTGAAATATTAATAGCCATTAGATCTATTTTTCAAGTAATTACCCACCTTTGTCATTATGAAAGGTCTTGAGTTCAACTCTCAACAAAAGCAAATATCCTCATTTTTTTTCATTAGATCTATTTTCTAAGTAATTACCCACCTCTGCCATTACGAAAGGTTTTGAGTTTAATTCTCAACAAAAGCAAATATCCTCATCTTTTTTTTCCATTAGATCTATTTTCTAAGTAATTACCCACCTCTGCCATTACGAAAGGTCTTGACTTCAATTATCAACGAAAGCAAATACCTTCTTCTTTTTTTTAGATTTTTCACATTTTCAAATTTACCTTCATTTTTTGTCCTTTTTTCATTAAAGATGCTAGAAACCTTTCCATGAAACAGATATTTTGTACTCTTTTTGAAATTTCCACGTCAATCCTCACAAGATGTGCTAGAAAAAAAATAAAATCATAGAAATTCTTACAATACTAAAAACACCCGATCATCAATTGACAGGTTGGAATCTTAATAGCCATTAGATCTGTTTTTTAATTAAGTAATCACCCACCTTTGTCATTATCAACTACACATTAATTACCCACTCTGCCAATATAAAAGAAAATATGAAATAACACCCTAAATTTATAGCTAATTGCTCACATTTGTTATTTTGATGGATAATACCAAATATCCCCTTTAATTTATATTTAAATTGTTCACCTTAGTTATTATGACTGATAATATAATGAAAGTAACTCCTCAAAATTATATTAAAATCACATATTTTTGCAATCGATCAAAGATTATCTAAATCAATTAAACATACATATAAAGTAGCAAGATATGTTATTATAAAAAGCTAAGTATAAAAATAGATCTATATATGTTGTACGGTTACACATAATACATTTATATAAGATTTCGCACGGGTTGATTGACTAGTAGTTGCATAATTGTAATTAAATAATTCTTGTACTCATAAAGGATTTAGTAAATTTCAAAAATAGAATAAATTAATAAAGGAAAATGGCTACAATCCAAGAATTATACAGTATTCCTTATTTCAGATTTTATCATAAAGTGCCGCTATTTTTTTTCTTTGAAGTTTGTGATTTAGTTGCAACTTCAATGTTCATTTCAGTTGTAGTGAAATTTAAAGCTTTAACTAGGTGATTTCCCCGCGCGTTGCTGCGGGATTTAAAAAGTGATTTCAAATGTAATTTTTTTAAAATGTTATTAAAATAAATTATTATTTGGTGGAGAAGAAATAGAACAATTAAAACTACTAATCTGTTCTTGCTTGACCAATGAAAATAGTCTAAAAAATATGTAAATAGCTAAACATATTTGTTGGGAGGGCCAACATCACAACTTATAATAGCAACTTATTGTCTTTAAGTTTTCCTCTAGAGAATGAAATGCAAGTGATCTTATTTGTGAACTCTGACATGCATATATAGCATATAAATGTTTAGCAACGCTCTGTCCCGTGCTGATGAAAAAAATAATGTTGAGATGTAAAGGGTGAAATATTTAGCATTAGACAACAAAAGAAAGAAGTCAATTTGATTGGAAAATAAAATCAAGTGCTTTCATATATAGAATTGTAAGACTTACCTTCAGAACCCATGAGAAGTGTAATAATTAATCCATGAAGTAACATATGATCTAAGGAGTAACTTCAAATAACTATTTAATGAATTGCAATATGTGACTAAAGCATGATGATCGAGTGCAATTGAATACATCTAGGTGAGTGGGGAATCAAGATATACATGTATTTGACAATAATTGATTAGTAGGAATTTCAGGATCATAAAATTATTTGGGAAATAGGATTCACATCAATAATGGAGTATATAGGAGTACATGTCAGATAAAATACTATTGGATAAATGAAGAGCGCAAAGATTGTTGTGGTAACATGTGGAAGAAATTAAAAAACCATACCGTCTTGTGGAAATAAAGGTACGTGATGGTAGAAATACCGTGACTGGCATTTGTTTGTGCGATAGCAATGCTTAATTAATTTTTTCAACTGTTAGCTAATTGTTTATAGCTTTGTTAGAAAGTGGGATAGCTAGATTGAAGGACGCCAAGAAATTAATGATATACGAACGGACATGATCAAATATATGCTAATATTTAAAGGCATAAATATTGGCGTGTTTGTATGGCAACACTTTGTTATGTTAAGACACTATGTTTAATCACATATTCGCGTTGGTCAAAAGACGATTTCTTAAAATTTGTTGCGTGAAAAATGTGCATATATAAAATGCCATGAGTGATGATGTGGTTTAACATGGATTAAGAGAAATAATAATCAATAATTGTTAGTGGGTCATATTGATGTGGCTTACTATTGCAATAGATATAGCAAGTGGGCTTCAAATATTAATTAATGATTTTTAGTGGATGATGATGTGGCTCAATGTGGTGCAAGAGAAATGGTTAGTGGCCTTAGATATAGCAAGTGGGCTCCAAATATTAATTAATGATTTTTAGTGGATGATGATGTGGCTCAATGTGGTGCAAGAGAAATGGTTAGTGGCCTCCATCTATATAGATATACTAGGTGAATTCCCCGCACGTTGTTGCGGGAATTTGAGGATAATTTTGGATAAGCATTCGGTGATTAATTAAGAAAGAAGCAAAGTAGCAAGTATATTGGAATTAGAGGCATATTACATTAAATATATAAATTGCATGTGTAGTAAGTAAATAAGTTTTTTGCCGTTGGATCCTTTTTGACCGATGATGACATTGTGGTATGATTTTTCTTTTTTGATGTATAAAATATTTATAGCATTATTTCTAGGCGGCTGCTATTTACTTATATTTGTACAATGGCATTTGCCCGTTATAGTTACACATACTCGTGGATTTATACAATCTAGTAGTTATTGCATGCACACATGTATTATAGGCATTTTTTTTTTGAACCGATGATGGCATGGTGGTATGATTTTTTCCTTTGATGTATGAAATACCTAGTGGCTGCTACTTACTGATATTTATACATCGGCATTTGCTCGTTATACTTATGCAAACTTCTAGATTTACAATCTAGTAGTTATTGTATGCACATATAAATTATAGGCATTTTTTTGAAGAATCGACTGAAAGGTTATGAAGATGATCGTATGACAATGTAAACGATTAGCAGATTGAATATGATGATAAAAAAATATGAGATTTGTTTGATAACGAAGAATAATATTACACATGTGTATGCCATATAAAAGCTTAGCATGCATGGAGCCACAAAATATCGATGAAAGATATAAATTAAGTTCTTAGTAGATCTTGACATGGCATGCAAGTTAGTAGGGTTTGAGATGATGTGACTAGGTTGCATGTTGAGAGAAATAGATAGCGGGCTTCACTTATATAGATTTTATTATGCAAACTTCTGGATTTACAATCTAGTAGTTATTGTATACACATATAAATTATAGGCATTTTTTTGAAGAATCGAATGAAAGGTTATGAAGATGATCGTACGACAATGTAAACGATTAGCAGATTGAATATGATGATAAAAAAATATGAGATTTGTTTGATAACGAAGAATAATATTACACATGTGTATGCCATATAAAAGCTTAGCATGCATGGAGCCACAAAATATCGATGAAAGATATAAATTAAGTTTTTAGTAGATCTTGACATGGCATGCAAGTTAGTAGGGTTTGAGATGATATGGCTCGGTTGCATGTTGAGAGAAATAGATAGTGGACTTCACTTATATAGATTTTATAGATAGGATTACTTTAAAATTCATGGAGGTCAACGAAGGGAAAAAAATATGCCATTGTTGTGGTAGTTCAAGATACCATGGGCGGCACGCGCTGTACACAGGGCCAGTTTACATCTCGCTGATCGCGTGAAGTTAAAGTTTTAATTGCTTTAAAATTCATGGTGGTCAACGAAGGGAAAAAATATGCCATTGTTGTGGTAGTTCAAGATACCATGGGCGGCACGCGCTGTACAGGGCCAGTTTACATCTCGCTGATCACGTGAAGGTTACCAAGCTGACAGCAAAACCTATTGCGTCTTGCCGACAGGTATAGTTTGCAATATTTTGCATGCAGTTGGAGAAGAGAAAAGCGTTGTAGCGGCCGCTATAGTGGTAACGACCTCTTACCGCTACCGCTACGGCGTAGAGTCAACCAAAATTTAACCGTATGCCTGCTAAATGCTATTGCGGCCGCTACGTCAAATAGCGGCCGCTAAGTTCCAGCGGCCTCTAAATAGCGGTGTGGAACTTAGCGGCCGCTATTTGACGTAGCGGCCGCAATAGCATTTAGCAGGCATACGGTTAAATTTTGGTTGACTCCACAGATTCTATTATGCTATTCGTCTAAGCTGAAATATGATACCGTATAATGTTTGACAAGATAAACTTCTCTTCGTGCGTGTATTATTCGGTATATCATGTTGTGTTTTTGCACAGCGCTGCAAAAAGGGACCTGAAGAAGGTGAGATGGGCATGCTGCACTCTGGAAACAACGGCCTTATATATCTTCACCAAGCATGTGTGAGGCCTATCAAAAGGATCCGCTATCTTTGAAACTACATATTTTCCAAATGGTTGTCATTTGGCTCCATTTTATACGATAATTCGGTTTACTATTATGCTTTTGTTCTGTCTGGTTTGGAGGCATTTTTTCTTATTTAATTATGTATCGCCAATTCACCATATGTATCATGGGTTCGCATAGCATTAGATATAGAGGTTGGAACTTGGGATAATGTTTTATTTAATTATCTATAAAAGTACATTATCACTTTTATGTTCTCAAAGTATATATTAAGAAATCTATTGATAATAACAAAAGAAACTTTGAAGTTTCAAAGGGGTGGCAGAATAAAGACACAACTTCCTCATGTGTGAGCAAAGTTCAGATAAGAGGCGCTACGTCAAGGCAAAAGAACATTCATATTTTCTCGTCTGCTTTTTCCTTCCGCATTTAAAAAACACATACTACATAGCCCAGTTACCAGAAGCAAATGTAGTGCAGACAGACAGAAGCAATACATAGGTGCAGAACTCAGCTAACCAGCAAGTCACACATATCCATCACCTCGCCTTGCCCGTGACACAACAGCCCATGTACACGATGAATACGTATAGCAAGGTCCACGGATTAATTGTCCGTAGGCACACATGTTAGTAATGTTACTGCAATCATAACTCATACCTGGCATTCTCAAGTATCAAAGCCAGAGTAGACGCCACTCCCCCTCAGGAGCCGCTTCTCCTCCTCAACATAGTTCTTCCCCCTGCTGGCCTGCCCCCGGTCCCTCTTCCGCTTCTCCTTCTGCGAGAAGGAAGCATCCTTCTTGCCTTTCTCTAATAGTAACTGGTTTGGCGGTGCATTGTGCAGGCCAATAAGCTTCTCCCCTTCAGTCACTGCAGCCCTGGTGCGCTCCCGTTCTTCATAGGACTCAGGTGCATCTTCTTTGTCATTGCGGTTTTTCCCAGTGGACCAAGACCAGTTCGGTTCCTCCTTAGGGCGAACCGTCAAGACAGATGGACCACCCTGATATCCATGCCGGCTCAAAGCACCGAAATCCACACCACCAGTTTTCTTCTTCTTTGACTTTGTGGCTGTTCACATAGCTAAAATCAGTGTTACAAATAAACCCTAACAACAAGATGGCATACTCATAACAAGGACCATTTTCATATTACCATGCTACTCATATAGTCATATGCACCATTCATCACAGCAGTAGACAAAATATGAAGGCGAACTTGTATAGTTTGCTAATTTAACTTTATGGAAGGGAACACTGCATCTATGTGAGCATGATACATGGGATCAGAGGCCCAGAGACTAGCTAAATGCTGGCCAGAGGTGGTCAGTCTATGGACCTCTTCAGTGGCCCAAATTAGGGTCTCAGCTCTCACAGGGTGGATGATAGCATCCAAACGCCGGTGCTCATCACCACTCCCAATCCTTTGTTGATCCCACCTTTTCAGGAGGACATTAGTGAGATAATGCAAGGGTTGTTCATACAGCTGCTTCAGCGATCGGGCAAGTCCCAGCCACGATGTGAATGGGATTACAGAATCACTGCAAGCAGGAACTGGAATGTGCTTCATGTACTGCTGATACATTTCGGCCCTCCTGATCAGAGCACCTGCACGATCCCATTACTACATTAGAAAGACCATTCCTGAGGGTCTGCGACAGTTCAGTCCATGTCTCAGAGGTGGCCAGTTAAGAAACACTTGAGTTTTTTTCCTAAAATAAACATTTCTATCTAAGAATTATGCTTAATTCAGGAAACCCATTGAGGGCCGTAATGAAACAAACTAAAGCCATAGGTTAAAAGGATATTCCTTATTTGCACAAAGTCAGCCTTGGAAAAATCAAGAAACAAATTTCCTCAATATGCTAACCAGATAGAGGTATTGCTGGTCAACTGGCAGCTAAAATAGTAAACTAGCTGAATGAAAAGATGGGGTCAGGTAAGAGCGAATTTAGTTCACAATCTGCAAAAAGATAATAGCGTAATCCTAATATCTCCAAGAAAAGTCAACCTGTCACTATGCCAACAATCAATTTGGAAAACTGAAAACTTCACTCAAGGACAAGAATATTTATTCATAGGATAAGATTGATAGCTCTCCATGCAAATCAAGCTAGCTGAAAGTATAAAAGATACATAGTATCATAGAGTTGAGTTTAGTTTCCTATTTTAAATTTTGGAGCGAAACTAGTTCAGTCTGTTTGCAGTTTCACATTGACTTTTTGCAAAGCAAACAAACATCAATAAGTGACTCCAGTAACTCGCTTTATTGTTTCCTCTGCATTCAATTTGATATGAGAAGACTAGACCATATGCAATAGTTTTCATAGATCGTTCCGAAAAGTAGTGTTTACACATACATGGCAAATATAAATTCAATGACCTATGTTGCATTATTGAGAAGGTGAAACCTGAAGACATGCCTACTCAAAATCAGGAGTCATCTTGGGGCCAATGAGCAATGCACAAACTTCAACAGTCACAGTAAAATACCAATCAACCATATCGATTTGTCACCTATCCATGAGTGACACAAAAGCAAAGCCATTCACAAATCAAAAGCTACCAATCAACCACATCGATTTGTCACCTATCCATGAGCTGAACACACAAAAGCAAAGTCATTCACAAATCAAAAGCTCTGACCTTCTGCCACTGAAGCAGCTTTGGAGGAATTGGGCAGCCCAAAAGCATTCCAACCACTCCCCTTCCCATCCTCATCGTCAGAATCTAAGCTCAGGTCATCATCAGAAGACACATCCCGAGGTTCCTCGCGCAGCACCACCCTCTTCGTATCTAATAATCAGAAACAAGGTCAGCGCCACTCCGTTAGGAAACTAGTTTCAAAAAGTACTCCCTCCGTTTGGGAAAGATTGTGATTCTAGTTTTGTCTCAAGTCAAACATTTCTATCTTTTACCATCGATTCCTAGAAATCATGTAGTTTAACAACATAAGGTTTATGTTTTTAGATTCGCCATGAGTGGCTGAGTGAGAAATAATTTCATAATATACAATTCGCATGCTGTTAAACTATATGATTTTCTATGAACCGATGGTCAAAGATAGAAATGTTTGACTTTAGTACAAAGCTAGAATTGCAATCTTTCTGAACCACACAGAGGCTGGTGCCGAGGCTAGTATGTTGCATCAATGGGAAGCTGGAAACCGAACAACGAGAGCTACCTAACCACTCGCTCAACACATCGAACAGACTACTCATAATTGGACAATAATACTACACAAAAGTGTCAACAGTCACTGCGTGAACCATTAACAGGCACACGACTAGCGGATCTAGAGTGAGTAGGGGTGTAAATGGATATCCGAATTGTCCGAAACGTCTGAACGAATTTGATTTTTTTAAAATAGAAATAGAATGAGTTTTGTGCTCATTTTTTATTCATTTTAACAAATACATTATCAAAAATAAGAATATAAAATTGGATGAAAAGTTTTATGCCTCATTTTCTTCCAATATAGGAAAATGTTAAAAAGTATCCGTATCCGATCGTATCCGAATCTGATTACATCCAAACTCATTTTAGCAAATATAGAATAGATTTAGGATTCATTTTGTTATGGAAATTAACAATCATAATACCCAAAACAAGAATATAAATTTGGATGAGACATTACATGTCCTATTTGCTCACTATGGATGAAAATAGACTATCCGAATAATTATCCGATTACACCCCTAAGAGTGAGCAAGTCACCGGAGGGCTCTCACCTCCTGCCACAGCAGCAGCGCTGGAGGCGTTCCCGCCCTTCTCCTTCCTGCCCACTCGACCGGAATCTGAGCCCGAAGAGTCGCCGGAAGAAATTTCCAGGGGATCCTCCGACGGCGCCGCCCTCTTCATATCTGGTGCCCACAAACGCGGTCAGCGCCACCACTCCGTTCAGAATCCGCAGAGGAGCTGGGGGTTTGGTGCCTCTCACCTGAACGAGAGCAGGGAAACCTCGAGATGCGGTTGGGTTGGGGACGAGGCGGTGGCCGAGGTCGGAGGTCGCCGGCGCCGGAGATGCCGAGCGAGTCGAAACCCTCGACGGCGATTTGGGCTGCGAACGAGAGTATGGACGAATGATTCTGTTTCTATTTTTTGGGCCGGCTCAGTAAAATGAATTTTATCCATGGGCGGAAGTGGAATTAAAACGTTTTGGGCCCGGTTCGTTTATAGCGCAATTCGCTCCCCGCTCATTCTCCTATCACCTGACTGTTTCCAGCCCAACTCATTTTCGTGGCCCAATTTGTTTCTATGGCCTTAAATTTGTTTTTTCTTAAAATGAGATTCCACATTAAAATAGTTTAAATTCAGAAGTGTGATGTTCTACGTGCATTAAAAAATATTTCAGTTTCAGCACATAAATATTCTAACTTCACAAAAATTATATTTAAAGGACAATATTCTATATTTAGAATATGGTATTCTACATTCACAAACAAAATATTCTAGAATCAAATTTTTCCCTTTAAAAGAAATACTCTAACTTCATAAATAAACTATTCTATTTCATAAAAATAATATTCTCAAGTTATAGAAGTATGAAAATATTTGATGTTGAATGGATAAACATCATAGCATTGGAAAAGGCAAAAAAGAAATGACTTTACAGAAGAAAACAAAAAAACTACATCCGCGTAAAACTAACGGAACACAAAATCTAGTGAGCAAAGATCGCAACTAGGATAAATTATCCTTTTTTATTGATAAAATTTATTCATTCGTTTCACTTTGGGAGACAAATATCTCAACTGCGAAACACCACAGCTGATGGATCGCCACGAGATTCAAGAACACAAATACCCATTTCCCATTCCAGCCATAGACATCTCAACCAACTTCAGACTTTGGGCACGGCGGCGAGGGACGCCTCAAGCTTGTCGGCCGGGTGCGATAGGTCGACCATGTCGCCTCTGAGGTACTTGTCGTACGCGGCGAGGTCGAAGTGGCCGTGGCCGCACATCGCCATGAGGATGACCTTCTCCTCCCCTGTCCGCTTGCACTCCAGCGCCTCCCTGATGGCCGCGGCGATGGCGTGCGTCGGCTCCGGCGCTGGGATGATGCCCTCCGTCCGGGCGAATTGCAAGGCAGCTGCAGTTTCATCATCAAACAAGAAGAAGCAGCAGACGTTACGATGCTGCTCTTGTTTCATCCATTTCGTTGTCAGAAATGCTTCTATCAAAACGTAGTAGGATACCTTGGAAGCATTCCGTCTGCTGTATGGCGATGGCATCCATGAAGCCCAGCTCGTACACGTGCGAGATCAGAGGTGCCATTCCATGGTAGCGAAGCCCACCTGGTGGGAGTGGATCGAAGTTGCTCGATCAGATAGATGATCAGCAAGGAGAAGCAGAGTACCCGACCGAGGCAAGAAGAGCGTGAGAACTGAGAAGAAGATCGACACCGACCTGCGTGGATGGGGTCGGGGACGAAGCCGTGGCCGAGGGTGTGCATCTTCATCAGCGGCGTGAGCCCGGCCGTGTCGCCGAAGTCGTAGGCGTAGACGCCCTTGGTGAGCGAGGGGCACGCCGCGGGCTCCACGGCCACGAACGCCGGGCTCATCCTGCCGCGCAGCTTCTCGCGCAAGAACGGGAACGCGAGCCCGGCGAAGTTGGACCCGCCGCCGGTGCAGCCGATGACGACGTCCGGCGGCGCCTCGCCCAGCGCCGCCAGCTGCTCCAGGCACTCCTCCCCGATGACGGTCTGGTGGAGCAGCACGTGGTTGAGCACGCTGCCCAGGCAGTACTTGGTGTCGGCGCGGCCCGCCGCCACCTCCACCGCCTCGGAGATGGCGATCCCGAGGCTGCCGGGGCTGGACGGGTCGGCCGCCAGGACCCGCCTGCCGGCCTCCGTCGCCGGCGACGGCGACGGGCGCACCGTGGCGCCCCACGTCTCCATCATCAGCCGCCGGTACGGCTTCTGGTCGAAGGACGCGCGCACCTGCCACACCTCGCAGCTCAGGCCGAAGAGGCTGCTCGCGAAGGCCAGCGCGCTGCCCCACTGGCCGGCGCCGGTCTCGGTGACCACGCTCCGAACCCCCGCCGCGGCGTTGTACCACGCCTGCGGCACCGCCGTGTTGGGCTTGTGCGACCCCGCCGGGCTGGTCCCCTCGTACTTGTAGTAGATCTTCGCCGGCGTGCCCAGCAGCTTCTCCAGCCTCCTGGCCCTGATCAGCGGCGTGGGCCGCCAGAGCTTGTACACGTCGATGACCTCCTCGGGTATGTCGACGAACCGCTCGTCGGTGACCTCCTGCCTGATCAGCTCGTCGGAGAACAGGGGCGACAGGTCGCTGGGATCCAGCGGCTGGTGCGTCTGCGGGTGCAGCGGCGGCGGCGGCTTCACCGGCAGGTCGGCGATGAGGTTGTACCATTGCTTCGGGATGCTCACCTTGGCGCCCGCGTTCGAGCTGGCCCTCGCGGTGAAGCTCAAGCTTCTTCTCCCACCGGCGGCAGCTCTGTTCTTGGGCGTGCAAAGCAGCGAAGCTCTCTGTTCTGGCCCTGCTACGGTGTAGTAGTAGGTGGTATCCATCAGGAGTGGTCGTATGCAGTGTCAACAATCAGGATGAACAGGGTTTAACGGACTCTAGACATTCGATTCGACTCGGCATTTGAATTTAAAAAAGCAGAAGAACTTAACAAAATAGTACTTCGGTTAGACTGAATGGCCGGAACTGTCGCCACGCCACGCCACGCCACATGATCAGTGGTGTCACAAACAAGTCAAAGTTGGTACGGGTAAGCCTAGACATCAAATTACATGATTATTGACAAAGTCCAATTTGATGCCGACTTGTACATACTGATCATCGACAATTTGGCCTCTGGTCCTAACAAAAAGATTTATGGATGGTGTATCCCCCTACATGATCAGGGCCCAAATGGATCTCACTTCCGCAATTTAGCTTGGCATTTCGAGTCGTGTAAATGTGGAAAGAGCGCCTAACTTTTACCGCTGGACTAGGCGGAAAAAAAAGTGAATTTTGGATAAGTTCATTTCAACTAAAAATTAATCACTAAAAATTAGTTGCAACCAACTAGCTAATGGGTGCTAATAGATTGCACACATGTTAGTTGTTTTATTAGTTAGGTATGTTTGGATATAAAAAAAAAACACCTAATTTTTAGCAACTAGTATAATTAGGTATATCCAAACACCCCAAATCATTGCATCCACATTTGGCTTCCTCTGATCTGGTACTAATCACCAACTACTTGAACAATGACATTGCATCATGCATTCATCCATTCTCATTCTAGAGGAGAAACTACAAATGTAAAATGAATCCGGGCTCCCAATCCATCCATTCATTTTATATTACCATTCTAGAGAAAAGGATACCGTCGCAGCTTGGCGTTGCGGCGTAAAACGCTACTCCCTCCATTTTTCTTATTTGATGCAGTTGACTTTTTTCAAAAATTTGATGCTACGTTTTATTTAAAAAATTTCATTACTTTTCATTCATTTTGTTGCTACTTGTTTTATCGTTTGAGTAGTTTAAGTATGACTTTTTGAATAAAACGAATTATTAAAATTTTAGAAAAAAAATTAAACACGGCAAATTAAAAAAAAAACCGAGGGAGTACTACACTGCAACGGTATCCTTTCCGGGGATTGGGACTGTGCACCGAAGAGCATCAGAACCATAATAATATAGTAAACTCCTGGAGATCTATGCCGGCACACAGAAAAGCTAAAAAAATAATTGCAAGGACAGAGGCTCCCCAATCTCCCTTGTCCCATGCATGCGACCAGCTTCCCCTGTCTCTACACAACCTGGGCCAATCCAGGCAGCGAGGCCGGAGCGGAGAGTAGTTTTAAGTTGGCTGATCCAAAGCAGCGTAGAGAAGAAGAACTATTCAGTGAACAGGTGTTGAAGATGGCCGCGCGTACCTTGGGGCGGCGCAGGCGCAGGGCGAAGCAGTGTGGAGGCGGCAGCGGCGGCGGCGGGCATCCTGCTCCGCTCCCGGCTCGGCGACTCGCGGCTCCTTGCTGATCGATGCGATGCTCGCCGTCGCCGCCGCTGACTGGGAGGCGGAGTGCTTTCGTCGCAGGCAGCGATGATCTGGTGGCAATTTGTTAAGGGAAGCTGCTTGGTTCGGGTGCGGGGGAGAGGGAAATGGGACTATGGGAGCGATCGGCGCTTGCTTGACCACCCTGTCCACGTCGCTGTCCGCCTCAGCTGCCCCGGCCGGCCGCGCGTCCGCTTTCAATGACTGAAAGCGCGCGCCAGCGCGACTGCAAGTTTGCACACGCTGACGTTGGCTAGCTAAACCACCGTGATAACCGCGACGCGCGACGGAGCGCGCGACCCCTCCGCGCCGCCTCCACCGCCGCCCGCCGATGACCTCCACGCAAATCCGGTCTCCTCGCTGTCGCCCCCCCCCCCCCCCCACCCACCTCCCAGCTCCGGTGGCTCCCGCCGACCACGTCCACGCGAATCCGGCCTCCTCGCCCTCGCCGCCGCCTCCACCATCGCCGCCAGCTAACCACGGTGAAAGTGCGCCGCCTCTTCACCGTCGCCCCCGCCCGCCGGCACCGCCCAACCGCCTTCCTCCGCCTCCCGCGGCCTGCGGCTACCGCCGCCTAGCCGCCCTGCCGGCTCCAACTGCCGCCATCGCCAGGCCAGCAGCCTCCCCCGACCCTCCCTCTAGGTTCGGTGCAGACAGCCCCTCCCCGGACAACCCCGGCCCCGAACCCTAACCCTAGCCTCGCCGGCGGGGCGTGGAGTCCACGCGCCATGGCCGTCGGGGGTCGCGCGCTGGCGGGCGGGATTCAGATCGTCTGCAGTCACCCTAAGTGACCTTTCTCTGCAGTCATCCATCCACACCGTCGGGTTGTGATCCAACGGCGCTAGCTCTCATCGGCTTCCTCTCCACACGTTGGGGCTCGGGCTCCCTGCCCACACGCGAGCCGAGTGCGCTCAGCTCCCTGCATCCGCTCCGGTTACGATGGCGGCGGCGGAGGCCGTCTCTACGGTGACGGCTAAGGCGCCGACAACCAGTGCTGGTACCGCGTCCCGGTCCCCAACTCCAACACCTCGTCCTCGTCCCCGCCGGCCCCGGCCGCATCCGCGACGTGGGGGCTCCCCCGCCTGCCCGTGCGCCAAGCCCCGGCCGCGTCCGCGCTGTGGGGGCTCCCCCGCCTGCCCGTGCGCCAAGCTCCGGCCTCGCTGCGGGCTGCCGCGGCCGCATCGTCTGGCCGTCTCTGCGGCAGGCCATGGGCCAGCCCCGGCCGCGCGTGTCTCGGGCCTCGCTGCGCTCCGCGCCGCGGAGCCCCGGCGGCTCCGGCCGCGCCGCAAGCAGCGCGAGCGGCGCTCCGCCGACGAACGGCGGCGAGGCCAGGCGTGCCCGTACGCCGCGTCCATGGCGCACGGTTGCGTGAAGAAGGCTGCGCACGCGGCACCGTTCCTCCTCTCACCGGAGCAGCGCGCCCATGGTCTCCGACTCCAGCCGCACCGTGTACGCCTCGATCCCGCCGGCCTTGCCGAAGCCTCCGCGGTAGTAGTCGTCGGAGATGGATGTGGACCGGGGACGACGGCGGCGGGGCACCGGCCGAGTCACGGCGAGCGTGCACTGGACGCCACGGTGTGCGACCAGGCGCCGAGCGCGGACCCGCGGGAGCAAGACAACTTGGTTGTTGGCGCCGCCGCCGTCGCCGTAGAGAGGGCCGTCCGCCGCCGCCGTCGCCGTAGAGACCGCCGTCCGCCGCCGCTGTCGTCACCGGAGCGGATGCAGGGAGCCGAGCAAAGAGCCAGGAAGCACATGGACTCAGGCACTTGGCTCACGTGTGGGCAGGGAGCCCGAGCCCCAACGTGTGGAGAGGAAGCCGATGAGAGCTAGCGCCGTTGGATCACAACCCGACGGCGTGGATGGATGACTGCAGAGAAAGGTCACTTTGGGTGACTGCAGACGATCTGAATCCGGCGGGCGAGGGGGGGGGGTGTCCGTCACGGATTTGACTTTGCGACACCGAGGTTGAGAAAAATGTTGTACCTTTTGTACAAGCATTTGTTTCCTTTCTTTTCCTGTGACAGCCCAAATAGCCAACACACTGTTACACGAGCCATCAGCCCGAAGGTAGTTTTTTTTTCTCACAAGCTCAGTGCCTGGTGAGTATGACTGAGATTCGTAATTGGTGTGTGACGATGAGCATGCGATATTCCTAATAATCACATATTAGATCTTAATCTATCATGTATGTAGCGCTAGGTTAAAAGCACATATACAAAATGCGATCAATGTCTACTATTCTTCCCAACCATCCCACAATTCCCACCCCCCGGCGCCGCCTTTCCGTTGTCTCCTGTAAGGGAGGAGGTAGTGGCAACCAGGGTTTTTTTTTGTTGCGAAATATTGGCGTAATTTTTGAATTTTTTTTTTTTTGTTTTCGCTAGACTACGGGGAATGAAAATTCGGTGTTTTTTAGATTCTTTTTTTGAATTTTCAAAATTCAAAAACAATTGTAAAAAATTAAGAAAAAAATTTATAAAAAACTAGATGTTTTTGTGAGCTTTTAGGGCTAGACCTTGTTCAAATCCAAGGTGATTTACTTGCTTAAACTTGCAATTTGGTTGCAGCTTCGTTAAGAAGCTTTTTAACCTGCTAACATTTGAAACCCGTTTCAACTTTATCCATTTCTAAAAAATATGTAAAAATTATTATAAAAAACTAGGTATTTTTCTGAGAAATTAGCAATAGAGCCCGTTCAAATCTAAGTTGATTTGCTTAGTTAAAATTACGATTTGGTTTGGAACCCGTTAACACCTAAAACCTGTTAACAACAAACCCCCACCCTACCTGGCCACCTTATCCATTCGCTACCCATCGGCACCCTCTCCTCGCCCTCGGTCCTCTTGCCTTCCCCGCATCCGACCGTTGCCGCCACCGCCGTTTCTCCTCGCCGGAGCCTGTTTTCCGGACGGGAAACTCCAAGTTCATATAAACTCTTAATAATCGTAGTCCAAGTTCATGCATGACCATATCAATAAAAGTACATGATGTTGACTTGTTCATCGTAGTTTACTTTTAAGTTTGTCCATAAATTATCCATTCAGGTTGATTAAATTATAATTTCACACATAAATTCCACACCATATTTGTACTATAAACTTTTATTATGATCTATGGATTATATCTATGTACTTGTATTATTGTGATAACTTTTTTCATGTATTTTATTTGTGATTTATGTGACAACAAATGTTTATATGCATTTGTGATGGATAATTTGTGTTGAATATATTTAATATACATTTTACATTGCAATATACAAAAGATACAAACTATGTTCAATCAAATTATTTAATTTTTCATCTATTTGGAGCATTTTCCAGTCGAAAAATGGCATTTTCTGGTGAAAAATCCGGAATTCCGATCGGAAAATCCAGAATTTTGTTTTTTTAATTCAATTTGCCTTTCGTTCGGAAAATTTGAATTTCGTGAAATTTTAAGCGAAATTTCGTTTCCAGCCACCTACGGGAAATTAGTTTAAACCAGAATTGTTAACCCTGGTGGCAACATATCGAGGGAGGAGGAGGTGGCGCCGAAGGCGTGGTGGAGGTGGTGAGGGTTTGAGTGAGGGAGGATAGAAAAAGAAGTGGGGAGTTGACATTTCGGGTGCGCGTGACCCATGTCGCACTGACATGTGGGCTCCATTATATAACATAGGATTGAAACACCATCAAAATCACTCGGGGGACGTAAAACGCTGGGTTTAAGGGATCGATTGAGGGAGGTTTAATTTCCGGTTGAGAACCCTTATCAGCTGCTGCTACTGTTGCTCCATCCTCTCTCTGTTGTGTGCAGCTGTAGGAATAGTGAAAAGGCAGGCAGGCAGTCGATCACACCTCCCGATCCCTAGAAGATACGCAAGTGTTATTTGGGCCGCTACACGGGCTTTAATACGCTATTGGGCTTTGTGTCTTGAGAGACATTATGATAAGGTAATTGGCTTTCTAAAGGCCGAATTTCTCTCACCCCGTTGGGCGTTGGAGACCTGAAGATGCAGTTCACCTCAAAAAAAAAAAAAAAAAAAAAAAAAAAAAACTGAAGATGCAGTTGGAGTCGAGCTCTGTTGGTGGGCCGTGTGGGCACTGGCTCGGGCGCATTACGAGTTGCGACTGTACCCTGCCGCTCCTCGCGACCTGCAAGGGGCGCTGAGCACGATCTGGTAGGTGGCGAGGCGGCGTGCCGCCGTCGTCGGCGTGGTCGCGTAGACTCGACACGCACTCGCGCGCATCGCACTCCCCGAGTCGCCGTCGACGATAGTCCATGCGTGTCCGACCGGCTGCAACTCTTCGAGCACATGGTGTGCGTGTTTATTTTCCATGCCTTTGAGTATAGTGTTACTAGGGCGGCTGGGCGCGCTTCGCCATACGGCAAAACCTTTGTGTGGAGCTTGGCTCGTTGGTTTTCAATTTTTTTTTCCATTTTGAATTATGTTTAAATAATGTATTACTTTAATCGTCTTCCAAAAGGGCATGGTGTGCAGTTTCATTCTAAACACAGTGGGTAAGTTATATGAAAATACAGTGGTAATTAATATGCAGATTTAGTGGGTAAGTTGTAATTGCATAGTGTGTATTTGCCATTGAATATAATAGATTTAGTGTCTATTGCTATTAGAGATAACCGGATGATGGATAGATTTTTCTAGTTTTTATAGAAATTTTAGATTAGTTTCTTTTCTAGAACATCTTATAAACAGTGTTTTCATTGAAACCTTTAATTAGTAATAATAAGATAAAATGCCAAAGTTTAGTTTTTTTGCAAATAGATTTTAGTTTGGAATTTTGCTCACTTTTCGCTACATCTTTATATTTTTATTCCATCTGTCAGCTTTCAGCGTGGCCGATGAGGCTGCGACCGTTTGGCCGCCGGTGGGTAGTGACCTCTGTTGTGGCTTGGATTATGATTGCGATTTGCGAACCCATAGGGGGCTATCAACCTGCTTGGCGCACTGCATGACCGTAGAGGCTAAACTAGGAGTATCAAGTTTGGAGCATCCGTAGGGTACGGTCGTGACTTCGTCACGTCGTTATCGTGGTCTATATGTGCTGGGTGTGCATCTAGCTATACTCCTCTAACTCTGAACACAATTTCAAAAATATAGTATATCTACATTATCTAATAAATACACTATAAAGACATATTCTGTGGTAAGATCTAATGATTTGATAATGTAGACATTGTTGTATTTTGAAACTTAGTTATAGTTAAAAAATTTGGCTTAAACAAAGCTTAGATAAAGTATTATTTGGAACAAAGGGAATACAATACATGCTTATATTTCCAAAGATAAAACTAACGGTACCTCATGAGACTATGTATGAACTCACATCCAAGTTGGTACGTGTAAACTCTAAAAATACCCAAACAAAAGGAAAAATCTTACTTCCACTCTAGTTATTAATTAATACTACCTCCGTTTTCAAATATTTTTCACCGGCTAGTTTATTTTTGAATTAAAAAAACGTTAATTAATAAAAAAGGAGCGAAGAGAATACTGGTAAACGCGTTGCAGGGCTCAAAGTTTCTGATAAATGTGGACTTTTGCACATGCAACCATAAGATAAGAAGCAAAACTTTGATTGGCCATATACATTTGGGCATTTGCATTTCGGGCGAGAGAGACGAATAAAGCAACACTCAGGATAAAAGTGGTTTGGAAGTGATCTTTTCTAGGCTCCAATTACCTAAGTAGCTTTGCTGCTATACTTTCTCCAAAAGTTGTTTTCCTTTTAACCTATCCACTTAAAAAAATGCTTTCAAACTTCTTTTCTTATTCCTCTTTGTTGATAATGTTCCGATAGGTTTCACATGAGAGCCATACGTCGGTAACTCAGGAATCTTACTATTACTAAATAAAGATAAATTATAAAAAAATAAACCATTAACTTATCATAAAAGTAAAAAAAATATTTGACCATTATTGGATCACAATTAATTGTCAGAGATGAAACATTGTATATAAATCCCTAACCATTTTTAAAAAGTATAAGCACTTGGCCATGATTTAAGTAGATTGAAATCCTAATAATTATTATTTTTATCTTTTCTATTTTCTTAAAAAAAGTATGCACATCTACCATAAAGAAAGATAATATAAAATAACCACTCTAAATTTGCATTTAAATTACCCACCTCCAACGTTATTAAATATAATAGGAAATAACCCCATAAGTTTCCATCAATATTTCGCATATATGTGATTATGAAAGATAATCTAGAACATGACACTAAATTAGCAACAAAACCATCCACCTCTGCAATTATGAAAGTTAATCTAAAATAAATCCCAAAATCTACATCTAAATTACTTGCATACCCTATTATATAAGAAATAATATGAAAATTACCCCTAATTTGCATTAAATTATCCCAATACATCCAATTAGTAACCTCTTAAATTTACATCACATCTGTCATTATTAAAAAATAGACTAAAACTAACCTCACATATACATATAAAATACTGACATGTAATATAAAAATAAATTACAACGCTTGTATATGATAAATTCCAACTTGTGTTGTTGTTAATTTAAAGGCTAATTCAAACTAATTAACTAAACATACATGTGTATTGCCACCATGTAGGCTAAGTATACATAAATGCATTAGTTTTAGTATGTATTTTATGGTTTATTAAACATAAAAAGTCTCCTTAGATAACCACATATTGATGACTAAAAGTATATTTTAAGCAAAAATACTCCACGAGTATAAGGTGTGTACTCTGCTACTTTAGGTAAATCATTTTAACTAAAATATTATGACATATTTATACTGATAATTGCATATATTTTTTAAATTATACTACTACTTCCTCCTATTAATATATGATGTTACATCATTATGACCGAAGGGAGTACCACACACTTTTTCTCAAAAATAGAGACTACTACATATTAAATACATTAAAATACAAAAAGATTGCTATTAAATAATATAATATAATATGATTACCCATATTATAATCAATACCATAATTATATTAATATTAATTAACATTAATCTTCCTATATCCCTAGTAATATTAAAATAATATAATTAGTCATTAGCCATAGAGATCATTTTTAAGTAGTTTCCATGGACACAATAGTAGTAATTCTAAAATTAATATAATTCATCTGCCCAACGATAAATTTTAAATAGTTTTAAATAGGGCATCATTAGTAACCTTAAACTTAATACCACATTAGTTATTATTCATAGAGATAGCTTTTAAAAGGTTTTGTGAGGCGCTTTATTCATGATTGTGGATAATATGTTGAATTTTCTACATTTTTCAATTACTAATGTGGATTCAGAATTTCAGATAGAGAGAAACAATAAAATAACAAATTCAAAAGCATCATTTTACGCACCCATATTAGAATCAAATAAAAATGTGGATAAAAATATCAGATAATTCATAGATTTTTTGGTATATATCCATAGCCATCCCTAAGCACAGGTAAGATCTCCACTCATTTCAACTCTTTCGTCAGTGCGTACTCTGTTTCAAAGGCTTCAAGGCATGCATATGCAGCATATCTGACAGGCCTTTACTCTAGTGCGGCCTGATCTTTTGTAATGACAGCTGGAGATCAAAACATACAAATAAACACAATTGGTGCAACTTGAACTAGCTACATGATCAAACAAATAAATATAGCTAAAAGCAACAAGGCTACAACTAGCAACCAAAAATATAGTTTAGAGCCTAAAAATCCACATTTTCAATAAATATAATATTTTTAATAGCACTAGCTATTTCACCTTACTATGCAAAAATAATTGCAGAAATATAGAATCAAAACAGAAAGCTGAAATCTAGATGCATAACGTCATAGCACATGGGTTGCATGAGAGTTCGCTCAATCTAAAACATATTACATTGAAAATAACATGTGTTGAAGATTATCGAGGTGTGATGCAAATGGAAGAAAACTACAAATACGGATGAAAAAACAGCGTAATTGATGAATTTATCATGAGCTGATAGTTTACTACAGAGTAAATAAATTAAAATATAAAATTTTGTTAATAAATAATAAAGTAACATATTTAAAAGTAATATGATTAGCCATACTATAATCAATGACATAATTATATTAACGTTATTAAACTTAATCTTCATATATCACTAGTTATATTGAACAATATCATTACTCGTTAGTCATAGAGACCATTTTAAATAGTTTCGATGGACACAATATTAGTATTACTAAAATTAATATCATTAGTCATTTTTCATTGAGATAATTTTTTAATAGTTTAAATGGTGGACATCATTAGTAATCTTAAACTTAACACCACATTAATTAGTCACAGAGATATCTTTTAAATGGTTTCATCAGCTACTTTATTCTTCATGAATACGTACGGATAACATCGAATATTCTGTATTTTTTTCAGTTGAGATAAATAATAAAAAATGAATTCAAATACATCCATTTCAGCATCCATATTAGAATCGAATAAAAATGTGGATATCTATATTAACATTTTAGTGGATACGAATATCGGATAATTCGGATTTTCTGGTATCCATAGTCGTCCCTAAGCACAGGTAAGATCTCCACTCATTTCAATTCTGTCAGTGCGTACTGTCTTTCCAAGGTTTCAAGGCATGCATATGACAGCATATCTGACAGGCCTCTACTCCATCTAGTGCCCGATCTTTTGTAATGACAGCTGGAGATCAAAGCATATACAAACACAATTGGTGCAACTTCATCAACTAGCTACATGATCAAATAAATAAATAAAGCTAAAAGCAACCAAGCTACAAATATATAAATATATGTCAACTATATCCATCTACACGCATATATAGTTCTCTCGCCTAACTATATATAGACCTCCGATCAAGAGATCACGATCACATGATTCTGCTCATTGCAAAAGTGTCCACCTTAATAAAGCATTGTGGTTACAGAGAACGCAGTGCATTGCATGCACACACCACGCACTGGTTGTTGCATTCGTTTTGGCGTGTAGAAGGAGCCGATGCAGGCCGTGCAAGAGTACCCTTTCCCAAAAGGCATGCAGTAGTGAAAGTTGTATAGCAGCTAGGCAGGCAGGCTTTGCAACTTGCACTTCGAAATGGGATGACTATTAGTGGCAGCTTTTTCTCGGGGAGTTTTGTTCTTCTTTTGACTGGCCCTACCAAACTATGGTATTGGTATTGTCCTTTTTTATTTTACATTTTTAGATGATGGAATTAAATTCCGGCTTCAATACCACCAGAGTGATGCATCAGACCACATTATTACAAAGTGTTGGCGCATAACCTACAGGTATGTGACCAAAACACTTGGACAAAAGAGTAAAGAAAAAAAAAACTCTCAAAACCTAACATACAAAACCAGTGTACGCCTGGGTGACTTATTTTGGTAAGCCTCTGTAGAGCAAACATCCCCTAACAAGTAATCTTCATAACACTCTAAAAGAGGAGGAGCATGAGTCAAATTCACCCTTGCCGTGATGACAGCTTGAGTCGATTCAACTCTGACAATTTTACTTGCATTGACCTAGATATGCATTAGCTTGCTGTGAGACACAATGTGCAATGGTGCAACAAGTTAAAGGTAGTAGGAAGAACAAGAACAATTTGCTGCTGAGACTATTGGCCCTGCATGTATATATATGGCAAGGAATAATTAAGAGAGTTGAGTGAATGCTGATATTTTGTCTGTTTGAGCAACAAGTTTGCTCAATAATGCAACCTCTACTCGTCGTGTTGAGAGGTAGCCTAAGCTGTTGGACGGAGGAAAGGTGCGTACTCGTCTAAAGGTGGACAAATTCTATTCATACATGTATCCATCGTTTTACATGTGAAGTTGAAAAGATAAAAAACAACAATGCTTAAGAATTTTTTTCCTCCATATATAACTGAGGTTTAGCGTTTCTCGCTAAACTGAAGTTGGAAGTTGTAATTCAAAAATCAAAACCCATGAGTTAAATGTATCTTCGTTTTCCAATATATATATATATAATCAGGGGGGCACGCGCAAATTAAAGCCAAATTAAACCGCCAATAAATCTGCCGGTGCAAACCATCAATCAAAGTTATGTGTCCAGAACTCCAGATGAGGTAGTGATCAATAGTGTGATCATCAGCATGCAGGTACACATAGCTAGACCAAATCTCTTGATGAACGAACAATATTAATCATAAAAAACGACCCTGAGATGACCGCACGTATTAGTGACACTGAGATGCAGGCTTATCGCCATAGATCTAGTCTCCAGTTGCTATCTGGACAGCAGTAGTCGTCGATCCCTTATCTGAATTACATCATGTCAGAAAGGATTAAAAATCTGCTCTAAAGGATTAAAAATCTGCTCTAAGCTAGCTAGCACCTTAAACCCAGGATGTACTAGAGAGGTAGCTCTAGCTTCAAATACCATTTGCCTTCCATTATTACCATAATATATTCATGACATCTCAAATCCAATTACCTGACGCATGCATGCACATCAAGCCAAAACCACTGCATTATAGTATTGTTTACCTGTTCAGACCATGGCAGGGTTTCAGAGAAAATCAGGCAGGCGGCAGCTACTATTAGTAGCAGCTAGCTGGAGATTTCCAAGCTAAAGAAGAATCTGCATTCTCCAGTCAGTAAGGCACAGACAGGCAGGCAGGCAGGCATTCTCACTACCGCGCCGTGGGGCAGCCGGCAGGTTGCATTGCACCGTCGTCTCGTCTTTTCCGCCTCGTGCCGGTGCACGTCGTTCGCACGTTGCGCCGATCGATCCCCGCCGTCGATGCTGCCCTGCCGCCGATCCATGTGACGATTCGAGGGATAGATGGATGTACCTGGCCGTCCGCTCATCCGCTGCGAGCGCGGCCACGCCCTCCCGGCCTCCCCTATAAATTGGGGAGAGGACAACAAAAGCAAGCAGCACTACCTAGCAGCTAGAGATCAGCTCACTCACTGCTGGTTCGTTCTTCCTGAGTGCCTGACAACTCTCTGAACAAACTCTGAAGAGAGATCAGAGGCTTTAATTAATTTAGCGAGGCAAGAAGAAGAAGAAGAAGGAGGAGGTTGAAGAAGAAAGCTCCGTCCGATCGAAATGGGAGGCAGCTTGTCTTGCTTCGGGTCGTCGGGAGGGTACTACGCCGCCGACGAGGCGGGGTACGAGCAGCCGCGGATGTCGTGGAGGAAGGTGCGGCCCAGCGACGAGGACACCCTGTACTACGTCGGCGAGCGCGACGTCGACAAGAAGGCCTCCGAGTTCATCGCCAGGTTCCATGCTGCCTCCACTGGCTAGCCAGCTATACCTAGGGTTCCCGATCGAGAGGAGCAGGAGCCTATGCCTCCTCTCGATCCATGGCTCCATCGGTCTATCGTCACCTGTGAAATCTCTGGTCTAGATCTGTATATCTAGCTAGGTCTCTGTCTAGCAGTCTCTACTACTGTACTCTCTAGCTTCGTTCTCTGCAGCTGGTGCCCCGGCCCGGCTCATGGCTACCTAGTACCTACTACTCTACTTGCTGGTTCTTTTCCTCCCATCCCAACCCATCCCATTTGTACGTTCGTCTATGATGATACAACAAGTCCCATGCATGCATGCATGGCTATCGATCCATCTAGTATACTATATATCAGTATATATGTAACCATACGTAAGGATGTGTACAGCTAGCTGTTTCTGCTAAATAACAGCAATGCTGGACGAGCTTTTGGATCTACATATAATCATATATGACTATGGTTTCGTGCTTTCATTTAATTTTGTCATCTTCTTCTGAGAAGCGTGTCATGGCATGTGTGATATATATATTCTGCTATAGATCAGTTGTATTGTGATGGCCTGATACACAACAGGTTATTGAGATTTTTTGGGACAAATAATTATTAAGGGCTACACATAGACCACACTACTTTCTCAATCTTGTCTGAAAAGAGATGAACTGTTGATTCGTATACTGGCCGGCGCTTCCTCTTAGTATTATCTATATTTTTTCCTCATCAGGAAGGCTTATAACTACTCCGGATAACAAAACACTACGGTCTGCTAGCTAGCCTTCAACCGTTTAACTTGTATATGCTGGAGCTGGACTAATCAATTGTCTTCAGTTTCATTTTGCTGCAGTACTACCTATTAAAACATAATTCATCGATCGATCAGTAAACCAAATCGGGATCATGATGTTTAACTGAACTGATAACAGAACAAAAAAAACTTATCATGGCTGCTTGGTTCATATAGAAGCACACTAATTAAATGCTACTATATATGATTTTCGAGTAGAAATGTTCCTAGTATTATTGTTTCTTGGAAGGCAGCATTCAACAATGAATTATCCTGCATTCATCTAGTCTAGGATTAAAAGAAAAGTTACATCCCCATGTTATAGCATTCCTAAATTCTCTATAGTTTTTTTTTTCATATTATTGGTAGTAGAGCTTTGTTAGACTCTTGCACCTAAGACATTAGACTATTCTTTTTTATAAATTTATTAAAATATGATCTCACTGTGGGGGGTGCTCCATATATAGTTTTTTTAAATGATGGAAAATTAACGGACGCCACTCACCATATAAATAATCAATGGCTCATACAGAAACAATAAACGACTTCTTCCTTGGTTATCCATAATCCAATTACACTTGAGACGAAGAAATAATATGAGTTTGAAGGGAAACTAGAAAAATCAACTGTGTGCAGACATATTTCTGTGAGTTTGAATAAACTTGTTTAAAATGATGGGAATCAACGGACTCCAATCACCATGTAAATAATTAATGGCTCATACAGAAACAATAAACGACTTCTTCCTGGGTTATCCATAATAATCCATTTACACTGGAGACGAAGAAATAATGAGTTTGAACTTTGAAGGGAAACTAGAAAAGTCGTCAACTGTATGTGCAAACATATTAGTTTGAATAAAATGGTGTGATGGGCACGGATGTAATCTAGCAAACATACTTCTCCTCCTTAATGTAATGGCATGCATTTCTCATGCATGTTTGAGGAAAAATAGACTGGTATACGTAATTCGTAATTATGGGTGGGCGTATGTATGTTTGTGTATGTAGGTGTATCTTTCTTGTAAAGTTTTTAGAAAGATGGTGTAATTCATCTTCTGGAGCTGGAGGATGTGTGTTATTAATTTTTGGAATAGAGTTGAAGGACATCAAATTGTGTTACAAACCAAATTTGTTAGAGTGCACAACAGATTCTTGTCGCACCATCTGAATTGCTTCTCACCCCGGTCTCCATTGATCGTGGTGACATCCAGCACGCCTCCAACACATCGAGATGCCGGCCGCCTTTGATGACCATATGCGTCTACAAACCCTAGGTGTTGCCAATGCTCCGTCGACCCACCATGACAGTACGTGTATCGCATACGTCCTTCTGCTCGGACCGTCATTGTATGTTCCCTTGTAGATGCATAATTCCCGTTTTCTGCAGGTGATCTTTAATTTTCACTCATCTGGATCTGATTCTATCCAACCAAAGCTCTGGTACCAGTTCTTGGACAATTAGCTCTCACATCGACATGTTGCATATACTAATCTTCACTAGCGGAAACAACAGTTGGATACACTGAGACGATTATACAAGATCACAAACGATGACACTAGAGATCTGATATTTTTTTGACAAAGGTTCAGCCCTGGCACATGCCGTGCTCCTCCCGGCCCATACCAGAGCATGGTCGGATTACAAAAGTTTGACACGAACTCTATCCTATGTTGCCAATACAACTTAGCAAAATCCCATCATAACTAGCTAGACTATGCATAATATTCTACACAAAATCTAACAAATTGTCAAATTATTCTTCCAAGTGAGACTATCAAAGATGTTTTACTTCTCGTTTTATTCCTCTGGAGCATTAATTTTCTTTCCTATTAATTGAATACTAGCTGCAGATTATACAACAATCCTGTTTCCGCAGTTTGAAATATGTTATTTATAGCCGAATGACTTCTGAAGAAAACAGAATAAATTATAATTTTTCATAGCTCTGATAACATATTTCAGATGACTAAACTGTTTTCTAAATACAACTGGTGTGAGATATATAGATTTTCGTAAAATGAAATGTAAATGCTTGTCCGTTGGCTGTTCTTTTCATAGTAACTTTTAAATGTCCACACTATAAAAAAGAAAATAATTTCTGTCCACAAATGGAGTGGCATTTTGGTTGTCGATAGTATAGTCTTTTCAATCCAATGAACATATTCTACAGCTACATATACCCCTCATCGTTTAAAACGCTTAGCCATAGAATGTACCAGATAAAGAATTTATAAAATTTGAAGTATGGCGATCTTCTCTGACAAAAGCTTGATCAGGAACACATTGGTTCCGTGAGCTTGTCTCCGGCCGTTTCATGTGTAGCGGTATCTCATAGGCCAGAACCGTGTTCCAGCCTAGCAATGCAACCATGTCCCTGCCGAGCATTGTGTCACGTTAGATGACTTGCATTAGTCACCTCCTGTACTCGCTGCCACATGACATTTCCTCCATGCCTTCTCAAGTTGGCAATCTGATTCAGAACTCTGGGCACAATTTGATTGATGTGTAGTTTGATGTGTTGCCTGCAATTTGTTTCATTCTCAGTATGTTTCGACCGCAATCTAAATCCATCACAATACAAATCAGATTTGACATGATTCCCACCCCCCCCCCCCCACCCCCCCACCCCCCCGAATTCCACTTAAACTGCAAATTTACTCGTGAAGGCTGAATCGGCACACGTAGCATGGTCGTCGATGAGGATCACTAGCATCCATAACAATATGTGGGGCGACCATCCCTGACAAAAAGGTTCGATCCCAAATTAAGGGATCACATGATTTTGTCTCTGAGCTCTCATCCTTTCTTTCCGTTAACGTTTGAAATTCCCCTCTAGCCATCATCACCTTAGGGGTATCAAATCCTCCCATGCAAATGTCCTCTTGTGAGATAAGAACGAGCCAATGATTTGTGACAATTCATTGGACCTCTTTGTTGGAAAATAATCACAAAAAATCATCGCTTTTCGACCAATGGTGAAGAATCATCTGTCCTCGGGATCACTTTATATTGCTTAAATTCTCCAGCGAGGTGCAATTACCATTCACTCTGTCTTTGACTGTCAATCAATCCACAGATCTTGTGAACAAGACTGGTGAATCTGAATATTCTCAAGAGATGGTCGAGATATCGTTCTGAGAAAGTAGAAAATTCCCGAGGCATATACTCAAACACTTTCACTTTCAACTGTGCAAATTGTGGAACATCTGAAGGACTTCTAGAGTATACAGTTGTCTCCAGATACTAGAATGCATATGTATCTGCCCGCCACAACGATTGCAGTTGGGGGAGTTGTGATCATAAATTCATGACCAAACCAACCAAATTTGTGCAAAGTTCTGAAAAGCAAAAGGATATTATGTAGATGCCTAGCACACACTTCAAGGAGAATATCGCAACATGTCTCCCTAATTCATAATTAATTATTGACACTTTATGCACGTCTAAGCTTCAAACAGCTTCTGCGGCGTTCTTTTGTGTTCTTCTGTTGTTGGGGAATAAAAGGCGATAGAGAATTAGGTCATCGCTTTAGACAACATTGGATGGAGGAGAACCATCTTCAGGCTGTGTTGTACAGCTAAGAGAGCTTGAGACGGCCTTTATGTACTTCGAAGTACCAGTAGTCTCTAAGAAAAAGCGAACCAGGTTTATGGAAAAGATTAACAATTGTTAATGCTATAATCCTTGCTGGAACAATACTTAAGATTTTTACTAACCTAGTTGTTCTGGTAGTTCAAGTACGATTTAACAAACCTTTTCACCTAATAAAGGTTTTCCTTGTCCTTTTTGAATGATTCTTTAGGCACCCTGAAGCTAATAAACTATTCCTTGTCGATTTTGACATCATAGGCAATATGTATTGTTCAGTGAACCAAACCTGGGAACCTAATTCTCATCTAGTTTGGATAGCTCTTCAGTAGTACGGTATGTACTGACATTGTCATCTGGACAAAGCTGTAAACCACATAAACCAAAGAAATAGAAGGCATAAAGGCAAACAGGTCAGTGGGCCAGCTATCTGAAATACTATGTTCTGTCAGATCTCGGTGGTCACGCTAAACTGAAAATAATGTAATTCTATCACCTTAAAGAAAAAATTAGCAGGCAAAGTTTACCTTAGGTGATGAGGAACCAGTTCCAGTTTGAAGTTGCCCGCAACAGAAATTTTGCTCAACTAGCAGAAAAGCTGTGCAGAGCATCGATTCCCTTGTACAAAACAAGCTCAAGTAGCATTTGCCTGCCTCTCTTATCCTCTAAACACATTTCAGCATGCATGAATGATGTACGGCTGATAAGTGAAGCAAATTGGCATTCGCACATGCAGCAGGTGGATCCTGGGCAAGAAAATAGATCAGCACATCTGCCGATGTGTGTTTTCAAAGCGAATACCTCCTGATGTGCATTGTGCATCGACTAAACTATCAACATTCAAGAAAACATTGATGTTTCAGTGACCCAGACATAGATCGTCTTATAAACTGGACTACCAAATAGTCAAATACCACGTTTTGATTGGCATTGAAGCAGACTAATATTTACAACGATGTCACTACCAGGAACCGAATTTCTGCTAGTCTCACAGGTGCAAAATACTAGGAAATACGTTTTGGTCTCTCTAGCTGGACACAATCATCACATGCCATAGCCTTGTTTTGACGACACTGAAGGTGCAGCGGTCGCCTTCTTTGACCTTGTTATCTAGACAAAACCTTCTCCAACCTGGTCCAGTTATGTACCCATAGGTGTTGGCGGTGCTGAACGATACTGGCCAAGATCCTGTGTTGTCCATCAACGTTTTTAGTATTATTTCACATGCTCCCGATAGACCAACTGAAGAGCAAAAGGTCATCTTCAAGGCCTGCGTTGCACCATAAGTTGCAAAAGTTTCAGAGAGATGTGTCTAGGAGTATCTATTTTGGATATTGATGTTTGGTGTTCTAAGTATAACTTTAGATTGAAACAAGTGTAAAACTACATGTTGCCTTCTTGGAAGGAATAGTAAGTCTGTACAATAAAAACATGCCTGATATTTATTTAGCAGATCAAAATCAAGGGTGTTTCTTGCAGTTGTCTAAACTGTTAGTTCAGACCTTCATATCAGGTTAATGTCACCACAAAATAAAAGAAAATTTTGAAATGGATGTCAAGTGTTTCCAAACGAAGACATAAAACCGGCAAGCTTAACAGCTGTCAGTATGAGAAAATCATCGGTAGAAGACGTATCAAATTTTATGGAACAAGGACATGTGAATTTGCATTCAGAGTCTCAGACTGATATCTCCTTGCTTCTCAATAACAATAATACTTACTAACCCATTAACTTAAATAAAAGTCTCAAGAAAAGTTAGTGCTCACAAGGAAGGATTTAAGATCATATCCTGTAATCTGCTTCGTGTATGAACACCGAGGCACAGTGCTGACAAGATTCTTCTGCGATACAAACTTCTTCGCGGGCATCAGGAAAACCTGTGGTTTCTTGTGATGCACATCCACACAAGTGTCCTCATCCATTGTCTTCCTTCTCTTCTTGACACGTGAAACTCCACGTTTCTTGGCACCTGCACAATTAACATGACACATAACCTAGTGTCGTCCACGATTAAAGGTACCCAGAACTTGCAAAATGCACTGCCTTTCTCACCTTGTTGAGGCACAGTGCTTGGCCCTATTTCATCGTCCGCAGCTGCAGCTCGATACTCCTTCAGGCACCCGTTCTGCAGGAACGCCTCAACTGTGAACACCATATTGCCTTCATACCGGAATAAAAGGATGCACCCTTCGGAGAGATCGTGAGCCGTCAGAAACTGCGCCCAGCTTTCTCCGAGAAGCACACACGACTGATCGCGGTCTATCTCGACGCGCCAGAACTTGCCAAGAGGGCTGAAAATCGTGGCCTTTTGGATGCTTGGGCAAGCCCCAGTCATCAGGTGCTCTTGCACAAACTTGTCAGGGATTCTCTGAGACAATGTTGAGAACACAATTGAATGCTATAGTTTATATCACCGGACAACTAGCAGTATGTCATTAGTATGAAGAGAAAAAGGTTTAGCTTGATCACCATCTTTTCCTTGTCCTCCGGGTGAAGCAGCCTGACGAACCGGGGCCTGCTCTTGCCTGCTGCCACACCTGCGCATAGGCAGCCATGCCAAGATTGTTGAAGAAACCAACACAAGTTTGCCGAACTGAACTCTGAAATTTCTCGTGGTACAACTGCACTACAAATCGACAAGCACATTGTCTGTCGGCGTAACGCCGTTCGTAACATGACCGGGGATATTTCACCTGCGTGAGGCCTGCAGAAGCGCGCGAGGCAACCGGCCGCGTCGAACGCCCGGACGGTGGCCACCCCGCGCCGCTCGAGCCTGAACACGACGCTCCACCCGGCCGCGACGCCGTGCGCGGCCACGAACTCCGCCCAGCCGCCGCCGAGCTGCCACGCGCCGCCGCCCGCACCCACGCCCGCGCGGCGCAGCTCCGCGCGCCAGACCTTGCCGAGCGGGCTCACCAGCAGCACCACCGCCGGCCTGCCGTCCCGCTCCGCCGCTCCCTCCTCGCCGCCGCCGAGCCGCGCCGCGAACTCGTCCGGGACGCGCTGCACAGCATGGTGGATCAAGCACACACAGCACGTAGTAGCGGAGCGTGGAGGGAGCACGCTCACGATGCGTGTGAAGGGATCAATGTGACAATAATAAGTAGCAAGCAGTAGCAGCTCATTACCAGGTGGTGGAGGGAGGAAGGCGACAGCAGCGCCGCCGCGTACTTGCGCCGCGCGCCGGCGAAGGGATGCACCATGCTCGCTGGGATGGCTCCCCAGGCCAGGGCTGCAAGCAAAGCGCCGTGCAGAACGGGAAGAAAAGGTCAAAAGGAGACGGGCGGGGCGGCGACGCTTGGAGTCCCCGACCCCACCCCCGAAGACACGACGCCCATCGACATCACCCAGCACAGGGTGTATCCACTCTTGTCTATCAGTGAACCACTCTGTCAGTAACAGTGTAGCTATTTGGACAACTCACAAATGGCACGTGGCAGATGGAAGCCAATCGACCACCTGCACTGCTGCACAATATACGATATTGAGACACCGAAAGACCACAAGCGTTTGTTAAAAAATACAAATAAGGCTCCTGAAAATGCTGTTAAGAGCTCAAATTCAGGCCCTTGGTGCATCAAGATATCAAATAACTAAGTAAAACAAACAAATAGAATGCGATTTTGATGGGACTCAAATATGCTAAAGCCGCAACAAACATCAACTGGCTACTGGCAACACAGAAATAGCTCGTCATCTTTCTTAGTATGATCTACTTACATTATAAAGCTTCCTCAGTCTACTCTTCCGCTAGACGAGCATACAACAGAGGAAACATGTTAAAACAGAGGAATGTACAATGCGAAAAGGACAGGCGTCAATGTCCAGTGCCTTGGCAGCACGAAATTGATCCAGAGAGAACTAGTAGAACGTCAAAACAATGAAGAACAAGAAACAAAATAACGTTGGCCAAATTCATGTGTTTCAAGGAATGAGAATAACTGTCTGTCTTGCTGGGATGGTATGGAAACCACACAGCAGTCAGAACGGGAAAGAAGCGGAGCAAACTGGACTGCATCTCGAAACATGCATACCCTCCAAGGCTTCCCTCAGTGTCAACTACAATGTATTGTTTCACAGCCTGAATACAGTTAGTCTAAGCAGCTGGAAAATACATCTGCATTTTGAGCTAAAATCAACGCTAGAGCATGTATCACAGTTCACAGACTATCAAAAGAAACAGTAGCACTAGCCTTACAGAGAATAACACGGACAACTATCCCCCGTAATGTACATTGCAGGACTGAACCAATGAGTAAATACTACGTGTTGATAGGAACTTTGCAGGTTGCCTTGTTGTGACCGTAACCTTTGCACCTGCTGCAACGCACAGCCCTCTTAATTGCAATGCGAGGATCAGCAGGCTTCTCTTTGGGCCGACCAACCCGACGCCGTGTTCGCAGTGGGCATGGGTGTGTTGCTGGGCTCTGAGCTGGATCAATTAATGTAGGAGGCACAATAACATCAGGTATGGGGTTTATTGACAATGAGTATGTCAAGCGGTAGCATCCTGTGGTGAAGTACTTAACACAGTAATCATATGCATATTGTCCGGTGCGCTCAAACACTGCGATTGCATGCATGCATGGCAGACCAGAAATATGCCACCTTCGGCAGGTGCATTCCCATGAGTCAAGGTTGACAACATTAACTGAGTCGTCACAGACCTTGAACACATTGCCATTCTCACCATTTTCTGTTGGGAGGACATTTAGTGTGTGGGCCTTGTTCACCTCCTCTTGTAGTTTCTGATTGGCTGCAGGCGTTAATACCTCAGTCCATGAATTAGAAGACTCCCTGCGTGTGTACATCATCTCCATCAGCTTGCATCTTATCGTGTCAACCAATTGCACGACCGAAAGCTCATATCTCGTAGGAATCCACTCAGAAACTGTGCCAAGAATATTGCAGGAATACTGTCCATGGCGTGATCCCTTGAAAAAGGCATCTGACCACCGCTCAGGTTTGATCTCCAAAAGCCAATCAGCAATCTTGTCACATTCACTTTTGATTAGCTCAATATACTGATTGAACTCATCAGCTGTGCATGAATATATGGCCTTCTTAAGATGCTCAACCATTGAATCTTTTACTTCCTCAGTCCATGAATCATCCAGTTGTGTCTTAAATTCTTCAATAAGAGCCTCCACACAGTAGCCATGATGACTCTCTGGGAAAACCGAAGACACTTCATCCCAAAGTCCATGTTCTCCATTCGATATGAATGTGATGGGTCGAGATGCCTCAATTGAGGATTTTAGTTGCTCAAGAAACCAATGCCAATTTTCACGACTCTCATCATCCACAACACCAAATGCAACTGGGAAAACATCACCTTCACCATCAACTGAAGTAGCAGCCAGTAGCTTCCAATGCTTATTTGGCTTTGCAGTTATAGCATCAAGAAAAAGGAGTGGCCTGCACCCATTCTCAAAACCATGGAGCGATGCGTGGAATGCAACAAAGAATCGGAACTTTGAATCTTCCAAAGCCACTACAGTTGCTACACTTCCAGGGTTTGTCTCTAATATTCTTTCACAAAACCAAGGTAGCTGACTGCATGCCTCTTCGTGTGAGCTATACAGTTCCCTTTGAGCAATTGACCTTCCACGCCAAGCCTGTGAATAGTTCAGGCATAGCCCATACTCCCGTTGAAGATCATTTGCAATATCCCTTGGCCTGTAGTTTGGACTATCACGCAACTTCTCTTTTATGACACTAGCAACCCATCGTTGAGAAGCCAACCGGTGACTTTTTACTGATTCTGACTCACAGGTGTGACTTTCAGATATTTTCTTGATCATGAATTCTTTCTTTGCAGGGGACTTAGAAGCATGTATTCGCCATGGGCAATCTTCAGCAGTACATTCAGCAGTCACACGAGACGAATCATTCTTGATAAATCTATAGTGGAATCTATGTGCAATGGCATACTTATGTAAGGCATCACGGAAATCCTTAGGTCCTTCAAACACTTGGCCAACTCCAGTTATCACATTCTTCCAGCTTGCACAAACCTTTTGTCGCTTAGACCCATCCTGAGCTGCTGGGATAATGGCAAAGGCATCTGTAGGAGTGCCCAAGTCAGGAACAATGCTCTTTGACCTGGAACAAAATGATTCATGTCATTCTGCAATTTATTAATGTGGTTACAAGAAATTTATGACATTAGGCAAGTACCTGTTGTCAGCTTTCTTCATGACATAGATGTATGTTGTTTCTGAGTCTGCATGGAATTCAACCATGCGGCGTAGGTCCTTGTCATTGGAAATAGAGATCAAGGTTTTATCATTCTTTGGAAGGAAATACTTGAATGCGAACTGATCGAGTTTCAGATTGTTAAGTGTCGATGATATCTCTTTCTTAAATGTGTTAAAAGTCCAGTCACTTTGGACAAGCATGGCATGTGCCTCTCCACCAGAATAAGACATGTGTCCATCTGCATCGGTAGTGAATTCTCCACCTATCTGCAGAACAGCCACTATTTGTCCCTTCCCCATAGGTCTGCTTCCTACAAAGAAACAGCAAGTCCAAGAATTAGGCTAATTTTAACATATTCCCTTTAGAAACTCCATGTGCAGGCAAGAAGCAAGAAGCAAGAAGCAAGATGCTAACGGACTCCAAGAAAATTTATTAAACAATCAAAGTTAAGTTCATAAGGGAGGTAAGACACATCGCTGATTAACGTGATGTTTAATAAAACAGCAGAAATTCAAATTAGGAAATCTATAAAGATCTCTAAACATGGTGAAAACCACTGTGCATGCACTTCACCATGCCACAGCAGTTCGATCGACGCCCTAGTCATAGGATACTCACCACGCCCATGGCCAGGGAGCGTGCTCGTATCCTCACGACATGCCCACCGACGTCCCCCTTGCTTCTGTCGTTCTTATCCACATTCAAACCACTCTGGCTCCAGCACTACCTGTTCTTTCCGCCTGCCCCTTGCGCCGAGAGAGAAAATCTCCATCCCATCCATGCCTCCTCGAGCTGCTTCAGTCGTCACAATCCCTGCCTACTGGTGTGTGTTCCATTCACTGTCGATTTCCCATCCCTTTTGCTTCCAAGTTCCATCACTCAATCCTGCACTCCAACCCTCCTCTTCTCTGCCATCTTGTGCTGTTTTCCCCTGATCCATCGCCCACGGCCGCCATGCGCTATACAGCCGCTGCCTACGTTGCACAGACACACCAGGGGAAGCTGTGTCTCGTATCGGATACGCGGCCAATTCGGATACGCTGGAGATACGGCTTGGAAACGGTTTCCATCATGTATCCATTTTTTTTTTATTCGTTTCTCCACATCCAATACAGCAGCCGATACGTATCTGGCCAGCTGATACGGCCCAGCACAACTTCCCTGGCGTCCAGTATATGTATTGCACCGTTTCGTCTCCTCTCGCCACGCGAATCGTCGTGTCGAGCGGCAGCCGCCTCCTAGGCTCCCACGCGCAGACGCCGCAACGCAAGAACGAGGAGGGACGATCGGTGCAGCGCCGCTGCTGGCTGGCCGCCAGCAATGAGCCTTCGCAGTCGTGCGTCCACGGCTACAAACTCCAGCACCACAGCAAGCCAGACCGCGAGTTCGTGTCCCCGTGACAGTGAGTTGCTTTCCGATCTGCTACAGCCTACACTCTACAGAAGTTCAATTCTACGTTCCCTTCTCTGTTCCTCCCATTTGTTCTTTCTGATTTCATGCTTTTATCCAGTACAATGGCATCCCCAAATTTGAATAACCCTAGTCCAGCCAGGGGAATATACCTTATATGCAGTATGCATTATTAGTTATTGATATTATAATATAATTTACACTTATTTATTTACTTTCAAAAATTAAAAGGTATCCGTGGGTTGGATTTTTGAGAAAAATGGTGTATCAGTGTATCCGTATCCTTCCGATACTGATACACGTATCCGTGCTGCATAGGCCACTGCTGGATGAGCAGGACGTGCTGTCCTAGACAGCTTTCACTGACCCTCCTCAATGCTTTTCTGCGCTTCAGGTGTTCAGTTTTCGCAGTTCGTACTCTAGGGCTTAGGGTTCCAGTTAAGGGATTGAAGAAGACCGGCTGAGGTTGCAGCGCCATGGAGGACAACAGCTGGCTCTTCCTTTCACCAAACGGCCTGCTCATTGGGGCTGAGCACCTCAAGGTACGACACTCTTTGCCCCTCTCTAGATCTGTTGTTCCCACTTCCCATGGTGATCAGCCAATGTGACAAATGAAATACAATAAAAATCTAACCCTAGATTTGATGGCACATTTAAATAATTTATAATTGTTCTTCCATACGTACTGGGATGCTTGAGATGTCTTTGACATGATCAATTGAATCATTATGCTACAATCAGTAAACAAATACCCCTTCGGTTTTTTATATTTGACGGTTTTTAGTTCAAAAATGAACTAGCCGCCGACAAACATTTGAGAATGGAGTTAGTATATGATTTTGTGTGGTGGACTAGTTTCCATACCATACAAGAGAATGAGCTTTGCCCATAAGTTAATAGTGTTACTTTTTTTCTTGATGTGCGGAAACAATTAACATGGACTAATTACAGTTGGGACAAATAATTTGTTTTCTTGAGCAAAAGTCAATTTGGTCTTGACCACTAAAGTGATTGGACTAAGCAAGAGTTGTCAGTAGCTACTGCTGTTCTCTAGAGGCATATTAGATGTAGTTGTAGCAGTAGTAACCAGCTAGTGCTGGCCTGCTGGGCTGTTCTTGAGCTGTAAACAGCGCTGTAGCTACTATAGCTATGTCAGTTACTGTAGCACCCGATCTAAACTCCCTGTATAAAGAGGACAGTACCTTCATGTAACCTTTGAGTTGAATTAAAAAAAAACACTAGTTTGCAACTCCCTGGTTCTTTGAAAACCGACCTAAACTCCCTGTATAAAGAGGGTAGTACTAGTACCTTCATGTAACCTTTGAGTTGAATTAAAAAAAAAAACACTAGTTTGCAACTCCCTGGTTCTTTGAAAACTCTCAGTGTGTTATGGATGCTTACTTTCCAAGCTAGTAAAGGTCTAACAATTACAGCATATGGATCCTTAAAAACTGCAGTATAGTATGGATTCCCAAAGAAGCAGTTTTGATAGTCGCCATGTACACCTCACCTTATAAGAAAAGGTTGTTGTTTCTGTTAATTAACAATTTTGTAGCTAATTTACCAATTTAATTTTATATACTCCAACGCTTACACTTTTGCATTCATTGTCTTTCAAATTGTCTCAGCTCCTATTTTAATGTTGTACGTGGTACTTGGTTCACCTAAAAATACCATGATAACCTCATATTTTTCGCTCGTGTGTTTAGAAAATGCATTATGAGAAGGTTTGTCCATTGGTGATGGTGAGTTGTTTGGATCAGAAAGCATGCCATCAGAATAAAAGGTTCACACCTACTTATGATAGATGTTTCTATTTTTACAAATTTTCACTTCCATGTACTCATTTATTAAAGATATGTTTGCTTTAGTTCACGATTTCTTGAACCTTGACCAAACATCATGTTTTTTCTCTCTAAAACATGACCATAATGCATTCTGTGATTGCCCTTTCCTGCCAGGTGAGCAGTTCTGCAAAACATGCACATCGAAGTGGAACTTTCATGTGTTATGCTGAGCCTCTCTTTTTGTTTGTAGGGACTAGGGAAAGAAATCACATGTAAAATTTCTTGAAGACCAAATTTGTAACTAACTGTATCAGCCTTTTAGTTTCATTTTTGCAATAACACGATGTGATATGTGTTCTGAAGCTAATTCAATGTAGTATGTATTATGAGCTTCATGACCTGCGCGGAGCACAGGGGTACCGGCTAGTAGTTCTAGAAAGATAGGCTTTAATGTGAGAACAGAAGGAACTGCCTTGGTTATTAAAAAGATGATTAAGCGACGTTTAATCGCAGTTTAAGCACTAAAACGTTATGTCGGCGCTCTAGAATCTAGATCTAGAACGCCGCTTTACCCACGCCTGTCTGCTGCTGCCCCCACAACCATCTGCCACCGCCAGGTGAGGCAAGCCCCTGCCTTGTTGCTACGCATGCCAGCGCTCCTCCGCCACTACCCATTAGTGCACCTCTGTTTTAAAGTCGCTCGACTAGTCTCAGCTCAATGGTGCTAGTCGCACAGGCCAACTCGACTAGCAGAGCTAGTGAGGCAACTAACTCGACTAGACATAGCAAAACAGTCCCTCGACTTCTTTTCAATGTTCAAAATAAATGGATGTTGAAGAAAACAAGAGCGCAGATGAGATTAAGATCGCAAAATGGGTTGCTTGGGATGAGATTAACAAAACCATGGATGCTTCGGATGCGATTGCAAAATGGATGGGCCAATAATAGGAGCCCATGTAGCAGAGGATATCAGGATTAGTTGGCAGATTAGTCTTTCATTGTATAATGGGCTGAGGTTGGCATTAGATTGGTATAAATGTCCAAATCCCCTTCTTCCCTCTATTTTTGTGTTGTGGCAACATGATTTTTTTAGTCTAGCAAATATGGAAAAATAGAAAGTATAATCATTGACTTATGTTCGACGAGTCTGACCTAGTCACGACTAGTCTACTTACTAGTCAGTACCCACATGACTCGACTCGACTTCTCAACTTGAAAACATTGGCGTGCCCTGCCTCGTCGCTGTCACCGTGCCCCTGCCTGTCGTGTGGAGAACTCAAATGAGAGGGAGGGAGAGGATTGGAGGAAGCAGATGCGCCGTGCCATGCTTGCGAAAGGAGAATGGGGTGGGGAGCAAATGGGCCTAGGGTTTCAACAGGGAGACCCTTACCAACAAATTTAAGTATATTACATAATGTCAACGATTACAGATTGTTTAACTGAAGGAAATTAAGAAGCAAACATGTTGAATCGGTGACAGTGGCGGCTCAAATCAAAGCTGCATCTAGCAGCCCAGCTCAAAGGAAAGCAAAACAGAGCGGAGCAAAGGGAACAGGGGTACTCGGATTGTACCTTGAGTTAGCAGCGGAGGAATCAACAGAAAATTCACTACCACGCCGCCCGGTTTTTCAACAAGTCAACTGTGAGAAGGCATATATATACTCGTTAGATATCACTCACGTATGACTAAAACAATGTGATTTTTAAGACAACATACTGCAGCTGATGAGATCGCATTAAACAAGGCTAATCACATAAAGCATACGCATATTAGCACCTTCGTGTCTCCCTCTCTCTTCCACGCACGCCAACGACACACCTTCCGCGCCCTGGATTGCAAGTCGTCTAGAAGGAGGCGGGCGGCCAAGGATGTTGACCTCGGAAGACGCACGGATGAGGAGGTGACGAGGCCGGCAGGCGGATCTTGGACCGGCGAGGCGGAGGGCAGGGGAGGGCTGGTGGTGCTCCGGCGAGCGGAGGCCTGTCCACGGCCGAGCGGCAGAAGCCCGGAGACAGAGGCGGAGGCCCCGCGTGGGCAGCCGAGGAGGCGGCGGATCCGGTGGATCCGCGCCCTGGAGAGGAGGAGGAGGGGCGGCGGAGGGAGGCGCGGATGAGGCGACGGGGGAGTAGGGTGGGAGGCGCGTCGGCCGGGTGGATGGACGAAGACGGGGAACGGAACTGCGTACGGCTCCGGCTTCGGTAGGCCGGGCCGGGGCCAAATCCGCGGGGAAATTGGGCTTCCTCGGGCCGAGATCTCCACGTCGCGGGCTTTCAAACAGCCTGGGGAAGTGGCCCGTGAAAAGGTTTCCACATGGGCTTCCTAGAAAAAAAAAAGGCTCTGTTTGGATTGAGGCTGAAGTGGCCAGACCAACCTTCAGCCAAATTTGACCATACTTGAATCTAAAGAGATATTTGGTCAAATCACAATTTTTTTGTTCGTAGGTCTTACTTGGGCGCCAAATAAAGTCTATGAACAAAAAAATTTTGATTTGGCTAAATATTTTTTTAGATTCAAACATAGTCAAACTTGACCAAAGTTTGGCTTGGCCAACTTCGGTCTCAATCCAAATAGACCTAAAAGGTTTCTATGCGTAGTCAATGATCTGTGTTTTGACATTTTATCTATTGTGAGCTTGTAGGACTATTTGTTTCACCTACTAAACTCCGCCTTCGATAGTTGGATGTCAGTGAGTGACTCATTGTTCATCATTCAAATGATTCGGCATGTCTTCTATCTTTCTTTTCGTGTATTTGCGCTTCTCAACCATGTGTAGGTTAGTGAATTGAGCTTAGTAAAATTCTAGGTTAAGGTTGTTCATTTTGTAATAGTTTACTTTTTAAGATGACAGATCCTTCCCTCTTAAATTTGATATGAAATCTTTGACTTAATTCAGACCATTGTGTTGTTCATAAAATTTAGAAGATGTAGGTTGTTTTCTTTTTTCTGTGGTTATCGCGGTAACTGCCAAATTGTCTAATTAAATACTGTTGCTTTTATTCGCACTCACATGTTGAGCTAATACTCCTTCCCTTCCACAATAAGCGCATTTTTATTGTTAAATTGTTTTCACATAAAAAGTGCATTTGTAGTTTTTGGATTAGTTAGATGGACCCATTGATTGATTATTTGTCTGATTTCCTATTTTTTCACTATGAGCATTTAATCGCGTATTTTTATTTTTTTCACCAAGGTACATGTGCATTTGATTAATTGCATGTTTTTCTTTTTACAAAGTTTGGTCCATTACTCTGTATGATCTATTAGCAACTTATTTAGGCTTTCTCCAACTGATAACATATCTAGATATATCAATGCAGAAATATCTATCCTCGGCCATTATAGCGCAATGCTAACGTCTCTAACGGAGTACGCATTTGGGAGAGGCCAAATGCATTGGAGGAGAGAAGGTATGCAAATTTAGCTAGACACACTCTCTCCTCCCATGCAATATTGTGTGTGAGAGGGACAGGGTTAGAGATATTAGTTGTTTATTGATGGGGTAATAATTATGTAAGGAATGCATGCATTTGCTTATGTGTGGAACTAAAATGTTGCATGTTATATGCATGCACTGTGCAAATAGCCAAATATCTCTAAAAAAAATGCATATTGTTGTTGGAGAAATCCTTAGGGATACATATGCTATTATGATGATGTAGAGAGTTCAAGAACCATGGCAGATCTAGTATGGGAGTTGGGGGTTCCAACACCCCCTCCCATCACGGACAATGTAGCCCCCTAATAAATTTTAGGCATGAATAAGGAAGGTGAAGGAGAAAAAAAATAGGGGGTGGAGGAAGAAAAAGGTGGAGAAAGAAAGGAAAAGAGTCCCATGTCTAATCCTAGATCCGCTATCAAACAATGTCTTTATTGTGAAATAGAGTGAGTAGATTATGTCAAACATATAGCACTATAGGATCAACAAATACAGGTGCCCGTCGCCCTCACACAGCCCTTCCAAGATGTTGCCTCTCTTCCACACATAGCCCACACCATACACACATCACGTATATACGATCACGTCACCATACCAACCGAGGCCACTAATCGCCGATTTGCCGGTGCTCCTACTGCCAAAGAGCGATCGCAAGCACACATTTATCACGTCAAAATTGCGTCTCACGATCAAGCAAAACTGAAAGCTAGCTGTACTCAGCAGCACGCAAGAAAGGCAATAATACTACGTACCACTTAATAAAGCTGTCTCCCTGTTAATGCTGACCGCCTCACCATTGGACTATTGGAGCCTTTCAGAGCAAAGCAACTCCAGAACGAACGCGACCAACATGAAGGCGTGGCGTGATGGCTACTACCCTGTAATCCTGGTGGAGTGGTGGTGGGGTGTTGTAGTGCCGAGTCGATTCACCGCATCGCAACGGCCACATCGATTGGCATTTTTTGAAAGTGACGACTCCTCAATTTGTCAAAGATTAGAAAGGGAGCTGGGCACTAATTAACTACTGTAATTAATGAGTTGTTTTGCTTTCGCCCAATGCAAAGGCAGCAAAACAAGCGGCACACACACTTTTAGTTGTTGCTGATTGATTGAATATGTCGCCACTGGCTAGTAACCTAGCCGGCCGGCCACCTTGGGGCATGCAGCAACATGATGACATACTCCACAGTACTGTATGTGGTAGCAGCAGCGTGTCCAGATTCATTTTGACATGTAGTACCATGTGTGGTCCTTGATGCAGGAAAGTTTGTGGATGTGTGTGTGTGCAGTGCGAGCTTGATTCTGTATTATCTGGCGAAATGCCAATTTGGGTTTTTTTTTTCTAAGCAAAGGCAGCCAATTGGGCTTGATCTTGGCCATTCCTTTGGTTGGGTTTGACATTCTTCGTTTGGTTTATAAACTGAGGTAACTTGATGGTTTATGGGAACATGCTGAAGTATGTATGGTTACTTTCCCAATTTCTCTTGGAGGGGACAAGTTGAGATATATTAACTGATGATCTCTTGTAGGGGAATGTTGTGTTGGCCTCATGATTATTGGTGCATGCCACAACTTCTGCGCGTACTACAGAAGATGCTCCTGGCTAGCTATAGTAGAATTAACGAGTAAGAAATTGATCGATGGATCAGAACCCCTATGGACTTTCGGATGGACCAACTTAATTAATTACTGCGGCATTAGGCTAAGCTCACCAGAGAGCCCATCCAACCCCGTCTATCCACTATTCTAACTATTTCTCTCTCTATCTACCGTACTGCACACAGTGAAATGGGCACCCATTTTGGACACTTTGGTGAGCCTAGCCTTAGAGTGAGGGGATCGAACAGCAGCATTAGTTTGCTTACTATATATAACTCGGAGCATGGATCTGGCATCCAACATCCGGATAATGCTTGCTTGGTGCTTGCTTCTTCTGTTCTTCATCTTCCAGGATGATTAACCAACGCACAACTCTCGAATGATTAAGCATCGACCCATATCCTAGTAGGCAGTAACTTATACTTTTTAATAACAAGACCGGCAACAACGCTTTTCGCTGGGCACCAGCATCCATCTCCATACATATCACCACCGCCGGCGGCGGCACTGTCAAGGGCGACGCCAGGAAGAGGTTCCCTGGTGCACGTGCACCAGGTTCCGAACTAAAATACAGTGCTATTCAATGAAATATTACTTGAGGATTATAGATGGGTGCTTTCAGATCTAGCTTCGCCTTTAATTTGGGCACCGTGCCATACCGCTACGGCGGCCCCGCGCAGGCACGCGGCAAATGAATCTTGCGATCGCATAACACCAGACCAGACCAGCGCGCGCGGTGGATCGGATTATTGGGTTGGGTGGACACGTGATTTCGTCCCTCCTCGTCAAAAAGCTTAAAAACCACTCTCCATGTGTGTAATGCATGCGTTTGTCATGAGCAGTTTATGAACGGATTATATTATATATTGACTCACCACACGCCTGAATCTGATGATGTGAGATATCGCTTAGTTATCAGCATCATGCACCCGGCCTCTCGGCATGCATCCAATATGTGTGAAATAAAGGAATTGTCTGACGACGACGACGATGTTAGTTGATGGTGGACCCGTCGATTGCTTTCCAAACTTGAGTGGCTACTGCACTGAAACCATGGTCACCAGATAGTGCATTTATATCGTATACAGTGCGCAATCATTACTTTTTCACTCAGTGTACAGTGTGCAAACAATGTTTTCCATACCCATTTTCACTTCCTAGTGACCAGGGTCTAATAATTATATTACGATGGATCGACATGCGACAGTCGATCGTACGTGCGCGACATTGAGGTTCCTCTTTGCGACGTGCATGATCTCCTGAGCACATGCATCACACACTCGTCATGCGTTGTTTTGTGTGTGTCGATTAGGATTCACAATTTTGTTTCACTGTAACAAAAATTTCGGTTTGACTAAAAACTTTGACTTACATATTTTTTAAGAACCGAAAAATCCCGTTTTCAGGACCGAAATTCATTTCGTGGTCAGCAGCGGAAACGGAATTCCGATCCAAAAAACCGAAAGGAAATCCCTGGCGCCGATCAATCAGCTGTGTTGTGCACGACTGCACGGTAGATTTTTTTTTTTTTTACACGTACGTACTGACGTACACGTTCTACAGACTATCTATACCTACTACCTCAGCTAGCTTTCAAGCTTTGTGGTGGAACGACGATGCACGGAGCTATATACTCCCTTCAGTCTTCAAATAATAGACGTTTTGGACATAATCTATCACATACCAAGGAAAGTTAATTTGGGTGCCTATTTTCCATGGTGCCCATATTAAATGGCCCGGTTTTCTCTACCTAGTCACATAAGTACTGTAGTTTGAGTGGTTTGTTCTTTTCTCCCTATGATGTGCCGCTCAGGTTCAAGTATGCATGCGTCTGCATTAAATACTTTAGAATTAGCACAGCTATTAAGTGGAGGGCAAAGCAGTCCAACGCAATAGTAAAACATCAAGTATTCGCAGACTGGAGGGAGTATGTTACTTACTCCTATGTACAGGAAAGGAGTAGGTCGATAGGTGCCGGACTCCAAGGGGAAGAAAGACGGGCATGTTTGGTTTAAAGCCTTCGGTGGACTGATCAAAATTTGGCCATAGTTTGACTTTAAAAATAAAATTATATTATACTGTACAATTTCCATCTATATGGTTTATTTGGCTATGACTAATAGACTATATAAATGAATAATTTGTTGTTTAATTTGGTTATTTACATTCAAACCATGGCCAAAATTTTGCGTGGCCAACCATGGCCTTAATGTAAACGGGCCCAAAAAAATCGATCGATCCAGCCCGTTGCCGCCGCTCTGCATGCGGCGCCTGGGACGCGCTTGCTTGCTTCGAGGGGCACGCAGTCACGCACACAACACCCCACGCGGAGGGCTTAGCTGGCGCCCGCCGCGCGCGTACGTGCATGCAGAGTTTAATTCGCAGACCCCCACAAGCCACAAATTAAAAGCCTATCCGCTGGATCGGAGAGATCGATCGACTAGCAGCCATGCATAGCCTCCTGTCTGGTAACGTATCTGGTTCTGGTAGACGTAGATCTCCGCCGGCCGGCCCTTTCGATCGTTCACCAGAACTACGTTTCCGCTCATCGTCGGCGCGTACACGTACGCAGAGCATGCTCGCATCGCATGGCGCGCGCGCGTCTGGATCGAATTGATGAATGCAGCCAGACAGATTATATATCATCGATGAAAACGACGCAGCGGCGGCGACGACTCGGAAACGCAAGTGCGCACACGCAACACAACCAGCTGCCTACCGTACCTGCTGCATGCGCTGCCACCAGCTCATTATCCGTCGTCGCTCCATCGATTATTCGACCCGCCGCGGCCGCGGAATGACGCAAACGCAACGCATGCATGTCAATGGCTTAGCTAGCTGTGGTGGATGTTTTGTGGGTCGTCCATGGAGATTCGAAAATGTGTTGCCGCTTATTATTAGACGGTTACGATGGAGATTAGCTGCAGAGGGATCGATGAGCTGAGAGCCAGAGATAAGAGAATCGCTATTCAAGCCCCCTTTAATACCGAAATCTCATCCGGCTGTGGAAACCAGCAATGTCAAAGACTTGCAAAATGGTCAAAATGTTTTATCCTTGAGGCTCAAACCCAAGCACATGCATCCTCATATATAATCATTCACAACAACTACAACACCGCAATCGCATGTGACTGTGACCGGACAATAGGGAGTTTTATTCTTTTATTTAAAGTGCATAGAGTGCTTAAGTTAATGCGCTAGTTGCTGAGGCGCATTAGTACCTGTACCCTTTTAGTACTGATTCGTAACATCAACCCGTATTAATGCCTTTTATAGGGGCCATGGCCTTTCTAGCCATATTAAAGTCTTCTCAATATCAGTTGTAAGACCGTCTCCAATGGAACGTGTAAATACGCTGCATATAGTACAAATCGACATTGTAGAGATACTATATACAGAGAGATGGTTGGAATAGTAGATATATAGGCAATCCTCTTACTCCATTCCTTGGAGATGGTCTAACTTACACCACTACTAATTGTTGGGACCCAAGGCCCTTTCTTCTGCAGTGGATAACTGACATTTTTAGTCCAACTTTGCTAGTGGAAGGGGACTACTATCACTTACTTACCTCTCCCACTATGTCATAGATAGATATGACAGGGTTTTCTTTATCGATATTGAAAAAAACCCGGAGGTAACCGAGAAACGTGATTATCGGATTTCTCGAAAAATTTCGGTTCTCTCAAAAAAATTTCGGACAAAATTTAGAAGAAAATTTACTTATTTTCTTCAATTAGCCATATAGATAACCTTTGATCAATTTAACATCAAAAAATAGATCAAGAAACACAAAAGAAATGAATCATGGCAACGCTATAAGTGCGTCCTGTATACCCGTGTGTGACAGTGGTTCAATAAAAGTGCAAGATAAAAGTAGAAAATGTTATTTTATGGCTAAATGTGATATATAAACGGCCCATTTTGCAACTTTAGTATACTAGGGCCATTTTTTGACAATTAAATTTAAAACGAACGAAAAATTTGACCGATAATATAAAAAACCGGTACCGACCGAGAAACATGAAAAATCGGATTTCTCGTTTTTTTTCTCGGCCGAGAAATTTTTCCCTAGATATGAGAGGGGAAACAATGAGTCCACAGGCATTATATTAAATTTATAACTTTGGTGGGCTCATTGCTTATGATATTTCAATATAAATTTGGTCAAAGTTACAATAATATGACTTAGAACAAAACCAAAATTTCAATTTTTTTATATGCAGAGAGTACGTATTATTTTAGCTCGTGGGGACATCCAAGCTGTGGTAATTTCATTAACCTCGCCAGCTAGTATCCACTAATTGGTTACATAGGCTCTGTTCGTTTCCATGATACAATAGCGCGGCAGAGAGAAACACGAACTTGGCGCTAAAGATTTTGGGCACTAGGATAATTAAATTGTACGGTCTGTGGACCACATAAGAGCTGTTGCTTGAGAATATACAGCAGAAATATAATGAAGGGAGCCATAGTCCATGCATGTAATTAAGGTCACATTTATTTATCGCACATCTGTGTTCACCAGTTTGATTTTAACACCGAGCTATGTGTATGTCTACACATGATCAGAACGCCACGTCCATGGTCCGTAGGCCGTCGCACTAGGAGCACACTGTGTGTAATTGTGTGTATATAGCTGGAACGCCTGGCTAGGTTCACTGAATGCACTTTCTCCACCCCGGCCATTGCATGGTCGGTTTAAACTCATCATTATGTACGTACCCGCCGCCAGCAGCTAGCATTGTAGAATATCCGCATCTCGCCGCGGTATATCTCTAAAAACAAATGAATTTTTCGTATCGTAATAGGACTTGCAGTAGGAGTCTAAGTCGGTAGAATTCTATCGGTCAAATTAATGTTTTAGAACAGGCGCTCTAGCTAGATTTGTTTCCACAATAAAATATGTAGATTGGCACTATAGGATTTGGTTGATATTACACCTATTATAAAAACATTTTTCACAATACACAATATCTCATAAATAAGCCGACTTCGCATGTGCTGCACTCATATAAAAGATATGGTAGTCAAAAGACCAAGGCCAGCATGGCTTTATTTCAAATGAGTGAATTGTATGTCAGGTTCTTAAACTTATTCCGCAGTACCATCTAGATCCATAATCTTCTAAAGTGATCATCTGGGTCCTTTAACATTTAGAAGTGATCATCTAGGTCCATCAACTTTTGATTCTTCGTTCACACTTGAAATCCAATTCGCAGACCTAGACTTACACTAGAACGATCCATTTAAAAAATTGAAGGATATAGATGATCACTTTGAAAGATCGTGGATCTAAATGGTACCGTGAAATAAGTTTAAGAACCTGACTTTCAATTCACTCATTTGGGTTTCTAAACTTATCCCACGCTACCATCCAGTGCGGCGTAAATTTAAAGACCCAAGGCGCATTTCACTCTTTGGAATTAAAGGAGGTACTACCTGACTACCTGTGTACTGCATTCTTCTTATAAGTGTGTACTGCGGTGGGTGGCATATCCTTGTGCACGACTGCACCCACACAGGGGAAACCACTCATCAGCTACCATGCCCACCCACAACACCTGGAGAGGCAACTTGGCAGAGCAAAGCAGCAGCAGAAATGCAGCCAGGAGGGGACACCGGCCGGTTCCTTCCCCTCCCCAGTTCACCTATAAATACCCCCTCTCACCTCGCTCTCTCCTCTCATCTAAAATCACCTCTCCAAGTCTGCATCAAACCCAGCGGACCTAGCAGGCGCGGCGTTTCCACCACACCCTGATCGTCAGAGAAGAAGCAAAGCGAGAGATCGAGCGAGGCTGTCCCTTGCTCCTGCCACTGTGCCACAGACATCGCATCAAAGCAACAAAGCGAGAGATCGAGAGAGAGATGCCGAGACTGGAGGGAGGTGGAGGCGCGCCGGTGGCGCTAGTGGCTACAAGCGGCGGCGGCATCGCCCGGCCGCCGCCGCCGCCGCCGAGCCTGTGGAGGACGCCGACACCGTACCTCTTCCTGGCCTTCGCGTTCCTCATGGGCCTCATCGCCGTCGCGCTGATCGTGCTCTTCTGCACGCGCCGCAAGCCCTCGCGCCGGGGCGCGGAGGACGACGACGACGAGGCGGAGAAGCGGGCGGCGGTGCTTGCGCCGCTCGACCGCGAGGTCCCCAAGGTCGTCGTCTTCATGCCCGGCGACCGCCAGGCGCCGTCCTTTGTCGCCTCCGCCAGGCCGCTCGCCGCCGCTCCCGCCGGCGCCGGGGACCACGACGGCGGCGGCGCCACCGCCGTGTAGGCTATATAGTAGTACAGTATGTGCTTAAGCTAGGCGATCCATGTCGCCCACGCGCGAACTCGTATCTGCCGAGCGCGTGAGGACCGCGGACGCCGCGAAGCGAAGCTGAGACTGATTGCTTTGTACTTTGTAGTACGTCGTAGTGAGAGTTTTTCTTTGCTCTTGTCAATTTTTGGTTTGGGAGTTCAGACTTGAGAGTTGTCGATGGGTGGCGTGCGTGCGTGTGCTGATCGAAGCACTGCTGCTGCATGCCGATGAGCTTCGCGGCACGAAATTCACCCGGCCGAGCTGCTAGCGATAGGCAAGAGCGTGTGGCGTGATTTGGATAATACTCATGTTTGCGTTTGTCAAAAAATACGAAAGGCGCTGCTGCTGGGCACTGACAATTAAGTTGCTTTTTATTTGGAGCTAATTGCTTTGAGATGTCATCAGTCGCTTTCTGCCGAGCGCTGATGGAGTTCATGATGCGGAAGCTTTGTGTGCATGTCATCATGCTTGATTACTGTGGATTATTATGAAGTAAGTAATATCTTCTGTGTCCTAACTCCATATTTACCTTTGACTGACCGTAGGGCCAACGGACATGAATGAATATAATAATAAGAAATGTGTTGTTTAGCATCGCCAAAATATATATTGGCACTAAAGCAAACACCTGTTTTGTTCAGCCATATTAGGCCCAAACAACGCTTAATAATCCATTTAAGCAGCTAGCAGATTTTCCATCAGTCGCCGCCCCCTGAGGGAGGTCGATTGTGCTGTCTGTCTCTCAAAACTCAAAAGTGCTCGAAAACAAACTCCGCCGCCGACCGACCGACTGACTGACCAGTGACCCACAAGGCCTGGCCTGACGACGAGCAGCTGTGTGAGAAAGGAATGTGGGTGGCTTTGCTCGTTGGCCGCCTGGTCCTGCACGGCTGCACTACGAAACTGCGTGAGTGCGCCGCGGCGGCGGCGGCGACCCATTTTTATATTGGCAATTGGCATGGCGGCCACGGCCTCGCACGGGATGCGCTAGCTCCTGCAGCTGCTTGCAGTTGCCGGTGTAGAATATATGGGTGTGCGTGGAATCGTTTCTGCTTGCTTGCTCAACATATATATATATATATATATATATATATATATATATATATATATATATATATATATATATATATATATATATATATATATATATATATATATATATCATGTATGTTTTGCGCGCGTATATCGTACGAGTCTAGGTCTCGGTCAAACTAAAAAGATACTATACATCAGGGGAAACACGTGCACAGTCACGCGCATGCGCGCATCTCCCTCTCTGACGAAATTCATAGCACCACACAACGGTAGGAGTATGCCACTGCTAGCTTAGCGTGCGGCGTGCAGGATGGGCGGAAGACGCGACGCACGGCACGCCCGCAACCGATCGATGAAGGATGAACGATCGTCCCGGCTGGCTAGCTGGTGGATCGATCCAGGACCAGCAACTCGGAAACGCCACGCTACCTGCGCCGCGGCTAGCTGGACAGTGTGCCAGTGACCAGTGTTGGGGCCCAGCCAGTTAACTGCAACGACCCATGCATCGACCTGCCCCCGCTGAGCGGCTGGGGGTGAGGCTGATTCCATGAGTTTGATAGACTATTTCAAATTTAGTGATATATTTTAATATTACTAATCTTCACCAGAAACACTAAAAAAATAAATTCTGCAAATTCTCACAAAATTACTCACCATGCCATTATGAAAGATAAAATAAAATAACCCTCTAAATTTATATAAAAATAACCCACAATACCATTATGAAAGATAAAATAAAATAACCCCCTAAATTTGCATAAAAATTACTCACTGTGTCATTATAAAATATGGTTAAATAACCCCTTAAATTTGCATATAAATTACTCATTGCCATTATAAAAGATGAAGTAAGCCATAAATCTGCATATAAATTAACCAATATGACAGGAGCCCGTGCGCGATCAACTGCAAAACCGAGAGATTTGCTTGCTCCTGTGAAGCGGTTTCGGTGTTTAAAATATGGTGTCAACACCTTGCCAATCCACTCATCATCACAAGTAAAACACCTTGGCTTCACATAATACTTGAAGTCGGATCCTAATGAGCTTATGGTTGGTTAAAATCTTCTCATCCTAATGCCTCTAAGGTTAACTCATATATATAATGTATAACATCGACTATATATAACCTACTTATTAAAACCATTGTTTTTACACGAGGGCCCAACAAACAAATAATACTACATCATGAATTGATGAATGTGTGATTTCCTACTTCGGTCTCCCTCGCCAAAGGCCCCACAAACCACTTTTGTCCTTACCACCACATACCTCAGCCATCTCCAACATTTAGCGTGACCTCACCGTCAAGTAACTAGTGTAGGCGACTATAACCCCACCTTTGCTAATTGACCTCTAGGGTACCAATCCCTGCCACTAACTGCGTCCATTAACCATTAAAAACCACTTGGTCGGCAATACCCTATCGCCTCGCCTCGCAGTCATCAATCTGGCACAATTGACGTCGTCAAGCGTCTTTTTAAACGATAATCTTATCCTAATCTTAATCCATGATCTTGACCTTAACTCCCTATCTAACTTTGGCAAGGCAATCTATTTCAACCTCTCTTAGCACTCATTTCTATCAGCAGTACTAAGGGCAATCCCAACCATGCATGACACTGCGTATATAGACACCAACTATAAGAAAGTATAGCTCCCAAATATACAATTACTTAATTGTGTGGCTACAAAATAAGTTCCTTTAATAATTCTTTTCTCTTTTCCATCCTCTTTCTCTGACAATCCTGTTATATATTATGTCTTGCCGTCTTGTTATTTGTGATATCCACCCCGATAGATTTTACGTAATTAATTCAACTTTGGTCTTCGAAATATGACCCGTTTCTTACCTAGTTTTTTTTTTCGTTTTGGCATTTTTGCTTCGACTTTGGTCTTCGAATATACTCCATAGCAACCAATTTCTTGCTGTGGACCTTATTGTCATTTCTCTCTCTCTCTCCTCTTTAATGTTGTAGATTGTCAAATCATCAAAAACGTTATGGAAAGTAGCCATAGTCCCCAGGTCGTACTAGGAGCCCTGTAGGCAGCTGGATGGGCGGCTAGATTCGATGAACCCGGCCGCTTTCACGCCGTTGCACGATTAATTAACTATCATTACTTACCCACGCCAGCATCGTCGTCGAGTATCCGCTTCTCATCCCGTGCGTTCAGCATGTCACACCGTTTCTCTCCGTCCGAGCGTACTTGCAATATCCATTTTTCACATCACGCGCTGGCTGGCTGCAAGATCCCCAAAAGCAAAGGTCAAGGCGGAGGCGGCATATCAACTCCATCAGGAACTAGAATTTATGATGGCGCCGTGATAGTAGTAGTGGTGTACCACCTGAGATGCCAAAAGAGTCACCTCATACCAAAAATATATATCCTGAAAGGGGTTGTAAAATGTGTAAAAAAATTACTAGAATATATAAAAAAGAATTGTTTTTTCAAAAAGAAAACCATGAGACGCCTCCTCCCTGGCCCCCTGCTGTGCCCCTCCTGCTTGGTGTGTGCATGCGGCAGCTGGCCAGCATGCGTGTGATGTGAGAGATGGAAAGCAGCAAACCACCACGCACCCAGCCGCCGCCGCCGCACCATCACAGGTGTGGTGGGGGAGGCGGTCACTGAGGCCGGCAGCTCGGCAACGGGAGAGCGCGCGCGGTTTCGTTTCCCCACCGCTGCCCGTCCCCGGCCTATAAGTACCCTCTCCTCCGCGTCTCCTTCCTCCCACCTCTCCTCAGTCGCAGCCAGGCGAGCACCCAACCAACTCCGCATTCACAGGTTCCTCGCAGCAGCAGAAAGATACAGAGACGACAGAGAGTGAGAGAGGCAGGAAAGAAACAGGGGGAGATGAGGCCGGAGAGAAGTGGAGGTGTGCCGGCGGGGGCGGCGGAGCTAATGGCGGGCGGCGGTGGCGCGGCCGCGGCGCGGCCGGGGCTGTGGAGGACGCCGACGCCTTACCTCTTCCTGGGCTTCGCGTCCATGATGGGCCTCATCGTGGTGGCGCTGCTCGTGCTCATCTGCACGCGCCGCAAGGCCTCGTCCTCGTCCTCGCGTCGGGGCGCCGCCGCGGCCGCCGCCGAGGCGTCAGTGAGGGTGCTCGTCCCGCTCGACCGCGAGCCCAAGGTCGTCGTCATCATGGCCGGCGACGCCCTCCCGTCCTTCCTCGCCAGCGCCAAGCCGCTCGCCGCCTTCGCCGACGCCGCCGCCACGCTCGGCGCCAACGCCGGCGCCGCGGCGGCCGTGTAGACGGGCGGCCGCGCTCGCCCGCCGCCCTCGACGCGCGGCGGGGCCAATTTTGTCGACGCAGAGATTTTCTTTTCTTCTTGTTTCTTCTTTGAATCTTTGGTTTGGAGCTCGGTGGCGTGACCGCGTGAGGGCCGGCCACCATGCGGCGGCGGCGGCGGCGGCGGCCGCCGCATTGAAATCTGTGGGACGAATGGAGTTTGGTTTGTTTCGGCGAATTAAAAAGCTTCCGGCTTCAATTAACCCGAGCGTCATCTACTCATCTCTGTCTGGCGGGGTTCCGATCGATTTGGCTTCTTCTTTTCTTGGCCGCCGCCGCCGCGCCTCGCCGGCCGGTCGTCGGGTCATGCATGCAATGGTACCGTACGCCGTCCATTAGAACACGACGAGGGAGGACATTGATCATCCGACGCCGCCGACCCGCTCTGCTTCACATCCCCTGACCCTGAGTCATGGCCTACCAGGTCCATTTCTCCTGCGACTGCAACGGCCACCACCCACCACGTCCCACAACAAATTGAAAGAAGAGCATGAAACTGAAATCATTAGACATGCGTGTGACCGAAGCACCATTTCTGCGTTTCTAGAGGACGTTGACGTAAAAGTCTCCGGGAAATCGCCGAGCGCCCACAGGCCACAGGTAACCACGCACTTTACCGCCCCAGCTGCCCAGTGGTAGAACAACCCGTGCAGAGACAGCATGCGCGTGCACAAATCACAAATGGGAATGTTTCCACGGTGGTACTTGGAAGTTGCAACGAACGCTTTTGCACGGGTTAGGCAGGTAGCTAAAAATGTCGTGGAAAACAGATGGAGGCAAATTAAATCTCATTCCTATTAATCACTGCTAGCCTATAAAACCCGTATTGTTGAACGGGTTAGAGTTTTACGAGACATATGTATAAATTTATTACCGGTGAAAGTTTTTATGTCCGGTTATTTATTTTTTCACAATAGCATGTGTTGACAATGAGGATTCAGTTTTGTATCTTAAGTAGTATATGGTATGGGTGGGTACTTTAAATACAAATATAAATGATAGTTTTAGAAAATCTATCTTAATAGGATGGTTTTGATTATTGTTAGAATTTCTATAATTTATCATTTTCTCTAGCATGTTTTGTGAGTATTAACGTAGAGGCTCCAAGATAAGTCTCAGATTAGTAATATAGTAAGATAGCACTCTATAGATGGTTCCATCTTTGACCTTTATGAGTATAACCCTATAAAGGCGGTTAACTTCAATCCCTTAAGTAAAAACGAAGCGATCACCCATTTAAGTCTACTATATTACTAATTTCACAAAATTACCTAAGAAGACTATATCTTTTTGAATATATGGGATTACACTCACCATGGACATGGACTGGTGGGCAAGTATTATCAAAGTTCCATGGCAATTGGATTCGGTTTGATTTACTCATCAAATTTGCCTTTGGAAGCAGGAGAGTGGCATCATTATGTCCGCCTTATGGAACACTATGTCTACTCTCATTATCAACTTAGTGTGAAAATTTATAACCCCTTATTAGAGCATCTATCTCATACTCTCCCACCAAAAAAAAAACAATCTAAGACATATTACTAGTCATGATAAATGACATATATATCCCTATTTAATCATGCACATATGCATTTTCCAAAGAAAAAAAGATCTTGCAATTAAATCACATGCACCTCATAAAACAAGCAATTAAACACACACCCTTAAAAAAGGCACTAACATTAATGCTATGTGCTATGAATGTAGTTTCTTGGTACAAATTTTAAATGCTAGTTTGCATTTTTTTTACAGAGAGAGTACTAAGGACTTGTTTACTTGCATCCCTAGTCTGGATGTGCCTGCTAGTCAAGAGCATCCAGTCTAAGCTTCTAAAATCCAACACCTAGATGCATGCCTGGTCTTTCTGTTCCTATGTTTTTCCTATGAGTTTTCTATAAAATTCCTGCGTAATTTCTGTAAAATTTCTACATTCCAAACGGGTCCTTAGTACGTGTATGAGTGTTTCTATATTCAACTCCATATGTCTTTAAAAGTAGGATACATGAGGTTTTCTTGTTTTATATATGAATAATGGAACCCTTCATGACTACGCAAAATCCAATATGAATACGTGGAATAAAGGTGATGAAACAGCCAACTCCCATTCTTCTCTTTGCCCGTGTACAACGTACACCTCACCTTCTTCAATCTTAATCATTATCCGAAACAAATCATGATACTCTTTTTTTTTTTTTTTTTGAGAACAAACAAATCATGATACTCTTTGTTCAGGTTATAACAACAAAGGTTCCCATATGCACGATTCTCATCTGGACTCTGGAGTATATATTCTCCAGAAAAAGCAACGATTTGTCCCCACTAAAGGAAAATAAGAGAGACAAATAATCGCTGAAAAAATGGATGAATTTTACGTAGCCAAATTTAATCAAAGTCATGCAGCCACCATGGACGAACCAGGAGCCCACATGACGTACTATTACACAGACGCAATGGGCAGCCCGTACCAAGATAGAAGCAGGGCCGGGTGCAGCTCGTCGCGACACGTTTGCGTAGAATTTATGCATGCCGCGCGTTGTATCCCTTTATATATACGTCTTGGTACTTTAGCAAAAAAAAAAAAAAAAAAAAAAAAGGGCCACCAATAACTTTATCTCGTCGCAACTAGATTTTGTTTAAGTGCAAAAGAAGTTTATTGTAAGATCGAAGCGCAACTAAAGCTAGGCCGGCTGTACTTGTTGGGTTCTTGGTGCCCCTGATTTCTTGATAAGTTCGTTGGCTCTGATCGAGTGTCAGCTCAGATATGATCAGTGATCAGTTAGACATTAGTTACTCAAATTCAATTCATAAGGGTTCTAAAAAATATTCAGTTCATAAGGCCATAAAGGATTTCGAGATTGTTTTTTTGTTTGAAACGAACCAAGCAGGAGAGCTGCCGATGCTGCCGATTATATTAATATAGAAAAAAAAACTTAGATTGAGCAATAAACGAACATCGCAACACACAACTCAACTGATCGGTTGGATTGGGACTTCAACAAGGCATAACACTCACCACCAAGACAACCACAAACTCAACCTAGATAAGACACGAGCTTCCAAAGCACCTCCAAGGAAGAGCGCGACGGCGCAGGGCGCAGGCGCCCCGCCACCTGACCCTAAGGTCAGGATTTTCACCCCGGAACACGATGCACAAAGGGAAAAGGGGATTTTGAGATTGTTTGACATCTATCTATGGTGGAAACATGCAGCAGATATATAGTAAGTACCAAACTACCAATCATGCATGGTCGCCTCCTCTGCAGCTTATGTAATTCTGACCAATACAATGTTCACCTATCCACAAGACCACAACTACATCATCAGCTAGACGACCGCCACTTGCATATGCCTTCACAGTTTCCACCACAACACCAGTTCCTCTGATTTGATTAACGCCAAATATTCCTCCGCTACGTACGCAATAGCATAACTTGAGTAGATGAATTTGCAAAGTGACGGCCCGATTCGCTCGCTTATTGAGGACAACTCCTACACCTTTTCCCCTTGAAGAGTGAACAAAATCCTTCTTTTTTTTTTCAGAAAAGAAACGAAAAGAAAAAGGAAAGGAGAAGACGACGGCAGTGGGCGGGGGGCAGGAATAATTGGAGAGGTCGAGTTAGTGTAACAGCAGTGTCAAAATATGATAATGCAGGTCATCAAGTAAATCCAGGTGGTGGGGCCGGCCCTGCTGCCTGGCCGCTGCTTTTGGAAAAGGAGGCGCCTGGGTGGGAAGTGGAAGCGGCGTCTCGAGCGCGCAGAGGGTCGTCGTCACACGTCACGCCACCGGAAAAGACCGTCCGCCCACTTGTCCGCTTGATGATCCTCTCCGCGGCGATGCTCACACATAGAACATCTCCTGCCTCTTACTTATTCACTATTTGTCACTTTTTTCTGTCTGCGCTATAATAGCCGGCCTATATATTCGATCCGTTGAAAACGGTCCTAGGCTGAGGAGTAGTTTATGTGTAAATAGTTGTGTATGTGTATTTTAGATAATCGATAAAATATGTCAGCAGTCTGTGTATATACATATCGTAAAAGCGTCTAGAAAATTAAAATGTTAGAGAAGCGCAAAATGCATAGCACTGTGCACAGACAACTGCCGTCGGTCTTACAACTCTGCACGTACGTGCGATACATGCCACACTTAGAACCATTACATCTGAAACTTGAATAATAACGCGAGGTATTTTGCATTTCAATAGGTGCATTAGACTAAGTTCAGCAGACCATTTATATAATCATTTATCATTTAAATATAAAAATAATATTGCTACACTATAAACAGAATAAAGTTTGAATATAGACAATGAAATAGATAATTCGTTGGACTAAACCTCGTGTACCATTTGACGTAGACAGACGCATGCAATATGTACAGCATACGTATACGACAGCTGTTTCTTTCAGGTCATCAGGTGTAATATTATTTTTTTAAAAAAAAAATTGGGAACGGATAACGTACGTTGTACTCTCCCTCAGTAGTACACATGATTGTACTAGCATGCGTGAAGCATACATGACACACAGGACTACAGGAGCATCCCACCTCTCTCGCGCTAGCTAGTGGAAGCGGCGCATCGACGGTGAGTGCGTGCGACAACTTTAGAAGAAGAGAAGTCTAGCAATGAGATGTGCTGCGTCTGTGTGCGGGCGGAGATTTTTAGGAGTTGGGGCCGAGTCACCAGCAACCAATGGCAAGCAAAAAGGGTCGGCAGGGGAGCAGCTCGGCCCCGGCCATGGCCATCCATCATTGCCTCCTCCACCGATATGCATGTATGCATCATGCGCTGATCTTCCTTTCTGGTGCGGGGCAGCCGGGGAGCTTTCTTCCCTCCTCCTTCCTTCCTTTCTTTTGTCCACCGACGTGCCCGGCCGTGCAGAATATCCTGAAGCATATGACTAATTGGATCCCCATGGCTAATGGCTGCCTCATGACTGACCATCCGCTCGACTCCCGTCTCCATGCACATCTCAAACAAAAGCCCTCAACTTTGCGGCTGCTGATCATCATTTCCACGGAGAAAATGTCTCCCCCTATAGCAGCTACCTAGGTCAGCAACAGGAAGAGCCAACAGGTTAGGTTTTCAATATGGAGATTTAGTGACGGATTTGTCTGGGGTGCGGAAGAAGATGCCCACCCATCTCCGGCCTATTATGTACTGTGACAGGTTGATTTTTTTTCACAAATTTAATCCTTTGACGTATTAAATATTAAAACATGTGAAAATATAAATCACATTTAAACTACATTTAGTAGCAAATCAAATGGAAACACAGTAAATGATAACTTATGATTTTTTTTAATAAAACGAACGATAGAAATTTTGGAGAAAAAGTCAACTACGTTATATATATAAGCTTGTCTCTATATGTGTGATGGCGCTTAACATTACTCTCAACAACTAAAATCAAAAGGCCACTTAGGCCCTGGTTCTATTAACGGCTAATAATTAGGTGGATAGCGTTGGTCCCAATAGATAATTGGTATAAGAGTCATTTTGTGCTATTAGCTACCATTAGTTAGGTTGAGCTAGCTAATAAGGCTGGGCTCAACAAGGGCGCCCAAAGGGGTCGCCATTCCACTATGCAGCACCGTAGACAGAGAGGGAGGGAGGTAGTTGGAATAGTGCATTGACGGGGTTGGATGGACTCTCTGGTGAGCCTAGCCTAACATGATAACTTTTAGCTAGAATCCACGCTAAATGTTGGCTGATCTATTAGCTGGTTCTGTTTGTTTTCTAGATACTACTGTTGTCCTCAAATATAGTGTTTTCGAGGTCTGTCCTAGGTTAAACAATTTTAATTTGGACCACATTTATAGAGGAAAATATTAAGATCCATCACACCGAATAAATAAATTATGAAAATATAGTAATAATCATTTTATACCAAAAACATTAATGTTCTTTTTTATAAACTAAGTAATCTAAAAAATCTAAAAAAACATTATAGTCATTTTATTAGTATATTTTAAAACAGAGAGAGTACTTTTTAGCAGCTAAAACAATTAGGTAGGGAGAACAAATAGGCTCTAAAAAGCGGTGAAGCACTGGGTTAGCAGGTAGCTAGTACCCTGTGCCTGGGCCTTTCTGTGCTGCTGTTTGGGAACTTGGTGTAGCATTATGCCCACGAATATTCCGGCCCATTTTGGAGCCCTTGAGTCGCAATGCTGCATGCCTGCAGCGACGGTACCGATGCACAAGCGTAGGACTAGTTGGCTCTTGGCTGCTTGCCAGTTGGTGATCCTTCCAATGCCAGACCTATGCATGCTCTGCAGACATGGATCGGAGTACGTGCGCAGTGCGCTACGCGTCAGATCGGTCACCGTTTCGTTCGCCTTTTTAATTTCCTGCAGCAGCAGCAAGCAAGCAGAACGAATGCAAATCCATGATGGCATGCAGGCACATCCTCGCACCATGATGCCGACACGACACACGCACGTTTACCGGCGAGCTACCGCTGTCCGCTGCTGCAGAGTCTGCGGTGCGCACGCAGCGCAGCGCTCGACCCCAGTGCGCGGCGGCGCCGCCACAATTCCACCGTACCTTTTGTTCCTTTCGGCGGCGAGCGGCGGACACCACCGGCTACGCCCAGCGCGGCGTCTCGTCGGACCGTCGCACTCGCACACGAGCTCTGTTATTCCCGTGCTGGTGCATCGGTGCATGCTAGCCATGCGGTGTCCTCCGGTGGCCGGTGACGGTGGGCGCCAGGGAGGCCGGAGGCGCTGTGTCAATGCGTCCAGAGTTTCAGACGTTGTACACAGCGCACAACAGGGGAAAACAATAAAAGTCTCACCTTCTTTCTAGTAGGGCCTTCTGGGCTGAAACCATACTTGGGCAACAATTGGGTCTCGGGCCTACTCACTGTGGTACATACAGCCCAATGAGCTAGTGCCCCTGATGGCCCATTCAAGGAGGAACTGAACCCCCTGATGGTCCAGGAAAGAAAAAAAAAAAGAATTAAGGGTGAGAAATCTAAAAGGGCAACTTTCTCTCTCTCTCTTTTTTTTTTCAATCCAGTGATTCCTTTTTTTGAGAATGGGAGAAAGCAAAGCTAATTAAAGTAAGTACAAGGGGCATATATACAAGACTCGATCAAAATGCAACAAGCGGATCAACAACCCAATTCTTATTGAGCGCATGTAAGCGTACCTAGGATTCCCCTAATTAAGGAAGTTAATTTTTTTATATATGATCATTGTTATAAGTGTATATCTAGACTATACTGATGAGAATGTAACTGAGAGTCTAATGATTTCTTATCAGCTATGAATAGCGACACATGAATCAAAAGAGAATGAAACATTGGAGTCCCACCAATTGAAAAAAAAAATTGTCCGGTTTCAACTAGTTTGTTCTTTTCATAGCACATATGCCTTGCATGCCTTTTTTTAGTATGTGCTATAATTCTTGTTTCTAGCCTTTCCTCCCTTTTTTTGTATGTGCTATAATTTCGTGTGGCTAGCATTTTCCCATGGGATTATACCACTTTTGGAGGACTTGCCGCTATGCTATTGCTAACTAGTCCACTATGATCGCTAATGACATTTTAGCTCTACTAAACACCTCTGTTTGACTTAGCCGCAAAATATATTTAGCCTGCTAACTCTGGCTCATTCACAGCTCTATAACTAAAACATACATTCTATTTATTGTGTATTTATGTCAATGAATATTGTAATGAACCATTAACCTATTGTTGAGTTGTTGAATGTTTAATGGACACAAATTTAGTTCAACCACGAGCATGTTCTTTGATTAATTTTCATGAAGCAATAGACCCAGAGATATGTTATTATGTAATCTTAGATATATTTGTTGTCATATTTTGTTAACAATTTTTAAGGCTATTTACGGACCACTAAATGAAATAGCTTCAGTTATAGCCCACTATAACTTCTTTTAGCTTTTCAAGGAGGCTACGGCTAAATAGCCTGCCATTTAAAACACTATTTGTGTTTCGTGGCCTAAGACCATCTCCAGCAGATCGTATATCCACCCTTGCCTATCACTATTCCAACCACCTCTCTCTCTGTCTACTTAGCACTACAATGTCATTTTGTACTATAGGCAGCTCATTTGGGCAACCCATTGAAGACAACCTAACAAAGAGCCTCCCCTATGGTGTATATGTCCTAATATGCTTTTCTTTCGTTCACTCATTGAGAGTACAAGGATTTTATAGCTCTCATCCATTTTTTTAAAATGTGTAGCGCTGGATCGTTTGATGATCTCCCCACACATCTACTAATCTTCTATGATCCCTTGCAGTTTTAGGGTGGTGCACAACATAGAACTGTAACTGTTGTGGTTAGACAGGTGATCATCTTGCTTTATTTGCAGACTCACCGTGTGTAAGCAATTAACTGAAGATATCAATTTGCGGTTTTGACTTTATGAACTAGGCAATATGATTTTTTTCTTAGGATTTCATCTACTGTTTTTGTGGATTGCGTTCATATATAGGGATGAGTATGAAGTATGGGACCAAGAAGTACTCTTCCTCTGTGTTTATCAACTTACGCTGCGTTCGTTTGAGCGGGTAGGTATCGTATCACATTACTACGGTGTTATATGGGTTGGCTCCATGCTATTCGATTTCAACTCATGGAGCGTGCCAAAATTTCTAGACGCATGTTGCAATACATCGCTCCCTCAATCGCATTGGGCCATTGAACAGAGCCATAGCTAGAGGCCATATACCATGACAGAGAGATTTGTAACTTTAGGAAGATCTACTGAATTTTATAATAAACTATTATAAAATTTTTATAAATTTTAGTAAACCACAACTTTGTTTTCCCATTTGAACTTATTACTTACATAAACTTTAAAAAATGTCATACAAATTTATTATAAAATTCAATAGATCAACCTAAAGTTACAAATAATCTTCCTATATCATCATATGATATCTGATTTTCGTATATCTACAACTACTACAATTGATGAGTAATTAATGATGTGAGCATAGTTGGTTGGACACAGGAAAATAGCCAGTGCTATGAGCATAATAAACGCACATACAAACTCATCTCGCGTAAGATTCTTAGAAATCTGACTAAACAATTGATCAAGTGTTGGTGCAACACTGCACCATATATCATTAGAAATTATATCTTTTTGTCCTTTGAAACTCTTTTTTACAGCACTAGACAATATCTTACGACTACCAATAGAAAACCTGATGATCTGCAAAAAAATAATTGATAACAAAACTTGACCTATTTTGAAGTTGGAAGCATGGTCCTTGAATTGGCAAAAAAGATGGATAAAATCTAATATAAAAAACATATTCTGTGTCCTTTTCATCAATTCGTGATCAATTGAATACCACAAAATTGTCGGAAAGGTAAGTAACATGAGTGCTAAGAAGATTCTATAAGATATGAATCATGCCATGAAGTGTGTGGGCTGAAATAACACTGGAAAAAGCAGAACACATACAAGGGTCTCAGCAGATTGAGAGAGTTTGTACATGAAAAAAAGTGTGATGTCGAATCACAACACACACACAGACACACAGTTCCGACGACGCTTGGGTTGAATCCAACATATCATTTATTCTATCGTCTATATTCAAACTCCACTATGTCTATAGTGGAGCTGTTGGGTCATTTGTGTACTATTGATGACCATATATATACACAATTTGCTAGACTTGGTCTTAGGCACAGACGTATAGCGACATGAGCGGTCGTCAACCATACTCCTATTAGAGCAGCTCCAATGTGCTTGCTAAGGTGGTGCTAAGATGAGAGAGAAGACAAAGAATAGGGTGCCATACATTGTAGCACAGGTGCTAGCTTAGCATCTTGTGGAACCGGGAGCTAAAATTTGCACCAGATGCTAGTATTAAAAAAGTGAATATGTCTCATCCACACAAACCATTGAACCGTAGAGCAGTTGCATGCTAGCCCGTTTGATGGGGAAAAGTAGGTGTGGATGGATATTTTATTTGAGTGGGCTCCACTATGGCATGGCTTGAGAAGTTATACATTGGAGGCTGTTTTAGCTAAGCAAGCACCTCATGACGTGTCAATAGTTTGCACCTTCCAACAGAATATACATTGGAACTGCCCTTATAGGAGTACTGTATGAGTGGTGCATGCATACGTGGCTCCTAGAGGAGCTTCCAATCCATTCTACGTAGTGATTTTAACTGTTAGATGTGGACCTTGAGTTGGACTCTAGTTGTACTTAGCAATAGTTGACGTATGTACCATTTCTCGTTACGGTGGTGGTTGCTGCACTGCACGGCACATATATAATTAAGGATGAAAAGCTTATTAAGCTAAGTCTAGCAGGAGGACCATCCCACTTTCCCATTTAAAAATATAAGGACCAAGCTCTCAACACACAAGCAAAAGTTAACTAACAACAATAGCTGAAGGATCCACTTTTAGTTTAATACCCAAGAGAAGCGTATATATGACTACCTCTACTATGATGTCTACTGCAAACTATGATCAGGTGTGAACACCCACAAGTTTTAGGTGGGAAAGCTAGCCCCAAAAAGCAGAGCCAAGATGAGATAAAGTGAAAGAGAAAGCAAGCAGCGAAGCAGATCACAGAAATAGAACCAAGCGGCGAAGTTTTTACCCCAGATCGTTATCGGTGACTCTATCTCTCTCTCTCTCTTAATGTTGCAAGAGACGAAGAGCACTTAGATTATACACTTCTAATATGTATAGGCTCAATAGACGTATGCGCTCTTTTCTCCATCCCTTTTTTCCATAGGGTTTTTGGGTAGAGTTTTTAGTGAGACGTACATGCGGGTGTGGAAGCGAGGGAGCTAGGCCTTTTCTATGTTTTAGCTACTTCGCCTTGTTGTACCAGCCAAACCAAAGCAGCGGAGGGCTATGGTTGGATAAATAGGCCTAGCAGAGGCCTCCTTGTAAGAAATAAGGACCTGCTTGTAATAATATGAAAGACTAATGAAATGCGTAAAAACAGCCACCTTCCCCACCATATAAGCATCCCGAAGGCTAGGGGAGAGGAAAGATGACTATGACACTATTTCTTCTCCTGAGGTACCTTCTTCTCGAAGTCCTTTTTCCCGAGTGGTTTTCTCCCGAATGTCCCCTCCAAAGACCTTCACCATGTCGCATTTCCACTACAACATATGCAAAAGAGGAAGTAAAGAAGATAACAAGTGAACATAACAAGGTAGTTGTCACTGATCGTTAGTTACTGTGTGCCTTAAAAGACACTACGAGGACGGAGTTAGGTCACTTCATGGGACGTCTTGGTTTCCTATGTGAGTTATGTATACCGGAACTTCATAATAGAATTGCAGGTGATTTCAAGTTTAGTGTAGCTTTGAGAAAATTGAGCGCACAATCTCTCTTTTTTTTTTTTACTTTTTATTACTAGTGTCTAATCATGAGCGTGTCTTGACCTAAATTTTGGTGGGACTCGTATGCCAGTCATTTCTCCAAATGTAAAGGCTATACGCTATACAGATTCTACTAGGCCTCTCGACGTTACCATATATTCCAATATTAAGACCATCTAGATACTTGATGTGTGTAACTTTTATTTATTTATAAAGAGTAAAAGTTAAAACCGAGTATTGTGCAAGATAGGTCTTTTTTTCCATTGTATCTAATTATCTTGATTTAGGAGAACCATGAGCTGGACAACACTTTTTTTATGTACATTGATTATCTTGGTTCGATGCTTTCTACTGATGTACACACCTCCCATTTGTTCCTAGGTAGCTATGGTGAAGTAATGCATGTAGCATAGATTTTATTCAGGTCACAATTAGCATTGATGGATATGCTAAATGCATGGTATATTCTGTACTTAATGAACAATACAGGACATGGATGCATGTGAGTAGTGAGTAGAGCAGTGGGTATTCGGTGTAGCAGGAGCAGAGATGGAAGAAAATAGGTGTGTAATGTCATGGTTGCTCTTTTGTGTTTTTTTGTTCACATTATCACCAAATTAAATATTTTGTCATATAGGGAGGGTTTGTTGTCTATTGTCACCTCAGTTTGGAATGGAGTTCAGTACGATAGGAGAGGCTTGTATGTTTTGGAGGTTAGAAAAAAAGTACACAAACAAATAGAAAGGGGATGCGAAGGTTGGGTCCTACAGATATGTTTGTGCAAATGAGGGCCATAGAATAAAAGATAAAAGGATCATCTAAGAAACTGTCCAAGGGCTGCAACTAGAATCCACCAACAAATTCGCATGGGTGTTGACCTGGAGAAACAAAATTATAAAGTAACATATTTGATTTTGGATCACAATCACATTCTTCACCTGGATCACAATCACATTCTTCACTTGCTAGAAACCTCACACTTGATGGTGTCTCAAAGGAAATTTCTAAAGATACAGGAATTTGGCCTAAAGTTACACATGGATTTGGTGATTTGCAAGTTTGTGGTTCACATAATCTTAGTTACACACTCCATGACCACAAGAACTATTTAAGACAAGCGGCAACAGGAAATAGCATATGGCCTAGTAGGAAGCATGCTTATGTATTTTCAATAAAAAAATGCAGAAAACCCTTCTTTCCGATATGCATTGCAAATTGATCGGGAAGAACTAATAGAAAATATATACTGGGTTGATGCTAAAATGCTCAATGAGTATTCATATTTTGGTGATGTTGTCGGTTTTGACACTACATTTGGAACAAACAAGGAGAGTATAACTTTTGAGTGTGTTTATTGGGTTTAACCACTTTAGGGAAACCACAGTTTTTGGTGTTGTTCTAATGTATGATGAGACATTTGAGTCTTTCAAGTGGCTATTTAAGATCTTCCTGAAAGCGCATAATGGTAAGCAACCTAAAACAATCTATACTGATCAAGATTCTACAATAGGAAAAGTGCAAGTGCATCTAGGCCACTAAGTGGATTTTGGTGTACTGAGTGACAACACGATTAAAAAAACTAACATCTTTGTGAGATGTTTGGGCAGGTGTAGGCGTCATGGACCTCCAAGTATCCCATGGACATGGTTCACCCGCACCCTGTCGGGTGGGCCGAGTGGTTTCCCTCGCGGAGCAAGCCGCGAGGCGACTTGAAGACTGAGTCAGCTCGGATGATAGGATAGGTACTGATCCTTCGAGGATATCCGTTCCCCTAATCACGGCATTGTAATCTGTTAAGTTCTACATAGCCGGCTTGTAACCCTAGCTCCTTCGCCTATATAAGGGGAGCTAGGGACCCTAGGAAATCTCTCGCATTCTGAACGCTCTAGCGCTCAATACAATCCATATACATCTTATACAAGATGTAGGGTATTATGCGATTAGCGGTCCGAACCTGTTTACATCGTTCTATCTGCCTTCACAATCCACTCGCCTACCCTCCTCGATCTCTAAAACCATCGTGTGGGTAACCCCGCGGTGGGCTGAGGGTGCTAAACACCGTCAGCAGGAAACTGAGAAATAAATTGAATGCCTTCCAAATTGAAAGAAAAAACCTTCATATATACATCTTATATATGTTCAAGCATAAATATTCTCACGTATTGAGAATCAAGGGTTTATATTGTATGTTCATCATGTATTGGAGATTATTTAATTGAGGGTCAACTCTTTAATTGGATATATTCATGGATCTCTCAAGTTAGAAATTCTAGTGATATAAATATTCACAATGACTTGAACCCTCTAATTCTTGGTTATCGATTACATATCATGGTCATCACATTCTCAACTTATAAAAGTGACATAGATGCTATTTTTTTTATATTTGGTTGTCACATTTATGGATGACGGTCTCCTAGCTAGTCCTATACTAGCATTTCATTAGCGTACTCCAATTACTAGCTAATTATACACCCGTACAACACCGAACACGGAACTCCTAGCTACAAACCGAACTGATGAGACACCGTACCAAACTTAACAGGAGCCAAGCCAGGTAGCAGCTAACAGTCTATGGGTGCTTGACATCTTGGGTGTAGATGTAATCCGTGTGGACTTCTGCCCATTTTGCGGTATCATCACACCGCAGCTCGCCCTTATCTGCTGAACTTCCTCCTGTACCCCCTCCCCTGGCGTCACTGCACGGTTCCTGCAGATATATTATTGAGGATGAGCAAAAGCACACAGTTTAATTATATTACATGGTATATACTTATGTGGAGTAGGAGTAGCTTGGAGCCTTGGACAGATGTATACTACTACTACCACAAATATACTCGTTTGAACACTAACACTTGGCAATACTATTGTGTCATCATCACCCAATGGGATGTCAAAACGTGGCTACTGGTAACACGCCTATATATGCTTTGGACCAGCAGGATGGATCATGTGCTGTATGTGCAGATTAGCATGTGGAATTGTATCGGCTGCATCAAGAACGGTTCTATATACTGTTCTGGGCGCCACCGCTCCACTGCTTCCCATGCTACTGCCCTCCAAGCTCTCAACACACCAGCAAAAGTTAACTAACAACAACAGCTGAACGATGCACTTTTTACTAATACCCCCAAGAGAGAAGCGTATAGACCAGTGCCAGCATCAGGCAGCAGCTCTCTGTTTCCCAAGCAACAAAAGAATACAATACTACAACTAGCGTTAATCTCACTGCAGCATAAGACTACACGCGAGCACTTGCACTGCACGAAAGCATCCATACCCATCGAAGTTGCACTTGCACTAACACGGCAAGATTCGGCTGAGCCGACCAGACATTTGAAGCAAAATAATAAACATGCAGTCGCTTTGCTGCCGCAGTGCAGTTTCAGAGAGGAACTAATAAGCAGACGAGTAGCATTGCGATTGAAAGATTCAGAGAGACGCTATAGCTCACCTGGGTGTCGGTGGTGGTTGTGCCAGCGCCATGGTTGGCACTGCCACCACCAAGGGCGCCGCCATGGGTGTGCTTCTCCTGCTCCCCAGTCGTCGTCCACAACAGCTTCCTGGACTGGACACCTTGAGCTAGCAGCAGAGTCATGATGACCACAAGGCAGCATGCCGCTGCCATGGCGGCTCTTCTCCCTCGCATCTACCAGAGTTGCTATGCTCTGCTTATTTGCTATACCACCATGGCCAACGGAAGCAGGACGACGATCATATATATAGGAAATGGAGGTTGCAGAGACAGAGGGGGCTCTCTAGATGGTGATGGACGTGTGCGTGGTTCCTTGGGGAAATACTACTACTACTACTACTACTACAGTACATACGCAGCAGTGCGCATGCACGCGCTGTCTCCGATGAATTGGTGGTAAAAATTAAACAACAAACTGAAGCCGATGGAGTTGTTCGATCATGTTTGACTTGTGCAACTGCTGCTGCACGCACGGATCGAGTATCTTGCCAGCAGAACACGAGGCCACCCCGGCCCGCAACACCTACGCCGGATCGAGGCCCTGCGCATACCGATGCGGGCATTTTAATGTGGGTTGACCAAGAGGGGATCGGAGACGACGACGACGACCTGTGCATGCATGGCATCGGGTGGAGCACGATGCGTGGCTAATCAATGGGTTCTTCCGGTCCGAAGTCAAATCTCAAATCTATACTGTTCCCAGCTCCATCCCCTTCTCCTTGTCCTCGCCGATATCAGGCAGCAGGGTTGGACATGGTTGGGGAACGGGACAGCGGTGCCCTCCCACGGGAAACCAAATGAGCACATGTCTATGCATCCACACGTGTCTTGTTCATGTGTGTGTGGGGGATCATGCATGCATGGTGGAAGGCACCAATTCTTTTTTCCCCGTACCGTTTGGAGCGTTGAAATTTCTAGTACATTGAAAACAAATTAGTGCTCAACGAAATAGATCTAGGTGCATCTGTAAAAAGATTTGACCCAGGTACCCTTTAGAGCAAGTATAATAAAGGGCTTAGAGCCCGTCTATGTGACACTTTTGCTTACGTGGAGGTGAGAGAGATGAAAATAGAGGAGAAGTGAGCTCTTATTCAAGAAACAGCTCTACACGGGCTCCTAAGCAAGATGAGAGGGAGGATGTTAAGTCAAGAGCCAAGTTTAAAGCCCACCTTATTATATGAGATGGCTCTAAGTGACATAGCACCAACTTAGAACCCATGGTGGGCTCTTATTATTAGCCTTGCTCTTATTATTGTAGCCATATATATGCGCCTAAACGATTTGTTTACCGTGTTAATTAATGTATAACCCCCAGCTCTATGGACTTTGTTAACCGCATCCATGCATGCTAGAGGCTAAGCTAGATTCTTGTGCATTAATTAAGGAAAAAGTCCATTTCACAACCTCAAACTATCGATGTCCGATTTTCAACCTTAACTACAAAACGGACCACTAATTAAGAACCTCGAACTATTAGAAATTGGATAAAGTTGGACTTTTAGCTAGTTTTGAAGGTGTTTTTCTATTTTTAACTAATAATTATTTTATCTCTATAAATTTATAATTAATTCATTTAAAATTAGAATAATATGAAACTTGTGCCATTTTTCCCCCAAAAATATAGTCTATCTAATATTTATCTGCTATGGATTATTTGGAATTTAATTATTTATGTTTCTCTCATGTTTTATCTAGAGAAACAAAACAATAAACTAGTATATTTTAGATCAAAATGACTCCAAATAGATCACAAGTATATAGATTATATTTAAGCAAAAAATTGGTATAGATTTTAGATTTTATTTTTATAATTTAAAGTAAACTAATTATGAATTTTAGAGAATATAAGATTTTTATTGCTTAAAAAATAGATAACCGCTTTCAAAACCAGTAAAAGGTCCAAGTTTGTCCGGTGTTTGTAGTTCAAGGTGCTCAATGTCTAGTTTCATAGTTTAGGGTTAAAAATCGGACGACTTGAATAGTATAAGGTTGTGAAATTGATTTTTCCCATAAGTATGATGGAGCACACTCTATGCATGGTCCAAATTGTAGAATGACTTCTTTGTGCGACAAATTTGTATGGTGTCTCGTTTGGGAATGGAGGTAGTACGACGCCTCCGTTCTGAAATAGGTATCATACGATTTTGGTAACAATTTTTAAGCTATGTGAGAAATGTCATATATACCCTCATTAAAGCAACTAGCTTAATATAATATTATATTAAACAGAGTTTTTGAATGACTCAAGTAACCAATGTAAGCTCAAGGAAGTAAAAAAGTTTTTATCTAACCAAATCAATGATGAAAATATCAACTAGCGGCAACGCAGAATAATGTTTGAATACACCGTGATGCCTCATGTCCAGGACAGATTTTTGAATTTAGAATGTCTCACGTGACAGGACAGTGGAAGTGTAGATCTAGGTTGGATTGGACTTGAGGAACTCGGATTGTCCAATAATAAGATACATGTGAGTATGTTACCTCTCTACCTGAACATATGGCATTTGTTCTGTTCAATAAAAGCTTGATCACGCTCAGTAGCCATATGTTTGGCTTGGGTAGCAGTAAAATTTCATTGAGAGCTTATTCTGTATGAGATAGAGGCGTGTCTCAAGTAAGATTAGTTAACGTTCAGCTCCATCAATGATTGCTCTCCAGATCCCCTATGTTGAGGTTCACCATGACCTTCAATTCGGTGGCCGAATTGTGGCCATGTCGCCATGATTATTTTATAGCCTTCACCTACCATTATTATCTTCTCAACCCGCCTGCTAAAGGATATATATGTAGGATTTCTTTCCTCCAGGTCAAGTATATCCTTTCGATTCACTTTTCAGTGTGTTGTTATATTCTTTTGACGTTACAATTAGTAAATAAAATAAATTCAGGGCATATATATATGTATGTCTAATGGACATAAGGTGGTGCGAGTCAAGCAAAGAAACGAATAAAAACTGCGCCTCTTGTAGGTTTAGCTTATTCTAATCCACTGTCACGTACGCAATGTCTATTTTATGCTCTATATGACCTCCCTTTCCACTGCTAATGCTGCACTGCTAGCCAGCTTTAACTCCCCACGCCAGCTTATACCATGTTATATATGCTACAATGGGTTGCCCATCGTAATCCTAGATAGGTCACTATACTTTTGGTTTCCCTTATTAGTAACATTAGGATGCAAAAGCGTTCTCAATTTCACCACGGGGTTGCTATTGCTCAGCGATGACGTTTTCGGCATATATTGTTTTGATCTTGCCAAAGTAACAAAGACAATAAGGGTGTACTAAAAGCTGAAGCCACTACAATTGTGGATGACAAAAGGCACTTAGCCCTCTAGTCGCATCCATATCTTGTCCATTTATATATAAAAAAGGTTTGCCAACTATAGATGGAAGAAATCAGCCATTTAGACCGCTGAGAACTGTTTTCCACCTAAAACCAAGGCAACAAGGATAACATGAAAGTTAGGTTACAGCTTACTTTCAAAAAAGTTATTTGCATGGTAAATTGTGCATACTTATATACATTGTCAACTCATGTGTAGTTTAGATAGCAATTGTAGTAGAGACGACATGTTTCAAAACCCGCGTAGAAATAATATATTGAGGGCTTGCGAACAACATAACCCGCCTTACATACCTACTTCTTGGCATCTTTGGTCCACCCATGTACCCTGAAGGTTGGGCGATGCCTGGCTCAACACGCCATTGGTCTCCACTTCATCCCATCCAATCCTATCCCCCCACGCTCTCTTAGCTAGCTCATCGGTGGAAATCTGCCTAGTGGCAAAGGAAGTGTTTGCGCGTGAGGCCATCTAACCTTTAATTGTGACAAGACGCCATGGGCATCAATGGGACTCAAATCCAACTTAGGAAGAAAAAAAATCTATGTGCTTTGATGTTCTGGATCTACACATCCATGAACTCGGTGAGGCACACATGGATGCCACATTGACGCATGGATCTCATATGAAAAGTGTGATAAGAAGCGGTAGGTGTGTGTTAGTGGCTGTGCCAACCATCTGTGGTGTTGACTTTAGTCCATAGCACATGTCTATCATCGTCCATATTGCTCGTAACTTCCCTAGGGCACATGTGTATGTGATAGATCTATGTTGGTGCCAATTATGGTGGAAGCAACCCTACACAGGATGATAGGTTATCTACTAATACTCCACGTGATATCAATGATGTGTTCAACTAAGGTTGATACCGCACATAATTACCCTAAGGCTTAAACATTAGTATCTACTCTAGAATCACTTACTTGAGTGACACATCCATTTTCAGATAGGTACCACGAACTTCAAGATTGTGCCTATTGGCTAGCGCGCAGTATTGTCATTGCTAGCATCTTGGAAACAGAGGTCCCTTGGGTCATCAAAGAAATGTCACCAGAGTAATGTGATGTTAGCAGCCAATAGGAAGAGCCATGGCATGGGGCCACATTCCTTCCATGAGGATGGGACCCAATGCTGACATATGGCCTCTACTATATGCTCGTCCACAGAGCGCACCAGTGGAGACTGCTACCTCTAGGGCCCTAGAGGGGACATGCGTAGCCCATGATGAGGATGTTCACCTTCGCATTAAATGCGAGGGTAGGAATGTGATCAAATCTCGCATGCCGCATGCCTAGCAATGACAACACCTATGCTGCACGGCCCAGTCACTAAACAAGTTCAGGCATGGTAGGTGACTAGCATTGTACTTTAGCAACCCAACACAACGCAACAGGCGTTATGTGGACCAATGCGGAGTGACATGCACCCATGTTGCATGGCGTGCGGAGAAAAACGTGATGCATGAAAAGAAATTTGTTGTGCCCATAGTTGGTAGGCAGTGGGTCTGTCCCCTGTAGGGAGGTCCCACTTGTCAGCCATACGCCCATACATGTAATCCTCTCGTCTTATAAAAATGAGAGGAAGACCCCTGTATGGAGGATGACTCACCTGATCTTGTGCTCCCTAGAGCTTACTCTCTTTCTCTCAGGCAATACAATCTACTCCACACGACATGTAGGGTGTTAAAGCTCTAGCGGCACGAACCCCTCCAAACCTCATGTGTTCATTTGTGTGATCTAGGTGTTCTTACCTCACCTACGCTAGCCGTATTAGATAGTGACGAGTACGCTAACTCTCACCTCACCCCATTTGTCAGTTGACAACGGTCATCGTTGGCTAGAGTGTCTTTTAGATGGTTTGTTTGTCACGGAGTTTGTGCCCGATTATAATTTTCAAGATTGGATAGTATGATGGGAATGTCATTTTAACTAGAAAAGAAAAGAGAAGCAACAATAATAAGGAACTTTGGTTTGAAGGTACTAATTGGGCACCACTTTCTCGATTTTAGGGAAAATCTCTAATTTGATCTTATTTGGTTGTATCTATTACGGTTTTGTTGAAGCTGTTGTTTTGAATTTGAAGGATTTACTCTTTAGGGTAAAATTTTATGGTTTGTTCTTTACTGGATGGGTTATTGTCACACCCGGTTTTAGAAACAAAACCAAGTGCTAACCATGTATGTGCCAGGATCAGTTTAACCACATACACGGCATAAACAAAAGTAATAACACAACCAGTACTTTAACTTAAGAGTAATAACCATTATTACAGACCATAAATGTCTTTAACGAAACCGAGTATCTGAACGAAAACGAATTAACTAAACGACAGCGGAAGACGACCGTGATCCACAGGCAACTGACGGATGGCACACCAGCCTAGAACTCGTCGTAGTCCTGGAACTCCTGGTTAGGATCACCACAACTTCCTTCTGGATCTGAGCAGCGGTTGCAATGGATGCAACGGGTATAAAACAAGCAAGAATGAGTACATAACGCACTCAGCAAGTATTCCGTTTAAGATAAAAGTGGACTGGCTTTATAGTGGTTAGGCATAGCAATTGCTTTTAGTTAGTCAAGTTTTAATTACTAGCAATGATTAGCATAACCCATCCTTTTATTATAAAGACAGTAAAACATATTTAAAAGATAAGCATGAACCATAACCATATCCATCATCATCACCATAGTCACCATGAGCCATTCACCTTGAAGCTGAAACTCTAATCTGTGAGGGTCCAGGCCGCTCTTAACCGTGAGCACGGCTGATATATCAGTTTTAAACACTCTCGAGAGGTTGTACAACTTTACCCACAAGTCATGATTCCCATTGTGCCCGAGGTTTGCAAAGCCCCATTTATTCATACCTTAGATGAATCGGCAGGGTTTCATTACGAGACCTTTACAAAGAATTCCTAGAGTTATGGCCCACTCGTTACAGGTTACTCCAGTTAACTAAAGATATGAGAGTTCCGTTCCAAAGGGTGACAGTCAAACTGCACCACATTGGCAAAGGGCAAAGTCCCATATCCCCCAGACCCCTCATACGCCATGTTTCAGGAAAGTAAGCCAAAACTCTAGTTCATCTAATTAATCAGTCAAGCCCAGTGTCCATGTGAGTCCTGTGGTTGTACTGTTTTCCTGGGTGGTCGCTCGGCGAACCGATCCTTAGGGCGAAGCACTTGAGCAAAACCAACAAAACATGCTCAAGTCTCCATGTTATTAAAACCAAACTTTTATCATCAGGTTCATCATTACTTAGTCAAGATTAGCAACATAAATAAAGTGAGTTGAGCGAAAGCAACTAATTTACAACATCACAGCCCTCCCAGGTTATAAAACATGTAAAGGTATACGAGGCTAGTCATCCTTATTAGGAGCATGCACATTAGGCTCTAGATCATGTGATTAAAGTAAATAGGACATAGGTCAAAGAATACTTGCCTTCCTCAGCAAAAACTTGCTCAGGAACTTCCCAAGATGGATTCTCGACAAACTCGGACGGAACGTCGGCTACACGTTGCATACATACAAGCAATAAGCATTTAATTAACTAAAACAGTACACCAAACATCATAAACAGAGGTTAAAAAGGTTTTAGAATTAATCTACACTTTATTACGATTCCGTAGGTTCAAGAATCGTCCAAAACGGAGTTAAAACGCAAAAGATATGAATAAAACAAGTTTAAAGGCTTAAAATAAAGAAAATTTGAAACTCCAGGGACTAAACTGCGAAAACCAGGGACCTAACCGTGAAAACTGGACTGCGGGTTGATTTTCCAGAAGCTCAGGGTCTAAATCGTAAAACCAGGGACCTAGATCTAATAAATCTGGACCGCGGGTTAAATCCAGGAAAGCTCAGGGACTCTTTAGCAAAATTACGGCGCTGACCGGTATTGACCGGATCGCGGTGCGCTTACAACCGTTGGATCTCGATCGGACGGCAGGGAAAAGATCGGGGACGGTAGGAGAGAGCGGCGGCGGCGGGGTGACCGGCGACGGCCATCGGGCGCGGCGGAGGATCACCGGAGCATCGCGGGCTCGCGGTTCCAGTGGCCTAGGGTTAGAGGAAAAAGGCGCGGGAGCGAGCGGGCGGCAGTGCGAAGCTGGCGAGGCGGTCGCGGGTGGCGGTGCATCGGCCGGGGGCGGCGGGCGACGGAGCAGGGTGGTGGAGTAACTCCGGCGAGAAATCGCCGTCGGTGTAGGGTACGATTGAGGACGGGATCGGGTTAGTTAGTTTCCATACCTCAATGCGAAGGCGCGGGTGTAAGTGTGGACAACGGCGAGGCGACAACGGCGTACGGCGACTTGCGGCGGCGTCCGCGGGCTCTCTGCGTGGAACGACGGCGGCTAGGGCTCGGGCTTCGGGTGGGCACAAACGCCGAGGGCGGCCGCTTATATAAGGGCGGTGCCGCGGCTTGTAGGAGAGGAAAAGGAAAGGCGGCACGAGGGAAGGAAAGTCCGAGCTCGGCCGGACTTGGAGTCCGCCTCGGACTTGTGTCCGCGCGACGCAGGCAGGGAGAAGGAAAGCGGGATTGCGGCAAGGAAGGGCGGAGGCGGCGCGTGAACCTTCGGAGGCTGGGCGAAGGACGCGGAGGCGCGGGACCGAGACCACGGCGCGGGCGTGGCTTGAGCTCGCCTCCGTCGGGGTCGGACCGAGAAAGGAAAGAGGGAGAAGAGGGATGACAGGCGGGGCCCGCCTGGCAGTGAGAGGGAGAGGAGGGGCGCGGGTCGGGCTGCCTCCCAGCTGGGCCGGCGCGTTGGCTGGGCCGCGGGGTCGCTCGGCCAGGCGTGGGCGAGCTGGGCCGGCGGGGAAAAGGAGAAGGGGGAGGGGGACTGGGCCGCGGGGCGCGCGGGAAAGGAAGGAGGAGGGGCTGGGCCGGCGGGGTGCTGGGCCGGCTCGGGCCAAAAGAGAGAAAGAGAAGGAAAGGAGGAAAAAGAAAATTTTCCTGGGTTGTTTGAAATTTGAGAAATTTTGGAGAGATGCAAAAGAGTTTAAATTCAAACTTTGAACACTGCAAATCACCCAATAAAAATATGCAAGGACATGAGGGTTCAAACATGTGATTCCTATGATTCTTTTTTTAATTAATTATTTTGAAATCACATAGAATCAAATAGGTGTCATGTATGATCAAACAATATGAACAAATTAAATTGGTTCCAAAGATTTTATTTGTGGCAAAATTTAGGGTGTTACAGTTATGGCAAAAATTGTGTGTTTTGTGCGTGTCATTTCCTTTATGGAAACGCTGCTTTAAATTTCTTCGCCGTTCACGTTTTGCTCGGTGATCTGAAAAAGGATAAATTTATGTGGTGTAGATCAAAATGAGACATAAATGATGCTTATTTTTTTCTTTATTTGTTATGTTGTGTAACCTTAACTAACTATATAGAGATCGAAAGTGGAATTAATGGAATTGTATCATTTTCATGTAACTATCATAGAAACTTCCATCCTCAGAAAAAAGATGACGTGCAATAAAAACAGTATGGTGGCCTGACAAGTACTAAAGCAAAGTTTGGCTAAGACAGTAACCTGTTATTGAGCTCATGGTGGTGGTTGAGAAAACTGGGAAAGACAACGCTTGGTGTTTCAATAAAGTTGATGGTCAATAAGTGTCACCATTAACAACTCCTATGCAGTCAGATTAGTAAGCCCAGCTGCTCTTTAGGTATTTGTAAAAAATGTCCTACTAAACCTCTCTGGTACTACGCAACTCCAAATATACGAGTTTTGCTTTTAGACATGTCCAGTTGTCTTAGAAGTATCCTACACCAAATTGGAACAATTATTGCCGCTAATGGCTTTGGTAGGTAAGCAAATCAAAACTGTTGATATGCAAACTAAGCCTAGGATGCCTACAACCTAAACAAGATTGTGGTATACTCTTCGATGTCGGTTCACAAAAGGAAAAAGTCCATTTTACAACATCGATTTGTCACTGTCGTCCGATTTCCAACCTTGAATTACAAAACCGGATAACCAGGACCCCTAAACTAACCAAACCGGACGAAAAACCCCCTTGGCCATATTGGAAGCGGTTTCGGATGGTGGCTTCATATTTTTTTAAACAACAAAACATTATTTAATCTATAAAAACACAATTAATTTATTTTAAACTAGAAAAAACATGAAACTTGTAACAAATGATATCTACAAATATAATCTATGTATTGACTATATGTTTATAGATTTTTATAACCTATTTGTTGCTATTTTTAATATTTTAATGAGAGCAATAATAAAATATTTGTAGGAATAAATGAGTTCTAATTATTTTCAAATAGAGCATCAATAGATATATTATATTTTTAAAGAAAAATTGGTACATATTTTTTCCTAATTTAAAATAATTTTGCTATGAATTTTTAGAAATTAAATAAGTTTTATTTTTTGGGAAAAAAAATACAAAACCACCATCCGAAACCACTTTCAATTGAGTCAGGGGTTTTTCGTTCGGTTTAGGCAGTTCAAAGGTGTTGATTACCTGGTTTCGTAATCAAGGTTGAAAATCGGACGACCGTAACACTTTTGAGGTTGTAGAACGGACTTTTCTCTTCACAAAATATGTTCATTGATGATGCCTGTCTCCAAATCAAGTTCCAAATACTGCCTAACGTCAACACATATGGACAAAAAACACTCTTCTGCATACTGTGTTCAGATCTGAGTTGCCACCAGCAGTCAATCTCATTATGTATGGCCCTGTATCTGTAGGGTAAATTAGCTATTTAAATAAAGCACATCGGATCAAATTAAAAGCCTCCATAAAAGGATAATTGATTGACCAATCGGCGGTACCAGAAACCTTACGGCCCTGTTTGGAAGCGCAGTTTTTCAATACTATGGTTTTGAAATACTGCTGTATATTTTTTTTTGTGACAGGAATATTATGGTTTTCATATACTTTAGTAAAACTATAGTATCTTTTGAAACCAGCAACCGTTTGATTCCATAGTATTCTTATCTACTATCAACCCCAAATCGGTCCCAAATCAGCATCACATCAACAAATACTCAGCATCTCAATAGCAAATACTGTCATTATAACACAACGGCGGTGGCTTGGGTGTGTACCAAAGCCATCGACAGGGCAGCTTGGGCCGGCGCAGGGGAGGAGGAGGCAGAGGCCGGGAGGGCCTCGTCGGGGCTGGTCGCAGGAGACGTAGGGAGGCGAGGTTGCAAGGTCGGCACGGAGGAACGGGCCCGGTGGAGGGAGGCGGACCGGCGTGGGGAGCAGGAGGCGGAGGTTAGGCCGGCCTCGCCAGCGCCGGTCGCGGAAGACGGAGGAAGACAGGCTGGTGGCAGGAGGCGGGCTGCGCGCGGGGGAGAAGGAGGCAGAGGTTGGGGCCGGCCTCGCCGGCGCGGGGGAGAAGGAGGCGGAGGCCGGGGCCGGCCTCGCCGGCGCCGGTTGCGGGAGATGGAGGGGGTGGGGCTGGCGGCACGAGGTGGCGTCACGGTGGAGAAGGAGGCGGAGGTTGGGGCCGGCCTCGCCGGCGCGGGAGAGAAGGAGGCGGAGGCCGGGGCCGGCCTCGCCGGCACCGGTTGTGGGAGATGGAGGGGGCGGGGCTGGCGGCGCGAGGTGGCGTCACGGTGGAGAAGGAGGCGGAGGTTGGGGCCGGCCTCGCCGGCGCGGGAGAGAAGGAGACCGGCCTCCGCCGGCGCCGGTTGCGGGAGATGGAGGGGGCGGGGCTGGCGGCGTGAGGTGGCGCAAGGGGCACCGCCGGCCGCGATGTGGGATGTGGCGGCGGTGATAGATGCGTGGGGGGAGGGGATTAACGTGTGGGAGATGTGCCGTGAGACAAAAAACTGAGGTCCAAACCACAGTTTTCAATACTGAGAAAATACTACAGTTTTGCTATACTACAGTATTCAAAACACAATTTTGGAAGAGCTAACCAAGCACCTTTGGAGTAAAAATACCATAGTATTCTGCAATACTATGATTTTGAAGCAAAACTGCAAAAATACTGTTATCAAACAGCCCCTGGAAGCATGCAACTAGTGGCATTTGGCCTCGACTACAATTCTTTGTGGCGTCACTGTACATAAGCATATTGCTATCATATCTTGACACGGGAAGAAAAGAAAGAAAAGGCAATGCCGCTTTGCCAAAATGAAATGACTTGGTAATAAAGTACCTCGTGGAGACAAGTGCACAATTCTTGTCCTTTTGTGTACAAAGCTAAAACATCTGTGACATGCATGAGGGAAAGCTCAGAGGAGAGAGAGAGAGAGAAGATGCAGGATTTCTCAAAGTTTGGCTTCAACACATGCTGCGTGGTTTGCATGCAAATTTTCCAATGAAAAAAAGTGGCCAGAACTGCCGAATTGAAGTGGCTCTTCCTGGCCGAAATTTTCCACCCCAGAACCAGAAGAAGGAAGAGTGTTTCTGAATAAAGGCTTATCACCACCTCCCTATCACCCTACCACGGTTGGCGTGTGGCGCTTGCATTGGCAAATAGGATAAAAACAAATTTGCCACCAGAGGACAATGACGTATATCCCAAAGATCGACAGGATAATCTTGCATGAAGACGCAATAGGACGCAAAAGGGAGGCTCGCTCTCAGCACAATGCCTGTAACTTTAGGGCTCTTTTCTTGCGGTTCAGAGGAACTCCCCCTCTCCTCAATCGTCATCTCTCTCCCTCCATCGATCAATCAATCACAAGGCTCTCTCCTTTAAATACAGCAAAGCTCTTCCCAATTATCTCCTCCTCATTGCAACTTTGCACAAAGAGAGAGAGAGAGAGAGAGAGAGAGAGAGAGAGAGAGCTACCTGCAACAAGTAGCTAGCTTCCAATCATGCAGAGAGACATGGCGACGTTGGCGTGGCACTCGCTCGGCGCAGCAGACTTCGCGAGCTTCTACCTGCTGCAGCACGGCTCGCTCGCCCACGCCCACGAGCCGTCCCGCTCGGCGGGCAGCAGCGCGGCAGGTGGCGGCAATGGTTCTTCTTGGTGCGCCGCCTACGGCTGCGGCCACGGCGCCGCGGGAACCGGGGCTAGCATGGTCGTCGCGGGCGAGCCGCCGGAGCTGACGCAGGACACCGCGCGCGCCGAGCGGAAGGCGAGGCGGCAGGCGTCGAACCGCGAGTCGGCGCGTCGCGCGCGCGCGCGGCGGCGCGGGCAGCTCGACGAGCTGTCGGCGCGCGTCGCCGAGCTCCGCACGGCCAACGCGCGGCTGGCCGTGGAGCTGAACCGCGTGGGGGCCGCGCGTGCGCGGCTGGCGCGGGAGAGCGCGCGGCTCAGGGAGGAGGCCCGCGCGCTGCGGGACAGGCTCGCGGTCGCCGAGGCCGCGGCGTCGGGGAAGGACGACGCCGGTGACGAAGAAGCGGGGGAAGAACACCGACGAACGGACACGGAGTAGGCGAGGCGTCCGACTAGATGCCATTGCCGTGCATAATTTACTAGGACGAGAGGAGAGGACCATTTACTATGAGTATTGACTATTGTTCATGCGTGTGTAGCAGTAGTAGTCGAGCTCCTGAGATTGCTCACCCTATGTCTCCGAGCGCCTGGATCATTGAGCTCCTAAGGTCGAGAACATTCAACTAATGGTTTTGGATTATTCTGTTTCTAATATACAGTAATTACGAGGCCCTGTTCTTACGAGAATTGAGTTGCATCGTGTGAAATCACCATAGCCATTACTCCCTTTCGCTCCAAATTACAGTTATTTTTAGGGCCCTTTTGCAATGCAGGATTTTCATAAAAATCGTATAAAAATTTCATAAGAAACAGTCCAGTTTTACAGAAAAAAACGCAGAAAAATGGAAATTATTTCCGCATTCCAAGGAGAGCCTAGATTTTAAATAGATTCATGTATTTTTTATAAATATGTTTTATACATCCGAACATGAATAGATAGAAACGTTTTGAGACGGAGGGGAGTTAGCCGCCGGAGAGGAACACCAGCGGCCGCCGACCCAAACTTCTATCTTCTGCGGGGTAGGCGAAACGGACTCTTGGCCTGGACATCATTGGGTATCTGGGTAAATGAGTTTCTGTAGGCTCCGAAAGGCCCAGTGTATACAGTGGCAGGAGATTGGCGGCAACATCCATTGTCTACTCTTCTGTTTTGGGGAAACTGTGGACAATTATGGAGCCTACAAACTTCACCAGTGGACAGAGCCTAAAAAAGTACAGGGATCAGAGACATTGACACAGCCAAGTCCAATAGGTACAGTAGAGGCGTGGCCTATTTTGATCAGAGACTGTTCGTTTGCAGCGTTAACGCTGCCATAATATAAATAAAAAATAAATAGAAATTTTTGGACCACACTATTTCCATCCTATGGTGGAGACTGGAGAGGCAAGGTGGCACTGTGGCGGCAGCGTGGCCACCAAACGCTCTCTGAGTCCAAAGAAAACCCACTGGGCACAGGCGCCAACCGCCACGACTTCACGAGGAACACCTGCTGAATATCAAATCAAAACCTTAGTAGAATTCGACCCAACCAGTGCGAGTGCAAATGCGCAATGCATCAAAATCAGAACTCCAAGCTGACCATCAATCTGCACTTTTCTCAGGACATGGTCACAGCCTTCTGCAGAATCCGAGCCAACGATGCTGCTGCCATTTGCCACCAAAGGGAGCGAAAAAGATACTCGGCATATATAGTCTCAGAATTCAGTGTAAACATGCTTCGCCGTCTCATAATTTCTGTGTAACTATGGTTCGTTCAGTAGGCTAAATAATGGAATATAGGGTAAATGCTGAAGCCCTGCAACACACTGCAAGCTGCACACAAACAATTGCTGCTTGCAACTCATTACAGCCTCGGACCAAAGGCATGCAAAATTTGTGGTATTTCTTTTGGGGAATATATCATATATCTGAAAGTATATGCATCTGACTTAATCATGAAACATGTAATGTATCAGTTACTTGATTGAATCCTATTGGTCAGAAATCGCAGTGCAGTCTCATAAGCAGTGGTGAAAGATGCTATCGCTCAGAGGCATTTCAGCAATAACATCAGCAAAATAAGCAAAACCTTCAGATGTACCACAAGCAGAGCCCGGATGAAGACACAAACAGTCGATCAGTTGAAACTTGGAAACCAAAAAGAAGGTAAACTTACAAGGATTATGGAATAGAATGTACATTTACACTCTAGGAGAGGGCACACATAAATGATATCTCAAAACAAAACTACAGAAAACAGTCAGCAGGCCAACATTCGTCAGAACATCGTAGTACTATGCATTGAGTAACTTTTAACATAACATCAATGTTATGCCCCTCTCTTCTCCAGACACTAACAGTCTACAGCAGCAGACTTCATCTAGTTACCACTGGCTACTGCTGAGCTAACACTTGCTATCACCAGAGTACGTGAAAAAAAAATTGAAGAATTAGAAACAGTCACACAGCAGGGTCCAGGAATTTCGTGTAACATAATTCATTCTATAGCCTGAACCCTAGAACAGGGGTAGGTGTTGGAATACTAAACCACGCTGGAAAATACGAACGGACAGTTGCGTCTTGATATCCAGTCTCTGACCAAGGAATGCAAAAATTGCAGTGTTTGTTCAAGGGCCAGTATATAATATCATGCTGCATCAGATACTTTATTAGTGTTGCGGGGAAGTGAATTCATAGTGTAATCCAATCACTAACTCAGCATTGGCAAAAGATATGTATCAGTCATAGGCATTTAAGAAATATCAGCCATAGGCATTTAAGAAATATCAGCCAAAGAAGCAAAATCTTCTGGTATAACATCAAATACAGCCCAGATGAAGATAACAAGACGTTCCAACAAACCAGTGCAATAGCTTGACATGACCATAATTAAATGGCATGGACGTTCATAAACTAGTAGTGCCCTAGAAGAAAGCACACATGGAGACAAAAGCCACAGAGATCAACAGCAGGCCAACATTCACATGAAAATGACCAGTGTTGATGCTGAAATATGAGTAGTAAGCACTGAGTAAATTTTAAAACTGGCTACTGCCCCCCTCATTTTCTAACCCTTAATAATCATACTAGAGAAGCTCCATCTGATATCTTATCAACATTTTTTTTCTTTCAGTCTGTACCCACTGGTTGATCTAGATACCGATTGTGTGTAGAACATTGCGTGACATGCAGCTACATAACATACAAAAGTCAATACCGGTTGAAACGGTACTGTTTAAAATAGCAACCATATGCTAAACAGTACTGGCACAATTCACTTGCCTAATTACTTTTTCAAAGCACCGCATATACATTTGTTGAAGCCAACAGGTAGGCATTGACTAAACTTGAGACCCCAAGCACAGAAAACTTTTTTGTTTTCAAATTTCAATGTTGATTCTGGAATCATGATGGAGGTTACACATGGAGCGAGCAATATGATAGCCCAGTAGTACAAACATATCAGTGGCAATTCTCTGAAAAACAATGAGAAAGCATTTGCTATGTTATTGAAGCAACAAGACCTATGTACAAATGTTACGACAAACATTCTTACCATTCAACTCAGAAAGCACAAGAGCTAAAATCCTGGAGAAAAAAAAAATCAAGGTCGTAGAGGTATGTTTCCGGCGGCATGCAAACAACCTCACAGAATTCAATGAGTGAGATTACTCACTGCTGTGCAACGACAGAATTGCACCCAGCACATACCACCAAGCGGCCCTGGCTCAAATCTGCATCAGGGTACCCAACTGCGCCGACGAGCCGCCGCCAGCAGAACGGCGCCTCGCCCTCCGCCGCTCGTACTCAGGGTCGTCAGTGGGCAGCTCGTACCGGCACACCGGGCAGGTGTTCCGGATGGCGAGCCAGGGCCCAATGCACGGCCCGTGGTAGAAATGCCCGCACGGGAGCCGCGTGGCGAGCTCCCCCCGCGCGATCCCGTCCTTGCACACGGCGCAGCCCTGCGCGGCCTCCTCCCCTCCGACGGCCGCCACCTGGAGCCGCTCCACCGCCGCGCGCGCCGCGGGCGGGGCGCCCCCCGCTGTCGCGTCCGCGAGGTGGCCCGGCAGCACCTCGAAGTCGTCCTCGTCCAGCGGCACCGGGAGCAGCTCCCACCCGACGCCGCTCCGGAAGACGCTGTCGAGCTCCGCGTCGCCGTCGCCGAAGTCGAAGGGCCGCTCGTCGGAGAAAATGGAGTCGTCGTCCCCGCTGTCGATGCCCTCCATCGCGCCCAGGATCTCCCCTTCGTCGAGGAATCCGAACACATCGGCCTCGCCGCCGCCTTCGATCCCTCTCCCTCCCTCTCCTTCTCCTCCTCCTCCTCCGCCGCCGCCGAGGCCGGGGGCAGCGTCCGCGATCTCCTCCCACTCGACGCTCGCGATGTCGTCCTCGAGACAGTCCCAGAAGGCCGGGGAGCGGGGAGGACGCGAGGGGGAGAGGCAGAGCAGGTCGGGGTCGGAGTCGAAGGAGAAGGGGGAGCCCGGCGTGGGGGTTAGGGTTTCGGGATCGAAGCCCGGGGAGAGGGCGTGGCGCGGGCAGGCGAGATCCTCCTCGATGGACTCGGAGAAGGAGACGTACGAGAGGTCGCCGAGCCCGTCGTCGCCGACGTCGAGGAAGAGCTCGTCGTCCAGGTCCGCCATGGGCGGCGGCGGAGGTCGGGGGGGAGGGGAACGGGGTGGGTGCTGGTGGTGGTGGTGCGGCCGTCGCCGCGTGAGGCGTGGCGTCCCCGTCTCGTCTCGGTGGTGCTGCCGTGCTGCGGACTGGACGTCTGGTCACTCACGCGGCTCACGCCGTCACGTGACCCTGGGATGCGCCTTGCGACAGCATTTACGGAAATCTAGAATACGCCTTTGCGGGAAACAGAACTGCGTCGAGAGGGCAAGCAAGCGACGCGGCAAGCCGGGCAGGGAGAGGAGAAGGCGAGGCGCTACAGGCGAGTGACCCAATCACCTGACACCACCTCGCCGTCGCGAGATTCCAGGGCCGGGGGCCAGGCCAGTCGGCTCTTGCGTCGACATCGACGGGGAGAACCGCTGTGGGCAGGGGGCGAAGAACTGTAGCGCGTGACAGCGAGAGGGGTTGATTGGATCCATTGTTTTGGGCGGTCTGATTGCGGCCGGCTGGATGCAGCTCTGCGTTTCGTGGCTATAATAAAGCGACGGGGCCCTTGGGCAGGCCACGGGGGAAGAGAGAGTCCTCCTCCCGTCCACAGATTCTTAGGCTTGAGATCCGGGACGGTACTGAGGAAGCCGGATTGCGGAAGGCAAGGTGTGTGTTCTTGGCTCTCTTCCCATCTTCCTCGCCTTGTGGTTTTATTGAGGAACCGAAGGTACTTGCTCGGTTTGCACTGGATTGTTTTGAGAGTTCATTTCTCGGGATTCTGTGGTTGTGCCGGGGTTATCTGCAGCGAACTGTAGTAGATGGAAATGGAGGCTGATTTTCGTTTTTAGTTGCTGGGTTATGTTCCAGTTGCGAACTGTAGTAGATGGAAATGGAGGCTGATTTTCGTTTTTAGTTGCTGGGTTATGTGCCAGTTGCAATGTTGGATTATCTCAAAGTTGTTTGTTGATGTGGATTGTGCTGGGAAGAATGGATTTTGGCCTGCTTTAGCCGGCCTACTTCACTTGTAGCCACAAAAAGAAGAGAATCATGAACCATAAGATTCATTTATAGGCCCTTTGTTTTCCTTACTTTTGTAGCCTTGTTTTAGGAAGCTTTTTTTGGGTGTGCACACTCTTAACTATGAAAGGAAGATTTGTTATCATAATTGTTTTCTTCTTATGATGGATCCATACCCATTTATGTGAGTAGAGTATTCTGGGTAAACAACATAAGAAATGGAAATCAGAATGAAGTGTCATAATCCGAAGCAAGCTAGATTTTATCATAGGTATATCCAAGTAAAAACAAGTGTAGCTGGCTATTCAAATCAGTAATCTGCTGCACCGGATTTCTCACTTTAAATGTTTTCGTATCCAGGAGTGAGAAACATGGGGATTGGAGATGGATCGTCAAACGTGAACTGGCAGTCAGTGCCTAAGGAAATAAGAGATGAGACCACACCACTTCTTCCAGTCAAAGTGGAGGAGGACAACGAATTTCATGAGTTCGATGGTGCTTCATTCTCTGGGGCGGTTTTCAATCTGTCGACCACCATAGTTGGGGCTGGAATCATGGCCCTGCCAGCGAGTATCAAGATGCTGGGCATCATCCCGGGGATTCTAATGATCATCATTGTGGCACTGCTCACAGAGGCGTCTATCGACATGCTTGTCAGGTGCAGCCACCAGGGTAAGATAACGTCGTATGGGTGGCTGATGGGCGAAGTTTTCGGACAGTGGGGAAGAATTGCGCTGCAGGCCTCTGTCATCATAAACAATGTCGGCGTGCTGATTGTTTACATGATTATCATTGGTACTATTAAACTCAGCATTCTGCTAACCTGCCCTCTACTTCTAATATTACTTTTGATTTTTGAACGTTTTAAGATGTACAACTGAAATGGTAAACTCAGTTATGACCTTCCTGACAATAGTTTCTCTCCTGTTAAGAAAACAGAGTGAGAAGGAAATATTCCTGTTGACTAACACCTTTATACCTTAAAATGAACAGCTTTATATGCAATGAACTGCAATTAATACTGGTTCTTAACTTTTTATAGGTGATGTATTATCTGGAACAACATCAGCTGGTGTCCATCATTGTGGTATATTGGAGGGCTGGTTTGGAGTTCATTTGTGGAATTCTCGCCCCATTGTTCTTCTTGCTACAGCTTTTTTGGTGTTTGCTCCATTGGTGAGCTTTAAGCGTTTGGGTATGTGTACATGTTTGCAACTTTGCATTTTGGGAAAAATATCCTTCTATATATTCCCTGTGGTTAGCTGCTATTAGAGTAAATCTTGTCATTTCTTGCAGATTCATTGAGATACACATCTGCGCTATCAGTTGCCCTGGCAGTGGTTTTTGTTGTAATTACTGCTGGGATTGCCATTATCAAGCTCTTCAATGGAACTGTAGCCATGCCCAAACTTTTTCCAGAATTGGATGGTCTTAATTCTATCTGGAACCTTTTCACTGCTGTCCCTGTTCTTGTTACGGCCTACATCTGCCACTATAATGGTATGCACTATCATTGTACAGATACTTTGATTGCTCAGATATTCAGATTCTAAATTCATCATGTTCATGATTCCACAGTTCACAGCATTGACAATGAACTTGAAGACAGAACACAGATCAAACCGATTGTGCGAACATCACTGGTCCTGTGCTCCAGTGTTTACATTGCCACAAGTTTCTTTGCATATCTCCTCTTTGGTGAGGGCACACTGGATGATGTGCTTGCCAACTTTGATGCGAATCTTGGCATTCCATTCAGCTCAGTCTTCGACGATATAGTGAGAGTGAGCTATGCGGCTCATGTCATGCTTGTCTTTCCCATTGTCTTCTTTGCCCTTCGGCTCAACTTGGATGGATTGCTCTTCCCCACATCAAGGCACATTTCTCGGGATAATAAGCGATTTGCCATCATCACCGTCTCTCTACTCATGGTAATTTACCTTGCTGCCATTCTCATCCCAAGCATTTGGGATGCATTCCAGTTTACTGGTGCCACAGCTGCCGTCCTTATTGGTTTCATCTTTCCCGCCATGGTCATACTTAGGTAACTAAATGTTTATTCTTTGTGTATATTGCCTACTGGCCAACCCATTTCGTTTAACACATGACATCGAGACTTCAATTTCTGCAGGGATTCTTATGGAATTGCAACCAAGCGTGACAAGATTCTGGCTGTAACCATGATTGTGCTCGCTGTTGTGTCAAATGCTGTTGCCCTATACAGTGATGCAATGAACATCTTCCGCAGGAAGGAAGTTGCCTGAATTTCAGACCTCGAAGTATTGAGTGATGAGGATGCACGTCTCCATATTACAACACTCAGATGATACTAAGGAAGATGATGCACCTGGATGCCGCAAAGTGATATGATTTCTTTGTCAGTATCTCAGAATTTGGTCACTTAAAAGAAGCGGGTGCTTGGAGTTTCCTGGTCTTCTGTACACATATCGGTTCAGTATTGAATTGAGCCGCTTGAAATATATGCACATTTTATGCGCTTAAGCTAGCAGTGGAAGAGAGTACGGCTTGGAAAAAAAACTTTCTCCACAATAATATACAGTTCTGCAGATGTACTTTCTTAAAATTTGTTAAATGTGAGCATGGGCTTGTTGTCTCGATTCAGAATGAAATGATTGCATTCATCACTACTATATTTGTTCCTGCCTCTCTGCTGTTACCAAGAGGCACCATTTCTGGAGCTGAATCTTTCTGCATCTTGAAAGGTCGCGTCGCCAACCAATCATGAGGGCAAATTACGCATTCAGGGCCCAGGCTATTGCTTCCAACTTCTGAAATGAGCGACAGCTGAAGAAACTGAAATCGTTGTGTAACACATCACCCCCCCCCCCCCCCCCACCCCCTGCAAACTAAATATTTTGTTGTGGTTGTTAGCATCCAAACCAGCCAATTAGCGTATAGATAGAATCGTTGGAATCTCTAATTACCGATAGGCCTATCATTCTGTCTGTAAGGTACCTGTTTTATCAAAAAGAAAAGTAGCAACATGTTTCTGTCACTAGCAAGTTGTTTTTAAGTAGCAAATGAGTACCCTGGTGTAGGTTGTAGTGGTAGGATTGATGAGTATGATTAGGAAGAAACTCTTCACATAACGACAGTCCAATCATAGCATCAACACATAAACTAATTGCAGATGGCGTGTTTACAGCCACAAATTCAGATGCTTAGGCAAGTCAATCGCAGATCAATTCATTGAGAGGGACTCAAATGATGTTTCACTGAGTAATACAGTTTGATTTGTATTTTGCAAGCTAGCTTGTGATTTATCTGTGGTTCACTCTCCACATCAGTCTACAATTAGTTAAATGAGTGATTCATGTTCAACGACATACCTGTATAAAAATATAGTCCCGCTTTGGCCTTGTTGGCGCAAAAGGCTGCCCTCAATGGGAATCCCTAAAGAGGTTTTCTAAAACACTGTTTTGCACTGTTTGATATAAATGCGGTACTGTAGACAGATAGGAAAGTAGTTGGAATAGTGATAGGGAATGGGATTTGAGGAATGTTGTTGGAAATATTCTAAAGCCCTGCAATCAGGCTATATTAGTTGCCAGTTGCCACGTCAGATTTACATTTGAGTTGGAAGAGAGAAGAAAACTGGGCTATAGACAAATAGCCGAGTGCAGTACCGGCTCTGAGAAAATTGGTGAGAGAATGTGAGAATAAAGGCGAGCAATGTATTAATGATCAAAGTGTGATATACAGCTGGCTTATTATACAAGTGGCTATTAGGATGCCTACAAATGATGTGGTAAGGACATAAAGTCCACTACATTATTAACTTTGCTCTTCCAATTCAATCAATGCACAAACATTTATTAATCACAACATTTTAACCATAAATAAATCTTTATGGAGATTCAAATTGCCTTTAGATTTGTTCTCACTTCTCAATCAAAGAAGCCATTTTAACTAGGGGCAATCTAGTTAAACACGGTTAGAAAAGGCAATGGAATATGTTGTTTCAACAATAACAAGAAAAGAAAACTATGTTACACTTTTTTTACTACCATGTTTTCAAGATTTATTTAGAGACACATGGGTTGACCATAGCTTAGAGCGCGAAAATGGGGATACGAATATAATTCTAAAATTAGGGATAGTAATATACCGATGACAAATTTAGGTAATTTCTTGTCGTGTGTAAAAGCGTGTATCTCAAGTGGGACTAAAATCGGCCCAAGAAACCATAATGAAATGGACATCAAAATGAAATAGAGAACCGTACAACTTTCGGAAAGAGAACCACCTGAGCTAATCTCTTTGAATTTAGTTCGATTTATTTGTCTTGCATCGCATGAGAAAGAGGTTTTGGAGGAAATAGCAAGGGGAAATGCACTTTATTAATTTAGGGCTAGTTTAGCAACCCTATTTTCCCTAAAAAATTTAAAAGAATGGACGGAAAATTAGTTCATTTTCCCCTCTATTTCCCCATATCCTTTGGAAAAATGGGTTGCCAAACTAGTCCTTATATAAAATCCATTGTCTCATCTTACGATAATTAGTACCATGCGTTTCTTTGTTAAGCTTGCAATGTAATGGAAGCAACCATAATACTCCTACTTGGTTTGGTTTTTACTCCATGCTATGGGAGCAGTACTTCGATTCTGTGCGAGGTGTGGTGGATCTCGCTGCATGCTGTACCCTTGAATGGTTGTTCTGATCTCTCCTGGCAATACGCCTTCCCATAGCGTTTACGTTCTCCTGGTACTGGTAGTACAGTGCGTCTTGACTCTTGCTTGGCTGTGTGGTTTGGTCTCAGATCCTTGTCCTTGAGTACCCGATCCAAGAATCAAATGAGCACGCACCCTCTGCAGTGGCCGTGGGCGCATTAATCTGTATTGATGAGTTTTATTAGGCAGAAACGCTTCATGCCAATAAAGACAGTTCAATCCAAGACAAATCAATTTCAGATGGAGAGTTTTTCTTGGGGATGCTCATTTTCTAAGCTTGAATGGACAAGGAACATGACTTCTCCTTAATTAAAAAAAACAAGCAAATGTTGGTGGTGGTTTTGCAAACATTCCAGCAAACTTTTACAGGCACCAGTATCCCTTGTCTGAAACTGGTATACTGAAGTTGAAGCGCCTGCGAACTGAACTTCCTTATCTAGATGTTTTAACATGCAGTAGTAATCTGTTCTCTGCTTCACACAACAATATTCAGTGACCTTTTTTTTTTTTGCTTCATGTCCCCGTTGAGTCATTGACGTTGTCTCACACTGTCTTTGAGGCCACTCCAAGCCCTCTGCAATTGTCATCTGCAGGGTGCGTTGCTGAGCTGGTTGTTTGCGTGTGAAGCGTCGTGTGCCGTAAAATTTTGCATTGCATTTCCAATGAGATCGCAGTAACATGCAACGCCGTGCCTTCTGCTTCACATAATCACATTGCACTCCATATATTCGAACGCAAACCTTGCCTCCAAATCAACTACTGCATAGATACGTCAGTTAAATGAAATGCAGAAAGCAACCTCGTTTCCTAACATTCTTTTTTCAGAAAGATTTTTACTGACATTCTTTTCAAAATGACACACTCTGTCCCTGTTTCAGATCAGATTTCACACCAGACAACAGACCTTCAAGAGTGTAGTAGTAGTACAGAGAAGAAAAGAAGTGGTCCACGTCAACCTGCCTGTAGGTGGAGCCCAGTACAAACTGGGCCCCACTTGCCAGGGATGGGCGTTACCTGCCACCGCACCTGGAGTCAGCACTCTAGCTATCTCCAACCACGATCCTCGTCTCTGTTCCTCAAATCCGACTCCACTAATATCATCTGCGGTATATATAACAGTGCCAAATAGTATTAAAATCATTATTTTGAATCGCGTCATTAGAGACAGCCTTGTATCTTCTAAATTAATACTCATTTTACGTACTCCGCTTCAATCACGTGTGAGATGTTTTAGGTGCTTTATTCATCTACTTCTTTTGAGGAGGATGACAGATTTACATGGATTTTGACCATTTCATTTTGTGGTAGAAGAGAATATGTGCGGTTGCATTAAGTTTTCAGCAATTTAAGTCGTGTGTTGACAGATGAAGTGAGTTGTATGTTAAGTAGAGCTTTCTTTGTTCTTTTTCTTTCTTTTCTTTTTTTGTTTTTGGCTGAGTGTACTTTTAAATGCAGAGGGCAGAACATTATTTCATCTTGAAATAAAGTTTCTTTTATCTAAAAAAATCACTTGTGATATGCTAAAAAAATTTACAACCTTTAGCAACACCGTATCGGGACGATTCCACATCGTGCAGTCAATGTCCACTAGATCTATTTATGTTTGAGTGAATTCTATTTTACCCCCCTGAACTCATCGTGGAGTATGGAAACCCCCCTCCCCCCCCAAACTCCAATACCAGAAATGTTGCATCCCTAAACTATTGAAACCGAACAAATAAACCCCCTACAACAGTTCTAAGTAGTTTCAAAGGTTGTTTTGGCTGATGTGGCACGTGGGGCCCACATGCCAATACCATCACCTTTCCTTGCCTCTCAATGACATGTGGACCCTGTATTCCTCTCTCTCCCTTATCCATGCCACCGTGCCCTCCCTCTCCAACCCGCTCCGCCACCGGCGTCGCCTCCCTCTCCCTCGTCGCCGCCGGCTTCCTCTCTGTCCCGCTACGCCATTGCCTTCGCCTCACCCTTCTGCTGCGCCATCGCGGTCGCCTCCCTCGCTCGTTGCGCCGCCGCCGTCGCGTCCCTCTCCCTCTCGCTGCGCCGCCGCGACGATGGGGCGTGGGTGCCCGTGCTCCCCGCGCGGGGGCTCGTCCCCGCGACGCGGTGAGGATCCGGGTCGGCCCGCACCGCCGACGCGCGCGCGGGATGGCCCCGCACCTGGACTGCCGCGACCAGGCAGTCGAGCACTGCGGCACTCAGTGAGAGAGGAGCAGGTGGCGCGGCGGTGGAGAGGAGCAGGAGGCGCGGCGGTGGAGAGGAGCAGGTGGCGCGGCGGTGGAGAAGAGGAAGTGGCGCAGCGGCAGAGAGGAGGAGGAGGCGCGCCGACGGAGAGGAGCAGGTGGCGCGGCGGTGGAGAGGAGCAGGAGGCAGAGTGGAGGAGAAGGTGCGGCGGCGGCAGAGAGGAGGTGCGTCCCCAGGTGGATCTGGACGACGGCTGCAGGAGGAAGAGGGAAGCGATGGCGGCGGTGCAGCGGGAAGGAGAGGGAAAGGCCGGCAGCGGCGCAGCGGGAAGGAGAAGGAAGGGCCGGCGGCGGCGCAGTGGGAAGGAGGGGGGAGAAGGTAGGGTCCACATGTGGGCCCCCGCATGCCACATCTGAAACCAGGCTTCAAAACCACTTGTGACTGTTGTAGGGGGGTCATTTGTCCGGATTTGATAGTTTAGGGATGCAATATTTCTGGTATTGGAGTTCGAGGGGGGGGGTTTCTATACTCCTTGATGAGTTCAGGGGGGCAAAATAGACTTCACTCTTTATGTTTTCTAAGAGAAGACTCTGAACTAACTAAACGAGACAAAACAGCCTAGTCCTATTGAAAGTCCTATTGAAAACGGTTTCAGAGGTGGTTTCTTATTTCTGAAAATAATAAAACCTTGTTTAATATTTAAAAATCCACAATTTATTTTTTTAATCTGAAAATATGAAATTTGCAATATTTTTTATAAAATATAATCAATCTATTTGTGCTATGTTTGAACATATTTAGAACCTATTTATTCCTATACCTATTCTTAATTTATTGCTCCAAATAAAATATTAGAAATAGGAACAAATAAGTTCTAAAAACTCCAAATAAACCGCAAATAGATAGATTATACTTATAAAAATATTTAGTATAAGTTTTAGATTTTTATTGTTTAAAATAAATTAATGGAGAATTTTTTAGAGATTTTTTGTTTTTAAAAATATAAATCACCACTCAAAACCGTTTTCAACATGGCGAGAGGGTGTTCCATACAGTTTGTTTAGTTATCTGATTTATAATTCAGAGTTGAGAACCGAACGGCCTTTAAAGTTGTAAAATAGATTTTTTTTTCTAAAGCCAATATTTTCCTCCGCCGCCCCAACCTTTCACCGCGGCCCTCCTCGACCTCGCTGCCGCCCGAGCCCGTGGCTAGGATGCTCGTGCAGGGGGCAAGGACGACGTCGGCATGGCCGGTCCCTCTCTCCCCTTCCTCCTCTCCCGCCCCATCCCCGCCCTCTCTCTCCTGTCCCCGGCGTCCACCGGTCTTCGCTGTCTGGCGCCGGATCGGCGCCCCCTGTGGCCGGATCTGGTGTCCCCTCGCTCAGTGCACGTCTTTCTCCGGCGTTCGTCGAGCTGGGGTCCGCTGAGCGGGTTTGGGCCCTTCACTCCCGCGTGGGGGCTCCCTATCGTCGGCGGCTCACCGTCGCCCCCGCCTAGGGGCTCCTCGCCGGCGGCGGTCGGGGGGGCTGCTGGCGGCCAAATCCGGTGGCGCAGCTCGGTTCCGTGGCAGCGGCGGCGGCTTGGCCTGGGAGTGCTTGGGCCTGTCGCCTCCGCTTGGGTGCTCCTCGTCGGCGGCGTCTGCTGGCGGCCGGTTCCGGTGGTGCTGCACCGGATCCATCGTCCCCAACCGGTTCCGTCTTGGGTGCTCACGTTCCCGGCCGAGTCTGCCCGTAGGCCTTTCCTGCGTTCAAGGTTGGGTTGGATCCTTTGTCGCAGCCTTCAAGTAGCCTTCGTGCCGGTGGTGGAGGTGTCAGGCGAAAGCTGAGGCTGGCTACTTCAAGTGCCGACGGCGGCAACACCAGATGTGTGGCATTCTTCTTTGGGAGCGTCGTCGTAAGCACCTCTCCCTTACCGTGGGGATTCTCTGGGGAGGAGGGGGGAACCCTGCCTAGGTCAGCCTGGGCTGGCGGCAACGGCGTGCAACATCGTTTTCCTCCATAGAGGCATCGCTTTGGAGCCCCACGGTGCCCTGGTGGTATTCGGCTACCGCTGTTTGGGCTGAGGCCGTGCCTCTTTGGAACTGCTACCTTCCTCGCGCGCACCGCTCCCCTAGCCCGAGTTTCTGTGTCGAAGTCGGAGCTGCTTACTATAGGGTCGGTGATGCTGGGCAACGATGTCATGCCGCGGCTCTCTGGTTTTGGATGGGGTGGTGATCGTTGTGTGTTGGTGCGGTTGCCTTTGAGGTTCTGGCTGAAGCTCGCAGTGAGTTCGGATCCCCCGTTGGCGGTGTCTGGCTTGTTTGGAGGCAGGCGCTATGCTGAAGTCGGAGCTGCTGCGTCGCAGCTCGGCAACGATGACACCTTGTGCGCTCCTTTGGTTGTTGCTGATTTGTGGCAGATGGTGGAGGTCCGGTGGAGAAAGTCAGAGCTGCTTTCTTTGTGGTTGAGCTCGGCAACGATGACTTGTGCCAGTCTGCAGGGTCCGCCGTCGTGTTTTGTGTGGAGTGTAAATGTGGTGCGGCATGTGTTGAAGTCCCAATCGAACTGGCCGGTGTTGTGTATTGTGCGGTTCGCGTTGATGACCCAATCCTACCGGGTAAAGGTTTTTCGCTCTGTTTTCTTTAGAAACAGGATCAAGTCTTATATTTTTTTCTTAATTGAAAGACAGAGCTCCTGCCATTATCTTTAAAAAAACACTATCTTATCGTTCTATCTTATAGCCCTTTTTTTGGGAACTAACTGACCTTTCGGAATCTACTACAGCCTGTTCAGTTTGTCGAATCAAAGATGGATATATCTAATCATAGGATTATTGTTCCGTTGTCTTGGAGCCTCTGGAGTCTAGACAGTGAGGAATGATTGGAGTATTGGACTATACGGACTTCCAATGAAGTTTGACTCAATGGTTTCAGAATGTCGATGAAGATTATTGCTATGTGAAACATGAGCTACCGATCGCCGTCGCAGTTGGGACTGTGGTGTGGGAGAGATATGTAGACGCTTCAGTATTCAGAAACAATAATCGAAACAGCCTCGTAAAAATGAAAAAGGAAAGTGCCGACCATGCATGTTCTTTTGTGATCAGGCAGATGCATACATATCAGCAACCCAGCCCGTAAGTTGTAGGGTATACTGTGCTCCCTCCGATTGCAAATTTAAGTCACATTATAAAAGAGGGATGGCTTGCATTGATAGTATATCTAGAAAAATATGTTTCAAACAACAAACCAAATAAATCCAGCGATGCACAACATGGTCCACAACACAAACGGATCGAGGTAGACAACAGTTTTCCAAGCGTTCCAGCTCAGCTTGCAAAGCTCAAGCTATCAACCTCGCGTCGATCATTAAATCGTACCTCACCCAAAAGAAAGAACAAGGTCCCATTTTTCAGGCAGAGGCACCATCAGCAGCAGGATCAGGTTTGCTGTCCTCTGCACTTGGGGCAGCAGCAGCTGCAGTATCGGCAACAACTTGGACTGATTCAGGATCCACCCGCTTCTCCTCTTCCGCCTCCTGCGCGGCGTCGCCACTCGGACCAACCTTCAGTTCTTGGACCGTGCCGTCCTGCTGCTCGGCAGCTGCGACTGAGGCCTGGACTGGCGCTTCTTGCGATGACTTGACTGGTCCTCTCCCATGGCTCCCTCCGCCGCCAGCCACGGCCTTGTCCGCCTCTTGGTCAGCCTCCCCGCCGCCGTCGTCACTGCTGGTCACCGCGTCCTGTGCACGGAACAGAGGCGGCCACTGGTTACTCGATCTACTCCGTTCATGCAAGGAACGGAGGCTGCCTAGCTAAGCAAAGCTGAAACTGAAAGGAAACCAAGCTGGGTGACTGGGTGCTCTGCTGCTCACCTGTTTGAGCAGGTCCCTGAGGATCAGCCGGGTCGGCCTCGGCGGCCACCGGGACGGGGACGACGGCGTCGGCCTTCGCCCTTCTCCTTCTCCTTCTCCGCGGCGTCCTCCACGGCCAGCGGCGCCTCGCCCTTGACCTTGAGGCCACCCGGCTTCGTCGCGCACGCGCCCATGGCCGGCCAGAGGCACAAGACTAGAGCCGATTGATTAACCTAGCGGCCGGGCCGGGACGCGCTTGCTGCACTTGCCCAGCGAGGAAGAACTAGAAGGCAGGCAGAGAACAAAAGCGAGCGCAGTGTGTATTTGTAGTCAGACGACGACTCAGACCTCGGAGCAAGGCAATGTGTGCTTTTGGCCGCCGGCCTCGGCATTATCAGCGGAGACCTCACTGTTTCAACTGCCTCGCTCTCCGTCTACATCTACAGTAGCACAGTGTATAAACATCCATTTTACGTATATCTATTGGGATAGCCTGTATTTTTAGGCCTCGTCCGTCCAACTCATGACGACAGAGGGAGCAGGGCCCCCTCAGGCAAGTGTCCTGGTGGTGGGTGCAGGATCCGGCCGGCCGGGCAGCTCGCAACAGACTTCTTCCCCATGGCACATCTGTCACATTTGGGCGTATGCGCCATGGTGCTAGGTAGTATATCATATTGCACCTGCAGATGTATAGTAGTAGGCGATAGATGCATCCCGGGCATGCGGGGCATCAGCAAGGCAGCGCCCAGAATTCGCTGCCTCCACACCTGGGACCAGCTAATGCACTCTCTGAATTTTTTTTTTTTGGGGGGGGGGGGGGGGGGGTTCAATATGCAAAAGACATCTTTTTTTAAGAAAAAAAGGTTCTAGGATTCCATACGGAAAAGATCAGTCTTAGCTTTGATTGCATTGGCGGTTAGGGGCCCTTCCTGGCAAGGCATGGCAATTGATCACGCACAAGTGGTTTCCTTGGGTCCTTCTAGCAGTTCGGCTGCAATCATGGCTCCTGTGCCTGGATCAGAAAACACCCACTAGTCTGTCTGAGATGGATACGTATGCGATGATTAGTTCTCACCATGATTGTTGTTCGAAATGTCTCTATATCTCAGAAGAAAAACAAACAGCATGCTCGTTTCACGACATGCACATCCCTTCTCCATCTGTCACTGATACTTCGTGTGGTAGGAGTTTCACAGCACTGTTTTCAGAGACATCTTTGCCAGCAACAGCGAAACCCGAAGAACACATACACCATCGTCACAACTCACCCTGCATAGGCTAAGGTTCTCAGGTCAAAATATTTAGGTTGCCGGCAAAGCAGCAGCTGGGTCCTAAAGGCAGCAAGTGCAGTGCTCAGCGCTTTTCAACATCAGGAAGTAGGATCAGGTTATTACAAGCAAAAGGGAGCTGCACCAACGAAACACAGCATAGAACAGAGAACAATATTCAGAATGCATGGCTCAAAGTTGTAGTCCACCAAATGCACAGCCTGCTTTAGTCCAGAAAGGTAGAATTTTTTTTTTGATATGACATGTTGCTAGATGTGAAAGCATCAGCAAAAACTGATTTTCTGAAACTGTGCAGTGCTATGTACCAAATCATCCAGGAATACATGTTAAGATGACTAACTCTTCAGTGGTACAGATGTAACGGTGATATTTTGCACACAAATAATTCAATGATAGCAGGTTGAGCCACAGAAAAGACTCTCAAATAGTTGCAGACATGTCACAAGAAAAAGAAAGACGAATTGGTCAACATTAACACACAAATATACAACCATATTCATATCTACCACAAGAAAGCAGTTGGACCTGAAAGGAAGCAATTAGAAGCTCTTCTTCCTCTTCTTTCTTTCTTTCTTTTCTTTTTTTTTTTTGTGGGGGGGGGGGGGGGGGGGGGGGGGACAACTGGGCACTTGTTTACCACACCAGCAACTACAGTCAGCTTATGACATTCGAAGTGGACACTACCGCCTACCTACCGGCATCAACAAAGTATTACAAATATAAACAGAGGCAAGAACATATTAAAATAATAGAACATCTGACAAGAATTGCAGGCTTGTAGCCCACCAATGGCTAAAACAAATGTAGAACTTCCTGTTAAATGGTAGCTTGAAGAGATGAATACATGGTAGGAGTACTATGCTAGTATTGCTCCTGTATGTTGATGCAGAAAGATGGGATCGATACAGCATACAGTAAATGAGTCCAGCTGATGCTGATGCTATCCTAAACATCAGTGGAAACTTCACATTACCGTAGATCAGATAAACCTGGAAAGAATGTGTGAAGACAACAAACTCTTTGTTGATATTGAGGTCATAATGATATTCAAAAAGCACAATGACAACAGCTCAACATCTTATCCTGAAGTAGCAGTAAGTGCCAGGACAGACCGTCAAATAATGCAGAGATGTCACAGGAATGACATGGAGCAAACATGACAGCAAAAAATACATACTAGAGCACAATCAAAGCAAAGCACACAGGCAATCACTGCGGGATGGATAACATATGCGGCAAAATTAAGTACCATATTCAGATGTCAAACTGTATTTACGGCAAACGCTCAACACCGGAAGAGTCATTAACTTAACCAACATGCAGTTAGCAAAGATGAAACTGTATGTAATATATCCTAATCTGTAAAGCTACTGCAATAGACAAAAGGATTACCAGCAATTCTAGAGTTTCTAGCTCTACCATTACCATCCATTAATCACTAAATCTTCTTTGGTTTGATGCCCATCTCAATTTCCTTAAGCTTCAGCTCCAGCTCCAGACGCTCGTTTTCCAGCTCCATCTTTTCATTCTCAAGCTTCATCTGCTGCAACTGCCTGTCCTTCTCTGTGCTGAACTTCATCCACTTGAAATGGTTCTGCTCAATTTTCAGCATATCAGATTTTATCTTCAAACGCCGTCTCTCGATTTGAGCATGCATAGAGCTTGCGTTCTTCTCAGCAGATGGACCACCAGATCCTTCAGACAACATTCTGTTCATGTCAACAGCAGCAACTTCTGACAGATGAGACCCACAACATCCCTCCCCATGATCATGCTTCAGCTTCTTGGCGCCATGAATTCTCTGATGAGCAGAATCTTCAGCACTGCCTTCCAGATCATCATTGGGCTCGTCCTCCTCCTCGTCGTCATCAGAAAGCAGCACCTGATCATCCTCATGATCATAGCCAAGCGAGCGCTTCTTTCCCTCTTCATCTGGAGTCCTAAGTGCCATACGCAGTGACTTCTTAAGGACCGGATCAGTAAGCAGGCAAAGGCGGTTCTTGTTGTGGTATGAGCACATCTCCTCGTAGTGCAGATGCTTGGAGTTCAGTTGCTTCCTGGCCTCCTCTTTGAGCTTTGGAGATAGGCTCATCTGGTCAAGGAGCGTGGGGTTGGTGATAACCTGGCAAGCCGTTCCGCGGCCGAGGATCTCAGTCAGCCTCTTGTACCTCTTGTTGAGGTCGTTGAACTTGTCCTCGCACTGCTGGGGCGACACAGAGAAGGCCCTCTCGGTCATGGCGGCGGAGACGAGCTTCCACTTGCCCTTCCTCTTGAGCATGGCGTGCTTCCTCCTCCTGCTGCGGGCTCCGTGGTCGGCCTCGACGTCATCGTCGATGTAGGCCACGGCGGACACAAGCAGCTTGACCATGTCGCTGGTCCACTTCACCCGGTGCCACTGGGAGGCGGGCGCCTTGCCGCGGTCGCGGTGGCCGTCGTCGACGTCCTCCTCGTCGCTCGGCGAGGCCTTCACAGCATTGCCGAGGTCCTGCATCTGGTTCTGGCTGGCGGCGGGCGCCGCGATGGCGCCCTGGTGAACCTGGACCACCTGTGACTGGGGCGCGGGCGCGGCGAAGTGGAACGGCGGCACCAAATCGAAGGCGGCTCCTCCTCCGCTTCCGCCCGGGATCAGGGCTCGCGGCGACAAATTCCCCTCCATCTCCGGCGAGCAAACACGCACCCCAGCCTGACTAGAAGGAAAGAATGGAGGAGGCTTACGGTGACCCGGATCTGGAAGAGGCGACGGCTGCTGTCGGCGGCGCCGCGGGAGGAGACGGCGACTCGGCGGCGCCGCGGGAGGAAAGGGTGGCGTGGGCTTTCGGCGGCGCTGCGGCCTGTGGGAGGAGCGAGCGGCGCCGTCGCGGGAGCAGAGGGCGGCGGGAGCGGGGCTGCGCCGCTGCGGGGCAGGGAGCCGTGGGCGAGCAGATGTGTGGGAGCGGCTCGAGGGAGGCTTTTGCGGCTTGGGGTCCGCCTGCCTGGACGCAACCTCGACCACCTACGGCGCATCATTTACCTTTACTCCGTGAGCATTTCCCTGGAACTAAATGCATCTCGAGATTTACGAAATTATCGTAAATTTCTAGTTTTTGATGGAACATCGTTTATACCATTAAAATAAACAAATCTGTTAAATCATGAGAACACACGTGCTAAGTAGAGGATTTGAACTCAGGTAAACAGGTTTCACCATAAGAAATCTAACCATCTAAGCTACGCTAATTGAAACCTAAATTCAATCTTAGAGTAGTTGCATGATAGCAGCAGAGCAGTGATTAACGCTTATTCTACTTATATATTATATGTCGCTAATACTAAAATGATTTCATTTCCTTTTAACACCTTAATGGATATAACACTATTAATGTTCTAAGCCACTGCAAACAAATATTACTAAATAACATTTATTCTTAAGTTAAATAACATTTTCATCAAATAATGTTTTTAGTAATTAAGTTCAATATTGTTTGTGCCAGTTTGATAGAAGAGCTTCGCAGCCTTAGTTCAACGAAATTAAATTGGAGCAAAATTCAGCTTCTCGTAAATAAAATCAATTACTTATCTTTGGTACAAATTGAAAACAATAACGTGTATGTGAACTGTTTTCAAAGTATTTATCTATCCTTAATTAACAAGTATTCCATTTTTAGACAAAATATTCTATATAAACAATATTTGTTTATCAAGCATCTTGAAAGTAACTGCATGGTTGAAAACTTCTGACGAGAACCTGTACAACATGCATATGACCAAGGTTCAAGAGAATATGAAGTTTGAAGCCCAATTCCAATTGAGGTCTAATTTATTCGCGAGGCCGGTTCGAACTGCAGGAGTAGGTCTCAGTAAAACGGACGTCCAGACCACATACAGACTCTATTTTGTGTGTTCTACATGTCGACGGAAAGCTAAGAACATAAGCTTTGCATCCGATCTGGTCCCAAGCCTAAATATGTTCGGAGTCGACAGGAATCGTCGAAACAACACAACAACCAGAATCTGCTAAGTTGTTGCGTCACTGGTTTTTTGACCCAATGGCTTTGTACGCTCTAGGATTGTTCGGCCACCACCTTGGCCGTCCCCTACACCTATCTCATGTATATATTCTGTAGTCGTCATTAGATTAGATGAGTTTTGCTTAGATTAGTTTGTTGTGAACAGTTTCGTTGTGTATTGGTTTGTGAAACCCCCATCTTATGTAATATTGATTGCGTTCTTCGTGTTCTTACTTGTGTTCTCTATTGCAGTTGCAGGGATAAACCTTATTAGCGAGGTCAGTCGCGCGCGTCATGTGGTTGATAACCAACGGAACGATGGTGTAGCGATCGCAGGGTTCGAATCGTATTGATTAGAAACCGGATCGTCAACATCGAGTCTCCACCAAATCGAATTATCCATACCTCACGGAAGATCGGGATCACAATTCCCATCAACTTCTGACCAATATTCTAGTATCATACTAATATTTCATTGCAAATTAGTGGTAACCGCATGGTTGTGTTACATTAATATAGTAGTATCAATGATAAATAGAAAAGACTATGGAATAATAACTGCAAATTAGTTACTCAAAGTTTCGTGTATGGAAAATGTTTCTGTGCTAAAATAGAAAAACAAAGATAAAAGAGCAGAAAAATAAAATTATAAATAAGATGACTATTCATAAGAAAAACAAAAAAATTGAATCGAAAAGCAGTGAAACAAACTAGTGCACGCACGTCCGATGGAAAAAAACAAAACAGAAAAAATAGGAAAAAAAACACTTCAGAAAACTAAAATAGAAACGTATTCCAAGAGAAACTCAAATAAAAAGAAAAATAGTAAGAAATTAAAGCACACACCCGGAGGAAAAGAAATAAAAAAGTACGAAGTAAAAGAGGAATAGAATAAATAAATAGGTACGAAAATCAAAAGCAGGAGAATGAAACTCACAATTACAAGCTGCACGGTAAGAGAAAACAGAGTTTGGTTGTGGCCCGTATTGAGACAAATCAGTCCCAAACACAATCCAAGATAAATAGAAAAAGGAAGTTGATGATGACAGAGCTCATAAATCCTGGGGTGCATCCAAAATCGTCCGTATAATAAATAACCGAGTATCTTATTCTCACGAGAGGAAGCGCGATGATGTGCGGCGATTGGGAAATTGGGATTCGGGTGCGGAGCACTTGGCGTCGCCGGCGGGGGAGTGTGTGTGGCACGCACCCGAGCACATGTCGACGCCACGAAACAAACGGGGCCACGATGGCGACCCCGATGACGCCGTGGCCCGTGGGATCCTTTTCATCGTGGGATACATCGAACCTACTGGGATGGGGGCGCTTTTAGGGTGCTCATGATGTCACGGGATTAAGGCTGAAACCAACAGCTTCCATGTCTTCCCATTCTCTGTCACTGTTCTAACTGTCTCTCTGTTTACAGTGCAGAACAAAACCGTAACAGTACCGCATTTAATTTTAAAGGATCCATATAGGAAAACCGTTGGTTTTAGCCTAAGGATAGAACGATGTTTACCAACCTGTAGCCTCCCTGCCACGGACGCGTTGTTATGAAACCTTCGTGTGTAGAAGAAACTACGAATCTCTATCAAAATCTATTGTTTTTTTTTTTGTGATTGAGAAAAATAGAAGCAAATTACAAACCACATCAGGGTCGGATTTTGAAAAGAGAAAAAGCCTATCGACAATCGGCTGTTTTAGTCTCTCCCAACCCATGATTTTTTTCCTCCAAACACCGTACATCACATGCTTCTATTTTTTTTCCTTCTCTGCAAATTAGGCTCGAAGGTTAGAGGTTAAGGACTTACCGAAAAACTATGGCCTTCTAGATCTAGAAGGTCATCGACGAAAGACCTATCTCCAACAGCGGCGGTGGGTTTAGGGGCGACGGGGACGCCACCAGCCGGGTAGCGGGGGGACTATTGGTGGGTGGGGTCGGGTGAAGGCTTCAAAAGGGCAACCCACGTTTGCCAAGTTAGTGCGGCGATGGGTGGTGGCGGCGGGAGCCATCGGAGATGGGAAGGCATGGAGGGTTGGGTCTGAAGCGATGGTGGGGGTGCGGATGAGCGACCGGAAAACAAGGCATGTTTATATATATGGTGTAGATAGTTGGACCCAAGCTGTCCGTTTAAATCTAATGGCTATGAAATTCGTGTCAACCAGATATTCTATAGATAGACTCGTTCAAAAAATAAATAAAAAATAGCTAGGTGGGATGTAGATGGGCTAGAACCATATGACGTTATCAGAGAGCAATCTGACATCATTTTTAGGTGAATTCTTAAGCTGTTATGCAGGTGATTCGAACCAAGGAAACATGTTATCTAACAAAAGTAAAGAGGAAATGCATGACCATTTTATGTGGTTGTGTAACACCCAAGTTGGGTAGGGGTGGAGGTGGTCATGTTCCTTATCCATGTTTGTAGGGCTCTTTTCACTTGGAGATAATTTACAAAGATAGTCATAGCATCATCCCCGTACTATCATTTTGTCATGTGCAATGAACGCAAATGGGCGAGCACAAAATTAGAGTCAAATCTGTTAAGGATTAGATTTATCGGCGCAAACTCTCGAAGATATTTGTAAGGATATGATGCACGTGTGTTTATAGGTACAAGTATATTTTGTATGTAAAAAACAAATGACAGTGGATTGATAGCTTGGCCCAGGCTCGAGCCACTCATGTTCATCTAAAAGGAAAAGCTTGGTGAATTAGGTGTGGTTGTGTATCACATGCATTCAAATCCTAGAGTTGATGCATTGTACTATGGCTTACGCATTAATGCAACCATTTCTCTCGGTCCACTCATGTTCGCCTAGAGGAAAACCTTGGTGAATCAGTGATGGTTGTATCTTCTACCCACCTATATTCAAATCCTAAATCTGATACCTTGTTTGTCTTACACATTAATGCCTTGTATCGCCTAGAAGATGAATCCATATAGCAAGACAAAATATTAGCGTCATGAGGCCATTCCCAGTGGAATTTTCATTCTCAGTAAATGCTATGACATATCAGCACGCTTGGTGACATAGCAATGCATTTATGAAAAAAAAAGATAGAGAGAGTTTCATGGGAGAAGAGATGGTTTCATCTAGATGAAACTCAGGATGCACGGATACCTAGACAAAAGGGTTCTGCTCAATTTTCAGCATATCAGATTTTATCTTCAAATGATGTCTCTCGATTTGAGCATGCATGGAGCTTGAGTTCTTCTCAGCAGATGGAACACCAGATCTTTGAGACAACATGTTGTTCATGTTAACGACAGCAATTTCTGACAGATGAGACCCACAACATCCCTCCCCATGATCATGCTTCAGCTTTCTGGCGTCATGAACTCTTTGATGAGCAGAATCTTCAGCACTGCCTTCTAGATCATCATTGGGCTCGTCCTCCTCATCGTCGTCATCGGAAAGCAGAAAGCAGCACCTGTTCATCCTCATCATCATAGCCAAGCGGGCGCTTCTTTCTCTGTTCATCTGGAGTTCTAAGTGCCATATGCAGTGACTTCTTAAGCACCGAATCAGTAAGCAGGAAAAGGCAGTTCTTGTTATGGTATGAGCACATCTCCTCATAGTGCAGATGCTTGGAGTTCAGTTGCTTCCTGGCCTCCTCCTTGAGCTTTGCAAATACGCTCATCTGGTCAAGGAGCGTGGGCAGAGGCGAAGCTAGAACACAATTGAAGGTGGTGCACAACTAAGTGACTTGTGAATTTTTCTTGTCATATGTGGTAAAAATCACTCAATTTTCTAAGGAATTGTTGCTGCACCCTGGTGCCGGTGCACAAGGGAAAGACACACTACAAGGAACGGGGTCTATTGCAACAACGTAAAATCGTTGCAATAGGCCCAAAATCGTGGCAATTGTTACATATACAACACAATCGATTTTGTCGCTAGGTGTAGCTAATAACCCTGTTGTTGAAAGTTTGGACAACACTTTGCGTTGTATTGCAAAAACTGATGTAGTAGCCACACAATTTACCATTGCAATCAACATTGATTTCAACAACAAGAAAGTGTGGTAATAACTCACTGTTGCAATGAATATTTTTGTGGCAACACTTAAATTTACAATGAAAAATAATTTGTTGCACTTGCATCTTTTGCTACAAAAAATAACGGTGTGGCGATAGTTTTAATTGCAACGACATTTGTTTCATGGCAATTCATCTAATCACAACACTAAGAAATGTGTGGCAATAATTGGATTTGCGTCGAAGCCATATGGTGGCAACTAGTTCTCTAGCAACTAGATACTATGTTGTAATTAGCAATTTTACAATATATGATTTGCGTTGCGATAACCAATTGCATCAAAAGAAATTATATGTATGGCTCGCTAATTCTATAACACTATTGTTTTTGATTTGCCATTCTGGAATTGTGCAGTAATATTTCATCCATCTAATCAGATCAGAGCGCCCAGCCACGAGAAAGCCCCCCAATCCTCGACCATAAAATCAAGGAGAAGCATACCGGCGCGGCGAGGGCTGATCCTACGGCGGCAGCGGCAGAAAAAAAATGCATCTTGACGAAGCGGGGAGGAGAAAGGGTAAGTCGGCAACGGCTGATCTCGGCACGGCAGAATCTGGTGGAAACAAAAGCGGGGGTCCTCTAGCAAATCTAGCAAGGGGCCTGCTTTCCAAGATTTCTTTCGCACATTCCTCTGTCCTCTCCTCCCCCTGGGGCTGGCTAGGTTGGTGGCAACCGGCGTGCAGAGAGCAGGACGCTGCAGGCAGGAGGAACAGACGAGGTTGTGGTTGCAGGAAAAGGAAAGCTGGTGATGACGAAGCTATAAATCGTGGGGGTGCATCCAAAATCGCTCATATAATAAAGATCAAAGTATCCTATTCTTACTAGAGGAAGCTCAAGTTGGGGGGCGAGAGCGCGATGACCACGGGCAGGCACCCCCACCTTGCAGTTGCAGGTCGAAGAGGAGAGAAGAGAGAGCGGCCGCAGATCGATGGTTACACTGACGACGCCGTGGCCCGTGGGTTCCTTTTCATTATGGGATACATGGAACCTACTTGGATGGGGACGCTTTTAGGGGTGCTGTTGATGTCATGGGATCAAGGGTAGAGCGATGTTTACCAATCTAGCCTCCCTCTGCCATAGATGTGTGGTTATGCAACCTTGGTGTGTAAAAGAAACTTGAAAACTCTATCAAAATCTATTGTTCAGGTTTTTCTACATCTTGTGATCTAGAAAAGTCGAAGCAAATTACAAACCACATCGGGGTCAGATTTTGAAAAGAGAAAAAGCCTATCGACAATCGATTGTTTTAGTCTCATGCATACATAATTCTTTCTTCCTTTAACAGCACGGGCGTGATTATATACCAGATCACAGCCTAGTCGAAAACAAAAGCATCTTACTTCAATGCCATACTTTTATTATGCCGTATTGATATGGCATCTGTCTACAAAAATCCGGCAACTTCATGTGCAGGGCGCAGGGACATATGGCAATGACCATGACCCATGAATTCTTCCTTCGCTGTGGTTAGCAGGAGGTCGAGGATAAGGATAAAATGCTGTCAAAGCATACATATATCACACATTCTTGAATCTTGATCCACTAATCAATTGCATCATTTGCAACCATGCCCGTCTAAAAAGGACTTGTTGTATTCCAACTTCCAAGCGGGGCATGCGGTGGCACGTGGCAGGATGGCCGGGTGGGGACAAGGCGACGCCAGGAGCCACCGAGGACAGCGGCAGGGGAGACTAGAGAGAGGTGATGGAGGAGATGGTGTCAAAGAAGAAGGCGGCGGGAGAAAGAATCTCACGGTAACTGTCTCCTTTAAATTTGGATTTTGCGTGAGGGTGTGTATGAGCAAATGAGCCTCAAGTGCCAATTTTTTATTCGAGGGAAGTCGAAAGAGAGATTACGAACCACGCCAGGTTTATTTCCAGAAAATGTAAATGAGGTGATAGGTTTAAATATGAGACAAACAGAAATCCAGGTGTTGACAAGACCCACAACTAATGGTCAAGTGGGTTGTAGTTGGACTTAAAAAAACATCAGCTGCCCAAGAAAAATACTGATTTATTTATTTAACAAATAGTGTAGATTATATGCCTAATCATTTCATTTGGTGCGCAACTCGCAAGTGGGGTGGGCTTGGTCAGGTTCCTTGTCCATATTCGCAGGGTCCTTTCATTTGGGAATAACTAAAAGACACGACTCGAGTACAATCCTCATACTATCATCATTTGTCGATGTGCAATGAATGGACCTAGGCGACAAAGTAGATATTATGGTCAAATAAGTATACCACTAAACCTATAATTACAATCTCTCAAAGATGTTCATCATTAATACAAGGACGTCATTTGTGTGTTCACAATAGACATGAGTATGCATATGTGTGCGCAAGCGTTTGTGAGTGCTGATTTAGAAAAACGTACTAAAGCTAATATATAGATACCTTGGTCTCCCTGCCACGGAGGTGCTTGTATCTTATACCCACCAACGATAAAATCTTCGGTTGTCACTTGTACCCCCTCCGTCCCAACTTACAAGTCGTTTGACATTTTTTTCCACCAATTTTAATGTACTCGTCTTATCCAAAAAAATCACAATTATTATTTATTTTCATTGCGATTTAGTTTAGTATATAATATACTTTAATTTTGATTTGATCCTTTTATATTTCGCAATTTTTTGAATAAGACGAGTTGGGCAAACTTTGTGTCAAAAAAAGCCATATAACCTATAAATTAGGACAGAGGGAGTACATATTTGTGATATGGTTAAGTAGAAGACGAGTCGATGGCAAGATATCTATAATGACCTCATAAATCTCAAACATGTTCCAAGTCAAGACTCCTTTAATGCTTAGACTGATGGGGTAAGCGAGTGGTGCATGGGTGCTTAGCCATGATAGTTGTCATACGCACGCCACATCTTGATTTTGCATCTTTTGTGTCTAATTTATTATAAATTCACACCCCTATTTCTTTGAGCGGGGTGATAGCAAGATATTTACTTTGATTTCGTCAATCTTAACATATCCCAACCCTAGTTCATTTAATACTCGTAAGTCGTAACGATGGTGAAGTGAGCGTGTATTTAAAACAAAAATATAAAAAAAACTGGCCTAACTTGTCATTTGTCAACCCCTTTGTTGTTTCTCTTTATAATTTGCAGATCACATCCTAGTTGAAAACATGAGCATATACTTATTCTTCAATGGATGACACAGATATATGTCACCATCTCGAAGAATATGGGCAACTTCATGGGCAGGGTTCTTTGGCCATGAGCCCTTGCCCCATGAATTCTTCCTTGCTTGTGGTAGCAAGAGGGTAAAATGCTGTAAAAGTATACTTGTCACATTCTTATTCCACTGATCCACTGCATCATTTGCAATCATGTCCGTAAAAAAAGACTTCATTTATTCTAGGGGTCTTGACGTTTATGCTCTCACTTTGGAGTCTAATAGTGATTTTACCCTCACTTTTTAAACTTTGTGAATTTATCCCCTACTTTTTCAAATCGAAAGATAGAGTTTACCCATGTACTATTAACACTTTTTAACAATACCAATTCTAGTGACAAAACACCATCATGCCCGTACGAATTTGCTCCTATTTTTTATAATGTATTTTTATAATATCTCTATTCACGCTGGCACCAGCTGCTCACGCCTAGGCAGTTATGCCGTCGCTGTCGGGTCTCCCCATGCCGCACCGTGCGCAAGCCACGTCGCACCCAGTGTTAGCCTAAATGGTAAACGGTAAACAGTCGGTCGCCCGTTGTTTAGCCATTAATCGGTGCTAAACGGCCGTTTAAACGGGTTTAAACGGTGTAAATGGCCAATTAAACGGAAACGGTGAACCGCTGTTTAGTGTTTAAACGGTGTTTAAACGGGCTAAACGGCTCTTTAGGCGAACAGTGGTCGCACCTAGGTTTTCACCGGTACGACTCCACTGGGTTGTGGGTGAAAGGATAAGGGGCATTCTTGCATATTGTCCTATTTTGAAAGGTTTTTCTATTAGTTTTAAATGATTTAGTCCAACTGTATCTATAAGGGTTAGAAATAGGGGTATACAAAGTCTTTGTTTTGAAAAACATAGAGGTAAAATCACAAAGTTTTAAAAATAAGGGTTAAAATACTATTGGAGTTGCTAGTATGGGTATAAACACTAATCTTCCTTTATTCTAAGGTAGTGCTTTAATGCTGTGGGAGTTGTATACCCATGGGTACTTTGTAACAACGGATTGTAACCACACTAATCTCCGATTTGTATTTTGCAAGCTAGCTCGTGATTTGTCTGCGGTTCGCTCTCCACATCAGTCTACAATTAGCCAAACGAGTGATTCACGTTCAGCGACATACCTGTAGAAATACAAATTATAGTACCGCTCTAGCATCGTCGGAGCAAATGTAAGAATTAAGAGAGGGTGAGGGAATGTAAGAATGAAGATGGACCGCATATTAATGATCAAATGTGATATAAAATCAAATTATTATACAAGTGAGCTATTAGGTTGCCTACGAAGGATGTGGCAAAGACATAAAACCCGCCCTTAACTACATTATTAACCTCGCTCTTCTAGTTCAATCAATGCACAAACATTTATTAATCACAACATTTTAGCCACAAATAAATCTTTATGGAGACTCAGATTACCTTTAGATTTGTTCTCACTTCTCAATGAAAGAAGTCATTTTAACCAGGGACAATCTAGTTAAACACGGTTTAGAAAGGCAAGAAATATGTTGTTTTAACGATAATAACAAGAAAAGGAAACCATGTAATATTTTTTGTTGCTACCATGTTTCAAGATTTATTTAGATACAAATGGGTTGACCATAGATTAGAGCGGGAAATGGGGATGGGAATATTCTAAAATTAGGGTTGACCATAGATTAGAACGGGAAATGGGGATGGGAATATTCTAAAATTAGGGGAAGTAATATATCGATGACAAATGTGGGGTAATTTCGTCTCATGTGTTTTTTCTTAGCAGACCACATAAACCACAGATTTTAAGTTAGACCGAAATGGACCATAAGACCATAATAAAAATCTCTATTTAATATTAAAACAAAGGTTTCGCGGACCGTACTGATACGCAGGGCCACCTGCCAGCCTCCCGCTGTGTTACGTCTCCGTCCCGAGAGCGAGTTGCGTCTCCAGCTCTCCGTGTCTGTCGGACCCCTATTTCGTCCGCCACCAAGTAATCCTAGGCTAGACAAATTGAGAGCCATCCACATAAACAAATTCATGCCCCAGATCTACCGCTAACTTTATAGGCCCAGTAATTTTAGGCCTAACGGAGCAAATATACATATATACGATGCAGAGTAGTACCCAATTGCTCTTTGAAACTCCAAATATGCATATTCATAACAGCTCAACAAATTTATCAGAGCACAACGCTAACATGCATGCAGAGGAGGACGCATCTGCTGTCGAATTTGACCAGGAAATTGAGAGAACACCTGGTCGTCGAATTTGACCAAGAGGGAATCAAGAGAATACAGATAGGAGCTTTGGCAAAGGAAAAATCAAGAGAACACAGAAAATGTTGGAGAAAACTAAAATCGGAGCTTCGCCTGGCCTGAAAAAAAGGATAAGATCCCCAACCCAGCAGCAAGCGGAGAGTGGAACAGCACAGCAGCAGCAAAGCAGCAAGCGGAGAGCGGAGAGTGGCTGCGACAGACCCTGTGGAGTCCAGTGCAGGGACAGCCGGGCCGGTGGACAGAGGAGGCGCAGAGGCTGCGCTGGCCGTGGCGCCCGGGGGCACAGGAGGTGCAGAGGCCGAGCAGATGGCCGTTGCGCCCGAGGAGCGGCGGAGGAGTCGCCGGGCTGCGACGGCGAGGCAGGGGAGAGGTGACGGAGACTTGGAGGGGGCTGGCGCCGCTTTCCATCGCATTAGGCCGGTTTTATCTTTGTTTTTTTTATGCACTTGAATTATGTTCAATTAGACAAACTAGATGATACCACACGTGTTGCTGCGTGAATTGTGTAACGTTATATACTTATAAAAGGTACCAGATAAATTCTCTGCGTGTAACTGTAAAAATTTGAGTGATATTGACATATACGCCATAGAGAAGTACTGCCGCGAAGCCAAAAAATCAATATAAACGTATAAATGAAGGTCTTAGTGGATGATGATGTGGCGTAGGATTTAGTGGGCTTCGAAGATGACGTGGCTTCACGCATGTTGAGAGAAATAGACAGTGAGGCTAGAAGATTAATAGAAATTGTTGTAGAATTTTTCAGTAAAATCACAACGTATAAATTCTTTTATTGGAAAAATGATATATTTATGGTCTTTTTAGAACGTATGAATTTAAAAGAGATCTCAAAATATTTTACATGAAACAGTTCAATTTTATAGAAAAAAATAGGATTCCAAAAAATTCTCACAATCCAAAAAAGACCTTAGCGACATTGTTTGTTAAATATAAAGGTAATAAAATCTAGACAAACTTAAAAGCAACTAAGTTCTAAAAGCGCATGACGTGAGACACGCCAGACAGAAGAAGGGAGGGTAACAGAGGTGGAAAATTCCTTTACTGGAAATAAATATATATCTATGGTCTCTTTAGAACGCATGAATTTCAAAGGATCTCAATAAATTTTACACGAAATAGTTCAATTTCATAGAAGAAAACAGGATTTGCATCAGCATTGTGTTCGCATGTTGGTGTAAAAGCTTCTCGACGTCTGTGTCAAAGATTTGTATTGCGTGTTGGTTTTCGTCATATGCGGGATGCCTGTTGCCTTTTGGTTAGTCGATCAATTGGAAAACGGATAGACATTGGATTTCCCTAACATAAATTTTTGAAATATCCCAATACGATGGCATTAATTTTGAGAAAAAGAAAACAATAATCTTATAAATTGCAAATAAATCGTGTAAATCTTCTGAATAAATATACTTTAAAAACAACTAAAATAAACCGATAAAATAAACAAAATAAATCCATACCGTTAGACTCAATGTAACGCACGGGCATTTTTCCTAGTTGAGAATAAAATGAAATAGAGAGATCTGTACAAGTTTCAAAAACAGAACCGCCGAAGCAAATCTCTTTGCTTTTAGTTCAATTTATTTGTCTTGCGTTGCATGATGCGTAGCAACATGTGCACGAATTTTTTTTAACCAGATGAAAAGGAAGGCTTTGGAGGAAATGGCAAGGGGAAAAGCACTTTAACTTATATAAAGTCCATTGTCTCATCTTACGACAATTAGTAACATGCATTTCTTTGTTAGAGCAAGTTTAATTATAGAGCCTATGTTGTTGTCATGTCATATAAAAGCAACACAAAATACACTCATATAATAAAATGGGCTTTAAGGTTGGCTTTTAGATTAACCCCTCCTCTCTTTCTTTTTTCAATTTTGTTTTTAGGTTTGTGTAGGAGCTGGCTTTTGCATGAAAACCCACTCTCTTGGCTCGTAGATGTTTCTCTTCTCCACATAGACAAAAGTGCCATATAAACAGTCTTAGAACCTATTACTATACTTGCTCTTAAGCTTGCAATGTAATGGAAGCAACCATAATTACTCCCAGTTGGTTTGGTTTTTACTCCATGTTAATATGTTATGGAAGTAGTACTTCGATTTTGTAGAGGGGTGGTGGATCTCGCTGCTTGTTGAACACTTGAATGGATGTACTGATTTCTCCTGGCAATACGCCTCCCACAGCGTTTACGCTCTCCTGGTACTGCTAGTACGTCTTGACGCTTTGCTTGGCTCTGTGGTTTTGGTGTCAGATCCTTGATAGTACCTGATCCAAGTATCAAACGAGCACGCACCGTCTTCAGGATTGATGCGCGCATTAATCTGTACTGATGACTTTTATTGGGCAGAAACCCTTTATGCTAATAAGAACAGTTCAACCCAAGACAAATCAATTGCAGATGGCGAGTTTTCTTGGGGATGTTTAGGCTATCTACGCTCATATGACTCTATCCACCCACATTAAAAAAATATTTTGTCTAATCATCACTATTTTGAAATACAATCAATAATTTTTCACACTCATACAACTCTATACATCCCTGTACTAAAATCACACTTCTTTACTATTTTTACCCTCCACCCTCCACTCTCTCTCTTCCTTCCTGCCTCTCCTGCCTCGCCCGCCTCGCCCAACTACCTCTCCTCCAACCCAACACCCTCGTCGCTGCTGCCCGTCCTTATCGCCGCGCCGCCGAAGGGAGCCATGGAGCTCCACCGCGCCACCTCTCTCTTCCTCCTCGCTGCCGGCAGCCCTCGTCGCCACGCCGCCGGAGGGAGCCATGGAGCTCCATCGCGCCGTCGGCCCTCCTCGTCGCCCGCCGCCGGGTCTGGAGCGAGGAGGTACCCTCCTCGTCACCCGCCGCCGGAGGTACCGGCGTGCTCTACCGTCGTTGGATCTGGAGTGAGGAGGTCCCTTCCTCCGTCGCGCCGGCCGCCTACCCCACCTTGCCTGCGTCATCTCCGTCGTGCCGCCCTCCTCCGACCCGACACCACTCCTCCAGTAACCGGTTGCCACGGGCCATGGCAGGCCGCCCGTCTCCCTTCCGGCCTTCCCTCTTCTTGCAGGCGCGAATACCAACCACCGACCGTGGTCCCTGGGCTGCGCGTCGACGTGGAGGAGAGAGATGGGGATAGCGCCACGCCGTACAGACGCTGGATATGGCGTCGCATGCAGGCGCTCGTGACTGTAAAACGGGACCAGTTCACGAGTGTGAAAAAACAATGATTGTGCACTGTACACAGTACGGATGCACTTTCTGGTGATCCTGGTCTCAGCTTGAATGGACAAGGAACATGACTTCTCCTTAATTAAAGAAACAACCCAATGTTGGTGGTGGCTTTGCAGCAACGGTTCAACTGGCATTGAGCTGTGTACGTGGGTAGTACTACAAACATTCAAGCAAACTTTTGCAGGCACAATCATCCCTTGTCTGAAACTGGTATACTGAAGTGCAAGCGCCTGCGAACTGAACTTCCTTGGCTAGATGTTTAACATGCAGTAGTGCTTCACACAACAATATCCAGTGACCTTTTGCATCAGGTCCCCGTTGAGTCGTTGACGTTGTAGCACACTGTCTTTGAGGCCACTCCAAGCCCTGCTTGGGCTGCAATTGTCATCTGCAGGCAGGATGCGTTGCCGAGCTGATTGTTTGCGTGTGAAGCGTCGTCGGCCGTAAAAAAATTCGTATTGCATTTCCAATGAGATCGCAGTAACATGCAACGCCGTGCCTTCTGCTTCACATAATCACACCTAATCACATCGCACTCCATATATTCGAATGTAAATCTTGCTTCCAAATCAATTACTGCATAGATACGTCAGTTGAATGAAATGTGCAGCAAGCAACCTCGTTTCCTGACACTCTTTTTCAGAAAAAAAATTACTGACATTCTTTTTCAAAATGACACACTCTCTTCCCTGTTTCGGATCAGATTTCACATGAAACAGGCCTTCAAGAGTGCAGTACATACAGAGAAAAGGAATGGTTTAACCAGACGTCAAAAGCGGGGGAAAAAAAAAGGTCCACGTCGACTTGTCTGTACATCGACCCCACTCACGGCACACTCAACAGCCAGGTGGGCCCGCACAACCTAGGCCCCGCCTGCCAGGGACAGGCGTTGCCTGGCACCGCACCTCGAGTCAGCACTCGGCAAAAGCAAAGGGGCGCTTTTCCGAAAGCAACACAACAGCGTCCCTGCCGCCGCCGGCAGCGCTAAAGCGAGCGGCCTTCACATGCGCCTTTCCCTATCTTTTATTCAGGTCGCGCCGAATGTTTTTTTCGTTTTCCCCCGTTTTCGCTAGCGATGCCTCCAAATTCGCCCCGAATTCACGCGGTTTTCGGTTTGTAAATTCAAAACACTCCCCAAATTACGGCCGCTAGCCAACTAAACCAGGCGGAGGGGCCCACCTCAGCTTGCATTAACAAATTATTAACCACCCTCCGTTCCCCTTTTCCCCCTCCGATCGCGGCGGCAGCTTCCGGGAAGGCCTCCACTAGAAAGCCGAGCTCGCCACCGCCGTGCCACGCCACGCGCGCATCCTCCTACCCCTCCTCGTGTCCCGCGAACGCCAGGCTCCCGCAGCGCCTCCCGGCCGGAGGTCTAGCGGCCCCTAGCTCTCGCGGGGTCCATGGGCGCCGTGGCGTCGACGGTGGCGGCGCGGTTCGCGTTCTTCCCGCCGACGCCGCCGTCGTACGGGGTGGAGCCGCCGCCGTCGCCGGCCGCGGCGGCGGCGGACGCCGAGGTGGTGGAGCTCAGCGGGGTGCCCGTGTCGCGGGGCCGCGGCGTGGAGGCGCGGCGGCTGCCCACGAAGCGCGGCACCGAGGTGGTGGCCATGTACGTGCGCCAGCCCGGAGCCAGCCTCACGCTGCTCTACTCCCACGGCAACGCCGCCGACCTCGGCCAGATGTACGAGCTCTTCCTCGAGCTCAGCGCGCACCTCAACGTCAACCTCATGGGGTACGTACCTGCGCTTTCTCTGTCTGTCTCTCTCTCGCCGCGCCTTGCTGGCTCGGCTCGGCTGCGTCGAGGCCTCCAGATCCTTTCTTGTGGTGTCGGTTGCTTGGTTCGGTCAAAAGGAATGCCTGCTTGCTTGCGGTTGTTCTGGTGCATTTGGGCTCTTGCAGCTGATCATGCAATGTTCGATTCTCTAGCTGCTTTGCAGCTTACTTAGATGCTTAATTTTGTAGAAATGAAACTGTGGTCCGGAATTGACGTTAACTTGACTTGATGGGGGAATTAGTTTTCAAAGTCGCCCGTGCATTTTTACTGTGCGTTTTGTGGAAATGTAGTCTTAGATTCTGTTGCTCGATGTACCTGTTTGGGAATTTTGCGCCATGGACCATAGGCTGATATATTTATGTGTTGTTAATTGTTATATCAGCGGGAATGTCTTGGGATGCAACAGTGGGGCTTATCTTGATGTGTGGTTCAGAAAGAAAGATTGTTCCGGTGTACAGTGGGTGGATTTCATTGAAGCTGGTAATTGATTGCTAGTGCGTACTTAAGCTGACCGGAAAGTTTGGATGTTGATGTGCTGTACTATTGATTGAGGGGCACGTCTGCTTCATTGTCAGTACTGGAATTTTTTTGTTTGGAAATTCTTGGATCTGGGGAAGGATGACCGGTCGTCTATATTGGAGCCTTTGGTTGTGAACCTTGTTTGACTTGTTATCGAGTGTTAAATAATTCTGTTGGTACTGTAGAGATTCTACATTAGTTAAAGTTTTAGTGGGACACTGGGACCTCATGTTGGTTACCAATTTAGTACCATCTATTTGTTTGAATTTGAATGACATCACTAATCTATGGGTGCCAGTTGCTCCTGATTGAGATGGAAGCTAATGTACATGAGAAGTAGAGACATGCTTGATGCAATGACGCTCACTTGTTACTCCTTGTTTGCGCACTCTGTACTTAAGCTGCATTCTACTGGCCCCTGTGGGGCTACCCTGTCTCTGACTTCTGTTCAATATCCTGTTGTCCATGTCCATGTGACATGCGCTGGAATATGAGTTCTTGTTATCTGTGTTTCTCCTCTTCCCCTCTTGGTTCCAAAATTTCACCACTATCAACTGTTGCACCAGTGCCCAGTGAAAATCCTGTTTCTCAATTTGATAGTTTTATGCCCAAGTTGGAGGCTTGATATCTTTATGCATTTCCTGTCTGGTTAAACTTTGGTCACAACAATTGTCCATTAGCTTCTCTAGATCCAAGTTTTGCTATAAATTTTGGAACTCTTGCCTGTAGCTATTGTTACATAGAGATTTGAGTGGATAAGGGTTTGCTGAGGGAATTAGGCATTTCTGATTTGCTGGCCATGTTTAATAAATGGGCTTGGTCGCTGGGATGAGCTGTAGGTTGTTTAGAATCATTGAGTTGCACAGTAGATCTAACACCTCGTAGGCTCATAGCTACTTTGAGATATTGGGGATGGAGTATCTGGTCTGCTATTTACTCCCAGTTATTTTTCTGAATACTGATTTTGTTTCTTCTTTGATATATCGACACCATTTAACACCATATTTATAGCTTCTATCCTAGTTCACCTTATGTTTTGTGGCAGAGGCCTAGCTACAATTTAATAATTATGTAGTTTGAATTTTTATCTGGTCGGCCTATCTGACTGTTGGCCTGACACAATCAAAGCTATATGATGATTGACTGTTATGCAATATCCGTATGTCTGTTCTTAAGTTTTAACCTTGCTATTGTGCTCATGGTATATTTGATTTTTGATGTTAATGCCTCGCTGGTCATGATGCTTTCAATGTCATATAAACTTTGTATGCCTATTTTACCTCATGCTAGTAACTTCTGACATGCACATTTTTTTTGTACAGTTATGATTATTCTGGGTACGGACAATCATCTGGGAAGGTATACACTCACATTTTTTCTTTTGTAGGAAAGTACTTTCCCTTCCCCCTTTCCTAGCATGCTATTTTGTGAGTTCCAGCTCCCCCTGTATAGCATGCTGACCAGTTTAATTCCATGTTATTCTGCAGCCAAGCGAGCAAAACACTTATGCTGATATAGAAGCTGTTTATAGGTGTCTTATAGAAACATATGGAGCTTCAGAGGAAAACATCATTTTATATGGCCAATCAGTTGGAAGTGGCCCTACTCTGGATTTAGCTTCCCGTTTGCCTCATTTGCGAGCAGTTGTTTTACATAGCCCAATTTCATCTGGTTTAAGAGTGATGTATCCTGTAAAACATACATATTGGTTTGACATATATAAGGTGACTACTTTACTGAATTCCTTTTAATTTGATTATATACTTGATCTAATCTCTACTTTTTACTTACAGAACATTGATAAAATTCCTCTGGTCAAATGTCCTGTATTAGTAATACATGTGAGTATTCTGCTGTCAGCAAGTTTTCTTTAATAATGTTTAGTTCATGTGGTCACATGCATGTGTTTGTATTACCATTAACTTCTGCCTTGCATGTGGGGAACTAGGGTTCAAGGCTTTACATTTATATCACTTTCCTACTGTGTTCTTTTCATAATGCGTTCCAAGTTCCAAGCTTGTTATAAACAATATTCTTACATTCTATTAAGCTCTACACATAAATTATTAAAATCTGGTTATAGGTAATGGGTGCCATACACAAGGGACACATGCATTTCCTAGTGTTTTTCAACCACTTCGACTCACTAAACTATACCTTGCGCAGGGTACAGCAGATGAGGTTGTTGACTGTTCTCATGGAAGGGCACTATGGGAACTATCCAAAGTGAAATACGAGCCTCTGTGGGTCAAAGGGGGGAACCACTGTAATTTGGAACTGTATCCAGAATACATTAAACACCTGAAAAAATTTGTCACTGCCATAGAGAAATCACCACCAGTTAAAGATGAATCTCCAGAAAGTTCAGGTCCTTCAGATCCTAGTGAAACCGGATATGAAAGCGCAGGGAGCTCACGGAGAAGCACAGATGTCCGGGAGAAACCAAGATCTAGCATTGACAAACCAAGATCTAGCATTGATTGTAGGCCTAGCACAGATCGACGGGAGAAACCAAGGGGAAGTGTAGACCGGAGAGATAAAAGCAGAAAGAGCTTAGATCAGCCTGACAAACCACGGGCTAGTGTGGATCAACCTGACAGGCCACGGAAAAGCATTGATCGGTTTGTATATACGTTTTCATGCTTTACATTTCTGTGTGGAATTTTGTTGTAAGTTTCCTATCCTGACCCTTGCGCTTCCTCGATGTGACAGCTTTGGGGGGATGATGAGGTCAGTCAAATTGTGCAATATTGACTGCTTCACTGCGGCTTCTGGGAGCTGAAAACATCGGAGGTTAGAAGTGCCGGTTAGTCACCTGTATGTATTCCACTTTGTATACTTTGTTTATTTATTTATTCAATTGGGTGTTTTTAGTGTGGCTGTGGAAAAGGTGTACTTGTCTGAATGAGGTTTGCATCTGTCTCCCCTGAATTGTTTCTTGAAAGGAAACAACCATAGTTTCTCAAGTCCCAACCCCTTCCTTTTTTTTTTTTGAAGCCATTCACTTGTTAACTAATGAAGCCTGAAGAAAAATACACCCCTGCAAAAGCAATGAGAAGCGCTGGTTTTGCATAACTGTAAATATGTTGTGCTATTGCAATTTATCTTTCGGGCTTTCTGTTCCATAGAAACGCTTTTTACATGTTGATCCGACTTTTACTGGCAATTTTGTTTTCCCTCTCTGGGGTCTGGGCCATTACATTCTCTTGATGATGAAAAGTTGAAATATGGTTTTCTGTTTATTGATCCTGTTATGTAACGTTGACATGATACTGGTGCTTCAGTTCGAAGTTGAACATGAATTCACATTGCACATTTGCCAGCATACCCATTTTAGGAGCAGCACCCTGGCAGCAAAAGAAAATGCAAACAAAGGACCATGAGGACTTGTTTGCAATCTCCATCTTCAGGGGGGGCCAGGCCGACCTTTCAGCCAAGGTGAAGACTCATATACCTACCGAGGAAAATGACCTACACATATTCCCTCCCGTCGCGAGGACAAGACGTTTGGTTACATTTCTCCTGGCTGGAGGGAGTACCTGCCAAGTATAAACACAAACACATGAAGCAAAATCTGGAAGCTTTCGTAGCCAGCCCACCGGCCTATTTGTCACATGGAAGTTCCGGGCTTGCGGCACCAGCTGGCTCGATGCCCGATGGGACGGCAACGTCGGTGCTACTGCTACCTGCTACCATGTCTACGGGAGCAGCATTGTTGCGAGGCCGCCAAGGACGCCACTGGGCGCGCGCATGGAGGTAGCGGCAGCGCACGGCCGCACGGGCGGACGGGAAGGGACGGCCGAAACGGAAACCCACATGGGGCGGCTGCCCGCTGCCTGCCGTGCGTGCAACCGGCAACGATTGGAGCCGTGGAGGCCGAGCGCCGAGCACGAGCATCGCGGCCGCCGGCCGGCCCGGTCGGTGGGGGCGCGGCGCGCGCACATGCTACCGTAGCCCGTCGCCGAATAGGGAGGGCGGCCAGGCATGTGGAATGACGTTCAATCCGAGATATTTCTAGCGCACGCTAGGCCTACTGAGAGCGCCGATCATTAGCCATGCATTAGCCATGCAGACTGATGTAAGTAGTAGCTGCTCTGTAAGACTAGGTCACCAGAGAATAGAAATGGGTGTAGAAAATACTGTTTGCGCACTGTACGCAGAGTAAAAAAACAATGATTATGCACTGTACACAATACAAATGTATTTTCTGATGACCTTGGTCTAAGTGTTCTTTAGAGATGTTCTAGATTTAAAGTTTACATGGAAAATAGGGCAACTTAGAGAAAAAGAATGTTAATTACAACAATATTACTCATGATAATATATGATCTTTGTGTCCTATTATGCATTATTTTCTTTATTTACCATGAAATTACTCTAAAAGATACAAACACCTAGGTGCCATCCGCTTGTAACGCATAGCGCCGTTGAGTTAACTGTTGGCAATTAGATTGCGCCTAGCCCCGATCAGAATGACAGTGTCAAGTTTTGGTAGGACATCTCAGTGGAGGACTTTTCTCTTGAGAAGGGTCTCGGGCCCACTTGTTAGCTTAAATTAGACTGTTCCACTCCAATCACCGTGCTCTTTCTTCCTTTAGCTCAAGGTTCCTTTTCTCTCCTCTCCTCCGAGCAAACACGTTGGGTAGGCAGAAGTTATAGTTTCTTACCCGTAATAATCAACAGGCTGAATGTAGGCCATGGTTTTTTTTTACCCAAATCACGACCCAACCCATAAATACCCAATACGTATGCAAAGGTGTCCGCCCTCGACCTGACCTGGTCCAATGTTTGAACATGTCTACTTGAGATCTACGATATAGGAAAAATTGGCTATGTACCATTAAAGTGATAAGAGGGAAAAAAAAATCTTTCAATGGTATATAGCAAAGGATCTTTTAATGGTACATCTCTAAAGATAGTTCGTTTAATGGTATGCATTCGAATTTTCCGACGATATAAGGTCCATACTTTGAGATATTTTGAAATTATTTTATTTAACTTGCAACCTATGTTGAAACCAGGTACTACCTCTATTCTAGAATATTTGCCGCCTGCTAGTTCATTTTTGAACTAAAATACAACAAATAAAAACGGACTGCTAGTTCATTTTTGAACTAAAATACAACAAATAAAAACGGAGAGAGTATAAGGCAGCACAAGAATAGCATTGCGTGGTATGTGATAACGTGATGGTCACCGCTTACGTTGCTAAAAAAACGAAAAAAAAACAGGTTGATTTAGGTGCGCGCGGTTTAGGGTGCGATCGGTAGTGATTGCTGCCGCTGTTTGGGCTGCGCTGCGCAGCACAACTGATCGGCTGCTACAAGTCTACAACCCACTAGCAGTAGCAGGTAGCCTCTTTGAACTTCGAGCTGCAACAAGCTATTTCTGTTGGCAGCAGCTGCACAGCTGTCGTTGCTCGCTGTATAGCAGTAGATGCAGCACAGCCACAGCTAGCTGAAGCGATCAGGCCCTTAATCTGTGCTAAATGGCCACTTCACTCCTGTGTGCCAACGAAAACTTGAAACTCACTGGTACGTCGCCGTACAGCCCTCGATTCGAGCTGCCGCTGCCGCGAGGAGGAAAATGTGTCGCCGCCTGCCGCCACGATCGGAGCGCGCGCCCTCGTGCTCCCCCATTTCCCTCTCCCAGCCCAGCATCAGTAAAATGAACGCAAATGATGCGTCCAGCGGCGCGCCACCCGGTGCTCGCTTTCCATCGTAGCCGGCTCCGCCGCGGTCCAAGGCGAAGCCACGAGCGGCGCCCATGTCGACCACCCGCGCGTCGAAACGCAGCACACGCCGGTAGCAACGATGCCACGGTGTTCTGCCGGCGGCCGGTGTGCAAGACGGGTTCCGAACAGCCTCTGTCAGTGTCTGGGAGTATTGGCGGCCCCTGAACAAAATGAACTATGCAGTGATCTGAATCGTTTTCGCTTCAGATGGGCTAATGGCTAAACCGCCAAACAGGCAAACTGCAACTCTAGAGACATGGCCAAGCTGCTGGTACGACTTGATAGTCGAAACCCAGAAGACCGTGTTGACTGTCTCAGAGAGTACATTCCAGATATAGTTTGGTTGTACGAATCTTCACACCACCAGGTGCAGTGCAGAGAGGCCTAGGACCTTGTCCATCGCCCCCATACAATCAAGCAGCAGAACCAAAGCCCAAGCTGGCATTCTGCTCGTGCCTTTCCAGCCCGACACCTGAAAAGAGGAAAACTATCTGGTTAGTCTAGCTCGAATAATCATAACACCATGGGAAAAAAGTCAAAAACAGATCAAATTCAACCAGCTGAAAATCAAGACTGCTTCTCCATGCTTACACTCTCCTAGCTTCACCGATTCAGTGTTACCAACAACGGTGATCAAACACAATGTTTGCCCTTGCATGCCGAGAGAGTCAGTTACACGCCCACCAATTTCACTACCTGTTATTTCTAGGTTACCACCTAGGAATCTTAAATCAATATGGTTTAAGGTACATGGTGGGGGCACCGAGCATCACTCAAGATCAACGGGAGGTGAAACTCTAGGCTCTGGCCTCGGTCACCGAACCTTTCAGTTTGCCACTAATATTTGCCCCTTCTTCCTCACTGCAATGCATCGGCAGCTCTGCAGCAGAAGGCCCAAGGCACTCAAAAGCTTCTATCCCAAGCAATTTGCTGATCCTTGGAACACTTTTACTATGCAGGGTATCCTTGGAAACTACTGCTTGGCAAATGGCAATGGACAAACTTTGAGAACTTCCAGGCAAATGAATATCCTCAGGCCAATAAGAAAATGATGAGGTCCCAGATTATTTTATGAATTAAAAGTACAGGTGCAGCATTCTATGAACAGGAGATATTGCGACTCTACTTTGACCAATAGAGAGTCCCCATGTCTCTGCAGGCCTATAAATCTACACTTCTTTTGTTCTGCTTTCTCCTTCCCTTTCTCATAGTTACATGACAGACATACCTAAAAGCTGGCCTAGACAGTTAGTTATGCAGCCATTAAACTGTATAAGCTTCTTGCTCGGGCTGGCCATCCTCTCAGCCACCCTTGGGCCCTTTGTCACCATTGCACATAGAGGTTAGACATCAACATCTCTTCTGTGTTTGCAACTTTGCATACTTGAGCCAAGTTCTTTTTCCCCAGCTCATTCTCTTATCGGTTTAATAATGGATGTTTAACTCACTGACGCATTCTCTGCTTCCAGAATTGCTGATGGTAACTGGCAGCAAGAGAGTAGAAGTCAAGCTGGTAAGAATTGGAAGCACTGTTAAGTTACTATGTGGCCAGGAATCATTCCAGACTAGAGTAACTAATGATGTGTCGAATGCAGGATCTTATAGTTGACAAAACCAGCAAAAATGAGGAAATCAGGAGCAATGTATTGACAGGACGAAGGCTGGGTTTTGGAGATGCAGTCACAGAACACAAGGGGACAAACAATGCTGGAAGCAAAACAAGCTCAGGTGCAAAACATTCTGTTGGGAAATGTGGGGACGGAGGAGGGAAGGATTTGAGTACTAACTGTTATTTTACAAATAGAAAACCTCCACCGAAGGTTTACATTGATGGCCGTATTCCCTTCACTGCTGATTACCGTTCACCACGGAAACACCCTCCCAAGAACAACTAGAATAGATAGGGTATAGCGAAGTAACTATAACTAGCTTGTTTTCCTTTCTTTTCTCTTTTGGTTTGCCATCATATATGTCAAATATGGCTTTCCTTCTTGTTGGATACATGTGTTTAGTTTTATAAAACAATAATCAGTTGCCTTTTTCCTGAATTCATGATACCGATGTTATGCTTCTTTTGGGAAAAGGTCAGCATCTCTGCACCATTTTATCCAAGATATACTTGTGATTTTCAATTTTCCAGCTACTAAAGGCTTGACAAAACAAAAAAAAATCCAAACAAAGAAAACAAGAAAATCCTAAAGAAATTAGTAATGATTACATATTTTCTGTTCAGTGTGAATATTTTTACATTCTTAATGCAGGAGAAATTAAGAATTACTCAACTAATTCACGTGCGCCATCAAACCTAAAGGTGATTTCTTCCTCCCTAACATCCTACATGTTTTCTTGGTCAAAAGCTAACATGAATTCAAATTTTATAGCAGTTAGAAGAAATAAAAAACTGCGGCTTCATACTTCTACACTTCTATCAGAGTGTCAATGTATGGATATGTACATGTTAGATAAGATAGGTCATAACTCCACATTATGTTGTAGAATAGTAGAATGGGAAAGTAATTTGAAATTCAAGAACAAGGTCACACACATGTACACTGCACACTACTCTATAACAGATCAAAATTCTGTAGAACTCCTCTTTCCAATTATAGACAATCAGTCCCAGAAGTCATCATGACAAATTGACAGTGGATACTATATTTATTTTCCCTGTATTTTCATAATTAGTAGATTATAGGCAACTACTAATTTCCTAGTAAAACCTCTCAGGATAGTAGTAGCTCAACGACGCAGGCAGGAACATCAACGAACAGAATAAAACTAGAAGGAAGCACATCAGTGATAGCATTGAGCATTCCAAATCCTCAACATCTCAGAATATCAGCACTGAAGCACTCATCCAGGAACTCAAATGCAGGCGCCAAAAAAGAACTGAGGGATTCAGTTGCTCGCAGCACCTTATATAAAAGTAATGAGGATTGGAAAGAGAAAATGCTAGAGGCCAGTGATGAAGTTCTGAAATTTCTTAACAAGGATTACCATGCCTCTCCCCATAAGAGGAGACCTATTCATAATTAAGGGAGAACAAGCCATTCATGTCAAATACTAGTCTTGTAACCTTAAGTTAATGTTCTAGTGGTGCCAGTATGATCTACTATTACTTCGCTTTGTAATATGTTATATGGAATAATAGGCCCCTGTCCATGCTAATCCGTGGTTTTTTTTTCCATCCAGTATGCAGCTATCAAACTCTTGAAACACAGCCTTTAGAGATAAAACAGCATAGTCAGGCTCACACAGTAGCCATATGAAGCATATATCACAAGTGCCATTTATTGATATAAAGTAATTAGCTCATGGTAAAATAATGATTGAGATAAAAGAGAACTACCTTTGCCCCCCGAGTATTCCGTTGATGGGAAATGCCACATGTGCTTGCAGCCACCTCTTGTGAACCTGTCTATTTTGTGCTCTTTTCTACACCATCGGTTTTTGTCGGATCAGACCAATCCACCTTTTCCTACAATTCTGTTTTCAGACCACCCCCCCCCCCCCCCAACATTACACCATTAGGAACTTATGGCACAGCAATTGCTACTGTATATGAGTAATACAACAGCCAACCAGTGAGTCAATCCAGCAAGGCTTGCAATGCAATAGTCTTTCAAATGAGATTGTGTTTCAGCAGACATTATCACTCAATATATGTGTATGCAGACACAAAAAAAAATGTGTATGCAGGATTCTAAAGAGATATGACAGGGTCTATGTTTCATCATTATTTATGGCCCATAAGTTGCTTGGTTTCTTGGAGGTATGGTATCATGAAAGAGAGGGTAAAGGATTGCCATACAAAGCACCACAATGTTAACCACAACGGCACAACATATGTACATTCTAGAAATAATATGATAAGGTCCAGCAGCTGCCCAACATGGACAGCACCCAATCACCATCTAGCCTACCTAGGCTGTGCACAACCCCATGGTTCGTCCAGCGCCAAGTGCATTTTTGAAAAATGAAGAACTACCACCGGAATTGAATTTCATAAGTCTGAACTACTCACCGGAAAGGAGCAGCTTCAAGATGTAGGTTCATTTTCAATTTAAAGTAGTCCACAAGGATATCACTTAAGTTGCCTCTCACATAATCATACTATGCTTAGCTATAATTATGTATGGATAAGAACTGAACCTACTAATATGTCAGTCAGTAGAAAGCCTTTAATTATAAGAAAATCACAGTACCAAGTCATCTAATCAGGGAACCAAAATCAACTGATTGAAGGGAGATGTGTCCCAGGTATAGATCTTTAACATGCTGGGTGCATAATCCAATTCGCCTACCATCCAAGCTCCCGTGAATTGATGAAGAAAAACCTGTCCGCCATCCAGGAAAACGTTGTTTCTCCTTCACATGAATCACATACATGCTTGGTGATGCAGATTGGCAACCCATGACAAAGCAGTTGAATTGTCGAGTAGGGACTCTAACTCTTGACAGTGTTAGCACAAATAAACCACTACTAGAAATGCCATACATCAAAGCTTCATCGGTGGAACCCAAAGAATAACTAGATTCTAAAGGTTCAGTTATTGTCTCAAAATCCTCAACCATTGGAATGCCATAATCATCAAGTTCGAACCTCTTTTCTGTCAATTTTTCATACATCCTATACTTTGCAGATAGTGTCCTGATGCAGGATTTTCTGACACTTTCAACAAACATAAGCTGAAGTTCTTTAAAATTGTCAGCCTCAGAAAACCATCTTATCCAACGATTAATTATTCCTGCAAACCAGCTTACTATTAGCTCATCATCTTGCAAGACAAGGGCCGAAACATGCCTAGGGAAACCTTCAAGATTAATTAGACCATAGCGGTGAAGGCACTTCTGAATATGGCTAAGAGGTGCATGAATTTTGATGCAACCACCATCAGAGCAGCTACTAGTTGATTCCTCACTCTTTAAATTGGATAACAATGCTTCTGTAGCAGCAGTCTCGGATGAGATGTAATCTTTAGCTTGCTTCTGAAAGTTATCAAAAGCATCCCTAAGGTCTTGTGCAAGTGCTGGTTCAGCAATGTATTTAGAGAGGAGAACATCCTCGTTTAGCTCATTTTTAGCCTTGACATCCTGCATCCATACCTTCAGCAGAGTTTTGAACCAGTGATCTGTCTTCATTCCTTCTTTCCTAAATTGTGCAAGGTGATCCAGCAAAGGGGTGCTAAGGCCAAGTGACTTGATCTCACTCTCTTTTATCCTTCTCAAACCATATGCCAACCACTTCTTTCCTATTCTAAGATTCATAGTGTCCCAAATCTCTTGCTTCTGACGAGCAAACAAACCAATCTTCTGCTTCAACTTATGCACAGCTTTCAGTTTAGCATTTTCCTTTGTTTGTACTCTGAACACAACACCAGCAAACTGTAATCCCCGGGAATTCCTTCTGACTGGCAGAAGATGAAATTTATCATTAACTTCCAAGTAAAGAGATCTGCTTACGTAATCGACAATTTCAGATTTTATATCTTCAGCAACATCTCTGGATCCTGAAACTGCAACAAAAATCTCATCCATGTATCTACAAGCATATAGCTTTACCTTTGTTTGACAATCTGTTTGGTCCTCACTATTTTCATCCCTGCCCTTCATTTGACTTCGAAACCAGCGACGTAAATTTGACCCATATTCTTCTGAAACATTTGTAGCCTCTGAACCAAGGCCTTCATGTTTCAAGCAAATCCTAAACACCTCATGATCAAAACTGTCAAGATATATGTTCATCAGGATTGGTGCAAGCACTCCTTCTTGAGGCAGCCCATGGCCCTTGGGGTACCCACCAAATACCAAATTGATCACCTTGGCATCAAACATAATTTGCATGAATGCAACTAACTGGGTGTCCTCAATCTTCTCCTGCATTAGTGAAATGAGCTTAGAGGTTATATTGCTATCCACCTCTTTGTGCAATGGGACCGTAAAGGCCCAATCTGGAACCCCGATTTCATTTGATATGAACCTGAGAGCCGAGTGATACCCTCGCCCACTGCGACAACCATGCGATATCTTCGAGAACTGAGGCCTGTACACAACCTCAAGCACCACTCTTATCGCTTCCTGAACCACTTTCAAGTTCAGCCTCGGAAGAACAAGCCGCCCTCCTCCTTGCCATTTTGCTGCCACCATGAAAGCATTCGCTCCGACATCAAAGGCGCCGGTCCTGAGCTGCTCCGCCAGCGTGGCAAAGCAGACATCATCATCCCTTGCAGAGGCTAGATCAACGTTTGAATTGAGCCGAACAATGTCGTATGCATCCTCCAACGTCTCAGCATTCGCCACGACCTTGCTCATGAGGTCGTAGAACTTGCCGTTCAGGTACTGCGCCTTGACCCTCTTCTTGATGCGGAGCTCGGCCAACCTCTTCCGCTCCATCCGCGTGAGGGGCTTCCTCAGCCTGCGGACGGCCTCTGTCGACTCCTCGGTGAGAGAAGCCAGGCTCTTCGCCAGAGACACCGGCGGCTGTTCGACAGCTTGCTCCGCTGCGTCCTCGACTCCATCGAGCGAGAAGTGATGCGCCCTGTACCTCCGGAGGCACGCAGCGTAGCTGCCTGGAGGCCAAGAACAACGAGAAAACACGGCAGCGTTAGCACTCCGCAGCGTTTCGGAGCGAGGGTAGGATGAGGGAGAAATGGAGCACCTTGCAGTTGCGGCCGCGGCGCGCAGCACCGGTGGAGCTCCCAGAGGAGGCGTCCGCGGCCAGACCCCAGGAAGGACATGGCGTCAGTCTATAGCGGCATTCCGTCGAACGTGTGGTCTGCAGCGCGCCGGAGACGAGCGGGACAGTCCGCCTGCGCGCCAGGATGAAGAGGGTTCAGCCGTCCGGCGGTCCAGGCAGGAAGCGATACTAGCAGCGAAGCAAGGGGAGGGAACTCGGGCGCGGGCTCGTGCGTTCCCGCGCCGCCGTAGCGCCGGAGGTGAGGGAGGAGGGCCGGGATGCCGTCGAGGGGAGGAACGCGGGCCGCCGCTGGGTGTCAGGAAATGGCCTTCAATTCAGTTTCGTCAGAGTTCTGTCTTGAACCGTCTCAAGCGAAGTCGGCCGCATACCGCTTCGACTGAGCTACTTCCATCTTCGAGCGTTGATCGGCATTCGGACGGCCAGTAAGACAAGACGATAATTGGAATTTGGAAATGCGTGCTTTTGCCGAACAGACCATGGTCTGGTTCCTCGCCTCCATGTGACAAAACCGAAGAAGCACCGTTCCGAGCCTTAACTATTGTGACAGTTGGTAATGGAAAGAGCACGAGATTTTGGCATGACTCATGGCTCTCAGGTAGAACACCGATTGATATTGCTCCGAATCTGTACCCTCTGACATGGCGCAAGAATAAAACAGTTGATGAGCAATTGGTCAATCTAAGTTGGACGAGAGGGCTGTGGAGAATTGAATCGGTGCAACAAATGGCTAAATTCATTGCGCTGTGGAATCATCTCGAGGGAGTACAATTAACTGACCAAGAGGATTGCATGGACAGAGAATGGAGTTTACTCGTCAAAATCTGCCTACTTGGCGCAATTTAGAGGTTCTTACTGCCCTTTCAAAGCCAAGAATGTCTGGGACGCACACGCTGAAGGAAAGCATAAATTTTTTGCCTAGCTGCTCATTCAGGCGAAGATCCTTACGGCTGATAAATTAGCTTTGAGACAGTGGCCTTGTAATCCTGTCTGCACCCTCTGTGATCAAGAGCCTGAGACAGCTTTACACCTTTGTTTAGTGTGCCCTTTCTCGCTGCAAGTTTGGGAATTGGTTAGATCATGGACCAACAATCAGATCTTGATGTACGTCACCTGGAACGTATGGAAGGAGCAGAACCGGCGTATTTTCGATGGCAAGCATGCTTCCCCTGACGTGGTGTTTAATTTGGTCAAAGAGGAGATGGCTTTGAGGAGAGCTGCGCTCGGTCATCCATGTGTAGTCTAGCTCTTTTGTTTTGCTATGTGTAGTATTTCCAGTTATTATATAGTCACACCTTTATTTAAACTCGCTCGCTCTCTCCTCTCTTAAATGAAATAGTCCTGCTCTTAAGTTTCAAAAAAAAAAAATGCATGCTTTTGTTTCATGTGTGCGTGCAACATTTTTTTTGTTACATTCTGTCACTGTCAGTCAAGGCCTCAAGGGTCAGGTTATGTTCTTCACCTGAGTAGATGTGTGCTTGATCTATGCTGCTGCTAATTTATTTTCTTGATTGCTCTCCGAGCTGGTTTGTTTCGGGCCTAATTGCGGAGTAAATCCTTCCGTTGTTTCTCACATCACGATTGTTCAGACTTTGGCTTGTCGCTGCAAACCTGCTCTCAGTTTGGGTTTCTTTTGCTTGCAAACACAGGAGCCGTTGGATTGAAATTGACTGGCTTTTTACACCATGCTCACTAGGCCGAAAAAAAACAGCCCATTTCACTGTACAGAATACAGAAGGGTCCGAAATATGGACGGACCGGTGAAAATAGCCTTGATAGCATCAACGGTGTAAGACCTGATCTCGTAATAATCCACAAATATACATAATTGATTAAATGAATAAAATCAACACATCAGTTGAACAAAGATAAAAATAAAATCTCATGTCGAGTCCAACCAGCGTTTTATTGCCTGTCGACCACAATACATGTATAAATAGGTAAGTAAAACGGCTTCTGATGTACTTTTGCATTGCTACATCTCCTTTGGATCACATATATAGCAGACGACCAACGGTCAGAATCAACTCATCAAGCGTCCAAGGCCCCAAGCTACCGATTGTGAACAAACAATCAAGTACTACGAATGATTTTACATGTTAATCTATCTTGAGGCCCTGTCCAGGTCCCTCCGGTTCATGTAAAACGACGACAATTTGTCTGTAAATGCCGATTTTATGGTAATTGGCGAAAACCCTGCATATTCTTTGTCGACTTTAGTCAAGCCGACTTCAAGGATGTACTTCACAAGCTCGTATTTCTGGAGAAACGGTTGTGCTGCAAATTCCTCTACTGGCATCCACTGCAAGGAACAAGTGCAGTGTGACAAAGCATTTGGTCAAATGCTGTTTGATTTGAAGGACTGAAGTAAACCTTTTAAGAGGGATATTTTGAAATAACCCTTAAGAACTCAATATAGAAATTTTGGTTCCAAGTACCTGGCATGCCTCTATTTCTGAGTCTTGCTTAGTAATGTCATATGAAAGTGGTCGTAGCAAGCATACGAAAAATAGATCGGATTTATCAAAAAAGGCTTTGTGGCTCTGCCTGCAAATGATAGAGAGATATTTTATTTCAAACTGAACACTGAGCCATTGCAATCCATTGCAACGAGATAATGGAAATAAAGGAAAACAGGACTCGGGTAAAATTTCATACTGAATGGAAATGCAAATCACCACCGTTTTTTTGTTCTTTTTTGATTCTCTACTATCATAACAAACCAGACATGTCTGCATATAGTATGTTGCAGAATACTTCTCTTTTTTGGTGTTGTTGGTACATTGGGCAAATGTGATCATGAAGTTACGTGTGACATTTCATTAAAAAAATCCAAGTGTGGCAATATTGCTGGAACTGGAAGGTCTGTACAAGATAAATATAGGAATATCCAGGAATAGAAATCCAGTCATTACCTGAATGCAAGCACTTCAACAAATTCTGCATCAATCTGAGAAATGATCCAGAATGGGAAAATAGGAGTATGAGCAACTATGGCATGATTTTATCAGACAAGTTTATTAAAAACAAATTGGACTTCTGTTTACACTAGTACATACCCCCGTCTCTTCTTTTACTTCTCTTACGGCTCCAGCATATATATCTTCCCCCTGTAAGTACCAATATCTTGTGGATTATAACAGCACAAATTGGTAACAAATGGACTGAATAGTGTTTCTACATGTTCAGAGCAGAATCTTTACTGGTTCAACTATGCCAGTTGGGAATTTCCATACACCTAGGCCTCGAAGCACCCCACTCTTTTCTTGTACAGCCAAGACCTGCAAAGGTAAGAATTTCAGGGATAAATAAGCTAAATGCTTTTATCTAAGGATGATCCCTAACATAATATCCTATTTGTCATAACTCAAAACGAAAGATACATTCTTGTTTTTTAGAAATCCCAAAGGAGACAACAAAACAATAACAAGCAAAATCCTTAAGATCATCGCATGCATTTTGTACCTCTCTTTTGTCATTCATTATAAAAGCTCCAATACCAACACGGTGCGTTGCATTTACTGGTAGTGTATGTGTCGTATTTGGAAGCCAGTACGCAAGCATCAAGTAAGTTTCCTCTGCATGATGGTACCAGAAACCTTCCTACATATACAACGAAGTAAAAACATTTCAGACAAGAGCAAAATGAATCCTTCCATACTGTTACAGTATACCAGACAGTATGGCTGTCCGTCTCCAACTGTTTCTCTTTAAAAGATAAAAGGTCATGTAAAAAACAGAATTGTCAAACTGTGAGCATCATGGTCTCACCAACTATTATCAAAATATAAAAGACTAAATTGAATTCAGGTCATTCAGATATTGAACTAAATTACTTCACTTCCAAATGTACAAGTTACATCAAGAATACGAGCTCAAGAAACTAGTTACATGGAAAAGGCGAGTTTAATTACCTCTACAACAGGAGGAATAAGGTTGGACAGGGTGATGGGCAATTTGATCCAGACACCCCGTATTCCCTAAATGAGAGAGGTACAAAGAAAATTACAAACATGGGGATAAAATGAAATTAAATATTTCAATGATAAAATAAGTGCAGACTGCGCATTGTGACTGCATCACTCCCTCAATCCTCATAGAAAATATACACTACCAAATAGTATGACAGCAGCAGAAGTTTTAAGTTTCTGATCCTCCTATACACAGAAGCGACCATGGATCCTTGCGATAGAATATGCGCAGTTCAAATTTTAACTGTTAGGATAATTCTTGTTCCATGCATACATTCTCAATTAGAGGACCAGAAACTTAAAACTTCCACTGCTGTCTGATGATTTTTTTTAACAAGTCACCGCACAATGACAGAATATATCACTAGAGGCTCAGACGGTGTCACCTGCTCCCTCCACTTCGCCAACGCAGCTTTCAGCGAAGCTGAGAACACTGCAGGGTCCATCGGAGCCACCATCTCAACAATAACGCCCCCATGCTTGTCATTCACAAAAGGCAGCGGCTCGACGCCCCCGCTCCTCCCAGCAGCCACCGCCAGCTCCGCGGCTACCGTCGAATTCGTAGAGCTCGCCATAGCTCTGCCTCTGCGGCCTAGTTCACCTCCCCGTCTTCCCCCTGCACCTACCAACAAATTCGAGGAAAAACAAAATCATGATCTGCCGCTTGCGCAAATTGCAGAGGCTCACATTTATAGCACTCAGCGCGCAGGACCAGGTGGTGTGAACAGTCAGGGGGATTTCGGCTCTTTGGGTTTGTTTGGTTCAGGCCTAATGGTGGCCAGGCCAAATTTTGGCCACAATTGACCACGTTTGACTCTAACCTAGAATTTGTTTGAACAACAAAATTTTCGTTTACGTGGTTTATTTGGATCAAAACAGACTATGTGATTGAAAATTTACATTGTTTGGATAAATTTTAGTATAAAGTAAAATATAGTCAAACAATGGCCGGCCCTCAACCAACCAAACAGGGGACCGGACCAGAAAATGATTAGCAACGTACTACACGCGAAATTGTCATCTTCCCCCTGAATCTCTCTCTCTCTGTCTCTCTCACTCACTAGTCACTACCGCCCACGCCCATCATGGTCACCTTTCTCATCCATCCACCCAACACCCATTCTCTTTGCCTTCTCCCTCCCAGTAGATCTAAAATCCGGTTCCCCAGAATATGGGAGTGACGCGGTCCACGTCTGCTCGTCCCACCCGTATCATACACCCCCTATGCCTTCCGCTGCTCCCGTGCGGATCCAGAGAATTTCGCGTGGTGGTGTGAGATCACCTCGTCAGAGTGGGATAGACTCGACCCCGCAAGGGAAGAAACAGAACGCGTCATCCATTCCATCCACGCGTGGATGACTCGAGAGTCGAGACTAATGCGGATCGCGGCGCTGGGATTCGCAAGCAGGCACAGAGAGAGAGAGAGAGAGAGAGAGAGAGAGAGAGAGAGAGAGAGAGAGAGGCGAACAGTTAGCACCGGTGCTCGATTCGCCGCCGAGACGATCGGAGCCTACCGCCGAACACGACGGCCGGGCCGGCAGGTCGCAGCAGCCAGCAGGGCGAGTTGGGGGGCGACGAGGACTTACGCACCTCTGGCTCCGAGGAGGAGCGCGCCGCGGAGGCGAGCGGGGCAGCCGAGGGCCCGCTGCAGTCGGTGGGCGGCCTGGGCCCGGGTGGCGGCGATGCAGAGGGAGAGGCGGCGCGGGAGCGGGAGGAGGTGGCGGCGGAGCGCGAGGGGCGCAGCACGCGAGCGCGTGATGGTGGTAGTGGGGACTAGGGAGGGAGCGAGCGAGAGCGCGCGGGTGGCGGCCATCCGGCTCCGCGCACCCCCTCCCGCTTTATTCGGGTCGGGGTCGACGACGCCACGAGGAGCAGGTGTGCCTGCAGCGGCGGGCCGAGGACGAACGTGCCGGCACAGGACACTTGCGCGCCGCGCTCAGGACCAAGAGGGTGGGGGAGCTGCCTGGCTGGCTGTGGCTGTGTGCGGTTGTCCATTCTCACGTACTTCTATAAGAAAAATGTGCAAAACATGTGCAGATAGACAGAACGAAATTTGAAATTAAAAAATCGATAGAAAATTAGATAAAATTTATAAAATTATTTTTTTTGTATCTCTTCTTTTAGCAAAAAAACATTTTATGTGCTATGGAAGAGTTTGAGATACCGTGGGATTGACGGGCTAGTGAGCATAACCTCAAGACAGATTAATTGATATGTGAAACTACTCTTTGTTTATTGGTGGGGGTAAAATAATGAAGCGATTGGTAAAGAGAGAACTCCTTTTGGTCGTAAATCCTTTTGACACCAATTTTATTTTTGTTGTTTCTTTTTAACACTTTCGTCGGTTTAGAGGGCTAACCAAAAACAAAGTTGATGTTAAAATAGGAAAATTTCAGATCTCAAGGCCTGTATGGTACCATAGTTTTCAGAAAACATAGTTTTTGGATACTGTGGTTTTCAGTTGTCTATGACATAGATACCATGGTTTTTTTCACAGTTTTGCTGAAAACCGAGGATTATTTGGTTCCAAAGTTTGTGAATATAGTATTAGGTACAGACCACTGTTCAAATTTCTATTCAGCTGTAAATATTGGCACAGGCCACGGTTCAAATTACCATCAGTTCCTAACGAACATCAAAATAGAAACCAAAATACAGAGCATAAACAACTGGCAAAGGTGGATCTCCACTGGATCTGACGCCGGGAGAAGGGGCGGCGCCGCGAGGGGTTCGTGCCGGACTGCCAGGAGGAGGGGCGGTAGGGCCGGCCGCGGAGGTCGACTGCGGCGAATGGGCTGGCGTTGGGAGGAGGGGCGGCGGGAACCGGCCATGGAGGTGGATCTGATGGCGGGAGGAAGGGCGTGGGACGGCGCTGCCGGAGATGAGCCGGTGGGGCGCGACGCTGGGGAGCGGGGGTTGACGGGGCCGGCGGCGGGAGATGCAGCCAGCGGCTAGGGGCGCGGCCGGCGCAAGGGCCAGGTACGGGAGGAGTCGACCGCGGGAGGAAGAACCGGGGAAATGGTGGGGCGCACGGGAGGAGGGAGCAGGCAGCGGGAGAAAAGGCATCAATCAGAGCGGAGAAGCGAGAGACGGGAGAGAAAACTGAGGTCTGGACCTTCGTATCCAGAACTCCAAAAATGCTATGGTTTTGAGTAAACCGTGGTATCTGAATTCTGAAACAATGTTTTGCTAGGACAAACCAAATATCCTTTGGCTTCTAAAACCATAGTATCATTAAATACCATGGTATTGTTTCAAAATTGTAAAAATACTGAAGTTCCAAACATTAGTATTCGTACAACAATTTCACAAGAAAAACGCATGAACAAAAAAAATTTCCCGTGTTCCAAACAGGCCTTTAGAGTTCTTACGGCAGAGAATAAAATTTATGTATGCATCAACCAAGCATTTCAACACCTTAATTTTTTACCATTAGTCTTAGATGGATGATCAAGATTACACTATAATTACATAACTCCCACCATTACCAACCCCACCCCACCGGCCAGATCCACCGCGCCTCCCCGTCTTCCCCACCGGCGCGCCGCCAGCCGCCTTTCCCGTCGGCACGCCGTGCCTCCTCCGCCTCCCCCGCCAGCCGCCTCCTCCGCCGGCATTCAACTGGGTGAGGGAATCAATCCCACCATGCGGTTGAGTTTTAGATTTTCTGTTGTTTTATTATGTGTAAGAATTCTCCCGTGCGTGAACGGCTCGGTGCGCGCCGCCGATTGGGTTGGCCACGGTGCCGCCACCCTACGGCCTACGCGTACAGGGATTAGGGATAGCCTGTGATGTGTGATTTGTGAAAGCGGAAGGCCAGGCGAGGCGGCCTACTAGGCTCTTGTTCGTCGTCGTTCGTAAGCTTTGCCTGTCTGAGTGGAATAAACATGCTGGCCGACTGGACGTCGAACCACTCTGTCTGTCCGATCCACTCGGCGTCGGTACGTGACCGTCCGACCTGGCGTTGTCTGTCGTTTATTCCCATGCCTGCCGACCCAATCCACTCCCGAACCCCCTTCGCCTGAACCTGAATTGCGGCCGCCGCAAATCAGCGAAGCTTGCCTCGCCGTCAAGCAAAAGATCGAGCAGCGCCGGCCGCCGCCTGCCGCAGCACAGCGCAGGTCGCCGTCTGCAATGCACTGCACGACCTGGCGTTCATGGCACTTGAAGAAGCCCACGCAATGCAACTGGGTCGACGCGCACCGAAATTTCAAACCAAATACATCTTCTTTTTCCTCGTGTACTGTACTCATATCTACCATTTGGACGAGACGAGATCACACTATACATGACGTTCACGGATCACATCGTCATAGGTCCGTGCCAATAGTCTCCGAGTAAGCACACACACGCTATTGACGGCAAAAAAAAATAAATAAATAAATAAAGAAACGCTAGTGTGTGCGACTGTGCGTAGAGATGATAGTCCAACTTGGTCTGCGTTGTCTTTGTCGGAGCATATACTTGCTGAAAGGAATTTGGCTGTCGATCTCAAGCCTCTCTCTCTCTCTCTCAGAGGACGTCGCCGCCGGCGTCGCGGTCGGGGACCCTGTAGGAGTACCCCAGGTCGTCCGACTGCCGCCGTATGATGCTGGCCCTCTGCATCAGCCGCACCAGCTGCTGCACCACCTCGGACATGGGCGGCCGGAACTCCGGCTCCGACTGCACAGCACACGCAAGAATTACATTTATTGGGGAACAGCGCACATGCATGTACACACAGCAGCATCAGGATATATACGCATGACGATCTTAATCGGTTGATTAGGCCGCCTCTGTCAGAGAGGGGTTTAATTAATCAGCTCAGCATGTGCACGGCAGTGGCAGCTGGCAGCCAAAACGACATACCTGGACGCAGATGGCGATGATGTCGGCGAAGCGGGAGAGGGACTTGGCGGGGTACAGCCCGTCCATGGCCGGATCCACCATCTTGGCCAGCGAGTCGATGTCGTGCAGCTGCGGCGTCGCCCACCTCACCAGGGACTGCTCCTGCCGCTCCCGCGAGCTGCTTCCACATCGCAGCAGCGGCAATTAACGACAGGTTTTGAGTTGTCGTCGTCTCTGTTAATTTGGACGACCTCGCCAGACCGGCAGCTAAGCAGGTCAGAAATGGCGAGCGTACGTGGTGTATTACCTGTCTAGGGGCTTTCGGCCCGTCAGTAGCTCCAGCATCACCACTCCGAAGCTGTACACGTCGCTCTTGGCGGTGTATGTTCCGGACATGGCGAACTCGGGGGCGCTATATCCAAATGAGCCGATCACCTCAGCTGAAACCTGACATACATCATATCAATATCTTCTCAATTAAGCCAACAAGTAGAGCAGGTAGGGAAAGAAAAGGCTGATGATGATTGCTGACCCGTTCGGAAATGATAAGCATGTTGACATGTTGCTTATTACCTCTCTCTCAGGATTCGGCGACAGAGCAGCAAGCCCACAGTCAGAGAGATGTGGACTGTACTCTTCGTCGAGCAGGATGTTTGACGACTTGAACGCCCTATGCACCACAGGGGGCAGGCACACCTCGTGCAGGTACCTATACAATTAGAGAGGTAGTATATAATATCACATGATGGTATGGTAGAGAGAGAGAGAGAGAGAGAGTGTGTGTGTGTATATATCATAATAGCATATCCTTCTCATGTAATGGAATGGAAACATCATCAGGTTAGTAAGTAGCATACTCTAGAGCACGAGCGGCGCCTAGCGCTATCCTTACGCGGGTGTTCCATGTGAGTTTCTTGCTCATCCCGTCAGAGAAGTGCAGTATATCATGCAGCGTTCCGTTTCCAATGTACTCGTACACAAGAAGCCTCTGTCCGTGTTCAACGCAGTAGCCTGTGAGGGGCACAATGTTTGGGTGCCTGAGCCGTGAAATGTTGGAGACGACCTCGAGGAAATTGTCTTCTTCGTACAGGGACAGCGAAGGGCTGTCTATCTTCTTCACAGCCATCACCTGTCGTTTACAGGCACGATTTAGTTTCAGAGTCATGATGAAACAAAACAGATAAAGAGATTATGGACACACAAAGAAATGGCACAGCTAAAAGTTTCAAATTAAGTCAAAACATTCAGACAAGCTGTTAGCCTACTATTACCTTCCCATTAGGGAAATCAGCCCTGTAAACACGACCAAGCGAACCCTCGCCTAGGAGAGTGTCCTGGCAAAAGCTATTGGTAGCAACTTGGAGGGCAGCGACTGTATATGAAGTCGCGGTCACTGGAACCTTTGGCCTTTTGGCAGTAGAACCATTTGTCCCATGTACTCTGTCCGGAGTCATCTTTCCAGCAGGTTGGAGATCTGAAGCTGCTACAACTGCATTTTCATGGCTGTTGTTCTGGATTTCCCTAATGGATGCTGCAGCAGCAAAACACCAACGAGCGTAAATATATATGTGAATTACCGAGCAGCAATGGTTCAGTAATCAAGTCAGGCCTTCCTTGGTTACTTTAATTTACCTTTTAAAAAACTATAAATCATGACTACAGCAAAATCGCAGGCTGCTGTACCACTTTGTTAAATTCCTAGTGGTTTTAGTATTTTCTTTATATTTCCTATTCATCAACTACTGGTAACTTTCCAATGAATTATGAACCACTAGATGACAAGAAATGCTGGTATGATAACAGAATACTGCAATGCACAAAGCAATTGGACCATACCTCTTTCTATATCTACTGCAAGGGAATCTACAATGTGATCTTTTGGTTCACTGCTCCCATCGTCATTTCTTTTCCGGGCATTGTGAAGGCAGAATACCAACACGAAAAGTACGCATGAGGCAGCAGCTATTGAGCCAACAGCTATCCCTATAAGAGGACCTGTTTGTGGCTTCCTGTCGTCTTGATCAATTGGAGTCTCAGGAACAGTTGGAGCTATCCCTTGAGGATGGTTTGACTGATCATCTGGATTCTCTGGTGGTGCCTTGACAGCTGGCGGTGGGGAGGCAGGCATATTGGCAAATGAGTTCCCTCCAACTCTATGGTTGCAATTGCACTAAAACATCAGATATAATATACAATGATTAAACTAGGAAAGTGACAAGTAAAGCATACTTGTGCGTACATTAGATTAGGAATTGAACTGAATTCTTGTGGTATCATGCCGCTGAAATTGTTGTTTGCAATGTTTCTGTTTAAGGTAGATCACAATACAAAGTAAGCCATCAGATACACTTTCATGAAGGGAAAATTAGCAGTCATATTGGTATGTGGGAGGCCACTTACAATGTCGCAAGGCTTATGTTGCTGAGGACATCAACTGTGCCTGATAGTTGATTATTTTGCATATAGCTACATAGTGGGTGAGAAGAGAAGCATCAGAGCAATGAAACAGAAATACAAACGGGGGAAGATCTGAATACTTACAGGCTGGAAAGTTTCGACAGAGAACTCATTGAATTCGGAAGATTCCCCGTCAGGTTGTTGAAAGATACGTCTCTATAAGGATTTTAATTAGCATAATATGAATTCAAGAAACAAGGGTTTAAGAGCATATTGTACTAGCGTTAATAAAATGCTCGTCATCCACATTTGGACAATCTAAGTGATTTTGAATATAATGACACGGTTTGAGCCATGGATTCAGCATGTGCTCGGTCCATTTTTTTTCTACATTTCAATATAATGACACACAGCTGCGCGTTCGAGAAAAGGTGATTTTGAATGCATTTCATTTTGGCCATATGAAAACGTTATTACTGGATTGTCCTGTAAAGAGTCTCTTTGCGTTATGATTTATTATATTCTAAAATTGTGTTAAAGTTGCAATCAGTGGGTAAAGCTATATTTTGAAGATTGTACTTATGCTCAAAATTTCACTTATTTGTTAATTAAGAGGATAACCCATGCTGAAATAGTATTTGCATGGCTAATAATTTCAATCAACAAGATTCAAACCAAGTTTACATACAAAAACAATGGCTCAGTAGACCTTACAATTCTGAAAGTGAATTGAGACTTCCAAAGAGATCACCAATTTCCTGAATTAACGAGTTATGGCTGACATTGCTGCACACAGTGGTTCTTTGTAGTTAGATTGTGTCAGCTAAAAAGGTAATCTCGGAACGAAATACATCGTTGTAGTGGACAGCAACTTACAGGTACTCGAGTGAAATCATGTTGGCTATAGAGTATGGAAGATTGCCAGATAAGTTATTTTTCGCCAAATTCCTGTATCCACTTGGAATTAAATTTCAAGTAGCAAACAGCAGGAATCAAAATGTACAGTTGGGAGACATTACAGATAGGTAAGGTTTTGTGGCAACTGGTAAGGAATCGAATCATGCAAGTTGTTGTTGCTTAAGTCCCTGCAAGTCAAGAAACAGACGATATAAATAATGAAAACGACACAAAAAACTGAACAATGGTTGTCGCAAGTGTTAGCTCATACATTGTTTTCAGCGCTTGTAGACTGGACAGTTGATAGCCAAGAGTACCATTCAGCTCCATACCAGAAAGCTTGCTGCAATGTTTGGAGAGGGACTGAATAATTCAGTTCTGACTGCATCTCCAACTGAGGTAAGTTCATATAAACGTGATTCTAATTTCTTTCTAAATAGAAAATGACAAAGTTCACATACATTCTGAATGAAATATTTCTACACCCCAGACCAATATGTATTCTATCTACACTAGATTTAAATAGCTTAACAACACAATATGATATATCAAGGTTCTTTTATGGCAATTTTGGATAAAAAGCAATGAGTTTCAGTAACAAAAGTTATGGCAGACAAAGTTTACCATTTTACCAGAGCAGAAATACACAATCTATACCTATAAGTCCATAATTCTCATCACGGCCAGCGTGAAGAAAGCAGTCATTATATCCCGTGGACCAATACAATATGATGATTGTCATTATAATATCAGTTTGGCCATAACAGCAGCCAGCAACCCCTTTTTTCAGGAGCAAAGCAGAGCAGCAGCAACAGCCGTGAGTGGATGCACTTGTAAATGCTAGGCTGCTAGGCACCACTACCAAACTTTTTCAGCAAGCACGAGAGAAAAAAAAAAGTTTGGATTCATCAGCGGCTTTCCGCGCCCATTGCAACTTTGCAAGGAGCTTACGTTCAAAAAAAAAAAAAAATTACGTTCAAAAAACTTTGCAAGGAGCCGAAGTGGAGCGGAGAGAGAAAGAAAAAAGATGGAACACCGATGTTTCCACAGTCATAGTGTCATACTAGGCATGATGGCAGCTCAGCTCAATGTGTCGGAATATCCTGTCGTTGTCATCGCTAGTAGAAAGTTGAGAGTCGGTGAATATCCTTACATCGAGGTGACGGCGGAGCCCGAGCAGGAGACGCCCGTCCACGCGGCGCCGCAGGGGTCGCCGCCGCTGGCGGACCACCCGGCGAGCTGCGCCGGGCTGTTCCAGGAGCTGTAGAGGTTGCCCAGGGCCGCAACTGCAAGAACCGGGCCACCGATCATCACACACGCACAGGCACAGCTAATAAGTATTCAGCAAACACGTTTCAGGAAACCAAGAACGCCAATTCGGGGAATGTGGTGTGGCAGTGGCACTGTGGCCTGCTAAATAGAAGAGCATTATATTACCATCGTCGGCGTCGGTGTCGGCTTCCCCCACCGCCAGAAGCGCGAGGAGGAAGAGGAGGCCAGCCAAGCCGGCGGCCGGCGCCCTTGTCCTTGGCCTCTCCCTGTTTCCTTCCATCTGGCCTCTTCTTCCTTCTCCGCTCCTTCTCTCTCGACCCACAGAGGGGAAAAATAGAGAAGAAAATCTCTTTCGGCTGCAGTAGTGCTGCTCTAGGACAGTAGAACATCACACGGCCATGGCGACGATCACCATGGGCAAGAATGCCTCCCGTTCTCCCTGCCCTCCACGGCTTTATCCATCAGCGACAGCTCAGCTCACTCCCGCGGCAGCCTCGATGCCATGCTTGATGCCTGCTCCAGGCATGGAGATGCAGTGTGGTGTCGGCAAAGCTTAATTCCTCCGCTCTGCCGTGCTGCCTGCCTGCTGCCAGTGTGGGTGGTACACCGGGTTCCTGGCTGGTGTGTATCTAACTAAATGCCGGGGGGGAGAACGAAACGAACGGAGGAGAGGAGAATGATGAGGTGGAGAGGACGGACGGCGTGATGGGCACTGCCGATCGAGCGTGGAGTGCGACGCGGGCGTGGCACCGATGCGATGCCGCCGCTGCTGGTGCATGCGTCGTCGGTCGCCGAGGACGATGGATTGCGAGCGCTAAACAACTGCGAAAGTGGGGGGCGCTCGGCGGAGGGAGTGACGGGTGACGGATTGATTATTATTCATTCGTCGGGTGGCGCATCAGGAAAACCACCGTTAGTCAAGCGTTCTGGGTCCGCTCCAGCGGCCACCAGCCCCAAAAGGTTGTTATTTTCTTGGGGATGGGGTGCAGTGCAGGGCCAATTGGCCAAACCGACCGACACCTCTTCCTCTTCTTCTTCTTGGCAGAGGATAATAGGTAAACCATCAGGTAAGTGGCCAACACGGTTATAACCGACACGTTCGTTGCGAAGCTGTGTTTTCTTCCCCGTGTCAATGACTCAATTCTCTCCTCTCCCTCTTATCAACCCGGCTAGAGACATGTCATGTGGAGAGGCCGACACTTAAAGGCCCGGCGCACCAATCAGCTCGCTGCTTAGCAAGGTAATCGAGCGCCCGTGACCGTCGTGTGGCCTGTGAGGGCCTTGCTGCCCGTGACAGGTCGGGCCCACGTGCCCCACCGCTGCAGCGTATGTGGCCCCCACCCCCCAGCAGGGCCGAACTCTCCATGGAGCCTGCCAGAGAGGCAGAGACGCTCGAGAAAGAACACGCTCCCGCGATCGGCCACGCCGCTCCAACGGGTGGCGACGCGCTCGGCGGCCACGGCATGTGGCGCCGCGTCGCGTTCCGGCGTCGTTAACCAGTCAGCTGTGCAGCAGCTCGCTGCCAGTCAGCCCAATTCACTCGCGCGTCTGTTTTGTCGGCGGCCTCCGTCCGAAGCCTCGTGCGCCACCACCCTTGGGCCGTTGGGCACGTACGGCACGGGGGGAGGAAAGGAATTGCTCCGCGGGTAAAGCCGTGGAGCCGTGATCCAGGATCCCGGATGGGAATGGGACGCGCGCCATGATGCCGCCTCATCTGCCCGACCGCGGTCGACAGTGACGGCCGGGGAATGCGAATCATTGGCCTTCTTCACTGGAGCCGGGACTGGAGGCTGATGAGGCAGCGGAGCGGACTCGCCGCTCACCTACTTGCAGTCGATGATCGGAGGCGATAATTGCTGTGAGGCTTCGCGGCAGCTACTGCACGGAATGGAAGCCATCAACAGAACCAAAACGGCGGTGAAGATGATGCATGCAACAGCCAACAGGGCGCGCGCCAGATTCTCCACCGCTCACCTCGGATAGCGACGCGCAACTGGACTGGGGAGCGCGCAATTCATGAGCAGGCAGCAATGCCAACACGCAGGAATGTGCATTTATCACGGGAAACGACTAGCGATCAACCAGACCCATTATGGACCAAAAAGGAATGACAGGATCAACCGCGGCTTGTTTAACATATATGCAGGCTGGGACAGAAACTCACCTTGCGCATCGCAATCGTCAGGACATGGGTAACCGCAATCAGGAATAATTTGGCCATCTGGTGCAACCAGAGACCTTGTCCACAAGCGCCGACGTTCTACCAACCAGGGGATCAGATAAGAACAGGGGTGCACTTTAATCCACCAAACGCTGAAGGAGACAGGCATGCAAGCCAAGTAACTAGTATATGCTATAGATGAATAAGACGGTGGAACCCAGACACCACTGTTTTACACTCCCAATACCCGAACGAAGTAGCTACTGGGCAACGAAGCCATAGAAGGTTAAAAGCTACTGTAAATTTGAGAAGCAAAATGAGGGAAGAGCAAAGCAACTGCAAGGTGCTCTCGCTTCAGATGCCTAGCGTGTTTGGCGAGCAGGGTTGGCACCTGTTCTGCAGAGCTAGACCGACTGGATGATTACCGAGTTGGCCACACCGGCTTCCTCGATGGTCTTGGTCCCGTCCTCGAGCGGCTTTGGGGGGAACCCGGCCTGCAGCGTGTAATCACTGGCTTCTGGCCTTGTCGCGTCGATAAATGCCCGCACGTCGCTGATTGTGTGGCTTGTGTTGAAACGCGCAACCAAGCGACTGCCATCTGCAAATCTGATTTGGAGGGAGGTTGATGGCAAGAGATCATCCACCACGATTGTCCTAGCAGCAGTTACCCTACTGGAAGCAACACCGTTGGAGGTGTTGTTATCAGAGGGTGCCACGAGGGTTCTTCGTTCCCCTTGAAATGGAGCAGCACGTTTGACTGGCTCCTGTTATGAAGGCAGTGATTGAATATAATTAAGCTTAGGTACTTGGAGAACAACCGAAGCACTTGAATATTTTGGGATGATGATACTTACAGTAAATTCTTCTTCCTTCCGGACAAGATTCACATTCACCTTAGATTTCCCATCAGCAGGCTCAAGCTCAGTTGGGCAGTCAGAATTCTTGATGCTCTAGTTAAAAGAAGACGATTGATTACTTGCACCACATTCAACAGGAGAATCACATTCAACAGGAGAATATATAGCACAACTTTATGAGGCAATAAAGAAACAAACAAGTACCAAAAATGAATATATATCACATTCATTTCCTGACCAAAGTACCAATTCAAATGAGAAATACAAATGCACTGAGAAACAGATTTCTCAAACAGAACCAATCTGCCCCCTTGTGGGAAATCTGTGGCCACTGGCTATTAAAACTTCTCTCTCACCTACCAAACAGCTTCAGCCATACATTTAATTAATAGGGGACCAGTCCAAAAACAAAACAGTTGTGAGACAGTATTATGAAAACCAGCTGAGGAGGTAATAAACTAATAATAATTATTGCAAGTGAGACTAAAATACTGTTCCATGTGATCTCTTGATTCTTCTCTCTCCTCACTTAGAAATCTATTTCAATTAAGGCTGACACACTGAACGTACAAACATTACTAGAAGATACTCCCTCCGTTCTAAATTTTGGTTCTAGTTTCTGACTAGAATACTAGATTCATGCAATATTTGATGTATGTGTTTTGTATGCATATAGATTAATCAACAACCACATGAATATAGACAGAAAATAAGAGCCCAAACCCCTTACATTTTGGGACAGAGGGATGTCATTCAGGATTGAAAAAAAAGGCAAACATGAGCAAGATGGGTAGTACCCAGCATAGAGTCAGGTCTAGTTAAGCAGAAATGTTATATACACAGTGGCACAGAACAGGGTAATTACCTCTAAAAAGGATGCATTTGCTGGATCATCAAAGCTTCTAAGTGGGCCATCATTTACTGTAAAGCCATTCCTCCAGAAGTAGATGTTATGAACAATTTCTTCTGGCATCTGTGGTGCATCACGCTCTACAGTTTCACCTGTCAGAAGTCTGCCAGTCCCAGTGAAGTTCCTAGAACTAGAAGATCGCCGGCGAGCCTCAAACGGGCCTTGCTTAGCCCCCTTTCTTTTAGCTTGCTTGAATACCTCATCCGCATTATTTTTACGTTTTGATCGGTCTCTAACAACCATTCCACTGAAGACACACGCACAAACATTAGAAATTAAGCACAGAATGTATAAACGAAAAAACAGTATATGAACGGTGCACAGATTATTAATTAAATTACTGACCATTCTGATATATACATCTGTGTATATGAAGAGTCACAAGCATAAAGAATCAAATGCATGGATCACATGCCAATATTCACTATAGTAAAAAGACATGACTCAAAAGCCAGTACACAATGAAACTAGAAATCATTACATATAACCAAACATCACCAGACAATGCTTGCACTCTATCACCTACATCACAGCATCCAAAATTGTACGGTGCACAAATCAATGTTTTTGAACACTAGAAAATGGAAGAAAACTACAAGTAATTCGGACAGTGACAGGTCAGAGTCAGTTATGGACTTTTCATGCTTGCCAGAGTTAGTCAAGGTGGCCCATGGTGAAATCAGACCTGACCAAGAGCCACCCAACCCAACCCAGCTGGAAAAAACCCAACTCAACCCAACCAGAGCAACACAGTGGGTGGGCATGAGCATGACTCATAGTTTTTGGACCTGGAGCATTCGGCGGGCTGGGCGAGGGCCATGATTTTCCGGCCCAAAACCCGACCCGACACATCCACAAGGATGGCACAGGCCATCCCGACCCGACCCGACGTTTCAACAGGTCTAATGAAAATTTGCAAAACATCAGATCCAATAACAGCCAACTGATAATGATAGAACTCCCAACTCCCCGTACAATTACAAGGGGTTCAGCCATACATCATATGATATAGAAATATGCTTCAAAACAGTTGAACAAAAGCAAACCAAAAACAAAACCACACATTATCAAGGGAGGAGATAATTGCCATGAACCAACAGCAGAACTAGTACTATTTCAACTTCCTGTTCAGCTGCGGCAAGCACTCAGCATGTAAACATTTTAGCAGGTCACTTGTAGATGCAGCTATAAGTTCAGAATGCTGGATTCAAATATTCAATGATTCTACTAGGTTCCACAAAATTGGCTGGTTGCAAAGCCACCTAGAAACCATCAGGCATCCGCATTCAAAATCCAGATGTGGTTTATTTTCTCTAATGTTATAATGGAGAAAAGATTCAAATTAAGAAGTCATATTTAAACAAGTACAACCAGAAAGATGCCAACTAGCTTTCAACCTGATAACTCACAACACAATGCCAAATGGATGTCTGAACTAACTTATTCTGATTTCTCAAAAGTCAAAATGTACACCAGACAACCAAGAAAGTTTCACACAACAAAGTATAACATGAGTGGAAGCATCATGCATCCACATCCTGCGTCAAGAGTTAAGACTAGCAATTCTATGATACCCATGAATGATCTCAGAATTAAAGGCTACTGCAAGAAATTATCAAAGCACACTACGGGCTCCCATCGAATTTTCAAAATGTTTTCATACACTTACCAAATAATTGACTCTCAGATTTCAGCTAGGGTGAACCAATGACTTCTGATTTCTGCGTAGCATGGGCTAGGCAACCTTAAAATTGATGTATCGTTACATTAGCATACAAGCTAGATACTCAATTTATGGGCCTCATTTCTCAGGATTGATCTTCAAAACCACCATATAGCCCTCCAGCCCAGTACCAAGAATAGCATCTATCATAAGAACATAAATTCCTACCCTATCAAAGGACATCTAATCAAAAGGTTAGCAAAATGGTCTGCATCGTTAGTTTGTGGCTAATGCCTAGTGCTATTCAATGCTGAAGAACAAACAAAGCAATCTAGAGGATCTAGATTCCAAAACAACTCAACTAAGCAGAGCACAAGCCAGATTAAAACTCAGCAAAATGGATATTAATGAGAAACACAGAGACTTCCCCATTTCAAGCGCATTTGATTATACCATCACCTCACATGCAATTGTAGCCCACAAATTTCAGAGAGAAGGATAAACAAGACAACCTAAAACCCTAGAGATGAGTACCTCTACGATCTAGTTGGGAATGAGAGAAATATCCCGAAGCCCAGTAAAAACAAGGGTGTATAGATCACCTCTTCTCGCCACCGGTGTAGTACTCGGGTGGTGGCGACCAGTCATCGTCCTCTTCGGAGTTCTCGTCAGAATCCACGCCTCCCTTGCCCCCACCGAGATCGGAGAGCGTCCTCACGTTCCCCCGCCCACTCGCACCACCCGCCCTGGCCCTGCTGCCGCTGCTGCTACCGCTCCCACCCCGCGCGTCGTGGCTTCTCTTCTGCCTCTTCACCGGCCTCCTCCGCTCCCCCGCCGCGGCCGCAGCGGCGAGCGCGGCGTCCTCGTCGTCGCCGTCCCCGTCCCCGACGTAGTCCTCGTCGTCCTCGTCCTCGTCGCCGGCACCGCCGCCCACGTAATCCCCGTCGTCGGTGTCCGTCCCACCTCCGGCAGCTGCGGCAGGTGGCGGGGGCGCCGGATCGGCCGCATCGGCGTCGGCGTCCGCGGCGTCGTAGAAGGCGCGGACGGCGGCGTCGACGGCCCAGTTGTGGCTCTCGAGGTAGAAGGCCGCCTCCTGGGGCGTCGCGGAGGTCACGGCGCAGAAGGACTCCACCAGCTCCTGCGCGGCCTCTGCCGTCGGCGCGCGGCCGGCGTCTCCGGCCGCCATCTCGTCCGCGGCGGCCGCGTGTCGAGATGGTCTGGCTCTGGCGGCTGGGGCCGGGGTTTGGGGTGGGGAAATTGGGCGTCTGGTTTTTTTTTTTTTCTCCTGTTCCTTTTTCTTTTACCCTTTTATTTTGACCTTCTCTCCCGGGATGTGGGCCGTGGCGTGCGAATGGCTGGTTGTGTGGGAAACCGGTTGTGTGCAGTAGCAGGCGCCTTTCGGGCGAATGATGAAATGGTTGGGCTTTTTGGGCTGGAGCATCAGTGTGCCGATGGGATGTGGCCCATGCAAAAGAAAAGGAAAAAAACGCAAAGCCCGTAATACTGTGACAGCGGTGCGCACAAACAAAGCTCGTCAACCAACGGATTGGACTGTCAGAAAGAAGCACACAGATTGTCTGCTATCGCGCTCGGCGTTCACCGCATTTTATATGTTACCGTACCAGCATTGTTGATGGGCTAATACCTTTCTTTATCAGGGGTATATAATGCACAATTTGACAAACCTGTTTTAAAGCAAAATCTAGAGGAGCCCAGTCCGATACACCGTAGTTTCGGTCCGGCACGTTATTTCAGCTCAGATGCACAGTTTCTCTTGCCCTTTTCTTCTGCTTTTGGAGTTGCTCAGGTTCTAAAACAAAGGAAGAACCGCGGCGCCGTGTTCCTGAATTTCCAGCACTCACTTTTACACACGTGTGCTCACTTCTGACCTACTACTACCACTGACAATCACGTTATGCTATTGTATCAGTATCACTGTCTAGCTTCTACCATGAAACGTTTGAAAATGGGCACACCTGAAAACAGGCAGACAGCGTCCCCCTAGCGCGTCTCGCTCGTCCTCCAGCTAGAAGCGGCAACCTGCTCCTTTTGTGGCAGCAAAGAGTTGCCAACGATCTGGGTTTGCAAACCGAGATTTGAGAGGGCAGTTGTTAGTTGATGCGTGGCTCTCCTTGTTTGCCGCCAAAGAGCGTCATCTGCGCTATCTGGCCGCCCAAAGGGGCAGGGAAACGGTATTCAGACAGTGCGCCGCATTGACCTCAGATTGTTCTCTCCTCCAGGCAATTGTTATATTCAGTTTCTTCTTCTTTTTTTTTTCTCCGGGAGGAATCCATCTAGTCAATTGGTTTCAGGCACGCCGGGCCGATTAACTATTGATTAGATTAGATGAGATTAAAGGTAGTAATGCAATTATTGAGGCAAGTTCTAGATGAGCAGTCCCTTGAGGCCATGAAAACAGCTGCGGTGGCCTCTCTCTTTAGTCTCTCGTCCCTTGAAAGAGAAAGGGGCGCCGTTCTGACGCGTTCGCGTCAACAAGCAGCCCTTCAGATGTTCAGTGGGGGACATTGAAAAGGTGCACGGTGTCGACTTGCCCATCAGATAAGCCAAGCAGCAGCTAGTATTGTAGGAGTACTACTTTTGTAATGTATGATGATCAGATGGTGGTATATATAAGTAATCAACAATCTAGTCATGTACGGAGTACGTACTAACATGGGTGATAAGCCAACGAGGGAGAAAAGAAAACACCTGGGTCTGACCTGTCTCCCACACGCTTCATCAATCAACCAGACCAGTCAACTGGAACTGGAACGGGGGCAGAAATGAAGGAAAGAACAAAAGGGATTGTTCCCTATGTTCTGGTGGCGGTGGACCGTGCATCGTGATTCAGCACCGGTGTCGCTTGAGTCTTGTCCGTTGCCGAGCCGTCCACTTCAGAGCCCGAGACCTCCGCCGGTTGGCCAGCGCACCGCCTCTGCCTGCCCGCCCGCCCGGGGAGGGGATCTGGATCAACCGCGACGCGTGACGACACGTCGCGCCGCGTCGACAACCCATGTACCGCGGGCCGGTGCACGGCACGCCGGGTGGGGTTTCCTGATTACTGCCGATCGACTGCCGAGACAAGACACAAGAGAGAGGTCCTGTCCGTGTTGCGTGTGAATTGAAAGAACAGAGGGTGGGGGCTCGCCGAGCCGCGGGCTGGATCGGCGCACCGTCCGTCAGCGCGGGTGTCGATCCATCCGCCGACTCCTCCCTTCTTCTCAAGGAAACGAAAGGGGTCTCCATAGCCGCACCAGGTTATCATCGCAAATTATCTATCGCGTATCGTTCGTCATCATGGCACCTTGAATGAAGAAAAGAAGGCATCATCTCCAGAGCGGAGCCGAGCCGAGCCGAGCCGGAGGGGTCATCATCATCGCGGACGGGTCGGTGAACAGGACGGAGGCGGGCGGGCACTGGCAGTCGTCTGGCAGGGGCGGGCGGTCGGGGCCAAGCGTCACGTCACGCGCCGCGCGCTCCGCCGTGTCCGGGATGCCGCCGTTCCGCTCGCCGGGCCACTCCTGCGACGGATGACGGATCAGATACGCCGCTGCGCTTCTCCAACGCGTGACAAACACAAAGTCGCCATCCTACCTTGATTAGTGAAAACTGAAGACTGAAAAAAAAAAAAAAACAATCGCCGAGACCCCCACGGCCCCACCACTGTTGTGGCTCTCTGCTGCCGCGGAAGGAAATGGAAGCATCCAACTCCTCCACTGCCAATGGCCTTCCCCCTCCGCCCGCCAGTCCGCCGTCCTGTGTCCCCCCGCCACGCACCCGCGCGCGACGCGATTCCCGCCGCGCCAGGTACCACCTAGCTTGCTCCAGAGCGCACGCAATCCCGATCCCACCCACCATTACATAAACCCCGCGTCTCTCTCTCTCTCCTCTCCTCACGCTCGGATTCCATTCCTTCCACTTCCACCTGGGCCCCGCCGCCACCACCACCCCCACCGCCACGCCACACCAGCACGCCACGCGCACGGCGCCCCCAAGCAAAGGCAGGGGAGCAGGGGACTAGCGAGCCGGGCTGCGCCGCGCGATCGATCAGACGACCAGTCCGTCGCTGCGCGGCTGATCGATGGGGCGGCGGTCGTCCGTCGCGTCCGCCGCGGAGCCGCTGCTTCCGGGGGCGCTGAAGCGCGGCGGCCGCGCGATGGAGCGGTGCGCGTCGCGCGCGGACGACGAGCTGCGGTGGTTCCGCTCCTGCCTGCGCTGGGTGTGCATGGACCACTCGGGCCCCTGCCAGTCCGCGCTCTCCTGGCTGCTCTTCCTCGCGCTCGCCGTCGCCGTCCCGGCCGCCGCGCACTTCCTCCTCGCCTTCCGCGCCACGCGCCGGCCCTTCTCGGCCGCCGTGCAGCTCTCGCTGTCCGCCGCCGCCGCCGCGGGCTTCCTCTGCCTCTCCTCCTCCTTCCGCCGCGTCGGGCTGCGCCGCCTGCTCTACCTCGACACGCTGCGAGCCAGGAGCGACCGCGTCCGGGCGCGCTACACCGCGCGCTTCGCGCTCTCGTTCCGCCTCCTGGCCTGCCTCGTCGCGCCCTGCTTCGCGGCGGAGGCGGCATACAAGGCCTGGTGGTACGCCACCTCCGCCGACCAGGTGCCCTTCTTCCCCGACGACGTGCTCGGCGACGTCCTCGCGTGCTCGCTCGAGATGGCCTCCTGGATGTACCGCAGCGCCGTGTACCTCCTCACCTGCGTCCTCTTCAGGCTCATCTGCCACCTCCAGGGGCTCCGGCTCGAGGACTTCGCGGGGGCCCTGCTCGAGGACGTCGAGGAGGGCCGCGCCGGCGTCGAGCGCGTCCTCAGGGAGCACCTCGACATACGCAAGCAGCTCAAGGTCATCAGCCACCGCTTCCGCAAGTTCATCGTCGCCGCGCTGCTCATCGCCACCGCCAGCCAGTTCGCCGCAGTGCTCCTCACCACGCGGCGAGACTCCGTCGACGACCTCCTCAACACCGGCGAGCTCGCGGTAAGTCATTATATACTAGTAGTACTGCTTAATTCCCCGGCTTCCACACATCAATTCAGCTTTCCACGTTAATTGGACCAATTAGGAACAAAAGAATTCCCAAATTCACCGCCTATATGTGTTCATACGGGTGTGGTGGAAAACTCTGATCGTCAAGGGTAGCTAGCTGGAAACTTTACACCGTCCACTTCCTTAATTTAGACGGAAACAATAATCGCCGATGTGTCACGTTTAATTAAGCGCAATTGGTGGAGTCATTGAGCTGACTGATGGGTTGCCTACATGCATCTGGGGATCAGGATTTTTTTTTTTTTTTTTGAACAAGCAATGGCAGGTTTTCTGCCGAGGGTTGTGGTTGTTTTACAGGATCTAAGAATTGGGCCTAATCAAATCCATAAACACAGGTGGTCATTAACGCTGAACCTGACTGGGAATTCTGGATGATTCTATTGTATTGTGACCTACCAACTCGTTAGTTTTATCCAGAAAGAGCAAAGGGGAGGTGCGGTACTGTGATGTGACACACACACACACAACTAGCAATCTGTCTGCTGCTGGATATTTAGTTTTGAAAATTGAAATGATGCCCTCCTCTCCTGCACATCTACTTTCATTTCTGGAGGCAAACTAGCAAAACAAGTAAGCCGAGGTGCAAGTAAGGACAATGACAGTGGTACCTAATTGACATCTACTTTCATTTCGAGTCTGTCTAGGTAGCAATCGATTGACCGTCAATCGATTTTTCTGATCGTTAGATTGCAATTCAATGGTTCAGATTTCACTTCTTTCTTCTTCCATCCGCCTCATCTTTAATATAGTTCACTAATTACGATGATACGTTGTAATTACGGTGATAAAATACTGTAATTACAGTGACAATACACTGTAATTACGGTGGCAATACACTGTAATTATGGTGTCATACACTGTAATTGGCATCCATCCGATTCAGGTCCGACGGCTCATAAAAAATCGATTGACCAAACATACAAAACAATCGATTGACGTATAGCATTTCTCTATAGCAAGCAAAGCAGCTAAGGGCATCTCCAACAGTCCGTGTAAATAAACATGCAAATGTTATCTTAACACTGTAGATAGAGTGGAATTTGAAATATGAGCAGTAGGATAGGTAGACTGCTGGACATGACCTAAGAGCTAATTGCGCTGAGCTATCAGTACTAGGAACTAACTAATGTAGTGATTGGCTATAGCAATTTACACAAGATGGCAATTCATTTGAAAGAGAAATGTTTAGCAACTAGTTAGAAACATTTTGAACATGCCGTAGTCAAAGACTGGCAATCCTGGTACACACATGCTTGCATGTACAACAACATTCCAGTGTTTTCTACTAGAAAGTACTCCTAGAAAGCAATATTCGCAGACAAACTTCTAAAAAGGGCAATTGCAGACTGCGATTATGGTAGCCGCAAGCTTGCTTATTTCAACGACAATTAAAAAAATCCCAACAATTTGTTAAATGTTTCTGTCGATTCCTCTTATGTTCCCCCCTTCCCTGAACAGCGATGTCCTAACATTTCTCTTCACATTTTTCAGTTGTGTTCAGTTGTGCTTATGTCCGGGCTCATCATAATCCTGAGCAGCGCGGCCAAGATCACCCACCAGGCGCAGGCCCTCACCGGCCACACCACCAAGTGGCACGCCTGCTGCACCATCGAGCCCCTCCCCAACGAGGAAGGGGAGCCCGGTTCCAACCGAAGCTCCATGATTGAGCAAGACACTGAGAGTGACAGCGACACCGAGTGCAGCGAGGAGACGGGGGATGAGGATCTGCTGGAGAACACCAAGATTCATATGCCGCACGCACACGTCATCTCCTTCCAAAAGAGGCAGGCGCTAGGTAATCAGACTGCTATTTTGCTCTCCTTCACCAGTTTATCTGAGCGCTAGCTGTTCTTAGCATCCCAGTATCAGTATGGCTAATCCTCCGCGGCTTTTGGATCGCCTGCAGTGACCTACCTGGAGAACAACAGAGCAGGGATCACCGTGTTCGGGTTCACGCTGGACCGGGCGTACCTACACACGATCTTCATGCTCGAGTGGACGCTGTTCCTGTGGCTGCTCGGCAAGACGATCGGCTTCTCGTGAAGGAAGACGACCATGGATGCAAGGCAAGGCGACCAACGTCCGGTTGTCGTTCTTGACTCGAGTCGGCGCATGTCGTGGCTGCCTATTTTGGGGATGGATGTGCTTTGCTTTTTGGTCATGGTGGAAGGGGGAGGCTTTTTTTCGCGTGTGCTGGCGGCTGGCACGGGGGTTCTACGTGTATGATAGCGATTTTGTATGATGATGTGGGTAAACTGCGAGTTGTGACTGCTCGTGTCAACAGCCATTGTATAGTTTCTAAATGTGTGTTGTACGGTCCGGTCAGAATGTTTCAGGAAAAAAAAAAGTCTGGGCGCGTGCTTCCAGCTGCTTGTAGGTACTAGGTTCAGTGCGCGTCGTGCAGGGGTGGCATTGCAGGTTTATAAATATCGTGTTGTAAAGCCAACATGTAGAGTGAATTTTACGATGTAAAGATTCTTGTTTCTTTAGACATTTTCCTTAAGGATAATTTTGATCATCGTGAGCAATGAAATGAATTCAAGTTTTGCTTATCTCGTTAACTTTCTCTTTTTTCAGAGACAAAGTACACATGTATCAAACTTTTTAAGCCGAGTATTGTATACGGACAACATGTATACGCCTCTATACGGTATATCAGCAAGACCGCAAGATCACCACTTTGTTTTTTTGCACGCAAAAATGTCAGACTGCTGGGGGGGGGGGGGGGGGGTTTCGGTGGAATAGAGGATCTTAGTGCAATTGTACAATAAAGAAATCTTTGATCAATCATTTTGCATCCAGTTACTACTACTATTATTTATATTATTTACAAAGAAAACCCTCACAGACTCCTCTACCTCCAAATAAGAGGTTATAATGTTGGAGCTCAGTCGGACAATAAGGGCGGAAATTTATTGATTGCATAGAAAGACTGGTCGCACATAAGTTTCCGCTCTTCATTTATATAGAGAGCTAAATTGTTGGTAACCCTTTGCCACACAATGAGATTGTTGCTTCTAACTGGAGAAAGAGATGCGCTAGGGACGTGCACTTTTCTGTTTTTTTTTTTTTGGCTTTTTCAAACGTAGAAAATTCTCTTACAAGATCTAGTCCAATTCGGATGTCGTAGTTTTGAAAAACCATGGTATTACAAAGCTGTAGTTGTAGAAGCAAGAGATGTATAAAACCATAGTTTAGGAAAAAACGGAGATTTAGAGTGGAGTTTTTAAAACTCTAAGAAAACTTCAGTTCAGAAAAGGAGGCTTATTGAGTAGATGATACACTATGTATTGTTGCAGGGATATTGTAGCTTGTACTTACGAAGACTAGTTTGAATGCATGAATGTTATTATATATGGAAAATTGGTGAAAGACCCTAACATATGGTGATGTGCCTTTGTGACTCAGTGATCTCTTAATGCCCTCTTGCATGGGTTTTGTGCCTAGGGGCCGATCAAGCGTGGTAGCTGAGGGCTGGAGCACCCTCTAACCTTTTTAACAATATTTATGCATAAACAAAGAATATGAATCTGTAAAAGGAAAAAAATGTGTTCAAAATTAGGAAACGGCAAGCGCGAGCATATCCTGTTTTTTTATTTTGAAGCCTTTCATCTGAGTACAGTAAGCATATCCGTTCTCCACGACTCCGGGTGACTTCAGACTGTCAAATATCTCAGGCCCCATCAAGCTTGATGGCGACAGTTACCGCTCCCAGCTCAAGATTATTCTTCTTTCGTTCATGAGTCCTTCCGGCAAAAAAAGTTCAGGCAGGCAGGCAGGGCAGGACACCTGGGCCCTGCTGGCTCTTCTGGCGGCTGTAGCGCCAAACTTGGATACTGCTTTCTCAGCTCTTTCAGAACATCTCTGATCACAGCATCACTGATGGAGAAATGGGATTTTTTTCAGGCTCAGACTCTGAGCCTGATCAACTCGAAAAGTATAGCTGCAGAAGAAAAGGGCAAAAGAAACTGTGCATAGCTGAATTACCCTGCCGGACCGAAACAACTGTTTTACGTGTATCGGGCTGGGCTGGGCTGTGCTCTACATGTTGGTTAAAGATAGGCCTGGTATAACAGCGCCCTACATGTCCTAATAAAGAAAATACCTCCTTATCTACATTGCACACTGCATTATATAATCATGAAAAAAATATAGTATTGGTGACATGGTACACGATAAGGTTCAACAGCCCCTTCTAACAGGGTAGCAACAAACTTCGAATTCAACCTTTTTCAAGCAGTGGATTTTCTTCACGACACATTAGCACTGCTGTGGGTATGTTATAGGCCAAATTTCAGGGTTCAAAATCCAGCGGCAAACAAAATGAAAATGAGGCTGAAAGTTCATGATCAAAAATGAAAATTTCACACTTTCAACATAACGCGGCATGGAATTTTGCATTTACTTATGCAATATATAGCAATCAATCTGGGTACATGAAACCGTAGCATAGCCTACAAGCTGCATCTACGACGGCAGATCGAGGTTCAATTCAAATCTTCATTTCCTGAAATTTGACCTGAAAGGCTGAAACTATTGCTGTTTGCTGCAGCTTATTATAAAGTGAATCGTAGTAGCATATAGGTTCTCAGTGACGCTTGAAGAATTCCACCATGGGCTCGTATATGAGTTGTGGAGCATTGAAGCCCATGATAAAGTCGCCGTGAGCATAGTCAGGCATGTACATCACCTCGATGTCATCACTGTCGTGCTGCCTGACCAGCGTCCGCAGGAGGTGCCTCGTGTCAGGGACATCACCCAGGAAATCTTGACCGCCATGGGTGAGGAACATCGGCATGTGTCTCGGAATGGACGAAAGATTGTACACTGGCGGCTGTGGTTGGCCGTAGTGCTTCATGTTCTCCTTCTCGTTTCCGTAGTCATACCTTCTAACCACTTGTTTCCTGACCACTGATGAAACACAGGTTTGAGAAAAACAAAATCTAGCGCTGCAGCTGGGTTTTGAGCAGTAAACTCCTTAGTCTCTGATAAATAATCTTACGCTGCGACATGTGTATCATGTTTTTCATAGAGCTTGATTGTGGACCATGCTGTAGGAAGATGCATGCGGTCGAAGAATTGAGGCAGCAGTCCGGTCCTTGAGACATGAGGTCAAGTTCATCAGAACCGCAGTTAGTATGGCCACATTGGAAGCATTAGTACCCTAAATATTGTTTGGAATAAATTAAAGTGGAGGTAACACTGTTACCTGCTACAGCTGAAAATATATCGTAACAATCAACCTCAGGGTCGATGCAGACTTCTCCTAAAACTTCTTGTGCAGCGCGCCTGCCATGGAGCAGAACATTTGAGCAATCCGCAACCAAGGCTTGAGCTTAGTACACTCAATTGAGGTTTGGGATGGGTTTCCCAAAATAACAGAATATTGACTACATTTGAATAGATCAGTGGTAGGTTTCTTTTCCTAAAAGCAAAGGACCCCTTTGTTAGGCTCTTCTCACATCATAGTAAGCTTCAGCTTCTATGATCTCATAAGAGGGGCTTAAGCACACAACTACTCATAATTAGTATGCGACTGTGATGAAACTCGATGTTACTGAAGCCCATGTAATTTATGTTCTTCCTAATAAGAAATGCAAGAAGTTGTAGAAGAGATGCCTACCCAACAGGATTGAACTCGTGATAACCTAGCATGTGAAGTTTCTGCATCATACAAAAACAGAGAGATGTGAAACATAGAACATGACCATTCTAATTAACAATAAGATAATGAAAGCTCTTTACTGCTTTACTTCTGCAAGGAAGATATGCGCCGCAAGCAAGATGAGTCTGGATTTCATCCTGTTCAGATAAGCAATTGGGCAGAGCAGCACAGCTGATCGCACTATGTCTACTAACTTGTTCTCTGAGAAGGCTGCAAGAATAATTAAGGTTCCCTAGAAAATAGCACAAGTTTCAGTATCCTCCCAAGATCCAACCCGATGATATATTAAGCAGGGAACACATGATTACCAGGGAGTGACCAACATAGTGGACTTTCTTGCCTCCTGTTTTATTGTAGACAAACCCAAGTACAGCAGGTAGATCATAAGCAGCAAGTTGGTCCCATGTCCAGTCCCAGAAAGCCTGCAAGAGAACTACTACCCTTTTAGTGAATATTTTGAAATACATTTTCTTGATCAAGCTAGACATGCGAACCGGGTCTTCTGGGGAAAGGGAGATATGTCTCCGACTGGACTTTGTTCCACGACAGTTGGCAATCCAAACATCATAGCCGCCATCCGCCAAAATGAAGCCAAGCGATTGTTTTGGGTTACTCAGCACCCAACAGAAACCGTCCTGTCCCATCACCATATTCACTTTAGTATTGATCAGAATTCAGGTCAAAGGTGTTATGTTCAACAATTTCCTTACCACCAGCAGTCCATGGAATAGGAGTACCGGTGTCCTTGTATCCCCAGTCGAGTTACCACCATCAGAAAGACCATAGGGAATCCTCTTTAAGCTAAGAATATAGCCATCCTCTGTTGTTACGTGATATTCTTCACATGGATAGCCATAAGCTGCTACTCGTGCCTTGCACATACCAAAAGGGTGGGGTTCAGGGGGGCACGAATCACTAATATCCTTTGTAGAATTCTGGATCCTCCATGAGAGAACGCTTTGCAGGTTCAAGGCAACGATGAGAATCAGGAAAGAGAATAGATAGATATTCTGAGACATCTCAGTAGAGAACTATGATTTTTGGCACTAGAACCGAATCCTATTCTATCAAACCATGAACAATAACTACAGGATGCAAGTTATAGTTTTGTGTGGATCCAAGAATGGGGGCGGGGGACCGGGGGTACCTGTAGGGATGGCGTCTGAATGAGACTGAGTTTCTAGCTTCATCACTGATTGGTAAGGAGCGCTAATTTATAGAACAGGTTGTGCTATGTATGGGAGTTTTGTTTCTCTTTTGTGTTATTTTTTTCTCTCACAGAAGCATGAGTACGAGAAAATAAACTATCACCGTAATTCCTGTGAATATTGAGCATGGGATTGCATAACCATGAGCTAATCAGGTGAAACAAACAGAGCTAGTTGTCATAACACCAGTCATGCCATCTTGATGATCAGAAACAAATATGTACTAGATCTCACTTCACAACAATTCTGTGATCCCAAATTCTGTTCAAGAACAATAGGAATGTTGTGTACGAAAAGGTAACATTCGATAATGAACTAATGGAAATTATTTTCAATTTAGAGGCAACATCTAGGTAGCATCACTGGAGCACGCTATGCAGATGTCCCCCATATATGCTAAATCCATCACACTTCTGCACGAACAAGATTTGTAATAGTACTGGTATATTCGTATGCCAACCTTTGTCAAGAGAAAAAACATCTTACTTTGGCTCATAACAGAAGGTACCTAAACTGATACTGAAAACTTTTTTTGCGAGAAAAAACTAGCTAGACCGAACCACAAAATCCATAGCTAGCTAGGCTTCAATTCTGAGCTTACTCGTCAACCAAACTTCGAAAACACATCCAGAGGCGTGGTCTCTAGGATTCTGCAACTGCCACTCTCATCTCTTCCTCTTTACATAGCGTAGTCCAACTTCTAATCAGTAAGTCCCTCTGAAAATTACCCGTGCAATCAAATACTCCTAAACTACATTTTAACGGCCCGAGACAGGAGTGCGCATGTAAACCACATTTGTTTCTCTCTACTGAACCAATTGTACTAAGGCACAGTTCGGTTTGGCGGGTTGGCTACCACAGGACATCGGCACACAGTACCATTTTATGGTTTCGTCCAATAATCTGCACCAAGCACCGAAAAGTTTCCGTTTTAGGGCTAGTTTGGCAACCTCTATTTCCATGGGATTTGGTAGAAAAATGGTGAGAATGGAGAAAAAAATAGCTAACTTTTTCTTTATTCCCACCAAATCCTGTAGAAATGGAGGCTGCAAAACTAGCATTTACTATGCCCAGACGTTGCGGCAGCTTTCCCGGCTCCCGCTGAACCGAACGGTGACTAATGCACGGGTACCGCAACTGATTTTTGGATCATTGGATCTCAAAATGGCGGGCTAGGATTTCACCCGCTCTTTACCCTAACCCGCACCCCCGCGCCTACCCCCGACCCTGCCTCCCTCGCGCGAGCTCGCTGCCGCCGCCGCCCTGGGCCACACCTCCTCGTGCCCTCTCCCTCCGCACCTCCTCGTCGGCCACCTCTACCGCCGGCCGCCTCCAACTCCCCCAGATCAGCATAGTGCCTCCCCTCGCCGTGGCGCCCCCGCCCCACCCTCGGACCTCGCCTCCGGCGGCTACTGCCGCCGGATCCGCCGGTGCTGCCCCTCCCACGCTAACCTGGCTTCGCCAGGGTGGGCAACGGAGATGGCGTCCTCCTCTTTGTGTTGTTGCCTCCACCCTACCCTCCTATCACGTCTCCGGCGGCTACGCCGCCTCGCCGCCCCACTGGCTCGATCCGCCTCCACTGCCGGGCCGCTGGCCTCCCAGGCACCACCTCTAAGGCTGGAGATGACAGGTAACTCCCACCCCAAACCCTAACCTTCACCACCGAATCCTAACCTCGCCGGGGAAGAAGATGACGTGGCGTTCTTGGATTGGTGAAAAAATTCGAGTGTTAGAGAGGCCTAAAACACTCAACTGTTGTTTAGCTTTCCTCTAAAATAAAGGACAAAATAGTCTCAAACACATCAGGAACCTCAACTTCACCAACCTCTTTAGCAATGATAGTCGTGTTTCTGAGAACAAACCTGTATATTGACGGCATCATTACCTTGCCTAGCGAGAGCTGCCTTCACGAGCATTTGCACGAACACGTGGCAAGCGTCTGAGCCAACCGACCGAGGAGGACCTTGCCTAGGCTCCGTTCCCCTCCCACAACGCCTCTCCTGTGCCGAGCATCGCCGTAGTCAGCGGGCAACTGCCAACCGCATCGTCGCGGGCTGCCGGCTTCTCGGCCCACACTCTAGCAGCCATGCACGTTCCAGCCGTCTAGGGCCAGCCAGAATCGCATTGGATCGAAACCACCCATTCGGTTTCCGTTTCGTCTCGCAAAACGGTCCAACCAATTTTGGATCTACTAGTGTGGCAGTGTCATATAAAAGGAGAAAAGCCCATTTTACCTCCTTTAAACTATCAGAAATGTCATTTTTTCTCCTCGAGTTAGTGAATTACAATACTACAACATCCCGTCCTCGACTCTTAAAACTGTTTAAATTACTTCCTTACCTCGATTGCAAATGGTTCACGAAGTGGCATAATCTCTTCCAATCTAAAACAAATAAGGTAACTAAATACTACCATATAAGGCTTTTCAACTACAGAAATACTCCATCCGTCTCAAATTGTAGAGGTTCTAGTCCTTTTTTATTTGTCCAAATTCATATGAATGTCAATGAATCTAAACACATATTTGAACACACATACAAAGGAATGAATGAATCTAGTTGAGGTCTAAGACCCCTTACCATTTGGGATGGAAAGAGTATATCTTTAAGCTTACATTTGTATAGCTCGTCAAAATATTTCTAGAAGAGATTCTAATAATTTGATGTATGTCTAGAAAAACAAAATGTAAAAAACTAGAAAAAACAATTCTCAAAATATTCTGATCGATGTCTAATCTCTTTTTGAAACATTTCACAATAACTACATGAGATGCAGCCAACATGAATATACTTAGAATTACTGTGTGTTACATCCATGTTTGTGGCATCTCATTTTTTTTGTTGTAGAAAGTTTTCAAGATGCCCATTGCAACCATTTAGAATGTTTTATGAATTTTCTAGATTTCTCCATTTATTTTTTTCATATTCATAGAGGTAGTCTAACTATGGAAGATTAAGAGATATTTTTCATGAGTTTAATATTTTTTATTTGGATGTTTCATGTTTTAATTTATCTCTTGGGTTTATATTAGAATTTTAGAAAGTTTGAAGATATTTTTGTGGTTTAAAAACCTTATCTGTCTTTACTATATTTACTTACAAACTCAAAAACTAATATGTAGTTTAAGACCACATTAAAACAACTTTAAGACCAAAAAAGGGGTATTTAAACAATTTTGAGAGTTGAAAAATATATATGTTGTTTGGTATTATTGTTTGAGGACGAAATACATACTTTGGCAATAGTTCAGGGAGATAAAATGTACTTTTGCTATATAAAGCCTAAATTTACGTTTTGGGCTTAGGGTTTGCTGGACAGAACATGAACCTAGCGTATAACACCTCCCAAGCTCTCACCCACCTCCAGACAAGAGATTATGTTATTGGGGCACATATATTAATGCAAAATCAGGAGATGTGATTTGCTGATTGCATATAAGTTTCCACCTTTTAATTCCTGATTTTTTTCGTCTGATTCATTAAACTGAGTGGGGACTAATAAGAGTATATATTATTACTTTGTATATGCATGCCTTTCCAATGAGGAATCTCCGGTTGGCAGTTTGGCACACTAGACATTCCGTAAAAGATGAATGTTTTATCAGAGCTATATTACAGTAACATATAGTACCTCCTCCCATTTTTGAACTCAAACTTCGTACAATCTCACAGTTTGCTGGTGTTTAGATTAGCTAGGTAGAGTATTAGATTTAGAATAGAAAATTGTAAACAAAATAATTGCAATATATAGGAGTGGTTGAAATAACAGAGTAATAGGGAAAACAATGAATCATGAAATTGTGTTAATATAAGCGAGAATTCCAAAAGTTGGAAACATGCATGGATTAAATGCTTGATCACAAAAGAAAGTTGACAATATTATTCATTAATTACTATGGAAATAAACCAAATTAAAAGAAAAAAACAATGGGTTTACAATTTATTTGCCTGGCTAACTTTCGCTATCTTGGCAATATACATATACGAGAGCATACTCATACCAGCAATAGCAAACTAAGCAAGTTTCCATACCCCACTATCTTGTTTATTCTCTTATTATGTCCTTCCAAATTATTACTTGGACTAATAGTTAATTTTTATATAGCAGCTTTTATTTGGTTGCAGTTACTACCTTTTCCTCTTTGGAATAAAAAAAAAATCACTAGCTTTTCTTTCTATGGCAGAGCTAGCGAACGTAAAGTAAAAAAACAAAAAACTGAACACAAGAAAGGCCGAAAGGAGTAGATGGTTTGTTCTTAGTGATGGAGCCAATGATTATTATTTGGTTTTAGATTAAGCTCTATGCAGGCGTTCCGTTGAAATGGAGAGGTGAACCATTTCCTAAGGAATATAATGGAAAAGCTTGATTATTTGTTACAGAGGGTGTGAGAGTACAATTTCTATAGGAAATATTAAACCATATAATAACTTCCTTTTTCTTTCCCTCTGCCTAATGAGAGCTTACAAACAAATTTCTTATATACGATAGAATGAGGTGCTATATTTATTATGCCATGATTTCACAAGATTTTATTTGATGGTTTGAATCACAACCAGTCAATTAATGAATTAACCAAGATATGGATATATAGAAGTCCATCCCAATTGAAACAAGCAAATCAAATAAGGAAAATGGAAAGGGTCATATATGCAAGTTGTGTCATGTAGATGATACAGTAGGATGCTTACCGATGTCAGCGGATCTAGAAATATAACCTCCACGAACCTCATGTCACTTATTAGCTTGCTATGTCGTCGAATTTAATTAAGGTTTACTATTCTTCTTTCCATGCATTTTGAATATATTTTGCTGTATGGGGCAACCCCTCCAGGTTACGTCAATGATATATAGCATTATTGCTGTATCCACCTATAGAAATGGCGGGAGTTGAAGGGTTTCTATGTAAAATTATAAGGGCCATTGAATAGCATAGAGGAAGATGGGGAAAGAAGAGTTTGGAGTAGATATAAGGTTAGGATCATAGAGGCAAGCGAAGGAGTGAGGCGGCCAATAGAGAAGGACGAGGTGTTGAAGCATTAGTTTAAAGTTGGATACATGGGGTATATATAAAAGGTCAGGTCGCATACCGACATAGAAGTATAACCCTAGCGTTACAAAGTGTGGCCCTAACGTAGACGCCAAGACATGCCATTTTTAGTATAGAAAACGGTTGCTCAGAAAACGACACTCGCTTATCTACCCGAAGCCTAGAGGGAGCACATTCTACGAGGTCAAGCCGCATACCGACATGGAATCAACGTTACGAGTGTGGCCCTAAAGTGGACGCCAAGACATGCCATTTTAAGTATAGAAAACGGTTCCTCCGAAAACGACACTCGCTTATCTACATAAAAAATGAAAGCACACGAACCGCACGTCATCTCACGTACTCTCTCCGGCCACCAAAGCATGCCATGTCGTTTCCGATAAGATCTGCTTAACGAAATGACTCGTCAGCTCCGGTCGTAACGACAACCTCTGCAGGCCGGAGCCCGGAGGGAGCACATTCTACCCTTATTTCCCACCATTTTGCTCATCGCTAAAAGGTTGTTTGTGCATCCATCCCATGGCATCGTGACAATAACACTATTCACCACTCCATTTCTACCCCCACAAGATTTCACCTGGGGTGTTTGGTGGCTTTGGTGCCGCCCGGAATGCCGTGCAAACAGACAAAACCGCTGCCTTGCCATGCCACCGATCGAGCTCCACCGTACCGGCGCAAGCAAAGCAAGGCCGCGCCGGATGGGCGCGGACTCCATCACGCCGCGGCGTCGTTGCCTTTTTTGCATCCGAACCTTGACTCGCGGAACGCACCGCGGCAGGGCCGGCTGGACGATCGCAGCCGCGCATTTCCCACCCCGGCAGCAGCAGGCACCAGCGCGTGCAAAACGTTGGCAGCAACCAGGGCAAGCAAGGCGAGGCGAGCGAGCGCGCGGCGTGGCCCATTGGCTGGTGGCCCCGCGACACGCGAGCTCCGTAATAAAACCGCAGGCCAGCCAGCCCTAGCCGGCACACACCCACCCACAGCTAGCGCGGCCGCACATCCGCAGCAGTAGCGAGAGAGTAGAGCGCGTGTGAGTTTGTAGGCGAGGATGGAAGGCGGCGTGTGGGAGCTCGCGACGCAGGCGGCGGCGGCGGCGAGGGGCGAGCGGCGGTGGTCGTCGGGCCAGCGCCGGGCGGCGCCGACGAGGGGCGGGCGGGCGCGGCCTCCGGCACGCCGGCGGGCGCGGGTGCCCGCCATTGCGCCGGTGCCCAAATACCGCGGCGTGTCCCGGCGCGGCAACAGCTACATCGCGCAGATTTGGGACTCGTCCATCAACCGCCCGCGGTGGCTCGGGTCGTTCCCCACCCCCGAGGGCGCGGCGCGCGCCTTCGACGGCGGCCTCAGGACCGTGTACGGCCCCAGGCGCAGGGCGAAGCCCAACTTCCCTGACCCCGCCGTGGCCGAGCCCTCGGCGCCGGCGGCGGGGCAGCAGGGCCATGTGCCGGTGCCGGTGCCGGTGGCCGCGACGCCCACGCACGTCGTCGCGCAGCCGGGGCCGAGCCGCGCGCGCGGGCGTGCGGCGGCGGCGCGCTACTACTCCTCCTCGTCCACCGAGCTGGACCTGGAGCTGCACCTGGGGATGCCGCACTACTCCTCCTCCTCCTCCTCCTCCTCCTCCTCCTCCACGGAGCTGGACCTGTGGATGTCGTCCTCCTCTTCCAGCGAGCTGGACCTGCTGACGACGCTGCCCTCCTCCAGCGACCTGGACCTGTGGCTGTCATCCTCCTCTTCCTCCGAGCTGGACCTGCTGACGCCGCCTTCCTCTTTTTCCACCCAGCTGGACCTGCGCACGCTGCCCCCGCCGCCTTCCTTCCACCGGGGAATGCCTCTGCCTGCGCCGGCCGCCGCAGCACTGCCACAGTGTCGTCCGCTGCCCACCACCACCATCACGCCGCCGCCGGGTTTCCTGTACCCGCCGCGCCCGGTCGTCCCTCAGCCGCCGTTCTCACAGTTCTTCTACCGTCCCGCTCCCCTCGCCGCCGGTGCACCCTACGGCGGCGCCGCGTTCGGTCCCGTGCCCTTCGCTATCCTGCCGCCATGCCCAGGCGCCGCCTACATCCCGCCGGCCGTGCCGGTCACCGCGCCAACGCTGCCCACTCTAGCCCCAGCGGGCAGCACCGCACTCAGCAGCTCCAACCCCTTCGTCAATGCCTGGCCCTTCCAGTTCCAGCTCTGCCCAGCTGCCGCCGTGGTCCCTAAGCGCAGCGAGCCGCTGCTGCCCAAGTCCCAGGCCGGCCAGTCCTCCGACCCGTCCGTGGTCGCTGACAATTTCTCGGGTGATGACAGGATCTTGTGTGCTTGCAGCAGACCGAGGCCGAGGGCCTTCGCTCTCGCCTGAGCTGGTCGTGGCGGCCCTGGTGCTGGTGGGGGGCTGTAGCGGGGTGCTCGGCGAAGAAGGGGCCCAGCCTGACCGGGGTGACTGCGTGCTGTGAACTGCGATCGATTTCCATGTGTTGGTTCCTTCCTTCGACATGCGATCATACATCTTCTTTGCTAGAACCTTCTCTATTCGTAAGAATGTGTATGCATCTATCTATCTATCTATTTATCCATTTACCTAGACTTTGTGTTGGTTTGGTTGTAAGGCAAATCCGTCCGATTTGTGTTGTTCCGCATGTAGCTTTTGTTTCTGTTCCCATGTAGCGTTGAGTTAAGAATAACAATGTAAGGTTGTCTGGAGCAAGCTGTCCTGATCTTAAGTACTTGTACCAATTACCATATATGCGTCTTTGGTTACACTTTACCAGTTGTTATTTAGTCATCTCGTTATATGTTTATGCTGGTCACTTTGGGAATTTGGGGTGTCTTTCCTTCAACGAGAACGAGAGAGAAAGAGGATCGGACGCTGTTAAAGAAAAAAAATAACATTTTGATAGCCAATTCGAACCATTTTCTCAGTCGGGAGCGAAATGACAGCAAGAAATGGGATGTAATAATCAGTGACTATCCCTGTCGATTTTGAATCTGGCTGCAATGGTATGTTCGTTATTACTAAAAACAAGCAATCGACGACTGCCACTGTTTATATATGCAATATGGCCCCATTTAATTTGTTTTTCTTTTATGCCTGCCGGACTGACTAAACTATGCAAGTATAACAATCTGTGTGGTAACCTCAAGAAGTATATATACCCCTAGTGATGAACCTCGTTTTGAAGAAGAATTGAATTACGAACTGCAAACCCGTAATCATGGTTTTAGTATCTAAAAACTCTAGACTCAGCACTATAAAAGCATACGCATATAATCATATATTATTAGCAATAACAAGGCAAGTTTCCCGCACCATTATCTTGTTCATTCGATCTCTTGTGTGCTTCCAAGGCATTATTGTACAAGTAGCCCAATGATTTTTTTTGCCAGTTTTTATTTCGGCGGCGTTACTAGCTTTTCTTGTTTTTAGCAGCTTTTACTGGACTTTTCTTTGGTAGGAGCAGACGGAGGGGATGAAACGTGAGAAACCTGGACGAAAGCTAATTGAACGGTTTGATTATTTGCTTTCGACCAGGCTCTATGCATGCATTCTGTTTAAAAGTGAAGCCAACCCTTTTATAGGAAATGGAAAAGGCTAGGGGCCTGTTTGAACAGCGTTGTTTTGGAAAACCGTGGGCAGAAACTATAGGTTATGGACAAGAACTGTGCATAAAACCATGGTTTAGAAAAAAGTTATAAAATAGAGTTTCTGAAATTCTACTAACTATATTTTGGTAATTCTAAAAAAACAGCTATATTTAGCAATACCGTGGTCTCCAAAACTAAAAAGTAGTTTTGCATCCAAACATCTCTTCCTCTTTCACCAAAGTATTCTATAAAATTGTATCTTGCCAAGACTCTAGACTTTATATCCAAACAAGGCTGAGATATTTTGTCACAAAGGGTGAAAATGCAAAATTTCTTGTAGGAAATTAAACCATAAGATTTCCTTTCTTTGTTTCCCAATCTAATCAAGGCTAGCTAGTGTGTGCAGATTTCTAATAAATGAGAGAATAATCCAAAAGGTCTGTTTTATTTAAAAATTAGGGAAATGAACCACAATGAATCAACCAAAATCTAGACACGTAGAAAATCATCCCCACCGGCAAATGGAAGAAAAAAGGGTCCAAACAAGGTTATTACCAGATGTGGTTTGTAGGATTATTGCTTACCACACGTAGAAAATCATCCTCAATAGGCTTATTAACCGAGGTCACAGAGCTTTGACCAAGCATATAGAAGCATAGGGATAAATAGAGATTTGATTGATTTGGAGCTTGGCAGTGGTGGATCTACAAATATCATTTCGCTTAGGAAAATGTCATATTTACTCTAAGAAAAAAAATTACCTTCCGATTTCATTCATCGAGTCCAGACGGCCGTTAGCTTGGGGTAGGTGGGCGTGGCGGCTCCGCCATTGGGACTAGGGTCAAAGAGCAAAGGGGTAGAGGCGAGTCGACGGAAAGAGGAGAGATGTGCCGGCGTCGATGCGCTTGCTCAGAGTCCGGTAGGGGGTATATATAAGGGAGTCAAGGCCGTATACGACACAAATATCTATACCGTCATACTCGTGAATTGCTCGGACCAACGGTAGCACACGCAACATACTACAACGCACATTGTTACACATGAAATGATATTTAAGCAACCGACAATAGTGGTGCGCGGATCGCCCTCCTATTGTTTTTATCTTCTCCCAGCCCGGCCTATGTTGCACTCAGCAAAACTAACGGTCTCATCTACCTCACATTCCAATTGTCCAACCCTTACCACATATAAGTTTAATGTGCATCCATCCATGACTTGCACTGTCATTTGTCAATACTATATATTTACCTCTAACCCCAAGGGTAGCTTAGGTGAGAACGAATCAACGGTTGGATGTGAGGCATGTGTGATGGAAAATATTGAGATAGTACATGTACGTGCCCATATTTGTATACACGTGGAGTAGTATTTACTAACTCATTTCTATTTGTTACCACGTAGTATCCTAGAGATAATAATTCAGCTTGGGGTTTGGCTGGTCGGTGCAGGCCGGCGGCCGTGCAGGCACGGAGATCACGACGGCCGGACACCGATCCACGCAAGCAGGCCAAACCTCCGTCACCGAGACGGTCGCGATGCACACAGGATGATTACGTGCACTAGGCCTTTGTTTCGCCAGAGCCGATCGATATGGTCACTGCCTTTGGACTCGCGGAATTTAAGCGCGGCTCGGCTGGACCCTTGCGCCGCGCCGAAACTGTGGGCGGCGATCGCACCGCCAGACGTACACCAGTGCGCGGCTGCGCGCATAATGAGGCACGGCGACTGATCGACGGACCTCGCCGCAGTAACGTACGGAGCAGACACGGCAAGCTAGACGAGGCCGGAACGTGAGAGCGCGCGCGCGGCGTGGCTGGCTGGCTTATCAGGAATCAGGACACGGCGGACGCGAGCTCATCTGCATATTAAAAATTGAAACCACATCGCCGGCTCGGCACTAATCTGCAAGCACACCACACGCATGATATGAACTCAGACGGATATCGCAGGCTTTACTAATTTGAAAGCACCTCGATCTCGCAGGCTCGCAACGCAGGCTACACACCATTGATTTTCTGATCTAGTCTTGGGCATGCAGCGCGGCCGGGGTTCGATGGGTTTCGTTCTGCAACCTTCTTTGCTTTACACATTCGAACTGGCACCGTACCGCCTCAGAGTGCATGCACTGCAAGAAGGGACCGTCTATTGCTTCAAGATATGTGTTGCCAACGTATCACAGCCTAAGATGCATGGGCCAAGACTTTATAAGAAACATGACGACGCAATTCCATGTGTGTTTTTCCAAAAGGAAAAAAACGTACCCCGTGTACCAGCAAATAAAGTAGCATTACCACATCATCATTTTGTTCAATCTCGTGTACTTCCAAACAATCGATTTCTTGTAGAGTTGTACTACACTAGCTAGTAGTACAAATGTGTTTTGATCAGTACATACAGCCGTAGCTTTTATTTGGTTGGTGGGGCGCGTTACCGGTTTATCTTGTTTTTACCTGCAGCTTTTATTTTGGCACCGTCTTTCTTTGCCAGCAGAAGGGGCCGAAACGTAAAAAAACGCTAGGCAGAAAAAGGGGTAGAGTACACGCGGTTAATTTGTTCTTAGAGACGGATCCAATGATTATTTGATTTAGATCTGACACACTATGGACGATGCTGCATTCAGTTAAAAAGTGGAGAAGTGAGCAGCCCTTTCTCCTACGAAATGGAAGAACGAACAAGAGGGGCATGTGTTGGAGCACATGGTTTTTGGAAAATCGTGGTATAACCAAGAAACCATTGTTTCAAAGGCAAGAGGTGCATTATACCGTACTTCAAAAAAAAAGTTCAGAGTATATATAGCTCGTTTTCAAAAGTACAAAATCCATTGAATCCAAATAACATTGCAGTTCCTCGCAAAAAAAATAATAGTGCAGTTTTTCTAAAACCATAAAATCTAAAAAAACCGCAATATCTCCCTAGAACTCTAAACTTTGTATCCAAACAAGACGAACATTTGTTACAAACAGTGACATTGCAAAACTTCATGCAGGAAATTATTAGACCATAAGATTTCATTTTCTTTAAACACCCCCCCCCCCCCAATCTAGTCTAGGCTGGTGTGATTTCTAATAAAAGATTTTATCTGTTTGATGAAAACCACAGCAAATCAACTAACCCAGATCAAGATATATAGAAACCCATCCTTAGTAAAATAAGCAAATTGGAACAAGGTTCTTACCTGATGTGGCTTATAGATAGATGATATGATGCTTATTCATGTAGATGAGGCTTCTGACACATCCTTCCTTAACTTCATATAGTAGATTCGGTCATTCTTACCATCAAACCAGAGGTTTTCAATTCCTTCTATTTCTACATGGTGGTAAAGAAGGATTTCACTGACTTTAGGCTATGGTCGTCATAGACAGAACTAGGAGAAACAATGTAGCACATAGAGGAGAGAATGCGAGATGAGGCATCATGTGTTTGTCCGCAGTCCGCAAGGTGGTATATATAGGGTATCTGGGCCATATACGACATCGATATCTATAACGCCATACTCGTGAATCATGACTTGCTCGAATGTAGACGTCAACACACCACTTCCAACATACAAAAACGCACGCACGCCGTTACCCATGAAACAAAATTTACGCAACCGCAAATAAATGCGCATGCACGACGTACGTACGTACTTTTGGAAAATTTTCTTCTCCTTTAACCCTAGCACTCCCAAAGAACCCACTCATCTCTTAAACATTCCATTTTGACAACCATCATGTTGTTTTGTTTGTGCATCCATCAAAGGTAAAGCCCTGAAAATTGGTGCTAGTAAGTAGCTAGAGTCGACGCCACCCTTGTACTAAGTCCCGGGGGTCATATTTCTGCAACAACCTACAGTGTGCTGACCTTGGGGGATTATATTAGAAATCATACGAGAATTAGAGAGAGGCGAGACAAACAACTCGATCCATCGTGCTAGATGGAGCAGAAGGATCAATGCAAGACAAATTTTGCGAAGATGGTGATTCTTATATTACAATGGTGGGGGGATAAGGGATATGATCTCGAGGAGCGGGTTAATTCTCCTCGAGTGTCTGGCCAAGACATACATCCGATTATTTAGGCCTGAGAATGAAAAACAAAGCTAGCTGCCCACACATACATGATACATGCGCATAGGAGTACTTCCCAAACACAAAGCACAGGGTTCAGCTAGGTACGACTACTCGACATATGGTTCTCGAATTACTGTGCCCCTTTGCAACGGCGGCACCCCATCAACTGTCCTGCGGCCATCGACTTGGACTTGCAGCATCTAGTCTTTGATTCTGAGCGGAAGATACACCGGAGCAATGGTGAAGTTATCTTCCACCACGGACCCATCAATACACTGGATGACGCGCTGCCGGCGGTTGTTAGGGAGGGCTACCATGCCGGGCGGCGAGGCCTTTTTGGCGGCCGAGCTGCTCAGTGCGCTCGTTGCAGGGTTGTTGAGCGCAGGCTCGTCGGCGGGCTCCGGCGCGGCGTAGGGCACGCGGATGTAGGTCACACCGGGGGTGAAACCTTGACCCCAGCCAGGCGCTTGTGGGAGCGGCGCCCTTGCGCGCTGCTGGTACGGGGCCGCCGACGGGAGCGCCAGAACAGGCTGAACAGCTGGTGCGCCCGGGCCACGGTGGACGGCCGCGGCCGCCGGCACCCAGCGGAAGGCGGCGCGAGGCGCCGGTCGAGGGGCCTGCACGACGGAGCCGCCGGGCGCATCAGCGCCTGGAGCGGCGGCGGCGTTGGCGTTGCGGGCGGCTTCCCTCGCCGCCAGCGCGGCCGCGGCGCCGCGCATCGTCGGCGGCTCCGGGAAGTTGGGCTTGGCCCAACGGCGTTGCAGCGTCCTGGCGCCGGCGTCGTACGCGTACGCCGCCTCCTCGGGCGTGGCGTACGAGCCGAGCCACGCCGACTTGCGCTGCTCGGACCACCACACCGTGGCCACGAACCGCTTGCCGCGCGCCTGCACGCCGCGGTACTTGCGCACCGGCCTCGCCGCCGCCTCCAGGGCCTCCGGCTGCGTCCTCCCCGCGGCCGCCGCCTGCTGCGCCAGGTCGTACACGGCGGCTTGCATTTCCGACACGACACGATCGAGCTAACGCTCACACAAGTGTGTGTGTGTGTGTGTGTGTGTGTGTGTGTGTGTGTGTGTTTGTGTGTGTGCACTCGGGAGTGTACTGTGTGGATGGGTGTGCCAGGCCAGGGGCTTGGCTGGGGTTTAAATAGGGCGCTCGCGAGGCCCCAGGGCGCCCCGAGCTCGCGTTCCGGCCGGCCTCGCCTTGTGGGTATCGATGCCTTGCCGTGTTTGCGTCGTGTCTTGGTCACGCTGGCGCGGCCAGTGGTGGTGGACCTCCTCCGGGGATGACGCGATCGGGGGTGCGTCCGGCGCAAGTGTCCACAGCCGCGCGCGCGCTGGGGCTGCTCCTGCCTGCGCGGCCTCGGCCGCTTCCGGCGCCCGTGCCAGTCAAAGATAGAGATGCATGACGACATCCTCGCAAAACCGCAAGCTACAGTAGGCGATGATGTCAGAAGTGGCTTGCTTGCGAAGCCATGTGCTGGTCGGCGGCAAGAGGCGATGCCACCGTTGTCGAGCTAGTTAATTGCATGCCTGCACCAACCACACCCCGAGCCAAATCCTCTCCATCAACCGGGTACAAAACTAAAAAAAAATGAAGCAGTGGTAAATAATATTGACATGGATATATACGCATTAAACTGAACTTCATTTAATATGAGTGAGTTCTTTGTGAGAGATATGTGCTCATTAGGAGTAAAAGATTCTAAGTATGAGGTTCTTGAACATTTATTTGTGGTTGCGCAAATATCATTTCATGAGTAGTGACCAGGGGCGAAACCAGACCCGAACTCTACTGCAGGCCCAAATTGCTATTTGTGTTAGCGAAATTACCTAAATTACCAACATCATTCGAGTTCTTATTAACAAAAATCATCTTCATTGGGGGGGGGGGGGGGGGGCGCTTGACCCCCTCAGCCCTCCTTCCGTTGCCCTTGGTCGTGACGTGTAATTCCAAATGTCCGTTCAAAGTGACTGTGCCGCCGTATATGCCTAAGTGAGTCATAAGTATGACGTCGGATACCTATGTCCATATACGGCCGTGATTCACTATATATACCCCCTCATAAGCCTGGAACAAACACATCGGTGCCTCATCAGTCCTCTGTCTGCTGCCTCGCCTCCTCCCATTCTCTCCATTACTGTAGACTACACTTTAAATTTATTACCACCACCCAAGACCACCCTTCTATGTACTAGCACTCTGGGATTCAAAAGCTCAAATTTGGCAACACACATGGTCAAAGCTATGTGAGGCTGAGGAAGGTCATCGATATGAAGAACAATCCTATCTACAAGTCAGATCTGGTAATAATTACAGCACCCAACCCTCTTTCTTTGCTTTCTTATTCAAACAAGGATAGATTTATATATCTCTCAAGCACAAAAGTTATTGAGTACCCTTCTCCCATGCTCCGCCGAAGAGGTTGGGGGGAGGGGGGCTAGGGTCGATAGTTTTTGGGGTCTACGGTGACCAACTATGGGAGGGTTGAGGGTTGGGCAACGGAGGTGCCAGAGCCTACTGGCAGACGATAGGAGGCGGCAGAGGCGTTGAGACTCGTGAAGTTAGCATGTGATCTTGATTACTTTATTAATTGTGGTTTTGATCTACCACATGAGATCCTGTGAAATCATGGCCCCAATTTATTTCATACATAAACATATATCCATTATTGGCCCGATTTCGGGCCATTAGAAAATTGCGCACAAGCCCTGATTAGAGTTCTGAGGGGCAAAGGAAATAAAAAGGCTATGATTTAAAAATTTTCTATATGTACACTTGAGTTTTCAGTTTTCACCTTCTTCTATAAGAAATGACTTTTCTTTTTCATTTTTCTGGAAAGGTTTTACTTCACTTTTGTAACTGAATGCATGCGTGCATAGAGTGTGAGCAAATAATCATTTGCTTCCGTCCAACTAAAAAACAACTTGTCCATATTTGTCACGTTTCGTCTCCTACTACCAATGAAAGAAAAGCTAGTGCTTCTCTTGAAAGGTTTTTGAAAAGGTAAAAACTGACACCCAGTAAAGCTGAAAAAAAGCTGAAAAAAAGAGAGCATTGGATCCCTACTGGTACAAAACAAGTATTAACTAAGAATCTGACGCCTAATAAAAAGCTGTAATCAACAAACATTGGACTATTAGTACAACTCACAAGCAATAACTTGGAAGCATATATAAAGAGAATAAGAAAGAAAATGACGCTGAAACTTGGCACTGCAAGCGGCTGATCATGCAAGTTTTTTTTTCTTCGCTTTGAGTGAGTGCTGCATACATGACGCACAACGACACAAGGAAGTGCCAAGAACTACAAGCCCTGATCAAAGTTTGAAGGCCAAAGAAAATAAAAAAGCTATGGTTTAATAATTTCCTATATGTACACTCGGGTTTTTTAGTTTCCACCTTCTTCTGTAAGAGACGACTTAGCTGTTTTCATGTTTTCTGGGGAAGTTTTAATCACTTTTGTAACTGATAATGCATGCATCGAGTGTGATTCAAAGCAAATAATCATTCGCTACAGTCCATCTCAAAAAACAAACCGTCACTTTTTTGTCTAGATTTGTCACGTTTGGTCCCCAACATATTACCAATGAATGAAAAGCCACTACCTTTTATTTGAAAGGTTTTTGAAAAAAGGTAGAAACTGACGCCGAATAAAAGCTGCTAAAAAAACATTGGATCCCTACTGTACAAGAAATAGCATAGAAACTAACACCAAATAAAAAGCTGTAATTAACAAACATTATTGGACTATTATTACAACTCATAGGCAATAACTTGGAAGCATATGCAAGAGAGAACAAGAAACACAATGGTGCCGAAACTTGGCACCCGAAGCGGCCGCTAAAGTTTTTTTCCGCTTTGAGTTCTTGCCTCCTACTGCACGCAGAACAACACAAAGGCCACCATGACCATGACCTGCACTTACACTTCCGTCCGACAGATCTCCTTTGAGTACGAGTACAGGCGTACAACAAACGATCTAGGACATGCACCGTCGTCCTCATTGAGTTATCCCAAGGCACGAACTGATCAGAGTAATCAGACTACTGGTGGCATGCGTCTTGACGTACACCGGTATGGCTCGCGCCGTGCGCAGGACGAGAGGGAGTGCAAGGCATCAACGACGACAAAGGTAGGAGGTGCTCATCGATCATTGCACTAGCTACACCATTGATAGGTGGCCATTGGTCGAACTTGCTTAGAAAAGCGAGATGGGCATGGATTAGTAATGCCCGATTGCATGTTTGTGATAAGATCACACGCGCTGTCAGAGGCAGGCATGGGATCCGCACATGAACACGGTAGAAAACTGTGTGCATGGCGGAGCTACATGCGGATTGGTACGGTACAGGTGCCCACTTGCTAGCGTGACTGATGCCGTGCTGCCACTGTGGCCGGCCGCCGGCGCAGGTGCCCTCTCGCTCGTGGAAGGATGCTTGGGACGACATTGGCTGCTCTGGCAGTGGTGCCGTAGGCTCAAGAGAGAGCATGGCTTGCCTACTTGATCGAGGTCCATGAGTAGCGCCTTGGCCAGTCATGTTACCATCCTCAGCAGCCGCGCACACTGCCTGCGCACATTCTGAGCTCTCCGGGAAGTTGGGCTTGGCACTGTGCTGTCTGCATGCTCCTCATGCACATGGTATAGTGTCAGGCATAACTTCCCCGAGAGCTCGGCACGGGCGGGCAGAACGGCGGTGGATCTGACCAACAAGATGACACATCAATAACATAACGCATGGCCATTGAGGTGTCTATCTGGTTCCCTCATGTAGCAGGTTGGGCACGCGCTTGTGCCAGTGTCGTCGCACTCCTTCCGCCAGCTGATGCCAGAGACATCGCAGGATGCAGACCCAAGTTTCAAGCTAGTTAGTTTGATCAGTCATGGTCCGGGATAATTTCACGGACAATGGTGGGTCCTCGACTACTGCATGCATATCTAGTGTCTCCACTCGCATCACACTCAAGGATCTGCTGCAAGTGAACTAGGTCTCGGTGACACTTGTGATGGGCGAGCCTGACAGACTTGTCTGAACAATATGCACTTTCCTCTTAAAAAGATTCAAGCCACCACAGCTATGCCCAGCTTAATTCTAGAACTTGTTTTTTTCTTCAATTCTAGTTGTTTTTACAGTACAAAGTTTTATTGAAACCAGCACACCAGGTATCGATTCTCTTTTTTTGTTGCACTATTAAATGTTTGTTTCGTATTGTATATGATACTGTTGCTAGCAAGTGTGATAAGTCCGATCCATGGTTTGGGATAACTTCACTGACGATGATGCTGCATCCTAGCTCATTTGCTGTGTGAGTACATCCAGTGTCCCCACACACAGCCTCGCACTCAAGGATCTGCTAGAAGTGCAACATATAGGTCTCGGCCGCCCTTGTGCCGTTGTGCGTGGGAGGCATCACCCACTCAAAACGAAAAAAACCCATTTGTATGAGCGGCCACTTCCAGTGCCAAGTTTCGGCATCAGCATCTTTCTATTCTCTCTTGTATATACTTCCGATTTATTGCTTGTAAGTTGTGCAAAACATGAGAAAAGGCTATTGTTTAATAATTTCCTATATATAAACTTGGGTTTACAGTTTTCACCTTCTTCTGTAAGGAACCATTTAGCTTTTCTCATGTTTTACAGGGAAGTTTTACTCACTTTTGTAACTGATAATGCATTCATCGAGTGTGATTCAAAGCAAATAGCAATCATTCTCTCCAGTCCATCTCACAAAACAAACCGTCACTCTTTTTGTCCAGATTTGTCCCCTGCTAGTACCAATGATAGAAAAGCCACCGCCTTTTATTTGAATGGTTTTCAAAAAGGTAGAAACTGACGCCAAATAAAAGCTGCCAAAAAAATGCTTTGGATCCCTACTGGTACAAGTAATAGCTTAGAAACTGACGCCAAATAAAAAGCTGTAATTAATAAACATTATTGGAGTATTAGTACAACTCACAAGCAATAACTCGAAAGCATATACAAGAGAGACAAAATAGATAATGATACCGAAATTTGGCACTGAAAGCGGCTTCTCATACAAGTGTTTTTTCCTTTGCTTTGAGTGATTGTTGCTTCCCATGATGCACAACGGCACAAGGAACTAAGGAAGAGTCAAGACCCTATTCGTACACTTCCAACATAGATCCTTGACCTCGAGGTTGTGATGAGTACAGACACTAGACGTACCTTACAACAAATGAGCTAGAACAAGCTTCGCTCGTCAGTGAACTTAACCCAAACCATGGACTGATCGACTCACTGACATGTGACAGCAAGGCATCAAGACGGGATCAGGAGATGGGCATGGAATGCACGTTTGGTGACCACTTGCGCCGTCAGAGGCAAGCATGATCTGAACATGAGTAGAAAAACTTCGTGGATGGAAGTGCCACGCGCGTTGGCACGGTACAGGTTCGCTACGGGTAAGTGTGGCCTGCCGCTGTGGCTGCCGGCGCAGGTGCCCTCGCTCGTGGAAGAAGGACACTTGGGGTGTCGGCTGCTGGAAGTGGTGCGCCGTGCGTAAGCGCAAGATCATGGCTCCTACCCGAGGTCCGTGAGCACAGCGGCCACAATCATGTTATGCTCTCCGGCAGCCACGCTCTCGCATGCCGAGATCCTAGGGAGGTTGCGCATGGCCCTGTGCTTTGCATGCTCAATCGCAAAAACCACTACTGACAACCAGCGACATGCATCGTCACCATTGCAAAAACCAGTTCGGAAGAAAGAAAATTACAAAATATGTTAAGATGACTAATATTTCAAAATGGCAAAAATTATCTCGCACCCACCCCATGGCTACTAGAGGTGATCTGTGCACTGTGAGACAATTCGTCCTGGAAGTCTTTAATTTGTAAGTTTGAATATTGTCCCTAGTCTGTATAATATAACCCCACCACTCAGTTGCAATCAATTAAGGCAATGCAATTGTTTGACTACTTAATTGCATGCCTGCACCAACCACCACACCTGGCCCTGAGCCAAATTCTCTCCATCAACCGAGGTAAAAAACTAATAAAAAGATGAAGTGGTGGTAAATAATATTGACATGTCACTGATGGATACACATTAAATTAAACTTGTTAATTTAATTTGCAATGGTTGAAGAAATGGAAGTGGATACTAGATGAGTGAGTTCTTTGTGAGTGACATGGACTTGATAGGAGGATATTAAAAGATTCCAAGCAAGAAGTTCTTGCACATTTATGTGCGGTTGCATAAATATCATTTCATGAGCCATGACGTGTAATTTCAAACGTCCGTTCAAAGTGACGTGTGCCGCCATATATGTTTGAGTGAGTCATGAGTATGACGTTGGATATATATGTGCCCGTATACGGCTGTGATTCACTATATATATCCCTCATAGGCTTGGAAGAAACACATCAGCGCCTCGTCGGTCTTCTGTTCGCAGCCATGCGTCTTCCCTGTTCCTCCAAGACCATAGACTAAGATATATCAAAACCGGCTTTACCGGACTCAAGGCCACCCTTCTATGTAGTAGTCCATCGATGTTGTGTTGAAATCGATCGATCTCCTTCATCTCTAGCACTTTGCAGTTCAAAAGCTCAGATTTGACAAGACACATGGTCAAAGCTATATATGAGGTTGAAGAAGGGCATCGACATGAAGAGTAATCCTGTCTACAAGCTAGATCAGGTGACAACCTCACCCAACCCTCTTTTTTATTTTCTTTTTCAAAAGGGAATAGATTTGGTATATTTCTCAAATCGCAAAAGTTGTTGAGTACCCTCCTCCCTCGTTCCACCAAAAAGGTTGGGGGGGGGGTGCTAGGGATGACATTTTTGCGGTCTCCAGTGACCAACTCCTCTTAGGGTAGCTAGGGGTCGGGTAGAGGCAATGGAGGTGTAGCGGAACCCACTGGTGGACGATAGGAGGTGTTGGTGGTGTTGAGACTCATGAAATTAGCATGTGTTGCGTACAGGCCGCCGGAGCTGAGAAATGGGGCGGCGGTGTAGGCCACAAGAGCTAGCCATGGGAAGTAGAAGCCTAGAAGGTGTGGCGTGACCAGTGATGTTGAGAAGGAAGACATGGTGTGCTTGCATGTTACACACATGACTCCATATATCTCAATAACCTTTGTTAGTTTATTATTTATTTTTCATCTACCACATGAGTTCCTGTGAAATCATGGCCGCGATTTATTTCATACACGAACATACATCCATTGTTTCTCCGGCCAATCTCACATTATTAGATAACTACGTACAAGCCCTGATTAGAGTTCGAGGGGCAAAGAAAATAGAGAAAAGGCTATGTTTTAATAATTCCTACATTATTAGATAACTACGTACAAGCCCTGATTAGAGTTCGAGGGGCAAACAATAATCATTCGCTCCAGTCCAAAAACAAACCACCGCTCTTTTTGTCCAGATTTGTCACATTTCCATAGTCCCCTACTACTACCAATGAAAGAAAAGTCACTACCTTTTTTTTGAAAGGTTTTTGGAAAAAGGTAGAAACTGACGATGAATACAAGCTGCCAGAAAAAAAAGCATTGGATCCCTATTGTACAAGTAATAGCTTAGAAACAGACGCCAAATAAAAAGCTGTAATTAACAAACATATTGGACTATTAGTACAACTCAGAAGCAATAACTTGGAAGCATATACAAGAGAGAATAAGAGAGATAATGATGCCGATCTGGCACTGGAAGCGGCCGCTGCTCATACAAGTTTTTTTTGCTTTGAGTGCTTGCCTCCCACTGCATGAAGTCACGCACAACGGCATATGGGCTGCCACGACCTGTACTTACACTTTCAGCCCACATATCACCTTTGAGTGCGGGTGGATCGAGGCACGAGCGGGCACAGTGGCACTGGCGACTTGACATACAGGTACAGGCCACGCTGTGCGCGGGGTGAGAGGGAGAGTGCAAGGCATCAACAAGAGGGGTCGGAGGTGCTCATGGATCAGTGCCCTAGCTATAGCATGGATAGCCCGGTGGCCATTGGCCGAGCTTGCTTGTTAGAAGCGAGATGGGCGGCATGGAATAGCAATGCACGTTTGGTGATCAGATCACACACGCAGTAAGAGGTAGGCATAGGATCTGAACATGAACATGGTAGAAAACTGTGCATGGTGGAGCCACAGGTGGGTTGGTACGGTACAGGCTCGTGATCAATACGAGTGCCTGCGCGCTAGCGAGACTGATGCCGTGCTCCCGGCTGCCGATGTGGCTGGCAGCCGGTTCAGGTGCCCTCTCGCGCGCTCGTGGAAGAAGAAGGCGGACGTTGGGACGATGTCGGCTGCTGGCAGTTGCGCCACACTGGCTCGAGAGAGAGCATGGCTTGCCTACTCGAGGTCCGTGAAGACCGCCTTGGCCACAGTCATGTTACCATCCCCGGCAGCCGCACACACTGCCTGCGCACATTCTGAGCTCTCCGGGAAGTTTGGCTTGGCACTGTGCTATCTGCATGCTCCTCATGCACATGGTATAGTGTCAGGCGTAACTTCCCTGAGAGCTCGGCACGGGCGGGCGGAACGGCGGTGGATCAGAGCAACAAGATGACATATCAATAACATAGCGCATGGCCATTAAGGTGTCTATCTGGTCCCCTAATGCAGCAGGCTGGGCACACGCTTGTGCCAGTGTCGTCACACTCCTTCCACCAGCCAATGCCAGAAGCATCGCAGGATGCAGACCCAAGTCGCAAGCTGGTTAGTTTGATCAGTCCATGGTCAGGAATAATTTCACAGATAATATGGTGGGTCCTCGACTACTGCATACATATCTAGTGTGTCTCCACTTGCATTGCACTCAAGGATCTGTCGGAAGTCAAAGTAGGTATCAGCAACCCTTGTGATGGGCTGGCCTAACTGATGACTGATTTGCATGATTTGTCTGGAGAATATGTGCTTACCTTTAATAAACATTCAAGCCAGCAGCACATCTATTCCCAGCTTAGTTCCATGCGTGGACGTGTTTTTTATTCAATTCTAGTTGTTTCTTACAGTACAAGTTTAATTAAAACCAGCCCTGTACACCAGGAATGGATTCTCTTTTTTTTGTTGCACTATTACATGTATGTTTCATCTTGCATATGATAATGTTGCCAGCGAGTCTGATATGTCCGATTTACGGTTTTGGATAACTTCACTGACGACGACGGTGCGTGTCCTAGCTCATTTTTTGTACTATTTCCAGTGCCTCCACTCGCAGTCTCGCACTCATGGATCTGCCAGAAGTGTACATTTATAGGTCTTGGCTGCCATTGTGCCCTTGTGCATGGGAGGCAACACACACTCAGTGCGAAAAAAGCACTCATATGAGCGTCCACTTCTAGTGTCAAGGCTATGGTTTAATAATTTCCAATATGTACACTTGGGTTTTCAGTTTTCACCTTATTCTATAAGAAATGACTTAGCTTTTCTCATGTTTTCCATGAAAGTTTTACTCACTTTTATAACTGAGAATGCATGCATTGAGTATGATTCAAAGCAATTAGTAATCATTCGCTCCCATCCACCTCATAAAACAAACTGTCACTCTTTTTTTCCAGATTTGTCACGTTTGGTTCCCTACTAGTACCAATGAAAGAAAAGCCACTACCTTTTATTTGAAAGGTTTCCGAAAAGGTCAAAACTGACACTATATAAAAGCTGCCAATAAAAAAAAAAGCTTTGGATCCCTACTGATACAAGTAATAGCTTAGAAACAAAACGCCAAATAAAAAGCTGTAATTAACAAACATTATTGGACTATTAGGACAACTCACAAGCAATAACTTGGAAGTATATATTAGAAAGAACAAAAAAGATAATGATGCCAAAACTTGGCACCAGAAGCGGCTGCTCATACAATTGTTTTTTTCTTCCCTTTGAGTGAGTGCTGCCTCCCACGACACACAACGGCACAAGGAAGTGCCAAGACATATATGTACACTCCCTGCATAGATCCTTGAGCTCAAGGTTGTGATGAGTACATGCACTCAACGTACATACAGTAAATGAGCTACAACAGGCATCATCATCGTCAGTGAAGTTATCCCAAACCACAGATCTAATCAGACTCGCTGATGTATGACAAGGCATCAAGATGGGGTTGCAACCGCTCCCTGCAGGATAGAAGCGATGGGCATGGAATGCACGTTTGGTGATCACACGCGCCGTTAAAGCAAGGTAGGCTTGATCTGAAACATGAACTGTAGAAAAACTGTGTGGATGGCGGGGCCACACGCGTTGGCACGGTACGGGTTTGCTACAGGTGCACGCACGCTCTACTGATGCCATGCTGATGGCCTACCGTTGTGGCTGCCGACAGCGTAGGTGCCCTCGCTCGTGGAAGAAGGACGCTTGGGACGTCGGCTGCTGGCAGTGGTTCCGCAGGCACTCGAGAGCAAGGCTTACCTACTCGATGTCTGTGAGCACCCCGCCTCGGCCATAGTCATGTTGCCCTCTCTGGCAGCCGCGCTCGTGCATGCCGAGTTTCTGAGGAAGTTGCGCTTGGCCCTGTGCTTTGCATGCTCATCACTGTATAGTTTCTGTACCAGATCGATCGCGAAAACCACTACCGACAACCGGCGACATGCAAATTACAAAAACTAGTTCGCAAGCAAGAAAGTTACATTATATGTTGACATAACTAATAATTCAAAATGGCAAAACTTCTCTTGCACCCACCTCATGGCTACTAGAGGTGATCTGTACGATGTGAGACAATGCGTCTTGGAAGCCTTTGTAAGTTTGAACATTGTCCCTAGTCTGTATAATATAACCCCACCACTCAGCTGCAATCAATTAAGGCAATGCCATTGTCTGGCTACTTAATTGCATGCCTGCACCAACCATGCCTGGCCCCGAGCCAAATTCTCTCCATCAACCAGGTAAAAAACTAATAAAAAGATGATGTGGTGGTAAACAATATTGACATGTCACCGATGGATACACATTAAATGAAATTTATTAATTAAATTCGCAGTGGTTGAAGACAAAGTGGATACTAGATGAGATCTTTGTGTGTGATATGGACTTATTAGGAGAATAATTAAAAGATTCCAAGCACGAGATTCCAAGCATAAATATCATTTCATGAGCCGCGACGTGTAATTTCGAATGTCCGCTCAAAGTGACGTGTTCCGTCGTATATGTCTGAGTGAGTCATGAGTATGACGTTAGATATCTATGTCCGTATATGACCGTGATTCGCTATATATACCCTTCATAGGCTTGAAACAAACGCATCAGAACGTCGTCGGTCCTCTATTCGCCGCCAAGCCTCTTCCCGGTTCCTCCATGAACGCAAAACCCTCTTTACCTGCACCTAGGGCTACCCCTCTATGTACTGGTCCATCATCTCTAGTACTCTGGGGTTCAAAAGCTCAGATTTGATGAGACACAAGGCCAAAGCTATATATGAGGTTGAAGAAGGGCATCGACATGAAGAACAATCCTAACAACCTCACCCAACCCTATTTTTTATTTTCTCATGCAAATGGGAATAGATTTGATACATTTCACGATTGCAAAAGTTTGTTGAGTACCCTTCTCCCTAGTTCTGCCAAAAAGGTTGGGGAGAGGGGGGCTAGGGTTGATGATTTTCACGGTCTCCAGTTACCAGCTCCTCTTTGGGAGGGGATCGGGTAGGGGCAATGGATCGGAGGTGTAGCAGAACCCACCAGTGGACGATAGGAGGTGTTGGAGGTGTCAAGACTCATGAAATTAGCATGTTTTGCGGTAGAGGCCGCTGGAGTCGAGAAATGCGGCAGAGTGTCGGGCAGAAGCTAGCCAGGGGAAGTAGAGGGTGTGGGGTGACCGGTGACGTTGAGAAGGTGGACATTGTGTGCTTGCGTGTTAGCAGATGACTCCATATATCTCAATCTTGGTTAGCTTATTACTTGCTTTTCATCTATAACATGAGATTTTGTGAAATGATGACCCCGATTTATTTCATATATGCACATACATCCACTATTTGTCATACCGATCTTTATGTTATTAGATAATTGCATACAAGCCTTGATTAGAGTTTGACGGGCAAAGAAAATAGAGAAAAAGGCTATGTTTTAATAATTTCCTATATGTAGACCTGGGTTTTATTTTCACCTTCTTCTATAGGAACCACTTAGCTTTTCTCATGTTCTTCGAGAAGGTTTTAATTATTTTTGTAAATGAGAATGCGTGCATGGAATGTGATTCAAAGCAAACAATAATCAGTCGCTCCAGTCCAAAAACAAACCACCGCTCTTTTTGTCCAGATTTGTTACGTTTGCATGGTCCCCTACTACTACCAATGAAAGAAAAGTCACTGCCTTTTTGTAACGTCCAGGAAATCACCTCCTAAAAAATTTCTTTATATCCTCCCAAATTCAAAATCAAATTACGAAAAACTGTTTGTCGGTGAGTGTATGTCCATGAGCCCAACAAAAATCTCTATCCAATTACCTAATATTCTAGAATATTTCCCCAAAAAATTCTACACAAAACCCTCTTCCAAAATCCCCTCAAATTATTTCCAAAAATCCCCACTCAAATTTCAAAAACCATGAAAATTATCAAAACCCTTCCTTCTTCCATGGGTCACAGCCCAGGCCCCTTCTTTTCCTCCTCTCCACAACTGCCCCACCCAAAGGCCTTCTTCCCTCTTCCTCCTTTAGGCTGCGCCCATCCCGGCCCAAAGCCACCACCCCGCTCCCCTCTCTCTTTCCCACTGCTTCTAAGACCCACTCACCAGCCTCTCCCCCGTCTTCCTCCTTCCTTCTCTCGCATCGACGACACGATGCCAGGCCCCACCCTGCTCACCGTCGCCTTTTGCTCCAGCAACGCGACGCCGCGTCGGCCCCACACTGCCGCCGATGTGACGCTCCCTGGCCCTGTCTCCCTCGTCTCATCACCTCCCCGCCTTCAGTCACATCGCCACGCGCGCAACGCATGATAGCCAGCCGCGCCGCCGCTCGTTCACCCTCGGCCTATAAAAGGCGCAAGCCCCACTCCCCCTAGCACTACGCCTCCTATCTCCACCTCCTCCCTTCCGAGATGAAGCACTGGGGAAACTCCCCTATGGGGAAGCCTCCGTGAGCTGCGCTCACCTCGCTCCGCCGCGGCCACATCGCCGTCGCCACCTAAATTTGCCCTCCTCGCCTCCTTCTCTTCCAATTCCGGCGAGCAGGAGCCCCGTCTCACCTTTCTCCACTACCCCATCGTCTCACTGCCCGCCAATTTCCCCACCTACCGCCGCCACCCTCGCGCAAACTCACCTCACCGCCGGCACGCGGCCGCGCCGCCTGCAGAGACACCTCATCAACCTCCAATCCACCCCCAGAATACCACCACCCGACTCGCCACCCCGCCCTCGTGCACCCACCGGTGCCCTCATCGCCGGAACCACCGCCGGCGACGAGAACTGCCGGTCAACTCCCTGCGGACCGGCTCGGACCCGATTTTCCCCAGACCGCCGTTCGACACCATCACCGTCCTCCCTCCTTAAGTTGCCGACCAGTGAGCCTCGTGCCAAACGGCGTGAGCCACGCCGTAGGCTCTGGGTAGGCCAGCCCACTCGTCCAGGCCACACCTCGCGGGCCACTGTTGGGCCAGACAGGCCGCACGCGTACACCCTGCTGCGCTTGGGCCAAAAGGCCGAGCTAGGCCAAAAGCCAGCCCCAGGCTAAGTTCCTTTTCTCTAGGCCAAAATCTTCGACAAAGTCAGATTCTACCCCTCGAACTATTCCAAAAGTCCAAATCTAGCCCTCTACCCTAAATACTGCATATATCTTTCCTGTTTCAACTCAGATTTTGGTGATTTTAGTCTCTAAATTCATCTAAAATCATGTTGTATCCATCTACACCATTTTATCCACCTTGTCCCACAGAAAATATCCCACCAAACCACTATGCGACCGCCACCCCTTCGGCGTTACCGCCCCCACCTTGCCAGGCCTTATCCCCTACCATGGCGCCTCTGTAACTACCATTACCGAGCCCGCCAGCTTGCCCGAAGGCTCACTACACAACCCCCGATTGCTTGCAATAATACCACTAGTATGAATCTCAATAAATCCCTATCGCCTCCGTTCAGATTCTAATTCTGGCAATTCTTCCTCCTGAAATCTAGACTAGCTCCAAATCAGTTGGGCTCTACCTCAGTTTGCGTGTTGTTCCTTGTTTGTGCGCGTATGTTACACTGGAGAGTTTGTTCGGTCCGCTGCTCGAGAATCACTATACAACAACCGAAGTCCATGTTCAACCGGAGCCACCATCACCAGCTCAACCACCACAATAGAGTGATCGGCAAGTCCACTGGAATCCCCAGTTGATGCATAAATCTCCTAGTTTTTATCACCACAACCCATTGCCTTATTTCTCAAATAAAACCTACATGTTTTGCTTGATAGGGAAACATGGTAGGATAGCCACCCAAGCCTTGTAGAAGTAGTGCGCTTAGGTGGGATAGCTCACTATATATGATCATGATGATGTGTTAAAATGAAGGTATGGGTGTGGGTAAAAATGTTTTGTGAAAACTTGGGGAGAAACCCTGGCTATGTTGACCACCTAGTGGTCCGTTGTGCCATAACCATACAGGGCGGGAGTGCTGTGGCCTCCCAAGGACCGGCCTTCATAGAGGAGGCCGGAGATGTGGATACTCACGAAGTCGAGTGAGAAAAAGAAATGGAGAGTCTTGCCTTATCCGTAAGGACTGAGTTGGTGTTTCTTCTTGCCTAAATTATTAGCGCGTCCACGTAATGTTGTGTGGGCAACACCTAATCCGGAACCGCATATGAAACCGCCCATACTAGACGACTGGCTGGAGTGCTGGCATGCTATGGAATCGCCGGGAATGGGGAAAGTGTTGAGGGGGTTCCGCGGGGCATCGGTGCAATGGGGCTGCGGACCTTGGAGTCCATATGGCTAGTCGAGCTAGAGGGAACGTGTAGGGGAAGACTTTGTGCGGTGCCAATGCTCTTGATGGGGAGTATCGATGCCAATTCACGTGGGTACAGTGTGCGCCTCTGGCCAGAGTATAAATCTATCTAGAATAGTCAATGACCCCTATCTGGGCAAGTTATGGCTTGGTTTCATGACAAGTGTTCCATAAATAAAATTGTGACAAAATGGTTTAAGCTATGATGGGCCAGTGCCCAGTAACAGTGTGTGAAAAATGTGATGGCGGAAGGCCATGAGCCACGATGGGCCCGCAAGCCCAGTGGCACCCTTTTTGATAAAAATGTATTTCTATATTAAAACTTGTATTGCTCAAACCCTGGATACAAAATGTTTTTCTGCAAAATTCTCCAAAGCTCCAGATATACCCTGCATGTAAAGATAGGCAACCCCAATTCCTGTATGGAAGAACGTGGGCTTGCGGAGTATGAAAGTACTCACCCTTGCTTTGTTGTTGGTTTACAGTGAAGAAGCAGAGGAGATCATCGTAATCATGATCGAGTGAGGGTTACGGCATGCTTCCCAACCATGTCCTCTGGAAGATGTGCCTCTGTTCTAGTTTTTCTGCTGCGTTTGTTTTGGGCTAGTTGCTTGTTGCAGGCCCTCTCTTGTTGTCAATCCCGTTAGAGCGGTTTTGTAATCATCTGATGTAAGAATGTGATTACTAGACTCTTGTGAGGATGGTAATAAAGCACATTATTGTCCCCTTAAGGAAGTGGGGTACAACATCCTTGTGCTAGCTATGCCGCCTCCTCGGGCGTGGCGTACGGGTCGAGCCATGCCGACTTGCGCTCCTTGGACCACCAGACTGTGGCCACGAACCTCTTGTCGCGTTCCTACACGCCGCGATATTTGCGCACCGGCCTCGCTGCCGCCTCAAGGCCTCGGGCTGCGTCCTCCCCGTAGGTCAAGTTCCGATCGAACTCAACATCGGCTCTTGCCAGAGCCGATATGACTCGGGAGTCGGTCGGGATGTTGCCGCACGGGCACATCTCCATCACAAGTGCCCACAGTCACATGTGTGTTGGGGCTTCTCCTGCCCGCGCGGCCTCGGCCGCTTCCGGTGTCCATGCCAGTCAAAAGATAGAGAGATGACGACATCCTCACAAAACCATAAGGTACAGTACGTGATGATGTCAGAAGTAGCTTGCTTGCGAAGGCTTGGCGTGCTGGTCGGCGGCAAGCCATTGTCGTCTATATCTAGTTAGTTGCATGCCTGCACCAACCACACCCGAGCCAAATTCTTCTCGGGTAAAAAACTAAAAAGGAAAGATGAAGTGGTGGTGGTAAATAATATTGGCAGGTCATCAACGATGGATGCTCATTAAATTGAACATGATTCAATGCGCAAAGGTTGAAGAAATATAATGGAATGTGTGTTTATAATAAATGAGTGAGTTCTTTGTGAGTGATATGGGGTTATTATTAGGAGAATAAAAGATTTCAAGTACGAGGTACTTGCACATTTATTTGAGGTTGCATAAATATCTTTATTTCATGAGTCATGGCCAGGGCAAAGCCAGACCAGAACATTGTAGGCACAAATTGAGATTTGTGTTAACAAAAATACCTAAATTACAAAGTTTGTTAGAGATTTTATTAACAAAATCATCTTCATTAGGGGTAAGCTTGCCCCCCGCATCACTCCTTCATCCGCCCTTGGGCGTGACGTGTAATTCCAATGTCTGTTCAAAGTGACGTGTGCCGCCGTATATGTCTGAGTATGACGTTAGATATCTATGTCCATATACGACTGTGATTCACTATATATACCCCTCATAGACCTGGAACAAATGCATCGGTGCCTCATCGGTCCTCTGGCCGGCGCCTCACCTCCTCCTCCTCAAAGCCCACTTTATTACCACCACCTAACACCACCCTTCTATGTACTAGTCCATCGATGCTACGATGCATTGAAATCCATCGATATCTAGCACTCCGTGGTTTGAAATCTCAGACTTATAATGACACACATTGTCAAAGCTATGGGATGTTGCGGAAGATCATCAATTTGAAGAACAATCCTATCTACAAGCCAGATCTGGTAATAACCGCACCCAACCCTCTTTGTTTTCTTATTGAAACAGGGATAGATTATTTATATATTTCTCAATCACAAAAGTTATCGGTTACGCTTCTCCACCCTCGCTCTGCCGAAAAGGTTGGGGGAGGGGGGCCTAAGGGTCTATAGTGACCAACTTAGGTGATGGGTTTGAAGGTGGGGGCAACAGAGGTGGCAAAGCCCACTGGCGGGTGACAGGAGGCGTAGAGGCGTCAAGACTTATGAAGTTAGAATGTGTTGCAGTAGAGACTGGTAGAGTTGGGAGAGGCAACAGTATGGTGATGGAGGGCACCTAGAGCCAGGGGAAGCAGGGGTGCGGGGTGACCGACGATGTTGAGGTGGAGAGGACATGGTGCGCTTGCGTGTTAACATGATGAGTCCATCTAAACCTTGGTTAGTTTACTACTTGTGGTTTTCATCTACCACAATCACGCCCTTATTTGTTTCATACATAAACATACATCGATGATTAGCACGGTCTCGCGTCACTAGAAAATTGCGCACAAGCCCTATGATTAGAGTTCGAGCGGCAAGGAATAGAAAAGGCTATGGTTTAATAATTTCCTATACTTTTACTTGGGTTTTCAGTTTCCACCTTCTTCGGTAAGAAACGACTTCGCCTTTCCCAAATTTTCCGGGAAAGTTTTACTTCACTTTTGTAACTGAATGCATGCATAGAGTGTGATCTTGCTCCAGTCCATCTCAAAAATAAACACCAGCCCTCTTTCTTCTCCGGATTTGTCACATTTTGTCTCCTACTGCCACTGAAAGAAAAGCTGCTACCTTTTTTGAATGGTTTTTGAAAAGGTAGAAACTGACGCTAATAAAGGCTGGAAAAAAGAGAGCATTGGATCCCTACTAGACGGTACAAAAAAAGTAATAACTTAGAAACTGACACCAAATAAACAGCTATAATCAACAAACAATGGACTATTAGCACAACTCACAAGCAATAATTTGAAAGCATATAAAAAAAAGAATAAGAAAGATAATGATGCCGAAACTTGGCACTGCAAGCGGCTGATCATAAAGGTGTTTTTTTCTTCGCTTTGAGTGAGTGCTACCTCCCACAATACGCAACGGCACAAGAAAGTGCCAACACCTATTCATACACCTCCGGCAGATCCTTGAGTGCGAGGCTGCGAGTGAAGAGACACTGGACGTACATACCACAAATGAGCTAGGAGCCTAGGACACGCGCCGTTGTCGTCAGTGAAGTTATCCCAAACCACAGACCTGATCAGACAATTCATCATGAGTCATGGTGGGGTCGGATTGGAGCTGCTGTTCCCTGCAGGATAGAAGCGACGGACATGGAATTCACGTTTGCATTGGTGACCACGCGTGCCGTCAGAGGTAGGGCATGATCTGAACATGAGCGGTGGAAAAACTGCATGGATGGTGGAGCCACACGCGTTGGCACGGTACGGGTTCGCTACGGGTGCGCGCGGCCTGCAGCTGTGGCCACTAGCGCAGGTGCCCTCGTCGCTCGTGGAAGAAGGACGCTTGGGGCGTGGATTGCTGGCAGTGGTGCGCCACGCTAGGCACGAGAGTATGGTTCCTAGAGGTCCGTGAGCACCACGTTAGCCACATTCATTGTTACCCTCTCTGACATGCTCGCATGTTAACACATGACTCCACGTATCTCAATCTTGGTTAGTTTTTTATTACTTGCTTTTCATCTACCACATGGGATCCTGTGAAATCATGGACCTGATTTATTTCATACATAAGCATATATCCATTATTTTCCCGATCTCATGTTATTATTAGAAAATTGCACACAAGCCCTGATCAGAGTTTGAGGGCCAAAGAAAATAAAAATCTATGGCTTAATAATTTCCTATATGTACACTCGGGTTTTTAGTTTCCACCTTCTTCTATAAGGAACGACTTAGCTGTTCTCATGTTTTCTGGGGAAGTTTTAGTCACTTTTGTAACTGAGAATGCATGCATCGAGTGTGATTCAAAGCAAATAATCATTCACTACAGTCCATCTCAGAAAACAAAATGTCACTCTTTTTGTCTAGATTTGTCACGTTTGGTTCCCTACGTAATACCAATGAGAGAAAAGCCACTACCTTTTATTTGAAAGGTTTTTGAAAAAAGGTAGAAACTGATGCCGAATAAAAGCTGCAAAAAAAACATTGGATCCCTACTGGTATAGAAACTGACGCCAAATAAAAGGTTATAATTAACAAACATTATTGGACTATTAGTACAACTCACAGGCAATAACTTGGAAACATATACAAGAGAGAAAAAGAAAGATAATGATGCAGAAACATGGCACCGGAAGCAGCTGCTCACACAAGTTTTTTTCGCTTTGAGTGAGTGCTTGCCTCCCACTGCACGCACAACAGCACAAGGGCTGCCATAACCATGACCTGTACAGGCGTACAACAAATTAGCTAGGACACGCATGTTATCCCAAGCCACGGATTGATCGACTTGACGTACACATGTACAGCTCGCGCCGTGCACAGGGCGAGAGGGAGTGCAAGGCTTCAACGACGACACACAGACCGGAGATTCTCATCGATCAGTGCGCTAGCTACACCATGGATAGGTGGCCATTGACCGAGCTTGCTTAGAGGCCAGATATGCATGGAATAGTAATGCACAATTGCACGTTTGGTGATAAGATCACATGCGCTAGAGGCAGGCATGGGATCTGAACATGAACACGGTAGAAAACTGTGTGCATGGCGGGGTCACACGGGTTGATACGGTACAGGTGCCCGCTTGCTAGCATGATTGATGCGATACATGCTGCCGCTGTCTCGCTGTGGCTGGCCGCCGGCGCAGGTGCCCTCTCGCTCGTGGAAGAAGGGTGCTTGGGACGACGTTGGCTGCTGGCGGTGGCGCCACAAGCTCTAGAGCATGGCTTGCCTACTTGATCGAGGTCCGTCATATTACCCTCTCCGGCAGCCGTACGCACTGCCTGCGCACATGCCGAGCTCCCGGGGAAGTTGAGCTTGGCACTGTGCTATCTGCATGCTCCTCATGCATACGGCATAGTGTCGGGCGTAACTTCCCTGAGAGCTTGGCATGGGTGGATGGGGCGGCGGTGGATCGGATCTACAAGACGACATATCAATAACATAACGCGTGGCCATTGAGATGCCTATCTGATTCCCTCATTCAGCAAGCTAGGCAACGCTTGTTTCTTACGGTACACGTTTAGTTGAAACCAGCATGGTACACTAGGTATCTCGATTCTCTATTTTTATTGCGCTATTACATGTGTTATTTCATCTTGCATATGATAATGTTGCCAATGAGTCTGATAAGTCCGATCCATGATGGTTTGGGATAACTTCATTGACGCCTGCGTGTCCTAGCTCATTTCTTGTACGTACCTCTAGTGTCTCCACTTGTAGCCCCGCACTCAATGATCTGCCGGAAGTGCAACGCATAGGTCTTGGCTGCCCTTATGCCGTTGTGCAAGGGAGGCCGCACACACTCAGACTGAAAAACCACTTGTATGAGCATCCACTTCTGGTGCTGGCATCATTATCTTTCTATTCTCTCGTACTTCCAATTTATTGCTTGTATGCTTTGCTAATAGTCCAATGTTTGTTAATTACAGCTTTTTATTTGGCCTCAGTTTCTAAGTTATTACTTGTACTAGTAGGATCCATTGTTTTTTTTACACTTTTTATTCGCCGTCAGATGCTGCCTTTTCCTACCCTTTTCAAAAAAGCTACTAGCTTTCCTTTCATTGGTAGTAGAGAGTAAATGAGACGTGACAAATCTCGACAAGAAAGAGGGACGGTTTGTTTTTTGAGATGGGCTGAGGCGAATGATTATTTGCTTTGAACCACACTCATTGCATGCATTCAGTTACAAAAGTGAGTAAAATTTTCCAAGGAAAAAAATGAAAAGCTAGGTCGTTTCTTGCAGAAGGTCAAAACTGAAAACCCAAATTTACGTATAGGACTTAGGAAATTACTAAGCCGTAGCCTTTTTAATCCTTGCCCATCGACCTCTCTAATCAGGGCTTGTGTGCAGTTTTCTAAAAATGCGAGAATAGCTGAATAATGGATGTATGTTTATGTATGAAATAAATCAAGGCCATGATTTCACAAGATTTCATATGGTTAATGTAAACCACAAGTAATAAACTAACCAAGATTGAGATGGGGTCATATTAATAACATGGGAGTGTGACCTATCCTCCTCCTCAACCCTCTGCCACCCCCCTTTGGTCAGGTATACGTCGATTAGTTTACAACTGCCGCATCCTAATGTTTGTTTTTTTATATAGAGTTGTGTGCATGTTCTTATGTGCCTTTAGCTGATTTATTTCATACATTAACATAAGTCCATTATTCAGCTGTTCTCATGTTTTTATATTAGAAAATTGCACACAAGTCCAACTGGTTAGAGGTCAATCGAGGGGCAAGGAAAATAGGAAGGGCTATGGTTTAATAATTCCCAATTACTAGATGTACACTTGGGTTTTCGCTTTTCACCTCCTTTGTACGTAAGAAACGACTAAGATTTTCATTTTTTTCCTGGGAAAGTTTTGCTCACTTTTGTAACTGAATGCATGCATTGAGTGTGATTCAAAGCAAATAATCATTATTCGCTCCACCGTCCATCTCAAAAAACAAGCCGTCCCTCTTTCTTGTCGAGATTTAATTTGTTACGTTTCATCCCCTCTATTACCAATGAAAGAAAAGGTACTAGCTTTTTTGAAAGGGGTAGGAAAAGGTAGAAACTGATGCCAAATAAAAGGTTCACAAAAAACGATGGATCCTACTAGTAGTATAAGTAATAACTTAGAAACTGACGCCAAATAAATAGCTGTAATTAACAAACATTGGACTATTAGTACAACTCACAAGCAATAACTTGAAAGCAAATACAAGAGAGAATGAATAGAAAGATAATGATGCCAAAACTTCGCACTTGAAGCGGCTGCTCATACAAGTGTTTTTTTTTTCCGCTTTGAGTGAGTGCCGCGTCCCACGCACAACGGCACAAGGGCCACCAAGACCTATACGTTAATACATACACTTCCGGCAGATCCTTGAGTACGAGTTTGAGTGGTAGCACTGGATGTACGTACAGCAAATGAGTTAGGACACGCATCGTCGTCGTCAGTGAAGTTATCCCAAACCACATACGTATCTGACTTGCTGGCAACAGTCTCATACAAAACAAAATGAGCTTGTAATAGTGCGACAAACAAAGAGCATGGATACCTAGGGTGCTGGTTTTAATTAAACATGTACGAGAATTTTTTTTGGCGAACGCTCAAACCGTGTCTTTATACTAAAAAGGTAGCAAATTACAAGTACATGGCGTAAGCCACAGCTTACGAACCATGTCAAAGAAAAGTACAAAGAGAAGAAAGCCTCCCAACACACCAAAGTCTAAACAACCAACCAAGTCCGGCCCACTGCACTGCAGCCCTGAGAGTGAAAGCGCACTAGGGCTACCCTCTCAACGAGCTAGACGAAAGGGAGAACAAGTACGACGCCTTCAAGAAGGAAAAACGACACTATAGACGTCGTAAGCCCAACGGTGAAGCTTTCACTTGACGAGAGGTGAAACTGATAACATCCTCAACATACTACGTCAAAGACAAAGCCACTATCCGAACTGTACCGAAGTCGGTAACAGAGCTTTCACTCAAACACCCCTCGAATCAACCCTAGCAGCTTAACCACAACGAGCGGACCCCGGCGAAACCTAGAAGCACACACAGACCGCAGCGAGAACATGTACGAGAATTGAAGAAAAAAAACAATTCCATGCATGGATGGACGCTGGGCATAGCTGTGCTGGCTTGATTTTTTTAAAGGAAAGCACATATTGCTCAGATAAATCACAAATCAGTCACCCGTCAGGCTCACCCCCTCACAAAGGGTCGTCGCCGAGACCTACTTCGAATTCGATTTGCAGCAGATCTCTAGTGTGAGTGGAGGCACTAGATATGCAGGCAGTAGTCGAGGACCCACCGTTGTCTCTGAAATTATCCCCGACCACAGACTGATCGACCAGACTAACTAGCCTGCGACTTGGGCCTGCTTGTGTTGTGACGATTAGGGGTGGCAGGCAAGAGGGACTGCAAGGCATCGTTATTGTGCTCAGACCTCAGAGCTGCTCACTTATTCACTGCTCGTTGGATAAATGGGCATTGGCCTATCCAGTGAGCAGCTCTGAAGAAAACAAGTCTGTCGATGCCTTCAGTCCTTTTCTGGCAGCTGACCCTATGAGCAACTCGGACTGCCCAGGCCTCTCGCAATTGAGTTTGATGGTGATGAGTCCAGTGGTCGTGGATAACTTCAGGGATGACGCTGCGTCCTCCCTCCTGCTTACTGCATGTCTGGTAACTCCTCCTGTAGGAAGTCGATGTTTGGTAGAGGTGGTTTCAATCAAACGTGTAAGAAATTATAGCTATAACTGAAGAAAAACAGGTCCACGCATGGATAGCCGTACTAGTTTGAATTAAAAACAAATCAGTCACACCAATCAGACTTGCCCCCTTCGCAAGGGTCACCGAGACCTACTTAATTAATTCGACTTGCAGCAGATCCTCGAGTGCGAGTGGAGGCACTAGATATGAATGCAGTTGTTGAGGACCCACCGTTGTCCATGAAGTTATCTTCAACCACGGACTGATCAGACTAACTAGCCTGCGACTTGGGCCTGCTTGCGACGGCCAGGGATAGCAGGCAAGCGAAACTGCAAGGCATAGACGTCGTGTTCAGACCTCAGAGCTGCTTGCTTCACTGCTCGCTGAATAAAATGGGCATTGGCCTCCCACGCCAATGTAGGTACCTAGTGGAAGAAGGGTGCCTAGCTTGGATGTGACAATGAGCCGAAGCCCAACTATTCAGTAAGCAATGCAGTAAGCAACTCTAAGAAAAAAAAAAACAAGTATGTCGATGCCTTCAGTCCTTTCCCGCAGCTGACCCTAAGATCAGCGGCCTGCCCAAGCCGCTGGCTATTGAGTCTGATGATGATGAGTCCAATGGTTGTGGATAACTTCAGGGATGACGCTGCGTCTGCGTCTACGTCTACTGCACATCCGGTAACTCCTCCCACATTCTACAAATTAAATGATCTAGAGGAAGTCGAAGTTGGTCGAGGTGGTGCTGATAGTGGGGAAGTCGTGTCCTCGCAGAAGGCCGTAGTAGAATAATGGATCATCTCCTTTCAAAAAAAAAAAAGAATAATGGATAATCATGGTCTGTCTTATATATTTTCAGAAATATATGCCGATTAGTTTATTGCCACATCCTAAAGTATTTTTAGAACGACTTGTGTCCTGTTCTCGTGTGCTTGTATTTTTGTTTCTCAACATGACGATTTCCGTATGTGAGGGAAGCACAAAATTGTATGGCTATTGAAACTTCATTTTTTCCAAATTGGCGTGGGCTCTAGCTCTCAGATCGATACAATGGTTCAGAATTATTAACAGAATAACAATAAAATGGATTAAATCTACATTTTAAACAAAAATAATAACAGAATTTAATTTGAATGGGCACCTCCAAAAATTCTTGGAGCTTTATTATTGAGACATTTTATTTTACAGTGGTTGAAACGTTACCTACCGGTACCAGGCGGTACCTCTTATTTTCTATTTTTTATGGCCGAATTATTTGAATAATTAAAATAAATTACAAAAAGGTATTATGGTAATATGTATTCGCATGTTTCTTTCTGCACGTGAGGCCGTGACGCAGCAATCGAAGATTCAACTCAACCGTCGGAGGCCGTCGCCCTGCTGCCTCCCCAGTTCCCTTCCGGCCGTCGCGCTATCTCCCGGCCGGCCGGCGCAGTGCCTCCTCGCGGCCACTCATGCAGGCTGCCGCGCTTCCTCCCGCCAGCCACCGCACGGTCTCTCCGGCAGGCCGGCCGCCGGCGCACTGCCTCTGCGCCGCCCACCGCAAGGTCGCCGGGCAACCTCCACGCCGAGCGTCGCGGGCCGGCGCACTGCCTCCCTGCCGCCAGCCTCCTCACGGCCTCCCGCGCCGGCCGCCGCGCTGCCTCCCGTGTCTCGTCCTCCCTGTGCACGGAAGAAGGCAGTGTCACCTCATTCCCGCAGCTGCCGTACGGATCTGCAACCACGGTGTCTCCTGGCCGAATCACAATCATCCCGCTGTGTAGTTCTAAGTTAGTGCTTCAAGATCTTTCTGAATTAATTGGATACTTGAAAGTAGGCCGTCTTCGAACTTGCGCATGTATGATTGGTTTGTGCTGGGCTGATGTGCCGGATCAGGGTGTACATCGTTGCATCACAGATCACTACGTCCAGTACTCTCCCAAGTATGCCCTTGTCCGATTGTAGCATATTAGGCTATTTGAGCTCTATGCAATGTACATATGGATATGATGAAGTTGTGAGGTCATTGAGTATGATTTCTTATGTATTCATCCAAACCTCTGTTCAAATTTAGAATCCTCATTTCATTATATGTATTGTTTGTTTATTTTTAAACTGTGGTGCATGAGATTGCACGATTGCATTTACAACAATTTTTTTTCTCTTATAGTTGGCCGTCACTATGTTCTTCATTTTTCTTGGTACTGCTATAAGCATACTCAGTATTGTGATATGTAGGAGACAACTGATTTGAGTGAGGACTCTTTGTTGGAGTTGCATATATATGAGGTTCTGCAATTGCACTTCATGTTTTCCAACCCTTTGCATGCAGGAGGATGGACTTGGAGCCTAAATCAATTAGTCTACTTTTTGGTGAAAATTCAAAGACTCAACAGAATATAAGGTTTTATATTTTTATTTTGTGAACCTGTGGATACTCGATGCTACACGGGCCGTTTACCTGAAGATTTGTGGGACAAAGGTCAACGGCCCTGCATCTGAACAACCAACATTGTACATATGGAAGTAAGCTGTGGAACTAAGTATGGTGCCATGCATATGCAATTATACGTTTGCGAACTAACAAATGAACCAATATCACTAGCCTAACAAAGGTACCAATATCACTAACAAATGAACCAAAATAACTATCAAGCTCCATCCAGTCTAATGTTTGCGAACTGGGCATCACCAAAGTCCACTTCTTGCAGCAATCTTAATCTGCTTCATCCTCAAGGCTCACCTTTAGAAAGGCAAAAAAATGTGATTAGGATAACAAAACTATAGTTGCAGCCGATTTGCTGTTTCAAATTATTAAAAAAAGTAGGTACCTGTTTCCACTGGTCATCACTGCTAGTTGGACCAGAATTAACAATGTAGGTCACATTTTTTCTTTCCCTTATGATCCTCCATCAAGCGCCCTACTTGCTGATCACCTAACATCAAGACCAAACCATTTGGCGGTACACAGCCAGGCTTCAGACAGTACAGTTCACTTTCTTCTTTGTAATAACCAGTACATAACAAATTCTCAACTATAAGGCACCACTTGACCTTGGCCGGTTCAAAAAACGTCATGACGATGGATTGACCATGTTTCCTTTTGGTTTGAGAGGGAAGTTTGCATCTACATGGACTATAAATTCCGGCTACCATGAGGCCTTCTCCGGCCGGTTGCCGCGCTCCAGCATGAATACAGGCCTAGCATGGATACGGGCGGTCGGATATGAAGGGGGCTGAGATGAAGATAGCGTTCCATGTGCATTTACCCTTTTGCCCTTTTTTAAATTTATAAAAGTAAAAAAATTATTGGTACCGGGCCCACCATTCTGGGTACTAGGCCTACCTATTAGGTACCGCTTGGTACCGGTACCGTGCTACTCGATGAACTGTTCTCATTTTTCAACCACCATAAAAAATTTGTATTATATATGTTAAACAGTATCCAGTGACTCTAGTTCTTGTAATTTTGTATACTATACGAAGGACCTTTCATGGATAGAATATTGTGTTATAGCTAGTTTCAAATCCGATGCATAAGAGCAGCTTAACAACGATTAGATTATACTAATGTAGTTAGTTCTTAGTCAGGTGTACGTAGCTGTTATACTGAAAATAGGATTTTTAAAATAATCCAGTTTTACCACTACTAAGTGGACATTCATTTTGACCTACACATTAATTTTCATGCCACAATCCAGAAAAGGGTGAAATCTTAGAGATTTCTAGAAAATTAACACATCTGCCAATCATTAATTTTATAGAACTTATTGGCAATGGTAGCCATCGGATCTAATTTACTCCTAAAAATACCCATATCTTCCATTATGATAAAACAACATATACTCACCCCTAAAATCTTCATTTAAATTACTCACATTTACCATTAAGACAGGTAACCTGAAGTAACCTTTAGACTTGCATCTAAATTAACTACGTATACCATCATAATTAGGAAATGTGTAAATTTTTACTCCACCGTCACATATTGATGTTGTCCAGATAATTAAATGCCTAAATTTATTTTGTGTTAAATTTACCCCTCTTAACTACTTTAGTTGGTTCAATTTATCCCTTAATAAAATTTTACTTTTTTGTTTATTCTCATACTAGTTGAGTTTTAACTTCAAATTTTGTGGAATGATAACAAAACATCATAACTTATGTTTCATAACATCATAACTTATGTTTCATAATGTATGACGTCCACTATCACCCCCACAAATTTTGAACTTAAATTTCAACTTACCTGGAGAAACAAAAACATAGATTTTGTTAATGGTTAAATTGGATCAATCAATTATAGACAAAAGTCCATTCCACGGAAAATTCGTAGAAGCCCAATTCACCCTATCTTGGGAACTTGTATCCTTTCAAGATAGACTTGGATTTCTAGTCTTGACAACTACAATGACCACTCTTCCTGCTGAGATGACAATTTTCTCCCATTGGCACTTCTACGGTTCCCTTATTTTAGATACCTCCAGGCAATGGCTCTGTCCCATTGTTACTCTTTAATGATATTTTGTACCTAGGTAGCCTTGGTGATCGAAAGGCCCTTTGGCAAGCTCTTGCAGATTGTGGGAGCCCCAAGGTGCAGGGCATGTTCATGGCTTGACCCTGCCACTCCAAAGATGGACAATGGGTACTCTTAGTGAGCATTTGGACCTTGGGGACCCAATAAGAAGGGAGCTATGCCGTCCAGTGGATACTTTAATATGGTCTAGGAGGAGGTGCCAACCTTTCGTTATCATAGGTAAAAAAGCACATTGTCTCTAGTCCGTTTACTTTCCCGCAATTTAAATTGACACATGTTCTTATTATTTTTTAACCCATTTAGTTTCTCTCTTGCCCGGCCTTAGTATGCGAACTAGATTGATTGTCACGTTCTTGTTTTCTTGCAATACTAGAATGTGTAGGCTCGCGCATAATTAGCATGTGTAGGTTGTAAATCGGTGGCTTGTAGAATTCAAGTTTAAGGATGCTTAAATTCCCAAATATCGTTTTTTCTAAAGACCCTATTTCAACCCTTAAAGCATCTGTAGTTTATGATCATATAAATTCTACTAAGTGAAACAGCAAGATGTGCAAAAAACTGGAGTCGTTTTTACCTAAATGATTTAAGTTAATAAAGCAATTACTCAGACTATCAGTTACACCAAACGATCAGTTCTTTGTGCAAATCATGGACAATTTTGGCTAATAAAACATACATGGATTTTTTAATAGAAAATAAAATAAAAATGGTTTCAGCAAAAACCAATCTAAAATGGAGAGATTTTGAAACAAGGAGATAAATTTCATTTGCTGACAGAAAAGTTCTGCAAAACAAGTACTCGCAATAATTGCATAAACCATGCATAGGTTTTTCTGAAAAAAAAATCAAAAGGATTTGCACATATATCAGCGCGGGCCTGCCCATATATAGGGTTTCAATGGGTCGGCCCCTTGTGTTCCTGCCTTCTCGCTCTATCTTGAATCAAGTGTTACCAAATAGAATATTGGGACATGTAATTATGGGCTGATGGAGCATGCTGGCCACTGGGCCACTTTCTCTTGTAACATTCCCAGCGACGGCGGGCTGTGGGCCATCGGCGCCGGTGCCTAGGGATTCTTCCCGTTGCGAATTTGCGAAATGCGACCACACACCTACCCCCGCCCGCGCCCTAGCGCTCAAACTGACAAAATACTAGGGCATCGGCGGGCCCGCATGACGAAATGGGCAAGAAACGCGTGTGCCAGCGGAGGGCGCGGCTGGCCGGCCGGTGGCTGCCTGGAGACGACGTCCCTAAATTCCGGGCCTCTCTCCCCCCCCCCGCCTGGCACTTGTGCGCTAGCGCTAGGGTAAGCCGCCAGGCAAGAGCTATCCCTATCAGCAAACACATTCCACATCTGTGCAGGACTGCAGGCACGGCGGCGATGGCTGAGAGGACGGATGGGGCCTTCTACAAGCTGGTGAGGAAGGTGGCGGCGACGGCGAGGGCGCACCGGGAGGCGACGGGGCAGTCCCTGCCTCCCCCTCCCTCCGGCAACTACCGCGGCGTGAGGCCGCACTACGGCAAGTTCGGGGCGGAGATCCGGGACCCGGTGAACAGCAAGCACGTCTGGCTCGGCACCTTCCCCACCGCCGAGGAGGCGGCCTACGCCTACGACATCGCCGCGAGGACCGTGCAGGGGCAGGGCAAGGCTCGGACCAACTTCCCCGAGCCCCTGTGGGAGCCGGGCTACGAGGACGACGTCATCAAGGCCGTCCTCGACCACTTCGACGGGACGAGGTGCTCTCGTGTGGCGCGCGCGGAGAAGCGCGCCCGCCTGGACGCCGTACTGGGCCCTGAAACTGCGGCGGCGGCACAGGCTCCGGTGCAGGAGGAGGCTCCGGCACCAGACGCCGTACTGGGCCCTGAAACTGCGGCGGCGGCGGCGGCGGCACAGGCTCCGGCGCAGGAGGAGGCTCCGGCGCCAGACGCGCCGCCGGCACCCGCCCAGATCCAGGTCCAGGTCGTAGCTGATCAGCGCGGCCTCCAGCTGCAGAAGGTGGTTCTTGCTCTGCCCAAGCCGCCCGCCGTCCAACGCGCACCAGTGCCTGCTACGCCGCCGCCGTCGCCGGCGCGACTGGACGCAGCTGAAGCAGCACCCCTGCTAAAGCCTCCGCCGTTCCCGCCCCAGCTGCGCTCTCCCGCGCCGCATCTGTTCGCCGACCACGCAGCGGCGTCTGCACTCGCACTGGAAGCAGCGTTCTTCTACCACCCACCTGATGTCGCCGATCTGCCGATGCATGCTACAGACGACGCCGACGATGAGTGATCTATCCTGGATCCATTTGATCTACTCCACCTATTTTCTATCTATTCTGATATTTGAAAAACTATCCATCTGTTTGTTTACCTGTCTACTTTTAATTTCTGATGTGGAGTGCTAGCTATATGGTGATTGTGTAATAATCGACTGTCTACATGTTGTTCTGTAATGTCGATTTCTTGCTTTGGCTTATGATCAAAAGACAAGATCTATCAGTACTGCTCCAGGGATGTGGTTAATTATAATCTTCATGCATGTTCCCATGTATTATTCTTGTTAATCTTTTGAGTGAACTGTGTGTTCTTGATTTTTGTTTATGACTGCGTTGTTGTCTATTTATTTAATCTTCTCTATTATATATGTTATTATTCTGTCTGTTGTATGTGTTTGAGATTTCCATTAGACAAGAACTATCAGAAAGCCGTATCGATCATGATTAATCAGACTTGTCCACAATAGAAGAGAAAAATGTCGTGTGTGTTTCTTGAAATGAGCTACTTTGGACTACGGACTGATGCTAGCATGGTTCCATATTATCGTAATCCATGGTTATATTATACTCCCTCTGTCCCAAATTGTAAGGGTTCTAGATCTCCACTAGATTCATTCATTTCTCCATGTATGTGTGTTCAATGTGTCTAGATTCATTAAGATACATATGAATTTGGATAAATAAAAAGAGGAACCCCTTACAATTTGGAACAGAGGGAGTATATGAATGAAATTGCAAGAGTAGCTCATGTTCCATCTTCTGCTTAAAAGGATGATTACAAACTTTGTCCTGGCAACTAATAACATGTATGCTTCTGTAGATGTCTTGAATATGCCATGATATCTGTGTTGCATCCAAACATAGAGGTCATCCAATATTGTAGTTGAAAGGTGAGACTAATATATGGAATAGTCGATATACACCTGAGTACCTGACTTTGTGCCAAACTTAACTAACCAATCATGTCATGGAAATCACAAAACAGTCATTCACGTTTTTATATATTTTTTCAAGTCGAGAAAGCGCTGAGACCCTCAAATTTTTTATAATTTATCTGCTGTATATATTTGAGATTTCCATTAGACGAGAATTAACAAGAAGTCATATCATGATTAATCAGACGCGGCCACGATATATGGGGAAAATGTCGTGTGTGTCTTGAAATGAGCTGCTATGGACTACAGACGTACTGATGTTAGTGTGGTTCCATATTATCCTGATGCAATTTTTATATGAAGTTGTAAGAGTGGCTCCCCATTTTCTGCTTAAAGGGTACAAACTTGGTCCTAGCAGCTAATAACATGTGCTTGTGTAGATATCTTGAATAAGTCATGATAATTGTGTATTTTGCATCCAAACATAGAGGTCATCCGATATGATTTTGAAAGCTGAGGTCATCCGATATATGTCTATCTCCACGCCAAAACTTAATTAACCAAATCAAGTTGTAGAAGTTATAAAAAGTCCATTCACGATTTACCTTTTTTTCCCAAGTTGAGAAAGCATGACACCCCCCCCCCCCCCCCCCGCACACACACAAATGTAGGATATGTTCAGTTCAGATGCTATAACTTTTGTCATGGGACAAAACCATACCCTAACAAAAAACGAAAATTAAAGCTTTTGTCCATATGGAAAATATTGCTATACCATTTGAGGATTCAAATAACTCAGTATTTTTTTTCTTTATTTAAGAATTGTATCAAAATATGATTGGTTTATTTTACATTTGTGTGGAAAATCATTGCTAGACATGACAAAAATGTGCTCTTTGTGAAGAAACATGCATGATGAACTGTTTCTATATATATGAACATGTCAAATTGCTGACATGTTTTCTGTGCTCAGATTTCACTTATGTATTTTATTGAATTAAGCAGTTAAACTTTATAAGTGTATGGCGGCAGTTCTAGCACTGGAGCATGGTTCTTTAACCAAAACGGGTAGCCCACTACAACCAAACCGTTTCCATGAAGGTCACAGGGAAAACCCTTTAGCTACAATTGAAAAATTCCAAGGCTGTATCATGGAAGATTTTATTGAAATGATGATAAAGATGGCATGTCGTCTGCAGACTGCAGTTGCCACCCTGAAGGTTAGGAATGTTTCAGTATTAATTGGATTCTCAATCCTAAACTACTGTCAGTAAACATTACAATGGTAACTTATTGGAAGTGAAACAAAGAATAGCCTATGTGACAGACAGCAAGAGACAAGAGAAATGCCCATATATATATACTGGATCAGAGGGCTTGTTCCTAATGCAATGCCACTTTTATTTTCCATTGCAACTAATGACCAAATAACTATGGTGCTGCAGGATAATGATGTCTTATAGTTTCACATTTGATCACCAAATCTAATGGCTATTGATTATTTCTCGTTGCTAATTGGTGGTTATAATAATTAGCAAGCACATGACATCTGGACCGGCCATGTGGATAGAATCTTACAGTGTCCTTGCTCCAAAACTAATCATTATATATCTACTAAGAAAAGTTCCATAAGAAAAAGAGTGTTCTAGTTTATTCCTTAACCATCAAGATTCTTATTCACTTGTGAGATGTTAATACAGATTCTTATGTTTCCTCTAATGAAAATTTGGTTATAATGCAAGAATTTGATTGTAAAGTGAAAAGTGAGAAAGTTAGGAGTAGGACACATAAATATGTTAGAATTAGAAGTGACGTCAAAAACATTTATTTTTGTTAGGGATGCAAACGGATCGGATCGGAGCGGATAATGCCTTTTCCATATCCTAATCCTATTTCTTTTGTCGGATTCGGAGCGGAGCGGATATTACTCGGTTACGGATATGGATACGGATTTTTTCGGATATCGGAAATGGTGCGGAATCGGATCGGTGTCGGAGCAAATGCGGATTTAAAAATATCGGATAATACATGTTACATATAGTTTTTTTTTTTACAATGATCAACAAGTTATATACTAAAATATAACTGTTCACATCATAGTTTAAATATCAGTAACAAAAAAATAATAGTGACGGTATTTTTGGCACTAATCAATCATCGTTGATTCTTATGTACTTGTCAAACTAATCGGATTATCCTATTATAATCATCGGATAATCCGTATTTAAATATCGGATACTCCATATCCGTCGGATTTTCGTGATACCATATCCTACTCCGCATTCACGTGTAAATCGGATTCGGATTATCCATATCCGCATGGATATAAAAACTCCTTCTCCATATCCGCATAATTAGGATTCGGATCGGATCGGATCGGATAATTATCCACACCACTTGCACCCCTAATTTTTGTCCTTCTGCAAGCATGATCACGTACATGCTAGCAGCTGTGAGAAGTACTGCATGCATGCTAGCCATGATCACGTACATAGCACATGCATGTGTGGATGTGTCAAAATTTTGATTGGTTAGCTTCTATATATATCAAAATGAATTCGTATGCAAGTCCTGGCCATTTAATTTGTTCACTCATGCAATATTGATTGAATCAATTTATTAATGAATTTGTCTTGCATTGGCTGTACTCCTTTTATTTCTGAAACACAGTCTATCTCGTCGCTAGAATCACAGCTGATACAGGTAGAGAAACAATATTATGGATAAGTGAATAGTAAGAAAAGTTTTACCTCCATATGAATGAATCCAAGACTACATATTTCACATGGTTACTTTGAAAAAGGATTGATATTATTTGTGTGGTGCCACTTGCAGGTGCAGTTGTTAGTTGTTACTACACACCCAGGTTTGTAGGAAAATATCTTTGTTTCGTCTTGATCTCTACTGTAAATTAAATACTCAGTTACTAAATAGATTGATGATGGTACAATATAATCTATTCTATTGTATTAATGGGTTATATATATATATATAGGAAGAGTTTTATCTGCATTCGCATGTAGCTACACTTACCTTCAATAAACTGATAAGGGTATGTTCAGTTTGGGTATGTTCACATATTTATTTTAAGATACCTTAAATGTCACCATCCGAAAAAATTACAAAACAGCCCCTGTTTTTATTATATTTTGATAATACCTTCATATTAGTACATATAACGGGGTATGTCCACGTACCTCAGGTATACTCGCATACCTCATGCACATAGCACTTCGGATGGTCTAGTATCATTGCATACTCCGTGTACATACCTTCCGTTTCACCAGATACTTCCTCAATCATAAGATACAAATGCGCGAGTGTAGCTAGATGCGCATGTAGAAAGGAATTTTCCTATATATATATATATATATATATATAATCTTGGTTGTGGAAGTAGGTTAAAATATGCAACAAAAAAAAACAAGGCAGATATCAAATACTGGATAGTTATAGTTCCCAATCAACTTCATACCGAAATGTCACTTTTTAAACTTATTTATTAGATCAAGTTTCTGTTAAGCAAACTGAAAATATTCTTATAAACAGAGTACTTTGTCACATCATATTTCTGGTAGATTTGACCAAACATGTTTTTATTAAATATTATTTTCACATTGCTGACTTCATCAAAAATTTTGTTATAATGCAAAACTTTGATTATATTAACCATATAAGATCTTGTGAACTTACACAGTTGGATATGTATCCGTATCTTTTTATTTTGTGCTATTAAAACCTCAGGTCGACTGAAAATGGCGTTTGGACTGGAGGCTGTAGGATAATTTAAGCTTAACAAGATCAATGATCTAGCTGTCATGTTTTCACTGGTGGAGGTAGTATTATTTTAATTGGAGATAGTAAAATTTTAAGAATAGAAAGCCTTGTGATGTTATTGGTTTTTGGCCACTCCATATACAGTGTCACATGTTATGTGACTTAAGTACAAGGTAAATTTAATAATGTTTACATCCCTTGTAAAAAAATGTTTCATCAATTTGGTTCTTGGGATGATGATGCTGTCTTGGTAATCAAAGAACAAGAGTTATGTCACAAGTGACCTTCGTAACCATTACCCTTTTTAAATTGACTCTAAGTCTTCTTTTTCTTGGTCTTAACTCATATATATGTTTAGGGGTGTTTAGATCCCCTGGCTCAATTTTAGCCCCCGTCACATCGGATGTTTGGACGCTAGTTAGAAGTATTAAATATAGTCTAATTATAAAACTAATTACACAGATGAGGAGTAAACAGTGAGATGAATTTATTAAGCCTAATTGATATAGATTAGCAAATTAAATGTGATGCTACAGTAACTATTCGTTAATCATGGATTAATTAGGCTTAATAAATTTGTCTCGCTGTTTACTTCTCCACTATATAATTAGTTAAACCGTATTTAATACTTCTAACTAGCATCCAAACATTCGATGTGACATGGGCTAAATTTTAGCCTCTGGATCCAAACACCCCCTTAGTAGGTGACCACCACTTCCTATTGTTTTGCTTATCTCTACTCTGCCACACAACAGCATTAAGGGAACTTGAAAGTTACAGCAGCCTAGTGGTGATATATTATATATACATACATAGTACTTCCTCCGATTTTATTTCTCTGATGCTGAGTAGTAAATGATATACACCTGCTTCTGAAATTGAAACATCCAAAAAGCTTTCAGCAACATTATTCTCAACTTTATTTGTTGGGGAATTTATGGACCATAGATCTAGAATTGCTGACAGTTATTCTTCCCAAAAGCTGTGTGTGAAACAGAAGCATGATCAGTTAACAAGTACATGACATGACAAATATAAAAGCTTGTTCACTTGAATTTTTAAGATCAATTTTATTTTGCATATTTTATTTTCAAAATCCAATATAATTTACAAGGGTCTTATTTTTATTGTAATTAAGCAGTATGCTGGTTGGGACGCCATAATAGCATTTGCTCAATAATTTTGTTAAATAGTACCACATTAGCGTCGAAAGAGCAATCAGTTTATGGTTCAAGGTTGTTGAACCTTCATTGGTGACTCCAATGCATCTATCTTATGCACCTTTCATTTCATTGTCATTGCTCGATCTCATGTCTATGTTGTTTCCATGAGTCTTTGCTCTAGTCATGTGTGACCAGCATTATGGTTAAAAACACTGTAAAATTGGTTGTATGCATTCACGGAGACCGGAGGTCTCTCCTTTATCTAAAAAAATGTTGTTCCCATGGGTAATTTTAGATTGTAGATTTGATAAAATATTAGGATAACAACACATAGTGCATAGTGGTTATTTATGTAGGGACAAACAAAAAACACAAAGAAGCCTTATAGGCTTTTCTTCCCCCCCATCTATCATAAATTGCAAGGAAGAGTTTACTATCTTTGCCTCTAGACTGCCACCGACAAAGAAGAGGAGATAGGGCTGCTCTCACTCTTGCTACAAGCACCACCAATAAGCTTGCCAATAGAGGTAAGGTAGAATAACCCATTTACGAGGACAACCTAGCAACTACATATATTATATGATTGCAGACTCAATCTTTGCTGCTGCCGGTAGATGAAAAAAGGGGACTCAAACCTTCGTAGTATCCCATGGAATAAAGAAGTAAACACATCTATGTTGTCCACATAAAGCCGGTTCAGATCCATTGTTGATGAGTGGCATACCACCGTCCCAAACTATAAAGGGATTTGGCTCCCCCCTCTATCCATATTCATATAGATATCGATGAATTTAGACATATATTAAAATGCATACATTGAGTAATGCATGAATCTATTTGAAACCCAAAACCCCTTACAATTTAAGATGGAGGGAGTAACTCTGATCCCATGCTGCACAAGATAAGCACAACTGCCATGAAAATAGGAAGGAGTCTGGAGAACACAATTGTTATAAACTATTGTCACCACACCTAGACGACATCGGCTATGCACCCTAGCCTAGCTATCCTTGCACTTTTCAATGAATCTGCAAAAAACATTTGATATATCCTTTTTTTTTTTTTTTTGCAGAACTGGTAATAGCTTGATTGTTTCAAACATTAGGTTGCTGCAAACCCATAAAGGTTAAAGCTGAAATTCAAAGCACAACAATTGCAAGGTTAGCTAGTAAATAGTATAACTTACTTTTCCCAATAAGATGTAATCAGGCTAATCATGTTAGTTTAGATGGATGTAAAAATATGGCGATTTAGAGACAACTCACATGTAACACCCTAAATTTTTGCCACAAATAAAATCTTTTGGAACCAATTTAATTTATTCATACTGCTTGATCACACATGACACCTATTTAATTTTATGTGATTTCAAAATAATTAATTAAAAAGAATCATAGGAATTACATGTTTGAGCATTCATGCCCTTGCATATTTTATTGGATGATTTGCAGTGTTCAAAATTTGAATTCAAAACCTTTTGCATCTCTCCAAAATTCCTCAAACTACAAACAACCCGGGAAAAGTTCCTTTATCCTCCCTCTCCTTCTTTCCTCTCTTTCCGGCCCACACCAGTTTTCGGCCCGGTTCCTTCCCCCCTCCTTCTCCTTTTCACCCCGGCCCAGCGCGCCGTGCGGCCCACCAGCCGGAATGGCCCAGCAGGCTACCGCCTTCTAACTTCCCCTCGCTGTCATGTGGGGCCCGCCCGTCGGTCGCCTCCTTCTTCCATCTCTCGCTACCGCGTCGCTGCCGCCCGCGCTGCCAGGACGAGCTCCGCCCGAGCCGCGCCCCGACTCGGTCCCCGCCGTCCAAGCCGCGCGGCTCCGCCATCTCCCCAACGCCCGCGCGCCGCGCCTCTCCTTCCTTTTCCGAGCGCCCGCACCTTGCCTTCCCGAGCTCGCACACATGCCATATGCGACGCGGACTCCGAATCCAACTCGAGGTGGACTCCATCACGCGCCGCCTTTCCTTGCCCCTCCCGCAAGCCTCGGCTCCGTACTATATAAGCGGCCGACCTCAACGCCTTGAGCACCAAAGCCCTAGCCCTAAACCGCCGCTTTGCGCTCGAGTTCGCCGCGAGTTCGTCAAGTTCGCCGCGACGTTCATCTAGTTCACGCGTCGGGTTTCTCATCTACAAGCCGACATCGCCGACGAGATCAACCCCACTGTGTTCGCCCTGAGGTATAGGTTATAAACGCTCAATCCTAGCTTCTATCTCGCCTCCGTTCATCATTTTGACCTTACCGCGCCGCCGGTTCACGCAGCTAGCGCCACCGGTCGCCGCCGCACGTCGCCGCACGTCGTCGCCGTTGCTCCGTCGACTACACCTATACCAGGAGCTTCGCCCCGAGGTGAGGAACCTATCTAGCCTAACCTAGTCCTCTATCGCGCACCGACGCCCCGGCAATTGCTCGCCGGAGTCGCTCCTCCGCACCGCCATGTCGTCGGCCGCCACCGGCCCTTGCGCCGCAGTCGCACCCGCCTCGCCTGCTTCGCCGCGTTGCGCTCTCGCTCGCGCACCCTTCCCCGCCCAGCCTGGGCCACCGGAACCGCGAGTTCGCGGCGCTCCGGCGAACCACCGCCGCATCCCGCGGGCGGCGCCGCCCAAAAGCCGCCGCCGTCTCTTTCCTCCCCGGCCCGATCTAATCCCGCCCGTCCGATCCAGATCCAACGGCCCAGAGCTGCGCGATCCGAAGTCAATACCGGTCAGCGCGGACACTTTTGCTAAAGAGTCCCTGGGTTTTCTGAGAATCAACCCGCAGTCCAAATTTTCACGGTTAGGTCCCTGGTTTTTACGGTTTAGACCCTGAGCTTTTGGAAAATCAACCCGCAGTCCAATCTATTTCTTTTAAACCCCTGGTTTTCGCAGTTTAGCCCCTGAAGTTTCAAATTCTCTTTATTTTAAGCCTTTAAACTTGTTTTATTCATATCTTTTGCGTTTTAACTCCTATTTGAGCGATTTTCGAACCTATGGAATCATAATAATGTGTAGATTAATTTTAAAACCTTTTTAACCTCTGTTTATGATGTTTGGTGTACTGTTTTAGTTAATTAATGCTTATTGCTTGTATGTATGCAACGTGTAGCCGACGTTCCGTCCGAGTTTGTCGAGAATCCATCTTGGGAAGTTCCTGAGCAAGTTTTTGCTGAGGAAGGCAAGTATTCTTTGACCTATGTCCTATTTACCTTAATTACACAATCTAGAGCCCAATTTGATTGCTCCTATTAAGGATGACTAGCCTCATATGTCTTTATATGATTATGAAACTGGGAATGGGCTGTGATGTGTAGATTAATGCTATCACTCAACATCTTTATATTCATGTTGCCAATCTTGTTTAATTAATGATGAACTTGATGATAAAAGTTTGGTTTTAGCAACATGGAGACTTGGGCATGTTTTGTTGGTTTTGCTCAAGTGCTTCACCATAAGGATCGGTTCGCCGAGCGACCACCCAGGAAAACAGTACAACCACAAGACTCACATGGGCACTGGGCTTGACTGATTAATTAGATGAACTAGAGTTTTGGCTTACTTTCCTGAAACATGGCGTATGAGGGGTCTGGGGGATATGGGACTTTGCCCTTTGCCAAGGAGGTGCAGTTTGACTGTCACCCTTTGGAACGGAACTCTCATATCTTTAGTCAACTGGAGTAACCTGTAACGAGTGGGCCACAACTCTAGGAATTCTTTGTAAAGGTCTCGTAATGAAACCCTGCCGATTCATCTAAGGTATGAATAAATGGGGCTTTGCAAACCTCGGGCACAATGGGAATCATGACTTGTGGGTAAAGTTGTACAACCTCTCGAGAGTGTTTAAAACTGATATATCAGCCGTGCTCACGGTTAAGAGCGGCCTGGACCCTCACAGATTAGAGTTTCAGCTTCAAAGTGAATGGCTCATGGTGATTATGGTAATGATGATGGATATGGTTATGGTTCATGCTTATCTTTCTAATATGTTTTACTGTCTTTACAATAAAGGGATGGGTTATGCTAATCATTGCTAGTAACTAAAACTTGACTAATTAAAAGCAATTGCTATGCCTGTCCACTATAAAGCCAGTCCACTTTTATCCTAAACGGAATACTTGCTGAGTGCGTTATGTACTCATTCTTGCTTGTTTTATACCCGTTGCATCCATTGCAACCGCTGCTCAGATCCAGAAGGAAGTTGTGGTGATCCTAACCAGGAGTTCCAGGACTACGACGAGTTCTAGGCTGGTGTGCCATCCGTCAGTTGCCTGTGGATCACGGTCGTCTTCCGCTGTCGTTTAGTTAACTCGTTTTCGTTCAGATACTCGGTTTCGTTAAAGACATTTATGGTCTGTAATATTGGTTATTACTCTTAAGTTAAAGTACTGGTTGTGTTATTACTTTTGTTTATCGCTATGTATGTGGTTAAACTGATCCTGGCACATACATGGTTAGCACTTGGTTTTGTTTCTAAAACTGGGTGTGACATCACATATATCCCTACGAGAAAACACAAAGACGTAGTTGTCGCCCTACACGTTGATGTTTAAGAAGGTGGCATAAACATGGCTAGATGTGATATTCCCTGAGATAAAGATGATTGCTTGTTTTACTTTGATTTTACTATCCAATTCATTGTCTTCATGTCTTGCAGTAAAAAAAAGTTTTATGCATCGTAGTTAATACAAGTGATGTTTGTGTTCCCTAGGGAATAGAATACAAGGAATATAACTATTTTGTCACATGATAGATCTGCCTGAGGTTCCATGTTATTATGGCCAAGTACATTGGTGCCTTGATACCATGATCTATAATATGATGCATGGAAAATATATGTAAATACTGTAATCACCTCACAAATGGACTGCAATCTTGTACCTAAATGGTGTTATCATCTCATTTTCAAGGTATGTGTTAATAATGGTTAGCAATTAGCATAATTGGTGTTAGTCCTCAATACTGGCAACAATTACCTACTGTAGTTGGCACTGCATTGCAATGATGAGTCTATTTCAGTATGAGGATGACCCAAAGTGGTCTTTTTATAAAACTCTAATGTAGAATTATATCAAACCTTCACCAGAACACATAAGAGCTCCACCCTATGTCATGGACTCAAAATTCCCTTAAATTTTGTGTCATGATGCTTAATAGAATTCATAGTTTGAAGTTTTTTTAATGTCCCAAGGGCCGGTAGTGAGTGGGACTCTAAGGTATCTGTACCTCCTAAATTCTGATTTTGACTTGCTTGGCAATTTGAATCTGTGTGTTCATGTCAATTTTTGTTAACTCTGATCTGTTTGATGACTACAGGGGTGTCTTAGCAGCATTGTTTGAAATGTTTTGACTTGGTCCTGTTTGTAGTGTCTCTTGTCTCTAAGGATGCTGCTAAGACACCCCTTAGAAGGAAACTGGAACTTCAAGAATTCGATGGGCCTATAATTTCGGTTCTGACACCAGGAAAAAGATCTCATGGATGGTGGGTGGGGGGGGAGATGGAAAGGCTACTAGGATCCTAAGTTAGAGTTTAAACAACTAAGCTGCCATTTATAACTGGTCGCCGATGGTATATCCCATTTATTCTTGAACTTTAAATGTATGCAGTGATAAAAAACACTTCCTGAATTTCTACAATCCGGATCTGGTTGCCTTCATGCGAAACAAAAGAACCTCTCGTAGCGTATGCATGCTGGCACCAAGACCACCAGCTGACCAGCCACAGCCCACAGCCAGAGACGTCTCCAGCCGATGTCCAGAAAGCCATCGCCGTCGCTGATATCCTGATCCTGCCGAGACGACGAGGTCAGAAAGCAAAGGCGAGAAGGAAGACATGGCGATGGCGAGACAATCGACTCGGTTTCGGTAGGTAGGAACGTTAATGTATGCTGGAGTACGACGCGGCCACGCCAGCCTGCTGCTCCAGGCGGCCTTGCCGTGCAGTGTCTATAAAAGACCATGGCCGAATTGGGCTGCCACTATTTCGCAGCTTCTTCATTCCGCAGGCTGGCTGTACGTTCCTCCTCCGATCCTTTTATTAGATTGAGCACTGCCAAATTTTGGCTGTCGCCTACGACATTGTGTCTCCTGCGTTGGGGCCTGCCGCGCGTTGCTGCGTTTTTCTCTCTCCTCTCTGCCTGCAGGGGGAAGAGGGAGGAGAGGCCAGATCTCAAGACCTCACCGTCGGCTAGCTTGCTTCTTCTCCGGCGGGCGTGTGTATGGCCGTGAGTGCTTCTTCTTATTCCCTTCCTGCTCGTTTCCCTTTTTAATACTTGTATTCTATTCTCAACCGGATTATCGCGCGGAGCAGATTCTATTATTATCCAGGAGAAAGCACCCTACCATTTGCCTCACCTTATTAGCTAGTAGTTTGGAATTGAGGAATTAGGATGCTCACCGCAGTTATATATCGACCATAGCAATAGAAGATGGCAATGAGGTGATCGCGACTCACGAGTCATGGATGGAAATAAGCTGGACATTGATCGTTTCGTCGTCGGAATGATTTTGACCTTAGAGGCCAACCTTGCAATTGCAAGCACCCATGGACATGGATCCATGGCCCCTTCATTTTCCTTCCTGAGATGAGAAGGAGCGATCGAGGTAACATATATTGGTGCGGGTGGTTCTATAACAAACTAATGAGATGACAAGGAGTCTACGTTTAAACAATTAAAAATCTCCCAAGTGAACACATCAAACAAGCTATTTCTTTTCCCTCTTTTTTTCTTGGCTACTCATTCTTTGTTTCTTTCTATCAAACTAGCAAGATGGCCCGCGCAAATAGCGCGGCAGCTAGGTTTTTGTTGAAAATTCTATTTCTGCTTAAAATTAATATTTTTAGATTACCTTAGTTACTTTTCCTTTTTGTTTTTTACTTTATTGATCCAAAATAATATATTTTGTTTTTCTAAATTTTATTTTTTGGTGCATTATTTTGAGAACATTGTTTAATGAGTTAATCTATTAAGATTTGTAGACATGTTTTCAAAATATATATGTTTTTAATATAGTGGTGCGCAGGAACTAAATAACATTGCTATTTATAATTTTGTTTCTGGGTTGTAGCTACTATCTAGATTTTATTAGTTGTGTAACCACTAATGCCAACATTGTGATTCGATTCTGAAAAATTATATATATATTTCTTCTATTTCAAATATACCTTCTGTAACTTTATCTAATTTTAATAAGAAAGAACCAACATTTATAATATCAAATTAGTTATGATAGTGTATTTATCTGTATTGTATGTGTTCATATTTTTTTCAAGGAAAAGTGGCTTAGAAAAAAGGAAAATTGGATTATAATTTTGAAAGGAGGTAGTATTGAAAAACTAAAAAAACCATATAGTAGGCTCATTTAGTTAATACTTAAATAAAATTATCTAGATTAATTTAAATGTTAGATACTTGGATGATCTGAACAACCAATATTGTAAAACATTTCTGTTTTTTTAGTTGTATTCAATATAATTAATTTAGGTTAATATAATATAGAATGTTAGATGCTCATAAGATTCAATGCTTTAGACACTTTGCTTTTTCTTCAGTTAACATATGATAAATTTTCAGTCCTCTTTCTTCAGTTAACATATGATAAATTTTCAGTCCTCTCCATGTATGTGGAAATTTAATTGAGAAATCCTTTATCAGTATAATAACTTTCAAAAATATTTGTCTTTTTTATTTTTTGTATTTGATACTTCCTTCATTCACAAATGTATGGTGCACTTGACTTTTTTTTGAGACGTTGATCACTCGAGTTATTAAAAAAATCACATTTTATCATTTATTTTTTATGATTTGTTTTATTACTAAACATAGTTTGAGTATGAGTTGTGTTTTTACATGTTTGGATAAATTTTTTGACAGACGAATGGTTGAAGTTTTTGAAAAATGTCAACCGCACCATATATTTGTGAACTGAGGGAGTACAAAATATTTATCTTAATTTATACCATTGATAATAATAATAATAATGTGAAATCATGTGAATCTCTCTCTATTTTGTTAGTAGGATTATGTATAAAATCTTCCTCTATTTTGTTAGTAGGATTATGCATAAAATCTTCAATTTATCATTTAACTACTTCTTTCTCTTGATCCGGGCGCCCCCTTTAGGGGTGGAAGGTTCCAGACAGGAAATAAAACCTATATATGAGAAAAGTCCTCGTTCCTACACCTTTGGGTGGAAGGACTTGTTTCCTTCTGTTCCCTCGCTGCCTTGTTTAAAAAACTAACTAAAATCATGCCTGTTCGAGAGGCGGAGCCGAGGACGGGAAGCTCTCGTCACAACGTTGATGAATGGCAAGAGTAGCCCAGTTCGAGGGGAAGGGGCTACACCAATTTAATAACTTATAGTAACACCTAGTACTATCAATTTTTAAGCTGATAGATTTGTTGATGGTTTCTATTTTTCAACCATTGTAGAACATGTATCAATATAGATGGTAGATGATCATAAAAATTGGCGGTGTAGGTTTTTTGATCGACTAACATGGTAACTTTTAGTCTATTGTGACTTGTTTTAGGGTTTAGGGCTCATCAAATATTTTTTGGACCAAGACAAACTCTTAAAAGAACGAAATATGTGTCTAACTCCTTCAAGAAAATAAATATTAAATTTAATTAAAGTTGAGAAAGTATAACCAAGACTAAAAACGCTGGATTTTGAATCAAAAGGTAATTAGTAATTGTCTAACCTCAAAAGTTTGGTAACATCCAATGTCCATAGACAATTTAATGTGCACTTTTAGTTACGTGTAGGCGAAGTGAAAGCCTGAGACACTGAAAGTATTTGAACACCGTTTGTTTCCCTACATAAGCCCTATCCAACCCAACCAGATGCACCATGCAGTGTTTGTTTCCCGCCTAGTGCAAAGAGGCCACTTATGCTGCATTGCTGGAAACGCCCGAATTGGCAGCATAACCTTGTGCAGCCTCACGCCTGCACTCGCAATGCAACTTAATGCACCTCCCTGCACCCACAATGCATCCTCGGTCAAACCGTTTTCTTTCTGTCCCTCACCCCTTCCGGTCCTCTTCCTCCCACCGCACCACAGCTCGCCTCCTCCGCCGTGCGCGCCATGTGTGGCGGCGGGGGCAAGATCCTCCATGGCGCCGCCGCCGGATCTGGGGTCGAGATCCGGGAGTAGGGGCACCTTCTTCTATGCCGTGGCTGCCTGCGCGCCTCCAACCCTGCTCGCGAGCCTCCCCGTCGTTGCCGTCGGCGTTGCGGCAGCGGTCAGGGAAGAGGAGGAAGCCGAGAGCTCCCCTAACACAAACTTAGATATGCAGAGGATCTGTGTAGACAATCAAACACAGAGCCATTGTATTAGATAATGCTGGTTACCCCTAGGTTGCGTATCTCTTTATGCTGTCAAGGTGTTACGCAGAGAAGCAAGGATACCCTATGCCAGCACAATGACCAACCTCTGCATGTCCACGTTCCACCTCGTGCAGCTTATGTAGACCTCTTGGCCATGTTGCTTGCGCTCACAATGTAAAAGCAAACCCGCTCCGATCATGGTTGGGCGCGGCAGCGGCAATGGGTGCTAAACTGCGAAAGGACAATATGAAAAGCGCGGGCATTATGCTGAACAACGAACATGATAGTCAACCCTGTATATCCGTGGTCCGCCTCATACAACTTCTATAGATCTCCCGGCCATCTTACTTGCGTGCTCACAACATAAAGAGATGGAGCGCACAACACAGTTGGCGAGGAGGATACGGCCATACATAGTCGGGACAACAACGTTGGTGCCAGGAGTTCAAGCCGTGGCTGTATGGTGGAGTTGATGGCCAAAATAAAACAAACAATTGTCAGACTGCTATTTTTTAAAAATTTAACTGTTTTGTTTGCTATATTGGTATAAATCATCAACTATTTTTTTAGTTTAAAGCAGATGAAGATTTGTTTATCCTTACGGCAATCAAATTTGGAGGGAGGAAGTGTAAAACGTACAGGATTAATTAGAATTTTAATTTGTTGCAGCCGCTCGAGCTCGGCCCTGCGGATGCGGTCGCGCGAGCTCGTTAAGTTCAGCTTGAGTCATGGCAGGAGTCGATAGTGAAAAAGTGCGGGACAGCGATATGTGCGGGCGGCAGGCAATGTATTAATCTGTATCGATGTCAGGCCTTGGCTTGGCCCGGTAGAGTCCTAGACAGACCAGACATGGTCCTCGATGGACACACGGCATATATATACATCACGTATAGAAAATATTCCGTATAAAATATCTAGATTTTTATTTTTTATATTTATAATTTAATATAGACCGTTAGATCTTCGTAAAATTTATCGTTTGAGAGCTTTTCTTTTCTCTGATTAACGTGAAAATTTTTTGGCCTTTTCGGCGAACGTGGAGGTTTCTTTTAACACTCCCTTATTAATATAATATAATAGATTCTTTGTTTAACCTTTTCAATCGCCTCTAAAACACAACATTAGCACACGGTTCTGTTTTTAGTTGGAGGCACGTTGCTTTCATCTAAAGCGCCGGACAAGACAAAGAGGTAGTAGCCATTGCCGAGAGAAGAGTTGACCAGGATCCTTTGCCTGAAGACCTGAACGGTAGCAGCAGCAGCCGTCCCGTCCTATAGCATTTTCACTGATTTCATTATTCACAAGCACCGCATCAGACGATAAAGGATATATTACCAATCAGCATTTGCAAATTACTACTCCATTGCTCCTGTCCTGAGAATGCATGCATGGATGATGGTTTGAATTTCTGTTTCGTTCTTCCTGGACGACGTGCGCACGCAGAAACGCGCCGCCGTGCCCAAGTTCGGGACGTGGGACAGCGACAATGCCGGGTACACGGCCTACTTCGACAAGGTGCGCGAGAACAAGGGCGCCACCGCGCCGCCGATGCAGTACCGGCCGCACAACCCCAACGACTACCCCGAGGAAGGGCCCCTGATGAGAGTCCCTCCTCCGTCGTCGTCGTCGTCAAGGCCGGCGACCGCGAGCGGGCACCGTGAGCCAGCGCCGAGGCGGCACCACCACGGGCAGACCCACCACCACCACCGGCGAACCGATAGCAGCAGCAGCATGGCGTCCGACCCGGGCTTCAGGGGCGCCGAGCGCAGCATGTTCGCGCCGCCGCCGCAGTACAACCCGCGCCCGAGCTCGCAGCCGCACCACCACCAGCAGCAGCAGCAATACCAGCACCACGGCGGACACCACCAGCACCAGCACAGGCCTGGTGGCGGCGGCTACCGAGACCGGCACGCGCAGCAGAGGCAGCAGCACCACGCGGCGGCGCCGGCTCCCCGGGCGCGCTCCGCCTCGCCGCAGAGCAATGCCCCGGTGAGTCTTCAAACCGATCGGCCGGCCTTCTTTTTTTTTTCCGGTCCGCCGGCGCGCTGCATGCTTTGCCAACGTCGTGACTGCTGACGCCGTCGTGCCGTCTTGGTTCCTCGACAGAGCCGCCAGCGGCCATCGGCGGTCCCCAAGTTCGGCGTGTGGGACGAGCAGACCGCGGCGTCGGCGGCGCAGGGGTTCACGGTGCAGTTCGAGAACGTGAAGCGGCACCGGGAGCGGGCCAGGACCGCGGTGCCGGCGGTGCCGCGCGTCGCGTCGCCGCCGGAGGGCGCCGCGGCGAGGCACGCCCATCATCAGAAAACACCTTTTGTGTCCAAGGTACGTACGGCTCTCCCGGCTGGTGCGGCGATCTATCACTGATCAATAGTGGAGTACCAATTAATACTCATTTTTAGAGGTGTCAATGGGACCCGATACCCGGTTACCCATGGAGAATTTCTCTATTAGGGTTAGGGTATGGGGAGGATTTGTTCTCCATGGGTATAGATATGGGAGAAATTATTTCCCCATTGGGTACGCGGGTATGAGTTTGGGGAGGCAACATCCGAACCCGATTACCCATAGGAAATGTACCCTAGTTAAATTTGATGTGCAACATGTTTAAATCCAATATACAGCCTATCAAACAAGTTAAAGTCTAACCGAGATCCAACAAATAAACCTTAAAACCCTTTGTCTATTTAACCTAACCCTTTCGCACTATTCACCTAATCATCCACCTAGGCTATTTACATCTTAAATTCAGCAATAATGTACTACTCTTACATATTTCTTGACAATTTTTTTATATGTTCACATATTTTTTTATTGGAGATGGGGCTCCAATGAGGACCCGATACCCGAATGGGGATGGGTATGGGATGAGTTTTATAGCCATGATGGGTATGGCTATGGGGATGAGGATGGCTATAGTTTGATGGGGATGTGTCTGAGGTGCTGAAATCCGATGGGAAATTCCCCATTGACATCACTGCTCATTTTGTTGTGTGAATTGAAGATGTTCGGATGTTTCCTTCCGACGACGCCCAGAGACGACAGAGAACGACGATGCATCTGAATAAGAGACACCTGATCATGGCACGTCTTCACATCTCGTTCCCTGTGATTGTTTTATGAGCGAGTTCTTCCATTTCATTCAGTTGCTTGGTGACCAGAGGCGAAAGAGAACAGGGTCGAGAGAGAAGAGAAATTTCATTACTATATTGTGGTCGGTTTATGCACATGTTGTGATGTACATTATTATATGCATGAATGTATATTATTATGTCATTTTATTTAGATCATTGAGCCTACGGGTGACGTGTACCATTACCCACAACGGCCCAAAACAGGGCCACGGGCCACCGCAAGATTACCTGCCAAGAAGCTAAGCCCAACAAAAACCTTGACCAGGCGGGCAACCGACCCATCATGCGGCGGCACCTAGGGCGGTCGTAGATCTGGGCAGGTCACCTGATCCGATCTGTTTACAAAAACTTGACCCGAGCAATGTGGCAGGCGGGCGTGGACCGTATTTTTTGACCTGTTACAATCGGTTCGCCATGATTTTGATCTAAAATCTGACCAATCTAAAAAAACCAGACCCAACATATCTGTAAAGAGTGTACAGATCAATCTGACCCGTCGTTAGACACGGATCAGACGTGAGCTGTCCTATATAACCCACGACCCGACATTTACCCGACTCCCCTATTTGTCTACATCTAAGTGGTCGCAAGGCCACCAATCTACAGTGATTGCCACCTATCCGAAAACAGCCAAGGACGAACAAGCCCCTCAAGTTAAAACGCTCAAGATTCCCTGACTTAATGAAAGCCAAAGTCAGAGAATATTGTTTTTGTGACGTTTGGATCGGTTTAGATTTTCTGCCTTTACAGAGGCAGGTCATGTGTGCCTTTACCCCGTCTTGATGCCGTCCGTGTAGCATCCAAGGGCTGCAGCTAGGAGGTCATTTTTGCCATGGAAACAGGGCAGCCCAGATGGCCCATAAGACCCATTTCGGAACGGAGGGAGCGTGTGCAGGTTTTTCTCCCTAGCCGCCGCCGAGAGAGATTTGGCGGGGTTAGCGGGATAACTATGGATTCGGCGGAAATACACGGGATCCTCTCTGCTGGACTGCTGCGTTGCCCGTTGGGGAGCGTTTAGCTGCGCAGGATTTGGTGGCGCGCGGCAGCCGCGCCGGTCCACGCGGACGCCGGGGGGGCGCGCGGCGGCGGCGGTGCACGCAGACGCCGAGGGCGCGCAGCGGCGGCGCTGCGGCGACGGTGCTGCTGCACGGAGACTGTGCTGCTGTGCCATGTGGAAGGCTAATCACTTCTTTTGGAAGGATATTTTGTTCACTTTTTTGGATGCTTTTGGTGGAGCTCCCGTCGCCAAGCAAAATCTATGGCTAATTGTACAGACTCATTATAGAATCGTGCAATTGCTAATAAAACAAGTGAAATATTTATATTATTATGTATAGCTGCAAGAAAGAGTGTATTTATGCTACAATATCTCTGTTAGACTTTTTTTAGGGGAGTACCAAGCTTTATTCATCTACTGTAGGAAAGAAGGTACAAACACCCGTAGGTGGATTGATTAGCCACACATGACGCCCTACTGCTTCGCGAATAGAGCTTGTGGCTACCAGATGGGCATCTCCATTGGAGATTCTACCCTCATGAACAACCTCGACGGCTTGAAAATCTTTTTTTTTTTTTTTTGAAAACATCGGCAGAAGCTCTGCTATTTCATTTAAGGAGAGGAGAAAGAACAGTTCTTACAGAGTTTATATTACATAATAAGTAGTAAACTCAGGCACAATACGAAAAAAATATAGCATTAAGGTAAACATGGATGCCCAATTGCTGCTCTTCTCAACGCCATCTCATCTTGTGTCAACTGGAAAACCAACAATGCTGAAGCGGATTTGCCTTCAAAGATACGCCGATTTCTTTCCTTCCAAATATTCCAAGTGAAATACATTAGCAGGCCGGCGATTGTGCGCTGATCCTCCTTGGATTTAATCTGAAGAGCAGAAGTCTACCACAACTCAATACTCTGCGTGTCTGGGCTGGGCGGCGTAACCAGATTATTTGTCCAAGTCCTGACCTTCTCCCACACTTCCAAAGCAAACGGACATTTGATGCACAGGTGCAGGGCAGTCTCCGGTTCTTGGTCACAAAGAACGCACACGGGATTGCAAGGCCAATTTCTCTTAATGAGTTTATCAGCTGCAAGGATCTTTGCTCGAATGAGAAGCCAAGCAAAGAATTTCTGCTTCCCTTCCGCATGAGCCTTTCAAACTGAGTCTGCTTTGAAAGTACTATAGGACCCTTTGAACTGCGCGAGATAAGCTGACTTGGAAGAATAGACACCATTTTCAGTCCAAATCCACCGAATATAGTCTGGCTGATCATTTAGCTCTACGCCCTCGAGATGATTCCATAGAGAGATAAATTCACTCAGCTGTTGCATGGTTTCCATTCTCCACAGACCTCTAGTCCAACTAAGATTAATTAGCTGAAAATCTTTCATCCTTGCTTGAATCTTCTGAACAATGTGCCCGTATTGCCCCCCGCCCTCTCACACTCTGCTATTTTCTCCTAGCGGGTTAGGTCTTATCTGGGCTATCTTGTGCTGTGCTAGCAATTACTGGTGTGTGCTGTGATGAAAAAACAGGCAGCAGCTAGCCCTTGGATGCTACACAGACGGCATCAGGACAGGGTAATGGACGAACTAGACATTACGACGATACAGTACAAGTTAAGCAATGTCTTTGTGAACAGTGATATTATTAACAGTAGAGCACTATTGGTCACGACACCAAGCACTATTGCTGCCGGTGACTTCACTTCTGCGAGTTAGAGAAGCCGAGTCCCAAGTCAAAGGCCTCCACGTCTCGTGATGTGCAGGCACCATAGGTCAAACAATAAAAAGGGAAATGTGTTCTTTGGCCAACAAAGCCAGCCGCCCCGCTGCTAAGGCACACGTAGAGATACTCAAATGCATTGGCCAGATCTACTGCGCCCTCTTCATCCACCACGACGCCGGCCCTCCTCGCTCCTCCCCTCGCCTCATCGCAGCCGAATCTGTCTCCTTTTTTTAGATTGGAACGCGAAGTGGTGGAATCAGTGCATCTGTGGGAGATGTGAGATTATAGGTTCAATTCTTTTTACAGGACTTTATGCGGCGGTAGAAATGGGTACGCGTGGGATCTTGCGTGAAAACAAACAGAAAAATAATCTCCGCACCCCGTCGTCCATCGTTTTGTTGTGGTGCACATTCCCTGCAGTGTGGTCATAGATTGACAACAAAAGTTCTTCAACTTCTGTAACACACTTCGTGTCGCCTCCAAAGTGTTTTTCAATTTGATCGTCGGAGTCACTTCGGCATCTTCACTGGCACGTAGGAGTACATAAAACCTCCAGCCCGAGTTGTGGTCAGAGGTGCAGAACGAAGTTAGCCAACCGTACCCATCGGCTGCCACATCACTTGAACTAGGAGCATCCACAGAGAATTGGCAGCCAGTAACCAGAGTTTGACCTCGGACTGCCGTTGCCACCGGCGGCGGCAGGCCGGCAGCAGGCCCAGCAACACCGGACCAATACTTTGCACTCCTGCAGCTGAACTGCTCAACGGGCATGAACAACGAACACGCAGCGAGCGTCGTCGTGGACGTTGGCAGCGAGAAGGTGTCGGCCGCATGACTTGCTACAGGACACTGTGGTCATGTACTACGTTTTTAGAACAGAGCATGCCAATACTGTACTAATGTAGTACTTCTGCAGATTTTAATCTGCAAGCATTGCTTGGACCTTGGAGGGAGCCACGAGTTAGCAACGCATTGCTGTGGCCTTTGGTCAATCAAAAGTGGCTCGGTAGCTTTGGCTTGCTCAACACAAGGCATTGAGCCATTGACCCCTACACGAGACTCATCAGTTTTGACATTCTCTGGCACATGGATAGGTGGCACAAGTACACAAACACAAGATTTTAACAGGCAATTTTTTAGTGAAAAATGTCTATATGATCCCTGAATTATGTAAGGTGAGATATATCACACCCTGAACTATAAAACTGAATGTTTCACACTCTCAACTAACAACAACAACCTACGATCCAACCTTGACCCGACCGGACCTAACACTTGAACAGGTCTACTTGCTAGTTATTATTGTTTGATGAAATCAATCTCATTTAAACAACTAAACGATATGAAAAAATAACCATTTATGTTGCAGAAACAAAGAAAACCTCCATCATATTTCAAATCAGCAAAAAGGACATTCGCAACAAAAATAAATACTGATCAGTCTAGTCTTCCAAACAAGTGTGGCACAATAACATCAGGCCTTTTGCCAACAAACAACCGAGTAGCCTGCACAGAAAGAAACAAGAAAAGAAAAGCGCATGCAAGCCTAGAATTACGCCTTTAATTTACAGTTTGTTCCGTTTCCATAAACTACGTAAGTAGTAAATCTTTTTCTATCAGAAACCCTTAATATAGAGATTTTCTATCAGAAACCCTTAATATAGAGAGGTACTAAAACATCCTCTTCCGCATAAACATGGTGTGTGTATTCTACGTCTATATCTATATTTCAGAGTTCAGACCATATATACAGCCTCATCAGGGTCTTCGTTCCCAATCAGTAAGAGCCCCTCGACGAGGACGGGGAACATGCACCGTATTGGTTGGCAGCCAGTGGTGACCACACCGGCCGGTGCATCGATAATGTCACAGGCATGGTGCTTCTTCAGGACGCCTATCACACTTGTTGTGTCCCCCTCTTTGATGAACCTAACAAATTTTATTGCAATCCTTGTGAACAATGGCTACTTAATTTAACCGTGAAAGCAATGTAAATTCCATTTTGGAGAAAAAGAAAACCCATGGATAACATAACTTTCTTGTGCTCTCAACGTAGACATGAAAATTAGCAAGTCTCGCATTGTTACTGTGACATGTCTCAACTTCTATCAAATACAAATCCCCTTCTTGTAGATTTGCAAGCAGTAGATGAAGCAGTGCAAAATTGGAGGGCATTGTACGGGCTTTAAAGAATGGCAAATAGTTATGTAAAAATTAGTGAGACATTTGAGGAAACTAAATTAGGCTTATGTATTACGATGACAGTAAGAATATATTCGTTCAATTAATTAGAGATTATCTTCTAGCATCATTGCATCTGAGAGCCAAATTAGAGGTACATGGCTAGAAACCGATCTACTCAGTCTTAGAACAGATCCTACACAGCACTGGTAATTAATTAGATTTAGTTGTGTTGTCTCCCTTTAGACACAAGTTGTAAGTATTATTATCTAACAGGGAGCTCTAACCGTGAGAGACGTGTGCTAAAAAGAGATTAGCACAGTTTGCACAACATATAATTTTGACCAATATATAATCTAAATAAATATAGAAATATAACTATTATTTTGAATTCCTTGTTCCGGCGTTATGTGCTCGCAGGCCCTTAGTGTGCGTATGATGATCTTACCCTTCCTTCACACGTAGATTACCATTGTAGGACAAATCGTTGCATGCCAACCAGTTCTTCAACTTTGGTGACACGCACTTTGTGTCGCCACCAAAGCTGATTGTTTTCAGTTTGATCATGGGAGTGACCTTGCCGTCTTCGCCGGCACGTACATAGAACCTCCTGCCCGAGTTGTGATCTGAGATGTAGAAGTTAGCCACATGTACCTGCCAAAGCGATGCAGAGAAAATGCATATACATGATCCGTCAGGTGCCATGCCACTTGAACTGGGAGCAGCCATAGACAATCGGCAGGCAGTGACCAGAGCCTGACCTCGGAGTGTCTCAGCTGCCACCGGCGGCGGCAGCAGCACCAGACCCATCCTCTGCGCTCGTACAGCTGAACAGAGGTGAACACGCAGCGGGCGGCGTCGTGGAAGTTGGCGGCGAGAGGGCGGCGGCCGCAGGTGACTTGCTGCAGGACACAGTAGTCATGTTATGTCATCAGAACAGAGTAGAGATAAGAACAGAGCATGTCAAATACAGTACTAAGCTGACTCAAAAAAAATACAGTACTTAGTACTTCTGCAGATTATAATCAGGAAGCATTGCTTGGACCTTGGAGGATGCAACAGCAAGTTAGCAACGCATTGCTTTGGTAAATCAAAAGTGGCTCGGTAGCTTGGCTTGCTGAATTCAAGCCATTGACCCTCTACATGCGACTCATCAGTTTTTGACATTCTCTGACGCATGAATAGGTGGCACAAGTACACAAACACAAAATCTTAGCCACGTTCTGAACGAGATATAGGGCAATTTTTTACTAGTTGGACTCGACTGCGTGGACTCGCGATCGATGCAATTGTCAGCGACGTGGATGAGCAGAGTCGTATTCGCACGTAAGGTATTAGCAGGGAAGCAGGTTTGGTAATGGTGACAGACTGACAGTGAAGCAAACAAGGAAGGCATCAGCTGAATGGAATTTTGACTAACAGGAACAACAGAGCTCACCCCGGTGATCTTGACGAGCTCGCCGACGGGCACGTCGCCGTCGCCGCCGCGGTCGTCGAACACCGTGTCGGGGAATTGCCGGAAGAACCGCTCGGCCTCGGCCGCCCTCCGGCACGCGTTCCACGCGAACAGCGCGGCGACGGCGGCCACGGCACCGCCCGCGGCGGCGAGGACCTCCCACCGCCGCCACGACACGAGGCAGAACGCGCCCGCGCCGACCGCGCCCGCCGCCGCCACGGCCACCAGCACGTAGCACGCGAACGGGACGCCGAGCCTCGCCGTCCCGCGCGCCGCCGCGTCCCTCTCCTTGTCCTTGTCCTTGGCGGCGGCGCCGCGCCGCGAGGAGCCGCCCTTCCTCGACGACGGCGCGGGGGACGGGGAGGGGCCGATGAGGAGGCCCGAGTGCGAGAGCTGCGAAAGCGGGCCGGACGCGGGCGACGGCGAGGGCCGGGGGTACTGCAGCGGGCCGGAGCTGCGGCGCGAGGAGGAGGCCGGCGACGGCGCTTGCGACGCGGCGATGTCGAACATCCTGCCCAGCTCGCCCGACCGCGCCACGTCTCCGCCCGTGTACGGCGGCGTGGCGCCCGGCCCCGACGACAGCCGCCGCTCCCGCTTCCGGTCCGGCGCCGGGCCCGACACGTACATGCCGCTCCCAATCTGGTGCATCCTGGTGATCGCGCGCGACCGAAAGAAGCAGAAGCGGCAGGGGGGCACGATCTCTAGCGGGGCAAGAAGAAGTGGGAGAAAGAAACGGCAAGAGGAGGAAGAAGAAGAAGAAGAAGAAGAAGAAGAGTCCACCACCACCGCCACTCCCGTCACGGCCTAATGTGAGACGAGACTAGGGCAGCTGCTTTAGGGCGCGGCAACGTGGTGTCGTGATCATCTTATCAAGAACAGAGTACCAAGCACTGCACTGCACTGCACACGGACGACACAGCGATGCACAGTGCCCCGGCCGCTTAAGCCTGGGCGTTGCTTGATCGCGAATTCATCCGAGGTCGGCAGGCAGAGAGGCCGGACTGGATGCCATCGATCCTGGCCAAATCTTTACAAGCAGGCGTTTGAATACTGGTACTTGATTCATCAGGTCGCTGGCGGCAGAGTAATACGGCCGGGAGTGACGGTGAAACTGAGGAGAGCCGGCCACCCGGCCGGGCTCCCGGAGCGCGCGTGTTCCCACAGCACCAGCTCGTCCGCCGGCGCGTACGTGGCGCCGTGGCACGCCGGGCTAATAGCATCGGAGATCATTGCGCAATTTTAATGGCGGTTTTGGTCGCTGTCAGTTCCGGATACTCTTTTTGGCGTGGCGTAGTGAAAGCTTCAGAAACATGCTTCGAATTACTGCCAAAATCATCAAATCCACGAAATAGCTTCATCAGGGCGCAAACACCTCTCCCTCCCTCTCGACATGTAGGCTTCTCCGGTAAAAAGCTGGAATTTTTTTCTCTCTGTGGAGCAGAATAGTGGCCGTAAAGATCCCCAATGAGGCCATGACCGTGTTCCCGTGAGTGATTTCCAAATGGGACAGCGACGCGCGCGCACTTGCACAAATTGCACACATAATTTATCGGCCAGATTACCACGCCGATGATGCGCTTGATCTCCATCTCCATCGCCAACTCCACGCTGGGACAACGACGCCGCCGTCGCTCGGCGGCCGGCAAAGCTCTGCCTCCGCGCGAGGCAAGCGAGCGATCCCATTCCCAGCGTCCCCCACACGGACGTGTCGCCGCCGGATTAGCCTCGCCGTCCGGCCGGCCACGCGCCGGCCGAGCAGGAGCAGGAGCGGCTGCCGACAGTTGGGTGCGGCCGACAAGTGGACGTACCGGATGCCGGATGGGGGCCAGTCCAGAGGGCGGGACGGACGGTGGAGATGCCCGGACGGGAATTGGAACGTGGGTGTGGCCGTCTCGTGACAAGTGGCGGGACGTTTCGTCGTTTTCGGAACATCACAGGCGACTCGCGGGGCCGCCGGAAACACCGAATCAGAATGGCAAAGCACGATAGGGCCGGCGACTTCACAGTTCACACTAGCATCTTGCATAGGAAAGGCACAACACTAGCATCTTGCGCGTTTCATCCAGTCCCCACACCTCCTTTTATGCAATTCGAGTTAATTTCAATTTCAAATAAATCATGCGTTACCGGTGCAAGAGCAACAAAAATAAGGCCCGGCTCATGGGCCGGTCCACAAAGCGACGAGATCCTCTGAAGCACACTGTGGTCACCCCACCCGTCAGCGACCCAACTGCAGAGGGAAAAACTGCAGAATCCGTGTCCATCCACAAAGGTGGATTGGTTTGGTGCAATCTTAGTTTATGAAACAAGAGTTCTTTTTTTAAAGAGACTGTCAGCCATTCGAACTGCACAATATCATGTCTCATCCTGTCCTTTCAAAACCCATGCATATTTTCACCAAAACCAATATAATCCTCCTGAGTAGGGCATAGGGAAGGGGAATCGAGGAAATTCAACAAAAAAGAAAAGGCAAAGCATACTCTGAATGCGGTATCTGATATCTGGCATATTTCCCACATTTCCTAGTTTACATGAGACATCCATGGATAAAACAACTCAGCGCCACTTTTCTATAAAGCATTCCTGAAACAATCTATTCACACTGACGAAGCATTTTTAGCTCCCCTCTCTGCAAGAGTTCTACGGCCAATGCAAGACCGTAAGCAGGTGACACACTATTAACAGGAAGACATCGCGGTTGAAGAGCTCTTCATCTGCTAGGTTCTTCATACACATTCGATTGATGCAACATCCAATCTACTATTGGTGTTGTGCATATTTTTAGCCTGTGCCTGAAACACATGCCCAAGGTTATAGAGGAACATATATGCTTGTTTGATAGATCAATAAAATGGGTCCATTCTCTATTGCACAATTTAAAGCAGGCTTATTGATATTTGCCTCTATAATGTTATCTAAGTTGACTCAAGGTGATGCAACTATATGATTTTCTTTGCCCCATACTATCAATTCTTACCTGCATGATAGTTTGCTTTTTTTAGGTACTCCTCTAAAATTTTTATGTGAATTTTATATGATTTCTAGGTGTTTAAAACATTTAAGCAACTAGTACATCAACCCATACAAAGCACTAACTAAACTTTTTTGCAAATATAAGTGTTAAAAGTTTACAACTAATCAATTTTTATTTACCTTTGTGCATTCTCTCTTTGTGTGTTACAATTGCTAACATAATACACATTAGATACTTTTTACTATAATATCGTTTATAATAGATTAACGAATTACTATATGTATGGCCTTCTATATTCATATTTGTCTATGCATTGCACCTCCAAATATGCCATATCGCACACATAAATGATTACTTAGTCCGGTAACACACATCATATGTTCATTTTAAGTTGGTCTTTTATATAGTTAGTAGAGGCAACCATGAGTAATTAGGAAACCCATATGAATGTATACTTTGTATGTATACAACATTTTCTTATGATAATCAGTGTTAAGGGTAATCTAGCTCTAGCTTTCAGGGGTGTTTTTTGTTTATTTCTAATAAAAGAGAAGATGGGTAATTACATGCAAGCTTGAGAGAGATTAAATATTATGATGACAAACGTGGGTAATCTAAGTTTAAATTTAGAGGATTTAATTAAATACTTTTCCATATTGTCATACGTTTGTAATTTAAATGCAAAATTAGGGGTACATTAAATCTTTTCATAGTGGTATAGATGGGTAACTTAATGCAGATTTACGGAGATACTTTAAATATTTTTCAGAATGCATGGTAGAGTGAGTAGTTTAAATAAAACTTTAGGGCTTGTTCAGTTGGCCTGGTTTTGGGGGGGATTTAATCCCTTGCTAATCAAATTTGAATAGGTTTTGAATAGGAAGGGATTAAATCCCCTCCAATCCCCTTGGAATTTCCCCTGACCGAACAAGCCCTTATGGGTTTGCTTTAAATTATCTTTTAGCATAGTATAGTGGGTAATATAAATACAAGTTTAGTGGGTTGCTTTAAAAATCTTTAATAATGATAGAGTGGATAATTAAATACAAATTAGGGGTTCATTTAAATCATCTTTGATAGTGACAAAGTGGGCAGCTTTTTTCAAAAGTATAATATACACTATCGGTATTACTATTAGAGACTATTAAATGTATGCCTAGTTGTTTCTTATTTTATTCTGAAATTATAGTTTTTTTCCTAATTAGGAATAGAAAGATACATGAACTAGATAATGAAGGAAGTCTACCGTTTCTTGATATAAGCTCCTTTTCGACTTCAGCAAAGAATTCCTTTAATCTAGTTGAGGTATTGGAAATGATACTCTTTGTGACCTTCTTCTGTTGTTTCGTGCTCTTTAACCACACAATTCCAAACAAAACATGCACATTGCAGGTGTTTGGTTTTGAAGGTACATTTGTCATATGGTACTTCAGCTGTAGCTGCATGATCACATGATTGGAAGAACCAATTCAGACAGATACAATAAGAGAATATAAATATTTTATCCCAAGTTATAATATTTATCTCACTTTGACCCACTTGATATTAATACCATTTAGGTTGTGTGTCTCAACATTAAATACCAATTAGTGGTTTAGGGACTTACATGAAAACCACATTTGAATTTTGAATAATAAAAATACTACAATTTTGACTTTGAAATTCAATGAAACTAAAGGTTTAAGGACATAAGGAATCCCACAAAATAAAATACGGCTCATGAGAAAGTTCTGAAAACTTCATAAAATATTCAAATAAATGCAAAAAATGAAAGAAGGACATACAAAATTCCAAACAAGCCCATCTCAACCCTATCCTTAATGAAGAGAGATATCTCCATCATCTAAAATGATGATGGATGTTATAAACCTTGTTATTAAGTATGCATGTGCTAGAAATACCTTTTAACTTTCTAGAAATATTGAATATTTTATCTAAAGCTTCTACAACTTGTCTCATGAACTATATATTTTTCTTTGGGGTCCTTGTATCCTAAAACATCTTTAGCATTTTTTATTTTTTGTGATGTCTTAGTTTTTCTTATTCAAATTTGAAATGCTACCACATTAGCTCTAAACCCTTTTTCTAGGACAGGGGTTCTAATGTACCCAAACTAAAAATTATTATAATTTTGGGCAAGATTCCAAATATGCTACTAAAAGTATATTCTTATTTACAAGGTTGTTTTATTTGAGGAGCCATAAACTCTACAAAGTAATATTTAAAAGTGAAATAAACAAATACATGAATATCTGAAAGAAAGTAGAGTACATGATATGTAGATAAGGATCATCTTACATTGAAATAGTCTCCAAGTACAACACCTTGCAGGGTCATGAGCTTTTCAATGGCCCACCCATCCCGGTTCACTAGGTTATACTTCTGCTCAGTCGTGGTCGCTTCTCCTCCTTGTCGTGACAAGTTTTTGTCAAACTTGTAGCTGGTTTGTCGTTGAAGTAAATTGCACCCTACAAGTTCCCATTTACTGGCAGTGTAGTCTATACAACCAGCCTTTTGCATCATTTTGTGTTCCAAGGCACCTCCTGAAAACATCTCCATCAAGGACTCAACCTGCAAATGTGAATATTCATAGGAATGCTCAAATCATATTTATGTTTTTCAACACCATTTTCAAATTAAATATGACACTCACATCAATAGAAAGAACTAGTGAAAATATTTCAGACATTTTGACATCTTGATTACTGAACAAGGATCCGCCTTCTTCAGATGGGAGTTCTTTCACTTCATCTTTTTCAATCACCTCCCCCTTCTGTTCTGAACCAATTGCTCGAACTTTCCAAATTGCTGTGATTATCCTGTGAGGTAAATGTTTTTTGATGCATTTTATTCATTGTAGAAGTAGAATAGGGGGGTCAATATGTAGCCAACTTTAAACATTCAACAAAATCTATGAGCACTAAGTTTCTGTTTGGTGGAACATTAGTATAACAAAAAATACTCAAAGAAAAAAAAACAAATAATAGAAGATATAGTTAGGCTAAATGTTTCATCATATTTTTTGAAAAGGTAATAAATGGAAGCTACCTGTAGGCATCATTGAAGGAAACAAAAGATTGGAAATGAAATTTAAGTCTTCCATTAGGATCTGTTCCCTTGGCACCGTGTTTTGCTTCTAAACCCCTATCCTTTCGAAGGATAATCATCAATGATGGACTTCCGATTGATAGTGTAGTAGGGATAACTTGGATGTCATCAACATCTTCCCACAAGAAGAAAAACTTGGTTTTGTGTCCAAATATGTTCGAATAAAATCCAACTATTCTTGGAGAGAAAAAGAGGCGTCCCTATAAACCAAAAAGGGACAAATATTGCTATCAACAAATGGGAAACAGATGTTACCAAGAGTCAAATGAAAAATTAACCAATGCAAAGCTTGCATTGTTCAAAACAAAATTTGTCTTAAAACATATGCAATATTCAAAAAAGAGCTCTACACAAATTTGTACACTTGGACATTACATTTCAAATAATGTCATAGACAATAACAATAAACCATAACTACCTGAAGTGGCATCTTTCGTTTCAAATGGCAGGTGAAATCATCAATGAGGAACTCTTCTGGAGGAAGGGCAAATAGCTTTCGAAATGCCGCATTTGTTTGGGCTGACCGTAAATTTATCTGCATAATATGTCCTATATCATTGTGGCAACTGTATGTGATAAGTACCTACAACAAAATTGATAATTTCCTCACCTTCTTACCAACTTCTTTGCCCATCTTTGCTAGGTAATTCATGACAACTTCAGTCCCCCTTGAGTTGTTCAAAAATATTCTCAAATGCAATTTTGGGTTACTTGCTTGATCACACTTCCCATCAAGAGGAAGCCATATATCAGTTAAATCTGACAAATTATTTTTTAGAAAGTTCACTTCTGTGTGACCAATGACACATGGACCACTTGAATCATAAATAGCAACATCCATTCTTGATGGAGGATCATCCATAGCATCAAATTCGAATATCTCTAGAAAGGCAAACATCAAAGGAGGATAGTTACAACCATTGTACTAGTAAAATTCAGTTTCAACTCTTCACAGTTGAGAAAAAATAGAAAAAAAGGAAGTTAAAATAAACTAACCATTCCATTTCGGATCTGATGTATGAAATTTGATCGAGCTTGTTTTCCGCTTTGCGTTGCATGTAAAAACAACATAGAGATCAAATAGGTCAGATGAACCAGTAGTTGTTATACCGGTGCCTTCTATAAGTGCAACAGTTAGCAACCAACCATCACCATGAGCTTTGACCCCGTGATCACTGCCTAGTATAGGAAATAAGTCAATATGTTTAACCCAAGTTAAATATGTAGAACCAAAACAAGTATGTCAAATCAAATAGGCCAATGGGGGACTATGATTCTGATATCAGTTTTCCATAATAATGATGCATAATGGCTCTTATACAATACGAAAGCTAATCAACCGATTCAAAATGGTATGTTTATGTACAACAATTTATATTGTACAACGATATTGAACTGAGTAGTTACCTCTTTGCTTCCATGCACTTAAGAAGCGTCGTATTACTCTGACAATGTTTTGACCTAGAAGAATCAAAACAGCACAAACTACAACCTCCCCAATTGAATCTGGAAGGTCAAGCCCAAAATACTCAAGCCCGTGCATCACATCAGGCTTGGATAAATGAAGGTGTGCTATGATGTATAGTGCAATGCAAACAGAGAATATGAATGTAAAATTCCCAAGAAAACGTACGATCAACCTCCAACTTGTTTCCTTTTGTGCATGTAATGAAGCTAAAATCTTTTCTTTATTTGAATTAGCATCATCAAGCTCAGCTACTTTAAGCTTTTGTGATAGTACTTCTGAGAAGTGTGCATAACCTTCAGTCATGCCTTGTTTCGCACCACTCTCAATCATTCCTTTTATCATTGTGCTCTGAACAAAGTTTACCCTCCAGCTCACAGTAAGATGAGAAGTTTGCTCTTCAGATGATAGATGAGGACCTGGTGTAATACAGTATAGTATCTCTACCTTGAAGCAATTTCCACAGGGAACATCAGGAGTGCTAACAACAGAGAACACAGCGAAAGAATTTCCAGCTGCTTTCAAGTACTTCTGTTCTTCCATGGCTTTCACAGCTTTAACCAACTTGCTTGCAGCTTTTGTGTAAGTTAATGTTCTTTGTACAAAACTATCATTACTATCAAGTTTCCATGGTTCAATCTGAAACCCACTTGTTCCTTGAAGCTCTGCTACTGCTGGCCAAAAATCTGAATTTGGCGAAAACAATAGAGAATTCAACTCGATTGGTGCGACAACATAAGACTCATCAACCATTACTCCACCGGGCAAGTTTCCTGGCATTTCACTACCTTGATCTTTTGACTCCATGACTTTGAGTAGCTCGTCAAGGGTTGACTCAGGTATTGTTCCCTTATTCTCAGGGATTTCATGGTCTTCTAATGAGCTCACCTTATTTGTCTCTTGGAACTGATCAACTAACTCAGTGTCTGATGTAGTCGAATGCATAGGAGCATCGGCAGGTTTCCTAAAAAAATAGCGGGACAAGACCTCTACCACAGATGATGGGTTTGCCATTGCTTCATTATCTGTAGCTGGTCCAGGTTCTACGGTGACTTGTTCCATGCTGCTTTGGGCTGGTAGCTCCACAATGTTGTCTGGCAACCGTTCCAAGCTGCTATGAGAAGCTCGTTCGATGGTGGAAACAGCAGCAAGGTCGATGTAGCTGCTTGTTGTTGATAATGTCACAGTTTTGTGCTCAGAGGGGCTATCTGAGCTAGATGCTAAGTCATCTGAAGCAGGATGTAGAACACTCTGTGATTCGTCAGATACGTGGGTTCTTGTAGACAATGATATGTGCAGGCAAACCTCTCCTAGAATTGAACAAAACAACATGACGTGAAAGTTACCACACTAATCAAAGGGGTAAACATATTCTATGAAGACAACTTCCCAGTGCCCCCTTTCTAAAGAACTTTGTGAATATTAAACTGAAAGCTGTTAATGTGGTTAAGGAGCAAATTTAAAAAACTCATGATTTTGCATGGATGCATGCATGGATGCTAACCTCTCTCCTAACAGATGGGACAATAGTATGACGTGGTTAGTTCTTTGTTTATTTTTTTTCTTTCACGTGACAATATATAATTGGAGGACGTACGATTATCTGCATTACACTATCAAAGTCACTTTGTCTTTCTTGTTTTCCAATAGTGTTCATGGGTATGTTCCATAGCGTTTTTAGAGTGATTGAGCCTATGATCCCATCATATATAGGTTGATGGCTAATATTAGTGCTTATACTGATATGGAAACATACTTGCAGATTCACAGTATTTTTCTAGAAAGGAGCATTGCAGCAGTTCTAATCTATGAAAAGCATCTAGTATAACCCAATACTATGTGGTAAGCAAAATGGTGTAAATACATTTCTATGATAAAAGTTATAGCAATTGCAACAATTGTTTATTGTGGTCCACATTCCTGAAGAAAACCTTATCATGCATTTAGCTCATGAATCATGATTGGTCGTGGAACATTCAATTAGCACATATTTTAGCAATAAAATCTAGCAAGATTGTGAGAAACTAGTCCTGGACGGATTTGCGTTGCTGATATATATGGAGCTAAACAAAAGAAGCTAATAGCAGTAGATAAAAGCAGGTTGAAAAAATGCGCAACTGCAATGATACCGCGGCTTTTCTTCTTGGACTTCTTGCTCTTGGGCTGGAGCTGGTACCACTGGGTGCCGAGGGAGAGGTCGTCGGTCTCCATGACCTGCGACAGCGGCACCTGCACCATCCCCAGCAGGTCGTTGCTGAAGTACTTGTCCTCGTTGAGCACCGACACGACGAGCTCCTCGGCGACGTCGCCGACGAGGAAGCTGAACTCCTCGTCCCACGCGGGGGCCAGGCTGCGCTTCACCACCGCCGTCTTGGCGCGGCGCTTGCCGAGCTTAAGCTTCACGAAGGGGTCACTGGAGCCGTTGAGGTGGACAGCGGGGAGGCCCCGCGCCTCCACGACGCGCACCAGCAGCTTCATCGGCGTGACCCGCTGCGCGTTCTCCACCGCCGCCGACGATAGCGTCGACGTGCTCCTCGCCGGCTTCGTCATGCTACTAGGATCCCGGCGATGGAGGCGACCATCAAAGAAGAACCAACAACACCCTGCTTGTATATGTTGATCCTAACTAGAGCGAAACCCCATGAAACGGAGGCAATACAATAAGAACAGATCATCAATAAACAAAATTCCACGTACGCAGGGGCAGAACGGATCAAGAAGAAACGAAATTATTTTGGATTTTTGGCTGGTCCCCGGAGCTGGCGCCGTTGAGAGCAGGAGAGAGAGAGGAGCACGGTTTCCCGCGGCCGAGGGCGCGCCGCGAAGATTCATGCGCGGGAGAAACCGAGAACAGATGGAGCGCTGCGAAGAATGGGCTCCGTTCTGCATGGGCTGCTTCAGGTTCAGGTTTCCAAATATAGACGTGGGAGGCAGAAAATTGGATGAGAAACTAGCTAAGGTTCCGATCAAATATAATACCTGAGACGCCAATCACTTCATCTCCTGAAGATATGACCCAAGTACCAAACATAGGTAAGAAGAAAAGATGAACATGTAAGATGTAGATGACATATTATCGGCTTGCAGTAACATAGCCCATCATCCATCCTGGAAACCATGTGATCAAACTCAATATGAAAACCAAGTGCGGCATGTTTTACTCGCCATTATCCGGTCAGACCAAAATTATTACAAGAAAAAAACCCAGAAAAAATTAACATATAGAATTGTATTTCTTATAATTTGTTTAGGAGGAAAAATAAAGTAAAGTGGCATCCCACCGTAATTAATTGGCCGACCCAGAAAAAACCAATGTGTACACACACTGACACTTGCATGCTTACCAAACAGCTCTAGATTTCAACCGATCCAATAATAATTACTAATTGATTTAACCACCAATTCCAGTGAATTTAGTTCGTGTAGCTTTTACCCACCCCTTCTTATAATCCAACCTTGAATGTATAATAACTCATGCGTGGTTTCGTGATTTGTTAGGATAGCCTAGTTTAAACATCGTTGGGATGAAGTGAAATGTGAATTATATGTTTCAGGATTTGTTGTGCCCTACTTTGTTAACATGACCCGTCATAATAAGAAACCTAACTAGCCTAACACCGTTTTATATAGTCCCTCTTTATTTAAATATAAATCACCGTTGATTTTTTTTAAAAAAATCGATCTTTCATTTTATTCAAAAAATTTATGTAAACACATAAAAAAACTAGTCATGTTCAAACTCTCAAAAATGATAAAACAAATCACATCAAAATAAATTATATTTTTTAAACAAAATGAGCGACTAAAGTTTTAGAAAAAAAAAAATCAACCTCAATTTATATTTAAACACGGAGGGTGTACAATGTTAGCGATGCTACCCTTTACTACAACCACGTTAGACCGCAACATATATTTCCAAGTGGGCTTTAGACCAGAATTCAATGTGCCAATGTAATAAGTCTCGACTACCTTATTGGGCCATACATCGCAGGGCAAAAACAAACATTATCGGCCTACTAGTACTAGACGTCGTCCTTCGTGTATTGGGCTGGCTTCGAGTCTCGAAATCCACCGGCCTCCAAGATGTCCGGCCCATCAAATCTCGATTTGCCGTTTGCCTACTGGCAAACATATGACGCATTCGCTGATGCAATACGACGGCGTCCTTCCCGCCCGGGCTGCCGGTCGACGAAACGAAAGCGCATCAAATCAAACAAACTGCGTCGAGGGGGCGTCCGCCCGCCGCGCCACTGCCACCCTTTCCCGGCGCTCCCCTTTTCTTCCTTTTCCTTTGCAGATATCCTTTTTCACGGCGCTTTTTCCTCCGCTGTAGATATCTCTCTCAAGCGCCGCGCTCGCGCAACGCAACGCAACAAGCTTGTAGGTAGACCTGGGGGCGATCAGATCAGACCTCGGAGCAGAAGCAGAGCACCGAACCGATGTAGCTAGAGTGGCTAGGCGCTGGCCGGAAGAGAAAAAGGTGCGGCCTTTTCTGAACTGCATCTTCACGAGACATCCTTGATCCAGCACCTTTTACTCTTTCTCTCCGGCTTATCTCTGCAGCCTGGGGTCAACAACACCACCAGTGTTCGTTCGCGACTTGCTTTTCAAGGGTGCCAGAGAGGACGAAGAAGGAGCATCTCCTTCTCGCCGCTGCTGCGGGTGCCTGACTTTATTCGCTTTCGTGCCATTTGCACCCTCCTGGTCTAAGAAACCACACAAGAAGCTAGTAGCTGGGTCGTCCACGGCGCGCGCGGACCATCGGATAGGGTAGCAGCTACGTCTACGTACCCCCAGTGAGCAGGATTGTTCTTGCTTAGGCATCTGCAGGTGGTGGCTTGCCGGGGAAAGGACGGGATCGGATCTTCTTGCATGCGTAGCTTGATGCGGGGTGGTGGAGATTCTTTCCTTTGGTTTGGACAGATTCGTGGATTGTAAGCGGCGTCATCCCGGGGCCGCCGAGAGCGTGTGGTGGTCGGGTGGTGGTGCGGCGGCGAGCGAGCAATGCTCGTCGCGGTGGCGCGGCCGTCGACGTCCGGCGTGTCGCTCCTCCGGCGTGCTGCTGCTGATCGTAGAGGAGCCGGCGGCGGGCTCATGCCGTGCGAGTGCGAGTCGTGATACTGGCGCCCCACATGCTCTCGTGCTTCGGGCTGCCGCGCCCGGTGGGCGGCGGCGGCGGGGACGCGGACCAGTCAGCCGCGGCCGCGTCGTCCCCGCGGCGCCCGTCGCTGCCGAAGCTCTCGTGCTTCGGGCTGCCGCGGCTGGTGGGCAGCGGCGGGGACGCGGACCACCAGTCAGCCGCGGGCGCGGCGGCGGCGGCGGCGGCCCCGCGGCGCCCGGCGCTGCCGTTCGCGGCGGGGCTGTTCGCGGCGTCGCCGTCGACGTCGGGGCGCGGGAAGAGCCCGGCGTGGCCGTCGGAGGCGGACGACATGGAGAAGAAGCGGTGGGACAGCATGGAGTCGTGGTCGATGCTGCTGGACACGGCCATGGGCCCCGGCGGCGAGGCCTCGGCCGCGGCGCCACGGGACCGCCGCGAGGAGTGGATGGCCGACCTCTCGCAGCTCTTCATCGGCAACAAGTTCGCGTCCGGCGCCAACAGCCGCATCTACCGCGGCATCTACCGGCAGCGCGCCGTGGCCGTCAAGATGGTGCGCATCCCGGAGCGCGACGAGGCGCGCCGCGCGCTGCTCGAGGACCAGTTCAACTCCGAGGTCGCCTTCCTCTCCCGACTCTACCACCCCAACATTGTGCAGGTCGGTCGCCTTCTTTATCTCCATCGATCGATCGATCGATCGATCCTTGTTCTTCTTCTTGTTCCTGTTTGATCCTTCCTCCGACCTCCTCACATGCATGCACATCCACCCGCTGATGACATGGCGCATGGTGCAGTTCATCGCGGCGTGCAAGAAGCCGCCTGTGTACTGCATCATCACGGAGTACATGTCCCAGGGCACGCTGCGGATGTACCTGAACAAGAAGGACCCCTACTCGCTGTCGGCGGAGACGATCCTGAAGCTGGCGCTGGACATCTCGCGGGGCATGGAGTACCTGCACGAGCAGGGGGTGATCCACCGGGATCTCAAGTCGCAGAACCTGCTGCTCAACGACGAGATGCGCGTCAAGGTGGCCGACTTCGGCACCTCCTGCCTGGAGACCAAGTGCCAGGCCACCAAGGGCAACAAGGGCACCTACCGATGGATGGCGCCGGAGATGACCAAGGAGAAGCCCTACACCCGCAAGGTCGACGTCTACAGCTTCGGCATCGTGCTCTGGGAGCTCACCACCTGCCTGCTGCCGTTCCAGGGCATGACGCCGGTGCAGGCCGCATACGCCGCCTGCGAGAAGGTTGGTTCGTTCGTTCCCCTACCCTAATTTGGTGACTGGATCGATGTAGCTGAAACTGAATGTCTGAATTGCTTTCTCTGATCTGATATATGTGTGTGTTTCACTTGGATCAGAACCTTCGCCCGCCGCTGTCGAGCTCGTGCCCGCCGGTGCTCAACAACCTGATCAAGAAGTGCTGGTCGGCGAACCCGGCGCGGCGGCCCGAGTTCAGCTACATCGTGTCGGTGCTGGAGAAGTACGACCACTGCGTGAAGGAGGGGATGCCGGTGATGGTGCACCAGGACCTCAGGCTCTGGCGCACCTTTGCCAAGATCTTCAGGATGGGGTGCATCGCCAACAGCTTGTCCATACCGGTGCACGCGTGATGGATCCATCGTCATTCCCATGATACAGTATGATTCCGTCCCAGTATATACATAACTGAATTGCTGCTGCTGATGCTTGTCTCTGCTTAATCTGTCTGATCAAGAGACTAGGCACAGGTAGCATATACTGTACGTATATCTGTCAGTCAGAGAATGGCATAAATTAAGACGTCCGTCCGGAACCAAATTAATGTAACCCGATCGATCAAATGTGTAGTACTAAATCTTATCTTTCTGGTCATCATCATTTTAAACCCAAAGAATATAATCGAGCCTTGGAAACAACCATACTACACACATCGAGTCGCTCTCGACGATCGAACAATGCTATACACACGGCGAGCGAGTGAGCGGTCCATCGATCGATCACTAGCTAGAAACATTATATTCCTGTGATTTTTCATCCGGGCCACTATCACAATGCATTTGGTATCAGCATCATATCAGTAAAATCAACTGTAAGCGGCGCGTGTCACAGGACCTTCTCGTAGAACAGTTCCAGCGTCTTCTTGGCGAAGAACTGGTTCACCTTCTCCGTCGGGTGGAACGAGTCCCAGAAGAAGTACTTGCCGGCGTCCTCGCACGTCCCGGGGCTCTTGTCGTTGCACAGGTACGACATCTCCACCTTCCCCGTCGCGCAGCACCCCTCCTCCACGTTCTCCAGCCCTGCCAATGCCAGTCAGTCTCAGTCAGGTCAGCTGCGCAGTGGAACTGAACAGTTTCCTGTGAAATTCCCGTCAGCTCAGCTCGGGTCGTCAACTCACCCAGCGTGGAAGGGTTGGTGATGAGGTCGAGCATGTTCTGGTACACGTTGATGTAGCCGACCTTGAGCCCCGGCCTCGCGGCGGTGAGGCGGCGGAGCATGGCGAGCAGCTTGGCGTTGTAGTCCCTGGCCACCTGGTTGTACTCCTCGATGCAGCCGCCGCGGAGCGCGTTGAGCGTGCGCTCCAGCGGCAGGCAGCCGATGGGGCTGAGCCCCGCGAAGGTCACCCGCCGCGCCCCCAGCCGGTGGATCTCCGCCAGGAACCACTCCGCCTGCGCCACCAGGAAGTCCTCGAACTCCGCCACCGTGAACTGCGCGAACCGCCCCGTCACCAGCAGGAAGTAGTTCTCCAGGAAGTCGTTGGTGCCGATGCTCACCACGTAGAGCGCGTCGGAGACGATGCGCCGCGCCGCGCCGCCGCCGGCGTGCGCACGGAGCCGCCGCTTGTACTCCTTGAAGTACTCCACCTCCTTCCACAGCGGGATCACTGACTTCAATTTCGCACCGCACAATCAGAATTGGATTTAGCAGCCACGCCCACGCACCATCATTCATCAGAACTCGTAATTTAGCAGCAAACGGGCTGTGATCTGTGCACAGTGCCGACCGTGCTTTGCGGTAGAGAAATGCTAGATTTGAGTTTGAATGCCTCCTGCTGCTCGTAATAGTAGTAGTACATCTGACGATGCCCGCGCAGGTAACAGAACACGTACTGGCGCAGTACGTTTATCCATTCAATTCGCGCGTCAGTCAGTCCCCTTGGACGAGGAACTATGCATACATGCTTTGTCGTCGATTGGTTGGGGTACGAGCAAGCAATTAACCAAATTGCTGTGTGCTCTCAATGGTTTTACAGGGGACACCGTAACAAAATTCCAAATACCCCACCGTCGCAGCCTTGGCGACCAGTGCTGTGCTGGGATTTTCTAGCTGTAGCTTATTAAGAGAGCACGTGGTCAGATGTCAGTGCAAGTTAATGAAATTGAAAGGGAGAAGATCCATTTCAGAGGAACAGTGTCTAGCTTTATCATGTCTGTTATCTTCACAAAGTCAGGTGTTTTCTACGGCTATATCTCAACCTAGGATGATTTCTAATGTTTTGAAATAAAAGATTCCTTTATCTAAAAAAATTAATTGACGATATTTGAGGGATATTTTTATTTATTTTTAATGATGGAGAGGTGTGTTAGTGACATGAAAAATTAAGGGTACCGTGTCTCATATACAATTAGTAATTGATTCAAATTTGGGCGATAATGTTTTTAGTTATTTTTTTATAATAGACCCGATGGTTATTGATTGTGGAGGCTACAAGATGGATGATCATATATTTTTATTTATTTTTGTAAAATAAGTAGATTTCATTTTTTTTATCTTACTTTCCTATCCAATAAGTAAAAATAATAATATTTTTAAGAGACCACTGGACGAATGACCGGGTGTTTCTATTTTTTTTTTAGAAAAGGTGATACTCTCTCCATCCATTTTTTATTCAACGTTTTTTATTTTAAAAATTAGCGGGCGTCAAATATTCGAGAAAATCGAGATGAGCTCCGCGCAAATGTAGAATCGCGAAGTTGACGGAAAACACGATGAACGTATGCTGAAGACTGTAGAAGGGGGCCGGCTTGCTGGTCGCTACAGGTTGGCAAACCAACCGTGCCATACTGCTGAGTTTACTGACTCTTAAAACACAGAAGTTTGCGACGGATCGCAGCCGGTGTCCGCAACCATTCCATTTCCACGTACTCTTCAATGCGGGAGGTGTTAATGCCTCCGCAGTTGGTTGCTGAAGATGAAGAAAAAACATAGTAGCAGACTAGCAGCAGGAAGGGAAGAAGACACGGTCGCAGTCTTGCAGACCCAAAACAGGGGGACGCTTCACGCGTTCGCAGAGCCGACGGTGCTCATCATACCCGGAGTCCGGAACCCTAACCTAATCCGCGCCGTCCAAATAAATCAAGGTTTGAAATGCTAGCTCCATATCGTCCATGAGAAGACATGCAGCGTGGTGCGTAGGCAGCACACGCATGGCCCAGGCCGCAGGGTGCAGGGTGCACGCGTAGTACGTACCAGGACGCCGGCGGTCTTGTTGTCGAGGCCGGTGCCGGCGGAGGCGAAGCAGACGCCGCGGGCGAAGTCCTCGATGCCGTAGGCGGGGTCGAGGTAGGCCGGGACGAGCGGCGGCAGGCCGAGCGCCTCGGAGATGAAGTCCGGCGGGAGGCGGCCGTTGCAGAACCGCCCCGTGGGCCGGGGCCCGCCGGACATGTCGCGCCCGTACGGCGGGAAGTTGCTCTTCAGGATCGTCCCGATCCCGTTGTTGTTGCCCGTGTCCACCGTCGAGTCCCCGAACACGATCACCGCCGGCACTTTAGGCGCCGGCGGCGAAGGGGGGTTGTCGGCGGCGGCGTCCCTGCCGCGGCAGCAGCAGAAGAAGGACAGCGCGGCGAGCAGGAGCGCCGCCGCCGGCCGCGCCATTGCGGAGGCGTGCGTGCACGGTGAGCGCGGTGACTGGCTCGCGGCTCTGCGATGCTCTCTGCTCGGCGCGCGGCCTGCGGGCGCTAGCTGTCTGGCGGTGCTGCTCAATAAATAGGCCACGAGGCGGCGGCCGCCGGCCGGGCCCCTGCTCGGCGGCCGGGCGCGTACGGAGTTTTACATCAGATGCGCTGCGTGAACTGACCGAGCTGGCTTTCAAAGTTACGTCAAGCGGCGCATGACCTCCTACACTTTGTTAGATGGTGAAATCCTCGCTCATTGGGCGCTCGGGAAAAAAAGGAAAAGTTACACTCGCAAGGCACAACCCTAATGTACTTTTACATGTACGTAATGTTTTTTTTACACATACGTAATGGTTTTTTTAAAACACAGTACAACGCAGGCGCTCACACGCGCATACACTCACCCATATGAACGCATACACACACTTTATCCTCTATGAGCACCTTTGTGGAACTGGGTTGGACCGGCATCTCGAGATTCATAAACCGACATCTTGAAATTCACGAAGTCACCGTAGACGTCTCGCTGTCGACGGGGACGTCGCTTACCACCGAAAGAACAAAGCCATTAAATCATGCGAACGCCCGTGCCAAATCGAAAACTTAAATTTGAGTGGGCAGGTTCCACCATAAGAAACCTACTTCAGCTCGCACGTACGTAATGTTTTTATGTGGACATAAGCTAGTGTAGATTTGTTTGCAAAACCTCGAATCAGGTAATTTGTGTGACGTCTGGCATCTCATTGTGCATTTCAGCTCCATAAATCGCATTGCGTACGTGTGCATACATGGGAACTTGAAACTATTAAAATTTCTGCGAAAACTGGACCGTGAACTGGAATCTCTGATGTAGATCCAAATCTAAATGGAACCAATGAAAACTTTCTATACAAGAAGGGTATAGGATTTCTTTCCTAGCAACTTTGTTATACATGGCCACCCTGAAATGGTTTAGTTTGGGAGTAGGAGTCCAACTTCAGTTTTGTCTACAAAACGAAGCTCTTCATAAAGATACTTTTTTTTCTATCTCAAAAGAGGAGTAATTTAAACAAAGGATAATTTAGCCAAAAAGTTGGTTTAGAAGAGACGACATTATCGTTTCTGTGTATATAATGAAATTACTAAACACTCATTCTTGGATTGCCAACACGCTAAATTATTTGGTTAGCTCTACATAGATTGATGAATCAGTTTTTTTTTCTTCAAAAACTAGCCAATCTTTTTTAAAAAAAGCATCATTTTTTTGTTTGTTTGGGGGAAATGTGGTCCATGCATAATGCACTTGTGTTTCTGCTTTTTGAGAGCAAATATTATTCTTTTCTATAGGCTATTTTTATGGGATCTTACTAGCTAATGTTTTAAGCACCGATGAAGTGTGAGGATGCAAGGAAGACCATCTGGTTAGCATAGCAAGCAGAGCACAAGAGGTTGTCGCTTTGGAATATTTTTCTTCAAAAACTAGCCAATTTTTTTTAAAAAAATAATTTTTTTTGTTTGGGGAAAAATGTGTTCCATGCATAATGAACTTGTTTTTTGTTTCTTGAGAGCAAATACTATGCTTTTATGTAGGCTATTTTTTATGGGATCTTACTAGCTAATGTTTTAAGCACCGATGAAACGTGAGGACACAAGGAAGACCCAAGCAGAGCACAAGAGGCTGTCGCTTTGGAAAATTTTCACAAATACGGATGGAGCGAAAATACTAGAAATAATCTCTGCTCACCCTTTTGATCTCTGCTCAAGTTCTTTATTGCCGTTCAACTGTCTAGCTAACAAAATTCATAACGATCTAGCTACATATGCATATACATTTACAGAGACCGGAAACTATTTCTGTTTTTTTCCCTCAAACGAACGCCCCTTCCCTTCTTCCTCATCAGCCGGCAGGCCCCCAAATCCAATCGCTTTCCAGTGCCTTGATTGCCTTTGCCCGATCCGTCCGCATTCCCGCCACCCCCTGCCCAGCTGCACGGATCTCCCTCGCCCAAACCAGCCGGCATTCCGGCAGCGACATCTACCAGTCTGCGCTCCCCTACCACCACCTAGTTAGTACTCCAAGCGAGCGAGGAGCGCATGAGCGGCGACAGGCAGAGGCTTCCGGGGCAACGGCACCGCCGCCGCGCCGGCCGCGTGATGAGCGGAGCAGGAGAGGAGGCGTGGTGCCGTGGTGGGTATCGGTTCCGCGTCGCCATCGCGGCCTTGATGGTGCGCGCATGCAATGCAGATGCAGTTAGTTTAGGATCGTATAATGGCAGGCCAGGGAGGGGCAAATTAAAGCAGAGCAATTAAGCAGGGGATTGCGTGCGCCACCACCGCGTGCATGGCCTGGATGCGCATGCAGTTAAACAACCAACCAATGCAAAGGCTCGACGTACGGGCCGGCAAGAGGCACCGGGATCGGACCTGCTCCATCTTATTATCCCCTCCACACCTCTGTATGATTCGATGGCGTCAAGCTGGAACCGGCCGGCGATCTCTCTCGCCTGATGATGGGACGAGGCTGGCGATGCACGCCGTCGTCGTCTCTGTCTGTGGCTGTTCGATCGACAGGTTGTTGGCTTCAGGTACGTACGTTGAGGGAGGGCGGCGGCGACACCACGGGCAGCTAGCCGCCGGCAACTCGAATTATTGAAAGGTCGACGACTCGAAGTGAACACTAGGCAGCGCGGGCAGGATTCATCAAATCAATCATCAGCATCAGCCAACCTCCAGTGCTACAACGGCCGGGTTTAATCAAGCGTCGTGGTTGGCGGCAGCAAAGCCCAGCCGCCAGCCCGTGGGATGTATGGATCGGATGGACTGGGCCTAAAGTTGCCAAGGGTCCTAAACCCAAACCGAAACCACGTCGGTCAAACTACTAATCTACTACTAATCTACGGCACAAGCTTCAGTCTAGTCTAGCACAAACGATGCCGCTCACTTTGCAATGACACCAAACCACACCGATCTAAACAGTTCCGAACCATCTCATCCAAATGGTTCCAATACTGATATTGCCACAGTAATCTAAATCAAATTGCTGATCGACATTACCGATCCATTTCAAAAAGAAAAATTCTAATCGCTTCCGATAGAATTTTGAGGTGTAAATACGAGGTTTTAGATCTCCCATGGATGGTGTTGACATCGTGTTGAGCTTCCTATAGAGTGTAGACTTGCCAGACTTTTACTAAGATCCCCGATTCCAAAATTCTAGTAAGAGGTCGCTAGAAGCCTAGAACTAGAGAAAAGGAAACAAGAGATTCCTGTAAATTCGAGTGCCACCGGGCTTTAAAATCCTCAAGTGAGATGTTGTTTGGAATTTGGATCGGCTATACGCTACAGCTCATAGAAAATGTGCTTCATTCTAACTATTGCAATTTATTAGTACTAGTATAAGCTAGAGTGATTTAAACAGGGTGTAAGTTTTAGATTTACCATTCTTCGATAGGTGTTAATCTACAGACCATGTGAAATTATTTGGATCTTAAAAGTTGTCAAAAAAATTCATTTTTTTCTCTCTTCTAATACTAATATTAGTAGCCAGGTTGGACGACCTAAAGAAACAGGGTGGCCAGGTCGGGAAAGCCGTTCGTCTGTCGTTTCTCCCTGAAAGCGGAAAGCCAGGGTCACCATCCACAAAATAGCAAGACCTCCTGAACTTCAGCTGTCATTAAGCCATGCAAACCAACCTCTCCTTAAATCACCTGTTAATGCACCATTAATTCCCAACGGCCCTGCCATCACTTTGCCTGCTCTGCTCCCACGTCAATCGCCATCCCAGTTTCTTGATCCATCGCCTTCTCGATCGCGCTACCCCTACCCGCCCGACTGAGCAATCGACGACCAAAGACCAACCATGGCGGCGGCGCCCGTGCGCGCTTGGCTGGTGGTGCTGGCGCTGGCGTGCGCGCTGCTGCTGCTGCGGTCGTCCGAAGCCGACGCCGCGGCGGCGGCGCCCGCCCCGAAGGCGGCGACGGCCGCCGTGTCGTCGGGCGCCGCGAAGCCCAAGTGCGTAGCGGGCGCCAAGAACGAGCAGGCGTGCCGCGTCGGCGCCGTGCACGACCCGGAGAACCAGGAGGAGGAGGGGTCGAGCGTGGGCGTCGCGCCCGCCGCCGCAGCGCCCGACGGCGATGGTCACGACAGCGGCGACGACTACAACGACCCCGACAAGCCCAACGACGACGAGCTCATCGTCGTCGGCCACTGATCCCGATCGTGCGTGGAGGGGCCGGGGAGGATGGATCGGTTAATGAAGCCCGGTGTCGTCATCGATCAGTCCTGATCCTTGGCCGGGCCAACGTATTAAGCTGATAGGACTTGCGTGTTGTTTCATTGTTCCATTGATTGTTCCTCGTTAACGAGTGTATGTGAATCGGTTGACGCTTATTATTATAGAAACCTTACAATGTCCGCACTGGTGGTTCACCCTAAAGCCTTCTCTCCTCTAAATTTTGAGGAGTGCAGCTTCTCTACAAGCCGTATCAACCTCCTCAATACCATCCTTTGCACATGAGAAAGACGTCTCCACCATCCATTACCATGAACTAGCAAGTCATTGAAGCAACGGGACAAGAGACGTTAGAGATGAGGAACCCCACAGGGAAGATCAAGCCATATGTGGTGCTGTCGGGCAGGTAGACAATGGTCCTGTAGATTGGGAGGAGTAGGCCGTGGCATCTGGAGAGGTGCACATCTATGTGGTGGACGGCGGTACAGCATTATAAAGGAGAGGAACGCAATGAGAATGGTGGAGAAACAATAGGAACAACGAAGGAGGAGAAGCCATGTGGCCGGCAATGAAGAGAGAAGGAAGAAAGAGCTAGAATAAGAATGACATTAGGGAACAAGTGCCACATGTCGTCTGAACCTTGATAGGTTGGCCCTATACCACATGGATGATGCCAACACTACATATGGAGAAAAACAAATGATTTAAACATTTCGAGAGGTCAAAATACCAAGGCTTCCAGAATCCGGATGACATATGAAAACCAAATTACAGCAATACTTGGAGGTGGTCAAAAGGACTTCTTCCTCGTATTCACATGTCGTCTGAACCTTGATAGGTTGGCCCTATAGCCACATGGGTGATGCCAATACTACTTATGGAGAAAAACAAACGGTTTAAACATTTTGAGGATATGTCTGCTATGGTGCAGCTATTCTTCAGCAAAATCTTCGGTACCTCAGCTGCGCGCGAGCGGAACCTGAACGCCGTAGGGCTCAGCCCCATCGAACTCTCGGCCCTCGACGCACCGTTCACTGAGGAGGAAGTTCTGGCCGCCATCAGACAGCTGCCCACAGATCGCGCTCCCGTCCCGGACGGCTTCACGGGGGCGTTCTACAAGGCGACTTGGGGCACGATCAAGTTCGATGTGCTCTCTGCCCTGAACGCGTTTCATTCCGGCCGTAAGCGGGGGTTTGAGAAGCTAAACAACGGGTTCATTGTGTTGTTGCCAAAGAAGCAAGACGCGGCGACTCCGGGAGACTTTAGGCCCATCGCAATGGTGCATGGGCTGGGCAAGCTGGTTTCCAAGATCCTTGCGTTGCGGCTCGCTCCTTTCATGCGCACCCTGACCTCCTCCAACCAAACTGCGTACGTGCGGGGCAGATCCATACTGGACAGCTACAAGTACGTTCAGTGTGCCACTAAGATCTTTCGGAGGAAGAAGGTTCCGAAGCTACTTCTCAAGCTTGACATCTCCAAGGCGTTTGACTCCCTAGCCTGGGGCTTCCTGCTTGAGGTTCTACGGGGTCTTGGGTTCAGCACCAAATGGTGCGATTGGATCTCCATTCTCCTGTCCACAGTGTTGTCCAGAATTCTTCTTAACGGCTCCCCCGGGCCACCGATCAAGCACCAGAGAGGCGTGCGCCAAGGGGATGCCCTCTCCCCCTTGCTATTCATCATTGTAATGGAGGTCCTCAACAAGTTGTTCTGCAAGGCGGTGCAAGGCGGCTGACGCAGGCGTGCTGGAGCCGCTCGGGTTGAATGCAGTGAAGTGTAGGTGCAGCTTCTACGCTGATGACGTGATTATGTTCATGGATCCGGACGCAGGTGAGGCCGAGGCGATCAAGTCTCTCCTGCAGCTGTTTGGGGACACCACGGGCCTGAGTATCAACCTGGCAAAGTGCTCACTGTCCCCCTTATCTGGCAGAGAGCCGGACCTCTCTAGCGTTGTGAGCATCCTGGGTTGCCAAGTCGCGGAGCTGCCTATCACCTACCTCGGACTTCCACTTCATCACGGGGCCATGCCCAAGAGCTGCGTGCAAAGCTTGGTAGACAAGGTCGCGGCCAGGCTACCGGCTTGGCGGGGATCGTTGATGACCAGGAGCGGGCGCCTGATCTGGATCAAGTCGGTGATGATGGCGGTTCCCATCTACTCCATGATGGCGATTGGGCTTCCGGCCTGGGCGAGGGAGGACATCGAGGCCTGCTGCAGGAGGTTCTTCTGGGCGGGCGCGGACGCGTCTGTCCGTGGCAAGTGCGTCGTCGCTTGGCCGGTTGTGGCGCGGCCACTCGAGTTCGGCGGGCTAGGTGTCCTGGACCTACATCTCATGTGCACGGCCCTGCAGGTGCAGTGGCTCTGGCTGCAGCAGTGTTCAGACGACGGCGATCGCGCCTGGGCCGACCTGCCGCTCAAGATTGCCCCCGTGGCCCAATGCTTGTTCCGAGCTTCCGTGACCGTCGAGGTGGGCGACGGGCAACGAACGCTGTTCTGGCAAGATCACTGGAATGGCGGCAAGTCGGTGTAGGACGTGGCTCCTTCACTACTCGAGTTGGTGTCTAAGCGGACGAGATCCTCCCAATCCGTCGCCACAGCGCTGACGGGGAGCCGCTGGATCAGGGAGCCGCGGGGCGGCCTCACTGTCCAGGTGATCGCTCACTTCCTAAAGCTATGGGATTTGATTCAGGGAGTATGCCTAGTGCCGTCAAAGCAAGATAAGCTGATATGGCGGTGGTCGGCCGATGGGCGTTTCAGCGTGCGTTTGGCTTATTTATTACTTCACGAGGGCTTGCTGCACCGGCCAGAGATTGCCATTGTCTGGGCGACCTGGGCGCCATTGCGGGTCAAGTTATTCCTCTGGCTCGTGTGGCAGCGGCGGCTGTGGACCGCGGACAGAAGGCTCCGCCACGGACTTGACTCTAGAAGCACCTGTTATCTATGTGACGCAGCGGACGAGACCTGCTGCCATCTGCTCATCGAATGCAACTTCACTCAGGCGGTGTGGGATAGGTTGTTGTTGCCGTTGGGGCTTACCAAGCCGCAGCCAACGGACTGCGACTCCATCCTAGAGTGGTGGCGACGGCTGAGAGTGCTTTGGCCGGCTAGTGTGCGGCGTGGGGGGGACTCGCTTCTCGCCCTAGTCTCTTGGCAGGTTTGGAAGGAGCGGAACGCGCGTTGCTTTCGGGGCGAGACCTCCTCGGTAGACGGTGTTGTGTACTCTATCAAGAGTTGCGCGAGTGAGTGGGTGAGAGCGGGCGCCAAAGCCCTGGGTTGTATTTTTAGCGAGTAGTAAGCAGGGGTGATCTGGGCCAGGGCACCCGGTCGTGTACTCGTAAACTCCTCTTCTTTTAACAAAGATACGCAGCTCTCCTGCGTGTTCAACAAAAAAAATACCAAGGCTTCCGGATGACATATGAAAACCAAATTACAGCAATACTTGGAGGTGGTCAAAAGGACTTCTTCCTCGTATTTATATGTTTTTGGCTTAAGTTATTTTATATCGGATATGTTTTTGGCTTAAGTTATTTTATATCGGCCCATCTCGCACGACCAATCAACGAATCAACTATTTCTCTATATATGTGTTGCTTTTCTCTTTGATTTTTTTCGTTTTGTTTCCTTTTCTTCTTTAGTTTTGTTTATTTTCTCGTCCACTTTGTTTTTATTGCTTTGTCTCCTCCTAGGTTATAGGATAATATTTGTGTTATAATCTCTGAGTACATCTGGGGTCTCAATATTTAGTTGGTTTGAACATTTCACTTGTGGTACTAGAATAGTTCTCATAAATTTTTACCTATTGAACTGGAGCATTTTTCTCCTAAACCTGAAAAAACCGCTCATGAAGATTGAACTATTTGGTCCCAGACCTAGAACAAATCATAAAGCTGAAATATTATTCTGCTAAATTTAAAAATTGTTCTGGTCCCACTAGAAAAAAAAAACGCAAAAATCATCAAAATACACTTACATATGGTTTTATTGTTTTAAACATTTTATTGTGTTTAGATGCCACATGTAGAAATTACGGCTTTCTAAAATTCCGGTACTTCACATATTTACCATGCTTGGTTTTAGTAATTTAGTTTTTTTTTATTATTATTGAGGGGTAACACATGTTCGCTTTTAGTGCAACATTGGTTAAGTCTTGAGGAGGCAGAAATGGTATGCGGGCCGAATAAAATGAAGGCCTGTGCGCAGTTTATTATACGTGGGCTGGCGGTCCAATAACAACAAATCGGAGAAGAGAATAGTGTTGGTTGTGCGGCCGGGCCTAGGGGGATCCCGGTAAATACAATGTGTATACGTGTTTTGTAAGGATAAAAATTGAATTTTAAACTTTTAAAAATTCATTATAATTCGTTGCGCATGAAAGATGAAGGCATGGCCCATGGCACTGCCATGACGGCGTTGCGCGTAGCATAGTACGTAGAGTATTTTTGACGGGACTCGATCGATCTACTGGATGGGTTCCCCTCCGTTCCGTCCGTGCATGTGCAGCAGCGGTAGTGCCGCGCCGGATGCGGCATGGAGGGGATGCGTGCACAAGGCAGCAGCCAAGGCGGCTTCGACGGCCGTGCGTGTACGCGGCATATGCCGGGCTGCAGGGGCAGGGGAGCGCAACATGCGCGACGTGTGTCTCCTTCCTGTGCCCGGCCGGCCTCTCCTCACCGCTCGGCCTCCACACCATGATCATTGCAGCGACTACGGTGTATATAATGTATGTATGTACCCACTTTGTCTGTACAACCTACAGCGACCCAGGAGGCATGCAGGAGTACGTAGTTAGTGTACGCTAGCTAGCTGCAGCTTCCCTTTTCTTCTCTTCTTTTTTTCTCTCTTCTGAAGTGAAGCGAATGAAGCTGCTAACGGCCGGCCGGCCGGCATGCATCAGATCATGATTCTTCGTACTATGGCTGTCTATATATCTAATAAGCACGCCGTTAATTCCAGCTACCAGTTTTGACCGCAGCATGCATGCAGCTGGGGTAATAATAAGTAACCGGGCCGGCCCGGGGGTTAAAAAGCGGGGAGAGGGGGGATGATTTTGTTGGGTTAGCGCGTGGGAATCTGATTAGTGAGGGCCTGGCACGCGCCACCACCTGAGCCCGGAGCCCCTCCCCTCCCCCGGCCCTGCCCCTATCATCACGTCAACCACCTAGCTGCAAAAGTCTACCTATATACCCTTTTGCGTGCGCTTTATTTGCCTCCTGCACCTGCGTCGTGGAACCACCAACGACATATCATAATGCACACTGCTGGGAGCGAGCGAGCTAGGTGGCTGATGGTCCACTCATCAGTTCAACCCGGCCCCATGCATGATCGAATTACTACTGCATCGTCATAATACTTACTTATATATCATCCTTCATTTGGTTCAGTTCAAATGTTAATATTTTAACACGTACTACTACATATATACTGAAAAAGGTGTAGAATTATCCATGGAGTATGAAGATTACAGATGCTCATGCAGACAGAGAAAGAAGGGCCCAAGTTAGCTTTCTGAACTGTAATGGATAATGGAAGAGAAGCTCATCAGAAGCAGAGGTCGAGATGCAGCATATGGTGCGAAAGGAGTTGAAGAGAGACCAAAGTAATAAAGAAAACCATTATACTTTATGATGATGACAGACAGGGGGAGAGGAGATCAGGTAGAGCAACCCTATGCCGGGCGTGTCCCCTGCGCCGGTGTCACGGCAGGGCCGCTTTGGCGCCGCTGTCCCCGGCCGCTTTGTAGCAGGCCAGTGTTCTGATTGCCCGGCTACTCTGCCTGCCGCCTTTCTTTCTCTCAGTCTCACACCACACGCAGAGAGAGAGAATGAGATTGGGTGTTGCTGCATTGGTTATTAACAAAGGGATTGTATAAGAAACTGGGGTTGCAGACAGATTTACGTGCAAGGTGCTAGTAGCTCCCGAATAAGAAACTCCCAGCCTTTTGTACGATCGAGCCTCCCAGGCTTCTTTCTAGGCGCACACACATTCTGCGCTCCTGCTCCCGATGCTGCCCCCACCTAATAATAAGCCATTTAACCTACCTAGGTCTTCGTCTTCCTCGTCGCCTTCTTCCTTCCTCCGATCCCCTCCAGCTCATCCTTCTCCACACCTTCTCCATGTAATGGCATTATCAATTAGTGTAGCAAAGCCTGAAAGCCGCTGCAAAAATTCTCGTAGTTATTGCAATTACTAACTGATGAAGGCCATATTCATCATCCGCAAAACGCTCGACCTACCCCACTACTGTATGCCGACCGTTCATACATGCAGCTGTGTAATAAGAGAGAGAGAGAGAGAGATGCACATATATCTTTTCATCTGCCCTTGCTCATCATTCTGCTCACTACCCTCCCTCATGGAGGCCAAGCATAAAAACCCCTCGTATGCTAGCTAGGCCCCCTCCAATATGTGGCCGGTCGTCCTTTCTCATCCTCTTCATTCTTGCCCTAGAATCACATCAGCACCGCGTTCTTGGTCCGTATCTAAGCTCCTCCATGGGCCCATGGCTGCTACCTAACCTCTCAATAGCATATATAGTGTCGATAGTAGTCAGGTGATCGATCTGTGAGATCTACATGATATGCATACCATTTTCAGGTGTTTCATTACGCTTCAATTAACCCTATAATACTCACAGATCGCCAAAAGTTGGCTCTCCCCACTAGCCATGGTTTCACTTCTGATCGATGAAAAGCAGCATGATCATTCCGATCTGGTATGTAAGTAAATACTATATATATCCTTCTTGCTGCAGATTATGATCTAACTATATATGCAAGTCAGCATATGATCTATTGTCTGTTAAGCTTGATCTCTTGCTGATTTCAAGATTTCTAGTGTTTGATTTGTTTTCATATCAAAGTTGTAGGTGATGCGAGAGTGTGGGAAAAGAAAATCCACCTATGTCTGGGGCTCTGGGCAAGGCTAGCTGCAAGCCATATGAAATCTCCATCCATGCAAGATCTCTGCATGCGTGGTTGATCAATGGAAAGAGCGATATTGGTGAGGTTCAATCCGATGGTAGGTTTTACAACAGCTGTAAAATCAGTATCTGATTGAGCCGCGCCAATATCTCTTCCGCCTATATTTTTCCCTCTATCTATTGGCTCTGCACAGGCCGGGTTGTTCATGGCACACAGGTCAGCCTCATATTCCATGTCGTTGCATTGGCATTATTTTTCGTCAAAGCAACGAGTAACTGTTTCTGTAGATAATCTGTTATAAAAAAGGACACACAACCAACTAGTAATTATCATCATACATGTTTTGCAGGAGGTTAATTGTATCTATGAATAAATGGACACACAATCAATGTTAATACACAATCTCGTCTAGATTCTGATCAGGCGCTGTTCTCCATTAATTATGAAGATATTTGGTATAAATGCACAGATATTATAGTTTCTCCCTTAGTTATTCTAACCTTTATCCATAAAATACGATCGATACATCATTGTCCAAAACTATCAAGATGGAATATATGCTTTTTGTTTTTTTTTCTTTTTGTGTTGACATGATGGATTTTGACCTTGCCCAGAAACACTTGCAATATTTAGCTAAATAGTATCCACTAATGTTAATTAAAAATTCCTGTTAAATGTGAAATAAGTAAATATTGCAAGATGTGTATGTCTACAAAAAAAAAGGGCAATCAGAATGAAATAGGATTGGGTGAATTTAAAGAACGCACCCACGAGATAAAAATGCACATGACCATCAAGATACATACACGCATGCATATATTCGGTTATGTGTGAATATATATTTAAACTCATAAGACCATCTTCAGCGGATCGTATATATGGGATGTCTATAGTACAAAACGACATTGAGGAAGGGAGGTGGTTGGAACAGTGATAGGCAAGGATGGATATACGATCTGTTGGAGATGGTCTAAGATTATATGGCATCCAGACAACCATCATTATATATATCTCTGTATACGTACGAACCAAATATTCCTCTACATGATTCGACATATCCACGATATATACTTAGTTAATTTCATGCATGAGGCCTATAGTACTCTCTAGGTAATCACTTGATTGGCTAAGTAAACCAAAAAACGAAGAATATGCCTCTTCTCATCAAGGAAAATTATTTCTACGTCTTGAGATTTAGAGGCTTAGTGGTGGACCCAACCCAAAAACTTTATGTGAGGCGAACTTGAATAACAATTAGACCAAACGATCTTCACGGGCACATTCAAATATTGCAATCACAAATTATAGAAAATTAGCGTAGTAGCAGACGAACAACTCGAAGTAAGGTTTAAGATAATACCTCTAAGTCTCAAGAGTAAATATTGTTCTTGCACCGAACAATTAAAAATACGTCAAAAGAAAATGGATCCGCCTGTAAATTTAGTACATCTAGCGCAATTGGTGGGTATAACAATGAAGTAATCATTATTTGCCTTAAACATTGTTGAATATTCCTACAATATACATATCAATAGTAAATCACTAAGCGCGTCTAGGTCGTAGAGGAGGTTTTGTTGACAAGTTCGCTCTCTGGTTGCTTTTATTGCCTTCAAAAAACTCTTCTTAATCATCACTATCCAAGTCATTTAAAGACTTGGGGGTAGCACTCAACTTTGCAAACCAATTTTTCAAATCTACACACAAGGATATCCGCTATGCTCTAGCAATGGCTTAAATTACCAAAACAATGAAATCTAATTGAAATGCAGAATCCAGAAGTACCATTTGTTTTAGTATTGTTGCCGGTGGCAGGAGTTCGTAGAGCCTCTGACTCTGCCTCGGCGCCTCCGCTGGAGCCGTAGCTGCTCCTAATCCTGATGCTAGACCGTGGCCGCGGCGGTGCCAGTCAGCGCCAGTGAGGCAGTGACAGAAGGTGCGCCGGCGTCTCATGCCTCCTCTGCCTTCATCAGGTTCCGCCGTTGTTGTCGCGCCGGCCGGCCGGCCGCCGACAACGGCGACCCAAGCAAGGCGGCCGAATGCTAATGGATTCCATGTTTTGGGCTTCGCTAGAAAAAATATATGGCCCAGAGCCGCCCAGTAAGCACATAGCGGGCTAGCGGCTTCAGCCACGCCGCAGTTCCGGCAGTCGTGACCGCAGTACGCGGCGGCCGTCGCGATGACTAGTGAGCAACCGATTGCTAAACGGCCGGTGGTTGCTACCACCTACGTCCAATTTATAAGTCGATTCGTTTTATAAATCGTTTAAGCTTTTTTCACAAAGTTTTACCAACTCAATTTATTTAAAAAAATTTATGAAAATATGAAAAAATTGAAGTCATAATTAAAGTATATTGTATGCTAAACTAAATCACAATAAAAATAAATAATTATAATAATTTTTTTGAATAAGATGAGTAAATCAAATTTGATGTGAAAAAAGTTAAACAATCTATAAACAGGGACGGAGGAAATGCAAGGCTAGTACTACCTTCGTTCACAAATGTTGATGCAATTTTTTTTTTCACAACTTTAATCCTTAGTATCATTAAAAAAATGTTCAAATATGTAAAAATATGAATCATACATAAACTAAATTTAGTAATAAAGCAAATGAAAATTTATTATATTTCTAAATAAGACCAACGACTAAAGTAAGTCATCCATGCCATACATATGAACGGAGGAAATGGTAACAAATAAATGGACGGCTCCTCGTGAGCCTTGTCTCACCGGCTCCTCGGTCCATTCACTATGCTCTTTCACCAGCAGCCAGCAGCTTTAAGGGCACCCTAAGACGTAGTTTGGACTTTGGCGACTCTTGAGTTGAAGTGAATTGAAAAGAGTTAAAAAAATAATTTATTGGGGATTTAAATCCACGCGTCAATCTTCTCCAATCACTGAGTTGCCGAACTAGGCCTAAGAGACTGTTCGGCAGCAGCGTTAACGCTGCCGCAACAGTATCAATGTTGCTTTCCCACCGTACGATGCAAACAACGTGTGGTTTGTGTTCTAAAAATTTGTGTTGCGGCTGCGTTAACGCACAAAACGAACACAACCTAAGTGAGCTTGCTCCTGGACGTCCTCGACACCAAGTCAGTGAGAGCCTCGCAGACAATGGATCTACGGCATGCTGAAGCGCGCCCTATATGATGGCCGGATGGACACCATCGGTGATACTTCGCATCACATTTGGTTCGTGTCTTGAACCGTGTGTCGGTGTCCATCACTAGATGTTCAAACCACGAACTAGCAATGATATAAGTGGATTTCGCTACCAGTTGGTAGTTTGAACCACGTGAAAAAATAGCTGTCGCACAATTAATAAATTCATAATTTTCTATATGGATTTGGATGAAGGCAAATTTTATATCAAAATTATAGAGCTCAGTGAGATCTACAACTTTGTAATTGTAACTATTATCAATTGAGTTTGTTTATATACTAACAATCTAGTTTTGTTTGAAATCCAAATTTTAAATGCCTAGACAACCTCGGATGAAGACGCATTTGATACAAAATTCCATGGTTCAACGAGAACACATGCACGCACGCCCTATCTACATGCACGCACGCCCTATCTACACCTCTGAGAAACTATCTTTTTAATGGAATTTGACTTCGTCTTTCGGTCATTTTCCTAGCCACTAAAAACAGTTTAACTTTGACATCTTGTTGCATCTCTAGTACATTAGGTTTTGTTTCCAACGATGCTGCAGGCAGCGCACGCATCGCCGGTAGGCCTAGCTAGTTCCCGTGGCGTGGCGTGCCACGCGACACCACCGCCTGACTTCGTACCCTCTCCACTGCTCCCTCCACTCCTCCTAAAGACCGTCGTTTTAAAAAAGTTAGAAGTCAAATTTTTAAAACTTTGACTATATATAATTTTTATATGATTTAGTTTTGAATGTTGAAAGTCATATGTATAGATTTATCTTAACAAGTATTTTTTATAAAAATATAAATTTCTTATGATATTTATTTTTATTCTAACAAAAATATTGGCCAAACTTATATTTGGGAGATCGTGTCGATATTCAAAACAACACTCTTTTGGGACCTGAAGGGAGTATCTACCAGAAAATCACTAGCGCAACTCGCGCGAGAGTGCGTGCGGACGATCGACGACGGCACAACGCCCAGCGTGCTTGAGTTGACCATCTCTCCATAATCACCACCACCTGATATGATGATTGGAAAGCCCTCTCTCATCCACCACCCATGCAAGCAAAAATTCCCCCAGTTTGCGGGTGGCATTCCTTGCATCTTGAATAATTGTTGTGAAGATGTTGCGGTCGGTGAGCCGGAAAGCCAGTTAATTGAACGTACCTAAGCTGATAAACACATAAGTACTACACGTACGCGACACGACACGCATGGGCCGCCAGTGCAAGGTGCAGTGGAATTTTTTTATTTTAGCCCTTTTAGCGATCTATTTTTATAACTAGACTTTTGGTGAAACTATTTTTAAAAATAGACCCAATGCTCGCCGCTTTAGGCCGAGGGTTAACATGTCAGCATTGGTTCTCGTAGAGTCGATATCGCCACGTCACCGTAAATGTGGACACCGGTGCAGGATGTCGGCGTTAAAGGACAGAGCGCCGAGCTCAGGTTGCTTGGCGCGGCGCGGGATCACGCCGAGCTAGCTTTGCATGCATGCTGCAACAGTACAAGCTAGCAAGGTGCTCCTTTGCACATTTTGGCACAAACGTTCAATACCTTATGAATTTCGTGTGAAAAAATATAGATCCAATAGATGTAAAATAAATTCTATAAAATTTCTAACATTATCCTCATCATTCTAAAAATATACATGGATAAAATGTTCGTTAGAATTTCTAGAAAATGACTAATTGTCTAATCAAACTTCTGTTTATGGAACAAGGGGATATTTCAAAAACAAATCGCAAAGAGAGAAAAAAAATCATGTATATAGTTAAAAAAAGCAAAGGACCTATTTCACAAAAAAAAATTACAAAGAGATAAAAAAAATATGCATAGGCACACATGTATCATGTATTCACATTAAGCTAATACAGTTAGGTTCAACCGTTCAAGTATAGGCACATCTAGCAAGCAATATATGAACGTATAGGTGTATTTAATTTGCGCAGGTCAGCTGGTGGTCTCCCGTGGATCTCTAGACTCTGTTAGTTTCAAAACAATTTGGACTTAGCTGTATTCCTAAGGACTATACATAAACGTGCATGCATGGATGTCCTTGCAAAAGCGTGCAACTAAATTATCTGCTAACTTGCTTCTTAATTGATCTTCTGGACCAGGACGTGTTAACATACATGTACACCTGGAGAAGTTTAGATGAATAGGAAATCTTGAGCACAAGTTGAGACATTTTAAGAAATAGTATATGAATTTATAAGACTAAAAATGTTTTATTAATTGTGCATGAAATGAAATATATAATCACATCGAAACATAACTATTTGATGAAATGTGCACCGTCATTTTAGAAGAGCACAAGTTAGATTAGTTTTTTTTAACTATACATGATTTTATGTAAAATGGGATAGAAAATACAAGTTTCCCATTTTTGTCTCTTTGTAATTTTTTTTGTGTGAAATAGTTCCTTAGTTTTCTTAACTATACATGATTTTTTTTTGTCTCTCCTTGTGATTTGTTTGTGAAATATCTCCTTATTACATGAGTAGAAGTTTGATTATACAATTAGTCATTTTCTAGAAATTCTAACGAACATTTTATTTGTCCATGTATATTTTTAGAATGGTGAGGATAATATTAGAAATTTTATAGAATTTATTTCATATCTATTGGATCTATATTATTTTTCACACGAAATTCACAAGGTCTTTAACGTTTGTGCCAAAATGTGCAAAGGAGTACCTTGCTAGCTTGTACTGTTGCAGCATGCATGCAAAGCTAGCTCGGCGTGCTCCCGCGCCGCGCCAAGCAACCTGAGCTCGGCGCTTTGTCCTCTGACGCCGACCTCCTGCACCGGTGTCCACGTTTGCGGTGACAATGCGATATCTGCGCTACGAGAACCAACGCCGACATGTTGACTTTCGGCGTGCTTCCCTAAAATGCCGAGCATTTAGTCCATTTTTGTAAATAGTTTCACCAAAGATCTAGTTATAAAAATAGTTTGGTAGAAAGGCTAAAATAAAAAAATTTCACGCAAGGTGCATGCATCTGGCTCCAATCATGCATGCCACTGACGCTATCGATTCAGCGCAATGCACACCCTTTCAGTTTCAGAGTAGGTGGATAGATAGGCCTGTTTGGAGATTCTCAAAAATCTTATTCCAAAAATGCATATGCATGGTGTTTTTACTGTTTAGTATCCTGGCTGTGGTGACCTTGGACAGGCCTTGGGAGTGCAGGCAGGCAGCGCGTGACAGTGAGTCCAAACGGGTGGGATTCTAGAGAGGATTTTATCTGCACGGTACAAATTAAAATCACAGTATCCGGTTTCCCTTGATAGGTACAAGACACTGGCAACATTTTTTTTAGCGTAATGGCATGTGCCTTTCAATTAAGAGAAATAGAATCGACCCCGTTTTAAAAAAAATCGAGGCGGAAACCTATACAAAACGCGCGGTTTAAAAACTGGCTAAACGCCACCCTAACGACACCCCAACTGATGCCCCTTGTGTGTTATCGTTGCGATGTTGCCGAGCTCGTTCCGAGAGACGAGCAGCTCCGATTTCCCATAGCGGGCGACACGGGTAGCCAGAGACAACCGACACTACCTACACAAAGGCACCAGCCCTCAAGGAGAAAGGTCGAGATGTGCCATCGTTGCCGAGCCTCAACGCACCCCCATGCGAAACAGCTCCGACTCTTCACCACCGAGCTTGGTCCAACAACGTCGGGTACCAAAAGCAAGCAAACATCAGGAGCAGCTCCGACTTCCCGTCACCAAGCCAACACGAGTGACGCAAAGCCCCCGTTGGACAGCGATCACCCAAGCAGAGACCGGAGGTCTTCTAGATGACGCCTTCAAGAAGGAAGACGACGCAGAAGCGCCGCCGCCACCTACCAAGCATAATCTAGACAAGGTCTCCCCCGAAGACTCCAGCGGAGACCTGCAACGTGATGACCGCCGGGACCATGGTAGAAAGGCTGCAGCAGCAGCCACTGTAGTCGCCACACTGAGGCCAAGTCAAGCGTCGTCGCCCCACGCTGTCCACGACGCGCCCACCCTGCGGGATCCATGCCCACGCTTGCGACAACGCCAAAGTCGCTGCCACAACACGTCGTCGAGACCCCGCCAGCGGCAGCCCAGCCGAGAAGAGGAGCTCCCAAATCGACGCCTTCAGGAAGGTATAACGACGCCCTCAGGCGTCGCCATCGATGGCTTTCGCCAGGAAGTACAACCTCCTCCCCCATGGACCGTCCCGAATGCCACCAGCAGGGGGAGGTAGAGATCCACCCTCCCACCACTGGGAGAAGGGGGAGAACCACCGGGAGTCGCCCCCGGCCCCCAAGGCCGCCAACCACGGACGAGGAGGTCGGAGGAGGAAGACCAGAGAGGGAAGGGCGTAGGAGGGCCGATCGGACGCACCTAGGCCCCCCGCGCCGCCGGGCGCCGCGCCGCCGCCGAGCCCCGCCCGCTGCAGCGAGGACACCCGCAGGACGGCCACCCGCTGCAGCAGCACAGACCCAAGAGCCCCAGCCACGCTAGGACGCCGAGCCTGCCCGCCGCCGGCACCAGCACCACCACGCCGACGCGCGCTAGCCGTCCTTCCCGCCGAGGGTGCGACGAGCGCAGCCAGATCCGAGGAAGAGAGCCCCGTCGTCGCCATCCCAGGGTCCTGAGCCGGCCTCCGGCGGTCCCTCCGGCGACGAGGTGGAGATGTGAGGGGTGGGGTGGCATAGCCAAACCCTTCGGATAATGAAAATGCAGTATCTGGATTCTGCACGTACGAATCCGCCGTGTGCTCGTGTCCCAAACGGATCCCAACAATCTCTGAACTTGTGTGAAGCAAAGCTCGAAAGCCGGCGCATGCAGAGAAGACTGCAACAGCACAGGCAAAAATACTATCACAGAGCGACCCTAGTACTGTGCCTTGCCAACAACGCTAATCACATTGCGCTTAAGCAGCACGCGCGTTAACGTACGGAACGCACGCGCGTTCCGTAAGAAATTTGGATCGCCGGAGGGATCGGAGATTGGGGTGGCCCTAATAAACAAGGGAATGCAAGTTTTTTTTTTCTTTTTTGATAATAAACAATGCAAGTTGGTTACGAAACCCAGGCACACCGGGCGTCGGTCATGCACGATGTCTTTGAGAAATGAGACGAGATGACATGTTGCCGAAGAGAGACGCAGCTTCTCCACGGGTTCCTTTTAAATCCATTCCCCCACATATATGACATATATCCTGGCGCTGATTTGGCGTACGTAACGTGGACGCTCTCAGTGTCAGGTTGCTTTCGCCACCTACAATCGTCTGCTGCACTATCTATAGCTTTCTATAGCTTTCTACGTACGTACGTAACGATCTGCCCCGTAAACATTTCTTCAGATCCATCCAGTATTGATTTTTGGAGCGTCGAGGTTTGAACGGCGACCTTCATCCGACGAGTCGTCCAAGGAATCCGCACGAGGGCGGCGGCCCCAGCCGGTCGCCACCGCAACCAAGGCTATCCACTATGGCACTCTTCAAATTCCACTCCTTTCAACTACTTAGGGCAGCATTTGTATTAAACAATGCAAAACAGTGTTTTTGATAAACTCGTTTTCAGAAAATATATTGGATAGCCTAACAAAAACGAGTCCGTTCCATTCTGGTTGCCGATCCGTCGACGATCGACAAGGGAATTTGATTTTTGACCCTTATGAATCGCCGGTGGCGTACAGAGATCGACGATGTCGTTGTACCATCAGATATGTATGGGAGCTAGTACTGTGTAGCATCCTGCACTGCACGTCGTCCCGTCGGCGTCGCCGCCTGCCTGCCTGCCTGCTTTCAACAAAGTCCACTCTCTCGGGCTCGGCCAGCGGAGCGCGCCCGCGGAATTCCTCGCGGTTCTTCTAACTTCCACGCCCCAACTGCCAACCGCACCGCACCTGGCGGAGCGGAGAAAGAACAAATTGGCGCCACCGCGACCTCGTACGTCCGTGCCCGTTGTTGCATTTTCCACGACGCTTCCTCCCTCTCCTCGCCGTGGCGGTCGTCGGACCAGACCAGTGCATGAGCCGGTCCGTCAATGGCATGAGCACAGCGCCTTCACTTGGCCTACGCGCCGCTGCGGCGGCTCGGCTATATAAACCCCCCCAGGGCGCCACCACGCCTCCTCGGACAGTAAACCAAGCAGAGTGGAACAATCCATCGATCGTCTGCGGATTTTAAATTCCTGCGCTGCACTGGGAGTTGGCGCAGCCGCAAGACTCGCGGCGCGCGCGCAGGCGGCACAGCGCTACTCCCGGCCCCCCCAGATCCATCGATGGCGAGGAGGCCGCGGGCCGTAGTTGCCGTCGTGGCGCTGCTCGTCGCGACGAGCCTGCTGGTGGTCGCGGACGCCACCAGGCCGCTGAAGCAGCTGCCGTCGTCCTCCTCCTCCTCCTCCTCCTGCTCGTCAGAGGGAGCTGGCGGTGCTGCTGCTGCGCGTACCACCACGGTGGAGTCGCCGTTGGGTTACATCGACACGGTGGTCGGGACGGCGGCGGGGCAGGGGCGCGACGGCGCCGGTCATCACAGGCCGATGATGAACATCGACATGCTCCGCGGGATCAAGGACTCGGGCCCCAGCCCCGGCGCCGGCCACTAGGGCAGGCGATCGATCGATCGTCGGCTTTGCATGCATAATCCACGCGTATGGCAACTCACCGCCGTACGCGCTGAATGGAAACTCCATCTTTGACAGGTTTGTTTTGTTCTTTATTAAGGGATTTCTGCATAAGCTTTTGCGTATGGCAAAAGCAGTAGCTGGTACAACAAGCCGTGTGTAGGATAGGAGTACATATACAGTAGCTAGCTAGTAGCATCACCTGGTATATATAAGTATGAAACTGGACTCTTGTACGTACTTGTATGGAGTATGTGCCTTGTTCCAGGTGCATATATATACTCTGATGATAGATATCGCACTATACACTGAACCAAAAAAAAAAAAAAAGATGATGGATCAATAGAGATGTGGCATTGCACTCTGTTAATTTCCAACCTCGTGGCGTACGGAGACTGGAACGGAACTCCACAACCACAACGCGTCACGTCACGCAGGACTTGTGTGGCTGGCGCTGGAGCAAGTTGGACTCGCTCGCTGTCGCTGACCCAAGAGGCCAAAGACCCAGCGGCCACTGGCCAGTACAGTAGTCCAAGAATCACAAGTCGACGGACGAGACGATCCGGCACAGCACGGCAGCGACTTGACCGTTCGTGCGTCGCCTGGCTGCCATTGCTTCGTTCGTTGACTCGACAGTCGCGCAACGGTTTAGTCCACATGGAGAAACGGGCCGTGCCGTCTACTGCCCCCGTATCCCAGGCCCAGCGCTGCGTCTGGGCCTTAGCACGGCCTGGGCGGGATGGGGGCATGCTGGGCCAACCGCATGGACCGACGAGCAGTAGGGGACGCTTTTCATTTTTCATTTCAGCTACGACATCATGGAGTTGCTGGAATGCTGTCTTTTTTTCTTTTGGCAATGTTGTAATGCTCTCTTGGTCTCGCTGATACAGCAGGGAACCCTCCGCCGATTGTTCCGTGTTGTTCCAGTAGCAGTGGTGATAAATTTTTGCTCTAATAGCACAACCCCGTTGTTTTTTGTTCCATTTTAAGTGTATTTTAGACTGTTTGAGTAGCATAGTAATTATTGGAGGTACACGAAGGGGAAAACCTAACGAGAGCACAAGTGTCGTGCGGTGCTAATTGCTAAATTTGTGGTTTTCTCTCGTGTACTTTTGTGCATCTCTACTCTCTATCTAAAGTTCACCGTGTGGCCAACATAGCCGTGATCTGCAGTTGCCATACTTGCCATGGAACCCAGAACGCGTGCCGGCGGTGTGGAGTTCGATACAGATACGAATGTTGCTGCCACGGGCTCATGGCTGTGGCACAGAACCTTCGCTAAAACCGGCTGCTGAAACCGCAGAGAAGAATGGTCAAATTCAGCACCTCGTCATCAGCAGCAGGCACCTCGGCAAGGAAAGCCCATGTTCTTGGCAGCTAAAAAGAAGCAAATCACCGAGCCATCCGAGACGCACCAGCACCAGGCGCGCAACGACCTCATGCGTCACACCTCACCTCACGTTGCTGCCCCCCAAGCTAACGGTAGGCCAAGCTCCCCCGTCCATTTCCGACCTTGCCGACAAGCGGAAACCCCAACCCCTTTTCCGGCCTCGCTCCACCCAACCTTTTTCCCCGCGCGCGAACAAAGCGCCACCCGCTCCCCTCCTGCCTGCCGGTGAGCGGTCAGCGATCAACGACGAGAGCCTTCGTCGCTAAGCGCACCCGCCACGATCGATCCCACCCGTCCACGTCTGCTTTCGTTCGCCGGAGTTGATCTGTTCAAATCAAGCCCCGCACCGAGATGCGGCCGCACGAAAGTACGATCGTCGGGAGCGCCAGATTGGGACGAGGACCGCACGCGCGACGGCTGGAACACCAGATGTGTGTGCGTGACGTGTTCGATCGCATTATGGCAGGTGGTGGTGGGGGGTGGATGATCGTGGTCCATGGAGGTTGCGTCCGTCGATCTGGATCGTCAACTTGCCTGCGGGGTTTGTTTAAAGTTTGGCCGATTCGTTGGCGAGCGAGGAAGACGCAGGAGAGACGGCAGACAGACAAACAGACAGACACGGCGATAGTTTCAGAGTGCTCGCAGGAATGGGGGATCTCAGAATTTCTCAGATTGCGCGCGGTCGTTGCGTTTCTTTTTCTGTACATTTCTCTCCCACCCGTCCGGCCGTTCCCACGTCCTTTTCTTCTTCCTCCGTTTGCTGACTTGCTGCTGCTACTGGCTTTCGGTTTGACAGCAGTTGGACAAAATAAAAATAAACTTGGAAACCAACAGGTTTCCTACTGCTAACTCCTAGTAGTACGGTAATTAACAGCAGATTCCGTTGCGTTGCGTGCGTCGTTTCCGTTCCGTTGAAGCCCCGGTCACGGGAACCGGCCGACGCGCTCGGCGGCGGCGCGCATGACGCCCTCGACGAGCTGGGGCATGCAGAGCTCGGCGCCGCCCGCGGGGCCGCACCCGGCGCGCACGCCCACGCTCGCCATGTACCGCTGCACCTCGGCGCGGATCAGCTCCTGCATCGCCGCCATGAACTCGGGGCTGAACGGGTACGCGGTGGGCGCTGCCGCGGCGGGTGGCGGGGACGGCGGAGAGGGCGAGGGCGGCGAGGCAGGGAGCTCCTGGAACTGGCTGTGGGCGCGGTCGTGGTGGAACCGCTGGTCGGTCCCCGGGAGCGAGAGCGAGAGGGAGGTGAGCGGGTCGTCCTCCTCCGCCTCAGACTCGTGCGCGCGCCGGCTCATCGCGCAGTCCGCCGGCTCGAACCCGCCGGACCGCGCCACGGGGCGGTAAATCTGCGCGGAGGCGGAGCCGGAGCCGGCGCCGTGGCTGAGGTCGCTACGGTCCGAGCCGGAGCCGGACCCCGAGGGCGTGTCGGGGGAGAGGCTGGCGCGCTTGCAGGGGCGCGGATCGAGGTCGAGGTCCGCGGCGGCGGAGTCCGCGCCGGAGCCCGAGGCGGCGACGGCGAGCTTCCGCTTGAGCGAGCAGTTCCAGTGGTTCTTGACGGCGTTGTCGGTGCGGCCGGGGAGGAGGCGCGCGATGGCGGCCCAGCGGTTGCCGAGGCGCGCGTGCGCGCGGACGATGGCGGCGTCCTCCTCCGGCGTGAAGGGGCGGCGCTCCACCTGCGGCGACAGCTGGTTGCACCACCGCAGGCGGCACGACTTGCCCGACCGCCCCGGGATCTCGCGCCCGATCGCCGTCCAGTTGCGCGCGCCGTGCCGGTCCACCAGCCGCCGCAGCGCCTCGTCCTCCTCCGGGCTCCACGGGCCCCTGATCCGGTCGCACTCCGCCGCCGCCGCAGCCTCCGCGCCGCCCATCGATTTGGTTCGATTCGATTCCATCTCCCGGACGCCGACGACGACTCGCCCGATCCGATCCGATCCGAAGAAACACGACGCCCAGTCGACGACGAGATGAGGACGACGACGCGGTGGTGGTGGTGGGTGGGTAGCGAGGGAGCGGCGCGGCGGAAAGGCGTTTTGTTTCCTTGCGGTTTCTGTCTCGTCGCTCGCGCGAGAGCAGTTGGTTGCGGTGGTAGTGGAGAAGACTCAGGAGTCGGTAGTGGGTTTGGGTTGGGGGAAATAGTGACCGGGGAGCGGCGGGTATTTATAGCGGCGCGGCGGCCGGTGACCTGACCGGCAGCCACAGCTGGCACCCGCTGCACGCGTCGCGAGCCCCGGAGCCACCTCACCCGGCCGTACCCGCCCCCGCGCTTGTCGTTTTGCCCAGCTGTCTGGCGCGCGGGGCCCGGCGCTCAGCGACCGTACGGCGCCCTAGCAGGCCCTCGGTGGATTCGAAATTTGAACCGTGTCGCCTGCTCCCGTACCTAGAGGTGTCAATGGGACCGATGCCTGGTTAGACTCTCTCCAACGACACCCTCAAATCCTATTTTCTATCATTATTCCAACTAATTACCTCTCTGTCCTACAGTGCCGCATTTATGTTAAACAGTGCAAAACAGTGTTTTGAGGAACCCCTTTAGGGATTTCCATTGGGGACAGCCTTAGAGCATCTCCAACGGCTCCCAAAATCTATGCCCAAAACATGTTTTTGGGTGTGATTAACAAAATCAGTGCAGGTCCTCGGTGGATTCGAAATTTGAACCATGTCGCTTGCTCCCATACCTAGAGGTGTCAATGGGACCGATGCCCGGTTAGAGCATCTCCAACAGCTCCCAAAATCTATGCCCAAAACATGTTTTCGCTCGCCCATATTTTCGCTCCCAAAATCTATGCCTCTAAAAATAGCACCTCATATTTTCGCTCGCCCAAAACACCGCCCTCCGTGTACAGATATTCGCTCGCTTGCGGAGCTCCCAATCGACGAATTCGGGCCGTTATCCACGAAGAGTTCAATCGCTGGCGTCATTTTCTAGAGTTCCGTCGTCTCTGCACACCGTTGCCTTGTGCCGTGGCAAGCAACACAGCTGATTTTCACCTCCTGCTGCTACGCCGTGGATGTCCGTTGCGTTCTCGTTACCGGAGCCTCCAATCCAATCCGTGTCCAATCCTCTGGTCTCGTCGCCTTCGTCACAGGCGTCAAGGTGCATAAGAAATCGATTAAAAAAATTCAGGAATCAGCAAGTGCAGCTACTAGGTGAATGTTTGATGCGAACAAATGCACTAGCGATTAGTTGGAAAAAGAATCAGCAGACCTCGCAGGGATGAAGGCCAGACCTCATCAACGATTTTAGGGAAAAATAATGGGAACTGTTGGAGAAAAGTATATTTTCTAGTCCTAAAACCTTTTAGGGAAGTCCCAATCTAAAGTTATTGGGGTAAAAATATTAGGAGTTCTTAGAGATGCTCTTACCCATGGAAAATTTCTCTATTAGAGTTAGGGTATGGGAAGAATTTGTTTCCCATAGGTACAGATATGGGAGGAATTCTTCCCCATTGGATACGCAGGTATGGGTTTGGGGAGGCAACATCAGAATCCGATTACCCATGGGAAATGTAACGTAGTTAAATTTAATGTGCAACATGCTTAAGTCTAATATACAGCCTATCAAACAAGTTAAAGCCTAACCGAGACCCAACAAATAAAACTTAAAACCCTTTGTCTATTTAACCTAACACTTCCGCACTATTCACCTAATCATACACCTAGACTATTTACATCTTAAATTCAGCAATAATATACTACTCTTACATATTTCTTGATAATTTTTTTATATGCTCACATATTTTTTTTATTAGAGATGGGGTTCCAATGGGGACCCGATATTCGAATGGATATGGGTATGGAATGAGTTTTATATCTACGATGGGTATGGATATGGAGATGGGGATAGTTATAGTCCGATGAGATGGGTCTGGGGTGCTAAAATCCGGCAGAGAATTCTGCGTTGACATCCCTACCCGTACCCGTACCCGTACCCGTACGTGGGGGAGCGCGAGCCGCGAAACGGCTGGTGGTGCCGTTGCGATGGTAATAACGGCCAACGGACGGGGCGGAACTGTGTGGAATAGAACCGCGGGGCCCGGTAATTCCGGTAATCTCACGGCGTCTGTTTCCGTTTGGCTTTGGCCTCCATGCACAGTAGTAGTATAACGGCGCGGCGAGGCAGCTGTTTTCTCGTTCTCGGGCCATGAAAGCCCGTGGCCACGATCGCACGCTCGCCGTTCCGTCGCATCGCAACGCGACAAGGAAGGCGGGGGCGGAGAGCGGTGGAGTGGACTGGAAACCACCCACCGGGTGACGCGGAGCGGAAAGAGAGCCGCGCCGTGGACTCGTGGCTGTACGTGCGATGCGTGCCCAACCAGAACCGACACGAGCCGCGACGCATGATGGGTGGGACCCCGCCAAGGCAAAAGCAACGCAAAGCAGCGGCGGTGAGGCGACGCGACCCGCGCCCACCCATCCGGTGGCTGGCCGTGCTTATCCGGCCGCACGGAACGGTCCATCCCCCCCCTGCCGCAAGGCCGGTACACGCACGCGACCCCTCGGCTCATCACGACCGTCCACGCCACCACCACGTGGGGGCCCTGGCCCTGCCCGCGCGCGCTTGCAACCGTACAGGCGCGTACCGCCCGGTACGTACCCGCGCTCCTGACCCTGACCGGTGGTCCCGCCGGGATGGGGCGCGGGAGGGAGGTCGCGCCAAACCGGCAGTTTGGGCGCTGCAGGGCGATAGGGAGGGAGAGGCAAAAGGACGGTCCACGGGCAGGCCAGGCTGGCGCGCAGATTTTTTTTGTTTTTGATTTGAAAAGCGGCGCGGTTTCGTGGGTGGCAGTTTATGGCTCGTGGGCGGGGCGTGGCCCCCGCGGCGCAGCGCCACGTACGTACTAGTGTACTGTACGTAGGAGTACCGCAGTTTGCCGTCGCCGCTGGTTGCTCGTGGGACGCGACGTGACACCACAGCGGCGGCCGTGCAAAGGTCGAGCTCCGGCTACACGAACTAGCCTCGCAGTCAGATCAGATCAGAGCGGCAGGATGGACGGGGTCGCCGCGTTCACACGGGGGGCCGGGGGGCAGCGACCAGCGGCAGCGAGTGATGAGTCACCCAGGCAGGCGCAGGCAGTGGGACGTGGACGCGCGGCGCCCGAGGCGCGGCCAGGCTGGCGGGCATTGAACGGCCCCCCGCCCCACCGACAGGAGCCGGTACGCCCCGCGGCCTGCGGCACTAGCACTGGGGGTGATGCCCCCAGTGCCAGTGCCAGTGCCAGCGCCTGCCAACCACCGCGGCACCCCCCGTCCCGGGTGCGCACTCCGCGCGCCCCGGGGCGGTTGGCGCACGCGGCGGGCAGCTTCCTCGCACCTTCCTGGGACGACTTGTTTATTTATCGTTCATCAGCGGGGGCGCGCGGACGGGAGGGAGATCTTTGCGCATGTGCGCGTGCAGAAACTGCAGGTGTGCGGCCCCTGCCCCGGGCGGTCTCTGCGTGTGTGGTGGGTTTACCTCTAATTAATTGGTCTCCCTCGGCTAATCGCTGCTTTAAGCCAGAGGGAGGGTGGATTCCTCTGCGCTGAGTGCTGACGCCCCAGCCCTAATCGCGCTGTCATGCGGGGCGATCTGCGGCGGGCGGACCCGCCCGTGCTCAGCGCATAGGATATTTGTCCGCGGGGCCGCCCGCACGGGGCACGAGGCGGGAGGTCAGGTGACGCCAGCCAGTTCCTCCAGCCCGCGGCAAAACACCCCCTGGCTCGGATCCGTGGAGCGGTTGGCTTCCAGTCCCTCCAGCCTCCAGGCTCCAGCAGTGGTTGCCAGTGCTTCTGCTCGCCTGGCGGTGATTACAATAGTGGGTGGGGGGTTCGCTCGTCGCGGACGGATAGGAACTGCTCCGGCTGTTGTGTATGTGCACGTCGACGTCGTAAACGCCGGTTTTCTTTAGATCTGAAGGTTAGGTAGCATCATCAGCTAAGCACCGGCCGTTGGTTCGTTGGCGAATAAACAAGTGGATGCAAACGCAGGTAAAGGCAGGCAGGCGACTAGGCGGGCGGGCGGGCGGGCTGGCTTTTGGAAAAGGATGGAGGAGGACAGGCAGTTGGTCAAGATCAGGATCCAGCAGGCAGGCCAGTGGCCACGTAGCCGCGTGCTCCAGATCGCCCTCCCCTCTCCTCTTCTGCTGCTGGCCTGCTGCTGCTGTCCAGCTCACGCGGTCGGGCCCTCCCTCCGGGTCGGTCGACGTTGAAGGCAGCCAGCCCACAGGGAGTAGAGGAGACGAGTACTAGCACTAGTGGAGACATCGGATGTGGGGTGGGCACGCAGCTGGAATGGTGGGGGTCATGGCGATGTCTGGTTTCGGCGGAGGTGGTAGAGGTTGTTGGGCGTGCGGAGATCGGACTTTCTGGTAGTACGTCGGAGAGATGGGCTTCGTGGTGGGCCTGAGTGATGACGCAGTCTGTCTGGTCCAAACGTCCGGGCCAGGCGAATCCGTGACGAACGTGCCCGGGCCTCACGGGTGCAGTGTATCGTGGCGACCCTCTTCGTGGGCCGCGAGTCCATGGGCTTGTGCCCGCTCATTTCCCAACCGGCCTTTTGGTGCCGTCCAGAGTTCTTTTCCGTTGTCGCTTGTTCAACCAAATGTGCAACAGACGTACCTTTTTACAAATTTTCATCAAGGCGATGTATCGTTATTTCTTGGTAAAGTGAATGGAACTCAATTTAAACCTCCATTCTTTTTTAAGGCGGTCACCCTAAGTATGTATATACTCTCCTATTCTATTTTAAGAGCGAGGATGGAATATTTTTATGATGCCATCGATCAGAGTTCATTTAGGAGGATGACCGTGGGAGGGAAATGTTTAGTGCCAATCTCTCAAATCATGTTTGTACTAATTCATTGCTACAAAGAAACCACTACTTACAGGACATTCATTATAAAAGATGATTTAAAGAGAATCCCCAAAATTTGCATATCAATTACCTACAACACAATTATTATATAAAATAAGGTTTATAAGGCCTACATGTTTTGTCGGCTGACTCTCTATGTAGGCCTAAAATAGTCTATCCTTGTTTTGCACAGCTTCAGTACACATCCCTATCTAGATAGCCGCACAATTGGGGTGTTTGGTTTGAGGAATGAATCCATTCTAAATGAGGTGATGCATTCTAAATGTGTTTTTTTTGGTGGGATAACCCCATTCCTCATTCTAGTACATTAACCAACTAGTGAGGAATGAGGTGGTGCCAGACCAATGCATTCCATTTCACGGACCAAATGAAAAATTGAGGAGCGAGAAGATGGTGGACAAGCCCCTCCTCAAACCAAACTCTCCGAAAATGTACGCACATCCATATACACTAACCACTAGCATCCGTCTATCTTAACGTCATGGATAAGTTGGGACCCTTATGCAGCATGCTTTGAACCGCTCAATCTTTTTTTACTCATTTGTGATGCAAGGAAGGAAGCTTATCCATGTTCAGTCCTGCTCCTGCATTTTGTTTGATAGACTTATGTGATCATGTATGAAGTAAGTATTTGGTATGATATATTTAGGGGGGGGGGCTTGACATGTAAGATATGCCTGACCATTGGGAATAGCCTAAATAGCTAGCCCCGCTACCTGATATGCATTTTATAGGAGAGATTTTGAATTCCAAAAACATGCTTACTGTGAGATGGAGAGAATATACTATATTATATTACCCATTTTACAAACATCTCAAAAGATCTAGTATAGAGACATTGGTAAGGACCATGTTGATGACTCAAACCACACATTTTAGCATACATGTTTATCCTTCGCTTGCTAAACTTAGGGCTCATTTGACAGGTCTCTAATACTGGGTCCGGTTACAACTCTTGCTGATACCAGATGAGGAGGTAAGAAGTAACTTCGCACAATCACACGTGAAAGTGTGAAACACCAAAGGAATTTGGGCTGATTTTGGACTCGATGAGCTAGCGAAACATTGGTTCTTCCATCTTCTCTCCTTTCTGAAGTACAAAGCTCATTTTAGGTAGTCAACCCATAAGTACGAAATTATAAGCAGTCTTGGCCCGATTTTGTGCCGTCCGTATTTCTATGGATATTGATAAATTTAAACACACAGTACAGAGCACATACATAAAATAATTCACAAATCTATCCGAAAATCAAAGCACCCTTGCAATATAATAGAATCGAGAGAGTACATTGCAACTAGTTCTCCCAAGTTTTTCTTAAAATGGTTTTTGCTTCACCATATAACTCAGGTATTAAACAAACAACCACTTAAATTTGTTTAAATAAATCATATACATGGTATAGGGTTAATCGTCACCTCATGTGTGAGCGTGTGACGAGATAAGTGAACCGCACTCGTGTAATAAACGACGTGGCAGGGCATCTTCTTGATGTTTAGTTTATTCATGGTTTGAATCCAAAGTTTCTATAATCTTAATCCACGCACTAGCCTTTTTGGATTGCGAAATTTTTTTCCTAGTTTCATATTTTTTTTGAAAAATTAAACCGTTTTCTATAAAATTTCAATAAAATTTATATAAAATTTCAGCATTCCAATCAATCCCCGTTTTGACGTAGCACTCGAGGATCCACACCCTTGGAACTTTGGAAGTATCGGACTATGGAAGTAGCGGTTGGCCCACGTTGTCCTCCACCATTCATGCGGGAGGAAGGGGAAAAGGCGGACTCCACTCGTGCGTGCCGGGCGGCCGCCGCCTGCACCGCCTGGCTAAACGCCCAAACGTCAGGATGATCTCACACACCGTGGTTGCTCGATCAGGGGTGTGTTTTAGATGGTTGAAAAAAACACTGTTCCGAACTGAAAAGTACTGTAGAATCACTGTAGCACTTTTCGTTTGTTTGTGGTAAATATTGTCCTACTATGGTCTAACTAGGTTCAAAAGATTCGTCTCGCAAAATACATCTAAACTGTGCAATTATTTTTTTATTTCATCTACATTTAGTATTCTATACATGTGCTGGCATTTTGATGTGACGGAGAATTTTTTTTTCATAGTAAATTTTGAAAGAAAATTAGGGTACTAAACAGGGCGCAGGCAGGCCGCACCGAAAAGGGGGCACGTCATTGCTGCTCTGCTTGTGCGCGCAGGCAAACAACAACAATCCGGCGAATTCTAGTTCTAGCCCGCCACGCCAGGCGCCATCACGCCACAGATCCCATCCCACATCCAGCCAGCGCCGGCTCCAGCCCCCAGATTCCCGCAGGCCGCAGCCGGCCGAGCCGATCGCCTCGCCACGCAGCCACGCTGCCCTTGCCGGCTGGGCAAGGCAAGCAGAGCAAAGCCGCCGCCGCCGCCGCCGCCCGCACGCTTCCTCCAACCCTAGAGCAAATCGAGCAGTTGCGATTCACCTAACCCGGCGCAAATCGAGCAAACCCTTCCCCTTCCTCCCCGGCGCAATCGAGGAGCAAATCCTTCCCTCCCCTCCCCGGCGCGGCGGCGCTCCGCTTCGTCGGGCGGCGATCGGCATGGATCCGCACCCGCCCTTCGACCACCAGCACCACCGCCGACCGCACCCCGGCCACCACTTCCTAGACCACAGCCACCACCACCACAACCACCACTTGCCCGGCGGCGGCGGCGGCGGCGGCGGCGGCGGCGCTGCCCCCGCGCGCTCCAGGTATGACTACGAGTACGAGTCCCACCCAATCCAGTACCTCCCTCCTCCCGACCACCACCTCCCGCGCCCCCACCACCAGCTGCCTCCACCTCCCCCGCCGCTGCCCCCGCCTCCGCCTCCCCTGCCGCACCACCGCCACGACGGCCCCCACTACGCCCCCCTCCCGCTCCGCTCCCCGCCGGAAACCTACTCCCCGCCCCCGTACCACAACCCGCCGCCTCCTCATCACCCTTACCACCAGCAGCGCCACGGCGGCGACGACGACTTCCGCGCCACCGACGAGATCCGCCGCCTCCCCATCCACCACCCCCTGCTGGCGCAGCACCACCACCCGCCGCCGCCGCCGCACCATCACCCGCAGCCGCAGCTCTCGTGGGAGGAGGCCGAGGAGGAGGAGGAGCGCCGCTACGCTGCCCAGCAGCTCCGGGTGTCGCCGCCCCCCTTTCGGAAGAGGTACCGCTGCTCGATGCACGACTCGGGTGACCTGGAGAGCACGTCCAGCTCTGGCCCGCCGCCCCGCCGCCAGAGGCAGCAGATGCACGCCGGCTACTCTTCCCCTCCTCCAGATGACGGTTTCGTAGAGAGTAGGGCAACTAACTATTCTGGTTACAGCGGCCATGATGGCTTTGTGGCGCACAGCGACAGTAATGGTAACAGGAAGATGCCGATGCCCACGCCGGCTCTGCTGCCCAGTTCGCCCAACTCGATGGGTGCTGGGTACCCGAGGCGCGCCCCGCAGAAGATTGCCCCTGCCAGAGTCTCCGTGTGGCATCGTATTGAGGAGAACCCTGCACTGTATGCGCCGCCTTCCCCAAGGAAGGTGCCAAAGGAGGTGCATATTTCGCCGAACAAGACCAAGAACTCTGGGTCTGGTTCAAAGGAATTGGCCAGCGTGGTTTCTGTGGATTGCAAGGCAAAGAGTGCTGATTGTAAGGATAGTAGTGATAGTGCAGGATTGAAGAAGAGTGCGGTGAAGAAAACCGAGAAGGTGCTGTCGTCAGTTCTTGTGAAGCCTTCACCAGAGGCCAAGGAAAAAGAAAGAGCTGTTAATAAGGTTACCAAGAAGCCTGCTAAGGTCGAGAATAATTTACCAGGCTTCACTAGTGCAGTTCCTGGGGCTGGTGTGAAGAAAGTGAAGAAGATAGTCATCAAAAAGATTGTTAGGAAGATCGGCGCCAAAGATAAACAAAGTAGTAGTTCTGTCGTCTCAGAAAAGGATAGTGTTGATGCTAATGCAAACGCTTCTGAGAAAGAAGAAGGTGAGATCACAACATCATCTTTTGAGAAGGATGCTATTTCTGCACACAATTTAGGCAATACTAGTGATACAGCTGCAGTTGGTAATAGCGTGGAGGTCCAGAAGGAACAAAATAATGATCAGGTGAAGCTAAGCACGAGCAATGCTGCTTCAGCGATTGCATCTACTGATACTCTTGACACATCAAGTGCTAGCAGGCAAGAACATTCTGGTAAAGAAAATGATAAGAGCTTCATGAATTCAATCGATGGTAAAAGTGCTAGTTTTCCTTGTGAGAATAAAAACAAAAATTCTCAAAATGAAGAAGAGGGTGAAATCCTGACTGTTCCTAGTCCAGTTAATGTTGCAAATAATTCCACAAGGATGCTTGATGCAGTGATACTACATGGGTGTGAAGTGGATAATATGGAAGAGAGCAAAATCCCTGAGGTTCTGAGTAGAAATAATGCTGTTGATACAACAGAGGTTAGTGGAAGTGGAAATGGCACGAGGGAAGAAGGTGTCTCAAATGATTACATCAGAAGGCCTATTATAGATGAAGTTATCATGACCGCGAGCAAGGATAATCGTGAAAAAGAGGGTTTGATTCTAATGGGCGCAAGTGAAGTGTCTGTTGCATCTTTAGGTAACTCTGAGGGAGTTCCCAAGATAGCAGAAACTGCTGTTACTCAGGGTGTCCGTAATGAAGAAGGTAATAAGCTGAACAATCCAAATGATGTGGCATCTGTTAGATCTTGTGTAGCCTTTAATACTGCGGACATTAATGTTAATGAGAACACCCAGATCAAACAGTGCAGAACGGTTATTGAACCAAGTGAATCTACTTCTTTTGCACAGCATGTGAAAGCCTTGAACACATTGGAAATTAGTGTTAATGAGAATATCGAAAAGGAGGGCAACGTCAGTAAGGTTGTTCAGAATGAAGCGGGCAAGAGCCTCATGGATTCAAATGGAATGAAGGTAGGAAGTTCAGATAACACTATGTACACTCCAAGTTTTGTTGTAGCAGGTGGAACTGAGGATATCAGCATGCAAAATCTTCTCCACGATGCGAAACCTGCTTTCAATAACCCAGATATTCCTGTGGAACTTAAGGATACTTATTTCTCTTATCTGCATATAGGGAGCACAATTCTGCCATCATTAGATGATGATCCTATGAAGGATTCCTCTGGTGCTGTTATTTCGAATAATGGTGTAGGAAGGAGCGCTGCATCTGAAGTAGCAGAACTGATGCATTTTCATAGATCCCATCAGTCTCCTGAGAACAATTTCTCCTTGCATTCCCATGATTCACCATCTGCATCTGGTAGCAGTGAGCATTCTGTTCCTACGGCTTTGACCCTTGGTAATAATATTTATTTCAGTAGTGCAGAGGGTGAGGAACAGCCTGAGGAAAACCGTAACCTAGTGGATGTGAACCAAGGATTTGATGATGTGAAGATGACAGAATTTGGTAGTATTGATAAAAGAAAAAGTGAATCTGGCAATGACTTGATGAGTGCAGGTGTTCAAAATTGGTTGACTCTGCCACTGACTGCTAGCTATTTGAATAATGATGCTACTGGGAGTGCCGATAGGTTAGATTTGGACCAGGCCTTGGATGAAGGTGCTTCTGTTTGTCAGGATCATGATAGTATGCCAGATATGGACCAGCATGGGAGTATTGATGTTTGTCAGGACCAGAACCTTAATTTATGTGGTAGCAGCACGCCTCAATCAGACCAGTTGGCAACAAAAGAGAGAAAGAAGGATGTTGAAAATGAGAGTGAGATCATTCTCCCAGGTTTTTCTCTCCGTTCTGTAAATGTTTTAGATCAATATAGCTATCATACAGTGGATAAACCTTTAGATAACCCTAATAAATCCATTCTCTTACCTTCAAAATCTGCTGATACACCAGGTGGAGAGTTAGCTTCTTCTCAGGTACATGTTGATCCAGATCACACCTATCACCAAAATATTGAGGATCCTGTGGCCGTGTCAAGTACACAGCCTGATCCATTATCTTCCTGGATTGAAGCCATTGTATCAGAAGCTAAAAATGGACATCAATCATGCAAATCCACTCTGCTTCCTATTAGTTCTCCAGACAAGCTATTGGCACCAAAGGAGGATAGCAGGAAGGAAGTGTCAGATTCAGTAGTTAGCTCTGTAGTAAAATCTCCTCCCCGAATTAATATTACAAGCTCCACAGTTTCAAAGGTTCCTACTAAGCAGGCAGCTTTGTCCGGTTCAGTGCGAGAGCCTCCTCAATTAAACCCGAATGCAAGGCACAGGACATGGCGTCGTGACATTGTGTCATCGTCTAATTCATCTTTACATGTTCCGCAGCCTTCAGGATTGCCCCCTAAACTGCCAGTAAGGAAGAATGTCAAAAGTCAAAACTCCTATATCCGCAAGGGTAATGCCCTCATTAGAAATCCAGCCACTGGAAATCATCCACATTCTAGTCTAGATGCTCAAAATAAATTGAATAAGCCTGTTATGAGGAGAAGCTTGAACTTTCTCAGGAAAGTTGATTTAAACGACGCTGTACCACATTCTCGTATTTCAGTTGAAAGACCCAAGACTCCCCCTTTGCCACTTCACACCAAATCCATCAATTGCGCTGTGAATGTTTCTGAGCCATCGTCTCAGAATTTGCAGCAGCAGGTTCTTGGAACTGAAAAGGAAGATTCTAGTGGGCAGGTTAACTCAGGTGTTGATAATCCAAGCATTGTTAGTTTGCAGAAATCTGAACCCCTGGAAGCTGGTAAATCAGTTTATGCAAGACCGAAGTCAAATCATCTAGTTGCTGCACAGGGGCAACATCCTAGTGACTCGAGTAACAGTTCCATGGATAAAGTTATGTTGCTGCAGCCATCCACAACATCTGATCTCTATTTCAAGAAAAGGAAAAATCAGATTATTTTGGGTTCCTCTACTTCTAATGTTACGAACGCAAAAGGCATGTCTCAGGCTGAGAATATGAAGTCAGGTGAGAGTAAAGCTCTAATGTTTGCACCCTCCAACATTAATATCACTGTGGCCAATGACAGACCACATAAAGGTAACATGTTATATAAAATATTTTCCCTTGTACCTTTAACGAAGTTGTCACTATTTAATTAACATGCCAACTTTCTCTAGTAAGCTGAACTTGATTGCAAATTGCATGTGTAATTCATATTCATAAAACAAGTAGTTCTACATGTCTTTTTTTTTTTATTCCAGCTACCTTCATCAGTGTAAGGGGCATGCTAAGTTGAAGGATTGAGGACCATAACTAAACCTGAACGTTACTATTGTCAAACTATGTATAACTCATTATAGCCTTGTAGATGACCTTATCCTGCTTTTTTTTATGATTGACTTGATGACCCCATATCGTTTGCCTACAAAATTTGATCACTGCTTTTCTTCAACTTTTATGTAGACAGCATGTTTGTCCTAAACTATTTTGCTATGGCCCTTCTTTTCTCTCTTGTCCTTTGCCTTCTTATTAGGGGATGCCACCTGGCACTTGGATAATGAAGCAAGCTAATTCATTTTAAAATACCATTTCTGTAAATTTTCTAAATGCAGCCCTGCAGACAAAAAATACTGTGGGAAGTTTCTCTCGTGTGTGGACACTTAGTGGACAAAATCCACGAAGGAAATCTTCTGTGGGAATTAGTCATATGAAGGTTTTTCCTCGCATACTTCCATGGAAAAGAAAATTGTTCTTCCAGAACTTCAGCGGCAGTCACTCATCGTTGTTGAATACAAGCGCCTTAGGCATAGTGAGGTAACCAATACCAAACTGGTCTGATCTTTCCCTATTCTCCCTCAAATCATTCCAATAAATTTGTTAATAGCAAGTCATGATCCTCTCAGAAAACTATTGCAAACAAGGAAGAGAAGTGCCATTTATACTGTTTCTAATGGTGGATTCTCTCTTCGAAAATCTGGAGTGTTAAGTATAGGCGGATCAAGTTTGAAATGGTCAAGGTCGCTTGAGAAACATTCTCAAAAGGTTAATGAGGTACCAAATTTGATCACTGCTTTTCTTCATTTTTTATGTAAACATTCTAACTGAAATCTTTTTTTTTTGCTGATCTCAAATGTGAAAGATTATTCTTGATAATTCCCTGTTTTGGAGAGTTACATTATTAGACTGTCAGGAAGGTCATCAGAACGGCTACACGGCTAGCTTGTTTCCTGGTTTTGTTTGTTAAATGTTATATCATAATTCAGGATAGTACACTTGTATAGTCTCTATGCTCTTCAATAATGAGAACATCATTTTCTTTAGTTTATGGATCTGCAACTGTGCGCTAGTTTTGGGTTATCAAACACGAGATCTGCATTCTGGATTGCAGGAAGCTACACTGGCAGTTGCTGAAGTTGAAAGAAAGAAAAGAGAAAAGAGAAAGCGGCAGTCTCTCCGTAACAAGGGAAGGACTGGTAACGCACTATCTTGGGATGGTTGAACTTGTAACTTATTATTATTATTGTATACACTGTACAATGCATTTTTCCTTTTCTCTAAAATGTAATGTGCTACTGATGTACTGTGTCGATTTCTGATTCATGCACTCTTTGTTGCCCCAGTTTACGATTCACGGTTGATTATTTAGTAATTTAACGTACCTTTGCATATTGGAACATGTTAATTTAAACTGCCTTTCTTTAGAGCAATCAGTACCTCGTCTTGAGTCATATCAGATTGTTCAATCACTCACTAGATTTGGTTCATGATTCCCATTTTTTTCCAGATCAATACTCTGCACCTGTTGCTGCCAATCAATTAATTAATACCAACAGAGCATCTTCAAATTCTGGGGTGTCATCAACTTGCGATGAGTATGTTTTGCAATTTGCACCTTGTTGCATGCTGCCTCATATTAGGAATAACAAACATAGTCATGACATCTCATCGGCTTATCTTTCTAAGCAGATATGTGCGTGTTAACAAAGGTAACCAACTGGTCAGAAATCCAAAGAAAGTAATCCGCATGCTAGCAAGTGAGAAAGTTCGATGGAGCCTGCACACGGTTAGAACAAGGTTGGCAAAGAAGCAGCAATATTGTCAATTCTTCACTCGCTTTGGCGAATGTAAAAAATCTGGTGGCAAGTGTCCTTATATTCATGACCGAGCTAAAGTGGCTATTTGTACTAAATTTCTTAAAGGCTTGTGTTCTAATACTAGCTGCAAACTAACTCACAAGGTAAGATGTTTCTTCTTGATTCTACTGGTGATCATGCTTTTGTTTTTTTCCATCATGGGTATCTGTCCTGCAGGTCATTCCTGAAAGAATGCCAGATTGTTCTTACTTTCTGCAAGGTGATTAATTTCACTGTCACTGCACCATCAGTTGCTACCTTTTCGCAACCATTTTCTTGCTTATCTAACCTGTTTGGCATTGCTGGCAGGGCTATGTTCAAACACAGCCTGTCCCTATAGGCATGTGAAAGTGAACTTGAACGCACCTGTTTGTGAAGATTTTTTGAAGGGATATTGTGCCGATGGTGATGAGGTATTTATGATATCACTAGAAATCTACTGATCTTCTTGAATTTAATTTCCGCACCTTTACCTTGAATTGGAGAGTAGGAAGGATTGTTTTTCCTGATGGATGTAGGTTGATGCTCTTCTTTATTTTAGTCTGACATGAATCACTTTAGGGAATAAAAAGTACCAAAATATCTGCACTTTTTAGTTCCTTTAATTTGGGTTATCTAATTTAATTTGCCCATGCTTTAAACTGTTGGGACCTTAGATGATCTTTTACGTGTTCTGATTCTAGACTGCTAATCTTTTTCATGGACTTGAAACAATCTATGTTACAACCAGTGTCGTAAAAAGCACAGCTATGTATGCCCTGTCTTTGAGGAGACAGGAGAGTGCCCACAAGAATCAAGATGCAAGCTTCATCATCCCAAGAAGAAAAATAAATCCAAGAAAAGCCGAGTAGACACTGTCCAAAACAACAGTTGGGGTCGGTATTTTGACACTAGCATTGACCATGGCAGCGGGGCAAGGATAGTTTCTTCAGAGGAAGAAGGGCAGAAACCAGAGCAAGTCTGCTGTGAGGATTTTGCTGACTTCATTGACCTTGGTGCTGATATCGAGGTCGCTGGAGATGTGGATACTTCAGATGACACACAGCTGATGGAATTGGACTCAGGGAATCTCAAGATGCAGGCTGAGAATCTTGAGGAGCGAATCAAGCCACTTCGGATCATGAGGACTGCAAGAGTCTGACGGGTTCTTTCACTGGAGTAGATACAGCTGATCTTGGCGATATGTTGCACTATACTTGAAGGAAGCTGAGGCGCTGACTGGAGTTTCTATTTCATGAAGACTGACTTGCATAGGGTGTCAGCTTTTGCTTTGTTGAAGGTTTGATTTTGTTCACCTTGTACATCTTTTAGGAAATCCATAGGGTTCACATGCCAGTTGTAGAGGCCGTGGGAGTTACTTGATGTACTATATGTGTTTTTTATGGTTGCCCAGAGATTAATGTAACAAACAGTAATGTACAACAAAGAGGAAATGAAAGTTTCGTATTTTATATTACACTGCACTTCTTTTGGCCACACACTTGATTTTCTGCCTTAGAAACGGCCGAAATTAACTTACAGTCTTACACAACTGACAGGCTCCTTTCGTATGTTTGGACTTTTCCATTCAAAATTGAAAGATCAATGCATCTAGATATTACAACATGAATGCACCGGAACACAACAATAAACGAACAACGAAATTCTTCAGGGTTGGAGGATTGCACAGTTTTTTTTTTTTTTTTTTTTTTTTTTGGAACAAGGCACAGGATAGCTCACGCAGTTTCGGGACCGGGGAAACGGAAACCTATGCTCGAGACAATGTTACAGTCCGCAGTAACTCCAGTGAGCTCGATACCCCAAGGAAATGTGAGAGGATCGTGTTGGCTGAAGCCTGAAAATGAAGAGAAAAAATGACAAGGAAACGATAAGTGCTCCTGTATCAGTAGGAATGTATCAAAAACAGCACTAGCTATTAAAAAAAATGGAAATGGATTGCCACAATGTCAAACAGCCGTAGTAATTTGGCTAACATAAATCGAATTAGAAAATGCATATTCATGATGAAATCTGACTAACATAAATGATTATACTATGAAATAGATTGCCACAATGTCAAACAGCCGTAGTAATTTGGCTAACATAAATCGAATTAGAAAATGCATATTCATGATGAGCATCTAACTAACATAAATGATTATACTATCACTTTGATTAATACTTTTCAGTTCTGAATCCATGCTACAATGTATGTGTGAAGATAGTCCATGCAATTTTGGACTACACAAGAATAAACATTCCCATTAGAAATAAAGCAGATAACTTCAGAAGTTTTGATTCAAAACATGAAACACCACACACGCCGTTCTTACTGTGAACTACCAAGCAAACATGAAAACAAAACTGTGGCATACCACATACCTGAATAAGAAAGATATCTAAAGCAAGAACAGGACTCTGTCCTGGTGGTATTCCCTGATAGTAGGGCACTGATGAGGCAGTGAGTGCTTTGCCTACCAAAGCACCTACAGTCGCCTGCAGGCCAAGAACTGCTGCACCCATTCCAATAACATTAAGCATGACACTGTTTCTCAGATTCTTAACCACATCCACACGTGGAGGAGCCTGAAAAAAGGAGAAAGCGGTATTAGTTTTGGCTTTGAAGCATGCCTAGAACATTTTAGCAAGAGCACACAGAAGCAAGACAACACCGCATATTTTTGGCTCCTAAGATACATAATTGTTTTCGGGAGTGGTTTCTATTCTTATTTAGCTTGCATCAGATTTCCATTAGAGCCGATAACTTCCAGCAGATTTATTGAAATATATGATTACAAGTGCTGATGGATGATGGGTGTATGATGCAGATGAGGACAAAAGGTGACTATAGACAGGTCGAAGATGGTGCCAAGTATCATAGGCTAAGTGGTGTACAGCAGCAATGATATGTTCCACAGAAACGAAATTGATATTGCAGCTTTACAGTTATTTTAGGCAATGGAAGTACCTTAGTAGGTTCACTTGCTGTTCTTTTAAGCCTTTCAGAAAGGCGGATATAACCAAATGACCGGAATACTGAGATAAAAGCCACGACGATACCAACTGCAGTTGCACAGAATGTAAATGGAGCTGTTACATTCCCTGTAGCAACTGCAGAGAATGACAGAATTCCAGCCGAAACAGTTGTACACACTAACTGAGACCAAAATCCCAGGGTACCCAAATTCTTAAAATACTGTGCTGTTTTCTCTAGCTTTTTGCTAACCTGCAAAAGAATGGTAAATAGCGATTGGCTAATACTTGAGACACATAGTATGCAGTGGTAAATAACATGTTGCAATCATGAGTGTACATAGTAAATAATATGATGGAGAAAAATAGATTGAGTGCCAGACAAGCTAGAAACGTCAATATGTTAAAAGCCTATTTATGACACAATCCCGTAAAAAGTTTGAACATTTGACCAATTTATGCACTAACAGTCAGGTAACAGAGGATAGCAGCTAACAGCTAATACATAGATTTGGAACAGCACCAGAAATCATGAGCAAACGATATCATAGTTCACATGAGATTTTGGTACAACTATATCATTGTAAGAGAACTTCTGATGGACTACAAGGCAATGTACCATAATAAAAAAAAGCTAAACAACAAGTATGGTTCTTTAATCTTGATCCAATGCTGCGCTGAAGAACCACCTCATTCCATAACACCAGCCCGCAGGAGGCATTTGGTTGCTTCTGGCGTCCTTCAAAGCAGCAGCAGCAGAAGTAGAAATTACCACGTCATTGCCTGTATTTTCCTCGAACGTTCTTGATGTGCTCTATGCTGAAATAGTCAGGATATTTGAACCTGGCTGACCGATCGTTGCAGCAGGCTGAAACAACGAGCGCGTGGTTGAAAGAACCCCAATTCCCGAGGGCACTAGACTAGCGCTCTTATCCGGACAGCAGAAATCCTAGTGGTACGGCTACTGCCTACCGGAACTCAGCAGATCAATGGAGTGCGCGAGTGAAAGGACAGAGGAGAGGGCACCTGGGCGAGCTTGGCGCGTTCGGCCTCGTCCTCCGCAGAGGGAGGGCTGGGTGCTTGTTCGGCTTCGTCCTCGTCCTCCTCAGAGAGAGGGCTGGGTTCAGAAGGACCGGGTGCCGCCGCCCCAGCTCCTGCCGCCGCCGCGGCGAGGTGGCGCGGCAAAGAAATTCGTCCGGCGGCATAGGGTGAGGTACCACCGCCGATAGCGGGCGCACGGCCGGGAGCGCAGAACCGGAGCTTCGGCGCAATGGCAGGCGACACCGGCCGCCGCCCCAGCGTCGGGAGGGGCGCGCTCGGCGGCGCCGGGGAGAGCAGCGGCGACTGCATTTGCCTGTGGGGGTTCCGCGGTCGAGCGGTTGCCGGTCACGGGCACATATATCCTGTGCAATCTGTTTGTATGGTGCAAGTCTAAAACGTCCAAAACATATCTAAATTGCTGGGTCTTTTGCTAAAGTCCAAGGATATCCCGCATGAGAATATACTCGCTGTACGTAGGATGCACTCAGTCCGGTGTCACCAACTCGTCTATTCCATCGTTTATATTTCAAACTTTACTCTATCCACGATGCACAAATAGTGTTTTGCACGTCAAAATACATGTCCTGATGACATCGGTCTCAGCCCCTCAAAAACGAGCAGCCCGGGACATCTCCTTTCGTCTCCGTCTTGCTCCATTTCCTTCTTGTCCGAGGCTTGCGCGGCGGCGGCGGTCCACGAGCTCCCCCGCATCTCCGCCTCCTCCTCGTGTCTCCGCGAGCTCTCTGACGCACGAAAATATGAAAAAATAAATTCAAATCGCAGTTAAAGTGCATTATAAGTTAAATCAAATTACAATAAAAATAAATGATAATTATGAATTTTTTAAATAAGATGAGTCAGTCAAACTTAGTGTAAAAAAAATCAAACAACCTATAAATTGAGATGGAGGAATATTTTTATGTTGGATTTATACCTGTATATGCCTTCAAATTCCATATTTGTCCTATTTCTGTGTTTTGATAATTCTATGTCCCCAAATGCCTTAGGGCTCCTTTGGAACAAAGGTTTTTCATAGGAAAAACATATAATTGTCAATCCTATAGGATTCAGTACTGTAGCAACCTTTGGAATGTAGGAAAGTTTCCTTTAGGTGTGATTTTATAGGAATTTTGTAGGATCTCAAACACCCACTCTAACCTCATTTTTCCATTCCTTTGCGTAGGATCGAGGCAAGCTGCAGCATATGCCTATTTAAATATAGTATTTGACTTCATTTCTTGGTACAAATTCCTCCTTTAATACAACTTCTTCCATGTAATCCTACTCCATATTCCTACGTTTTTCTTGTGACCTATCCAAATGAAGAATTCCACAACTGTCATATGTTTTACATTCCTCTGTTTTGCATATACAATCCTACCATAGTTTTATGTTTTTTCTATCCCTATATTTTTGCAATCCTATGTTCCAAAGGAGCCGTTAATGTGTGTTGCCTGGTTTTGGATTAAAAAAACACTCCTATTTTGACGATATAACGATATTGTTGCATCAATCGATTGAGAGCAATATAATTTTGACATGTCACGTAATTATGGCCCTTATAATCTGGTTGTAATATGTGATTGATTTATAGAAACTTATGGGCCATAAAAAGGGTCCATTCTCAGATTTTACAGAGAACAAAAAAAAAAAAAAAAACCTGACGCCCACAAAAAAGGTGAGAACTAGAAACAATCACCGTGGCACACCTCACGGCGGCCATCGCCGCCACAAGTCCGTGTGCTCTGTCCGCGGTGCTCCCCTCTCCCCGAAGATCGACGAATCCGCCGGCCACCGCTGCCGTGCAATCAAACCATGAAGGCGGTGGCGCTCGCGTCGGCTCCGGCCATACTCTCCTCCGCCTCCCTGCGTCCTCGCCGCAGCGCGGCTGCGGCCACCGTCTCCTCCGACTCGGGGCGCCCTCTCCGCAACGCGCGTGGCGCCATCCGGTGCGAGGTCGCCTCCTCCTCCGCGCCGTCGGCCGCCGGTCCCCAGGTCGCCAGGTGGGCCCAGAGGACCGTCGTCATCCCGCCGCAGCGCCGCGGCTGCCACCTCATCACCCCCAAGGTGCCTGCCTCCCCCGGCATTCGTCCCCCCTCACCCCCTCTCGTTCGTACTTCGTAGTCTAGTCATACAGAGCTTGAATCGCCTTTTCGATGCGGTGATGGTGCTGTTGTGTATCGTCTGTGGCAGATTGTAAATGAGATAAGGAATGACCTGGCCGAGTTCAAGTGTGGCATGGCGCATCTGTTCTGTATGTATTCATTCATACTGGATGCATTCAATAAATTCATGTGTGTGGTTGATTCTGTGTGTGTCAATTTTTCTTTCAGTGATGATAGGTACTTGGTTATTTAGTGTTAACGGTATAGTATGCTTTGGTGACAATCATTAACGCTGAGAAGTCTGTCCATAAGATGTGTAGCCCTGCTATAGGATGATGGTAGTGTGTGGAGTTGGTCTGCATTCCTAATTCGTTTTATATCAATGCTAGTATGGAAAATTGGAACTAAATTCGTCGGGAAGATTTGGAGTTATGATTATTGAAGGACAATTTCATAATTTGTGAGCGGATGTGCTTGGAGAGAATTCAAGTGGAACTCACTAGAACAACTATAATTTCATATTCCAAGACGTGGTTACTCCTTTTTCTTTAGTTTCATGATGATATACGTTCTGATTGGCTTCCAATGGTGGTCTTTTACACATACATAATATTTGGGTTGGCAAATTCTGTGGCTACATATTTTTGGGTGGATCATTGACAGTATTTCTTATTTTGATATCCAAAATTTGATGACTCACACAATACATAGAATTCCCCTTTTGGCACTGTACAGAACAAAAGGAATTTATAGTTCGTAGGAGACGACTTAATTTTCTATTTCATTGTATGAAGAAAAACACGAAACTATATTCATGTACTTTAGCACTTGCTGCTGAGAAACATTGAGTGTAATGACAATATATTCAGTTCATGCATTGGCGTGGTGTTCCTAGTTAGCTGAGAGAAGAAAAGAAAACTTCAGACAACAGATCTACCCTTGAACTTTATATTATATTTGATTGACTTTATGTAGATGTTCTACATTACGTAGCCTCTGATGTTTATATTTCAGACATAGGTCACAATGTTTTTAGCACTAATAAAATGGTCATGCTCTTCAGTGCAGCACACAAGTGCTTCGTTGACTATTAATGAGAACTACGACTCTGATGTCCAGGCAGACACTGAAACATTTCTTAGTCGCATTGTTCCAGAGGTGAATGACGTGATTTTTCTTGTTTGATCTGTTCATGGAGAGCAAATTAAACTGGTCTATTAATTCATTTTATTATGACCAGGGTCCATCTGCTCCATGGAGGCACACCATAGAAGGTTAGTTCTTTGACTCCTGATATGGCTTCTCAACTATTCCTTGGCACCACAATTTGTTTTCAATCATACGTTGTTCCATCCTGTTAACAACACATTGTTGAGTAAGCTGAACTGTACCAACCATTTGAGCTGGTTCTTTTAAAATTTCATGCGCTGGATATGTTTTATTTGTGTTATTCTTTCTGTGTCTGTTTTGTAGGTATAGATCATATTATACATTATTAGATCACTCACTAATTGTCAGGTTCCATTTGCAGGACCTGATGACATGCCAGCACATATTAAATCATCAATGTTCGGTTGCTCCCTGATGTATGTGTACCCCCTTCATCAGTTCATCCTTCCATATAACTTTTGATATCTCCAAATAATTTATCACATTTGGCATATTGCATCAGGATTCCTATTACCAATGGGCGTCTCAACATGGGAACTTGGCAGGTGTGTGAAAATATCTAACTTCGGGCTATGTTATAGAGTAACACACTTAAATGTCTCTAATGTCAGTGTTTAAGGTTCTGTTTTCGATGTGGCTGTTGAAATAAATGACAATTTCAGATAAAGAATTTTGGTGAAGTTATAAGCAAAAGTTCATTCATTTTATCATCTACCTCTGTTTGACTTAAGTCTCTGCAGCATGTTATTTTTGGGCTTGTTAACTGTAGGATCTTGGGAATTTAGAAACAGATAAAAATCACTGGTGTTTATCCCCATGGTTCCCACTAGATAGGTAGTATACACAAACATTGTTCAGTGGGACTGCTTGTGCACAACCTATGGGGATCTGGGACTCTGGGTCTTGAGTTGCTAACATGTGTAGGAGGATTCACATGCATGTGGTATATGTGAATTGTGTGCGTCTGCCTTCTATCAGCGTTGATCAACCTAGGTGCTATATTTGGGACTTAATGTTGATCATTCTAATTTTTTAGGGCATATGGCTCTGTGAACATCGAGACCACGCTACTCCTCGACAGATTGTGATCACGCTCAATGGGATATAAGGTGATCCTGATGGAAATGCAATGTGGTGGCGTCAATGTGGCTAAATCACTGCACTGAAATAGAAACTTTGTCCCAATTGTGATATGAGGTCATGTGGAGAATGTTATTGATAATATCATATCAGTATTCGGGGAACACAATATGTTCACCAGCTTCTTAAGTTCAGCTTGTCTAACTTGTCTTAGGCATCTATGGGCTTTTTTCACTTGTGCTTTGGTGCTTCAAAGAAGGAAATGTTGTACAAGCTGGTACCAGTTTTAATAACAAGAAAAAGTTCTGGTGCCTAGGAGATGCCAATTCTTTGTTTGGCTTGCCTGTGATAACTGATAAGCGCTTTTGGACAGTGGATCGTTTGGCACTCTAGCATTCTACCTGGTGCGCCGTGTGATCTTGTGAGGAAAACGTTCATCACGTTTTGACATCATAGATAGGTTTTTCCTTGTTTAGGCGTTTTGGTCTCAACGCTTTGGTGGCTGGCTTACACCCTCCGTATTTAACTATAACTCGCGGTTGATTTTTTTTCAAAACTTCAATCGTTCGCCTTATTTAAAAAATTTATAAATTGTTATTTATTTTGTTGTGATTTGTTTTACCATTGTAGATAGTTTGGACACGACTGTTTTCTTATATGTTTATATAATATTTTTTTGAATAAGACGAATTTTTGGAAAATATGGAGGGAGTACATTCCTGCAGTTAGAGTTGGATAAAATGTGGTTATGTGCACAGCAAATAAGGGCCGTTTGGATCCAACCAGATAATCATAATATGCTAAAACATACCTAGATAATATGAGGATAAAATTTATGTACACTCAGATTCTCATTATATCATAATCCACCAAAACCTCGATAATATCAGATAATATTATATACGGGAGATTATTCAGGCGAGATGTTCGCAGTAGCTCCCAAACAAGGGTATTATAAATTTTCCTTCTTTTTTCTAACTTTTTAGCCAATCCATTATCTATGGATCCAAACACTCCATGTTATTATCCATTCAGCTAAAATTTATCTAGCTAATACTAACTAAATATCTATTAGCTAGATAATGAGAATTTATAGTGGATCCAAATAGGTTCTAAGTCTGTAATTAATCAGCTGGTGCTTATGAACTTGGCTGGCCGGCAAGCAAGCAAATGACTGCTCAAAGGCTGATGCTTTCTGAAATTTCGTAGTGTGTTTCTGTTCGTCAGCTTGGCTTTCCTATCCGACCTTTGTTATTTTACTAGCCATAAAACACGTTAATTGACACTCTTCTTTTCTCATTAATAACAAGGGAAGGAAAATAATATCCGGATACGTATATAAAATGAGGTAAGAAAAAAAAAATAAAAGCATAGGGGGTATATACTAAGGCCTTAGCCATTCTTCTACGGGTGTATCTCTTTACCAGGTGACTGATTTTTTGTGTTCTCATCAGTTATAAATATTAGCCATTACATCTTTATCCAACGGTCCAAACATTCCACTCTATTTTACCCTCTCCCCCTTCTTCCTTCCTCAGCGTCTCTCCCCCGACCCCACTCCCGCCGCCGCCCCCGCCGCCCCACTGCGCCAGCCCGCACCACGGCCTCCACCTCCGCCGCCCTCGCTGACCGCCATCACCGTCTTTCGTGGAGCTTCCCCCGCCCCACCTTGGCCCAACCGCCCTCAGACCCTGCTCGGCCGCCGGCCCCTCTGCTCCCACCGCCGGGCCGGTCTGCCTCCCCGGCCCTCCCTCTAAGGCCTGAGGTGGAGAAGAAGGACCCCAAACCCCAAACACCGAACCCTAACCCTAACACCGAACATCGGCGACAGCACGGCGGCGACTGCTTCTTCTCCGACGACGGCAAGGTGCAGTGAGCTCCCTCCCCTTTCTTCCCCTCTTTGTCTCCTGGATTTCAACAAAATCAGTCAGCCAATGTTTAATAAATCTCTTCTTTTATACCATATAAAGAAAAAAACAAAATCACTGGAAACCCTGTGGCCCCGTCCACTCCAGTCGAGCCAGGCCGCGGCCGGCATGTTCGCCTCCGTCTGCCGCCGGCGGCTTCTCCGCATCCTCCAAATCCCCTCCGCCGCCGGCGCAAACCCCAGCCGGCCCAACCCCAGAACCCCCCTTCTCTCCCACGGATACGGCTACTCGTCAGCTGCCCTCGCGGGCGGGCCCGTCCCCGAGCCCTGCGCCGCCACCACCTCCTATCTCATCTCCTGCGGACTTTCCCCCGCCGCCGCGGCCGCCCACAAGCTCCGCATCCGCTCCACCTCCAGGGCCGACGCCGTCCGCGCGCTCTTCCGCAGCTACGGCTTCACCGACGCGGACATCGCCGAGATAATCCGCCGAGCCTCGGTGATCCTCAACCTCGGCCCCGACGTCCTCCGGCCCAAGCTCGACCTCTTCGTCTCCCTCGGCGTCGACCCACGGAGGCTCGCCGCCGTTCCGTCCGTTTTCATGCGCAGCCTCGATAAGCACCTCGCCCCCTGCATCCAGTTCTTCCGCGACGTCATCGGCAGCGACGAGGACATCTGCGCCGCCATCTCTCGCGCCCCGCGCGCGCTCCGGCTGGGCAACCTGGAAAAGAGCATGCGCCCCGTCGTCGACACGCTCCGCCGCCTCGGGCTCACCGACAAGTCCATCTCGAAGCTCCTCGTCATGGAGATGGGCGTGCTCACGCTGTCGCCCGACCGCGTGAGCCAGATCTTCGAGGACCTCAAGGCGCTTGGCCTGGGCGTAATGGACACGGGCTTTCTTTATGGCATTCGCGCCTTCTGCCGTCTCAGTAGGGAGAATTGTCTGCGCAAGTTGGCCCTTTACCGGAGCTTCGGCGTGTCGGAGGATGAGCTGCGCAAGGCATTCAAGATGCAGCCCGCCATTCTGAACTTCTCCAGTGAGACCATAGAGAAGAAGCTCCAGTACTTCCTGGATGAGCTGAAGCTTGAGTTGAGCGATGTAATGGAGAAGCCTGTGCTCATGACTTATAGCTTGGAGAAGTGCATCATACCAAGGTGTGCCGTGCTAAGTGTGTTGATGAGGGAGGGAAAAATTGACCCCAACATTAACTTGCGTGCGGCGTTGATTGGTAGTGCCGAGATGTTCTCCAAAAGGTTTGTACTGAGGTATGCTCATGATGTGCCAGATGTTCTTAAGTCATTTGAGGGCAAGATTGCATTTGAAGGATTCAGGGATCGGGATGCTTTGGTTCACTGAAGCCATGAGTCTAGTCTAGTAGGAGTAGGATTTATTAGACCACAAGGTTAGGCAGCATGTTTCCACTGCCATTGAGGTCAAGGCATGCTATGATTCTAATGGTGTTTCAGTGTGTGATGTTATTTATGGCTTTCACTCAACCATCTTCGTAGTTTTTGCCATTTTGTATCCTCTAGCCTAAAAAAATCTAGAAATGACATATTGTGATGTTGAAGTAACTTGATCTGTTATGTTGAACTGGTTCATTAAGTTTACTTGTGATATTGAACCCTCTTCTAAAAATTATTGTGATTTTCAAGTATGTAGCTGGAACGACTAAAGTGCTTCTTTTACTATTGAGACCAAGGCTGTGTCCTTTCTAATTGATAAGTTTTCCTTTAGTAACAGCTGAGAAGATCCTGTTTCTGTTGATCCTCACGACATGCAATGTGTGGGTCCACTGATTCACGTATAGAACTGTTGAGCATTTGATAGTGAAAATGTGTACCCTATGTTTTCAAATGGGTTCTTGTGGGTTTGTTTCATTTCTTGAGCTGCTGTTATGTTTGTGAACCTTGTGTTTGTATGGGTGATATTGCGTAAGAAAATTTCCATTCTAGATTGCCATGGCAAGCTTCAATGATGCCAACTTAATTGTAAGCTTTATAGATGATCACAGTAGAGGCAAAGCTGATGAATGCAACTTCATTGGGTAATACAGACTGGTAAAAATAGCTAATGACAGAAGGACCTCTTTTATATAACCTTGCTTCACAAGATGATTGAAGAGCTTCTAAAATTCTTAATCTTGAAACACTACTAGGATACTGATGGATATTATCTTAATTGTGAGTTACTACAAGATTTGGTTAGCTTCATGCGAGAATGAGCTTTGTGCCACTGTCTCCATCATTGGAGAAAGAAGTGCTTGAGGACTGACACACAGGTACTCCACTATTTGCTCTACAAACTCGCACCAGTCAGCAGCGCCTACTTAAACTTGCATCTAAGATGTAATTTGTGGTTTTTATTATCATGAAATCCACCATAAATGAATAGATTTCAGTTAAACTGCCGAATATTTTTATGAAACTAGGAGATGATGACAAGCTCTGAACCTGAAAGATTCAGCTATTTCTGCTTTGTATAAACCCTAAATCTTGTTCTTGAATATGGAACTCATCAAGTCCTGATGTAATTCAATACAATATGCTACATGCGTTTCAGTATTCCATAAAAGCATGTAAGCTATACTCCTTGATTCTAAATCTCGGGACACAGAGATGGTAATTAAAAAGGATCTGCAGGCCTACTGTGCTGAGAAGGTGCTCGGCGCAGAGCTATCCAAACTGTTGGAGTAATCAGCCTTATTATTCACAGTCATGACCATAAAGCCTTGATCATATTGCAAATTGAGCAATTTAATTTGGTGGGCTACATGCTACTTCAGTTGAGTGCCCTTCCAAATTTGGTGCAGTTTGAAATTCAACTTCTATTCCTTTCCTAGCTAATTTAAAAAAGCCAAAGTGATAAGTAGTGACAGAACCAACCAATATAGCACCGAGGCAAAATGTGCACCATGCTATCATCCGACCATGCAAGACAGCTGAGAGAGGCCTTGAGGGCGGTCTGGAGGCTCCCTGGGTCCATAATGAGAATCAGCTCAGGGCCACTGGACCAGATTGGCTGCTTCAGAACCTACATTTGCATGATTGGAAGACAGTGCAAAATTGTTACTAGTGGTGTGGAGAACCTGGTTCATCCGCAGTGGAATTACGGACCCAGCACGGATGCCTTCCATCATCAATTCGATTAGGTTCCTAGATGAATGTTGGGTTAGCCTGTTTTCAAATCCCTCGGCAAGGGGAAACATTGGAAGGTAAAAGGCAAGAAGGTACTTTGGATTGTTGGGTGTGTAAATCCAATTCCAAAAGCAAAAACAAACACAAATTGGGAAGCTGGGTGCCTACACCATAGGGTGTATGAAGCTAAACGTGGACCTTCCATTCTGAGGTGGGTGGACAAGACTGCTGCTGTATGTATGCTACCGTAGAAATGGCGCTGTCCATCTACACTGCTTTGTGGATAGTGACTGCTACAGTAAATCACGGTAAATGGTGCTGTCCATCTATACTCAGGCTGAACCCAGCACCTCGTACACTATTCGAAGTATCCCTCTTTCTGCTTTCTGTTTACGATATCATAACAGTACAATATTTAATTTTGGGAACCAATATGGAAAAGCCGTTGGGTTAGCTACGGTGACTTCCTTCAGCACGTTAAAGTTGCCCCTCATAATAGAAGGGGTGGCATCGGGATCGTCATTGCACCTATTTTACATGGCCAGAGAGAGGTGGATATATGGGGATATGAACTTTGCATCCTTGCTACTGTTTGTAATATCTCTCTTCCAAATATTTCATTTTTAATTTCACTTGAAGGCCTTACCGTTCTTTTTTTATATGTGGCGTGTTAGGCTAAAATCACCTGAAAATACCAGTAATGCGATTCTTTATATTGTGGCGTGTTAGGCTAAATTCACCTTATCATATGTATAAGTGGAATTTAAAATATCAAAAGTGAGATGGGGTGATAGAGCTTTTTGAGCCTGATTTTTGAGATGAGATGGAGCCTGCCTTTTTGGAATGGGTTAATTGGATAGAAGTCATTATAAATATTATGACATTACTATTTAACATATTGTAACTAGACCACTACAATTTACCATGCATCTGAGATATGCCATTACATATGTTTTGGGCCTACCCTCAGGCTATTGTATCTCCTTATGGACATGAATACCCCTAATCCTTCTCTCCTCCTCAAGTCTATGACGTGTTGGCCCCACATGTCATCCCTACACGGTGATACCTCGTCGTCTCAGTCGCTGCCGCCTAGACGGACTGAGGTAGACGAGCTCAACCCTTCCCCCAATCCATCATCCTCTCTCCCGACCATGAAGTTGGCTCACCGACACCCTCCGTCGACCGTCATCCTTCCTCCAGCCACGTGCGCCGGTGAGCGCACCGTCAACTCCACCTGCTCGTGCATCCCCTCCACGATCATTGGTGACCCCTCCCCACCTTTCCCCACACGTGCTAGTGCCGCTCCTTGCTCCACACATGTAGTGCGACGACAGCTTCTCTACCTGCTCATGCCAACCGGCGTCAACGATTGAGGAGGAAGCAGATGAGCCGGGTCGGCGATGCGGTGCCGCTTCCTTTAGGTGAGGACGGCGGTGCCACTTCCTTTAGGTGAGGACGGCGGCGGCGCGGTGCCGTGGCTCGCGGTCATCGAGCTCCTGCCTCCATCGAGCATTAGGTGGCGTTGAGAGTTGGCGGCCGCGGGAGCTGGGAGGGTAGAAGGCGCGGCCCTTCCCCCGCATCGGGCGGTGAGAGGAGGCGGAGCATCCTTGCATCGGGTGACGATGGGAGCTCGGAGGCGCATCCTATCCCCATCAAGCAGCGGGAGTAGGATGAGGTGGCTGGAGCGCGGCAGGCATCAAATCATGGGGGTGGAGTAGTGTGTGGCTGAGAAAGAGGGGAGCGGATGCGGTGGCTTGCGAGAAGATTGACTTCCATGCTGGCAAAGCTCGATTAATGCTCGCTAAGCTAGTAGACAGAAGGGATGAAGAATCCCAGTTGAGGAATAAGATGACTTGTGTTGGGCAAAGTATTGGTAAAGCTGCAATGATCTATTTACAATAGGTAAAATAGTAATGATAGATTTTTAAACCATGATAATATGATATAACGACTTCTATCCAATTAACCTTTTGGAATGGAGTACGTTGAAGCCTAGTTTGGACGACCTTAGATTGTGGAGAATTGGAGTGAATTGAAAATGATAGAAGAGGATTTTGATGCATTGAGATTTAAACACACTTGAATCACGTAAACCACTCCAATTCGAAGGTAGCTGAACAACAACTAAGGGGGCAATCTATTTTTTTGCCACTATTATGGATGACAACTCTCTGTTTGATACCGTTGCAAACGCGTTTACATATTTAGCACTTTTGAGTGAAAGACGCCTACAAAAATACCCTTTTCGATGATGTGGCACGCTACCATGGTTGTTTTTTTGACGTCGCACGCCACTGGAGCTTGCCAGCGTGTCACCGACACAATGCCTCTCTCATCTCTAATATGTTCTCTCTATGACATGCCGGACCCACCTGTCATCCCTCTTTCTTCTCCTCTTCCCTCCCCTATGTGCCTTTGTGGCTGTCACCGGCCCTGTACCCGCACCCACCGGTCCTGCGCGAGCTGTCCCCGCACCCCCTGTCCCCGTCCTTCCTTCCTCCCTCCGCGCGTGACGCCGCGGCCCCCGCTGTCGGCCTCCGGATCAGGGCCCTTCATAAGCGACGCCAGCATCTCGCCGGCGTCGCCAGCAAACCTAAGCACGGCGGCGGCTAGGTCGGCCGCCTCCGACTCCCGCAGTCCCGCTTGGGCTCGCTCTCGCTCTCCCGCCGGCTCGCCGCCGCACCACAAAGGGAAGAAGAAGAGGTGGGGTGAGGACACACGCCGCAGCGTCACTGCCGTTGCCGCCGCCCGTCCCGCATGCCGCCTTCATCCTCCCTGCTTTGCTCGCCGAGGGGAGCAGACAGCCACCGCTACATCGCCCTCACTGGAGCCCCGCTCGCCCGCGCCGCCCGCGCGTTCTGACGCGACGGTGCTGACGCGTCGAGGACAGTCGTAGAAGCTCGGGGCCGACGGTGGGCAACAGTGGCGGTGGCACGCGCTGTCGCAGGCGCGCGGGGCTGTGACGCGTGCGGGGCCGCGACAATATGGCAGGTCGGTGACACGCTGGCAAGCTTCGGTGGCGTGCCACGTCAAAAAAAGGGCCACGGTGGCGCACCACATCATCATAAAGGTATTTTTGTAGGTACCTTTCACTTAAAAATGACAAATATGTAAGAGTAAAATGCACCGAAAGTACATGAAACTTGCGTGGTTGTGTCAAATAGGTCCCCCAACTCTCAAATTGCATTTCTAGGTACATAAACTTTTTAAGCTGTGTCATATAGGTCCATACCCCTTTGTTTTATATATTTTTTCATTTAGCCCCCTAAAATCTTACCTCTTCTTTCACAAAGCTTCTAGCGCCGCCCACCATAGGCGCCGATGTCTCCTCTCACGCCGTCTGCGCCTCGCCGCCGCCCGCCCGCCTCCCTCTCTTCCCTCATCGCCTCCCCTCCTCCCGCACCACCACTTGCTGCCTCCTTGTCCTTCTGTGCCGACACCTTGTCTTCTCACCCGCGACTCGCGATCGCCTCCCGCTCGAGCCTCACCATTGCCGCCGAGCCGGCCGTGGGTGGGGGCGCGGATGCAACCAACGCACCACGAACTGACCTTGGGCGCCCACGGGCATGGCACGGACATAACCGACGACGCACGCAGGGGCGCTGCGCGGGGGCTGCGCTACGCCACCAACCGTTTGCAAGCGACGGGGCTGTGCACAGCGGCGGCAGTGGCGATGATGCTGCTCTGCGAGGGATGGGGCTGTGCACAGCGGCGAGCGGCGGTACGAGAGGATGGAAGGCGGCAGAGGGAAGAGAGGGAGGCGGGCAGCGAGGCGCGGGCAGCACAAGAGGAGTCTTTGACGCGGGAGGACAAGGAGGAGGAGGCGGCAGCGCGAAAGGAGGCATCCGTGCATGCGGTCGGTGAGGCTAGGAACTTTGTGCAAGAAGGGAGAAGTATTAGGGATTCAAATGAAAAAAATATATATAAAACGAAGAGGTATGGACCTATATGGCACAACATAAAAAGTTCATGTACCCAAAAATGCTAATTGAAAGTTGATGGACCTATTTGACACACCCGCACAAGTTCACGTACCCTCGGTGCATTTTACTCAATATATAAACGCTTTTGAAACGGTGTCAAACTGAGAGTCACCCCATAAGGCTGACTCCAGCAGTAAAGGTAAATGGTAAGGTATAGTACAAATCGACACTGAGACAGGGGTAGTTAGAACAGTGGATACCCATCTGCTGCCGTCGGTCTAACAGTGGAAAAAAAAAATGAAATGGCCCCACGTGAGAGGAGTGTGTTGCGTTCCCCCACACAAACCTATGCCGCAGCACCGGACGCGTCCAGTCCCACACTCCCACCGCACTCGGCAAGTCGGCATGTTCGCCTCCGTCTGCCGGCGGCGGCTCCTCCGCCTCCTCCAAATCCCCTCCGCCGCCATCGCAAATCCCAGCCGGCCCAACCCCAGAATCCCGCTTCTCTCCCACGGGCACGGCTACTCATCAGCTGCCATCGCGGGCGGGCCCGTCCCCGAGCCCTGCGCCGCCACCACCTCCTACCTCATCTCCTGCGGACTCTCCCCCGCCGCCGCGGCCGCCCACAAGCTCCGCATCCGCTCCACCGCCAGGGCCGACGCCGTACGCTCGCTCTTCCGCAGCTACGGCTTCACCGACGCGGACATCGCCGAGATAATCCGCCGAGCCTCGGTGATCCTCAACCTCGGCCCCGACGTCCTCCGGCCCAAGCTCGATCTCTTCGCCTCCCTCGGCGTCGACCCACGGAGGCTCGCCGCCACGCCATCCCTCTTCACGCGCAGCCTCGACAAGCACCTCGTCCCCTGCATCCAGTTCTTCCGCGGCGTCATCGGCAGCGACGAGGACGTCTGCACCGCGATCTCTCGCGCCCCGCGCGCGCTCCGGCTGGGCAACCTGGAGAAGCACATGCGCCCCGTCGTCGACACGCTCCGCCGCCATGGGCTCACCGACAAGTTCATCTCGAAGCTCCTCGTCATGGAGATGGGCGTGCTCACGCTGTCGCCCGACCGCGTGAGCCAGATCTTCATCGACCTCAGGGCGCTTGGCCTGGGCGTGATGGACACGGGCTTCCTTTGTGGCATTCGCACCTTCTGCCGCCTCAGTAGGGAGACATGTCTGCGCAAGTTGGCCCTGTACCGGAGCTTCGGGGTGTCCGAGGATGAGCTGCGCAAGGCATTCAAGACGCAGCCCGCCATACTGCACGGCTCCAGTGAGACCATAGAGAAGAAGCTCCGGTTCTTCATGGATGAGCTGAAGCTTGAGCCAAGCGATGTAATTGGGAAGCCAGTGCTCATGACTTATAGCTTGGAGAAGTGCATCATACCAAGGTGTGCCGTGCTAAGCGTGTTGATGAGGGAGGGAAAGATTGACCCCAACATTAACTTGCGTGCGGCGTTGATTGGTAGTGCCGAGACCTTCTCCAAAAGGTTTGTACTAAGGTATGCTCATGATGTGCCAGATGTTCTTAAGGCATTTGAGGGCAAGATTACATTTGAAGGATTCAGGGACCGGGATGCTTTAGTTCACTGAAAGCCATGAGGCTAGTCTAGTAGGGCATGCTATGATTCGAATGGTGTTTCAGTGTGTGATTTTATTTAGGGCTTTCACTCAATCATCTTCGTAGCTTTTGCCATTTTGTAACCTCTGGCCTAAAAAATAAAAAAAAATCTAGAATTGAGATATTGTGATGTTGAAGTAACTTCATCTGCTATGTTGAACTGGTTGGTTAAGTTTACCAATGATTTTGAATGCTCTTCCAACAATTATTGTGATTTTCAAGTATGTAGCTGGAACGACTTTAGTGCTTCTTTTACTATCAAGATGAAGGCTGTGTCCTTTCTAATTGATAAGTTTTCATCTATTAACAGTTGAGAAGATCCTGCTTTTGTTGATCCTCACAACATGCAATGTGTGGGTCCACTGAATTCACGTATAGAATTGTTGAGCAGTTGATAGGGAAAATGTGTACCCTCTGTTTACAATGGGTTCATGCGGGTTTGTTGCATTTCTTGAGCTGCTGTTGTATTTGTGAAGCTTGTGTTTGTATAGGTGATATTGTGTATGAAAATTCCCATTCTAGATTGCCATGGTGAGTTTCAATGATGCCAACTTAATTGTAAGTTGTATGATCATAATGGAGGTAAAGCTGATGAACGCAACTCCATTGGGTAATACAGAGTGGTAAAAATAGCTAATGACAGAAGGACCTCAAATCTACAATGATTAGGTAGGCACTGTCTCCATCATTGGAGCAAATAAGTGCTTGAGGACTTTACACTGTGGTACTCCACTATTTGCTCTACAAACTCGCACCAGTCAGCAGTGCCTACCTAAACCTGCGTCTAAGATGTAATTTGCGGTTTGTATTATCATGAAATCCACCATAAATGATTAGATTTCAGTTAAAGTGCCGAATACTTTTACGAAACTAGGAGATGACAAGCTCTGACCTGAAAGACGCAGTTATTTCTGGTGTATAAACCCTAAATCTTGTTCTTAAACATGGAACTTATCAGGTCCTGATGTAATTCAATACAATATTCTACATGCCTTTCAGTATTCCATAAAAGCATGTAAGCTATACTCCTTTAAATCTTGGGACGCAGAGATGATAATTAAAAGGATGTGCAGGCCTACTGTGCTGACTGCTGAGGAGGTGCTCGGTGCAGAGCTATCCAAACTGTTTTGAGTAATCAGCCTTATGAGTCAGTCATGACCATAAAGCCTTGATCGTATTGCAAACTGAGCAATTAAATTTGGTGGGCTACATGCTGCTTAAGTTGAACGCCACCCTTCAAATTTGGTGCAGTTTGGAGTTCAACTTCTATTTCGTTCCTAGCCATTTAAAAAGCCAAAGTGATAAGCACTGACAGAAACAATATAGCACTGATGCAAAATATCCACCATGCTATCATCCTGTGTGACCATGCAAGACAACTGAGAGAGGCTGTGAGGTTATCCAACGGTTGCCTCAATTTGAGGAATGTGCAATGTTCTGGCACCGTTTATAACTAATTTATTTTATATCCCTTTTTCTAAAATATAATCTATTTATCTGTCCTCTATTTATCCCCACGCCTAATGTTTTCTTGCTCTAAATAGAACACTAGAAATAGAAATAAGTAAGTTCTAAAAATCTCCAAATGGAACACCAATAGATAGATTATATTTATGGAGAACATTTGATGCAAGTTTTGTATTTTCATGATTTAAAATGAATTAATTACTTTTTTGAAACTAAATAATGTTTTATTTTTTTTAAAAAAATAGAAAACTACCTTAGAGCCGTTTTTAACATAGCCAAGGGGTTTTTATAGCAACATGGTTTCGTAATTTAAGATTAAAAATTGCATGATAGTTTAAGTTTGTAAAATAGATTTTTTTTTCTTTTTTATTTTATTTGTAGCGAGCTAAAATTAACATACCATGTGGAATTCAAAATCAGTAGAGCGATGGGGTGAAAGAAATTTGAGGGAAAACATTCCGCGCCTCCCCACGGAAAAGAATCCCTCATGCTCTGTTGTCTGTTCGATCAGCAGGTCGGTTGAGGTGTGTTGCGTTTTTTTTTTGGAACTAGTGCAAGGTCGCGCGGACCAGGCAAACTTTTTTTTTCGATGCATCTATTTTTGGTATATTGTGAGCGACGAATTGGAAACTCTGTAACTGTTATAATCTCAAAGTCCTACAAGGTTTTGATATAATAGTGTTTCTCCATAGAACCCAAAATATTTCTACTGTGATCACAAAGTTTTGTGCAAGTATTGAATATGCGGTGACTGATCATAAAAGAACTGTCTATTTAGTTAACACACTATCATACTATCATGTAGCTCAACCATGGGATTATATCATACAAGGAATCAAAACAGAGCTCAACCATGGGATTATATCATACAAGGAATCAAAACAGTGGTGGGACCGCGGAATTGAATATAAACTCGATAATGTCACAGACACACCCGTTTAACAAGGATAGACCATCTTTTTTGTAAGCCAACATATATCCAAACAACTCAGCTAAAGAATGCAATCACTGTAAACGGCAGATATCCTCTACGGCTCTACTCTGCACTGACTCCCCTGAGCCTGAGCGGTGCCTGGAACTGAGCGGAATCAAAATTGCACTGTTTTGCCTTTGTTTCACAACACTCTCATCCAGAATGCACAGAGTTCTGAATTGATAATCCTTTTTATGGTGGGAAAAGGTCCTACAATACATAACACGTATTTCCTAGAAAACGAAAGGTGATCAGTTAACAGGCAGGTGCACCGATCCATATCAGCCCATCTATGTTAACACTTATCAAGCAAATATTTTTTTCTCATGTGAGTAGTAGTAATTCTAGGAAACAGTTCTACCTCTCAGGACCAAATAGTTATCTATGGACTTATCTCTTGTGCAACCTATATGATCTACATGCGTGTTCAGGAAAAACAGTTCTATGCATTAGGACACAAGCATGCATGCATAATCTAGAAATCTAATTGAAGGAAAACCGGTGAACACATCTACCCAGTATTTAGATGGTATAGGCATGGGAACGAACAACTATCTTTTTCATGAAATTCGACACCAATCACAGCCATGTATAGAGAAATATATAGTTTACCTCAATTTTTCTAGGCCTGAGAATAATCTGCCCACAATCTTCAGAAGGACAATACTCTGCACGACACATAGCAAATACCAGGTAGATCATTCTGACAAGGCTTGCAATGATACATATTGAGACAACAGCTGGATCAAAACTTTTGAATAAATAGGGTGTGCCCAGGGACTAAATCTTGCCCATGATAGAAAATTGGCCACTGTGCTAAATAGATAGAAGAACCACATAATCATTCCACCATCCATTAATCAGTTAACACCTAGATAACAACCCGAACTATATTTGCCCAACAAATTAAAAATGGGTACCTCCTGAGAGCAAGATGCCTAGCAAATCGCAGTCACATCAGAACCCTCAAGCAGATAGGGATGACTCACCTAGGCCTCAAAGTATGTCTTGCTCTTCATGGTGGCCTCATGTGCCAGGGAAAACAGATATGACTAAAAATCAAGAGGATCATGAAACCAAGAGCCATGAATCTGAACAGGACAAAAACATGCTCCTCCCATCAGAACGAAACTTGCAAAACAGGTATAGAAAGGGAAGCACACATTACGGACAACTACCGAATTTTGCATGTAATGCCAGCCATTACGAATCAACCACACCTTTCAACCAAATTGAGAGTAGCGCAAAACAAAAACAAGGCATACGATATCACAAACTAAAAACACTGGCCTCTGTCCATGTATAAAAAAACACGAATCCAAAAAAAAACAAGCACAGCCACGACATGTGAGCAGAAGCCAGAAAGACTGAGCTGAGAGGAGACATGAGGAGGTTATTTAAGGTCCGCTGGAACCCAGATTTACTCTATATGTTCCGTAGAGTCCATGGCTTGTTATATGGAGTGGAAAATGTTGGTTAGCTTCTATCACCCATTGAAATCAACGCATAGTGACTGATGCCCTGCACAAAGCAACAATGGCATCCACAGCTCTGTTAATTTGCAATGAGAGCAACTATTTTAAGTGACTTAAATAAAAAAGTGAGAAAAATGTATTAGGTATTTTAGTTAAGGTATCGACATGGTTCAGATATGGATACAAACCATTTCCATATTTTATTCCAAACAAATTTGTATCTGAAGCAAACACATTTTCAGTACCTATCACTAAGATAAATGATAAGACTCGATGCACCAGATGTTTGAAGTATCATATACCCATATCTTCGGCTAAGACTCTAAAAGGCAGTGGCACAACAGCTGCCAGGTAGAGCCGTAGAGGCGCCATTTAAAAAATTAATCGTATGATCCTTGGTTTATGATTGCCGCTCTAGACATAAAGCACTTCACATGCTACCTTAAAGATCCATGTCATTACTTAATCACTTAAATTTAGCAATGGAAATATGTGTTCTAGGTACAAATGGAAGGGCATAGCTGCATTTCTAAATCGCGAACCTGCACCACTACTTCAACAAAAGATGACAACTCTATTCTGAATAACCGTGCAAATGGAAATAGCAACAGCCTATGTAGAATTTTACTGAGGCCCTCAACAGGGTCAAAGCGCATGCAATGGTTCAGAAAATATAGCATCATCACAAACAGGGAAAAAAAGGTAAACATGTAAGGCAACAGTCAACAGCGACAATCACTCACTATGGTAAATCCCCAAGCAAGCCCACATTCATTTTATGATCTAGAAGTCCTAGACTGAGAACCATCTTCAGATTCGTCAGGAATTAGACACTAACATAGAGGCAGTGGAGGAGCAACATAGACAGAATATTACCAAATCCTTATGTGAAGCCTAAAATAGAATATAGGCACACATGCATGTCTGACTTCTTTTTTAAAGAAAAGAAAAGGCTAAGTGTAAGTCAGAGCACCAACATTTGATACCTGCAACTTTCTTCTGTGCAAGGTGGAAAGGGTCCCTGTAACTGGTCCATCTAGATAAATAGTGGTAAACTAAGCTGTATGGATTAGATCAACGGAAACTGTAAAATTGTGCGGAAATAATTACATTGAACTAAATAGCATCAAGCCTACCCATGTGGGCCCACATGAACCTAATGCATACACCAATCATAAAATCAACTAACCAATGACATTCATATATTACCTGAGAACCTGATTAGACTGATGAAAGGAGGGAGGTGCAGGCGTGAAGCAGAACTGGAACACTCAGAGCAGAGAGAGGAGAAGGAAGCTGCTGCTGCCCCCTTCGCATCTCCCTGCAGCCATGCCATTTTGCCTTCACAGAAAAGAAATCAAGAGATAGCGAGAAACATAAAGAGGAGGAAGGGGAAGGATCTCCTGGCATCCTCGCAGACCGGAAAGAGGAATGAAGGCTGAGGTGCGCAGTGCGCTTCATGCGGCGGGTAAAAGAAAGAACAAAACGAGGTCAAACATGTGCTGCTTGTGCTCGGAGAAGCCTGTGTGACCACGGCCGGCCGGCGGTGAGGAGAGGGGCTGTCACATGGCATGGCCACGGACAGAGCGGCGATGGGGTGGCCAGCACTACCACGGATCAGATCCACGCCATGGAAGTACGGCTTCGGCTCGTGCGCCGCCCGGCCACCAAGAATACGAGCAGCAGGCCGAAGAGGATGATGTCGTCGCGTGCCATTGGGCCGTCGAGCCCCGCGTGCCAATCACCATGGGCTAAAGAAGGACAAGCACTCTCTGAGCCTCCCTTGACACCGAATGCCAGAAACAAGAGACGAAGATAGAATCATGAGAGAGACTGAGGGAGGAGTGAGCACCTTCACCATGCCGCCCGCGCTGTCCTCGTCCATGCCGCCGCGCCGTCGCACACCCGCATCATGCTGCAGCCGCTCCAACAGGAAGAGCAGCGGAGGCCCGCGGCCTCTCTCCTGCGTGCCGCCGCAGCACAGGGGCCCGCCACAGCCCGCGGCGGAAGCACGCGACGAACAGGGTGCACGGCGACCTGGGAGACCAGGATGGGACCGCCAATCTCCAGATCCACCTCACCTGCGGATCGGAAAGCGCCCTCCAAGCCGCGAACCCATGCGGCGTGGCGGGGGCATCCACCAAACCGTAGCCGGCCGGTGACCAAGCGAACGAAAAAGGAGGAGAGAAACGTGCGGGGGCAGAAACGGGGAAGAGGTTCAGGAGGCATAGCTGGCGGAGTAGCCCTTTATTATGGGTTAATCAGATACAAGCCATTATAAATATCTCCGTTCTAAAATATGCCATTACAATTCGTAAAATTGTACACAGACCATTACAATTTCATAATTCTTTGATATATACCATTGTTTGCCCACGTGAGACATTTTTTGACCAAATTACCCTTATCTTCTTCCTCCCCAAGAACTCATTGTCCTTTCTTCTAGCTAGCTTCCATTGATTTCGATGGCGCTGCTGGTGCGGAGGGCACGGAGGGCGGCGACCAAGGCGTCGGCGTCGCTCGGTGGCGTGGAGCTGGCGATCCTGGCGCACTTCCGGTGCCCTATCTTGCTGGACCTCATGCGGGATCCAGTCACGGCGCCGACGGGGATCACCTCGACCGGGAGAGCATCGAGGCGTAGCTAGAGTCTGGACACGGGCCGCGCCACCTGCCCAGTCACCCACACACCGCTCCTCCACGAGGACCTCGTCTTCAACCACGCCATCTGCCGCGTTATCCAGAACTGGTGCGCCGCCAATCGTTCCCGCGGCGTCGAGCGGATCCCCATGCCCAAGATCCCCGTCACTCCCGTCCAGGCGTCCGAGCTCCTTTTCTACCTAATCGAGTCCGCGCGCCGGCGCGGCGCCGCAGGGCGGTGCGCCGAATTGGTCGCGATGGCAAAGGCCCTCGCGAGGGACAGCAAGCAGAACGGGTGCGACTTCGCGTCCATCGGCGCGGGCCGCGCCCTTACCACCGCGTTCGAGTCGCTCGCCGCTGCTGACGCTGCACCGGCACGAGGATGATGTGCAGAAGGGGATCTACCTGCAGGATCTGGAGGAGGTTGGCATATGGGATGAGTACGTCGTCACGCTGGCTGGCCGGCTTTCACATCGCGGCGCGATCTGATGGGATGCTGCACAAGCCACACAGGATGAGCCGTGAGCCGGTGAATGCATGGATCGAGTTGGTACTTTGTAGTACTAGCAGCCTAGCTAGGATCGAGTTCAATCACCAGTAGACCTCCAAGCAGACGGCGACCTCAAGCATGGGGAAGGAAGAAGGACCGGTTTCACCGAGGAAGAGGGCCAAGAGGTAGAAGACGAGGGCAATTTGGTCCAAAATGGCATATTTCATAGAGTTGCGAAATTATAATGGCCTGTGTACAATTTTGCGAATTGTAATGGCATATCTCAGAATGGAGATATTTATAATGGCTTGTATATAATTAACCCCTTTATTATCCCCGTTCCGCCGGCCAACCACCTTGTCCTGCAGCCCATACCGCGTACTGCCGCCAACAGCGCCGGTGGACGAGCAGCGGACATTGTCAACACCGCCGAAAGGACGAAGCAAGCAGGGCCCCGCCAAGGGGCGCACGCCACCTCCGCCCCTCACTGCCGCACAGGGGCCCATGGCAGCACGCGTCGGCCGACGGCGGGGAGCGTTGGCGCGCTCCCGGCGGGTGCCGGCGAGGGGGCCCCACGGGGAGCGGCTCCTGGCTGGAGCGCCGCGCCCGCGCTCCCCGGCGCGCGCGGGCCGCACGACCGCGCATCGGGCGGCCGCGGCGGGGGAGCGGGCGGAGCGGCCCTCAGCGTCCGGAAACCCCAGCCCATTGCATGGTCCTAGATTCAGTGTTGCGTTGCGTTCCCCACACAAAACCTACTACACTGCAGCAGCGCCCCCGCACGATCCGCCGAAAAGAACCGCCTCCTCCCAGTCCCACGGTCCCACCCCGCATTCGGCATGTTCGCCTCCGTCTGCCGGCGGCGGCTTCTCCGCCGCCTCCAAATCCCCTCCGCCGCCGGCGCAAACCCCAGCCAGCCCAACCCCAGAACCCCCCTCCTCTCCTCCCACGGCTACTCCTCTGCTGCCATCGAGGGCGGGCCCGTCTCCGCTCCCTGCGCCACGACCGCCTCCTACCTCATCTCCTGCGGGCTCTCCCCCGCCGCCGCCGCCGCAGCCGCCCGCAAGGCCCGCATCCGCTCCACCGCCAGGGCCGACGCCGTCCGCGCGCTCTTCCGCAGCTACGGCTTCACCGACGCGGACATCACCGAGATGGTCCGCCAACGCTCGTTGATCCTCCACCTCGACCCCGACCGGATCCTCCTGCCCAAGCTCGATTTCTTGGTCTCCCTTGGCATGAGCCCGAGCAAGCTCGCCACCATGCCGTTGATCTTGACGCGCAGCCTCGATAAGCACCTCGTCCCCTGCATCCAGTTCCTCCGCGGCATCATCGGCACCGACGGGGACATCTGTTCCACGATCTGCCGCGCCCCGCGCGTTCTCCTGGCGGACAAGAAGAACATGCGCCCTGTCGTGGACACCCTCCGCCGCCTCGGGCTCCCCGAGAAGTCCATCTCGAAACTCATCGTCATGGAGATGAACGTGCTCACATTTCCGCCTGACCGTGTGAGCCAGATCGTCGAGGATGTCAAGGCGCTCGACCTGGTCGAAACGGACATGGGTTTTCCCTATGCCATGCGCGCCCTCTGCCGCCTCGATAGGGAGGCGTGTCTGCGCAAGATGGACCTGTACCGGAGCTTCGGGGTGTCCGAGGGTGAGCTGCAGAAGGCACTGGTGAGGCAGCCCACCATGCTGCACATCTCCAGTGAGAGCATAAATAAGAAGCTCCGGTTCTTCCTGGATGAGCTGAAGCTTGAATTAAGCGATGTAATGAGTCAACCTGTACTTATATCGCGTAGCTTGGAGAAGTGCATCATACCAAGGTGTGCCGTGCTAAGCGTGCTGATGAGGGAGGGAAAGATTGGCCCCAACGTTAATGTACTTTGGGCATTGCTTAGTAGTAACAAGAGGTTCTCCAAAAGGTATGTACTAAGGTATGCTCATGATGTGCCAGATGTTATTAAGGCATTTGAGGGCAAGATTACATTTGAAGGATTCAGGGATCAGGATTTTTGAGTTCCACTAAAGCTGTGAGGCTAGTCTAGTAGGATTAGATTTGATCACAAGGTTAGGAAGCATGTATTCAATGCTATTGAGGTCAAGGCATGCTATGATTGTAAGTGTGTTTCAGTGTACGATGTTATTTACTATTTATAGCTTCCACTCAACCATCTTTGCAGCTCTTGCCATTTTGTAACCTCTGCCTAACAAATCTAGAAATGTAGATCTTGTGATGAGGTTGAACTGGTTCATCGGATTTGTTTATGATTTTGAACGCTCTTCCAATAATATTGTGCTTTTTTGGAAGTATCCTCCGGAAAGGGCATGGGGTGCCTGCTATTCAATGTTCACTATTGGTAGAAAAGAGTTGACCATGTTTATGAGGGAAACCGGACGCAACTCTTACGTTGCAAGGTTTGTTGAAGCAAAACCGGTGAAAAACCTGAACACAGCAGCCTAGACACCTAACCCAACGCAGCCCACAAGTCACAAACAAACAACGTAAATATTCTGATTCTGACATATGTAGCTGGAATGATTTTAGTGCTTTTACTATTGGCATGAAGGCTCTGTGGCCCTTCTAATTGATATGTTCTTCATTTATTAACAAGTAGGAAGATTCTGAATGTTGACCCTCGTGACATGCAGTGTGTGTGTGTCCACTGGATTTCATGTACAAAATTGTTGAGCATTTGATGTGAAAACTTGTATACTTTGTTTACAAACAGGTTCTTGTGGGTTTGACCGTTTGATGGATTTATTGAGTTGCCATTATATTTGTCAAGTTTGTGTTTGTATAGGTGATATTGTGTATATGAATTATGAAAATACCCATCCTAAATGAGGCTCTTGCCATGTCGACTTATGATACCAACTTTTAAAATGTAAGCTGTATAGATGATCATAGTGGAGGTAAAGCTGATGCAATTGTTTATGTTTGTATGCTTACATTCCATCAACAGCATAAGAAAATATTTTCATTGGGAAATACAGAGTAGTAAAATTAGATAACAACAGAAGGACCTCTTTTATATAACCTTGCTTCACTAGATGAATGAAGAGCTTCTAAAACTCTCAGTATTGAGACACTACTAGGATACTGAAAAATAATATCTTGATATGTGAGTGAATACAAGATTTGATTAAGTTCGAGCGAGAACGAGCTTTCTGCTCCCGTCTCCATCATTGGAGAAAAGAAGTGCTTGAGAATTGAGTGATTGACACTGTGGTACTCCACTAGTCCACTATTTACTCTCCAAATTTGCACCAGTGAGCACTGCTTACTTAAACATGCACGTAAGATGAAATTTGTGGTTTAAAAATTGCTATTTAACAACATATGATCTCAAAAGATGCTCCTGACCTTTTTAATTGTTTCAACATAGGATTGATGATTCTTATAACTGGTTTGTTCAGTTCTTTAAGATTGTAAAATTCTGTTCAAAATTTGACAGATATATTTGCCATTGAAACTGTTTTTAAAATGAACAAGTTATGAATTATGAGAGATTAAATCATTTTTTTGTTATTTTTAAAATAAAAAACCACCCTTGAAACCACTTGGAGGACCAAATGTGTCTGGGTTTAATAGTTTGATGATCAAAGATACCCGGTTTTGGAGTACGATGGTCAAATTCGGACAATAGTTTGATGATAAAAAATGGACTTCTTAATGAGTTATTTTTACAAAATAGATTGTAAACAAGAATACATCACTGATATGCCTGTAATCTCCTCAAACATTTAGGGCTATGTGCATCCTAGATAGAGGTTGAAAGTTTTATCAAGATGATTGTATGATCATGCTGATTACTACACATTTGTATTTTTAGAGCCTCTTTGGCACGGCTCCCGTTCAGGCTTCCCCGCGCCTGCTATTGTACCTGTTCACCCATGCCGTTCTTCTCTCTCCTTGCTAAATGAACTGTGGGTGAGCCAGAGCCAGTGAAGCTACATTTTTAGTCTTCTGACTCCCAGCTGTATACTACAGTAGCTCGTAGAATTGGTAGAGAGTGACAAGGAAAATGGCAGTTGAGCCATAATCTGGGCCGTCGTGATGGGAGTGTCACGACCAAACAGCAGGTTGACAGTTCATCGGGTTGACTGAGGAGCATGGCAGTGGCAGTCATTCTGATAGGGCTGGTGGCTGGTGTTGAAGATACGTGTTATCGAGGGTCTCAAAGAATCAAATGATGAACTTATTGTGGTAAGCTTATTTCAATCCTTACATTCCTGAGGAATTTATCAGGAGAAAAAAAAATCTCTATGGCTATTTTAATTGTACATTCGATCAGTCTTAACTTTGAACTTAGTATTGAACATTTAATTCTGCATAAGTTTGCCAGCAGGTGTGCAGTTAAGACAACAGAAACTGTGTAGCTTTGTGACCAACATCATAATCAACCTAGAAAGAAACCGCCCATAAGTATTTATTACAGAGCTGTTAGTCTTTCTCTTCTGTGTTCTGCAGAAAAAGATACTGCCACTAAATAAGTTACTTTTTGTGCAAGTTAGTTTTAAGCTAACGCTCCCTGGATTGGCCTTTTAAGGGGACTCTAATTTTAGCACTATTTTGTTTGGTCTTGACAGGAGCTCCTCGTTTGCCTCTTCTCCACATTCCTTTTTTTCCGGGGTTGGTGGATAACTTCTGTCAAGAAGTCGTCAAACATGTGGTAGTAAGTTTTGTTATTAGCTTGTTTATTAAGATTCTTCAACTATTATGAGATAGTTTTTAGAGTTTTTTTCTATTTTTCTTCAACTTTTAACTCTTATATGAAAGTGTGACAAAGATTCAAATAATAATGCTGATACATACCCTGCTGTGAGGTTATGTTGCATCCATAACTAGTGTGATCTTTTTCCTTTTAGCTTTTTCCATCAATTCTGAATACTGCTACCTGATTTATCAAATTTTATCTGCATCAAGTAGATATCGTGTTACTGTTTATGATAAATCATTTCAGTTTTCATTTGTTGCAGGTGCAGTGTTTTAATGTCTGCATTATGCTTTTCTCTTCTCAAGCGTAGTTCTTCCGTATGTGCATCTCAATAACTTTTTTCTAATGCAGGGTGCCCCTCCCAACCAAATAAATGGGAATACAATATACTAGTACGTTTCTTTTCCTTCTGTTACTTCATGGAGCTAATGCTGCTTTGATGGACCCAGTACAGAAATGGCAGACTCTAAGTGGTAAATATGCTAAGGTCTTATATGCCTGAAACAGACCCATCTGCTTGAGCAATCTTATGTAGCCATTGCACTGCATTACATGATATATCTGACCCTCTTACTCCATAGGTGCTCCTCCATTAGTCATCGCTCGTGGTGGGTTCTCTGGGTTGTTCCCTGATTCAAGCCAATTTGGGTACAAGTTTGCCCTGTCAAATAGTCTTCCTCACGTTGTCCTATTCTGTGATCTCCAACTTTCAAGCGACAATTTTGGATTCTGCAAAACTGGATTGGCACTTGACAACTCAACGCTAATTGCTGAGGCCTTCCCTAAGAATGACAAGACATACAAGGTGAACGGAGAAGATCTGCATGGATGGTTTTCAGTCGATTTCACTTCAAAGCAGCTAATGGACAATGTCACATGTGAGTAAAATTAACTTGAGTAACTTCTCAAGAATCTTGTCATGTTCTAATTTGTGCTGTACTGCTGTATGCTTGAAGCTATTCACAAAAATAGGAAAAAGAAAAAAAGAAATGAACTATCTGCATTTCCTTCCCTTAATGAAGCACATGTAAGGTTTGCTTAATTGGTATTCTTATTTCTTAACAAGTTTTAACTGTGAAACTTCTCTTGCTGTAATCTCCAGTCAGTATTGACTTAGCATGTCACATCTGACCATCCTGTAGTGATCCAGACTGTTCTGTCCCGCCCAAGCATATTTGATGGCACCATGCGAATGACCCTTGTTGATGATGTTGTAGGACTCCGCCCTTATCGGCTTTGGATTAATGTACAGGTAAACATGATTTCACCACTACCTATATAACTCTTCTCCTGGATATGGAATATTGGATTCACACACATCCAAGTTTTCCTTATGGTTATGGTATTAAACATACTCCTAATAGCTGTTCTTTCCTTCCCATTTGTAGTATGGCCAGTTCTTCCTAGATCACAAATTAAATATTGAAGAGTATATATCATCTAAAGAAAAAGAATTTGGGATCAACTATGTCTCCTCACCTGAAGTTGGATTCTTGAAAAGCCTTTGTGGGAAGATTGGGAAAAGCAATGTGAAGCTTGTTTTTCGGTTTCTCGATCAACAACTCATTGAGCCTTACACAAAACAACCCTACGGAGCCATTCTGAAGGACTTGAAATCTCTCAAGGATTTTGCCTCAGGAATTCTCGTCCCCAAGGCTTACATTTGGCCTGTGAACAAGGATCAGTACTTGCAGCCAGCTACTAATTTGGTGAAAGACGCGCATGCCATAGGATTGGAGGTCTATGCATTTAAGTTTGCCAATGATATCATTTCAAGTTACAATTACAGCTATGATCCTAGTGCTGAGTACTTACAGTTTATTGATAATCCTGACTTCTCTGTTGACGGTGTCCTCACAGACTTCCCATCCACAGCTTCAGCATCCATTGGTAAGAATCATTACGTGTTTGAAAAAGCTAAACTGATGTTCCAAAGTAGTTCAATGTGGAGTGTTACATGACTGAGGACCGAAGTATTTCGTAAGAGTATAAGTATGATTTGAGATCCTTTCATGCTTGACAAGTTACAATGATTCTTGTAACCTGAACTGGTCATTGAAAACATTGAATGTCTTGGTTCTATCTTCACTGTTTAACCCTCTTCTTGTTGCAGCTTGTATAGCACATACTAAGGGCAAACCTCTCCCTCCTCCCGGAAGTAAGAAATCTTCTTTTTATCTTAAGGTCCTAACTGATACCTGCCATTTTGCACTGTGCTAATGCCTGAACCTGACTAGATGATACCAGGCCATTGATCATCACCCATAATGGTGCAAGTGGCATCTGTCCTGCCTGCACCGACCTTGCATACCAACAAGCAGTGGAAGATGGCGCAGACATAATTGACTGTTCAGTACAGATGTCAAAGGATGCTGTACCGTTCTGTATGGACTCTCCTGATCTTACAAAAGGCACGACAGCAGCAACGGTGTTCATGACAAAAGCATCCACTGTGAACGAAATTCAGAGCGGGTCTGGTGTCTTCTCATTTGATCTTTCGTCTAGCGAGATCCAAAACCTGAAGCGTAAGTGTCATTCCATTTGATTTGGTACAAGTTCTCTGTTCAAACTGTCAGCATGTTCCATGTTAATAACACATTCATTTTTGTCCCTTAATTAAGCTGACCTTGTTGGTCCGTACACTCAACAAGGACTGAAAAGAAATCCATCAGCAAAGAGTAGCGGGAAGCTCATGATGCTAGCTGATTTCCTGGCCTTCTCAAAGAGCAGCAACGTATCTGGCATACTAGTTGATGTTCGCGTAAGCAAACTTTCTTGAACAATTTCACTATAGCTTGCAGATTGGACTTGCACAGAGCCTAAATAAGCTGGGTCTAATTGAACTAACCTGATCATTAGGCTGAGATAACCAGATCGTGTATATGGATATGCAAAACACTATACACGCAACATAGACATGGTAGAGTTTGAAATATAGACTGTGGGATTGTGGATAAAAAGAAGATTTCACAAAAATCATGGAATTTTTCACATTTCATATGGGCACCATTGTGATGAATGCAGAACGCCCCATACCTTGCAACCAGAGGCATTGGCATTGTGGATGCTGTCTCCAGTGCGCTTGTAAACGCCAGCTATGACAAAGAGACCAGGCAGAAGGTGCTCATCGCGTCAGATGAATCCTCCGTGCTCGGAGCTTTCAAGAAGTTCCCGGCATTCAAGCGGGTCCTCCAAATCGGCCACGCGATTAGCGACGCGTCGAAGCCCTCTGTGGAGGAGGTGGCTAAGTTTGCAGATGCTGTGTCCATCACCCGTGGCTCTGTTGTCCAGGCACAAGGTTCATTCCTCACGCGGTTCACTCATGTGATCGACAAGATGCATGCTGCAAACCTGTCGGTGTACGTCGGGCTGCTGAAGAATGAGTTCATGAACCTGGGGTTCGATTTCTTGGCTGACCCGATGGTCGAGATCGCGACGTACTCATCTCTGATGGCTGATGGCATTGTGACCGAGTTCCCCGCAACTGCAGCTGAGTACTTCAGTGAGTATATATAAGCTTAACGCCATTCTGAACTTCTAGTTTTTTTTTTCTTGTACGATCCATACTTTTTTTTATGAGAGTGAAGTTTACACTTCAAACTCTGTTGTGAATGCAATGCAGGGAGCCCATGCAGCGACTTCAGTAAGAATCTTAGCTACACAATCATGCCTGCAAAGCCCGGATTTTTGCTCAACCTTACGGACTCCAGCCTACCGCCGCCGGCGCAGGAGCCAGCGCCAGTGCTGGAACTTGCCGATATCGTGGATCCACCACTGCTGCCAGTAACCGTCGGTGGGCATGGAACCGCATCATCTTCAAATGATTCCAGCACTACGAGCAGCGCCACTGCAGCCGGCACCAACGTTGGTCTCTGCTTGTTGGTAGCTGGAACCTTTCTGGAAATGGTGGTAGCTGGACTTGCTGGGCTCTTGGCAGTGAGCTCACAATGGTCCTGAAACTTGGATGCTGGAATTGTAATGCGGTTTTGTTTGGATTTTCGACACCGGTCAGGGTTGATTTATACTGCAGAATAATATACTTATAAAAGGTGGTATTATATGCATACTTGGATATTTGGGAATTTTGTTTTGTTCTTTGGATGCTAGACCTGCATTACTGACATATTTTGAGTTACATCACTCTTTTACTTTTACATGCAATGTAGCCTGTGAGGCTACTTTTGCTTATTGAAGCATGCTGCTATTCTACAGTGCCCATTTCATTATTTCAAGAAGGCCCCACTTACATCTTAGATTAGCATCTCCACTTTCAACTATTGACTTCACAACGATTATTGTAAACTGTGTGAACCGGAAGCAGCAGCTATATGGTATCTGTACTCCATCATCAATCTCCAGTACTTTCGATGGACGTGGCTGCTATACTGAAGTTTGGGGATTAGTGGCTCCCTGTTGACAGCGCATTTGCTTCAATCCAGTCAAAAGCAAGTGGACTGAGGAATGCATCAGGGATTCCGAAAGAACTGACAACAGCAAGTGCATGGGGTCTGAGTTCACTGCACAGTTTCAATACTTCTCTCCGTACATCAGCCACATTGTCACGGGACAAATAACCGTATCTTAGGAAAGATGCAGATTCATCTATGCTGACCATAACATATAGCGACCTCAGCAAGCCCAGCACCTCCTGGAAATGATAAACGGAAGGTTACAGAAACATTATATTTACAATGAATGTTAAGCATAATTCCACATGCAACCAAAAAAGATCAAATAGTGGATCTTTTTACCTTTAGGGAACCAGAAGGAACATTCATCTCGTCCTCCAAGAATATTTGGAGGATTGTACGCTCAGTAAACGCTTTAGCCAAGTCTTCAGCAAGTTGGTAGCTCTGGGAAAATGTCATTTATATCACTGACGAGAAATATTAGATCAGGGGAAATAGCGCACAGTTAAATATGATATTTTTACCAGCATTAAAGCCTTTTCTCTGCTTTCTCCTTTTGCAAGATGGAGAGAAACCTCCTCTGCAAACTGCTTTAGTAAATCTCTCTCCCTGAGGCAGAACAGGTCCATCTACCAGGTGCACAAACTCATGCTTATAAAGCCTTAAAGACTGAATTTACATCATGACAGAGGTACATTATAGACATAACAAAATAAATTAGGGTTCTTTACCTGCAACTTGGAGGTCCTTAATATGCTACTTGTCACCTTATCAGGAATAACAGGGCTTGGGCCATTTAAGTGTTCCAGTCCCAATCCCTTGAATGGCTTCTTCTTCTTTTGTGCAGCCAAAAATTCAGCATAAAGTGCTTTGCTTACCTAAACAGAGTTAAATTGTTACAGCCACAAGAAGCACCTTTGTTAAAATACATAGATACTGGAAACAACAATAACCTGCTGCATTAGAACATTGTTATCACCCTCAAATGTGGACTGGACATCAAATTCAGCTTTGAAAATTCCTACACGGTTCTCAGTCTTTAGACCTTGGCCTCCACAGGCCTCGCGACACTCCTTATACATTTAAAAGAAAATCCAGTGAGGAATAGTGGTGGGAATAAACAAACATAATGATAGCTATTTTAACACTTAAAGTACCTGAATTGTAATCATATTCTGCCAAGTTAGTGTCGCCTTCAGAGCACTAGAGTAAATGTGTATGGCTTTGCTCATTTCAGGAGTTCTCTTTACATACATCCTTTTCATAAAATTACCAGCACTGCTCATCAGACATCTGCACAAGGAAGCATAGTGAAAAATAAATGTTATGTAAGTGAAAACAGTTTCAATTACAGAGTATGGAAGTTTTGTACCAGAAGAAAGTAATATAATGCACAACTTTGTAACTAGATTAGAACAAAAACAGCCAAATTAGAGCAAAAACTTGTCATATGACAAATTCACTATAGGTACACAAAATGATAGCAAGCTAGTAACATACACTTTTGCCAGTAGTGGTAGGAGGCGTCGCTGGTGGCTGGGATAATCAAGCAACAACATTTCAGGACCATCTGGTGTAATTGAAAAGGCCCTCCTCGACAAACTGTATCTCACAGCAATCGCTAGGGCTACCTGTATGCATAGAAAGTAAAGACTATATGCATGCTAGGCCTCCTTTGGAACATAGGAATTCCACAGGAGTTGTATAGGAATTTCATAGGAAAAACACAGAAAATCGGGGAAAAAAATGCCGCATTTCAATACATTTGTATCCATGCTTCAACAATGAACACGAGGCACATTCCTTGATAAAGGATCAAACTTGGCCAAGTTAGTCCTTATAGAACAAATCAACCTTTATATTTTCTAGAAAAAAAAAACTAGAAGCAGTTCCTTCCAAATAAAAAGAATTAAGTTCCAGTTAATTTCCATTGTTCAAATGGGCTAGGTTTTGGGGGAAACCCTGACTTCCCTTGCACAAATGAGTGATGTTCTACTTTGGTTAAACTGGTTGGCTACCCTTTACTGGACCAGTTTGATTAATTGCCCAATTAAATTCTAAAAGCAAATAACAGCAATCCAACAAAGACATTTTTTATGTGCTTTACAGGAAAAGAAAATGCCTCTCAACACACCTTTGAAATGTAGACTGAGTTAACTGCAATGTTTACTCGACCAAGTGTAAGCGGAGACAGGAAAGCTGCAAACCTCTGGAAATCAACATTGTACCTTCGTCAGGTCAAGAAGATGACAGAATCTATCATAACATATTGTGAGGGAGAGAGAGAGAGAGAGAGAGAGAGAGAGAGAGAGAGAGAGGGAGGGGGAGAACCTGATCTGGATCATCTATCATGCTGACATATTGCCCATCTGGTAAAACGTCAGCAACCAAATTAAGCAAGTTCTCACGAGGAACGCGTATATTCTGAAACCTGGTAGAGGTAAAAAGTAGGAATTGATCACAATGAAGACAGATATAATAATATGAAAAATAAGAAATTACTAACCAAATTCGCCCATTATCAACGCCATTCAATCCAATCTTATGGCCACAGTCTGCTATATGGATATTAGGCAATACATTTCCATCTTCATCCCTAATTTGAGCTACAAAAGCGTGGACTCCTTCATTTCTCCCATTTATATGTAGTTGAGAAAAGACTATTGTATGGGTAGCATGCTGCAAAAAGGCATGAACATTTTTGTCATGTTATAACCAAACGCACTGCGTAGATGCACACAGTTAGGCAAGTGAAATGTTTTCTTACATTAGCAGCTCCACCGATCCAGTACTTCTGAGCTGATTCACATGGAGTATTTATGATAAACTCTCTTGTTTTTGAATCATAAGTTGCTATTGTCTCTATTCCTCGCACCTTTTGTAAGCATGAAACATAACTTAATCAGCATGGTTACAGAGATTATACCATCCAGAAAATGAGAAAAAGAAATGCTTAGCCCAAATATCTGCACATACATTGCTACCATGACCTAGTTCGGTCATTGCAAAACAACCCTTGATGTCATAGTTTTCTGTGGCCAACAACCACTTGTCATGGTGGCGCTTTGTTCCAAGAAATTTGATAGCGCTGCCCCTGGAATACATAAAGAAATGGAACAAAAAATCACTTCCCAAACATATAAACTCAACAGTTAAAAAAAAATAATGCGCAGCAATAGTTTGGAATGGTTGACTTAATTCAAACAATCCCAAAACGCCTCTTATTTGTGATTGGTGGGAATAAGACAGAAGGGATTTTTGTAAACAGGACAACACAAGGAACCCAATAGAATCAGGGGAGAAGCTCAGTTTTTTCTTTTGAATGAAAAGAATCGCAGACCTCAGCATGTCCACACTAGTCTATAAAAGTACTTGGTGGACGCCAAATCCAATGCAAAGTGTGACACAAAATTTGCGAAATTGTCATGAAGCATTGGAAATTCTAGGCACAAACACCCAGTTGTCGCAAATGTAAGAAGGATGCAGGCAGGCAACAATGCTTGAAACAGCTGTAGCAAAAATCACCAGAGGATTCTCAAAAAAAAAAAAAAAAAAAAAAAAAAAAAAAAAAAAAAAAAGAGGTCACCAGAGGAAGAAGTGGACGCCGATCTTGATGGCGAGGGAGTGGTCATAGACCCCGATGCAGTCCAGGAGCGCGACCTTGCGGAGCTCGGCGTCCGCGCCGTCGTCCGTGAGCCAGCCGCGGAACACGCCGCGCCGCGCCAGGTACGCGATCCGGCGCATGGTGGCCTCCCTCTGCCCCTCCATGCCCTCGTTGAAGTCCGGCGCCACGAACACCCTCCCGCCGCCCGCCCCGGCCGCGCTGCGGCGGGTGCGGAACAGCGGGCTCTCCTCCATGGCGCGGAAGAGCCAGTCGCGCGTGGGCAGGTCGTGCCCGTCCAGCAGCCGCCTGAGGTCGCCCCGCCCGAACGCCGCCGCCGGCTCCGTGGACTCCGGGGGGACGTAGCTCAGGCAGTGCGACGGTTCAAGGGACGTGCTCGTTGTCTCTGGTGGTGATACGGGAGAAGCGGTGGCGCCGGCGACTGTGAGGTGCCGCGCGATGGCGGCCATGCGGCGGCTGGCCGCGGGCGACGGTGAGGTCGGGTCCATCGCGGAAGCGTCTGGGGGGCTTGGGGCTCGGACGGAAGGGAGACGGAGTTGTCGAGGTCTGGATGATGGCGGGGGCTGGAGCGGGAGCGGGAGCGGGACAACGCAGCAGCCTTGAAGTAAACGATAAACGAGTAGGCGGGAGGGACGACGAAGCAGCAAGCGGAGGCGGGCGGGAGTAGAGAGAGAGAGTAGAAACCGAGCGGGTTGCCTAGTCAGCGCGTGCATGACACGTGGGATTGACGTGTACGCAGACGTGTACCGTCGAATGGGCATGCCTGCAAGGCTGCAAATGGGTTCGGGGTCCGTCCTGTCTGTGAACGCGGTCCCGCTCCTGAAACCAGCCTGCGGTCTGCTGCCGGCCGCCGCATCGGAGGCGCAGCGGCAACCCTCCTGGCCGCCTCGCTCCTCTACAGTCTACACCCGGCAGATCGAGCTCGCTACCGTCGAAAGGAGGAAGGTACCTCCCGGCCGTCTCTGATCCTCTGTTGCCATCATCTCGCTGCTCCAATCGCCTCTTGTTGCGCCGGCGGGTTTGACGGCTGCGGCCTTGCTTCCTACCCTCTCGGCCTTGGCGCCACGAAGAGCTCCATGGAACCCGGGAGCCAGCCAATGCAGTCTGCACCCCCTCCCTCCCTACAGTTTCTTTGACTCGTCTGATGAATTATGTTTAGCATGTGGTTACATCAAAAGAAATATTTAGCATGTGCGTTCAAGTTCAATCGTGTGGTACAGGGTACAGAGTTTGACCTTGTGCTTGTTGGAGTATGCATGTATTAGGGCCATGGAGGCCCATGTACACTAAACCGCCCTTTTAGGGTTGGGAATAATTCATCCAATCATTTCCAAGTCTAAAAGTACAGTGTCCCTGCAGCTCTGAATGTGTCAACCGTACTTCTTTAATCTGACATGAAGCTGACCTGTTCATGTTGCTCTTACAATTTATGTTGCTGACCTGTTCGATGGCGTGAAGCTGGAGGTTATTGACATATAGTACTATGTTATTCTTGATCAAATCATTATTGTAGTTCTGTCAGTTGTTGGAAAATCTTTGTAACCAACTAATTTACGCCTAGAAATAAAATCGGCGTGGGTCCTGGATGACATACTCTTGTTTGTGTGCTGCACATTTTGGACAAAATACTATGGCATGAGATGAGTTCTTGATTACAGATACATTTGGTTCTATAGTCAAGAACGAACATACTAGTTGGGCAACTTAAAAATGTATCTGTAAGTTGCCCAACTTAAAGATCAGGAACATAATGTATCTGTAATCACTGTTAGGAATAGCAGGGTGTTCTGAGTTTCTATTTCTGACCTAACTAGAGCAATTTTAAGGATAAACTCAGTCATTCATATCATTACTAGGACATACTTAAAAATAATCTACCAGTAACTGTCCTGTTAACGCCCTTACTTGGGACCTAGTTTAAGGAAAAAGTTTTTTTTTTTTTCATTTCCTAACTTGGCAATTTGGGTTGCTGCTTGTAATGAGATCCATTCAGCTGATCACTTCCTTAATTGTATTTACCTATGGAAGCTCTGAAATCATTTGAAATTGTTAATTTGCTTGGTCCGCACTCTGAATGTACAATCGGTTCTTGTCTCAGCTGGATCGACTAGTTTATATCCAATTTGTTTAGCCTTACCAAAACTAGTGCATTGGTTTAATATAATATTATGTCAGTATTTTCTGTGAGAGGCTTATGTTTTTAGTTTGAAATGGTATTCTACTGTACTACTACTAGGCAGAAGTATGACAAAGCTCCCTCACACGCTTTCTCAGGTTCTCTCCCTCCAGTGGAGATGATTCTTTACTGTGATCACTTGGCTACATGATAGAGGAGAAGAGACCATTGATTTGAAGGTACAGCAGTTCCGTAATTGCTATCAAGCATTCAGAGATTTCATTTTCACGTCATTTCAACAACACTAATGCTCAGAAAAATAGCCATATGAGGTATTAGTAACTAAGCATCAACTGAGAATAGCTATTTAAATTGACCTTACCTCCTGTTTAAATTTGGCAACTGCTGCTTATGTGTTTGTTAGTGACGATGTGGTTGTTTGTCCCCAACTTTCAATCTTTTACTATAAACTTTTGGTACTCAAAATACAGATGGCTCTTGGGAGCGAATTTAAACAGGAGGCTGTTGGCTGCTGAAAAAAATCTCCCTCGTCGGCGAAAGCCACAGTTCGAAAGGTGTTCTCGACCGGTTAAGGTTGGGCTCTTCTACCTTAATTACAATGCCGTGGGGCGGTTCTTCCCCCACCGGTCGATTTTTTTTTTATGCCTCTCACAACTGGTGGGTTATTATTTTACAATTGACCCTGCCGTTCTTTTAGGTCTTAGCCATGTGATAAACTGCTAGAAGTTGTAATTTATACTGACTGCCATTAGCGATTATATGAATTGGCTAATATCGTATAGAAATAACTGAATGCATACAAAATTCTCATGTATATATATCTACAAACGTAACTATGTGCTTTTCCAGCCAGTGTCAGTAATGCACTATATGCGCTGTGGCCTGTGGAGCACCCCGAAAATTTCTAGTCAAATGAATCCTTATTGCTTCAGACCATACATTGGTGCTCCAACTAAAGTTCTTACAAGAGCAACTGGTAAGCTGATCCTAATTTCACCAGAACAGAGTGTCAAAGTTGTCCTGTTTTTTGTTGTAAGAATCATGCCAATCTTCTTAATTTCATATATCAGAACAAGACATCGTTCTACTGTGCAATCAGTGCGAATTACTAGAACAGAGTCGAAGCTCCTAGCTCTCTGATTAACAGTCAGCAAGAGCATCGTGACCGACCGTGGACGGGGCAAGAGGAGAAACAGAGGAGACAGATACCCGCACGATGCTTTAAACGGCAATTGGCAATTGCAAGCACCAAACAATGAAATAACTGACGAGACAAGGCGGGGAACGAGGAAATCCGGACGGACGAGTGACGTACCAGAGGAAGAAGTGGACGCCGATCTTAATTGCGAGGGAGTGGTCGTAGACGCCGAGGCACTCGAGCAGGGCGAGCTTGCGGAGCTCGGCGTCGGGCCCCGGCTCGGTGAGCCAGCCGCGGAACACGCCGCGGCGCGCCAGGTGCACGACCCGCCGCATCGTGGCCTCCCGCTGCGCCTCCTTGCCGTCGTTGTAGTCCGGCGCGACGAACACCCTCCGGCCGCCGCCGCGCCGGCGCGGGCAGAAGAGCTGGCTGTCCTCCATCACGCGGAACACCCAGTCGCGCTCCCGGAGGTGGTGCCCGTCGAGCAGCGCGCGGAGCTCCGCGGCCGCGAACGCCGGCGCGGGCTCCCCCGACTCCGGCGCCGCGTAGCCGAGGCACGGGGAGGCTCCCAGCTGTGCGGCCGCCGCGGTGCGGGGAGCAGCCGGCCCCGCCCCCGCGAGGTGCCGCGCGATCGCGGCGGCGCGGCGGCCCGCCGGGGAGGCGGCGGGGTCCATGGCCGTGAGGGTGGGGGTGGGGATTTGGTTAATTGGATCGCGAGGCGAGATGAGGTGAGACTGTGAGAGGCGTAAGCAAACCGCGCGAAGGAAGCAATCGAAGGGAAGGGGGAGAAACTGGAAAACTTGCAAGCTATCAACACGACGACCGACGATGACGACGAACGGAGCAGCTCTTCGCCTCTTCCTAAGTTTTCTTTTTTTTTAAATATATATATATATATTATTATTATTTTAAAATGGGAAGCGGTGGCCCAGAAAATTTGCTAAATTGTGACGTCGGGTCTGAACCGGGATGCAATAAATGAAACCAGCAAGTTGAGATCCAGGTTCGTTGCGAAGTGGGTAGCCTGTGGGCTGTGGGTTTCGGCGCGGGTCGTGATCAAATCCGGCCCAGACCAAGCCCGACCCGCCAGGTTAAGCCTGGTCCACGATTCTCGTAGGGTACCTAGTCCAGATGAATACTTGTGTTTAGGTGCCCTGGGCTGGGCCTTGGGCCGAATCAATTTCAGGCCGATTATCTGTGGCCACACTCGTCCATGGGCAGCTGACAAGCTGGACTTTTCACTGAATTCTAGCAGACGTGATAGGAACCGTACAAAGAAAAAGCCAAAATTATTCGGTTCGCTTTGTTGTTGTCTATTTTTATTATAGACTTATTAAAAACTAAACCATGGACTATCCAAGGATTTATGAGATGTCAAACCATGGACTATCACAGAGATCGTCAATTGATTACTGCATCTCACTATTAAAGTAGAACTCAGACAATGTGGTGAATGCATGCACATTGAACATTCAAACTCCACCAGGATGGCAGGATCCTCATCCTATGCATCAATGAAACCGTTTTTTTTATCATCCTATCCCGTTCCTGTTGTTCCAGACTTTTCCTATGAAGTTTACAAATTTGGACGAGAAGTCTTCAGATCTTCTTTTATTGAAGGCGAGCAAATCAAATCCGATATAACACAGTCCTAAGAAATCGCCTGCGATAGCAGGTCTGAAAGCACTTCGAGTGGCGTTCACCTCGCATCCCACTGCGTTTCACACTACGGTCATGTATGAACTGTGTGTCTCGGTGTCTGCGGCATCATGTGACCGAGTACCAAAGCCAAGATCACCCCAGGATGATTCCAACACAAGTTCCTGATCAACTGACAAAGCAACGTCATGTGTTGACCACCTGTTACCATAGTCTGAAGTTATTTGTTTTCTGCTCTCTGAACCCTGTGCAGGTAGCTTGATAGGGGGGAGAGTATTGGGTTTAGCAACAGCAGGCAGCAGGTATCTATTTGATGAGCTACGGAGAATGTCTGCATCAAGGACATAGGTAATTATTCAGCCTGGATCTACCCTGTAGATGTTTATGCAGAATATCTTTGTCTTTTTAATTCTGTTTCTCTAGATTTGCTCACCCTGAGTGGCTAGCTTAAAGCTTACACATGGTGTGAGATCTGATTAAGCTTCCTCGCTCATACTTCTCATTTCTGTATTAGTTCCTGTAAACTAATGCAAGATAATGTTGATATGATACTAGAGATCTGCAGGATGGATTTGATCCGACAGAGGCTAATGACCGTCCCATTATATTATCATCTACTACTAGTAATTTTGCCCCATCTTCAGCTGTTTAACTTTTACTTTTATACTACTACTGTCATTATCTGTTGGATCTAGTTGGACACAACATAACCTAAAAGCAATACGTACAGCTATACAAGTGGAATTTATCTGCTTGTTTTACTGGCTCACTCACCTGTAGCCCTATACCACGAACCATTTGGGCAGCTGTCAGCTGTGGGTCAAGGCTGCCGTTTGAGCACATATGCAGCATGCACGGACAGGAGCATATACTACGCATGTGAGTGTCCTTTTTTTGTTTTGGGTGTGTTTATATCCTGAAAACTGGTACTGTTCTGAACTGAAAAGTACTGTAGCATTTTTCGTTTGTTTGTGGTAAATATTGTCCTACCATGGTCTAACTAGGTTCAAAAGATTCGTCTCGCAAAATACATCTAAACTGTGCAATTATTTTTTTATTTTATCTATATTTAGTACTCTATGCATGTGTCGGCATTTTGATGTGATGGAAAATCTTCTTTTTGCATAGTAGAATTTGAGAGAAATTTTTTGGATCTAAACAGGGCCTTTGATGAAAGCGAGTATCGTTGAAGCATGCATGATCCACACACAGTCACACACTCACACTACAACACTTGTGACGCTCTGACCATTAAATCAGAGCTGACCTACTTTAAAGAGCCTAGCTTGTTTCACAAGCCTGCCTTGGCTGCCTCACACCTCCATTTTTCTAATGTAGGGATTGTGATCGAGATTTGGCAGTAGTAAACATGGGGGCCGCAGGCCGTGCATGACCTTTTTATCCCATATGCTTAACCTTATTATCCAGAGTAGTGGGGACATACGGACATACGGTGGACTACTGAGAACTGGGTGTTAACCTGTCGCCAGTTGGGTTTAGGACTAAAGAAACCCGTGCTTTTACTCTGGCCTAATCTCTGCCCGTCTGGCGAGATCACGTGCCACGAGTGTGGGTGGCAGGGAGGAGGGAGGGTCAAGGCCGGCAGAAAAACCCCGGCCGACACGGCTGCCTGTTTTTCATGGTCGAAGCACTAAAAACGCCGGCACCGTCCCCAACCCCCCAGAGAAGTGTGGTCGCCGTGGTCCATCTCGAGAGCGATGCCATGGCGAGTTGGCGACGGCACGGTGGATGGTGGAAGGCGTACGAGAAAGAGCACTGCCGCAAACTGAGGCAGACGCGGCAGTGGTGGTCTCGCTATCATTGTACACGTTCTCTGTTCGCTGCGGAGCGCGGAGGAGGATGAAGAAGCGCAGGAGAGGGAGGAGGGAGCAGACATGGCGGTGCGGTGCGGGACACCGCGCTTCGTCGCTTCCGCCGCGCCGGACCCCGCCCCGGGGACACATGCCGGTGGCTGCTAGCGCCAAGCGCACTGCAAAGCAGCACCCTTTGTTGAATCTCATCCTGAAATAGTGGATGGGCAGTAGAAGTAGATCACGAGATGTACCGAGACCAGTGCTCTCCGGAGCATGCGAACAAGATCACACTAAGGAATGTTCACAACCACAGGCACAAACACAAGATCAGTAGGTTAATTCTCTGGAATAAGCGTTTCCAAAATTAGTGACAGATCTGCACACCCTAACATTAACAAACAAGCCGCCGCCGCCGCCGTCGTCCTCCGCCGTAGTAAGATTATTGCGATTAGCACAGCAACAGTGTTAGTTTCACTCAAGGAACGCCGGCACCGGCACCGCCGCCGTCGTCCTCTCAAGCACCGACGCGGCGTCCCTCATGGCGGGCCGCTTGCCGGGCGCCATGGCGCAGCAGGCGAAGGCGAGCCTGAAGCACGCGAGCAGGGCGTCCTCGCGGCCGTCGGCCTCGGCGCGGAGCGCGGGGTCGGCCATGCGGAGCACGCGGCCGTGCTCCTCGGCCACCACCAGCCCCGCGTGCCACTGGCACAGCTCCACCTCCGAGTACACCCGCCCGGACAGCAGCTCCAGGAGCACCATCCCGAAGGCGTACACGTCCCACTTCGCCGTGGGCCGCAGGTTCTTCAGGCACTCGGGCGCCTGGTACGGCTGCGGCGCGGGCGCCGACGGCGCCGCCGCGGACGACGACCCGCAGGGGCTCGCGCCCGGCGGGCCCGGCATCTGGGACAGGTCCGGCAGGCTGCTCGTCGAGTGCATCGACCGCTTGCTCCCGAACAGCCGCGCCGACGCGCCCGCGCGGTAGTGCGCCGACGACGACTCCCCCGACAGCAGCCGGTCCAGCCCGAGGTCGCCGATCCAGGGCTCCATGTCCGCGCCAAGAAGGATGTTGCTCGGCTTCAGGTTCCCGTGCACGCCCTTCTTCTCGTGGATGTACGCCAGCCCGCGCGCCACGCCGCGCGCGATCCGCAGACGCGCGTCCAGGCTCAGGTGCAGCGGCGACGACGACCCGAACCGCCCTGCAGCACAGTACAATCATCAGTTCATCACCGAATCGATCAGACGATGCAGTGCCAATGCGTTGTGCGTGGCGGTGTCTTTTGCAACTATACACCTGAGGCAACCAAAAGGACACTGCTTTCAGATCTTCCTTGCTTGATTTGTAGGTCAAACAGGACTACCCGTACCAAAGAGTCATCAAGATTTTTGCACGGCAGTACCATGGCCGGTACGATTAAGCTCGGACAAAAGATGAATCGGTACTACTAATGCGCATTTAAGCTGCCGCACCGTACAATCAGTAAAAGTGCCACCTCTTCATAGGACTCGAGCCGTTGCGGCCAAAGACTCCAACTTTGCAAATGATTATGAATCGTACTATAAGGAAGTGAATCACTAGTAGTTCAGCTAAGATGTCGGTGTCAAATAAAAAAAAAACTTTCCAATGCTTGAATTCCTGAATGTGGTAACATGAAATGGACGAAGGGCTTACTGCTGAATGCGATGTTGGCGAGGCTGCCATTTGGGGCGTAGTCGTGGATGAGGAGCTTCTCGTCGGCGCCCCAGTAGAAGCCGCGCAGGCGGAGGATGTTGGGGTGGCGGAACCGGGCGACGGCGCGCACCTGCGCCTCGAAATCCTTGAGCCTGTCGGCGCCGCCGCTCTCGCCGATGCGACGGACGGCGAGCGCGGTGCCGTCGGCGAGCACGGCCTTGTACACGATGCTCGAGCCCGTGGCGCCGAGGATGTAGGCCGACGCCTTGAGCAGCGTCTCCATCTCGAGCTCGCCGTCGCCGTCGACCGTGACCAGCGTCGCCGGCGCGGGAGGCGCCTGCTGCTGGGGCGGGTTGTGCTTCTTGCTGCCGTGCTCCTGCGGGGTGCTCCGGCCGATGAGGCTCCCTCGCTTCTTGAGGTCCTCGCCGCCGTCGGCCTCGCTGTCGGACGACACGGAGCACTCGGAGCTGTCGGAGCCGTCGTTCCGGCGGCCAATGCAGCACCCCGTCGACGTGGACGCCTTCTCTTCTTTGCCTCCAGAGATGTCAAGCGTCTTGACGCCGCCGTCGATCCCTCGCATGCCCTTCAGCTGCTGCTGCTGCGGCGGCGGCGGCGGCGTCGGGCCCTGCTCCCCACGCTGCCGCCTCTGCTTCCTGACGTGGTACGCGTACATGAACAGCATGAAGAGGATCCCGACGCCGGCGATGTCCCCGACGACGATGGCAACGATGGCCGCAGGGCGAAGCTTATCCTGCCCTGGCGCTCCCGCCTGCGGTTGCCCCTCGGCGCCCGGCGGGGCACGCGCGGCGTTCTTGGGGATGGCCGCAAAGGCCGGCGGCGAGTCGGTGGCGTTGGGCGGGTTGGAGAGCGAGGACGGGATGGCGCAGGCCTGCTTCAGCGGCGGGCCGCACAGGTCCGGGTTCCCCTCGTACGCCGCCGCCGGCTGCACGGCGAAGGGCCCGGCCTGGGGAATCGCGCCCGTGAAGTTGTTCCGCGACAAGTCCACCGTCGCGTTGGCCGGGACGACGGCGGCCAGCGCGGTGGGCACCGCGCCGGCGAGCCTGTTGGACGAGACGTTCAGCAGGCGGATGCGGCCGCCCCCGAAGTCCGACGGGAGGGAGCCGTTGAAGTAGTTGCCGCTCAGGTCGACGAGCTCCAGCGCGCCGCCGAGGCCCCCGGCGGGGAGCTCGCCTTCGAGGTAGTTGTCGGCGAGCCCCAGCACGGCGAGGCCCGGCAGCCTGCAGAGCGCGGCGGGGAGGCGGCCCGACAGCGCGTTGCCCGAGAGGTTGACCTCCTGCAGGCCGCGCGCGTACGCCGCGGCGGCGCCCGGGAGCTCGCCGGACACGGCGTTCCCGGCGAGCGAGAGCACGCGGAGCTCGGTGGCGTTGAGCAGCGCGGCGGGGAGCGTGCCGTTGAGGCCGTTCCCGGAGAGGTCGAGGTGGCGCAGGTGCTCGAGGCGGCCGAGGTCGGGCCGCAACGTCCCCGAGAGGTTCGCGTTGGGGAGGACGAGGCTGATGACCCGCGACACCGTGGCCGCCGCCAGCGACGCGCTGAGCCCGAGCCCGCCGGCGCCCGCCGTCGTCGAGTTGCCGTCGGCGGAGGTCACGTTCGCCGCCGCCGCGTCGGGTTGCGGGAAGCCGTTGCACATGACGCCGTTCCAGGCGCACGGCGCGGCGTCGTCGTAGCTCCACCCGGCCAGCGCGCCCAGCGGGTCCGCGGTGACCGCGTTCTTGAAGGACATGAGCAGGACCCCGTCGACATTGAGCCCGGACGCGCCGCTGCACCGCAGGGCGAGGACGACGAGGAGCTGCACCCACCCCACCGCCACCGCGCCGCCGGGCCGCCTCCCGCCCTCCATGGCCGAGCTACCTAGACTGCCAGCACCGACACCGCCAGCATGTCCTCACCGCAGCAAGCGTTGACCCGACCCGGCAGGCGGGGTTTCTTGGTCGCTCTGCTCAGCGCCCTCCACCGGCGGTCAGGGCGGGTGCGGGAGCAGCAGGTGGAGGGAGAGGCGGTGCAATGCAAGCAGCGCAGCGAGAGTGAGAGGTTGGCAATGGCATGTGAGCGCGGCTGGCGGGGGCGGAATAAAGAAGCGAGAGGCGCCGGGGTCGGGGTGGGTGGCCGCGTGGGGTGTGGGAGTGGGAACACCGGAACAGAAGGGAGGGGAAACCACGACAGGTGGAGAGCCCGGTCTTGAGCTGCGGCGCGGGGACGGCCGGGCGGCCTGGCGGGGGCGCGACGGACGGTCCACGGCGACGCCCTGCCTGGCCTGGCCGGTATAAAATTTTCGAGTTGGGTGGCGGGCCCCGGGCATTGCAGCAGTACACACGTCCCTGTCTTCTGACGGCCTCGCTCTCCGCTTCCCCTCTGCTGTATTGAAGCCGCCATGGCCGCAGCAGCAGCAGGCAGGTAGCTGGGGCAGCCGTTGCACCTTGCACTGGCATTGGAAGGCGTGACGTTGAGCTTTCGACTGCCGTGCGCAGCAGCATCCAGCAGCCCGTCCCTCCGGTGGGTCGGGTCGGTCGCCCGGCCGGCACGTCGTCCAGCGGAAGCTTTGGGTTGCGGTTGGGGAGGGACACGGATTGATTCCGCGGCTACTACTACTACCACGTGGTCTTTGTCTTCGATTTTGTGCTGACACGACGGAGAAGAACGAATGCGACGGGTGTAAACGTCGTCGGCTCATTTTTTTTGGTTGGCTTGAGTGGGTTCAGTTGGGTACTGTACCGGATTGCTGGTCGTCGTCGCCTTTAAGAAAAATCGATCTTTTTGGATGGGTAGAAAACTGACACTTCATTCATACTTCAACGATGCTACACGTCTGGGCAGCTGCGTGCGGCTTTCATGCGCGGTTATTAGGGCCCGTTTGGAGAATCGGATGAGGAACTCCCTCCAAGTCCAAGCTCTGGTTCTCTTATAAAATGTAATGTGCGTAGCCGCTATAGTATATAGAGCTATTTTTTTTCCATCTTGTTCAAAAAACACCTACTAATTGAGAGCTAAAGATCTATCCGGTCCGGTGGCAAATATATCCATATCTAATTAAATTTCATAATTTTCATCCCCATGCATCTAGAACCTTTCGGCGGTACACCATACAGATGTGAACAATGTCTACAAACAACACTTGAACAGCGCTCACGCTGGGCCGGCAGATCAACACAAGACAACCTTGACACCATGGAGAGCGTGGTTAGGTTTACTAGGGTCCTCAGGAAGTAAATGCACGGATGATCCATCATCCATGCAATTAATGTGTGATGACACGATTTCTCCGTAAGCTTGATCCTGCGCCATAAGGCTGTCTCCAATGGGAAGCCTTAAACGGTTTTCTCAAAACACTGTTTGACACTGTTGGACATAAATGCTGTACTGTAGACAGAAAAAAAAAGTTAGAATAGTGTTTGGAGAAAGTGGATGAGGAGCACCATCGGGGACAGGCTAAGTGTAGGGCCGGGGTCCCCGGACGAGAGGGCGGAAAGCCCCCCGTTGTCACATTACTGTGCAGACAGGGCTCTTCAAGTGTGAAAAGGAGCTACGCGAGGGGAGATAGCTAAGATCGAATCTTGATGCATGCATGCTCCACCTATGCCAGCCAACGGTGGTCACCCACGTACGCATGCATGTGTGATGATGTGCCCATGCACTGACGGTGCACGCACGCACGCCACGCAGATTAGGTATAGGGTTTTGCTGGTCCGGCCGCTCCTGCTGTTCCCGTGTCCCTTTTAGCTAGGGTTTGCTACGCGATGGGGTGGGGCGATCGACGACGACCGTGAAGTGAGCGCCGCCACCTGTCGCGTAGCATAGTAGCATGTACCTGTCCGTGTCCGTTCCATGCATGCATGCATGCATGGCCGGCCACGCATATGCGACGGCACATGTCCCTTGTCACATGGCGTGTGCGCTGGTTGGGTGGTCGTGCCCGTGCATGCTTTCGCAACGGCTGTGAGCTTGTGTGCTAGATCTTGGCACGTAGCATTTTTGGCCATCGCATTTTTATATATAGATTTTTTGTATATATGCACATAGATATATAGATATGCCAGCTCATTATATAACTACCAACAAGATCGATTAGGTGATCGAGGATAGAGATCGGTGCGCACAGTCGCTCTCAAGGTCGAGAGTTAAATGATTAGGTTCTTGGTTCCAGCTGAAGTTTGTTGCTTGTTCAACGTCATGCATGGAATCCCCAGCAGCAGCAATGCTCTCGACAGAAACATACATTTATACGCATTATTGGAGGAATATATCCTGCATGCAAGTATGATGCTATGCTACGTAAGCAGTTGGGCCATAATTCCAAAATCATATATGGTGTTAATGGAGCTGTCTGTGACTAACTGGACGGCCAGCATCAGAGGCACTGCAGCAGACTGTAGTGTCCTTTATATAATTTGACGACCGGCCGGCTTTCAGAAGGAGCTCGGACAAAAGGTGCCTGTCTGGTACATGTGTACTTGGTGAGTATATGTCGACGTACGTGCGTACAGGGGAGACAACGAAGTACAAGCTGAGACAATACATACATATGCTCTGTCGTCCATATATACTCCCCATAGAGTTTTTTGTGTGTCATGAAAAGCAAGAACAGTTGCTGGGAGGAGGAAATGGCTGTGGTGTTAGCTAGTATGCATGAGTAATATTTTTATATGATCCCTTCCATGCTCCAGTTTAATGTTCTCACAGCTGAAACATGAGTTCCTTTTGGTACAGTTCGTCATTTGGTCAAGACTAAATATATCTAACGCATTTCGACAATATATGAGCTCGATTAGGCCAAAAATTGCCAACTCTTTTCTTGCGTGGCTCTCCTCCAGTCCTCCTCCATGGCTTTCGCCGGCTTGTGGCGGGAAAGCTTTTTCTTCAACCGCGGTAATTCTCTGGCCACCGTTGCATGTGATGGCTGCACGACGACAGGGGCCCACATGGGGGATCATCGATCATGTCACCATGATGCGAGCGTGAGATGTGGGGGAGATATTGGCACGCACTCGCGAGGATCTGACAAAGGCAGGTAAAAAAAAGGGTGACTCATCTGGGATAGATTCCTGTCCTTTGTGTTTGAGTGCATATGTTTTTTTTTTTTGGACCCCCAAAATCTTTGTAGATACCCCGGGAACATCGTTCTAGGGCTTCATCATTGGCTCTGGGGGTGTTGTGCTAGTTGGTTAATGGCTTAAAGCCAGTGGAATCAGGGTTCAAGGCAAGCTAAGAGCTAGCATGCATTAGGCCATTAGGGGGTAAAACATCGCTCGATTTCTTTTACCCCCTGTACATACTACCACTTTATCCAAAAGCCCACCTTCTTTGGTTGAGCCTGCAGCAGGGGGTTAAAAGGATCTTTAACCCGACACTTAACTTGTTGGGTGGGCTGGACATCAGTGCGGGTGCGTACGTACGATGCAAAGTTATTAGCAGCACCACTTGTACTGTGGACTGTGGTACATTCAGATCTAAGCTCTCTCTAGCCAGAACGTTACATATCACTCCAGTTTCACACGCACCACCGTACCATCCATATATCGGACAGAGAAAAGCACGCAGATCGAGCTAGACCCGTAGACAGAGAGAGATCGACGACAAGCACATCAGTAGTGATCAGTGAGTACCTAGTCAAGTGTGATGCAAGATTACGACAAATCTCTCTCTCTCTCTCTATCCACTAGGCGCGCGACCGGTGGAAAACTGGAAAAGTCGATCGGTCACATGAGTTTCTCCGTACGCGTCTCGACCATAATTTACGTTTGGCCACGCGCGCGTACGTACGTGGTCGGCCTCACGCCGTCGACGTCCGGCTCACTGCTCACATGCCTCGCGCCGCGCCGGGGGAACCGACAAGCTGGCCCTGCGCCTGCCCGTTGCGCTTGGCCGCCGCAGGGCGCGGAGCTAGGTCGACGATGCAGATTCCGGCGGCCTCGCCGCCCGCCCGATTCGCCGTCTCGAGAACTCCGTACGGCGTGCCGTGCATGTGATGTGCGTGCCGGTCGCCGTCGCCGTCGTTTTGGAAGCGACCTTCTCGCGCGCTGCCGTCAGCCGGCCAGTCCGCCACCCCATCATCAGCAGGGTCGTCGTCGTCCGTCGTTGGCCGGGAGTAGCGGCGGGAACCGACTCTGCTGGAAATTGGAAAATGTACCGAGTTTCGGATCGATTCAAAGCTTGGAAACATGCGTTGAGATGAATTGTTTCATCCCTGCAATCCCACCGTTTTCCACGGGAGTCTCACCAACTGACGGCCGGTAAAGGTGAGTCCAGGTCCAGGCAACCAAACCGCTGTAGAAACCCACGCAGCGTACTGTACTCCCCAATTCCCATTCCAGCGAGCCCGGGTGCCAGCTGCCACGGCTTCTGGATCCTCACCATCCCCCCCTGCGAGAAATTTAAACCTCCCCCCTGCTCTGCTCATCGGTGGTCCTCTGCTGCTCCACTCCTCCGTCCTCGGCACGGCATGACATGCGGCGTCGCCGTCGTTGCTTGCCATTTCCCTGCCTCCTCGAGGCTCGCTCCAGCGTCCACAGTCCTGACTCCACACGCGCACGGGCCGGGCATGGTCCCCTCCCCGTCCGGCCGGCCGGCGGACCCATCGTCGTCGTCTGCCGATGCCGTCGGCGCCTGCCTTTTTTTACCTTCTCTGCCTGCCTGCACTGCGTGGTACTAGTAGAGTAGTAGTGCCCTCCAGCTTGCTTGCACTGCAACTGCATGCACAGGAACATACATCCGATCAACCGCACATGAGGATGAGGCGAGGCAACCACCCTTCCAAAAACAATAACCCCAGCCATGAATGGCACTGCACCTGTGCGAGAGGAGAAGAGAGGGGGGGTCAGCGCCAGCGGAGGACATGCATGGCGTGCCCGTCCTTCCGGGCACCGTCGTCCTGGGAGCAGCCGTGTGGCGCAAGCGCGTAAATGTGCCGCGCCCGTACGCGCGTCCGTGCGCCACCGGATTAAGACCATCTCAACCCATGAGTATAATTTTTGCCAATTCCACTGTTTATCTACTGTTCTAACTATCATTCTCTTTGTCTACGGTAGCGCTACAGTGTCAAACAGTGTTATACACAACCCATTTATTCTCCCATTGGATGGTCTAATAAAGGAAATCAAACACCGAGTGGAGATTGTTGCGAGTGACTGATTAATTGCAGGTTACCTACAAAACTATAACCCCAGTGTCCTTTCTTCACCTACTACAGCTACACCTGTTTCTCTCATCTCTCTGAGACCAGTAACATGCATGCAGTGTGCAAAAAAACCATCAGCTGCCTGGGCCATCATCCTGTGGCCCTCGCCGAATGAAGCTTCATACCACCAACCATGAAGCATGAAAGGTTAAAGGCAAGTCCGGAGCAGGTGCCGGTGAGCCAAAAAGGTCATTAGGAGCCAACACTACCCTACCATGAGCATAACAAGACTGTGTACGTAGCCATTAGCCAGCTAGTAGTCTGATAATGCCCGGACGGATGGCCTCCTTCGCCTTTTTTTTCCGCGCGGCATCTGATCAGCCTTGCAAACGGCAGCGGCGAGCATCCAAGCGCAATGGACAAGGGCACAGCGAAAAGGCAGCGTCTTTTTTTTTTTGTATCGTAACCGCGTCTGCTGCTTTAGCTTCCGGCTTCAGGCCATTTTGTGCTCCGCTGCCCGCGCAAGTGCAGCCTGCATGCAAAGCCAGCCCCATGGTTGATGTCAACTGACACTATCAAACTCCCAGTTGATGTTTCTCTAATCCCTCTCTCGCCCAAGTCCCAAGTGGGTGGCTAGAGATGCCCCCAACTTGGTGAATGAAAATTTGGGTTAATCAGAGACGAATCACACAAGCTGCTGAATTCCTAGCTAGCTACGACCTGGGTGCTCATCTCTGATGGCCTACATTCCATCACATGTGTTTGGTTATAAGTACCCAAACGTCGTGCTCAGACAATAATGGAAGGTCATGAGTTTGTGGGTCAGTAGAACGGTGAAACTGAACCTGCTGGTGAAATCTTGCAAGAAATTCAATTGATGGGCACAGGTTCTGAGACAAGGCATATGTAGACTTCACATCCTTTTTTTTTCTTTCATTCTGAAAAGAACAAGACAATGCTCAGTGCTGCTCCAATTTGGCATATGTACCTCTATGATTTCAAGACATGAAAACAGGACTAGCTAGAGCTGGTACTCAGGAATCGAGTTAGCTTACTATTTCCCTACCTGGCTAAAATGATTGGACCATACAGTACTAGTACTATTTTTTCATCTATTTCCCCCCTAAAAAAGAGAGGAAGGCAGAGTACATAATCCAGCAGGTGGAGACAATCAGGCTAGACGGTTTTGTCACATACTTATGTAACAACTCAGCTCCACCTAAGAACCTACCCAGATTTGCAAGCCCCCCAAGGCTGTAAGGCATCAGCCTAGCCACTTTGCCATCAGAACACAAGGAACAGTGTGTAAACACTCAAGCAATTGCAGCAACTCATCATGAACCAATCGAGACTTCAATACTTTAACAAACGGCCCCCCAATGATGTTACTGAAATTATTTCCTCACCTGCTCCTAGGTTAGGTCTACCAGCTTCAGCATCAGTTAAGCAGTAGGCAGCAGGGCACGGGCGCACGGCTGGAAAGAATCGATGTCAAGTCTGCCTTGGCATTTTAACCACCACAGCTTTGTTGTGTGAAGCTCTGCAGTGCAGAGTTTTTCATCTTCCTGATTCACTGAGCACGCGTGCAATGGCTGCACTCACCCATAGATCAGAAAAGGCATCCCAGGAAGACCTGCAGGGAAAGGTGCATAGTGTCCTTTGAGAAAAAGGTTGACCTGTAATGATTGTCAAGCCAGTCAGTATGAACAATTATATTTGTGAGATCTGAACTGTGAGGGTCCTCCTTTTATCTCTGTGGAAGTGTGTGCAAACTGAAACTTGTCACCTTGAGATGATGTGAGCCTGGGACTACTATTTTGTGTCTCCCACTTCTAAAGACATGGATGCAGCCAAACTATAAAGGACTATAAAAAATCAGCAAAGTCACTCGAGTAGGCAGTGTATACTTCAAAAACGGGTGAAAATAGGTGCAAAAATGCAGTGCATTGGAACGTACTAGCTTGATGCAGCACAAACATAATTTAGGGGAAAATATTGACTGACTGAACATATTAGGTTCTCAAATGTAGCAAAATACCATTAAACAGATTCGTACATCAGCCAAAGGCGTTCACAATCAGAGAGGATTAAATGACTGAAAGAACTTCACATTGCAGAGTTCTCTGTGCACGAGAAGGTTCAGTATCCAATATTTAATGAACAGGCATACTGGAGGACAGCCATTTCTTCCAAGGTAAAAATATCTACAAAATATGGATGCAGTATGCATGTGAACATTTAGCTGGTTGATGGTCATTTGGTAAGGAAAATATGTTGGGCAGATAGACTTCAGTGCCAAACCAACCTTAAATGTAGGCAATGCAACATATAGAAGCCTGGTCAACATCATCAAGTTTCAGAGCTTTGACAACATAGTTTCCTAGAAAAGGAAAATATCCAAAGCAACCAGCACATAAAGCATGTTTCACCGTCTTGCAAAGCAGTATACTTTAAAATGTATCACCAACACAAATAATGTATTGTTATTCCCAGATTCACAACATAAAAGTTAGATTAAAAAAGAGCAAACTAAAGTGCACAGAATCATTATCACAAAGCTTGTCAACAACATTATCCGTCTAATATTTCTAGTCTAAAAGTTCAAAGTGCCTCTCACACTAACAAAGGTGTGTTTTCTATTCTTGAGAAACAAAGAAATATTCTTTTATACATGAATTCACCAACCAATGAGCACTGTAATGATTAACTACTGATTTGCTTTGCCCATGGGGAAACTCCAGGCTCTGGCTACCTTTTCATGGATATCAAGAGTAATCTACAACAATAGTCATCAGTGCGAATCCTTGAAAATCAAACAGCGGAGATCGTTTATTCATTACCCACCTTTCATCACCTGGTTAGCTAGAAGCAAGAAATTAGCAACACAGATTAAAAGAGTTGAAATTCATGCTCGTCTAATACAATGAAAAGTAGTTTGAAGAAACATGTGGACGACTTCGCCACATCATGTTGGCCATCCCCTCAAAAGTTAGATCTAGGCTCAACCAACGCTAGACTTGGTACAACCTGTGACCTCTGGTCTCATACTCTCATCAACAGCTACAACATTCTTTTTTCCTATGATGTTTCCAAATAAATGAGGCAGGAGCTTTGTCATTTCATTAAGAACAACACAAAGCAAATATTTTTAAAGAATATCTACAAAGTTCAAAACAGGTAGTGGCACAAAAAAGAACTAGTGCTAGGCAGAAGAGCAATTATTGCCAAATTACTGCAAAAACAACAAATGCCCTGCAACTACGGATCCACAAGAGTTATTTGATTGATGAGCTCGTAAATGAGAAAAGTTAATTTGCATACACCGATCGGTTTTGCACAACTTTTGCTATGGCTTCTCTTCAGATCGTCTTTTTTTATCCAACATAAATTGACAGCTCAAACTTAAAACTGCTTGCTACAACAAAATCATAATGATCTGTAATCTGAAGGGGTGAGCTCAGCCTGAGCCAGTTAAATTATCTTACACTGTTCAGTTCTCCCTAGTCCCTAGCATCAAAAGATTCAGCCTACAAAGCAAACAGATGTACAGGAGACAACAGTTTCTTTCAAGGTCGAATTAACATAACATCAGTGATCAATTGGCATAGTGATGTCCTAAAACAAAAAAAAAAATGATCATTCGTAACCTACCTGAACATCATCTAGTTTCATTCAGGGATTCGGTAATGACGGTTTCCTGAAGGAAAAAAAAGAGCCGAATAAGGCAGCACACACGTATATTATCAGTACTGCAAAGTAGCAGTATGCTTTAAGTTATGAGACACGCAAATAGTTAGTGTTTTTTTACATGAACCCCAACCACAGCCACTAGAATAAAGTTAGCGTCACAAAAGGTGAAAAGGTTCACAGATGCTTGTCAAAGTATGCATCACCTAATTATTTGTTCAGGCAGCTTGTCAACAACATTATCAGATCTTTCCCGGCCCGTCTAAAGGCCCAAAGTGTCTCGTGCACTAACAAAGACATGTTCCTTGTTCTCATGATGAAAACAAAGACAAGCATCTTTACCTTGAATTTCCCAACAAATGAACATCGCAATGATTAACTACTGATTTGCCTTTGTCGTGTCAGATCTCTCGAATCTAAGTAACCTTTTATCAAATCAAGAATAGTCACAGGGCAATACAAATAAGAATAGTCTACAAAATTCAGTTTTTAACTCGTATCTCAAACACTGTTTTTGTTAACTACAGCCACGATATTCCATTGTAGGAGCTTGGCTGCGCTACTTTTGCACTGAATCCACGACTACTGTCATCAATGGAGAATCCTACTGATGTGCAATCAGATGGAAATCATGGGAGCACGAGCCGTTCCTTTCTACTATCAAGGTTTCCGCTTGACTCAACCACCGCCACCGTGATTGGGCCACCAACGCTATTGCAAGTTTGAGTATACAGGAACCTTCACATATCTTCACGCACAAGTTTATTCTTTGATCTTGTTTTCGAATTCTGGAGTGTTCATTTCTGAAAAATGATGTACACTCGTGTTGCTTCTAAGGTGCAAACAGAAACTGATGTATCAGCCGGCATCGAGGGTGGTCTGAAACTCTGAATCTGGCACCCCTGCCATAAGCTTGAAAACCTCTGCGTATGAAGGATGCTTCTTTTGAGATGCAGTAATCTGAACACAGAGGTGCAAAAAATAGAGACAATGAATCACAGAATGGAGCATGAAAGGTCCATATGCAAGGTTTTTATTTCTGAATATGAGAAGAACTATGACAGCTGCACGGATTTATACATTCACTTGCATCTGCAATTTGCTCGTGAAATAAATATAGCTACTCTCTAGTTTGCAGTATTTTTCAAACTATAATACCTTTGCATTCCTAATCCTCACTGAGAGCCATCTGATGATGGAAAGCGGTGAGTCCTTGCACGGACTAAGACTATGTGCGGTGGATTGGGTAAATGGATTGTGTATACACTGCAGCGACACTGTTCACAGAGAGGGATGTAGTTAGAATAGTAGATACATATTGCATTTGTACATCCTGCTGCACATAGTCTAAGGCACTTAGACGCCGCTGCCACTCTCCCTTCCTGAATCCTGATCACCTCGACATCGAACCATTTATGACAAAGCCGCCTGGAAACGCCGGGTACTTGTACTCTCAGGCACGAAGGAGAGTAATGAGTTGAAGCCCAAGGGGGTAAATGAGTTGGGCTGATGGGGCCAAGCCCACTTTAACTCGTTTCCTACTCCGAGTTGAAGCCCAAGCGAGTAAATGAGCTGGGCTGATCGGGCCAAAGCCCACTTGAATCCGACAGTGACTTGATTAGGGCTGCCCTCTTTTCCAGTATCCGCCGCAGCCACGCAATCGGCCATCCGGATTTTCTCGGTCTGCCTGGAGAGGGAGAGGTTAGGGCTCGAGCGCGTCGGAGGGGGAGCAACGATGCTTGCCTTGATTCCGTTGGCGACGAAGCTCACGGCTGAGGAGACCCAGCTCGCCGAGGCGGAGGAGAAGAGGAAGGCGGAGGAGGCCCGTGCCGAGGAGGAGATGAAGAAGCTGGTCCGTGGCCTGAAGGGGAATGCGGTGGGCGCGTCGGAGGCCTGTGACCGTGGCCTGAAGAGGAAGGAGGCGAGCGCGTCCAAGGGTTTTGATATCCTGAAGAAGAAGAAGCTGATGATGGATCTCCTGGCTGTCTTCAGCTCCCATATGGCCGAGGCGAGGAGGGGGACATGCCCTCCGAGCCCGGGAAATGGGTCCAGCCGGCCGATTCCGGGAAGAAGAGGATGAAGGTGGTGAAGAACAAGTTGCCGAAGGTGGTCATCGACCTAATGAAGATGAGGTCCCCCGTCCCCACTAAGATACCTGAGCAGCACCGCACATACTATGCCTGGAGAAGCGCTCAGGCTGATTACGAGAAGGCCCTGATCGACCAGTACGAAGAGCTGGGCTATGCGGAGGACGAGATGGAGGTCACCGACGACGATGAGGAGGAGGTGGTGGAGAAGGAGAACTGAGGGATGATGGCGAGCGGGCGGAAAGCTCCTGGGCCCTGGCATAGTCCGATACATCATCATCAACTCTGCTAGACATAGCTGAGTGCAGAGTTGGGAAACAAAGCATATATCAGTACTTGTGCATATAGTATTATTTAAGGTTTCTCTCTTATTTTCATTAAATCATGACTTATGAAGTTACTATTATAAGTTGTCTAACAAATAATATGTAATATAATTATGTTTATAAGTCATTTTTTCTAACATCCATAAGCAAACCACGGTGTGCGATGTGCACGTCATAATGAGACACGTTTGTGTGGTGTTCATGCCTCTTATTAAGCGGTGAATCGATGTATTTTTCAGTACATCAGTTTAATGCGTTTTTCCAATTTGATGTACAATGATGAGTATAGTTTAGTCATAATGTGTCTAAGTAGAGTAATGATGGATGAGAATAGAGGTGATACATATATGGCGTAGATTGGCAATTTTAGAGTAGCGTCAATTGAGTTTGGGAAGCTTATCACTTAAGCTTTTTATTGATATGTATATAGAACATTGAAAATCAAATCCGTCAGTGATCTAAGCATCCATTTTTGTGTAGCATGATCCTGCAACATTTATTAGTCCAATGTGTTTTTTCAGTTTGATGATGTATAACAATGACTATGTTTTAGTCATATTGGGTCTAAGTAGAGTAACAATGGATGAGAATAGAGGTGATACATATATGGCGTAGATTGACAATCTGAACGAATTTGAACCAGACTCATGCATAAATTGAAATTCAATTCGATCCGTATGCGACCCGAGCATCATTTTGTGCAACTAACCTCGCAAATAAATTCGAATTCAATTAAAATTTATATTACATTTTTAACATCAACCGGTGGACAGAATCTTTTTGACGGAAAAAATAAAATAATAAATTGATTTACGACATATCAACCATTACTGAAATAATCTTCAAATTTGATTAATTTCGACGGACCCAAACAAACACAGACCATGCAGCCAATTGCTTTCAGCAACCCCATGCAGCCTGCTAGGCCCAGAATTGACCGCCTCAATTAACCATGCTGGTCAGATCTCATTGGACGGCCTGATTGGAACCTTAATAGATGAAAAAAGCCACAAAGTGGGATCCCCCGAAACCCTAAACTTTGTCCATCAAGAACGCGGCAGCGCCATCATCTTTCACAGGAGGAAGACAGTCGAGCGCGTAAGCATGCGCGGCGACCCGAGCGTCCTTGCACGAATTCAGTTCTCCCTTTCCCTAAATCCACAAAGCTCTCTGCCACAGTGTGCTTGGTTCCTAGCCTGAATCCCCCTTCGTTCCTTTTCTTTTTTTGCCCTTTCTCCTTTGCTTTGTCTCGTAAGCGTTTGCATCTCCTTCTTTACAGGCTCAATGATGATGATACGGCCTATTTGAGGATGGAGATCTATGCTCCTTTGTTTTTTTGGTTTTCGTAGATAAGTAGTATGTTGTACGGTTATGTGTTAGTTTGTGTAGCGCTTCCTCATCGATTTGGTATTATACTACATGCATATGATGTATTTATTTATGTTTGGGTTGTGATGGACTCAAAGTCTCAAACTAGTCGGATTTGGTACATAAATCTTTGATTTTGTTGATCACCACGTGGGCTGGACTAAGAGGACTTGAACGCAATCGACATACGCATGTTGTATGCTTGCCGGAGGCTGTTCTGATTCAGAAAAGGGATTTTGAGCAATCCGACAGAAAAACCATGACGCAAGGGTGACTTCATTGCGACTGACCAAGAGACCTTATTTGTTTTAATATTAGGTAGAGATATATCTAAAATTATGATCCTAACTTTTTTCCACGTCTAAATAAAATTATGATCCTAATTTTTTTCACGTCTATCTAAAATTTTAATTAAAATTTATGATTCTAACTTTTTCTTCCACGTCTGCCTAAAACTATAATAAAAAGTTATGATCCTAATTTTTTCCACGTCTATCTAAAATTATAATCAAAAGTTACGGTCCTAACTTTTTTTCATGTCTATCTAAAATTATACCAAAGAAAGTTACGATCCTAACTTTCTTCCACATCTATCTAAAATTATACCAAAGAAAGTTATGATCCTAACTTTCTTCCACATCTATCTAAAATTATACCAAAGAAAGTTATGATCCTAACTTTCTTCCACGTCTATCTAAAATTATACCAAAGAAAGTTATGATCCTAACTTTCTTCCACGCCTATCTAAAATTATGTCAAAAAACTATGATTATAAGTCTATCTAAAATTATGATCAAAAGTTATGATCCTAACTTTCTTCCATGTATAACTAAGGTTATATCAAAAAGTTATGTTCATAACTTTTTATTCCACATATACCTTTTCATTCCACATGTATTTAAAATTATATCAAAAAGTTATGATCATTGTTTTTATTGCACATATATCTAAAATTATATCAAAAGGTTATGATAATTACTTTTATATCTGTACGGTCACTCGATCCAATCGCTAATTAGCACAAACCCTGAAAACATGATGCGTGAATAAAGATGAAAAAAATAGGTACACGGACGGAAAACCCGTCGAATGGCAGGAGCAGTCCACGCAAAAAACGGACGCCAAGTTGCATATAGACTCCGTTTTCGACGTTCTATATATTCCCAAAAAATTAAAAAGATAATCCTTCTAATACAACACCACCCTAAATTGTGCTCACAGTCAAGGGAAAAAAATCAAAATAATATGATGCCAAATTTATTCGCAAGGCCTATTCCTACATGCATTGATCGTGAGATGCTTAAATGTTTTCCTTTCGTTGCAATGCACGGACATTTTGATAGTATGCACATAATAGAAAAAAGATAGGTACCATTCATATGTAATCTCGACAACGCACGAAAGCACTGATAATTATTTATTGAGATCAAAACCGACAAGAGATGGATACAATATATGTAGTATATGCTGACCTCATTATGCTTTTATTAATTTGTATAGTACACTAGTACGCGGTAGAGTTAACTACTAGTGTTCCAAGCAGTGATCCATCAATGGTCGACTGGCGTCGTGGCGATGGGCATTTAGGGTTGCACACAACACAATTGGCCCTCCATGTGGCGAGGTACAAGACCATCTTTAAGGGGATGTCTATATTCATTGTCTATCTCTATTCATCTACTATTCTAATTTTCTTTCTACAGTAGCGATACAGTGACAAACAGTGTCAAACAATGTATAGACATCTCCGTTAGAGATAGCCTAACACTTGTCCCCTGCCGTGCAGCAGTAGCAGGGCACCCCTCCGCACTTGTCCGGCTCGCAAAATATTATAAAAGTATTGCTCTTACTGGGCCTGGGCGCAGCGAGAACAAACAGCTGATTGTCACACCCGGTTTTAGAAACAAAACCAAGTGCTAACCATGTATGTGCCAGGATCAGTTTAACCACATACACAGCATAAACAAAAGTAAATAGCACAACCAGTACTTTACTTAAGAGTAATAACCATTATTACAGACCATAAATGTCTTTAACGAAACCGAGTATCTGAACGAAAAACGAGTTAACTAAACGACAGCGGAAGACGACCGTGATCCACAGGCAACTGACGGATGGCACACCAGCCTAGAACTCGTCGTAGTCCTGGAACTCCTGGTTAGGATCACCACAACTTCCTTCTGGATCTGAGCAGCGGTTGCAATGGATGCAACGGGTATAAAACAAGCAAGAATGAGTACATAACGCACTCAGCAAGTATTCCGTTTAGGATAAAAGTGGACTGGCTTTATAGTGGTTAGGCATAGCAATTGCTTTTAGTTAGTCAAGTTTTAATTACTAGCAAAGATTAGCGTAACCCATCTCTTTATTATAAAGACAGTAAAACATATTTAAAAGATAAGCATGAACCATAACCATATCCATCATCATTACCATGATCACCATGAGCCATTCACCTTGAAGCTGAAACTCTAATCTGTGAGGGTCCAGGCCGCTCTTAACCGTGAGCACGGCTGATATATCAGTTTTAAACACTCTCGAGAGGTTGTACAACTTTACCCACAAGTCATGATTCCCAGTGTGCCCGAGGTTTGCAAAGCCCCATTTATTCATACCTTAGATGAATCGGCAGGGTTTCATTACGAGACCTTTACAAAGAATTCCTAGAGTTATGGCCCACTCGTTACAGGTTACTCCAGTTAACTAAAGATATGAGAGTTCCGTTCCAAAGGGTGACAGATCAAACTGCACCTCATTGGCAAAGGGCAAAGTCCCATATCCCCCAGACCCCTCATACGCCATGTTTCAGGAAAGTAAGCCAAAACTCTAGTTCATCTAATTAATCAGTCAAGCCCAGTGCCCATGTGAGTCTTGTGGTTGTACTGTTTTCCTGGGGGGTCGCTCGGCGAACCGATCCTTAGGGCGAAGCACTTGAGCAAAACCAACAAAACATGCTCAAGCCCCCATGATGTTAAAACCAAACTTTTATCATCAGGTTCATCATTACTTGACCATCATTAACAACATAAGTAAAGTGAGTTGAGCGGAAGCCATTAATTTACAACATCACAGCCCTCCCAGTTTATAAATCATGCAAAGGTATATGAGGCTAGTCATCCTTATTAGGAGCAAATCAAATTGGGCTCTAGATTGTGTAATTAATGTAAATAGGACATGGGTCAAAGAATACTTGCCTTCCTCAGCAAAAACTTGCTCAGGAACTTCCCAAGGTGGATTCTCGACAAACTCGGACGGAACGTCGGCTACACGTTGCATACATACAAGCAATGAGCATAAACTGACTAAAACAGTACACCAAACATCATAAACAGAGATTAAAAAGGTTTTAGAATTAATCTACACTTTATTACGATTCTGTAGGTTCAAGAATCGTTCAAATCGGAGTTAAAACGCAAAAGATATGAATAAAACAAGTTTAAGGGCTTAAAACAAAAGAGATTTGAAACTCCAAGGGCTAAACCGTAAAAACCTGGACCTATCTGTAAGAAAAGTGGACCGCGGGTTGATTAACAGAAAGCTCAGGGTCTAAACCGTAAAACCAGGGACTTAACCGTGAAAACTTGGACTGCGGGTTGATTTTCAAAAACCGCAGGGACTCTTTAGCAAGAATCCCGGCGCTGACCGGTATCTGACTCCGGGTCGCGCGGCCTGGCCGTTGGATCTAGATCGGACGGGTGGGATTAGATCGGGGAAAAGAGAGGGGGCGACGGCGACGGGTTCGGCCGGCAACGGCCACGGGCGCGGCGGAGGATCACCGGAGGAACGCGATTCCGCGGCTCCGGTGGGCTAGAGCTAGCGGGGCGAGGGCGTGAGTGAGCGGGCGGCCGTGCGAAGCGGGCGGAGCGGTCGCGGGGACGGCGCATCGACCGAGGGCGGCGGGCGACGGAGCGGCGCAGAGGCTTACTCCGGCGAGCAATTCCCGCCGGTGTAGAGCGCGGCTAGGGACTAGAGTTAGCTAGATCAACTCCTTACCTCGGCGCGGAGCTACGGGCGTAGAGATGGTCGATGGTGAGACGGCGTTGGCGCGTAGCGGCTCGCTGCGGCGAGTGCGGGCGCTCTGCGGCGGGCAACAAGGGCGAGCTAGGGCACAAGCGGCTCGGGCTAGGGTTTTGGTGCTCCAGGCGTTGAGGTCGGCCGCTTATATAGGGGCGGAGCCGAGGCTTGCGGAAGAGGCAAGGAAAGAGCGGCGGAAAGGAAAGTCCGGCTCGGACTTGTGTCCGAGTTCGCGTCGCGCACAGCGCGAGCGAGGGCCGAGAAGGGAAGGCGCGGGTGCGGAAAGGAAAGGGCGGAGGATCGGCGCGGGATCCTCGGGCGAGGTCGGGGCGCAGGCGCGAGGCAGGCAGGGCTCGGCTTGTCCGGACGGCGAGTCCGTCCAGGACTCCGGTCTCGGCGCGCGTCGGAGGAGAAAGAAGGAAGGGAGGGGATGACAGGCGGGGTCGGCTTGTCAGGGAGAGAGAGGGAAAGGGAAGGCGCGCGGCTTGCTGGGCCGTTCCGGCAGGCAGGCCGCGCGGGGGCGCGCCGTGGCTGTGGGCCGGGTGGGAGAAGAAATGGGAGGAGAGAAAAGGAGCTGGGCCGGCTGCTGCTGCTGGGCTGTCTCGGGCCAAAAGAGAGAAAGAGAAGGAAAGAAGGAAAAAGTAAATTTTTCTGGGTTGTTTGAAATTTGAGAAATTTTGGAGAGATGCAAAAGAGTTTAAATTCAAACTTTGAACACTGCAAATCACCCAATAAAAATATGCAAGGACATGAGGGTTCAAACATGTGATTCCTATGTTTTATTTTAATTAATTATTTTGAAATCACATAAAATCAAATAGGTGTCATGTATGATCAAACAATATGAACAAATTAAATTTGTTCCAAAGATTTTATTTGTGGCAAAATTTAGGGTGTTACACTGATGACGACGACCCGCTGCTGCAATTAATAATGTTTTTTATGTTAGCATGGAAATTAAAACATGCATAAATTCTAGAGAAACGTGAACATATGCACTGTAAGTTGTTTAGATCCAAAAGCTAAAATTTAGCTCACGTTACATCGGATGTTTCAGTGCTACTTAAAAGTATCAAATATGGTTTAATTAAAAAACTAATTATACGATTGAGGACTAAATGACAAGATGGATTTGTTAAACCTAATTAATCCATGATTAGCAAATGATTAATTAGTCTTAATAAATTCGTTTTGCCGTTTAGTCTTTGTCTGTGTACCATATTTAATATTTCTACCTCGCGTCCAAACATTCGATGAGACGGAAGCTAAAGTTTAGCCTGGTGATCCAAACGATATTTTACATTGTGCACACGGCACAAGGAAAACAACGTACAAGAATACGGCAGCCAGGTAGACCAGGCAGTCGCAGCAGCACCTGTCCCTCATCATCTTCATCAATCAATCAATCAAAGCTTAATAGCCTATGCCCTCGTTTGTGTATACTGCTCCTACATGGGTGCCCAGGTCGTATAAATTAAAGGAGGTATATACAGAGGGAGAATCCGATTCCATGAGCTACGTGTATATATATGGAAATACAACCATGATTATAGAATGATATAAAGACAGAAATTATGTAGATATGGATGTACACTCATCATTATAGAATGATATAATGATGTAAATTATGTAGATAGATTATTGAATGAAATTAATAAAGAACATATAACGCGAGATATTATATATATCACTAAAAGGTAGGGAATTAGCGCCTGCCACTATTAACAGGTAACCCTTGTCAAAAGATGCGGTCGCAGGGCAGCCCGCAGGCACACACGTTTTCAAGGGCTAGTTTGGTTGCTCAACTGGGCCAGGCAGGTGAGCCCAGGCAGCGATCAGGACCCTAGGCGGACCAAACCCATGAGAAAAAAAAAAGCCCAGAAGCCATGTTTCAGTGGTTTTTTTTCTGATGTAAAAACATCTTTTTCTCTCTATGGTTCCTCTCGTAAAACTGTTTTTAAAAAAATGTTTGGTATAATTTTACCTAAAACCATAAAAAACCGGAACCAAAGCCACCTAAAACCAAACCGGAGCCGGAGCCAATCCCAATCGAGACCATGTATCGATTTGTAGAGCATGTATCGATCTGTGTAAATTGATAATATCCAAACAGCTATAATCAACAAATGGATGCCTTTTTCAAAACTACAACTAAATTGCACAAGCCGATAACATAACAATTGAAATATAGTTAGGGCCCGTTTGGAATAGAGTTTTTTCATAGGAATTTTGAAGAAAGTTCATTCCTATAGTTTGCTTATGTCATTCACCGTTTGTAACGGAGGAGCACATCAGCTCATTCCACAGGGAAGGATTCGCTCCTTTTACGAAACGTAGGAAACCAAAAATCCACTCCGAGCTAAAGTTTTCAAAGAAGCTCGAGGCAAACGCGGACGGAACAGAAAAAAAACAGACCGCTCAACCAAGATTAGCAGGTAGTTGAGCTATTGCCGCCTAAGCACAAGCATCTTCTCCAGCTCCGACTAAGCACCAACGAGATGTAGCCTGTACCTTGCCTTGCCTGCTTGCCATACTCCTCGCTTCCAGCCTAGAGCTTGCTAAGCGGAGCCTCGACGCGCAGCAGCCTGCAGCTTGTAGCTTGCCTCATCCTCCTTCTCCATGGCTTCAGTGATTGAATATAGGAAGGAGAGAGCAGAGACCGGTGAAGAAGGAAAAGGACGAGTGGATAAGAACGACGAAGGCAACAAGGATGGATGAATGAGTGGATAAGAAAACCTGCAATGCGAGTGGGTCACTGCCTCACTGGGGCCTTGGCTCGGCATAAGATATTAAAAATAATAAATACATGGACCCACTAGTCAGGGACACAATAGTTAGATATACTGGTGTTTTGTTATGTTGTATAGCTGTATTTTTTCTCTCTACTTGTGAGACTTACGTAAAAATTGTTTCTATTTATATTTAGGTTTTTGTGTTCCAAACACCAACTTCTATGTTTCCTTTGAATTTTTTCTTTCCTCTGTTTTGCCAATACAACTGTATCCTATTCCTGTGGTTTTTTTTCTTTCCTTTGTTCCAAATGGAGCCTTAAAACTTCATATAATCCAAATGCATATAGCTACAGCAGTCAGACCAGCCCAGAGGAACTAAAGATAAGCTACCAACACGCCAGATTCAGATGTTATTGAAACTTTGAGATGCAAAAAACGTAAGTCGCCACCATCAAATACCATTTCTAAAATCGCCACAAATTACAAGCTTTCATCACCAAAGTAAATTTATTGACTGTTACAAATGCATTCCAAGTTTCAAGCCTGGCAAGATGCTACCAACTTCACACCTACCACGTTTGCAGTTACTACCAATGCCTATTATGTACAATTGTGTTGTCACAGAACAGACAGACATTATTCCAAGACAGAAGCAAGCTGGGCCGGGTCTCTATTTTGCCTAAACCCACACCAAGCACTGTAGGATATATTTCGTCAAGACAATCTGCCAGCTACCTATAGTACATAGTAAAGTGGGTAAGCATTATTGATGGCTGCTGGGCTGTTGATGCAATTCCATCAAAGAAAGCAATTCCCAACTCACATCTGTTGCACTTAACCAAGCTCGATCAGCTTCAGCCTTGTGCATTCTCAATATTGCTTTAAAAAAAACTCTCATCCACTTGTGATAGCCACATAACAGCTTGGCTACCGTTGGTAGTATTTTGTTAGGGGGGAAAAAACAAATAACTAGAAATAAATAATCCACACTCGAGCACATATCATATATCATCAAGACAGTTGTTTGTTGCTTTTGATGCCTCTACTTGAGACCATTTCTGAAGCCGCTGTATCAATACGGTCTTGGTGGATAAATACCAGGGTAAGACACTGCATAAGATCGTACAAGGCAAACAGAGGTCATTTAGTTAGAGCACTGACCAATATCGTGAAAAGGGATGGATTTACCTCGGCTCAATTGGACCTTACCAGGTGGATATGGGGACTGTGCCATCGGTGGGGGTGGGTATGGTTGTTGTCCATATGGTTGTGGTGGGTACGGTTGCTCATATGGCTGCGGCGGATATGCTGGAGGAGGGTATCCAGCCGGTGGGGGTGGGTATGGTTGCTGAGGTGGTGTATATTCTTGAGTGGCGTATGGTGCCTGGCTAGGAGTTGGGTAAGCAGGGTATGCGGTTCCAGCAGGGTATGCTGAAGCAGGTGGATATGAATGTGGGACTCCTGTGTATGGAATTGCTGATGCTAGTGCTGGAGCTGGAGCTGGTGCTGGTGCTGGTGCTGGTGCTGGGGCTGGGGCCGGGGCCGGGGCCGGCATCGAAAATGGAGGAGCAGAGTGTGTACTTGATGCAGCTACACTTCTACCCATCTTGTTCTTCTGCCAGACATAACAGAATCAGGCACACAGTGCTAAGAAGCAACAAAGAATAATAATCAGTCTCTCACCATTGCTGAGACATCAACATGCATAATGAGCTTCACTTCCCCAGCAGATCTGCAAATCTGCCACTGTCAGAAAGTTCACGAGTTCACAATGCCAGTGCCCTCAAGATACATGAGACAGGGGTACCTCATATGGCGTGTCTGAAGCGGCCATGTGGAGTCGTCATAGCCATTTTGGAGCACCTTGTGCAGATATACTCTATAAAAAAGCACAGCCAATGGTTACTTAGTAAACAGTAAACACCATTTACCATCTTGACGGATGCTAAGATCTACAAACCTGCCACTGCCGATGAAGTCATCATGGGTTAATGTGTTGCTGTTCCAGACATTAACATTAAACTCACGGAGCCCTTCAATGAGGGGTATATGAAATTTCTCATCAAAAGTTGGGTTTCTTCCCCCATCTGTCATAAACACAACATTTTATTAGGATGAAAAGAGAGAACATATAATAAGCATAGTTCTTGAATGGGAAGACTAAGTTTCAGGAGGTAAAGTGAATGTTTCATCATAGTTTGGTGTCTGATAACTCTGCTTAGAGATTAGTTTTATCTACAACAAGAGCACATAGTTAAGAAATTATTTGATGTTGGAACCAAGGAAAAGGAGTATTTTTTAGTGTTTCTCTACCATGACAGATATTTCAATAAGAATACAGTTGTAAGAAGGCAGATCCTACAAGAGCCTTGTCCAGTTGTGCTCGATCATTCAGATTACAATGTTATCTCGATACAACTTGCTAGTCAAGTTAGTAGATTACATGTGTTAGGAATGGCTATATATGCCAGCCAAACACATCTATTGGAAATTATAAGAAAGAAACTATCAGGAGAGTTCCTCGTCTACCTGGGGCCTTAAGTTTGGGCACCGCCATCCCCGGCGTGCCCAACTTAAAGTATCCAGTTCGTCATCTATTCAGGGCGGTCACCTTGCATTCTCAATCCCCTAGTCCTACATGCCCTAACCCAGTCCAGAAATCACTCTACTGCCTTCGTAACTTTAGGTTTTGTCCAGATGCAATTATAGTTGTTAAAGCCATGGAATGACTAAGTCATGCAGCTATCTTCCCGATATACAGACACCAAGACACATAAAAAGAACAAGGGACTTTATAACCTAAAATATGAGCTTATGCAGCTGTGTTCACCTTTTTTGTTAGTGATGTATACAAGAATTATAACATAAACAGAGTGGTGTGGGATTAGCGATAGGTTAAAAAACACGTAGCAAACTTCACTCCCTTTCTATTTAAAACTGGAAGGTCCGGCATAATTTACTCTCAAATCAACAACCAAGAATATTATGCCGATCGAAAGATGCCAACTAGCAGCATCCAGCATATCGACAGCAGCGGGCACAAAGACAATATGCAAAGTTGTAAAGAATCAGCATATCTGGTGGGCTCTGTATCAAAGCCGCGTTCCAGTGGAATTTGTCCCCTATGGGCCGTGGCCGAAGCGAATTTGCCAATGCGAGTTCTGGAATCAGCTGCTGTTTTTCTCTGCAGTCCGTTTTGGCTGTCTTTCTAGCTGATTTCCTTCTAATTTTTCTCCCTTTTTTTTTGTTTCTATGGGTCTTGTAAAATGTAAAGTCAAACGAAGTGAGCAGGCAGTGGCCAACCCCCCCACATGGAGATTAACGAGAATCGAGAAGCGGCAGTAGCTGACCCGTTCACCAACCTATCACCTAGCCCTAACCTTGTTGTTATCGAGGGCAGGGTCAACGGCTCAAGGCTCAATGCAAAGGCAAACGAACGAGTCTGCCCCGGAGGCCGAATCAGCACCGTAGGGGCCGCGAATTCACTGTCCAAAGTTTGAATGTGGAAGGAAAAAAAAACAGCAATAATGCAGCCGTGCACGCAACGAAGGAACGGGACCGGAAGGCAGAGGGCGTTGGGATTACGGACCGGTGCAGGTGCGGGTGCGGACCTTGGTGGTGGCGTACTCGATGACGACGTAGGGATCCTGGCGGGTGAAGAACTCCGTGTCCCGGAGCTTCCGGCACCCGGTGACTGCACGCACAAATCACAGCCAGGAGAGGGATTCAGCGAGACGCGAGAAAAACAAAATTGCTTCCGGAAGGAGAAGGATTGGGAGAGGTGGGGAGAAGGGAGGGGGCAGGCACCTCTGATCTCGAGTATCAGCCCATGGATTGACATGCGGCGGAACGGGTAGAACTCCGGGCAGGGGGGCAGAGGGAGGGAGGGGACGGACCGCACGAGGCGAGCGGCGGGAGTCCGGCGGGCGGAGGGGAGGCAAGGAGGAGAGCGTCGCGGGGGTTGATGTGATGGGGATGGGAGCGTCTTTCGTATGCACGAGGTAAATTATTAGCAATAGCGACCTTGAGGAGGAGTTGGCCTCTCGTCATAATATATATAGCAGTACCCGACTACCCGCCTTGTTGTGTCGTGAATTAACACATCACGAATTTCCTCACAAATTTCCATTTGAAGACCCTTTCGAACGCGTGATGTTTTTTTTTACTGTTTTGTGTATTTTTTCCTTGTGAAATCGGGCGAGTTCCTATAAAATTTCCGTTGTACTCCTGCAATTATAAAGAGCGCCCGAAAGTTTCTCTAAACATGGCGATGAAGAAAGGTGCTCTTGCAAACGGACCATACATGGTGCATGTGAAATAATGGCCGCCCTCTTCCATGGTAGGGGCGAGCGCAATGTATCTTTCCTAATAATTCTCCAGCCTTGCGCAATATGCGTACATCTCCATTTGATTTGTGTAACTCATATCCATATTATCTCCCGGCATAATGTATGCAAGAGAGAAAGTATATGAATGAGCCTTTCAAAAGTCCTTGTGCTTTGCTTGAGCTAAAAGTGGACCCGCTTTTTCGAAAAAAAAAAAAGAAAGCTCCAAAATTTTGTATAACTAAATATGCATCGGCACGGCGGGGCCACTAAGGCTGCTATCACCAGATGGCCCAAAAAGAAAGCCCAAAACACTGTTTTGCATTGTAGACAGAGAGGGAGGTAGTTGGAATAGTGGATATGCGGGGTTGGATAGGCTCCCTGGTGACAGCAGCCTAAAGGACACTTTGGAACACACGATGGTATATGAATAGGAAAATTGTAGAAATAGAATGTGCTGAAATAAAATTGTATTGATTGAAAAAACACAGAAAAGTGGAAGAGTGTTTGGATAAAGTATAGGACAATTCCAATGAGAGAGGGCGTGACACAAAGGGAATTTTACGTGAGGTTGAAGGATTTCTCTAAAATTGCTATCAAACAAGCTATTTCATAGAAATTTCATGGGGTTTGAAGCATGCCAATCTTTAGTCCCAAAAGGGTTTAAAGGAAATTTTCATATAGGATTCTAATCCTCTAGAATTCCTCTTATTTGTCCTGTGATTCACGATGGCCCTAAGGAGTGAAAATTAACATTTATGTTCTTGGGTCTTATCCGTGATAGCAATAATTACAATTGACAACATGAGATGCATGGAGGGAGTGGCGTTGTGCATGGAGTTTTTTCTTTTTAAAATCCTTGCACGGAGATATTGATGTGTCGAGCGTCGTGAATTGAAGTTGGCGGTGTCCATCTCTCGTGGGCTCGTTGTCCGTTGAAACTCGCATTTCGTAGCGTCCCAACAGATGGCTCACAACTGAGGATTGAAAACTGGTGGTGTTTGGTTTGCAAAGGACAATGCGAATTTAGATAATGCACGCTATTCACTGAAATCTACAAAGACTTTAATAATGCAGATTCTATCTTGTGGCACAAAATCCAAGACATAATATTAGATGTGTGTTTGGATACTATGTAGATTTTTTAAACAAAGTCTCTATAGTGGAATAATCCAAACCAGACGGGGCCTGAAATTTGCAGCATCCAAAAATTATGCACTACTGTATAAACTTTGATGTCGCCGAAATTTGGAAAGAGGGGGCAAAAAAAAACTGACAGCCCAAACGGTAGGGCGAATCTGCAAGCGGTGAGACAACTCTGAAACGAGTCGTCGTCGTCGAGGCCGCGGGGAGGAAGGGAGACACGGGAGGACGGGACCGGAGGTCGAGGTCAGGTAGGTCTCAAGGCGCGTCGTCCCAACTCCCAGGCATGTGCAACAAACCGTTATAGCAGAGGACCTGGCCTCCTGGATTTAAAAATTTCCAAGACGAGTTAAAAAAAAAAAAAAAGGGATGCGCAAAGCGATCAAACTGCCAATAATGCGTGCACGTTAGTTTGCAACGGCCGGATGACAACGTAACGGGCGCATATATACATCGATCTTCGCCCTCGCATGCACTACCGTTTATGGTGGATTCGATGATGAGAATACATTCGAACCAATCAGAAACAAATAGATTCGCGGTGGCGACGAGCTAGGAAAGGATCGTAAAATAAAAGAAATAATCCCTCCAAACCACTTGCTCTGCCTCCATCCTTGTATTGAGCTCTACCCTCTGCAGGTGATCGAGAAACGTGGTGCGTGCAAATGCATGGCGTGGGTGTGCCGCTGCCGCGTACTCTCGCTCGCTTGGAGGACGACGACGACGTTCGCGTAGGCGTGCCGTGCTGCGTCGTCGTCAACACAACAACTCGGCGTACGTCCTGTCAGATGTATATATATGCAGTAGTAGCCATATCGACGACGCCGTCTACATACGTAGGCAGCGGATAAGGTCCAGCATCGTCGTATAATCAATGACGATATGGATGCGCACGTGCATCATGCATGCGCTGGTTTCGATCGAATTTCGACCGAATTGCGCCTTGCGCGTGCTTGGCTGCATCTTTGCATGCAGTAGTTGCAGGGCAAGTCTTTGCATATATAAGCTACAGTGATGGCGATCTCCTCGAACGAGCTGAGGTCCGAGCTGACACAGCTTTTTGCATTTGGAAAACAAACCCGTATCCGACAGATAAATTATTTTGCTTCTCAAACGTGGATATATATGAAATGGGGAAAGTAAAAACTCCTCTCGATTGATATGGGAGGATAATATCTTTATCTAAAAGTATGGTATCTAAGAAGCACACTTCTGCTGATATGAGACATGTTTTTATTCAGAATAAAAAAAATATACTCTTTTTACGAAAAGGTGAAGAGCTAATTAAATCTTAATAACGCCATATTTCGTTCAATTTCTGACTAAATTTTTTACCAAATGCGCACTAAATTCTAATACAGTTTTTTTGAGAAAATAGAAACAGAGGGAAAAAAAAAATCAAACAAACCAACTTGCATTCGTATTCAACAATATTCGAATTACTAATACATATGTAATCCGTTTCCACGCCACACCCATAATTTGCTTTGCCCTTTTTTATCACACTGATACAAAAGGTGTGTCGAATTGTCGAGGGGTAGGGGTGGGGTGTTATTTGGTAGGCAACCAAGTAATCAACCACGCGTTAACTAAGTACGGAGTACTATTTTTCAAAATTAAGTTCGTTTTGTCTTAAATCAAATTATTTTAGGTTTTACAATTTTATGTTAAGAATATTATATAAATATTCATAAAACTAAATAGATAGTACAATGTAAAAATACATTTCATTACAAAAAAACAGAACCTTGATTAGACAACAAATGTTTTTTTACCTTTTTAGTCCATGTTCTTCCCCATCTCTCTTTCTTTTATTATTGGTGGCCGGTTTTGGGTTCTAACTCTCGCCTAACTTAGTAATAAAAGGCTTGTTGTTGTAATGAATCTTATGATGCTTATTTAGTATTTTTAGTAGATTTCAGTACAATTGAGACACTTGAAACAGTTGTTTGGCTTAGGACAGAGCCAGAACTCTAGTTATTTTGAGGGAACCATCTTTTTTCTATAATTAAAAAGACATCAAATTCAGAAATGTTTCTGAAATCCAAATATTTGGCTTTCAACAAAGAGAAGTCAACAAAAATTTCAAATGATAGCAGGATAAAGAGAGGTCAACAAATTTCAATAGTACAATCAAAAGAAAAGGGTTAAGCCAAGTAAAGTGAAAGTGTGGGATAAAGAAAGGAAATTGTTGAGATGAAAAAAACCACAAAGGATAGTGTGATAGCTAAGAAAATCAACCATTATTCTAAGGCTCTGTTTGGATCAGCTGATTTCAACTAAAAATTAGCTGCACCTAACCAACTAATGGGTGCTGATAGATTGCACACATATTAGTTGCTTCATTAGTTAGGCATGTTCGAACAATAAGTACCTAATTTTTAGCAACAAATAATTAGTTGGGTGTATCCAAACACCCCCGACTAAGGAAACCAACCACTATTCTGATTAAGAAAATCAAACACTACCTGAATAAGTGGTGGTTGACCACCAATTAGCAAATACCCACTGTCGCTACTGCTTGGTGCAACACAATGTAAAACTGGTATTACAGTCAGAAAAAAAAAAGATGGCACACAACCCACCAGAAAAAAAGGTGGTAATGCTATAATATTATCTTGTACCTACGAATCTACCAGACATTTCAACTTAATCCATTAGTCACTACAATACTATGACCTCAAACTCAGTTGGCCCAGTAGCGCTGTCAAATGATATTTACAGTCAGCCAAGACTACCACAGGAAAGGGAGTTACCATCAGTTTCATTGTCGCAGATAATTTTAGCTTTTTCTCCCAGTCTTTGTTGTACAACAGTCCTTGAACCCTTCCCTTTTAGTAACACACACCTTCACTAAAACGCAATTACAACAAACCACAGGCAGAAGCTGTAGGCCAAAGGTTGTACCATGGTTATGTGCTCTTTATCGAAAACTCATCCCTCATGCAGCCAACCTGGGTTGTTGGTTTGCACGCATGATATTGCGCCTCATCCTCAGTCCCACTTCCTCTTCCTGATCTTGCAGGACAAGAGCCCGGTCCTGGTCATCTGACCCTATAGTTGCTCCAGATTCACTCGGCTCGGGTGAATCCTCACCAAAGTTGTGCAGCCGCCGGCCAATCAGATAGCGGTCATCCCTGATAGAGTTGTGAAGGTTTGTGAACCAGACATGGAATCTCTTGCCACAGAAGAACAGCGCGCTGAAAATCAGGCAGCCGAGCCAAGCAAAGCGATACACTGCCGAGTTCACAATGAGAGGGTAGCCCAGCACTGGGAAGACACCCCTTGCAAGGACATATGGGACACACAGAGCAGTAAGGAGCTTGGTGACAATAGGCATTATAATTTCATGGAGGACCCACAGACCCCTTAAACGGGAAAAGCCATCGTCTCTAACTCTCTCAAACTTTGACCTCCAGCTTTCGTCAACCAAAGGTGCCATTTGATCTAACATGACCTGGAAACAGTCTCAAAGTAGGTTAATCAACTCAAACCTACTCTAAAGCAAAGTCCCAAATTAGTAACCAGACTACAGAACAAGGTTGATAAACCATTGCAAATCTAAGCATGGAAACGAGAATCAGATATCGATAATCTTACCAGTCTAGTCCATATTTTCAAGAATATTAACCCAAGTGCCCAATCCTGGTATAATAGGAAGACAGGGCTCTCATCAATAGGCACCCTCATGGGTACAATGACCAGTAGCTCAAAGAGAAGTCCGATCAGCACAGGAATAACAAAGATCTGAAGAAAAAAATGCTACTTGTTAGATATATATTATACAAAAGGTAATAAGGAAACTCCTCTGTAACCATAGATCCAAGAGCTCCTACAAGTTCAAAAGGAGGATAATTGCAATAGTAGTAGTTAGTCTAGACTTACCCATATTGACAAGAGAACAGAGCTCTTCAAAACAATAGAGCACCACTTGCAAATCTGTTGTACTAGGAATCCCAGCTGTCGTGATCTGATGTAATCAATCGCATATCTGGTCCCAGCTACTGCGCTCCAAAGAATATAGCACCCAATGCTAAAGGAGAACAGATCTGCACAAGAATAGCAAATGTGTTACACAATTTGTCTCAGTATTATTCATAAACGTGAGAAGTTGCACATCAATATCTATGCAGGTAATAGAATCACATGAAAATTACCATTGCACTTGATGCCATGTGTAATTGGCAGCCGGGGAACAGCCTCAAAAACGAGACGGCCAAGTGAGATAGGAATAACTATCATTCCAGCATTGAATATTAGTAGTGTCATCCATGCCAGTACAAGCAAGAGCACAATCCGAAGCACAAAGCCATACCTTCAAAGATGGTAAAAACATCAGATGACTAAACCACAGTTTATTTTGATATATTCAGCAAAACATGTTCAAATGTCATAATCACCTAATTTATCAAGTATTTGTTGTAAATAAGATTGCTATCAATCAATCATTAAAAAATATGTTAATAATCTATCTATCAAATTATGATTCAGAATATCTTTGTATTCAGCTTTTTTTTCTATAAACCAACTCAATTATGTTCAAAGCTGCTTAGTCCTTTTGATTGTGTAATCTGTCTGGATGGAAACAAAGGACGCATGTGCTTCTTTTACACAAATCTAGAGAATAGAGATTATACTTACTCAGAGTCTCCCTGGTCGTCTACATCAGATTCTTCAGTGACATCATTGCCTTCATTTGCATTTCCCCTGCCATTATCTTCTGCAGCGACATGTTGTATCATGCGTTGTTCAACCTGTGGGGCAACCATTTCCCGCCCACCATGTCGCCTGTCTCTTCTTTCTGCCCTGCCATTCCAATTTTCCTGTCCACCATTTTCTTCAGGTTTTGGCAGTAAGAAATCAGTTAAGCCAAGGGCCCAACCAACCGCAGCAAACCAATGATGCAAAAGAGATTTAATAGTTGCACGAGGCTTGAAATGCTCAATCGCAAACGGGATACATATTTGGAACAGAAGGACATCAACAGGAATCTCAGTAAATGGGTCAAATATGCTGCAATTCCACAGAGACAAACAAGAGTTAGGCTTTCAAATCAAAATGGCAAAAACAAAACAGAAACTATATAGGGTAAGCTGCTTACGTGATGTCCAGAGGAAAAATGGAAGGAGCTACTCGCATGGCCAGTTTTACAGGTAAGAAGACCAACATCACAATCAAACTTCCATACACTGCAACTGACAAAAGAACTCGCCGAGCATGTTTATGCACAGGATCGTCAATCAAGTCTCTAAATGGATTGTAATTTGGATCGGCTGGGTCCCGCAGAAAATAAAGAACTCCGTTGCGCAGTACCTGTCACAAGAAACATAACAAAGTGAGACAATTGGATATATCAGAATTACAATGCCTGAGTGCCGTTGCTGGAGATATCAAGTGGACTGAGCAATACCCCTCGGAGAAGACTGACAAATATGCTTATTTGGAGCATATACACAATCCCAACTAGCCAATGAATAGAAGAGCTCGCCAAGGGTGACATTGTAAAGAATTCAACTCTCTGAGCAATTGTTGTTCCCAGCATTTTTAGAGTGCAGACATCAAGCCACCAACCACACATAAGAGGAAATACACCGAGCTCAATCACCAGAAGGAATGCAACTTTGACCATGGTCATGAGATGCTTCATTCCAGCAAAGAACTGCCTGCATAGGGAAGGTATGGCCTCTAGTATAGTAGCTATACCATAGAGTCTTCCAATGGTAAAACGTTCTCCCCTGGCATATCGAAGTAAAGCCAGTGATCCAATGTACAAAAATACAAGGCAGAAGATGAACATGTATCCAACAGCAAGAGTTGTCAAATCAGAAAGATAGGATGAGCCCATTGTTGTTCCTTTTATCAGACTGTTCTTCCCAGTGCCTTGGATTACACTAAGACCAGTGGCATTTATCTTCAAGGATTGTGTAACAACCTCAATCACATGACCAATAACACCTTCATTGTTACTGTCAGAGGAAAAATTCTTCACAACATTAAGTGCACTCTTCAATGTATCATTAGCTATAGAAATAGCTGTTTCTGTGAAGGGCATCATTTTTGCCAGCATAGGAGTAGAGGCTGAAGAGAAAAACCATGACAGATAGTACAGGACAATCCTTCCCAATGAGAATGGAACAAAGATCACAACGATAAGAAAAATAGCATTACTGGCCAAAACCTGTAGAAAAAGACATTCGTGTCAGTGTTTTGAAAACATAATGAGGGCTGGAAAACAACCATGTGATTTACTAGCAAAAACACAATAAGAAATTAGATCATAGATGCTGTTTAAAGTTAGGAATACGAAGCTTCTCTCATGCTGCTTTTATTTCATATTTCAGGAATAAAAAAATTGTAACCAATAAAAGCAAGAACATGAAAATAAAACACACTGAATCATTAACCTTAGCCAATCCTACTAGTATTCAGCATGTACTTAAGACTTATTTTTTAGGAGGCTCATCTATGGGCGCCTTGCAGGTGCTAGGGGTTCAGTTCTCTTGGAGGTAGATGCCAGAAAATTGGCAGGTTGGTCGTTTGGTCAGATTGTTTTTTCTCTAATAGAAGGCACGTTGGTTTTTTTTATTTAGCTGTGTTGGGGTTAGAGTGTTTTGGGTGCATTATATTCTGCGTATGCTTCTTAAATGTAATGCAATGATATGCAGCTCTCCTATATATACAAGGGGGAAATAGTACGCCATTGCAAGTGAATGAACAAAATATAGTACGCAATTTTCTTAATGAAAATCTGGGTGAAGTACTTGTAAGGTTATCAACAAAATGGTATCCAAACATAAAAACTTCTTGAGACTCCATTTGAGTAGGCCCTATTGACAAAGGTTTTGACTCCTAATACTGGATCATATTAGAAAGAAAGGAGTTGCCAGTGTTTAGCAATAGATCTAGTGTTGTAGGGAAAAAATAGTACTTACTGTTATAGCGTTCTCAACCAAGTGAAACACAGGGCCTTGCATACCAACAAGTTCGTCAAATGGAACATCCTCTGCACCATCTGCATCATCCAGACCATCAAGCATCTGTTCAACTTGAGCCTCAAGACGTTCTAATCGAGCAGCAACATTTTCAGCATTCCTCCTCAGAAGTTCACCAGCTCCAATTCCTTGTGCTTCTGCTAATTCATCAATATTTCCATCTGCAGGAACTCTATTATTTGGACCAGCTAGCCTCCTGACCGCCCGAGCACCATGCCTCTCACGGCCTCCATCATCCCTTTCAGCATCGTGTCCACCGAGCTCACGCAAATGCCTTATGTAGTCCCGTAATGAAGTGGCTCCAAGAAATATAAGCACAATGATAGCTGAGAGAAGGAACCCATGAAGACAATCACTTAGGATCAACTGCGCACTGATGTGACTCAGGAAAAGCCGTTGCGCTTCACCAAGACTTCTCACAAATGTTAACCGCCATATCCAGTAGGTAATGAATGGGATAATCATGAGCCAAACTGAGAGAACAAAGGCAAGCCTAAGGATGAATTGAAACACATGGCATGCTTTCATTCCAACGCCAACTATCAGTTCCTGGAAAGGAAGCCTTGTCGGAGCATTATCAGCGTACACAGGTGAGAAGGAGAATGCATGCTTACAAACCTGCAGTGCACAAATGCTTGGATCAGAAACTATCTACAGAAACAGGAGTTAAGACAAACAACACATCATCCACTGTTTTTTTTTTATCGTTGCAATTTTGAAGCTTCTACCGCCCAGCCATACATTAGTCATTCACCCTAAACCAGCCTAAAACAAGGAATTATTCTAGAGGAGTTCCCTTACAAGAAAAGACTAGGCAACTCAAAAAATAAATCAATTGTCAATACCAGGTCAATAGCTTCACTTCTGCGAAGCACAAAGATCGTGCAATTGCAGGTTATCGGAATTATTATGCCTTTGAAAAATACTTAATCACAACAGCCACGCGACAGTATGAAGATTCCTTCGCCAGCCGAACAATCCACCAGCCATCCAATCTCCACGATACTTTAACCCTAAATCCCCTAATTCTAGCAAATAAAAAAGGCATAAACACTAGCCCTACCCACTATGAATGCCAATTAACCGAGTTTTGCGCCAATCTACAAGTCATAGCACAGAATCAGCATCCAGAGCAGCAGCTCAATATCCAATCGGACGATTCCACCGCGCAATCGAACCAATCATAAAAAATCCCTAAATCAACGGCCCCGCGGCGAGGGGGCGGTTTTACCTCGCACTGACGCGAGTTGCTATGGTCGAGCCACTGGAGGAGGCAGTCCTGGTGCACGAACTTGATGCTGCCGCTGCAGGCGCAGGGGTACCGCAGCGGGTGGTCCTCGTCGCCACGGTTGCGGCAGATCCGGCACACGTCCCCTTCCTCCTCCTCCTCGTCCTCCTCCTCCCCGGACGGCGGCCGCGGCTCCTCCGGCAGCTCGCCCGCCACGGCCCGTTCCGCGATCTCCGCCATAGCTAGCTCGGCGGGGCGGCGGCGAGGGCGGCCGCGCGCGATCGGTCCTGCTGGGGCCCGAGGGAGCGGGCGGACGCGGATAGGGGACTCCCGAGGGCGGTGGGGGAAGGGAAGTTGCAGGGAAAGACGAAGGAAAAAAACGTGGAATATTTTTGGGGCCTCGTTAATGACGCGCTGGTGACGAGGCGGTGGCGGTCGGCTTAACGGGTCACGAATCACGATAGGTGTGCGGGTTGGGGTGGATATCCGGAATTCTCCCGAGGATACGATTCGTCAATTGTGTGCTACTTGGGTTTGGGCCCAGCCACAGCCCACAACGGTTTTGGCTCCGTTCGATTGGTACTGCTGGTGCGGGAAAAACGCGAGTGCCCAGACGGAGAGAAGAGTGAGCGATGTTGAGCGATGTTTTTCCCGCACCCGCGCCCCGCGGTGGGAAACGAACGCAGCTTTGACCGGGAATAAATTGCTACCTTGCAAAATTTACAAAAATTGTGTGTGAATTTCACAGAGAATTATTTAATTTTATAGAAAAATATATAATTTACAAAAAATGTGTGTGAATTTCACAAAGAATTATTTAATTTTATAGAAAAAACTAGGTATTTACCCGTGCTTTGCAACGGGACACGAATAAGTTTCAATGCATGAGGAACGTCGAAGAGGCAGAAGTGTATCATGACTTACATCTAGATATTTGGAAAAAAAAAGAAAATATTATTAGTAGATGTACATATAGATATAGATATAGAAAATAAAAATAAATTTAAAGAAACTATCCGGGCGTGATATTATAGTTTTTTAGTAGATATAGATATAGAAAATATTATAGTTTTTTATAGATAGAGATATAGTTGAATTTGGGTGTTGCATTCGATGTTGAAGATATGCATTTCAGTGTTGCGTGAATTTTTTCCTTTTTTTCACGTTGTGTCTTGTGTGAAGCATGAACCGATATTGTGGTGGAATTTTTTTTTCCTTGAATCGGATGGGTGTGGTGATTTTTTTAATCCAAACACCAATGTTGCAAATGTTCATTTTCAGTGTTACGTATAGCATTTTTTAATGTTGAGTACACACTTTTTAATGTTTCACACAGAGTCTGATGGTTGGCGTTCGGATCAGACGTCCGGGCGCCAGCACTTCTATTTTCCTTTTAATGGAATATTTGTAATTTTTAAAATCTCTATCTCTATCTATACAACATACTAATAATATTTCTCACTCCCCAAGACTCTCACTCCCACCACCTCCCTCTCCTCTCCCTCCGCCGACCGCTCTTCTTGAACTGCCGCCATCTCCATTGCTAGAGGATGGCACTGGGGTGGGTTGGGACGCGAAACCCACGGGTTTTAGACCCGACGGTGGTGGGGGCGGGTTTCATTTTAACCCCACAGGTGCCCACGCGGATCTGAAATTCAAAGCCCAACCCCATATTTTAGCCCATGAAACACGTTTGGCCCGTTTAGTGTGGCTCCCTCTCCCCCAACCCCCGCGGCCCATCTCCCGGCTCCCTCGACCCCCGCGTCATTGCCTCATCCTCCTCTCGTGAGTCCGTGACTGCCGCCGCGCTCGGTTTCTGGCTCCTCCTCGACCCCCGGCTCCTGCGACCACCGCCTCCGCCTGTCCTCCTCCTCCCCAGCTCACGCGAACGTTGCAGCCAAGCCGAATCGGCTCCTACACCCCGGCTCTCGCGGCGAGCGCCATTGCCCAGCCGCCTTCTCCGCGGCTCCGCAACCGGCGCCGCCCGGTCTCCTCCCCGACTCCTACGACCGCCGCCGGCAGGCCGCATCAGCTCCTCCAACCTGATTCCCACCGCGGTACCGACCTGCCAGCCTCCTCCGCGGCTCCGCGACCGGCACTGCCTGGCCTCTTCCTCCCCGGCTCCCACGACCGCCGCCGGCAGGCCGCCTCTTCCTCGGCTCCCGCGGGCGCCGCTTCCACGACGCGCCGTTGCCTCCCTCATCGCCCTCCGGGCCGGCTGGATCGGCTTGCGGCGCGGCCGGGTTTGCCTCCTCCGCCGGTTGCTTCTCTCCCCTCCAACTCGGCTGCTTCCTCTTTTCCGCCCCCTTGGCTCCTCTCTCATCTGCCTTCTCTAAGCCCGGTCACCGCCTTCTCACCTCTTCCGCGCCCAGACCCACGAGCCACAGAGGCAGTGCGGAGTTGGGCGAGCGGGTGGGGAGGCAGAGAGGCGGTGCGGGACGTGGGGTCCAACGAGACGGTGGCAAGCTGGCGGTGAGAGATGTGGGGTCGAGCGCTGGAGGCGGTGTGGGGGCGGGTGGAAGACGGATGAAGGGGTGGGGAGAGTGGGGAAACTTACAAACTTTTAAGGAGTAGAGATATAGGAATATGAATTTTTTCTTTGTTCCAAACAACAGAGTGCGGTTAATGGGGTAAGATATAGATGGCGTCCTAAATTACAAGTCATGGTTGATTTTTAAGAGACGTTTAACCATCATTTTTGTTAAAAAAGTTAAATATCATCTATATTTCGTTATGGGTTGGTCAATCATTGTAATATTTTCAAACATGATTTATATTTTTGAAAAGATAATAAGACCGGTGGCCAAATATTATAGACAAAACCTAGTAAAAACTTATAAAGGGATCCCATGATTTTGTGAGAAAAAAGTCTACATAACCCCCTGACTTATCTGTGGTCGCCTACATCACCCCCCCCCCACACACACATACAAAACCGGTTTTCTTACACCTTAAAATTTCAATTACCGTCCATATGACCCCCTGGCTGGTTTTCCATGGCTGTTTTGGTGACGTGGCGGTCCAGCGTGGAGTGGTTTTGCCACATGGGCTGTGTCCCAGCCTGTCAGACCGGTCCAAGGGAATAGAAGACCCTGGACCGAGACCAGGGCTGGTCCGTCCCCTCCACTTCCTCGTTGCCTCCTCTGCCTCATGTAGTCCTCCGCTGGCGCACGCACCGTCTCCCCCGCGGCTCCCACGGCGATCGGGATGAACTGAACCTGCTGCGAGGAGAACGTGGAAATCGGAGGCCCAGGTGACTCCGTGCTTGTACACATGACCTTTGGTTTCGCATTTCTTGATGCAATTCTGTTTTGGGGACGAGTGAATGGGGTTTTAGCGGGTTTTTGGTTTTTGGTTTCTCTCGTTTGAGATGATCTTGGTGGCATATTGCGGTAGTTTTGTGGCTCGTACTCGACTGCGTAGGTTGGTCTTTGATGCTGGAGTAGGGCGGTTCCTTTAGGATTGGAAAAAGTGTTCTTTGCGTTTGGGGGATTGGGAAACTACAGGGGGGTTTTGGGTGCAAGATTGTGGTTTTAGGTAGGATTTGATTTGAGGATGCATGTTCTGTGGCAGGATGCATAATCTGGACTATGTTGGCGTTCAGTTCCACTTTGGGGGTGCATTTGTGAATGCAGATGGTCAATTAAAGTATGAGGGAGGTGATAGTGTGGTCTGTCAGGTGGAGCTAGATAAGGTTTCATTGCCTGAGATCAAAGGCCACCTTGCATATCACATGACTTCGACAGATATGTTGCGCCTGCATTGGTTGAGGCCAGGGAAGAGTTTGGCAACTGGGCTAGGGTTGTTGGTGGATGATGCTTCATGCCAAAAAATGGTTGATCAAGTCAGTGATGGTGGTGTATGTGAAATATATGTGGAACATGCTATTGTGGAGGTCAATTCTGCAGTTGAAGTGTTTCAAAGTCCAGCAAAAAACATCAGAGAGGATTATGCACAACCAGATGACCAATGGTCTACTGATGCTGATCCAGAAGATGTGCAACACGATGGCAACAGCGCAGAGGATGATAGCTCTGATGAGGATGAAGAATACATACAACCTCTAGATGATGATAGCTCTGCAGAATATGAGGAAGCAGAACAGATGAGGAAATTTGCCAAAAACGTGAAGAGGAACATCAACGCAAAAAAGTTGGGTGTGCATTCTAGCCAGATTACAGACATTAGAGTTGAAGATTTGGTTGCTGAGGTTCCTAACCTTGTTGATCCAGGCAGCCCATATATGGACTCTAGTGATGATTACTCTTATGAGGAAGGGAGTGATGGGGAGAAGCGTAGAGAACATGTATGATAGCAAAGCAGAAGTTCCTATTTTCTTCCTTGGCATGGCTTTCAGAAGCAGTAGACAATTTAAAAAAGCTCTGGTGAAGTATGGGTTGAAAACAAGGAGGCAGCTTTTATTTGTCAAAGATGAGGCCAATAAGGTCAGGGCCACTTGCTCTTGGAAAGGCTGTAACTGGCTGATTTATGGCTCAAAGACAAGCAGGTTTGATTGGTTCAAAGTTGTCACATTTGTTGATGAACATCAATGCCCACCCAGAAGGGATAACAAACTAGTAACATCCAACAGAATAGCTGAGTACTACTACAATGAGATAAAGGATAATCCAACATGGAAAGTTGAACTAATGAAGAAAGCAGTCCTAAGGGATATGATGGCTGATGTCTTCATATCCAAGTGCAAGAGAGCAAAGGCCTTAGTGCTTAAGGAAGCTTTGGACTCCATGAGGGGAGAGTACTCTAAAGTATATGACTATCAGATGGAGCTACTAAGGAGTAATCCAGGAAGTACAGTTGTTGTCTGTTTGGATCCTGAGTTTGATAGGTGTTTGAGAGGATGTATATATGCTTTGATGCTTGCAAAAAAGGCTTTCTTGCTGGATGTAGAAGGGTGATTGGAGTTGATGGATGCTGGTTCAAGGGAGCCACAAATGGTAATCTTTTGAGTGCCATTGGGAGGGATGCCAACAATCAAATGTACCCCATTGCTTGGGCTGCAGTTGCTACAGAAACCTATGACTCTTGGTACTGGTTTCTTGGCCTCCTACAGAAAGATCTCAATATCAACAATGGTGGAGAAGGATGGGTGATAATTTCTGACCAACAGAAGGTATGTGATAGTCACTTATATTTTCCTTGTCACTGTTTTTGAATTTGATCAAGTCACTTATATTATCTTTGTCAATGCTTTTGCAGGGATTGTTGAAGGCAGTAGCTGAGTTGATTCTAGAAGCAGAGCACAGGATGTGTGCTAGGCATATATATGCCAACTGGAGGAAGAAGCACACTGACAAAGAGTTGCAAAAGAAGTGGTGGTGTTGTGCAAAGTCACATTGCAGGGAGCTCATCAACTACCACAAAGCAGTACTTGCATAAGAGACTCCCGAGGGAGCCCAAGACATGATGAGGACCTCACCACAACATTGGAGTAGGGCATTCTTCAGGATTGGTTCCAACTGTGACTTAGTAGACAACAACATGTGTGAAAGTTTCAACAACTCAATAATGGATGCTATGTTCTATCCAGTGATTTCAATGCATGAGGCAGTGAGGAAAAAGGTCATGGTGAGTATTCAAGAGAACAGAGCAAGAGCAAAGAAATGGGTAGGGACAATCTGTCCTAACATTTTCAAAAAACTGAAGATAAACATTGAAAGGTCTTCCAAGTGTGATGTTCTATGGAATGGAAAAGAAGGATTTGAGGTCCAAGAGAATGCATACAGGAGGTACATAGTCAATCTGGTAGAGAGAACATGTACATGCAGGTCCTGGCAAATATCAGGACTTCCTTGTTGTCATGCTATTAGTTGCATTTATAAGGCATCCAAGTTGCTAGATGACTTCATAGCACCATGTTTCACAAAAGCAGCATATATGAGGACATATGACCATGTCTTGCAACCTGTAGAAGGCCCAGGCAAATGGCCAATATCAGACATGCCAAGGCCACTACCACCAGCCTATGTGAAGATGCCTGGAAGGCCTAAGACACAGAGGAGAAGGGAGCCAGGAGAAGCACCTAAAGGCAGCAAGCTAAGCAAGGTTGGAACCAAAATTAAGTGTAGGTTGTGTGGTAAATATGATCACAATGCAAGGACGTGCTCCAAAAATGCTGATGCTGGCAAGAAGAAAAATGCTTACATAAAAAGGGATGCTGCAAGGAAGAGAAAGGCAGAACCTGCTGGACCAAGTAAGAGAACAAAAGGACCAAGTCTACTGCTGCTGCTATCAACAAGAGGATGACAAGAGGGGAGGTAAGAACTGCAAACATTTCAGTGATTACTCATACTTCAACTGATTACTCATCATTGATACCTGTGCAAATGCAGTGTGATGTGGCCTCACAGCCCAGCCAGTCGACAGCTCAAGGAAGCCAACAAACCACTCAGGCTAGCTCAGTCACACATCAACCAATCCAGGGGGGCTACAAGGGGTAACAACAACAGGCTGCAACATCTGCTGTTTGGGGACAACTACTGAGAAGAACTAGGGTGTAGCCTTAGTAGGCTAATCTGATTCACTTTTGTGTAACAGCTCAAACTTTAATTGCTGTTGAACATGAGAGCAATGATGCTCTGTTTTGTACAAATGCCTTGCTTGGTATGCTTAGTGTTTAGGTCCTGAACATGTGAAATGGTGATGTGGCCCTGATGTGCTGGAGGCCCATGCTTAACTACTGATCTTGTGAAATGGCTAATGACCATGTCATAGCTGCCAAATTGTGTCATCTGTGATTCCTAGTAATTTTGTGATTGCAACAAACACCATTGATTCATGAAGAACTCATACGCAAGATCCATTCATCAAGTAGTCACCGCATTCATTCATCAGATACATAAAAGATTGATTACATTAAAAGTAGCATGTTCCTAACACTACATTTTAGGACATATGAGGCCAACCAAGATCAGTGCTACAACAACAACTAAAATGCAGGTCACTGAACTGCACCCTCCATTTTCATTTCTCCTAGAAGCCAATACCTGCAGCAGGGCATCCTTCTCTTCCATTTTCTCTTCTTTTGTCTTCAGTGCTTGCTTCAGCTCCATGTTCTCCCTTTCCACCCTCTCCATTTGCTTCTTCATCTCCCAGTTGCATCCATCATGAGTACCAGCAACCATCTTAAGTTCATTGTTTTCTTTCCTCATAGACCAGACAGCATCACGCAAGTCTAGCAACAAGTCCTTCAAAAAGGTACTATGCTCATCGTCAACCCACTCATAGAAACCACAATCACCTGCAGACTACAACATAGCAACCAAAGCCACTCAATTTCATCCACATCTGCACAACAGTCCCTAAAATGACCAAAATGACTGAATTTAGAAGACGAAATCTTACCCGAGCTCTACTGTATCTGTAGTATCTACGGCCTGGGTTGTCTTCACTCCACGAGATCCACCGCGATGCCTTCATCCTGCAATGGCACATCACCGCGGGCTGATAGGATAGAGGGCCTTCACGGTAGGGCACCGGAGACCCAAGCCGCTCAGCAACCGCGCCTCGATTGCCGCTCCTTGCAGACACCCTCGATGCCCATGAGCTTGAATCGCCCATCCCCGCTCGCCCCTCGCTCCGCCTCGCCGCGAATCTGGCTGTCGCGCCGCCAATCTCGCTGTCGTTGGCGTCGTGCCGCCAATCTTCCGGCGCAAAACCAGGCGGAGGCAGCAACGAGGAAGTGGAGGGGACGGACTAGCCCTGGTCTCGGTCCAGGGTCTTCTATTCCCTTGGACCGGTCTGACAAGCTGGGACACAGCCCATGTGGCAAAACCACTCCACGTTGGACCGCCATGTCGCCAAAACAGCCATGGAAAACCAGCCAGGGGGTCATATGGACGGTAATTGAAATTTTAAGGTGTAGGAAAACCGGTTTTGTATGTGGGGGGGGTGATGTAGACGACCACAGATAAGTCAGGGGGTTACGTAGACTTTTTCCATTTTGTGTGAGCTCCTCCTCCTGACATTTTTTGTTAAATGAAATTCAAACGTTGACCTCAGATGCCAATTGCACACGGTTAGGCAAGTGTGAGAGGGCGCTTGCTTGTCAGGCCTCATTTGGAATGCGGAAAATTTTTCCCCGCTCTTGCGCTTTCCCTGTAAAATTCTTACATTCCAAATAAGCCCTTAGTTATGTCTCTTGTGGTCCACCTAGGTTAAAATCCTACACTCAATATATGTCTTCTTATTTTCCTAAATTGGTTTAACGTGTTACTCTTTCAATGGTAGGCATAGGACACTATGTCTAAGGCCCCTTTTAAATGCAGGTAACTAATTATTAGCTATGCAAAATTATATAAAAAAATTAGCTGGTTTGAGTCTAGACATGTTTAGCTAATAAGTTAGCTAATAGGCAATCTATTGTCACCAATTAGCTAGATAGTCGCAGTCAATGCTAGCTAAATTTTAGCAATTGTTTTTTAGTTGATCCAAACGGCCTAAGATGTGCAATGTGTTGGCGGTAGTTATGCATGTGTTTTACTACTTATTTTGGTGGTGTTTTCATACACATTCATGGGTAATTCTTGTGCATGTGCCGTATGTGCTTTTGATGTTTGTTGAATTTTGTAAGAAATTCGAGAGAGAAAAACGCTGATCTTGGAGGACTAATTCGCTCGTGGCCTTGATAGAATTATAATGGGCTAAATTCAAAAGGGTAAAAGAATATTTGAAACTAGAACTAGGAGATTGAGCATGAGCTAACTTATGAACAGGTTGAGGAAATAGAATAAAGCCCAGATGGAGGAGCCTAAAAGCCCAGATGGATCTTTCGAAGTGATCAACTTGCTATGTTGACACGGCACCATGACTATCATAAACATTGAAAAAATAATAATTCGTGATCAATGTTCAATGATAATTGATCGATCTACAAGTGAGCCTGTTCACGCACAAGTTAGTTGAGAAAATCCATGTAACGATGTTTGTTTTATGGACGTCATCACAGCAAGTGTGACCATCTTATTGCTAGATCGTAAGCGCCAAATTTGATAACCTCACACCTTAGATGAGTTTGGCAAGAATCTACAGCAAATGTCAGCAACCTTCGGCTATCAACTGAACATGCCTTTGCTATTTTTAACACGTGTATACGTACTGTTAAGTTTTTTTTTTCTCATATCGTAGCTTAGCTCTTGATGATTGTGTTACCTATATATATGCTAAGCTCGTTGAGCCAAACATGCCGTCTCGAGGTTTTGACACAACAATCAGCTCGGCCTCCATCTCATCCACACCCAACAGCACAGGACAAGAGCAGCATCATGCATGACAGCATCTAACGATGAACATATCTGAATTATAAGGGAATGTATCTGAATTCAGGGCAGAAATTTTCGAGCTCCGCGTGCACAAAACCGCTCAAATCTTTCCAGCCCGACGATCCGTGGTGGACGGTGGGCCGCCGCTCCTGCCACGGCGCAGGGTCGCAGGGATGATGAGGCCGCCCACCGGCCACTGCTTAGCCAGAAAAGGGAACCTCGGCGCCGCGCGCGGCGGCCGAGGCGGACGGCGGCGTCTCTCGATCGCACGCAATGCATCTTTATACGCCACGGCGGCACGGCACGGGCACGGCAGTGGCTCAGCGACAGCGCCACAACACTGTTGGTGGTGCTGGACAGGCAGGCTCAGCGGCCGGGCCTGCAGGACGCCGTCGGCCAGCAGCAGGCTTGCTGCCCCAGTGGGAATCCTGATGATGCTGCAGCGGCGCTGCTGGCGTCGTCGTCGGGCCGGCCGGGGGCGTACGGCGGCGCCCAATAATTGCCGCCGTTGGGCCATCGCATGTGTCCTGGTCCTGCTGCTGCCGCCGCGCCACCTCCACTGCTGCTGCTGCCGATCTGGCCCAGCTCATCGGTCAGGCGCTGCCGGGGGTCGGTCAGTGTTCACCAGAAAGGAAAGCAGAGACGAGCGAGCCACCACCGCAGATTAGCATGCACTCATGAAACTTTTCGTTCCCCCGTGGTGGCGCGAGCTGATCGGATCGATCAGTGCTCGTACGGGGGGCGACGTACCATCTGGAGCATGTGCAGCGGGAAATCCCTGCTGCCGTGGGCGTGGTCGCCGGCGGGGAGCCGGAGCGTGCGCCGGGGAGTCGGCGGCGAAGTCCTGGTGAGGGCGGTGCTCCTGTGGTGGGGGTACCCGCCGGCGCACGCCTCGTCCTCCTCCTCCTCCGGCAGATCGAGCTGGTTTTCCATTTCCGGCATGGGAAACAGCCTCAGCGTCAGTGTCCGAGCCGAGGCATGCGGTTTCAGTCAGGTGTTTGCAATGGACATTGGCAAGCTCAGTGAGTGTAGGCCATGTAATGTACCGTCAGGGCCATCGTCCTCCTCTGCCTGCTCGGCGCGGCGGTGGTGGAAGGGTCGCTGCCGGCGCAGCCGAGGGTGAGCTCGAGATCGAGCTCGTCGCCGTCCCAAGCTGCAGTCAGAACGCCAAAGGAGGATGATGATTCCAGAGCTTGTCAATGTGATCAAGTAAAACATAGGCAGTATCAGGGTTCAGGGGAGAAAGACTCACATTGCGCTTGGCCCCCGTTGTTGTGCGTCTGGGGGTCGAAGTTGGTCACTGCCTCCTTGCCGTAGCACTTGATGGCAGCCTTGTCATAAGCCCTGATTAGCATGCACAGACCAGAAACCACCACCACTTATCAAAACAACGAGGGTCGACACAATTCTGCAACAATCAATGACGCACAACCGAAACGCAGGACAGGAGAGTGCGCATGCAGATTGCAGCGCAAACATACTGGGCAGCCTCCAGCTCTGTGTCATACAGGCCCAGGTACACATACCTGCAATGACAAAAGGTAATGAAGCCAAATTTCCCAAACTAAAGTTCAGGATTTTTTTTTGCAGTGATTAACGTTCAGTATTACTTCTTGCCCATGAGCTGGCCGATCCTGGCCTCCCACTTGCCGCACTTGTGCTGGGTGACGCCCCGGAACCTGGAGCTCCCCCTGACGAAGCCGGCGCCCTGTCGCCGGAGCACCTGCACGAACTCCTCCTTGCTGAAGCTCTTCATCTGCCAATGCCACGGCAACAACAGAATCAAACAATGAGGGGGAGACGCCGACGAACAGAGCAGCTCGTTTTGCTACGCTGCTGTTCGTGATGGGCTCTGATGATCTCATCATTGGAAGGGAGTCACCTTCTTTATCTCATCATTGTAGTCGCTGAGGGTGAAGTTGATGTCTGCGCTCACGCCGCGGAACTTGATCGCGGCTTGGTCATAGGCCCTGGAAGCAGGGGCCGCAGAACAAGGGGGGTTATTCAGTTTTTTTTTTTAAAAAAATAACAAATCAAATTTGCTCTTATTTTGTACTAGCAAGGTACAGACAGAACTTTACTAACCTTGCTGCAGCCTGTGCTGTGTCAAATCCACCTATAGAATAGAAAGAAAAAGAGAAGAACATAAATTGCATCCATGAACCAATACCGACACCTGATTAATTGCCAGGAAACAACGCGACTAAGTTTCGGTGTTCAATTGGACAAGAACTCACCCAAGTACACCTGCTTCCCACAGTCCCTGTCAACAAGAGAGGGGGAGAGAGAAATGAACATGAAATGGAACAGCAGATGGAGGATGGAGAGTGTGCACAGCAGTACACTAGCACATTTAATTGCATCTCTGTTCATCCATCCCCAGCTGCGAAGTGAAAGCGCGCGCGCGTGGAGTGGTGACTGACCAGATATGGGACTCCCAGCGGCCGGTGCGGCGGTAGAAGGTGACGCCGCGGTACTGCGAGCTCCGGGACCTCGGGCCGCGGCGGCTCTTCCTCGACGCCGACCGGGCCCACAGGTCAGCTGCCGACGGCGCCGGGGCCACGTGCTGGCACTGCTCCTCCATCATCGCCCGCGGCACCGCCGGGGCTGGCGCCGCGGCCACCACGGTGGTCGTGGTGGTGGCGGCGCCTGGGAAGAACTGCTGGGTGACGGCGCCGGTTGCCGGCCGGCCGGGCACCACGGGCACCGGGAAGCCGAAGATCATGGCGGCGCCGGCCGCTGCTCCCTCTGGCCGCTGCATCTCCTCCTCCTCCGCCACGGCGGCGCGCGCAATGCCGCCGCGGAAGCAGGTTCTCTTGGTGGCCGCCGCCATGGCCGAGCGCGTGGGCAGGGACGAAACGAGCGACGCGCGCGCACGCGGCGTTCTTTCTTGTCTCGAGGCCTCGCGTTCTCTATGCGATGGAATGCATCATTGGAACTTTTTTCCTTTTATGCAGTTCGATGACACGATCGATATCAGCTGATCTCTCTCTCTCTCTCTCTCTCTCTCTCTCTCTCACGCTGTCACGCGCACACACACAATGACACAAGCACACAAACACTTGCACTTGGTTGCGACCTGTCAAAGAATCTGCAGGTATATATCAAGGCCCAAGGGGGAGGCAATCACCTCGCTCATGTCATGCGTCTTCTTTTCATGGGGTTGGAACTTGGAAGGATGGAGAACAGCAGTCCACACATGATACATGCACGCCCTCTCCTCCTCTGTCTGCCTCTCTCACTCTCTGTGCTTTGGGCCTGTCACCTAAAACCATCACCCATCATATCTGTCTCTTGATGCATGCATGGCGCACATTCACACAGCACAACTGTACGTACATGTGGTGTATACGTACGTACGTACTCCAGTATATGTATATGCATGCCTCCCTGCCTATACATTCACGTCACCGCCAGAAGTTTTAGGCATGCGCGGCCGTAGTCGTCGAGCCTGAGGGGTAACAGTACCTTCACGTCACCGCCATCAGTTCCCCGTATATTTTCAAAATGTTTGGATGCGTTTTAGCACGAGTCCATCAGTGTCTCTGAATTGAACTGATCCTCTGTACACAAAAATGGATCTCGATCTCAAAGCCCGCCGGCGCCGGCGCCGTGGCCGTGGCCGTGGCCGTGAGCAGCGCATCATGGCAAGTGGCAATGGCAACCAACCAAGCAAAGCAAAGCAGCACGAAAGACTGGTAGACCATGGTCACCAGCGTACATTTGTACCGTATGCAGTGCACAATCATTGTTTTTCCACTCTGTATACAGTACTATTTTTTCACTTTGTATATAATGCACAAACAGTGTTTTACACATCAATTTTCGCTCACCGATAAGCATACGGCACGGGATATGGGGGCACGCACAGCAGGTAGGGTGCCGAGATTAGGTCGTAGGTTTCTTGCACTCGGCCCCCACTAGTGCCTGCCTATTCCGATGTATCAACCTGCCCCTGCCCTCTGCCTGTCCGCATTCACTCGGCGCGGCAGCTGCCTCTGCTAATGTGCGTGCCTCCGGCCGCCAGGCGTCGTCATCGATCGATCGTCTTTGTGGTTTTCGTCTGCCTCCGGCCGGCTCCGAGTCCCACGTTAGCCAGATCGAAGGCACCACCATACGGCCATATGCATGCCGCGTCCACACGCGCCATTGATTGCGTGGTCCGTGCCCTGCGTGCCCGTCGTCTGTGTTATGGCGTCGTGTGCGGTGCTGGGTTTGGTGGGCACTTCACTCCCGTGTCTCAAGCTGTTGTGCCCACGGCTCGACTCTCGAGGATCGAGAGTTAAATTATGATCCAAATTGTCTCGAAAGGTTGTCGTAGCTTAATTTCGAACATTTTTGTTGCAACGCTAAGGCTAAGTTTAGGATGAGGATCATAGTACGGACCAAAGAGATACTTAATGTGCACTTTAGCAATACTGTATAGACAAAGCGATGTTTGGAATGAAAAAGTGGGACGGTTTTGGCCTAAGGGTTAAAAGTCTCTATGGAACGTGGATTTTTACAGGATTCATGTAGTAATTTTATAGTAAACAGTTCAATTTTAAAGGAATAGAATTTTTTTCATGTTCTAAAGAGGCCTAAAATTTTAGAGGCATGCATGTTGTCATGTATGTTTCGCATTATCTCACAAAAGAAAGAAAGAAAGAGAATGCTTAATAGGTGTCTCGGATATAAATGGTCAAAATGTGTCTTGGATATAAACGTTTGCCAAACCAAAGCAGAGCACGCTTCGTCGTGCAGAAGGTGGATTAATTAATCAGCCAATATTACTTGGGGGAGGTCAGGTGCCCACATAGTTCATCTTTCCGTTTTACTGCATTAAAAATTTCGATTTAACCTAAAAATTTGACCTTCGTATGTTAGGTATGTTAAGATTAGAAACCGAAAAACTCCGCTTTCCGAACCAAAATCTGCTTCCCGGTGTAATCCATAAACGAAATTTCGACCCGAAAAACCGGACTTTCCGTCCGAAAAGATGAACACTGGGTGCCCATCGTCCAAACCACTCCGTAGCACGGATAGCCTGAGATTGATTACTGTGGGCTGAAGAAAGTACTGGCACACCATTTGGTGCCATGCTCTTACTGTCTTAGGGCTTGTTTGGATCTCATGGGCCCAGCTAAAGTTTAGCCCTTTCAATTGGAGTGCTAAAGTTTAGCCCATATGAGTGTTTGGAGCACCCTGCTAAACTTCAGTACATGTGTATAGAAAGACATCCATACCTCTAATTAAAGGTTTGCATGGCCGTCTCCCTTCACCAGCTCATGGCCCATGGCCCCCGTCACCGGCTCAGCGCGCGGCGGCACTCATGGCGAGCAGATTCGCAGTCTGCGCCTTGCCCCCGGCCGGATCCACCTCGCCCGCGGCTGCCGCCTCGACCGCGCCTACAGCCACCCAAGCGCCCGCGGCTTGCCTCGGCCGCCCCAGCCTCCACGTAGCCCGCGCCCAACGCGTGCAGAGTCAGACGCGGGTGGGGGGAGAGAGAGAGTCCGGGTGGAGAGAGAGAGTGCGGGGTGGGGAGGTTAGGAGGTAGAAAGTGGTCATATTGGACCACTTGACCAGCTTATGAGATAATGGATGCTAAACTTTAGTTTTGCACTTTTAGCTAGATTGTTTGGATGACCAAATAACTAAAAATGACTAAAAATTGAAGTGCTAAAGTTTAGCTATGGAATCCAAAACATGCTCTTCTTACACGACGAAACAAGATGATCAATGGGCACATTGACTGGCAAGCGGCTGCCTGGCTCGACGCCGTAGTACCACTGCTGACGAGAAAGGCCACTTGGGATTTCAGATTGGCCAATGCCTCAGTCCAACACAGTTACTGCCCACTGACCAAGTTGTCGGGGTTCTTAACATGGTAGTTCCAAAACCAAAGGCAGTCATGAAGGCACATTTGGGATGTTAAGACCAAGGCACCAGACAGAGCATATGAAAATACAAAACACTGTTTGCGCACTGTACACAGAGTGAAAAAGTACGAATATAATACGGATGCACATTTTTTATCCCTCCTAGTGACCCTGGTCTAAAACTAGAGGTCAGGATTATGGTAGGTGCCCCAAGCAATGTTCTCCTTCTCCTCAGGGCTCAGGCTCATGAAAAGAAAAGAAAAAAAAAACAGAGCTAGCCCAAATGGACCGAGATGAAAAACAAGGCCAAGACCAGCAAAAAGATCTATCTACCAGGATACAATCATATCACGCAGTGCATGCATGCATGCGATGAACATGATGAACTCCCCCTGCACTTCCCAGCATAACAAGTCCTTCCTCAAAGAAACCAAGCAGGCTCTACCGCTCTACGCAAACAGGGACGCAGGCAGGCAGCAGATACGTTGGAAGAGGATGAAGAAAGTGACAGCAGGTAAAAAAAAAGTGGGTAGAAGATCAGCTGGTGTAGTAGCTGTATGTATTTACCGTGATGTGTGTGTGAGAGAGAGAGAGATGGCTATTTTATTGTGCAGGATCTCCGAGCAGTACCGCTGCGTGTCCATCATGAACAGCTGGGGGAACCGGGGAAGGAGGGGGGTGGGAATCAAATGCGAGCAGGCAGGCATTTCCATAAGAGGCCAATCCAGAGTACCTTGTAGGTCCTTGCCCCTCCTTTTCTTGCCTTCCCCTGTGCTGCTCCACTCCATGTTTCCTCTACCTGTCTGTCTGTCTTCCCTTGGGGGCGACTGGCCGGGGTGTCGCTGCAGTGCAGGGCTGCTGCTAGGGATGGCAACGGGTAAAAATCCATCGGGTATTATCATTCCATATCCGTATCCGCGAACAAAAATCATACCCGCTACAATACCCATACCCGTGAGTGGGTATGAACTTTTACCCATACCCATACCCGCGTGAGTAAAAAACCCCATCCAGTAACCCATACCCGATTAAATACCCACTAAGGGCACAATTAAAATAATAAATCACTAAATATGAGTAAATAAATTGAAGACAATGATAAATAATATTGAAACATGCAAGTTGATTATATTTTTTGCCAATACACACTTATATTTGCTTAATTATGTAGAATAAAGACATAGTTGAGGCGGATATAAATTACCCATGGGTACACGGGTATGGGTAGCCTATATCCATACCCGCACCCGTGTACCCGATGGGTACAAGATTGTGCCCATTAATATATCCGTGGGTAGAGAAGTCATCCTATACCCGTCTTTATATCGGGTAGAACCCGTCGGGTATCCATTGGCATCTTTGGCTGCGGCCGTGCACTGCAGCCGGTATTTACTGCTCATCAATCACGCCCCATTCTTGATTCAGAGGCGCAGAGCCAGCGCAAACAGTCACTTCAATCCCATTTTAGTGTTCAGCTGTCCTAAGAATTAATGCAGATGTTACACTGTGGTCACCGGTGAGTGAAAATGAGTGTCGAAAATACTGTTTGCACACTAAAAAAACAATGATTGTGCACTGTATACGGTACAAATGGACGCTCTGGTGACCATGGTCTTAGAGCATCTTCTCTCCATCATCTCCAAACAATCTTTGCCACGTCTAATGAACAAGTTGTTCTCTTTCTTCCTTTCGTTTTTCTATCTTTCTTTTTCCTTTTTGAAACAACTTGGTCGCCCCACTTCTTCTTTTTTTCTGAAATGACGCATTCGGTAAAAAAAGAGCTGTGTGTGGACATTAGGTTTTTTCAGGAAGAAGTTAGCATGTTTGGCCCTGCCTAGAGGGCCAGGTACCTATTCCGGTGGCCAAGACCACTTTGAATTGCGGGAAATTTTTCTATAAAATCGAACCGTTTCCTATGAAGTTTCTATTAGAATCCTAGGAAAATCATGCATTTCAAACAAGCTTTCAGTTCAGAACGATTTTATAGGATCTAGGTGCCTGAGCTTCCATGACAATCAGAACTATAGAACGTGCCATGGAGCAGGGGGCGCAGCAACAGTTCTCCCGGCTCCCTCCTGCCACCAGATGCGCAGCAGCCAACAGGGAGAGGGAGACTTGAACTTGCCAATGCAACAGTACTTGCCCGCCGGCCAACCCAACGTACGTACCACAGCCACACTGGTCTTGCATTTCGAACAAAGCTGGGTTCGAGCACTGTTTGATCTTGGCCGTGATGGTACCTGATTCCGGAGATGTGGAGGTTGGTCCAAAGTCTCGAGTCACAAACAATGCAAAGCTCCACTCCACAGCACTTGCCAAACCTCGAACAGAGAGGAGGAAACATGTGGGCCTGGAATGATGACATGAAACATGCTTTAGATCCGTCGGTTTTCAGGTTCAAGCATGCCGCGACTGAAGATTAAACTGTCTCTTTAAACCAGCTGAATCGTAGTAGGAAACATTTCCAACATGAATTCGTCCAGGAAAGAGGAAACTGGGAAACTTGAGAAACAAAGTACTTAAAAAGACTCATGATACGCCAACCAAATCGATCATTCGTCGAATACGGATTACCGATGCCATTCCGGGGAGTTAGCAGCTGCACATATGGGAGATGATGGGTATTCAGCGTCAGAGACACGCCTCAGCAAAGAAAGGAACCGAGGGCGTTCCTATCCTTGTCTCCTGTAATGGAGTGTACACCAAACGATCAGATTCAGAAGATGACACGCCCTGCCAGTTGCTACTCTCATCATCCCTTGGATGAAAGGGAACAGAGAGCCTGTTCATTACCAATTTTTTTTTAATCAAACTGCGCTGGATCTTCGAACCAGCATTTCCCGCTTTCCATGGCAGCACTCATTGGAGTTCTCACGTGGTATGTTGGACGGCCAACATCTTTCATCAGCAGAATAGTTTGAGGCCTGACGGGCACCAGCAACCACCTGAGTACGATGTTTTGCACCAAAGAGAGAAACAAATGGGTCACGGGCTCACGGCCTATGGATGCCTTAAACGCTTTCGCAAATTCCAGATCGAACAAGAAAGCTTGACTGGCCTGCAGTCGCTCGCCTTCCTCTTTTTGTTTGAGAGAGATCTTTCTCTGCCGAAGCTCGTGAGATGTCTAGACTCCAGGGCGTTCTCTGTTGTCTCCTGTGTTCAGTCCACAGCGGCGTCACCCTGCAATGCTAATTGAATGAGTGTTTTTTTGTTAGGCTATCAATCCCATGCTGATATGCCATCAACCAGGAACAAAGCACACAATGATGAAGGTGATGCGTGTAGCAATCAACATGCCTTTTGGGGAGTACCCAATTACACTGGAGCAGCACTATGCCCCTTGAACCAGTAACAGAGTGTAATGGGCATGCCAAATGGGAAACATGGCCTTCAACTTTTTCAGGTCCTCTCGTGTTGGGCAACCTCAACATCCTACAGCGCATGCGCATCCATTGGGGGCAGCAGCCAGGGGAAAAGTGACAAAGAGCACAATGAAGAACAGTTAGGGAGGGCCAACGAGTACATATGGGAATATTTTCCTGCTTTTCTTTTTGGATGAACGGGGGGTGTGTTTCTCATGTCCATGGATGGCGAAACTGATAATGCTTGTACGCCACAGTAGCATCAATGGATCAACAAAAGCTACCACCATTTTATCACCATGAAGCTATCAAATTCCAAAACTGTTTCGGCAAAACATGAACGCGTCAACAAACAGATTCAGATATGTTCCTATACAGTTGTTGATTGAGGGCACAAGCCATGGCAAAGGAGACTAGAAAATCAAACTCGGAACTGGTCACGTAAACATAATTATAGTTACCACATTGATTCTCCTAGAAACTAAAGCACGAACAACTATCTCAAACGTATGGGTTTGCTGAAGGCTCGAAGAGTCGAAGTGCACACATTTTTACTACATAACTATTGAAGTTTCAGAACCCAATTTTTTGGATAGTGGTACTAATACACAACAGGAAGCTAGGTCAAAGGCCCAAATCAACACCATCTCGAAGTGAGTACTCAAACCACTGACTATCGGAACAGATCATCCCGTAGAAACCCTAATGAAACCAAGAGCATGGATGATCTAGCGTCATACCGAACCTAATCCAACCCAGAACGATATTTCGTCGAATACCCCGCGCACAAATGGGGGAGCACGGCAATCAGGCGATGGAATAGAAGAGGCGGGATGGTCACCTGCACAGGGATCGGAGGAAGGCGCCTCGAGCTCCACGCGGTCCTCGGCGCCGGGGCCGCCTTCGCCGCCGTCGTGGGTATCGCCGCGGCCGCAGTGGCAGAATCGCTGTGAATTTTCAAATGAGAAAGCAAAATAAAAACGAAAAACAAAACGCTGTTGCAAGACACAAACCCCAGTGCAGAAAGACCATAAACGGGCCCATGGCCCATGTTTGTGTGGCCCAATTTTTGAGGCCCACAAGTTTGAGCCTGCAGCAGTTGTCGGCTTCCTTTTCACTGGCAGGCGACCGGACGGCATCGCAGCTGCGCTGGCTGCCACCGCCGACCGCGATGGAAGCCGGAGGCGGAGGAGGAGGGGGCGAGGAGGAGCAGGTGATGAGCGAGGTGCATCTGGGATGCCCGCCGCACTTCTCGGGCCTCCACGTCTCCCGCTTCAGCTTCTCCTCACGGCCCCTAGGTACCCGCAGCTCATGGCATGGCACGTGCTCCTTGCGCGCATTTCTTCATACACCTTCCCTGCACTGCCTCTTGGTACCAACAGAATCGAGATTGTTGGACACGGCATGATTTGTACTGTGCCTAACTTTGATTCGGTACTTTTCAGGTACATCTGGAAACAACGACGGCGAAAGCAGCGAGCTGGTGGTGGCGACGAGCACGAGCAGTTCTGGTAAGTGAGCGGGTCTGTAGTATGTGGGTTTGGATCATTTGGATGTGTCTTTGCGTTGGTTGGTGGTGTAGTCGAGGTTGGTTCGGTGTGAATTCAATTTCTCGTTGACATGATGATTGGCACTGCTTGGAAGGTGGTTCACTTGACGCCTTCGCTGTGGATGAGGATGGGGATCTTGTTCTTGACCGGAGGAAGAGAAGAAACAAATACGGTACGTGGATTTCTGCTTGCTACATGCTGTATTGAGGTGATTGGGGAGCTGCTCATCTAAGCTTTCTTGGCCTGCAGTTAGAAATGACCACCATCTGGTCACCATTCAGCATCGTGTTACCAGCTCGCTCAAGACAGTTGGGCTTCAGGTAGGAGGATGTTGATGGTGCTTTTCTTTCATTGACTCGTGTGGTTCATTATCCGTACTGGTTTGCAGGTTTGGAAAGCAGCCTTACTATTAGCTGACTTTGTTTTGCACAAAAGCTTTACATCATCTGACTTTGATGGTGTTACTGCCATAGAGATGGGTGCTGGAACAGGTGCTAATTGATGTTTTCACATAAACTGGTAAAAGTAGTGCATATAAAGTATCTAGAGTGATAGTACCTTGCGTTCTTTGGGCACTCTGTACAGGTCAACTATATTATCTATTCCTGACTTGGTAATGTTTGTCAGGGTTGGTAGGGTTGGCACTAGCTCGAGTTGCTAGAAGGATTTTTGTTACAGGTACTTTGTGCCATTTAGAGTGCAATTTGGTAGACTTGTTTGCATCACATTTTACTCATTAAATAAATTTCATTCTCCACGTCAACCTAAATTTATAGTGATCATTTTGCTTCTGTTTGACAAATAAATTTGCCCAACTAGATAGATGAAAACTTGGTTGGAACACAAATTCAGTACCTTGGGAGTATGATTCCAGTTATTGATCCTTATTACTTGATTACTTTCACGAATTCAGAGGCACATATACTGTGTAGCTTCCTGATCGTTTCAATTTTAGTATAATATTTCTTAGTAAAAACAATATTTAGGTCATTTGTACTGTTCAGATAATGAGATATTAATCCCCGGGAGTACCTATTGCTCTCAATTCTCATGAGTCATGCCTTTAGCTAAGACAAAATATCTAAATGTTGCGCTCATATGATGCAACTGGATGAATACATGCTTTATCTCTTTTAATATAAAATGATTCACACTTATAAATTATGCATTCTGTAATATAATTGGGCTTCCCATCAATAAGCATACCCACAAAAAGTATATTAAATATTCCAATTTCCTTTTCATATCTTGCCACTTTGCCATCTTCAATCCTGACAAAATTGATGTACCAATGGAAATGAAACAGATATAGGCACTGATATCCTTGATAATTGCTTGGCTAATGTCCACATGAACTCTGGCACGCTGAAGTTTGATATAGCTAAAGTCTGTGTACGGGAACTAGACTGGAAAATGTCATGGCCTCCACCTGTGGGTACACATGACCCTGATTCAAGGTTTTCTCTACATAAAGATCTCACTTTCATCATTGTTCATCATGCACCACAATATATTAAGTGGAGACTGAATTCGAGATCATGAATTGTTTTGCCACTTCCTATTTATAAACAAAATACTCCACAGTGTGCCCGTGCATTATATTGTTGCACGGTAGAACCCATACATGAATCTAGATGTGTAAGTTACAGGTTATTAGCGACATCAAACACATGAATTGAGTACATGTAAAATTGATCACAGAAGCGAGAGTTGAACATCATATATTTGATGGGCTGCAGCAACTGACACAGGTGTTTATGTGAGTTTAAGTGTAAATGAAGGCACCTTACTTCTGACCTGCACACACGCACACAGCTTAGTCAGTGAGGCTTCTAGGCTGGGGGTGGGGGGGGGGGTGGGGGGGGGGGGGGCTTCCGGCACTTGAGTTGCCACTTATGTTACGTTGGTTTATTTGATAGCAAGAGTCACAAGATGGATGCAATAAGCTCCAGTGGACAGATTAAAACAAGGGCAGAAGCATCCTCCAGAAGATGTTGCTGGTCATAGGCTCATAGCGTCATAGGTGTATGGGGACCTTTGCTGCCTACCAAAAGAGAGCTGATGCAATTCTTGCGAACTTGTTGCACTGTTGAGCAAGGGGCAGGCAATGGGGGAGGTCATAGGTTGTCCACCTGAATACCTGATAGTATCTAATTATCTATATACAATATGTTTGTAGAGACATTAGATGGAGTTTTCTATCTCCTCTATAATCTTGCTTTTGCTTTTTTTTTTCAATTTTGGCAAATATTTCTTTGGAACTAGGTTCAAATTACATGTTCTCCATTGCAGCCAGTACTTATGGTCTGCAAGTGAAATCGAGGAAGCTGAGAAAGCAACAGTCCTGTTCACCGCAGATGTTATTTACAGTGATGAACTCACTGATTTGTTCTTTGATACAGTGAATAAATTGATGTCAAGTGGTGCTAAGAAGGTATCATCGAACATAGTATCTCTACAATTCAGTTCCAAAGTCTCGAGTTAAGACACTTAGGGGGTGTTTGGATCTGAGGGCTAAAATTTAGCCCATGGTACATCGAATGTTTGGATGCTAGTTAGAAGTATCAAATACATTTTAATTAGAAAATTAATTACACGGTTGAAGAATAAATGGCGAGACGAATTTATTAAGCCTAATTAATCCATGATTAACGAATGGTTACTGTAGCATCACATTTGCTAATCATAAGTTAATTAAGAATAAATTCGTCTCGCCGTTTACTCCTCGTTTATGTAATTAATTTTATAATTAGACTATATTTAATACTTCTAACTAGCGTCCAAACATCCGATGTGACATGGGCTAAATTTTAGCCAAGGGATCCAAAGAGTCAAGATTCTCGTTTGTATTTTGTAGGTGCTATACTTGGCCCTAGAGAAGAGATACAACTTCAGTCTGGATGAACTAGACGTTGTGGCCAATGGCTACGCACACTTCAGAAGTTTCTTTGCAGCTCAAGATGGTAAACTGTTTGAAAAAGAAAATCTCTGATTCGCTAACAAAACAAGCGCTGCCAAATGATCTAAATCTTTTTGTTTCATTCCAATTATATTCAGAGCATGGTGATCCAATTGATAGTGATGGACCAAGTTTAATGGGAAAGCAGATAAACCTTGCAGAGGTTCCTCAATACATCAGGGAATATGATAGGGGCAAGGATTTAGAGATGTGGAAGATCATGTACTTTCCAGACCGGAAACTGCACTGACTCTGAAAAAATCGTCGGTCTCAGCACGAACAAGGGAGAAGAGACTAATGCTAGCTATTCCTCTTTATTATCATCAACTCGAATGATTGTCGGAGAACCTCTTGTTTGAGGTAAAATTTGCTGTGAAAGCAAATAGGCGAAATTTGCCATGCCATGTCAGTGCCGACCGCAGATGCTCACCCTCTTGCTCTCTTGGTGCTAGCTAGGCTGTGGGAGCCGTTTCTTTCGGTTGCCTGAAGATGCCCTCCTGTGCTTCCTCCAAGCAGCAAACGTGTTCAAGAGCCCTCATTGTACTACACTACAACATGAGGCTTTGAGGCCGACGTTCCAGGCGAAATCCAGTTCCTGCACGCAAACTGCTCCGGACTATCATCTGTCAGCACAGTTGTCTGGTGGATGCACCTCCACGATCAGAGTTTCAGAAGCAACGTCGTACCTGAGAGCTCCAGACTTCTCGACAGCTTCAGCTTGTAGCCTTGTACATGGACCCAACCGTGTAGGGACAAAAGCTTCGCCATCCCGTCCCGTTTGGGTCGTAGTGCAAGCGTGCTGCAAGCCTGCAACTGTTGACAAACCAGAGATATTTTTCCTCTTCATTTCCAACATTGGCTGCCTCTGCATCCTTGATCCTACCAAGTCTTGACACAGCTTCCTTTCGATTTTTTTATTAGAGCGCATAATGATGAATAGATGATGGGATCAATATCTTTACAATTTTGCTAATCAGATGTGTGAAGGGGTCCACTAATATCCTACTACCGGTGAGCCCCCTACCTCTTCAATAATGAACGTAGACGGGGGGATACCCTGATGCTTTGTTCTTTACCGGGCACTGCCCTCAGTTGTGCTTTGGGGATCAAGACTATGTTCAAGATTTCGCACTTTTGAGGCTTTTCCTCCCATGATTCTAGCTGCTTTTGAGATCACAGCATATTCGTGCTCTCTCTCTCTCTCTCTCTCTCTCTCTCTCTCTCTCTCTCTCAATATTCGTACTCTCTCTCTCACACACACATCTATTAGTGTGCATTTTCAGGCAAACACAATCTCTAATCTAGAGCTTGGTTTTCTCATTTTCTGCACGCCTCTTGTGTCATGTACTAGCCGAGTCCTAGCCCAAGGCGTACAAGCACAGGCAACCGGGCCAAGTGGAGTGCTCTGACAGAGAACTGAACCTATTGCCGAGGAGTGCAGCATCTGGTGCCATTGCTCGCCGCACATGCAGTGCAGACACCTCAGAAAGAAGATGGAGTTGATCGGCCACACCACAGTACCACACTAACCTTCTTTCTGAATAGGCGGATATTCAGAGCATGGTGAGTAGACAAGGTTACCGATATACAGTATTCCTTTCTTGTCACAGGCTCTTATCCTCTTCAAAAAGGCAATCAAGCATCCTGGATATTTTTTTTAATTGGCGACATAATAGAAAATCAATATCCAAAAACCTCCAAAAAAAGAATAATCATATAAAAAACATAACCATAACAATGCATGGCAAAATGCAGCTGAAGTTGTTGTTAGCCCCCTTTGATTTGGCTTTTGGTTATTCAGAAGATGAGCTAATCGACAATAGTGTTGGAACAGTTAGATGTCACTTCATCAAGTGACGTGGCTGCCATCACCCCACTCCTCAGACTCAGAGGAGCTGCAGTTTTTTTTTTCTTCTTTCTCTAGATGTAAGCGGACACCAACTCTGTTTTATTTGTGCTAATATGCCAATATGTATATGGTCTATTGGCAGCATTAACTAGTTTTTAGTTGATATTAGCTAATCTCAACAGAGTCTAATCTTGCATATTTTTGTTGAACAAATTCATCTTGGATCCCACAGAAGCAATAACGTGGCGCCCGAGGCAGCATTGAACACTGGGTGCTTCTTGTTCGAATCTTTGTTGCAAGCCCAAAACGATGATAGCTGGCCGAAAAAGAAGCTTTGTCACTCAGAACTTTGGAATGCACCACTCGTTGCATCGACCTAGCAGTGCTCCAAAGCGTACCTCAAGAATGGTTGCGCTAATACATGGTTTCTTACCTCCTTTGCCACCTCAAGAATGTTGGAAAGTTTCCCAACATTTGAGAAGCCAAACTCACACAAATTAGGCTCTCTTTGACCACTTGTAATCTTGTTTGTTATTTAAAAATAATAAGGTCTTAAAATCTTTTTAAATACAAATCAAACTTATTTTAGCTAACTATTATTCCATCTTTTCAAATTATAAGTTTTAGCTAACTAATATTTTTGAATAATATAAATGTCAAAGTTAATGTCAAAAAAAATCAAATGATCTGCTATCTTCGTTCTCGAACATTTGCGGCCGCTAGTTCATTTTGACCTAAAACATGACAAATAAAAAAAATAGAGAAATCATAATTTTAAACGGGCGAAGTAATTAATATTGCAGCCCATCGTCATAAGAAAAGCAAAAGGACGGCATGTAAAACCGCGGTGCGCAAAAAGAGGAAAATAAAAGAAAAAAGACAAGCGGGGGAAAGAACAAAGAAAAGTAACTGAAAGCACGGACGGGAAGGAAGAAGAAGCAACGAGCGCAGAAAATCCGCCTGCGTATATAACCGCTCTCCAGTCTCCACCGCTCACCTCCCCCTGCGCACGCTTCCCCTCCACCTCCGCACACCACCCAACCAACCAACCCGCGTATGGCCGACTTCTAGCAGTTGCTTCCAGTTCCGTCTTGCGCGGATTGCTCCAGTAGCTGTAGAGATAGTTGATTTCTAGACTAGTTTTGTTTCCTTTGTTGTTAGTTTAGGTCTATCAAAACCAATTCGTCGACTTCACTTAGCGAAAGGGGAAAAGCAGGGTCCGGAAAAGAAGTCGAGACAGGTGAGAATCTGCTTCTTTTCTGGATTCTTGGTTTGTTGCTGATCCAAGTTCCGGCCTTTTTGTTCCCGGTCTAGGTTTCAGTTTTATACCGGTCATTGCAGTGATTCTTACAGATTAGATCGCGTGATTCTTGCTCTAGTGGATTGGATTCTTGATTTTGTTCCTCCTTCAAGTTCTATCACTTTCCTGCCTATTGATTTTCCCTTCCACACGGGCAACTTGGGTGCTTATGCGTAGGTAATTGAGTCATTCTTCCTCATATCTGAAAATTGGGAGCATCGACTCTTCAGTTTGATTTTAATCCTAGTTCAATTACTGAAAAGATTTGTCTATCCGTTCTCTGTTTAGTAGAGCCATGGGAATTAGAAACAAGAAACGCGGCGAAGCTGAGATTTTTAACAGTGAAATTTGCTTTTCAGCAATGGCAGGGCAAACCTCGGACTCTCAACAAACCGATGCATTCGAGTACATGCTGCTCGAGAAAGACCCTGATCTCTACCGAATGGTCTTCTCTGGCCCAAGCCAGAAAAGCCCGTGGATTGACCCGGGCGTGCTGAACCTGAAGCACCGGATAGGGAGAGGCCCATTTGGGGATGTCTGGATAGCGACTCACCATCAGATGACTGAGGATTATGATCGATACCACGAGGTCGCGGTGAAGATGCTGCATCCAATCAAAGAGGACCAGCTGCAGCTCTTCTCGTCAAGATTCGATGAGATGTTCAGCAAATGCCAGGGTGTGGGCAATGTCTGTTTCCTGCATGGCATCTCGACACAGAATGGGAGGGTATGTTAGATGTGGCATGTTGATCTTTATTTTCTGCCATAGTGCCATGGTCTCTGTTGTGTCATTTGGTAATGAATTGTAATCCATAGCTATTTTTGGCTTCATGAATTTTCAGATTTGTATAGCAATGAAGTTTTATGAAGGATCCATTGGAGACAAGATGGCTCGGCTTAAAGGTGGAAGGCTCCCTTTGTCAGAAGTTTTAAGGTAGGGTGAAAATGCCTAAAGATTTATGTATATGCAATCCAGTGCACCATGCGACCCATTAAGATATGATACTATGATAGATTTCTAAGGACCTTGCTCTTAGCCACTAACACCTAGCTGTAATAAATGGCTTATACTTTGGTGTTGTTGCTGTTGCTTGGGGAAGCCATCGCGCTGACATTCACGTGCCTGTGTGAGGACGAGGCACAGCAAGGTGGCGTCCTGGTGGACGCTGGTAGGGATGACGATGGCAGGGGTGTGGTGGCACAGAGGCGGTGGAGATGGCGGCGGCCTTCCTGTCACTTCCGCGCACAACAAGACAGGGCCGTGTGTGTGTTTTTTTGGGGAGAGGGAAAGCCGGGAACGTTGGTTCCCGAGCCACCCCTTGACCCCCTTTTAATGTTGCGGTGTGATAGGGGGCTGGAACCAAATAGGTTGTTGCACCACCGATCAGGGCACAAGGTAGGTTTCAAACTCGGTCCTTGACTGAGCCACGCCGTGAGGTGAGATCAACATGTGTGATAGAAAAATTCTGGAATTGAGCAAGTTGTTTCTATGAGGTACTGAGCATCATACAGAAAGTTTAAAAATTGTTACAAAACAATATCTTCTGCATAATATGTTCATTGACGGATGGAAGTGTATCAGGTTATTTTTCTCACCATTGCAATCAATGATAGAGGATCCAAATCCCATGTGCTGTCTCAACTGTCACCTATCCTTTATCAATTTAGTATAACTCCAATTCATTGTTGGCCTTTGGTACTACTTATGATGGCATTATTTAGAGCTTTCTTGTGTGATTATTTCCTTGAATTTCTTTTTCATGACAAATTTAAATTTGCAGATATGGAGCTGATTTGGCACGCGGTGTTCTAGACCTACACACCAGAGGAATAATGATCCTAAATCTGAAGCCTTGCAATTTTCTCATAGACGAACATGACCGTGCTGTGCTAGGGGATTTTGGGATCCCATCCCTGCTGTTTGGCCTTTCGCTGCCTAATCCAGACTTTATCCAGAGGCTTGGAACTCCAAGTTATATGGCTCCCGAACAATGGCAACCAAACATCAGAGGCCCGATTAGTTATGAAACTGATTCATGGGGTTTCGCCTGCAGCATCCTTGAGATGTTGAGTGGCATTCAACCATGGCGTGGAAAATCAGCAGATGAGATTTATCAGCTGGTTGTCCTGAAGAAAGAAAAACCAATATTCCCATACAGACTGCCTGCAGACATTGAAAATGTGCTCTCTGGATGCTTTGAGTATGACTTTAGAAATCGTCCCTTGATGAAAGATATCTTGCAGGCATTTGAGAGGTAACATGCTAAATGTCATGGTTTCCCATTACCACACTTATCAGCATAGCAATCTGCATATTTGTTTGAGTTTCTATTAGATGTGTAATTTCAACATGGTTTACTCTGACATTTGCTTTCCTCCTATTTTCTTTTGAGCAAATGGACAACCTGTTGACCTAACTTTTTTTTTTTCGTTTCTTAGTGCTAAATATACAGATCATGACAACATTGGTTGGGACAATTCTGAAAATCTAGCGGTGGACAGGACAACCATGGCAAATCGCACTAATTGGTTGCTCTTTAAGGACAAGCTGCGAGTGGGTGACAAAGTCCGCTCAAGAAAGCTTAGAAACTCTTGTGGTCCTGAAACTATGGAAATCCCTGATGGAACCATAGTTGGCACGGAAGATGATGGAGAACGTGATGCTTACATTCTTGTACGAGTCCATGGGCTACACGACCCTTTGAAGGTTCGCTGCTCAACGGTGGAGAGGGTAACATTTGGTTTTGCAGCTGGAGACTGGGTACGACTGAGGGAGGAGGATAAGAAGCGTTCCCAGGTTGGCATTCTTCATAGCATTGATCGCGAAGGTACAGTGACTGTGGGTCTGATAGGAATGGACACCCTTTGGAGGGGTAATTATTCGGATCTCCAAATGGCTGAAGGCTACTGTGTTGGACAGTTTGTGAGGCTGAAAGCCAACATTGCAAGCCCAAGGTTTGAATGGCAGCGAAAGAGGGGCGGAGGATTAGCAGTAGGTCGAATTACACAGATACATCCAAATGGGTGTCTCGTCGTGAAATTTCCTGGCAAATTTAGCCTTGGTGAAGTATGCAGTTGCTTGGCAGATCCCTCTGAGGTGGAGGTGGTGAGCTTTGACAAGTGCGAGGGGATTGTGAAGAAGTATGAACATCTTGAGGACTTCCATTGGGCAGTGAGGCCCCTCTTCATTGCTATTGGTTTCTTCACTGCTCTCAAGCTGGGTGTTTTTGTTGGGAAGAGCATTGTGAGGCCAAGGAGTCGGAAGGTTGCTAGCATATCTGATCAGACTGGTGATTACCAACAACAACATCAGGTAGTCCAAAGCAATGCAAATACGGCATGGATTCCTCCACCAGTTGCAAACATGTTTTTTGGAGATGGTGTTGCATCTTCTGGATAAGTTGAGATTTCTTGAAAATAGCTTCAGAAATCTTCGATTACGTGCTGCTTCAACCATCCTAGTTGTGCATATTTAGGCCTGAAATGTTTTATGTAAATATCTCTATCTTTGGCATCAGAGCACACTCAGATTCTCTACAGCTACTCCAGAACCATCTCCAGATGTTTTTAATGGAACTATTTCCTGTTTGGTCACACCGTTTATGCCATCCCGGACTTGTCTTATGCTCAGTTATCTGATGTGCTTTTTGTATTCCAGTCTTGTAGTCGAAAGCCTAAACTGCCTTTTGCAGTTGACATTAGCAAGTTCGTCTTCGTGGATACTACAATTTTTTCAGTCGCATCAACAATCAACATCGCAACCACCATACGCAATAGCGAAAATATGATCGTTTGAAACAGACATGAGCAAATATACAATTTAGTAACGTGTTAAAGATAACTCGACAAAGTTGGAAAAATGCCTGCCATCAACAGATCGTAATGCAATACAAGTATAGCCGGTTCAAATATTATTGAAAGTGGTGTACGATGGTGTACGAGGGAGAGACGGTTAACGTGAACCATCAAACTGCCTCTTATCGAAAAAACTAAAACCTCCAAAGTTGCATTTCCCCAGAGTGGCAAGTAGCCAAGTACACAACACTGCCAAGCTCCTCTCAGGAAAAGCCACTCACGCCATCTAGATCTGAACTAGAAATCAAGCTGTGAACCATGCGACGACGTGCAACTGCCTGATGCAGCAGATGAAGGCCCGCTTGACCCATCAACTGGAGCCTGATTCAACCGTTCTAGCATCAGCGACCTCCTCTTTCGCAGCTTCAGAGAGAGCGTGGACGCCTCTAAGATCACAGGGACCTGCTTGTCAATATAAAAGGCGTCAAAAAAAAAAAAAGAAAACAAACAAAAAAAACAAAAACTTTGTTCTACACCAGCTGTGAAGACTTCCGTACCTGGCTATTAGGTTGTGCCACCTTGTGTACGTGCAAAAAACCAACCATATCTTGATATCCTGTGAGGAGTTTTGCCAAGTCTTTGTCCTCATCTGTAACCAAGTAAACAGGCAATTAAAAGGCAGGGTAATGCAGGTGATCAAAATGGTTATTAAAAAAAAAACTTGAAAGGTCAAGCTTGCCTGGAATTGCTTTGATCGACAGTAGTGTATCAGCCAGGTGCTGCCATCTCTTACAGAACGAATTTGACAGAACTGTACTTGGAAATGTTATAACAGCGACAGAGCTAGATGAGCGCACCATAGCCTTCAGTGACCTGATAAACGAGACCATGTCCCAGTCCTGCAATAATGCATAAATTAAATGATTCCAAGTTGCAATTACATCCAAACTAGATAGAAAATAAGAACATGCATTGTTTTCGAATTTTTAACACAACACAGTCACCAGCCAATGAATATTATTGAATTAAATGCTTACCTTCTCAAAGTACGCACACTGTGGTGCGCAGAGAGATTGTATGGCAATTCTCCCAGCAGTTGAAGTTCCACCATCTTTTCTGAAAGCGGAAAACAGAAGAGGTATTCAGAATCAATAATTGGCAGTAGGCACAGCACATGGGCTGTATAACCAATTTTATCATTATTGAGCAATAGGTAGATTAATTGGCGAGGAACAACCATACGGTGATGTTTTTCAACGAAAGCAATTTTTTTAATATTGAATCAAGAATTAAGCTCACCTTGGAACCTTGGATAAGAAAGCAGAACAACGATCCTGGAGGTCGCTGAGAGTGTCAGCATCTTGAGTGCTTACACACTCAATATTCTGGCTATTAAGTAAATGTCTTTCCAACGGCTTCCTCAAATCAAAATCATTGCTAAATTCCTGCTTATTGTCTGCAAGGATGCTAGATGATCCATACTTGTCAGGAACATTTTGCAGGAGTAGAAGGAAGCTCAACTTAGATAGTAGTACTAGAAATCATGTTTATACGAGCAAAATAATATGTATTACAAAGATTAGCTGTTCGTCCTGTCAGCATCAAGGCACAATGAATGATTCTCAGGAATGAGTTGATTACAAGGCAAAAAGCATGAAACGTTCAACTTGCTAATGATTAATATCTCTCTCCTTTTTAAGTATATTTGTATCAGATTCTTGTCAAGAAAACTCGCATACAAAGCATGGTTCTGCAGAAAATTACTAACAACAGAACAAACGAGATATTAAGAGAGGGAGAGAAGGACCACCATTATGTTCAACACCATAAGTCTTCTCATCCCCAAAGTATTTCTTGTACTGCCAAGCTATCCTCAAACCCTCGTCCTGTATAATGAAAATTTCAATGTAATATGAGAAAAGATTGCTCCTTAGAAGCTATAATTATAGTAATCAAATTATTCCATAAACCTACATTTGCTCGTCCATCACTGCTTGCTCCAGCCCCCATCCCTCTACTGTGCCGTCCATACTCCTTTGAAGATGAAACTGGAGCAGGTAGCGTACCAAGGAACAACCGCGGTTGCTTCATTGGTCCCGAAAAGAGCAGGGGCTGTTTGTGCACAACACCCTGGGCCATGAAGCACCGAAGGAGCAGAAGGTGGTGTGGCGCATCAGTGTCCTCCATGATCATTACAACAGAGCCGAGAAGGAACCCACCACCCAAAATTCCTGTAAGATTGCCAAACAAATGGCGATCCAGTGTTTAGCAATCTACATCACATTTTTTTTCATTTAGAGCAGTATTTCTTTCCTTTTCAATGTATCAAATTTGATTGTTATGATCTTATCTCTATCATCATATGACGTACGTAACTTCCACGCAAATCTAGTTTCTAATTGCTACTGTATACTCCAAACATGCTAATTACTTCATACTTCTAATTATCCCAGCATATGTCCTACCACAATATGCACATATCCGAACCTAGAGGCAAAGCAGATGATAAAATTGATAATACACAGATGTAAGGAAATTAAAACATTTGCACATGTTGGTCTCGCCGCCTGGTGCGCTCCAATTTGCGTTGTTCCCGTCAAAAGGGCAATACCGAAATACTGAGATTTTCCTCATCCAAAAGATACTTAATATCTTTCGGGACATAAAAATCGAAAGATGGAAATTTCCTCAACGTGAAGATGAGATTCTTAGTTAAAGAACAGGGGGATTTTGAGCAAGCAGCAGCTTACTGTCGAGGTCGGGGATGCCCGAAGAGACGAAAGCGGCGCCGTTAGGTCCAAGCTTGATTCCAGCGGCGCCGGACGAGGAGGCTACCTGGTTGGATGTGGCGCGGGAGAAGCTGCTCCGGCCGAGGGTTCGGCCACCGGCGGCGGCCATGGAAGCGGCGGAGATGGTCTGTATTAGCGTGAGAGGTTTCGGTTTCTTTTCGTTTCTTCGTCATTGTCGTCCCTGGGCCCTATTAGCGTGAGATCGGTAGGGATGGAAACGTTGCGGCCCGTTCTGTGGATCTGTTTTGGGCCCAGCCCATCTACAAAATTGGCCTGCTCGTTTTAACCTGGGCTATTCATCGACTGGTGAAAAGATGCAAAGGGCGAAATCTGGGTTTCAGCCCTGCAGTCGAAAACGGGATGAGGCTGATCCCTAGATTTGTCGGTACCGGTCACGATAGGTCACTGTCCCAAACCGAAAGTGGTTTCAGCTTACGTGGACACTAGTTCCGCCATGTCAACGTGTCCACGTGTATTGAGCCCACATGTTAGAATGAGTACCGGTTCCCCACCTACCTCTTCCTCAGGTCGTCCTACTCCTTCCCGGTGCTACAGCGGCTGGACCGGCCACCCATTCATTTCCTTCATGGCCCCCACCGTGGACGCCGTCACGCCGGCCTCCACCGCCGAGGAGGTTGAGCAGCAGAATGCCTTCATCGCGGGCCGCCTCGCGCACTGCTTCCCCGCCGTCTCCTCGCTCGCCCGTCTACTGCTGGGGACCCCACCACGCTCGCCGGCCTCGCCCCGGCCTAGCGCGCCTGCCTCCGCGCCGTTAAGGTCATGCGCTAGCACCATCGCTTGCTCGGTCTCGACGCTGGCGCGGATCTTCGGATGCTGCTCCGGGACTGCCCCGCGCTGCGCACCCTCGACCTCTCCGAGTTCTACTGCTGGACCGAGGATATCCAGCCCACGCTCCTCGCGTACCCGACGACCGCCGCCGCGCTCACCGAGCTCGACCTCGACCTCGCCGGCGCCACCGACGGGTTCCACCACGCCTTCATCGTCGCGCGGCTCCCCGCCACCGTCCACCTCCACAACCTTTGTGCGTGCAACGACCGCGTTGTCGTGCTCTTTACCGCCGCCGACGAGCACACCACCGACTTCTCCTATGACTTCGACCTCTCCTCGCTCGCCGATGCCTCCGACCTCGACGCCGACGGCGACGCCGATGACCATCTCCGCGTCGGCCTCGGCGACGCCTCCGATTCTGACTCGGTTGACTCCGACGTCGACGGCAAAGGTGGCGGCAAGAGGAGCAAGAGGTGGTGGCTCTCCAGTGACGCCAACGCGGAGGGCGGACCGACCCCGCGAGGCTATACGGGCAGCTGCGGCGGGAGTACTACCGCCTCGGCACCTTCCACGGCAAGTCGTCGGGGTGCCTTATGTACGAGCTGGCCCACGCGCCGCGCAAGAGCACCAACGAGCTGCTCTAGCTCATATGCGTCGCCCTCGCCGACTAGTTCGTGCACGACCGCATCACCAACGAGTGGGCCAGGCCGCCGTCATGGAGCTGGAGCAGCACGTCAACGGGTAGGGCAACCTCGGCGGCGGACTGAGCTCGATGGGGAATGAGAGGATATAACCTATACCGGTTCTGAATGTGGGCCTAGTAAACGTAGACACGTTGACATGGCGGAACTGGTGTCTATGTAGGCTGAAACCACCTTTGGTTTGGGACAGGGACCTATCATGACCGGTATGACAAGTTTAGGGATCAGTCCCACCCGGTTTTTGACCACAAGACTGAAACCCAGATTTCGCTGCAAGTCCAGCGACCCATGATGGACTTTTTCTAAAGGTGTGGCTATCGACCTCGAGTCGACATGGCTGAGGTCATAGGATCGTTTTTCCGGCATACTCTTTTTCTATGTTGCTGGTCACCGGTCGTGATGTGCCAATGTCCATTGCCACGGCTTCAAACGGCGTTCCAGCTTGCCATGATATGACGTTCTCCGTTTGGATGTTGGAATTGCTTTGGGTCAATGGAGATGGCTCTCCAAATCAGATCCACGATGAAATGGTATCGGACCAGGATTCCACCTCTTACCGTTTGGATGTCACACCGCATCAACGGAAAAGAAAACAACAAGCACAAGCTGCAATATCGTCTTCTTCCTAACCAGCGTCACCACGCTGCGAAGCTCGCCTCCAACTTCTCTCAAGCAATAGCAGATAAGAAACCGCATCTAACATCAAACGCCACAACGGGCTATAGAAGCCTATTCCAAGAGATAGAGCAAAAACACCGTTGAACGACCTTCGGCCAGGGCAACGCCCCAAAATCTTGATGCTTGTCTGCTGCCAGCGCTGGAGAGGAGTTGGGAAGAGCACTACAGAGCTGCAATACGCCGGCCAGGGACACAAACCATGCACAAGTCCTTTGTCATCTTCAACCTCGGACCAACACTTGGCCGCTGCACCGCATTGGAAACTGCCGCAATAGCCAGCGCCTTGGTCCTCCAATGGCGCCTTAATAGTCAATCGATTACTTGATCAGAGACTGAAAAAACAGCCACTATGGAGTTTTGAGACTAAATTTCTACCGCTTGAAAGTGAACCCAAGCAGTCCAAGTCCAACACAAGATATCTTGAAAGTTCGTCTATTGACGTATTCTCACTTACTATTTATACCACAACAATCAATCGAATACTTTTTGTTTGGGATATACATCAATCTACTGTACTTGGTCATTCAGACAGAAAGTGGCCGCCGTGGAGTTTTTGCAACTGTAAATTCCTACAACGTGAAGGCGGATTGTTCAGGCAATCTAATTGGCAATAGTCTATTTCACAGTATGGGAAGAATGCCTCTTTATCCGTGTTATTTGCAATTCGGGGCCAACGCGTGTACACGGGACTACCGGGTGCTAGCGTGACGGACGGTAGATTGTGTGTCGTGTCATCATTTATAGGCAGAGGCAACGGTCTGCCCCATGCGTACGACCTACGCGGTGGGAGCTGCAATCGCACTATCGATCGTGCAGTCCAGGCCTCCATAGCGTCTGTGGCGCATTGGGCTTGGGCATTTCATCAAAATTATTATTTTTTTGCCACGACTCGACAACGGTGGTTGTCCTAACTAGCAAATTGTCCACCTCATTTCCATCTGTGAGATAGCAAATGAGCATTTTGTGATTCGCAATGAATGCGCCTCTTCTATAGTTAGCTCAGTAAGCAAATGGCATATAGAGCATAGAAATTACGTTCTAATGCTTTCGTTATATCTGGAACGTTATTATAATGATAAACTCTAGTACTTGTACTTCTAACCCTCGCTCAATCATTTGCTCACACAGTCCTAATCATACAGCAAGTCTATTAATATTTCTTACTGCCTGGTTTATATTTTAATTGTTGGTATTATACCCGCAAATAGGCATCGAGGTTATTAGGCTGCCTCTGGCAGCATCATTATCCTACATTTCTCATATAAAATTTCACTCTGCGTACAGTGTCAGAACAGTACAAAACAGAATTTTCATTTTGCCAATGCCGCTGAAGACAGCCTTAGACCAAGGTCACCAGACACGGCATATGGAGATGCAAAACACTATTTACGCACTGTACACAGAGTGAAAAAACACTGTTTGCGTACCGTACCCCTCTGATGACCTTTGTCTTAGGCAGCCCATGACTAGAAACATGATCTTCACAAACGAGCCTCAAAATGCAAAAAGGGCACCAAGCAAACACCCTGTTCTGTCATGCCTCTGACATTGAAGTACCAATGAACTTGTTGTATATCACGTGTTGTCCCTGCTTTTGTGATTCAAGTTGATTCCTAGTCTAATGTTGATCATTTTTTTTCCTGGGACAGTTCTCTGACGGCGACGAGGCACGTGTTTTTGGATCGTGCTCTGATCTTTGCATTTCATCCACAGATCCACTCCCAGTCACAGTTGGAGCATCCAGCCGCCATGTCCATGGTGGCTCTGCTTCCGCTTCTCCTCGCGCTCCTAGCCGTTGCCTCCTTCCTGTGGCTCAGCCGTGCGGCGTTGCGCCGGCGAGGCGGGCGCCCGCAGCTGCCCCCGTCGCCGTGGGCCCTCCCGGTGATCGGCCACCTGCACCACCTCGCGGGCGCGCTCCCGCACCGCGCCATGCGCGACCTGGCGGCTCGGCACGGCCCGCTCATGCTTCTCCGCCTCGGCGGGCTCCCTGTCGTCGTGGCCTCCTCGGCGGCCGCCGCCCGCGAGCTGATGAGGGCGCGGGACCTCGACTTCGCGACGCGCCCCGTGACGCGGATGGTCCGGCTGGCCATCCCCGCGGGCGCCGAGGGCATCATCTTCGCGCCCTACGGCGAGGGCTGGAGGCAGCTCCGCAAGGTCTGCACCGTCGAGCTGCTCAGCGCGCGCCGCGTCCAGTCCTTCAGGCACGTCCGCGAGGAGGAGGCCGGCCGGCTCGTCCGCGCCGTCGCGGCGTCGGCGACGGCGCAGCCCGTGAACCTGAGCGCGCTGCTGTCCGCGTACGCCGCGGACTCCTCGGTGCGCGCCATCGTCGGGAGCCGGTTCAAGGACCGGGACACGTTCCTGGGCATGCTGGAGCGCGGGCTCAAGCTGTTCGCCAAGATGAGCTTGCCGGACCTCTACCCGTCGTCGCGCCTCGCCATGTTTGTCAGCCGGATGCCCGGTCGGATGACGCGGCACCGGCAGGAGGTGGTCGCGTTCATGGACGCCCTCGTCCAGGAGCACGAGGAGAGGAGCAGAGCATCAGCTGACGGCGACAGGGACGAGGACCTGCTCGACGTGCTCCTGAGGATCCAGAGGGACGGTGATCTGCAGTTTCCACTCACCACTGACAACATCAAGTCAGTGGTCGGAGTAAGCACTTGAATTGAATCCCAAACAAACAAAGATACAATTTTTTGCTCTGTCCTCTGTAGAGTGATGAAATTTGGCCATATCATGCCGTGCAGGACCTGTTCGCCGGAGGCAGCGAGACGGCCGCGACGACGCTGGAATGGATCATGGCGGAGCTTATGAGGAACCCACCAGTGATGCACAAGGCACAGGACGAGGTCCGGCGAGCGCTCGCCGGACGGCAGAGGGTAACAGAGGACGACCTCGGCGATCTGCACTACATGCGCCTGGTCATCAAGGAGGCCCTCCGTCTCCACCCACCCGTGCCACTCCTGCTCCCGCGAGAATGCCGGAGGACATGCCAGGTGCTAGGGTTCGACGTGCCGGTGGGCACGATGGTGTTCGTGAACGCATGGGCCATCGCCAGGGACCCCAGCTACTGGGACATGCCTGAGAGCTTCGTCCCCGAGAGGTTCCAAGATGGCAAGATCGATTTCAAGGGCACGGACTTCGAGTACATACCGTTCGGGGCAGGACGGAGGATGTGCCCGGGCATGGCGTTCGGGCTCGTCAACCTCGAGCTTGCACTCGCTAGCCTCCTATACCATTTTGATTGGGAACTCCCGGTGGGGACGGAGGCCGCGGCTGACATCGACATGACGGAAGAAATGGGGGTCACAGCTCGAAGGCTCCAAGACCTCTTGCTCGTTCCCTTCGTGCGAGTGGCCGTGTCCATAGAGTAGCAGTACGCCAACAGTACGCCAATAGTATTGGTATCTTGTACTCACTCTGTCGGCAAGAATGAAATTATGGTTTTGTTCAAGTCATACTATCACGATTTTGATCAAATTTATACTAACATATATCAAAACTTATGCTACTAAATTAGTACCATTATATTTATGTTACAACATATTCTTATGTTACAACATATTCTTATATTATATATATTTGATATTATAACTGTTGTTATATTTCTATATAAATGGGTTAAGTTTATGATAGTTTGACTTTGGATAAAATCAAAATTTTTATTCTTTTATGGACGGGGAGAGTATTATACTTTTAATTTAAGTCAAACTATTTTATATTTATAAAAATTTATATAAAAAATATCCGTATTTATTACATATAGTTATACATTAACAAAAATGCATTTCACATGCTATCTTTGGGGGGGGGGGGGGCAGAGAAAATATTGTAGCGCTACTTCTATTCTCGAATACTAATCATTTGCGAGTTCATTTTTAAACTAAAATACGATAAATAATAAAACGGAGGGACTATCAATATGGAAATAAAAAGTCAGACCTTCATGGAACTGTTCGAGACCGGCATCTTGTCATCGACGGGAACATCGCCTCTTAGTTCGCGATTAAGGTAAGACCTTAGTTAAACTAAACATGGTCACTAAAATAAACAAGAACACATGTGCATGAGTGTTTTGGGGTCCTTTTGGATTTCTATGTGGAGGGTTTAAATGAAACTTAAATTACCTTAAACCATATCTAATTATGTAAACATATATGAACACACATACGAGCTTAAGTATAAAACATTTAGAAAAGGGTAAAGACCTGTCCTAACTAACTTTGGGCTAAAACCAGCCAGCTAAGCCTAGCCCACACCATAGTCAACCTTGTACTTTAGTCATGGCTAAATAGCTAACTAGTGAATGTTCACTAGAACTAAAAATTAGTGAACTCGATGTTGCCTTCGGATTTCAAAAAACAAATTTAGCGTAAAAAAAGTCAAATGACATATAAATTGTGACAGTGGGAGTATTTGGCACAAGAAAGATTTACAGTATTTCTGTTGTTCTTCTATACAAACTAGCATAGACATACATGCAATACACATGTGGCACGAGATAACCAGCCAAACAATTAAACAAAGAGGCAAAGAAAAAAGGAATTAGAAAAAAGGAGACATGTTTGATTGACGTCTTTTATTTCTTATTAATTTCAACACAATACTAGATGAATATGGGTACCAAATGATGTAAGAAAATAAAAGACTAAATGTTATAAATATTTTTCTTCTATCGGTTTTAGATCCTTTCTAAACTTTTTCAACCTACCACCTACGCAGTGGGACCAACGCAATGGATAGAGTGAAACCGTCATAAATAAAAAAAGAATTTTCATAGATCTCAATTTTCTTATGTACACAGATATACATGCATAGACCTTGTCGTGTTCCAAGGGGCATCTGCGCATGGCCCAAGATGGGTGATCACGCTACAAAAGCAACACCGAGAAGTCGAAGACCAGAAATCCTATTGATCTTTCAGAAGTTGGATAGGTTCCATAGCTTCCAATGTTTATGCCATTCTCAATTGAGTGTTTTATATTTGTGTTTCCGAGGTACCACGTAAGCTAGAGAGAATGCCATTCATGAATGAAATAGACTCTCACAATGCTTGGTTTCATCTGTTTCCTAGACAACATGCAAGATACAACCATCTTAATCTATTTCCTCATAAATGTCATGCCTGTGAGAAACATGACTTTAAAAGGGAGATGTTTCAGTGATTAATGACAACTTAATCTTGCTACAAATGAGTTTATGACATGAAAGGTTCATATTTTAAATTGTGCTCATTGGTTGGTCAAAAGAGACCCCTCAACTTGAATTTCACAATGGACGGCTTACGGATTGAAACTCTAGCATGAAGATCTTAGTTCTTATACTTAAGTGTCATAAAATCGAAAGAAGAACACTTGGAACTTCATTTGCTAGTTTTTAGATGGGCCGTACTATCAAGGGGGGTCGAGGTGAGTAGCTTGATCGACTTCATTCAATTGGTTCTTATATTCAAGTCAAACTTGATCCTAATGCTCATATACTTGCAATGTGGTAAAACTCACTCACCTTCGTCTGTTTCACCTAAAAGAACTCCCTAAAACCTATCACATTTTCAATAGAATAATAAACAGTGTTAAAACCTATTTTGTACACACCGGACCGTCCGGTGCGTTCTTTCTTGTGCTGCGGTCTTCTGCGTTCGTGTTCATGTGCCTTGTACGCACCGGACCATTCAGTGGTTGTGTAGCACCGGATGGTCCGGTGCCGATGCTACACCGGACGCAGTAGACAGAGAGGGTTGTCTAGGCGTCCCTGTGCAGTTTGTGCACACCGGACCATCCGATGGTTCCACCACCGGAAGTTATAGATAGGGAGGTGTTTTTGAGCTAGATCCGAGGTGTTTGTACGCACTGGACCATCCCGTGGTTACCACCGGACCGTCTAGTGCTCACAATGGCACTTGGCGCGCTATTGCGGGATTTGATTTTAGTACGCACCGGACCGCCGGACCGTTCGGTGGTCGTGCAGAAAACTGTTTCGGACAGTAAGGCTAGTTTTGGAGTTTTCCTGTAACACCCCAAAATTTGACCTGAGAATTTTCTCTAAATCTCCCTCTAATTCAAAATTAGATTTTCAAATCTTATTTGTTTGAGTGTATGCTATGGGCTCAACAAACCCTTTCGACCTCAAAGATTCTATCTCGTTCCCTTCGGGTACTTCTCAAAATATCCAGTAAATTCCTCCACCAAAATTTCCCCTCAAATTCTTTCCCAAATATTCAAAATCAAATTCCAAAAGCCAAATCAGAAAAAGAAAAACCTCACCCTCTCAGCTTGGGCTGCTTTCGGCCCAACCCCTTCTCCCCCTCCCTTTCGCTCGGCCCGAGCCGGCCTGCCTCTACCTCCCGGCCCAAGCCGCCAGGCCGGCCCCGCACCCCGCCTCCCCTTCCCTCTCTCTCTAACCGCCGGGCCCTGCCCGTCCTTCGTCCTCCCTCCCCCTTCCCTCACGCTGAGTTGCGCTGACCGCGCCGCGCCGCTGCCGTGCCGCCTGCGCTCTGTCCCGGCCCCGTTGCCGTGCCGCCTCCGCTCCGCCGGGTTCCGCTGCGGCTCCACCTCACCGCCGCCTACCCCTGCCCGCACCGCCGCGCACGCCACGCGCGAGCCCGGCTGGACCGAGCCGCGCCGCGCTAGCCGCCCTCGCCGCACCTATAAAAGGGAGCCCAGCAAGCCGCCCCGCCTCCTCCTCGGCCACCCGTGCCACACATGCGCACGCGTAGACCCTAGCGCACGCACACACACTCACCTCCTCTCCTCTCGCCGGAATCCCGCGATGGGATAACCCACCGTGCGCACCACCTCCCTCCACTCCAAATTCACTCTCCCCCGACCACCTCCAACCAAATTGAGGTGAGCCCGAGCTCCGCCGCCCTCACGCGCACCTCCTCCACGCCTCTCCCTGACCAGAACCGCCCCAGCAGAGCTGGAGCGCCGCCGCGCCACGACACCTCCCACCTCGCCGGCCCTCTGGTCGCACGCCGCCAGCACCGCCCGCTGCACCTCCCACCACCACACCACCCCCATCCGCTTCGCCACCTTCCCCTCTTCCTCGCCGACTTGCTCTCGTCGCCGGAACCGGGCCACCGGCGGTAAACCGCCGGCGAGCGGTGGCCGCGATGCCGTCCGGCTCGGCCGAGCCGAACCGTGACGTCGTCGTCACGCCGTCCCCCTCCCTGGTGTGACCGACGCGTGGGGCCCACCGTCCCTGCCATTGGGCCACGCCGTCGCCGCGCCGTTCCGCCCTGTGGGCCGGCCTGTTAAGGCCCATGGGTGGGAAGGCGGCCGCGGGTCGAGCCAGGAGGCGAAGAGAAAGTGGGCCGCGCGCTGTTTTCGGCCCGCGGTGCCCGGTTTCTTTTTTCTTTTCAATTTATGATTTTCTTTTCTAAAGAATTTCATATCTCGACCGTATGGACTCCGATTTAGGTGATTCTTGCGCCTAAATTCTCCATAAATCAAGCCCTACACATCCATATACTTTTCACCACCCTTCACTGCTTCCACATTGGTTCATTAAATGAGGCTACACTTGACTCGTTAAGAAAACCAAACAAGCAACCACTTCCGGTCAAGGATGGAAACTTTTCCTCGGTCGCGCTAGTGGTTAGCTGTCAGGCACCATAATCGCGATGGGCGGGATGGTCTAAGCTCTTAACCTGGAAATCGGACCGCTTATCCTATATCTGCTTCGTTTGTGCTAACCATGATAACCCGTCTCGTTCTTTACCCTTGTTGACCGCAGGCACCTTCCCATCGTCATGCAGACTCCTCTCTCCCTACACCTTCGCTCTCGCTATGGCCGTCCGTACCCGCAGCCACGGTATCCCTCCCTCGACCAAGATCGAACCCGACGAAGTGTCCGGTCCCCAGCTCAGCGCCGAACCATGGAGCAACATAGCCACGGGAGCCAGAACCGCCGGTGCAGTCCTTCGAGAAATCCTTTAATCCTTCTCTCAACACAAACAGACCCTTGTTGAGCTCATAATATGCCTTGTTTGTTTGTTCTCTGTTGTTGCACGTAGGTTATACCGGAAATCCTGGTTGGTGCACCGACGTATCAGGAGGATGATGTACCCCCATGAGCTGTCGTTGTCCCGTTAAACCCCAACAAAGTGAACGGCAAGTCCACTGGAATCTCACTTGATGCATATATTATCCAGTTTTTGATAAATAACCCATTGCCTTGGTTAATGATAAAACCTGCATGTTTTGCTTGCTAAGGAAAACCTGGTAGGATAGCCACCCGAACCTTTTAGACGTAGCGCGTACAGGTGGACCGCTCACTCAATACCATGAACATTAATCTTGTTGGAATCTGGGATGGAATGGGCTGGTGTGCGTTTGCGAAAACATGGGGAAAGACCCCGGCGGTTGATTTCGGTCGGCCATGCCACGTGTCGAAGGGTGGAGAGCCCGGGTACCGTTCTCACGGTTACACTGGGGCCCGGCCTCGTGGAGAGGACCGAGTGGTGTTTGAGGAAGTTCTGCTCTTCTAAGGACCGATTTGGAGTCTCATCTCGCCTAACTCTTTATCGTGCAATCACTCGATGTTGTGTACGGCAACACTTGGCCGGAACCCGCAAGGAACAACCTCCCGATACCCGTAGCCTGGAAGCACCGAGGGACTGGAAATGGTGGAAGTCGTGTGTCTGCTGGCACTGAAGCGACGTCGCGTGTCTGCTGGCATTGATGCGACAGGACACTGCTGGTAGAACCTTGAGCGGAAAGGGCCTCACTGGCTATGAGCGCCCGGACCAAACTTGTGGTTAAAGTGTGCACCTCTGGCCAAAGTATAAACCTATCCGGATAGTCCGTTGTCCACTGGTATGGATGAGTTATGGTTTGGTTTCTACCGGTAGTGATTTATAAAATTGGGGTTTGGTTGGGTGAAAATGATATTTTTGGAAGCTACGGGCATGGGCCGGAAGCAATGTAGAAAAATGTTGGCCTGCGTGCCGTGAGCCACGATGGACCGGCAAGTCCAGTGGCACCTATTTTGGAAAAAGTGTTTTCTGAAAAATAAAACTGAGAATCAATGAGCCTTGCATATTTTCTGGCAAAACTATCCTGAGCTCCAAATATATCCGGTATGTACTAATAGCTTTGACCCCAAATTCCTTATGGAGGAAGGTGGGCTTGCGGAGTACGTTTTCGTACTCACCCCCCCTTGTTGTTGTCTTTCAGAGAAGACGAAGTCGCCTTTTAAAGAGGGCTTGTACGTGTAAGGGTTGCGGCCTATCCCAACTGTGTGAAGTGAAAAAGTTTGGGTCTACCGTTTAAGTTCCGCTGCAGTTGTATGTTTTTGGCTGCGCCCCGTTTAGGTCTGTCCCGTTAAAGCGGATCTGTACTACTCTGATGTAAGAATGTGGTTATCATACCCTGGGAATGATAATAAAAACACATTTTAGTCCCGCTTACGGGCTGGGGCGCTTCACTTCCCCTATAAAAGCAAACCCCTCCCTCCATTTCATACCTTTGCGGCTAGGAAACACTCATACACTTTCAAAGGTCATTCTACCACCAAAATACACAACTCTAAGAGCTTTGGGTCAAGATACTTGATAGTGAGAGAACTTCTTGAGAGAAGTTGAAATCAAGTGAAGATCGAGACTTGTTACTTTTGGTGATCGCGATCACCTTGACGGCTGCGTGTCGTTGTAAGGAATGTGCCGGGGTATCCGACCCAAGAGGGGGAGGGGATGAATTGGGTTGCTAATCGCTCTTCTAAAACCTAGGGCATTCTAGTGCATAGAATAAACCTATTGCATCCTACAACATGCTAGTTAAGTCACGTTGGGCCCACGCGACAGCTGGAGGGCGAAGCGGACGGCGTCACGAGGGGCGACGATGGTTGATCTGAGTGAACCGGGGCTGCTCGGGCAGACCACCGGCGGCGGCTCGGCGGCGGTTCACCGCCGTCCGTCCGGTTCCGGCGGCGATGGTCGGCGCGCGACGACCAGGTCGGCAAGGCGAACTCAGCGGCGTGGTCCTCATGACCGATGGCGAGGCAGAGGTGGCTTGCCCATGGAGCGCAGTGGTGACGCCCATGGCGGCGGTGAGCACGCACCGCGGTGGGGCTCCAGGGAGGCGAGGAGGAAGGCGGAAAGGTACCGAGGAGGCAGCGTATAGAGTGGCGCAGCTCGCACTGGCTCGAATCGAGTGGAGGTAGAGGAATGAGGGAGTATTTGATGGTGGTGTGTGTGGGTGCGCGGAGTGGTGGTGCGCGCACGGCGAGGCAGCATCGTCGGCGGCGTTCACTGCGGAGACAAGCAACGCGGAGCGGCGTAGGAGGAATGGGGAGGAAAAGGAGAGTGAGCGATGCAGTCCAGCTTTGGGTCCGAAGCGGGGGAAGCGAGGCTCGACGAGGTGGAGGGGAACGGCGGCGTCAGCGCGGCTCGCCGAACCGAGCTGTGCAAACGGCGCCAATGGGAGCTGGGGAAGAGTGAGCTGATAGTGGTTGTCTTTATAAGCACGATGAGCGGCGGAGGGAGGTGGTGCGCTGGCGAGCGCTCGAGCGGGGTGCAGGCGGCGGCTTGTAGTGAGCGTTGCGCACGGTGAGCGGGCGGCATGGGGAGTGCTGGCGAAGAGAGGTGGTGTGCTGGAGGGCGCCGGCGTCGGCTTCCGGGTGGCGGGGAGCGTGCGTGGCTTGTGTGGCGTGAGCGCGGTGCGGCGTGTGCGACGCGCGGCAGGGGCAGGTGGTGAGGGAAGGAGAAGGAGGGGAGGCGCTAGCGGGCCAGCTGGACTGCTCGTCCTAGGCCAGGGAAGGAGGGAGAAGATGGGCCTCGGGAAGGCTGGCCCGGCGAGGAAAGAGGATTGGGCTGCGACGCCGCCTGCGACCCAATCCCCTTTCCTCTTAGAGGCAGGCCCGGAGAGGAAAGGAGATTGGGCTGCGACGCTGCCTGCACCCCCTTTCCTCTCTGGTCCAAGGAGGAAAAGGGAAGGGAGGCGCTAGCGGTCCAGCTGGCTTACCCGATCGAGCCAACCCTAGCCGCTCCGAGCCGGCAAACTATCTGCCTCGGACTCACCGGCCGCAACACGCCGCGCCATGGGCGTGCACTGAGCGTGCACATGCACAACACACACGCACGCACTAGCAAGCTCTATGTCAAACTTAATTCTAACAGCCTGCTGGAACGATGCCGGCTGCGTCTCTCCGCCGCGTGCGTTTCGTTACCGTCATAGAAGAGGAGGCCGGTTCTTGGCTTCTGACCCTGGCCTGACGCATGAGGAAGGTGGCCAGCGTCGGAGAGGAAGGGAGTCGTATATAAGGACAGCAGCCGTCGTACGCAGGCGAGACGGCGGGTGCACGTCGCCTCGGTGAGAAAAAAACAGAAGTTTTACGGCAGAAACGCATAATAGCACGCGTAATACTTTTGCATCGGAATAAGATCCAACTGTACACGGTGAAATAGTCTTAGATTTCACCATTAAAATAATTGACAAAACGTGTGAACATTTAGGTTTATATATCGTCTCTAGACCCAAAAACTTATCTAGCGAACGGATGAGAGGACGATGGGCCATCTAAGGGGGTGTATACAATTTGGTAGATGAGTTTTTGGTATAAAATATTTTTTTTTCTAAAACTCACTCTTTTATATAGGGTACTAGTCAAAATGCATGCGTGTTCCGTACGTGATCAAATTAATTATGATATATTTTTAAAATAATTTGTTTTTTACAACTTAATGTATTAATTTTTTATAAACATATGTTTTAAATATTTTATAAGTTTTTAAATGTGTATAAAATTTATTGATATATTTAGTCACTCCATATATGTTAGTCCCATTCTCTATACGTATATAGTATAAAGTGAAACCTATTTGACACCTATTGCAAAAACACTCCATAAAATTAAAACCAGAATCATCCGATGCCGTGGGTATTCACACTGCACAGGCAGTGGGCATTGGCCATTGGGTAGGAGAAGAAACATTGTACGACACCGTTAGCAAAGTCTGCGATACTGTTCACCCAGCTATTGTTCATTAATGTGGAACACTGTAGCATCAAATCCTGACCGTTCATAGAGTAAAAGGATGCACCCTGACGCCACCGACGTCGTCTCCGACGGTGCGATGGTTACTGAATTCAGCACGTAGGACATGGGGTTATTATCTAAAGTGAGGTGCAAAACACTACACACGTATCGTAAGGGCATGTACAATGCATCACTGCTTACAGAAATGTTTAAAGAGAGAGAAATGCTAAGCAACACCTAAAAAGCTAATTGCTACAGTGCAAAAGAGGTGCTTATATATGTCCAACTACCTCATTAGCATTCACTAAACACCAATGCTTAAGTAAACACCTCATACACCTTCTAAGCACCGGGTGCTAGAAAATAAACCGATTTTTATTGCTAAGCACCTTCTATAAGCACTCCATTGTAATGCTCTAAGAATGATGGGTTTAAATGTAAGCAGTGGGTGGACGGTTTGGTAAACAACGTGATAGCTCCTAGCTGTGTCACAACTCACAATCCACGAGTCCTAAAATGCTCACGCTTGGAAAGTATCCCTCTTCAATGTACACATGTGTGCAGTGGGTGCGTGTTCTTCCTTGGCATAGATGTATTCTACACTGTACAAAGTCTTAGGCTGAGTCTAACAAATCGTCTATTTTATCGTCTGGGCTTGGTCTTATTGTACCGCTCTTCTATATAATGCAATGAACCAATTTAAAAAATGCAAATAAATTTTGATCAAAAAATTAAAAAACCTCCCCGAACCTCCTCCTCCCAGTCTCACCCCACACAGCACACACCGCTCCCCCCTCACCCCATCCCCACCTCCTCTGCGGCTCCGGCCGGATCTTCCTCCCGCCGACCGCCGTAGCACGCCACCCTTCTCTCCCTCCTGCCACGAGACTGCCTCTTCCGCACCTGTGTCTACCTTCTGCAGCCCGGCTCACCCCGGCCTCCGTCTCCCAACACCCCCACCCCCCGGCCTCCCGCCCTCTAGCTTCCCTCCGCGAGGCCATGCCCATGGAGGCTTGCAGCCTCCTTCCCTCTCAGACCCGCTCTGCCTCCCACCTCCCCCGCCGGCCATGGAGGCTTGATGGCCTCCCATCGCGCGGCCATGGCCATGGAAGCTCACGACATCCTTGCCTCTTAGGCTCGCCGGCGGCGGCTGACGCTTGGACCACCACCTCCTTCTCCGCCGGGCACCATGGTGGCCTCGCCTCCTCCTTCGCCGGGCACCGCAGCGGCCTCCCTCTGTCGGCCTCAACTCTACCCTCTCTCGGTCCGGCGAGGCAAGTTTCGATTCTTCTTAGATTTTTTTTTCAAGCAAGATAAGATCTGATTTTTTTTTTTGTTTGGTTTTCCTGGATCCGTTTTGGCAGCTCCTCTCGTGGTGCTCCAACAAGCTCATTGAATGTTTATGAGCCAGTTTGTTTAGATTGGTAATGATAGTTTGATATACCTTGATTTTGCTATATTCTTTGTGGATCGTGGGGTACTTGTTTTTCATTGACCTATGATAGTTGTGTCGGTGGATGTGTAGATCGGTTCTTTTCTCCGTATGAAGTTCGAGAGTCCTGATGAAATACACGATGAGGGTATGGGTATGTTTTCCGGTGGAAAAAAAAAGAGAGAATCGGCAAAAACACAACAAAAATGCGAGTTTCTGCCCAAGGAGCGTAACATGCGACCTAAAAGTGGGCCATATGTTTTCTTTCGGATGGCTAGATGATATATGTGGTGGGACCGGTTTTTAGATCTAAGGGTGGTTAACAGTACGGGTAGAAAATCAATGAGTAACAATTGTTTATTTTTAACTCGCTTTTTTATAGGCTATATATATATATATATAGAAAGAGTTTTATCTACATGCGCATGTAGCTATACTCACCTTCAATTAACCAATAAGGGTACGTGCGCATACTCATTTATCAGTTTGAGTATGTTCATATACTTATTTTAGAATACCTCAAATGTCACCTTCCGAAAAAAATTACAAAACAGCCCATGTTTTTAATTTTTATAATAATACCTTTATATTAGTACATATAACGGGGTATGTCTACATACCTCAAGTATACTCGCATACCTCGTGCACATGCCACTACGGATGGTCTAGTATCATTGCATACTCCGTGTACATACCTTCCGTTTGTTCAGATACGCCCTCAATCATAAGATACATATGCGAGTGTAGCTACATGCGCATATAGAAAAAATTCATATATATATAAATATATATAGTATGTATATTAGGAGCCATGTGCTCTCCCTAATTATTGGAAGCCCTGACCCGTCCCACCGAGCCAACCTACAGATGGTACTCCCCCGACCGGCCGACCACCTGGCCAATGAAACCACGACCGACCTAGATCCACCCCCACGCCACCCTAGATCCGCCATTCGGGGAACCGCCTCCCTCCCATCGCCATCCCGCCATGGCGGCGCAGTCGCCCGCATCTCCGCCATCGTCCGCTCCCTCCCCATCCTTGCCATCCCCCGTGGGGTTTTTAACTATTTACCATCTTTACGGAGGCCTCCTCTTCAAATATCAGTTTTAGTTTGCGCTTTACATTTTTACCACCGAAGAACGAAAAATGCTATACAATTACCACTTTGTCCGACGTGGCAAACCACATCGCTTCGCCAGCGTGGATCAGGGCCTGCAAATGACAGTGCTACCCCTCCCTCCCTCAAGTCAGTCATGCCACCGCCATGTGGGACCCACATGTTAGGGTCGTCTTCAACCTCTCTGCGACCGTTGTGCCCCCGCATCTTCAACCTCTCGCCCACTTCGACCCGCTCCGCTCCCGAGAAACTCGCCCACCCCCGCACGGCCCCTCCCAACCTCTCTCTCCCCTCGCCTGTGCCCAGTCCGGCCACCATGGCTGACCTCCCTACCCCGCGCCGCCCCACCCGTGCGCCGGCCCCTCCCCTCGCCCACCCCCAGCCTCCCGCGTCCTGCCCGTCCGCACCGCCCAGCGGCCATAACCGCCACGCACCGCCTCCAGCCCCGCTTGTTCCGTCCGCGAAGCCTGAAGCCAGCTCTGCCGAGCGTCGGTCTGCCCGCGGCCCCGCGTGCCTCGCGTCGCCGCACCCTGCCGGCCGCGGCCCTGCTGCACCAGCTCGCCTGTCGCGGTCCGCTGCGGCGGGCGGCGCGCGGCGTCCGGCGGCTATCAGGCGCGAGGCGCCCTCGGTGGCTTCAAGCGAGGGAGAAGGTGTGATGCCCCTGGCATCTCAGAAGCCGTACACACAATTATACGTAAACTAATGATGAATTAAGACTAAATCATGCTTAAGAGAGTAATGAGGAATGGGTAGATAAACCACTAAGTCAAAATTTCTCGAATCTGAATTTTTAGCTCATCCCAAATTGATTCTGAAATTACTTTTGAATTCACTACACAACTTTACATTCTCCCTTTCTATGAAATGAAATTGAACTTTTTACCTTTCAAATTCACCTATTGTGGAAGTGATTGGCCTTCATTTGATATTTCAAAAGTTGAAAACAAGAAAAGCTTTACTTAGAGTAAATCTGCTGTTTTACCAAAATCCTAAACAAGATTTGGGTTGTATTTCAAAATATGTTGTGATTTAGAGGAGGATCATATTAACAAAGTTGTAGATAATGATCTAGGAAACAACTTTGTCAAAATGAGTCTGGTCATAAAATAAATTATAATAGGTGTTTTGAACCAATTTTTGTCAGCCTAGAAACACACTTTAAATCTGTCCAGTTTGGAAAATGGAGTTTTACTCTAACCTACATTCATTTTCATGCAAGGCCCTAATTGAAGAAATGGTAGGTTTTGAAATTTCAAACAATATTGTCAATAGGCTCCTTGGGTGATAAGGCCCAGAAATAAGAGCTTTGAATTTTCCAAGCAACCCTGGTCTGTAGGCCAAATGAAATTTGAGAGCTAAATTCAAATGAAATTCATAGTTCCAAACACTTTTAGGCCTTGAGCCTTTTTACAAAGTTGCAGATATCAAAGAGTGGAACATTTCATCCAATTAGAGTCTCTCCAAATTCGGCCTCTAAATGGGTCAAAATAGCGATTTACTGGAGTGGAGGAAACACAAAATAAATGGAAAATTCTACTCTCTCACTGACAGGTGGGGCCCACCCGTCAGGGTCACCCTCAACCTCAGTACGACGCCCGCCGCGTGGGCGGCCGGCGTACAGGGAGCGCGCCGCGCCGCGGATCGACGGCCCCACCCCGCGCCCTCAGCCCCGGCTTCACCTAGACGACGTTCCGGCCTCGTTCCGCTCTCTCTCATTGCCCCTCCCTCGCTCTTCCCTCGCGCACAGCAGCAGCAGAACGGTGGCCGCCATGGCCGCCCCGCGAGCTTGAGCTCCACGCGCCGGCCATCTCCGGCCCTCTTTCGCCTAGCCACCACCCCCACCGCAGTCGCCTCGAGCTCCTCCACCGTCCCCGCCGATCCTCGGCCTCGCCCCGCCACCTCTAGCTCACCCCGAGTGCGCGCACGCCGCGGCCGCGCCGTGGCCTAGCCCGCGGCGAGCGAGCTACGCCGGACGCCTCTGGCCGCCTCCCCTCCGTCCAACGCGCGCCCCGTCGTCGCCGCACCTCCCTCCACCGAAGCCCCAAGCCCTAGGCCGCCGCCGTCGGCCCTAGCCCATTTCCCCACGCGCGACGCCGCGCGCCGCCCCGGCTCACCCGCGCCTCAACGCGGAGGGCCTTCCTCCGGCCATCCCCGCCCCTCCACTCCACCACCGCCGACTTCCTTACCTCGCCGCGCGCCTCACGTGCCCACCCTCGCCGCCTCTCGGTGCCCGAGCCGCCGGAGCCGAAGCCGCGCCGCCGTCTCCGCGCGCCGTCGCCACCTTCGGTTCACCGGCGCCGCGCCTCCTCTCCTCTCCACCACCGGCAACGAGGTCAAGGGGGAACGGACGCCCGTGGACGGGAACGCGTCCCCGGGCCCGGTCGGCTTCAAGGCCGGCCACCACGCCGCCGGCGCAGCCCCGCCGTTCCCCCCCCCCCCCCCCCCCCGCGCGCCGTCTCCCACTGCCTGCCCGAGGAGGAAGAAGAAAAGGTAAGTTTGCGATTTAGCCCCTGCGGTTTTGTGTAATTATGTTTAAGTCCATGCGCTGTGCAGAGAGTCTTACGAATCTTACGGTCTAGCCCCTAAAGTCTACGGATAATTGCGTATAAGTCCTTGGTCTATATGTTTTTCTATTTATTTCATTAATAAAGCGGCTGAAACTTTGAAAAATCATAGCAAATCAAATAAAAATCCAAAATAGACAAACTCAGTTGCGTTGAACTCCTCTTGAGTAGATCTACAGGTTAGGTATGATGAATATGAGTGAAATGACCATTTTACCCTCGGTTTTGTGCATGTAGGTAAAAGGAAAAGAAATAGAAAAAATGATCTAGATGAACTTCTAAAATGGTAAAACTTGGTCAGTATGCTTTGTAGCACATGAGAACAATATGACAAACTTTATGGCCATAGAGCTTGCTGTTATGTGGGGCTTTGCCATTATATTTGCATAATGTACCTTTCTATTAATCAAAAAGTGAACACCATGCAAAACCTGCTAGAATGAGTCATCCGGTATTTTTCCTATGCACTAGATAACTGATAAGAGTCACTGGTAAAATATGAGATTGTGCATGTCAAGTTTGAGTGGTGTTTTGAAATGGACAAAGTACCACTAGCTAGGAAATAAAATAAGAAAAAAGTGGGGTTAAAGGGCTAGGAAAATTTCAGGAGAACTTTGGTAGCTTGTACATGATACATAGGACTCAGAAAGTATATATGTGCATGTTTAAACCACTGTTTTGTATTAGGTAAACTCTTTTGCTAATTACACTCTAAGAGTAAGCTAGTTTAGTTAATATGATTAGTTGAGCTAGCTTTAGGTGATGGTTTATACGATTTCTTAAAAGATAGCATGCAGGATTTCCTAGGAGAGTATGAATGCCTTCCTCGGGAGGTAGACCTTAAATAAGAAGGCTTGTTTACTTTGACATGTAGTATCCACCGTGGGTTACTTTTCTACTACACTCTATCCTGCATTGCATCCTTACACTCATTTGCATATCTGGCATGCATATAGACCACGGGATCGAGGAGCCGACGCAGGATCTACCGTTGATCGAGAAGCCAGACGACAAGTGGAACCCGAAGCAAGAAGACGACGTGTCGCTGAGTTGGCCGTCCCTGTAACAAGGGGTTGCCTGGGGCACAGCCTCACAACCCGGCAAACTAACAGTAGTTTAGTTTGTTCAAGTTGTCAACAACAAAGGTAGGCCCCTTAGGCATTTTCACCTATCTAGGGAGTCTCACCACCCTATACTTGTTTGTGCATTACGTTTAGGGATTTTATGAAACCCCACTTGCATGAATCCTTGATGCCCAAAGTAGAAAGGATAAAACGAAGTCTATGCTTAGCCATGCTTAGACGGTAGAAGACGAGTGAAGGTATTCACTTGCGAGATGATAGGGCCTACAAATGTTTTTCCAAATCCTTGGATCGAAAGGCAATCTGTTGTGACTTGATGATAAGTTGAGACCGGGCGGAGATATGGTTTGATACGATGAGATTTATGATAATGTGATGGGGGACTCCGCCCGAGTCGATTAAGGCCCGTCCGCTGTTCGCCTGCTGATTGGCATAACATTGCTAGAGTGCTTATCCGGTATATGGGGCCGGTGAAACCTTACTTGTGCCATCCGGAGGACAGAAACACGTTCCTACCCACTGGTTGAGAGGAAGGTGGTCCGGGGGAGCTTGGTACTCATGACGGGGAGACCGGGATGCCGGCAGGCTCGTCATGGGGGCACAACCCGGAGGTCAGGCGGGAGTGAATCGAACTTGGGATGGGACAAGTGGAGGCGGGGGACCATATGTGGGAAAGCCGTCGTGTGAGTAAGCATATGGGCCTCTGGCATTTTTAGTTATTCCCGGGAATTAAAAATCGATTCGAATCGCTGATGCTCACCAGGTGTGAGAATGCCAAATATCACTGCCGGGCAACGTAGTAACAACTTAAATACTTTATGCTTATGTTCATGTTTTATATACAACATGCTTGGATAAGTATGATCCGTCCGACTATTCATAGTGCTGCCCATCCACTGAGAGGAGGTTGATGGATTTGGGAGATGCTTCGAGGTCGAGGGAGAGATGACCCGACGTATAGGGGCATCGCTTCTGAGACGGCTACTCCCAAGAGTTCGATGGGGACTCTATGAATCTTGGGACGGGGCATGCGTTCATGTTTTATTTTCTCTGCAAGTTTTCCCCCTATGATATTGTTGATAATCATAACTAAGGGGTAGCAGCTGTCAAATCCTGCTATCTTATGATAATATGTTTTAAATAAACCATCAATGGCTAAGGACCCACTTCTAGTAAGCTTATGCGGGTTAGAAGTCAGTCCACCAAAAAGCCTTGCATAATCTCAAAGGTGTCGGGCTGAAACCGCCCACGGGTAAGTCCTACGAGTTCCCCACGAACTCACCGTTTGTTGTTGATATTTTTCTTTTAGGTGCATATCAGATCACGACCAAGGATGACTCCGGTGGGCTCGAGGTCATACTTGATGTTTACTTTCCGCTGCACGTTGCATCTTTGTAACGATATGTATTCCGCTGCGAGGTTTATTTTGAAGTTCTTTTTCACTACCTTGTACTTCTTTTGAGCAAAAATATTTGTACTCAATCAAATTATGTCTGTATAAAATGGTGGGTTGTTGTAATTGTTGTGGCTCTTCCGAGAGCTTAACGTGTGTGATGTCGGCATCCCTGGGAGATGGTTTCATCGAGTGCCCTTCTGGGTAGCTCGACGGACTACCGAGTTTAGTTCGGTCTAAGTGCACTGTGGGCCAGTGGTGGCAGGTGTACTTAGCCCGTATTAAATCGGCGGTTCCGCCACAGAAGGTGTCCGCCGCGGTGTGCCGGGCGGCGCGAGGCATCCGGCGGTGGGTGAGCCGTCCGCCCCGGCGTTAGGCGTCTGGCGGCAGTCCGTTGCGAGGCATCCTTGGTGCGGGGATTCGGGCATCGGCGAGGGCGCGTGGCGGCTGGGAGCTTCTATCCGGTTCGTGCTTCTACAGTTCCACACCACGTCCTTCTCTGATTCTGTTTAAGCCGTACAATAGAAGAGAAAAATAACCTAGCTTCAGAAGAGTATACGCCTCTCTCCAATATTTTCATTCCAGAATCCAGAACGGTCACCATCTAAGATATAACATCTTCCTAACATGGTACATACTGTTGGAGTGCCATGGAAAAAGCTCCTACGTGAATTTGCATAGGCCGTTTCATGTGAACCTGCGGGGGCACAACGGTCGCAGGGAGGTTGAAGACGACCCTGACATGTGGGTCCCATATGGCGGTGGCATGATTGACTTGAGGGAGGGAGGGGATAGCACTGTCATTTGCAGCCCCCGATCCACGCTGGCGAGGTGATGTGGTTTGCCACGTCGGATAAAGTGGTAATTTTGTAGTATCTTTTGTTTTTCGGTGGTAAAAATGTGAAGCGCAAACTAAAACTGGTATTTGAAGGAAAGGCCTCCGTAACGACGGTAAATAGTTAAAAACCCCATCCCCCGTCATCGCCGCAAACCCCGCTGACGCCCGCATTCTCGCCGCCGCCATCCCCGCACACCCGGCGTCGTTGGGCCCTCTGCCAGCGCGACGGACGGCGATCCCGCCGCCGCACCCAATCACCGTCCATCGTGGATCCGTTCTCGCCTGCTGCTGGCCATCCTCGCCTGGCTCCCACACCCAATCTCCACTCGCCGCATCCACTCCATCCTCGCCTGGCTCCCGCACCCATTCCCATCCGCCGCCACGGCACTGCCCCTCCTCTCACAGACAAAAGGTGAGGTAGATCGGGGGACTGCCTTCCTCTGCGACTCTGCGAGACAAGCAGCGACGGCGACTCCCATTGCTCCCAACGGTGGAGGTGCACCCCTCTCAGATTCGGCCGGTGGAGGAGAACCCGTGGTGGCGACATCCTACGTCCTCTACGAGGGCCGGTGTCATCTACCCTCAGAGATTGGCCTCGTATCACCTTCATTGTACTTACTTCTCGATGATTTTTTCTGTTAAGATCTGATCCTAGCATGTTCTAGAATTAATCGATGCTGCCCAGTAAGACCAGGAGAACTGCTTGCCTGTGATCCGTGGAAGGCTTAAACAATAATCAATTTATATGCTGCTTTTCCTCTCTAATTAGTATGGGTTGACGAAAGCTAGGCTTCAACAGTAATCAATTTCTTCCGATCCGTGGCTATTTGATCATTGAGATTGTGATACAATCCCATGTTTTCTATTTTTTATGCAACCCACCTCATGCACCATATGTAGATTGCGTAGTTTTTATGATTGTCATTATTATTTCGTGTGTTGACGGCCACGTCTTTACAAGGATCCCACCAGCATAAATTGTTTTGTTTTCTCAATTTTCTTCGTGTGTGCTTGGCTAGTGATATTTAATTTATTGGTGACTTTCTATTAAGATAGAACTAGAAGTGGAAAAATTTGTGCTTTTCCACTTTGATATTTTTATGTCTCACAGGTGCTGCTGCCTGCTTGCATCTTGCTAGGCTAGTTCCGAGTACTATAGATGCATTGTATAAAAAGTGAAGCTTTAGGCATAAAAAACAAACAAATTTATTATGCTTAAATTTTGTGCTTCAAAAGACCAAAATTTGGTGTGCATGTCATGTGACCTACGGTTTGCATTTTGTTTGTTGTAGTATTAGACTGCATTAGTGACGATCAGTAAACTCTATGTCCTTAATTGCTGTAGTAGACTCACTGTTTCTATGCCTCGCAAATTGAGATCTTGGTGCTGGTTTGCTTGGTTAGTGAGTTTTGGGTATATAAATAAATGTTTTTTTGGCATAAAAGCCGATTATCCCTTTTTTTTCATACCAATGTCAGTGATTCAATTTTGGTCAACTCATTCAATCTTGTTTTTATGGTTAAGCTATTTCTATGTATACATGTGACTGTTTAATTTCTACTCATTGTTCATGTGATTAGAAATTTCTATTCTTTCGTGTGATTGGAAATATTTATGATCCTTGGATGTGTAGAAAGCTGTCCAAGTTTTGTTTCCAAAGGTATCAATTTCTATTCTTTTATTTGCTTATTGCTACAGTATTTACGATCCTTGGATGTGTAGAAAGCTGTGCAATTTTTTGTTTCCAAAACTTATCAATTTCTATGCTTTTATTAGCTAATTGTTACACAATTGTTATTGGTAATACAATGTGAACTTTCTTGTATGATGGTTCAGGTATATATATATACTTCCATGGCTATGCTTTTTATAAATGATGACTCTCTAAAGAGCCAGCACACATTGTGTTTCATGCCTGCAACAGTAGATCTATGCTACTTATTAATTACCAAATACGATTGCAGATGAGATTTTCAGCTTGACATTTTTATGCTTGTCTTTCTGTGCTTTTATGCTCATGACACAGCATATATGATAAAGTTTAACTAGGTTTATACCACCACACGTCTTTTATGCACCAGTTCTGCTCAACCATCCGCTGCAGCATTATAATTATTTAGCTTTGTGTGTTGCTTGCACTGTTCATCTTCAACATTATAATTACATAGGGTTTCTATCACATTTAGTCTTGTTTCATAGATAATTTTTTTATCTATGAACCACCATTGCTTTTCTCTGATTATTTAATTATGAATCATTGCTTTTTGAACCACGGTAGCAAGTTATGACATGCCCTTCAAGCTGAGACCGTAAGAAATAAGAAGCACAAATGGAAAAAAGAAATAATGCCTAGTAGTATCAAGTAGTGTATTTTCTACGATTGCTATCACTTTTATTTTTCCATTGAACCAAATGAATTACTTAGATTTATTATTCATGGTGGCGATTTTGGTTTTTTATGCTTTTCCCTCACTGTTTCTATGCCTTTATGCAATTGCTTCCATTGAACCAGGGATCAGACTGTTGGATCACAGTTGTAGATTTTTATCTGCTCAAGAAATCAGAGTAGGGGACTATGAGTAGGCTAGTTCAATTGTGGATGTGTGCATATCCTAGCTTCCGTGCCCTTTGTTTCGTTCTATGACTATCACAACTGCTTTTTTATGCAGCTTTTATTCTGATACTGTTATAAAAATTTGATTAATTAGTCCTCATGTGCAGGCATGGAAATGACTATGGCTAGAGATGGCCAGATTGTCAAGGATAGTAATGCTCATGCTAAAGCAGTTATGCATGATGGGAATCCTCTGTTGTGCAACTACATCCCCAAGCAGATCTTGTGCAGCGCAACCATAGCAAGGTGGAAGATTTAAACATATTTATAAGCCTTCTTTTTTTATTTTCAACTCACAACGTGTTGAATAGTTATTCAACGCGCTGCAACTTAGTCCTCACCCACAATCGTAAAACTTTGTCCCACAACCGTAAAATGGGTGAGCTTATCAACCAACACAACCATCTACATCTACTCATAACAATAAAACTTCTTTCCACAACAATAATACTTCAACCCGCAACCGTAAAACTCACTTTCACATGTGTAAAACTCTCTATTTAGTTCTTTCTCAACTCGCAACCGTAAAACCTTGTCCCACAACCATAAAACTCAAAATAACATCTTAATATAATCTCAATAACTAACTAAGTGACCCCTTCCCCGCTCGTGCTCATACCGGCTCCGTCCTCCCTTCTCTGCTCGCATCTGTGCCGGCCGCCACCTTCTCCGTGTGTGCCCGTGCCCTCACCGCCGCCATCCCCACGCGTGGCGGCGCCGCCCCACCCGTCCTCTTCCCGACTCGTGTTGGCGCCGCCTCAATCCTGCCCTCCTCCCCGATCGTGCCCGTGCACCATCTCCTTCCTCACTTCGCTTTTCCGTGCGCGTAGGCAGCCGCCACCTCCGCTAGCCGCCTTTCTCGTACGCGGCAGCGCCGTCTCCGCCTCCCCCTCCTCCCCCCCCCCCCCACTCGTGCTTGCACCGGCTCTGTCCTCCCCTTCAGTGCTTGCGTCCACGTCAACTCTGTCCCAGCCCTTCCCAACTCCGTCCTGCCCTAGATCTACTTGTTGCATCGCTGCGTGCTCCAGGAGAGCCAGGGGTAAGGTGTTCATCCATGGATTGCTCCTCTTCAGCATTGGTGAAGTCCTCCGAATATGACTGTATGATCTCCATTCAATTTGGATTGTATGACAAATAAACATGGGGCTTTAGGAAGATTTAGCTAATTTTTGTCCCCAATTTTACTTTTTTCAAATTTTGTCACACGTTTCCGACTATTTTTGCTCAAATATTGTGCATGGTAGTGTGCGGCTTTATGCACCATGGCTTTTCAGCCGTCGGCTCGCTAGCCGGGTGGCCGCTGTGTCTGTTCTGTTCTGCTCACACATTTCGCATGGCATCCCATTCCTTGCGGTCTGCCGCCGGCCACCCCAACTCGCGCAAAGTGTCGCTTCTCCACCTCGGTTCGCCCCCGCTCGACTCCCTCGTCACGCTGCCGCGTCGCCTCTCTGCCCCAGATCCGTCTCGACCCGACGTGGATCTGTCTCGTCCTGTCATGGATTTACCTCATGCCGTGACCCCGTCTTCTTTCCCCTCCGCTGCTCCGAAGGGGGTACACCCACTGCCCTCGTCCTCCTTCAATTGATGTTTGTTTTCATAGTTGTGTAATACCATTGCTAATAGGAACAAGTCCACGTTACCCCCTATACTCTCAACTCCCAATCCGTCCAACTCACGCCCCCGAATTGTTGGAACCTGGGCAAGCGACTCCCGCGCGCCATTCCAGCCCGGTTTTGCAACCTGCCGCCTGGCCGCCGGCTCCGCCTCCCCATGCCGCGCGGCAACCACCGCCCCTTCGCCTCCTTGCCTCGGCTGCTGCCGCTGTCCCTCCATGCGCCGCGCGGCCGTCTTCGCCGGCTGCCACCGTTCGTCGCTCCACGCGCGGCCATCCTTAACATGCCCCATGGGTGCACCCACACCGGCGGCCGGAAGGGGCCGTCGGCGCGTGGGAGGCGGGTCGGCGGAGCTGGGCGGCGGCAGCGGCGGGGGTCGGCCGAGCTGGGCGGCGCGCAGCTGGACCGAGGAGGCGCAGCGCCGACGGCAGTCATCGTCGAGCCTGAGGAGGCGCTTGTGTCGCAGTCGCGGCGTGCCGCGCAACAAATCGCGCAGCGACACCGCCCCTCCACCTCCCCGTGTCGCGCGGCCGTGGAACATCCAAGGAAGGGCGCGTGGGGGCCACTGACGAGCTGTGCGAGTGCTGAGAAGACCACCACGCCGCTTCCGCACCGCCGCGGGCCACACGCACCACCCCGTCGCCCATCGTCGTCATGCGCCCGCCCCATCGCGCGCCGTTGCCTGCCCCGACGCGGCTGGCGCCCGCGAGGCGGCTCCACATGGACGTCGACCGCGCTTGCCGCCCGCGGTCCCCGGACACGCCACGTCCCCCACGCACCGCTCGGTCTCCCCGGCTCGTTGCGGCCCGCAGTCCTCGCAGCGCCGCGTCTCGTCATCGCAGTCCCCGAAGTAGCATTCGTCCTTGAGGTCGAGCGGCGGCAGCTGCAGCGATGGTCTGCTGGTAGCGTACGCGGCGGCGGTGTATGGAGAGGTGGCAGGCGTTGCTTCCTTCCTTCAAGCGCCGCCGCCGTTCCGACTCTCCATGCCATACGCCGCTTCGCTCGTGCGCGGATCTGGGGGCCGCCGCGGCTGGAGCCTAGGAGGATGCGGGCAGCGTCAGGTTGCTGCAGCCACGGCCACCGGCATGGCGCACCCGTCGGGGCAGGTCGAGGCCGTCTACGGGGGTCGCAGAGAGCAGCCGTCGACGACGTGCTTGGGGGCGGCAGAAGCTGCACGACACGGGGAGGCGGAGGGCCGGGGCGGCTGCCGCCGTGTGATTTGGGAAGGCAGGGGCAACAACACGATTGCTGGGAGTAGGGGTGGCGATGGAGCGAGGACGGATCGAGTCGAGACGGATGGAGAGATGGCGGCGATGCTGTGAAACCGGGTGGAACGGCGCGCGGCGGGTCACCTGCCTGGTTTGAGAAGTTTTGTAGACGAGGGTTGAAACTTGGACTTCACTAAATAGGAGTAACGTGGACTTGTTCCTTACTAATACATGCGTTACAATTGACTCCTCTTTGTTTACAAATTTAATGAGTGTTCTTCTGTATGTAGGGTCACAGAGCTTTTGTGGTTGTCGTGTGTGACAGGCAGGGTAAGGAGCATGCATCATCGGAGAAAAAAAAAGAAAGAAAACAACCACTCGTGTCTGTGTAACTAGCTTGTAAAAAAGACATACAGCTGCTACAAAGCCGTACAGCTGTATAACCTGTTATATAGCTTGAAGCTTCATGGGTCATTTCTATATATGAGAACCGCACGCCGGGGAGGCCTCTTGCTCAGTCCACGACAGTAAAAAAGTTCTACAGCGTCCGATGGTAAATCTAAGATCACTGTTTCACCTATCTCATCTACCGGTCAGATAAAACGGGGTTCCAAACCCTAGCCGCCTCCTCTCTATTTCCCCGATGCGATCCACACCCGCCGCCGCCATGCGCTTCTCCTTCCCCGTCACCACGCTACACCCCGGCGCCGGGTCGCCACGCCCCGCCCGGCTCCGCACACGGGCCACGGCGCCGCCTCGCCTCCCCATCAGCCGTCACCCCGGCGCAACCTCGGCTCGGCCCCGCCCCAACCCATCACTGGCGCCGGCACGCTTCGCCACGCCCCACTCCTCCTCCGGTGCCGGCGCGCCTCTCCGTGCCCCGCTCCGCTCCACCTCCGGTGCCGCCCTGCCCCAGCGCACCTCCGCATCGTCCCCGGTATGGCTCCAGCGCCGCGCCGCCCCGCCTCACGAGTGGCGGTTGGCATGGGGCTGACCGCCGGTGGGTCAGCCGTCAGTGTCCCCGGTGCCTCGCCGCCCCACCTTGTCGTCGCCCTGTGCCTAGCCCTTCCCGCCACCTCGCCCTCGCCGCGCCCCGCTCCACCCCTAGAGCATCCCCGCCTCGCCGCCTCCCGCGCTCGGGCCTGGCCTGGTGCGCGTGCGGTGGCAGCGGCAGCCAGCCCTGGCCTTGCGCCTAGATTCAGCGGTGGAGGCCTTTGAGGAGCCAGATCCGGTGGTGGGTGGTGGGGCAGAGCGGGGCCGGTGGCTGCAGGTGAGCTCCCCTCCTCCTTCCTCATGTCCTGCATCTTCCATAATCCACCACCTGATGAATCTTCAGTGGACCGCGAGGGTTTCTTCTTGCAGGCTTCTTGGTCATGGCATGGCCGGATCTGGCGGTGGGGGCGCATGCTGCCGGCGGTGGTGCTCGTGGCCGTAGGTGAGCGGCAGCTCCCTGCCATGTCAAGCCACAGCGCCACAACGGTGGCCGCAGCGGCAGCCTGTGGGGTGCTCGGCCGCTGGATGAGAGGCGGTCCAGCAAGGCCCTTCCGTGGCTGGCGTGCGTGGCACAGTGGAGCAGATGCGGCCTCATCCTCGTGGAGTAGTGCGGTGTGGCTCCTGCCCCCTGGGCTCAGGTCGAAGTTCCCATCACAATGCCAAACTAAATCAAGGTGTTCTATGCTCTGGTAGTTGGATGCATCGCTGCAGATTAAAGTTTGGCATGTTTGCTGCAGTCAACAGTACCATAGAGGTAATAAGAAAATTAGTTTCGATTTATTGGCTAACACATCTTCCTTTTACTTTGCGACCATTTAATCATGTTTATGCATTCAGTTGAGTAGTTACTGCATCTATTGATCCTGTATGATATTTCAGCAGTATAAAGCAGAGGAGATAAGTATTAATCCAGCATTCCAGCGTTGGTCAAGGTTGGTGCCTCTCTTGAAGGCTTCTCAAGGTGCTGTGTTGTTTTTTTTTTCCTCACTTCATTTTTCTTTTTTCTGATTTCATGGAGGGAGGATTCATTTTCTAAGCTGTTATATTATCTTTCATCTCCATTCACAGTTTAAAAATTGCAGCTACCAAGTTCAACCATTTCAAAACATCAAATGCACCTTCTCAGAATGGCATTTCTCCTGTTCTAGGCATTTCTTGTAACTAATATTATCATGGTTTGAACTGTTAGCATGGTCATTTAGTTTTAGCACACAAATTAAGCACCACTACTGTGGCAGATGTAAAATGATGATAACATTGTGTGTGCTGCTATCCTTGAGTGTCAGCCATGCTCCTCCTATACAATTGCGGCCATAGCAGGGCATGAGGTTCTCCACACTCAGGAGGATGCTTGACTAAGATCTGCTACACGGTTGCATCCATGGCCTCTGTTGTGCTGAAACTCATGCCCCATCAATTTCAGCTCTATGGAAGATGTGAGGTAAGGACAACATGCATCTCCAGTTCATTTCCTATCCCCTGGTAATTTGTACATATCGTACTGATATTAGGTTATATGTCTCGGATGCATGATTTTTTTTTGGCTGTGTCTGCAAATCTAGAAGGAATGATACTTAGCCCCAATATCATTATTTGTTACTTCTGTCTTTTTATGTTTACGGAACATACTTCTGGTGGAAAAAAAAAAGTGAAAGCTTATGCATTTAGTTTTTATTTTTTTTATATTCTTGTTTTCTTAGAGACATTCTTGTTAGTGTGTTTGGTTTTGATTTCCTAAATTTGACACCCTCTTTTCAGAACAAGATTGGCATAAATAGTCAATGCCTGTTACTTTGTTCATATGTTGAGCTTGATCTCCTCTTAGATTTACAAATTGTGAGTAAATACCGTCTCTTGATTAACATTCATGTTACTGATTTGCTCCGAATTTGACTCAACTTTGCAGGAACATGCATAGGCGTAAATAGTCGATGTCTATTACTTGAGCTTGGCTACCACTTAGATTTCCAACTGGTAAGCATCTCCTGATTAGCATCTTGCTTCTGTAACCATGGAAAGCTTCCATTTGTAAATAACATTTTCCATGGAACATATTTTCCTAGGAGATATATGCATCCTATTTTCTTTTTCCTTGATTTGGCAGGCTGCAATTGATGCATTTACAAAATTAACGATTGAGTCATGTATGCCTTTACCATGGTTTGCCTTGTGTCTGACTGATCCATATTTAGCTCCGTGATTTGATCAGAGTGGAGAACAATGAGCCATAATGATTAGGATCAGAAGATGTTAAAGCAACAATAATAATTCTTGGTGTGTTCTAACTAGATACTTGGTGTATCATTTTTGCTAAATTAACTATCCATATTTAGCTCCATGAATCCTTGACAAGCATAAAGAGTTCCAAGACCTTGCACTTTTCTTCCAGGGTTTTCTAATGGCGGTGCACTTCTCTTTCAGGGTTTTCCAATTAGGTGGCTTAAATCCTAAGCTTGAAAATTGATCAGAGCTGGCATCTATGCTGAAACCATACCTATTAACATATGTATCTGTTCTGGTTCTAGATAGACAGTGCTACTGTTGTCCTCCACAATCAATTGACATCAACAGAATAAAACGTGTATCCGTGTGACTGCTGTTTTTCCTGCATACTTTCTAAGTGGATTATCATGATTAGTCATGCAGGTTGCAAGACAACTTATCTTGAAGCACCACCCTGAAGCTGATGTGCATATTCTGCAGACACGATTACATTAACATAAAAGTAACATAGGGTCAGGTGCGCTTGAAACTTGCTGCTATTTTGCTCCACAGCCAGCAATATGCAAGAATGTTGTGTCTTGTATGATCGGTCCAATCAGTATGATTCTGCTTAGATACTGCTTCTATATGGTACTACTTTCATGCTCTGGATAATAACTCATCTAAGAAATCATGTACCGTATGCGTGTTGTTGAACTCTATTCGTTGCTATGTTATTTATAATATAAACCACTATGATAAAGTTGTTCTGGTATTGTAGTACTATTTATAAAGTATTTGCGGTAAAATGGTTGTTTGTCTATTTGCAATGTCTATAATCTCTATAAATGCTGCCAAACATGATTAACGCGGGGGTCCTTCGCGCGCATGGGCGCGCATCTAAACACTAGTATGTTATATAGCAGCCGGGATATGTTTTTTTTGAGTCAATTAAACCGAGAGTTGGAGACTGAGACAGCCAGGAGAGGTTGAGCCGGACGGTAGGCTTAAAGCTGACAGTGCAGAACGGTGTTTTGAAAAACCCTATAAAACACTACCATTGAAATCAGTCTAAGCCTTAAAAAAACAGCCAGACCACAGCACACAGCACACGGCAGCAGCGCAGCTGTGGGAAAGGGGGCGGGGTGAGAAGTGGACAACGGTTAGATGAGGATCCAATGGGTCAGATAGGGTGACCGAGATAGACGTAGAAAAAACTAAAGTCCTGTTTGGCAGAGTTTTTAAAAATGGTTTCAACATAGAAGCCAAAAGAGCTGGAGAAGCCATATTTCAGTGGTTTCTCTTTTCAGTGTAAAAACGGTTTTTTCTCTCTATGGCTTCTCGTGTGAAGCCATTTTTAGAAAAATGTTTGGTAGAACTTCATCTAGAGACATAAAAAACCGAAGAAAAAGCAACACACGAAACCTTGCCAAAGGGGCCCTCGTTCTAATCAGCCGCTCTATTATTGTTGCTTGTTCGTCCGAAACAGAATATTTTCGGTGCAATATTCTTAGCACATCATCGTGTTCGATCCCTGCTGTTTATTGCTTGTTTCGTGGGCAAGTCGCTGATAGTAATAAATTACTAGTAAATAATACAAGAAATGCAGTGCGAGTAGCATGCCTCCATTTGACTATATGGATGCGTCCAATGCACGTGGTGTCGTGGTCGCAGGCATGCCCGCACTTTTCCTGGTGTCACTATTTTGCAGCCAAAATATTAGAGGCGCCAGGTGTGCAAAGCAACAAAACGAGATTGAATCCGAGTGTCGTGGTCACACCAGCTAGTACATCACCAATACACTTTCAAATCAAATCCGGAGTGTGATAGGATCTGTTCGATGACCACTGGGTCTGTTTGATGAAATTTTGATACGTTGTGTTACAACTGTGAGCCTAAACGCAATAAAGTACACATATTTGACAAAAGAAAATTTTGCGTACTCCATCAATCCTAAATTCTAAGGGTTTTTAGGGCTCTTCTAGATTCATACATCTATTGTACGGGACCTAAACATGTGTTTAGATTCATAAATATCTATATAAATATAGACAAATAAAAAAGTGCTAGAAACCCTAAACGCAATAAAGTACACATATTTGACAAAAGAAAAATTTGCGTACTCCATCAATCCTAAATTCTAAGGGTTTTTAGGGCTCTTCTAGATTCATACATCTATTGTACGGGACCTAAACATGTGTTTAAATTCATAAATATCTATATAAATATAGACAAATAAAAAAGTGCTAAAAACCCTTATAATTTGGAACCAAAGGAGTATTTCTGATGTTTTTATATACAAATATGCATAATCTGAGGCTGTCTCCAACCAAAATGCCTAAAAACTAATGCCTATCACTGTTCCAATAACCTATTTCTCTGTGTACAGTAGCGCTACTCGTCAACGCTCAGTTGGAGGTAGTCTGATGAGGCCCTTCCAAGCGGCACGTGCGCACATGGTTTGACTATGGACTCGAAGACCAGCAACTCATTATCATCATAGTGAAGAACAGTTATTGCTATATACCCTTGCTATGTTACAAGCGCATATATAGCAAAGCTAGCAACGCCGTCGTCGTTGTTGGGTTTGGAAGAATCGTGCACGCCCACCAATAATGGAAGATCACCACTACCTCTACCTCGGATTGGCTCTCGTGTCGCTGCTCATCGTGCTCGCGAAGCGCCGCCGGCGCAGCCTGGCACATGGACATGGCGATGAATGCTTGCGGCTGCCGCCGGGGCCGTGGCAGCTGCCGGTCATCGGCAGCATGCACCACCTCACGGGGCAGCTCCCGCACCGCGCCATGCGGGACCTGGCGCGGCGCCACGGGCCGGTGATGCTGCTCCGCATCGGCGAGGTGCCCACAGTGGTGGTCTCGTCCCCGGACGCGGCGCGAGAGGTGATGAAGACGCACGACACCTTATTGGCAACGCGGCCGCTGAGCGCCACCGTGCGCGTGCTCACCAACGGCGGCCGGGACATTGTCTTCGCGCCCTACGGGGACCACTGGCGCCAGATGCGCAAGGTCGCTATCACGGAGCTCCTCAGCGTGCGCCGGGTGCTCTCCTTCCGCGCCATCCGCGAGGAGGAGGTCGGCGCCATGCTGCGCGCGTGCGCCGCGGCGGCGGCGGAGTCGCAGCCCGTCGAGATGCGCGCGCAGCTGGGGGCGCTCGTGGCGGACTCCACGGTGCGCGCCGTGATGGGCGACCGGTGCAAGGACCGTAACGTGTTCCTGCAGGAGCTCGGTCACGCCCTCGAGCTCACGGCCGGGTTCAACCCCGCCGACCTGTGGCCGTCCTCCCGTCTCATCGGCTGGCTGAGTGGCACCGTGCGGCGCGCGGAGCAGTGTCGCGACACGGTGTACGGGATCCTTGACGGCATCATCAAGGAGCACCTGGATAGGATGGACGCCGCCGGCGCCGGCGCCGGCGAGGCCGAGGACCTTCTCGACGTGCTGCTGAAGATACAGAAGGATGGCAGCCTTCAAATCCCGCTCGACATGGACGTGCTTAAAGCTGTCATCTTTGTAAGTACTCTTTGCTTAATTACACACTCCTTTTTCTGCCCGTTAGTTGCAGAATTCTTGCAATGCACATCGTTAGACAGACGACAACGAATCACACTGCTCAAACATTATTTCTCAATGTATCAAATTTATATTTTCCGAACTCATTTGGTTTCTTTACTTAATTAAAAAGCCAAATTTTTGTCGCCTATGTTCAACAGTAGACTACCAAAGATTCAGCAGTAGACTTTTGACTTTTCGTCAGGCTTGCCCCTGTGTCTCCTGTCTCTGAATCCAACAAATGAAGCAGCTCGATCGCGTGTGCGGACATAACGCGGCCCTAAGATTGTAGTAAATCTTCCCCGCCGTGTTTGTCCAGTGTTGTCGACATGAGGTACATCACTGACGATCAACCCCTCTGCTCTGCAGGACATATTTGGCGCAGGCAGCGAGACGTCGGCGACCACGCTGGAGTGGGCCATCGCGGAGCTCATCCGCAACCCCAAGGCCATGCGGCGGGCGACGGCCGAGGTCCGCGGCGCCTTTGGCGCCCGCGGGGCCGTGTCCGAGCACGCGCTGGGCGAGCTCCGGTACCTGCACCTCGTCATCCGGGAGACATTACGGCTGCACACGCCGCTGCCGCTGCTGCTGCCGCGCCTGTCACAGGAGCCGTGCCGCGTGCTGGGCTACGACGTGCCCCCCGGCACCACCGTGCTGGTGAACGCCTGGGCGCTGGGCCGCGACGAGCGCTACTGGCCCGGCGACCCCGAGGAATTCCGGCCGGAGCGGTTCGAGGCCGAGGCCAGCGCCTTGGAGTTTAAGGGCGCCGATTTCGAGCTCCTGCCGTTCGGCGCCGGGCGGAGGATGTGCCCTGGGATGTCCTTCGGGCTCGCCAACGTCGAGCTCCCGCTCGCCAGCCTGCTATTCCACTTCGACTGGGAGGCGCCCGGCGTGTCCAGCCCCGGCGAGTTTGACATGACCGAGGCGTTTGGCGTCACCGCTAGACGCAAGGCCGGCCTCCTCCTCCGCCCCATCCTCCGTGTGCCTGTGCCAGGTGTTTAGTAGCCGTCTACGCCATGGCCGCCGCGTTGAATTGAAAGATTGCTTGATCCGATCGCTATGCTTGTGCCGGTGTGTGCGCGCGACATCAAGAAGCTGCTCTGAACCGGCGGCCGAGAGTTTTGCCAACAGTGGCAGTAATGGACTCACGGTTTCACTATATTAGATTCTGTTTCTGTTTTCTTTTTTAAGCACGGTACAACAACGCAGGCGCTCGCACGTACGCTCAATTCTATAAACGTACACATGTACACCCTACCTCTGTCACATCCGTTGTCCTTGTATTTGTTATTGTAGGACCGATGATAGGTCCAGTCCCATCTTATGTGCTTATTTGCTTTTATTTTGAACTTTTAAAGGTCTATTTTACCTTTTTGGATTGTTTCCATGGTCTAGACTTTTCTTCTCAAACATTAAAATCAAGCAGCACGCTCACATCATCTCTTAAAACCATTTAAGTACTTCAGTGTCCGGTTAAAACTGGTTTTATGGGTGGTTTAGAACCACATGACCTTTTTAGTTAATAAACAAATATGGTAAACTTTATATGAGGTTAGTTCATAAACAATTATGGTAAACTTCATATATGAGGTCTTAAACCAAAACCATATCTGAAACTTCTTAAGTTACAAGAAAAATTCTAGAGATATATTGAGACAGAAGAAATCAAGATAAATTATTTTGGATTCTTTAGTATATCTATAAAAGAGCTTACAAAAGTTGAATTTAGATCTAGAAAAAGAACAAAATATAGAAATTTCCTAAAATATTCTAATCGATGTATACCTCAACTTCAAAATCTTCCACAACAAATACATATTGGGTTACAGACAAAATGAATGAAACAAGCATGAAAGCATCATTAATGTGTGTGTTGCATTCATCTTAGTGATATCTTATTTCTTTTTGTTGTAAAAGGTTTCAACATACCCTTAGACATTCTAATATTGTGGGGTTTTTTTTAGATTTATCTTTATATTTTTCATTTTCTCTATATATAAACCTATTTTTTTGGATTTTATGAAGATATTTTAAAGAACTCAAAAATGTCGGAATTGGATTTTCATGTCCGAATCTATTTATAGGATTTTCTAAGAATATGTAGAAAGCTGAAGATATTTCTCATGGTTTAAAACTCGCCTAATTAATGCCTGCCAGATTTATTTTTGAACCAAAAATGTTAATATATAGCTTAAAATCACCTTGAAAACTACTCTTAACCTGGGCTGACGGTAATTTAAATGGTCTTGAACTCTTGATCAGTTGAGAGGGACATATTGCCTAGTATTGTAGTTCGAGGATGAAATACAAACTCCGGCAATTATTCAAAGTTGTGACCCTAAGAAATTTTATCTAAATCTCTCCTTTAATTCAAAATTAATTTTGAAAATTTGTTTGTATTGATGTACTAATATGAGTTCAACAAAAATCCTCACAAATCCTCCATATATTCCAAATTAATCCTCTCTTTATATTTCTCAAGATCCACTACAATCTTTCCCACAAAAATCTCTCACAAAAATCACTCTAAATTTCAAACCAGAAATTTAATTCAGGAAAAGAAAATTCCTTTCCCTCTCCTTGGGCCGCAGCCCACTACCCTTCACCTTTTCCACCCGCCTCTCCCAAGCTGGCCTCTCCTTCCCTTAACCCAAGCCGACGCCTCCCTCCTTTCCCTTGGCCGGGCCAAATGGCCCGCATGCGCCCCTCCTTCCTCCGCCTGCCACACGCCACACCACGCCATGCCGCACCGTGCCAAGCACAACGTGACGTCGCCTATGCCAAGCACTACGTGATGTCCATTACAAGAAAAATGTATTTTTTTCGTGGGCTAAATTAATTTCGTCGGTCGGTCCATGAAATTATATGTCCAAAATTCATCGGCTCATAAAACCAACGAAAATTCGTGGGCCAAACAGGCCGACGAAAATACACGTAAATTAATTCATTGGTTCCAGGTGAGGCCGACAAAGATAGATGTAGTTTTCGTTGTAAGTGCCCATACCCTAACCACGTGTGGCCCGTGACCCCTCTCCCTCTATAGTCTCCACGCGCGCACAGACGCTCCGCACACACATGCACACTGTCGCCACCGCGCCTCCTCTCTGGCCCCGCGCCGCCGCCGGCCGCCTCCCCGCCCGGATCTGCGTCGCCGCCGGCCGCCTCCTCGTCCCGGGCCAGATGCCGCCGGCTTCCCCGGCCCTGCGTCGCCACGCCGCCTCTCCGGCCCCGGTCCCCGTCGCCAGCGTCCTTCCCGGCCCTGGTTGGCGGCCCAGTGCCGCCTCCCTGGTATCCCCTGGTCAGGCCAAGACGCTTAAGATCTGCGCCAACCACCTCGGTATTCCCTTCTCTCTATTTGGAATCGCAGTTGGAAATAGGTAGCGAAGAGTGAGATTCTAATGCCGCGCTGCGTGTGCAGTGGCCTCGACCACCAAGATGCAGGAGCACGCCGGCAGTGACAAGTCGTGCGTCTGGCACGCCGCGGACTTCGCCGATGGTGAACTCAAAGAGGAGATGTTTGCAATCGGATTTGGCTCCGTAGAAAGGTGGTTTTCTTGTCTACTTGAATCCATTATAAGACTTAGACTTGCATATTGTTATTTTGTTTTTGTTTGCAAGACTGAACTTAGATAATGGAGATGCTTCATGCTTGGTTTAATTTATACATTATGAAACAATTATTGGAGCTTCACAGTACATTAAACTGAACTCTTTAGTGGAATATGTTCACTGTTGTGTATGCTTGAGGGTTATTTCTTTATATTTGCTTGGGGCTATGAGTATATAACTGTAACTGAAGATCAGTGCCATGCTTCATTTCTACTACTGTACCTCTACTTAAGCTGTAGCGCTAGTGCCAACAATGTTTTTTAGATTATATCCAATGCCTCCTTCGACATACTTCTCCAGCGAGAAGGCGGCGAAGGAAGAGGAGGCATCGGCGCCGCGCTGGAGCCGTGGAGACAAAAAGAGAAGCCCAAGAGGTTATTTTGTTATGACCAAAATCGGTTGTTTGACCAACTAAAACGCTAAATCTAGCCAAACTCGTGGGTTTCTTGAACTTAGAGAAGCACGAATCTCAAAGACTGCAGCAGTAATATCCGTTAGATACGTGTGTATCTACGCATACGCATGAGCGTAGCAACATATTTCCGAAGGAGGCCCTCCGTTTCCACCCACCCGTGCCACTTCTGCTCCCGCGAGAATGCCGGAGGACATGCCAGTTGCTAGGGTTCGACGTGTCGATGGGCACGATGGTGTTCGTGAACGCATGGGCCATCGCCAGGGACCCCAGCTACTGGGACATGCCTGAGAGTTCGTGCCCGAGAGATTCCAAGATGGCAGGATCGATTTCAAGGGCACGGACTTCGAGAACATACTGTTCGGGGCTGGACGAAGGATGTGCCCGGGTATGGCGTTTGGGCTCGTCAACCTGGAGCTTGCACTCGCTAGCCTCCCCTACCATTTTGATTGGGAACTCCCGGCGGGGACGGAGGCCGCGGCAGATATTGACATGGCGGAGGAGATGGGGGTCACAGCTCGACAGCTCCAAGACCTCTTGCTTGTTCTCTTCGTGTACTCTATCTGCAAAGAACGAAATTATGGTTTTATTCAAGTCATACCATCGTAACTTTGGTAAATTTATGTTAAAACTTATGCGACTAAACTAGTATCATTACATATCATAAATTGGGTTAAGATTATGGTGGTTTAGAACAAAAACCAAATTTTATTTTTTTTGGACCGAGAAAATATTATAATTTAATTTTAAGTTAAACTATTTTGTATTTATATACAAACTATCCGTATTTAATACATATAGTTGTAGATTAACAACAACGCATTTCACAGTTAATCAAAATAGAACGCTATCTTCCAGGGACAGAAAAAAATATTCTTGTACTAGCTACCTCCATTCTCGAAGATTAATGGTCGGCTAATTTATTTTTTTTATTTTAATTTTTTATCAATTTTATTAGACAACCACCAGTTTTTGATGGTTTCGTTCGATTTATCATTACCGGCCAACTGATGGTACAGTCCATTCCGCACGGTTTAGAATGGTAGGCACTAGACCGTTGACATAAACCGATACCCTTGACCAGTTGTTTTACCGTTTTATTAATGGGTTAATTACATAGGTGTCGTTACAAATATCACAGTTCTGAAATATGCTATTTCTATTTACGATATTGTACAGATGCCATTGAAATTTTACGACTCTTTGAAATATGCCATTTTAAACCAAAATACCGTCATCTTTTGCTTCCATCCTCTTCCTTCTCTCTTTCCTTTCTCTGCTTCTCCCTAATCCCGAACAGCAACACGCTGCCGAGCTCGCCGCCGCCGTTCTCCCGTGCGGCACCACCGCCCGTCCCAGCTCCCCTCGCTGCGGTCCTCTCCCACCTCACGCCAACGCCCCTTCCCACATCTGCATCCATCTTCCCCAGCTGCCCCACCGTCCTACGAGAGCTCCGCAGCAACGTCCTGTGCTCCGCAATGCTCTACACTGAGACCAACAGTAAGCTCGATTTTGGTGGAGCAGTACTCGATTAGTCAATCGAATTGGAGGCATGTGTGCGTCGAATGAACAAACAAGATCAATTTTGCTTCTCAACAATGTCCTGCGCTCTGCCATACTCTACGCTCAAACCAACAATATGCTTTATTTCGGTGAGGCATCACTCGATTGGAGGCATGTGTTTGTCAATTGAACAAGCGAGCCGTTCAATTCTGCTCATGGGATGCTCAAAATCAAAACCAAGGCACTGAGCTCATAGAACCAACATGGCGGACTGGGATAGAGTAGAAGGTCGTGAGCAAGATGGGGGTGAGCGAAGGAAGCTGTGTTGCCACTGAGGCAGGGGGTTCAGCCGCTGCTGCTTCTCCGGCGAGGTTTCGGCAAGCTCGCTTCGCCGGTGACCGGGTGGCCAGCGAGCTGTGACAGAAGACGACAGGAGAGGCAGAGGAAGAGGAAGAGGAAGAGGAAGAAAAAAGGGGCAAATTGGTCAAATAAAAAAAAAGGAAAAAGAAAGCTCCAAATGGGCAAGGTATGGCATGTATCAGAAAAATGTAAAATTATAATGGTACGCAAAGTCTATCGCGCGGTGGGTCGCGCTGCGCGCCCACCGCGCGACCCCGCGCGCTTGGCCTGTGGCCCCTATGGCCCTGCACGGTTATTTAATGAGGTGGGCTCCACAGCCTCTTGCAGCTAAAAAAAAATAAAAGAACCTGCGTGATGTACGTATAGATTCTGACACGTCACTTTTGAATGACGTTATTGCTGATGCAAACAACATCGTTTCATTTTTATTTTTTTTAATGATCATTACTCTCTTATAAAATATCCGTTTTTAAATCTATTTGTACCATTACATTTTTTACGACAAGATCTACAAAACAAGATCTATTTGATATGTTTCGGAGTCGTTCATGCGGCCGACAATTTATAAACAATGTGAATAACAACTTATGTGCAAAATGTGTAGCAATTTATGTTATCGAGCTATATATATATATATATATATATATATATAACTTTCAACTAATTTTTTTATACAATATGTGTCAAGTTCAGAGATGATCTTATAATAATAACTTGCTACTATTTCAATATATAATTTTCAACCAGCATATACCAATAATAACTTACTTGTAGTTTAACTATCTATTGGAACATAACCCCATGAACTTTAGCTACATGATTATATAAACTTACTACACATTACATGAAATTGCTACATAATTGCATAATCTTGTCACAGCAGAAACTTGATACAAGATACCATGAACTTACTATATAATTTTATAAATTTGTTAGATATTACATAACTCGTTACATTTTTCGTACATAACTTGCTACATCTTTCCGTACATAACTTGCTACTTGATTAGAAATCTTCAAAACATATATAATATAGATCTCATCGCAGTGAACGTGATGGTGCAAACGGATTTGAAAACGGACATCATATGAGAGAGCAACATGCCGTTTAATAAAATGGGCTAACTTTCTCTTGCTTACATCATCACCGGTGTCACACCGAAAGCGACATCTCGCTGCTTTTCGCGTTTTTATTGGACATGCACTTGCTCCGCGGGATGGTGTGATACTGTGACGCGCGGTTTTTATTGGACATGCGCTTGTTCGGTGGGGTCGCGCGATACTGTAGCGCGCGATGGGTCGCGCGTTATCTGCCTCCAATAGTTTTGTGAATAGTAATGGTACATCTAAAAACAGTGATATTTGTAATGACACCTATACAATTAACCCTTTATTAATTAGCTGATTATTATTTTTTTAATACTGCTATCATTTTACTTCTTCTAAGTCAAGGGATGTGATATATTTGATTTATTAGGAAGTGGTTGGTTTTAGAAATCATGCTATATATATTGTTGTAAATGAGGTGATTACGTGAAATTTGGTGGAGTAACACCTTTCTTTGCCATGGTGGATCTAGCACCAGGGGGACTGGGACGAGCCCTTCCTACCTCCGTGGAAACAACGTAGGCTCTTTTAAGTCCCTCTTCAAATATGCAGGTACGTAACCTTGAAAGGTATGGGGACGCAGAAGATGAGGAAAGAGAGACTGTTCTAAGATACTTCCTCTATATCCGAAATTTACGTCGTTTTGGACAATGGCACGGTCTTCAAAACATAGTTTTGACCAATGTTTTCTATTAAAATATAAATGAATATTCTACCAAATTTATATTTTTGTGCAAGCACTTTTTAAGACAAACCAAATGACATGACATTAAAGTTTCAAAACCAAATAATTTAAAAGTTATTTATAGTCAAAGTTTAAAATGTTTGACTCAATCATTATCCAAAAAGACATGAATTTCGGACCTGGAGGGAGTAATTCTGAAGATACGCCACTGCCTAGGAGTGAGAAATGATGTGGCGATGGATCACGTCCTTTCATTCCACAAATAAAAAAAATATTGAGTGAAAAGATAATAGATGAAAGACCGAGACGTGCGACTAGAGGGGGTAAATAAGAGTACTTAAAAACTCAAACTCACAACCCCTGGTGTAAATTGACACACTTCACACAACAAACGCTAGACACCGTCCACTGAAAGGAAACGTGTCTAGCAAGCACTTGGTGTCGCCCACTGAACGGAAACACACCAAGCGAGCGGAAGCACAAGACTCAACGACCTTAAGATCGTCAGTCAAGCGAAACGTCTCTCGCAAATGAGGATCACACGTAGCCACTCCGCACCTAAATGCGTCTCACTGATGAACAGAGAGCGAAGAGTATGGACCAGTGGTGAGAATCACTCGGACAAGGATGAAGCAAAACCCAAACGGCAAGAACTTCAACGAAAGCCAACAACACAGACTCTCGCCGGATAGTCGGGTACACTTCACCGGACAGTCCGGCAGAAAACCGGATAGTCCGGTGACCTGCACTAGATAGTTTGACAGGAGCCGGAACAGGGGTCGGAGCCGGATAGTCCGGTGCACGCCGTCGAACTGTCCGATAGAGGACCGGATAGTTCGATGGTTACACCGGATAGTCCGGTAGCACCCAAGAACTTGAGTTCCCAAACCTAAAACTTAACCAAGCTTCGTCCAAACTTCACGAAAATTGACACAAGCTATCTGAGCACTATTCCAAAGCTATTTCCAAAAGATCAATGGAAAAAGATCAAGGGATTGGCGGAAATTTCAGATCTCGTGAAGAGGCAAAATTTTGGCAAGAAATGGGGGAAACTCAAGTTCGACTTGTTCGTGGCAAACCTGCAGGTTTGTGATGCATTAGGGCGTAATCTCCACGTCCTTGCAAATCCAAAACTCCAGCAAAAGATGGGATTCAACCCTGGCCAAAACAAACACCTCAAAAGCTAAGAATTGAAGCCAAAAACCAAACTAGAGAGAGGAGGAGAAGCACACAACCTTGCAGCATGAATTCACTTGGATTAGATGGCCCAAAAGGGTCTCAAGATTCATATTACACCCAAGGATCTCGTCCCAAACAACCACGCTCACCTTCTCTTTTGATTTCGAGGCTAGATATCCCCCTAACCCTCCTAAACTTAGAGCTCAAAGCTTAGGGACGAAAATCACTTGCTTAGACTCTAACCCTAGTAGCCAAGAAAGGTTCTAATGACCAGCTCTTAGGCTATTTATACACCGGTTTAGTTTTGTCATTTTTACACATAGACCGCTAACACTAGAAACGTCCGGAGGGACTAAAACAGAAAAGAACCCGAAATATCGGGGACGAACGACCATGATAAAGACTTCATCTTCTTAGCTTCCACGCAATTTTCGGATGTCCTCCACATGGCCAGTAGTCTAATCCGCCTTTGCACCACCGGTTTTAAAGTTAGAAACCAGAAAACTTTAAAAAAATTCCGTCTGGGACGGATTTGGCCCATCTTATCTATTTTGGCGAGTCGTGGCCCAACTCACCAAGGCTTGGGTAGTTTGGGTGGCGGTTTTTAGCCGAAGCCGCCAAAGCCTCCCTCGCACGCCTTTGGGCCATGCATTCGGGTTGGAGTACCACGGTGGCATTTGGCTTGTCTAGTCCATCGGAGTTGCCTCGCGGTCTATCGGAGGGCTTACACCACCGTTGCCGATCCGCCCCTCCGTGTACCGAGTTTCCATGGCCGACCGACACCGAGCTTTGCCTCCGGTCCATTGGAGAGATTTTGCCTCAGTCTATCGAGGTCTTCATCGTCTACCTCCAGTACATCGAAGGGCCTTCAATCCATCGGAGTATTTGTACCATTGACAATCACTCGTCACACCAAAAAAGCAATGATGCCGGTCCATTGGCAAAACAAACACCCTCTCAGTTCGTATGAGCCCCTCGAGTAACGTAACAGCTCCCATTTCAATAAAAAAACCCTAATGCTCCCATTTCAATAGTAATGCTGCCGCTCTATTATTGTTGTTTGGTCGTCCGAAACAGAATCTGTTCGGTGCAATATTCTTAGCACATCGTCGTGTCCGATCGATGTCGTTTATCGCTTGTTTCGTGGACAAATCGCCGATAGTAATAAATTACTACTCCGTAGTAAATAATATAAGAAATGCAGTGCGAGTAGCATGCCTCCATTTGATTATGAATGCGTCCAATACACGTTGTCGCATGACCGCGCTTTTCCTGGTGTCACTACTTGCAACCAAAATATTAGAGGCGCAACAAAACTGCCAGCTGCAAAGCAACAAAACGAGGTAGCTGAACATTCATAATTTCAGATGCGAATCTGACTGTAGCGGCCACACCAGCCAGTACATCACTGATACGTACGCTTTCAAATCAAATATTATAGGATCTGTTCGATGACCACTGGTTGTTTAATGAAATTTCGATGCATTGTGTTGCAGCTGTGAAGCTGTGAGCATAGACGCAATAAAATATAATATTAGATGGAAGAAAAATGTTTTCTTATATATACAAACTAGTTCATCAACTGAGCACGGGTTAGAGTTTTATTAGGAGATATAGATTTAATCTTCGGCAATATTAGAGTTGATTATTTTAATTTATCTTTTGTATTGGCGTTGTGGATAAACATGCATATTGGTTAATTTATATGCAAAGGGTTTACTTTAATTCGTCTTTTATAATGGCATGTCATGGCGAGTAATTCATATGCAAATTTAGAAGGTTATTAAATTCATATTTTATAATGCCATGATGGATAATTTTTATGCAAATTTAGAAGTTTATTTTAATTCAAATTTTATGATGGTATGGTAGGTAATTTTTATATAAATTTAGAGGGTTATTTTATCTTATATTTCATAATGGTATGGTGGGTATTTTTTATATAAAATTAAGGGGTTATTCTATTTTTCATAGGCATGGTGGATAACATTTTCGAAAACATAATAGACTTAATGACTACTATTATTAAAGCAACATGATGGACGGCCGGATGTTTTTTATTTTTGTAAGAATTTTTAGGATTGATTTTTTTCTTAGTGTGTCTGATGAGGAACTCCAATTAGTAATATTAAAATTAAAATATGCATATATGATGAGGCCAAAAAAAATACATGTGCAGACCTGGTCGTGTTCCAAGCGGCATCTCTCCGCATCTGCGCATGGCCCAAAATGGGTGATCACTCTACAAAAGTTAGTTCTTGCTATATACCCTTGCTACGTTACAAGGCATATATAGCACAGCTAGCAACGCAGCCGTCGTCGTCGTTGTCGTTGGGTTTGGAAGCATCGTGCGCGCGCACCAACAATGGAAGATCACAGCTACCTCTACCTCGGATTGGCTCTCGTGTCGTTGCTCATCGTGCTCGCGAAGCGCCGCCGGCGCGACCTGGCACATGGCCATGGCGATGAATTCTTGCGGCTGCCGCCGGGGCCGTGGCAGCTGCCGGTCATCGGCAGCATGCACCACCTCGCAGGGCAGCTCCCGCACCGCGCGATGCGGGACCTGGCGCGGCGCCACGGGCCGGTGATGCTGCTCCGCATCGGCGAGGTGCCCACGCTGGTGGTGTCGTCCCGGGAGGCGGCGCGCGAGGTGATGAAGACGCACGACACCTCGTTCGCGACGCGGCCGCTGAGCGCCACCGTGCGCGTGCTCACCAACGGCGGCCGGGACATCATCTTCGCGCCCTACGGGGACCACTGGCGCCAGCTCCGCAAGATCGCCATCACGGAGCTCCTCAGCGCGCGCCGGGTGCTCTCCTTCCGCGCCATCCGCGAGGAGGAGGTCGGCGCCATGCTGCGCGCGTGCGCCGCCGCCGCGGCGGAGTCGCGGCCCGTCGAGATGCGCGCGCGGCTGTCCGCGCTCGTGGCGGACGCCACGGTGCGCGCCGTGATGGGCGACCGGTGCAAGGACCGCGACGTCTTCCTGCGTGAGCTCAACCGCTCCATCGAGCTCGCGGGCGGGTTCAACCCCGCCGACCTGTGGCCGTCCTCCCGCCTCGTCGGCTGGCTGAGCGGCGCCGTTCGGCGCGCGGAGCAATGTCGCGACACGGTGTTCGGGATCCTTGACGGCATCATCAAGGAGCACCTGGAGAGGATGGACGGCGCCGGCGCCGGCGGCGAGGCCGAGGACCTTCTCGACGTGCTGCTGAAGATACAGAAGGACGGCAGCCTTCCAATCCCGCTCGACATGGACGTGCTTAAAGCCGTCATCTTTGTAAGTCCTCTTTGTTTAATTACATATTCCTTTTAATCACGTCATAAACTCATAATCATAGGATTTAGATGCCACACGGCAAAATTGCAAGGATATGTCTTTCTGGCGCCGTCTGCACGTTAGTCTTCCATCACTCTTCAATTCTAGCAATGCATATCGTTAGACAGACGGCAATGAATCACACTACTCAAACATTATTTCTCAATGTATCAAATTTATATATTTTTTGAACTCATTTGGTTTCTTTACTTAATTAAAAAGCCAAACTTTTGTCGCCTATGTTCAACAGTAGACTAGTACAAAAGATTCAGCTGTTGACTTTTCGTGAGGCTAGCTTGGTCCCTGTGTCTCCTGTCTCTCAATCCAACAAATGAAGCAGCTCGATCACGTGTGCCGACAAGATTGTAAATCTTCCCGCGCCGTGTTTGTCCAGACATGTGGTAGATCACTAACGACCAGCCCCTCTACTCTGCAGGACATATTTGGCGCAGGCAGCGAGACGTCGGCGACCACGCTAGAGTGGGCCATCGCGGAGCTCATCCGCAACCCCAAGGCCATGCGGCGGGCGACGGCCGAGGTCCGCGACGCCTTCGGCGCCCGCGGGGCGGTGTCCGAGCACGCGCTGGGCGAGCTCCGGTACCTGCACCTCGTCATCCGGGAGGCGTTCCGGCTGCACACGCCGCTGCCGCTGCTGCTGCCACGCCAGTCCCAGGAGCCGTGCCGCGTGCTGGGCTACGACGTGCCCCGCGGCACCACCGTGCTGGTGAACGCCTGGGCGCTGGGCCGCGACGAGCGCTACTGGCCCGACGACCCCGAGGAGTTCAGGCCGGAGCGGTTCGAGGCCGAGGCCAACGCCGTGGAGTTCAAGGGCGCCGACTTCGAGCTCCTGCCGTTCGGCGCCGGCCGGAGGATGTGCCCCGGCATGTCCTTCGGGCTCGCCAACGTCGAGCTCGCGCTCGCCAGCCTGCTGTTCCACTTTGACTGGGAGGCGCCCGGTGTGTCTAGCCCCGGCGAGTTCGACATGACCGAGGCGTTTGGCATTACAGCCAGACGCAAGGCCGACCTCCACCTCCGGCCCATCCTCCGTGTGCCTGTGCCAGGTGCCTAGTATCCCCGTCTATGCCATGGCCGCGCTGAATTGATGGATTGCTTGATCACTATACTTGTTGTGCCGGTGTGCGTGTGCGACATCAAGAAGTTACTAAAATCCGGCGGCCGAGAGTTTTGCCAACGGTAGATTCTGTTTCAGGGGTTTTTCTGAAACACAGTACAACAACGTGGGACGCTTACACGCATGCTCAACTCTATGAAGGCACACACGTTCACACTGCCTCTATGATCACCTCCATTGTCCGTATATTTGTTAGTGTAGGACTGATGATAGGTCCAATCCCATCTTACGTGCTTATTGGTTTTTATTATTTTGGACCTTTAAAAGGTCTATTTTACCTATTTGGATTGTTTCTAGAGTCTGACTTTTCTCCTCAAACACTAAAATCAAACAGCACGCTCACTTCTCTTAAAATCATTTAAGTTACTTCACTGTCTGATTAAAAATGGTTTTACGGGTGGTTTAGAACCACATCATCTTTTTAGTTCATAATAAACAAATATGGTAAACTTCATATGAGGTCTTAAACCAAAATCATATCTGAAGCTTCTTAAATTACAAGAACAATTCTGGAGATATATTGGGACACAAGAAATCAAAATAAAAATATTATGGACTCTTTAGTATATCTATAAAAGAGTTTCCAATAATTGAATTTAGATCTAGAAAAAGAAAAAATATAGAAATTTCATAAAATATTCTAATTGATGTATACCTCATTTTCAAAACCTTCCACAGCAAATACATAGGTTACACACAAAATGAATGAAACAAGCAATAAAGCATCATTAATGTGTGTGTTGCATTCATGTTAGTGACATCTAATTTCTTTTTGTTGTAAAAGGTTTCAACATACACATTGTAACTTTTTTGGGATTTTTCTTATAGATTTGTCTTTATATTTTTCCTTTTCTCTATATTTAAACCTTTTTTTGGATTTATGGAGATATTTCAAAGAACTCAAAAATATCAAAATTGGATTTTCATGTTTGAGTCTATATCTAGGATTTTCTAAGAATTTATAGAAAACTGAAGATAATTTTCATGGTTAAAAACCTAATTAATACCTGCCAGATTTATTATGGAACCCTTAAAATCACCTTGAAAACTACTTTTAACCAGAGCAAAGGGTAATTTAAATGGTCTTGAACTCTTGATGAGTTGAGAGGGACATATTGCCTAGTATTATTGTTTGAGGATGGAATACAAACGCTGAAGGGCTGTAGTTTAGTTTAGTGGTTGCAGCAGCTCAAGAGGCACATAAGATTCTTGGTTCGACTCCTGTTAGAAGCGAATTAATCTAGGATTTAACGACTTTGTCCACTCAATTGGAGGTGACGTTCCATAGACAGCGATCGCCCGAATTCCTCAATCTAATATATGAAGTGCTCATAGAGGTAGGGTTCAAAGTCGGATAGATAATTTTCTTTAAGCACGTGATCCCTCCTTTGAAAACATGCATTGATATTAATCGAGGAAAATTGTCGTTGTTTATTATTTCGTGGCTAGAGCTAGAAATAAAAGCTTTGAAAGTTTAGAGTAAAGATGGGCATGGTTCGGTTTAGTCATTAGTTAGGTGAATCAGTCCACACAGAAACCAGATGGGCTCCATACCCACGCAGCTAATTAGGGTCATTGGATCAGAAACGTCAAGTCTTATTGTTCAAAGTTAAAATAGATTGTTTTCTTTAACAGAATTTCTATTTATCTACCGGATGATTTTTAGTTGTATTTTAATTCATTTTTGTGTGGCTGTGATTGTTTCAAGATTTTGTGCATCTCATTGAGCCTTTTGTATTTGGCCCATTTTCTTTTTTTTGTATTTTATTTTCATTTTCATTTTCATTCCCCCATCTCCCTCTCCCTCCGGCGTGTCGTCATCGAGAACGGCAGCGACAGGGCGAGCCTCCGATCGCCGGGACGTCGGCCAGCCGCCAGCGGTGGCGCCGCCCACCACCCTCGGGCCGGCGCGCCCTCCCCGTCCGGCGTGGTGCCTGCCTCGCTGCTCTCCCCTTCCCCTCCGGTGCTTGCGGCCATAGCCGGTCGAGCCGCCATAGCAGCGCGGGCCGCCGCCGGTCGAGCAGCCATGGCGGAAGCTTGCCGCGCCACCACAGGGAGGAGCAGAGCTGCCGTGGGAGGAGGCCGGCGGGGTTGGGGGCGAGGAAGAGGAGGTCGGCGGGGTCAGCCGCGCAGGGCAGCGCCGCCCGCCGGGCCGCCATGGCGGACGCAGGACACGCCGCCGCGGGGAGGAAGCAGAGCCGCCGAGGGAGAGCAGGGCCGCCGTGGGAGGAGGCCGGCGGGGTTGGGGGCGAGGAAGAGTAGGTCAGCGGGGTCGGCCGTGCAGGGCAGCGCCGCCGGCCGAGCCGCCATGGCGGACACAGGACACGCCGCCGCGGGGAGGAAGCAGGGCCGCCGAGGGAGGAGGCCGGCGGGGTTGGGGGCGAGTTGGAGCAGGCCGCGGGGTCGGGGCGCGTTTCATGGAGAGGTGGGGAGGGAGGAAGGAGATGGACTTTTGAGGAGAAAACCGAATGAAAACTGGACACATATATCATCCGGATGAAAATTGGACACAATCATCCAGATGAGGAGTCACTCCCCTTCTTTAAACAGGTGATCCCTCCTCTTGAAAACATGCATTGATATTAAACAAGGAAAATTGTTGTTGTTATTATTTCGTGGCTACAGCTCTAAATAAAAGCTTTTGAAAGTTTAGAGCAAAGATGGGCATGGCTCGGTTTAGCCATTAGTTAAGTGAACCAGTCCACAGAAACAATTGTTTCTAGTCTAGATGGACTCCATTTTTTACCCACGTACTAATCATCGGCTATTCTTTTCTAAACTAAAATACAGCAAATAGAAAACATAGGGAGTACTTTCTATCATATGCGAATAAATAGTTTGAGACGTGATTCACGACGAGCATGCCGCATAGACACACCTTATTAATACCTTTGTAGAGCTGGGCTAGATTGGCATCTTGCCGTCGACGGAAACATCGCCTCTTAGTTCGCGATTAAGTTAAACCTTAGTTAAACTAAATATGGTCACTAAAGTAAACAAAAACACATGTGCATGAGTGTTATTGAGTCCTTTTGGATTTCTATGTGGAAAGATCAAATTGAAGCTTAACTTACCTTAAACCATATCTAATTATGTAATTTTTTAAATATTAAAGCAAATAAAGTTTTTTAATCCATCATTAGGTTTAGTGACACTGTAGGTGGGCCTGTGCCAAAGTGGTTTTGCACGCATAATCGCTTCATGTTCAATCCCCATGGGCTTAGACGCCAAGATCCCCGAGGCCCAAAATCAACCGCTCGGTTCTTTTTCCTCGCGATTTAAAGTCCACGCAAATACACAACACCTGATGTTGTAATCAAATTGTATGATATACAATACCAAATCGTAAAAAGAACTCGGAATAAACCTTGTCATAACTGTTCAATTCACATGCTGAACAGAGTACTGAAGCATGGCAAGCAGAGACAGGCACCAGTAATACAGGATGTAAATACGCGCGCGTTACAGGATGAAAACACGCGCTCAGTTCTCTCAGCTTTTCTCAAAAAAAAAAAAAGTTACAGGATGAAAACACGCGCTCAGTTATCTCAGCTTTTCTCAAAAACAAAAAAGTTTTTCGAGCTTGCAAACAAACACGTTAGATGATACAGGTCCTTCAAATATATATATACACGCAAAATATAAATATCATATTTTAGTTCTCTCAGCTTTTCTCAAACAAAAAAGTTCATTGAGCTTTTCACTGACACCTGATGAAAACAAACAAACAAACACGTTAGATAATACAGGATGGGTCCTTCAAATGTACACGCAAAATATAAATATCATATATTTTTAAAGCTGAACAACACCTGGTGAAAACAAACTAACTAAATAACACAGGATGTGTCCTTCAAGTATGCACGCAAAATACAAATATCATATTTTTAAAGCTGAACTAAAACATTTTTAATACAAAGCTAAATACTTTGTCCGTCCCATATTGTAAAGGGTTCTTGTTAGATCTGAAACATGATTGTCCCATAGGATATACTAGCCTATTGTCATGAACACACTAATCCTCAGTTAACTAATCACTGACCTTGATCTTGATCCCTATTATGGGAGATGGCCTCGGTCTTACCTATGTACATCGCCATAGGGTTGTCACATGGAGATGGTGGCGGCGGCACTTGGTCTTCAAGGACGAGGGCCAAGCCTTCCTCGATCGGTAGGATAGGATGGTCGCTAATGACGTGATTAACTCAGTTGGGGCCGGTGATTAGCCCGATAACCCTCCTCTTATAGGCTTGGACGTCCTGGGACCAGGCCCAAGAAGGAAACAGTCTTAATGTGCGCCCACGATCATGCGCGCGGGAATAGAAACAAGGGCGTGGCCCTGTTTTCTTGGTCAAGGCAAGTTATGACTGAGATTAATTCCAACAATTCTAACTCTCTTTTTATTTGTCTATGTTGATATAGATGTTGATGGATGTACACACCTTGAACACATATGTGGAAAAATGAATGAAACCTTATAAATTATGATACTGGATCGAAGACTCGCAGCTAAACTAACCAACCGAACTCGACAAATTTTGTAGAAATAAAACATCTTACATAATTGATCTGTTGTTTCTCCGATAAATTGATCACACGAACATTTCAAATTCAATTGATTGTATAATAGAAGCGACAACATTATCTCAACCGTGGCTAAAAAATAGCAACTTGGTTATTTGCTATCAACGAATTGTCTAATAACTTGTCAACATTTCAAATTCAATTGACTGTATAATAGAAACGACAAAATCACAACAACCAACTAAAACCAATCAACGAATCAACAGTTAATGCTAGCAAATAGAATCATCTTTAGCAACTCACAGTAGCATTATAACACTATAATAATATATATGCATGTATGAGATTTTGTAGTAACACGTGGGTATTTTTCTAGTATATATAAACACACATAAATGTGTCATTGTACACTTACCAAGTGTCACATGCATCCTAAGTTTCATCTATAATGAAACTCTCTCTTCTCCCATATCTCTCTGTCTCTTTCTTCGTAAATATACTGGCAAGTCTAACCTACTGTTTCGTCATAGCATTTAATAAGAATAAAACTCTAATAAAATTCCCACGAAGAAGGACCTAAGTATAAAAAACTGTCCTAACTCCTTGGGCGGCTAAAACCAGCCAGCTAAGCTTAGCCACCATTGTCAACGGTCAACGTTGTACTTTAGTCTTGATTTCTAAAATAAAAACCTTTACTTTAGTCATGGTTCTATTATTGTTGCTTCGTAGTCCGAAACAGAATCTCTTCGGTGCACTATTCTTAGCACATCACTGTGTCCGATCCAATCCTCGTTTATTGCTTGTTTCGTGGACAAGTCGCCGATAAGAAAGATTTATATTATTTTTGCTGTTATTATATACAAACATATGCATGATGTGATGATCTGATGAGGCCACAAAATACATGTACGGACCTTGTCGTGTTCCAAGCGGCGTCTGCGCACATGGTTGACTTTTGAGTCGAAGACCAGCAACTCATTATCCGCATGGTGAAGAGGGCGTCTGCGCACATGGTTGACTTTTGAGTCGAAGACCAGCAACTCATTATCCGCATGGTGAAGAGCAGCTCTTGCTATATACCCTTGCTATGTTACAAGCACATCTAGCCAAGCTAGCAACGCAGTCGTCGTCGTTGGGCTTGGAACAGTTCTTCCATTATTGGCACAAACGCCAATAATGGAAGAGCACCACTACCTCTACCTCGGATTGGCTCTCGTGTCGCTGCTCATCGTGCTCGCGAAGCGCCGCCGGTGCGCCCTGACAAGGCTGCCGCCGGGGCCGTGGCAGCTGCCGGTCATCGGCAGCATGCACCACCTCACAGGGCAGCTCCCGCACCGCGCCATGCGGGACCTGGCGCGGCGCCACGGGCCGGTGATGCTGCTGCACATCGGCGAGGTGCCCACGCTGGTGATCTCGTCCCGGGAGGCGGCGCGGGAGGTGATGAAGACGCACGACACCTCGTTCGCGACACGGCAGCTGAGCACCACCGTGCGCGTGCTCACCAACGGCGGCCGGGGCATCAGCTTCGCGCCCTACGGGGACAGCTGGCGCCAGCTCCGCAAGATCTCCATCACGGAGCTCCTCAGCGCGCGACGGGTGCTCTCCTTCCGCGCCATCCGCGAGGAGGAGGTGAGCGCCATGCTGCGCGCGTGCGCCGCGGCAGCGGCGGAGTCGCGGCCCATTGAGATGCGCGCGCGCCTGTCCGCGTTCGTTGCCGACGCCACGGTGCGCGCCGTGATCGGCGACCGGTGCAAGTACCGCGACGTATTCCTGCGGGAGCTCGGCCGCTCCCTCGAGCTCGCGGCCGGGTTCAACCCCGCCGACCTGTGGCCGTCCTCCCGCCTCGTCGGCTGGCTGAGCAGCGCCTTGCGGCGCGCGGAGCAGTGTCGCGACATGGTGTACGGGATCCTTAACGGCATCATCAAGGAGCACCTGGAGAGGATGGAGGGTGGGGGAGGCGCCGGTGCCGCCGGCGAGGCCGAGGACATTCTCGGCGTGCTGCTGAAGATACAGAAGGACGACAGCCTTCCAATCCCGCTCGACATGGACATGCTTAAGTCCTTCATCTTTGTAAGTACTCTTTGCTTGGTAATTACATACTCCTTTTAATCACGTCATAAACTCATAATCATAGGACTTCGATGCCATGTCTTTTTGGCAACGTCTGCCCGTTGCAGGATTATTACGACTCTTGAATTTTTGCAATGCTTTAGTCTTTAGACAGACGACAATGAATCACACTACTCGAACATTATTTCTCAATGTATCGAAATTATATTTTTTTTGAACTAATTTGATTTCTTTACTTAATTAAAAAGCCAGACTTTTTGTCGCCTATGTTCAACTGTAGACTACAAAAGATTCAGCAGTTGACTTTTCGTCAGGCGTGTGGACATAAGTCTGAGAACTCCCTGTATGGGTTCTTACTGTTCAACATAAATGCTGAGAGGTAAAGGTAGTTGGAATAGTGTTTAGAGAATGGGGACAGAGAGTCCATTGGACTCAGCCTAACGCCGTGTTTGTCCAATGTCGTCGACATGTGGTAGATCACTGACGCCCAGTCCCTCTACTCTGCAGGACATATTTGGCGCTGGCAGCGAGACGTCGGCGACCACGCTGGAGTGGGCCATCGTGGAGCTCATCCGCAACCCCAAGGCCATGCGGCGGGCGACGGCCGAGGTCCGCGGCGCCTTTGGCGCCCGCGGGGCCGTGTCCGAGCACGCGCTGGGCGAGCTCCGGTACCTGCACCTCGTCATCCGGGAGACATTACGGCTGCACACGCCGCTGCCGCTGCTGCTGCCGCGCCTGTCCCAGGAGCCGTGCCGAGTGCTGGGCTACGACGTGCCCCCCGGCACCACCGTGCTGGTGAACGCCTGGGCGCTGGGCCGCGACGAGGGCTGCTGGCCCGGCGACCCCGAGGAGTTCCGGCCGGAGCGGTTCGAGGCCGAGGCTAGCGCCGTGGAGTTCAAGGGCGCCGATTTCGAGCTCTTGCCGTTCGGTGCCGGCCGGAGGATGTGCCCCGGGATGTCCTTCGGGCTTGCCAACATCGAGCTCGCGCTCGCCAGCCTGTTATTCCACTTCGACTGGGAAGCGCCAGGCGTGTCCAGCCCCGGCGAGTTCGACATGACCGAGGCGTTTGGCATCACCGCCAGACGCAAGGCCAACCTCCTCCTCCGCCCCATCCTCCGTGTGCCTGTGCCAAGTGTCTAGTCGTCTATGCGGCTATTGACGGAGCAAATGGGGTCACAGCTCGACGGCTCCAAGACCTTTTGCTTGTTCCCTTCATGCGAGTGGCCGTGCCCTGGACTAGCACTACGCCAGTGTTAGTATCTTTGTGCTCATTCTGTCATGCATATATGCATATGGAGTGTACTCTATCCCTTCAGCAAAGAATAAAAAAAGATTGAAATCATGGTTTTGTTCAAATCAAACCATCATGATTTTGACCAAATTTATATTAAAATAATACATTGGTTCTCTAGTATTTGTCACTCGCTAGTTCATTTTTGAACTAAGAAGCGACAAAAATAAAAGAATGGAGAGAGTAAAACTTATGCTATGATGGTGTGACTTATATATACTCGATATCATAAATGTCATACTTTTATATAAATTGGGTTAAGCACATGATGGTGTGACTTAGGATAAAATTAAAATTTTATTCTTCTCTGGATGGAGAGAGTATTATAATTTTACTTTCAATAAAACTATTTTATATTTAAAAAGAGTAAAATGCACGCTGGGTCCTCAAACTTTTGGCCACTTGCCATCCAGGTCCATTAACTGAAAAATTGCACATCTAGGTCTAGGATCTAATGAGGGCACTTAGCCGCCATCCAAAACAGGCCATCTGGGCTGCTGCTGGCGGCGTGGACCTGCCACCGCGCGCCAACGTGGAGATAAACTTGCAAATACCTCCCTGACCTTGTGTCTATCCCACAAGTTATCCTCGTCCCCTCGCATTCTTCGTCGAAAGAGAAAGGCAAGGCGGGAGAGGCGGAGGCGACGCGGCGGCTGGTGATAATCGGATGCTGTCGAGGACCAGAGCAAGTCAGTGAAGGCAAGGACACGGGGAGGCGAATCCATGTCGCCGCGGCGCTCCCCAACCAGTTGTGCCCTGGCGGTGCGATTGCGTGAGGAAGGCAACCCCCCCTCCGGTGTGCGGTGAGTGAATTGATGCCGTCATTCTCCACTAGGTTAATGATCTTTCTGCAATCGAAGTTGAAGTCTTGGCACAAATGAGTAAAAGATCCAACATTTGTGTTAGGTTTAGGGTTTTGGTAAAATCCTAATGCAATTGGGGATGGTTTTGTTCTTAGTTTTAGGTGATGGTGACACTAGTTTCAGTATAGAGGTTCACCACGATGGCTTTTTCTGTGGTTATGGAACACATCGATCATATTTGAATGAGAAGGTGTCATGGATTGATGATGTGAAACCAAATTTCTAGAGCATGTTGGGGATTGGTCATGTTATATCCATGCTTGATCACAGCTTGCTCAGTCGAACTTGAAAGTGTATTGGCTGTTACCTGGTAGAGATTTGTCTGATGGCCTGCGCATAATCAATAGTGAAGATGATGCTTTAGTTACGCAACAAGTGGCTCACAAAAAACCTCCAGAAAGTAGAAAGTTTGTCTTGTACTTTGATCATCACAACCATGTGGCAAGAAACAATAATTGGGATGACATTGTTCTGAATCCAAAGAGCAACTTGCCCCCAGTGTTCAGTCCTAGGAAGGTTGAGAAGTTACCTGAATTCTATAATGATATCCCAATCGCTGATGATATTTGTGAAGTGGAGGCAAGCAGTGACGGTGGAGGTAGTGTCACAGGCAGTGAAGCAGACAGTAGTGACCCAGATTTTGTTGACTCCGATAATGACATAGTTGAGGATGATGATAACCTATTCTATGACTGTGTGGATGACAATGGTGCTGGAGATCAACATCAAGAGGTAGAGCAAAGAGTAGAGCAGATAAGAAGCAATGGGATGAAGTTGACACTGATGAAGAAGAGCTAGAGTTGCCTGAATCAGATGAAGAAGGTGGTGTTGGGCAGAATTTGAGCTCTTTCAAACCTGAGGATATGAGCAATCCAAAGTTCAAGATAGGGATGAGGTTCCCTACTGTTCAGGTACAGAGGCATGCTATAACTGAGTACAGTTTGAAGAATAGAGTTGATATCAAACTACCAAGGAATGACAAAACAAGAGTGTAGGGGCATTGTGCTACTGGCTGTCCTTGGATGATTTATGCCTCATTTGATAGCAGAACCAGTTATTTCTTAGTGAAGAAATATGTTGGCCAGCACACATGTAGTAGGCAATGGACCCTCAAGAGGTGTATAGGCAAGTGGCTTGCTGAGAAGTACATGGACAGGTTTAGAGCAGATGGGAAGATGACACTAACAAACTTTGCTAGGATAGTGCAGCTTGAGTGAATTTTACTCCTTCCAAGATGAAGTTGTCAAGGGCAAGAAGAATGGCACTTAACAAGATATATGGGGATGAGGTTCAACAATACAACAAGCTGTGGGATTATGCACATGAGTTGAGGAGGTCCAACCCTAGCAGCTCTTTATACCTTAACTTAAGTGATGGATGCTTTAGTTCCCTTTATATGTCACTAGATGCATGTAAGAGGGGCTTTTTGGAAGGATGCAGACCACTGATATGCCTAGATGGTTGCCATCTGAAAATTAAGTTTGGAGGTATATTGCTCACTGCTGTTGGCATTGACCCTAATGATTCTATTTTTCCAATTGCCATGGCTGTGGTAGAAGTAGAATCACTAGCTAGCTGGAAGTGGTTCTTGGATACTTTAAAGAAAGATTTGGGAATTGACAACACTAGACCTTGGGCTATCATGACAGATAAACAGAAGGGACTGATTCCAGCTGTACAGCAAATATTCCCTAACTCAGAGCATAGGTTCTGTGTCAGGCATTTGTATTCAAATTTCGAGGGCCATTTCAAGGGAGAAAACTTGAAGGAGCAGCTATGGGCATGTGCTAGATCATGTACTGTGGAGAGGTGGTAGAGAAACATGGACAAGATGAAGGCTCTAAACAAAGGTGCACATGATTGGCTAGAAAAGATGCCACCCAACACATGGGTGAAGGCATTTTTCAGTGAGTACCCTAAGTGTGATATCCTGCTGAATAACTGTTGTGAAGTGTTCAACAGTTACATATTGGAAGCAAGGGAGCTGCCAATCCTGACCATGTTGCAGAGGATTAAGAGTCAATTGATGACCAGGCATTACAACAAACAAAAAGAGCTTGCAGAAAATTGGCAAGGACTAGAGGTATGCCCCAAGATTAGGAAGAAGATTGAGAGAAATGCAGAGTTTGCCAACACTTGCTATGTCCTACCTGCAGGACAAGGCATATTTGAGGTTCAAGACAGAGACATAAAGTATAGTGTTGACATAATAGCAAAACATTGTGACTGCAGGAGGTGGGACCTGTCTGGTATACCTTGCAGCCATGCAATCTCCTGCCTAAGACATGATAGGATACCTCAAGAATCTGTTGTGCCACACTGCTACACCATTCAGGCATTCCAAATGGCTTATGCAAACAACATTATGCCCTGTGCGGACCAGTCCACTTGGGAATATGTGGGAGGCATTGAGGTGAAACCACCAATATATGAGAAGAAGGTTGGGAGGCCACCTAAAGCTAGAAGAAGGGCACCATATGAAGTACAAGGTTCAAATGGACCTAAACTGTCTAAACATGGTGTGGAGATGCATTGCAGTCATTGTAGGGGGACTGGGCATAACATAGCCACATGTCAAAGGAAGCAAGATGGATTTCCAGCCACTGAATTACATGATCAGCAGGAGGTTCCACACACACACACACACACATCAGGAGGAGGAATACCAAGAGGTAGGCAAAGTCCAGCATTTCTGTTTGCTAACTACATGGCTACCATCATTTATGTTTGCTAATTACTATCAATTCAATTGTACAAGGTCATTGCACATGATGAAATACCTGAAGGGCTTTTGTCACAGCTTTCCACACCCATGGTATCCCAGCTAATGGAAGAGGTACAACCACTACAACCATTGTCACTATTTCTGTTCTACTCTCATAATATCCTAACTATCTGCTTTTGTAGGCTTCCCAATCAAAAAGGGATGAGGTGTCGGCACAGCCATTGCCTGACAGCTCATACATCCTAGCCAATCTTCCACCTGCAAGGGCTGCAGCAACAACCACTGCAACCAAGGCAGGGCAAGCCAAAAAAACGCAAGGCCTATGCACCCAGGAAGCAGACAGGATCACCGAGGATGAAGTCAGGAGCAGCAAAGAAAAGCCAAGTGGGCACCAAGGGAGAAGGAAGCAACCAGCAGGGACACCAAGGAGGCAGGACCAAGAAAGCACCAAGATTGAGTTCAGATACAGTGCCTTGATCTGTTGGCTTGATCTATTGCAGAACAACAAACTGTTATGCTCTGTAAAGTCTTTTGGATGATATGTCCACATACAGTGGTTTCATGTGTTGCATTTTGGCTAGGTTCACATTCAATGGTTTCATGCTCTGTAATGTCTTTTGGATGATACATTTGACCCAGAAACCTGTTATGGCCATGTATTTAGTCCCTGGTATGAATAGATGATCAATGTCACACAAGTTCTATTTTGTTCTATCATGGCCACTAAAATCTCAACATATTGTAGAGGCATAACATTCAGAGTTTACATTTCAGATTCAACATCAACTAACACAGTATAACATTCATACTATTTCACCAACACAACAAGCACACCTACAATCACACAGAAAGCAACACCTATTTGGCAAACCAACCCAAGCTGACCAATGCTAATCAACTTTGAACATTTCACGTCCAAACTGCCAAGTGCATTCTTCAAGCCTTGAACATCAGCATTTACAAATGCTATTCCACTTTGCAATGCCTCAACTTCTTCTTTTACCCTATCTAATTCAGTTTGTAGCCTTCCAACTTGCTCCACCAGAGTAGGGGCAGTCTGCTCCATCTTCAGTCCAAACTTTCTTCCAACTTCCACTTCAATATGGCCAAGAACTCCACGGTTCTGTAGAAATTTCTCATACTTCTTGGCCAACAAGTAAAAAGAGCATGTTCCAGGCACCTATGAACGAGTTTACAAGCAATGATTAACTACAATTTCCATCCAAACCAAATCAACCGAGCCGAATGAGTACAGACCAATAGAGAGAGAGGCTTACATCCTTCTCATGGAGGCGACACTTGAAGAAGATTTGCCCAGGGATCTTAGATAGATCCGACGCCCTCAGTTCCATGACCTCGTCGCCGCACTTTGGGCACGGGACCAGGGGTAGCCCTGTGCGCATCCCTACCTTGCATCCCGCGGTCAGCCCTGTCACCGCTCCTTGAGCCGCTCTACGGTGACTAGATGAAGAGCTCCCCAACGACATCCTTTGCTTCTTGCTGCATACAAGGAGGAGGTCTGCAATCGTAGTGAACGGCAGCGCCAATCGCAGGTCTCGGCGGTGGCTGCCCGGCTGCAAGGCAAAGGAGAGAGGAGAGGTGAGGAGAGGAGAGGAGAGGTTGTTCGTGTGCGATAACTATAAACCCTAGGGGTTTCTTTACAATTATCCTAAGCCCCACATGCCACCCTGTCCACATTGGCGTGCGGTGGCAGGTCCACGCCAGCAGCAGCAGCCCAGGTGTCCTGTTTTGGTTGGCGGCTAAGCGCCCTCATTAGATCCTGGACCTAGATGTGCAATTTTTCAGTTAATGGACCTAGATGGGAAGTGGGGAAAAGTTTGAGGACCCAGCGTGCATTTTACTCTATTACAATTAAGCAATGCATATACATTATTCCTTAATCCACACAAAAAGCTTAACCGCGTGCTTATCTTGCCAAACATCAAATGGCGTACACTTTGACTGAACAACACGAAATACGAGTAATATAAAAGCACACTAAAAATAGCACGTACATAATTTGATTACCGTCATCCGGGCATACAAACAAGTCCTTGGTTTTCTAAACCCAATTATTTTTGTCTTTAACTATCTATGCCTAAGATCATATTTAGATTGACAAGACAATTTTCGCACGTTAAGGCTATCTCCAGCGCTTCCCCATACCTCCATCCCCATCACTATTCCAACTACCCCTCTCTGTTTATAGTGCCGTAACAGTGTAAAATTTAATTTTGCAGAACCAATACAAGGGAACCGCTAGATTCAGCCTAAACATTAGGAAATTACTTACATAATATATACTACACACTCTCCCTTCAATCAGGAATAGAAGTAATACTTGGCCTTTTTAAGTCAACCTTCTCACTTGTTCAACAAATACTTTTCATGTGTTGTGTTGTGCATTTTTAAAGTTTTTATAAAGCTATTCCCAGGGAGATTTTTATTTTCATTAAATGCATTGAGACATCAATATCGTTGGTGGCATGACAGTATATTTATGAAGAGAGTGATAAAAAAGTTTCATAGGAGAAGAGAGAGTTTCATGCAGATAAAACTTAGGATGCACATGTACCAAGATAAAACTGAATGTGACACTTTTGGTAATTGTGCAATGAAACACCCCCATAGGAAATCAATTCTAAGAGGTTTTTGCTATCTTTTGCACTAAAAGTACTATCCTTGGCCATGATTCATAACTGAACTTTTGGTCAATCCCATTTAGACCCTATTTGGATACACCTCAGCTAGTTGCCAGCTAATTTTTAGTCCACACTCTAACTAAAATTTAGTTGTTAACTGAGAGGACCTAGCTAATAGCAGCTAATTGTGAAAAATGACCTAATTACTAAGAATCCAATCATGTATGAGCTGCAGTATCCAAACATGTCTAGCTATTTTTTGCTAACTACACCATCCATCTTAATTTATAGGTCGTTTGACGTTTTTGACACCAAGTTTGACCGGTCCGTCATATTCAAAAAATTTCACAATTATTATTTATTTTCATTGTGATTTAGTCTTACGTATAATATATTTTAACTATGAATCAAAAAATTTCACAATTATCATTTATTTTCATTGTGATTTAGTCTTACGTATAATATATTTTAACTATGAATTGAAATTTTTGACTTTTTAGCAAATATTTTTTAATAAGACAAGCCAGTCAAACTTGGTGTCAAAAAAATCAAACGACCTATAAATTGGGATGAAGGTCACCGATGAGGAGGAGGTGGTGGAGAATTAAGACGGGGAGCAAAAGGGATTAATAATTTACAGGTAGCCTGTGTGTGCAGGATCTAGCTACCTAGCTAAAAGCTGGATGTTAGCCCATCTACTGCACAGCCTCGATGTGGGCCAAGCACAAGAGATAGGAGGCCCAATACAAGAGTAGTTGGTGATGAGTGGGTGTCTTGCTTGCAGGCAAGTAATGGGCCGTGACCCACGTAATAGCTATATAGAGGAGAAAGAGAAGAGGGGAGAGATAACTTTGAACATGAACTTGTATTCTAAATCCTATCCCAACTAATCATTCCTCCACCCGAACCTATCTGTTCTTCTTCTTCTCCACCAAATCCTTCCTCTGTATGCTAACAGTTGGTATCAGACACATAGATCCTTATTGCTTTCCTCACATCGCCGCTCTGATCGCATTGGCAATCGGATTTGGTTGGGTCGAATTCGGTTCTAGATCATATGCTTCAGAATTTTGAATTCCCTGTGATTTCAATCCTCGCTGTGTGATTTGTGGTAGATTCCAAATCCTGGAACCTCATCAAATCCACCACGAACACTACACCAGATTCCGCCGTAATCTCTCCTCCACCACGGGGCCAGATCTCAAAGCGCTTCTCAATGAGATGACCAAGCGTTTGGACGAACACGACGCCAAGTTCGTTCAGTACTTGGCAGATCACGACCGCAAGCTTGACCAGTGTCTCGTGGAGCATGACTCCAAGATGGGTCAGGATCTCGTCAACCTCGACACCACCAGGTCTCATCGCTTCAAGGACTTCTCCGACAATCACGCCGACCGTGTCGCCACGCTTGAGAGGCGGCCGTCTCGTTCGAGCAGTGGCACCCGGGTGTGGAGAGCTCGGTGGAGGATCTACGCCTCAAAGTGAAAAAGCTATCCAAGCATTGGGATCGAGCTGTGATGGACTCTACTTCCGGATCCAGCATCATGGGATCCGCTCCGTCGGTTGCCGGAACAGTCGACACGGCCCTAGGGCACGGCCATGAACAAATTAACCGGGTAAATGGATCAGGGGTCGTTACGACTCTGCATCCTCACCCGGTCAAGAGTAAGTTTGATTCCACATCTATGCCTCACAATTCTGTGGAACCTCATGAGGATACTTCTCATCATATATGGGAATCGGGTGGTTGTAGTTCCTCCATTGGTCGCTTGCCTAAACTGCAATTTCCTATGTTTGATGGGTCCCAACCTCGTCTCTGGCTCAAACGTAGTGAGGACTATTTTAGCCTGTATGGAGTTGAGCATCTATGTGGATTAGAGTAGCTACTCTGCACTTTTCTTCCACAGCGGCCTGTTGGTTGCAGTCTGTGGAAAGGAGATTAGCATCCTGCACTTGGTCTCAATTTTCCAGTATGGTATTGGAGCGATTTGGGAAGGTGCAGGAATATATTGAGCAATTCTCTGAGCTCATGGATCAGTTGTCTGCTTATGAGTCTCACAATGATCCCATTTACTATACCACTAGATTCATCGATGGGTTAAATGATGATATCCGTCCTGCTGTTTTTGCGCAACGGCCTGTCAATTTGGATACAGCTTTCCTTATTGCCCAATTGCAGGAAGAAGTGGGATATTCTCTCAAGAAGAAGGAATTTTGTCGAAGCGATGGGTTTTCTACTATGAAGCCTGGCAAAACGGCATACCCATTGCCTTTGCATCCTCTGAAAAATGAAGTTTTTGTACAGAACCCGCCAAAAGCTAAAGCACCAATCAAGTCAGCTGAAGAACGGTGGTCAGCATTGCGGGCCTTTTGGCGTGCCAAAGGTTTATGTTAGTTCTGTGCTGAAAAATGGAACCGTGGCCACAAATGTGCTGATATGGTATAGCTTAATGTTATGCAAGAGATGCTTGACTTGTTTCAAATTCCAGTTGACACTCACTCTGATCATAGTGATAATGAAAAGCCTTCAGAGTAGCCATCTGATCAGTTATTTCTAACACTTTCAGCGGCAGCAATTTCTGGTGCAGCTTCTTCCAAGACTCTCTGTTTGCAGGGACAAATTCAGGGGCACATGATAACCATCTTAGTAGATTCTGGAAGTTCATATACTTTCATTGGTACCCATGTGGCTTCTCAACTCATTGGAATTCAATCTGTGGTTACACCCTTATAGGTGCAAGTTGTTAATGGCCAGCTTCTGCAATGTTCTTCTCACTTTCCTAGTGCTTCATGGTATGTCCATTAGTATAATTTCTGTTCAGATCTCAAGGTATTACCATTGTCTGCCTATGACATGATATTAGGATTGATTGGTTGGACAAGCACAGTCCCATGAAAGTACATTGGTGACAAAAATGGCTTTCCAATCCATATAACAGTTCAACTGTCATTCTTTATGGCATGTTACCTCAGCTACCTGAAGCATCACTTTTTCAAGTGTGTGCTGTTGATTCTGCTGTTGACACTGCTGCAGCATCTCAACTGCTAGAGATTCAAGGTCTCTTAGAGGAATTCAGTAGTCTAGTTGCTGTTCCTGCAGGATTACCTCTACCTCATGATTGTGACCATGCCATTCCATTAATTCCTGGCACATCACCAGTATTCATCTGACCCTATCGTTTAACACCTGCACTCAAAGATGAAGTGGAAGTACAAATCAAGGAAATGCTCCATTCAGGGGTCATTCAGAAAAGCACAAGCCCATTTTCTTCAGTAGTGCTCTTAGTAAAGAAGAAAGATAATACCTGGAGTTTTTGTGTGGACTACAGGCAGTTAAATGCTATTACAGTTAAAAGTAAATATCCAGTCCCAATAATTGATGAGTTACTGGATGAGCTTTCTGGTTCTCAATGGTTTTCTAAGTTGGATCTCAGGGCCGGCTATCATCAGATATGTATGAAGCTAGGAGAAGAACCTAAAACAACATCCAAACTCATCTAGGCCATTTTGAATTCAGATTCATGCCTTTTGGATTGACAGGAGCACCAAGAACATTCTTGTCAGCTATGAATGCTACTTTGGGGCCCTATCTTAGGAAGTTTGTACTGATTTTCTTTGATGATATACTCATATATAGCAAAACCTATGAAGATCATTTAGTACATCTGTGCATGACATTTGATCTTCTTCAACGAGATCAATGGTTGGTTAAGCTATCTAAATGTGCTTTTGCTCAGAGCAGTATTGCCCATCTGGGCCATGTCATAAGTGCTCAAGGAGTGGCTACTGACCCAGCCAAGGTGACTGCTATCACACAATGACCAGTTCCTACTTCAGCAAAGGAACTACGGAGTTTTCTTGGGCTTGCTGGTTATTATCGCAAATATATATGTCATTTTTGCATTATGGCCAAACCACTCAATGATCTACTCAAGAAAGGAACAATGTTTGTATGGACATCGGTACATTCATCTTCTTTTGAAGCTCTCAAGCAAGCCTTATCTCAAGCTCCAGTATTGGTTCTTCTGGACTTCTCCAGACCCTTTTTGAAACTGATGCTAGTGGTTCAGGGATTGGAGCTGTCCTAATGCAAGATGGTCACCCATTGGCCTTCATCAGTAAACCATTAGGTCCTCGTTCTTTGGGTTTGTTGACCTATGAAAAGGAATACATGGCCATTCTTTTCGCTGTGGAGCAATGGAGAGCTTATTTACAACATGGCGAGTTCATCGTCTTTACTGATCAGAAAAGCTTGGTTCAGCTCACTGATCAACGACTCCATACTCATTGGCAACGAAAAGTGTTTTCTAAACTGTTGGGCCTGCAGTACAAGGTGGTGTATAAAAAAGGGTCTGATAATCGGGTCGCGGATGCTCTATCTCGCTATCCTGTCGCTACGACGCAGTGTGCTGCAATTTCAAAAGTGTGCCTTTCTGGATTCAAGAGGTGTTGGACAGCTATGCTGGTTATCCATTTTCAACTGACCTCTTGACCAAGCTGAGTATAGCTCTAGATTTTGTTCCAAGGTTTTCTCTATCTCAAGGCATTTTACAGTTTCATAATCGTATTTGGATAGGCCGTTCCCCCTGCTCTACGGCTTAAATTGATTCAAGCTTTCCACAGCAGTGCAGTTGGCGGCCACTCGGGCATACCAGTAACTTATGGTCGTATGAAAAAGCTGTTTGCCTGGTCTGGTATGAAGAAAGAAGTCATTACTTTTGTTCAGTCTTGCTTGACTTGCCAACCATCCAAACCTGATCGCCAGTGTCTGCCGGGATCACTCCAGCCGTTACCGGTTCCTACACAAGCGTGGCAGATTGTGTCTCTGGATTTCATTGAAGGACTTCCTTTGTCAGGTCATGCCAATTGTATTCTGGTGGTGGTGGATTCATTCACAAAATATGGACATTTCATTCTCTTACACCATCCATTTACGGCTGTGACGGTAGCTAAAGCTTTCCTGCATAATGTGTATCGCCTCCATGGTATGCCTGAGCAACTGGTGTCTGATCGGGATCGCATATTCACTAGTACCTTGTGGAAAGAACTATTTCGATTGGCTGATGTCAAGCTGGCCATGAGCACCAGCTACCATCCGCAATCAGATGGCCAGACTGAGCATCTGAATCAGACGCTGGAAACATTTTTGAGGTGTTTCGTCAATGCTTGTCCTGCTAAGTGGTCTCATTGGCCGTCTTTGGTTGAATATTGGTACAATACCAACCCAAATTCTGCTACTGGGTATTCTCCATTTGAAGTTCTGTATGCTTACCCACCTAATCATTTTGGTATATCGTCTCTGGATTCAGTCTCTGCTACTACTCCAGTTGATCTATCCACTTGGTTACAAGAGCGCCGGCTCATGGAACAATTGGTGCAGCAACATTTGGCTCGTGCTAAACATCGCATGAAGAAACAAGCAGATAAGCATGGCTCTGAGAGTTCATTTGCTATAGGTGACATGGTTTTTGTCAAATTGCAACCATATGTTCAGTCATCTCTTTCAGCACGCTCTAATCAAAAGTTGGCATTTCGGTTCTTTGGACCATTGCAAGTCCTAGAACGTGTGGGTGCTGTGGCCTATCGTCTGGCATTACCGGCTACTACTTCTTTTCACCCGGTGTTCCATGTCTCCCAATTGAAGAAGGCTGTTCTTCCTCCACATTAGGTATCTGCAACTCTTCCACCTGACTTGGATGAGCTTCGTGTTCCAGAAAAGCTGTTACAGCATCACCAAATCTTGGACGACAACAAAATGGTGGAGCAAGTGTTGGTGCAGTGGTCAAATTGGCCAGCTTCTATGGCGACCTGGGAAGATAAAGTGAGATTACAACAAGCATTTCTGCGTGCGCCTGCTTGGGGTCAAGCAGGTACTCGAGACCCGAGGAATGTTAGCCCATCTACTACACAGCCTCGACGTGGGCCAAGCAAAAGAGATAGGAGGCCCAATACAAGAGTAGTTGGTGATGAGTGGATGTCCTATGTAATAGCTATATAGGGGAGAAAGAGAAGAGGGGAGAGATAACTTTGAACATGAACTTGTATCCTGAATCCTATCCCAACTAATCATTCCTCCGCCCAAACCTATCTGTTCTTCTTCTCTACCAAATCCATCCTCTGTATGCTAACACTGGAGCAGTTTTGTCTCTGTGTGATCTGCCTACACTTCATCTTATTAAATCATCCCACCAAATTTCATTAAATCATCTCATGACGCAGGAGCACTTTTGACCACATCATTCCTCATTACTAGGATGAGGAAAGGTATCGTCACCAAATTTCATTAAATCATCTCACGATACATCACTTCATCTCGAATAATATAGTTTGATTCCTGAAACAAGCACTTCCTAAGAGATCAAATATATCATAGCCCCTGACATAAAAGTAGTAAAATAATAGCAGGATTAAAAAAATAATACTATAATCAGTTAAGAATCAATAAAAGGGTAAAACAACTGTTCAAAGGTATCAGTTTTATGTCAATGGTCGAGTGCCTACTGTGGTAATGGTAAATCGGACAAAACCAGCAAAAGCAGGTGATTTTTGAACAAAATTCATCAAAAGTTCAAATAAAAAATAAACTTCTACCGGTCTTCACTAGTTTCACAAAAACAAACTGGTAGTCGCCGGTGTTTTGGAATCCCGCCCGAAGGCATACCCGAGTTCACTATTTTTTAGTTCCAGTGAACATGGATAGTGAACAAAATATGCGGCACGCTCAATGTGAATCACTTCTCAGATTTTTTATTCGCATACTGATAGGAATACTCCTCCCATTTTTTATTTGTCATATTATAGTTTAAAAATGAACGAGCCAACGATTAATATTCGAGAATGGAGGTCGTACAACAATATTTTCTTCGTTCTCCAAAGATGGCGTTTCTATTTTGATTAACCGTGAAATGCATTGTTTTTGTTAATTATGTAAGAAATATGGATACGTTTTATATAAAATTTTTAAATGAGTAAAATGCACGCTGGGTCCTCAAACTTTTCCCCACTTCCCATCTAAGTCCATTAACTGAAAAATTGCACATCTAGGTCCAGGATCTAATGAGGGCGCTTAGCCGCCATCCAAAACAGGCCACCTGGGCTGCTGCTGCTGGCGTGGACCTGCCACCGCATGCCAACGTGGACAGGGTGGCATGTGGGTCTTAGGATAATTGTAAAGAAACCCCTAGGGTTTATAGTTATCGCACACGAACAACCTCTCCTCTCCTCTCCTCTCCTCTCCTCTCTCCTTTGCCTTGCAGCCGGGCAGCCTCCGCCGAGACCTGCGATTGGTGCCGCCGTTCACTGCGATTGCAAACCTCCTCCTTGTATGTAGCAAGAAGCAAAGGATGTCGTTGGGGAGCTCTTCATCTAGTCACCATAGAGCGGCTCAAGGAGCGGTGACAGGGCTGACCGCGGGATGCAAGGTAGGGATGCGCACAGGGCTGCCCCTGGTCCCGTGCCCAAAGTGCGGCGACGAGGTCGTGGAACTGAGGGCGTCGGATCTATCTAAGATCCCTGGGCAAATCTTCTTCAAGTGTCGCCTCCATGAGAAGGATGTAAGCCCCTCTCTCTATTGGTCTGTACTCATTCGGCTCGGTTGATTTGGTTTGGATGGAAATTGTAGTTAATCATTACTTGTAAACTCGTTCATAGGTGCCTGGAACATGCCCTTTTTACTTGTTGGCCGAGAAATATGAGAAATTTTTACAGAACTGTGGAGTTCTTGGCCATAATGAAGTGGAAGTTGGAAGAAAGTTTGGACTGAAGATGGAGCATACTGCCCCTACTCTGGTGGAGCAAGTTGGAAGGCTGCAGACTGAATTAGATAGGGTAAAATAAGAAGTTGAGGCATTGCAAAGTGGAATAGCATATGTAAATGCTGATGTTCAAGGCTTGAAGAATGCACTTGGCAGTTTGGACGTGAAATGTTCAAAGTTGATTAGCATTGGTCAGCTTGGGTTGGTTTGCCAGATAGGTGTTGCTTTTTGTGTGATTGTAGGTGTGCTTGTTGTGTTGGTGAAATAGTATGAATGTTATACTGTGTTAGTTGATGTTGAATCTGAAATGTAAACTCTGAATGTTATGCCTCTACAATATGTTGAGATTTTAGTGGCCATGATAGAACAAAATAGAACTTGTGTGACATTGATCATCTATTCATACCAGGGACTAAATACATGGCCATAACAATTTCCTGGGTCAAATGTATTATCCAAAAGACATTACAGAGCGTGAAACCACTGAATGTGAACCTAGCCAAAATGCAACACATGAAACCACTGTATGTGGACATATCATCCAAAAGACTTTACAGAGCATAACAGTTTGTTGTTCTGCAATAGATCAAACCAACAGATCAAGGCACTGTATCTGAACTCAATCTAAACACAAAAGAAATCTAGTATAGCACAGGCTCTAAACTACAGATCAAGCCTAGTTGGTGCTTTCTTGGTCCTGCCTCCTTGGTGTCCCTGCTGGTTGCTTCCTTCTCCCTTGGTGCCCACTTGGCTTTTCTTTGCTGCTCCTGACTTCATCCTCGGTGATCCTGTCTGCTTCCTGGGTGCATAGGCCTTGCGTTTTTTGGCTTGCCCTGCCTTGGTTGCAGTGGTTGTTGCTACAGCCCTTGCAGGTGGAAGATTGGCTAGGATGTATGAGCTGTCAGGCAATGGTTGTGCCGACACCTCATCCCTTTTTGATTGGGAAGCCTACACAAGCAGATAGTTAGGATATTATGAGAGTAGAACAGAAATAGTGACAATGGTTGCAGTGGTTGTACCTCTTCCATTAGCTGGGATACCATGGGCGTGGAAAGCTGTGACAAAAGCCCTTCAGGTATTTCATCATGTGCAATGACCTTGTACAATTGAATTGATAGTAATTAGCAAACAGAAATTATGGTAGCCATGTAGTTAACAAACAGAAATGCTGGACTTTGCCTACCTCTTGGTATTCCTCCTGCTGATGTGTGTGTGTGGGTGGAACCTCCTACTGATCATGTAATTCAGTGGCTGGAAATCCATCTTGCTTCCTTTGACATGTGGCTATGTTATGCCCAGTCCCCCTACAGTGACTGCAATGCATCTCCACGCCATGTTTAGATAGTTTAGGTCCATTTGAACCTTGTACTTCATATGGTGCCCTTCTTCTAGCTTTAGGTGGCCTCCCAACCTTCCTCTCATATACTGGTGGTTTCACCTCAATGCCTCGCACATGTTCCCAAGTGGACTGGTCTGCACAGGGCATAATGTTGTTTGCATAAGCCATTTGGAATGCCTGAATGGTGTAGTAGTGTGGCACAACTGATTCTTGAGGTATCCTATCATGTCTTAGGCAGGAGATTGCATGGCTGCAAGGTATACCAGATAGGTCACACCTCCTGCAGTCACAATTTTTTGCTATTATGTCAACAGTATACTTCATGTCTCTATCTTGAACCTCAAATATGCCTTCTCCTGCAGGTAGGACATAGCAAGTGTTGGCAAACTCTGCATTTCTCTCAATCTTCTTCCTAATCTTGGGGCATACCTCTAGTCCTTGCCACTTTTCTGCAAGCCCTTTTTGTTTGTTGTAATGCCTGGTCATCAATTGACTCTTAATCCTCTGCAACATGGTCAAGATTGGCAGCTCCCTTGCTTCCAATATGTAACTGATGAACACTTCACAACAGTTATTCAGCAGGATATCACACTTAGGGTACTCACTAAAAAATGCCTTCACCCATGTGTTGGGTGGCATCATTTCTAACCAGTCATGTGCACCTTTGTTTAGAGCCTTCATCTTGTCCATATTTCTCTGCCACCTCTCCACAGTACATGATCTAGCACATGCCCAAAGCTGCTCCTTCAAGTTTTCTCCCTTGAAATGGCCCTTGAAATTTGAATACAAATGCCTAACACAGAACCTATGCTCTGAGTTAGGGAAAATTTGCTGTACAGCTGGAATCAGTCCCTTCTGTTTATCTGTCATGATAGCCCAAGGTCCAGTGTTGTCAATTCCCAAATCTTTCTTTAAAGTATCCAAGAACCACTTCCAGCTAGCTAGTGATTCTACTTCTACCACAGCCATGGCAATTGGAAAAATAGAATCATTAGGGTCAATGCCAACAGCAGTGAGCAATATACCTCCAAACTTAGTTTTCAGATGGCAACCATCTAGGCATATCAGTGGTCTGCATCCTTCCAAAAAGCCCCTCTTACATGCATCTAGTGACATATAAAGGGAACTAAAGCATCCATCACTTAAGTTAAGGTATAAAGAGCTGCCAGGGTTGGACCTCCTCAACTCATGTGCATAATCCCACAGCTTGTTGTATTGTTGAACCTCATCCCCATATATCTTGTTAAGTGCCATTCTTCTTGCCCTTGACAACTTCATCCTGGAAGGAGTAAAATTCCACTCAAGCTGCACTGTCCTAGCAAAGTTTGTTAGTGTCATCTTCTCATCTGCTCTAAACCTGTCCATGTACTTCTCAGCAAGCCACTTGCCTTTACACCTCTTGAGGGTCCATTGCCTACTACATGTGTGCTGGCCAACATATTTCTTCACTAAGAAACAACTGGTTCTGCTATCAAATGAGGCATAAATCATCCAAGGACAGCCAGTAGCACAATGCCCCTGCACTCTTGTTTTGTCATTCCTTGGTAGTTTGATATCAACTCTATTCTTCAAACTGTACTCAATTATAGCTTGCCTCAGTACCTGGACAGTAGGGAACCTCATCCCTATCTTGAACTTTGGATTGCTCATATCCTCAGGTTTGAAAGAGCTCAAATTCTGCCCAACACCACCTTCTTCATCTGATTCAGGCAACTCTAGCTCTTCTTCATCAGTGTCAACTTCATCCCATTGCTTCTTATCTGCTCTACTCTTTGCTCTACCTCTTGATGTTGATCTACCAGCACCATTGTCATCCACACAGTCATAGAATAGGTCATCATCATCCTCAACTATGTCATTATCGGAGTCAACAAAATCTGGGTCACTACTGTCTGCTTCACTGCCTGTGACACTACCTCCACCATCACTGCTTGCCTCCACTTCACAAATATCATCAGCGATTGGGATATCATTATAGAATTCAGGTAACTTCTCAACCTTCCTAGGACTGAACACTGGGGGCAAGTTGCACTTTGGATTCAGAACAATGTCATCCCAATTATTGTTTCTTGCCACATGGTTGTGATGATCAGAGTACAAGACAAACTTTTTACTTTCTGGAGGTTTTTTGTGAGCCACTTGTTGCATAACTAAAGCATCATCTTCACTATTGATTATGCGCAGGCCATCAGACAAATCTCTACCAGGTAACAGCACTTTCAAGTTACGACTGAGCAAGCTGTAATCAAGCATGGATATAACATGATCAATCCCCAACATGCTCCAGAAATCTGGTTTCACATCATCAATCCATGACACCTTCTCATTCAAATATGATCGATGTGTTCCATAACCACAGAAAAAGCCATCGTGGTGAACCTCTATACTGAAACTAGTGTCACCATCACCTAAAACCAAGAACAAAACCACCCCCAATTGCATTAGGATTTTACTAAAACCCTAAACCTAACACAAACGTTGCATCTTTTACTCATTTGTGCCAAGACTTCAACTTCAATTGCAGAAAGATCATTAACCTAGTGGAGAATGATGGCATCAATTCACTCACCGTACACCGGAGGGGGGTTGCCTTCCTCACGCAATCGCACCGCCAGGGCGCAACTAGTTGGGGAGCGCCGCGGCGACATGGATTCGCCTCCCCATGTCCTTGCCTTCAGTGACTTGCTCTGGTCCTTGACAGCATCCGATTATCACCAGCCACCGCCGCCGCGTCGCCTCCGCCTCTCCCGCCTTGCCTTTCTCTTTCGACGAAGAATGCGAGGGGACGAGGATAACTTGTGGGATAGACACAAGGTCAGGGAGGTATTTGCAAGTTTATCTCCACGTTGGCGTGCGGTGGCAGGTCCACGCCAGCAGCAGCAGCCCAGGTGTCCTGTTTTGGATGGCGGCTAAGCGCCCTCATTAGATCCTGGACTTAGATGTGCAATTTTTCAGTTAATGTACCTGGATGGGAAGTGGCCAAAAGTTTGAGGACCCAGCATGCATTTTACTCATTGTAATATGTGTCGCGCGCAAGAATAGAGGAATTAAAATTGGGAAGGTTTAGGTCCACTGAGAAATACGTGTCAATGGTCATCATGCGCATAACTTATTAGTGGATACATATAGACCATATGATACACGAGCGATTTACGCACATAGGTTTATGAACTAGGCAAAAGAGGCATCTTGGCATGCAGATTCGTATGGGTCAATGACCCATTACCCAAAATATTAAATCTAGTGTAAATACCCAACAAAATGACCCAGTAAAATGTGGTGCCAAATGGTGTTAATTGCTTTGGGTCACCTGGGTAACCCAACCGATACACCGCGCCGCTCATCCGCCATCTGCCTCGCATGCTCCATCGCCGGCGGCCCGCCCTCCTCCTCTCTCCTCCCTGCTGCCATAGCTTCCATCCCCTTCGGAGGTGTGGCAAGCTCGGCGGACGGCGGTCGGCGGCGCGCGCCCTCCTCCTGAGCTGCTCCCCGGCGGGCGGCAGACATTTCGTCTGGGGCCGGGTTCTCCACCCACCGGGAAGCCTCAGTAGGCTCAGCATGCGCCTAAGCCGAAGCAGGAGGACATCAAGACCGCCGAGCAGAAGCAGGGCTCGAGCCCGCGCCCGGCTGCGGTGGCCGCGGGGAACAAACCGGAGCCGGCGGCGTGCTCAGCGGTGGCGTGCCCTCCTCTCCGCACCAGCTCCCGTCCCCAACAGCGTGGCGTGCTCAGCGTCTGGAGGCCGGCGGCGCGCCCTCCTCCTCCTGGGATCCTGTCCCCACCGCGGTGCAGCGCGCTCAGTGGCTGTCGCGGTACCCATCCGCCGCGCAGCCCGCGCGTGCTTGGCGCCTCCCGCCCGCCGCGGCTTCGTCCGTGCCGACTGTCCGCCGCGGCCGCTGCACTGTCGTCCAATACGCCGGTAGTGCGGCCGGCCGGCGCCGCCGCCGTGCCGCCCGTCCGCACTAGCGGTCCATGACTCCATCTTTTGGTGTTCTGGCCGGGCACTCAAAACCCAATGATTGAATGGACCAGGTTGACCCAAAACTAAAAAAATCTAGACCGGGTAGAGTGGGTTGGGTAATGGGTCAACCAATTACGACCCAGTTGCATCCTAATGATCTTGGTAGAGAAATCAGAAGGATTTTGAGAGAAACGGTGGATGAACACAGCCAGCGCTCTGCAGCAGCTTTTTTTCACGACGAGTCTATTATTGTGTTGGTTAAGCCGGCACAGATCGAACACATCGTGCTTGGTGCTAAGTTGTTTGAGCCAGCACGGTACGGATTAATTTCGTGCTGAACCATGTTGGTCCGAACATAAAAAGCCGAGACACGGCACAGCCCAAAAATACGATGGGCTGTTGTCGTTCCGTATCGGTCTAAACCTGGTACGAAGATTGCTATATCTAAAAACATTTGTCCTATATATTTTAAAATCATTTTAAATTTTTGTAATATTTAAATAAACATTATTTATAAAAATACATCTTTATGTTTTGTACAACTTTCATGATCCATATAAATTAATCTATCCATATAAAAGTCACCAAAACATTGATTTTTTAATTCGTGCTTTATTTCGTGCCATGCTATCTAATATGCCTAATCGAGTATGGCATGATACGGTATTCCAACCCATTTACCTCCGTACCGTACCATGCTTTGAGCTTTTTTTTTTTTTTTTTGCTGTGTGTGGACTAGTCCAAACGGTATGGCCCAAACTCCTAGCACTTGGTTGTACAACTCTTAGCTGCCTTACTCTTTTTATGTGGTAAAAAAAGCTATCTTACTCTTTACCGTATGTTACAAGCGGTTTAACAGCCGCTTGGGCTCACTCAGACCACACTTCTTCTTGGCCCAATCAATTCCGAGTCCATCACAACAATAAGCCAGAAAGATGAACTTCACGCAAGTTTAAGTGGTCAGCTCAAAAATATCTAAGAGGCGTGATCTTTCAAAAAATTTGTCGGCAAGTCAAGTTCAGACCTAACAGTACTATCTCGAACTATGAGATATTCCCCCCGGTAGTATGCCCAATTTTTCCGACGTTGAAATTTTACACCTTCCAGTCAAACATACATGTTCTAGAATGTCAATTGGTAAAGAATAGTATATACATTATCAATTATTATTATTAAAATTTAATGTTCTGTTAGACACTGACCGGTCTAGTGCCTAAAGACAGTTCTTTTTATAGCAAGTCTAGATATATATGTATTTCAACTACATATATAGTAGTATATAGCAAATAAAATCTTGATGTCTTTTACACGGATTAAGTATAGTGATAGTGCATATATTATTATGTATACATTTCTCAGGCGCCAAAATTGAAAGTCAGTCTATATGTTGCGTATACATGTCAAACCGAGCAGTAATTTCCAGTCTACTGAAAGAGAAATAAACCCACCAGAATCCAATATGCTCGAGTGATGCCTTCACAATCATGCGTGTGTACTTTCTCCCTGTATAGATTCATTCTGCTGATGCAACAGCTGACTTAGATAATTCAGTAGACAGTAGTAGTGATCAAAACCTGGAGATTCGTAAGGTCAATGACCCTAGTTTATTAGGCTTCTTATTCATATTATTTGATCGTTTAATATCAACGACTGTTCTAAAAAATATCAATGACCAGTGGGACCAATAATTTTCGGTTACATGAGAACAATACCGGTGGATCGTATCGATCTCTAAAATGGCATTTCCTTTGGTGGCAGGACCTGCTGCTGACATTTTAGGTACACAAATAAAGCTACATCAAGTCATATCTCTATCGGAGGAACAGCACATATATGATGTGTAACCATCAGTGAAAACTGGCCGTGGTTTACACGGCAATGTAATTAGTCCAATGCAAGCTGGCTGGACTTCCAGAACGAGCGCTTACATTTCCGGATGAGCTCAAAACTGATTTTCAGCGTGTACTCTTACCCAATTTAACCAACTCACACATAATCTTCCAACCAGGTGAAAGAGAAACCTACTAGTACTTGATGCCAAGGAGATCGATCGGAGAATATGAGCCACGGTTATGCGAGAAATCAGAAGAGGGGAGGAGACTGAAGAAGATATTATTAGCAGCTCAATTCCGGGGCCATTTATCTGATAACCAAGTTACAAGGATTTGCAACAAAAGTCCCACCAAGCAGCGCACCTCGCATGCAGTGAGTCGCCCCCGGTCCAGTCAGGATCAGGAAGAAGGCAACAAAAAACACGGATCAGAGTCCACCATCCTACATGCCCTACGCGTTGAGCTAGGGGGAGAATACCCAGAGAAGTTGATCGACACATTCATGCCACATTTGGGTCGTCTTGGCCTACCGTTCTTGGGCGGCCAGCACGACCTGTTGAGGTGTGCCGTGTGCTTAGACCGAGACTTGAGAGATACGATTTTTCATGCGAAATACGTTTATTCATTTCTAATCATTCAAACCTTCTATGTCAATCCTCGCTTCATCGTTCCCTACCACTGCACCGCATATTTACTTCTTACTATGTAAATGATATTGTTCTTTTATATTAACTTTTTTGAATCGTGTATTATATATTATTAGGGTGGTCAAATGGTCTCAGATGAAAATATAGCCAAACACAAAGTTTTAGATCTCTTCGGCCCCCAACTCTTCTTGGTACAAAACAAGCGTCCATCTTGAAATCATTTAAACATTAATGTGGTCTGGTGATATCGATCGACCACATCATCTGTTGATGATGTTCGTTGGTGATTGATTACACCAACGGGCTTGTAGCCCAATGATATTCCACTTCTTTGGAGGTGTTGAGGTCCTGGGTTTGACTCTTTCTAGGAGCGATTTTAAATAGAAGGCTGTTGGTTGTTGAAAAAATCTCCCTTATCGGCTCACATCAAAAAGACTCATTCTGATGTAGCTTTGCTACCTCTTATTGGCTCTCCTTCCATTGCTTCGTTTGATCTTAATCAAAATATAATAAAAGAGCGAGTTTTCTAAAAATCTTTTTTACCTACAAAGGTATAGATATACCCATCACGCTGGTCCCACTGCGCAGTTTGGAAAAGGTTGAAAAAGGGTGGAAAGGCCCAAAATCCATATATGCAAAATGTTTCATCCACTTTTTCTTTTTATTTCTCACCTCATTTTATACCCATATCCACCTGTTAACTTTCCTTTTCTTGGTTTTAATGAAAAAGGAACGACGTCAATCAATCAGGTCTCTTTTCTTTTAATTCTATTTCTTTTTTCTCCTTCCTATTGCATCTCGATCATCTCACAATACGTGCGTGTTGCACGTACATCTATGCTAGTCAAAATATAACTGAACACTTGATTTTTACAGGCTGAAATTTTCTCTGTCACTTCTATAGAAATACCGAGCACTAGCCTTTCAAAGTCGAAACAAGTTTTGTAAGAGTAGTAGAGTAGTAATAAAGAATACTCATGTTATAATGCGCTTCCAAGTCCTCAAAATCGGGGTCAAATAGCTCAATCGCGGATTTCGTGGCAAGCGATAGGGAGGAGAGACCATCTCTAATACGGTTTTATTTTGTTTTCATTTTTCTTTGCCAAAAAGCATTCAGGAAACTAGCGGTTAGCGAGCAGTGTCGATACGCCGTGATCGCTACCGGCATCCAAGCGGCAAAGCATGTACCCTTGACATTTGGAATGCTGCTTAACACAGAATATATATTTTTTAAGTAGCAGCCAAACATTTTTTTTACCATGAATTGTCTTTTGAAGAAATGTCTTTAGAATATATTCAACTGGCAGGATCTTGTTTTGAAGCATGTGACCTTTGAAGCATACACAGCGAGTGTGACATAATATATAGCTGCATATGGAATAATGGTATATAGTAGTGTAGCCTGGAAAAAACATGCTATTTTGTTGTACTGCGCGTTGCGCACTCGCTAGTGTCGCTCTCCCTGTCTCCACCGACCACATCACCCTCCTTGCTCCCGCCGCCTGCGCCTCTCCTGACTTCAGCGGCTCCCGCCGCTTCCGTCACTGCTTGCTGTCACCTCCCACCACAAACTCGCTGCCTTTCTTTCCCTGCCGCCTACTCCACCTTTGGTTTCGGCGGCTACTGCAGTCACCGCCCGCGGTTGCCGCTAACCTCGCCGCCATGCTCCTTCTCCCACCTCCTCTCCCCCGCCGCCTCCACCGTTCACTTGGCATCCTCCGTCGCTCGGCTCCGGTAGCTTTTGTCGCCTCCTCTTTGCCAACCTCCCACCGCATCCGCTACCGGCCGACAACCTCTTCCCAACCCCCTCCTCTAGCGCCGCCGGACACTTTGACAACCCAGCAATCCTGAACTTTAACTCAACCGCTAACCTCGCCACCGGCCACACTCGTTAGAGTTCCTTGGGATCAATTAATACATGTATAGATAGATTCCTAGGAATTAAACAAACTAGCTCCCATGTTGTATAGTACCCTGGCTCAAGTATCCTAGTCCTTGTGTATTGATTAAAAATAGCTACATATAGATCCAAATATAAGTCAAACAGTATCCTGCAGTCTCATATATATACTAGTCCACGAGTATTATGGATATAGATAGAGAGATATAGTAGGTAGAAAGAGAGATATGGACTCTGCTATGAAGTATTGAAAAGTAAATGACCTCTAGGCACATCTCCTATAAATGGAGGCACAGCTGCGGCCTTGTGAGCGTACGGTGATGACAAGTCAGTGACCCGCTCTCTTGCAGCGTTTCCTCGTCTTTCGTCTACGTACACGAACACGAGGACGATCGAGGGAGTACCATGCAGTCGTCGGCGTACTGGTTGTGCAGAAGCTACTGCGGCTACCTCTTGTTGCCTCTCCTCCCGATTCTCCTGCTCGTCTTCCTCAGGCGCCGCCGCAGCAGGGAAGCGCCGCCGCCGCACCTCCCGCCCGGGCCATGGCGCCTCCCGGTCATCGGCAGCCTCCACCACCTCGTCACCACGAAGCTGCCCATGCACCGCGCCATGGCAGACCTCGCGCGCCGGTACGCCGCCCCCGTCATGTACCTCCAGCTCGGCGAGGTCCCCGCCGTTGTGGTCTCGTCCCGCGACGCGGCGCACGAGGTCCTGAGGACGCACGACGCCGTCTTCGCCACACGGCCCATGACGCTGACCATACGCGCCACCGCGCACGAGGGGCTGGGCATCGCCTTCGCGCCCTACGGCCACCGGTGGCGCCACCTCCGCAAGATCTGCAACGTCGAGCTGTTCAGCGCCGAGCGCGTCCGGTCCCTCCGCGCCGTCCGCGAGGACGAGGCCGCGCGCCTCGTCTCCGCCATCGCCGCCGCCGCCGCCGCGTCCTCGCCCGGCGAGCAAGTCGTCAATGTCACCGTGCGGATCACGGCGTTCGTCGCCGACACGGCGCTGCGCGTCATCGTGGGCGAGCGGTTCAAGAGGCGGGACGAGTTTCTGAAGCTGTTGGACGTCGGGCTAAATAAGATAAAGCCCGGCATGAGCGTCGGCGACATGTTCCCGTCGTCGAGGCTCGTCAGGGACATCAGCGGCGCGGTGAGGAAGGCGAGGGCCTTCCACCGCGGGATCATGGAGCTGGTGGACTGTGCCATCGAGCAGCACCGGGAGCGGAAAGAGGTTGCTATCGCCGGCGATGACGGTGATGGAGACAAGGAAGACTTGATGGATGTTCTTCTGAAGATGCACAAGGAAGGTGGACTTGACATAGGAACAGTAAAAGCCGTCATCTTGGTGAGTACAGACTACCGGCAGCCTCTCTTGCGTATATAGCCATGTCTTTTTTTTTTTTTTCCCTTTTGTTTAGGTTGTCAACTATCGCAGAAATTTTTTTTTAGCAAGGTTGCATGAAATTTCGTATCCGTCTGTCTCTCAAAACAAAAAAATTAGCTACCTAAATAAAGTTAATATGCTCCTTGAGATATTCCATGGTAATTTGAATGAAAAATAAAGTCTAAACAAAGTACAAAATATTAATTCAGCGGAGGGACTGAAAAGTCGCCAAAAGAAATATCTTTTGAAAAACACGTTCATTTTTTTATATTTAGGATTTTTTTCCAAACAAATTAACAATCCTGAGAAATGCTTTAATTATTTCTTATAGTTAAAGGCATTAATAAACCATGCACATTAATAAATCAAACCTCCAAAAAGGAAAAATATGATAAAATAAATGTGTAGGAGTATGTATCTTGCAAAGAATTGAAGAAACAAACAATTAAATGTTCATACATCTTAGAAATGAGAAGACATGCAATTAATTAGCTTATCTGGGTGGTCCAAAAAGCTAAAAATTAATACACTCTTTTGAATGCTAGAGAATAGAGATATGCTTGTGCTGCGGATATGCGTGGACAGTTAAAAGCACCCAAAATAAATGCAATGGTAGAAGTTAGGAATAGAAGCACTGCATACAAATTTTGTAAGCAGCTATTAGCTATAGCGAAATCATAACACCTTTAGCAATCCTATTAACTAGTAAACATATGTAGTTGATCTGTAAGCAGTAACCACGAGTTGCATGATTGCGTCTAGTGGATACAGTGAAATGATTGTCTTGCAAACTTCTGATAGTTCCTCATGGAATGTGATTACAGGATCTCTTTGGTGCTGGGAGTGAAACCACAGCAACAACACTCCTATGGGCGATGTCAGAGCTCATGCGAAATCCCACAGTGATGGAAGAAGCACAAGCTGAGGTGCGCCATGCTTTACAAGGCAAAGAAAGGGTGACAGAGGATGATTTGGCCAATCTGAAGTTTCTAAAGCTTGTCATCATGGAAACCTTGAGATTGCATGCTGCCACGCCACTGCTGATGCCAAGGGAGTGCATGGAGCCATGCAAAATTCTTGGGTACGACGTGCCACAAGGTGCACTCGTCCTGGTAAACGCGTGGTCGATCGGAAGGGACCCAAAGTACTGGGATGAACCTGAAGAATTCAGGCCTGATCGATTCAAGGCAGCTAGGACAGATTTCAAGGGCACTGACTTCAGGTACATACCCTTTGGAGCAGGCAGGAGAATTTGCCCAGCCATAGCTTTTGCAGAAGCAAACATGGAGCTGGCACTCGCGGCCCTCCTCTACCACTTCGATTGGCAGCTGCCGTCAGGGATGGCACCCAGTGAGCTGGACATGGTGGAATATATGGGCATCACTGCACGCAGGAAGAGAGATCTCTGTCTAAATCCGATCGTTCGCGTAGCTCCTAGCTAGTCTGGTTTCAATTCCTTGCCGCGCAGTATGCAGAGAATATTCAGTTATAGCCCCCAACAAAATTTTAAGCACTGAATTTTTGTTTTTTCACTGCATGAGTTGCATAGCAAGGATTATGCAACGATAAGGTTGAAATTTTTACTAGGCACTTATCTTACAGGGTCATGATACACCTACTGTAAAACTTTCACATTCATTTGAGCAAGTTTACTGGTCTTATGAAAACAATAAATTATTAGGTGCTGGATTTACCATTTTTAGTATAAAAGTTATATACATAGTACGTGGTTGAATACAGTGATTGAAATTTCCGAACTTTCAATAGTTCCTATTAATATTATGGCAAAAAATATTCAAAAAATAATTAAATATATTTTTAAAAGGTCCTAAATTTCATGTTTTTTGGTAGGGGGCGAAATTTTTTTGGTTCCGAAATTGTAAACCCTGGTTGAATCTTTCACAATGGTCAGCTCATGGCATGACAGGTTCACTGTAAAAAAAAATCTCAAATCAACTTGGGCCCATTACCGGGACGGATACGGACGAATATACAAGGATACGAATATAAATAGTTATTTTTTTTCTCAGAGCGGATTCAGCTACATAGTATCGAAATTTGCCGAATATTGATATGTACATCACATGCCTATACTAGTGTCCAATTTTTAATCTCCGAATCCAGATATGGGTTGTATATTAAATTAAATGCCTGGGTTCAGATATTAGGCGTCACATTTAGTATTTAAACTTTTGGGTGGACAGATAGTTGAAAAATATCCGTTTCAATTTCATCCCACCTTTTCTATTTCTCATCTTTCAGACATGCCACCCAACTTTAATAATATTAGAGTGGGCTCATTACACTCACCTTTTCTATTTCTCCCTCCCTACTATTTATCCACTGTGACCAAGTTTGACCAAAGCCTGAAACAAACTTGTAAAATATTAAAGCCCCTTTTTCAGGTCGTTTCATGGGAAGTTTTTCGTAATTATACAGAGTTTTCACAGTATTGACTATTTAATGTGTTAAGTCTGAAACTTTGTTAAGAGTTAAATATTCCAACAATTTAAAGTTTGACATACATTCACCTATAGTTTGAGAACCAAGCACATATAGAGAAAACTATGTATACCAAAGGTGTTCAATATTAAAATGTCCACAGGTTTTTAATACAAAGTTTTCACATCAGGTGTTCAACTACTATAGTGTAATTTTAATTTACTAGAGAAAGTTTTTTTTTGCGGAATTAGTGAGTTTAACATGTTTGCTCTATAATCAAACCAAACATACAAGGAAAATTATACCTAGATGCGCCCAGGCATCCCCGGATTCCCAAACATGCATGTGGTGCAAGTCGTAAGCCATGTCTTTTCCATTTAAAAAAAGTGTTATCAAAGGTTTGGACCTATGACCTCCCCAACCCTTTCCACACCATATCCTTTCTTTTCATTTTACCTACAGTTACTCTTCTGCTAATAAAATTAGAGGTTTACTTTCAATATCCTTATTGTCTGGAACTTTGATCAATTATTTATAAATCTGCATTACTTTAAATTAAAACAATCAACGACAGTAGAACATAATAGATCTTGTCGCGACCCACAGTTTTCATATAAGACATGCCACTGTTCAAGTCCATACGAAAAGGTTATATATTACAAATGCAGGAAAATATACAGCTGACTTGAAGTCTTGAATCATTTATCTATGCTGGTTCTTGTTTTACCGGTGTGGATAAACCGATCGACGATGATTATTATTGCCATTTTACAGTAGTGATCGATTCTGCTGCTAATCGATCGTCTAATCCTCCGGCAAGGGCACCCGGAGGGCAGGAACAAGCCGCAGGTCCTGGAGCCGGCGAGCGGTGACCCCCATCTCCTCCGTCATATCCATGTCCGCCGCCTCCACCCCGCACGGCAGCTCCCAGTCGAAATGGTACAGGAGTCCAGCCAGCACGAGCTCCATGTTCACCATGGCGAACGCCATGCCCGGGCACATCCGCCGCCCCGCCCCGAACGGCGTGTACTCGAAGCAGGTGCCCTTGAAGTCGGTCCTCGAGTCCTCGAACCTCTCCGGGACGAACTCCTCAGGCGCGTCCCAGTACCTGGGGTCCCTGCTGATAGCCCACGCGTTCACGAGGACCATGGCGCCCTGGGGCACGCTGAACCCTAGCACCTCGCACGAGCTCCGGCACTCGCGTGGGAACAGCAGCGGCGCCGGCGGGTGCAGCCGGAGCGCCTCCTTGACGACGAGACCCATGTAGAGCAGATCGCCGAGGCGCTCCTCCGTTACGCTGCGCTGCCCGGCGAGAACTCGCCGGACCTCGTCCTGGGCCTTGCGCATCACCCTGGGGTTCCTCACGAGCTCCGCCAGGACCCACTGCAGCATGGTCGCCACCGTCTCGCTGCCCGTGCCGAGAATGTCCTTTTTCACGACACAAATAGTCACCATTATCATCATTAATTATAGTAGTTCTAACGGAAAAATCGTGGTAAATACAGTATTCGTTTTCCAATTAGTGTACGTGTAATCCTGTATATACTATAGTACTTACCCCTACAACGGATTTGACGTTTTCAGTCGTGATGGGAATCTGAAGATCACCTTCCTTCTGGATCCTCAAGAGCACGTCGAGCAAATCCTCCTTACTGCCGTCGCCGGAGGCCTTGTTCTCCTCGTGCTCCTGGACGACGGAGTCCGCGAAGGCGACCAGCTCCTTACGTTGGCGCCTCATCCGGCCCGGCATCCGGCTGATAAGCATGGCGAGGCGGGACGACGGGTACAAGTCCGGCAAGCTCATCTGGGCGAACATCTTGACGCTGCGCTCCAGCAGCGCCAAGAACGCGTCCCTGCCCTTGAACGAGCTCCCGATGACGGTGCGCGCCGCCGAGTCGGCGGCGTACGCCGCAATCATCTCGCTCAGGTTCACGGCCCGCGCCGGCGTCGTGGCTGCCGCCGCCGACGCCACGGCGCGGAGGAGGCGCGCGGCCTCCCCCTCGCGGACGGACCTGAAGGACTGCACGCGGCGGGCGCTGAGCAGCTCGACGGTGCACAGCTTGCGGATCTGCCGCCACGGCTCGCCGTAGGGGGCGAAGATGATGCCCTCGGTGCCGGTGGGGAACGCCAGCTGCATCGTCCGGCTCATGGAGCGCGTCGCGAAGTTGAGGTCGCGCGTCTTCATCACCTCGCGGGCCGCGTCGGCGGAGGAGGCCACGACGACGCGGAGCCCGCCGAGGCGGAGCAGCATCAGCGGCCCGTGCCGCGCGGCGAGGTCGCGCATGGCGCGGTGCGGCAGCGCGCCCACGAGGTGGTGCAGGTGGCCGATCACGGGGAGCGCCCACGGCGACGGAGGCAGCCGGGGGCCGTCGTCGCCTCGCCGGCGCGACGACACCGCGCGGAGGAGGCACGCCAAGGGAACGACGGCCAGGAGAGGGACGAGGAGCAGATACGCTGCAAGCACCGCCATGTCATAGTAAGTGATCGGCTGATCCTCCCGTGGGGGAGTGGCTGCAAGAATTTATAGGGCACAAATTAATGGTTCGATATCTTCGCAGGTAGCCAGCACGTACGTGGTCGTTGGCGTGCCTCTTTGCATGCTTTGCGCGTTGCAGTGCAAAAGATCACAGCTACTTGCCTGATTTTTTAGTGTATATGCGTTTTTTAGATAAAGGAAAAACAATCCGGTCTCTTCATTCGAATTTTAGTCTATATGCTTACAAGAAGAAGAGGATTATTTAATAAATAATGCATATCCATATCTATATCTATCTATTATAGATAGAAGCGTATAATTTTTAAATGGGCATATATCCTAGCCTGTTAGACAATTTATGAGAAACGGAACAATGCAAGTCTATCTTTATCTATCTCTATGGCTATCTATAAGATGGAGTATTAATTTTATATAAGGAGATTGCTTGTCTCACTCAAGCCATTGCATCACATAGCTAAACTATGAGCGAGGGTGTTTGGATCCCCTGCTTTAGACAAGCATTTATCCACGTATATAGAGCTAGAATCTTAAAAACTAGTTGTTGGTTTGCAATCCGAAATCACAATAATCAAATCACACTATATATATAATTTTGGTTTAGATAGCCAGAGAAGATCAGAAATGTGGTTCTAATCTGATGCACAAAAATATAAAAAGAGTAAAGTGCATCAGAAATACTTAAACTATTATGGGTGTCATCTGGATCCATAACAATTAAAGTTTGCATCAGAGACCCATAAACTATTTAAAGTGTGTCATTTAGTTCCAAACAAGTCCAAACCCAACCCGATTAGGCGATTACATACGTGGCATGCTGAGGTGGATATGACGAGTGGCCCCCGACGTAGAAGCCTCTCATCTGTCTCATTCTCTCGCCTCCACCCGCTGCAGTCCATCGCGGGCCGCCATTGCCCAGCTCGTCTCGCACCTCCGGAGCTCGTCGCCGCGCACGCGTTGCTGCTCGCCGGCCGCAACAGACCCTCGCAGCACGCCGCCGCGCCGGCCATGCTCGTCGCTGAGCTTAGCCTGCGTCGCCGCCCGCCACAGCTCGCCGCAGCGCGCTTCCGTAGTGCTCTTCTATCTCATTCTCTCTCCTCTCTCTCCTTATCTCTTCTCTCTTCCGCCCGCCGCAATCCATCGCAGCGCGCCGCCATTGCATGTGGCGAGGTCACCGAGGAGCTGGAGATGGAGGCGGAGTCCATGGCCGTGCAGCGTCGGCGTTGGGCGTGGATGCAGCGCGGCCGAGGGCGTGATGGCGCGGCGCGTGGCGGAGGGCGGCGCAGGGGAGCCGGAGCGCGCACCGCCGGCCGTGGAGCGGCTGTGCCGCGCCGAGGGCGGGCGCGACGCCTTGGGGGCTGGCACGGGCGGCGAGCAGCGGAGCACGCAGCGGACGCGCTGGTGACCGTCGTGGGGGGATGCGAGGCGCTGCAGGTGGAGGCGGTGTGCACGGGCGCCATGAGCACCTGTTCAAGTGGAGATAGAAGACAGATGAGAGGCTTCCATATGGGAGCCACTCGTTATATTCACCTTAGCATGCCATGTATGCAATCGGGTTGGGTTTGAATCTGTTTGGACCTAAGTGACACACTTTAAATAGTTTATGGGTCTCTGGTGCACACTTCAATTGTTATGGACCCAAATGACATACCCATAATAGTTTAAAGATTGTTGATGCACTTTACTCAAATAGAAAATGTGCCCAATAAAGAGGATCTTGTAAGGCAATAGGCAATCGCCCATAGCAGGTGGTGACAGCGCCCTATCACACGGACCGGCAAACGAGTCGCGCTAGGTTATTTTTCGCGGACTATGCTGGATGGATCTCGTGAGAAAATGACTCATTCCTAGGCCCGCTAACTGGTCTGTTTGCATCCTTAGACGAGGTGAAATAAAGAAATAGCTCATTCCTAATGCGCCCTTCCCTTCTGAACATCTGGGAGAAAATGTGGGGAAAACTCCAACCCATTATATTCTTTCATCTCAAAAATATCAAATTGAGCCAAAAATCTCGATGCAAAATTTAACTCATGTTGAAATTTTCCCACTTGTGTTGGGAAGACCGAACAAATTAAAAGAGTAGGGCAGGGGCACCTTTCTCTCCCATAACGAATGTTTGTGGCCGATATGACCCCTTCTTGTATAGGAGAAGTGGTGGTGAGGAACCTTCTCTGCCGCTGCTGCCGCCATGGATTGGTTTTGGCATGTAATGTGATATGCCTAAGCCTAACTCTAGACCATGATAAACGGCATGAGCTATCGACAATTCTGTCGCTGATAGTCATGGGAAGAAGAAGCGATAGGTGTAAGAAGAGAGGGTGAGGACTGTCGGTTTCGTTTATAGCCCTTGAGGCACAAATTGCACTCGGGTCGAAAGTTTTCAACCGACACCACGCATGCTCACTGAATGAGATTTTTTATGGTGTACTATATGATCGTGCTACCCACCTATTAGCATTAACACAAAATTCTCTTAGTTTATTATTATTATAGTGTTTCTTACAAATTGGGTATGAATCGAATACTATATTTTTATATTTCTCTCCATATTTTGATATGAATATATAAATGCAAATTCCATCGTCGAATGTCTATACAAGCCAACCAGACCGTTCAAAAATCGAATCCACATTTGGATATCTATTGAGTCCATTGTATATATGTAAATATCCTATAAATATAACAACGAATTGTGGTACAATGCCATGTTTGTCAAGCACCAGCTCTAAGACTCATGCAAAATTTAGATTTCTTTACATATAATAAAGTATTTTAAATTTCTGAACAAATGGTTTCTAGTCATTATAGATTTTAGTTTTGTCCATTATTTATTGTCCACATCGTTTCTAGTCGTCCTAAATGAACAGATAGGTCCCATATGTACATTCCCAAAAAGAGATACTATGAGACGGTGTCGTCTTTATTCACTAGAAATTTGGTTTTTTAAGACTTCAAATATTGATCATCGCACAATTGCCACCGAAAACATTGGCTTCGCCAACTTACCATCGAAAACATTGTCTTCTTGGTTTTTCTGCCATTCGGGATATTTTAATCATTTTGGCAATATATGGTGTTCCTTTCTTCCCCCATCTCTTTGGTCTTGGGCGCGTGAGACGAGACAACCAGGCGGTGGGCGGCGGCAACCGCATCTTCCCCGACGGCAGCCTGTCTGAGGCTCGCCGCTATCCCCGCTCGCCAGGCCTCACCTGCGGCAGTAGCGGCGGTGGCAGCTCCGAGGATACCTGTTTGTATGATTGTTTATTTACATGGAAATCACGGAGGATAGCAGTATATTTAGTGGGCTTGTCACATTGCGTTCCTGTTTGTAAACTAAATCCGGTGGATACCTGTTTGTACAGACGTTATTCCGGCTCTCAGCCGTTCAATCTTCAGCATAATTATGCACTCTGAAATCACTCTAGACCAGTCTTCTCCCATGGACTCTTCCAGTGTCAATTCTATGTTTTTGTTTCAAGGGATGTTTCAGGCATTTGAAAATTGTAATGGACGACTCGCTGTCATGTCGGAAGCTGAAAAATAGAATATCAGATTCGAAAAAAAGATACTCCGAGACGGTGCTCTTTGTATTCACAAAGAGGAGTCTGCAAGTCCGAGCTACGTGGGACCCAGACCCAAGGTCGCTCGCGATCGAGTTCGACTTGATCGGGGCCCATCGCACGGCAAGTCGGCAACCAGGCCGTGTCGTCCAAGGCTCGGCGTTCTCTGCGAGCCCGGCCCACCAAACCGCCGCCCAACCGGCCGCGCCCCTACACACCATTATAAATCTCAACCAGGCCGCCTCCGCTCGCTCCAACTTCTGCTCCAATCCGAGAAATCCGCGGAGCTTGCCGCCGCGACGACCGACCCTGCCACCCTCCAGCGCCATGGGGCCGACCGCGGTGGCAAGCCGGAAGCGAGGGGCGGCCGCCGCCCTCGACGACCCCTTCGCCTTCCCCGTAGACCTGCTGCCGCGCCTGGCGAAGCGCGGCCGGTGCCTGCCGGCGGCGGTGGCCGCCGACCTCGGCCTCACCGCGCCGCTGGAGTGCGACCCCGTCGCCTCGCTCCAGCTCATCTTCCCCGGCGAGGATCCGCAGGTTCGTGCGCGCGCGCGCGTCGCTCGATTTTCCCTATTGCCACTGGCGCTCGGCTTCACATGCCAGGGCTAGATTGATGAGTCTAGATTGTTTATTCAGTCATAATCAGTCGATTCACGACAGACCCGACCTAGAACACGAGACGTTGTTCGCGTCAAAACTGCAACACAACTCCGGAAACGAAATCAGAGGAGGGCTGCGTCCGAGAGGTTTACATGACCGCCGTCCGCCGGACTTAAAAAACGAGTCGGGGTCGGCAGGCCGCCGTCCGGGAAACTCAGATGACACTATCCTCACCAGTTCAAAATCTAGGAAGTGTGATCTAGGTTCACAGACTCACAGTGGTTTTTATTAGTCGAGAAAAAAAAAACTGTGCGGGAGGACACCCAAAGGCCAAAATAACTGAAAACGCACAAAACTAGTACTAAAAATTGCCAACAGCCTCTAGTGTTCTACCTCTGGAAGAAGGAAAACACCTCTGGTCTCTACAGTTGAGGGGGGGGGGGGGGGGGCCAAGAACAGATAAATGGTGATCTTGTATTGCTGAACCGCCTCCTTGATTTGGAAAGCTAATCTTCAGGCTGCAACTCCTTTCTTTCGAGAAGTCCCCTAATTCCGTTCTTTCTTTCATTTAAATGCCACAAGAAAATACTAACTCTGTTCTCGAATATTTGTCGCCGGTTAGTTCAATTTGAAGTAGGAAGCGACAAATAAAAAAGAACAGAGGTATAATGGGAGTTGAGACCATAAAAAATCTTTCTGTACTAACTTGTCGAGCTGCTCCAGCAAGTACGCCACCACCATTTAGAGAGTGCCTTTTGGATTTCAATCCATCCAATGATAATGATTATATCCTGTATCGTGACCGATTGATATCAATGAATGTCTTTAGTTATGTCTTTTAATTACGCAAATCGGCACTGGTCAAGTATTAAGTGGGCACCTGACATCTTTATTTTGCATCTGCAGGTCCTACAAGGTTATTTACAGGCATCTGGAAATGTCTTGGATGCTACAATAAGAGCATATAAAGATTATTTGGCAGATAGAAGCACAGAATCTGCTTCATCCGACAACGAGGCAAGTGATGCCATCCAGTCTGAAGGTATGCAACATCTGCATATATATTTTAGCACAAAATGGTATATTTATCGTGCAATCATTCGATTCATCAGAGTTTGGAAAAACAACAATTCCCACAGATGTCATGTTTGTTTTCTACGATATAATTCCATGCCACAAAAGTGGTTGTTAATCATTTACTCCATTCCAAATTATAGATCGTTTGACTCTTTTAACACTATTTTTATAACTCATCTTATTCAAAAATAAAAAAATTATTGAAGTCATGTTAAAGTATATTATGATAATTTAAATAACAGCGAAAATAAATAATTACAAGGCAAGTGATCAAATTGGTGTCCAAAAGGTACGGCATATATATAATTTGGAAGGGAGGAACTAAATCAGTTACCGTTGACTCAAACCTTAGCTCACCAATGCCTATTTGATCTGCCAGCGGCAACTATTCCCACCAATAGCTCTGAATGGGCAGAGCTTATTGCCAAGGAGATATCCTCTGCTTCAGATTTGGTTGACGCCAAGAATCGTGCCTTCAAGTTACTCAGATTGTTGGAAATATCTGCTGCCCGGAGTAGCCCAGATGAAAAGGGCAAAGTGCACAAGGTATCCAAGATCATCATCTAGACTTAAAAAGGCTGCTTAATCATGGAACCATGCTTAATAGTGCTTAATTTTCCTTCCTTCCATGCTGACCTGAATTATTGATGTCAATCCAGGAGCACAAGATAGTAAAGCAGATGCTGGGAGCCCTGCTTCACCAGAACGGCGTTCTGAAGCGAGCATTCCTCATACAGCACAATCGGCTCAAGGAGTATCAAGAGATGGTTCAGGAGCGATCTCAATTCAACCAGATTGTTGAGCAGTACCAGAAGCAAATAAAGGCGTTAGAGGTACGATCTCTGAAACTGTTTTTATAATGCTCAATCTGTACTACAGCATAATCTACCAAGTACTAACCATTTCATCCATATACATCCAGGAGAAGAACTATACATTGTCATTTCATCTTCAAAATATGAGCCAATGTAGCAACATTTACGGGCATCGCAATCCAGACATCTTCTAAGTCCTAACCGACATGGTTGTTGGAGAAGACCTGCAGTTAGTACCGCTGCTGCAAATTAGGGGTCAAGCTTGGAGCTGAATCCACAAGATCATTAAACCGCTAAATATAATTTCTCTTTCAGCTTAAGAGAGATAATCAAAGACAGGACTATTAATGTGTATTGCGATTTGTTTGAGTATGGATTCTCTGTAAAGTATAGTTGCTCTAGATGTGAGCAAAATTTGAGTGAGTTCGAAAATTCATGTACCATTTTTTTTCAAATGATGATAGTGAACTGAGATTGTTCTCTATCAAGCCCCCTACCAATAAACGATTACTTCCCGAAATGACGTTTTGATAATTGGTGGTCCCATGCTTACCGGGTTTTGCCATCGATGCTTGATTCGTGTACCGACACTTGACGGGTAGCAACCAAAATCAACCTATAACATTGGATGATATCAAAAAAGCCCCTATAACATTGGATGACATAATTAACAATTTGTCCTTTTATTCAACAATTGTTATATCTCCCTGTAGGTATGGCAAATGAGCCTCGATCCCATGGAGATTTCATCATATTAGGGCTTGTTCGGTTGATAGTCAAATACAAAGGGATTTAATCCCTCGTCAATCCCCTTCAATGTTTGTGCAACTGAACAAGGAGACCCACGCCAAAACTCCCTCAGCTCATCGGGTAAGCCGGAGCGGGGAACGTTTGCGGAGCTAGCTACGTTGTCTTCCGCCACCAAAGTACGCGCAAGACCATCCCAGTGGCTTGCAGTATTGTCTGTCCATTGTTCCTCCACCATTCTAGCTATTTTTTATTTATTTATTTTTTTTTTTTTGTCTACGATAGCATTACAGAGTATAGGCAGTCCATTGGGGATGGCCTAAGAGAGACTGCAGCCGCGACATTGCATACCGACCAGGTGAAGACCTCGTGGCTCTCACTCTCGCCGTTGAGGTCCGGTGGGGGCGGGGACAGGGATACCCGTCGGCGTCGGGTGAGATATCCCTGTCTAGGGACGAGGACGGGAAAAATGTACTGCCTCCGAGCGGGGACGGGGACAGGGCCAGGGACAGGGACGTTGTTTTTTTGAAACGAGACAGGGACGTTGTCATCTCCGCCTCCGTGGAAACATAGACACAATGGTCCGTCTTGATCTCAAAGCAAATCACTGTACTATAATTTGCTCGCCATTCACTTGCTCTTAAAAAATTGCTAGTCAACACGGCATCTGAATTCACGGAGGGTTTTTTTTTTCCCAACGTGAAGTGTCGTAGCACTGCAATTGAGTCTTCAACTCACTCTATTTGTATTTTGTAGTACGGGGCGAGTATAATAACCTTGTGGAGCAAGCAAACGTGCAACCGAAATCATGGATCAAGAACTCAATTCATCCTACCATCACCTCTTCTTGGCGGTGATCCTCCTCCTGCCACTCCTCGCCGTCAAGCTCCGGCGACGTGACCACGGCAAGAACCTGCCTCCCGGGCCATGGCAGCTCCCTGTCATCGGCAGCCTGCACCACCTCGTGGGCGCACTCCAGCACCGCGCCATGTGCGACCTGGCCAGACGGCACGGCCCGCTCATGCTGCTCCGCGTGGGCGAGCTCCCCGTCGTCGTGGCGTCGTCGCCCGGCGCGGCTCGGGAGGTCATGAGGGCGCACGACGCCGCGTTCGCGACGCGGCCACGGACCGCCATCATCCGTGAGCTCACCCGTGACGGGCTCGGCGTCGCGTTCGCGCCGCACGGCGAGCACTGGCGCCAGCTCCGCAGGCTCTGCGTCACCGAGCTGCTCAGCGCGCGGCGCGTGCGGTCGCTCCGCCGCGGGCGCGAGGCCGAGGCCGCCAACCTCGTCGCGTCCGTCGCGGCGGCGGCGGCGGCGTCCAAGCCGGTCAACGTCAGCGCGCTCCTCGCCACGTACGTCACCGACGCCGCCGTGCGCGCCGTGGTGGGCGGCCGGATCAGCCACCGCGACGCGTTCCTGGAGAGGCTGGAGGAGGGCGTCAAGGTGGCCGCGGGATTCAGTCTGGCCGACGTGTTCCCGTCGTCCCGGCTCGCGCGCGCGCTCAGCGGGGCGGCGCGCCGCGCGCAAACGCACCACCGCGCCATGACCCGGCTCATGGACGGCGTCATCGCGGAGCACCAGGAGAGGCGGGCGGCCGGCGCCGGGAACGACGAGGAAGACCTCCTGGACGTGCTGCTGAGGATCCAGAAGGACGGCGGCCTGCAGATCCCCCTCGACATGGGCACCATCCGCGCCGTGATCATCGTAAGCTCGCTCTGTGTCCATTTCGCAATGTGTTGGACAAAAATCGTGACTTCGACTGCATTGAATTGAAGACTGCATTTTTGTTCGCATGGGATCGTCGTAGGATCTTTTCAGCGCGGGGAGCGAGACGACGGCGACGACGCTGCAGTGGGCCATGGCGGAGCTGATGCGGCACCCGGCGGCGCTGGGCAAGGCGCAGGCCGAGGTGCGCTGCGTGCTCGCCGGGCAGGACCGCGTGCCGGAGGACGCTCTGCCAGAGATGCGCTACCTGCAGCTGGTCATCAAGGAGACTCTGCGCCTGCACGCCGCGGTGCCGCTGCTCCTCCCGCGTGAGTGCCAGGAGGAGACGCGCGGCGTCCTGGGCTACGACGTGCCCAGGGGCGCCATGGTGCTCGTCAACGCGTGGGCGATCGGCCGGGACGCCGCGAGCTGGGGCGCCGACGCCGAGGTGTTCAGGCCGGAGAGGTTCGAGGACGGCGGCGCCAGGGCGGAGGCGGACTTCAGGGGCGCCGACTTCGAGTTCGTGCCGTTCGGCGCCGGGCGAAGGATCTGCCCCGGCATTGCGCTCGGCCTCGCCGTCATGGAGCTCGGTCTCGCCGGCATCCTCTTCCACTTCGACTGGGAACTCCCCGGTGGCGCCGCGCCGGAGGAGTTGGACATGACCGAGGGGCTTGGGATCACGGCGAGGAGGAAGAGCGACCTATGGCTGCAGGCCACCGTGCGTGTACCTGTTCCGAAGGTGTAGATGTGTTTCTGTATGTTTGGGAGTATTGATACAGGCTCACGGATAGTTCTGTTCAGCTGCTGACCAAAACTGTTTGTCGCAGCCTCCTCTGATTCTGCCACTATGGTTAACACAAGCAATCCTTACAAGATAAACCAGTTTGGCAGTCTAAGTTTGGCTCACCAGATTTGTTGATCATATATCAGTTTCCACCATTTTAAGATGCATACAGGGGGTGCCGTAGACAGCCATGCACACATCAGGGGGTTGTATTGTGTAACGTTTTCCTAGTATAACTCATCTGAATTACAATGAGTTACAGTAACCTTTTCTGTGTCACCTTGACGAATATGATACCCAGGATCAAATCAAGCATACACGGCAAAATGGAAACACAATATATTTGATACCCAATTGCATGAAAACAACACACTTAAATGAATACTTTAACAAGAAAATTTTGGGACCATACACGCTGAATCCACCTATCCCACATCCCCATCTCAGGGCAGTTGGTAAAACAAGACATCTTCAGTAGATTATTAATCTTAACAGGAACATCCTGCAGCTAGGTTTAGAAGACATCAGGGTTGAAACGCCCAGGGATGGAGCTATTCTGCTGAGCCTGCTTGAGGTGCATTGTGAGGGCATAGTTGTTTATCTGCAATGTGTGGTCACAAACACTTCTTCAGTTGATATTATTACACAGGAAAAGAAGCATAGTTAAATGAAGGGCTGCGACTATCACCTCTAGAGTCCTCACTTGCTCCTGGTAATGCAGAACAAGTTGCTTCAAATTCTGGACTTCGTGTGACCTCTCGTCAAACTCCTTTTGACGCTCATGTTGAATGGCAACTGCCCGCTTCAGCACAGCATTCTCTCGCAGAACGGCAGTCAATTGCTCCTTGAGCATCATGTTTTCCTACACCACAAAGAAAATGCATCAGTATTAACATTCAACGTGCCTTGTCAATGTTCCTACAAATTAATCGAAGACTACAGAGAACCAGAAACTGTAGCAAGTAGCCACTAGCGAGACATGGGTACCTTATGCAGGTTTTGTGCAGCTTCAGCTCCTGCGCGCTCTAATATTGATTTCTCCAAAGCTTCCAAAGCCCTTGACGCACGAGCCCGTGCATCATCTATGTCGTCAGAATTTTTCATCTCTCTGACAAATAGCTCAACCCATTCAGAGCCATTATTATTGCTTGTCTGGTAATTATCTACAGTAGGTGGATGATCTGTAGCTGTATCCACACCACCATTGGGAATACCTGACAAGGAATGCAAAATCGTAGTTCCTGTCAGCAATGCAATATGGAATCCACTTTGTAGCTTTCAAACAATTAATATAACTGATGAATTCCCCGCGCGTTGTTGCGGGAATTTGAGGTACACCCTGCGTGTAAGCCATAAAAAAGAATTGCATGCATAAGGTCACAGAAAATCGTTGGAAGATATAAATAGATGACTTAGTGAATGGTGCTGTGGGGACTTAGTGCATGATGATGTGGCATGACTGCATGTTGAGAGAAATAGGTAGTGGGTGCCTGCTATTTAGATACAGAAGATAAAAGATGCGTAATGCGTTAATAAGTGCGATGCAACAAACCATTTACTGTGGTCATAAGTCATAACACTATCCTATCTGTACAAATTACATTAACCACCAAAATGCAACACAAGAGCTTGACAGCTTGATGACATTATCAGGGTCAAGTTATGAGTAAAGCCAGAGAGACCAAATAGGACATAGTTATCCAATTCAACATATAAATAATTGCATACCACAATCAGCTACAGACATATGTGTTGAAATTGAACAGGACATGATGATGTAGATTTATAAAGGTAACCAATTTCTGAATTAAGGAAAGTTGAAATAGTGAAAGAATATAGCCGAGTGATACTGATGTACAAATTCGATTGGGGGTATTGGAACCCACACTTTCGTTTGAATCATTTACAAGTCACTATTATAAGTAGACATATGATAATAGACATATGAGGATGTATGATTGTTGATAATAGATGGTATCCAGGGAAAACAACAGTCTTTGGTAGAAAACTAACCTCCAACAGGTAGCTGAATTGCTGTGTGGTCACCATTTTCAGGTATGAAACCAGTAGATGACAATATAACCTCTGCTGGATCTAAGCGCAGCTCAGTCAAACTCTTTATTGCAGAATCCAAGTCATCTCCAGATTCTTCCAGAGCTCTTTCAAGAAACTACAAATGTATCGAACAACCATAGTCAGCCGTTTTGTACATAACACCAGAAGGAAAAGTGAATGAAGATATATTTGGTACAATTAAGAACTAGCTCATATACTGCACATAAGTAATTCGATCCAGCAGGAGGGTAAATAACATTTTGAGTGTTTACTGGGAACATCAGACTCAGAGAAGCTAAAATACACAACTTTCATAGGCTACCAACGAAAGGAGAAACGTAAACTACAGTGAATCCATCTAACAAAGACCATCCTTTACATAGTTAATAAAACATACACAGGCTAACAGTAATTGAAGCCCTATGAAACAAACAATTTCCAGTGCCATTGTGCCAACGTATTCAGAAGCAAATAAAATGAAATAGAGGTAGGCTATGCTACAATTGAACATTCACAGTACCACAAACATCTAAGTAAGCATATAAGCATGGCAGTACAATCCAGACCTACTAGTCCCCTAGTTTCATACCAGGTATGAAAGCAAAAGTTTTTTTTTAATTCATTACTAACACAACGAAAGGAGACCCATTTCAGCTTCCAGGCAGCATATTATCCGATTTCACGCCCAAGAACCGAGCACAAATTTAAAGATCGCTGGGATCACAAATCTACGGACATAGAACCAGAAAATCCTCGTCGGAGTATCACCCAAAATGGTCGCGCTACCAAATCATGGAGGCCCAAACCGCATCTCGTCATTTACCACCTATGGGGAAAGCAGGAAAGGAAAAGAGGAAAAAGGCGGACCTGGGGATCCATGCCGGGGAAGCGGGCGTGGAGATGGTGGAGGAGCGCCGCCCGTCGGACCCCGCCGTCGAAGCCGCCGAGATGCGAGGGGGAGCGGCGGAACCTCTTGGCCGCCGGTTGGTGGTGAGAAGAGGAGTGAGGGGAGGGAGGGGACGGCGGGAGGAGCTCGTCGGCGAAGATGGAGGAGGACCTCTTGCCACAGACTACCGCAGACATGGTGCCGCCGCCGTCCAGCGCCGCCACCTGGTCGCGCCGCCGCAGCCGATCCCCGCCGCCGCCGCCGTCGCCCTACTCCCCGCCGCCGCTGGACATCCGGCCGGCCGCCGCTCTCCCCCTTCCCCGCCGATCCACGGCCGGGCCTCGACCCCGCTCCGCGCCGCGCCCTGGTTGCCGCCGCCTTCTGATTGGTGTGGCCTGGGTCCTGGTGGGCTGATGGGTTGGGTCGCTGGATTCTTGACGCCTCCGTCCTCGCTTGCCCTCGCCGGGGTATTTATCGCGCAGCCCCCTCTCGTTTCCGTTGTTTTTTTAGCGTGTTTCCTTTTTTTTTTTTTTTTGTTGAACGTTGGGTTTAGGCCGTCTTCAATGGAAATCTTTTAAAAAAAATTTTAAAATACTGTTTTGCACTGTTTAACATAATTACGGTACTGTACAGACAGACAGTTAGAATAGTAATAAAAAATGGGATTTAAGGAGCGTTGATGGAGATAGTCTTGCCTTCTTGCTTGCGATCTGTGCGACTTTTTTTGGGGGAGTGGAACGTGAGTGCATCCACACGGCAAGCGGCTTTTCTTGAGGGCTGTGTGGCCGACAGGTGGGTCCGGATGGCCCCACTTGCGTGCTCAACTCTGGTGTGCAAAGAAAAACTGTGACCGGTAAAAAACAGCTTGGGCGAAACTGTAATATCGCAGGAAGGGCCTCCCTTTTGGCAATGGATCTGGGCATTTGGCTCATCAAGACGTGCAGGCTGTGATCCATGCAAATTTCTGCATGATTTGATCTAGGGACCAGATAAGATGCGAAAAACGACTTCGTATCTTGCACGTAGCGACCACACCATCTGTTCGGCCACCGATGTGGATACTTGACACACTGCATGCATAAAACGATTTCAGGACGCGTTTAGAATTTTGGACGCAGGAGTTTCATTAGAGATTATGTAAACATTTCACATGGAACAAGACGATTTTTGAAGGATTCTGATATTTTTTTCACCTTCCGACATGACAGCGAGTCCTCCATGACACAAGACACTTTGAAATGCCAGAAACATCCCTTGAAACAAAAACATAGATTTGACACTGCAAGAGTCCATGGGAGAAGATTGGGGTCTAGAGCGTTTTCAGGTTGTATAATCGTGCTGAAGATTGAACGGCTGAGAGCCGGAAACGTATGTACATAAAGGTATCCACCAGATTTTAATTACATATATATATGGTGCAAAAACGGGGGCTTTATGCCCTCCATCAGTCTGACCCCAATTGCGAGCTTCTCCGTAGCTCGGGGATGCCCACGCCAACAGGAAGGCAATGTGACAAGCCCACTAAATATACTATCCTCCGTGATTTCCATGTAAATAAACAATCATACAACAGACACGTTTCCAGGCTCTCCCTCATGGAGGGAATGTATGCTACTCTGGCACTATGCTCATCATATAATTTTGATCAAGCCGTGTAAGTTTGTGAAGATCTTAATTCACAAGAATATACATTGGTGCTGTCTCATCTGTCTAACAACCAGTTAAGGACTGTCTTTTTTGCGAGAACCTCGCCGCTACCTTCTTTCTCTGGCTTCACAGCAGTATTTACAGCGTTGCGGATAACAGCATTGAGGCGCATCCTCAGCTGTGCATTGTCAATAAGCAGATCAGACAGCATTTTTGTAGTATCTTCATCTGTAACATTTGCATCTTCGCTGCTTATAGTTAATGAGGATCTACTATCAGAATTGTCACCATCATCAGAAGAGCCTTGTTCATCATCTCGTGCTAAAAGTTGAGCCTGGAGAGGTCAATGAAGATTTAGTACAGATACATTTAGGAGTAGTGGAATTAATAGCAAGTACATTTTAAAAGGGCCTAGTTTGGCGACTCATGTATTGAGGGAGATTTTGATCTATGGTGGATTTAAACACACCATAATCCCCCTCAAACTATTTCAATCCAAGAGTACACAAACTAGCCCTGAAGTGGAGGATACATCCATGAGAATTGTTTTCTGGACAATATTCTAGATATCTAAGTCAAAAGATTTGAGGATGCAAATTAGCTATCAACAACAACAACAACAACAACAACAACAAGCCTTTTAATCCCAAGCAAGTTGGGGTAGGCTAGAGTTGAAACCCAAACCAAACCGCTAGAAACGAGAAAAGTTTTTTTTTTTTTTTTGAAAGGTCACTTTCAACGAGAAAACAAGGGTTTTAAAAGATTTTTTTTTTTTTGAGAAGCACATAGAAGAGCCTAGTCAAGGCTCGGTTACATGGATAGCTGCTTTCCAAGCAGCTCTATCCAAGGCTAACTCTCTCACTATATTCCAATCTCTTAGGTCTCTCTTAACTGCCTCCTCCCATGCAAATTAGCTATCAAGGTAAAAAAAAATATTAGTGCATTATATGTGGCTCAAAACTCAGAACTCTAGCAGAAACCAAGAAGCTAATTCCAAATTTGAACCACCGACACAGCCTATCAAGCCCTTTTTGCAGAAGTATAAATGGTGACTTTGAATCGTCTAAATATAAATCTAAAAGCTAAGATCTTGGTAGAGCAATTATCCTACCTCACTTAGCTGAACCAAGTCTTACAACGCTAAAAACAGTCTAGCTTCAAAGAAGATAATGCTGAAACAATGCTAAGTAGGCAGTAGAGTGGTCTTCCAAATGACTCGAAAACCGAGCTAGATAATCCTGTGTGTCCATATTACTGTGAATAAAACTATACCACAATTATCTTCTTGCATAACATTCTACCTTGTCCATAGGAAAATATATTGTTTATTTTATAGTGAAGAAAAGAAAGCAACACTCCTTTCCACACAACTCCATTGCCCCAACTTCATCATAATTAATTAGAGCTGGGGCTCTACAGCGGACATTTTGGCTGTTCTATGTAAGAATATAAACTGGAATTTGGCCAAGCAGGATGTTGATTAATCTAGACATATAAATAAAACACATTTATGGAAAAATGAATGAATCTATCCGAACCCTAAAAGGAACTATAATTTGAGGCGGAGGGAGTATTAAACTACCATAGCATTTCAAGTTACCTCTGCAACAAGTAGGCGTATTCTATTGTCAGATGTCGCCAGAAGATCTATTGCATCAGGCAAGGATGATGGATCAATAGTAAAGTTGTCTTGCTCTTCTGCCAGAAATTTAGCACTGCATTCTTGTAGACGCTCACGCAGCAATCTGCACTCATGAAGAATTTTTTCTCGGGATAACCTAATACGTGTTGACCGTTGTTTCTCTCTGTTTATAACCCTCTGGGACAAAAAACATATATATACAATAAAAATCAGGAAAAAGAACTGATTACATTTTAAAAAAAATTGTAGATACTGCAAGTGCACAGATGCTAGGATTCAAGGGAAACCAATATAAAATTATAAACAATAAATTGATTTCAATATGTTAGCATGAATAAGAAGAATCATCCCCTTTATTCGGTTCAGGTAGCTTAGTAGTTAAAGGCTTAAAGCAACATTAAATTGAAGTTCCCAAAATCAGGCATGTATAAGGAGAAATCTTTAGACATCAATATAAAGATCAAGTTGGTTACATCCAAATTTGAAAAAAGGAATTAAATGGAGATGACTATTTTCTTCACAGAAATATAATGTCTCTGTTGATCTTAAGAACCTTCATATTCTTTATTGTTGTTCCTAGCTTGATAAAAGCAACTTTATTCATTTAAGTGTTGTTTGATAAAGCAACTTTATCCATTTAAGTTTGAGAAAACAGAAGACATGGAGATGATGAAACCAAACAGATAGCTCGTCTTTGATGGTTAAAGTAACAATCACATTCTTTAGATATTTTGCGGTAGTCTTCTCAAATAGAATGACGTATTACATGAAACCATGAGCATACTATAGTGGAAAGGCAAAAGACCAGGAGGCCTTGCATCCTCCCAAAAAGTTATGTGGGTGTAACAGCTTCGATAGGTCAGTGAGCCTAAAAGAGCAACAATTTTACAGGATACACAAGAGAAGAGTGGTTAGCCAAAGTAGTCCAGCAAGCCCACAAATAATGTTGAATATTTTGTCAGTAAGGGCAAACAAGTATTCCTAGAAAACCACCAATGCTACTATTTGCTACAGCTATGTAAGGTATTAGGTAGCACTATACCTCTAAATCAGTCTTCTCCTCAAGATACTGATTCAGCACTTTCTTCATCTCATGTTGGGAGTTTCTAAGAGATTTGACCTCTTTGACAAGAACTTTTATATCTGCTTTAGACTTTGCCTCAACTTCTCCAAGATGTTGTTTCAAACTCTCTACTTCTTTTCGTTTGATTTCTAATTCTTCAAGTAAAGTTTCATTTTCACCACTAGCAGTTGTTTTCTCTGACTCCACACGAGTTTTCTCATTCTGCCAATTAAAGGGGTGGAGGGGGTAATCAGTACCATCACATAGCTAATAAAATGCTAAGGCACAAGAACAGCGAGGAAAATTTGACCTGCTCAATCTTCAGGTTTGACTCCATCTCAGCGTACTTCCTGCGGAGCTCATCCATATCCCATTGCATCTGGGTAATCCTCTCTCTTTCAGCCAGGATAGCTTGGTGTAGCATCTCTCTGCCTTTTTGCTTTGTGGCTTCCAACTCAACCTCCAAATCTTTAACCTACACCAGAAATCATAAGTACCAAAAAGAGTGCCTAGAATCTGCCAAATGATTATGATATACAGAGACCCACTGATTGTTAAATCAGAATGCACAAAAATAACAAAACATAGTAACTTGAACTGAAAGCACATTTTGTTTCAAGGCATGAAGCTATAATAGTAAGTAGCTAGTTCATGCGAATCATGAAGTAGCCAATATAATATGAAAAAGCAATACCTTTGTAGTAAGATATTCTTTGACAGCTACCTCCTGATTTAGTCGTGCTATGAGATCCTCCATATCAGTTTTGGCTGTCCCTATTCTTCGTTGCATGGTGATCAAAAGTCTAGTCAACTTCTGTTTTTGATCGTTTGGAAGGATAACTTGGGCATCCACATCATATAAAAGCTGCATATCTAAACCAGTAAGATGTTCTGTTTGATTAATATGTCCATCCATGCCACTTGGTAGATCCATAGGACCATCCCATAGGGAACTACTAGCCCCTGGAGCCGATAATTCACTGCCTCTTAAAGAGCTCAAATCACTCCCAATGCTTTCAGCAGAGTCCTTCCGAGCATGGCCAGGGTTAAAATCACGGTCCTCTTCAGAGACAACTCCCCTATAAGATGCCACCGAACCATTTCTACCATCATGCTCCAAAAAGACAAGGTTCCCTTTCCTATGATTTGAGACACTGCTAACATGTGCATCAGACTGGTCTAAGATAGCTTCTCCCAGCACACCATTGCCAGTTGCTCCTGTCAGACTGCTACCACGAGTCAGAGCTGGATTCATTTGATTTGACTCAGCGAGAGAACCAGAACCGTGTCCATCAGGATGCGGAGAAGAGTCAGTACTGCTTTTAGCAGAAGAGCCTGCTTCAGAAGGACGCCCATTCCGTTCTTGGAAATCTAAGTTTAGTATAACAGGACAATTAATTCTATGCTAATATGTTTAGCGTACAAAATTAAGAAAATGCATAAAGTACAGTTAGGAGAAATATGTATCAAATAGAACATACATGAACGTGCAGCAGCTTCAAGTTCAAGAAAAGCAGCAACAGGAGCACTTCTTGACAAGTCAATGTCAGAAAGTAACTTCTGCATCCACTCCTCCAATGCATGCCTTCTCTGCAAACAGAACAGTTTAAGCACATATTTCCAAGATGTAGAACATGAAATAGTGTAGTAGTTAATATAAAACATTCGGTTTATATAGGAAGAACAGCAAGTATATTGAGCCAAGATACATATTACCTCTTCTAGAAGCAACCTGCTCGAGTTTATTCTTAAGAAAGCATGCTTCGGAGGAGCCGGTGGAACATCTTTTCTGGGAAACGCACTCTTAAGCTGCAGAGCCAGAAGAGAATTTTAGCATGACAAAAGAAATATCCAACTTTCTAGAAAGCACATGGGTACGAGATATAACATGCTAGAGCAAATGGGTAAAGAAGAGTGTTATTGCCATAACTATATTCAGGAAACAAAGTTACATAACACAAGGTTATCCATCAAAACAGCTCCATAACAGTAGCAAATGACCCAACATATCCACGTCAGAGTAATGATTAAAGGATCATATGAGAACAAAATGAAATTCCGCAGTCACAATTCCTCATTCAAAATTTGTTAACCCATAGAACATCTGCACGCTCAATTCACCGTAGCTATTGTTGGTAAGAAACAATGACACCCTCAGAAAACAAGAGCAGATTTTGAATGAAAGGAAGAAGAATATTGAAACAAACAATGTTTGAAACAAAGAATTAAAATAGCTAGGGTATAAGAAAAATAGGGTAATAATTAACTTACATCAGAACATAGCTTCAGAAAGTCACTAAACCTTCTGAGAATTCCATGGCTAGAACTAAAGCCTTCTGGAGATTGTATACCGACATGTATCCTGTAAAACTGTCCTTTATGGGCATTAAAGAGAGATACATAAAAGCAAGAACAGAAAAGTTTAGATAAATCAGGAGTCTAAGATTTCCACGATAAACAAAAGATATGCACTCTTTTCCTGTTGATCGCGACTAATGCATGAGACCAAAAAAATGGCAGAACATCCAATGCCTTAGCAATACACTGAAATTCCAGAATATAATTGATATAATACAATAGGATGTGCAAATAGTATAGATGGAGATGTCCTTAGATGAAAATTCAGTTTCTGGCTCCATAAATGTTGACTATTAGTTTCTTTTGTCTATTTTCAATTGTTAATAAAAAATCATGTGATACACTCCTAGCCGTTTTTGGTGTATAATAAGGTAAATACCAGAAACACTGGATTTACCAATTGGCACATGGAAAGCCAACCAAACTGAAAGCATTTAATTTGTTTACATTATACATGGATACAAATGGGAAAATAAGAAGCAAACTAAACATTACTTACAACGACAGATTTCAAAAGGCTGTCAGCGGTCACACCAGCTTCAGGTGCTTGAGCAATCCAAGAAGGTATCATCACACAGTAACTCCAACCTGTTTGGGGGTTATGTGGCCATATGGTGTTCCTTCCCTCCTGTGTGCAGTCAATAGGTAGTGAGCCAGTGAGATGCGTCGACCAATTGATTCAGAGCATTGTGCTGAAACTGAAACTACTAATATAGGACAGCAAATATTTCTTCACTGAAACCCTTTAGAGTAGGGATGCGTTTTCATGGAAAGTTTGCCATGTAAGCGTTAGAGAATTTTGCTCATCAAGCATACAAAAAAAAAACTTCAGTTATGTCAAAGGCGCCACTGATCATACTAATTAGTAGCGGTCGTCAGTTACACAGCATAGGCAGATATTAAATCATGCAATAACGCTGAAAGGATAAAAACAGCAACCAACTAAAGTAGAACTGAAAACTTCCCAGGTAAGCGAAGCTACCGACCCTTCACTCAATGATTCCACAGAAGACTGCTGCTTACTATCAGGTCAATCAAATTTTCAAAGTTGGAATGCATCTGATTTTTCCAATCCCACACTCGGCAAAAGTACACCATGGAACGCATAATCTTACTACTCCCAAGAGAAACATGATCCAAAACCCTAGTAAACTGAAACGGGAATGAAATAGACTCATCCAATCTCAAACTCGGTAAACTAATGCGGCAGGCCCATATCCTACGCTTGCAAGTGAAAACACGAGAAATCCAAAACCCCTAATCGAAGGAAAGCTCTAAGTGACAGCATCAGCAATCATGCACTTTGGGGCACTCCACTTGGCGTGTTTTACTGCAGATCCTAACCCCGCACATTTGATGCCTAGACGCAAGTAGCAGCATACCACTAGCACGCGCCACACAGCTGCAGCGAAATCCAACTCGAAATCGCCTGCCCACGGAACGATCAACAACCCCAAGCACAGGAAACACATCTACATCCCGCGGAACCGACCGAACCAGCTTCAAATCTAGCCCGGAAGCGGGATCGCCGGCCCCCGGTAGCCGGTGGCGCAGCTGGCGGGGACCGCATCTGCGTCCGGGATCAAAGCGGGAGCGGGGGAATCGAGTACGAAGAGACGCGAGAGGGGGATCGCGGGCGCTTACCCATCTCTTCGGGGGAGGGCTCCAGTCCATGCCGAGCGGCAGCGGCGAGGTGCCGTCGTGGCGGTGCCTCGGTGGGCTGGGGGCCTTATTCCGCGCCCCCGCCGACGACGGCGTCGCCATCGCCGCCGACGACGTCGCCCCGCGGGGAACGGTGGTGGTGGTGGTGGGATCGAGGCGGACGAATCTGCCGAGGCGTCGTCGCGCCGACGATTTCTAGTTTCCCACTAGTGCTGGAGATTAGAGCCGAGGACGGGGGAGGCCGGGGGAGCTGAGGCGGACGCGGTGGCGGACGGACGGACGCGGCCGCGGTCACACTCGCATCTAACCGTCAACGCCAGCCAAGGCAGCGTCCGCCTTTGGCCGTGCAAGGCACGGTTGGTTCCACCGCCGTGGCCCGTGGTGCGTGCGAGCTGGCCCGGCCGGCTGCACGGGAGCGATGCCTTCGAGTTGGAGCGGACGAGCGGTGCTGTTGGATCTGGATCTCTCGGCCAACGAGTTGTCCGGATTTGAGTTAGGGCGTGACGTGATACACTGTTCCACGAGAATTCATCTAAATCCAGCCCATCATTTGAACAGTTGACCATAGCACGAAAATATATGTTGTAAGCAGAGTGAAATTTAAATAAAATTAATGGGCTAGACAACTTGCTAGAGTTAGCCTAAAAGCTTGATCGGTTGAGTTACTACACCTGCAGCGGTCACACCCTAAACCCCATATTCTCCACATTTGTAAATTGATTAAATTATCCAAAAATTAATTATATTTAATCTAAAATAGAAATAGATATTCGGTCTGAATGCCATTTATATACTCACAATGAACAACTTCAGAAAATTTCTGGAGCTAGGATTCTTCTAGGCAAGCTCCATTGTTTGTGATGACTAGCCCCACCAGGTTTAAGAAAACTTCCAAAGAAAAAAACAAACGAACCTAAATCCATTGTTTGTTATTTTATCATCTTCAAAATTAATAAACTATACTCAAAGTAGTTTTCGAGATGAAATAAATCTTATGGTGGTCCATAAGACGCTATAACACAGTATAATATTACTAACCACCATTTTTTTTTGCCACCATCATTCTAAGCAACATGCTACTGCTAGTAATCTCAGATAGGTAATCCCACGTGTGATTTTGGTGGTGGGAGAGAGCAAGGTGAGAGAAAGTGGTGGTTTGTTTTGCAAAACAGCCACCTCCTAGAATTTTAGGACTAAGATAGCTCAACCATCATCGTATGACGATGTTGTTTCCATACAAATTGCCATTTTTTCCTTTTTATATGCATGAATTAAGGAATTATAAAGGCAATAAAGACAACCATTTACACATGTTGCATGTTAAGTCATCTCAAGATTACGTGCCAATACATGAGACCATATATTAGACATCACAAATGTACTTGCTAAAGCATAATGTTCTACTTGATATGTATTTATGTAGCAATCGACTCATGCCATTCGTGGATGACACTAGACTGCAATGGTAAGGGCTCAATCACGAAGGGGTACTTGAGGATGATGAAGTAGTCAGAGTCCAATCATGTGTGATGACGCATGTAGGGTTCTACCATCCTATGCCCTGTGTCTTTAGTGTGTGTTTTACCATAATCTTTAGTGTGTTATCGTAGACTCAATGGTCGCAACTACCTTTGCCACCACTGCATCCTCATGGTATGCATTCATGCTGATCTATGTGACTCCCCTCTATCATCATCGCACCACCTACAAGCATCCATAGCAACACAAGTTTCTCATAGTTCTATGTGTGGGGCACGTTCACCACAGTGGTCACAACTCTTGAATCTAGCCTCGTAACAACCACTATAGTGGGCCAAATCTATTGGAACTTCTACGCAAGGACCCTAAACCCAACTTCTTTGGGTAATTGGGTCTAAGTAACAGCACAAAAGAGAGGTGGCGTGAGGTCAAAGAGGGCGCTAGCAGGTGGGTTCATTTGATGGTGAGAGAAGGCAAGGCTAATGAGAGCTTGTTAGAAAGGAAATATGAGTATCATGGTCATTTTCATGTCAAAAGTGAAAAAATAGGAACACAAATTTTAACTGGTGGTATGAAAAAGATATGAACTTTGTAGTGGCACAAAATGGAAGCATGCTTTTTCTAATGGCGTGCAGGGAATTATCTCTTAATAAATTGTTTGTTACAATTCTAAAGCCAACACTTTGTATCATGAAGTTGTGGATCCATTTAAGATGGAATAAGTCTATATAACCTCTCAAAAATCGATCTTTATCTACTTAAACCCCTGAACAATGAAAACAAAGTATCAAGCAACCTCGAATACAGTATTGCCTAAATAACCCTTGGATGGGTTGGGAGGGTGTGTGTTTTGCAAACACCGCATGCAGGCACCCCTGCCCACGTGGAAATGGCATAACCAATGCATTTCTCTTGCCATCTCTATGCCCCCATGTCTCTATCTGTCTACATCATTGGTACTTACATTCAAAACTAACAATACAAATGATGATGCACAAACCACGTATCAAACTGGACACCATGTGCCAGGGACAAAGCCAACACTCAAGCATATGGGGGAGCTACCTCTTATGTTAGCAAAATCACCAATATTGCTAATCTCATTGAAAATTTTTAAGAATATCACATCCGTTAAGGGGGAGCTTGCCCTCTAGTTCCGCCTTCTCCCCCCTTGCAATGCACATTGTTGTGGAAATTTTGAACCTATGTACGCATAAAAGCTATTAGTTTGCATGCATAAATGTTATTCAAAAACATCGATAGAGGTCCTAGCGTATGGTAACCTGACTTGCGACAAAGTAGGCTTTTGAGGTGATCTATTCATAAAGTTGTAGAGAAACCTAGTACCAGTAGTGGGGACTGGAGACTAGCTGACATGTCAATGAAATCACACTTCAAAAACACAATGGTGGTTTTTTAAAATGAATTTTACATAATTTGGTGTGTCAAATACTTTTTTTGAATTGTGTGCTTAATACTTAGTTTTGTAGACATATGTCCATGTAATGCCATCTACGTTTCATACACTTGTATACAAAATTCAGATGTAAAGACCACTAAAAGAGAGGTAGCTTAAATATAGAACAACCAATTTTGAAGCAATAAAGGTTGCGATTTTCGCTCTTACTATCAAAATATGTCTCGACGCAAATGTAGAACTTGCCCACAAACTCTAAGTTTTAAAAATAAGGACTTTGGATGATTTTCTGTTGCTATAAAAATACATCTTACATTGATGAACCGAGACGGTATTATCTTTGGGGTACGATGTCTTACAGTAGAAACCAGATGTCCAAAAACACGACGTGATCTATGAAATAATTTGGTAATGAAGTTTCTCACTGATAGCCTAATAGGATAACTGCTGGTCTAAGTTTTATATTTATGTTAAGATGGAGCAGCTTAGAGGTGTCAATGGGGACCCGATACCCGGTTACCCATGGGAAATTCCTCTATTAGGGTTAGGGTATGGGGAAAATTTTTCCCCATGGATATAGATATGGGAGGAATTCTTGCCCCATTGGGTATGCGGATATGGGTTTGGGGAAGCAACATCCGAACCCGATTACCCATGGAGAATGTACCCTAGTTAAATTTGATGTGCAACATATTTAAGTCTAATATACAGCCTATCAAACAAGTTAAAGCCTAACCGAGACCCAACAAATAAACTTTAAAACCTTTTGTCTATTTAACCTAACCCTTTTGCACTATTCACCTAATCATCCATCTCCATCTAGGCTATTTACATCTTAAATTCAGCAATAATGTACTACTCTTACATATTTCTTGACAATTTTTTTACATGCTCACATATTTTTTTATTGGAGATGGGGTTTCAATGGGAACCCGATACCCGAATGGGGATGTGTATGGGATGAGTTTTATACCCAGGATGGGTATGGGTACGAGGATGGCTATAACCTGATGGGGATGGATCTGGGGTGCTGAAACCCGGTGGGGAATTCCCCATTGACATCTCTAGAGCAGCTGTCACCTAAAAGAAATGCATCATGTTTCTGTATGAACCTTGAGAGTCATGCGTTTTAGTGAATTAACCAGTAGCGTGCATTTCTCTACTAGCACACGAGGATAGTATGCTCTCTTCGATACGCAACTATGCAATCCAAATTTCAACAGCACACTACACAACATCAATCCCAGTCACGTTTCTGTCAAGAGTATATATATTCCTGGGGCAATGAAAACAAACATTCCTTCTCAGAGAACGTGACCTCAATTGTGATGATACAACGTTACTTCAGAATCCAAACAACACCAGCATGCATCAGAAAGCATCTAGAAATTCTAGGGAACATTTAGTCCATCCTGCCCTTGATAACATGCTCCTTCACTTCAGTCGGTGTTCTGCACCCAAAAAAAAGTCATGTCACGAAAGCACAAGGCTGATGATCAAATAAATGAAATGGTGGAATAACTGGAATGTGATCACGGGATGGCTGTGACTGGTAGGATTTTGAGCTTCCTATCATTATTGTTTGAGCTAAACCATATGAAGTATACTGATTCATTGCTGCGCTGGTAACAGATTCCAAATTCCTTAACTCTCTACTATCAGTTACTTTAAACTTAGTCATGGTGGATATCACTAAAAGAAGTGTTTGTTTCTTGATGAATAAGCTGGTGACAGAGAGGCAAATGATGTTCGCTCCAAGCAAACTTACACAATCAGAACATAGCCTCCCCACCCTGCTAGGCAGTCACGGTCTACTGATGAATTCAGTGCTTGGGATATAGTCTCAAAGAGTTCTTCAGGTTCCTACGCCAAGAAAAACAACAAGATGATGCCATTTGACTTTGCTCAAAACAAGAACAGAACAAACACAGTAACTTTACAGCCCAAAACAGAACTTCAAAAAACATGGCAGACCGAAAACCTAAGTGAATTTATGCTGCTGGGCACGGCCTCTTCTTAAGAGAAGAGGTTGATAAAGCATATCAAGGAGCGTACCATGTTTGGCTTGTACATGGATTCACAAGCGCCATACAAAGATTCTGAAGATGTCCCAGAAACAACAAAATCCTTGGCCAGCTCCCTGTGTGGGCAGATACATCTTCATCAGTTCACTAGGACACATCAATGACATGGACGCATAATGGGATAGATGAACAAGAGTTGCTGAATTCGGTGGACAAACAAATATTCCTCAAACATGTTTCCCACAAGTCGGAATATAGGTCATTTAGGATTCTAGTTGTTCAAAATTCTTTAGCTTGGCCTGTCAATATATATTTAAAAAAGTTACATAGAAACTAGATTCAGCATGGGAAATATTTTCATAATAGTATCATTTTTTCAAAAAAGTACTTCATAATATCATTTTTTCAAAAAAAAAATACTTTCATAATATTAATCTGTATTTATAAATTTATCAAAAAAATGTAAAAGGCAAACCTAGTGCCAAAAGCTCCCACACAAGGTGGGGGTATGGAACAGCCTTGCCCTTGCTTAATTATGCAAGGAGGCCATTGAGAAATTTGCACTTTCTTTTTGTTCAAATACATTTTTGGATAATTGTTGCTACTGCACTGGTTCAAATTAGCGAGGTTGTAGTGCCATTTTCAAGACAATAATTGCAAACTAGTGGCGTACTAGGACAAATCTGTACAAACCACTCATCAGTAGCATTTCCAGGATAACTTTCATGAAGTAGTGGCATAAGACTCATTAGCCAAAAAGATTGACTTCACTAGCACCACAGAATGCAAAAATCCAAAGGAGAAAACAAACCAAGAGCTTGTTCAAGAAGAAAACAACATAAATAGATACCTACTTTGCACCAAGGCAGTCCATGGTACAAATAAACGGTTCGTTGTCATCTCCAAGTCCAGCAATGACTGGCTGACAGAAGTATGGCCCGAACCTGAAAGTTTCATGTGGCATGATAAGAATTAGATAGAATTGCCGTCAATCAGTACCAGTAATCCAGTATTGGAACACAAAAGATGATTTCTGAGCAAATACGAATTAAAAAGGCTTGAAACCAGTACTAAATAATAGAAGAGGAAAGTGATTTAGTTTCATCTTCCTTCCTGAAGAGTAAATACAGTGCATTTGAGCATAACTGCCCCAGTCCCCCAGAAAATGATTTAGTTCCATCTTCCTCCTTGAAGAAGAGGAAAATTTGCAATATGTCATTCTAGCAGTCACAAGACTTAAAAAAGAACAACCTACGAGGTTGGTACGTTCAGCTAATTCTAGATATCATCATAGCTAATAGAAAGTAGATGATATCTCATGGCTTGACAGTTGATAGCACAATGAAGTGTTGAATAGCACTGCCCAAACCCTCAAGCAGCATCAGCCTATACTAACAGCCAACATATCCAGTAAGTTTTTCATCTGTTACAGAGTCCACGATCTGGCAAGGAATCAACACAAATACCACACTAGGTCTATCCAGCATCATACACAATTCGACCAAAAATAATTTTCACTAGTAGATTTTCACCTCTTCTCGTAGAGTAGAGCAGAGACGAGGCTGGCGAAGGTCTGGGGCTTCATGTCCCTCTCCTCCCGCAACTGATACAGCTTGTGCCTAAACACCAGCCGCTGGTGCCTGCACAGGAACCCAAAACCCTAAGTGCCCCGAACCAAAAACAACCACCTGACGGTCGGTCGCGTGCGATCCCGGCAACTGGAACTCACAGCGTTTGGGCATCGGTGGCGAGCCCCGAGAGGCCGATGTAGAGCTTGTCGTGGATCTTAAACACCCGCTGGAAGTCGGTCGCGATGGTCTGCAGCTGCACGCCCAGCCGCCGGTCGCTGGCGATGGCGAAGCAGTTCTTCCCCACCATGGCCACCACGGCGGACCCGTTGTACTCGAAGATCTGCGAGGGGCGGGGACCGAGCACGTCAGGAATTCGAGATCCGAGGAGAGGGGAGTGAGGCACGGGGAGCGCGGTCGGTCGGGGGACTCACCGACATGGCCGGAGCTGCGGCGAGGTCGCGGAAGAGGGTTCGGGCGGATGCGTCGGCGTCGCGGCGGAGCGGTGGACGGGGAGGAGCGGTTCGAGTGCAGGTGGGCTTTTGATGGAGGCCGAGTTGGGCTTCTTGGTGAGCAAGAAGGTCCAGCGACGCTGGAGCCGTCCCAAGCTCCGAGCCCGACCTCTGTTCGTGTGCGGTTTGTGCCCCGATCTGTATAGGAGCCACGTGGCTACTGACCCGTGTTACTCCTTTTTTTTTCCGAAGATGTTAGCTTAACCTTTTTGTCTCTCAAATTCAAACAAGACAGTGTGACGTAAAAAATGGAATCGACAGTTTCTTTAGACTAATATTAACTATTTTACGCTCTTTATAACTTTGTGAATAACCGAGTTGTCGAGACACACTATAAGTAAAATGAAAACTATAAAGTTAACTAGGTTAAAAAAAAACTACTATCAACATCTACGGTATCAAATAAATAAATGCTCTATCAAGATGTATCTTATGGTCAATTAATAGAGCCTATTTGATAACTTACATGTTAATAGTTCGTTAGACATCCGATCACATTGTACTATGTAACATCTTAATTAGAAGATAGGCAGAAAAGAGCCTCTAGCACGAATTCACAAACTATCGCTTTAACCTTATATATTTGCACAAAGCATAACTAACCATACACGATCCATGTATATATCCTACCCTGTCCCATCACATATGGTCCACACATGCTAGATTTACCATGGTCCTCAATTCTATTTGTTGTTATCTTTGTTTTTATTTCTTTCTTTATTGTCTGTGGTGAATCAAAGTCCTCTTGTCGCCACTAAGGTACGAGGCAATTCCTTTACTCGTCACCGTTTAGAACTTTAGATTCAACAAGAAGTGCAAGCTAGTTTATCCACGAATATGGAGGTAGATAGATCATTAATCATTTATATGTAGCGGTACATAAGCTCAGTGAGTCTATTTTCATGTTTAAAAAAGTTACCGGGGGCAAAAATATGTGAAAAACTGCTTCAAGGGAATGTAATGAAAGTCAACCATGAAGAGTCGTTGTGTGTACATGAACGGTGGATACGTAGGCAGAACTGCAGAAGGCACACCATCCACGGCCAGGACACGGACGCCACACGACGACCCCACACGCAGCGACCGCACAGGCTTCCTCCTGCCCCAAACGGCCTTCTTTGCTTAGCCGTGTTGCCCCCAAGAGTCCCAAACCGAAACCGCGTGGTCGTCTCCCCGAGCCCTGATCGCCTCAACAAAAATCCCCCTTCGTTCCCCTCCTCCGCCTCAACGAATCTTCCCAAATCGCGCTCCCCGATCTCCTCCCAATCTCGCCGAAACCCTAGCCGAATCCTAGATCCGCCCCAGCCCTAGCGAGTAGCGACCCCCCGCACGCCGGCGGCCATGGGGAACCCGGAGAAGCTGATGAACCAGATCTTCGACCTCAAGTTCACCTCCAAGTCGCTGCAGCGGCAGGCGCGCAAGTGCGAGAAGGAGGAGAAGGAGCAGAAGCTCAAGGTGAAGAAGGCCATCGAGAAGGGCAACATGGACGGCGCCCGCATCTACGCCGAGAACGCCATCCGCAAGCGCACCGAGCACATGAACTACCTCCGCCTCGCCTCCCGCCTCGACGCCGTCGTCGCCCGCCTCGACACGCAGGCCAAGATGCAGGTCATCGGCAAGTCCATGGGGACCATCGTCAAGTCGCTCGAGTCCGCGCTCAACACCGGCAACCTCCAGAAGATGTCCGAGACCATGGACAACTTCGAGCGACAGTTCGTCAACATGGAGGTCCAGGCCGAGTTCATGGAGGGCGCCATGGCAGGCTCCACCTCGCTCTCCACGCCCGAGACCGAGGTCAACAGCCTCATGCAGCAAGTCGCCGACGACTACGGGCTCGAGGTCTCCGTCGGCCTGCCGCAGGCCGCCGCGCACGCCATCCCTGCCGCCAAGGATAAGGAGAAAGTCGACGAGGATGACCTCTCTCGCCGCCTTGCTGAGCTTAAGGCCCGCGGCTGAGGCCCCCTCCGCCTTTCAGCCTTTCTGGTTATGAGATATCCTCCTAAAACCAGGTACACTTATATGCGCGCTGCTGCGACAGCCTACAAGCATTGCCGATTTACTGTTATCATGACTGTTGCTTGATAATATTTTGCACGATCAGAAGTAAATGTTATCATGGTTTATGTAATTGGGCCCTCTTTTTTACACTTCAAGTCAGTTTTTTTCACCATAAAAAAAATATATATCGATACTAGTGCCCCTTGTCCAAGTTTTTTCTACCTATATACTATTATACTCCCCCTGTTCCAAATTGTAAGGGTTTTTGGGCCTTGAACAGATTCATGCACTATTCAATGTATGATTATCATATGTGCCTAGAATTCTACATTCATCAGCATACCTATGAACATGGGGGGAGGAATAGATGCCCCCCTTATAATTTTTGACGGAGGGAGTAGCTGTTAGAGCTAAGCTTAGTGAGCATTGTTGTTTGTATATGTCTAAAGCAGTATAGCTCTACCTAAAACTACCATCATCGGATGGAAGATAACATGGTTCGCCAAGACTTTGATGATGCCTCAGATGGAAGCTTCTCTATGTAGCGTCTTGGCAAAGTGGCTTCATCAATATCACAAACATGTCTTGTTGTTTTGTGCTATGTGGGCTAGGTTGTGAAAAGCACTTGCCCATGGTAACACAGGGCTGAGCTGCTGAGGTTTACGGCTGTGCGTGTGTTTGTGAGTTGTGACTTTGTGTGGGCTTGTGGGCAGGAGACCACGCCATGGTCCCTGCCTGGAAGCCGTTTCATGACTTAAAGGCGCCCTGGGCGACCACCTTAGTGAGATGCCTAACCAATCTTCAGGCGAGGCACGGATAGACATAGTGAGCTCCGCCAACTGCCTGGATGCCTAGGCGATGCCATGATAACCATGTATTCAATTTTTGTTATTACCTTTGCCTCTGTGTGTACTTTTGCGGTTTTGCCTTCACTAAAGCATTGGCAAGGAAGTCTGCGTTAAAGGTGGATAGAATTGTAGTAATTTTTATTGATTGCTGTATCAGTATCAGTAACCAAAGGAAGTCTGGTTTTCTGATACACCAACAGATTTAGAGTTTTACCAGCTGATTCATATCAATGAATCTGTTTGCTTTATCATGTTTTATTTGTGTCAGGATGCTAGTAAGGGAATATGAAGTAAAAAGTTTGTGTATTGATATTAGAGAAGTAGAGAACTGACATATGCTGCTAGTCTTACTGTGAATCTAAGCATGTGTGGAAGATATTGGTTTGTAGAAGGCTATTTGTTAGTCACAAAATTAAGGTTGATACGAGATTGGATGTACTCTACAGGGTCACTGACGCAATTAACCATTTTATTAGAATGTTTACAGAATTAGCAGTGCCCTTTCCTTTACGCAATAAAGCAACATGCTTAATTGCCCTTCAATTTTGTTATGATGTGCTCCACAACTGTGTTGTCATAATTGCATACCAAGCTATACTGCTATATTTCTGAAACTCACTTTGCATCATGCACACTACCAGTAGTTTGTCTTATATACAAGCAGTATCAGATGAAAGAAAACAATGATGGCTGAGAGCCTGAGATGATATAACTGTTTGCGCAATAAATAAAGCCTCTACAAATGTTGTCTAATAACTGTTTGTTATCTGGTGGAGGCTGGCTAGTTATTCTTCCAAATACACTTTTGATTATGCGCACTTTTTTTGCTAACGCCTTTTGATTTGTCAAACTTCCTTTCTGTATACTAATGTCGTGGTTGCTCTTTTGCAGATGCAACTCATGCTATGCTCTGCAATTACCCAGTGTCACGTGGACTGCTACTCTGGTAGATTCGTAAATACTGTTATGCTTAAAGGCGTGTGTTGGCATTATTGCCATGTGGGGTCTGTGGACTTGAAAACTTTGCTGCTTCATATTGTACTATAAAATCCATAATTTGTGGGCGTGCGAATATCTGTGATTCTGTATTTGCTGTTTGGACAGCCCACATCTTTGTTTGAACTACGTTGAACATCTGTGTTTCAGATCACTCCCCTTGCTCAGTGGTGTGTATTACTGTTGCAAGGGTGGACATCCCTTCATTCAAGGGATTCAATGGGACTAAACTTTAGTCCCCATTAGCCCACTGATGTTTAATGACCAGACAATACGGTCTGCCACTGAACTGACACGGGAAGCTATTAAGACAAAACCTGTAGTGGGGGGCTGAGGGGCGCAGTGGGCTGTCGTGGATTAAATGAAAAGAAACCTGTAGTGGGCCGAGAGTGCAGTGGGCTGTTGTACGGCCTGCCATCGGAATGAAAAGAAACAATAGATAAAAGATTAAAAAGATGGTGGTCCGCTGTCGTACGGCCTGCCGTCGGAATGAAAAGAAACAATAAATAACGGCCTGCCATCGGAATGAAAAGAAACAATAAATAAAAGATTAAAAAGATGGTGGTCCGTTGAAGTAGGCTGCGAGACCCGTATTGGGCCGAGAGTGCAGCGGCCCGTTATCCTTCCACCGTCGGAAGTGGGCAGTTGTCGCTGCTCTGTGAAACCAGCCTAACGCAGTACCTGCCACATTATGGATAGTGAAGCCCAGCTTTCGCACAAGCCCCAGCAACCCACTACCGACTTGGAACGGGCGGGCCAGCAGGAGCACACTCTGCCCAGGTCCCCAGCCAATACTGCAACGTCCACACCACCTTAATGCCCCCACTCGGGTTACAGGCCCACGCTACTGAGCTCGGCGAGGCAGGGCGCTGGAGTGTGATATTTAAGGTGTGCTGCTCCTTCTTAGTTTGGCGAGGTGGGACTAAGAGGCGGAACAGGGAGCAGTGGATGTGGTTTTTTTTTTTTGAGGGGTTGCAGTGGATGTAGTTATAGTTGAGCACTTGAGCTGCTGGCGGGGTGGGGAGTGCTTCGGCTGCGCACGGGCACCACAGGCGGGCTGTCCAGTCACATGCTCCCGGCCCAATATCGAAAATGAGCACAATTGCGATTTGTGACCCAAAAGTGAAACTCGGTGTGTAAATTCTAGGAAAATGTCAACGGTGACTCCTGTCTTCGTAGTTCAATCTGATGCGATTTGTCATCGTGTTCGCCAAATCAGATCACAGTCGAACGAAAATCGGTTGACGTTGTCTCTGAGTTCTGATAGTTGACGCTCCCCCTATATCTTCTTTTCTTTTAATTTGCTCAGATATTTTCTTGGTATACCTTTCACTTAATCGAAAGATGCCATGGAAAGCAGCGAGTAATGAGACGCAAAAAGGAGGGAAATCTGGGGCACTAGGCCTGATAACGAACTTGCATAAATCAATCGTGATCCCAATCCGCTGGAATGAAATTGACTCAACTAGTACCACGCTTGTCAGTCTGCCAGCTAAAAAAGCCATATGCATCTTTCTGATCAAGTACCTCGGCTTTCCGTTGACCACCTACATATTGGTTGTAGAATATATTACACGGTGAAAAGGGTCAAGAGATCAAAATCATTTTATTCTCTTGCTCCTACACCTATTTTACGACCAATCTTCTTCAAGCCAACCTTCTATCGGCGTGTGGCTTGTACGCGTTGTTTAGACAGTGTGGTCCTAGACGTACAAATTCACCGGCTCCGTCACTGTTGACAAATTAAATGACAGTTTACTTGGATTGTGTATCTTATTTTTGTTCTAATAGTTAATTAATTTCACGTAGTTGGATTGGATTGAGTGATCCCTTCACATGTGTATGAATAGGATGATCCCTACTGTGTTCTCGTGGCATATACTATGTACAAAGGGCGATGACAAAAAAAAAAAAAAAAAGCCTCCGCGGAGAATAGGTGTCTCTTGAAATTTCGTTAAGAGGGAAATTTTTTCCCAAACTCTAACTTTGCTAGTAAAGGAATTTTTATTTAATTCATTCTAACAAATATCAAACTCGTAGCCTAAAGATGCTAAATGTGTGTTTGGTTCATAGCCAAAATCGTAGCCATAGCTAAAATAGATATTAGAAACAACTATTTTAACCATGATCAAAGTTTAGCTACAAATTTGGCCATGAATCAAACACACCCAAGGAAGCGTCTTCCATTTGGGGTCGGTGACAAAGAGGCAGCAGGCCAGGCACTGTCCGTAAATATTTTACACTGTAGTGTGGGAGCATCCAATTGGCAGGCAAGTTGCACAATGCGACATCACACAGCTATCCAAGCAATGAATAAAGTTTGTCCCTGTCACTTGTGAATCGCACGGCGGCCTTGAGAGTTGAGAGGAAGGCCAATGCATGGGTACATGCATCTTGTGACAAGAAAACAACTCGCAACATCTCAGAAAAGATATATACGAAATCAATCGACAGATTCAGAGAGGACATTGCACATGGACTGCGTGCGCCACTACTGCTAGGTCGTTTTGCTGCTAATAACTAGCAGGACGACGAGAGCAAGAGTGTTTTTTAGGTGGCCCATCACGAGCCAACCATGGACTTCCACGCAAAGATACAAATACATGTACCCCCATGCACCGTCACATGCATAGCCAAATTCAGTTAGGTAGGGGCCGGACACTGATTATTTTACGGGAACCAAAATCTACAGTCGCTTATTATTTATACAGACGTTATCCAATGGAGTGGGAGGAGCTGCAACGCTGCAGGCGTTGTGTCTATACAAAATGCTCTCTCCATTGCTAAATATACCAATGAAGTAAAATGTACGTAGAGTTTCATTGCTATTTGTATATCTACTCCCTTAGGTCGTCATTACTATATAATATTTTAGTGTAATTTTAAACTAAAAACATCATATATTAATAATTACATAACATTGTTATTTCATCATGTACTACTGGTCTACTACCACAAAAAAAAGTTGAATTTCATCAGCAAAGCACAACTAGTCGTGTTTTTTTAGCTAACAACAACGAAAGTAGAAGTATTTTCGTCCACCATACCCTACCGATGACATTAGGTGGTAATTTTTGCCGGCTATCAACTATGCCGTAAAAAACATGATTTTTTGGTCGGCTCATGGACGAACAAAGAAACACGTACTAGCGCATATTTGTTTAATGTCCATCTAAACACATTCCTGCTAAATTTGTTTTGTTGACTAGAATAAAACCCGCCCAAAAAGGTTGTTTGACCCACGAAAATTAGGTGGACTCGTGCGATTGGATGGGTGCATGAGCTCATGTACAACCCAAGATATTTAGACGACATAGGTGCTTATAGCATCACAATTCTAAGTACTTGTATAGAAGCTAATTTTTACAATGCACATAAAGGTTTAGATAGGCTTAACCATCTCAATAAGCACCTTAGGCATCTTTTAAGTGCCAGGTGGCAATAGCATAGTGAAAATAAACCGTTTTTTTTTGGGCTAAGCACCCCATTGTAGATGCTCTGAGATGCAATTTGTATGTGTTTGATACTCCCTCCTTATCAATTTATGGGCCGTTTGACTTTTTTGACACAACTTGGATAAACTCGTCTTAGTCAAAGTATTTGCAAAAATATAGAAAAAATCAATTCATATTAAAATATATTATATGCTAAACTAAACCACAATTAAAATAAATAATTATTATGAAATTTTTAATAAGACGAGCAAGTCAAATTTAGTGTTAAAAAATCAAATACTCTATAAATTAGGACAAATAGAGTAATCAATATAGGCTTGGCTCTACTAATGAGAAAGATCGGCAACAAGTTGTATATACAGAGGCATGGAGACTGTAGAAAAACAGGGATCAAGAGAGAGAGAATTACCTATTTGGCCTAAAAAAATTGGTGTTTTCTTCTTTGGCCTAGAAAAAATTTTCGTTCCATACTCGATCCAAAAATTTTGTTTCGTTCATTTCTCGGCACTTCCATCCATTTGAAAATATTTGAAAAAACATTAAAAATTGAATAAAAATGCTAAAAATTCAATTTTGTAGAGTTGTATTCCTTGTTAATAGATCTACAGAATGGTAAAGATGGGGATCCATGAAAAGATTTTTATGCCCTCGGTTTATTGCGTGTTGTCTAAAACAAAATAAATGCCAAAAATAGGCTAAATGAACTCAAAAAATCATGAAACTTGGATAATACCTTTCATATGATAATTTGGCCCTGTGGTGATTTTTGCAGCCCTAGAATTTACAGTTAAATGACATATATACACTTCTCTTTGTTTTTAGATATAAAATTGAATTGAAAAATACTTGTTATAGGAAAAGTGCTCCAAATATTACAAAAAAAATTTGTATGTTCCCTTTATTGTATATGTAGCTTACTGTAAAAGTTTGAACCTCAGCATATAAAACTTAATGGGTGTTTTGAAAATGATAATGGCATTGAGATAAAGTTAGATAATAGAGAAATGTTTATATAATGTGCGTAATAAATTCCATTAAAAATTTAGAAGCAGGTTGGTTATGTATAGAAACCAGAGAGTATTTTTGGAGATTTTGTTTGACTCTATTTGACACCATTATGGCTGTAAATGGACCGAACTGTCAAGAAAAGAACGAAACAAAATTTCTAGGTTGAGAAGGGAACGAAAAATTTTTTTAGGCCAAAGAAGGAAGCGCCAAATTTTTTTGGGCCAAATAGGTAATTCTTTCATCAAGATATGGTTTATTTTCAATTTGTGCTATATCTCAAACAAATAAAAACAAAACTGAACCGATTCCAATGTTATGTTCCTGAGATTTTAATGAAAAAAAAACAGATGATACTTAATTACCATATAAAGTTTTCACGGTCCGAAAACATTAAGGCCCTATTTGGATTTGAGAATTTGTTCCTAAAGTCTGCATTTCTTTCTATTTTTTTGAACTGTTTACTGTAGAATTCATACGTACGATTCATGTGAAAATGCTACGTTATAAAGGAGACCCAAACGTTTCAAGCTTTAACCATCGATTAGTCCAAATGCGTATGTATGTATGGCCATGGCACAAACAAAAGTTGCATTAACGAACAGACTCATATCTCACCTGCCTTTTCGTAGGAAATGGTTCCGTGTAGTATAATTGATAACGACACACATCGTAAGATAAGCTGTCAAATTGATGATAAGCGTACACTATCGTAATATCTTTTTAAAGAAATGGAGCGATGAAACCGAACTGGAACTGGTGATCTCAGCAAAACTCAAATCTCAATCTCGCGCACACACTGCAGTGCGTCCGCAGAGCCTCGACGGAACCGTGAAGGGGGTCCAGCAGCTGACGGCAGTAGGCGCCGCGTCCATCCTAAGCAAAACCGCTAGCTCGTCCAATCGGACGCCCACAGACTAGCGCGAGAGACCTCAGACCAGCTAGCGCCGCAACGAGCATGGCGACAAGGAGGGCATTCGAGATCGAGGAGCAGAGCTGAGGCGCCCGCGCGAGGGGGAAAAAGATAAGCGCCGGCCAGCTAGCACTAGCAGGCATGATTCGCAATCCCACAGCAGGCACGATATCGAGACGGCGACGACGATCGATCCATCTCGGAAGAGGAGGACAGGATAGGGCATGCACGGCGGCGTGGCCCTCCATCTGGCCCGGTCTGCTTGGCCGCGCGCGCGCCCTTCCTTTGGGGGGGGGGGGGGGGGTTGGGGTTCACGAGTCGCACAAGGCCACGTGCTACGTACAGGGCGCGCCCCCCCGGCCCACGGCTTCACGGACGATCGATCAGCTGGCTGGATGCATGCATCCACGCGGAGCTGCTGTGCGTCGCCTCTCGCGCGGGCACAGGCACAGCACGCGGCTGCGCCGGCCGGCCGGAGTACCCGGCGGTGGTCTCGGCCGGTCACGCGCGCGCCGACGCTGCCGCGGCGACCGGACAGTGGCTTCGTGCGGGCGCGCGTGGCACGCGCCACGACGAAGGCAGCGTCGGTCTGTCGGCCGCCCGGCCGGCCGCTGTATCGATCGATCCTCTCACCGAGTCACTGTACTTCACCGGCGGACTCAAGCCATATGCATACCGTAGCTTCGCCATGCCATGCCATGCCAGCGAGCTTATTACATACAAACCGTACAAGCCTGGCATACACGGCCGTGTGGCATCCCATCAATGCAAGTAGTAGTTTTACGGTGTACGTACTTCGCGTATAGAGCATATTAATTAGTCATCTTTATCTTAGGCTTGTGTCACCAGGTGGGCTAGCTATCCCCACGTGCAACGGTTAGACGTCAGTACAATCTGTGTAATGGTAACTTTTCCACCTCCCGGTTCCACCCTCCGAGTGACACAAGCCTTATAGTGTGGATTGCTCCCGGTGGCGGGGATGCAAGATCGGTGGACAGGGAGGCTTAGCTCTTTCCTTCCTCAGCAACCCCTCTTTTCCTTCCTCCCCGTCTTCTTTCTCCTCATCTCTTCTATATTTTTCATGGTGTGCAAGCATGTAGGAGGGCTATCGCACCCTAGTCTCCACACTAGATCCGCCCTTGTTGCTCCAGTGTAGTGGTCGAGGACGAGGAGGAATTTGTTGTTGTGATCTTGACGATTGAGTCAATAGAATGTTGCACGACAGATCAACTTAAAAAGCAATAGTGCCCAATAACCTGATTATGTTAGTTCCTTAGCGGAGAGAGGTTTTGATGACACTCACCTATCCACATGCCGATGATGTCGAGGACACGCAATGCTGCACCAAGGGTTTATTAAGAACCCAATCGACGCTCGCATATAGCTCTTAGCAGTTTGTTTTGTTTTTGTGTTTTATTTGAGTTATATAGAATTTGGTAATAAGAGAGGCTAAATTACCACTCCATCACAATTTAGGTGGATCCTTTCTCGCTGCGTGCCTCCTCTCTCTCATGTATACATTCAAAATTTTGCAAAGAGGCAGACAGCCTTTATAACTTGGTTTCACCCACTTCGATTTTTCATGTGGAACTCTCCTCCCACCATGCATGAGTGGATCTTGGGATTTCATATAGAATTTGTTGAAATAACAAATGGACTTGGCCCATCCTCCAACAGGAGTTCAAACGTGCAGAAAACATAGACGACACACAAGATGTTGTTGAAGGTGCCGCTTCAGTCATTATATTGGGTTGAGATCAATCGTTTACAGTACCTGTGATATAGTAACATCAACACACTATCAATTGTTATAAAATCTTACTATCAAGTTCGTTTTTTTTTCTCAAATCCTAGCAGTAGGCGCTGTGTAGGGAGTGTATTAGAGAGCTATGGTGGCAGCCGGCATATATAGAGCAAAACTTGGCATATGGGCTTCTTGTCGACTCGACTTAATCGTTGTGATCTCTTAAAACATTCCCGTGACCATGAACTATCAGTAACTCAAGTCAATTTACTTCAGATCACACAGTACAGTCACTTGAGTACTTGACTACGTCAGTGACTCCCACACTTGTGCACATCCAGCCAGTCATCCAGAACACCAGCTACAGAGAGTACTACTCCTAGCTAGATGCCCTAGAGTTCATTCACGGGCGTCCCTTACAAAACTCAAAACCCTTTCTATAAAACCACACTGCCTTGAAACCCTAGAGCACACTCACTCACTCCCCTCTAGATAATAACATCTATCACCGGCTTGCCGGGCAGCAGCCATGGCGGCGAGCGGAAAGAAGCTCCGGCCGTTCCTCCTCACGTTGCTGCTGCTGCTCTCCACCGCCGTGACGCCCATCCTCTCGCTGCCGGACAGCGAGGTAGACTGCGACTGCGACAAGCCCAAGGCGCCCAAGCCGTCGCGCCCGCCCAAGACCAAGCCGTCGCCGTCGCCGAGGCCCAAGAACCCGAAGCCCCCCAAGGGCCCCAGGTACCCGACGCCGGCGCACCACCCGCCCAAGAGCGGCCCCACCTACCCGCCGGTCACACGCCCGCCGGTCGTCGGCCCGCCCAAGGGCCCCGTCACGCGCCCCCCGGTCACGCGGCCGCCGGTCGTCGGCCCGCCCAAGGGCCCCGTCACGCGTCCCCCGGTCGTGCGCCCCCCGGTGACGCGCCCGCCGGTCGTCGGCCCACCGGTGACGTACCCGCCGATCACCGGGCCTCCGACGACGCCACCGGTCGTCGGCCCGCCGGTGACGTACCCGCCGATCACCGGCCCTCCAACGACGCCACCAGTCGTCGGCCCGCCGGTCACGTTCCCCCCGATCACGGGCCCTCCGACGACGCCGCCAGTGGTCGGCCCACCGGTGACGTACCCGCCGATCACCGGGCCTCCGAGCACGACGCCCCCGGTGACCGGTCCGCCCGGCGGAGGCGGCGCGACGCCGTGCCCGCCGCCTCCGCCTCCGACGACGCCGTCGTCGCCGACGTGCCCGGCGGACTCGCTGAAGTTGGGCGCGTGCGTGGACCTGCTGGGCGGGCTGGTGCACGTGGGGCTGGGCGACCCCGTGGTGAACAAGTGCTGCCCGCTGCTGGAGGGCCTGGTGGAGCTGGAGGCGGCCGTCTGCCTCTGCACCACCATCAAGCTCAAGCTCCTCAACATCAACATCTACCTGCCCCTGGCGCTCCAGCTCCTCATCACCTGCGGCAAGACGCCGCCGCCAGGCTACACCTGCACCATCTGATCGTCGTCGTCGTCGACCGCCCATGCACTTCAGGTAGCACACATGTACGTACACGTCGTAACAACCCATCTGCCGATCGATATATCTTCTGCATCTCTGAACTCTGATGAAGAAGCTTATTTCTGATGACTCTGTTTCTGCAAACTGCAGGGGTTTTGGAAGGAATTTGGAGTGAGTTTGTTCTAGCTAGGGAGATCGACACGACATGAGAGGATGTCGTCATGCTTCCTAGCAAGGCCAGGCTCTGGAGATCGACAAGGGACGGGTCGTCGATCAGCTAACGATGGATCGATCGCTTTCCAAGTTCGTTTGTCTCTGTTTGTGGTTTCTAGAATGCGTTTGCAGTTTGGGTGTTTCGTTCGATCTGCAGCTTGATTAATTTGGTTGCAAGAGGCTGTGATTAATTTCGGTTATTGCCGTGGAACTCGTAATGGATCGAGGGCAACAAGGAACATCTATCGTTGCATGTCTTCAATAATAATTCACTTACTTGCTGTGTTTGTGTCTCTGGTTTATGCTTGTCGCCAACTTAATTAATTACCCCTCTCAAAGCGATGAGACTAAGATCATGCATGCATGAGTAAGAGCCCGGTACGTACGTACACATATGCTTGGTTTTGGTGTCAGTACGTGAGACGCTGCACCACAGCACACACAGACAGTTTTTTTTTTTTTTTATGAACACCACACACAGAGTTGTTGCCGGCCGGGGCCCTCCGTCTGAGATCTCGCACTCACATGACAGCGACGCATCTAGCAAGCAGAGGTCTCACCTAGCTCGCGGAACCCTAGAGAATATAGCTTGACGACGACGGCGGCGGCCCGGCCGGTGCTGCCTCTGCAGTCTGCAGCCCGACCGGCGGTACGCCATGATAGGCGCAAAAGTGGCGCGAGAGGCATGTGTCATTTGGTACGTTGCCACCCGTGAGCGCGAGCGAGCGAGTACAAATGCGTCTGCTGATTGCTGCTTGTTTCCATCCATCGATGTGGCCTGCAACAGTTGTTGCTGTCTGCTTTATTAGTTTTCTGTACACGATGACTGTCGTCGTCTCAAGCTTTTGAACACCACACGACATGTGAAGAGCCTCAAGTCTTGACCACACGCCCACACCAATCAGCGCTGGCCCTAGCTCGATCAGTAGCTCGGGCATAGCAAATCGTGTGCATGGTTAAGTTAAACGACGTTGCTGTTTTACATCCACCATGCATGCATGTGACTACTTTCATCAAGAGAAGCTTGTAACCATCGAAGAGAACTTGTCGATAATCTATCTCATGATCTTCAGTCTTCAGACCTCAGTTCAACGGTTGTGCAGAACGCTCCTGAGTTTGCCTGATATCCTCGCGATAGATCCCTGCAGTGTGATAGATTCACTGGTCTTCAGGAATCTTCATTCGGCAGCCATTCCTATAATTTTTTGTTGGTAATAATATGGCACACAATCACAGGTACCTACTACAAGTAGGAAATTCAGCGTGGAACTGCACACGCCCACGAACCGGGAAAAGAGATCTTTTGCCTCTTCTATAGCCACATGGCGTACATTAAATTAAACACTAGAGTAAATTCCCCAAGAATATGCAACGACAGACGTCCTCTGTTCACGAGGTACAGTGATACAACCAAAACAGGGCGCGGAAATCAATCCTCCAAGTTTCAAGAGACGATTTCACACAAATAGATGGCATGCATCCAGCGGAAATATGTGGTAACATATATACATAATAATGCTGCTGCCAATACCAGATAGACTAATAATGGATCGATTCCTGGCTATCTTGTTTAGATCTACTATGCTTACTTGCGGGGTTTCACTTTCCGTGATGATCTTCTTGTAACCTGATCTGAGCTATCGACTGCGTTACTGCCCTGTTGGTCCAAACCTTGCTCATCGTTGCTTTTGGTGGCAGCTGTTTTCTCCACAGCCTCAACACCAGCACCTGGTTTCTTACCCCCACCACCATTTCCCCCCGCTTTTCTGGAACTGGTACCTATGGTATCTTTGTTTTGCTGTCCCCTGACTGCCCTGGATGTTGCGGCTCGCTTTTTTGGCTTCAAAATATCAGCAACCTCACCGTCAGACTCTGGATCCTTGGCATCACCATTCTCTACCAGCTGCTCCAGGCTAGCGGCTATCGTTTTGCTGGATTGGGTTCCGTACAGTTTTTGCAATTGCGGCACATAGGCCGTAGTCTGAGTAAAGAGAGTAGCATCAGAAGGTAGATGCATCTTGCCGTAGTTGAAAGGTCTAGGACTGAAACCGACATTTACTTACCCTGCCACCAGCTGTTATGAATTCAATTTTATTCCCTGAAGGGTCAGAAACTTGATTAATCCTCAGAAGGAACTGAAATATGATGCAAGTGCGAATGCAGAATTGGAATTAACACGTTTGCTTTGTCTTATACATCACCACAGCAAAAACAGAGATCAGCAAATACTGTATAAGCAAAGGCTTTGCCCATGTTTGTTCGAGACAATTATGATGAAACTTGAGGAAAATCTCACCATTGACTTTGCCAGGCTTCTTGCCCCAACGGTGATGAAATAACCATTCCTTTGGAAAACGGTCACAATCAGCGTCAACTTCAACAGCATATTTCACAACCTAGCAAATTCTTGGTCAGGACTTGCGCATTCTTCAAGGCACAACTTCAGCAGAATGTAATTCAGTTCCTCAAATCAATATCCAATTAGACCCACCTCTTGTATACTTTGGTGCAGTGCTTCACAATTCTCCCTAGGTAGATTTGAAGCAGTCTGCAGTGGATGGATTCTTGACTAAAAGAAAAACATATTAAATTTATTGCTATATTTCATGCAAGCTATACCAACTTCTGTAGAATGTATGGATACCTGGTAAAGCACCTCGTCTGCAATCCAATTACCAATGCCAGATATAAAGCTCTGCACATTTCACAATAAGTCTAACAAGTCAAGTGTGTATCTCAGGGAAAACTTTTATGTAGGGGCAAAGCTTATATTGTTCGGATGTGGATCACCTGATCAAGTAAAAGAGCTTTTATTCCAATCTTCTTTCTACCAAGGGAGTCCAAAAAATTGTCAACAGACATTGGCTCAAAAAGAGCATCTGGACCAAGCTCGGAAATTGGGGGTACAGTTTCTGGCTGCACATATTACCTAGGTGAGAAGATCCGTATGATAATTAGGAAATCAATCTTCAGATTATTCTGGAAAATTTGTAAAAATACCTACATCTTCAAATAAACGAACTCTTGCAAATCGTCGCTTATCAGTGAAGGAAAACTCCAAGCCATCATCAAGCTGTAAATCAAGTAAAAAGGCTTAGACACACCAAAGTTGAAAACCAACATCATACAGGCAAATTCTGAGTTTAACACAAATAGTGAAGGATAAAGTTGAATTGAGGTTGATATTGTGATTGGTCTTTAATTTTTTGAACCAGACAACCGCTAAATTAGTCATCATAGATGAAGTTAAGTGTAAACAACTATATGATCTCTTTTCCGACATGCTTGTCACCTCCCCCAACTATCCATATTCTTACGGAGGATTGTCTGTGGAAAAATTCCAGAATTTGCTAATTATCCATGAAACTCCTCATTTATCTTGTGAAACAAACTCATAGCTGAGCCCCCAAGCCTAAGTTGTACTCTAGAGTCAAGACTCTAAAGGCTGGCCCAAGTCTTGCTTAGCAAGTGGAAACATTAACAAACCCTCTTGGTGGGTTTTGTAAATGATTAGTTACTGGTTCATCTGGAGATCTATTGCTAAGCTAGCATAAGCTTCCTGGAAGGCATTTCTTGCTTATTAATTGTTATTATAAACCAACAATAAGGATTCTATGTTGATTTAAACTTTTGAAATACTACTTCACATCATATTTCATCAGTGCTTACAAGAATAGTTGCAAAACTAACACATCACCAACAAGGAGTGCGAGAGTCCACTAAATTTCTTTGACGAGACATCATGTTTGAGATCATTACCGCAGCAAAGAATTTAGAGTACTTGGAGGGCCACTCCTCTTCAGAATTAACAACCGATCTGCAACCACAGGAGAATTATTTCCTACAAGAACCCATTGCTGAAGTCGCATAATCGCAAGGAATGAAATGTTAAAAGCCACTTGCCTCTTATACTTGGTAACAGGAACGCCCTTGATATATATGCCGCCTGCCATGCCTGCAATCCAAAGACCAAAGCATGGTGTTATAAATCCCACTTCCTCAGCATTACACCGTGCGGCCACTAAAGTTAATTTAACATGAATCACAACTAATCGTGCCAACTTTCGACCAAATGCATACGAGCAGCAACCCAAGGTGTCATAGAGCAGGGAAGCGAACTTTGTAATAGAAACCTACGCTACGAGCAGTAGTACGTGCGGACTGACCGAACTGGAAGGACGGGAAGGGCGGGGCATCGAGCTGGAGCCAGAGGTTCTTGCCCCTCCGTCGCGCGGCGACGATGGTCCGGCCGACCATGGCGCGCTCGAAAGTCGCGCGGCCGCCGGCCGCGATGACCACCTTGGCGTCGTCCGCCACGGCGCAGCGCGCTATGCGCCTCCCCACGCAGTGCGCCTGCAGCGCCCGCCGCGCCGCCTCCACCTCCGGCAGCTCCGGCATCCTCGCCCTCCCTTCCCTCTCGCTCTGTCGTCGGTCCCCTCGTGAGTCGTGATCGTGAGAGGAGCCTTTCCGGTGCTTTTTTTATTTTTAGATTTTTTTTTCGTTTTTACAAAAATATGCACCGGTTGGTAACATTTGCAGAGATGGTCGACCGGTGTCCGGAGGCCGGGCGCCAGGGGCCTGGCGCCCGGTGCCCAGACGCCAGGTGTGGGGACGAACGGAACGGACGGACGGACGGACGAACGGGCGCACGGAAGCCTGGCGCCCGGAGCCCCGGCGCCAGGTATTTATTTATTTATTTATTTATTAACTCGCTAATCTCACGTTTAATCGCTAATCGCTAATCTCGCTGTTTAATCTCGTGCATCCGATCCGAGTTAGATTCTAACCATTTAGCTTCAACCTTGCTTATTATATTAGCATTCTAAATTAGCGCTTCGACCCTTTCACCAGGACCCTTCCAGTTTATTTTGACCCCAGTTTATTTTGAAATTACAAGTATTTTGCTTTATTTTATTTCTCCATTTTCTATTTCCTATTTTGTGTATGTTTATTTTGAAATTATAAGTATTTTTAGGTCACGTTGTTCTGCTTCGCGAAGCAGATCTTGTCGGCGCTTTAGCTCATCCTCCCTCCTCTTCAGTTCTAAATACTACTAGATGTAAATATTACTACAATATACTACTATTAAAACTTAATAACAAATACTACAAATAAATACTAAATATAACAGAATATATATTCAACTAAATACTAATACTAAATACTAAATCCAGTTATTACAACGGGTTACGACTGCGCACTACTACACTAATACACTGCGCACTACTACACTAATACACTAACTACTACGTACACTAATACACTAACTAAATAATACACTAACTAACTAATACACTGACTAATCTTCCTAACTTGGATCGGATGCACGAGATTAAACAGCGAGATTAGCGATTAAACGTGAGATTAGCGAGTTAATAAATAAATAAAAAAAAGCAGGCCCCTGGCGCCGTCGGCCCCACACCTGGCGCCTGGGCACCGGGCGCCAGGCCCCTGGCGCCCGGCCTCCGGGCGTCGGTCGGCCATACCAGCAAATGTTACCAACCGGTGTATATTTTTGTAAAAACGAAAAAAAAATCTAAAAATAAAAAAAACGCGCCTTTCCGTGCGTGCCCCCATCTCCTCCAGGCCCAGCGAGCCCATGTGTTGTTTGATCCGCACAGCCCGGCCCATGCTACTTCTTTTTGAAGATTCGGCCCATGTTACTTGAACCTCCTTGTTAGGAACAAAGTCCATTCTGTTTGTAAAAAAAAAATCCATATTTTTGTAAGAAAAAAAAAATCCTTTGATTATTGAGCTCAAAAAAAATCCTTTGATTCGCAAAAAATAAAAAAAATATCCTTTGGGCGAATCCGGCATCGGCCGGAAATCTCGCGGATCCGTTGGCCTGCCGGGGCAGATCAAGCAACACGTCATCAGCCGGCAGGAATGCCTCGCGGTCGCGCCATGATTGGGTTGGCACTCGGCAGCGCCGGGCCGGCTGACGAAATGATGCCGACGGCGATGGCCGTTAAATGGCGCGAATGCTACGGCCGGCTGGTCGACGGGACCGACAGCAGCTGCGGGCTGTGCGGTGTGCGCTTGCGGCGAGGAACCCGAGACGTCCGTTCGGTTGTTGGACGGGTAGGGTAGGGTTGGCCGGCCGCCATTTATGAGCCCGGCCGCGGCCGGTGAGGGTCGCTCGACGGCTCCTCCATGTCTGCTCTACTCTACCGGCCTCGTCTAGGGCACGTAATACTCCGCCTGAAAGCAACCGGATACTGGACGTCGATCGTCAACCAGCTACTGTAGCCAGAAACCGCACTCCTCGATTTGCATCATTCTCAAGTCTCAACCACAGATCGATCGACAAAGAATCCATTAATCAAATACAATCATAAGCGTTTTCTTCTTCTTCTATGTACAAATTGATAGCAAATAACTAATCTGTAACGGCAAGTCGGCAACCAACGGTCATTCATCGGGCGGTAAACGATCAATATTTGCACACTTGTGTGATGCTGCTGTATATGTTTGTAGGAGTAAGTGAAAAAGAAAAGAAAAAAAGCTGTGAACAACGGCTTCTTTCGACGCCTCCACTACTCGATCGATAATCAGTTGGCCGGGCAGCCCATCTCGTCGCGGGCCTTGAGGAACACGATGGCGGCGCCGTAGTGCGCGAGCGCGCCGGCGATGACGAGCGCGTGGAAGATCTGGTGGCTGTGTCCGGCGAGGTCGAAGGCGCCGGGCCTCCACCGTTCGGGCACCCGGGTCAGGTAGAAGGCGGTGCCGACCAGGTACGACGCCGCCATGGCGCCCTCGTACGCCAGCGTCACGTTCCGCCGGGGCTCGTGCCAGTTCACGGCGGCCGCGTGCACCGCCGGCACCACGCCCGACAGGCCCATCCCCACGAACAGCAGCGCGCGGTGGGCGCGGTACCGGGACGCGCTCAGGCGCGGGGACATGAGCGCGTACACCGTGCCCACCCCCGCCGCCGTGATCGCCGACAGGTACACCACCTGCCAGTGCGGCTCGCACTGGAAGATGTAGTAGATGGGGGGGAAGAAGGACACCACGATCATGACGGCGATGCCCGTGTAGTCCAGGCGGATCAGGAACAGGTTCAGGCGGTGCGAGTGGCACGACAGCAGGTGGCACGCGCTGCTGCTCAGCAGGCAGAACATGGCGCCCGCCAGGAACACGAAGAAGGGCCACCGCGTCGTCTGCGACGTCACCGCCATGCCGTACGACGCCAGGGTCGGGTTCGTCTGGATGAACATGGCCGCACCCTGTGAATTACAGGCCAGCATGTCAATCATTCTTGACATGGCAAGCTACACAAAAGAGTTCTACTCTACTAGCGAATTGCCTGCCAGTAATAAACATCTGAAAGCAGCAACGTGCTCATCAGCTTGTTGCAATATATATACAGAAAAAAATATCATGTGAAAATGGATGGTTGGTGTGAATCACTTTATGAAACATGGGTTCATTTGGAAATTAAACTGTCATGATCAATTAAGTGTGGTCATGTTGCAATATGGTAGTAATAATAATCAGTAAAAGTATCATGTGAAAATGGAAGGTTGATAGGGAATCCTATAGGAATCGTGGGTTCATACGAAAACTTAGTGTACACACAACATGGCCTCCAAGATCACGCAAATTGTGCTGTGTGCTACAACACATGATTTTTTTTCACACCGCCTAACATCCAAACAAGATCCATGATGATATATTGTTTCATACGTCGTCTTGCTTGCTACTCATTTAATTAGGTTGGCGGGCACAAGGACGGAAAGGAAGCCACGACAACACACAAGAGTCTTGCCTTGGCGACCATGACAACGGAGTGAGGATGAGGCCATCACTAGATCACAATTCAATCCTCCAACTCCAAACACAGCACGGAAATTAACTTGCTGTGATGAAGTGAAGTGAAGCAACAGCACATTTGAGCCTTTAATTTTCGGCATGGGGACCAGAGAAAAGGCACCACAAAAAAGGTGAATCCAACAAGGTTCACCAATTAAGCCTATGCCATCGGAAGCTCACCCACCTTGCCTTCCGCTGCGGACTTCAGAACAAATAAAAGGAAACACGATAGAAAAGTTGATGCATTCAAAGCAGCAGACAGGATCTCCTACTCATGTGGATCTATCTAATCAGAACCAGGGCATTTTTTACTGCAATCCGGTAGTATTCTCCTAGAGTTACCACATGGACAAAATATTGCATGAATCATGAATGGAAGTTACTCACTGACAAGACATCCCCAATATTGCTTGAGACATTTTCAGCAACCTTTGAGATTGGCCTGCAGTAAAAAAAGGAGAGAGAGATGGAATTTGCATAAGTATCCTCGCACTCTAGAAATATTTTCTTTACCCAACCATCTCATCATAGCTGAAGCAAACATATGTACTATCGCTGTCGATGTTACGTGTTTTGGAATTGAATTCATTTGGTGAGACTTCTGAACACAACTAGATTTACTTGCACATAAGTTTCAGTACAAACTCACAACAATCATGGGCCCTTAAATCAGAAGCCAAACATGATGTAAAATACTAGTGGATAAACTCATGGTATTATCCACTGTCACTGAATGGCTGAAAGCCCGAAACATCATATTGGGCTACTAATTCCGACTGTGCATTCAACAAAACTAACCAATCTGCAGAGACATGGTATGAAAAGTAGCAAAATCTAAGTAGTAGCTCACCAAGAGAGGTGCCCGATCAGATCGGCCACCTGTGGGAAGTACTGACCAAGATGCACCAGGGTGAGGCCGAAGAACAGCACAAACCCAAGAAGATGCCTGCACCCACAAGAACACCAATCTCAGCTTCCAAGATTCAGTAAAACGCGCGAATAAATGGCGACGCGATTGATTCAGGAGACGAGCCGCCGCCGCCGGCCGGCGAACCCACTGCTGCGTACGTACGTCCAGATGTTGATGGTCTCGTTGTGCCAGGAGAAGAGGCTGAGGACGGCATTGAGGATGGGCCACTCGGAGCGGTAGTAGTTGAGGATGAACTCGTTCTCCTTCATGTACTCCGGCAGCTCGTGGTAGCTCACCAGGGGGTACTTCTTCTCCCCGCCTTCTCCTCCCTTCCTCTGCTGCTTCCTCCTCCTCTTGCCCCCAGCTCCTCCTCCTCCTCCCTTCGCCGCCGCCGCCGCCGCTTCTTGGTGGACACACACTGTGGCGCCCTCCTCGCTCTCCATGGCCATTCCTCTCTCTCTCTCTCTCTCTCTCTCTCTCTCTCTCACCACCCCGTTTTTCCTTCTCTCTCTGGAATTATCAGGGGGCAGAAAAGGCTTTGATATAAAGGGCTGGAGTTGGAGATGGGTGTACTGCACAGCCTCAGCACAGTGATATGGTGTGAGCTGCACACGAGAGCAAAGCTGCAAGACAAAGCCTGCGAGAAGTTGTTGCTAACAAGGCAAGGAACGCAGGGGGCGCGTGGCTATTTAAGCTGCCTTCGTTTCCTCTTCCATGGCTCGGATTTTATCTGTGATCGATCGATGCCTCACAGCGCTTAATGCCCGATCCTCTGTTGCTCCAGGGCTCACATGTGTGGTGGTGTGTGGACACACGAGGGAGGGGGCTTGATTGCTTTGAAGGGGACATGGACAAATACAGAAGATGTAGCTGAGGTAGGCCAGGAGGACAACCCACTGCACTACATGACACCAGCATTGCTGGGAAGTTCTTACGATTCACACAAAAAGGGGCAAAACACTATCGGGAAGGCAAATGAAAAAAGGCCCCACACCAATATCTTTTGTTTAAGAGGTTTGTTACAGTACTTGGAAGGCAAATAATACCAAAAGAACTAACAAAGTTCACTGGATCTGACCTATTAAATTTTAATGGGACCGGTGTCAGAAAAAAACTATGGTAACTCGCGAGAAAGTGTACGTTTCCAACCTTTTTTTTACACGTTTGATGTTCCAAACCTGATGGAGGCAAACATTCGCAGTGATCAGGGATTAAAAGACGGTTAGATAACAAGCAATTTAGGGGTTACTGCTACTAACACTGAGCAAGAATCATAATTGCTCAGATTTCTCTCTGATAGTTTTTTATGCAGTTAAAATAGTTCTGGTTGATTTTCAACAGCTTTTATCGCTCTTTTTCTTTAAAGTTCTGGCTGTAATATTCCAAACCACAATGTAGTCACTCGTCTTATAAAATAAGGCCTATAGATTTTTGATAAAGTTAATTTTTTAAACATTTAACTAATAATTCACTCAAGTCCATACATTTTAGTGTACGCATGTTATACACTTGGGTTCACATTCAAAATTACTTTTAATATAATGATAATTCTATATTTGTTGATGATACTTTAAAAGAAATAAATGGTCACAGTTCCACTTCAAAGGCCATGCCAAAAATCCACCGTACAATCTTTGGATCTCTGACTTGTCCTAGCTCTGTTTGTCTAGGCCTTGCTACAATACATTAAACTTTAGAAGCAACTACGACAGTACACCCACCCAGTGGACCACGAGTACTCCTCCATTTGGAAATGGTCACGTAGCGAGATCTTCACCGTGTCCTCGGCTTGTAGGGTAGGGCCTTCCGTTCCGGTTTCAGAGGAGCTCCAGAGGACACACATGCCCCCAAACAAATGCATGTTTGGTGAGCGCTTTTGAGTCGACGGTGGACTTCATCAGCTTCAACACATGCCTTGCAGAGGCATGGCCGTTGTGTGCGATGATGGCGCTGGATTGATAACTCTGTTGTGGATTGCGCCTTTAGTGAAACTATCCTCACCAGAGAGCTCATTCAGCTGCGCATATTTCAAACTCTTCTATGTTGTTTACAGTATTCGTATAGTGCAAAATAATGTTTTAGGCGTCCACTCTGAACTCTTTGGTGAGCATGGTGTAAAGAGAAGATGTGGAGTTTAGATACAAATGTCAGCAAAGCCAAAGAAAACTGAAATTGATCATATTGTTTCCTGATAGGAGTCGGCACGTTCCTTGCTGATCATAGTAAAACTTTACGTTCAAATAGTTCCATATGCGCAACCATTAATTAAGAAATGCTTGCAAATCCATCACACGAGATGGCATTGGCATTGCAGCAGAGAATGCAGTTATAGGTAGCTGCACGGCTAGCTCTCAGAGTTGACCCGTCTGGGGGGAGATCGTTGGTGCCTGCTGGCCACCCATCCATCCATCCTCCCAACGGCCGCAATGAATTCTCCAGCCAGCCCAGGTGCAAGTGCAACGCGCCGCCGAGAACCTGCTGCGGGTCTTCCTTTCCGCTCGTGGCGTGCGGGGCGGGCAGCCGTTGCCCGTTGGATGGAACGGAACGGAGCTCCGAGAAAGCAAGCGCGGCGGCCCCTACCAGCGCGAGCGCCAGAGTCCGCGCGTGGCGGCCGACCTAGCTGCAGGGTGGTTGGGAGCTCGCGACCTACTCTATCCATGGATCCGCCAAGGGATCGGAGCTTCTGTTGCGCTCTGAGTTCTGACCGAGGGAGTGCTGATTGGGACGCGGAGGACCTGGATTGGCGCGCAAACAAATGCAAGGATGCAGGTGGAGGCTGGCTGGTGTTAGCTGAAGCCTGAAAGCGTGGGGGTTTCAGTTCAGTTCAGACGAGGTGGTGTCCTCGTCTGGGTGCAGCGTGCAGATTGGCGATCTGATGACGAACAGTTCAGTCAGAGATGGCTCCAGCGATGCACATGCTGAGAAGCGAGGCTCTGATATGGATTTGGATGGTCGTCATCATTCGGTCGTCCGTCCTAGTGCAGGATGCAAACTGCAAGTTCGATCGGAGTCTTTAGGTAGTAGGAAGGAAGTAGTAGGATCTTCTCTTTGCTTCAAAGGCTGAAACTATAATAATAAGATCAGAACCAGATCTTAAGATGAAGTCTGCAATGCTCAAGTTCATTCAAGTTTTTAGAGTTGTTGACTCCCACGTGTTAACGTCAGTTTCAGTTCAACCTAGGTGTGAATAATATCGATCCCAGTGAGCAATCAAACGTACGCTGAAATGGATTTAGTCAATGCCGTGCTTTTAAAGCTTAGCCACCCATTTTAGATTTCTTGTGCGAGGAGGATGATAGCGGTATACTGTCATCAGAATAACTGCTCTACAATTATAGTTTTACTTAGAGAAAAGACCGCGTGGCCGAAGATTTGCATCTCGCTTGCCATGAACAACTGCTGGATCAAACTGGACTTCCGGAGTGGTGGGAGTGCAAGTGTGCAACCCGCATTATCTTGGCCTGTGACATTTTCTCCATCAGATAGCCACCTAATGCGCGTATAAAATATACCTCTAGCTATCACGGCTTTGACTCTGATATCAGCCCATTTATGTGTTCGAGAAAAGCAGCCGTATCAGAGTGGACCCTGATACGGATGGCCAACCATAAACCGATAACCAATCACTCCAACTGCTCTCCACTTTTTTGCAACAGGTTACGATCAGTATTCGAACTCTTTAATACAGGAAAAATGAAACAAAAAGGATTATACGAATTCACAAGAACAAGCAACAGAAGACCAAATCAAGTCAAACTAATGTTTAACTAAAAAATGTTTAAGTTTGAAAACATGGGCCTGGAAGCAAGCAAGCATATCCCCATGGTGTAACTGTTGCAGCTACTACACCAAACATAGCTGCTGCTTTCGGTGCAAGTCATATCAACTAATTATGTTTAAGGAGATAATATAATGCCAGGCTTTACATGTATGATGAGGTCCTAGTTGGGTGAGCGCAATACAGTTGCCACAATAATTTCATGGCCACTAGAGTATCAGATGGATACGGGTATTAATGCTGCAACAACAAGACGGATCGTTGGAAAAAACATGCAAAAGACTTGCATATTAATTCCTGAAAACAATTAAACTGTTGGATGTATAGCGCTCAATTATGTCACACAGAATTTACTCAATTATGACGCACCCCTCCTAGACTGAAAAAATAGTTTGGAGGGTTGCACAGTAATAATAAGCTCCACTCTGCAGTGATGGAAAATTGTGGGCTTGGGCAACTTTGGTATATTGGAAGCTTGTTTGCTGAAAAACGCTTCCACAACATTTTTCTCTATCAACATTTGAACAAATTGGTTTCTTCTGTACAGCTGGGTGTATCCATTAACAAGTTTATCATGCCAAAAATTCCAGTGCGAGGATCCAAGGGAATGTCATTCACAGCCCATGCACGGACCACACACATCTATTGTCTTGCAGGCAAAACCAGGCATTTCTGGGACGGAAACGATAGTATTTGTATCGTATAGTTGTACTGTCCATTTCTTTCTTTCTCTCTATTAATAAGAAAATAGATAGCCCTTGGTGTCATTGTGTCGGTATACCAAGCTGTTGCATAGCAGACCTGATGTCACCGGTGCTGAACCCCTCAATTCCAATGATATTTGAGCTATCAAGAGCAACAACATCCTGTAATGGGTACCTTCTGACCGTATGGATCCTATTTGCAGGAGTGTTGAACCCACCTTTAAGGATGATCGTCTTGTGAAGACCTCCAAACAATTCCTCATAATCAGAATCACCAGTTTCTCCAACAATAACCACAGCATCTGGCAACTCTATGCCCCAGTGAATAGACAAATACCTATAAAAGAAAATTGTTAATAGGTTTGCACAAATGTTTGTTGCAAGGTGGATATCAGAATCAAATACATAAAACATTCCCAAATACCACAACCAAAAAGTGCAGATCCCACACCAGTGTCATTTTTAGTGATGGTGGCAGTATCGTCCATTGCAAAGCTGCTGATCATTTTTTGGGCTGGAGCAAACATTGATATATATAAATATAGAAAACATCCCCTTTTTCCTTTAAGAAAAAGCCCCCCACCCCCCCACCCCCCCCCAATTATCAATTCAAATACTCACTGTAGCCAGCAGCACCATAGTTCTGTATTTCAATACTACAGTTCCCGTAGGATTTCTTACACAGTGCAGTTTCATAAATCATAACCGCCCTAATCATGTGGATTATGCGGTTATGCCAAACTGGCATGGGCTAGGATAAAAAATCCCATCTGAACACAGGCTCCGTTCTTTTGCCTAGGCATGGTGCGCTAAAAAAAGGGCGTACCCAGTGCCGTAGGCTTCCCGCACGTGTAGGCATGGTGCGCTGAGGGGAACAATTGAACAAGGCCTCAAAACCGGTTGCAGCCAATCTTAGCAATCTGCACCTGATCCTGACCCATTTTTATCAAATTTCACTGTCATATTTTGCAAACATGCAGCTCCCAATCATTTTGAAGCAAACACGCGGTTCACAAGAACAAGAACATGAGAGCCACACCCAATTTCAGTAATCTTAACCCTGGTCATAGGTAATCAGATGGTACCCAAACAAAGCAATAGGGTAAGGCTTACCACTCCCAGTTTTTCAGTTCTCGAACTAGCAGGGGTACTGATGGTCATTATATTAAGGAATAAAGAGGAAAAAAAACTGAAACACTCACACACCAACTGTACAAAAAGAGAGGGAAAAAACAGAGAGGAGAAGAGGCAAACAAAAAAAAAATGCACATAGGAGTTTATTCAGGGCCTAAAGAGGTCCTAGCCACAGATTAAAAAGCTCGACATGAGCCTAAACATAAAGTTTCTTTCTCCCACTGTCTAATCTTCTATTGAAAATGTTACGTTGGAATAAATAATCCAATGTTTAAGGGAAATATTGTTCAGTGTCATCGCCATGATCGCAAAGTTTCTAAATACTTAAATAGAATCCAATGTGTACTTGAAGCACAGTCTCTGTCCTACACTCAATTATCATAATTTAAGAGGGAAAATCCATATCTGAAAACATATTTTCTTTTTTCAAAAGAGGTTCGGAACTCTATGATAATGACTTGGTTTGCAGCATAAAGGATAATGTTTTTTCTTGGGAAAAAAAGGAAAGGTTGAAGTGTTAAACAATAGGATAATGAAGAAAAATCAAGCAGCAGACCTTAGAGCCTGAGATCGTGATGCATGAATTGGAATTACGGATAGCCTGGTAGCACCATGGTTATACAGAGCATGACAACGCAATGACTGGATTCTCATCAACTTTTGCAGCTCCTTCAAAGGAGGTAACTGCAATATATAAACAAAGTTAGAAATAAAAAAATTGCACAATGAACTGTAATAGAACAACGAACCTGAATGGTCCAAATACTGAATGAGCAAATTTTTCTGGAGAGAAGCTTACATGATTTGGATTAATCACTCTAAATGCAAGACAATATGTTGAAGAGTGCTCCGAATCTTCAAAGATGACTTGCTTTTCAATTCTTCCCCTTCTTTCTACAACTGAAGAAGCCCACTTAACCAAGTACTTCCTCAAACCTTCTCCACCCCAACGATATTCAATGTGTGATCGGTAATTTTGGTCCAAAGAAAATGTAACACGGGAATTGTTTGGCACATCACTGGACTGTGAAGGATAATATATATCACTTCCACTATTGCATATAAAGGCATCGAAATCAGTAGGAAGCATGCCTGTGTGCGTTATTAGAGAACGTAGCTCTGCTATTGTCAGTGAAGTTGCCAGCACAAAACCTGTCGAACCTGACAAAGTTCCAGTGTGTGTAGCCTCAACAGAATTTCTGATAATTTGAATTAAATCTTCGTTGTTAACAGAGTCTACAGCAATAACAAAGATATGCTTCCTACACTTCAGAGGCACTTTCTGGTCCTGTTTGCTTGCAAAATCAGGATGTCTGGGACCAAGGGTTAATACCCTTGACAAGTAATTCTTGCAATGTTCAGGCCAAGAAAACTGATGTATATTTTTCAGTCCATTCTCCCGACATCTTGACCAAAACTGCTTTTCAGAAAGCATCTTATAAAGGGCATCTGCGATTGCATGCTGATCATGGGGGTCAACGAGGAGACCATTCTCCAGAACCTGCATCAATATCCACCAGGAAGGAGACAATCTGTTACAGCTCTAAGTTGGTACTACCTCCCATCTTTTATGTATGGCGTCGATTAGTACAGTTTTGAACACGCCAACGTCTTATAAAAGATCAGAGGGGGTAAAATATAAATTCAACAAATGGTATGGCGTGATTCATGAACCTGCTGAATTTCAACGGGGGCCCCATTTTTGGTTGCAATTACAGGCAACCCATGCATGGCAGCCTGCTCGCACAACAAACAGATAGGTGGTAAAAGGTCTGGAAATTGTGAGGGATACAGAAATGAACTTCGATTTCAATAGTTCTGACCTCTATTAAGGTGACACCAAATTGTTCAAAGTAAGCAACATTTACAAAAGCACCCTGCAGATGTTCAACAGATGATGTCAGAGTTGACATGTATATAACAAGAAAACGTGTACCGGTCAATGCCACTTAAACAAGGTAAATGGCTACTGTACACATCATGAGTACTTCTTGGAAAAAAAAAATCAAAATTGATAGATATTAAAGATAAGCACTTCAAGTTCTTGGCATTCAAAAGAAGAAAAAATACAGCACCATAAATTTTTTCAATAAAACAGTATACCTTTGTTCTTGCTGCTAAACGGTAGATATCAGGAACTTCAGAGTGCTTGTGATGCTTTGGGTATGCCACTTGACCGTATAAATCGTATTCATCAATCAATGTAAGCACCGATGTCAAAACAGCGGCACTGATTTTATTCATTTTGGAAATAGCCTCACGGTTACCCATTATCAGTGTCTGGAATGCAAAATCAAAAGGTAGCAAGGAAAATACTGTCAAAATTCCTTATTATTAACAACATTAATAGATTTATGATATTGGAACACAATATATCCACAAAACACCAAAAATATTAGGCCTCAGTATTATCTTACAAGGTTAGCAAGTTCCCTCAATGGATGACATTCACCAAATGCCTTCACAAGCGTTGCAATATTCTTTTCAGCATATGGACGAGCAATAGCTAGAATCATAGGTTTCCTAGGATTTGTGAAGAACCTCATTATCTGTCATCAAATACAAATCATCAGCACATAAGCTTTAAAAATCACAGGATTAGCAGGAATAAACAAGGCATTAATATAAATTATTGATCAAGTCAAATAAAAAGTAATATCTTGCATGTACAACTCTGAAGATAATGTTGCAACCTCAAACCAAATAGATGGATCCTCAGAGGCTGGAGATGGGCTATCTTCATCTCCATACGTATCAAAATCGTGAATCATGTGGCCGAATTCAACACCTGGAGGAATTATCTGCAGAGCAAGTAATAGAGAAAACTTTAAACCTCTGTAATAGATAATGACAACAAGAATGGATAATGTTAATTACCCAACTGAAATATAATTGTAATAACTGATTGTTTAAGGAATCAGATTAATAGTGTACTCACAACCATACGAGGCATATAACGACCATAACAGTTAGCACCACGTTTGACTAACGCACGGAGCTTCCTTGCAAGCATGACTTCAAAACCATCATACAGGTTCCACTGTTCTTCTATTTCTTGCCTAGTGCTTGCGATAACTATTTCAGATGCATCAAGTGACAGCTCCTCCGCTTCAATTCGGCGCATTATTTTGTATGTCATGTTTATTTGTTCTCTTGTCTGTCTCCCTTGCTTGAGAAGCCCTTCCAGTTTATCTTTCCCAAGAAAATGCCCTGTAAATACCATGGGAACATTAAGTGCTCCAGAAAGTAGAGCAGCAGCAACTCCCGCACTGGCATAATGGCCATGAATCACAGCAGGCCACACTGGACACGCGTTGCCAGTTTCTTCACCCAAAGTTTTTGACATTCGCACTATATGACCCAGAGCGCCATCAACAAATTCTTGAATGAAAGGCCAGATATTTTCTTTAGCTAGATGCTTGTCTTTGGGGCCAAATGGTATTCTGATGATATGTGCACCACTGTTATCTCCTCTTTCACATTTTAAATTCTTGAAACTTGTCGAACCCAGCATCTCATCTGGTTCACCATAGCCACGATCAAAGTTTGGGGCTAAGATTTTTCTTGTCAATAGATCAACGCGGTAAACTCCAGGACATGAACTTAATGCTTTAGCAAGTTCCACGACATATTTGACCTATGAAACAGCACGGTGGATAAAAGTGAAAATATGTAGTTGTATGATCTTTTTTAGTGGATGTCTTTGAAAAATCAATTGGAATAATAGATGATCTGCTTCACTACAGGATATAGTTTGAATTATTCATTCTGATGGAAGAAATGCACTTATACTTGATTCTATAATTTAAAGCGCCGATAATACCATTACCTGGCCACCAGTATCTGAATCACGGCCAAGCTCCATATTCTCTCCACGAACCAGGCCATGAAGACTACAGTATAATACATAATAGCACAAATTCAATGGCAAATATATTTCAACACAACCACCAACAAGCCAAAGGATTACATGATATCTATACTGGGCTATAGGGACAAAATGTGAAACCACCAATTCTAAGAATAGTACAAACAGTGTGCACTGTTGAGGCTAAATCTGTGGGAGTTGCTTTCCTTTCACTTTTTAACATGCCACAGATGGGGGACCACTTGCTGCGCAACGATATACAGTTATTAAAAGAACTACTTTTGATTTACTCTAGGTCAACAGATATTAATAGCATATCATTAGATAATGAATTAGTTACATGCAGCCTAATCAGTTTCTAGCAAGCACTTTTCATAAAAATGTCAAAAAAATATGCAGTACAAGTTGTTAAATAAACTGTTCTGTACCTGATCAATACTATGTATAGCTTGTCAAATGAGCTGATCCTAGGTGTGCTCCCAGCTGTGGTGTCACCGTAGGCAACAGAGGGATCACCAGCATCTTCTCCCTTTACTCCTTCAAAGAGACCTTCAGACATATCTGCAGTAGCATCATTTCGTGGCTTCTCAGTCTCTAGGCGGCGTTTTGACAAGCGATTGGCTTCCTCTTTCTCAAACTGGATATTACAACATTTATGTAACAAAGAAACACTACATTAAATGGAAGAGATAGACAACTGAACATGCAAAAAATAAACTGAAAAAATCTAACTTTCGATACCAAGAACCAACATTATCAGATTAAAAGTCATCAAATGCACAAACAAAATAGATATGTCTAATTGTCTATAATGTGATGTATATTATGGATTCTGAACTAGGGAGAGCTGTTGGAACATTTGCAGTACAGGTAAAAATAGGAAGAATTAAGGTGCAATTCCAAAAGGCCAATTTTATTTAGTATGCATATTACATCAATTCATGAGTTTTGTTGAACTAAACAATCTATCCATTTTTGCAACTACTAATAGAAAATGACTGCAAGGCATGTGAACATAACGCACGCTAACAAAGTAACAACACATCAAACAGTGGCTGTCATGGGGCCAACCCTTTAGTAGCTTTCTCATAGCATGGTTCATGCGCATACAGCTTACACAAAGAAATTTTTTTTTGAAGTGACGAGAACAAAGCAGTATGTAAGAAAAGACAAACAAACAGTAAAGGTCAAAGAAATAGCCACTGTGGCAGTGTACTTGTAGAAAAATACGGTGTGGGCGTATTAAGTTAATTTTGTGGTCCCGAGGATCCATGTCAGCCCATCAAACAATCAAATAGTAGGTCTCTCGGTTTCTGTCATTTCTGAATTTAATATCTTGATCTACTCATTTCCACTCGAATCCCACATCTTTACCTCCCATGAAATTCTACACCATCTATAATACGATTAGTCATTTTTTTAAGATATATGACTAAGTGGACAAAAGGCTGGTGAACATAAGGCCATGCACATTGGACGATCATCCATGGTACCAAACCGCCTAGAGATCTACCCCACCCCACCACCACCACCAACTCTGGCTCCACATGCTTGTACCGTACATAATAAAAAGTTGTTATCCAGCCAGAGATAAAAGCACTGCAACCAGAACAGTTATCTTGTATCTATACATCACAAGTAGTCCAGACTCAAGATTATCTAAGCCCTTGAAGTCCATACTGCAGGTCACCAAGAGAAACTGCAAATTCACAAGACAAGTGGGGAAATGGCTGCACTGTGATAATATGGGTTTGTTACACTCTAATACCACTTAAAGATAACTCCATCAGTCCTTTTTACCATCCCATTAACCTAAAGTATGTTTGTTGTTTGGGATCAGCATTTTGCCCCTGCAGCTATCTTCTCCAAGCTGTTGAATGTCGTCATTTGAAATGTGGGTGTTGGCATGGACGTAAAAGATCTCAAGCACCAGTGGTGGGAGGTAACAGGTAAGTAGGATGGCAAAAAGAGTAAGACCAGAGACTGCATCAGGCGTGAGAAGATCCTCAGTGACACTCTCCCACAATTGACATTGAGGCAGGCCTCACCAAAGACCTCAATTACGATGATTAAGTCCACCAGCTAAAGGAGAAAAGGTTGATTCATCGTGTCCTCCTAGCTGCGTACAATAGGGACCAATGCTAAATAAAGGAATATCTCCTCGGGACGGGAGGATATCCTCTTTTAAAAGTAGCTTAGTTCCATCTGCTATAGCTTGAAGCAATCCCAGGGGGCCGGCATATTCAGGACCAATACGTTGTTGTATCGATGCAGATATTTCTGCATGCTGTGCAACAGGACAAAACAGGGGTGCATTTGACTCAAGTTTGCCTAGACCGTCTGACGCACACAATGGACAATTGACCAGACATCTGACACAGTGCAAGTGCAATAACTAGTTTTGGGGGATTTAAAAGTGTGAACACCGGACTGTCCTGTTATAAAACTTTGGGAGAGGGAGACATCAGACTGTCTGATGTAATCAACCTTTTTCTGGGTTGCCATTTCCAAGGGCTAGACATGCCTGGAACCTATAAATCCACCCCACCCCCCATTTCACTACCCTCTGCACCGGCAACAATTCATACAATTCCAACAGTCATTTGAGCTTCAACAACACTCCAGAATTGAGAGTTTGGCTTTTGAGCTTTGTGCATTCACTTAGTGTCAAGATAGTGATCAAGTGAAGACTCGAGCTTGTTATGCTTAGTGATTGGCAACGCCAAGGTGGCCTTGGTGACCTGGTAATTGCAGAGCTTGCCAAGAGATTGTGAAAGCCCTAAAGAAGGAGATTGTAAGTGGTGTGGCTTGAGCTCCACCATGCTAGAAATGACAGACGGAGACTCTTACAGGGCGCAAAAGGCAGCCCCTAGCCTGGCTTGCTGGATATGAAAACTTTTTTTCTGTTTCTCCAGAGCCTAGCTGGCCTGATGCAAAATTAGTCTAGGTTAATGATGTTTTAATATATGATTGGTGTATATTAAATGATTTTGATTTCATTTTAAAGTATTTACTACCTCTGTCCCATGAAGAGTGCCAATATAGCCTTTTTTTAGGAAAGATTAGTGCTAAGGTTAATTGACACATGTTTAGGTTTCCATCTTTCATTTATTTGGCAGTTGTAAATTGAGCCATTGGTAGAATTGCATAGGCCAAGGTTGTTTATACTGCTTTAGTAGAAGTTTTAACTTCTAAAGGCCCAAATCACCACCCCCCCCCCCCCCGGGCCATCAATCCCTACAAAAGTTCCACTATGCTTGTTTGCATCTAAACCAACCTCCAATTATAGGTTTAGAGGAGTGAAAGTGAAGTTCTCAAATATACTTTCTGGGCAGCAGATACAAATTGGTGACCAGGAATGGACAAGACCATTGAGAATATTTCCATTTTTTTTCTGGTTATGCCATGTGAGATTTTGTTGGTCTACTAGAGACTTAAATCTTCAGTCTTTTTCTGACCACATGAGGCACATCTCAGTCGCTTAGCCTGCATTGAATGGCGAATGGACTGAAGGGACAGAACTAAATGCAGAAGTAAAAATTGTTAGAAGAAAAAAAAAAGGAATATTAGGATTTATGTAAAACAGAGAAATACTGTCACAATAGACAAAATTGTTGCAGCGCGTAGAAACAACATAAATAAACCCGACACTCCTACCAAGCACAAATGCACAATGCCCAGAGCATGTAACACTTCTTTATTAGAAAAAAAAAAGAAAAATTCCGTTTTCAATATGCAATGGAGAACACCATATGGCCTGCACTCTATCCAAAGAAAAAGCATAATCCACTAGCAGCACAATTTATTGCAGATACCGATAGGAATGAAACATACTTTGGTCCATCTATCTAGGTAGATCTAGCACTTTGGTGGTAATTTTCACTATTCTTACTCTATCTGTTCGATTTGTTGCTGTTGAGAACAGAAGTAGACTAATATTAACAGTTGCTTAGTGCTTTTCAGTGCAGCGTGTCCTGTTCTAGCGTCAGTGCCACGGTGCCACCAATCAACACATATTGGTTATTACCGTATTTCCAGATATATGTAAGGGAAGTGCTTGATGCTATTTCGCATTGTAGCACTTATCAAGCTAAATTTTGATAAATTGACAAAGTAGCCAAGGGAAGATGATGACGAACTGGAGGCCAGGTGATGACGGTAAGGCAGCATACACATGGAACTTGAAAAGCACGGCAAGTTAGCATATTGTTCCACATCACTGTGGCAGTTGTGGCTATATACGTTTGCAAGCTATGGACTGATGGAGGAGGACCATAGCTCAACGGGCACTCGACGTACGCATTCCATCGAACGAACAGATCCTGTTGCTCTTTAAAATGCGCCTATGCCAAGATCAATTCTGGTCCCAACTAAACGCTGACGCAACCCACGGCTCCAGCTTGCAGATTGATTTACCAAACCCGCCGCGGGCACGTCCTCTCGTACCAAACATAAGAAGCAGCAGAAAAGGAGAGAAGAAACGAACCAAGAGCGAAAAAGGCGCACCTCCTTCTTCTTCCGGGCGAGGTTCCAGATCCTCCAGGTCATGTTCTCCAGCCGCGTGTTCTTCTCCTGCGGGCTCCGCATCGCGTTCGCCTGCGCCCACCCACCCACGTGCACACAGATCGATCAGCACACCCCGCGGATCACCAGCGCGGAAGAAAGAAGGGCGGCGAGCAAGGGAGCCCGGGCTCGCTCCCCCGCGCGGAGGCGGGGAGCGGAGCCACGAGCGCGCGCGCGCACCCACGCACGTACCCGGAGCCAGGTCTTGTAGAGGTCGGTCTCGTCGTAGCCGGTGATGACCTCCTCAACGAAGTATCGGGCGGGGGAGAAGTGGCCGCGCTCGCGGAGCAGCAGCGAGGGCCGGTCCCCGCCGCCGCCGCCGCCGGCTCGGCCCCTGGCGGCGCCGGCCCCGGGACCCGCCCCCGCGGCGCCCTTGCCGGCATCGAGGATGGCGTCGAGGTAGCTGTTGATCCAGTTGTCGTTGCCGTACATCGCCGGCGTAACCGAGGCGAATGGGGGGCAGGGGAGAGGGAAGTGGTGGTGGTGCCGACGAGGGCGGCGAGGCGAGGCGACGCGACGAGGAGGAGAGAGAAAAAAAAAAGAACAGAAGTGGAAAGGAAATGCGGGATGGAATTGGAAATGGATTGTGGTCATTGGCCTTTGTCCCCTGCAGCTCCACCGGCACTGGGTGGGAGGTCCTAGCCGTTGGATCCCGATCCGACGCCCTCTTGCCACTGCGCTGTGCTGCTGCACGATTTCTTTCTCGCAACCTTGAATTTCTCCCTTTCAAAAAAACAAAAAAAAACAGTGCATTTCTCACGTCTTGGCTGGTACAGTTGGAGTCCCCGACGTTACTTCTGATGGTAACGTTGAAGGGAAAAAAAGTGCTGGCAATTCAGTTTCTGAAAGAAAATACCAGGTCATTTTAGTTAGATTCACAAGAACCTCAACGCGCCAAAAGGAATCGCCAGCAGCCCATTTTGTCTAGCTTTTGTTTTTGTTAGGCTGCTGGCGTCCAGTCTGCACAATAATGCATTCATGTGATAGCACACGATTTGTTTAGGGGGAATAGTATACGAATTTCAGTTGACCTTCTTCGGGAGAAGTGATTCTCCCCGGACCAGTTTGGTTGGTCTAGCCGTCTAGGAGTACAGGATAAGCATTCACTTATTTAATACTCCCTCCATTTGTTTTTTTGTTTTTAGAACATCAATGGCTAGGTCATTTTGTGAACAATTTTTTTGTCTGAATGTCAAACATTCCAGGGAGTAATTAGCATTGGTATATCTTGTTCACAAAAGTCTATGCCCTGCTCCGTAGGAAAAAGGCGTTTTCGGCGAGACCAATTACTGATCTGCTGTGCATTATATTCCGTCTCCTGGTTTATTCCGAAAAGGGGAAATTCAATGCGAATCTGACCATACCATGGAAGCTGCTTTTGCTACAGTGCACTGATTTGGAAGTTTTTCGATCTCCCATCCTATAGTCAGTTCTCAGTTGTCTCACTCCCAGTCCCAGGTATAGTATGCCCGCGGCCACAGGGCACAGGCGGCGCCCTTTTTTCTTTTACCTTTCCCGCTTGCCAAGGCCGTTGAATTTGTTGGCTTGCAGCATGCCCCTTCGGTTGTACTCCAACTCCCTCTGCTCATTCTATTTGATTTTTGTAACATACAAATCGAAGCGCACGCTGGCCATCAGCATATACACGTACAAACCTTCAAATAATAACGATCGAATGTTAGTTTGCGAATAAGTTAAAAAAAAAGATTAAAAATTCTCCGTTGGAATTCGAAGTCTGACAATTTTTGAAAAGGTCAGGGATTTTCGAAAAGCGATTAGGTACGAGGACCAAAAACGATCCGCAGAAAAGCCAGGCATGGAGTCATGGAGACCCGGGACGCAAGCATTTGTCATCGTCATCCTCGCGGGTCGCCGTCCTCGTCCTGTCGCCATGCCCGTTAGATATGCCCCCACTTGCCGCTGCTGACGCGGCGCGGCGGCAGCACTCGGTCCCCGTCCGATCCGGGGTGGCCCGCGACCGCGCCCACACACACGGCGCCGGGCGCCCCTTTACCGCGCGCCAAGCGGCGGCGCTGCCAGTCCGCCTCGCCGGTGACGCGATTCTCTGCCCGCGAGGACACCCGGGTTCTTCCATCTTCTTCGGGCGATCATCGCGGCATCACGCCCGAGTCACCCGCGATCGCAGCCCTCGCCGTCGGAGCTCGGACACCTCTGCCGTGATGATGAACTGACCATGTGACCGGTACGAGCGCTGGCACCTGCGGCTGCGGGCTGTGGTGGCCGATGATTAATTATTTAATCAATCCGTGAGCTTATCCTCAAGGAACATTAGCGCGGTTGTTAATTGCTAGGGAAGAGGTGGAAAGCGTAGGTGGGTTCAGGGTTGGGTGTGGATGATCTTGCATTGTACGGCTCGCAGTGTTAGCCTACTCCATGTCTGTGGGCTGCGCCAGTTGGATTCCTGCCCTGGTGACGGGGATTTCTATTCTTGGCAGAATCGCTCTGGCTCTGGCTCTGGCTTGCTTGTGGCGCTTAGTTTTACACCCCACTTGCTTGGTTTTTTTTTTTTTTAAAAAAATCTTTTAAAACTTCTGTTTATACATTTTTTTTTTGCTTACAGCTTGTGTTTATAAGTTATGTTCAAATAGGTTCCCTCCATCCCATTAATAAGGCGTGCATGCATTTGAGAAAGTTAAATTTTAAAATCTTTGACATACAATTTAGCCAAAACTTTATGTATGCATGTTATATATTTAGATTCGTATTCAAAAGTAGTTTAAAATTATGATATTATGATATTTGTTGATGCTATATTTTTAAAAGAAATAAATGATCGATTTTTTGCTTTAAAGACAGCACTAAATACATGCACGCCTTATTTTATGGGATGGAGGGAGTACTATATGTGAATTTTGCCATTGACGAGCAGTTCGGGAAATTTCTTTGATCCACATTTCTGATCACTTATAGCAGGAGGGTACGTGCTTGATTTCTCTTTATTTTCTTTGGTTATTCCAAGGGGAACATGAGAGTTTGTTTTTAGGTAAAATCTATATTTAGACCTTGAACTTGTCATGGTAGTCTATTTACAACCAAAACCACCAAACCAGGCAAGACACACCCTTTACTATTAAATCCGTCTAGAATACAACCTTGAATGGTCTTGGAGCCGGTTTTCGCCGACGTGGCGTTATGAGACCCATGCGTATAGGTGGCCCTACCTCTCTTCTTCTCCTCCTTAATGGCGTCGGCTCGTGCCATTTGTTGTTGCACGCCCTCCTCCACAACGCCGATGGCGGCGCAGTGGGCCAGCAGCACGTGGATCTCCAGGTCATCCTTGGCGGATATCTGCCACCTCCGTAGCTATGGCTGCCCCGTCGCACGGCACCACCGTGCCTCGTAGCCGGCGGGTCCTCCGCATGATCGAGTTCACCGCTCCCACTCCTTCTCCTACGCCGCCCCCGCACGCTCGTCCACGTATGCACCATGGCTGGCAACGTCCCTGCCGCCTCCTCCTGCGTCGCCCCCACTCGCTCGCCACCGCCGCCTCCTTGCTCGCCGTCGCCGCTTGCTCGCTCAAGCCGACCAGGTCAGCGAAGCAAGTGCCGAGTGCGTCCACGGCCGACTCGCTCGCTTGCCACCGCTTCCTCCTCGTGCATCGTCGCCACTCACTCATCCCCACCGCCTCCTCCTGCGTCGCCCCCGCTGGCTCGCCACCGCCGCCTCCTCAAGCCGACTGAGTCGGCGCCACAGGGACCGAGCGCGTCCACAGCCTCGGCGTTGGTCATCCCGGTCAACAAGCCCTGGGGGAGTTGGCCGGGCGGTTAGTGGCGCGACGCTGACGTAGCGCGTCCATGGAGGCAATGTGGGGAAGGAGGAGGGCGACAACACGGGGAAGGAGGTATGGCACGGTGGGAGCCGGCGTGGGGAAGAAGGAGGCGGCGTGGGAGGGAGGCAGGCGATGGCGTGGGGAATGAGGCGGGAGAGGGGGAGAAGAAGAGAGGTGGGGCCACCTGTTAGTGCTGACGCATGTGCTCCGTAATGCCATGGCGAAAACCGGCTCCAAAACTACTCAAGGTTGTTTTCTATACGGGTTTAACAGTACATGTGTGTGGTTTGTTTGATTTTGTGGTTTTGGGTTGCAAAGTAGACTGCCATGATAAGTTCAATGTCCAAAAATAGACTTTACCCTTTATTTTTCTTACGCGTTGAATTATTCAAATCACAAGGCAAGAAATAGGTAGATTTGACAGCGATGTGGACGATTCAACGAACCCGTAGGGAAATGGAAAATGTTCAGGTGACGCGCGACAGATTTTAAAAATAAAGTTGGGTGAGCAGGACATAATTTAGACCTCGAAAGGTACAGGTCAAATAGTAGGATCGCACTACCAACTCCAGGGTAGGCTGCTGCCTTCATGGGATTGGGCAGAGAAAGATGAATGTTCTAGCTGACCTACTACGACCGCAGCCATGCACTTGCCCGTTGAACTCATAGCCCCAGAGCACGTGTCCACATCAGCTCATCATCCGCAGATGAAATTTAAAGGAATTAATCTACAAGTAACAAATTCCCACTGGACACAAATGCAGACGAGCGAAAATGGTCCCCGAATGAGGGTGGGAATATAAAGGATTGAACGTTCATTGTATGTAACATGTTACACCTGTACCGATTCACTCCTATTATTTTCGCTATACTCATACAGGACAGCACCCAGATCTCCAGGGATCAGCGTGGCTCCTTCGGCATGGAATCAGGTAGCTGGACTCGCTATTGCCAATTTGATAGCTGGCTCTGCTGCTTCGAAGATCACTGGGCATGCGGGCACTAGCGACGGTGATATTCTGTCATTGTTCTGCAAAGTTGGTGCTGTGCAATGTCCTGCGACACCCGCTCCTAGAATAGAGAAATCAAATCCTCAAGGTTCTCAAGGTGGAAATGGTTCTTCTTCAGCCTCCGGCGACGAGTGCTGCTCGTCCTGCAAAGCAGTGTCCATTCAGTCAGACGTATAAAGTAACTAAACTTAGAGCTTTAGCAAGCAACTGTAAATTATGAAAGGTATTATTCTACCTACCAGGACAAACTGGAAGGATACTGATGGGCATCAATATCTTAATAGCAAATACTTGTCATAGATAAAAATATGTTAGTAACTACACTCACCAATATTGGTTATGAAACACCACGGTGTCTGCTGGTACATGGTTTCCATCATCATTTCTGTTCCACTGGTAGATAGCATGTGTCCTATTTTTCAGTTGCAAAATTGAATGACCATAACTAGCCTCCCTGAACGCAGAGTAGTCTGGCTGGGGATCAATAAACCTGCAACATGCCAGGTTAGACCAACCAGCAAGCGTCACAAGAGTCCTGAAAACTAATAGTACCAAATAACAAGTCTCCCAGCTATTAGTTCCTCTCACCTTGAAGCAAGTCCTTCCTGGTTGCCTCCATCACCAACTGTTATGTAAACGGGAGCAGATTTGTTTGGCACTGGATATCGATTTCCCGATGTTACGTTGTAGTGGATATTAGAAATGCGGTACTGCAAGTAATTACAAGGTATCAATGAGAAACCAACATTCAGATCTCTGATTCAGCTCCGAAGGAACAAATTCACAAAATCTAGAACAAACTCGGCATTTCTGTCATGCAGAAGAATTCAAGTGGAAGGAAACTTACTGATCTCTCATAAGCATGAACATGCCCCGCAAATACCAAGTCAACCTTGTACTTCACAAACCATTTCTCAAAAGCAGCCCTCATACTCTCACCCTCCATATAATGTGCCTCATTGCTGTTGTATATGGGAGAATGCATGAGAACTATAAGCCAAGGTGTCTTCTCCCTGTCCACACGCTTGAATTCATACTTCAGCCACCACCATTGAGGAGTGTATTTTACTAATAACCAGCAGAAGCAAGTTTAGAAATTAGGTCACAAACCTGAATTGGAATATGCCACAAAAGAATCTAACAAATCAGCTAACTTGGTAAAGTGTAATCCAGCTAAATGAAGCATGCTTCTGAATCTAGTAATATATATGATGTCAATGTGAAAGGATTATTGTATGCATGTACTCATTAAGGGAAGCATCAGCACTTTTTTCCCGCCAACCACTACAGGTTACAACTGCCTATCGCTTGATTACAGTTTCAAACATTCACCAAAAACCAAAAGAAATCTTAGACACAGACATCAAAAGTACAAAGGTGTAACCGACAAATGACTTAACTTCTTGTAGACCCAATAAGTACATATGCAAAGAAAGCAAGCTGGAAGGGCATGTTACCAAATGGAGAGTAGCTAGACAACACGATGATATGAGCAGATGCACGCCTGACAGCATACCACATAGGAGAACTGCTCTTTGATGCCAAATATGGAGTCAGATATCTATGCAGATACGGCTTGAATGTAGAAGTTTCTCCCTGGCAATATCGAATAAATAAACTAGAGATAGAGTTACTGAAAGAGAAAACACAAGCATGTGATAATGTTCTAAGAATAAATCCTTGGCAAGGTATGAAACTACTTGCTGTTCTACAACTAAAATTGTCATCTCAAGTCTCAAACCTAACCAACAAGAACATCATTAGACCTAGTTTGGCAACTCTCGGATCGAAGTGGATTGGGGAGGGGGGGGGGGGATTGAGGGGGATTTTGATCTACTATGGATTTAAACTCACCCAATCCCTCCAATCCTCTTCAATCCGAGAGCTGCCAAACTAGGACTTATAGTTTATACATAACCTAACAAATGTGGCTTTCAGTCACACTTGCAATCGCTAGAACATGCTTAAACAACAGATAATAACACAAGAGATTCCAGAGGATACACCACAATGTGAGGAATTATGCCAGCTTGTTAGCATTATCTGGAGCTTCCACTAACAAAAAATTGCAAGGGCGTAAAGATAAATTACCAGATCAGGTCTGTATTCTATTTCATGGTTTCCAGAATTCCAAATCCATGGCTGGTATGCAGTACTGCGCTCAACAAGTCGACCCCAAGAATCCCAACGAATACCATCATCATGTTCATATCTATCAGCATATGACAAGTCACCAACAAACAGAACAGTTTGTCCTCCAGTTTTCTCATAATGTTGAAGAGTTGAGAGAGAATTAAATGTTTGACCAAGATCACCTGGAACAACAGAGACAGTGAGTTGAGATCAAGCTGCTCAAAGCGTTGAATCACTAACACTAGGCAATATCGTTCATATAACTTCTGTACATGATGACTAGTTGATTTTCTATTTTTGCAGTATGCTTTTTATGGAATGGAAGGACAGAATGCATTTGTGGAGTAGTTTCAGGATATTACTCCGGTAAGATTGTACATATAGCCATTAGCCACGCTCCATCATTACATAGTTTAAGCTGGTTAAAATCAACACATGCTTGTTGTACTCAAGTGTAGCTCTGTCTCTTATGCATCCTAGATAGGGCAGTAATAATTAAATAAGAAAAGAGAAACCTATGATGCCAAATGTGTATGATGCATCTGGATCAATCGCTGGAGGTGTTTCAAACCAAAATTCTCGAGCTGAATCTCCGCTTCCAATCTTGTAATAATATTTAGTGTTATACTGCAAAATGCAAACAGTAAAGTTACATCATATGTTTGCCACTTTACATAGGAACTGACAATACAAAGTAAGGGCTAAAAGCTAACTCTGAACTCTGAAGAAATCAGAAAATCTCTCAAATCAATTTCAACAGTTACACATCATGCTCGAACAAAACAACTCTGTACTGTCGAAATTCGATAAGGAAAAATTCCATCACCAGTCCAACATGCACACAATAATTGAGTGATAGCTACATAGTAGCATTCTAGAAAGTAGCTGCATCAATATATTTTGTAACAAGTGAAGTCACCTCTATCAAAGAAGCATTAAGTTTGAACTCTGATATTTGGCGGGATGAATAGTGTGCAGGGCGAACAATGTGAATAAGAATATAACCTAAAGCCTAAAGTATATGAGAAGAAGAAAAAAAGAAGCCTATTAGTATATTACCTCAAGGCCATCAACAAGGCAGTGGTGTATGTATCCAGATTTGTAGTCGTAAAATGTATAATTTGTTGCTGTTCCTTCTGCTTTCTGGTCATATTGCTTCTCCTTCTTGCCATAAAACACTTCACTTGTCCCAGGTTCTTCTGGAGTAACCCAAGATACTATAACTGCCTTTCCATCATAGTCACCTTGAGTGATATGAACCTGGTTCCGGCACCAGACAGATTATATGATGACAGCACTGGTAATGAGCTGGAATCTGCTGACTAAGTTGTTTACCTGCTGTGGAGCATTATATCCCTTTGGAGTTGCAAACCATTCACTTTCTAGAGGTATATCCGTAGATGGGAACTCTGTGCGCACGTAAGAGCTTGTGCGACCAGAGGTGACACCACTAACGAGACATGAAAGAACACACAGTGATAACACTAGGAAACCCCAGCCCCTCATTGTTTCAGGAAGATGCTGATGCCTCGCAGGTTGCAGCCTGAAATTACAAAATAAATTCCAACGCTGGATTCAACATGGTCGGAAGGACAAATAAAGACAAAAAAAAAAAGGTCTTCTCGGCCACATGTTCCTCAACCTGATAACATGCACTTAAATTCCAACTGACAGTACCTCTCTATACTTGTTTTTTTTCCCTAATGAGCTAAAGGTGTGTAGAAACTAGAAAATCTATCCTAACAGCTGACTTCATTTCTGCTCGGGATTTCGCACTTCTCACATCATCTTTTAGATAATTCTGAAGGATATTTCTTAACACATCAATAGGCCCATGCCATACAAGATAACCGTTGCAAAAATGTTGTGCAAGAACGGCACAATGTAGTGTAGTCGCCCTGTACATGGGAATTCAATAGAATCGCCGAGTTTTGTATATACTGTATTCCTTTTCTTTTCAAATAGGCTGCAGCCTGCAGCCGCACCTTAATTGAGCCTGAACCTGAAGAGGCAAACGAACCTAGCCAAACATGTATGAATGGATTTGGACTGCAGCACGCTAATCCACAACACACTGAACGAACATAGAGGCAGAGATTTGGATCGGGTTGGGAACAAGACCAACTCTTTAGGCCAACCGAGGCCGCCCTAGGATTACCTGCCAACCAAAGACGAGACCAATTGGCGTCGGGGCGGATCTCCGCTCCACAGGGCGGAGCCTCCCCGGCGGCCGGCGGGCTTCGTGCTTGGCTGCGCTGCCGCCGCGTTGGCAATCACCGGTCTCGGGCGCAGCCGCAGTAGCTAGTTTGGTTGGCGAGCAAATGAAGCCGTGACGGAACGGCAAAGAGCCCATTCCTCTGAGTCACTGACAAACTGGCCGCACCCGTCCACATCCCCTCGTAACTCGCCGTCGGATCAGAAGATTCCATGGGCTTCTGGACCGGATCTGGCCATCAGATTTATTTGAGCCCAAGAAGAGCCCGTTACTGGCCGTATCCTCGAAGCCCACGCCTGGAGCACCGAAACCGAACCGAGGCCCGACCAAGTCCCACGCGAGGAAAAGGGCCGCGACGAGCGGCGAGCGAGCTCTCGTCCCCTTCCGGCTCTCGGCTTTCCCCGCGACCGAGACGAGCCGACGAGCGAGCACCGACGACCACGGCGACGATGGCCGCTTCCTCCCCGCGCCACCGGCACCTGCTCCTGCTCCTCCTCGTCGCCGTCGCGTCGGCCTGCCTAGGGGCCGCAGCAGCGCATCAAGCTGGGTAGTTATCCCTGTCTCTCTCTCCGCTCGGCTTCCGTGATCCGATCGGCTGGATGCTTTGCTGACCCTTCTCCGGATTTGGCTCTTGTGTTTTGGTGGCTCTAGATCTGGCGAGGGGTACACGATCGCCGGCCGCGTCAAGATCGATGGTAAGTGATCCAGCTCCCATGCGATTCTGGCGTATCCGTATTTAGGTTGCTGTAGAAGTGCCTAGATTTGCAGCGTTTAGGGATAGTATATCAGTATAACCCAGTGCCAAATTAGATGCGCCTGCTATTGTTGTTACAATTCTCTGAGATCTCGATTTAACGCTGCTTAATTGTTTTCTGATTGTGGGATGTGCCTGTGTTTTGTTGTGGGCTTGAAATAAATCATTTGTCTAAAGCTGTGTATTGAAGCGGTTTTGATTGTTAGGAAACTAGTGGTATCCAGGTGTTTACTGGATCTTGAACTGATGCAATTTGATGAGGCTCTGTTGTTTGTTGGTTTTGGGGTCTGTTGGCCATTCCTTCATTGGTAATTGTTTTTGAGAAGTTTAGGTAAATTTTGTAGCGTGCAGACTTAAGTGGAGTCCTGAATTGCGCAAAAGTGTGTGCCTGCCTTCTGTTCCCACTGTCTGGTGTTTGAAGCAACCAGAATGAATTACCGTGGTGTTCTGTACAAAAACAAGGAAATGTACATTGTACAGAACTACATGTTGGGCCCCTAGCTGTCTCTCGTACACCCTTGCCCTCTCACGAACGCCGGCCGTCGCTCACAGCTCACGAACACACCGATCGACCGAGGAAGAAGATGAACAGTGGCAATGGCGGATAAACGCCCCAGCGAGTGCTCTCGCCTGTATGTTGGCTCTCTTTATTCAGCTAGACCAGGCGTTGATTACAAGAGGGAGTGGCGCTATTTGTAGCCGCATTGGAGCCCCTCTCCACGCCCCGGCTTCCTCGCCATGGCCGCACCTCATGCGCTGCGCCGTGTGCATCATGCCCACGCGAAGCGCTCGCGCGCACGACCCGCATCCGTGCCAATGGCCAGCGAATTACCCGCCGCCACTCCAACGATCAACAACCGAGTCACCTAACACGTGCTAGCTCGTCCTACCACGTCGTCAGAACCGGCCCGAGCCTGCAGTCCACCTGCCCTGAGCTCGCCGGCCGCGACGCACCATCGCCCATGGCGCGCACACACCGAGCTGCGCGCGCACTCAACGCACACACACGCACTAATTCAAACCCAATATCAAGCTTAATCCTAACACTACAGATGTCAAAACTGTTTGTGATTTCACATGTTGATTTCTACTAGTGTCATTGTAGATACAAAATGAATCAGCTATGAGATTTTTACTTTTATGAAAGAATGATGTCATGCCAATGCCAGCATGGTTTTTGAAATTTGCCTGCAATATGAGGCACACCGAATGCTACTGTTGAGCCTCTATCTCTCTGTATGTACCACAAACTAGTTTTCTTGATACGTGGATGCATTGATATGATGTTAAAATCAATGCTTATGGCATGGTTTACTTAAAACACTGCAAAATTAACACAATTTAACAATGAATTTATGCTGTCCCCTGATAGTACTTTTAGCTTATGGATATAGTTATGGGATTTCCTTTGTAGGGTTTGTTCATTTAGAGTTTTATTGCACCTTGAAGCGTGCTTGGAGCCTAATTTTCAAGCTGAAAGCAGTTACCTCCCATGCTGTCCACTGATGTTATCCATGTGTTATGGCTATAGGTGTTAGTGCAAAGAGCTTTGGTCTTCCAGCCAAGACATCAAATACAAAAGTGATACTTAATGGTGGTCAGAGGGTTACATTTGCCAGGCCAGACGGCTACTTTGCCTTGTATCCTACAAAAGATATATTGCTATAAGTTTCAGGTTTATAATGAATTTTCCTGTAAATTCACTGAGAACAGCGGCACTTCTCGTGCTATCATATCATATTTATTCATTTTTTAGTAGTATAAACTTTGTATACTGTGTCTCATCATGTCGTTACCAGTAACTCTTGTGTATATCTTTCATTGTTTTCAACCATAGTGCAGTGCTAATAGAGCATAATACTGCTTTATTGTTGCTCCTTGACCTGATATGCTTAAGCCACAATGTGCCAGCTGGAACACATCTGATTGAGGTCTCCTCAATTGGTTACTTCTTTTCCCCAGTAAGTATTCATGACTTGATTTTATTGTCAACACGAACAAAAATAAATATCGGCAATTCACTCCATTTTTCTGATGCATGGTAGGTTCGAGTAGACATCAGTGCAAGGAATCCTGGTTATATTCAAGCAGCATTGACTGAAACCAGAAGAGTTCTAAATGAGCTTGTGCTGGAACCTCTGAAAGAAGAGCATTACTATGAGGTAGCTATTGCTATAAATTTCACATATTTGTTTCCTTACTCCTTTGCTTGTGCCTTGTGTTGGATTTTATCTCCAGCCTATCCCAACTCGCATGGGGCTAAAATATTTTGCTGTTGTATTTCTTCTCATCTTGCTTTTGCCAAATATATTATAAAAGCAACCTCTGTAAATGTTTTCATTTTCAACCTTTTCAAGGTGAGGGAGCCTTTCTCCGTCATGTCGCTTCTGAAGAGCCCTATGGGGTTGATGGTTGGTTTTATGGTCCTGATGGTCTTTGTGATGCCCAAGATGATGGAGAACATAGGTATATTTCACCCCTTTTACATTTGATGGATACGAGTTGTCAGTATGCTTCACTATATGCTAGCAACTAGCAAATGTCAGATTGGAAGATTAGTGTTCTGTTAGTAATCGAGTTACATTATACAGTTGGTAGATAGAGGTTAGTTGTTTTTATTGAGCTTTGTGCACCACATAGTTGTGTCAGATTTCTAGTTATAGAGGTAGATACAGTTTAGTTGCATTTATTGAGATTTATGCACTAGATAGCTCGTTCAACTGTTTAGTTGAATTTAGTCAAATTTAGTTGAATTTAGTCGAATGCAGTTATTGAGATACAGTTTAGTCGAATTTCTAGAGCAAGCAGGGCATTAAATTCATTACTGTGTTAAACTGTTGCTTTCTAGAATTCCTGGTCATCATCTGTCCTCCAATTACTTAATGAGGAATTAGCATGGAATGATGCTTTGGTGATGATTATCTTTGTTTATACATGTTATATAAACACTTAATGTATTTTTAGTTCATTAATGCTACCTACAAAACTTTTAAGTTGCCTTGATTATCCCATTCCAGAATCCACACTAGAGAAATGCTAATGTTGATTTCACTTTTACAATTGCCTAACTGAATTTATTTTTTTTATGAAAGATCCTGAGGAGATGAAGCAAGCTCAAGAACAGATGAGGAACAACCCTGTATCATTCTCTGGCTTGCTGTCCAGAGCACAGGGCTAGAAGTAGAACATGAAAGGTCCAATCTATATGTGATGAGAAGCAGTGCCTCGGCTTCAAAAAAAAAAAAAAAAAAAAAAAAAAAAAAAAAAACAGTGCCTCGGAGTGATTTCTAGGGACAAATTGAAACTATTCCCTATTGTTACTGTATTTTAAAATTTTAAGTTGTAATTTATCTGTAATGTAGAATCTTCAAAAATCTCTAGCTGAAATAGTTAGAGGGCACATTAGCATATACGGCAGTTCGAGATATTTTGTGCAATACGTGTTGTTTGAAGCAGTTGAATCTTTGATACCTTGCATGGCCATCGACCACAGTTCACAGTTGTACTTGTCTTTGACTCGTGGCTGACAAATGAATTGCCAACTTGTGCACGAGGGACTTCTAGCTAGCTGACGTGTGCTTTTTTTGAATCTGCAATAGATTGTTTGAGGGATCCAATACTTGTTTTTGGAGCCATTGGATCTTAAGATGGAGGGCTAGGGTTCCCCTTACCCTCTCAAGTCTCAACCCAGAGTGAGCGCCCACACCACCACCATGTGATGCACCTTCTCGCCTCCACTGCCGAGCCTGCCTTCGGCTTGTCCAAGCTTCCTCGTCGTGGGATTTTTCCTCGGCTCTGACGGCTTTCCCTGCGCCTTAGCCACCCACGGTTGGCCGCACCCCAGCGCCTTGATCCACCACCCACGGTTGGCCGCACCCCGGTGCCTCGATCCACTACCACCGCTGGGCTGCCGGCCTCCTCGGCACCCCCTCTAAGGCTGCAGATAACACAGGTAACTCTGAACCCTAACCGCGCTAGACTTGATCCACCACCCACGGTTGGCCGCACCCCGGTGCCTCGATCCACTACCACCGCTGGGCTGCCGGCCTCCTCGGCACCCCCTCTAAGGCTGCAGATAACACAGGTAACTCTGAACCCTAACCGCGCTAGACGGGGTTGGGGAAGAAGGGTTGCGTGGCGTTCTTGATTGGTTGAAAATTTTGAGCATTGAATTCCTTGAAACAATCAATTGAGGTAGCATTCCTCGTTTTTTTCAATGCGTGGATGAAAGGGAAGAGCGACAAGCTCGTCGCCAGGCTCGCACGCCCCCCGGTAATTTCAACCAGAATCTGACCTCATATGCCCTCAGCTTTCTTCACCACTTTCTATTTCTTTGCTTCCACGACCGCTAGCCAAGTTGTTAGCTTCATTGCGGACGCCCTAAAGGTGTTAGAGAAAACGAAGGTGATAATTAGAGAATGTGTTGTTTGGTGAATTGTAACAACTGCACATTAGGCCACTTGTTTACCGACTGGGGTTGACTTCCTTTTTTTTTGCTAGGGGAAAAGAACTATATTAAAGCTTTAGGAATTTAGGAATAGTACATCCCCAAATTGCCAACAAGAGATTGTAAAGAAATGAAAATGCATAGAGGAACACCTAGGGCACACCATCGACAAGCACCTCCTTCGTGTGCTCCGATGGAAGAGCCCGATCCACCAGTCAACCATGGCGAAGAGGCCTAAATCTTGGTTGATGCCACAAGAACTAGCGCCTCAAGCCTACTACCGTGCCAGTATGCATTTGAACCGTTGAACAAGAATTGGCCATTTGGTCGGCGAGTTTTGTAGTGGCAAACTGGCAATTATGTAGACAAGCTTGTAGTTTTGGGAAAAAGCTAGCGCGCATGCATCATTCTGTGCTTTGTGGCGTGATGTTTGACCACGAAAAAGTAAACACGTCACATGCGCCCTACGAGTATATTCCTTCTGTCCAAAAAAACTTGTCACATGCCTTGATTTCAGTGCACGGAAAACCCTTCGTCTTATTCAAAAAATATTTGAAAATTTTATTTATTTTTTAACAATTATGTTTGTAATCATATTACAAACGTAGTTATAGAAAAATAAAGAATATTTCTAAATATTTTTTGAATAAGACGAACGATTTATCATGCACAGAAATCGAAATAGGTGACAAGTATTTTGGGACGGAGGGAGTATTGTTCTCTGCTCTGGAAAGGAGTGACGGACAGGTCGCCAACCCAACCTGTCACGTCACTTTGGATCCGTGCGAAACGGACGTGGGCGGTTTGTCCGCAGCCCGCAGCCGCAGGGCCCGGCGTGGGGCCCACCACCACAGGCTAATTTAAGTGGCGATTAAGGCGAAGTTAATGACGCAGTTTCCAATTTTACCGTGGTGGTAGGCGGCGCGTGGAACGCAGTTTTTCTCGCGAGAGCGAGAACTTCTCAGATCCCGCCCCGTATCGCGTGAGCCACCAGCTAGGGGGGGCCCTTTGTTTCGTTAGGGTAGTGGGGAAACTCCAATCCACCTGCGATCTGGGATCCCGGCCTGTGGAATCCCTAGCCCTGTCCAATCCTCGGACTCTGGAATCCCTAGCCCCTGTCCAATCCCTTTTCTGTGACGAGATTCCCGCGAGATTATCCTCTTCAAGCTATCTTCAAGCTAGCTTAATTGAGTTTGTGTTTTTTGCAGTATGAGTTTCCTGAGGGTTTCGATCTGGGGGTGGGAGCTGTTTCTGCGTTGCAGCACAAGTTGTGGAGAGGTTTTGAGGATATGGCGGCTTCATACAACTCTTACTGCAGTTGCGATGCTCGTGGTGGAGACTTTGATGAGGACCGCAGTGGTTAGTTTTTATGCAGTACCTCCTGTTTCTGCAAGTAAAAGTGGAAAGCTAGCGAACTTGTGCCTCGCTGCATGGAGCTATACATTTTTTATTAAAAGGCACCCCAAACCTTTAAATTCAGCATATCTATCAGTAGTAGCATTATTGGTAAAAACTGAATCTGTAAGAAGGAATTTAATTACATCATAACATCTGATATAGGAGATTCAGAAACATGTGGAAGTTAAGACAAAAAATCAAAATTTAACCTCAAAGTTCCCTTACATATTTTTTTTTCAGATGCTTATGTGCTCCTCAAGAAGCAGCGTGCTGAAGTTATTGAAATCATGAAGAAGCTCTTGAGTGTGGGTGTTAAGCCATTCGAACCACCATCTTTGCTCGATGAAAGTGTTGCCAAACTCCTTGGAAAGCCTCAGTTGGGCCACGCAGCGATAGAAGCCACAGGAGGGCAAGATAGGGTAAATGAGGCAGCGCAGCGGGCTGAGGCAGCACAGAGTTGGGCTCTGTGTCAGAGACACTTCGCGCTGCTGCTGTCCAAATGGAACGCCGTCGTGCGGATGTTGTCCACCGTCGCCCAGATGCTGGATCATCTAACCCCAACAAGAAGAGAAGGTGAAACGGCAACGAATATTGGTAAGGGAAACTGATTTTTATTTACGTTGACTGCAGATCTTTTAGTTTGTAAAAATAAATCTCTTTGCTAACTTTGTGTAGAGCAGCTTTTCTCATCTTGAATGTATATATGAGTAATCTAAGAGAAAGTAGTCTACTTATTAGTCATTGGAATAATGAGTATGCTAATTGTAACTTTTAATGCTTGAATGTTGGATTTACCAGTAGTCTTCTACAATATCTTGCTGTGAACACCCTTTGTTGAATATTAAACATCCTTATAAAATTGCTTGTGCATATGATAAAATTATAATATCTTGCTGTGCACGTTCTTTGTTGAATATCTTCCCTGAAGCCTTGTCACTTTTATTTTAACCTGCCTTAAGTGGTTCTAGTGGCTTATTAGATGTTAGTTTGCAAATTAGGGGGTTGATCATTGGTGCTAGAAGAGATCGATTTAATAGTTTTTCCTCTTCATCATGTTAATCTCTCGTGTTTTACTTGGGGCACATGCATGGCTCATAGCTAGGAGAACAACATTTAAATGAATATGTCAAATAAGAAAAATAGTGACTTGCTTGACATTAGAGGATTTTCTAACGGCAAGTGGGATAGATTTGAGCCTTTGGTCTAGGGAGGCTGTTTAAAAATAGATGCTGCAGACTTCACCTTTACTTGATCCTAAATAATGTTAGCTACCTCCATATGAATGGTATATAGTCTTCTATTAATCATCTTCTGTTGTGTTTTCACTCAAAAGGTTATGTTGTTATAGCTGATATTGCCTTCCATTCATTTATTCAAAGTTAACTTCATTGTGAATACGTTCAGCTCTGTTCTCATTATATAGCTTGTTGGAAACGGGAGGGCCCTAACACCCCACTTAAGAGGACCAACACCTAGATACATCAACTCACACTGGAGTCAGTTAGCCTAGATACACCAACTCACACTAGAGTCAGTTAGCCCTTTAATTTCTAATCACTTAGTACAATGGGTCTTTTGGCGGCAGAGCCGACCTTCTCGCTTCCGGGTGGCAGAGCCAACCTTCAGATGAAGCTAGCTTCCGGATGGCAGAGCCAACCTTTAGATAGATCACAAGTTATGCACTAAGTAAATAGAAACTATACGGCCTGACTTGGAAGACTCACACTTACACAAACGACTCTTTATTAAAACACAATGCGGTTACACAAGGACTCACACTCACACTCTTGAGGTGGCTAACCTAGCACACTCTACCATACCCTTGGAGTGATGGTGGAATGGTGTGATGGTTGTGGTATGGCATGGCAAGGGGTGGCACCCTCCTTATATAGGCACACAAGAGCCATGGATGAGTGCCATGTGTCCATACTCTGGAAGCTTCCCTACAAATATCTAAATCTACAAAATTCCAAATGTGCCATGAAAGAAAAATATCTAGGGCTTCATGGCTTCTCATGGCACTTGTAGAATATTCTAGAAGCTCATATTTGCATGGTGAAACAATACCATGACATGTCTTGATGTTTGCAGAACCTTCTAGAAGTTTGCATTGTATCTTTCAACATAGCTTTTGGCTATTGAAGTTCTGTTCAATCAACTGAGTCCTTAGGTGTAGTGGCTGCTATAAGTAGCATCTTATGTTTTACTAGCTCTGGCTGTGCTGTTATTTTGTATCTTGGTAGGCCTCCAAGGGGTTCGGGTCAACCCAGTTGCGAATGCCGCTTCTGAAAACAACGTAGGGATCGAAGTGGGCCTAACCAAAACTAAAGAAGCAAAGAAGGTCGTGGTCCTGTTCACCCGTCGTGATCTTAGGGTCGAGCCTTGCAGTCACAGGTTCCTTCCCCTGCCACTGCCGCCTCGCAGACGCTGCCCCTCACCACCGCCTCGCTCTCCTCCTTTCTCATTCTTCGCTCTATCAAGAGATCGATCTTGGCACCGTTGGAAGGCGGAATCTGGTTGATGTCTTGCCTCCTTCCCGCCCCTCACCATCTTTTTTTACATGATGGGCAAAACCGAGCCCCCATATCCATAAAGGGATACTTATACTTATGGCCAACAAGTTAGAACACTTAGACTCTAAATCTCAAAACCGAGAAACACGAACATACTAGAAAAAAAAGCAAGAACACAAACAAAGAAAGCTAAAAGACTAAGCTTTAGACTTTTTCTAGGTCCTTGTTTTCATCTTAAATCTTGCGTAGCGACAAACTTTGCATCTCTCGTTCACTTAGTCACAATTGATGTCCGAATTGTCCTGACTAAGAGCACACTACTACTTGGCCAACCAAAACACACCAAAGCAATTCGAGATCGCAAACCAAAGCACACCAAAGCAATTCGAGATCTCCAAGCGACACCTTCAGCAAGGGAATGGCGATAAGCGCCACTGTCGCCCTCCAAAACCCTAGGCAGAGCTTCCTTTGAGACTTGAAGGGTAAGACGAAAGCACTTCGACAACCCATGCAAGGAAGAAATGGCACCCAATGTGTCACCAGCTCCGACAAATACCAGCCAAAGCTTTTGCCTATTGCTTCCACCAAAACCCTACAAAGGAGCACTAAGGTAGCAACAAGGTACCTGAAGACTTCCGGACCCTAATGTCTGCGCATCTTTGCCCCGCGACGAGCACAACACATGCAGGTGGCAGAGCGGAAGGCCACCAAGGCGAGCCCCAAAGTAGCATTGGAGCAGAGCCCAAGATCCGGTGAGCCCAAGACCTGACAGGTTCGTGGTGGCACCGCCGGAGATGAGCCTGACATCAAGAGGTGCCCCAAACATTGGGTGTCACGGCAACCTCCGCACCTCCATGGTCACCGCCACCCTGCCTCGCTTGGGTGTCCGCCCACTCCGCCCAGATCCGGCCATCATGGCCCTGCCACCACCATCCTAGCGGTTGGTGACCCTCTCCAGCGGCAGCAAGGAGGAAGGAGGGAGGAGAGCAAGGTAGCGTCACCTTGCAGCGCCCATACTCGGCGGCGCCCAGCCGCCCCGTGCCCCGGCGGCCCCCGGCCACACCCACGGTAGTGCATGCGCTCGGCGGCGCCTGCGGCGACGAGTGACGAAGGGGAGAAAAGGCCGCGCAAGATCCAGATGCAAGATGACCCGTCGTTAGGGGTCCGATCCGCTCCGGTGGCCGCCTAATGATGGGTTATTAAAAGAAACAGTTATAGTCACCAAAAGAATCTACAAACTACCACATTCCAAGAACATTATTGCCGTTGCTTAGCAATTTTCATCGGCTCCTTCAGCTTTCAGCCTACAAAAATCAGTTGTTTTCGTTGATTGCCAAAGAAAACTAGCCTAACTCATGTAATTTTTGTCGGCCAAATACTAACAAAAACATGCATTTTGCCAACAAAAATTGAAATTTTCATCAGCAAAATGCCTGTTTTGTCAACAGTTAGACAATGAAAAAAGCTCCAGTTTTCTGTAGTGCAAATAAAGTTGACTTGATTTGGTCTGGAATAATACAAAGACCGGCCTTTCGGGCATCCACGACTCCATTATTCTCCCTCTTTTAATTGTACGATGTTTCGATAGAATTTTTTAATTGTTTTAGTGCAAATATTTATATGGTTTTTAGCTATCAGACAATTGGCGGACCTAGGATTTTATCGAAGGGTATGCCGCGACAATTTTTTTTCATACACAATTTGGTATAATCCGTACATAATTCAGTAGTCCATACACAATGTTGCAAACAAGTTTAATTCATCAAGGCATTTGACAATTTTACAAACAAAATATGCAATGCATCAATACTCAACCAGCAAATGTGGAGGTTGTACCCATATACTTATATTTGTTTCTAAGGTATACAATTATGCACCAAGTAGCACTCATCCACATCAAATAAAAATACTATCAAAGTAAAGAATATAGAGGGAGACTCACGCTAAGGATGGAGATGCACTAAAGCAGATGGCTAGAGCCTAGGGGTGGTTGATCAATGGATGGATTGATGCTGCCTTCTCTCTGCCTGTAAGAGTCATCAAGAGTGCAAGCCATATTAAATTACAGCCTTCCCTCTAAAAAAATTAGACCATGATCACCGGAGCGTGCATTTGTACCGTATACAGTGCGTAATCATTGTTTTTCCACTCTGTGTACAGTGTGCAAACAGTATTTTCCTCGCCCATTTGCACTCATTGGTGACCATGCTGTGCACGAAAGGAAAATTAACCTATCCAATTATCTATCATATACTACATCTGAGGAGAACAATAGGCCAGACCGCCAGAGTGCCTTGCGCCCTTGCAGGACACCGGATGGATTGCCCGTATGTTGGAGTTGGAGGCCTGCTGGCCAACAGCTCAGGGCCAAGACGGATGCGCGCCGCTGCCGGCGATCGACCTGGCACTTTTACAGCCTCGTTGTCGTTGCAGATCACAGGACAGAAGAGGAAGCGGAACAGCGGGCATCTCGAAGCGATAATTGCGGATAATTGAGCTGTGCAAAGCTAGTTTTCAGTTTCCAAATCGATTTACGTGCACCTTGGGCCGGATTCCACAGGGTATGCCGTGGCCCACCTGGCATACCCTGTAGGTCCGCTCGGCAGAGGTCCGGAGCAGATTTCAAAACCCAGGGCAGGGGTTCGTCTCCGCCAACGCCGCCGCCTCCTTGTATCGTGTCCACAACCACAATCTGAGCTATGGAATCTCTCACAAGCCGGGCTTCAAAATCTCGCTCAAGGCGGGGCGCGAAGGGCCATACACTTATGGCCGGTGGTTTCGGTTCCCATCGAGCGCGGACTGGGCGGAAGAAGATGCGGCAGGGGCAGGGTCAGAATTGTTCCTTCCCCAAGAACAGCAAGGCGGAGGTGGCCGTTGAGAGCAAGTCGGGTCAAACTGCGGATCCTGGCTGCATTGCGGGCGAGAACCCTGCTGGTGCGTTGCCGGTGGATGCGGCCGCCGCCACCGGGGGCGTCGGAGACCGCGAAGCGGCGGCGGCTACTACTGAGAGCAAGTCAGGTCAAGCAGCGGATCCTGGCTGCATTGAGGGCGACAACCCTGCTGGTGCGTTGCCGATGGCTGTGGCCGCCGCCACCGGGGGCGCCGGAGACGGCAAAGGTCACGGGGGCGGGAGACGGCAAGGTGAAGAAGCGTTTGTCGGATTGGGATGTCCAGTTTATCTTGTCTCCGGAGAGGGGGAGGGGGAATTATGATTCGGACACGATTGGCATGGCGGAGGAAGACATTGAAATCCATCGCAGGGGAGTGGAGGCCTTCAATGCCATGAAGAGCAGCTTCGCTGAGTTCCAAGCCGAGGTCCGGGCCGAGTACGAAACCAAGGGCTACGTCGAGGTGGACGACGACTAGGAGGACCTCAAGCGGAGGGAGGAGATGTTGCAGGAGATCCGGGAAGAGCTTGCTGACCTGCTCAACGGCATCAATTGGTCCGGTGTGGAGTTCAGTAACCACTTCTACGCTAATTTACACGGCGGCGAAGAGGAGAGCGAGGAGGAGGATGAAGAGGAAGAGGAGAGCGAGGAGGAAGGATGAATCCAACTCAAGTGATTTTCCTGGCATGCGTCCACGTGTCTTTTATATCTATATATCTATTTATATATATACTAGTAATTGGCCCGTGCGTTGCAACGCGAGATAACAAAATTTCAAAGCCATATATACAATGCCATGTAACAATATCCGAAATAGCAATTCTTGCACATTGAATATATTAAATTCAATACGAAATTCGAACAACACCTAGCCAAAAAATAAATCTTGCAACGTTTCATATCAATGTACCGTCTAAGATATAGCTCTTTAGAAATACAGGTTTCACATCCATCACCTTTATCGGCTAGCATTTTGAATACAAGAATCTACTGTTTCACACCCTTATCCATTTTCCTTTTGAGAGTTTTCCCAACACCAACATCAAAATCTATTAAGTATTAAAAATATTTATGTTACAATAAATACATAATTTGGGATCAATACATGTGTTAGTTATGGCACTAATCTCTGTCATCATTAGTGGTAGCTAAAATTCAACAATGATCGCAGACCCAACGGGAATGTATGAGCTAGAAGAAAATACCATGTCTGATGTGTTGTAACGAGGGTTTCCCATCGCAATTGAATTTGTGCTTGGTGTTTTCCATAACTGTCATCCTGAGTAGATAGTGCAATATAAACATACAAACATGAGCTTAGTTTGTTCAGTCTGTTGGTCCTCCCTCAACCATGACGGCAACTGTGATGATTCCATCCAGGTACTAAAACTCCATTTGCTTAGTCTCATGGGCATACATGGCAGCCAAAATTTTCCCTTGGACACCTTGGTCACCAAAGCCACCATGTACAAAACTCCATCTACCCCCTGTAATGAAAGCTCTTCTTGTAACCACAGTATTACAGAAATCAAATATGTGACATGATTCCATCTTTCCATGTCCTAAATCAATCCATTTGACAACGCATTACCTTCAATAAATCCCACGCTGCTTTTTATGCATCAGGCGCCTAGAAAAAAAAATAGCAAAGAGCCAAGAAAAGGGGTCACATCAAGACCCTGCATGTAGAATAGAAGACTGCCAAACCTCAATTGAAAGGGGTCACATCAAGACCCTGCATGTAGAATAGAAGACTGCCAAACCTCAATTGCTGTGAAGTCCTCAAGATCCGTTGATGCAACCCAATCAACAATAAGCTTCCTGCGGCAATCAACAGATGCACGCAAGAGGGCCTGCAAAATTTTTGCAAGACATGTAAGTTAGGCGACAGTGTTCACATTTGGAAAGAGAAAGAAAACATCGCTGAATTGAACAAGTTGACAGGCTCACTTTCAACACAGAGAGGTATGAATCTGATAAGCCTGTGTACTTCCCAACCATAGCAATCCTCACCTGAAATGATTACTGTTAGTCACATGGAACTAAGGATGAATAAGTTTCCAACAGCAAGGGTCTGGCTGAGAATACACTAACAGTGTCTTGAAGGGCATCAAATACAGTAGCTCTTGCAACCCATTCGTCTAACTTTGGCTCCCGAGTAATGCTGGAAATGTTTTAAATTAATATCAACTGCTTGCAAAAGCAATGTCACATCTTGCAGAGAACATACTAACTAAAAGTTTTGAGACAAATCTTTCCACCTTTTCCAGATTCAGAACTTTAAGGATAGCCTCATGTGCCTTTTGGTCCTGCAGGGCACAAATAAGATTCAGCACAGAATATGAATTCCAAAAAACAGAAACAACTTTCAGTTCAAAGAAAACAGATGTGGCATACCCGTAGCAACAAAGGAATGCGCCAGATGTTGGAAACATCATACAAAGTGACAATATTTGTTGCCTGCAGAAAATAATGACACATTAATACATTATCTTCCTGGAGCAAACTTGCAAAAGACTTATGAAGCTTTGTATGAAAAAGTTAACAGCTTCTTTAACGGCACATGGCAGAACCGGGAGAGTTTCTCCTTCACATTATCCTCTAATTCCTTTTAAACACGGTTTCGGTTATAAGTGGTGTTAAGAAACTAAGCAAAAAATGATATTACACCAATATACTGTGCAGAAATAATTAACTTGGTGATTAATCTTTGTACTACGACAAGCTAAAATATTTGGGGTGAACCCAAGTCCCCTTAAACCACTCACGCGATGCTGGGTGCCTGGGTTGGCTTAGGGCCCGTTTGGAACGCAGGAATTTCACAGGAATTGTACAGGAATTTCACAGGAAACAGTTCAATTTCACAGGAAAAACGTAGGAATGGGGAAAAATTCCCGCATTCCAAACAGGCCTAGTTTTTTTACAGGAGCAACCACAGAGATCAGGAATAAAGAAGTCAGCAGAGCCAAACAAGTCTACTGGGAGTATCATCATTTAATAAACAGTAGGACATAACTAATGACCATGAATACCTGTTCACCAACAACATTCAGGACTGGAACTAAACTGACATGTACCAAACAGAAGTTCCCAGGACCTGTTTAAATAATATATAAGTGAGTTCATGACCCTTGCTTACTTAAGATGAACAATCGACTGTTTGCTGTATGCATCAGAAAGCTGTGAAGCTTCTCACCAACACAGTAAGAGAATTGACCCAAAGCTTCAATAAATGGATGCATGGCTGTACAAATAGTCACATTTGATCATGAAAGCATGCACTGTATATTGTGAGAGCTAATAACAATTATGTATGTTACAAACATTGAATTCGGGCGATAGCACACTGTACTAAAGGGACAAATTCCTAAACACCTCAAATGCAAGAGAATAGTCTGAACTGAGCACTGGAACCAGACATGAATCATCCATAGGTAGGCAAAGGATGTACCTTTGGAAGAAGCTAGCCCTTCCGCGTAGACATCAGTTCATACAACCTATGCATGAATCTTCCTGTGTGCAGCGCTAACAATATTAGTAAGGGGACCTGGAGTACTCAATCCAAAATACGTGGGACTGGTGTACTGCTTAACATCCAAATACTGACCTTCCGGTATGCTTTGGCATGGGGGCTACCGGCGGCGACTTGCTCCAGCTTCCGGTATGCTTCCAAATGTACATATAGAGCGGGCAATATGACCTAATCATTGGCCTATCTTCTTCGACACCAGCTGCAAACATAGGTTAGTTTTATTGGCCCTTTAATATTTGCTCCTCTTGTACGTCGTCATTTGTGAACTAGAAGCATAGATTGGTTTGCATGTATCATAACTTTTGATCTTGCTCGGTTCTAAATGTGACTGGATTGAAGTAGCAAGCCTATTGGTGTCATCAGACAAGCTTCCTCTACATTTGCAAAGGCCTACAAATCTCATGCTTGCTTTGCATTTTTTTCTAGCATCCCGTTTTTAATATTTCTCTTCTCCAGCATCAGGGAAGGGATAGACCGCAATCTGATCTGCATGCATCATGCCATTTTCCTCTCAAATATGTATCCATGTGGAAGCAGCCTACGGAGATACTATCCCGAAGGAAACGAGTGTTGCCATGTTTTGCAGTGAAGTATATCTGAATCCGTGTGCCGTTTAAACCCTCCTAAGGATTTGAATTTTAGCTGTTGCAGTTGGTCATAGATTCTTGCGATCGGTGTGTCTGCCTTGACTTTGTAGACATCGCATGAATGCCTAGCTATTTGTCTAGTTTGGTAAACATATCGCTTTGTTGGTTCTTGAGTTCTTAAATCTTAGTACATACACATTACATAAATACTCCCTCCGATGCACATTGTATCGTAGGTCGTTTGATTTTTATGGCACTAAATTGACCACTCCTCTTATATTCAATAAGTAAAAGTTAACGTCAAAAAAGTCAAATGGTTTACAATTTGGATCAGAGGGAGGAGAACGATATACTTATGATCAACCAAGTCGTCACATTGCCTCTCTGCGAGGTAATCCAATCTATCATAACGTGGAGCAGAGTCCAGTCAACATCACAAAAAGTCCAAATGAATAATGATTGGTTTGTTCTTTGTTAAACAGGCTATCCAAAGCGTCTAAATCACCACGAAATGCACTCAATCAGAACAACGCAGCGCACCTGAAGTCCCTGGTCGTGGAGGTTTGGCGGTGCCGTTGGGGTTGCATGGCGAGCTGGAGACATGGCGTCCGCCTCATGAATCAGCCACTGCAGTCGACGAGTATACCAGGTCGTCGACGGCCATCGTGGCATCCGCCTCCGGCGGCTCGCGCTCATGCAGTCACCTCGCCGCGGCTGAGGATCGATGCAGCCACGCGCGGCTCGAGGGCGGCGGGGACCTATATATATGCGCGCATGCATGCAGCCCGTGTGGGCGCCGCGAGGGAGAAGACAACCGGCTGGCCGTTGGGAGGCGCTCGACTTGGAGAGGGGCACCGTCTCGGTTTATAGATAGATAGGGGGATATATCTGGTGCAATCAAGTTTACGGTATAATTACCGTGCAATTTTATTAAAAAAATTATAAAATTTTTTGAAAAAAATCATGAATGTACATATCAACCTACCTCATATATATATAAAAATTTATGGTCAAATTTATCTTACTCTAGCAGTTACAAAAATGACAAATTTAAGGTGCATTTGAACTATTACTGCTTGTCAGAAATTTGTCATTTTCATAGCTGCTAGAGTATAATGAATTTGACCATAAATTTTTATATATAGATGGGGTAGGCTGAAATGTACATTTATGATTTTTTTCAGAATTTTTTAAAACTTTTTATAGTAACATTACACGGTGATTGTATCGTAAACTTGACTGTACCGGATACATTTCCGATAGATAGATAGATTTTCTCGAGTAGCCTTGTCAAATACAGTAAGTACTATGTATGCATGTTGGAGGTAGGTTGCAAACCTGACGCAGTAGCGGCGCGCGCTCATCTATCGGTTCGGTTCCGACCAGATCGAACGGCGCTAGGGTTTGTGTCCGCCTGCCCTTTACAGCAAGACAAAGGGCAAGGCTGCCGCCTCCGATCCACCTCATATCTACAGTCCGGCCGGCCGGCCGGCATCCATCGAAATCTCTCGTCAAGCGGGGCGAGATGGCCGGTGGTTTCGGTTCTCGTCGAGCGCGGATTGGGCGGAAGAAGATGCGGCAGGGGCAGGGGCACAAGTGTTCGTTCCGCAAGAGCAGCAAGGGGGAGGAGGTGGCGGCGGCTACCGTTGAGAGCAAATCGGATGAAGCGGCTGATCCTGGCTGCAAGAACCCTGCTGATGCGGTGTCGGTGGCTGCCGCCGCCACCGGAGATGCCGAACCTGGGGCTCCGGTCACGGAAGCGCCCAAGCGGCTGCCTGATTGGGAGGTCGAGTTTATCCTTTCCCCGGAGAGAGTGAGGGGGGATTATTACGATCCCGATACGTCCGGCATGTCGGAGCACGACGCCGAAATCCAACGCAGGGGGATCCGGGCGTTCAATGCCCTGAAGCGCAGCGTCGCTGAGTTCCAGGCCAAGGTCCGCGCCGTGTATGAGGCCAAGGGCTACGTCGAGGTGGATGATGACTTCTTCGAGCACAGGGAGAAGATGCGGCAGGAGATTCGGGAGCAGCTCGCGGTCCTGTTCGACGGTATCTGTCGGAGCGTGAGCTCCGGCCGGGTGGCGGAATGCACCCGCCCGATCCTAAGTACTATGAGTAGTTAGGGTGAGCGATCGCTGATAGCTACGTAGCCAAGGCACGATGGTGACACAAGGGCTTAGAGTGGTTCGGGCCGCCGGAGCGTAACACCCTACGTCCACTGGAGGTGAGGTCTTGTATTGGTTTGAGTGAGAAGGAGAAGTTCTTCTCTGGATGCTCTTCGGGTGTGTGTTTCAGCCTATCCTCTACATCTCGCATGCCTCCCTTTTATAGACCAAGGAGTGCATGTACATGGTGATCGGGGCCCGACAGGTGGTCCCGGTCTGTTATGTCTACCCGGCAGAGTTCCTTATGCTGTCTTGACTTCTTGGGTTATTCCTGGCAGAGATCAGGGCCTTCGGCAGCGCCTCTGTCGGTGTGTCCTATTCTCCGTTCTGTGATGTCCTCTCATCCCTACACCTTGTACCTGTATCCGCCACAGCAGTATGGCGCCGTTCGGGAAGTGCTCCGCCGGTCTGGAGTGTCCGGAAATGTCGCCACGCCGCCCCTGCTTGCACTGTTCGGTCCAATCCGCCGTAGTACCCGGCGGTATGGCTCCAAGGGCAGGAGCGGGCGGCGCGTTATTATAGGCGGGTTACTGCGGCGTGCCACAGTGACCCTACCGCTATATTCTGGGCGTGGCCGTCGTGCGTGGCGTAGCCCACACCGCGTACGGTGTACTTGTTTATGTGGTTTAATCCCTGGTATCCGGCGGGAAGCTGACCGCCACGCCTTGTCACGGCCGCCGTTCCTCGGTAACGCGCGTCCCACAGTATGGTCACTGTCGCCTGTCAGCGGCGGTACCGGAGCCCGTCAGCGGATGTTAGGCCACGCCCGCCTATCTGCAATGAATGCGGTAGGTGGGTGTGGCCCGCCGCCGGGAACCCCGCCGCGTGCCCGGGGGACACGTGGCAGCCCCGGACCAGGCTGTTGCGGGGGCGAGGACCCTCCGCAGCCCGCAGCTCCCTTGCTGGGCGGGGGACACGTGGCCGCTCCGGACCTCCCTAAGCTGGGCCGGCTCGGTTCCCTTCCTGGGGTCGTGACGCATCCCTAACTTAAGACCGGACCTTGTGGGAACAGGTCTGGTCTTCCATATGGACCTGGGGTGCAGTCCGGCCCACAAGCGGTGGGTCAGAACTGCGAGTGCCTTTGGGCTCTTTCCTTACTGAGACACGTGGCGATACTGGCTGCTCCCTCTGGTTGACGGGGAGGCCAGGTCCATTTTTTCCCAAGGAGGAAAAAAAACGCTTCTTTGTCAGGCTGCGTGGAGCCTTGCTAAGGGCTGTACTTAGCTTTTGCCCTGTATAAGCGGGTACCCGGTTTGCTGGGTACCGACAGTGGCCCCTGGGCCTATCTTAGGTGAGCTTGGGAACCTAAGGTGGGCCTACCAGCGCTTATCGCCTGCTCCATCGGGGGCTTCGTGTGGCCTTTGGCCCCGGCCCCCTCGACCCGCACCGGATCGCATGGGCGCCTGACGGGCCCCGCACGATCTGGTCGTGCCAGGTCATGGGAATTTCCCCGAGTTCCGAGGAGGCAGGCCTGCGCCGGTCAGACGAAGCGACGGGCCGCCTGCCCACCTCTCCGCAGTTAAGGCGGGGGCAGCGGATCGCACGCTTGCCGCGCGAAAGTCGAGTGACGGTTCGCATTCTTTCTTACCCGGTTTTTTACCCGCCTGTCGCGGTTAGCGGCCCCCTGGGGCCCCTTGTCAGGGGCTGGAAGAGGTCCAGGGTCGGCCGCACCTTCCCTTGCCAGGGGTGCCGACTCTCCCCCGCGTGCTGCGCCGAGGACTCCAGGCCCTGGAGGACGTCAAGGAGGCGTTCCAGCTGGAATGGGCGCAGCTGCAGCAGGAGCGCCTGGCTGGCTGGCAGGCCCGTCTGGGGGATCAGATCTACGCCGCGTCCTCTCGGTACTCCCAGGTTCGCGCGGAACTCGCCGCCGCCCGCAGGGACCTCGGCGCCGACCGCGAGGCCTATGAGAAGGACCTACAGCTGTTCGTCGCCCGTGAGCGTGCGGTTGCTCTCCGGGAGAAGACGGTTGCTGTGGACGAGGCGAAGCTGAGGCTCGATCGGGCCGAGCTGGAGTCCGAGATGCAGGGGATGGAGCGACGCAGGAAGGAGATGCTGGAGGTGTCCGAGAGGCAGCTCGCCGTCAATAAAAAACTTAACGAGAAGGAGGCGGCGCCTGACCATCGCAAGGCGGCGGTCAAGGCCCTCGAAGAGACCCTCTCTCAGCGCGAAGCTGCTGCCAAGGCCCTCGAGGACTCCGCTTCCCTGCGCGAGGCGGCGGCTAGGGCCCTCAAGACGGAGGCCACCCGCCTGTCTGGTACCCTCAAGGTCCGAGAAGACTGGGTGAAGTCCCGGGAGGCGGAGCTTGACAAGCAGGCGAAGCAGCTTCGAGCAGAGCAAGCTGCTTTGGAGCAGCTGAAACTGGAGGCCGCCCAGCAGGCACTGGCGGAGAGTCAGGCGCAGCTGCGCGCCGACCTTCGTCATTTCGCCGACTGGGCTGGGGAGGCGAACACCGCTCTGGTGCCGCTCGGGTTGAGCCCCATCCAGGTGCCGGAGCCGCCGTCGACCATGGCGGACGCTCTCCCCGTCCTTCAATCTGCTATGGAGCGGCTCCGGTGCTTGGATTCCGCGCTTGTGCCTTGAAGCCGAGGGTCGCGATCTGCTTCGTGCCGTGGCGGAGCACTTGCTGGTCTGCTTCCGGAGCCACGACCCCGCCATCTCCCTGGATCCGGTTGTGGTTAGTCCGGTGGAAGGAACGGAGGTCGCCGCCCGGGAAAACGTGCGGGAAGTGGTTGAGATCGTGGCCGCTCGGTTTCAGCGGGCCCCTGCGGATGAGGAGCCGGATGCACCGGAGGCGGGAGTTCCCCTTCCCCCAGCGCCTTAGAGGCTTCACCTGCCTCCTTTTTATTTCTTTTTCTTCTTTTTTTTTGAATGGACAACTCAACTTATGAAATGGGGGAGGATGGGCGTTTTGACTTATCTGTATGTTGTACATTCCCTCTTTCCTGTTGCACGCTGGTATGGTTCTACTCGACCCCTGGCCCCCTGGTAGGTAGGCTCTAGTTTTGAGGCTGGCTACCACCAAGTCGGACCTGCATGCAACTCATTGTAGATGTTAGTAGCAAACCCGCGGGACCCTATTCTGAGCTGACTTTTCTCGACTGACTGTGGTCCGGCGTTCCTGGGCGCATGGTCCGTGACCAAGATGCCCAGATGGGGGTAGCAGGGTGCACAGGCTTAGGGTGCAGGACCAGGCTAAGGCACTGTACAGCCCCGGACTATCCCTGTTTCAGGTATCTTAGACACGGACCGGCTCCTGACGCTACAGGCCTCTTTCAGTGGAACACATCTTTCTCAGGTGCCTTAGGGCTTTACGGGACTGGACCTTGTTAGTCAGGATCTGGAGAGCTTGCTAATGACGAGGGTGTGGCTCGGCGTGCTGCACGCTCTGCTCCTGGTACTGGGGAACTTGCGGTGAAGTGGGGAGTGTACAGTGCTTAGGGTACGGGACCAGGCTAAGCAGCTGACGACTCCGGGCCACCAAGGCAAGTTCCTTTTCTCGGGAGCTGGCCCCCAGTACGGCGGACCACACTCGAACGATTAGACAAGATCTCCCTCACCTGCTCCCAAGCCAGATTTCCCGTTTCAAGCTTTAGGCGATAATAGGGTACCGGACGGGGGTTAGTGATAACGATATTGATAGGGAGATAAGGAGATAATTGAAATCATCGCAAAGGTAGCAACAGGGGCAATTTCCTTTATTTATAAGGTGAAATCATGTGATGTCAGCCAGAGGCCGGGATTACAAGGGCGGACCTCCACCGCTCTGGACCACATGGTGGTATTATCTACCTTATAAAGAAAGAAAAAAGCCCTGCTTCTGCCTACGGATAAAACTTACGGAGGTGCTCGATGTTCCATGGGTTCGGCAGCGGAACGCCTTCCTCCGTGGCAAGACGGACGCAACCGGGGCGACTTACTCCCGTCACCTTGAAGGGCCCCTCCCAGCTAGGGGAGAGCTTGTTGAGCCCTTCTCGGTTTAGGATGCGTCTCAGGATCAGGTCCCCAGGTTGGACGACCCTTCCCCGCACGGTCCGTTCATGATAGCGCTTGAGCGCCTGGTTGTACCGCGCGTTCCGGATTGCCGCTTGCCACCGTCGCTCCTCGACGAGGTCGATGTCGTCGCGCCTGTCCTGTTCCTGCAAAGATTCATCAAAAGCTTGGACCCGTAGGGAGCCCAAGAGAATCTCTGGCGGGAGGCATGCTTCGGCCCCGTACACCAGGAAAAACGGGGTTTCCCCGGTCGCTCGGCTGGGTGTGGTCCGGTTTTCCCACAACACATAGGGAAGCTCGTCGATCCACTTGGCACCGTGCTTCTTTAAGCAGTCGTAGGTGCGGGTCTTGAGCCCCCTGAGGATTTCCGCATTAGCCCTTTCTACTTGTCCATTGCTCCTGGGATGTGCTACCGACGCGAAGCATAGCTGTATGCCAACACCGTCACAGTAATCCTGGAAGACTCGGCTCCTGAACTGGGTCCCGTTGTCCGTTATGATACGGTTAGGGACGCCGAACCGGCATACAATGGACTTGAGGAAAGCTGTTGCGGTTCCTTGGGTGATTTTCACCACTGGGGTTACCTCCGGCCATTTTGTGAATTTGTCAATGGCAACATAGAGGTATCGGTACCCACCGACGGCTCTAGGGAACGGTCCCAGGATGTCTACCCCCCATACCGCGAAGGGCCAGGAGGGCGGAATCATCTGCAGCGGTTGAGCTAGTGTGTGTATCTACTTTGCGTGGAACTGGCACGCTTTACAGGACCTTACCAGCTCGGCTGCATCCTGGAGAGCTGTTGGCCAGTAAAATCCGTGCTGGAAGGCTTTACCGACCAGCGTACGGGACCCCGAATGATTCCCGCACTCGCCCCCATGGATTTCCGTGAGTAAATCACGGCCTTCTTTCCGGGTTATGCATCGCATGAGGATGCCGTTGGCGCCACGCCGGTAGAGATCCCCTTCTACCAGTGTGTAGCGTTTAGCCAACCGCACTATGCGCTCAGCAGACACATGTTCATCAGGAAGGATTTTGTCCTTCAGGTAGTCCCGGATCTCGGAGATCCATGCATCGGGACTGCCCTGAGCCAGTGGATGTGTCCCTGATGACGTGCCGGGGTCATCAGTCCACACGATCCTTGATGGCCCCCAGAAGTGGAGGACCATCGAAACTGCTAGCTTCGAGGTGCTAGTTCCGCCCCCTTCACCCAGTTCGGCTGGCTGGGCGGTTGGTCTCAGTAGCTGTCTTTCGAAGACGCCATCGGGTACTGGGCCCCGAGTTGATGCTCTCGCGGAGAGGGTATCTGCTACTGAGTTTGGGCAGCCGTATTTTGCTGAGGGGAGTGCCATGCACGGCCCTCAGCGGCCTTGGCGCATTTGTCTGCCAGCGCGTACAGCGTGGCGACGTCCTGCACCTGGCGGGTTGCTAGCTTCTCCAGCATCTTCTCATCACGGACGCCCTGTCGGAAGGCGGTGATGATGGACGCATCGGAGATGCGGTGAATGGTACCCCGCACCTTGGCGAAGCGTGCGATGAATGCCCGGAGTGGTTCTCCGGGCTGTTGCCGCACAGCATGGAGGTGGGCCTCCACGCCGTACTGCTGGCATGCACTGGCGAAGTTCGCGATGAACTGCGTGCATAGCTCCTCCCAGGATTGGATTGACCCTGGGGTGAGGTTCATAAGCCAAGTCCGGGCTGGTCCAGACAAGGCGACATGAAAGTATGACGCCATGACGGCGTCATTGCCACCGGCTGCTGAGATAGCGGTGACATACACCTGCAGGAATTCCGACGGGTTAGTGGTCCCGTCGTACTTCTCCGGCAAGTGCGGTCGGAACTTTGGTGGCCAACGCGTGGAGCGAAGGCCGTCTGCTAGCGCAGCGCAGCCGACTCCAGCCGGTATGACCCCTGGCGGTGTCTGTGCCCCGGCCAGAGCCTGCGCACACCCCGGGGGCCTAGGCGCCGCAGCAGCGAACACAGCGTCAAGGTTCTTGCCCTTGACGGCGTTCCGCTGCAACCGTGGTTGCTCCACAGTTGTATGGGTGCCTGCTCGCCGGCGGTTGAGCTCAGCGCGCAGGTCTTTCGTCGGCGCGCTCCTCACCGTGGGGGAGCGCACGGACGCTGCTGCGTCGAGCGGTGCGTGGCGCTCCGTCCTTCCACCATTGCTGGGTGGAAGTCGAGACCCAGCCCTTGATGAGCTGGGGGCGGCCTCAGCTAAGTGGATCAGCCGATCCACGTCACTGTGCCATTGCGCGAGAGCGCTGGGAGAGGCTGCTGGCCCCGGAGGGTGATTGAGCAGCTCTCTGGCCGCGGCGAGTGGTCCGCGGATAGCAGCGCGGTTCGCCGCGGCACCGTTTGCCGTTACGGCGCTAGCCATCGCAGCATTCGCTGCCACTGCGTCCATCGCAGGGTGGCGAGGTGCTCGTGGCGTCCGCGCCGTGCCGCCAGAACCGTGGTGGGAGGCGTGCGACCCTGATGAAGCCACCTCCTCCGTCGCGGCTGCGCCATCATGGATGTCGCTGATACGAACCATCACACCTCGTGGATGTGGCTATCTGACGCTGTCCCCTACCTGGCGCGCCAAATGTCGGAGCGTGAGCTCCGGCCGGGTGGCGGAATGCGCCCGCCCGATCCTAAGTACTATGAGTAGTTAGGGGGAGCGATCGCTGATAGCTACGTAGCCAAGGCACGATGGTGACACAAGGGCTTAGAGTGGTTCGGGCCGCCGGAGCGTAACACCCTACGTCCACTAGAGGTGAGGTCTTGTATTGGTTTGGATGAGAAGGAGAAGTTCTTCTCTGGATGCTCTTCGGGTGTGTGTTTCAGCCTATCCTCTACATCTCGCATGCCTCCCTTTTATAGACCAAGGGGTGCATGTACATGGTGACCGGGGCCCGACAGGTGGTCCCGGTCTGTTATGTCTACCCGGCAGAGTTCCTTACGCTGTCTTGACTTCTTGGGTTATTTCTGGCAGAGATCAGGGCCTTCGGCCGCGCCTCTGTCGGTGTGTCCTATGCTCCGTTCTGTGATGTCCTCTCATCCCTACACCTTGTACCTGTATCCGCCGCAGCAGTATGGCGCCGTTCGGGAAGTGCTCCGCAGGTCTGGAGTGTCCGGAAATGTCGCCACGCCGCCCCTGCTTGCACTGTTCGGTCCAATCCGCCGTAGTACCCGGCGGTATGGCTCCAAGGGCAGGAGCGGGCGGCGCGTTATTACAGGCGGGTTACTGCGACGTGCCACAGTGACCCTACCGCTATAGCCTGGGCGTGGCCGTCGTGCGTGGCGTAGCCCACACCGCGTACGGTGTACTTGTTTATGTGGTTTAATCCCTGGTATCCGGCGGGAAGCTGACCGCCACGCCTTGTCACGGCCGTCGTTTCTCGGTAACGCGCGTCCCACAGCCCGTCAGCGGCGGTACCGGAGCCCGTCAGCGGATGTTAGGCCACGCCCGCCTGTTTGCAATGAATGCGGTAGGTGGGTGTGGCCCGCCGCCGGGAACCCCGCCGCGTGCCCGGGGGACACGTGGCAGCCCCGGACCAGGCTGTTGCGGGGGCGAGGACCCTCCGCAGCCCGCAGCTTCCTTGCTGGGCGGGGGACACGTGGCAGCTCCGGACCTCCCCGAGCTGGGCCGGCTCGGTTCCCTTCCTAGGGTCGTGACGCATCCCTAACTTAAGACCGGACCTTGTGAGAACAGGTCTGGTCTTTCATATGGATCTGGGGTGCAGTCCGGCCCACAAGCGGTGGGTCAGAACTGCGAGTGCCTTTGGGCTCTTTCCTTACTGAGACACGTGGCGATACTGGCTGCTCCCTCTGATTGACGGGGAGGCCAGGTCCATTTTTTCCCAAGGAGGGAAAAAACGCTTCTTTGTCAGACTGCGTGGAGCCTTGCTAAGGGCTGTACTTAGCTTTTGCTCTGTATAAGCGGGTACCCGGTTTGCTGGGTACCGACAGTATCGATTGGCCCAATGTGGACGACAAGCGCATGGACGAGATGCGGCAGGGGATTCGGGAGCAGCTCGCGGACCTGTTCGACGGTATCGATTGGACCAATGTGGAGTTCAGTGATGATAGCGAAGAGGACGACAGCGAAGAGGAGGAAGAAGAGGGAAGTGATGAGGATGACGAGGCGAAGGATTCCCCAAAATCCAAATCCAAGTGATTCCCCTCGCCTGTGTGAGTGCGTTCACGTGTCTTTTATCTATGGCTTGGCTTCTCGGTAGTCTATTGCTAATTAAGTTTGCTCCGTCAGTGTCAAGCTAATGTTATCAGTCATTACATCTTCTATGTTATCGAAGTTGCATCTTATAGTTAATTACATCATGGTGGCGTTGTGAAGAAATGGCATGCATGTGGAGTCAGATACTAGTGCGTTTATTTTTCAGTTCTGAATGCTTTAACTTTATGATCTGATTCTGATCTGTGCTGAGTTCAAAGGCAGAATATAATAGTCTCTATCTTACCCTCTCAGCTCTGAAGATTGAGTTGGCCATTCAGTTCTAGTAACCAAAATTTGAAAAGAAAACAAAATGATACATGATGCAGCCCCTCCTAGTGGTGGACTGCAAGATCGGAGTCAGGGTGGCCTGGCCTTTATTCTGCAAGATTCCAAACGCGAACTTGAACCCTTGCCGTCTAAAATGTTTGTGCCTGAATTCATCTTTGCATCGGCAATGGTTGTTCACTGTCGCAATGTTGTCATGGAACCCAATGCGAACGTCGATATGCAATGAATGGTTTAGATAAGCTGCAGGCACAATGCGTGCCCCAGTTATGGTCCATACCAATCGCTCGATCATATGACTAGTGATTTGGATTTATTTTTTAGAAACTAGGCCATGGCTCGGCTTATATTGAAAGCAGCAAAATGTGTTTTAAGCTAGAGATACCAGCTTTACAGGCAAAGTGTCAAGAAAGACCACGGGCACAACTACTCCTCACTATCTCTCCTCTACCGCACAAGATAGCAAAGTACAACGAAACTTAGATAAGACCAACGTGTAAAAAACAGAATAAAAGAGCAAAAGCATAGTTCTGAAACCAAAAACCCTCCTCCTGACAATCCACAAAAGCATCCATACGCGCCGCAGAGAGACTAGTCACCACCGCGTCATGTTCGTCTTCAGTTTCATGATCCTCATCCAGCTGTTTCTGCGCCGACCTTGTCTGCAGGATACTCCACTGTTGAACAAAACCAATCATCCTATAAGCAATAGTTTTAACATTTGAAACTAGTTTGTTGTTAAAAACCAAATCATTTCTCATCTTCCAGAGTACCCAACTAATACTAGCTATGATCACCAAACCATCCGACCTCATTTGCCCCCAGTAAATCTTATTGTTCTCAAAGTCTCTAAAAGACACTGGAACTCTGCTCCACCCTAACGCATCTCTAACCCAGCACCACACAGCACGTGCCACCGAACAACAAAAAATCAAATGATCTGTGGATTCCGTCAATCCGCAAAGCTTACAGAACTCTGAACCTTTCCACTTCCTCACCACTAGCTGCTCTGCACATTGAATCCTATTCTTCCAAGCCATCCAGAGAATTTTTTTTTTATTTTTGCAGGCATGCGTGCTTCCCAAATTTTCATCACACACGAATTAACAACTCCACTATCCATCAACAATCTATAGAGAGATCTACTAGTATACACACCAGACTTATTAAGTTTCCAAATCATTTGGTCCTCTCCCACCCCCAATGCCACACCTGCAACCTGATCTGCCATTTGTCTCCACTCTACTACCTCATATTCAGACATTCCTCTTCTATATCTTAAATTCCAACCTTTCTCACTCGCTTCTGCCACTGAAATTCTCTCATCCAAACATATTCTGTAAACTGCAGGAAATTTTACCCTTAAAGGGCACTCCTCTAACCAAACATCTTCCCAAAAACTAATTTGTCTTCCATTTCCAAGCTTCCATCCTCTACCTTTCTTATACCAGCCCCCTACTTTCCATAAACCTTGCCAGAATTGCGAGGCCCCCCTGATGTGTTTTTGCTGCATGAAATTTTTCTCCCCCAAATACTTCCTGCACAGCAGCTTTATACATACACTGTCCTCCCCCCTATCCAGCCTTGCTATCCACTTAGCAAGCAGGACTTTGTTCATAGTCCTGGTTTCCAAAAAACCCAACCCCCCAAATTCTTTCGGTCTAGCCAAATGTTCCCACCTCACCATGTGGAATTTCTTTTTACTGCCCACTCCTTGCCAAAAGAATCTCCCTCTAATCGAGTCCATTTGCTGGTTGGTCCCCTCATGTAACATGTAGAAACCCATCATGTACATTGGTATACTTGTGAGACTCGAATTTATCAGAATAGCCTTGCCCCCATATGATAACTGCGAGCATTTCCAGGTCTCTAGCCTTTTTTCACCTTTCTCACTGGCTCACTCATCTCTTCTTTAGATAGCCGCCTATCACCAACGGGAATACCCAAGTATTTGATTGGGAAAGTCCCTTTCTTACAGTTAAACACCTTGGCTATATCATCACCCTCCCTATCCCCAATTCCAACTGTAAAAACCTCACTTTTTGCATAATTAATCCTTATGCCAGACATTTCTTCATAGCAAAACAACAGAAACTTCATGTTCCTAATTTCTATTTCAGTGTTTTCTAAGAAGAGAATTGTATCATCTGTGTATTGCAGATGTGTTAACCCTCCCTCTACTAAGTCTGGAACTAATCCATGCAGAACCTTCTTATCTCTAGCTGTCCTGAGTATTTCAGCTAGTGCATCTCCTATTAGATTAAAAAGCATTGGAGACAACGGGTCCCCCTGCCTCAAGCCTTTATAACTTTTAAAAAACTCCCCTCGCTGCCCATTCAGATTTACTGATACTCTGCCCCCCTCAACTACCCTTATCATCCATTCAATCCATCTACTATCAAAATTCTTGAGTTTTAACACCTCTTCCAGAAAAGTCCAATCCACCTTGTCGTAGGCTTTCTCAAAATCCAACTTTAAAATTATCCCTGCTTTCTTCTGCTTCTTCAGATGATGAATCACCTCATGCACAATGACCACTCCATCCAAAATATTTCTCCCTGGTATAAAGGCAGTTTGACTCTCACTAGTTACTGAAGCAGCTACCTTAGTCAGCCTGATAGTCAACACCTTTGTAATTATTTTATAAATGACATTTAGGAGGCAGATAGGTCTAAATTGTTTAATATTTGTCGCCCCTTTGACTTTTGGAATCAGTGTTATAACACCAAACACACCATAGTTCAGCCTAGCTAGATCCAAACTCCCTTCATGAAGCTCATTCAACATTTCCAGAATGTCTTTTCTTAGTTCTGGCCAAAAGGTTTTGAAAAAACCAACAGACCACCCATCTGGTCCCGGGGCTATGTTTGTTTTCATGTCTTTGACAGCTTCTTCTAGCTCTTCCATGGAGAACTGCTTAGTTAACATACTATTTTGCTCCTCCCTAACCTTTCCTCTGTCCCTCCATATATTATCCCCCAGACCAATTCTTGGTTTCCTCTCACTACCAAACAGCTTTTTATAGAATCCTATGATATATTTTTTAAGGTTCTCAGTCTCAGTTAAGCACATACGTTCCTCATCCACTAGCAATTTGATTAAGTATTTCCTCTTCCTCCCATTCGCAATCCCATGAAAATACCCTGTATTGGCATCTCCTTTCAGTAACGAGTTTTCTCCTCCCCTCTTTTGCCATGACACCTCTTCCTGCTCGTAGATCCCCAGAATCTCTTTCTCCATTCTGTATCTATCTGACCATTCTGCCTCAGTCAGTCCCATTTCATCAGCCTTCCTATCTAGGGACTAGATATTAAAACACAAAGCCTGCTTCTTTCTCCTCTTTTCCCCATCTACATTAGCACTCCACCCTCTCATAAATTTTCTCAGCCCCTCAGATACTTTGTGCCAGTAATCCAAAATGTATTTTTGTCTCCTAATAGGCCATTTAGACTTTACCTCCTCCCTAAACCCTTTCTGCAAAAGCCAAGCTGGTTCAAACCTAAACACATTATTTCTGCTATGTTCCCCTTCCTCAGTCCTTACTAACAAAGGATTATGATCAGATCCCACTCTAATGAGCCCTTGCAAGGATACTAGAGGGAAAAGAGTCTCCCATCCTGATCCAACAAACACTTTATCTAACACCACCCTAACAGGATTGGTTTGGTTATTTGACCAAGTATATGTACACCCCACTCTGCTGAGTTCCCTAAGCTCACAATCCCCCACAAAATCATCGAAAGCTTGCATCCATTTAACTTTCACCCTATCATTCGATTTATTCTCTGCTGATCTTATTAGATTAAAATCTCCTCCTACTATCATCATATCCCCAATCTGCTCAATAGCCCCTTTAATTTCTTCCAGGAAACCTTGTTTCTCCTCATCCCTGACTGGGCCATAGACATTCAACAAGTTCCATTTGACAGCAGAATTCACATCTTCTACCGTAACACACTGATATCTTGTCCCCTGTCTCACTTCTTTCACAGTGAGTTTGTCTTGATTCACTCCTACCATTAGGCCTCCAGAGTGGCCAGCAGCCCCTACCCAATGCCAGTCAAAGTTTTTGTTTCTTCCAATTGTTGTCAAGTCCCTCTTTCTAACTGTGGTCATCATTGTTTCTTGCAAACAAACACAGTCCACCTGGTGCCTCCCTAACAATTCAGCCACCTGTGATAGTGATTTGGATTTATTTTTGTCACCGTTTTGAAATTCTCTGAAACTGCAAGATGTGCAATCTGTTTGATTACCAATTGAGATGCCTTTGATTGTGTCTTGACTCCTGAGCATCTCAGAAGACGAGTTGAAGACTGTCCATCTTTTCAGTGAATCATGGGGCCATCCATCCCATCTTCATCATCATGTTTTCTGCATCATGGAAGGATCTTCAGCGCTTTGATATTGCAGAATTAACTGTTGACCACTGTGCTGACAAGATACTTTTGCCTCGAGAGCATTCGGGGACGGAGATCGCTGTGCTGAGAAGATACCTTTGGGGGGACGGAGATCGCTGTGCTGAAAAAATACCTTTGCCCGAGAGCATTTGGGGACGGAGATCGCTACAGAATCTAGAGACTTCTTTTTTGGTACGCAGACAAAGCCAGTAATAAAGAAACAACAGCCAAACAAGAGCAGAAGTAAGATTACAACGGCAACTTGTCCCTTCCACATATAGACTCACTAGGTCTGTGCCCGTGCGTTGCAACGGGATAAATATATTATCTCTATACATTTGGTACAACAAACCAAACAAAGTGGGGGAAATGGATATATGCTTCTACGTTGTTATGGAATAATGGCAATGAGAGCCAACAAAATTTTTCAATACACTAACTTTTTTGGGTACCACAGAACAATGTCTAAACTTTACGAATTTGAAACACTATCACGATATCTTGTTAAGAATAGAATGAAACCAAAACCAACATTAATCCACACACGGAATCAGTCCATGAACATATTGAAAATTTAGGTCATTTTGTTACATGGTCGCCGAAGTCTCAAAAGTTTGGATAAAATCGATACTACATGTATTAAATATGTAGCTCAGATAGGTTTGAAAGAATAGTACACAAGAAACTATCTATAAACAATGCTTTACTTTAGCCTAAGAACATGGTTGTTTAACCATATTAGATAAACTTGATGTGTTCATCTGATACTGACAATAAAGATTAGATACATATAGCGGGGTACCTCAAGGAAACAAGCTTGCGTGGTGTCGTTGATGCTGTGGATGGCGACGAGGAACACACAACAAATGACGATCCGATAGCAGTGTACCTCAAGCAAGGTTGACGCTAATATAACTGACAAAAATCACTAAACAAGAAGTTGGGGCTCATGGGCCTGTTTGCTTTGCCCCCAGGCAAACCTGCCTGGTGCAGGCATCAATCCCAGGCGGAGGATTTTGAACGCCTCGGGCCAGGATCGATGCCTGGCAAGCTCTTTGCCTGGGAGCGCGCGAACCAAACATGCCTGTAATGTGTGACAGTCGGGTAACACAAAGCAAATTGTTTAGTATCCACAAAACAATTTAAATTTGAAATCTGAGCTTAGGCAATTAATCCTACACGATTCAGTAACACAAAAGAATTTTTTTTAGATCCAGGTAACCCAAAGGCAAAAGCAAGAATGTGAATGTGAAATTGTGAATCGTGCTATTTGCATGCATCTGCATGACACTGCACCAACACTTCAACACTGGCTGGGGAACTTCATATCGTTCTAATTATTGCACTGGCCTCTTCTAAGTTTCCCTATTACATGCACCATACAACACCCCATGTAGCCTGCCAATCTCAACATACATTGGACCAGTCTGCGTTTAATTTTGCTTTTGCATCATGGAACAGGAAGGGAGCTAGGGCATATACCTGGTAGAGAAGGCCCCAGTCGAAGAAGACAAACAGATCGGCGATGACGTTTCCATATGCCACAGATGTTCACGGCGTGGCTGCAGATGAAGACAAGATCGCCTATTGATGTTGCCATTGAACGAGCAGCAGATGGTGGTCCTTGGCCTGTAGTATGTAGGAGCCGAGCTTGGGCGACCTTGAGCAGCAGCCGTGCGGCACCGGGTGGAACCTCCGACGTCCTGCAAGACGAGCTGCAGATGGTTGCAGCAACAGGTGAACCTGCGACGTCCTGGAAGATGTGATGAGCAGCAGTCGGTAGTCGTCGCGCAGGGCCGCGGCGAACAGAGCGCTAGGAGATTGGATCGATCGCTAGCTGCGGCGAGCTGAGCGCGAGGAGCGGGAGCGAGGGCGTCGGGAACTTAGGGTCGTGTTTGCGTGTGATTCGCAGGGGCTAGGCCAGCGATCGCGCGCGAGAGAGAGGCACGGGGGCTGGACGATCATGGTTTGGCGCGTGATTAGTGGGGGGCCGGGCTGGGCAATCGCGCGCGTGAGAGAGAGAGGCACAGGCAGACGCGCGAGGCCATCCTTCGGTGGTGCACGCCTAAGTTGCAGCCTTAATAGGTTGTAGAGATGTAGAGAAGAGAAGAGAAGAGATGCAGAGAAGAGATTTGTTTGGTATAAACTTGTCCAAAACCCTCTGGTGCCGTATATTTGGTCTGGAATAATACAAGGGCCGGCCGGCCCTCCCAGGCTCCCGACATCCACAGCTCGATTGTTCTCTCTTTTTTATTTAAATTGTATGATGTCCTGCTATATTTTTTAATTTATTTTATTACAAATATATAGTTTGAAGCTGTTGTACAATTGCAATTGGAAGTACTAGTCCATCAACCCGTGCGAGACGGAAGTACTAGTCCATCAACCCGTGCGAGTAGGGGATATAGAATTTATCTGTAATAATATTAAAGCTGGTTGTTTTAATTCATCTTTTGTAATATCATTATGAGTAATATGTATGCAAATTTAGAAATTATTTTAATTTATATTTTATGATGGCATATTGAGTAATTTATATGCATATTTAGGGCTGATTTTAATTCATCTTTTATAATGGCATGTTGAGAAATTTATATGTACTAAGAGGTTATTTTAATTAGTATTTCATAATGATATGGTGGGTAATTTTATGCAAATTTAAAGGGTTATTTAATTCATATTTCATATTGGCATGATGGACAATATTTATTACAAATTTAGGGGATTATTTTATTTCATTTTTTATAATATCATGGTGGGTAATTTTTTTAGAAAATATAATATAATAGATCTAATGACTATTATTATTAGAGCTACATGATGGATGACGGAATGTTTCTGATTTTTGTGAGAATTTTTAGAATTTATCTTTGTCTTAGAAAACAGATATATTGTTAGAGCTACATGATGGATGATGGGATGTTAAGTACATAGAAAAAAGATCTAGTGACTATTAAGATTTCAATATGCAATCAATAATAGGATGTTTTTTATTATTGTGAGAATTTCGATGATTTTATTTTTTATGTAGCACATCTTATAAGGATTAATAAGAGGCTCCAATTAGTAATAGCAAGCTTAGGCAGATGTTTCTGATTATCGTGATAATTTTTATCATTTTATTTTTTATTTAGCGCATCTTATGAGAATTAGTAGAAGGCTCTAAAAACAGTCTCCAATTAGTAATAGAAAGATAAGGCACAAACTATTTGTTTTATAGAAATGTTTCGAGCAACTTTATGAAAAAAGTTTGCGGGATCATTTAGTAGTGTAAATTTGTAAATAGGAAAAAAATTAACAAAATACTGAGAGTAAATTTGAAATTGGAAAAAATCTTCCCGAAAGAAAAAGAAATTTGCTTTTCTTGAGAGTTGAACTCAAAAACTTTCATAATGACAGAGCTAGGTAATTAATTAGAAAATAAATTAAAAATAGAAAAATCTGTCAAAAAAGAAGAAATTTGTTTTCGTTGAGAGTTAAACTCAAAACCTTTCGTGATGGCAGAGGTGGGTAATTATTTACAAAACAGATCTAATGGTTATTAATATTCTAATATGCCAATTGATGGCCGGATGTTTCTGATTTTTGTGAAAATTTTTAGAATTTATCTTTTTTTTTTCTGGCGCGCTTCGCAATTCGTGCATCTTTTATAATTTTTAATTAGTAATAGTAAGATTGATTAGTAGCATTGACGTAACATTTAGCTGCGATTAGACGAAGACACTTTGCAGGGACGTTGAGCGTGTTGACCACCTTGACCCTTTATGACAAAACATGCTTTTACTACTCTCTCGTGCTCAAATTGGCGAGCTAATAAATATAAGTCTGATGTTATTAGAGGGTGGATGTGCAAACATTGCGCAACTGACAAAATATATTTTAAAATATAGACGGTAGGATAGAGAAAAAGCAGCCCCGTAGGGCGTAGAGCGAGGAGTAAGCTATCTTTGGGAAAACAGTCTTCCTATTGCTTAAGGCAGAGTCTTTCCACTTCATCGAAACAATCGAGCTCAGAAGAAGCTAAATGGAGTGAATGAGTATCCTTTCTGGAAAAAGCCTTATTGCTTACAAGTGAATGCTTTTTTTGGCGCTATCCCTGGGATAAATCTACTTGCTTTGAAACAACATAGGTGCACGTAACTTGCTATTAAATACTACTATCTTACCGGTATCTCTAAAACCCGGACGGGTGACAACAACCCAACTTCCTAGTCTTGTCATACGAAAATATTATATAACCTGCCCCGCTGAGCTTCTAGTTTCTTGTGTCATTTTAGCGTACATGTATAGTGTTTGGAAAACACTGATCTTACAGAGGGGTTTCATGCAATTCTATGTAATAATCCCGAACCTTTTATACAGAGTATAGAAAGGAAACCTCCTCTTCATTCCCTCGGACTATCATCTTTGGCATCCAATAATCTCTCACCGGTGCCGACGCTCCAATATTCCTGTTCCTCAGAATCTCGCTCCTGCGACCGCACACCCACCGCCAGCGCTGTTGCCTCCGCCCTTAATCGCCGGTTCCTGCTCTCCCTCCCCTATTGCTTCTCATGGGAGCTTGTGTAGTTCCATAGCCTCGCACTCATGCAGCCGCATCCTGCCACTTTTTTCAAGTTCAACGAAGTATTGCTAGGCTAATTCAGTTTGAAGGAAAACTTGCTCTAAGCGACAATCTTATCATTCAGTCGATCTCTTCAGTTTCCGGTATGCTTTCACACTCTCTTCACTCATTCTCGGATCAGTTTGCTCTCCACACTCAAGGCCTTGTTCGGTTTTAGGGGATTAAGGGTGATAAAATCCATCCCTAGTCAAATTTAATCAAATTTGATAGGGAGGGATTCAATCCCCTCCATTCCCCCTCCAACCGAACGAGGTCTGATACTGCAATTTTCATTTGTGTGAAGGCAAAACCTCGGCTCTAATTATGTTGATTTGGTTGTTTGTTTCAGCAGCTGAAAGAGAAGCACAGGCTGTCAAAGTGAGAGGAAGCAAATAACTTTCATTTGTGAAAGCAAAACCTCTAAATATGTTCGATTTCTTTCTATAAATCGCAGGTGTTTCTCTTGGTGGCATCACAAATTTCCAACCGGATCACGTTCCAGTTTTTACCATGTTCAACTGTATCCTGAATCCTTGTATCCAAAGATAATGCAAAAATGATCAGAAAAGGCGCACGTACGCATGTGCCAAACTGCCAATAGACAACACTCCGAGTATCTTTTAGTAGCAGGGCGAAAAGCACGCTGAGGGACTACAAAATAAAGAGAATAATATTGGTCAGTGGCATACTGGCTTATAAATCCAGTTCGATCAGCTGATTCTTAGGAAGGTAGTTGTTTAGAGAGAGCTTGAGTGAAAAGGAGCTTCAAATTGGTTCTCGTTGTGTCCTCTGCAGGTTAATTTCTGGGTACCCCAGCTGCCACCGACATGGCCGGGGTTGGGGAGCTGATCGCTTCAGCGGTGGTGAAGCAAGTGGTCGGCAAGCTGAGCACTGCTATCTGGGATGCGATCGCCACGCAGCTGAAACTCAAGGAAGATCTGGGAGGGCTCCATAATAAGCTAGTTAGCATACAAGATGGCCTGTGGAAGGCGGAGAATCGATCGATAAAAGATGGTGAAATCTGCTCCTGGATGAGGAGGCTCAAGGATGCAGCATATGACATGGATGACATGTTGATGGATTTCGAGTGCCAAACCTCGTGTAAAAATGACAATTCCCCGGGTAACATGCCTATAAAGGTAATGCTTTGTTTAATCCCACATATACTGATTATGATAATTTGGATAGTAAATATACTTCCATGTTATATTAATCTAGATTAAATTATATTTTAAATAGCTAGGCAGTTTGGATCTCTAGATTGTTATAAGGTGGTTTGATAGTTAGTAGTATCTATAATATCAAAATAGCAGGATGGAGAGAGATAGTGAGATTATCATAATCTAATCTACATAAGAATATATATAGGTTGTTTGGATCACGTACAATTCTTTTAGTTGGTTTCTATAATTGTATGCAATCCAAAACCATGCCCTATCTACTATGTCAAAGTGAAATGGTTAGGAGTGTCGAGTTTTGTAGGAAATTTATTTCCATCACCCTTCTTTAGAATTAGATAAACATGCGACACTCCACACTTGTTATTATGAGGCGGATTTTCGGCTATTGTAATAATTTAAATAATTGATTCTCTTGAATCATATATATGAAACAAATAATATTTTGCTATTAGCAGCTGTGAATAAAGGTCTTGCTTTCTAAATCTTGTAAACCTGCATTACATTGTAGAATTACAAACTTTAAAATTTTGATAATCTCACAAACAAACAAAATCATTCAAAAATAGTAGCTTCAAATTTAGCATCAAGTTTCACAACAATTGCAGTGAAGCAACTACATTTGTTTCAAGTTTTTGATTGAAATATGTGAACTAATTTGGGTATTTGAATCCAATAATCAATTTCTAGTTGAAATATACACATAATAAATCACAAATCCAAACACATAAATATAAATCATAAGTCCAAAGCATGCACGAGTCCACATCCAAACATAGAAAGTGTCAAAAACTTATTAAGTCTACATCCATATCATCTCGATTACATGTCATGAAGCTCATCTAGAAGTTGTGGCCATTACCTTTGGAGGCATATAGGTTGTTATCAAATTGAGTTTCCCCATAGGAATCCAAAAGAGCAAAATCCACGGTTAGACAAAAACATATGAGAAGTAACAAAATTAGAAGATACCATGCACGTTGCTGCAGAAAATTTGTAACGTTGACCATTGATAATGCATGAAGCGTGTTACTCAAAGATTGAGAGTATGTGCTATAGGATAAGGATCAATCGCAGATGCTATGAATCTCTTGTTTTGAACGAGTTTAGATAGTATGAACATCAGCATATATATCTGCTACATTGCGGTTTTGTATAAGTGAGCATTCCCTTAAAAAGATAATTGCACAATAGTTTGATTGATGAGACATTTTTAAAACAACCACCAATCGCTTGGAAAAAAATAATTTTGTTTCGAATTATATACATGTAAATTGTATATAATCATATCAAACCTTGAGAAAGAGAGCGTGTGAGAGAGAGACAACAATATGAATCAAGATCACCCAACACCTGATACCTCACTTTCTGTCATCCCCCATCGCCGATTATCAGGCGCTTGATCCCTATTATTGACATAGGATGCCTTCGCGGCAAATGGGACGCCAGTTCCAGTCACCATCATAACCACAGTACCACACCCACCAACACACGGCTCGTCCAGGGCCGCCTCGAGTGCGCCGGGTAACTTGATCTTGTTCCTAGCCATGGAAGCCAGCTTGCCAGATGGATGTGAGAGGCTTCGTAACCACAACATGCCTTCAGTTGACCTCGTCAGAGTGTGCGAGGATGCATTAGAGACATTGGCTGGGCTTGGGTGTCGTTGGCGATGAATAGCCTCCACCGCAGTGGAACAAATCCGAGGCATAGACGGGAAGGGAGCAGAGCGGGTAGCAATGTCGCTGTCAAGCGAGTGTGAGAGAGGGAGCGCAACTTGCCGGTTCCGGTGAGCGAATTGAGGAGCAAGTGCGACCACCACTGCTGCCGTGTATGGTCGAATCGAGAGGCGAATCGAGACTCACGTGCACGCCTCCGCCTCCTTTATCTGCTTGAGCACGCGGGGCCGGAGGCGCCGACGACAGTGGCGCGACGAAGCTGTCGGCTTTCGCTGTCGCCATGGTGGTGGCACCCACCAGCTCGACGCCGCTACACTGTCCTCCCTCTCACGCTCCACATCTCTGTATTAATAGAAAGGATTTACAGGATGGGATGGAAAAGAAACGGTGAGAGAGGATAGAGAACGGTCCGGCCGTTTTAATTACACTCAGCCTGTTCGATTCGTCTTCGAGGGTGTGGATGCTTCGCGGGGAAAGGGAAAGAAGCGTTGTGGCGGCTGCCGTGACGAAGGGGAAGCGATACGGGTGCTTGTGTGTTGGCTGCCGCGAGGAAGGGGAAGGGATACAGAGTGCTAGCGTGCTGCTGTAGGATGAGGTTGCTGGTGGTCTTTGGGCCAAAATGGCTGGGCTTGGGCTGTCGATGGAGGGAGACAATGGCCGGCTGGTTTGGGGATGCAGGCTAAGATTCCTTGCTAATGAATGATTAGTGGATAATCAATATTAGTGGTGGATAATCAGTGGGGTGATGACGTGGCTTCACCAGAAGCGAGAGAAATCATGTAGTGAGGATCCCTAATTTAGATATAAAAGATAACTAGGAATAAGACAAGTGACAAATGAACCTCATCTCCAAGTGTTGCTACATTTGGTGGCAGAGTTTGGTAAATATTGGGCACATGTATCTTCGATCCCTACGATACACAAGGTTAGCTAAATGAATCTTCTAAGTTTAGTTAGGATGATCTCATTTCGGTAGAATTGCTCAAGATTGCTAGGTTGATCAAAATTGGATAGAATTAAGAAAGTTTGGCTACATTGAACATTTCAGATACAATTTAGCAATTTTAGCTAGATTTGGTAGTTTTAATTGGAATTGGACAAATTTGTCTAGTAGACCAAATTCAGTTGGAATAGAAAAAAATTTTCTTAAATTGAATAAATGTGGCCAATAGAGTAAGTTTAACCAGATTTACCAAATTCCAATAGAATTGATCAAATATACCTAGAATTGAGCTAAAATTGACTAAATGTGGATACAATGAAGTTTACCTAGATTGATCAAATATACCTAGAATTGAGCAAGTTTGGCTACAATAAGAAAAATCATCTACAATTAAGCAAGTTTAGCTAGATTCGGTGGTTCTAAGTAGAATTAAGCTAATATTGGTGGGTTTGATTTGGGGCCAATGAAAACAAGCTAATTTTCATGGGCCTCCAATCGACCCACAACAATTAAGTGCTACGGACCCAGTTTCCCATTTATTTTCATTGATCACCTAAAGACCCAAAAAAGTAACTTACATTCATCGTCTCACCTTGGCCTAGAGAATATGTGCATAATTTTCATCGGCTCAAAACATGGTTGACGAAAATTAATTTACTTTCGTGAACATCTCCTAAAACTAAAAAAAATTACAATGGCTATCGAAAGCCTACATGATTCTTGCAGTGTTTATACTTTCCCCGTCCTAAATTATAGGAGGTTTTGGGATTTTGAATAGATGCATTCATTATTCTATGCTAGGTGATTTCCTTGCGCGTTACTGCGGATTTATAGAGTGATTTTAATATCTTTTTAAAAAAAAATAAATAATATTGATTCAAATGTTCATTTAGCAGAGAAAATAGAACAATGGAACTGCCATAGGTCTATCACTGCTCAGCCTCTAATAATAATTCTAGTAAACCTATGCAATTAAAACTGTTAAAAATATTTGTGGAGTGGATATTTTATTATGGCATGAGCAACACATCTCTAGTGATGATAACTTATTACCTTTGGGTGCGGTTCTTAACAATACGTGAATCAAACAGCTACAAAGAGGACTCTATTTACATGTCTTTTATCTCTTGCTTTGCTGCATAGGGGATATTACATAATTATTTGGGTAAGAAAGGCAAGTGCCTTCATAAGATTCGAAGTCCTACATTTAGAAAGTGTAGTAACATTAATACACGAACGAATGTAAGATGTACGGAATAACTTCAATTTACTACTAAATGAATTGCAATGACTAATGTATGATGGGTTCATCTGTGTATATATGTGTGAGAAAAAAAAGATATATAGTTCTATAGTAAACCGAAGAGAAGAGTGACTTGAACAGGTATTTAAAAATCTTTATTAGTAGGAAACTTAGACTAATAGAAAAATAAATAATATGTGAAAAGTAGAACTCACCTTAATCAGAAATGATCAACCAACTTGTAAGCAGAAATCAGAAGTCTTGTTGTTGGAGTCTCCGATAGGACACATCATACAAAATTTATTCATCTTAGTTTAAAGAGATTGACTTTTAAATTATTGATCATCCGGTATGACAACATTTTTTAAACACGTTATATTTTAATGTACTATTTTTTAAACATATAATACTTGATAACTTATTCATCTTGGTTGAGAGATATTGACTTTTAAATGTTGATCATCTGTGACACATTATTTTTGAATGTACTATTTTTTAAACACATTATACTTGATAACTTATTCATCTTAGTTGAGAGATATTGACGTTTAAATGATTGATCATCTGTGTGTTTATGTTGCGGGAAATTTACGGTGAAGTGATCGAAAGGACAAATAGTTGCATAAATGAATGATGTTAGCCATGGAACATCGGCGAAAGACATTAATAGAGTGTCCTAATGGATGATGACATGACTTTCTTACTTGATAATTTATTCGTCTTAATTCAGAGATATTGACTTTTAAATGATTGATCATCTGTGTGCTTGTATTGCGGGAATTTTATGGTAAAGGGATCGAAAGGACAAATAGTTGCATACATGGATGATGTTAGCCATAGAAAGACATTAATAGAGTGTCCTAGTGGATGATGACATAAATTTTTAGTGGATGATGATGTGGATAGCCTGCATGTTGAGATGTGATTTTATTGGCCTCCATCTATATAGATATATAAGATATATGTGTTTTTTATGTGTCGAATTCATCAAACACATGGACGGAGGGAGTGATGGGTATAATCCTTTACAATTTGAAACGGAGCAGAGTGTAATGTATTGAAATACAAAATAAACTCTCTATATATAGTCCTCAAAAGATATTAAGAGTGGCAGTTACTTTTAAAACTACCTTGTATATGGACAAACTAGAATGTGTCGTTTCATTTCATGATAATTTTGCTCCTAATTCTCGTGATCTCGTATCCTTTTCTTTATGAATTGTGGCATGGATTTACAGGTCTCCATTCTAATGAATCTGCGATTAACCATGGCTAATAACTTGAAGGCCATGAAAGCACGTTTGGAGGAGATATTGAATGACAAAAAATTCGAGGATGTGGTAGGCACAAGCTCCGATAACCATGATGCTGGGATGCAAACGAAGCAGACAAGCCCAACCATCGAAAAAGATATACTACTAGTCGGTAGGATGGAGAAGAGGGCAAAGATGATGGAGTTGCTGAAAGATGATTATGAGCACTCCATAATTCCTATACATGGCTTCGGCGGATCGAGATCCTCAGCAGATCGAGATCCTGGATCGTGGAGCGACCAAGCGACGGAAACAGAAGATGAGATTCTCCGATCAGCTTTGTTGGCCGGATTCACGGAGGAAGAAGCAGGTGCTACTTGAAAGAGAGGTTAGATAGAACGCAGGTACGTTCTGATGTTGATCTTCTTGAAAATTTCTGGATCGAAGTGGGTTATCCCAAGGACAAACGGCGGTGGGAGAAAACGACACCACGCCCTCCTTTGGAATCTGATTCGCCCAGACAGGAATCAATGGATCGGACTAGGCATCGATCTCTCGTTGATCCTACTGATTTTGCTATTGCTTCTGAATCAACCGTGGATCAAAACAAAAGATCACTCGCGGATGGTTCATTAGCAGATAAAGGTTTTCACAAACCCGTTCGTCGGGGCATCCAAATCCGGCCGTGGCGAGGACCACTTCCCAGTCCGAGTAGGCAACTGGTGACATTGGCAGCATTCCTGCCAGCATCGTTGCGGGATCAGGAAGCGGATCAGTCATTCGAAATGCCGGGAAGCAGAAAGGTTGGATCGTTGCCTGGGTGCCCATCGGCTGAACCGGTGGTCCAGGGGGCGCCGATTACGGCAAGAGAGGAATTCCCGGAGCTTCCTTCTTTCAGGCGTCCAACACCTTCTGAGTAGCCACGGGCTTTTGGATCGTGAGGCCTTGGTGGAAAAGGCCAAGAAATATGGTTTGGCCCGGACTCTTCTGAGAAGACCTATTCCTAGGGCTAAACAAATCAGTTTGCATAATCAGCCTCTCCCCACTGACGCAGCCGCACGCTCCCCCGTCGACGTTGCCGCTCGTCCATCCTACGCGGCCATGGCTGCTCGCCCGCCACCGCCACAGCCACCAAACTCAGCAAGAGAGGAGGCAAGAGAGGCACCGCGTGGAGGGAGGGGTTTCATCCCTAGACCTTCCTGGGGACGAGCCCCTGATGATCGTCACGGACAGCAAGGCAGAGGCGCTGGAAGAGGGCCTGGACGTGGTCGAGGGGCTGGACATTACCAGCCCAGGGCTGGCGATGGTGCTGGACAGCACCAGCCTAGGGCTGGGGATGCAGTTCGCCACAGGCCTGTACAACAGCGCTTCGTTCTGGTGAATCGCCAGGTACAGAGTCATGTTGAGCAGGAAGCTGGGGAAATTGATTCAGAGACACAGCAGCATGCAAAGGCTAAGAAACCACGCACGCCATTTTGTTTTCGCTGTAGATGCATCGGCCATCTTAAGGAAAATTGTATTGCTGATCTCGATTGTTACATTTGCAACAAACGCAATAATCATGTTCCTGCAAAGTGTCCGACTCTCAAGGTTGCAAAACCAACAGCAGCCATGATGGGTTGTGCGAAAAATGAACTGTGCTTTTTTCGGATTCCAGAATTTGATGAAAATAAGTTGGAAGTTTCGGATCTAGCCCCTACTGCATTGGTTCATGTCACAAGGGGCAAGCTTGATGCTGCTACTATTCAAAAGGAGATTGCTAACTTGTCTAGAGTTGATTGGAATTGGGAAGCTCTTCCTCACGGTGATGACACTTTTTTTGTGGCTTTTCCTTCGACAGAGGAACTTAGCCGCATGGCAGAAATAGAATATAAGTTGAAGAGTGGAATCACCATCACCATTAAACAATGGGATCACGGTGATGCTACCCCATCTTACAACCTGGACGAGTTATGGGTGCATGTCACCGGGGTCCCGCATGCGTGGCGTCACTATCTGGGCTTTTGGGCAGTAGGCTCATTGATAGGAACCACATTAGAGGTGGATATGTTAACCTACAGGAAAAAGGGAGTGATCCGTCTGTTGGTTGGTCTAGTTGATAAAGAGCAGCTTCCCTTAACAACAGATATTGTATTTCACAAAGTGGGATACGACATCACCTTTACTCCTGAGGATCAAGATTTTGAGCCTGCTATACTACCACCAAGCACCCTGAATTTTAATGGGGGTGGAGATGGAGAGGACAGGAAGGATTCACAGGGCCAAGAGCCTGACCAGGCATTCAAAAAAAAGAAAAACCTGGCAAATCCGTCCTCCTCAATGACCTCTAATGTTGGTACTCGGTCAGCACCTATGCAGGTGGACGGCAATGAGAGTCATATTGTCAATCTCTCACTGCTTGGTCCTATTGCACTAATACCATTTGGTAAAAATCCAGTCAAGAGATCCAGGCCTAGGGCCTCCAATGGTGACACGGTAGTTGATCCAAATGCAGTGACTAAACCACGTACACCACATACCGAGAGTGTGCCACAACAAGTGAAGCAGGCAAGCAGCAATGTTATTTGCTTTACTTGTCCTTTACAGTCCTCTTCTTGTGGCTTGTCGGGTGATTGTGGCACTGATTTATTTGACTGTTTGCAGGAGCACCGTGCTGTCCAGGCAGGTGGCGTTGCTGCTGCACCCCTGAGTGCTGCGCAAGCCACTGAGCTCGGGTCGCAGGTTAGGCCAAGCGAAGCCGTCAGCCCGACAGGCAACTTGGCGTGCAACTCACCAGCACGGGTGTCTTCCTATGGGCCAACCTCTGATGGTGAGGCTACAGCTGGCAGCGTGCAAACTAGTAGGTCATTCTTGGCCTCAAGCACAACGCCGTCGAAGACCGCCCAGAATGAGATAGCCAGGACCCCGGGGAGAAATATGGAACCAGTGGTTAAGTCGATGCTCAATGGATGCTCCGCAGGGGCTGAAATGGCCCAGTCGAGTCCTAGGACAGCTAACAAGGCTGTTGAGCATACTCCAATTTCAGGTACACCAAATAAAAATACATGTCATTTTAACTCTGTGGATGGTTTACGCCGCAGCTTACGGTGCAATGCTCAGGCTGCTGATGGATCTTTACTTACAGACGTTGATATGACAACAAAGGCAATGCAGCGCGCAGCAGTGCGTAACCTTGATGCTAACCTAGGCGTCAAGAAGTTGACCCCCCCGAGCAAGACGATGGTTTCTCAGATGGAGCTACCACATTCGTCTTCTACCCCTATGTCCCAAGATCCTGGTATGCACTCCAACTCATTTTCTATTGCTACGATGTCAGATGATAATTGCATAGCAAACCTAGGAAAATTAGGTATGAAAATGAGGAGTAATGACACAGGGATTAATTTATCTATTAAAGATCTTAAAAGGGTAGAAGTTGATAGACTGAAGGCAACTCAAAAAGTAACATCACGTAGCGATGAGAATCCCATTGAATTAAGTGATGACGAAGCCACTGATAGTGACATACTCGCACACTTGATCAAGGAGGTTTCTGACGTGGACTTAGAGTCAGAGGATCTAGACATGAAAGTTTGTGATCTAATGGCCTCTGCTTGTAAATCACATCGGAACCAGAAAAACTCTAGTAAAACCAAGAATATTAGAAAATGAAAGGTTTATTTTGGAATAGCAGAGGTCTTTCGGACTTGGCTAAATTCAAATATATTTCAGATGCGGTTAAGGAATATAAACTGGATTTCATTGCTGTTATGGAAACAGGAAAGCAAGACATGTCACGCTCGAATCTGGCACGGCTATCTGGAGGTGACGATTTCGTTTGGCATTGCCTTCCTCCGAGAGGCAAATCAGGGGGCATTCTTCTGGGAATTAATGCGGATTCATTTAAGCTATCCTTAATTGTGGAAGGGGAATTTTTGTTAAATTCCATCTAAGCAATAAGTCGGATAATTTTAAATGGATTCTTATGGCTATGTATGGCCCAGCACAGGATGACTTCAAAACAGCATTTTTGGCTGAATTGGTGAGAACTTGCCAGAATAATTTTTTACCCACGATAATAGGAGGGGATTTCAATATCATGCGCAGCCGTAAGGAAAAGAACAACAATAAATTCAGTGATAGATGGCCTTTCTTGTTCAATGCTGTAATTGATAGCTTTGATCTAAGAGAGATTGATCTCACTGGTCGACAATTCACTTGGGCAAATTCTTTACCGATTCCTACCTATGAAAAACTAGATAGGTGCTTATGATGACCGAGTGTGAATTTAAATTCCCACTCGCCTCTGTCCGAGCTTTGGACAGAGGTGTCTCGGATCATACACCTCTACTCCTGGATACAAATTCACCGGCATACCATGGGAAACCTAAGCAGTTTAAATTTGAACTGAGTTGGTTCTCCCGAGAAGATTTCTATGACAAAGTGGCAGAAATTTGGAACAAACCGATAAGAGGAAACAATTCGGTCCAAAGATGGAACCATAAACTGGGTGCGGTGCGCAGATTCCTCCGAGGATGGGCGAACCATACCAACGGAGTTTATAAACAAAAGAAAACAGACCTTCAAGCAAAAATTAACGAGTTAGATATTGCAGCTGAGACCAGGGATTTGACCGAGCTCGAACGAGAACACCTCGGGCATGCTCAGGACCAGTTAGCCTCCCTACTTAGGGAGGAAGAGATCAAATACTATCAGAGAGCTAAAGTGAAAGATGTTCTCCTGGGAGATAATAACACTAGATATTTTCAGCTCATTGCTAATGGCAAACATAGAAAGAAAAGAATTTATTCTCTTGACCATGAGGATGGGAAAATTGAAGGGCAGAAGAACCTCAAAGGTTACATAACGAAGTTCTACAAAGAACTTTTTGGGGAGCCTGATGAGAGCTTACTGACCCTGAACGAGGAGGAAATCGATGACATCCAACAAGTCTCGGTGACTGAAAATGCTCTTCTAACAGGCCTTTTCACTGAAGATGAGATTAAGGAGGCTGTTTTTCAAATGGAACACAACAAGGCACCAGGCTCGGATGGCTTTCCTGCTGAGTTTTACCAAAAATTTTGGGATGTCATTAAAGGTGACCTTCTATGTATGTTCCATGAACTACACACAGGGGATCTTCCGCTTTTCAGCTTGAACTTTGGGGTCATCACTCTTATACCAAAAATCCAAGAAGCCAATGTAATCCAGAAATTCCGACCCATCTGTCTTTTAAATGTGAGCCTTAAAATTTTTACCAAAGTGGCCACAATTAGGCTGAACCGCATTGCGGATAAAGTTGTCAGCCTACTCAAACGGCTTTCATGCATGGGCGAAATATCCTAGAGGGGGTCGTCATACTGCATGAAACCATTCATGAGATGCATAGGAAAAGGCTAAATGGGGTTATTCTAAAAATTGATTTCGAGAAGGCTTATGACAAGGTCAAATGGCCGTTCTTATTCCAAACTCTCCGGATGAAGGGTTTCTCGCCCAAGTGGATCTCTTGGGTTAAATCTTTCATTATGGGAGGCAGCGTTGCGGTGAATGTGAATGACGATGTGAAAAAATTCTTCCAAACAAAGAAGGGATTACAGCAAGGTGACCCCTTGTGTCCTTTACTGTTCAACATCGTAGCAGATATGCTTGCGATCTTGATCAACGGAGCTAAAGAACATGGGCAAGTGAGTGGAGTAGTGCCTCACTTAATTGACGGAGGCTTATCTATTCTACAGTATGCAGATGATACGATTATTTTCATGGAGAATGACTTAGAGAAGGCTCGGAATATGAAGTTGTTGTTGTGCGCCTTTGAACAAGTCTCTGGCCTTAAAATTAATTTTCATAAGAGTGAAATATTATGCTTTGGAAATGCTCGAGATTCTTTAGAAAGCTATTTGGAATTGTTTGGATGCAAACAGGGAGATTTTCCTATAAAATATCTAGGCATGCCTATACATTTCAAAAAGCTTAGTAACTCTGATTCGAATATAGTGGAGGAACGTGTGGAAAAAAGACTAGCTAGCTGGAAAGAAAAACATCTCTCAATTGGAGGTAGACTGACACTGATTAACTCAGTGTTGAGCAGCCTCTCTATGTACGTGATGTCCTTTTTCGCTATTCCTAAAGGTGTTCTTAAAAAACTGAATTATTTCCGCTCTCGGTTCTTTTGGCAAGGGGATGAGAGCAAGAGAAAGTACCGCCTTGCTAGATGGAATATCCTATGCCAACCCAACGATCAAGGGGGCTTTGGGATTCATGATCTAAATATCAAGAACACAGCACTCCTAAGTAAATGGCTATTCAAGCTTCTAACATTGGACGGCACTTGGCAACAACTTCTCAGGAACCAATATCTAGGATCTAAACCCCTAGTCCAGGTTGATTGGAAAACCGGAGACTCTCATTTTTGGTCTAGTTTAATGAAGGTTAAATAAGATTTTCTTCGTTTCGGAACCTTCAAAATAAAAAATGGATCACAGGTGAGATTTTGGGAAGACGCCTGGTTTGAAGGATAGGGGTTGAAAGATCGATACCCTGGATTATATAGCATTGCAAGAAAGAACTTCATAACTATTGCGGAGGCACTAACAGATACAGAAGCAGCTTTTTCTTGGAGAAAAACATTAATTGGGCCGAGGTTAGCGGCGTGGAATGAATTGCGTTCACGTATCGCTAACATTCAGTTATCACAAGAGGATGATACTTTTCATTGGAGTCTGACCCAATCCGGTCAGTTCTCCGTGAAATCCCACTATCAGGCTTTGATTAAGAATGAAGTACCCAATCTAAACAAAAGATTATGGAAATTAAAAGCTCCGCTCAAGATTAAAGTCTTCTTGTGGTACCTTAGGATAGGAGTAATCCTAACTAAGGACAACCTGGCCAATCGCAATTGGCATGGAGACATATCTCGTTGCTTCTGTCATAAGCCAGAGACAATTAAGCACTTGTGATTGGCATGGAGACATATCTCGTTGCTTCTGTCATAAGCCAGAGACAATTAAGCACTTGTTTTTAGAATGTCGTTTCGCTCGTATGGTCTGGGGTATAATTTATTTAGCCTTCAGGATATGTGCGCCTTCTAGTGTCTCAAATATGTTTGGTAGCTGGCTAGAGGGGTTTAATCACAATATTAGAAACATTGTTTTGCTAGGATCGGCAAGCGTCTGTAGGGCTCTTTGGCTAACCAGAAATGATATTGTTTTTGTGAGAAAAACGATTTATTCCCCATTGCAGGTTATTTATGCCACTTCCCATTGGCTCCGTACATGGGCGGTGCTGCAGAAGGCGGACCAACAAACTACGGTTGTAGAGGCTACGTGATTCTTGGCGCAGAAAGGACTTTTTTTTCTAGGCTCATGGGTGGCGATCTAGTCGTCGGATTGATTGTCACTAGAGTGTGGGTGCTACTTTTGTTTAGGCTGTGTGCTTTTTGAGGATGAGCAGAGGCTGGAAGAGATTTCAATGCTTTGTATCAACTTCGTGCGACGTTTTGAAATTAATAAAGTCTTCCTTATAAAAAAAAATGGTTTTCAATGACAGTAGAACTAAGGAAGAATTCCAAATCAGAGTCTGGGTTTATGTCTCCACGAAACTCAGTGTTGAACAGATTGGTCGGTCAATTATCTCCCAGGTATCCCTACAAAAAAGAGATATGGTTATCCCCCAAATAGTTGGGCACAACCTGGAGCATGCAGACTTGGCCACCCTGCAGATGCTCGTGGGAATGATGCTCAGTGAAGAGCGATGCCTCATTGTTTGGGATGAAGACACCAACAGTTTAGGTGAAGTAAAAAAGTTGCTGCAAGCTCGCACACTGGGCAGCAAGATCATTGTGACCACTCGAATCAAATCCGTTGCTAACGAGATGAATAAATTTTTTTCAATCCAGTTGGGTCGCTTACCGTACAAAGACTGCTGGGAGCTGTTCAAAGCAGAGGCCTTTCCAAATGAAACTGTGGAACACCAGAAGGAAAAAGAAGCGGTGGGGAAGGAGATGGTGAAGAAATGCGACGGGGTGCCTTTGGCCATCAGAGCTCTTGGGCACCGTCTGTGGAACAAGCCGTTGCGAAGCTGGGTAGAGATGCTGCATAGTGACCTGTGGGAACATGAGCAGAATCCAATGATCGAAACAATATCTACTCCTGTATTGCCATCCCTGAAGATTAGCTACTACTACATGCATCGTTACATGAGGCCATGTTTTCTTTACTTCTCGGCCTTCCCAAAAGGCTTCACCATTGAGAAGGGCGACCTGATCCGGCGGTGGATTTTACCTGCAGAGATTTCTTGGGATGTCATTTCTGGAGGTTGCAAGTGATGCGTCACCCTCAGTGAGTTATACTACTAATATTATAAGCTTAATTATGTTCTAGGAGTACTCTATCTATCATGCTATCAAATCATCAATTCCAACAACTAAGAGATTTTTTACGGTGTTTGGGAGAAACCGTCCTTTATAATTATTTTAAGTTTCGGACCCATAAGTTTTCAAGACAAATCTAACAGTACTTATTGTAGAAAACTGTTTTCTGTAACTCCAATTTTGGTTTATTAGGCCTATTTTCGGTTATAGTATTAGTGTTCCTGTTACGTCCTATAGTACTTTGCAGTTGTCCAATCACATCAAATAGGTGGATCCTTTGTCGAGATTTCTACATTTTAGTTTGTTGGAAAGGTCGGGATTTAATAACAACCAAGATTGTGGGCACTTTTGGATCACGGCCAACAAAAGGCCGGTCAATTACCGGCCATCGACTGTGGGTAGCTGGTGCCTGCCTTCATTTCTTGCCCAAGCTATCTTTTTGCTGCCAACTCTCGGCAGATTCTGGTCAGGCAATTCCCTTGCCTGAGTTTGCCTGGCCGATTGCTTTGGCATGGGTTTACAGGGTTTGTCCAAACGTCCCTTATGCTCACCGCCCTCATGCTTTATGTTCACTTACATGTACCTTGAGTATGTGCGTAACATTCATGTATGTCTAAAGTGCCAACGTGTAATTTGATAACGTAGGTACAATTTTTTACTTTTCAGATGTTTGCAAGATATACAAACACATCAAACTGTATTCTTCCGGATGAACAATATGATTCATGATCTTGCGAGATTAGTTGCCGATGATGAAGTTATTGTCTATGATGCAACAACTAGTAAAGGAAAATATCACAAGGAAAGACAGAACTGTCGTTACAAGCTGATCTTGAATTTCTCTGGTTCATCCCAAGTTCATGACTCTATGCCTCCTACGGTGAGAGCAATTCATTTTAAGGATTGCAGGGACGTTCAGATTGATTTCGGCTATTTGATGCAAGCTAAATTCTTGCGTGTGCTGGACTTGAATGCATGTACTGGTGCATATATTCTACGTGGTTGTATCACTGGTTGGAGGCTGCTGAAATTCTTGGATATATCTGGCATGAAAACAGAGACACTACCAAGTTTCTTAAGCTCCTTGCATGGTTTACAAACATTGAACCTATCAAAATGGGCAATTGCTACGGTACACTGAAACAACTGTGAGCCGTTGATTTAAGTGGATAAAATAAAGTATTACCTCCTGGAAAGTAATACTTCAAAATAATAAAAACTATTTATTCAATTTTTATATAAAAATGGGATAATCATCCATAACTAACTGCCACATGGAGAGACCTGATCTGTTTTCTATTTGAACGCCGACCCAACGGAGACGTGCACAACGGAAACGTGATGAACGTGATAAACTGCATATTTCGGACTGAAATGCGTCATATCAATTGTAAATGAAGGTGTCATCTCGTTTGCCATTAACACAAACAACATTTTTTTTATTGAACGTGAGAGGTCGGCAGCCGATTAACGTGTCATCTCGTACGTGCACGTGTCATCTCGTACACCTCGTACAGGGCACGTGTGCCTCCCGATTAATGCCCTTGCATATCCATAATGAACGTGTCAATTTGATTGAAATCATATATTAACTAAATCTGAGAAGGCCATCTGGTTTTGGCTCGACCGTCGCTCGCAACAAGAAAGGCGGTGCAGTGGGCGAGAATACCGGACTTCTTTCTATTTATTTTTTTTCTTTCTTAATCTATCGTACTAATTACATTAATTGTTTTATTTTTTTTAATTGAATGGTTCAGATCTGTTCAAAGTCTTACCTCTTAGAAGGTAATTTGTGTACCGTAGGGCAGCCCATCAAAATGTGCTAGCCTGAAACTGCTACCTCCAGATTTTGGTGGGCTTCAGAAGCTTTCATTCCTCGACCTATCACATTGTGATGAACTTCAAGAGCTGCCTGATTCTTTCAGATCCCTTGTAAATATGATAGATTTGAACATGTCTTTCTGCCACCAGTTGAAACGACTGCCAACTGGGTTTTTGAGAACATGGAGGAGCTTATAGTTTTAAATTTGTCTGGTTGTACATCCCTCGATGCTCTTCCAGTGCCTGATAATAATTCTGGTTGCCGGAAGTAAGAAATTTTGGAGTTAGCAGATTGTAGTAATCTGGCTGCCCTTCCTATTTACTGTACCAGCCTTCACGAACTCCGGTGTTTAAATCTATCAGGTTGTTCTCGAATTCAGAACTTCCCAAATTTGTTTCCGCAATGGAAACTTGATAAGTTGGAGTACCTGAATCTCTCAGGGCTTGGTGCAAAAGCTTATTCTAAAGCTCCAGCAACCTCTGCAGGAGACGCAGAGAGTTCAGAAGATCCCAATAAAGAACTAGAGCTAGGTATGCTGCAAAAGGATATATCCCAACATTTGGTTCATCTCAAGTACTTGTCAGTTGGAGGATTCACAATCTTCTCGGAACAAGGCATTCCAAGCTTGGTAGACCTTCTGACATTGCCCAATTTTGATGTACGCCAACACCATGGTGACAACTACAGCAACATTATGCTTCTCCAGCAAATCCTGGATCTCACACATCATGAGCTAAACATCAAATGCCTTGAGAATGTGGTATCACCAGAGGAAGCAAGGCAATTGGAACTATGCAGGAAGCATCAGCTTCATTTCTTGAGTTTGGAATGGTCTTCATCTGATACTGGGTCTTCCATTGAACATGAACGTCAACGAAAGTCTATTGCAGTGCTGGAACATTTGAGGCCACATCGTAACTTACAGTCTCTCTCTATAAAAGGCTACGGTGGTATGATACTTCCGAGTTGGATTAAAGAAATAAATCATGAGCTCCCAAATCTTGTGAAGATTGTATTGTCTGATCTACACACATGTGGAGGTATTCTTATATTGAAATATTTACCAAAACTACAGGAACTGGAAATCAATGATATGCCCCTGCTTCATGTGGTATTAATTGTATCGTGCAAGAAACTAAGACGACTGACATTGGTTAACTTGAGAGCTAATGCCACCGTGCGTTTTTATGATGACAACACAGAGACACAGGTAAATGAGGTGGGATTAGTTGATGAAAACTTGGCTGGTTCTCCTCATGTAAATAAGCAAGTCAAGAGAGAGGCTGTGTCAGCGCCTCTGCTAGTGAAGGTTAAGGGTTGGTTAAAAACATTATGGTGTGGCATGTCGAGAGAAATGGAGAGAATAGCAGGTCCGTCTAATGAAAAAAGAGAACAATCAGCAGCACTGCCTACGCTTGATTATTTCAAGATAGAAAGCTGCCATAACCTAATACTGTATCCATATGTCCCAATGTGTAAAGAGTACGTCATCAAGGATAGCCATATAGATCCAATGTGGATCATAGGAAGCTGGAGTTCGATTTCCGATGCTACGAATGGGCGTTGTCTCCTTCCAGATTGTGCCAACTATTGGAATCGTATGAACCGGAGTGCGATTGGTATGAAGAGGAGTTCCGTTCTGCAACCCTCGGGAAACTCACCTTGTTTGGGAGTTGTTCTCAGTTGCTTCCTCTATTCACATCAGTACAGGAACTTGAATTGGATGGCTCCATCTGCATCTGTGCCGACTTGCTGTCAACTCTGCGCCAAATGATCAAATTGGAAAAATTGACTATAGCGTCGGTCGAACTTCTAGAAGCAAACACGATCCGCGAACTGTCCGTTCACCATATTGCATATGTCAATACAAGAGGGGTACGTGGACCCTTTATTTTCTGTTTGTAGTTTGATAAAGATCTGATCCAAATATTTTAACCTTATTTTTCTGTAGCATAGTACCTCGAGTCATTTTTATTATTATTTGATTTCGAAAAAAACAGAATGGCCACATGATTGCCTGTTTAGTCATGCTTCTTTCCATAATTCGTACAGTTTATTTCTTACACAATTTTGTATCCTTACATTATACGATTTTTTTGAGAAAAACTAAAAGTCAACTGGTTGATGGAAACAATTCCATCACCCGGTTGCCCGGAGCGGAGGAGGTGGCCGGCGGGGGAGGCGGGAGGCGGGGCAGCACGCCGGCGGAGGCGGGGCCGGCGCGGAGGCGGAGCAGGCGCGCGCCGGCCGCGCCAGAGGCGCGCCGGTGGGGCAGGAGGCGCGGCACGATGGCGAGGGAGACGAGTTCCAACACCCAGTTGATGGATAGACAGGCATGGAGACGTATATATATATATATGCTGATATGCATGCATTGATCAGAAAAATCCATATTCATTTATTGGTTTCTATCTATTTTATTCGAATCTACAGGAATAATTTACTTCTCGGCATATTAACTCAGAAAAATCCCTTCCATTTAATAAACAAATATTTTCTTTCCGCAGCATTGGCCAATAAATTATTACTGTATCGTATTCAGATTGACAAGAATATATGTTACTTTATTATTTGCATTGGTTGATTAGATTGATTTCTTTAGCTATATATATAGATATGCCTCCATCTATTTCAAGCGCCGGTACTTCTCTCGTGAAGGAGGGCGAGGAAGTGTCGAAACACTCGAAAGTATGCTGTTTGTGGGCGGCAACATGCAGAGACTCATCTGCTGCATCGCGCTACTAGTCTCCACCACTTGTTTGCAAGGGGTTGCCACGGCATCATCATGCGTCGAGACGCCACACCTTTGCATGCACAGGCGATTCAAAGAAGTGATGCCCTCTAATGAGAGCTCAGTAATGATCAAGGATGAAGCGCTCGAGAGTCCAACATATCTACACCATTTAAGTATACAAGTTTATTCAAGGTTCTTAGAAAGGCATCTTTGGAAACTTACCAAGAGCTACCAAAAGAATAGATTTGAATTATTTGATGGCGAACTTCTCCATGCCTTAAACTGCCTATACTTTTTGAGAAAAAAAAAATGTATGGACTACCAATTTGTTGTGTGCGTTTTTTTGCTAAAAATAATAGCAAGGAAAATTGTTTACATTCGTTAAAGACCTTCAAACTTTAAATCCTTGCTATTAATATATTCCCTCCCCCCCTCTCTCTGCAGCGAGCAAGTTACGTATCAACTGGAACCTATGATTCCATAATATATGGTACCATGGCAACTCTAACTGTTCATGAGTTTCCGACCACCAAGATGGAGCAACAAATATTTGCTATGATTAAGGTAGGGAATTTCCAACAAGGCCATCCGGAGTATACTAATGCTGTGCTTGCTGGATGGGCAGTAAGTCAACAAAACCTTTTTTTTCTGAAAACATTATTATATAATGTACACCTGTTTGTTGAGTTTTGAAGAACATTTCTGTTTCATGTAGATTCAGCCATCTTTATACGGTGACAGCAAAACTCATTTTACTGTAGATTGGACGGTATGTATTCATGGCAACAAGATGATTTGTTTGAACATGTCTTTGCATGTTGTTAACTTTAGCATCTCCAGTTAGGCTACAATATGTAGGAGGCTTACTTTTTTTTTTTTTTTTACTTTCCCCCACTTTTTTGTCATAAACAGGCTGATGGATTCAGATCAACTGGGTGTATTGACTTAAAATGTGATGGATTCGTGCCAGTAAATTATGCTCCGATTACCCCAGGAGATAGCTTGGAGGGGCAAAGTAAGATATCGATCAAGATATTCAAGGTACAGAACATATATAAGCACACGCTTCCTATGTCGCCATGAGCCAATGACACTAAATCTCATTTGGTATAACAACAACAGCTCGATTTATTTTGCAGAAAAAAGATGATGGATATTGGTGGTTATACTTTGCTCGTGATGATCAACACTTTAGCCCCGTGGGATTTTGGCCAAAGAGTATTTTCAATAGTCTGGCGGACCATGCAAATAAGGTAACTTGGGGTGGTTACACAGGATCTAACTCAGGAGATGCCAGCCCACCGATGGGGAATGGGCAGTGGCCAGGACATAATTCTGCAGCGTTTCAAGATATTCAGTATGTCAGCGGTGATGGCCAAGGCTATGTCCCTCCTGGTTGGCCCAGTGGTGTTTATTCTGATGTGAGCCATACAAACTGTTATCAAGCGAGCGAATTTACAAATAACATGTTCTACTATGGGGGTCCTGGAGGTTGTACTAATTAGAAATATTATTAACTAAATAAATCCGTGTTAAATGAAATAAAATTTACATATGTATTGTTTCGTATTATACCTTTCTATATTCTACATATGCTAGCAATTGGACATCAATATTTGATAAAATGATAATTATTCTAACACATATTGTTAGAAGAAAAAAGTTGCAGTGTGTGGGCACTCATTGAACAGTGGAAGAGCGTACAATAGCAAGCGACGGTTGACAATAACTCTATATTTACAGGCATATCTACATCTACAAGTAACCGTGAATAAAGAGCAATAATAAGTTTGAGTTCTCCCAACCAAATGAAGGCATATCTACAAGTAGTTAGACTATGTGCACTGGAATGTATAAATGCATTGTGTATCCACTATTCCAACTACCTTCCTCTCTGCGTACAGTGTATAGGTAGAGATGGCAATGGGTACCCGAAACCCGTGTACCCGACGGGTTTTACCCGATATAAGGGTGGGTATAGGATGACTTTTCTACCTGTGGATACGTTAATGGACACAATCTTGTACCTGTTGGGTACATGGGTACGGGTGCCGGTGCATACTACCCATACCCGCGTATCCATGGGTAATTTATACCCGCCCCGCCTCAACCATACATTTCTTCTACGTAATTAAGTAAACATAAGTGTATATTGGGCAAAAATATTGTCAGCTTGCATATTTCAATATCATTTATTATTGTTTTCAATTCATTTACTCATATTTAGTGATTTATTAATTTTTAATTATGCCATTAAATATTATATTTGTGGTATTCAAACATGTGTGTAGTGCGTAGTTAATCGGGTACGGGTTACCCGATGGGTATTTTTACCCACGCGGGTACGGCTATGGGTAAAACTTTATACCCGCGAGCGGGTATGAGTATCGTAGCGGGTATAATTTTTATTCATGGTACGGGTAAAGAATGATAATACCCGACGGGTAGATACCCGTTGCCATCCCTATGTATAGGCAATCCATTTACCCATCCCACTGCACATAGTCTTAGTACATAATCGATTGTTATTCGATTTTAATCTATCTCCATACAGAATGCAAACCAACAATTTTGCAGCAATTCGACCTCAGTACCTCACAAAGTAAGAACATAAACAAAGAGAAGCGAACTTTATTAGTTTGCACTGAATAAATTTATTAACATTACGTAAAACATATAAACATAGTTGTAATTACAAATAAATTAGAAATTTAATGAAGATATTAATAATTTTCTTTGCTCTTTCATCCTTTGTTTGTCGGATCCCTTGCTATGGAAAAGAAAAAGAAAAAAAAGTCCCCTGGTCCAATCCCTTGATATGGGAAAAAATAGGAAAATCCCACGAATTGATAAAATAAAATGTGTCGGCCTCTCTTCCCCTTCGAGACTCTTCCGAGCTCCCTTCCTCTCCGATGTCGCTTTCCCCTGCGCATGGGCGGGCCTAGCTTAATTCATGGGTATTCAGTTGAATACCCAAGAATTTTGCTCAAAAAATTGCATATGAAGAATATATATTATGTAGATGTATTAAGAAAAGAGTTTGAGATATATTACTACCGTTTTCAAGCATCCATGTGGCACTTAATAGCAGTGTTAGTGATCAGCAGCCAACGGATCGGATGAGCAACTGAGCAAGCCACGCCAAGCAACTTGGCTTCCTTCTCGATTACTCTCGTATTCAATTAATTTGATAGGTTTTAGATGCTAGCATGCTGCACTTCGATACGAACAACAGTAGTTTTATATGCCGGACAATTTAAAGATATGACCAATTCGATGTTTCTATGCTATAATGCACAAAAAAAGGGTTATATCTTCTACATAATGAACAATAAACACTTTGTGATATTAAATTATAAAAAAATGTTTTAGGTTGTAAAAAAAACATTTTTATCCTATGAAATTTTGAATACCCAATATTCAAATCCTGGGCCCGCCCCTGCCCCTGCGTCAGCGGTCTCGCGTCCTTCTCCGGCTCCGACGAGACAGCAACAGCTAGTTCGCGCATCCCTCTTCCACAGGCTCTGTCTGCAGCTTGTCTCTCCTCCACGCCTCTCTTCTTCCTCCGCATGTCTCTCTTCTCTGTCCCCTCACGCAGTCACGCCTAAATCCACGGCAATGGCGATGGAGTACAAATCCGCCACCACCAGGGTCCTAGGCCTGGAGCACCGGTCACCACCCAGGCCGTCACGTTCACCGGCTTCTTCCTCATCTATTGTACCAGCTGTGCCCGCGCCGCCTCCAATTCTGCAATCACCTACAATTCGAGGAGATGAACGGCTGCGAGGATGGAGTCCTTGCGGTCGAGGCTCCGCGCGAGCGGGTCGGACGCCTTGGGCTTCGCGGCCGGCCATCGCCCGTGCGGCCGCGCGTTCTCGGCTTCCGGCACGGAGGAGATGCTCTTCCGACGCTCCGGCGTGGGTAGGGAGGACGGCGACGAGGCCCGCGGCGCGCGCGATGTCTCGTTGAAGAAGGGCTCCGCATCGCGGCCGCGGCCACGGCCGCTGCCGACATGGCGGCGGCGGCGGTGGGTGGCGTGGAGTGCTGCGGCGGCGGAGTGGACGCCCGGGTGCGCTGTGCGGACAGCGAGCGGCGGGTGGAGGCCGAGGAAGACGACGACATGGAGGACGAAGTGGAGGAGGCCGGGGACGCGACGGCGGAGAGGTACCTCGAGGAGACGACTTGGTGGAGTTGGAGTGCGAGTTCCTCCGCGCGGCGGAAGATTTGAGCTTGTCGAGGGCCGGTGTGAGTGGCAGGCGCGCGGGGTGGGCCGGATCTGGCGCGGTGGCCGCCCCGCCGCGGCGGCCACCAGGCCGTGCCGGTGCCGCGGCAGGGGTCAGGGGCCGGGCGGGGGTGGGGAGAGAGCTGGCCGGGAGACGCGGTCTGGGACCGGGAGGCGGGCATCGGCAGGGCCTAGGGCGGGGTTGAGCAGGGGCGTGGGAGCGGAACGGCCGAACGGGAGGCGGAACACGAGTTGGCAGAGTAGGGAAACACTCCAGATTTTTAAAGGGGTAGAGATATAGAATAGAAAAATCTCGATTAGTCAAGTCCCATGACGTATCATGATCTGTTTGGATTCGGCTAAAAAAAGACGGTGTTAATGTTTTTTGGTTTGCCTTATGAAAGACGCAAGAGAATGAGGTGGAATTTGGGCTGTGCTATCTTCGGGCTACCCGAAACACGATATTTTGGCACGACACGAAACACGGCACGATAAAATTTGAGCCGCTACGGCACGAACATAGGGGTCGTGTTGTGCCTAAGATCTCAGCACGATGTGTGGCACGGCACGTCACGCTATGGGTTATACTTGGGCCGGCAAGGCACGTAAATAAAACATTAACGTTATACTAATAAAATATCATCAACATGATAAATCATGTCTTCCCTAATGTCTGATCTTGTACTATTATTTCACAAATTGTACGATTTTTATGAAAATCACAATTATGTAGATCTTATTACGATAGTGATACACTAATAGTCGAATGGCTAGAGAAAACAAACGTAAATATTTCAAAAGCCGTGTTTGGGCCAGCACGGCACGAAAGCGTGACAGGTCTAGGTAAAGGCTTTCGAGCCACGCCGGTATGGCACGACGTGCCTAGCGTGTCTAGAAGTCGTGGCACGATGTGGCCCAAGGTACGAAAAGGCTGTGCCATGCCGGCCCAAGTTCTAGCTCTACCTGAAGACCACGGGCAAATACACTGCATACGTACCATCCCTAAATTAGTGTAGGGCTAAGATAAGTTTTAAGTCGGCTAGAGACCTACAAATTTAGCCATTTACCAGCTAATTTGGATGATATTCATCGAGTTGACAACGAGTTTGAGCTGACGCCTTCATCTAGTCGAAAATCTTGAAACCATTCGTTAGTAACCAACGAATTCGTCAGCCAATCTTGACCAATGCAACGAATTTGCAGTGATGAGTGGCGACGACGACACCTATATATATATACGAAAACACTGCATGACAGCATGAGCTATTGCTGCTCACGTAATAACACTCAAGAGAGCTACCTTCATACAGTACTACTTAGGATTGGTATAATCTCTACTTCTCTACTACCTATTAAATCTGTAGTGAATCCTTCACGCGTTCTGCCTGCCCCCGCTCTGTCGTGGTTCCAACTCCGTGGCCTCGCATCCCCGCGTGCACCCGAGGCTCCCCGCCCCCGCCTGCCTCCACGCGCTGCGAATCTCCCACCGAGATGCTCGCCCCCACGGCCTCCCTGATCCCGCGCGCCGCGCCGTTCTCGGCCCACACGCATCTCCATGCCATTGCTCCTCGCGTGCCCCCCGCCTCCCACGCGCCCCTGCCCGCCCATGCTCACATCAGCACGCTGCTCGCCCTCACCCTCGCGGCCTCGCCTTTGCCCTGCCTCCCTGCGCCATGCGCTGCTCACCGTCCCTCGCCCGGCCGCCGCTCCTCTCAGCCCTTCGGTCGCCGCTCCACCCCCATGCCCATCTCGTGCGACTCCACTGCTTACCGCTCGCCAGCCCCCAGCGCCCCTCCTCTCAGCCCTCCAGCGGCGGCAATCTGCGGCGGCGACTGGCCGGCTGCGGCTGTAGTGGCGCTGCGGCGGCGACTTGGTACGGTTGCGACTTTGCCAGCGGCAGCAGTGGCAGATGCGACCTGCGGCCTACGGCATCGACTGCTGCTTCGACCAACGCTGAAATCTGTCTCTGTGACGAGCCGCAGGCTGCTGACCAGCATTTTCTGCCTTATCTATCCAAAAGTAAGCGGCTTCAATCAGAGGAAGGGAATGGATTAGGATTTACAGGCGCTGGAGTTTGCATTTACCTTCTATTCCATTCATTTATGCTAAGTAATTTTGAAAACCGCTATATGGGTAAGCGGGCTATAGCTCGGAGCCGGCTATTGCGTTTGTAGCCTCCGCAAACATGTGTCACTAAACACCGTAGCCGGTTATTTTAAACATTGCTTTTTTACTCATTAGCAAGCCATCGAATTAAGTACATGGTAGATTTATCTTGATGGCTGCAGGACACGTGGCTTTTGTTTCGGAGCTGACTTTTCTAACAATTACCCATTTATTAATACGTTGGATTACCTGATGGCATTTTCATTCTAGAAATGTTACATGTGACAAAAAAAATGTTTTCCCTGTTTTCTTTTTCAGCTATGATTACTCAGTCTATCGGGCCTCCACAGGAAATGTGGGTTTCTGAAATTTAATTTGACTTGCTTTACGTGTGACCATTATTGTTCAGGTGGTGATGAAATATAAGGCAAAACCCAATCATCTATCCAATGCTTTATGCTACATTGTGAAAGACAAGTGTGTGACAAACTTGTGACTGTTGCTTATGAGTTGTTTTGATGTGTTCAACCACTGCTCGGCATTATAACTTGACTATCTATATACATGACAATCTTCTCTCCCATGGAAAAATACCTAAATAAATCTATTTTTTATTGCAGTCCTACTATGAGGTTCTTCACTTCACGAACACTATTCATTGTCAGCCTTTTGAGCACATAGAGTTTTTAGCACTTTGTTGTGTATGTAGGTGTCTGGCTTTTAGCGCGTTCCAGTGTGGACGATGGAGCATGTGATTGAGTTCCTAAAGGTAAGCATTTTGAGCGTAGCCCCATATTTGCTTCCACAAACCTGCAACCTAAAACCTTTCTATTTTAACTAAATGTGCATACTGCTTTTACAATTTTTCAGTTTGATTCCAAATAAAATGTACTCTTTTTTCTTAGCCTTATGTATTTTGTATGTTTTTCTTGAGAAATAGTTAAACTATTCAATGACAATGAGTAAAGGACCGCTGCGCTTGTGCCTATGTGCTTCTCGCCGACGTCGATGCTCATGGCTGACGCGCTAGCCAAGCATGCACGTCTGCTACGCCAATTGCATCCCAGCTTGGCTCATGCTCTGCAACTCCTGCACAAGATGCCCACTGATGTTTTTCTGGATTCCTAAACTATATTGATTGAATGGATGCTACTTGCTTGTTCATATTTTTCCAAACTTAATGCCAGATTTTGATTTAGTCAAGCTTGCTGCATGGGTCATGGGACATGATGATGCTAGCAGCTGCCATTGTAACATGAAGATCCTTTGTTGCAATTGAAACTTTGATCTCTTTGTGTGTATATTTTTTCAGGTTTTGGCTATATGATTCTGACAAGGAAACTCCAGAAACTAAGGATCAGTCCCTTTGAAGTCACTTACTTGAGCTACTCTAAATACTAAATATACATGGTGATATTATTGAGATGCTTTTTTTTCGCTTGAGTTACTCTAAATTTACATGCTGCTATGCTAGAATTTTGACCTTGGAACTATATCCTTAACAAGGTGGGTCAGTGTGGCATGGTTAGTTTTATTTTGTTTATAGGTTGTTTAGTTAAAACCATCGATAAAACATTGTATGGCTATAGTTATATGATGGAATGTTTTCAACAGGAACAGCCCCCACGTATCATTGCAGTGATAAAGCTATAGTTTTTGTGGAAAAATATATTTCTGTCTTGCTGCTATTTGAATATTTTTTTATTGCAGAAAGCGGAGAATTTGCCTCCGGAACCTCAGCTACTGCTTGTCATGAATAGGTGCTCAAACTCTGGTGTTTAGAATGAGGGTTTGTTTTCTGCTACGCTGTAGTGCGGCGGTCTGTTGTGCCAGCAAGTATGAATTGTACATTTTTCTTTGGGTTTGGGGTACATTTTTTTTATGTTATCAAACACATCAATTGACGATTTTTGCTATTAGGTACATTAAAGAAATCTGCCCGGTATTTTGTTCCATGTATAAATGTATTTTGTGGTTTAAGATAATATCAGATTATTATCATAATCCCTGTGCAGGAACTTTTTGATCGATCTACTGGCATACGAGGGGAATTCATATCGATGTAACATGTCTTGAAACATACGAAATTATCTCACCCGCATCATAGAAAAACAATAAATTATTAACATTTATTGTGATATTTATTTATACATAAAGATTTGGTCCGTAACTATGTTGGTCGAATAAATATTTTTGTAATATATGTTGATTTCTCCTTGTTAAATCGTGTACTAAGTCACATCTATTGTAACATCATCACGTGCAATTTGGAGACGCTATATATCGCCGTATAATACTATTGTTATACTGGCATACACCGCTTGTGAAAATCATATTTTGGAACGATGTTTTTTATTCGATATCTATGTTTCGCGTCAATATTTGATGCCACCGTAACAACGCACGGACACCAACATAGTATAATATGACGATTGGTAAGTCACTCGTGTAATCAGATTCATGTCAACAGCTCCCTGCCGGTCTTTTGTACAGATTCTTGTAGGAATACTTCCATGCACATTTGCATTCAATGATTCAACTTTCAACATAACGGAGCAATTTTCGATAGACACTATCAGTCTATCACACTAAAACGTTTCTCCCTGCTTCTCCTTTTCTATTAGTATGTGATTTTATTCTGTGAGAGTCAATACGAGATCTGCCCCGGTTGCCGTTTCTATGGAAACTGCATGAATTTTAAAAAACAGCAGAACGTGAGACACCTTCATAGCGTGTAGACATGTCTAAATGGCCGTTTAGACACGGCTCGCCTAGGCACGCCTCACGAGCCAGATTGGGCCGGGCCAGCCTGCAGGCCACAATGGTGGTCCAAGCACCGTTAGGGAGTAACGGGCCACCGGGCCAGCCTACTGGGCCACAAGAAGGCTTTCTCACTTAAATGATAAAGATAGGCAAAAACATGCAAGGACGAAGAATCAAACTTCTCACTTAAATAACAAAAGTAGACAAAAACATGCAAGAAAAAGGACCACTCCACCCCAATCTAACCAATAGAGCCGCCTCAAATTTGTGTTTTCTATACTGCAGTAGACACTTATTTACACGGTTTATTACGCAATTATCAAAAAAAGAAAAGCAGACAGTACCCGGGCCCCGTCATGCCGCCTCAATAGCCCAAGCACGGCACGGAGAGCGGCCCGGGCCCGAAATTCTTATCCATCTTCCGGTAGGACAAAAGTCCAACTATTTTCCAATGTTCGAGATTCGTGCGAACAACTGCAACCATTGGATCCACATCTAAACCCTAGCTCCCCTCTCTATCTCTCTCCTTTCCTCCCCGTGCCCATGCCGCCACCGCCTCCCTATCGCCGGCCTGTCCCACCGCCCCGCCGCATGAGCCTTCGCTCTTCGCTCGATGCGTTCTTCACTCAACTCAACTGATGTACTAATTCAACATCTACACTAATTCAACATTGCAACTACACTAATTCAACATTCTATATATAAATTGTTGAACTAGCATTTGTAAAATGTTGGAATCGGTTAAATGAGACATTAAATTAGATATTTGCAATTGTTGAATACGTGACTAAGATAAAAACAGAGAGAAAACTGCTATTGGACCTTTGGGCTTTTTTATTTTGCTAAATTAACTTTCTTCCACTAGGTAGATAGGAAGTCCCGCCCGGGCCTGGCTGGGCCGGGCCACGAGGGGCTAAATTTGGACATCTATACTCTCTGCTGTCTCTCTCTTCGAACTCTGAAGCTATGATGCACCTATATTTGTTCTTGCAATAGAGTTCTTATGAGAAATAACTGATAATATAAGATAGCAAGTAACATTTAGCTACATGGCTAGACTAAATGAGGCTTCAAAACTAAGGTTAGTCCAACTCCACATCAAAAGATCCTCCTTTGTCATCTTGAAATAGTATATCACTTCAAATTGTGGGTCATCGGGTGAGAGATCTGCAACCTCAAGTACTTTATTTATGGGTCATTAAGTATCGAAGAGGTATCAAAGTATATTGAAGAAGTATTAGGATCGATTTTATTTATTTATTTGCCCTTATTTTTCGATACTTTGTTGATACAATATCAGAGAAGTATCGGTGTATCAAAGTATCGTGATACCGGCACTGCCGTTCGGTGAAGCATTCGCGCATCATAGCTCCAAAGTCTGAACCAGGGTTTCACATTTCGGTCGGAGTCATTGGAAGTATTGAGCGAAAGGTGAATTTCGGTTCGGTTTTTTATAGGTTTTGGTTAAGAATTCAAATTACATAAGTCAAATTTTAGTAAGAAAACGAAGCACAAGTGTCTCACCGGCCACTCAACGCACGGAAATGCGCCTCACTAGTTCACAGGTTCACAACAAGCTAAGAGTATGGGCATACAGTGAGGAACACCCAAGCGAGGTCGAAGCAAAAGCAGAGAAGCGAAAACACACAAAAAAAAGACAAAGCTGCCTGGCCACACCGGATGTTTCGATAGGAGACATCAGATATTTCAGTAGGTATCACCGGATGTTCCGGTAGCCTCAGATCCGAGTGCAACCACCGGATGTTCCGGTGCATTGCGCCGAATTGTCTGGTGAAACGTGAAAGGCTGGATAGTCCGGTGGTTGACATAGAAAGTCTCGTGGAGCCGGACACAACCCTAGTTCTTAAGCTTCTAAACCCAAAATTTGATCAAACCTTCTCCAATCTTCACGAGATTTGACATAGGCTATCCTAACTCCATTCCAAAGTTATTTCGAAAGATCTACCGAAAAATATCACGAGATTAGCGGGGATTTTCAGATATCGCAAAGAGGGAACCTTTGGGAACGACTTGCTCGTAGCAAACCTGTAGGATTGAGATGATCTAAGCCATAATATTCACGTTCTTGCAAGTCTAAAACAACAAAAAAAATAGGAAAAATCTCGTAGGCAAAACAAAACGGCCAAAGTTTTTGAGAATCACCCAAAAACCAAACTAGAACTGGAACTAGAAGGGGGGAGAGGAAGGTGCTGCACACTTAGGACACTTTGATAGTTTAGTATTGTTAAACAATGAGAAAATGAGGTCGTAAATGCAAAATCTTCCTAACAAGGAAAAAAAAAAGCAAAATCCGACGTCGCCTTGGTCCCAACCTTCTTCCCTCTCGCCCCTCAAAAAAAAAAAAAAAAAAAAAAACCCTTCTTCCCTCTCGTTCTCCGCCCTGACCCCTGACCACGCCGTTCTCCGGGGACAAACTCAATCCGTCGCCCAGTCAAACACTCCTCCCGTCCTCCACCCATCCCCTCCTCCCTCGCCCCGCGCCGCCTTCCCGGACCCCGCCCCGATCCCACCCAACCCATGGCGTCGGAGATCGAGGTGCTGGAGGACACCACCACCACCTCCGCCTCCCTCGTCGCGGCCGCGTCCACGGCCCCTCCCGCCGCGGAGGGCGCGGGGGCGGAGGCAGCGGCGGCGGAGGACGAGTCGCTGAAGAACGACGTTTACACCGCGGCGGCGTACGGCGATCTGGAGAAGCTGCAGAGGCTGGTGGAGGGGGAGGGCCGCCCGGTCAGCGAGCCCGACGGCGGGGGCTACCACGCGCTCCAGTGGGCCGCGCTCAATAACCGCGTCGCCGCCGCGCAGTACATCCTCGAGGTTGCCCTCTCGTAATTTGGGATTTCATAGCCGTTCGCTTTGCGTTGCTGTTGGGGGATTTAGGGTAAGCTGGCAGCGTCGTGATGCAATGCAGTTTCTGAGCCGGAATTCTGTGTGTCAGAACAGCGAGCTGCTTGCGTGGTTGCGTGATGGAGGGTGCCCATCATTCCTGTCAGTTTCTGTGACCGAGGCGGCGAGGCCTCCTTGTTTGTGAACAAGTGCTTAGCTGCGAGCTCAATTCTTTGCTGAATTGTTGCGGTGGTAGGTTTGGAAGGCAAAATGGTATCACCGAAGTCTCACTATGCATAATTTCTACCTGAATTGACTCATGAATGTGGAGCAAAAATACCCGCTGAAGGTTGCAACAGGGCAGTTCACTGTGGTGTCAACTAGCTATTTCTATTTATCCCTTCAACCTTTTCAATTTAAAGCAAATGTGTTTATGATATTCTTAAGATAGATTCTAGACCAAGATCATTACTATTCATAGTTTCATACTATGCACGATCTCACGCAATATCCATACCGCGATGATGAGAAGCATTCTATATCTTACTGTCGTAGTAGACATAAGTTTGGTATCCTGATCAATTGGTCGTGGTTGAAAGATATATTAGATACTTATGATTGATGACTCCTCTGTTGTTGAGTATCCTTATTTCCTTGGTTCCCTTTGGTTACGATTTTGTGCTTGTTTTTGTGCAGCATGGAGCAGACATACATGCTGTAGATCACACTGGACAAACAGCACTTCACTGGAGTGCTGTACGTGGTCATATTCAAGTTGCTGAACTACTTCTGAAAGAAGGAGCTAAGGTGGATGCTGTTGATCTTTATGGGTATCAGGTTTGTTCTCTCCCCTGCTGCTTATTTAGTATTTGATGTGCCTATGTTCACTTTCAGCTGCCTATTTGTTAGTTCACAACAGGTAGCCAACCATGTAAATTAGGGTGTATATCTGCCAGCTGATCAGTTATATCCATTTTTCCAGGTTAATAATGGGGCAATGGGCTAAAAAACATACTTTGGTCATATGATTATTCTGTGTTAGGGGAAAAAGGAACCAATGAAGTAGATGTATACAGCGAATTTGTCGCAACTCCTTTAAGTCAATATACCTTTGTGTTCAGGCCACACATGTTGCAGCACAGTACGGTCAGACTGCATTCATTTATCACATTGTTGCGAAATGGAATGCTGATCCAGATGTCCCTGATAATGATGGAAGGAGCCCTTTACACTGGTTTGTACTTGTAGTATATGTTTCTAATTTGCCTAATTGTAATTTCTGCTGGTGCAGTTTATGACATACCATCCTGCTGAATTTCAACATTTTCTGCTTATTTCTCTCTCTTTTTACATATTCCCTTCTAGGGCTGCTTATAAGGGATTTGCAGACTCCATACGGCTTCTTTTGTTTTTGGATGCTTACAGGGGACGGCAAGACAAAGAAGGCATGCGTAAATCTATCTCATGCCCATATTATTTATAATCCTTCCTTTGTAGATTGTCCCAGCTTACTTTGGTTGGTGTTCCTTTTTAATGCAAATGCTACCTTTAGGTTGTACTCCTTTACATTGGGCTGCTATTCGGGGGAATCTTGAGGCATGCACTGTGCTAGTTCAGGTTGGCAAAAAAGAGGACTTGATGGTGAAAGACAAAACTGGTCTAACTCCAGCACAGCTTGCTGCCGATAAGAATCACCGGCAAGTTGCATTTTTCCTCGTGAGTAAAATTTACCATGACTTTTATATTTCATAATCTACTTGAAAATCCTGTTTTTGCAGCACCCTAAGTGTCCTAACAGTATCATCTCACTTTGATTACGGTGGCAAATATTATTGTGGTTTTGCATCCAGACATGTTATAACATATAACCACATCAAAACATTTAGTCTTAAGCAAGTTGGGGTTGGCTTTAAATGAAACCCGAGAAGAGTACACAGACCAAAACAGAAATGAATTAATAAAGTAGATGTTTTATGTAACACTAGACCAGTCTCTAGTGTTTGATTATGGCACATGGATCGCTAATATACAGACATGTTACTGTTATAAGAATTAATTATTTTGATCATTACAGATTTCCGTCAATTAATATAAACTGATTAGGAACAAGGTAATAATATGCTTTCTAAATCCGCTAAGTGGTAATTTTGCTCTGAATTGGAAGTAGCAAATAGGTGGTATATATACTGGAACAGAAGTAACCAAGGAGGAAAATTGATTTAGTTTAGTTTGACCCAGCACCTTTGTAATGCTTGGATACTATCTGATATGTTTTGTAGATTCCATATTAACTTCTAATTAATCAGCTAGTGGCTTGTGAAGTTGTGATTGCTGTTGTAATGGATACCTTCTGTTTACCTCTTAAAGCTTTGTTTGGCATTTGATGAATTGGAGTGGGGATGTGGGGTTGAAGTCCCTCCAATCCACGTCAATCCACCAGTTGCCCCGCCTCCACTGCCCTCCTCCAGCACCGTTAACCTAGCGTGCTGCTCCGCGCACCCCCCCCCCCCAACCCCCCAACCCCCCTGCTGCCGACCCTCCCCCACCGGCCGTCCACCGCCTTGGGGCCTTCCTCCAAGGCTGGAGGTGGAGTTCCCCGGCAACCCGAACCCCCAACCCCTAAATCAGTGGCGAGATGGCGGTGGAGGAGGAGGGTTGCGGGAGGAGAGGAGACGGCCTTGGGATCTATTGGGCCGAATTGAGGAAAGAAAATATAGAGGAAATTGAAGGGAGAAAGGATGGGTGGATGTGGGTTCCGGTCCACCAGAAGATCCCCGGCCAAACAAGCCCTAAGCTGGATAAGAGTGATCGTATTGAACTTGAGCTGAAATGAATTTTATTACCGATATTTCAGCTGTGGCAACTTTTTGTGTTCGTAGGGTTGGAACAATTACTTGATTTTGCTGTTCTCTTTCAGGACAATGCTAGAAGGGTATATGACAGCGGATGTGGTGCTAATACCAAATTTGGGAAACTATCAAAAATAGGGCTTGCTCCTCTTCTTTGGTGCATCATTATTGTTATGCTTATTACGTACATACACTCTGTTATATCAGGTAAATTAAGTAGCATATTTATGTTCTTCACTTGTCTGACATGATCTTATGTAATATTGTATTGCCTGTGTTTCCTTATTTTCAGGAGAATATACAATGAATATGACAGCACCATTTGGTATGTTCGCATGGTCAGGAGTCTTTCTTGCAACTGCCGGATTGGTCATGTTCTATAAATGCAGCAGGTATTTCTGAATTTTTTGCATTTGGTTGATAGTTATAAAAAGGTCAAACCAGAACTGAGGGCACTGATCGCCAGTTACTACAATTACTTCTTGATAATATTTTGGGTCAGTGAGTTTCTTTGTTGCATATGTTTTTAAACTCTCTATATTTGCATACCTTTGGTGTGTTAAAAATAGAGGGACTTTTGTGATATATCTGAAACCCAATTTTTAGCTAGATCTCCACTTATTTTGTGTCAACATGGCCACTTAAAAGGTTGTTTTAGCCGCGCCGCACCAACGTAAGAACTTTGCTACTCTGACTGGTCAACAACTCTTGCATGTTCAGATATAAATCAATTTGTAAATCACTATATCCTTTTAATATAAATATCTGTTACTTTTGTCATATACTCCCTCCATCCGAAATTGTAAGGAGTTCTAGCTCTCTTTTTATCCGTCCACATTCATGTGGATGTTGATGAATCTAGACACATATTGAACATACATACATTTAAGTATTGAACGAATCTAGTAGAGGTCTAAAACCTCTTACAATTTGGGACGGGGGGATCCTAGTGCTTCCATATTGCGCCCAATATATAGATATGTATGCATCCTTTGCCATTCAACATCATCATGACATTAACTTTTGCTTGATGCAGAAAAGATCCAGGCTACATCAACATAAATATAAGGGGCTCACAAAATCAAAGGGATGATGTAAGTTTGAAATATGGCAGCATTGATATAGTTTCTTGCATGTAGCTTCATCTTCTGATTTCTCCGATGGCTCACCTCCCACCCCTCCACCCTCCCCTCCCAGGAGCCTCCATCAACCTCCAGAGCCTCCCGCCGGCGTCTACTCCGGGCCCGGCGGCCACCTCCAAGGTCGCGCGCCCCCTGCGCACGGCCTCCCCATCCTTGGAGGCGCCGAGCCCTACCGCCCTTTCCCCTGCGCCGTCCGGCAGATCCAAGGCCCAAAGGTGGAAGGATTCCAGCCCTGTGCACCACGACGGGCACTCTCCTGGGGTTCCTTGTCCGCCCTCCTATCGCGACGCGCTTCTTGTTCCCCCGGTGGTCGCCTCACCTGCCCTTGCTGCCGGCGCGGGGGTCGTGATCCCTGCGTTGAAACCCGATGCGCCTATGGATGACGGCCCTGGGTGGCAAGTGTTTGTGGGACGCAAGACTCGCCGCCGTCGCTTTCGTCCTCCACGGCCTCGTCGGCCTGTCCCGGAGGATCTGAAAGGAAGGTGCTTCAACTGCCTGGCTACCACACACCGCGCGGCTGACTGTCGCCGTTCTCCTCGCTGTTTTCGGTGCCGGGGCGAGGGACACCGCGCGGCGTCGTGCTCGCTTCCCCGGCCTACTACGCGGAAGATGGAATGGCGCCCGGTCGTCCGCGGTCCCTGTCCGCCTCCCAGTGTGACGGCGATAGCCCCTGGCTCAGCTGCGGGTGATGCCGTGTCGCGTGGTGATGGCGAGCATGGTGCGGGTGATGGTGGGCTCGGCGCGGGTGAGGGACGACCGCGACGCCGTCGAACCAGGCGACGCCGCTCACCTGGGCAGCGTGGCCCTCCTCAGCCTCCCTCGAGCTCATCCGATGACAGCTTCCCTACTGAAGACGTTTCCCAGACGGTGGAGGGCTCTGTCCGGATACCCTGTCGCGTTTTGGCACGGAGTTCCTGCCTGAGCAGTGACGAGGATGACCTGCAGCGAGCCCTGGTTGTCACCTGCATTGCCCATCACGGTGAGGCTATGATGCCTGCCATCCAGTCTCTGCTCGCCAACAGATTCAACCTCGGGGCGGAGTCCTTGGACCTCAGGCGGCTCTTTGCGTCCGAGTTTCTACTCCTCCTTCCTGATGAAGCTACAGCCACTACGGTCTATGATGGCGGCCGCCCGATGGTCACCCCATTGTTCCGTCTTCACCTTGCTCGATGGACTCGCTATTTCCGTTCCTCGGGCGCTGTCCTATTGCAAGCTGTTGACGTTGAGCTCAGTGGGATCCCGGTCCACGCTTAGGACAGGGAGACGGCGACAGTGCTCCTGGATGAGTTCTGCTTAATCAGTGAAGCGGACCAAGAGAATGACAGCCACCGTGATGTCCTACGTCTCCGTGCTTGGTGTTCGCAGCCGGAACTAATCCCAGGAGCCATGAACCTCATCATCGAGGAACCGCGGATCGCTGTCGAGGAGGAGCCTCCGGCGATGCGCGCGCTCTCCTACCCAATCAAGATCTCTGCGTCCTTGCCGGCGCAGGCACCGGGCACGACGGCTCCTCTCCCACCTCCGGCCGCTGGAGGTCGGCAGCGTCGTCGTTGGCGGCGCCGGCGGGGCCCCCTTGGGTCGGCTCCCTTGTCTGATGTGCCCGGCCACGGCTCGGCTTCGGCGGCTGCTGGCTCGCGTGCCCCCGTGCACACCCGCCTGGGACCACGTGGCCAATCGATGACGGTGGACCCGCAGTGCCCTGCTTCTCCATTGGGTGGCGACGTTCTAGCGGACGTAATGCCGCTGTACGCTTCATCCCCCCATGCAAAGGCGCCGGGGGAGAGCCCGGGACGCGCTGCACCCCATGCGTCGCCATCACCAAGTCCCAACGGGCGTTTACTCCCGGCTGCATGCGTCGCCGGAGTTACAGCTGGTTCATCGGGGGCTGACGACGTCCCCACGATTGGGCTGGCTGCTGATGGGCCTGCTATGGGTAGGCCGGTCGAGTTGTCTGGCCAGTTGAGACTACCGGGCCAGGTTGTCTCCTAGGCCTAGAGGTAGCTCCCAACCTGTCCAGTAACGTTCCATCCACGCTGGTCGCCTCGTCCCAACTTTGCCCCTCCCCACCGGCTGCCTCTTATGTCGCCGCCGCGACCTCACTGGGACGTGAGGCTGTTGTGTACGGCGACGCGGCTGCTGCGGAGATTGACGCGGCTGCGGAGGTTGGCGACGCGGCTGCTACGGACGGCGACGTGGCCGCTGCGGACGGCGATGCGGCTGCGGAGGTTGGCGACACGGCCGCTGCAGACGGTGACGCGGCCGCTGCGGACGGCGAAGCTCCCCTTCCATCAACGACATCGCTCCCGCGCCCTGCTCCCGTGAGGGTGTACTCACGGCGGGGTGCTCGAGAGACTGCTTCACCTGCGGCGCCTCCAACGGCATCGCCGACCGTGGCACATGGACGCCAACAGCAGAGAAAGAACCATCTACATGGCCCCGAACAAGAACCTGGACCTGCTCTCTCGACTCTGGCGAAGTCCTTCATTGCTGAAATCTCACAGGCTGCAGATGGTTTACTACAGAAGCCGGCAGCCCCAAGAAGACGGGTCAAGCAACTGCCGCCTGATCTGAGAGACTGAGAAACAAGCAAGGCAAGCCCTCAACAACCAAGCTGCAAACACAAAGAGATCTGATGCAGCAACTCGATTTGGTGGAGGCAAGTGCAACCATTGGCGACCAAGAGGTGCAACGGTACTGCAATTTATTCAACCAGCCACTCTCTCAATCCCATGTGGCGGCCCTTGCTGCTCTCTTCGGTTGGCTGCCTCCTCCTCCTGGAGGTGCGCCGCGCGAGGATGCCATCTTCCTTCCTGTTGCGATAGAAGAGCTGTGACGCATGGTTGTTCTTCTTTCCCTGGTCGCTCCTTTTTATTGTGTCCAATGATATCCAACATTCTAATTTGGAATGTAAGAGGGCTTAACCGCAAAGCAAGGCGAGATAGTGTTAGGAGCTTGGTTAATTCTGTTAAACCAGACATTGTGTGTTTGCAAGAAACAAAGAAAGAAGCCATTTCTGTCCGTATGGTCCTTTCCATGCTTGGAAGTGATTTTGGCCAGTTTGTAGTACTCCCTGCAGACAGAACAAGAGGTGGAATGCTTGTGGCTTGGAGAAGTGGAGTGTGTACTGCACTTTCTACCAGAATTGACACCTACACAGTTTCAGTTCAGTTTGAATCACATGAAGGGGAACCATGGTGGTTTACTGGGGTTTATGGACCCCAACCGGATAAGCAGAAAATAAATTTCTTGCAGGAACTTCGTTCTATACGCCAAGAGTGCCATGGACCATGGGCCGTTGGAGGGGATTTTAATCTCATCTATATGTCAGAAGACAAGAACAATACAAATTTTAATAGAGCCATGATGGGTCGTTTTCAGAGGTTCCTGGAAGACACTGAACTGAAGGAAATTCCTCTGCTCGGTCGCAAGTACACATGGTCCAATGAACGAGAAGCACCTACCTTGGTCCGTTTGGATCGAGTATTTATGTCGACTGACTGGGAACAGATATATCCGGACTGTATCCTCCTAAGCTCAGCCTCCTTGATATCAGACCACTGCCCGCTAATTCTTGGTCTGATGGATAATGTACAAGGGAAACGACGGTTTTCACTTTGAGAGCTTTTGGACAAAAATGGAGGGGTTTTTACAGGAGGTTGAGAGCTCTTGGTGCAGACCAGTAGCAGCCTCATGCCCCCTTCAAATCCTCTCAATCAAGTTGAGTCGTCTAGCGAGTGACCTGCAATCCTGGAGCCAAAAGAGAATAGGAAATGTCAAGCTCCAACTCAATTATGCTAAGGAAATTATACACAGGCTGGAGATGGCACAGGACAACCGGGTGCTGTCCAATGAGGAGTGGCTGCATCGCCAACTCAAGAGGCACACTCTGGCCCTTGCCTCCCTTGAGCGCACTATTGCCAGATTGCGCTCACGGTTATCTTGGCTGAAAGAAGGAGAAGCAAACACAAAATTTTTCCAGCAGCAAGCAAGATTCAGAAAAAAGAAAAAACTTTATGGCCAAAATCAAAGTAGATGACCAAATCATTGTTGGGCAAGAAGCGAAACAAGAGGCAGTATGGGATTTTTATTCGAACTCGCTAGGAGTGGCTGCTGATCGGAGCTGCACCTTGAACCTGCATACTTTTTTACAAGGGAACAGGGATCTGCCAGCGCTTGATGTGTTCTTCTCAGAAGAAGAAGTTTGGCAGCAATTAAATCCCTACCTTCTGACAAGGCTCCAGGGCCAGATGGTTACACAGGACGTTTTTATAAGTCTTGTTGGCCAGTTATAAAAGGGGATGTGTTGGCTGCCTTGAGTCGGCTTTTACAGGGAGATGTCAGCAAGCTACATCTGCTAAACTCAGCATACATTACCCTAATACCTAAATCCGCAGAAGCCATAGAGGTGAAGGATTATCGCCCCATAAGCTTAGTGCACAGTTTTGCAAAACTTGTGACCAAGATCCTTGCTAACCGATTGGCTCCTCTTCTGAAAAATTTGGTGGCTCCTAATCAGAGTGCTTTTGTGAAAGGAAGATGCATCCTTGATAATTTTATAATGGTGCAGCAAACAGTCAGAATGCTCCACAGAAAAAAGGAACCTAGAGTTCTCCTAAAGTTGGACATCACAAAAGCGTTTGATTCAGTATCATGGGCCTTCTTGCTGCAGGTCCTGAAGCATATGGGATTTGGACCTGGATGGTGCAATGTCCTATCCAAACTGTTGATATCCTCCACCACAAGGGTTTTGGTGAATGGAGTACCCGGAGAACCAATTCAGCACCAAAGAGGCCTTCGCCAAGGGGATCCTCTGTCTCCCATGCTTTTCATTATTGTCATGGATGTCCTTAATGCACTATTAAACCGAGCAAGTGATGCTGGTCTGCTGCAGCCCATCCTGGCCAATGGCCCTACTCAGCGGGTGTCATTGCATGCAGATGACGTGGTGCTCTTTCTCCGGCCATGTGCAACAGACTTGGGTTTAACTACAGAGATCCTGAGAGTGTTTGGGGATGCCTCTGGATTGGTTACCAACATTAGCAAATGCTCTGTGACCCCGATTAATTGTCTGTTAGCCCACTCTAGGATCACTAAGCAGCTTGTACAGCTGCTGCTACTCCTTGCACACACTCACACTTGGGCGAATTTGGGTAGAACGGTGGAGAACAGAAGAACTTTCAGAGTTCTTGGCTGAACTGCCTTTGCAGCTTGGCTGCCCTTCTATTTATAGGGGGGAGAAATACATTCTAGTACATACATAGTACTCCTAGTCTTACCAACTACAGTACTTCTACCAAATACCAACTATGGTACTTCTACTGAGTATATCTACTCCTACCTGCTCTTGTACAGCAGGGCAAAAGTCCACTCTGCCGTATGGCCTGAAATACTACTGAGCTCTAGCTCTACCAACTACCTAATACTAGGATACATGATCAACATAAGTGCTAGGGTGATTTAAGTTCAACAATTCTTCCCCTAATCAGCTAGCACTTGACTGATCTTCATGCTTGTTTTTCCTCAACCCCGATCTTGACCATCAACTGCACGAGCCGTTTCTGACCAAGAGGCTTGGTGAGGATGTCCGCAAGCTGTTGGCCGGTCTCAACATACCCGAGAACAATCCGCCCTCCATTGACACAATCCCTGATGAAGTGGAATCGGATGTCAATATGCTTGCTCCTGTCGTGGAGGACGGGATTCTTTGCCAATTCAATGGCGGACTTGTTGTCCACCCTCAGGACCGGCGCGCGGTGATCTTCCCCAGTGATCTCCTGCAGCAGCCGCCTGAGCCAAACTCCCTGGCAGCACGCCGTCGCAGCCGCGACGTACTCAGCTTCACAAGTGGAGAGGGCGACGATCCTCTGTTTCTGTGACTGCCAAGAGATTGGGCACTTGCCGAGGAAGAAGATCAAGCCCGAGGTGCTCTTCCTTCCATCGACATCGCCACCCATGTCGCTGTCGCTGTAGCCAATGAGCTCCGCCTTGCGTTCGCCGCGCCTAGGATAGACTATCCAATAGTCCAATGTCCCGGCGACGTAGCGAAGCAGATGCTTGACGGCAGTGAGGTGATCTTCACGCGGATCCTCCATGAACCGGCTGACGTAGCCTACGGCGAACGCCAAGTCCGGCCGCGTGTGCACCAGATAGCGCAGCCCGCCGACGATGCTTCTGTAGACCGTCGCGTCCACCTTTGCCGCCGTGCTCGCCTTGCTCAGCTTGATCTTCTCCTCCATCGGCGTTTTGTTTGCCCTGCAACCCGCCATGCCGCTCCGCTCGAGCAGTTTCCGCGCGTAGGCGCTCTGGCAGAGGGTGATGGGAGTCGGTCCCCTGCTCCACCTCTATGCCGAAGTAGTAGGTGAGTAGGCCGAGGTCGCTCATGCGGAAGAGCTTCTTCATCTCCTTGAAGGCGACGATGTCTTGCTCGCTGGTGCCCGTGACCACCAAGTCGTCAACGTAGACGCCGACCACCAGCTGTCCGCGCTCCGCCTGCCGTGTGTACAGAGCATGCTCTGTTTCGCACTTGGCTAACCCGAGCCGCGTCAGGCTCTCGTCCAGCTTGACGTTCCACGCCCGCGGAGCCTGCCATAGACCGTAGAGAGCCTTGCGCAGGCGGAGCACCTTGTGCTCTTGGCCGGCGACGACGAAACCTGGCGGCTGCTTGACGAAGACCTCCTTGAGTTCCCCGTTCAAGAACGCGGATTTGACATCCATGTGGTGGACGTTCCAGCCGCGCGTGGCTGCCAGCGCGAGCACCAGCCGCACCGACTCCATCCTCGCCACCGGTGCAAAGACCTCCTCAAAGTCAATGCCTTCCCGCTGCACGAATCCGCGTGCCACCAACCTCGCCTTGTGTCGCACGACCTCGCCGCGCTCGTCCCGCTTCACCTTGTAGACCCATTTGAGTCCAATTGGCCGGCAATTCGCCGGCGGATCTACCAGCTCCCAAGTCTGGTTCTCTTGGATGGAGCTCATCTCCTCCAGCATCGCTTGCCGCCAGCTCTCGTCCTGCTCCGCTGCGGCAAATGATGGTGGCTCCTCCGCGCTGCTAAAGTGCAGCTCGTCGTCCAGAGCCCGCGCCGCCAAACCTGGGGGTGTCGGATTGCCGACGATGTCGTTCATGGTGCGGAATCGCACCGGCTCCCCTTCATACTCGGCGTCAAGGTACGGCGATGCGTCGGGCGGGGGCGTGGCGTAGCGGACTAGCGCTCCCGTTGGTGTTGCTGGCGAGGCTTCCCTTGCCCCTGGCACGGGTGAGCCGTCTCCTTGTTCGCCGTCGCCGTTGTCCACGCCGTGCTCCGGCTGACCATGGGCCAGCGCTCTCCCGTCCAAGTATTCCTCGTACTCGACGATGAAGATGCTCGAGCCCCCGCCGGTTGCCGCTTCCCCGTCGCTTGGGCACGCCTAGTCCTAGCTCGCAGCTTCGTCGAACACGACGTCGCGCGAGGCGTGGACACGTCGCTCCACCGGGTCGTAGAGCCGGTAGGCCTTGCTGCCCGCCTTGTAGCCGAGGAAGATCATCGGCTTGCTCCTGTCCTCCAGCTTGGTGAGGTTGGGCCGTGTCACCTTGACATGCCCAATGCACCCGAAGGTGCATAGATGTGCGACGTCAGGCTTGCGCCCGTGCCACGCCTCGAACGGTGTCTTGTCCTCCAAGCTCTTCGTGGGGGAGCGGTTGAGGATGTACACCGCAGTGCTCACCGCCTCGCCCCAGAACGCCGCTGGCATTCCCTTGGCCTTCAGCATACTCCTAGCCATGCCCACCACCGTCTGGTTCCGCCACTCGACGACACCATTCTGTTGCGGGGAGTAGGGGGCTGTGAGGTGGCGTCCCATGCCCTCGCCGGCGCAGTAACGGGCGAACTCCTCGGAGTTGAACTCGCCGCCGCGATCTGTCCGCAGCACCTTCAGCTTTTTCCCCGTCTCCATCTCCGCCCGAGCCTTGATCTCCTTGATCGCCTCCGCTGCTTGGTCCTTGGCCGTGAGCGGCCGCAACCACATGAAGCGGCTGCTGTCATCCACAAGCAGGAGGAAGTACCTCCTGCCGCCGTGCGTGGCCGGCTTGATTGGCCCGCACAGGTCGCCGTGGACCAACTCCAGCGGATCCTAGGCTCGATAGTTCGCCGTCTTGGGGAAAGGGGCTCGCCGTTGCTTGCCGGCGAGGCAGCTGTCGCACAGCTCGCTGACGTGCTCGATTTTCGGCAGCCCGCGCACCATGCCTTTGCGCGCCATCCGGCCCAGAGCGTCGAAGCTCAGGTGGCCGAATCGCGCGTGCCAGCGCCATGCTGCCTCCTCGTGCCTCGCCGCCAAGCACACTGGCCTGGCGATTGTCAGCTTCATGACGTAGAGCCGATTCCTTGACCGGCTCACCTTGGCAAGCAGCTTCTGCTCGCGGTCGTGGATGCGCAGTACGCCGTCGTCAATGAGGACCTTGCACCCGCGTTCATCTAGCTGCCCCAGGCTGACGATGTTGCTGCGGAGGTGCGGGATGTAGTAGACTCCGGTGAGCGCGCGGTGGCCGCCATTGCTGCAGCTGAAAAGGATGGTCCCCTGACCGGCAATGTCGACGAGGGAGTTGTCTCCGAACTTGACGGTGCCGGTGATGGAGGTGTCGAGCTCGGAGAAGGCCTCACGACTCCCAATCATGTGGTTGCTCGCGCCGCTGTCCAAGTACCAGCGCTCCGCCGCCTCCTCATCTCCTTCCTCCTTACCGAGGTGGACCTGCGCTCGGGGCTCCTCGTGCCGCAACGGCGCACGCTTCGCCTCCTCTGCTTTGCTGTTGAGCGCGCAAGCCTGCGTCATCAGCAGAGCAGGCTTCTCTGCTTCTTCCTCTGCGCTGCAGGAACGCGCAAGTAGCAGCGTCGGCTCTTCCTCCTCTTCTTGGGCCAAATTGGCCTACTCGCGGCGTCGGAGAGCGCGGCAATTGCGCGCCCAATGCCCGAACTTGCCGCAATTGAGGCATTTGTCCTTCGCCACGGCCTTGCCGCCTTCTTCTTTGGGCTCGCCGGTGCTCGCCTTCCTCCTGGGCTTGCTGCGGCGCCGCCCGCGGCCTCTGCTCGAGGATGAGTGGGCGTCCCTGCGCTGTTTCTCCTTCATTCGAGCCGTCCACTCCTCTTCAGTGAGGAGGAGCTGCCCTTTCGGGCCTTTCCCTTGTGCCGTCGGCGCTTCCGCGCGATCCTCGACCGCCTTTTGCCGCCCGGTGACGTCCTCGATGGAGAGCGCGTCGAGGTCGAGCATGGTCTCGATGGCGACGGCGACGTGCGTGTACTTGGACGGCACGACTCGGAGGTACTTGGCCATCGCCGTCTCCTCCTTGATCACCTCGCCCAGCGTTCCGAGCTGGCTCACTAGGGAGGTGAGGCGCAGCGCGAAGTCCTCCACCGCCTCTCCATCACGGAATGCGATGGTCTCGAACTCGTGCCGCAGCTGCTGCACCTTTGCCTTCTTTACACGGTCGCTGCCGACGCGGATGGCCTCCAGGCTGGTCCAGGCTTCCTTGGCGGAATCCTTGCTCCCCAGAGTGGTGACGTACTCAGGGGGAACGCCCTTGAGGATGGCCATTGCCATCTGGTCTTCCTGCTCGTCGTCGGTGCCGTCCTGGACGACCCGCCAAAGGCCCCTGGCCTTGAACATAACCTTCATCACCGTCGCCCACTCGCCGTAGTTCGTGCGGGTCAGTAGCGGGAACTGTGCCCCTCCCACCTCGCGCACCGTCTTCACCACGACCCGTGGAGGGGTTGGTGATCTCGACGGCTGCTCTCTGGACTGCCTGGACGTCCGGCGTCCACGGTTGCCGTCCTGGAGGGACTGCACACTACCAGTCGAAGAAGAAGACATCTCCCTCAAATTGGCTCCCTAATCACCTAAATTAGGCTCTGATACCACTGTTAGCCCACTCTAGGATCACTAAGCAGCTTGTACAGCTGCTGCTACTCCTTGCACACACTCACACTTGGGCGAATTTGGGTGGAACGGTGGAGAACAGAAGAACTTTCAGAGTTCTTGGCTGAACTGCCTTTGCAGCTTGGCTGCCCTTCTATTTATAGGGCGGAGAAATACATTCTAGTACATACATAGTGCTCCTAGTCTTACCAACTACAGTACTTCTACCAAATACCAACTATGGTACTTCTACTGAGTATATCTACTCCTACCTGCTCTTGTACAGCAGGGCAAAAGTCCACTCTGCCGTATGGCCTGAAAAACTACTGAGCTCTAGCTCTACCAACTACCTAATACTAGGATACATGATCAACATAAGTGCTAGGGTGATTAAGTTCAACATTGTCAAGAGCAGGACATTACTGAGGTGCAGGCCTCTCTTGCTTGTAAGGTGCAGGAATTTCCATGCCGTTACTTAGGCCTTCCTTTGTCAGTAAAGAAACTTCCGAAGGCTGAGTACTATGACATTATTGACAAGATAGCAGACAGGTTACCAGGATGGAAGGCTGCCATGCTGCACCCGGCTGGGAGGGTGACGCTTGTTCGATCAGTGTTATCGGCCATTCCCATTTATCAACTCATGGCACTGGAGCTCCCTAAGTGGGTCATCAAAGCCATCAATAAACTGCGGAGAGCCTTCCTGTGGAAGGGTCGCAAGGCGATAAATGGGGGACATTGGCTAGTAGCTTGGGACAGAGTCCAAAGGCCTCTTGATCTCGGTGGTCTTGGAATCTTGGATTTAGAAACCATGGGCTGGGCACTGGTTATGGTTAAAAAAGACACAGCCTGATCGACCATGGGCTGCTCTAGATATACAGGTCCACCAAAATTCGATGGCCATGTTCCGTATCTCAATTTCTTCTGTGGTAGGTGATGGGCAGCAGCACCCTCTTCTGGAGTGATAACTGGCTGTATGGAAAATCCTTGTATGATCTTGCCCCATCACTCCATAATCTTGTGTCTAAGAGGACTATCAAAAGAAGAACAGTGAGGGATGCTCTAGACAATAACTCCTGGGTAAGGGATATTCGAGGGGGTATGACGGCGGCAGCACTGATGGAATACCTGCACCTTTGGGATATCCTTGCAGAGGTTGAGCTCCATCCTGGAATTGAAGATCAGCATATTTGGACACCACCTTCTACAGGGGAGTTCTCAACCAAATCTGCTTATCGCCGTTTCTTTGCTGGGGCTATTGATTTTGAACCATGGAGACTTATTTGGAAGACTTGGGCCCCACCTTGTTGCAAGTTTTTCATTTGGCTGGCTGTTCTGAACCGGTGCTGGACAGCAGACAGATTGGCTCGACGGGGGCTCGAGCATCCGGAGCGCTGCCCCTTGTGTGATCAAGAAGATGAGACGTTGCAGCACCTGCTCACTTCTTGCGTTTTTGCAAGAAGTGTATGGTTTGCTGTACTAGAGAAAGTGGGACTACAGCAGGCGACTCCTGGACTTAGTGACACCATCTTTGCTGATTGGTGGCATCAGGCTGCACAGCATACACCAAGGCTGTTTCGCAAAGGGTTTAACTCCTTGGTAATTTTAGTGGCTTGGTGTATTTGGAAACATAGGAATGGGTGTGTGTTTGAGGGAGCTTCACCTAACGTTGATAGCGTACTGAGGGCTGTAGTAGAGGAGGCCAATCTTTGGTGCATGGCAGGAGCCAAGGGGCTCCGTAGCTTGTGGCCATAAGGCTCCCTCCTACGGGTTTTTGGTCGCTGCTAGTCTGCTTAGCAAAATCCTTCAAGTGGTGTGTTTGCCCCGCTAGGGGTTGTATGAGTCGTCTGGACTCTTTGTTTCCTTTCTTCTTAATATAATGATGCGCAGTTCTCCTGCGCGTTCGAGAAAAAAAAGATTCATCTTCTGATTGAACTTTGGTACTTTCAGCCTGATGCATTTCCAAACCTCAAAATTTGAAACATAATCCCAAATTTTGCTGTCTGAATCATGAGTATTTGTTCCTTCAGGAACCACTGCTGAAGATGGAGTTAGAGAATCCTGCACTTATTTCTGGCAACTGGTCACAACTTTGTATAACCTGCAAAGTAAGTAGCGTCCAATTGAGCGGTCCAGTTGTCTCTTTCCTTCATTGATATTCTCATGGATCAGATTTCCTAACTTCATTACAGATAGTCAGACCTGTTCGTTCGAAACATTGCTCTACATGTGATCGTTGTGTGGAGCAGTTTGACCATCACTGCCCCTGGGTATCTAATTGCATCGGAAAGGTATTTTTCCCTGTGATTCTTCTGTACTTGCATAGTTGTGATTTAATGTAGCTGCCTTCTCTTTTGGATTTGAATTAAGACCCTCAAGCAACAAATTCTGAAAACTTGAATTCAGTATATGATCAACAATGAAACATGAAATTTGATAAAGTTGAGACAAAAGGTTATGGTTCTCTCTAAGAAAATTACTGAATTACTTAATGTCACATTAGAAAGAGAATTATGGTCACTGTTTGCTGTTTCATATACGCCCTTTCTTTGTAATTCATTGTTTCTTGAAATATCATTTTGTTCTTTGGTCTGATCTATTGTGAACTATAACTGCAGAAGAATAAATGGGAATTCTTCATGTTCCTCGCTCTAGAAGTTTTTGCTATGATCATTACTGGCTCTGCTGCCATTATGAGTAATGTCGTGAGTCCTTTATCCTTACAATTTACATTTGAAGTTGTCGGTGATTCATTGCTGTTCTCGTTGCAGGAATTGTTAGGGATCCAGATTCTCCATCATCCTTTGGAGCTTGGATATATTATTCTGTGTTTCAGCATCCTGGGGTGGCTTCATTTCTTGCAATGGATTTTTTCCTTTTCTTTGGCGTTGCAGTTCTAACAATTGTTCAAGCGTCGCAGGTATGTTGAATATACCATGTTACTTTTTTTTTCCAGTGTGCTTTAATTTTGTTTGTACAGCCGAAAATATTGTTTGCTCACTAACTGGAACATCGACTTTCATTAAAACGTCATGAACTTGGAAAGCACACTGTTACTGTCTCCATTTTTGTTTACCATTGAAATATCTGAAGCTATGCCATTTTCAGCTCGTTCATGGTTCACAAGCGTGTGGCTTCTGATACTATATACTAACAATAGTATTGATCATGGCTTCAAACTCTAATATATCAAGAATAAAACTGCAGTTTTGTTTTGGACTGTTATGAAGGTCAAGAATTCAGTTAGCTTTATGTGATTTTCCACGGAGGATGGTGCCTTACATCTTATACTAACCTGTCCATCAATCCATCATACATAAAACGCATACCTGCATCTACTGTTTTTTACTGTGTTCATGCCTTGCCTCCATCTTATTTGTAGATAGCAAGGAACATTACAACAAACGAGATGGCAAATTCCATGAGGTATGCCTATCTCAGAGGCCCAGGTGGCAGATTCAGAAACCCCTTTGATCACGGGATTCGCAAGAACTGCTCTGACTTCTTGCTAAATGGATACAATGAGGACATTGAACGGCTAGAACAGACATCGCACACTGATGAGGAAATGGGAATGATACAGATGACAAGTGCCGTCTCGCAGAATGGTGACAACCCTTTACATCATAGTAATGGCACTGACCATAACTGCACTGATTCACAAGCAAACTCAAAACCTCAAAGTCTGGGTTCGTCTCAGTGTTGTGACCACAGCAAGAGGACTGATAGGACACCTTTGGGCCTAGGATTGGGCCTTGGGCGAAACAGTGCATCCCGGCAGTATGTTCGGTCTCTTATCCCATTGTGATCCTTCAGTTGGAGATCATGTGTTTATTCCACTGTAGATTGTATGTATTCACTGCTCAGGCTCCATCTTTTGTAATCTGCTCTAAACATGATTTACCATACAGCATTGGCTGGGCAGTGTTAACATTTTTGGGCCATTAGCTCTGGAACACCCAGATATATCAACTGCTGTAGTTTTGTGGTGAACACAGAGAAGGTGATTAAGTAAAGGCAGCGAGTTGGCTCGCGAATATCAGCTAATCTGCAGTTCAAAAATATCAGAGCGCTTGTCAAGAAAGGATAGCAGTTATGTCAGATGCAGCAGCATGTGTCTTCACAATTGTTATGTACATCAGGTTTAGTGGTACCCCCATTGTTGATCATTACACGAGTTTGGAAAATGTAGCTGCAAACCGAGAAAATTGTAAATTGATTAGTAAGCTTACCGTAGCACAAAGTATCTTCATATTTCTCATGCATTTTTGGGTCTATTGTTATGACTTACGAGCCACAGAAAGATCTTGTGGTCTTCCGTTGTGGGTACCTAGTTGTAGTTGGTCTGGTTATGGTACTGGTGGTTCATGATGTTGTGACTGTTTGAGTGCTTCAGAGCTTAGGATATTGTATTATTGTTGTTGTTACGAACTGATTTTGAAATCGGAAACTTTATGGCGGAGGAAGCTGTCTGGAACCGTGTCATGACTCCATCTTTTCTTGTCACTTGGGCTTCTGTCTCTAGCTTACATATAAAAGGAACCTTCATTACTGTTGCTATAACTTTTCTAAGCTATTGCTATTCTTTAGCTGGAATTAGCATGTTTGTATAAATTTCTAATCGACGCCTTGATGTTGAGAGGTTGATAAGTTCGTGCAGTTTACAGAAGTACTGTGCTTCAATTTTATTCGTGGACCCTTCCTAATGTGCTTAGTGATACAAATACAGTGTCTTCTGACCACTAGTGTTATCTCCATATCATAGTACCCGGATGACGTGTCTATTAACGTCACGTTTTTTTGACCGATCTAGTGGAAATGTAAAATCAAGCAGTGGTGAAAATTTGATTGTCATCTGAGTAACGAAACGAAAAGTGTCGAGAAAAAGAGAAAACACTACTAGTATCTTTGAAAAATGAAAAAAATAAACAAGACGCATGCACTCACTTCTATGAACGCACACCCTACCCCTATGAGGGGTGCCTTCGTAGAACTGGGTTGGACCGGCATCTCGAGATTCACGAAGTCATCACAGGCGTCTCGCTGTTGATGGGGACGTCGCCTACCACCGAAAGAACAAAGCCATTAAATCATGCAAACACCCGTGCCAAGTCGAGGACGAACCCGGTGGGCAAGTTGGAACATAACCAGCTGAGCAACGCTGAGTTCATGCTAATAATTTAAAATGGAAAAGATATTCGACAAGATTTAGGGGCTGATTGGACTAAGGCCTTAAGTGGGCAGGCCAAACTTTGACCACATTTTGACCGTATTTGATTTTAAATTAAAATTACACTATACAACATAATTTTCATTTATATGGTTTATTTATCTATGCTTAAACCATATAAATGAGTAGTTTGTTGTTTGGCTAAATTTTAATTTATGGTCAAATCGTGGCCAAAGTTTAACCTGGGCACTCAAGGCGTTGATCCAATCAGCCCGTTAAGCTCGGCCCAACCCCGGGAGCTCCCAACCCAACCCACCTCGCACGGCCAAGGGCCAGCCCAACCCACGTTGCCCGAACCGACCAAACTGACCTACCCGGACATCCTTGCCCCCCGGCCCCCGCCTTCCGCCGCCGCGCTGCCTCCGCGCTCCCAAACCCCACTCTTAAACCCTCGCCGCCGGCACGCCCGCCTTGCTCGTCTCCTACGAAGCGAAACCCTAGGAAAACAGCAGCCGGAGGAGGAGGAGGAGGAGGAGGACGCGCCGCCGCTTCCCGGGAGGGAGAGGGAGAGAAGGATGGGGATTTTCGAGCCGTTCCGCGCGATCGGGTACATAACGGCCGCCGGCGTGCCCTTCTCCGTGCAGCGCCTCGGCTCCGAGACCTTCGTCACCGTCAGCGTCGGCAAGGCCTTCCACGTGTACAACGTAAGCCGCCAACCTACTAGCACGCACCCGTTTCTGTCGCCGTTGGAAAACAACTTTGGTCAGGTGCCGGTGGTTTGGAGTAGCATGCCTCGTGACCTTACAGGAGCCTATTTCTCTGCTGGAATTTAGGAATGTGAATATTAGGAGTAACTGAATCGTACCAGCTTAATCTTGTTTGGAGCTCTTCGGAAGTACAGAGTTTACCTACTCCCTTACTGGTTGCTTCTAGGGGATAACTGTAGTCAATCGAGATATGTGATGTCCATTCGAGCCTTGTTCTGTGATTCTGTCTTTCTTCCTCGCATTACATTCCTCCTTTACTACCAATTTTTACTTCACAAACTAAGTTTTGCTCCTTTTGTTCTGCAGTGTGCTAAGCTGAACTTGGTTCTTGCTGGTAAGGTTTTCATTTCATGATCCTGCTTAAAAAATTATTATTCATTTTCCTGTTGTTTATGAGTATCTTCATATGATCAAAGGACCCCAACTGCCCAAGAAGATCCGCGCTCTTGCATCCTACAGGGATTATACATTTGCTGCATATGGAAATGATGTCGCAGTTTTCAGACGGACTGACCAGGTAAGGAATGTATTTTGTACTGTATTGTGCTAGCGTTGCCTGAATTTGTGTCATCCACCAACCATGTTAATTATATTGCTCTCTGAGGCTGCACACACTTTCTTCATTGGAAGGCTTGTGCATTACTTTCTATTTAGAAAACAGTCAATGCGTGCTAATTTTGTCCAAGTTAGAATTTGGGGGTAGTGCTTATAACATGTCCATTTACAAACTTATAAATGGAGATACATGTCACCATGCATGTTGTATGTCCATCAGATGCTACTTAGACAAAGAAAGGTGGTTACTTGTTTGGAGTATACATCATTTATGCGCTCTAACATTCTCTTTTAATCAGGTGGTTACTTGGAGTAGACATAAAGAAAAGGTTAACATGCTATACCTGTTTGGAGAATACATTCTAAGTGCAGATATTAAAGGTAATATATTCATCTGGGCGTTCAAAGGAGCAGAACCAAACTGTGAGCCAGTTGGAAGCATATCGTTAGGAGACAAGTTTACTCCAACTTGTATCATGCATCCTGATACCTATCTAAATAAGGTGTTTGAAGCTATCTTGAAGTTTTACTTTTGCATTTCAAACATCTGTGCATTCTGTTGGTTATCGGTTAACTAGTATGTTTCTACATCAGGTAATTGTTAGTAGCGAAGAAGGGCCCTTGCAGCTGTGGAATATCAGCACTAAGAAAAAATTGTATGATTTCAAGGGTTGGAACTCACCAGTTCGTTGTTGTGTCTCTTCGCCTGCCCTGGATGTTGTTGCTGTCGGATGCTCTGATGGAACAGTTCATGTTCATAATATACGATATGATGAAGAATTGATGTCTTTCAACCATCAGATTCGTGGTGCTGTGACTGCACTCTCATTTCGAACAGGTGATTTGATCAACATATTGTAAGAAACAGTTTTTTATTAATGTTTACAGTTAATCACATCGTTACAAGAACAAAAAACTAGTCCCTAAACTTTCTAATCATTTCATTATTATATCAAATTTTAGTTGACATAAGTCCCACCCAATTAGTTAATACCTGAGATCCATCTCAGCAAGTATACCTACTAATTATCATTGACTGGATTTTGTTCTTTGATTGTTTGGAAATGTAAGCTTGACAAGATTTTAAGGATACAGTACCTATTGAAGACCTCTCCCTAGTTTGAATCAAACAGCAGTGTCTTGTCGATATTTATTTTGTAAAATTGTTTAGTGCACTTTAGGTTATTATGGAAACACATCTGAATTTTCTTATCGATTGCGTAGATGCTTCCCTGACATAAAAAAATTGTCTTATCTGGATAGCTTCGACTTTCCATTGTAGTAATACACAGGTTGCATTATGTAAGGGTTAATACATGGTTCACTTTTGTATCTCAGACTAGCTAAAGGGCTCTTTCTCTAATTTACCTTTTCCCAGATGGGCAACCCCTTCTGGCCTCTGGAGGTTCTTCTGGCGTTATCAGTATATGGAATCTTGAGAAGAGACGGCTACACTCTGTGATTAGGGAGGCGCATGATGGTTCTATAGTTTCACTTCACTTTTTTGCGAATGAACCTATTTTGATGAGCTCAGCTACTGATAATTCAATTAAAGTACGTGCCTATTTTTGCTTTCACGATTCAGCACCTGACATTGCATTTAGTGACAATGACCCACAAAAATAGTAAAATGCAATAAGGTAGAAAACTGTATGCAGGGCATACTTACCCAACTTCACATCAGCTGTCCAATCACTTGGAAATTGCAAACATTTGCTTGCTTTATCTTTGCAATGGTTCAGTGCACTGAAATTGTGCTGGCCATTATGCCCCACTCCTAGTATTTTCCTGCATGTTTGCAATATTTTAGTGGCAGGTTGTTAGCGTGCCTTACCTACGTATTTTAGTGTGGGTGGGGGCAACAAGAATCTTTATTCTAGCAACTAGCGTCCAGTTTGATAGCCTGCTAATAAGTGATTAAGTGCTGGTAACAAAATAACCAAGAAAGAAACTTACAACTTTCTTCCCAATGTAAACTGCTTAGGGTGCACTTTTTGGCTGACGCGGAGAAGAGAAGTAATCTATCTAGCAACCAAACAATCTCCAGTCTATTTCTCGTAGCGTGAGGAGATGTGAGAGCATATTGGGACCCACTGCTTGCTTGTAGGAGAGGGTGTACAATATAGTATCTTTTTTTTTCTTCTCTGAGTGTTTTCAAGTCGTCTGATGAATCGCGATTAAGCGGTCAAGTCGGTCCTTCCTGCATTTTTGCAATATTTTAGTGGCAGGTTGTTAGCGTGCCTTACCTATGTATTTTAGTGTGGGTGGGGGCAACAAGAATCTTTATTCTAGCAACTAGCGTCCAGCTTGATAGCCTGCTAATAAGTGATTAAGTGCTGGTAACAAAATAACCAAGAAAGAAACTTACAACTTTCTTCCCAATGTAAGCTGCTTAGGGTGCACTTTTTGGCTGACGCGGAGAAGAGAAGTAATCTATCTAGCAACCAAACAATCTCCAGTCTATTTCTCGTAGCGTGAGGAGACGTGAGAGCATATTGGGACCCACTGCTTGCATGTAGGAGAGGGTGTACAAGACAGTATCTTTTTTTCTTCTCCGAGTGTTTTCAAGTCGTCCGATGAATCGGGATTAAGCGGTCCTCCGCGCTCGGGCTAGTCGGCCGATTAATCGCCTAGTTGGAACTTGAAAACACTTCCCTCACTTCCAACTTAGCTAGATACATAACTAGCACCGTTGGGGACGCCCTTATTACCAAGTTTAATTTTCTAGTCCTAATCTGATATATGCTCTACCAGATGTGGATATTTGACAGTAATGATGGAGATGCTCGTCTGTTACGATTTCGAAGTGGTCACAGCGCTCCGCCTAGATGCATAAGGTGACGATTTCTCTCCAATTTGTGTCATGACTTTTGCTTTTAATTGTTTGTGCTTTTGCTGAGTCAAACCTTTTTGTTGTTAGATTCTATGGTAATGGTAAATGCATATTATCTGCTGGCCAAGATCGTGCCTTTCGACTTTTCTCAGTCGTTCAGGTAACTAGTTGCATCTCAATTTTGTACTGCTTTTATTATAAGAACCTCTCAAATACGTTGTTTAATCTAGGAGGGGTATGGTTTTCCTTTTTCTAGTAGATTTACATGCTTGTAGTTAATGTTTTGATTTTTTCCTCTGCTTGTTACATAACCTCTTATCTTTGGGCATTCAATCATTACTGGTACTGTTTAAGGAAATCAGTGGTAAATTGATAAATGTTTTTTCCCTGAATGTTCTTTTCTGGTGTATTTTCCCATTTCTCTTTCTAGTTTCTGTTGAATGAAAATGAAAATTCTAGTCACTGGATGGCTATACAGAATCCTGCATTTTTTTTCTTCTTACCAGGTTCATTTGCTATTTTGCCTTTTTGAACCAAAAACTTAATGTGCTCATCTTTTAAATCCTGATAAAGAAACTTTTCTTAACAGGATCAACAAAGTAGGGAGCTTTCTCAGCGCCATGTATCAAAAAGAGCAAAAAGGCTTAGAGTAAAGGTGCAACTCGTTTTGGTTTAGTTACTTCATTCAAATTCCTTCCCCCCTTATTTAGGTATTGAAAAAGTTCCTTTTTCCTGCAGGAAGAAGAGATCAAGCTAAAACCAGTTATTACATTTGACTGCGGTAATAATTTTTTGTTTATTGCAAACATTTCTGAATAGTATGCTAACATTATAGAAGGCAAATTCGCTGGTGTCCAGGGGAGCCAGCATCCCATATTGATTAATCCACATGTTTCATTGTTTAAAAAATACACAAAAATATCATGCACATAGACACATAATGTGAAGTAAACCTGCAGAAATTCACTTCCTTATTCACCTTTGATATCATGAGTCAAAAAATACAAGTGGAACCGCTATCATTTACAACTTTATATGCCGTTTCTTGATGTATAGGATAAAATGGAACTTGTATCTTGGAGGTTGACTTAACTTTATGTTTATAGGACAAATGATCTCAGTGTAGTCGCTTTTTAGTCCCCCATGAATGTTATGATCATGCTGCTAAGGTTACGACTTCAGTTTATCAAGGTCTGGTAGAAGAAATTATAACATCCGATGGTTTCCAGTAGGGGCCTTCCAATGTTGCCTATCTTGTTGTTTGTAAGATATCAGACCATGGCAGTGGCAGGCATGTTGCCTGGCTCTCATGGCATTGTAAGTTCTATCCAGAAAGTTGTTTCATGTGCCACTTTTGAATTGGGCCGTTTGCTTGCTTGTTATGCAGCAAACTAGCTATATGTAGAGGTTATCTACCTAACCTGCCACTGCCAATGGCACAGCACCACACTGCTATCACCTAGCTGGGTTAGTAAAATTTGTTTCTGAGATGATAGTTCTACATCTTTGACCTGTAAGCTGGTATTTTACAATTTGGCATGTGTTCTTCTGTAACTCTGTTTATATGCCTGTCTATGCAAATCATACCTTTAGACTGAGTAAACCCCTCCTTTTCAGCTGAGATACGTGCACGTGACTGGTGTAATGTTGTTACATGCCACATGGATACTCCACAGGCATATGTATGGCGTCTTCAGAACTTTGTTATTGGTGAACATATTTTAACACCATCATCAGCCACTGTGACACCAATTAAGGTAATGCATGCTTTTGAAGTTTTACATCTATGAATTTTTCACTGTGAAATAAAAATTCTAAAAATTCAAGGTTAATTGCTAAAAGTATGCCTTGTTTGTTTTTTAAGTGCCTTTTTCTGTTTCTCACAGGCTTGTGTGATAAGTGCATGTGGTAATTTTACTATATTGGGCACTGAAGGTGGTTGGATCGAAAAATTTAACCTTCAATCAGGGATTAGTCGTGGTAGTTACATTGACACTTCGTTGGCTATGGGCCAATGTGCACATGATGGAGAAGTTGTTGGACTAGCTTGCGACGCCACAAATGGCTCTCTGATTAGTGCTGGATACCATGGTGACATTAAGGTATGATCCTCCTCGTTGGTGTACTGTACCATGTTTGATTTGTGTGTGAGCAGCCATATACTTTACATAGAATTATATGCTTCATTTTTCTTGTGTCATATCAACTGGTTAAATTGTTTCCTTAAATATTCCGTTTAGTTTGTTTAATCCTACAATCAAGAATAGCTTTTTAAATCGATGTACTCACTTGAATTTTTCTTTATAGGTCTTGAGTGAAATTTCCGACACAATTATATTAACTATAAAATTGTCTATCTTGCAGGTGTGGGATTTTAAAACCTGCAAGTTGAAATCCAGATTGGATGTTGGTAAATCTGTCACTAAGATTTCATATCACCGGGCAAATGGTAGCATACTGGTGTTCAAAATATTTGGTATGCCCATGCAGAATTTTCAGAAAAATAACAACAATTTGCTATTTATGCAGGTCTTCTTGCTACAGTAGCAGAGGATATGCTACTTATATTGTTTGACACAGTAGCCATGAAAATGGTTCGTAGATTTGAAGGACATACAGACCGTATCACTGATTTGTGCTTCAGTGAGGATGGAAAATGGCTCATCTCGTCTAGTATGGATGGGACTCTTAGGATTTGGGACATCAGTTTAGCAAGGCAGATAGATGCGATGCATGTGGATATATCTATAACATCTATCTCCATGTCTCCGAATATGGACGTGTTGGCGACCACTCATGTTGATCAAAATGGTGTCTACCTCTGGTAGGTTTTTGTTTCATATCAGTTTATTTTGTAGATATATTAGTTTAGAAAAATGAATCATAAGATGAGCCTTCCAGCTGGTGCAATCTCCACAAATCATTGATCATCTCATTTAGGCAGCTGAATAGTATTAGCAGTTCATCCTGTTTCAACATATGCCCCAAATTAGAGTTGTCTAGTCTCTAGTGTAGCATGCAATTGTGTATGCCATATGGATCATGGTACATAGTGTTCTTCTGTTTTTATTTAGTCTCATACTTCTTCTGTTATAAATTTGACAGGATTAATCAATCTTTATTCTCAGTCTCAACAAATACTGAAAATTATGTGAGTGGTAAACATGTGCGAAACGTATCTTTACCAGCTGTTTCATCAACAGAAAGATCCGACGAAGAACAAGTTCATAATTCAGGAGACTCATATCAGTCCAATATTAAACCTTTTGTCATAATGGATCATCAAATACCCAATCTAATCACCCTCTCCTTGCTTCCAAGGAGTCAATGGCAAAGTTTGACAAATCTTGACATTATAAAGGTAACATACTTGTCTTCGTTTTGAGTTTCAGATTTCTGCATTGGAAAGTGATGAATTATGTGTCCTGTGTTACTTGTTTGCTTTTTAATAAGGTCGTTTTGTGTTACTTGTTAGGAAACCATATCTAAGTCCTATTTTTTTTATACCTTGTCTTTAGGTTCGCAACAAACCAATTGAGCCACCTAAAAAACCTGAGAAGGCACCGTTCTTCTTGCCCTCAGTTCCATCCCTTTCTGGGGAGATATTATTTGAGACCCCTGCCAGCACTAAAGAAACAGACAGCAATACCACTGAGTTGACAAGTCATAAGAAGATGGCTGAACTCTCCTCTTACTTCAGTCAGCTGTTGCAATCTTGTGGAGAAACAAAGAACTGTGAGTATTTATTAGTATCTTTGCTCAAATAAATTTTCCTTAATAATACTTGTAGGCTTAGCTTATTAATCCTCTAAGAAGTTGCTGTCATTTTGCCACTAGTGTTTAGAATGTGTAAACCTGATTGGTTCAGAATATGTATATCTGATCTTCTAACTTTTTTTTTTGCGGGTATATCTGATCTTCTAACCATCATACACAACCAGAAAGAATGCTAAATTGGAGATACTCCATACATCTCACCGTGTACAGGCTGATGCTCGTGATTGTAAGCGCTGACTTTGAATCTATTTTGCAGATTCGGCTTTTACTGACTACCTGAAAGGTCTGTCACCATCATCTTTAGATATGGAACTACGGATGCTACAGATAATAGATGATGAAGACTCAGAAGATCTGGAGCAGAGACCTGAGCTCCAGTCTATTTCATCGCTGTTGGATTATTTCATTCATGAACTTTCCTGCAGGAACAACTTTGAGTTTGTCCAGGCTGTTCTGAAATTATTTTTGAAGGTATATATATAAAGTGTATTGTTCAGGCTTGTTTAAAATTATGTTGAAAGGCATGCGAGCATATACCATCTTAAACCATCTAGTTTGTACTTAGAAATTTATCTTTCTCGGATGCAGATACATGGTGAAACAATACGGCGGCACTCGATGCTTCAGAGTAAAGTGAAGAAGCTTCTTGAGGTCCAGAGCTTAGTTTGGCAGAAGATAGATAAGATTTTTCAGAGTGCAAGATGCATGGTTACATTCCTCAGCAACTCGCAATTTTAGTAGCAGGTAATTTATTATCGGGGATATATCCGGTGCAATCAAACTTATGGTGCAATCATCGTGTAATCTTACTAAGAAAAATTTCAAAAAAATTCTGAAAAAAAATCATGAATGTACATCTCAGCCTATCCCATCTATATATAAAAATTCATGGTCAAATTCATCCTACTCTAGCCGTTACGAAAATGACAAATTTCTGACAAACAGTAATAGTTCAAATGCGCCTTAAATTTGTCATTTTCGTAATATAGATGGGGTAGGCTAAGATGTACATTCATAATTTTTTTTAGGATTTTTTGAAACTTTTCTCAGTAAGATTGTACGGTGATTGCACCATAAGCTTGATTGCACCGGATATATCCTCTTTATTATCATTTTGTTTTGTCAATCGAGTGGACGTCAATTACTGATTGGTTAAGTTTTGGCCTTACCTGCAATGTCGCATTAGTTGGATCTAGAACATTTTTAGAGCTCGACTTAGTGACATTGTTATTGTCTAGTTCAGCTTCTTTTAGTACCGTGGAAATTGCTTCTTCTGCAACTCATTGTTCCTTTTTTCTCTTGTCCCTAAATTGGTCAGCTCTCTACATACCAGGGGATGCATGGTGTGTCAATAGTTGCGGTTGGTGGTGCAACTGTGCCTTAGCTACTGCAGGGAATTGTAGGTTGTAGCCCACTGGATCGAGCCGTTGATGGTTTTCATTGGGTTTTGCAGATGACAGGAAAAAAAGAATTTGCTCGTTCACATAGGTACTGGAGCATCGTTGAGCAGGCTGTTGTATTATTCTTTCCTTGTCACTGTCCTAACAGTAAAGCTGCAAGCCTGCAAGGAGTTCAATTGGTATATAACAGCAATAGATGCCAAAGGACTCCATATCTTGATGTAACAATTTTGTAGTCTTTATGTTTGTGTCATATCCTTCTTGTAACAAACTGATGAATCAAATCCGTTTTCCAAAAAAAAAAAGCGATGGCTTTCCGTGAACCAATTCCACTCATCTTCTGTGTTGCTGTTGGTGGGAATTTCATTTACATTTTTACTATTGCAAGTACTATCTCCGTTCTTAAATATTTATCTCTGTTCTCAAATATTTGTTGCTGACTCATTTTTGAACTAAAAAAGCCTCAAACGAAAAAAAAAAAGGAGGGACGTGTTTATGTTCTCAAATCTTGGATTATTGGGTGAACATTGAAAATGTAGCAAAATTTTCAAATATATTAGAAACAACATGTAGAAGCCTTTTTTTTAGAATCTTCAAAAAAATCGCTGCTATAGGTTATGTGCTTTTGTACATATAAATGTAAATGTCAAGACCAAACTTGGATCCTGTTCATAAAACAAGAGCCCTCATATCCAGGTCTAGTTTTATGAGCATAAAACACCCTCCAACAATTCTCCAAAGTCTTAACCTAATCCTATATTTAGTAGTGCGTACATATTATAGCACCTTCCCTGGGTATATTTGCATACAGCATACATGCCTATTGTCGGAGCCCGCAACAGTTTTGCATTTCTCCCTCAGTTCCAAACAGTCCAGGGGAATGTTGAACAATTTTCAGAGCTTTTGGACTGGTAGTAAGAAAACATCATGTGTTCTATGCAAAAATTGCCTTGCATACAGGTTTAATCCGATATGAAAATTATGTAGGAATCATATGTTCCAAACAGCCTAACTTTAATCTCATGAAGTACATCTTCTCTGAAGGTAAAATGTATCTAACATCGTATATAATCAAATTTATAGATCAAAGAGTCTGTTCCTAGTACAAAAGAAATTTCCTCAAGAACGGTTGAATGTTAAACTCTAAAGATAAAACATATCTGACATCCCGAGGTTCTCAAATGGTATCATTGCTGACTAGTGCAGAGCGATCATGCTTACACGACCTGTATGTCTGTCTGTTACGACACACCATGTGTCATAGTGCAAAGCTTTTCTCCAAGCCTAGCTACCAAATTGTTCATCTTCAACAGATAATTCAAACTTACTCTTCAGGGTGTACGCATTTCCAACAACTCCGATAACACTAATGACTATGGCCACCCCCAGCAGCCTAAGTGACAGGAGCCTCTCTCCATGCCCCAAGCGTTTCCTTGTCCAGCCTCAATGTTCTCGAGGCTGGGAACATGAAACCCAACCAAAGCCAACCCTGTGGTCACACCAGTGAACTTGAAGGCCACCAAGATATTGGGTATCATTGTTGAGGCGAAGTATAAATGAGCACCAAGAGGGCAAGAGAAACATTGTAATGCGAGGGCCTTCGTCTTTCTGCTGGGGGTTGGCGGCTCTCCGAAAGATCAGTTAATCCACCTCAAATTTTAAGAATTTTCGGAAGCTTATAGGTTAAGTATCTCTCATATGTAATCTTATTTTGCACCTCAAATCTTGATAATTTGAAAGCTGTTATTTAATAATTTTTGTAAGTTATCAACATTTACTATGTTTGCCAGATTAGAAACACTACCCCCTCGGTTCCAAAATGCAGGACATTTTTGTTTTGTTTAAGTCCTCTAACTTTAAATAAGTTTATAGAAAAACATATCGACATCTAAAATATTAATAAATGCCCTATAATATGTATGGTAGATTTAAGGAAACTAATTGGATGTTGTAGATGTTTATCCAGGCGTCAAGAGAAGGCTGATTGTAAGAAAACATCATGTGTTCCATTAAATTTTCTCATTTTATATACATATTTCGTCTCATATGAAAATTCTGTAGGAATCATATGTTCCAAACAGGCTAGTTTTCATGTGAGAAAGTACATCTTCGCAGTACAACAGAACCGGCTTTTCAGGCTACCTTGAGAAAAAAAAATGACTCCAGATGTTAAGAGTATATAATCAAATTGATAGATCAAAGAATCTGTTCCCCAGTACAAAAGGAATTCCATCAAGAACAGTTTGATGTTAAACCTCTGAAGGTAAAAATGTATCTGACATCCTAAGGTTCTCTCAAATAGTATCATCGTTGACTAGTGTATAGCAACCATGCTTCCACGATCTGTATACTTGTCTGTCGCACACACCATGTGCCATGGTGTGAAGCTTCCTCTAAGCCTAGCTACCAACTTGTTCATCCTTGAGAGATCACTCAGACTTACTCTTCAGCGTGTATACATTTCCAACAACTCCAATAACACTAACGACTATTGACAGCCCCAGCAACCCAAGTGACAGGAGTCTCTCTCCATGCCCCAAGCGACTCCCTTCTTTGTCCAGCCTTAATGCTACCAAGGCTGGGAACATGAACCCCAAAGCCAGCCCCGTCGTCGCACCAGTGAACTTGAAGGCCATCCATATATTGGGTATCATTGTCGAGACAAGATAAATGAGCGCCAGGATAACCACAGTCAATGTGAGGGTCTTCTTTCTGCTGGGAGTTGCCAGCTCCCCAAAGATCAGTGAATCCACCGTCTGCCTGAGCGAGAAGTGGACAACCGGAAAGACGAGCACCAGGTGGATAACATACCCAATCCTGACAATGTAGTTGAGCACCGAGCTGAATCTGATCCCAAGATCCTTGTCGAAATTGGTGAGCACGTCAGACTCCGTGTCCTCACCAAACAAGAGGTACCCTGAGAGGGCAGTAAGGGCATAAACCACTACACATAACACAGTGCTGATTCTCCCAACCTTGTACATGTTCTTGGGTGTCTTCTCCTTAAGCTCATTGTAGATGGGCTGGACATTGAAGTGGCATATGTAGGCGTTTGTCATGATTGGTATCACAACAAGCAGGTCTAGCATCGCTGCACGTGAGCTGAAATCTGGCCCCATTCTTGGCATACTGATCTTACCCTCGGCGATCTTGATCAATGCAATGATGCAGGAGACAACCACAAACACGACTGCAAGGGCAACTGATGCAGCAGACGTCAGGCTCAGTGAGTCAATCTTCTCTAGTGCGCACAATGGTGCAAGGAAGATCACAAGAACCACCAAGATCAGCAGCTTTCGGTTATCCCACTCGCCATGACCAATCAACTGATCCATGACGCCGATGTGCTTCAGTGACCCGGACATCACGTCTCCGATGATAATCAGGTACACCACCAGGACTCCTGCATTGTTGATGATGACACACATCTGCGCCACGATGCTCGCCGGCCGGCCCAGCGCCCTGTGCACGACCTCGCCGTACGACAGCGCGCGGCAGTAGGCCGAGAACCTGACGAGCAGCTCGATGGTTATCTCGGACAGGATCCCCATGACCAGGATCGAGACGAGCCCCACGGCGACGCCAAGTACCTTCATGGTGGCTGGGAGCGCCATAATGCCGGCGCCGATGATGGAGGTCGCGAGGTTGAACACCGCATCGGGCACGCTGGACCCTTCGGGCGGCCCAGCGGGGCCGTCGCCGATGAGCGGCAGCTCGTCGTGCTCTCCGCCGCCGTCCTCCACCTCGCCCAAGAACGAATCTTGCTTGGAGATCTTGGCGTGGCCGTTGAGGACGCCATTGGCGGCGGCATTAGATTTGACGCCGTTGGATTGGAGCTCGATGGACGGGGAGGTCAATGGGAGCGCCGAGTAATTCGTATTCATCTTGCCTCCCAGTGCATCAAAGATGATGGATCAGAAAGCCAACAGCAAGATGGGAAATTATTTGGCAAGACCAGAAGAACAGATTTTTGTTGGCAGGAAAATAGGGTCCAATGCCTCACCCAATCTGCAGCTCCAAGAAAGATGGAAAATTACTCAGAAAATACGGTGGGCAATGGCGACTCTTGCCACGGAAAGCAACTCCTTTCTCTGCCCCTCTCCTAGCGAGATTTGGAAGCCAAAATCAATCTTCTTTGTGGAGAGGATCGGGGGATACAACCGAGAAAGAAGATCAACCTGGTGAGGAATGGCCAGGTGGGGATTCGATTGAGAGGGGGGGTTTGGGGAGTTGAACTATTGAGAGACGAGATCTGAGCTCCCTCCCCCTCTAATACTGGTAGATTTTCTTATTTCTGCTAATTCCCCACTGTTCTTCTCTCTGACGTGAGTACTGCTCAAGAACACGGTCAATTTACGTTAATTCCTAGTACACGCCCACACCAACTAGGGGCTTGGGCTTTGGCTTGTATACACTGACATGTGGGGCTAGAAGTGGAGTGGGACCATGCGGCAGTGAGTGGGTACGCTGGTGATTGGTAAGCATAGTATGGCTTCGCCTCACGCGTCGGCCACATGGGATTTGCGACGCGGGGATACAGCTCTTCGATCTGATTGGCCAGAAATGTGAGCGGGGCCCGCTTGCTGGCAAAGTGGTGCCAACTACCCCTGGGCATGTGGGCCACCTGGAAAAATATCATTCCAAATTCCAATATCTCAGGTAGAATACGACAGCTCGCTTAACTTGAAAACATGCCATCATGTGATGCCATCAAGGAGAATGGAGAATGCGATTTCTTTTTTCAAGAACAAGCTTGACGCTGCAAAAGTGATTTAAATTGGTAATTTGATGCAATGCGCTTAGTGATCCGTTTAATTTTCTGAAATTTCGAAATCGTTTTATTTTATTTAAACGTTCACCTTGGAGTGTCTTGAGAACAGAGGTAAATCCAACCGGGACAATAGAGTTGCAAATGATTTAGCACAACTAGCTAGACGTAATACCCATTCCGCGGTGTGGTTGGGCAAACGGCTGCGTGCGTTGTAGACCTCATAAACTCTTATTGTAAAATATGTTTTACTAGTTAATGTAATTCCCCATCACCCAAAAAAATAGAGGGTAAATCCAACATGGGTCGAGCGGCTCCAGTCACTCCTACCTTGTGCGTAGCCCCATATCAATTGTTTTTTTAAAGGATTTCAATTGTTACGCATGGGTAAAAGAGATGAAATGAGAAAGCACAGAATAGAAGAATAGAAAATGAAGGGGAAGGAAATGGAGAAAAAGGAAGCAGTCAACCCTCGTCATGGATCTAGCACTGCTTGAAACCTTCAACTCGTTCACAAGATAGTCGATTCGTTGGGGAATGGAGCCTATGGAGACATGTTCAGTTGACCAAGTACAGTTCGAAGTTTCTTCGCAGCTGCTTAAAAATATCAAGCCCTACCAGGCTTGTAAGTTGTAAGAACTCTTGTTTGACTACAAGAATGCCTCGGAGTCCACGCTCAGCCATATAGGAGTACTCCGTACATGAGAATTCTCCCGTCCCCGGTCCCCCGTATCGCGATCGCAATCCTGAGAGCATGCAGCCGATCAAATTTCTTATTACAATACCAGGTTGGGTTGTGAAAATTATTGTACATGTACATTAATAAATCTGGGGGAAAAAACTTTTTGTTATATTTTACAGGTTGGAACATATTGTTTCATTAAAGTAAAATGGTCAAAATGTATTTCAGGGAATCGTGTATGTCCAAACTATCACTTGTCACTTGTCAAGAATTAACAAGATATCTTAACATTAAATACCTTTCCATGGGCCCTGAATTGCCTTGATTTACACTAAAAGAACATGCGCCTTTGTTTGATATACACTGAACACATGCTTCCTGGAATTTGTATGGCTGAAAAAACGTAGGAAGGTGATCAACCCATCGTAATAATAAATAATAATTCTCCTGGGCTTCTGTCTGAGTTGCCTTGATTGGCACTAAAAAGCAAGTGTTTTTTTCCGCCAACCTCCTGAGAATTCTTCACACCAGAGCAATAATTTGCTTCCACACATAACTTTCAAGATTGCTGAATTATCCTTTCTATAGACATTGCAGATGCTAGTGTCTCAAAATTGTTTTCTTAACTAATACACAGATACCTTCTCCTTTGTAATCATCATCTATAATTAGGGAGACTGGTAGTCAGCCTGCTTTACAAGGAGCACCCATGCCACTGTAGGATTCATGGGGCAGTCAAGACATGGAGTTGCTCAGTTGCCACTGAGCCTCCAGAATAACAGTTTCTTCTACATCAGGCATACATTATTGGAGGGATATCAAGTTGCAAAATCAAGCAGTTCCTCCTGATCAGGAACGATGGAAATCACCGCTTCTTTTGGAAGTGAATCATCCTCCACAGTGGGTTCTGCCTCTCCAGGCAACTCGTTGCAGTGGATGGAGAGGGTGCGTTTTTCTTGCTGGAACAACCTGCAAGCAGAGCAAGATAATGAGATGAGATATTGTCAAGATTGATTACTAGAAGGCTGCAAGCACTTACGGGTTTTTACAAAGCATCGGGGTTTGAACTGTTACAACATATTTGCAGGAAGAGATCTCCTTGATTGAACTGATCAGTACTGTGGGCTCCGAGCAAACAAATCTGACCTGTTGGAAGGAGGCAGGGTGCGTACAGTCAAGTGTACAGAAGATGGATGTTTGATTATTAATGAAAAATGCATTTACTTGGAAACACATTATCATCCTTTTTTTCTCACCTCGGTTTCCCGGGGTATGTCTGTGAGATCACACATCGTCCCATTTCTGAACAAGTGGACATGATATCTGCAACAAAACAAGGACAGTGTGTTCATTCGAGCGAGCTTAGCACCAAGAATCCATATATATATATATATATATATATATATATATATATATATATATGTCATCCCTCTTTACACTTTCAAGAGATTATACATCACCTCTTAGAAATATCTTTCACATGATGGTCATCGTCAGTCAATTCAGAGGTGCTATTTTCATGGTAAGCAGCAGTAGCATCATCGTCATATTCACCTAGAACATATTCTTGAATAACCTTCAACAAAAGGAACAAAATTTACACACAGTTTCTACAGGTCTAGCAAGTTTAGACTGCATATATGGCGATCTCAATGTATGAAGATGGTACAAAGCTGAGGTTGCAATTATGTTATTCGAAAAAATGGCAAAGTATTTATTTTTTCTGCAGTGTAACTCAGTTCAGAACTCGTTTCCCTTCAAAAGCTAGCAATGCTTAGACTGTAACTCCCCAAGGCTTGTTTGAGATGATGAAAAGAAAGAGTACAAAATCACTATAGTTACAATCATCATGAGCTAAAAGAGAAACAAACTGAATGGGGTGGGGGGGGACTGGGGAGGGGGGCTCTTACCTTCTCACCCTCTACGTGAACCTGTCGGATTTTCCCATGATAACAGAACTCATAGGACCACCAACCTTCATGCTGAGTCAAAATGGCATGATAACCAGATTATTTTCCAAGGCACAAATAGCCATATGCACATGACTACAAATTCATTATGCGTGTGAGCGTCTCTCATGCATAGAGAAAGAATTGCATGCTCACCCTGTACAAACACTGATCCTTGAGAAACTCAAGCAGCTCATCTGGCTCCTTTGGCTTAATTCTCCTATCACTTTCTATTATAACATTGGTCGCATTTAGTGGGAGAACTGACTTCATGGTTTTAGTTTCTTCAACTGGTAGAAAGCATGTATAACGTTTCCCCTCATGGCTAGTCATTGGTAGAGATTCCTGACCATTCTCCTGTTGAACACAGAACACAACATTATTGTCTCTACGATTAAAGGGATTAGGTTCAAATTATGCCAGGCAGCAGACTACAGAGAAGAATGTATGCCGAAAAACTCAAATCAGTATTTTTCCCACAAGAATGACATGAAACTAACAAGATTTAGTATGAGCGTGGTAAGTTAGCACTGCTTGAATTGTAACCATTTGTCTCACAGCCAATCAAAATTTGTAGTAAAGTCAACTTGTTAAAAAATTGCTTGTAAACTTTTTTTAGTATTGATTACAGTTCACTAGAACCTAATATCCATATGACCACACAATCGACTACTATTAAATTAGTTTAGAAGGAAATATAGCTCTTGCTTTGTTACCACTACCAGCGAGGATCGGACGGACAATCTTACCGGATCAAAGGGGGAATCAACAGGATGGAACTCGACGTGGTACCTCGGCTCACGCGAACTCCGCCCAAATGGCACACCTGACGATCAGCATAGCGCTCAGTACTTCAGTTCACTTCAAGCGCGAATCCATGTTCAATAAAACAATAACTGAGGCGAGAATAAGACTATCTAGCCGTCCCCCTCAATCCGTGCGCACTTAAAGGCAGGGCCTTTTCAACCACAAGCTGCTAGATCTGGGCAAGAAAGTTGCAGCGCATGGGCACTAGGCAACCCGCCAACATCGACCTACAGCCGCTTTGCTTTCTTCATTGGAGAAATTAGGCGTCAATAAACCTGGCAAACGCATCGAAGAAGCGGTGGACTCGATGGGTTTAGGAGAGGAGGGGCACGTAGGGACCGCGCTCACCTGTGGTGGTGAAGATCTGGTCGGTTGCCACCGCGCCGGCGACCAGGAGGAACAGCAGCGCGGACACCCGGCCGGCGAAGCCCATCGGAGACGGCAGGCGGATCCTCGCTTCGAGCAGTGGCGGACCCACCAAACCAATGGAAAGAGGTAGGCCGCGCCCTACCTTCCACCGGCGGAGAAACCCTCGCCCCACGAGTTCTCCCCACACCTCCGAGTGCTCCGAGGCTGGGGGACGGTGGCGTCGAGGTCGGAGAAGAAGGGAGAGGCCACAGGGGTATGGACTGATGGGCCTGCTATCTTGAAGTTGGGCCGTCCTAGTGTGCCTAACGAAGGAGAAAAAGCCCAGTCAAAAGTTACCTGGGCTTCCAATCGCTAGGAACAAATCCCATCCGTCCTGGACAAAAACGACTGCCTCGCTGGCAGCACTGACGAAGCTCCAATAAACACAAATACACAACATAGTTTCAAAGCTTTGTTGTTTGGTCCTTGTTGTTTTAGGAAAAATATGTAAAGTTATTATAAAGGATGCCTCCTACTTGATTACGCTTTATCAATGCATTATATATACAACTTACTTCAAGCATAATACTAGCATTGGTGCTATAATAATGGAATACATATTCACATATAGTAGGGAAATGTATCATATGTAGATTGAATACAAGCAAAGTTTAAACATAATCTAAATATGTAAATAGCTGGTCCCATTACCACATTCTCTATAATTTTGTGTAACAACATCATCACGAAACCCACAAAGTCACAAATCAACTCACCATTTACTAGTGCCCTCCCATGTCTTCCATCATTTTCTATGATGGCATATTTAGAATGCAGGAATTTCACAGGAATTCCACAGAAATCAGTTCAATTTTCCAAGAAAAACGTAGAAATGGAGAAATAATCCTTCATTCCAAACAGACGCTACACTCGCACTCAAAATCCTCCAAAGCAATGCACGAGGTATATATCATTGTAGTAAATTGGGTGGCATTTCTTGTACTGCTATAAACATACTAGTATGCTACTACTACTATTTGTTGTTCTTTTTTTTTTTTTTTTTGAGGTAACAGGAGGGGGATCCCCTACTGATTTATATAAATATAGTAAAAAGAAAAATACAAGGCCTTGTATTTGTTGTTGGTGCATTCCACTCTGTGCTACCTTAAAAATCATGCGAATCTGCCACTGGCTTCGAGAACCTTGACGACTTCACTTTATTGCCAGTGCATTTGACATGTTGCAATCGAGCCTTGGAGATCGGTGCGGTCGAGGAGCCGATCGAGCGAGAATAGCTTTGAGCCTTAAAAAAACGTGTTTACGTCTTTTTAGGATCATTTTACAGAATCGGCCAAAAACAATGTACATTACCTACAGCTGCCTGCCGTGTCCTAGACTTATGCTTCATTAACTGCTAATCTCAGGTAGATAAGATAGACGTATTGGTACATGGTACGGTCAAAGTATACCAAACCCAGTAAAAATGGGTCTTGCGATATACATTGTGAAATAATAATCTAGATTTGCATATTGTCAAAAGGTTGAAACAAAACCGCCTGCAATTTAGGGACCAGAATTAAAATAGTAATATCTCTATTTTTGAATATATGTCGCCGACTAGTTCAATTTCGAGAGAAAAAATATTAAAAAGAATAGAGAACGGAGGGAGTATTTTGTACGGTTAGTTAAATAAAATGTATGTTTTGGAAGGCAGCCCTGAGTAGCAAATATTCGATTCTGCTATTGACACGGCAGCACTCAATGTTTAGCACGGGCAGTGGCGGAGCGTGAGTCCAACAAAAGGGGGGGGGGGGGCGCAATCAAAGATGTGCATTGCTGTCATTGCACATCTGACAGGACCTACGCTCAGTATGTGACAGGATCTACGCTCAGTACATGGTGATCCTGCTGAAATCGTAGTGCCTTGTGAGTCTGACTGCTGTCACTATTGCTTTTACCTGCTTCGGCACATAAAAATAGGTATAAAAGCAGACTTGCGGGTTGCGCAACGCGGAGGAAGCAGGGGCCATGGCCCAGTTTCGCCTCCACTACGCTCCGCCCCTGAGCACGGGTGCAATGCATGTTTTCTTCCCATTACATTTATGTCCGTGCGCTGATATGGAAACCAAAAAATTATCAATACGATCAATGTATTGCGGCAACATTAAGCAATGCCGAGTGTAAGAGGATAGGTTGATCCCTTGTGGAAAACCGTTAACCCTAAATGAACGCTAAGTCAATGCTTCAGACGTCTAATAGTTTATACGTTTTTGGATGCCCAGAAGAGATTTCGTTTAGAACAAAACAATATGACGCGGCTACTATAATATACAAATGTTTGATATGGTTGATTTTTTTTTTCCAAAACTTTGATTTTTTATATTATTCAAAAAGTTTATTTGAATATAAAATTTATAAGTCATGATCAAAATATCTTTAAGTGATAAAATTTTTTCGATAAGATACATTGTAAACCTTTTTCCAATAATGCGAAGGATTAATTTTTTTAAAAAGTCAATCGTGACATTAAGACCATCTCCAGCGGAGTAGAGTCCAAACATTGTAGCGCTACTGTAGATAGAGTGTGAAGTGGTTGGAACAGTGATAGACAAAGGTAAATAGTCATTTCGCTGCAGACGACCTAACAGAGTGAGTAGTATTATTTACCATTTCTCCATTAAATATTTCCTTTTATTCCTATATATTCTAACCCTATGGCCTACTACCTTATTTTTGACAGGGCTTTTTTTAAAGAGAACTTTTGACAGGCCTTGTGGTCCTCTTTGCATCCCACCGGCCACAGCCCATCCCGTCCAACATCCTGACATCATTCTGTAACATCATGTCAACGAGAATAACACATTGCAATCCAAATCGTAATTCCTTTATTTAGCCATATTGGGCCGTCTTTTATCATATATGTACATATGGATTGTAAGTATCATATGTTTTCTTCTAATAAATATACATGAGTTATACAAACAACATCTTCGTAAAATTTTGCATGAATTTTTACAGACAGGAACAAAGAATGAATAACTAAGTATCCGTTTGATGCGACGAATGGCTATCCTATCTTCGTTCAGGATGTGTATAACATTAGGGGGAGAGGTTTTACTGTTACGGATTGTTTTTTTTACGGTTGCGGTGGTTGGTTCAATGGCTGGAGCGTTGAATAACTATTTAATACGCTGGGAGCTGAATAGCGCTACTATATAACTATTTAACATCCAATTCCAAATGAAGAAAGGGCACTAGAGAGAGAGTCGAGGGAGGACACTTTTTTTTCAACTTTGGCAGGGAAGTGATCCTCATCTCTTCTTCCTTCTTGGATCCATTCGCAACTCCTCCCCTTCATTCCCGTCCGGCCGGCCCTCAGTTCGCTGCGCGCGGCCTCCGTCGTCCTCCGTCCTCGATCGATCACCTCACACGATTGGCTACCTACGATCGATCGACGTCTCTACCTCGCGATCGCTCACATATAGCTCTATGTAGCTGCGCGCGCCTGCATGCAATCGATCGACGCGAGCTGCTTCTGATCTCGATTAGGTATGCTATCGAGATCAATCGACTTGAACATATATACAGCTATTAACTAGCATAGCATGCAGTGGTTAGTTAAGATAGTAGCTGCAATAATTCCTTACACCTAATCAGCAAGATCTAAATTCATGAAGCTCACCTAGCTAAGATAGTAGGTGCATTGACATGTTGCAGTCGAGCCTTGAAGATCAGTGTGATTGAGGGAGTCAAACAAGAATAGCTTTGAGCCTTAGAAAACGTGTTTATATCTTTTAGGATCATTTTACAGAAAATCGGCCAAAAACAATGTACATTGCCTACATCTACCATTCCCTGGATTTATGCAACTTAATTACTTGCTGACCTCAAGTAGATAAGATAAGACACATGGTGGTCAGTGGCAGAGCCAGAAAACTTGAATATTTTATTGTTAGGAGAGATCCATAGCACTAAATTTTTTTAAAGTTTATTTGAAGTTTAAAAATTTTAGTGTAAATTTTTCGGCCATAGAGGAGCCCTGGCACCTCTACGGCCCTCTCTGTCTTCACCCCTGCGTTATATCAAACCCAATAAAAGTGGGTCTTACGATATACTACATTGTGTCCAGAATTGCATATTATAAAAAGGTCGAAACAAAACCGCCTGCAATTTAGGACCATAATTAAAATAGTAATATATCTATTTTTGAATATTTATCACCGTCTGGTTCAATTTCGATCGAGAAGCACAAAATAAAAAAAGGAGGGAGTATTTTGTATCATTACTTAAAGAAAATGTATCTTCTGCAAGGCAGCCCCGAGTGGCAAATATTCGATTCTGCCATTGACACGGCAGGACTCAATGTTTAGCACGAAGCCAAATTAAACTCTATGCATAGTTTCTTAACCTTAACAACTGAACGAACCGTTGCACGCAAGCTAATTCTACACCGAGCTGCATGCGGTTCTGCTAGCTACTAGCTGTTCCTGATGCTGTGGGCTGTGGCTGTTTAGCACGTTAGCAGTGGTGTCCGATCTGGAGCCATGCCTGCTGGGTACCAGATTGCCTCCCCTTCCGGCGCGGCTGCGCGTGATGGCGCTCGCAGAACCGGCCGTCGCCCCTATCCCTATCCATCGTCCGCGAAACAAATGCAGCGTACGAAGCAGTGGCGCGAACCGCCCGCCGCGCGCTGCTGCGCAGCCGAACGGATCGACGTGCTCCCCGACGCGCATGGCCGGCCGTCGCGGGCGTTGATCATTGTCGCCATGCGCGTCCACGGGGTTCATACTTTATAAGCCGATCGAGCTAGCGCTCTGGATCGGCGTGGAGCTAGAGCATTTGTTTGCATGGTGACTGGTCTTCCGATGTCACTGCCGCCGCCGTCGCCGCGCGTCTCAAAGGCGGTGACGAGGCCGGCGGCGGCGGTGCAGGAGCCGATGACGGTGACTCACATGCGCAGCGCCACCGAGAAGCCGCCGCGGCAGCTGAGGCGCCTCCCGCCCATTAGCGGCAGCGGCGGCGCCAAAGCGGACAGGAGGAGCAGTAACTGCGCCACGGCGAGCACCGAGTCCGCGGAGCGCGCGGCGAAGGCGTGGATGCGGCAGGCGCTGGCGAAGCGGGTGGCCACGCGCATGCTGAAGCGGAGCACGGCGCCGCCGCCGCCGCCGGGCGAGGGGAGCGGCAGTGGCGGCCGGAAGGTCCTGGCGTGCTGCTGCGCGAGGCTCCCGCCGGGCCTGCGCTGCGCGCTGCACCAGGCCGGCGCGCCGGGCCGGGCCTGGATGCACGCGCACCGCCACCGCGGCGGGGAGGACAAGGCCGTGGTCGTGGTGGCGCCGCCCAGGGCGTGCGGGTGGGCGTTCAGTGAGTACGCGCGGTGGCGCAGGCACGTGTGGATGCCGAGCCGGTTCTACCTCGAGCGCGTCCACGACGCCGATCGAGGAGCACCGAGCGGCAGCAGCTTCGTCGTCCATGGGATGCGTGTAGATTTTTAGCGCTTAATTCGTTGTGCGTTACTATGTACATATATATATATATACAAATTTGGTCTTATCAACGATCATGATGGCGTACGTGATATGCTCATATGCATGTGAACATGTGAACTAACTGCACAGAGAGCTGCAATCAGTTCTGCTAGCTGTTCCTGAGGCTATTTGCAGCGGGAGGCTGTATATTGGACCTTATACATATAGAGTTGACGATACAGTTGAAAAACCCTGCAGCCATCGACTGTACCGTGACTGTAAAAGTTGGAAGCAACTCCATCGACTCCACATACAGCGCTGCCCTGCCCCCAACTCCAAATCTCTCCTCTGCACCATGCAGCTTTGCGCCAATCACCTTTCTAATGTTACAGTGAGTAATTCGGTAATTTTATTAGAGATAACCATAACCTTTTGTCTCAAATTTATCAAATTTCACGTTCCATTGCTGATCATATACTGAATTCAAGTTTCAGGATTCGTGGCTTGAGGGTCTTAATTCAAATCCAAAAGAGAACACGGCTACATTAAACAACTATGCAAGCACAGAAGAATTATAAAAAAATACCTTTCCGATGCAATTAGATACCCAGTGGCAGTAATGGTCAAAATGCTCCACACAACGACAGGGCCGTCTCAAGGAATTGGAAGCCCCGGAGCGAAATATATATAAGAATCTAAAATCTAGAAAAACAAAATGACTCATATACTAAAGCATACTTTCCCTCAATTATCTAAACTTAAAATGTGCCATTCCATATATTTACAAATATTGTCCCTCCATTTGACTTTTCTTGCCAAATTTTAAACACTCATTTTGTTTAATTTAATTATAAAATTATTTAAAAAACGTTGTTACTTAAAGTACATTATATGGTAAGATAAATTATGGTAAAATTATTATTATTATTATATATTTTTAATAAGATGAGTGGTTAAATTTAACATTTATGATAAGCTACAGTAAGTGAGTATAAAATATTAATGTTTAAAGAATAAATAGAGTACAAAACTCATGTTCTAAGAGGTCTTCCACAAAAATTTTACAATAGAGATGACTCATAGATTCATCAAGTATTTCCCAAATGAAAATTAATTGGTATTGGGATGCTAGAACTTATTTGAAAAGTTTGCAATAGATAATAAAAGTCAGGCTGATAGGCGACATCAATAAAAAACGGAGCCATCTTTGGTTGATCTGAGCAAGTTATATTTTATATTGTTGTACGTAAGTACTAAACTCAGACTGAATTAATCTCGCTAAAACAAGACGTGGATTTGGGGGCCTCACTAGTTTGGAGGACCTGTGCGATTGCTCACTTGGCATGTGCTTGTCGACGGGCCTGCACAATGATCACATGTAGAGCAATTTTTCGAACAAACAAGTCAGACTATCTGTAATAAAGTTATGAAGTCTGATCCATGAGAATATCAATGAAGGAAAGATACAACTGGATCGCTCAATCAGATGCTACTTACTTTGCAGGTTATAGAAAGTTTGTGACCAGTTGCCAGAAAGAAGTGTAGGATTTTCCAACTCCATCTTCAGCAATGCTCCAATGGTTGCTGAAGGAACAAATGCTCATGATTCAGACAGCAAATTTTGGTGATTATATATCAAAATTTGAGGTCTGGAAATGCATCCGAATATACATAGTAGGCAGCTAAAAGCCTAAAACTGAGTGAACACAGGCACAACCGCACGGCACAACAATGAGCAAAGACGATGCAGGGAAGGCAACAGACTTGATACCCATAAAAATCAGCAGCATCCACCTTGACTCCCTCTTTTAGTAGCAATTCAGCCTCATCAACTTGAATATATATGACCATGCGCATTTTTTTAGAAATGAGGCACAACCTCTGCTTTTATAAAAAGCAACCATCATGCACACTGGGGTTACTAGTTTACATCATAGCAAAGAAAAGAGAGTCCTTCTCACACTTCCTAAGCATAACAGACATCAACAAGACAGCATAATAGATATTAGAAATCAAAGCTTAGCACTACAGCTTTTCTCCTCATCCAATTTCTCCCACGTCCGTTGCCAGTATCTCACTTGTCTTGAAATCCTCCAGCCAGGTCTTCATCTTGTTGATTGCCTCCGGTATCTTTTCTTGATCCTGTTGCTTGAGCAACGTCTTCCATTTCTGCAGATTAGCCACACTTGCATACATCACTCCCACAGTATTAATCATGAAATTGTTTTCTATTGCTCTTTTATTACGAGTTTTCCATAGCGCCCATGCTACTCCTGCAAACACAAAGATACTTAATTGATAAGGAACCCGACATTTATCAAAAATCCAACAATCCCATAGATCAGCTCTCGTTTTGGGGAAGCCCTCCCAACCGAAAATATCACGGATACAACACCAGATTGACTTCGCAAACACACAACAAAAAAAGACATGTTCCACTGTTTCACGCTTCCTGCACAAAGCACACAGGGGCAACCCCTTCCACCCCCTATTGCATAACACAGAAGTCACTTGTGAACCTCTTTCTAAAAATGCGAACTACCCTTTTCTTGTGACCAGAAGAAACTCCCATCTCTCATGTATTTAGCTGCCACCACCTTAAACCAAAGTGCTTCAGAACCTTGGCATATTTTCCGGATCCACTTAACTAACAAACATTCATTCATAGTCCTTGTGTTAACTATCCCCAAGCCACCCTGGTCCTTAGGTCTACCACAACACTCGAGAGATCGAGACAGAGAGATCGAGGACGAGGAGCGACTAGCGAGGGAGGCCTGACACCTGAGCGGCTCCACTGCGCGACAAGCCAGAGCAGGTATGATTTATTTCTTACCTGTGCCCGCGAGCGCGGGGCCCGCCACGGCCAGCGCGCGGTTCTTCGCTTGATCGCTTTGCTTCTTCGCGCCATAGGGATGAAAACGGATGGAAACGGTCGGAAAACACTTTCTCCCGTTTCCGTTTCCATATTTTCTTACCGATAATGGGATGGGAACGGGATGGCCTGGAACGAAAACGGTTGTGGTATATACGGTTATACGGAAACGAAAAAATATGGGCGGATAAGCGGTTAGAACGGACAATAACGGGAATTTAGCCGGGATATCCAAATATACGATATAGTATGTCAATATTCCATACATAATATGATTACATAGGCACACAACCCATATAAATAACAATCAATAAGCATTACACCGCTACTAAGTCCACATTTAAAATGAGTTCATAATCCACACATCTCAAGTTATCAACCGCCAACACAAAAGCCATGAAAAAAATCCACAATCCACACAAAGTAAATAGGTCACAGTCCACAACAATACACTAAATATCATTGCAACCTCTATAATGTAGACAATCTTCAGTTCTTCACATCTCGCCGGTAAAAGAATGGAAGATTGGCCTTTCCCGGGAAACTGCCAACCGGAATGAAACGGGAATATCCCAGTCAAAACGGGATACCGTAAATATGGGCGCGAAACACCCCCTAACCGTTCCCGTTCTCGGTCACCGCCGCCCCGTTACCGTTTTTTCCCGCAAATACGAAAATGGACGGGAAAAAAATGGGAATACGGTGCGGGACGGGACGGGATTTTCATCCCTATTCGCCCACCGCACAACCGACCGACGCGCAGCTCGTCGGCCGGTGCGGCGCGTTGCCGCAGCGCTAGCAGAAGGCATTGCCGCAGGACCGGTTCGACTAATCAATTTCTACTCTTGCTCTTTGGCTCTCCGCTGCGTTTTCTGCATGTAGGACGACGATGAGCAACACGCGCGCCAACACCGACGATCTAAGTGACCCGATCATCCACAGCCTCGGCAAGAATTGGTGAGTCGAGCTCCTGTTCATCATCTTGGGCGCTGTTGTGGTGATGCTTCTGCTCCTTTGGGCGTTGAAGTGCGCTCGGAGGCGGTGGAGGAGGAGTTGGTAGTACTAATTTTTTAAATTCTATTTGAATTTTATAAAAAAATTAGTGCAAAATTTCTAACCATAGGGGGCCTTGGCCTCTCCCTGTCTCCGTCCATGTTTCCCTATTACAATCCTCACGGTGAGTAGCCCCTTCCTTCTGCTTTGATTTAATTATTATTATTTGAAGGAATTGCTTATATTCTAAATATGTATGAATCGAACATTAGTCGTGAGGGAGCCGTATATATAATGGAACTGTACGTTTAATTATAGCATTCATACTTGAATTATTAACTGTATAGGCTACGCCATGCAGGACAATGTGGCTATATACAGGTCACAGCTCCTCTTCTACAGTTTTTTTCACCCAATCAACGCTATCATAAGGCCACGTTGATGGAAGGCAGCTCAATACTCCGTACTAGTAAATAGGGAATGTAACGCTTTGTATTTCCAATAAATTAAATCAGATTAAGACAATGCGTGCGTGCACTGCCTTCGATCCTTGTATATTACGAATTCATTATGAGAATCCTAAGGGTTAATAAGCTGTTATTAATTCCTAGGAATTCATTAGATTTATAAGGTGCTAAGCTACACACCCTACCTAGAGCGGCAGTAGAACATTTGCAAGCTGGTCAAACATGAACCATGATGAAAGATCGTGCTGCTCGGCAAACCTAATTAGGGCCTGTTTAGATACTGGCGACTAAAGAAAAATTGACTAAAATTTAGTTATTTGGACCAAACACCAAAGCTAAAAAGTGACTAAATTGGTTTCCACCCATTAGCCAAAGAGGAGCTAAAAGGTGACTAGCCCTCTTTCCTATTCCCGCTCGCGCAGAAATACCAAGTTGCCGACCAAACAAATCTCGTTTTTCTTTGCGCGCGGCGCTTCCTGGCTCCACTTACATTACCGCTCATAGGACTGAACCTAACAACACCATAGTTTTTTTTTTCAGATGATGGAGTATTTGTTTCTTGCTAATATTGGCAGCATATATGCAAGTTTTACTATGCTTAAAGTTAAAGGGTAAACTTGACTGCTACTGCATCCGCGAGAGGAAAACAGGTTCTACTTGAGCGCTACTGCATCCGCGAGAAGAAAACAGGTTCTACTTGAGCGCTACTGCATCCGCGAAAATGAAACGTTGCTGTCAAACTGCCAACTAGAGCACTAGCTCGGCATAAATTAGAACATTTCGATTGTTCAAGGTCAAATCTTGCTTCTTACCGAATTCGGCAATACCGAAGGAAGGATGCACGCGCGCAGCACGTGAGCTCCAGCTCTAAACCCTCGTCGTCCCTTTCCCTCTCCCAAGCCAATCCACCTCACCCCCCTTCGCCTCGCCGCCGCCGCCACCGCATCGACCGAAACCCTAGCCCCATTCGCTGCCCCGCTCGGAATTTCAGCCCCCTTCGGCGCCGCGGCGAACGCCGGAGCGGAGGCCATGGACGACGTGTGCGAGGGGAAGGACTTCTCCTTCCCGGCGCAGGAGGAGCGGGTGCTCCGGCGGTGGAAGGAGATCGATGCCTTCCACGAGCAGCTCCGCCGCACGGAGGGCGGCGAGGAGTTCATCTTCTACGACGGGCCCCCCTTCGCCACGGGCCTGCCCCACTACGGCCACATACTCGCCGGCACCATCAAGGACGTGGTCACCCGGCACCAGTCGATGCGGGGACGCCACGTCTCGCGCCGCTTCGGCTGGGACTGCCACGGCCTCCCCGTCGAGTTCGAGATCGACAAGGCGCTCGGCATCACCAACCGGCAGCAGGTCTTCGACCTCGGCATCGGCAAGTACAACGAGACGTGCCGCAGCATCGTCACCAAGTACGTCTCCGAGTGGGAGGCCGTCGTCACGCGCACGGGGAGGTGGATTGACTTCAAGAACGACTACAAGACCATGGACATCAATTTCATGGAGAGCGTCTGGTGGGTGTTTGCTCAGCTCTGGGAGAAGGACCTCGTCTACAAGGGCTTCAAGGTCACTTCTCTAACCTCGCTTGCTCATAGTTCGAGTTAGTTTGTACGTACAAAGTTTGACCAGCTTAGGATTCAGTGAATTTAGTTTGACAAGCTTAGGGTTCAGTGAGTTGAGTTTGACAAGCTTAGGATTCAGTGAGATGGGAAACCTAGTGGCGTTCTTCGACTACACAACGCTAACTATTTGTCCTGTTTTTGGTTTACACATTATTTGTATCAGTTGGAACCAAATGCATTGCAATTTCTGTAGTGTATCGATGCGAGAAGTACATCTCATTACATATTAATGCTGTTCTGATGACATGTAGCTTTCACAGTTTAGATATTTCTTTTCAAGCTTGCTTTAGATACATATTGCATCTGTAAGGGGTTGCCATTTCTAATTTGTAGGTTTGGGGCTTGTGCTCGCTGGTTGCATGAATATTTTTTAGGGGGTGGTGTGGTTGTCAATTGTCATGGTTATCAGCACTCGCCATGGACCCTAGCCTGAAGGTAGTTAGGCGCACACTAGGGTGTTTTAGGTGACACCGGGGTCTTTATTGCAGGCACCATGGGGTGTCAGCAGCCCACATGTGCACGCAATTCCCAGCCCCCGTGCACTGCAGCCACCAGCTCCCCCTCCCCTGCGCTCGCGCAGCCGCTCACCTGTGCTCCTCCTCCTGCACGCAGCTGCTGATTCCCCTGGGTCCGCCCTCCCATGTGCAGCTGCTGGAGCTACCGTGTGCAGCCCTGCGCTCTCCGTCGCGCACCTATTCTGCTGCCTGCCCTCCCTCAGTGCCTCGTCTCTCCCTCCCGCAGGGCAGAGCAGAGCTCAAGCAGCCAGAAGTAGAGCTGAAAAATCAGGCGCCGTTGCGGTGCCTAGCCATCCATGCACTTGGCTGGCAATTTCCCTCGCCAGGGCGCTGCGATAACCTTGGTGGTTGCCATCTTAGAAATTTTGTATTGGCTGTAGGGTAATCTGTGCACTGTTGCAGCGCCAGAAGCAGAGCAGAAAAATCAGGCCCCGTTGCAGCACCTAGGCGTCCAGGCACTTGGCTGGCAACTTGTCTCGCCAGGGCGCCATGATAACCTTGGTGGTTGTCATCTTAGGAATTTTGTATTGGTTGCAGGGTAATCTGTGCACTGTACTTGCTGCAAATGTACAGCAGGTTTCTGTACAAGTTGCCTCGTGATCCTTCTCAAAAGATGAGAAGAACAAGAAACAGAATATGTGGCAATCATGAGCTGTCCTCTCTAAATAACTAAATGGATCTGAGTTCTGTTTTTGTTCATTGTAATGCATGAAATCCCTTAAAAGTCCTGAACTCTTGTTCTTTTTCCAGGTTATGCCTTACAGCACAGGTTGCAAAACTGCACTGTCAAACTTTGAGGCAGCACTGGACTATAGGGTTGGTTATTGGCTTCCTTGTTGATCTAGCTAATTTTATTGTTGCGGTTTGTAGTAACTGTTCTTTAAATTGTATCATAGACCGTTCCTGACCCAGCGGTGATGGTATCATTCCCTATTGTTGGTGATGCGGACAATGCAGCTCTTGTTGCGTGGACTACAACACCCTGGACTCTTCCGAGTAACCTGGCATTGTGTGTCAATGCCAATCTCACATATGCAAAGGTCGGTATTTTTCTGTTCTTGGACCTTTTTCTTTTCATTTTATCATTCTGGCATGCTGTCTGCCTATTCTGCCAGTACATATCCTACAGGCCACCCCATTTGTTTTTTCACAAGAAATCTATAATATTCATGCATTCCTTGTAAGCTGTTGTTTGTAATCTGTCTGAGGACACTTACTGTGTACAAACAGGTTAAGGACAAGTCAAATAGAGCAGTATATGTTGTTGCGGAATCTAGGCTTGGGCAGTTGCCAGTTAAGGCCAAAGCTTCAGGAAAGAAGCAAGCTCCTTCAAAGGGAAGCAATGCTGAAGCTTTCCAGGATGGTCTGGATAAGGAATCATATGAACTGTTGGCAAAGATTCCTGGGTCATCCTTGGTTGGCTTAAGGTGAGTACTTTTCTTTTGAATTTTGTTGAGTCTTTTAGGTTGCCTGTTTCCATCGAGTCTACAACATAGTTTTAATGCGATTTATATTTCATGTATTTCACTTTCCTGCGCTTCAATAAGTGTTTAGTAGAACTTGTGAACTGGAATTATGCTATTTTACTCGAATAACAGTTCCACTCCACTGTATACCAAAGTTTCACAAGTGGTGAGCATCGTTCATTTACCAAGCAGTACCACTATTCAGTTTTAATTTGTGAGTGTTGTTTGACAGTATGAGAATCTTGAATTGATGTGGTAGCGAAGAATCACTGTTGCATGTATCTCAAGCCTTTTCATTTCTGAATGTTGCCCTTTTCTCTGGCTACAGATATACTCCTCTTTTTGATTTTTTCATGGAGCTTCAAGAGACTGCCTTTAGAGTGATTGCGGATAACTATGTCACGGATGATAGTGGAACTGGTGTTGTCCATTGTGCTCCTGCTTTCGGTGAAGACGATCATCGTGTTTGCCTTGCTGCTGGGATATTTGAGGTTGGATTTATTATTCTTTAATTCATGTATATGCAGACTGATGTGCCCGTTAAGGTATTCAGAGTTGAGAGAAAAGAGAAGATCAGTAAACTAGCAAACTCCTATTCAGAAACACGGGACAGCAGCTGTATCTATTTAACTAAAAATGACACTGTAAAACCATTGATGATCCGACAGTAGGACAATTTTGGAAAAGGGACATTGTAGGGCCCTGCCTAGGTGCCTCCACCTGTTACCACTTTTGGCACTAGGAGGGCATCCATCAGCACGCTACAACTCTCGATATACAACATATTCTAACACCTCTCTCTAAACCTATCGTCTCCCCCTAAAACTCGTGTTTAGGTCATGGAAGTACTTACTATGTGCATTCAATGAGCTAGAGTTGAGTTAGTTGTTTTTGTAATCTTCACAGTTTGCCTTGAATTCTGAGACTTCATTAATTTTTTTTGCCACAACATTTTTGATTTATCGACGAGGGAACAACTTACCATGCTTCTTCTTTGATCATTGCAAACCATCTCTTAGGTGATGGGATGCAATGATTTTATCTGATTTCTTGCTCTTATATCCAATGAAGAATGGTCATTATCTAGTGCTCACTTTGTAATCTTTTTTAGCTTTTGTACCTCTGGCCAGCTGTTTCTGCCTATGCAAGTATGACCTTGTTTTAATATATTTTCCCTGATTTTATCCGTTCTGATGATTTCACATGCAGACTGCTGGACTTGTTGTTGCTGTTGATGATGATGGGTGCTTTATTGAAAAAATATCTGACTTTAAAGGGCGATATGTCAAAGAAGCCGACAAGGATATCATCAGTGCTGTTAAGGCAAGTGTCTGTTTCAGTTTTCAATGGACTCATACCTCTTAGTCTTTAAATAATATTTGCTTCTAGTTGCACAACCAGCATTCCTGCTACTCCGCTCTACAGATTTCATACACTAGTTCAATAAGGCACTTCAATATGTCAAAGTTCTAGTATGGACTATTATTGGATTGTACTCTGAATGTGATGACCAACGTGAACAGGATAAAGGAAGACTGGTTAGTAAAGGGAGCATTGAGCACTCTTATCCATTTTGTTGGCGATCGGGTACTCCTCTTATTTATCGGGCCGTTCCAAGCTGGTAACCTTCTACTAGCGTACATATATATTTTCTCGATATGCTGACAATTGATGATTTTGTTATTCGGCTTGATTTTAAGTTAGTACCAATGCATCTTGTTCTGGTAATACGGAGCTAAATACATGCTAACTCTCCTTATGAATCATTTAGTTGAATTAACCCCTGTATGATATCAGTTATTAGTATCACCATTACTAATGTGTTTTTATACTCCCTCTATCCCAAAGTAATGATTTTTGAGTCTGTCCCAGAGTCAAACTATCATAACGAACTTTATAGAAAAGAACAATGATATTCAAATGAGCATCATTACATCCATTATAAATATACTCCCTCGTTCATAAATATATGATGGTTTTTAGTTCAAAATTAAACTAAAAACGTCATATATTAGTGGGAGGAGGTAGTATTTTCATAGTTTGCTTCTTTGAAGTGACAGCTGATAATACTCTTCTCTATAAACCTGCTCAAACTTAGGATAAACTTAGTCCTTACACTTGTAGGGAAGGAGGGACTAGGTAGTATTTCATACGAGTTTTTACTTTTTGTTGGTGCCTCATGTTGGGATTCATCTGTAACCTACCCTAATGTGGTTGGGATCTTGGGATTAAACAACTTTGTTATTGCCCTTTACTTTCATTTTGGTTTCATTCCTGCTTTACTTGTTTCTATTTGAGGAATGTAGGCCTGAAAGAGCTTTACTGTAGGTTTGTCAAGGTCGAGAAGATCAAGGACCAGTTGCTGGAATGCAACAAGGAGACCTACTGGGTGCCCGAATATGTTAAGGTAATTGACTCCTTTCTGGCCCTGGCAGTGTCATCAGGTATACCTGTAGGCAAAAAACTCGTGTGCTGGTGCCCCCTCATAGGCCTTAACTCTATTTTGAGACCCATGTTAGATTGCTGAGGGCGAGGGTATCTCACATGTGCTATTTTCCCATAGAGGTTCTTTCTGTGCCTTTATTATCGTGAAGGTACATTGCACCGAGACATGTATTTAAGGCACACAAATAATTAGCGTAGGGCATTCTTACATCAGTTACACTGTGTTGGTAGGCTTCTCTTTCGTTTCAGACATCTGCTTGTCGAAGGATATGTAGTTTGATCATTGAAGGACCTGTGAATGTATGTCATGGCATGGGTAGGTGTTTGGTAACCAAATATATTGGCTCCTTAATAGGGATGCAAGGCGGGTAGTCTGCAAACCCTCAAATAGTTCATTTTTTCACGGGTTCCGCAAAAATCCACAAAAATCCTTAATTAGAAATTTTAGTCTTCTTAAGGTAAGATTAGCAAGAGCATCAGATTAGATTTGAGTACTGACACTTGAGTACATTTGATTGTTAGGGGCTCTATAAAAAATCTGTGTTTATCAATTTTATGAATGAAGAATGAATTACTCTAGTTTCTTTCCACAATTCTGTCACCCCAGTCTTGGTCTCTCCCTTTTGCAAATATTTTGACACCATATCATGATCCTCTCCGGCTGCTCAGAGGTGCAGACGAGTCATAATCTAATGTTCATAACACCATCCATGCAGACATTTGGTAGTGTGGTCAGAGCTAGCTAATCACAACAGAATTTTTTTCCTTAGATGCCATCTCTAATTCACTTCTGAATGAATTGTCACACGTGAATATTGGTACCAATTGACAGACCTCGGCTTTACTCTGCCTGTTTTTGTAAATAAATGGAACTCAGTCTAGGTTGGCTAAAGATAATCTGTATACGCAAGGAGGGTTTTAATCAGGGATATTTCAACATAATGATATAGTAGGAACAAAGTAGCGTCACTGTAGCGCCGCTATAGGACTTGACACCAATACTATTGCAATAGAAATAGCGCGCTATAGCGCTCTATTGCGCACTAATAGCGTTTTTGGAAGCCTGACGCTAAATTCTATAGCGCACTATTTCGTACATCGATTAGGAATAAGTGCATGAGATTTGCTTCATGTTATCATTGTCTGCAATAAATACATAGATTATATACTGTATCTGAAGTATATTCAATTCTTATGAAGTTATTTGGATATTTTGTGTTTAGCAACAACATCTTCATGAAGGATGATGCGGACAGTTTCTGTTTAACTTCTTTTATTTGTTAACAATGGTTTCATGCAGGAAAAAAGATTTCACAACTGGCTTGAAGGCGCTCGTGATTGGGCTGTTAGCAGAAGTAGATTCTGGGGTACTCCACTTCCACTGTGGATGAGTCAAGATGGTGAAGAAATTGTTGTTATGGATTCGATTGAGAAACTTGAAAAGTTATCTGGAGTCAAGGTTAATGTCTCTATTTGTACTGTGCAAGATAGATTCAATTGTTTGGACAAATATGTCAGGGACAGACTGCTCACGCCGGGCCGCCCACTTATGGCGCGCCCTCAACACACCCAGGCCTTTGGGCCGCCACACACATGCCTGAACATTAGTTAAATTCTCGTGATTTTGCTGTATCTGTATTAGAGATTTGAACCACGCCTGCTCACCCACAATTCCTAATATGGGTCAATTACAGCAGAATATTCTCGTGATTTTGCTGTATCTGTATTCGAGATTTGAAAATTAGTTAAATTGTTACATTCTCTCATTGTTTGTTGCCTAGACATTTCTTGTGTCAAATAACAGGGACTTATTATAGATCACAAATGAAATGATGCACCGTTCTCCTATGTGTTCTAGATAAAAAGGGACTCATTATTATACATCACCCTGATATCAGTCTAGACTTTTGGTAACTTTTATTCTCTCTTTGTAAATATCAGGTCACTGATCTTCACCGACACTATGTCGATGATATTACAATTCCCTCTAGGAGAGGACCCGAGTTTGGTGTGCTCAAACGTGTTGATGATGTAAGTTTTATTGAACCCATATTTACTGATTCTTATTTACATGCGATGTACATCTCACTTTATACCGATGTTCTGGTACATTTTCTTATTTTTACGTTCCATTAGGTATTACAATATTTAGATGGAATATGTGGAAATGAGATTTTTGGTATAATAGAATTGAGATGATTCAAACAAACTTTTGTCCTACTAATCTTTATATTATTGGCTGTAGTAATTTTGGTCTCAAGAAAATAAATTATTATTTTAAATATTAACCTAATGCATATCAATAAAAAAATTTAATGGTCTAGTTGAGAAAATCCTTCATTTATGTTGCTTAGATTGCTGTAGCATCAAATATTAACTTGGTTTTGCCGAAGTGTCTGATAGTAATTTTGGCCACGGTCAAGTGGTTCATTTCTGCACTACATTGGCCATGGCCAAATTTTGGCCGTGAACCAAGTTCCCTTTTGCAATTTCAATAGAAGCAGTGACGTGCAGCCGATGGCTCAATTGGCTGAAACGATGTACCTAGTATCTCTGTTGTAAGGTTACATCTATTTTGTTAATAAATTCCCTTCCCAGACACCACCTTGTTATAAACCGATCTAGGTGGCCCTGAACCCAAGCAGCGCGACCTCGCTAATAGGCGGCAGCCGCACCACAAGGGCAGGGATAGAAGGGGACTAACCCTAGATTGATATTCTTCTTGCTTGATCTAAATGGATACATCTCCTCTCTTTATATAGAGAGGTTTACTTGACCCCTAAAAAAGATATCTAATCTACTAATACTTATCCTTATTTCTAACTGTTCCTGCGGGGCGTCCGCGTACTCTAGATGGGCCTGGCCCAAAGGGCCTAGCCTCGCCCATTACACACCTCGTGTGGGAACTTTCAACACTGGTTACACTCTTTTTTATGTGTGAATACTTGGCTGCCAATGCTATGGATGTTAATGTTCAGCTGGTTCAAGCATATCAGTGTTTTCGTCAATTTTGAAATGCACTGATCAATTATGGTTGTTATCCAGGTTTTCGACTGCTGGTTCGAGAGTGGGTCAATGCCATATGCCTACATTCATTATCCATTCGAAAATCGGGAACTATTTGAAAAGAATTTTCCTGGCAACTTTGTGGCAGAGGGTTTAGATCAAACCCGTGGCTGGTTCGTTACTCTCTTCAGAATAATAGGAAGTTATATAATGGTTTCATTAGCCAGTGATGTTTCATGATTATATGCTATTTATGTTGTTTCTTGTGGTTTTATTCGTATAGATTTTAGAAACCAATCAAGAGGTATCCATTTTTTGAAGCATTTACTTCCTAGAATTTGCTCTGCTTGGCTTCAAACTCTGCTTCCTTGTTTCTACAGGAAACATGATTGTTTTGGGAGTACTATTTTAAGTGATGTTTGTGCTTGGATAATCTCGATCCATCTCTACTGTCATGCACATCAAGTTATTACTAAATAAAGCCCTTTAAACTCTTCCACTTTATACTCTTGTCCTTTCAAATAGAGAATCCTGCATTAATTTACACTTTTGAATTTGATTTAGTTCTTACTATTTCCATTTTGTTGAATCCTATGCTAGTTTGTCCCATGGCTGATAAGAATTGAATCCTCTTTATTTTCGTTCTGGAATGCATATGGTTCTAAAAGCCTGTAGTCATGACAATTTTATTCATGGCTTCATGCCATACTTATTAATAGTGGACATGAATTTCACCTTTATGATGTACCTTCATACTGCAGGTTCTATACTCTGATGGTTCTCTCAACAGCTCTATTTGGGAAGCCTGCATTTAAGAATCTTATATGCAACGGTCTTGTCTTGGCTGAGGATGGTAAGAAAATGAGCAAGAGTAAAAAGAATTATCCTTCACCCACAGATCTCATTGATGAGTATGGAGCGGTATGTTGTGCTTGCTTTGAACATGTCAATGACAGTTACTGCCGTATTGGAAGATACATGCAATAGACTGAGTTGCAATTACTAATTACATTGAGATTTGTTTTATTTCAGGATGCTTTACGACTATACTTGATAAACTCTCCAGTTGTACGTGCGGAGTCTCTACGATTCAAACGAAGCGGTGTCTACGGTGTTGTAAGTTGATTTCCTGAAAACTGTGCTTCCTTCAAGAAAAGAACACAACTCTTGATTTGACATGCTTTAAATTTATCAGGTGAAAGATGTCTTCCTCCCATGGTATAATGCTTACAGATTCTTTGTCCAAAATGCAAAGAGACTTGAAGTTGAGGGTCTTGCTGCATTTTCTCCAATTGAACAAGCGGCTCTTCTAAAGTCATCCAATGTGTTAGATCACTGGATAAATTCTGCAACTGAGAGTCTAGTCAGCTTTGTTCATCAGGAGATGGACGCATATCGGCTTTACACGGTTGAATGTTTTATACTTTTATGTTATATATTTTTTTGTGGATATTAGTTCCCTTATAAGATCTTTCTGTGTTATGATCATTTGATGTAATTTGTTAGCTTTCATACCCCTGCAGGTGGTGCCATATTTGGTTAAATACATTGACAATCTTACTAACATATATGTGCGTTTGAATCGCAAACGATTGAAAGGACGAACTGGAGAAGAAGACTGCAGAGTTTCTCTCTCAACACTCTACCATGTAAGTACATATCCAGTAGCATTCACTTCATCGGGTTAGAGCTGGCTGCTGCTTTGAATTATCTATTTGTGATGATTCTATCGCTGATTTGCTTCACTGCGATAATAAGCTAATCTGAGCCTCCTGGGACACAAAATATCACCCATCCCAATATTCCTGTACCTCTTAGAAACTCAAAAGCTCCCTATCGAGCACACTTTGTTTTTTGGTGTTCTTTTTCCCAGGTGCTTAAGGCACTTCAATTATGAAACACAGGCTCTTGTAACAACTTGCGTGGCAATGGCTCCGTTTACACCATTCTTTACTGAAGTTCTTTATCAAAATCTGCGGAAGGTGTCAAGTAAATCTGAGGAGAGCATTCATTTCTGCAAGTTCCCTTCTACAACTGGGGAGGTATTCATTCTTCATATATACATTCTGTTGTGTCTTAATTTATCAGATTGACCTATGATTTAATGCACAATTGATTTTGTCACATTACAGAGAGACGAGCGTGTTGAGCAAAGTGTAAATAGGATGATGACCATCATTGATCTTGCACGCAATATTCGTGAGCGACATAATAAAGCTCTCAAAACACCACTCAAGTATGTCCAGGCTCTCCTAAAATTCTGCATGTCTATATTTTCTAGGACGATGTGCATCACTTTTTGGTTTTGAGTATTAGGAATTGTATATAGGCTGATTAGGCTAACCATGTATATCTGATAGGATACCATATAGGATTAGGCATGTACTCTTATCTTGTACCTTTCTTGTACTGCAAGCCTATTCGGGCTATATATATATGACAGCCACCCCCCCCATCAAGGGTGTGAGGTGTTTCCTTAATTCTCTACATGGTATAGAGCATAAACCCTAGGCCTGCCTTTCCTAGCGCGCGCCGCCACCTCACTGGCCGCGCGCTCCACCTCTCCTCCGCTGCCTAGCGCGCCGCCTCCCTGGTGGTGCGTCTCCTCCACCACACCAGCGCCGCCCTCTCCTCTGGGCGCCCTCTCCCTGATGTCCACGATCACCCACGTGGACTCCTTCGCCAGTGACAGCGACTCCGACTGCTCCGTCGGTTTCTTCTGTTCGGCGACGACGTCCCTGCACAGATCGATCCCCCAATGGCGCTTCCCTACGCCACCATCTCTGTGCAGTCCTACGTCCCCATGAAGCTCGACTTCCGCGCCGACAACTTCGCCAAGTGGAAGGCCTGCTTCGAGGCCCTGTGCGGCACCTTCGGCCTGCTGTCCCACATCGACGGGACGGCGCCCCCCGACCCCCTCACCACGGCATGGCTCCAGGAGGACTGCTGTGTTCATGCCTGGCTTTACGGCACCGTCTCCGACGCCGTCCACGACTTCATCATGACGGTCGACCCGACGGCTCGCAAGCACTGGGTTTCCATCACCAGCCGCTTCGAGGCGAACAAGGCGCCACGTGCTATCTTCCTGAGCCAAGCCTTCATGACCTTGACTCAGGGCGATTTGTCCGTCGAGGCCTACGGGCAGGAGATGAAGAAGGCGGCTGATCGCCTCCGCGACGTCGGCAGGCCTGTCGATGATCCCACCATGGTGCTCAACCTCCTTCGCGGCGCCAATCCTCGCTTCAGCACCACCTGCGACATCATCGCCAGCGATCCCACCATGGACTTCTCTGGCGCTCTCGATCAGCTTGCCCTCAAGGAGTTGTGACTGGCCGAGGAGGCCAAGATGGTCAACTCCACCGCCCTCTCCGCCTCCTCCACTTCCTCCTCGACGTCCTCCGCCTGAGGATCCTGCTGCCGCTCCTCCACCTCGGCTTCCACCCAGCAGTTCCTGGCGCAGCAACAGCAGGGCGGCGGCGGCGGCCAGCAGAAGCGGAAGAAGACCTACTACCGCAAGGGCAGCGGCGGCGGCAACCAGCAGCAGTAGCAGCCACGCGTCCCCAACCCTACTGGCCCGTGGATTTGCATCAATCCGTGGAGCCAGCAGCAGGGTCAGGCGGGTGGCTCCGGCGGCGGTGGACAGGGCTGGCGCGGCGGCTACCAGCAGCGTGGCGGTCCGGGTCTCCTCGGGGCCAACCCCTAGGCCCACACCGCAACCCAGCAAGGCGGTGGCCAGCAGTCCTTCGACACTGCCGGCCTCCTGGCGGCGCTACAGCAGATGTCGATGCAAGGCGACGCCTGGGTCATGGATACTGGTGCTTCTACGCATATGCACTCCTCTGAAGGAACCCAGGACGGGACGCGTGATTCTTCGCTGCAATAGTTCGGGCGATCTCTACACTATCTCGCCAGCCGCTCAGTCTACTGCCAGCGCCCTCCTTGCAGCCTCGTCCTCCGTGTGGCACCGTCGCCTTGGTCATCTTGGTCCAGCCGTCTTAGCTAGTCTCAAGAAAAACAATTTGATTTCCTGTAATAAAGTAGACCGCAGTCTTTGTCATGCCTGTCAGCTAGGCAAACATGCTCGTCTACCTTTTAGTTCATCTAGTTCTCACACTGTTTCCCCTTTTGAGATAGTTCATTGTGATGTCTGAACATCCCCGGTTACTAGTATCTCTGGCTGCTCCTACTACTTGGTTTTCTTAGATGATTTCACTCATTTTTGCTGGACGTTTCCCCTTAAGCACAAGTCCGAGGCTCGTCAGCACTTTGCTGATTTTATTCCATACGTTCGTACACAGTTCGGTTTTACCATTAAATTCTTTCAGGCTGATAACGGGACAGAATTTGTTAACCATGCCATGCACAATCTCCTCGCTGCGCACGGTATCGTCTTTCATCTTTCATGTCCCTATACTTCTCAGCAGAACGGTAAGGCTGGACGCGTTCTTCGCACCCTCAAAAACTCTGTGCGCACCTTGCTTCTCCATGCGTCCATGCCACCCAAGTACTGGGCCGAGGCCCTTGCAGCTGCCACATACTTGCTCAACCGCCGCCCCTCTTCCTCAATCCGCAACGAAGTCCCATACACTCGTCTATACAAATCCCCACCATCCTATGCTCACTTACGCATCTTCGGATGTCTCTGTTACCCTAACCTCCAGGCTACGTCTCCGCATAAGCTTGTGCCGCGTTCTACCGCCTGTGTTTTCTTGGGGTACCCTTCCGATCACAAGGGGTATCGTTGTTTGGATCTCTCCACGCGTCGGATTATTGTCTCTCGTCATGTTGTCTTTGATGAGCTTAGTTTTCCGTTTGCACGCGATTCCCGACCTTCCACCATCTCCTTTGATTTTCTGCTACGTTGTGACTTGGATATTGCACCTTGTTCTACTAATCATGCAGCTGGTGGCCCCTTTCCCGCGGATACTCATGGTGATGAGCACCCGCGGTCCTCGCTTGGTGGGCGTGGTCCTTTGCCCCTGCCAAGCTTCGGCGTCCCCTCGCCGGGTGGGTGTGGTTCCGTACCCCCATCCGGCTCTTCGGATGCTCCTCCTCCGGGCGGGTGTGGTCTCGTGCCCCCGTCAGGATCTGTCGACAACACGAGAACGGCTGGGCCGGCCGCCCCGTCTTCATCGGCTGCGGCTTCAGCTGTTCTTCAGGCTCCACGTGTTCCACCGGGCTTCCCTCCGCGCCCTACTGACCATCCTGGTCGGTTTAAGGGCGCCATCTACAGTCGTCGCCCGACGTCTACGCAGCCCAGCGAGCTGCCTGGTGGCTCGCCCCTACGGCTCAGCGAGCCAACCTTGCCGGACAGTCCATCACCGTCTCCTGTCCTGCAGCAGTTCGAGCCTCGCCGCCCACTCACCCGCACCCAGTCTGGGGCCATTCCCCCTGTGTGGTACGTGGGCCTCTCCACTACGGCGTCGACACCATCGATGACTGCTTCCCCGATTCCTGCCAACTACCGCAGCGGTTTATCTGATCCAAACTGGCGTGCGGTGATGGCTGAGGAGTACCAGGCCCTCGTTGACAACGGCACTTGGCAGCTCGTTCCACGGCCGCCAGGCGCCAACGTCGTCTCCGGGAAGTGGATCTTCAAGCATAAGTACCACTCCGACGGTACTCTTGCTCGGCATAAGGCGCGTTGGGTGGTACGCGGCTTCTCTCAGCAGCACGGCGTCGATTACGATGAGACATTCAGCCCGGTGGTCAAACCGCCGTCCATTCGCACCGTCCTGAGCATCGCCGCCTCACGCTCATGGCCGGTTCGGCAGTTGGATGTGAAGAATGCTTTTCTTCATGGCCATCTTGAGGAGACTGTCTACTGTCAGCAGCCGCCTGGCTTCGTCGACCCTGCTGCTCCTGACCATGTCTGCCTTCTCCAGCGCTCTCTCTATGGGTTGAAGCAAGCTCCGCGAGCGTGGTACCAGCGGTTCGCCACGTTCGTACGTCAGCTCGGCTTCGCTTCCACGGCATCTGATGTCTCCCTCTTTGTGTACAATGAGGGCGACGGGCTTGCTTACTTGCTCCTGTACGTCGACGACATCATCCTTACCGCCTCGTCGCCTGCTCTTCTTCAGCGTCTCATCGACCGGCTTCACTCCGAGTTCGCGATGACGGACCTTGGGGATCTTCATCACTTCCTCAACATCTCCATGATGCGTTCTTCCGACGGCTTCTTCCTCTCCCAGCGGCAGTACGCTGCTGAGCTCCTGCAGCGGGCGGGTATGTCTGAGTGCCACTCTACAGCAACTCCTGTTGACACTCGACAAAAGCTCTCTGCTACTGATGGTCCTCCTGTTGCTGATCCTTCCGCGTACCAGTGCATCGCTGGTGCCCTTCAGTACCTCACGCTCACTCGTCCAGACTTGGCGTATGCGGTACAGCAGGTCTGCCTCTTCATGCATGATCCTCGTGAGCCTCACCTGGCATTGCTCAAGAGGACTCTTCACTATCTGAAAGGCACGCTCTCCGCCGGTCTTCATCTAGGCGTTGGATCGCTCCTCTCACCTCGTACTCTGATGCGGACTGGGCTGGATGCCCGGACTCTCGATGCTCCACTTCCGGCTACTATGTCTATCTCGGCGACAATCTCATCTCTTGGGCGTCCAAGAGACAGACCACGGTCTCTCGCTCCAGTGCTGAAGAAGAGTATCGTGCGGTGGCTCATGTTGTTGCCGAGTGTTGCTGGTTGCGGCAGCTTCTTCAGGAACTCCACCTTCCTCTCGAGAAGGCTACTGTTGTCTTTTGTGACAATGTTAGTGCTGTTTATATGGCTGCTAATCCAGTTCACCATCGACGCACGAAGCATATTGAGATTGACATCCACTTTGTCCGTGAGAAGGTTGCCTTGGGAGAAGTTCGTGTTCTCCATGTTCCTTCATCACAACAGTTTGCTGACATTATGACTAAGGGTCTACCTGTACAGTCTTTTACTGATTTTAGGTCTAGTCTTGGTGTCCGTAATGTTCCCTCTGCGACTGCGGGCGGGTATTAGGAATTGTATATAGGCTGATTAGGCTAACCATGTATATCTGATAGGATACCATATAGGATTAGGCATGTACTCTTATCTTGTACCTTTCTTGTACTGCAAGCCTATTCGGGCTATATATATATGACAGCCACCCCCCCCATCAAGGGTGTGAGGTGTTTCCCTAATTCTCTACATTGAGTTTCGAATAATTTCATGCATTATTCCCTGTATGTGTTTTGTAACGTATATCTAGATTCATCGACATGCATATGAATATGGACGGAGAGGGAGGGCTAGAGCCCCTTACAATTTGGGATGGAGGGAGTACATTATGTCTTAATAATAATGAAATGTGAGGAATTTTGGTTGTACTAGTAGTTATCTTAACATTTATACAGATTGAGCTGTGCTTTTGCACTTCTGTATATGGAACTTGAAGAAGAATGTATGCCTATAGACATCAAGATGGTCAAAGCTGCTGAAGTCAGATGGAAATACAGTTTTTGAGTTTATGCTCATTTTTTTCATGATATTTAAAAACGGGGAAAAGTGCATGCTGCATTTAGTAGCATTCAACTGTCATATGGTAACTGAGTTGAGTTTCAGGGAGATGGTGGTTGTGCATCCAGACAACGAATTTCTTGAAGACATCACTGGGAAACTAAAAGAGGTTCGTTTGCTAAGAATGAAACATGTCAATGTTGAGCTTGCTATGGTCTCCCATTCTGAAATTCTGTGACTGTTTTGCAGTCACTAATCAAATGCACCCATTTCTTTTCAATATTTTTTACTTTTCATTACATTTTGTATCTTAATTGATGGATGCTGATGATAATACTTTGTACCATGTAGTATGTCATGGAGGAAATCAATATTAAGACCGTCACTCCATGTAATGATCCTTTAATGTACGCTTCTCTGCGGGCCGAACCCAATTTCAGGTATGATAAGTTGATAACATCAATGTATGACTTATTACATATTCTTACCCATTGCTGAGTGCTTGTGGTGTTTCGTAGTGTGCTAGGCAAAAGACTTGGAAAAGACATGGGCAAAGTATCAAATGAGGTAAAGAAGATGACTCAGGCACAGATCTTAGCCTTCGAGAAAAATGGAGAGATATCTTTCTTTGGTCACTGCTTGAAGCTAGATGATATTAAGGTAATATTCCATATACATGCGGTTCTTATTATTGGTGGCACAAACAATTGCCAATGATGTCGCTTTGGATCAACATTGGGTGACATGCATAAGCTTTTGGCCTATGACTTCTCAGTGCTTGGATCCTGTAGAAAATATCTTGTTTGGATGAACCCCAAGATTGGAGGGGTTTTTGTTGTATCAAAACAAGTCCTCATCTAGAAATATTTTTCAACTTGTTTGATGAAACACATTTGGGATTTTGTTTACTGGTAGCTTTCGATCCCATTAAACCTCAGAATATGTTTATTTCTGTATGCTGCGTCTTTATTTCTACAAAATTTACCATTTAGACTTTGTGTTTTTAGGTGGTCCGACAATTCAAGCGCCCTGAAAATGTGTCAGAGCAGGAGATTGATGCTGCAGGAGATGGTTTGTCATGAATATGCCATTTTGCCCTATTAGTTTGGCTAATAATTTATGGTAACATTATTACCTTGTTTCTGTCATAGGTGACGTTTTAGTCATTCTGGATCTTCGAGCTGACCAGTCATTGTTTGAAGCTGGAGTGGCTCGAGAGGTAGTTGATACGTTCACTATTTGTGTCTATAAGCTTCAATATATTGTCTCTGAAGTACAGTTGCAATAAATAAATAAACCATCTAGGATGTCTAGGAGCTTGATTGCTTATTGCCAAAGTTATATTTTAATGTACATGCATCTCTGTGCAGGTTGTGAACAGGATCCAAAAATTAAGGAAGACTGCTCAGCTTGAACCTACTGATGCAGTTGATGTGTACTACGAATCTGCGGGCAATGACAAAAAAACGCTGGAAGGGATTTTGAAGTCACAGGCAAGTTATACTACCTCCAAATTTTTTATTTGAAGCTGGGTAGTAAAAAATGTATTGCTTGACATCAAACGAATGAGTTTGGAGGTAGTAACTGGTTGATCTAGTTTTTTTTTTCTTATTTTGGAATATCTTTTCATGGAAACTGCTTTGTTCTGTACAGAATCAGTATATTAGAGACGCACTTGGTTCGCCACTCGTTCCAAAGGAAATGGCACCAACAGATTGGGTAAGTTTGGATTTTCAACTTCCTTGTGCATTGGCGATTTTCAAATTCAACTTCAGTAATGCATGTACCTTCATCAATAATAGTTTCTGGCATGTATTATACTGCATTATTACAATTTCCTTTTGTTCCATGTCAAGTTGTCAACCGTCTTCTTCAAGAATAAGTTTCTTGCCATAATATGCCCAAGTACAAACAATTCTTTCTTTTGCTTGGCTTAATTTGCAAGTTTTGCAAGCTATTTGAAGGACAAACCAGAAGGCTGTAGCATTCCTGGACTACTTTAGGTTTTACATGGGCAATATTTAATGCTTATCAAGCTGGCTCTGTTTTTCAATCTGGTTTTGACAATTAAAATTATGGTATTTGCAGGTATTACTTGCTGAGGAGTCGCACAATGTACATGACATGTCATTTGACATATTCATTGCAAGGTCCACCCCTATTCTTTCATCAGATCTTCTTGCCCATGCCTCAGGTAAATCTTGCTGCTCCTGAGTACAATTGTAAACTATTCACAGACAACTTGCTATTTCAGTTGTTTTGATACCTTCTGGTCCTGTGGATAATCTACGAATAATGTATTCATGCACTCTGATGAAACAGGCAACAGTGACCATGTGGAGGCATTGAGAGTATATCTTGCGTCAAGGTCTCTTTCCAGATTGAAGAACCAATTCCAAGCTGGAAATGGCATGGTAAGCAGCTAACAACCTTGTATCTTTTCCTCTCTTTTTTTTTTTCAGAATACTTCAAATTTTTCTGTCCATTCTTCCAGATTACCGTTGACTCCATTGAAGGTTATCCGCCAATCAGTTTACAGCTAGGAAAGCACATTTTTCTCAGTGCTGGGGATTTTTATCTGGCTAGCCGATCCTGATTTTTTGTCTGCAGCTTCCCAATTTTGAGTGTTTTGCCCTTTTTGTTTTAGCGCATTCAGTTACGCACCTCGCCAAAGCCATGTATTCAGATTCATCGGTTAAAGATGAAAATTTCAATGTATGCTATAGCAAAATTTGCACCTGCCCCCTGGGTCACATGTTAATTAAGATATACAAAGCAGGCGTGGCCTATGTGCGTTATGAATTAAGAACATGTAGACATGTTTTGCAATCTCGTGTAGTTATTGGCGTGGACACTATTGATGTTTGCAAGTCTGCAAGGCTCCTGCCTAGATTCTGTAGGTGCCGAATTTAGGTCATTGCTGTGAGTTGCATCGTGGGATGCGTGATGGCTAATAACTGCCTTAATGAATGCGTAACGTCATTTCGTTTTTTGCTGAAAGCCTGAAACTGCTCTGCATCAAGAAACTGCAGAACTGTTGCTTTCGAGCTCTTATTCTATCTATGATGAAAAGAATAGCAGTGCCTTTATATAGAAAGACATCATTGTAAAGGAGCAACAACTATGACGATGTCGTGTGCTCGTGCTTATCTTCATTATATATAGCCATATGTCCATATGGAGATGATGCTTACGCGAAGCTCGTACTTATATTTTTCTATTGGTCATAATCTTGTTTTGCACAGTGTTTCACGACTCTGTATAATCTGGTCTCTGTAGAATCCCAAAAAAAATCGAGAACCTGTAAACATGGTTCGGCATTCAGCACTATGAATCCATGCTGCAGTTTCATACGTAGGCGAAAGTTCGTCAATCGTCACGCATGAGGGGTGAACATTTTCTTCGTTCCCACCGTAAATTATATTGATCCTTTGGCTGCATCGAAACTGTTCCTTGACTGAACCATCGAAACTGATGGTGATGGAGGAAACTAAACATTTTCGACATTATTTTGCTGAACATCGCGAAACACACATTCTTCTCATGTTCTTCGCTTCTCAACAGCGGGAGCAAACGCCACACGTACCAGCAGGAGAGTTGTTAAAATTCTCTCACACCACTAGTCCGGAGCCAACAGCCACGGCGACTCACTCACGCAGCAGCAGCAGCAAAACAGCAGCCGATCATGAAACATAGAATAAATATGATTATAATATCATAAATTTGTTTGAACCTTTTTTTCCAACCACATGTCACGTAAATCCGGGCAATCGACGAACTAACAAATTTAAACCATATCTAAGCATGAGCAAATTCAATCAACCAGTTAAAATAAAAAGATCTACAAAGGAACACGTGGATATATCATCCTAGCTAGACCCATGTAGAGATGAAGCATTGAAAAAACATGGATAAAAAATTATGTATAAACAAAGATTTATAGTCAAAAGACAATTTCATTGATCGAACTTAGGATTTATCATAGCAAAATAAGAAGATCAAGGAGTTTACTTGAGAATCATCATGAACTTGAAAAACAAATTTGAATAAACTTAGGTCGAACTGTTTGAATATACTTCATACGCCACCCAGTGCATCTATGAAATAAAGTATTTAATATTTAACTATTCCACATACTATTATGGTAATCCACATAAAACCTTAATTGATTGCTAATGTAGCAGTCAAATATAAACCATAATCCATAATTCAAACACTTAAAATATTTCTTGTACGCTAAGTAGTGCACTGGTGAAATTACTAACCAATCCACATTCTAGGTATGCTAATCCATATAACTACTACTACTACTATTAATGAAGAGGATAATTTAGCTGTGAAATTAGTCATAAAACCTAACGAAATCTACTGTATACGTTAGAAATACATCAACAAAGTAAATGTATAACATAATTGGTCTCATAGATGAGTGAAAAAAAGTTACATACAGATCAAAGGTCCACAAACGGGTAGCTCTTTGTCGCTTAGCTTCTCATTACATACAGATCAAAGGTCCACAAATTGGTGGCTTGAATGAGAACTTTGGTTCAACTTATATATATAGAGAGAAGAGTTTCCTTGCAATTTGAAATCTTCAAAGAAATTACTTATAGGTCCTGTTACCCCAGAGGGCTGCATCTGCATGTGTATATTTATGTAAATTTTATAATTGAACATATATTTTGTAAATAAAAATTTTATAAGAAATATACAAGTGGAGAAAAAAACCCGAACCTGCTCAACCAAACCGAAAATGAGTTTTTTAATAACCAGAAAGTTAGCGGGGTGCGAGGCAATATAACTGGGGTTCTCCTCCCTTCCCTTCTCCAGACCGATAGCCGCCGCATCCTTTGCAATCCAGATCTTGAGAGCTCTGGCCGATAACCACTGCATCCTCGATCTCTGGCAATGGAGGCCGCGAAGGGGAACGAGGCGACGAAGCCCACTGCAGAGGTGGCACGTGACAGCCTGAAGGGGAACGAGGCGACGAAGCCCACGGCGGAGGAGGCACGTGACAACCTGAAGGGGAACGAGGCGACGAAGCCCACGGCGGAGGAGACGCAGCTGGCCGGGGCCAAGAAGAAGCGGGCCAAGAAGGGGAAGAAGGCGTCCGGGGGTAAGAGGATGAAGCTGGTCAAGAAGGGAGAGGAGGCGAGCAAGTCGGAGGAGTTTCATATCCTGGAGAAGAAGAAGGTGATGTTGGGTTACAGGGCTGTCTTAGATGCCCTTCTGGCCGAGGCAGGGACGGCCGAGGCCGGGAAGAAGAGGATGAAGGTGGTGAAGACGAAATTGTCACAGGAGCTCATCGATGCAAAACTGGCAAGGCCCATTGACTACTTGGAGATCTCTGAGGATGAGCTGATGAACCAGGATAGTGTCAGATACTATGCCTATATAAACGCTACAGCTGACTACGATAAAGCCTTCATCGACCAGTACAATGTCCAGGGCTTTGCTGAGGACGAAACAGAGGTCACCGACGATGAGCATGAGACGGAATGACTGGAGAGGAAGGAGGCGAGAAATTCGGAGATGTTTTATATCCTCAAGAAGAAGAAGGTGCTGATGGGTTACATGACCGTCATGGGAGCTCATATCCCCAATTTCAACGTCAGCAACAAGAGGGTGAAGGTTGTGAAGAGGAGGCTGCCGAAGCGGGTCATTGATGTAATGATCGAAAAGCCCTTCGACCAGATGGAGGTCTCTGAAGAGCATCTGAGGCACCGTTCCCTGCAAAGCCGCATATACTGTGACTGGAAAAATGCTGTGGCTGACTATGAGAAGGCCCTAATCCGCCAGTACCGTGCCAATGGCTATGCGGAGGATGAATCGGAGAACTCCAAACTTTGCAAGGTAGATTTTCAGTTCGTGACTAGAAATCACTGGGCGCAGCCTTGCCGCGCAAGCTTTTGAGGTTGCACACCATAGAGCAATCTATAGGAATTATTCAAATTGAAGCTGTTAAAAATAATACACATTTTGGTTGCCTGGTTGGAATTTCACCGGGTACCACCTTAGTTATGTTGAAAAATTCAATGATAGTAGAACTTATAGTTTGGGGCATCCTTCTTCCTTGTTCTCAGCTGCACAAACGATCGAGTTTCGCTCTTGTGATCTGTGTGCCTTAATAGTAAAGTATTATGGCTAAAATGCTTAATTTTCATTATACTTTTAATAACAGTAAAAGCTAATCTGACATCCTTGATGCCTTAAGATGATCTTTTATCTTAGCTTACAGAATGCAGAGGACTCAAAAAAATAAACTTGCAACTGAATTTATATAGTCATACTAGTGCAGGGAAGAAGTATTTGCAGTATGGAGCTTGCCAGGTTTCCTCACCCCACACCCCCCCCCCCCCCCCCCCCCCACAACGAGACAGCAGTTTGTAGGACCATTAGTGTGAGCAACCCTATAAAAATTGTCCATGATCAATAGCTATAAACATCGAAGTGGTGTTTTCAATGGCGGTCAGGTAATCCACCAGTTTCAGTGCAGCATTCATCAGCTCTTGGATGCACAATGAAGATCCCAAAGTATTTGTCATCAGACATGTTGAAGGATGCAATGAGATGAGATTACACAGGAAAATCAAATACAACTGATAGTTGCTGACCATCTATTGTATCATCTACAACTTTCATAAATCAACTTTTCTCTGGTCACCTGCTACAGCTATGGTTAGTGACCTGTGTAGGACATTTGACTACAGAAAGTGAAAAATTGAGGATCTGATGTGAATCGCAGCAATCATATTACTGTAATATTCAACAGACAACCAAACTAAACTCGTTTAGGACTGGTCACCGGTGAACCTACGAAATAGCAACCCATGGTCGTGGCTGTGAGCAAGGAGGAAGCAGAATGTGATGCCAAGTGCTGTCGGCAGGGGTGCACACTGCCCAGCGGCCAGCGCTGCCGCTCTTGTCCCTCGTGCTCTCCCTGCGGCCGTAGCTGCGAAGGAGGCAGCGACCGCCACAGTCGCGACTGTTCGAGGTCGGCGGCGTTGCCGCCGGTGTAGAGCAGCGTGAGGCGCGCGGCAGGGTGGCGCCAGAAGGCGGAGACGGCGTGCATGCCGGCCCTGGTGGGCAGCGCGCGCACCTCGACGACTGCGTCAGGCGACACCGCAGTTATCCTCAGCAGCCCTGGCTGCGAGCCTTCGCCGGCTCCGGCGCCGTCCTGAGCGGGCTCAACGCCGTAAGTCGGCAGCTCCGCCGGGAAGAAGGCCAGACACGCCGCCACCGACGACGTGACGTTGCCCATTGTACGCTTCCCTCTGCCCCGCCGCATGGGCGTCTCCGATCGCCGGCCGGCTGCTGCTGCGTATTCCGTCGGCCACCATGACTCCTCGGCCCCTTACCGCCTGCTCGCCTCCCTGTCCCGGCCGGCTCACTAGTCCCCGCTCGTGGATCGCTGTTCGAAGACTTCCTCCGTCTTGCCGTTTCTGGAGGCGTTGGTCGCTCTCGCTGCGCTCCAGACCGAGGCACACGGCGTGCTGCGTAGTCGGGAGCCCAAGCGGCTGTTCTCCACGGCGCGCGCTATACGTTGCTCCGCGCGAGGCCTCCTGCGGGTCGCCTCCGCGCGCGCACCGTGGCACCCAGGGCGCACGGCGGTGGGAAGGAGGCTGAGGCGGCGCAATACAGCTGCAACGTCGCGTGGCTCGCGTGGTGGAGCCACGCCCGCTGCACCCTGTCGTCGGCGTTCCGCCCGTGCCTGCGCCGCCTCTTGCCATTGCCGGACCGGTCACCGTCATCTGTGGCACGCTTTTCGTGCTCTCTGCCGGAGACCGTCGCGTGCGCCTCTTCCTCCAGGAGCGTCCTCAAACACCCGCCTAGCCCATCCACCCGCCCGCACTTGCTGTACATGTAGAGCAGCGCGCAGAGCAGGTACAGCTTGCCGTCCTCGTCCTGCGCCCCCACCTTGACGACGCAGCAGTGTTGCTGCCGCCCGGCCCGCAGCGACTCCGAAGCGGTCGGTGCGGACGGCCACCACGAGCGCCCTCGACAGCGGGGAGGCGGGCTACCGCCGCCCACATCTCTCGGAACAGCGCGAGCGCCGCGCAGGGGCGGCCCCGGTCCACGAGCCCGTCCACCATGATCCCCCACGTGACACCGTTCCGCTCGGGCATGCCCTCGAACACCCGGCGCACCTCGGCGAGCATCCCGCAGGCGACGAACGCAGTCGGCAGTTGTGCGCGCGCACGTCCATCTCGGCCCCGGAGCTCTCCGCGTGCCAGGTCACCGCCGTGGCTACGGCGGGCTCGCACAGCGCCGTGGCGGCCGCGGCCAGCGCGCGGTAGGTGGTGGGCGGGAGCGGCGTGAAGGGCGCTGCGGCGCGGGCGAGGCGAAAGAGGTCGAGGGCCTCCGCGTGGCGGCCCGCGGCGGCGTGGTGCTCGATTGCGACTCACAGGGCTTGGAGGCGGGTGGGGTTGAGCCCGGGCTTGGGCTTGGGGACACGGCTCTGGAGCGGGTGCCGCGGGCGGGGCTTGAGGTGCGTGCGGAAGAGGAGCAGGAGGTGGATGGCGCAGCCCATAGTGGAGGAGGAGGCCGCCGCGGGGCGGTGGGACGTGGCGAGAAGGCGGACATTGGCAGCGGACCGCAGGAAGGGAGGAACGAGACTCTTCGTCTTTCGTCTAGATCCTTCCCACCGTGCAATATTGATCCAACGGCCGAGTTTGCTGCTGAACTTGGAATCAACGGTGAATGAAGTCATGATGACGTGGAGCGATGTCATAAAACTTTGGGCCCAGATTTCGTTCTAGTAAAAGATAAGATAAGATAGACAAAATTATGTACAAGCTGAATCGCTGGAGTGGAAAGACTGACGATCGCGGGGCGCCTCACATTAATCAAATCTGTTATCACGTCACAAGCCGTCTACCTCCTTTCAGCCCTCAAAGCGCCGAATGACATCCTTGAGTTTATTGACTCCAAACGCGGGCAATTTCTGTGGGCCGGAATGGACAGGCTCACTGAAGGAAAATGCAAAGTTAACTGGACGCGCTCGACGAGGCCAAAAGCTTTGGGAGGGTTGGGAATACTCATCATCCACATTAAGCCCTTTGCACGGGCTTTGCGCTTGAGATGGCTGTGGCAGCAGAAGACCCTCCAAGGAAGTACTGATCTCCTCGCTGACCTACCGTGCACAGAGACAGATAAGCAGCTGTTCGCAGCAGCAACGTCTTTGACGCTGGGAGACGGCAAGAGCTCATCCTTCTGGGATAGCGCTTGGCTGAATGGACAGTGTATTTTTCGCATCTCTAAGAAGAAGAACATGAGCCTTCATCAGGCACTCCACAATAATAAGTGGATCCAGGACCTAAATCTGCAGCATCGGGATTTCTCTGTCAATCACCTTATGGAGTATTGCCGACTTTGGATAGCAATCAGCCGCGCTCAGCTGCAGCTGCAGCCAGGGGTCCAGGACAGCATATCATGGAAGCTTTCGGAGAACAATCAATATTCGACCCGGTCAGTTTACCAAAATTTTTCAGCTGGCTAGCAATTCAAGATAGGATTTGGACGGCGGACCGCTTGGCTAGGAGAGGCTGGCCTCAAATGTGTGCCTGCTATGTCGCAGGGTGCAGGAATCAGGACTCCACCTCTTCGCTGACTGCCGGTTCTCCAAACGCATCTGGACGGAAGTGGCACATTGGGCAGGAGTGGAAGATTGGTCTCCCAGCAGATGGGAACAGCAAGACTCTGTCCTTCGTTGGTGGACATCTCTTGCAGGGGCTCCGGCATGCAATAGGAAAGGAATGCGTAGCCTAATCATCCTTGTGTGTTGGGAGCTTTGGAAGGAAAGGAACACTAGAATTTTTGATCAGAGAGAGTCATCTGTTCAGCTTGCCACCTGGATGGCAGCAGGTGCAAGGCACCTTAAAGAGCTGCTTTGTCGGAGTTAGGCGTACGTGTGGCTTGCCACTGTTGTTGTGTTTTTCCTCCCTGTTTGTGTCTTGGCTCGCGCTAGAGCCTCGCTTGTACAGTTTTTTTTTTTTTTTTTTTTTTTTTGCCTTTTTGGCCTCCTCTTTTTTATATAGCGGACAGTTCTTCTGCCGGTTCGTTTTCAAAAAAAAGAATGCTATTGATTTGGTGGGCAGTTTGTGCAAGGGACTAGTCGGCCATCATACTTGCTCAAGCTTAGGCAGTGCAAAACTGATGGTGACGAAGGAAACTGTTCAACTGCTCGCCGCAGCAACTACTAGTGAGTCGTGATGACGGACGGACGCGCTTGGATTTATAGAGAGGACGCGGGAGTCCCGTTGCCGTTCCCGTTTCCAGTGAAAAATACAGAAACAGAAATGGGAGAGGGTGTTTCCCGACCGTTTTCAACCCTGCGCGGGACGACACTGACCGAGCTTTTCCTGGTGGTGGTAGATCGAAGCAGTTCGCAGTGGCAGCTGCACGGCGCATGTCCCAGTATCTCACATGCATGCCTGAAGCCTGAAGCCTGAAGCCTGAAGCCTGATGCCACGACGTAGTAGTACTAATTCGATCGCCTCCGGTAGCAATAGCAAGCAGTCGCTGCAGCTACAGCAGCAGGCTGCCACCTCACTCCACTAACAGCTGCAGCGAGTAAAGCCGCCGGGGACGACGTATCGCCATATATGACACCGTACAACGCGTATATCGCGGGGCAAATTAATCCCCTGCAACACACTAGTACATGGGCTTGAATTACGGGGATCCAGCACCGAGAGACCAAAGACTACCTAAATACAGTAACGGACATCAGTTACGTGCGCAGATCGTGATCTTAATTATCCAATATTCTCCAATGCAAGCAAGCTACACAGGAACAAGTGAAGCTGATGAAAAGGTGATCCGACGCAGATCGCGGCGCAGGCCCGCCCATCCCGCTCCTTCCCGGGTGTGTGTGGCAAGGATTACCATTCCGTTTTTTTTTTTTTTCAAATCCTGGACTCATCCGGAATCGGAATTCCGGACGGAATTCCGTCGGATTTCGCATTTTTCGAACGAAAGCAGATTTCAAATTCAAAATCCGGAAAACCGGAAATTCCGGTCTGAATTTCCGAAAATTCGGTCGGAAAACCGTGTTTTATGACCGGAAAATGAAGAAAACGATGGGAAAATGATGAAAAATTTATGTGCATATGAAAAAATAAAAAATTTTGGCAGAGTTTTCTCTGATTATGTGTATATTGACAGTTTATTGTACATAGAATATATGCAACTCCACCAAACAATTAGAAACACAACATTTAACACATAATTCATGTCCAAAGTCCACACCTACATAGTCTAAAGTCCATTAAAATTATTACAACTAGTCCAAAGTCCAATGTGGAGGTTACATACTACATCATAGATCGAAGATCGACAATAACAAACATGTAATGTATCTCATACTACCTACGAACATGAAACAATTGGCAATAGGTTCCATACATCACTAAGTTCATGTAAGGGTTACATACTACATCATAGATCGAAGATCGACAATAACAAACATGTAATGTATCTCATACTACCTACGAACATGAAACAATCGGCAATAGGTTCCATACATCACTAAGTTTATGTGGGGGTTACATAAACATGTATATCGCAAAATACATACTAACATGAAACAACCGGCTCTTCAGTTCATCATTACTCAGGTGCCATGAACATTCAACTCACTAATCTTAACATCAAACAATATCTGATATTTTGCATCCGAAGATTTTGAAACTCATAAACCAACTAAGAAATTACAACTATGAACTAATCCATAGCATTTGAACTCATTAAACCTAGGTTTGGTACTGCTCATGACTCAAATCAACATCAACATGTATATAGATCATAGATCGACAACAACAAACATCTAAATAGAAGATTCCACTCACCCTCCTTCCTTTTACGCACAAGTAGGAAGCAAATCCCGCTGGGAAATGGCGGTTTTCCGCCCTCGGACGGCGGATTTCCGCTCGGGACATGCGGAAGAAGAAACCCTAGGGTGGCCGTCGGAATCCCGACGCTCCCGGTCGGGATTCGGCCACTTCCCGCTGGTAAACTGCCTCCACGCGGCGGAATCTGGTGGCGGCGGCGGTGGGCGAGCAAGGGAGCGCGAGGGGAGGGTCACGGGGGCGTGGGGAAGTGGGGGGGGGGGGACCGAATGAAGCTGTCGGTGCGCGAGGAGAGGGAGTGGATAAGGTTGTAGGTGTTAATGGGTTTTAGGGTCTTAACGGTCCGAACCCAAATCGTCGATTTAACCAACCAAATCAACTTAGATTTGAACAATTTCAAGTGCTAATTGCTTAGAAAAACACCTAGTTTTTTATGATATTTTTTCCCAAATTTTTTATAAATATTTTTGAATTTTCAAATTTTGAAACGGAATTTTTGGAAAAAATCCGGTTTTCCACTTTCCGTAGGTGTCCGGTATCAGAAAATTATCCGAAAAACCGGCGGTTTTCCGTCGGAAAGTTTAACCCTGGTGTGTGGCCGCTCACATGCTTCCCTTTCCCAAGCATAAACTACTGCCAAAGGGCTTCTTACTGGGGCCGTTGCTTTGCTTTACGGTTGAGCTCACCAGGTCATGGTCAATTGGTCATGCATGCATGCATGCTGCATGGTGTGGTAGTACATATTTTCTATGAGAAAGACGCGTGCATGTAGTGTACTAATCTATCTGGTTGAGATTTTCTTTTGGGGGGCAATGCAGCGCAATGCGATGCAAAGACCACTTGAGATGTTTGGTTGGATTGGAGGCACGGCACGGATGATGATGATGGCTCGTGTTGTGGTGTGTGATGAGATGAGGCCCGGCCGGTGCAGGCCCCGGCCAGGCCCGGTCGTCGTCGTCTAGCTCGTACATTGCATGCATTTGCTGCTAGCACTGTAGAGTGTGTAGAGCGAGCGTGAGTGAGCGTGGGCAACACTATTGTAGGGGTGGAAAACCTGTGACGGGACTAATTTGGATCGATCGTCGGACGGACACTTGCTTTACTTTCAGCATGTGCGCACCCTTTAGTGCTTGTCTGGTCATAGTATATGGGAGCGGCCTGCTACTGCTAGAGATGTCGTCACGAGATACAAGGTCGTTAGGCATGGGCGAAAGTACTGTGGATTGGTTGGGTAGTAGATTAACCATCGCAGGAAACAACTATTTTTTTAGACCAAAAACCCACGAAAATAGCTCAAAAACCGACGAAAATTTTACCCGAAACAAAATCGGACGAAATTACACAAGTAATTTCGTGGACCCCACGAATTTATATTATTTTTGTCAGTTTTACATTGTCGATGAAATTATCGACACATGTCCATATAATTTCGTCGGCCAGTATTAGGCTGATGAATTTATGGCTGTCATGCCATGTAATTTCGTCGGCCAACCATGCCCACGAATTTACAGCATTTTCCTTAAAAAAATAATTACATATTCTAGAAAATTTTAATAAACCACAGAAAATCAGAAAATTGTATATATCATGATGCGGTCATAAAATCCACAGCCAATGATTACTGATAACAAGATCACATGTATAGTACCGCCAAGGTTTGTTTAGAGCTAGTGATGGTCAGTTACCTCTGCTAGTACTCCTAAGTCCTAACTCCCATTACTTGGCTATAACCGAAGTACAAATACTGGCACAACAGGTTTACATATGAATTCACATGTCAGAGTGTGAAGTTTCTACATCCGAAGGATTTGCTACTAAAGTGCCACTTGCCTAAAATCATTCTGCATGTCTCCTCCTTCACCTCCTTCCCTGCGACCTATAACCATTGCATACAAGCCATTACAATTTTACATACTTTTGAAATATGCCATTGGATACGTATCTGAAGGCTTTGGGCCCACGTGCAGTGTATACATCTCTGTATTTACGAAAACGCCACTCCCTGCCTCTCTCTTACACCTTGGGCCCACTTGACAGCTTCTTTTTCCTTCCCAATCCCCTCTTCTCGGTGTCGAGTGGCGCTAAGAGCTCATTTGGTGGAGCTCCCCGCAGGGGCCGGTCGAATCGACGAGCTCTCCATCCGCCTGCGTTCTCGGTGTCGAGTGGCGCTGAGAGCTCATTTGGTGGAGCTCCCCGCGTCGCCCCGCCCCTTCACGTCATCCACGGCCTCCTCCACCTCTTCCGCGCTGCCATCGTCGGCGGCTGCTCCGGCGCATCCTTCGAGTATGAGCCGCTGCTCCTTGAGGAGCTCGGCATCACCACGCACCACTTCTTGGCGCGCCCGCTCTCCCGTTCCTCCCATGCTGGCCAGCGAGTTTGCATCGGGTGGGGAACCACGCCTATTTCACGCCCGCCTCCCTTGGTATTCATCCTCGTCCACTCCCTCGTGGCCGGCCACTGCATTGCGCCTCGCTCGTCTCGTAGCTCTAGCTCTACTACCCCGACCTACACCCTCTCGCTCGTCTCGAAGCTCCAGCTCCACTACCCCGACCTACACCCTCCTGCGGCACTGCGGCGGGCCCTCATCGCTGGAGGCCATGGCGTGTTCACCTCGGCCAGAGAAGGCCAATGGCCATGGTGGTCGGTGGCAGGTGGGAGTTCAAAGGAGCCGGTGGCTGGTGGACTGGTGACGGTGGTTGGGGAAGAAGGGAGGAGGAAGAAGCTGTCAAATGGGCCCAAGGTGTAACACAGAGGGGTAGGGAATGACGTTTTCGTAAATACAGAGATGCATACACTGCACGTGGGTCCTTCGGATACGTATACAATGACATATTTCAAAGTTATGTAAAATTATAATGGCTTGTATGCAATAAGTAGAATAGTAATGGCAGATTTCAAAACAGTCAAAATTATAATGGCATGTATCCAATTAACCAATATTTTAATGTTCATATATACAATGTCTCGATATGGTTCCATTGGCCAACCCTAAAGTTATGTGATCTTTTCCCACATTATTAGCTGTCTTCAATGGGTTGCCTAAAAGGACCTATACACGCTACCTCATTGTAGCACTACTGTACACAGAGAGTGAGGTAATTGGAATAGTGGATAGACAAACCTTTTAGACGTAACGTTGGAGACGGTCTACTTGAAGTCGATACTGTAAAATACAACTTTTTTCAAAAGTCCTTACCATCATATTGTCTAATGAAATCGATAAATTTGGTCGTATGAAAATTATGAACAAAAAACGAGTGCCAGTTCTAATAATAAATAATATGGCTGTTGTGTGTTAAAAAAAACATAATATTGATGCCGCATGAAAATTTGAAGTATGGTATTCCTAATTCATAGTATTTATGTGGCGTTTGGATACACCAACTAGTTTTTTAGTAGTTAACTTTAACTTTTAGTTAGTAGCTTGTAGCTAAATTTTAGCTAAGACACAATCTACCAATTAGTTAGGGTGCTTGGACACTTTATAGCTAATTTTTAGTAGCTACTGTAATTTTTAGTTAGGTGTATCAGACACGCCCTTAATAACTTTGATAGCAAACATGGTGCGAGTAAGACGGTTTGATGTCAGTGGTGCTAAATTATAAATCTTTTATATTACTATCCTTAGGATAACTCTAAAATAGAGCTAAGGATTACTTTCATTTTTTGTTTTAACTATATTTTTTATATGCAAATGGCAGGATAGCTGTGCTGCGATGGGCTTGCTGCATTGCTGCTGTCCAGCCCAGTGTCCCTCAAGCCCGTCCAAACCTACAGAATCTCCTGCCCAAACCTGCTCTAAACCTAAACTGCACCCCACAGCCGCCGCCACACTTGCCGACCTGCCCCTCCCCGGAGCCAAGGAAATGTAGGCGAATCGTGCATGCATGGAGGCAACAGGTGGAGGCACCCAGCGCTTTTCAAATTTGGTTTCTACAGAATTGAGATCCAATCGCACTTTTTTTATGCTTCTCGTCTCGTCAATTCTTATGCGTTTAGATCTTTCGATATCTAGCTTACATATGTTTCTAAGTGCTGGTTTTTAATGTGCAGTTTATCTTTTGTTGGAAACAGAATGGCTCAAACACCCTACTTAGGAGGACCAAAACTTAGCTACACCAACTCACACTAGAATCAGTTAGCCCTTTAATTTCTAATCACTTAGTGCAATGGGTCTTTCGGTGGCAGAGTCGACCTTCTCGCTTCCGGGTGGCAGAGCCAACCTTTAGATGAAGCTTAGACCCTTGTGATCCCGAGAGGCAGAGCTAACCTTAAAATAGATCACAAGTTATGCACTAAGTAACTAGAAACTATACGGCCTGACTTAGAAGACTCACACTTACACAAACAACTCTTTATTGCAACACAATGTGGTTACACAAGGACTCACACTCACACTCTTGAGGTGGCTAATCTAGCACACTCTACCATACCTTTTGGAGTGGTAGTGGAATGGTGTGATGGTTGTGGTATGGCATGGCAAGTGGTGCCTCCTTATATAGGCACACAAGAGCCATGGATGAGTGCCATGTGTCCATACTCTAGAAGCTTTCCTACAAATATCTAAATCTAGAAAATTCCAAACGTTGCCATGAAAGAAAAATACCTAGGGCTTCTCATGGCACTTGTAGAATATTCTAGAAGCTCATATTTGCATGGTGAAACAATGCAATGATATGTCTTGATGTTTGTAGAACCTTCTAGAAGTTTGCATTGTATCTTTCAACATCTTTCCAAGGGAATTCGATCTTGGGGAAGGGGAAATCTACAGGCTTCAGCTTCTTTTAGTTTCATCGTTTGAGAAAATGGCCTGCCAATACAACGAGTACCAGGAATGTACTCATCGTCTTGGTGCACCAGAAGGGTATTGGGATGGCTCGATCCAACGTAATCTCTTCTAACTCTGTCTTTGAATTCTTCTAACTCTGTCTTTGAATTATCTGCAGAGCTCTAAATTCTACTGTGTTCAAATAATTTGCAGTTGCTCGTGATGGACTCTGTCAGCATCGGGAAGATGCCATCAAAAGAATGGGCAAACTGCTCTCTGTCGGGGCTGAGCCTCTCCAACCGCCACCTGATGTTGATGGCCTGGTTTCACAACTCCTGGGTTTGCCTCGGATTTTTCCTGCTGCTGTCGTTGAAGCTGGCGGTGAGCAAGCTGTTCAGGCTGCGAAGGAACCTGAGGCTGCCACGGCGAAACAAGCTGCGCTGCAAGCTGAAACTGATGAGCTAAGAGCTCAAATTGAACTTCAAGACCAAGCCGACCAACAAGCCCAGGCAGTGCAAGCCGAAGTGGCCGCACCTGCACAGGGCCAGGCAGCTGAGCCATCTGTGCGCCAGGCAATTGACAGTATGGGCTGTTGGAGAGCCTTAGTACAGCATCGCCGTGAAGAATCTGCCAAGAAGCAGGCTGAAGCTGCCACGAGGGAGGCTGAACTACGTGCTCAACTCAACCAAACCTTGCAGCAACTAAATCTCCGTAATGAGGACTTCCGCCGCCGACAGAGCGAGGATCGCGCCTGCCGCAACCAAGACCCCGGCCCTTCTCAACGGAAGCGGAAAAGGTGACAACAAAAAAGTCTTACTGACATCCTGATATGCCTAGCGTTAGGACCCCATTTCCTTCTGGTCGGTGTCCTGGTTATGGGTTTACTTTCTACTTTTTTCCCTGAATTGAATGAACTTGGCACGCACAAAGTGATGGATTGCTTAAATTATTTTTGGAGTACTGTGACTTTTCGCCCTTGAGCATCATCACCTAGAATCCAAGAACTAACCGGAAAATGGAATAGACAGCACAAGTAGTCTATTATTTTATTTTTTTCTTTTCCTCACTTATTCTCTGCCGTTGTTGTTCAAATAAGGCTCTGTTCGTTTCGGGAGGAAAATCCCCCCGGCGCTCTCCCAACAGTGGCATTAATTACTTGGTTGCCGTCGATTTGACAGAGCCAACGGCGCTAGAAACTTCCACCGATCTAGGTGAGAAAATCCCCCGCTCCATCCCCCACAACGAACGGAGCCTAAGCTATTGCTTGCGGCAAACGAAGTGACCACATGCTCAAGATTTTGCTTGTGCTGAGTAGGTTTGCCTTCATGCACAAGTGTGAGTCCTAAATTATGACACCTTTGAACTTGCATACGAACCTGCTCACTAGATTAATAACCTGGTTTCAATATGGTTTTGGTACTGTGTGTACTTGTGCTTTCCTGGGTTGTGATAATTTGGTTATGTCCATTTGTGTTGTGAATTCCACTTTTAAATAATGATTTGCAACAGAAAAGATGCATTGAGCTTACAGTTCATAGCTCTGATTTTGCTGAATGTAACAGTGTCTTGCTTTGGTATATATAGTTCTGCACATATTTCTTATCTATTTGTTTAAACCTTTATTGTCATCAATACAAACTGGGAACTAAGATGCTACTAGACAGAAAGCATAGTGCGTCCGTGCGGGCATCGACTGTCATAATCGTTTTGCAGTTCAAGATCATCTTCACAGGTTTTGGCTTGGGGAAGCTTCGGGCTATATTGGCTTGCGGGAGGCTGTACCAAAGCCTGTGCGAGTTTTGTTGAGTTATGTTGATGAATACCACAGCTGCTGTGTTAGGCATGCAAGTTGCATGTGTCAGTGTGTCACACCACATTCCTGCCTGGCTAGCCTGTAGTCTTGCTAGGGGGCTAAACCCACCCCTCGCTCGCCTGACCCCATAGCTATTTTTATATTTCATCCAACCCAACACCACCCAAAAATTCATTTAGTCAACCTGCCCCAACCTACAACATTTTAGAACTCATTTCTACCCGACCCACTAGCAGGCCTACCATTCCGCAGCGCAAACCCACAAAATCCCACATACATTGCCCATGCATATTGTGTGGCACAGCCCACAGGCGGAGGGCGGAGGTCATGGCAAATCTTGCCACAGGCCTCCCAGATAGGTTGCTGCCATGTCTTTCGACTTGCATCCTGAGCCTATCTTCAAGTAGCCACCCAATGCAGGGAACAGCCATCACCCTTGCATCTGCCCAGGGCCATCAAGGATAACTTCCTCAAGCACCACCGCTGAGAACTTTGCCGAATGGCGGTAGTGCCAAGCTGGTCTGCTCTCCATGCACTTTCTGTTTGGATCTGGTAGTGCCTTCAAACTACCGCAAGAGTAGTCTTGGCATTCTGAATGGTACTTTATGTCTTGATCCAAGAGTCCCACGACTATATGATAATCAAGATAGTGCCAGGCTGGCATGCTCTCCACGCTCTTTCTGTTAATCGATTAATTCATTCATAATTGTAGTGAACTCCCAAATGGTAGACTGACAATTGAAAAAAAATGGCAGCATCCTTACTAATCCTTCCATTAATTTTTAGTTTCCTGATGATCCTATGCGATGTTCAATTATTTTAAGCTTGGGTGCCCTAACATATTGGAATTAGAAAAGTCAATTTTATGATGAACTTATGCCTTGAAGATTTTTTTTTCGAAATAAAATTAACCAGATGATTTGTGGCTACTTGATGATTACTCCAGAATAGTTATTTTTACGTTGCCCACACATGCTCTCTCTCTTTTTGCTGCATTTTATTGATGCCCCAAAAATCTAGTTATCTGTAGTTCATAGAGACCTTTGATGCAAATTTGTGTACCATAATAAATTATTTTTGATTGCCCTAGCCACATTTGCTGAACTATACAGTGTGTGTGTGTGTGGGGGGGGGGGGGGGGGGCATGTCTTGCTTATCATGAAATGGACTAAAGTTCAGCATTGCTGCTTCGGTCGTTTGTGACAGTGTGCCCCTTGGGTGCCCTAACATAAATTATACATTTGCTTTGGGTGATCTATGAAATGGACCACACTAAAGTTCTTTCCTGTAACAATTCAGCACTTCTCATTTGCAGCCATCTTTAATAATATGCTTCTCATTTGTATGTTTATTAGAGAGGTTGGTGTTTTTTTACTCATGCTGCATTGCTGCTCCGGCGTTTGTGATCAGTGTGAGAGTTTGTGTATATCCTTTCTTGTCTACCAAAATGTCATTATGACGTAGTATTCTCTCATTACTATCTGGTATGTAATTTTGCATCTTATTTGCTTTCGGCGATCTATGAAATGGACTACACAAAGTTCTTTCCTGTAACAATTTAGCTCTTCTCATTTGCAGCCATCTTTAATAATATACTTCTCTTTTTTGTTTTTTTTTTTACTTGTGCTGCATTGCTGCCTCGGTCGTTTGTGATCAGTGTGAGAGTTTGTGTATATCCTTTCTTGCTTACCAAAATGTCATTATGATGTAGCATTCTCTCATTTACTATCTGGTCTGTAATTTTGCATATTAGGTAGATCTTTCTTGCCTACAAAAAGTCCATGACATATGATTGTAGCATATTGTGGTGACTTCTAGTCTGATACTAATTCAGTCACAACCTTTTCCCTTTGCAGATAAATAGGTCAATGGATAAAGGAAACCTGCAAAAACTTCGAAAAAAACACGTCACATGGATGGTGTGGATATTTTTTTGTCCGGGAGACCTAGTTTTGTTACGGTTTATTCCCTGCGGTTGATTTGATATTTTGATCAGCTATATACTCCACTTAGCGCATTACATACGTGTAATGCGTTCTTTTAGGATGTTTAGTTATAGCAGGATTTTGAGAATCTGAACTAAGCTGTTTTTGGATATCTTAAAATCTTCAGAAATCAAACACCATTTGCGGCTGTGCTGGAATGCGTGCGGTTGTTCATGCGGGCTCCACGTACGCTGCCACTATATACGTTGCCACTACATACAATGCGGGGGTAGCCTTAAATCGTTAGGCTGGTGAGCTGGTCGCAGCAGGAGTAGCTAGCCTCCATAAGATCCTCGTCAAACATACTGGTTCTGGCCGACGTCTGCAGCGGCGTTCTCTGCGCTATCGCAGTGGCCTCTACTCGGCTTGACCCCGTCTCCTTTGAGTCCAATGTAATGCAGGGTGCCCCTACTACTGCCCATATATAGCAGGTGCGACTTTTTTTATCTGTTAGATACGAGCACTGCAACAGCTGCGACCCGTAGTTGCGGCTTTTTTGAGCTTAGTGCGAGCACTGTAGCAGTCGAAATGGTACATATAATACATATATATATATATATATAGAACTATTATGCTATAGCCGGCCACAGAATAGCTAATTCTGCGTCCAAAGCAAAGCCATGCACTTCCGACCTGGCCAACCAGGCCATGACAGGCCGCAACTAATTAGACGCGCAAACGTGCTGGCAATTAGCTCGTAACTTCGGGCTTCTTTCTAGCCTAGCTGATCGTGAGGTTCTGGCTCGCTCGCTAATCAGCCGAAGAGGACACCCTCAAATTTCGCTAATTTCCTTTTCTGCTTCCTAAATCCGTAGGACGTTTCATTGTTTCGACCGTGGTCATCGCCCGAGAGGCTGAGACGCCCTGCATGGTCGAACTTACGCCGCTGCCGAGCACTAGTTACCGTGGTTTAGATCGATTCGCTCCTCTTTTTGCTGCTTCCGACGTCATTTGTGGGACGACGCGCCACACGGCCACAGTCTGAGTGTATTCGGCACTGGCGGACGCAAATCCAGGTGTGTGACGGAGATATCCCACCCCATTGATTTTGTCTTCTGATTGATTTATTTATTCATCAGGGTCTGGGCATATTGAAACGAGGTTTTGATTCTGAGGCAAAAGGGTACCTACCTTCTCTTCAATATGTGTGTTTTGGGTGAAATAATCTTTTATCATCCGGTTTTGTATTCTCCATCCGTAAAGAGCTTGATCCACTGTATTTTCAACCTACTGCTCTAGAAAGAAAAAAAATAATACATCTGGATTGGGTTGCTTGAACCATGGTTATCGGCGGTGTGCCATTTTCAGAAATTTCTCTACCAGTATGCATGCCTCGGCATCATTACTGTAAAGGCTATATTGTTGTTCGGTCTTCATATGGATTGACTATGATTATTTCTGCTTTGCACATCCAACAATGGCAATTGATTCAGAACTGCTTATAGGAACCGCAACCTAATTATCATGTTAACACAATTGATTTCTTGTAACTATTTTATGATAATTTTCTTTCATCACCTAGTAACCGATTCATATTGTTGTAACTATGTCATGGTAAATTTATTTCACCATATATTTGTATTCTCATAACTATTTCATGGTTAATTCATACCATACTTTTTGTGATCAATTCATTACAAGCAACATTGGCTCGAGCGGTTCCAAATTTCTAATGATAGTAGGAGCTTCTGATGTGGATTTGTATGGTTGTTTTTGCAGTGCATCAATCATGTTCATGGTCCATGGGAGAAGTCAATGTGGCCATATAGGACAAGTGCTAAATGATTCGTGGAATGCCCTTTTTTTCTCTCAAATTCTAGATGTTCTAGTAAATAATTTACAAAATTCTAGTAAATAGATTATTGTAATTGCAAGGGCATATATTCTTATATATCTTTGTACTTCTGGTAAATAGTGGTTGTTAAACTCAGAAGGATGGCAAAGCATACAAGGGAACAAATGCATGAGCATAGTAAATCATATATACGGCACATATTTTTGTAAATCTATGTACAATTCTTGTAAATAGACGTTATCAAATTCAGAAAGATGGCGAGACAAGCAAGGGCACAATGACATATGCCTATATTCTAGTAAATCCAATCTTAGGGCATGTAAATTTTGTAAATTTGTACAATTCTTGTAAATAGAAGTTGCCAAACTCAAAATGATGGTAAGACATACACGGGGCAAATGGCATGACTATATTATAGTAAATCATATTGTGGCCATATTTTTTTAATCTTGATATACAACTCTTATAATTTTTTTGTATAACTCAGAACGATGGAAAGACATATAGCCATTTGAATATCATAGCTATTTTAATGATAAATTTTTAACCGAATACTCAAAATATTTAGACACAAAATTATAGTAAATGAGTTCTTCATTACAGTAAGCACCTAGGTGCAGTGCACCATCTTGTACGTATTCGACTAACACATACAGTTGCAAACACGTTTATACGCACCGAGTCATGTTGTCGTAACTCATTCTATGTATGCGGCACTAGCATTTATCCCAGCGCTAATCATGGATCGTACGTTATTGCATTTTAATAAGCAGACACATCTGCCGTAGCTAGCAGTGGCTCGGCTCGCTCATCCGGCTTGCGTATAGAAGTCAGCTTGAGCCAATACAGCCCGGTAATTGACTTGGCCGTAGAATAACTTATTCTATGGCTGGCCATAGAATATACCTACCCTAGAACTATTATGCTATAGCCGGCCACAGAATAATTCTGCGTCCAAACCATATATATATATATATATATATATTATTATTGGAAGCCCTGCCCACCAACCACACCACCCTACCCGATCGGCCGACCAGCTGGTCCACACGCACCACCCGGTCCACCGGACCGCTCCCCAGCTGGTCGAAACCGCCACATGGGTCATGACCCTGATCCCCACCCGATCCCCATCCGCACAAAAACCTAATCGCCCGACCCTCCCCGCCGCCTCGCGTCGCTGCGCCACCCCGCTCCGGCATGTGGTGGTCACCGGCGGTGGACGGATCCATTGAGGACACAGCTAGAAGCGGCCGGGGCAGAAGGTCCCGGCGAGGAGGACCCTTGCGCGGCCATGCGTCCCTTCACCCTGCCACACGTCGCCCGCGCCGTCGCCTGGAGGAGGCGCCGTCTTCTCAGGCCTGACCGCGCCTCCCTGTGCCGGATCCTCGCCATGCCCGCTCGACGCCATGCCCGAGAACACATCTGCCTCCACCCCCCGCACCACCACCCCCGCCGCCAGATCCTGCACTGCCGGACCGGACGACGCCGGACCATGAGCCGTGGCCGGCCTTGACCGCTCGTTTTGTCGACTCCCCGTGCCTCGGCCGGCCAGTCGAGCCGGTACCGCAGCAGCCTCAGCTTTGCGTCAGTTCCTCATCCTGTCGATCTCCTCTCTCTCTCGCGAATCCACCCCTACAGCACCGTCTCTCATCCCTCGGTTCCTTGCTCGCCTCTCCCTGTGCTCTACCTCAACACCAGCTCTTTCCTCCTGTCCCCGGAGCGAGCAGCACCTGCTCAGCTCGGCTGCTCCTCCTCTCCTGCACACGCAACAGCTGCTGCAGCCCATTCTTTCTCACAGTCAATACCCATCGGCATGTTTTTTTTCCAAAATGGTAATTCGATCCCTTGTTTCATTGCGCATATGTATGGGTTGATGCATCTGTGATGGTATGGATGGACCGATGATTGGTTGAATTAGTTGGAGGCCTTAGTGATTTTATCATATTCTTGTTGCAGAGACTGGTTTGATTCGCAAAATAGGTGTTCGGTAAAATGACAAAGCGGAGCAGCTCTATGACTGGCTAGGCACATTTTATTGATGACCACCTGGATGTATTCTCGCCCATCTGGACCAAACCCCAAGTGAGATTTCCTGAGCAATCAGTCATATGCTGTCCAGCCTTCATGTTTGTACTTGTGCATCCCTGATGATGTCCATTGTTTTTTACACTTATTTGTTCTTTGTGGTTTACTCCATCATTGATAGGTTTTTATGCACATTTTGGTTGCCTTGTATGATATATTATCCATATTGATATTTCTTTGATTGAAACACACAGCTGGAGCTCGTTTCCCCATTTTTAATATTTGCTTCCGTTTCAATCTAAACAGCATTCCCAATTCATTTCCATTACATGTTTCTGTGGTCAAAAATCAGGATTTCTTTCTGTAGGACTACTGTTTCAATCTATTTCTTGTGCATAAAAATGAAAGCTTCAAGAACGGTGTCTGGCCTGATGTCTTGTGCTGATGACAGTAGTAGGTGTTAGACTCCTGTTCATCAAGAAGAACCTGGGATTTTTTTTATCTTATTGACTCATGGTATTCTAAGCTTTAATTTTTTTTCTTTTTGGAATTGTGTTCTAAAAATTGACAATTTTTATGCTTTGTAATAAATAGCTATTGTGCTGCTTTAGGGTGGTGAGATAAATGTTGTGTTAACCCAGTGGGAAAACCAATACTTGGGATTAGGCTTTTTGACAATTCTTAAGAAGAATTTTTACCGAGAGACGATCGATGTTTATTGATCTTGCACAACTACTTAATAAACTAGAACTCTGTGATGCATAAAAATGGATCAGTTTTCTTGGTGTTCTGATGTAAGATTAGATTTGTGGTTCTAAATTTTTTTCTACGATTTTGGATGCAGGTGGGCTGTCAGTGATGAGACCATGTCATGTGGATGCGATGGTGGTATAGTGACCTAACAAGCATTGATCTCGATCATGCTGATGTGAACAAGACTGGCAAATGAGCCTGTGGTGTTGAATAAGAGTCTTGATATAGGAAAAACATACTAACATGGTATAAAATAAGCCATTGTGTTTGTACGCATATGATAGTTTGTTTAGGTTTATGTGACGATACAGATCTTTTACGCTGATTTCTATATGTATTTTCGTTACAATAGCTGTCTCATGAAAATTTAAGATCACACCAATTGCCACATATGATTGAAGATGTGATTTTTTTAATCCTATCTACTGCCATATAAGTTTGTAGGCATAGTCTTCTTTTTTCAAAATCTGAGTGTCAACGATATGAAATACAAGTTTCTACTCTTTATAATATGATTTACGCAAATAGCGGATAGGTTTATGCTACACATCACTCCCATTTATGCTCTTAAGTTTTTATGCTACACGCCGCTTCCTTTTACGCTCTCCACCCTAAACCAGGGCGCACGAAGCATAAAACACAGCGGAATGTATTGTAAATTTGGGAGCATAAAAGGAAGCGATGTGTAGCATAAAAACTAGCATAAATGGGGGTGATGTGTAGCATAAACCTATATTCCACTGTGTTTTATGTTTTGTGCGCCCTGGTTTAGGGTTGGGCTGCTATTGTTCATGCTATTGTTCATCCCTCTGCATTCCCGCTGGCGAAGATGCCACGTCAAATTGTCCTTTTGTGTTTTTATGATCAGGAAGTATCCCATTGAACTACAAAACTTTCAACCTAAAAGCGTAAATTTATGAATTTAAAATTGTTTAAAAAACTAGTTACAATGGATGTCAAAACGTGTACAAAAATGTCAACATTCTAGTAGTGAAAACCGTTTGTGAATTGGATGTTTGAATAAAAAGTTATCGTAAAAAAACTAGTGTAATGGATTAAACTGCATGCATGCACGTGTGCGTTAGTTGGGCAGAATGTGTCAGTGACGGTTCATTCCGCTGCGACAGAAGCCGAAGTTTACGCTCAGTTGTATACAGGTTTACGGTACTTTTACTTACATTTTATGCCAAAACGGCTCCTGACCCAACCCGTGCCCCTCGGCCATGCGGGCGTGGGCTGGTTTCCTTGGCTCGCCCAACCCCCCGGCCTGGTCCCCCTTGCTCGGGGGGAGGGGGGAGGCCGGGGCTTCCTGCGACTAATGGAAGCTCTGAGCTTCCTTTATACCGACCATATATATATATAGAGAGTTTTATCTACATGCGCATGTAGCTACACTCACATTCAATAATCTAATAGGGGTATGTTCGCATACACATTTATCAGTTTAAGCATGTTCACATACTTATTTTAAGATATCTCAAATATCACTACCTGAAAAAATTATAAAACAACTTTTGTTTTAATATATTATTGTAATACATTCATATTAGTACATATAACAGGGTATGTCCATATACCTCAGGTATATTCACATACCTCGTGCCTATACCATCTTAAATGATCTAGTATCATTGCATACTCCGTGTACGTATCTTTCATTTGGTCAGATATATCCTCAATAGATACATAGACGAATGGAAGCTATGGGTACCGATTAGCTATTCTGTACCCGAGCAGCCTCTGACTCGCGCGACTCCCTCAACCTGATTTCCTGCGCTCCCCACGGCCCACCCCGGGCAGCCCCCTGTCCCGCCCGGCCCGTCCGACCGCAAGTCGCGTAGCCCGATCAGCCATCAGACTCCCACCAATTCTTTTCCAGCGGCCACGGCCTCCGTGACGGTTTTCACCGAGGTTGAGCCGGTCGGCCCTTCCTGTGACGCACGCGTAGGCGATGGCGCCGCCGCTGCACCCTCTCCCGCGCGGCCTCCTCCGGTCCAGGTGTTGCGTCCGTCCTTCAGCTCCCTTCCCTCCCCTTCATCATGCCCTTCTCCAATTCTTCTTATCCCCATTTTCCCTTTTCGTTAGGGTTCTGCTGCAGTCTGCGGCCTGGCGGCGTCGCGTTGAAACCTGCAACAAGAGGAGCTCGTCTCAGAGGTGCTCCGCATTGTGGTGCAGACTTCGCTTGCTTTGGCGGCCGATCTGCTCGCCTCCTTGGTCGACAGGAACTCCTACGTTGTGGCAACCGGCGGCAGGCGAACTTCCCCCGGGCCCCAAGGATGTTCACTTGCCAGCTGCTCATGTTTTATGATTCCATAATAGCAGTCGCACAATTACCATCCCGTTTTAGAGGTCAGTTGAAATAAGCTATCAGCTCATGTCCTCCTTTTATTTATCTCACTGTTTTTCTGGGCATGTGGTTCTAATATTTGCCGATGTAAAGTAACATTTTGATTTGACTACCTAAATCAGATGGGAACAAGTTTGTAATTTTTGATTCGATTGGTCTAAATTCTATTCCACAGCTCTGTAGTTTCAATTGGTCAATCTTTGCCTAAGCTTTGTAGTCGAAAAATTAGTGATCAATTCGTCTGACAACGAGCGGACATATATGCATGTATAAGTAAAATTTGCAATTCAGAGATGCTCTACTTTTATGGATGCCACCATTTGAGTTAGCTTTTACAACAAAAAAATTCGAAGTTATGTTTTCATGAGTCATGACATTTATCTGATTTTACCCAAATTTCCTGTAATTTGCAACAAACTGAGGCATGAAATGTAAGAAATGGAGGCAGCTCAGATTGCCTCATTGTACTGATAGTATGTTTGTAGGAACTGACAATTGGTGATTGCATTGCAGGACCATCAGGCTATGCATTGATTTGCACGCTCACAGATCCAACAGCCTTAATGTCCAGAAAATCGGCCAAAAATATGTTTTATGTGAGTTTATTGTCTGAACATGTGTCTTTCTATTCTTAATATTTGTTGCCATCAACTGTCTTAACAAAACCCAGCTGCCTTTGAGCTGTATAATTATGTAAACTTCATTGAGATTTTTTTTTGGCTTCTGATATTATTTCTGTGATCTAATATTTACCTTTTTCTTGCAGGTTGCATTCAGCTATCAATTTCATTGGAGGGATTATGAGATTTATACTGCACTAGGGAATGGACAATTGTATACCAGGTTTGGAAGATCCTGCTTCCTTCTCACTTGATAAAACATGCCATCCTTGCAGTATTCATGCCCACATCGACATCACCTGTGATTTTTACAGCAAAGTGGAAATAAGTTTATCAGCTCATGGCACCTTTGATATATCTCACTCAAGAACTATGTTTCTGAAGTTTATGGCATGTACTTCTGAATGGAAATGAGTTTAGCTTGATAGGAGCTGCTGCCACATGCAGCTTCATAGCTTTAATCAATGATTTATATTACGCACTGCTGCCACCATTCAATATTAGATTGATACTATGTGTTTAGTTCCTGTTAAACCACTTCCAAATCAATGATCATGCCTTCTTCCTCAGCTCACGATTAGTGATGTATTATGCTTGACATTTTTATCAACCTTACAATAACATAGCATGTCCTTTGTGCTACCACAAATAGTTTGATGAGTGCCGTTAAAAACAGCCGAACCTCCTATTGGTAATGCCAATCTGTTATTTGATGAAGCTCACATCATGCGGTCGTCATTTTAATATTGAATTTGATTCATATCCCATAGTCTTTGCAAAAACATTTATCTGTTTAGTCTGCCAGTATGCTAACTGCCTCCTGTTCTTGGTGAACAAGACCTTTATGAAGTAGGCCATACGACAATAAAATTGTTTTCCCACCAGAAATAGGACATGCCACAGCAGATATATTATCAAATGTTGCTATTATAAAATTAGGTGGAAGACGTCTCCATGCAGGAACACGTGGAGACCAAACATCATCTCCATTGAAACTTAATCGCGTGGCCGTCGGTAAATCGGCTGTTTCTCGTATATCCTCGTACGGCTCCTCCTCATGCGCGCGGCTCCTCTCGCATGCATTGGCTCGGCTCAAACCACGTGCTGGTGACCCACGTTCCGATAACTATGTGACATCTTTGATCCGCACGATCTAGAGTTCTACCCGCGACTAAACCCTACGCCACCGCCGTGAAGCTTCGTGGCGTGCTTGCGGCTGCTCAGGGACAACATAGCACCGTCAATTGAACATCAGGACGACATGGTCGCGGGTGTTCATGAAGATCAGGCATCATCATTTTTTTTTTGTCAGGGGATGAATTTAGACGGCAACGGTGCGTCCGTTGGGTAGAACGTTGCGCCGGAGGATGGAGGTTCCGGAGAAGGCGGACTCCTCTGCGAGTGCGGCGCTGCGTCGGGGTCTCAGGGATGGAGGGCGAGGACGTAGAGTATGGAGGTCAGACATCGGAGAGACCGCACACGACGAAACTGAGGCGGCGCCGCCGGTAAAATCTGATCTGATCTCGGTGGACTGGGGTTACGGGAGCCGAGCCGTGCACACGCACGGCATTCTCGATGAGAAGGGACCCGAGTCGCTGGGCTAGGAGCCTCTCGTAGTCTCGTAGGAGCCGGAGTAGCAGGCTGCCGTCCGATATCGCAAGCATCCACGTGTCGTGAATCAGCCGCAGGTCTCCATGCGGGGCGACGTGGAGACGTCCACCACACAATTTTGTTCCCCCGCTAGAGCCTCGCTTGTACAGTTTTCTTGCTTTCTTGGTCCCCTCTTTTTTAATATAGCGGACAGCTCTCTTGCCGGTTCGTTTTTTTTTTTAAAAAAAAAGAGTGCTATTGATTTGGTGGGCAGTGTGTGTAAGGGAGTAGTCGGCCATCGTACTTGCTCAAGCTTAGGCAGTGCAAAACTGATGGTGATGGAGGAAACTACACATTTTCAACATTATTTTGCTAAACATTGCGAAACACACATTCCTCAGTCTCATGTTCTTCGCTTCTCAACAGCGAGAGCAAACACAACACGTACAAGCAGGAGAGTTGTTAAAATTCTCTCACACCACAAGTCCACAGCCAAATTAAAGCCACGGCGATTGGATCACTCACGCATCAGCAGCACCAAACCAGAAGGCAACTTCATCCTCATCACGTGGGTTTCAGGTCCTGAAACATGGAGTCCCACTTGATGTCGCCGTCGCGGCCTTCCTCCCCGACCTCGCTCATCTCTTCCTCCTCGTCGCCGTCGTCGTCGTTGGGGTAGCAGCCGTGGAACATGAGGCTCGCCTTCTGTGACGACGCCGACACCCGCGCGCCGCCTGCCCTGAGGAGGCCGTCCCCTCCGTCGGTGATCATGAGCACCATCTTCTTGGCCGTGGTAGCGTTGGCGCCGGCCGGGGCGGCGCTCTTCCGCTGCACGGCGCCGACGCGGACGGCGTCGTCGCCGCTGCAGATCCTGGGCACGACCGAGACCGAGGACGACGCGCCTGATGCCCTCCTCCCTCCGCCGCCGCCGCCGGCCGCCAGCCGGCGCACGCAGCGGGCCACGCACCTCGTGGCCCTGCGCGCGAGCCGCGAGGCCGCGGACGACGAGCCCTCGCCCTCGCCCTCGCCCTCCGGCTTCTGCTTCTTGGCCAGCTTGAGGATCTCGAGGCGGTGCTTGGCGACGGCGATGCCCATGCTCTTGAGCAGGTCGTGGTCGAAGTGCGGCGCGTCGCCGGGCTCCAGCTCGTTGCGGCTGAAGAGGCGCCCGTACTCGTGCGTCAGCGACGGCGCCAGCCCCGTCCGCGACAGCCACGCGTACCAGTCCATGGCCTGCCTGCCTGGTGGCTGGTGGCGCCCTCAGCTCAGCTCTCGCTTCTTCCCTCGCCGGCTAATATAAAGTGGCCCAGCTGGGAACCTGAAGCTTCTTCTTCCCTCACTGCTCGCCACAGCAACTACTTACTACTTGTGATGACGGACGCACGCGCTTGGATTTATAGAAAGGGCCGGGCGAGGGACGACGACACTGACGGACCGCGAAGATAGATTGCTGGTAGAAGCTCTAGCTCGCAGTGGCAGCTGAACGGCGCATTTCGCAGTATCTCACATGTGTGCCTGAGCCTGACCCGGCCGCGGCCGGCACAAGGATTACTACCACCGGCCACTACGTAGTGTAGTACCTCGATCGAGTAGCAATAGCAAGTAGTAGTCGCCGCAGCTATACGGCCGGCTGCCACCTCGCAACGCGTATATCGCGTGGCAAATCCTGCAACACACTAGTACATGGGAATCGATTCGATTCTGTGCGCCGGTACGTACTACCGGTATCCAGCACCCACCGGAGACGAAAGACTAGCTAAATACAGTAACGTTACGTGTGCAGATCGACCGTGATCTTGATCCAATGCAAGCAAACTAGACACGACACGAACAAGTGAAGCTGAAAAGGTGTGAGCAGGCTGATCCGACGCAGATCGCGGCGGCCCGCCCCCATCCCCATCCCGTTCCCGGGTGTGTCAGCGTGTGGCCGCTCGATCACATGCTTCCCTTTTCCAAAGCATAAACTACTGCCAAAGGGCTGTTCAGCTGCAGAGCACTTTGCTTTGCTTTACGACGGTTGAGCTCAGGTCATGGTCAATTGGTCATGCATGGTGTGGCAGTACTAGCTAGTAGTACCTAATTTTTCTATGAGAAAAGACGCGTGCATGTAGTGTAATCTATGTGGTTGAGATTTTCTTTTGGGGGGCAATGCAGCGCAATGCGATGCAAAGACCACTTGAGATGTTTTGTTGGATTGGAGGCACGGCACGGATGATGATGGCTGCCTGCCGCCTCACCCTGCAGCTAGCCGTGTTGTGGGAGGAGAATGTGGGGCAGCTTGGGCCCTACTGCATGCGTGGCGCCTGTTAATTAATTACCGTGCGCGTCACTGTCATTTGGGTTTAACCCCGGCTGGGGTGCGTGCAGTGGAAAATCCAGGCTGCAGGCCAGGCCCCGTCGTCGTTGTATCGTAGTACATTGCTGGTACGTAGAGGGCGCGCGAAGGAGAGGATCGAGGTATTATTGGATGCATTTGCTGCTGCTAGTACTGTAGAGTGTGTAGAGCGAGCGTGAGTGAGTGTGTGGACAACAATAATGTAGGGGTGGAAAACCTGTGACGGGTCTTTGGATCATATCGATCGTCTGACGGACACTTTACTTTCATGTGCGCACCTTTAGTGCTTGTCTGCTCATATATGGGAGCGATCTGCTACTGCTGCTACTGCTAGAGATGTCACGAGATATGCAAGATCGTTAGGCATGGGCGAAAGTACTGTGAATCGGTTGGGTAGTATATTTCCTAACTGAAATATCAGCGTTTAACAGGAGCACGGGTACGTATGTCGTAGTTGCTTGGAACCTAGACTAGATAGTGTGCCTCATCTCAAACAAATTAATTAATCTGACGGGCTATAGTTCTTTAATTAGATCGGTAGCTTCTTTAATTTTGCATGCCTTGTGCCTCTAGTTAATTAGTAGAGAATCTAGTAGTACATCTCTTTTGAGACTATTGTTTTGTGCAAAGTCATGTTGTACTTTATTTCGCGTCTAAAAGGCACTAGTACTGGTAATTATCTAGCTGTAAGGATCATTCATAACGCGTAGGGGTTGACTAACAAAACACGCGTGATACTAGTAGTAGTATGGCAAAGAGTAAAAACTTGTATACGACATACTATACATAGGCGGAGTACTTGTATGTATAGTTCAGTTCTGGAAAGCTCTACTCTTAAAGCTCATCTGAATCTGAACGAATGCATTTGTTATGGAGTATGGACACGCACGCCGAGTTGATAGTGTACAACGTACGGCTGCAGGTCTCGCGGCCATGGCGGCCAGAGTAGTCAGCGGCGGTACCAAACGGGGTTTTAAACTCGACTCCGCCGCGCGCCCCGTCGGACAGACGCATCAGGGCATCAGCTTGCATTGGGCGCGCGGCGTCCTCTCTCTGCTCGGCCGCCGGCCGGTGCATGGAGAGGGGGACGGCGGCGGCCGGCGCCGGAGGGCCGGGTGCGCCGAAGGCAGGCGATCGATCGGTCGATCTCGAGCGCGGCGGCTTGGGCAAAAATTGGAAAGGACGGGCAGGATGATTGCGCCCGCGCACCGCGCTGTCGTCGTGTCGGCTGGGGTTCGTGTCATTGGTGGGATCTAGGAGACTGGGAGTTGGGGTTTCCTATCGGGCTACCGCCCCGGCGCCTACGTACCTAGTTATACAAGTTTTTTTAAAAAAAAAATCAACCACATCATATACGTTTATAAAGTATACACACGTAAACATACACGTAGAAAAAAGTCAAAAAATAAAAAAACGAAAACAGGAAAATAGGGGAAACCAAGAAATGGAAGCAAAGGAAGAAATTAGCCCAACAAAAGAAAGCTAATGGACCAACAAAACAAGAAGAATACAAGGACAGGTCTGCACGGGCCAACGAAAGTAAAGAAACAGCCCAGCAGGACACAACAGAAATCGGCCCAACAATGGAACGGCTCAGGACAACAATACGACACAACAGGAATGAAACATGCGGGTTGAGAGATTCAGTGATGATTTTTTATTAAACAATATTCCATGATGATGTCTATCGGATGTCTCTTGTGCCAGATTTTCAAAAGACAGTTAATTCATTGAGATATATATAAGTTCTGGAAAGAGCGATTTCTGAGACGCTTGCTCATCTGCATCGTATCAGTCGGATACGACTCAAATTCATTGAGATGTATATACTGGAAAGAGCGATTTTGAGACCGTATTTAGTCTACTAATTTTCTTGCTATTATGTTGGATTGAACACCCTTTAAATCACTTTGTTTGCATAAATTATGGAGCTGTAGCTATGACAAAATAGGATCTATATATTTCCTAATACATCATAGTCAGTCCATATTTAAATATAAGTCGCGGATGAATTTTTTTTTCAAAACTTGATCGTTCGTTTTATTGAAAAAAAGAGAGGTGTTCAATATGTTCGATCCAATATGGTCACAAGCATTGAAGAAGGAGTAAAGTCGATTTTTGTCTCAGTACTTGTCATGATTGTCTAATTTGTAACTAAAATAGTAAAGTCAGACAAAGTACATTGCCGATGCCAAATCCTAGATGGGTAACACACATACAGAAACTATCAAAACCATTTAAATCTTAAACTTGTAACAATCCAATGCCTGTTTTGGGACAGTTGGACCCGATTTTAGACCATGTCAGCCTTCCCCCTCTTCTACACTCTCTGTCTTCACTCCCACAGTCATACACACTCTATCTTCCGTCTGTATCTCCCTCCTTTCCTCATGCACCATAATTGCTTACACCATCACTCCCACAATATTGTCACCTCCTCTCATGTGCGTCGCCACCATCTCCTTCTCCTTTCTTCATGCATGAGGAACTGGACACGGAGGCCATGGTGGTGCTAGCGCAAGTAGGGCTCATGGTGCCGCGAGGTGGTCAGGAGGGAGGAGCGGGTGTCCATGTTTGGCAAGCTCCGATCATTGTCACTGAAGCTGATGCCACACTGGAGGACCAGGTAAATGCGAGTGTGAAAGGATCAAGATGTCCAAGAGGGAGGTGAATTGGACTTCTAATTTCAAAACTCAAAATTAATTCCTATCGCACAAGTCCTAATTCACCCTAGTGCCTAAACAATTAATCCTAATGAACTACACGCACAAAAGGTTTGCAACCTAGAGCCAAGCACGTAATTCTAGGAAAGTAAAGTGCAGAAAATAAATGCGAAAATATAAAGAGAAGACACAAGGATTTTTTCCCGAGGTTCGGGGAGACACGGTCTCAACCCCCTACTCCTCGTTTGACGCCCCTCACAAGGCTTTGCTCTCGCGGGCTCCTCGAAAGGATCTTGGCCTCAAACCTCGCAAGGAATGAGGTTGGCAAAGTGACCTTCGCAAAGGTCAAGCAACCCCTTGATCTGCGGACCAAGTGATCTCTTCTTGATGAAGCTCTTCTCCGCTCCGGATTGGCGAGCTTGAGCCGGTTACAATCCCTTCGCAAAGGGCTTGCTCCGCTTCTCCCACAAGCTCCGGGAGCTCGCGGAACGCACGACCGCAGCCGTCTAGGTGATCGCAATCACCAAGAGTAACAAGTTTTGGCTTCACTTGATTCAACTCCAATCAAGGAGTTCTCTTCTTTTCAAGTCTCTTGCCCAAAGTTCAAGATTTAGTGTGGAATTAGTGGTGTAGGTGACCTTTGAGTGTATATGAGTGTTCCTGGGTTGCAAAGGTGGTAAATGAGGGGAGGAGGAGACTTTAAATAGGGTGGAGCTCCAAAACTAGCCGTTGGGGAGCTCCAACCGTTTTTCTGCGTACCCACCGGACAGTCTGGTGCGTTGCCACCGGACAGTTCGGTGGTATATAAAATTCAAAATCCCGTTTCGCGCCAAGGGCCTTAGAGCCAGCGGACAGTCCGGTGGTTGACCACCGGACAGTTCGGTGGAGAGTTTAGCATAGCCCACTTAGCAACCCATCAGTTTATATCGTCCGGTGGTGCACCGGACAGTCCGGTGGGCTATTTTGCCTGGGACGAAGGAAAACACAGCCCTCAGTTTATATCATCCGGTGGTGCACCGGACAGTCCGGTGGCTATTGAAGCTCAGCCGAACAACACAAACTCAACGCTAAGTTTTTGCGCCACCGGACAGTCCGGTGGTACATAAAAATCTGGTTTTCAGCGCTATTTTCAAAATGAATTTTGTAAAGTTTTTCGAAGGGCTTTCTCTTGACTTTTTCAGCAAAGGAGAGTGCGTTTTGGCATGTTTTAAGGTGCTTAAGCTTTAGGACAAAGATGCACTCGAAGGTTAGAGAATTCTCAAATTGAAGTGACTCAAGCTACTCATCTCAACCCCTCTTGATAGTACGGCTCGACTAAAGACTAGCAAAGAGGAAGCTAAGTGCCCTTCTTCACCTTTTGGCACTTAGAGCTAGGGAAACACTCGATCTTCTTGCTAGCTCGATCAAACCACAAGCCGTCCAATAGAATTTGAAATTAGGGGTCTCTTTTAATCAACCAATGAGCTCAAGTACTAATATAAAACCTTTAAAGCATGAACTCATTAGTAAACGACATTATGTTGTCATTAATCACCGAAACCTCTACCTCTTGGGGCTTGTTTCTCACAATCTTTCCCTTTTTGGTGATCGATGACAACAAAAGGAGTAGAGCTAGTAAAGTAAAGAAGAAAACGCAAAGCTCAAAGTAAAACATGAATATAAACACACAGAGTCACAACCATAATCAAGGAACCATAGTCATGAGAACATGCAACACGCTCAAAAGCCAACTGTCATGACATGGGTCAACATCCAAAAGAAAATCCATCATACATCAAAAGATCTCTCTCAAAAGCTCTCCCCCTGACTACTAGACCCTGTCAAGCTCTACTGACTCTCCCCCTAAGCTCCCCCTAAGACTATTCTCCCCCTTTGGCATCAAGCACCAAGAAGGGAGACCTACGACGCCGGAGGGTGGGGAAGCCGGGAGCCGTCCTTCTGAGAGGACAGGATGAAGCGCGACGGGGAGTCAGAGTCGCTGTCTGCCGTAGCGTCGTCAACTGCTCGCTCGATGTCAGAGGGTGAGACGGTGCCTGGAGCCTCGAGCGGGGCAAAGACGGTGAGGGTCGGCGTCGTCGTCGCGGCCGGAGCAGTAGCACCCGTCGTCGAGCAAGTGGTAGAGCCAGTGTGAAAGCTGGGCTCTGTCGACTGGGTGGCGGACTAGAACTCTGGAGTGGCCTCGGCAGCCGACGGCTCGGACGCCTCTGGCAGGGGAGAGGACTGAGGCACACTGCTGATCGGAGGCTGCCCGGACGTCTGGAGCCGAGTATCCAGTGCTGTGGTGAGAGGCAGGTCCGGTAGCGTCGGCGGAGAAGAGTCGAACTATAGGGTACGTGCCGGCAGCTGCGTCAACTCCATCCTCGGCTAGCTCGCTAGCAACTCTGAGTAAGAAAAGTGTATCGGTGAAGTGCTCAGAGTGGCTAGCGAGGTGAAGGGGCTCTGGAGACTGGTGTCTGAGGTAGTGAGAGGCAGAGAGGCTGCAGGTGGCAGAGCAAGCTGGAATTGCTAGCGCAGGGGGACTCAATCTGCTGCTGAGTATCTGTCCAAAGCCCTGCGACCAGTGAGTGTACAGTGGAAAGTATCCGTGCCTGCTGCTCAGCCGACTGCTGCTGGACCTGGAAGAAACGCTCGTCACTCCTCTGCTTCATCTGCTGCTGCTGCTGCAGAAGGAGTGCAAAGCGCTCGTCACTGCTGCTCTGCGAGTCACTCTGCCAGACGCTCGTCAGCCCTCTGCTGCTGCTGGTGGTGGTGCTGGAGCATCATCTGAAACATAGATGCTATATCTGTAGGTGACGCAACCTGAGCAGCTGTGACTGACGGTGGTGGTGGGGGTGGTGGAGGAGCGCGCGAGCCACCTGCCTCATGATCATGAGAGAGGAGTGGCAGGGGCGGCATGCGCTCGTCGTCTGAGCTGTCGTCTCCACTGTCTGTGTCTGCAGCAGTCTATCCCCCTGTCTCTGGTACTGTCTCTGTCTCTGAAAGTCTGGGGGAAGACGTAGCCTAGGGTCCCTCTGGAGGAGCAGGCCCTTGCAGCGGCGCTCTAGGAGCGGGCAGTGCACGAGCCTTGTGGATTGGAAAGCTCGTCGTGATCTGCCTGAAGAGCCTCATCTGCGGAAGGGGAGAAGACCCTGGGTCGTCATCAATCCGACTGAGCATGTGTGAAATGTAGTGGGCATATGGGAAGCTCCTGTGAGATCTCATCCCGTCGGTGATCACGTCCTCCATCTCTGCGATGAGGAAGTCTACTACACAGAAGGGGATCCGCTGAAGTAAAGCACGGACTAGGTGCTGCTGTAGAGTGGTGATCCCTTCTCTGTAACCAAGTAGTGGGAGGAGGGTACGGCGCATCGCCCTGTGAATCACACCAGCCTCTGGGGTAAGCTGGCGCGGTGTCCTTTCCTGTGCTTCCTCCCTAAACAAGCAGCGCACCTCATCTTCAGTTAGTGTTGTACGCTCATTCTTCGAGCGACGAGGTGGCTCGGAGTCTCCGTACACGTCGGTGTGCAGGCGGTGGTCTGACAGCTCAAGCTCAAGAAGTAGTGCCACGTTCTGCCTATGGAGACGGACTGGGTGACCCTAGAACATGAACTGGATATAGTCTCTGTCCTCGCCGATGTAGAGGGTCATGTAGAACACGCAGACCCAGTCCTCCACGCAGCCGTGCATGTGCTCTAGAAGACCTGTCAATCCTGGGATGTGCTCAAAGAATCGGTACAGGTTCTGTCCAATAGCTGTCCCCATCCTCAGAATACTCAGAACCACGTGGGGAAACAGCCCCATCCCTGCTGCCCTGGAGCTCTCGTAGAGCGAAGCCTGGTTGAGTGTCTGGAACCGAGGATCCACTCACTGATCCCTCTGCTCGGGCTGCCACTGTGCGGAAGAGAGATAGTAGCGAAGCTTTTTGAGCTTCCTACCCTCATATGCCCTGTACTCTGACAACCGGGCATGTCCAAGGAGAGAGGGTGGCGCCAGTAGGGAAGAGAAGGCATACTCATCCCAGGCTGACGAGGGCAGTGACTGCTGACCCTGCTCACTCAGCTCATCCTGCCTCTAGCCCTGGCTCTCTCGCTATGCTCTAGCTGCAGCCTTCTTGGCCCGGGCCTCTTGGGCCTCCTGCTGTGCGATGATCTCAGCTGGGGAGACCGTCCCACGTCGCTGACGCTCCTGTGGCTGGCTAGGAGGAGTGGCTCTCTTAGTGCGAGCACTGTGAGGAGTCGGCGGAAGTGGTCGGCCGCTGCGAGGAGGGTTCTGCCTCTGCTCTCCAATCCGTATCCCTCCCGCACGGCGACTCTGCATAGCATCGAAGGCATCTGCAGCTCGCTAGGCAGCCTCGGCCTCTCGCTCTGCCAATGTCTTCCTCTTCTTCTTGGGAGGCTCAGGAGCCTTCTCCTTGCCCTTATCTCCCTTCTCACGACCCATCTGACACAAAATGAAGGGATAGATAGACGCGAAGAAATTAGATACGAGGAATAAACTAGATAAGGTGAGACCTAGAGCAAGAATTGGAATTTCGGACTCGTGGCATGCATGTCAAGCGTCAAACTTGGAGTAATTTTCACCAAAATGCGTGACCATCTCACATTAGGGCTAAATTACTCTATTCCATTAGTGCATTGACATTACTTCGAATCAAATTGCAACCACATGTCACGAGTTCAAATAATTTTGAAACCCTAGCCATAAGATGTGAGCCTAGATAGCAAAAAGGAAAGAATAGAGTGAAAGCTCACCGAGATTGGAAAGGGAGGAGACTGAGGATGAGGAGGAGTGCCCGGAGAAGATGACTCGCGGTGGCGGTGCGACTAGGGCACGGGCAGTGCGGCGAGGGGCGGCGCGCTAGGGCCCAGGCAGCGGTGAGGCCCCGGAGGCGGTGAGGGCCCGGCGGCAGCGGAGATGGAGGAGCTGTGGCGGGGGGTGGCGGCGACGCGGCGAGGTTGACGGTGGCGGCGACGCGGCGCGGCGAGGATGGAGGAGCGGCGACGCAGGGAGACGGTGGTGGAGGCGGCGCAGGCAAGAGAAAGTGGTGCGGGACGGCGCGGCAGCGTGGGTGGCGGAGCTAGGGCACGGGAGACGCGGGCTCGAGGTGGAGAGGAATGAGTGTGGGCCCCGCAGAGTAAAGCTTTATGAAGCCCTTGAAGAGCCACCAGACGATAATCTGAACCACCAGACGATAAGGAGTAAGCCACCGGACGCTAAAAACCAAGAGGGTGATGGTTGGAAAACGGATGAAAACCACCCACCGGACAGTTCGGTGGTTAGTCCGGTGGCACCACCGGACGAAATAAACTGAGAGTTGAACTTGCCAAGGTGGAGATGGTACCGCCACCGGACAGTCCGGCGGTGCCGTCGGACAGAAGAGAGTGAGCAGTCGGACGATATAGACTGAGAGGTGTTTTGGAAGAAGGGGAAGTGCACCCACCGGATAGTCCGGTGGTGAGCCACCGGACAGTCCGGTGGCAATGCACAGACACTGATTTTCGCTGAATAGCTCCTTTTCTTGTCCAACTTTTTGAAAATTCAAAAGAACACAAGTATGGACAATCCAAGGTGAAACCCTTACCCCTGAAAGCCTCTAAAATAGGTGCATTTTCTCATGCTATGTATATAGTTTTGATTTTTCAAGCATAAACTCCAAATCCAAGAAAATTGGCAATTAAGAACCAATAAATGTATGGGTCTATCTGTAGGAGAACTAGAGATAATTGACTCCTGTCCCGGAGGGATTTGACCCAATAAGCATGAAGAACAATGCTAGTCCTTTGCTCTATTCTCTTTTCATGATTTGAGATGCTTGTACATGAAACAAGTCTCTATATCATCAAGAGAGCTCCTTTGTGACACTACCGAATGCAATGTACGTGCAAGCTACAACAAGTATGGATAAAAATTGAAACATGCGTGCACATCTATATGACAAAGAATGCAATGCACGCGGAATTTAAAAACTACACTTGCCACATTTACTCCCCCCGCAAGCTTCTTCAAGAGTAGCCTTTCAACAAACCATGAGCGAAACCAAGTTCCACGGCTCATGCTAGACCCTTGCTCCTCTCTATCTTGCAGCGGTTAGGCAAGCACTTACTCCTATATGATGCAAATTATATGACAAGGCAACTTACATGATCGTTCTAGCATCTAGCACGTTGAGCTCACTTCGAAGTCTATAAAAGTTACTCTCATCTAGTGGCTTAGTGAAGATGTCCGCCAATTGCTCCTTAGTTCCCACATTTCGCAAGAGGATGTCTCCCTTTGCGACGTGGTCCCTAATGAAGTGATGGTGAATATCTATGTGCTTGGTTCGAGAGTGTTGGACCGGGTTGTTGGCAAGCTTAACCGCGCTCTCGTTGTCACAAAGGAGAGGGATCCTAGTAAGCTCCACTCCGTAATCCTTGAGCGTTTGCTTCATATATAGAAGTTGGGCACCAGCCGCTATATATTCCGCTTCCGCGGTGGACAAGGATACGCAGTTTTGCTTCTTAGATGACCACGAAACGAGAGAGCGCCCTAGCAAGTAGCAACCCCCGGAGGTACTCTTACGCTCAATTCGACATCCGGCAAAATCCGAATCCGAGTAGCCCAAGAGTTCAAAACTAGCGCCCTTGGATACCACAAGCCTATGCTAGGGGTGTGCTTGAGATACCTTAGGATTCTCTTCACCGTGGTGAGGTGAGACTCCTTGGGATCGGCTTGAAACCGGGCACACAAGCACACACTAAACATGATATCCGGCCTAGAAGCACACAAGTAGAGAAGCGAACCTATCATGGACCGATAGAGAGTTTGGTCCACCTTGATACCACTTTCATCGGCTTCGAGCTTTACATTAGTTGCCATTGGGGTTTCAATTGACTTGCAATCATCCATCTTGAATCTCTTAAGTAGATTTCTTGTGTATTTTTCTTCATAGATGAAAGTTCCTTCTTTTAATTGCTTGATTTGAAACCCAAGGAAGAATGTGAGCTCGCCGATCATTGACATCTCAAATTCCTTTGCCATCATATTGCCAAACTCCTTGCAATACTCTTCATTTGTAGAGCCAAAAATGATATCATCAACATATACTTGGCAAACAAAGGGATCATTGTCCGTCTTCTTAATGAATAGGGTGGTGTCAACTCGGCCAATTGTAAAACCTTTCTCGATGAGGAAGTCCCTAAGCCTCTCATACCAAGCTCGAGGTGCTTGCTTTAATCCATAGAGAGCTTTGGACAACCTATATACATGATCGAGATTGCTTGGATCTTCAAAGCTGAGTGGTTGCTCAACATACACTAGCTCATTGATATAGCCATTGAGAAAGGCGCTCTTCACATCCATTTGATATAGCTTCTTGTCATGATGAGTGGCATAAGAAAAATAGGAACCGAATAGCCTCCAATCTTGCAACCGGTGTAAAGGTCTCTCCAAAATCAATTCCTTCAACTTGAGAGTATCCCTTTGCTACTAGCCTTGCCTTGTTTCTCACAATATTGCCTTCATCATCTTGCTTGTTCCTAAAAACCCACTTTGTTCCAATTACTCTAGCACCCTTTGGTTTAGCCTCAAGTGTCCAAACTTCATTTCTTGTGAAATTGTTGAGCTCTTCATGCATGGCATTCACCCAATCCGGATCACTTAAGGCTTGATCAATTGTTATAGACTCGATGCTAGAGACAAATGAGTAGGCTTGAACAAATGCGGCCGTATTGCGAGACCTTGTTGTCACACTTCTTGTGGGACTACCAATAATGAGTTTCTTGGGGTGTCCACTTGTGAGTTAACTTCTTCGTTGAGGTGCCACTTGAGGTGCTTGAACCGGTGCATCAACATCTTGAGCTTGCTCATCAATTTGCTCTTGAGGTACATGAACATCTTCATTTGGGAGTATTTTATCTTGTTCACTACCATCTTGAGGTGCCATGGAAGAGGATGGTTGATTAACAATTTGTACTTCATCTTCATCCTCTTTTGGCTTGATGTCACCAATTGTCATATTTTTCATTGCCTCCACAAGTGGTTCCTCATCTATATCTACAACATCAACATGTGCTTCTTGGGAGCCATTAGATTCATCAAATTCCACATCATACGTCTCTTCAACTAAGCCGGTGGCTTCATTGAATACGCGGTATGCTTTGAACTTTGATGAGTAACCAAGTAAGAAACCAATATCACAACGCCTTTGGAACTTACCCAGGTGTTGGCGCTTCTTGTAGATATAGCATTTGCATCCAAACACCCGGAAGTATGAGATATTGGGTTTTCTCCCATTGAGCAGTTCATATGGAGTCTTGTCAAGGAGGCGATGAGTATATAGCCGGTTGGAGGCATAGCAAGCGGTGTTGATAGCTTCGGCCCAAAACTTCTCACTTGTGCCATATTCATCAAGCATTGATCTTGCGAGAGTGATGAGTGTCCTATTCTTTTTCTCCACTACACCATTTTGTTGAGGAGTGTATGTAATGCTTGTATAAGTGGTAGACCAAAGAGATCCATATGAAGTAGCTCTAGTGGCCTTGAAGATTTGGGCACCCATCTAGGAATAGGTGCAACTTTAGACTTGTGCTTAGGTGTCCATTTCTCATTTGGATCAACAATTTTGGGTATGAGTGTCTTGGGCACCCATAGCTTCTTGGGTCTTGTCTCATCCTTCTTGCCTAGAAATTGGACCTTCACTTGTCCATTTGACAATCTCTTGACCAAGTAGTGAGCATCAAAAGCAAATGCCCTCAATTGCTTGTTGAGTTTCTTGGGCGGTGCTTTGCACTCAAACATGAAATAACCCTCCGTCAAGCACTCGGTGCACCACTTAGGCTTCTCAATCTTGATGGAAGGTGGTGGCTTGCAAGTGTCCTTGAACAGTGGGTAGCCAAGTCCATTCTTCTCAAAGTTCACGGCTTGGAAAGACAACATCTCATGATACTTGCTGTTGCCCTTAAGCAAGGAACCATAGCCGGATTGCACACTTTTTACTTCTTGCTTGAGTTTGTCATTCTCATCCTTGAGCTTGATAAGAATACTTGCATCTTTCTCATTTGTAGCCTTGTTCTTGCATTGAGTACAACTCTCGGCTTGTTTGAGTGCATTGGGATATTCACTCTTCTTGTTCTTGAGCTTCTCAAAATCAATCACAAGCTTCTCATGCTCACTCTTGGACACACATGTTTTCTCACAAGACTTGATGTCATTGGGAGATTCATCATTCTTGTGAATTGAGTTGATTTCTTGAAGTGTTGCTTCTAACTCTTTTCTAGCTTCATCAAGCTCAATGCTATGGAGTTGCAATATGTGATTTCTTTCACAAAGCTCCTCATGAGAGGTTGCCAACTCCCTATAGCACTTGTTCACCTCATCTAGTGTCTCATTGAGCTCTTTGATTCCTTAAGCTTGCTCAAAGTGAGACTTCTTGATTATATTGTAGCTCTTGTCTTGTGTTTCTTCGATCATCTCAAGCTCCTCGTTTCTTGATGCAAGCTTCTTGTTGACTTCCTCAAGACAAGCAATTTTTTTCTCCATTTGATCAAACTTGCCATGATCATAGCTTGTCATTATCTCATTGCACTTGACTTTGAGACTCTTGTTCTTGACCTTTGCCTTGTCAAGTTTAGCACTCAACTTGCTAAGAGCCTTGTTTTGTTGTTGGACCAAGCTAGCAAGTTCATCATAGGAAGGCAAGTCGTCATCATCATCGGAAGAATCATCAAAGGTTTTTACCTTGTCTCTCTTGGCCATAAGGCATAGGTGAGATGTGGATGAAGAAGTTGATGACGCTGGAGTTGGTGTAGTGGTGGTGGCTATGGCAAGCCCGGCAATAACTTCACTTGAGTCCGATGAGTTGCTTGAAGAGTCCTCATCGGTCATCCACTCCCCTATATAAGCTTTGCCCCTCTTCTTGAAGAAGTTTTTCTTAAATTGTTTGGGGGCCTTCTTCTTATTCTTCTTCTCATCATCACTTGACTCATCACTTGAGTCATTCTTGTACTTCTTCTTTTCTTACTTCTTCTTGGTGGCAACTCGGCATTGATATGAGAGATGGACAAGTTTGCCACACTTATAGCACTCCGTTTCTTCAAGCTTCTTCTTGGATGGGAAGAACTTCTTCTTGCTTGAGGAGTACTTGATGCCCTTCTTGTCAAGGCGACCCAAGGCACAAGTGACCTTGTGCACAAGTGACCTTGTGCACAAGTCAGGCCACCTCATCATCGCTATCCTCTTCTTCTTGCTCATCTTCTTCTTGGGTGTCCACCACAATGATTTTCTTGGGGATGGACTTCTTTTCTTTTGATGAGCTTGCTTTGACGGCAATGTCCTTCTTCTTGCTTGGAGGCTCCGCATCCGGTGTGATGTGCATGTACATTTCATGAGCATTAATCTTTCCAAGCATACCGGACGGAGTAGCCTTGGAGAGGTCGGTTTGGTGAAGAACCGTGACAATGTAGCCATATTTGTCGACCGGAAGGAGGTCCAATATCTTCCTTGATTAGAGTCAAACCAAGACCGTTGATCTCCTCTACAAGCACATTCAAGCGAGAATATATTTGATAAGCATTTTCATGTGAAAGCATGCGAAAATCACTTAGCTTCTTGCTAAGAGTGCTATGGCGTTGCTCTCTCTCGCTTAAGGTTCCCTCATGGAGCGCACAAATCTCTTCCCATAGCTTGTGCGCGTCCTTGATAGTTCTCACACGATTGAAAACATCTTTGCACAAGCCACGGAAGAGAACATTACGAGCCTTGGCATTCCACTTCTCGTAATTTTGCTCCGACGTAGTGGGCTTGTCCTTATCGACCACGGCGGGAAAACCGGTGACGGCCGCGGTATAGAGAAGAGGGTCAATGGCTTCCATGTACGACTCCATACGGACCTTCCAATATGGGAAATCGTCGTCATTGAACACGGACGGAGGGCCTTCCCCACTAGACATCTTGCTCAAGGCGGTGAAGTTTCAACCAATGAGCACTTGGCTCTGATACCAATTGAAAGGATCAATATGTCCAAGAGGGGGGTGAATTAGACTTCTAATTTCGAAACTCAAAATTAAATCCTATCGCACAAGTCCCAATTCAGTGCCTAAACAAGTGATCCTAATGAACTACACGCACAAAAGGTTTGCAACCTAGAGCCAAGCATGCAATTCTAGGAAAGTAAAGTGCAAAAAGTAAATGCGGAAATGTAAAGAAAAGACACAAGGATTTTTTTCCGAGGTTCGGGGAGACACACGGTCTCAACCCCCTACTTCTCATTTGGCACCCCTCGCAAAGCTTTGCTCTCGCGGGCTCCTCGTAAGGATCCCGGCCTCAAACCTCGCAAGGAATGAGGTTAGCAAAGTGACCTTCGCAAAGGTCAAGCAACCCCTTGATCCGCGGACCAAGTGCTCTTTTCTTGATGAAGCTCTTCTCCGCTCCGGACCGGCGAGCTTGAGCGGTTACAATCCCTTTGCAAAGGGCTTGCTCCGCTTCTCCCACAAGCTCCGGGAGCTCGCGGAACGCACGACCGCAGCTGTCTAGGTGATCGCAATCACCAAGCTTTGGCTTCACTTGATTCAACCCCAATCAAGGAATTCTCTTCTCTTCAAGTCTGTTGCCCAAAGCTCAAAATTTAGTGTGGAATTGGTGGTGTAGGTGACCTTTGAGTGTATGTGAGTGTTCCTGAGTTGCAAAGGTGGTAAATGAGGGGAGGGGGAGCCTTTAAATAGGGTGGAACTCCAAAACTAGCCGTTGGGGAGCTCCAACCGTTTTTCTGCGTACCTACCAGACAGTCCGGTGCGTTGCCACCGGACAGTCCGGTGGTATATAAAATTCAAAATCCCGTTTCGCGCCAAGGGCCTTGGAGCCACTGAACAGTCCGGTGGTGAGTTTAGCATAGCCCACTTAGCAACCCCTCAGTTTATATCGTCTGGTGGTGCACCGGACAGTCCGGTGGTGAGCCACCGGACAGTCCGGTGGGCTATTTTGCCTGGGACGAAGGAAAATACAGCCCTCAGTTTATATCGTCCGGTGGCTATTGAAGCTCAGCCGAACAACACAAACTCAACGCTAAGTTTTTCCGCCACCGGACAGTCCGGTGGTACATAAAAATCTGGTTTTCGGCGCTGTTTTCAAACGGAGTCTTGTAAAGTTTTTCGGAGGGCTTTCTCTTGACTTTTTTTGACAAAGGAGAGTGTGTTTTGGCATGTTTTAAGGTGCTTAAGCTTTTGGACAAAGATGCACTCGAAGGTTAGAGAATTCCCAAATTGAAGTGACTCAAGCTACTCACCTCAACCCCTCTTGATAGTACGGCTCGACTAAAGACTAGCAAAGAGGAAGCTAAGTGCCCTTCTTCACCTTTTGGCACTTAGAGCTAGGGAAACACCTGATCTTCTTGCTAGCTCGATCAAACCACAAGCCGTCCAATAGAATTTGAAATTAGGGGTCTCTTTTAATCAACCAATGAGCTCAAGTACTAATATAAAACCTTCAAAGCATGAACTCATTAGTAAACGACATTAGGTTGTCATTAATCACCGAGACGGGCTTGTTTCTCACAGAGTGCCGTGGTGGATGCTATGACGTTGGCGTCATGTGGAGGCCCATATGGTCCTAAGCACGACCGATGACACAATGGAGGGCCTGGTGGCACTGATGAAGGAGAAGGCTCACACATGCGCCATGTGGGTGGGGATCCGAGCCCTGCTCGCAGTGCCTAGCTAAGGAGTACCGTCGCCCACAGTGGCAGCATGTGGCAAAGGGTGGCATGTTGGAGCTCGAGCTTGCAGCGGCGGTGGAGTGGTTGTGCCATGGCGAGGGCAGGCATGACACCATGGTGGCCGGCTCCGCCGGCAGGCTTGCGACCATGGTAGCGTTCGTGTGCGCCACGATTGAGGCTACGGGATGCTGTGAGAGATAGATGGATGAGAGAAAAAGAGAGGTGGGCCCCACATGAGCTAAAAATCAGCCGATCCGAGTGTGGGCCGGATCGGCTAATGGGCTAAGATGGGCTGTCTAAGGTAGAGGCAGTAATTGTATTATTAAAGGGCTGGCGAGCCATGTCAAGTCAAGTCACATTAGAGTTAGCCCAATTAGAGTAGGGTTTTGTCAAACTTATCGTCCAAGTCTCCGTACTATAAATATGTATCCATAATCCATGTCCTACGAAATGAAGTCAACGACGAACGTTTTCACGCAGTGGTTGTCTCCAAATTCTCTTGGCGCATCGCCACCCCTAAGCACTTAGGGTTTTCAAGGTAATCGTCTTGCTGCTCTAATGTTTCTATAATCGATTCCGTAGGGCTTCAGGCGTACGCTTTTTATCATGGTAGACCTTGTACTAAAGCGTTTTTTTATGGCAAGATCTGCTAATTATCCCACATGTTTATCGATCTGTTTATGTATCTGTGCTTCAATTCAGTTTTCATGTAGCTCATTATACATTGCCTAGCCGTCTGTTACAATCCACAACGTGTGCTACAACACGTGCATGCGACATGCCGATAGATGAACGTATTTCGAGCACCCTCTTTATGCATGTCTTAGATGTATCTGTTTTACCTAGATGAGCTTCCTTAGCTTGGAGACTCTGGTTATGTTCATGCATGTTTAGATGACTCATATTAGGTTCATATGTGTGTTTATCGAGAATAGATGCTCGTAAAACTTGTTTTGTTGCTTTTCTTTCATACATGTCAAGAACCGTTTTGGGTAAGTAGATGATCTATATTATGTTTTAGACAGGTTTTTATCTCTGTTATCTTGTTCTGGATGTGGTCTTTTAATATTTGTCATAAGCTATCTAAGATCGGCACAATTGCCGATGGACCGCCACAAGTTTGTGATGCCGATCCGAGCAATCTGGCAAGGATCTCATGTTTGCTGTTGTTTTTGACATGATACAGGGAAGATTAAGGTCGATCGCCACATCCACCATCCTTCCTGGCTGTAGGTCAAGCCAGGTGCCATGTCCACACCACCGCTGATCGGCTCCACCCAGAGTAGATTAGAGCCGTGCTCCGAGAGACGATCACAACAACAGTGTGATCTCGCGGCTCCTCGTGTGATTGGCCATCAGACGATCGCCTATCGGTTTTCAGTGACAACAGGTTTTAGATAGTTCGAGGTGTTCAATGTCTGGTTTTGTATTTCTAAATTGTAAATTAGACAACATGAAAATTCATACCGGCTCCGAAGTCGATGTGCGTGCTAGTATAACGGATATGAGGCGCTAAATATCCATGCTACTTCTTCTTTGAAACTAGCCGAAACTATATGTATCGAGACACAAATAACACTACTACTAACAAGACATCTTTTTATTATAGAAAACCTATGGGCGGATGGATCTTTGCATAAGTTTGCTTTAAATATATCATTTCAAATTCTGTTATTAATAGAACGAATCACACTTTTACCACTAAATTATACCTTATGATACCAATGCTACCCTTTGTCAAGGGTAGCCATTTGAGGAGGCTAATTTCACCTTATTGCACGTACTCCCTCTATCTTAGAAAGGGAGTCATTTTGGAGATTGTCGGACATATTAGGCTGAGCTCACCAGCCTGGCTATCCCACCGCATATATGTTAAACTCTTATCAGTCTATACTACGTGTATAGTGTTTTGCATATCTATTTAGGCTCTCCGGTGAGCTTAGCCTTACTGATAGTGTAAAATGACCTGTATAACCTCATGTATTGCATCTTTTGGGTATTATTTAGGCTGTGAGCTGGCGTGCCACAGCTTGGGGTGCTGCACTCCATCATTGTGGTGGCGCATTGCAACAGGCCAACAGTGGGCAGCACTGCATCCAACAGTGCAATTTAGATGTCCCTTCCATGTAAATGTTAAATGACATATTTTATAGGATAAGTTCTAAATCCTAGAATGTTGTCTTTTTTTTTAAAAAAAAAGTAGAATGTTGTCTTTTAGAGGAACAGAGATCAGTGCATCTCAGACACCTCTGATATTCTTGTGGAGCCTCCTTCCTTTTCTCTCATATAGATGTTGTTGTTGTGCCCGTAGTGAGGATGCCGATTGCCGAGTCACTAGGAATTCATATGAAGTTGATTATAGTTTTTTTGTGTACAATATTACATTGCAAAATGCCAGAGTGGTTATGTACTTAATGTGTATGTATGCGTCAATATGTGCATAGAACCATTTTGCACCGGCCTTCAATCTCAGACAATTGAAGACATCTCGAACAGGTTAATTCAGTGGTCTCTCTCTGACCAAATCGTTATCTCTATGTTTCTTTTTCTCATTTCATAGATTGGATAAGTTTCTTCCCTATGTCATCCCTACGTTCATTAGTTTATCTCTTCTTCCCTATAGTTGGATTAATGTTTGTTCCTTTTTGTTACTCATTGAGTCTTGCAGTGCCATATTCGATCTATTTTGCTAAAAGCATGGATCGAGACAAAAATATTGCCTTATGATCAAGATAGCAAAGAGATATGCTTGTCCTTTTGTAAATTTTCCATCTACAAATATTATGTTTGTGGTAGCTAGTTATAGTTTTAAAATTGACTATATGTTAGCATGGTTAGACTTTCCGGACGGAAAGTCCGAAATTCCAGACCGGAATTTCGTTTCCCGCCCCACACCGGGACGCGGATTTCGGTCCGGAAAGCTGTGTTTACCGGTTCCAAATTCAAAAATATGAAAGTCAATTTTTTTAGTCAAATCGAAATTTTGCTACAGTAAAAGCGAAAAGATAAACCCTGTATGTTTGGCTGACTCCAACAGTCAGGGTAAAAGCCCCATCTATCCACTATTCCAACTACCCTCCTCTCTGTAAACAGTGTCGCTACAGTATCATTTTGTACTATACCCAGTCTTTTACCCGGACTGCTGGACTTAGGCTTAGTAGCTATTGTTGCAAATGAAAAGGAACTCACATGTATTGTTGTAAATGAAAAGGTACTCACATAAGAACAAAATTGGCATTTGTATGCACAATAAGTGCATAGTAACTTGGTGATGCTGACCGTGATGCTAGCTATCTTGTTGCATTCCATACCTAGCGCACATGACATGTGTGCTGATACACTACTTCTGTTTCTAATAAAATCTTTGACACTTTGGTATGTGTGCAGTCAATACACTTTCAGTTTAGTTTTGATGACCATCAATAATTCTTGAGAAAGCTATGGCTACATTCATCTTCAACTATAGTTTCAAGATATTACACACTTATTGACTATCCCCAATGGGATGGATAAATGGGATGGATATAACATTGTTTGACACTGTTTCGCTACTGTAGACAGAGAAAGGGGTAGTTGGAATAATGATAGAAAAGATGAATATACATCCCGCTGGGGATAGCCTAAGTATGTTTGAAAAAAACCCCAGGTAGTTGATAAATTACCAAGACATTGGAACCATTAGAAAATTCTCTATCTAGAGATTAATTATTGATTAATTCCTGAGACGTAACTGGGGTCTGGGGTGTAGTTCACTACGTAGGGGTATCAATGAACGAAAGGGCGAGCAGACTCCCAAGGCAAGCGACCTCACAACAACCATCCATGCATACAGTGGTCAGTCAAACTGTGGGATACCACTACCGGTGCCGACTGCCAAACAGTTGCCAGCCCTTCGATCCGCGGCGGAATACCGATAGGAAAAAGAAAGACCAGGCAAGGATCAACCGAAACGTAGCTAGAAAATATTTAAAACCCAGACAACTCGACAATCTATATATCAATTTTTGAAAGTTCAATCTATATATCAATAGAACCCCGCGTGTTCATGTTTCTTTCCCGATCGATCGACGCTCTGTTGGATCGAATCGAGGACCCACCCACCACACTGACCCACACTCACCCACCAAAACTGTGCCCTCTACGATTCATTGCACTTTTTTCATTTTAACCCTCTGGCTAAAAAAATCGCAAGAATGATCTTTTTTCGAAACTATTTGCGCCGTATGATTTTTTTTTTTTTTTGGTGTGACACCGCGCTTGGCGCCGCAGTAGAAACATTGCGGCGCCGCAATATTTGTCATGTAGAAATCGTCCGTGGTGGTCTACAATGGTCTGCCACGTCATTTCCGAGATCAAAAGCTTGTGGCGCCACTGTTCATAGTGTCGCAGCACTGTGTTGCGGCGCCATGCAGTGTGGCGCCGCAAGCTATTTCTATTTGAAAAATCGTATCTTTTTTATATCATGTCGGATTAAAATGATCTTTATATGAACATTGTAGCTCTTGACGAGATCTACAACTTTGTAGTTTTGAGTTTTTTCATTCGAGGTCGTTTAGAACCCCTAAAAAGTCATTATATATCGATCTGTATTATACGCAATTTCTGTTTTAGAAAAAATATATTTTTTGCATGTAATGTTGGATGAAAATGATCTTTACATGAACATTGTAGCACTCGATGAGACCTACAATTTTATAGTTTTGAGTTTTTTCATTTAAAATCATTTAGACGATCGAAAAATTCGTTATAAATCTAACCGTAATCTGCACGTTTTTGTTTTTTTTTTTAAATATTTTTACTTGTGACATTGAATGAGAAGTTTCTACGTAAAAATTATAGCTCAACTAGATCTATAACTATGTAGGATTGAGTTTTTCCATTTGAAATAATTAGATATTTTTCTAGCTATTTCTCGTAAAATAATAATTTGAAATGACACATATATTAAAAAAATTTTATCCAAAAAACACCGTAACTAATATCCGCAAAAGGCTTCGTTTTCAAGGTATTAAATTGATTCTTCTCATTTGTTCTCCTCTCTGCCTTTTCTTTATTCTTTTAGTCATGGAACAACAAAATAAAACATACTGAACCATTAGATATTAACAACATTATTTCTACCGATTATTAAAATCATGTTTTAGTATAATATTTTTATCTTTTTATATTACTAGCTGTGCTATCAAATGTAACGATAAGAGCATAATGTATATTATTACTATACGATAATGTCTACATATTCAAATGACTTTTTTTTTTCATTTGCTTTGATCCGACGTTGATACACACGATTCCATATATCGTTTCTTTTCTATCATTATTATTGAACATCTATTATTAGATATTAGCTTTCAGATTTATTATTTCATATAATCATACTTTTTTTAAATAAAATATTATTATGATAAAGATGGACATTCATTGTCCATTATTCCGACGTCACAAAAACCTTATCAAATTTATATCATAACTAAAATAATTTTAAGAGATCTAAATAATTTCAAATAAACAAAACTTAAAACTATAAAGTTATAGATCTAGGTAGAATCTACAATTTTCATATAGAAACATTTTTATTTAATGTCACATGTAAAAATATTTTCTAAGTAAAAACTAAAAATACGTAGATTACGGTTAGATTTATAACTAATTTTTCGATCATCTAGATGACTTCAAATGAAAAAAACACAAAACTACAAAACTGTAAATCTCGTTGAGTGTTAGAATGTTCATGTAAAAATTATTTTCATCCGGTGTCACGTGTAAAAAATATAATTTTTCTAAACAGAGATTGCGTACAATACAGATCGATTTATAATAAATTTTTAGAGCTTCTAAACGACCTCAAATGAAAAGACTCAAAACTACAAAGTTGTAAATCTCGTCAAGAGCTACAATTTTCATATAAAAATCATCTCAATTCAACATCGTATGAAAAAAATACGATTTTTCAAAAAGGAAAAGCCTGCGGCGCCACACTACATGGTGTCACAGTGGCGCCGCAGGCTTTTACCTCGGAAATGACGTGGCAGACCACTCCGGACGGTTCCTACGTAGCAAATATTGCGGCGCCGCAACGTTCTGCTGCGGCGTCACGTACGGTGGCACCGCAAAAGGTTATACGGTGCAAATAGTTTCGGAGAGAGTCATTTTTGCAATTTTTTTAGGCGGAGGGTTAAAATGAAAAAAAAAGTGCGATTCATTCCCAGTTGCGTATGCGGAATTTGATCCATCCCCATCGTCTCGATCCATGACACGCACGCCATTAGCTTCTTCAACCTCCGGCCTACCGCCTACAGTGTAGTATATATATGCCCCACACCCCCACACGCCGGCCGCCTCCTACGTCCACACTGAAACCTCTCCTGCGGTCCTCTCGATCCCTGCCGTGGGAAGAAACAAGCTAAGAAAGCATGGCGGACGAACGGAGGGAGGGGGAGGACCAGCCGCCGGAGATGGAGGCCGGCGTGGTGTCCGTCAAGCCGCCGGTGGCCGTCGTCGAGCGGGAGGCGGGGGCGCTCGAGGCGGCGGCGCTGCCGCTGAGCATGGTGATGGTGCAGGTGTTCACCATGGTGATGCTGTTTCTCTCCAAGCTGGCCCTCAACACCGGCATGCGCCCCTTCGTCCTCCTCGTCTACCGCAACCTCATCGCCGCCGCCGCCGTCGCGGCACTCGCATTCATCTTCGAGAGGTACGACGACTGCACGCACTTTACAACCACCCTGCTTACCTGAAAAACAGAATTCTTGTCTTGTGTTAGTAATTACTAGCGGCGTTTACTCCTTGCACTTTAATATATGCAGGTACCTAGTAATTCCAAAGATATATGCGTACACTTTCTAGACCATGTATACGTTCAAATATCTCGACCCGATCATTTTTTCCTATATACTACAATGTGGATTCTACACCATGCTAAGTTATAGGCCGTGCCGGGCAGCACAACCTAGGTCCATCGTGCTTCAAGCCATGATTTTTTGGACCAACATGACTCGGATTAATTTCATGATGAATCGTGCTGGTCAAAAAAAAAAACAATTTAAGCCTAGGACGGATCAAAGCATAATGAACCACTATCGGGTTGTGCACGTCTAGACGCGGTATGAAAAAGAGACAGACTGTATTGCAAAGGTTTTTTTTTTATGACATGTGTTGCTCTTATAAGAGCCTTGTCTAAAAAAAATACGCATCTTAAAATTTCCCTATACAACTTTCATGTGAATCAAAAATTCATACGAGAAAAGGAAGCCTTTTTAAAATATACTAGATTAGATTACTAGAGGGGCAGCAGCGGCACAACATTATCGTGTACGCTTAAAAAAATTCCCAATTCATAAATTGCTTGGTGAAAAATTCTAAAGCTTTTCTTCGAGAGGTACTGTACTGCTGCACATACTACTATACTCTCTTGTACCTGTACTTGAAAAAGATATTCTTGTCTTGCGTTAATCAATAGTGTTTCCTCCTTCCTTGAAACATGGACAATCTAGCCTTGTCGATCATTTTCCTGTAAGGTGGACTCTACTAGGTAGTTAGCCTAACACCACCAGCTGTGCATGCAGCGATAACGCCACATTACTTCCATCACCAGGCCTCGGTCAAGAACCAACACATAAATGGGAAATGGCAGGGTGCAGCACAGCGATTCCCTCACGTACGTACGTCACCATGATGATGATTAAGAGGCACTGGCACGTGGGCCCTCCTGCTGTGGTTGGCAAAAGTCCCCGTAACATATGTCAGGGAACTTAGACAGTGCTTGCCTATTACGATTTATGATTGATATTTCTATCTCAACATAAATATATTATACCTCCATTCTCCTTCTCAAATATTTATTATCGGTTAGTTCGTTTTAAACTAATAAGCATCAAATAAAAAAGAATAAAAGAGTACTACGTCCTTTAAAAAATGTAATTTTACTGTGATGGCTAATGATTGATTTCCCCGTTTCTGAAGGAATGTCTGGGCACATATCGCAAAAAAGATATGATTTTCAATATGCTGCGCTTGCACGACTTACTCAAGAGATTAAAGACTTTTACTGGCTTCCTTTGGTAGAAGGAGTATATATAGGAGTATACTCAAGTAAATACACACCTAGTACTAGTACTAGTAGACGCGTGCACGCAGATTATATTGATTAACGTGGATACCAAACAGAATTTATATGATAGCCCCTCTGTGCAACATTAGTAGCTAGGGATTCTGAGTATGCACTTACACAAGTGATGTATAGCCAGGACCTATTATGTTTAGGACGAAACATTGTATTGTGTTTAAAAAATAAAGACAATTATTAGCCATCACAGTAAAATTAGCCCATGTCATATCGGATGTTTAGATGCTAGTTAGAAATATTAAATATAGTTTAATTAAAAAACTAATTACACAGATGAGGACTAAACGACGAGACGAATTTATTAAACCTAATTAATCCATGATTAACGAATAGTTATTGTAGCACCACATTTGCTAATCATAGATTAATTAGGTTTAATAAATTCGTCTTGCCGTTTAGCCCTCATCTGTGTAATTAGTTTTATAATTAAACTATATTTAATACTTCTAACTAGCGTCCAAACATCCGGTGTGATAGAAGCTAAATTTTAGCTCTAGGATTCAAACAGGCCCACCTACTCCCCTTTATAGGGGTCTATTACTATTAACTGATGTGCCACTTTATTAAATAGGATAATATGCCATTTTATTTATAAGGAGAGAGAATAAATATGTGTTTAGAGATGAAACTAGGTCTACACCTTTTTTTCAAGACTATGGAGTTAACTTGTTGAAATTAACACCGAGGGCAGGAGGGTTTCTTCATTTCATCACTATATATCTAATTTCGTGCATCACACTTATTGGTTTGGAGATAGGGATAGGGATAAGGATAGATGATAGGACGTGGGATACGAATCAATCAAACATCGGATAAAATCTATCCTACTCCCTCTTATCTCTACAACAACCCTCTTATGCCCTCACCCTCAGTATCCAAACGCCACCATTGTATAAAACCGCGGAATAAAACTATACATTGAGTTGTCGTTTTATTTATCAAAGGAAAGTACTCATATGGTATTACTGGAAACCATGACACCATCATCATATGATCGTACCCTAGTTATTAGGACCACTCATTGGCTTTGTTATAGTTGAGAGTCTGGGACCATTCCTGGTTGGAGAAATTAATTAATTTGTGGGGATGGACTGATAAATCTTTATATTTATATTTTAGGATAAAATTTAAACGCCAAACATTTGTAAGTTTTTATGGAGAAATACTTGCATATTATTGGCTTCGGAAGAGACACAATGTTGTGGAACCGAATAGAACTCAATAACCTGCGCATGAATTAAACAGAGGAAATACAACTATGTACAGAGAATGGCCTTACTAATACTAGTACTAATATAATTTGGCCCTCTGAATTAGCTCATGCACCGTATCACTGTTTGCGTCCGCAATCCAAGGGGCGGCCGCTAGTAAGCTGTTGACCGCCAACTGTACCAGACACGAAGACGATCTGCAGTCAGCATCTCTCTTGATCTATGCTGCATTCAGATTCGACCAAACGCAGAAATTTCAAAGCGATTTGATATGTGTCTTTGTCTTTCTTGGAGAGCCTAATATAGCTATACTACTGCCTGTCTACTTTAATTTTCCCTGATGAACATCAAAGACTGTACGTACGCGTCCGGGTACAGTTGGCACTCAACAGCTTGCTTGATTGTTACTGCACCGTACTGTCAGCACCTGCTGATCGTGCCCTGCCTATCTGCGTGCGCATGCAAAAGATACTGAAGTGTTGAATTATTAAGCTTTGCTCGATATAGCGTGTCTGCACCTGCTGATAGGTACTGCACCGTCAGCTTATACCCTTTCTTTTGCGAGTTACTTGTACATGTTCAGTGTATCTATATGTGTTTCAGTGTTTCGAATGTCACTCATGTCACTGCTATTCTTGTTATTATTCATTCATGATACTGCTACGTGCTAGCTTGTTTTTTTATTAGGAATTTAGGATACTAGCTTGTTAAAGAGCAGTTAGAAGTTGTTGGGGGTATGTAGTATTCTTTCATGAAACTAAAGATGCCCTGATCTTATAAAAATAGATGTCCAGATATGGCATATCAGTTTCTTTTCCAATTTCCTTCTCATAATTTCTTTCCATCTTCATCTGTTGCAGGGATATGTGGAAGAAACTGAACTTGGTTGTGTTGGGTTGGATTTCCTTGAATGCTACATTAGGGTGAGCGCTCGCACTCAGCCTGATTTTCTGTGGTCATGCTCTCTCGTTTTTTTTTTTTTTTGGGTTCAGTGAATGCTGTACAAGTAGAAACAATTCAAAGGAGCCTAGGCATATTCGCACTCTGAAGAAGAAAGGCGACCAAATTTGATCCCAAAGAAGCTTATTAGCTGTATTTGTGAACTGAATTTGGACTTTTTTTGGACTTTGTCGTCATAATATCAACATTCTGCAATAAAGCTGGACCTGAGCATATATACCTTGTAGCACAGTACAACCTGAATTTAAAACCCTACCTGCTTCTAGCAATTCATAACTGCCTCAGAATTTAAAGAGAAATACAAAATCAGTAGACATACTACTGTAGTGCCTCTCTTGGTTTCATAATCATACACTTGATGCCAGTTGTCTGTTGTCAAAAATGCATAACCTTTTCTATAAATGGTTATGACATATTTGACTTCATTTATACAGAAACCTGCAATTAACTGCTTCAAAGTGAAATTGGCTCTTGTGTTGCAGAATCGTCTTAGCAATGGGGCTGTACTACTATGGGCTTCAGGCCACCAACGCGGCCTACTCAGTCATGTTCCTGAACCTGATCCCCATTGTCACCTTCGCCATTGCCTTCCTGGTCAGGTATCCACCAAATAAAGCATGAAGCCATATACCCTAAATATGATATGCACATGCATGAATGTCTGATGCTTCCATTTGCATGAAGAGCCGAGAAGTTGGCGTTGGGGGAATGGCCTGGCAGGATGAAGCTCCTGGGCGCTCTGACGTGTGTAGCTGGGATGATGACAGTGAGCCTGCTCAAAGGCCATCTCCTGCACCTGTGGCCCTCACAATTACACCTGCTGAAATATTCCCATGCCAATGCGCCGGCGGCGAGCGGTGGTCACCACCACAACATGGTCGCCGGCACAATGTTCCTGTGCGCCAGCTGCCTGAGCTATGCCTTGTGGTTCATCGTTCAGGTGCGTGTATATATATTGCAGTCTTGGCGCGCTGCTTGGGAATTCAAACAGACATCTCTGTGACTTGCTAGCCACTCATCGGATGATAACTGCAGGCAAGGCTGGGAAAGGTGTTTCCATCAAGGTACTGGGCGACCATGTTGACGTGCTTGTCGGGAAGCATCCAATCCTTTGTGATCGGCGTGTTCCTCAGCCATGGCAGAGAAGATTGGAGGATCGAGTGGGACCTGAAGCTTCTGACGGTGGTCTACTCGGTATGTAATTTACTGCTGAATTATTCAAAACAACATCTTGCCAACAACTAGCTAGAGCAATTAACTATACTAGTGTACTAGTGTGACCGATGATTACCTTATTATACTAACACAGTAACACATCTATATATTTTCTGCTGTGTGCTCTGCATGATGATGTATGTGATGGATGGTCAGGGCGTGTTCAACACGGGCATAACCTTCGTCCTCATCTCATGGGCGGTGAGCCGGCGTGGGCCGATCTACCCTCCCATGTTCAACTCGCTGTCAATGATCATCACTACGGTGATGGACCCACTGCTGTTCGGCACCAACATCTACGTGGGAGGGTGAGTGATCGAGTACATACACATCTGTTGCATTTAGTTTCAGACCAGGCTGCCACTACTAGCTCATATCACACACAAGTATCAAAAATTGAAGGCACACTAGCTGGTACTTCAGCAAATCCCAAAACTGACGAGTAACTGCTAGGTAGCTTGTGTTTTTTTTTTCAGCGTGGTGGGGACACTGCTGATCATCTTGGGGCTGTACGCGTTCCTGTGGGGAAAAGGCAAGGAGCTGCAGGCCGCGGCGGCGGCGGCGAAGAAGCTGGAGCAGGAGCTGAGTGGCGACGCAATGACATAAGTAGCCTCTAATAAGTACCTCTAGCCTCTAGGCTGCTAGTAGTTCTAGCGTGGGTGGATAACATATTGTAGCTGGATGATGAACAGCTAACCTAATGAGCTAGAGACTAATGATACTATTATGATGATTGAACACATGGGAATTAATTAAGAGGAGAAATCGAATGGAATGGAAGGAAAAATATGACATATACTCCATCATGTATTCATATTGATATACTGGGGCAGTTTGACAGCCATGATATACATATGGCTTCGTTTCTCATTGCCCGATTAAGCCAGGGAGGAGTTTTGATTAACAACGCAGGTGCATGCAAATCAGCTGAACCGCTTGCATATTTTGGACGAATTGGATTGACGATATGCCTCACCGCTCACCACTCACCAAACAACTTCACCGAATTGGACGACTGCTTGACCCACCGTCCCACCGAATTCAAAAGTACTATATTATGCTGATAATTTTTATTTGTTTCTAACATGTTCTAAAAAACCATAACCAAAGTTACTGTTTTAAAGACCACGCCAAAAATAAAATCTATATGCTTATTTTTTAAGGGTGGAAAAGGCATAAAAGAAGCCATTTCGATCGCCTCTTTTTTCTTAGGGGGATTTCGATCGCCTCTAGAATGGATGTTTCAGGATAGTCATCCTTACATTGTATTAATGGACTCTGTTTCTAGGGACGGTTGGCTTAAGAGGCTGTATAAATGGGCTTTATGTGCAGAGGTATTACTAAAGTCGGGCCGCTTATCTCTAGAAATGTGTTTCTAGATGTAGGATTGACCTGCCCCATAGCCCACACACAGGTGGCATCCAATTTTTTGTTCGTGTTCTAAAAAGGTTGCGTCCCACAAAATCATATAATGACACCACATTGGTTAGTATTTAGTAACGGAGGTGGTAATGAAACGTATAATATAATTTCTGATAACATAGAAATGACCGGTATACGGTTTGATGGCATTGGCATTGACTGAATTTACTTATAATTTTTTGTCACGGTGTTCACAAACTACCAAGTAGTAGTACCAATATAAGGCGACCACAGACAGTGCTGTCCAATGCAGAAGCCCACTAGGCACTAGCCGTTTTGCGCCCTAATCAATTAAGTGGCCATCCGCTATTCAAAGTGGAGACACCACTCCTCTAGTGCTAATGTGCTATCACGATGCAATCAGTGACTGCCAACTACCCCACTCCATTTAGTCCGATCCATTAAGTGGTCATCAACTACAGTGCCTCATGATCAGTGTGGCAACCACTATATATAGTACTCCTAAGCACCAGCCATGTAGGAGAGAGCAGCATCACCAGCACAAAGTGTAACAAACTCAGCTGCACTAGTGGTTGGCACACAAGAGGAGCAAGCCATCATCAACGATGAGACCGCTCGCTGTTCTTGGTCTGGTGGTCCTCGTGCTCGCCGGGGTCGCGCTGGAGGGCGCCCATGGCGCCGGGGAGTGCGGGAGGTCCTCCGCCGACAGGGTGGCGCTGCGGCTGGCTCCGTGCATCTCGGCGGCGGATGACCCACAGTCGACGCCGACGAGCAGCTGCTGCGCGGCCGTGCACACCATCGGGCAGAGCCCCAGCTGCCTCTGCGCCGTCATGCTTTCCGGCACCGCCAAGGCCGCCGGCATCCAGCCGGAGGTCGCCATTACCATACCCAAGCGCTGCAACATGGCCGATCGCCCCGTCGGCTACAAGTGCGGAGGTACGTGCACACACATATGTGTTTCAAGAATCTAATGGTCTGAATAATCTTAAAAAAACTGTGAACAATATAAAATTTGTACTGTATTTGTTTTCACTTGTAACCTGAATCTGTCTGATTTTTTCACAGACTACACGCTGCCCTGACGACCTTGTGAGTGAGGCCGTGCTACTGTGGTAGTGTTCGATCAACAGGCCGACGGTGCCATGGAAGGCTTTGTACGTGTCTGCAATAATCAGATCCACGTGGACCATCAACGTGGACGATGGGCTCTAGCCCGATCACTGGACTGTGCTTGTGGTGTATGACGAAAATACTAATTATGTTTCACTTTGTCTAAAACGTAAGAATAAAAGCATATGCATGTTGCTTGTCAAGCCCATTGGGCATTGTGTTCAAACGACCAATGCAGCCTAATTATAGAGTAAAATGCACCTGAGGTCGCTTAACTTATCTCAGAGTGTCGTACGTCCATTACCTTTGAAAGTGTAGTTTTAGATCCATAAATTTTTTATAATGTATCATATAGGTCCATCATGTACCTAATACTAACAAAAAAACATATAAAATCATATACACGCCTAAAAAAATATAAAAACAACTTTAATAAGATCTACGAGGTGGAACTGGCATTGACCACTTTGCTTCTATTTAATTGGTAAAACAAATTTAAATGCTAAAACTTAATTTTACTTGTTTTGATCCCAAAATAGAAAACATTATGCATAAAAATTTTACACATACATATACTGAATAAAATACAAACAATGTGATTTTTGTGACATTTATTAATTAGTATAACAAGACACACATTTCTTTTTATTAAAAAGACCATAATTCATAAATACATCATTTATTTAAAAAAAATATCAACCACTCACCATGATAAATTTTATACATACATGGTTACATAGAGCATAACATGAACAATAGTATTTTGCATGGTGCCCTACAAAACGTATTGTTTAAACACAAACAACACGCATAAGCTAAGAACAAAATATTAAACAAATACTATATTCAAACGAATCCAAAATATATAAAAAAACTAACTACATGTACTATTCGCGCGGCCACCATGCTAGTTATGGCAATGCAAAGATCCTATGCGGACATCCCTTCGCCTTCCAACCAAACGCTACCCTAAACAACAGCTCACTACGTTACACAATCCCTGCTAGTTCGAGATTGCATATCTCCTTTTGTAGGCTAGCCCTCCTAATGCAGGTACCAATCAAAACCTATATAAAGAGTTAGCATGTCCCAGGTTTGAACCCCACTAGAGTCAATTATTTATGTCTAGTTTTGTTTTGAAAAACAACATGACAAAAATAGTTTGTTGCCACGATTAACTACAATTGCAGCAATAGCCCTCTTTTCGTATGAGCGTACTATCTCTGTTCCAATTTACAGGTTGTTCGATTTTTTAGACATCAAATTTACCAACTCATCTTATTTAAAAAAATTTAAAATATAGAAACAAATCAAGACATAGTTTAAGTATATTATATGCTAACTTAAATCATAATGAAAATAAATGATAACTATGAAACTTTTTAAATAAGACGATTAAGTCAAATTTGATATTAAAACGACATACAAATTGAGATGGAGGGAGTAGGTGTTATCTATTGCGGTCCTAGTTTTTTTTTGGCAATGTTAACTTTTTTATCACAACAAATGAAAACGTGGTCACACCGGCTAGCAATCATTATGAAGCCCTAATTTTGTCTCGCTGGTCGCTGCCGGTATATGCAGGGGATAAAATTTCCAAGCTGCACAGAGAGGAGCTTGAACTTTTCCTTTTCTGGTAGCGATGTGGCATGCCGCATCCATAGAGGGAATAATTGCCTCTGCAGGGCACCGAGAGTCCGAGACAGATTTCCGAGTTCGACTAGGCAGCTGATCAATATTTGGAGTCGAACGACCTGCAGAAACTCCTCCATAAAACCAGAGGCAGAGCACACCCTCCTCGTCTCATCCAAAGCGCAAGCAACGATCAGCAGCCATGGCGTGGATTACGTCGAAGCTGGCCACGCTCGCGGTTCTGCTCGGCATCCTGCTCCTCCTGCCTGCCGCCGGCGCGGCCTCCGTAGCGAGCACCATTGATGGCAGCCGGAGCCAGCGCCTGGAGCTGCCGGATTCGCTGGTCGGTCCCGAGAGCGTGGCGTTCGACGCCAGTGGCGCCGGTCCCTACGTCAGCATCTCCGACGGCCGCGTCCTCAAGTACGGTGGCGAGGCCGCCGGCTGGACCACGTTCGCGTACAGCCCGAGCTACGCCAAGAACAACTGCGACGCGACGTCCGAGCTCCCGGCGGTCGCCACGGAGAGCTCGTGCGGCCGGCCGCTGGGCCTGCGGTTCCACCGCAACTCCGGCAACCTATACATCGCCGACGCGTACATGGGGCTGATGCGCATGGGGCCGAACGGCGGGGAGGCGACCGTGCTCGCGACGGAGGCCGGCGGCGCGCCGCTGCGGTTCACGAACGGGGTGAGACGTCGACCAGGTCACCGGCGACGTCTACTTCACCGACAGCAGCACGACGTACACGCGGGCGCAGCACCAGATGGTGACCACGACGGGGGACTCGACGGGGCGCGTCATGAGGTACAACCGCCGCACCGGCCGGGTCACCGTGCTCCAGTCCGGCGTGACGTACCCCAACGGCATCGCCATCAGCGCCGACAGGACGCACCTCGTTGTCGCGCTCACCGGGCCGTGCAAGCTGATGAGATACTGGATCCCGGAACCCAAGGCCGGCACGTCCAAGGTGTTCGCCGACCTACCGGGATACCCGGACAATGTGAGGCCTGATGAGAAGGGAGGGTACTGGGTGGCGCTGCACCGGGAGAAGAATGAGTTGCCGTTCGGCGATGACAGCCACTTGCTTGCCGTCAAAGTCGGTGCCGACGGCGAGGTGCTGCAGGTGATGAAAGGACCCAAGAACATCAGGCCGACCGAGCTGGTTGAAAGGGACGGTGGCAAGAAGATATACATGGGTTCTGTCGAATTATCCTACGTTGGCATTGTTAGCGCGTAGTAGTAGCTAGTATACAGGTATACCTGTGTATGTGTTAGAGTTGTGTTTATTGGTGTTGATCTTTATATTATCATATATACTTTGAAATGATGAATAGAAGTTGTACTATTTCTATAATAAAATGTGACATGCTGAATTTCATTAATTATGGTTATAAAGAGTTGTAACCAGAAAATGCATACATCATTACGATATTTAACTCATCGCCACAGTGAATAATCACGCAGATGAAGGCAAATTAGTCACAAAATAGTATAAAATTACTTATGTACAAGTACAACGATCACATCACGATATGCAGTGACCTTCCTGAGCTCCAAACATTCGTTACACTCGTCTGTACGGCCGCCTGGGGCTGTTGAGCAGCACCTTCTCCTCGATGGGGAGCCTGTACGGCGACACCCGGAACCTCTCGCACTCGCGCCGCCGGCGCCGCTCGCGGGAGTGCACAACCCACGCCGCCGCGGCGAGCATCGCGGCGACCGACGCCGCCAACAGCGCCTGGTACACCCGGCTGCTGTCCCGCCGCAGCGAGGTGCAGCCGCGATTGATGATCGTCTGGAACGCGCGGCGCACCGTCGCGCAGCTCGCGAGGTCGGCCAGGGCGGGCGTCTGCCGGCGCAGCCCGTCGCTCACGCTGGACGCGGTGAGCAACTGGGAGTACATCGCCGGCGTGAGGCGCCCGACCGTCGCGCACACTTCCTGCCCCGACGACCCGGGCGCCGCCGTCGCGCGGCACACGTAGCGCTGCCACACCTGATGCAAGAACGGCGGTGTCAGACATGGCGAACTTCCATCGCCAACAATGGCGTGCCGGTGCCACAGATGGCGCTTACCTGTTGCGCAGTGTCGGCGGTGACTTCGCCGGCGGCGCAGCGGCGGCTTGACAGGTCGGCATTGTAGGGGTTGCAGAGGAGTGGCACGAGAGGGCCGGACTGGTTGTAGTAGGCCGGAGGGCCGACCTGTGATGGCACATTGGTGTTGGACACGTTGGAGAGCAGCTGGTTCAGCCGGGATACGAGCTGGTAGTTCACCTCCTCGCTCCGGCGCAGGGCCTCCGCCGTCACCGCCGTGTCGGCGCAGGGGAGGATGTCGTCCAGCGCGGTGTGGCCCTGCGGCTGCGCCACCCACTCGTCCATGGCGACGCAGGTGTCACCTATCACGCTGAGCAAATGGGCAGGTCGTACCGTGCTTTAGTAGCTTTGTAAGTTGTAACAAAGATATGTGAGATGCCAATGCAGTACAGTAGCTGGCAAAAACAGATGTATCACTCTGCTGACCTGCAGTAGGGCTGTTAATAAACAATCGCCGGACATTGACATTTGAATTTTGGAGAAATTTGGATTGAATTTGAACAGAACGAAACTATACTCTCTTTATTTTTTTCAAATTTGAACAAGACTGTCCGAATATACCACCACTACCAAGCAGCATGTAGCAAGAACTTACTTGTGCAGGAGAAGGAACGTGCCGGACAGTATTAGTGTTGCGGTGACTATGATCCATCCAAGGAACACCACCCTGTCAAAATACAGCAATTGAACTTAGTACACCAATCTCTGAAAGAAAGAAATTGTCCAATCAACTGCAGCCAGAAGTGGATGTGTATTTTCTCTATATTCTGTGCTAGTGTGCTTACGTGTACACAAGCGACTTCATCCCGGTCAACGAGAACACTGCAGTAAATTGAAGGGGCAAATTGCGTAAGAACTTGAGAAGAGCAGAAGAAAAGTAGTAAATGATGTAGTGACTTTAAGCAGATCAAGTAAATAACAAAAAAAAAACGTAATTTTCTTCTTTTGAAGACTTGGCAAGAGAAATCTCTGCCCATGGCTCACCAAAGCCAAGAAAGACGAGGACCAGCATCACGGCCACAACACCGATCAGCACCCTCCTTCTGCAACCACGTGAAACAAAGGAATTGGTCAATAGCTCGAGATGATCCACTGAGACGGGTTGGGATCACGAGTTCATCCCGCGCAATCAAAAACCAGCAGGTCGAAATCAGCGGGCAGCGAACGATTCGTACATGGTGTCCAGCGCGGTCCGGATCCGGCGTGAGTTGCTGGCGGTGCGCGTGGTGAGCTCGTCGGAGGAGGCGTTCACCCGCGCCGCGATGTCGTCGATGCTCCGCGCGAGGTCGGGGGGCGTCGCGGCCACGCTGCCGCCCGCCGCCTTCGCCGTCTCCAGGAGGGCGGTGAAGTTGCGCATGGTCGCCGCGGCGTCGCCAGCCTGGCTCACCACGTAGTCCAGTGTCGCCGTCGTGCTGCCGTGGAACTTGCCCTGACCGTCGTACAGAACGGCGCACCCGATCCTGCAGCGATCCGTGACACCAGCTTATCCGTACGAGCGCGGTGATCGGTCACGAGTAGTGGAGTTAGCAGAGGTGATCGAGCTGGGGTTGCTTACACGGCTGCTGCTGTGAAGACGAGCAGGAGCAGGAGCGAGAGCGTGAACACCCGGCGCGAGTAGGAGTAGTTGCTGGCGCCTCCGCCGCAGCAGCAGCTGCAGCAGCAGGCGACGAGCGCAGCCGCCGCGACCGCGACGAACCAGAGCGCGGCGACCACGAACACCGGCACCGCGCTGAAACCTGCCGACTGCATGCAGCAGGAGCAGCACGCACGGGTCACGGACACGGGACGGCATTCGGCATGAGCATCCGAGCATGCAAAAGGGACAACATGGGGATAATGGATCAAGGACTCACCGCCAGGTAGTGCCTGTTGCTGATGTTCCAGCCGCCGGTGTAGAACCTGAGCCCGTCGATGGGATCCTTCCGCCGCGTCCGCTCCGCCGCCAACACGGCGGTGCCGTTCGCCGCAGCTGCGACCGATTCATCTCCATGTCATCAGCTGGCACACCGATCACACACTTGGGCGCAACAAAGTTCTTGGATGCCACTACCTGATACATGGGCGCAGAAGAATGCAGCGACGAGGAGCAGGACGAGACAGTTTCTGACAGAGGACGACCCCATGGCTGCCTACACGCACAGGCGAAGCTCCGAGGCGACGACTCTGGCCTCCAAATGGTCTGCGAAACGTATACATGGCCAAGTAGTAGTATATGGTAAATCCAAGTCGGCAGTGGGTTGATTGCTTGGTGAAGAGATTGGAACTGGTCCTCCGAAGTGAGAACAATGTAATGTTTTGTCTGCCGTCAGAGATGTGGATGCATGGGCGTAGGGGATTAGGTGTGACCGTGTCCGGGCCTCTGAGGTGCATGCGTCTCGCTGACAGGTTCTTCTTCCATATGTTGCCAAGTTACTTAGCAGAGCCGCTGCGAAAAGCGCCGCTTGTCCCGGGTAAAGAAATTCAGGCCATTTCGTCACTGCCAAACGCAGAAACATTTGTCACTGTATATATATTTATGTAAATGTGTGACACCACACACCAGATGTTCCTCTGTTTCCGTTTTTTTTAAAAAAAAAATAATAAGAGAAGTGTGAGATGAACTTGAACAAACGTACGCAACAGGTATCTGATGCCCCAGTGACCGAGGTATCTATCTTTCCTTGTCCTGATGGGACGGTCCAAACGCCACCGTAAGTTTCAAGGTTCTCTCTCAAATTTTCCTTACCTGCGTGGAGCTGGTACGGCCTATAGGTAGTGAATGGGTTACCTGTAGTTTATGTATATACATCGTCAACATCATATAGGCAAATAAATAACTCAGTACAACATTTCTTTTCCACGACGAGCAACTGGAGTACGCGTAGCACATTGTTGAAAACGACGTACGATTGTTACTTGCGTGGTTACGTTGGCGTCCATGAGTAACATCCAATTACATCGCCATGAGTACCTAGTCAAGGCATGTAAGTTGCAGAAAACAACCTGTCCCGCATAGACCGTTGTATTGACTCTGGCATCCATGTCAGTCATCCGATTAAGAAGACGTAATGCCACAGCAGATGCAAAGAGAGGTACTAATATACATTAGACGGCTCAGAGCTCTTGACCTTGGTCATTTCGGCATGATGGAGCTTGACCATCAGTTTTATAGTTCAGGGTTCAATGCAAACACTCAAAGATAAGCAATAAGGTTAACAGAAACCTGAGAGTTAGAAGGCGTTCACCCAGGCTTGTGATGAACTGTGAACTCTATTGATTCATTCATGCTTAAAATTGAATGCCATTAACATCAGATGATCAGATACTGCAAGATCATTGGATTATTCGAACAGACAAGCTATGGATATGGACAAAAATTACATTCTACATTTTTACAACAAAAGGCCAATAGTTACAGTTGGCCATCGATGACTAACCTAGAGCTTGTGTACGCTCACCAACTCCCAATGCCAACAAAAGGTAAAACAGTTGGATTTGGGATTGCATGTACATTACAGCCAGGGCCCAAAAATGTACAGATACCTTTCCGGCTTTCCCCCTCCTACAGATCAGTATGTTAGGATACAGCAAGACCTAATGCTAGCTCTCTTTATTCTATTAGAGCTCAATAGCATCTTCCGCATCATCAAGCAGCTCTGTACTTTCATCCAGGAGATCTTTGCACATCTCCATGAGCTTGTCAGCGAGCGGAGGGATGTGAGGATTTCGAATGCGGTTGTATTTGTGTGCGTTCTGTCGTATCTGTTCCACATCACGCCAGAATTCGTCCCGGTTTCTGTACGCCATATTCCTCACCTTGTCCTTGATGGTACCAAGATCCATCGGGTGATCTATGATGTCAAGGTAATCAGGAGCAACTTTCTTTGTCACTGGTTTTAGAAACAACTGCGATACATTTATATTTGCCCGCATGTGATCAACTATCTTTTCCAGTATGTTGGAGAGCTCAACCTGCATGAGGACGGAAACAGTTAATCAAGCTCGAATCCCTTCACGTAAAATTTGCTAGAATGCTTTTAACAGTTATATCAATGCGTGTGGTAACACCTACTATATCATGTTGGACAAGTAATTTGTTTTCTTGAGGTGGCTTTTGGTTGACTTTTGACTACTGACGTGCATGTAGCTGTCTGAAGCCACTACTGTTGTCTAGAGGCTTTTTCACTGTTTTTGGAAAAGGAAAGGCTTTTTTCACTGTTGCTGCAGTAGTAGAGCCGGGCTGGGAGGCCTTGACAGTAAACGAAGTCAAGAAGAAATCTACTACTGTTAGCGAACAAGCTAGAGCTGGTCTGTTCCTGAGATGTAAACTGGTGTCACTGCAGATGTCGGTTACTGTAGCACCGACTTGGATGCCTACATACGGAGCATGCCACTGCTACCTTCATGTGTGTAGCCTTTGAGTTGAATGCAAAAGGCAATATTAGTTTGCAACTCCCTGATTCTCCTCTCTTTTCTATAATGCTTGCTTTACAAGATGTATACTCCCTCCCGGTGTCAAAATAATGGATGTTTCAGACAGCGATACAGTCACCAAGACATCACTTTGACCATCAATTAATAATAGTACACACATTCAAAAATACAAGTGTGTACTATAGTATTTAGCTACTACAATGGAAGACAATTTTATTCATGCAATTTTGAAATGTGAATTGAAATATTTGAAGAGATATTGATGATCAAAATTAAAATATGTTGACTGCACACAAACCAAAACGTCGTCCATTATTTTAAAACTGGAGGGAGCATGTCCAACAAATCAGTCTTTGTGCAGAAAATTCGCCGAAACACTTGTCAAGTTGTGGTACCAATATCGAAACAAGTGGACAGTAAACATAAAACTACCGAAGTTTACTTTATTTCAAAATACAAGAAATATACCAGCTTTTGTCATCTTGTTTTAAAATATATGGAAAGTATTTATTTTAATTCCATTATACATTTTTGCCTTAATTATTACTCCCTCCATCCCATAATATAAGGCGTGCGTGTTTTTGGAAAAGTCACTTTTAAATCTTTGACTAATAAATCAGCCAAAAATATATATTTTTAGTATATGCATGTTATGTACTTGGATTCGTATACAAAAATACTTTAATATGATGATAATTTTATATTTGTTGTTGACATATTTTGAAAGGAATCAATGGTCAAAGTTTTGCTTTAAAGACCGTGTCAAAATTTTATATGCCTTATATTATCGGATGGAGGGAGTATGTTTTATTAGCCAATACCCACAAAGCTATTCTCTCTCATTCTAAAGAGGCAAGACCTTAACACTGTTTACACTATTTTCATTTTCCAAAGCACTTGTAATCCAATTAGACATATAGTGAGAGATAAGAAAAGGTACCTCTCCTCCTCTGCGGCGTTTTGGTGCATATTCAGTCATTTCAGCCGGAATAGATCGTTTTACTGCCCGATGTCTTTCAGGTACCCTTCTGTCATTTGTGTATGGCCGATGATCAAGCAGGTCGTCATCTCTAAATTCATGCTTTTTCTTGTTTTTCTTGTTTTTCTTTTTCGCCTTCTGATGATCATCCTCCCTCGATGCACTTATCCTAGCCTCAATGAACATCTGTTGCGGCATCTCTCTTTGCTCTTCAAAATCGCTCCGGGAATTGTCATTTTCCATTATGGCTTTACTTCTTTTTCCTTCCAGACCCAACCTCCTCTCATGCGAGGAAAGCATCTGGCTGGGTTCTCCACTGAACCAGTGATCCTCTCTACTTTTATCCTCAAAACTCGACAATTCAGCAATTTTTCTTGTCTTCCTGGTGGGCTCCTGAACACTCCAGGGTTCAACGTGTCTTTGTTGTGCTACAACTTTTGGCTGCTTAATGGTGATCTTTTTGCGAGGTGCATCCTTCTCTTCAGCAGGAGGCCGAAATACAACAGATGGCTTTGGAGTGTCAGGAGGGTAATCGTCGGACTTCATCTTATTAGGTATTACTATCTTGTTTACCTTCCTGGTAGATCTATAATCTGTAACATTCATGACTTGTCTATCAGAAATGAGAGAGAGAGAGAGTGACATGTTCCTCTCCAAGGGCTTATCAGGCGCCGCCCCTACTTTGAACTTTACTGGAACAGATTTCGTCTTTTCAATACCTTCTGGTCCTTCAGTTTCAGTAACTTCAGAGGAAACTTTAGTTATCAATCTTTTAGGTGTCTTTGTTTGCAAATGGTTCACTGGATCTGTAGGATTGGATTTAACTGAATTTGTGTCCACTCCTGACATTTCTGGATCCTCCCCATATTTGGGGCACAGTTTGTTAGTCCTCATATGCCCAAGCTATACAGCAACAAAGAGAGACAAAAACTTAGGCACGAAACATAATAATAATTTTCAGAAGGGATCATGCAAGAAACTGTTTGCTGAACCTACCTGACCACAGGCTCCACAAACTAGAGTATCCCCTCTTGCACCCTGTCTCTTTTCCTGAAAACATGGAAAGGCGTGGTGCATAAAAACCACAATAGCAAAGACAAGTTCGGCTTCGACATGAACTAACATGTATTTTAATTTAAAAATTAGCAGGCATACTTCTCACCTAATACTTTTATAGGCACAATAGAAAACAATAACCTGGGGCACTGCACAGCACAGTGCCTTAAAATTGGCACCATGCTATAAATACAAACTTTTGACATTTTGGTTTTCAACTTACACGCACCCATCAGCTACTTTGTATGATGGAAAGGAGAACACCACAAGTGCAACATAATTGAAGCACCGAATATCACAATCACTTACACCATAAGCACAACAAAATATTCACACTTAGCACTGGTGAAAGTGCCCAATATCAACAACAAATATAATGGAGAAAAAGGTTGATAGCTGATTCAAGTTCACAATAAAATATTCGCATGGATATAACTTGTTCACAGGGTCATAATCATGTTCTGGGCTTACCTTAGGTCCATCCTTTACTAGAACAGTTTTCCTTTTAACTAGAAGGATATCATTTGCATCGAATGTCATCTTTGCTTTTAGTTTCGAGGGCAAACCACCTTCAGCATAAGAATTATCAATCTGCATGCAGTAAGATGAATAACTACATTACAGCGTGTTTCTGCCAGAATAGCAATAGATCAAAGGGTCAAGACAACCAAGAATAGGTCCAGAACCTCAGGTGGAGGAATACCTCTTTTGCTTCTCTTGGTGTGCTCTCTTTTGGGGTCAATGTACCAGCATAACCAGATGTTTTGATCATTTGCCCAGTCTTATTCTGCTTCATTTTATTGGAACCATTTGTCACTTCTGTAGGCTGCTTTTTATTCTTCATATCATTACCACTATCTACACCATAAGAGGACATAAATCCTATGCATTGGGATCATTTTTTTAAAAGAAAAACATATAAGAAATAACTACCTTCAAGTAGTTTTTTTGCCAGAGATGCTTCTACTTCATCATCTTCAATTTCCTCATTAAATTGAGCATGAGTAGGGCACCTTCTCATTTTAAGTCCTCTCATGCCATCTGCTTTGTCACTTCTCAAGTCTGCTGTACTAGTATCCTCATCATCGAATTCTTCTGCCTCTAGCAAGTTCTCAAGATCTCCAGCAAATGAGTCTAGATCACTGTTAGCTTCTGCGTCACTGCCATTGTCATCACCATCTATAGCTGAAAGTGACTGGACTTGCCTGTCCCAAATTTCCTGACATTTCTCCCTAGTTTGCTGCTGAAGTTGCAGAAAAGACATCCTTTGTCCGCGTGCAAACTTACTAACAGGAATTTCATCAATAGTAATTCCTGATGCAGCTTGCTCACTTGACAGCTTCCTCACCATAGCAATCCGATGCCACCTTGTTAATTTATCAATTTGCTCTTCAGGAACACCAAATTTCAGCAGTAACTATATAGAGCAGAACATTAGTTACTAGTTAGTGGAACAAATGGTTAGCAATATGCTTTGTGATGGATGATAAATGATACACCATAGAGTCTTGTTTTATTTGCTTCCTGCAAATCCTCAGCTGCGAGCTGATATGATTATGTAATAATGAACCAGGCTGCGCGCCAATTATGCAAAAGTTTTCCATTTTCTATAAAGATTCACATATTTTTCACTCTCAACAAGTATCACTCAGACAATATAATAAATTAATTAAAGAGAGCATCGTAGAGACTTGAAAATTTAATATGGCGCGGAATATCCGTTCAACAGTGCTAGTGAAAGTCACTGTGTTTGTCAACGGCTTATGGGAGGTCCCACCTGTAATTTTTACGGTCAACGCTATATTGGCAAAATGATAATTGTTTTCATTGTATGGAGGCAAGGGTTCTCTTTTTAGAGGACCCACATGTGGCTTTCATAATAACCTCCAAAATAAGAATATCAAAAACTATCAAATGACAAATATTAATACGACATCTATATGTTCAAACTGAAGCATGTTCCATGCTATTAAAGCATGCCACTACCGTTTAGGCCAGGCAATGTTTCCTATGTATATTATTGCAAAAATTACTATGCTTAATGGTACCTCACGGGCTGCATCCATGCTCAACCTGCGAAGATCAGCATCAGTTCCAGTTACAGTGGTCCCCTTTGCAGCAGCTGACTTCTTCTTGAGCATTGAATTGGAGGCAGGTGCTTTCGGTGCTACTCTCACATAGCTGAAACCTAGCCCACGGCCAGATGGATCACCAACACCAGTAATTTCTAATCTTTCTATATTTTCTCTGTCCTGCACACACCAAAAGATATATCAACTTTCCAGGAAAATATAAGCAAATAAATAGGGGAACAAGGAAAATATATGCAAATAAATAAGGGAACAAGGAAAATATATGCAAATAAATAAGGGAACAAGGAAAATTACTTTTTACCATTTAGAGAAATGCACAAGTACACACGCATTCAAACATGCATGAACCAACCAAACTACAATTGCCATAGTGTATGCTTTAACTAATTAACTTTCCCTAATGGAAACACTACCGATGGATCAGTTCGTAAACATATCTCTTCCTCGCTACGAGCCAGTAGGGCCAATGGAGCTGGCTGCAGTGCTGTTATAAATGCTGTTCCTGATCTGACAGGGGAGAGGGTTTAGGGTCAATCCCTCCCGTCCTGTCCGTACTGATTATTCTACTTCCTTGGTTTCTCACTCCCCTCAATGTCATGTTCCTCCCAAGTCTGGATCCACACCCACCTCATATTAATCAATCCTAATTCTCTATTCTCTCATCCGGTCATCCCTCTTGTCTGGTACCCTGTACTAGGAAGAGCCATTTTCTAAGATATGGGACAATGGAGATCCAAAATGCTGAGTATAGGCTTGATTGTTGATAAGAAAGCGCATATCCTACTACAAGTGGCAGACTGGCAGTTATACACAATCATATAATGTAGGTTAATAAAATCACCAATGCTCAAAAGCTATTTGCTATTTTGATAGACCACAACCAAGAAAATTGAATCTGGCTCACTATAGGGGACACAAATTTAGTTATCTTTAAGAAGATGGAATATGTACAACTTCCCACAGCCTACTGTATAGTTATGGTAATTATGTATCATTTTTACTTCTTCAATGGTTCAATTTTCTAGTAAGTCTTTTCTAACTCAGTGGGCTAAAGGGGGTCCCTATAAACTGGGCTGGGTTTTTTCTGTAGCATGTCACATCAACAAACCAACATGACAGGGAGGGGAGAGGGGAATAATTCAATGTAACACAACTATCCTAGGGAATGACCTGGGATCCCACATTCCTGCTCATTCCCAGTGCACCCAACAAGCCCTTATGAAATCAACAGCCCATTACTTTTTACAAGTTTACTTCTCATCGATACCAAATAGTGATCTTATCTCCCCAATATTAATTAAGAAAAGAGACTAATAGCAAGGTACCTGATTTGTACAAGCAACAAAATTACTTGTAAGATTCCAGCTAGTGATTTGCAGTTCCCTCTCAATATGTGATGCAGCAGCAAGTTCAATAGCTTCATCAGGAAGCTGATTCATGGCAGAAGACAGTCCAACAGGCTGAGTAAGCTTCACAATTCCTAAACGCTTGAGACGATAAAGACCAGCTTGCATACTCTCATAACAGCAGACCTGGAAAATGACGCTTTAGTTGAAATAAACTCAATAGCAAGTCATTGTGATATTTTCAGATATAAAAAGGAATGTTTTATTAAACACCAAGGCAACAAGGTAAGGTAACCTTTGAACAATAAATAACCTCGTTATTTAGGTTGTTTACTTTCAAATAGGACTTCTTAAAGATGTATTCGGAGTCAACTTAGGCTAAGTGACTATGCAATTTTTTAAAGCATTTCAGCACTAGCACAGTCTCAAGCCCATGCATTTCAACAATGTACTCCCTGCGTCCCACAAGTGCTGTTTTAGGATTCAAAATTTGTCCCACTAGGGATGCAAGCAGGACCGTCTGCAGACGTCCCGCAGGCCGCCGCATCAGCCACAATCAGAATTTGCTAATTGTGCAGGAACCTGCAGAGCTTTGTTTCTGATTGGCGCGTGTCCTGCAGGGCTTTGCGGCAAAAGTACAAAAAGGTGGGGGGTGTCTGCAGGAACCTGCATGTAAACTAAAGAGCTACTCCATGCGTACGTCCTGAGCCTTGCTAGCGCAGCCTACTCCATGCGTACAGAGTCGCAGACTCCGTAGAGCTTAGGCTATGTCGTCGTCTTCCCTCCAGGAGGATGCTGTGAGGATGCTGTGACGGAGCTGGGTTACAAGGACGGCGGCTGCAGGAGCTCCGTCGCCACGCCGAGCTTCTCCGGCCTGCTGCCGTGCTGCGCGAGATCAGCGAGCTGGAGCGGAGCATCACGTCGAGGAAGGGCCACCGCCACGAGGATAGCAAGCTCTCGCCGACGCCAACGCCGACGCTGCTGATGCCGGGGCACCACGAGCTCAGTAAAGGCAAGCGCAAAGAGGACCTCCCCGGCGATGGTGGCACGGGGCTCGAGTGCAGCATGGCGGTGGTGAAGCAGTTCGACGACCTGCTGGGCGACTTCCGACAGTCGATGCTGGGCGACTTCCGGCGAGGATCTGAGCGCGATGCTCCGGTTCTTGTTCGCCCTCAACACGCTGCACCACACAACGCCATCCTCCGTCCAGGCCATCACTGAGATCTGCAGGCTCTGCAGGTACTAACAGGACTCAGCAGGCTACCCTGCTTAAGCGCAGGGGGCTTTGCAGGCTACCCGATTTGAGCTCACCGTGGAATTTTTGGGTGTCTGCAGGAGCCGCTAGCATGATTTTTGCAGGCCGATGTTGCAGGCTAGCAGGTCATCCTGCACCTGCTTGCATCCCTATGTCCCACACTAAATGCTTTTATAGGAGGTCAGTAGCCTTTAAAAGGAAATTAATCTGAATGCATGCATATACCACAAAAGGAAAGGATCAATCTGTTAATCAGGGGCGCATGTGTCATATCCCACTCTCTCTAGCCTGTCCAAAAAATCCTAAAACAGCAATTATTATGGGACGGAAGGAGTAATTATGTTTTTCGAATGCAAGCCTGTTTACATTATGGAAATCACACATATATTCTTCTTCTTGAACCAGCAAGAGAGTAGTCTATCATTATATTAAAGAGAAAACAACAAGGTGCAGACAAACTTGGAATTAATCCACCAAATCAGGAAAAACAGATAAGGCACCCTGAAACATCAAACATCTCCTAACTAACAGATTCAAAACAGATAAATGGCCAGCCAGAGCTAATCCTTACCTACCCGCAGTGAGGGGAAGGTTTAGGGGAAAACTTGTTAGCATTTGCTTTATTTTGCATCCAATGCATGTGTCTTGATACATCACCCCTTGTTTGGAGCTAGGGGAGGGCGTGGAGGGCATTATCTGCAAAGATGCACAGCCATCGAATGCAAAACAAATGGCTGAGGCTCCGTTCTCTTTGGAGGATGTGGAGTGGATCATCTACGCAGTACAGATACACAAGCTTCTAGCACCTTCTATTTTTCTAAATCCAACGGCGCCTGAGGACGAGACGACTGTGCTGCAGAGCTGATCCGCGCAGCACCCTCTGAAGAGAACGGCGCCTGAGTTTTATTGATTGCATGATTGCACAGGACGGCTGATTGCCCACAAGTTGATCCCAAAGATTTAAGCCAGTGGCTCCAGCCAATATCTTTAGAAAAAAAAACAAAAGGCTCCCGGGTCAGTTTGGTTGTGCTAGTTGGGCCTTACTTCAATTGTAGTGTCACAGGTCGATGAGCTTTATCAGTTGCACCAGTCAATTGTGAGAAAAAAAAAATAATGTGGAAAGCCAAAGTCCAAAACATAAAACATGCTTAATTCATTGGACCACCTGACCCAGAGCCTGGCCGAGCGAGATCCCACTGCACTGCAGAGTATCCCGGCATTTAACGCAGGGCTTCCTTCCCATATATGTCTGGCCCCACATGGGACACAGCGTGGCTCGCATATGCCACCCTTCCCCACTGGACCCAACCCCGAGGGTCCGACCGAGCGGTGGGGACCTGGTCACAGGTTGGGATTGCAATCACTGGGCGGATCCGGACCTGGCCAGCCACGTGGCAGTGCAGGACCGTGCCGCAGTACTGCACCAGGGGCGCGTTTGCCCACGGACTGGGTACCCGGATCCCAGTAAACTGACAGTGGCCCCAAGGCCCACCACGGGCCGTGTTAGTTGTGTAATTTGATCAGTCATTGACAAGACTTTAATGGTGTGCTTGTTTTGGACAATAAAGTGGTCCATCTTCTCACTCCTCTCTTTTCTGTTTGGTTTGTGGAATGGAATGGGTTGGTCCATTATCACCTCTTTCCTCACTAGCTAATAATTAGTACTAGTGATGAGGAATTGGGTCATCCCAACAAAATTCATGGGATCAACCGATGATGGATCATCTTGTCTAGGATGAAGAGACTCCTCAAACTAAACACCCTATAAGTGTCACAACTAAGAAGCCTGAAGGGCATAATAGTTCATGGTCATGTTAAGGGTATAATAGTCAAGGGTATTAGTGTAATATCCTAGTCTTGGGTTTTTCTCATGTACTCTCTATATAGTCCCTATCAGGCCTCAGGGGCCTCAGATACAATTAATGTATTCAGCCTCTATTCAATCCGTAACTATGCTTTCCTGTGAAGACAAGGTTCGGGACCTCCAATGCCTGGGCCTGCTCATAGTCTAATACCACTCAATAACTAATCTGAAATAAATTGCAAGTGCATAACATGAAACCAGTTTTTTGGGTGGAAACCCTACTTACTAGAACTTACATTAAAGAAACAAAGCATCTGCTCCTTGTGATTGAGAATACAAGGCATATTCTTCATTGGTATTTCTTTCAAAACAGAGAGCATACACTCAGATCTCAAGTTGCGATCAATACTTTTCTTCCATTCTAGTTCTTGAACTAGCACCAAGAAAGAATGAATAGATCATCCATAGGAACAGCATGACCCAATTTTACTTCTCTACCTCATTATTTCATTTACGTATGTGCAAGGAACTTATGCCTGCTATATTTGGAAATGTGTGGAACAAGTAATAAACCATGCAGCACAATGTCATCGCACTCACATTTCCTCAGGAGTTTTCGCTTAAAATAAAATCATTTCTTCGAGAGATAAGGATTCTCATCAAGAAACAATTGATTGACACAAGAACAGCACTAATTTGAAGAAACTTACATTTTCTGGTGTCAATAATCTTCTCAGTTCTTCCTCTGAAGGAACCCGAAAATCAGGTCTCTGTGTCCAGAAAAAATGTCCCTTTTTTGGATCTTTCTGTAAGAAAGTACAGGAGAGCATTAGGCTAAATTAATAGCCCAGAATTTAAGTATGAAAAAATGCACAGTAAAAAACATGAGCAACATGTGTGATAGACAGAGACCTTCAAATCTGCACAATGCTTCAGCCGTTTTTTCACAATCGCTTCTGTCAAAGGACTTTGAATAGGCAACTCATCAGCTCGAATCTTAGGAATAACATCAGGCCTCTCCCTAGCACGGAACTCACGATAAACATATGCAAGAACTCGATTCAGAAGATAATTCTGCACATTTTTAGTCCCTGGTGAAAAGACTTCCATATGAGGTTCCTGCAGGAGAACATGACTATCATGTCATGGATGGAATTGTGAACTTATCCTAGACAGGTCCGCTCCTACAATAATGGCATTCATATTTTATCTGTAACATACCATAGTACCAATAACAGAATTTGAATGGCGACATGAACTCGAGTATTCCCAACCAAAAACTCAATAAATAAAGTGAATATAGCACAACATAATTTCTTCAAAATTTTATGCAGAAATATGTTAAAAATTATATTTCATTCATGTTTTTTTGTGATCACAACCCTTCCTCTCATGATGGAGATTGAAGCAGTTCTCTTGTACGGGGCTCTCTACCCCTTTTTTCCTTGTATATGCGTGTTCGAGAAAAAAAAATATATTTCATTCATGTCTGTAGTGTTTATGCGTCCCCACCCCCCTCCCGGTGCTTTTTGACCGACGGACTGCACCAAAAAATAAACTGCTAAAGATGCAACTTTCAAGAGGAAACAAGCCACTGTATTATTGAACTTTGTACATAGCAGATGTGTATCAATAAAACAAGTTGAATTTCATGCCAAACTATTTTTTTTTCTCGAATGCGCAGGAGCACTGCATATCATTGCATTAAGAAGGATAGAGAAAAATGCAGCACCCCCTCCTCCAAATCATCTGCGTAAATAAATAATGAAAAAATACGATAGTCCAGCACTATTTCTGCCACTGTAACAGAGAAATATCCAACCCTTGTGCAGAAAATAAACCCAAGAGGAAATCAGGAATATTTCAGAAAATGTCAGCAATGTGACGCTTGGCAGATCCAGTGAAGGAATCCTATCCTTGACATTATTAGGGCAAACAGCAGAGAGAAGAGGGTTGGAAACATTGCACATTCTACTTATAAAGAACATAGCATTTCGGGCACGAGAACATACTTGTTGGCCAACAGCATATAGCTTGTCAATGCGACGAAGGGAAAGCATCCCTTTGGCCGAACGAACTAATAGGTAATCAGTTGGTGCAACCTTATGACGAAATACAGGTGACCTGTACATGTTTGTTTCAAGACAAGATTGGTGGGACCCGGAATGTATGTCTCCCAAAAAAGGGGATTTGTCAGCAGGATCAATAGCGACCACTGTGCCTAGTCCATCACTGTTATTCCGCAGTGCTGTAGCTGCCTGATCATCAGGTGAAGTTTTCTGGTAATATGTACAGAGTCGGGCTCCCATTCCTGCATTTGAAAGAAGCAAAGGTCTCTCTTCACAATATCTGCATTCAAGGCAATAAATGAATTCCTCACAAAAATAAAAGGCAACAAATGAATTACTATATAGTGGAAAATATACAAAACCAAAATTTGCCCATCTTGCATAATCACCCCAATATTGCACATACTAACATGATAAGCACTTGCCTAAACTAGAAGTGAAAAAACAATGTAAAGTACCATATCAATACCTGCATTCAGCCATCAGTAAAACATTTGCTAAAATAATAGGAAGTCCATAATACAGACAAGCAAATCTATGAACAATCTACATAACTGAGAAGCAATCTCGCACAAATTAGTACTCCTTCCATTTACAAGTGTAAGGCGCGCACATTTAAAAATTGAATTAGGAGAACTATAATAAGTTAGCGATGCAAACTGGTACAAAGATATTCACATTTTAATGCATATTCACATAGTTATAATTTTGTAGCTTGCAACTAATGCAAGCAATATGTATGGTCAAATTTCAACTTAAAAGACCATTCCATATTAAAAGTTGTGTTATACCACTTGGCTGTACTAAAAAAATGCCTGTACAAACTCATGGATGTGAAACTTCAAATTAATCCTTCCACTGTATAAAGGTGAATAAATTGGACTTACTCCATTAAAAACACATGTCCATCCTTGACGGACAAGTCAGTTTTTTTCCTGAAAGCCCCAGGAGGGCGTAGAGGCTTGTCCTCACCAGGTAACTTCTGTGCTTTTGGCCATAGATTCACTTCAGTGCGAACAACATGCAGTATAGAGTTTGGCTGTACATTTTGCATGGCTAATGAGATATCCTCCTGAAGTTCTTTACCAGAACAGAACAATTTGATCTTCTCAGAAGGCTTCAATTCTGCATAAAGTAGAGGCATTGCAGAAAACAATTAAAACTGGAGGATGGGGCTTAAATTACACAGGAAATGTGTTAGCAAACAATTTGTAAAGAAACATCAAACCAATGGGGCAGCATAACACAAACCTAACTTCTTTGAAGCCTTTAATTTGACTGAGACAGGAGTGTCCTCTGCATTTACCAAAATCTTGACTCCTTTTCCTCCCAATGTCATAAGTATAGCAGTCATCCTCCCATGGCTACAAGCAGCTCCTTGTAACTGAGCAGCAATTTTATTTTCATGTGGGTACCATTTAGCTTTTGGTCTATGAAAGTTTGCGATTTCCTTGCTGCAGAAAGTTGATAATTGGAAAAACTATTAGAGATTAGAGATGAAATGGGCAAAAAAGATGATAATGTAGTTCGGTTTCCCCACCAAAAAAAGGTACATTGGGTGGTGTAATTGTAAGCATGCATGACAACTAAGGCCATACTTGGTTCCACTACCATGGGAAAAACATGCAAATCTGATTCCTTCGCCTAGCAATACTTTTGGGTAACGTGCCCAAGGACAGGAAGCCAAAGTGGCTATCCTCTTATGCCAAGAATTGCCTTGCCCACTGCAAGGCTAGGAAAAGTTGGGCAAACACACCAATGATACCCTAAAGCTCCAGTAGAAGACTTGTAGAAAAAAGCCAAGATGATATATTGATTATGGCCCAAAGCAAAGAGTGCAAGAACCCAATGCCATGCTCAATGGAATGATGACGAAGCTTGCAATGCCAAAAGGCAAGCTCCGGTGCATGAGCTCCCGCTTGCGTGGGGTCCGGGGAAGGGTCGGACCAACTTTGGGTCTATTGTATGCAGCCTTTCCCTGCATAACTGCAAGAGGCTGTTTCCACTGTAGAGGAAAATTTAGCTTCCGCCTGACCACCCATGACTAGAATTATAACCTACAATTAAACTTTCAAGTTCTGAAAAGTTGTATTATATGTAAGGAGAAATATCAGGCCATAAGAATATATTTTTGAACATACACAAACTGAATCTTGTGCCTTGGGTCCTATCTGAATGACCTAAGTGGGAGGTGGGGAGTTTCTTCACCTCAACTTAGGTCACACTGGATTCAGTCAAATGAAAAGCTGAATAAGGATAGGGAATTTCTGCCTCCCACTTGGGCCATTCAAATCGGATCCAACAAGTCACGCAATTGAATCGGTGCATATGTTCACAAATATATTCTTGTGTGCCAGACTGCCAGATACCTCCCCTTTATCTTATCCATACATCATAAGAACCAGAGCATAGCTATCTCCATCATCAAACAGAAATACAGATTACAGAGCCCAGTTTTACAATGAAAACGATATTAAAATATGAGTAGATCTAGATAAAGGCCCTAGATCACACAAACTTTCAGTTAAAAGGAGTATTTTAAAAAACATTATTCTCCAGTTCTCCCTGTTGCATTTCGGGTCACCTCAATGAAGTAAAAATGTAACAGTTAAATAGAAAGAATTAATGGTTCTTCTGAGTTCTGGCATGTAAGACAACAGAAGATGACAAATCATAGATGCAGGAAGGGAGGCCCCATACTTGCTCAATACTGGTTTCATGGTTTGCAGCTTATGACCTGGAGCAGAATGCACCACCTTTATGCCCACTAAAGCACGTTTTTTAGTATGAGATTTAGCTTGTTGTGGTGCCTTCCTATTAGAATAAAACTTGTCATTGGAGATGTCGAATCTGCCACTCAATGCCTTTGCTTGATTATCAAAGTTCTCCACCGCTGGTGTTGAAGTCTTGATTGGCTGACTAATGATCGTGGCACGAGCACGAGAGCGGAGGTGATCCACATTCTTTTCATCTAGGATCTCAAAAAGCATATGATCATCTTTGAGATCAAAGATCAGTTTAGGCTTTGGGGTATCTTCATTGGGATCCCAGATTATGTTGTCCAACCATGCTCCTTCTAATAATTCCCTGTTCAGTAAACTCAGGTTATTTAAACGCAGCATGGTGTCAATTTTAACTGCGTCGTCTAAGTTATTTGGCCTTATGTGGTCTAAGTTATCCTCATTTGTCAGTGGAGGGTAACTTCTCCCAGGGGAATGGTAGTTAGCAGGAGCAGGCATTTCTGTACAACCAAAAGTCTCTTCTATTACTGCAGAATCATTGCTTTTACTCTGCATATCCCAACACCTGGATGTCTGGCCATAATCATTACCCTGGTCATCACCGTGAGAGTCCAGGCTCTCTTCAGATTCACAGAATTTTGCATAAGGCTGACGCTCAGTTGCTGGTGAATTAGTCCAAATAATATCATTTTCCCAATCATCATGCTCAAGTGGATAAAAATCAGGACAAACTGGAGATTGCTGGACAGTGTCAATATCCTTATGTGCAACTTTCATTGGTTGTTCTGAAAGACATGAATCCTTTAGCCTTAAAGTGACATTGGAAATTGACTCGTCACTGTCACTCTCAACAAAATCTTCATTCATCTGGATATGCTTCAAAGTTGAGAAATTTTGAATAGTGCTTCGGAAAATTAATTCCTCGTCTTCTTCAACAATGTCAGCAACATTTGTTATCTGAAGCTCTGGAAGCAGTTACAAGAAGACAAATGCAACATTAGATGTATTCAAATGTTTTGGCCAGGATTAACTGCCATAACAAGCTGTTAACTTAACACACAACATCCTACAAGCTGGCAACTACTAAAATCACCCAACATGCGAAGAACATATGCAGCAAAGATTTGTGAACTGTGAAGTTGTGAACAGTTTGATGCAACAAAATCATAATTACATAGGTACATTCATATAGCAGCAAAGACATTCTTTCCATTCACATTGGCAGAAAATTAAGCAATAATTATATGATAACAATGGTTATTCCAAAAAAGGATCAATCAATCAACTAGAAGTCATAAGAGTAGACGCAGATTACGTTCGCATATTACACCTTTTCTTAAAACCAATCAATTAGAAGGCCTGTAAGCAATAAGCAAATTAGTGATTGATGGGGGCACTTAATACCCACATGCAATATTTGCTTTTAGCCTAACAGGCCTAGTTTTAGAATACTGTAATAACTAGGAACAGTCAGAAGAGCCAATTTCCATAAAACTAATTTTGCATCAATCATATACTCGCTCTAAAACAGAATCAAAATGAACATAACGGAAATCAGACTGGCAATGATAAGTATATCTACTACGAACATAGACAATGTCAGTTATATTCGTTCATCTCAATTTGAACAGCCCCAAAGCAGCATGGATAAGTACATAACCATTGTTTTCAGGTAAAACCCTCCAGTTACCCACTATCTATCCAGGCCTTGGATGAATGAGGGAGTATTGTGCTTTTTGGATCTTTCTTTCTTGCAACCAACTTGCAGGATACCTTTATTCACTGGACGTTTGTGGTAGTCAGTCTTCACTTTTCTTACAGGTTCCTGGATACCAAAAATTTCAGAGAACCTCAGGATCACACTCCCATCCTCAATGCATAAAACAGGGAGAGAAGTCACACTTCCAAGCTCAAGTTGACCTTCCTCAGTACCCATTTCATTCTGCTTAATTAGAGACAAATAAGTCATAATGTTAAGACGTTGACTATGCAATATTAACTAAATACGAACAGAACACTGTGCCATAATTTCAAGGTTCACGCTCCATATACCTCCAAAACTTCATATTCAAAGTCCATACTTTCCTCTGGATGAGACAAGCCAATCTTTTCTAATGCAAGGTTATCACTTGAGGTTGCCATATCTGTCTGCTTAATTGGAACTATATCCAAATAGATTACAGGGAATGAGAACCATCTCAGTTGGCTAAAACAAATATAAATAGGCAAAGCTCAGATTAAAACTTTCATGTGTTAGCTGTGATAGATCACCGCTATATTTTTCTACTCCCTCCGTTCTTTTTCATTTGACACTTTTTAGTTCAAAAATAAACTAGATAGCCACAAATATTCGAGAGCGGAGGTAGTATTCAGCCATCCAAGTGTGATTTAACATTCTCACTAGTTTTCATTTTCTAACATTAAAAATATTCCAAACTCTGAGTAATATAGACCACAAAAGAAAAAAGGTGAAAAGGCATGCTCAAATCATCAGTTTAGGTTTTATTATGACTCAAGTGGAACATACTTGACCACTATCATCAATGCCTGCTCAAACAAGCATAAGGGGAAAGTAGGACATGCAAACATGAAAATAAATACAGTTGCAGACAAAAAAGTTGACAAGCTAAAAAATGATTAATCAGTAGATGGAAGAAAAACATAACAGAGTTAGCATGGGAGCCAGAGAGAAGTAAGAAAAGGAATGAATGCTAACAAAATGGAATACGAAAACAATTAAGCACATGATCCGGTATCACCTGACGAATTTTGCGCACCATTGCCACCAGGAGATTCATTACCATTGGATGGTTCTTCATCGTCATCATAATTTTCATCGTCAAATACTGAAACTGTACTATTGACTGATGCATACACTGCAGACGACGAGAAGTAATCCTTTTTTGACAACACATTGTCTTCCTCTGTAGTTACTTCAACTTCAGGCCCATCATATTCTTCGTCAATATCTTCATAGTCGACAGCATCTTCTGCCTTCTCATCATAGTCTACATAACAGTAAAAGGATTTGTTAAAAATTATGTGCATAGTTTGACATGGAAAAGAAGAATAAGGCCTCAAGAAGCAACAGATAATTATGGGTAACTAGCAACATTGGCTTGATGAATAACTCCCTAAAAACATTGGCTTTATGGAAACGACAAGATGTCACTAACCTTGCTCAGAAGGATCAGTTGGTGCTGGAGAAGACTTTATTAGCTATATTAGCAAACAACACAGTATTAACATGCTTGGTGATGAAAGTCAAATAGGCAAGTAAACTTAACTATTCGTGTAAGATAACATACATCAATGTCTTTGAGAGATGCACCAAGCTTGTCTGCCAGTGCAAAAAGGTGTTCCTTTGCATCCTGAAATAAGCAAAATAGAAGTAATAGAGAAACGAAACATCAGGTTTGCTTGCAAACACGATTAAATAGTGTTTATTTCCCTGCAGAAAGATTCAAATGGAAATAATAAAACACAATTGTCCCAAGGCTACAGAAATAACTTTTTCCTGGCCAAATTTCCTGAAGTTGTACCAACAACTGTTCATGTTAAATCCAAAATATGATAAAGTTATAACACATAGACCAAGAATCAGTGGCGCATAAAATTGATTTGCCATATCTCATCATTTTCAGAAATTGAATCCATTTCATTCAATCGGTCAAACATGAATCCTGTTAGTAATGCTAAGTAAGATCAAAGTAAGAAAAAGAGGATCCACAAATAAGTTAAAGTCTATCAAATCATGAGCAGTTGGGAATGTGCTACTGCTAGGACCATCAAAACAGATAGAGAGATGACAATGGTAATTTATATGTATAATAGTAAAAAGAATAAAATGTATGATGATAGAAAGATGTAGCATTAAAACCTCTAAGTTCATGCGGCTGTTTTTAGCAAAACGGTAGGCTTTTGAAATCACTACTTTTCTAGATTTAGATGTAACAGTTATAGTTACTAATACCTCTATTAAATTTTTTTTCTTTTTATTGGTTGTTCTTATTGTGCTTCACCTCTAGCCTACCATAACATGCTTGGGCATAGAAGGCTGTGTTGCTGTTGTGGAACACTTAGTTAGAAGCATCTATTCAGGATCCAGATTCCAGAACTGAAAAAACTTTCCATAACTAACTAAATAGACTCCAGAGTGCACACATCACAGCACATGAACACACAAATCACAATCCTGCAGACATTTGGCACATAGACACACTCAAAGAACTATCTGCAGCTGCATGACATCTGAAATGTCAGGAGATTAGCCTGTCAAGACTTTACCTCATCAAGATAGTCAGCATCTAAGTCGCCAGAATCATCTACATTGCCGAACATAAACCCGAGGAAGTGATTTCCTCCACCAGGCTCCTCATAATCCTCATCATCGTCGTCATCTGTAAGGATGGCAATGGCAATTCATTACTTGTATCAACCAACATCTCATCAACTGCATTTAGCTTGCAATAATCCAGTTTTGAAGCAACCTCATGTAATTGTTATGGAAACTTTAAGGATATATACTGCAGGCAAATGGGTCACGAGTATTAGGAATTATGTATAGGCTGTATAGGCTAAGGCATGTATATCTGATAGGATTAGGCATGTATATCTTATCTTGTACCTAGCTTACTTGTACAGCAAGCCTATTCGGGTCATCAAGGGTGTGAGGTGTTCCCCTAATTCTCTACAACAAGAGTTAATGATGACCATGACATATTCCCAAACAGTAGCTTACATGTGTCCCAGTTTTTTAAGATACAGCATCCAAGAATCTCACAAGGAACTTAATGTTTGGAATCCAAAACGGTAACCGATAGTCTGATACAGAATCGCAGCAACACCATATAATAAAACTGAAGTTGCAAGACATCACAAAAATACAGAAATCATCAATATGCATGGGTGCTTAGTTCCAGCCATAAAAAATACACCATAATTCTCGCCAACTCTAAAGATTGCAACTCCACAATTACAAGTGCATGGTAGCTTAGCATGCCAACCACCTCGTTTTGCATGCGTGCTTAGTTCCAGCCATCAAAAATTCAAAAAATAATAAAAGGCATTCAATCCTGCACCAGGCAGACAGGAAAGCCCAGCAAACACAAATCAATATAGCAGTCACTACCAATATACCAACATTCAGGATTCACATCAGAACACAGAAATTCCACGACCCTAGACGCCGCTGGCCGACTCACACCAACACCAAACCAAATGCATATTAGGGCTGTGATAAACTACGGGGCGTCGAGCTCACCTGCGGCGCTGGTGGTCGGGTTCTCCTCTTCGTGGCGCCCGCGGTCGCCCATGGTTGCTGCTGCGACTGCGGCTGGAGCTGTCCGGGTACTGCCTCTCCGCCCCACAAGGGCACCAGCAGCTGCAAACCCTAGGCAGCGGCCTCCTCAAGCCCCCAATGGGCACCGGAATTTACGAACTCTACAATCTCCGGGGGCGGTTTGGATTGAAAATCCCGAGGTGGAACGCAAAAGGCGAGGCCGAGCGCCGGTGAGAGAGGCCGGCGATTTCCTGTCTCCGCTGGATGGCGGGGACGTCCTGTTGAGGAGGGCAGGGAGAGACCGGTGCGCCGACTGCGGGAGGCGGCGCGGGTCCGGCGCCGAGGCGGCAGGCCGGACCGGGCCGGGCCGGGCCGACCAGACAGAGACTTGCAAGATTGCTCCGGAGGCAACAGGGTCGGTTGTGGCCGAACTAGGCCCATAATGAGATATACTGTGCGATATTAGGATTTCACTAGTCATTGGGCCGACTGACCTGTGGAATCAGGCCCCCAGTAGCCCATGAAGTTTGTCACTTGTCAGCCACCCTGTTCCCCTAAAAAAGGCTACCCGGTACATAAACTTTCAATTTCGGTTTTGCTATTCTGATTCGCAAACGCTCTAAGCCACGAACAAGTTGATTGAGCTCTCTTACAAAGCATAAATTTTGGATGCGCTGAGAAAAGTGAGTAGCGTCTTCTATTACACCGATGAAAAATCAGCTATGCCAATTTCTTTCAATTACCTTGGTGGCCTCACATTCCATTATTCCAATGTACTTTTTTTCGGATGGTCTCGGACTAGCCATCTGCAGAAATACATGCAAGTCTACTTTGTGTATGAGCCTCCTAAATTCATACATTTTTTTAACTTGAGCTCTTTGCCAGCTACAAAGCTAAACTACAAAAGGTACGAAGAACCAAAAGGATTCAAATACATGTAAAAAGTAGAGTAACTTAGTAATTATCTTGAGTCCGTGACCAATTACAATTCATTAACCTTCATCAAAAACTTTAACTACTCTTACCAAAAAAGCATCAACAAACAATTGTTGGTATAAAGCCCTAGGTACTCCTAACAATGCCAACGTACGACAACTCTACAGATCCAAGATATATCTTCCCATCTTCTCTTTCCACCACCTCAGTTGGCCTAACGCTCTTAGCACCAGTCATTTCTTGTAGCTTTTCACCCTGAGCACCAATCCTAACGTCGACCAAGTGCTTGTTCACACCAAAAGGGACCTCAAACTTCTCTCGATGCAGCGCAATCCAATAACCTCCTCCTTTCCCATCGGGCCTCACATTGTTGGGGTATCCTGGCAAGTCAGCGAATATCTCCGATGTGTTAGCTTTGGGGCCTCGGATCCAATACCTAAGGCTGAGTCCAATGGGACTCCCTGTCCCCATTCCCTAAACACTATTCCAACTACCCCTCTCTCTCAGCATTTATGTTAAACAGTGCAAAACAGTGTATAGAGAACTCATATAGAGAGTCTCATTGGACTCAGTTTAAGCAATTTGCAAGGTCCGGTGAGCGCGACGATGAGGTGGGTCCTGTCGTCGCTTATTGCGATGCCATTGGGATAGGTCACACCAGACTGGAGCACAGTTACTTGGTTGGTACGTGGATCGTACTTCATGATACGTCCCGTGGAGTCTCCCGTAGTGGTGACCATCTGGTGTTGTGACCGTTGATAGGTCTTGCTGCTGTCAGTAAAGTAGACGTCCCCTGTGACCTGGTCGACGTCCATCTTGGTGAAGCAGAACGGCTCGCCGGCAGCCTCCGTGGCAAGCACGGTCGCCTACCCGCCGCTCGGACCCACCCGCATCAGCCCCATGTATGCGTCGGCAATGTAGAGGTTCCCGGAGTTGCGATGGAACCGCAGGCCCAGCTGCCGACCGCACGAGCTCTCTGTGGCCACCGACGGGAGCTCGGAGGGCTCATCGCAGTTGTTCTTGGTGTAGCTGGGGCTGTAAGTGAACGTGGTCCAGTCATACTCGGCCACTCAAACCACCTAGCAGTGGCCGGAGATTGGTTCCGCGTGACCCTCGCGTCGCTAATCAAATGCCTGAAATGGGCTCCAGGAGCAGCAATGGTGAGTGCACTGATCAAGTGCCTCGAATCAGGTCCAAGAGCAGTAATGATGACGAAAGTGGGAGCGCTGACGAAATGCCTGGAGCCCTCTCCAAGAGCAGCAGCGATGACAACATTGAGTGTGCTGATAGGAGAGGCTCTCCGCGTGCTGTGCTAGATATCTCAGTATCTGGTAGTGTGGACTCTGATGGCAGCGCATCGGTTGAGCAGTCAGCAAGGTCAAACCACAACGTGCAGTGGAGGAACCTGATCAGCGGGCTGATACTCAGGAGAAAGAAGTCCATGGGCAGAGCAGTGACGTTCCCTCAGAAGATACCTGGAGAGGATGCGCAGTGCCATTGCTCCTGAGATCCTTCCTGAGATTGGGAAGTGGAGACCATCATGGCGCAGCTTTGACTACGAGGAGCTTTGTGCTGCAACTGACAGATTTAGTCCAGGTAACATGCATTCATGCACATATGCTTCATTGTTGCTGTGAGTATTTTAATTATTAGGCTTTGTTACTATAATTACAAAACTTGTGGGGTGGTGAACATAGCTTTAATTTTTGGATTTACAGTTGCACTGCTATGATTTTACTGGAAACGATATTACCTAGGGTCTGAGGTCCTAATCATGAACGGTTCTTGAGGTTACTGATGATGACTGGTTACTGTCCTTTTAGCATGCACATGTTCTTTAGCTGGAAAAGTAGAAGATCACACACCTGTTAATGACGCTAGCCTTTTTGCATGTGCGTTTGTCGATTGCAGTACCGCTGATACTACGAGTCCATGGCAGTACAATAGAAACATTCCTCCGCTCTGTCCTTTAATGCGACTACTGCGTTTTTTATGTAATGCAAACACTGTTTGTGGCATGAATTTATTATATACCTGCTCTGAGTATGCACTGAGTTCATTTTGTGCCCGACTTTTCTAGAAAAAATGGTTGGGAAGGGAGGGCATGCTGAGGCATACAAAAGGACAGCTTGCTGAGGGACAATTTGTGGCAGTGGAATAATAGCCCATGTTAACCACCCAAACGCGGCACGGCTCTTGGGTTGGGGTTCAGTGTGGAAGGGGGCCTGCACTTGGTTCTTCAGTTCTCACCTCATGGAAGCCTTGCTTCTGTTCTGCGTGGTATATTCCTCATAATGCAACAAGTTTTGATTTTTTTTCCTTGCTGCAACATGACGTGAGGATTATACTACTTTCTAAAGCCTAGGCGAGTTATCATTGAGGTTCAAGCTTGTCTTTTGTTTTTACATGCAAAGCCTGCTATGTGAATGTGCCCATCTTGTTTGTCGAATTGCTCTGGAGGTGTTCTTAGATACGAACTACCAAAATACTATGAATTTGTAGGTTTTCTGTTCAAAAAAATGTTATCTTTTGCCGTGAAAGTACAACGCATATGATTTTCTGATCCTAATTTTTGTTATAGTTCATCTCTGGTTTGCTACATGTAGTTCAGTGGATTAAAGTAGCATGTTTTCCCTTCAGGCTTCAGTTCACTAGACGATGTAAATGGGTAATCGATCTATGGTTCATCTATAGATATCTATACGCCGGTAGAGAATCTTTGGGCACTATTGATCAACAGCTCTTCCCCTCTCACGTATACCTGTACATCCACAGTCCGTTGGCCCTTCGTCCATCTCCCCGAGCCACCCACTGTTGGGGAAAAATTGCCCCAATCCTATGTTCACCCCGCTGCCCCGTCCAGCACCTGGGCGGCGTCGCCTGGATGCTCTTCTTCTCCCCAGGCATGGCCCAAGCAAGCAGCAAGCTTCCACTTTCCTGGCGCCGCCACCTCCCGCTCCGGCAACTCCAAGGCTGCAGGCCCCCTCCGCTCCTCCACGCTAGCGCCCTCTCCTGCTCCTCCAGACGCCGGCTCCTCCCTCGACCTCCGGCACGCGATGCCCCTGCGACTTCCCCGGCGCGGCAGTACCGGCTATGGCCTCGCCGCCCGGCTTCCCAGCGGCTTCACCAGGTCCCGCGGTGTGACCCCTCCTCTATGGCGATGTGGCTCTGGTGTCGGCCTTTTCAGGCAACCAGCGCAAGGCAAGGAGGCACAAAATCGTTCCCTGCACTCCATGCCCACCTCGAGTAGCAGCAGCTCCTGTCCGCGTGCGTGCCTTGCATTTGCGGCTCCCTAACCATGGCGCCACCACCTTCCTCCTCCTCCCCTACAGATCGATGCAGCAGCAGACCCCAACTTCCTTGGCGCCATCCTTTGCTCGGCCTCCCTGGTGCTCTAGCTCTGCAAGGTGGCACCGCCCATCGCCACTGCTCCCTGATCCTCCCTTGCAGTTGTAGTAGCAGTGCCACAGCATCCCAAGCAGGCCCTCTAGACGAGTAATCCAGTGGACATGAGCGCGTGGCGGATGGATGCAGCTCGCTGCCGGGAGCTCCACGTGCCCGCGACCACCACCGCCACCACTGGGAGCGCCGCACGCCCGCCGCCGCCCATCCGCCCGGAGGCGGACCAAGCGCGCTGCGCCGTCATCGGCAGACCCATGCGCGGCCCCGCTGCCGGGCCGCGCCCTCCGGAACCCCGCGCCGCCCCCGCCGACCCCACGCGCCGCCGCGCCGCGGCCGCCGGACCCGCACCGAAGCGTCACGCCCGCCGGACCGCTGCGCCGACCCCGCGCGGAGCCACACCGACGCGTCGACCCCGCCGGACCCACGCGCGGCCCTCGCCATACCCGCAGGTCAAGGTGTGTGGCGGCGAGGCTCCAGGCACAGGCCGAGGAGGCGTCGCTGGTGGAGGTGTCGACGTCGCCTCCGCCTCGCCTCCTCCGCTGCCTCCCTCTGGCCCTCTCTGCTCTTCCTCCGACTGGATCCGCCGGCACTGGCTCTCTCTGCTCCTTCTACGTCCGGATCCGCCGGCGCCGCCCCTCTCCGTTGCTCCACTGGGCGGGTCGCCGCCGCCACCAAATGCGCCGCCACCGAGGACGCCGCCACCGCCTCCCGCCGCTCACCTCGAGGTACATACGCCTGCCCCCAAACCAGCTGGCGCCGCCCCAGCCCGACGGCCAACGGCGCCCGGCACCGGCGCGGCCCTGCCCCGCGCGCAGCACGGGGGTTCCTGCTAGTTGTATTTATTTTGGAAGAGAATTTTGGTGCTATTGTTGGCTGGAAGGATATTGGATTTATATTTGAAAACAAATTATTTTCAGCTTTTGAATGGAATCGTTCATAGGGGGCCTTGGCCCCTCCTCGCCCCTCCCTGTCTCCGCCCCTGTCCATCGTCCAGCTATTTGGTTGCTTCCAAACTTTTGACCTACTAGCTGATTAGTGTTTGATATATTTTTCATTCAAATCATAACTCAGCCTTCTCATTTCTAAAAATGGTGAAAGGTACTTTGTTGAGGGTTTTATTGTGAGGATCGGAAAGAACATGTTAATTATTGACGGATTGAGAATAACAACTACTCCCCCGTCTCAATTTATAGGTCGTTTGACTTTTTTGACATCAAGTTTGACCGACTCATCTTATTCAAAAAATTTCATAATTATCATTTATTTTTATTGTGATTTAATCTTACATATAATATACTTTAACTATGAATTGAAATTTTCTATTTTTTCGGAAATATTTTGAATAAGACGAACCGGTCAAACTTGGTGCTAAAAAAGTCAAACGACATATAAATTGAGACGAGTCTGAAACGACAATATCCATGATAGGCCTATCACGCACTGAAAACCGATGTTGGCCAAAGAATGAGCCGAGTCTGAAACGACAATATCCATGATAGGCTATAGTTGTAGCACCAAATGAAGGAAAGCTTGTCCAACACCATATGAGATGGTTTGGACTTTGGACATGTGAGGCACAGGCATTAATGCACAGTGGAATCCTAAGGCACACCTTTATTGTGAGGAGAGATAGGATACGGCTGAACTGGACATATGGGATGAGGCATTGAGGCAATTAAAAGACACTTGAAAGGATGGAATATACCTAGAGTTTTGTCTTGGATAGGTGTGGATGGAAAGCAGCCAGTCACGTGTCTCAACCATGAATAGGCTTTTATTGTTTTCTTCTCTCTTTTTTTTCCCTACTAGTAACTCTGTTGGGTTTCAACTCTAACTTACTTGGGACTAAAAGGCTTTGTTGTTGCTGCTGCCAAACTGCCAAAAAATAGTAGACAACTGGACATTGCATGGCATGTGTTTCCGAAATGCTGTCAATGGCCTATCACACACTGAAAACCGATGTTGGCCAACGAATGAGCCGAGTATGAAACGACAATATCCATGATAGGCTATAGTTGTAGCACCAAATGAAGGAAAGCTCGTCCAACATCATATGAGATGGTTTGGACTTTGGACATGTAAGGCACATGCACTACTGCATAGTGGAATCCTATGGCACGCCTTTATTGTGAGGAGAGATAGGGCATGGCTCACTTAAATATGTTAACATCCACCCTTGTATCAATCGTATCTGGCAAAGACTTGTTACAATCTTCCTTGAGGCACATGGATGATTGAACATGCAAAACTAACCTACAGAAAAAAAATTAGGAATCACAGGTGATAAATCGCAATCTAGTTTTATTTCACACAGGGACTGTTGTTGGCAAACGTTATTGAAACTTTTCTTTTCTGTGAAAGACATGCTACTACTTTGCCAATTCTGAGTTCTACACCCTCCGTCTCAATTTATATGTCGTTTGACTTTTTTGGTACCAAGTTTGACCGGCTCGTCTTATTCAAAATATTTGCGAAAAAGTAGAAAATTTCAATTCATAGTTAAAATATATTATATGTAAGACTAAATCACAATGAAAATAAATGATAATTGTGAAATATTATATGTAAGACGAGCCGATCAAATTTGGTGTCAAAAAAGTCAAATGACCTGTAAATTAGGACGGAGGGAGTAATATTTACCCTTTCTGCAGGGGCCTCTCCTGGTGAGGGCACTGGGGCAACTATGTCTGATGATGAAGACCATCAGGTAGACAGTGAGAGCAACATGTTTGATGGAAATGAGGGGTCAGATGGAATGGGATTTGGTCCCTTAATGTTAACTGAGGGTGAGAGATCCTTAGTTGGGCGTGTCCGCCAGGAGCTGAAGCATGAACTTAAACAGGTAATGTTACAACCGTTCTAAAAATTCAATTGTAAATCAAATATACTGTTTTTTTTTTTTTTTTTGAAAACTTAGTGCAGGAGCTCTGCTATTTCATTTAAGGAGAGGAGGGAAACAGGAGTCTTAAAAAGTTGCTATTACATAAACGAAAAAACACTCATACAAACCCAAAAAAGAGAAGACATTAAACTACACATGGATGCCCAACTGCAGCTCGTCTCAACGCCATTTCTTCTTTGGCCAGGTGAAAGACCACTTGTGCCGATGCTTGCTTGCCCTCAAAAATACGCCGATTCCGCTCCTTCCAAATATTCCAGGTGAAGTACATAAGCAAAACCCGAAACAGTGAGTTGATCTTCCTTCGATTTGTTTTGAAGCACAGCGGCCCACCATGAATCGATGCTCTGAATGTCTGAACTGGGCGGCATGATCAGATTATTGGTCCACGACCTGACCAACTCCCACACTTCCAAAGCAAACGGGCACTTGAGGCAAAGGTGAATCGCAGTCTCCGGCTCTTGATCGCAAAGGACACACACAGGATTGCATGGCCAATTTCTCTGACTTAGCTTATCTGCTGTGAGGATCTTGGCTTTAATGAGCAGCCACGCAAAGAACTTATGCTTCCCTTCGGCGTGCGCCTTCCAGATAGATTTTGCTTTGAAAGCACTGTAAGAACCCTTGAATTGTGCAAGATAAGCTGATTTGGAAGAGTAGACTCCATTCTCAATCCAGATCCACCGAATGCAATCCTCCTGGTCATTGAGCTGCACCCCTTCAATATGATTCCACAATTGTATGAATTCAGCCATCTGTTGCACATTTTCCATTCTCCAGAGACCTCTCGTCCAGTTGAGGTTAACCAATTGTTCAGCCACAGATCTATTTTTGCGCCATGCCAAGGGGTACAGGCTAGGTGCAATGTCAATCGGAGCTTTACCTGAGAGCCAAGCGTCATGCCAAAAATTTGTCTTCAGTCCGTTGCCAACCGTTACAGATGTTGATGCCCGGAACAAAGCTGCATCTATTTTATCACAGGGTATCTGAGAACCAGCCCACGGCCTATTAGAATCAGTCCAGTTGAGCCAAAGCCACCTGAGGCGTAAAGCACGGCTGAAACGCTCTAGATCCAAGACGCCAAGGCCACCCAAGGATTTCGGTCTGGCAGACTTAATCCAATTCACTAGACAGTGCCCACCATTAGCATTTTCAGCACCTCTCCACAGGAAAGACCTCCTAATTTTATCGATCTTCTTAATGGCCCACTTCTTCAAAGAGAAAACTGTCAAAAATTGCACCGGGATAGCCGTAAGCACTGAATTTACCAGAGTCAGTCTACCAGCTTTATCAAGCAGCTTCCCTTTCCATGCCGATAATTTACCGGCCAATTTGTCAAGCAGCGGCTGGAAATCCACTCGACGCAATGGTCGGCAAGTTAAAGGCAGCCCAAGGTACTTGCACGGAAAAGCTTTGATGGCACACGGGAAAGGCTGCATGATATGCTCTAGCTGCAGCGAGTCGCAGCGGATAGGATAGACAGCACATTTACTCAGATTGACAGATAAACCTGAGGCTTCACTGAAAGCTGCTAGAATCTGATTAGTGACTTGAACTTCTTCTCTGAACGGGTTGATGAATATGGCGGCATCATCAGCATAGAGGCTGACTCTCAATCTAGCAGAGCGGTGAAGAATAGTACTGAGCAGACCCTCCCGAGAAGCAATGTCAAACAACCTCTGAATAGGGTCGATGGCAAGAATGAACAGCAAGGGAGACAGGGGGTCCCCCTGCCTCAAGCCCCTTCCATGGTTGAAGAAATTTCCTCTGACTCCATTAATCATTACTGCAGAGCTAGCTGATCTGAGCATGATGGACACCCAAGCTTTCCATCTATTTCCAAACCCCAAATGATGCAGGACCTCGAGAAGGTAGTCCCATCTCACACTGTCAAAGGCCTTAGCAATATCCAATTTCAGGAACAGAGTAGGGATTTTTGCTCTATTCAGCTCTTTAATTAAATTTTGCGTGAACAGAAAATTATCATGTATGCTCCGCTTCTTGATGAAAGCACTCTGGCTTCTGGATACTAGCTGATCAAGACAGGGTGCCAGGCGGTTAGCCAATACTTTGGAAATTATCTTTGCTATGCTGTGTGTGAGGCTGATGGGTCTAAAGTCCGTAATAAGTGCTGCCTCGGTGTTCTTCGGGATCAGACAAATATGTGCAGAGTTAAGCTTGTTGAAGTGTTGGTCATGCATATGATAGAAATAATACACAGCCAGCAATAAATCCTCTTTGACAATTGCCCAAGCAGACCGAAAAAACACTCCAATAAAGCCGTCCGGTCCAGGCGCCTTCTCAGCATGAAGATCATTTATCGCAGCTAGCACTTCCTCTTCATCAAAAGGAGCCTCCAAGTGGGAAAGGTCAGCAGCCTGTAGCCCAAGAAATTCCCAGTTCAAAGAGTTCGCCCGCACAGAAGAAGAGCCCAATAAATTGCTATAATGATTGAAAGCGAGCTGCGCTTTATCTTCCTGAGAGTAAACATTCCCTGTCTCAGTTACAAAATGCTGAATGAAATTCCTCCTGCGCCTGCCATTTATTCTGAGAAAGAACAGCCTAGAATTTGTGTGGGCTGCTTTGATCATTGTCAACCTGGACGCTTGTCGCGCTCTGAGTTTTTCTACCGCTGCAAGTCCCAAAAATCTGTTTTTGAGTTGCTTATGTAAAGTAAGCTCAAGGTTGCTCAGGGGTCTGTAATCTTGGACCACATCAAAAATCCAAATCAGTTGCTTAGCCGCAAGCATGAGTAATTTATTATTCCCAATCAGAGCCTTGGACCACTTCCGGAGCGCTTTAGCAGTCCTCTGCAGCTTTGTGTGCAATCTTAAGAAAGGATTAAAAATTGTGAGCTGCCTGTTCCACGCATTCTCCACCACATAGCTGTAACCACTAAGCTTTGGCCAAAAAGATTCAAAACGGAATCCCTTGTATGGGTGCCTCAAGGTGCCACCAGATAAAATCAGTGGACAGTGATCAGATACTAAGGAGGATAGTGCCTGAACGGAGCAGCTAGGGAACATGAGGTCCCAGTCATTAGAGCAAAAAGCTCTGTCGATTCTAGTGTGAGTCCTAGAATTTGTCCAAGTAAATCTCCTCCCCCTCAGGGGTAGCTCCTTCAGTTCTAGATCATTCAACACAGATCTAAAGGCCCCCATTAACCTCTGATTTAAATTGTTGTTGCTCTTGTCCTCGGCACTAATGATTAAATTGAAGTCTCCAATAATTAACCACTTCTCTGCGGAGATCCCACCTAGCTGCCTAAGTTCATGCAAAAACTCTAACTTATGAGCATCGAGCTGCGGCCCATAAACAACACTAATCCACCACTCGCTAGGCACACAGTTGGACTGAATCAAGGCAGAAATAGCGTTGCTTGTACAGACTGTCGAGAGGATCCGGAAGTAACTGGCATGCACAGCTAGCAGAATGCCGCCCCTCGTGCCATCCGCGGGGAGAAAAGCAAAATTCTGAATGAAATCGGGTCCAAGCGTCTCGGACACCACATCGCTGTCAACCTGCTGCAGTTTGGTCTCTTGTAAACAGGCAATAGTGCAGCTTGTATCCCTGGCCAACTCTAAAACCACCTTCCTCCTGGCACTATTATTTAAACCCCGGACATTCCAGTTAAGGATTGAGCAGTTTTGTGCATCCATGAGAACCAGAACAAACACAGCACAGCAAACAGGAAACCAGGGACCACCACAAACAGCCGAACAAAGCTGTCCACCTTGCCCAAGCAAGGCACACCAAAAGTAAAAACATCACAGAACACTAAGGGGGGGCACATAGGGAAAGATTAATACACAGGTACACAACAGATCAGATTAGACCGTCCCCAGGACGGCTAACGGCGCAAGCGGGTCAGAGTCAATTGAATCTTCCTCTCCCAGGCTGAAAAGTGATCGATAGCCAGCAGCAGCTTCCACATTCAGATGATCCACAAACTGTGCTCTGAACCTCGCATGATCTTGTTCATTTGGTTCAGCATGATCAGGAATAATGCCACTGCGCTTGATCAGCAAAGCAGTGGCCTGCTCCTCCATTGTGAGGTTGGATTTAGGCTTGCTGGCGATTCTGGCACTGGAACGTGTTGGCATCTTTTTCACAGTCGAGGCACGCTTAGCTTTGTTGACAGGGGGCGGAGGGGTGGGCAGGACCGCCAATGGTACAGGGGAGAGCAATGAGGCAAGAACATCCCTGTCCCCCTGCGCAGAAGCACCGCTGTTATCAATCTCAGGAGGCGCCAAGACAGATTGGTCCCTAGCAATAACAGGGCCAACTTCAACAGTAGGCACGGACTCAGCTTGAACTGCCACCGCACCAGCAACATCAACACCCATGACACCAGCATCATTAGAAGGCCCGGACTCAGAATGTGGGGGGAGCATTATCAGCCACAGCTGTAACCATGGAAACATGGGCAGGGGCCAGTGCAGCACTCCGCACCTCGTCCAACATGGGGTCGCAAGATGAATCCCAAATAACCGGAGTGCTTGAAAAAGAGAGCAGGATAGGGTCGTGTTGGAGGACCAAGCTTGACTTGTTATCAGTATGATCTGCAGCCCTGCGATGATTGCACGACTGAAACACCTTCGTCATAGCAGCGATGATAGCACGTCTGAGCAGATCATGCTCAACACAGACTTCGCAATGATCTGCACGACTGAGCAGATCATGCTCAGAATCCGCCATAGCAGCGGTGCACAGAAAGCAGGCCTTCACGCCCTCCGGGCGGAAACCGGTGGCACCTGGCGCAAGCTCGGGGTCCTCCAAGGGGGCGGAGGTGAGGGGAGGCGCAAGCTGGGGAGACGCACGCGGGCAGCGCGGCGAAATGCGTGGAGGAGAGCAAGGTGGAGATGTGCAGGTAGGTGGGGGCGACGGCGAATCTGAGCGAGGCGAGGCGGAGAAGGAATGCGGCGGCGGGCGGCTAGGTTGCGGCGACAGGGGAAAAGCGGATTGGAGTGGAGGACGGGCACAGTAGCGAGCTTTATGGCCAGATCGGCCACACAGGAGGCAGCGCGGCGGGTCACGACAACCAGAGATGCGGTGGTCACGGGCGAAACAATTGAAGCATCTCCCGGCAGCCTTCGACTTGAGCAGGGCGTTGAAGTCTACAAAGCGGGGACCCAGGCGGTCCCGGACCGGCGTGGCCCGCCGTGCAGCAGGAGGTTCCAGCGGACCAAGCCGAGAGTGCACAGGCAGACGCTTCTTCCTCCACCAGTAACGCGGCCTGACCTCGTGCCAGGTTGAGACGCCGCCCCGGGGCAGGGGCTGTTGGCCGCCATTAATGCCGGAAGGAGCACCAGCAGCCACATCCTTGAAGGAGAGACCCCGGTTGTCAACCAGCACCGAACGGAGACGCGGGGCAACCGGCTCCTTGCCCTTCACGTGCGCAGGCAGACGAGCGGCCAGTGCTTCATCCACGGATTTGGGGGTAACCCGCGCCGCGCTAGATCTGCTAGCAGGGGCGGAGGACGGCTCACTTGGGCTTGAGGAGTAGTGGAGGTCGAGCGCTTCAAGGTCATTTTGGGGTGGTGGGGGAGCGGGAGGGTGAAGGCTGGTGGCGCTCGGGGCGACCTCCTGTCGCCGGCGAGCGGGGCGGGGAGGGGGAAGTTAACATTGCCAGTTTTGACCGGAGGATCCCCTTCCTCCAAATATACTGTGATCTAAACAAATTTCTCAACTTTCAGGGCTACAGAGAAAACTTGTGGATATTAGGGAAGAGATAATGCGAAAGCGAAGAGCTGGGAAACTCCCTGGTGACACAGCCTCTACTTTGAAAGCTTGGTGGCAAGCTCATTCTAAATGGCCATACCCCACTGTATGTAAATCCACACAGGTCCCGTCACTTCTAACTTCATTTATTTCAGTTACTCATGAGCATATTCTTCCATAACACTTGTTTAGGAGGATGACAAGGCTAGACTAGTGCAAGAAACGGGGCTACAACTAAAGCAGATCAATAACTGGTTCATCAACCAGCGTAAGCGGAACTGGCACAGCAATCCAGCGTCATCCTCATCTGACAAAAGCAAGAGGAAAAGGTACGGTCACGAGAAACCTCACTAAGCCTCTTCTTCCACGTCCTCAAAACCTTCTGGTTTGCGTTCCGTGCATGGTTACTCTTGGATTAAAGAAGCACTGCAGGTGACGGCAACGCGGAGCAATCCTGGTAGATTACTGTTGGAGAAGAAACTATATATGTAAACAATGCTTCTACTGTGAAGGCGTCATATTTGTTACTCCAGAAACAGCTGTTCAGACCGGCGTTTCCTGAGCCCCATATACTCATACAAGGAATTTGGAATAATGTTGTAAGTAGTTACATTATATAAATAACTTGTATAGTGAATAATAACTAGAAACTAGCATTCACATTTGGTATTGCATAGTGTACATGTTTGGTCGGACTATCTCTGTATAATGGTGTATGGTTGAAATGTATTTGACTAGCATTCGACATGCTATTCTGTGATGTAAAACCGTGGAACATAATTGGATTTGTTCTGTGCTTTACCTGTGGAGTTGGATTTAGGAGAGCTAAAGCGTCGTTAGCTGCCTCCGCTGAAAAATTAGCAATAACATAGTGCCAAGCTCTCTAAAAAACTATACCGGGCCATTAAAACAATGAATGAGATTTACATGGATGCTGTGGCGCTCGATGAGATAATACAAATATGTAGATCGCCAACTGTTCATTTAAAGCTGTTTTGATACTAAAATAATTGATAGAGTTTAGTTCTACAAATAAATTCTTCCAATTCGTTACCATGGGATTTAAATCCATCCATCTCATTATAGGAGCATTAGGTATGCATTTGCAACCTTTTGATGTAGAGCATTATTATTGCAAAAAAAAAACGAACTGAAAATATTCGTCGGGCACGTTCACCCCACTAACATTACAAGTCTTCACTCGTCTACAGCCCGCGTCGGCGTCCCAAATCGTCCGCTGGGCTGCTTGCAGACCGGTGACGCACGGGAGCATATGGGCCGTACTCGCGTCGACCGACCCAAAAGGAAAAAAATCCGTGACACGTCCCTCAACTTGTAGCTGAATCTGATTTTTATCCCTGTGGTCGAAAACCGGGTAACGTGGGTCCCTTAGGTTGTGAACACGGTCATGGTTGGTCTTCGGCCGAAACCGACAGTGGTATTGGCCGACGTGTCTCCGGTTTTGGCCTACGTGGCAATCCAATGTGGCATGGACCCACATGCCATACAAAAGTGGTGGTACGGTGGGGCTCACAGGTGTTCTTCTTCTATCTCTTTCCCCCTCTCGCTGGACCGGACGCCGCCCTGTGCCGGCTCTGCTCCACCTCCCACGCCCTCCGCTGACCGCTCGTCCCAGCTCCTTCCTCGCTTTGCCTCTCTCCTCCTCCGGCGGCGGCGGTAGCAGCATGGACGGCGGCCACGACGACGCGGTGCTCTTCTTCGGGTGCGCGACGGCGGCGGCTGCGGCAGCACAAGGCAGTGTCGTGAACAACATGCGATCCGGCAGCGGCGCCATGTCACCGCGGGACAACTACACGTCGGTGCGGCGTCAGAACCGGGAGCTGAAGGTGGAGGTGGCGCGCATGCGGATGTGGCTGAAGGACTTGGAGAAGGACCATGTGAGCATGAAGCGGGAGCTGGTGCGTGTCGACCCCGCCAACCCCCTGCTCCGGGGCTTTGCGCGCAGCCTTAGCAGGCGCTTCCGCATGGCCCCCGCTGCCGAGCCCGGCCTGCAACAGCTTAACGCCAAGGCCACCGCTGACGCCAAGGTGCTCTTGACCTACAGCCATCCGATAAGCAGCGGCAGCGTGGCGCAGTGGAGCCAGGTCCTGAGCGTGGATGGGACCGAGGGCAAGCAGCGGCCACAGCAACAGCTGTCGTCGTCGGTGCAGTAACAGGGCCACGGACGTGCCGGCCTCGGACCGCGACCGGTTCAGACGCGCCTGCACGTTGCTCCGCTCTCGGGCCGCCAGCGCCACCTCCCGCACCACCTACTTGTCGGACGCCGCCGTAGGCAGAGGCGGCATGAGGCCACGGCGGGGAAGACAGTCGCGCCACACGGACATGGAGGCGGCGGAGGAAAGAGGCGAAGCGAGGACGGAGCTGGGACGAGCGGTCAGCGGAGGGCGTGGGAGGCGGAGGCGGAGCAGAGCCGGCATGGGGCGGCGTCCGGTCCAGCGAGAGGGGGAAAGAAATAGAAGAAGAACACCTACGGGCCCCACTGTACCACCACTTTGTATGACATGTGGGTCCATGCCACATTGGATTGCCACGTAGGCCAAAACCGGAAACACGTCGGCCAATACCACTGTCGGTTTCGCCCGAGGATCAACCATGACCGGATCACAACCTAAGGGACCCACGTTTCCCGGTTTTCGACCACAGGACAAAAACCAGATTCAGCTACAAGTCGAGAGACGTGTGGCGGACTTTTTCTGATCCAAAACTAACCAGCTGATGGCCGTCGGCGGCCCGCTAAGGCTCGTTTGGAAGCCACAGACACCACAGCTTTCCTTGCGTTTTCCCTGGGCCGCGACCTCGCGCTGGAGCTGCACCTAGGCCGAAGTTCCCTGACGTTTGGAAGCCCACGAGCAGAGGCAACAGACCATGACCCCGGCGTTTTCCACGAGCGCGGCTCCCTCATCCATCGGGTCCGGGCGCCTCCCCCCGCGACGTGATAGCGAGACGCTCGGCCGCTGCCTCCGTCGTCCGATCCGCCTCCGGAGCCTACGAGAGGAAGTGGAAGTGGAAGGTTTGCCCTGGGAAACCATCAGCCCAAAAAATCTTTGCCGGGGTTCGCGTTCCCTGGGCTGCTTTTTTAACGCTCCCAAAGGAGCCCCTAGGGCGTGATTGGATGCCTGCATCCACCTCGGGCCTGTCCCGCCAGATGCAAATGCCGCTAGTTTGGTTGCCTGGTTTATCTTCTCAGCCTGTCCCCCGAGATGCAAGATTCTCCCTTGGGCCTGGCTGCGCAGGTACGCAGGAATCGAGCGTATCTCCTGGGCCTGGCTCGCACAGTGTGTGATTAGGCTGGACACAAATATCAAGATGGATTTTCATCTCTTTATTTGGTTTTATCTCTTGATTAAAATACCTAATCATCAAACTGATTTTACTTTTATGTTTTTGGCATTTTTATGAACAAAACTAGATTACATTTTATATACAAATTATATGAGATTAATTTTCTTATTTATTATTCTTTTTTCATCCATTTTCTGATGCAGGCAACCAAACACTGTTTTTTCAGAGCCAGGCTAAACAGATGCAATTAACCAAACAAAAGGTCATTGCATGCTCTCGGCCTGGCCACTGTGAGCCTGGCTCTCCAGATACGAGGCACTAGTGTATCGCTGCATGTTCCTGCTGCACGTCTTCCGTGCCAGCTATTCGAGTGCTGTGCAAATCTGCATCTTTCTCGATCAATGTGAACTTGTAGCTGTAGCCTGTATCTGTATGCCCTGCACGGCACGCCGCCGGTAGGTGCACGGAATGCACACAGCTCCTAGTTAGCTGTTGTTGGATAAGAGGTTCTACACTTCAACTACATAATTTATCTCTCTATGTATACGTGTTCAATATATATCTAGATTCATCATTATATAGATGGATATGGACAAATAAAAGAAGATTAGAACCTCTTACAATTTACTAGAACGGAAGGGGTATTTTCAATGGATGCACCTTGAGTTTTTTATTGTTAACATAACGATCTCATTTTAATCTTGTTCCACATCCCTCGAATCCTAGAACCACTGCTGTAAAGTCCTCACGTACAATAGTACAAATTTACATGGTTAATGTACATTCGTGTTAGTGTGATGTTAACATTTGTTTCTTTATCCAACTCCATCGGTCTCAAATTATAAGGGTTTTGGTTCCTGTTAGATTTATATTGCATATATTGTGTTTAATATCTTATTATTACTAATTAGAGACTCATTTTGGAACCTCTATGTTAATCCTCATGAAACGCACCAGAAAAAAAATTCCTAGAAATTCTCACAAAAATCAGAAACACTGACCATCAATTGGTAGATTGGAACATTAATAGCTGTTAGATCTGTTTTCTAAATAATTACCCACCTCTGCCATTATGAAAAGTTTTGAGTTCAATTCTCAACGAAAGCAAATTTCTTTTTAAAGACATATTTTTTATTTTTAATTTATTTTCTAAGCAATTATCCACCTCTATCATTATAAAAGGTTTTGAGTTCAAGTCTCAACGAAAGCAAATTTTTTTTTGACAGATTTTTCTGTTTTTAATTTATTTTTAAGTAATTACTCACCTCTGCCATTATAAAAGATTTTGAGTTCAACTCTCAATGAAAACAAATTTCTTCTTTTTTGGCAAATTTTTCCTATTTTCAAATTTATTTTTAGTTTTTTTCATACTTTCTCATTTACAAATTTACACTACTAAATGATTCTGTAACTTTTTTTTTAAAGATGCTATAAATATTTCTGTAAAACAAATATTTTGTGTCTAATCTTGCTATTACTAATTAAAAACTTATTTTAGAACATCCTTATTAATGCTCACAAGATGCACTGAATAAGAGATAAAATCATAGAAATTCTCACAATGATCAGAAACATCCTATCATCAATTGCAGATTAAAATCTTAATAGCAACTAGGTCCGTTTTCTATGTAATTAACGTACTGTCATATGTAGTGTAGGTCTAACAATAGATCCGTTTTATAGAAAAAAGATAAATTCTACAAATTCTGACAAAAAACATAAACATCACGTCATCCATCATGTAAGTCTAATAATAGAAGTCATTAGATCTTATATAGTTTCTAAAAAATTACCCACTATGATATTATGATATTATGAAGATGAAATAAAATAATCCCCTAAATTTGTATAAAAATTGCCATCATGCCATTATGACATGTGAATTAAATAAATCTTTAATTTGCATAAAAATTACCCACCATGCCATTATAAAAAATAAATTAAATAATTATCTAAATTTGTATATAAATTAATCATCATGACATTATAAAAGATGAATTTAAAAAAGCTTTAAATGTGCATATAAATTACCCAATGTGTCATCACGAAAGATGAATTAAAATAATTTTTGAATTTGCATACACATTACCGTAATTCAGTTACAAAGAATGAATTAAATATCACCTCTAATATTACTAAAGATTAAACCTATATCTCCTAAACTCCAACACGTGCGAGGGCACGGCTAAGAAAAAAAGATAAATCCTAGAAATTCTCACAAAAATCATAAACGTCCGGTCTGTCGTCCGTCATGTAGGTCTAATAATAATAGCAATTAGATCTATTATATTTTCTAAAAATTACCAACCATGCTAAAATAACCCCTAAATTTATATAAAAATTACCCACCATGCCGTTATAAAAGATGAAATAAAATAACCCTTAAATTTATATAAAAATTACCCTCCATGCCATTATAAACACAAATTAAAATAACCTCCAAAATTATATAAAAACTACCCACCATGTTGTTATAAAACACGAATTAAAATAATCTCTAAATTTGCATAAAATTACCCGTCATACCATTATAAAATGTGGATTAAATAACCTTCTAAATTTGGATTTAAATTGCTCACCATGTCATTATAAAAGGTGAATTAAAATTAACCCTAATTCTGCATATAAATTACCCAATATGCTATCATGAAAAGATAAATTAAAATAATTTCTAAATTTGAACGTAAATCACCCTCGACGCCATTATAAGAGATGAATTAAAATAACCATCTTTAATATTATAAATTTCATAAGGATTAAATCTATATCTCCATCGCACGGGTTGATGGACTAGTATGGATAGATAAAAAAAGCTAGAACCCTTGCAACTTAGAACGGGGAAGTTTTTCTAAAAAAAATAAGTATTTGATTTATGGCAGAACATAATTGTCATCTGTGATCTTCCCGAAATCTGCGTACCAATAATTATGTTTGCTGTGCAATTTACTGTTTGGAATTGAGCCACGTGCACGAGAAATGAACAGAGGGCGCTATCCCTCCCCTACCCCCACACAGCCACAGGCGCGCGGTCCCCTCCCCAACTACATGCCTCTCGCCGTCGCTCCCGTCCTCCTCTCGGCGTCTTCAAAGCCTCCGCCACCACTTGACTCCGTCCCCTCTCTCGCGTGGTCCTCCTCTCGAGCCCCGCCCCAGCCCTCCAACCTTTGCGCGCCGCTGCCTGCCTCTCCAGCGGGCCGGGCGGCCGCCTGCTGTGCCGGACGGATGGCGTTCCACTATCCGGACCACGCGCTGGCCATGGACCCCGCGGTTGGGGCGGCGGCGGCGAACCCTAGCTTCGTCTCCGGCGGTGGCGTGCCCGGAGCCGGCGGGTGGGAGCGGGAGAAGGCGGCCATCGCGGCACACCCGCTGTACGAGCGCCTGCTCGAGGCGCACGTCGCCTGCCTCCGCGTCGCCACCCCCGTCGACCAGCTCCCGCGCATCGACGCGCAGATAGCCGCGCGGCCCCCGCCCATGGCCGCCGCGGCGGCGGCGGCGGCGGCGGGCGGAGCGCACGCGGGAGGCGAGGAGCTGGACCTCTTCATGGTGAGAACCCAGAGCTCTCTCGTCCTCGCTCTCGCGGTCGTATACCGTGACGAAGCCCTGTATAAGGTTGCCTGGTGCTCCTCTGCGTGGATTTTGGGATTGGATTTAGGGGTGAGTCGGTTGGCTGGATGGCCTAGCTGGCACGATGAATATCCTGTGTTTCGCATGTGGAAAATTTGGGGATGAAATTGGCTTGTTCGTTCAAAAATGGATTTCTGGAATGAACCGAGCAAATCACGTATGCCTAGGCTATGGACATGGGAATTCTAAGTGTAGAATTACCTCATGAACTGAAGATTCTGAGCCTGTTTGGTTTTTGGTCAAAATCGTGGCCAAAAAATTGGCCATGGTTTTGGCCATCTCTCTCTTGACTTCTCTTTCTTAATTGTATCTTCTCTCTGCTCGCCAAGGTTTTGAGCAGTGAACTCGTTTTTTCAATATTCTGCTTATGTTAATCTGTAGCCCCATTTTTTGTAGTTTTTAATGCATATCTTGGTTTTCGTTTGGTGCAGGCACATTACGTGTTGCTCCTCTGTTCATTCAAGGAACAACTCCAGCAGCATGTGCGTGTTCATGCAATGGAAGCAGTCATGGCTTGCTGGGAACTTGAGCAAACTTTACAAAGCCTCACAGGTAACTAAAAGTTTGTCTAGTCTGTAATGTTTGAGAAGCAAAATTTTTGGCTTCCCCCTTTTGTAGTCTGTGTTCTGTACTACAGTCTACATGTATTTGCTACGTTTCACTGCATAGTTCGTCTATTGGTCACACTAAGTTTCCCATCAAGCAATAAAGTGAACAATCTTATTGAAGTTTCTTGCCACAGAACGAAATGAAATCGATCATTCCTCAGTTGTTGCCTTTCCTTTGGAAATTGAACAAAAAAAATTCATTCTCGTTGGTTGGTTCTACGAGGTACCACCGTACCAGGAAGCTACAAACTGAACCACCATTGCTTGCACATTTTTTTCTTGCATTAGAATTGAATTTTTACAACTTCAGTCTATCAAACCCAGTTCTGATCTTTATCTTATACTTCATGAACCTCATGTTGCACCAAGCTTGCTGCTGCTGATACCTTGTGAGTATAATTTCAACAGTATTGTCCCAATCAAAGTTCACCCTAGTACGTCTCTAGCGCAATCCTGTCAGGATAGTTACTATACATTGTAATGGCAAGAACCACAATTCAAAGCGTACTCTTGGGACAGTTTCACATTGCTTTTGGGAAAATAGTAGAAATTGATTTTGTGAGATGAGTATTTCTAGTTTTTGGAACTAGCCATAACTCTATATAGGTTAATGAAATCAGGAATCATTTTAGCAGAGAGGAATCCTGTGTATCAGAAAAATGCTTCCAGATATGCTCCAGAAAGTTAATGCATATTTGTTGGGTACAGAAGTTGTCAAGTGTGCCTGTAGACAGGTAGAAGAAAAGTTCTGTAGGTTGCCCTCTAAATAATTTAAAATAATTATTTGCAAAATTTCATAGGTATTCATTGATCCTAGCTGCTACCTTATGTCCACACCCTCCATAAGGCGTTAGGTGGCATGCGTTCCCGAAATGTTGTCAATGGCCTATCACACACTGAAAACCGATGTTGGCCAAAGAATAAGCCGAGTCTGGAATGACAATATCCATGATAGGCTATAGTTGTAGCACCAAATGAAGGAAAGCTCGTCCAACATCATATGAGATGGTTTGGACTTTGGACATGTGAGGCACATGCACTAGTGCATAGTGGAATCCTAAGGCACGCCTTTATTGTGAGGAGAGATAGGGCATGGCTCACTTAAATATGTTAACATCCACCCTTGTATCAATCTTATCTGGCAAAGACTTGTCACAATCTTCCTTGAGGCACATGGATGATTGAACATGCAAAACTAACCTGCAGAAAAAATTTAGGAATCACAGGTGATAAATCGCAATCCAGTTTTATTTCACACAGGGACTGTTGTTGGCAAACGTTATTAAAACTTTTCTTTTCTGTGAAAGACATGCTACTACTTTGCCAATTCTGAGTTCTAATATTTACCCTTTCTGCAGGGGCCTCTCCTGGTGAGGGCACTGGGGCAACTATGTCTGATGATGAAGACAATCAGGTAGACAGTGAGAGCAACATGTTTGATGGAAATGAGGGGTCAGATGGAATGGGATTTGGTCCCTTAATGTTAACTGAGGGCGAGAGATCCTTAGTTGAGCGTGTCCGCCAGGAGCTGAAGCATGAACTTAAACAGGTAATGATACAACCGTTCTAAAATTTCAACTGTAAATCAAATATACTGTGATCTAAACAAATTTCTCAACTTTCAGGGCTACAGAGAAAAACTTGTGGATATTAGGGAAGAGATAATGCGAAAGCGAAGAGCTGGGAAACTCCCTGGTGACACAGCCTCTACTTTGAAAGCTTGGTGGCAAGCTCATTCTAAATGGCCATACCCAACTGTATGTGAATCCACACGGGTCCTGTCACTTCTAACTTCATTTATTTCAGTTACTCATGAGCATATTCTTCCGTAACACTTGTTTAGGAGGATGACAAGGCTAGACTAGTGCAAGAAACGGGGCTACAACTAAAGCAGATCAATAACTGGTTCATCAACCAGCGTAAGCGGAACTGGCACAGCAATCCAGCGTCATCCTCATCTGACAAAAGCAAGAGGAAAAGGTACGGTCACGAGAAACCTCACTAAGCCTCTTCTTCCACGTCCTCAAAACCTTCTGGTTTGCGTTCCGTGCATGGTTACTCTTGGATTAAAGAAGCACTGCAGGTGACGGCAACGCGGAGCAATCCTGGTAGATCACTGTCGGAGAAGAAACTATATATGTAAACAATGCTTCTACTGTGAAGGCGTCATATTTGTTACTCCACAAACAGCTGTTCAGACCGGCGTTTCCTGAGCCCCATATATTCATACAAGGAATTTGGAATAATGTTGTAAGTAGTTACATTATCTAAATATCTAAATAACTTGTATAGTGAATAATAACTAGAAACTAGCATTCACATTTGGTATTGCATAGTGTACATGTTTGGTCGGACTATCTCTGTATAATGGTGTATGATTGAAATGTATTTGACTAGCATTCGACATGCTATTCTGTGATGTAAAACCGTGGAATATAATTGGATTTGTTCTGTGCTTTACCTGTGGAGTTGGATTTAGGAGAGCTAAAGTGTCGTTAGTTGCCCTCGCTGAAAAATTAGCAATAACATAGTTCCAAGCTCTCTAAAAACTATAGCGGGCCATCAAAACAATGAATGAGATGTACATGGATGTCGTAGCGCTCGATGTTGTGATAATACGTAGATCGCCACCTGTTCATTTAAAGCTGTTTTCATACTAAAATAATTGATAAGAGTAGTTCTAGAAATAAATTTCACCAATTCATTACCAGGGGATTTAAATCCATGAAATCCATCCGTCTCATTAGGAGCTTTAGGTATGTATTTGCAACCTTTTTGATTTAGAGCATTATTATTGCAGAAAAAAAAAGAATAGAAAATATTCGTCACGCCCGTTCACCTTTTTTTTAGGGTTCCACACTTTATTAAGAAGCTGGACTATAAGAGTTACAAACACGTGGATTTACAGGCCACACATGGCGACCAGAAGATTCAAAGACTGAGCTTCTAGCAAGCCTGTGTGCGTCTCCGTTTGAATCTCTACCTTCATGCCTTACATCAGCAACTTGAAAGTCATTCAGACTTGCTCTGATCTTCTGCACGATGTGTCCATACTGTCCCAGCACATTATCTCTTATGCTTCTGACCACCGCTTGCCAGGTGGCTTCTGACCACCGCTTGCCAGGTGCAGTTTTTGGAGCCCCAGATCACTAGCTAGCGCCAAACCTTCTCTGCATACTATCGCTTCCATCACCTCAGCATCTGAAATTCCTTTGAGCACTAGTGCAGAGGCCCCTAGAAAAAATCCATCTGAGTCCCGAGCAACAGCTGATGCAGCAGCCATCTGAGAATTTTTGGCAATGATTGCATCAACATTGATTTTCATTATCCCCGGTGGAGGGGCAATCCATCTCGGAAGCCTCCCCTTTTTCGGAACCTCCGTCCTCTCCTTTGGCACAGCTAAATCCAACTTCAAAATATATCCATCCACAAAACAATTTATAGACAATGGACTCTAAAATAAATCCTCATGTATCGCCTTCCTTCTCGCATACTAAATGGGTGACTACATTACAAGTCTTCGCTTGTCTACAGCCCGCGTCGACGTCCCAGATCGTCCGCTGGGCTGCTGCAGACCGGTGACGCACGTGAGCATATGGGCCGTCGGCCGACCCAAAACCAGCTGACGGCCGTCGGCGGCTCGCTAGTGTAGCGCTGCATGTTCATGCACGTCTTCTGTGCCAGCTGGTCGAGTGCTGTGCAAAACTGCATCTTCCTTGATCAAAGTGAACTTGTATCTCGGTAGCTGTATATGGCCAGCACAGCACGCCGCCGGAAGGTGCACGGAATGCATGGGTACACTGTGCACACACAGCTCCTAGTTCGCTGTTGGTTGGGAATTTGGGAGCTTCGTCATAAACGCCGCCGTGATGTGGTATATCTCCTAGAAAAAAAAACGAGAGCAGAGATCTGCCGTTATTCTATTTGAGATCCAAGAGCGCTCGGTGGCGTGGTCGATGGAGAGGCCGCCTCACCCTCAGTCTCGGGCAAAGCTTCATCGAACTACTAGGGTCTAAGCCGTCTAGGGATGCAAGTGCGTGCATGAATGAATGGGACTGTGGTAGAGAGCGCTGTTGTAGGAGTCCTTGACAATTGCATTTGCAGGATTGGATTGGATTGCAGTGAAGTTCTTTTCAGATGGGGGGATCCCGGTCACCCCCGATTTTCCAGGACCACCGAGAGGACACGAGGCCCCACTCATCGGTGGTCTGGCCTGAAATCCCCACAAAAAAAAAAAAATTACTGCAGCGTCGCGACCCGCGATGCTGGATCTGGCCGGGTTCCCCGGTGGCGTCGTGGAGAGTGCAGAGATCACCTTCCCCTCCCCCCATGCCTGCGATGGTATAAACGCACGGTCACGCGAGCGACCCGCTTCCACTTGGCCATGGGAATGGGATGGATCATGGTCATGGATCGCAGGCAGCTGGGGTGCTGGAGCCTCTGCGTGTGTTCTCGCGAGCACACGGCTCCGCGCACGGGGCGTACGCTCCATAGTACGTGGGTGTCATGGACTCATGGTGGCCGGGGCCATGCTTCGCCGTCGCCATCACGACCGCGAGGCCGTGGACTGGCTGCTGCGACGGCGGTCCCCCTCCGGCCCCCGTGTTCACAGCCGCGTTCCAGCAACAAGGCAACAGGCACGCCCGACACAGCTGGGCGGAGACCCCAGCACACAGATCTGGAGACGATGCTCCCACCACATAATGCAATGCACCGAACAATGAACTCAGGTTCCAAAATGGCACCGGGGGGTTTGGGTCTCAGTATATATATAATAATAACACTATAACTCAATCACAAAACCAAAACCAGGTCTTGTTACAAGCAGGACTTCACTCTCTGTTCCCAGACTTGTAATATACCGACACACCATACTTACCCAGCAACAAACCAGTTCACATTCTGACCGACAGTTTCCAAGTAACCCAATTATTACCCAGAAAAGGGTGAAAAAGAAGAAGAAAAATGGGACAAAAATAATAACAATATCGGACCCCCCCCCCCCCCCTACTATAACGGACACTACACTAGTAACTTATTGAACGCACCCTCTAGACCAAAACGGTATTGAATGAATGAATTGGCATCTGCTGCGTCCATTGCGACACTTCTACACACACGGCGGGTAACTTTTGATTACAATATACGGGAACAAATGAAGCGGTATGAACAGATCCTAGGCATATATGGCAGGTGGCGAACTGGCTGCGGACATAACCTGCGAGTTTTGATGGCTGCTTCCCCGGTAAAGTCTCTGCATGCTGATGGCCTTAGTGCTGCACCTTCTGGGACGTTGCCATAGAGCGCAGCCTGTTCGCAATCTCTGTAAAGTTTGGCCGCTCAGATGGTTCTGTTGACCAGCATTGCTCCATCAGTGATCTCCATTCTGGGTCACATGAGTCGGGCACTGGTGGCCGTAGAGTGTTGCTCACAATGCCACCTGCACACAAAAGGAAAGTTTTGGATCAGATCTACACAATCAGAATTATTGACCACAAATACTGCAATAGAACTCCCATGGGTAACAAAGAATCATGCATTATTATGTGTATCAGCTGTAGCTTATTTGCACCCACCTATAATAACACCATAGTGTAAATCTGCATACGGTTCTTCTCCTGTTAGCAGTTCCCAGAGAACAATCCCAAAAGAGAACACATCAACCTGAGGCCAGCATCACAACATTTGTGTGTCAATTCTATCTGAACTTGAAAGAGCCAGCAGAACAAAAGAACAATACGAATCATACATGTGTACTGAAGAATAGAAATGAACCACACACCTTTTCAGAGACCAAGCTGCTGCTACCATTCAGAAGTTCTGGGGCCATCCATGGAAGTGTTCCCCTGACACCACCAGAGATGAGGGTCTGACACTTCACTTTTGAAAGCCCAAGATCACCAACCTACATATATAGGAAAAGATGCACTGTTCAGTGTTCACCCAAATAAAAGAAAAATAACAATCCTATTTATGCTAAACATGCATGACATCCTACTATGTTAGAGTGCAAAATTCAAATGCCATACAGAAAATCCTGAAACTACATACAAGACTGTACCGTGCAGTTAGTATTTAGACAGTTCTTATTAAAAAATTTTACATTCATGCACCATGCATTAGAGTTTGTACTTTTATTTACACAGTACCACAACAGGAGCTGTTCCATTATCTCATCATCAATCTGTGTTTCCTCCAAGCCAGTAGGATGCCTAAGTTAAGCCACAAGGTCACAATGATCCCCAGCTAATCCTAGATGTTCCAAGTTCCAATCAGACGCCACAGTTTACGATCCCCAGCTATTGTGCATAATTTTAAACACACAACACAATTTTCCTAAACAAGCATTATGCCATTATCTGAGGTAAGAGTCCATTCTTATCAGCAGTTCTTGAGCTGCCAAAATAAATGACCATCTCATAATAGTAACAAGTAATGTACTTTCAAACTCACAAAAGCATTTGGTAATACTGAACCAAAAACAGCATAGCACCCAACATAGAAAGTTGATACAGGAAAGACTCCTTAGGTCTGCCACAGCAAATGTGACAAACAAGAGAACAGATAATAATCTAGCAACGAAGTTACATAGTACTAGAATAGAATACAGATTAACCATGCAACTTACCTTGCATATTGGACGCTGAGGGTCCCTTAAATTAACAAGCAAATTGTCACTTTTCAGGTCAAAGTGCACGATGTTTTTGCTATGCAAATATTCCATTCCAAAAGCTGTATCCATGGCAATGATTAATCTCTTACGCCGATCAAGGGTCCTGCCCAGGAAAAACAAAACATCAACTCCATGTAACATATCAATTTCTGCTTTTAAGCAGATTAGTACAGAAGATGGATTATATGCAATGTACAGGACGCACTTGGCATTTTTTAGCAAAGCTGTCCTGAGTGAGCCATTGACCATATATTCTGTTACTGTGGCAATGGACCCCCCAGGTCCATCTAGAACAACACCATAAAATGCGACAACATTTGGGTGGTGCAGATCAGCCAGTTTAGATGCTTCATTCCAGAAGTCAGACCGCTGAAAATATTCAAGACCTATTAATATATAGACAAGCATAACAGAAAATAAAGTTCGAAGTATGAGAACAAACCATCTTTTCTTGTTCAGATGGTTTCCCAGCAAAACATCTGTCATTGATTCTTTTTATTGCAACATCAGTGCCTCTCCATTTACCATGGTACACAGTTCCAAAAGTTCCAGAACCAAGCTCCTGGAGCTCTTCAAGATCATTGTTCTTTATAATCTGGAACAGACATGAACGCAAGATGTTATAAAATTGAAGATAAAACACGTTTAATGAGATAAATTATGATCCTAACCTGCAGACGTCCATCCGTATCTGGAAATCCTGAACTCCAATCTGCTGGCCGGCTCTTGGCAACCTACATGCTTCTCTTGTTTAGAATTATTATGGCTAACATAAATAAGGACACGAGTATCTAAACAATCGGTTCCTAACCTCGTTGGGGTGAGCTTCATTGTCTACTTTATTGGTAACAGCCCCAACTCCTTCATTCTGGGGGGGAGGTTGAGGCTCAGATGACTGAGCTTTAGATGTAGCTAAACCATCCTCCATACTCAGTAAATCTGGGTTAGAGATGTCATCCCCTGGATTAATGATAGACGCAAATAAGAATTCACAAGTACATTGACAATGTTTCATTGGACAGTATGGTTTAGAATTGACGAATTGATATAAAAATTCATGTTTTGTATATGTACCTTTGTGATCTGGTTGTTGCTGGAGAGAAACATCCTCAGCTGGAATATTCAGATCCGGCCCTTTGCAGTTCACCAAAGAGTGGGGATGGGGATCCCTTGGGCTGATGTTCTCTCTGCTTGCTACCCTCTTAGGTCTTGGTGGCAATGCATGTGCATTCGTCACTGCTTGATCCACATTCGGAACTTGATTTGCCAATGCTACTGTTGGTACCTGAGCTGTGTTTGGAGGGGCGGCAAGTTCATGTGGAGCTTCCTTGTGATAAGCTTCAGGCGGAACATCTCTTCTTTCACTCACTGGATTAACAGTGGCATTTGGATAGACCGGATCAATACCGTAAGTCGACTGTGGTACTCCACCAGGCCCAACTGTAGCAACAACATAACTAGAATAGGGTCCCCCAATGCTCATCATATGTGGCACATGGTTCATATTAACATGTTGGACATTATGCAAATAAGTGCTGGCAACAGGAGGCGGGGGCATTGATTCAGTTTGAAGCAGTACCTTTGGTTCATTCACATAAAAAAAAGTATTGGTGTTGCTAGGATAAACCTCTTTTACTCGGGTATCTGGCCAGGTATTGGGACTATTATCTGAATGCCCATGAGAATGTTCTGGTATTGCATTCTGGGGTAAACCACTGTCAGGAGACATGGCTTGCTTCCTCTGTTCGGTAGAGCCAGAAGCATCGCTGGGGCTCATCCTGAGTGAATCCATCATCCTGTCCACATTTGCCACATAAGTCGGCACAGCCACGGATGCAACTGGAGGCACATTGTCACGATACACCTGCCCATCCTCACGGTGCCTTGCATTGCCACTTAAACTACCTTCACCAGCAAGCGGATTATTAGGACTAGCTGGCTTCACTGGATACTGAGCCATCCCATGGCCAGAAGGCAACTGCTGTTGTGATGGCTGCATAAATTGATGATGAGGGCTCACAATATCGGTATGGGCAGAACTTGGAGATACTACTCCGTCCTTCTCGCTAGGGATCACGGGGATATGGCTAAACCCATAGGTCGATGATAACTGTTGAGGCGGCACTTGCTGCTGCTGCGCATACACATGTTGATGCAAGCCAGTTGGATCAATGAGCACAGAGTTTGTAACCCCTTCCATCTTGGGCACATACACCCTCTCCTGCGGCACTGGATGCATATGCGTGTATCCATAAGCCCCCATCGGAGCCTGAACGGCCCTCTCCGGCATCATAATCCTTGCCACATCTTCAGGCCGCAGGCTCATGAACACAGGCCCAGGGTCAGGCGCAGCGCCTCCATTCGACTCATTGCCATACTCATTCACCACCGGATCAGAGTGGGCGTGGGGCAATGCCTTCAAGCACATGTTGCAGTCCTCAAATCTTGCCCCATGACCTGGCGGCTGCTGATTCAGACCCTGCATGGCATCTCTGTGGTCATTCATGAACACAGGAGGCAGTGGCGGCAGCTGAGACAGTGGCTGCCGATACCTCACCGTCTCCGGTTGTGGATTCGGATTCAGATGTGCTGCCACCTCTGGATGTGGCTGTGGATTCGCAGCTGTGATCTCCTGCGGCTTCACCTGTACAGGAGCAGGAGCAGGAGCAGCATTGCTGAAGACATCAACAAGGGGCGGAGGCGCCACCCCAGCCCCACTGATGTTCGATCTCGCAGCATCATGGGAGCTAGTGGAGGTAGGGGAGAGCGCCGCCGGAGACCCTGGCCCGCCGCCGCCTGACGGCGCCAGAGGGGGCATCCCCCCGTCGGAGTACTGCGTGGACGAGAGGCTCGCGATGCTGTCCTTGCGCACAATGCCGTTCACGGCCTCCAGGTACCGCAGGCCCGCGTCGAAGCTGCCGGCCTCCAGCTCCTCCCCGGTGGCGGAGGCGGCGCCGCTGCCGCCCGCAGCGTCGAGGATGGGGAAGATGAACACCCTCAGCTTGGGGCTGGCGCCGCTCAGCTTGTCGTACTCCTCGACCATGTTGTCGAGATCCTCGGGCGAGGACACGGAGATGAGCGCGTCGAGCCCCTCGTCGGGGAGCTGGTACTTGACGGCGAAGTGCGGGCCCGCGGCGCCGCCGTAGGCGTCGGCAAGGCGTCCGAGGAGGTCCGGCAGCGACACCCCGTGCGGCACGGACACGATCCGGGTGTCCCCGCCGGCGTACCGCAGCATCCCGTCCCCCGGGCGCGGGAGGATGCGCCCGCCCAGGCTGCACAGCAGCTTCATCCGCTCCCCGCCGCCGACGCTGCCGCCGTCGTCCGCCACCGCGGCGGTGGCGGCCATCCGCGCCGGCCGGGCCCACCACCCCTCCCGCGCCTCCCTAAGTCCCTCTCCCCCCTGCCCTGCTGGCTGGATCTAGCCTCGGGCTCTACACTCCACCCCCACGAACCCAAACCCTAGCCCCCACGCGCTCGCGCGAGGGGGGAAGGCAGAGCAGAGGACTCGAGCGACGACTGCCTCAATGCTTAGCTCATGGCGTGGGCCGCGTCCTCGCTTGGTTTGCGGCGAATGGGAGGGAGACGGGCGGGGAGTGGGGGGAAGTAGTAGTAGAGCTAGAGAGACAGAGAGAGGGGAGGGGGGCAGCGTGCTCGCGTCGGATTACTCAAAAAACGACCCTTGCTCGCTTCGGTGGCTGGTTTTGTTTCTCTTTTTGTTTTTTTGTTTTTGTTTTGTTTACTCTTTCCGCGGCGGTTTTCCTTATGCTGAGGTTTGGATTTTGCCTTGCTCGGTTCGAGTTTGTTAGTGGTTTTTTTTTTCCTTTTCTGTTTCTCCTTTTCTCTGGTTGGTGTTGGATTATTGGAAAAGGTTTATTTCGCTTTGCGATTACTGGTTTAGGTAGAAAGAATTGTGTGTGAAGAGAGGATACGCAAGGGATTTTTTGTACGAGAAGATGTATTTTCAGTAAAGACACTGGTTTCGTCCAGAGCCGTTTCATGAGCGGGGGGGGGGGGGGGGCTAAGCGCAGTTCTTTGAATCAAAGGTTTCATGAAATCAAAATCGATTCTTTTTTAGATATCTGGATAGATGGATGGATCTATCTTTCTATTCAGATATCTTTTGCAATCAGCCCCAAATCCTTGATTTGGCCAGGAAACAAAGCACTGCTTTGGGCCCAGGAAGCGAAGGGAATGAGCTCGGCTGCTTCTCCTCCACACTTCTTTATTTCTCCGTGCCCCTTCCGCATGCGCTTCGCGCGCCATTGGCGCTTTGCTCTCCTCTTATTTCTTCATTGGAGGGTTCGGATGGACTTCGCCGTTCTTTCCCAACGAAAATGGAAAGGGCTGTATCACATCGAGATGTCGATTCGTTTTCTGCCCCAAATGAGATGGGGAATTAGTCACCTCTGTCCCTTCATCTTTATGAAAGGAATCGAGGCCCGGCCCGGCTCGCGTCGTTCCAACAACCGACGGGGAGCACCTCAGTATACGATCGCGCGCAGTAACTGGGAGTCCTATTACACCTAAGGCCAACTTCCATTCACCAAACCCAGGTTCATCTCGTGTAGTGATTGTGGACTCGTACAAGGATATGGAGTCGACAGTTGATGTATCAGACTCGACCTTGTCTTTCGTAGCATGCATTCCCATCTGTGTTGCAACTGATTCGGTAAGCTACGTGTCCGGTGCACGGAAAACAGCCTTCGGTCTCCCAACCTTACTCATGGCAACCTTCCGGCCGCCCAACGACCTATAACGCTAGTCACTACTCCCACTGGGGCTAGGAAGTAAGCCCCACAACCCAAAGCGGCGAAGAACAAATAGAATTTGCTACAAAAGCCGGCTAACGGGGGTATTCCTGCGTATGAGAACATTGTAATGGAGAAGGTCATAGCCAAAATTGGATTCGTTTTGGCTAGAGCGCCCAAATCCGCTATATATTTGACACGGGTTTGCCGTAATGCTGGAACTATGGCGAATGCATCTATCGTCATTGATGCATAAATAAATATACCAATTAGTAGTGATTGAATTCCTTCTATGGTTCCGCATGAGAAACCAGTACGAATATAACCTACATGTCCAATCGAACTATGAGCTAAAGGTCTTTTGACTTTCGTTTGGGCCATGGCGGCCAGTGCTCCTAAGATCATAGAAGCAATGCTGCAGAAAAAGAAGATTTGTTGTAATGTACCCCCATAGGAAGCAACAATAGAAACACGTGACATATTTGCAGAAATAGAGATTTTAGGCGCAATAGAAAGGAATGCTGTCACCGGGGTGGGTGAACCCTCATAGATATCAGGTGCCCACATATATAGAGTCAAAAGAGAGATTGAGTCCGAGGGAGAGGGGGGTTTTCTTGGGGCTCGAGAGATTGAATAGATAGGGCCCCACAAGTTGTTAATTCGCCGCTGGGGAATTCACACAAAAGGGAAGGACTTATTCTCAACGAAAAAAGTGCTCTCTGAACCGTGCTAGATAGTTTTCCATCAGACGGCTGTTCACGTAACTCCACTCTCGGCTTGGATTATATATCCATTTGGTCCGCTCTCGGCCATTCCACACGCTGCCTAGCAGAGACGTGGTTATCTGTAGTGGATTCTCTCTTTTCTTTTGTAGTAGATGCCGAACCTGCTGCTCAGTGGGCGGGCGCAGCAGCTACATGGACCCCTTTCTTTATGTTGTTGCCAGCGCTTTCCCGGGCCGAGCCGGAATTCTTTATTAGAACGTCGGCAGGCAAAGCCCGAAGGAAGGCAGCTATCCCCTCGGCCTTCTTCCTTTTCGATGAAAAACAAATCGACATCTCAATCTCCGAAAGCGTTTTCCTTACCCTGCAAATATCCCCCCCTTCGTCGAGCCTTTCCTTTAGTGGTAAGGGATATGCACCGTGTACCGACAAGGGCATACAAATACGTTATATACGACAATTGAATTTGTACAAATACGTTTGTGTATCCTGCAATTGCAATATACGACAACTGAATCTAACTAACGTGTAACGTGCGTAGAGCTATATTCTAAACGACTATCTAACTGACAAAAGTCGACATCTTTATGCGCTAAAATCTTGCGGCTAATATATGTCGTTTACCGTTCCCATGGCGCCAAATATATACTTTATTTGATCCACATTTTTATCAACTGCACCTTTTCTATTGATGTGCACATTTTCTCGCCAAGGTTAGTGTCGAGGGGATGAAGGTCTAAAAGGTTTGTTCTTAGAGAAATGGACAAAGAGCACATATGCTGTATGAATCTTTCGCGAGTGGGAGCTTCAAGTCAGGAAGCATGAGTTATATGCATTCACAGATGATAATGGCGATAAAAATATTGATTAGGATTTAGGAGGATATATGTTAACATTTTTCTTTACAAAGACTCAATAGATGGGATGAAAAGCGTAACGACAGATGGGATATGTAAAGGATCTTTGAAATGACAGGTTGTGCCTCAGTTGGAGCCTATGATTTCTCCTCTGACACATGATTGAATCTAGCCGAGTGGATTTGGCAATGAATTCACCGAGTATCTATCATTTGACATAACCATTACAAATGTGCTCATGCGTTTAGTGGCGGTATGCTATATAAGGCAACTTAATATACATAACAAATAGAGTGCATATAGATAGGTCAATAGCTACTATCTAACTAACAGAAGTCAGGATCCTTATATGCTAAAATAAAATTATGTACAAAATCAACGTGCCTTCGCCATTGTTGAGGGGGTAAACAATCAACATGATCGACTTTGCATGGATCTCCGACCATTTCCTCACTCAAACGATCAACATGTGTAAGATCAGTAGGGCATCTAGCCCAAGAGAGGGAGCGGGCAAACTGGACCAGTAATTGATATATTTAAATCTAAATCTCAAATCAAATGCATAAAGATAAACCTAAAATGTCCTATGTATGTTGGTTATCACTAGGGGTTATTTATGTGTTTTTCTACTTACCAAAAAATCTTGCAACCTATAACAAGCCTAATCAATCTACCTAGAAAACGTAAAGGCACTCAAGTAGAGTAAACACATTTAGGTAAAAGGATCAAGGCAAGAAATGCAAACTCTAGAGAAGACACAGAGATTTATCATATGGTTTTACACCAAGGCTACGTGCCTATGTCTATATTCGCTCGCCTCCAATGAAATTGAGTAAGTACCAAGTCTCACCTAATCATTGTCATGCTTTGACCACCAAAGCCTCCCTGTCAAGCAAACACTAGCCGCCATAAGTCACTATGACAAGGTCGTAGCCGCTACCGCTTTCGTTCACCATGGCACCGTCTCTCCTATGGAGTTTTATCACCAAGAAAGTAGTTGTTCCTTGTCCCCACATGTCACACTATTCTACACTAAGTTTGAGAGTCTAATGACGAGTACAATTTGCTTTGCCATAGCAAAATTTCTCTTATTCTAGATCCCTCAAGAACAAACACTATTACAAGTCTCTCACCCTTGTAATAAAAACTCTCTCAAGGCCCTTGGATGTATAAATAGCCTCCAACACTCAATGAAGACGTGCTCAAGATTTTAAAAAAGGAAACATGAGTTGCACAACCTCGTATAGTAAAATTGAAGAAAACTAGAAAATTCAGAGTATGAAGCAACACAAAATGGTGTTAGCAGATTCTGTGGCAAGTATTGCTGCACGATGGAGATGAAAGGCATATCGGCAAGTGAGACGTTTATTATAGATGGACACATAAAACAAACATAGAGTGCACAAGGAAAGACTACTTGATACAAATTAAAGATCCATGAGAGAACATATTTTACATTTAATATGTAACCATAAAACTAAGATTTTAACAATACATTTAATAATATCCGAAGGTGAAAAAATAAAGTAAGGCTTTGATTAGTGAGGAGGGTACCTTTATTGCTAGATTTACACTCTACTAAAACTTCGCCTGCTTATAACAATCATTTAAGGAGTACTAGCCAAAAACCACAGATCTCATCTTTCAACCACGCCAGAAGCAAATTGAAGAGCCTTGACCGTAGGTGGCATACATTTATTGGGCGTCATTCCCTCATTAAAAATATATAATAGAGGCCTACAAGGAATGCAATGCAATGCACCTTCAGAATCTTAGGCTGTGTTTAGATCCGCTGAAATTGGGACTGAAATGCACTGTAGCGCTGAAAAATACACTGTAGCACTTTTCGTTTGTTTGTGGTAAATATTGTCCTACTATGGCCTAACTAGGCTCAAAAGATTTGTCTCGCAAAGTACATCTAAACTGTGCAATTATTTTTTTTATTTCATCTACATTTAGTACTTCATGCATGTGCCGGTATTTTGATGTGATGGAGAATCTTCTTTTTCATAGTGGAATTTAGGAAAAAAGTTTGGATCTAAACAGAGCCTTAAAAGTGGCCTCAGTTCATTAATGAGATGCTTCAGGGGTGCCATGGCGTGGCTTGATTCTTGAGATGTGGCAGGTGACAGTGGCTTTGGCATCCTAGTACTCCACTGAAGCAGTTTCAGCTGTGATCTGATATCCTCCTTGCTTTTAAACCAAAGCTAAAGAGGGGCACAGCTTATTGCTAGTTTGACACTCCGAAGTGGAAGACGGCAGCAGGTCACTGTCTAGAAAACTAGTAGTATCATGTCTTATCTGCACCAGCATTTTATATTTTTTGCATGTTCTGAAAACCGTCCTGTCTTTCCATACTTACTCGTAGTTGTACTCATAAAGTAGTGCTAACAGATATCACATCAAAGGGAAAAGAAAACACAGTTAATTGCACAGTAGCATTTTTTATTACAAGCCTTTTAATCATTTTATTTGGTGCTAGTAGATGTGGGCCCGATTCAACGACCCAGTAAATCTTACTATTACTAATTGGAGGTTTTTTTTAGAGGCTCCACGTCAATTCTCACCGGATGCGCTATAAAATAAGAGAAATTTTAGAAATTCTCATAATAAAAAGAAACATCTGACCATCCATCAGGTGACTCAACTAATAGTAGTCGTTAGATCAATTATATTGTTCTAAAAAGTTACCCACCACACCACCCACCTCTGCAATTATGAAAGGTTTTGAGTTCAGCTCTCAATTAAAGCAAATTTCTCTCTTTTTCTCATATTTTTCTATTTTTAATTTATTTTCTAAGTAATTACTCACCTCTGTCATTATAAAAGGTTTTGAGTTCAACTCTCAACGGATGCAAATTTCATCTTTTTTGTCAGATTTTTCCAATTACCCACTTCTGCCATTATAAAAGGTTTGGAGTTCAACTCTCAACGAAAAAAATTCTTTTTTTTTTGGTAAATTTTTCTCATTTTCAAATTTACTTTTAGTTTTTTTCGAACTTTCCCATTTATAAATTTACACTACTAAATGATCATGTAACTTTTTTCATAAAGATGCTAGAAACCTTTCTATGAAACAGATATTTTGTGATTAATCTTGCTATTACTAATTGAAGACTCCTTTTGCAACCTAATTATTAATCCTTACAAGATGTTTTAAATAAAAGATAAAATCATAGAAATTATCACAATAACCAGAAACATCCTATCATCGATTGCAGATTGAAATCTGAATAGACACTAGGTTTGTTTTCTATGTAATTAAAATAATTGGAGGCTCCTATTAAAAAATGAATTAAAATAACTAACCTATTAAATTTGCATGGAAATTATGCACCATGTCATTATGAGAGATAAATTAAAATAACTTCTAAATTTGCATATAAATTACCCACCATGCTATTATGATTGATGAATATATGCACTAGTTTTTACTAATAATGATGTAAAGATTCTGATTTGCAGCTAGCCGGCGAGGCTGTCAAACTTTGCCAATTGTCATAGCCCTAACTCTCTAAATTTATTTATTCATAAAAAACAGAAGAATGACATCAGCTATAGCCTTCACTCAGAAAGGGGGACTGTCACCCAACTTTGACGCAACCTCTGTCCAGTGCTCTAAATCATGATCCGAGACAGCCATGTGTCTAAATCATCCGAGATATGCATTTAAGAATTTTTCATCTAAGTGCCACTGGACGATCTTGAATTGTACTAAAAAAATGTTTGTGTATAGCATAAGAGTATCCCTAATATATATTAATTCTGCCGTAGTAGCCCAGCTCTACATGGTACCTTCCTCTTTTGGACGCTCAATCCACACCACCATCTGCTTCTTTATGCAAGAACAGGCCGGTTCTGGTTGTCACTAATCATCACGCTGGACTAATCAACTGGCCGGTGGGCCCGACAGAAAGATAACCCAAAAACCATCCGGCAAAAGCGAGCATGCAAGAGGAAGGGGGAGGCACCAGGCACGCTTGGTGGGCCATCAGCGCCATGCATGGAGGCTAGCTGTGTCCCCAGTCAGGAGTGCTGGTGTCCGCTCCAACATCTCCATTGGAGAAGAGGATACCAAAGCTCACTTTACCAAAGCATTCTCCCTGCCAGCAGCTTCCTCACGGCTGATGCAATCATGAGCGTTGATCATCTTTTTAACCTCTCTGCATCTGTATAACGGTATGGCTATATGCAAGTAGGACCTGGTCGTTGCACTGTGTTGCACTTCCAAGTTCCAAGTAATGATTTTTTTCACAGTTTTTTAGTATCTTCTTTTTGCGAAGGACTTTTCATAGTATATATGTGTTGTTGATTACGACAAGGGGAGAGAGAGGGGGGATATTAAATCGTGATATAAAACCTAAACTTTGATCACCCAATGCTTTGTTTTGCTTTTTTCCTTCGAAATATATTACAAACGCAGATGCTTGCACATCTACACTCATCCTTGTGAACCCACAGACATAAAATATATATTCTTATTTATGAGCACCTTGAAGGACATGCAAATCATGATATTAATAATAAAGTCTTTTTAAAAAAAGCTTGAGACTGACAAAGTCACCATATATGTTTGTTGTTGACTAACATGACTTTTAATGCTGAAGAATAGTGCCTCCATTAAATCCTACAATAAATCTAGAAAGAAAAAAGCATGTGTATAAAGCCTATGGCTTGAATCCGAGTAAGTTGTTTGAGGTACGCTCAGTTAGCCAAAACTATGTTCAAAAACCGTGAAAACATGCGCCTTTGTTTTTGGTAAGATATTATGTAAGTTTTATGTTTTTATTTTTATGAGCATATAGGTTTTATGAATTCTTTTCATGGCACCGAATTATTTCTACTAATGTGCATGGGAATAAATGGAAGCAATGCTCAGGATAATACTCGTGAAGACCTTCTGCTAGACGGCGAGCAAAATGCACAGGGGCATCGACACGGTGATCGATTCAGACTTAGGCAGGGTGGACGGAAATTTTGGAGGCAGAAAAAAAAATCCTTCTCTCTTTATTATTAGATATATATATAGATATATAGATTCCCATATTTTTTTGCAAAACATATGGTACATCTTTGAGAGATTAAGCCACTAGATTTTGAAATGGACGAAGTCTCACCACTATTGATGCGAAAATCACCTACTACCGAAAAACATTACTGATAAGATCCAAGTTAAACATGAATGGACATAATACACCACAAGAAATCTAATTAACTGAGCGAAACCTATTTTGAAGTCTTAAACAAGAGGACAAGATTACGACCTCCCCTAATAACAGGGAGGGAGACAGGCAGAAAACCACCAACATCAACCAGCAGCTCTCGTGGATATAATCTGGGAGACTCTTAGCACATGGCTGTCATAATCAGATACACACATCGCGTACGTTTCGTTCGCCTTAATAATCCACCATCCACTCCAGATAAAAGACAATATGTTCGCCCAACACATCGCGTTAATTAGTTTTGGCTGAAGTACTGTGTATTTTTACAATACATTCAACTGCAAGGGGCCGGGGCACGGTTTGTTTCTTGTGTTGTTTGTCCCGTTTCGTAGCCTGCAATTTGTTGTCATCGACGAAGCATTTAGTTTCCCATACTATTTGCCTAAGATTCCTTGTACGTTGGCCTCTTGTGCTTGCTATATAGCCAGGGACAGTCAACATCAGTCGATATAGATTGTTGGCATCCTCATCTCCTTTTCTAGATGATGGTCTCGCCTTCATCCATCAACCATAATTGCCTAAAAAATAGTGATGTTGTACATATACGCCAAACGATCAAAATTTCAAAAGGCTTGAATTGACAGCTTTGTTATTTTTTCAGGCTAATGTCGCTGACCTGTCTATCCTACATTTTATCCCACGTTATATTTTGAATTCCACTCCATAAACAATGCATTCTACGGTGTTTTGCACGTCAATATGCAAGATTTTGTGACGTTAGCCTCAGCAGGAGCTAATAAGCCATATGTTAAACATTTTCTACTCTCTACGCTGAGTTGCAAATCAATCGCTTCCTCTGAGTAGGTCCATAATCCTATGAACGAAGTAAAATAAAGAACCAACATAGTAGCCTGAAAAGTGCACCTGCACATGAGACCAAATCACTAGATGTGCCTCCTCTGTACGCCCTCAACTCACGTGACATCTCTGGTGGACGCAGAGGCGCCTGCATCGATCTCTCCTCTGCATGAGGCGAGTCAAGTCAAAGCCTGGGAGGAGAGGCTCACGGTCACAGATGAGATGAGATCTGGCCCCAGCCAATTTGGGAATGATACTACCAGTACTAGCGTGGAGCCCACACGGCACCACGAAACTTTATTGTTTTTCCATTGCCACAAATCCAAGGAAGATGTCGCAAGCAGATGTGAGAAGAAGAAAAAAGAAAACCGAGCAGTATTATTCTGCATTTCTGTACGCACCGTGCATTGTGTAGCCGAGAGATGAAATAATCCCAGATAGGTTAGTATACTGAGTTCTAGAACATAGGATTCCCCACAACTATGGTGCACCGTTGCCCTTTTCCTTGTTTCCTAGATGTTTGCACTTTACGCTATTACCGTGCCTTCTGAGATAGTAGTACGAGTAGTTATTTTGTAGCACTCCATCCATCCTAATTTACAGATTATTTAATTTTTTTGATATTAAATCTGATCAACACATCTTATTTAAAATATTTGTAAAAATATAGAAAAAATTCAATTAAAGCGTATTATATGCTAAACGAAATTACAGTGGAAATAAATGATAATTATGAAAATTTTAAAATAAATCAAATAAGTCAAATTTATCGTCAACAAAAGATCAAACGGTCTATAAATTAAAACGAAAAGAGTAGTACGTTAGGATATAATTTCTCTAGGTACATAGATTTGTGCTCCTTGGATGTAAATCTAAAAGCCCAAGAAAAGGAGGGATTTCAAAAGCTGGGGTAGCAGCTTAATAAGACGGGTGTAATAGTACGTGCTGGTAGATGTTTAATACTCCCTAGTACTATATTCTTTGTTTGCGAATTGCTCAAGTTACTCCAGCATTCCACTAGTACAGTAGTTACATTTTTTTTAGAAACTAACTAGTACAGTAGTTACTTGATTAGTACTATTAAGAAACGCTGATAAAACAAATACTAAAAACAAATGGTCATTAGCACACAGCGATTAACATCTCTGATGAATGAATCTGACGGGTGATGGCGCCTAGTTCGGAGCGCGCTGCGGAGGCTCTCACATGGGGGACGGGCGTGGCCGTGACGCGGGCCATGCATGTGTCCTCGGCCTCGCCCGCCCCTGGAATCCAGCTCGCCGGCCGGCCGCCCAGATGGCTTGCAGCCGCAGCCGCAGGAGCGCCCCGCCCGGCCCGGCGCCCGCGGCGTTCCCTTTTCACAGTCGCAGCGCTGCCCTGAAACTTGCGTCGCGTGATCGCGTCCGCCTTCGCCTCCGGCGCGCCCGTGCCCTTTGTTTAATCCTCACGTCCCATGTCGGCATCCCGCTCAGTGTGCCCTGGCGCTCTCTGGCAGGCAGTGGCAGCGCAGGCTAAGGCTAATCCCAGCTTTGACCGGCAGCCTTGGCTCTCGGCTCCTGAGATTTGTTGATCTGATACTACTCCACCGTGTATGAACATCTGTGCATGCATGAGATGGCATGACAAAATATAATAATAATAATCTAGCGCGGGAGAACTGATGAAACGAACGCGTGGATCTTTCCCAAGTTAAGACAAGCATCATCTTACGCGCGCCCTCGATCGATTCTGCTAGGGTTCATGAACAATTAAACTGTCAATATATGTATATAGGTATCATCTATACTATACTGCATTTAGTTGAGCCTAGCTAGCAGTTGGCAGTTCGGCATTAGCATATATGAGAGCTAGCAGCTAGTGTACTGCCCTGTGCTACTACTAGATCATGTCACCTTGTGGCTCTTATATTAAAAAAAAATAGAAGAACATGCGACGGGAGTTTAGGCTATGGCCAATGGCGTGCCTCAAACGGTTTCTCGTAACACTGTTTTGTACCGTTTGATATAAATGCTGCACTGTAAATAGAGAAACGGATAGTTAGACTAGTGATAAAAAATGGGATTTAAGGAATCTTGTTAGAGAAGCCTTCAGCTCGCATAATTGCATTGCTGCTTAAGTAGGGTACCTTAGCTGCTTTCTGGTTGCTTTTACAGCAGGTAAATATATACTAAAATACTCTCGAACGAAACAGCAGCAGCAGGGACGCGCAAAGTATGCATATTTGCTGGACGAGATCTGATGGACGAGAGAGGACGAGCTATAGTTAAGCCTGAGGAGATTAAACTATGTATATATACACAGCAAGAAGGACATCCTGGGATGCGGCTCGACGTGGTAGGGCAGGAACAAAATTATACTCCCTCCGTCCCACTCCGTCTCAGAAGAGTGTCGCCTGTCTATTTCAGTGTACATTCCACATGTTTTATTCAAAAATTTAATTCAAATTTTTTTTACAAATAAATTATATAAAAGTACAGTTTGTAATTTTAAAAAAATTAATAATATTTATAAAACTTTTTTGAATAAAACGAATGATTAAAAGTAGTACACTGAAATTGAGAGCAACACTCTTTCCGGAACGGAGGGATTACCACCTGTGCTGCTGCCCCCTCTTTATCATCATGCCTACAGGCTAATGGCTTCGTCCGATTTGGTTGGGCAGCAGCTAGTAGTCTAGCTGCAAATAAAGCCTCCAGGCACAGGATCTTCGTTCGGCAATCACAGCACCGGCAGCGAGCCGCCGCCATTCTCAATGCCTAATTGTTGCTGTAATTTGGTTTACTAGCTAGGGGGTATCTTAGTTACTTAAATTTGTGCAGTTAATCCTATTTTCAATCAGAGTTACTAGTAGTCGTATTTCTCTTGCCTGCTTGGTAGAGTGTAGGCTGTGGGCATGCGCAAAAGCCATGGTGAGACAAGGAAGGTTTTCGGCTTGGCGTTGGGCCCAGCCTATTTGTCTTGTGCACGGAGCAGTAACTGGGCTAAGCACCGGCCCAGGACCGGGCAGAGTGGCCTACCTGCTTTTTTCGGGGTGGGCTGGACTGGGCTGTGCATGGGCCAGCTAGGTAAGGTAACCATTGATTTTCCTTTGGGCTTTGGTCTGGGCCATCCTCTTGGTCTCTGAAGATCAACAGAACGTGTTCGGGCCTGCTTGGATCCTCCAAGATCATCCTTGACCGCTCGGTCCATGACTTCATGGTGAGTGAGTACAGGTCCCGCGTAATTCCTTTTTCCTGAAACCATGTGGCCCAAGGGCTCCGTGCCATGAGGGCCGTGAGCGGGAAATTACGCAGGTGCCCTGTCCACCCACCCTGGTTAGCTTTTGTTTGTTTAGTTATTGGGCCGAATCTACTCCAAATGAGCCCGATTTATTTCTCTTTGTTCTTTTTTTTTACGGTGGACGTTGTTACCCGTTCGGGTTTGGTCGTTCGTTGGCTTCCTCAGTTGCTTCATCAGTTTTTCATTTCTATGTTGCCTTTCGTTGGTTTGTTTCTTCTTGTAGGCATGACGTGCTTTTCCATGTTTTTTATTTTCCCTTTATTTACTATATATTTTTGTTCTTCATTATTTATTTTATATTTTATCTGTAGATTTACTTTATCAATATTTTCAGCCACGTTCGATGTCTTTTATTTTTCTTATTTTTTTATATCTACTTTTTACTTTTATATTTATTCATACGTTACACTAAGGTGGACTAGAACCCTCTGTCTAACAACTCTGTCTATTTTTTTTCACATGATTCGTTGGGTCTAATTCAGTCAAATAGCTCGTTCGCATTCGTTTTGCTGTAAATTGCACCGGTCATTTCTTTCTTTCGCATGTGGTGTTTTCTCCTTTTTTTCGCACCAGATTGTCTACAGACTTGTTTTTTTTCTTATGTATAGTTAGCTATTTTCTATCGTGTCGTGGGCATTGATGATGCGTTTCTTTTTTTTATTTTCTTTTTTCTATTCACGTGATTACATGGGCACCGGTACCGTGTTTCTTTTCATTAGTCACTTGCGATTTATCATTGCTATTGCTCGGTATCTCGTATGGCTTATTTTTACGGTGCATGTTTTCATTTTTGGCATGGTTTGTAGTTGTGTTGGTTTGTTTTTTTATTTTTATTTTGTTTTATTATTTGATATTGTTTTTATTTCTTTTATTGTTTTTGTGTTATTATATGAAAATTAATTTTTAATATAGAACATTAATATTTTTTTCTCTACGTCATTTGTTTTAGTTGGTGAGCTGTATAGCCAGTGATTTATTTTTTCTGTGTTTAAGACTATCTCCAGCGGAGCGTCCAAACGGACTGACTATAATACAAAATAACACTGTAGCGCCACTGTAGACAGAGTGGAAAGTTTTTAGAATAGTGATAGATAAGGGTGGATAGGCATTCCGCTATTGACTCCAAAGCTGTGCAACTTCTATTTCTCTGCTCTTTTTTCAAGATAGGTTGTGTGGATATTTATTTAGTTTGTTTAAATTTTTCTTTTTTTTATTCCATGAGTAGGGTTATGTGTACATATGTTTGGTTTGGCTCACTTTTCTTTGTGAGTGTGGCATACATATTTTCATGTATGCAAATATGATTTATGTCTGCATTTTTAACTTTTTAGCAATGTGGATATGTGGTTATATTTTTTTAACCTGCATCATCATCTATATGAAATATATATGATGTTGTTCCAAAAATAATTAATGGTTTTTATTTTCACTTATCTTTGTATGTTTGCTAGCCGGGGATGTAGATTATTATCATTTTATTCAATCGGTTTTCAACTTTTTAGCTAGTTGATAGGAGTAGATCCAAAATCTTATTGTTGGCCATTCAAACCTTCGCCAATAACAAGGTGGTGGAAACCCAATTTTGATATTGTTACAAGCATGGATATTTAATATATAAAATATATACTCAATGGCTGATTGAGTACTTTGGTGTCTACGATGTGGCATGTTTTTGGTTGAATGAAAAATGGTTGAAATTTGTGAACAAAATTACTAGCTACCAAGATGATGGGTAGTTACTTCTTATTTTATTTTTATTCCTTGGTTTTATAAATATTGTGAATATTAGTCTTGTAAACCTTCTTATTTTATAACTTCTTAAATCCCAGCGTTATTTTCTTTCTTTCTTGTATTTTCTTTATATCACTTATAAACTACCAATTTCACCATAGTCATTGACAAATCTCTTAACATCTTAAATATTTCTATACACCTGTACGAAGTATTCTATCAGCTAACTGTAAATATTCCTTGTTCTATACACAAATATTCTACGTTCACTAACGAAATATTCTTCCTTTAGTCATCATCTCCTTTCAATAAAGTTGATGTATCCAAGTTTGATGAAGAAGTTTAATGATCTGTTTTAGTGATCTGCACCATTGGAACGTGTTGTAATGATGATCTTGATTCCTTTTTGTCAACACTGAATGTAATGCTATGCTTAAAGTATGTTTACTACCCCAGTTCTGTCCGATGAGTTCTCTCATTAATGTATTTGATGCAAGTTTTCGTTTAATCTTGTCCTCAGAACAAGGATATTACTGTTGCTCAATTCTTGAGCATTTTTTCTTTTTTATTAGCTTTAATATACGTCTTGTTTTATTTCCATTAGTTTTTCTTGATTCTATTATACTTTGTTGAATCAGTCTTCCAAACTTCTTCTAATTTTCAAATGTCACTTGTCTTTTATCTGCAATTTGTGTTATGTGCTTTACATCTTAAATATTTCTATGCATCTGTACTAAGTATTCTATCAGTTCAGCATAAATATTCCATATTCTACTCAGAAATATTCCGTGTTTACTAATGAAATATTCTTTCTTTTAAACTATTCTTTTTTACTTTCACACTCATTTAGTCAGTAATTCTCTATCTCCATAGTGATTATGTGCAAAGTTATATTGTGGAATTGAGTACAATTTCATTAAACTCTTTTAGGTTGTTCCTACTTTCAAAAACAATTCAACAAAAATATCAACTGATCCTTGTAAAATGTTCTATTACTTGTGCTTTGTTGTTGTCCTTCATTGCTGCTGTTAATCTTTTTTCGACTTCGTCTACTTCATTTATAAATTTCTTAGCCTTATTTTTCTATATAGACCTTTCACACAACTTTGCAGATTTTATCATACTCACTGTGTATATAAGGAAAAAAATCATTTGTTTCTTCTATTCCACTGTTTATTGAAGTTTCACTTTGCATCTTCATGATGTCTTCTTTTCACTTCTTTGTACAACACCTTTCTATTGTTTAGAAGATTGTTTGTTGAATCATTCTTACAAACTTCTAATTTCCAAAGGTCATTTGCCTTTCATCTGCAATTTGTGTTATCTGCTCTTCTTCCTACTCTTCATCTTGATTTCCAGTTTCTCTTAAATCTCAGTGTTACTTTCCTTATTTTCTTGTTTTTTCCTTATATCATTTATAAACTACCAAGTTCACCATAATCTTTGACAAATCTCTTAACATCTTAAATATTTCTATGCACCTATATATACTAAGTATTCAATCAGTTCAATGTAAATATTCCCTTTTCTACACACAAATATTCTATGTTAACTAATGGCATATTCTTACATTAAACTACTCTTCCTTTTACACTCGTTTAGTCAAAAACATTTTTACAGAAATATCACTTGTCAAAATTTGAATACCTTGATCACCAAATATCACTACAAATATTACACCCATCATAAAATATAATATTTCACAAAATTTGTTAATGTCTCAACAACAAAGATATATGAAACCCTTACATATGAGATGATATTTGAAAGCTGATATTCGTTCCTTCGTTTTAGCATGAAATAAATCATTCTTATATGAATGTGAATTATTTTTTTTGTTAAGGCTGATGTTATTGATATGCGTGCAAAATTCCTATTTCAAATTGTGACCAGTAAATTCAACATGGCAAATTCAACCTTCATGCAAAAATTCTACTATGATAATGTAACAAATATTATTATTCCTTCACAAGTAAATTTGTCTTCCTACATCTTTTAAATTAAATAACCTTGGTTTCTTCTTTTTTTAGGCTCAGTACTTCTCTGAACTATCCTAGTCCTTCTCTAAACTATCATGAAGAAACCATGCAAGTCATAATGCTCGAAGTATTCTATTTCATATCTATTTTTTAGAATATGTCTACCTTTGTTAAAGCTGTTTTGACATTTTATTTTATTTTTAATTTTAGATTGTCATTGTTTTGTCTCGTCGAGTTATTCTCCAAAGGCTTCAGCATTCTAACATGTAATAGCATTTTATAATATTAAGACATGTAAAACACGCGGGAAAAATTAAATTATCAATATATATTTCAGTGTGGAAATAGAAATCGTGGGAACAAACTGAGGGAATAAATTAAACTAGAAAGAATGAACAGAGCGTTGGAAAAAAATCGTGGAAAGAATCCGAGCGCAGGAAGAAACCGAGAGCGGAAAAAAAAGTCGTGGCCGGACACTAGAACAAAACTCACATAGCGCGGGAAAAAAAATCGTGGACGGAACAAACAACAATGAAATAGTTGGGCCACGTAACAAATTCGGCCCAAATAACAGACCGCGCTGCAGGTGGAAAAAATCCCGCCGAATGGGTGGACGTAGGCGCCGTCCACCTTTGTGTGAGCGATGCGCCCCTGGAAATTACATACAGAAGCTAGTAAGGTGCTGTTTGGTTCACCCACTGATACGGTAACGGCAATGTAACCAGCTATCTCCGCTACCTATTGCAGTGGAACTGAAACCGCACTTTGTTTGGTTAGCCGAGAGAAGCGGAGCGGAGTCGATAACACACGGATGGGAGCGGTATCGTCATTCTACTAGCCAGTATCAGATCCCGCCGTCATTGGTTACGGGCCAGCCCAACCGAACAAGAAGTAACGGAAGCAACTTGCGGTGCGAATCGATTGCGAACAAATAAACGTCGTACCAAACAGCTCCTAATAGCCTGGTGCCCGACTACAACATCAAAGGTTAATTCGCAGTCTGGAACAGTGGGATTGTAGGAAATAACTCGGCACGTTCCGAAAGCAGGGTCGTCTCCACTGCTCCATGATGTTCTCTCCTTCCTTTCCTTCCTCTTTTTACACGATGATGTTGGCTGCTTTTATCATGCAACGACGACAGAATTCCGGTAAAAATAAAAGAGACAGAGAGAAAAGACAGGCGGCGCTGTTGCTGGCGTTAAATTAAAAAACTTTAAACACCGTGGCGGAGGGGCTCCGTTGCGGCCGGCATCGACGACGTCGGAGACGAAGCAGCAGCAGCAGCCTGCCCACGGCCACGGCACGTCAAGCAGGTTCAGCTCCAAGCCAACCGCGGGCTCTTGTCTCAGTTGTCTGTACGTGCCGACACGCGCCACCTCACGTGACCTCTCGCCGACGACGACTAGTCCACTGGCCGTCACGCTCCACCACTTAGGCCTAGTTTGGAAGGACATGCCGGGCAAACCCAGAGACCCGACGCCTCCACAGGGATTAAAGTGGCCGTATGTTTCTCTGGGCGTGCCTCCGCTCCCCTGTGGTTGTTCGGAAGGTCATGGCGAGGGGCAGGCCAGAGACCCAATGGCGCGCAGCGGCGGCGCTGAGTAGCGGTGGATCGCTCGCTCGCATCGCACATCGCGATAGGAAAGCCGCGCCTGGCCTCCCGAGACGGGGAAGCGGTGCCCAAGGAAAAGTCGTGGATCGGGCCGTACTCCCCCGTCAAGTGGGTTTCCAAACAATCGGAAACTTTGATCGGGACGTGTTATCCACGCGGGGCTGCTGCCCAGGGAAAACGTGGGGAAAGCGCCGGGGTTTGCGCCTTGCAAACGAAGCCTTACTGTCACGAGTCATCCAAAGCCGGGGGTAGGTCGATAGCAACCACGAGTAATCCAAGACGGAGCTCGATGGCAACTCGCTGAAACCACCAACGTGCCGGCCGTTTTGCAGCGTGCAGCGGCCCAGTCCAGCCACCTTGCTTGCACGCCTGCTGCAGCCAGTCCAGCAGTCACATTATCACACATACACACACCGGTGTAATGCAGCGACCAGGCAAAACCGGATTTTTTTTTAAAAGAAAACCAGGTGGGCGAGGTGCTTACAGGATGGCAGAGGTGCTACGATTGGCGCCGATGCTTTCTGGTTGGTTACTTGGGTTTGCTTTCCTTGATGCTATGGCAGAAGCCTCCGTTGCATTGTTGTACAAAATTAAAAACTGTGTGTTGTGCTAATAAGATAAGCACCGTTTGCATTGTAGGAACACAAATGCTTAAACTAAGATTAGCGTCTATCAACTATGCTAAGCACTTGTCATAACGGTACTCCTTATAACATAATAAATGCTTATACAGATGCTTAATGTTTTTCTCTCTTTTAAGTATCTCTGTAAGAATTGATCCATTTTACATGCCCTCAGCGAGCAATGCCAACAACCAAGTGGACTCATGAGTCACCGCCACGACGGTGTCCGATCCCGCATGTTGTTTTCTTCCCCCCAGTCTCTCTCAGAACAATCCATTTGCGATCATATCGTCCCCAGCCGCCACAAACCGCTGCAAAAATCCAAAAAACCACGTTTGATTTTTTCCTTTGATCCTACCTCCTTCCAGCGTCGGCGCGAGAGCTTCACTTCGCGATCACACGCGGGCCTGCATGTCACGCTCGGGCCCCGGAACATTACCGCGCCATTTAATTTCGACGACAGGCTAGCTAGAACCGAAAAAGCGCTTGGAAGAAATCAAGAGATTTTTTCCCGGACAAAGTGAAGGGATAAGGCTGTCCTCCCAACTCTTTTTCTTTTTTTTTTTGTCACCAGTACACAACGGTACCGTAACAGTGTACCATTAGATTAGATTTTGAGGAAGCAGAGAAACAAAAGGAGATACTCGAATGCCAATTCCCAGTGTTCATACCATCCAAATTCCAATCTGTACAAAAAACACATTGGAACAATCCTCCCTTCTCCTCCAAGATGGCTACCACTATAACAACAAGAGTAATTATACTGCTACGGCTATACGTGTATCACAATTAATAACTAGTATGCGTCGCTAAGCTTCACGGAAGAACTCTGCCGCTCGCGACGACCTCAGACAGAGTGGTCATACAATTACAAGTGCGAAACGAACCGGAAATTAAAAAAAAAAAAGGTCACGGAGGAAGCGGTTCGGTTTCTAGGCGATGGCGACGGCGGCGGTGCGCTGCGGGCGCGCGGCGGCGGCGTCGGGCGAGGGCGGGAGGCGCGCGTTGAAGTTCCTGTACCGGAAGGCGGCGGCGGGGTCGGCGCACGCGTCGTCGTCGTCGTCGCCCTCGTCGAAGTTGAGCGCGTAGCTCAGCGCGTCGTAGCGGAACTCGCCCGCAGCCGCCGCGCCGCGCCGCCGCCACCGGGCCCTCGTCTCCGCGGCGGAGCCCCCGCCGGCGCCGGAGCCGGAGCCGAAGCAGCAGCACACGGTGGTCCGCAGCTTGTGCCGCAGCAGCTTCGACGGGGACGAAGGGGACGACGGCTCCATGGACCTCGCCAGCGCCTCTCCTCGGTCCGCGCTGCTCTCTCGATCGGCTGCTGCCTGAGCCTGCGCGCGCGCTGGCGCTGGTGCTGTGGATTGCTGCTGCAATCTGAGAAGAAGAAGGGGAGATGCGTGCGTGATGAAGGCGAAGTGGTTTTGGATGGAAGAGACCGAGGGGGCGACGGTTTTAATATGTAGTGGGGCGCGAGGCGCGACGGGCTGCTGGGGGAAAGGACGGATGAGGACAGGCGCCCTCCGAGGCCGCGTGGACTGTGGGGTACGCGCGCGGGACAGCGGAAGGCGCCGTTACGCGTGGGGTTAGACGTAGGGGTACTATGGGGATTTCGTAGCGGGAGCGGGGGTGGGCCTCTGGGCAAGTTAGAGACCGTCCCGGATGGGAGTCGCATGGCTGGCTGGCGCCGTGGGGCCCACGCCTCGGGGCGGGTGGGACCCTGCCCGTGGGGGGTGCGGCAGCACGAGACGGCCAGGGGCAGCAACGGGTTGGGTTTGGGTAACGGTCACAGGCGTGAACCACGTCAGCCACATGATTGTGGGGCCGCAAGGCGCGCGGGGAATCAACGGCGCGAGCGGGAAGGGGAAACACACCACGGTCTCACCGGAGCACAAACAAGGGCAAATCCTATAGCTGGAGCCCCCCTGCGCCGGTGTGGGCACTGCACATTCTGCACGCTTCCATAGCCCAGACACTGAGGCAGATCTCTACCTAACACAAAAATCCACTGATTTCTGGAGTGAGTACATGACAGCACAAAATCCATTCGGTATATATAAAATAATTTTCGAATAGGTAGAGCCGAGAGTCTATCCGTTTTCCCTTGGCGAGAGTAGTTTACGTACATACTTACAAGGTAACTGCAACAGTGTCCGAACACCACACTATTACTTACTGAACCAATGTCACGTTAAGTATGTAGGTCTCCATTGGTTAGCTGTCAAAACATACGATAGTGTGGCATGCCTTGGCACCAAACCAAGCGAGCACCTTAGGTTATTCCTAGTGCAAAGTACCATACTATGATATTAAAAAATGCCACATAGGATAGAAAAAATATGATATTGTTAGAAAAAAAAAACACCCACCACAATGCATAGTACCATACATAGATATAACTAGGTGAAGACCCCGCGCAAAATTTGAGAATGAGTTTAGATGAGCACTGGATGATTAACGAAGGATATAACATAAATGCAAATGACGAAATAGTCTTATGACTAAAAATGGTGGGGTGGTATGATTTTTCTCCTTGCATGGAGGAAACATCGGTAACCTTATTGCCATACTGTTGTTGCTTGGTGATGTATGAACCCTGAGAATACCAGTGAGAGTCAAATAAACTTTTGTGTTTTATACAAAATCCTTGAGATTATTCATTGTGTGCATGTATCTTGGGAGAATTGATTGAAGAGGTATGAAGAGTATCTTACAAAAAATATAGGTGGCATCCTTAAGGAAAAGATTTGTATTTATCGTTTGCATATAAGACGAGATATGGAGTAAGATATGTGATGCAGAGAACACAAATAAAAATTGTCTTATAATGAATGAATAACATAAAAGAGAAAACAATGAGCCGTATAGCAACACTGCTACAGGCTATTGCCGTGCAGGACCTTCTCACCCTCCCGCATCTCCTCTGTATGAGACCTCTGCAGACCGCAGGACCACCTCAGTTCAGACTCCTTATGCCCTCGTCCTTCCCACATCCGCCGAGACACATGAGCAGGACCTTCTCGGTTCTCCCCGTTCCCAGCCTCTGTTGATTGGCGGACAGCAAGGAAAGGAGGGCGCGGCGGCATCCCCTTGCCAATGGTGGCGCTAGCAGTGGACAGCTCAAGTACGGCACCGCTGGCTCCCGTCTTGCTAGCCCCTCCACGGTGTCTTGGTCGTGTCCATGGACTGATGGAGGGCCTGCGCCATAGCGTCGCTAATGGGACCGGTTCTGTCGTTCTGGTATTGGGGAACCGAGGGTAAGCCGCATCGATTTGATCGTACTTCTATAAATCCTAACATGCTTCTTACGATATGAAGAACATAGGCGTTTTAGTGGGGATTAGTGGGTAGGTATCAGTTTCATGATAGTGGGGATTCTTCATTCGTGGGTATCGGTTATAGGATGTCTGGATGTGGAGCATGAGAAACGACGCAGGAAGATAGACAGATGATGATGTTCTGATGTGCCGTGGCATGCAGGGAGTGGCAGTAACGCCCTGGACTGGGTGGGCAGAGAAGGAAGCTACGATTGGTGGTTGGATTAGCCGGATGACGTGAACAGGCTGCATGTTAAGAGAATTAGAGTTAATGATTTTGAGCGGGCTTCATTTATATAGAATGTATAGAATGCTCAAAAGCAATTGATTACTTTGATGCTTATGTCTATGAAAGTGGACTGATCATATTAGCTAGAGTTTGTGCCATGGTCTAACACATTGTGCTAAAGCACCGGTATCTTTTTTTTCAAGTTATAACTTTTTCCCTCTTATATTAAATATGCCACCACATCAGTAAAAACCCACGTGGCATCGCATTAATAAGTATGATACTACATACTAGGAATACCATGTGGCCGAGGCCGTTGTGATGCGCACGCTAAAGGAGGGGGGGGGGGCAGTGGAGAAGGCGAGACATGAGCTCTCTGAGCTCTGGCCATAGCAGATGGCATGCGTGTGGGGCAAGCCATATGGCGGGCGAGCCGGGGAGGGACGCACAGGGCCGGCGGAGAGCGCAAGAACGGGCGTACCGGGCAGTGCGGCGAGTGAGTGCGGTTGCATCGGGCGAGCGCAGCGCGAGGCGCGGTCACACAGGGCCGGCGGCGGCGACAGCCACACCGGCAAACCGGGGAGGGGCGAGCAGGTACGGGCACATGGGGCCGGTGGCGGCGCGTGGAGCAGCTGGCAACCAGCTTGCCACGGTGGCATGTCCCCTATTTGCACTGTTTGGATATAGATAGCGGCACAACAGTGAAATTAATTGATGGATTTAGATGTGCATATTGAAAGATCATGGATCTGGATGGAGATGCGGGACAAATTTAGAGATCTGGATGTGCATTTTGAAAGATCAAGGGCATAGATGTGTATGCGGGATAAATTTAGGAATCCGACGTGTATTTCATTCAAATATTTATAAACTTTACCTATGTTTTTAGAACAAATATATTTAATATCTGTAATGCCCAAAAATACACTATCAGGACGTATTATAATGGCGGATTTAATGAAACTGGTTCGATGTGTATAGATATTAGCCGTGCAACTTTTATAAACATGATGATGAAAGTTAAATAAGTTTGATTACGATTAAAATTATAATGATTTTCATATAAAGTAGTGACGAGTACTAAAAAAACACAGCAGCATCTCAAACAGCGCAGCTCATGCGTAACCATAATTTACTTGATACAAACAAGATACGCATTTGCTGTTGCTAACCAGATTTGACCTTACTTCAATTTATGGCTGCCTGGCTGCATGCATGCCTGCCTCAGGTTGCTTTCAACGGCGCGGCCACGTAAACGTCCGAGACCGATCGTCGATCAGTGCCTTAACACGGCCATTTTTCTTTTCGCGTCTAAGGCTATACACAATGGGATTTTTCAAAGAAGTTTCCTAAAATACTGTTTGAGACCGTTTGACATAAATGGTGTATTGTAGACAGAGAGAGGTACTTAGAATAGTGATAAGGAATGGGATTTGAAGAGTGCCATTGTGGATAGCCTAATGCAATGCTACACGCTTTGGGCGCTGTCACAAGATGGTTTCGTTGGTTGCCAGTGGCGGAGCCAGAAACTTGAATATTTCATTATTAGAATGGGCCAATAGCACTAGCTAAATTTTTAAAATTTATTTGGACGAGGCAGATAGATACGTGTGCGGGCGGGCGGGCGTGTAAACCGGCGGAGGGACGGACGGGACAGATAGGACGAGGCCGACGCGCTCTTCCGTCCGTCTCTCCAAAGTCCAAAGGCCAAAAGAACAGGGGGGGAGGGGGGGGCGAAAAAAGAACGCTCCGGCGGCTGGCTGATGCTGATTCGCGCGCGTTAAGAGAAAAAGGCCTTTCGAAGAAAAATGCTTTGATTCGTTTGATATATGTGAATGGAATAAAATTAGATGGAGGACATCTGCAAACGCCCCGACGCCAACACCCTTCGATCTCGATCCAACAGCGAGCCCTTCCAGCTCCTCGCCCACGGTCTCCACATCGGCTCTGCCCATCGCGGCTCAAGCGCTTGGCTCACGGAGCTGCAACGAGGTTGCCGGGCAATCACTCCTCGTTCGTCTTCCCACGCCGCCGTGGGTGGCTCAGACTCCAACCCTTCCTCAACTCTGCTGCGGGGTCGCCCGGCCTTCACTCCTCTCGATCTTACCACATCGCCATGGGTGGCCTGAATCCCCTGCACCCCAACCCTTCCCCAACGCCGTCACGCATATCCCGGCCTCAGACTCCTCCCCAATGCTGCCAGCGCCAATACCCAGCCGCCCGCATCCTCCCCGACAGCTCCGCCTTCTACCGTCGTGTGGCAGCTACTGTGGGACTACGCCTTCTCCCCCAATGACGCCGCTGCGATGAGGTCAGCAATTCATCCCCTAGACGTCGATCTGAAATTTTCTTTACAGGCTTCCTATGTAATGGAGCATTAGACATAATCTATTCATTGTTTCATGATTTATTTCTGGGGCATGAGACTCACAAAATGAAATTTCACTTATCTATGTTTCAGATCAAGGGCAAAGTCTTCATGTTCAGATTTTATAATAAAAAGGGGAACGACTAGGCTGCTCCTTCCATGGAATTATCTGATCAGCGTGTAGCTAAGTCAGTTTGCCATGAGGTTTCCAGGATCGTGCGGTTATATGTTGAAGAGTTTCAGTTCATGCTAGTTGCTGCTTCTTCCATGGGAGATGATGTGCACTGGCTCCCCTCCGGAAGACCTCCATGGACGACCTATTGTTAACTTGTTATTGTGTTTGTATCAAATTCGATGGCAATGTTGTAGCCTACAGTTTGTGAAAAAATTAGTTATTTTATCTTGTGGAAAATCCAAGGTTAGATTGTACTGTTAGTGAGAAAATTAGCTTCCATCTGCTGTGCAAAATTGAGCTATTGCTGCTGTTTTTGTTGTACTGAACAATAGGTTCTTAGGGAGTGAAGAAATGCCTCTCATGCGTGTGAAAGATGTTGCTATGATGTTTAGTCGTATGTCTAGGTCGTAAATCATACTAGCAAAGATATGATGTGGTACTGTTTCAAATTTGTACTCCCTCCGTCCACAAAAGAATGAAATCCTGACTTTGTTCTAAGTCAAACTTTCGTAACTTTAACCAAGTTTATATCAAAATATATTAAAAGTTATGCTACCAAATTAGTATCATTAGATTCGTGTTGAAATGTATTTTCATATCATACATAATTGATATCATAAATGTTATTACATTTCTATATAAATTTAGTCACATTTACGATAGTTTGACTTAGGACAAACTCAGAATTTCATTCTTTTGTGGACGGATGAAGTAAGAAATTGAGGTTGTGCTTCCAATTTGTGTCTCCAATAAAATTATATTTACTATAATTCAGCATTAATTAGATTCAACCTATAAAGAGTGGGATTTTTTGCCATAGGGGGCTCTGGCCCCTCCCCCCTCCCTGTCTCCGCCTCTGTTGGTTGCCTTGTTGGATTGGACGAGGCAGATAGATACGTGTGCGGACGGACGGGAGCGTAGCTGCAAACCGGCGGAGGGACGGACGGGACAGATGAGGACGAGGCCGACGCGCTCTTCCGTCCGTCCCTCCAAGGTCCAAAGGCTAAAAGAACGGGAGTGAGAAAAGAAAAAACGCTCCGGCGGCTGGCTGATGCTGATCCGCGCGCGTAAGTGAAAAAGGCCTTTCGAAGAAAAATGTTTTGGTTCGTTTGATATATGTGAACACGGTGGGAACCGGATGCCCCGCCGGCCGGGACATCGACGGCGGAGGCGTGTCGGGAGGCGGCGCGCGGCCGGCGAGGGAAGCAGGAGGGGATTCGGATAGCCGCTCCGCTTCAGTGCTCCATTGCGCAGAGCGCTTTTGGCAGCGCGGACGGCGACTCGGCTGGTCGGCTCGCTCTCGATCGGAATAATCCATCCGTCGCTCCAGGCGGCGGCAGGAAAAGAGTCCCCTGGTGGCCTGGTCCCTCCATCGCCTCCGATTCGATCTCCATCCATGCAGCTACAGAGTAGCTAGCAAAGCGGCGGCGCACCGCGCTCGCATGCTGGCGCCGGGCGGGATGACGTGACGGCGCATGACCGTTCCGCCATGGAACCGAACGTGGTGATGTGATCTGCTGCATGGGTTTGGTTGGTCATCAGCTACTGTTTTTTGCACGGGTTTACTTGACCTTTTTTAGATGCATGCATGCATGGCACGGCTCCATCGATCCGTTCTTGAGCAAGCTGATTAGACCTGTGTTGTTTCTCTGCCGCTTGCCGACACCGTGCTTTGCTCGCTCGTTCGGGGGGTTTTTGCCCACAGAGACAGCGCTGGGGACGCATCCGTGCCTCTGCGGCATGCGGAAAAGACCCGCGCGTAGTGCACAGGTCATCGGATACGCCGGTCTTGATTATGAGCGAGATTGAGGTTTATTAATACAGTAGTTAATCTGCCGCTGGGCCCGGAGCCGGAGGCGATGGTACGGTGCCGACCGATATATGCAATTGCAAAATGCCGAGTGCGCTATCTGTTCAAGTGCTTATCATTACCAGCCTCTGCAAGATAAGGATCGATTCCAACATAATCTCTGCTAGCTATAGTACTATAATAATGGTCCATCTTTCGCATCGCAAACTCGGTGGGGCCGATCGAACTTAGACTATTCTTTTTCTTGGGGGTTTTGAGAAGTAAGAAGTACAAGCTAACACAGTCGATGATTACCGGTAGTCGCACTAGCGCTCATACAGGGTGCCAAAAGCTTGGGATTAATCCTAGAAAAAAGATTGGGATTAATACCTTTCTTCCTGCGTCGCGCCCGGCCGCCTTTTGATGACGCACGCCCGGCGGAAGCCCCGACGATCCAATCATCAGCATATAATAACACAGGATAACAGCGAGTAAAACGTTGCCGTTGCAGCAGGTTTTCCTCTGTCGCGTTCGTGCTCCTAGCTGACTCACATCGCACGACGAACGGATTAACCCCTACGCAACGCAAGCGAAAACAAGAATGGTTTTGAGGGTCCCACATGTCAGCGACAGTAGTCCGTCTGCAGCGGAGGATCTAGTTCCAGTTTTGAGGTTCCCAACTGCCTGGCTAACTTTGGGAGTGACTACAGCTCCACTGTGTGTTGTTTTAGACCTGTCTCTCTCTGTTGTGACGCCTAGGGTACATGTCTGAACATCTTCGCGTCCATCCACCCCCTCCTTTTCACGTTTTTACCCTAATTCGGCCCATTGGCCCACGCCGCCTCCCTCTCCTCTCCTTGCTCCTCCTTCCTTGCTTTGCTTCCTCCCAATGTGTCGCCAGGCCTCGCCGCCTCCTCCGTTGTCACGTCCTCCTCCACGCGCCGCCGCCGCCATCCCCTTCGGGTTCGGGGTGGAGACGCCGCTCGCCGCCGCCTTGCTCTCCTCCCCCTCCGGCCTTAGAGGGATGACCGAGGGAGGCAGGACGGCCTGGCGGTGGTGGTGGCTAAGGCCGGCGGCGAGAGCGCCATCGGCCGAGCGGGGCAAGATGGCGGTTGGCCCTGGGTGGGGCGGGGGAGCTCCACGGGAGGACGGGGATGGCGGTCGGCGGGTGGGGCGGTGCCGACACGCGAGAGGGGTGGCGGCCGCCAGGCGGGGAGGCGGCGGCGAGGGTGATGTTGCGCTGGTAGCCTCCCGGCGGCGGGGGTGGGATCGCGCCGGTGGCTGAGACGATGATGGCGGCATCGGCGGCAGGACTCGCGGGAGGAAAGAGAAGGAGCATGTGGGCTGGGACCGGATTGAGCCCAAATGGCCGAGCGGGGGAGCCGCGGCCCGTCCACCCAGGTGGAAGCGATGGCCCCATACATGTCTCCCGTTCGGTGTGTTGCATGACTGGAAACAAAAAAAAAAAAGAATCAGTTCATCAACGGCGTTATGGATCTGGCCCGTCGTCCTCCGCTGAATGCATCAATGATGATTCAAGGGCATGCACCAAGCCACCAATCCAAGCTCATCAAGCAGTGCATGTTACAACTTACACCAGCCGTGCATCTCGGACAGCCACCCCGCGCGTTCTCGCTGCTCGTGGCTGCCCCCCGCCTTTGCTTCAGACAGCAGGAAACGGCATCAAGTCGAGATGACAAAAAAAAAAGAAATGGGACGACAAAAAAACACACACAGAAATACCCTTTTTTTGGCAGCTAATCCGACATGGCCTGGCCCGGCCCGGCCCGGCCTAGCATTTACCTAGTGCCGGCCCAAGTGGCGAAACTAGCGGAAAATCTTCTTCACCGGAAGCGAACAGAGGCACGGCATTACGGCAAGCCCGCGACTCGCCACGCGGCCGGCAGAGCATCAGAGGCTCTCAGACTCAGAGGCCAGAGCCGTCTCGCTCGCCCGCGTCCGCGTCGCACCGCACCTTGGGCGCCACGCCGTAACCGCTGCCACCACCACAACTCCCCATCGGCGACCGCTCCGCTGCCTCGGCAAACGGCAACCCAGCCACGCACCTCTCGCTAGTCGGCCGTCGAACTCTGCGCGCTCGTTCAGCGCCTGCCTGCGCGCCATGGAGCTGCTGGTGCGGCTGCGCCCCGCGACGGCAGCGGCTGCCTCGCCCTCCTCCCCGCGCTCCTCGCTCCAGCTCCCGCGAGGCACCTCCGTTCCCGCCCCCTGCCGTCTCCGCCCCGGGTTCCCTTCGCTCCGCGCGGCTGCCGCGGCGGCCATCGCTGTGGAACCGGTACGTATTCCCTTGATTACTGTATAATACTCCGTCCGTCCACGAAAGAGTGAAATCCTAAGTTTATCCTAAGTCAAACTGTCGCAAGTTTGACCAAATTTATATAGAAATATAATAACATTTATGATATCAATTATGTATGATATGAAAATATATTTCAACACGAATCTAATGATACTAATTTTGGTAGCACAATTTTTAATATATTTTGATATAAATTTGGTTAAAGTTACGAAAATTTGATTTAGAACAAAGCCAGGATTTTATTTTTTTTGGACGGAGGGAGTACAAAGAAATTCTGTCTACCGTTGAGGCGTTGACTAGGGGTTTCCGGACTACCACGTGTTAGCGGCTATGCCATGCTGGCAGCGACTAGCTGCTACTAGGTCGATTAGCATGGATTTCTTCAGCGCGGTTGGTAATGGAGATCTTACTCCAATGTTTGAGGCTTCTTGGTGGTGGGCTTTAGTTGGCATTAGGTGCCGCTGGTCCGTATTTCTGGTACCAAGTTGCCGAGCCCTGTGGTACCTGCACACTAACTTGTCACGGTTCACACTCCACCAAACAGCTGCTGCATTGGACAATGAACAAGTTAAGTGGAAAACAGAGACTCTAATGTCTCCGACTTCTCATTTTCTGGGTGCTTGACTGCCTGCCCATTTATGCCGAAGCATGATGGCATCGCTAAATTTTAGTAGACCCTCCTTGCCTTTCTATCCGTTCTTCTAGGACGTTTGCTGTTCCTCCCTGAACCCTGACAATATAATCTTCCTTGTACCATGCAAACTGAAGAGCTCGCAATCTTCATGATGCCATCTTTTTACAGGAAACAAAAGAACAGCAGAATAGCATTATGGAAACTGAGGTGTTTGCCTGCCCTGTTTGCTATGAACCCTTGATAAGAAAAGGGCCGCCAGGCATAAACTTGTATGTCTTATGTTTCTGCTTATCTTTCAAGCAAATGTTTTGGCTGGATTGGCATTGATAATTCTTTTGGATTCCACATGCCCCAGGCCAGCAATCTACAGGTCGGGATTCAAGTGCTCAAAGTGCAACAAGTCATTTAGCAGCAAAGACATCTTCTTGGACCTCACTGTAACTGCAGGGACAAAAGAGTATAGTGAACAGAAGCCTGCTAGAACTGAGCTGTTCAGGAGTCCCCTTGTCTCGTTTCTGTATGAGAGGGGATGGCGTCAGAACTTCAATCGGAGTGGCTTCCCTGGTCTTGATGAAGAGGTACTTTTCTGCTAGATTGGTTCATCTTCAACTCCACTGTTTTACTGCACAATCAGTTAAAAAAACCTTTCCTCTGATTCAATATTTAATACATTTTAGACAGTAAGTACTTGGTGCACATTGTTTTTCTGTTGCAACAAAAGATCCTTTAATTCATAGACTCACAAATTGTTCATCTAGCAAAAATCTTCACACTCTTATACATGTCCCTCTTCTGATCTGCTGGTATTGTCAGTTTCAAATGGCTCAGGACTATTTCCAACCCGTTGCTGGTGGTATCCTTCTTGATGTCAGCTGTGGAAGTGGCTTGTTTACTAGGAAGTTTGCAAAATCTGGGACATACTCAGCTGTTATTGCTCTGGACTTCTCTGAGAATATGCTCCGCCAATGCTATGAGTTCATTAAGCAAGATGATACTCTCCTCAACTCGTAAGCTCTCTGTCCTCTTTTTTCTGAATCTTTTTTTCATACGTGTTGAGCTTTCCCTATAACAATGAAAGAAATGTCTCACATACTTCAAATTTGAAAAGTTCATTTAGGGTCATGGATATATATTAATAGTGGATTTGGGGCTGAATTAAGAGCCACAATAATTTTCCCATCCAATACTCACTTCATGCTCACAAACATGAACATGAATGTAAACAACAGTGCATGCATTATTGCTCCGAAGAGATTTTTTCACATCGAGCATTATAATGTTAGTTCCAGATCACTTGAACAATATACATAACTTTAGCACTAATCAAGAACTTTTGTTAGGATTATTCCAAAGATCAAGCCACAAAAATGATGGACTCTTATCCTCTTTTGGTTCTGCAGGAATCTAGCACTTGTGAGGGCAGATATTTCAAGGCTCCCGTTCGCTTCTTGTTCAGTTGATGCCATTCATGCTGGAGCTGCTATCCATTGTTGGCCCTCACCCTCTAACGCGGTACAATATCTTTCTCATTTGCACTTTTGATTTATGTTCATCTTTCGAAGGTTCAGATTTGTGTTGTTATGCCCCCATGTAACTGCAGAGTACTGCAACTGCTTACCTGAAAGTACTGCCCGTGTTATGAATAACAAATTTATAATCACATTTGATGATACCGAAAGGATTTCCTTAGTCCACCACAACTTTTCATCCCTTATAGATTCGTTTCCTGAGAAAGAAAACAACTGATTCATATCAACCATACTCTTACCTTCTCCGTTCAGACCATGTTGAAATTTCAAAATATATAGAAGCCTGGAAGGTCATTAATTGATATTGAATATTACTTACATTTTTCCATACATGTTGTCATCTGAATACGACATTGTAACTTGGTCAACTTGATAAATCAGAATTTAAATTGTAGCATTAGTGCACTGCAAAATAGAAATGGATATCCTCTCCTTAACTGCTGTCTAATTAAGTAATTATCAGGTAGCTGAAATAAGTCGTGTCTTGAGGCCTGGTGGAGTTTTTGTGGGAACAACATTCTTATCCTCTCCCAGAAACAATCCATTCTCCGTTGATGCACTAAGGCCGCTGAGACAGGTACTTGGCCATGTTTGCTAGTTATTGTCTTCTTAGCCGAGCTTATCTAATTTGCTGTGGCTTTTGCCACTATATGCTGCAGATCGTTGGACCAGTTAACACCAGCTACAACTACTTCACAGATGGAGAGCTAGAAGACTTGTGCAAATCCTGCGGCCTTGTTAACTACAGCAGTAAAGTTCAGAGGTCATTTATCATGTTCTCTGGCCAAAAGCCGTACTGAAGAAATCAATCCAACCTCAATTGGTCAATTGTTTCTTGAGGATCCTGGTAGAATACGTTTGCCACAAATACTTACGTCTCAAATAGAGAACAATGTGCATAGGGTTCATGTTTTCCGTATATAGATGTGTGCTCCTAAATGTATCCAGAGCAACGATTTATAGTACAAAAATACATCTCAACATTCTTGAGAATAAAATAAGCTATGAATGCACTACTTTTCTGTGAAGCAGCACTCATGACCTTCCCCTCTCTTCACTGTGCTTGACAAGCCTGTATAAGACTGCGCGTACGAAATCCTTGAATTCTATTGTTCCGCATAACTGCACGGTAAACTGTGCTAGTTCCTTTTCAAAACGGAGACAAAACACAAATACACAATCGGAGTCCGTTTCGCTCTATCTTTGCCGAGGGACTCCGAGAGTCCGAGTCTATTTGGTCTGGTACTCTGGTGTGCTGGGTGCCGATTCGGATTTCACCACTTGCATACAAGGCCCCAATAAAACGGGAGGCAGGGCACGCCCTCTTCACCCAAGCCAAAGAATACGCAGCGCTCAGCCATCAAGAGCATCAACAGCAAGACAGACGAACCACCACGTACGCGACGTCGACGGCACATCAACCATGGCGCGGATCACGTCGAAGCTGACTCTGCTCACGATCTTGCTCGCCGTCCTGCTGCTCCTGCCCGCCGCTGCGGCCGCCGTAGCCAAGGCCATCGACGCAAGCAATAGCCAGCGCCTGGGGTTGCCGGACGCGTTGGTCGGTCCTGAAAGCGTCGCGTAATTCATGGATGCCTGCCTCACTGCCTGAGGGGTTCATTCCTTGTCGGGCGGTTGCTGTCCGCGTGTAAAGCGAGCTATAGGTTGCCGGTTGCCATTGCCAGTTGCCAGCTGCCACAGAGGCACAGACACGAGTCTGTATTTTTTTTTTCTTTCTTGTGTCATTGTGTGTACCGATAAATAGAGCGAGGCATGTTTGGTGAAGTGTATATTCACATGATCATAGCCCATCATCATACACACGAGGGATCCACACCAGCAAAATGACACATCAATCTATTTATATATACTAGTAACTGCCCGTGCGTTGCAACGGGAGATATTAAAATTTCAAAGCGATATGTATATTGTCATGTAACAATATCCGAAATTGCAATTCTCTTTAGCCATATGGGAAGAAATAGTGCCTATATTCCTTTTCATAAGTCAGAAAGAAGGCTTGTATCCCCCCATCCATCCACCCACACCCGCAATAAAAGTGCGATGTGCTAACCATTACTTTTTATAATCATGGCTATCTCATAGTCGTACATACAAACACAATATACATGTTAATAATCATAGTAATACAACGAGTCAAGCTTGGGTGATCAAGTTGACAGACAGGTTTGTTCATCTGGAACCCTCCAGCGAGCATACACAATGTCCATGTTAGGGACGCCATCCAGGGTATTGGTACTTTGGCAGCGTTCCTCCTGTCAATTGTATTGAAATGAACTGTATTAAACTGAAATAAATCACACTTTACTAAACTGATAGTAATTAAGCTGATCTATACTCAGGTTAGGATTCAACAAATCAATAAGAAGAGGTCACTAAACCCTTTAACCTAGAAATCAGTAAACCTAGATGGAGTTAATCATTGTCTAGAAAAGGCTCAATTGTGACATGTAATTCCTCTGGTCTTTTACATTTGGCATCCAGTAAATCTAATACTACCTCAGACCTCAGTGGGTAATCTAATACTACCTCAGACCTCAGTGCTTTGACCCACGTCGGAACAAGTGAAATGCCTCCTAGTCAAAAACTGATTGCTTTGACCATTTTATCTAGACAATGGGGTTAATCTATTCAGTTTGCTAAGTAAATGCAAAGGGAAGGTATACTCGGATAACCATTTTGCTCCTTTCCTCTTCAACTAATGTCCTTCAAATAGCGAGTAGTCAAATGTGCATAATTTATTTAAACTGGGCGAGACCTTGAAACCTGACACAAAATTGTAGGTTTGTTCAGTTCAGCATTTCAGAGCTGCAAAGGAGGACGGGGCATGGTTTACAGTCCATTTATTTGTGTTGTGAAAGATAATTTGCACATGATTTGCCATATAAACCAAACATGCTAGATTGGTAATGCTCAGCTAATTGAAATAGTTTAGGATTCATAAAATTGATAGTTCTGAACTCAACAAATCAAAGACTCAGAGACAAGTATAATCTAGGAATCATAAAGGGATATATATTTCAATTGATTACTAAACAATGGTGAAGCATGACAAAGAGACCTTCGAGATATACATAGACACAATCTCTTCAAATTGAAATCAAAACAAATAAGATGATATGGAAATAAGCTAAAATCACTGAAGCCAAAACTAACGAAGAGGAACTACAATGGTTGTGAGAGAGCAGCAGAAGCAGTCATGAAGATGGTATTTGGACCAATTCTCTGATAGATGTTCAGTGAAAACACAGTGACAGTTCTGAGGCATGTATATATAGCACACAAAAACACATGTGAATAGAGATGGAAAATGAATTGTCTGTGCTCCATGTATTATTGGAATTGCTATGGTTTTCTTTGGTGCTCATATACAACTCAAGCTGATAATGTGAGGATGAAAATCGGTCCATTTTCCTTTTATTTGAGTATAAGCCAGTGGTGGCCCTTTTCTCTCTAAAGCCTAAGTTCTTGTGGCCAACAGTAATGATGGCTTCAGTTGCATTTCGAGCCACTTCTCCCATTATCAAGGGTTTACTATACCCCTGAAAATCTGGAGGCCAAAACTCCTCCTAAAGTAGAGGAGTGGTCCCTAAGCGAAAAATGCAGCCTGGTTGCTTCGCGGATTACATCTGAACATAGTTTCAGTGCTTATCAGAAAAGTTCAGAGTTACAGAAACAATGAGCTGCACATCTTCACAGAATTCACATTATTCATAGCAAGAGAAAAACTGAATCCACAGTTGATTGTTGTATTCAGATCAGAAAAAATTGAATAATATTTGCAAGCATTCACACAGCAAGCATCTAAGTTTTACCAGCAACCAACACATTACTGATTAATGGCAAGCTCTACTACTTTTGCATTATTGCAGTTGCCCTAAGATAACTGCAGTAGGAGGACTGATAGGAAATATGTGAACTGAACCCACAGTGGTGTGCCTTTCTGTCAGGGTTGCAATTAGAGCATGAAACAAATAACAAATACCAAAGAAACTGTAATTAGAGCACATACTAATACTAATCAAATTACAGAATGTGTTAATACTAATCAAATAGAGTGCAAGTCATTGGTTAAACCAAGGGCTAAACCCAATAGCCACCTCCTCTCTGTCTGTGTGCATATGAAGAGTGCCATGCACATCAGATCTGTTATTGGTAGCAGGCTTGTTGCAACGAGTGGTATGGGGAAATTTCTGGAACTTCATCTCTTCTAGGTGTTTGAGTACATACATATACTTGATACATACATGGGCCTCTTGGGCCTCTAACAAACTAATATACAGCCCAACACTCCCCCTCAAGATGGGCAATAGATGTCTATCATCCCCATCTTGTTACAAGCAGATACACACTCTTTTACTGCTAGGCCTTTTGTTAAACAGTCTGCTAACTGTTCACCTGAAGCTATATGATATAGTTTAAGTGTTCCGTCATCCAATCTTTCCTTAATAAAGAAGCGATCAATCTCCACATGCTTAGTTCTGTCATGTTGAACCGGATTATTAGCAATGTTTATTGCTGACTTGTTGTCACACCAGAGCCTCAAGGAGCCTTCCCATAGCTTCAGCTCAGACAATAAATTCTTTACCCATAGTATCTCACTTAGACACACGGACATGGCTCTATATTCTGCCTCTGCAGTTGATCAAGACACAACTGGTTGCTTTTTGCTCCTCCATGAGACAAGGTTTCCCCCAACAAATGTGCAATAGCCAGAGGTCGACCTCCTGTCGTCTAGACAACTTGCCCAATCTGCATCACAATAGCCTTCCACGTTTAGGTGATTATTTTTCTTAAACCATAGTCCTTTGCCGGGGCAACTCTTCAAATACCGCAAGACTCTGTAAGCTGCATCGATATGTCCAGTCCTAGGATCATGCATATATCTGCTTAACAATACAGCATATGTTATATCAGGCCTTGTATGGCATAGGTAAATCAAACGTCCCACAAGTCTTTGATATTTCTCTTTATCTACCGGGTCTCCAGACTGAGCACACAACTTATGATTTTGCTCAATAGGTGTAGGAGCGGGACGACATCCAAGCATACCCGTCTCATTTAGCAAATCCAACACGTACTTCCGTTGTGAAAGAACAATGCCTTTAGGGGATCTTGCTATCTCGATGCCCAGAAAGTATCGAAGTTGCCCTAAATCTTTGACTTCAAACTCTTTGCTTAGATTTTTCTTGAGCCGTTCTATTTTCAAAGTGTCATCTCCAATAATAATAATATCATCCACGTATACTGCTAGAATAGTAATATGATTACTAGAGTGACAATAAAATAAAGTGTGGTCTCCATTACACTGCTTATATCCCATGCCACACATGGCACGTCTGAATCTATCAAACCATGCCCTTGGTGACTGTTTCAGACCATATAAAGATTTCTTCAGTCTTAATACCTTTCCTTTGGTTTGAGCAGTAGCAAACCCAGGTGGAATTTCCATATAAACTTCCTCTTGAAGATCTCCATGCAAGAACGCATTCTTAACATCCAATTGGTACAATGGCCAATTAAAGTTAGCTGCACAAGAGATTAGTGTCCTCACCGTGCTCATCTTTGCAACTGGTGCAAATGTCTCATCATAATCAATTCCATAAGTTTGGCTATATCCTTTTGCCACCAATCTCGCCTTATACCTCTCTATCTTGCCATTGGGATTTTGTTTTACCGTATATACCCATTTGCAATTTACCACCTTCTTGCCCACAGGGATTGGTACAAGATCCCAAGTCTTATTCTTCTCAAGTGCAGCTAGCTCCTCAAGCATAGCTTCTTTCCACTTTGGATCCTGCTTTGCTTCTTTCCAATTTCTAGGAATCGCCACCACTTGTAGTGATGCTAAAAAGGCCTTGTAGGAAGGAGAAAGTGATTCATATGAGACATAATTAGCTATGTCATTCTCGTCATCTTCAAAACCATATCTAACTCGAGGTTTTCCAGCCTTGCTCCTTACTTCCTTTCTTAAAGCAATAGGCAAATTAATGCTAGGATCAGCATCTTCTCCCCCTGCCTCATTAGACTGATCAGCTTCCATTACTTGTGGTTGTTCTTCTAGCTGTTCCAACATTTGTGGTTGTTCCTCTAGCTGTTCCAACACCTGTGGTTGTTCCATCGGATGTGCTTCAACAGTTTTCTTTCTTCTAGTGTACACTTTCAATGGGCCTTTATATCTTATATCACTCACAGAATTGTGTTCACAAGGAGTTGGATTTGATTCACCAATCTCTGCCTCCATTCTTGGTTGAGAACTTGAACCACTAATCACTGCTTCCATTGTCTTTAGATTTTTCATAGTTGGAATATTTGTCACACCATTATTCTCCCCCTCTCGTCTAGCTTCATCTGATTCAACAGAATTGAACTCTGACATAAAACTCAAATCTGTCTTTTCTCCATAGAAGGGCTCAGACTCCCTAAATGTAACATCCATGCTCACAAATAGGCGGCGTTCACTCAGATTCCAACATTTATAGCCCTTCTGCATTGAAGAATACCCCACAAAGATGCACTTCACTGCACGTGGATCTAGCTTTCCCACGGAAGGTCTATGGTCTCTAACAAAACAGGTGCACCCAAATACCTTGAGCGGAACAATGAATTCATTCTTTCCAAACAATATTTCATGAGGAGTCTTCATATTAAGTACTCTTGATGGGATGCGATTAATAAGATAAGTAGCAGTCAAAACCGCCTCACTCCATAAGAATTTCGGAACATTCATCTTATACATCATCGATCGTGCTACTTCTAAGAGATGACGATTTTTCCTTTCAGCTACTCCATTTTGTAGAGGTGTGTCTGGACAAGAAGTTTGGTGTAATATTCCTTCAGCTGAAAGGAATGTAGCAAATTCATTATTAACATACTCTGTCCCGTTATCAGTTCTGATCATCCGAACTTGAGTATTGAACTGATTTTTAACACATGCACAAAAATCCTTAAAGCATTTAAGCACTTCATTCTTATGCTTCATGAGATATACCCATGTCATATGGGAATGACAGTCAATGAACGTCACAAAATACCTCATTCCACTAATAGAGACCACAGGGGATGTCCACACATCAGAATGAACTAATAAAAAAGGCAATGTACTTCGGAGTCCTCTACTAATATAGGAAGCTCTAGTATGCTTCCCATACTCACATGCATCACACACCAACTTGCTCTTGTCGACCTTGCTCATAATATCAGGAAAGGCTTTGCTCATAGTGTCAAATGACATATGACCCAACCGACAATGTTGAAGTATCACCCTGCCTTCTTCTTCACTCGTAACAACTGCCAAGGCACTTGAGGACTTAATAGTCCTCTATCCAAGAACCACAGACCATTACGTCTTATCCCACTCCCAAGCTTTTTTCCTGTTCTTCTATCTTCAATTAAGCAATTCTCTCGATCGAGAGTAACACGGCAATCCATGTGATCCACCAAAGCACTCAAGGATACTAGATTAACAGGAAAGGATGGAACATATAGAACGGATGATAGTGTAATCGATTGAGTGCATTTGACTGTACCCACACCTCTAATAGGCTGGGCAGTTCCATCAACAGTTTGAATTGTCTCATTATATGTGGATGGATATGTAGTAAATGATGCAAACTCACTAGATGCACCTGTGACATGTCTAGATGCACCTGAATCTAGTATCCAATTTGCATGAGGTGTACCTTTTTCAGGGCGAGCAAGGTTGATGAGATTGCCCAGCATAGTTGTTTTCTTCCTTTCCTTCAGAAAATTACACCCTTCCACGCTTTTATGCAAATGCTCCATCTCCTTCTTTCTATTCGATTCTTCTGTAATTGACATCTGTTCCAAAGTCCTCACCAGAAATAATTGAGCCATCTTTACAAGTTCCTTTGTTGTGAGAATTTCCGCCAACTTCTCAAACACCTTCTCAATTTTTCGGCTCCCTTCCACAACCTTGGCTTGGAGCATCTCAAGCTCCATCTTCACAGCAGCCATCTCATTCCCTGCCGCATCAGCCTCGGATTCCAATTCAAAGTTCCCAGCAACCGCCGTCGCGAGCTCGCCTTCCAACGAGCAGACCTTCGCCTTCATCTCCCCACTCGCAGCCTGAGCAGCGTCCAGCTGCTCTGAGGCCCGCGCTGCACGCCAGCTGATCTTGTCAGCATCCTCGGTGACCAAGCCCAGCCACATCCGGGCGTCCTGCTCCACGGCCTTGGCGAGGTCTAACTCTGCCACCACCGCCTCGTACTTGTGCTGAAGCTCCGCCTCTGTCCTGCCAGCCTGCATCTTGAGGGTCTCATTCTCCTCCGACTCGCCCATCTCTGGGTGCAGCTCCGAGCCCCTGGCCTCCAGTCCGGCGACCGCGGCCTCTAGCGCGGCTGCCCGCCTTGCTGCCACCGCCGCCTCGGTCTCCGCCGCGCGGAGCCGCTCCTAGACGCGCCCGCTCTCCTCGACCGCCTCCTGGAACCGCGCGTCTGCCTCTGCTTGCGCCCGAACCTCGACGTCTCCTGCGCAGGCGCCGCCTTGCTCCAACCCTTGGCGACGCACGCCTTCTTGGTCCGCGGCGCGCACCTCCGCGGCCACCTGCTCTACCGCCGCCGGCTCTGTCGTCTCCACGGCCATCGCCTCCTCCGCCGTGGATAGCTCGCCAAGGCCACCGCCGGCATCTGCGACGGCGCCATACAGTGCTGCGGCCACCGGTACACGAACCCCTTGCTGTCGTCCCCATCGCAGCAGCACCGTCTCAGCGTCTCCGGCCGGCAGGATCGCCTCCACCATTGGCTCTGACACCATGTTGCAACGAGTGGTATGGGGAAATTTCTGGAACTTCATCTCTTCGAGGTGTTTGAGTACATACATATACTTGATACATACATGGGCCTCTTGGGCCTCTAACAAACTAATATACAGCCCAACAAGGCCGCATATTCCTCTTTGTTGACTGTTAAGAGAGGAACCAAACTCGTATGATTGCCGACCATTGTTTTATTAGGCAACAGACTATAAGGTTGCTTGACAAACTTGACACACAAGAATTTGCGTAGGAGCAAATGAAAATTCATGATAGTGTTCTGGATGTTCGTGCTCAGCATACTATGCATGGAAATTACCACACCCATACCTGAACCTTGCATTTTTAGATAGTGCTTAGGATTAGATTTAGTTTCAGAGTTTTCCGAGAACTAAAAATGTAAAAAAAAAAAAATTAATAAGCAAACTTCCATTTACATTGTAGCAAAGGTACTAACCGTTTAATCACTCACTTTTTTTTACAATTCTAATTTTGTGAGCTAAAAAAATAAGGTTTGGCAACTGATTAAGGACAACATCTAGACATAACAGATTGCTTGACATTGGCCGTGTCATTTGGCACATTTGGCAGTTATCTTTAATGCAAAATGTAAACGCTGATTAAACACAGCTGATTGCATTGAACGCAGATGGCAGACCAACTACCATCAGGCATCATTATCAATCAAATCAAAACAAAGAACATTTGTGGATAATTAACTGATTAGCAATGCACGATTTCCATACCAGTGAGGCGGCACGCGGGGGTCTCTGCGTGAGCGTCGCGGGGCGGCAGGACGCTGGCGCGGTGGCGGAGAGAGCGGACGGTGGAGCGGGGCGGCGCGCGGGCATCGGACCTGGGCGTACGAGGCTGTACGGCGCGGCGGGAGTCCGTGTGGGAGAGAGGCCGCGGTGGCTCCGCTACCGGAGGAGGCCATTGAGGAGTGGCCACGGTGGCCCTGCTACTGGAGGAGACCGTTGAGGAGCGGCCACGGTGGCCCCGCTGCCGGAGAAGGAGGAGGAGGTCGACGAGGGGCCGTGCCGGATCTACAGAGAGGGAGGACGTGGGCGAGGGCGGCAGCCTGCTGGGGGGCCGTGGCGGTCCCAGCGGCAGGTGGGGGCGCGAGCACGTGGGCGGCGCGCTGGCGAGGGATGGAGGGTGGCGTCGGTGAAGTTGCAGAAGGTGGGGCGGCACGACAGCGAGGGAGAGAAGCGGTGCGGGGCCGGGGTGAGACCGCGGGAGGGAGGCGACGGACCGACGGAGCGACGGAAACAGGAAGGTTGGAACACTATGAATTGCGAACGCGCTGATAGCGCGGTGGTAGCGCTCCCGTCGTGGAGCGTGCCCGCCCGGGTTTGATTCCCGTCTGGGACGACCCGGGTAAACTATGTGTGAGTGTGTATAGATACGTTAGGGAGTGAGTTATTCAGTAGGCGCGTTCTATACTGCTAAATAGTTTCACCTGCGTTTGAGCGTGCGGTCGGTGTGGATGTCCATTTCGAGTTTTACGTGAATAGCCAGTGCTCCTGACAATATTTCAAAAAAAAAAACACTATGAATTTTTAGAGGGGTAGAGAAGAGATGTGCACATATAGCTAATTGATTAACACATCAGTAGAAGCTACACCTACTAGCTACTTCATTAGCTTAATTATATATACGTAGAAGTATTACTTACTAGCCAACCGATCTGCATGTAGTTTAAACTGGAGATTGCACCATCTCCAAAATTGATAACCCAAAAGCTGGACTGGCTAAATTGCTGAGGGCCCAGTGACAAACCGTAGACGTCCAACGTTGCTAGGAAGCCGTGGTAGTCACCAGCCCCAGGTTCTGTCACATGCACTGCATATACTATATATTAATTGATATATATAATTAGATATGATGACATATATGATTAATAATAATGATATATACTAGTATATAGACAATTTTGAAGTAAAAAAAGGAATGCTCCCGTATGCATATACTCCCTCCGTCCTAAAATATAGCATTTTCTGAGTTTGTCCTAAGTCAAACAATTCTAACTTCAACAAATTTCTAACTTTGACAAATTTATAGAAGACAACAACAATATTTATGATATCAAATTAGCACGATTAGAGTCATTATACACTATATTTATATGATTTACTTCTTTGATGTGATAAATGCCAATAATTGTTTCTATAAACTTGGTCAAAGTTAGGATTGTTTGACTTATAGCAAATCCAGGAAATGATATATTCTAGGATGGAGGGGATATATACTAGTATCGATCCCTGTGTACAGTTGTAAAAATTGGCTCAAATTAGCAAACAATCATATTATTGATCCCAAAATTAAACCAGCAATATAAAAGACATTTTATTCATGCCAAAGCTACACCATGAGCATTTTAACCAAGTATAGTAAAAGCAAACTATATAACTCATGATTTTGCCTCAATACATGTCATGATTAATTTGGCTAGTGATATTCACTTTGGACTAGGTTAGGGGGCAGAACCTTGCAGTCTTGGGGCCAACTAATCTGAGAGCAAATTCTTTAACATCATCATATGTTGATGTACAAGTAGAGAGATGGCAGCACACGTCGGCGGCTGGGTCTCCCCATCGCGCCCTCCGTACGCGCTGGACCGCGTCGTGCCCGGGAAGGACGGAGAAGCAGTCGAGCAGCGCCGCCGCCGTCCCCGAGAGCAAGAGGGGATCAGGGAGCCAGGGCAAAATGCCCTTACGTGCACCTGTCGGGCTGCTTGGCCTTGGGCCTTGCAGTGGCCCAACAATTGCACCTCTTCCCTTTTAATTTTCTAGAAATTTTCTTATTTCAAATTTGATCATAATCTCAAACTCAAAATGTAGATAAACAACCCACAAAATTCCAACAAGTACGTACATAGTCTCCTGCTTTGGCCGTACCAAAATGACCATCAGCTAGCAGTGTTGCTGGAACTGGACCCTCGTCCAGTCCAGCCGGTCAAGTTGATGGCCGACGACATACGCAACACGACATTTGCTGCCTGTGTCTTTGCCATATCATGATCCACAGAAACCTGCATGTACATACATTCAACCAATAAATAAATAACAAATCTTTGCACTATGAATCTTAAGTAAATAAATAATAAATGGAAGATGGAAGCACGCATTAGACGACCGAGCGATTTTCAAACAAAATAAAGAAATGGTGACTAAATGTGCCGACTACTAGCTAGGAAATTAAACCATACCACTTGGTAGCTTGTTTGGTTCAAGAACCGGCGGCCAGCGCAGAATCCTGTGGGGGCATCAATCAAAAAGGAGCAAATAGCCACAAGAAGAAGCACAAGCACATCCTCTCCATCGCAACCTTATATCGCTGGATATGCCTTTGTTTGTTAATTTGAGGAGCATACGCAGCATATATATAGACAGGGCAAGTTCTCACATATATCGCTAGTGGTACAGATAGGAAGGCCAAAGCACAATAATTCCACGCTCCTTAAAAACTGAATTTAATGCTGAATATACTATCACTATGATATATTCCAATTAAATTCCAATTAAATTCTCAAAAAACATATAGATGATCGAATCCCATGCACAAAAAATCTTTACTATTATTTTTCCAATTAATGCATGCAGCACCTTTATACCATTATTATTCCTCATATATCACTAGGTCTATACCCGTGCGTTGCTACGGAAAAATAAAACGAATGCCAATATTACTCCGCACACAAAATTAATCCATAACATTGAAAATTTATAACATTGAGTTCAAATATAAAAAAGCAAGTTCATGTTATGAGAACAATGTAGCAATGTTGAATATAAGTTTATGACATCAAATTTATTTATCCAAAATATGACTAAGATACCCACACACAAGTATAAAGATTTTAAATCGATGTGAGTTCCCGTCATACGAGAGGCTAATAAAAAAGTTCCTCCGCAATGTCCAGCCATCCTGCACATAAGTCAGATATCAGTAAACAGTAAATACATACTAAGCGCATCTTCTCATATTGTATAAATAAAAAAGTTTTATAATCATGTCTATAGAGCATTATGCTCATCGTGAAGCCTGATGCTAGGTCTTCCATGCTACATGCAGAGATAGTCCGATAAAAGTTCTAGAACAAATTAAAATGTCAGCTATTTAATAAAATAACATTTATATCTTTTCTACATTTATTGCTTAGAGAACGATTACATGTCTTTGTTTTTTGCAATACAGGCTAGAGTTAAAGTTCGCCAGTTAAAAATATCTAGCCCCATCCAGGGTTTGCTACTCTCGTTGTTCGCATGAAGTATGAAGCAATATGGATAATTCTATGAACATACCTCTTGTATGGCATACAGTGAAAGTAATCTTCAGCAACGATAGGGAAAAGCCAGTTGTGGATCATGGTAAAAAAAAGGGATTATTAGAAACTCACTAATTCACTCTTAAGAGGAAATTAAGCTACATGGGTTCATTCCGAAGCTTCAACTACATGAATAATACAGTATATATTTATGTATCCCTCTGCGCATCTACCAACACAGAAGCGCGGGGCACCAACTAAAGGACCTTATCAGAAAGCGTGAGGTAAAAGTAAAACCGGCCCTCCTCTCTGAACACAAAAACAACATTATTCAGACCAGAGGATTGCGACGGCTCTAAACCCTAACTGTCAACAACTTATGAAACAAACGTAAACTCCGACCTCCTTCTTCAGTATCCTCAAGTGTGATCAGGATTCAGAACCCCCTTTCTGGCCCAGCCTCCTCCCCCTATGTACAGTTAATTATCAGGTTAGCGCGCTAGATCGATGTGAAGATTGCAGCCAGAGACGAGGTCAGGCCATCAGGCGTCCGCCGGGAGGTTGAGGTCAGGGAGCACGAAGTCATTCTGGGAGTCACCATGCTCGGCTGCACGCTGACGTTCGTCAGGTTTTGGCTTCTTCCCCTTGGTCTCCGCGGAGATTACCCCGTTTAGCTTACCAGAATGATCGAGCCTTGTCTGCAAATGGGTCAAACAAATCTATTATATTAATAAGGGAATGTTAAAAGAAGCCACCACGTTTGCCGAGAGGACCAAGAAATTTCCACGTTAATCGGAAAAAAGAAAAGCCCTCTACCGTCGGATTTTATGAACATCTAACGGTCCTAGAAATTACTACGTTAATCGAAAAAGAAAAATTCTCCACTGTTGGATTTTACCTAGAAATTACTACGTTAATTGAAAAAAAAATTCTCCACCATTGGATTTTATGAACATCTATCGGTCTATATTAATTTACACAGAAATTCCCACGTTAATCGGAAAAAAGAAAAACCCTTCACCGTCGGATTTTATGAACATCTAACGGTCTATTTTAAACCTAGAAATTACTACGTTAATTGAAAAAGAAAAATTCTCCACCGTTGGATTTTATGAACATCTAACGGTCTATATTAATTTACACATTAAATATAACTAGAAAAACAAAAAGATCTCCCGTTATTGCCAAATACAACTAAATATTTCCTAAACAATCTACGTGCATGGTCCTCGCATCAATCTAGCATCGTTCATGACTATCCGTTGAGGAGTCCTGTCCGTTTTCCAATTCCAAACAATCACCGTCTGTCCAGGAGTCCGGTGCGTTTTCTAATCCTAAGCCATCATCGTCCAGGGACTTCGGTACGAAAGAATCACAACACCAAAAATAAACATGTTAATGTGTAGTGGGTTGTCCATGAGTATGTAGGACCTGCATCGTCTTATAATTGTCTAAGTTCCTAAGCCCTAACAAAAGTCTAGAGATTACTAAGTGAGTCGATACTCTATTGCTCAATCCATCATTCAATAATGGGGCACGAGTTTAGTACTATCTTAATTTTTTAGTATTAATATCAAACCCTATTAATAAAGTGAGTGAAAGTATGCCTTAATTATAAGGGACATATGAACTTCTACTATTTTAATGCCCCATCGCCTCGATATATATGTCCCTCCCACATAGGCCAATAGGACTTGAGATCACTAATTAGTTATATCGTTAGATTTTTAGTGAGCATTTGATAATCTATTTCAAATACTAACAAAAGGAGAAAGATGTATATCGTTGGTTGTTATCATCCTCGACGATCTAAATGAATTCAAATATTTTTAATGGAGATAATAAAAATGTTTTGTATCAAATGATAAAGATCTAGATGAAACCCAGGATGCACTGTTATCTAGAGAAAAGCTGACGTGACCATCTTGGAAACTGAGAAATGAAGCTCTACTAGGAATGACCTAAGTACAGGATTGTTAAGAGCATAAATGTTCAATGTTACGAACATCTAGGTACCTAACGGTGTAAATTAATTAAGTATTTTATATCAAATAGAGGCAATAGAAAAAGAATGAATTTTGGAATAGAAAAAAGACAATCTCCAACGCCAATTATGAAAAAAACCATCTTCTATACCAAGGCTTCAAATGACCTACAATGGGTGTATAGTGGACCTAAGTTATAACTATAGAGATATACTTTATCATAAATTGCTAGCAAAGAAAAATAATATATATTGCAAAAAAAAATTAAAAATATTTGCTCATTTATTTTTCAATTTATATGATTTAAAAATAAGGTTTTAAAAACAAAGGTGATATGACGTACCTATATGGATATACCTTAAAATAAAGAAAAAAATACAATAGCAAAAGGCTTCAAATGACCTACAATGGGTGTATAGTGGACCTAAGTTATAAGAACGGAGATAAACTTTATCATAAATTGCTAGCAAAGAAAAATAGTACATATTGCAAAAGACTTTAAAATTTTTTGCTCATTTATTTTTTCAATTTATATGATTTAAAAATAAGGTTTTAAAAACAAAGTTGATATAATGTACCTAAATGGATATACCTTAAAATAAAAAAAATACAATAGCAAAACGAACACTAAGAAGAAGAAAAACGAAAGCAATTGGTCTGTACTTCAATATGACAGTGTCCACTATACTAATGCTTAGTTCTCTTCGGAGTATTGTCATAGAGCGGCCTTCCACAAAACAATTCTACATAAAGCCCAACGCTTGGATCTATGAGGTGGACGACCTGTTTGGTGAAACTCTCACATATCATGAAACTCTCTTTCTCTACAGAACTACCCTCCTCACCAAATATACTGATGTGTTATATGTTATTTAATAAGAAGAAAACTCACTAAGAATGCCCTAAGTAGAATTTAAGGAGCCAGATTTTTTTTACCATAATCCACGATTCATCGATAATGGCATCAAGCCTTCCACCGAACCTCAAGGATTATGCATTTTTAATTAATTGGTGCATCAAGTTTGGATCAATCAATTAGCTTATCAACTGTAAGGAATGATGAGGCTAAAAAAATCTAGAAAAATGATAATATCACTAATTATAGAATATCAAATTAATTAGTTTGTCCTAGCGAAAATGCAACAAAAAAATTATACAATAATAACAAGGGTTTTCAACAAAAAGCTATGTCTAAAATTGAAATAGTACGCGTCATAACCTCGCATTCGGACTTTCTTCTAAATGAAGCTCATCGACATTGTGTGGACAAGTCCTATAATCGTGGAGCATGGCCAACAAAGCCAATGTCATCTAACACGGGTTTCTCACGAGATACAACAATAAAAAAGCATGAGTTGCTCAATTAATCCTCGACCAATGTGGCAATATAAGCTGTCAATATGTCCCAACTTTTACAGTGGTCCTAAGGCTGTCTCTAGCAGAGAGCGTCTATATGGTTGCCTATAGTACAAAAACAATGTTGTACTACGCTATAGACAGGGTGAAGTTTAAAATAGGCAAAGGGGATAGACGCTCTGTTGGAGACAACCTAAGCCCATATTGTGGCTCACCTACACTAGCCCATCAATCCCTACTATGGTCGTCCCACTTCAGGTTACTCTTCATTACTTCAATCGCAACATTAGGGCCATTTTATTGTTTATGGTTACAATAGACACACTAAAGGCTTTAATAGAATAATGTGAGTTTTTATAGTTATTTTAACCATGTTTTTATCCATCCATGTTGGGAGAGATGATGAATCTAGACACATACACAACACCTTCATTGGACAATGAAAAAAATCTATTTCCAAAGCTAAAAGAAACTATATTTTGCAACGTGAGGGTGCATTTTTTTTAGATTGTTCACTGCTCTCTATGTTTCATATTTTAATCAACTTATATTTGTATTAACTCAAAATATTAATATTAGCATTATGTCAATAATAAATAGGTAGATTAGAAAGAAATCCATTGAAGAATTATTAAAACTAATTTGATACATAAATGTATAAATGTCATCGCCCTTTTCTAAAAATTTGTCTGAAGTTATAGAAGTTGGCTTAGGTCAAAGATGCTGGTAAATAATATTTAAAACAGATTAACTATAATAAAAACTATTCTTACTATTTTGAATAACCAAATCACACCGCTTCAGGGTTAATAGTTTATTCATCAATTGTAATCAATTGTAAAACACCTTACCATGCCAGATATCATACAAATTATGACAATCTAAATGGTAGATAGAATTTACGCTATAAATTAAAAATATCAATAATTTGGATTTTATAAAATAACAATAAAAAGGCCAACAAAAATAGAAAATATTAGATTTTAAGCAAAACTAAAATAAAAAAAACTAGCTACCCACGCAATTTTGCGTGGGCCACCTTGCTAGTTTGTCAGATATCATAGTAGCTAACTCTGCACACGAATGAGCGAATGAGCATATATAACAGTAATGCGCTACACTCAAAACCAAGTGACGGCCTATTTATTTGAACACTGTCATTTTCTTGTGACGGCTCAAATTAAAGGCCCAACGAGGCCGGCACCGCGATGAATGCGCTAGGAATTGAACCTCCTGAAGCAGGACCCAACAGAATGAACAGATCCAGGATGTCCGCCATCACAGTGTTTGTACACATGCACCGGCCTGGCCAGTGCACACACCATACCCTGTCATTTTAGCTGGGAGTGGCCCGGTTGGTTGGCTGCCAAGATCAACCCAAATGGACTGAAGGCGCGTGTACTGTCCAAGTCCAACCAAGCACAGCAAAGATCACGGAGCACATCGGAGCACTGGAACACAGTACCCCGCACAGCGCCGCAAGGACAGGGCACCGCAAATAATAATCGATCCCGGGATTGCGGGTTCCGGTGCAGATGCGCCGGCCAGCCTCCTGCTCCTGCTTGGTTGGTGGGATCGGCAGGCAGCTTGGTGTGGTGGTGTTCTTTATTGGCAAAGATTCCAGGAAGCGTACGGGCAGCAGCAGAGCTGGAGTAGAACGAAGGAGCGTGCGTGAACAGTCGTCCTAACACCTAGCTGCGTCGGTTGCGGCCAGTGGGTAGTGCGGGCCGGCAGAGTGTCCCCAACAACGTCGGTTCTCCATGGTACGTAACACCATGCGCAGTGGATTAGATAAATGGACTGTCTATATACTGTAGCGACACTGTTCACAAAAATAGTTAAAATAGTAAATACACAATGCATTTACACATCCTGCTGCATATAGTCTAAGCAAAGCGTGCCCATTGCCCAAGCTTCTGCAACATGTGCTGATGTGCAGGCAGTTTGGTCAGAAGCTAGTTTATGGCTGAGCTTAGTAGCCTATTACGACTACCATTTTTTTTTTTTTTTGAACTTACTTACTGCGAGTACTCGAGTGAGAAGCTTCAGACTTCCTCCAAGGAAGCAGAAATCTGCCACATGCAGATGCAAGCTCCATCTGACCACCGCTTTTGTAAATAAGGTCTTCCTATAGAAAACTCCAAGTTGCCTAAAACCAACGGCCGGACGTTTGTCCAATGCCCGGGCGATGCACGTAGGCTCCTATAATCAATAAACGGGTCCAGGTATGTATCGGCATCTCTAGGAGATCGAGGAGCTCGGGATAGTCAGCCAGCGTGCGCCGCACATCAGCACCCCCCTTGGACAGCACGACACGCATCCCCGTGCCCACACACTCCTTTGCTGGCAGTCATCACTCATCACGGGTGAATAACACTCTTAAGCATATGATCATCAGGAGGTGCATTTGTACTGTTTACAGTGCGCAATCTTCACTGTGTGTACAGTGTACAGACAACGTTTTTTACATTCTTTTCCACCCCTGGTGACCATGTCTAAAACACAACAACGGAGATGGGCAAGCGGCATCGTGTCTGAATTAGAAAAACGAGCCGCTGCAGGTGGGACCAGCACTCCACCTGGACCCCACGAGCGGACACAGAGATACGGTTCACCGCGTTCTGGCTAGGCCATTAACCAGGGAATCCCAAAGTCAAAAGGCACGGAGGTTGACATCTAATCCTTCGCCGCTGCTAGAGGCTTATCAGCATCGCTATCCGTTTTGCCAAGGACGACAGTTGTTGAGAAACGGGGCTCTCCGCCAACCGAACCCATTGACACGCCGTGGCACTTGTTCTAGGAACAGCCTCCGAATCAAGGCATCGAAGAGGGCTTTAAAAAAATACGACTGTCAGAGCGCACGATGATTCTTTGTGACTTGGGAGACTCTTCAGAACCTCTAATCTTAGTACCAGTTGCAGTTTAGAAAAGTTTTTTTTGCTATATCACTTGTGCTTTAAGCTACACCAACTGCTGAACCATTTTTTTCCCCTCCCTTTCGTTGTTTATATGTGCACCTCCATCCGTCCCCAACGACGTGGGAACATGTACTATCTTGGATGATGCCAGATCAGCTATAGAAAGGGAAGTGGTTCAAAGATTGTTCTGATCGTGGCACTGACCTCTAGCTTGCTGTTCTCCTTGGACAGCCCCGCGCAAGCCCTCTGCAGCGCCTTCATCTCCTGCTTTTACAGGGAAAAAAAAAACATGTCAGAAAATCAAGAACAGACATTGTCCAAGGCTCAACATGTACACACGCGGTTAACGAATTCTCGTTTTCAGATCTTGACCTCGCGGAGGGCGTCGTTCTCCGCCGACAGCGACCGCACCATCTGCTGGATCTCCGGGAGCCTCTGCAAACCAAACAAGCAAGGGCAATGGTGTAAAAGTCTAGCCCAGGAACAAACAGAACAGATGCGTGGCGAGCCCGGCTTTTGTTTAAACGTGAAGCATGGTCTTTTTGGTCGCGGGGACAGCAGGCGATGATGATGAGGTGCGTCTCAACTTTCCGGGCAGGCGGCCTTTTGACGCTTTTGTCCTCAGATGCCATGCCATGCCTTGCCCCCAGATGCCACTTTTGCCGCCTCCCTGCTCCTCTTCCCTTCCAATGGCAGGGCTCCCGGGCTGCGCCCTTCTCCCGCCAGGAAATGTGCCAGCACCGCTTTTATTCCAGCCTACGCTACGTACCACTGGATTCAAACAGCCTTTGCACTACCACCACTGGGTGTGTCAGTGTGTGAGTGAGCGAGTGAGACACTGACCAGTGAGTGACCAGGGTGGTGTTTAGAATCCCTGAAAACTGGCACTGTTCTGAACTGAAAAGCACTGTAGCATTTTTCGTTTGTTTATGGTAAATATTATCCTACCATGGTCTAACTAGCCTCAAAAGATTCGTCTCGCAAAATACATCTAAACTGTACAATTATTTTTTTATTTCATCTACATTTAGTACTCCATACATGTGCCGGCATTTTGATGTAATGAAAAATCTTCTTTTTACATAGTAGAATTTGGGAAAAAAAATTTGGATCTAAACAGGGTCCAGGTCGCCGTGCCAAAGTCAGGCAGACCTTTTGCCTGGCCGGCCGGCCGGCCTGTGCTGAACTACGGATCTGCTGACGCCGTGAGTATCGTGGTGGGAGGGGACGCGGTCGGCACAAGGTTGGTGAAGCGAAGAAACGCATTCAAGGTTCAGACGAACATAAAAGCGACCGTCGTCCATCGCTCGCTTTTGCCCCTCCCTCCGCCACGGCGAGTGGCACTGAAGCCAGTAGGCCGCCCACTCGGTCTGCCCGTGATGGCTACACTTGCATGCATGTGCTGTTTGGGGTCGCGCGGGGAGGGGATCGGAGAAATTTTTAACAAGCAGCACGCCTACCAGGGAGGAGAGGAGGACCCGAAAGAGCTTACCATCTTCTTCCGCGCGCGCTGCTGCTGTCCGGCGGCGGCGGGACGAGGCGGCGGCACCGGGAGGATGGCGCGCCGTCCGGCGAGGCCACCCACCTGCAGGAGGAAAAAAAAAAGCATGTGTGCATGGTTAGTTCAGATGCTGGTGGTAGACTAGAGTACTGGAGCGGTGGCAGCTAGCCGCGGGGACAGAGACAGACAGCACGGACCACTAGCTAGGTTCACTAGAGTAGAGGCAGAGCCAACCATGGCGGAAGAGAAAAAAAAAAAAGTCCAGCCAACAACAGCAGGCGTCGAAAGCAACACGGGACGCATGTTCTTTGCACTCTCTTTTGGCCCTACTAGGTAGGAGCAGTAGCATGGGGTGAGCGCGGCTACTGCACACTACAGAGAAGGAAGCACCTGCCCAACTCCTACCAAGATTGCAAGTTCCAGCTGATGCATGCCTGCGCCGCATCTCGAATTCTCGATCGATGAGGCAAGGCGACCACATGAAGCACGTTATGGGGTTGGAGGGAGGAGAGGAGGCGTGGACACCAATTCAAAGCACACGGGAGGACAGGCGACCTGTTCTGTTCATCCACTCATCCGTCCGTCAGTCGGGCTCATCTGTCCGTAATAATCAATGAGCAAATCGCGTTCCAAAATCCTACTGTACTAGTAGTTTTTTTTTTTTATAATCCGAGCTCCCGCGCTGTCATGCAGGCCCCGCATGCCACGCGGACACGTGGCAGTGCCCGAGTGGACAGATCGCGTGCTGCGCCTGCGTGTGTGGCGGCCGGCCACGTCCACGGCCATGCGGCGCCGACGCCAGTACGCCACCCGGGCTCGCGGCAGCCAGTAGGCGTCGCCCACGCGGCGCGGCGCGTCCCCGACGACGCCTACGCACCCGAGCGGCCCCGGTTTGACTGCGCTCCCGCACCGCGGCAGCGAGAGAGGGAAATAATGACCAAATTGCCCCAAGGAGCATTTTTAGGTCCCCGTTGGGGGCATGATGCGAGGGACAGTTTGGGGAGGGAGGGAGACAGCGGAGCGGCGGGAGCACGGAAGCCGCAACGACCGCGGGTCGTGGTTGGATGGAGTGGCCGAGACGAGTTGATGATGCAGATAGAGCCCCCACCCAACCCAACCCAACCCAACCCAACCGTGGTGTGGTGGATTGCCGCCGTCGGGGTCAACTACGGCGAGCAAACGGCAGGCGCACGTACGTACGTTACGGGCAGGCAGGCAGGCGGCGAATAGAATTCGATCGTCCACTGCTCGCTCCACCGAGTGGCAGAAAGCAGCAGCGACCACCGACCGCGAGTGGAAATCCGACGGAGGGAGGGTGGCGGGAGATCCGTGAGGCATCCGACGACCGCACCACGGCGTCGGTCTCTTTTCAATCACTGCCCGGAATCACCATGCATGCCCCCAAAGGCAGGGGACGGTGGTGAGCAAGCGGGAAAAAGCGGGAGGTCGGGGCAGGAAAAGCGATGTGTCATCGGCAAGTCATCCTCGTGCTGCTGACGCGGAGGGGCAGTTTCGTCCGGCCGCGCCCGCCCCCCCGTCGAGCCTGGCAGCGGAGGCGGAAAGCAACCAACCGCCCGCAACGCAACAGCGGGCGACCAAACCAACAGGAGACGGGGATGTGATTGTGAGGTAGGCGCGTGCGCACGCACGTAGGACGGTAGGAGTAGCAGTAGTGGGCTATTTACCTTGCTGGGCGCGGCGGGTGCGGGTGCCGCGGCGGCGGCGGGCTGGAACACGGCGACGGTGGGCGGCGCCGTTGTCGCCGCCGCCGGCTGATGGGAGGAGCAGAAGGCGCCGTCCTCGCCGCCGCTCGTGGACGCGCCGGAGCCGGAGCCCGAGCCGCCGCTGTAGTCGAGGGGCGACGCGGGGCTGCCGCGCGCGCCGCGCCTCGGCTTCTTCTTCTTCTTCGTCGTCGTCGTCGTCTCCTTGGCCGCCGCGGAGGCGTCGGCGTCGGCGTCGGCCTCGGCGGAGCCCGAGCGGGACGACCGCGTGCGCTTCCCGCGCGCCTCCGCGGGCCACGCCAGGCCCCCGGCCCGCGCGTCCTCGTCTCGGGCGCCGTCGCAGGCGGGCGGGAGCGGCTTGCGCCACGGCGGCGTCCAGCCCGCGAGGTCCGCGCCGCGGAGCGAGCAGATGATGTCCGCCGCCGTCGCGACCACCGCGCAGGCCTCCCCGTCCGCCGCCGTCATGGTAGCTGCCTCCCTCCGCGGCTGTGGTGGGCTGTGGCTGGGACTAGCCGAGGCGCCACCGAACTCCACCACCACCACTTGGAGCGGAGAGCGTGCAGAGAGGAGAGGGAGAGGGAGAGGGAGAGGAGGGAGGCGAGGGGGATGTGGGTGGGAGCGGTGGGAATGAGGGGGGCGTGGAGGCGAACGAAAGCCACGGCGTGGCGGCCCCCTTTTAAACGGCGGAATAAAAACCACTTAAAATAAGAACCCGCCCGGGCCCACCACCACCACCTCCCACCTCCCCCATACTACTACTGCTCGGCTGCACTCGCGCCACCACCTGCAGCAAGCAACGCGCCGCGCGCGGCGCCACGTCCACCCGCCGGGGCCCCCGCGGCCCGCCCACTTCCACGCGGGCCCGGGCGGTCCCGGACCCGCATGTCAGTGGGCAAGCGGTCGCGGTCGCGGTCGCGGTCGCGGTCGCGGTCGCGGGAGGCCGACGACAGGCGAGGCGGTGTGGGCCTCTCCGGCGCGCCTTCGGGTACCGCTCGGGGGGTGGAGAAAATGACGTGGTGAGCCCTGGGAGGCCGTGGTGTCAGCAGGAGAGACTAGAGAGAGGGGACTCGAGGGGTAGTTCCGTAAAAGCGAGGCGTAGGACGCAAGGTAAACGGGGCGAGCGAGCCGGAACGGACTGGAGTGGAGAGCGGGAGAGCGGGACGGGGAGGTGGCAGTGGGGTTTCCGTGTGGGCGTGGGCGTGCGCTGGCTAAAAAAGCGCCTGCCGGTGGCGTGGTGGCCTCTGGCCAGGTGGGGGGATTCGCCTCGCAAATCCGCCCCCGCCCCGCTTGTTTTGACGGAAAAAAAATGGGCTTGTGTGCGGTTGCTGTATTCTTGTTATTGCAACTTTCTTTGTTTTAATCCGCTGGTATAAATAATCCTGCTACGATGCTACGGGTGTGTTTAGATGGTTGAAAAAAACACTGTTCCGAACTGAAAAGCACTGTAGAATCACTGTAGCACTTTTCGTTTGTTTATGGTAAATATTGTCCTACTATGGTCTAATTAGGCTCAAAAGATTCGTCTCGCAAAGTACATCTAAACTGTGCAATTATTTTTTTATTTCATCTACATTTAGTATTCCATGCATGTGCCGGCATTTTGATGTGATGGAGAATCTTCTTTTTACATAGTGAATTTTGGGAGGAAATTGGAGTACTAAACAGGGCCTACGACAAAAGGCCACAGGCCACAACCGAATGAAAACGACAGCGGCTGTGTTTAGATCCAAAAAACATCCTCAAATTCCACTATGCAAAAAGAAGATTTCCCGTCACATCAAAATATCGGCACATGCATGGAGTACTAAATGTAGATGAAATAAAAAATTAATTGCACAGTTTAGATGTACTTTGCGAGACGAATCTTTTGAGCCTAGTTAGGTCATGGTAGGACAATTTTTACCACAAACAAACAAAAAATGCTACGTTATATTTTTCAGCGCTACAGTGTATTTCACCAAAAAAAATCTTTGAATCTAAACACAGCCAGCGACCAATGAACTCGGACGGCAGAAGGGGGCCCCGGCGCAGGCTCTGTGGTGCCTCTGCGGTCTTGGAAGTTGGAACTGACGAAAGTTCTGTGCGTCACCCACCCACCCTGCATGGCCGCCGGCCAGACGCCCAGACCATTGGATTTTCGTTGGTCGCTTCTGGGTCAGGTCAGCACCCGATCGATGTCTCCGTTTCTCCCTGTAATTTTCTCCGCACTCTCCGGCTCCTCTTCTTCTCGTTTTTGTTTTTTGGCTCTTTCGGCGAGAATCTGTGCCATCGGTGGCGTCTAAATCTGTGCCACTTCACGGCGTCCACTGCGGGCAGTGGTGGTACTAGTAGTAGTAGTTATCGCCGGTTCCCCTGTTCCTCTCGCGGAAGCTGGCCGCTATCGTCTCTGCCGTCGCTGTCGCCATGGATAAGGCAACAATGCGTCGGTCCACCTGGCCCCCTGGCCTGGCGTCGTCCCCATGTTGCTTTCGGCCCGCTGCTCTGCTCTGCAGCGCGGTGGTGTGTTTTTTTTTTTTAACTGTCTCTTATTTGGGTATAGTTGTAATATCTGTTCAATTCAAGTACTACTGCCTACACCACACGCACGCACCGGTGGTGCTCTTTTATCTAAGCGTGCGGTGGCGAGGGGGTGCAGGTGTTCGGTGACGCGCGTTGCCCAACCTGCCGCGTGGCTGTGCGAAACGCAGGACAAAGCGCCACCGCCTCTCACTCACTGCGATATGTGGAGCAAGACGGGCGGACAGCAAGTGCCCATATACTCCCAGTGCCTGGCAACCGGTTCCCAGCTCTGTGCCCATATACCGTAGGTAGGAGAATGCTCTGGCGTCGAATCCATCATCGCTGACGCGTGGAGTCGGGCCACACGTTATTGAAGACGGTGAGCAATATAAAGAGGATAGGATCTGAGACCGCAGTAGCCCCTTTTTTTGCAAAGGAGCACTGCCCTTCTTCCAGCACAGGTATTGTTTCTCTTCTCGTCTCGTCGCCCTCCTTTTCTGATGATTGATTGAAACGGGCGTTCGTTGATCGGCAGAGTTGGCCTAGTTGCCTCGCTTTGTTTGCGCCGGGCCAGGAAGCTTTTTTTTTCTTTTTGCAAGTATATGTGCTGGGACTGCTGCGTACTAGCTACTCTCCAAAGGCGAATTGGGCAAACAGTCAAACACGCTAACGCGTTCCGATCAAACCATCTTGAACTTCTACGAACAGTACAGGGCCAGGGGACTTCATCGTTTGTGCGGCCGGTGACGGTGAGTGCCTGAGTGGTTGCGTAGCACGTTCTGAAATGCTACGCGTGCCGCTTTCAGATGACACGCAAGGGGCCTTCTCTGTACGTGGAGATAATCAAGATTTTCTCGATTCTCACTTATTTAGTTCAAACCATAGCATGTCGCTTACATGAGAACCAGAAATAATCAAAATGTTTGACGGAATTCTGCTTATTTTCACCGTTAAACCGATTATAAGCAACAAACAGGGCCTAGGAGCCACCACGACGCCAACCGAGACTTGCTACTGAAAAAAAAAAAGGAGCCGCGGCTGCGGTTTATTTGCAGTGTATCCGCCTCCTGAGAAAACGAGATAAACATGCGGCGTCGGCGTCATAGCTTCATGGGCAGAGCATCGACCCATGCATCATGCATGCGTGCATCTCTGCAATCCTCCACTAGTCCACTTCCGGTCGTTCCACTCAAATCACGTCTGGCGCCGCTCACCGCTGTTCAGTTCGACGGGCCGGGGACCGGGGTTCCAGCATTGGGCGGGTCGTCCCTCGTGTCGGTGTCGCCCCACAAGACGCGTGAGCTAGAGAACCAGAGGCGATCGATGACCGGAGCTGTCCGCTGCTCCGTCAAGGATAGGTTGCATACTTGCATCCGTATGGACACAGTAGACATGCGAGCTCAGACTCAAAAGAGTAGTCAAACCCTTGACGCGGAGAAACCCTGTGAGCACGGTGTGCACTGGTGTGGCCCTGTGTTTCCTGGACAGAAAAGTAACTGCCTAATTTTGCTTATGTGGAAATGCTTGGATAAGGCCATTCCCAAGTGAGAGTTGATTTGAATTTTAGACAACATATCGTTATATATACTCCATCCGATTATTAATATATGCCGTTTTTAGCGCACATTGCACAAAAAAACGTCATATATTAATGACCAGATGGCGTATTTGGCGACATGGCAAGAGAGCTGTAAAGAGAGATTACAAAGTTTTATGGGAGATGAGAGAGTTCATCTAGTTTAGTGAAACACAAGGATATACCATCACCTAAATAAAAGCTGATGGCTTAATAAAGCTATCGCTTTAAGTTCCAAATTATTGTTTATTTTAGTCTTGTCCTAACTCCTAAGTCAAACTTCTTCAACTTTGATCAAGTAAAGATATATTCACATCTCTACAAGATCAAATAGATGCGCTAACTTAGAGTTGATGGCATATATGTTTGTCTCTTTTTTCTATAAAAATCATCAAAGTCAAAATCTTGGCTTAGAACAAACTTAGAGTGAATTATAATCTAATCAAAGGCGCACGCGACCCGAGGTGATGAAGGTAGAGGCGACGGTGGGCTTCTGAGCGGTCGATTAGCGAGCCTGGCCATCGTCGTCTCCTCTCGCCCCTGCACAACTGCACGCCTGCACCTCGCCCCTGGTGGCCCCGCCCACGAGCATGATGAGCATCGCGCCGCCTCCCTATTCGTGCGGGGGCCGGCCGCGGCTGCTTCGGCCCCGCGAGTGGCGGCCTCGCCCCCCCCCCCCCTCCATATGCGCCTGACGGCCGCGGCGGTGGTGAAGGAACCGGATCCGGCTGTGCGAGCCGGCCCGTGCGGAAGACGAGGCACATGCGGAGACGGCGCCCGCGTGGAGAAGGACCACAGGGATGGGTCGCCGTGGGAGGGGGCATGAGCTGCCGGTGGCCAACACTGTGATGCCCCTGGCATCTCAAAAGCCTTAACACGCAGTTAGAGACAAGCCAATACCGAATTAGGACTTAATGATGCATAGAAAGTAACATGGACTGGCTAGAGAAATCACTTAGTCAAAATTTTTTTTTAGGAGAATACGAAACTCTACGTGGTTTGGTTGTTTAAATCACCACCCACAAAATTTTTAGGCAAAACACCAAATACAAAAGTCGTAGTTCGGGATGATATCTTCGACTTTGATATTATGATCATCTTTGAAATCATATGTTATGAGGTTTAACAGTCAAGGCCAAATCAAACCAGAAGTTCCTTGGAAGGTGCCAATTGTGATCGTGAACAAATTTGGACCCTAATAAAACTTTTAGAATCATTAAGCAACTGAGCTCAGCCCCATTATCAAAGTTGTCGTACATACCGTGAACTCCGCTTTTGTTACCCTGAGCATGGTTTAAAGCTGCCTCTAACTATTTTAATTTTTGACCCCAAGTACCTCATGAAATCAGCCCCAAGTTAGTCCACAAGAAAGAAATTTCCCAAGTTGAATTTCAGCTCACTCCAAAATTTGAATCTGAAATTACTTTTGTTTTCACCATACAACTTCAAAATCTTCCTTTCTATGAAGTGAAATTAAACTTATCATCTTTTAAATGCACCTGGAGTGGAGGTGTTTAGACTTCATTTGAGTATTCAAAAGTTTGAAACAAGAAAGACTCTACTTAAACTAAAGCTGCAGTTTTACCAAACCCTCAACAATGTTTGTGCTTGTAATTCAAAATATGTGGTGATTCAAGCCAAACTTTATATACCAAACTTGTAGAAACTTTTATTAGGAACAACTTTGGTAATTGGGGTGTTGACATGCATAGTGATTTGCATAGTGTTTTGGGTCTTTTTCTGTCAACACATGAAATCTGTCCAAACCTGACCTGTGTAGTAAATTCAAATTTTCTTGGTCTTACAGCCATAATATTGAAATGGTTACATTGAGAAAGTTGTAGCTCATAAAATTCTGAACAAGATTGATATAAAACTCTTTGTATGATAGTGGTCACAAAATGGACTTTTAAAAATTTCTAAGCTAAGGGTTTCAGTTGGTCAAACCAGGGACAGCAAGCTAAATTCAAATTTAAACCACTTTGTTACACAGAACATGACACCATGGCTTTTGACAAAGTTGTAGATATAAAAGAGTACAACATTTCTTCCAATTGAAGTTTTCCCAAAATCGCCCTGTAGGTTGTTCAAAAACACGGTTTTAAAACGAGTGTCTCTGCAGTCAAACCTTCCTTTTCTATTTTTCAGCATTTTCGTTTTGCTTCGTCCCAATGACGTGTGGGGCCCGCCTGTCAGCCCGCGGAATCAGCCGAGACGCAAACCACCGTTGCCCCCGGTTTTGCAAAAACCACCTGCACCCCTCGCGAACCCGGTCCACTGGACCATCCTCTCATTGCCCCGCCCCGGCCCACCTGTCAGGGAGACCGGTCCATAGACCCGTTCCACCGCGCGGCCACCGGCCTCCTTCTCCTCTCCCGCTCACACACACGGCGCCCGGCGCCTGCGCGCGCCGCGCCGTGGCCGGCCGAGGCCGCGCCCCTGCCCGATCGCGCTAGAGCCCCCCCTTGCTTGAACTTGGACGCCTTCTCGGCGAGGTTCACCACGCCTCACTCCCTTAGCTCCCAGCTCCCTCACTCGCCCCTGCCCCTCCTGCTCACGCGGAGACGGCGCGCCGAGCCGCCATGGCCGTCTCGCGGCGAGCTCCTGCTCCGGCCGCCTCGAGCCACTACCGCCCCATCCACCTCGTGCACCGAGTTCGCGGCACCTCCCTCCACCGAATCCCCAAAGAGTCGACGTCGATTACGTTCCCCACCACCCTCTTCCACGGGTGAACGCCATGAACGCCGCCATGGCTACGAGAGTGCGAGCTCACGCGCCGGGTGCCTCCGGCCTTCTCCCTCCACGCCTTCCCCGTCACCACACCCGCGCGGCCCTCGTCCACCATCCCCGCTGCGCCTCGGCCCCTCCAGCGTCTCCTTCTCCCTCCCCAACCACGGCGCCGCCATGGCCAACGTGCCGAGCTCGACATCGCCGTGGAGGACCACATTCGAGCCCTCCCTGCACCCCCACTCCGCAACCGTCGGCCTCTACTCGTCCCCGCGCAGCTCACAAGCCCGACCCCGGCCACTACCGCCTCCTACCCCGCCGGATTGAACCGCCGCCGCCGCGTCCGCGCGCGCCACCGCCGCCTCCGGTTCACCGCCGTCGCCCCACCTCTCCACTCCACCCACCGCGACGAGATCTAAGGGAAATGGAAGCCCGCGGCTTGGAACACGTCCCCGGCCCCGCTCGGCTCCAAGACCGGCCTCACCGCCGCCGGCGCAGCGGCGCCGACCCCTCCCCTACGCTCGGCCGGAAGAGGAGAAGGGTTGAAGACGGTATTTTTGCAAAAATCCCCCTGCGCTATTGGGTTATTATTTCACTATTGACTGTGTCTTGTAAAAATTACGAACAGCCCCTGAAAAGTTCGAGATCTACGCACTTGGACCCAAGGCCGACATTTTATGTATCTAACCCTATGTTTTTCTCTTTTCAGTGCGCCTGTTGACTGAGTCTAAGACAATTTGCTTGCTAGCCCCTGGAAACTATAGTTAATTGTGTTAAGGTCCCTCGTCGATGTGATTTTTGTTTAAATGCATTTATCTAAAGCTGAGAACTTTAGAAAATCATAACAATTCAAATAAAAATCCAAAATGGACAAACTCAGTTGCTATGAACTCAGTGTGAATAGATCTACAGGATGAGTATGATGTGGATGTGTGAAAAGTCTTTTTTACCCCTGGTTTAGTGCATGCATGGTGTAGGTAAATAAGTGGTAAAAGTGGACCAAATGAACTTCAAAAATTATGAAACTTGGAAAGTAGCTTTATTATGGCACCTAGGTACTGTGCGATTTTTGGTAGCCCTAGCATTGGCTGTTTAATTACTGTTTTGCCCTTTTGCATGGGTTTTGTGTATTTAATTAATTTAGGAAATGAAGGCTACATAAACTATGCTCAAATATGGCATCTGGTATTTTCATGTAGTTTGAGTTGTTCACTGGTAAAATATGAGTTTGCGCATGCATGTTTTAGCTGCTGTTATGAAAATGACAAGTGTTATGATGATTTAATCAAAAATAGAAAAGTGCTATTCACCATGCTCTAAGATTTCCACCAAAATTCATGTAGCTATGTTACCCTGTAAGTATGCTTATGTGAATCATTCGTGTATTGTGGTTGTTGTTTCATGAAAGATTCATAAATGGTCACTTAAATAGGATCAAATGTGAAGGAAATAAAAAGGGGATGTAATGTACTCATATTTGCTCTTGTAAACTCCAATTGCTATATTTAACTTGCTATGCCAAAAATGAAACCTTGTAAGCTAGATGGCTATATATTCCACATGCATGTTTCATCCTCATATGCTTAGGTTGCAAATCCTTAGTGTAATTAACAATGACCTAAGATAAGGTAGTTATTTATAACTAGTTCATTAATATGCTTGTATACAATAGGTATAATAAAAAGTGCTCTCAGTCTAAAGAACTAACATGTGTTTCTTTAAGTACTCCGTCCGATATGTTTGTCTTGCTAAGAGAGGTTAAACACCGCCATACTTTGTGCATGTATCTTAGCGATCCAGGTAGCTATTGCATGATCTTATCGAGTCATCGCATTACCATGTTGTCAAGATGAATATGCTTAGTAACTTGTATATGTGTGGCCGAATGATTGTGTACTTGCATAAGGTCCATAAGAATGCTCTACATTTAAATACTCTACCAATCACCTTCCGGTACGTCCATGAAATAGTTATTCATGTGTGTGGTTAATATTCATGCATCTCGATTATTGCATCCTGCATATCATTCATATAGTGACGCTATTTGCAGATACGCGATCGAGAAATTAGCGCGTGGAACTACTTCAACCAACGGTGATCCAAAAGACCAACTACGACCCATTCACGACCTGGAGGGCCCATCAGTCGTGTTTGGAAGGAGGAGTTGTCCAAGGGATCAAGGGGTTGCCTGGGGCAAAGCCTCACAACCCGGCAAACTAACCTTAGCTTAGTTTGTTGGTTTTCTTAAAATAAAACAAAGGTAGGCAGGACCATACTATACCCAGCAAACATCTTATGTCTTGATGATTAGGCATATGCATCAGGAGTTGTTTGGGACCAACTGCATTAGACATCCTGGCCGCCCTGGCCCTAGCACCTATACATAGAGTTCGTAGGACGAGTGCCTAGAATGGCTAGGTACGAGTAGATACGAGTGAATGGAGTCACTCGTCGCGTAGGTGATTTTACAAACCTCAGAAATCTTATTATGATACAATTTATGATTATTATTGCTGATGTTAAATAAAGACCGGGCGGAGATATGGGTATGTTATGAAAAAATGATGATGATGAGATGAATGGTTTGGTGGACTCCGCCCGAGTCGCATAAAGCCCGTTCGCTGTTCGCCTGCTGATCGGCATAACATTGCTAGAGTGCTTATCCGGGATAATGGACCGGTGAAAGCTTACTTGTGCCATCCGAAGAACAGAGACAGACTCCTACCGTGACACCTTGGGGAGCTTGTAGTCGAGGGAGGGCTGACCCGACGTGACCGTGGTATCGCTCCTAAGGCGGCACAACCTGGGAACAACGGAAGGATTGAATCGAACTTGGGATGGGACAAGTGGAGAAGGGGGCTATATGTGAGAACGCGATGGCTAGTAAGCATATACCCCTGGCATTCCTAGTTATTCCCGGGAATTAACAAATCGATTCGAATCGCTGATGCTCACCAGGTGTGAGAATGCCAATATCGCACACGGGCAACGTAGTAATAACTGTAACATACTGTTTATTAAGTCACGCCTTTTTATACAACATGCTTGGATGTGTATGATCCGTCTCACTATTCAGGGTGTCGCCCATCCACTGCTAGGAGGTCGATGGACTTGGGAGATGCTTAGAGGTCAAGGGAGGGCTGACCCGACGTATTGTGGTATCGCTCCTGAGACGGCTACTCCCAAGGGGTGGGATGGAGGCGCTGTGAATCTTGGGATGGGACATGTATTCATGTTTTACTTTCCTGCAAGTATTTACTTTTGATATAAGTGATATTCATGATTAATGGATAGCAGTTGTCAAATCCTGCTATCTTATGTCAACATGACTTTGTTTAAAAATCAGCAGCTAAGGATCCACATGATTAGTAAGCATGCTTTGCGTCAGCCGTAAGCCCCGTCCATTAAGTCCTACTGAGTAATTAGTACTCAGGGTTTGCCCCCACTTTTGGATTACAGGTACCGACGATAGCTGGAACAACTGTGTTGGAGGTGGTAGTACCGGTGGGCTCGGTGCTACTCGCCTTGTTCCTCTCTTCATGAAGACTACTTAAGTATATGGTTCCCGCTGCGAGATTTTGAAAATGCTTCCGCTATATTTATATATACTCTGAATTCGCTTCCGCTATATTTGAACATGTATTTGAGTTCATACAATTGAGTTGTAAATTAAGTCTATTATTCTCTATTTCAACTGCCTGTGATGATGTAATTGTTGTGACTCCTTCGAGAGTCGGATGTGTTTGATGTCGGTTCCTTGGGAATTGGTGTTATCGAGAGCTCGAAGGACTCTCGACGGACTACCGGGTTTAGTCTGGCCTAAGCGCACTGCGAGCCAGAGGTGGCAGGTGTGCTTAGTCTAGATTAAGCAGGGCGGTTCCGCCACAGCTGGTATCAGAGCCGATCATACACAGACAACAGTTATATCATCAAGTTTTGTTTTACGAACCTATTTTTGAAAACCCATCTTCAAGTAATTCAAAAATGAGAGTATGCGATATGCCCGTATAAGGATGTTAGTGTTATCCAGGTGACATCGCTGACCTTCTGACCTAGATAGAACTCCTATGCATATTCGGCGCTTTGAGAAGCAACTTTTCGGCCATAGCTGTCCCCAGTACTGGTGGAAGCTATTGGGTTTTGCGGACAGTTGTAATCTCTGCATTCATGCTGTATTAGCAAAAGCTCTTTAAGGGTGGTGGGCATGTTTGAGGCTCTCATACCCACCACACTTACATTTGGTTTTGGGATCCACCTTTTTCTCGACAATCCCCAGTATTGGTGGAACGTCAGGCTTTGAGGAAAAGGTGCAGCGGCCCACCTACGTTGTCCACGCAGCGGTCACGCGTGGATGCCACATTAGGTGGTAATGTATGAGCATGCATTCTTCTGCAGGTACGCTAACCACGTGCGAAATTAAGAACGACTAGAGAACGGCTAGTTGCATTAAGGAGAGACGTGCATATATGTCACCAAAATATCGCTAGTTATATATATACACTATACATAGGATGTGGGATGTGAGACTGAATAGGACGAATCATGCATCATTCCATCTCATCTCCTGTGCTTTGGTATGTGTGTGATTGAAAGTAACAAGATTCATATGTCATTAATCTATGTGCCTTGCTATGCGTTTGATTAGAAGCAATATGTCTGGGACGCGAATTGTATGTGCGTTGCTACTGTTTTGGTGTGAAGTTCTAGGTGCAAACAAAATTGGTACAAGTTCTGGAAATGCTTAGGATTCAAAGCCCAACTTAAAACATGTTAAAAACCGGAATCTGCACTTATGCGACCTACAGTTTGAAATTTCAAATCTGGTGATACTCTAAAGACGTTTAAGGAAAACTTTCTATACCAAAGTCGTAGAGAACAAACTTAGGTATGACCATGGCCTCCTGATCTTTTGCAGACTATCTAAATTCACCTCTGGTAGTTGACTGCAAGCTGTACGCGTTAGAAGGAAAGGTAGTAATCAGGTCCCAGAATTGGTAGTAGTCTCCCCTTTTTGGCGTATTTTCTTGAGCTCGTAAATGTAACACCTGTATTATACAAAAGATTTTTCGAAAGCCATGTCGCCACTGACTTAAGCTTTATTGACCTCGTCAAATATATCACAAGAAGAGTGAAGAATAGGCGGAGCTGAAGAATACCCCATAAACACTACTTCGATTCAACATGTACGGCCTAGGATGCTTCAGTTAATAAGATTCTACAAGCCCAAAGATCAAGTCAAGACAATCGGACGTGTTATCATCTAGGTCCTAGTTTGCTATGACTCGGTAGGTATGTCTACAACCACAAGGATGACGCACAAGCCTCTGATGTACCGAAGCATACAAAGAAGATTTCCCAAGACACATCGCCGGAGCGGGATGAGTTTCTCCAATCTACCCAACAAACGAAATATCGACTCCTACATCGACAACACGCGATTATTCGACTAAAGGGCCTCGCCACGCCTGAAGATGAAGTCAGGGTAGTTCGTACATGTTTACTTTTACGTACTAGGTCCATAGAATCCTGTAGGCCTAGCCATCAAAACAATAAGCAAGCCTCCAAGAAGTCTTCGAGAAGAATGACCGAGCCTTCATCATCGAAGACTTTTCTCCAATCAACCCGACATACACAGCATCAACATCTACGTCGACGCAACAAGTTGAAGCTCCACCAAGACAGAAACGAGTCTAGAAGAAGCCTCGATCGAGAGTTGACCGTCGCTCACATGTCCCTAGGCAACGATATAGAGTTCCTATCTGGCAACATAGGTGATAGAGAGAAAGCATCCTGGATCAACCTCGACTTCGGCAACGTCCTCAGATTTGGCATTTAATCAAGATTCAACACCATGGTGTCTCCCACATGAAGCTCAATGCCGCATCAACATGAATGAAAGAAGAAGCTCGCTTTTGACCCAATTGTTTTGAACATACGATTTGGCAAACCGGAACGGATATTGATTAGCGTATTAACAACATTTAGCTTGGACTTGTATTGGCTGGACATAGGGTTCGTATGGTTCACTGTGCCACTTGATCCTAACTTCTTGAATTCAACTCTAGTGTATCATGTATTTTCCAACCATTGCGATTCTCGAGTTCGAAGCTCCACTATTCCGTGCATTTCAAGCTCCTGCACTCCCCGCACTTCGGACTCTTGTGGTGCACATGCTTTGAGCTCTCGCCAATTCATGTACTTCCAAATCCATGCTACCCCACAACTCAAAGGTCACCCATGCATTGACATTCATGTGCTCCCAACTCCTTGTTTGTGTCTTTCCATCACCTTGTATTGCTTGCATCTTCTGACGTTAGATAGCCGTGCCACTCTTGATGTGGTGTTTACCCGAGTAGTCCATGGTGCCGCGACGAAACCTAGGGTCCCATGTGTATGGCCGACACCGGGTAAATCCCTAGGCTCGCGCTGTATCAAGACATACCAAGGCATGACACTACTTTAATTGTGGGACATTCTTATCCATTTTCTATCGCCTTATTGACCTCTATACATCTATTTATGGAAATGATTTACTCTAATTCCACTGCCGCATTTTGACATTCATTGCTTTGTTTCACCTTTCCTTTCTTGATTTGGTGGGAAGGATCCATCTCCACCCACAACTTGTTCGCACCTTATTGTTTCTTTGTTTAACCTTGTTTCCCTGATTCATGGGGTGACAAGTATAGTTCTTAATGTCTAAATATGCTTGTTCACCTCTGCGATTAACCTTACCCCTCTTGATCTGTGGGAACAGTCAACCCTGTTTCCACTGCCCTCCCTTATGTTCCCCTTCTTCGTATATATTGAACCAAATCTTCTGAAGGTGAACTTCAGCATCATCCGCTGCATTAAGCTTTTGTTCTTGGCTAGTGCTCTTGTCATATCATCTTTTCGTGAGTTGTTTTCTTTCACCTTGAGATTATCCTCAAAGTGGGCTTACTAACATTGTCAATGGTTTCGTTAGTAAGCACAAGCCATCTACCTATACTTTTCTTGATCAGTCTCGACCACTCCCTTGAAATCGTACAAACCATCACCTTGTCTAGGTGAATATGTCCTGTTTTCTTTCCAAGGCATCTTTCTTGAAGCAATGAGCAGAATGTGCTCTGTATCACCACATCTTACTCTTTGAAGAATGTTCGGATTTGATATCTTATATGTGTACGCAGTCCCTATCAAATGAAATGGACGTGTCCCTCAACAACACTTCCATTGCTGTTTCTATAAATCACGAGGTTTTCACTTCGTTCAAAGTCCCTACTACGTATACTTTGCCCCTATTGTTCTAATAAAGAGGATGTTTATCATGTTTCTAAACTTGGTGTCAAAGCCAGGAAGAAATCCTTTTACCTTGCTTGAAACCATTGTGTCACTCGCTCACTACGGCCACACCTCCTTCGTGGCTTGCCCATTCGCTCCCATATAAAACACGACTTGGCGAGTATCTTAGAAGAGTCACCATGGACCAATTAGAAGAAACTTTATAACTACCTCGTGTTGAGGCACCAACCATTCATGAGCTAGTCAACAAAGCTAATAGATGAAGATTCACATGTTACCATGTGTGACAGAAGCACATGAACCGTGAGCCAAAAACCATTCAAATTACGCAGTAAGCCATAAAACCCAGCTTCCTCCAAATCTCGGGACGAGATTTCTTTAAGGGGGGTGGGTTGTGATGCCCCTGGCATCTCAAAAGCCTTAACACGCAGTTAGAGACAAGCCAATACCGAATTAGGACTTAATGATGCTTAGAAAGTAACATGGACTGGCTAGAGAAATCACTAAGTCAAAATTTTTTTTTTAGGAGAATACGAAACTCTACGTGGTTTGGTTGTTTAAATCACCACCCACAAAATTTTTAGGCAAAACACCAAATACAAAAGTCGTAGTTCGGGATGATATCTTCGACTTTGATATTATGATCATCTTTGAAATCATATGTTATGAGGTTTAACAGTCAAGGCCAAATCAAACCAGAAGTTCCTTGGAAGGTGCCAATTGTGATCGTGAACAAATTTGGACCCTAATAAAACTTTTAGAATCATTAAGCAACTGAGCTCAGCCCCATTATCAAAGTTGTCGTACATACCGTGAACTCCGCTTTTGTTACCCTGAGCATGGTTTAAAGCTGCCTCTAACTATTTTAATTTTTGACCCCAAGTACCTCATGAAATCAGCCCCAAGTTAGTCCACGAAAGAAATTTCCCAAGTTGAATTTCAGCTCACTCCAAAATTTGAATCTGAAATTACTTTTGTTTTCACCATACAACTTCAAAATCTTCCTTTCTATGAAGTGAAATTAAACTTATCATATTTTAAATGCACCTGGAGTGGAGGTGTTTAGACTTCATTTGAGTATTCAAAAGTTTGAAACAAGAAAGACTCTACTTAAACTAAAGCTGCAGTTTTACCAAACCCTCAACAATGTTTGTGCTTGTAATTCAAAATATGTGGTGATTCAAGCCAAACTTTATATACCAAACTTGTAGAAACTTTTATTAGGAACAACTTTGGTAATTGGGGTGTTGACATGCATAGTGATTTGCATAGTGTTTTGGGTCTTTTTCTGTCAACACATGAAATCTGTCCAAACCTGACCTGTGTAGTAAATTCAAATTTTCTTGGTCTTACAGCCATAATATTGAAATGGTTACATTGAGAAAGTTGTAGCTCATAAAATTCTGAACAAGATTGATATAAAACTCTTTGTATGATAGTGGTCACAAAATGGACTTTTAAAAATTTCTAAGCTAAGGGTTTCAGTTGGTCAAACCAGGGACAGCAAGCTAAACTCAAATTTAAACCACTTTGTTACACAGAACATGACACCATGGCTTTTGACAAAGTTGTAGATATAAAAGAGTACAACATTTCTTCCAATTGAAGTTTTCCCAAAATCGCCCTGTAGGTTGTTCAAAAACACGGTTTTAAAACGAGTGTCTCTGCAGTCAAACCTTCCTTTTCTATTTTTCAGCATTTTCGTTTTGCTTCGTCCCAATGACGTGTGGGGCCCGCCTGTCAGCCCGCAGAATCAGCCGAGACGCAAACCACCGTTGCCCCCGGTTTTGCAAAAACCACCTGCACCCCTCGCGAACCCGGTCCACTGGACCATCCTCTCATTGCCCCGCCCCGGCCCACCTGTCAGGGAGACCGGTCCATAGACCCGTTCCACCGCGCGGCCACCGGCCTCCTTCTCCTCTCCCGCTCACACACACGGCGCCCGGCGCCTGCGCGCGCCGCGCCGTGGCCGGCCGAGGCCGCGCCCCTGCCCGCTCGCGCCAGAGCCCCCCCTTGCTTGAACTTGGACGCCCTCTCGGCGAGGTTCACCACGCCTCACTCCCTTAGCTCCCAGCTCCCTCACTCGCCCCTGCCCCTCCTGCTCACGCGGAGACGGCGCGCCGAGCCGCCATGGCCGTCTCGCGGCGAGCTCCTGCTCCGGCCGCCTCGAGCCACTACCGCCCCATCCACCTCGTGCACCGAGTTCGCGGCACCTCCCTCCACCGAATCCCCAAAGAGTCGACGTCGATTACGTTCCCCACCACCCTCTTCCACGGGTGAACGCCATGAACGCCGCCATGGCTACGAGAGTGCGAGCTCACGCGCCGGGTGCCTCCGGCCTTCTCCCTCCACGCCTTCCCCGTCACCACACCCGCGCGGCCCTCGTCCACCATCCCCGCTGCGCCTCGGCCCCTCCAGCGCCTCCTTCTCCCTCCCCAACCACGGCGCCGCCATGGCCAACGTGCCGAGCTCGACATCGCCGTGGAGGACCACATTCGAGCCCTCCCTGCACCCCCACTCCGCAACCGTCGGCCTCTACTCGTCCCCGCGCAGCTCACAAGCCCGACCCCGGCCACTACCGCCTCCTACCCCGCCGGATTGAACCGCCGCCGCCGCGTCCGCGCGCGCCACCGCCGCCTCCGGTTCACCGCCGTCGCCCCACCTCTCCACTCCACCCACCGCGACGAGATCTAAGGGAAATGGAAGCCCGCGGCTTGGAACACGTCCCCGGCCCCGCTCGGCTCCAAGACCGGCCTCACCGCCGCCGGCGCAGCGGCGCCGACCCCTCCCCTACGCTCGGCCGGAAGAGGAGAAGGGTTGAAGACGGTATTTTTGCAAAAATCCCCCTGCGCTATTGGGTTATTATTTCACTATTGACTGTGTCTTGTAAAAATTACGAACAGCCCCTGAAAAGTTTGAGATCTACGCACTTGGACCCAAGGCCGACATTTTATGTATCTAACCCTATGTTTTTCTCTTTTCAGTGCGCCTGTTGACTGAGTCTAAGACAATTTGCTTGCTAGCCCCTGGAAACTATAGTTAATTGTGTTAAGGTCCCTCGTCGATGTGATTTTTGTTTAAATGCATTTATCTAAAGCTGAGAACTTTAGAAAATCATAACAATTCAAATAAAAATCCAAAATAGACAAACTCAGTTGCTATGAACTCAGTGTGAATAGATCTACAGGATGAGTATGATGTGGATGTGTGAAAAGTCTGTTTTACCCCTGGTTTAGTGCATGCATGGTGTAGGTAAATAAGTGGTAAAAGTGGACCAAATGAACTTCAAAAATTATGAAACTTGGACAGTAGCTTTATTATGGCACCTAGGTACTGTGCGATTTTTGGTAGCCCTAGCATTGGCTGTTTAATTACTGTTTTGCCCTTTTGCATGGGTTTTGTGTATTTAATTAATTTAGGAAATGAAGGCTACATAAACTATGCTCAAATATGACATCTGGTATTTTCATGTAGTTTGAGTTGTTCACTGGTAAAATATGAATTTGTGCATGCATGTTTTAGCTGCTGTTATGAAAATGACAAGTGTTATGATGATTTAATCAAAAATAGAAAAGTGCTATTCACCATGCTCTAAGATTTCCACCAAAATTCATGTAGCTATGTTACCCTGTAAGTATGCTTATGTGAATCATTCGTGTATTGTGGTTGTTGTTTCATGAAGGATTCATAAATGGTCACTTAAATAGGATCAAATGTGAAGGAAATAAAAAGGGGATGTAATGTACTCATATTTGCTCTTATAAACTCCAATTGCTATATTTAACTTGCTATGCCAAAAATGAAACCTTGTAAGCTAGATGGCTATATATTCCACATGCATGTTTCATCCTCATATGCTTAGGTTGCAAATCCTTAGTGTAATTAACAATGACCTAAGATAAGGTAGTTATTTATAACTAGTTCATTAATATGCTTGTATACAATAGGTATAATAAAAAGTGCTCTCAGTCTAAAGAACTAACATGTGTTTCTTTAAGTACTCCGTCCGATATGTTTGTCTTGCTAAGAGAGGTTAAACACCGCCATACTTTGTGCATGTATCTTAGCGATCCAGGTAGCTATTGCATGATCTTATCGAGTCATCGCATTACCATGTTGTCAAGATGAATATGCTTAGTAACTTGTATATGTGTGGCCGAATGATTGTGTACTTGCATAAGGTCCATAAGAATGCTCTACATTTAAATACTCTACCAATCACCTTCCGGTACGTCCATGAAATAGTTATTCATGTGTGTGGTTAATATTCATGCATCTCGATTATTGCATCCTGCATATCATTCATATAGTGACGCTATTTGCAGATACGCGATCGAGAAATTAGCGCGTGGAACTACTTCAACCAACGGTGATCCAAAAGACCAACTACGACCCATTCACGACCTGGAGGGCCCATCAGTCGTGTTTGGAAGGAGGAGTTGTCCAAGGGATCAAGGGGTTGCCTGGGGCAAAGCCTCACAACCCGGCAAACTAACCTTAGCTTAGTTTGTTGGTTTTCTTAAAATAAAACAAAGGTAGGCAGGACCATACTATACCCAGCAAACATCTTATGTCTTGATGATTAGGCATATGCATCAGGAGTTGTTTGGGACCAACTGCATTAGACATCCTGGCCGCCCTGGCCCTAGCACCTATACATAGAGTTCGTAGGACGAGTGCCTAGAATGGCTAGGTACGAGTAGATACGAGTGAATGGAGTCACTCGTCGCGTAGGTGATTTTACAAACCTCAGAAATCTTATTATGATACAATTTATGATTATTATTGCTGATGTTAAATAAAGACCGGGCGGAGATATGGGTATGTTATGAAAAAATGATGATGATGAGATGAATGGTTTGGTGGACTCCGCTCGAGTCGCATAAGGCCCGTTCGCTGTTCGCCTGCTGATCGGCATAACATTGCTAGAGTGCTTATCCGGGATAATGGACCGGTGAAAGCTTACTTGTGCCATCCGAAGAACAGAGACAGACTCCTACCGTGACACCTTGGGGAGCTTGTAGTCGAGGGAGGGCTGACCCGACGTGACCGTGGTATCGCTCCTAAGGCGGCACAACCTGGGAACAACGGAAGGATTGAATCGAACTTGGGATGGGACAAGTGGAGAAGGGGGCTATATGTGAGAACGCGATGGCTAGTAAGCATATACCCCTGGCATTCCTAGTTATTCCCGGGAATTAACAAATCGATTCGAATCGCTGATGCTCACCAGGTGTGAGAATGCCAATATCGCACACGGGCAACGTAGTAATAACTGTAACATACTGTTTATTAAGTCACGCCTTTTTATACAACATGCTTGGATGTGTATGATCCGTCTCACTATTCAGGGTGTCGCCCATCCACTGCTAGGAGGTCGATGGACTTGGGAGATGCTTAGAGGTCAAGGGAGGGCTGACCCGACGTATTGTGGTATCGCTCCTGAGACGGCTACTCCCAAGGGGTGGGATGGAGGCGCTGTGAATCTTGGGATGGGACATGTATTCATGTTTTACTTTCCTGCAAGTATTTACTTTTGATATAAGTGATATTCATGATTAATGGATAGCAGTTGTCAAATCCTGCTATCTTATGTCAACATGACTTTGTTTAAAAATCAGCAGCTAAGGATCCACATGATTAGTAAGCATGCTTTGCGTCAGCCGTAAGCCCCGTCCATTAAGTCCTACTGAGTAATTAGTACTCAGGGTTTGCCCCCACTTTTGGATTACAGGTACCGACGATAGCTGGAACAACTGTGTTGGAGGTGGTAGTACCGGTGGGCTCGGTGCTACTCGCCTTGTTCCTCTCTTCATGAAGACTAATTAAGTATATGGTTCCCGCTGCGAGATTTTGAAAATGCTTCCGCTATATTTATATATACTCTGAATTCGCTTCCGCTATATTTGAACATGTATTTGAGTTCATACAATTGAGTTGTAAATTAAGTCTATTATTCTCTATTTCAACTGCCTGTGATGATGTAATTGTTGTGACTCCTTCGAGAGTCGGATGTGTTTGATGTCGGTTCCTCGGGAATTGGTGTTATCGAGAGCTCGAAGGACTCTCGACGGACTACCGGGTTTAGTCTGGCCTAAGTGCACTGCGAGCCAGAGGTGACAGGTGTGCTTAGTCTAGATTAAGCAGGGCGGTTCCGCCACAAACACACAGGCGGACTTCGGAGGGAGGCTGCAAGAAGAGAGAAGCGGTGGGGAGAGAGAAAGAGTGGGGAGTGGCTGACATGTAGGATCCACATGTCAGGATCCACGTCAGCATGCCACGCAGGCACGTTTAACCTTGATTACGAGACTTGGTACCTAGACAATGTTCGCCTAAACGGTCTAAACGGCCGGACACCGTTTAAACGGTAAACGGTGGAAAACTGTGTCGTTTAGGTGTAAACGGTCAATTAAACGGTTTGACCGTTTAAACGGTCTAAAACGGTGTTAAACGGTCTATACTGTCTAAACGGAACGGAGTTAAACAGAATTAAACTAGCTAAACGGCCGTTTAACATGTTGTTTAGGTGAACAAAATCATATTCACTGCTCCCTCCGTCCCAAAATACTTGTCGCATATTTCGATTTCTGTTCACGGTAAATCATTCGTTCTATTCAAAAAATATTTATAAATATTCTTTATTTTTTTATAGTTATGTTTGTAATACATAATTGTCAAAAAATAAATAAAATTTTCAAATATTTTTTGAATAAAACAAGCGGTTTTCCATGCACTAAAATCAAGGCATGTGACTAAGTTTTTTGGGACAGAAGGAGTAAGTTTTTTCCTGCATGAATAGAAATATCTTATATTATACATATATAAATAAGTATATTAGATTTCTTGAATGTATAAATATACATATTTATTTTTTTACATGCATAAATATTTATACTTGTTATGATATTTTATTATTTTCTAAGAAAAATGTGTATATTTTGATACTATAGTACAGAACCGTTTAGACCGTTTAAATCCATATAAACACCGTTTAAACGCTAAACGAAGGGTGACCGACTGTTTACTGTTTAGCATTTAGGATAACATTGTACCTAGATGACACAATTATCAAGTTCGGGTATCTGGATATGCATTTTAGAAGTCCGAGTACCTGGATGACACACCTTAACAAGTTTACTTACCACCCGTGCATTTTACTCTTTTACATATTTTTGTAACTTTTTAAATAATATGAAAGAGTCGTCTAATACAGTCAGCACCAGCAAGTAGTATGGGCTAGCGACAAACATGTGCGAACATAATAAGACTGATGTTGTATTGTCTTCGTAAGGCCCATGGTCAACCCGGTTTTAGGAGGAAGGCCCAGAATGGCCTGAGTTCAAGCCTTTCCTTGCTGGACTACAGAAAGGATTGGTTGTACAAATCTTGTGGCCCAAAACAGGAATATTATATTGGGCCAAAAGGTGCCACGTTCGTGGAACGGAAATGAACGTCTACGCAGAAATATAAACCAATTCGATAAAAAGTCTTTATACTGTTTGAAAAGGTTGTAAAATTTGGCAGATGCACATACACCTTAAACATATTTCCATGCCTCTTGTTTTTTTTGGTTGAAAACGTACGAGGTACATGATATCTTGCCGTATAGTACCTCCCCAAAGGAGGAAAATCACACAGCATAGGGCCTACTGACATTATCTGCAAGAGATCTCCATTTGCAACCGTTGCACAATGATTACTACAACTCAGTTCACTGTACTACTGCAGCAGTAGCTGCAACACGGTAGAAAACATTGCTGCCGATCTGGGTTTATGTCTAACATTGCCAAGTGTACACCATAGATTGTTAGGTTATTGTTTGGTTTACTACCTTAATTAAGACAGCACTGTTTTTCAGCCTCATGATCCACGTGTCATGGATACATTGTCTCGCTAAGCTTTGTCATGGTTTTCTTTGCTTTTTCTTAGCTTTGTTATAATTAGTTACACGTACAATGGGACGCTTACGGTAGGTGCTTAGAGAAAAAAGGCCAGTTTTTTTTCCTAAACCCGATGAGACGGGTGCTTAGCGCGAGGTGCAGGTGCTTAATCTGGCCTCGATGCTTCGCCAGTAGCTGCGGCCGTTCTGTTTCCTCGATGCTTTCACGCAAGGCTTGTGGATGCAGTTGCAACGCTTCCATCCTTTAAACCGCATGCATGCATGCATAGTCCAGCCGTTCCTATCCTGAGCAAGTTTCAAGCTTGTAGATACAGTAAGCACCGGCTACACTGTAGAAGTGAAGATGTTTAGATAGAAGCTAACCGATAACAAACTAGCTAAGCACTGATGAACACAGATGCTACCATTGTAAGAAAAAGTGCTTATACAGATGCTTAGCGTTTTTTCTTTCTAAGCATCTCTATAAGCACCTAAGCATTGTCCATGCCCTTATATGGCAAAGCCAGGCATCAACCAGACACCCCGGTACAATTTCATAAGCAATCGAGACGCAGCCCACCAAAATCGCTTTTATTTTGCGAGATCACATTCACATATCACTGGCAACATATATACCCGAACAATTATTTAAAAAAAAAATGCCGTCTCATACGTTTGGAATCACGATGGCTGCTCTTTTCCTCTCTGAACGGCTATTGTTCTTGTTCTTGAAACCTTTTTTCGAACGGTTGTTGATAAAACGAGATCAACGAGTTGTGACCATAACTCCCGTCGCGATCGAGTTTCCAGCGCGGAGGACACGACGTTTCGCTTGCAAACCGCCCCCCGCGATCATTGCGAGGATCACGAAAGATGTCGACCGCACGCGCATAATTGCGGCGACAAATAATAATCAGCGAATCATGCGCGGCAACTGCCCCAGGCGGAGGGCCCTGCTCGATGAGACCAGTGACTCAGTGAGCAGCTGTGTCCGCGGTGCACCAGCCATGCATCCAGGTCGCCGTGCAGGGCGTGAAGCGCCGCTGGGCCTGCGCCTTTTGCTTGCCGTCCCCGCGCGCCGCGCGTGCTCCCGTGACGCGCTCCGCCACCGGCCGGGTGCCGTAGGCCGCCCGCACCGCACCCGCGTGGGCCTGGCTTGCCCCGCGGGGCCGGCGGCCGCGGCGAGTTCTGACGAGGTCTAGCTCCGATCTGATACGGGCATATGGCGGGCCGTCCCGGTTCATCACGGGATGGAGGGACTCGGCGCGGTGGATTCAGCCAGCGTCCTGCTGGCTGCCTGCTGCCTGCTCAGCGCATGCAGGTCAAGGCAAGCCGCTCGTGCTCGCAGCTTGCACTCGCGCGGTCGCGCCGTACCGGACGCCAGACTTGCCTCGTCGCCCCTGAATCAGGGGTTACCTTGATCATTGAGAAATTCAAATGCTCGATTTTTCCCACGCAAGGGTCGACAAACGCCCCCAAAACGTGTTAGATACGTCGGTCAGAAACTTACTGAATCTGTTTCAAAAGGCAGTTTAGTAAGTTTTTTTTTTTAAAAAAAAGAAATATGGAAGGGAAGAAGTCGGTCAAACACGCGCGGAGCAGGTAATGAACTTGTGTCGCTGTCGCGGTACTGAACGTTCGTTGGAGGCAGAAAGCACGGCCACAGTGGCACGTAGACGCAGATCCTAGCTTCCCATTTTACTAGCTAGACTAGACCCCTGGCTAGCTAGCCAAGGAAAGAGACCCCTGTTCCTATTGCAGAACCCACCAAAAAAAACAAAATCAAGATAACACATAGGTGTACTTTATACTACCTCTCCAGTCCACTCTACAAGGCTCCACACTCCACAGTCAATTGCTACACGGAACAACGTACAAGCAGCATGTTCCCCGGTGACGATTTTGAATTCCCGTACTAACCAACGACCTCCTGTCCTGCCGCATCCTCGACCGTCAGATCCAGGATCCAACGTCGTCCAGGACTCAACGCCACCCCACCACCCAAAGGATCAGGACCCTATCCCGCGGCACGGCATTAGCGGTGCGGAGCTGCAATTACGCGAACGAATGGCGACAGGGGACGAGACATTCCAAACAAATTCCAAGTACGGCGACGTACCGGCGGTCGATCGATCCATCTAGCGCCTTAGACTGGGCTCACCAGTGCGTCTATCCAACTCCGTCCATCTACTATTTCAACTATCTCTCTGTCTACGGTGTTAAACAGTGTATGAACGTCCTCTTTTATACCTTCTGGTGAGCCCGGTCTTACTAGCTCACTGTGCCATGGGATGACGCATGTCATGGGTCGAGCTCGAACCCTCCCTCCCCTCCCTAATGGCAGGAGGACGCCAGGACAGACAGGGACGGGGGAGAGAGGAGGACCACCGTGATGCTTTTGCACAGCAGGGCAGCAGCGGTTCGCTCGTCGGCCTTGATGGGGGTGGCCACCGTACGTCGCCCCCCGGTGCGCCGTGGGCCTCGCCGGAGAGGCTCACACAATGACACAACTGATTCGCATTGATTCCCCGGGGGAGGACGGTGGCGGATGGGCGTGGAAATAATGCCGGGACGACGGGGCGACGGCAACCCCCCTCCCCCTCGTGGTGAAGACTGCGGCAGCAGTAGCGCGACGAGTCGACGACGGGGGAGTTTGTAGGAGTAGCTGGTTTGCTTCCAAGTTCAAAACGTGCAAGTGACTGGCATCTTCTTATTAAAAAAAGGGTAACTGAACTGACTGATAAATATACTCGCTCTGTCCCTTGTGCGCTAAGTTAAAAAAATCGCGACTTTGATAGAGACGATGTGGATTGTGGACTGAACAAACACTTGAACAGCCAAACTGCAGAAATGTCGATTGATCCAGTGTCATCTCACGGCCTGCCTGACAGGTCCAAAGCAGGAGGGGGCCCCTGCAGAAGTGCCAAACTGCCAAGGTCCCGGCACTGCTGCTATCAAACAAACACAAGGGATCCGAGAAAAAAAAATTACTCCTGCAAACGCTGCGTACGACCTCGTCTATCCTTTTCCGTAAACCACCACCCGCACATGGCCGCTCTCTCTCTCTCTCTGCGCCGCGCGGGCCCCGCGTGTCGGGCCCTCTCCCTCCTGCTCCCCCGTCTCCGCCGTGCGCCCCGAAATAAAACGCCGGGGCCGGCCGGAACTGTTCTGCGTGCACACACAGCGCTGCCACCATACCACGCTGCTCCGTGCTGCCTCTCTCTCCCTCCTCGCCCCTAGAAAAGGAACTCTGCCTCGCGCCCTCCCTCGTGTTGGCCTAGTTGCATGCCCAATTGCCGCAAAGGCACAAAGTCTCGTGTTCCAGGGCAGGGGCAGAGGATCTCCTCCTTGTCTCGGCAGCCAACCAGCGAACAACTCCGTTTGTCCTTTTAGGCGAGGAGCGGAGGGGAGGGGGAGGCGGTGGAGCTGGAGCATGAGGCTGGCGCCGCCTCCACTGCCGTCCCTGTGCTTGGTCCTGCTGCTGCTGCTGGCGTCGCGCTCGCCGCCGGCTAATGGGAGGGCCGCGCCGTCGTCTCCGTGGGACGCGCCTGTCGCAGAGCGCATTGGAGCCGACGCCGCCGCCGCCGCTGGGCCCAATGGGACCGCCTCCGTCGCTCCGGCGGCGCCGGCGCCGCCGCCCGTCGGTAGGTTACCCTACCCTCGTGCCAGGGACCGGGTGGGGTGGAGCAAAGCGTTTTCTGGTTCTTTCTGAGTTTTATCCGTGCGGGTTTGCTGTTTCTTGCTACTGTACGATTTTGGGGGAAGCCCTCCTTTTTTTACTACTTGAAAAAACTTGCAGAGTGTTTTGGGTGGAAGCTGTATCTTTTTAATCTCCTAGTATCGTTTTCCTTCCCAATTTGCACCATGTAATTTGCTGCAAAAATGTTCTTTCATTGGTGCCCTGTTTTTTTCCAGCTTGGGATCTTGCATTTCGTTCAAGTGTTGTGTGTGTGTGTGTGTGTGTGAGAGAGAGAGAGAGAGAGAGAGAGAGAGAGAGCGTTGCGGAAAATTCGCAGCAAGTTTAATTGTCATCAATCCTGTTCTTCCGTTTGACAGTTTCAAAAACACACACAAGGTCGTGTGTCTGGAGCAATCAATCCTCTGATATCAGCGCCGTTTCAAAAAACAGATTTTTTTTTCAGTACCTGTTCTTGTTCCCTGAATCAGTTGATGCACTTCGTAAATGCCTCCTGAGCTCCCTGTTGCATCTGCAGTGGTTATAGTGGAACGGCGCCACCATTTCCACCGTGAGCTCGTCATCGCCTTCGTCCTCGCATCCGTCGCCATCGTTGCCATCATTCTCTCCACGCTCTATGCGTGGGTCCTCTGGCGGCGGTCTCGCCGCCTGCTGGGCGGCAAGGTCGCCAGGAGCTCAGGTCTTGGCTCACTTCTCTGGACTTCCCTCGGTTGCTTCTTGACTCCTTGGATTTGCTAATTGATCACCCACCTACATTGCGCAGACACTGCAAGGGGAATCATGCTGGTGCCGATCCTGAGCAAGTTCCACTCGCTCAAGACGAGTAGGAAGGGTCTTGTGGCGATGATTGAGTACCCGGCGCTGGAGGTGGCTACGGGGAAGTTCAGTGAGAGCAACGTGCTTGGTGTCGGTGGCTTCGGTTGCGTCTACAAGGCAGTGTTCGACGGTGGAGTTACCGCGGCGGTGAAGAGGCTGGAAGGTGGTGGGCCGGAGTGCGAGAAGGAATTCGAGGTGACAATTCTTGTCTTTTGCTGCCAGTGATGACTAATGAGGGTTCTTCTGTTCTTGTCCTAACTATTTTGGTTGTGGTTGCTGGCAGAATGAGCTGGATTTGCTTGGCAGGATTCGGCACCCCAACATTGTGTCCCTGCTGGGCTTCTGTGTTCATGAGGGGAATCACTACATTGTTTATGAGCTCATGGAGAAGGGATCCCTGGAAACACAGCTGCACGGTATAATCCCCTCTCCTATGATTGCTTGTTATTGCTTATGGATGCAGCTTTTTCTTGAGATCTTCATATTGGGGGCTTTTCATGTGTGCTTGTCTTCAGGACCTTCACATGGATCAGCCCTGAGCTGGCACGTCCGGATGAAGATCGCACTCGACATGGCCAGGTTCTTGTGATCTTATCCCTGCACTTTCCTTCAAAATGAGTGCATGGGCGAGGAATTTAAAATTGAAATGCCGATGATTGGCTGGCTAGTAGTTTATAACATAACATACATTGGTAAATAATACTGGGCAGGGGACTAGAGTATCTTCATGAGCACTGCAGTCCACCAGTGATCCATAGGGATCTGAAGTCATCTAACATACTTTTAGATTCAGACTTTAATGCTAAGGTACATTTCCCTTTTTCTTTAGGCCAACTTATTATTATTCATCTTCACTGCATGTCACAATGTTGGAAATCAGTTAAATTTGTGAAGTTCATATCTTTTTGCTCACATGTGCAGATTTCAGATTTTGGTCTTGCAGTGACCAGTGGGAATATTGACAAGGGAAGTATGAAGCTTTCTGGGACCTTGGGTTATGTAGCTCCTGAGTACCTATTAGATGGTATGACCTCATTTTCTTCTCAAATTTGACTCATTGTTGTAGATTACTTAAAAGTAAACAGCGAAATTGTATTTCCACGTTGTAACTTTTAGCTATTGTGTGTCGTGTCAATTTCAGGGAAGCTGACTGAGAAGAGTGACGTATACGCGTTTGGAGTAGTGCTTCTTGAGCTACTAATGGGAAGGAAGCCTGTTGAGAAGATGAGTCAAACTCAGTGCCAATCAATTGTGACATGGGTACAGTGCAAATATTTTACCTTTAACAGTGCAAATATCTGATTAAGTCACATTGCACAATCTGGAATGTTCAGTAATGAACTTATGTCATCTCTCGTTTTTCCCCGTAGAACATTTCTCGTTTTCATGCAACGTGCACTGCATAGTTTGACTTTATTACATAATATAGAAAATATAGACTTCAACATCGGTACAAACATTTAAGCAGTCAAGTTGCAATTTGTCTGTGTGCTTATATTTGACATACTGAATATCACAAACAGGCCATGCCGCAGTTGACTGACAGAACGAAACTTCCCAATATAGTTGACCCAGTGATCAGAGACTCGATGGATCCAAAGCACCTGTACCAAGTACTGTATTGATCACCTGTTAATATTATTTATTAGAGATATATCCTTCCAACTATTTTGATTACTGCTCTGTTCCTCTGCAGGTTGCAGCAGTGGCCGTTCTATGTGTGCAACCGGAACCGAGTTACAGACCTCTAATAACTGATGTTCTCCACTCTCTTGTCCCTCTGGTGCCTGTGGAGCTTGGAGGAACACTGAGGGTTACAGAACCGCCTTCCCCAAACCTAAAACATTCTCCTTGTTGAGACGTCCTCATCAGTTGAAGCAGAGCACAGATTGATGCTGATGAAATTGGACCGATGTTTATTGTATAACTTATGGCCCTAGGCTGCATGCCCGAGGATGACAGTTCCAGCCTGTTGGTTGTTGGTTGGATCAAGAGAGATTCTGGTCTCCTAAGTGTTTGCTTGTACTTGTACAAAGAAGTGAAAGAAAAAAGCACTCTTTTTCGTTAGAATTTATTAGGGTCCTTCTGTACAGATCAAAGTTTCTCAGAACACTGTAACTCAAAGAGAATTTGAGAAAGTTGTGCTTTGGGTTCCGCATGGGTACCAGAACACTTTGTCTTGCTGCAATGTTTTGCTTCTTATCGACTTACTTATCGTACAATGGTATAACTGAAACTGAAAATGCTGTTATATAGTTTTTTTTTTTCACTAAATCTATTTACTGTCGGAATCAGAACAAACTTGTATGCGCTTCAATTGTTCTGCATACGATAACAAGTTGCTTGATGCCAAGGTTTTGTTCTGTTAGTTGCGGCCTGTCTGGGATCTCAGCTGCAGTCCAGTCTGTAGACAATGGGGCAAATCATCTATTGAACAGGTAATAGCCAATAGGCGAGAAAAAGGCGTGGCGATTATTGAAACATGATAATAATTGTACCACCACCCCAAACGTTCTTATTCGGTACAAAAGAATCATTTTTCATTATTTTAAACTGTGGACAAAGTGGGTCAAGCAACCATGAGTTGTCAGAGACAGTTCATGAGGCACGAGGTGGTTAGAGTTTGAACCTATTTATTGACCTTGTTTGATACCTTTTGTTGCTGACTGTTGACAGTCTCATCTCAACGAGAACGCCTTGTACTGCTGAAGGTAAGGCGTCATGGGCGGCCATGGTGGCCGCTAATGTCAAGTCTCTAAACCAAAAATGTAGTGTTTTACTCAAGGTGCATTCAATTAATTTGGTCTGTTGCTCTGAAATCCCTATCTTACCTGTAATCACTTTCTTAGTGGAGTGGTGAGCTAAACTTTACATGAAATCCTTATGATGCCATGAGCCCATGACATCTTTAGTTTGTCATCTGCCTGACCCTGATCAGTTGCTCTCCATGGTTACTTCGATTAATCATTCAGAAATGCTTTGTGACCACTACTGCGAAATCAACAACCCATGTTGATGTTGATGACTCGTGGATGCTATACTGGCGTCCCATCGAAGCCCTGGCTGGCATCGGCGATCAGATGAGAGATGATGGACACTGTATTTGCTTCGTTGACAGAGAGATGGCATCTGCTTCACCCATTCATTGAATTGGACAATAACTCCACATGCGCGGCCTTGCCAGCCTGAGCAGATCCATGGATTTCCCTGCAGATTTGTTCATTAGGTTGATTGGACGAAGAGCTTGCCCATGCTGTTTGTACTTGCACTTGAAAGGTCTAATGTTTTTTAGTTGGCCATTCCGGGTACATGCTTCTTGCCTGACTGGACTTGGTCCTTATTAATCAGGTATGTTGCTTATTTTAGCTGGAGGGGCAGATTGTTACAATCACGTATGTTGCTTATGTTAGCTTGGATACTGTAACATCCTGCAACTGCAATCAACAATCCACTCTACGGAACTGAAACAAACAAGGTCTATGTTGATTTCCTAACACGAAGGCCAGGATTCTTGAGCGTATTCATCGTCAGCTCCTTTGCCAATGCACCTACACAGTATGGTTTTACAGTATTTGACTTCACTTCTGCCTACTTCAACAAAAACTTCGGTCCAAACTAAAGTTTTCAATACTCCAAAAATACTGTAGTATTGACAATACCATAGTTTTAGATACAGAGGTTTGCCAAACACTTTTTTACTCCAATACCATAGTATTTTTTACAATACTATAAAAATACTTAGTTCCCAAACAGGGCCTCACTTGTACTAAACACCATCCTCACATAGGGGGCTGCTAAGTCACAAACGTAGACACAGAAGTTTGCAGCAATTATTTTATTTCATTGCGCTCGCTTGATTTAAAGTTTAACACCTCTAACTTTGATACCATATTAAGCTGGTGGAAAAGGTAAGGAAGTTCTGAAATCCTTCAACACCAAGTGCTACCTACTACAGTTGCGTATGGCATGCATACGTGTATACTGAACTGACAGTGAAGTGCTGTCTGTTTTCAGTTAAGCGCTGCCATCAGAGCACAGGACAATAGCCATATACACTCGTTTTGGGTGTTGAGGCTGGATACTTATTCCGTTATCTAAAAAAAATCAGAGCACAGGACAAAGCTTTATCCTGTTACCCATGGCCATTGAGAGTAGGTAACAAGTTGGTGTAGTGCCCAGAAAGAAAGCATTCTGTCCATTGGGATTCTGGGATTGGATACAGACAAGTGTACTAGTATTCAAAAACCGAAGGGAATGTGAGAGAAGATAACAAATTGGCAAGCGGACTGGCCCAGTAGTCAATAGTGCGTGAATCCACACTGCGACACAGGGACGTGCCAACAGTGGCCATCGATCATTGCCAAAAAAAAAAAAAAAAACAGTGGCCATCGAGGGATGCAACGACTACCCACATCAATCTGCAATGGTCGGCAAGTGTTTTTATACTCATATGATTCACTCGTCGAGTTTTTTCCTCGTAGCGGCGACACTTGGATCAAAGTAAGCATTGCGTGATGATGTTCATCTGATTTTCCCACGGTTGTTGAAACGTCGAAGAGAGTAGAAAAGACAGATCATGCAAAGAGGGGGAAAAGCAAACGTGAGCGCCATCCTTTTCTCATAAATGATGCCCTTCTTTATAGCATACTCCTGTATAGTAGCTGTTTGATTGTGAACGCTTCTCTGAACACAAGATCCAATATAAAGCTAGCTAGTACTGTGTAGTTCATATGGATGTTTGACAATCCTAACACATTTTAACATAACAAAAGACAAGGATTCTTGTTTTTTTTGTTCTTTTAATCTTGTTACTAGAGGAAGTGAACCTAGCTCAACTGATTATGTGGGAGAAGTGGCCATACATCTAACCATCCAAGTTTGAGTCCTCTCCCCACTCGAATTTGGGTGGCTATTCTAATGAAAACCGCCTAGTTCCTCCTAGGCTGGTCTCATTTTTGTAATCCTGTTACTAGATGGATTCATCGAGACAGTGAGACCAAGTTAGCATCGGTGCTAAGGGCTGCGAGTATGGGAGGTGAAACTATTTAGAATTAGAAATGATTTCCCTAGTGCCTCTCTTTTTTTTGGGGCTCATCCCCTCGACCAGGATGGACTAATCATCCGTCCACCCACCCCTTCCTCATTTTAAGTTTTTTCGTTATTGGATCTAATTTCTGGTTTGGCACATATCTAATTTAAATTCGGCCCAATTTATATTTCATAAAAACAATATTTATATTTTAAAAAATATTTTAAGTATGCAATACTTATGTTCTACGTGAACCAAAAAATATTCTGGTCTCTATATTGAAATATTCAAACTTCATATGAAAAATATTCTATTTTTACAGAAAAATATTTTAATATTCACAAAAAATAATATTCTACTTAAAAATTAAGAATTATTCTAACTTTGAGAATGAAACGTAATACCTTCACAGGATGATTATTGTAGTAAAAATATAATTAAATAATATTCTACCTTCACAAAAGAAATATTTCTACTTCATAGTAAAATAAAAAAAATATTCTATCTTCATGAATTAAATATTACATGATCGTAAAAACAATATTCTATATTTGGAATGATAATATTCTTCGTATTGAAAAAATTATAAAAATTAACAAATAAAAATAAAATTTATATTTTTTAAAACGGGGTAAAAGAAAGAAAGAAATACAAATTAACATGTTAAAAGAAAAAAATACAGCGGGGGAATAATATATGGACCAAATTAGGCTCAATAACCATCTAAAATAGAAAAGAGAGAATGGTGGGTGGACGGTGGATCCGGTCGGTGGACCGGATGATTTTCGTCTTTTTTAGATGTCCATATTTCTAGCGGCAGATGTGGTTGTCTTAAGGTGGTTACCTCTAAAAGACTAAAAATAGAGCCCATACAAGTACAAATAAATCTATAACCTTCTCTTACAGAAACTTTGAACACAGTTTGTACAACTTAATTATGACTGGATCGTGATGATATATACTATGCATCATGATCGTATTCGTACGTGATACTTCATGCTCACAAGATGTGTTGTGGTTGAAGAACACTAGAGTTGTTCCGGTTGCTCTGGATATTTACACTGTTTTAACCCATCTAACTTGGGTGGTCGCTCGTAATTTTTTGTTTCCTAAAATCATGATGTGGATGGCTACTTTTGAACCGTTTGTTTTCTGGAAAAAAGTCCATTTTACAACCTCGAATTGGTCAAGAAGTCCGGTTTTCAACATTGTACTACGAAACCAGACAACCCGCACCCTCAAACTAGCAAGAAAGTCTGATTTTTCAACCTTGAAGGCGGTTTTGAAACGGTTTTGCTGACATGGCATGTAGGTCCTGCATGCCACGTTAGCAAAACCGCTTTCAAAATCCCCTTCGGGGGTTGAAAATCGGACTTCCTTGCCAGTTTGGGGTGCGAGTTGTCCGGTTTCGTAATACGAGATTGAAAACCGGACTTTTTGACAAACTTGAGGTTGTAAAATGGACTTCTCCCTTGTTTATATGATGATCAAATTTTAATGAGCCGAATACATAAAAGTTTTCATGTATAGACTGGAGTAACATAAACAAAATGTTGTCCCTTTATAAACTGTTCAATTTCCTTTAATCGACAATGTTGATTGATGAACACTAGTCAATCAACCCGTGCGACGCACGGGTTAGAGTCTTAAATGTATTATGTGTTATAGTACAATATATAGATCTATTTTTATACTTAAGTTTTTATAATAGCAAATCTTGCTATATGTATACTTAATTGATTTAGATAATCTTTGATCGATTGCAAAAGTAGGTGATTTTAATATAATTTTGAAGGATTATTTTTATTATACTATCAGTCATAATAACTAAGGTGAACAATTTAAATATAAATTAAAGGCGATATTTGGTATTATCCATCAAAATAGCAAATAGCAATTATGTATAAATTTAGGGTGTTGTTTCAGTTTTTTATATTGGCAGGGTAGGTAATTAATATGTAGTTTTAGCGGTAATATTATTTTGATAATGATAAAGGTGGGTGATTTCTTAGAAAATAGATCTAATGACTATTAAGATTCCAACCCGTCTATTTTTTCTAGCGCATATTGTGAGGATTGATGTGAAAATTTCAAAATGAGTCTACAAAATATTTGTTTCATGGATAGGCTTCTAGCATCTTTAATGAAAAAAAAAAGACAAAAACTGAAAGTAGATTTAAAAATGGGAAAAATCTTAAAAAAAGATATTTGTTTTCGTTGAGAGTTGAACTCAAGACCTTTCGTAATGGCAGAGATGGGTAATTGCTTAAAAAATAGATTTAATGAAAAAAAGAAGAGAATATTTACTTTCGTTGAGAGATGAACTAAGACATTTCGTAATAGCAGAGGTGGATAATTACTTAGAAAATAGATCTAATGGCTATTAATATTTCAATCTGTCAATTGATGGCTAGATGTTTCTAATTATTGTGAGAATTTCTAGAATTTATCTTTTTTTCTAGCATGCTTTGAAATTAGTGCTTCTTTTACAACATTCAATTAGTAACAGTAAGATGGACATGCTTTACCATTAAGGCATTTTCATTCTTGTAGGAAACCAAGATACGTATTTTTTAGAACATGATTTCTAGATGGTACACGAAAATACTCAAGATGGTACGTTTACTCTCATTGTTGCCTTGATAGATCCATAGTACACGAGTCAGATTTTCAAACCATTAGATAGATGAGAACCATTAACAATAAACTTCACACAATGAATTTTACATATCTACGCTAGCGGTGCTTCTCCTTGCATGATTCTACACAAATGGTATGAGGAAATATTCGGCATAGAATAGCTGCAAAAAATTTCCATTAGTTAGTTAGATATGAGCACATCAATGTAGTGTGCTCGCCCATAAAGTCTCTAAAGGTATATAGAAGACACTGATATTATAAAGCGAAGCTTACGCACCTTCCAAATAAACATATAGAACGCTGTGATACACGCCTTATTCGCAATGTCAATTTGTTGTGCTCTTTGCTGAAGTGCAAAAGCAAGCAAGCCATGACCAAACACCTGATAAGTTTTTACATTGATGAAGTAAAGTGAAATATAAAGTGAAATAAAAAATATTAATATATATTTTTTAAAAAGACTAAGATGTCACTCACGACAATAATCTTTTGATATAGGTTTGTAGATGATGCTCCTATCAAAATTGCAGCTGCATATGCTGCCATGAGCATTTTAATGCAGAGTCTATATACCTGAAGCATTAAAAATAAGGTTGAATTTGCACAGCTTTTAGCCATCATATTTTTGTTGTTGAATTGGCATGTTCTTACTCTCTGTTGGCCTAACCGTACAGTCAAGGACTGAATGCCGAAATATCTGTCTCCATCAACATCGGGGATATCCTAAAAGCTCATAATATATGAAGATAACAACATGTGCTATTTTTTTATTACATAAACATACATGTCTAAAATCTTTGATATTATAGGGATACATACCTTAAATAGAGCTATTACCGTAGAGAAGCAACACATGAAGAAGGTTGCAAAGACCACCGACCTTGTTGGTGCCAAGGGCCTCTTCAGAACATGTTGCTGCCAAAAGCAAAATCATGTGAGATAGAAGGAACAAAGAAACAATTGTGTGTTTAGTGAGTATGTGAACAATATTAACTACCTGCATGTGTGAAAAGAAAGCTAACTGAACCAAGACAGCCCTCACGAAGAGTATGCATAATGCTGCAAGAATGGCATCTCGTTTCCACCGGAGTAATGGGACCTAAAAAGTAGCAAGGAAGATTCAAATGGAAGGGGTGCATATGAATTCTAGAACTCCACTTGAAATTTACTGAATAAGGTAGGAACTACTCACATCAATGGAATATGCACTTCCAAGAAGAAAGCTGATAAACAAAGCACACATCAATGGAATAGATTTTGATCTTATTCCAATGATAATGCTCTAAAAAACAGGGGAAATGTAAGAGAGGTATAAAACCAGGAATGATACTTATGTTTGGAATGGATGCTTATTTGATCTCTAGGCTGAATATATAACATACCATGCCCAAGAATGCCACTACTAACAATACTCCAGCCATCACTGAAAGTTCTCCGGATGCCAATGGTAAAGTTGGCTTATTGACCTTAAAAAGACATATGTGTTTTTAGAAACTCATAATAATACAAGAGAAGACACAAGAAAACATTATTTAGACTAACACAAAGTACCTTGTCAATCTCAATGTCGAATAGCTGGTTCAACCCCACTACATAAATGTTCATACATAATGCAGAGGCTAAAGCCTGAATAAAGTGTCAAAGTGAAACTGTATATCTGATACTTTAAAAAAAATAAGAAAAGAGAAAACACTAATAGGTGGAGTTTATAGCATTCATAAGAGCATAATACATGAATATAAGTGTCAAAGTGAAACTATATATGCGATACTTTAAAAGAATGATAATAAAAGGGAAAACACTAATAGATATCGACTGTATAGCTTTCATTAGAGTATGATACCTGAAGAAATCCCCATAGTGCCGTGACATTAAAATCATTCAGACTCTTCAGTGGTAGCAGAGACACTGAAGTAATGCCTATAATCTGGTACATGGTGCATATATAAAAACATGAATAGGGAAAGCATGAGAATATGCATATAAAATAGCAACATGCATAGGAATTCATGGGGTATGCAGTATGCCAAAGCTCACAGTTCCAAATATTGTGTGTGGTCGACAAAACCGGTAGAAAGCATTCAGTTTCTTTGCAATTTCTATGCAAATTGCTTGAAACTGTTGGGTGTCAAAATTATGTTGGTGATGAGTACCCGCACAACATCTCACTTTGGGGACCGAGGAATGTTCGCATTGCCTCCACGTGGTTCTCGTAGGACTAGTAGCATGTAAAATGAAATTTAATATTTATTGTGAACATGAGTGCAGTAACGATTTTGAATAAAACAATAATAACATCTAGAAAGGTGCTAACAAACCATATAATAACACGTGTCACTTGACTTTACCAGTATCCTATTGAAGGTCTCACAAACAGTCCACCTGCAATTTGGAGAATGGAAGCCAAATGAATGTCTATCATGTTGTTTGATGATATATCTTATATATACCTAATTTACCTATTACAAAGCAAAATATTTAGTAAATTGGTTTAGATGAAAGATAAATTTTCACTACAAGCTCCAAATCAGAGGAAGGCAAAAATTTTGTAGTTGTCAAAATAGTGGATCACAATTACTCATCAAAGATATTAGCATTTGGTTCGGACACTATTTATTTTCAGTACTCCATGACATACAGCAAACTCCTTTAGTATTTTATGTTACCATCATTTACTTTATCAACTTATTAATTTTACTCATTCCTAAGATAAGTTTATGGGTGTATCACTCAAATTTAGGATTTTATTGGGCCATTTTTCTGTTTCTAGAAATTCTTGAGAGGACAGGGAGTATCATGAATATGATTTTTTTTTTTGAATTCTAGTAAAGAATAGCGGATAGAGGCTCCAGTTGAGAGGGGTTGTCAACACTATAAGAAAAGATTTGTACATACAAGTTGTCTACACATAGCTCGTATAAAATAGCCAACTATATAGCTCAATATAGCATGCTATTTTCCCTCTTGAGAAAGCGCAATGCTAAACCTTTTAGCTCGCTATTTGAAACAATGTTAGGAACATATATCCTCTCTAAATATATTTTCTTTCACAACAGTTCCCTTTCATATTAAAAAGATATAGTGGGGATGACTAGTCATTCCAAATTTAGTGGAGGAGAAATGATATTTTAGGATGACACTAAATATTGAAGTTTATTTAGAATGACTATTGGAGGGAGATTTTTATTAATAACCCTTGATTAAACTATAGGATAGGTGCACGATTGGAGATGTTATGAGAGCGAACATCTAGGTCCTCCTCTGCCCAAAGGCACACGCACACGATGGTCAGTAACAGTGATCCTACCCCTTTTTTCCCTTGCCAAAGAACAGACAATCTAATTAATCTAGGGCAACTGGGCAATGGATAGAAGTGTATTTTTTTTTAGAAAATTGATAACTCTGCTGAAATTGCAGGCATATACAATTACCTGACCATGAGAATTTCCCCGCTCCGGAACGAGCCCTATTCTTGGATCCTCTCCTGTGATCTGCATCACCAGAAAGATTTGCCGACCACGGATCAATCACCATCACACGAAATTCATTCTCGAATCTAGCGCAGGACATCCTAGTGAAATAAGGAAAATGAAATGTAGTATTAAAAGAGAACACGAAAGAACCATCGAAACGGTTGCCTGTAGACAGCCGCCGCCAGGCGTGCGCGCCCGCCGCCGGCGGCGGCCGCAGCAAGGTCGCCGCCGACGCCGCCTGCATCGTGGATCGCCCTTCTGCCGGAGGGATAACAAAAGAGGCGTGGCGGATCGATCGATGGAGGGAGCAGCGCGCTCGCACTCCCTCTCAGTCTGTTACGGCGGCGGCTGCGGCCGGCGGGCGAGGTGCACGCATATGGACGAATGGATCCGCGTGCGCGGTGAGCAGGTCAGGCGGCTGGATCGGCTGGCAAACAGACTGTTGCAGCATGCATGCAGTTGGCTGCTGCTGTGACTCGATCGGACGGTGAAGAGCGATCGAAGCCTCCATCATCCATGCATGAGCCGGCGCGGCGGCGCGTGACGTCGAGACGTGCGCGCATGCGAATCGTGCGTCCGTGCTGCATTCAAACGAAGCAACCCGGCGCGTAGCACGTGTCGCCGACGGCGATCGAGGGTTTAATTTCCATGATGCATACAGCTGTGGGGGTTTAATTTCCGTCAGCTCAGCTGTCTACTTATCGTCTGTGGACATGAAAACGTGACTCCACTCGGCAACCATGTCTTCTAGTTCTAGCAAGTGAACCTTGTGTTTGTTTTTTTTTTTTTTTGTTTTTTTTTAAAAGTTTTGTTGTTGTTGTTGTTGTTTTTTTTTTTGAGAAATTTTTTGTTGTTGTTGATGATGAAGAGAACAAGTGTACCCTGTGTTTTTCCAACGCGATCTAATCAGCTGCCTTGGTGGCAGACTGGCGGTTTCAGGGATCTTATTGGGCCCATACAAAGCCTACAATCCCTCTACCTCTACCTGATCTGCATTCATTCAGCCTCGAATAGCGGCCCAGTTGATCTAGAAACGGTCCAACGCCGCGCCGTTTGGGCTGTATATTTTGCTAAATGGGCCGGTCGCTCCAAACCCCGCATCCCAGACTCTCAGTCCAACGTGGGCCGGCCGTTGCCGCAAACGGCCCACGCGGCCCGATACGAGCTCACTCGCTGCTATCTTCTAATCCACCATTCATCCGCAGCCTATCCAATTCCAAACCCGACCGAAGCGTAAGCGGGGGTCAGTGCACGGAGAAGAGCCATGGCGCTGTCCCTGTCCCTCTCCCTCGCGCCCCTCGCCGTCTCCGCCGGCGCCGGAGCCAGGAAGCAGCTCCCCGCGGCCAGCCTCGCCTTCCCGGCCAAATCCTTCTTCGGCGCGCCGCTGGCCGCCACCGCCGCCTACGTCGCGTCGCCGCTCCCGCGCAACAAGCCGGCCACCTCCACCTCGCTCGCGGTCGTCGCGGCGGGGAAGAAGGGGTACAAGATGAAGACGCACAAGGTTGTTCTTTCTTGCTAGCGAGTCACTGCCTCACTGGTTCGTTCGGCGCCTTTGCTGATTCGGTCTCGTTCGGTTTGTGTGTCGGGAAGGCGTCGGCCAAGCGGTTCCGGGTGACGGGGAGGGGCAAGATCGTGCGCCGCTGCGCTGGGAAGCAGCACCTGCTCGCCAAGAAGAACACCAAGCGCAAGAAGAGGCTCTCCAAGATGGTACGCTTCTGCTCTGTTCCTCCACCGTAGTGCAGCTCCAATTTTGTTCAGTTGCTTAACTCTTTTATTAGTAGCAGTAAATAAATAGAAATCACGGCTGGTCCGTATCCTTGAATTGAATACTAATGTAGGCTTTTGATGTCAATAGCACAATGTGCTCTTGTGTTGTCCATCCATAATTTTTTGTCTGGCGTTCCGACCAACCGAGTTTGCTTGTTTCTAGTACAAACTTGATGTCCTATACGCATTCATTCACAGTCCGAGGTAGTAATTGTTTGACAGTTTTATTGGCATCATTTTTCTGGAAATTGAAAAGGCGAAGGGCAGGGTGGGAGTGTGTTTTATTCATCTGTTAGTTTCCTATCATCTAGTTGTCTCCTTACTCCTTAGGAAGCTGAATCTGTTCGTTAACGGTCAAACTTATCCTTAGGAAGCTGAATCTGTTCGTCAACGGTCAAATTTATGTGGGCAAATATATGGTATGAGAAGCTTTCAACTGCAACTGATTTTGTCACAGTTCATGAGCTATTAGCATCTACGTGACAAATTGATTTCTGCATATTACTGGATTGCAAAATGATTTTGATATTTGAGACATCAACAAATTACTGCTCCTGAACTTTTTAATATTAGAAAGGCAGGAGGCTGCTGAAGATGTTGTGGGTCAGGTATAAGCGAACTGTGAATATGGATACTTTAAATAGGTCCATTAATAGAATAGACAATATATTTGTGGAGGTGGAGTCCTGCCCATGAAGTGGGCATCTAGTTCTTCGATTTTGGTGTTCTGATTATAGTGTGCTAACTCATCAAGGATGTAAGGGTACTAGCACTAGTCCTGCCGTATGATTTGTGATGTCATTCCTATGAATCCATTTCCCACTAGTTTGTACTAGTGTGCGCTTAGTTGCTTTCATAGGTCAATTGGGACACATTATAGAGGTGCATTTTTTGTTTTCTGATTAAGTCCAGTTTTTCCAATCTTCCATCCATTGTTCCTGACTGCCTGCTGTGCTGCTTCACACGCACTTGGGAGTTCATGTTGGCAATTAGCACCCATTGAGTTAGCCAAAATATCTCCATTTCTTTAGACCAGAAAAAACATTAACCTCTGACGATAATGCCACTGGTCATTTCTAATGTACTGTATTATTGAACTGTGGCAATTTCGCTAGCAGTTTGTGCTTGACATTGTTACTGCAACAGCATTTTACATGAATCTAAGAGAACACTGCTATATTTCTTTCAGGTCCAAGTTAACAAGAGTGACTATGACAACGTGACGGGAGCACTGCCCTACCTCAAAGTGAACAGGAAAGCAAACTGAGATCTATTTGGTCTTCAAAAGCCATTGTATTTAATTCCGCCAAACTGTAATTTTGTGAATCTTCCACTGTATTTCCCGTTAAAATATCGAGGCATCATTTCAAGCAAGCACAATCAACTCTATAGCGATATTTCAAAACAGGCACACTTCTTGCTGTAGTTGTTACTTGATCGTGGATATGTGTGAAGATGAGTGGCACTTGAGCCATAAGCTCCTGCCTGGCGAGCTAAAGCTTCCAGTGTCCTGCCTTGAATCTCAAGCAGAAGGTGGTATTCATTTGTACTGCCTGCCAAAACTGTGGCCATTTTTGGGCGATCGGTTTGGCAAAATTTAGCAACCAAATGTGTAACATGTTTTATTTTTCTTTCTCTGCTTTGTGGTCGCAAGATTCATCTTAACAATTCAGCTTTGAGACTAGAAATAATAGTGAAAGTGGACTGTGATGCCTCGAGGGGAATGGAACGGTTGCCTTAAAAAAAAACTATGCAAAATATAATCAAGATGTGCACCAAGGTTGTATTAAATGTTGTTATTTCTGTTATGAATAGCACTTGTATTCATTACGAGGCGCTAAGACCGATATATATACACCAGTACAGGAAGGGAAATATACACATAACCCCCTACAATACAAAGGAAATACAATTATAATACAACTATATCTAACACCCCCCCTCAAACTCAGGGTGGATCAAACACACTGAGTTTGGAGAGATAAAACCGATGCTGATCTCTGGTCTGAGCCTTCGTCAAAAAATCAGCCAACTGTAATTCTGAAGGCACATAGCGAAGAGTAATAACATCATCCTGAACCTGTGCACGCGTATAATATGCATCAACACCAATATGCTTAGTAAGCTCATGCTTCACCGGATCACGAGCAATACTAATAGCACCAGTACTGTCAGTCAAAACAGGAGTCGGTAGAGACACAGAAACACCAAAATCTGCAAGCAACCACCGTAACCAAGTCACCTCTGCCGTCACAAGAGCCATAGCACGCAACTCAGCCTCTGCACTCGAACGAGAAACTGCTTTCTGCTTCTTAGTCTTCCAAGCAATAAGGGAACCACCAAGAAAAACACAATAAGCAGAAAGAGATCGACGATCAGAGGAATCACTAGCCCAAGTAGCATCACAGTAAGCCTGAAGCTGTAAAGAGCTAGAGCGTGGAAAGAATAAACGGCGTGACATAGTCCCACGAAGATAACGTAAGACACGAAGAAGATGACTATAGTGGAGCTGAGTAGGAGCAGAAACAAACTGACTCAGAATATGCACAGAATAAGAAATGTCAGGACGAGTAACACCAAGATAAACAAGGCTACCTACAATGTGACGATAACGAGTAGGATCACCAAGAAGTTCACCATCAGTGGCAGAGAGGTGAAGATTGAGCTCCATAGGAGTCTCCTCAGTCTTGTGATCAGTAAGAGAAGCACGATCAAGAAGACTCTGAATATATTTTTCCTGAGACAGATAAATTCCCTCAGGTGTAGAAGAAATCTCAATCCCAAGAAAATATCGAAGAGAGCCTAGATCGGACATAAGAAACTGCTCACTCAGACGTGCCTTGACAAAGGCAATAAACTGAAGATCATCTCCAGTAATAATCATATCATCAACATAGAGGAGAAGAAGAGTACGACCACGAGAGGAGGTGTGTACAAACAAAGCAGGATCATGAGCACTAGCAGAAAAACCAGCAGCTGTGATCACAGACGCAAAACGCTGAAACCAAGCACGAGGAGCCTGCTTAAGACCATAAAGAGAGCGACGAAGACGACAAACCATACCCTCAGGAACAGAATACCCAGGTGGTGGCTGCATATAAACCTCCTCACGCAACTCACCATTAAGAAAGGCATTCTTGACATCAAGCTGAGAGATGGACCACTCACGAACAGAGGCCACAGCAAGAAGAGCACGAACAGTGGTCATATGAGCAACAGGAGCAAAAGTCTCATCATAATCACGACCATGTTCCTGCTGAAAACCACGAGCAACGAGACGAGCCTTATAGCGCTCAAGAGATCCATCAGAGCGAGTCTTAACCTTATAGACCCACTTACAGGTGATAGGACGAATATGAGAGGGAGTCGGAACAAGATCCCAGGTGCCCGTGCGCTCAAGAGCAGCTATCTCGGGCTCGACAGACCGAGCGGCAGCAGGCGGGCCGGCGACGAGAGAGGCCTCCGGCGGGAGAGCCACGCCGGCCGGACAGAACGACGGCGGGCCGGCGGGAGGAGGGCGCCGGCGGGTGACAAGCCGCGGGAGGGCGGACGGCGAGCCGCGTGCGAGCGGACGGCGGGCGGGCGGGCGGGCGCGCCGGTGGGCGGACGGGCGAGCGCACCGGCGGGCGGACGACGAGCCGCGGGCGACGAAGCAAGAATCGACGGCGGCCGGCGAGAATCAACGGCGGCCGGGGACGAAGAAGAGCCGGCGGCGGCAGAAAGCTGATGAATCGTGACGAGTGCTTCGATCGATGCAATCCTCAGAGACGAAGAAGATGGCAATGAAATTTGTGGATCGAATAGGGAGAGGAAAAAAAAACCTAACCCTAAATTTTGGCTCTGTACCATGTTATGAATAGCACTTGTATTCATTATGAGGCGCTAAGACCGATATATATACACCAGTACAGGAAGGGAAATATACACATAACCCCCTACAATACAAAGGAAATACAATTATAATACAACTATATCTAACAATTTCTATTTAAAAAAAATACTTGCAACCTAAGTTACAGCCATATAATCTAGCATATTAAGCTAAACTAGGAAAGCAATGCCACAATTGCAAAGGTGTATGTGCGGAGTGTGAAGATAACGATAGAGATGCAAATTCCTGATAATGATAAATACAGATAAATACACCTTCACATGTTTTCATTAAGAGGATTAAACTTTATCGGGGCTCATAACCTTTTGAACTCTAGCTTTTCTAGTGTGAGAAGTTTTTATTAATTCATCCCAATGAAGGATTGAACTCGTGACCAAGAGGCGCCAAAAGAGAATTGCCTTCCATTGGATTACAAGCTCCATCTGAAGTAATTTTTACTGAGATATTCCAATTGTGTAACTCTGTGGGTGTGGCTTTGCCCCACACGTACAAATGGGTCTGCGGAGACCTCTCCTAAATGCTACCCATACCTCTTTTCCTCGAAGGGTGAGTTTCAACAAAAATACCAAAGGTTTCTCTCCCTCTCATGAGTAAATTGGCAGCCACTCCACATTCCAAAGGGTCTTTAAAACTTGCAAACCCCACATTTACATTTACATTTAAGGAGCACATTGCACAGGAGTTATGCAACATCACTAGAATCCTTGGTCACAACCAAGAGCAACGTACTAAGATGCCTAAGTAAGCGCTCACAAGTATTAAGCTATGCTTAGATATGTATTTAAGTAATTTGTGAAGCTGTAGCTCAAAAAAATATATATCTCAACACTAGAGTAAAGTCCAAAAGGTTCAAAGTTTTCTAAAAATGACAAACACAATCGAACTCTAAGCAAGTAAGCATGGTTGAGACTTGGAGGGTTATTAAAGGGACTTCTCTCAAATGACTAGTGTAAAGCCTGTGTCCAATTTGTAGCTCGATTGGGCTGCCTGTTGGCTCACATGTTTGCTAATAAAATAAGCCGCCACGGCCCAACCCAGCTACCTGCTCGTTTGAAATACACAGTTACACACACCCTTCATCCTTCGCCGAGACGCCGACACGCCGCCACTGGCCCCCGCCGTCCTGTTCGTCGTCTCCGACGCGCGGCTTGCGGGAGCGCTCGGATGCTACAGCCGTGAGCCTGGTATGAGTATTCACATGGGGGATGGTTTCCTGATTTTTCTCTAGGTTTTCTAGAGAACAATAATCCCCTCCTCCTCCTGACTTTTGGCTCAAAACCAGTTGAATCCCTGGGTGATTCTTCGGTGGGTTCATCCAGTAGAAACTGGATTGTATAGCTACAAGCGCAGAGAAGCGACGAGCAAAGGCAGAGGGCTGGTTATGGGGTTAATGCTAGACAAATTCCACTCCAGGATGAACATGGTTTCAAATCCGCCCGTCTTCCCCAATCCTCTTCAAATCCGCCCGCCTTCCCCAATCCCCTCGGCGTCGCTATAAATCCCCGCATCCCTAGCTGCATTATTCTTCACCTCGAATTTGGCACGCAGCACGCTCCATTCTTCTCTCTCCTCGCGTTGCCCCCCACAAGGTTCACGCAAGGGATTCGTTACCGAAGGTAATGAGTAATGTCGGATCATATATCTTTGGGTTGCGGCGTGTTTATCTCGGTGTTCTCGGCTTATATTTCTAGCGGGCGTTTTGGGTGGTCCGCGGTTGCTTTGTTTGTGCTGATTGTGTTTGTGTTCGATGTGGAACAGATGAAGGTGGGCAAGTACTTCCCAGCGGGGCTGCCCGTGCTCGCTGTTGACGACCACCGCATCACTCTTCTGCTCCTAAGCAGATTGCTAAAACCTTGCAACTACGGCAATGGTGAATATTTATTCCCCCCTACGTTCCAACCTTGTGATCAAGCTCGAGGCTAGATGATGATTTTTTTGGGTGTTTCTGTGGCGTAATGCAGTGACAACGGTGACGAGATGGCGCTGGACACACTCAGAGAGAGGAAGGACAGGGACGGCCAGTTTGACCTGGTGATCAGTGATATCTTCATGATGCACGGCATTAACGGCTTCAAGCTCCCGAGCTCATTGTCCTAGAGATGGGATGAGTAAACCCTTGCTCAAACTCACCTACCATTTTATGTGCATGGCAATCTTCGATGCTTCTTAGAGTAGCATTGATGAGAAGTAGCAGCACAGATTGTTTTGGATATACTCACTAATAACTAGATGGAAAAGTACCTCGGTTGGTGCTTGGTATCGGGTAGATATATTTATTATCAATTTATTACGAATATTCAGGTGGTTTGCTACTAGGATAACAATGAATGGTTGCATACTTGCATGCCAATCATAAAGCCTTATTTTGGGATGCATGTCTTCGGTTACAATCAAGCTGTTCAGAACTACCAGGTTTGTTGTTATTGTACTTTTTATGCTACCGTTCGCTTCTACGTGTGAGTTGTAGTCAAGCTAACTTCTTAATTTTGTCATTTATAGTTTCATATGTTGCGATTTGTTTATAAGCTTTACACGAAAAATTATCTTTTTTTTGTTCTTTGTACTTTTTGTACGTTACTATTTGTTCTTAAGAGCTAGATCAAGTTGAGCTAGACTACTTAACATTGCCATTTTTGGTTCATTCACTTAACAGTTTGAATGCTAGCATTTACATTACAACCCAAGACATATGAAACAAAAACTGGCAATATTAATGCTATGTTTTTCTCATAAGAACAAGGTGTATTCGAGCTAACTACTTTAATTTTGTAGCTTGTAATATCTTACATTATACTTACTCTATGAGCTGCATATGAAAGTTTAGTTCATTTCTACCTCGCTATTTGCTAGGTCTATGCATGTGTGTTACCGTGTTGCCACATAAAAAACAATTATGTGTACAAATGTCAAAATTATCAAGCAAATAAAATAGCATCGCACCCAAAGCATAGATAACACAAATCTCAGATAACAATACTAAAGGTCTTCGCATCTCAAGTGCAATGGTTCACTATCGATCTTTAGTTATAGACATCGAATGTTGTTCTTTTATGAAAACTTTGAACATCGTGATACATCAGCTTCTAATCAAGAAATGGAAATCTAAAAGAAATATAGGAATAAGTCCATTTTTGGCTCCTCAGCGGCTCATTTCTAGTTCAAACGCTACTATCATTTCTAGTTCTTTAATGTCATTTGTAGTTGACCACTTAATTTTTTCCATTTTGGTTTCATCTATTGTTTTTTGTTTGTAGAACTACATATTTTTTCTTTTTATTGCCATATGTAGTTTTTTATGTTACCATTTGTTCTAAGCTCTAGATGATGTCAAACTGACCACTTAATTTCATAAGCCCTATATGTGATTGTTTCTTTGTTGTTCGTAATTTGTGCATTATGTTGGCTTATAAGCACAAGGTGCAACTAAATTAGGTATTTTTTTTTGTTTGTCATTATGTATGTTATTGCTTATCCATATGTTGTGCGTGACTATCATTTCTAGTTCTTTAATGTTATTCACTCATTTGTAGTTGATGTGTTACTGGATGAATTGATACATTCATGTTATTTGCAGTTTGATACGTTAGCATGGGTTAATAAGATCTAAGTGTAACCAAGATAATTACTGAACTTTGTAGCTTGCAGTTTTGTTCATTATTGTTGGTTTATAATAACTAGTCTCGATTTCATAAGGATGCGGGACAACGGGAACAAGTCCTATTTATTAAATTTGTAAAGTTTCTCTTGCTCAAAGCTTTGATATAAAAGGTAGGCATGAACAAGACTTGCTTTTTTGCTGCTTGAGTGACACTTTTTCTTCAACAAAAAACTAAAGAAAATTAAAGGAAAAAACTTCAAATGATTAACACAAAGGACACTTGAGTATACTTGTGCTGCTAGTGTTCCCTTTTGATCGGATCTTCAAAGACTAATCACTACTCTATCAGTCTATATCTATATAGAGACTCCACGGTGAATGCTCAACAAAAATGAGAATGTGCATGTACATGTGTCGCATGAGCCAGAAAGTGGGTTTAGGTGGAGTATCGAATCTGTAAAAAAATCATGGTTTCACAAATACTGTAGTTTATGAACTCAAAGTTTATTCCATCCAAACACCATCTTCCTTTCTAATACCAAGGTACTTTGTAAAACTATAGTATTCATCTAAAACTCTAAAAAAAACTTTGTATCCAAGCAAGGTCTAAGTGTAATCAAGATAATTACTGAGCTTTGTGGTTTGCAATTTGTTCATTATTTTTGGTCTATAATAACTAGTGTTGATTTATAAGGATGCGTGAACAATTTGTAAAGTTTTTCTTACTAAATGCTTAAATACAAAAAGTAAGAATGATTAAGACTCTTTTTTGCAGCGTGTACTACACACCTTTTTTGGGTCAAAATTGAAACTAAAGAAAATTAAAGGAAAAATGTGTCAAATGAATAACATAAAGGCCACTTGAGTATTTGACTTATTTACTTGTGCATTTCAAATCTGAGCTTATGTTGACCCTAATGTCATTCAGATTATGATGAAAGGAATAAAGCATTGAACTTGTGACTACTTGGTGAAGTAGTGCACCTCGAACAAGTTAGAAACATATGGATGCATGTGGTGAGGAAGAACAAAGCTAATCCAAGGAACAAAATCAGCAATGGTTGTGGTAATGCTGGTAAGAAGTCGCAATCTGGCGATGACAAAAACAGTGAAAAGTATGGTGCAAACCAAACTAAGACTCATTCAAAGAAAAACAAAAAGGATGAGGCTGGAGCCGAAAAAGACAAGGAGCAAAAATCAACCCAAAAGAAGCAAAGGATAGAGTGGCGTGCTCAGCGACATCAAAAGTTTGTGGAAGCCATCGATCAGATTGCCATGGAGAATAAGGACTCACTTATCATTGCTTTTCTATCAACATGAAGCGTAATTATTCTGTTAAATTTATTTTTAGTATCAGATCTTTCTTTGCTGTAAATGCAAATGCAGGGGCTGTTCCAAATAAAATCCTAGAAGTGATGAATGTGGATGGCCTAAGTAGAGACAATGTTGCAAGTCATTTTAGGTTTGTTTTTGTATCCACTATCTTATTATTAAATATATGTTTGGATCAAACTTGTTTATGCATAATTGCCATCTTGAACTCATATTTGTGTTTACGCATTTGAGCTTGTGTTTGCAACACTTCTCGTGGAACACGAGTGTGCGCTGCATACTGAAGTGTTGCACACAAAATTTCTTGCGGCATATCCATGTTACGAATAATAGAGGCTGAATGGATTGATTGTATTGAGGCCCAATGGGGACTATATATAGAGTACATGAGAGAAGCCCTAGACTAGGAGATTACAATAATACCCTTGACTATTATACCTTTAACACCCCTCCTCAGATGCAACGTGAATGCAATGATGTTGCATTTGGAGAGTTGATGCTAGTTGCATGACTTGAAGGAAATCTTCTTAGAGGGCGGTTGACAAGAAAAGAAGTGCTAGCTCGCTCCTAAGGTGAAACTTGACTTGACTCCTACCCACTAAGATTTTTTTTCCAAAGTCCTAAAAAGGATGTCATCGAAGCGTGCTACTCTTGAACATGTTGATGTAGAAACAATCTCCACAAGAGCTTCAGCAACCTAGTCTTCACAAACCAGTACGTCGACTCTTGAAACATGAAGCTTGCTTGGAGATTTTGAACTCGACATAGTGATATGTGTCAAATTAAGCCAATAGGATGATGAATAAACCAATGCTGCAAGACGGCAAACAGCGAGTGTGTCATGATGACGACAAAAAAGGCCATTGGTCATGATGTGTAGCAAGATGGCTACAAAAGGGATCAAGAGGGCAAGGTACCAAGGTCGCGGACGCCAAGGCAAGCGGCTCCCACTCTAGCTTCGGGGAACGGGGGTAGCGGCTAGGGGGGAGTTGGGGCCGGCGGCGCGGGTGCCATGGCGAGCGACTCCCGTTCCCGCTTACGCTCTAGCTCCGACAAAGGGGGTGGGGCGGAGGCAGCGCGACGGGCGGGAGAGGCCGCTGGCGGTGAACGTCGGGGCGGCAGGCGGGAGAGGGAATAAAAGAGGAGATGAGGTGATGCACTCGTCTGCATAGGTGGAGCATTGCGGGGGCTAGCCAGGAATAAACGAGCGATTTGGCTGTTCCCGCAAAGCCACCAAGCCAGACCAATTTGTACAATCTGGGCCTAGCTAGGAAACTGGGCCAAGTAACCAAACAAGTGATACCTGCACTATCGTAGCCTGGTTAGGGGGCTAGGCAGCCTACCAAACAGATTGTGGTTTGACTTCAGCCAAGTCTTTCCTAATTGCTCACGCAGGAGCTACACTTAAGAAGAGCTCGCAAGCTCACTCTCTCAAAGCTCTAATATAGCTTGGATTAAGCACTAAGCACTCTTATGGTGGTTGGAGTGGACGATATGCTTAGAATACTCCTCTACACTTGTTGTGGTCTCTAGTAGTTCTAAAAACTCTAAAAAAGCTTTGTATCCAAGCAAGGCCTAAGTGTAACCAAGATAACTACTGAACTTTGTGATTTGCATTTCGTTCATTATTGTTGGTTTGTTCTCAATAATTAGTGTCGATTCATAAGGATGCGGAAACAAGTCCTGTTTAGTCGATTTGTAAAGTTTTCCTTACTAAATGCTTTAATACAAAAAATAAGCATGATTAAGACTTGCTTTTTTGCAGCGTGCGTGACACACTTCTTTTTATCAAAAAAAGGGACTAAAAAAATTAAAGGGAAAAAGTGTCAAACGAATAACATGAAGGCCTCCCTCGCTAGCCGTCCTGTTCATCTTCTCCAATGGGAGCGCTCGTACGCGACAGCCGCGAGCATGGTATGGGTCTTCACATCGATGAGGAAATGAATTTTCTAAAGAACAATAATAGCTCTGACTTTTGGTTCAACCAGGTTAACCTGCGGGCGATTCTTGGTGCTTTCGTTTAGTAGAAACTGAAGTACATCTACAAGATAGAAGCGACGAGCAAGGTCTGCGGGCTGCGGGCTTGTAATGGAGTTAATGCTAAGCGAACTCCACTCTCTGATGAACAAGTCCTATTTAGTAAATTTGTAAAGTTTTTCTTACTAAATGCTTCAATACAAAAAGTAAGCATGATTAAGACTTGCTTTTTTTGCTACGTGTGCGACACACTTATTTTTTGTCAAAAATGGAACTAAAAAAATCAAAGGGAAAATGTGTCAAATGAATAACATGAAGGGCACTTGAGTATTTGACTTATTTACTTGTGCATTTCAAAACTGAGCTTATGTTGACCCTAATATCATCCAGTGCTATCTGCGAACAATGAAATGGAGATTATGATGAAAGGAATAAAGCATGGAGCTTGTGACTACTTGGTGAAGCCAGTACACCTTGAACAAGTTAGAAACATATGGATGCATGTGGTGAGGAAGAACAAAGCTGATCCAAGGAACAAAATCAGCAATGGCAGCGATAACGCTGATCAGAAGTTGCAATCTAGGGATGACAAGAACGGTGAAAAAGATGGTGCAAACCAAACAAAGATCCGTTCAAAGAAGAACAAAAAGGATGAGCCTTGTGCCGAAAAGGACAAGGAGCAAAAATCAACCTAGAAGAAGCAAAGGATAGAGTGGTGTGCTGAGCTACACCAAAAGTTTGTGGAAGCCATCGATCAGATTGGCATGGAGAGTAAGGGCTCAATTATCATTGCTTTTCTATCAACATGAAGCTTAATTATTCAGTTAAATTTGTTTCTAGTATCACATCTTCCCTTGCTGTAAATGCAGAGGCTGTTCCAAAGAAAATACTGGAATTGATGGATGTGGATGGCCTAAGTAGAGACAATGTTGCAAGTCATCTGCAGGTTTGTTTTTGTATCCACTGTCTTGTTATTAAATATATTTGGATCGAACTTGTTTCTGCATAACTGCCATCTCGAACTCAATTTTGTGTTTAATGGCACTGGAACTTGTGTTTGCATCACTTCTCGTGGAACTTGTGTGCGACATTTCTTGTGGAACTTGAGTGTGCGCTGCATACTGAATTGACAAACACAAAAGTTCTTGTGGCATGTACACATATAGAGAGTTTTGGATGCCATGCAAGAAGATCATTTTCAGTTTTCTATGTCTTTGTCATTTTTTCCTTAACAAAATGTACTTCTCTATTTGTGATTTCAGAAACACCGTCTCCACCTGAAAAAACTGAATGATGGCACACTCAAGCATTCGAGTCCAATTACAAATGGACAACAAGCATGGCTCAGTGGCCAGACGCCCACTAACAGCCATATGAGTGTAACTGAAAGATCCCAGCATCGTCAAAACCTTCATAGAAACGAGCCATCCCCTTCATTCGCTGGTGCTTCTGGCTCAAATAACCCTTTTGTGTGGACAAACTCACAACCGTCATTTGGAACACATAGTGTGTTGCCCACTCGACCAATTCCTTTGCAGGAGGACACGGAGCCAGTTGTCCGTGGTGTAAACTTGCATGATGATACTGTGCTAGTTCCAGTGCAGGATGCAAGCAGATTCATCTCTTCTGGAACCTCCTATGCAATGGCATCGAGTGGTGAGCTGCCAGGTGCAACCCAATGTCTCCCGATTGGTCCTTCTGGTAGCTCGTCTACAAATATACCAGATGCTGTGGTGTTGAACGCAAGTAGACCTTTCTCTCGTGCTACTTCCCAAAGTTCAGTTGCTAACATCACAAATGGCGATCCCCCATTGGGCATGAGCATGCACTTTCCTTTGTCTCATTCTTGCACATCCTATGCAAGCATATTGCGTGCCAAGATTTCGGGGCAAGCAGAGGTGTTCCATTTGATGCCGATGACTTGTTCGACAAAGTAGTAGATGGTGAGATGTTGGCTCCTTCCCCTCATTTACCTCTGCAATCTCCTGGGTTAGTGAACCATCCTTCGGTTCAGATTGAACCATCATCTGCTAGCCTATCCAACAAAGTGTCTAGCCAATTCATCCAAGTGCCCAGGGAACCTCACCAGTTTGCTGGACTTGGCAACTCCAGCAGCTCTGCTCTGGGTAGTTCTTCAAGCATCATACATACATTGTCTAACCTTCAGATAGGCAATTCTGTCATGCCAGCCCAGATGCCAAGTGGTGGGGGTGCAACTGGCAATATCAGAGAAGGTGGCACCTTTGGTCAGCAAGCTGTTGGTGATCAGGCGAACAACAGTAATGAACCCCCTGTGAGCACAAGGGAGATGCAAATTGGCAATTATGTCATGCCGGGCCAGGTGCCAAATGGTGTGTGTGCAATTGGCATTCTCCCTGAAGGTGGCACCTTTATCATCACGCTGTTGGTGACCAAGTAAATAACTGCAGTGAACTCCCCACAGGAACAAATGAGGCAGATAATGGGTTGAATTATGCCTTGGAAGAATTTTTTGATAACAGGGATAATCAAGTAAGATGCTTTCTTATTCTCCTCCTATCTGTTTATTTCACAATTGGCTTTACATGTGAAATTGATGACTACCTAAGTGAGGTTTCTCTAACTGAATTTCTTCTCTGACTGCTATTTCCTCGACAATTTTGATAATTCCTTCTATGGGAACTTGTAGTTTGCCCCCATGATGTAAATTCTGTGTGAAAGATGGTATGCATTTATGTAGCCCATCAGCTGACCAGTTCATGGTCCTTGCGTGTTGTATGTGCAAATTTTTGCCATTTGTGTAGTCTAGCTACTGGCAGGCCATCTTCAGTGAATCCCATGTTCATGCATGTAGTTGGTGGTAGTCATGCGGGTTCTCTTTTGTACCTGCTGTAGCTTTTAGCTTTGTGAATTGTGAGATTAAGTTTCTTTTCTTTTTTTTTTTTACACAATCCTCTAGGTACTGCTAGTTGTTTGGGATCATAAACAAAGTTATTCCAGACAGACCCAGTTTTCGTGTATGTATTGGATATCATATATTATGTTTTTGTCTGATATGTGCAATCGCTTCCCGTTTCTTGAAATTATATGGAATGTCCTGCTCAGCACTCGTGAAACATAAAGAAAGAGTCAGTGCGTTCCTTGCTGACTTAAGAACGAGAGCATAGCAGGAGAAGCAATGCAGTTTCAAAAGCAGAAACCGACTATGAACGAACATTTGATTCATGATTCATGTAAGACTTTTAACAGTTTCTGATGCTCAGTGGCATAACTTATTGATTTTTCACCTTAACTTGCCCTGTTGATCATCGTATGTAAGAATACAAAATTCTTTTCCCCCCATGGATCTAAATATTTGTTTTCCTTGACTAACAGCAATGGTGCCTTCTCAAGGAGATGTTTCCACCAAGTCCTGATGATACTGATCAATCCATCCCTGGATGATCTCAACTTCCTGTCTTCTTTGTTCTATAACCCAGTCTGGATCACCCTTTGTTGCAGATCTGAAGTCCAAATGATGAGCTCCTGACCACCATGACAATAATTGTCAGTAAGTGAACTAGGAAAAATGGAAAAAAGAATGCTACCGATATTAATTTTTTTTCTTCATTCCCTTGCTCACCTTTCTCTGTGACAAGGGCGATGATGCTGGATGAAATGTTCTTAAGCACCCTGGTTGCAACACAGTGGAAAGTCATTACAGATACTCCAGCACGTACGTTCTCTAGAAGACTTAAGCTTTCCTGATGAACGATGGAACAATGAAAAATAAACCTACCCGCCTCGACTCCACGGGTCCCGCATTCCATTGGAGAAGATGATGTTGCTCCCAAACCTCTTAAGCACCTTATCAATTTTCTGCAGCGAATTTTGCAATGCCACACCAGATGAGCAATTGATACATATTAGCAATTATTTCCGCTGAGGGTTCGTATCTGCAAACTGAAACTCTGAAACAACACTTACATATCCACCATATTCAGTGGTGATCCAATGTGGTCTCGGCCGAACCCCCCAGCTCTGGAAACATTCATCGGACCTCTCATCATAACTGAAGGTGGATGGTGGGAACATGCTCTCATTGGAGACCGTCATCGGCATGATCATCTCTGTACAGGCCTATACATGAGTAAGCTACAATCTCAGATTCTCAGCGTTGTCGCTAACATGGGACTACTTTTCATGTACGTTTTACCTGCCATTGCCAGCCACCAAGACCATGTGGATCGTCTTCATCCTCTATTTGGTTGCAAGTCTGGTCTCCTGTGTAGTTGTAGTACAAGCTCGCCGCTGCAAATGCCTTTTCCAGGATGTCTGCGTCCTCAGGGAACCCATCAATAATCTTGCACATCTGCAAAAGTTCTCATGTGAAACTTCATGATCAGCAGAACTGAAGTGCAGGTTCTTGCTGATGCAAGGTTCAGTTTGGCAGACGGCAGACGGTTCTCAAACACATGTTCAGAAGAACTGAAGAATAGTTCTTGTTCAGATTGGCAAATCTAACACTTTCTTATTTGATTAATTTGGTTGACATGGGAGATCGAATTGGTAGTGCTATGTGCGTAGAATGGACAACCTCCTTGACAGGGTAGGCAGGCAGATTCTCCAGGAAATTGGCCGGGGTCGGATAGTCCACCATGGCAGTGTATGTGAATGCTGTCCAAAGCCAGTTTCGGATTGAATAACCGTACTTAACAGTCCTGAATTGAGTGGGGGGGAAACAAGATTAAGTCAGTACCATTTTTAAGATATCCTTAGTACCTCGAAGAAAAAAGATACTAGTACTTCATTAATGCTCATCAGTTCATCAGTTGAGCATCCTTGTCAAGATGAGCTGTACATGCGTGTTGTATTATTTATCCGAATGAGGTTTATAAGACACTAAAAAAACTATGGTTGCTTACATATACATGGTAGGACTGCATACGACAAATAACTGTACTGGCTTGCAGTTCAAATAACACAACCCAGTACTCAAGACTTCAAGTATTACTTGCAGGCTGCAATTAAGACTAGCAACAAGACGAGTTTTTGTTAAAACGAGCTTACTTGCAGGCTCTAAACAGTTTGCTGAGCTCCAGGAGTCCTTTGTCGTTGGACCCTCTCTCATCCAGCACATCCCAGGTCGCCTTGATGACACTGAAGCAGTTCAAACTCTCAGACTGCAAACATTAGTTGCAAGTTACGATTAATCAACATAAAGAAGAAAATGGCAATTTCTGATAGCTTGGGACAATGACTAACAGTGCGTCAATCAGACAAGGATGCCACCAGGACTACAGGAGGAGAGCTACTTAGTTTGCCTTTTATAACTTTCTTACGCATGGAAAATGCTAGAGATGTGAGATTCCTTTCTAGAAACTAGCATAGATGTACGTGCAGCATGCACGTGTTGTGAGATAATCAAGTAGATAATAAAAAAAATAAAAAATGAAAGAGTCCTAATTGATTAGCGTCGTTCCATTTTCATTAAAACCAAGAAAAAGAAAGCAACAAGTGGGTATGGGTATAAAATGAGGTGAGAAGTAAAGAGAGAAAGTGGATGAAACATTTTGCATCTATGGATTTTGAGACTTTCCACCCTTTTCCAGCCTTTTCTCAACTGCGCAGTGGGGTCAACGTGAGGGGTATACCTATATCTTTATAGGTAAAAAAGATTTTTAGAAAACTCGCTCTTTTAGTAGAAAAACAGGTTCTCCTACTTAGGTGTTTCCAAAAATACAGTTCTCTGTACCACAATACTACCTTTTTTGTAGGTGACCGAGGACCAAGTTGCACCACTTATTGCTCTTGATAGTAAATCCGAGAAGTTATATAATTCAGATAAGCCAAAGGCACAGTTCAAAGGTCACAATTGAGCTAATTAAACACAGAGCTATCAGTCATGACCTCATGAGGAGCTGAGGACCTTATCTAGCTTCATTATTGGCAGGTGCTGTTTCAATCACAGAATTATTGTTATGCCCGTTCGTGAACAGTGAAGGGGCGATAGAAAAAGGAGCAAGTTCTCAAGTTCATTGGTCCTAGAGCCTCCTGCAGGAAAGGCCCAAAGCCATTCTAACCAATGTGTCTTTTCCTTACATGAGGTTAGATCTATTGATTCAGAGCTGCCACCACCGGTTAGCAGAGTGCTCTCCTGGACACACAGGTCAAAAGGTGTCGGGTTTGCCGTACGCTATCCGGGCCATTCGTTCAGATATTTTGATAGAATTTTTGTCGTCAGAAACAACTGTAAACTGTTACTGAACCCGGCTATGAACAAATCCGATTATTTAAACAGAGATTCTTTTCTCCCGGGCCCCCTCTAGAGTCTAGAGAAGCATGGTAATTTTGTTATCAGGTACGTATGATTGTATTATTAGTACCTTGAAGTCTTGCGAGACGGCATCGTAGAAGCTGCTCCACGGTGTTATGTAATCGAACTGCAGGATTGGCGCAGAGGACGCCACGGCCCCAATGGCGACATGGGGGTACTTGAGCCTGAACCACGAAGCCAACACTACAAACAACAAGCATCGGGTCAAGCACGACCATAAACAAAGTGGGCGAGTTTAATCAGCCCATCAACACGTCCCAATCGTTGGACATACAACAGTACAACACGACGCCGTCCACATATATGTAATAGCTTAAATAATAGATCCTTGGCGATAATTTGATAGATCCAGATCCGCGTCGCAGGAAACAAAGACGAGCACGAGTTCATCATGTGCAGTGCTGGCAAGAGATGATGCGTGTACAGACTCTGCCCAATCAAGAACGGTCTACACGCTGAGACTTACTGCCGCCATAGGAGCCGCCGAAGACGACAACAGGAGCGGCCTCTGCAGAGAGGTTCTTCTTCAGGCTCCTGATGAGGATGGCGAAGTCGGCGAGCGCCTGCGTCGACGTCAGGTAGCCCAGCGTCTGGGGCGAGTCGTACGAGTCGTTCCCGAACGGCTGCGACTCCCCGTAGAAGCGATGCTGCTCATTGATCATCCATGGCAACAGCAAACAGAGAAACGTCGTTTCGTCAAGCTTAATTGTGGCATTAATGAATCTCAAAAGCATTAGGAAAAGCAAGTGCGCTGTTCATCGGACAAAGCAATGGTATTAAATGGATCGGTGATTCGATTCAGCGTGCTGTTTTTTTCTGACGGTCTTTTACGAGCTCCTTGTATCTGACAAAGCAATGTTAACGTCAGGAAAAGGGGCGTGTTTCGTGCGCCGGTCAGTCTGGTTGAGTGTGAGCGTGAGTGTGATGAGAATCGATTGATGCCGTTGACAGCAAAAGAATGGAAAGTCTTTGTAGTACATGTTGAGCGCCCGAGGCTTTTGACTGTGTTATCGGTTTCCAAAAACTGAGACGGAAATTCAAAAGGCTAAAGACAAAATAAAATGCTCTTGCTAATAAAACACAGACCAATATAGTACTAGTGCCTGCTAACTAAGCTAGTACTAATAAGCACCATATGATCCATGGCTATAGCTATATTCTGCAGTGCTTACATAGTGCGAGATGATGCTGGTAGCACGCATGGACATACCTCGATGAAGACGAGGAGGGCGCCGAACTTGGGCGCGATGTCGAACATGAAGCCGGTGTTGGTGGCGAACCACTCGATGTCGCCCTCGTTGCCGGTGTACACGAACAGCGGCCCTGCGCCGGCGCCGCCTTTGCCGGGCCTCCGCCAGAAGGTGTCGTTGAGGAGGTACTTCTGGGAGAAGAGCATGGACGCGTTGGGCGTGAAGGTGAAGTGGTCCAGCTCCTGCGCGAAGTAGTGCGCCGTGAACGGCTTGGCATCCGTGCTGTTGCCGCCGCCGCCATCGGCAGCCGCCACGGCCTGCATGTGCAGGGGCCTGATGAGCCGCGGCAGCGACGGCGGCGCCCTGGGGCTGCGGCAGCGCGGGCATGCTGCGGTTGGTGCGGGCGAGACGATGGCCGCGGCGAGGAGCAGCGCCAGAGGCAAGAAGGCGCGCAGAGGTGGGGGTGTCGACGCAGCCATTGCTGCGGTGCCGCCCTGATCTCCCTGTCCTGTCAGTTGTCGCTCTTCTTGGTGGCCTGGTGGGGGTGGGGTTTTAAAGGACGGAGCCGCACGCGCGGACGGCGGGAGATCGAGGCGGCCTCGATGAGGTGATAGAGAGACGAGGCGTCAGTGACTCAGTGGTGCTGACGATTTTTCTGCCTTGTTGAGGTTCCCTCGCGTTTGGCCTGGTGACAGGAGCAAAAGGTTTGGAGATTTTGTGGCGCTTCTGCCGATGGGCATGCCGGCAGGCCTGGTTGGAATGGCGCGAGATGGCTGGCTGTCAGTTTGGCTGCCGTCGTCGTCTTGGACCGTACGTGCGCTGCATCTGCATGCGTTCTTCTTTGCTGACGCCGCGCGTGGTTTGAAAAATGGTTTGCACATGCACGTTATTAGGTACTGCAAGTATAAATTAATGGAGTTTCTAACTCCGTTATAAAATGAACTGCGATGTTGATCGCTATATGTCATGTCGAGGCGATGATCCAGCAAGCAGTAGATGCTGAGCGGCAGTTTGTTTTATTTGTTCGTTCTCTCCTCTGGCTGTGACGATCCTATCCGCGTGACGCGGTGAGCAGCGGCCCGCCCCTCTGCGGCGTTGACCGGCGGCGACGAGGACACAGGACGGGCAGCACGCGTACATCATAGAAGCCGGAAGGAATCGAAATTCTCGCTGCTGGGGAGGGAAACCGTGAGGCTGTTAGGCTATGGTCACCAAAGAACCTGTCAAAAAATCTCAAATACATTTTTGCTTACGGTGTGTTTACAGAGCAAAACAGTGTTTTGAACCGTAACATCATCGACGCGCACGACCAGTCAATCCTACTAGCAAACACTAGTGCACTAGTCTTCACTGAAAGCGAGAGGGACGACTGCGACGGCGACGATTCCTTGCCGGAGTGCGTGGCGCCATGTATGAACGACCAAGGGTTTGGGTGCAAGCAAACGCGAGCAAGTGGTGGATGTCTCCATTACTGAAGATCGATTTGAAGCTGCTGGTAGCGTAGCGTGTGTGGTTTACCTGCGGCGAGCTCCCAAAAGGGAAGAGATCGAGCAGGGAGGCGCCGACGACGCGACCAAGCAGTCCACACTCTCCGATCCGATAGAATAGAACACCACCAGTGCGGCACACGTCGAGGTCGGTGGTGGGTGGGCGATTACATCGATCCGCTGCCTGCGGATTGTTGGCGTGCGATGCGATCTTAAGTGTGACCATGACTGGAATCTGGAAATGCCGGCCGACGCCGATTGTTAAACTGCTGGGTTGATTGCTTGCGATGCTGACCTGCAGTGTGTGGAATACTGGAATGTGGATGATGCCCCCCGGCCGGGATATGTATCATTTGCCGCACAAGTGCCGCTTGCGACCCGAACGAGGAAGACACCGGAAGAGCTTGTCGCCGATTTCTCGTTGCCAGCTCCGTGGCCTCATGCCCTGCCTTCTTTAGGGTCTGTTGCAGCCTATGCAAGAGGTGTGCATGGGTGCGTTGATTTTGCAAGTTGGTCACGCCTTTTCTTTTTATTTCCTTTTCTTTTTTCTTCTTAACAATAAAGAGAACAACTGATGCAGCACGCGGATCACTGGATAAAAGGCAGGTTAGTGGGGCTATTGTCCAAGCCCATCATGGCATCATTGGATCCATGGACCGACCCATATGGGCTAAGATTGGCCCACCACCGTACCGGCCTCAGTGTTCCCACAATTCCCAACCTCTGACGGTCTGACCTTATTATACAACAGTAAAAGGAGACCAAGTTCAGAACTGCAAACGCATGCATCAACTCCGCAGCTGATACGCTCAATAATGCTCCAGATCCACCTTTGTATTCCTCGCATGACAGGGTCCGCACTCCAGTGCATGGTGAAGGCTCTCGGGCAGGCCAAGATCCCGTTAGGAACAGCGAAATTTTTCCACTGCATGTGCTGTCCGGTACGCTGGTTTTTACAACAGGCCGTCGTGGGTGTCTGCAGACAAAGGGAAAAGGGATGCGCGCCGGCGCTGCTGCTGCGCTGAAGCCGGTCAGCGAGTGGATGATTGCCACCACGTTCCGGCACAGTTCTTACCACTGACAGTTGACGCGGCACCAGCAGCTGCACCCACCCACCGGCCGCAGTCCGTCTTGGCCGCGGGGACAGGAACACCGACCGGGATACCAGGTTGCTCAAGGTACCAGGCTACCAGCCACTTCAGGAATCACAGGAGGCGTTCGATCGCAGGAATCATGTGCAATTGTGGGTCAAACACGCAGCTCGCAAGAGGCGTTCTCGTGAAACAGACTCCGTGCCAGACAGTCGCACTGCAGTACAATGGCACAGGCCGTACTCCGTACTCATCAGCCTGCCATTTGACAATGTGCACTGTTGTATGTGTCTCTGCCTTACACCAAGGTCATCAGAAATGTGCATCCGTACTGTGTACAGTGCGCAATCATTGTTTTTCCACTCCGTGTACAATGCACAAACAATGTTTTCCACATCCTTCTACTCTCTGGTGATCCTAGTCTTACAAGAAAAAAGAGAAAAGAAAAGCATTGCTCGGCTGAAGCATTGGCAGGTGGACAACATATGGGCAAGGCCCAAGAATTGCTCGACGAATACCGCAATCTCGCATAGGTTGGTCAACTGGCCTTTTCATGTGTGCGTGGGCGTACCAAGCAGTACCAAACACTAGCTCACCCTGCAGAAACCAACTGCAGAGTGCATAAGGATATCTATTATGGGTTTTCTCAAATCTCACTCTCTGTCATTATTTCAACTATCATCTCTCTGTCTACAGTGCAGCATTTATGTCAAACAATGCCAAACAGTACTCTAGTGAATCCCTTTGGGGAGTCCCATAGGATCTGTTTGGCAATCGTTCCTAGTGTAGCCCGCCCCTAGTCAGTGGCCATGCCAGGCGTGGCCAGGCTGCGACCGGCCTGGAGCTTGTGTTTGGTCCCCTTCTTCCCGTAGCGCGTCCAGGACTATCTTTTGTTTGGTTTACCCATCCCCAGCCGGCCTCCACCTCCTCCTCCATCCTCGCGCCGGCGGTATGGCTGCTGCTGCTCGCGTTCCGCCGCCCTGCCGCGGTCGCCATTGCCGGCCCCCAAGCAGCCGTGCTCGAGATCGAGGAGGAGGAGGAGGTCGAGGTCGACCAGGGCGGCCAATACGACAACGACGAGGACAGGTACGCACCGGCAAGGCCGCCCTGCCGCTCTCTCTGCTCTCTCCTCCTCCGCGGGAGATGCCGCTGCCGGGCTCTCCGTACTCGCCATCGCCTCCCGCCTCGCCTCTCGCGCCGCTGCCGGTCCCCCAGTGTGGCGGAACCGCCGATTTAATACGGGCTAAGTACACCTGCCACCACTGGCCCACAGTGCACTTAGACCGAACTAAACTCGGTAGTCCGTCGAGCTACCCAGAAGGGCACTCGATGAAACCATCTCCCAGGGATGCCGACATCACGCACGTTAAGCTCTCGGAAGAGCCACAACAATTACAACAACCCACCATTTTATACAGGCATAATTTGATTGAGTACAAATACTTTTGCTCAAGAGGAGTACAAGGTAGTGAAATAGAACTTCAAAATAAACCTCGCAGCGGAATACATATCGTTACGGAGATGTAACGTGCAGCGGAAAGTAAACATCAAGTATGACCTCGAGCCCACCGGAGTCATCCTTGGTCGTAATCTGATATGCACCTAAAAGAAAAATATCAACAACAAACGGTGAGTTCGTGGGGAACTCGTAGGACTTACCCGTGGGCGGTTTCAGCCCGACACATTTGAGATTATGCAAGGCTTTTTGGTGGACTGACTTCTAACCCGCATAAGCTTACTAGAAGTGGGTCCTTAGCCATTGATGGTTTATTTAAAACATGTTATCATAAGATAGCAGGATTTGACAGCTGCTACCTCTTAGTTATGATTATCAACAATATCATAGGGGGAAAACTTGCAGAGAAAATAAAACAATGAACGCATGCTCCGTCCCAAGATTTATAGAGCCCCCATCGAACTTTTGGGAGTAGCCGTCTCAGGAGCGATGCCCCTATACGTCGGGTCATCTCTCCCTCGACCTCGAAGCATCTCCCAAATCCATCAACCTCCTCTCAGTGGATGGGCAGCACTATGAATAGTCGGACGGATCATACTTATCCAAGCATGTTGTATATAAAACATGAATATAAGCATAAAGTATTTAAGTTGTTACTACGTTGCCCGTCAGTGATATTTGGCATTCTCACACCTGGTGAGCATCAGCGATTCGAATCGATTTTTAATTCCCGGGAATAACTAGAAGCACCAGGATGGCATATGCTTACTAACTCCCAGCGTTCCACATATGCTTCTCCCATCTCCACCTGTCCCGTCTCAAGTTCGATGACCACTCCCGCCTGACTCCCGGAGCGCGTTGTCGCAGGAGCGGTACCTCGGTTACGTCGGGTTCTGCCCTCCTTTGACACCCGCCTCCGCGGCCACCTTCCTCTCAACCAGTGGGTAGGAACGTGCCCCTTGCTTGAGACGGCACAAGTAAGACTTTCACCGGCCCCATATACCAGATAAGCACTCTAGCAATGTTATGCCAATCAGCAGGCGAACAGCGGACGGGCCTTAATCGACTCGGGCGGAGTCCACCAACATATTATCACAATCTCATCATATCAAACCATATCTCCGCCCGGTCTCAACTTATCATCAAGTCATACCAGATTGCCTTTCGATCCAAGGATTTGTAAAAACAATTTGTAGACCCTATCATCTCGCGAGTGAATACCTTCACTCGTCTTCTACCGTCTAAGCATGGCTAAGCACAGACTTCGTTTTATCCTTTCTACTTTGGGCATCAAGGATTTATGCATGTGGGGTTTCATAAAATCCCTAAACGTAATGCACAAACAAGCGTAGGGTGGTGAGACTCCCTAGATAGGTGAAAATGCCTAAGGGGCCTACCTTTGTTGTTGACAACTTGAACAAACTAAACTACTGTTAGTTTGCCGGGTTGTGAGGCTGTGCCCCAGGCAACCCCTTGTTACAGGGACGGCCAACTCAGCGACACGTCGTCTTCTTGCTTCGGGTTCCACTTGTCGTCTGGCTTCTCGATCAACGGTAGATCCTGCGTCGGCTCCTCGATCCCGTGGTCTATATGCATGCCAGATATGCAAATGAGTGTAAGGATGCAATGCAGGATAGAGTGTAGTAGAAAAGTAACCCACGGTGGATACTACATGTCAAAGTAAACAAGCCTTCTTATTTAAGGTCTACCTCCCGAGGAAGGCATTCATACTCTCCTAGGAAATCCTGCATGCTATCTTTTAAGAAATCGTATAAACCATCACCTAAAGCTAGCTCAACTAATCATATTAACTAAACTAGCTTACTCTTAGAGTGTAACTAGCAAAAGAGTTTACCTAATACAAAACAGTGGTTTAAACATGCACATATATACTTTCTGAGTCCTATGTATCATGTACAAGCTACCAAAGTTCTCCTGAGATTTTCCTAGCCATTTAACCCCATTTTTTTTTCTTATTTTCTTTCCTAGCTAGTGGCACTTTGTCCATTTCAAAACACCACTCAACTAGACATGCACAAACTCATATTTTACCAGTGACTCTTATCAGTTATCTAGTGCATAGGAAAAATACCAGATGACTCATTCTAGCAGGTTTCGCATGGTGTTCACTTTTTAATTAATAGAAAGGTACATTATGCAAATATAATGGCAAAGCCCCACCTAACAGCAACCACTATGGCCCTAAAGTTTGTCATAGTGTTCTCATGTGCTACAAAGCATACTGACCAAGTTTTACCATTTTAGAAGTTCATCTAGATCACTTTTTCTATTTATTTTCCTTTTACATACATGCACAAAACCGAGGGTAAAATGGTCATTTCACTCATCCACATCATACCCATTCGATAGATCTATTCAAGAGGAGTCTAACGCCACTGAGTTTGTCCATTTTGGATTTTTCTGTGATTTTATATGATTTTCCAAAGTTCATACCTAATTTAAATGCATCTAAATAGAAAAATACTCAGACTAAGGACCCGAACGTAATTAACCATAGCTTTCGAGGGTTAGCGTGCAAGAATCACCAGACTCATACCACAGTGCACCGAATGACTTTGTGAAACTTCAAAAGGTCGGGGGCCGGATCGCAAAATCTCCTTCTTCTTCTTCTTCCTCGGGCCGACGGGCGACGGCGCGCGACGCGGGGAGAGGCGCGGCTGCGCCGGCGGCGGGGAAGCCGGACTTGGAGCCGAGGCGGCACCGGACGGTGGCCTCGACCTCGAGGGTTTGTTCCCCCTAGGTCTAGTCGTGCGGTGAGGAGCGTACGGGCGGCGCGGGCGGTGAACTGAAGGCGGTCACGGCGCGGCGGTGCGCGGCGGAGCGGCCTCGATCCCGCGGCCCAGTCGGAGGCGGAGGCCTCGGAGGTGCGTCCCAGATGCGCGAGGGGATGGCGAGCCCGGCGGTGGCGGTCTGGAGGCACGGGGACGGCCCGGAGAGGGCTCTCCACGGCGAGCCCGTGGGTGGCGCGGGTGCGCGCGGGCGGCGCGCGCGGGGAGAGGGGCTAGGGGCGGTGGTGAGGGCCGAGGCCTTGGGGATTCGGTGGAGGGGGTCGGGGCGAGCGTGGGGCGCTGGTCGGCTAGGCACGGGGATCACCGGAGGGGTGATTGGCCCGAGCTCGCCGCGGGCCGGCCATGGTGACCATGGCGGGCGGCGCCCGGCGCGGCGGCTCGACCCACTCCGAGGGGAGGGGAACGGTGGCGAGGCCTAGCGGGGTGGGTGCGCCGGGTCGCGGCGGAGGTGGTGGTGGCAGCTTCGGGGCGCGAGGAGGTCGGATGGCGGCGGCGCGGCGAGCTCAAGCTCGACCCCGAGCCTCTAATGGCGGCGGCGCGCTGCGAGTGCGAGCGCAGGGAGAGGGAGCAGAGAGCGAGCGGCGAGTGGAGTGGAGAGGGCCGGGGCGCGTCCAGGTGAGGCCGGGGCTGAGGGCGCGGGGTGGGGCCGTCGATCCGCGGCGCGGCGCGCTCCCTGTACGCCGGCCGCCCACGTGGCGGGCGTCGTACCGAGGTGGGAGGCAACCCTGACGGGTGGGCCCCACCGGTCGGTGACAGTAGGAAAAGGGAAATAGAAGAAAAATAAAAATGTGTTTTCTCTCCTACTGAAAACCGCCATTTTGACCAATTTAGAGGCCGAATTTGGAAAAACTCCAATTGAATGAAATGTTCTACTCTTTGAACTCTACAACTTTGTCAATAGGCATGATTTCAAATTCGGCATGGAAATATGAAATTTGTTTGAATTTATGCAGCAGCCATAGGTAGGGACAGGGTAGGTCTTCTGCTTGGGAGGGGAAAATACCCTAGTTACAGGCCTCAACTCCACTTGCTCCTTTTGACAAATTTGTTGGTTACTTTCTAAACTATATTTCATTTCATTAGTGCAGGTCATGAAAATGGCTCTATGGGTAAGAAAATCTCAAATTACCAAACTGGACAGAGTAGGGGTGTGCTTCTGGGCTGACAAAATTTGGTTGAAAAGACCAATTTGAATTTATATTATGACCTGACTCATATTGACAAAGTTGTTTCCTAGATCATTACCTACAACTTTGTTAATATGATCCTCCTCTAAATCACAACATATTTTGAAATACAACCCTAATTTTGTTTAGGATTTTGGTAGAACAGCAGATTTACTCTAGGTAAAGCTTTTCTTGTTTTCAACTTTTGAAGTATCAAATGAAGGCCAATCACTTCCACAATAGGTGCATTTGAAAGGTAAAAAGTTCAATTTCATTTCATAGAAAGGGAGAATGTAAAGTTGTATAGTGAATTAAAAAGAAATTTTAAAAATCAACTTTGGGGATGAGCTAAAATTTCAGATTTGAGAAATTTTGACTTAGTGGTTTATCTACCAATTCCTCATTACTCTCTTAAGCATGATTTAGTCTTAATTCATCATTAGCTTATGTATAATTGTGTGTACGGCTTATGAGATGCCAGGGGCATCACACCCAGGCACTCGCCTCCCGCGCCGCCGCCGGTCCGCCGCTCGCCGCGGCTGCTTGCCTTTGTCGCGCCTGCGGCTGCGCGGAGGCAGGGGAGGGCGGCGACCTCGCGTCTCCCAACGCGGCCACGCTTGCGTGCCGTCGCCGCGCCTGCTCAGCGGCTCGCTGTTTCGCTCCCCGCGCTTGCCGAGGAGCTGGGACTCGCACCGCGTCGAGCTCGGCGGCTGAGATTCGCAGATGCGGCTGCCGTTCAAGCTGCCGCAGCGCCTCACCAAGTCCTTTGCCGCCACCCAGCCGAGGGACTGCGCCTACGTGTCCCCAGAGCTCGGGAATGGGGGGGGCCGGCGCCGGCTCCGGCAGCAAGCCGGTGCTGTGCAGCAAGTCTGGTCTAAAGGTCGCCATGCCCAGCGGTGTTCAGCCCCGCACGAGCAGCCACCCCGCCGATCTTGGCAAGCTCACGGCGTCCGGGTCCCTGCCGGCATCGATCCGCGGCGGGAGAAGGGAAGGAAAGGGGCGGCGGGAGCGTTCCTCCGCAGCGGAGGGGCGAGCTCGGGCCAGACGAGAGAGGGGCGGCGGCGGCGGACGACGGCCGGGGACGGGGAGCTGCGGCGTGCGGTAGGCCAAGCGAAGCCCACGTGGGGTTGGGGGAGGCCGGGCCACGGGAGGATCACCAATTTGGTGATCCCCCGAAAGCCACCCTCTAGAGCTCAGGAAGGTCCCGCGGGGACGGGCTAGGAGGCAGGCCGGGACGACCAAACATGGGCCAAGGCCTAGCGTGGCCGGACTGCGCCCTTAGCGCAGCTGCCAAACAACCTCACAGTGGATAGCCTAAGCTTCCTGCTACATACCCTGATACCCAACTTAGTCTATTGCACGCCCAATATCCTTCTAAACTTTCATAAACTCTTGTTTGCCTTGTACCCTCTTTTTTTTCCATGACATAGAAATAAGGAATTCAAACAATATAGGTTTTTCTTAACTTGACTGTAAGAAATGAAATTCATTTCGAACAACTGAATCTTTTCAAACTGTTCTTGTTTAGGAAAAAAACTGAAAGTTGGTGAACTGATGGCAGGTAACTTCGAATAGTTTCGTCTCCAAAGTTTTTGTAATACTGGTGCCATATTCGTTTCTGGTAATATCGTTATCGGTTTTGTTTCTGAGAAAAAAATGTGAAAGTGAAACCAATTTTGCTTTCTTCCGACCTTTTTCGATCTATTTCATCCCTATCACTCTTGTATAGGGTCGTGAGGAATGCTCGGATGCTCATATTTTCTTGAAAAAAAGTCTACTTCACCCTCTACCTTCAAAACGAGATTTTTTTTTTAACACCATAAACAATGCAAAAACTGGAGACATAGCCCACTCAGTGGTTTTGACGGGTGGTTTTTATGATGTGGCACATCTAGAACCAATATATCAGCACCACCTCATAGAACATGTATCTAGGATCAAGGTAAATTTTCTCCTCTCTATATATGCTCTCTGCTCTCTCTCCACCCATCCGCAAGCGCACATCATCTCCATGCCATAGCCTCCACCGTCATCCAAAAGCCATCCACCAAGGCTAGAAAAGGCAGAAGTAAGAGTGGTAAAGAGCGCTCAAATTTTGCCTAGAAAATTTAAAATTCAGTCCAAAAAATGGCAAGAATTTATTTTGAGCTAAAATCACCTTTATTTCGATCATGACCCATTACTAGAGAAATGATTGGGTTAGGCTTGCGCAGGCGTAGTGGTTAGAAAAGTACGATGATTTACATGGCAAGTAGTTCCTCCCAACAAGGGGTGACGACGGAAATCGTGAACATGCATGCACGGCAAGAGGCGACTGCTAATAAGGCAGGAGAAGAGACAATGGCAATGACAGGCTTGTAAACGCATGCCGGCAAGGCAGGGAGATGAGGCAGTGAGGTACGCGAGCATGTTGGTGGTGACAAAGGACGACATCAAGCGATGCAAATAGAAGGCAGTGGCTGTGAGGGGGTTGCACATCTATCGCTGGCAATAATAGAAAATATGGAGGAACGAAGACAATGAGACTAGGAAACAAAAATCCTTACGTGATGAACTAATGAAATTGAGATAGATATTTTCTGCTTATCCATCCATCCGAAGAGGTTTTCTGATTATCCATCCGCCTGAAAAGGAGGTTCAGAGACTAAACGGGATGTTCGATAGAACCGAATGATTAATATTCCACCCGTATCTGTATTTGGAGATTCAAATATCTATATCCGAAATCATACCCAAAAGAAAAAATAATTATCTGTATTTTTATTCGCATATATTTGTCCGCATGCTTCCTGGTTTCATCCGTGGCTCAATGGGATGACACTGAAACCACCCAACAAATGAACAAAGCCACATAGGTTTATTTGCCCAATTTTTCACACAGTTTAGGTTAATCTAGTTTTAAAGTGGAGGAATGAAGCGGACACCGCTGTAAAAGTTGGACGGCTATATTCAGTAGATTGATATCCGAATGAACCTGCAGAGGTACAGGGACAACAGTAAATGTTCAATTTAAATTTTCAAAGTCCCAATTAGGCTGACATTACCAGCTTTATCCTAGCCACATTGGAATTCCACACCTACGACAATGTATCTATCGTGCACAGCCATACGCGCAATATGGTAAACTCAACCTCGCAAGTACCAAGAGCAAATGCATATAATAAGAAATTATAATAGAGGAATAAATACAAAAAGTTGAAGTCCTTCATTGAACCATCTTTTGATTTTTGGTAGATTTATCCCATGCTACTATTTTAGATTTTTTTTCCTTTTTTCAACATATGATTGGTAGTTGCAAGAAGAGACGGATGGTTATTTATCAAGAATCGAGAACAGCATCTAATGGAACAGGTTTTTTAATCTTTGAATGCTTGGCGAAAGCAACACAAACACAACCACTACAATGACCAATAATTAATTTAAATATTTACTAAATCAGTAAAACATCCATTTTTTAAGACCAGAGAGGTACTCCCTCCGTCCCGTAAAAACAGGTCGGTCTAGCATTCAAAAATTGTCCCAAAAAACATGTCGCATAGCATTTATGATGAAGAGACAACACAGTGACTCCTACCTCAACCTCTCTCCTCAACACCAATCCCGTATATCCAATGGTTTTTTAATGGTGAAAGCAGCAATGAAAAGCGTATGGTTTTTTAATGGTGGAAGCAGCAATGAAAAGCGTACTCGACTGCAGTCTCCACTTCCTAAAAGCAACAATGAATGAGGGCCTGGACGTCTTTTTCCCCTGCTGCTAATCCGGCCGCAACATCCTAGACCGACTAGAATACGGACAGAGGGAGTAACTCCAAACGTAGGTCTATTTCGATAATTATCAAAATGGTCATCCATACCACACTGGCTCCAACACTAGTGCCTCATTTGAACAGGCTTCAAACGGATAATAAAGTTAATATACTTGTGTTAAACATAATGCCTCCTACAGCGAGAGGCATGCATATTTTATTCATGATAAATTATCATTGCCAATTTTCATGGCACCAGCATCAGCATCTGTCCATTTTCCAGAACCGAGTGAATTAATGAATGCTTGATCTGACAAATGAGGTTACAGACTATTGGTGTTGACCCATCAATCATAAAGTTGTAGCAACACAACATGCACATCAGTATTATGAAGAATTTGAAGGTGATCTCTGTCCAACAGGTGCCTCTCCAACAAACTCATCTAGATGCAAATCTACAACAGGTATCCACAAAGATGTGTCTCCATAACGAGGTCTCTCTCCACACTTCCACAAAATTTTCTCCACCATAATCCCAATAGCTATCCCCTTCAGCAGTACAAATGTTAAATTGTTGGCATTTTCCTTGGCGCACAAACTACGACCAGCTGATTATCACTCAACAGAATGACCATCCTAGACACAAGTCACAACCAACAGCATTAGCAAATGACTGAATAGTGAATACGCACCGAGAGAATGGAACCAACTCTAGTCATAATAGTTGCGCCTTAGTTGCTCAAGGTCATCTTGTCAAATGTGGTTTATTGTCCCTTCCCTTCGTCAGCATTCCAGTCATTCGCTCTGAAGAAATGTGACCAATTCCATTGTATATCAGATGTCTAACTAAAATGCTGATCATGTTCATCCAGTGGACGATTGGATCTCTTGAACTTCCTGCATAGATTTCATTATACATTTTTCTTTTACAGTGCAATGGGAGAGATCGTTCAGGATTTCTTTTGATAGTAGTGGATCAAAACCCAGGTGTTCAGGTCCACAAAGCAATCTTCTAGTCCTAGTCAACTCCATGCATAAAGAAAGGGAATATGTCTAGAACTCTAAATATGCCACCGTCTCAAGATTAGTTTGGCAACTGTTGGATTGGAGTGGATTCGCGGGATTGGGATGGAGTCTGAATCCACGATAGATCAAAATCCACCTCAATCCACTTCAACCGCTTTCAATCCAAGAGTTGCCTAACTACGCCGCTTGTGGTCTAATGGTGGATTAAATTTGTGAGCCCCTGCCACCCACAAACAACAAAAGAAAGATATGGATTTGATTGCTCATAGCAAAAACAGAAGAAAAAATATATTAAAATCAACTCATTTTAAGCAAGCCAAGGCTTCCTTACTACCTTATACCAACAGAACCCTCAGTCCATATATAGATCCCCCAGTCCATATATAAATCCCGATTCCACGCTGATCTAATAGGATGGAGGATTGAAGGCGTGTTGGATACAATAGAGGACAGAAAAATTCAAGATCATAGAGGGAGGGGATCAGCAGCAAAGCTCATGGCAAAAGAGTCATCCATCATTGGTAGTTTGGTACAAGCGCACGTATCCCCATCAAATGACCAAACCCTCTATTTGGAAGTTTCACCAGAGATTACCAACCTACGGTTCCCAGCCCCACCACTGCATGTTTGTGCAGCCTCTGCCCAGAAAGAGCATCCAGCCCACAAGTATGGTTGAGTTAGCCCCTAACGTCATGAGCTGGATGCAGCATGTAGCTAATTTTCCAAGTCAAGAACTGATCATCTTATAGCTAAAATGATTTCAAAGGATGGAGAAGAACAAAAGGGAAATATACCATCATGACAGGACCATCAGAAGTAAAATAGCATTAGGAGGGCTCAGCTTCGCCTTTGCTCAATCATATAAAACCAACCCAAACATCTCTTGAACTACAAGCAAGCCATCTTGATACAAGTGGAAATGCACTGGTTATCACTCGTGTGAGTGACCGTCCTAGGCATTGAACCACTGACAAAAAGGAATGGTAGCATAAGCTCCAAGAGATGAAAGGGATAGCTTAAACTTTATACCCAACAGCTGCCTCGATTGCTCAAAGGCATGCTTTCAGAAAAGGATGATCATCATTGCCCCAGATTAGTAACTTGGGCCTGTTCGGTATAGCTCCAGCTCCAAAAATATTTGGAGCTGGGGCCGTAGGCAGATTCATATTGTTCTTATTTTGGACCTGAAATAGATATTTAAACTATCTTAATTTATTTATTCTCCAAACTCCCAACTTCAACATGGATCTTGAAGCTGGAGCTCTGCCGAACAGACCCTTAATTCCTTCAATCCAAACAAACAGGTGGAGATGAAAACGGTCAGATATAGTTGGAAAAAGCCTAATTGTTTTCAATTTCACATTTTTTTTCTTGGAAACGAAACTGATACGATATTGCCAGAAGCAAATACGGCACCAGTAAGTCCATGATTACACTTGCAATTAGATCAGATCCGAAAACAAATAGCCTACATTAGAGTTTGAATGCCCAGTTCCACACAGTAGAAAGGAAAGAGAAGGGTGGGCAAACCAACTCTTACAACAAGGCAATCGTTCTCCTACTTTGATGATGATGCTCAGTAAGACAATTTTGACACAGCATGTTCCTAATGCTGAATTATGGCATCAGCAATGTAGGCAATTTTTGTGAATTGGAAAATTTTGAAGCTGAAAATAGTTCTGAAGACAAAAGGAAAGAAAGAAAAAAAAGGGGGCTCAGCTTCGCCTTTGCTCAATCATACAAACCAAACACTCACTTCTCCAGCTGGCACGATTTACTCACCCTAATGCAAGTGGAGCAGCACAGTATCAGTGGGTATGTGACCACCCTAGCCGAACAACAAACAAGAGATGAATAACTAGACCTCAAGAGGGGAGGGAGAAGAGGCACGACAGGATGGTAACCCAGGTCCTAGGTTCATACCCAGCAAGAAGGCAAGTGAAGAACACCCCAAGAGATGGGGGTCAGCAACAGGACTCACAGATTGGTATAGCATCAACAGTACAAGCAAGTAGGAGCTCAAAAGAGTACAAACCAAAGACTAGAAAAAAGTTTAAAGCAGTTCAAATAGCAGTTGGCGGCCATATCAGCTGCAAAGGTCACCACGGAGGTAACCCCATGGAGGACTTTGACGGTTGGTTTAAATGTCCGGGACTGTTGAGTACTGAGGTCTTGCCGGTAACGTCAACAACCCTCCAACTTCGTGTGGAGTGGCAGCAGCAAGCCATCCAAGTTAAGCAGCAAACAGGATAAAATTTCCAACATAACAGCTCAGAAGATGCTACAATGCAGGAGTTTTATATTCTAATGAAAAGATGAATCATCATTGCCACCCAAGAGTAATGCAAAACAAAAAGAGTCATAAAGGATCATAAACCATAAAAAATTGTCTTCTGTCTGTCTCTGTACAATAAACCAGAAACCAAAAAAAAGGACAGGTTGTTTAGGGCCTGTTGGAACACAGATTTATCACAGATTTATCATTTATGTTCTCCAGCTCTCATGCTAGGCTACCAGGCCCAATCCACCAACCATCACGAGAGACCGATGGCAAATATGGATGGACTACAGTGGAAGCTGCAGAGTGAGTGAGAACAAGAGAGGGTATGAAGGATGAGCAGGCATACTTATCAATGTCATACCAATAAATAAATAGATAGATAGACAGATACTTCCTCCAAAATACATAGCAGGGAAGAGAGTAGAGCTCACTGCAACGGCAACAGCAAATCTGTCAAGGGATGCAGAGTTGGTGATGGTGATGGGAACCAGACCAAATGAAATCAGAAAATTGTAAGCAAATGATCAAAAAATAGAGGAAGTAAGAACACCGAGTGGCACATTGGTCCACCCGTTGTCAAATAAGACCCCAGGGCATGAGTGTAAACATGCAACAAAGTTAGAAGCATAATGCATAGCTTCCAAAAAATTCAAATCAAAATAATTGACATGTCTTTGTCAAGCCCTTCGCCTGCTTTTTGCCCACAACAAGCACCCACCAGGTGCGCACACCCCTTCTCTTCCTGCTGTGCAAAACCAAGCACCCAAAGCCTAACAGGCATCCAGATTGCCCGATCACACAAAGCAAGCCCTCACTTCTCTTGTTGCACGATTTAGTCATCCAAATGTAAGTGGAACTGCACTGGTTATCACATGTCTGAATGACCATCCTAGGCAGAACCACATTAAGAGATGATTGAATATGCTTCAAGAGAGGAGAGACTCAGCTCAAATTCACCCACAGCTGCCTCGTTTTCCCACAGTTGCCATGCTTAAATTTTACTCACACTGGGTACTTTTCAACCAAGTCACAAAATCACCTCTTTAGATCTGATTCCACATACACCCCAAATGCCACCACGGTGGAGAGGATGAGGACCAGAAGAGCTAGGAACATTCAGAGGCAGAGCTCAGCAGAGCAAATCACAGAGGCAACAGCAGGGGAAGGAGATCAGCAGATCACCCCTGTCCACTGCTGCCGCAACGTCTGTAGTGAAGATGGAAGGATCATCAAGGCGCCAAGACCAATCAATCAATCCATGATCGATCAACACGTCCACTCATCTATATGGGGAATCAGGGCACCGCAGCCTGCCAAACCCCGACTTCGAAGCCACGTCAGGCACCACCTCACAGTTCCCAGCCACTGCAACCAACCATGCCAACCAATAGAACGGCGCTGAGGCGGTACCATAGAGATGGGGGCCTGAAGTGACAGCTGCGGTTTGGGTTCAGGGGGAGCCGATTGTGCACAAGCTCGATTAGTTCTAGGGTTGGGGTCAGGGGGTGGAATCTGGACTGGGAAAATATACATACACACATACACATGATGAGACAAGACGATGACGACAGCGAGGCGGAGACAGCGAACGTACCATTCGCAGCCACGCTCCAAAAAAAATCCATCAATGGCGGCTCAGATCCCGCGTCCCCGACCAGAAGCCGCTGCAGACCCAGCCCCCACGGTCCCCAACCCCAAACCCTGCCGCCGCAGCACCAGCGTCGTCGCCTGGCCAAAGGACCTGCTCACGGATGCGGCGCAGCGGGGCAGGGAAAAGGGTGGCCCCGGGGGAAGCGTGGATCCAGAGCACGCCGCCACTCAGGAGCAGGGCCAGCGCCAGCCGCGGCGCCCTTCCTCATCGCGGCCGTTTTGTTCCTAAGGGCCTAGGGTTTCCGTTGTGATCACCGGCTGCCGCACGTGGGAGTAAGTGGCGTGAACAGCAGATCTAAAGGTGGTGACATGATTGGATAGAGGATCTGCTGGACTCAACCTAAGAGCGCCGCCCACACGCGGTGGCCTCACACTTAAACTAACGAGTAATACTCTTCCCCCTAGCCCCCAACCACAGATACAAGTAGCAGTCGAGGAAGAACAGCAGGGAGCACAACGGATTATGTACCACACCATTCCGCATACTCCACAGCAAGAACTTGGTCTCCATCACACATCACACAGAGGCAACGGCAGGGGAAGGAGATCAGCAGATCACCACTGTCCACTGCTGCCGCGACGTCTGTAGTAAAGATGGAAGAACCATCAAGCAATCAAGACCAATCTATCAATCCATGATCGATCAATGCGTCCATCCATCAATCGAGAAGTGAATCAGGGCACCGCGGCCTGCCAAACCGCGACTTCGAAGCCGCGTCAGGCGCCACCGCACGGTTCCCAGCCCCTGCAACCAACCATGTCAACCAATAGAACGGTGGCGAGGCGGCACCGTAGAGATGGGGGCCTGAAGCGACAGCCGCGGATTGGGTTCAGGGGGAGCCGACTGTGCCCAAGCTCGATGAGTTATAGGGTTGGAGTCAGGGAGAGAAGAAGAATAAGACGACGACGAGGAGGAGGAGGAGGAGGAGATGGCCAGCCGGAACAGCAAGCGTACCAAAACGAGATATTCGCAGCCAAACGCTCCATAAAAATTCCATCAATGGCGGCTCAGATCCCGCGTTGCCCGACCATGCCCCCGACCAGAAGCCGCTGCGGACCCAGCCCCCACGGTCCCCGACCCCAAACCCTGCCGCCGCAGCACCAGCGCCGTCGCCCGGCCAAAGGGCCTGCGGTCCGACGCGGCGCGGCGGGGCAGGGAAAAGAGTGGCCCCATGGAGCCGTGGATCCGAAGCGTGCCGCCGCTCGGGAGCACGGCCAGAGCCAGCCGCGGCGCCCTTCCTCATCGCCGCCGTTTTGTTCCGAAGGGCCTAGGGTTTCTGTTGTGATCACCGGCCGACGCGCGTGGGAGCAAGCGCAAGCGTGAATGGCGGATCTGAAGGGAGTGACGTGATACAGTGCAGTGCACTGGGTTTAGGGTTTGGGTTTAGAGCGCAAGCGCCGCCGCTGCCGCCGCCCACACGCGGTGGCCTCACACTTAAACTAACGAGTAATCTGGTCAGGGTTGGGGACGGCGAGGTTTTATGCGGCGAGGCAGAGAGGAGAGTGAGCCTCACTCTCGCACGGACCGGTAGCCCGATGCCAGAGCGCTCGTGACGCGACGTGAGGGAGTGCTCTGTGCTCCGCAATGTGGCCCAGCACTGCTCATGCCAGGCCAGTAGCCCAATACTACAGACTTCAGAAGCAGCCTGTTGATGGCATTTTTATGTTTACATTTACTTACGTTTTAAAAAAAAATAAATTGCAGGTATACTTTGGAAACTAATATATTATGCAAATATATACTTGTTTGGCAAAACACTTGCTAATAGGGAATTAAGCCATTCCCAATGGAAGTTTTATGGCACGGTTACCAAAATGACACATCGGATTTTGTCTAGGTTTTATCGAGATTCTCTCATCTCTTATGAAATATCTTTCTTTTCACAGCTATTATGCCATGTCGTCAGTCATACTAATATGTTAACTTTTAAGATGGTTTTTTAATCTTTCCTTAACATCGCCATGAAACAAAAATGAAATCACCACTTGGAATGGCCTTATTGCCCAATGTAACAAGAACCTAATGGCTTGTTTGGGTGATGAAATAATGGCGTGAGATAGGAATATATCTCTTAAATTTAATATTCAGTTTATCCTTGATTTCCATGGGTTTATGGATTGTCACCCATTGGTATAGGGAGTATTTTCTGGACCCAAGTAGCTAAGTGTAGTAATAGACATTCGATGCATCCTCCGAAACTCAATATCTTATGATTTTTCATATTTAGTTATATAAAACATAAACCAGCATAAACGTGCATATACGTAAACATGTTCATGTGCATCTACACTTTCAAGAGTAACAAAGTCAGCAAAGATGCTTGGGCAGCTTGGCTATGAACAGATAAAAAAACCTAACATTAAAATAATATTTAGCCGAATGTGCAAGCACGTATGATGATTTAGATAGTCGAAAATAGTTTCAAGCACAAAAACATAATCCATTTTGTAATGTTTGGATCTTTTTCATTTTTGCATTTAGAGGCTCTTGATAGTTGATTCTTTCTACTCCATCTACTTTCCTTTATAATTAACGTTTTTTAGCTTTGTTAGCTTTATTCAGCCAAACTTTTAAGATTTCAAACATAAAAAACTAGCAAGATGGCCCGCGCAAATAGCGCGGGTATCTAGGTTTATTTGATATTTAGATTTTACTTAAATTAAATATTCTAAATATTATGTTGACTGGACCCGTATTTTCATAAGTTGCCATTTTAAAGTATATAGCTATATTTTTTAAAAAGAATTATAAATTTTATATTTGTGTATGTGATCTAAAAAACATTGCTCTTTTAATATTTTGACTTAAAACAAAAAATTTGAACTAAATCTAAAATAGAGCGAGAATTGAGCAACCCATGAAAATATCGTAGGCTCATTTACTAACATTTTTTTTTGTTTTCACAACTCTTCTATGTTTTTTTTTTGTCTAAGTCACACTTTTATGGTCTTTCTTAACGGACTAAGGAATAGAAAGCAAAGTAACTGATAATGTTTGTGTGGCCGAAGTGATGGAGAGTGATGTGAACTGGGTAGCCATGCTGGGTATCTAGGGCTAGTGCGGAAAAGTAGTACCACAACATAAGTTGGGACACAACAATAGCAAAATAGTAAGGGTAGGCCATCAATCTCTAGCATGGTTTGGGCTTCCACCAGATATTTGGATCTGAGTCGATGTAAAGAGTTACTTTTTCAAAGACGATGAAACCTTCCCATAAGAATGTTTACATTCAATCCTCCGACACAACCAACATGCCTATCTTTCTCATCTCTTTAGTAATCCTCAAGCATTCTACATGTCATGAACTGAGGTCGAATCTACATTTGTTATTGCTAGATTGGTCTTCAAGAGGGTTGATTGAGCTACCCTTACACTTGTTATCATTGTATTTTGCACGCATATGTTGGATCATAGAGTAGATGGCCATGCAGAGACAATGGCATAGTTTCTAGTGGATGGGTTTTTAATTTTTATAGGTCAGGTTCTGTGGCTCTAGGTTTGTGTGCTACCCATGATCCATGATAATATCAAAGAGCTTCATTTAGAAACTTGGAAATAGTGGACATAGATTTGGTTTAATTATTAGACAACAATCCATGAAACATACTCCATTCCATAAAATAAGTTGCGTATATATTAAAAAAAGTCAACGTTTTAACTTTTTAACTAATAGTTCAGTAAAAATGTATATATTTAGTGTATGCACGTTATATATATTTAGATATGTATTCAAAAGTAATTTAAGATAATGATAATTTTGTATTTATTGATGACATATTTCAAAAGAAATGAATAGTCAAAGTTTCGCTTTAAACATCACGCCTAAATTCTATGTCTTATATTATGGGATGGAGGGAGTATTTGATATGCTAGTTGATTGATCCAAACTTGATATGCTAATTGGTTTAAGGTGTATTAATCCTTGAGATTCGTTCAAATGCTAGATGGTGTCCTAGTAAGAATATGGCTATAATTCATTTGACCACCAAAAACTTATGTGCGTGGGTAGCTAGTGTTTTATTGAAAATTCTATTTCAGTTTGAAATTGATATTATTTGATTACCTCTATTTGATTTTATTTTTGTTTTTACTTCATTTAATAATACATTTTGCTCTCAAAAATTTACTTTTTTGTGTATTATTTTGAGAACATGTTTGGCTTTTTTTAAGCAAACATCTATAAAGTCTTTTATATAGTGATCTGTGAGATCAAAATAACATTGCTATTTACAATTTTGTTTCCCTAGGTTTTTAAAATTCTATAACCACTAAAGTGTTGTGATTTGGTCCTTGAAAATTTTATATACTTCTTCTTCTTTATCATTAGTGTGGTAATTTTTAGAATCGATGAGCGAATGTGTTAGCTTCTTTTAATACTTATTTAATATTTTTTAAAAAGTCAGATTTTTATTAGTTTTATTTATTATAAACTACTTAGATTAATTTAGGCCATTGAAAATCATAACAATATAGAAATGTTTTTTTATTTTTTAGTTGTATTTGATTTTTGTTATTTAATATAGGAAGTTATATGTTCTTAAAATCTAATGGTCTATTTTTTTATTTTCTTAATTAATGTGGTAATTTTAAACACACCCTGTGGATATGGTAGTTCATTTTAACACTCCCATAATAACATAATCTAGACCATTGGATGGTCATTCATGAGATATTTTACTTTTTTATTAGTTGTGTTTGATAATAGCATTTCTTATTTAACGTAGGTAGTTAAATTTTTTAAAAGAATATAAAAGTTTAAAGAATCTAGCGTGTATGATTTTTGGTTAACGTGGTAATTCATACCACTTCACAGGCTCGGTTGTTTGAAGGTGACTATAGACATAGGGTGTGTGTGTGCAAATTTATAGGGGTGACTACACATTCGTACTGGTAAGCGTGTGCATTTGTACTATGTAATTCTTTTAAAAAATTGTTTTTTCGTATGTCGCTAATGGCAGCACATGTAATCATCGGTTTAAATACGCATATTATAAATTATAGACTTTTTTGAGTTGGAACGTGAAATGCTTCTCTTGCCTCTCTTCAGGTCCGTGGAATCGTTGGACTCTTTACAATTTTTAGTTGGAACGTGGCATACTGCTTTTGTCTTTCATCAAATCAGAATATGGTATCATATTGCTTGTAGTCGGACATGCCTCATAGGAATAGTATTTTTTTAATTTTTCTTCAGGATACTATATTCGGAATACTATATCTTTTTTTTCTAGAAGACCATATGTACAGAAACATGACATGATATAAGTTTCATTGTATGTATATGAGCAGGCTCTCTCGGTCAATGTGGTGGTTTCTTAACAGACCATACCCATAGTTAAATGGTCAACCCATACCCTCGTTAAGCAACATGGGTAAACATTGGGTACCTAACGGTATTATGACCGGTGTCTCTTTAATTTTTTGACTATTTTATTAATTATATTAGTACAAATATTTGGATTAACCTAGACAGTTAGATGATCATGACACTTAATGGTGCAAGTCTTATTTTATACATACATTTAACTAAATTGATTTAATATAGACCGTAGATCTTTATAAAATCTATTCATAGAGGAATTTTCTTGTTTATTAATGTGGTAAGTTCTAAGCCCTTTTGACGACCGTAAGATCTTCCTAATATCTTATGGTTAAGAGATTTTTTTCTTGGTAATTTTAAAGCCCTCAAAGATTGATTTAATATAAATTATGGCAATTTTAGGCCCTCTTGGCGATTTATTTAATATAAATTGCCATATCTTGATAAAATTTGCAGGTGGAGGGATTTCTTTTTTATTAATATGGTAACTTTAGATCCTTGATTGATTTAATATAGTATGATAGATCTTCATAAAATTCATTGGCGAAGGGCTTTTTTTCGGTTAATGTCGTAATCTCTAGACCCTCTTGGCGAATGATTAAATATAGATTGTCGGATCTTCATAAAATCTAATAGTGGAGGGTTTTTTATTTTCTCAGATTAATGTGGGCAAATGATTTAATATATGCAGTTAGATTAAAAACCGACAGATAAGGGCTTTTAGTTTTCTTGATTAGTGTGGTAATTTATAAAATATCTTGGTGATTGATTTAATATAGACTGCCAAATTTTAATAAAATCCAATGGCGTATGGCTTTTTTTCTAATTAATGTGGTAATTTTTAGAATTTTCTGGCTCTCAATTTAATATAGACCATCGAATCTTCGTAAAATACAATAAAGTTGAAAAATAGTTTTTTGGCGTCGTACACAAAACGATCCACATGTATTCTTTTAAAGTGAGCAGTTTGTTCTGGCCGGATTATAATTTGGTTAAGGTATCAAATTATTCATGTATGCCGTTTGCAAAGAAGGATCGGTGCATAGACTAATCGATGCACATAAGGAGCTAGTGTTGTTTATCTGTTCAAAGCTCTACCATCAAGAAGGCGACCAAACAATAAACAGCTCTGTTAATTCAGAAATGATGGTAACAGTTGATCGCCCTTCAACGGACCGAGGCAGAAAAGGTATTGAGGAACGCAATCGGAGTAGACCCAACATAACACAAAAGGGCGTTGAACGTGGTGCTGCCGTATTGCTCGCGGAAGATGCCCTTGAAACCGTGCACCGGCATGCGACAGCGCCGGTCAAGTTGGTGCCATATGGGCTTAAGGTAATTCTGGCGGATGTTGTCGATGTCCAGGGCCACGCCGTTGCAGAGGTCGGCGAAGCCTCCGGCGGCCTGGTTGTCGCTGCCGAGTTGCTCGAGGACGCCAGCGTCCTGCAGAGGGCGACGTCCTCCGCCGTGCAGGCTAGCTGCGACATGAGGTAGCAGTAGGCCGTGACGGGCCTCTCCGCCTCCTGCTCCTCCAGCGCCATCAGGTTGCCCAGCATCGTGAAGGTGCTGCCGCGGACCCGCAGGACAGGCATGTAGAGCGTGCCTGGGTCGTAGGAGATGACTTTTATGTGCCATAAGGGTTATATCTCTTTCCGTTTTTAAAAAAGGAATAGTACATGTTTCAACTTTCAAAATAGGTAAATATATGGATCCAATTAGATAAGACCACAAAATCGACGGCATAGATTATTCTCTATCATGGACTATTTTAGATTAATTTTAACCGTTAGATCTTCATAAAATCCAACGGTGGAGAGCTTTTCTTTTTTCCGATTAATGTGGGAATTTCTTGGCCCCCTCGGCGAACGTGGTAGCTTCTTTTAACACTCCCTTATTAATAAATAAATAGATACCATAAAAGTTATATCTCTTTCCGTTTTTAAAAAAAGAATAGTACATGTTTCAACTTTTAAATAGGTAAATATGGATCCTAAATATGGATCCAATTAGATAAGACCACAAAATCGACGGCATAGATTATTCTCTATCATGGACTATTTTAGATTAATTTTAACCGTTAGATCTTCATAAAATCCAACGGTGGAGAGCTTTTCTTTTTTCCGATTAACGTGGGAATTTCTTGGTCTTCTCGGCGAACGTGATGGCTTCTTTTAACACTCCCTTATTAATATAATAGATCATACACGTAGGTTTATATCAAGGGGTACGACTTTTTTTTTTTTTTGCAAATTAACATTACATACCAATATATTGTAACATGGTTTATAATCTTAAAGGAGACAATACTTTGAGGCCCTGTTTGAAACACATGAATACAAAACACAGGAATAGAAAAAAACACAGGAATGAAAGGAAGTGGAAACTAAAGAACTATAGGAATTCAAAACACAGGAATGGAAAGATCGGACTGTTTGGATCGTAGTTGGAGGAACACAGGCGAGGCAGAGAAGGAGCAAGCCTTCCCTTCGATCGGAGTGGATTTTTTAAATCCTGTGTTTTGCGTATCGTTGGTTTCCTTTCCAGGCTGGATACCCCGTACCAAACACGCACATTCATTTCCTTTCCTCCGTAAGTCATTCCCGTAGCCTTCCTGTGTGTTTCCTTTGAAGCAAACGGGCCCTAAAAGGTTGAACTAAGCAAAATGTGGTTTACAAGTTGCTATAAGCACACACAATAATTGAAGTTCTAGCTTAAGTAGTAAAAACACCACGAGAAGTTTGATTTCACGCATGATGCATGACATGCGCGTGCAGATAAACATCCAGTATCAAATTTCATATGGTTCCACACACTAGTGGCAGTCAGGCTAACTGAGACAGTGTTCAACTGAATTTAATTACTTAACCCAAAACGTTCTCTGGAAATCTAATATGCTAGCACTAAACTTTTGTATGAACAGGTTCACTATCTTCCACAGAAGATCCATTCTGCAGTTGACCATGGCAAACAAATGTTTGCTCAAAAATTCTCCTCATGTGATCATATACAGTCCATGAAAATGTACGACGATTGCCAACGCCACAATCTCGTCATCTGTAGAACATGGACAAGAAGCCAAAACAATCAGGGTAACCGGTAACACAAAACAGAGAGCTAAGGCTTACAATGTGAACTTTGATACTCACTGCAACTCGTTGTCCTGTCTCAATGCAAACTTGGCCGTGTCCTTCCACAAGGACACCTCCATTTCCTTCTCAACGAGCTTCTTCTCCGCGCGCCGCAGCGCGGCTTCCAGCTCCTCGATCCGGTCCCGGTTTCTTTCATGGAGAAGCTCGTGGAGCCTTCTCTCCAGCTCCACGGCAGAGACTCCATTGTACTCAGCACTATGGTCGTCATCATCGTCATCCTCGTCCTCCACAATTTCCCCTGAATCGTCATCAACTCCATCCCGGTATTCGGCCATCTCATCGTATGGCTGAAACGTTGACCCAAATCAGAGACAGCCCACATTTGGGCTTAAGTGAAAATCAATGAAGGATCACAGGGACATAGTACCTCTGAAAAGTGATCTTCTTCTTCAGGCAGAAATGAGGGGGTCTCCGAACCGTAATTAACCTGCAGCCGCTCCATCTCGGCGTGGAACTCCTCCTCAAGCACGTCCTCCTCCATCCTCGGGCAGCAGCCACCATCCTCGAACGATTTCACGTAGCTCGCCGCCGGCTCCGCGCCGGACGAGGTGGGCCGGTACTCGAGGCTCGCGCTCGCGCTCTGGTCGTTGCCGTCGGTGACGCAGCTCGACGTGGTGGACTCGCGGTTGCGGTCTCTCGACGCGTCGTGGCCCTCGGTGCCGCCGCCCTTGACCCTAACTCCGTCCTTGATCTCCCTCAGGAGCGCCTCCATCTCCTCCCGCACCTTGGCCATCTTGTTGAACTCGTCGGACGTCTTGGCCAGCAGGAACACCAGGCTCAGCCCCACGCCGAGGTCCGAGTGCTTCGTGCCGCTTGCGGGCGCGGACTCGCGGGCTGGAAAACGCATATCGTAAGGGGTTACTGTCACGGATTGAAGACTATGATCATCTCTCACCTAGAGTGAAAGCGCAGAACACTGAACGGGGAGATTTCTTCCTCGCAGAGAGAAAAAAAAAGGTGGTCTGATAAATTCTGTCAACGCACACTTCAATTCTTGGTGGCTACTAGAAATCATGCCAAAAAAATCCGCATGTATGTTATTGCACCTATCAATCCGTAAGGCTTCGCTCAACAATCGCACCTCTGCCTACCAGCGGCACAGCGGAGTCGCGCACGCACCTGAGGTAGACACGGCCACGGGCGCGCCGTCGCGCGTCTCCACCACGGCCTCCTCGCGCTCCACTTCCACCTCCACCTCCACCTCCTTCCCCTTCCGAGCGGCGCCCTTCCTCCCGAAGCTGACGAGCCGCGGCCACCTGAACCTGGGCCGCACCGACCTCGCCGCCGCCGCCGCGGGAGAGCACGGCGGCGCCTCCGCCGCGCCCTCGACCCCGAGCTCCTCGCCGTCGTTGAGGTAATCCACGATCCTCCTGGTGGCGACCCTCACCTCGGAAGAAGAAGAAGAAGAAGAGGCAGCGGCAGCCATGGCGGCCAGCCGAGCCGCGTCGGCACGCCGCCCGAGGAGCCGCGGCTGCGGACGAGTCGCCAAAGCAGAGGGGTTCTTCGGGGGCGAGGACCGAGGGCAGAGCGGTTTTTCAAATTGGAGCGGGTGGAGTGGAGGACTGGAGGGGCGTGGTCGTGCGTGGGGGCAAGGCATCGATCCAGGCGCGGGCCCCGCCCGACAGCGACCCGCGCTCGGTCATCCTATGACCCTGCCCCCGCCTGGCTCCGACGTGTATGATTCGGGGTGTGTTTAGATGGTTGAAAAAACACTGTTCCGAACTGAAAAGCACTGTAAAAATACTGTAGCATTTTTCGTTTGTTTGTGGTAAATATTGTCCTACTATGGTCTAACTAGGTTCAAAAGATTCGTCTCGCAAAGTACATCTAAACTGTGCAATTATTTTTTATTTCATCTATATTTAGTATTATATACATGTGCCGGCATTTTGATGTGACGGGAAATCTTCTTTTTCATAGTGAATTTTAGGAAAAAATTAAGGTACTAAACACACCCGAGTCAGGTGACGGGTGACGAGATGGGACGGCAGCGGCGGGCCGGCGAAATTATTAAGCAGTTGCTTGAGGATCACAGATGATTTGCGGGTCAGGTGTTGCAATTTGATTTGAGCGATGCGCGAAATTTTATATATATATATACACATCGCGACGTGACGTCCCGGGGAGCTTGGCACGTTTGTTCTCTTCTCCGCTTCTTTTTGTTCCGTTCTACTATTCCTATCCCAACAGGAGTAGTACGACACAGCCAAGCCAGGGCTCGTAGTAGAATATAGTCCCTCTCTCTCTCTCTCCGTGTCGTTGCGTTGCTGTCTCGGCCAGTATGCATGCTGCAGCCTTGCACGGCCAATTGGGCACTGTGGGAGAGCGACCAGGAAAACCCTGTGCCGGCAGGGCGTCCTCGAAAAAGGAAGGGCATTTTTTTATATAATGAAAAAGAAAGGGCATTAAATCGTGTGGTACGAAGGGCGTTGCACGCTGGCACGAAGCGGCTGCACCGCGGAACCGTGGTATCCAGTATTCGCGCCTTGTGGGGAACACGCGGGCCCACGTGTCGGTGAGGAGCGGGGCACACACTGCCAGCGAAGGAAATAGCCGAACTAAATAAACTGGCCGTTGGAGGGAGGAGGCGCCGCGCCGGTTGCCGGAGCAGCCACGCAAGCTACAGGTTTCGTGTTTCCTGGCCTCCTGGGGGGGCATTGCCAGTCGCTGACCTGCGTCGCGCTCACGCGGCCGCCTGTGACCGGATCAGCGGCAACAGCGCGGCAGAGGGCTCCCCAATGCGTCCAGGAGGAATCAACTACTATCTCCATTGACTGGCCAGCAGGCAGGCGGCTGGGCCGTCGCTGGCGGTGCACCCTGGCGCAAGCAAGCACGGCCGCGGCCGCACCCGCCGCTGCCCGTGCAGTGCCTGGCCGGCCGGCGCCAGGGAATCGGCCGGGCCGTCCGTACGTGCGCGCCATGCCGCGCATTGACTCCGCAGCAGGGCCAGGGAGCGGCGCCGAAAAGACGCGTGCCGTGTACCGGAGTCCTGTCCAGCCGAGAATATAGTACTGTACTATATATGATTGGTGGTGGTACGGCACGCAGTAGGCAGCGGTACGCCGGCACGGGGCGCGTCGCCGTCCTGGTGATGCGTGCCGCCCACCCTCCGCTTGTCTACGTGACCGCCCTGCCCTCCCGTCTCTCGCCTAGAGGATGCCGAATTGTCACGCGATTAAGGCCTGGACGTTGTCGTGTTGCCGAGGCACGATGGCTTGCAGTCAGGAGTCGGCGGACGGGCCCGGTGAGGTGAGATGGGCGTCCGGTCGGTTCCGTGTTCTCTGTTCCTGGGTTGCCTGGGCTGGGAGGCAATGCAACTGCTGATTTGGACTCGGCGCCTCCCTGCCACAGGAACAAAGAACAAGAACGGGTAGGGCGGCCTTGGGCAGGCAGGTGAAGTTGATGGTAGGACTCTCGCGGGACAAGACGAAAACCACGGGCTCTGTCCGCGGCGCGCTTGCTTACTGGCCGAGCAGTGCGACAACACGGGGCCGCTCGGTGCTGAAAGCTCAGGGAGTCAGCGTTGCCTGCCACGAGTGGATAAGAGCGGAGGTTTTGTAATTTTGCTGGAACAGATTAGAGTTTATTAAAAGGTATCTGAGAATTTTTTTATTTTTATATTTATTTAAATAGTTTTTTGCAAAAATAATTCGGTATTTCATAAATTTGCAAAAGTAGCCGTATACCGCCGGCCCAATTGGCGGTTTTTAAAAACCGCCGGGCCGCCCGGCGATATAATGACGTGGCGGCTCACGGCCCGCCTCCTGGCAACATACCGCCGGATGGCCCGGCGGTTTTTAAAAACCGCCGAATGGGTCGGCGGTATTTAAAAACCGCCGTTTGGTCCGGCGGTTTTTCATTTCCCGCCATTAGGGCTGCGCAGTGTCGGCGGGATTAAAAACCGCCGGGCCATTCGGCTATATTTAAATAAAGCCGGATGGCCCAGCTTTATTTTTTTCCCAGCATTTTTTTAAATGTTTTATATTTTTTAATTTGTTTATAGGCCGGCTGGCTTTTTCCAGTCATTTGGTTGATGCTGAAAGATAAAAATAAAATTTATTTTATATTTTTTTAATTTTTTTATAGAAGAATAATTCTAGTTTTTTTCATGACATAAATTTCACAGTTTACTCTTTTTTCAGTGCCATCTGAGGATATGGTTTGAGCTTTTGGTTGATACGAGAAGATGCATTATTTATGTAAAAAAGTCACAATAAAGTGAGGGGAAAGTAACACATGAAATTAAACCCAGCTTAAAGTTTTGCAGATAATAACCACAACATAGTACATGGTTTTTGGCATAATTGATTCTACTACTACGGTACATCTTCAACATGCAATAACCAATGACTATGACCTAGACAACCTACCACAATTTTGCGGTTGGCATGTTGTGATAGTGCCTAAGTAGCTCTATGCATACACGCCTTAGGGAATTTAGAAGCTGGGTAAGGGATAGACCACATTCTGCTCAATGTCTAAGCATAATGTGCGGATGGGAAATGTGAGGATCCTCCTTCCTCGTAGAACCCATGCCCCCCAGATGGTGGTGACTTAGGGGGCCAGTCACTTCTCGGGTGGTATGGGCACTTGCAGAATGGATCTGGACACAACGGGTCATCCTCTAGGCTTACAACCAAAGGTGTCTTCTTGTCCTCATCTTCTTCCAGTGACTTAACCTTGGCCTCGAGCTCATGGATCCGGTCCTTGAGGTAACTGATGTACTCGTCAATGTGTTGATGGTTTGGAGGATCAACCCACTTAGCAAAGCGACAGTTTCCCATGTCATAGTAGTCCTGCAAAAGGCAAGTAATGTTAGGAACTCTGAAAATTGAATAAAATGGACGGTAAAAGTTACGCATACATAGCCATTGGGGCAGCGATAGAACCGACGGCCACCATCTATCCATGAATCGAACACTTGCACAACACAGTGCTCCCCATGGGCACACTTGGGCCACTCCTCCCTCCGGTCATCGTAAGGCCTAAGTCGTCGTGCACCCACGAAAGTGTGAATTCCCTCTAGAGGGAACTGCTCTAGTGGTGGCTCATACTCTTCAGGCCCAAAGGATCCTTCCCAGACAAAGTGGTGAGATGGGTTTCCCCTCCTCCCACGGCCACGACCTCTCCCAGCTGGTGCTGCCATTTGTTGTTTGTGTAGTATGTGCAAGCCTGCATGTGTATTTATAGTCGTGCTCAGCTCACCTCACATGTGTATTGAAATGTTCTTGATACATCTGAAAAGGCTAGCAGGCAATGCTGCATCACTTCCATCTGAAAAGGCTACTGAGTACTATCTGAAAAGGCTATCGGGCAATGTTCCATCACTTCCATCCGAAAAGGCTACTTAGTACTATCTGAAAAGGCTATCGGGCAATGTTCCATCAGTTCCATCTGAAAAGGCTATTGAGTAGTATCTGAAAAGCCTATCGGCCAATGTTGCATCACATCCATCTGAAAAGGGTGCTGCCTAAACTCTGAAAAGGCTACCGGGCAACGATGCATCACATCCATCTGCTGTGGCTAATGAGTATCTGAGTTGGCTATATTTAGAATCTGAAAGGCGTCATATACTGATAGATTTAATATGAGAAACAACGGATGCACATAAATGCAAAAGTACTGGTTGTCGTAATTTATAGCCGAGGACATCGTGCTATGGACCGGGTCCATGGTAAAACTCGTGGGAGGACATGATGATGGGGACGACCCTCAGCATCATAAAGGTGGCACAGACGAAAGGAATCCGATGCCCGACTAAAGCGAATCCAATGCAAAAGAAACCGATGCACATAAATGCAAAAGTACTGGTCCATAATGTACAGTCACATCAAACTCATGCATGTCCACACAGCCTATGACAACACACTAGCTACGACCCCTCTTGCTCCTGCGTGCCGCTCTCTGGGCAGCCCAAGTGTGGCGTGACCCGTGACTGAAGGGGTCGCGTGGCTGTCTCGTACGTCGGAGAGGGGGACTATCGTGCACTGCTTCCTGGTCCTCTGACTGCTGAGTGGCCCGAGGGGGCGCGTCGTGTAGCTGTGAGTAACCAAGCTCTTCCTGTGTAGGCGAGGCGAACAAGGACTGCGCCATCTGCTCTGCTACTCCTTGTGGACTGGGTGGCGCCTGGGCAGCTCCGTAGCTATCCTCTGGGGTTGTGCCAGCGGCATATCCTGCAGAAAAAAAAACGCATGAATTCATATGACAGAGTATGAATATTATTCACGCGCACCGTTGCGAAGGCACGTACCCCAGTCAATGGGACGAGCCCGTGACGACCCCGCAGCAAAGGGGTCCTGGTAGTAGGGAGGTGGACGTGACGACGTCCCTGCGGCAAAGGCGTCCTGGTAGTACGGAGGGGGACGTGTCGACGGTCCTGCGTGGGTCCCGTACTGGGTACCTGTAACACTCACATGAATATTTTTCTAACTCCTGCTTACATGAATATTTCATGTACAAGAAATACCTGGCGGCGGGTACGTCATCGGCGTAGTCTGTGCGGGAGCAGGACGTGCTGGTGGTGGGGTCGGTGCAGGTGCACGGAACATCGGCGGCTGCAGTGGGAAAGCAACGTCGTCGTCACGGCACGACAACGACCTAGTAACCCTTCTGCACAACTCAACAATCTTGTCGTAGGCCGCCATGTGCTGTTGTGGGGCCATGGTTAGGGAAGCTCGACTGCACGCCATGGCCTCCGCCTGGATCTGTCTGACAACGTCGTGCTGTTTCATGAAGTTTGCATTAGTTTGTAAGTAAGTACAACTTGGATGTGTTTAACTCAGTAAAGAAACTTACCGCTAGAGACGCCCCCTGGTCTCGCTGTGTAGGGTAACTGTCGGTGACGTCCGGTGCCCGTCGGGGTAACTCCTGTGGCGTCGATAGGACGCGAACTCGTGTCCTAGGTAGGTACCACCGGAGATAGTGACCCCAGGCAGCATCGTCGTGTGGCCTACCCTCCATAACGACGTCATCCAAGGCCGTGGTCCACCTGGCCACGAACTCGGCTAGACGGGGTATCCAAAGCTGACCAACGGACTGACCCTGTCTAGTGAACCTGCAATTCGAATTTAGTTGTGTTAATCGAATTACCTTGTGAAATATTGAAAATGAACAAATCGTAAGAACATGTCGTCATCACGAACCTGTGCGCGTGTGGAGGTAGAAGGCTCGCAGGCACGACAATCTCCTGGAACAGCCCGAACTGACGGAGCACGCGGTGCACTGCGTGTTCCTCGACGTAGATGTCGAACACCAGTGGCCTGCGTGTCCTCCAGTACTCTGCGTCGCGTACGCACAGCGGTGACAGGCCCTCAGGTGCGCGGCTGTCGACTGCCTCCTGAGAATAAGGCTCCCACCGAACCTCATCGTCACGGAGGACGTCGAACTGGCCTACGAAGTCAGGGTAAGACTTCCTAGTCTGCACGTGAGCGTACGCGAACTGGGAAGCATTCAATTTTAATGTTAATGCAGATAACTAGACAAACACATGAATTAAGTAAAAGATGATCAAGGCACATACTCGTTGGTCGCACCACAGAGAGCCCATTGTCGGGCCGTCGACGTCGTCCATCGGGTACCCCTGGTATGGCATGTGTAGAACCGCGGGCCGACCAATCTGGAACCTCTCGTGAGCCCAGAGCTGCAGAAGTAGCGGACACCCCCCGAAGATGGGCTCCGCTCCGGAACTCTTCAAACAACCCGTGCACAAGCCACGATACGTCGCCGCTAGGACAGCGGAGCCCCAGCTGAACTGTGGGATCGCCTCCAGTGGAGCGTCGGCGACGTAACGTGCGAAACGCAGTAGGTGCTTCGGCACAAAGCTGCCGGCGGAGCTGCAAAACATCACCCAGCCCATCAACCACAACACGTAGGCCTCCAAGTGCCTAGCAATCTCGTACTCTGTCGCACCAACTCCAATGTCGTCCGCCTGTAAAAGGTTAAAATTAGGTTAGAACTATGAGATTACAAACTTCGAACGTAGCGGTCTCATTTGTGTCGTAATAATTGTCACCTTGAACTGAAGGATCCACCACTTTGGTGGTCCGCCTGTGTGCGTCGGTGCGAACTCCCTGTAGGGCGGTGCGGTGCCGCTACGCTGCACACGACCGAACCGAGCCAGCAAGTCCTCTCGCCAGCCTTGCCCGACGTCCGTGGGGCCCATGGCATCGCCCCTCAACGGCAACCCAAGCAGGTACGACACGTCCTGCAACGTAGGCGCCATCTCGCCCACAGTGAGGTGGAAAGTGTGTGTCTCCGGTCTCCATCTGTCCACTAGTGCTGCCAGGAGGGAGAAGTCGTAGCTGAAACGTGGTCGGTCTCCCTCGACCAACCGAGCAAGGGGGAGCAGGCCTGAAGCACGTAACCTAAATAAAAGCTGGGTTAGTGCACCATTGTATATATTTCGATGCAATTCAATATATCCAAAAAACATAAAAAAGAACGTGAAGCGAACCTCGGTAACCAGCGATGGTCCAAAGCCATCGTCTCCATCGGCACCCGTGCACGGAACTGTCCAAGCGAAGAACCCAAAACAGCACTGAAGTACGACCGATGCTTCATGTCCGTAGCTGCATCGAGCAGCTGGGGGGTCACGTAACCCTGTGGGGCAGCCATCGCTACAGAATGATTGAAATCGTTAGTCCTCGTTAAAACTATAAGACATTTAACAAAAACATTAACAAAATATTGCATAAAAATGAGCATAACATCGCATAGAACTAGCAGAAAATTAACAGAAGATATTAAAAACCACGAGCTATTAAAATCCACGATTGAAACGGGCAGAACCTATTACAATACATGATTAAGACAACAGTTACAAAGTTATAATTAAGATCATAGGTTACATAGTTATAATTTGAAATCCACGAGCTATTACAATACACGATTAAAACAACAGTTACATAGTTATAATTAACATGACTTACACGTCATGTTATTCAAATACATGGCACCAACTAAATGACATTAAATGACTTCATCGGTTCGACCCCGATTGCGTTGACCTTGGCTCGATGATCCAGTCTCATGTATGTTCCCTGTGGTTCCTTGAGCTGTACTATTGCATTTCTTGTACAAGTGTCCGAACTCATTGCATCTGGAGCAAATGACAACTCGTGGCCCAGCTTCGGCGTCATCCATGTTGTTACGAATGCGACGGGTTTTACGTCGGCCAATCTGTTGTTTCATGTCTGGATGGGGATTGGGAATGAAATCAGGGGCACCATCTGGAGTACTGGTGAAATTTCCGGCCATGGCGAACCCATATATCTCGGACTTCCAGGTGTGATAGATTGCATCCTTCATGAAATAGGGCGACACAAACATACGGGCATTCAAACCTCCAGCCTCTCCACACGCAGCAATGACATGTGTACAGGGCCTATGGTATAACCTCGGCTTGTGGCAGGTACAGACACAATGGTTATTGTACAAGACACATTCTTGCACGTGTCTTTCATGATTTCCTCCTCTCCGTCCTTTGTCCCGACAAAGAACCTCGAATCGATGCTCAGCGACACCCATGTTCCTGACACGGTGACCTGCGGCTTTTTTGTTTGCTTTTTCCATATACTCAGAGAATTTCTGGCCATATATGAGGCCGTGGTCCAGAAACACCTTCTCAGCTTTAGGATAGCGTTCCCGAAAATATTGTGTTGTGCGGTATATGTAAAATTCCACAATCCCAACCAGTGGCATACTTCTGATGCCACGTAGGACCCAGTTGTACACCTCTGCAAGGTTCGTGGTCATAATACCATAACGAGCACCTCCTTCATCATGCAACAGAGACCATTTCTCCTTCGGCTCATACTCAATCCACTCAGAAAACGACTTGATCGAACGACCAGGCCTCCGTCGCACATTCGGACCGTCAAGACCCACGTCTTCCATTGCAATTGGCTCTTCATGTTCTGCATTCACACCCCTGCGTCTTAGTTCGGCAGCCTGCTTGTTCGTGAGCTCATCGAGCTTTTTCCACAGAACATTGAATTTCCTTTCTTGATTCTGACTGCAAAGCCTCTTAAAAAGAGTGGTTAGTTTCTTACTCTTGAACTGACTCTGAAAATTTGCTCCCATATGTCTCATGCACCATCGACTCTTCAAATCAACCCACTTTGGTGTTCGTTGACGTTGTACAGATCCTTGCTGTAAATCTTGCACTGCTTGCATAATGCCTTTGTGGCGATCATGAATGACACACACATCTTGCCGATCCTGAACAATACATGACTTGATCCTCTCTAAAAACCAGTACCAGCTGTCTCCGTTCTCACTCTCAACAAACGCAAAAGCAAGCGGGAGAACCTGATTATTACCATCTGCCGCAATGGCAGTCAACATGGTGCCCTTGTACCTCCCTGTTAGGAAGGTTCCGTCGATGCATAGCACTGGGCGGCAGTACTGGAATGCATTGATGCACGCCGCCAATGCAAAGAAAGCACGCTGAAGAACGCGCTTTGTGGGGTCTTCAGGCAAATTATAGTGCTTGATCTCAAAGTAACTACCGGGATTACGCTGACATAGTGTGTGCAGCACACGTGGGAGGTTGTGGTAGGATGCTTCATACGTTCCCCATCTCATTTCCAACGCCTTCTGTTTCGCCCTGTAAGCTTTGCTGTAACTTATTTTGTATTGGAAGTCGTCTTCAATACTGTTGATTATTGACTTAGGCTCATATCCTGGATTATTTACTATCTTTGAGTACATATGTTGAGCCACAAAATCAGCTGTCAAGTTACGGTGCTGAACTTCTAGCTCTTCAAGGATGCATGTATGATGTTCAATTCTTGAAACTGACCAGAAAGTATCATACTTTCCCATATATGCATGGACCCTAAAAGGACAATCATCTCGTATGCATTTCACATCATACACTTGCGGGCTACTCTTCACAACTCTGAACTCTTTCTTCAAGCTTTTGGCCGCCCATCTTTGCACAGCCTCTTTCAGTTCTATCTTGCTATGGTAAATAGCACCCACAGATACTTCATTCTCACTGTACTCCCATGGCACTGTTTCACCTTCATTCACCAACAGTTGAGAGTGATCATAGTTGTTCCATTGACTTGGAACTTGCACCGGCCTATCATCGTCATTATCTGAATCTTCATCACCACGTACATCACCCTCGGTGTCCTCCCGCTGCATCTGTTCAACCAAACCTGGAAAGTGTTCACCCTCATCTACCTCACCCCTTGGCTCCCGAACAGGTTGGCTTCCTTTAGCTTGGTCATCATCGCCTATCTCATTAACCTCATTGACATTGTTTTCTACCACTTGTTCAACTATTGTGGCTTCATCATAGACATGTGTGGTTTGTGCTTCAACAATCACCTTCTCATATGCTTGCACAAAAAGAACCAGAGGTAAACCACGCCGCAGGCTAACATCAACAAACCTCTTCCAGAAGGTGGTATTATCTATTGGAACTAATTCCCAATAAACAGGGGACGAGGTCCTGGTTGTTACTGCTGAAATGTGCAATTCACATTCATCAGCATCCAACTTGAAACACTTCATGAACCAGTTATACACCGAACGGAATGGCCTTTCAGTTGCTCTGTCAAGCCCTTTTGTCACTGACCTAAATCCACTCAAATCTACCCCAAACTGACCGTAACGTATCTCTCCTTGACCATAGTAAATCTGAAAGTATGTTTTTTCCGACATGACCTGAACAAATGTGACAATGCCAAAATCTATACTTAGTACATATGTAACTGCATATATTTATATACATACGTGATTTTACATAGATTTTACATTTATTCTAATTATTGAATATTTAATCTAAAGCGCGTTTCCTAAACATTCAATACAAATACTGTAAATTAACATGAAATTTTACTAAATAAAACTAATGTAGCGCTAATGTTCATAGAAACTAACTGCTACTATTGTAATCAACTCCCTACCTATTATACGAAATGATATAACTAATATCACGTATCACTAACACCACTAATACTACCTAAACTAATATAAGTAATTGTACCCAAACCACTAACACTATCAGTATTACATGGAATGACACACCGCTAGCAGTAAAACTACAACCAGCGCATGAAATGCTATGCTCACCGCCGATCGGCCGCGCCGCCCTCGCGCCCGCGCCCGCGCCCGCGCCGCCCGCGCCCGCGGCCGCGCCGCCCGCCGCGCCCGAGCCGCCGCCGCCCCCGCCGCGCCGCCGCCCGAGCCGCCGCCCGCCGCGCCCGCGCCGCCCGCCGCCGCCCGAGCCGCCGCCGCCCCCCGCCCCGCCGCCGGCCGAGCCGCCGCCGCCCGAGCCCCCGCCGCGCCGCCGCCCGCCGAGCCGCCGCCGCGCCTTCGCCCGCCCGTAGGTCGCCGAGATCTCCCTTCCACCTTGCGCACATGCAGAACGACCCCGAAGGGGCACGGGTAGTTTTTTTTAGGGGCAAAAAAACGCCGGCTGGGGCGGCGGTTTTTAAATACCGCCGTCTCAGCCGGCGGTATTTAAAAACCGCCGCCCCAGCCGGCGGTATTTAAAAACCGCCGCCCCAGCCGGCGTTTTTTTACCTCCGGGCCCACCTCTACGCCACGCCCGCAGCGCTGACAACATCACGCCGTCTGAAACGTCGGTTTTTAAAAAACCGCCGGGCCGGCCGGCGGTATTTAAAAACCGCCGTATCAGGCGGCGGTATAAGGTTATTTTTGTAAATTTTCGAAACTTCCAAATATTTTTGCAAAAAACGATTTAAATAAATATAAAAATAAAAAAATTTCAAGAAAGCAATGTCCATGTGGTCGTGCCGGAGTGGTTATCGGGCATGACTAGAAATCATGTGGGCTTTGCCCGCGCAGGTTCGAATCCTGCCGACCACGCCCTTTTTATTTTTCACTTTCTTTTTTGTTTGTTGCGGGCTTGCGTAACGCATGGGCCAGACCTCGATCTCCTCGCAATGGCCCATCTAGTTTTTTCGACAAGGCCTAAACAGCAAGCATGCAGCCCATCTAGTTTTTTTATACAAGGCCCAAATTCCAAGTATGCATGAAGCGAGGGCACCGGCGGCGAACTCGGGCCGTAAGTCACGGCTCCATCTCCTGGGCCGCTTCTTCTGCTCCCCTTGAAGACAAGACAACTGCTGCTGAGTGCTGGAACCAGGACATGGAGCGGTCCAACACACACATAAGCACACACTTTCCTTTTTTTTTTTTCTTCACCTCGCGCTCGGGGCGAGGACAACTCTTCCTCGACGAGGGAATCATTAATCAGCCGAATTTTTTTGAGAAGAAAAAAAAATAGAGCGTTCCAAAAGTCCGGCCACGCCGCGCGCGAGCAACACATTGTCACATGTGTCCCGAATCATCGTCATATGCAAACAAACAAACAAAAAAAAGGTCGTCCACGCGGGGACCGTTCGCCGCACGTGCGCGCGCGCCGCGGCCGTCCGCGGTCGACGAGACCTCACACGCGCAGAGAGATCCCGTGGCCCCGCACAATCACTCACGCACGCGCTCGTCCACCGAAGGTTGCCGCATGCAATGCAACGGCTGACCGGCGGACGGAGCAAGGGCGGAGCCCCGTGAGTCAGGCTGTCACGCTCGCTTGTCGGTGATCGAGGTCGAGGTACACGGGGGTGCCGGTGCGTGTGCGTCGTTCGTCTTCTGGACCGAAAAGGACCCCCCCGAGTCCGAGAGGGGGAGCACGTCGCTTAGTGACTGGGTTTCAAAGCGAGCCCCGCCTATTTTCATCCATCGAATTTCTACGTACTACTGTACTGGTCCGATAACCAAAAAAAAAAAAAATCGAGGGGGAAATGCGCGCGGACGAGCCCAAGTCGCCAAGCAAACTGCCAACTCGGGCCCCTTTAATAAATTTCTCCGATCGCCTGTGTATGTACAGTTGTACACAGACACACGTCCCAATCAGCGACTGAACTCCAGCTCCCGAATACTTGTACCGGAGAAAAACAATGCGTCCCGAACTTCCCGATCCCTCGCCAGTCCACCTCGCCCACCCCTGCCTCGTTTCGTTTCGGTAGCCCACCAGTAGTCCGCGGATTGCGACTTCCTCGGCGGCGAGGGTGAGCCGGCGGCGACCTCAGAAACCTGTTCTGTAGCCGCCGGAGACCCACCCACCAGTGAGCGAGACGCCAGGCCGCCGTCGTCCGGGACCTCGTCCCCATGCGAAACGTAAAGAATCACCCCTGTTTATAATACAGTATAGTAAAGTAAAAGCAAGTTTTACCGCGCGCGGATTTTACCGAGAGAGGAGGGAGCTATCGCGTGGCGCTCTCATCGGTCTGTGAGGAAGCGAGGCGAAGAGACAGTGGCGTGGACGCGCTGACCGTTGACGGGACCCGCCGCCGGCGCCACTCACGTGTTTGACGACTCGCCCCCGCGCCGCGCCTCCAGCGAAGCAGAGGAGTGGCCGACGTGGTAACGCGCACGTGGACCCGGCGAGTGGCCGACCTGCCGGGCCCACCGCGTCGGCGTACTTTTTCAACGGCCTGCTTCTTCCTTTCCTTCCCGTCTTCCGAATCCGGGCGATCTCTGCTCCGACCTCCCAGCTTTTACTACGCACGTCGTCATCAGGGACGTGGCCATTCCATTTGGATCGCAGGGGGAGGATGCGTGACTGCTCGCGTTTTAGCCGCCGGCGCATGAATGGTTCCATGATTCCGTCTACTACTGTACTACTTAGTACTACTACTACTTTTTAAGTCAGTGGGATACTAGGACTTCGCAGTTCGCATGCAGCCTGTTCTCGTGTCTTTGTTAGATGATACAGATGAACAGAGCACAAGTTCTGCACAACATCCAAGTAGGTTCTGCACAACTTACTCCCTTTAACAGGTTCCAAAACCTTTTTTTTTTTCTGTAAATTACTGCTCACTGACGCCTCTGTACTCAAATTCTGAGTTTACCCTAATTCAAGCTACGGTCACGACTCAATGTTTGACTGAGTTTTGAAGAAAAGAAGGATTGCATTTACAGTATCAATAAGAGCCATTGGATCCATTATAGAAGTTTATTTTTGTATTCTCTATAACCTTGGTCAAATATATAATTATCCATAATTATTTGGATCAAGACAAAATAAAAATCTATTATATTTTGGAATACAGGGAGTTGTAGTCGTAATTTGAGCTTTTTAATACAAGGTGTCGCGAAAAGCGTTTGCAAAAAATGTTGAACAACACCACAAAAAAGAAGAGAAGGTGTTCTGTAGAGACTCCTCCGATCGAGCACCTGATTTTTCGGATGCACCAAATAGCATTCTTCATCTTTTGCCACCACTAGCAGTCAATGCTTATTCATCCTACGAGTTTTTTCCCTTTCGCCATTACTTTCTACTGCAAGCATGAAGCTCCATGCCATACACTTTCTTATTCCTCTCTGCTTGTCATCACCTCCCACCTGATGATCACCGTCGCCCCACCCTTCTAATGCCCTACACCTCCGCCGCCGCCAATCCAAACACCAGCTACCTCCCTCTAACCTTCCTCCTATGGCCATTGGGATCTGACAACCCCAAACCCCGTAATCCCTAACCCATAATAAACTCTAATTGACTGCCAGAACATGAATTCACCAATGATGGACTGGAACTCAAATCCACTGTCGTCATGGGTTAAGAAAGATTGAGCGTTGATGGGATTCTAAACGATGAGTATGTCGGCATAGATTAAATATATATGAAAAGGGGAAGAAAGCTAGATACATTTGCAAAAAATAGTAACCCGACTTGAAGAAATTACTATATCATCAAAGATTACTCCGAGTTTTGCTCTCAAATGAATCTGCCACAACTTCTTTGTGGCTGACAGCATGCGATGACAGCATCAGTGTTCTACGTACCGCGCCGTACAAGCATGAAGAACTATCGCCATTGTAATAGCTCCATGCACTTTGAGCTAATCCAGGCTTTGTCATCCATCTGTTTGAATGGACTACTTGAATGTTGAATCAGCAACTGCAAACAGCGGGCGCGCCAACTCATCAATGCACGCATGCGTATCAGCAAAAGCAACTCTATCGAGAATTTACTTTGCCTAGTGAAAATTTGAGCTATGGCGGCTAATCGTGTGTGTCTGAACTCTGAACGAATTCACTATCTACGACGCGCTAGTAATTCCTTAATTAATCAGGTGTTCTAATCAATCCCTGGTGGGCGAGAGCTCGAGGATCCGACCGGAGAGCGCGCTGACGAGCGCCGCCTTGAAGCCGGGATCCTTGGTCAGGGTCGCCGCCATGTGCTCCGCAAGGTTCTTCCTCATCACAGCCTCCGACGGCCCCGCTGCCGCCGCCGCAGCCGCTGCCTCTTGATACCTCTGCTGCTGGTGCTGCGGCGGCAGTGGCGCCGCCGCAGCCGGTCGGACGGCCTCGCTCGCCGCCGGCTGCTGCTGCTGCTGCTTAGCGGCCTTGCCGTCGTGCTGCGGCGGCTGCCCGTGGTTGTGCTCTCCCTCGTACGTGGCCACGAGGATGGTCTTGTCGTCCGCGCTGCGCTGCACCTTCTTCTTCACCGGGCACGCCGGCGCGAACGAGCACCGGAAGTAGGCCCGCGGGCACGGGTTGTCCTTGGTCACCTTCTGCCCGTACTTTCGCCATTGGTACCCGTCCTTCACCACCTGCACGTTTGATGACGTGGCTATTTAATTAGGCGCGATGGTCACGAGGAAGGAAGCAAGAAGTGAGAGGCCGGCGGGCGGCGGCTGGTTGGTGTCGGTGTTCGTCACTTACGAGGCTGAGGTCAGACGGGTCGGCGTGGACGTATCGGCGGGTGACCTTGGGCTTGCACTCCTCGCGGATGCGCCTGCCCGGCTCGCCGTGGTGGAAGCCGCCGCCGGCGGCGGCTGCCGAAGTGCACTCCATCTGGTCGTGGGCGGCGGCGGCGGCGAAGGCGGCCGCGAACGGCTTGCGGTCGTGGCGCGCGGCGTCGGGGCTGTCGCTCCGCACCCGCTTCCTGGGCGGCGAGGCGGCGGCGGCGGCCGCCGCTGAGCCGCCCTCCGAGGTGGAGGACTGGCGGTTGGCGGCGGCGGCGGCGCTGTTGCCCGCGGTGGTGGTCGTGGCCATCATGTCGTTGACCTGGCCCTGCAGCTCCGTGTACTTGGCCACCACCGCCCGCAGCATCTCGCTGAGCCGCTTGTTCTCGTCGCCGACTCGCCGGAGCTCCGCCTCGAGCGCCTCGACCTGCGGCAACCATGTCGGGCCCCCGATCAGCGAACTGTTCACAGCTCACGCAGTCACGCCCGCCGAAACAATGAGCTGCAGGGTGCGGACACCTTACCTCTCGGTCTTTCTTGACGGCCAAGAAGTTCTCCTCGACCAGGACCTTGGTCGCCGCCGGCGCCGGCCTGGCCGATGGCAGGCCGACGTTGAGGTCCAGGCTCAGGGACGGCTGCTGCTGCTGCTGCCCGATCCACGGGTCCATGGCCGCCGCCGCCACAAGAATCCTTAACCCTCCAATCGCGTCGTCTCGCACGTCGTCAAGAACAAGCTCTGGCTGCTCGTGCTCTGAAGTCTGACCCCGGCCGCTGGCAACCAAAGAGGGGAGAGTTGAGGACTTGGGCGCGAGGTGCGATTGTGCATGGGTCATGGGTGTGGGGCGCTGGCATGGCAATATATAGACGTCCGCGGGGGACGGGGCTGAGGCGAGGAGGCAGACATGTGCGTCGGAAGTTTGGTGGGAAGAAGGCTGGGGTGCTGGGTGGAGACCGGAGAGGGACGGCGAAGCATCTTGGCGCGCCGGGGGCCTTGTCGTCGTCCTCCTCTCCTGGTCGTGACAGAGCCTTTATTTATTTATCAAAGTAAATTAAAGGCGTCGATGCGATTTATGCGTGGCGTGCGTGAGCCTACCAGTTAACTACGTACTACTAGTAGTTAGAGGGGCGGGGTGGGGGGGGGGGGGGGGGGGGGGGGGTTGTTGTGTGGGGCGGAAACGATCAAGGTCAAGAGCGCTGGCGCTGGCTTGGGAAGGCCGGGGAAAGGGTCGCCGTCGCCGAGGTGGTGGAGGAGAAGGCAGCCCATCAAGGGACGCAGTGACCCGGCCAGGGAATTAGGAATTTGGCCTGCGTTCTGGGAGGATTTGCTCAGTCCCACCCGCTTGTTGGATAGTAGCCTCTTGTTGTTGTGTAACCGTGGTGCCGTGCCTCATTAGCTGGAGATTAGCTCCGGTTGATCAGCTCAAAGAGGTTTTTCTGTTGCACTCGTTTGGGACTACACTGCACTGCTGCTCTGTTTCTGTTTAGTACCCACCAGACAAGAAAAACACATCTAGCACATATCTGTAAGCAGCAATACTAGTTCTGCAGTACTATTTTTTTCCCCTTCCCTCCCTCTCTGGCTCTATCTGACAAGTTCTTGTGAAACCCGGTCAATTGGTCATGCGGATACGTATAGAGCACATAAAAAAGGCACTCTATCGCGCCTGTCCAAATGAGTGTTGCCCGACGCAGTCTCTCGCCCCAAAGTAGAGCCCGGAGGCCGTCGCGACCAGCACTAGATTGCATCGCGGACGGGGACTCCTGATCAGATTACGCATGCAGTTTAGCCTGCAGGCGCTGTGATAGACGTTGGACTAATTAATCGCCTGCTTCCGCTCGGAGTATCCAAATCCAATCCACTGGACCTGGACGCAGCAGGGGGAAGGGGACAGCCCGCGACTTCCGGTTGACGAGAAGGCCAGACGGACTTGGACCTGGGCGCCGTGGCGTGCCCCGGCCGGGTTGCCAAGAACGAGCTGGCTTGATCCCTTCGCCCCGGGGCAGCTAATTAACTCGCCGGATCAAGAATGAGGTCGATCGGAATGGGTAAAGTTGGGGAAACCACAGACCAGGTCGGATTTGTTGATCGTTCGCTTCCAGGAATTAAAAAATTTCGGCGTGTTTCTGGAAGATCGTCTATCCAGGTTGGGTTGCTAATAAATACTGTAAGTACGTACTAGTGTGATGCATGAACAAGTATATCTGGTCAAGAGGATGTCTAGCTTGAACCCATCCGCAAGAAAAGGTATTAGTATCCGAGTTGTTGGAAGCAGAGGCTTGCTTGACAAGTGTAGGACGGAAGGCATCAAAGGTTTTAAGCGTCAGGCCATCGTCGATCATCATCGGCTGCGTAAACACAAAGCGTAAAAAAATAGAACGCCGTGCGAGCCTATAAAAATAACTGGACGAGTTTAAAAGACAAGCTAAGATTCATGGAAGCAGGAGAGTATTTCACGATTCTCCTAACTTGACCAGACAATTAATATACTTAACATTCGGGGTCAACAGGGTCCGGTGCTAATTAACCCAGCCGCATTTTGAAGCAACAAAAGCTAGTACTTTTATACTCCAAACAAAAGTGGCAACGCTGCTGCGCCCATTTCTGCTCAGATTGTGTGAACTCGAGGACAGCCGCCACCAGGTTCTGAACCTGAGCCTTTTTCTGGTTACGACTTTACGAACGATGCAGAAGGTGGTGCATGAACCGACGAATGACGTCAGCACCGTCGTCGCATTTCCCACATTTGGTTCGCCGATCGAGCCAGCGAGGTCAGCAGGAATCTCTGCTGTCCATGGGTTCTTTTCTTTTTTTTTTTTTTGGCACGATGCATTGTTAGCTGATCGGGTAGTCTCATAGACTTTGGGCGATCTGTTCACGAGTGCGAATTTGCTTCGGTGACTCACGAGTCACTACTCACTACTAGTAGCAGTCACTTCTTCAGCCCCTAGCGAGTAGCGACTGCGGCTGCGGCCTGCGGATGCCCTCGGCGTCAGGGAGGACGAAGCTATCAGATCCATCACGGAAGGTGATTCACGTTCAGTGTACTTGCGTTTGGTCGCGCTAGGACTTGGGACAGTTTCCTAACTTGGTCAAGTGCTGGTTCTTTTCAAATTTTTTTCAAGCACACAGTTTTCACGAAACCGGCCGCAGACAAAAAAAAAATCCAGAGAATGAAAAAGAGAAAGGAAGTTGGTATTTCTCAGTCGGGTGAAAATAACGGCTAGTTCAGCCAGTCACAAAGGTTATCGAATAGGCATGTTTTATCTTTCTCTATCTATTTTCTGCTTCTGTTGCGGTGGAAGACATTGTTCTTATCTGTCGTCCTGTTACATTTATGGCATATAAGACCTAGGGATTTATGGGTCGTCAAAGTTGCGCAATACGCCAATGTGTTGGATTTAGTATGACTAGGGCCAGGTGTGATGCCTAACCAGAAATACCTAGCTCAAGGCTCCAAGCATACGAGCTTTGTCTCTACCGAGGCTCCCCCTGCATCGATATGTTCATCATTCTTGCCACTTTTTAGCCACCTCATGAGGCCATTCTGATCATATATCACCATCGAGCCCCTGTGGGATGGTGTTGTGAACCTTACGACAAAACATCTCTGGTGTAACGTTTGAATTTGTTCTTGACTAAAGTTGGCCATGGCATGGTGTGCTCTACTATCATTGGAACAAAGGAGTATGAGAAAAAAGGTAGGCTCGACAAACTTGGGACATAAGAGAGGCTAGGTATTGAACTATACCCCTTTCTTTGGGAGAAAAATGTAATGCACAATTTTGAACCTATATGATCCTAAAATTAAAACGACATTTTAACCACTTTAGTAAAGGAATTTTATGGTACTAAACACTTAGCCAAGTATATAGGTCCTATATATCGAGATTCTAGCTCTAGATCGGGAGTTTATGGACAAAACAAACTAGTTTACAAAATTATTGCATATTTATGTATGCTCATAGCTCGAGCTTCGCAAAATTTTGGGGTCACTGGTATGATAAACATGTAGATTTTCTTTGGACCGAATTGGATGTTTTATAAACATGAACTATGTTTGAATCTTAGGCTACGTGTGCATCTCAAGTAAATTACTTATTTGCAATCAAAAGAAAACCACATGCTCTATTTTCCACTAATTTTTTTTCATGCTCTAGGCCATTTGGTTTTCTTTCGATGGCAGATAAAGATTTTTTTTTATCTTACTACCTCCTTCTTGAAGTAAAAGGAAATTTAAGTTTTGTTCTAAGTCAAATTATTACAAGTTCGTCCGATCGACTTTGTTGAGAAGTGTATGTCAATATACCACCAACATTTAATAAGAAACTATGGTACATATCTAGATTCTAGATCTAGAGCGGGAGTTTATGAATAAAACAAATTAGTTTATAAAATTATCACATATTTATGTATGCTCATAGTCATAGCCCGAACTTCACAAAAATTTGGGGTCGCGGCAGGTGACTAGAACCACCAACTTCAGATATTTTTTGGACCGAATTGGATGTATGATAAACATGAACTATGTTTGAATCTTAGGTCATATGTGTTCATCTTACTACCTCCTTTTTGAAATACAAGGAAATTTAAGATTTGTTCTAATAAGTCAAGTTAGTATGGATACGGTGAAACAACTTTTGTTGAGAAATGTATGTCAAATATACCACCACATTTAGTAAGAAACCATGGAAGTATATCTTACAACAGTTTCATTGACGATGCTCATATGGTTTGGTAAAATATTGCCGTTGTTTTTTCAATAAACTCATTTGAGTTTAGAGTGCTTTGATATTTGATCTAGGGCAGAGATCAGAACAACAGTATTATTAGAAAGACTTAGTGGCAAGTCATACTCAGACGGAAGAGCTTTCTAGCCAGACCGATTACATCCTTAAGTAGTATCGCGATAAGTGGGGTTTTGCAGCAACATTTTTTTGAGTAAGAACAAAGCACGCAAAAATTGTGCTGCATTACCCCCACACATGTTTCATGGAGCGTGCTTCTAGAGAGCAGCGGCTAGTGGTATCCGGTACATTTTTTGGCTCCGATCGGCAAGGCACGTGGAACATGTGACCGCGACGTGTATATCCCTCCTGCCAACCGCAGCGCTCCACGCGTCGGCCGCGAAGCGAAACCATGTCGCCCCACCAAGAGAGAACCAAAAAAAACAGGAGGAAGGAGAAAGAAAGAAAAGAAAAAGAAAGACGCGCGACGGAGTCGCCGCAGGCCCCCTCCGCGCAGGCGCATCGCATGCCGCCGCCCCGGCCGGGCCCCGCGTCGGACGGACGGGTGCGGTCGCCGTCGCGTGGACCCCGTCGTCGAAGATGCGAGCGCGCGGCCGCCGCCTGCCTGCCTGCCCGCCCGCCTGGCCGCCTCCCGGGAAAAAGCAAGCCCCGCCGGCTCGCCCGCGCGTCGCCGTCGCGTGGTGGAGGACAGCAGTAGAGGCATCGCGGCTGACGGACGGACATGGAATTGGAAGCATCGGTCCCGGCGGGGGCCCCGCCCCCCGGACGGCAGGTGGGACTTGGCCGTCCCGTCTCCCGTCCAGCGGAGGGGAGCGGCAGCAAGTGGCCGGCCAGCGACTTGTCGGTCCTGGACCTTGACCGGCTCGCTGCGGTAGTCATGGAGAAGCCGATGCGGATGGATGGTGACGGGGGGAAGGGCCGGGATGGAGAGACCATGCGATTCTCTGTCTTCTTCCGATCCGGTGGTGGTGGTGGTGGCCCGGCCCCGGTGGGTGGTCTCGTCAAAGTTCTACTGCTGCCATGCCACTACCGCAGTGACTGGCGACTTGTATGCTCACGTGCGCAGGCGGGGACGACGGATTGGAAGGTGGGTGGTGGCTGGTGGGCAACTGTGCACCCCGTGAGAAAGTCAAGTCTCCACTCTCGACCGATTGCAAGGCTTTTCGTCCCACATGGAAACTAAATTCAAGGGATACCATAGTATTATGTGCACACTACTGTACTACTCCAGTTAATTAAATACAAATGCTCGCTGTAATACTAAGTGGGCTGCAGAGAAAGAAATATGTGTTCTCCGTCCTACTACCCTCGCATAGATTTCATGCACGTACATAAACATGTCCGGATGTCCCTATGTATTCAATCCAACTTATATTATTATTACTGTATATATGGTACGGGGGGCTTGGTACCATTTTCCGATCAATAACGCGTGTGACGCTTTCCACGAATAAATTAAAACACGCTAAAAAACAGCTCATTTTCTTTGTAAAAACTTCATGTATTATTTGACTTGAATAGCAACTACTTTTCGAGAAAAATTGGATTTATTACCATCGAGGGCCTTTGGAGCCTCTATATTATTGACCCTCAAAAGGCATATAAAAAAAAAGAGAGAGAGAATTTCTGAAGATCCTGTGTTGAGTTTGAAACAAGGGCGCGTAGATTGATGGAGATTAAAGGCAACACAGTCTTCTGGTTTTCTTTTACTAACCTTTAGCTTTCTTCCTTGATCGATCTGTTCCTCAGCTTTGAGGCTTTTTATAGTCAAGCACACTCTTGCTTGCAACCACTTTTTTGTCTGTATATACATACATCTACGTGGATTTAGCAGGATGGATCCTTCGATGCATCGATCTATGAACATTTAGTCAATGCCTGAGGTAATAAGCTCCGTTTATTGACCAGGAAACAAAAGTAATCTTGATTCTTGAAGCGCGCATGCACGTCAGTTGTTAGCTCTCGACCGACAATAAAAAAAGAGCCGATTAAGCATTTAAGCACGTGCTCATCGTACTAGAAGACTTTGTTATTATTACCAGTCATGCATGGGCTAGGTTGGTCAACCATCAACCGGCTTGACTGTGGCAGCAATAATGCCAGGCTCTGTCTGAGACGGTCCAAGATAACGAACCCGCAAGTCAAAAATTAAACTCTCCATATCCAATCCAGCACCTTCCAGCGTACTACTTTACTATACATGACGGCTATGAGAGGACAATGTGTTTAGTGAAGATTTAACTGCTCCATGACCGATGTAGCTTTAGGGAGCGTTTGGAGGGTTTCTATGAAAACGGTTTTACCAAAAATGTCAGAAAAGTCATTTTTTTTTTGCTTCGGCTCTACAGTAAAAAACGACTTCTCACATTTATGATTTTTTTTCTAAAAAAACCGTTTTTCATAAAAGTATGTGCGTGAAACCACGAGAAAACAGCGAAAGAAACCGTGACAAACCAGCGCTGTCTAGTCTGGGTGGGAAAGATGCATGCATGCAGTGCAGTGCCGTGCCGTGGCGGGGGAAAAAGCAAGTTACGTGGGTGGGGGCCGGTAGAGCGAGAGCAAAAGAAGATGTACTACAAAGCTTTCCATTAATTTTTCCTCGCGCCGCCGGCATCGGCAGGCTAGCTATCTAGCTAGCTCTTGAAAAGCTTGCTCTCGCCTGGACTATCTTTTTCGCCGTTGAAGAAATTCTGCCGTGGGCAAGTGCTCCTCACCTCTATCAGACCATGGCTGTGTTTAGATTCAAAAAGTGAAGGCGAAAAGCAGGCGAAATCTGCCAAAATTTGACCAAAAACATCGCATCCGACACTGTAGCGCACTGTAGCACTTTTCGTTTGTTTGTGGTAAATATTGTCCTACCATGGCCTAACTAGGCTCAAAAGATTCGTCTCGCAAAGTACATCTAAACTGTACAATTATTTTTTGATTTCATCTACGTTTAGTACTCTATGCATGTGCCGGTATTTTTGATGTGATAGAAAATTTTCTTTTTGCATAGTAGAATTTGAAGAAAAGTTTGGATCTAAACACAGCACATGCATGGAAACGAAACAGGCAGGCGCCAAGGACTTGAACGAGACGACGCTTGATAGATGCGCGCATGTGGACTCCCACCCGGAAGAAGTGAATCCGTGTGCCGGGCGTACGTCGTCAATTACCCACTGATCGACAACACTGGGCACGTACGGTCGGTCGGCCATCAAGTGCCTCTCCCTTACGTTCTCGAAGGAGATCGGTGTAGGCATCGATCACCGAGATAATGGACACGGTCGCAAATCTAGATTATTAGGCGGCGGTGGGTCGTCGTCTTAGCTAGGGCGAAACCAACAATGTGTTCATCTTCAAGATAATGTATACAAATGACTTGTGCGAATTCAAGATTAGGCAACGGCGCATTTTTTTGGTTGCAGTATTACGTATACACACGCTGTCTTTCAAGGACAGAGGGAGGCCGGCGGTCCTGCGCACGCATTGTTTCGTTCTCCGTTGGTGGTCACGTACGCCAGCCGAAGACAAATGCTTACAAATATTAATAATACATTTCCTGATCTCCGGCTCTCCGCTCGATTCAAAAAACACGATGTAATACGACTCCAGCGACGACGACGGAATACGGTGCGTGCCAGTTAGTTCTCGTCGTGCTCCTGGATTAGTCAAGCGCCTGCGTACATCGCCCATGGAGAGCGGAGCAGGACGTGTGATTTGTCGGATCAGCCTTTTGACAAGTAACAGAGGAGGGAGTACCTAGCTATAGTGGTCTCTAGACTCCATTAATTAACTATATATATACTCGTGGCAGGATCGGATAACTATGGGTAGTAAAGAAACAGCAGCTATCAACGACCACGTGCGCGCGCGAGTAGTCCCCCGTACGTCGTCGATCTGTCCACTGGTCCGATCCGTCCGGACTACTAAATCCAATCTTGCCGTCGTTTTTAGTTTTACCGTACCTGAACGGCAGCGCATCGCATCCACTGCACCGATCATCACTGACTGGCTGCCTGACTCACAAAACAGTATAGTATATTGGATTGTTCGCACTTGGTTAATTTTCTAGGCACAACAATAATACAAACTGCAGTGTTTATCCAGCGAAAGCTGCGCGCGCGCGTACGTGTGTAGGTCTGTAGATAGGGAGACGATATATATAGAGTAAAATTCATGGGCGGTATCTAAACTTGTGCGGATATGTCATCTAGGTACCTTAACTTTCAAAACGCATTTCTAGATACCAGAATTTGTGTGGGTGTGTCATCTAGGTATCCAAACTTCCAAAATGCATTTCTAAGTACCCAGACTTGCGCTAGTGTGTCATCTAGGTATCCAAATTTCCAAAATGCATATCTAGGTCCACCAACTTGCTAAGTTGTTCACCTCAGGTCTCAAGTCTCATGTTAAGCTCTAAATCTGCCAGCGTGGTGTGGCGACCGGACGAAAATGTGAACCCACACATATGGGGTCCACGTGTCAGTCAGACACCAACTCACCCTCCGTTCTCTCTCTCCTCTACTCATCGCTGGCCGCCGGCCACCGACCCTTCCGACGTCGCCCCTTCTCCCATGGCGTGCGCATGCTTTCTTGAGCCATCATGTGCGAGGGGCAGAAAGAGGCGACAACGGTAAGTAAGAAGAGGGGCGGGTGCGGAGGGAGCACGGACGCCACACCGGCGGATTTAGCGTTTAACATGAGACTTAGACCTAGGGTGAACAAATTAGCAAGTTGGTGGACCTAGAAATGTATTTTGAAAATTTTGGTACCTAAATGACACGCCCGTACAAGTTTAGGTACCGCCATGAATTTTACTCATACATATATATATATATATATGGAAGGAGAGCGACGTGCGAGTCGTTAATAGTGGTAGAATAGAATAGAGACGTACTAGGCAGTACGTGTGCGAAGGAGCAAGGGGCGAAAACGATGGCTGCAGCAGCCAGCCGCCGTCGGATCGGAGCCTCGGAGGTGCGCGCGCGTGCCGGCGCCGCTGTCGCCATCCCGGCGAGGCGTGCGTTCACACGGCGGCGGCTAGGGCTAGCTAGCTCCTCCGTTTCCTCCGCGCCAGCCAGCCAAATCCAATTCAACCCCGCCATACTTTTCCTCCTGCGTCGCCGCCGGCGGCGGCTGGCTGGGGGCCGGGGAGCCTGGGGCCGATCCCGCCCGGCGCGTGCCCGCGGCCGATCGGTTCGTGGCCGCTGCTCCGCCGCCTGCGCCTCTCCATCGCCTTGGATTATTACGTATTACCATCGCCGCCGCCGTGTGTCGCGCGCGCCCCGTTGTTGACGTCTTTCCAAAACCTGCAGGGAGCCAGGGGATACGGCGGTGGTGGTCCAGCTGCCTCCGGTGACCAACGACTGACCGGTCCGGTCCGGCTCCGACGGCGACGTCGTGCCGCGCCATTACTGTCTGGAGACACTGCCTAGTAGCGCTGTCTGGACTCGATCTGAACTCTCGGAAAAGCTAGCACTCGAGCCGTGCTGGAATTTTCAGCTCGTGCGCGCGCGCGCTTCAGTTCCTGTCCATCCGTCCATCTCATCGTGAGTTGGGTTATAACCACTATTGACGACAAATTAACGCAAGCTAGCTGCTGGACTGAGCGAAAAAGGGAGTGACTATATCGGAGATAGATTAAGGATCTAGTAGAGAAGATCGTCTTGGCACCTACTAGTTTTCCTTCCAACCAGGGTAAACAGCGTGCTCTCCGCAGCTCTTTTTCTTCCCCTAGCTTGCGCACGCCGACTCAAGGCAACCGCAAGTCGTGATCCGGATCTAGAATTTCCCTGCCGAATTTTCATGCGGGGTGCCGTACATAGCACGTGACTTCATGAAAATCACATAGCAGTATACGGAACGTACTAAGGGTCCGAGTTTAGTTCATGCCCAAAATCATAGTAATACAATTCTTATTTACATTAACCACGGACAAAATTTCTCCACGGTTTTTGGCCAACAATGACAGGCGACGGTTATGAAATTTTAGGGGCCCGAAACGAGATTTAAAATAGAGCCTTTATACCACTGTTATATGTGAATGTTACCGGTGACTCTCTCCGATCGGTAGAGTAGCTGTGGCTGTTTGGACTGTTGCGGTACAGCCATATCTCTCTACAGCCACTGTATCTGTTAGCTGCTAAGGCTGTGCAGTGGACCTGCAGCTAGCACTTCCGAGCAGGCCCAGTAACAATTTAAGGCATGTATCTATTAAAAATATTCATATCCAACAAAAAGCTATTTCTGGTTCTGAGCAATCTTTTGGCACTGACGGTCTGGCGGCGTCGTTACCTGTTTGGCTTGAGGAGTCGTTTCATTCTAGATGATTTGATCCATCATGGGTTTCGATCCTATGAATATTAGTGGGATAACTCAATTACTCATACTAGTATTACCAGTAAGTGACAAACGATGTGACGATGGACCAATCTATTCCGTTCTACTAACTAAACAAAAAACTAAGGCACCGATCGGATGTGCTGAATATTGCTGGGCTGCACAGCCAGAATAGTATACAGACCAACGAGGAACATAGGATTGACTAATTGTACGGTGATAAACAGCCTGAGTACTGCTCCTGCTGTGCAGCCCAGCAGCAGTGAGCTCATCCGATCGGAGCCTAAGTGAACGGAATCGACTAGTTCATTTTCCTAACCAAACACTTTGTATACTCATTACTGCCTCTATCCAAAAGTAAGGCATACAGATTTTTGCATTGGCATAGTCTAAAAATACTCTGTTCGGCTGCCATAGTTTCTCCGGTGCTGCTGCTGCTGCTACAGGGCCACAGTGAGACAGAGTTGCAGCCAATTCACTGTGCAACAGCTGCAAATAATACCAGCCGAACAAGCGTGTTTAAAACATACTCCCTCCGTCCACAAAAGAATGAAATCCTGGCTTTGTCCTAAGTCAAACTTTCGTAACTTTGACCAAGTTTATATCAAAATATATTAAAAGTTATGCTACCAAATTAGTATCGTTAGATTCGTTTGGAAATGTATTTTCATATCATACATAATTGATATCATAAATGTTATTACATTTTTATATAAATTTGGTCAAACTTACGATAGTTTGACTTGGGACAAAATCAGGATTTCATTCTTTTGTGAACGGAGGGAGTACAAAATTATAATCGTATTAAAGTGCTTTTAGAATATAAATCTAAACATATAACATTCAGCATGCACTAAAAATTTATAGATTTGACCCAATTGTTGGTCAAAGGTTAAAAATATAGTTTTTCCCAAAAATCTATGTGCCTTGTTTTTTTGGATGGAGGGAGTCAGAGAGTATATACATAAATAGAATAACGTAATACAACCAGTATTATTAGACCGTCTCCAGCATGTTGTCTATGCACATTGCCTATTTCACACTTCACTCTGAGCACTGCAATGTCCAATGGACAGTCTTTTTACATGGTCTATTAGAGATAGTCTTAGTATTATAGAGTGGGCCTGTGGATTATGCTAGGGCTCTGAATCTGTGATGAGCATCGCCATCTCAGTTCTTGTCTTTGAGCTTAGGCCCTGGACTTCCTAAAATACGAGGATTATGCTAAAAGGCGGAGGCTTCCTGATTTAATCAATAGACTGTTAAACAAGCATCACTGCAAAAGGATGACAGCCGCTCCCTGGACTCGAACCGGCTACGATATATATTTGGGTAGTGGTGTGAAACTACACCACGTGCGCATGCGGAACTGATTCTTCTATGTGCGTGCATGCGTACGTCACCCCTTACTCTTCCGGTAGTGTAGTGGTTGTCGGAACCATAAAAAAACAAACAACTAAACAAGCAAGAGTGCACAACTTGTGGCAGGATACCGATCGATCGGGATAGGACAACGCAGCAACAATCTCTCCGGCCGCCACCAAACCCAACAGAATATCACTTCATCATCGATCAGCACAAGTACCACGACACAACAAACTGCCACAACGGCGGCGCCGGCCGGTATGGTGGTGATGGAACCGATCGATATGCATGGTGTGTCGGCCCCGGCGTCCACTAGTCCGCCGTGCCATTTCCCAGGCGGCCGCGCGACGAGCGAGGAGCACGTGGAACCCGTGTTTCATGTGCGCCGGCCGGGAAGCGTCTCGGCGTGAAATTAATACACGAATCGCGAGCATGGTGCACATTGTTAAACTGTTGCAACGACGGCCACCAACGAGTGCTCCGGTTGGTTAATCAACATCATCGTACGAGCTCATGGGCGTTTAATTAGTGTACGTGCCCGGTGTCGCGCGGCGAGCAACTTGCGAATCTGAAATGGACGAAGGAAGAAAGAATCGTACTGTACGATACTATAGTGGTAGTACAAAATTTGGGCAGATCGACAGGCTGGTTCAAAAATAATCCTCCTGCCTGCTGCTGCTGCTGCTGTTCGTGGGAGCAGGTTCAGTCTCCCCCGGGAAAAAGGCAACAAGGTCAAATGAATACGTACGTGCTGAGTTCTAGAAGGCTTTTGCTTAGGCTTTATTTGTCGTCGATGGGCATGGCAGTTTGAAGCCACACATGGCTGAACATGAACCTGTGCATGCAGCACGCCGCCGTTTTTTAGATTAAGAAAACACACTCCTCCGCCGTACCTGCATTTTATTTTAATACTACATATGAAGAAGAGTAATGGTAACACACAGATGAGACCCAGCCGAACGAAAAGACCAATTAGGAGACCATCAAATAAAGGGGCTAGCTTTTGTTTGAAGTTTGAAGCGTGAAAAGCGTTCGATGGTTTTCCTTTAATTTCCGTCGTCGTCTCTGGGGCGTTCTTTGCTTTACATTTGCAGGGAGGTAGGAGAGGACCAGCTGGCAGAGCCGCAGAGAAGACGACCCAGCTAAACATCAACGGGAGGGAGGGAGGGACGGCGCATGGGCATCGTCTCGACCGGTCGACCCCGATGGATCTCGGAGGTTGACTTGCAACTGAGAACTGACGACCATTACGCATGTCACAGCCTGCGTTCAATAATTCGACTATTCGGTTCGGAATTGACGTTGCCCTGTCCCGTTTCCGTTTGACTTTCTCCACGCCCGCCAGCATTATTTCACCGTGTCCACACACGCGGCACAGGGTCAACCTCGACGTCCCTGCTAGGCAGGCGAGCAGCCTGGTAGCACAGCACCTCGCATTCCATCATCCACCTGATGCGTTTACGGTGCAAGTCAACGCCAGCTTCTTCGGTCCCGTGTGGCCATGCATCGCCCATGGAAAGAAAGGTCCGGTGGACTGGCGGTGGTGCTCCCTCCCTCCCGCTGCCAGCATGCGGCAGCTGCCCCGGCCGGCCGGTCACCGGCGGCGGCGACCCAGCACCTACCGGCGTCTACTCCATCCAGTGCCCCATCGTCTGGTAAAAGTTCTGGTCGTCGGAGTCGGACGTGGGCGACTGACTTTTTCATGGAGGTCAAACACCGGGTTCCACTCCACCCTCCCCCCCTCCTGTGCGCGAGACGCGAGGTCAGAACTCAGAACGATGGATACAGGCAACGGTCAGCACCGGGCCACCGGCGCGCGACGGACCAACGGTTTGGCCGTCAACGCGCGCGGCCCCGGCGCCGACGAGGTCTGGGGAGCAGGTAGCGCCACACGCCGGCGCGCTCGCTTGACGTCGGCCCAGACGTGCACCGCCGCCGCCGGCGTTCACATTGGAAAGCCGGCCGGTCGGTCCTGCGCCGTCCCCGGCGCGGCGCACGAGCGTGTGTCCCCCACGCACGTTGCGACCTCGTTTTTTTGGGGGGACACGCACACGTTCCAAAACTTCACTTTGCCCGTGCCGCCGGCCGTGCGCGCATGTGCTTCCAGCGTTTCAGCAACTCGCCTTCTCTTGTTCCAGTAGACCAGCCATCGTGCAGGCATGCACTTTTCCCGGTACTGTTTGGTCTGATTAGACTAGCAGCAGCAAGTGTTGCCCACTCGGCGGTCACTGTAATTACCAGCACTTCTTTGCTATTTTCAAGAGGGATTTATTTGGCTATTTTGAGCCTTTTTTATAGGAGCTAGTATACTGGAGTGGAGACTGGGCGGTGGGGAGACGTGGCGCGTCCATTGGGTGCTGGGCCAATCATTCGCGCCGGAACACCGGCCTATTACCTCAGAAATGTGTCGGTTGGGTTCGAGGTGTTTTTTTTATTTATATATTTATTTTATTTCGTTTTTACAAAAATATATTACGGTTATAAAAATTTACGGGAATGTACTCCTGGCGCTCCGACCTCGGGCGCCCGGGGTCCTGGCCCGGCCCACCCGCGTCCCTGGCGCCCGGGGTCGGGGCGCTAGGGGCCTGGCACCGGGCCTGGCGCCCGGGGACGGGGCGCCAGGGCAGGGGCCTGCACATTGTTATCGTTTGCGCCGCGTTCCGACGTTCCGACGTCATTGTTATTGTTTCTACGGTCTGCATTGTTCATTGTTCCGAAATGTTCCGGCGGTCTGTATTGTTCCGACGTCTATTGTTATTGTTCCTACGGTCTACATTGTTCATTGTTCCGACGCCTTGCATTGTTCGGAATTGTTTGAAGGCAGAATTGTTCGGAATTGTTTGAAGGCAGAATCTCTCGGAATTGTTAGTTTTCGGAGGTTCGGAATCGTTAGTTTTTGAAAGTAGTTTTGGAATTGTTAGCTTTCGAAATTATTAGAATTCTTAGTTTTCGAAAATCTTTGCTTTCAGTATTTAGGTCGTTTTGGATTTTTCTTCACTTTTACTTTGGAATAACGGCGATTTTTTTAGAGCGAAATTTCGCGGTTTTAGAATATTCCGAATGGAAAGGCATTTCGAATTAAAAAACGAAAAATTGAAAATTTTGGCAGAGTTTCCCCTAATTATATCCATATTGACAGTATTGCATAACATATATGTAACCTCACAGAGCAATGACAAATACAACACTAAACACATAATTCATGTGAAAAATCCACACATACAATGCAATGCATAGTCTAAAGTCCATTAAAATGAGACGTACGTAGTCCAAAGTCCATTAGAATTGTTACAATCCAAGCCATAGTTCCAATTGCAAAAAAAACCTGCTAGCCACCCCTACGACGCCGCTGCCTCGCCCTCTGTTGCGCACGCACGTGATCTGTGGAGTAGGTATAACGGTCAGGAGACCTCGCCACTCGCTCTAGACGTTGCTGGACAAGAGGGGTATGTGTGGCCTCCTGTGTCGCAAACAGGGGAGCACCGTCCAACTGGGATGCTCCAAGGACATCGTGCCGGTCCCCTCCACCATCGCTATCAATATCAGAGAAGGAGAACGCTTCATTGTCATTGATGTTAGTTCCCATATAAATGCTCTGTGTGTGCGAAGGGCCCGCGCCAGCAGACATGTTAAATCCTATGAAAAAAATATTATGCGTTCGTCAAGACAAGTTTAGGTGCGACTGGGAACACAGAACCAAACAAAGACTTATTTAATAAAACATGTTGCCTGTGGATAGATCGGCGTGAACGCAGGAGGACCCATCGGCTGCAAAGATGGAGTACCCATATGTGGGAACGACATTGGTGGAGGACCCATCGGCATGTACGACGTGGATGGAGCGTCCATCAATGGGTATGGCCATGAGGGCGCTGTAACACAAACAAAGAATGAGGCATGAAACAATACATGTCCTTTTACTGTAAGTAATACAAAAGTTTAAGTTACCTGTTTGGTGTGGAGGAGCTGGTGGCTGTTGGACGGGGGCAACTTCCATGCGAGGAGATACCCCCCATGCCTGCATCATGAAAAGAAAACCTTCGTTTGCCCTGGTCAACCCCTCCAACTGCTCGGTCATGGAGAAAGGATTGCCGCCCTGTACCCGCGTCAATGCCGAGTGGGCATGGGACTGTAGCTGGCAGCATATCTGCATCTGAAAACACAGAGTTTGTGTTATATTTGGTAGTGTCGTATATTGAAAGAGAAAATTAAAATATTGACTTACTGCTCCCGCAAGGGCCCCATCCTTATGGCGGGCATATGTATCCGTCGACGTTGCCTCGTGTGCCACCTGCTGAGTCTCGGCATATGTGACCCGAATCCTAGTGCGAGCCTGGTACCACGTCAGGAAATGTTGATACCATTCATCTGTGTGGTCACCAATGGGCTCGAACACGTCATCATCTGCTTCGTCCCATGCATCCACGTAGAGCTTTAGCTTCTGTACCCAAGTGGACGAACAAGGTTGGCCAAGTCTGCTCAACCTGCATTGGAATATGACGTGTTCAGTGACACTGTGAAATACTTTACTTTTCAAGTCTAAAATTTTGTGAATTGTGAAGTACCTGTGGTCACCCCGTGAAATCCGGTCAAGTGCACGTGGTACTGGGAAGGGCTGTTGGTATCCGAACTGTCGCATAACTCTATCGGGGCAGTGTGCCTCGACGTAGATATCATACACCAAACAGCTCTTCGTAAGCCATAATCCGGAGTTCGAAGTGCACCAAGATGACAACCCGTAAGGAGCACGGGTGGCGACAGCTTGCAGACTGTATGGTTCCCATACAACATCATCGGCCTTTAACCGATCGAGCTCAGCGACAAAGTTGGGATATGTACGTCTTGCTTGCTCGTTTGCCCAAGTTCTCTGCAACAAGTACGACACATGTGTCAGTTCGAAAGATGTTGAATGACATATTAAATTAACCGCAACAAGTACGACACATGCCCTTGTTGTTCATGCATTCCACCATGGGTGTTGTCGTAATGCTCATCGCCTTCGGATGGACTAACGACCTTTGGAAAGATCTGGATAAGCATAACAAGAGGCCACCCACGATGAATAGCCGTACTCATGTACATCTTCCAATCTGATGTGTTGCGAATCAATATCAACTCCCAGAAAACACTTTCATTTGCCCATGTCACGAGAGTTTGGACAGTGACCATATATGTGTCTGTGTTCACTTTGAACCCACGCCCTAGCCAACTGTGCACGGCACCAAATGTTTTATCCCAGGGTCTATCTATATCCTTGAACATACGACTGAACCCGTTCAGTGTTACTCCATATGGACCTTGAACTATACTGCCTTCGCCATAGTATATTTCAAACTGCAGTTTAGTTGACATATCTGCCAACATATCCAACTAATCAGTTTTCACTAATAACGAATATATACCTAAATACTACTGGTAAATAATAATACCACTATAAAATAAACTAGTTATCTATTTATATGACACTAATAACGTCCTTAAATTACTACTTATAGCATATCTAATGAAACACAGTACTACAGTTAATAAAATACGCCACATCTACCAGTACTACTATCATAACTTTTAGATCTGATGAAATACAGTACACTGGTTTATCTACTTAAATGACAATAACATACGTACAGATATAGTGAAATACATTGTATATTGTACTCTAAATTCTATTTTCTACAAATACTATACAATTCATATCTACATTTAATAACATCATAACATTAAATGATACAAAATACAAAGCCAATAAAATATTTACCGTCAAATTTCTGCAGAGCTTCACTGTCTACCTCTCCTCTCCTCTCCTCTCCTCTTCCCTTCTCTCTCGCTTTCTCTGCGTGCGACCGAGAGCGAAAGGTGCGAATGGCTGCGTACGGTGCCGTCCCGGCAGTGCGCGGCTTATAAATCCGAGGGGGGGCCTGCCACCCCGCCCCCAGCCGCCAGGCCCCCGCCCGCCCCGCCGCCGGGCGCCCCGGCCGCCGGCCGCCCCCGCCCCCGCCCCCGCCCCCCGCCGCGGGCCGACCCCTGGCGCCCCGACCCCGGGCGCCAGGGACGCGGGTGGGCCGGGCCAGGACCCTGGCGCCCGGGGTCGGGGCGCCGGGCGCCAGGGGTACATTCTCGTAAATTTTTATAACCGTAATATATTTTTGTAAAAACGAAATAAAATAAATATATAAATAAAAAAAACGCAGGTTCGAGATGCACACGACGAGGGCCTCCAGCCATATCGACCCACCTAAACCGTGGGCCGGTGAACGCCGGCTATCGCCACAGCGCGAGGCCCATCAAGCGAGCAACTTGCGACGGCCCGGAACAACTTGAAGCCCAAGCCGTTCTCTCTCTGCTCACGCCGTTCCGTCTCGCCGTCTTGCTCCTCTGCTCGCCTCCCCCGTCTCGCCGGATCCGAGCCCTAAAACCCTAGGGCCCGCTCCGCTGCTGGTCCCCACCGCGGCGGCAATGGAGGACGAGGAGATGGAAAAGAAGGTGCAGGAGTACCTGCGGCGCAAGGGCTTGCGCGTCGCCGAGCTCGCGCCGCAGGGGGACCGCGGCCGCCTGCCTGCAGCCTCCGCGCTCCCCAACGTCGCGCTCGCAAGGTAGTTTCGACCGCCTTTTGCCGGCTCGGTTATCGAGGTGCCCTGGCTCCGGCCCCGAACGTCTGGTCGGTGGCGAGTGCCGCTGGCCTAGTTTGGTTTTTCTAGGGCATTTTCCTCGCGCCTCTAATTGTTTCTTGGAGACGGAGAAATCGGCTGCGCCTGGGGGGTAGGTTAGCATTATGGTTTTCTAGAGGCGTGGATAGATAACTTAGCAGAGGAAATTTACCCAAGCCTCCACCCGGAATCCCTGTCACTTTAGGTTGAGAAATGCTGCAGTCTGTTCTGTTGTGCTGAGAGATAAATTAGGTGCCAGTGTTCTGTTTGTTTCATCCTTCTGTGATTTTGTGCCCTGCAATGTTGAATTGTTGCCATGCCCGCATATCCTTCTGTTCATTTGTTAGTGACATTGAGTTAAATCAGAGGTTATGCATACCCTCCGATCAAAGTTTAAGCATGTATACATTGACTGCTCGTTTTAAAAAATGAAACAATAATGTGGTCAAATGGTGGTCCACAACCCTTGTAATATCTGATTACAGGAAGCTATTTGGATGGACTCACTTTTTGTTTAATAGCCCTTTTCAATAGGCAATTAGAATTGTTCATTGTCGGATTGTCCTCTCTTGTTTTAATGAAATCAAATTCTGGATTTTTGAACCAGTTGTAGCATAAGTTCATGACATTGTGCTGTATGGATTGCCTCATTTAACTGTGGTACTGATTGCAGTATGCCTAGCGGCTTTCTAAGCTTCCCCCCAAACGGTCATGCTTATTTCGCGCCACCATGGCCACCACAACCATTTCCTGATCCAATGGCTCATGCTGCATTGGGTTCAAAAGGCAAACCTGTCATCAACAATGGTGATGACGATGATGTTAGGACTGAGAAGCGCCTGTCATGGAAACCAGAAGAAGACTTGAGATTGGTAAGTAAATAAATCCATTAAATTGGCCTTCACTAAGAATCAAGCTATCCCTGACCTTGTAAGCTAAATCGTAGGTGAGCGCCTGGTTAGACTATTCCAACGATCCTGTTAGTGGTAATGGCAAGAAAAATGAGCAATATTGGGGAGATGTACTTGCATATTATAATAGCACTACATCTACAAAACGGAAAAGGAAAGTGAAGCATCTCAAAGACCGGTTTCAAAAGATTAAGAGATGGGTCGGGTTTTTCTGCTGGTCTTTGAAGAAGGCTGCATCAATTGATGCTAGTGAACAATCGGATGACCAGTTGATAGAAAAAGCTATGCAGTTATATTTTGACGACTATAAAGAAGGTCCTTTCGTAGTTTTGCATTGCTGGAAGGCTCTTCGTGACGAACCCAAGTGGCATGCCCTCTTGGAGGACCTTGAGAAATCAAACAAAAGGAAATTGGGTGATGAAGGAGAGGTGGGGAACAACACACCCACACCTGAAGATACCAGAGAAACGGGACATACAATAGTAACTAAAGAAGCTAAGAAACACTGCAATGGCAAAGGCAAGGTCAGAGCTGACACTGATTTGAAAGAAGATATGAAGAAGTTCATGGATATTCAGGTTGCTGCTAAAAAACGTCATGATCAATTCGTAGAGGTCCAGCTGCGGGTTTCTGATGCAAAGGTTGAGGCAGCGAGACTCAAGAGGGAGGCTGCTATGCTGAAAACATACACCTCTTTCATGAGCATGGACACTAAGGAGATGACTGACGAGTTGAAAGCTGAGCACATGATCGGTTTGAAGCTTCTGCGGGAGAAATTGTTTAGCAACAATAACTGAGGTACTTCCAAATTGCAATATCTGCACTTGTGTGGGTCTGATCTGATAACTATTTTAGTATTGTGGGTCTGGTCTGGTAGCTTTTTCCTTAATTGCTGGTAGCTATTTGTATGATCATCATGCATCAGAAATAATAATGCAGTGTAAAGTGAGTCCAAATAAGTGCATGCAGTCCCAAAACACAGATACTCTCAAACAGCCCTGCTTTCAGTATGCTGCATTCTTGCTTCAACTTCATACTCCTCTAGCATGGATGTGGAACAATAATGCTATTGGAAGAATCAAACAGCCTTCCTCTTGTTCACTTGTTCTCGATAGCGTAATAGTTAAATACGAGGGAGATATGTCGAAGACTTGGAAGTATTCTATTAGCTTGATAGGCCAGGGCATCGACTGTTCTTCCACCTGAAGTGACAAAAAGGCAATAACACTTTACTTCAATGACATGCATATAGATGTTGATATCTGTGTTTGTTGCAACACATGCATTAAGTGAAAAGAGACTTAGTTGAGCATATCTAGCAACACTTGACAATACGCCAAATAATGAGCAAATATTATTAATTGTTTGTTATCTTTTCTTTTAATCTTTCTAATATATTGTTATTTAGACACCTTTAGTAAGAGATCTTCACACCTGGTGAATGTTAAATGATCATGCTTTTTATATCAGGTGAATGGTAAAGAATCATGCTGCGGTGCTGGATGCTTGCTTACCGAGGGTGCACTTTCTTTGTTCTGTGGAGCATTTTTAAAGTATAACCAGAACTAGAGGAAAGTACATCTTATATACGAGTACCTTTCTCTTTGTGATTTGTTTGCTCAAGAAAGTATATTGTTGTGAGGTTGATATTGGTATTGGTATATTCTGTGTGTATGAAATTTATGCCAACGAAAATTGATCTTTCCTACAGGTATGGAAACAGCTTTTGGAGAGTGCTGCATGGACATGATTTTCATGGTTGTCTCAACAAATGGTGGTGCAATACCTTTTTCTGTTCGAATGTGTTCTTCTAACCCTTGAGCATGTTCTGTCCTGTGATACCAATGTAAAGGATGTAAAGCTGTTAACATGGTAGTAGTGCTTCTTTAGAGGATATTGTAGTGATACTAGCGGTGGTTGATTTTATGCTAGTGCCTCTTCTGAAGCCGATGCGTAATGCATTGGACTCGTTTGGTTGGAGGCCTGAGGAACTTGCTTTGCTTGGCAAAGAAGTGCTACTCGGGAGTCGAGACTTTACTGTAAAGTTGATGGTTTCTGATAACCAGGCAAGTACGAAGGTGGTCCAACCGTTTTGGTTGGAGCTGCGCCTGATAATGATAACAAGTTTAGATGCATAACATCAATGTGCCTTTGGTATTTATAATGTACAAATAACATTTTTTTATAGTTTGGCTCACACATATAGATGTTTAGATTGTTGTTAATTTTCAATTAACTAAATTAGAAAATTGTCTGATATAAAATCTGTCTATATTAATAAAATATTGGCAAAATTAGCTGCAGGACACCAAAATTCCGTGGAATATGCCAGTGCGCACCGCCAACGCGTGAATTTGCTCAGTACCATTATGAATCAGTGGTCATCGGCCAAAACACACCGCAGCGATTATTCTATTTGGTGAAAGGGGAGGTGAGGAAAATGTCAATTGTACCCTTGTCTTCAACATCTTGTATCTCCCCAACTAGCTCCCGCCATCTTGCTCGGGCTCCGCCACCGCTGTTTCGAGCCCCCACCGCCGCCCCTCTATCCCTTCTCTCTCATCCATGGTGGCACCAGCCGTTCCGCCTGCGCGCGCCTGGGAAGGAGCAGAACCATGAGTGCCCAGACGAATGGAGAAAGAGGCGCCTCGCCGCTCGTTGCTGTCGATGGAGAAGGGGGCGCGTCGGAGGATACGCCCCGCTGGGTGCCACATCGAGGAAGGAGGACAAGGCCAGGGCGGATCCGGCCTTGCTCCTCGTCGATTGGACGTGGCTGCCGTCGATTGGAGGTGGCCGGCCTTCGATTGGAGGTGCCGGCCGTCAACTGGAGGTGGTCGTGGCGCCGGATTGAGGGAGGCAGAGGCTCACGAAGCTAGAGGAAGAGAGCGGGCGGCGCCTAGATCTGGGGGTCCTGTGAGGAGGTGCGGAGGACGGGCCGGCAGGGTGCGCCGACGGGCCGGCCTTCGATCGAGGGAGGCAGCATGGTGGTGACAGGGGAGAGAAGGACATGACAGAGGTTGAAGATGAGGGCAATCTAGACATTTCATCCACATTCTCTCACCCAAAATCTAAGAAATGATTAAAATATTGGGTGCGGTGTGATTCAGCAAATGACCACGGTTTCATAATGGTACTGGGCAAATTCACGTGTTAGCGGTGTGCACTGGCATATTCCACGGAAGTTGAGTGTCCAACAGCAAATTTTGCCTAAAATATTTATCTCTTGCACACTAATCGTGTATGTGTGATGCTCCGGCATCTCAAGTATATAATCATTCATCATACATGCAACATTCATCATGAATCATCATATAATGACATGCATTTTAGTCCTAGTTCAAACTTGGTTGAAATGCAACTTGATGAAACCTGTTTTCTGCATATATGTCTCTATGATTATGCCCATAACTTTAGTTCTATAATGATATAGGTGAAACTCATATTTACAAACTTGTAGACAATTTGATGATAAACAACTTTGGTAATTGGTGCTTTGACATGCATGAAAGTTTGCATAGAGTTTTGGGGCTTTTTCTGTCCGCATGTAAATTCTGTCCAAACATGACCAGTTTAGTAATTTCAAATTTTCTTGATGTTAAAGCCAAAACCTTACAATGCTAGTATTGAGAAAGTTGTAGGTCATGAAATTCTGAACAACATTGGTATAAAACTCCTTTTGTGAAAGTGTCTAGAAAATAGACTTTTAGAAATTCCAAGCTGGAGGGTTTTGTTGGTCAAACCTTAGTCAGCAATTTAAATTCAAATTTACACCAGATTTTTGAATAGAACATGGTATACAAGTTTATAAGGGAAATGTAGAGGAGCAAATTTAGAACATTTCATCCAATTGGGTCTTCTTCAATATCGGCCTCTAACCTGTTCAAAAATGGGGATTTCAAACAGAGATTTCAGCGGTCAACAGGGGGTTTTTCTATTTCGGAATTTTATTTCTCCTATGACTCACTGACACGCGGGCCCCACTGGGCAGACCGCCTTCGGAATCCCGCCCACGGGGTTGGAAAAACCCGGCCGGTGGGTCCCACCATCCCACGCGCCCGCGCACCCGGTCCACGGACCTTCCTCTCTCCATCCTCGCCCGGTCCCACCCGTCAGTGTCTCCGGTCTATGGACCTCGTCCACCCAACGGCCACCGGCCTTCTCCCCCGCTCCAGCGCGCCCATGCGGCGGACGCGCTCTGCCGCACCACGCCAACGCCGGCCGCGCCCCCGCGCCTGGACGGCTTCCCGGCCAGGGCCTCCTTCTCCCTCGGCCTTAAGCCAAAGCGGAGACCCTTCTCCACTCACTGCCTCGCTCTCCTCCGGTTCCTCTGCCCAGAGCCGCACCGAACGCCGCCATTGCCGAGCTCGGAGGCGAGCTCACGCCGGCCGCTCCGCTGCTCCCCGAGCCTCCAGACCACCGCCATTGCACCCGCCTCCATCTCCCGCGTCCAATGCCCTAGCCCTCGTTGCCCCTCCGCCTCTCCATCGCCGCACCGAATGCTTGCCCGCCATGAGAAGCCGCCATGGCCACGAGCTCTGAGCTCACAGCACCCGCCGCCTCAAGCCCCGCTGAAGAGCGCCTCGGCTCCGCCTCGCCATCCTCCATCTTTCCCCCAAACCCTCATCCACCGCCGGTGCCTCTAGCCCTCTTCCCCGCGCGCCGTCGCCATAGACGCTCGGCCCGAGCTCAAGCTCATCGTGGAGACCCACCTCCGGCTGCCTCCGAGGCCTCTACGCTACCTCCACTGCGTGCGCCATCTCCTCGCGCAGCCGGGACGCCCATCCTCGACCCCCTTCCCCACCTGAGCTGCCGGGTCGATGCCGCGCCGCCGTCACCGCGCCGCTCGCACGCACCGTCTCCGGCGACGAGGTCTACCCCGAGGGGTAGCCCATCGCCGGGAACACGACCTCGGGCCCCGTCGGCTCCAAGCTCGAGCCCCCACGCGCCGGCGACGCCGCGCGAACGCGAGCCGCGCCGCGCGTGCATCGGCCGCCGAAGGTAGAAGAAGACGTGCACTTTTGCAGAAAACCCCCTTCATTTACTGCTTATCGCGTCACTGTGTATTGTGTCTTGAATAATTTGTGAAAACATCCCTAGATCTATTAGAGTTTTGTACTTTAACCTGAGCCCTGGTATTTTGCAGATCTAACCTCGGGTTTTAGGAAATTCTCATGCACTGTGTGGCGGAACCGCCCTGCTTAACCCAGACTAAGCACACCTGCCACCTCTGGCTCGCAGTGCACTTAGGCCAAACTAAACCCGGTAGTCCGTCGAGAGTCCCTCGGGCTCTCGATAACACCATTCCCAGAGGAACCGACATCAAACACATCCGACTCTCGAAGGAGCCACAACAATTACATCATCACAGGCAGTTGAAATAGAGAATAATAGACTGGATTTACAAACCAAATATATGAAGTCAAATACATTTCATAAAATTAGCGGAAGCGATTTCAGGGTGTACATATAGCGGGAGCGTTTTCAAAACCTCGCAGCGGAAACAATATACTTAAGTAGCCTTTACGAAGAGATGAACAAGGCGAGTAGCACCGAGCCCACTGGTACTACCACCTCTAACACAGCTATCCAGATGTCGCCAGTACCTGTAATCCAAAAGTGGGGGCAAACCCTGAGTACTAATTACTCAGTAGGACTTAATGGACTGGGCTTACGGCTGACACAAAGCATGCTTACTAATCATGTGAATCCTTAGCTGTTGATTCTTAAACAAAGTCATGTTGACATAAGATAGCAGGATTTGACAACTGCTATCCATTAATCATGAATATCACTTATATGAAAAGTAAATACTTGCAGGAAAGTAAAACATGAATACATGTCCCGTCCCAAAATTCACAGCGCCTCCATCCAACCCTTTGGGAGTAGCCGTCTCAGAAGCGATACCACGGTACGTCGGGTCAGCCCTCCCTCGACCTCAAAGCATCTCCCAAGTCCATCGACCTGCTAGCAGTGGATGGGCGACACCCTGAACAGTGAGACGGATCATACACATCCAAGCATGTTGTATAAAAGGGCGTGACTTAATAAACAGCATGTTATAGTTATTACTACGTTGCCCGTGTGCGATATCTGGCATTCTCACACCTGGTGAGCATCAGCGATTCGAATCGATTTGTTAATTCCGGGAACAACTAACAATGCCAGGGGTATATGCTTACTAGCCCTCGCGTTCCCACATATAGCCCCCATCTCCACTTGTCCCATCCCAAGTTCGATTACAACCCGCCATTCCCCAGGTTTAGCCCCCGTGGAGCATTACCTTGGTCGCACCGGGTCCAGCCCTCCATGAGTCTACACCCTAAGCGCCCCTGGGACCGATGGTAGGACCAAATCTCTGTTCTTCGGATGGCACAAGTAAGACTTTCACCGGTCCATTATCCCGGATAAGCATCTTAGCAATATTATGCCGATCAGCAGGCGAACAGCGAACGGGCCTTATGCGACTCGAGCGGAGTCCAGTACACAATACCATAAACCATAAATAACTCATAAAATCTCCGCCCGGTCTCCATTTAAATCAGAAACATATATAATAACTTACCTCAGTGAGATTTCTGTAAATTTTAAAATCACCTACGCGACGAGTGATAGTGCTCACTCGTGTCTACTCGTACCTAGCATTTCTAGGCATACTCGTCCTACGAACTCTATTCATAGGATCTAGGGCCAGGGCGGCCAGGAGGTCTAATGCAGTTGGTTCCAAACAACTCCTGATGCATATGCCTAATCATCAAGACATAAGATGTTTGCTGGGTATAGTATGGTCCTGCCTACCTTTGCTTTACTTTAAGAGAACCAACAAACTATGCTAATGTTAGTTTGCCGGGTTGTGAGGCTTTGCCCCAGGCAACCCCTTGATCCCTTGGACAACTCCTCCTTCCAACCACGACTGATGGGCCCTCCAGGTCGTGAGTGGGCCTTAGTTGGTCTTTTGGATCACCGTTAGTTGAAGTAGTTCCACACGCTAATTTCTCGATCGCGTATCTGCAAATAGCGTCACTATATGAATGATATGCAGTATGCAATGATCGAGATACATGAATATTAACCACACACATGAATAACCATTTCATTGACGTACCGGAAAGGTGATTGGTAAAGTATTTAAATGTAGAGTATTCTTATGGACCTTAAGCAAGTACACAATCATTCGGCCACACATATACAAGTTACTAATCATATTCATCTTGACAACATGGTAATGCGATGACTCGATAAGATCATGCAATAGCTACCTGGATCGCTAAGATACATGCGCAAAGAATGGCGGTGTTTAACCTCTCTTAGCAAGACAAACATATCGGATGGAGTACTTAAAAGAAACACATGTTAGTTCTTTAGACTGAGAGCACTTTTTATTATACCTATTGTATACAAGCATATTAATGAACTAGTTATAAATAACTACCTTATCTTAGGTCATTGTTAATTACACTTTTATAACTAAGGATTTGCAACCTAGGCATATGAGGATGAAACATGCATGTGGAATATATAGCCATCTAGCGTACAATGTTTCATTTTTGGCATAGCAAGTTAAATATAGCAATTGGAGTTTACAAGAGCAGATATGAGTACATTACATCTCCTTTTTATTTCCTTCACATTTGACCCTATTTAAGTGACCATTTATGAATCCTTCATGAAACAACAACTACAATACACGAATGATTCACATAAGCATACTTACAGGGTAACATAGCTACATGAATTTTGGTGGAATTCTTAGAGCATGGTGAATAGCACTTTTCTATTTTTGATTAAATCATCATAACACTTGTCATTTTCATAACAGCAGCTAAAACATGCATGCGCAATCTCATATTTTACCAGTGAACAACTCATACTCCATGAAAATACCAGATGTCATATTTGAGCATATTTTATGTAGCCTTCATTTTACAAGTTAATTAAATATACAAAACACATGCATAAGGGCAAAACAATAATTAAACAGCCAATGCTAGGGCTACCAAAAATCACACAGTACCTAGATGCCATAATAAAGCTACTGTCCAAGTTTCATAATTTTTGAAGTTCATTTGGTCTACTTTTACCATTTATTTATCTACACCATGCATGCACTAAACCAGGGGTAAAACAGACTTTTCACACATCCACATCATACCTATCCTGTAAATCTACTCAAGAGGAGCCCATAGCCACTGAGTTTGTCCATTTTGGATTTTTCTTTGATTTGTTATGATTTTCTAAAGTTTACTGCCAATTTAAATGAATTTAAATGGAAAAATCCTACAGACCAGTGACTTAAACGAAATTAACTATATATCTCAGGGGCTAGCTTGTAAGATCTGTAAGACACAGTAAATAGTGAGCACAAATAGATCAACACTGAGGGGGTTTTGGGGGGAAAACTCCCCTCTTTTCTTCTTCCTCCGGCCGGGGGACGGCACGCGCGGCGGCTCATGTTCTCACGGTCCGCGCCGGTGTCTCGGGGCCGAGTCTTGGAGCCGACGAGGTGTGGAAAGGTGTTCCCCACCGTGGGCTTTCGTTTCCCCTAGACCTCGTCGTCGGAGGTGGAGAGGAGAGGCGATGTGGCGGCGTGAACCGGAGGGTGTCGGCTTGGCCATGGTGGCGGCGGCGCGGCTCAATTCGGCGAAGGGAGGAGGAGGCAGGGGCTGTGGCTGGGCCTCACAGCTGCGCGGCGAGAGGGGGAAGCCAGTGGCGGTGGAGTGGAGGCACGGTGGTGGGCTGAAGGTGGAGCTCCACGGCGAGGTCGAGCCCGCCATGGTGTTCGTGGGGCGGTGCGCGTGGGAGAGGGTGGTAAGGGCAGGGGCTAGGGACGAGGACGTGGGAATTCGATAGAGGGGCTTGAGGCGGGAGCGGGACGCGCACCGGGTGGGGCAGAGGCAGCCGTAGTTGGCCGGGACGTGAGCCTGAGCCGAGCTCGGCCATGGTGGTCATGGCGTCGCGCGGTGGTTCGACATGGCGAACGGGGAGGCAAACAGCGGCAAGACCCGGCACGTTGGGTGCGCGAGGTTGCAGAGAGTGTGGTGGTGGTAGTCTGGAGGTGCGGGGAGCGGCGGAGGCGGCAGTGGAAGCTTGAGCTCCAAGCTCGGGCGGCCATGGTGGCGTCCGGTGTTCTGGGCGAGAGAGCGAGAGAGGAGTGGAGAGGAAATGGAGGGCGAGGGAGTGAATGAAACCGTGTTCCTGTCCAGGTGAGGCCGAGGGCGCGGACGCGGCGGCGTCGATCCGTGGGAGAGCCCCGGTGACCGTAAGCCGGCTGCTACGCGCTCGGCGCCGGCTGCGACACCGTGGCCTCCCGGGCGCTGGGTCCCACCGGTCAGTTACTCAGACAAAAACCATTCTTGTTTGTGTTTTCTCCCTTTCAATTTTCCCCTTTTTAACCCTGTTAGAGGCCGATTTAGGAGAAACGGTAATTGGAGGAAATGTTGGCCTCTTCTAGGTCTACAAGTTTGTCAATATGCTCAACTTCAGATTCGAAGTGCAAATATGAATTTAATTTGAATTTAGGTTGCAGCTCCCAGTTTGGACAGGGTACCTCTACTGATTGTGAGAATCAAAAGTCCTATCTCTGGTATTTACCACCAAAAGCGTATATTGAAAAGTTTGTTTAGAATTTCAATATCTACAACTTCTCTAATTTAAGCTTTGCATGAAAGTGGCTGCAGGTCATAGAAACATTGAGATTACTAAACAGGTCAGATTTGGACTGGTTTTCTGTGTTGGTAGAAAATGATCCTACATTCCATTTAAACCTCAATATGTGACCAAGCTCTAATTACCAAAGTTGTTCCCCAGCACTTTATCTCCAAGTTTAATAATATAAGGTTGGCCTGAATCCCATCAGATTTTGAATTATAGACACAATTATGTTCCAAGGATTGGTAAAACAGAAATTTCACTTTGTGTAGAGGCTTTCTTGTTTCCCACTCTTGAGGTATCAAACGAAGTCCAAACACTTCAACAATAGGTGCATTTGAAAGGTGATAAGTTCAACTCCATTTCATAGAAAGGAAGATTTTGAAGTACTGTAGTGAAATCAAAAGTAATTTCAGAATCAACTTGAGAAAAAGTTGAAAATCCAGACTTGGAAAAATATTCTAAGTGTAGGCTGACCTAGTTGTTCCCATGAGGCATTTAAGTTAACTTTGAAATAAATAGGTGACAGTTTTGAGCCAGGCTCAGTGTAGCAAAAGTGAAGTTCACGGTGTGTATGACAATTTTGATAATGGGGCTAAACTCAGTTGCTTAGTAAACTTAAAAGTTTTATTAGTATCCAAATTTGATCACAATCACATTTGCTACCTTCGGAAGAAACGGTATTTGGATTTGGTTTGATCTTTTAAACCTCTTGTCTTTAGATTTTTGAACATGGTCGAATAGAAAGGTTTAGGGTTATTTTTTTACCCGAGGTTTTGCATGTGGTGTTGAGCGCAAAAGTATGTGAGTGTTGACTTATCCAACCAAAAAATGTGTGGTCTTGCATCTTGTATAAAAATTTTTGACTCAGTGATTTCTCCACGTGTTTCTTGTTAATCTCTAAGCATGAGTAAATCTTAATCTATCATTAGCTTTCATCTAACCATGTGTTAAGACTTTTGAGATGCTAGGGCATCACACACTGTGCACTGAGTCAGGATAATCTTCTGTTCTAGCCCTTGAGGTATACGGTTAATTACGTTCAAACCCTCGGTCGTCTATAAGTTTTTCTATTTAAATTCATTTATATTGAGCTGTGAACTTTGAAAAAATCATAACAATTCAAATAAAAATCCAAAATAGACAAACTCAGTGGCTATGGACTCCTTTTGAGTAGATCTACAGGATAGGTATGATGTGGATACGTAAAAAGATTGTTTTGCCTCTGGTTTAGTGCATGCATGGTGTAGATAAATAAATGGTAAAAGTGGACCAAATGAACTCCAAAAATTATGAAACTTGGATAGTAGCTTTGTTATGGTATCTAGATACTGTGTGATTTTTGGTAGCCCTAGCATTGACTGTTTAATTACCGTTTTGCCTTTATGCATGTGTTTTGTGTATTTAATTAACTTGGAAAATGAAGGCTATACAAAATATGCTCAAATATGAGCTCTGGTATATTTCATGCACTTTTTATAGTATGAGTAGCTCGCTGGTAAAGTATGAAGTTGTGCATGCATGTTTAAGCTGCTGATTTGAAAATGATAAAGTGCTACTAGTTGAAAAAGAAAATAGGAAAAAGGGTATTGAAACTGCTAGGAAAAAATTGGAAAAAATCTAGTAGCGTATTAGTGATGTCTTGATTCCAAAAAGTAATTTTGTGCACTTTATTACTGCTGTTTTGATTTATATGATTTTCATAGTGAAATAAAATATGGAAAATAGATGTCCTATCAAACTATGGATTTTGGGCTTGCTGATTTTTGTATATGATGTTCATACAATGAAATGCTTGCTGTAGAAATTTCAAGTCCTGAACCCATTCCTATAAATTATGAAAAATCCGAAAATTTATAGGGCTGATAATTTTGTTGGAATTTTAATAAATTAATCATAACTTGGTTGAAGCTGAAATTTTGGCAGTAGCATCATGAAGTATGTTTTTGCATGTGGTAAAAGTTTGAGATCAAATTGAATTACCTAACTATATGAACTCATGAGTGCATTATATTTATAAAAGTGGCATGTCACTTAATCTGTGTGTATACGTTTAACTACAAGTGACAACATATTGGTGCATATATGAAGTTACTTGCTGCAAGTTCCATGTGATATTATGAATGATGGGTCAAACTCGTATAGTGATGGTTTGTACGATTTTTTAGTGATGGGTTGTATAATTTCTTAGGAAAGTTGTTAAGTTTTCGTCTTATGGGAGATGTTTGAACTAAATACAATTGAATCTTTTTTTTGCAAATTACTTGATCATGCCTTATGCTTTAATTGCACCTCATGCATACAATTGCATTCGCTGCACTCATGGTTACACTATGTCATACATATAACATGTAGCATTTGCATGTATTTGCACTCTTTTGCACTCACTTGCATATTATATCATGCATATAAATTCCGCGAAAGGAGGATCGACACCAGAGCTGACATTGGTCGATAAGCCGAACAACGAATTGCACCAAGAGCAAGAAGACGACGTGTCGCTGATTTCATCCATCCCTGTTTCAAGGGGTTGTCTGGGGCAAAGCCTCACAACCCGGCAAACTAACTTAGTTTAGTTTGTTGGTTTTCATAAGAACAATTAAAGGTAGGAAGGAACATGCTATACCCAGCAAACATCTTATGTCATAATGATTAGACATATGCATCAGGAGTTGTTTGGAACCAACTGCATTAGACATCCTGGCCGCCCTGACCCTAACTCCTATGAATAGAGTTCGTAGGACGAGTATGCCTAGAAATGCTACGTACGAGTAGACACGAGTGAGCAATGTCACTCGTCGCGTAGGTGATTTCACAAATCTCAGAAATCTTACTATGATGCAATTTATGAATTATTATTGCTGATGTTAAATGGAGACCGGGCGGAGCGTAAGTTTACTTTTGGGGTGTGCGTTGTTGTTATCCAACTCCGCCCGAGTCGTATAAGGTCCGTCCGCTGTTCGTCTGCTGATTGGCATAACATTGCTAGAGTGCTTATCTAGGACATGGGCCTGGTGAAAGTCTTACTTGTACCATCCAAAAAACAGAGATATACTCCTACTGTAACACCTTGGGGAGCTTGTACTCGAGGGAGGGCTGACCCGACGTGACCGTGGTATCGCTCCTAATGCGGCACAACCTGAGAACAACGGAATGATTGAATCGAACTTGGGATGGGACAAGTGGAGATGGGAGAAACATATGTGGGAACGCTGGGAGTTAGTAAGCATATGCCATCTTGGTACTTGTAGTTATTTTCGGGAATATAAAAATCGATTCGAATCGCTAATACTCATCAGGTGTGAGAGTGCCGAATATCACTGTCGGGCAACGCAGTAACAATTTAAATATCTATGCTTATATACATGTTTTCAATACAACATGCTTGAATGGGTATGATATACTATTAAACAAGTTACTGATGGTACTCATGTTTTATTTTTATGCAAATATTTATTTTATCATATAAATGATCATCTTGGTTAATGGATAGCAGCTGTCAAATCTTGCTATCTTATGTCGATATGACCTTGTTTAAAAATCAACAGCTAAGGATCCACATGATTAATAAGCATGCTTTGTGTCAGCCGTAATCCCCGTTCATTAAGTCCTACTGAGTAATTAGTACTCAGGGTTTGCCCCCACTTTTGGATTACAGGTACCGGCGATATCTGCATAGCTGTGTTGGAGATGGTAGTACCGGTGGGCTCGGTGCTACTCGCCTTGTTCATCTCTTCATGAAGACTACCTAAGTATATTGTTTCCGCTGCGAGATTTTGAAAACGCTTCCGCTATATTTATATACTCTGAATTCGCTTCCGCTATATTTGAACATGTATTTTGCTTCATCCATTTGGTTTGAAAATTAAGTCTATTATTCTCTATTTCAACTGCCTGTGATGATGTAATTGTTGTGGCTCCTTCGAGAGTCGGATGTGTTTGATGTCGGTTCCTCGGGAACTGGTATTATCGAGAGCCCAAAGGACTCTCGACGGACTACCGGGTTTAGTCTGGCCTAAGTGCACTGCGAGCCAGATGTGGCAGATGTGCTTAGTCTAGATTAAGCAGGGCGGTTCCGCCACAGTATGTGTATGTTCAGTAGAAAGTTCCAACATATTTGATAGGTTTAAGAAAATTCTTGAAAAATGTCGACATCTGTCACTAAATTGGTACCACTAAATCATGAAATATATTTTCATGATGTACTTCTTTTATGTTGAAGATGTGAATTCGTTTTCAATAAACTTCGTTGAAATCCAACTTTGCCTTAGGACAATCAAAAAATGATATGTTTTGCGATGGAGAAAGCCTACAAGTGCCAGGTGCTGTTAAGTTGGCACTCCATGATGATAGTTGTCTATTTTTTCAACTTAGTTTTGTAAAAGTTTCTGCGTACGGTTTTGTAACACGTGGCTATACTGCTACACACAGGTTGTTTTCCTTTGGACTCCTACGTTTTTTCTTATATTTTTATATACTCTTTTTGAAAAACAATCGTATATAATTATGGGTCTAAAATTTACTCCGTCTCTACATATAAATTTTTAAAAAATAACTGTATTACACACATGATTTTTTTACCACAAACACCACACCTTTTATTCATTAACATATGATGATGTTGCTACACCCATAGGTGGGCTTAGAATCCACATATGGTGACCCAATGAATTAGGCCCGTTTGGATCTGCTAAAAATTACTTCTTAAGTCGTGGTTGATTTTTTTTCAAAACTTCAATCGTTCATCTTATTAAAAAATGTTTATAATTTATTATTTTTCTGTTGTGATTTGTTTTAATCATTGTATAGTATATGAGTGTGACTTGCTTCCTTACTTGTTTACACAAATTGTTTGAATAAGATGAATGGTTGGAGTTTTGGAAAAAAACAACCGCGATTTATATTTAAATACGGAGGAAGTAATTAGTATTAGCTGCAACTAATCAGCTAATTGATGGTAATAGATTATACACCTATTAACTTATTTATTAGTTAGAATGTTTTGATATAAACCAGTTAATTTTACGTAATTTTGAGTAGCTAATATTGGGTGCATTCAAAGGGGCATTATGCTAACACTAGTAGAAGGAGCTAGCTGCTAGCCTATGCGCCTCTTTTTTTTAGATAGCTTATACGCGACTCTTCGTTTGAACTCATCTGTGTGCTGCCTACGGTTTGTTTGGATCCAGGAACTAAAATTTAGTTCACGTCACATCGAATGTTTCGGTGCTAATTAGAAATATTAAATATGGTTTAATTAGAAAACTAATTATACGGTTGAGGACTAAACGGCGAAACGAATTTATTATAAGCCTAATTAATCTATGATTAGCAAATTGTTACTGTAGCATCACATTTGTTAATTACGGATTAATTAGGCTTAATAAATTTGTCTCGCCGTTTAGTCCTCATCTATATAATTAGTTTTATATTTAGAGTATATTTAATACTTTTATCTAGCGTCCAAATATTCGATTTATTTTAGTCCGGGGAACCAAACACCCCAGAGATCTTGGCCCAGTTGGGCCCAATAATTCAACGCGGGACATCGTCTGGCCCATCCTGGCTGGAGTCGCTCGCCGCCGCGTCCGCTCGTCGCGCCGTCGTCCTGCGCTGCTCACGTCGACCTCGGGCGCCACACTCTCAGCCCGCCCACGCCGCTGCTCGGCCTCACGCCTCGCCGGTGAGCCTATCTGAGCCCTCCCGCGCCCGCTACCTGCCGCGCGCTTGGGAGCATCAGCTGCTCACCTTGGAGTTTGGAGATCCAGGATCCTAAACCCTAGAGCTCGCTGGTTCGGCTCGCTCGCTCCGAGCTGGCGGCGGCAATGGAGGACGAGGAGATGGAGAAGAAGGTGCAGCAGTACCTGCAGCGCAAGGGGTTCCGCCTCACCGAGCTCGCTCTTCAGGAGGAGCGCAACCGCCTCTCCACCTCTGCCATCTCCGACGTCACGCTTGCCAGGTAGTTTACCTGCTTCTCAAGCTAGCTCGATTTGTTGTTGGAGTGTTACGCTTCGCTGTGAGTGTTTTGGACGGACATGCCGGTTGCCGCGGGGTGGAAGGTGCGATTGTCGATTGGACACATGCCTGTTTGGTTCACTCATGTTGTGAATTTAAGGGTTTAAAATTGTGACCATTCAGTTTTCCTGAAGGTTCAAGTTTTAATGGCTGCCACCTGCAGGTTACATGCCATTGGTAGCAGCCCCGACTGAAAGTTATGATAATTTATTTTGAAAAATGCTTAACTTTGGTTACACTGTTATTTAAGGGTATATGTTGCACTTTTGTTTTGTGAAGGTGAGGGAAGGGAGAAGTAATTGAAAATCTAGAGAAGGGTTGAAGTTAACTTAAAATCTAATGTTCAAATCTCTGCCTGAAATTTCTGTGACAAACAGTTGATAGAGGCTATATAGAAAACTGAGTTTTGGGACTGCTTGCATGTGATGATTGGTGAAGCACTCTGCTTTGTTGGTTCAATGGTGATCGAGAAATATTATAATAACTCATTTTATTGTTGCCTGCCTACAAATATTTTTTCTTATCCATTGGTATATACAGATTCTTAAGTTGCTGTATATTCTTTCTTATATATATACTATATTTTGATAATTATATTCTCCAATTACAGGTCTGAAAATGATCCAGCAAGATACCATGATGGATATAGCAGACTAAGAACATGGGCATATAGTTCTCTTGACCAATATAAGGTACACTGCTTGTAGATAATTGACTTCACATTCATCTCTTGTAAATGGGATTGCTTTTTACCCACAACCATTCAAACTATTTATCTGTTTCTGTTACATTCAATTATTGTATTTAATTGAATCCACTGTGTGTTCTGTGTCACAAATCTACACTGCTGACTTATTTTATGAATCATAAATCTGTTCATATATAAGCATGATTTTGCACTTGAAAACTTATGCGATTCTAGCTTTTTCAAAAGGTGTTTGGTTGTGATAGGTGAATTATTTCCTACTGTAATTTGATATTATTTTCTAATGGTTGCATGACGCACCATTCTGTTCTTTAATCTGCAATATAATTCATGTTTCTTAGTCCTGATTTTTTTGTAGCACGAATTACTCCGCATCCTTTACCCAGTTTTTATCCATAGCTTCATGGATCTAGTGGCAGAGGGACATATGCAGGAAGGTACTTTTATTTTTGGATATATTTGGATAGACTTTCCCTGTTTTTGTTATTGACTTTTGTTTATTCACAGCATTTCTTTCTTTGACATTATGTCCTGCAGCCCGGTCATTTTTCCATACTTTTCGAGAAGATCATGAGGTGATGCATTCAAGAGATCTTAAAAAGCTGGAAGGTGTCCTCTCTCCATCACACTTGGAGGTTATTTTAGCTCTCCATTACAGTCTCTCATTATGTTGTCATGAATGGACACTTGTTTTTTACAATTGAATAATAATTGATCGTACATTCTTGCCATTATAGAACTGTGCATTTACCTCTGGATGCCATAATTTTCAGGAAATGGAACTGGCCCGATCTTTTAGGCAAAATAAATTTAAAATTAAATTATGTGAGGTAAGTGCATTTCTATTTCCCTCCTTTTCTGATCTATCCTTGTGAGTTTGGATTGTTATTTCACCCATACTCTTTTTGTTGGTTGATAGCTTTACAATACAACACCAAAGCCTTCTAGTGTCAAGCAAGTCAGGGTACGCTAGAGTTGAAACTTGAAACCCAACAAGGGAATGAGATTTTTTTTTTTTTTTGAAGTGTGCTTGTTATTTCACCGATACTCTTTTTCTTGATTGATTACTTTAGAACAACAAGAAAGCCTTTAGTGCCAAATGATTTGGGGTACCCCACAAGGGAAGGAAAGGGGAAAAAACCAAAAAAGCCTATTCATGGTTCAATGAATAGTTGCTTTCCATCCACACCTATCCAAGGACAAATCTGTAGGCATATTCCATCATCTTAAGTTTATGTATATTCATCCCATGTCAAGTTCGGCTGACCCCTAACTCTCCTTAGATTCTACTATGCACTAGTATCTCTGGAGGTCTCTGTTTAACATGTTGAAATCATGTCAGCTGGTCACAGGACTAATCACCCACCGTTCTATAGAAATTTACCTTTAAGCTTTCGGGGCACACTCTTGTCACGAAGAATGCCAGGTGTTTGAATGGCTGCCATTTCACACCTACATATTGTTAAGTGTAGATATGGAAATGGGGACTGTTGCTTCATACCTACATATTGTTAAGCTTAGGTTCTGTTGCTGTTCTTCCTTCTGTTGCTTAATCCGATGGGCATTGCGTTGAAAATGGAAGCTTTATTTCGATTTCATTTATATTGAACATTGAAACAGTTAACAGATTTAGTATTGAAGGGCGGGCCTGGTGCAGCGGTAGAGCCTACCGTCTGTAACCTGAAGGTCCCGGGTTCGAGCCCCAGCCTCTGCATATTATGCAGGTAAGGCCTGGCGCTTAAAGATACCCTTCCCCAGACCCCGCTCAGTGCAGGAAGCCTATGGCATTGGGTACGCCCTATTGTTTTGGGAGTTCGAGGGATCTACTTGCTGACAGCCCCAAAACCTGATGGTTAATCTGTAGTTGCCTGGTCGCTCCTTTTCCTTTCCACGGGCGTGCATGCATCTCTAGATCCTAGGGGGGGTGTGTGTGTGGTTTGTACTTGGGGTTCCTACCCCCTCTTCTTTAATATAATGATACACAACTCTCCTGCGTGTTTGGGAAAAATATTTTGGGAGTTGTAGCTGATCCATATCGTCGATTTTATAGGCAAGAACATGGGTCAGAGTTCTCAGTTAAAGCTTTCATGTCTTCATGTTGTAGCACGCCATTATCCTATATCTTTTTTGCTGCATCCCTTGATAGCTGTTGCGATATGATTTTTTGGAAGCTTTGTTGTTGCTATTTGGAATTAAAAAATCAGCTCCCCAACTGAAATTTCAATTTTTTTTTTTTTTGAAATGCAGTATTCATATGAATTACTTCTCCAGTATCTCCAGAAAACCCAAGCTCTTGTGGTTCTTGGAGTGATCAATGAGCACATAACTTTTGAAGGTATGATTAATGATCTGTTTAAATTAGTAGTTTTGATTTATATTTTAGCTGTGCATTTCCACTTCTGAGAATCTTGTCTACTGCTTTTATTCATGCTACATTGGCAGTATCTCCTGGGCAGCCCTCATTAATCTCTGATGATGCTGATGTTGTTGCTCTGATTGGAACAAGCAAGGACTTGGCAAAACAGATAAATCAGAAGGAAGTACATTGGGGGGTATGTTATGCATGACTCAAGATTTTTCCACTTTAAGTTGCATCAAATAATCAACTTGCAGATTAAACAGTTTGCACTTGATGTATTTTCAGCCAAATTTATATATTTTGTTCATTAAGCTCCCGTGGTCTTCTTTAATTAACATAATGTTTTTCAGTTGCTTGAAGATTCTGTTGAAGAGCAAATGGAAAAGGCACTAGCAGAATCTGATAAAATTGAAGCTGAAGGCAAGGATGCTGACGCAGAAGATAACAAGGCAAGGAACCCTATGTTTAATTATCAGAATCTTCTTACATTGTGCATTATATACTGTTGCCCATCGAAATATCAGCCTTTCTTTTACTTGCGTGTATCTGAGAATGCCCCCCCCCCCCCCCCCCCCCCACCACACACACCCCACCACCACCACAACGGGACAACTGCGCTATCTGTATATTGTAGCTGATATCAAGTGACTATTGGTTGCTTCTGCTGTGCATACTTGCGTTCCTGGTCATAAGAATTTTGGTGTCTTGCAGTTCATGTTCCCGGTCATAATATTTTTATCATTATATGCTGCCACAGAAAAGAAATGCGGAAGGTGGAAAGCAAGGTGCTTCTCTTAAGAAGGCTAAAAAGGATAAACTTGTAGGTGCAACTGGGAAAAACGTCAGAACCGAAACAAGCATGGTTTCTGTGGCACCTCGAGTGAAACCAGAGCTAACTCTTCCAACAACGTATGCTTCTAATTCCTTTTGTGGTTATCTTGGGACATAATCACCCCAAATTTTCATGTTAAAAATGTCATTTGTCACCAGAAGGAAGCCACAGGTCTCACATGTGAATGTCATCTACTTGCTAAAACTGTTGAGTTGAATGTGAAACCTATTTTGGAATGCAAATGAAAAGATATATAAAAAATTAGGGCCCTAGATACTTACGAGGACCAAATGATGTCTTTGCTTTGTTTGTTTGACCCTTTTGTGCTCTATTCTTGCTACTCGCATACTTAATCCCCCCACCCCCGTGCCAATCCATTCACTCAACGGCAAATAGTTCCATTTGTAGTGTTTATTGTTTAGCTGGAGGTTTTGTTGTCTTACTGGTTTGACACTTTTATATGTCAAATTAACCAACCTTGAGATATACAAGTGTTATAGATCTTTATATTTCAGGCCTGTTGAAGTTGAACAATCGATTCTTGAGGACCTGCGAAACCGTGCTCAATTAAGTAGTGTGGCATTACCATCTGTTAGCTTCTACACATTCCTTAATACACATAACGGGTAAATTGAACTGTTATTTAATATTTATAATTCCATTGTTAATTCTTTGATTTGAGGATCATCACGTGCAATGCAGATTAAACTGCTCGTCAATATCACATGATGGATCGCTGGTTGTGGGTGGGTTTTCTGATTCGTCAGTGAAGGTCAGTCCATTCCGGTCAGGTTATATATTATATCATTCTATTTGCATTTTTAGTTGGTAAAATTTCCTTGGTTTTCACCAGGTTTGGGATATGTCCAAGATTGGTCAACCAGCAAGAACGTGTAAGTTACTCTTTTATTCTTGATAGATTCTTTCACTCTGTATGTTTGTATTCTCAGTGCTTGCCATGTTGAATTACATGCATAATTTTAAATCTTGTTTAGGCCTAGGTCATGACATGTTGTTTATTAAAGTTAATCAGCTTAAGCTGAAAACACAAAAGTGCTACAGCTCTAATGTGTGTGGAAGTCTTTTAAATTTCTTCGACATCCAGTTAAACATATTATCTTTAAATCAAACCTGATGGTGTATTTCAATTCCCAATTATCTGCCATTATGTTTCCGAAGCCTGTTAAGGATATAAGGATTATTCTATCAACAAAATATTTCCAGTTAAATAGTGATGGTGTTTTCTAATTCAGCAAACTTTATTTTTCAGCTATCTCACAGGGTGAGAATGGATCTTCCCAAGGCGAGCGCATATCAACATCAGATGAGGGAAGAAGATCCTATACATTATTCCAAGGCCATTCTGGACCAGTTTATTCCGCGGCCTTTAGCCCATTTGGGGATTTCCTCTTGTCATCGTCTTCAGATTCTACAAGTAAGTCATCTTAGACATAGTGTTTTTACCTTTTTAGAAATCCTTTTCTTCTTAGTTATCTTTTAAATTTGGCATTTTATCCTTGCTTTTGTTTGTTGCAGTTAGACTGTGGAGCACCAAGCTGAATGCCAATCTTGTCTGTTACAAAGGACACAACTATCCGGTCTGGGATGTCCAAGTATGTGAATAAACATTGAAGATCTTGACCTTGCTTATTTAATACTCATACATGATACAATTATGCATTATTTGTTGATACATCATTTTCCTTACATTTTTGACAGTTCAGCCCAGTTGGCCATTACTTTGCTAGTGCCTCACATGACAGGACTGCTAGAATCTGGTCAATGGATAAAATTCAGCCCTTGCGAATAATGGCTGGGCATCTTTCTGATGTTGATGTATGTAAACCTCGGTCCTATACCTCCATATAATTCGACAATGATGATTTTGTTAAATTGAATTCTTGGTGTTCTTTATCCTTTTATGTTTGGATATCCACTTGCTTTATCAGTGCTCTGTATTGATGGCAGCATGCTTTGACTGATCTCTTTTTCCTTTTTGGCTGCAAATTATTTTCTTAACAGTGTGTCCAGTGGCATGTAAACTGTAATTACATTGCCACAGGCTCTAGCGACAAAACTGTAAGACTTTGGGATGTTCAAACGGGTGAATGTATACGGATGTTTATTGGTCATAGGAGTATGGTTTTATCACTGGCAATGTCGCCCGATGGACGATACATGGCCTCAGGAGATGAAGATGGAGCCATAATGATATGGGATCTCTCGACTGGTCGCTGTGTTTCGCCATTACTAGGACACAGCTCTTGTGTGTGGACACTTGCTTTCAGGTAATCATTATATCTGTCCTAGCTTCTTTAGTTCACCCCAAGTCTCTTTTTATCTGATCGTTGTAATAAAACACCTGTCCTGTAAACTTGCCCAAAGAGCAATGGTTCATTCTTGTTTAAAAAATTTAGTTTGAAGATCATGTGATTTTATCTTGAAATGACTATCTTGGAGCTGGTGGTCTCACAGGTTCTGATGTGGTTCAGAATACATGAATCTTGGCATCTGCTTAAGGGCAAGCTGCTCTGTTTGCTGGATTTTTAGATATTTAGTTGATCAAAGTTGGTACTTGTCCTATGAGCCTTTAAACAGAACATTCCCCCCCTCCCCCACCCCCACCCCACTGGTTAGCAATCCGATCAAATATCTTTTGGCGATTCTCATGTAGTTATGTGTTTGCTAACTTCTTGAGCTACAGCTTCCATTGTTCATGGATCACTATATTTGATAAGCAGTACAAAACTCCATCCTCTCCAGCATATTAACAGTGTGTCTGTTACACAAATAGTAAAGGCCTTGAGCTCTAGCAGCAATGCAGCTTCTTTGGGGAAGAACCTTAACAAATGGCCTTGCATTATTGGTTTATCAATGGGATATATAATGGTGTAGCATTAAACACTCATGTAGGTTGTCCCTTATATCTTTGCATTGCTTGCCACTTTATATAAATTACAATGCAAAGTCTTAAATGTGAATCGTTTCTTAGTGACAGTTCATGGTTCTCTATTCTGTGATGTCATGTAGAACTGCATTTGCTTTTAATTGAGGGAAATTCTTAATTAAATGATTCCACGAAATATGCTCTTAGTTGATATATACTGCTGTTGTTTTAGCTGTGAAGGGGCATTGCTCGCATCTGGATCAGCTGACTGTACTGTAAAGCTATGGGATGTAGCTTCCAGCACAAAGACCCTGAAGACAGAGGACACGTAAGTTATTTGACATGTAAAGATGCTTACCCATTCGAGCATATACTTAATTCTCTTGCTCATACTGGAAAACACCCTTGTCTCTTTTTCACCCCTGAAACAGAAAAACCGGTTCAGCTAACCGACTCAGGCTGCTTAAAGCTCTCCCTACAAAATCGACTCCTGTCTATAGCCTGCGGGTGAAAATTTTCTCCTCTATTCATCATATGTAATATGTAGTTCCTTTTTTTTGTTGGTTCTGTGAGTGAAACTGAAGACTTAACTATTTTCTGGCTATTGCAGTTCTCTCGGAGGAACCTTCTGTTTGCATCTGGTGCTCTTTCGTTAAGCTCGTCGTGAACTGTATGCTTTGTAGAATACAGCTAGAATTGTTTCGGTTTCTGGCATTTGAGTAGTGAAGCTGACAATTTGGAGGCCCGGCTGTGGATCCTATTGTTGACCCAACACTTGCATTAGCGATCTCAAGGAACCCAGCATGTTGTGTCGAGCCGTGTGGCCTGCAAGCACAGAAGACTCTTCGTAGTGCGTGTAATATTGTAACATTATTACGCCATTACATCATGTAAAATCCTTGTTTTTCCAGTAGTGCTGATCCAAAGCACCTGGTGAATGCTGCTAACGTATGAAGACTGATAACCCGTATAGTCTTCCTGTCAATTCGTAGCGTCCTACATCAAAAAGAAATGTGAGAACGTGACGAAATGTGAGAATGGTTGACACTTTATTTCCATGTGGAACTCTTGCCTAGGACCTGAAAGACGGAAGCGAAGCGTCAGATTTGCCAAGCAACAGACTGGTGGCGGTGGGTTCCTTGGCATCATGCTCGATTAGCGATAAGCCGATAAGGTCCAATTTGCGTTTGATGCAAGATTTTCTCCATTGGATTGGTTGGTGGTGAATGTCTGTCCTTTCCCTGCCCTGTGCCGGTGGTCCGTACTCGGACGTTTGTGGTTTGGCTTCTTGACGTCAGAAACGCTGTTTGCACGGCCAATTGGTGCCTTGGTGGGGGCGTCGTCTTCATGCTTATTACATCTGTTCTGGACACGTTCAGGGGGAGACCTGCCATCTCCTCCCTAACCCTGTCTAACAAACGGAAACTCCAAGTGTTGGCAAAAAATGGAGCTGTTATCTTTTTCATACACTACACAGCTACACTGGACCAGTACCGATGCCCTGTAGACTTGGCGTGGAAGATTCAACGACAAAAACCATTGGATGCACCGGCCGGAAGGGTGATGCTCCCCATCTTTCCATGAGCGATCGAGGAACATCACGTGACGTCGATGTAGGTGCTGCGTCGCCTTCATGGCAACATGCCAGCATCTACTGTTTCGGTCCATTGCAGCAGTACCAATATGTTACTGTTAGCAGGCACACATAGTATGATAGTACCAATTCTTACTGTTGAACTCGTGAAGGTAACCACGGAGAGGAAGGAAAATCGCATCGTCCTGTTCAAGAACTGGGAACAAGGCATCGCCAATCTCCAATATATGGACAGGGAAAGTCAACGATCAATCCTTGGTGCATGCATTATCTACCATCAAGGTTAACATACCATATGATTGCAGTATAGCTTGTCTGGTTGAAGGCCTCCCAGGCAGCACATGCACCAGGCAGGGGTTTCCTCCTTAAAATCAATGTATTTGATGATCCATAAAATCAAGGGCTATTTAACTTATTGCCATTATTATCCATGGCCACTCTCTGTTTGACACTGTTACCGAACGCCTTTACAAATTTGCCATTGTAAAGAGAGAACCACTTAAAAAATACCTTTTTTGATGCTGTGGCACACCACCTGGCCCGCCAGCGTGGCAGGGGCATGCCATCGTGGCCGCCACCTTCTTCCTCCCGCCTTCTTCATGGTCGTGGGAGCAGACCAAATAGCGCAGGAGCAGGGGCGGGCGTGACGCCGGCGGCAAGCGTGCGTGGGTCACCTTGGCTCTTGCGCGCAACCAGGCTCGAGCGACAAGGGTAGGCCGGGTCACCTCGGCGGCAAGGGTCGTCGGCGAGCCGGCGCGCCACCTTGGCCGTCGCCTTCTTCCTCCCCCAACCAAGCTCGAGCTCACGGTAGCGACAGGGCGTGCAGCCTCGCCTGCGTGGCCATCCCACGGGGCGGTGTGCGGCTCGCGGCGTGGCTGCGGCGAGCAGGAGCGCGGCGGCGGGAGGGCGGCGCAGGAGGAGGAGAAGCGTGCAGGAGGACGGCGCGGGGGAGGGCGGGCGAGCGGGAGGAGGGCGGCGCAGGGGAAGGGAGGCACGCAGGAGGGCAGCGGCGCTGGAGGAGGGCGGTGCGGGCGGAGGACGGCGGCATGGGAGGAGGGCGGAGCGGGTAGAGGACGGTGTGGCCGGCGCGGGCGCACGCGAGGAGAGCAGCGGGGAGGAAGAAGGACGGAGGTTGGTGATGACAGGTGGACCCCACACGTAAGTGGGACAACATAGGGAGAGGGAGAGGAAACCGGAAGGCAAGTTTGTCGTTTCGCGTGGCAGGCGTGTGCCCATGCTTCGCTGGCAGGCCACGTGGCGTGCCACATCAGCAGAAAGGGTATTTTTGTAGATGACCTTCAATTTATAGTGGCAAAATTGTAAAGACATTCGCAACGGTGTCAAATGGAGACTTGCTATCCATAACGGTGGCAAAAAATTAGATTGCCCTAAAATCAATGTTAATATACTATGTGATTGCAATCATCTCATTTCTCAAATTCAAACTACACAATGTCAAAACAGTGCCCAACAATACTAGATTCTTCAAAACGAAGCAATCGTTGGAGTAAAACTTACGCGCTCAAAATCGAACACCTATGAGAGCTCCGAGTGCTAGGCAGCTTTTCCTAAAATTATGAAAACCAAGCAAACACACCTTGTGTGCATGCATCCATGAATGGGTGCAAAAGAGTTGGACTGGCAAGCTGCAACTTATGTCCCTTACGCTCTGCGGCCGGTGAGGATAGGAGAGGCTTTAGGGTTGGGGTTTCCTAGGCCTTCAAGGCCTGTTTGGTTTGATGCCAAATATTTGTAATGCCAAAATTTTAACAATTTTAACCGTTTTTGAGTTTAAACTAAAACTTGACTAATAATATTTTTTTCATTTAAATGAGTTATTTGGAACCTAAATAACCTATCAATAAAAACTTTATTGTTTGATTAAATTTTATTTTAAATTCAAATATGATCAAAATTACCAAAATTTTAATATGCTGAAGGTTTAGCATCAAACTAAACAGGCCGACACAGTGGCTCTATAGGAGGACTTGGGACAGCCTGCCGAACTACGGTAGTTGCCGAGGTGGTCGAGTCACCAGAGAAGACCAGAGTTCGCTAATGGGTTAGGGAAGGGTCTCAACAGATTTAGAAACTGAGATCTTCGAAAGAACCGAATTTTAAAAATCTCGGTGGCGTCAAATATGAAACTGTGGAACAAGAAAGAATAGGCACACAAAAACTAAACTATAAATATGTTTTTAATTCATCATTTGACCTCGTGTTTACTAGTCACACTATTAAAACACCGCTCCGAAACGATCGATTCTTTGACCTGTACTGTACCTCTCGGTTTACTAGGGTCAGTAATTTTTTCCTACGGTTGCTGTTATTGGACAGGCCAAGCTTGTGTAGGTCTCTGGGGTGGGGGCGTTTGGTCGTGGTCAGCTCGTCTTTTCCACTCACCTGGTAGTTCTGTAGCAGGCTGTAGCTCGTGCAGTTGCAGAAGACAATGTCACTGTAACTGTTCAGAACGAGGCAAAGCCCCTGCCTGCCCGTGCCACTCCCACTTCTGCTCCTGCCGCTGCTTTGCTTTGTCTGCGTGTTAATCCATCCATGTCGCTTCGATGAGTGCGTTTGACTTCAAACTCAGATTTATAGCAATTGGGGGCGTTTGTCTCCCTTGCCTATCCTTGTGCTGTCTCGCCCAGCATGGAAACTGAACCGGTCTGCACGTTTGGTTCTTGTGCCAGGGTACCTCGGGGCTTGTGTGGACAAATCTTGCTTTGCTTGCAACGGAGAGCCAAATTCACTAGCCTGGCAAAGCAAGCCTCCTCGGTACCTGTGCCAGCAAGGCAAAGCAAGCGTGCCCAGAACCAAACAATTGCTTCAAGAAAAATGATATGTTACTTTGCTAATTTGCATTTGAATTGTGAATATCTTTGGGGGACAACACTTGCTAATTAGCATTAATTTTTTTTCAAAAAAAGAAAATTAGCATGTATATGTGGACGACAACGTTTGTCATATACTCCTAGATGATCAAATCCCTTGAAACTACAGACACAGAGATCACTGCAAGTTCTCTCGTCTTTTCTTACAGGCGGTCATATTAGATGGAACGTCTATCGTACACACTTGTCTCACCTTTATGATGAATAGATGCACATGTACCCCTATATTTATGATATATATAATAGATTAGATTAGTAGATCTCAATATTGACAAAGTCGCCGTATGCATTTCATTGTTGATGGATGTCATTTTAACTATTGAAAAACATAATTAGTTGTCAACGTGAGCATATGTGTTAAGTTAGAGACTTGATTTCAAACATGATAAAAATGCTACCACAGCATTTTGTTATATGAATATCATTACTATTTAGCCTAAAATGTTTGACCTCTTTACTCATATCAAGGGCACTTAGCCTAAATCTTATGATACTTTTCCCTCTTTTAATTGAGTAAAGAGGCAGTGTCGGAGTCTCTGTTTGGAAAATGTCATTTTTTTTCTTCTTTTTCTATGTTTTTTCTAAAAAAATTGAACCATTTCTTAGGGAATTTATACGTATAAAAAAAGCTCATGGTATTTCATAATATTTGTGCTATTTACTAAGATGACAAAAAAAAATCAAACATGGAATTGTGAAGAGATCATAATATTAATAATTGGAAACTCCTTTTAAGCCTCCACGTTGATTCTCACTGGACGTGCTAGGAAAAAGATAAATTCTAATAATTCTCATAAAAATAAAAAAAACATTTGGCTAGTCATTAGATTTATTATATTTTCTAAAAAAATACTCACCATACCGTTAATAAAGAAAAATTAAAACAACTCTCTAAATTTGCAAATAAATTACCCACCATGCCATTATGAAAAATGAGCTAAAATAACCCCCAAAATTTGCATATAAATTACCTAGCATGCTATTATGAAATATGACTTAAACAACTCTCTAAACTTACATAAAAATTACCCACCAAACTATTATAAAATATGGATAAAAATAACATCAAAATTTGCATATAACTATTGGTCATGCCATTATGAAAAATGAATTAGAATAATCCTTAAATTTGCATATAAATTATCCACCATAACATTATGAAATATAAATCAAAATAATCACTTATAATATTACTAATTAAAGATAAAATAAAATAACATCTTAGCCTTAAACTATAAACATATGTTGTTATGAAAAAATAGGGAGATTGGTGTTCATACCCATACTAGCAACTCCAATTGTGTTTCTACCCTTGTTTTTAAAACTTTGTGATTTTAACCCTACATTTTCAAAATGAAGACTCTGTTTACCCCTATTTCTAGCCCTCATAGATGTAGTTGGACTAAACCAAATTAAAACAAATAGAAAAAACTTGGGAATAGATTAGAACGTCCATTATCCTTTCATTCACATCCCACTGGAGTCCTACTGGTGAAAACCAAGGCGCAGCGTGGTCTGGGTGCGGTGTGGCATGAGGAGACCCAGTGGCGACGACACTGGCACGACCCACGTGACAGCGGTGCAAATAGGAATATTATCACATAAAAACATAAAGGTAAAATTATTTGGGCATGATGGTCTTTTGATACCGGAACTGATAGTATCAAGAAGAGTTTACTGAACAAGGGTAAACTCTATCTTCAATTTGAAAACGCAGCGGCAAATTTTATAAAAGTAAAAAAAGTGAGGGATCCAAAGTGAGGGTATAAACGCTACATTCCCTAATAAATAAATAACAAAAATAAACATATATACATATAAATTATTAATTGCTGCTAGTACTAAAGTTGTCTATCAATTTTTAATAGATATAACTTTTGAACTCTAACCCGTGCGAAAGTAGAGGTTGATAGACTAGTAAACACAAATTGGAAGTAGACATATCTTACTGTTACTAATTGGAGGCTCATTTTGCCTTCACGTTAATCCTCAAGAAAAAAGATACATTCTAAAAATTCTTACAAAAATCAGAAACATCCAGTTATCTATCATGTAGCTCTAATAATAATAGCTATTAGATCCCTTATATTTCTAAAAAATTACCCATCATGCAATTATAAATGATAAAATAAATTAACTCTCTAAATTTATATATAAATTACCCACCATGCCATTATAAAATACGAATTAAAATAACCTCCAAAATCTGCATATAAATTAACCAATACGCCAACATAAAATATAAATTAAAATAATGTCTGAACAATAATGTTACGAAAGATGAATTAAAACAATCAACTCTAATACTATTAAAAATTAAATATGTATATTTAAAACTCTAACCCATGTGAGCGCACGGGTTGCATTGACGAAGGTGTAATCCTAACAGAGAAACCATGAATACGTTAGTAAATTTGTTACAACATGAAACCATGATAGATGTCTGACGGGGGCATCAAATTACATGACTTTGCGGTTTGATTTGGCTTGGGATGGAATCGATAACGTAACACCGCACGCTGGACTCTCTCTCCCTCTCTGTCGTTCTCATGGAACCAAAGCAAATGGCACCTATATATTATTACGCTCCAACTGATCACACCGGCCGGCAGCCGACTCCATCTCCATTAACAAGTAGTATATCTCCTTGGGCAATTAACCAAACAGCGGCCCGATCGATAATTCGATACGGCACAAGCGGCGCATGCAGCAGGCAAATCAAGAATCGAAACGTCATCGTCGCAGGGCGAGAGGACGATGCCCGTGCCCCCCACATCGATCCATCGCCGTCCGGTCCTTGGACTCGGAGAGCACTGGCTGTGGCTTTCTGCTCTCGGGGGGATGGATGGATCAATGGGTGGTGGAATGGGTTCCTCCCTCCCTGTCAGCTCAGCTCAGCTCAGCTTGATTAGCACGCCGTGTCACTGCATTAGCACTGCTCCAAGCTCTCCTCTCGCTGCCGCTGGTGTTGCTGTCTGTTGATCCTGACGACGGTGCTTGCTTAGTATATAAATACTCCACTCCCGAGAGTATTATCGATCCGTGAAACTCAGCTCAGCTCAGCTTAGACCATGGTCACAGAAATGGGTGTGTAAAATACTATTTGCGCATTTTATACAGAGTGAAAAAACAATGATTGCACACTGTATACGGTACAAATGCAATAGCTGGTGATCATGGTCTTAGCTTAAGACTGAATCCAATGGGGTTCTCCAAATCCCATTTCTTGTCACTATTTCAACTACCTCTCTCTCTATCTACAGTGCAGCATTTATGTTAAACAGTGCAAAACCGTGTTTTGAAGAAACCATTTAAAAAATCCCATTGGACTCACGCAGTTACAAACCCCCCGTCCCATCAGGCCATCACCCAGCCCGGCGGCTCCGTGGTCTCTCCCTCCCTCCCTCTCTCTCTCACACCGATCTTCCTCCTCCTGCTGCTCCAAGTACGGCCGCCGCTCACCGGATCCAAGAAGAACGGCCGGCCGCGCGCCGACTGATTGATGATTCGTCTAGCTCCCGGGGGCCTGTTTCGTTTTGCGTTTGGTTACGTTATGATTATTTATTACAGGAGCAAGCAGGCCGGCGTGAGATTAGAAGGCCCTGAAGAAGAGATTGACAGAAGAGAGCGAGCACCCGGCGCGGCGGCCGGCATGGAGCGCATGCCGTCCCCGCCGCGTGCTCGCTCCTCTTTCTGTCAGCCTCTCTCTCGCCCTCTACAGCCTGCTCTCAGCTGCTGCCCTGATCCATGCTACTGAGTACGCCACTGCCTGCGGTGTGGGTGGTGAGGTGACAGACGCCAGCCACCACCACACCAACAAGATACTTGGCCGCTTGGGAGGGCCGCCGTGGAAACCGTGCCACCCAGCGGTGGACGACACGCATGCCGGCCGCGAGAGGACGACGGCTTTTGCAGACACTCGCTGGCAGCAAGGACATGTCACCTCATAGATTGTATAATTTTTTTTGCTCTCGATCTGATCCCTTTCCGGGCAGGGCAGCCTGTCGGGGGGCTACTACCGAGGAAGACGATGAGGATGAGGATTGTCTGAGAGACCGGCAGTCATGGAGGGGAGTCATTTAAAAGAGTACCACCACGCCTGCTTCCTCCTCGCAGCAAGGGAGTTTTGCAGTACACTGGAAAATGATTGGTAGTTTCGCCGCCCGTTTATTTTGCTCGTCCGGTCCGGCCGAGATTTTTCCTCCTCTCCCCTCCCGACGGACCTCCATCCGGACCTTGGGAGCTGAATCAGGAGAGGAGACGCGGCCGGCCAGTACACTGCGGCACTGTAAGGATTTAACAGAACGATGACTACTCTACTGCATCCATCGTCTCTCTCTCTCTCCCCCAGCCTTTCCCATGGTGCAGCAGCAGCAGCTCATCTTCCCTCATGGGCGGCACTGTAGCATTATTCTTTCTTGCGCTGTTTCTGCTCCTCCTTCCTCAGGTTGTGCTCCTGTTCTCGAGTTCTTGGGTCCTCCTGCTGCCTCGGCGGCCATGGCGATCTTGCTAGTAGGTGGGTGTGCTGCTGCTGCTGCTGAGCGCCCGACCTGTTGGCTCAGAATGGGTCGTGGAGGGGCACCATGTGATGATCCCATATTTGGCAAAGACGGTGGACTCGCCTTGCTTTTGCCAGATCTGGTTTGCATCGAAGGTACTTTGCTGTATCTCTTCACTCGCACACATTTGACCTTTCAGTCTTTCACCATGGGTTTGGATGGCCCCCTTCTTCTCTTCTCCTACATGACTTTTCATCTCCTCTCTAGCATATCCTCGTCTCTCTTCCTCCATCTCTCAGAGGCGCGCAGGGAGGGTATAGTAGAGAGAGGATTACACGGCTGCTCTTTGCAGGGTTACTGTCTTACTGATGGAGAGAGGACCGGTAAGTGTCACTGCCCTTTTGTTTCTTTGGTTTCATGGCTTCAGGGTGCCTTTATTTACCATGCATGATCGATCTAGTGACCCTTCATGGCCGTTCTTGGTTCAATCATGAGCGACCCATTTAATTTGCTGCTGCTGCTGCTGCTGCTTTCTTCTTCTCTCTCAATATGTGGGCGCGCCGTCATGAATTAACGGGCAACGCCATTGCAAATTTTACTTATGGCCAAGGTATGCACAGACCTTTCCATTCTAGTATATTACTATCTAATTGAGCTCTAATGCTTTCTCTGAGGGATGAAGTATGGTAGTTCTTACAGTGGTTGCAGATTGTTGCTTGTTATAGTGGCTGCATGTGTCTGTTGAGTTTGGCTCCACATGTTATGATGGAGCTTTGGATTTTGATATGTTGCAATATTTCGTTTAAGAGTTCATGTGCCACTAAACAAAGTTGCTGGAAATCAAGTTATTTGGGGTGCCGAGACCATTTCATGAGACAAACCCATTTCATTGCACCGTAGTTCATTGCACAAAATGGATTGCCCGCCTTCAAGTACTATCATCATCTGAGGGTAAGTACCTGCTCTTAGTTAAAATGAGGTTACCAGTATATACGTAGAAAATGAAACAAGTGTATGAGTTATGTCTTAAGTGAATTTGCAACAGTTTGGGTATATATGGTTGCAAGCATATGCCGTTGGTTGTGGTAGATGATTAAGAAATAAATGAATGCAAGACCATGCAAACTAATTGCGTATTAAATAGCCCTATGTTTTCCCCATGGGATCCTGGTTTTGAGTCCGAGGTAGGCCATTTTTTTATTGAACTTGACCGTCGGTAAAAAAAAAGGCAGGCTTCTTGTCCTGTGAGAAAACAAATTGGCGAGAAAACTACTACATATCCACACATGCACTCTTAGTTTCTTATTTCTTTTGAAAGAGATCTACCTCTTATCTCTTTTCAAATTTATTTTTTCTTACTTTTGTCCATGCGTAGTATATTACGATGCCTCTTTTTTATGCTTGAAAACCAGCAACATATGATGAACCAAAAGCACTGTATGTCTGTATATAAAGGAGTATACAGTCGCATGCCTGTATAAAATTTACCTTTTATGGCTGCACAAATAAAATGTGCTCGTCTTCATCTTGGTTTTATTGCTGTTCTGTTAGCCTATTAACTGAAGTACAGTGGTCCAGATGTGTACATGGTTGGAAAAGAACCCTGTAAAAGTGGCGTCCTGGAAATAAAAAAACTCGACCGGCAAGGGTAAGACCACCCCCATGGCATTGTTTAAGAAGAAAACCTTCTCACACCGGTCGAGAAAATCCCCGAACCCCCGCCCCACCCTTACATTTCCACAGCCTGAAATTCGCTCCCACTGGGAATCGAACTCAGGACCTGCAGAGTGCCTTAGGGTTTCTTGAACCAACTCGGCTAGGACCCCTTGGCGCGTCCCGGAAATTAGTAGCTCGTGTAAGCTTAATCTAAAATAAAGTGACAGCAATTTACTACTTCCGCTCTTAATATACGACACAATTGATTTTTTTTTATATATACGGCGTTTGACCATATAGAGTGGTAGATCATCTTGGGTAAGGAATCCCACCTACAACGATTCTTATGATTTGGAAAGTGAAGATCAGATCAAACTAGTAAGTTATATATTTCAGATTATTTTTTGGACAAAAATGCTATGGCGCTCTATATTTCTAGTCAGGGTTTATTGAAATCACATGATTGCCTCAGAGAGCACTTTAGCTGAGAAATGTCGTCAAGATTGTTATTTGTGGTTCCGATCACATGGAAAATCTACATGTCGACACTGATGTAGCTACCTCACTACTGCATCAATCCTTTTCTTGGCTCATACCTTTTTCAGAACTGCCTGCTAGCAGAATAGGGTTGTGCATATCACATATCAGCGTATCAGAACCCATTCCACTCGGTTGCAAAAAATGGATATTATAATAATCATCGCATTATTAGGTTTATCAGCTGAACCTACTGAATAACCTAAGTGGTATGCATTTATGCTCGGTTCACGGTGGCCTCCGCTAGTGATATTTCATAGTTTAGCTAGTTTATCATTTGAAATGAGTTAACAACATTATTATTCTTGTAGTGCTTCACCCAATGTTCTTAACTTGAACCGACTTTATTAGTATAATTATTAAGTTAGTTGTGAGCTTCACTAACTAATTACAAGCTAATAGAGGAAGCTCAACGACTCATATGTCTCAAACACAACCCTCTCTTTAAGGACCAATTTCTAAATCTTTGATCTTAATTATGTGAGTGATGCTCTGGTGTGTCTTGCCTTGCTATGAACTCAAGTGCTTTAGATCATGTGGCAAAAGTTGTGGGGGCAGTAGGCCAAGGGATAAATAGGCCCCTTCTTCTAAACTAGCCATTTGGCAGATCTAGTAGCATTTGCGAACATTGAATGATATGGTACCTACTTAATCATTGCACCAGATCATTTAGTAATTTTTTGCTTCAATAAACTAAGTTGTTGGACCAAACCCGCGACTTAAACTCTGGTCGCTCTCCACTATGTACTTTAGAGTGCAATCGGAACATCTGGTCCATGCATGTCTGTAGATCAGTCAACCATTGAAAAATCTAGTCATTACAGCCGCTTCGATCATTCTATTTGATACCACCTTTGGTGGATTACTCCTTTGAAACTCCGATGAATGTACCGCCAGAACTTATCGGATCATATGTTCAATATTACTTCTCAATGATCATCAATTCTCATTTATGCTTTGGTCGAGTCAAGATTTTGTCACTAGATCATTTAGTCAGTTTGATGCCCATTTGGCCCTTCATACGTAAATGTGTCTCTGATGGATTACTCTCACGAAATTCTAGTGGTTTAACTTCATCTTCCCGTATGACATCGTCTTGAGACTTGAATTTTGCTACCCCTCTGTATAACTATGATCACTACTACAAAAACTCGCTATAGGAACACCACCCAAATAGCATTAGGAGCGGTTTCAAAAACAAGCCGTTCCTGTTGTTCATAGAGTGGGCCCATGAGTTGCTCCACTCCTGCTGTAAGCTCAGCAGGAACGGTAGATGTCACCAACTGTTCTTACAAACAGCATGAGCGGTTTGTGTAGTGCACCGTTCCTACTGTGGGCAGTTAGCAGGAACGGTTGGTGTAGTGCACCGTTCCTGCTGACTGCCCCCTGCTATTTTATCTACAAGAGCGGTGCACAACACCAACCGTTCTTGTAAATAAAATAGCAAGAACGGTTGATGGATTCCACCGCTTCTGCTAACTTCTGCCGAAACTTTTCACGGTTGGTGCGAAAATCAAAATGTTCTCTTTTAAAATATTGTACCCCCAAGCTAGCAAGAGCGGGGAAGACGGTCCACCGCTCTGGCATACACATTGCAACAGTGCAGCAGCTCAGTCTCTCTCCCTTATCTATCTGGTCTGCACCGCTCTTGTCCACACGTTTCTTCTCTTCTCTCTCTCAGTCGGCACTTGCTTCTTTCCCATCCAGACCAAGACCAAGCACCGGAGTGACGGCGGACGGTGGCAGCGACGCGGCGCGGCACCACCCCCTCCGACTCCACGCGCGGCTCGGAGGACGCCGGACGGCGGCACCAGCGCGCGCGGCACGGCGACCCGGAGCAGCACCACCCCCCGACCCCACATGCGGTGCATCGGCGGCGTCTTGGAGGACGGCGGCAGACGCGCACGCGCCCCTCCCTTCCTCCTACCAGGCAGGAACAGCAGCGGCAGCGGGAGGAGCTCCTGCGTCGGCAGCGGCTGCAGCGGTGGCGGCGGCCTCCCTCGGCAGCGCGCGTCGGCGGCGAGCCAGCTCGCGTCGGCGGGGCGGCGTGCGGCGCGGCCGGGCGCGAACGCGAACGCGGCCGCGGCGGGGGCGGGGCGCGGGCGTTCGGCGGCGTCGGCGCGGCCAGCCGGAGCGCAGTGCGTCGTCGGCGCTGCGGCGGCCACGAGTGCGGCGGCGGCGGCAGGGGCAGCTGGAGCGGATGTGTGTTTTTTTTTTAATTTTTTTTAGTCCACTGCAAGAACGGTTGACGGCTTTAGCCGCCGCTGCTGCAAAGTTTAGTAGGAGCGGTGGTCTTTTTGAGCCGCTCCTGCTGAGAACACTGCAGGAGCGGTTTATAAACCGTTCCTACAGTGAGTGTCACTACAGGAACCCATGAGTAGGAACGCTTCGTAAAACCGTTCCTATAGAGGGTTCTTCCACCGCTCTTATAGCAAGTTATTGTAGTAGTGGATGGCAAAATTGCAATGTTTGGGCTTGAATCTTGGCGCATCATATGATGGCTGCAATTTTAACTCGAAGGATTAATCTTATACTCTAGTGAGTTGTAATGGGTCTAATCGTCGGACTTTCCTGTCAATTCATGCCACACCTCATCTTGGCTTGGCATTTGCCTAAGTGAAGTAGTCATATTGCTCCAGTCAGTTCAATTGTTATTCTCTATTGGTTTTTGATTGTTTTGACTTGATTCTTCAACTTCAATTTGTTTGTTTATGCTCGCGTTCAAAAGCCACCCAACATTTAGTTGTTTGGTTAGGGGTTTGAAGGACTTGATCCCTAAGAGCCCTAGAATAACAAGGATTTAACTAGCGGCCCCTAGAGAGTAAAACTTTGCACCTTGGATAAGCTAGAGCTCAAACAGTTCTTGATTTCCTAGCATTGCCTTACTCATCCTCGAGTACACCTACTACACCTAACTACCATTGTTCAATTACATTACTGCTATATTGCTACTACTCTTTTACTGAATCTTACATGTCGCCTTGCTAGGTGGCGGTGCTCGATCGCCTTGTCATTTCATGGCCTAGTTAGGCCATAATGGCCAAATATGAACCCATTGGGTCTTGATGTGACAGGCCGCAATGGAATGGGGACAAGTGATAATAACACCGCTTAGGCCCTCACATTAAATATGTCTAACCGTGCGACTTTGCCCACCGCCCCTGCCGAGGAAAGCAGTGTCCCCCACATTGCGGCATCCAAGGAAGGCACTAGAGGAGGCCCTTCGGCCTGCCCTACTTGGGTGATTCTACCTCAAGTTGGTGGTCCTGACGACTCCTGCTTAGGGAACCTACCGGTGGTGGTCTAGCCTATTGTCGCGTTGCGGCAAGTGCTTGACTGAACAGTGGAAGTTGAAGGGGCTCTAAATCGCATGACGTTGATAGTTTGGACTTGGGCTTGTGCCTTTAACTTGTATGGGACCTCCTGACTATCTCTAAGATACCATCCAAACTTGACATCCTCTTATCAAATGGAACATATACAAATGAAACTTTGCCATTAGGCCCTTAACTAAATTGATGGCTTGATATAATTTTAATGTACCATCATGTGCATGTTATGTGACATACAATTAGTTCTACACACATACACATAACAAACCACTTTAAAACCATAATTAATGTGTCATCGCTCATCAAGACCCACTCAGAGGCTAGTTGCACTTACAATCTAAGAACCTAAACATTGCACGCCAGCAGCATGCCAACATATTATTTATATTGATATCAGTTACTAACTTCACATAGGTCCTAATTGGGATCATTGACCTTATAGTCGGATCCATGTATAGAACACCATGAAACCCTCTTCATACATTGGCTAGCTTGACAAAGCACCCATTTGAGCAATGATAATGGATTGCATCTAACTATATGGGGGGATAAAACACACAATCTAGTGAAACTTCCATAACCTCGTTACATTGTCTTGTTAAATATCCTAGTGGGGGCCTAGGGGATTGAAGAGAGTCACACTTGTAGTTTACGACTTCAATGCGTTGGAAATGTGGGCATCCAAAACGTATCTATTACATTCCTATGGTGTTGAACCTAAATCTTCTGGGGTGTTTCAGCACATTCCCATACAACGACGACGGGAGGTACCAATTAGGACGAAAAAGAGAAAAGGAAACAAATAAAATCCTATTCATAGATTACACATGTGATGATGTGAATGACAGATTGTTCAGTCCTCGTAGGTTCTATGAAGTTGTTGCATCTTGCTTGACTTGATGTCTCCTTGATCTCAAGGTCTTCTCTTGTGCTCATGATCACTCCTTTGAGGTGTTTATTCTTAAAGTCCATCACTTGCATCCTTATGACAAAAACAAATATACTAGCAAACACATTAGTCTCAAATGGTCATTGTTGTCATTCAACCGCCAAAATCCAGTACTTAAGGTCTATTTTCCTTAGACTACCTCTTATCGCTTTAAAGTAGAACATTAAGATTTCACTATGCACTAGTGTCCTCTATTGGACATATCCAAACCATCTTCTATTGGTGTTACCTCGAGCCACGTATATCATCGTTTGATGCTTGATCAATCCTTGAATAACTACAAATCCAATGTAACATACGCATTTCTACAAAATTTTAGATGTTTAATATGTCGCCTTTTGTGGGCCAACATTCTACACCATATTTTTTTTATAATGGAATATTTTATAAATTTCAAGAGTTTACATTGAGGGGATACAAAATCTTCAAATACATTCTGACCTTTGCTAACAGGAGCACACTGCCTTAAACAAAAGAAACCACACGCTCTATTGACTACCAATCCACAGACTAGATTGACATCCATGTGATGTGACTAGGAAAATGGCCTTGGCCACCGCATCAACTAATGCGTAGACTCCACCAAAGTATGTAGGAATTCCGACTTCTGCAGAACAGCCCATGTGTGTAACCAATGGGAGACAATAAAGATAATCTGCAGAGAAGTATCAACATTTTCCCCAAAAACTAAATCATTCTTGTTTAGCCAAAGAGCCCAAGAAGCAGTTGCTTCTCCTAACAAAGTTAAATATTTAAGACCTTTTTTTTGAAAACACGGAGCCTGTGCCCAAGCATATTAGAAATGCTAGATGGCCTAGAAATAACAAAAATTAATTGTAATAAACTCCAAACCATACACTCCAAGCAGTAGTTAAAAAACAAGTGCCTAATTGTCTACCTCGATAAAAGCAACATGCCACACTACCCTTCCAGTTATGTTTAGCCAAGTTATCTTTAGTCAGATGGCCCCCTTTCTTAGATACCACAAGAAGACTTCAATTTCTAGTGGGGCTTTGAGCTTCCATAACCACTTATTTAATTTTGGAACGTTAATTTCTACCCCTTTGGGCCTTTCCTCTGGCTTCTCTTCTTCTTCATCCCTTGGATCTAAACACCTGAGAATGTGAATCTAGATAAGTTCATTAGTCCAAGTGTTGGTTGTTAATCAATCACCAAAACAAAACCATGGAAATATGGCACATGAGGCCATTTCCTTACACCGCTCAGCCTCGCCCTACTCCGCACTGCCTCTGTGGGTCGTGGGCCCAAGCGCGGAAGAGGAGAGAGAGGAAGCGGTGGCCGAGCTTGGAGAAGCCAGAGGAGAGATGAGGCCAAGGGGGCGGAGGGAGGAAGCATATGGTGGCGGCGACGACCGCCGTTGCTGCGGCCGCAGGCAGGTCCACGCCGCAGGCGGATCTGGCGCGGATGAGGCGAGCGGCACCGGGGAGGCAAGCGCGACGAGCAGGCAGGCGACGACGAGGCGAGCGGGCATCGGGCGGCGACGGCAACCGGTGATGGAGTGTGGATGAGGCAGCGCGCTGGATCCAGTGGCGATGGAGCTGGCCGACCGCGCCACCTCCGCTCCCTCCTACATTTGCTCTGTTCTTGCCCGCGAGCGAGGTCGCCTCGGCGTTCTCCACGCTCGGGCCACACCGGTCCGATAACTCGGAGGAGACCACCACCCCACCTCCCTCTATCTTCCCCAAGCGCCAATTTCTCCTCCCCTCGCCTGACTTGAGCTCGCCATGACACTCCCCGACCGCGGCCACGGGCGCCCGTGGATGGCCCCCTTCCACACCCCTACTCACAACAAGAACTAGGGGGTCGAGCTTGTCCCTCCCTCCTCTGTCTCCCGGTATGCTTGGATTTGAAATTAATGATCGGAATCGCCGTTCCGACCAAGCTCTGGCATGCCAGCCAATGGCCGCTGCGCACGGCAGTGCGAGGCGAGCAGCCACTCCACTCGGCACTGCCTCTGTTTTGTTCTGTCCCTTCCGCCTGTGCAAACTCCCTCACAGGCCTATGACGGGTGGGCCTGGCCCTTATATGCTCACGCTAACCACCAGCCACCCAGTGATTAGCTTATTTCCTAATCACGTAGCTAGCAAGTTGAATTGTGTACCATTCTTTTCTTCTATCCATTTAGTTTCCCAATAAAATTTTCAATCATCCAAACTCCAATTTCATCCCTTCTTTCCAAATTCATCTAAATTCAATATCTACCATCCAAATTAACGTCATGATTTTAGGATCCTCCAGGGCTCGCCTACGAGTCGGTGTTCCATTTGACACCATAGGCGTGGACCGTTGACACCGGCACGAAGCTCTGCTCATGAGCAATCCAGAGATATTTTCTGTTTCTCCATAATCCAAACATACAATTTTATTCTTCAGGTTCCATATATTCAGATTTTGGAACATTCCAGGAACATTCCTTTTCTTTTTCCCAAATATACTATCTTTTATGAGTTCAAATTACATATCTACTCCATTCAAACTCCGGTTCCAGTCATTCCTCCACAAAAATCTCTACCCCTACAAAAATTTGTAATGTCCATTCTGTTGGTCCGTCGTGCCCCTGCGATCCGCGGCGCGCCGACAAGTGGGGCCAGCCCACGGAGTCCTGCGCAGCCGCGCCTCCCCGCGCGCCGTTCAACCCGCCCCTCGCTCGGGACTCCCGCTGGTCGCACCCTCGCCTCTGCCGCCGCTCGGCCCGCCCCGACCTCGCTCATGCTCGCTGACTCGCCTCCGCGCGTCATCCTTACCCCGCCGCAGTTTTCTTTGTGACAACAACAGAAAAGGCAGAGGGGTAGAAAGGGAAGGGGAAAAGGCAGAGGAGTAGAAAGGGAAGGAAAAATGAGCCAGGGTTTTCCTATGGATAGACTTTTTTTATTCATAGCAGGCTTTTTCATGGCCTACATTTTCAAGTACATAGATGCTGCACAGGGGAATGGTCACCTTAGGGTCTGTTTCTATTCTTACTTCTGTTGCTTAATCTGATGGATTGCGTTGCAAATGGAAGTGTTATTTCTATTGTATTAATATTGAACATTGAACAGTTAACCGGTTTAGTATTGCCATTATTTTGGGAGTTGCAGCTGATCTATCATGGGTTCTGTAGGCAAGAACAAGCTCCGTGTTCTAACAAATCTTTCACGTTTTCATGTTGCAGCACGACATTATTCTGTCTTGTTTGCTGGAATAGCTATTGTGATATGATTTCGTGGAAGCTTTGGTGTTGATAGTTTTGAGTTGAAGAAAACAGCTCCCCAACTGAAATTCGGAACCTTTTTCCCGTTGCAGTATTCATACGAATTGCTTCTCCGGCATCTCCATAAAGCAAAAGGTCTTGTGGTGCTTGGAGTGATCAATGCGCACATAACTTTTGATGGTATGATTATGATCTGTTGAAATTAATACTCCTGATTTGTATTCTAGTTGTGCATTTTCACTTCTGAGAATCTTTGCTGCTGCTATTGAAGCTACATTGGCTGTATCTCCTGGGCAGCCCTCATTAACAATCTCTTCCTGGGCAGCCCTCATTAATACTCTGATGATGGACGTTTTGCTCTGATTGGAACAAGAATCAGAAGGGATTAGCACTCTGATTGGTACAAGCTCTGATCACTGATCATTAATACTCTGATGATATGATGCCTATGTGGAGCATTAGTCGGGATGTTTTCCACTTGAGTTGTGTATGAATGGTATCAAATAGTCAACTTGCAGATTAAACAGCTTGTACCAAATATGCGGCCATGGACTTCTTTAATTAAAATATTGTTTCGCAGTTGCTTGAAGATTCTGTTGATGATTGAGTGAATGGAGACGGGATTAGCAGGATCTGGTAAAATTGAAGCTGGAAGCAAGGATGCTGACGCAGAAGATAGCAAGGCAAGGAGCCTTTTTGTATAATATCATATCATAATCTTCTTACGTTGTGTGTTCAGTACTCATGGCCAATGAAATATCAACTTTCCTTTTACTCTTGTATCTGAGAAGATAGCAAATGCTCGTTGATTGGTTCTGTTGTGCATGAGTGTGTTCCTGGTCATAAGAATTTTATTGTCTTTGCGGTTCATGTTTCAGATGTATTCCTGGTACCGTGTGAACAATTTATGCTGAAAATTGTTATCAACATTTTTGGAGTTTTGGTACATGGCGTGGCTGCATATTTGCTAGTACTTAGTTGTCAATGTTCGGTTTAAGCCAAGGAGTTTGGTGGTGCTGATGAATCCAACCACTCTAAGAGCCCAATGCAAGTCACACAATTTTGCTTCATACCTGTTCTAGATTGACTATTAATCAAGGGGTCAATTTCACGATGGTTACAGACTCAAGTACGATCAATCGCAACTACTTGCCGCCTTCTTGGAGAAACATCACATTCCAGCTCAGTTAGTTGGCTGCCAAGCTTCAAATAAGCTGGATAGTTTTGGTCATGTGCAACAACATACTTGCCCAAGGAACAATGGTTCCAGTACACTGTACTACTAGCACTGATTTTTTTTCTAGGCTGGAACTTTCTCAACCTCGAGGGGCAAACTGAAATAAAATCAAAAAGGGGTTCTTCATTCATTTTCCCTGTGAAGATGAATGGTGTTCTCCGTGAGAAGCCGAGAACAGAGAGGTAGAAACGCGGATCAAAATCCATAAAAATCACAACAAAAAATAGAAAATTTGTGCTACTGTATTTGTGGAAGAGTGTAGTTTAGTTTATTAGGTTTTTTAATGGAATCTTCGCACCTAGGTTAAAGTCCTAGACTTGGCTCATCACATGGATTGTATTTTTCTTGGTTTACTTCAAGACAAAAGGGCACTGCGTGGCCTATAAGTACTCGCATGCAATGTTTGTTACCACATTGCTAGTTGAACAAGGGAAGAACCAACCTATAATCATTTGTTCTTGGGTTATATAACCTCCGAGTTAAACCTTCTACGTAAATCAAATAAATACTCTAGCCATCCTAAATTACCGTTGTTTTAATCTTCTTTTTGTTAATGCTCGGATCGATATTTCAAAATATATTCATAGACAAAATGAATAAATCTATTCAAAATCTAAAAAACTATATATAATTTAGGTATAGAGTATGGTTTATTAAAACTCTAATAACTTACAAATTTTATCTATGAACTTGGTATGCATGATGGCAATAACATTTGCATTTAGTTGCAGACAGCCTAGGGATTCTAATCAGAGAAACTGTTTTTAAGAGCCTGTTTGCCAATTTCATTTTCAATTAAGGTCGGAAGTGATTGAGATTTTTTTTTTCTTAATCCCCGCTGCCATTCAACCATGTAAAATGTACACCCATCCCTGTAAATACACACGCACACCCTACCCCTATATTTTATTTGAACTATTTTTTTCTCTATCCACTTTTTTTGAAACACAGTTTAACACAGACGCTTACAAGCGCATACACTCACTCCTATGAATACACATATTACTTCTATAAACACCCTTCGAGATTCACCACAGCCGTCTCCTGTTGCCTACCTATGAAAAAAATTCATTAAATCATGGGATCATCTCGTGCTAAATCAAAGATTTAAACTCGGATGGGTTCTGTCACAAAAAATCTAACCAGCTGAGCACACTCTGTTCGTTTTCTCAATCAACTTTATTCCCCTTCAATTCCTATAAAGAAAAAATTGTCAAACTGGCCCTAACCACAGTAGCTGAAAACTGATGTAGCGATCCAAGAACATCGGCCCACGTTGGGTTGGGCCTAGGCCGTCTGCCACGTACCCACGTCACATGCTCAGAACCCACCAAAATGTGCGTGGGTCCCACCGGCACTAACCGCACAAAATCGAACCCGCCCGGAACGAGCCGCTTCCTCCGTTTCCTTCCCCACCCCCGACGAACTCGCCGCCGCCTGCGCGCCCACGCCGATCGCGCCGCGCGCGCGGCGCGGTCATGGCGCCCGCGGCCCTCCACGTCCTCCTTGCGATCCTTTGCCTCGCGTCGCCCCTCGCCGGGACGACGACGGAGTGCGGCGCGAACACGAGCCTGGCTGGGTACACGGCGGACCTGCGCATGTCGCAGCACCAGCTCCGCGGCCGCGTGGAGGTGCTCGACGGCTGCTCGTTCCGCGTCTCCTCTCTCGACCTCCTCCCGGGCTCCGCCTCCGCGCGGTGGTGGCGTGCGGACGGGACCGACCTCGACTCTCTCGCGCGCGGCGGGCCGGCGGCCGCGGACGCGCTCGATCGCACCTTCAGCTCCGAGTCCCTCGTGTTCCGCCTCCTCCCGGGCGTCTCCTGGCCGCACGTCCCCGTCCTTGCAGCCTTCGACCCCCTCACCTCCTCCCTCTTCGGTTTCGTCCGCCTCCCCGACGCCAACGCCAACTCCTCCGCCGGCGCCGACTCGTCCCCCGCGTCCGCGGCGCCCACCATGCTCGACTCCTGCGCCCAGCTCTCCCCGCGCTTCCGCGTGCGGTGGACGCTCCACGACGCGAACAACTCCGTCGACATCGGCCTCGAGGCGGCGGTTGGATCCGAGTACTACATGGCGTTCGGGTGGGCGCAGCCCGGCGCGGCCGAGCCGTCCGTCATCGGCGCCGACCTCGCCGTCGCCGGCTTCACCGAGGACGGGCTCCCCTTCGCCGAGGACTACTACGTCACCAAGAACAGCGAGTGCACGCTGCGCAAGGACGGCCTGGTCGAGGGCGTCTGCCCGGACACCATGTACGACCGCGACGCCGGCCCCGCCAACGGCACGCGGCTGGTCTACGGCCACCGCCGCGACGGCGTCTCCTTCGTGCGCTTCTCGCGCCCGCTGGTGTCCGCGGACAGGAAGCACGACGTGCCCGTGAACGCCACGAGGGCCATGACGGTGGTCTGGGCGATCGGGCTGCTGCGGCCGCCGGACTTGCTCCGGCCGTACTACCTGCCGCTGCTTAGCCGCGGCGCCGGCGCGTCTCCCGGGACGGCGTTCGCCTTCGCCAAGCTCAACCTGTCGGACGCCGGCAGAGGGTGCGTCGGGCCGTTGGACGCCGAGGACAAGGAGGACCAGGCCAGGATCACGGCGGAGCGCAAGACGCCGCTCGCTGTCACCGTCGGGCCGGCGCTGCATTACCCCAACCCGCCCAACCCCGACAAGGTGCTCTACATCAACAAGAAGGAGGCGCCCCTGCTCAAGGTTGAGCGCGGCGTGCCGGTCACCTTCTCCATCGAGGCCGGCCACGACGTGCCCCTGTACATCACGTCTGACCCCGTCGGAGGCAATGCCACGTCCAGGAACGTGTCGGAGGTCATCTACGCCGGTGGAGCCAAGGCGGAGGGCGTGCCGGCTACGCCGACGGAGCTCGTCTGGTTGCCCGACCGGAACACGCCGGACCTGGTGTACTACCAGTCCCTGTACGATCCCAAGATGGGCTGGAAGATTCAGGTCGTCGACGGTGGCCTCAGCGACATGTACAATAACAGCGTGCTCTTGGATGATCAGCAGGTGACGTTTTTCTGGACTCTCTCCGGTGACTCCATTAACATAGCTGCCCGAGGTGAGAAGAAGAGCGGTTACCTTGCAATTGGATTCGGCAGCGCAATGGTGAATAGCTATGCTTATGTCGGCTGGGTCGATGGCAACGGCAAGGGCCATGTCAAATCTTACTGGATCGACGGGAAGGACGGGATGAGTGTGCATGAGACCCATGAGAACATTACACACAAGCGATGCCGGTCGGAGAACGGTGCGATCGTGTTTGAGTTCACTCGTCCATTGACACCTTCATGCAGTGGAAAGGTGGAGTGCAAGAATATAATCGACCCGACGACTCCTCTGAAGGTGATTTGGGCCATGGGTGCTCAATGGTCATCAGGCCCCTTAAGCTTGAAGAACATGCACTCTGACACAAGCAATCGTCCTATAAGGATTCTTCTCTTGAGCGGCTTGGCTGAGGCAGTGGAGGACCTGCGCCCGGTGCTTGCTGTTCATGGCTTTATGATGTTTGTGGCATGGGCTATTCTGCTCCCAGGGGGAATCATGGCCGCGAGATACCTGAGACATGTGAAAGGAGATCTCTGGTTCCAGGCTCACACCTACCTGCAGTATTCAGGCATAGCTGTTATGTTCTTGGGCGTTCTATTTGCAGTTGCTGAGCTCCGAGGTTTTTCTTTCAAATCCAGACATGCTAGAATTGGCACGGTAGCGTTGATATTCGCATGGGTGCAGCCAATAAATGCCTATCTTCGACCGCACAGAACAGAGAACGGAGGATCTCTATCAGGAAACAGAGTGGTTTGGGAATACCTGCATATTTTGACCGGGAGATCTGCTGCTCTTGCTGGTACTGCGGCGCTCTTTACCGGCTTGGCGCATCTTGGGCATAGGTATGGCAGTAAGAACATCCAGGGGCTTTCATGTGGGCTAATCTTATGGGTTGTAAGCATTACTTTGGTAATGGCTTACTTTGAGTATATGGCAATTAAGCGAAGAAGAGATGGTGCTGATGGCCTTTCAGGAAAATGGGTGCTTGGCAACACTGAGGAAGATGATACAGTCGATCTTTTGCAGTCTGACAGGGTAGTCAGTAAAATGGAGTCTAATTCCTCACCTGAACCAATGGAAGTACAGCTTGAGCCACTTAAAGGATGAGATACTTTTTTTTTTTCGGTGCACATATTGACATAAAAGGATTTTATTTCAAATTCTTTATAGATAGAACAAGCGGCTTGATATACATCTCAGGATAAAAAAAGGTTTCATTTCAGATAGTTCGTTGGTATAAGGGATTGGTGAGAATGCCATCTCTGGCTTCTTGAGAGGTATTGTCAATACCATGTGCTGTAGAGTAGTTTTTTCTTTCGTCTTTTACAGCTTAGGTCCTCTATCTTGTCCTTAACCTCCTAACTTCTTAGCAGCAGTGTATGTATATCTGTACATTTTTTTTGTATAGTTACAACTGAAAAGAAGATCTTTCTTTAAATGTCGTGCGGATTCTGTGATGCATTTTTGGGCCTGCTCGGCTGTGATTTTTGTAGTTTCACTGCAGCTATATCAACATCAGTCAAGTAGACTGCAGCACAGCTGTAGAAGTCAGCAGCGAGAAGGCCCTTTGCAGATGATAATGTCTGGCATTGATATTTTTATGATCTGTTGTGTAAATATACAATATATGGTTTGAAACTAGAAACAATCATCCAATCAAACTGGAGTGCTCCTTCCTTATGTAAAAATCAGTCATCCATATCTTTATCTGTGGGTTCTTTCGTTGTTATTATTATTGGGCAACATCTGCATATTTCCACGTTCTTCCATAAAATCCGTGTCGATCTATGCCAACCTGATGCATTGGGGGCTGGAGCATGCTGAAAGTTGCTCAATGTTAGGCTGATCTGCATCTTGGTATGCCTATGTGCCGTATGCACTGATTCTATGATATGTCATATGTTATGCCATATTACCACAAGTGCATTTACTTACAAACTACATATTCATACCCGACTTTTATTGACCGAACACGGATTTCCTTTTAGCTGTCGTGACACGCAGGCCTGTTCGAAAGTAGTTGCCCACTTGTCTTGCAGCTCCACTAGTGTGCTGTAGTTTGTTGACTGCAGATCGCCCACTACAGGTCCACAACCATTGCGTTGGCTCTCAACTGCTCCAAGAAACAAAAAGAAGGTAACGCCAGTACATACTATCCCCACCACCCACACCCACATCCACACCCTTTGGCTGCTATGCTTGTATTATATTCTGTTCTGTGATATCGACCTCAACCTGCATGTTAGGTCTATATTGTTTCTGTTAGGTGTTGCCACTCGGTCAGATCTAGATCACCTGTTGGTTGGCTTGCCACCTTGTTAAGAAACCAGGGTTAGGTGTTGTCTGGTGAAGGGGCAAAATCAGCAGCATGGTACATGAGTCCCTTTGCTCTGTAGGGTCTCTGGTCTTGTCTTTGACGTGAAGTGCCAGCATGTCGTAGTTGCATTGCACGACTCCAGCCTCCAGGCATTGCAGAAGTGTTCTGGTTCAGGTGGATGACACTTTGCCTCGCCGGTGTTAGGGTCAGACTGTCGGTTGCATTAGAAAAAACAAAGCCCAATCTTAGCCTGGAAGGACTGGACCGGATAGAGAGGCTGTCCTCTAATGGGCTTCGCCCATGATTGAATAAGATTGTGCGTATCAGAGCCTGGAATCAGTGGCAACTGGCAACAAACAACAGAGGTTGAATCTGGAATCACTTGCAGCCATGGTTGAAGGAATAAAGGAAGGCAGTTGTTCATCCGTGTTACTCACTTTGTCACGCAATAAGTGCATTTCTAGGATTTTCAGACAAATTAGTAGCGATGAGAAATGACATAGGTGCCCTTGTTAACCAACCATATATACATGTTAATGAACCAAATCTTGGAAAAGAAAAACAAGCATGGCAATTAAATGTGCATGAACCTTGTAGAATAGAAAAAATATAGTTAGATGTACATCCATCTTGGAAAATCAACCAAATAGGTCCATCAAGCTAGACCAAAATACATTTTTAGGGCTAGATTGGCATCCCCATTTTTCCAAAGGATTTTGGAAAATTGAGGAAAAAATAGAAATCCCTTTGAGGAATGGGGTTGCCAAACTAGCCCTTAAGGAATAAATTTTAAATGCTAGAAATATGCTTGTTGTGAAGTGGAGGAAGTAGGAGCTAGTAATAGTCCTGATAGTAGGTATTTCAGTAAAAGAAGGAAAGGTCATCAGGATTCAGTTTAAGTCACTCTGAATTCTTATTTGCCTAATCCCTAGGTTATACTGTGATTTTTTATGCTGACCGTTGTTACTGTATACTCCTTTGTCCTAGAATATATCGTTTCCTGGATTTGTCCTAAGTCAAATAATCTTAACTTTGACCAAGTTTATAGAAAACAATAATAACGTTTATGATATCAAATTAGCACGATTAGATTCATTATACATTATATTTTTATGATTTACATCTTTGATGTGATAATTGTCACTATTTTTTTTATAAATTTGGTCAAAATTAGAATTGTTTGATTTAGGACAAACCCAAGAGACAATATATTCTAGGACAAAGAGTGTATGTGAAACATAGATGATAGATAAAACCTATGTTTTAAGTCGAGAAGTCGAGTCGAGTCATGCGGGTACTAACCAGTAATTAATCTAGTTGTGACTACGTCAGACTAGTCGTGACTAGTCAAACATAAGTCGATTATATATTTTTTAATTTTCTGTACATACTAGACCATAAAAATCATATTGCCACAACATAAAAAATAGAGGAAAGAAGGGGTTTTGTGCAATGAAAGACCCATCTACCAACTAATCCTGATATCTTGTGCTACATGGGCTGCTATTATTGGCCCATCTATTTTGCAATCACACCCTGAACACCCTTGATTTTTTTAATCGCATCCCAAACAACCCATTTTGCGATCTTAATCTCATCTTAGCTCATGTTTTCTTCAACATCCATGGTTTTAACAAAACATCTCTTGTTATTTTGAACATTGAAAATAGGTCGAGCGACTTATTTGCTACGATTAGTCGGACTAGTTTTGAATAGTTGAACTAGTCGCACGACTAGCAGAGCTAGTCGAGTCGGCCAGTGCGACTAGCACCACTGAACCGACTTCTCGACTAGTCTTGAGTTCATGACATGACTAGTCGAGCGACTTTAAAACATACGATAAAAATTGTAGCTCTTTATTCAGGTGCATACAATAGCAGTTCAATCCAAAAGCTTAAGCCGATAGAAAAAAGACGAACAATTCACTTATAATATTTCAGCATTTTTGACGTGTTTACCTCAACTGCATCATCCTGGACGCGGGCGCTGTGCCACAAGATTTATTTCTGAACCAGAGTGGCAAAACGATTGGCCAGCCGGCCAGATCTACTGTGTTATTGGACGGGACCCATTCCGGGCACTTTTTGACCCAGCCATGATTTATACTGAAGTACTGATCCCGGCTTTTGCTGACGAAATTGACCTTGCATTTCAGTTTGTCTGATGTTTGAGTCATCATCTCCTCGACTACCATGATTGCTGAGCCCACACGGCCTGCTGCGTAATTTGATGGAGATGGTCCCTGCCATGGAAGCCAACATGATGCGTGATATGTGGACCTGGCAACCTGATGCATCGGAGACCTTTCCTCTGCTTATACGAATTCGTTCTAATACTTTTATCTGCACTTTTTATATTGTTTAATTAATAAAGTATGTTGAGGGAGTAATGATGAGCATATTATGCAACCTGAAATATAACATGACTATAATAGTAATTCACTAATTTGGCCTCGGCCTGTCTGCCAGGACAGTGGCACGATAACGACACATCAAACAAACGACAACACAGAGCAATGCACAAGTTGAACAAATAGTTTCAGTGTAGGCCGCTTGTGACCTATGTTCCAGAATCTCAGCTTGTGAATCTTTTTCCATTTTTTTAAATGCATAAGTAGCATTAAAAATAAATCTTCTGCCTTGGTGTCCGTACTACTCACAAGAAGGCATCCGCCAGTTCTGAATGCTTAACTGCCTCCGTGGTTAGGTTTCTGAGCCCCCCAGAAATTAATCCCATATCAATAATCTCTGGTCCACCTGCTTAAATGTGCCCCGCAGCAAGCAGCCGCGGGGAATCCAGTTATGATGAATGCAACCCCAAATCATAATAAGGCACAAAAGATATCTCTCTGATAAACCTGTAACGATCAGGAGAAAACTGTTGAATAATTGACGTTGATAACTGCACAATTTCTGGATCAGTAAGAAAAGGTCACGGTCTTCGCTTCCCTAACCATTCAATTTACAATAGAGTAGCATTACCAACAGTGTTTTTTACACAAGCTGACAAGCATTTCGATTCCTAACATCAATTCAAGGATAATCTAGTACCCTGTCTACGTAGAGATAACACAGGTTCAGTAGCCAAGTTGCTATTCCAAGTTCCACATGGTTCGCTATGAAACTATAAGAGCATCGATTGTCCTCGGCATCTCTGCCTTAGTGGCAATCTCGTCACAACAAATAACCGATGCCATCTCATCTTTTTTCTGATCTGCCTTCATGTTGTCAATGTCACTCGTGCAAAGAGGAGTCGCATTGCATTCTTCAAACCGGAAGCAACTGACCAGGTGATCATTTGTTAGCCCTGCAGCCTGCATGAAGGAATATATGACTGTTGGGCCCACACCTCGGAATCCCCTTCGCATCATGTCTTTGCTGATAATATCCGCCTTGGGACTCTTGACAGGAACTTGCCTTGGATAGCGGAATTTGCTTACTATAGGCTTGTGGTTCAGAAAACCCCAGCAGTATCGATCAAAAGATCCGAACTCATCTGCAATCTGCATCAGTTTGCACAAACTTGTAGTTACAGGTGAAAGTCATAAACTCGTACCAACATAAGTACTACCAAATTGGATGTCTGATCAAACAGGTATTACAAACCTTTAGTGTCTGGCGAGCATTCTCAAGGACAGCTCGAAGCTTTTGCTCTGACAAAAGAGAATGGGCAATGCTTCCAGGTGCCACAAGCTTCTTCTCATTTATTTTAGAGACAGCAGCAGGGTCGAAGTCCATGAAAATTTCCCTGGAAGATTCAGCAGGGAATTTTTTTTAAAAAAATAAGCAGAATAATTTTATTTATTTTCAGCATTACAGAAACAGTACCTGAAAAGTTGCCTCCTCTTGAGAATTTCAGGCCATGTAAGCTCAGCTAATGCACCAGATAGTACAAGTAGCTCAAACAATCTCCTGTAAAATGGTCATGATGAAATATCCTCAAACTGTTCAATTCCTTTTAACATTAAATAGATACCAATGATGAATATAGCAATTTGCATACCTGTCATTGTGTACGGGAACCCCCCATTCCTCATCATGGAAAGTAACATAGCAAGGATCTGATCAGTAGAAAACATGACAAATCAGCTTTGTTCACAAAAAATGCGTAACTTAAGAAACACTTCATCAGTAAGGCCTATAAAAGGCACATGAGAACAATAGCATGTGATGGTGTCAAATAAAGCAAGCACTGTGCCTGACTCTTTGGTTGTTTGGTTTTCTTGGCATACAGATGGAGACATTGACACTGATAGTCTGTTATTTTTTCTGGTTGGTAAAGTAACCATTCTTTTTTGCCAAATTTATGTTTTCAAATAATTACAGTAGGTTTATGCAGCAGGATCAAAATCAAAGGACACAACATACATAATAGCGGATTGATCTTAGAGGCAGTTGTTCAGTTGACGAGGCAAAACTATAGCTAATGACATATACAGCTCTGTGGAAATAGTGAAGTATGACAATTGACAAGGAAATCCTTTGGATGAAATTGCAAATATATAGTTAATTACATATGAAACTACAGTCAATTAATGTTGATGTGAAATTGCAAGGTAGTAACCACTAACCAATCCATTGAATGGAGGAAATAAGAGCAAAAGGGGAAAAAAAAGGAGAATGTGAACTTTGCCCTTTACAGGCAATCTAAAGGAGGAATGCTAACTTTATCCAATGTAAGCAGAATTACCAGATCAGTTAGTTGCAGCCTATGAAAAACAGTAGCAGCTGAAGTTTAACAAGCTATGACTAGCTAGATACACGAGGTAGCATCATTTTGGTTAGCAACAGAACTCAGCAGTATGCTGCTCTTGAACAGAGGGTAGAGGGGAATATATTCTTAACCAGGGTTTCACTTTTACTACATCGTATGAACGTGGGACAAAAATTCCTTAGCTAAGGATATTAGAATGTATAAATAACTACGAATTGCAACACATGGATGAACTGATCAGCCAACCATCAAGCAGGCATAAGTTACACACCCTAAATCATACTAGTCCTGTAACCAAATGTCAAGAAACAGAAAGAGCATTTTTTTTTCTGAAAAGAAGAAGAATTCCTGTTGAAAACTAAGAATTGACAGAGGCAGAACAAGTTCAAGAACAGAAGAAGCTCACCAGTGGTTGGAGTCACCCACGCGCACCTCCTCTTTCCTTCCCCAGCCTCTGGCGTCACTGGAGCAACAAATTCCACACCGGTGGACTTGCTCTCCGCCGCCTTGCCCGCAGCCTTGCCTTGCTTCGGCGCAGCCGTCGACCAAGACCGCTCCTTTTCCACTTTTCCAGTGAAAGCCCGGACGCGGCACGACTCCGCGGAGGCATCCGAGGAGCAAGACGTGCTGAGCGGCAAGCCCGGCTGCAGCAGCGGCGCGTCGTTCCTCCTCGACGGCGGGCCCGGCAGCGTGGGCCGCGGCGACGGCACAGGGGACGCTCCCTTGGGCGCGCCACCCCCAGCCCCGCCGACGGCATTCCTCTTCGCGCCCTCCTCCTCCTTGGCCGCGGGCTTCTCCGGCGTCCCCGCCGCCGCCGCCGGCTCCGCCTTCCTCAGCGGCTTCGGCGACTGTTTCCGGGCGTTCGCGGGGCCAGACCTGGCCTTGTTGCCCCCCGGCACCAGCACCGGCCTCGCCTCCGCCTCCGGCGCCGCGATGTTCAGGGACCGGACCCTCGGCGCCCCGGCCATGGAAGCCACTTCAGCCCAACCCCCGGAGGTTTTACCGCCCAAAAATTCAAATTTTACCGGGCTTCCCACTCGGGCTCCTGAAGAACCGAGCAAAAAGAACCCAGCCACTGGTAGAAAATCACTACCCACCTCGTCGAGTTAAACCCCTCCTCCACGAACTCGATATCCCCACCCCCCCCCCCCTCCACCCAAGTGCGAGGAGACAAGCACGCAACCAAGAACTCCTCGAAATCCGGGCTCTTTTCCCTCCGTAAACCTTCGAAAATTTCAAAGTGAGGCAAGCTCGGGGCCAAGAACCCTAACCCCAGCTGGCGCGTTGAGGCCCGGCATTGCACGGAGGAGCGGAGGAACCCGGCGAACACCGAGACACAGCCCCCGACTGCGGCCGGCGCTCAAAGGAGAGCAGAGCCTCCTGAAGCCGTACGACGGCGGCCGGAGGACAGTGGAAATCCGGGTTTGGAAGCCCTAGGCGGCCGCGGATGGTGAGGAGGAGAGAAGAGAGGCGCGGGGACTGCAGCTGCAGCAGCAAGCCAGCAACTGCTGCGAGGACGAGGGAGGAGTGGAATCCAAGGAGAGAGGAGAGGGAAGCGCCGAAGCGGTTGGTAGAGAGGGGGAGAGGGACACTGCACTAGCACTAGCACTCGCTTCTCTTCTGCCGTTTATTTGACACCTGTTTTTATTTCGGGGAGGGGGTGTATTGCGATTTTTTTTCCTTTTTAACTTTTTGTGTGCTTGCGGGGATAGCCTTGGACCACTGCGTGTGGGCCCGGTAGCTTCTTGCTGCCTGACGGTGTACTTTTCCGAGGTGGCCCACCTGTTGTATGCATTTGTCGAAATGCTGTATAAGTGCGTCCGCAATGGTGCTAGCTAATTTCTAGCTAGAAAGCTTCCATGTCATCCATATAGTTGACACTAAAAAATAGCATTATATTGTACTGTCTGTTTAGCTAGCTTTTGGCATTTTTTATATTTGCATGTGTACAAAAATGTGATGATATATTGTGCATCATCTTTGTAGCCTTGGAGGTTGACAGCACAAAACATTTCAACTTTGTGGATCCGTGCGTGTTGATTTGGGCAAGAAAGGCACACTGGATCCGGGTGAGAAGAAAACGCGTGAAGAAGAGTGGGCTGCTAGCGAGGTGCTCGGCGGTTTACAGCCTTGTGCTGCGTGCGAGACTAGAGACGAAACAATCGCTAGCTAGATTCATTTTCCTTCTTCTCTCCCCTCCACGCAGCACTAATGCTGACGTGTACACACAAATAGCTAGCTGACTCAGCCTTGTTGGGGACGCCCTAACGGCCGGCTGATTTTATTTCTTCCCGGTGTACTAAACGAGGTAATTCCCTATGCGAGCTTCCTAATTTCAGTGAACTTTGGGTATCGATTAACTCAAGCGGAGCATGTGTATTCACATATATGTCAATAATGTCAACGATGTGGCGGAGGACTAATTGAGGTATGAGCGCACGCCAAAGTTTGGGTATCCATTAAGACTAAGTTCAGATGACCGTTTGGATGATCATACGTAGTATGAAAAGAACACAGCAAGATTTGAATATAGACGATATATGCCCAATAATACATTCTAATAAGATATCTGTTGTAACATCTGACACCTATTTTAGGTATCCAGCATTTGAGACATTTATTCTTATACTTTCTTTTCTAAATTTTATGGTTTTGGTGCTACGATGAACACTATACACACGCACACAGAGAGAAAGGGAGTGAGAGGTTGATAGGGCGAAGCTAATAAGGTAGCAAATGCATATGCACCTACATCAAAATACAACATAAAATAAATAAGTGATTTGATCATAAATGTTACATATATGTAATCCATTGGTCTAAGCCTACTAACAAGCCATGTGAATCTCTTTTGCCCCTTCCAATTTACTCTAGTTTTGCTGCTAGAGGTAGGTATGCATATTGACGACATGGGTAACCGGTTTTAGGTATCCAAACATTGGAAACACATGGTAAAAACATTATGAGAGGCTATGGCAAACCTTGCTCCACACAAGTCACCAATTTTATGTGAAGGTGTTTTTTCTAAGCTAGTGGTTTCTCTACTAGCACACCTTCGGAAGATGCACCGTAGGGGACTCCTGGAGATGGCGGCGTGCATCCTCCAAAACGATCGCATGGCGAGTGCTTTCTTCTTGGAGGCGACGTCCGCAGCATCGGCCTTTGCCTTTGGCGAGCAGTCACGGCGTCCTAGAAGCGGCGTTTTTTTTCAACGCCTTGGGGCTTTGGTGGCGGCAACGGCCATGGTGGCGATGGAATGTTTTCTACGAGTAGAAGGGTGAGGGAGGAAGACATTTCTGATACCACGAAGGCATGAGAAAATCGGGGCAACGGCTGCAGCGGGCGGCATCAGCGGCCTGGCGCGGCCAGCCGGCGCGCGGCGACGACCCAAGCGCGGTGAGCCGGCGGCGGCCAGGCACGGCGAGGCGCGGTGGAGCCCGCAGCGACTGCTAGGCGCTCCTCCAAGCTCGACGTCTCCGCCCGCCCTCCAACCCCGCTGGCGCGACTCCCCTCCTCCCTCCTCCGTCGCTCTATTCCCCGGATGCGCCACCACGAAGCCACCACAGCGGCGGGCAGGAGCTGGAACGGCAGCCAAGCGCGTCGGGGCAAGGCATTGGGGCCCCGGCGACGGCCTTCTCGGCGCGGCAGGGCCACGGCCGCGCGAGCGCGGACGCGGCGGCGTGCGGCGAGGCCATGCGATTCGCAGGGGCAGCTGGAGCGGAATGTATTTTTTTTATTGTTTTTAGTCCACTGCAAGAACGGTGGACTCTTTTAGCCGTTCCTGCTGCAAAGTTTAGCAGGAGCGGTAGGCCTTTTGAGCCGCTCCTGCTGAGAATACTGCAGGAGCGGTTCATAAACCGCTGCTACAGTGGGTATCACTATAGGAACCCACGAGTAGGAAACACTTCTTAAAACCGATCCTGTAGAGGGTTCTTTTACCGATCCTATTGCAGGTTCTTCTACCGATCCTTTTGCAAGTTATTGTAGTAGTGATAAGGAATGCGTTTGGTGGGATTATTTTTGATTCTCGCGTTCTTTACCCGAAAACCGGTTTTAATCGAAAACAAACATGGCCTTATAATATGCTGTACGCAGGTGCGGTCTAACATTTGAGACGAGATAGTCAGGTGGAACTGAAGTCGTCGGCATTGGCAAGCATCTACATATGCTGGTGTTTCACAGGGGGCCAACGTAACAACAAACCGGGTTGCTCGCCGGCGGGCGGTGGTCCAGGACTCCAGGACCAGGACCAGGACACAGCCCCGCGTACAGCGTTGTTGTGCCGCTGCCTGCCCCGCGGCCCGCGCGTGAGATGGACATGGTCGGGCCTGTTCGAGCGAGCGAGGAAGCCACGCAGCCCACAGGGTCCCCGCCGCGGCGCAGTGGGCAGGGCGCAGGGAGCCGTTGCGAAAGCCGCAGCGGCCGCTGGGCGATCGGGCCGTCCCGTTGTCCCCGTGACCTGCGGCTGCATGCGGATGCGGAACCCCGTTTCTCGAGCCTTCCGTCGTCCCGGCCGGTACTGTGTCTGTGACTGGCACGGCGACGGCGTCCGCTTCCTCTTTTTTCCATTCCGTGGACTGGATTGTGTTGTAGTGCGAAATTTCCAGCATCCAAAAAAAAACACATGTTGCTGGGTTACATTAACAAGGAGGCCACTCCTGCGCAGGAGTATCTACTACTGCCACCAAACACAAATGCTGATGACTGGACTCGACGTGAACACAAAACATGGCATTCACGTCGTACGTGCACATGGCGTACGTGCGTGGGATTAATTCGGACGGCGGCTCCAACTCATCTCGCTCGAAGAGTAATGGTGACGGTTGACACGACAGTCTAGCGTACGTTGCATTATCTGCTGCCTCATGCATGTCACGACCGCTTCTACGTCGTAGGAGTACGTACAGCTAGCCCTCGGACATGGCATGCACTCAGGCGGCACTGACAGCGTTCGAGGCTCGACACGAGAGATTCGCAAAACAATCCCATGCACCGTTCGCTCCGCGGTTTTACCAGCAATGCATGCCCGCGGAGGCGGCAGCCCATACACAGTGCGAAACACAAGCACGTACGTTACAGAGCCGGGTGCCCGGGTCGTCGATAGATTGATAGATAGATCTCGCGCGCGGTCACGGCACGCAAATGTCATGTCTACTGTACTGCACTGCATGCACTGCACACCAACAGTTCTCCAGCTAGCCCTCCGTCGCCGGCGCCGTGCCACGGTTCCATTCCAGCCGTCTTCCTTTCTCGACACACACACACACACGGCACATTGCCTGCTGCGTTCTTGCAACTTGCGTGTCTCCAATGGCGACAGTGAGATAATGCCTCTCTCTCCCAGGACGACGACGTACGAGTCCACGACTCTAGCAGCTACTACGAGGCTCATCTCTTCCGTTCCGTCACGTGAGCAGGTGGCAACTTAGCATCACAGCCATGGAAGCTGTGCATGCATGCAGCCGGCTGCGGGGGCCGTTGGATCGGAGATGGTTAGCTTCCGCCATTAATCACGGGCGATGGATGCGGCCTGCCTGCATCATTGTGGCTTTTTTTGGCCTCAGCTGTGTTTAGATCCAAACTTTCTTCCAAATTCTACTATGCAAAAAGAAGATTTCCCATCACATCAAAAATGCCGACACATGCATGGAGTACTAAACGTAGATAAAATCAAAAAATAATTGTACAGTTTAGATGTACTTTGCGAGACGAATCTTTTGAGCCTAGTTAGGCCATGGTAGGACAATATTTACCACAAACAAACGAAAAGTGCTACAGTATGCTACAGTACGCTACAGTATCGGATGCGATGTTTTTGACCAAATTTTGGCAGATTTCGCCTCCACTTTTTTGGATCTAAACACAGCCCTCATCGTCTCATCGATCCGCCACCAGTGACCAGTGTCGCCGTCGCCCGTGTCGCGTCACCTGGAGGTCGTACAGGCCCAGCCTTCCAACCATCATCCGGGAAGACGACGCCTGCGTCTGCTACCTAGCTAGCTCCTTCGACGAATTGGTCGACGACGAGTGATCGGGTATTCGGGTGCGATCGAGTGCGATCCGTCGCATGTGATGAACTTAAAGCCTTTGGACTTTGGTCGCTGACTTGCCGCTGTCACTGGATTTGGTTTTCTCTGTTGCCATTTGGCTTCACTGAATTTAAGACTGAAGAGTAGTACGTAATAACACAGCACCATCTCTCGCTGACGACGAGGAAAAATTACAGTGAAGATAAAACCTCCGAGGAAAAAAAAATCTGTGAATAAATTGATGATCACAAGACACAAGTGGCTGTACATTCCAAAGTCGCTCAAACCAGAAGTTTCAGTTCGACTGTAAAAGTATCTACTCTCGTGCATCTGGGAGGTATACATTTTATTACCAAGGCCAGGCACAGCTTATTCGTTCTGTGAACAAAACAATATTGCAGGCTACATGACAGCACAATAATCCAGTATATTTTTTGTAATTTTGTTGTGTGAATCCCATTCCCTCCTGTATGTCTGTATGATGATTTGCTATCCCACAATGGCACAATAATCTATCCCAAAACCGCGATTTCCTCTATCAGCAGCTACTCTACCTATTTCTGGGGAGAAGGAAGACCGGACAGAGGAGCCGCCGATCCTAAGCAGACGCTTCCAGCGGCTGAACCGGCACGGTGTAAGGCGAGTGCCAATCTGCGTCGAACACGTCCTGCAGCTGCGCGACGATGGCGGGGCTGTACGTTCCGAAGCTCACCCCGGCCGTGGTGTAGAAGTAGTCCCAAATGAGGTTGCTGGTGCCGATGTTGGCCCTGGCGTCGCTGACGGCGTACTTGCCGTGGTTCACCCGGGTGAACCCAGGGTACCGGTTGCCCGTCGCGGCGGCGGCGCCCGGCTGCGACAGCGCGGGACCGGTCTCGTTGTACCCGGGAACCATGTAGTACTTGATCTCCACCTTGCCGCCGCAGTGGTTGTATGACGAGGACGCGCAGAGGGTGTTGGAGTATAGAAGGCTCTTCAGGTATTTATCGGTGTTTGGGATGAAGTGTGTCCAGTAGGCAACCAGTAGCCTCACGGTTGCGTTCTTTGAGAACACCACCTGCCATGAATCAGTTTAACCTTGGTCAGATCATTGCTCTGTTGCTGCTAGTTGGAGATAAACGCCCATCAACCTATGCTCATGCTCAGGCTAGCAGTCCTAAGAGAGATATACGTATTAAAAATTCATATGGATAAGTTTGGAACCAATAGCTAATCAAAACTAATCACCATTCCCTGCATGCATGTATTCACTTTAATCGGCAGTCAATAATTTGTTTGGGCCTGGTATCTTTCGTGATCCGCTAGACTATGGAAATTGATAATGTTAATCACTACCTACATGAATGTATAGTTTGAGTTGCATATATAAATAACGGCATACGTGGGTAATTAAGAAGCATGTATGCAAGTACTTTGTTGTTTTTTCATGATGGCAAAGGGATGATGCCAAATGTGGGTAATTTTGATGCAGATTTATTGCGTTACTTTAGGTTATTTTAAATAATAGCATAGGTAAGTAATTTAGATGCAAATTAGTGGGTTACATCATATTATATTCCGTGATGAGAGAGGTGGATAATTTATATGCACATTTTGGTGTTACATATCTTTTTCCCACATAATGGCTCAACGGCAGATGTGGCTAATCTCTAAATAAATCAGATACAGCAAATGTTTTTATCAATAATGATCGAGTCAACAAATAGATGGTCTTTTTCAAAACATCTAGGATTTCTCTCTTTTCCTAATTTGTTTCGTGAAGATTAACATGGAGTATTAAAAAATGTTTCTAATTATAGTGAGATAGAAAAAAATCATCAAGAAAAGTAAGTATGGGGTTCGCCAGAATAAAAAGTTGAAAATGTTGGATCTATGTGTAAATACCTCTGAGATTGCTGATGACAAAGACGACCAGTAGACTGTTTGAGTGGGGAATTCTGACTGCCCAAGCCAATCCATAGTATTCATTCGTACAACTCCCCCAGACTTGACAGACTTAATGGTGTCAACCCAACCCTGCTCATCTGCTTGGAATTTGCCAAATGTCATCTGTGGAACAAGAAAGACGAAATCAACATCCTAAAATGTGCTACTCATATTACAGTGGCCATTCGACCAGTAATCTGTTATTTAATTGCCTGTCATCATTAGTTTGTAGACCACTATGAGAGATAAGTTTAAGGTAGTAAAACATGAATAGTTTATGCATGTAAGAAAGATGTGCTTAAAGAAAAAGATTTATCATGTAACATGAACCAAACAGAGTAAAACGGAAAATTTATAGATGGGCACAAGGTCAGTAAGAAGACATTCTTTTTCTTAGGCAAACCAGAGGATACGGAGTTGTAGACAAAAAAACTTTAACATCCTTATGCACTGAGAATGTCCATTAAATTGTGCATTTTACATCACCATGCATATCAATAATGAATTTATACTAAAATGGTTTACTAAAGCATCTACTGACTGAAGATTCTGGATTAGCAATACATAGATGTTTATAATGTGAAACAAAGTTACCTCAGGTGGCGAAAAGGAAAGGTAGCTCAAGTGGTGCTCCTGAGTAGATTTCTTGTATCCAGGGGTTTCAAATGAAACATCAATCATTTCAGGATCAGCAAGTGCTGGATATCCATCTATATATGGGATGTCAACAGAAGGTGGTATGGGTGACCTGTTTGCGTATTAAGTATAAATCTCTATTATTTGATCTAAGAAAATTCTCTAAAAGAGTCTATGCCTGAATATTTTTAGAGCACTTGATGAAACCACAAGACAGGATAGAAAGAACAATATATTACACATAATCTATTCCCATTTATGTAGCAGTCATTTTTTTTACAAGTTTATGCACTAAGTAGTAAACCAGTGCAAACCACAGAGAAAGACTCAAACCTGCATCTATCTTTTGGCTGTAGAAAATGAGACCAGCATGGAACCTTTCTAGAAACTTGCCACTGCTTATCCCAAGCTTCTTTGGTGTAAGTAGTTGAGTTGAGGGTTGAAAGGGTCCAAAGATTTTGAAAATATACTTCCACAGTTTTTGCTATTTGTGGACAATCAGAAAAATAAATCCCAAGCTCCTTGACCTGCAATGCAAGTAAAAGTAGTGCCAAGCAGGTTAACCACTTTGTTTGCTCAGCTTTATAATGCAAATATTACGAAACTTTGTTTTCGCTGGATATACCTGAGTAAGGGATTTCCAATCGTTGTTTGCTGACCCAATATACACATCCTTTTTATCTGATATCCAGACCTTTGCATGCACAACGCCAGATCCCCACCAATCATCAAAAAGAAGGGTTACATTCTGAACATTTGGTCTTCCTGCGGCCAGATCTGCACTCTCTTGGTCAAAATCAGGAGCAAATCCAGAGTGTTGGACAATCCTGAAATGATACAACAGCCATCAGTAGATAAATTAAAATCTCTCCATGCACAAACTGTTTAATTATTTATAACATTTTTATTCGTTTACTTCATCACTTATTTGAAATTTCATTGTGACACCAGTTTTACTGTTAGTAGATACATGTCAGTCTTCTGTATTGTTAGTTCAATGTACTCTTCCTATCATCCTAGGTTTAAGTAACCACCGCCATTATAGAAGCGGGTAATTCAAGCATCATACCCAATCCTTGCCTGATTTTGATCTTACGGTCTGCAGCATTTTCCAATGCCTTGTAAACCCGGCGCCCCTCATCAGCCCCAAATCTCTTCATGTCGCTATCAGAGAAACCATAATCCCCTGATTTGGGATTGTTTGGCTGCGCCAGTAACTGCCAATATTGTGCAAGGATGTCCAGGCTCCTCGTTGCGTTCCCCGAGAGCCACTGAAGCACATCTCCTGTGGACCCGCAGAAAGGACAGAAATCAACAACCATATCCATATGTAGTCACTCACTGCAAGAAGGATTTGTAATTTCACAAACTCAAGTGTCAGCATCACCAACCAATCGTGTGTGTATTCCTAATCTAATTGCAGGCTTGCAGGATTACTCGGCATCAATATTCAATACACGGACGTGTTTTCTAACTGGTAACCCCAGGGATTCCGTAACCTCGAATCCCCGATCACTCCATCAACAGATCAATCTCCGAATTGCGCACATCACGGCTGAGACAAAGCAATACGAATGCAATCTTCCATTCGTAGATTCTTAACCGGTTCACATCACCTAACCTACCAAAATGGGCTACCTGATACTACCACCTAGCCAAAATGGAGCTAAAGCAGAACGAGCATCATCATCAGAGGCGCGACATCCCCACACATTCAGCATGTGCCGCGCCTAGACTAAAATCCCCAAACTGGCAACCCCCTAGACGCCGCCACACCCATCATATGCACGCCTCCTCACCACGAAGTCGCGCAAGTGAGGCAGAGAGGGAGAGTATACCGGTGGAGAGGACGCCGGGGACGCGGCGGAGGTGCGGCATGTCGGTGGGGATGGACTGCACCAACCACGCCTTGCAGGTGACGGCGCTGGCGCCTGCCAACGTCGCTCCCCACAGCGCGGCCGCGGCGACGGCGATAAGGAGGGGGAGGAGGAGGCGCCGGCGGTGAGGGGAGGAGGAAGCCATGGCTCGTGTCGTGTCAGTCTCCTCAGCCCAGTGTGAACTGTGGAAGCAACCGCTGGCTGGGGAACTGAACCGGAGTCCGGAGTGGAGCCTGGAGGTCAACCGCTGAAGTGATTATATAAATACGATCGTGGGCTACTTCTGTGTTCTGTCTTGTGTATTGCATGTTTTGGGTCAATGTAGGTGTGAACTTGTTATCAAAAAAAAAAAAAAAAAAGTGGGTGTGAACCATAGACTGTATTACTGCAATTGACATGCTGATTTGGGTGGGTCAACGAGGAGGAACGGCGCCGGCCATGGATGACTGTTCAGTTGCAGAAGATGCCGGCGGATCCTGCGCAGCTGCAGACCGCCTCGTTTGCCACTCCGATTCTTCGCTCCGTTCGAATGTGACGGGTGTGACCAGATTTCACGCTCAGGTCAGCATATTCTTTTTTTTTTTTAGAAAAAGGCCAGCATATTCTTTGAGCACCTCGACTACTTCGTCATCCCCTATCAATGATTGGACAGGGTATATTTGATATGTTGTTTTTCCAGAAACACAGTAGAAACGTACACCTTCACACACCCCGCACACTCACCTCTGTTAATTTTTTCAGAAACACATTACAAACGTAGACGCTCACACACGCACGCACACTTATCCTTATGATTGTACGCACGCACACCCTAACTTACGAGCACCTCAGAATGATTTGGACGGCAGATCTTAAGATTGATGAATTCACCGTTGTCGATGGAAACGTCGCCTACCACTTAATGAACAAAGACACTCTACCCCTATAAGCACATCCGAAAGACTGGGTCGGTAAATCTTTAGATTGACGAAGTCACCACTGTCGACTGGAACGTCGCCTACCACTTAATGAACAAATCCGTTAAATCTCGGAATAATTCGCTCCCAGTGTGTGGGCGTCATGGGCCCCCAGCATAGGCTGGTGTATCGAGCAAGGTGGGCTACGAGAACACTTGAAAGATAAGCTCAAGCTAGCTGATAGGATAGAAACTGATCAGCCGAGGATATCTGTCCCCCTGATTGCGGGGTGTAATCTGCTAAGTCCTATGTAACCGGCTTGTAACCCTAGCTCCTTGGCCTATACAGGGGAGCTAGGGGTTCTAGGAAAACTCTCAGACTCTTAACGTTCTAGCGTTCAATACGATCTACAAACACCTCATACAGGACGTAGGGTATTACGCGATCAGCGGCCCGAACATGCCTACATCGTTGTGCCATGTGTTCTGTATACCTTCGCAATCCACTCGTCTACCCCCCTCGATCTCTAAAACCATCGTGTGGGCTACCCCGTGGTTGGCTGAGGGTGTGAAGCACCGTCACAGCGGGAGTCGAACCCAGGATCTTAGGTACCGCTCAAACTGCTGCAACCACTAGACAGACCTTTTGGCTTCATCAGTTAGTATATATACTGTACCTCATTATTTTTTAAAACGAAATTGTGACATATTCATATACATCACCTTTTTTTTCACTAGATGATCAGTGCTACCTTTGACCTATTGACACATTTTTTATTATTTTTATACAACGATATATGGCACATTTAACTTATTGACAGGGTGTTTGACTATTAGTCTTATCTAGACAATCATACACAACAAAGAGTATTTATTTTGTTGCGATTATCATTTTGGTATTTTAAATATGGCATACTATGCATTTTTTCTATTTGGCCAAAATGATTATCTTCAATAAGTGAGTGTTAAAAAAGTCATCACGTTCACAGAGATGTCTAGAAGTCACTATATTATTTCTTTATTTAGTTTTGCTTTCTGCTATTCCCGCTTTCCACCTCTCCAATTAATGTAATGGTTGGAGTATGAGTATAAGCGGATTGTCTAGATTGAGAAGTGATGGCTGATGCATTTTCTTTTTTCTTGGCTTTGTTTCCAATGGATAAATTATTCAGGTGTTAATGAACAGAGCAAACCTAAAAACCTCATTTTATTTACAACTGAAAAAGAACAATTACAAGTAATCATGAGTGCGAACACAAAAACATCGATTATGTTGTGGGTAAATTAGTCGGGTATAGTGTTAGCCTTGCTAGGTTTAATGCAAAAACTTTTGGTTATTTCTCATTGGTGACCGAAACAATTGGATCACTAATAGCGGACACCTCCTCAAAGATTTTCAGCTCCCGTGGGCCTTCGAGGCCTTCCTTACTCACCACTTCGGCCCAAACAAAGGCCTTATCTTACGGCCTACTACGTCTCGCAGGCCACGTCGCGCCGGCCCACCACAGCCATCCGACGCGGACTTGGGTGGACCTCGACACGAATTCGTGCGCCCCGGGTTGTATATATGCAAAACAGCCACGCCTCCCAGGCTCATCGTCAGCATCTTTCGACAGCGCCGCAAGAACCTCGGTTGCTTGGTTGGTTGGGTGCGACTTGGCGAGGGAAGCCGCCGTAGAACCCTAGCTCCAGATCGCGGACTGGAGCCGGCGAGATGCAGATCTTCGTCAAGACGCTGACGGGGAAGACCATCACGCTCGAGGTCGAGAGCAGCGACACCATCGACAATGTCAAGGCCAAGATCCAGGTCCGGCGCTTTCGCTCCCCCCTTCTTCCCCTTGTTGGACTTGATCGCGTGCTTTCGCTCCCCCCTTCTTCCCCTTGTTGGACTTGATCGCTCCCGATTCGTCGCGGGATCGAGCCCGTTGCGGTCGATGTCAACTTCGGAGTAGTGCTGGTTACTATGCCGATCTTGTAGGGTTTTAGCCTTTTAGACAGGGTAGGGTGGGGGGGGGGGGGGGGTTATGTCTTGGAATGGTGACTGCAGTATGGAGATGCTCTTTAGAACGGGAGCGTATGATGCTTGGTTTCCGCTAACAACGTTTTATGGTTTTGGTGTCTTGCCGTGGGTTATGTCTCGAGTAGGGGAACAAACAGATATAGGAAATTTAGTGCCTAATCCGTTATGTGGTTTGTCAATGCCGTTCAAGTTTGTTCTGGTCGAGTTTAAGAAAACCATGATTTATGATCTTACCCGATGCAAGTGTATCCTGTAATCCCATTGCTAAATGGCATGTGTTCTGTTCACATGTTAGGCTTTGCATTATATCCTAAATAGGAAGATTTATTTGAGTGCAGTGAGCCTAAGACTCCTTTATATGTTAGAAATATATTTTAAAAAATCTGGTTCAGACTCTGGAATCTGATTCATATTTTAGCACCCATGATCATGCTTGAGTAATATTTCCTATGCCCAAAAGGTTTGCCAAATCAAACATCTCAATCTGAGTTACCTTTGAACAACACATTTTCTGTTTCCAAGTTATATTTGTATTCCAACATCTTGGTCCACGAGTACTGTAATACAACCATTTGAGTACCAAATCCAACGGCTAAAATCACCAAGATAGGAGACTCATAAATGCATGGTAAGCATGCTTTGTCTACAACCATTTATGTGTATGGTAAGCATGCTTTGTCTACAACCATTTGCATACAAGTGGTTTTTGAGGCGTCACCTAGTCATCGCCTAGGCACTCAGGGCGTTATCCCTGTCACATTGTCAAAAAAGTAGCAAACTGGGGGAGGGGGGAGAAGAGAGATGAAGAACCGGGGGAGGACCAGGGAAGGCCAAGCACACCTATGTCTGCAGACATTCCTATCGACTTCAGCTCCTGTGGCCATCACGGTTTTCTTCACTGTCTCTGCGACATCGAGGACCTGGGAGCTCCAGAGCTGGGAGGTTGCAGCAGCCAGCAGCTCTCGATCTGCATACGAGTGGAGGGGAGGTTGTAGGAGGGAGGGAGGGGGAGGGGAAGGTGGTGGTGCTGGATGGATGATAGGTCACTCCATATGCCAGGGAAGAGTATACGAGCTGCTGCTGTTCTGGGCCTTTCTTAGTCCCTTGTCCAGTTGTCCTTCATTCTTTCCCCACTCCTTGGAAGTTTCTTACGTTTATATGGTGCTGTCTTATGTTGCCTTCTAATCACCTAGGTGTCACCTAGGCGATTGGAAGGGGGTGTCTTGCCATGCCTCACCTTATGAAGCACGTGTACGACTTTGAGTACAACCATGCATGTTAACCAATACATTGATGACGATTTTAGGCCACAAGATATGGAGTTGTACCTGACATGTATGTAGATGTTTGTATGTGTAGCAATGCACTTCCCCTATCCATGTTTGATTATTATTTTTGGCTAAGTCAGGCACTGAATCTGCAAATTTTGGTGTGACATTGATTGAGATTCTAGTGAGGGTGCCTATACCATTCTAATTCAACAGGTTTTCTGACATACTGCATCTTATATTTCATTCAGGACAAGGAGGGCATCCCCCCTGACCAGCAGAGGCTGATTTTTGCCGGTAAGCAATTGGAAGATGGGAGGACATTAGCTGATTACAACATTCAGAAGGAGTCAACACTCCATTTGGTCCTGAGGCTTAGGGGTGGAACTATGATCAAGGTGAAGACACTTACTGGCAAGGAAATCGAGATTGATATTGAGCCTACTGACACGATTGATAGGATCAAGGAGCGTGTAGAGGAGAAAGAGGGCATCCCACCTGTTCAGCAGAGGTAAATGAATCTGACTTTTCTAGAGGCTTGAAGTTCTTTTGACCTCCTTTTAGCATTTGTAGCCCTAATAAAATTGTTGCATGCTCAGGCTCATTTATGCTGGGAAGCAACTTGCTGATGACAAAACCGCCAAGGATTACAACATCGAAGGTGGTTCAGTGCTCCATCTTGTGCTTGCCCTGAGGGGTGGCCAGTAGATTAAGAAGTTCTACCTGCAGTCTATGCTTTCTACCTATATATCTGTTTCAGAATTGTAACCTTGTATGGGGTGGTTGATTGAAGTGCCATGCGATTAGTGGACTAATAGAGTCAGGTGTCATCTGTACTGTTTATGAAATGCTTGAACTAAGTTTATCAGTTGCCATCTGATTTCTTATCACCCAAATCTATCGTGTTGTCTAATTTCTGGTATTCCTTAATCCCCAAATCAATCGCAACTCATCTTTTTTTTACTGCCTTGCTTGTCACTTTGTACGTTGTGGTTATCTTGGGCTACATCTTGCATTATGGTTGTCTTCCTGGCCTCCTGAATGTATAACCAGTGCTTACACGTTAAACAAACGCTAGGCTAGTGTTGATTTAGTTTAGACAAATTTTCAATCACCAAGCAGTTTAAGCATTGTTACAGTTCAATGTGGTGGTAGAATCTGACATAGATCATATATCGCATGTAATTGGGCGATTGACAGCAAGATCTGGAACTTGGGCGTCCGGGTAACATTGGTTTTAAGATGAGATTGAGAGTGACAGTTCTATACTTCTATCCTCCTCCACTCATTTTTTGATGCTTTTTATTTCAAAAAAAGCTAGCCGGCGATAATAAACTTTTGAGAATAGAGGTAGTATAATACTCCAGTTGAAATTTACATATCGATTTCGGCAGTTTGACCGTTTCTTAGCACTGTTTGTGCTCATCTGGTGGAGTCTATGGATTGAGGGCATGTTCATGTGGTCTGTGAATTGCCATCGTCACGCAATAAATCCTGTGCCGAACTGTGGGACGAAGCTATAAAGAAGAGAGGGATAAAATACAACTTTAAACAGTTCCATGCAAATGTATTGTTTGTGAATCCAATTCCTTGTTATTTTGAAAGGAAATCTAATTCCTTGTTTGTGGTGTGGGGCAGCTGTCTCCAGTTGCATCCCTAAAAGCTGCATAAAGGACCCAAGTCCCTACTTGGTTAGACTCGTCTAGTAAAGTTTCTTTCTGAAGACAAAAAACCACGTTGCCAAAACACACTGATGACTGATGCATCAGGATGATGGTGACAATAGCTCAACGTTCCTGATTGCTGAAGATTCTAGTTTTCTTTTTGATAAGGCAAGATTCTAGTTCAATGCTCCTGAAAACGATGAGGAGACATCAATACCTGTAGATTCTTGTTCAAAGCTCCTGGAGAAAACAACCCATTTGAATGCAGACATCGATCTGTTATCTTCTCTTTGTTCAGATACGGATGTTTCAGCTTATCTCGTTAGTGCATTTCTGATGCCGTTTTGGTATCTTCTGAGATTTTAAAAAATTGGAGCTTGGAACGTCCCTGTCGGGTGCTCGGGTCATAAAAGGTGTTCCTTCTTTTCTTGATGAAAAAATATGCATGGTGTGACATACTTACTCACCAGCATAAAAGGTTTCAAATATTCCTTTTGTTTCGCCTTTCCATATTCCGCTCTAACATATCTTCGATTTTCTAGTTGGCACTTGGGCACTGCCCTTCTTTTTCTATTGGTATATTCTCCGTGCGCATCTGCTGGGCTGATTTGAAAGGTAATTTCTGTCATGTATCTAATCGCACAGTTCCTTTTCTTCTTTTGAAAAATACTATGTCCTTCTTGTATTGTTCCTTTCTGATAAGGCCATCATTTCTGTTTCCGTTTGCCTCTATCTGATTATGCTGTTCATTAGGTTTCTGCCGAGGAATGCCATGTAATCATAGCCTCATAGGCCTAGTAATTGTTCCATAATTTATCTGCACAATATAATCAGAAGTATAAAAATAAAACCCAAAATAGATGTTTTTGTTTTCCTTTGTTCCCCTGCTCTATTTTATGTCCCTTGCTTGTTTCATGCCCTTTTGCCATGTTTTTGTATTGTATGGCTCTGTTGGTGCTGAAACCGTTGCTGCCAATTCCTCTCTGCCGTCTCTTTATCCCTGGTTTGTGGTTTCCTCCGCGCGCGCCTTTCTGCGCCGCCGGTTGCTGCGCGCGGCGCCGAACAAAAGCGAGCGGTGAGCGTGACTGGCGGCCATGGCCATGTAGAGTATACCGCTGCTAGGTAGGATTGTGTTGGGGGACCAAAGAACCCTACTTCCTTCAAAGAAACCAAAAAAGATCCCTGATGGCCAATGGTAACTCTGCATCAAAGGCCACAACTTTGCGAAATGCTTTGGCTAATTTATGCATAGTGGCGCTGCGACGGCGCTGTCACTGTGTGAGCTTTAATTTCGCCGAGGTTTATCGATTGGCCGGACTGGTTCAGGGACCATGCTAACCTATCTGCTGCTGTTGCAGTTTCCTGAGCAATTTCTGCTGAACCCAAGGCTTTTTTGCAGAGGTCCATCTCCATCCATCCATGGGCTTTCTTCGGTCAGAGTATGTATGTAGGAGCCTGGACCATGCCCATCTTGCGCTCATCATCAGCTCCTTGACATGCCATGTTTGGCTGGTACTATGTGAAGATCTGGCTCTGAACTCTGAATCGATGCGAGTGTACTTTCTTGTGGACCGCATGCGTTTGGTGCGGTGACATGTACCATGCATCAGAGCAACATCATGGAAGCATCAGATCTGCATGAACTGAAAGGTCCCTGTTATTGGTGGGGCGCAGGGACTTTGGGTGATGGCGGAATAATATTTGGATGATTTTGTGCTTGGAATTGATCGATAAAGAAGATTTGGCTGCTTATTATTTATGCTGGAATATAGGTCAGGCTTGAAGTTGAGCTGCGGGGATTTAATGCCGATCTATCACTCAAAGATGATGATGGACAATAGCCTGGCGAATTCTGTTTTCTGCGTGATCGGAAGGAGGATGAGATGGGGGATGCTGTGAGCAGATACCAGAAATGCCAATCTTCACCCTCCTTTCTTTTTTCCCCCATTACATATATCTACACTATATAAAAGAACGAGTTTTCTAAAAACACTTTTTATCTAAAAAACATAGATATACCCCTCACGTTGAGTCTACTGCGCAGTTAGAAAAAAATTGAAAAGGATGGAAAGACCCAAAATCCATAGATGCAAAATGTTTCATCCAATTTTTCTTTTTATTTGTCACCTCATTTTATATCCATACCCACACGTTGTTTTCCTTCTCTTGGTTTTAACGAGAAAGGAATGACGCTAATCAATCAGGACTCTTTTCTTTTAATTCTATTTTTCTTTTTTTCCTTTTTGTTTTCTTGATTATCTCACAACACGTGCATGTTGCACGTACATCTGTACTAGTTTCTGCACATCTATGCTAGTTTTTGCAAACGGTCAGCTAGCTTGATTAGGAGGACAGCTAGATTTTAAAATTAACCTGAGTTGAATCATTTTTTTTTTTTTGCTGTTGCTTCTCAATTCACCCTTTCCAGACAGTTCTGACAATATATCAGTAAAACTGTAAAAACAAGATTCCTCGAAGTGCACTGAATTCGCTGCATCTACCGATGAGTTTCGTGTAATTCCTGCATCTAATTGAAGCCTGCATTGTTCATGTGCAGAAGCGTTCTGAGACGACCAACTGGCCATGTGAATCATTGCAAGATGCCGACGTCGTTTTCGTCTGCGCATACTTGCAGATGCAATCGCCGTGCGTTTCGGACGCTTTCAGCCTCGTACCCATTTGACATGCACAGTTGAGGAAACACTCGTCAACCGGTTCTTCTCCCTTGGATTAAACTAGACAAACCTCGTCGCTATTCTAAATGCAGAAGCAAATGCTACCGTTACAGGCATCACTTCAGATTGGGGGTTCGATACCACAAATGGCAAGGCAGGTCATTGCCATTGCGGTACCCGGTGTATGTACACGTGTGTAGTTGTCAAAACTTGGCAGAGGTGAGGTGCATGGTTAGCCCTCTGCCTACACCTGCCGTGCATGGCTCGGCGGCGCCATGGCTACGTCAAAACTCGCGGGGATCCACGAACAGGACCGTGCCGGGCGGCGCCGGCGCGGCCCAGTCGTCGTCGTCCTCCTCCTCCTCCTCGGCATTGTCGCTGCCATTGTTGTTCTTGGTGAGGTTCTTGATGCACCAGACGTCCTCGTCGCAGGAGAAGCGGCGCCAGCTCGGGACGGCGGCGGCGGCCGGGTCCTCGGGCGCGACGTCGGCGGCGACGACGGCGCAGGCCGGGTTCTTGCGGGCCACGTTGTGGGCGTGGTGGCAGAGGGAGCGGAGCAGCGCGGGGCCCGCGGGGCCGGACATGCGGAGGCCGTAGAGGAGGTAGGCGCCGAAGGGGCGGAAGATGTCCGGGATGGAGGGCACGCGCATCCACGGCGCGCCGCGGTCGAGCGCCCGGAGCGCGGCGAGCGACGCGCGGAGCAGCGCGGGCGCGCCGCGCACGCGGAGGCGCATGGAGCGGGTGGAGTCCCAGACGCTGAGCAGCGCGAAGGAGGGCGGGAGGGACGGGTCCGGGCGGCTCTCGAGCGCCACGAACGTGCCCAGCGTGAGCTTGTGGGCGAGCAGCGCCTGCAGGTCGGCGGGGAGGAACTCCGCGGCCTGCGGCGGGAGCAGGTGCGCGTAGGCCGCGGCCGCCATGTCCGGCCGCAGCTGGAACACGCGGTGCCCCGCCGGGATGGCCAGGCTGTGCGCGTGCACCGGCCGGCCCAGGAACTCCGGCCGCCGGAACGGTGCGTACCCGAACCGGCCCGTGAACAGCGCCAGCGACGCCGCGTTGGACGTCGTCGTCGCCATCGTCGCGTGCGCCGCGCCGCGCGCGCGGCACCACTCCTCCGCGCGCTCCACCAGCTTCGTCGCGATGCCCAGACGCCTGCAAAGGAGCGCAATTAGTTAGCGTCATCGGCCGGCCGGTTCGTTCAAACCATGCGGCGGCGCGGTGGCGGTGCGGCGAGAACCGTGGGCCAGTGGACTCCGGCCGGCCAACCAGCCGGAGCGGTGGGCCCCCCGTGAGGAGGACTCGCGAGGGCCCACCCACCTCGCGCGCGGGGCACGATTAGGCTAGTAGAGAAAGTGCGTTGGTGTTGAGCAGCAGAATGGAAATGGATGCAGTGACAGCAGTGTGTGCATGCATCCGCATGTGGTGAAAATGAAGTGAGCGGAGGAGATGGCCAGGCCACCGTAGGCACCGTACCTGTGAGATGGGGACACCCTGAGGCCGAGGAGGCAGGCCACCTTCACGTACGGCGCCGGCGGCGGCGGCTGCTTGGCGGCGGAAGACGACGGTTTCTTGCCGGCGCCGCCCCTGCTCACCACCTTAACGCAGGCCTTGATGACCCCCACCATCTCCGCCTTCTTGCCATACTCGGCAACCTGAGCATTGCAATTCAGACGCACGGTTCATCAGCACAACGCGACGACAGAAGAATCTGATGGTCACTGTCACGCATCCACCACCATTCGTCGTGTACATCAAATTTATCAATCATATGCCTGTTTGTTAATTAGTTTGAGCATTGAACACAACAGTGACACGATCGGATTGGGGCGTCAACAAGCTGTTCTTTTTTTTTTGTTTTTATGTGCCTGTTAATCTAGTAGCAGCTTGATGCTTGTAGATTAGCTCGCGCTCCACTTACCAGCATGACATGCTCCGGCGCGTGGCGGACCCTCGCCAGCGGGTCACCGACCTGCTCGACGGACAGCGACATGCCCTTCTTCTTCTTCGTCGCCTTCTTCTTCCTGCTGCCGCCGCCGCCGTCGTTGTCGTCGGCGCCGGTGTCATCCCCGCACAGGCCGACCTGGCACCGGCGCTCGAGCTCCTCCACCGCCGCTAGGTCCCTCTCCACGTCGAACTCCCTCACCCTCAACACCACGTCCATCGCCACCATCGTCACTAACCTCGCTCTTGCTTGCTCAAACTGATCTATTGATCTCAACGACACAGTATCTAGCTCTCAGCTCAAGGAGAGCTCGCTCGGCTTGCTGCTGTGCTGCTGCAGCTCTACGATGAGAAGGGCGTGTGTTGGAATTTATACACAGGTAGTAGCAGCTAGGTCGACAAAGGGAGTCAGGGAGAGGAGAGACTAGAGTGAGGAAGGGGTATCGTGCGGCCGGGGCAAAATAGTAATCTCAGCCTACTCTCAGTGATGCATAAAGAACAATGGCGGCTTTCGTGTAAGCATTAAGCAACCATCCCTCTTGGATTTGATTAATGATTAGTAGCTAGGAATGGAGGTGATTTAACTGCCTGCAGTTTTTTTCCCCAGATTGAAGCCTAAATCAAGCTGAACTGAAATATATGGGACCCAATCAGTGATGAAGCTGACTATAGTTCAGTAGCTGTTCAGAGTCTTCAAGACTCCACACAACAAAAATAATGCATGTATGGATGTTGCCCACAGTTGATTAAAGGCGCCAAATCAACCTAGTTAAGTAGCTATGTAATAATCCTATTACTCTAAAGCACACCAGGCTTTAAACAAGTGAGATTCTGCCCAGTTCAGCAGAAGATTAATTAGTATAAGGCGATACGAATTAGGATAGGCCGGAACCTACGGATTGTAGGGCATCCAAACATATATTCCAAGGGAGGTAGTTCTAGATTTGATTCATCGAGGATCATTCTTCTTCTTCACACGGAAATTTTATATAAGTGGGTCATGACGATGGGGCTAATAATTTTTTTATTATTTTATTTAAGAAAACATTTTGTATTTATGACCCAAATATTAATGAAGAATATGCTCTGCTAGCATATAACTTAAGGAGCTGCATGCATGCATATTCTGACCATGAAAAAAATTCTGAAAATTGTTTGGCTGATAACAAGACGATAGACGATATTTGCAACAACACAGGTCATGTTGGTTTCAAGCACTTGAATGAAAATATCGAAATTAAAGCTCACAAAAGTGCGTGGCTTTCCAATGCAACTATGCAAGTGACAATCCCACAGGACGCCTACCTCGCGCACACTGTCACTGCACACCGTGTGCCTGGCGAATGGAGATGGATCTTCGGTTCAGTTCCAGACCATTCTCCAGATTCCTTCCTCATTCCGGTACTAGCCAGCATGTGAGAGCACTAGAATCATGTACGCGTATTCTGGCAGCATGGCAAAAATAGGTAGGCACCTTTCTGAATCTGGGGAGTAGGAAATATATCTGGAACCGTCCCTTCCTTCTTTTTCGCGACTTCAGTTCAGTAATCCCATCATCACCTGATTAATTAGCCAATCAGGATCCCGCAAGAGATCCAGCAACCCATATACTCCTACTCCTATAGTTTAGTTTCCCATGAATTTCACAGAAATTCCAGCGCAGGGAAAGAACACATCAACACAACCCACCCTGCTGAAGTTCCACAATGTCACTGTCCATTATATTCCAAAAGAGGGAGAACAGACATATGAGTATAAGTTTATTTTTCTCACAATGACTAAAAGGAAGACCTGATATTTTGATGATGGCCGGTTTTACCCTTCAATTAGCGAGCTAATTAAGTTGAGCTAGCCCTGACTATCCTAGTGGAGGAGTTCTTTATATCCAATCCAACAACGAGCCCGCGTCCATGTCGTCGCTCTTATATATAATTAGCCACCTGAACAGAACAGCGTTCCGACGAAACAACAGGTCCATTTTGTATAAATGCATGTCGTGTCCATATATTGACAGTAATGACAGAGGATGTTTCTTGGGCAATTAACAACTGCCCTCATTATTTATATATATGTCATCTGCGTAGAATTTGCTTGCAGTGTGTTTTATTTGTATCGTCTTCGTCGTCCGATCTAGTTAGGAAAGCCGAGCTGATTGCAGTATGTTATATGCGCATGCATGCATAGCCCATTCAACGGTCAAGAGATCTAGCTTTATTTGAACAACCACCAGACCGGATAGCATGAGGGCAGCACAGATTGTTTAACAAAGCGATGGCATCTAGGCAGCAATACAAGCAGATTAAAGGGGATATGAACACAAAAAGCTCTAACAAAGTGTGGATCGGAGTGTAGGCCATGTTTTTGTCAAGTGTCTAGGGTTTAGCAGGACATGTAGTACAGACTGGAGCAAAATTAACTTGGCCTAATTGGCGCGTCAAGTACACTGCTTCTTGGCAATTTGCCCAATCTGCCTGCATCACCCATCCTTTTGACCTCGATCACGAGCTCAGTTTCCCTGCAACCTCCTTTCCAACTGGTGACAGGTGGCCCTGCTGGTTGCTTGTGCCTCTCCCTAACCCTACCTTTTTTGCAAATAATTAAAAAAGGATTGTATTCATGGGGGCATAGATTAATGGAAGCATGCAAAGACATGGAAAGGAGGAGGGTTGGGGAGGGTCAAAAAAGCATCTGTTTGATTGACAGACAAATATATGCGTTGATTATTGGTGTTTGATTTGTTTAAGGGCGCCATCGCGCTCAAGAGACTGAATATATAGTCAAATCTTGGCTCGATTACTGACTGTTTGTGCAGTACCGAACTCGCTATAGTTTATGTGGTGTTTCACATTATCACGCTGGTACAATGTCTTCTACTTCTTGGAGTCCAAGTTGTGGTTTATTAGTGTCGTCTTTCGTGAATCACAACTAAACTGGACGTCTGGACCATTAGCTAGGTAAAATATGATTGAAGTATTTTCTCTGTGAGTGCTGGTCTTGAGGTGAGAATATTCCGAGCAGATACAGATGCATGAGCGAAGTCAATGTGGTTGCATTTGTCAAACATAGGAGACTCGACAAGGTATATGTGAACACACAGCTACTACACTAGCTCAACAATTTATACTTAAAACATTGCCATGCCACCTAGCTACACTCCATCGATTTTCAGATTAATTGTGGAAGTTTTTTATCCTAGGATTTTTTTTTTTGCCAAACAGATCCTTAAACGCAATTTGAAGATATTACTATTGTTTTAGGTAGAAAACCCGTGTCTATGCTGAAAACGGTAGGTGTAACAAATAAGAAAATTGCCAACAGTCTCAAATAAAGTTTGCTACTAACAATCAACAAAAATAACCGTGACCGGCCTGCATCAAAAGTTCTCCGCTACTTCATTCACCATTTCACTGAGTCGTCATGTTTTTCCATATCTCTTTTCCTTTTCTAATATATGTGGAATCTATATGTACTCTCCTCATGAGGCTAACAGATAAATTAGTTTTCAGGCATCTATCACTTTATGTATATATTATATAGCAAAAACCATATGAAAACCTCAAAATGGTGCCCTGACCATCCGTCAAAAAAATACGCTTCCTTCATGTTGAAATATAAAAGAATGTTGGGACTCAAAATTTGTCCCAAAAAATAAGTTATTGTGAGTGCATTGTAATACTATTCTGCATCAATAGTTTTCAACATTAATAATTTTGGTTAGATAGGAAAACCCTTAATTCTTCCTTGATCCTGCTTTTGGTTGCTTGAGCCCTTTAAAGACTATTTTTTTTAATATAAGGAATTAATGTTGATAGGGAAGTTAGATTCAATGTAAAAATCATAAGTCTAAAATTAAGATTTGTTTTAAATCAAAATTCTTTAGTTTTGGCCTATTGCTCTAAATCGCGTAACTATTGACCCCAGGCAAGAGCCTAGGCTTGTCAGTGAATGTGCAGTAGCATATTATTGTTATCGGAAGCATTGAAAGTATGGCATTTCTCCAAGTGAAAACTTGGTCTGCTGAGTGGACGGTCGATGGTGGCGTTTTGGATACCACTCTCTTCTTGAAGATGTCGGTTTGAGAAACCCATAGTTCTAGCTTTATATGGAAACTTTCGTTGGGCAAGTTTGGTGGGTAGACTTAGTGCTCTTATGTTTGCTGGATTGTAGATGTTGTCGGTTGTTTGGTGGGTTGTTGTGCTCTCGGGCGTTGTTATTGCTCGTTCTTGGAGTCACTCTGCTGCTCTTGGACGTCGTTAGGTGGCTTCGTGTGTCGGGTGTATCTTTTCTTTATTTTTTTACTTTCATGGTTCGTAAGCCGGCTTACTCCCTGTAGTTATAATTTTTCTACCCTCTTAATGAAAAAACATGACTTGGCATGTTAGCAAAAAAAAGTAGAATTATATAGTAGCACACTATTTAGAACCCCTTTGGCAGGGCTTCTCCAACGGTTTGTGGTAAAACCTTGTCAAGAGTAAAAAAATTAAACGGTTTCATCCAAGAAGCCACTTAAAAATAGCTAAACAATTGCACTAAAGAGAATAAAATAAGTTCATCCGCTTCTCTTGATTCCCTATTTATTTGGTCTCTCCAAATTTTTTTATTGCCACCGAGAGGTTATTTTGCCAAATGATTTTTCCAAGGGGCTTCAGCTCCAAACAAAAAGCCATTTCAGTAGAGAAATCAATGTTGGAGCCTTAATATACTTAAAAGTAAAACGTTGAGTTTGGCAAGGCTCCAGTTCCTCCCAAAATAACTTCGTCTTAGGCTTCTCCGACGAAATGACTTTTCTGTTGGAGCTGAAGCCCTTTTGGAGAAACATTTGACAAAATCCTTTAGAGAAACATTTGACAAAATGGATTTGTGAGAAATAAGCCTTAAAAGGTAGAGATTTCGGTGATCAATGGCAACCTAATGTCGTTTACTAATGAGTTCATGCATTGAAGGTTTTATATTAGTACTTGAGCTCATTGGTTGATTAAAAGAGACCCCCAACTTCAATTTCTAAAGGTCGGCTTGTGGTTTGATCGAGCTAGCAAGAAGATCAGGTGTTTCCCTAGCTCTAAGTGCCAAAAGGTAAAGAAGGGAACTTAGTTTCCTCTTTGCTAGTTTTAGTCGAGCCGTACTATCAAGAGGGGTTGAGGTGAGTAGCTTGAGTCACTCCATTTCAAGAATTCTCTAACTTTCTAGTGGATCTATGTCCTAAAGCTTAACCACCTTAAAACATGCCAAATCACACTCTCCTTTGTCGAATAAGTCAAAACAAAGCCCTTCGAAAAACTTTACAAAACTCTGTTTGAAAACAGCGCTAAAAACCAAATTTTTATGTACCACCGGCTGTCCGGTGGCGCAAAAACTTAGCGCTGAGGTTGTGTCGTCCGGCTGTGCTTCAATAGCTACCGGACTGTCCGGTGGCTCACCACCAGATTGTCCGGTGCCACCACCGGACGATATAAACTGAGGGCTTCGTTCCCCTTCGTCCCAGGCAAAACAGCCCACCGGACTGTTCGGTGGCTCACCACCGGACTGTCCGGTGCCTCCACCGGACATTATAAACTGAGAGGTTGCTGAGTGGCCTACGTCAAACTCACCACCGGACTGTCCGGTGGGTAACCACCGGACTATCCGGTGGCTCCAAGGCCCTTGGCGCGAAATGAGAATTTGAATTTTATATACCATTGGACTGTCCGGTGGGTACGCAGAAAATCAGGTTGGAGCTCCAAACGGCTAGTTTTGGAGCTCCTCCCTATTTAAAGGCTCCCCCTCCTCTCATTTACTACCTTTGCAACTCAGGAACACTCACATACACTCAAAGGTCACCTACACCACCATTGCACACAAAATCTTGAGCTTTAGGCAAGAGACTTGAAGGGAAGAGAACTCCTTGATTGGGGTTGAATCAAGTGAAACCAAGGCTTGTTACTCTTGGTGATTGCGATCACCTAGACGGCTGCGGTCGTGCCTTCCGCGAGCTCCCGGAGCTTGTGGGAGAAGCGGAGGAAGCCCTTTGCGAAGGGATTGTACCCGGTTCAAGCTCGCCGGTCCGAAGCGGAGAAGAGCTACATCAAGAAGAGAGCACTTGGTCCGCGGATCAAGGGGGTGGCTTGACCTTTGCGAAGGTCACTTTGCCAACCTCAATCCTTGCGAGGGTTGAGGCCGAGATCCTCACGAGGAGCCCGCGAGAGCAAAGCCTTGCGAGGGGCGCCAAACGAGGAGTAGGGGGTAGAAACCGTGTGTCTCCCCGAACCTCGGGAAAAAATCGTCTTGTGACCTCTTGCTCACTTACTTTTCGCATTTAAATTTCCGCATTTTACTTTCCTAGAACTTGCATGCTTGGCTATAGGTTGCAAAACTTTTGAGTGTGTAGTTTGCTAGGAGCACAATCTTAGGCACTAGGGTGAATTGGGACTTTATCGATAGGATTTAATTTCAAGTTTTGAAATTAAAAGTCCAATTCACCCCTCGTCTTGGTCATCTTGATCCTTTCAGGATTCAGTGACAATATAAAAATTAGAGACACTAAATAAATAGAAGACAAGATAAGCTAGATGAAACCAATCCTTTTTCTTCTTATCCCAAGTGTAATGTTTCTATTCTTAATTGGCTTGAAGCCGATGGAGAAGATCTCTTAGAAAACCTGCCACCGCATTTTTTTTTTTGAAAAAAAGGAAGCTTTATTGATCTTAACCAATTACAACAAGATGATACAAAAAATATTAAGATATCTTTCGGTCTCAACACAACTAGAGTGTACACAACAAAGAGAAAAAAGAAAAGAAAAATGACATGACAACATATATCATGTCATAGTAAACTATTGCACAGAACTTAGCCATCAAAACCAATCAATAGCAAAGCAACACTTGGAGATAAGGTTCTCCGATAACAACGTCTTCTAATAGACCACAATACGTTCACACACTAGCGTCGAGATTATCCAAACAATTAAGGCTAGATCTTAGATTTTCACCACTGAGAAAAATTCTCAAAACAATGGCTTCAACAAGACCGTTGCCAGTTATAACCAACTAAGGTCGAACATCAGGATTTCTCTCCAAAACCGAAGAAATTGATACACATGAGTACCACCATATCGGAAATCCCAAATGCCGCCGCCACCCACAAACTGAGTTAGTGCTGCCATATCACTTAGTCTTAGCCGAAAACGATGACCACCTACTCTATGACAGATAAACACTCCTTAGACGAGCAACTCTACGATGATTGAATTGCGACAAGCCAAAGGCACACATCTAACTCCGTGGAATTCATCTAAAGATAGAATGCATCGTGCGAGTAAACGAAGTCACCAATAGTCAATGGGTACTAAGATGTACGTCACTATTATTTGTGATACAAAACTATCGCATGCATCCACCCCTATCAGTCAATCAACTATGGATGTATGCAAACATATATGTCTAGGTTTTGACTCGAGATTTACTGCCCTTGACTGTGTTTGGTTCACTTAATATCCCATCAGGATGTATAGATTAAATATATGTCTAGATACATCCCGTACAATAGGATTTTAGGTGAACCAAACACCACCGTGCTAAGCTACTTTGACTCAATGGTCGGACTGGTTGTTCGTTCAATTTCCGTCACTGAGATGACCGAGAGGCTCAGAGGGGGCGAGTAGGCTTTTGCAAGTCTCCCCAGCAGACCATCCTCAACCTTATTGTTTAAAACGATTGCCTATCCACTATTCTAACTATTTTACTCTCTATCTACAATAGCGCTGTATAGCCAGTCTTTTAGTCAATCCCGCTGGAATAGCCTCAACGTGCCCTCTCGAGCATCACATCAACGCCAGGTGTTTTGGTCGACATGACTTGAGATCGGGAGAGGCACCGCGTACGTGACGGACACATGCATTGCATGCATCCAGCCATCCAGGTATGTACGATGCATCTGCTGCAGCCTGCATGGCATTACAGGTTACTGTATCACTGTGCGTACATGAACTTGACCGTCAGCCAGAGGCCCAAGCAGCACCCATCCAAATTGTCCAATCAGCGCACGATCGATTGATCAGATAGGCTGGCTGGCTACAGCATAGCTAGCAGCGGCACCCACTCGGGTCACGCCACATGTCGGCGGTGGATGACGTGGCGCCGCCTGTCCGTCCGCTCCAGTCTGGCTTATCACCTGGTTTGGCGACCTATACGGCCTATTAATTGAATGCGATTGTGACCGTGACTGTCACGCTCGTGCATTGCAGTGTGCGAGAACTCGGCCGTACAGATGAAAGACGTCAAGAGACTATGCAGAGAGGACAGATGCTGTAGAGGGTACGTACTTGTTACAGCTCATGTCGTCTGATCTGATCTTGTAGAAGAGCTGCTATTTTGGAATGTTTGGATCCCTTTAAGCTGTAGTGGTGGACTAGGGCTCTGCATACATGCTGGATTTTAGAATCTATAGATTTCTCAAGCTGGGTTTTGGTCCATACATGCCATCGGATTTTGGAAGCTAAAGTATTGGATTATTGAGTCTGGAATCCAAAGGAATCCGTTGTGGAATCTGATAGCTAGCTTCCATACGCAGCTTTTTTGAGTGCATGAGTTGTTATGCTGCCATAATCTAGATTGTTTGGATGATATACTCCTTCAATCTTAATTAATAGATCGTTTGATTTTTTGACACCAGATCGGTACTTACTGGTCTTATTCAAAAATTATCGTAATTGTTATTTATTTTTATTATCATTTAGTTTAACATATAACATACTTAAACTATGATTTTGATTTTTCTTCATTTTTTGGCAATTCTTTTGAGTAAGACAAGTTATTAAAATTTGTACCCCAACTATCTTTTTTATGAACTAAATATTATATTAAAAAAGGCAAAGTCCATTTCACAACCCTATACTATTCAAGTTATCAGATTTTCAACTCTGAATTACGAAACCAGACAATGAGCACCTTGAAGTATAAAAAACCAGACAAACATGGACCTTGAGCTAGTTTTGAATGCAATTTTCTATTTTTTTTTGAAAAGATCATGTTGGCGTACTGGGGGACCCATACCCCAGAGACGTGTACATAGAGCCTCCCCCGAGTTGAGAACAGTCGCTCTGTATCCTAACAATACGGATCACCTGCCAGCGGGGCCCACCGGAGACCGTGGGTCATGCTGGAGGACCTCACCGAAGGGAGGCAGCATGTGTCCGGGGTTAAGCCCCAGGCACATGGACGCGCCAAGACCGCCTAGCCCCGGGGGTTGGTTCCTTCCAGAGGAAGGAATCCGCTCCCGACTACATTAAATGCAGTACGTTTTTCCAAGCCGAGAAGTACGCCTGCACGTCGCCTAGACGTGCAGGTCTCATCATGATCACACCAAACGGGATGGCATGCCGCCCGTTCAAACCGGAGACGTGGGATGCAACAGTACGTCCCACGTCGTACAGTGCAACATGGACGCCGTACACGGTCACTGTGCGGCAGGAACGTGACACTCCGACCAGAGTGTCACAGTGAAGACTTTATCAAGACCATACCTAGGACGGTGATTATGAAAACCACCACTGTAGCACTGTGTTACCAACTCTGTACTACCACTCTATCCCTTGGTCTATAAAAGGAAGGAGTGTGCACCTAGAGAAGAGATCGACCACCGGTACCCAACACTACCACATACACTCCTACTTCCTCACACTGAGCACTTCCACCCATGCCTGGAGGCTAGTCCCCAGGTTGTACCTTGTGTTCTTCACCCATATACTAGATGTTCCCCTAGAGGACGTAGGTTGTTACACCATACCGGTGGCCCGAACCTCTCTAGCCATTGTTCTTCACCCACGCTCTCGCAGTAGAGCTTAGCGGTAGCGTCCACGTGCCTACGCTCCTTCATACTAGCGGGATACATGTGCGGTATCTCAGTGTCGAGAACGTCGACAGATCAAATCTTATTTATTCTCTAAAATTTCATAATTAATTTATTTTAAATTACAAAAAAAATCTATATGCTTGTGATATATTTAAATCATTTTGATCTTTATATTTGTATGTCTATTGTTTGTTGCTCCAAATAACTAATGAGAAATATGAAAAAATAAATTGCATATAACATTGAGCAAAGAATTATTAGATAGATTGTATTTCCAAAAAAAATATGTTATAAGTTTCGTTATTTTTCTAATTTAAAATTAATTAACTATAAATTTATATAGATAAATAAGTTGTTAGTATTTTTTTAAAAATAGAAACCTACCTTCAAAATCAGCTAGAGGTCCAACTTCGTTTGATTTCTAAGGGCCTGTTTGGGAGTAAAGTATTTAAAGCCACAATATTTCAATACCGTGGTCTACCAATTGCAATGACACAACCATAGTAACCATAGGTGTTTGGGAATACAATATGGTTCTAAAGTATTTGACTTCACCTCCTTCAACAAAAAAATTGGTCCAGACCAAAGTTTCCAATACCCAAAAAATACTGTAGTATTGACAATACTATAGTTTTGGATACTCAGATTTGCTAAACACCTTTTTACTCCAATACCATGGTTTACTTCAATACCATAGTATTTTTTACAATACTTAAAAAAGACATAGTTCCCAAACAAGGCCTAATAGTTCGAGGTGCTTGATGTTCGGTTTTGTAGTCTAGAGTTGAAAATCGAATGACTTAGATAGTTTGAGGTTATGACATAGACTTTTTCCTATTAAAAAGTTCAACTAGTAGCTAGACAACTGGTTAGACCAGTGCAACGGTGAACTAGAAATTTGACTGGCCCGATATCCGATCCGACTTGTCGTTCTATGCTAGTATTTCTTCGTGAACGTGGAAAGCACGCTTTTTATTACGAGGAAAGCATATCAAATACAATAATCTCGGTAAGTTAAGGCTTACCAAGACAACATCACACCAATCAAAGATTTTAACTAACGTATCTATACTATAAAGAGCCAGTTAATCAAAAAATCTTTTTTACCTCAACAAATTTAAACCCACCTAGACCTATAAACCTACTGTGTCCCCACACAGGCCCACAAAAAACGCGGCGGGCGGAACAGAACGCTAGAACGGCGGTTCCTGCCGTACGAATCGATCCTCAAGCGTAACCTCCCCTCGTTTTTTTCTCACCAAATTTTTACCCACCGGTAGATACAAAATCATACACAATCTCATCCTAATTGCTACTAGATCAGATCTGGCCCAATAATAAACGAAATACATGATCGATCGGAAGATCCACGCTAGGCAACGAAAATCTTGGCCCAATAAAAAAAACGTCGGACAATTAACGTTGACCCAAAAACAGAACTCACAAATATGTTGTACAAAGGATACTAGGCACATTCATACATCAAATCGGAAGAGTTTAATACCAAATCGCTCAAAAAATACAGAATGAACCTATTAATAATAGTCAACATGCTCATCAAATCAGTAAGAAAAGGAGAGGACGGGAAAGCAACAACACAAAATTTGACCGCATGGTGGCGGCGAGGTAGAAGGAGAGAGGGAGGCCGGCAGGTCGCGGGGCACCGGCGGATCCAGCCGCCGCAAGGACAGTAGCGGCGGCGAGAGCCATGGAGAAGGCCCGACCGGAGAGGGAGGGAGCGCCTGGTTGGAGGTGGCAGGCTCGCGGGGCGCCGGCAAATCCGGCCGCCACGAGGATGGCGTGGTGGTGGCCTGGCGGCGGCGAGCCTTGGAGAAGGCCGTACCGGAGCAGGAGGGAGCGGCGGCAGCGAGGCAAAGTTGGGAGGAGAGAGGAAGCCGGCAGGCCGGGCACCGGGAGGCGAGGTGGGAGGAGAGAGGAAGGCGGCAGGCCGGCAGGTCGCGGGGCACCGGCGGATCCGGCCGCGCAAGGACGGTAGCGGCGGCGAGAGCCTCATAGAAGGCTCGACCGGAGCGGGGGCGCCAGCAAAACCGGCCGCCACGAGGACGGCGTCGTGGTGGTGGCTTGGCGGCGGCGAGCCTTGGAGAAGGAGGGAGCGGCGGCGGCGAGGCGAGGTGGTAGGAGAGGAAGGCGGAGAAGGCCAGACCGGAGCGGAAGGGAGCAGCGGCGGCGAGGTGGGAGGAGAGAGGAAGGCGGCAGGCCGCTTGGGTGTCGGCGGCACTGCCGAGTGGGTGACTGGTTGTGGAATTTTTTTAGGGTTTGTTTATATGTCAAGCCGACCGAGAGGAAGCGCAAGGATTGTTGGGCCGGAAACTGTTTGGGCCGAACCGATTTAGTTGAAGCTCTTTTTAAGGGACAATGGTAGGTTTGGATATATTTATCTTATGTATTTCCATGTGTTATTCAGTATTAACTATGAATCGAATGCTGCCTGAAATTTGGTCGTGTTTAGTAGAGTTTGCGTGCGGAGAAATTTCTTTTCTCATAGGATAGAAAATAGAGTTAAATTTTCTAAAAAGGGTTATATTTCGAAACTAGAAAAGATCAAGAAAAAAAGGAAACTATAAAAGATCTCCACTATATCATGTAAGGAAAAAATATACAGTGGCGAGTTTTTCTAATATCATTTCCTATCTATTAATTCATTCATTCTCTTTCCCTTCCCTCCTTCCTTAATTGCCCAGCCATTCATCTCTTTGTTTTCCATCGACTCGTTTTGCTCTTCACACAATCCACGTATGCCTGTCAAATATATACTTTTCTCTTCATGCAATCCATGGATGCTTCACGGTTCACGGTGTGCGTGTTATACGTACATACTACCAAGAAAAAGTCATGCTCGTTGCTCTCTTTCGCTGGGCTCATGCTCATTGACTCTCTTCCTTAATGTGACGGCCGCCTCACCCGCTGGCTCGCTCGAGCCATCGATGAGAAGAGAGAAGCGGTGGGCGGAGTGAGAAAGGGCGCAAGGGTTTCGGGGCCGTTTGTTGTTGTGTTGATTACACGGCTCATATCAAAAGCGGTGATTGACGGGCCGGCGGGCACTGCTTTTGCAACCCAGGTCCAGGCTACGGCCTGAGCGCGCGGGGGACGTGGCCATGGGCCATTTTGGGCCGGTTCCGGCTGCAGAACAGGCATCCCTGTTTTTTCAGAATATATCTTTTTAATTCATATATATTTTTTAATCTAAGAATAAGATAATGAATTCAGATTAGATTCCCGCTGACACAAAATAATTGTGAACCAAATTCAATATTCATATAGATTTAAAAATTACCTATGATATCCTTTCTATGGCCACGTGCGGGACGCACGTGCATTTTTCCTAGTATCTTAGACTTGCGACTCTAGCAAGGACAACCGATGCTAAACAACAAACTCACGAACAAAGAACCGACACGCGTGGCCACGGAGACCACGCACATTCCTGAAGAAAACAAATCAGTGAATCCTAAGCGATTGAGTGCCTACATACACGGGGCTTTAGATCACCGCCGCCGCAACTGCAGCGGGGATGTCTCGGCCTCCTTCCGTTCCATGCCAGGGAAGAGCTCCAAGAGCGCAGAGAACTTGGATTCCGAGACCGACTCTAGAAGGACCTATGGTAAGCGACGACGGCATCAACGCCACTTAATCAAAGCATTATGCGCCTATACTTCGGCATTTGAGGCCCTGATGATAACTCTTAGAGTAGCTCTAATGTAGTTGCTAAGGAGGTGCTTAAGGGGAGAGAAAGGAGAGAATTGGGTGCTATTGATGAGAGGGTGGATGCTAACTTAGCAAGTCAACAAGGAATCTGGTGTTTGTTTTGGCACATGGTGCAGACATTAAAGAAGTAATATTTTTTCTTTCTCACTCTCTTTCCGCCTACTATCCTTGGTGTTGATTGGGAGAATTGAATATATTTTATCACGTGTGGGTCTTAGTATAGCATGCATGAGCTATGGAACTGTATATATATTGAAGCATATTTTTCTTAGGAGCTTAGCAGTTCATGACATGCGACCCTTTGCAACTTGTATCAACAATACATTGGCGTTGCCCTTAATATATTTGGTATAGGTACCGCCATGCACTTTAGTTAGGCAGCTGTAGTACGTACGCGGCGGACGCTGAGAGGCACATCGAGAGATGTACGCGTACGCGGCCGGCGACTATTGGGGTCACGCGGGCGGGCGGGCGGGCGAAGGCATGCATGCCGCACACAGTTTTTACCCCCCGCCGGCCGGCTTTATCTCCTTTTCATGTGCATGGCATATGGAGCCATCCATCGACCAGCCATGGAATAAATGGATGGAGACGGCCAGCTGCCGGCATGCCCGCACGTACGCCGTACGCGCTGGCCTGGAACAGCCGAGAGCGCCCCGTTCCCGATCATCCGATCCATCCCGCCTCGATCTATCGCCCGCCCGTGAGTGCCTGAGTGGTCTCTCGCGCGCAGCTTTGCGTGCGTGCGTGCACGCGGAGACGACGGACGGACGACACGGCGGCGGACCCCCGGCCCGGCGATGGGACGGGGCGTACGGCCGTCGTGTAAATCCATGGCGGCCGCCTGGCCAGCAGCTTTGCATTGCCCTTGCCCCGGAGGACACACAGCCGCCGCGCCGCTCCCTCGCGCGCGCTGGCTAGCTGCCGCCTATCTAGGGCGACCAACAGGATTCCCACTGGTCGCCGATCTCGTCGGGCGTCCCCCGGCCCTAGTAGTCTTCTCTTCCCTGCTTTTGCAGCAAGCGGCGTTGGTTGTTTACGGGGGCCGAGGAGGAGAGCGCAGCAGGCAGAAAGCGCGGGAGCTTTTTTGACGCTTCCACGCGCCTTTGGATTTGCGGCCGGGTGTATTTCAATCGCATGTGTGGGAGGGAGTATCTTTATTACTCCCTACTCCGTCCAAAAAAAATGAAATCCTAATTTTGTCCTAAGTCAAACGATTGTAAGTTTGACTAAATTTATAAAAAAATATATCAACATTTATGATATCAAATATGTATGATATGAAAATATATTCCAACAAGAATCTAATGATACTAATTTGATAGTATAAAATTTAATATATTTTGATATAAATTTGGTCAAAGTTACGATGATTTGACTTAGGACAAGGTTAGGATTTTATTCTTTTGTGGATGGAGGGAGTACTAAGGAGTAGGCCCAACTAACTAACTCCGACTAATTAACCAGGAGACTCGCACCAGATCGAAGATTAATTAGCATAGCAGCTAACCCTCTCGCACACGGCTGGATATATATAACTGGATTTCATACTAGCAGTGGTTGCTACTCGGGTAGCGGTCGATCGAGTTCATACAGGACATTTCCTTGCATACCGCAGACGGAAAACTCTATCTCCACGCTCGGACCAGCGCATGCAACTTTTTTTTTTTCAAACACATTTTTTTTATTAATAACTTGTGTGCACATAAGTTTTTGCTACGCAATGTCGCCTTTTAAGAATAAGTTTTGAGTAGGTATTTGAGCCGTTCAAATTGAATTGGGTACCAATATCAAATCAGCAGGTCAGTATTTGAATGCTCTGGAGTAATACAGAATACCACCTCCGTTCATGTCATTTCTAACTTTTTTCCACAACTTCAATCATTTATCTTATTTAAAAAAAATTATTGAAACATATAACAACATAACTCATACACACACTCAAACTATCTTTAGTGATAAAACAAATCACAATAAAAATAAATAATAATTTGCGAATTTTATGAATAAAATGAGTGATTAAAGCTGGAATATAATTGTCCAAAATACGGATGGCCAGGCTAGCTCTGACCTGGGAGAGAGCTGCTGCGTCTTGAATCGTGAGGTTTGGCAAGTCGTGCTGCAGCCGGCCGGCCTCAAGTCATCTTCTATCATCTGTCCAGTCCTCTGACAACATTGCGGACTCGTGGCTGCATTATTGCCAGGAAAGAGTTCCTAAACCAACACGTAAAGGCCTTTGACACAACGACGGTTCTTCTGGTTAACCCTGGACGCAATGGAAAGAGCGGAATGATTGAGTTTTCAATGCAAATCCCTGCGTCATACTGTAAGGCTGGCGGAAAGGAGACGATCAAAGACTGAAGGTGATGCGTGGGCATCGTGGGCTGTTGCGGGTGTCGAGCCTCCTTGGTGCTTTGTTGCTAGGTCGCCAAACCTTTTTCACACAAATTATTAATGCCCTGTTTAGAATGTGGGAATTCTTCTTCTTTTCGGTGTTTTTCTATAAAATTTTTGTAAAATTTCTGTGAAATTTCTGCATTCCAAACAGATCCTAACCTTTAATTCGTTCTCGTTTCTTTGGCCCCACATGCACCGTGGGCAAGCTCTAAAAATTAAAGAACAACCACATCCTAGTATTTTATTCTGCACGATCCGCATTTGTTAACCCTGCTAATTTAGTCTATTACTACCAGAAAATTGGACATAATTACCAATTGTGAACCCTCTTCATTAGCAGATCTGCCACTAGTGCATGGAATACGACACTAATAGTATCCTCAGTCAGGCATTATTAATATAGTTACATGGTCTGGTACTAAAGTAAAGCGAGAGGTAGAAGAAGGTTCGAGCATAGGTTAATGTTCTGAAATTTTGTTTTAACTAAAAATTGACTTTTATATTTTTTTATAAATTTAGAATCAGAATACGTCAAAAACCAGATCGGAAAATGCTTCCCGTACTGGACCGAAAACGGGAAACTTTCCCAAAATTCGGTGCTTTCCGGTCAGGAAAGCGAACCCTGGATGAGACACAATGAGCCAGCAAGTATTGGGCCAGGGGCTTATGCGGGATGGGGATGACACGCATGAAGCCATCCTAATAAGTGTCAAAAACAGGGTGACGTGGATAGAGACCGCCTCAAAATGACACCAAAACTTGTATGTGGGGATTATCTGTAATACACGACATTATCAAAAGAGGTAAAATAGGCTTCATTTATATTGTCAATTTTTCTATGATGAATAGTATTTTAGCTTGTGTGATCTACATGTCCCAGTACTAAAACAAGCCGAGCTGAGAGGAGGAAGAGTCGACTGGCCCGGAGATATGGACACATCGAGCGGGCAGGGCCGGGGGTGTAGTATGCTAGGGCTTGGGGCTGACATGGAGCTATCGTACGTGTCAAAAACCAGGGTGACGTGGATGGTGACAGGTCAAAACCACGCAAAAAAAAAAAAAGATCGGAAGCTACTATAATACAGGCTAAAGTGGATTTTACTTATAGAGTAATTTTTTTGACGAGTAGTTCTATGACAGTCGTGCATATATCACTATCACCTTTGAATAGCATAATGCTAGTGTCACCCGCACACCTATGTACCATTTATATTTCAAATTTCACTGTGTCTACGGTGCGTGTATATTATTTGTGTACATCCATTTTACCATTTACACGACCTCCTAGTGACACCAATCTATCGTGCCACAACTATTTATCAGTACACAGCATATAGCAAAGTTCCAAACATACCGGAGGCATGTCTGTCAGAAGGCACTGTGGCACAATATCAGCGCTGCTAATGAGGGTAATCATGGTCAAAACCATGGCCTACGCCAAATGGCCTCGTCAGCCTTGCGGCGGAGGACAAGGGGATGCCTCTTCAGTACACTGTGTGAGCCCCGGCCGTGCTGCTGACACGCTCCTTGTCCCCAACTCCCCACGCCCGGGCTCGGCCCGTCAGTCGCTGACATGCATGCATGGATGGGGGCGATGTCAGCCACAGTACATCCTCCTCTATCTGTCTACTTTTTTTTGTCCAAAAAACTTATCACGTGCCTTGATTTCAGTGCACAAAAAACCGCTCGTTCTATTCAAAAAATATTCACAAACATAATTGTCAAAAAATAAATAAAATTTTTAAATATTTTTTGAATAGGACGAATGACTTACCGTAAACGGAAATCGAAATAGGCGACGAGTATTTTGAAACGAAGGGAGTACCAGTTGTCTTGGGAACCGCGCACAAGAGAGACAGGGAGCACAGTGGCCATGGCGGATGGAAGACAAAGATCACTGTAACGGATGGACTGATAGACCGATGGCGACGGGTGCAGTGAGAGAGAGAGAGAGCGGCATGCGAGAGGTAGGCGACGAGCGGTAGGAAAATTGGCGTGGTTTTAAGGATGGCGACTGTACCGGCATGGCGGATTGGCGGCATGCAATGCACGCACGGCGTCTGCGTTCTGCGGCTGCCCGCCGGCCCGGCTGTCCGGCCGGTGATCTCGTCGAGTCGTCGTCCGTGGCGCTTGGCGGCTAGCTCCGCCGCCGTGGCCATCGGCCCGAGGCTCGGCAACTTTTCCCGTCGTCGCCCGCCCGGCCGGACCCCTGCTGCTGCTGACACCCGCGCGGGCGGCAGAGCCACTTGCCTGCACGCGCGGGGCCGGCCGGCCGGCCGGCGGCCGGCGCGTCGTCGTGGACCGCCGGACGCTGCACGAACTCATCTTCACGTGCCCTTGCCGCCTGCTGCGCCCCGTGCTCGTGTCTTCTTTTCCCTCTCCCCGCGAGCAGGTAGATGAAGATTTCGTCGTGGATGGCAGTGTGCCCTAGCACTAGCAGCTGCTTGTACTTGGCCAGGGGATGTGTGCCTCTTGGGACCGGGAGTGTGTGGAGGCGTTTCTTTTGCCACAAAGGTCGGTTAACTCCAGTCCAGTATGACATTTTTACTGCAAAATCTATCTCAAATCAAAGAGTTCTATGTTATACAGTGGATAACGGTGCACTTCATGAGTTTTTACATATGGCTTTACATGCTAGATCGAGCCTATCAACCCGGCCATACTTTTGCATGGACAGGTAGTACTATTTCAAGGGATAGCACAATACTCATATCAATATATTTATTTTTATCTAAATAATTGCGGTAGACTACTTCAGTTAACAATTATTCTACACTATTATCATCTTTTTATTCCCTATGCAACTAACGTATCTCCTTGTGTGGTTTAGGTAAAAACCGTAGCTTGAGCTATGCACTTGACATGGAAGTGATACTACGCTAATCTCTGCCTAATATTAAAGAGAATAAGGTTTCTTGATCCGTCATTTCACAAACATGATATGTGGAACCAACCATACACATGTGACTCCAATTCGGATGGCAGCAGCAGCCCACTCGAAAACGGACGCTCCGGTTGCATACGGATTCCGTTTTCGACGTTCTATATATCAATGGAAAGCTAAAATGATAATATTTCCAAATCAATTAACATAACCGTAAAATTCTCTTGCAGTCAATAGGAATCATCGAAACAGGCCATACACCTACGACTCCAATTCGGACGGCAGGAGCAGTTCACGCGAAAAGAGACGCTCCGGTCGCATACAGATTCCGTTTTCGACGTTCTATATATTAATGGAAAGCTAAAATGATAGTATTTTCAACCCAACTGACATCACCGTAAAATTCACTTGCAGTCAACGGTAATCATTGAAACAATATGACGTGTAATTTATTCACGAATCTGATTTGGACTACAGGCAGAGCCCACACGAAAACGGACATTCCGGTCGCATACGTACTCTGTTTTTTTTTACATTCTATATATGGATGGAAAGCTAAAATTGTAATCTTCCAACCCAACTAACATTACTGTAAAATTCGCTGGCAATCAATGGAAATCATCGGACAATATGATGTGGTATTTATTCGTGAGCACAATTTGGACTACAGCCGGAGCCCACAGGCGTCCGGGTAAAAAAAAACTCCGTCTTTTATGTTCTATATATATCAAAAGATATTGATAGCACCTTACAACTCGCTCGTAATCAATAGAAAAAGGTCGAACGAGGCTCAATCTTATATGTATTTGATCTAAATGTGTTTAAGAATTTTTTCTTCCGTTGCAACGCACGGACATTTTGCTAGTAGTTTCCTACATACGATGGCACACATCGTGCGTACTGTGCGGCAAACATCCGGAGAATGACTAATATTTGGAATAAACTTTGAATGACAAGGTATTTATCTTTTAAGACAACATCATAAGTACATGCATGGCAACGGCATGCATGGACATGACATGGACGTGTGAACCTTTACCGAGTAGGGTTCAAAAAAAATCCTTATTAGACGGACTCTAGCATTTCGTCTATCCCAATGCCTGTATTCGAACTTCACTTAGTGTACATATCTACGATGTCATTTTCATACTATGTACGATCATACAGACGATTTGGTGGACTTAGTCTACCTGCTAGCAGATGATAAGCGTTTTGGGGACCCAGGAAGACCAAAACTAAAATAGTGGTGGCATCTATATCTCATAATGGCATACTAGTAATTTATATGTAAATTAGGGAATTATTTTAAATTTTATTTCGAACAATAAATAATGATATGCAAATTTAGAGGATATTTTAATTGATATTTCATAACGGTATGGTAAGTAATATATGTTTAAATTTAGGGGTTACTTTAATTCATCCTTCGCAACGATATATTAGTATTTAGTATGCATATTTCGATGTCTATTTTCAATTCATGTTTAATCATCGCATGGTGGAGAATTTATATGTAAATTAGGGGTTACATCTTTCAGAATGACATGATATGTAATTTATATGTAAATTTAGAGGTGACTTTAATCCATGCTTCACAATAGCATGCTGGACATTTTTATGTAAATTTTGGGATTACTTTAGTTGATATGTTCTAATGTCACAGTGAATAATTCATATGCAAATTTAGAATATTATTAGAATGTTATTTTAATTTTTCTATAATAACATGGTGGCTACTTTTTTTTTTTATAAAAAATAATAGATATAGTGGCTAGTTGTCCGGCACATGGCTAAATGTTTCTGTTTTTTTAGAGTTTTTTTATAATTAAAAATTTTTAGCTTGTTTTGTAGGTAATATTTTTGAACTTTTAATTAATAATAGTAAGAAGATAAGACATGGTACCTATGTGCCTTATTTATACCAGTATCCAATAATCCAAGCAACCTCCACTCCATCGTGTGGCGGCTGCAGTGTCCACGAATGTCTTTGACCTTTTGGGGCCGACAAGAGATCTTTGGTGGCGTGAGAAAGCCAGATTTGTTCGTACCCATTTTTGTGTTCCCGCCTACAGTCTGCATATGCAAACGGCAGTTCCTACGCTTTGCAATATGCAAACCAAGGCCGGACGAACAGTGCTCTGCAGCTCGCTCCACTTGTGGTAGATTGCTCACCAGATCAGGAATGACTGTGCGGTGATTTTTTTGGTACGTGCTGGAAGAACCGGCCGGAACATTTGCAGCAAAAATAATGAGCGCTGCACGGGTGGCGCCATGCTCCCCCCCATGCATGGGACAGTGAGGTGGGCCAGAGGTGAACCACTGCACTGGTACTATCTTGTCTTGAACAACACCTTTATCCGGCCGGCTGACTGAGACGACCGAGTACGGTAGTGTCCCTACGATCCATGTCAGCTGTTTCAGGGGGGCAACAGTGTATGAACATGATCGGCCGACGTGATGGACAGCGGCAAATAAAAAGCTTCATCAGGTGGAGCCGGTACATACTGTGCAGTGCTGGACTGGACGGCGGAGCTGGAGCACAGCAGGAAGGCAGCGGCCATGCAGTGCACACGCATCAAAGGCGATCGATGCGATACACGTCCTATTGCGCATAGTACACAGCCCCCGTGGGTCACGCCACGCACATCGATCAGGATAGCTCCCGGCCGGCCCGGTGCATGCATGCGCCGCCGAGCCATGCATGGGACGTGTGAGAACGCGCGCGGTCGTCCATCCATCGGTTTCTTGGGGGCAACCTTCCTTCCCGATATACGTGCAGGATCGGAGCAGGGCCTGCAGATGCTCGCGCTTCGCTTGGACGACCAGGGGCACTGTAACGGTAATTTATCGTTTTTTTTTTACAGAGAGAAAGAGTGGCGTGTAGGTGTGCACGTTCGCATGCATGCATGGAGTGCTCCTCATCCCGCTCTCAAAATGCGCACGATAATTTTGCACTAAAACTAACAAGAAGTTATACGAATATATAAAAAAACCTGCGTCCTGTTGACCTAACGAGTCGGCATTAATTTACCAAACCATGTAATTATTCAACTAAAACCTTATATATAGCAGTAGCAGTACAGCGATGATCACCTGATGATCTCACTGTCCATGTGTCCAATCATGCATGCTGGACTGGACATGCTCTAGGCCTGCCCTTGCTTTGATAACCTGCACCTCAGTCATAGTTTAGAAATTATAATCGACAGGGTAGCAGCTGAAGAGAAGTGATCAGCATCATCGTAGTACGCATACGTGTCTTGTGTCGCAGGTGCTGTCCGGGCCGGCCATACCCTGCTTCTTCCGGCCTTCCACCATTACCAGCTCATAAAGCCAATCATGCCGCCGGCCGGAGGCTCCATACGGCGCGGCGCCGAGGATCCTAACCACTCGTAGTGCCCACCAACATACGGCTCATAACCAACGTTTTATTAATTAAACTGCAGGTAATAATAACCAATCAATGTTTTAAACCACTGCAGGCTAAAATTTAGCGGCGTTCTCAAAGTCCACAAAGACGTATAAAGCGAGATATGATAGCTAGTATCTGTTTCATTTAACGATTTCATTAAACAATAGAAAAAACAATTAGTTAGTACTAGTTCATCAACCTGTGCTCTCATAGGGTTAGAGTTTTATTAGAAAATATAGAGGTGGTTATTTTAATTCTTCTTTGATAATGACGCTGTGGGTGAATGTGAAATTTTGGAAATTATTTTAATTTATCTTTAATGATTACATATTGGTTAATTTTTTATACATATTAAGAGGGTTATTTTAATTCAGATTTTATAGTGGTATGATGGTTATTTTTATATAAATTTATGGTGCTATTTTATTTCATCTTTTATAATGGCATGGTGGGTAATTTTTTAGAAAACATAATAGATCTAATGGATACTATTATTAGAGCTACATGATGGACGGCCATATGTTTTTTATTTTTGTAAAAATTTCTAAAATTTATCTTTTTTATTAGCATGTCTGGTGAGAATTAACGTGGATGCTGCAAAAGAAGCCTCCAATTATTAATATTAACACTAGTCCATCAACCCATGCTCTCGCACGGGTTCGAGTTTTAGAAGATATAGATTTACTTCTTAGTAATATTAAAAGTGATTATTTTAATTTTTTTTCATAATGGTCTTCTGGATAATTTACATGCAAATTTAGAAATTATTTTAATTTATTTCTTATGATGGAATATTGGATAATTTATATGCAGATTTAAAGCTTATTTTAATTCATCTTTTTATAATAGCGTGGTGTATAATATATATCCAAATTTAGGAGGTTATTTAATTCATATTTGATAGAGCATTGGGTGGACAATTCTTATGCAAATTCAGGGGGTTGTTTTAATTTGTATTTCGTAGTGGCATGGTGGGTAACTTTTATGTAAATTTAGGGGGTTGTTTTATTTCATCTTTCCTAATGCAATGGTAGGTAATTTTTATATAAATTTAGGGGTTGTTATATCTCATCTTTCGTAATGTCATGGTGGATAATTTTTTTAGAAAATATAATAGATTGATTTAATGGCCAGTATTATTAGACCTACATGATGGATGGCTAGATGTTCCTGGTTTTTATGAGAATTTTTAGGATTTATCTTTTTTTCTTAGTGCGCCTGGTGAGGATTAATGTGGAGGCTCCAAAAGAAACAATCAATTAGTAATAGTAAGATAGGTATAAACATGCAACCATTTAAATTTATAAACATAACTACTCAAATATATGCATGCCTATTCCTAGCTCTAAGACAACATGTGTCTTTAGCTCAAGTCGTTCAATCATTCAACAACGTACTCATAATTATAATTAACATTCATGTTCATTCATCATTATTAACTCAACAATAATTTAGTGGTCCATTAATAACATTGTTTATTAAACAAAGAACATAATAGATAAACCTAGGCCTTAGTCATTTAGAGCAAAAATGAATATTTGCCTTGATTAGAGTTAGCATCTGTAAAAATATTTCTTGGCTGAGCTAAATAGAGATTTTTAATGTAGCTATTACCACATGAGCGAAACATCGTAGTGGTAAAGCCTTCTGAAGATACTACATCGAATTGAAACTACACCAGGATATTTGGATCCATTCTCATATAAAATGAATAAAGGCGGACTTGGCCATGTATGATCTGCACGGGGCTCTTCCACTCTCTCTCTCTCTCCCCCTCTCTCTCTCTATCTATCTATCTATCTATCTATCTATCTATCTATCTATAACTACTCCCTACGTTTCAAAGTACATGTTCTGTGGTTTTGTTCTAAGTTGAATTCCTCTAGCAGCTTATTGACCAATACAGAATAATTACACAGATATGTACAACATCAAACTACTTTCACCAAATGATCCAATATATATTGGTTGTGTATTTATTTTTATTTGCAACATATTTTAATATATTTTCAATAAATTTAGTCAAAGTTATATAAATTTGATTTATGGCAAAGATTGAAACGAGAATGTGCTATAACTCATTAAGAATTGAAGTGGTGATGCAACCAATCGCACCATGAAACATCGATCACACGTTTGAATAATCCTGATCAGATACAGTGCGTGGAGGCATGCACAAAGAGCGGGCAGGGGTTCATCATTCGGATGCAGTTCCCCCTCCACTTATCAAGAACTCTCCTTAAACAAAGGCTTGCATGCATGCATGGCCCTTCGATGTCCCGCGCAATCGATCGGTCCCTGACTCCCTGTTTACTAGTACCCTGTGTCTTAGTCTACACTACTGCAGGCTGCAGCTAATCTCTCTCTCGCTCCCTCTCCTGAGCTTTGTGCTAAGGATAATTACTATAATTCGGATGCAGCTAATCTAGGAAGGTACAGATTTAGGCGTATGTTAATAATAACTATAACGTCCAAAAAAGTTGCTCACCTTTAGAATTGTCCAAACCAATAATATAACCAACTAGCACAGCAAACAATAATCAAAGCCATGCATGACAGCCATGTACGTGTCTACTTCCCATCTTTACCTCGCCACTACCTCTCAACCTCTGAGGTTTAGAAACGTGTCTACTTGAAAGTGCATCTTTAGTTCATTTGCACATGCACGCTAATGTACTCTCTCTGTTTACAAATGTATAACACGATTGACTCTTTTTCATAACTTCAATCATTTGTATTATTTAAAAATTCATAATTTATCATTTATTTTTTGTGATTTATTTTATCACTAAATTTAGTTTGGCTATGAGTTATATTTTTACACGTTTGAATAAATTTTTTAAATAAGATGAATGATTGATTTTTTTAAAAAAAAAATCAAACGCGTCGTACATTTGTGAATGGAACTAGTATATATATATATAAAGAGTTTTATCTACATGCGCATGTAGCTACACTCACATTCAATAAACCAATAAGAGTATGTTCGCATACTCATTTATCAGTTTGAGTATGTTCACATACTTATTTTAAGATACCTCAAATGTCATCACCCGAAAAAATTACGAAACAGCCCCTCTTTTTAATATATTATGATAATACCTTCATATTAGTACATATAACGGGGTATGTCCATATACCTCAGGTATACTCACATACCTCGTGTACATACCACCACGGATGGTCTAGTATCATTGCATACTCCGTGTACATACTTTCCGTTTAGCCAGATACACCTTCAACCATGAAATACATAGACGAGTATAGCTACATGCGCATGTAGAAAGAAATTTTTCTATAATATATATATATATATGCACGCACCGTCTACCATGCATATCCATGCGCGGATCTCTCACTGCTCCACCAAGTAACGAGAGAGCAATAACAAGCCTTGCTAAGCTAGTAGATGATCGATGGGAAGCACGTAAGAACGTACGGCTACCTCTCTCAAAAGGGTCAAAAGAGAATCACGTACCCACGCCATTGGGCGTGCTAGGTGGGGTATCTCCTCACTTTGGGGGCATCTCTTGTTGGCCTTAACAAATATAGTGGGGTACGTTTAAAGGCTAATGAAAGGGGAATCATCTATGTCCATTTGGAATAGCTTATTACTTCCTTTGCAGCATTGGCTTTAATCGAGATTGATGCCCAAAAAGCTAAGGCATCGACAAAATGTGATTAAGAATGGAGGAAACAAAGGATGAAATTGAAGGCAACGTATGCACATGTCTTGCTAGATTATTGTCTAGGATCTTTGAAGGCCATGGATGCTTCTTATGCCGCATGGGCATGTCTACTAGTCTTTGCAAAAGTGTATGTCCAATATATGCAGTTGTGCCATTGCCGGGGCCTAGTTCTGTAGCTGGTCGCACAGTACAATTGCTGTTATGTAATTTCTTGCGCCGTCGAACTTGGGCTGCTTAGTGCTTCGTGTAATTTCACTCTTGTCCTAATGATATGCCTAGCTAGACATGTTATCTAAAAAGAATCTCCTATTCACATTCTCGCTTTCTTGTCAACTGGTGGGATCATGCTTCCAGAAGCATGATCCTTTAATTAATTTAGGTCATAGGATCACCACGTAATAACATAACTAGTCACCATGTCCCCTCTTCCAGGTTCGATCTAAGCGGTTTCAGAAATTTGGAACACTCTTTTTTCCTCTTTGTGCAACCTGTGCCCAAGCATGTTTTCAGAAAAATGACATTTATGGGATCTAGTAGAGAAGAAAATCTCCAGGTCTCGTCAAATGAATTTGATTTAATCTATAAATATGTTTATGTACTGTATTTATTTGGTATTGTAGATGTTGATATTTTTCCAAGCTTAATTAGAGTTAGATAAATTTGACTTAAACAAAACCAAACAATTACTCCCTCCAGGTCCCTAAAGAGTGTTGTTTTAGAAAAGCTAGAAGTTAAACTTTTAAAACTTTGACTATATATAACTTTTATATGATTTAGTTTTGAATGTTGAAAGTCATATGTATAGATTTGTCTTAACAAGTATTTTTATAAAAATATAAATTTCTTATGATATTTATTTTTATTCTAACAAAAACATTGGTTAAACTTATGTTTGGGAGACCGTGTCGATGTCCAAAACGACACTCTTTTGGAACTTTGAGGGAGTACGTTTTAGAATGGTGTGATACATACAGAAGAACCATGTGTGCGTGTATAAAAAGGAGATCAAATTAAAGAGACTCCAAATTAAAAGTTGTTGGGTAGCTACTGCCTACATACCTAGCTAGCTCTCCTTTGCTAGCATGCGTGGATACATGTGATGGATGATGATCTATTAGATGATGAAACCACATGCTTGGAAGCAGTTAGATAAGGTCACAAGGCTGAGTCCAATGAAACTCCCTATATGGGTTCCCTAAACACTGTTTGGCACTGTTTGACATAAATGCTGAGAGAGAGGAGTAGTTGGAATAGTGTTTAGGGAGTGGGGATAAGGAGTCTCATTGGACTCAGCCTAAGGACTAAGAGATCGAGTTTGTTAGCCTACAGACAATCATTAGCTGATCTTCTTGCAATTAGTACTTTGATGACATGCTTAGCGCATGATGTGGATACAATAATGGATGGAAAGATATGGACAGCAAGGCATGCATATGCAAGTAAATCTATCCTGTTGCATGCTAGTCGTTTTTTTTCTCTGAAGGCACCTGCGCCAGTCTTTGAACACATGGTACAGAAGAAAAGAGATCCAAGCTAGAGGATAAGTCTCAAGCATGCTTTGTCATGTTGCCAATGCCAGACGATTGATTGATATTTAGCATCCGTACACGCAGAGGGGAAAATATTTGCAGTCAGTACAGAGTACAGACTGCGCAGAGGGGTGCTGATACGATCAGCATGGAACCTCTCTTTTTTTAGAGAAATTTTTGTAGATGCACCTGACACTGATGATAATGCAGGCTACAAAACATAGATGTTTTTTTTAGAAGATTTTGTTTTAAAAAACTTTCCCAGAAGATGTTGGCAGACACTATACGCCTTATTTGCCTTGCTTACATAATTCGAATTGCGCATTCAGCTCAGCTAGTAAACCTGCACATGTTTTTGTTAAAAATGAAAATGGATAGCACAGACAATCCATTGACTTTATTTTGATTAGCGCATAAGCGTGCAAAATATTGAGAAAACTTGTAGTAGTCCTTTTTGTGTTTGGTTCTGAATTAACTCAAACTCGTGAAGAGTCGCCTAACGAAAAGCCCATTAATACAGTTCAAAGAAAAGCCCATTAATATTACAATCCACATTATCCTGCTCAGATGATGATGGGCCTCAGGCATAACATATGGGCCTAATTGAGCCCATCGTTAGGAGTGGGCACAACTAAGTGATAATCGAAGACTGAACGGAAATAATTGAGACCAAAACCAAAGTGACTAATAGAAATTATTTTAGCTAGTTGGATCCAACCATAGCCAGTTATGTTAATTTGTACGCCAGTATGTTATTTTAGCTATGTTTATATGCTCTTCATTGCGCTCTATTTGTGTATGGACTACATCTAGAATTCTAGACCACACGTATTCGTTTTATTTTGCACCAATTTAACGTGTAGGGTGGATGCTAAAACAAATCCGTATATTTCGATCAAACCCGAAGACGGAATAACCGAGATCAAATTTTCTTGGTCTTCAAACATTGTAGGAACATATCGGTTGCTAGTTTCAGATAACTGGAATTTATAAAAATAAATGATGAACTGAACCAAATTGTTTGGTCAACCAAATGCCCACCCCTACCCTTGATAGAACAAAAATCCATATACATCTTTCATAAGACTTGGGGTTACTTACCTTCCTATGTATGACGGCAGTACAATAAAACAACCAACCAATGCATGGTTTGTGGTACAAATTGATTAGAGGATTGGCACTGCGGATGGTCAAAATCAAAATGTGTTTCTCTGTCAAACCACAAAACTATTTTTGGATATGTTTGTGTCAAGATATTGTATAGAATTAATGGAAAAAGATTCAATATTCTTTTTTCTGAAAAAAATTCTACATTTAAACTATAGTATTTCACCATCGTAGATATATATACTATTTCAACATTTCTACAATATTTTAGTTTATTTGAAATATTGAATATGTTTTATAGATCACGTTGAATGAAGTTCTAAAGTACTTCCCCCATCTCCAAAATAAAAGGCTGATTTTTTAAAACTGTAACTAATTATTCATGGCCATAATTTTGTATGTGTTGATGATGAAAGAAATGAAGGGTCAAAGTTCCACTTTGAAGACCGTGTCAAAACCTTATACGCCTTGTAGTTGCAGCCTTGTTTTTTTTAAAAGATGTATATGAGTATTGAAGTAGTATTTATACATTGCTAAAATAGGTCTTGGCAACTGTTGAAATAGAGAGCAGGACAAAAAAAAAGAAGGGACACGCAAACTTGGTGTCTGCGTGCCGTTGTTATATTCTTGGGAATTGTTGTGATTCGTTAGATTATTGGGCGATATGTAAAGCTTTGAAGAACTTTAAAGACAGTTTTATATTTGATTTTACCATTTACTTCGGAACCAATTGCTGAACGTGAATATCAGTGCCAAATAAAGAAAACATGATGGACAATTATCCAAATGTATCTCTGGCTGTGTTCTCCGGACTAGAATTTAGTCCCCGTCACATCGGATGTTTCGATGCTAGTTAGAAGTATTAAATATAGTCTAATTATAAAACTAATTACACAGATGAGGAGTAAACGGCGAGACGAATTTATTAAGCATAATTAATCCATGATTAGCAAATGTGATGCTACAGTAACTAATCGTTAATTATGGATTAATTAATCTTAATAAATTCGTCTCGACGTTTACTCTTCGACCATGTATTTGGTTTTGTAGTTAAACCATATTTGATGCTTCTAACTAGCATCGAAACATTCGATATGATATGGACTAAATTTTAGTCCTCAGATCCGAACACCGTTGGGAAGACGCTCTGCGCACAGGAACTCAGAAGCTTCTGCATGCTTGGTTCCACCAATCTGACGGCGCTTCCAAGACAATATCCTGTTTTGCGGAGCCTAGCCATGCCGCTCCCTCTCAAAAAAACGAAGCCTCTATAATACTATTAGATGAATTTTGAATGATTTTACCCCGCATATTTTAAAACAGAGGGGGGTAACCATCATCGAGGCAGCTCAATATTTCTTCTACATTTAAAATCTGTTTGGTTCACCACCTCGAGTGGCAACGGGAGTGGGATTAACTACTAGCGCTTTCAGTTACAGTGCAATGATTGCCCGATTTTGTTTGGTCGCGATTCAACCTCTTTACGGTGTTTGGAATTAACTCTCGGAGTGTTCTTGCTCTGTTGCGGCGACGCCGCACCGGCTGCTGGATCCGGCGCGCCACCGGGAGCAGGCCGTGCCCACCGCCGCGTCACACCTCCGCTCGCCGGCCGTGCTCCAGCCGCGCCCGCCGCCGCGTCCCACCTCGCGCTCCAGCTGCGCCCACCGCCGGGAGACGGTGAAACGACTTAAATTCCGCAATGCCGAAATCCAAGTCTCTATCTAATATTAAAGAGAATAAGGTTTTTTGATCCGTCATCTCACAGACATGACAAGTGGAACCGGCTATTCTCTTCTCTTGTACTTCTCCATCCCGTAGAACGGTCGAACTCAAAGTTTCATCCGGATTGTTCTCGCACTTCTCCGTCCTTAGAACTATCGAACTCAATGTTTCATCCGGATTGCTATACAACTCCATAGGATCCCTCGATATAGATCTCCATGCCGTCATGAGCTGTGGATGAACCCAGCCAAAGTCCACCGGTCCGCCTTGAAGCTGAGGAGGTGGAGCCGGTCGGATTGAACGGAAGCAATAGGCAGCGCTTGTCATCAACAAGCTGAGCCACAGCCTAAAGACGGTGCCGACATCGTCCGTGGCGGCGCGCAGCGGAAACGTGCTGATTGGATGGAGTGGACGGGACGACAGGCAGAGCTTGTCACTGAAAAAAAGACAGTGCCGCCACCATGGTGCGGCGCAGCGAACCGCAGCATGACAGAGCCGGGCATCGTCCTCCCTCGCGCAGTCACCATGGAGCAGCCAGGTGCGTCAGGAGATACGTGGTGAGAGCAAAACGCATTGCTAGCCGTCGTTGTTCCTCTGGTGGCCTTCCCCGTCGATGGATGCCCCGCCCCGCCACCTCACAACCCTTTTAGATCCAACCTGCCGATACCAATGACCGTACGCCTCTCCTCTCTGTATCCACTGCGCATGCTGTGGAAAAAAAATATAATGTATGTCTTAGCCACAAAACAAATCTACCAAAAAGAAGAGGAACAAACAAATTAATTAACGAATCGCTGCATACATCAGACACTCGCCTTGGATCGACTCCGCTAGCCCTCAGTATTGCAGGCCACCTCTGCCCAACTCGCCTTGGATCACTGTGCTAGGCGACCTCAGCTGACTGCCATCTCTGTGCTGGGACTGGCTCACAGCTTGATGACTCAACAGGTTTGTAGAGTGGGAGAGAAGAGACCAGAGCGGAGAGATCCATATTCAGACGCATTGTGATCAGGCATGCAAAGTTAGAGGTACGCGATAACTTTTTTATTCCATTGTAACACACTGGCGTTTTTTTTCCTACTAATCTCATTTCAAACGAACTCACCATCCCAAAATTCAGTCGGAATTCACATAAATTATTGAAAAAGATAATTAACATCATAAGATATAAATGTTTTTTCTTATGCAAATGTTTGGTGTGTCACACTATGCTGTGTATGTATCGTATATATCCTCATCCTCTACAGAAAAATCATAGCAGTCATTGTAAATTAAATCAAGAAAACATATTAAATCAATACATAAACATGTTGACACAGACACATCGCTCAATACAACACACGTGCGCTCGATACTATGTCTAGCTACCGTTGCAACGCACGGGCATTTTGCTAGTCTTTACTCATTGCGATAGTCCCAGGATTCACATAAACTATCACAATTCATATGTTTCATTCGGTATCACATCCATAGCTTCGATTAACATTACATTTACACATTATTGGCCTAAGCCAGTACAAGTCCAACGGGGCTGATTCAAACAGAAATCGTAATCTAGCAGCGGAAAGTGAGTCTTCGGGTCCTTCTCCACAGACATTCTTGAGCGTAGCACAGTGATCCTCAGTCATTCCGTCCGTCATGGAAATGGTCGTCATCCAGCTCATCTTCGTCCATCGTAGAAGTGGTCGTCATCCAACTCTTCTCCAAAACCTGTGTTGCTAGGAACGCAGGCCACCCTGAGACACTCCCCTAAGCGGCAGCATAATAATAAATTCTAAAGGGTTAGCTCAAGTGAAAGGCTCTGGGCTTCCTACGCAAGCAAGTATATAAATAATATTATCCAGATTATCATAACATTGTTCCATTCGGGAATTCGGTCATACGACCGGTTCCCCTGCTCATCACTCATCCCAACTCATACACACCTCACCACCATACACCTTTTCCATATTATCCACGCTCATCATACTACATCTGCGGCATGACAGCTCCCACCCGTCCATGCCTCAACGGCCGCAGCCGGTTTCCAAACACTCGAGGGAGAAGAGAAGAAATCCCATGCTAGATGAAGTCACTCCGCTCTTGGATCGTCCTTTGACCGGGGACGGCGGCTATACGTATAGATCATACACTCTCGAGAGAATGTTGTACATCTGTACCCACACGAGATGGGACGGAGGCAGTAGCGATCTGCCCCGGGCCCACCACACCGATAGATAACTCTCCCTTCCTGTCACTTTTTCTGCTTTTCTGAGCTAGAAACTGTGCGGATACAAACCCACCGCACTCTCAGAACTGTGAGCTTGATTGATCCGGGGCCCATGGGTCGAGTATATCGGGGACGAGAGATTACCCCCGCAACCGTCATCGCCCCCTAACACTATCGCCTTACGCCAACAGTTCCAGTGCCATTGGGGAAAGTCAAGAACCGGGCCTGAGGTCGCGTGGTATGCACGAGTCATAGTCCAAGATACTGTCACCCCTACTCGGTCCTTAATCGGCGAGAGCAAGCCTTCCAAGGGTCGGTTGCCACCCTCAGCGGTGGGCCGCGCACCACCTCACACCTCACTCCACTCTGAAGAGAGTTCTAGTCTCTCCCATGTTTCCGGTGCCGACTCTCGCCACCCATCTCACACACCATCTCGCTCTCAAATCCACCCACTTCACACACGCCAAGAGTTATCACATCCCACCATCATATCACCCAATCTCACATCATGTTCATTTTACTTAGTTATAGTAGTATAATGGTGGTGATGTAGCAAGCAAGGTATTAGTGGCTCAATGGAAAAAGGCTCCCTATCTTTAGGTTAACAGCAACCATAAATAATAAAAGTAGCAGTAGCAAGTTGCGTGTCTATAGGTTATGAAGCAGAGAAGTGTCTGAATGTCTATAGGTTATGAAGTAGAGAAGTGTCTGAATGGTGACCTTGGGTAGTGTCGAAGTAGTCGTCCTCGTCAAGATCCTCCGAGAGCTTTTCCGGACCTATACGCGAAAGACCGAATAAATCGAATGCACACTGTTGGCTCCGAAGAATCGGAACCCACAGAAACGAAGGACTGGAAAGTAAATACAGGGAATTGGAAATTAAATTGGAAAAAGCTTGTATTCCTTGGGATTCCAACCGTCTTTACAGGTACGGGACACTCCTTTTTATAGGGAGGTGAACCGCCTTAAAGTACAAAGACTGATTTGCTCTCCATACCTAACACATTCGGGGAATATTTGGGGGCAAATCAGTCATTTTACAGAGACACTTTACAGCTCATCAATGATGCCCGAACAAATGCGCATAGACTTCGACTCGAGGCTTCGCCCTAAGGAGCCTTCGCCCCCTGATCAAAACCTTCGTCTTTAGTCTTGGACCTTCGTCTCTAGACTTGGACCTTTGCCTCTGGCCTTGGACCTTCGCCTCTGGCCTTGGGCCTTCGCCCATAGCCTTGGGCCTTCGCATTCCGCCTTGATCCTTCGCCTTCGATCCTGGGCCTTCGCCCTTAGCCGTGGGCCTTCGCCTTCGGTGATTTGGCTTCGGCCTTCGGGGGCGTCCGGGATTGTGTCCCCAACAGTAGCCCCACGTGGCTTGATCCACCTCCGGCGGATCGAAGCAACGAAAATTGTAGGATGCAATCCCCCGACGCCGTCTCTTGCTTTGATCCAACGGTGGGAAAAGATCACCTACACAAATCTTGAGCCATGATGAGTTTGAGACGCACGACCGATGGACACGCGTCGAGCCGTGATTGGCTGACGCACTGAACCGTCGGCTCGGAAATCGAGGTGCCGAAGCGGGGTTATATAAGCGACCCCTTTACCCGCGGTGAATCACTTTTCACCGCGCTCAGATTTTCTAGGGTTTCCTGTCCTTGCTTTCTGAGAGAGCCTTCGCGCTTGCTAGAGCTGAGCTCAGCTCTTCGTGCTAGCCAGGTTCTCAAGAAGATTTAAAGAAGCTGCGAGATGTCTGCCGCGGAGGGCAAGGGTGATTCTGGGGAGGTCGCTCGGCCGAAGGCAAAGCTACCTCCGACAACCAGGATAGGTCGGAGCAAGATTACGGACAAGCAGATCAGCATGCTGCTGCGGAGTCAATGCATCGACAACGCGAACTCCGTGCGGATGCCGAAGGGTGAAGAGACCCCCAAGCCAAGGGATTACGAAATGGTTGTGTTCAAGGACTATTTCATTGCGGGGCTTCGCCTGCCCTGTGACGCCATTCTAGGCGAAGTCCTGGGAAGGTACAACCTGGAGCCTCACGACTTGACCCCCAACGGGATTGCGAGGGTCAGCCAATTTGTCTGGGCCTGCCGAAGCCAGGGAGTGGAGCCGGACATTGATGCCTTCGTTCGGCTCTTTGATCTGCATCGCCAGCCCAAGAAGGCAAAGTTCATCGACAGCGACGAGGAGTTCGAAACACAGTACGGGAGCTGCTCGTTTATTCTGAAGAAGTCCAAGCAAGGACCTTCGGTGGTGATTGCCTAGAAGAACAAATGGATGGAGTGGACCGATTACTGGTTCTACTACCGGGTGGCGTCCGAGGAAGAGGCGCGAGCAGCGAAGGATGGGGAGAAGGCACATCCGCTGGTTTCCCGGATGACTGACTTCGCCGGGATTACTTCGCCGGATAGCACCCTCACCGAGATCGCCAAGAAAGCAGTGCGTGTTTTTATGTATGCCGCCACTGAGTTGACTACGCGGGATATTACTGAGGAGTACTTGGCGGCTCGCGTGGCGCCGCTCAGGCCGGGGTGGAAGCCGAAGTCCATTCAATTTCTCGGGACTAGGGGGCGGAGCCTTGGTTACCCTATCTTCGGCCTAGACAAGAAGGAAGAGTTTCCAAGGAAGAGTGACGAGGAGATAGTGGCGCTTGTGGAGGCGGAGGCGACCGATATAGTCGGTCCGTACGTGATGAAGGAGTATGAAAGTGTGAAGAAGATTTTTGGGGCCAACAAGCGGATCAACCGCGTTTTTGCTGAGATGGGGATAGAGTATTTCCCTCGCCCGGCCATCACGAAGGATGCAAAGCCGGCGAAGCGAAGACGGGGTCCTGCTGCTGCTGGTGGCTCAAGGGGCGGCAAAAGGCTGCGATCGGCGCTGAAGCTTGACGAGTGGTTCAGGGAATCGCCTGATGCGGAGGAGACAGATGGGAAGAAGGGGGAGGGGGATGAAAGGATGGAGGGAGCAGAGGAGGTGGAGGAGGAAGCGGAGGAGGATGGGAAAGCGGAGGAAGAGGAGAAAGCGCAAGAGGGGAAAGCGGAGGAAGGGGGGAAGGTGGAAGAAGAGGGAAAGCGGAGGAAGAGGAGACTGATGCCGGGAAGGTTGCGGCCGCGGAGGCGGCTACCGCAGGGGCTTTGATGGACCTAAAACATTGCCCGCGAAGCGTGCCCGCTGGTGTTTGCGCTGGAAATGTCTTTGATATATGCTGCACCGAAGACTTCGGCGCCCGATCTTGAGCTTGCGAAGGACCCAGCGCCCTCCTTGCCCGCCGCGGAGGTTCCCGAAAAGGATAGCAACATTGATATCACGGGTGGGAGCGGTGGCACGGGGAGAGAGAAGGGTACCATCGACCTGTCGAGCGGGAGCTCAAGCTCTGGCTCGAGCACCTCGAGCGCGAGCTACTCGGCTAGTGTCGACGATCGGGTGGAGGGGGCGGATGAGCCGGGGAAGCGAGAGCGGGTGATGGCCTTGTGCAACAAGTTGGAGATCCCCAACCGTGCCCGGGTCATCTACGAACACAAGGCTTCGCAGATGGGCATGCTTCCAAACCTTGACCAGGTCACATTTTTCCAGAAATTGGAAGATTGCTTTGCTGCGCCGGATATTGAGTAGGAGCTGGGAGGGGCCTCCGAGAGCGAGCTGACGGATGCTGTTATGGTGAACTTGCTGCGGAGGGCACTGGCCGCTCGCGCGCTGGAATGCAAACATGTCACCTACAGTAGGACGCTGTACCAGCTCAAAACCAAAGCCGAGAGCGAAGCCACCTCCTTAAAAGAGGAAAATGCGAAGCTGAAGAAGGATCTGGAAGACCTGTGCGCTTCGGCAGGGCAAGTTGCTCATGAGCTGACTGAGACGAGGCTACAGCTAGCCGACTCAGAGGAAAGCTTGAAAACTGAGCGAGCCACCGTCGTTGCACTAAGGGAGGAAGCCGAGAATTCGAAGGTTGAATTTGCGGCGAAGGCCGATGATTTGTGCAAGGGGCTGGCGGAGCTGGTTAGTATGTACAGGGCTTCTGTGTCCCCTTATGAGAATGAAGACGGCTCCATGGGGAAATTCTTCGAGTGGGTGCAAGGTACTAGCCAGAGCTTGAGCGGAGTGACTAGCACTTATGGTGACTTCTCTGCTCTGGTGGCGAGTCGGGCTACGGCGGCGCTTGTGGAGAAAGCTGGCATAGGAGGCCTAGCCACCGCAGCGAGCATTGAGATGCCTCCTGTGGATAGCTTTCGAAGGGTGAGCTCGACAGCGGGCCGCGTGGTCGGCAAAATTATTAACGAGTTCTGGGCCCTCGGGGGTTATTTGCTGGCTACCGAAAAGGCTCGCGAACGGGTGGGAGTATGTCAGTGCTCGAATTAATATGCTGACTAGTGTTTCCCAACAAAGCTTTGCTCATTATTTGATGTACTTTTATAGGTGGAGAAGATGGCTGAAAAGCTGCGGAGCTCTCGGGAAGCTGACGCCACCGAAGGCGCCGATGCTGCGGAGGCGGAGCTCCCGGAGAAGGTGTAAATTTTAGCAAACGCTTAGCGAAGTCTTTTGTGTATAGCTAGGAAATTTTTGGACGAAGGAAGTGATGAAAATACTTTTTCTAACGGGACTCCTGGTCGCAGGTTCCGCATCGAGAGCCTGCGCCGGAGGTGCTCGATGTAATGCCTCTAACAATGAACCGACATGATTTCTAGGTATCTGGTCGAAATTGGAGGCGATATTGCAGCCGTCATGCGGGGGCTGACTTTGAAGAATTTTGATGGACTAGCCTTCGCCAGTACGATATTAATAACCAATTCTTCGCCCGTTCAGCGGCGCGGAGGGGCCGCGAAGGCTCTCCTCCGGGTGAACTTGGCCCCGGCCGAGCGAGTCGAGGCCCCTCGCCACTTGGCGTTGTAGAAACGTACAGCTTTATGTATAGGCGAAGCACGTTAGACTCTAGGCACGCCCTTGTTTGTTATAAAAAAGTTTGACCAATTCTGATTTACGAAGATATTGTGCAGATTGAATTTGAGTGGGGGGCGTGCAGCGGCAGCTTGATCGCGAAGGGTACAGGGCCTTCCTTCGAGAGACCGCAGAGGGCATTCTAGATAAAGCTGTAGAAAATGTACTTTATGATTTGGCGGATCTCGTGGCTCGCGAGAAGTGTGAATACTACCAGTTTGGTATGGAGGTCCACCCCCCTGTATAAATGTTCGTGCTTCGTACTTTGGCTTGCTATGAAATCTTTATTTTTGTATGCAAAAGGAAAACGCCGTCTACCACCTTTTTTGAATGGCGGAGGGGCGACGAACCCCACAGGCACCGCTGTGGGGAAGTTACGGCCGAAGGCCTATTTGCCGCCTTCACCTATAAGTTTGCTTTTGTTATTTTCTAAGTAGACGAGGAAAAAACACCGTCTCCCACCTTTTTTAAATGGTGGAGGGGCGACGAACCCCGCAGGCACCGCTGCGGGGAAGTTACGGCCGAAGGCCTATTTGCCGCCTTCGCCTATGAGTTTGCTTTTGTTATTTTTTAAGTAGACGAGGAAAAGCACTGTCTCCCACCTTTTTTAAATGGCGAAGGGGCGACGAAACCCGCAGGCACCGCTGCGGGGGTAGTTCCGGCCGAAGGCCGTGTTGCAGCCTTCGCCGATGAATTTTAGTTTTATTTTTAAGTAGACAAGGAAAAGCGTCGTCTCCCACCTTTTTGAATGGCGAAGGGGCGACGAACCCCGCAGGCATCGCTGCGGGGTAGTCCCGGCCGAAGGCCGTGTTGCAGCCTTCGCCGATAAATTTTAGTTTTATTTTTAAGTAGACAAGGAAAAGCGCTGTCTCCCACCTTTTTGAACGGTGGAGGGGCGACGAACCCCGCAGGCACCGCTGCGGGGGTAGTCTTGGCCGAAGGCCATGTTGCAGCCTCCGCCGATGAATTTTAGTTTTATTTTTAAGTAGACAAGGAAAAGCGCCTTCTCCCACCTTTTTGAATGGCGGAGGGCCACGAACCCCGTAGGCACCGCTGCGGGGGTAGTCCCGGCCGAAGGCCGTGTTGCAGCCTTCGCCGATGAATTTTAGTTTTATTTTTAAGTAGACAAGGAAAAGCGCCTTCTCCCACCTTTTTGAATGGCGGAGGGGCGACGAACCCCGTAGGCACCGCTGCGGGGGTAGTCCCGGCCGAAGGCCGTGTTGCAGCCTTCACCGATGAATTTTAGCTTTATTTTTAAGTAGACAAGGAGAAACGCCGTCTCCCACCTTTTTGAATGGCGGAGGGGCGACGAACCCCGTAGGCACCGCTGTGGGGGTAGTCCCGGCCGAAGGCCGTGTTGCAGCCTTCGCCGATGCGATGCGCTTTCTTGTGTTGGTGAGATCATTAGCCCTTACCCTTTTTCAGCTTACGGTGAGGTCATCGGCCCTTAGGCCGGTACGATGGCTCCAGCGGAGCCCCAAGCCGCTTTTCGGCTTACGGTGAGTTCATCAGCCCTTAGGTCGGTACGATGGCTCCAGCGGAACCCCAAGTCGCTTTTCGGCTTACGGTGATTTCATCAGCCCTTAGGCCGGTACGATGACTCGAGCGGAGCCCCAAGCCGCTTTTCGGCTTACGGTGAGTTCATCAGCCCTTAGGCCGGTACGGGACATTGCGAAGCGTTGCCTTCGCATTGTCTAAGGTTTGTTTTCGATGCCAACACAGTGTTTCAAAAAATTAAATACAAACAAATTGGGGAAAAGCTGTACAAGGATCCGCCTCGTTAAAAAACCTCACCCCTGCGAAGGGTTCCCCTATGAGGAAAAAGAGTGCGGTCCCACAGATGTGATATAATGAAATATACTACGAAGCTAAAGGCCTACTTTAGTACCAGAAACATAAAAGGAAAAGCAAAGCTGCTGAACTAAGGGTAGAACCTTCTTAGGTTATCCGCGTGCCAAGTGTGCGGTAGATCGACGCCTTCGGTGCCCCTTAGGTGAAATGACCCCGGGCGGAGGGAGCTGGTGACGAGGAAGGAACCGACCCACTTTGGCTTGAACTTGCTGTCGCCATCCTGTGGTCTTCGGCACAGAACGAGGTCGCCTAGGCTGATGTCCTTTCTGACAACCCTTTTGTTGTGCCACCATCGCATCTCATCTTGGTACGAGGAGATGTTGTTTGCGGCGTGAAGCCTGCATTCCTCCAAAGACTCCACGGCTACTGCCGCAGCATTCGGGCTCGCCGGAGGGTTCATGCTTCGAAGGGACTTGTGCTTGATTTCGGGAGTGGTTACTGCTTCATCGCCGTGAAGAAGACGGAAAGGGGTGTAACCAGTAGCTCTTGAGGCCGAGGTGTTGTGCGTCCATACGGATTTGACGAGCTCGGCTGGCCATTTTCCTTTGCGAAGGCTGAACAAGCATTTGGCGATGCCTTCGAGGATCAGGCCGTTGGCTCTTTCTACAGTGCCGTTGGATTGAGGATGGTAGACTGATGCGAAGTGGACCTTCGTGCCGATCTTGTGACAACACTCCTTAAACTCGTCGCAATCAAACTGTTTCCCGTTATCGACCGTACGTAATGTCGCTGGGGACACCGAAGCGGCAAACGATGGTCTGCCAGAAGAACTTTTGCAGTGCTTTGGACGTGATGCTGGTCACAGGGCGGGCTTCGACCCACTTAGTGAAATAATCGACCGCTATTATGGCGAACTGGAGGTTGCCACTAGCGGTTGGTAGCTTTCCCACAATGTCAATTGCCCATGGTTGCAAGGGCCAAGATGGGAAGATCAGCTGGATTTCATTTGCCGGGATGTGAGAGACCTTCGCCATGAACTGGCAGTTTTTGCATTCCTATACTATCTTTGCCGCGTCCACAACGGTGGTTGGCCAATAGAACCCCTGTCTGTAAGCCTTCGTGACAATCTCGCGGGCTCTCCCCTGTGCGCGCCACAACCTCCGCCGTGGATTTCTGCTAGCAGTTGAATTCCTTCTGATCGGCTGATGCATCGGAGAAGTGGAGCGAGGATTTCTTTCTTGAACAAAGTACCGTTTAGGATGATGTAGTTTTGAGCCCTCGCTGAGAGTTGCTTGTCGGACTCATTGGAACCCGGATCACGATCACCTCTGAGATGCGCCATAATCGGAGCTCTCCAATCTTCGTAACTGGTTATCACTCGAACGAAGGATGCTTCGGCCTTGATCGATGGAGTAGTTCTCGGTCCTCTTGATTTTTTTAACGGTGAAACCCAAGAACTTGCTCTCGAGACTGCGGATGAGCTTGAGATATTGGGTCATGATGGGATCCTTCGCCGAGGAGGTCTTATCTATGTGGTCTGTGATGACCTTGGAGTCGGAGTAGAGGATGGCCCGTTTAGCGTCGGCGGCAGCAAGCTTGCGAAGGCCAAGTATTAGAGCTTCATACTCAGCAACATTGTTTGTGCAAGTGAAGGCGAGCTTTGCAGTATATTTGAGCTTTTCACCCAAAGGAGATGAGAGGACCGCAGCTACGCCAGCTCCGCTGTGACCCCACGAACCATCGCATTGTACTTGCCAGACTGGATCTTGCGTAGGTTCGTTGAGATAGACCTCCGATGGTGTCCAATCGGCGAGGAAATCTGTGAGTGCTCGGGACTTGATGGTTGATCTTCGTATGAACTCAACAGAATATTGTGACATTTCGATGGCCCATTTGCTGATTCTGCTCGGTGCGTCTTTGCTGCCGAAGATGTCCTTGAGGGGGTAATTGGTTGGCACAAGAATTCGGTGTGCTTGGAAGTAATGCTTGAGCTTTCACGAAGCCATTACTGCTGCGTAGGCTAGCTTCTCGATTTCGGTGTACTTCTGCTTCGTTGAGGAGAGTGATTCCGAGACGAAGTAGACTGGGAACTGCTGCCGCTTGTGATCAACTTCGCGCTCTTGGACCAGCACGCCGCTGACTGTGACACTAGAAGCCGCCACGTATAGCAGTAAGGTAGCACCTGGGTCAGGCCCTATCAGGGTGGTAAGGTGCATCAGGTGCTTCTTGAACTCGTCGAAGGCTGCCTAATGCTCATCGGACCACCGGAACGGGGAGGTTGATTTGAGCAATTGGAAGAACGGCATGCTTCGGTCGGCTGATCTTGAAATGAATCTCCTTAGAGCGGCGATCCTGCCCGTAAGTTTCTAGACATCTTTGACACAACTCGGAGGCTTCATGTTGATAATTGCTTTTATTTTTTCAGGATTGGCTTCGATTCCCCTAGCGGAAACGATGCAGCCAAGGAGCTTGCCCTGTCGAACGCCGAAGACACACTTTTCTGGATTTCGTTTGAGGCCGGCACTGTGAAGGTTGCTGAATGTTTCAGCGAGGTCGGCGGTGTGATCCTCCGCTTTGACGCTCTTGACAACGATGTCGTCCACATAGGTGGATAAATTGCGAGGGATTTGGATTCCCAGTACCGCCAAAGTCATTCTGACGAAAATTGGTCCGGCGTTCTTTAAGCCTTCGGCCATCCTGACAAAACAATAGGTGCCGAAGGGTGTGATGAAGCTTGTTTTTTCTTCATCCTCAGGGTGCATCTGGATCTGATGATAGCCAGAGAAGCAATCGAGCAGGCTGAACAATTCGCAGCCGGAGGCTGAATCGACGAGGGTGTCCATTCTTGGCAGGGGGAAATCATCCTTGGGGCAAGCTTTGTTAAGATCAGTGAAATCGACACACATTCGCCATTTACCGCTTTTCTTCATTACCAGCACAACGTTCGTCAGCCAAGAAGGATACTGGACAGGCCTGATTACATTGGCTTCGAGCAGTTGCTGAACCTCCGCTTTTGCTGCTTGGATTCTGTCTTCGGACATTTTCCGGAGCCTCTGCTTCCTTGGTTAAACCGAGGGGTCGACACTTAGCATGTGCTCTATGAGGCTTCGGCTGACGCCCGACAGATCTTTTGACGACCAGGCGAAGATGTCCTTGCTCTGGGCCAGAAACTCGCGGAGGTTTTGTTCGAGCTCCGATGGTAGGCTGGCATTGATGATCACGGACCTGCCCGGAACTTCTTGCTCTAGCAGCACTGCCTTGGTTGGATCTTCCTTTTCATCTTCGCGAGATGAGGGTGGCGAGTTTGACCCTTCGCGCTGCGCAGTCGGCTCGTTGGTCCCCTGCTTCCCTAGTTCAGGACCTTCGCCAAGAGTGTGGACATTGCGCTGACCCGGGGTGTATGCCTTCTCAATGTCATGAGCTTCTTTTTGGGATCCAAAGACTGCGACCACGCCGAACTGAGCTGGTATCTTCATGCACAAGTAGTGGGAGTGTACCGCGGCGTCGAAGGCGTTAAGGGTGCCACGGCCCATGATAACATTGTATGGGTAGTACATGTCGACCACATCGAAGGTGATTGTTTCGGTGCGGGCGCCGGCTTCGCTGGCAAAGGACACTGGCTTGTCGATCTTACCGATTGTTGCTGTCTTCTTGCCGCCGAAGCCACACAACGGGTAGTGCGAAGGCTCCAGGCTTTGGCGGCTGATGCCCATATCGTCCAGGACGCTTGCTAGAATGACGTCGGCGGAGCTTCCGTTATCCACGAGGATCTTCGTGACGGTCCATCCGGCGATATTGGCATGGATGACAATCGCATCATTGTGTGGATAATCGTTGAGCTTGAGGTCCTCCTGAGTGAATGTGATGGGCACATGAGACCAGGTAGATCGGACCACCGGGCCGTTGACTGCGATGTGGTTAACGCGGGAGAAATAGTGGCGCCTTTGGCGCTTGGAGTCAAAGTCGACTCGAGATTGGTAAAATTACGCCCTTGCTGGGCAGATGTGGGTTTGGGTGCTTTGGTGAGCCGATTTCGAAAGGTTCGACTTTTGGCTGGACGGAGGGCTGAGGAGGTGCCTGCTGGGGTGATTGTTGCGAAGATGGACTGGGGAGGTACAGCAGCTGATATGCCAGTCTGCTTTGAGGAATGAAGGTGGAAGTATAAGGCGGAGGTGGTTGGAAACTTTGCGGTGGAAATGAATGATGATAGGTGAGCTGGTCGAAGTGGAAAGCTGGGTGATGGAGTGAAGGTTGTGGTGGGAAGGTGTGATGGATTGGAGGTTGTGCTGTGGTGGTGGTGTTGATGATTTTGTGGCTGGGCTTGTCTTGCTCTTGCTTCTCTTTTTCGATTCTTTCCTGGGTTTCTTTGAAGTATTTGCAGAACTTGGTGGTATGACCGGCGTCCACGCCATGGAAGTGGCAATAGTATTTGTGGTTCTTGGAACGATGTTTGGAGTTGTCCTTGTCCGAAGGTTTCTAGTTGGGACGATGGTTCTGGTCGGAAAAGATGTTGGCTATTTGGCGATGGGCAGGTTGGCGACGATCGTCGCGGGCGCGGCGGTCGTCCCGATAGTCACGGTCGGGATTGGCATGATGATCTCGATCAGGGCGATTTTGGTAACGGTGGTTGGTTCTGTCATCACGATTGTTGTGCTTTGATGAAGACTCGAAATTTCTAGAGGGATTTTGCTTTTGGAGGCGAAGCCTCTTATCGTGGTCCTGATTGCAGTATTTCTTCATGACTTCGAACATTTGGGCCACTGAGGTTGGTGGCTCCAAGGAGAAGTGCTTGGTGCAAGGACTGATGCCAAGGCCTTCGATGGCTGCTAGCATAACGGCTGTTTTCGGAATGTATGGAGCCTGGGCTTTGAGCTGCATGAAGCGACGGAGGTAGTCGGCTAACGGCTCATGAGGGGCCTGCCTGCAGTTGAAGAGGTCGCTCACAGTAACACTGTATGGCTGGAAGTTTAGAAAGTTTTGGAGTATCTCTCTGCGGAGCTAGGACCAAGACATGATGGAGAATGGTATGAGCGAAGAGAACCAAGTTTGAGCGATGCCTTCGGCGGCGATAACAAATGCCTTGGCTAGGACGGCTTCGTCGCCTCCGGCTAAAGCGATGGTAGTCTCATAGCTCATGAGGAACTTCTTTGGGTCGGAGGTGCCGTCGAAGTGTGGTAGTGCGGCGGCTAGTTTATAAGTAGCAGGCCATGGGCGAAGTTGTAGCTCGATGGAAAGCGGGGATTGGGGGTCGAAGGAGGCGATTTGGTTTCGGTTGAGAGGAGGCGGAGGGTGGATGTGATCGTTGTAGTTTGGCGGAGGGTTATGGATTTAGTCGTGGTTGTGTTCTGGGGAGATGGGTGGGTCGATCTGAGGGTTTAAGGGAGCTTCGGGTTGCGGACCATTGCGGTCGACGGACGTGTTTGATAAGCCTTCGGCAGACAAGCTCCGCGTAGATCAAAGCCATTGACTGCTTGGCTTGCGCGATCTGGGCTCTGACGGCTTCGAGGCGAGACCGCTTACGGGCCCTCTCCTCCAATTCCTTCTTTCTGAGCTGGGCGGCCTCCAGCTACTGCTGCAGCTGCCGAAGCCGCTCCTCTTCTTGCTCTTCCTGTGAGGAGGTGGTGGCTTGGGCGATGGCCTCTACTTTTGACACCGAGGCGAGGGCCACAGCTCTCAGCCTGGCTTCGTCATCTTCGGCCGTTGAGGCCTGAGCCGTGGGGGGGGGGGGGTCTCGCGGATTGACTCCTGTCTGAGGAATTCCGGGCGGAGCGCCTCCCAACGGAGGTGAGCTTCCGGTTTCGGCCGCTGCCATGGGCGAAGCGGTCGAAGGACTGGAACCGTCGAAGATTTGCATCTTCGGAACTCGTCAGTGGGACGAGCTTAAACGGTGGGCGCCAACTGTTGGCTCCGAAGAATCAGAACACACAGAAACGAAGGACTGGAAAGTAAATACAGGGAATTGGAAATTAAATTGGAAAGAGATTGTATTCCTTGGGATTCCAACCGTCTTTACAGGTACGGGACACTTCTTTTTATAGGGAGGTGAACCGCCTTAAAGTACAAAGACTGATTTGCCCTCCATATCTAACACATTCGGGGAATATTCGGGGGCAAATCAGTCATTTTACAGAGACACTTTACAGCTCATCAATGACGCCCGAACGAGGCTTCGCCCTAAGGAGCCTTCGCCCCCTGATCAAAACCTTCGTCTTTAGTCTTGGACCTTCATCTCTGGTCTTGGACCTTCGTCTCTGGACTTGGACCTTCGCCTCTAGCCCTGGGCCTTCGCCCATAGCCTTGGGCCTTCGCATTCCGCATTGATCCTTCGCCTTTGGTCCCGGGCCTTCGCCTTCGATCCTGCGCCTTCGCCCATAGCCGTGGGCCTTCGCCTTCGGTGACTTGGCTTCGGCCTTCGGGGGCATCGGGGATTGTGTCCCCAACACACACAAACTCCAAATAAGATGCATAAGAACCAACATCACTCAAACAGTAGCATAACTAGTACAGTTTGATTTCATCATCATAATTGGTTTCATATTATTCCAAGTTAAATTGTATTGGCTATAATTTTCTAAGGTTAAACAACCTTCGCTTAGGCTGCGCGCAAGGCATTCAGATTGGCCAGGTTCAAGAACGCGTGCACATCACAACTGATGGGTTATTTACTGAAGTTAGCAAAAGCATCAAGTAGACAGGAAGCTGCCGATTGCACCTAGATGACTGACGTGAGGATTGATCCAGCAAGCGGATCAGCGCAAGCATCGTTGATTCACAGGTTGCTAGCTAACGTGTCACAGCCTGAAGTTAGTCATCGTGCTATTTTACAAGGCCAAAAGGAACAAGCAGCTGCACTGCATCTCCAAATCGCAGGGTCATGGTCTCTTCTGTATGCTACAGTTTGGGCATCTGAGTGAGCAGGTTGTTTTGGGATACTATCAGTGATTTGGGGCTGGATCAGGTAGGCTCGTGTGTAAGGATCACAGGAGTCAGATCGGCATGGTGGCTAGGATCAGAGCACAGAGCACAGCACGATGGAAGGGTGAGTTGCAGAGCATCCCAAACTGATCATCAATCTGCCTCCAAGGTTCAGGGCAGCAGCACAGCGCAGTTGGCCAGTGCACATGGTTCAGCGGGGTGCGCGAGCATGGACAAGAGCCCAGCCGCAGCTAGTCTATGTGTGGCTTGGTCCGGCGGCGTGCAAGTGCCGGTGAACTGGTGCGGCAACAGGACAATACAAGAGGCCGGGTATATCGCGTGTGCACGAGAACACGGCACAGCAACGGCGGCCTTCGGCAAAAAGGGGTTCCACGTTCCTGTAGAAGAAAGCTTCCCGGCACGAAGGCACGGACACAGGCATGGAAGGCTCATCGGCAACGTCGCCGGACAGCAAAACAGAGGAGGAGGTTGGGCCTTGGCTCCACGGGTGGATCGCGCACACACTGCGCGTCTCCCGCACACAGGGTAGGATGGCGTGGCTCAAGGACCGGCTGACTGGGGCTCGCGGCGTCACGTGCGGTTTACGCGCGCGCCGCGACGGCGACAATCGCGACGGCGCTCGCAAAGCAGGCGCTACACGCAGTAGCCCTACGACCTCAACGACGGCGGCTCGAGGCTTGAGACGCGGCACAAAGGCCGACTCCAGGAAGGCCACGGCGGCAGTGAGCACACGGAACAGAGAGGGACTCCCTGGGAGACCCGGTCGCGGCGAGGTTGGTCAAGGGGGCTCGGTTTCTCACCTCGGTTGCTTGGGGTCGAGAAGGCGATCACGCGGTGGAGAAGAGGGAGCGGAGACGGTGAATGGTAGCGCGGTGTCGACGGCGAAGGTGGTGGCCGTCGGGTCCTCGCCACGGCTCGGCGACGTTCTTGAACGTGCACGGGTTCGCCGCTCCCCCTCCCGACGCTGACAGTGGCGGTCGCCTTCTTGCAATGCGGACGACGTCGAGCTCCGGTGGCTTCTCTTCTTGGCACGAACGGCACCGAGGCGTCCTCCTTTTCTTCGGCTCCGATCCCGGCCTCCTCGATCTGCTTCTTCTCCCTAGGTCCCTCTCCCTCTGGTCCCTCAAGCGGCGGCGCACAGGGAGGAAGGAGGAGCTGGGGATTAAATAGGATGGAGGTTAGGGTTCCACGGGAGAGGCTTCCGCTGCGGGTGGCCGTCGATTTTCGGCTTCCGTGCTTCGGGGCACGTGGTGCGCATCGGCGGCAGCAGGCCCCTGGCGTGCGCTGGTCGCGGAGCGCGTGAGAGCGGGGCAGCGGGCTCCACCGGCAGCGAGGGCGCTGTTGGTTCCAGCTGGGGTTTTGCTTGATGGCCAAGAAGATGGGGCGAGGGGATCCGAACTAGGGAGCAGCCGGTGTCCTGCGTCGGCTTCTTGCATCTCACGCGGGGAAGAGAAACAGGGGAAAGGGAAGGCTGCTGTGCGGGCCATAGCTGTCAGCGTGAGAGAAAGGAAAGGTGAGCGTGTTGGGCTCTGCTCCTGGTGCTGGTCGAACTGGGCCACGCCTGAAGTGGCCTGCTCTTGAGGGCTCTATGTCTCTACGTGGGTAGTCAGGTGATTAGCTTCTTGTTAATATAATTCTTATTAAGTGGCTTGGTATTGTTAGTACATGGGTTGAATTCAAGCCATCACACGCCGTAAAATCCAAGAAGATCCAACTCATATATGCAAAAGGGTTAACATGGTTACTACGATAACCTATTTATTCTATACTGCAATTAGGTACTAGCAACTAACCAATTACCGACCAAATTAATTACTAGGTTTGGTTTAATTAACATTTAGTTCTATATATAAGTTTAATTAATCTAGCAAATTTTATTTAGTTAGATATTATACTAAATAGATGTTTCGGAATATTTAATATTTTATTTGTATATTACCTAGCATGGGATGCAATTCACACAATTTCCACACACCGGATTCAATTTAATAAAAAGTTTTTGAAAGCTCACATTTTTTTTATAATTATTAACATTTTGTAAAAATATGGGATGTTACAGCCTCGCCCGTAGCTGCCGCGTCACGCCGCCGGGGGCTGGCTGCGCCCGTTGCACTGGCCCCGTCGAGCAGCCATGTGCCGACCGACGATGCTATCATCGCCACAAACGGGTCGCCCCCTCTCCTAGTGGTGCGTCCCTGCCTCCGGCTGCTCTCCCCTCCACGATTTCGTTTGGGTAAACGTTTAGAGAGGGAGATCGCGCCTCGTGGTAGCGCTGGCCGACGGGGAGGTCCGGCGGAGCTCGCAGCCCCGCTCCACGCGGCGCGGGAAGCGCTAGCGCAACGAGCATGTGAGGGCGCAGTGCGGGAGGCGCAGGCACGACCGGAGAGGGAGAGGCGGAGGGAGAAGGAGAGAAGAAAGGACCGCACCAGGAGGAGGAGGCGGCGGCGGCGAATCGCACGTAGTCGGGTGATGGGCGTCGGGCGGAGTCAAGCGGCTCGCGTGCGGCTACGGGATCTATTCCACCGTGAGGGGAGCGGTAACGAGATTGTATGGGCCGGATCCGACTCCACCGCTACCGATTACAGGCCATCCGAACCAAACAGAAACAACGGAGTGAGGTTGCGGTGGAAACGGTTACGGATCGAATCTAGTCAAACCAAACAGCTCCCTACTCTGGAACGATAAGACTTGTTATTTTTATTGTCTAGGTATACGCGAAACACATGTATCCATGGATAGAAGTAAGCCAGTAGCCACATCTTATTAGATTTTTTATTTAAGGGTGTGAGGGTATTTATAACCTTAAAAATGTTTTAGAGAGAGGGCATAAAGAGATATTTATGTACTAAATTTATTCGTAAAAAATACATGTAACATGTATCTCCGACAATGTATTGGTAGCTAGACTAGTACTTTGATGTTTTTTATAAGATTAAAAAGCGACAAATTTGAAAACGGACGCCATATTCTATATGACAAAAAATTTCTTACGTCTGATGGTGGCCAATCAAAACTGAAACGCTTTCTGTAACAGATCATGGATCAAATACAGATTCGGAGTCAGCTTCTAATTATTTTTGGCGCTTTCCCTTCTCCTTTCTTTGCTGATGAAGACTGAGCCGAGTCCGATTAGCCAGCGGAGTGTTGAAGCGCTTAGCTTATTCGGACTTCAAACACGAAGAAAGCCCCTATAAAACGTGAGGCAGGGTACGCCGTTTCCACCAAACCAAAAAGGCACGAGCAGCGATCAAGAAACAACGCATAGCCATACACCAAGAAACAACTCAAGAACCTGCAAAGCGAAGGAAACCATCAACTTCCTCAGCATAATTAAGAGCAGCCATGGGGAGAGCGTCGAAGCTGACTCTGCTCGCGATCTTGCTCGCCGTCGTGCTGCTCCTGCCCGCCGCCGCCGCTGCGGCTGCCGTAGCCAAGGCCATCGACGCCAGCAATAGCCAGCGCCTGGGGCTGCCGGACGCGCTTGTCGGTCCCGAGAGCGTCGCGTTCGACGGCCATGGCGCCGGACCCTACGTCAGCATCTCCGACGGCCGCGTCCTCAAGTACGGTGGCAAAGGAGCCGATGACTGGACCACGTTCACGTACAGCCCCAGCTACACCAAGAACATCTGTGACCAGCCGTCCGAGCTCCCGTCGGTGGCCACAGAGAGCTCGTGCGGCCGGCCGCTGGGCCTGCGGTTCCACCGCAACTCCGGGAACCTCTATATCGCCGACGCATACATGGGGTTGATGCGGGTGGGTCCGAGCGGCGGGGAGGCCACCGTGCTGGCCACAGGGGCTGCCGGCGAGCCGTTCCGCTTCACCAATGGGGTGGACGTCGACCAGGTCACTGGCGATGTCTACTTTACCGACAGCAGCAAGACATACCAGCGGTCGCAACACCAGATGGTCACCACTTCGGGAGACTCCACGGGACGTATCATGAAGTACGATCCACGAACCAACCAAGTAACCGTGCTCCAGTCTGGCGTGACCTACCCCAACGGCATCGCCATAAGCGACGACAGGACCCACCTCATCGTCGCGCTCACCGGGCCTTGCAAATTGCTTAGGTATTGGATCCGAGGGCCCAAGGCTAACACATCCGAGATATTCGCTGACCTGCCGGGATACCCCGACAATGTCAGGCCCGATGGGAAGGGAGGTTATTGGATTGCGCTGCACCGAGAGAAGTTTGAGGTCCCATTTGGTGTGAACAAGCACTTGGTTGCCGTTAGGATTGGTGCTCAAGGTGAAAAACTACAAGAAATGACAGGTGCTAAGAGCGTTAGGCCAACTGAGGTGGTGGAAAGAGAAGACGGAAAGATATATCTTGGATCCGTAGAGTTGTCGTATGTCGGCATTGTTAAGAGTATCTAGGTGTTAGTAATACTTTGCAGTGGGTTTCCTTCTTTCTTTTTTTAAGAGTTGAAGTTTGTTGAAGTTGATTGCATACGATGGGCATGACTCCGGCTTTTAGATGTACTCGATCCTTTTTAGTTCTTTCATATCTTTTGCCGCTGTGTTGCGAATTACTCTTTTCGTCCCAAATTATAGACCGTTTGATTTTTTTTACACCAAATTTGACCGGCTCATCTCATTCAAAAAATTTATGAAATATGGAAACATTTAAATCATAGTAAGTCAAATTTCACGTCGATAGAGTTAAACAATTTGTTAATTGGACGGAGGAGTATTGACTAGTTCTATTGACCAAGGTGGCAGAAAGATTATCATCTTTGAGAATTTGGGCCCCTTTGGCATGGCTTTTTGTGTGGCTTCGGTTTCGGCTTCTCATCATTTTAAGTGAAACTCTATCAAACATGTTACATTTTTCTAAAAAACGGCTTTAAGAAAAACCATAGAGAAGAGAAACCGTTTTTACACTGAAGAAGAGAAGCCACTGAAACATGATTTCTTTGATTTTTTTACTCGTAGGTTAAAGCCATTTTTTAAGAAGCCTGTCAAGGCAGCTTTTCCAGATGAATTCGTGCGACCAAACCAGAAAATACCAAACTATGTTAATGCGCCGCGGCCTGGAAGTCGCAAGCTCGCAGTACGATCCAAGTCGGGACATATGGAAGCTTTGTTCCCACTTCACAAAGCCCTGCACTTCAGCACTTGCACAATTGCACTCTTGCAGTTGCAGGTTGGCTTCGAGCCATGGCGTCCTCTTGAGCTCGGGTCGAGGGTCCCTGACCGGTGACCTCAACGTTAGTGCCACCGCCGGCTGCACATGTATGCGCGCATTGGTCGATGTGGGCGTGGCTGCCTGGAGCGATGTTAAACCTTGCTTAAAGCGATGTTAAAGTTACACATAGTAGCTTAAACCCACGCCGTTGACCAAACAATCCCTTGCGAAATTAAGAGGCTGTTTGGGACTGTCCAACTCCAAAAAAAAATTCCGTTGGACTCTTCTCGGGAGAGTGTTCGGAATGGTTGTCAGACGGGGAATTTTCCGTTTGCGGAGATTGATGTGAACAGAGTCAAAATCAAGCATGTTCCGATTGAATTGAGATGGGATTCATGTGGCAAATCGAATGGGGATGAGAGGGATTGGGATAAGTCGGAGAGGAACGAGGAGGGTTCACTGAGGGTGAAGAAATTCCCGCCATGGGCGACTCCGCCAAGGTGGTTTCGTCCTCGGCCACGTGTTATGATTGTGCGAGGGATCCTTGGGCAGGATCCAAGCCGAACAGGCGTCGAGAATCCGAGGGGGCGTGGAGGAAGTGACGATTGTGACCTTGATGCAGGGCATTTTTGTCAGGAAACTTTGGTAGGAGAGCATACATCGTATCCTCCTACTCCTTTCGCTAACCCTAGATCAAAAATAATTCCCAATCTCACGAACTACCTGCACCACTTCTGGGGGAAACGAGAGAAATCTTTTGCAGGTGCTAGCTGTTTGTCACAATCCAGCACCAGTGGTAGGGGTGGTGATGCAACAGCGAGGTGGAGGCCGCCGCGGAGGTGGCGGATTTGGGGCTGGCAGGATTGGTCGAGGGGCAGGTCGTACGGGGGCGCGCGACTTCACGTGGCGGCGCACGTTGACACAGGATGTGGGAGGAATGACAGGAGAACCAGAACAAGAGAAAGAGCAAGATCGAGATGCCGAGGTCCGAGAAGATGGGGAGAAAACTCATGTTGCAGTTCCGAATCAGAGCAAAAATCAAGGTACGGCGGATCCAGAACATCAGGGAGGCGGCCGTGGAGGTGATGCTGGGATTCGAGCCCCTCCAAGACAAACTCAACGCCATGAGGTAATACTCATCAAGTGGGACAGCTAGGCTGTGACTTCTGTGGTCTGCGTAACCATGTCACTAGAGACTGTAGATTTCGTGTGCCCTGTGAAACATGTGGACTGGAAGATCATGTGACTTATGACTGCCTTAGATGTTTGCCTTGGAATTTTGGACCTTAACTGTGTGCCACTCAGGTTGAGAATCAAAGTTTCTTCTATATTGAGGAAAGGACTGACAAGAAAACTTTGGTAGAAAAGGCCAGGACTGCAGTCATCACAGTAGTCAGTGGGAATGTTGATGAAATACAGATTCAAAAGGAGTTTATGAATGCCCTTGGTAAAGACATTTGGCAATGGAAGGCCAGATTCATTAGGGATAACAAATTCTTGATGAAATTCCCTACTGCCAAGATGATAAAGGATGTTGGGTACTTTAGACCTTTGGGTATGAGAACTGCAAGAGCTCAAATCATGGTGGATCCTTGGTCTCTAGCTGTTGGGGCCATAGGAATGTTACAGAGAGGATGGTTTAGGATCAAAGGAATCCCTTCTGATCAAAGGAGTATCAAAACTATTGCTAAGGTGGGTGGACTGGTAGGGAAAGTGGTGGAAATTGATGAGCAGACAAGATTCAACAAGGAATATGTCAGGGCTAGAATAGCCTGTAGAGATGTGACTCAGGTTCCTAATTCTGCTGAGAGCACCTCGGGCCTCTACATCTTTAACTTCTACTTTGAAAGGGAAGTTCTGGCAGAGGATGATGAAGATCCTAGCAAGCATACTATCAAGGTGAATGATCATGGTGATCAGCACAAGACTAAAAGGGTAAAGTTTGAAGAAAGGAAGGAAGATCATAGCGCAAAACAAAACAACAAGCAGAAGCAAACCCCTACTGGCAAAGGTGAGAGGGGCAAACAACAGTATGACGCTGGTACGAGAAAAGATGATCAGAGGATGAAGTTGCAGGAGGAAGGTGCACATCATAAGAGCAATGGGAGCATTTTATGGCAGATGCTATGAAAGCTTGAGCTCAATATTTTGTGCCGCCAGCTGGTGCTGATGAGAGAGTACAGCTCACAGATAGTGACAGTGATATGGATATGAGAGAAGCTCTTGCATTTGGTGAAATTGGGCAGTCCTCAAATGGTCCAAGCTATGGCAGGATTCAGCATATTTGGTCTATGAAGGATTGTTATCTTCTGGAGTCTTTCCAGGAGGAATCAAGGCCTAAATCTTCAGTTACCATTGAAGAAATCCTATGTTCTGGGAGGAAAAGTACTTCACATGCTGAGCAAGACTTTGGATTTGATCACCAAGGAGAGGAGCAGTTAAATGTTACACAGGAAAGTGAGGTGGAGAATCTGTCACAAAATGAAAAGCAGCAAGTCCAAAACTTGGGGGAGCAGCAAAAGGGGGCTGATGTGAGGAAGGCTGAGGAGACTATTCAACAAGGCAGGAGAGTTAGTGAGAGGCTGAAGAAAGACACTGGACTAAGCCTGGAAGAAAGGAACAAAAGGATGGTGATGAAGAGAAATTTGGAAGGTAATCTCAATACTAATATCAATTCTTTTTCTGCATTATCCAATGACGAAATGGTAGATATGTCATCAAAAGTAGGAATTGCTGTTAATGCAAAAACTTTTGATTCTTTAGAGGTTATGAAAAACCTTGAAAAAGCTAGATATAATCTTAGAAAAAAACAGGAACAAGCAATGTGTGCTGGTGTGATGGAAAAAAATGATGCTGGTGATACCATAGACGAAAATTGGTCTCAAGATGAAAAATTTGACCTAGATGAGTTTATTCTGGTTGAAAGTAGGAAGAAAATGAGGGGTAGAAAGAAATTCAAAGTGTCTCCTAATATAGGAGATAGGAAAAATACTAGGAAACAGGAAAATCTTGTTCCTAGAAAAAACAAAAATGGTACTAGGAAAATCCCTGCCAAAAATGGTGAAGACCATATAATCAAAAAAAGTTGAAATGAAAGGCCTTATTTGGAATTGTAGGGGGCTCAGGAAAAGGGGGATGGCTACATATCTTGGAGATCTAATGCAGCAACACAAGTTTTCTTTTGTTGGGCTTCAAGAAAAAATGGTTGTAGACTGCCATGATAGCTTATTGAGAAAATTTGATAACAGTGGGGATTACCTATGGAAATGGAATCCTGCCACAAGAAAATCTGGTGGTATTTTGGTGGGGATCAGATATGATCTCTTGGAAGTGGGATCCTTTAAACAAGGTGAATTCATTTTGTAAATGGATTTGTGGGACAAGCAATTGAAAATTAAATGGAATATCCTAGTAGTATATGGACCAGCACATGAAGACAGAAAGAGGGAGTTCTTGGCTGAATTGTTCTCTTTTTGTGCTGAGAATAAGGATCCTTTCATTGTTGGTGGAGACTTTAACATAATTAGAGCTCCATCTGAGAGAAATAATGACACAAATGACTGTGCATAGTAATCTCTTCAATTCTATCATACAATTTCATGAATTGCATGAAATACACATGACTGGGGGAAAATTTACTTGGACTAATAATCAACACCCACCCACACTAGTGAAGTTGGACAGAGTCCTCCTGAGTAAGACTTGGGAGAATGTCTTCCCAAGGGTGGTAATACACAAACTTCCTATGAAAGTTTCAAACCACAACCCTCTGCTTTTAGATACTGGAACCATAGTTAATGATGGTGGGAGTGTTAGCTTTAAATTTGAATTGGGTTGGCTGAGTCACCCAGATTTTTACATAAGGTGGAGGAAATTTGGGATAAACCTTGCAGAGCAAGGAGTGCTTTGGACAAGATTCAGCAAAAGCTAAAACTATTCAAACAATATTTTAAAGGATGGGATCTAAATAGAAAAGGACAGCTGAAGAAAGCAAGAAAAGAAATTTTTGATAAGGTGCAGAATCTTGAGTTAATAGAAGAAACACAAAATCTAGACTCAGTGCAAATGCACTTAAAAATGACTCTGATAGGTAATAACTTGAAGCTTCTAGAAGAAGATGAATTATATTGGTACAAGAGAGCTCATGAAACATGGTTGTTAAAAGGTGATGGCAATAATGAATTTTTTTCATAGGGTGGCAAATGGGAGGAAGAGAAAAAGTAAAATTTTGGAGTTAGAATCAGAAGGGCAATTCATTAGGGGTGATGATCATCTGTTACAACATGCTACCCAATACTATAAGGATCTCTTTTGTCCTGAAGAAGGGAATTTTTTTCAATTAGAAGAAAATATGTGGCCCTTGGAAGAGAGATTGAGTGAAGAGGATAATGAAAAATTATGTAAACCTTTTAAAGAAAAGGAAATCAAATATGCTTTATTTGAAATGGAACAAAATAAGGCAGCAGGCCCTGATCATATCCCCAGTGAGTTTTATCAGAAGTGTTGGGATATTATTAAAAATGACGTCTTGATGCTATTCAATGACTTCCATCAAAATTTGTTGGAGGTTAAAAGAATAAACTATGGCATTATAACCCTGTTGCCAAAAATCAAAGAGGCTGCAAAAATACAGCAATTTAGGCCCATCTGCTTGCTTAACTGTTTATATAAGTGGATTACAAAAGTGCTAAACATCAAAATTGAGCCTTTTGCACAGAAGTTAATTGATTCAACACAGTCTGCTTTTTTGAAGAATAGAAATATTATGACAGGGGTTATGATCTTACATGAGATTATGCATGAAACAAAGAGAAAAGGTGAGGTAGGGATAATTCCAAAGTTAGATTTTGAAAAAGCATATGATAAAGTAAATTGGGAATTTATGTTTGAATGCTTGAGATTAAGGGGTTCTGTTCCCAATGGTGTCAATGTATTAAACAAATAGTTGAGGGTGGCACAGTCAGTGTCAAGTTGAATGATAAAGTTGGAACCTATATTCATAGTCACAGAGGTGTGAGGCAGGGGGACCCTTTATCACTAATTTTATTTAACTTTGTGACTGATTGTTTGGCTAGGATGGTAAGAAAGGCCCAAGATAGTCACCTTATTTGTGGCTTGATTGATCATTTGATACCCACAGGGGTCAGCTTGTTACAATATGCAGATGGTACTGTTTTTTGTTTGAAAAATGATATGCAGAAAATCTGAAATTCTTGTTGTATTCATATGAAATGATGGCAGGATTGAAGATAAATTTTAACAAGAGTGAAATCTTTTTGACTAATGGAGACTACACAAGGTTGGTTTTATTATTATTTTAAAATAAATAGAAACAACGTCTATTACCGGTTTCGTTAGTTTGAAGAGAATTTGGTACACTGTTTCGTAATCCGAAGTTGAAAATCAAACGATCGTTTAACATTGTAAAATGGATTTTCTCTTATAAGAATACTTTGCATTTGTTCCAAACTTAGGAGACAAACATTAGAAATCGGAGGATAATTTTACTAACAGAATTCATAGCAAAGTGTGCAAATAGTTGTGTATGTGCAAATTTTGCATTATAGCAGGTGTGGAGTTTGAATGGGTAGTGAGATCAAGGGTTGAATGAGTAAGCTGTTGTGGATAATAACCTAATTAAAAGTTTCATAAAAATACACTACTTACTTGTGAGACATATTCGAAAAAAAAGGATAAATTCAACAAATTCTTAAAAAGAGAGAAACATTTGATCCTCTATCCAGTAGATTTTAATAATAATAATTGATAGATATATTCTATTTTTAAAAAAAATGCCTCACATGTCCTTATGAAAATTGATTTAGAATACTCTATTTGTAAACACTTGGAACTTGTTTATTCACCTATTATTTTATCCCTACTACCTATTAAGAAGGTAAAGGGGCGTCCACCACCCTGGGTGGCCTCGCGCCCCCGCTTGCCCCCGCGGCCCCGCCTCCCACTCCTCGTGCGACCCTGCTCGCCTCCTTCCTGTCCTCTAGCCCACTCGCGCGTCACCTCCGCTATCCTCGCCCCCGTCTGCACCGCGCCCGTCATTACCGCACCGTCCGTGATTCCGCCACCTGGAGCATCCGCCCACCCACCTGCCTCGCCCCTCGCCTCCCGACCGCGTCCCCTGGGTCCCGGCCTGCTCGCGCCCCACCTCCTCCCATGTCCTTGACACGCCATCCTCGGCGTGCGCTCGAGCGCCGCTTGCAGCCCCAGCTCCACTCTGGCGCGCCACCCCTGTACGCCGCAACCTTCGTGCTGCCGGCTCCTAGGCCGACACAGCCAGATCGCCATCCCCCAACACGCCTGGAAGCGCCGTCACCGCAGCTGTGTTACATCCCCCGCGACGCCGCCTCCGCGCGCCGACGGAGACAACGCGGCCTCGACTCGCCGGGCGACGCCGCCAGCGCGCGCAGCCCTGCCGCCGCTGCCTCCGCGCGACGCCTCCATGCGCCGACGGAGACCACGCGGCCCCGATTCGCCGGGCGCCGGGGTCGTCCACACCCTGCCGCTCCTCCAATCCGGCGAGCTGCAGCAACTGCCTCAGTACCCCCTTCCGCACCACGCGCTTCCTGCTCGTGGCCTCACCCGACGCAGCGAACCGCCTCCGCAGTCCGCACGCGCCCCCGCCCCCAGGCCGCCGACGCTGGACCCGTGCGGCGCCGCTGCGGAACCCGCGCTCCCGACGCCGCCGCCGCCGCATACCGTCGCCTTCGTCCCCACCGCCACGCACCCGTGCGCCGCCGGCGCTGACCCCGCGCTCCTGACCGCTCCCCGATCCGCAGCCTCTCAGACCCCAAAACGGTAAAGCACTTCACATTGGTCATCACCTATGGCTGCCCGTTGCCATGCCTTTCAGGCCGTGGGAAGCGACACCGGCGATGGAGAGCATCTTTTCTGCACGCTACCCCCTATTGCCTTCTTCAGGTATGAATCTTTTTGCCTGGGGATGGAAGAGAACTTTTTCCCCTCACTCTCCACTAATCCCCCATCCGTTGCTTCTATTTTCTATGAGAACAGGCAGCAAGCTCAAGCTCAAGAGTGCATCTGATGCAGCGTGGCCAAGCTACCAAGGTTTTTGCTCAAATGCCAGAAAGGTCTATCTATATAATAAGTATGTGTAAGAACAGTTTTACTGGATTTATAATTCAACCATATGATAGCTATATGTGAAATTGTATGTATGAAATTACTTCAGCAACTTCCATCCATTACCTTATAATTCCGCTTCTGTAGTATCTTTACTATTGTCTGTGGGTAGCTGCAAGATACATCGGCTGATATGGTAAAATGTGGAATATGCATTTGATTTGATGAATTGATCGATGAAACATTAATACATTATGCCACCGGTTGATTTGTACCAATAATATTTGCAAATGCATATCCTTTTCTACTTTGCTGCAAGTTCAAAGCAGATTTTTTTTTCTTTGATACGAACAACTACAATATAACTATACCAAACTGAATACAGTGAACTTACTGCATCTCTGTCCTTTTCTTCACACATGGTAGAGCAAGTGTAAATTTTCTCCCTCATCTCTTCATTGCGTTGGATAGATAGATTTATCCAACGTCATTTGAGCCATAATGTACTCCCTTTTATTGAGATGACAATAGCCATGGTTCATGATGTATTCTAAATTTGCATCGTTAACTGTACAGTGGCAGTAACATTAGTTTTTTAATAAGTGATGCATTTAATTGTTCATTTATTCACGATGTTTTTGGACAGGGCGTTGCATCAGGGACTTCAAGCATCAGGGACTTCAAGAGGTTTTGGGTCAACAATAGAAGCTATTCAACTATTATCTGTCAATTTATACATTCAGAGATTTTGGGTCATACAGTTTCATAGGTGAACGGGGGAATTGCAGATTTAAAGATGGACTACAGTATGCACTTTATTTTTCTTTGCTCTCAATTTTGTATCAGTTTCACCAGCTTGAATCTGAATTTTTTTGGCATTATCATTGCATCTTGCAGGTCATGCCAACAATCTCATTTTAGTGGTGGTCTGAAGCTCACATTGACATTAGGGTGGCTTGACAATTGCTTCAGTGAGGTATGCTCCCAGAAGTTGCAGTGTGCTAATTTTTGCTGACTCACATAGATTGAAAACAGTTTGTAATATTTCTCATGACATTGTTAAGTGATTAGATTACCAGCATGCAGACTTAGAAATTTCAGATAGCACATTGCTAGGATAGAGAGTGGGTTAAACAATTAGGTTCATGTAGTTTTGTTTCACTCAGCCCTTTTTTAAGTTTTTATATCACTGACAGAAAAGAAAAATCAGCTCACCAAGCATGACCAACTTTCACCAGCTAACCTTATTGTTTTACTCGATATTTTCCTACACCAAGAAGAAGTATGTAGACTAATTTATTTTTATTTTGGTCTTTTTATGCAGAGGTTTTAATCTCCAAGATTGATATAGGGCATCACCTCTCCCCCTGTTGTTTGCATTTTTGGAGTCTTTGCTATAGGATAGGGATCTTTTAGCCAAAAACTTTAACAGCTCTTGGTTTAGGGAATATTTAGCTGAAAAAGTTTAGCAACTAGCCAACTCTTGGTGTAGGAAATGTTTAGCTAAAAATTTCAACAATCGTTAGTTAATGGTGTAACCTGGTATTTAGCTGCACTCCACCAAGAGGTAGCTAAACCTATACCTACATAGGAGCAAATCATGCTTCAAAATTCCTTCCGGAAAATAGTCTAAGTCTCTACTCCTATTATGCTTTCTCCACATTTCTGGGTAGGCATTTGGATGAAGAGCATGGTACCTGCCTTGTTGTCAAATGAATAAATGGCACAATTTCAACTACAGCATTCTATAGAGGTTTCTTGATTTCTTCCACAGTCTAATAGCCTATTATTTGGCACAGCGGTTGTATGGCGTCAACTTCTGTTTTAACAGTGGGAATCATGTCGGTAATAGTTTGGTTGATTGGCCGTGATATATGCCACACTCGAGTCTAGAGAAATGGCTCCTCATTTAAAAAAACCGAAAGAACCAAGTGAAATATGTGATCCACATTGCTCATGCAGTTCTCAGTCCCTTGAAGATTAATTCTTATTTCAGTATGGGCTACACTGCATACAATTGGCAAATTTAGTGATGAAATTGCTCTGTCTGTTTCAAAAAATATGTACTAATTTATGCTTGGGCTTTGTAGGCTCCCTTCCCCTATTGATGTTCAACCAAAATGAGCAGTATTTATATCACTATCCAGTCACATTCCTTTTTTTTCCGTGTGCCTTCTCTTGTACTAAACCACTGTCATGTTTGAAACTCCTTTCCACATGTCATGAGTCAGAGCCCTGAATGCCACATCGGCACTACAATCCTTGATTTTTCTTTATTTAAATTGTTTTCATCATTTTTCTTCCGGTACTGATTAAATTGCTCTCTGATAACAGTAATTGGTGGTACAAACCGGGGTAGTGATTCATTGCTGGAGTGCCACACACCGTGAGTAGCCAACGTTCGCCACCACCCTTGCATCTTGCATCTACCAGCTCTGCACCTGAGAGGTGCTTACCACATCACCAGTCCTCTCTCCCTCCCCTCGGTTTGTTGATGCTTGCTGATGGCTTGTATTGATCTCTGCACCACGCCCATGACATCATTGATCTAACTGCTTGATTGTGCTCATGAATACAAGTGCAGCCTTCGTTCTTGCTTTGCGATTGTACACATGTGAATTAGACATGACTCATGTATTAAGTGAAATTCCTAGACTCAATTCTATCTTCAACCTTTGCGTGTTTCACATTGTACAGGTCAGCTCTTTATTTTTGATAACGCATACACAAGTGTAGACCCGTTGCAACGCACGGGCACACACCTAGTAATGCATTAAGGCACTAATGGATATATTTAGAAAACATGGTATTTTAAAATAAATTAGTTATGCATTTTTGGAAATTAAATAAGATGTGGTGTTTTTGTCTGGTTTTACATGGTTTGGGACTTCAGGCTCCTGGTTTCGTAGTCCAATGGTTGAGCGGAGCTCCATACATTCAACCAGAAAGCGAAAGTTGTTCCAAAAGCTGCACCTACAAAACTCTTGTACGTTAAGCTTTAATAAATAATTTTGTTCAAAAATATTCTATTAATATATATAATAACATATACTCCATCTAAGTCTCAAATTCACGTTGTTTTGGACAATGACATAGTCTTCGAAATATAGTTTTGATCAATGTTTTCTATTAGAATATAAATGAATATCATACCAAATTTATATTTTTGTAGAAACACTTTTTAAGACAAATCAAATTATATGATATTTAAATTTCAAAACCAAATAATTTAAAAGTTATTTATAGTCAAAATTTAAAATGTTTGACTCAACCATTGTCAAAACGACATGAATTTCAGATTTGGAGGAGGAGTAACGTTTTTAGTTTAAATTACATCAAAACATTATATAATAAGAATTTTTATATATTAATGACCGGAGGATAGCATCACGCCAGAATGAACGGAGCAGCACACGTTTTAGGCCTCGTTTGGCGCTGGTGGCTCCGGCTCCGGCTCTGCCTGCCCGGCTGCTGCCCGCGTGTTTTTTGAGAGCCATTTTTCTCTCTTCTCTCCTCCCTCTTACAGAGCTGTTGGAGCTCAAAAATTATAGTTTCTTTGGGCTCCTGTATTTTAGATAGGATGGAGAAGCCGGAGCCCCAGAAACCCACCAAAGAAGGCCTTAGTTTCTGAGGATGCGATGGAAGTCAGAACTTCCGACCGAACTTTGACCTCGCCGCTCCTGTCTGTCTCTGCCGTCGCCGACGACTTCTCCGGTCTTCCCTTCCACAGTTCCACTTCGGCGTCTTCCCCTCCCTCCCTTCTCCTCCTGCCCGACTCGCTCCCAGGCAGCCTCCCCTCACGACCATGGCGATGACCCACCCGGCGCTCCTCTTCCTCCTCCTCGTCACATGCACCGGCGCTGCCCGCGGGTTCTACCTCCCTGGCGTCGCCCCCGTCGACTTCCGCAAGGTCTTGCCATTCCGCCTCTCTCTCTAATTTCTTGTCCGGGAAACTCTCCTGAAATCTTGCTCAAGAAACTCTCCAGAAATCGATGAGTGAGCTCTTAGTCCTCACGCGCTGGGTTTTGTGTGGGCCGTGGTGGCTGGTTGCAGAACGACCTGCTTACCGTGCAAGTGAGCCAGCTGAGCTCCATCAAGACGCAGCTGCCCTACTCCTACTACTCGCTCCCCTTCTGCGGACCGGACACCATTATTAACAGCGCCGAGAACCTCGGCGAGGTCCTCCGTGGCGACCGAATCGAGAATTCACTCTACGTGGTACTGTAATCCTATATGACCGCCACAGCTTACAGATAGTACCATTATTCACCTCCTGTGAGCTGCTCTTACTGTAGTTAGCTCCGGGATTTTTTCGGTATTTCATTTGTGCTCGCGATGCAGTTCGAGATGATGGAGCCTAAGCTCTGTCAGATCGCGTGCAAGATTGTTCTGACCCAGCAAGAAGCAGAGGATTTCAGGGAGAAAATCGAGGACGACTACCGTGTAAACATGTGAGGCCCCCCCTTGCTGCCTTCATAGAAATTCAGATAACTCGAATCTTAGAATGAGCCCTGTTTTCTTGCCTTGTAGGATTCTTGATAACCTCCCCATGGTCGTCCCAATTAAGAGATTGGATAAAGAGGCACCTCCGTATTATCAGCAAGGTTTCCATGTTGGTGTCAAGGGCTACTACGCAGGGGTGGGTTCATTCACAATCACTTGTCGTTTCTGATCTGAATGGCAAATGTTTTCTGATCTGAATGTCATTGGTGCAGGCCAAGGATGTGAAGTATTTCATTCACAATCACTTGTCATTTCTGGTGAAGTATAACAAGGACGCGCACGCAAATCACGCTAGGATTGTGGCCTTTGAGGTTATGCCATACAGGTTAAATAATATTCATCCTAGATGATGTAGTTTTAGAAGTATTTGATGCTCGTAGAGTAAATTTATGATATCTGTTGCAGTGTTAAGCATGAATATGATGGTGATTGGAAGGCGAACGCAACTCGCCTTAAAACCTGTAATCCACACTCAAGGCGTCTAGTAGTGAGCTCTGACTGGCCTCAAGAAATAGAGGCAAATAAAGAGATAATATTCACCTATGATGTTAACTTTGAGGTAGTTTCGATTATTTTGCATTGTCAAATTCTTTGTGTACATCCAACCCTATTGAGATGTAGCATTCATATGCAAGCTTCAGAAAAAAAATGGTCAAGTTTTTCATTGCAAACCTTGAAATTTCCTGACATTTTCATTTTTGTTTGCATGATATGTCATGCAGGAAAGTGATATCAAGTGGGCATCACGCTGGGATGCCTACCTCCGCACACCTGACGATCATTGGTATATCATTGTGAATTCTATGGCGACCATTGTCTTCCTCTCTGTGATGGTTGCCATGATCATGCTCCGAACTCTGTACCGCGACATCTCTAAGTACAAACAGTTAGAGGACCAGGAGGACGCCCAAGAGGAGACAGGGTGGAAGCTTGTCCATGGTGATGTATTCAGGCCTCCTGTGAATCCTGACCTGCTGTGCGTGTATGTGGGTACAGGTGTACAATTCTTTGGAACGCTGCTTGTCACCTTGCTGTTCGCCATCCTGGGGCTCCTGTCGCCTTCAAATCGTGGAGGGTTCATGACGGCCATGCTCCTGCTCTGGGTCTTCATGGGCCTGTTTGCAGGGTACTCCACCGCACGCCTTTACAAGATGTTCAGGGGCTCAGAATGGAAGAAGGTTGCCATCAAGACGGCCTTGATATTCCCTGGAGCTGTGTTCACAATATTCTTTAACCTGAACATGCTCCTCTGGGGCGAGAAATCCTCTGGGGCTGTTCCATTCACCACCATGTTTGCACTGGTTTTCCTTTGGCTCGGAATCTCTATGCCATTAATCTTCATCGGCAGCTATCTTGGGTTTAAGAAGCCTGCCATAGAGGACCCAGTGAGGACAAATAAGATACCACGGCTGATACCGCAGCAGTCATGGTACATGAACCCAGTCGTCTCGATATTTATCGGAGGCATCCTGCCCTTCGGCGCAGTGTTCATCGAGCTCTTCTTCATCCTGACAACGATCTGGTTTCACCAGTTCTACTACATATTTGGGTTCCTGTCCCTCATCTTCGTGATCCTGATAGTGACCTGTGCTGAGATCACCATTGTGCTTTGCTATTTCCAGCTTTGTAGTGAGGACTACAGGTGGTGGTGGAGATCCTACCTGACGGCTGGTTCTTCAGCGGTCTACCTCCTCCTGTACGCAACATTCTATTTCTTCACCAAGCTGCAGATCACGAAGGCAGTCTCCGGCGTACTCTACTTCAGCTACATGCTCATCGCAGCATACGCTTTCTTTGTGCTCACCGGCACCATTGGCTTCTATGCCTGCTTCTGGTTCACCAGGCTCATATACTCTTCGGTGAAGATTGACTAGGAATTTAGGATGGCATTACTTCATGGCTGGCTTGAGAAATACCAGAGGTCAAAGCTACAAAAGGAAACACGAGAATTGTAACATGGCTTATACTTGTACACAGAAATAAGTTTGCTTAATCAAGTGTCTTTAGGAAATGTACAGTTTAATAATTCAGTTAAACTAATAGTTTTTTTTATGTCGGTGACTTGAGGTATGCGCGCAGGTTGTTACCCTTACCACTTTGAGAATTGAGATGGTACTTCGACTTGAAGAATTAGACCATATGTTTCTGTAACCGAAATGCTGAATAGTCTCAACATCCATGGTGAGCATCTTGTTGTACTCTGTTTCAATATGCACTGTATGTCGTTTACAGCATCGCCACGGTGTACAAGATAACAGTGTGACTTAATTTTCTATTGAGGGGATGATATTTCAATTAAGAGACTGTACATTATTGTAGTATTTTTCACATAAATCTGGGGGAAAAAATCAATTTGTGGTGGCATCCGGTTCTCTGATTTTTTTTCAGCGAGCCAATTCTTGATGCTAACCCAATCTATGTAATCTAATGTTGATGGTTGAAAACTTATTGGAATCTTAAGATGGTTTACATTTTGGATCCGAGCTATCCACTTCCACTTAATTAGTGAAGATTATAATAACTCCAATTTGAGTAATATACCATTTTTTCCTAAAAAGAACACTCTTTAAAAAAAATCTAGAATATTACTACCTCAGGCGGTGCGGAAGCCGTGAGAACATGACGTTCCCTACCATAGGGATGACTTGCCATCAGCAATTGCTTTGGTGCTGTCCCAGCGAGAGTGTAAAAGCACACAAATTCGCACATAATAATATGATGCACTTTTGTCACCGCTCTGGCTGCTTGGTAGGGGATACTAGATCGTCATCAAAATCCACACCACGACACTGATCGTCCCGGCCCACTGCAAAACTGAAGGTGATTTGGCAGGCCCGTACGTGCAAACAGCCATAGATCTCATCTCCCTGGACCAGGAGGCTCCCCAGTGCACACCACCGCTCCCCAAGCCCGGCTCTCGGTCAACCAATGAAGCAAAGCACCACGGATAATCCAGAGTTTTCCGGACAAAAAGAGGAGCACGCACGGCCATGGGTTTCTGGATTTCAGGGCCACGTACGCCACTATCGCCACGGGACACTGGGAACGAAAGAGACAAAAATGTGTGCGGAATCGTTGGGGAAAAAAAAAAAGGTAGTGCTCCATAGTCCATGCTCCACCCCGTGGACGACTGCACTCTCGTCGGTAGTGGTGTGTGCACACCTGTTCAGCTGTTATTGGAGAGACACTGAAACTAGACACGTTCGCATCTCCACTGAACCCACTAACGCTCCAATATATACTGCACCGGTGTCTATGTTATGAGCAGTCTGACACGTATCAGCAAAATCTAATCAACCTCTTGCGCAACTAAGAGGATCCGGCAACCTCAACTGAAGCAAATCTCGTGTCTAAAAGATCTGGTCCCTGCGTTCCAAACCGTAGGTTTACCGTGTGTTTGGTTCCGGGGTGAAGTGGGATGGGGATAGGTCCATCCCAGATTCGATGGTGTTTGGATGAAAGACCGGGGGAGCGGGACAATCCCCGATAGGGAATATTCGCGCTGGATGCGGGACGCCCCTGCCCCCTCAAATCGGCCGGACGGGGACGTCCCCCATCGTCCCCGTCACGAGCCGTTTGTGGCGCCGCTTGGTGGAGGCAGAGCACGGTGGAGGCCTTGGAGACGGCGGCGGGTCGTGGCTCGAGGCGGCGGCGGGTCAAGGCAGAGAGGCCGCGACAACGGTTGAGGCGGAAAGGCCGCGGCGGCGGGTCGAGGCGGCGACGGATCGAGGCAGAGGGGCCTTGGAGACGACGCGAGGCTCGAGGCGGCGACGGATCGAGGCGGAGGGGCGACGGATCGAGGCTCGAGGCGGAGGCGGCGACGGATCGAGGCTCGAGGCGGAGGCGGCGACGGATCGAGGCGGCGACAGTCGACGGCGATCCGCGGCTGCGCGAGGCGGAGGGGCGGCCATCCGCAGGCGCGCGAGGTGAAGTGTAATACCCCGGTTTCCATATACCTTAAAATACACCTCCAAACGCACGCGGTTTTCAAAATGTTTCAAAAAAAAAACCCCTCAACCTCCTCCGCAGTTCAAACCCAGATCAAAAATCAACTCCAAAGCTCCCTGGGCCGAAACCCTCCCCCTTCTCCCTTCTCTCTTCCCCTTTCGGCCCGGCCCGGCTCCCCCTCGCTCTCTCCCTCATTTCCCCGCATGGGCCACGCTCGGCCCAGCTCCCGCTCCCTCTCTCCTTCCTTGGCCCAACGGCCCACTCGCCCCCCACCCGTCCCCTACCTCCAGCACGCGCCAGCGACGACGCGTGCACCGCGCGCGACGCCGTCGTCGCCGCGCCGTCCCCCACCTTTCTGCGCCGCCGCAGCACCTCGGCCAGGCACTCGAGCGCCGCCGCAGCACCTCGGCCAGGCACTCGAGCGCCCCTAGTCACCGCCCTAGCCCGGCCGCGGCACGCAAGCCGCTACCCCCCCCTCCCACGGGAGTGTCCGGTCCCCGCCGGCTCGGCACGCCATGCCGGCGCGCCACGGCGCCGCGTCGCCTGCGGCCGAGGTCGCACGCGCACACTGCCACACTCACGCACGCGGACGCGCCCACTTCACCCGAGCGCGCCACGCCTCCCCTCCCTTCTCCGGGACCCGCCGGACGGCATCGGCCCCGCCTCGACGCCGCCGCGTCGCCACCTATAAAAGGGGCAAGCCCCCGCGCCGGCTCTTCCTCCCGCTCACCCCGACGCACGCACCCACCACCTCCACCCTCGGCAAGCGCCTCGGCGCGAACGCCCCGTCCACCCCGTCCCAGTGCCCGCCATTGCCGACCGCCTCCCTCTCCGATTCCGGAGCTCCGAGCTACCCCGAAGCTCCAATAGGTGAGCACCGCGTCCCTGGTAAGGGCGCGCCTCTTTCCCCTCCATCAATTGGCCCGGCCCCGCCCCGGCCTCGCCGGAGCGCCGCCGCGCCATGGCTCTCCACCCCGGCGCTCGCCGCCTCGCTCGCACACGGCGCCCCCTCGACCCTGTCTTCACCAATCCTCTCGGCGAAGCTCCACGTCACTCTAGGGTCGGTCCCCGGCGACGGAACCGGATCACCGGCGGCAAGCCACCGGTGAACCGCTCCGCCCCCGGCGGCCGGTCCATTGAAGACCCAGTTCGGCTTGGGCCAAACGGCCGTCGACGCCGCCCCCTGCTCCGTATGGATGACAGGTGGGGCCGGCGCGACGCCGTCGCCCGCCGTCCCTCCCCTCCGCGCGCGCCGTGGGCCGGCCTGTTAAGGCCCGCGCACGCGCCGAGTGGGCTGGGCCGAGCCGCACCGGAGGAAAGGGGTGGGCCGCATGCGCCGTTTCGGCCCGTGTGGTCTTTCTCTTTTTCCATTTTGATTTATGGATATTCCAAAAATTGAAATGTGTATATCTTGGTCATTTTAACTCCAAATCAAGTGATTCTTTCACCTAAATTCATCTAAAGTCATCCTCTATCTGTAATAATAGGCTTCACCTTGCTTTTGGTCTGTATGCACGTATGTTTACTTGTGTGTTTGTTTTTGCGGTAGACGAAACGCCCGAGAACCCGCCGGAACCGGAAGTGACTGCTGTCGACACCGAGCCCGAGGAAACAACTCCCGAGCTTCGCTGTGACGAAGAGCTTGACGACGGCAAGTCCACTGAATTCCCCGTGCTTGATGCATAAAAATACCTAATTTCGTCAGTACAACCCCGGCCTAGGTTCATAACACCAAAAAAACCTGCATGTTTTGCTAGCTAAGGACTACCCCAATAAAATAGCCTCCTAAGCCATAATAGAAGTAGCGCGCATAGGTGGGTTCGCTCATATACTATACCATTTACGATCCCTCACTTGGAAAATGAATGGGCGGGGGAAAAAGGAAAGTGTTTTGGTGTAAAACATGGGGAAAGACCCCGGCAGACGACTTCGGTTGTTGAAGCCACATTTGGGGGTAGAAACCCTGGGGTGACGTGATCACGGAAGCCCCAGAGTCCGGCCCTTGTTGCGAGGGTCGGGCAGGTGATGGCTCAGTTGATGAGCGAATGTGGGAGCTCTACCCTTAAGGACCGAGTTTACGTCTCATCTCACCTAACCCGCTTGTGCAACCACTCGAGGTTGTATGCGGCAACCCATGGTCAGACCCCGCAAGGACCAACCGGACGTAGACCGGTGTGCTGGGATGCATGAGAGATTGGGAAGTGGGCGCGGTTGCATGGCTGCGGTCAGGGGTCAACAGTCGCGTGGCTGCGGGTCTGAGCGACAGGTGGTCCCGCGTCTCTCATGGTTGAAGTCTGGGGAAGCCTTGCACGGGAATGGCCTAGATAGGATTGATATGATATGGTCGCTCCTATCATGATATCCGAACTTGTGGGTAAAGTGCACATCTCTGATCAGAGTTTAAAATCTATCCGGATAGTCCAGTGTCCATTGCTATGGATGGGGTTACGGTTTGGTCTCGGAAACTAGCTTCTTACAAAATGTGGGATGGGAAGGGTTAAAAAGAATGGTTTTGAGGCAGCTGCGGTTGCCGAGGAGGAGTGTGTGAAAATGTGGTGGCCGGTGAGCCACGAGCCGCCCGGACCGGCAAGTCCGACGGCAAGTATTTATTCTCGGGGAGTAAAACCGTTTTCCTAAACTAAAACATTCCAACTAGATATCCCATGCATGCGCAACTCTCATCATGGCAAACACCCTAAGCTACAGATATTTCCTTGCATGTACTAATAGGTCTTTACCCATCCCTCCGCGAGGAGTGAGGTGGGCTTGCGGAGTACGAAGTACTCACCCTTGCTTTGTGGTGGTTTTTCAGAGGACTTCGACGCGTTCGCCGAGGCGTTCTTTGGCTAGGTCATGCTCTTATCCCCAACCGCCTGTGGAGTTGGGTCGAATAAAAGATGCTCGTTTTATTTACCGCTTCCGCTTATTTATGTAATGTTGTGTTGTAATCGCTAAGACAGACTCTTTACTGCTTTGAATAAATGTGTGGCTAGCCTCCTGGGACTAGCATTTGTATCACATTTAGCTTCTGAGAAATCAGGGGCACTTCATGAAGGGACGACGGTGGAAGGGTGGCGGCGACTGTGGGGCGAGCGGGGGGCGGTGGACGCGTGAGGAAGACGAGGATAGGCAGCTGACAAACGGGCCCCACACCAACAGTGCTAACGGGCTTTAAACGCCATCCATTTCGTCCATCCCAATCCCTACAACCAAACAAAAAACCATGAATGAAACTATCCTCCCTATCCAAACACCAGATGAGACGGTTCCAACCCAAAAATCAGGGATGGAACCATCCCATCCTACGTTGTCTCTGATCCAAACACACGGTTAGATTTCCGCTAAATTTACTCCAGAGACAAAAGAACCACACCACTAAACCCTAGAGCCAAAAACTCCATACCCTTATTCACCATGCCAAATGTCATGTTTGTTTTGCGGTTACGGCATGGCACTCTCGTTGGCCCGTTGCTCTCGCTCTCGCTCTCGCAATGCACCACGACTCGCCTTGGTAAAAGATACACCCTAAATGTAGGAGAGATTGGAAGAGGTGGTGATGGACCTACCTTGAAGCTACCAAGTTGGATCCAAAGCATAACCTTCCATGAGCGCGAGAAGGAAGAAAAACATGGCGCCTGATGCAAGGAGACAACATGGAGTGGAACATGGGGGGACTCGACTTGCCTGGAAAGAACCCAACGTGACCCAACTCGAGCAATACACCAGGTGGCCGCGAACCGGCCGCGAACCTTGTCTTTTTGACCTGAAACAATCATCTAGTGAGGCACGAGCCATAATTTTGACCCCCCAAAAAAGCCAGCCCAACCTAACCTAAGAAATCGACCCGGCACGACCGCGGAGAGGCATGGCCGACCCAACCCGGCGCTAGCGCGGGTTAGGTGTGGACCTTCTTGAACGACCCATGGTCTGTCCATCCGTTCATTACGATCCGATCCGATCCGACATTTAAACAGCTCTACATTTGAACAGCTCTACGCTGGTGGCTGGTGGAAAGAGCATGGATCCCATGGCATTATCTCTTTATTAAACTTTATGTAGATAAACATATATATCATGCAACAGCAAGGTACAATACAAATGATGATCTCAAGAAGTTTAAGTTTTTATTTGTTTAATTTTTTGGAGGCGTTTGTGGGGATATAGGACGCGCTCCTACTTTTGTGCATTGTGATGAGTACATTTGTGCGTGAGTGTCGCTTTGGATTTTCCTCTGCTTTCTTCCGTTGATAAATGTGAAGATCTAAACTCTCGCTAACACGCAACCTACACGATATACACAGCCTGTCCTGTGTACCGTGTACCCTAATCCACCGTAGTTAAGTTGATTCCCGCGCGCCGCAGTGGGCCCCGCATCCCACCTGACCCGAACCCGACCCTCCGGAACCCGCGGTTCGGCGGGCCACGACTGCTACGAGGCGGCAAAAGTACGAGAGGCGAAACGCGCACCGCCGAACCGCGCCGGCCTCCGGGCCCCACCCCTGCCAAAACCCCCGCCCGCCCGCCCGCCCGCCGCCCCCGGACGGCGAGCCCGTCAAACCGAAGCAAAGCCCCCCACACCCCCCCCCCCCCCCGGCCCCGGCCGGCGACGACTTCCTCGGTTTCCACCCCGGCTCCCCCTCCCTTCCTCCCTTCCCGCGCCGACCACCGATCCCACCGCGCCGTCCATGGCGACGACCAACCCGGTGATGGCGCTCGTCCTCGTGGCCGCCGCCGTGCTCGCCTGCGCCGGCGCCGCGCGCGGGTTCTACCTCCCCGGCGTCGCCCCCGCCGACTTCCGCAAGGTCCCGCTCCCGCCCCTTTGCTTTCAATTCTCTCCTGCGTTCGCGTTTCTCGCCTTGCGGGTTCGTTGATCTCCGCGAGAAGACTGCGAGTCGTCTCCTCTCCTCACGCTCGCTCGGCGGCTGTGTGTGTGGTGGAATTGCAGAGCGACCCGCTCGCCGTCAAGGTGAACCAGCTGAGCTCCATCAAGACGCAGCTTCCCTACTCCTACTACTCCCTCCCCTTCTGCAGGCCGGGCACCATCGTCGACAGCGCCGAGAACCTCGGCGAGGTCCTCCGCGGCGACCGCATCGAGAACTCACTCTACGTGGTAAGCCTACTATAATAGTATACGCCTCCCTCGTGCGTTTGTCCCCTGTCGGTACTTGTACTTGGCTGCTGTTCTGAGATGGTCGGAGCAAAAGGTGACTCGTGTATGTTCCCTGTAATTGGCTCGGGTGAAATTTCGATCGTCCCTGATATGCAGTTCGAGATGATGGAGCCCAGGCTGTGCCAGATCGTGTGCAGAATTACTCTGGGGCAAGATGAAGCCAGGGATTTGAAGGAGAAGATCGACGATGAGTACCGCATAAATATGTGAGACGGCGCTTGCTGTACTTTAGAGATCGTTTCAGATGATTCTAGATTTGGAATCCGAGATTGACCACCCCCTTCATTTTTTTTTTTTTTTTGGTCTGACAGGATTCTTGACAACCTACCCTTGGTTGTCCCCATTAAGAGGTTGGATCAGGAGGCGCCTACGGTCTATCAGCAAGGCGTGCATGTCGGCATCAAGGGACAGTATTCTGGGGTCAGTTGATACTCTGTTGGTAGCTCACTAGGAATACTCGTGTGTTTGTCTTATGTCCGAATGCGTTCTGATTGGAACGGCCTTGGTTCAGAGCAAGGAGGAGAAGCATTTCATCCACAACCACTTCACGTTTCTGGTCAAGTATCACAAGGATGCAAACACAGATCTTGCTAGGATTGTGGCCTTTGAGGTTAAACCATTCAGGTGCCATATTCATCCCTCATTTCTGAACCTATGGCAGTCATTTCAGGTTTATATGTAACTAACATCATATATCTGCTGCAGTATTAAGCATGAATATGATGGTGATTGGAAGGGCAATTCTACACCCCTTAAAACCTGTGATCCACACTCGAGACGCCTAGTCGTAGACTCTGATTCACCTCAAGAAGTAGAGGCCAGTCAGGAGATAGTTTTCACCTATGATGTCAACTTTGAGGTAGTTTCAACTATTCTTCATCTCGAATCATTTGTTATGATCAACATTAATGTGTTATGACAATGGTTCCCACTGTAAACTCAGATAGATGGTCCATTTTTTTCCTCGAGAAAACTCCAAATCTTCTGAGATTTTTTTTTTGTTTGTATGCGTGTCATGCAGGAAAGTCCTATCAAGTGGGCATCACGTTGGGACACCTACCTTCTGATGGCAGATGACCAAATCCATTGGTTTTCCATCGTCAATTCTCTGATGATAGTCCTCTTCCTCTCTGGGATGGTTGCCATGATCATGCTCAGGACGCTGTACCGCGACATCTCCAAGTACAACCAGTTAGAGGACCAGGAGGACGCCCAGGAGGAAACAGGATGGAAGCTTGTCCATGGTGATGTGTTCAGGCCTCCTGTGAATGCCGACCTTCTTTGTGTATATGTCGGTACAGGCGTACAGTTCTTTGGGATGCTGCTTGTCACCTTGCTGTTTGCCATCCTTGGGCTTCTTTCGCCTTCAAACCGTGGAGGACTCATGACGGCAATGCTCCTCCTCTGGGTCTTCATGGGGCTGTTTGCAGGGTACTCATCATCGCGCCTTTACAAGATGTTCAAGGGCTCAGACTGGAAGAATGTCACCATCAAGACTGCACTGATGTTCCCTGGAACCGTGTTTGCAATATTCTTCGTCCTGAATGCACTCATCTGGGGTGAAAAATCCTCAGGTGCTGTGCCATTCACCACCATGTTTGCGCTGGTACTCCTCTGGTTTGGCATCTCCATGCCACTGGTATTTGTTGGCAGCTACCTTGGATTCAAGAAACCTGCCATCGAGGACCCGGTGCGAACAAACAAGATACCACGGGCGATACCAGAGCAGCCATGGTACATGAACCCAGTTGTCTCGGTGCTGATTGGAGGCATCCTGCCCTTTGGTGCAGTGTTCATCGAGCTCTTCTTCATCCTGACATCAATCTGGCTGCACCAGTTCTACTACATCTTTGGGTTCCTGTTCCTGGTCTTCGTCATCCTGATCCTGACCTGCGCGGAGATCACCATCGTGCTGTGCTACTTCCAGCTCTGCGGTGAGGACTACCAGTGGTGGTGGAGATCCTACCTGACGTCTGGCTCGTCGGCACTGTACCTCTTCCTCTACGCCACTTTCTACTTCTTCACCAAGCTGGAGATCACAAAGATCGTCTCCGGCGTCCTCTACTTTGGCTACATGCTCATCGCGTCGTATGCCTTCTTCGTGCTCACCGGCACCATCGGCTTCTACGCCTGCTTCTGGTTCACCAGGCTCATCTACTCTTCAGTCAAGATCGACTAGAAATCTAGAGACTTAAGCTGATTTGTCGATTTGTGAAATCAGAGGTAAAGAGAGAACAGTAGGAAAGGAAGCATCAGAGGTTCAGAATGTAGGATGCATTATACAAAGTGAAACGTAGGATGCTTATTGTGGTGTTTTATAGGGTACTTACAGTTTGATTCTGTTAACACTAAATTAGTGTACTTTGATGCCAGTAATTCGGTGTGTATCCTTACAGAACAGGTTTCTGATGGTACAATCAGGTGATTTAACATTTGAACCATATATTATGTTGGTGACATGCTGAATGATCCCAGCATCTTCCTTTCCATTGTGTGTGATTGTGCTGAAAGCCTCAGACAAGCTTCAATTTCTGCTGATTTCCCTGCTTGGAATTAATTTCGATCGGAGCCTATTTCTAGCTAAAAGGTTACGAAATTATTTTGTTGAAACTTGAAATGCAGTACGTATCTTGCCTCTGTTGGCTTTTCTCGCGGATTGATGTTAAAGAAAGGGGCTGACCCGTGAGCGTCTGGTGAGCGCGATGGATGTGTAGACGAGTGTGGCCAAGGTGAAAAGGGCGGCAGCAGCACGCAGGCAGGCAGTTCTTGCGGTGGCTGGTCGTGTTTATATGCACTTTGATGCTATACAATGCAACGACTGTAAACATTTTAACCATATCTTCCGTGGCTGAAACACTGAACAATCTCTCAACATTCAGGCGACGGATGGAGACTTTTGCTGCAGTAAAATCGGCAAGTTCTACTCCAACAACCGGATAGAAACACACGAGCAAACCACGCGTGAGATTTATACATATCGAGAGCGCACACACACCCCGCCGGGCAGAGAGCTTATTTATTGGAGCACATCACTGAACAATCTCTCAACATTCAGGTGACGGATGGAGACTTTTGCTGCAGTAAAATCGGCAAGTTCTACTCCAACCACCGGATAGAAACACACGAGCAAACCACGCGTGAGATTTATACATATCGAGAGAAAATCGGCAAGTTCTACTCCAACCACCGGATAGAAACACACGAGCAAACCACGCGTGAGATTTATACATATCGAGAGAACACACACACCCCGCCGGGCAGAGAGCTTATTTATTGGAGCACATCAGTAAGCTAGCTACTCGACGATCTCCACGGCCTCATCTAATTAAGCCCGGCTGGCCTGCTGGTCGTGCCCGTTCTTCCTCCCCCCGAACATGAGGTAGCCGAGGGTGCCGACGACGATGAGGCCGCCGGCCGCCAGCGTCGTGGGGCTGTAGCGCCGCAGAGGGCTCGAAGGATGCGCCGACGCCGACCCCGCGCGCTTGAGCGGGTCGTCGGCCATGGACGCCCACGCGCTCATCTTCTCCGGCCACATGGCGGACGTACGATGGATGCTCCTCCTTGATCCCTGATGGTGCTCTCCGCTACGGTGTAGTGTACTATCTCGTAGATGCTGAAACGTGTAACGGGGTGCTAGAAGCAGCTTTATGGTGGCAGCAGGTTAAGCGGCGAGAGGACACGCAGGGAGTAACACGTGGGAGCGTGACATCGTAGCACCGCCACGTAGCTAATGTCCAGGCAACGGTCTCTCTCAGGAACGAACTAGCAACCTTACCCACTACTAGAACGTGTAAGTGGGCTCTAGAGCAGCCGCATCATATCTGCGGTTAGTGAAAAGAGGAGAAAGGGCTCTAAAAAGCCTTTAAATATAGACCATGCCATTGTAGTAGTCGTGTAGTTTGTGTGTAGAATATACTCCCCGTCCCAATTTACTTGTTCATTTGACTTTTTTATATCAAATTTAATCGACTCATCTTATTCGAAATATTTGTAAAAATATGAAAAAAATAGTATAGTTAAAGTATATTATATGCTAAACTAAATCAAAACGAAAATAAATGATAATTATAATTTTTTTGAATAAGACGAACCAATTAAAGTTGGTGTCAAAAAAGTTAAACAACATATAAATGACGGAGGGAGTAGCTAATAATTTAATCTGTTGTTGTCTTTATGTTATACCAAGTCATCTATAATCAACTTAAAAATTCATTAGTATAATAATTAGGCATTGAGACACACTATATATACCCTATATATATCGGCTACCTCATTCTCTCACAGAGCTCCATGTCTTCTATTCTATCTTTCTCTTTCTGTTATGTCACTAATCATTTGACGTAGCAACATATACAAACATCAGCTTATTACTTGCCTGTGTAGCAAAAATAGGCGTCTAATTAGCTACATATATGACATAGCAACAACATTAGCTATATGCCTCGACAAACAACGTGGAGCCTACATTGAGGCACCTAAAGGCTAAAGCCTATAAATGGATCATGGCCACATGGGTGGATCCCCCAGATGGAACAGATTTTTGTTTTTCTTGTTTAGAGCCAGAAGGATCGGCAACATTTGTTTTTGTGAAACTATCTTATATCGACATTATCGAGCATCAGTTCATGAAAGCAAAGACAACAGGCACAACTTCTTGGATGTAATATTATTTCTGTAAACTGTAACTGTTCCCTTTACAGCATAGGCATTATGTCAGGAAGATTACAATTTTCACCCGAATTCTCGGTAGGCATGCTGTAAACCTCTAAAAGAATGGTAATTTACATTGGGATGAATGCAGGGTTCTGATCAAGTACCTCAACGGTGCATAAGGTTGAGAGATCAGTTAATTCGTCGGTCCTGTACTCTTATGGGAGGTCTATACACTATAGAGGCATCAGTCTCTTGTACTTGAAGAACCAAAGGAAGGAGCAAAAGATGAAGGCGCCGACCACTCCAGTTATGACGAGGACCCACTGGAATGCGTTCTCTATTTGGAAAACCGTAGTCTCGAAGTTCATCCCAAATATCCCTGCAACCACTCCAAAAATGGCCACAACAAATGTTGCTGTTGTTAGCAGCAACTCAAACTGGATCAGCTGGTTCCGCACATTATCCTGGGAGCACAAGTTCACGGAAAATCAGTTAGCACAGACCCGAAATGTGAGGAATGCATAAATCTGATGCACTATCTTGAATAAGGAGGGCATGAGATATGTTGGTACCAGCTGAATGTTGATAAAGTCTTCAGTGTCATCAATGTACTCTTTAAGCTGAAAGATGAAAGAAAAAACAGATCAGAACCCTTTGGCACTCCTATTACACAAAATAAACTGATACAAGATATGTTCAAGATACCGCCCATACCGATGTCAGCTTATTGAGAGTGCTATCGATGACAACAAAATAAGCTTCCAGTAACATCTCCAGCTCTTGAATGTGTTCTGTCATTGTGTTATCTGAGCTCTTCACACTATCATGTCTACTTCTACACAAGCTGAAGGCTTTCTCAAGCTTTCGCGATTCTGTGGGTGATGAAACTGGAGATACGGGAGCTGAAACTGACGTCCCAGCAGCGCCTGCTGAATTGTAACCCAACAAAGATTGATCGCCAAAAACAGATGATTCCATCCTCATCTTTTTCTCCGTGAGATACATCTCAGCCATATCGCCATCATCATCCATTAGTTGCTCTATTTCATCTCTGACCTATTGCAAGACAAAAAAAAAAACAATTAGAAAATTGATACTCCATCTCATGAAATAAGGCGTGCATGCATTTAGAAAAGTCAAACTTTAAAATATTTGACTAACAATTTAATCAAAAACGTATATTTCTAGTGTATGAATGCTATATTTTTGGATTCGTATTCAAAAGTACTTTAAGATTCTGATATTTTGGTATTTGTTGATGCTATATTTTAAAAGAATAAATGGTCAAACTTCTGCTTTAAAGACCGTGCTAAATACATGCACGCCTAATTTCATGGGATAGAGGGAGTATAAACTAACAATTTGCAAGAAGAAAGCAGAATCATGATTAGGATGCAATTTACCTTCTGGACTCTTCTGGTCAAAGCAACTAGTCTACTTTTTAATCGCCTGGCACGTTCCAAATTTAGAGTACTGATTTTGGACGTCAGCTCATCCAACAATGGATATGCTTCAATTTCCAATTCTGCTGCCTACAGAAGCAGAGAAAATGCACATTAACACGCATGCACTGATTTTAGTTACAGTCAAGGCAATCCACATCATTTTACACAGGGCATGCCTACCCAATTTGTTTGGGAATAGAAGGCTTTGTTGCTCGTTTTGATCAAGCAAGAGGGGTATTTCAAATGTTTAAACAGTAAGATATATGCGTAAGACTATAGCAACAGCTATTACATGGCCCGCCCCTGCCTGCTCACCTTGCTCTGCTACTACTCCGCCCACCCTTTGCCCCCGATATGCTCCCTCTACCAACATCACACATTGCTGCTTGTAAACAGCCCAGCATACCATGGCTCTCGGCCACCCTCTGCCAAAATACATCCTTCCAAATACTCAATTATTCGTCCGGCATCCGCACAATACACGTGTACAAGTGCAGGTGCAGCATGGTTGGAGCTTCTCATCTCTGCAAGTCTGCAGCATGATGGAGATGCAATGGGGAAGTCTGCAGCAAGCCAACAGGCTTCATTCTTCTGCCGGGATTGCACATTACAAGCGCAAGACTATTCTGCAAGTCTTGAAGACTTGTCTCATCTCCGTGTCTTTGTTCAATAAATTTGTGTGTTCATGTGATGTGTGTCTTTGCGGCTCTGTGATGTGACTATCAAATCGATATATGTGCTTTATTTCTTTCTTGCGATTTATGCTGAACAATGGAACTGTTTACTCGACGTCTCTATCCAACTCGGGTATTCCAGGATTACCTTAAACCTGAACCCGAAATGCCGGGTACCCGAAGTACCAGGTTTGTTTTTTTTTCAGAGCAATTTCAAGCACAAGTTTTCATTGCCCGAAGCTCAAATTACCCAAAAAACCCAACCCAAAATTTTCGGATTACCCAAATGTCCACCCCTAACAGTTAACAGAGCATTTTTATATGATGAAAGTCGATAGCTAATAGCCATGAGTACTTGGACAGCGTGGACTAAAAATTTGTTGCGGCCAGTGTTGCTTTGTGTTTGAGAAGTTACAGTTGGTGTTGACACAATTATGCTCAGGTAAGCTTCGTGTATCCGTATCAAGCTTTTACATCATAATACAGTCAAGAGTAAAAGCTATCTAAGCTCTTGTCCCCTGTATAGCTACCTTTCAGAAGAACCCAGTATTAACACTTTTCTATCAAATGAAAAGCATGGTAACTAAATACGGAAAATATTAAACCACACATAACCCATCCAGAGAACAGCAGAACACAGACATTTACTGTGTGCTTGATCCACTGGGCCGATGGAATCAGGCCAGTTTGGAACTATTTGTAGAACCTCGCAGTCATAGTACCAAACAATATGCTACCAATGCATATAATAAAAAACATAGATTCAAGGCGCCAACAATTCAATTCGCCATTTGTTCACTTTTTTTAAATCTCTTCAATTTCATGTGGCAAACTCAAAACAAAATTCCTATGTTTAAGTAACCCAGTATAACAATAGTAGGTAAAAGAAAGTTACTTGTTTTCAACTTCTTCAAAACAAAATCCTCAGATTACTCCATATTCTAAACAGGAATATGTCTGGTATGCTTGGGAATTAGGATCGTTAGACAGCTGAATATTCGTAAAGTAAAGCCTTCAAGATTTTGTAGGAAAAAGCATCAGTTTCTTGATTACCAAGGGAAGAAGGCATCAAAGAAACTGCCTGAGGAAGGAAAGAATCTGCACATAAGACGGCTGTTACGGTTTAAAGAAGAAACAGTCTGTATCTCTTATTGTCTGTTGATATTATATATGTTACTATGCCTATTTAGCATGCACCAAATTAGAAACCTTCTCTTAAGTAACATTCAACCTTTCAATTCTAGATTAGAAAAAAGACAGTTAACTAATGAGGCATCTTAGTGTTCAAACATGTATACAAACAAAACTTTTCTCTTTTAAATGTTATTCTATATATATTACTCATCCTAATTATACTACCTGAAATTGCAGTCCCAGAAGACTGATGCAACAGTCCACAATAATCTAAGTAGACATCAGAAAAGTAAAGGAAGCAAAGCTGCTAATCCGTGTCTAACTGGAAGGAATACCTGATGCTTATGACAGGCATATGTTCAAGTCATGATCAGAAAACATTGGACCATCGAGCTGATCGGCAATTGCACAGTTGCAAACCATGTTAGAACAGCATCATCGTGCCATAGCTAATCACGTGAAGGGAACTGAATTCACTCTAATTCGACTGGCCGAACTAACACACAAATTCAAATACAGTTCAGATACAGAAGAAAGGCTCGCACCAATCAGTTGCGGCAAGAGTGGAACAGGGGAGAGGGAGGGATGATCACCTGCGCATCGAGGAAGGAGCATGCGGCCTCGAGCGCGAGCTCGAGCGCGCGGAACTCGAAGGGCAGCTCGTCGCCCTCGGCGCGCTGGAGCAGGCGGCGCTGTAGCTCGGCGGCGTACTGGAGGACGTAGCTGTCGAGGGAGTTGAGCAGGAGCACCTCGTCGGCGGTGATGACGCAGCGGATCTGCTCGAGGTTGACGACGATGGCGCGCTCGCGGCCGAGGACGGTGGAGGGGTAGACGAAGAGCGGGTCGAGGAGGCGGAGGTCCCGCGCGGGGAGCTCGCAGCGGCGCATCATGGTGGCCTTGTCGATCTCGAGCGTCTGCACGGAGGCCGTGGCGGCCTCGACACGGATCCAGCTGCGCGTGCCGCCTCCCCGCTTCTTGAGGTTGGGGACGTCCAGGCCCCCCGGGAAGCGGCGGCCCGCGGACCCCGGGGGCGCGGACGGGAGCGCGGGCGAGGACGCCGACGCGACGTGCGACGGGTACGCGCGGTGGAGGAGCGGCTGCTTGACGGTGTCCCCGGCGCCGGCGGTGGCCATGGCGCGCCGGCGGGTGATTGGCCGGTGGGTGGGTGGAGGGGGGCGGCGGGGTCCCCTCTTTTTTTTTTTTCTCTGCCTGCGGATGGGCCCCGACGCGGCGCTCGTGTGTCGTGGTGGAGTCGAGTCGAGGGGAGAGTCGTGCTGCCCTTGTTGTTGTTGATGCTGAAACGTGCGGTTCAGCGTCAGAGGACCTCCAGTCTTGCACTTTAATAAATTTGCAACCTCACATTTGCATCTTTGCAAAGTGATTAATATTTAATAGAATCAGGTGACATACATGTACGATAGTACGTAACTGTGTAATCATGGGATGGAAATATTACAATTTCAAATCCCACCAATGCATATATGTTAACCCGCTGAATCCAAATGATGCAATTGTGAATTTCAGTTTCATCACTGGGAGGGAAATTTCTCAGCAAGGTTGTCAGCATCACGATCTTGAATAAAACTGGACGTTCTTGTTGTGATCGTGATGCAAAAATTGATGAGGCGACGGTGGTGGGATTACTGCAGTGAAAATAGATACTTCTATTTTTATTTATTGTTTATTACTGGATTACTTTACTGATGTATATGTCTTAATCTTGCATTTGCTTATCAAGGAAAGGAAAAAGAAGCCTTGATGAATGACATCGACGGCACATCACAGTAAGGAGGCGACGTACAGACGATCGTGGTCTTTCGACAGCCTTATATTTGATAAAACAAACGGCATATGCTTCACCGTTTGCTGTCAACATTCAGGTTTGTTGTAGCACCAAACCTTTTACAATTTGCAGCGCTGGCCTGAATTGCTGTCCATACCAATCATCTGCAAAAGGAAACGGCTGTTAGGAGGGGAGATCTTCCACACATGTGCATGCACCCTGAATTGAAGATGGAAAATATGATAGGTTAGGTGGGAAGAAATGTTACTGATTGCATCTTGAAAGGCAGATCACAACAGTGAAATTGAGACGCATATACCTTTTATATATTGAGACTCTGCTTGCAGCAGATGCAATAACAGATTGAAACAAAAAGACAGAATGACCGTTGATGTTATGCAATGCAAGTGAAGAGTCATGAGAAATACAGTACTACTTAGAAAAATGAGTACCTTGTCTGAACGTCAAAGATACAAAACCGAGGGAGCAGGTTTCTCAGATAGAACATAGTTCAGACTTTCAGACAAGCATGCTACTCCTACATAGATAAAGAAATTCGTGGCAGAAATGAATGACCAACTAACTACAACTTCAGAGAGATTTGAGTTTTTCAGCAAGGCCCTCATCAACCAGTAGTGGGAAATCTCGTTAAGCACACTGACTATTTACACGGAAAACAAAATTGTGGGCACATAGTGAGGCATGGGTCCAATCATACCTTATTGGTGCATTAGAAGTGAGAACAGATCATGAGTATGGCAAATAGTATAATAAAGGGCCTCTTGGATAACATTTCTTTCGTTGTCTAGATCGAGCGGAGTAGCCATCCACAACATATGACATGCCAGTGGTATATACAAGGCGAATAAAAAAAGGTTAATTAGATAGAAGCTATTATAACTTGCCACGTTTTGAAGCATGCCATTACAATTTGGAATACAGAAACCAGACCATTGGTATTTTGCTATGTTTGAGATTTGACATTATGTACATATTTGACTTGTTTCGACCCACCAATAGTGTATGTAGCTCCGTATTTACAAAACTGTCACTCTCTATCTTTTTATGACGTGTGGGTCCCACCTGTCGTATCTTTTTTTTTTCTTTCCTTTCTTCTTCCTCTCGCTGCCGCTAGCTTCACCACTCGCCTTCCCGGTGCGCATCCGCCGCCGCTGCCCCACCTCCCGCGCGCCGCCGGCCGCTGCTCCTAGATGCTAGGAGGAAGCCTAGGACAACAAACACCTATGGGAGAGTTGACCGAGGAAATCGAAGCGAAGATGAATCCTGTATTGTGTTCCGCCATTCAGTGTGGAAAAATGACTTTCGTACCCTGGTGCGGGTTATCGTGGGCATGCAAAACATATAAAGATCCACGTCTGTTTGTCTCTTCTGTCTATATATCAAGAAGTGTATTTGATTTTTTTTTCTTGAAAATGTGTTAGATACTTTGTTGCAGCCGAGGATACTTTGCCAATGAAAAAGTGGGAAAGGGAATACAGATGAAAATGTGAGAAGACATAAAGTAAGTTGGAGAGAGATAAGAGAAAAGTGACCATGAAATGACATAAAAGCACAAGAGAGGATACGTATGATAATGGTTGCGGCACCGCATGCAACCACAATGTGTTATATTGTCCATTATTGTTCTCTATTGATATTTCCACGCATACACATGTACCTCTCATAAAATCAGTGGTACTTGCGGTACATATGAGTACTAGTTTAGTTGTTTTTATGGAATAAAAAGACATATCACGGTGCTTCATGCCACCCTTAGTCCTCACTCGCTTTTGCGTGGCAGGCCACAAGGCAGGTGGAGCGGCGGAGCCACGACGGGCGTCCTGGATTGCGATGGTTTAGGTGTATCGGCGAGTATGTTGTTCTTGTGTGTGCATTAGTCGGCAATTGACAGTTGTCATTGGTCCCCTGCGTTGCGTTGTTATCTGTGGTATAGCCACAATTCGCCCTTATGCTAGGACGCGGTGTTGTTTTTATCTGTGGTTACACCACTGTTCACCCTTGAGCTTGGGTATGTACCTAGTTTAGCCATGTGATGTTGTGGTTTTAGCCCGGTTTTCACCGAGTGATGTAGAGTTTTGCCTCGTTCCCTAAAAACGAGGTTGTTGATGTGTGGCTTCGCCATACAATATCAATGGGTGGGGATCCTCTCCCCCCGTTGACCGTCAAAAAAATATCACGGTGGTACAGCATATTATGTGCTAATAAAAAAGCAAATCATAATTAAAGACCGAGGCTGGGGCTTCCGGGCGCTGAAGGCCGCTCCAGCCGCTCCCCGCCGGCGGCCGCCCGATGCGGCGATGTGCGGCCGCCGCGCGCCGGGGAGCCGCTGCGCGTGGGAGCGCGGGCGTGCCGCTCCCGCCAGGAGCCGCTCCGCGTGGGGCCCCGTCGCCGGCGGCCGCCGGGGGCGCGCCGGCCCTCCCCGCCGCCGGCCGACGCGTGCCCATGTGGGCCCTGGTGCGGCAGCGTGGGGTGGCGCTAGCGGTAGCTGGTTGGCCAGGAGCCTCCCCGCTCGTCCTCTGGCACTGATAGCGACAGTGCATATCGCGCGGCTTGTGGGGGAAGGTGCTGGAGGCAGCTCCGCCCGCTCCCCGCCGCCGGCCGTCAGATGCTCCGTCGTGCGGCCACTGCGTGCGCTGGAGCGGCTCCGTGCCGGGAGCGGAGGCGTGCGGCTACTCCACGGAGCAGCTCCTCGTGGGCCCGCCGGCCAGCCGCGGCCGCGCCGGCGCCGTCGCCCGCCGCTGCCAGCCGACACGTGTAGCCGTGGTCCCCGATGCGGCAGTGCGAGGTGAAGGCGGCGCGCGCTCATTGGCCGGGAGCCATCCCCCTCGTCCTTCGGCGTTGTGGCCACAGTCCGCCTCCGTACTCCGGCACGCTGTTGGCGACAGTGCCCGGTATGGCGTGCCGGAGGGGGTGGTTGGACGGCGTCGTGGCCATAAGAACGCCTCCGGGTCGCAGCATCTCCTTCCTTTTTCCCGCCATTTCCCTCTCCTCCTCGCCTTTTCCCTCTCTATTTTTGCTCCTTCACTGGCCGTCTCGCCGGACGGCTAGGGTTTAGCGGCCGGCCTAGCCATGGCCCGTGGTTTCGTGCCGGTGTGGGGAGCTGCCGCCGCATGGGATCCGGGCATCCGGCAACGGGTGAGACGGTTGCGCTGGGCCGGCGGCGTGGCTGCGCGGGGGGCGGCGTCTACCGGCAGGACGCGCCAGCGGTCCGCTGGCCATGGCCCAGGCTCCTCCCACCGCGCTGCACCCGGCCCGTGCCTCGATTGGTGAGCCACTGCCTCCTGTTGTGAGCCATCTCTAGATCTCCTCCCCTGCCTTCAATCCTTCTCCGTTGTACTGCTCTTCAGAGCACCGCTCGGTGTGCTCGCCCCACCCAGCAGCTGCTGCGAGTGCCTGCCATGGCTAGCAAGCAGGCGGGTTCCTGATTTTGTTGTGGCAACAGAGGTCCAACACACGCCTTGAAATCTTCCTTGGCATGCATGCAATTTCCTACGCCGTTCCATGATGGTATACAGATTTGTTCCTCTGTTTTTTTGTTCCAATTTGCGCTGCTCGCTTGTGCTGCTCTCATGAAACAAATCAATTGCGGCTTAAGAGTGTTATATTACCCTGTCTTGCAAATCTAGATTAGCAAAAATGAAGCAGAGCTGATGGACCTTAAGGCTGTTTGACTGGCGATGGTGGGTGCTTGCAGCGTAGAAGACCTGATAGACCTTGAAGCTGTTAGATTGGCGATGGTGCGTGCTTGCAGCTTCTGTGCTTCTCACCCTCTTTTTTTTTTTTTTTTAGTCTTCTTCGTCATCAATTTCCTAATAACTAATTTGAAACTATTTTCTCCTGCCCATCCTCCTCACAGAGTCACAGAGATTACACCGACCAAGGTGAACAAGGTAGGCCCAAATCTAGCGATCAAGGTGAAGCTCGCTGTTCCATTTCAGATTTTTTTTTGTTTATTGTTGTAGTGTATCGCCATTCTGCTTTTCAGTCATTATGATTCGCCAAATTTGAATTTGAATTTGAATCGATCCTATTTTTTGTCAGCACATGTGCCCATTGCCAAAGGTTGGAGGCCCCTTTTCCTGCAGCAAGGCATTCAAACAAAGTGGATTGGCCCTCTTTTGAAAGCTGGTGAAGCTCTGGAACTGCACCTCACCAGTACCATATATAAGAATTTATTTAAATATTCTTGATTAGTGGTTACCAACTTAACATGGACATGATTCATGCATGGTGTTTTTGACAATACTTCATTTGGGGACTGTGATGAGGATACTTCAGTCCAGTCAGATGAATATTCAGAAATCAAAGACAATGGCGAGAATCAAGTACCAATCTGTGTTGCTGAATTGATGGACACGAGAAGGATGCATGAGGAAGTTAGACCCAAAACCAAGGTTAAAAAACTTTGCAGAAGTCGTTAGGTATATTCTCTGTCTTCTCTGTGACAATGCTTCATGTGCTGTGTTCTGCTGATATATAGTGTTTAGTAATTCTTTTTCTTTCCAGGCCCATCTCAGTCATTGAAACCAATGGAGCTGCTTCCAGCACGTTCTGGTGCTTCACCTGCTGGTTTAGGCTTCATTCTCATCTGTGTGCAATACCTTTCTCTTCTGAAAATGATTGCCTTGCTTTTGGGAATGGTAAGCAATGCTTTCCATTTCCTTGCTTCTGAAAATGACTCATCCCAACCTTGTCGATTAGTAATAAAGTTGAGCAAAGAAACATCCATGCCCATAGTGCCACCTTGAATGCAAGGATTAACTCTGTGTGAATATTTGTGATATGAGACTTTGTAATACCCCGGGTTTTATCTACCTCAAAATGCACCTCTAAATGCACCCGGTTTTCAAATTGTTTGCAAAACTCTCCCTCAAATCTCCACAGTTCGATCTCCAAAATCAAATTCACAAATATGAAAAACCTTTTCTACCTTCCCGGGCCGAAATTTCCTTCTCCTTCCCCCTTTCCCCTCTCTTTCAGCCCGGCCCAGCGCCCCCATCTCTCTCTTCCTCTTCCTCCCCTCCCGCATGGGCCGAGCCCAGCCAGCCTCCCCCTTCCCCCTCCTCTCTTCCTCCCTTTTCCCGGCCCAGCAGCCCGATTTCCCCCCCGTCCCCTACCTCCAGGCGACGCCGCGACGACGCATGCGCGCGCGCGACGCCGTCGTCGCCGCGCCGTCCCCCACCTTCCCTCCCCGCCGCAGCACTCGGTCAGGTGATCGAGCACCCTAGTCGCCGCCCTAGCTTGGCCGCAGCCCGCACTGCCCCCTCCCTGCCCTCGGGAGCGTCCGGGCCCCCGCCAGCTAGCGACGCGCGCCGCCAGGGACTCCTGCCTCACCCGCGCCCACACTGCCCCCTTTCTGCCGCGAGAAGCTCCCGTCCCATCACCCGTGCACAGGCACGCCCTTCTCCCCAGAGCGCGCCACGACATTTCCTCCCTCTCGCCCGGGACCCGTCGGGCGGCACCGGCCTCACCACGGCGTCGCCGCGACCATCGCCTATAAAAGGGCCAAGCGCCGCGTCGGCCCTCCTCCTCCCACTCCCACGCACCCTGACGCACACGCACGCCGCCGACGCACCCACGACCACCACCTTTCTCCCCAAGAAAAGTGCCTTGGCGCGAACCCCATTCAACCTCCCCAGCGTCCGCCATTGCCAACCCCCCTTCTTCGATTCCGGCTCCCGAGCTTTCCCCGAGACCCAATAAGGTGAGCGTCGCGCCCGCGGTAGCGGCGCGCCCCTTTCCCCTCTCTCTCGGCCCGGCCCCGCCCCGGCCTCGCCGGAGCGCCGCCGCGCCTTGACCCTCCACCTCGGCGCTCGCCGTTGAGCTCCCACACCGCGCCATCCACGTCCACGTCTACATCAACCTTCTCAGCTTGGATCCGCCTCGCTCCTGGGTCGGTCCCCGGCGACGGAACCGGATCACCGGCGGCAAGCCGCCGGTGAACCGCTCCGCCCCCGGCGACCGGCTCAATCAAGACCCGGACCGGCTCGGGCCGGACGGCCGTCACCGTCGCCCCCTGTCGCCGTAAGGCTGACAGGTGGGGCCGGGTGGACGCCGTTCGCCCGCCGTCCCTCCCCTCCGCGCGGCCGTGGGCCGGCCTGTTAAGGCCCGCGCACGCGCCGAGTGGGCTGGGCCGAGCCGCACCGGAGGAAAGGGGTGGGCCGCATGCGCCGTTTCGGCCCGTGTGGTCTTTCTCTTTTTCTATTTTGATTTATGGATATTCCAAAAATTGAAATGTGTATATCTTGGTCATTTTAACTCCAAATCAAGTGATTCTTTCACCTAAATTCATCTAAAGTCATCCTCTATCTGTAATAATAGGCTTCACCTTGCTTTTGGTCTGTATGCACGTATGTTTACTTGTGTGTTTGTTTTTGCGGTAGACGAAACGCCCGAGAACCCGCCGGAACCGGAAGTGACTGCTGTCGACACCGAGCCCGAGGAAGCAACTCCCGAGCTTCGCTGTGACGAAGAGCTTGACGACGGCAAGTCCACTGAATTCCCCGTGCTTGATGCATAAAAATACCTAATTTCGTCAATACAACCCCGGCCTAGGTTCATAACACAAAAACCCTGCATGTTTTGCTAGCTAAGGACTACCCCAATAAAGTAGCCTCCTAAGCCATAATAGAAGTAGCGCGCATAGGTGGGTTCGCTCATATACTATACCATTTATAATCCCTCACTTGGAAAATGAATTATGGATGGGCGGAAAAGAAAAGGAAAGTGTTTTGGTGTAAAACATGGGGAAAGACCCCGGCAGACGACTTCGGTTGTTGAAGCCACATTTGGGGGTAGAAACCCTGGGGTGACGTGATCACGGAAGCCCCGGAGTCCGGCCCTTGTTACGAGGGTCGGGCAGGTGATAGCTCAGTTGATGAGCGAATGTGGGAGCTCTACCCTTAAGGACCGAGTTTACGTCTCATCTCACCTAACCCGCTTGTGCAACCACTCGAGGTTGTATGCGGCAACCCGTGGTCGGACCCCGCAAGGACCAACCGGACGTAGACCGGTGTGCTGGGATGCATGAGAGATTGGGAAATGGGCGCGGTTGCATGGCTGCGGTCAGGGGTCAACAGTCGCGTGGCTGCGGGTCTGAGCGACAGGTGGTCCCGCGTCTCTCATGGTCGAAGTCTGGGGAAGCCTTGCACGGGAATGGCCTAGATAGGATTGATATGATATGGTCGCTCCTATCATGATATCCGAACTTGTGGGTAAAGTGCACATCTCTGATCAGAGTTTAAAATCTATCCGGATAGTCCAGTGTCCATTGTTATGGACGGGGTTACGGTTTGGTCTCGGAAACTAGCTTCTTACAAAATGTGGGATGGAAAGGGTTAAAAAGAATGGTTTTGAGGCAGCTGCGGTTGCCGAGGAGGAGTGTGTGAAAAATGTGGTGGCCGGTGAGCCACGAGCCGCCCGGACCGGCAAGTCCGACGGCAAGTATTTGTTCTCGGGGACTAAAACTGTTTTCCTAAACTAAAACATTCCAACTAGTTATCCCATGCATGCGCAACTCTTATCATGGCAAACACCCTAAGCTACAGATATTCCCTTGCATGTACTAATAGGTCTTTACCCGTCCCTCCGCGAGGAGTGAGGTGGGCTTGCGGAGTACGAAGTACTCACCCTTGCTTTGTTGTTGTTTTTCAGAGGACTTCGACGCGTTCGCTGAAGCGTTCTTCGGCTAGGTCGTGCTCTTATCCCCAACCGCCTGTGGAGTTGGGTCGAATAAAAGATGCTCGTTTTATTTACCGCTTCCGCTGATTTATGTAATGTTGTGTTGTAATCGCTAAGACAGACTCTTTACTGCTTTGAATAAATGTGTGGCTAGCCTCCTGGGACTAGCATTTGTATCACATTTAGCTTCTGAGAAATCAGGGGCACTTCAGGTGGTATCAGAGCCGTAGGTTGGCCGTAAGACGCGACCCTAAGTCAAATAACGTTTCTGAGTCCAAATTCTTTTATAAAACTTTCTTGGTGCTTATCCATCTATTTACTCCTGCTTGTTCCTTCTCCAGATGGCCCCGGCGATTCCAGCTCTCACGACCAGCGAGCACGGAGAGACTGACTTCGTCACACTCCTGCTCCATTGCACTCGGCTACTCGACATTCCCAAAGAGCCCTACTACAAAATTGTAGAATTCCACAAGCCTGACACCATAGGGTGTGCCATAACCGTATACATAGAAGCCAGCAAGAAACACCCCAGCTTTGCAGTAACCACCCCTGGCCATGACCCAAACCTTACCAAGCACACCGCAGCTCTCAACACCCTTCGCCGCCTCTGCAACATCTATGAAAAAGAAATCGAGCACACCAGCGTACGGTTCTTCCCAGCGGAAGACCGAACCACTCCCTTATGGAAGAGACGCCTAACCCCAGTAGTAGAAGCTAGGGTATCCAACAAAAACCCCACCATATCCAGCTTGACCAACTACCTTTACGCCTTAGACACCCATTTCCAAAAGCTAGACAAGCAACTGTTCAAAACCCACCGTCGAGTGCTAGCCAGTGAAATGGAGGCCAGAGAGCTGAGAATCCAGAATGCTTCCCTACGTACTAGATTAGCGGCTACTGAGGACAAGGAAAGGGCAGCTTGGGAGATGGTGAGGAGCACGCGCAACAAGTACAAGGCAAAGATGGAACGCATGGCAAAAAGGACCAGAATCGAGCCTGAAGAGCCAGCAACGGAAGAACACACCACAAAGAAGGCCAGGACGGAGCCTGAGGAACCCGCACAAAACAAGGAGACAGAGGAACGCCAGGATGCTGACTTAGCCAGTCTAGAGTTAGATTGGAGTCTTTTTCCTCCAGCTAGTGAGGCTTTCCCTGACGACGATATTGATATCGACCTCTCTGCTTTCGAGATGCTTCCCCGAGAGGGTACCCCAACTCCTTTGGAGGAATTGATAGACCTCCTCGAATAGAGTCAACCATGGTGTCCTAAGGCATGCTTTGCCCCCTTGTATCGCTAGAACGGTTGTTTGAATAAAATAAAATTTTGAAAACCTCGTGATATTGTCTACCAACGAAGAACACTTAATCTCTATCTTAAACACCACCCTTGTCTTTCAGATGGCATCTCACAACTCGGGCAACGCCGACAATGTGGTGCCAGAAGCAGTGGCAGAAGGGCAGGGTGACAATGGCCAGCCAGCAGCAGCAGCAGCAGCAGCGGCTGTTCAGAACCCAACAGCAACAAGTGAACAAAGTGGAAACAGTGGAGCAGAAAGTCACACTCATCCGTCTCAACGGGCCCGTACTCCACCTCCACCACCCAATCCGATCGTGGAACTGACTCAGAACTTGGTCCGTTGCATAGAAGGAATAGCCCAGAAGGCACCGCCACCCCAGCAAGGCAGAGCTCAGAATCTGATGGGTGAGTTCATGAAACTAAGACCAACACCTTTTGCTGGATCCCATGATCCCCTTGAAGCTCATGACTGGATCAGGACCATTGAAAGAAAGTTGGAAATTATTAACTGTGATGAGCCAACCAAGGTAGCCCTGGCCACTCATCAACTCACTGGGGCAGCACTGGCCTGGTGGGAAAGTTACCGTGAAGCTCACAGAGGGCAAGTTACCTGGGAAGGATTCCTGGAAGACTTCCGCAAATATCATGTTCCAGAAGCTGCGAGAGATCTCAAGGCAGAAGAATTCAGGAAGCTGAAGCAGAACACCATGACCATGCAAGAGTACATTGAGAAGTTCACCACTCTGTCCCGTTATGCACCGGAAGAAGTCAACACTGATCCTAAGAAGTGCAAGTGTTTCATTCGGGGACTGAACCCTGAAATCAAGTCCATAGTTCACTCAAATGAAGCACCAAGCTTCGCAACACTGATCAACCGAGTCATCCAGATAGAAGAAGATAAGCGCGAAGAGAAAAGTCAGCTCAAAAGGAAGTTTATGGAGATCAAGTCCCAGCGCCAGGAACGCCGTTTCCGTCAGAAGAGCTTTGGTGGGCAAGTGTCACGGGGCTCGTATGGTGTGCCCCCCCAGAAACACTATTTCGAACCCGTCACGCTTTGCTCCAACTCAAAGCAGCTATCAGACTCAGCAGTATGACCCTCGTACCTGCTTCAAGTGTGGCAAGCCTGGGCATTTTCAGTTCAACTGTCCTCAACCGATGCGACCAGCAGCATCCACCTTCTCCAACTCAGTAAATGGGCCGAAACAGACCAGTGCTACCGGGAACCGTCCTACGACGAGTACTCAGTCCGGCAAGCCACCCCTGCCACCAGCTAACAGGGCCCGCATCAACCATGTCGAAGCGCAGGAAGCACAGCAGGCTACTGGTGTGGCTCTCGGTGAGTTCCTGGTAAACTCAGTTAAAGCAACTGTTCTATTTGATTCTGGTGCATCACATTCATTTATATCCTCATCCTTCGTCGAGAAACACAACATCCCCACCATACCACTCAAAAAGCCACTCCTAACCCGAACACCCAGGGCTGACATCCCGTGTCAACTCGGGTGTGTCGGGGTCCAAATCCTTCTAAGAGGGGTAGTGTTCACCGCAAACCTCATAGTGATCAAGTCCCAGGACATTGACGTCATTCTGGGCATGAACTGGTTGAGCTCTCACCAGGGCGTCATAACCTGCAAAAACAAAACTGTGCACCTAGTCCACCCTGATGGAACCAGAGTATTCTTCCACGTCGATAAACCTACCCGCGACCCCATGAACTTCCACGTACAAATCCAGACCATCCATGATGTACCTATAACCCGAGAGTACCCAGATGTCTTCCCTGATGAGCTACCCGGAATGCCTCCAGACAGAGATATAGAATTTATAATTGATCTTTACCCCGGAACTCCACCCATTGCCAAGAGACCATACAGAATGTCATCAAAGGAACTAGTGGAACTGAAAGAACAGCTCAGAGACCTGCAGGAGAAGGGCTTTGTCAGACCCAGTTCTTCCCCATGGGGAGCCCCTGTGCTCTTTGTATCCAAGAAAGATGGAAGTATGAGAATGTGTATAGATTACCGATCCCTGAACGAGATGACCATCAAAAACAAGTACCCTCTTCCGCGGATCGATGATCTATTCGACCAGCAGAAGGGAGCAAAGTATTTCTCCAAGATAGACTTGAGGTCAGGTTACCATCAGCTCAAGATCAGAGAAGAAGATATACACAAGACTGCTTTCGTTACCAGATATGGCCAGTATGAATTCACAGTGATGCCTTTTGGACTCACCAATGCCCCGGCTTACTTCATGAACCTCATGAATAAGATATTTATGGACGGATTAGACAAGCACGTCATAGTTTTCATTGATGATATACTTGTCTATTCCAAGACAATCGAGGAGCATGAAGAACACCTCCGGAAAGTACTGGAGAAATTAAGAAGCCACCAGTTGTATGCTAAATTCAGTAAATGCGAGTTCTGGTTAGAAAGGATTTCATACCTGGGGCATATCATCACAGCAGAAGGGGTAACAGTGGACCCTGAAAAGGTAGAGGCAGTAATGGAATGGCCACAGCCGACTAATGTGAGCGAAGTCCGCAGTTTCATTGGATTGGCGGGATTTTACCGCCGGTTCATTGGGGGCTTTGCGAAAATTGCCAAGCCCATGACAGCGCTCCAGAAAAAGGGTGCCCGGTTCGAATGGACCGAGGCCTGCGAGAAAAGCTTTCAAGAGCTGAAAGCCAAACTAACCTCAGCCCCAGTCTTAGTACTGCCTGACATTCACCGGGACTTCGTCATATACTGTGACGCGTCTCGGCAAGGGTTGGGTTGCGTCCTCATGCAGGACGACAAGGTGATAGCTTATGCCTCCCGGCAACTCAAGGATCATGAGCAAAATTACCCCACGCACGACCTTGAGTTAGCTGCGGTGGTACATGCACTGAAAGTATGGAGACACTATCTGATTGGCAACAAGTGTGAGGTGTATACTGACCACAAGAGCCTCAAGTACATTTTCACCCAGCCTGACCTGAATCTGAGGCAACGCAGATGGCTAGAACTAATCAAAGATTTTGATATGAGCATTCAGTACCATCCAGGCAAGGCAAATGTGGTAGCAGATGCATTGAGCAGAAAAGCATATGGCAAGGAGTGGATCCCAAGGAATAAACACTTAAAAGAGGACCTGTTGAAACTCAACATGCACATTGTACAAGAACCCAAACAAGGCCTGTTGGCAGTTCAACCAACCTTGGTAGAACAAATAAGGCAAGACCAGAAGGCAGACGGAGAAATTCAGAAGGCAATTCAGCGCATCGGTACCGGGCCAGTCACCGGACTTCGGGTTGATGAGAAAGGCACCCTATGGTTTAAAAACAGAATCTGTGTGCCGAAAACAGGAGTAACCAGGAAAATTGTGATGGAAAAAGCCCATAACTCAGCCTACTCCATTCACCCAGGGTCTACCAAGATGTACCTGGACCTAAAAACAGATTACTGGTGGAAGGGCATGAAGGCAGATATTGCAAGATATGTGGCACGATGTGACGTTTGCCAGAGAGTAAAAGCAGAACATCAGAAACCAGCAGGTCTATTGCAACCCCTACCCATCCCTATGTGGAAATGGGATGAGATAGGTATGGACTTCGTGACAGGGTTACCAAGAACACCAAAAGGGAATGATGCCATATGGGTCATTATTGATAGACTCACAAAAACTGCTCATTTCCTGCCTGTGCGAACCACCTATAATGGAGCAAAGTTAGCCCAGCTCTACATCGAGAATGTGGTAAAGTTGCATGGGATACCCAGCAGAATAGTGTCAGATAGAGGGACACAGTTCACCTCCAAGTTCTGGAAAAGTCTTCAAGAAGCAATGGGCACAAAGTTAGACTTCAGCACCGCATACCACCCACAGACAGATGGTCAGACAGAAAGGATAAATCAAGTCATGGAAGATATGTTGAGAGCGTGCGCTCTCACCTACGGCACCAACTGGGAAGCCAGCCTTCCGTTTGCAGAGTTTTCGTACAACAATGGACGCCAAGCCAGTTTAGGTATGGCGCCATTTGAAGCTCTATATGGAAGAAAATGTAGAACCCCTCTGATGTGGCATGAAGTGGGAGAACGATCCTTAGTAGGACCTGCCTTAATTAAAGAAGCAGAAGAAAAGGTGGCAGAAGTCAGAGCAAGACTGAAGGAAGCTCAATCCCGACAGAAGAGTTATGCAGATGGCAGAAGACGGGAACTTAGTTTTGAAGAGGGAGACTCAGTGTACCTGAAGGTGTCACCTATTCGAGGGACAAAGAGATTCCAGATCAAAGGAAAACTCGCACCTCGCTACATCGGACCCTACAAGGTTGTTCGGCGAATAGGAAAGGTCACCTATAAGTTGGAGCTGCCAGAATCGATGCGTGACATACACGACGTGTTTCACGTATCCCAACTAAGAAAGTGCCTGAAAGTACCGGACCAACAAATAAACCTGACTGCCGAAGAGTTACAACCAGATCTAGTTTATCAAGAGAGACCAATCAAAATTTTGGATACAGTCGCCCGGAAAACACGGACTACAACAACCAAGATATGCAGAGTTCTTTGGAGCCGTCACGGCGAAGAGGAGGCAACCTGGGAAAGAGAAGATGCTCTCAGGAAAGAACACCCCCATCTGTTCGAAAACCAACCCGATCTCGAGGACGAGATCTCTTCTAAGAGGGGTAGGTTTGTAGTACCCCGGGTTTTATCTACCTCAAAATGCACCTCTAAATGCACCCGGTTTTCAAATTGTTTGCAAAACTCTCCCTCAAATCTCCACAGTTCGATCTCCAAAATCAAATTCACAAATATGAAAAACCTTTTCTACCTTCCCGGGCCGAAATTTCCTTCTCCTTCCCCCTTTCCCTTTCTTTCAGCCCGGCCCAGCGCCCCCATCTCTTTCTTCCTCTTCCTCCCCTCCCGCATGGGCCGAGCCCAGCCAGCCTCCCCCTTCCCCCTCCTCTCTTCCTCCCTTTTCCCGGCCCAGCAGCCCGATTTCCCCCCCGTCCCCTACCTCCAGGCGACGCCGCGACGACGCATGCGCGCGCGACGCCGTCGTCGCCGCGCCGTCCCCCACCTTCCCTCCCCGCCGCAGCACTCGGTCAGGTGATCGAGCACCCTAGTCGCCGCCCTAGCTTGGCCGCAGCCCGCACTGCCCCCTCCCTGCCCTCGGGAGCGTCCGGGCCCCCGCCAGCTAGCGACGCGCGCCGCCAGGGACTCCTGCCTCACCCGCGCCCACACTGCCCCCTTTCTGCCGCGAGAAGCTCCCGTCCCATCACCCGTGCACAGGCACGCCCTTCTCCCCAGAGCGCGCCACGACATTTCCTCCCTCTCGCCCGGGACCCGTCGGGCGGCACCGGCCTCACCACGGCGTCGCCGCGACCATCGCCTATAAAAGGGCCAAGCGCCGCGTCGGCCCTCCTCCTCCCACTCCCACGCACCCTGACGCACACGCACGCCGCCGACGCACCCACGACCACCACCTTTCTCCCCAAGAAAAGTGCCTTGGCGCGAACCCCATTCAACCTCCCCAGCGTCCGCCATTGCCAACCCCCCCTTCTTCGATTCCGGCTCCCGAGCTTTCCCCGAGACCCAATAAGGTGAGCGTCGCGCCCGCGGTAGCGGCGCGCCCCTTTCCCCTCTCTCTCTCGGCCCGGCCCCGCCCCGGCCTCGCCGGAGCGCCGCCGCGCCTTGACCCTCCACCTCGGCGCTCGCCGTTGAGCTCCCACACCGCGCCATCCACGTCCACGTCTACATCAACCTTCTCAGCTTGGATCCGCCTCGCTCCTGGGTCGGTCCCCGGCGACGGAACCGGATCACCGGCGGCAAGCCGCCGGTGAACCGCTCCGCCCCCGGCGACCGGCTCAATCAAGACCCGGACCGGCTCGGGCCGGACGGCCGTCACCGTCGCCCCCTGTCGCCGTAAGGCTGACAGGTGGGGCCGGGTGGACGCCGTTCGCCCGCCGTCCCTCCCCTCCGCGCGGCCGTGGGCCGGCCTGTTAAGGCCCGCGCACGCGCCGAATGGGCTGGGCCGAGCCGCACCGGAGGAAAGGGGTGGGCCGCATGCGCCGTTTCGGCCCGTGTGGTCTTTCTCTTTTTCTATTTTGATTTATGGATATTCCAAAAATTGAAATGTGTATATCTTGGTCATTTTAACTCCAAATCAAGTGATTCTTTCACCTAAATTCATCTAAAGTCATCCTCTATCTGTAATAATAGGCTTCACCTTGCTTTTGGTCTGTATGCACGTATGTTTACTTGTGTGTTTGTTTTTGCGGTAGACGAAACGCCCGAGAACCCGCCGGAACCGGAAGTGACTGCTGTCGACACCGAGCCCGAGGAAGCAACTCCCGAGCTTCGCTGTGACGAAGAGCTTGACGACGGCAAGTCCACTGAATTCCCCGTGCTTGATGCATAAAAATACCTAATTTCGTCAATACAACCCCGGCCTAGGTTCATAACACAAAAACCCTGCATGTTTTGCTAGCTAAGGACTACCCCAATAAAGTAGCCTCCTAAGCCATAATAGAAGTAGCGCGCATAGGTGGGTTCGCTCATATACTATACCATTTATAATCCCTCACTTGGAAAATGAATTATGGATGGGCGGAAAAGAAAAGGAAAGTGTTTTGGTGTAAAACATGGGGAAAGACCCCGGCAGACGACTTCGGTTGTTGAAGCCACATTTGGGGGTAGAAACCCTGGGGTGACGTGATCACGGAAGCCCCGGAGTCCGGCCCTTGTTACGAGGGTCGGGCAGGTGATAGCTCAGTTGATGAGCGAATGTGGGAGCTCTACCCTTAAGGACCGAGTTTACGTCTCATCTCACCTAACCCGCTTGTGCAACCACTCGAGGTTGTATGCGGCAACCCGTGGTCGGACCCCGCAAGGACCAACCGGACGTAGACCGGTGTGCTGGGATGCATGAGAGATTGGGAAATGGGCGCGGTTGCATGGCTGCGGTCAGGGGTCAACAGTCGCGTGGCTGCGGGTCTGAGCGACAGGTGGTCCCGCGTCTCTCATGGTCGAAGTCTGGGGAAGCCTTGCACGGGAATGGCCTAGATAGGATTGATATGATATGGTCGCTCCTATCATGATATCCGAACTTGTGGGTAAAGTGCACATCTCTGATCAGAGTTTAAAATCTATCCGGATAGTCCAGTGTCCATTGTTATGGACGGGGTTACGGTTTGGTCTCGGAAACTAGCTTCTTACAAAATGTGGGATGGAAAGGGTTAAAAAGAATGGTTTTGAGGCAGCTGCGGTTGCCGAGGAGGAGTGTGTGAAAAATGTGGTGGCCGGTGAGCCACGAGCCGCCCGGACCGGCAAGTCCGACGGCAAGTATTTGTTCTCGGGGACTAAAACCGTTTTCCTAAACTAAAACATTCCAACTAGTTATCCCATGCATGCGCAACTCTTATCATGGCAAACACCCTAAGCTACAGATATTCCCTTGCATGTACTAATAGGTCTTTACCCGTCCCTCCGCGAGGAGTGAGGTGGGCTTGCGGAGTACGAAGTACTCATCCTTGCTTTGTTGTTGTTTTTCAGAGGACTTCGACGCGTTCGCTGAAGCGTTCTTCGGCTAGGTCGTGCTCTTATCCCCAACCGCCTGTGGAGTTGGGTCGAATAAAAGATGCTCGTTTTATTTACCGCTTCCGCTGATTTATGTAATGTTGTGTTGTAATCGCTAAGACAGACTCTTTACTGCTTTGAATAAATGTGTGGCTAGCCTCCTGGGACTAGCATTTGTATCACATTTAGCTTCTGAGAAATCAGGGGCACTTCAGGTGGTATCAGAGCCGTAGGTTGGCCGTAAGACGCGACCCTAAGTCAAATAACGTTTCTGAGTCCAAATTCTTTTATAAAACTTTCTTGGTGCTTATCCATCTATTTACTCCTGCTTGTTCCTTCTCCAGATGGCCCCGGCGATTCCAGCTCTCACGACCAGCGAGCACGGAGAGACTGACTTCGTCACACTCCTGCTCCATTGCACTCGGCTACTCGACATTCCCAAAGAGCCCTACTACAAAATTGTAGAATTCCACAAGCCTGACACCATAGGGTGTGCCATAACCGTATACATAGAAGCCAGCAAGAAACACCCCAGCTTTGCAGTAACCACCCCTGGCCATGACCCAAACCTTACCAAGCACACCGCAGCTCTCAACACCCTTCGCCGCCTCTGCAACATCTATGAAAAAGAAATCGAGCACACCAGCGTACGGTTCTTCCCAGCGGAAGACCGAACCACTCCCTTATGGAAGAGACGCCTAACCCCAGTAGTAGAAGCTAGGGTATCCAACAAAAACCCCACCATATCCAGCTTGACCAACTACCTTTACGCCTTAGACACCCATTTCCAAAAGCTAGACAAGCAACTGTTCAAAACCCACCGTCGAGTGCTAGCCAGTGAAATGGAGGCCAGAGAGCTGAGAATCCAGAATGCTTCCCTACGTACTAGATTAGCGGCTACTGAGGACAAGGAAAGGGCAGCTTGGGAGATGGTGAGGAGCACGCGCAACAAGTACAAGGCAAAGATGGAACGCATGGCAAAAAGGACCAGAATCGAGCCTGAAGAGCCAGCAACGGAAGAACACACCACAAAGAAGGCCAGGACGGAGCCTGAGGAACCCGCACAAAACAAGGAGACAGAGGAACGCCAGGATGCTGACTTAGCCAGTCTAGAGTTAGATTGGAGTCTTTTTCCTCCAGCTAGTGAGGCTTTCCCTGACGACGATATTGATATCGACCTCTCTGCTTTCGAGATGCTTCCCCGAGAGGGTACCCCAACTCCTTTGGAGGAATTGATAGACCTCCTCGAATAGAGTCAACCATGGTGTCCTAAGGCATGCTTTGCCCCCTTGTATCGCTAGAACGGTTGTTTGAATAAAATAAAATTTTGAAAACCTCGTGATATTGTCTACCAACGAAGAACACTTAATCTCTATCTTAAACACCACCCTTGTCTTTCAGATGGCATCTCACAACTCGGGCAACGCCGACAATGTGGTGCCAGAAGCAGTGGCAGAAGGGCAGGGTGACAATGGCCAGCCAGCAACAGCAGCAGCAGCAGCGGCTGTTCAGAACCCAACAGCAACAGGTGAACAAAGTGGAAACAGTGGAGCAGAAAGTCACACTCATCCGTCTCAACGGGCCCGTACTCCACCTCCACCACCCAATCCGATCGTGGAACTGACTCAGAACTTGGTCCGTTGCATAGAAGGAATAGCCCAGAAGGCACCGCCACCCCAGCAAGGCAGAGCTCAGAATCTGATGGGTGAGTTCATGAAACTAAGACCAACACCTTTTGCTGGATCCCATGATCCCCTTGAAGCTCATGACTGGATCAGGACCATTGAAAGAAAGTTGGAAATTATTAACTGTGATGAGCCAACCAAGGTAGCCCTGGCCACTCATCAACTCACTGGGGCAGCACTGGCCTGGTGGGAAAGTTACCGTGAAGCTCACAGAGGGCAAGTTACCTGGGAAGGATTCCTGGAAGACTTCCGCAAATATCATGTTCCAGAAGCTGCGAGAGATCTCAAGGCAGAAGAATTCAGGAAGCTGAAGCAGAACACCATGACCATGCAAGAGTACATTGAGAAGTTCACCACTCTGTCCCGTTATGCACCGGAAGAAGTCAACACTGATCCTAAGAAGTGCAAGTGTTTCATTCGGGGACTGAACCCTGAAATCAAGTCCATAGTTCACTCAAATGAAGCACCAAGCTTCGCAACACTGATCAACCGAGTCATCCAGATAGAAGAAGATAAGCGCGAAGAGAAAAGTCAGCTCAAAAGGAAGTTTATGGAGATCAAGTCCCAGCGCCAGGAACGCCGTTTCCGTCAGAAGAGCTTTGGTGGGCAAGTGTCACGGGGCTCGTATGGTGTGCCCCCCAGAAACACTATTTCGAACCCGTCACGCTTTGCTCCAACTCAAAGCAGCTATCAGACTCAGCAGTATGACCCTCGTACCTGCTTCAAGTGTGGCAAGCCTGGGCATTTTCAGTTCAACTGTCCTCAACCGATGCGACCAGCAGCATCCACCTTCTCCAACTCAGTAAATGGGCCGAAACAGACCAGTGCTACCGGGAACCGTCCTACGACGAGTACTCAGTCCGGCAAGCCACCCCTGCCACCAGCTAACAGGGCCCGCATCAACCATGTCGAAGCGCAGGAAGCACAGCAGGCTACTGGTGTGGCTCTCGGTGAGTTCCTGGTAAACTCAGTTAAAGCAACTGTTCTATTTGATTCTGGTGCATCACATTCATTTATATCCTCATCCTTCGTCGAGAAACACAACATCCCCACCATACCACTCAAAAAGCCACTCCTAACCCGAACACCCAGGGCTGACATCCCGTGTCAACTCGGGTGTGTCGGGGTCCAAATCCTTCTAAGAGGGGTAGTGTTCACCGCAAACCTCATAGTGATCAAGTCCCAGGACATTGACGTCATTCTGGGCATGAACTGGTTGAGCTCTCACCAGGGCGTCATAACCTGCAAAAACAAAACTGTGCACCTAGTCCACCCTGATGGAACCAGAGTATTCTTCCACGTCGATAAACCTACCCGCGACCCCATGAACTTCCACGTACAAATCCAGACCATCCATGATGTACCTATAACCCGAGAGTACCCAGATGTCTTCCCTGATGAGCTACCCGGGATGCCTCCAGACAGAGATATAGAATTTATAATTGATCTTTACCCCGGAACTCCACCCATTGCCAAGAGACCATACAGAATGTCATCAAAGGAACTAGTGGAACTGAAAGAACAGCTCAGAGACCTGCAGGAGAAGGGCTTTGTCAGACCCAGTTCTTCCCCATGGGGAGCCCCTGTGCTCTTTGTATCCAAGAAAGATGGAAGTATGAGAATGTGTATAGATTACCGATCCCTGAACGAGATGACCATCAAAAACAAGTACCCTCTTCCGCGGATCGATGATCTATTCGACCAGCAGAAGGGAGCAAAGTATTTCTCCAAGATAGACTTGAGGTCAGGTTACCATCAGCTCAAGATCAGAGAAGAAGATATACACAAGACTGCTTTCGTTACCAGATATGGCCAGTATGAATTCACAGTGATGCCTTTTGGACTCACCAATGCCCCGGCTTACTTCATGAACCTCATGAATAAGATATTTATGGACGGATTAGACAAGCACGTCATAGTTTTCATTGATGATATACTTGTCTATTCCAAGACAATCGAGGAGCATGAAGAACACCTCCGGAAAGTACTGGAGAAATTAAGAAGCCACCAGTTGTATGCTAAATTCAGTAAATGCGAGTTCTGGTTAGAAAGGATTTCATACCTGGGGCATATCATCACAGCAGAAGGGGTAACAGTGGACCCTGAAAAGGTAGAGGCAGTAATGGAATGGCCACAGCCGACTAATGTGAGCGAAGTCCGCAGTTTCATTGGATTGGCGGGATTTTACCGCCGGTTCATTGGGGGCTTTGCGAAAATTGCCAAGCCCATGACAGCGCTCCAGAAAAAGGGTGCCCGGTTCGAATGGACCGAGGCCTGCGAGAAAAGCTTTCAAGAGCTGAAAGCCAAACTAACCTCAGCCCCAGTCTTAGTACTGCCTGACATTCACCGGGACTTCGTCATATACTGTGACGCGTCTCGGCAAGGGTTGGGTTGCGTCCTCATGCAGGACGACAAGGTGATAGCTTATGCCTCCCGGCAACTCAAGGATCATGAGCAAAATTACCCCACGCACGACCTTGAGTTAGCTGCGGTGGTACATGCACTGAAAGTATGGAGACACTATCTGATTGGCAACAAGTGTGAGGTGTATACTGACCACAAGAGCCTCAAGTACATTTTCACCCAGCCTGACCTGAATCTGAGGCAACGCAGATGGCTAGAACTAATCAAAGATTTTGATATGAGCATTCAGTACCATCCAGGCAAGGCAAATGTGGTAGCAGATGCATTGAGCAGAAAAGCATATGGCAAGGAGTGGATCCCAAGGAATAAACACTTAAAAGAGGACCTGTTGAAACTCAACATGCACATTGTACAAGAACCCAAACAAGGCCTGTTGGCAGTTCAACCAACCTTGGTAGAACAAATAAGGCAAGACCAGAAGGCAGACGGAGAAATTCAGAAGGCAATTCAGCGCATCGGTACCGGGCCAGTCACCGGACTTCGGGTTGATGAGAAAGGCACCCTATGGTTTAAAAACAGAATCTGTGTGCCGAAAACAGGAGTAACCAGGAAAATTGTGATGGAAAAAGCCCATAACTCAGCCTACTCCATTCACCCAGGGTCTACCAAGATGTACCTGGACCTAAAAACAGATTACTGGTGGAAGGGCATGAAGGCAGATATTGCAAGATATGTGGCACGATGTGACGTTTGCCAGAGAGTAAAAGCAGAACATCAGAAACCAGCAGGTCTATTGCAACCCCTACCCATCCCTATGTGGAAATGGGATGAGATAGGTATGGACTTCGTGACAGGGTTACCAAGAACACCAAAAGGGAATGATGCCATATGGGTCATTATTGATAGACTCACAAAAACTGCTCATTTCCTGCCTGTGCGAACCACCTATAATGGAGCAAAGTTAGCCCAGCTCTACATCGAGAATGTGGTAAAGTTGCATGGGATACCCAGCAGAATAGTGTCAGATAGAGGGACACAGTTCACCTCCAAGTTCTGGAAAAGTCTTCAAGAAGCAATGGGCACAAAGTTAGACTTCAGCACCGCATACCACCCACAGACAGATGGTCAGACAGAAAGGATAAATCAAGTCATGGAAGATATGTTGAGAGCGTGCGCTCTCACCTACGGCACCAACTGGGAAGCCAGCCTTCCGTTTGCAGAGTTTTCGTACAACAATGGACGCCAAGCCAGTTTAGGTATGGCGCCATTTGAAGCTCTATATGGAAGAAAATGTAGAACCCCTCTGATGTGGCATGAAGTGGGAGAACGATCCTTAGTAGGACCTGCCTTAATTAAAGAAGCAGAAGAAAAGGTGGCAGAAGTCAGAGCAAGACTGAAGGAAGCTCAATCCCGACAGAAGAGTTATGCAGATGGCAGAAGACGGGAACTTAGTTTTGAAGAGGGAGACTCAGTGTACCTGAAGGTGTCACCTATTCGAGGGACAAAGAGATTCCAGATCAAAGGAAAACTCGCACCTCGCTACATCGGACCCTACAAGGTTGTTCGGCGAATAGGAAAGGTCGCCTATAAGTTGGAGCTGCCAGAATCGATGCGTGACATACACGACGTGTTTCACGTATCCCAACTAAGAAAGTGCCTGAAAGTACCGGACCAACAAATAAACCTGACTGCCGAAGAGTTACAACCAGATCTAGTTTATCAAGAGAGACCAATCAAAATTTTGGATACAGTCGCCCGGAAAACACGGACTACAACAACCAAGATATGCAGAGTTCTTTGGAGCCGTCACGGCGAAGAGGAGGCAACCTGGGAAAGAGAAGATGCTCTCAGGAAAGAACACCCCCATCTGTTCGAAAACCAACCCGATCTCGAGGACGAGATCTCTTCTAAGAGGGGTAGGTTTGTAGTACCCCGGGTTTTATCTACCTCAAAATGCACCTCTAAATGCACCCGGTTTTCAAATTGTTTGCAAAACTCTCCCTCAAATCTCCACAGTTCGATCTCCAAAATCAAATTCACAAATATGAAAAACCTTTTCTACCTTCCCGGGCCGAAATTTCCTTCTCCTTCCCCCTTTCCCTTTCTTTCAGCCCGGCCCAGCGCCCCCATCTCTTTCTTCCTCTTCCTCCCCTCCCGCATGGGCCGAGCCCAGCCAGCCTCCCCCTTCCCCCTCCTCTCTTCCTCCCTTTTCCCGGCCCAGCAGCCCGATTTCCCCCCCGTCCCCTACCACCAGGCGACGCCGCGACGACGCATGCGCGCGCGACGCCGTCGTCGCCGCGCCGTCCCCCACCTTCCCTCCCCGCCGCAGCACTCGGTCAGGTGATCGAGCACCCTAGTCGCCGCCCTAGCTTGGCCGCAGCCCGCACTGCCCCCTCCCTGCCCTCGGGAGCGTCCGGGCCCCCGCCAGCTAGCGACGCGCGCCGCCAGGGACTCCTGCCTCACCCGCGCCCACACTGCCCCCTTTCTGCCGCGAGAAGCTCCCGTCCCATCACCCGTGCACAGGCACGCCCTTCTCCCCAGAGCGCGCCACGACATTTCCTCCCTCTCGCCCGGGACCCGTCGGGCGGCACCGGCCTCACCACGGCGTCGCCGCGACCATCGCCTATAAAAGGGCCAAGCGCCGCGTCGGCCCTCCTCCTCCCACTCCCACGCACCCTGACGCACACGCACGCCGCCGACGCACCCACGACCACCACCTTTCTCCCCAAGAAAAGTGCCTTGGCGCGAACCCCATTCAACCTCCCCAGCGTCCGCCATTGCCAACCCCCCCTTCTTCGATTCCGGCTCCCGAGCTTTCCCCGAGACCCAATAAGGTGAGCGTCGCGCCCGCGGTAGCGGCGCGCCCCTTTCCCCTCTCTCTCTCGGCCCGGCCCCGCCCCGGCCTCGCCGGAGCGCCGCCGCGCCTTGACCCTCCACCTCGGCGCTCGCCGTTGAGCTCCCACACCGCGCCATCCACGTCCACGTCTACATCAACCTTCTCAGCTTGGATCCGCCTCGCTCCTGGGTCGGTCCCCGGCGACGGAACCGGATCACCGGCGGCAAGCCGCCGGTGAACCGCTCCGCCCCCGGCGACCGGCTCAATCAAGACCCGGACCGGCTCGGGCCGGACGGCCGTCACCGTCGCCCCCTGTCGCCGTAAGGCTGACAGGTGGGGCCGGGTGGACGCCGTTCGCCCGCCGTCCCTCCCCTCCGCGCGGCCGTGGGCCGGCCTGTTAAGGCCCGCGCACGCGCCGAATGGGCTGGGCCGAGCCGCACCGGAGGAAAGGGGTGGGCCGCATGCGCCGTTTCGGCCCGTGTGGTCTTTCTCTTTTTCTATTTTGATTTATGGATATTCCAAAAATTGAAATGTGTATATCTTGGTCATTTTAACTCCAAATCAAGTGATTCTTTCACCTAAATTCATCTAAAGTCATCCTCTATCTGTAATAATAGGCTTCACCTTGCTTTTGGTCTGTATGCACGTATGTTTACTTGTGTGTTTGTTTTTGCGGTAGACGAAACGCCCGAGAACCCGCCGGAACCGGAAGTGACTGCTGTCGACACCGAGCCCGAGGAAGCAACTCCCGAGCTTCGCTGTGACGAAGAGCTTGACGACGGCAAGTCCACTGAATTCCCCGTGCTTGATGCATAAAAATACCTAATTTCGTCAATACAACCCCGGCCTAGGTTCATAACACAAAAACCCTGCATGTTTTGCTAGCTAAGGACTACCCCAATAAAGTAGCCTCCTAAGCCATAATAGAAGTAGCGCGCATAGGTGGGTTCGCTCATATACTATACCATTTATAATCCCTCACTTGGAAAATGAATTATGGATGGGCGGAAAAGAAAAGGAAAGTGTTTTGGTGTAAAACATGGGGAAAGACCCCGGCAGACGACTTCGGTTGTTGAAGCCACATTTGGGGGTAGAAACCCTGGGGTGACGTGATCACGGAAGCCCCGGAGTCCGGCCCTTGTTACGAGGGTCGGGCAGGTGATAGCTCAGTTGATGAGCGAATGTGGGAGCTCTACCCTTAAGGACCGAGTTTACGTCTCATCTCACCTAACCCGCTTGTGCAACCACTCGAGGTTGTATGCGGCAACCCGTGGTCGGACCCCGCAAGGACCAACCGGACGTAGACCGGTGTGCTGGGATGCATGAGAGATTGGGAAATGGGCGCGGTTGCATGGCTGCGGTCAGGGGTCAACAGTCGCGTGGCTGCGGGTCTGAGCGACAGGTGGTCCCGCGTCTCTCATGGTCGAAGTCTGGGGAAGCCTTGCACGGGAATGGCCTAGATAGGATTGATATGATATGGTCGCTCCTATCATGATATCCGAACTTGTGGGTAAAGTGCACATCTCTGATCAGAGTTTAAAATCTATCCGGATAGTCCAGTGTCCATTGTTATGGACGGGGTTACGGTTTGGTCTCGGAAACTAGCTTCTTACAAAATGTGGGATGGAAAGGGTTAAAAAGAATGGTTTTGAGGCAGCTGCGGTTGCCGAGGAGGAGTGTGTGAAAAATGTGGTGGCCGGTGAGCCACGAGCCGCCCGGACCGGCAAGTCCGACGGCAAGTATTTGTTCTCGGGGACTAAAACCGTTTTCCTAAACTAAAACATTCCAACTAGTTATCCCATGCATGCGCAACTCTTATCATGGCAAACACCCTAAGCTACAGATATTCCCTTGCATGTACTAATAGGTCTTTACCCGTCCCTCCGCGAGGAGTGAGGTGGGCTTGCGGAGTACGAAGTACTCACCCTTGCTTTGTTGTTGTTTTTCAGAGGACTTCGACGCGTTCGCTGAAGCGTTCTTCGGCTAGGTCGTGCTCTTATCCCCAACCGCCTGTGGAGTTGGGTCGAATAAAAGATGCTCGTTTTATTTACCGCTTCCGCTGATTTATGTAATGTTGTGTTGTAATCGCTAAGACAGACTCTTTACTGCTTTGAATAAATGTGTGGCTAGCCTCCTGGGACTAGCATTTGTATCACATTTAGCTTCTGAGAAATCAGGCACTTCAGACTTACTTTTTTAGGAAAATGTTAAACTTTATTTTGTTCCTGTTGACCCGGAACAAAAGTTTTTGAGGAATGAGTTATTTAGTTGATTGAATCTGCCTACTTTTAGCTATATAAATATATCTTGTTGGTGGTTCTGGTTGTATTCTCATGTACTGCCAGTTTTTGGGCCGCAGATATCTTGACCAAGTAGGGTATCAGTACCGAGGTAATTTTTTCTTTCTTTTTCTGCATTTTCTTCTGCAGTAGTCTTGTGCACATATCTCTTTTCTTGTGCACATATCTCTTTTCTTGTGGAGCCATCATATCCTTATTCTTTAGTAATTCTTTGTTTAGGTAATCTATATTCGTTCAGTTAGGCCACTGGATAGAACTGCCATTAATGCATTTGTGAGAAAAATTAATATATTGGTAACGGTAGAAGAGGGCTTCCCACATGGGATTGGTGCAGAGATATGGTCAGTCTCCCTGTCCCTCCCAATCCAGCGCTGATGTGCTGTCTCTCGTAATGGGTTTGAATGTGTCTTCCTTGCAGTGTGGCTGTTGTTTGGTGGTTGCAGATGGTCAATACGTCCAAGGGTGTCATCTTTGAGGATGTCCTCGAGAGCCTTGTCAGTGTCGCTGCCATTTAACTGCTCAATTTGTCAACTAATTCAATTTGTGTGATACTGTTTGTCTCTTAACAAATTGTGTTTTCTGATTTCTAAACCTGGGTGGGTTGGGACAAATGAAGATGATCTGAAAGACCTGAAGCTAGACTTTCCATATATATGCAACCCCATTTAATTCTTATGCTTTCAGTTCTACATTGTCTCTTAACAAATTGTGTTTTTTGGTTTCTAAACCTGGGTGGGTTGAGACAAAAGAAGACGATCTGAAAGACCTGAAGCTAGACTTTCCATATATATGCAACCCCATTTAATTCTTCTGCTTTCAGTTCTATGTTGTCTCTTAACAAATTCTGTTTTCATTCTGATTTCTAAACCTGAGTGGGTTAGGACAAAAGAAGATGATTTGAAAGACCTAAGCTAGACTTTCCATATATTTATGCAACCCCATTTAATTCTTCTGCTTTCAATTCTATGTGTGCGTGTTCATATATATGCGCCTTCATTGTCAGATGATAGGGTGCTTTTTCATAGTCAGCTTCATTTCAGAGTTATTTCATTGATCTAAAAATGTGGGCTGTCCACTTATACCGCTTAATTGCAAACTTGACCCATGGTTTTGGGCACAAAAATCCAGAAAAAGAAGACACAGAGGTGGACACCTTCCTCCATGCTCATGAGTTCTTCCATTTTGCTCACCGATGGTTTCTAACAACTTGCTAGGTATCTTGAATGATCCACCTTCTTTCTTACCATTTGCATATATACATATGCCTTTGCGATTTCAATAAACCTTCATGCATGCTTAAAGAAGATTGGGCTCTATCTTGATCGAGTCTATATGATTGAATATTTCTATCTGTGTTGTCTGTTACGGTATATTATTGTTGGCCATTTTTATGGCGTCTCTTCTAAACAGATCTCATACCTTTTTGCTTCTATGTGGGTGTGGCAGGTTCCTGCCCATGGTGTGCGCACCATGGCTGAGATCTGGCATCAAAGCTGGGAATGTTCCTGACACTTCAGCGGATATGAGCTGACGGTGATCTAGCAAGGTGCATTGACCCAAACATATCTCCTCCGTTTGGCCTGGTCGTAATGTCCAATTCAGTTTTTAGGCTTTGCTCTCTCCATCTAAAATAATTTACTCAATAGCAACACATAAGGTCTATTCTTCCTCTTCTGCCTTGATACATTAAACCATATAAATCCTTGTGTATTTTGTAGGCCTACGACGCATTACAGGGTTGATAAGAAAACTGCTACTGCAAGACGGTATAGTTCCGCTGCACATGCTGATTGTGATTTTAGAGTTTTACATGTTGCTGTGGGCAGTGACAAAGATCAAGAATACAAAGTGATTAAGGACCAGCAGCCCGATTGGACTACGAGGAACAGGTTACAGTAGGCGATGATTTTTGTTGTCAGTGATGGAACACGCTTAGATGTTCTTTAGTCTTGCATATAAATTTACCAGGTCACTAACTATTTAGTTTATGGTAAGCGATCTTTGTTGGCAGTGGTGCCTCGCCCTTAGATATTCTTGAGTCTTGCATGTAAATTAATCAGGTCATGGTATCTGTTTAGCTTATCGACCTACTGATTATCCTATTTGATGTAAATGAAGGCATTTATCCTATCTGAGATGTTATCTCATGGCCAGAACTCTCTATCCAGAACTCTCTATCCATGTGTTATAATATTCCACTATGCTTAGGGGGCATGGGCACACACAAATTCAGCCTGCTTCCTATTACCTTAAAGATATATTACCACCATAAGATATCTTTACTGTCTCATTTCTTTTGAGTTAGGTGGAATTCATTGAAAAACGATGTATATATTAGAGGCCTACAACAATGTGATCCCAAGCAATCCACCAACTAAAAGAACTTTGCGTAGCATGCGCGCGCAATGCGCGCGGCATTACACTAGTACTACATACTATGTGCTAAAAGAAAAGGCATATCATGGTGTTACACAATGGTACCAGCATCTTTATTATATGTCGCCTTATGTATGTCGAGTAGCAGTTGAGATCGAAACCACCATATGATTCAGTGCGCCGTCAGATATTCGAATTTCAGAAGATGTGGCCACACACAACTCAACAAAAGGTACAAGGAACGGTGGCATGGCGATGAAGTGATAACCAAGATCAATTAAATCTTTGTATATGTATATATACAAATGTCAGAACAGTTTTAGCGTAACTGTATCGTCCTTCCACCCACTATAAAACAGGGGAGAAGCACACATGACGGCGCTAGAATACATACATACGCATACACATGGAGACGATGAATACTACACAGTGCTGCTGCCGCATCTCTGCCATGGCAGCAAGCTAAGGATCAGCCGATGTCAACGTGGACAGACAAGCCGTGTAAAATCCTGCTTGTCCATCGCCCGGCCGGCCGCTTCAGTTGCTTCTTGATTCACACGTCGAACCAGTCGTCGTCGTCTTCGTTGAGGTAGTACCTGTACCTGTCGAGGTCCTGGTCGGTGAGGCCGTAGCGGAGGCGCCAGTACTCGAGCCGCTCCTCGGCCTCCCGCATGTTGGTCATCAGCATCTGATACGCCACGTTGATCCTCTGGAACTGCACGCCGCTGTCGCCGTCGTCGCTCTCCTTGCAGACGTCCGGATGGTACTGCACGGCGAGCAGAGGAAGCCGTTAGCGGAATCAAGACGAAAAATCGAAATTTTTCACTGGCTGTTGCTGCAGAGGTAGCAGGTGCAGCAGGGAGGGATCGTCGCGGGACGTGTACGCACCATGAGCGCGAGGCGGCGGAAGGCCTTCTTGACCTCGCCGCGGGTGGCCCCCGGGCGCAGCCGCAGCGTTCGGTAGTGCTCCTCGGCGAGGCCCCCGGCGGCCGCGGCCGACCCGGCCTCGCCCACGCAGCTGCACCGGATGGCCGCGCGCCGCGGCGCCGCAGCGCCCGTGGCCCCGCTCCTCCTGCTCCTCGCCGTCCCCCACAGCTCCACCGACGACGCCACGCGCACGGCCATTTCCACAGCACGTACCGCCGTGAGCGAGCGGGCGAGATCACCGGAGACACGGAGAGGATCGAAAGCAACGATCGAGCACCAGGAGCACACGAAGCAAAGCAAGCGCCTTTTTTTGTTGATAAGAAAGCAAAGCAAGCGACTTGTAGTTGTGTGTCTGAGAGAGAGAGAGAGAGAGAGAGAGCGAGCTACGGGAGAAGAGAACTGGAGAGGTGGCTTCGGGTTTGGTCGGTTTGGTGAGGGGCCCGGAGGGAGCTGTGGGTTATATAGAGAGGTTGTCCACTTGTCCGCACGTTTGGATCACGGTGAAACGGGGAGCAAGGCAGCGGGAAAAGGCGTCGTTTCCCACGCTGCTGGGTTTTTGGCGCACGCGTGGGGCGCGGTCGCCGCAGCCAGCGTGCGTGGCCGCTAGCGGGCGGGGAGTCGACAGCGCGGCTGCCGCACGCGCGTGTTCCTATCCGATCCCCCGCGACCGTGCACGGTTTCCCCGAGGGCCGGGCGGGCGGGGAAAACGGGAAGCTTCTGCCTTCTGGCGACGCGTGCTGTCCTGTGCAAGCCGCCAACAGGGAGCAGACGGCGGCGGCGATCGGTGCGGTGGACATGTCACGGAACGGAACGGTGTGCCGGTGTGGATGCACAGGGCGCGACGCACGCGACCAACCCGCGTGCCGTGTGTAGCCATCGGCGGTTCAGCACAGGCCAAGAAAAAAGATTCTCATAAAAAGATCGAATAAAGGAAACAAATAGTTCAATCCACATTTTTGGTGCCTCCTTGGGCCCAATTTCCGAGAAGCTCTGCCACTGTTCATGTCCCGTTTGGATTTGGTTACTAGTACTCCTACCGTGTAGATTGAACTGTTGTATACGAGACACGTTTGCAGCTGCCGTGTCGACCTTTCTTCGGACGCTCCGGAAGGCCGGCTATCATATCCAGAGACGATGTCGCCGGTTAATCCAAGGCAACACGGCCAACCCCGTGAGGCGTGACCCCTTCTACACGGTCGGTACCTTCTGGAGTATCTGTACCAGGTGCATCAACTTGGATCACCCAAGTTGTAGAATGCTCCGTCAGCGTCGATGGGGACCCACCCAATCCTCTCGCTCTTCACTTCACGCTATCCACAAAGAAATTGTCGGTTCAGATTTTTTTTTCTCATTGAAATTGCGCTGCTATTTTATTTAACACCAGCGCTGCAATATAATTCACAATTGCGCATGACACACGTCCCGTGCGGATAGATTTTCCTCTGAAAAAGTACTGCTGGATAATGTACTAGTATTTCTTTTCTTACTTTAGTGAAATTATAGAAAGATCTTTTTTATTTCTCTACGGAATATGCTCGGCATTCTCATATCACGTGAGTGTTTTCTCAATGGACGGCTAAAGCTTTTGCTTTGCCATAGATATTATTACATAGGAGAATCTACCTAGTTTTTTTAAAGAAAAATAAAAAAAATAGATCGCTGGACTAAAAAACCACACAACTAGATGTGAAAAAAAATCTCAAACTTAACTCAAGGAAGTTCACCCTGATCAACTTCGGTCCTTAGACCACACTAGTAGAGAAGACAACTCCGCACAACTTGGATCTTAGAGCATACATCTGGGAAGGCGTACCCTACAACTCCGGTCCTTGGACCATACAACTAAAAAGGGGAAGGCACATAGACTAACCTTGCATACTTTCAGTCCAACGAATCCACCACTAGGGGGTTACAACCACACCTCGAAACAACTCTTCACTCTGCTACAACTAAAGCACGAACCACTAGTTACAATCGGGACAATTGGATTGAGATATTAACCCACACTGCGCAACACTTCATACCAAAGCAACTCAACTTAACAACTTTTGGCCGGGCGGACTGGGTTCTTAGCATGAGCCACACAAAACCAAAGCTTCCACCGTAAGCCTCTTCCTTTTTTTTTCCTTTTCTTTTTTCTTCTTCCTTCTTCATTTTTTAAATCCCTTGCCGAAAGCTACCACACCTACCAAGGTGCGAGCATCCAAAGTGATGCCTCCAAAGAGGGCACGACGCCACCGACGTTGTCGTTGCCCGACCCGAAGGTCAAAGCTTTCACCTTGGAAGAAGGTGCTCCCAGAACAGCTCGACAAGTTAGCCCAACTGAGTACTGGAGCTTCCAAGGAGGGAGCGACGTCTGCAAACATCATCGTCGAAGCTTTTGCTTAGAACCGCACAATAACAAGAGACAGCTTGGCCATGCCAACAACGCCACCACCATGTCCTTGACGAACCAAAGCTTGGCCTCCACCAGGCACACCACCACGGCGTTGCCAATAGGCAACCAAGCATGCTAACACCGGCTACACCACCATGGTGTTGTTGAACCAACACCGAGCAATACCTTAGTAGAGGTCGCATCACACGGATAGGAGAGGGGCAACATCTAGCCATGGACAGGAGAAAGCCTCAAGCCACCCCTGCGCTGGCCGACCGGCACACCACCAGCACACTCGGCCTGGGACCGCCAAATCTGGCTTAGGACGTGCCAGATTGATGCTCCACCATGACACGCAACACTAGTAGGCAAACACCTTGCGGTGGCGCCGCCCCCCGGAGCAGGATCCAGCCATCACTGCAGGCGTGAAGACAGGGAGGCAACCAGTGGACCAACGGGCGAGGAACTGACACGACCAAAAGGCATCAGCCGAATCCACACCTCCGTCCACTAGATCCGAGAGGATCCAATCACTAGTGCCCGGAAAGGGCCACCACCGGCCTTGAGCACAGTGGAAGGCAAGAGGAGAGGAGGAGGAAACAGGGAGGAAGAGAGGATGATGGCTGGAGAAGAGGGAGCGGCCACCCGCGCCATCGCCGACCGGTAGCAGTGGCGACCTCAAAGGTTGCCGAGAAAAGGTCCTGCTATGGGCGGCGTCGCCTCTCGGGCCGCCCAAGCTAGCGGCACGAGAGTCCCTCACATTGTTAAGTATTTTATGAAGTTTTAGAGGCTATTTGAAAACAACGTAATTTATGGTTTAAATGCAATACCATGGTATTTGGAGATATTATGGTATTATATATAGCTGAAAAATTGTTTGGTTGATTTTGAGAAAATTTTGTTTCTAATAATATGGTATTGTAAATACCATAGTATTTTTGATACCATAAACTTCACTCCATACCAAAGTTTTTTCATTGAGCAAGCAAAAGACTAGTAAAACTATGTATGACTTTAGAACCAAACGAGCTTTAGAAATACCATGGTTATCATAGCTAATATAGAGCATGGTATTTTAAAACTATGGTATTGAAAAAAATTGGTTTTGTGCTTCCAAAAAGAGCGTTACACTAAATAAAATTGCCGCTTGACTGCGAGCTGTTTTTTCCCCCCACGAGTGGTGAGAGGCACAGTACGAAGATGCCGAATTTAACATGCATGTAATTGCGGTCGGGTTGTTTTCACGTTTGACAAGCATTCATGGAAATCTGGAACGTGTAAAACGCAAAATGAACTTAGAAAATACTAGCGTTGTTCCTCGTGCTCCTACTTCTGGGTTTATCCTCTCCGCACGCTGAGCTTGGATGCGTCAAGACAGCCCAATCGCACCGCGCAGGCGACGCTGCTGTCCAGAATCTCTTCCATGCCGTATTTGTACCTGAACCCCATCTCCCCCAACTTGTCCCCTTCAGGCTGCACCCTCGCCACCGCCTCCGTCCTGATGTGCAGATCCAATCGACCGCAACAGAAAACGCAAATCACCTTGTCAGACATCGAAAACATCTGCTGTTCGATCACGTGCACGGTGTGGTAATGGCGCGCGGATCGGAGGCCCTTACTCTCTGAGGACGTCGAGGTGGGGGAACCGTGTGGCGTAGTGGTCGGCGACGTCGTGGATGGTCGGGTACGCGGCGGCGCAGAGGAAGCGGCCGGCGACGGGCTGCGGCCGCTCCATGCAGAAGACGAGCGCGTCGCAGGCGTCGTCGACGTGCACCAGCGGCAGCGAGCCCAGGAGCTGCTGCAGGATGCGCGGGAGGCCGAAGTAGGGCGCGCTGCCGGACACGGGCGCCACGGCGCCCTCTAGCGTCTCCGGGGCGCGGCCGAGCACCGTGTCGCCCGCCACCAGGCCCAGCGGCAGCGTCACCACCTCGAACGCCGGGCTCTCGCCGGCGTTGTAGCTCAGCAGCTCCTGCTCCGACTGCAGCTTTGACAAGATGTACTTCTGCACATGGAGATGATGTATGGTCGTCAGTCTTGGTCTGGCCGTTAATTGCAAAGATGTAGTACAGATTTGGCTAAAAATTCAGGCAACGAACAATCAATCGATACGAAATTTCAGGATCTTTTTAATATTCAGATTTTTTTTTCATAACAGGCAGTACTGAATACTGATAGTTAGAAACAGAGTAACAGAGCCAAAACAGAGTAACGAGCAGCATTGTCAACAGGTGTTCCGAAGAACCTTACATCGAAGTGTGCGCTGCGGAGAGGATAGTCAACGTTGAGCGGAGTCCAACAAGATTCGCTGATGAAACCTTTGTACCCGGCGCCCTCCTCGTTGAGCGGCGAAGCGGTCGATATGGAGGCGGTGTGGATCACGCGCCTCACCGTCTTGGCCTCCTCGCACTGCCGGAGGATCGCCCGCGCCGCGTCCACAGTAGCTTCCGCCGTGCTCTTGTACTGCTAATAAGGCGAACGGCAACGGCGACAGGATTTCGTTTCAGCAAGAGACAGCACGATAGAGTAATATAATCGTAAGAATACACTTTTTTTTGTGCTCATATAATGCTTTGTTCAAGTATTATCAAGCCAAATTTTTTCTTTGCAAGATCATTTTTCTTTGTGAGGGCTAGGGGCAAGGCAGTATTTCACCGACTAAAGAAGAGGGAACACGGCGCCTGATAGTGACTTCCACAACCACAAGCAACAACGATTCAACGAACGGGAGCGCGCTGGGAAAGTTCATCACCTTGGAGCCGGCGCCTTCGAGCCCGAATGGCGTGGCCAGGAGGAATACGAACTGGCACCCGGCGATCGCGGGCGCGAAGGTGGCGGCGTCGAAGAGGTCGGCGTCGAACAGCCGCAGCCGATCCGCCGCGCCGGGGACCAGGCGCCGAAGCAGCCCCGCCTTCTCGTCGTCGCCTGAGCCCGGCAAGAGCAGCTGGGATCAGATCGGATTTCCGTTCGTAGGCAACTAACCACACACACACACAATAGAAGCTAGAGCAGCCGATCCAGGCCTATCGATCGGCAACGAAGGAGAGAGCTCATCTGCACGCACCGGTGTTCCGGAGGGTGGCATGGACAGTGTAGCCTTTCTGGAGCAGCTTCCTGACGAGCCAGGAGCCGATGAACCCGGCGCCGCCCGTGACGCACACACGCACTCCGCTGCCCTTCTGCGCTTCCACCATGGCTGCCTCTCCCTCTGAATGGAGATGGATCAGGGGTGAGAATCAAGCGAGATTGCGAGAAAGCTACGCCCGGTTCGTGAGCATTTATTTATTCGTGCCGAGGAGGGTACCAAAAAGTTGACCGTCTTGCAGGTTGGTCAATGCGTACGGTATTTTTTTTTTTTTTGAGATTTTTTAGGGGATTTTGAGATGGATGCGTACGGTAGGTGAGTAAAGAGAAGGCGACAGCCCATGTAGCGTATCTTGGCAAGGCCCAACCCAATTTCCATGGTTTGACATTGTTGGGCTATTTAGAGAATCTGTTAATCCCAGGTTATAGAATTTTCTATCGCTGTTTTAGTTTTGGACTTGCCTTTACCAAAATTATATGCAGGAATGTTAAAAAAAAAGTTTATATGCAGGACTGAGGACGAGTTCATGCACGTCATTTGTGACATGTTCGTGTGTGACGAGACATTTCACCCAACGGCCAGGACGGAGGAGCGGCCGCGCGGCCAGGCCCAGGTTGCTCCCGCCTCGGGCTGGCCTGCACCGTGCGCGTGGCAAAAAAAAAAAAAAAGGCCGATTGGGCCACCGCTTTGGGCTGCCTCGGCAAAATTGTGTCCATTTTGTTTGTATGTATGCTTGATTTTCAAGTTTAGAACATGTTTCTGCTGCTAGAATGAATTTTATCATGTCTTTTAATTTTAGCAATTTTAGCATAGATGTACGTGCAATATGCACGTGTTGTGAGATAATCAAGTAGACAATAGGAAGGAAAAAAGGGAAATATAATTAAAAGGAAAGAGTTTTGATTGATTAGCGTCATTCCTTTCTCATTAAAACCAAGAGAAGGAAAGTAAAGATGGGTATGGATATAAAATGAGGTGAGAAATAAAGAGAAAAAGTGGATGAAACATTTTGTATCTATGGGTTTTGGGCATTTACACCCCTTTCCAACCTTTTCCAAACTGCGCGGTGGGGTCAACGTGAGAGGTATACCTATGCTTTTGTAGGTAAAAAAGATTTTTAGAAAACTCGCTCTTTTATAGCGTAGATTTCTTCTTACATAACCGTGTTTTAGCAATTCAAAACCAAGAGCAAGTGGGAGATTAAGATAAACGGCCAAATCTGTCAATATGTATACATATGTCTTTGTAGGTAAAATTTTTTTTTAGAAAACCTGATCTTTTATAGTGTAGATTTCTTCTTACATAACCGTGTTTCAGCAATTCAAAACCAAGAGCAAGTGGGAGATTAAGATAAATGGCCAAATCTGTCGATATGTATACATTTTTCATATTTCTTTTGTCAAGATACGACATAATCCATAGAGTAAAAAGATGGTAAATAAAATATTAAAATAATAAAATAAAAAAAATACAGTATGTATACATTTAGTTATGATAGTGGACAGTAGACCTTCTCATGATGTGACTCATTAGAAGCTAGAAAAATCATATAGAAGGGATCAAATTATGATGTGACTCATTTGATCCTAAAAAATTAGTTGTTTTGGTCTGTCATGGGCTGGTGAGCCGCAGCAACCTAATTCCGGCATCAAGAAAAGATGACCCGAGCGTCACGGTCTCGGCGACATAGAGATCGCTCATCCCGTCGCCGAAGAGAGGAGGGAAGAACAGCCAGAACGCCGTGCCCGCCACGAACGCCACGACGAGCGGCGTCGCCACCACACGCGGGGGCTTTGCAGTCGCCCCGCACCACCGCTCGGCGCACACGCACGCGCCGTGCAGAACGAAGAACGCTGTAACATGCCCCGTGGGCGCCTTGAACGTGATGTAGTACACCACCACCTCGTGCATGAATCCCGACACGAGGAAGGTGGCGAGCACGCCGGCGGCGGCGCCGAGGCGCGCGCGGACGGGGTCGTAGACGGACGGCCGGAGCACCGCCGACGCCATGAGGTTCCACCGCCGGCCCCAGAAATCCTGGAGCGAGGCCGAGAGGTACGGCTTGTTGAACTGCGGCTCCATCTCCATGCCCAGCGCCCTCCCCACCGCGGCGAGGCACGGGAAGACGGAGTCGAGGGCGCAGTAGATGATGATGCCGTAGAGGATGGAGACGGCGTAGGGGTGCGTGATTTTCTTGGAGTGGAGGAGGCCGAACATGGCCGCCATGACGGCGAACTTGACACTAGAAGATAGGAGGGGCAGAGCGACCGTCTCTGCGACGGTGGTGGTAGCCTTCGTCGAGCTCTGCCGCTGCCGGAGCTTGACTGGGAGCGCGGCGGTGAAAACGAAAGGGAGCGGGCGGATGGCAGGGTCAAGCGGGCCAGCGCCGAAGGCGAGGAGGAGCAGCTTGAACTCGCAGAGCCAGACCAGGAAGAAGGCGGTGAGTCCCCGGATGGTGTAGAGGGTGACGAAGACGGGGAGTACGGTGAGAAGGGCAAGCACCGGGGTGAGCGCCAAGAGGCGGCGCAGGCCGGGGCAGGTGGAGGCGGCGGCGATGCGCGCGTAAAGCATGGCGGCGGTGGCCGCGATGGGGACGGTGGCGACGGAGTGGTGCATGGCGCCGCCCGTTGGAATGGCTACCGACAGTCCGGGCGTCCGCCGGCAGCTAGAGCAGTAGGAGTAGCCTTGATATGGGAAATCGGCGGCATCTCAGCAGCATTGACTGCCGTTTAACTTGGACCGAGACGTCAAGCAAATCAATTACTCGTGGAGGGAGTATGCATCTTGTGGAAGTAGTTGGTCTTGACGCCGCATTCAATTCCGACGGGAACTTGCGATAGGATTCTGGCAAGAGCACAAGACCAACCAAAACTCTTAATTAACAGGGAGCCTAATAAAAAAAAACAAAATGATGTGCATTTTGTCCTCAACAGTGATTATGGGAGCCTCCTCTCTGATTAGCGAACGCTCATTGGAAATGAAACCAGCCCTCGATGCACTCCTGGCCCCGTCCGCCTGTCCGTCCTGCGCAGTGGAGGGCGCCCCGCGCGCGGCCCCATCCAGGCCCCACCTACTCCCGCCAGCGTCACCCTGAATCCCTTCCCATGGGCGATTCCATTTTGGCTATCGCTCGCTCGGCTCATTCCGAGCGAGCGATTTCCCTCCGCGCGTTCCCGACTTCCCGTGGGGCTTAGGTGAGGCGTGGGGCGTTGGGCACCCAGGTGAGTTTTTTTTTTTCTATTTTCATTCTGTTTTATTTTTTTATAAAATAATTTTTTATTTTTTATTTTTTTACGATATATAATTTTATGGAACGTAACTTATCAGGGTAACTTTACGCAACCATAATTTATTACGATAATTTTATGTAAACATAACTTTATCACAAATATTTTATATAAACATAACTTATCACGATAACTTTATTTAAACATAATTTTATCACGAATATTTTATGCAACCATAATTTATTACGATAACTCTATGTAAGCATAATTTTTATCACGAATATTTTACGCAACCATAACTTATCACGACAACTTTACGTAAGCATAACTTTATCACGAATATTTTATGCAAACATACTTATCATGATAACTTTACGCAAACCATAACTTATCATGATAATTTCATGTAAACATGATTTTTATCACGAATATTTTTATGCAACCATAACTTATCGCGATAACTTTATGTAAGCATAACTTTATCACGAATATTTTATGCAACCATAATTTATCACGATAAATTTATGTAAGCATAACTTTTATTACGAATATTTTATGCAACCATAACTTATAGCGACAACTTTATGTAAGCATAACTTTATCACGAATATTTTATGCAACTATAACTTATCACGATAATTTTACGGAAGCATAATTTATCACGATATATAAGATAACTTTATGTCATAATTTTTTTATTATTTATATAGCAAATATGATCTAGTTTTGTTTTAAAAAATAAGAAAAATTTAAATATGATACCAGTTTGGTCAGTAGACATTTTAATTGAAAGCTACATTTTAAGTGCTTGTCTTTTTATTCCACTGTGCTTGCATACGGCGCGGAACACAGCAAGGCGCATGGAGGGAAGCAGCTGGGTGGGGTCCACGATAGCGACCTGCCAGCCTGAGAGATGTATGCGCGAGGGGAGCTAACATCCATGCAGTGTTTAAGCCCACCACAGCGACCCGAGGGGGAAAGCGGCAGCATGAGCACGTAGGGACACCGGCCCGGTCTGATCGCTCGCTCGATTTGCTCCTAACGAGCGCTCGCGAAATAGATATGCCCCTTCCCATGTGCGGATGCTTCATGTCATCTACTCCGTTGCCATTAAAGCACAAAATAATACACAATCATTATCCTCTTCCGTTAACACTATTATTGATGAGAAACACAACTAGCAACCATAATTTATTAGAATAATTTTATAAAAACATAAATTATCAGCATAACTTTACGTCACCATAATTTATCATTATAAAATTATGTCAGCATAATTTTTTGAAAAATAAAATTATGTAAGCATATTTTTTCATGCATAAAAATTATGTCAACATGTGAATAAAATTATGTCAGTATAATTTTCCATAAATAAAATTATGTTAGCATTATGTCAGCATAATTTTCCGTGAATAAAATTGTATTAGCATGGAAATAAAATTATGTCAGCATAATTTTCTATGAATAAAATTATATCAACATAATTTTTTCATGAATAAAAATTATGTCAGCATAATTTTCTGTGAATAAGATTATGGCAGCATAATTTTCCGTGAATAAAATTATGTCAGCATGTGAATAAAATTATGTCAGCATAATTTTTCGTGAATAAAATTATGTCAGCACGTAAATAAAATTATGTTAACATAATTTTCCATGAATAAAATTACATCAGCATAATTTTCCATGAATAAAATTATATCAGCATATTTTTTCTTGAACAAGATTATGTCATACAGTATATGGTTCGAGAAAGAATAGAGAAAAAGAAAAGAAAAAAATAAAACACCGATGCCTCACCTGATGGTCGTCCGAGCACAGGAAGAGTACGCGGCTGTAGCCAGCCTACGCCACACCTCACGTGGGCCCCTTGCGCGCATTTGGGATCGCTTGTTTGGTTGGATCGGTCGCTCGATTCCTCTTGGATGACCGTAAAATGGAGGTGGGCCCATGCAGATCCCCGCAGCCAGGAAAAGAGAAGATGACGGGGCGCTGTCGGGTCGCTCGTTGAATTCAGTTCGGACGAGCGATTGTCAAAAGGACATTGCGGATTACGGTCTATTAGAGCCTATCCCCTTTCCTCTTTTTCCTATTGGGCAGAATTTTTGTTAGCCCATGCTTCTTTTGTATTGGCCTAATTTATTTTTAGTAAAAAGTAATTTTCTAGATTTGTAGAAAAACATTTCAAGTTCACAATATCGATGTTTTACGTGTATAAAAAATATTTTTGTTTAACTAGCAAAATGTTCTAACTTCACTTGAAAAATATTATTTATTTAGAGAAAAATATTCTTGAACAAATATAATATATTTTACGTTGAGAACAATAACGCGCTAGCGCTACGGATGAGATATTGTACAGTCACAAGATAAATACTCTAGGTTCATTGGAATAATACTCATGAAATAAATAAGTAATAAAATACTAAGAAAGGAACAACCTAACACCAATTCAAGCAACATGTCGCCGCGAATTCTTTTTTTTATTATTATTTTCACTGAAATCGCTCGCTAATCGGCACTGTGGTGATGATACAATTCAAACTGCCGAGAATAGAAACCCTGACGCTGAAAACAGACATGGCGCAACCACGTTGGACATGAGGAAGGACCGGGAATAATATTTGTACTTTGGAAAAAATAAAAAAAGAATAGTTTTCATATTATTAAAATAAATAAATAAATAACACCGATAAAAATAAAATGGCCCATAATGCAGCTCAAGCAAACACGCGGCACAATCACGTTTGACGTACGGAATGACCATATACACAAGTTATTTTATATATATGCCACTTCATACCAGTTGATTTTAAAAAAGCAAAGATAATACATTATACTATTTAGATATTTCTTTTGAAGCCTCTCCACATTAAATTAAATCTACACTATAAAAGAGCGAGTTTTCCTAAAATATTTTTTACCTAAGATAGTCCCACCTTACTCCTCACATTGGCCCCACTGCGCTGGTTGGAAAGGGTTAGAAAGGGGTGGAAACTGATAGAAAGAAAATATTTTATCCATTTTTTGTTTACTTTTTTCACCACACCATCCAACATACCCACCGTCCGTACCCACCCTGCCTCCGCACGTTAGTTTTGGAAAACTTCCCCTATGATTGCGCCAGGCGCGCCTCCAAGATCGTCCCCGCCACCGTAACCCGTAGGCTTGGCCCCTCGCGTCTCCCCCTCGATGAAATTATCTCTCCCAAAACCCTATGCCGTTTGGATATATGGATAGGAGGCTGGAAAAGGGAAATAATTGGAAGGATAAAATCAATCCTTTGTTTGGATACGAGGTTTGGGAAAAGAGAGTAGGTTCTGGAATGGGATAGAGCCTCTTTTTTCGCTGCCGTTCAAAACCCACCGGCGGGGGCGGGTTATGGCGGGATATGGCTGAAACGAACATGAATTTACCAATTTGCTCTTGGAAAGGTATTCTCGTGTATAATTGCGTTCCTCCGCCTCCCGTCCCCATTCTTCCCATTTGCCTGCACACATTGGCCACTCCATCCCCGTCCTTCCAGCTCCAAGGTGCTCGCTCCCGCGCGTGCCCCAGCTCCAGCTCCGCGCTCCCGCGCCCCCCCCCCCCCCCCCCCTTCCCTGTGTGCGCTCACCCCCTAACTCCTGCTGCCATTGGCCCCGTCCCTCTACAAGCGCGATTCACTGTTGGTCGTTTAGCTCCGGCGGCGGTGGCCACACGACGGCTAGTGCGGTCAAATATGTGTTCCATTTTATATTGGCAAATGATCTGCATGTGACGATTGATTGCTACAATCTGTATTTGCGGGAGCTGCCAAACGGGTTATGGCATGATTTATGCTTCTCCCGTTTATCTTTTTCAGCGTAAGTTCATTGGTCGTTGGCCCTTGTCCTTTTCTACATATCTGATGATTTTTAAAATTTCTCCAGCTTAGGCTGATCGAGTTTTGATTAGATTGGTTTATACAGATTAATAATTACCTAGTTGCCTAGGACGTTCGTGCTGTAGGTTACTGAGTAAATATGCACCTTCCGTGCTTGCCGTTTGACCTGCAGTGTCAGTGAAAATTAAAGCAGATATTAACATAATCTTGTGGATGTGATTGCTTCATAGTCCCTTGTAAATGGTCAGATACTCAGGTTATATGCATATTAACGTTGCTGTCAACTTATGTGCATTCATTTTTGTTGTTGTACTTTTTTTATTGGAATATATCTATTTTCCCTAATCTATGGTGTTCTTTGATTTCTGTGATCTCGCCACTACTGAAACACACTCAGCTGCCAAATTATTTTACATGCACAAAGGACACTAATTTAATTTTGAGAATTTCTTTCCAACAATATATTCTGTATGCTGTGGTGTTTATTTTTTCTCATGTTGAAAGAGAGACAATGGCTCCAGGGTGTGTCAATATATTGATGCACTACGGGGGTGCTTTTGCAGACCAAGATCCACTAACTTATGATGGAGGTGAAGTTCAGCTCTTCAGGAATATTGACAAGGACGTAATGTCCTACTTCCATGTACTAGAACTGGCCAAGAGTGTCGGATTCAAGGATGGCGACAATATGTTTTATGGTGTTCCTGGGCGTAGTCTGGAAGCTAGTATAGACCTGCTCAAAGATGACACATCTGTATGTGAAATGCTGAAGTTCGCAAATCAAACCGACTTTCTAGAGATTTACATCCAGCACAAGGAACATGGTCGTGGTGGCAAACAAACTGTTGGCAACACCGTGCAAGATACTGACAACACAAAGGTACTCATGTATTTCATTGCAACATTTTTTTTTTCAAAACCGTGATTTAAGGCAACTTATACTTGAGCATTGTTTGATTTATTGCTTGATTGAGGATCCCACCTCTTCTTCTGTCATGCTTTTGTTGTTCAGATAATGGCCCGACCTGCAGCCATGAGAGACATTATACTCTTGATCGAATAGTTTAGACATCATAGGATGAGAATTGTGATCATCTTACATGTTGGTTTGCTTTATTGGGTCCTCTTCATTAGAAAGCAGCGGTTAAGGTTAATTAGAGAGCCCTGTAGATGTGACTCATCAAGCCGAACAAAGAATATGAATGATATGATCTATGAAAATGACATCTATTGTGTCCAGCAACTACGGATGGATAGGCGCTGTTTTTGGAATTTATGTTCTTTGGTGCGAGACATTGGAGGATTAAGGGATACTAGGAATGTAAAAGTTGAGGAAATGGTTACAATGTTCCTGCATGTGCTAGCTTATGATGGGAAAAGTCGTTCTATGAGGATAAATTATCAGAGATCTCAAGAGACTATTAGTCGGCACTTTAATAATGTGTTAGGAGCTGTGCTAAAACTATGGAGCGTCCTGCTTAAGAGCCCCCAGCCAATCACGGATGATTATAAAGAAAAACGGTGGAAGTGGTTTAAGGTAAAAACAAATTAAAGCATAGGGTAGTATAATTTTATATAAAAAATTGGACTTACATATGTTTCATTGCATATAGAATTGTTTAGGTGCTCTAGATGGTACATACATAAAAGTTAGAGTTCCAGCCGTTGACAAACCAAGATATCGGGTCAAGAAAGAATGATATTGCCACAAATGTCCTTGGTGCCTGTACTCCGGACATGCAATTTACCTATGTTTTAGCGGGATGGGAGGGGTCTGCTGCTGATGCAAGGGTACTTCGAGATGCCTTGTCAAGGCCCAATGGTTTGCGGGTCCCTCGTGGTAAGAAATTTAGCTGAATGCTCGGTGTATATATATAATTTGTATCGTAGATAAATATAATATGGTTTGCAAATCGTAGGTTGTTATTATCTTGTGGATGCTGGATACAAGAACTGTGAGGGATTTCTTGCTCCATTTAGAGGACAACGGTACCATTTAAAGGAATGGACTGATCCTCCAATAAGAAAGGAGGAACTTTTTAACATGAAGCATTCATCAGCAAGAAATGTGATAGAAAGAACCTTTTGGTTACTAAAGTTACGATGGGGAAATAATTAGAAACGGGTCTTATTACCCAATAGAGACCCAAATTGGTATAATCCTTGCATGCTGCTATTTGCATAACCTCATTAGACAACAAATGGGTTCGGATCCACTCGAGGCAGAATTGGATGACTTTTTGGAACATGATATCAGCAACCTAGGCGTAATTGATCGTACTGAATCTTCACGTGAATGGACTGACTTTAGAGATGGTCTAGCAACTAGTATGTGGAATGCTTGGAAAGCAAAGACTCAAAACTAAATGTAATTCTGCAGCACTCATATTTATCTTGGTTTGTATTTCTTAATTCATAAGTTATATTCTTTAACCGTACATATATTTAATTGATAAGTGAACTAATTAATTTTCTTTTATCATTTTGTGCTCTGAAACAATTTGAAAAACAGATGGGAAAGAGAGCTGGAACTATAAAACTAAATAAAAGAAGAGACAAGAGGGTATGGACCGCAGAGTAAGAGAAGATACTTACTGAGATTTTGTATGAAATGAATAATTCGGGTTGGAAGGTGGACACTGCCCATAGAAGTGGTTACCTTCTGTACATTGAGAAAGAGTTTGCTAAAAGACTCCCTAATGCTCAAATTAAAGCTGACCCCCATATCATGTCCAAGGTGAAGACAATGAAGAAATTGTTGTCTTATATCTTGGATATTCAGCAAAATGGCAGTGGATTCGGCTGGGATGATGACAGGAAAATGGTTGTCGGGGACAAGGAGCAATTCGGAGGATGGGCAAAGGTATCGAAGAAAAGCATGGGTTTTTCTTTTTTGTCCTAAATAATTGTCTTAGTATTTTATTTTCTTATTATCATATATATGTTGTGTAGAGTCGACCTGGAGCTGCAGCTTTATATATAAAGCTTTTTGTCAATTATGATAAACTTTGTGAGATATATGCTACTGACTTAGCGAAATGAGCTAATGCTAAAGGCCCTGGAGATGTTTTTGAAGGACATGAAGAATATTCTTCTGCAAATGTGACAGATTCTGCAAATGTGACAGAAGGAACCAACCGAATTGAAAATTCTATTAACTCTCATTCTCAACAGCCAAGCCACCACAACAATGCATCAAATGGGAGCAAATGTACATCTGATCGCAAGAGGGTGTACGTAGAAGATGATGCCTTAGCTTTGGATTTTTCTAGTGTAGCAAAATCGCTCAAAACTCTTGTTGAAGCTGAAATAGAAAATGCATCAGCTATGAATGCTGTACGGGCTGCATTTGTCAAAGAATTTGAGGGTCGCAATCAGACAGCTAAAAGGAGGGAGCAGCTATTCAATATGATAGAGAAACTGGGTGAGTTTAGTCAAGATCAAATTGTGAAGGCTACTCTTCTGGTTGGTTAGAATGAATCAACACTGAACTTGTTATTTAGTACTCAAGATGAGTACAAACCAGAGTTTGTCCGTCAAGTGCTTCAAACTGATAAGTAATGGTTTACATGTTGTGGTGTGGTCATCCCTTATGTATAGTATAAAATAGTGACTATGGTGGTAAGATAGTAGCTATAGTGCCGTAGTGTACAAGTATTTACTCCTTCTGTCCTTGGCCAAATGTGTATTTTGTTGCTGGCTGCTATTGGCAAGGGAGAAAACTTTGACTCATTCACAGGCATATAGAAAATTTGGTGTAAATATGTTCTTGTCTTTTGGACCATTTGTATGTCTATATCGTAATGAAGTTATTGCTCTATGATTAATGATGTGTCCATTATTTATCTGGGTTGCAGTCATGTTTTTCTATTGTCATGATCAAAGATATTTTGGTCAACAAAAAATATAATCCATATTCCTGCTATTATAAACCTCCTATCTGGGTAGGACTGTAGTATCTATTCATGTAGAGAAAAATATGCGTCGAGGAGCGCTCTAATAGAGAACCGGTGGCTTCACAGCCGAAGCAGCTAACCGGCTGAGCTACGGCTCGTTCCCCTCTTACTCCCTCCGTCCATGAAAGAATGAAATTTTGGCTTTGTTCTAAGTCAAACGATTGTAAGTTTGACTAAGTTTATAAAAAAAATATATCAACATTCATGATATCAAATATATATGATATGAAAATAGATTCCAACAAGAATCTAATGATACTAATTTGATAGTATAAAATTTAATATGTTTTGATATAAATTTGGTCAAAGTTGCGATGATTTGACTTAGGACAAAGCTAGGATTTCATTCTTTTGTGGACGGAGGAAGTAAATCATATAACCCTGTACCATAGCTCCCTCTTCCTATCCCATTCCATTTCCTTTTCCTTATCCCAATGGGTAACCTATCTGCCTTCATTCTGCCGCCGCCGCCCCACACACTCGCCTCACCCCGCGCCCGTCGCCCTGCTCCCGCCGCCTTCCCGTCGCCCCGCCCCCGCCGGCCGCGGCCGGCGCCTTGCCCCATCGCCCCGGCCGCCTGCGACACATGTCGTGACCGCCCGGCACCCCGGCTGCCTGCGCCGCATGGCGCGGCCGCCCGGCACTCCGGCGTCCCGGCCGCCTGCGCCTCGCCCACCTGCGCCTCACAGCACTCCGGCGCCTGGATTTGCTGTTTGTGCCGCCTGTGGCCCTCTGGTTTGGCGGCCGGCCGGCACAGGCGGCGACACGGGTGAGTTCGTCGCCGGTTAGTCTTGCCAAATCCTGCAGGTTTCACGCTATCTATTCAAGTGGATGAAGGAGATTGTGTACGAGGACTACTACTACCGTCCTACGAGAGAGCTGATCAACGACGCGTTGAGCATCCAGAGAGGCAGAGATCCCGAAGTGATGATCTACATGCTGCCATAGGAGATCAAAGGCTAAGAGCTAGCTACCATGGCTGGGGAACTCCACATGATTCATTCTGGTGTTGCTAAATTTTTGGACCCGGCAATGAAGATGCAAGGTTCTGAATTATGTGGTTTGTGTTAGCAGGAATAGAATCGTTCTCCAAGCTCGGGGATTCCATTTACTTTGATGAGGAAGGTGAAACACCAGCACTATATATTGCCAAGCATTACTGCAGTACATAAAACGTAAACAATAGTAGCAGTTTTTTTTACAATGGCCAAATGCCAACATGGCAATAGGACCAAGCATTAACACAGCGGCGTATCGTGCTCTTTGCCAAGCATGAATGATTATTTTAGATATGGCATTTGCACAAACACACGCGCGCGCGGATGCGCACGCGCAAAATCTTGCTTCTTTTTGCAGAGTGATGCTAGCGATATCTGTGAGAACATTCAATTTCGTTTAGGGGCCTTTTAGACAACAACGGAGAAAAGGTTTACTACATAACTTAGTGTGATCCAGATTTTCTCATGTAACGCATTTGAGACTGGCATAGCTTTACTACAGTGGCTTGCCTTCCGCGACGATGGGAGATACAGTGCCGTAGAATATGCAAAAGTAACCAATGAAAGGCAACCGAAGGAGCAATCTGGAAGCGTGCCATGTTGGAACCCATTCGATCAAGCATACAAATTGGAGCTAAGGAGATACTTTGTTCTTAAGCTACTTAATGGTGCTATGAGTGACCTTGTACACATGCACAAACATGATAGACTGCATCAGAGCCTTGGACCTTCTTCTGTTATTTTCAAGTAAGCAGCATATTTTTCTCACCTTTCGTTCCACATTGTAGTGCTTATGTTTGAGTGACTACTTATTAGTGTTACTTTCTGTCCTATAGTACTGATGGAGAGAGATGGGCTCTATTTATTTCCAAGGCCGCGAGATTTGGCTTTTTCTGTAGATATTGGGTACGTTTTCATCTCCTCCCTGCATTTTCTAATATCAGTGAGAAAACATCTTATAAACACTTCGGAAAATGACAGGTATTCATCTGTTGGTGATAGAGCATTATCGGATGGACTTTGCGTCGAACATCTGCTCCAGGAGCATCAACTCCTTTGGAGAAGAAAGCCTTTGGAGTAGCTGATGACATTTAAGTATTTTTTTCTAATTTCAGCAAAAATTATAGATAAGTCGATGACTGACATATGTATGTTGACAAAACAGTCGCTGCTTGTTACATACTTTTGGATGTGGTGGATCTAGGCATACATCGAAGAGGCAAGGTACTGGAAGCATCCGTTTGTTGCTGCATCGATGAAATGCGTAATGAAACTATCTTTTCTTGTGTAGTTACTAATTAGTATGCTATCAATTAGGATCTTATTTAATTATCAATGCTGTGTAATTTTCAATACTGTTTTATTATTGCTGCAGTGTTCATATGTGGTTGAGTGTTGACAGCACTGGAGTGATGCTTCTTTGTATCATTTTGTTTTACATGGATTGCCAAGTAAGATCACCAGATCACATGCTCAGTTAATGCCGCTAAATAGAGGCTGAGATGATTTTGGTTGATCAAATGTCTAATATTAAAAGATGGTTGTATGCAAATTGTACTAGGCCCATGATATTAGTGAGATATGGCATTACATTTATAAATTATGTATGGTGAAAACATCCTAGATCTTAAGATTCTTGCATTGCAGCATATTTAATGTAATTTTTCAATATATTTCAATGCTTTTTTGTCAAATATATCACTGTTAACAAAATTCCTCTGATTGCAGACTTGGTTTTCCATTCTGGCAGTAGCACCAAAGAAGTATACGAGGAAGGGCTTAGGGACGTTGCCCTCTCTGTATTTAGTGGCATTAAATGTGAGTATAGATTAAACGAACATGCATTTTATTTTTTTCCAGCACGACGAGATAGCATTCATTCTGAAATTCTCAGCAATTGAAATATATAAGGAATCGTCTTAGAAGGCAGCACTCTTACAATTCGGGATGATGTAGGACTGAAAAATACATAGATTTATCTTTCGTTTAATCATGCTGTGTCTGTTGTGTGTTGACCGAGAGCTTATTCCTTAGTGCCAAGATTTATTCCTGTTGTTGCATTTGAAGGGATATTTTTTTTCTTGTTGACATGCTCGGTTTGCTCAGGCCATTCAAATGGGGGCGTACTGCCTGGACAGTGGACATGGCCATGCCAACGTCCTTCAAGCGTCTGTTAGTGGCTGCATCCATGAGATGAGTGAGACTAATATCTTTTGTACAGTGTATGGTTGGTAGTTCTGGAGTTCTGCATATATTCAGGTTTCAGATTTAATTTGTTTCATTTGTCATAATACCCAGCTTTCAGAAACATACATGTGTCAAAACCATAAACCCATTTGCATGTTTCTTTTTGTGATTTTGAAACCAATATTGTTAAAAATAAGATCAGTAGAAAGTTTTAGATTTAAGTTGCTTTATGCTTTTTCCGCTCCTTTGCACAGTAGATGTTTTGGATTCATCATCCGAAAATTCCAGGACATAGCTTAATTCATGTTCAAGGCTTAAATGGTTTCATGCTTTCAGATATAAAGAATCGTTAAGCTCAGTAACATGTTCAATATTTAAATTGTTTTGGTGCCTTGGTGCTAGACATAGAGAAGATGTTACAACGGTTTCAGTCAACTGCGCAGATCCTGTATTTTCTATGATAAATATGCATCACCGTTCCACTTTTCACCTTTCCTTGATTAGCAGACAACAATCAATGCACATATAAAATTTAACCATTGAATCCTGTTCTTATGCCTCATCCATGGTCTACCTTGGGCTTTTACTGATTCATATTTAGCTCCATGGTTGCCACAAATTTTAATGGATATTGGCCCTTCAGACATTTCATCTACAGAGTGAACTGCCAAAGCTCCAAATTTCTCATGCTTGATGTAAGAAAACCTAGGAGGGAGATATTGGCCCTGGTTGAATGCAAATTCATATTTGATGTTATTCCCGCCAGTGATATCATACACGCTATGCTTTCTTTAACCAATATTGTGCCTTGGTCTGGTCTCATTATTTTAGGTCATGTTCCAATTGATCTTCCTTTGTTTACATAGTACCGAGTTCTAAATCATGTCTGTATGGTGTTTTCAGCTCATTTCTGCCAAAGTCATGACAAGGTCAAGAAAGAACCTCCAATGTGGTTCCTCGATGAAGATGGTCTTTAAGGCTTGCATTGCTCTCCAACCACCACAATTTTCGAGTATCACAAGCTCTCATTCCAATTTGTTATTTCTCATTGTTCCAACCTACTCACAAGCTCTCATTGTTATTTCTCTTCTCTGATTCCAATTTGTTACCAGACATCATCTTGTGAGAGAAAATAGGCATCAAATATTTAAGATAGTTCATGATTAGATCAATGTCTTCTGCATTGTTCCAAACTAATGTTTTCAGATTTTTACAGGTGTGGTGCCAGTTCTTATCTTCAAAATAGTAGTATGTTGTTGTATCGCATTCCTTTGCAAACGTATATGCTACTATTATAAATTGGAGAAAGCAGTATTGATAGTTACTACCATAGTGCAAAGAAATGACCACTTCATATTGGTTGAATTAAAGGAAACCAATGCATATAGACAACAGATAAATGTTTGGTGCATTTTTATTCAGTATGTGCTCGACAAGATGCAGCATGAATTGATACTGCTTTTGCTCTTTCTATAATTATGTTAAGTAGGTGGTGTTGTGTAATTGATTATACTTTTTTTCTTCAATTATAATCCTTTATGTGTATTGTTTTTTAGACTCAGGTGCCGAGGTGAGAATTATAGAGGGAATCACAGTGTGGAGCACCACACCGGCAACGACTTTCATACCTCCTGCGTGAGTGAGCAGGAGAGAGTGGGGGACAAAGAGGGAGAGCTGAAGATGGAGAGGAGAGCTCGACGTTGTCGCAAGCTGAGACAGCCAGAGAGAGTGGAGTTTTTTTTTTTTTTTTTTTTTTTTTTTTTTTTTTTGAGTGAAGAGAGAACGAGTTAAAGGTAGGCTGGTCAGAACTTGTTAGTCGAGACTGTGTTCGGTTGAGCGCTGACTGGTTACTATAGTTCAATGTACACTATTCAGTTCCAAAAATAGTACAAGAAAAAAAATACCATTAACATATTTAGTGTCCTCTGACCTTTGCTTTGCACACCTTGGGATATTAATGGACTTGCCGAAACAACAAAACCCATCCGACATCTTTTTTAAAGAAATGAAAATTTTTAAATGTGGAGTTAAAAAGTTTTATAAAACAATAAAATGAAATAAAGAGATTTTTCTATTCATTCATGCGGGCAGGGGTTGGGCGGCAGTCGGTTGTTTGTGGGCGGGAGTCAGTGGGAGAACCGAGGGTTGGAGGTCCGAGCCCCTCGCAGGGCTAGGTCCGTGGCCCTCGAGCCCTTGGAGGAATCGGGGATGGAGACCCAATCATGGTAGAACCAGGGGAGGCCTGGGCCCTTGGGAGCATCGAGACCGGGGTCCCGAGAGGTTTAGGCCCCGAGAGGTCTGGGGTTTTAGGAGAAAAAATGCTACAAATATTTTTTTCATAGAATTGTTTTAAATCATTATATTGCAATTGGTCTTTTGGATGGGATATATTTTTTTCTTTCCACGTACATCTCAACTAGTTGGATAAAACACTGCGAGTTAAGCTCGGGACGTAGACATGCTGTCATCTAGCTACAATGAGCTCCGGGAACCGGCCGTGGCTCCTACGAAAACCAAAACCTGCTTGGTTGGATGCCAAAAGTGGCCAAACCAGGCCCTCAGAGCTTCCTAATCGGATGTTCACGATCAGGACTTCAGATGCAGGTGCAGCGTGAAAGTGTTCTTGAACGCACTACAGATCTGGAGGGCGGCCACGACGTATTTCCTGTGCTTCTTGTCCTTGTCATCGCCCCCGCAGCTAAGTACGGCAATCTCGTGGTCAGCAAGCTGAAAGGGCCACGGGACGGGAGCAGATCAGGCTTCGGGGCCGGGGGAGCTGGATGGTAGACGAAGTAGTCGTTGTCCGAGAAGGAACAGTGGCCACGGTACCGAAATTGCTGATAAATGGTGCAATGTCTTTACTGCTATGTAACGCCATACTCCCCCTGCTATAATCTATTTCAGCCGATTGGCTTGTAAACTCCAGGACACACTCTGTGTCCTCCATCACCAGGTTTATCCTGGAATCAATGGAAATGGAAATGGAAAAGGTGGAGACTCTCATCCCCCCGATTAAAAAAAAAAAACAGTGGCCACCGGAGTGCTTGACGGGGACTCGGAGGAGGAGCAAGCCGTCGGCGGCGGCGATGGCACGGGGTACCAGGAGCGGACTGTCGGGCGGTAGCTGCAGACCCGGGAAGTGGACGGAGAACTGTCGGTGACGTACTGTCCGACCGCCGGGTTAAAGATCTCCAGCGGAATTCTGGAAAAAATTCTGTTTCCGGTAGTCTACGGGAAAAGAAATTCCGCTATTTTTCGGTATTTTTATTTTGAATTTAAAAATTTAAAAAATATTGTAAAAAATCTGAAAAAAATATGATAAAAAACTAGGCATTTTTCTAAGCAAATAGGACTAGAACACATTCAATTTGAAGATCATTTGCTTGGTTTAAATTGCGTTTTGGTTGAAAGACAAGCTCATTTGTAGTCCAATGAGTTAAGGTTTATAGTTTTTTTAATATCCACACTATAAGGGGGTCTAAGATTAGTAGCTTAATCTTGAGATATATGGAGCATGGATGCAAACACAAGCCAAAAGACTCTAGAAGACCGCTCTATACTTCAGACCATCCGGACCATGTATTTGTGATGGAAGAGAAGTGTACTTGTGATGGAATTTTGAATCTTTTGAGCTTTAGTACCATCAAAAACAAACCTTTAGTTTGAACTTAGGCTTTCATGCTATCTTCATTACTTATCAAGTACTATGTGATACAATAAGATATACGTAGGAGATATACATAGACATCGTTTATTAGATTGAACTTGTGTTTTCATGTAGGCAATGCAATTTATGTACTATAAACTTGTATTGGTCTATGGCTTGTAATTATATACTTATGTTATTGGACTAAGTAGGTGTGGATTTTGGACATGATTTATGTGTTTAATATTGTATTTTTCATTGTTTGGAGGAGTTATATATATGCTGTGTATTATAAAATGTCAATATACACAAAATTAGGGAAAACCCTGCCAAAAATTTCAATTTTTTTTCATATGTTCATAAATTTCCCACCATTTTCCCATCTTTTTCTTCATTTTCCGCCGGAAAACCCGGGAATTCCGCCGGAAAATCCTAGAATTCCACCGAAAAATTCCGGAATTTTGTTTTCAAATTTGAATTCACATTCCGTTCGGAAAATTCGAATTTCGGCGGAATTTCGTCTGAACCGTTTCCGGTGATCTCTGGGGTTTTAGTTCCAAACGAAAAGGTTAACCCTGCGGACTGTCCCTAAAAATCGATTTTTAGGAATATGATGGACCGCTCTAAAAATATTTTTTAGAAAATAAAAACATAAATTAAAAATATATTGCTAGTTAGGAAGTAACACCAACGCACAACAAGGTATGGCACTGGTCTTTGATAAGCTAAGGAAGTTGGAACACGAAATTATTTTTTGCAAAAGGACGAAATTTTCTAAAAATATCCTCAGATGGTCAGGTCCCGCTTGAAAAAATTGCATTAGCTTAGGTACACTCAAAATAGTGCAACAGTTTACTCTCAACAGCCGATGCATCGCCATTCTCCCGGTTTCCACACCATTCAAACCATGAAACAATCATTTTCGTCCGTCCGTACACTTAGTACTGAAAGCAATTTCAAAGACGGTTGAATGGATATTTTCAAGGGATGACCGTCATTTTTGTTCGTTAGTACATCGGTAGAGAAAGCATTTTCAGGGACGGATGGGGGCTATTTTTACGGGTGACCAGATCCTACGCGCACATCGCTGAAAATAGGTATTATCGGAGACATACCGACCGCCCGCCCTTGAAAATCGAATTTTAGGGATGGTTGGTAAGGTCCACCGTCCTCTGAAACTCAATTATTAGGGGCAGTTGGAAAGTCCGCTGACTTTAAAAATTTGATTTTTAGAGACGGTTAGTAAGCTACACTCTCCATAAAAAGAGTTATTGCTAATTAGGAAGGAACATCCACACAAGCAAGGTATGCGCACTGGTCTTTGATAAGCTTTGGAAGTTGGAACAAGAAATTATTTTTGCAAAATAACGAAATTTATTCTAAAAATATACTCAGTTAGTCAGGTCCTTCGTGGATAAATTGCATTAGTTTAGGTCCACTCAAAATAGGCGTTCAACAGTCCACTCCCAACGGCGGATGCCTCGCCATTTTCCTGTTTAGGTCCACTCAAAATAGGCGCTCAACAGTCCACTCCCAACGGCCGACGCCTCGCCATTTTCCTGTTTTCCACACCATTCAAACGACGAAACCATCATTTTCGTTCATTAGTACACTAGTACAGGAAGCATTATTAGAGGCAGTTAGGGGGCTATTTTCATGGACGGGTCCAGAAACAGTCCCTATACGCATGTCGCTAAAAATAGATATCATCAGAGACGCACCATCTGACCGCTCCTAAAATTCGATTTTTAGGAGCAGTTGGTAAAATGCACCGTCACTAAAAATATTTTCTAAACAATAAAAACGTAAAATAAAAACAAAAAAAAACATTGCTGACTAGAAAGGAACACTTACACACAAGTAAAGTATGCACACTGGTCATTGATAAGCTTTGGAAGTTGTAACATGAATTTTATTTCGCAAAAGGATGAATTTTTTCCTAAAAATGTCCTCAGTTTGTCACACATTCAACAGTTCACTCTCAACAGCCGATGCCTCGTCATTCTCCCAGTTTCCACACCATTCAAACGATGAAACCATCATTTTCGTTCATCAATGCACTGGTACAGAAAACGTTTCTAGGATGGTTGGCGGGAGATTTTCGCGGGCAGGTCCGGGAACCGGCTCTACGCTCACGTTGCTGAAAATAGGAACATAGCTACTCCCTCCATCCAACTATCTTAGGCGTATAAGAATTGAAAAAGCATCCAAAATTGTTAGGCTCTGTTTGGATTGTAGGGGCTAAGGGTCTGTTTGGATCCATAAAAAACATATAAACTGGCTAAAATTTTAACCTTTTAGGGGGCTAAAGTTCCAAACAAAAGGGGCTAAAATGTTTTAGCCCATTAGATCCCAAGAAGGAGCTAAAATGGAACTAAAAAGCCCCTTTCCCACACTTGCCCCCGGTCCCCACTCTCTCTTCCCTCTCTCTCCCTGTCTTTTCTCTTGCCAACGCCCGCCACACCCGCGCTCCTCCCCAGCCGCCCTCCTCTCGAGCACCGCCGCCGGCGCAACACATCGTTGTCGCCGCGCCGCCATTTCGCCCGCGCTCGAGGAACGCAGGGATCCTAGACCGGAAGAGAGAGAAGGCTCTGTCGGAAGAGAGAAGGCGCTGGAGGGAGACTCGGGACGAAAGGATCGACGGAGGGTGCCACGGTGGATCCAAGGCCGGCAGATCCGGCGGCAAGGCGGTCCCAGGAGGAGGCGGGCGGAGGTGACGGCGCGCTGGTGGCGGCAAGCGGCACGGCGGGTCGAGGCAGCGGATTCAGAGCAGTGGAGGGGAGGCGGGCACTGGCGGCAGGGCAGCAGGGCAGAGGTGGCACAACACAAAGGAGGGGAGGCCGGCACCGGCAACAGGGCAACAGGCCGCCGGGCACTGATGCGGTGTGGGACGTAGGGGGAGGCGGGGAAGACGAGGGACAGAGAGGTAGCAAGGGAGGGAGAAGGGCCATTTTAGTCTTTAAGCACAACAATAAAGCCTTTGACCCCTACTTTAGTCACTGGAGGTGACTAAAATTTTAGTCCCTTGTAAGCTCGGTAAAGATGTGCATGCATGCAGAGAGCACGCGCAAGCACTGAAGCACAGAACCGCGTGCACATGCAAGGACGCTGCATGCATGCACAGGATTAGCGGATGGAAACCGAACAAACTTTTCGATTCCAAGGGTAATTGGATTACTGGGTATTTAGAAGGGAGTAATAATGTCTCCTTGGTCTTGGTCTTGGTATTTAGAAGGGAGTATCAATACTGGATGGAGGGAGTATTATCGAGGACACATGACCCGACCGTCCGTGAAAATCGATCTTTAGAGGGGGTTAGTAAGATCCACCACCTCTAAAATCAATTTTTGAGGGCGGTTGGTAAAATCCACCACTTCTTAAAATATTTTAAAAAAATAAAAACTAAAAAAAATATTGCTAATTAAGAAAGAACATCCCCACACAAACAAAGTATGTGCGCTTTTTCAAAGCATACACACTTTTTTAGAAAATAAAAAAATTATTGCTAAAGAGCATGCACAATTTTTTAGAAAATAAAAAAAACAATTATTGCTAATTTGGAAGGAACAGCCACACACAAGCAAAATAACACATCGACATTCCTCAAAAATCAAACCCGCAATCTCATCTCTCGTGTAATAGCATCCCACCAACAAACGACACCATCACATGTGTGCAATAAAACAACGTGTCTTTTGTATTTATGTTAAATCGATTTCTAGAAACGGTTAGTGAGGTGCACCATCCAAAAATTGATTTTTAGAAAACAGTTGCTAAGGTCCACTGTTTTTAAAAATGGGCTATTTTTAGAGAACGGTTGGTAACGTACATAGCGTGGTCGGTAAAATGCCGGTGCAAAGACTACGAAATCTGCCAACTTGAACTGTCCCATATCTTATATCCTCTGATAGTGTCCAGGGTCCGGTACACCCCCCTTGTTCATCAGGCAGCTGCTAGCTAGCTACGACGAGCTTGAAAGCAATGGCGGAGAAGCAACAACTAGCTAGCAGCAGCAATGGAGTGCGGGTGTGCGTCACCGGAGGCGCCGGGTTCATCGCCTCCTGGCTCGTCAAGAAGCTCCTCGAGAAGGGATACACCGTCCACGCGACGCTGCGGAGCACCCGTTAATAAAGCTAGCTCTCGCGCATGCAGATTGATTAATCGCCACTGGATTAACTTTGTGGCGATCGACTGATGCGGCGCGACGCGATTGCAGGCGACGAGGAGAAGGTGGGGCTGCTGCGGCGGCTCGTCCCCGGCGCGGCGGAGTCGGGGCGGCTGGTGCCGTTCGAGGCTGACCTCTACGACGCCGCCACGTTCGCGCCGGCCATCGCCGGGTGCCGCTTCGTCTTCCTCGTCGCCACGCCGTTCCAGCACGACGCCACGAGCACCAAGGTGAACCAGTGTCGTTTCTCTGCCTGCCTGTTGGAGTCGGTGAATCTTCTCTTTTAATTTATTTACGACTGATCGATCGGCGTGCCGCGCAGTACAAGAGCACGGCGGAGGCGACTCTGGACGCGGCGCGGGTGATCCTCCGGCAGTGCGCGGACTCCAAGACGGTGAAGCGCGTGATCCACACCGGCACCATTTCGACGTGCTCGCCGCTCAAAGAGGACTCCACCGGCTTCAAGGACGCCGTCGACGAGTCCTGCTGGACGCCGCTCGACGTCGACTACCCTCACCGGCTCACCGGAACCTGCAGTTCCATGTGCGCATCAAGTTTTGTTAACCGACGACGTACGAACGATCTCAAGCAGCTGTGATCCATGGTGGCGATGACAATTACTGCTACCTGACCCGACCTGCAGGAGTACATCCTGTCGAAGCTGCTGTCGGAGAAGGAGCTGCTGGCGTACAACGCCGTCGAGAGCCCGGCGTTCGAGGTGGTCACGGTGCCCTGCCCCCTCGTGTCCGGCGACACGCTCCAGGGCCGCACCACCGAGGGCCTCGGGTGCACGGCGTCGCCGGTGACCCGGGACGCGCGCCAGTTCGGGGTGCTCAGGATGCTGCAGGGGCTGATGGGGTCGGTGCCGCTGGCGCACGTGGACGACGTCTGCGACGCGCTCGTCTTTTGCATGGAGCAGCCGTCCATGGCCGGCCGGTTCCTCTGCGCCGCCGCGTACCCGACGCTCTACGACGTCGTCGCCCACTTCGCCGCCAAGTACCCGCATCTCGACCTCCTCACCGAGTGAGTGTTTGCCACGAACTGCCATGGATTTTTTTTTTTTTGTTCTTGAAGAACTGCTGTTAATCTGGCAAGATGGTCTGCCTAAAAATTTCGGAGTGAATTGAATTGGTGTCAGGACGGAGGTATTGCCGAGCGTGCAAGCGCACAGCGACAAGCTGGGAGAGCTGGGGTTCAGATACAAGTACGGGATGGAGGAGATACTGGACGGCAGCATCGACTGCGCCGTGAGATTTGGATGCCTCGATGCATCCAAGCTCAGCGTCCAAGAATGACAACAGATCAAGCAATGGCATTCGTCGGTGCTCAACATGATCATATCATGCAGGTTCTGCATCTTACTTGTTCTCTTCTGTTGAACAGGAGGGGTGTATGTTATAAATAAAAAAATGAGTTCCCATATAAAAATGGAAGGGGAAACGTTTACAATAATGTGTGTGTAGCCATTCAACGATTTAAGAAAAAAAACTTCTTTTGATCTATAGAAGGTGATATCATAACTGAGACAAGCTCTACAGGAATCAACTAATTGGTTGCCTGAAGACGATATTATCTTGCAATGTCTGAATGTTCTGGCAAACTAACACTAATTGTCATGAAGAATGGCAAAGGTAGCTGCATCTTAAATAGCCCAAGCACCTAAAAATGAAATGGCTCCAAATTATCAGGGAGCTCTAGTTTCCTGGCAAAAGCACATCCACACTCGCCTAAAGCAACCAAAAAAAGGAATGTCCGATTCGAAAAAAGAATGGTTTTAAAACAAATAAGGGAAAAGTCTAACAGAAAAGTAATGTGTGCCCCATGCAAACAATCATACGAATCTGAAAACATTTATATAGAGAAAACACAAACAGAAAAATTATAGCAAATGCAGGTCATGTTGTGCCAAACTAACACTAATTGTCATGAAGAATGGGCAAGGTGGCTGCATCTTAAATAACCCAACCACCTGAAATAAAATGGCTCCAAATTATTAGGGAGCTTTGGTTTGCTCGCAAAAGCACATCCACACTCACCTAAAGCAACCAACAAAAAAAAGGAATGTCCAGTTCAAAAAAAAAAAAAAAGAAATCAGGGAAACTCTAACAGAAAAATATGTGTGCCCCATGCAAACAATCATACAAATCAGAATACATCTATAGAGAAAACACAAAACAGAAAAATTATAGCAAATGCAGGTATAGTTTCATTGGCAAAAGCACAACCACACTCACCTAGAGCAACCAATAAAAAAAAGAAATGTCCACTTCAAGGGAAAACATTGAAAAGGGAACAAAAGGAAAGAAATGTCCAGTTAATGAAAAATCTAGTTAAAAAAATGAAAAATCGAGGGAAAACATTGAAAAGGGAACAAAAGGAAAGAAATGTCCAGTTCAAAAAAGAAGAAAATCCAGTTAAAAAAGGAAAAATCACCAGAAATAGAACTTGGCCCATGCAGGTCTCGAACCTGCGACCTTCGCGTTATTAGCACGACGCTCTAACCAACTGAGCTAATAGGCCGTTTTGTACTAATTGTCTATTGGTTTTTTCTTCTTGCTTATAAGTATTTTTATACTTTCCATTATCTAGTCTTCAGGTAAATATAGCTGTGCAGTGTAAAGTATCAATGTAACACGGTAGCAGCACCACTCTAGATTACTGGAACAGATAGATGATTTCACATTTTTAATGCCTAAGTTTTAGTCCAACCGATGATTGGAATGAGACACTTCAGTAGTTCAGTTTTGGGTGGCAAGAGGTAAATTCCACTTTGTGCCGATCCCGATTCAAAAAAACTTGACTAGCCCGCGAAAGAGCACCCGGCACCTTTGTGTTACTAATTCGGGCCAACCACTGGCAAGTAGCAAAAGCATGTAATGTAAGTGTTTGTACTATGCCTACAAGATACGGTACACGCCTTTCCACCAGCGATTTTGGAAATTATGGAATTCCGGCCGGATTTTCCATTTCTGAACCTGTCTTGGATGCGTTTTCCGGTCCAGAAAGGAGTGAATTCTGGTTCCAAATTTAAAAATACGAAAGTTAATTTTTTGGTCAAAAACAGTTAATCAAATTTAAAAATACGAAAGTTAATTTTTGAGAAAAGCTAAACAACAACCGTGTGATGGGAAGCTCCGTGTGATGGGAAGCTTCCCATCACACGGTTGAACGCCGGCGGGGGTAGGGCGGCGCGGGGTGCGGGCATCGGCCGAGGAAGCGGGAGGCGACGGCGGGCGACGGCCGACTGCGGAGGAGCGGCGGCGGACGACAGCGGGGCGACGGCGGGCGGGGGAGGAGTGGCGGCGGCGGGCGACGGTGGGCGGGAGGAGGAGCGGCTGCGCGCTCCGGCGCTGAAGGAGCGGCTGCGCGCCGGCGGCAGATCTGGCGGGGTGCGGATGGGGGTAGGGGTGGGGTGGATAGGGGAGTTACACTGTAATTACAGTGTACATACACTGTAGTTACAGTGTAATTTTGACCATCCATCTTAGATCCAATGGGTAAAAATTCATGTGTTAGAATGCATTTTAACACCCGGTTGTTGAATAGACAGCCTCTATTTTTTTTTGGTCAAAAACAGTTAATGGCTACAGAAAAACGGGTGAACCCTGCTCGTCGATGCCACCATGCAGTCGTGCGCAGGTGATGATTCCGATTTCACAGGGCCTTTACGTTATTGAGGCCTTTGATACTCCAGCATTCTAACTGCATTGTTCATGGCTAGCTCTTATAAGCTATAATTGCTTCTGATCCAGCTCAATGTTTGTACTAGGGAAGTTCAGTAGTATATATTCTCCTTTTTATGTCAGTAAATATTATGTTGGTTCAAATAATCGCATAGTACTCATATATTTTTCTAAAATATAGCTAGGCAAATAAAAGTTAATAAAAGAACAGAAGCAACATTTTGCTGGCGTTTTGACTCCACCCAGAGGTATGCTTGGCATGTGCCCATGGGTTGGAGCAATTGTCTACTGAAGGACCAAATGCAACAGCCATCATGGAGCCTGAACTCTGAAGTGCCTTTTATCGATGATGGTTTTAGTGATGCCACCTGCTTCTCCAGCAATTGGTTTCCCTATAAATTTGTATAAGTTTTGTTCGAATGATGTCTCTGAAATTATGAATGATTGTTATTAGTTTTGGATGATTGGTTTCCCTATAAATTTGTACTAGCAGCATGGCGCTCCATGGTTCGGGAGTGACTACCTATCATCTGGATGATAATATATTCAGTTTTCATCCACTTTTCACCGATCCCCTGCCCCGCTCCCCACCCTGCCCTGCCCACCTGCTGCCTAGCACCATCCATGCCGCCTCCTCCACCTACCCCCGCCTCTACCACACCCCTCCTCCCGCGGCGCCGCCACGCACCCCTCCTCCCGCGACGGCGCGGCCTCGCGCACCCGCCTTCTCCCACACCGGTCGATGCCCGACGCTCCTCCCGCGGAGCTGCTGAGGCGTGGCCCCGCGGCTGCCGTTTCTGCGAGCTCAGCGACCATGTACGGCCTCCGTGTCGTGGTCGCCCGCACGAGCTCGCCCGCCCACGTGCGGCCTCGGCGCTGTGGCCGCCCCGCCGGGCTGCGCCGAGACCTCCGAGCCATGGCCGCCGGCGCTCGCCCACCCACGCGATCTACAACTTTGTTATAGACTTTAGTACCATGTTCTGTTAAAAATTTAGCTTAAATTTGAATTTATTCTCCTGGCCCAGGTTTGACTGAGATGAACTCACAAGTTCAAAATTTCTATAAGCCCTATTTAGGTGCATTTTCATGAGAAATGTTATATAACAAAGTAGTTTAGTTTTGTATGACTTACAACTTACATAAATACAATGTTTTATGAAAATGTCTTTTGTTTCTGAGAAATTTGAATTTACTAGACACGTCGAGTTTGGACAGATTTCATAGTTCAACAGAAAATGACCCAAAACCTTATTCACACCTTAATGCATGTCAGATCACAAAATACAAAAGTTGTTCATCATGGAATTGTCTAAAAGTTTGGTAAAGGAAGTTTGGTCTAGATCGTATTATACTGTGAACTACTAGCACAAACATATTCAAAGGTTTGGTCAAACAACAGTTTTACTTTATATATGTCGAGTCTTACTTGTTTCAAAATTTTAAGTGACCAAGTAATGTCCAATCACTTAAAGGTTAGGTGCATTTGAAAAATGATATGTTTAATTTCATTTCATACAGATAGATTTTAAAGTGCTATAGTGAAATCAAAAATAATTTCAGATTGAAATTTGAGGAAAAGCTGAAAATCTAAACTTGAGAATTATTCTAAGTATAGGCTGACTTGGACTGATTTCAAGAGATATTTGGATGCAATTTGAAGGAAGTAAATGACAGTTTTAAAATATGTTCAGTGTAAGAAAAATGTAGTTTATGGTATGTACAACAACTTTGATAATGGAGTTGAGCTCATGTGTTTAATGGATTTGAAAGTTTTATAAGGTTCAAATTTGGTCATGGACACCTTTGACACTTTTCAAAAAGAACGATGACCGAATTTCATTCAAACTTTTGAACCCCTTGTCTTTAGATTTTGAATATGGTTATAATAGCAAAGTAGAAGAATATTTTCTGAACTAGAACCTTCGTTTTTGGTGTTTTGCACAAAAGATTGTGGGTGTTGAATTACTCAACCAAACCACGCTCGGTTTTGTATTTTGAATGAAAAATTTTTGACTCAGTGGTTTCTCCACCTAACTCTCATTCTTTTCTTTTTTTTTTTTTTTTGCTTTTTCAATGTTTTCCTTTTTGGTTGCTTTTTCATTGTTTTTTTGAACTGGACATTTCTTTTTTGTTGCTGAGCGTGGATGTGCTTCTGCCAGGAAACTAGAGCTCCCTAATAATTTGCCACCTTTCTCATTCTTCGTGACAAGTAGCGTTAGTTTGCCAAAACATTCGGACATCGCGAGATAATATCGTCTTCAGGCAACCAATTAGTTGATTCTGTAAAGCTTGTCTCAGTTACTATATCGCCTCCCATAGATCAAAAAGGAGTGTGGTTTTTTGCCTCAAATATTGTTGAATGGCTGGACACACATTAAGTTGTTTGGTTGTCGGAGGCGACGTCTTCCATTTACGTTCCTCACCGGTGAGGCGGCAGCAGGAAGCAAGGAGCCGTGCCCCCAAACAATCCACCACTCCGCCATGCGCGCGGCAAGACCTTCCGCTGCAGCTTGCACCAGTCCCGGCACGCCGGTGTGCTTGGGCGGCAAGGTGGTGCTTGACCTTCGCTACTTGCGCTGCTTGATCGGTGGCTGAGATTGCTGCATCGCCGTCAGATCGGAGACGAGACGGTTGGCGATACGGAAGGATGCTTGGCGCCATACCTTGTCGACGTATGGAAGAACAGGGAGTAGCAAGACCGTCGGCGCGGGCTATGGAGGCGCCGACGGAGACCTCGGAGCTCACTAGAGTGCGGGTGTCGGGGCGAGAAGGAGAGCCCAGCAGCGGGATCGGATAACCCACGGAGGTGGGCGGGATCGGTGTTGTACAGACCCGTATCCGATGCCGCCGCTATCAATTCCGGCCTAACCCAACCAAACACGATGGAACGGCATCAGATAGCGCTGTGAACCGTTACGGGGCAAAAGACGCCGAACCAAACACCTATTAAGGTGTTAATCAATACGTTGTAACAATTAGCACCCGCATCCATTCCCATTGCCGTTGCCGCTGCGTAAGATGAACCAAACAGCATGTTGTAGCTGGTTTCCCTTCCATTTTTCTTATGCGAAACTCATTTTTTTTATTTATAACATACTTCCCTCCTGACTCCTGTTATATAGAAGAGAACAATTAAGAATGTAAGATGCAGACCATGCATGGTACGCTCAGCTTGATTTGTTGTCAATCTTGGACGCTAAGCTTGGATCATTGAATGCATCGAGGCATCCAAATCTCACGGTGCAGTCGATGCTGCCGTCCAGTATCTCCTCCATCCCGTACTTGTATCTGAACCCCAGCTCTCCCAGCTTGTCGCTGTGCGCTTGCACGCTCGGCAACACCTCGGAGGCTCCGTCCTGTCACCAATTCAATTCACTCCGATGATTAACAGCAGTTCTTCAAGAACAAAAAAGGAAATCCATGGCCCTTCGTGGCAAAGGCTCACTCGGTGAGGAGGTCGAGGTACGGGTACTTGGCGGCGAAGTGGGCGACGACGTCGTAGACCGTCGGGCACGCGGCGGCGCAGAGGAACCGGCCGGCCATGGACGGTTGCTCTATGGAGAAGACGAGCGCGTCGCAGACGGCGTCCACGTGCGCCAGCGGCACCGACCCCATCAGCCGTAGCAGCATCCTGAGCGCCCCGAACCGGGGCGCGTCCCGGGTCACCGGCGACGCGGCGCACCCGAAGCCCTCGGTGGTGCGGCCCTGGAGGGTGTCGCCGGCCACCACGGGGCAGGGCACCGTGACCACCTCGAACGCCGGGCTCTCCACGGCGTTGTACGCCAGTAGCTCCTTCTCCGACAGCAGCTTCGACAGGATGTACTCCTGCAGGTCGGGTCAGGTACCACTAATTGTCAGCGCCGCCATGGATCACAGCTGCTTGAGATCGTTCGTACGTCGTCGGTTAACAAAACTTGATGCGCACATGGAACTGCAGGTTCCGGTGAGGGTAGTCGACGTCAAGCGGTGTCCAGCAGGACTCGTCGACGGCGTCCTTGAAGCCAGTGGAGTCCTCCTTGAGCGGCGAGCACGTCGAAATGGTGCCGGTGTGGATCACGCGCTTCACCGTCCTGGAGTCCGCGCACTGCCAGTGGCGACGAGGAAGACGAAGCGGCACCCCTCGATGGCCGGCGCGAACGTGGCGGCGTCGTAGAGGTCGGCCTCGAACAGCACCAGCCGCCCCGACTCCGCCGCGCCGGGGACGAGCCGCCGCAGCAGCCCCACCTTCTCCTCGTCGCCTGCAACCGCGCCGTGCCGCATCGATCAGTCGATCGCCGTATGCAAACTCAGTCAACCAATTCACCAATCAATCGGCATGCGCGAGAGCTTCATTAACCGGTGCTCCGCAGCGTGGCGTGGACGGTGCATCCCCTCTCGAGGAGCTTCTTGACGAGCCAGGAGGCGATGAACCCGGCGCCTCCGGTGACGCACACCCGCACTCCATTGCTGCTGCTCGTCATTTCCTCCGCCATTGCTTTGAAGCTCGTCGTAGCTAGCTAGCTGCCTGCCTGATGGAGAAGGAGATGTACCGGACCTTGGATAGGATAGTCTTTGCACAATACTGACGAACGAAAATGATCGTTTGGATGGCGCGGAAACTGGGGAAATTGCGAGGCGTCGATCGGCTGTTGAGAGTGGACTTTTTAACGCCTATTTTGAGTGGACCTAATGCAATTTGTCCCACGCGGGGATCTGACTATCTGAGGACTTTTTTTAAACAAAAATCATCCTTTTTTGCAAAAATTAATTTCCTGTTCCAAACTTCCAAAGCCTATCAAAGACCAGTTGCAATCTAACCATTCAAAAACGCAAGCGGAGTATACTAATATCTCTGCCAAATTCTGATTCGGACTTTTCTTTCGAAAAAAGAAAAACTAAATCACGGCCCATCACGGCTCGGCCCACACCGACAGCACGCCTTCGGCTCAGCCCAAGAACATTCGAACAAATACAGTCCAGGCAGGCAGGTCAGGCCCAGAACAGAACAAAGATTCAGGAGCCAGCGGGACCAGTTCCGCCCGAGGCCACCAGACCGATGAGATCGACGTGTACCGGCCTCTGACTTCGCGGAGCCCCCGTCGCGACACGTGGTGGCGTGCCGCCGACACGTGGGTGGCGCCGGGAGCGTCGGCATCAGCACCGTCCGCCGTACGACGTCTCTGCTCTGCGCTCTCAAGAAAGCACGCACACGCCACCAGATGCGCCGCGCCGTTCTACTTTATCAGCTTCGTCTGGAGACCGCGCAGGCAGTCGCCCAGCTCGGAAGAAAGGGAGAGCCTCACTCGATCGAGACGCTTCCATCCGAATCGGGGGATGGAGCAGGGGGACGAAGGCGGGAGGAAGCAGCAGCAGGAGGAGGCGGCGTCGGCGGCCAGCAGGGCGCAGAGGGAGGCGGCGGCGGCCGGCGTCTCCGTGCAAGAGTGGGTGCTGCACGTGAAGGCCTCTTTCCTCGGCCTGGTACGCGCGCGCTCTTGCTCTGAATTTTATAGCCCGCTCGACCGCTGCCTGCGCGCGCTGTTGGTTGATTTGGTTTGGTTTTCAGGTGCGGAAGGTGACGGCGAGGAGCGAGCAGGAGGCGGCGGAGGCGGACATGCGCGCGGCCAAGGCGCAGGTGGAGGCCACCGACGAGGCGGAGGCCAGGAAGAAGAAGCTCGCGGATGGATAGATGACCGGCATACTGGAACTCGACTGAAAAACTACTACTGTAGCTCGCTATTTTGCTTGCTTATTGACGCTGTATTGTACTCCTACTGTACGTAGTAAGTATTCTGTAACGACCTGTAGTGTGTCTGCTAGACTCAGACAGTGCCGCGTGTATCATTGTAAAAGGAAACTGTGTTATTTAGTAGTAGTACTATTTAACTTGATAAGCTGAGCGCCTCATCAGTGGATCGATCTTGGACGAGCAAATGTGATGTGACCACCATTGATTAAGAGGAACAAGCAAATGCGCAATTAGTTATTAGGACGTTGTTGTAGCATAAAGCTACTACTATTCCAACTTTTTAGGCACAGGTCCTGCCAATTCTGTGGCTGCATCTGCGGATTCATCACTTTTTTTTCCTCTGGACTTTCAGTAGAGCTATCTTCGTTTTCTTCCCTGGCCATTTGTTTGCCTTCTTTCTTGACTTCTTCGGTCATGCCAGTGGTTTCCTTCTCCATCTCCACTGGATACAACCAAAATAAGCCCACATTTCCACTAGCAGACAATCAACACAACATCAGCACAATATTTTGGTAGTTCATGTCCACCGGCACAATCCCTGTGATAGGGAGAAGGTAAGTTATTTTTGGCCTTGCATTTTGGAAATGTGGGCTTATTTTGGTTGTATACAGTACTAGCAGACAATCAACACAACAGCAGCACAATATTTTGGTAGTTCATGTCCATCGGCACAATCCCTGTGATAGGGAGAAGGTAAGTTATTTTTGGCCTTGCATTTACTTCCCTTAGGTTGACTTACTGTAGGGTATGTTGTGCTGATAAATCATAGTTTAGATGAATATTTTCTTCTAAACATATATCATGGTCTGTCCATAGTACAATAGCAAAAAAGGTAGAGAAACCTTCACAAGTCCAACACTTTTTTGTATTTTTCTAGTAATTGTAAACTAGTCTACAATCTGAACCACTATGGATACATATATGTGTCATACAACTGCTAAACGCACTAAAACTGAATATGGCTTGGAAATGACCATTTTCTTTCATCTGCAGGTTGTCCTTGATGTGTGGTTGCTGCTGCTGTTAACGAAAAGATGATAGCCGTGCATCAATTATGAGGGTGGTAGTCGTCGTGTATGGATGCAGGCGCCTACTAGTATTTTTTGTTGTGTCCTGGTTTCACTTTTTGGCAGCGACAGGACATGAAGAAGTTGTTCGCATACGATGGGTCAAGTTAGCATGATCATCCAATATATTAGCTTGAGTCGACCTGCAGATACATGCAATGCTGGTTTGTAAAAAAATGTCTAATGATGATGCTAATGCCGTGCTGGTTTGTAAAAAATATCTAATGATGATGCTAGATCGTTGATGTTATTGTGTGGTGGTGGCATCAGCAATGGTTGTTATTGATGAATGTGCTTTGCGTAAAATGTGGCTGCAATCCAAACACTACTGTGGCACAACTTGTTGCCACACCTGAGGCAACTAACCGAACATTGCCACATTTTTTTTTGCCACAGCTAAGTCATCAACCAAACATACCAGTCTGCCACAAAAATGTGGCTTGCCAAAGTGTGGCAGCCTCTTCATTTGATGTGTGGAAAATTGTGGCAAGCAACCAAACAGACCCAAAGCCCGCCACAATTTTCGTCGAAGAATCCTGTGGCGAGGGTATCTGTGGCGGTGGCATTCTTCAACTGAAGCGCTGAACCAAACGGGAGCTACAGTAGTTGTGGCAAGGCCCAGATGAGGTGCGGCAAAATGTGGCCTACAACCAAACGGGCCCTTTATTCGATAAACTGTGCTTCCCCTGCAGATGGTCAGCCATGGTGGCGGCATTGGTACACCTGACCCTGCAGCGCTCACACCACACATAGTTGCTTCTTTGAACAACTGCATGCAATGTTCCATCGACCAGGATGTGGATTTCCTTAGGTGCATCACTATGGCCTGCACCATCGTTATTCCTGGTGGTTGCCTGCAATCCACTTTTATCACTATCGATCGCCTTGATCACTCCGCATTGAACCAGCTTTGCCTTGTGCCTTTTCCCTTCCAGATGCTGGTTCAGGCCAGCCTCACTGGCTGCGCTCACTTGACAGAGCGCACAGCTCCACTCCCCGGCAGCATTTTGTAGTTCTGTTGGTTCAGTCGTTGCAGAACTCGGATTTCGTGGTTCTATCAGTTTTGTAGTTGCAGAAATCACATCCGCCTTCCTCTTCGCGCCACAAGCCTTAGGTTCTGATGCAATAACCTAAAATAAAAATTTATTAGGGGAGAATTAGTGAAACTGATGTGCAAATGTAACAAACTAAAACGTACTAGAACTCACTGCTGGTACGGAACAAGAGCCTGATCTATGATTCTATGGGCACAAAACAACCAATGGAGAGATGCATCAGCAATCCATGAAGGGGTAGCCAGGAAATTATGCAGATCTCAAAGTAATACTGCCATGAGCCCATGACTAGTCGCATTAAACTGATCCTTCCTGATTTGATGCTAACACCTATGCATGATTTGACAAAAAGTTCCAGCCAAAGCAAAATGGCTACCGATTGGGCTATAAACATTCAAGTGACGAGCAGCCCATCACATTTTAAGCGAGAAAGACACAGGATTACAGGAAGCGCAATAAGAAATGACAAAACAGAGAAACGAGGAGGAGTTTGAGAAGTGGAGTACTACTAGCTATTGGGTAGCAGCCTTTGACGCCAAATTCGGAAAAACAAAATCGAATCTTTTTCCAGCAACATCATGCACGGGCACCGTAAATGGCAGGGTGCCAACATTTGACTAGCATTTGTGCGCACAAACCTCGGAGCTCTCGCGCAGCTCGAGCTTATGCTCCAGCTTCGGCGGTGGAACGGGGAGCAGGAGGCTCCACCTCGCCTCATTGGGGAGCATCGGTCGCTGCTCAAATCCTGCGCGCCGGCGATGGTCGAACGCCTCCCACGACCCGAGCGGAGCCGGCGGCGGCCAGCTCGGCTGCATGCCCGCCGGCATTGGCGGCATGCATGGCCCGTCGGCCACGAAGAACGTGCCCGGCGGTGGCGGCACGAAGGGGCCGGGCCGGCTGAACTCTCCGTGGAACCGTTCCCGTTCGATGAGCCGCTCCCGCTCGACGACGAGCCGCCGCTCCACCTCCTCGCGGATGATCCGCTCGCGCCGCGCCGCGGCCTCCCAGAACTCGGACGGCGGGAGAGGAGGCGGTGGTTCGGCATGGAAGTACCCGGCTGCACGGGAGCGGAGACTGGCCGAGGCTAGGAAGGATGCTCGGGCTGCGCGGCCTGCGGTCGCCGGCACGGAAGCCGAACTCCATGGAAGCGGAGCGGAGCGGAGGCCGCGCGTGGGTATCGAGCGGATCGGCGTGCGCGGCGGCTTTTCGAGCGACGCTGCAGTGCTTCACAACTTCAGCCTGCACTGCTGCGCTACTACTAGCGCGGGTCTCGACTCTCGAGTCTCGACGCACCGTCTCTCCGATGGCGATTCGACATTTCGACGAGGTGGGGGCAAAAGCCGGCAAGGAGGCAACTGGCAAATGCACTGTGCACCTGGCTTGAGGGGATCCATATGGCTCACTGCCAGGTGGAGACGGATCCACCTGTCAGTGGCCGACCGCCGACGGCTACGGCAGCGGAGAATCATCCTCATTCCTCCATACCGTTTCGACAAATTTCCCCAGAATCATCGGGGCATGCTGCAAAAGTGCAACAGCCTACGAGACTGCTTGAGTTTTGTGGTGTCTCCAGTCCCCCCACAATTCCAGACTAGACACAAATCACAGCAGATACCCAACAGGATACTCTCAAAATGGCGATTGTCAATTCTGCCACAACAACATCTGAACTCTGAACCTGTATATGTCAAAACGCCAGAGCGCAAGGTCCGCTTGACCGAACAACAAGAACTGCTGTAACATCAATTTCGATCCAAATGTACAGATAGGTGATGTCGGATGCCCAAAATCACAACCGAGAGAAAACAGCAGGTCAGGTCGGGTTGGTTTTACAGACAGCAACGTAACAGAGACGCCAATTCAACACATGGTTGATATGTACATCGCAAGATCATTTAGGCAGGTCCAGGATCGGGCCACGTTTCAAGAGTGCGTGTCTTCGTCATACCTGTTTATCACGAGCCATTCTGCTCAGCCACACTGATCAGAAAAGGCTTGGGTTAACGCGCGTGGGAGAAAGAAAGATCGGCAATGAAGCAAAATAGAAATTGACACAACCAGCGGTGACTCACTGCAAATCAGAGCGCTCTGCGTCTCCAGCGGATTGTTCCGCCCCACTGGTGTCCTTGGCCTGAGTAGTCGCCTTCTTGAACTGCACCAGGATCATCGTCATGTTATCACACCCCTCGCCGCCCATGGTGGACGGAGCCAGGCATCTATCAAGCACTCTTTCACATACTGCAGAAAGGCTATCCTCCTGCATTTTGTAATTTTGGTTTCTTTCCGTGAGTATTGCCAAAGACCAAGAAAACCAAAGATAGTATTAAATAACTTGGTACTCACTGTGTTTATATGTTCACGGATGAAATCAACCAACTGTTGGCTAGACATGCAGTCCCTAGTAACCATCAAAGCATATGGTTGTTAAATCTGACAAAAGCAATAATCAAGTTAAAGCCAAAATTATTTTAATAGAGAAAAGTTTACCAAATGCCATCACATGCCAAAACGAGAAAGTCATCCTCATCACAAAGCTCGACCTGTAAACAAGAATAAATTTACAAGAACTATTGACAGGAAGGAAATGCTAACTCAATAATCTGCAGAGTTCACTTACAATGTTGACGTCAGGGTTTGCAGTCAAAATTTGCTTATCGGGGGACAAGAACTTGTTTTGTTTAAACTCCATGTCTCCTAGAAAGGCATTTGCATATGCAAGAAGTCATGTAAAGTTTCAGGTATGAACAAAAACAAGCAAGTAAAAAATGCATACCAATAGCTCTTGACAGGTTCAAAGTTCCATTTACACGCCCCATTTGGATATAACCCCCTGCACTTTGTATCCTTTCCCTCTCTGCCTCAAGCTCTGGTTTATGGTCTCTGGACAAATTGTATGCCTGTGCTATATGCAATAAGTATAAAATGAGACGATCACACAGCCAGACACAAAACTTTATGTTGAGATATAACATACTCCCTAGGTCACAATATCTCCAAAAAAAAATTATTTCAAATAGAAAAATGTTACTCCCTTCGTCCCAAACTATAGGCCGTTGTTGACTTTTGGATATAATGTAGTCGCTCATAGGTTTTTCTCTATCTGCATGGGGGATACGGGGTAGTATCGAGACATTTCTAGCTAGATCTGTATGGCTAGCTCCTTGGAAAGAAAGAGAGGGAGACAAAAGACTGGAAAAATGTGCACTTTTTTCTATTACTATTTTTATAGGATCTACTACTATTTCTTTTGAGAAAGGAAACATCGCTTTTTTTTCAATTTTGACCGAGACGAGTGAGGAATTTTGATCATTCATCTTATTCAAAAAAAACTGTTAATTTTATTTATGTTGTTAGGCTGGTGTCACCAGCTCGTCTATCTCACCATCTATATTTCAAACTTCACTCTGTCTACACTCTACAGTGTCCAAACAGTGTTTTGCACGTCCATATGCACGGTTTGGTGACACCTGTTTTATGGTTGCATCTATCATCAAAAATATTTTAAACATGACTTAATTTTTTTTAAGTATTTGCCCTATATCTTTTAATAAGATGAGTGGTCAAACATTGTGTCCAAAAGTCAACGGCAACCGATAATTTGGGATGAAGGGGATATTTGCTATGATAGCTGCTTCACGATGAATATACTAACATAGTTTACATAATTTTACGTTGTCAGTCTTTATGAGTTTTTGTCAATTATCGTTCATAGTCAAAGTTAAAAAGGTTGACTTAGGACGAACAAGTAGCTATATTCTGGGAGGAGGGAGTAATGAGTAAGAACAGCTGACCTGGCCATTCCTTGAGATGACACAGCGGGAATCACCAGCATTTGCCACAACAAGTTGCTTATTTCTGACTAATGCTACACAAGCTGTACTCCCACAATTTGGCCCAGTAAAATCAGAGTGTGGTCCCTGATAAAGAAATTTCAATAAGGCTTCGGGGTTTGATAGAATGTTTATTTCCAACAAAAGAATTAGCAAAAAATAGAAATGCCAAAATACTAAAAATTGCTTTCCAGCACAACAGCATGAAGATGCTCCTAGTTCAGGAAATTGGAACCACTTTTTTAAGAGTTAACCATCAATTTTAGATGGTAAAAGATTTCCTTTTCTTATTATGTGATGGCATCCTTTTCAAGAGTTAGCATTGTTAGGCAAAGGCAACGTGGGCGTCAAATTATTTAGATGTTAAAAGAATAAATTTCCTTCTTATGCATAAGTATTGTTTTTAGACCTTCAACCATCAGGGTTGCACATCTTCTCAAGAACCATACTGGTCTACTCTGACATATGTTCCAGCTACCAGCCATGAAAGATTGTAGCCGCAAACAAAAAACAACAATAGCAGCGAGAAGAAGAAACTTTAAATGATAAAGGAGTGATGCAAAACCTTCAGAAAGAAATCAAATGACTGCCAAATTAATTTTGAAAAAGGCAGATGGTACGCTCTCCTATACATAGGAAAAGGAGTAAACAACTGTGAATCCATGCGACCATGCCGATTCCACAAGTACCTCCTCAAAAGCCCAATTGTCATGTCTATCATTTGAATCGCCTCCTTTAGGGGACCAGATCAAGCCTTCTATTATGCCGGTAAACTGATTTATCTTATCTCCAAGTGCTTGAAGTTCCCGCCATCCTCTTTGACCCCGCATCATTTCATCCATTCTGAAACAACGCAATGATAATTGCTGTTCACATCATTTGCTCCAAATTAGACTTGAGGAAGTAATAAAGTATGAAGTGTCCGTGCTAATAATAAAAGAACTTATTGTACCTGAAGAAAGCCCTGTGGACAGCAGCACCGAGGTCACCAGCTGCATAAGCTTCACTATTAAGAACTTCTCTGTGTAAATATTTTGCACAGAATTTGGCAACTACTTTTCCTGAGGCAAGAAGGCAATATGAAGGGGTCAACCGCCCATTGTGGTATGATGCGTAATGAATCATAGTTACTGAAAAAGGCACTGTTCTTTGCATCTGCATTACCTCCATGTCCATCAAAAACGCCAAAGAATGCAGTATCATTGTCAAGATCTAGCAAAGCCGAGTGCTGGAAAATTACACACAGGCTTAGAAATTGCACGATAGACTGGGCAAACACAATCATAACTAATACAACTAATGAGATTCCATCCTCCCAAAAGATACCAATAAAGCACATCAGCACTATGCTAAGAAAACACGTTTATGACAAGGGACATAGCGAGACTACTTCTGGTGGTTTGCCAAAGGACGCTCTTTTTCCTATTTTCTCATCTCATGTGTTTTGGCTCTCCACCGTTATATAGCCTTGTTCATGCATAGCCAATCTTTTAGGATAATGCCAAACACATTGTTTCACTTATAGAGGGTTATAAATCCAACATGTGGAGAACATGGTGATATCAACAGAAAAAAAAATCAGTTAACCACTATGTTATGTTCAACATCAGCACAGGGTACCAAAACACCAAGGACAGAAACTAAAACTCACCCATCCAGCTCATGAATTAGCCAGGTTTCTAAGTTCAGGAAATAATTTATTTTTAAGGGCAAGTAACATGTGGAATGTAAGAGATATTCATGCATTAATTCATTTTAGGTAAACATTCAACGGATACAAACATCACTTATCTTAGGTGCATACCTCTGCTAATCATCGCAGATAATAGCCAGGTAACTCCTAAGCTACCTATTTAATAATATGTGGCTGCCCCCAGTTCCCTTCACTAACTTCAAAGGCAACGATACTATTTAAGGAAGAAACTACATTTATCATACCAATATTTGGTAATTTTTTTTTTACTTTCCAGAACACTCTGTAAGTTTCCATAAGTACACCCTGAACATTTGGGTGCGGATTTCTTTTGCTGCTTGACACTCAAGTTGGATTCCAAACTATATCCGAATTCAATATTTGTTTTGCTGAATTGGATACCCGAGTCCGAGTCAGACTCTAACACTTAGGCTGTTTCCAATGGGACTCTGCAAAATGGTTCTTCAAAACACTGTTTGGCACTGTTTGATATAAATGCTGCACTGTAGACAGAGAGAGAGGTAGTTGGAATAGTGATAGGGAATGGAATTTGAGGAGTGTTGTTGGAGACAGTCTTACAGGACCAGCAACAGCGGCACAGAAAGTTGCCACAAGCAAATGTAACTGACGAATAGAAACTTACAGCATCTTCCATAGTTGCACGCCACCCTTGCATAGACGAAAGTCCGAATTTGAGTTTGTCATTCTCCCCATCTTCGGATAGCTTCTCTGTTTTCGGAGTGCTAAGGTAAACCCCCATCGTCCCAAATGTACCTGACAACAGAATACGTCAGATAGAAAACGATCTACCGCTCAATAAAAGCTATGTATATCATTTTCAGAAGAAGTAAACCATGAAACGGTTTGAGCGTGCTGCAATTAGTACACAAGTGAAGAGACCGTAAATGTAAGCTCCGCAAACCCTGCGTCAACGAAAGATCGCATAGCAAGAGGTTGTGAACTAAGGCATGCGTATGTAGGTAGCTATCCAGCTGAGCCGTGCGGATAGACAGTACTAGCAACATATGAGATTTTTCGTCAAAGGTATGCGCATATAGCGTCCAGCTGTGCCAACCTTGACCTTGTACAGAGTATAGACCTTTAGCTTTACATACACAGTGATGCAGTTTGGCGGCCCTTTCCCATGTCTAGCAGCTACCAGCTCACTAGCGGAGGGCAATTAAAGCAAAATGGAAAATGGATGAGATAGATAGCATTTCATTCATGACTCATGAGCAATTGAGCATATACTTGTACGCAGGAGAGGCGGGACTAACATGCGGGGTGGGGGGGTTCAATTGAGCGCTGATCTCTCAGATTCTAAGCAAACAGACGCGCCCGCACCAAATAAAGCACGGATCGTAGGGAGCCACGCAGGCACCAAATCAAGGCAAACAGAGGAAGACGTGCCCTTGCAACCACCACCATCCACGCGAGAGAGCGAGCGAGACAGGTGCGCTCACCGACGAGAGAGGAAACCCGCGCCCGGATGGATCTCCAGTCCCCGCCCCACGCCAGCGCCGCACAGCAGAGGGGGAGGAGGGCGGCGCCTCGGTTTTGCTGTCCTGAGGCAGGCGCGTCCCGCGGCCGGCGATGAGGCCCTGCCGCCGCCGACGAGGCAGGCTCCGAGGAATAGGAGAGGCGCGGGTCCGGGGAATCGAAGACCCGGACGGCAGGAGTTCCGGGCAGAAAAATCACGGGAGCGGACGCGCGGAGCGGGCCAGGGGAGAGGAGTGGTAGTATGACCAAGGGGGAGGGCCGGAGGAGAGTGGGGTAGCTCCCTGTCCCTCTATGACGACGTGGCCCAAGGCAAGAGCACCCGGGGCCCACGTGTCGGACACCGTCGGCCGTGCTCAGGTCATCGCGCGAGCGCGTGACATGGCTGCCTGGGTGTGGAGGGTGCTGTACGTACGTTCAACGGAACGGAGATCCTATATTTATCAAGGGGAAAAAAAGAAAGAAAGAGGGAACGCGTGCTGACCACTGTGCGAGACTTTTTGGATTTGGAGGAGCGCTGCTCCATGGACCATAAGCTTCGTTGAAGTTGAAGCACGCTCGGCCATCTCTCACCGTCGCGCACACAGTGTGGAGTCTTGGACTGCATGCTCGGTGTCTATTTTTTTTTTCGTCAGGTATGACGTGATCGTGCTTATCTCTCTCTCAGTGTCGCCTCTCATATACGGAGTAATTCTTACACTGTATTAGACTATGTATGTACAGATATGCAAATGCACTGTGTATCTACTATTCTAACTATTTTTTTTCGCTATAGTGTATAAACAATTCACTGAACCCAATCCACTGCACGTAATCTTAAACAACGGATGGCGACGACTGCACCGGGTAAACCTGGAAGAAGACGATTTCCGACGAGAAAACAGGCACCGGTTTTTGGAAGGAAACGAGCGTCAGTTCTCTGACAGTGAAAGGCGACGACGGAGTCTGTGCTACGAAGGTTGCCTTTGTCCCGCGGGCGTATCCACACTCGCAAATTGCAACCGGGAAGGGCGGGCAGCACAGCAGCGGGTGGTGGCGACTGGCGAGCACTGCTGCTGCTACAGGTGCGATGTCCACTAGAACCAGCGTTTGATTTCTGAGCTCTCACGGATAAGAAATGGACAGCGCATTCCCATCGGGGCCGGCCTGGGATCAGATCATCAGAGCAGGGTGTTTGGGATTGGGCAGCGGGCTCCGGCGCCAAGTTGCGGGCGACGAGCTTCCGGTAGGTGAGTGTCCGGTTGTTGGCGATGAGGATTGCTCCGGTGAATCGCCCCAGTACGTTTGGGGTCGCATCGCATCCGGCCGGTTGCTTCGCTGGCCAGGCTGACTTTTCGCCTGCTAATTGAAGGGCGGATAGTCCACTTCTCCTTAACATTTTGAGAAAAAAAAGTGGGTTGTGCTTCTAAACCCTAGATTAACGGGTTTTCTACCGTGTCTTCAAAAGATTATATCCTAGACCTTGAAAACCTAGTACTTATAATCCAATGGTTGAAGTTTAAGGCCCCCTTTGGAACAAAGGAAATTTTTACTGTTCCTACGTTTTTTCTGTGTTTTTGAACTGATTCCTGTGAAATTACTATGCCAATTCCGTGAAATTCCTGTGTTCCAAAGGGGACTTAAAGGTAGGAACGACTCAACGACTGTATGGTTCAAACTGTTCTCCAAACGGAAATCAGATTGGGAAGATGAACATATTTGAACGTTGACAAAGTTAACCTCTCCCGTCCAGAAACCGGAACCGATGGGTTTTTGTTTCCCTTTTTGAGGAATGTTCTGTGTACTCAGTTACTAACTGGTCAGTGAAGCCGGAAGTGTACTAAGGCCCTGTTTGGATTTCATGTGCTAAACATGTGCTAAAAAAAAGTGGACTAAAATAGTCTCTTTGGTGACTAAAGAACTAAACACTATAAGCTAAAAGTGGACTAAAATATTTTAGTCCCTTTGGCCACCAAGGAGGAGCTAAAGAGTGATAATACCCATCTTTTTCCACCCTTGCCTCCGGTCCCCACACACTCTCTCTTCCTTTACTCTCTCTCCCCACGCGCGCCGACGCCCGCCTCGGCCTCGCGCTGACGCCCGCCGTCCGCCGCCGACCCCTCCTCGTAGCTTCTCCCGCCGCCTCACGCCGCCTCGTCGTCCCTCCCCCACCGAAGCTTCTCCCGCTGCCGGAAGGGAAGAAGACGAGCGGGCACGTCCCTCCCCTACCGAAGCTTCTCCCGCCGCCGCCACCACCGATGCGTCTCGGCCTCGCGCCGCCTGGCCGTGGCCAGGGCTCTGCCATGGCCGGCGAGCGAGGAGGAGAGGGGAAGGCGCGGCGGCCCCGCTCTTGCCCGCGGCGGCGGCCCCGTGATGAGAACATGTCCAATATGCATATGATCAAGGCCCAAGCCAAGAAGGAGTCACGAACACCGTCCGAGTTAAAGCCCAATTTATTCTCGTCGCCGGTTCGGACTGCAGGACCAAACCTTAGTAAAACGGATGCCCAGACCACATACGGGCTCCGTTTTGGACGTTCTACATAGTGACGGAAAGCTAAAGAGATAAGCTTTCCAACCCAGGTGGTCCCATGCCAAAATACTCTCGGAGTAGACGGGAATTCGCGAAACAAGAAGACGATCAGAATCTGCCAAGGTGCTATTGCACCGGTTTTTGGGCCCGAAGGCTGTGTACGCCCTAGGGTTGGTCGGCCACCCCATATACCTCTCTTTTGTATATATTCAGTAGCCGTCATTAGATTAGATATGTTTTGCTTAGATTAGTCTGTCACAAGAACAGTTTCGCCGTTCGTATATCGGTTTGTGCGCTCCCGCCCGCCCCGTGCCCAAACCTAGGCCCGCGCGGACGCGGCGACTGTGGGGGTGGGACGCTGGCGCAGATCGATGAGGAAGGCAGACACAGTAGAGGTGGGTATTTTCGCCTTTCTGCACGTCAATAAAGCATTTAGCTTCTAATTTAGTCACGGGATCCAAACAGAATAGCTAAAGGTTTAGTCACTGGTTTCAGTCACTGGAATCCAAACGGGCCCTAATTATTACAAATTTACAACACCCTTCTCTTGTTCATACGAGCCCATCGGCCTGGTCCATACAGCACGGGCTTGGGCTTAGCCGCCGTCCAACGAAGCCCAATATTGCCACAAGGGCCAGCTGCTCTTCAAAACCCAATCCTTTCCAAGCTCCAGCCCACATCCGCGAGACCGTGTCCGTGACTATAATTTGGTGGGTTCAGATGCATCATCATGAGACCATCACCACCGGTGAAAGAGTTAACCGCGCAAGCAGCTCCAGATCTGAATACTCCAAAGGGGGTGGCTGCAGCTCCTGCTGACGATCTTATAAATTACCATGATTCGCATGTGATCTATTTATATGGTAGTACTCCGTAGTAGTAAAAAAAACATGTCTGTCCTCACGATCCAAAAGCTTGGTTAGTCAGAATCTCTATGCTGTCGGGCATGTGGATCTCAGAACCATGTCTATCTAATATCTATTGCTGTTGTAATAGTAATTACGATGTCACACGTTCTGTCACGAGGTGTCGGTCAGATGGGTGAGGCCGTGTCAAGGCTCAAGGAGAAAATTAATGTGTGTTTTTTATCCAGCAGTTTAATCTAATCGATGTCGCCAAACAAACGCAATAGTTGGATCGATTTGTCTACTGGCTCTCGTGTGATTAGCAGAAACGCATCTCGACCAGAAATGGCTGAGAATATTCTGGAGTGGAAATTTGCATTGTTGTGGAGGCTAGCACGGCATTGGCAGATGGCTCCACTTCGGTCAACAACGGGATGCCCTTTCCTTATCTCTTAATACAGGTATGCTTGACTCAAAAACAACGGGATGCCCGATTAAGGAGAGCCCCTCAAAGGCTCAACCCTTTAGCCCGCTTGCAAAATCCCCAGACGGACTGAGATCTCGGAGTAATTGTGAGCGATCTCGAACTGCACTGTTCAGTGAATTCTTAGAACATTTTTTAGGGCTAGTTTACTACACTGCTCTTAGTAATACATAGACCCGATCATGAGCCACCGACCTGACCTGACCCGACGCTTAATAGGTTTGGAATACAACGAGCGTGAGCTCCACAATGATTAACAATCTAGCAGACGATAGATGTGGATGCTGGTAGTTGCGTGGAGCTGTGAGGCGGTGTTATCTACTGGTTGCGGGCGGTGGTGGGCTGGTAGTCGAAAGAGGTTGGGTAGAGAGGAACGGGAGAGTGCTTAGGTTCACGAGCAACAATGGAATTGAATGTTTAGATGAAGATGAATATATCACATCTAGTTGTTCTGATAGATGATTTAGGCGAATGTGGGGAACAAGGACAAGGGAATGCTCGTATGCCATGTGAGTGGATTTGATGGGGTTAGTGAGAAATGAAGAGGAAGGTGGACATTTTTAAAGGCTAGGTGTTTTGTTTTTTGATACATTTGCAATTTTTGCTTGTATGTGGTAAGCAGGGAAAGCCTTTTAGGTTTGAAGTCAATGGTTTTTAGTTGAAAAAAAGTAGAAAGGTAAAGTCATCCTAAATTTATGTGCAGGTGCAGATCCAATAGTGGGTCTGTTTGACTAAAGAGTGCTCTAATAATATTATAAAATCTCTAGAAATTATTCTAAATCAGCCACTGCCAGGCAGGTGCCTTTTCTAGATGAAAAGAAAAACAGTAAAAAAAATGCAATGATCCTTAAGGTCTGTTTGAAACGCAGAGAAATTGTACATGACTTTTTAAGAAACAATTCAATTTTATAAAAAAACGTAGGTGCAAAAAAAAAATTCTCGCATTCCAAACAAAATCTTAAAGTTGTCGTTTAAGCCCCTAAATTATTAGCTTTAAGTTTCATGCCGCTCATCGGTCGCCAGTCGTCGCAACAACAAACACACGACGAGGCGACTGCCGGTCGCCCGGAGCTAATCCCCACCCATGCGTTAAGATGCGGAGATAGCCGGGCTGCTGACCACCTGGCCGCATGTGTGTTGTGTACTTGTGTGGCGGCATCGGCACGCTGAAGAGTCTCGCCCACAGGCCACAGCTCCTGATATGTACCACGCCCACACGCATCGGCATCTTCTCGTGGTAGCCAGCGTCCGATTCCGCATCATTCCCTTGCCCCCCTCGTACAAAGAAGGCACCGGCCAGCAACCCCAAGCCCGGCGCACTGGCCAGCAGCTACAAGCTAAGCTCTCCGGCCCTCCTGATTTCGGAGGCCTGGCGCTGGCAGGATGAGCTCCGGCGGCTGCTCGACGTGCCTCGAGGTCATCTTCGCCGCCGTCCTCCCGCCGCTCGGCGTCTTCTTCCGCTACGGCTGCTGCAGCGTAAGCAGTTCTCTGATTCTTTCTTTCCCTCCGGCGGCCGGCAGCGGCGGTGGTGATGTGCCTAATCTAACTCTCTCTCGCGCGGTCTGCTGGCCGTTCTTGTGTGCAGTCGGAGTTCTTCATCTCCCTCGTCCTGACTGTCCTGGGCTACGTCCCCGGCATCGTCTACTCCCTCTACGTCGTCCTCCGGACGCCGCCGGAGCCGCCGGGCATCGACGGGGAGCGGCCGTACGACATGCTCGCCTGATGAGTGGTGCGCTAGCAGCCGCTCTATACGACTCCATCGAACACGTAGCTATAGGCCTGTACTGTACAACACACCGCTGTAGTTTTGCTGGTACTTTCGTCGCCATTTGTGATATGAGCTGTAGGTAACAGTAGGTAGTGGCACAGGGCATTCCTGACTGTATTTTTCTGCGTCTCTGTTCGTTCTGTGTGATGATTAATTATTGGATCGTTTGGGTTGGTGGCATGCTGCTGTGTGTGCAATTTGCAATTGGTTGTCCGACCGCTAGTATTCTTTGGGTTTGGGGGATGTCGGTAAGGGAGCTGGCAGTTCAGTTGTCTGTATATGAAGAGCAGTTGCTAATTGGCAACTGTTAAGATGCGTGGATGTGATCAGGGGCGGACCTGCGCCTAGGGCCACTGGGGCCGTGGCCCTAGTCGTGGCCAAGTGACTCAAGCAATCCTTTCTTAATTTTTGGTCCAGTTACCCAGAGTTTAGAACCCAAAGACCTCGTTAGGGAGCGCCCCCTTCCCGTGACTCCCGCCCGCCCGTCCTGCCAAGCTCGCGTCTGCGCCCTTCGACTCGGCTCCGCGGCTGTGCCTGCGTCCAACTGCCGTCGCCGTGGTACCGCGCCGCCGCGCCCCTCGTCAGTCGTCGACCGTCGTCTGTGCGCACGCGCCGGTGCTCGTCGAAGGCTGCAGTAGTGCCGCGGCTGCTCCCGTCGACTTCGTCCGCGCCGTCATGGTGTCACGCGTCGCATGTCACAGTTCGCAGCAGCATGAGAAGCTACCAGCGACAAGGAGCAGCTCTGTTACAGTACACTCTGAAGCGGCGCAGCACCACAGTCCACATGGCCACGGCTCCTAATTTCCAATTGAGGTTCATTTGTTTTCTTTATGAATTCTTTATGAATTGGTGAATTATTTGTCGATTTAGTGAATTAGATTGAATCATTGAAAGTGCATTTATTTTTACCCTTATATTAAAAATGCCGAATTTTGGATTGTGAGTTGTGACTCATTGCTAATTGCTATACAAAATTATAGACAATGAAGAGTATTAAGACTTCGGCATTTAGAGTACTTCTGTTCGTATAATTTTGGCCCTAGTTTTGCACAAATTCTGAGTCCACCACTGGATGTGATCATGTATAAATCTGGTTTGGAAATGCAGTTTTGTGTCTGAATTGTTGTTTATCTTCGCTTTTGTTCGGGAGTTGAGTTGGTGAGTTCTTATGAATTAGATTTCTGAGCTCTGGACATTTACGGTTCTGAAGACTGTGCTACTTAACTTAATAAACCCTGGACGAAGTACAAAACAAACCATCGTTAATTATTTAACTTATGATAAACTTTCTTTGGAAATGAAATTTGATATCTTATGAGGGCTTAATTTATTTTTAAGTTAACCCGGAGTATTGCTGATTTATTTAAGAAGGAAGAAGCAATTGTTATCAAAAGGTTTAGAAGCAATTGTTATCAAAAGGTTTAGTATTTATTAACAGTATTTATTAACATACTGACCAGGAAATAAAAGTACAGCAGTAAGTATTTTGTATGTCCTGACTAGTAGAGTTAACTATCTTTTTGCTGAACTTTTATTCTTGAAAGCAGACATGGATTAGCCAAAACCAAAGGTAACACTGCATACAGATTGCATCAGTGAGTACCGAGTACTTAGAAACTTGAACGATGCAAATTCAAAATTGAACGAAGTCCTTTTCAGTTTAGTTAGCCCTTTGGCCAACTGAGATGGGTCGTTTGTTAGTTTTGTTAGTGAAATGGCATGTGTTCTGTTCGATGTCAAATACAGCAGCAGGCCACGCGAAAACAGGTACAGCAAGCCAATTTGTTCAGACATCCCATCTGCTCATGTACTTGTCTGTGGTTGCTGCAGAGTTGCCAAGCGGTCCCAATTTCTGAATTCTGATTCCGTCAGGATTCAGACAGAGGTAGTCGAGGCTAGCATAAACGAGCAAAAAAAAAAAATGCAGAGAACTGAATAAGGCTCAGCACTAGTTTATGAAGTCCAGAACAGTGGTATTTCATCAGTGACATGTGCCGCGGTTTTGTCTAATCATACGACTGAAGTTTACTGAAAGAGCAACTGCCAACTCGTGAGATGAGACTGAGAGCATGGATCTATCCACGTAGAGCAACGAAGTACGATTGTAGAATTGAGAGATGTTTGCAGAGCAAGTTACTTGAGAAGAGAGATTAATGCACGTTGCTGAAACTAAAACTCTAGAAAAGCGTCAGAGAATATTAAAGACCCCATGGTACATCAAATTGTACACTTATTCCTTCACTATTTGATGATGCTCAGTAACAAAAAAAGCTTGATACTGTCATACACCATAGTGATGACTGATGAGTCAGGAACTCAAGCTTTGTCCTGCAGTAGGGTACAGCAGAAAATTAACAAGACCTCAGAACAAATCGAGCTTCATTAGTATGTTCTTGAAGTAGCCTACAGGGAGGGTGAAGTTTATGTCAAAAATCAGAACGCCGGTTGTTCTGAAACGTGACTGCGAGTTTAGACTACCACGTTCAGATACGTGATGGATGGAACATCTTCGGTTTTCATGAACCGATTAAGATTTGTCTTGAACAGTTGGACCAATCTAAACGCCACCTTAGTGGAGATATTAGTGGCCGCATGTCTAGAGGGAGACTATCTAGAATTCTAGATGAAAAAAGGTGTGTGTGGGGATGGATGGGGAGGGCTGTCAATTTCTCTAAATATAATAAGTTTATGTGATTTTGAGCGGAGGCAGGGAGCAAAGGACACATATCTTCACTTAAAAATACCAAGCTAAAGTAATTAATATATGGCTTGTTCTGGGACATCCAAATTTCGTAGAGTTTGCCATTTCACACTACAATAAACATTGAAAATTTTTGGGCACCATTATGAAATTGTGGCTATTTGCCACAACATGCCGCGTAGATTATAATATTCATTTCCTAAGTTCGGGGAAAGAAAATAGGAAGAAAATGTCTATTTTAGGAATTTTACCTATACTGTACGTCTGTACCCGTATCTTAAACCTTTTGCTCGCACAGAGCCACAACCACTACTCGAACACATATTCTATCAACTTTAGCCACCGATGAAACTGCTCCGTGTGATCCAGTCTCAGGACGGTGGAATGGACATGGAGGGCTATGGTGGCAAGTGCAACTGGGGAGCCAAAGCCCAACTCCAACCAATGTTCATCTAGACCCACCAATTCTCCACGCTCGTGAAGGAACAAAGGAACTTTGCATGGTGTTTGCGTCACTTGCCTCACGCTTGCTGCAGGTGCGGTGACAAAAGTGACACACGCACTGCGGTGATGCATCACATGGCAATACTGGATTAGAGTCCATGTTGCAATGGCAATGTCATAGCATGGGCCATGGGGCGAGGGGACTAGGGAAGGGCAAGTGGTCCTATAGGACGCCAATGTGGGCTCCTAGGGTTTGGAACTGAGAGCAAGAAAGAGCAGAAGGATGTGGCCATGGAACCAGAAGGCTAAACATAAGGGTGAAATAGATATTTTCTTGCATTTTCTCTTCCCAAACGAGAGAAATGAATGTTATAGTTGGCGCTGCATGTTGCGGCGAAACACGACAATTTCATAATGGTAACCGACAAATTTCTCCGTTTGTGGTATGAAACGGCCGACTTCATAAAAATTACATGTCCTAGAACAATTTTTATCTTAATATACATTTAAATATTCAAGATTCAATGTTCTCATGGCGTGCCTCGTTCAAATTGTGCTGTATGTGCCCCTTACTGTGACGGCTACTGTGAAGCATGGTTCGAACTTCGAATGCGGTTGCTGCGCTCTGAGCTAAAAGTCAATCCTGGTGCTCTAGCTTCGTTAACGTGCATGGCTTACAAAATTCGCAAACTGGCCCATAATCGTATCATGACGCTTGAAAATCACTTCGAGCTTACATGCCCTATCTCACTTCTCAAATCTAGATCTTAGAGCCTGCTTGGTTGAGTTCCAGTTCTTGCCAAGCCAAAATGAAAGTATGCCAAATTTATGGCTCGCCAAAATTAGAACGTACAGAAGTTGGGGCAGAAAATTCTGTCATGCACTTGGTTTTGTGCCAAAACATAGGCCGCGTTTGGAACCTGAAGACTTGTAAAATCTGATTGCAAAAGCTGAACAAATCACAAGCTAGCTTCTGAAAGCTACTGAATGTGGCTGTTTGGATCCCTTCCTAAAAACTGCTTTAGTTTTGCATTCCTAGAAGAAGAATGACAAAAAAAACCAAGAGACAGGTAGGAATCACAAGGAAAGTCAAGGGCATTTTGGTAATTTTGCAGCATACAAGCTAGCACGAGCTAGGAGTTTTCAGCTTGCAAGATTGTGCAATCTAAAACCAAAAATTTTACAATCTATTTTACAAGCTAGGAGTGTTTGGATCCATGCTCAGTTTTTGTAGTTGGGATTGGACAATCTCCAAGGATCCAAACAAAGCCGTAATAGTCAATACTTTCTCTTCATTTGAATTTCAAGAAGATCCCATTGACTTGCCATTGTTTTTGGCTTGAGGAGTTGGTGTGCCAATATTTTAGCAATGAACCAATCAATAGCCAAAATTTCTAGACACTCCTTCACTTTGGCTTGGTAGGTTTTGGATCCCGACCAAGCAGCCCCTTAGGTAAAAATGTCAGATGTTACTAGGCTCTTAATTAGTTATATATACTCTGTTTAATATACGGGACAAAGTTATAACCCTCGAAAAAACATATTGATACAAAGTTACACTAAACATATCGATAAGATGTCCTATGTGAAAAAAACGTGAAAAACTTGGATCGTTCGTCTTATTCTAAAAAATAATGCTTCCTTGAGTCATTAATATATGCCATTTTTAGTGTAATTTAAACAAAAAAACATCATATACTAATGACCAAAGCGAGGGTAAGTTTTAAAATTTGTAAGATAAATCATAAAAATATAAATAAGATTTTTTAACACTTTTTTAATAAGATGAGCCATCGAAGATTTACACATCATGAAAAACGACTTCTTTGGAAGTACTCTATAAGTTATAACTGCAATTTTGGTTCCAAACGAGCTCACTCAAAATGAACCTTGTGGCCTCGCTGGGCGCCAGCTCGTTGACACGAACCCTCACCGTCCGATACGAGCCCGCGAAGGCGATCCAACAGCCGTGGCCTGCGGAAGACCTCCGATATTTCCCTTCTTCCTTATCGCCTCGCCTCCGCCGCGCTCGTCGTCTCCTCCAGGCTCCAGCTCGGGCCAAGGTTCTGCCGGGGTTTCTCTCCGCTCCCATCTCCCACCCCCAATCCATTCCGAGCCTCGCCATTGGCGTCGAACCCGAAGCGGGACCCTAGGCGCGCATGCCGCTCCTCCTCTACCCCTTTTCCGCGTACGTGCCGCCGCCGCGGGCGCTGCTCCGCCGCCTCTCGCCGCCGCCGCCCATGGCGGCAGTCGCGCCGCCGCCGCCTGCCGTCAGGATACTCTCCTCGGTGGGCACGCTCGACCTCCCGCCGCTCCCGCCCCCCGCCACCGACGACTTCCACTGGCTCGACCTCTTCGCGTTCCTCAACTCCCCCGCCGACACCTACCACCACCACCAGATCCCTCCGCAGGGCGGGGAGGAGCTGGAGGCGGGGCTGGAACTGGAGTTAGAGCTGGAGCTGGAGAAGCACGCCGAGGTGGAGAGGCGGCGGGAGCGGGCGCGGAAGGCGCAGCACCGGCGGCTGCGGCAGCGGCAGGTGAAGGCGGAGACGGAGGCCTGGGCGCGGGCCGCCGAGGAGTACCGCGAGATCGAGCGCGAGATGCTCGACCGCAGGCTTGCGCCCTCGCTGCCCTACGTCAAGTCGCTTTTCGTCGGCTGGTTCGAGCCCCTGCGCGACGCCATCGCCAGGGACCAGGACGTGCAGCGACGGAAGCGGGTCAAGCACGTCTACGCCAAATACCTGCTCCTGCTGCCCCCCGACAAGGTGGCTGTCATCGTCATGCACAAGATGATGGGATTGCTCATGTCCAGCAAGGATGGCATCGGCAGTGTCCGCGTCGTCCAGGCCGCGCACTGCATCGGCGAGGCTGTTGAGCGTGAGGTGAGCTGCTTGTTTGCCGCTATGTTTGGAGTCTAGGAGCAATGCTAGACCATTTTGATGCCGATCAGGGCTCTTGAGCTGCTCAGGACAGGAATTCGGGACTTAAGATAGTCATATCTTAGAGAATTTAACAGTAGTCATGTACAAGTCAAACAAGAGGGTTTATCAGGCTTCGGTAGCTAATTGGAGGTAGAGGAACTGGTGAGGAGATTCTGCAAGTAAGATGTGCAATTTGACTTAAAATGTGTAGTGACATAATCTGATAAATGTTCTGTCTTGATCTGAGATTTTGACATACCTTATCCATCAAAAACTTGCATTCCATACATGTCCTGCAATATGTAATTTGATGACTGATGAGGATGTCAACTTTTGCCCACTTGACAATGCACGTGACACATGTATGTGTCTGTACATGACAGAGCTTTTGGAGAGTTACTAGTGAGATTTAGAATTTGTCTTCTTGTAGAGTCAGTTATTCACCTTGTGCATTAGAGTCTTAACTTCCTTTTGGTATAGTGCTGAACTACTGAAGTCTGATTAAATAATTTCAAAGTGACTTAATAATTAATACTATTTTTGGTTTTCAACATTTCCGTTCATCCTAATTCCTACCAGTGTGTTCCCTAATGGAAACTGGAAGTTGATTTCGCATTGCACTAAACACTGGTGATTTTCCTCTTCCTTTCTTTACAGTTCAAAGTCCAGTCATTCTTTCAGAAAAGTAGGAAGAAGAAAGATCAAGGTGAAAATGATCCAGCATTGGAGAAGGAGCAAGCTAAATGCCGGCAACGTGTTAAGAGTTTAGTTAAGAGGCGGAAGATGAGTGAAGCGCAGAAGTTAGTACAGCAGGAGTTGGAATTGGATGAATGGGGCACAGAAGCCCAAGTGAAGGTTTGTTTTGTGCACAGTGCAAACAGAAACACAAGCCTTTTCACTCATATTCTGAGATTCTAATGCTCATTTCATGTCTACAGTTGGGAACTCGTCTGATTGAATTATTACTGGATTCAGCATTTGTGCAACCTCCAGCTGATCAAACACCAGATAGCTCTCCAGATATTCGACCTGCATTTAAGCATGTGCTACGACCGCCTATAATAGAAAATGGGTAAGGCTGTGCTTTTCCTTTACAATTTTGGTGCACTGTTGCGTGCTGTGTGGTTGGACTAGCATGCTGCATGCCTTCTTCCATCGTCCTCTGCTTGCTTAGGCATGTATGCACAGATGTTGAAGATCCTTCTGTAATATTTCTCTTCAACCTGCAGGAAACTAAAGAAGAAACACTGGGTGATAGAGTGTGACCGTCTTGTGCATGAAGGGTTTGAAAGTACTGTAAGTTTATTTCTGTACTGCTAGCTAATTTAGTATTTCTGACCTCAAAATAGTTTTTTTGATCTTGAAAAACAAAAGATTGGAAAAAAAATTCTGTTAACCTCCCTTTCTTACGTGGGCTTAATGTTATCTCCGGTGTGAAAATGGAGTTGACAAATTGCAAATTTCCTTTTTCTGCTCAACAAGGTTTTGTTTGTGTAAAGGGAAATTTCCGGATTATTTGAATTTGTATTCCTTGCAGGCTAGGCATGTTGATATACCCTACCTTCCTATGCTGGTACCCCCCAAAAAATGGAAGAGGTATGTTGGTGTTCATGTTTTAGACCTTTCCAGCGAGTTCCTTATAACATTCAAACTATTTATGCTTGTATTGATTTCCAGAACTTACTGCTACTGCATTTGAGAACCATAATTTGTCGCAGTTATGATAATGGCGGCCACCTTTTTCTGCCCTCATACATCATGAGGACACATGGTGTGAAGGACCAAAAGGATGCCATTAAGAGTGTTAATCGAAAACAGCTCCGAAAAGTATTTGAGGTTTGCTGATCTCCTATCTATGTCACGATGTGCATTTACATTTCTTATTGTTGTCCTCAACATCAATACTTCACATGGGCTCTTCTGCTCTACTGAATATAATCTTGACAATAGCCGATGAAATAAACTGTGACAATTGTAGTTACCTTTATCAAATCCTTTTTGTTCTGTTCAAAAGCCAATGTCATTTTTTCTAGGTCTATGCATTCACACCATGCTCCACATGATTATATCCCTTTGACCATTGTTTTCTCAGGTTTGCTTATGTATTAGCATGTTGCCAGGCTTTAGATATCCTTGGGAGTACTAAATGGAGGGTGAATAGAAGAGTTCATGATGTTGTTGAGACTATCTGGAGTCGAGGTGGAGGCATCGCAGGGCTGGTCGACAAGGCAGATGTGAGTGACCGCATATGATTAGAATTTCTAGATCTCGACATTTATGCATACCGTGTTTTCTTTCCCATACCACTTGCCCTTTTGAACATTCTGTCTATTTATTCTTCTCTTTTGTTTATAGATCCCTCTACCTGCACAACCAGAATCAGAAGACCCAGATGAAATGCAGAAATGGAAGTGGAGTTTAAAGAAGATAAAGAAAACTAACCGTGAACTGCATGCTGAGAGATGTGATACTGAACTTAAACTCTCGGTATGCATTACATATAATCACTGTTCATTTTTCTTGAGATACTGCGGTGCAGTTCATATACTCTGTCATTGCTGGAGCTATACTTACTGGTTTTCTGTAAACAGGTTGCTCGTAAAATGAGAGATGAGGATGGGTTTTATTACCCTCATAATTTAGATTTTCGTGGTCGTGCATACCCTATGCATCCACATTTGAGTCACCTAGGCTCAGATCTATGCCGAGGTGTTCTAGAGTATGCTGAAGGGCGGCCACTTGGAAAGTCCGGATTGTGCTGGTTGAAAATACATTTGGCTAACAAATACGGTGGGGGTGTTGAAAAGCTTTCCCACGAGGGCAAGCTAGCTTTTGTGGAGAACCAATTGCTTGATATATTTGATTCAGCGGCAAATCCTGTTGATGGGAACTGCTGGTGGACGAATGCGGAAGATCCTTTTCAGTGTTTAGCTGCATGCATGGACCTTTCTGATGCCTTACAAAGTCCGTCACCTTACCGTGCTGTTTCTCACCTGCCTATTCATCAGGTATTGATTTCTTTTGAATGTCCTTGTAGTAGTCTTTCACCATACAATTTTTCATTGGCTTCACTGATGAGGTACATGCTCATGTGGATTTTTGAACTGATTAATCACTTCTGATATGGATAAATTAAAGGATAATCTAGTTCATTAATTTAGAGTTAATGTCATATACTCATATGGATACTTGGTGGCCAGTGTATCACTATCATGCTTCGTTTTTTATAAGATCTTGCTTTATATTTGAGAAACAATTGCTTTATATCGTTATCATATGACCTTTTCAACTTCCTTTTCTTTGGAAAGTTCACTTATCATTTTCATGGCACTGCTAATTGGGGGGTTACTATTGTTCTTGTTATCAGGATGGATCATGCAATGGTTTACAACACTATGCTGCTCTTGGAAGGGACTATGTAAGTGTTTTACTTTGTTGTACTTCCTGAGTTTTGTTCAGCCTTTTGTATTTTTATGTGCCTCATGATGTGGCTTGAGTAGAATTAGCACTTTGTGTTTATATATGGTCATATGGTCTGATTACCCTAACAGTATTCTGGTAATCATAGGAGTAAAAAGAATATAGTTTTAGTTTCACTTTATTTTGACTATTTTTTAGTTATAAATAGTTATCATTGCTTTGTGATCTTCTGTTATGTTTGAGAGATTCTTGAAAGCAATTAGTAGCTTGATTCCTGCAATCATTGTTCAAGTGAGAGCACTAAGTTTGTGAAATTTTTGGTCACCCTCTGAGTTGATGGTTCATGTTGGTGATATGCTAGAGACAGCTTTGGATTATGCCAATCCACTCCCCCAGTATGATCATATATTAGTCCTTTCTATGTGCAACTAATCAGCAAAAACACTTCCATTTGCCTTTTTTTTTTCATGAAATTCTAGAGTGCAATTACCCATGTATACACTCTGGATAGTATGTTGTTTACACTAATGTATGCTCTGCTATAGATGGGCGCGGTTGCTGTCAACCTTGTTCCCGGAGAGAAACCTGCAGATATCTACTCAGAAATAGCCGCTAGGTGGGTTCCTTCTTGCTAGTTCCCTTCTTGCTCCTATCACATCTTTTGTGAGCACTACAGTTCAGGGTAGTTGCTTGTTAATTTCACCTATCTTTTGGTTCTTGTTGTTCTTTGATATTTATCAGAGACATCAAGCAACATGGTTTATATGAGTTTATGGTTCATAATTCATGGAGTTTAAAGCTTCCGATTTGCAGCCTGTTTTTTATTTCAATTCTGTACCGAATGTATTTAAATTACCATCTTATCTGAAATTATGATTCACATGCAAAAGTGCACATTTTTACATTTCTTGATTCACACAAAGTTTCCTTTTTAAAGATTAAATATCAAAATATTCTTTTTTAAAACATACATTCTGGTGAACTGTGTACAGGATAGGAATCCCTGATTTTACATATTGTCTCTAGTTAAGTAGCTGCATGTAGATGCATTGACTGGTGGGCTTGTGGTTGGAATGTATCCAGAGAAGTTTAACTTGTCAACTATGTACCTTCTTCATCAGTTGGTCAAGTCTGTAGTTCTGTGTCAATTTCGTACATTTATTATCCTAGTGTTGGGTTTACTCTCAAGGGTTTGATAAAATAATTCTGGGTAAAATTGACTGAAGGGTGCTGGATGTTGTACGTCAAGACTCACTGAAGGATCCTGCTACTAACCCAACTGCTTCATTAGCAAGGGTTTTAGTTGATCAGGTTAGTTTTCTCTCCAACCTTCCTCTATGCTCCTAAATTCTAAGAAATATTCTTGCACAGTCCATATCATCAAACAAAACAGTTGAGGACTTGAGAATTGGTAGCTTACAGGTGGATAGGAAGCTTGTTAAGCAGACAGTCATGACATCAGTCTATGGTGTTACATACATTGGTGCTCGTCAGCAGATTACAAAGAGACTGCAAGAGAAAGGGCTGATCACAGATGATAAACTGCTGTATGATGTATCCTGTTACGCTACTAGGGTAAGTGATTTACTAGTGTTATTTATCATACTCTGGTGTATTTGTGATTTCATATTGATTGCTTTAGAAGGCCGAGAGCATGCTGTGACTTCTGAATTTCTGATGAAGGTAACTTTGGATGCACTGGGACAAATGTTCCAATCTGCCCGTGGTATAATGGCTTGGCTTGGTGATTGTGCAAAGGTATACTCACACTCCCATCTTTCTCATACGAAGGTATTCCATTTGTTTTTTCTTATCTAAAAGTTGTTGACATAGACTTCCTGTTTCTGACACTTATGACACTTAGCACCCTGCGTGTAAACATTTTTGAGGCATTAATAATGCTACTCAATTACTTACAGATGATTGCTTCAAAAAATCAACCAGTCAAGTGGACTAGTCCTGTTGGTCTTCCAGTTGTTCAGCCGTACAAGAAATATAAGAATTATATGGTCAGTTATCCATCCATCTTTTTTTTAAAGTTTGCATAATTACTTGGATTTTTCAACACATGATGCATAGTGCTATGCATCCTTGCTTCCCTAGACTTGATAATCTGGACAAGTAAATAATATTATTTTAATTATGTTGAAAATAAATCTAGAAAAATAGAACATATGCACAAATAGATGTAGTTTTGGTATAATATTGGCTAATTTTTATATCATATGAAATACTCTCTCCGTCCCAAACTGTAAGGGGTTTTGACTCCCATTTTCTCCATTCGTGTGCACATTGATGTTGATAAATCTAGACGAATACAAAACACATACATGGGCTATTTCATGAACTTATTCAAAAGCTAGAACCCCTTATCATTTGGGATGGAGGAAGTAGAAACAATCCGTGTCTTAATCCTTTGGTACTTGTTTGCTGTGATTGTCTAAATACAGTTTGTGTCCTGTGACCAACACTTACGACAGCTAGCACTGACACCAAGATGCAACAGGATCATTAGTTCATTACCCTTATTTTTTATTCACGTGTTAATTATATTACGTATCCACATATTTGTTTCCACTTTCATACAGTAGTCCTTTCGAAAAATTCTACCCAGCATGAGGAAACTCAAGCCATGTTTGGGAATTTTCGAAAAACGATATTTTGGATTGGTTCCATTCTTTTTAATACCTTATGAACAACCTGATTAGTCATTGCATGAGTTACTATTATTATAGTTCGAGAGGGTTCGGAGGCACTTGATTTAACTTTTCCCTCTAATCACAGCTATCTTCTTAGTTAATACATTTTCATTTTTTGAACACTATGTGCTTCACCTATCATACAGATACGAACTTCTTTGCAATGTCTGGCTTTACGACGGGAGGGTGATGCGGTGAGTTAAGTTATTTAGAATTTGTTTCCTGTTTTTCCTATTCTTTTTGCTAACCAAATGGCATAATTTCCAGATTGCAATCCAACGGCAGAAAGCAGCTTTTCCACCGAATTTTGTGCACTCCCTGGATAGTTCACATATGATGATGACAGCAATCGCTTGCAAAGAGGCAGGCCTTCATTTTGCAGGTTTATTTCTTATTTTTATTGATTGGCTCTTGTTGCAAGGCACACATATTGAGTTGTATGCTGCGTCTGAAGTCCATTTATATGTAGGTTCAATTAGTGATTTGGCTTGATAGCAATAAATTCTTTATGCCTACCCTCTGCAGTGCTAGGCACTAGCTCTGCCACTGTATGGGGCATGGGGCAGACAATAGTGGGTGCATGATTCTTAAAACCGGCAAGAACTTGTGAAACCGATTTTGCCCTATATGACCTGATGATCTTGCTGGTTTTCAAAACCTGATGATTCTGAAGCTGCAATTTCTCTATTAACTGTTAGTTTTATATAACTTTCATGTGCACATGAATCTTTGGAAGTTTTGTATTGCCAAATAACCAGTAGAAAATGTTTTGTTGATTCTGTTTTGAATGCTGACGAGTGATTATTGCTTTTTCTTATGTGTGCATATGAAGTTTGTCTACAAGCATCTCTTGCTAAAGAGCTCATATGTACATCTGTTTTCCAGTATGGATTAGAAACATATTTGCATTTCCTTATATTCGTATTGTGTTCAAGTAATTGATGTTACATTTTCTCAACATACTTTGGATGCAGGAGTGCATGACTCATTTTGGGTGCATGCATGTGATGTTGATCAGATGAATCAGATCTTGAGACAACAATTTGTGGAGCTTTACAGCATGCCAATTCTTGAAAATGTATGCTGCTGGAACTATTGGCTTGTATTCTTAGAAGTTTGTTCATTCTGCAACTGTAGCAATGATGGTTGCCTATAGTTAATGTTTTGTTTCTCTGCATGTTGCATATGTTTGTGATTCAGCTGCTGGAGGAGTTCCAAACCGCATTCCCGACACTAGAATTTCCACCCTGCCCACCTCAAGGTAACTTTGACGTGAGGGAAGTTCTGACATCAACATACTTCTTCAACTAAGCTTAGCAGGAGAAGTGCTGCACATGAAACATGGTGATAAGTTCAGTGTTGTTGGATGATTGGAGTAGCTAGATGACTGCCAGACTGCTAGACTGAAACCATTCTATGCTGGACCTAAATATAGAATCTGATACAGAACTGATTCTCCAAGGGCTTTTATTAAGAAGCAAGAAACAGAAGCGAATCAGTGACCTGGACTCCGGAGCAAGCCGAATGGTTCCATGGAATTGGCCATGAACGAGCTTCAAGTATTTTCTGCTGAAGTTTTTAGGTTGATGTAGAATCTACTTGGATGTTGAGGATAGTCGCTGGCTGCCATGATAACGCATGGTACACTCAGCCCAGGAGTGCAGAGGTAAATTATGAGATGCCAGATTCAACTGCTGAATACTGACCGAAAGTACTGATGATCGTGCTGACCTCTCAATGATCATAGACAACAGTCGAACACCAAGTTTGCTGTATATATGCGTACGGTGTACCATCATCTTTTGTTGTCTTAGGGCTTTATAGTTGATGATCGCATAATGTTGCGTCATCACCCTGTAACAAATGTGTAAAATATAATAGCCAAAGAAAAATGTATATAAGAACAGTAGGCGCTGTTGACAGCAAATTTTGAAAAGCGAGAGAACTGAAACAGGCAGACTTGAAAAGTGAGGTTTGATGTGCAAATTTGTTTAGATTTGCTGATCCTGTAAACTACCATGAGGTGATTGAACTTTTACGTGCAATGAAAGCATTGTTCTTGATTGTCCATTTAGGAGGATGTTCTATGTACCACCGTACGGCTATCGTTATTGGTCCATCTATTCTACCGTCTATATTTTAAACTCTATTTTATATATAGTATGTATACATTTGCATGCTCTGGTTACGTCAGCCTGACGTGTTATTTGAAATTTGAAATGCCTCAGCAGTAATTTGATTCTTTTTAGTATGGAGCACTAAATTGAATGGCTTGATGCCATCTATTTGAATAGAATAAGAGAACACTCAAAAGTTTTTTTTAAAAAAAAATCAACCACGTCGTATATTTGTGAACATAAAGCTGGCATTAGGATATTCAATTTACTGCTAGACACTTATGTACTAGTGTGTGTGTATATATATATATGATCGACAGTCTAAGACACCTATCCGTCTAGGCTAGCAATTTTTCAGAATGATCTTCCAAGGTAAAATTTCAAAATCCCTTCGATATTTTATGCGTCATCGTCCAAATTTTTGTTAATTACTGGTTATTTATACACCGGGAGCAATAGTCTCGGTCTCAGGTGGGGTGCGCCGACTTCGTCCGCACGCAAGCAACTGACTCCCCCAACTGTCTGCGCTAGGTAGTACGTGCAGGTGCCAGGCGCGCATATAGCGCTCCCGCTCACATCACGGGCGCAATTTCTTTGCTAACATTTTAATCATTATTATTTTATTTAAAAAGTTCATACATTATTCTTTATTTTATTGTGATTTGTTTTGTCACTAAATATATATGATTTGAGTATGACTTTATATTTTACTTTTCTATATTTTTTTCAAATTTTATATAATAGAAAAAATAACAGTGTCATACATTTATAATTAATTTTGTAATTGATACCAATTAAATGCTATTGTACATTATTATTGTACACGCTATGGATCATCTGTTAGGCTGACAACATTGAAGCGTGTATATGGATTAGGGAAGACGATTCCGGTCAGAAACTCCGGTTTTCCGGATCGGAATTCCGTTTCCGCTCGGTGCTGGGAAGCGGATTTTGGTCCGAAAAGCGGGGTTTTCCGGTTCCTAACCCTAACATGTGAAGGTTAAATTTTTTGGTCAAATCGAATTTTTGCTACAGCAAAATGAAAAGGTGAACCCTGATATGGATGTGTAAAATATTGTATGCATAGATACAGTGGATGCATTATCATTGGTGGGATGGATACATTGATAATCTCAGCCTTACTAAGATAGCGCTCGAAGTATGAGGAATCTGAATGAAAAATTTGAAACGACTAAGCTCTAAACTGAACCGGCACCCACGCACTAGTGTCAATTTTGGTGCAAAATGGTATAGCCATTTCAGTTCCATCAAATCGTGCGCAGGTGTGCAAGCAACGTATTCCAATGAATAGAACTGATTAGTATAAAAAAGGATACAACTGGAAATTTGCAAGTCCTTAATATTCGAGGATATAGACTAGAAACTGTTTCCAAACTTTGTTAAATTTGAACTTACCAGAGTTACACGCACATTTCGGAAGGATTGAGTCGGTTCACAGCACCGACTTGGGTCTCAAGCCACCGCCTCACCTGATCCATTTAAATGGCCGATCCCCTAGCAGATCACCCCCAAGGCTCCGTTCATCCCCGCCCTCCGTGCGGCTCAGTGCGGCTGCCGTCAGCTAGCTAACGGCGCAGCAGGTTGACCCACGCAAGGCCCGCTGACGGCGCGGAAGCCGGACCCACAACGCGCCGCAGACGAAAGGAAAAAAAATCTCCCAGAACCCAGAGCCCAAACCCTAGCTGCTCCCTCCCATTCCCAATGACGACGGCGGCGTGCCGGAAAGCCGTGTCCTACGCCCTCCTCGGCCCACCAGCGGAGAGCCTTCGCGCATCGGCCGCGCGCGCGGCGGAGGCGGCGGCGGCCATGCCCACCACCGGCGACGCGTTCCTGGATCTGATGGACGCCAACTTCAACACGCCGCCACCGAAGACGAAGCCCGCGCCGAAGAAGGTGCTCACCGAGAACGCGTCGCCGACGTTCGTGTCCTCGGGGGACCCCTGCCTCGACTTCTTCTTCCACGTCGTCCCGGGCACCCCGGCCGAGTCCGTCACCTCCCTCCTCGCCAACGCGTGGGCCGCCGAGCCCGACACCGCGCTCCGCCTCGCGTGCAACCTCCGCGGCGTGCGCGGCACCGGCAAGTCCGACCGCGAGGGGTTCTACGCCGCCGCGCTCTGGATGCACGGATGCCACCCCTCCACGCTCGCCCTCAACGCGGAACCCGTCGCGGAGTTCGGCTACCTCAAGGACCTCGCCGAGATCCTCCACCGCATCATCCACGGCGGCGTCTCCACCAGGACCCCCGGGAAGAAGGCCCGCCTCGAAGCCATGGGAGGCTTCGTCCACCACGACCACCGCTACCGCCGTCACCGCACGACACGGCGCAAGGGGAATGCGCCTGGCTGCCCCGAGACGAGGGCCGCTCGCATCGCTGCCGCCAACGAGCGCGACAAGAGGGCATCGGCCGAGGCAGCCGTCGAGCGCAGGAAGAAGCGCGCGGAGGCCGCGGCAAGGGCGGTCGAGTGGTACACCCGTGACCCGAGGTACCGGCTCCTGCACGACTGCACCGCGGATCTGGTCGCCAAGCTCCTCGCCGACGACATGCAGAAGCTCGCCGACGGCAAGGTCAACGAGCTCTCGCTCGCCGCCAAGTGGTGCCCGTCGCTGGGGCGCTGCTACGACCGCTCCACCCTCCTCTGCGAGGTCATCGCGCGCCGCCTCTTCCCGAAGGGCTCGGCGCCCGATCTCCCCGAGGACTTGGACGACGAGTACTACGCCTACCGCGTCCGCGCGCGTCTCCAGAGGGAGGTCGCGCCCCTGCGCCGCGCCCTCCAGCTCCCCGAGATCTTCATCTCGGCCAACGAGTGGGGGAAGGTGGTCTACGGGCGCGTGGCGTCCGTGGCCATGAAGAACTACAAGAAATTCTTCCTCAAGCGCGACGCCGAGCGCTTCAAGAGCTACCTCGACGACGTCAAGTCCGGCAACGCGAGGATCGCGTCGGGCGCCCTGCTCCCCCACGAGATCCTGGAGTCCATCGACGACGATGGCGTCGCCGACCTGCAGTGGGAGCGCATGGTCAGCGATCTTCGGGACATCGGCAAGCTCAACAACTGCATCGCCGTGTGCGACGTGTCGGGCAGCATGGTCGGCCTCCCCATGGACGTCTGCGTGTCGCTCGGCCTCCTCATCTCCGAGCTCAGCGACGAGCCGTGGCACCACCGCGTCATCACCTTCAGCTCGCGGCCTCAGCTGCACCTGATCTCCGGCAAAACCCTGCGGGACAAGACCGACTTCATCCGTTGCATGGACTGGAACATGAACACCGACTTCCAGGCCGTGTTCGACAAGCTCCTTCACATCGCGGTGTCCGGCAACCTGCCCCCAGAGAAGATGATTAGGAGGGTGTTCGTGTTCAGCGACATGGAGTTCGACGAGGCGTCGTCAAGGCCGTGGGAGACGGACTATGAGGCGATCACGAGGAAGTTCACGGAGGCCGGGTACGGCGCGGCGGTGCCGGAGATTGTGTTCTGGAACCTGAGGGACTCGGACTCTGTGCCCGTCACCGCGTCGGAGAAGGGGGTGGCACTGGTGAGCGGCTTCTCCAAGAACATGGTGAAGCTGTTCCTCGACAGCGACGGCATCGTGACGCCGAGGGACGTCATGAACAAGGCCGTCTCCGGGCGGGAGTATCAGAAGCTCGTCGTCTTCGATTGATGAGTCTGAAGGGTGGTACCTACTTTTAGTTTGCTTTCTGTTTTTTTTTCCTCTCGTTCTAAGTACCGCCTCGCTAAAAAAACATCAGTACCACGTAGAATTCTAGCTTTCGATTTGGTAGGTCGCTTCGTTAGGCTATCCCAATGGAATGCTGGATGCCTCAAGACACTGTTTGATACTATTTGACATAAATACTACACTGTAGATAGAGAGAGGAGCAGTTAGAATAAAGATAGAGAATGAGATTTGAGGAGTGTTGTTGGACACAGCGTTAGAACAAACTGTTAGCTCGTGTTCGATGCATTCAATGCTGAAACTTTGCCTGTGTTCTCCTTCGATCAGATCTCTGTTCTTCTGCATGCTAGAAACAGGGCATTGCATGTTCATGTATTCTAGTATGACATTATTTGTGGAGGTGATACTCGTTCAAATTGTGCTAAGCACCTTTTTGTGCTTTTGTCGTCCTTTGTAATTTACTAATTTTTTTGTATTTTTGTCTTAGGAGTCTTTCAGAGCCTTTGTTTGACTCTCTCCTTTATTAATAGAAACGGGCACAGTCTTGTGCTGTTCGTTCAAAAAAAAAATACTCGTTCAAATTTGAATGTATTCTAGTATGGCATTATATATTGAGATGATCCTCGTTTTAATCTGAATGTTTGATGATTGATCATGCCTGCATATATATTCTATGTCTCTGGAAAACCTTGCATTGGCATTGGTACATGTTTAAATTTATTCGTGCCGAAGGATCTGCTAGTTCTGTACCTTGCATCTGTAGGGGATTTTGGAGTTACGTGAAGTTTAAAACTCTGAGCTCTGTACATGAATGCAGATATATAGCTAGTGTTCCCACTTTTTATTGGATAGCATTTTGATAGCATTGCGTGCAGTTAATGGCCGGTATGCCTGGAAGGTGGAAAGTTATAGTTATAGGGATTGTGACATACGAATACCCAATATTGACTGAGCAGTGTCAATTTTACTTCGATCAGATCCATGGTAGAAACATAGCATTGCGCACCTATATATTCTATTTCTATATAGTGATGCACGTTTTTTTCTTTCATTGGGTCAACTAAAAACGATCCAAATGAATCAATCTTGATTTCGACGATGTTAGAAATATACGCTTGTAGACGAGAACATGAATCCTCCAAAATACAAAAAACCCACCTGAATGCTTAAAACATCATTTTGTAAAGATGATGATGTTAGGCAAGTTTAAACAACTTAGGGCCCGTTTGGAACGCAGGAATTTCACAGAAATTACGCAGAAATTTTACAGAAATCAGTTCAATTTCACAGGAAAAACGCAGGAACGGAAAAATTTTCCCGCGTTCCAAACGGGCCCTTAGGCAGCTACTTCGTTGTAGCTATAGTTTTGGCAAGAATCCTTACCAATAAACTACATCCATGTCAATGATCGACTCAAAAGGTGTGGCAATATTCTTTTATGCCTATTACCAAGTTATAGCATTTGGCGAGTTTTGTAGGAAAAGTGTGGCTGTCAAAAGGCCCATATTGACGTCCGCTTGTCTTTGTTCAATTGTCAATGTGATGATTATGTTTGAATTTTTTGTATTATCTCATAGGAGATCTTCGTACATGTTTATTGTGTTCGATGCTGCAACAAGTCAGTCAGACTAGCACGATAATGTGCCTTTACTTACCGTATTATCTAGGGCTTTTTCATAGCAATTCCAACAACAACCCCTAAATATCAGTCTCAATTCATCTGTTCTCATCTTTCTACATATCCTCTCGTATAATATTCATTTCACACAACTATAATGCAAACAAAAATATTTATAATACATAGAACGTAGGCATATTAGAATTTATGATTTCAAGCATGACATAAATCAATACTACCCTGCTGGGCCTTTTATGGGCTGGCTACATGAGCCCATATCTAGGGGCCTACTTTGTGCTAATCCATACTAATCTATCCAAAGAAACTATAGGGCAGCTTGATCGTTCATTAATCAGGCATTTGTGTGCCCTATCATGGCCGGCCAATCGTACGTACGTGCTGCCGTTCAGCTAGATCATGATCGGAATACGGAGCAGACCGCTAATTTCTTTTTGAGATCAGGAATAGTGATCATCCAGCCTGCATCCACAAATGTGTCAATTTGGCCAATCAGACCGCCTATATATAAGTACATGTGTATTCAATCGATATGGCAAATTGCATTACGTTATTATGTACATGCGCACGCCTCCATATCAGCTTCAGCTCATCGTGCACATCCGTGAAGCCCACAACACTTGCTGGCTTGCTTCCTTACTTTTTCAACAAGGACATGCATACATTGAGTCGTGGAGATCCATTTAGGACGCGCTGAGATTTGAGAACAAAACATGCAGATGGAACCGAACAATGCACTCTGCATGATCCCACCCGTCTGATTCACTTACATGCAGACATTCAATCAGTGTGTTTGAGTAATGGCCTCATCCATCGTCTTCTCACTTTTCAAATTTTTGTTTAGTTTATAAAATGAAACGATTTGATCTATCACCATCTCGGTTCTGCTGATATTAGTACTAGGATGAAGAATAAGAACGTCCTACCAAAATTAATAGAATCACTCAAGTCTTTATTGACTATGGAGCCTTGCGCAACTTATTTTAAATTTCCTCTCTCTCTACAAACTCAAAATGAGGTCTGTATGTGTCATTATTGGTTGGAGATGTTCTTATGTTTAGGTCTTAACGTGGAGACCTATTTTTTAAGTTTAGATTTCCCATTTGACACAACCAACTCACCAGTTGGAGTTCGTCGTTGAGGAGGCAGAAAGGCACAGATGCGGTGAAGCAATTGCCTCGATATCACTGAAATTTTTTTGTCGTTCATTCGTTGCCACCGATTTTTAAAAATTTACTTCACTGGAAATATTTACGCCATTTCTTAAATGCCACTGCTGTCAGCTACTTGTCAAATTCATCTCACTAACAGCCTACTCCCCTCCGTTACCCCCGCCTCCCTCTCCTAGGCACACGCACCTCCCGCACGCACCTCGCCGCCACAGATCAATCACCTCATCCTCTCCACCACACAGCTGCAGCCCGCCGGCAAGCCCCCGCGCGTCCTCGCCGCCGACCTCTCCCCCGGCGCGCGCGGCCTCTTCCTCCTACCGGGCCCCGGTTACGACGGACGCACGCGGCTACACCGTCCTCGCTGCCACCGCCACCAAGGCACCAACTCACCTCCTCCAGCCTCGGCGTCATCAGCGCCGGATGCAGCTTCATGGTCGTCGGCCCTAAGCAGCCAGGAACGCGGAACCATCCTGGGTTCCAGGTTCCGTGGTTCCTCGTTCCAGGTCGAGGAACGGAACGAAGTGGAACCTTGTTCCGATCCATTGGTGGGACGAGTTCCTCGCTCGAATGGGACGCTAGCAGGATATCGTCCCGCACAGGCAAGGAGCGCGTACCTCCGTCCTCCAAGTCGTCGTCCCGCGGAGCTTCAGGTCGTTGCAGTAAGCCGGCACCCGGCAGCCGCCTGCGGCAGTGCGGCCCGCGGCCCTCCCCGCCGAGCTCGCCTGGCAGCCGGCGCCACCTCCCCACATGGCCACCCCGCCGAGCTCAACCAGCTCCGGCAGTCCGGCACCGGCCGCCGCCCCTGGCCGCCTGGCCCGATCCTCCGCTGCGGAAGCAGAAGGCCGGCCGCCGGCTGCCGGCATGGGTGGGGGCGGGCGCAGGAGTGCAGGACTGCCGGACTGCCGGAGCCGGACTACGCCGGAGCTGGTGGACTGGTCACTGGTGGAGGCGATGTGGATCCGTGGACCGTCAGACCATGGATGGCGAAGCTAACGAAACAGGCCGACGGCGGCGGACAGAGGATAAATGGAAGCATCAGTAGGGTTTGCTTTAATGGACGATCCAGATTGAGTGGAAAAAAAAAAAACTACCAGCAAAAAAAAGCTACATGTGGAGAGTCGATCTCCTGAAGTGCTGACAGTAATGGTGTTCGAGATGGAGAGTCTACCACCACACACGCAAACATCGTTCCGGGAACACGTTCCTCGTTCCGGGAACATCGTTCCAAAATTATATGGTTCGCGTTCCAGTTATCGAATAAACCATACGCGGAGGTATACCCCCTTCGTTCCATGCTTCTAAAAATTGGGGATCCTCGTCCCGCGTTCTCGTTCCTCGATCCCATCGTTCCGGGAACTTTGACTTCTTAGCGTCGGCCTAGAGGAGAGCCCCAAGCACAAGGCCCTGCTGCTGCACTGCTACTGGCAGGGGACAGGCACCTGGGAGACCAAGCAAGTCGACAACACGATCTGGACCGTGCCTGGCTGCCTTCGACGACGCTATCACCCACGGCAGGATCTGGTGTGGGTCCAACACACCGCCTCCGCCGCAGGCCTCCTCTCCTGGGACCCCTTCGACCAGAACCCAGAGATGGTCTTCCACCAGCCCCGAGCTCCTCCGCGGCTTCGTCTGCACAAGCGCTGCCGACTCCGACTGCTTGACCACCCCACGGCCTCGCCGGCGCGACGGGCGGGCGCGCGCCAGGTGCAGGCGCCGGACGGCGCGGGAGCGGCGCCGGGCAGAGGCGAGGATGCGCGCCTGCCGCGCCGTGCGCCGGCGAGGCTGCGCGCCCGCCACACCGTGCCGGAGAGGCCGCGAGCCGCAGCAGAGGCGCGCGAGTCGCGAGCAGTGCCGGGCAGAGGAGACGGGCGGGCGTGCGCCAAGCGGAGGCGCCAGACGGCGCGGGAGCGGCGCCAGGCGGAGGCGAGGCCGCACGCCCTCCGCGCCGTGTGCTGGCGAGGCCGCAAGCCGTAGCAGAGGGACAACGGAGGAGCGTTTTGTGGGCCCATTTTGTCCGTGACAGATAGTTGACGGCAGTGGTATCTAAGCAATGATGTAAATTTTTCAATGACAGTGAAGGAAATTCTAAAATTTTGGTGGCAACAAAGAAACAATCAAAAATTTAAATGCATTAAGGTAATTGACTCAACAAAATAACCAGATAACCATATGCGTGCATGTACGTGTTTGTTTTTCAACGAGATTAATAGTTTTCTTAATAGAAAGCAACGTAGAGTGATAAGATCATATTAGGACACCAGTTTTACAAAGACTAACTCTCAGACTATAGAAGACAAAGGAGGTGCTTAGCGAAAAAAATCAGTTATTCTCACCATATCATTAGCACCTGGTACTTAAAAGATGGATGCAATGCTTAATTTATTATTGTGCTTAATGAGTGCTAAGAAGGTGGTTGAGTATCTATCTAAACACCAATTTGCATTATAGTGATTAACATTTGTTTTGGTGCTTAATGTTAAACCTATCTAAACACTTGTATAAACACTCATTCTCTAAGAGAACATATGCGTACATGTACGTGCTTGTCAGTTGGTGTTAGCTTTCTTGCCAACAAACACCGTTCTTAATCCTGATACAGATCAATTAATTAACCTAGCTGGCGGAGAGTTATCCTGAACGGGGCTTTTCAGCGCGCCAGCCGCCAGGGCACGAGCAGTCCCTCAATAAGATGAAGATATGCATCTCGAATAATTAGCCTTATTTATTTTACAGGTTGGTTTTGTAGCCAGAGCCCAGAGCTCACGCCACGCTAGCTTCTCTTGTTGGGGCTTTGCTTGCTTGCTGCCTGCCGGCGCGCTAGTGAAGCAACCCCGATCTATGAGCCACCCACGTCGTCTGCGTGCGTTTGGGTCCGATCCGAGGCATGGCGTGTTTTGCACCTTGGCCACGCTGCAGCTGCGAGCGCGCGTGCAGAACCGAGAGGCGCACCTCTAGCCTCTAGGCTCTGGAGAATGATGGTTCAAGAGAATGATAGTGTTGTTTGATTAATCCTTGCAGGGGTAGCGAAGCTAGCTGATCCACGTACGCCCTCGGTGTTTTCGTGTACGCGTTAGCTATGTAGGCTCGTAATGCACCTTTCAAAACTTATTGTTATTGGAAACTTTCCCTTAAGGACCAAGTGTGTATTATACTTGCTACACGTCACTAGATCATTTCATACAATGTTGCATACAGTAGGATTTTTGGTGGGGTGTGTGTGTGTGTGAGAAAGAGAGAGTGAGTGAGTAATTGCTTCGCTATACAACACTACATACATGATATATATATACAACCACCTCGTAAGCTAAAAATTAGTTTAGAACGATGTGACAACTCAACCAGACAACCACCATTGCATGGGTAGTCATTGCCATTTGAACGAAACTGGAGAGGATGTACTAACACAAGAAAAAGAGATCCAGAGAAACAAGTGGGGGTGAAACAGCTTTGTATGAGTTGTTAAGGCTATCCCCAACCTGTGGTGTAAAATAGATGTCTATCCATTATTTATCCACTATTTCAACTATCTTTGTCTCTCTGTGTACAGTAACGCTACAGTGTATAGACATCCATTTTACTCCATCCATTGGGGATGGTCTAAGTTGTCTCACGGTTACGTGCCAATGTTCATATGTGACTGTTTATTAGACGACACTTATGCAGTTGTCCTAATAAATCCAGGTGGCTGGGGATTCCTCCCTCCCTCTGCTGCAGTAAAAACATATGATTCCAGCTGCGATCACAAATATGCACATCTTTACTAGGATTTAGTATATTTTTAAAATTTGTGTGTGCACGCGCATTTGTCTTGAATAATTCTACTTTTCGTAAACTTGTGGTGTATCAGATATTGTCACGATATTCTAATAGAGAAAAGAGTGATCAAAATTACTCCTCTAAGAATTTGGAAAGTCAAGTACTATACAGTGATGTAATTGTAACGCTTTTGCGGGATTTGTGAAACGGAAATTGTCAAAGTCACGCATTGAATAATCAATCCTGTGCATCGCTTTCAGGCAGTCAAGCAGCGATCTCTCTTCGAGAAATGCTCCAATGAACCATTTTCCAATTTGCACGAATATTAAAGCAAACCTGGACAATTAAAATTAATTACTTTTGTCTGGGTAATTAGGGTCTGGCCCTATCCAAATCTTAACCCAGTCTAGTCCAGACCCGGCGGAGTCTGTTATCCCTCCATCCACGAGACCACGACTCCATGGAAGCGCATCGCGTTCTTCTTCCCGGTCGAGTTCACGGATGCCGGCAGAAGCCGTCGCCTCGCTGTGGATAGTGCCAGAAGCCGCGCGGTCGAAATGCTCATCCTATGTTATATTGTCAGGGTGGTCACCGCTGCATTTAGACCTGGAGAAAGGTTTTCTCCCTGATCTTCCAACACAGTACGCTGATGATGTAGAGAAGCAGATAATCAGACAGTACGCAGGGGCTGGGCACTGGCGCACTGCCTTCATGCGGGCCAAGTTCATGCGCTTGCTTGAGACAAATACGGCATGGAGACGGCCTGTGCTGCCGGACGACTCGTCGCGCGAGTCCTCGCCACCCCGGGCCGCCGGCAACAGCCTCGTGCCGCTCGTCCTCTCCTGAGCGCCTTCCTTATCGCGAGGAAATCTCCGTGACAGAGGAGATGTTCCTGAGCAGGCAGCCGCAGGTGCTGCTCTCCACCTCCCAGCCTTTATTCGTGTGCACCTTGATCTACTGCAGGAGGCGCCGGACTCGCAGAAGACCATCCTCGCCTCCCTTTGCCGCTCGTCAGCGGTGGCTCCCCTCGTAGCCTCCCTCTCCGAGGAACTGTATCTACAGTAGACACTGCCGGTGCTGCGACGCGGCGGCTTCTGGCGGCGTCCGTGGACTCGAACGGGAAGAACGTGATGCGCACGACGAAATTCGTCCGAGTGCGGGCTGGACTGGGTTAGGATTTGGGTAGGTTTGGGCCTAACTACCCAGTGGAATAAATTAATTTTAATTGTCTATGTTTGCTTTAAAATTCGTGCAAATTGAGAAAGTGGTTCATTGGAGCATTCCTCTCTTCCTATATCATCAATCCTATAGCTGGATTGTATTTTCTGCTAGGCACTACACAAAAAAAAAAAACTCAGAAATGGCCATGGGCCTATTGCCATCTCGGCACTTGACCGTTGTAAAAAAAAATCTGTTATTATTTTAATTAAGTTATTATATTGTCTCCAGTAATGCTTGGCATTATATATCACCGATTTGCTTGAATCATGGGGTATATTCAAATTGTTTAAATTTTAAATAGCATGCTTGTCCCTTGTGTCTATTAGTCTTCGATCGTGTGCGAGTAGTGGTGATTGGCGAACCGTACAGTTTTCACATGAAACAGACAATGACTTCCTTTCCTCCCAGTGGCGGAGGCAGGATGAAAATGTAGGGGGCTCTCTTCTTCCTCTTCCTCAATTTTCTCCTCTTCTTTCTTCTTCCTCTTTCATTTTCTTCCCTTTCTTCTTTCTTCTTCCTCAAAAAATATAGGTGGGGCTTAGGGAAGGCTCCATAACATTTGCAAGGGTAGGAGGGCTTGAGCCCACCCTGGACCCCCTAAGTCCTCCCCTGTTTCCTCCTTGTGTATATTGATGTTTCTGCTGTCTAATAGTGCTTAAATCGAATGAAATCAGAAAAAGAAGTCTGCAGTAAAAAAGCTATAACTACTCCCTCTGCATCATTGATGTTTTTTTCACACATATAATCATTCGTCCTATTTTAAAAAATCGCACAAGTATGTAAAAAAAGTCAAGCTCAAACTACCTTCAGTGATAGAATGAATCGCTATAAAACAAATTATAACTTATGAATTTTTAATAAGACATATGGTCAAAAACATTCTAGAAAAATTAACAATGTCATATGTTTGTGGTTGGAGAGAATATAATAACTTTACGATGTTTATATGCGAGCAAACAGTGCAAGTATATATGTTCTGACAAATGCATATGCTTTCATTAGTATCGTATGCATGATATATGTTGTATTTACAATTGTATTACGAGTAAAATTTCTGGTCAAAATTTTGTGAACATATTTTGGTGCAAGTGGAGAAGCACTGGAACTGGAAAGATGCACAAGTAATGTTTGAATTCAGTCACAAGCAGCAATATGTCGCCCTCCAAGTTGCAGAAAGTTCATAATATATTGTGCCATACGTAGCCACACATAACCTAACTACTCCCTCTCGTGACTCATCACTCGTGCAGTGACCAAGCAATACCAACGACGTTATACACGCACAACTTGTGAACACAGAAAACACGCCAATCGAATGAGTGAGAGATCCTAAGAAGATTAAAAAAGGCCTCGAATACATATCAAATTGTTTACTGCTGCACAAATTAAATTAAAAATATATACGGGTTACTGCTGCACAAATTGCAGGGCACTAATGCGATATTTCCAAACACAGCACGTACATTTCATTCCTATAACTTTATGCATATCTATGAGTATTTAGGAAAGACTAAATCTCAAAATTGACGAGCTATATGATCAGTATTTGTATGCATATTTATGTAGATTTAAATGACGTTTTTTGGCTAGATATAATACTAAAACTGCCTGCGTTAATTGAGTACCGAGATTTACTGTACCTTCTTAAAAGCGGTCTACAATATATACGCTGATACGAAGGACAATACGTACGTTGACGTAAAGCTTATCCAGAACGTATTTACGTAGGTAGTGGAAATTGCCAAATCTATGCGCTGCCGGATCCGCAGGCTGATATGGTTTGTTTCTACTCTGCGTCACTTGCAGAGCAATCACAATCAAATATACAATTGTAGAGGTCATACTCATACACACATATTGACTTTTCGAGAAATTTTGAGCATGATTATTTCGTGAGTGTGCGTGCCCTCATGCATGTGAAGTACATGTACCTACGCGCATTGCCTGCACTTGCATCATTCCCCATCACTCACGTCGTCACAGCTTGCTTATCCGCTTAATTATAAAGGGGCAGTCGAGTCGATCGGCTCACACAGTAGCTGTGTGGCTGCGTGTAGCTAGCTAGGTAATAGGCTAATAACGATGGGGGCTCTTCTGCTGTGCCTTGTGCTGTGTCTGAAGGTGCTCGTCGTCGCCGGCGCTCGGCCGCCGGCGATGTACGTGTTCGGGTCCTCGATCTTGGACGTCGGCAACAACGACTACCTCCCGGGGGCGGCCGTCGGCCAGGCCAACCGGCCCCGCAACGGCGTCGACTTCCCGGCCTCGATCCCCACCGGAAGGTTCAGCAATGGCTACAACATCGCTGACTACGTCGGTAAGCTGATGCATAACTTCTTTCGTATTATTCCTAATCTACGAAGAATTTGTGTTTGCGTATATAGTTGATTTGTTTCTGCTTCCTAAATTTTATCATCGTTTCTGCATGCAGCAAAGAGCATGGGATTCACATTTAGCCCCCCTGCCTATCTGTCGCTGGCGCCGAGCTCCGGCAGCCCTCAGCTCGTCTCCACCGCTCTCACTGACGGCATCAACTACGCTTCTGGAGGAGCTGGGATCCTTGACTCCACTGTAAGACTAGTGTATTGTAATTTCCTCGCCGCATCAAACTAAAAATGCAATCACTGATCCGCTGTGAGAGTAACTATGGCATGCAGAACGCCGGGAACACAATCCCGTGGTCGAAGCAGGTGCAGGACTTCGGCGCCACCAAGGCCAAGATGGTCGCGGCGGCGAGCCCCGGCGCGGTGGACGCCCTGCTCTCCAGGTCCATCTTCCTCATCGGCATCGGCAACAACGACATGTACGTGTTCTTGGCCGCGGAGCTGGCGCGGAACAGGTCAGCGGCGGAGCAGCGGAGCGACGCCGTCGCGCTCTACGCCAGCCTCGTCTCCAACTACTTCGCCACCGTCATGGTCAGTCCAGCAAACCAACCAACGAGGCACGCGTGCGTTTGTGTTTTCACTTTCGGATACGATCGATTGACTCCACTCGATTATTACGCGTGAATGCAGGAACTGTACTCCATGGGTGCCAGGAAGATCGCCGTCATCAACGTGTGGATGCTCGGGTGCGTGCCGGGGGTGCGGGTGCTGAGCCCGTCGGGCGCGTGCTCGGACACCCTCAACCAGATCGCCGCCGGCTTCAACGACGAGCTCCGCTCCCTGCTGGCCGGCCTCGCGCCCAAGCTGCCGGGCCTCGTCTACTCCCTCGCCGACGCCTTCGGCTTCACCAAGGACGCCGTGGACCACCCGCAGGCGCTGGGGTTCACCGACGTCGCCGACGCGTGCTGCGGCAGCGGACGCCTCGGCGCGGAGGCCGAGTGCTCCCCCAACTCCACGCTCTGCGCCAACCGCGATCAGCACGTCTTCTGGGACCGCGCGCACCCGTCCCAGCGCATGGCGTTTCTCTTCGCACAGGCTTTCTACAACGGGCCGGCCAAGTACACCACTCCCATCAACTTCATGCAACTGGCCCAGTCCAATTAATGAAACCATAGGGACGATTCGATGGGCCGAGACTTCTTTTTAAACATCTCTTTGTTACCGCTTTAGCTCGAAATGTTGATCATGTGGGTCCATAGTTAATCAATAAATATGTTTTTATGAGTGATATATATTCTAGCGATGTCATCAAAAAAATCAATTTAACCATTGTTACATCATATATGATCATCGCACTTGTATAATGTGGCGGGTTAGGTCATGCATGCTGGATCATGTTTTTTTAATAAAGGAAGCTTTATTTTAAGATGAAATAATGTTCTGACTTCTGCGTTTAAAAAGCGCACTCAGCGAAAAAAAGAGAAAAAAGAAAACAAATAGAAGTTTAGAATGCCATAAGGGCTAAGGGTTGGCCTGCCTTAGCCGATATGCAGGCATAACATATCCAGGCATAAGATATGCAATGTGACATGTGTCAGTGCTTGTTTCCTTTGCATATCTTATCGAGGTTTAGATAGTCTGTGTTTGTTTTACCTGCATAGGCCTATTGCACTAGTTAGTATTTGCTTGTTTTATTGCACACCTCGTCGATTTTTGTCCCCTCGTACCCTTTCCCCTTCCCCTCTGCCCATGGCCGCCGCCGCCCATGGCACCTTTGCCCATGGCCGCCGCCGGCGGGCTGACCCTGGTAAAGGCCCACACCTCCCCGATTTCGTCCCCCCGTGCCCTTTCCCCTTCCCCTCTGCCCATGGTCACCGCCGCCCATGGCACCTCTACCCCTACTCGAGGTTGTCCTCTCATCGCCGCCGCCGCAATTGCCACCATATCCCCGAGCTTGTCAGCCACGAGATCTGGGTGAGCGAGAGAGGGATGGGGAAGGCAACGAGATCTGGGCTCCGACGCGAGTGAGGAGGCCGCGGCGCCGGTCACCATGTAGCCGCGCTCCTCCTCGTCATCCTTGACGGCGTCTAGTCGCGGCGTCGTCCTGTCGCCTCCGCCTCCGACCGCAGCGGCCCCCACTCAGGCTCCGCCTGCGCTGCCGTTCTGCCTCCGTCTCTGGCCGTGGCGGACACCGCCCCGCCTCCGCCGTGCACCCCATGGGACAGGAGGAAGAGGACGAGACGTGGTGGCCGGCGCACGCCGCGGCGGCCGGGGAGCGCGTGGGGAGGGCGAGACGCAACGGCCGGCGAGCGCGTGGAGGCGGACGTCGCACACATTTGGAGGGGGCGGAAGTGGAAGAGGACGGAGGGGGTAAGAAACAGAAAAAAACGGTTCAATAGAGGTTGCATTGCGGGTGCAGGGAGGTACTTTAAGTTGCATTGCGGGTGCAGGCTGCTGCACTCCGCTGGCCTGCACAAGATAAACGCCCAATTTTTGGGTTTCCAGCAATGCAGCCTATGGAGCCACTTTGCATTGGCTAAGCCTGCATAAGTCACATATACAGGGAAACAAACACCGAAAGGGTGAATCCAGTAAAGCTGGATAGGGGGTTACGCAGGGAAATAAACAAACCCTAAGCAAACTAGAATTACAAACACAACATACAACTCACACCATCTATCAACACAAAAAACCTAAAATAGGTGAAAAGCTTGATACAGGCGCACCTATTCTCATATACCACGAAGTGAGATGATCAAAGTCCATGAAAACTCCGTTGTCCTCATCAAAAGAAGTTGATGAGTAGAGCATCTAAAGCATCTCACAATTCTCCGAAGTCCACCTTCTACGTTGATCATCCACACGACTGACAACCACAAACAATGATCGATACAAAAGACAAGATGGCCAACAAACCATTGAATTGTATGTAGTTGAGATTCTTCTAACTGCTTAGCTCCCACAAACAGGAGCCTCCTGCTCCTCCGAAGCACATAGACAACCACCGTTAAAAAACTGGGGACACCTCCATGGACGCTTGGCATCGAGGTGGACCATGCGAAGGTGAATCACCCCGTGCACTGGGCGAGAGATTTCAAAACATAACACTAAAATTCGCATGCCTTTCAAGATTTGACCACATCACAATGACATGTGGGGTCACGATGGGTCATTGACATGTGGGTCAGGGTGTCAAATTTTGAAAGACGTGCGAATTCATTGTCAATTCTTGAAATTTCTCGCACTGGCCACACGGAGCTTTCGCTGCATGGTAGGTGCAGGCAAGGTGAGAAGAGTCCAACGCCATCCAAGCTTTCACCCTAACCTCTGTCACCCCACCTAAACTTGAACACCAAGAACGTCACAACAACCATATCTGGTCAGAAGCAACAACGACGACGTTGAGACCCGTAGCAGCAAACAAACCAAATCCAAGGCACCAGATCTTGACGGGCTTCAACGAAGCACTGGATCCGGCTAGATCCGACGGTGACGGACGCCCTCAACGGTCAGTGCTGGCGGCAAAGCGCGCATAGCCTGTTGCATCTAGCGGCGCCATCAGCCGCTAGCACCAGCCGCGGCGACGCGCGCGAAGCCCGGGGCGGCTTGCTACATCCGACGGTGCCATCAGCAACCACTGCCGGTGGTGGTGACGTAAGCGGAGGCGAAACTCACACGTGGCGGCACCCTCGGTGGCCGGCACCGGTGGCGGTGGTGCGCGCAGAAAGATGGGAGGAAAGAGAGGAGGAGGAGAAGGAAGGAGGACGCATGGAACACCTTGAGGCGTCGCCGCCACCGCCAGCAAAGGGAGGAAGCCAGTGGTGGTAGAAGCTAGGGTTTGTCTGTGTTTTGGCTGTGTTTCCTGCTAGATCATGTTAGGGGATGTTTGGAACCCTTGCTAGGGCTTGCTTTGCCTAGCTAGGCGCCAAGACCAAATTTTGGATCATATGCTTGCTTCCTTGAGGTCTGTGAAAGCAAGGTTTTGCTTGCTTGGTCAAGCTAGTTGGATTGGCTCTCTTTCACCGGCAAAGAGCCTTGTTTGGAGAGGCTAGGTATAACCAAGCCACCCCTCAGTTTTCTCACTAATTTTATATTGCTCAACATATCTTTTTTGATACGATGCTCATCAATGCAAGACGTGAGTTAAAATACTAGTGCAATCTAGAAAAACAAGCATGAGAAAACATGATTTGATGGCATTCATATTTTATATGTGCTTTCTAAGGCGTTGGATCTATATTTTTTTCCATCTTATATAAATATAAAAGTGCAAACCTATTTAGAGAACCATGGATCTATTTATAAAATATATCCCTTTTGAGATAAGTACAAAAATTCACACTACTACATAATCCTATCACTATATATTTAGTGATAAGTGGTTGGTGTTTTGGTGAGCCATTCAGTGCGACGGTGTTTGTTCTACTTATTAAAAAGGAAACACATATGTTTTGAGCTAAATAAAAATTCAAATGGACGGATATACCATTACTTTGAGTCTTTAGCTGCTATGAGCATTAGAAACCAAAATAAGTAACATGGAACATGTTAACAGAAAAAATGCAACAAGAAATAAGTTCGATGGTATTTATCTTACTTATATAAAAAAGAACATAGTGGACCGCAAAAGTAGCTATCCTTGTCTTACTTCGGTCTCTACCCTCTATGCCTTATGCTGTTGAAGCAAAGCGCGTCCTGACGAGCTCCACCACGATCCTGAACAGCTCTGGCACCACTGTAGCCAACGCACAAATGTCAGCGGTGTAGCCAACCACGCGTCGTGCTCCCTCAGTGCGTCGGCTGAGCGTAAGAGCAGAACCATAACTTCCTTCCACCACTGTGCATAGAAATGTTTGAAAACGAAACAAAATTAAAATAAATAAACAAATGCTGAATTGAATAGTTATCGTTCGGAAGATTCATATGCCAAATTTCATCAAGTTTTTTTAGTCAATAGCAACATGACACGTCAACAACTAGGAAATAACAGTAAATAAAAAAAAGAATGAGGGAATCATCCAGATTCTGAATCATGGAACCTTCGTGCAAAAAATGATTGGAATCGAACACAATCTACATGTAACTAGTACAAAAAAGATTTCATCAACTGAATACACATATATCAAACTGAACTGAGTAAGACACACATTACAAATCTATTTCCTGATTCCATCAACAAATCAGCTGAATAATTTAATGAACTAGTAAAAATGCACGTGCATCCCGCACGTGGTGCACGTAAACATTTTTAAGTAAAATTAAGCTATTTAATTATTTTGAAAGGTTTTTATTTAAGAAGATTATGTTTTTTGGTTTATTAATTTTTTTAATAATTTTTGAGTCAATAAGCAAGTCTTGTATTTTAATTTTATTGCATTTAATTAAAGTTGAGACATTAATGAATTCGGTTATAATTTATTATTATTTCTAAATTATGTTTGTTTAGATTTTTAAATGATGGAGATTTTTAATGGCAAAGTAAGTTATTTTTAAAAAAAAATATGAAAGTTTTTTCTTTGAGAAAATTTGGTTTGTTTTTTAAATATAAATTTATTATTGAGTAATAATTATGTTACCAATGTGATACGTGCCCTGCAACACCGGCGAAAATGGATATCACAATTATTAGTAGTCATATGTGGATTCGGTTTTGATCTGACATTGGTAACCTTTTCCTTTAAATGTTGATGAATGATTAGTCAAAAAACAACATAACATAAAATACACCAGTATTTAAAAAATGATACAAATAAATCCCATCTTTATTGTTGCTTTGTTTTTCACGATAATTAGGTTGATATCCACTTCTCTTATATAGGAAATCTACTTTTTTTTTACCAGTCCGTTTATCATATCTTTTGTTTTCATGTTGCGTCTTAATTTCATTCGGGTCCAAAGTAGAGGTATGATTATCACCTATGAACATATGAGCATTAAAAAAATTAGTCTGATGAATGGCAAAATGAGTTACTATATTGGCAAGTTATAAATGAATTTGATCTAAATATCTATATTTGAATCATGACTATACCATGTATAGTATCCAAAGTTGCATTCTCGCCATTAACTCAATCCATAGCTTGTGCCTTTTTTTTTATCCATACTTCCGCATCTACTCATTTCTTTGAACTCTACCCCTTTCTTTATTAGTATTACTTAGTTCGTCATTGACCTCTGCTTCTATATCAACTATATGTATATTGTTATAGCAGTCATCCCCTGCATGTCAAAACAGACATGCAAAACAACTATTAAAGATGAATAAGATGACCTCAACCTCTAGCATGTAACATCTAATCATCATTTATTAATTTTATAGAAATATAATTACCATCTGATGAGGGCGCCATAGGATCTCTTTCTGTTTGCAAAGACAGCAGTGTTTAGTGTACAAATGCAAATTTGAGATGAAAAAATAGATTTGGCAGTCTATATTGATATTCATACACTATCTATTGTCAACAGGGTAAACCTTGATCCGGCAACGTGGTGTGATGCTGCCGGAGGAAGTCCGAGCTGATGGAGGATGACATGCCGTGATATGGTGATTCTGCTGAAGTATGCGTTGCTGGTGGAGGACGCCTGCAGGGGAGACGGTGGCGAAGTCTGAGATCGTTGAGGTCGGTGCACCATGAACTGCAATGACGTGCAATGTTAAGGTCGGAGAGCTCCAGCAACATGATGTGATGGTGCTAGAGGAAATCTGCACTGCTGGTGGAGGACGCCTGTGGGGAGGAGGCGGCTACAAAGTCTAGAATTTTTGAGGTCGGAGGTCGGAGAGCTTCGGCAATGGGATCGTTGAGGTCGGTGCGCTGCCTGGGATCGTTAAGGTCAGCGCGTCGTCCTCTGCAGTCCCGTGCAATGTTGAGTAGCAGCGCGTCGTACTCTACAGTCCCATGCAATGTTGAGGTAGCAGTTCCGACAACGGTTGCGTGATGTTGAGGGTCTGGGATCGTTGAGATCGGAGTCCTGTTTCACATGGAAAGTTGAGGTCGGAGTCCTAGATTTTCGTAGGATTGCGTTGATCTATATGGAGTCTTGTGTTTTGGGAGGGAGATTGATCCACGTATGGGTCATGTTTCGGGTTGGGTGTTTTGCTTGGTAAAAAAAAAAGCCGAATACGGCAGAAACTCATAAGGAATCGTTACGCCGCAATAGAAAAGCTGAAGGTTGGATAGGCCTCGTGTAAAGGCAACTAAGATTTGTGGGCTTGGGTGGGTCCGGAACAATAGAATCAATGGCTATAATTTAAATAGTAGATGATCCGACGAATGGATATAATTTCGGGTAGATGAGAATTAGGTGAAAAATAGATTAAGAAAAACTGGCTCTTTTATAGGGTAGATGGACAGATAGATAGGTGAAAAAATGAACTGAATAGCCGAGTAACCATGGACTGAACAACTAAATCACGACGTAATAACTGAATCATGGTCGCACTCCAACCGTGCACCAAACCAAACTAGCTACCCATCAGCTCTCCTTCGGTCCTTCCATTGCTCACTCCCCTTCCCTGGCTGCTGCTACATGCATCCAGGACGACGCAGTGTTTGTAGCGTGCACACAGCGCACATGTGCCATACCCTGCAATCCACCATTAAATCCAAGCATCGAGCCCCTAACAGCAGGCCATACTAGGGCATGAGACTTCTAGACCTTTTGCAAAAAAGAAAAGAAGGAAGAATTGAAGACGACAACCTCAGGATGAACAGATAAGAAGGCTATGGCATCGATGAGGTGGACGAGAAACAACTGTTATCGTACCGTCGTTCCTCCCTACTGTCAACCAGACGACGTTCGATAATCGTCGCACCACAACACCTAATCCCTTGAGCTTTGCGCGACAAGAAAAATACAACAGACTGAAACACAACGAAACGCCCCAACACAGCCAGCATATATGCACGGATCTTCAAATGATCTGAGCCGCTCAAAGGTGGAAGAAAACAATAGACAATATCTCACGTGAGACCTATTTAGAAATCCCGAAGCAAAAGGAGGCAGCCGCCGATCGCGGCTTTGCCACCTTAATTCGCAGAACCAGCTCGGCGCCTCGGCTCGAAGAGATGGGGCGCTGGCTAAAAGAGGGAGCTTTGCCCCACTCCGATAAGGTGTGGAAGCAGCACCCCTACGCCGTTCGCTCGTCCCGTCTACCTCGCCGTGAAGCCATTGCTCCGGGTAGGGACTACAGGGATGCAAGAGGGCATACTAGCGGATCCGTAGAAAATTGATTTGTCGTAGTTTCCGTAAATAGGCCCGTTTGCATCCTAATTGTCCGCATGTTTGGTAGCCACGAAGTGCCGGTGATGGTTATACCAGGCTAGGAGAGCAATAGCAGCCGGGCCTTGAGGCCAGCGATTCTGAAAAGACATCCGACGCATGATGATAGTAACGGGCTTTAACCTTTCTTACATGGTATTTTTGTCTATGTGGCCATATCTAAGACTTAAGGAAATGGACTTTTATGCAAGAGTCAGCTCCTACACAAGCCCTAAGACAAAACTGGAAACAGAAAGAGAAGAGGGTGTTAATCTAAAAGCCAACCTTAGAGTCCATCTCATTATATGAGTCTATTTTGTGTTATTTCTATATGACATGGCAACAACATATATGGGTTCTATTATTAAACTTGCTCTGATGAAACTGCGAAGTCAAACCGCGCGCGGAGAATGTATAACCTGCTAGCCAAAATGTGATACTTTACTCGTATACGAATTATATTTAATCATAAAACCACAGCAGCCGCAGGGCAGCAGTGGCGAGGCGCGCGCGGGCCCCAGCGGCAGCGCGTCGCGAGGTTCGTAGCATTTTTTTTAATCAAATAGTGGATGTTTTGAACCGATTTTTCTAAAGACTGCGCTACGGTATACAAATTACCTTCTAAGAGGTAAGACTTCGAATAGATTTGAACCATTCAATTAAAAAAAATAAAACAATTAACGTAATTAGTACAACAGATTAAAAAAGAAGAAATAAATAGAAAGAAGTCCGGTATTCTCGCCCGCTGCTCCACCTTTTTTGTTGCGAGCGACGGTCTAGCCAAAACCAGATGGCCTTCTCAGATTTAGTTAATATGATTTCAATCAAGTTGACACGTTCATTATGGATATGCAAGGGCATTAATCGGGAGGCACACGTGCCCTGTACGAGGTGAACGAGATGACACGTGCACGTACGAGATGACACGTTAATCGGCTGCCGACCTCTCACGTTCAATAAAAAAAAATGTTGTTTGTGTTAATGGCAAACGAGATGACACCTTCGTTTACAATTGATATGACGCATTTCAGTCCGAAATATGCAGTTTGCACTATCACGTTCGTCACGTTTCCATTGTGCACGTCTCCGTTGGGTCAGCGTTCAAATAGAAAACAGATCAGGTCTCTCCATGTGGCAGTTAGTTATGGATGATTATCCTATTTTTATATAAAAATTGAATAAATAGTTTTTATTATTTCAAAGTATTATTTTTTAGGAAGTAATATTTTATTTTATCCACTTAAATCAACGGCTCACAGTTGTTTCGGTATACCGTAGTAATTGCCTTTTCCTAAAAAGTTAGCAGGAGCGGTTGAAAACATCCACCGCTCGTCGAGGAACTGCTCCTACAGTGGGTTTCACTGTAGGAGCCCATGAGTAGAAACGCTTTGTAAAACGATCCTGTAAGGTTTTTTCCACCGCTCCTGTAGCGGACTTGCGCGTAGTGATCTACAGTACCATGTAAAAAAATTAAGTGTGTATGTACGCACTCCAACCCACCACCAAAGAACGGAGCAAACACTGATTGGCAATGGATCATTGCCATTCTAGCATCAGCGCCTATGGACCAAAACACTTGACGGGCGAAGGGTCATCCATATGCGTTGTCCGGCTGCTGACAGATTCACTCAAGCACAATGGGCGCAACGAAACGCGCAGGTCTACCAAGTATACATAACATGGGATAAATAAAAATTAAGATTAATTATACACCTGCACCCACACTTTGAGGGTGTAACACTTAGGGCCCATAACAATTAGGTGCGCCTATTTGGGTGGAACGCGGTCCACCCAGCCCTTCCTCGAGCCGCTCTCTTTGTGTCCCCGTGACCTGCCGGCTGCCTTCCTCTCACGTTGCGGGTCGTCTCTTGCTGTCAGCGCCTTCACGGTGTTGCAGCCTCCCACCCCGCCTTCGCTGCTGCCATGCAGTTGACGGCTTCCGCCACCTTGCCGCTCCGCCTCGCGCCCTCCATCGCCGCTGTCCATTGCTAACCGAGTCGTCGCACCCCTGCCACCACCTCTTCCCAACTGCCAACCACCACCCAACCGACATCGCCCTTGCCGCTGGTCTTAGCCGCCGCCTCATCCGCCATCGCCGCCAGGCCGGCCGGCCGCCTACAGCTATCCCTCTACGCCCGGAGGTGGAAGATAGGCCCTGCAACCCCGAACCCGAAAACTCCACTGCGGGAGAAGGGTAGAAGAGTAAGTTGGGCCGCCCATATTTTCTTGGGTCAAATTGAGGAAGGAAAATACAGTCACATAGGGGGTGTTTGGCAGCTGCGCCAACCCTGCAGCCCGGCCACGGTAGGCACTGGTCCGTGTTTGGGCGCGCCGGCCGGCCGTCTGGCCTGTCCCCGCGGAGCCATCGGGAGCCCTGGAGGGTGGCTCCGTGGGGATCACCAATTTGGTCGGCCAGGCGAGGCCACCCTCCGTGCGTTCCGCCGAGGGCCCTGCATGGCCACCTGCGCCAACTGCTCTGCTCCCATTTTCTCTACTCTCCGTCAACGTCACCGGAGGAAGAGGCCGGCCGGGGCCCGCCGCGGCCCGCCGCCGCCTCGTCCTTCCGCCGCCCGTGGCCTCGTCCTCCCGCCGCGGCCGCCGTCATCCCGCTGCGGCCTCGTCCTCCTGCCACGGCCGTCGGCGCCATCCCGGCCGCCACGACCTCTCGCATCGCGTCGAGTAGGCACCGCGTGGAGGGCACCACGACCTCCCGCCACGACCGAGCCGGGTGGAGGGCACCGCGTCGCCGGAGCCGGAGTAGGAGCCTGTGGCCGGATGCTGAGAGGAGGGTGGCGCGCCGGACGAGGAGGAGCGCCAGCGGAAGGGAGGGTAAGCGCCAACAAGATCCGGCGTGTGGGGAGGGTAAGTGCAAGATCCGACTGGCAGGGACGGTGGAGGAGGCTGGCGGAAGGTGGAGGACTCCGGTGGCTCGCGGGAAGGAGGCCGGCGGAAGGTGCAAGACGCCGGCGGCTTGCGGGCAGGTGACGGACAAAAGGAGGTGGAGGAGTCCAGCGAGAACAGCAAACCAAACACATCCTCCTTTAGGCCGAGCTAACTAGGGAAGCCAACCAAACAAATGCGTAAGCAGTACATCAGCCTGGGCAAGACTGGGTTGGTCTGGCCTGGCCAGGATCCGGGCTACGTGTGAAAGAGGTACCAAACAGACCCATATAGAGCAGAGAGTGGGTAGATGTTCCCGCTGGCATTGCCATCCCGCCCAACGATGAGACGGAAGAAAAAACAGCCCGTGCTGGCTGCTTTGGGCGTGAAGAAAGAGCAGTGGCTTCGATAACAGGACGGTCGGCAACGAGTGGCCCGTCAGGCCATCCAGTCGCCCCAACCCCCAAATATTGCCTTCATTGAGATTGTCAATTCAACGAACAATTTCCATCTGAAATGCCTCGAACCAATATATATTCTGATCGATGTATATCGAGTACAAAGAATGAACGAATCATCAACAGCACAGCGGCACGTCGTCCTTTGCCTTCATACACATTGCACCGCGTTGGAGTCGCGGGTCACAACAGCGCCGGCGCGCCGGCGACCGCCACCATCTCCTCGCGCCAGTTGATGAGGATGGCGGTGGCGGCGTAGTGCGTGAGCGCGCCGCCGAGCACGAGCACGTGGAAGATCTGGTGGCTGTGCCCGACGCAGTCGAACTTGCCGGGGCTCCACCGCTCCGGCACGCGGGCGACGTAGAACCCGGCGCCGGCGGCGTAGACGAGTCCCATGGCGAGCTCGAGCGCGAGCGCGACGTGGCACTCGCGGTGCGCCCAGTTGAGGCAGAGCGCGTGCAGCGCCGGCAGGACCCCCGAGAGCGCCATGGACACGAAGAGGCCCGCGCGGAGGTGGCGCAGGCGCGGCGACGAGCGCGCGGGCGCCAGGAGGAGCGCCACCACGAGCAGGCCCAGCACGGTGATGGCGGACAGGTAGACGAGCTGGGTGAGCGCGCGGCCCAGGAAGGCGTAGTACACCGGCGGGAAGAAGGAGGCGACGATCATGACGGCGATCCCCGCGTAGTCGAGCTGCCAGAAGAGGCGGCTGAAGCGGCGCGAGTGGCACGCCAGCAGGTGCGCCGCCGCGCTCACCGCCAGGCACGTCATCGCGCCCGCCAAGAACACTGTCCGCGGCCACCTCGCCACCGCGTGGCCGTGGCCATGGCCTCCGATCCTCAGCAAGGTCGACAAGTTCTTGCTCCCCGCCAAGCTCTGTGGAATGATTTAAAAAAAAAAACATTAGAGAAAGCCTCACCAGGTAAGCATCAGCAATCACAGCCAAATTAAACTGCTGTCAAACGCAACAACCAACCAACAGAAGGAATTTTACGAACGATTTAAAAAAAAAATGCTTTCTTGCTCGATCGGCCGGCATCGCCATGTGCAGCAAACGACATGGGTTTTAAATAATAAGACAAAAGGCGGCAGTGCAGACCTGGGATGGGATGCGATGATTCGTTTTCATCAGTTAGCTGGGCTGGGCGTTGAAAGTTTGAACAGAACAGATGGATGAATGAGGTTAGGTGCGGGGAGACGGATTGCTTGATTATACTAGTGGAACTAGAAAGCGGTCCAGCTAGAGATAGAAGACCATTGCACAGCGCAACTGTTTTCCTACCAGATTGTTGAATGTCCTCGCAGACAGAGATAATGGGTGTAATCTGGGACCATGACGAGCACATTTAGAATTATAGTACTTGGCCATGCATTATCAGGCATCGCCACTGAGCTGTTCTTGGCTTGACATCTCACCGGATGCTTCAAAGTTCAAAGTCCTATCCTACCATGCAAGCATGAATGCTATGCAACTGGATTTTTCAGAAAAGAAATGGTAATGTAATGTAACTGGCCCACTGCTGGTTCCAGCGCAGGGTCTTTGAGCCTGATTTCTTTATAAGCATGCATTCTTGTCAGCAGAAGAAAAATGGGCGAGAAAATCTGCAGCCACAGAACAGAGCATGTCCGCCCGCCTCCAACTGTGTGTAGCCTGGCCTGCTTGGCGCCTAGCGTGTGTGGTTTACACAGCTGTTTGTGGATGCGATCTTGACCTACCGAGTGGGCGCTTTGTGCTTGTTTATATACTAGTATATACTACGTACTATAGATTTACTGAAGGAATTGTGGCGAACTGGATGCAGGTAGTATGCATGGGCAACGAAAGATTCTACTTCCTCCGTCCACAAAAGAATGAAATACTGACTTTGTTCTAAGTCAAACTTCCGTAACTTTGATCAAATTTATATCAAAATATATTAAAAGTTATACTACCAAATTAGTATCATTAGATTCGTGTTGAAATGTATTTTCATATCATATATAATTGATATCATAAATGTTATTATATTTCTATATAAATTTGGTCAAATTTGCGATAATTTGACTTAGGACAAACTCAGAATTTCAATCTTTTGTGGACGGAGGGAGTACTACTTACTGCTCAATTAGTGCCTGCTCAGCTAGCTGCCAATGATTTGCACAGCTGGGGAGCGTCAGCTTTGTTATTGGGATATTCGTTCATGGTCGAGACGATCGATGCTCGATCATGGTATTAATGAATAAAAAACGATTTTGTGCGCGCGCAAGTGCAGTGCATAAATGTACATGGAGTCGCACTATTTCTGAGTGCTAAAAAAACGGAGGGAGCAGCGCTGCGGAAAAAGTCGGGGTTTGAAGAAATCGTCGCGCGTGCGTACGTACCGAGTTGTTGGTGGTGGTCTCCCACGACGCGTTGGCTGATGCGAGGACGAGCGTCACGAGCCCCGGGGCGGCGCTGACGCCGGCGGCCGCCGCCGCGCTCCCGGTCTCGTCGGCGACGGCGAGGTAGAGGAAGAGGAGGAAGCCTCCCAGATGGCTGCAAGCAACGCACGCGACGATTCAGACAACGGAGAAGCAGAGAGCGCGCGGGGGAGGAGGTCAGGAGGAGGAGGAGGCCTCGCCGGCGGTGTAGTGTACGTGTAACCCACCTCCAGACGTTGAGCGTCTCGTTGTGCCAGGCGAAGGCGCTGCGCAGCGCGTCGCGGACGGACCACTCGCAGCGGTAGTGCGCGCGGATGAACTCGTTGTCGCGCAGGTAGTCCGGCAGCTCCTCGAACCGCGCCAGCCGCGGCAGCGCCCGCCGCCCCTCCTCCTCCGCCACCTTCTTCCCCGCCGACCCCGCCAGCACCACCGACTCCGCCTCCCGCGACGCCGGCGCGGCGTGCGCGTGGCCGTGGCCGCAGCGCCCCTCGCCGCGCCGCCTCTCGCGCGCGCTCGTCGCCATCGTCATCGTCGTCGTGGCGGTGGTGGTCGCCATGCCGGACTCGTGACCCTGGCGTGCGTGCGGGCGAGTGCGCGCGGAAGCCGAGGTGGAAACTGGCTGCGCTTGTTGACGCTTGTGGTGGTGCGCTAGGCCTCCTTTACAGCTCGGACTCCGATGAGTCATGTAGCATAGTAAGACGGATTTGGATCGGCAAAGGGTTCGGAGCCGGGAGATACGCCTGCCTAAATGCCTTGCGCTGAGGAGCCTCTGACCTGACTTGCGTGCACCCTTGCTTGACAACGGAGCACCTCACGTTTATATCATCGGGCACGCCGACGCCGCCGTGATGGGCGGGCGGCGAGGAGGGTTGGGTTGGGGTTGGGGAGGTTGGCGCGACGGACGGGACGCCGTGGGGGGCCGGCATGTGGCGGCTTGTGTTAATTTGTGCTGCCGCAGAGGAGGTTGCTGGTTCTTGATGGGCATTGACCTTGGACTCCGACTCGAGCTGCTGACTGCTGACACGAGACGTGATGACACGGCTGCTGCGTGCGTCTCTGTGGCCGGCTGGCAACTGGGGGCAATCAGAAAGTTCGAGCCGAGTTCGGAGAGCTCCTGGAGTGGGGCACGAGTTGTTGGAGAGGGAAAGCGGCCGCGAGCGATGCGATGGGGGTTGACCCATGTTGTGGTCTGGAGTTTTGGCCATCGAGTTGGACGGGAATTTTGCGGTTTTCTTTCGAATAGGGTTTACGACTTTTTTTTTTTTTGTGATGAGGTTTTCGTTCCATGGGTCGTGTCGTGGACCTCCGGCCGGGCTGGACAGACAGCGGCCGCCAGTCGAACAACCCTGCGACCGAGGGAGGACACGACGACGCTTTGGCCGCACGGGACGGTGACCGGCCGCAACCGTACGGCGACGTAGTACATGTGAACGAGGCGTGGCTACAAGAGAAGCAGAGTCAGACGAGGACTCGCTCCGGACGCCGGGCGCCGCCGCCGCCGGAACGTGTCTTGCAGGCGCCGGTGCACGATCCGTCGGCCGAGGCAAGGCCGCACCCGCACACGTGGTGCACCGGTGGAGCGGACGAACGTCTGCGAGCGAGCACGCATCATTAGCTCGTGCAGATTTATGTACATGATGTGCACGTGTCCAACACCGAGTACCAAACTGCAAGGTTAGCACGGGCAAGCACTTTGTAGACGACGTACGCAGTGTAACACGTTATTTCAGCGCCAAGCTAATAATCCTTGATATCGCCGGATTTTCGTATGTATTCGGATAGAGAAGCGTTTTTTTCTTCGTCTTTTTTCTATTTTCATAGACGGCACCATTTGCTTGGGATCGGAAGGCTTAGTTGTTGTCATTGTTGTTTTCTAGGTGGCACCAAAATTCGATTGGAATTCGTTGGAATTCAATGGAAAAGATGAGCACGGTACCCCTCCGTTGTAGAAAAAAATTATTTTTTTTTCTCTCAATCTCATTTTTTTAAAGTTTAATCAAATGTATATAAAAAATATATCGACGCTCATGACACCAAATAGGTGTATTTTTTGTGAAAATATATGAATATGACGATGCTCATCAAGTGTCGTAAGTAATGACATGTTTTAAAATAAATTTGACCAAATATTATAAATTTTAATCTACGCTATAAAAGAGCGAGTTTTCTAAAAATATTTTTTACCTACAAAGCATAGGTATACCCCTCACGCCGACCCCACTGCGCAGTTTGAAAAAGGTTTGAAAGGGATGAAAAGACCCAAAACCCATAGATGCAAAATATTTCATCTATTTTTTTTATTTCTTACCTTATTTTATACCCATACCCACGTGTTACTTTTCTTCTCTTGGTTTTAATGAGAAATAAATGATGCTAATCAATCAGGACTCCTTACTTTTAATTTTATTTTTCTTTTTTTCTTTTCTATTGTCTGTTTAATTATCTCACAACACGTGCATATTGCACGTATCTATGCTAGTTAAGGATAAAACTAGAATGACCTTTTTAGACGGGGAAGCGTATATGTGCCGACGTTTAGGATCACCGGACGCGCTTAGACTAATGTCACCAGCCCGCCATTCCATCGTATATATTTCAAACTCCACACTATCTACCTACCGTGTCTAAACAATGTTTTACATGCTGATATGCTTGCTCTAGTACCTTAACCTAAGGCACAATTATTATACAACTGCAACTGCAACGCCCCACACTGTAGGAATTGGGATCGCGACCGAGGGCACGACGACGCTTTTGGCCGCACGGACGGTGACCGGCCGCAACCGTACGGCGACGTAGTACATGTGAACGAGGAGAGGTGTGGCGTGGCGTGGCGTGGTGGCTTCAAGAGAAGCAGCGTCATGGCGGACGAGGACCCGGCCCGCCGCCGCCGGAACGTGGCCGGCAGGCTCTGGTGATGCGCGATGCGTCGAGGCAAGGCCGCACCCGCACACGTGGACGGTGGACTGGTGGAGCGGATCACCGGACGAACGTCTGCGAGCGAGCACACGCATCAGCTCGTGCAAATTGATGTGCATTATGTGCACGTGTCCAACGCCGCCGAGTACCAAACTGCAAGGTTAGCACGGGAGACGACGTACGCAGCGTATTGTTCTTTTCCTGTTTTCCTAGACGGCACCAAAATTCGATGGGAGCGTGTTGAAACTCGATGAAAAAGATGAGCACGATACTCCCTCCTTCCTAGAACAAAATCACTTCGGGAATGCTACGGTCCGGCTGTCCGGTGGGAAAAAAGACCGGACGCCCTCTTCAAATGTTGCGGTAGTTTTTTGAAGTTATTGCAGTAGTTATGTTAAGATGTTTTAACTGTATTTCCTAAATGTTTCATCTGATTTTTTTAATTCTTTTTACCGGATCTGTGGGCCCAAATTTTTTATTCGATCCAGTTAATTCATACCTACCGATGTTGCAAAAGTGTAATTTTAATGTTTCATCAGTTGTTTCATTGATGTTTTAGCATTTATTTTCTCATGTTTCACGCACAGCTCGACGCGTCGTGTCTGGATTTTTTTTTTCCAAATATCGATGTTGCAATAGTGCAATTTTTAATGTTTCATTGGTTTTTCATCGATGTTGCGATAGTTCATTTCTAATGTTTCATTCGGCGTCCGATGAGAACTCCCATTGGACGTCCAGGTGCTAGCATTCTCGAAATAACTTTGGTTTTGTTCTAAATCGATTTTTTAAAATTTGATCAAATTTGTATAGAAAAGGCATCAACGCTCATGACACCAAATAGGTGTATTGTGAAATTATGTCTTGAAGAATCTGACGAGACTCATCGAGTGTCATAAGTAATGACATGTTTTAAAATAAATTTGAGCGAATATTAGAATGTTGGACAATGACTTTTTTTACACTGGGAAGCATATATGTGTCGACGTTTAGGATCACGCAATATGCTTATCAATACGCCTAGGTTGTGTGTAGCAGAATGACAAAAAACAGAATTCGTTATGTAGCAACATTGTACATAAGTAGAGTTTGAATTTGGTCCGTACTTTAGTCTCGTCTCGCTGCTTCAAAACAGAGTAGTTCCCTCGCTAGATACTTGGTTCAGGTGTGAGGCGCGCGTAAGCATTTCTGCTCACAGCCAGCGAGCAGCCCAAGAGTCGCTGGCCTGCTCTGTAGCTAGATGGACTTTGGAGTCCAAGAGCCCAGCGATCGATCGAGCGGTCCATGACAACCATGCCATGGGCAGCAGCCCAGTCGCTGGCCCGCTTTGTAGGTCGACAGTCGACACATCTTCCTACGCCGCGCCGCGCGCTTTGCCTTTGCTCAATTTCCCTTTTCGCTGCTCACGCCGTTCATTGCGCGCGGCAGGCGGGGTTTGTCTGGCGCCAACCGAGAACGCACGGACGGAGCCCCGGCGGTGACAACTGACGCCAGGCGCTGGTCACCCGATCGACGTCTGGTCTGGAGACGGCGGCACGGGGGAGAAGCGTAGTAGGACTATGCACATTGAAAAAACACTCCCATTCTCGTGCAGTCGTGCTGCATTTGACCTGACATTATCAAATTTTGGTAAGAAGAATTATATTTGCATCCCAAGTTTCAGAGAGCATGACATGATCAAGTGTTTTGTAGGATCAAGGATCTGGCAAAAAATAGTATAGTGCGAGTATATAATGCATAAGCAACGGCAGAAAACATCATATTACTCTAGTTTTTATATATATATATAGGGATATAACATAGGAGTAGTTGAGTTGATTCACACAGTGCTGATCTGCATACGGACGATCCGAATGTCATTGTACATGTTCACACAGAAACTACAAGGCATTGTCATGTTCTAGATCTAGTCCCAGCGAGCGATGTTAACCGCGCTGGCACTTAGCAGTGGCACCGCTACCTGTTGCGGATGACATTTGCCACGCCGGGTTTGCTAGCGACGAGCTTCGCCTCCTCATTCGTGAGGAGCGCGGCGAAGCCGTGGAGCATGGCGTATGAATAGAGAAGCCACAGCCGCCCATGTCGTATCATCTTGCTAGGCATGCAGGAATGACTCATGCGGTCGTGCCAGGCGCAGCGGGCGGCGTCGTCCATGCCGTCGACACCAGCGTGACGTCCTTCCGGTGAGAGGGGCTCTAGACCGGGACGACAGGGTAACGTCTGGCATGCGGCAGCGGTGGAGAGGCTGGTGATCATCACAAGCATAAGCAAGGTTAAGGCAAAGTGGCTAACGACAGCCATGGCGTGCCGAGCGAGCGAGGGCAAAGGATAGCGACGGATTGAGATTTTTTACACAAAGTTGCAAAACCCTAGAGCGGGCTGGGCTCTGGATGGATGTCACGTGTTAGGTTCTTAGCCGTTGGATGCGGGTGGGCGAGCAAGCTACGAGTGAACTTGCTGCTAGGGTAGTTCAGATCGCGTTCCCGAGATCCGAGCAGTTCCAGATGTCGATGCGGGCGATTGCGCAAAGTGCATCCTTGCCAAGTATGGAACACACGTACTCGGTGTAGTCTTCTACCTTGATGTCATACAAGCCTTGGATCAAGCGCCCTGTTCAAGTTCACATGAAGTGCGCCCGTGGTGTAGATGCTAGACGTTAGAATGTGCTTGTCGCATTGCAGAGATTGTGTTGGAGATGACGTCTGCCGTGGTCATCAAGGCTGACTTTATGGCCGCGGGGGACCAGTCAGGACAGAGATTTTAGAACACAGCGCACACCATCATCAGGGCATACGCCATGCCGGGGGCTATCACCTCGGGCTTCGCGATCCCGGGGCTGAGGAGGCTAGGCCCTCGATCTGAGAAGTGCGCCACCAAGCTCTGGTGAGAAACCGATCACAGTCCCCACAGGGTGCATGCTTGCAATCACCGATCCCTCCATGGCGTAGTGCTTGAGCCACTTGCCATCGTCATAGTTGTCGAGACGGAATGTGTGTTCCTCGACCTTTCTTCTGATGACTATGACACCTTTGATAGGTGTTGATCTAGAATAAAATTTGAATAAAGACATAGCTTAAAAATAATTAAATATAATAGCTTAAACATGGTACGATGAGTTATTATTATTTAACCTTAGGGTCGGAAATTTGTGTGGGGGTGGGGGACCTAAGCCCCACTCACGCTCTAACTTAGTCCGCCCCTGGTGCCATTTTGCCACATCTTTTGAACCTCTTCACCAGTGGCCATACCATTATTATTAGAGAAAAGCTAAAAGTCAACCGTGTGTTTGGATCTATTTCGTCACGCGCCTCAGCGACCGTTGGATCTCGCGCTCCTGCCGTCGGATGCAAAGCCAGCTACCAGAGGCGGTGTGTGTTCTTCGACATGTGGGCCTAAATTTGTCAGTGACTCTTTTGGATTTTTTTTTATTTTTTAACTGGGCGCCAGAAGCCGTGTCATTTGTTATCGGGTCTCAGGAGCTATTCGTCTTCTCAGAGACGACGGCGACGAGGCGAACGAGATCCAGGCGCTGCAGGTATGTCAACCACCTGGTCTGTGTTGGGGATTTTTGTCTGGCGTTACGGGGCAGCGTCTGCATCTGCGGTTGAGTGGACATTTTAGGGTTTCGGGGGCAAGTTTGAGGGAGCAAAGGTGTATTCGCTGTATTTTTCTCCTCTGCTCGTCATCGTTTTTGGTTTCATTGCTGAACGCTTGTATGATTTTGGGCTAGACGAGATCAGAACATGTAGAATCAAGTTTATGCGATGAGCTCGGGGGGTGATTTTTGAAATTTTTGGGGGAAGATGGCATTGAGAGTACAGTGGAGAAATTGCAGAGCGTAGATGCGAGTTCGCACCGAACTAGCCTGTGCTCTGAGTTTCATAGCTTGGGTTCAATAGGTGTATTTTGTTGTTGTTTCAGTTGAGATTTAGTGTTTTTTTTGGTGGTGTTATGCTCAGCGTGTGCATCTGTGCGTTTCAGTTGAGATTTTAGGTTTTGGGGAGAAGGGGGGGGGGGGGGAGCAAAAGGTGTATTCTCACTACTGATTTGCTTATCTGCTGCCGTCGTTTTTTGGGATTTTTTTGAAGATGGGGGAGGGTTTGTATAATTTTCAGTGGAGACGAGCTCATAATAGATGCGGAATTGAAGATTATTTCAATGACTTTGTGGTGATTTTTAAAATTTATGGTGGGAACATATGGCAGCGAGAGCACAGTGGAGAAATTGCAGAGTGTATATGTGAGTTGCACTGGCTAGTATCTCATTGAGTTCAACAGGATTCAGCTTCAGATTGGTTAGGCTCATCCACGAATTTGAAACTTAGTGTCGATTTCACGCTGGTAATTTGTTGGGGAAACATGTCAAGGGTGGGGTAGAGTGTGTGCAAATGGGTTTGAGAGCAGATTGAGGAATGGGAAAATAGTAGAGCATAGATATGAATTCATTCCACGTTTAACATGCTGCAAAATATAGTACAGCGTGTTAATGGTTTTAACCTGTGGTGTTGTGTGCAGTCTGATATGTACTACAGATTGTTAATGTTCACTTAATTGGTTGTGACTCCTTTCAGGTCTAGTTTCCCCTCTCATGGTTCCAGTTTTAATATGTGTATGTTGTTTAAAGGATTTGCAAATGTGTTGTATATTTTAAGGAATTTGATGGGCCATTTTTATTGCAATAAATATGGGCATACAGTTTCTCCTATTTATTTATATATTCTTTTTTTTACGCAGGTGTGTTTTTTGTCCCAGATGGGTCGAGAGAGGACAGGCCCCTCAAATGGCTTAGCTGAATATCAAGATGCCGAAGGTGATTGTTTGAAAGATATGGAAAATCAAGGGGGATGCTCTAAGGATAATGATATGTTGAGATCAGATTTATCAAGAAGCAGTGAATCTGATGTGAGTGATTCTTTTTTACATCGATTCCTATCACTGATAAAGTCCTATATTTATCTTGCATCTTTTTTTTTGTCACCCATTATGTGTTTTATACATGTTCTTCTTAACCTGTTGTCTTTCAGTCTAGTAGCAGTAGTGATGGGGATACAGATATGGAGGAGTTGTATGCTCGGGAGGTATGTAAAGGATGACCAAATCTCATAGGCTCAGTTTTAATTGACACCCCCCCTGCGGTGAACCATGGTGTTATGTATTTTTCCTCATACTCTATATATTTATCCTTTTTTGTATTTTTTCAGTGTGCTAAGTTGAAGGCTCTGAAGCACAAGATCAAAAAGTCACTTAAAACCAATGTAAGGGGGTTTTTCAGCAGCATTTTACCTGTTTTTGCAACAGCACATATTTTTCCATATTCCTTTTTTTTTTCACTGAAGTATCTGTATCATAACAGGCTCACCATGAGAATTTTGCAAAGTATTCAAAAGATGCTTTCACAAGATTCTCTGTTAAGTTGTACTCTTCTGTCCTTGCTGCGCTCAATGAACATCAGAAATCAATTATCTCAAGATATGGGTTTGGATTTTTGCTACTATTCCAGAAATGCATTGTCCCTAACAAATTTGCTAAGTGGCTTGCACGCCATGTGGATTGCAAGTTGTCCCAGATTATTGTTAATGGAAATGCTGTACCACTTACCCCTGAGTCAGTACACCTTGTATTGGGTTTGCCGATTGGTGGCAATACATTCCCACCCATTTCCACTTCTAATGCTGTCAAGTTTAAGATTCTATCGATGTTTGGCAAGAGTTACATGCCTCAAGTGCATTTCTTCTCCAACAAGCTGATAAACAAGGACCCCATGTCTGATGAGGAGACATTTATATGCTTCATGCTTGTTGCTCTAAATAGTTTTCTGTGTCCAAATTCATCCCTTACACCAAGTTCAGCTTATCTTGGTGCTTTTGATGAGATTGAAAAAGTGAAGGATTTCAACTGGTCAAAGCTTCTATTGGATTGGTTGCTAGATAAAGTTAATGATTTTACCAGAAGCACCAAGGGTTCAAGGACTCTCGGTGGTTGCTTGTACTATCTTGCTGTAAGTTTGTTTGTTTTTGATAACTTACGTTATATTCATATGCTTCTTTTTATATTTTGTCCACCCAAATCTGGGTTGTCTGCTCCCCCTATATGCATTATATATGTGTGTACTGTTATTTTAGGTGTTCTAATGCTTCTTTATTATTTTTTACAGGTAGTTTATCTTGATTCTATTGATTTTGGGGACCAGCAAGTGCTTGGTGGGATGCCACGGATTGCAGTTTGGAAGGATGATATGATCAAATCTTATTCTGAACTTGACAGTACATGACCACGGCAATATGGACATAGGCAGCTCCTTTGCCCTACAAAAACATGCTATGCTAAGGTATTTTTTCATCTGTTATAAAATTGTTTTTGGGTTTCTCTTTTACATTTATCATGTATCATCTTTTCTCATATTGTTCTCTATTTTTTGTTTTGCTTTTCTGACGAATAGCAGGTACTACGAACAAGTAATGCTGCATCATCTCCTGCACTCGACTCTCAATTCAAGTTGAAGCTTGATGAATGTTGCGGGGGCCAGCTGCCAGAATGCCTGAAAAACGATATATTGATGCTGATTAACAAATTCATGCAGACATCATTGCGTTCTGCCAATCTGGAGCTTACCTCCATAGGAGATGTGCATGATGACATGAAATCTACTGTATCAAGAATCCTGAATCAGTTACGGAATGTTGATAGTGCTATTCAGGTGTTGGTGCTAGAAGTTTTGAAACTAGTTTATGGAGTCAATATGCATGCTGGTACAAAGGATATTCCTGCACATGAGGCACATGTGAACACACCTGCTTGTGAGGTCAGCATTGATGTGCTCAACCATTTAAATGCATATTTCATACTCACATAGACTGCTCCCTCGTTAAACCAGTATATGTATTTTTTTGTCTGCATAGGAATATTTCACTGAAGCCACTGTAAATAGGAGGCACGGTCAGAATAGCATAACAAAAGATGGTGAGAATTTTTTTTTTAAACTGACATCATCCATCCAAGTGTTGTGTTTTTTGTGCCTCTTTAATTCTTTTTTTTTTCTAATATAGTGCAACCGATCTTTTCAGTTCCAAACGCTTCAACATTTGTGACTCCACAGGCTCTTCACACTCTTTCACCTAGGCTGCCAAATTGCGGTGAGCTCAAATTATTTTCAGATCTTCGCTTTTTTTACATTTTTGTGTTTTGACAATACATTTTCCATGGAAGTTGTCTGTTGTATTCTTTTTCTCACCTTCTGCATGTGCATTGTTTGTATGCTCATTTCTATATATTATTAATTATTAATCTTTATTTTTACTAGCATCCATGAACAGATGAAGGCAAGATCTGAACTTTGCCGCAATTATATTACTGAAACACATATTTCATCTTTGAGAGACCCCAGCTGTATCACTAGTGATGATGAAGGTAGTCGACCATCTAAGAAGGCTAGGTCTTCTACCCCAACAAGAAGGGTAGGCACATCTAGTGATATCATATATCTTGACAACGAAAACAGTTTTGTACCTGATTCAGCTACGCCATCTGTTGAACAGAGTATACCCAGATACTGCTCTCAAAAGGTAAAAGTTTGTTATTTCTTTTTTTCTAATCACGACTTTATTTAATATGTAGGTTCTAATTAGTGCACATCTTTTGCAATTTTGATCAGTTTTATTCATATTATGCACGGAGGGATGAAGCATCAGCTCGGTGTTCTGTTCGCAATCCTTTGGTAATTCTTTAGAACATTTTTTGAATACTTTACAACATATTATACTATGTCACACAGTTATACAAATACTTTTTTCCCAAGCCTTTTTTGTTCTTACGATATGATTCTTTTATTTTTTTTGCAAAATTTCTTTGCTGTGCAGACTCCAATTCATTTGGATAATCTTGAAGTATCTAGTGAAAGCTCCCAAAGAATTACCCCAAGGTTGACCAAGACCAACAACAGTTTGCCCTGGAAACGGTTCAGTAATGATGACATTCACATGCCTACAACAGATGAAGTATTGTTGTTTTTTGTTCTTTTTTACCTTGAAGTATCTTTTTGCTAAGTCTTTTTTTGATCATTTGTTTCTTTTTTTTATATTAACATTTTTTCTTGTAAACAAACTTTCTTGATTTTTTCAGCGCTCTGCTGAAGTTGAAATTATTGGTGAAAAGAGATTGCAATCAAGAATTCTTGACAAGACAAAGAAGCTTGATATGGCCTACAACTTGAATATGATTGCCAATGAAACAAGGAATAAGAACACTGAGACTGATCTGCCCCAGGGGATTGCATATACTCATGTTTCCCCTCAAGGCATAAATCCATTCCAAGGAGATGGTGATGCTAGGCGAGAGAATTCTTCATCAGGTGGAAAGCTAGGACATTATGGTCCGAGGAGGATGTTGAAACCAACTATAGTTATGGGCAATTCATATGAAAATATGAGGACTTCATGGCATGTCACATCTTCTGAGTATGATAACTATGAAGCTATGTGCGAGCTCGCTTCATCCAAGTTTAGCAAGTAAATATTTTCTTTTTTCTCCATATTCTTTAAGACTCTTTTTTTTGCTCTACGTTTATGATTCTGACGATTTTTTCCTATTTTTTGTGTGCATCAAGTGAGAATGCTGTTGATCTCGGGGAGTGCACTGCACGTTCTGGTCTCTTGGGCAATCCCTTAGGCCCCGAGGTTTTGTTAATAATTTTGTAGTAGCAGTTTTCTGTCGCCACCTTTTTCTGAAACCTGATGGTCATCCAGGAGTATCAAAGAACCATTACTTCTTTCCTAGTATATCTGTATGGATACCTTCTTTTTTCTGTTTTTTAATATTAGATTCAAGTGCAAGTGTTTTTCTAAGGCATTTTTGTGTGTTTTCTGTGGTGCCTTACCTCTTTTATGTCAGGAGAACTTATTAAAAGATGTTGAAGGAGCTGATGAAAAAGTCTTAATGAATGCATTTACCAGGTCGACAAAAGCAAGACCACTTCCATCATCGAATTTGGTAGAACAATGAAAATAATTTACTTTGTTTTGATGTTCATAGTTATACATTTTTTGGTGTGTTAGATAGACCTATATTTAATCTGTGTTTTTTTTTCTTTTTTTGTCCTGTGATTAAATTTACAGCTTTTCTTCCCAACATGCTATGAAAGCCACTGGTTTGTTTTTGTTGTTCACATAAAGGATCAGTGTTTTGTTTTTCTAGACTCTCACTACACTTCAAAAGATGAGTTCCATATTCATGTCAGGGAAATGATGGTAAGGTCTTTCCCTCGTTATACTTAGCATCCATTTTTTTTCCTTCTATTTTATATGTTTTTAATTTCCAGCATATTTATCAATGTGCATCATTATAGGAAATTTATTCTCTCTCTCAAGTATCTCATGCCTTGCACAGGTACCATCTTTTGCATTTCACTGGAACAAGTATATTAAACCGGAGAAGCCATTTGAAGAGTTTGACATTTTGTATCCTGATATGTTGCACCAAGCATGGTCCAGATAAGATGTTAGCATTCTGCATGGATCCCATATATATATATATTTGCTCCCTTCATTGAAACCTATTTTCATGGGGTTTTATATTTTTTTCACTTGAGTTTTGAAATCATATTGCATTTTTTGCGCAGGTACGACTCTGGTATATATGCAATGATGGCTCTCCAGTATTGGACTTCCCCGCGCACTATGCTATCAACCATTTTTGAGCCAAAAGATGCACTGAAAATCAGAGCCAAGATTGCAAATGATCTGGTTTTCGCGCCAAGAAATACTGAGAGAAAGGATTTGATCACTTCGTACCATACACAAGTAAGTTCGTTGTGTTATATTATATATGAGTTCATTTTCCATTTTTATTTCTATTATTTTGAATTTGATTCATTTTCGACTTTCCATGTCTTTTTTCCATAGCAAGAATAATAATCAAGTTGCAAGCTGTCGAAGCAAGAAAGACGATATTTGTTCGCATTTACCAAAGAGAAACATTCTGTAATAGGGATAGTGATATTATCGTTTTATTTTCTAGAATGTACTGAAATCTTTTTCTGTTACGCAGCACGCATACGAAAGACATACATCTCCATATTACAGTCACTGGTACATGAATATATCACCATATTAAAAAAGTATTATATAGATATCTTTGATGTTTGCATCGTCTGCCTTTTTGAACCACCTCATTTTTTTTTTGTTGCGACATTCCTCCTGTCACTCTTGCAGTCCACTTGATGCACATGTTGTTCTCTTCGTTTTAGCTGGATTTGGACCAGTGCCTGCAAAATATTTCAATTTTCTTAAAATGCATTTCTTTTCTGTAAATACTCATGTTTTATGTGCATCACAGTAGTACATCATTTTGTTTTAGCAATGAGTTTCATAAATCATACCTTCTATTTCTTTCTTGTTTGCAGTTTTCTTCTTCTTTTTTGCAGTCTGTTCCCTTATCTGCTCAATCATTGTTTTCAGCCTTTTTGCTTTTCGCGGCCTGCCAGTCTGTTTGAGTTTAATCGGATCACTGACCTCCACTTGATTTCCTCCAGTTTGCAAGGCATTTGCAGGTACACAACCACTGCCATGGCCATGGCTGTTTGCCTCCTGGGTATTGTTCATCCTTTGCCCAGACAACAGACGGTCAACTTGGATGTTCAACTCCTTAAATTTTAACAGGAGGTAAAGCATTGACTCCTCCGTTGCTGCTGCTTTAGAGTTAAGAGGTGCAGATTCCCTAGATAGCACATTGAATCGTAGCAAAGAGGCACCTCTTTCTTCAGGGTTTTTGTGATGCCCCTGGCATCTCAGAAGCCGTACACACAATTATACGTAAACTAATGATGAATTAAGACTAAATCATGCTTAAGAGAGTAATGAGGAATTGGTAGATAAACCACTAAGTCAAAATTTCTCAAATCTGAAATTTTAGCTCATCCCCAAATTGATTCTGAAATTTCTTTTGATTGGACTATACAACTCAAGAATTTTCTTTTGTATGAAATGGAATTGAACTCATCACCTTTCAAATGCATCTATTGTGGATGTATTTGGACTTCATTTGATATTTCAAAAGATGAAAACAAGAAAAGCTTTACTTAGAGTGAATCTGCTGTTTTACCAAAATCCTAAACAAGATTAGGGTTGTATTTAAAAATATGTTGTGATTTAGAGGAGGATCATATTAACAAAGTTGTAGGTAATGATCCAGGAAACAACTTTGTCAATATGAGTCTGGTCATAATATGAATTCAAATTGGTCTTTTCAACCAAATTTTGTCAGCCCAGAAACACACCCCTACTGTGTCCAGTTTGGTAATTTGAGATTTTCTTACCCATAGAGTCATTTTCATGACCTGCCCTAATGAAATGAAATATAGTTTAGAAAGTACCAAACAAATTTGTCAAAAGGAGCAAGTGGAGTTGAGGCCTATAACTAGGGTATTTCCGCCCCCCCCAAGCAGATGACCTACCCTGTCCCTACCTATGGCTGCTGCATAAATTCAAACAAATTTCATATTTGCCGGCCGAATTTGAATATGAGCCAATTGACAAACTTGTAGAGCTCTGAGAGTACAACAATTCATCCAATTACCACTTTCCCAAATTCGGTCTCTAAATAGGTCAAAATTGCAATTTACAGGAAGGGAGAAAACACAAATAAAGTGGATCTTTCTCTGAGTCACTGACCGGTGGGGCCCACCCGTCAGGGTCGCCTTCCACCTCGGTACGACGGCCGCCACGGGGACGCCGGCGTACAGCGACGTACGCCGCGCCGCGGATCGACGTCCCCACCTCGCCCGGCCGCGTCCTTGAACAGAGAGCGCCTCCCTCCCTCAGTTTCCCTTCCTCCCTTCGATCTTCCTCGTCTCCCTGCCTCGCGCACAAGCCGCGGCCGCCGTGAACGCCGCCATGGCCGCCGGGCGTCGACCTCGCACCACTGCCTCCTCGGGTCCCTTCCCGTGACGACGCCGTGCGCCCCACACTCGCGCGTTGCTCCTCCACCAAATCCCCGAAGCCTCGGCCTCCATTAGTTCCTCCTACGCCCTCTTCGCTCGCACGCCGTGGCCGCTCGCCATGGCCAAGCGTGCGGCGAGCTCGTGTCCTGACCGTCTCCGACCCCCTCCCTCCATGCCTTCACCGTCACCACGCTCGCCCCAAGCCCCTCCATCGATCTCACAAGCTCTAGGCCACCGCCGTCGCCTCTAGCCCCCTCCCGACGGTGACACCACCATGGCCACCATGCTCACCCCGGCCTGACCGTGGAGAGCCCTCTCCGGGCCGTCCCCGTGCCATCAGATCGCCACCGCCGAGCTCGCCTCGGCCGCGCGCAGCTCGAGCGCCCCTCGGCTCCGTCAATCAACGCCCCAATCGCCGGATCGAGGCCGCACCGCCGCGCCGTGGCCGCCTCCGGTTCACCCCTCTGCGCCGCCCGTACACTCCTCCCCACGCGACTAGACCTAGGGGAATCAAATCCCCGGGGTCGAGGCCCCCTTCCGCCGCCGCCTCGGCTCCAAGCCCGCGGTTCCTCGCGCGTCGCCGCGCGCGGGAACGCCGCCGCGCCGTACGGTTCCACCCCGACGCGAGGAAGAAGAAGAGAAATGTTGATTTGCGATTTAGCCCCTGCAGTTTTGTGTAATTATATTTAAGTCCATGCGCTGTGCAGTGAGTCTTGCGAATCTTTAGATCTAACCCCTAGAAGCTATAGTTAATTATGTATCGGTCCTCGACGGTGTAGATTTATGATTTAAACACATTTTTCCCTCGGTTAAACTTTAGAAAATCGTAGTAAATCACAGAAAAATCCAAAATGGGTAAACTCAGTTGCGTTAGACTCCTCTTAAGTAGATCTACATGATTGGTATGATGTGGTTGTGTGAAAAGACATTTATACCCTTGGTTTTGTTGTATGCATGTTAAAGCAAAATAATTACCAAAAGTGATGCAAATGGACTCCAAATGTTGTGAAACTTGGACAGTGGCTTTAGTGTGATATTTAGGCACTGTCTGAATTTTTGTAGCCCTAGAACTTGCTGTTATTTACTCTTTTGCCCTTATACAGGTGTTATGAGCAATTATTCAACCTAGAAATTGGAGGCTATACAAAATGTGCATAAAATGGATCTTTGGTATTTTCATACACTTTGGATAGTATAAGTAACCCAACTATGAACTATGAGCCCCTGCATGTTAGGTTTGGAAGGGGATTTAGAAAGGACAAATATTGACTTGTATAAATAGACAAATGGAAAATGTGGCACAAATAAACCCCTAAAATGATGGGGTCTTGTTTTAGTCTTTATAAGGTGTAGTGGTACTGTGTAAGTGAAATGTGGGCTATAGCCTAAGTAGTTTGCCTCTTGTTCCACCATTTCATGTATAAATTGATCATTTATGCAACTAGGAAAATGATGCCCATACAATGTATGCTTAGAGTGACAGGCCTCTATTTTCCCTATGCCTTGCATGGTATGGGAAGCTCACTGGTAAAAATTTAGGGTGTGCATGTTAGGTTTGGTCACTGTTTTGAAATTAACAAAATGTTACTTGCTAAACCTGATAAATGGAAAAAGTGACCTTTGGGTGTATAAGAAAATTTTTAGGAAAATTCTAGTGTGTTGATAGCATGATATGGAGTCCAGAAAATATATGTTTGAACTAGGTCCATTGAGGTACTCCGTGTTTAGGTAGTTTATCGATCACCTTTTCGCCGGTTCATGGAATGGATATTCATATGTGTGTTTCGTGTTAAAGCATCTCATTTCTTGCATCATCCCGCGTATGATTCATATAGCGATGCTCATTGCAGATACGTAATCCAGAAACGAGCACGTGGAACTACCTCAACCAACGGTGATCCAAAAGACCAACTAAGACCCACTCACGACCTGGAGGACCCATCAGTCGTGTTTGGACGGAGGAGTTGTCCAAGGGATCAAGGGGTTGCCTGGGGCAAAGCCTCACAACCCGGCAAACTAACAGTAGCTTAGTTTGATGGTTTATTAAAGTGAATCAAGGTAGGCAGGACCATGCAAATCCCAGCAAACAAATCATTTTGAGTTACGCATATGCATTAGGATTGATTGAAACCAATTGCATTAGACTTTCCGGCCGCCCTGGCCCTAGCACCTATACTTAGGGTTCGTAGGACGGGTGCCTAGAATGGTTAGGCGCGAGTAGACACGAGTGAGCACTGTCACTCGTCTCGTAGGGTTTACTTTCGAATGATGAATCTTCATTACTATGAATTTATTATTGCTATGTTATGCTTTCAATTGAGACCGGGCGGAGATATGGGATTACTATGTTGAAAAATGATGTGATGGTATGGTGGACTCCGCCCGAGTCGCATAAGGCCCGTTCGCTGTTCACCTGCTGATCGGCATAACATTGCTAGAATGCTTATCCGGGAAATGGGACCGGTGAAACCTTACCTGTGCCATCCAAAGAACAGAAACACGTTCCTACCCACTGGTTGAGAGGAAGGTGGCCCGGGGGAGCTTGGTACTCATGACGGGGAGACCGAGATGTCGGCAGGCTCGTCATGGGGGCACAACCCGGGAGTCAGGCGGGAGTGAATCGAACTTGGGATGGGATAAGTGGAGGAGGGGGACTATATGTGGGAAAGCCGTCGTGTGAGTAAGCATATGGGCCCCTGGCATTTTCTAGTTATTCCTAGGAATATAAAAATCGATTCGAATCGCTGATGCTCACCAGGTGTGAGAATGCCAATATCGCACACGGGCAACGTAGAACTGTTTGAGGCATGATGTTTTATGGAATTGATGATTTGCTACTACACATTGGATATACCTGTTTTACTTCATGCAAATTACTTACTTTATATTACCAATGAGATTCAGGATAAGGACTAGCGGCTGTCAAATCCCGCTATAGTACGACACTAAACCATAGTGGATAATCATGATTAAAGGATAGCGACTGTCAAATCCTGCTATCCTATAACAACATTTTACAGTTTAAAATCAATGACTAAGGACCTACTTGCTAGTAAGCTGAGCCTTGCGTCAGCCGTAAACCCCGTCCATTAAGTCCTACTGAGTAATTAGTACTCAGGGTTTGCCCCCACTTTTGGCTCACAGGTACTGGTGGCTTTTGGATAGCTGCTTGGAGAAGGGTAGAACCGGTGGGCTCGGTGCTACTCGCCTCGTTCGTCTGTATGAAGACTTCTTAGGTACTTGGTTTCCGCTGCGAGATGTTTTGAAAACGCTTCCGCATTATATATATTTTGGACATGTATTTGACTATATACATTCTCGGTTTGTAACTAAGTCTATCTATTCTATATTTCAACTGCCTGTGATGATGTAACTGTTGTGGCTCCATCGCGAGTCGGATGTGTGTGATGTCGGTTCCTCTGGGATTTGGTGCAAATCGAGAGCCGAGGGCTTCTCAACGGACGACCGGGTTTAGTACGGTCTAAGTACACTGTAAGCTAATGGTGACAGGTGTACTTAGCCCGTATTAAATCGGCGGTTCCGCCACAGTTTTGCTTTGATGGCACCTGAATTTTCATCTCTTTCTTTCTCCATCTGTCTATTATGTACTTTTCTGGGATTTTACTGATATTTTTTTCAATCATTATTTCTAGTATATGAGAGCACAATATCCCATCTTTGCTGAACTTTCCACATATGCAGTTGAATTCCTCCCTCCCTTCTATCAGGTCAGCTGACACCAAATAGTAGCGCATTCTATACACCTTACGCACTTGGTTTTGCCTTGGCTAGACTTTAAATTCCATGTTTGGAACCATTTCATAACATGCCAAAGTGGCTGTATCTTGCAGCTGCACCTGAAATTTCTTAAAAATGTTTCTATTGTACATGTGTTGTGCTTGCTCCTTTATCTTATAGCCAAATAGTAGATCTTTGCACTGTTTTTGCCTGCTCTTGGTGTCTTCCTCAACCTCTGTTCTGTCAATGGTGTCCATGATTCTCTGGTACTCTTTCATGAAACTTACCATGCTGTATGTGGGCCCGACATTGTCTTTAAACCTTGCATTTGTAGTTTCACTCCTTGTTGTTGTATGTAGAAATGGGAAGAAGTCATTCTTGTAGTATACAGGGATGAATTGTTCTCTTGTCTCCCACATTCTGGTGAAATAGTTGTTGTTCTCTAGGCCATAGTCTGCAATCATCTTGGTCCAAAGGCATTCAAACTCTTCTTTTGTGAGGCTGTTATTGACTGTATCTTCAAATTCTTCCATCAAGCCTTCATTACTTGCAAACACATTCCCATTTTTACTATAGCACTTGTTCTTTATGTGGAAGAAGCAGTTTCTATGTACTGTGTCAGGAAAGACCAGTTTAATTGCTGCCCTCATTGCATTATCCTGATCAGTAATGATTGTTTTGGGATGTTTGCCACCCATCGCCTCTAGAAAAGCCTCAAAAACCCACTTGAATGTCCCCAATGTCTGATCATGCAGGAATGCACATCCAAAGACGCATGTTTGAGCATGTCCAGTAACACCAACAAATGGTGCGAATGGCAGATTGTACCGGTTAGTCATGTGTGTTGTGTCGAAACTAACGAAATCACCATATTCTGCATAGTATTTCATAGCTGAGCCATTAGACCAGAATAGGTTTTTCAGCCTTTTATCTTCATCTAGATCAATCTTGTAGATAAATGTTGGATCTTCACTCTTCATTTGCATGAAGTAGCTCAGCACTTGACTCATGTCTGTACAACTGACTTCTCTGTTGATCTTGGTTCGATAATTACTCACGTCCTTCTTCTTGTATGGCAGTGCTGTAATTCCACCTCTTAGATGGGAAAGGATAGCTATCATCTTTCGAGTTGGAATGTTATTATGGGTGAGGGTTCTGATCATTGCTCTTTCCATATCAGTCATGTATTTTTGAGCACTGAACAACAAGTTCTGGTCCTCAGGTGTAAGTGGGTGGTTATGGTCAAGCTCAAGTCTTGCAACTCTCCAGATGCCATTGGACTCCCGGACAACCATCACCACAGGGTGGTTTGTTCTAATCTGAACATTTGTCTTTCTTTTTCGACCTTTTTTTTTTGCCTATGTTAGCCTGGGTGTCTGCTTCTTGTTGTTCCACGGTCTTTTCAGTATTTGGTTTACCATAGCAGTGGCATTTCATGATAATCTTAATTATTTCGCCTCCTCTGCCTCTTGCACTAGTTCTTGACACATGTGTTATGATCGGCACAAACCCAGCTAAGAACCCGTAGAAGGCAAAGAAGTAATGAGCATCATATCTGTCCCTGAACTCCATTCCAACCTGAGGTGTGTACACACTTGCAATATCAGCATTGTTGCCTTCAGATGCTGCTTTCTGCTCATTTTCTATGAAATCTTCTATTTCTTTCTCTGTCAGCTCTTGACTACCATTGGGTTCTGTAGTACAATCATGCTGCGCTGAAAGTAATTCTTTACCTTTTCCCATCAACAGCATTTCTGAAGGATTTGGATGCAAACTGACATCAATTGCCATATGGTCTTCATGATGGTCTAGCTGGGGTTCATCCTGCATGTGTACGTTTAGTACATATCAATATCTTTTTTTTACCCATCATGTACATAATTTGTTGCTCATCCATTCTTTTTATTGTAACTTCTGCCAGTTACTCACCTCTTCCAGGTCCATGTGGTTGAAAATATCAAAGTGACTTTGGGACTCGTCATATCCAGAAGCTTCATCATTTATCCAATTTGGATTCGATATATCCTGATTTATAGATCACCAGAATAGTTAGGTATGAATATTAGGTTTAATAATCATGGGGGTTGGGGTGTTGTGTTACCTCTGAGTGTGCATCTGATCCATTTGCAGTGCTTGTGCTTGCATAGGTATGGTGTTGTTTCTGCATGCATATTCCAAGCCCACCATCGAAGATATTCAGATAAGTTTTATAGATTCTTTTTCATGCTAATTTATGCACAAATCTGTATGTGGGGATTACCTCTGAGTATGCCTCTGATCCTTGTGTGTTGCTTGTACTTGCATAGGCATGGTGTTGTTTCTGCATGCATATTCAAAAGTTCACCATTTGAAGATATTCAGATAAGTAAATATAGACTCATTTTTTTGTGCTTACTCTTTGAAAAAAACTGCATGTGTGTTTTTTTTTCTGCACCCATACCTGTGCATTGTATTGGAATGGTAACTGGGGGTTCTCGAATAGATTTCCAAAGCGAAATAAATCTAAAGCATCACCCTGCAATGGTAATAGAGGATTGAGTAAATGTTTTATGACATCTATTTTGTAGGTAGGAAAGATAATTTTTATGATTCTAGTGATTTTTTGCATCACACCTTAGTTATGTCGTCACCCATTAGCATGCTTGTGAAAGAACCACACATCTCTTCAGACATCTGCAATACAGCAAAAATTCATTTTATATGAATGAGCCTGGACCTGGATGTGTGTGTTTTTTAGTGAGTTTTTCAGTACATATGGCTTTTCATATGTATATATATAGCTCATATATTTACTGAAATTCATCTTTTCTCATCTTCAGATTACCTGTACTGCCATACCAGTTTCAGTTTTCTCTTGAGAGTTTCTAATCTGCTCAAAGATTAGACCAGTGTAGCCTCCCTGTGGAACACAGAAAAAATCAGGTATGTCATTACATTGTACGCATCACTTGGTTTTTTACATCTTTTTTTACATCTACATTGTAATTCTAATGTAAACTTTTTTTAATGAAAATTTTTTACAGTGCTTTTGAGCATTATGAGAATAGTGTAAATATACTGTAGATGCTAGAGGAAATGCAACCTGACCCATTGCAAGTTTACTGTATGAATGTTTTTCACAATTGCAGTGGATGCAGCATGAAAACCTACTTTTTATAGTTGAATATTTTTGTGCAGATTAGAAGGGTCATGGGGTTGAAACATGTTTTACCTGCACATAGTTTAGATCATCACATCCCATTTGATCATAGTGATCCCTTGCTAGCTGATCTCCTAAGCCAAACATAGCATTGTGCATTATAGCATGCTGATCCTTAGTCCTGCAACCATTAGTAGTGAACATGTGTTCTTGTTCATATACAAGAAAGTAGATTACATTTTTTTTCTTTTTTTTAGAATTTCCCTATGCAGGATGAGAATAGTTGTCCCCTTTTTGAAAAATGCTCCCCTCTATGGTATTTTTTAAATATCATTAGGAGTGCGCATCAGAGAAGAAATTGCTCACCTGCTTCCTGTGTTTAGATATTCCTGGGTATGATCAGAACCATAGTGGTTGCATAGATAGTTTCTGCAGTCAGTTTTTCCTTCGATCATGGAAGATGGGGGTAGGGGGAGCTGAGGAGTTGTGCCCTCTCCAATTTCATCAGGTTCCATGGTCTATTTGTTTGATATGGGATGGAGGATTGGTGGAGTGGAGAGGGATCAAAGCAGAGATGGCGGCGCCAGGGTTGCGTGGCGATGAGAGATCGGTGAAGTGGAGGGTTGCCGATCCAAGGTTGATGGGTTCTTTCTTGCAAGTAAAGCAATATTTTGTTATCTTCTTATTGGGCTTTTTCGGGCCCTGAAGGGAGGGTGATGTTCTTTTTTTTTTGCGCGGCCTGCTTTCATTGCTATATGTTATTGGGCTTTTCCTTTTATTATCTACTGTTTGGGCTCTACAAGTTTGATACTAAGGCCCATCTGTTTTTTACTCAGCGGAAGGGGAAGAGGTTGGCCCATTTATGTGTGGACAGTGGATTTTGGAGACTGAGGGGAGGCATATATCACTCTAACGAGTAGAGGAGCGTTCTCTCACATCGACTGGCGACAGGTCAGTTCCTTTTGCCTCTCTCTTCCTCCTTCCTTCTCTCTTTTGGATTTAGTTCCTTTTTGCCTCTCTCTGCCTCCTTCCTTCTCTCTTTTGGATTTTGCGTTTCACTGCTTATGTTCTATCTATTTTGAGCTTTTTTCTCTTTTTGGGGTGGGGTTCTGCTGCTCATTTTGGGTGAGATTTTTTTCCCTTTTTTTTGGGGGGGAGGGGGGGGAGGGGGTTCTGCTGCTACATTTGAAATGTTCATTATCTTGTTTCTTTTACGAGATTCAGAACCCCCCCCCCCTTCGCTGTAGATGCACCGTGTGGGTACGTGTTCTTGTCTTTTTTTTGCATTTCTGTCTTTTGGCTTTTATCAAATCTGGACCCCTCCCCCCAACTCACATACCAGATCTAGAACAAATTCGTCCTTTTTCATTTTTGTTTTTTTCTATTTTTCAAGTTCTGGACCCCATCTTATCAGATCTTGTAAAGATTTTTCGCCATGGTCCCCCACTAAACTTAGTAACAAAGTGGTGATACTGATGTTTGCATTTTTGCCTCATTTCTGTTTTTGATACCTTACACGTTCTGCATATAATGCAATTTTTCATGTTAATTTTTTTGCAGGTTCTACATCTAAGCTACTGGTCGACGTGCTGAGGTGAGCTTTTCTTGGTAGTCTAAATTTTTTACAGTGGAATTTCAGTGTTTTTTTTTAAGTGATGACCAGCATGATTTTTTTATGTTAGAGTGCTTTACTATAGTTTCTCATAATGTAGCTTACAGTGTAATTTTTTACTGTAACTGTAGTTACAGTGTAATTTTATATAACTGTACTTTTTTTTACGGTGTAATTTTTTGTAGTTTGTATTTTTTTTTAGTAATGTACATGATAGAGTTCCAGTTAAGTGCAGTTACAGTGTAATTACTAAAGTATATTTGTCTTTTTGTGTAATTACTAAAGTATATTTGTCTTTTTTTTATAGAAACGTACACCGTATTTTTACAATGTGGGTTCCTTTTTTTACTGTAAGCTTATTTTACCTATATTCTACAGTGTAAATTTTCGTAACTGCAACTTTTTTAGAGATGTAAAATAAGCTAGTTAAGCCCTTTAGATAGAGTTTTCAGTTAAGTATAGTTACAGTGTAAATATACTAAAGTACATTTGTCTTTTTGATGGAAATGCAAAATGCAATTTGATGTAACTTTAACTTTTTTATTGTGTAATTTTTTGTAGTTGCTATTTTTTTCAATGATGTACATGATAGAGTTTCAGTTAAATGTAGTTACAGTGTAATTTATAAACTATATTGTCTTTTTTGATGGGAATGTAAGTACAGTGTTACGGTGTAAATTTTTTTACTGTAAGTGTAGTTATAGTGTACTTTTTATAACTGTACAATGTAAATTTTTGTAATTGCAACTTTTATAGAGATGTAAAATAAGCTAGTTAAGCATTTTAAAACGTGATAGAGTTTTTCAGTTATGTATAGTTACAATGTAACTATATTAAAGTATATTTGTCTTTTTGATGGAAATACAAATACAGTGTATTATAATGTGGCTTTTTTCCTAATGTAAGTGTAGTTACAGTGTTTATAGCCCTCTTACAGTTAGGCTGTCGTTTTTTACTGTTTAACAGGGTAATTTGCTATGGTAATTTTGACTTTTAGCCTTTTTTTTTCAAATTTATGGTATAATACCATAACTAGAACAAAAGATTTTCTGCATACTCCTCACTATCCAGCACAAAGTATAAAACCATAAGTATCTTTTTTTCCAGTGCATGCGTGTTTAATTACAGTCCAATTTGTAAGTGTACTTTTTTATAGTGTAATTTCTACTATGTGTTTTTTGGATATTGGCTGTGAGTCCAATCATAATGTGTTTTTTTAAGTATAGTTTCATTTTTGTCTTTTTCTATTTTTCAAGTTCTGGAGATCTTGTAAAGATTTTTCGCCATGGTCCCCCACTAAACTTAGTAACGAAGTGGTGATACTGATGTTTCCATTTTTTTCTCATTCTTTTTTTGATACCTTACACGTTCTGCATATAATGCAATTTTCTATGTTAATTTTTTTGGCTTATAGTGCTAATTTTTTTGCAGGTTCTACATCTAAGCTACTGGCCATCCTTTTTTCTTTTTCTCTGCACGTGCTGAGGTAAGCTTTTCTTGGTAGTCTAATTTTTTTTACAGTGGAATTTCAGTGTTTTTTTAAAACGATGACCAGCGTGATTTTTTTTATGTTAAAGTGTTTTACTATAGTTTCTCATAACTGTAGCTTACAGTGTAATTTTTTACTGTAACTGTAGTTACAGTGTAATTTTATATAACTGTACTTTTTTTACAGTGTAATTTTTTTTAGTGATGTACATGATAGAGTTCCAGTTAAGTGTAGTTACAGTGTAATTACTAAATTATATTTGTCTTTTTTATGGAAATGTACACTGTATTTTTATAATGTGGGTTCTTTTTTTTACTGTAAGCTTATTTTACCTGTATTTTTATAGTGTAAATTTTTGTAACTGCAACTTTTTTAGAGATGTAAAATAAGTTAGTTAAGCCCTGCTGATTTTTATTTTATTTTTCTGGAACTCAAGTAAAATGCAGTCAAACTGTGTATATTTGTCATTTTTTGGAAATGTAAATCTAATCATAATGTGTGGGGTCTTTTGAGTGTGAGTCCATTTACAGCGAATTTGCTTTTTTTTTAATTGTACCTGTATTTACATTTGTAAGTTTCTATAAGTGCAGCTCGTTAGAGTGAAACACAATCTTTTTTGAGTTACAGTGTAATTTTTTCTGTTGATGCAAGTGTAAAATATGTTATTTTTTAAATTAATTTTGAATTTTGAATTATTCTTTTACCAGCGGGGGACACTTCTCTTCGGTGCATTGTGTTTCTTCAGGTGTTCCACAGAAACCCTCAAGGTATGATCAGTCAATTGTGTCTGATAAATTTTGTAAAATGTAACTACAGAAATTGTAGTTTTAAAAAAAAAATGAGTCCTTACTGACTGTATATTGCCATTTGTTTTAGAAATGTAAGTGTAATTTATAATGTGAGTATTGTAAGTATAGTTACAGTATAATTTTTTATTACTTACCTGTATTTACAGTTTACTTTTTTTTGTAACTGCAACTTTTTTAGAGATATAAAATAAGCTAGTTAAGCCTTTAAAACATGATGGAGTTTCAGTTAAGTGTAGTTACAGTGTAATTTACTAAACTATATATGTTGTTTGCTTTTTTTTTATTTTGCATCTCCCCCATTTGTATCATGATGTTTTTTTTCGTGGTGTGTTTTTATTTTTTTGGGTCCATATTCATGCTCATTTTCATTTTTTAGATGGATGATGAAGGGCGCCACTTTGTAAGGGAGCTTGCTGCGATCCCTTACAATGTGTGTCTTTATCTTGGGATCAAGGAGGGCCCTCAGACTTGTTTATCGGTTGCTTGGTGCAATACTAACTTTGAAGATGACATATTCCTGCTTACTGTTCGATCTGTTGAAAGGCTCATTGGATCTGAAAGGGTCCCTTCGTGTCGTATTGCTGTTGACCCTACTCGCAGGAGTGCTTATATCCTGTCTCCTGATGAAGAAATAGCAAAATTCCTATCTTACAAGTATGTTGCTGTGGGCAAAGACAGAGTCTTCTTTGATTATGTTCGCTCAGTTGAAGTTTTTCCTTTCAGCCAATACCTGGGAAGGCATGCTAGGGTCAAGAGATGCATTTGATAGTATCATCCATCAAGGTGAGTAAAGACCCCCTTCATTCTGTGGCTTTAACTATGTGGGAGTTCCTTTTTTGTGAAACTCATGAATATATATATGAGTAGCAATGCATGCTTCTAAATTATGTAAGTGCTGGATCAAGCTTACTATGTATAACCTTGGGGGGGCACCAGTAGGTGATGAAAATAGGGGTGCGTTTTCCGTTTTGCTACTGAAGTAGGGGGATATCTGGTAGTGATGGGGCACTAGGTTGTGAGAAATATGTAAGAGCTGGGCAGTGTTTTATGCTTTTGTCCACGACAAAACTCCCTCTATAGATGGCAATGTGAATATAACTCTATATATATATGTGCGCTTTACATTTATATGCAGATTTTATATCTTTCTCTTTTTTTTCTTTTTCTTTTTTTTTTGCATGCACGTGTGTTTTTATCACTGCAGCAGCCTGGACATCTTGATATACATTTATTTTTTGTTTGCTCCTCATTGCATGGTTTTTTCGTGTCTTCATTTGTGTTTTTATGTAAAATGAAAATCTGAGTGGGTTGAGAATGGTCCACAAATGATGACTTGGTTGGTGCTATAGAAACTGTATTTATTTGGAATGTGTGCTTTATCAGTATGTGTGTTTGACCTGTTAATGTGTGCGCGGGGGGGGGGGGGTGAGGTGGCTTTATGGATTATTGTCATGTCATAAGAAGCTAACTGACACCTGAATTTGGAGCCAGATAAAATTCGGGTGTTTGAAACAGCTCTGACACCCGGTTGAGAGTGTTCAGATTCAGGTGATAAAATGCACATCAGCACCTGGTTAGAGGTGCAAATAAAATTCAGGTGACAGAATGCTTTCCAGCAACCGGGTGTCAAATTCAACATCAAACACACGGATGAGCAGTAGACAGACTCTATTATTATGTCCCCTTCATCTTTAGATTCATTGCAGATCATATTGTCTTTGACTTATGACACCATAGCTCCTTCTCCGGGAAGTGGCAGTAGCGTCGATCGCCCGTGTCTTTGTACACAAGGTAGCCATACACCGTGCCGGTGGTTCCACTCCACCCCTTCGCTTGCCGCCGATCAATTGTCCGACTGTAGGAACGAACTTCTTAGGCTCCAACTCCAGCTTGGACTGAAGTGATCTATCGACAGTCCCGATTCCCACGATTATGAGGCAGGGGACGTCGTTCTCCACCGACGATGCCTTGGATCCGTCATTCCCGGCATAGGCCACCAAAGGAACACCCCTCTGCATGGCGGCTAAGGCGGCCCTTGCAAGGGGGTCCTTGTCGTATGTGACATCCGACATCCACTACAGGAAACATGATAAGTTTGTCGATTTCCAGAAATTCGTCGGGCCAAGATCAACCGATGAAATTAATGGCCTGAAGTTCGCTAGTCACCGGTTAACCGATGAAGGTAAGTTAAGTTCGTCGACCCCTACAAATAACAGACGAAACTACATTAATTTTCATCAGTTTGGTTCACTCTGTCTGACAAACTTATTTGGTGGCTTGAAATTTTAAATCCTACTATAATTTCGTCGGTTTGGTGGAGGCCGACGAACTTATTATATCCATTGGGGCGGTGCCACGCATCTTGGATAGAGTAATTTCGTCGGTTTAGCGCGGAAGCCGACGAAGTTACTCAGCCCAATGAATAGGCGGCGTGGGCCGGTTTTGGAGTAGCCCACTCACACACCACACTGCACCCTCTCCCATCGCTCCACCCACCGTGCACTACCGCCCCTCTGCCGCCTGCCGCCGCCAACTACCACCGAATCCCACACCGCCACATTCCGACGGGCCCTGCACCCTCCCACTGTGCGCCGGGCTTGCTGACCTTGGTCGTAGTTTTTGGGAGTAGTCAGCTGTTGTGAACTTGCTGGCCCACGTGGTCGGTGATCGTTGTAATCTATTTTGTTTACTCTCTACTTAATACAAAGATACACAACTCTCTTGTGTATTCGGGGAAAAAAAAAGCAACTGTATGCCCCAATTTAAGATGGAAATGTAGTAGATTGTAGCATCCCGCAAACGAACATGCATTTTGTACGGTGAGATAATCTAGCAGATCGTGGACGTGGCTAAAGAGAGGGGGAGATAGATATAGATCGACGAATAGAGATTTTAGATGGTCTGCCGGAGATTATCCTAGTCTATATATGCATGAGCTCATGCTTTAACGTTTGTATGGCAGCCACGTAGGTACCACTCGTACAGCTTCTTGGTCCCATCCCGCAGCTCGACCTTGGGCTCCCACCCCAGTGCCGTCATCTTGGAGCTATCGAGCAGCCGCCTCATGACGCCGTCCGGGCGGCTGGTGTCCCAGACGACCCGGCCCTCGTACCCCACCACCTCCCTCACCATCTCCGCGAGCTCGCGCACCGTCACCTCGCGGCCGCTCCCGATGTTGACGTGCTCGTGCCCGGAGTACCTGTCCATGAGCAGAACGATGGCGTCGGCGGCGTCGTCGACGTGCGTGAACTCGCGGAGCTGGTAGCCGGAGCCCCAGACGACGACCTGGGGGGCGCCGGTGGCCTTGGCGTGGTGGAACCGGCGGATGAGCGCGGGGATGACGTGGGAGTTCTCCGGCGGGAACGGGTCGCGCGGGCCGTACAGGTTGTTGGGCGCCGCCACGATGGCGTCCATGCCGAGCTGGGCGCGGTAGGCCTGGCACATCTTGATGCCGACGATCTTGGGGACGGCGTACCACTCGTTCCCCGCCGCCGGAGGGCCGGCGAGCAGCGCGGACTCCGGGATCGGCTGGGGCGCGTCCGCGGCGTAGACGGCGGAGGTGGCGACGAAGAGCAGCTTGCGCACGGCGCCGCAGCGGCGGGCGGCGGCGAGCACGCTCGTGGTGATGCGCAGGTTCTCCGTCATGAAGTCCACGGGCGCGGCCGAGCTCGCGTGGAGCCCGCCCACCTTGCCCGCCGCGAGGATCACGTACCGGGGCTGCTCCGCCTCGAAGAACTTGTGCACCGCGGCCTCGCACGCCAGGTCCAGCTCGGCGCGGGTGCGGCCGACGATGTTGGTGAAGCCCAGCGCGGTGAGGCGACGGTGGATGGCGGAGCCCAGCATGCCTCTGTGGCCGGCGACGAACACTTTGGCCGACTTGTCGGCGAGGAACGATCGGCCGTCGTCGTTGGCAGCAGCCTTTGGCGCTCGTGGAGCACCGTGCGAAGGCATTATGGCCTTGTGGGTGGGTAGCTAAATTCTGAACGCGCTTGGGATCTAGGTGGCGTACTGAGGTCAGGTGGTGTATTTTTCTGCTGCCGGGCCGTGCCGCCGTGGCTTGGTCTCTCTTAAATAGAGGTCAAGTGTTCATGTCACCTTGGGATATACCTGAGAGTTAGTATGATTTACGGTATAGCTACAAGAGTCAGACTGAGGTGTGTAGGTTTTTCTTTGACCATACTATGAGGAGTGTTAAAAATACTACTGGAATTATTGATCTGAACGCGGATACATGTGATCGTTATATGATTATTAAACATAGCGAATTTAGCACTCGGTAGCTCCACCAAAGGCCAGTGCAGGAAGAAACGAAGGCGGTTTGAATTACTTATTGGCCTGATTTTGCGGCGGCTGCAGCTTCTTCTCACAGGATACTGTATAATCACTTAATCAGATGTTGGAATAGTATAGAAAATGGCAGTGGATTACACCCATACAGCCTACTTTTAGGGTTAGAGTTGATTAGGAGAGATTGAGGGGATTTTAAATCCCACCACTATAGGCTAAGGAGTGAGGCGCTCTACATTAATTTGAAGGCTTGTTTGGATGTGAGAGTATTGAAGCAGAATGAAGTGGATTGAATCTTTCTCTGTCCAAATTTGATTGGTAATCATTATCTAAAGAAAAATTTCACTGGTAAGGGATTGAATCGGGGGAGGCTAATTTGCGAGCGCTAGATTCCAACGCAGCGAGCGACGCCATCGCTTCCCAAATCTCCGAATCCTCCACGTGCGGACGCCCCACCTGCTCCTGACCTGCTCCTGCATGCACATGCATAAAAAGATATAAAATGGTGATGGCAGGGTTCGAACCTCCGACCTCAACCAATGGAACGTCACTGCATACCACTGCATCATTAAGTTTCAAGTGCCTATGATGTTAAACGTTTCTATATTTGAACGGTTTTCAACCGATGGTCTTTTTTGATATAATTTTTTTCTTCCTTTTTTTTTATTAGTTTCAGGCCAACTATGTTTCTATAAAGTATCTCATAAATTATGTCATCACAATTTTCCGTGAATAAAATTATCTCAGCATAATTTTTTGTGATTAAAATTACGTCATAAAATTTTTCGTGAATAAAATCATGTCAGCGTAATTTTTCGTGAATAAAATTATGTCAGCATAATTTTCCGTGAATAAAATTATGTCCAGCATGTAAATAAAATTATGTCAGCATAATTTTCCGTGAATAAAATTATGTCAGCATGTAAATAAAAATTATGTCAGCATAATTTTCCGTGAACAAAATTATATCAGCATAATTTTCTGTAAATAAAATTATATTAGCATAATTTTCTATGAATAAGATTATGTCATCATAATTTTCTGTGAATAAGATTATGTCAGCATGTGAATAAAATTATATCAGCATAATTTTTCGTGCATAAAATTATATCTGCATGTAAATAAAATTATGTCAGCATAATTTTCTGTGAATAAGATTATATCAGCATAATTTCCCGTGAATAAAATTATATCAGCATAATTTTCCATAAATAAGATTATGTCAGCATAATTTTCCGTGAATAAAATTATATCATAATTTTAGATATATACCGAATGAAAGTTAGGATCATGACTTTTTGATAGAATTTTCAGTATATGCGGAATGAAAATTAGGATTAAAGAGAATATAGATAAATATAAAAAGAAGAGAGAAAAAATAAGAAAGATATAAGCAAAAAAATAAACAGTAAACGAAAAAGGAAAAAAATATGCCCACACCATCTCACATGTGGCCCACTTCTTCCGTGCGCGGGAGCGCTCCTCCGCCGGCCGAATCGCTCGCTCGGTCTGTTGGGAGCGAGCGATAGCCATAAAGACATTGCGGATTGAATCCCTTCCGATCCCTCCCATACTTTATCCAAACAAACCCTAAGCGGGAGTTTCATCCGCACTGTGACTCCGTCGCTTCCTCAAATCACAAAGTACCCAATAAACCAGAGGTTTACTACGTAGCATGTCACACCCGCATCGCACTAAGCAGATGTGGCAGGTGGATTCTTAGACCGTTTTCAGTGGAGTGTCTAAATGGATTGCTTAAAGTACAAATCGACACTGTAGCGACACTGTAGCGCTACTGTAGACAGAAAAGTAAGTAGTTGGAAGTTAGTCCGTTGGAGACGGTCTTAGGGTGCGTTTGACAAGGTTTTGATTCCGTTCTGCTCCGATCCTTGCTTATGCTGCTCTTCACTCCGGCTCCCATTCCCCTTTGGCAGGAGATTTTTTTCTTCAACTCCACACTCGAGCAGAAACAAGAGAATCAGGAGGGAACATGTTTTCCGCTCTGTGGGCGCAATTAGACCTGGGCATGGGGTCACCTGACCTGATCAACCCAACCCAACCCGTCCGAAAAAAACCCGACCTGAGCAACGTGACGGGTGGGTACTTGGGGTAAGTTATATATTATTCGAATAACAAGAACCCATATAATAATGTGCAATATCAAAAAATAGCTATCTTTTTTCTTACCTTGAGGGGAGACCACAGATTGTACAGCAGGGTTGGATAATGAAATTTTATCTTTTATACGCAAAATGCAAGACAATATTGACGGCTGACATCTGGCTAAGAATATAGCCACAGCCTTGCTCCTATGCGTGTCGTCAATCGTCATGCGATTTAGGGCTAAGAATGCATTGGCCTCTTTCCACGAGAAAAGGTGAGGTGGATGTTCATCATCAAATGCACATCGACATTAACAGTGTGGAAGTTGTCGGCCCGGCCCGGCCCGGGCCCGGGCCAGATCAACAGCAATGGCGTGTTGTCAGCGTCTGCAGGTCACTCTAATAAGCAATTATAACCTGCAGGATCATAATCCTTATTTGCCGTCCAAATGAATCATATCACCTTATTAACAGTCATCTCCGCCACACGTACCGAAATCAGGAGGACAATGAGTCAATGACGATCGTAATCAGGAGGACAATGACGTGTCCGTATCATGTTCTAGACTCTACTACTAAAACAAAACTGGCACGAGTATTTACGATCTATCATCACATGCGATATTGCTGAACGGTCAACGTCGAGCATGTGTGAATTTCCGGAGCAGGCATATGTTAGCACGTTTGAACGCTAGCTGCCCAGCGTCGTCTGCCTGCCAGCGCTGTCGACCTGTCAAAATTTGGGCCCCGGCTAATTAGCGACCCATTAGGTGATGACCCAGGTTGGACGAGTGATCAGTGAGGTGGTGGAAAATTATAAAACTGTGCACGCAATTTATTATAAACACTAGTGGTCCACGCACGTACGTTGCTGTCCTAATTTCTCTGTGCGCATTCATAAGCGTTGTTAGGCATATGAAATCGATGGAAGCATAGGGAGTGTTTGGTTGGAAAACGCAAACGGCACTGGTGGTAACGATATTAGAAAGCACTGCAACCACAAACGATTTAAACAATTGCTGACTTTATTGTTTGGTTTTCACTGTAGGTTTTACTGTGGGAATGGAATCGCATGACCATATTATGACAGCGCAATCCATTTACAGTGAGTGGCGCGGTATCAGTTTTCTATACCACGGTGGGACTTGATTGCAGTGAAAATGAAACAAACATGATTTAATGGAATCAGTTACCTCTGTGATTGGATTCCATATTATTCCAACTAATTGCCAACCAAACTGCCAAGTTTGCAACAAATGGGAAAAAGTCTCCAGCATGTGTGGGCTAGAACGAAACAACGTTCAACAACGAAAATCTGAATCAGAATATCTTAAGTGATCACACGCATGTCAGTAACATATGTAAACTATGTGGGAAATACTACCAAATAGGTGGAATACTCTCGCTCCATTAATATATGTCACAGTTGTTTTTTCCACAATTTCGACCATTTTTTGAATAAGACGAATGATCGAAATTGTCGAAAAAATTTAACCGCGCCACCATACGCTTGTGAACAGGAGGTATTAAATTTTTACATGTTCGAACAAAAAAAAAATACCGCCAAAGAATAAAATGTAATGTAGATTCATATGAACTGAGAAAATAAAAAAAAACCCGTTGATAATCAATCATTATATGAAGGAAGAAAACCATTTTTCTTTAAGAAACAAAGCAACGAGGATTAAATATATCATTATAAGTTTCACATGTATCAATAGGTAGAAAAATTAAGTGGAACAAAAATAAATTATAATAATAAATCGCTAGAGAAGGAAAATACATTAATACCTATAGTAATATCACATTTGTTAGTCTACCTATATGAAAACATACTAATACAACCGGAGAACATGTGATGGGACAAGTGACTAAAAAAAGAAAGGCTAAAAAAGCATTACTACACAATCTGCAAGACAAAAAAGAAAAATAATCTATTATACTAGTAGAACAATTTATTATACTAGTAAAAATATACTCCCTCTTTTATTTTTAATTTGTTGATTTCTAATTTAAAAATAAGATGGACAGCAATAAATATTCGAAAATGGGTGTAGTATTATAAAAAATATTATACCGGTAGAAAATTATGTTCCGGTAGAACAAGATATGAAGAAGAATCACCGGCAGCACAGAAGAATGTAGCTATACTAATAATAGAAAAGTAACAAAATGGAAGAAGAAGAAGAAAAAAGAGGGAAGAACAGAAGGAACTATAACTAATCTATACCTAATATTAAAGCAAATAAGGTTTTCTGCTCCATCGGTTTCTCGGTCCGTCGTGACAGGTGGACCTGGCTGGTCTGCCTCTTCCCGTCCTGTATCCGATAATTCGAATCACAGCTACAATACGAATCAGATTCGGACGGCAGAAACAGCTCACACGAAAACGGATGCCCAATTCGCGTACGAACTCCGTTTTCGATGTTCTGTATATCGATGGAAAGCTAAAATAATAATCTTTCTAACCCAACAGAAACCACTTTAAAATTTGGTCTCAGTCAATGGAAATATTTAAAACAATATGATGTGGAATTTATTCACGAGTCCAGCAGGAGCATCCCACGCGAAAACGGACGCTCAGATCGCATACGGACTTTGTTTTCGACGTTTTACGTAACGATGGAAAGCTAAAATAACAACCTTTCCAACCCAATTAACATCACTCTAAAATTCGCTTACAATTAACGGAAATCGTCAAGACTATGGCCTACAATTTATTTGGAAACCCAATTTAGACGGCAGGTGCAGTCTACGTGAAAACGGATACCCATATCGTAAATGGACTCCGTTTTTTATATTCTATATATTAATGGAAAGCAAAATAATATTTTTTAACAAACTGACATCACCTAAATTTTGGTCACATGCAAGAGAAGAATTGAAACAATAGGATATGGAATTTATTTGCGAGACTATTTTTATATATATTGATTAGAGGTGATTAAGGATTTTTTTCTTCCGTTGCAACGCACGCACATTTTGCTACATCCGCCAGAAAAGAACGAAACGCTACACTACTTGATAAATGGGCCGGGACGGAACTTTGTGCTGGATCTGATAATTACGCAAATTTTGGCGCAGGATTAGACCACCCAGGAATCTGGCCAGCGAGGTGCCAGGGCGGAACGGCCCGGTGGTGCGGACCAGTGGTGGCCCAAGTTGAGTCCCGCTTGGGCTGGACGCGCGCCCGTGCCGCTGTGGGAATACGAGTAACGGGCTGGACCTCTCGGACGCGGGAGTTGAGTCTGGCCTTTTTTGGTCTCGCAAATCTTATTGTTGACTAAGGGATGCGTGCAAGTGCAAGTAGCAAAACGCCCGTTTCGTCGCACTCTTTGGATCCCGCGCGGCCTCACGTGCCCTCCTCGTTTTCACGGGCCCCCATCTATCGGAATGCACGAAACTTTAATAAAAAATTATTCTCTCTCAAAAAATAAAAATTTATATTAGTATTAAGAAAGGTAAACGAAGAATTTGTTTTTTGAATAATAAAAAAAAACGGGTCAACGGCTTTTGTGCTCGCAGGTCGATGCAGCCCAGCCCACGGACCTTTCTTCCTTAATAACGGTCCCCAAAAATCCCAAATCTCCTCCCCAGTCCGGCGAATCTCATCCGACCATCTCCGGCCACCGCACTTCCCTCGTAGGCTCCGGCGACCGACATGGGCACCGTCACTGCCGCCGGTAAGTCCCCGACGCCTCCCCCATGCCACTGCGTTTCTCTCTAACCCCCGCTCTCTCCCCCGCAGATCCGCACCCCTCCTTCCTCGCCGACAAGGACGCCAAGGTCTTCGTCGCCGGCCACCGGGGCCTCGTCGGCTCGGCGATCCTGCGCCGGCTCCTCTCGCTCGGCTTCACCTCCGTCGTCGTCCGCACCCACGCCGAGCTCGACCTCACCCGCCAGGCCGACGTCGAGGCCTTCTTCGCCGCCGAGCGCCCGCGCTACGTCGTCCTCGCGGCCGCCAAGGTCGGCGGCATCCACGCCAACTCCACCTTCCCCGCCGACTTCATCGCCGCCAACCTCCAGATCCAGACCAACGTCGTCGACGCCGCGCTGCGCTGCGGCTCCGTCCGCAAGCTCCTCTTCCTCGGCTCCTCCTGCATCTACCCCAAGTTCGCGCCGCAGCCCATCACCGAGGGCGCGCTCCTCTCCGGCCCGCTCGAGCCCACGAACGAGTGGTACGCCGTCGCCAAGATCGCCGGCATCAAGATGTGCCAGGCCTACCGCATCCAGCACGGCCTCGACGCCGTCTCCGCCATGCCCACCAACCTCTACGGCCCGCACGACAACTTCCACCCCGAGAACTCCCACGTCCTGCCCGCGCTCATCCGCCGCTTCCACGAGGCCAAGGCGTGCGGCGCCCCCGAGGTCGTCGTCTGGGGCTCCGGCTCGCCGCTGCGCGAGTTCCTACACGTCGATGACCTCGCCGACGCGGTCATCTTCTTGATGGATCAATACTCCGGTCTCGAGCATGTCAATGTGGGCAGCGGGAGCGAGGTGACCATCAAAGAGCTCGCGGAGCTAGTGAAGGAGGTGGTCGGCTTCCCGGGGAAGCTGGTGTGGGATTCCAGCAAGCCGGACGGCACACCCAGGAAGCTCATGGATAGCTCCAAGATGCAGGGGATGGGGTGGAAGCCCAAGATCAACCTCAAGGAAGGCCTTGTCGAAACCTACAAATGGTATGTCGAGAATGTCGTCTCAGACAAGAAGTAGAGCTGTGCCAGTGGCAGTGTCTTGTTACCCACTGCTACTTTCACAAATTGGGTGGTATCATGATCTGTACTCTGTAGTGTTTCTATGGTTGTTGATTATCGAATCATAACCCACATAGAAGAGGTTTATTTTAATGTTATGTGTTGGGAGAATAATCTACGGGTTAAACTAGCATACTGCTGGAAGCATAATTGATATTGAACACTTTTTGTTGATTAGAGAGATCTTTACGACCAATACTGGGTGGATGTATGTTCTTGGCCTATAAACAATAGCTTTGCTGATTGAGCAAGCTCTTTTTTATTTGTGATATATCACATGTTCAGAAAATTAAATGCTCTAAATTCCTTTTGTTTGTACTCTATTGACCACTATTGAGATTTGAGAGGAAGTTTTGATCAAAGAATATGTTGCTTTCAACTGATTAAATGCCATGAACTGGAAAATGGCATTGCCAAGGGTCAGCTACTCAGTATAGTTCTTCCAAGGCTATGTGGTACAAAGATCAAGTGTGACATCTAAAGTTTGCTTGTAAATGGAGTTTTGCTCTTGTGTTTGGATAAGCACTTTGTTCAGGTAAACTCTCCTATCAATTCAGAGGTAACTTTGAGTTCTGAAATGGCGAAAAGTTAAACTTCAGCTGAAGTAACTAAAATTTCAGAGGAGGAAAGAGCATTTCCTTGATGATGTATTGGCTATGGGTAATCAGTGGCTCAGGTGCGTCGGTACATAAGATCGAAATTGTTACTTGGAAAAAAAAAAAGATAGTGGGCATTGTTTGTATGACCTACAAAAGCATAACCTATCATCAAATCTGGGATCTTTTTCATATCTTCATCTGGGACCTCTTTCATATCTTTATCAGTAGTTTCAAAGCAGCAGTAACTTCATGGACCCATGGCAGCAAACATTTTAATTGACTTTTTTTCTGGCTTATGCTGTTGTAAGGGTTCATCATATTTCCCAGCAAAAGCATGCTACAGTTGCCCTATACATTGATTCATGCTATTCTTCATGTAGATTAAAGCGCAAATAAGCACATGATATGCAATTCAATTCTATTTGATCAAGATGCATAATGTGTTTGGATTTCACATTTGCAATTTTGACTCACTTGGTAGGCAACCTTACACAATCACAAAAGTTTTTATTTTACCCTTATATCAAAATTTAGGAAAATAAAAAGCATTATTACCACACCTGTACTGGATTTTTGTAATAAATGCTTGCACATATCAAAAGTTGATGGAGTTGTGCATTATTGCTTCTTACTAATCTGTATGTTTATTTGATCATTTCGAACAAAAACAGGGGATGCTGGGAGTGACTGTGACTACGTCACTTCCTGCCCTCAAACCAGCGATGTGCAGCCAAACATCCCAATTAGTTGAACACTTCAATAGCCATCAACACTCCAGCTGGGTATGATATACCTTTCCCTAGAGTCCTAACTATTGGCGGTGCCGCGGTGGAGCCATACTTGCATGAGTATGATATAACCCCAGCTTGCCTGAGTAGACCAATTTGATCAGTCTCGGGTTTCAAGCTTATAATGGAAGTTGAAGTTGCCCCGTTAAATTGTACTCGGTCGTACTATATGGTGCATGTTTCCTCGTTTGGTCTAGATGGTGGAGGATCGTATTTTTTGTGCGGTACCCCACTGTGTTTGAACTTGGAAAGATTTATATTTTTATATGCATTGTATTGTGAAATTTACTCTGGATGAGGTAGGAGATGTATTGAACAAGCTAAGTTTGAGCGGCCGAGACTAGCAGTACCATGAACCGCTAAAACAGAGAGGACGTTTCCAATGCCCATTCAAATTCATATGCCATCTTAAATCTTCTGGATCGTGCTGTTGCCAGAATCCGTTGTAGTCTAGCTGGTTAGGATACTCGGCTCTCACCCGAGAGACCCGGGTTCGAGTCCCGGCAACGGAAATTTTTTGTGTGTTTTCTTCTCTGCTGGCTGCTGCTTTTTCATTTTGGGGTTTCTGGCGGTGCACTTTTTCTAGTTTCGTCCACACACATTTCCTCTTTGTTGAACTTTGATCCTCAACTCTGGACAGCGATGTCATTGTCACACGTTGGCAATGGCCAATGGGGTCATCGACGTAGCCGTCCAAGCACATTCAAAAGCAAGGAGACGATGCCTTGCTTCCCTGCCTCCATTTCTCCTTTGCCTCCTCAGCTGAAAAAGCGCCGCCACCCACGCCCACACCCTCATGATCCTCGTCTCCTTCCACACCTGGATGGATTGCGCAGAACGAGGCTATAAACCTCTGATTGCCTGGCACGGCTTCCACCGCAAGCGTGCGTAGGCATGGGCAACGTTGCGTCCGGCGTGCAGATGCTTCGGCAGCGGCGGCGGCTGCCTGCGGTGGAGGAGCGGCTCACGCGGCCGCGCCGCCTCGTCCGGGAGCTGCCCGACCTTGACGCCGGCCGTCTGCACCGGCTCATCCGCTGTGGCGACCTCGCGCCATGCTTTGACCCGGCCGAGGACGCCGGCGACGGCCAAGCCGAGGACTGCCCCATTTGCTTCTTTGTATGATCGATCGATTGCTCATTCCTCCAGAACTGTGCTCCCTGTTTCAGAGAGGTGGCGCCTCCCTTCTCAAGCGTTGTGATAGTTTTTTTTTTCTTAATTCGCTGTCCTTGCAGTTCTATCCGAGTCTGAATAGATCCAAGTGTTGCGGCAAAGGGATCTGCACTGGTAAGTCTCCATGTTCTTGATGCTTTCTCATTCAGCAATACGGCAATTCTGTTCCAACTCTGCCATATTTTATAGTAGTAAAGCATTCATGGTTATATTTCGGATCCTAGCACCAGCTCTGCCATATCCTTGTCACCTTTTTTTTTTTTTATGCATCATGTTTCTTCTGCATACAGAGTGCTTCTTACAGCTGATGCCATCCAAGACTTCTAAAACTGTCAAGTATCCTTTTTTTGCAACTTGCAATTTGAACAACTGATGTGAGGCCTGAGATGTACATTGTAGTACATTCATGCCGTGCAAGCAATATTCTGCTGAACTCAACTTTTCGGTGAGGCTCAACTCTTACCATTTGGATAGCATTAGTCCTGACTCCTGGGAGTATTTCTAGTCCTGACTCCTGATGAATGTTCGATTACATTGAAGTATTACACATGTAACCTTAAACTGAGGCACAATGATTGAATGATACATATGAATGAAACTAGTAGCTTGTTCAAATTTTCCATCTGAATCCTTGGGTCCTTAGCTAACAATTCAGCTGTCCTTTCTGCAAAACCAAGTCTTATGCAATTGAATACCAAGGCATACAAACGACAAGTGAGAAGAAGATTAAACACGAGGTATGTTTTCTAGTTGCGGATTCTGAATTTCGAATAGTACTATTTATTACAGGCGTTTCATCTGACCTTTGTGCAGGAAGAACAGAACGTAAATGAGACTAAATTGAGAGTACATTGGAATTCTCAGATTGCAGGCGAAATCATTCTGCCTTAGGATTAGCATGCAAATTTTTACACTGCTGCAAGTTTACTAACCTACTGGTAAGTTTTTCTTACCTGGGAAAGATTACATGACTGGCATCACTCATGACCTAACTTAACTGTTCGGATTATCATTTCATTCAGAAAAGAGCTTGATTCAGCTTGAGCGAAATATTCGGCTAGTGTCCGTAAGACAATGAGGAGTTGGTGAAGAATTGCACATTGATTCCGTATGTTGCTCTGAAGAGAAAAGTTAAGATTTAACATTCATGCCTTAATTACATAGGTGGTGGCTGGCTCCACGTCAATATCCAATACTACGACAGCAATCACTTAGATTCCGTGTGTTGTATTTTACACACTTCAATATCATTCTATTCTTTTTTTTTGCCTTTAACAACTTTTTTCTGTTTTCCTTTTAAAGGTTAGTGATGTTAAATTTCTCATACCACCGATGTTAAGTTCAGAATGTGATAGCCTTAGTATCAAATGTTTCTTCAGTTCAGATGCAACATTTTGCCCGTTTAGGGCTTTTTTTATTAATCAATTCTCTTCCAACACATGTGGATTGGAGTGGAAAATGAACTGATTACCTCCTAAATCCCTCCTAAGTCCTAACATGTATGGTTTGGAGGGAACTGTTTTGTTTGCTATAAGACCTTAGGAATTCTTCAAACCAGATACATACTATGTTCAATAACTCCATTGTGTGATTGTGTCAATAAACTTCCCGTTCCTGTATTAGAATCATTAACCTATTGGCAAATTTTTCTTACATGGGAAAGCTTCATTGACTTCCATGGCTCATGATCCTAGCTGAAAATGGTCTGATTCAGCTTGAGTGGGTCAGCATTGTGTTCCACTTATGAAGCAAAAATATTCTGCTAGTGGCTGTATATAAATTAGGAGTTGTTGCAAAATTGTACATTGATTCTGTAAACGGCTCTCAAGACAAATTAAGCTCCAAGTGTTGTCCTTCGTTAAATTACTGGTGATCAAGGTCTCAAGGTCACTATCCAATAACATGACTGCGATTATTTGGATTCCGTGAAGTGCATTTGGCTTACTTCAAAATCATTGTGTTCTTTTTTTTTTTTTGCCTTTAACAACTAATTTTCTATTTTTACAAAAAAAATATTGGTTAGTGATGTACATTTTCTCACCCTACTACTGCTACTGAGTTCACAATGTGACAGCCTTATAGCACCAACAAATGTTTCTTCAGTGACAATTGTTACGGTACACCGAAATGACTGTGAGCCATTCATTTTATTAGATCTAGATGGATAAAATCAAATATTACCTCATAGGAGGTAATACCTTAAGATAATAAAAAAACTATTTATTTAATTCTAAGACTGAAAATAGGATAAATGTTGATAACTAACTCATACTCCGCTCTAGCGAGACTTCCGTGATCTGTTTTTAATGGACGTGACAGCCCATTCATTATCTTTTTTTTTTTTTTTTGAAACGTGACGTCCCGTTCGTTCCTTTTTTTTTTTTTGGAAATTGACAGCCCTTGCGGTAACGTGACATCCCTTGTCGTGATCTTTCTTTTCTAGAAATGTGACAGCCCTTGCACACGTACCATTTTGATGCCCTTGCATATGCAAGATTCAACGCGTCAGCTCAAACTAAGAACGGTATAATTTCTTTAAAAAATAAATAAACAATATAGAACTTCATCATGACAATTGGATTCTGGTGTAAGCAGATGTGTTGCTTACTTGAATTTTTTTTCCTCCCTACCTGGCTGTAATATTCCCTTGTTGACTTTTTTTATAAAGCACACGCAACAGTTTGGAAGTTAGTCTAGAACTGTGAATGATCCAATCTCGTGAAAAGTGAAAATGATCAAATCTCATGATTCATGAAAGCCGATACTTGTTGGAAACATTCGGTTATCCTAACTTGCATGGACGCAGACACGCAGTGGCTGACCGTGACCCTCGGGCCTCGACGCCGGAACAGGCGGAGGAGCCGTAGGAGAGGGGAAGGAATTTTTTTTCTGTTTTATCCCCTCTCCCCCATTAAATTATTATAATAATTACTTTATCTTCTTTTAATTCAATTCAATGGTTCAGATCTGTTTGAAGTCTTATCTCCTAGAAGGTAATTTGTGTACCGCAGCGGATGCAACAGTTTTGCCCGTTTAGGGCTTGTTTGCATAAATCAATTCCTTCCCAATACATGTGGAATAGAGTGGACAATGAACAGATTTCCCCCTAAATCCCTCCTAACTCCCAAATCCTAGTAACATGTATGGTTTGGAGGGGATTGTTTTGTTTTCAAACAACACCGTAGGATCACATAACTACATTCCAATTGCTTAGATTAATTTATTGAACTCCATTGTATCAGTAAACTTCCAATTGCCTGGGTGGCCGCGCACCTCCCGGCCTCGATCGTCTCCAGCCGTCTCCGCCGTGTCCGTGGGCAACGAGGTCCTCTTCGCCGACGCGTCGCTCGCCTGTACGACGCGCTGCCGCCCAACTCCAGCGTCAAGGTGTCCACCGTGAACGGCATGGACGTGCTCGCGAGCTCCGACCCTCCGTCCTCCGGTGCGTTCAAGCCGGAGCTCGCCACGGCGCTGGACCCGGTGCTGGCGTTCCTGAGCAAGACCGGCTCGCCCTTCCTCATCAACCCCTACCCCTACTTCGCGTACCAGAGCGACCCACGGCCGGAGACGCTGGCCTTCTGCCTGTTCCAGCCCAACGCCGGGCGGCCGGACGCCGGGTCCGGCGGCGTCCGGCCTCACCTACACCAACATGTTCGACGCCCAGGTGGACGCCGTGCGCGCCGCGCTGGACGCCAAGGGGTAATAGGACGTGGAGATCGTGGTGGCCGAGACCGGGTGGCCGCACAAGGGCGACGCCGACGAGGCCGGCGCCACCGTGGAGAACGCGCGCGCCTTCGTCTCGGGCCTCGTGTCGCACCTCCAGTCCCTCGCCGGCACGCCGCGCGTGCCCGGCAAGTCCGTGGACACGTACATCTTCACCCTCTACGACGAGGACCTCAAGCCCGGCAAGGCCTCGGAGCGCTACTTCGGGCTGTTCCAGACCAGCCTCATCGAGACGTATCCGACGGGGCTGCTCAGTAACGGCACGGCAGGGCTGGGACCAGCCATGGCGCCGACGACGTTAGTGAAGCCTGCGACGGCTCCATCTCTGATGCCGACGACGCCAGTGCAGCCAGGCTCGGCGGAGGCTGCTGGGCCTTCCGCCCTCTGCGCGCCGGGGACAGCGAGGGCGAGAGAGGAACTGACGGCGTGTGCGCTCATCCGAACGCTGCTGAATCGTCTCGCCCTCTGGGTGATGGCGGGAGGAGGACATGGCCCCTGGCCTAGATTTGCCGCGGCTTCCCAGGCTGTGCTGTGCTCTCGCCCGGCGACCAATGCGGCAATTGGCATAGGGGCGGATGTAATCTGTAGAGAGATTACCATTTGCTCCTTCCCAATTCCCGTAAGCTGCCATGGCCAACCTCTCAAGAGCAACGAAAGAGGAAATAGCCCAACTCAACCAGGTTAGCTCCAAGCCTCCAAGCTACATCTTTATTTTATTACCTTCTCTACGGTATAAAATCTAAATCAGTGATGACCTATAAACATCAATAGTCATTGAAGCTTTTACACAAGCTAGAAACGCCGCACTTGAATATGTCAGTTACATTGGCCCATGAATTAGAATAATAACGGTTGGTTACAAAACATAATCGACCTTCACACTTTTGCTGCCACCAGTTATTTGCAGCTAGACTGAGGTGAAAGTACGCCATGTATAATTGTTGATTGTTAAATCTTCAGAGAAGGGGTGTGATGAAGTGCAGCATGGAAAATGAAAAGGTTGTGACAGGAGAGGCCGTGATGCACCAGCCATCACCAATCAGTAACGATAGAAAAGGTGTGCGTCTGATACAAATACGATCGCTGTTGTCGATGAGCCTGTAGAGGTTTTGATTAGATTTCTACAAGAAAACGTGCACGGCGTTGCCGCGCATTGGCATCGATACACCAGTTCGCTGCGCACCGCTATTAATATACCAAAGTTGGGCGTTATTGAAAATTTGTACGGTAATATAATATATTCTTCTAATTTATATGTATATATGGTAGTTTAGTGACATTACTATAAATATATTACTATGAATTGATTGATGCTTTTGGCTTCTGGGTAGAGGTTGATGCTTCTGGCCTCTGGATAGAGGTTGATAAGAAGCAAGCGTTTGAGTCGGCCCATTGGTGGAAAGGTGCTGCGACACAGGCGTTTGGGCTTTGGAGCTGGCAGCCCCGTAGTCCAGATCAAAGCATATATTGTTCCTTCTTATCTGCTGTTGAACGCAGACGTTGTGTCAATAGATAGGTACTATAGTCTACGTAGTAGGCAATTTCACATTCAGCATATAATCATGGTGAGCATGCTGATGTTCGCTCCACGGATATGTAAGTTCTTCCAAGGTGTTAACATAGACATATAGTACTACGTACATAGTTTTAGCAGATAAACGGGAGTCTAGATTCAATAAACATGTTTTAGGTTTCATAAACATGTGCATGCTAGTTTGATAAGAAGAACTTGTGGGTCATAGTACATTACTAGATTTGTGCCCGTGCGTTGCTACGGGAGGTAAAAAAAAAAATTCAACACAACATATATTTAGCAAGAAAAATATGGTGTTTTGTTATCACCATGGGTCTTAGCAATATATTGTGCTTTTGTGTTTTGCGTATAAGCACCAATTTTACAAAAGCAAAGAATACTAAAACACACATTTCAAATTTAATATAGCAAGAACATATCATACTAACGATGTTCGATAGATGTTTTCTAAAATTCTAAGTTCTTTTAGTAGTATAGTTAAATTCTCTTGTATTGTTATGAGCAAAAAGTTATATATTATATCTTAGTAAAAATGCTACAAATTTAGTTAAAGTTAAATATCAAGTTCGGGCACTTGTGAGCTTAGTTTCGTTGGTGTAATCAGATAAAGAAAAAATACAATATTTCTTCTCTCGGATTGGACTAATCAATCTGCACACTGATAGACAACATAAATTCTTAACACAAACATTTTCTTAAACGCCGGATGTAGCCGCTGAAAGCTACATGATTAATTTCGGCCGACCGACCAAGCCGCCGAAAATAGGTGACCGTGACCACTGAAAATAAGTGATTGTAAGTACTAAAAACAAGTCCACTATTTTCAACGGCCATTGAGGCTGCCGAAAATAAGCTAATTACTTTCAGCGGTGCAGTATTGCCGTTGAAAATTGTAAGATCATTTTCGGTGGCCCTTTCTGGCCGCCAAAAAGTTAGTGCCACCCTTGGCCTTAGGATGACTCCTCGACCCAATCCCACACACACAGACACACACACCCCGCCGCCTCACGCCGTGACCTTACCGCACCCGCCGCCTCCACCCCGCCCCGCACCCAACGCGGAAATAAATTGGGTGGGAAACGTCCTCAAATGAGATCGCGTGGGGAACCTAGCTGAGCGGACGATGCGTGGATGTGATACGATCCGACGAGCGACGAAAGCACGGCTTCCCCAGCTCTCACGCGCGCGTTCTCTCCCGGCTCATGCGCTCGGCTCGGCTCTAAGGCTCTAAGGATTCGGCTCCATCTTCAATCCAGGCATCCAGCCCACCAGCAACACTACGACGCCTGACAACATTGCAGCTCTCTCCGGCGGACGGTCTCCGTGCCGGCGCGGCCGCCGTCCGCGCGTTGACGGCGCCCACGGCCGTCGCATCTTGCTGGAGCGGCCGCCTGCCCCTAGCCTCGCAAACCTAGGCACAACAGCCGCCTTCCCCTCTCTGTATGGTTTTCTGACCTGCCGTCACCTCTTTCTCCATGCTCGCCAAGGAGAAAGGCGACCGGACAGGAAAAGGTTGCAACGGAGCGCAGTTCTCCCCCATCTCATCGGAGCTGCCATCTTCCGTTTAGGTGAGTTCGTCCCGTCTAAACATTTGTTGGGTGAATAGGTGATGTCTGATGTTATTCCCGTCTAAACTTTGAAACGTATTCTGTATTTACAGTTTTACAGTGGAAGGAACTACAAAACTGAAGAAGTTCAGAGGGAATAAGTGCAATGGACTGGAAGGAAGAAGAATAGGAGATTAATTTTAACTTTTCGCTGACAAAATTCATCATCTTGGAGCTATCCTACTACAAGAACCGGGGAGTTGATAATTGCAATTGCAAACTTGGGTACCAAACGTTCGCTGCTTCAGCAGCCGATTGGTCCATACGACAACTTTCAGAGAGTTGCTGATCTAGGCAAAAGGAAAGATACTGTATGGACCATACAGGCGAGGAGCTGGGTCTAAAATTTGAATATCAATAAATGCCCTCTGATTTCCTAGTAATGGCTCAAGGCTATCGATGCTGTTATTGAATAAAGTTATGGGCTTTGTCAACTCAAGAGGACACTATCGAACTGCAAAATCTGTACTAGCAGGCAACATTGTTGGTTTTTGAGAGAAGACAATATTGTAGCCTTTGTATGTAATCTATGAATTTGCAAGGATTACAGTGGTTGCATCTATCTGAAACTATGTCTAGTTATACTAAAATTGGAACTGCATCTAATAGATTCATGATATATAAAAATCCATCAAAAGAATATCCCTGTCTTGGGTCAAGTACACAAGTACAAGACAAATTGTAAAAATAAAAGTTTCGTGGAAGAATAGAAATTCTAAAATTCCGCAAAATGGAAATGTCTATTCATCGAAATGTAACTTTCTAGCAGATGAGGACATTGTTGCATCTTGTTGAACTCCAAGTATAAGACTTGTATATTCGCCTTGAATCAAAGGAGCAGCCATGGTTGAAGATGGCCCATGCAAATCATTTACAAAAGTTGGTATTGTGGCATTAACATATCCGTCTTGTATTAAAGGAGCAGCCATGGTCGAAGATTGGCCATACATATCATTAGCAAAAGTAGGTGCCATACTATTAGCACCAATGCTACCAGCATTAACATCCTGTGTAAACATGAATGGATCGGAATAATGAGTCCAAATTATTAAACATTAATGGAATAATGAGTCCAAGTCAAGTCATGTCTTACAGTAGATTGATTCGGATCAGCAGCGTCATCTCCATTTTGTGCTGCCTTATTTGGATCTTCACCTATGACCAGACATACAAAATATAAGAAAATAAATAATAATTGATTATAGAAGCAGCTAAAATGGAAACGAAACAGGATATGCTGGAATGGGCAAGATGAGTACCTTTATTTTGAGAACTTTTCTTTTTCTTCCCGGCTTTCTTTTCAACTGCACTCTTTGCTCGCTTACCCTTTGCACCTTTCACTACCCGAGGAACCCTAAACGATATTGCACTGTTTGTTGCATCTACAACACATTCAGTTGAAACTAGAGGAGCCTCATTTTCTTGCATCTTGCTTAAAGAGTCATCCGCTTCCAAATCCAACTTGTGTAATGCCTTTTCTAAATCATCAAGAAGTGGTTTCGACACTGAACACTTCAATGCAAGTGATGTTGCCATTCGAGACACACGAGCAGCATGTGCTTTCAAATTTTCTTTCTCACTTCCTTTTTTCTCAATATAAAATCCTTTTTTTGCATATTTTGTCCATCTGTTCAGTATATATTGCGATGGCAAAATGCAAACATCATTCATATTGAATACTTTGAAGGCATGCTTGCACAATATACCTATAAGATGTGGAAACCAGTTAGTAATTTATATTAGATCCTATATTGCAATTTGAAATATGTATGCATACCTATGGATTCATACTTTCGACAAGAACATGTAATGGTTGTATCTGCACTGTTGAACACAACTGTAGCTCCATAACTTGATTGCATATGAGTAACCACAAATGTCGATATTGACCCCTCAGTATGTAACAATTTGCCGGAATATGAAAATTGCCTTTTAAATTCTTTCTCAAACTCTACATACATCCTTCTTGTATATGATTCGGCCGCAATTCTAAACAAGGGAAAATTCTAGATGGATGTAGTGAACTGGATTCTTTATACGTGACTTAAAATCTTCATCCAACTCATTTTCACGTAGAGTAGTGGAAACTTTATCACATTCAGCGAGGAGTTCTGAAAGACCAAGCTTCCTACGAAACCTTTTCTTGAATACATTATTCATACCTTCACTCCTTTGAGTCAAGGTCATATCAGCTGTGAAAGAGTCATGGTAGACAGCAGCCCACTTTTCCCTCAATTCATATAGATTTAGCAACCATGAGTTGTTCACAAGACCATATTTTGTCAACAATTCATTCCACTTATTTTTAAAGCAATCCTCTGATCTATCTTCATAGACACATCTCTTAAATTCACACATGAACTTATCAGGGTGCTTATTAATCACATGCCTGAGATGTTTAGCAGCGCTAAGATAAATGTGCCAAATACAAAGCCGGTGGCTTGTATTTGGAAACACATAAGCAACTGCTCCTGCCATGGCTGCATCTTGGTCTGTGAAAATTGTACTTGGATGCTTGCCTGACATTACTGTCAAAAAGGCTTCAAAAAACCAAACAAATGATTCAATAGTTTCATTAAATAATAGTGCAATCCCGAAAATTATTGTCTGCTTGTGATGGTTGGTTCCCAGAAGTGGAGCAAAAGGCATTTCAAACTTATTTGTCTGAAATGTAGTGTCAAATGATACAGCATCACCAAAGCATGCATAATCGAAAATAGACACTGACCATCAGCCCAAAAGAAATTAGCTATCCGACCATCTTCCTTATCAATTTCAACAGCATAAAAAAAGTAGGATCTTCTATCCGCTTATTTTTCAAGTACTCCAGTAGTGTTTGCGCATCATTGGCTTCTAAATATTTGTTTCGCTCGCGACCAATCTCATTATCGCAATCCATCCTTGAGAATGGCACTTTATCCGCTCCTCCATAAAACTCCTTCGTGAAGTCATACACTTGGGCTGACTTCATCCCAGCTTCTCGGATTTGGGCAATGAGTTGTCTGTCTGCCTCTATAACATGTCGTTGGGACCTTAGCTTGTGAGACTTATTCGGACTAAGTAATGATTATGATCAAGCACAACTTTCTGCACTGTCCAAATCCCCTCTCTGCTGACCCTAAATTGAACACGAGCTTTGCAACCTGTCCTTGTAGTGCTCTTTGATGACTCAGTGTTTTCTTGAAATCCTTCATGATTGCAGACTATATATTTCTGAGATCTAGTTCCATCCGCTCGGTGCTTTGTATGACTCCTTCTAGTACTAAAACCAATCCTCCCGGCATAGGCGTTGTACATATCGTAAGCTGTTTTCTTAGATTCGAAACACATTCCAATTTCAGACACGATCAAACTAGGTCCAACATCATCAACGACATGCTGTGCAATGAGGTGACAATTAAATTCACGTTAACATGAAACAAAGTACACATCTTTCCATGAATAACCAAAACCACGAAGATGAAAGAAAAAAAACGACGGCAAATAACTAGGCAATGATAATACCTTTGTTGTCGGCTCCCCATCATCGGCTTCCCGACTACCACTACCAGCGTCGTTTCCATCCTCGTGCACAGATGAGATCAACCTCTGTCCTGCTATGCCATGTGCTACGACATCGGGAACAACTACGGATGAATGGGAACCAGATGAATGATCCTGACCTCGTCCTTCTGCCATGACAGCTGCATCCTCCTCCTGGCCTCCTGCCATGGGATATTGCATCGCAAGGCAATTCTCGGCGACGATATGGCGCCACCAATGTTGCCTTAGCGCTGACCGGCGGCTATGTAGCAGATGCGAACGTATTGGAAAGCACGGAACACAGATCGTGGGGGTACGATGATCTAGCCGAGATAGCCGCGTACGCGTACTGCTCCTATCAAGATGGAGCCGAATCCTTAGAGCCGAGCCGAGCGCATGAGCCGGCAGAGAGCCCGCGCGTGAGAGCTGGAGAAGCCGTGCTTTCATCGCTCGTCGGATCGTATCATATCCACGCGTCGTCAGCTGGGCTAGGTTCCCCACGCGATCTCGTTTGAGGACGTTCCCCACCCAATTTATTTCCCCCAACGCCACACGCTCGCCACCTCCGCGTGTCACCTCAGATCCAGCCACTCGCCGCCTCCGATCCTCGCGCGGGCAGCATTGGTCTACCACGAATGCAAATTATGTGCTTGTTAGCTCATATCTTATGTATGAGGGCAATGCATCTACCTTTAAAAGCTGCTACTGAATTCATGGGAACATTTATCAGTTGCACGTGTACCTAGCAAGTATGAACTTACTGTTGCGCCTCACCAAGCTGCACAATGATGTCAGATCTCTATCTCCATGTGGATCAACTGCTGCCCCACACCCATGCCATGGCCAAGCGGAGATCAAAACCAGATCCTGAAGAAAACGTTGGAAATCCAAAGGAAAACTAACACATGAATATCCAAGCCCATAAATTAACCAATCAAACTACAAGAGTCATTACTAAACCAACCTGTGCAAATCACGATGGAAGTCTGGGTGGAGGAGGAGCTCGGAGTAGAGCGGCAGGCAGCGGAGACCAAACACGAACGATGACCATGCACAGCCTAGGAGGATGACTCAGATCGGTGAGCGATACCTGCTATGAGGGGTGCAGTGTCGACTGCCGAGGACGCGATTGCCAAACTGTTTGACCAGGAAGCACAAAGATCGCAGCACCGAACTCCTTGGCGGTGCATGCAGAGAAGCGGAAGCTCCTCTCAATGTGTGATCCTGGATCTGTCTGCAGCAAAGAACGACGATTTCAAGAGCAACTGCTTGGAGGCGCACACACCGAAAAAAGAGGATTCTATGTGGGATTATGAGAGGCCTATTGCCCATGGCGTGATTTCCTCGGAGGTTTTGAGTTTTGACTTCTCACCGCATGGTCACCAGATTAGAGGCATAGTAGGAGAAAGACAAAATGCCCACATCGCATAGGGAAGGCAATGTTCCCACGTAATCCGGCTGTTGATTGTGGCCCCTATAAACTCGGGTTCTGGTTGATTGATGGGAATAAAAACCGGAGACGCTTGACGAGGGCAGCGCTTCACGGGGGCACGGCGGGGTACGGTGTGATGCCTCCCAGGCAGAACACGCGAAGGATGCCTTAGGTACTTAACAAGTAGTAGAGGAACAAGTAGTAGAGATTTCTTTATTTCTTCTAGTATCCCCTCAGTTTTGTTCATGAAACCAAAATATGGCATTGCAAAATTTACGTTTATATTCCAGTTTTCCTAGATATAATCGTTCCATGTTTAATTCTTTTAGACATTGTATATAACTTGATGGAAATGAGACCATGTTTTCTTTGCTGTTTGTTTTGATTTTCTCTTTTTTATTTTGTTATACTATTTTTATTCTTGTATGTCTACATTTTTTTTTTGCTCGACCCATATCTATATATATGTGTTTTTGTTGGGCGTGTGTATATATATTGTGCAAGCCTGCATGTAAAAGGATAGATGTTTGGAACTTATTCTATGCATTCAGAAAAAAAACTTGTTAATTAGAATTAGCAACTACTAAGTGGTAAACGTAAAAGTATTTATTAGTTGAATTAAAATGAGAAGTTATTGTACAGTACGTATTATGAAAAAGAACATAAAACATAAAATTCATTTATTTGTTCATTAGAATTAAAAACTGTTAAGCATGTTAAAATACAATAAAGATTCTTTTTTTATTAGGGTTCCTCTGACCCTCCTCTCTTCCTGTCGATTGGTCCTCATCCCAAAAAAATCCCCCACCGTCCCTACCTCCTCTTCCCGATATCTCTAGCGTCGCCCCCTCTTTCCGATGTCATCTCCCTCATGTCTCTCTCGCTCGATCCTCTCTGTTTCTCACGCACAAGGCAGTGGCATGCCGGTGTGATGCCCCCGGCATCTCAAAAGCCTTAACACGGAGTTAGAGATAAGCTAATAATAAGTTAGGGCTTAATGATGCTTGGAAAGTGACGAGGACTAGGTGAAGAAGGCACTAAGTCAAAATTTTTCTAGGAGAATACAAAACTCTATGTGGTTTGGTTGTTTAAGTCACTAACCACCAGCTTTTATGCAAAACACCAAATACAAAAGTCTTATTTCAGGATGTTACCTTCAACGTTGATATTATGACCATCTTTAAAATCATACGTTATGAGGTTTAAAAGTCAAGACCAAACCAAATCAGAAATTCTTTGGAAGGTGCCAATTGTGATCGTGAACGAATTTGGACCCTAGTAAAACTTTTAGATTCATTAGGCAACTGAGCTGAGCTCCATTATCAAAGTTGTCGTACATACCGTGAATTTCACTTTTGCTACACTGTGCATGGCTCAAAACTATCATCTACTCACTCCTAATTGCACCCAAATATCTCATGGAAACAACCAGGTCAGCCTACACTTAGAATATTTTTCCCAAGTTTGAATTTCAGCCCTTCCCAAACTTGAATCTGAAATTACTTTTGATTTCACTATACAACTTAAAAAACTTCCTTTCTATGAAGTGGAATTAAACTTATCACCTTTCAAATGCATCTAAATTGGAAGTGATTGGACTCCATTTGAGTATTCAAAAGTTTGAAACAAGAAAGACTCTACATAAGCCTTACCAAACCTTCAATAATGTTTGTGCTTGTAATTCAAAATCTGTGATGATCCAAGCCAAACTTTATATACCAAACTTGTAGTAAATTTCCTGATGAACAACTTTGTTAATTGGTGCTTTGACATGCATCAAGGTTTGCATGGTGTTTTAGCTCAACCTCTTTTGAACTGGCAAATCAGTCAAAATCTGACCTGCTTAGTAAATTCAAATTTTCATTGACCTACATCCATTATTTTGCAAAACCCTTCTTGAGAGAGTTGTAGCTCATGAAATCTTGAACAACCTTGGTATAAAACTTATTGCATGAAAGTGACTCAAAAATAGACTTTTAGAATTTCTAAGCTGATGACTGCAGTTGGTCAAACCTGGGTCTGTTCTTTAAATTCAAATTTAAACTATATTTTTGCATAGAACATGGTATAGAAGTTTATAAGGCAATTGTAGATATATAAATTTACAACACTTCTTGTATTTTGGGTTTTGCCTAAATCAGTCTCTAACTTGTTCAAAAACCGGGATTTTAAACGTGGGTCCTAGCGGTCAAACTGACCTTTTCTATTTTCGTCATTTCACGTTCCCTTCTGTGTCTATGACACGCGGGCCCCACAGGTCAGCCCGGCCTTAGATCCTCCTTCGGCCGACGCCGCGCCCAGAACGCGGACGCCACGCGGCCGACGGTCTCCAGCGAGGCTGCCCGCGCCTGCCCGCGCTGCCCTTGCCGCGGCTTCATCCGGACGGAAACGCGATCCCCTTCACTCTCACCCTCACTCGCCCAACCCTCTCCCCCTTCCCCTGCTTCTGCCTGCACAGAGCCAGAGCGACGCGAGCGCCGACCGCCATGGTTGCTCGCGGCAAGCTCGTGGCCCCGCCGCTCCGAGCCTCCTCTCGCCCTCCATACACGCGCGCCAACATAGAGCCCTCCACCGCACCACTTTCCCCTAGTTCTAGTGGCATATCAGCCGCCCTAGCGCCCCGGTGTGAGCATGCACGCTATGGCCGTCGCCATGGCCAAGCTCGCGGCGAGCTCACGCGCCGGCCGCCTTCGGCCCTCTCCCTCCACGCCTTCCCCGTCACCACACCCGCGCGGCCCTCCTCCACCATCCCTGCTGCTCCTCGGCCGCCGCCATCGGCCCTAGCCCCTTCCCCAACGGCGCCGCCGCCATGGCCACCGTGCCAAGCTCGGCCTCGCCGTGGACGACTACCTTCCGGCGCCTCCCGCGCCTCCACTTCAACCCCTCCGGCTTCGCCACTTCACCGCGCGTCTCGCGGGCTCCTCAGCCGCGCCGTTCCTCCACTCTCCGCACCGGAATCGACCCGCACCGCCGTGACTCGCCGCGGGTGCACGCTCCGGTTCACTCCCGCCGCACCGCCTCTCCTCTCCCTCACCGGCGACGAGATCTGGGGGACATGGAAGCCCACGGCGGGGAACACGTCACCAGACCGCCTCGGCTCCAAATCTTGCCCCCACGCCGCCAGCGGAGCGCCGCCTTATCCCCTGCGGCGCGCGGCGTTCCTGTCCAGAGGAAGAAGAAGGGAGGTGACTTTGCACAAAAACCCCTGTCCTTTTTCCCTTTTTGTTTCTCTCTGTCATGTACTATTCACTGAGTCTCAGTTTTTTTTTCCTTGCAGGCCTTTGGAAGTTAGGTTTATTTACGTTTAAATCCCAGATCTAAGGTTTTTCAATTTAAACTCTTTTATTTCAGCAGTGAACTTTGAAAAATCGTAAAAAATCGTAGAAAAATGATAAAAATGCAAACTCAGTTGCATTGTGCTCCTACTTAGTAGATTTACAGGATGGGTATGATGTGGATCTATGAAAAGACAGTTTTGCCCTTGTTTAGTTGCATGCATGTTAAAACAACATAAATGTCAAAAGCGAATCAAATGAACTCCAAATATTATGAAACTTGGACAGTGGCTTTAGTATGATATTTAGGCACTGTGCGAATTTTTGTTGCGGTAGCACTTGCTGTTAAGTGACTAATCTACCCTTAGGCTTAAGTTTTTGCAATAAAAATGCATGGGAAGTACTTACTATATGAAACTTGCTCTAAAGGTGGTACTAGATTTTTGAGACCCACCTTATGCTATGTATAGCTTGCTGGTAAAGTTTGAGGCTTTGGACGTTGAGTTTGAATAGTGATTCAAAAATGACAAAATGTCACATGCTTAACCAAATTAAATGAGAAAGTGGTTTTAGGGTGCATAAATAATTCTATAGAAAATTTGGTAGCTTGCTAATGATATATAGGTTCCAAAAAGTACTTTTGTGAAGCTTGTGAGCACTGTTTTAATGCACATTTAAAATGGACCTAGATAACTATATGGAAAATAGATGTCCTATCAAATAAGGAATATTTCACTTGCTAATTTTTGTACATGTTATTTATGATAAATAATGCTCACTGGGTGAATTTCATAGCTACAAACCATTTCTATAAATTAAGAAAAATCTGGAAAAATAAAGAGCCGATAACTTGCTAGAATTTTTAATAAATTAGTTATAATTTCAATATAGCTGAAATTTTGCTAGTGACATTGTGTAGTTAGTTTCTACATGTCATAAAAATTTGAAGTCATTTGATTCTATGCTCTTACCAGAAGTGAAGTGTCCATTTTTATGTTAAATGACGCCTTTCAGTAAAAACAGTTAATATTGTTTCTTTGAACTTTGCATTATCCTTGTGTGTCTTTCATCTACATGTTGCTGCACTTGACATGTTCTCTTTATGGAGAACAACTTGCTAGGTGTTTATGTGCTTGTTTAGATGTATGCTTAATATAGGCTAATAAAAGTACTACTAGGTCACCAGTACTACAATGATGTTACTAGATGTTCGATACATGAAAATTTATATGTGTTATGTGATTGTTTAAGTGTATGCCTGCTCTGAGTCAAGAAAATACTACAATTACCAATGCTAAGAGTGATGTCTTGAACTAGTAATCCATTGCATGTGTGAATATACGATTGACTAGTACTTCGCTTGCATGTAGTGTGAAACGAGACAACTCAACTTAATTTTTGATCATGTAATAAATTATATCTCGCCATGAGAATGCTTGATTGCATAGCTGAATGATTGTCCTAGATGCATACAGTCACTTTTTGTTAAATAGTTGCCAATCACCTTTCTATCCATAAAAATGATTGTTCACACGTGTGCTTGATATTCATGCATCTCATTCATTGGATCATGCATGTCATTCATATAATGACGCTTATTACAGATACGAGATCAAGAACTAAGTGCTTGGAGCTACATCAATCAACGGTGGTCCAGAAGACCAACTAAGCCTCAAGCATGACCTGGAGTGCCCAACAGTCGTGTTTGGAAGGAGAAGTTGTCCAAGTGATCAAGGGGTTGCCATGGGACAAAGCCTCACAACCCGGCAAACTAACTGTAGATTAGTTTGTTCAAGTTTTCAACAATAAAGGTAGGCCCCTTAGGCATCTACACCTATTTAGGGAGTTCTACCACCCTATATTTGTTTGTGCATTACGTTTAGGAGTTGTATGAAACCCCACATGCATAAACCCCCTGATATCCTATGTAGTATGAATAGAGCGAAGTCTATGCTTAGCCATGCCTAGACGGTAGAAGTCGAGTAAAGATATTCACTCGCGAGATGGTAGGGCTCAAAAATGTTTTACAAAAATTTAATTCAAAAGCAATATGATATGATGTGATGGAAAATTGAAACCGGGTGGAGACATGGGTATATAAGAAAAATAAATGATGATGATGAGTATGTGATTGGTTGGTGGAATCCGTCCGAGTCGTTTAAGGCCCGTCCGCTGTTCGCCTGCTGATCGGCATAACATTGCTAGAGTGCTTATCCGGGATAATGGACTGGTAAAAGTTTTATTTGTGCCATCCGAAGAACAGAGACTTAGTCCTACCATCGGGCCCAGGGGCGCTTGGGTGTTGACTCGTGGAGGGCTGACCCGGTACGCCGTGGTAACGCTCTATGGGGCTAAACCTGGGGAATGGCGGGTTGGAATTGAACTTGGGATGTGACAAGTGGAGATGGAGGCTATATGTGGGAACGCGATGGCCAGTAAGCATATACCCCCTGGCATTTTTAGTTATTCTCGAGAATTAAAAATCGATTCGAATCGCTGATGCTCACCAAGTGTGAGAATGCCAAGTATCGCACACGGGCAACGTAGTAATAACTTTAAAATATTATTTACTTAATCATGCTTTTATTATTACATGCTTGTACTTATATGTTTATATTTCTGCAAATTACTTTATGATGCTATATATGTTGAAATAATAAGATATACGAAGTATGGATCATGATAATAAAGTGAATAAATTGAGACTTATGGTTTAACAGTGAACGAAACATGAAAGTAAGGACTCATTTTTAGTAAACTTATGCAAATTAGAAAGTCCACAAAAAGCCTTGCATACTCTCAAATGTATCGGACTGATACCGCCCTCGGGTAAGTCCTACGAGTACCCCACGTACTCATCGTTTGTTGTTGATATTTTTCTTTAGGTACATGTCAGTTTGTGAGTAAGGATGACCACGGTGGGCTCGGTGTCATGCCGTGACGTTTCTATTCTCCCGCTGCAATGTATCTGTATACCATATATTTTCCGCTGCAAGATTATTTTGAAGCTTTACTTCACTACATTTGTTCCTTATATTGAGCAAAGTATTTGAAATCGGTCAAACTATGTTGTATGAAATGACGGGTTATTGTAATTGTTGTGGCTCTTTCGAGAGCTTAACATGTGTGATGTCGGCATCCCTGGGTGATGGTTACATTGAGTTTCCCTTCGGGTAGCTCGGCGGACTACCGGGCTTGGTTCGGTCTAGGTGCACTGCGAGCCAGATGTGGCGGGTGTACTTAGCTCAGATTAAATCGGCGGTTCCGACACAGCCGGCCCTTCCCTCCGCCTTGGTCGCTGGCCTCCCCATCCCCGGTTGCCTGGGATCCACCCGTGGCACGCCGCCCCTTTCTTCTTCCGGCACCTAGCAATTAGACAGTCTTTTATCGTCTCTTTGGTTTATCTAGATCTATTAGAGCTAGCTAGTAATCGTTTAACCCTAGATTAGCATTTGTTTAAGCATAGTTATAATTGGATTGACAAAACCCATAATACTCAACTTGGGAAAGAGCTACTACGATACTGTCGCTTATAGTATAAGGTTTGACGTGTTTAACTACCGTCAACACTGCATTAGAATCATTAACCTATTAGCAATTTTTTGTTACCTGAGAAAGCTTCCATGGTTCATGTCCTACCTGAAAATGGTCTGATTCAGTTTGAGTGTCTCAGCATTGCGTTCCACTGATGGAGAAAAAAATTCTGCTAGTGGTTACAAATAAATTTGGAGTTGTTGCAGGATTGTACATTGATTCGCTCTGTAGGTGGCTCTGAAGACAAAAGTTAAGCTCCTAGTGTTAGTCCTACATTAATTACTGGTGATCAAGGCCTCCACCTCACTATCCAATAATATGACAACAATTATTTGGATTCCGTGAGGTGCACTTGGCATTCTGCAAGATCATTGTAATTTTTTTTGCCATTAACAACTATTTTTTCTATTTTTACAAAAATATTGGTTAGTGAAATACATTGTCTCACGCTACCACTGATGTTAAGTTTACAATGTGACAGCCTTATAGCACCAACCAATGTTTCTTCAGGTCAGAAGCAATTAGTTTTGGTCGTTTAGGAATCATTCAGACCAAATGCATACCGTGTTCAATAAATTCCTTTCCAACTGTTTGTAATTTGTGGAAATCCATTGTGTCAGTAGGCTTCCTTTTGCTGCATTAGAATTAGAATCTGAAAGTTGTTTACTCATTGACTGAAAAAGGTTGCAGACCCGAGTTGCTCTTGTGGAACAGCTAGGGGTGCGCTTAATCAGAAACCAAAATTAGTATCCACTTCTCAAACTGTTCATCTGAGCGCCCACTGAAGCTCAAAAAGAAAAAACGAACTGCCAGTAGTGAAGCTCCAAAAAACATACAGGTCACCTTCACATGCGCCGGTGAAGGAATCCAGCTACCTTTTATAGTAAGCAACATGTTCAGCACCCATACATTAATCGAAAAATGCGGGTATAAATTCAGACCAGCCCCCGTGAACCCACTAAACATCAGTCATCATCAGAAAAACACAAGCTCTGATCAGTGACCAGAAATGGTGGCCAACCGAGCCGTCGCTCTAGCTGTTGTCCTTGCCCTGCTAGTTTCAGTAGGCACTGCAAAGGCCAGGCTATCGAGTTCGTTACTATGGCATTGCGCCCATTGGATTGGTTTCACGTCGAGGCATTCCGCTGAAATCACATGGTTTTTAATAGGTGATCGTCCATCTGTCAAAGTCGATCTCATCGTCACTCCATCTTTTTCAGCTCTACTCTCCTTCTATTGTATCGGAGAGACTTTTTTGGTGGAGACGTGCCAACAAAACGCAAAAAAAAAACATTCGAACAAATAGACTTGATTCCATGACAAAACAAAATGTGGAGCGACCTGGGCTGGGGCCTTGGTTCCGGCGGAGGCATCGGCATCGGGCTCGATCCTGGGCTGGGTGACTCTGCCTCACCAACTAGCCTGGGCGAGGGATCAGGTGGCTCTGGCTCCGGTCGTGGCACGACCACCGCAGGCTCAGGCTTGGGCGCATCTGGTTCTGGCTCTGGCTCTAGCTCAGGTCCTTTGTCAATTGTCACTATGCGTGCCGCGTGAAAAAACGAGCTCAGTCACTCGGACTGCAGCTAGCTGCTGCGACAATTTTTCGAACTGACGCCGAACGATTGGATCGTTTTGCAGGATCCTCGGTTGCAGGTTCAGGTTCCGACGACGACTCGAGCTCGTGGTCTGGCTCCGGCGGTGGGAACGCCGGCTGGAGTAAGGAGCACCACTAGGCGCTCCATGTAATGGAAGAGAGGGGGAGCTTTGCTATTGGCATTGTGCGTGGGTATGCAACGTCAAAAGTAGTATTCGTGCTTCGTACGTACCATATCCGGCATTCCGGCTTGTGTGTGTAGCTAGCAACACTGGTGTCGTCACTCCTCGTCCGTGCATGCATGTTCTTCGTGTCACATACACACAATCAAATTAATTTACGTTCAGCGTCGGTCTCCGTCACTTCGTGAATAATGGGAAGTTTGCGTTGGTTGCAGACTTGCAGTCCACGTACGGTCGAGACGTAGGCTGCAATAATACTTTGTACGAGAACTAACAGCCACGCCCTGCACCCACTAGCTCAGCGATGTCTCGACACCGCCCGCCCGCCCGCTGCCCAACCAACAAGTCTCCCGCGTACGGGGCCCCGGCCTTCCTTGACGGCTTCTTCACCCCTCCGATCCACCGGCGCAGCAGCAGCTTGAGAGTGATATGATGGTGGGCTATAACGGGCAGCACCAAACGCCACCTTTCGTTTCCACCCCTGGACCGGCAGGCCACACCCGTACGTGCACCGGCACGAAGCCGCGCACCCACCCCGGCATGTGCCAGCCGGTGCTCTGTGATGCTTCCCCTTCCCCGATGCGGCGGCGCACCGGCCGTGCCAACCGCCAACCGGGCGATTCGGGGTGCCAAACCACGCGCAAAGGGCGACGCGCGGGTGCTTCTGCTTCCCCCGATCCGGCGCGAGATCGAGAGGCTTGCTTGGCTGCCAATCTGCCATGCCGGCCGCGTCTTCATCTATCACTGAATGGAGTAAAAAAGTTGGGCCGGGAGCTAGGATGGATGCAGCAGCTGGCTGGCTGACACCGACAGATGCATGCTTGGTGGCTGACTACGACGTACGCCCCTCTTCCGGCCCGTGCTCGATCAGTTTAACGCCCAGATCGATCAGGTCAGGTTCAGTCCTCCGATCCACGCACGCTGCTGCCTGCCCTCGACAACCGACCTAGCTAACTAGCTCGACATCCCGGCCGGTGCTCATCATCAGAGACTCGCGCGCACACACAGGCGCCGGGCCAATAGTACGTGTCCGGCCGTCCGACAAGCTCACGGCGGAAATTAACGGACATTATTATTGACCTAGACGACCGTCGTCAGGCTTTATTTGCTCCCGCAGGGTCGTGCACGTTGCACCGCGGCCCCGGCGCACATTGCTTTGATTCGGCCGCTCGCGCGCACGATGCATGCACTGACCGATCGAGGCTGTTGAATGTGTCGCGAAGGAGCACACCAGGGCGCGTCTGCATGCCCCCGCGCCCACCACCTAGCTGTTACTACTTCTCCTTCTGCGTCGTCGTCGTTCCTTGTTTAAAGATAGCTACAGCGTCAGCGTGTGCGTGTGCGTGTGCGTGTGTAGCCTCGTACTCGTCTACAGTCGGCACAGACGTACGGTGCCGTGTGGGAGCGACACGTACGAGCTAGGGCCGTGGACACCAGATCGGCGTGAATCGCTACGGAACACACCACATGTGGAAATAAAGTGAAAACTTGTTCGCCTCCGATGATCATCCTTCAGCGGTTTGAGCTGCAGGAGTAGTTTATATGTGGGGAAAGCGAAAACCTCACATGACAATGACGTGACTACAGTTTTGAAACAGCTACGAGCACCACTACCGAACGGGGGTCGGGTCGGGGTCGGGGTCGGGTGCATGCGTGCATCTCGTGTGTAGTGGTAGCACTAGTCGGTTCACCTACTCGGCTACTCGATCCCCGTATGAAGATATAGTATTAGTAGTATTCCTATTTAATTTAAGGAAAAAATGAGAAGCTTGCGAGCCCCATTATTAAGCTGCATCGTTGACAATGGAGCCGCTAATAGCGGCGGACGGCGGCAGCGCGGTGACCCGGCAGACCGGGCCGGCATTCTTCGTGTCGACCGGGGGGCGGATGGTGGTGGGCTTGGAGACGGCAGGTGGGCGGTGGCAGGTGAGGGGCGGCCACCGATCGGCCCGCCCGCGAGCCACCTCCAGCGAATTCAAGTTTCACCCGGCATGCTGCCCCGATGCGCCGGAACGCTGCTTCGTCCCTCCCGGCGGCGGCTCCCGCCCGCCGTCGTCAGTAAACGCTCGCCCACAGGCAGGCAGGCATGCACCGCATGTGGTGCACGTATAGTACGTCGCTTTCGCGCCTCCGTCCACCACCTCTCCTGCGATCGCAATGCCGCTGCCTGTGCCTGCAGCGGCTGCGTGCGGGTGCAAGTACAGGTACAGGTGGGCGAGGGGAATCAATGCGCGCGAGACCGGGGCGGGAGCCCGGTGGTGGTGCCTCTGCTTTGACTGGATCGGAAGCGGCACGCACGAGCCGAGTCAGGCGTGCCGGCTGGCTGCCGCCGGCCCGCCGCGCTGAGTAGTGCAGCGCAGCGAAGCGAATGCGCTGCACCTGATGATGCAGTAGTAAATGAAAGAAACACAACGGCGCAGCTAGACGCGCAGAGGCACAGGGGGCAGAGGCGGTGCGTGCGTGCGCTGCCGACCGAGCGACGGCGGCGGAAAATATCCAACCCCCCCCCCCCCCCCCCCAAGGCCCCAACCGCACATGCGACGACAACGTACGTACGTACGTACGTACGTACTGCTGCTATTCATTGGCAGGTGCCTGTAGCTAGAGAGAGAGACCCTGGAGTCCCGGGAGGCCGGGACGGACGCGCGCCCGGCGCCCGCGGTGGCAGGGACTGGGACGCAGCGGGCGTCGTCGTCACACGTCGGCCCGGCGATCGGCAGTGCGCACGCGGGGGAGACGGCGGCGGTGGCCGCGGGGGGCAGGGCGGTGGGCACGGCGCTGGGTGCTCTGAACGGAGTGAACTTGAAGAAGCAGGTCGCTTCAATGGTGACAGTTTCACCTCGGCACGGAGCCGCGCGCGGCATTTGGGAGCCGTACAAACCAGCCTATACTGACAGCATATATATTTTAGAGATTGATGACAAAGTCTTTACTGATTATTTCAGCACCCTTTATTCTTCACACATGGTGAGGTAGGTTTCCGTCCGTCCTGCCAAGAGCACCCTACCATTACTACTGCCAGCAGCAGCCCCAGCGCCTGCCTTCCTGCCTGTGCCACTGCTCTCTCGTCGGTTAAAAAAGCGCCTCTCTGAGCCCATTCCATCGGCCCTGCGCGACCTGACGACCACGGCAGGCAGGCATGCACCACCGATGGATCGTGAAACCTGTGGCTGCGTGCCTGGAACGAAAACTGGAATCGTCAGCAGCCCAATCGATCGATCGATCGATCTCAGTGCGTAGGAGTAGTACGAGAGAACATTGATGGGTGGATGATGGCTCGTCGTAAAACGAATTAACATGCATGTCACGGCAGTAATGCGCGTGTGCCAGGACGAACGTACCGTGTCTCTGTCTGTACGTCTCTGGTGAGTGCTCGTGTATTACTTGCCCTCCTCCAGTGACTTGGAGACTGGTTGTTGAGGGGCCGTACCGGGAATTCAAGACATATCTTGATCACCTATAGCTATATAGTACTACTACCATAAACCCTTGCGTGAACTCGTTGTATAATTGTATTGAACTAACTAATCTCGGCCAGCACAGTATCGTATATATATATCGTACTACGTTTGTTGAGTACCGTACACGTACACGTACACGTAGTAGACTGTTGACTTCCATCAGGAGGGTGCATTCAGTCCTAGACTCCTAGCTACTGGTAGTATGCGGCAACTAGACAACTATGCGCTCCAGAATTGATGAAGATATATGATCGTTATAAATCCTGATCATGCTGCATGATTGTCCAGATAGCACGGAAGCATATCTTTTAGCTGGATTATATAGGATGCTATAAGAATAAAACTGGTCAAACAATAAAACTGTACCTCTAATCACACGAGTACAGTGCAGGAAATTAGATATGGTTAACCAGAATTCCATGCGGTAGAATAGAACGTTGGAAATGCCACGCTTTTTCCTTTTCATTTGGTCCCTCAATCATAGAGGTACGGTATTGGTTGAATCGACCCTAGTAAGCTTAATTCATCGGTTACTTATCTTACCGATCAATGGGATGATTACGGTTCGGCTTGTTTTCGATTCTTCCAGCCTCGTTTAGATTCTGTGTATGACGGGGATTTTCTCGATTTTCGCTTTTGCTTATCTAGTTCAACCCATAGTCTGTCGCTTCCAAGAGAATAAAAAACAATCAAAGCGTTTGGCGGGATTTTCGCTTATTTTCACCAATAAACTGATTATAAGTGGAAACAAACAGGGCTATATGAATTTGGCCAAACATCATACTATATATTCTAACATAGCGTTTAAATTTATTGAAGTTTTGAAGCTTATATGGCACCATAATTCCTAGGGTTGGGAACTAATTAAACGTTGCCTAGATTTCAAAAAAGTAAAGATGCTTAGATCTTTTTCCGTTTTTATTGTAGTAGATGAATTGTTGAAATCTGAAATTTTAATCAAGAAAAACGGTATCATGAAGCATTGAGATACGAAAAAGAAAAAAAAAACATTTTCTTTAATGAAACACAATACATATGCATACATCCATATAAAGACATGCTCATTTAGTCCCATGAATAAAAAGACACGCTATAGCCAATAAGCTTCTTAGAGACTAGTTGGCATATCTTTAAATTCACAAAATCAACGCACCAAGTTTGGTGATAGGGAACCACGAAACTGAGGTAAATTAAAATGACAACAAACAATATCGTGATATAGATCACTTTATTTTGGAGTAAAAACTAATATAAACTACTTGAGCCACGGCCTACTTTTGCACACTACCGGTGAGATTGGCGGTGGGATAGATACTCTATTGGACCCGGTCTAATCCTTTGGCAGGGAAGAATGCCATGTTTTGCCAATCAAAGATAGTACACTACAAGCCTTAAAAAAGAAAAACAAAAGAAACACAATCATGACCAACTCTACCGAATTGGACCACACCGGTCCATCCATTTAATTTGGGGTTGTTATTAGACAATTTCCAACCATTATCTAAAAAAGCTTGGCTATCCATTATTCCTCACCTATTTCAACTATTTTTCTCTCTGTTTACAGTAGCGCTGCAGTGTATAGACAATCTTTTTCTCCAACCTATTAGCGATAGCTCTAGACTATGTGCAGTGGGTTGGGTAAATGGATTGCCTGTACACGGTAGCGACATTGTTCACAGAAAGAAAGATAGTTAGAATAGTAGATACACAATGCATTTACACATTTTGCTACACGTAGTGTTAGATGATATATTCCCGACGGCTGATTATAGGTAGCCATCGCAACAAATTCAAGAACGGCACTGTGCGGAATATGCCAGAAATTGGAACGCCATTAAACACGCACACACACACATATACGTCCCGAACCAGATGGACCACGACGCATGCCACGCAGTACATACGCCAGAAATCCTTTACGCCTACCTGGACGCTTTGCAGAAATGGGCTGAACGGTTACAACAATGTTGGATGAGCAGTACTGTAGGAGGCAAGTAGCAGTTATTTTGCGCGGCTATGTTTTCTTTTCTTTTCTTTCCATTGCTTTCGTAGTAACAGTACGTAGGACTGCACGCGTGGTTAATTAACCATTCTCCGTTCTAAAAATGAACAAACTTTCCAGAGTTGTTGTTAGTTAGATTAAATATATAAATCTTGAAAGAAAAGTACTAATATCCTTATTATAAGAATATATTTCTTGATGATTCTAATGATATTAATTTGGTCACTTTCTCACTAGCACAAAGACAATTTTTCTAACGCTTAAATCTTTCCTTTTTTGTACAAACTATCCGTAGCGCCTGCTACATGTGCACTTGTCAATGGAGCAGAGTTATCAAAGGTTGAGGACCCATGGCCCTATTTCCAAAAATCTTTGTTAGCTAGAGACATCTTAATACATCTACCTCTAGACATAAAAAAAATTATTTAGCGTCAATTGTTCTAGAGGTAGTCGTATTTGGCCTATAAATTTAGGTCTTACATATAAATCAATAACTTGGTAGTTAGTAAGTTTTTATTTAAGAGCACTTAGAGTTGCATATGAGCAATGAACATTCAAAGGATATGACTTTAAAAGGACAGTTTTCCTTATATACTCGCATGAGCTTTCGTAGTTGGAATAACAACAATGCTACTATTCGCGGGTTCAAAAGCGCACATGCTCAAAAAAGCACATGCAGAGGCTTTCTAAAATCCAGTATGTTTTTTGGGGAGTGTTATATGATGGGTTTTAAAAAGTGTCCTCTAGGTACATGTCTCTTAAGGCGTATGCATGTGAAGATGGTTTTTTTAGAGGTCGTCATCAAACGCCTATAAATTATTTATTTGTACAAGCCTTAGCTAATATGCAGCTATAAAAATTGATTTTGGCCATCTCTAGCTAAGATGTTTTTGTACTTAGGACAAACCTAAATGAACAATCTTTTAAAATGGAGATATTGTCTTCTAAATTGAGCAAACTTCCAAAAAGTGACACATGGGTAGGTTTCACTGGGACACAAAGAGAGTGAAGCTGAAATGAGGGAATTCCGTACTACGGCATTGGAAATTACAGTCGCACGTTAGTACGTCACCAAGCTTGAAAAGCGGCTGTGGCAAGTAGTACAACGGAATGTTCACCGTCCTGTTTACTAGACCTGATTAATTGAAAAGCAGGAATACACCACACTGGGGCTCAGCTGCTAACTAGCAAGCTGCCTACCAAATTAAAGTTTTGTGGAAAAAAAGTCTTCGCACACAAAAAGAGTTTGTGGAAGAAAAAAGGCGCCACACGCAACTGGTCCTTTTTTAGCTCTTAGCTCTGCTTTTTCTTTTTTTTCTGGCGATTTGTCTTGTTATAAATATGGACGGGGTGGCGTCCAAGACGCATTCGAGGCGAGAGAGATATCCCACACAGGCGGCCCGCGCGCGCGCTCTCTCTCTCCGGCTCCGCGTCCGGCCACCTCTCTTCCCGTGGCAGGCAGCTCGCTGTAGAGCTCTGTTCCCGCCGGCCGGCCAGCGGCCAGCCAGGGAGGCGAAGGGACCGGGCATGGGTTCTCCGTTGGCCTCCTGGCCATGGGCGAGCCTCGGCTCCTACAAGGCAAGGACACTGACGACCCCCCGGACCATTATTACGCATGCAAACCCATGCACCCTGAATCGCTATCAGCTTGATCTCTTCCATCTTCTTCTTCTTCGTTTCTGCTGGCGCTCGCCGCCATTGCTTGCTGATCTTGTAGCTTACTGATGGTTTGTTTCGTCGTCGTCCCTGCAGTACCTGCTGTACGGGCCGATGGTGGCGAAGGTGGCGCACGCGTGGAGGGAGTCGGGGAGCCTGCCGCTGGACTCGTGGTGCCTCCACCTGCTGATCCTCCTGGCGCTCCGGTCGCTCACCTTCCAGCTCTGGTTCTCCTACGGCAACATGCTCTTCTTCACCCGCCGCCGCCGCGTCGTCAAGGACGGCGTCGACTTCCGCCAGATCGACGCCGAGTGGGACTGGTAAGTCTGTCTGGCATTATTGCAGTACAGTGGTAGCTCTCAGCTGCTTACTGATTACTCTGCCGGCCATGGCAGCATGCTCGTGCTGATATGATCCTCACAGCTAGCTAGATACTCATCATATATGTAGCTGCAGTTCATTTCGCTAGCTGGGAGTCAAACTCCACAAGATCTTCTTATTACACACAGTATTATTACTGATCGATAAGATGGTATGATCATAGAGTTGGACGACGACAGAGCTTTTTATGAAAAGAACGATGGTCTGATGGAGATTTTTTTATGGGATGAAAAAAGGGGAAAGGACTATCATCTCTAGTTTCTGCATCTGGGGGAGGATCACAGGGCGTCCATATATGGCGCCTGCGAACAGTTCCAATCTCCTCACTTCTCAGTTCTCATGCATGATTGGCCCCTCCAGCTTTCTTTAAAGCAAGGACGGGCCGTTGGGGGGCCGCATCATTCAGGGCGGGCAGTAAATGCGCATGCACTGATAATTCCATCTGTGTGTGTTCTGGGTTTCTTCCCTAATAAAAAATGATTCTAAACTGCACCAGATTTAGATGTAAAAAATGCAAATTTTTATCTATATATGAAATACTCCTAGGTTGTACTAGAATCATTGTAAATTATACTATCTCCATTCTCGAATATATTTGAACTTAAAAGCGACGAATAAAAACACAAACCAGGTATATTATCTTACTATATATTTATTGCACTTTATCAAATTTAGAACGGTTTGACATATATTAGAACAAAGCTAAAATTGCTTTATCCCACGGACGAATATGGACCAGTACGTACTCCATATATACTCTAGTCGTATTAAATACAAAGAGGGAGGACAGATGATGTGTGTGGCTCGATGGTGGGGGTGCTGATCAGTCCCAAATTAAATGCCCGTTGTGTTGCTGCGCAGGGATAACATGGTGATCCTGCAAACCCTGGTGGCGGGCATGGTGACCAACAGCCCGGCGTTCCCGGGCGTGGCGGAGCTGCGCGCGTGGGCGCCGCTCGGGTGGGCGCTGGCCTTGCTGCTGCACGTGACCGTCTCGGAGCCCTGCTTCTACTGGGCGCACCGGGCGCTGCACCGGGCCCCGCTCTTCGGCCTGTACCACGCCAAGCACCACGCGTCCCCCGTCACCCAGCCGCTCACCGGTACGTTACGTGCATGGGTCGGCGGTGCCAGATTTTAATCGTCCCCGATAACGACATTTGTAACGACGTTTTATATATGTTGCATGGATGCAGCGGGGTTCGGCACGCCGCTGGAGGCGCTGATCCTGACGCTGGCGATGGGGGCGCCGCTGGCGGGGGCATTCGCGGCCGGGGGCGGGTCCGTGAGCCTGGTCTACGGCCACGTCCTCCTCTTCGACTGCCTCCGGTGCATGGGGTACAGCAACGTGGAGGTCATCTCCCACAAGGCCTTCGCCGCATTCCCGGCGCTCAGATACCTCATCTACACACCCACGTACGTACTCTACGCCATCGTCTTCTGCTTAATAACTACGAGTGCTATTATTAGCAAAAGAAGTCTCTTTTTTTTTCACTGCAATGTACTGTATATACCAATTCATCAGCGTGACACATAGTACTGTACAAGATGGTGGACGGTAAATTACGTACCGGCCAGGGGCCATACGGGCGTACGTAGGAAAATTCGTAGAGGCAGCTAGGAAGGAGAGTAGGATGCGTGCACGATGATTGGCTAGCTGATTTGCGGCATGCTACGCTGGTCCGATAAGTGGTGCTGCTGGCCATACGCCGTCGTAGCTGTGTCGTGTACCACCAACTCGTACGTGTGCAGCTGGAGAGATGTACTCCTACAGTGCCGCATGTACGTCTAGCAGCTAGGTCGCGTAGTGCAAGTGCCTGCATGCATGCATGCAACAGTAGCTAGTATATATATATATCTGCCAGAGTGCCAGTGCAGTGGTCGTGATTGGCAGCGCCGTGCCATCCAACGAACGAGACCCAAAGGACGGCAGAAACTGACCACACGCACGACACGAGAGAGACGGACCCAGGGGATACTGCCATGCATGCCAACCTTGAACCTTCTTCCATTCCAACAACCGTATTTATGGGGAAGGCCGTATACTAGCTAGTCCCAATCAATACTGCGAGCTACCAACGCAAATCTCACACGGCCGGCCGGCCGGACCCGGAACGGAGAGCCTATCAGCTAGTATCAAGCATGCTTGCTTTCAGTTAGGCCACTGTGCGCTGCAAGCATGCATGCTTCCCTCTTTCTGTGCAGCGCATCGGTGTCTCTATTCGCCTTTTTTGTGTGGAAGCACATGCATGCATGCATCCAATAACGACAGCACAAATAGTAAAGTTCTAGAGAGCATGCACGCATGTGATGTGAGGTTAATCCTCTCCTACTAACCGGAGATCGAAGGCCTAATATCTCTCCGAGATCGACCTACACCTCCCCTCTCACCAAGCCGGACAAGGCCTTAGGTATACACACAATATCATTGGTAGTCTTCGCGCGCGCGCCGTCCGTGATGCTCCATCATATCCATGCCTGTTTTCAGCACAGCCATGTAGTGTGTTTGGCCGCTACAACAACTGTGCAGTGTTCCTGTTTTGGCGAGTCCACGGCCGGGGGCCGGGGCCGATCTTAAGATCATTTCAACCCTTTCTGTCCCAGCGCCCACCAAGAAAACCGAACGCCGCCCATTAATTGAGCACACTCATCATCAGCAGATCTCAGATCAGCCGCCCGGGCAAGCTGCATGTTCCGCCGATCAGAATGTTGCTGTGTGTCGTCGTTGATCATTTCGCTGTGCCGAGTCCTGTGCCACGACACCGGCCGGTTCCCAACTGTCCTTGCCGGCGGCCGGCCGGCCTCAGTCACACACAGACCACAGACGAGCAGCACACTGCTCGATCGATATCGGCTTTGGATCTCGATCAGCTCGAACGAGAGCCGCTCGATCAACGCTAGCTCACGGCGGTGACAGCAGCAGTGAGCGTCATGCACCTGAGATCTCGCGCTCTCTCGGTGAGCCAGAGCCCTGCTAATGAGACATCGGCCCCGGCGTCCTGTGGCACTACTGCGGCGTGCATGTGCCGCCGTGTGTTGTGTCACTGGCTGCCTAGCTATACGTTGTTCGTGTGCGCCGCGGATGCGGCACATGCCGCTCTTGATTGCGGCTGCCTGACCGCGCGCAGGTGCGCAGCGGGGCCGGCCGCCGGACGGTGAGCCGAACGCCGGGGGGGCATGTGAGGTGCGCCCGGCGGGCGCCGGCCGTACGTCCTGTGGACTGTGGTTGTGGCCGGTCGTGTACGGGAACGAGCGACCCAGAGGCCCAAACGGGATAAATCATTCAGGATTTCTGCAGCAGCAGCAGCAGCCCATGTTTGGGCATTCAATGATCCTCGGACATGGACAGATTTAACCACTGCTCCTGTGAGTTGTCCTTGGTCCATCATATCTGTGTTTTGCTGATTTGCTGGCCAAGATCAAGATCCAAGCAGTCGCGCACCTTCACTCCTTTGTCCGACGATCCTCTTGTACCTAGCTGTTCCGTTTTTTGATCATCCATCCATGGACTGAATACGGTGTTTGGACGCTGTAAAATTGGCAACAAAAAGAAAAAAAAATCTTATTTTTGTTCGTTTAAAGACTATGTATGTAGCTGGGTAATGAATGAATGAATGAATGAATGAATGAATGAATGAATGCGTCCATGTGTGGTGATTAACTTGCAGGTACCTAAGCCTGCACCACAGGGAGAAGGACTGCAATTTCTGCCTGTTTATGCCGCTGTACGACGCCCTCGCAGGGACCATCAACGCCAGGTCGTGGGAGCTTCAGAAGGAGGTCGACCAAGGTATTAACCACTTTGATTTCTGCTGCTGGTTGTGTCAATATAACGCCGTGTCGTCTGATTGTATTGCTCGGCGTCGATCGGTTAATTAATCTGAACCAAATCTTGGCTTCCACCCGGCCGCGTGCATCATGCATCAGGCGCCAACGACCGGGTGCCGGACTTTGTGTTCCTGGCGCACGTGGTGGACGTGGTGTCGTCCATGCACGTGCCGTTCGCGTTCCGGTCCTGCAGCTCCCTGCCCTTCGCCACGCACCTCGTGCTGATCCCGCTCTGGCCCGTCGCCTTCGCCTTCATGCTCGTCCAGTGGTTCTGCTCCAAGACCTTCACCGTCAGCTTCTACTTCCTCCGCGGCCGGCTGCACCAGACGTGGAGCGTCCCCAGATACGGCTTCCAGGTCACCACCACTTTGCCCGGCTACCTGCAAATTGTTCATTCAATTCTATACCTCCTGTCGTCGAGCTGGGTTGGTCGATCAGCGCTTTGAATTGAATGAATAATGAAGCTCGTCTCGATCGATCGATACTGTATGGCTGATTGCCTGATTGATTAATTATTGCGTCTCTCCTGTCGATCCAACACTACTGCATGCAGTATTTCATCCCGTCGGCGAAGAAGGGCATCAACCGCCAGATCGAGCTGGCCATCCTCAGGGCGGACAAGATGGGCGTCAAAGTCATCAGCCTTGCAGCACTCAACAAGGTCTGTTCGTGGTGTTAGTACAGTATTAGTAGTTTCAGAACAGTGCTGCCTGGGCATGACAAAAACAGATCAAAGTAACAATGGGCAGAGAGTAACAACTGAACTGAACACCCCTGTTTCCTTGTCCATTTTCCTGTTTCAGAACGAGGCGCTCAACGGCGGCGGCACGCTGTTCGTGAGCAAGCACCCCAACCTGAGGGTGCGGGTGGTGCACGGCAACACCCTCACCGCCGCCGTGATCCTCAACGAGATCCCCAGCAACGTCAAGGAGGTGTTCCTCACCGGCGCCACGTCCAAGCTCGGCAGAGCCATCGCGCTCTACCTCTGCAGGAAGAAGATCAGGGTCCTGGTAATTGATACGCGGCCGCTCAATCTGCTATAAATATATCTGAAACAAACTATATTATACATGCTGCTAGCTGTCAGGGAATGCTAGCTGAACGTCGCCGTCGTTGCGTGTTTGGTTTCAGATGCTGACTCTATCGACGGAGAGGTTCCTGAAGATCCAGAGGGAATCGCCGGCGGAGTTCCAGCACTGCCTCGTGCAGGTCACCAAGTACCAGGCTGCGCAGAGCTGCAAGGTAGGATCGGAGTAGGTTGTGACAGCTTTCGTTCGGATCATCAGCTGACCCCGGTGAACTCTGTGTCTCTGTGTACGTGCGTGGCAGACATGGATCGTGGGCAAGTGGCTGTCGCCGCGGGAGCAGCGGTGGGCGCCGCCGGGCACGCACTTCCACCAGTTCGTGGTGCCGCCCATCATCGGCTTCCGCCGGGACTGCACCTACGGCAAGCTCGCCGCCATGCGGCTCCCCAAGGACGTCCAGGGCCTCGGCTCCTGCGAGTACACCATGGAGCGCGGGGTGGTGCACGCGTGCCACGCCGGCGGCGTGGTGCACTGCCTGGAAGGGTGGGAGCACCACGAGGTGGGCGCCATCGACGTGGACAGGATCGACGTCGTGTGGAAGGCGGCGCTCAAGCACGGGCTCACGCCGCCGTGAAAAGCAGTCGGACGGCGGCCGTAATAACACGCCATCGATCGGTTTGCTGCCGCACCGGCCGCACCACGAGACTGCTGGTGGAGATCGAGTTGCATCCATAGCCTGGTTCGCGAATACCGCCACTATGTACGTACAAATACTGCAATATGGCATGTGCCGACTTGGAGATATATCAATCAATATCATCGTCGTTGGTCTGCCCTCCCTAGCTCTCTAGTGTTCATGCATCGCCCCATTGCCTCTATGATTTTACTCCGTGGTTGGCTCTTCGCTAGACCACACACCAGAACGGATTTGTGGGCCATACCATACGACTCAGCCCGCGTGACCAACAAAGAAAGAATGGCGCCCTTCGAATCGAGAGAGCCTATAGGCTAGCAACATTGTTCCACGTGCGAGTCCTCGACCTGTCCAACTGCCGCCGCGCGACTACGCTCAGAGGCTTGCCGCAGTGGCGAAAATAGAGTAAATACGACGGGGGTGCAAATGCCTCGTTGGTGCATAGATATGTGTTGCGGGGGTGTTTATATGGTGAAAATTTAGATTTTATAACTGGTTTTGCAAATTTTAGGGGGTGTTGCACACAATGCAGCTCCGCCCCTAGTGCTTTGCCGATTTCTACAACTCCGCCCGCGCAACTACGCTTAGAGGGGCCAATTTCTTCAACTCCGCCAGCACGACTATGCTTAGGGGCTTCGTCGACTTCTTCATCATACTACTATAGTTCAAAAGCTTTGCTGGAACCAAGCTTCGATCTAAGGGATAGATGGGACCTTCGACGACGATGGCTACCTCTGCATCGGCTACCTCAACTACGTTTGGACGTAAAGGCTCGAGTGATGTCTCGGGCGATTGATGCAAAAGAGACGAAGCAGAAGATCAAAAGTAAGAAGATCAAAAGTAGATGAGCATGGCGATGCAGCAGAGACTGTCCCCTCGTTTTTGCGAAGGCTCCACCTCATCTTTTCGCGCGAAGGCAATTCTCCTCATCAGATGTGATCAACGTGTATGCTTAGACATGGTAGGCGTACGTGCCCTTTTCTCCATACCATTTTCCCCACAGGTTTTGGGGGTGGAGTTTTTAGTGAGATGTACACACGAGTGAGGTCAGAGGGCATTCCTCTTGACCTAGGTCAGAGTATAGGCTAGGCTTTTTTCCATACTAGTAACCATGCACGTGCGTCCCGCACGTGTCTTAATGCAATAATATTGTCATATGTGTATAATGGTTTTTCGATATAATGACAAATATAGGTTTGAGATAATATATAGCGGACAGATGTTCTATATAAAAAGTTATTTTTTAATATAAGGTAATTTTTGCTTAATATAAGATAATGTTAATATCAACTAAAAGTTCTAAAATAATATATAAAGTATTTGGAATGTTGTAGTCATACTACTTAGTCCTTGAGCTACATTAAAAATAAAATATAACCATAAATTTAATTCCTTCATCGTAAAATAAAATTTCTAGATGAACGTGTGTATATGGCAGGTAGGCCTAAAAAATATTTTGAGGAGTACCCATGGATGGTTTATTTTTCTAAGTGGAATTTAAAATTGTAGGAATATCTATCTTTTTCTATAACTTCGATACTTTGGAAGAAAATGAATGTCCGGTTGTAAGAAAAGTAACTTATTGTTGACGCGGCTTAAGTACTAAATTTATGTTATAATTTCATATGTTTTTATGCCGTTTCATAAATTAATTATATGATTTATTATTATTTTGCTAACAATTAACCCCGTTTTCGAGAATGCTCTTTGTTTTTGTGCATTATTGATTTTTGCAGGAAAATAGGTATAATTGATATAAATTTGAGGATTTCTCGAAGAAAGGATTTATGCTAAAAGTCCAAAAGAAGACCCAAGCCCATTATGGAGAATGTTCCGGAGGATAAAGGATGAATAATATGAAGATAAGGAAGGTTTATTACAAATCCAATCAAACTTCCAATTAAAACTCGAGATATTCTCGGATTCCAGGACAGCAGCACCTTGTGGGCCCAATTCGGTGACCTTAACGATGTCAAATGAAGAAAGTTTGAATACCAAAGTTGTAGATCTCTTCGAGCTCTACAATTTAGAGTCTGAGTTTGCATTTATTGGACTTCGGAAGACAGAGTTATGGTCAAAATACTAAAGGCTGCAGAATATGGAAATCCTATTTCTGGAAGGACTAGGACAATGGCTTCATATCCAAGCAAGGGAAGATGGAGGACGACCGGGACTCTTCTAGAGGCTTGTATACACATGGAAATAGGTGTTTAAGTCCTACTAGGACTTTTAGAACCGACCTATTAGATTCCTTGTATAGGGGACTCTCCGGAGTATAAATATATGGCCTCCCAAGGGGAGAGGCATCATTGTTCGACACAAATCCATTGTACACCGAGAGTTTAGGGCAGAGTTCGGGGGCCAAAAGCGTTCAACTCGGCGAGAGGGACATCTCGGCGAAAGGAGCAAGCAAGAGGAGGCAGGAGGCCTGGGGGTCGGCCGACCCCTAGGGGGTCTGGTCGGCCGACCCAGGTCCTCCCGAGGGCTGCTCGAGCTCATCTTCCGCCGACTTCTTCGTCTAGTTCAACTCGACGACTTTGGGTCACGGATTTCGATGTATCTTGAGTAAATCCCTCGAACTTCTTATATACTTTGATAAAACCTTGATGATTGATCAATAAAGTTTGTCTTTTAGATTTAGCTTCTTGTTTATGCATGTTTATGATCCATGTCTTTGCAATGCTTCATGTCTACATGTGTTATTGTGGCCACAATCTAGATGTCTCACATGTCTTTTAGTAGATCTATTTTACCTGATCAGTAGATTGAATCTGCTCATGCTTAGAGATGGTTAGGGTTTACTAGTTCGTCGATTACCTGGTTACCAGTGACAGTGGAGCCCGGGGAAAGGTTCGAGTAGATCTTTGACATTCATATTCATGTTTATTCTATGCTTGTTGATTAGATCTTTATCAAGGTGGTTCTTAGTTCTTAAGTTGTTTGTCTCATATCTCTTGTGGATCCTTTTGCCTGTTTAAATCCTATCTATCCCGAGTTTAGTTTAATCGTTGATTATTCCTTTTATGCAATAGATTAGAGCTTGATTAGAGTATATTTAGAGTATAATTAGAACCGTTATTAGATTGCAATTAGATAGCCTTTATCTTTCATTTAAGCTTATTTAGATCTATTAGAATTAGATAGTAATTTAGTTAATATTAGGTTGATAGCATCTTAAGCATAATTAATCTCGGATTGACAAACCCAAGATACTCATCCTGGGGAAAAGCTACCGCGATACTGTGCGCTTGCAGTATAAGGATTTGGCGTGCTTAAGTGCCGTCAACAAGCTTTTCTGGCGCCGTTGCCGGGGATAATTATCGTTTACGTTATTATTAATCTTTTATTAGCTTTGTTACTACTAGTTTTAATAGTTAGTTTTATTTATTGTGTGATTAATTAGTTTTGCTTATTTTGCTTTTTAATTAGTGTGCTATTTTATTTATTTATTTTGCTATTATCGAAATTAGGAGTAGTTTTTAAATTTTGAAATTTTAAATTTAGTTTTAAATTTAGTTATTTTGTTTGGATTTAATTTGGTCTAAGTACAGCAAATTTTTGCTGTCATAGATCTTTTGTTTTGTATTTTTGTCTATATTTCAGGTATGACTATGATGAGTGAGGGTCTGACACTCGCGGAGTACTTAACTCCAAGAGTGGAAGATTTGAAGTTTCAAAAGTCAAATCTGATGCCGGAGTCAGGATCCTACGAGTTGAAGTCAGGAATCATCCGAATTGCTGCCGAACATCAGTTCAGTGGTGAAGATGATGAGAACCCGTACAAGCACCTGGAGAGGCTCAAGCAAGTGTGTCGCACATTCCATCAAGACGGAGTTCCAGAAGAGTGGGTCTTGTGGAACCTCTTTCCATTTACACTGGAAGACAGAGCCAGAAAGTGGTACCATGTTGCATCAATAGAAGCTGAAGGTGATTGGAAGATTCTCGAAGTGAAGTTCACTACAAGATTCTTTTCTCCACTGAGAGTGCACAAATTGAGAAAAGCAATCATGAACTTCGAGCAACGAGAAAATGAAGACATTGATGAAGCTTGGGACAGACTGGAAGAAATGAGGACACAAGGACCACCAATTGGATTCACTCCAGAGATGATGATGTCCATTTTCTACTATAGTCTTACCACTAGAGACTTTGAGCGACTGAACACTTGTGCTGGAGGATCACTGCTGACTCGGAAGTGGAGTGAAGCTATGAAGATTTTGTCAGATGTCTGCTTAACCTCAAAAGCTGAAAGAGACAGGAAGGAGAGTGTTATGCAGGAGCCAGTGGTTGTGGCGCCTACATATGCTATCTACAAGGAGCAACAACCTGTCAAAAGAACTACAGTGTCTTATGCAGCTGAGGAAGAGGAGTACGAGAGTTTTGCACCACAAGTGAAGACTGAGTGTTCAAATTACAGAAGCCTTGCTAGTGCAAAACCACTGACAGAATTCGACAAGACAAGCTGGATGCCAGTGGATTTTGGAGATACACTGAAGTGTGCAGGACCACTCCCACCAGAAGACTTAGAGGAAGAGGAAGAATTGTTTCCACCAGAAATTCCACTAAGGAGGAGCTCTGATGATCTAAGTACAAGGGAAGTGCTGCAGAAATTATTCCAAGAAGAAGAGCTGGACAGTGACTTTGTCTCTGAAGTGAAGTGGGTGATTGGTGTCAAGCCGGAGTCATCACTTACTGAGGAGATTATCGTCTACCTGGAGCCAGAAGAATCTTCAACTGGTATTTCTTGCTCCATCAACAAAGAAGACTTCAACAATATTCACTGCTCTATGGAAGCCCAGGTAAGTACTATGAGCTATGAAGTTTATTCTAAATTGAGTGATAAACCACACTTAGTTTCTACTAATATTAAAATTAAACTTTCTAATAATGAAGTAATTAGACCTGTAGGCTTAATTAAAAATGTTGAAGTTAACTTTGCTAATAACATTATACCAACTGATTTTTATATAATTAATGTCTACGATAATGATATTAACATAATTTTTGGTAGACCTTTTCTTAAGTTGGTTAATGCTGTAGTTAATAATGATAAAGGAAAGGTCAATATTAATATTGATGGATTAAAATATGACTTTGATTTCCTACCGGCATCTAAAGTGCCTATTAATCTCACTCCCGATATAGAGGAGATAGAGAGTATTAACTATATTAACGCTTTTAGAGAGCCGTTAAAATTAGTATTAGAAGGAGGAGAAAAAGGATTCTTCTCTGAGGAAACAACCATTGCCACTAATCAACTTGAACTTAATCAAGAAGAGACCCAAGACATTCCTGTAGAGCCACTAGGTGACCCTAACCCACAGGAGGCGCCCGACGTGGAGCTCAAACCACTGCCCGAAGGACTTAAGTATGAATTTTTAGGAGAAGATAAAACTTATCCTGTAATTGTTAGTGATCAGCTGAGTCCAGAAGAAGTGGAAAGATTGCTAGGAGTGTTAATGAAACATAAGAAGGCAATTGGTTATTCTCTAGCAGATCTTAAAGGAATTAGCCCAGCATTTTGTACTCATAGGATTCCGATGGAAGAAGGCCACAAGCCAGTGGTAGACAATCAAAGGAGACTGAGTAACGAAATGAGATCCGTAGTGAAGAAGGAAGTAATCAAGCTGCTAAACGCCGGAATTATCTACCCAGTACCAACTAGTGAGTGGGTTAGCCCTGTTCATTGTGTGCCTAAAAAGGGAGGTTTAACCGTAGTTAAAAATGAGAAAAATGAATTAATTCCACAACGAACTGTCACTGGTTGGAGAATGTGTATAGATTACCGGAAGCTTAATAAAGCCACTAAAAAAGATCACTTCCCTTTACCCTTTATAGATGAGATGCTAGAGAGACTTGCTAAGAATACCCATTTTTGCTATTTAGATGGTTATTCTGGATTCTTTCAAATCCCTATCCATCCAGACGATCAACACAAGACAACTTTCACTTGTCCTTATGGAACCTTTGCCTATAGGAGAATGCCCTTTGGTTTATGCAATGCACCAGCTTCATTTCAACGGTGTATGATGGCCATTTTCTCAGACTTCATTGAAGATATCATGGAGGTTTTCATGGACGATTTCTCAGTTCACGGCACTAGTTTTGACCACTGTCTACGGAATCTAGAAAAAGTTCTGAAGAGATGTGGAGAAGTAGACTTAGTGTTGAATTGGGAGAAGTGTCATTTTATGGTGAGAAAAGGACTTGTGTTGGGACACGTCATTTCTGAGAAAGGAATTGAAGTAGATAAAGCCAAGATAGAGACTGTAGAAAGGTTGCCACCACCTACAGATATTAGATCTCTCAGAAGCTTTCTCGGACATGCTGGCTTTTATAGGAGATTTATTAAGGATTTTTCTAAAATAGCTAAGCCACTGAATTACCTACTCCAGAAGGATGTTCCTTTTGAGTTCACTGATGAGTGTGAGGTAGCCTTTAGGAAAATTAAGGAATTACTAGTTAGAGCGCCTATCATTCAACCACCTGACTGGAATTTACCTTTTGAGATCATGTGTGATGCCAGTGACTATGCAGTAGGAGCTGTGCTGGGGCAGAGAAAAGACGGAAAAGTACATGCCATTTATTATACCAGCAAAACTCTTAACGAGGCCCAAGTTAATTATGCAACTACTGAAAAGGAGTTGTTAGCAGTAGTTTTTGCCTTTGAAAAGTTTAGATCTTATATTGTTAATTCAAAGGTTATAGTCTACACTGACCATGCTGCTATTAAATACCTCCTCACTAAAAAGGATGCTAAACCTCGTTTAATTAGATGGATTCTAATGCTACAAGAATTCGATGTAGAAATCAGAGACAAGAAGGGAGTTGAGAATGTAGTGGCAGATCACTTGTCTAGAATGAGCCATAGTAAAGGAGGTCCACCAATTGAAGATGCGTTAAGAGACGATACCCTTTATGCGGTTATAGATAAGGATTCTTGGATGCTAGACGTAATTAGAGCCATTAGAGGAGAGCCACTGACTCATCTCAACTATAATTCAAAAAGGAAAGTCCTTGCCGAAGCCAAGAAATTTTATTGGAATTCACCCTACCTATATAGATTTGGATCTGATGGAGTCCTCAGAAGATGCGTACCTGCAGATGAGAGAAGTGAGATTTTGAGAAAGTGCCACGCTGCAGAATATGGGGGGCATCATGGACATTTCAGAACCCAGGCTAAGATATGGGCGAGTGGATTCTATTGGCCAGGAATGCATGAAGATGCAAGAAAATTTGTCGCTTCTTGTCCTGAGTGTCAGAGAACTGGAAATATAACAGCTAGAAATTCAATGCCTTTGACATACAATCTACAAATTGATTTATTTGATGTTTGGGGAATGGATTTTATGGGACCATTTGAAAATTCACATGGATATGAGTATATTTTAGTGACTGTGGATTACGTCTCAAAGTGGGTGGAAGCTTTGCCATGTAAGAAGGCGTCTACGCAAGAGTCCATAGAGATGATTAAGAATAATATCTTTCCAAGATATGGAGTACCTAGAGTTATTATCTCTGATGGAGGATCGCATTTTATTGGAAAAGACTTTACTGATTATTTGGCAAAGATGGGAATTGAACATAGAGTTTCTACAGCCTATCACCCACAGACCAATGGCCAAGCCGAGACATCAAATAAACAATTAAAAGAAATTCTTAAAAAGACGGTGATTAAAGGAGGCAAAAATTGGTCAAAAAAAGCTTAATGATGCTCTTTGGGCTTATAGGACTGCATTTAAAGCACCTATTGGAATGACACCCTATCAGTTAGTTTATGGAAAAACTTGTCATTTACCAGTAGAATTGGAGCATAAAGCTTATTGGGCAATTAAGGAATTAAATTTAGATCTAGATGCCGCCTTAGTCAAAAGAAGGATTCAATTAAGTACCCTTGATGAAGCACGGTTACAAGCTTATCATAATGCTACCATTTATAAGGAAAGGGTTAAAAGATGGTTTGACAAGAAACTTCTTAAGAAGGAGTTTAAGCCAGGTGATAAGGTTCTTCTCTATAATTCAAGGTTTAAATTATTTGGAAAAGGAAAATTACAAAGTAAATGGGATGGACCTTATATTGTTCATGACGTATCACCTGCCGGAGCAGTTACCATTATGGATTTTGAAGGGAACAAATATATGGTAAATGGACAAAGATTGAAGGTCTACATTGAAGAGGACAAGATTGAAATCAATTATATTGATACATACAACTTCAAAGAGGTTAGAGTTGACTACCATATATATGACCCTTAGATTTCCATAGGTAACCTATACTTTGTAAATAATTTAGTTACGTAATTTAAATATTTTTCAAATTTTTCTGTACATAAATTTTTTTATTTAATAAATAAACTTACCGACCAAACCTGGGGCCCAGAAGCCAGAGGAGGGGCCCAGGTCGGCCGACCAGAGAGGTCAGGCTCGGCCGACCTGGGTGGTTTTCAAGTCGGTTTTGTTTCAAGTTTTGGTATGCGTAGTTACACGGAGTTCTGAGTCAGTTTGGATTGAATTTAGGGTCGAACTCCAGAGATGACTAGGACACTTAGCATTAGCTAAGTGTGGGGATGTGTCTTCCCCGTTAGATTAATAAAGCGTTTGAAATAATAACGCCCTTTTATTATTATTATTATCATTATTATTATTATTATTGTCTTTTATATTTTATTACTTACTAAGGTGTGAGTTGACAGGATGGCGTTATTATTATTATTATTATTATTGATTTTGTCTCGTTTTATTTAAGTTTATTCTATGCATTTACTTTGATAATTAATTTTGCTTAAGTTGTCATGATTTGAGTAATGTGGGAATTGCTAAAATAATTAATAATGCATAACCCATGTTTTGTTGGAAAATTGTGTTTTATAGCTTTGCCAAAGTTTTCAATTAAGAAAAAGATTAGAGGACTTATAAAAAAAATCTTTTTATTAAATTTATCTTTATTTGATCAAGTTTTACATGCCTTAAATCAAGAGAGAGTTTTTAATACCTATTAGAGCTTAGTTTATGAAAGCCAGTTTATAAGCAAGTTATTTCATGTGAGTTTGATTAAGTTTGATTTCTTTAGTAATTTTGATCACTTTAAATAATTTTTGGTCATCGATTTTTCATCTTTGCTAGCCTTACTATATTCCAATTGCTTAGAAATAATAAGCAATATCTTTATCCTATAAACCTTTTTATCATCTCATTTTGTTTACCTTTACCTATTTAAGTGAGGTTTTTGCTCATTAATTAAAATTAAATTAAAAAGGGGACTTTTGAGATGAAAAAGGAGTAGAGGTTATAGTAAAAAAAAAAAAATAATAGACCAAGTGGTCAAATTAAAAAAAAAAAGAAAAAAAAAAGAAAAAAAAGAGGGAGAAAATAATGGCCAAGTGGCCGAAATAAATAAAAGAAAGAAAGGAAAAGAGAGGTAGAATTAGGAAAAAGGAGAAAGGGGGAGAAATTTATATATACATTTAAATTAGTCTCTTTGAAAGCCTTGAGTTATTGTTATAAAATTAATGAGCAAAGACTTTCGCTTTTTCCAACCATGTGCAAAAGTTCTGGAATTTATTCCAATTTTCATTATATACATGCACATGTCCACTATCTATATCTTCTTTTTCTTTGTCTATATATATATATATTATTTTCTTTATTCTCGATGACCAAAATTGTTTAAAGTTGATTGATTGAGCTTTAGAAAGATAACTTATTTGAACAATAAAATGTTTAACTTTGCTAAGCCTTTACCAAGCTCCATATATTTTCCTGTGAGGAAGAGAGAGTAAATCTTTTATAGGATAGCCATTTATAATGAGTGCCTTGTTGAGAGCTTGATTTAAAGGGATTAGTGATTTCTTGATCATTTGAAGAGATTTTGTTTTTTCTAAAATTATATTGAAAAACCTCTTTTTATATTCTGAAAGGAGACTTTGGCATAGTTATGATTCATTTGATTTCGTTAAATCTTGTGGGGATCTATATGCATGAAAGTTAAATAAATATTCCCATGTTATGATTTGAGTGATTTCTAAAGTAAAGTTATTTTAAGAAGTATTTGTTTAGAATTAACATAAATTTAGTTGAGAGTTTATTTTAAGATTTATCGATCTTATGCTCGAGGACTAGCATGATCTAAGTGTGGGGATATTGTTGACGCGGCTTAAGTACTAAATTTATGTTATAATTTCATATGTTTTTATGCCGTTTCATAAATTAATTATATGATTTATTATTATTTTGCTAACAATTAACCCCGTTTTCGAGAATGCTCTTTGTTTTTGTGCATTATTGATTTTTGCAGGAAAATAGGTATAATTGATATAAATTTGAGGATTTCTCGAAGAAAGGATTTATGCTAAAAGTCCAAAAGAAGACCCAAGCCCATTATGGAGAATGTTCCGGAGGATAAAGGATGAATAATATGAAGATAAGGAAGGTTTATTACAAATCCAATCAAACTTCCAATTAAAACTCGAGATATTCTCGGATTCCAGGACAGCAGCACCTTGTGGGCCCAATTCGGTGACCTTAACGATGTCAAATGAAGAAAGTTTGAATACCAAAGTTGTAGATCTCTTCGAGCTCTACAATTTAGAGTCTGAGTTTGCATTTATTGGACTTCGGAAGACAGAGTTATGGTCAAAATACTAAAGGCTGCAGAATATGGAAATCCTATTTCTGGAAGGACTAGGACAATGGCTTCATATCCAAGCAAGGGAAGATGGAGGACGACCGGGACTCTTCTAGAGGCTTGTATACACATGGAAATAGGTGTTTAAGTCCTACTAGGACTTTTAGAACCGACCTATTAGATTCCTTGTATAGGGGACTCTCCGGAGTATAAATATATGGCCTCCCAAGGGGAGAGGCATCATTGTTCGACACAAATCCATTGTACACCGAGAGTTTAGGGCAGAGTTCGGGGGCCAAAAGCGTTCAACTCGGCGAGAGGGACATCTCGGCGAAAGGAGCAAGCAAGAGGAGGCAGGAGGCCTGGGGGTCGGCCGACCCCTAGGGGGTCTGGTCGGCCGACCCAGGTCCTCCCGAGGGCTGCTCGAGCTCATCTTCCGCCGACTTCTTCGTCTAGTTCAACTCGACGACTTTGGGTCACGGATTTCGATGTATCTTGAGTAAATCCCTCGAACTTCTTATATACTTTGATAAAACCTTGATGATTGATCAATAAAGTTTGTCTTTTAGATTTAGCTTCTTGTTTATGCATGTTTATGATCCATGTCTTTGCAATGCTTCATGTCTACATGTGTTATTGTGGCCACAATCTAGATGTCTCACATGTCTTTTAGTAGATCTATTTTACCTGATCAGTAGATTGAATCTGCTCATGCTTAGAGATGGTTAGGGTTTACTAGTTCGTCGATTACCTGGTTACCAGTGACAGTGGAGCCCGGGGAAAGGTTCGAGTAGATCTTTGACATTCATATTCATGTTTATTCTATGCTTGTTGATTAGATCTTTATCAAGGTGGTTCTTAGTTCTTAAGTTGTTTGTCTCATATCTCTTGTGGATCCTTTTGCCTGTTTAAATCCTATCTATCCCGAGTTTAGTTTAATCGTTGATTATTCCTTTTATGCAATAGATTAGAGCTTGATTAGAGTATATTTAGAGTATAATTAGAACCGTTATTAGATTGCAATTAGATAGCCTTTATCTTTCATTTAAGCTTATTTAGATCTATTAGAATTAGATAGTAATTTAGTTAATATTAGGTTGATAGCATCTTAAGCATAATTAATCTCGGATTGACAAACCCAAGATACTCATCCTGGGGAAAAGCTACCGCGATACTGTGCGCTTGCAGTATAAGGATTTGGCGTGCTTAAGTGCCGTCAACACTTATTTTATAGCAAAAAATTGGATAAGAAATATATTTTATTTAAAAAATCAACATGATCAATACCAAATCGTCAAGTCATATCTAGACAAACCTATACATAATCATTGTTGAGCAAGTTGTTCTCCTCAAGTGAAGACAATGGGAACGTTTGAAGCAAGCAGTCTTCACATGAAAAAACAGACATGACTAAGCAAAACATGAAAAAACGGACAGCAGTGAGCAAATCCAGAGCGGAACAGGATATGAAAGGCAGGCATAGTCCCCATACATCAGAAATCTTGATGGCCCCGAAACCTGAGGCCATCTCCAGCAGCACACTCATCTCATCGATCAAATTTACACTCTATTTATCTTTACAATGCCAGAATCCTCAAATTGAAGCAATCGTTCTATCTTTACAGTGCCAGAATCCTCAAATTGAAGTAATCGCTTGGAGCCAGCGACCATTTCCTTCTCTCCACCTAGTTGTCTCGCTCCTCGTCACACCCCCGCGCTTCCCATCTCACTCCTCGTTCACACCCCACGCTTCTCAATGAGAAAAAGGGAGCATAGGACCAAGTGATGGCCGCAATGGCTGTTTGTGCGAGCACATGCCAGCCACAGGCGATCTCGGGTTGATTGCTCTCTCTTGATTCATTGATTTGTGTTTATTTAGTTCTTTCTTGATTTATCCACTGATTAAGCCATGAGGTTAAGGTATTGGATTAAGTTTTACTCCCTTCGTCCCAACTTATATGCCATTAGATTTTTTTTGACATTAACTTTGCCTTTTTCTTCTTATTCAAAAAAAATACCATAATTATCATTTATTTTTGTTGTGATTTAGTTTAGCATGTACTATATTTTAACTATGATTTTAATTTTTTTCATATTTTCATAATTTTTTTGAATAAGAAGAGTCGGTCAAATTTGGTGTAGAAAAAATCAAATGACCTATAAATTGGTATGGAGCGAGTATTGTTTAAATATCAAAATCAATCATGTTGTGAGATCATCAGTTTAGAGTCTTGCCTCATATTTTTTTTCTTTTTTGCTGTAGTTGAGAGATATCACAGTCATAAGACATGATTTGGAATTTAATTTTTAAATACTATGGTATTATGATATAATGGTCTATATGACATAACCATGGTATTTATTTTTCCAGAAAATCACAATATTTTTAGCACTTATTTGATTTCATAGTCACAGTATTGTTGTTATAAACGTCGTCAATTGAAAAAAAAATTACCTAAAAGCTCAATTATCATTATAGAAAATGAAGTTCAGAAAACCTTATGAATAGGCTATATCATAATAGGAAGTTGGTATAAAATAGAGTTTACAATACTCTAAAAATGCCATAGTATTAACAATATGATACTGGAAACAAAGTTTTCAACAAATTTTTAGCTATAATACTATAGCATCCCCGTATAACACACAACATCCAAATAAGCCTTCAACATCTTTCACTATTTCGGAAACTTTTATTTTAAACTTCAATAGAAAAAAAGTGGCGTAAAAGCTCTATTATCATTATAGAAAATGAAGTTCAGAAAGCCTGTACGGTGCTGTAAAATTACTAATAACATATCTAATTTAATTATAGTATGTACATCCTTATAAGATGAATATCTAAGTGTTAGAAAATAATTAACATATATTTAAAACCGGAGTGAGTACATATAGAAAAATTCATGTCATGAAATATTCAGAAAAAAAAGAAAGGAAAAAAACTAACGCAATCTCACAACCATCATCGAGATAATGCCAGCCAAACCTTGAAAACCCTAGGTCATTTTTCATCCCCGCAGCCACTTTCTTTCTCCCTTGTTCTCCCGTTCTGAGCTGGCTGGTCATGATTTTCTTGTTGCATCACGCAGCGAGGCGGCTGCACGCTTCGTCCGTCCTACAACCTCACGTTATTTGTTCTTGCGTCTCTGATTCAAAGAATGCTTTTTTTAAGATAAGGCGTTGTCCTAATTTGATCTGCCTGCTTCACTTGTTGGTGTTCTGCGTTCCATGAGGACCCATTATGAATTGGCATAAACAGAATATAGGCACCGATGTGGTATTATTATTATTTATATCATATATGGTGCGAGCGGATAATTAAGATCTCAGTCTAGATGGACATAGAAAACGTTGATTTGGGCCGGATCTAAAGTAGTAGGATCGTTGGGCTATCAAAATTCATTGCAGAGGCTCACAAGTGGGATGATACGTGGGAGTGGATACGTGGGAGACCGGGAGAGTCATTTGCATGTACGAGGGCGAAGAGCAGATACGTGGTGCGCGGCTACAAACGCATATGGTGAAAAAAAAACGATGGAGTAACTCCATAACGGCGGCAGGAATGTGAATCTGTCACAAAGACTGGTAAGCCCGCACCAATTTTAATCTTTAGATATAATTTTGTTTAGATCCAACGGTGATTAAGGTTGTAACCCTCTACGGAGACTACCATACAACTCGATGGGCCCACTCCAATTTTGTGGGGACATTTAATTTGAACCCTTTGATATTTAATCTGATTTAGATCTAATGGTGGAGGTTAACGTGGGTAGCAGACGTAATCCTAACGAAATAGATGAGGGGCTAATGTTGGGGGAAAAAGCAGTCCTACTCCTAGCCTCTCAGAGGCTCGACCCAGAAGTGGCCGGCCCAAGACGGCGATGACGGGAAGGGGCGCCCCACAGCCAACGCAACGGGGAAGCAACTCCTGGCTCCCCACAGCGGCAAGGGAGGAGCCTTTGCGGCTACAGCCATGGGTGGCACGGTGTGTGCTATGAGAAATCAGAGGAGGGAGAAAAGGTGGTGCTGGTACTCTCTGGATTGCAGGCGCCTTGTAGCTATTGATTTAATCAAGAAGGTCGATTGGGAGTACAAAAAGGTGAAGGATTGGACCTGGGATTGAAGGAAGACGGTGGTCAATTTGGCACTGATGTGCTGCACCAAAGAGAAGAAGAGCAAGAATGTGAAGCTTGATTTGAAGGGAACAATAAAAAATTCCTAAATCTGCTGGAGGATTCGTGTTGGGAGTGCATATTCTAGAGAGAGAAGCCTGCTTCTTGGAGAGACCATGGCAGGCGGTGGAGCTGCAGGTCAACGGCTAGGCGCGCCCCTCGTCAGGCTTTGTGACAGCGCCACCAGTCGCCGCCAGCTCGTCGTCTCTCGCCGGGCCTGCGGTTGAGCTACTCGCTGCTGCCTAGAACGCCTTCTCCAAAACGCTTGTTGGGTCTCGCTGACCTCCGGTGCTCATTGCTCACCACCATCTATAGCGAATCGAGGGAGTAGAGATGTCAACGGGGAATTCTCCATCGGGTTTCAGCATCCCAGACCTATCCTCATCAGCCTATAGCAATCTCTATCCCCATATCTATACCCATCATGGGTATAAAACTCATCCCATATCCATCCCCATTCGGATATCGGATTTCTATTGGAGCTCCATCTACAATAAAAAGATATGTGAGCATATAAAAAAATTGTCAGGAAATACGTAAGAGTAGTACATCATCGCTGAATTTAAGATGTAAATAGAATAGGTGGATGATTAGGTGAATAGTGCGAAAGGGTTAGGTTAAATAGACAAGGGGTTTTAGGGTTTATTTGTTGGGTCTCGATTAGGTTTTAACTTGTTTGATAGGCTACATATTAGACTTAAATATATTGCACATCAAATTAACTAGTGTACATTTTCTATAGGTAATCAGGTTTGGATGTTGCCTTCCCAAACCCATACCCACATACCCAATAGAGAAATAATTCTTCCCATATCTATACCCATAGAAAACAAATTCTCTCCATACCCTAACTCTAATAGAAGAATTCCCTATGGATAACCGGATATCGGATCTCTATTGACACCTCTACGAGAGAGAAAGAACAAAGAAAAAATTTCTTATCTGCAATGAAAAAACTCATCGTGCCTTTTGTGCCATCCAAAAAATTTTCGTTCCGCCATCCACTTAATTTTTATTTCCCTATCTACCATCACCGTCCACTTCCATCCGCCTACCATCCAATTCCGTGACGTTCGAGAAACGGAGGAGCTTCAGCCAGAGCCACAGCAGCTGCTCCGCTCCCATCCTGCTATGACTCGCGTACAGTCTCGAGGACCTGGACTACTGGAGGCCCCGCAGATGCTGCCCAAGGATGAGCTCCTCCTGCCCACCCCGTCCGGCGAGGACGCGTGCGCGCTCGTCCAGGTCACCGCCTTCGCGTGCGGCGGCTTCGTCGTGGGGTTGCGCTTCAGCCACGCCGTCGCCTACGGCCCCGGCACCGCGCTGTTCATGACCGTCGTCAGCGAGCTCGCGGCCCTGGAGCCGTGCCGTAGTGGGGGCGCGCGGTGCGATCCAAGACCCGGCTGCGACGCTGGTGGGCGGGCTCCTGCGCCCCCGGCCGGCGGCTCGGGTACCTCGCCATCGACATCTTCGCGCGCACTTCAAGGCGCGGTACAGTGCGGCGCACGCCTGCGTTGCATGGTGCTCCGCGTTCGAGGTGCTCCAAGGCGTGGCAGAGCCGCACCCGCACCGCAGGCTATAGCTGGCCAAACGGGCCGCCCGGCACGGGCACGGTCAGGGCACGGTTGGCTAACCGTGTCGTGCCGTGCCGCCCGGCGTGCCCAGTTTCATGGCCGAGCACGGCACGTCGGAGTCAAAACCGTGGCGTGCCGGCACGGCAAGCACAGCACGACCATCATGCCGTGCCAGCCTGAGCACGCCAAGGCAATAAACCTCTCAAACAACTTAAATATAAATGTAAAATTCAATATTTAGATCCAAAATCACAGAAACTTACAATTGTATTCACAAATTAAGTTACAAAGACACTAATAACAACCAGAATACCACAGATCACAACCAAACTTCACATATCACAACCACACTACACCACGACTCCACAATTCCAAAGATCACATTCATAGTTTAGTTCATATCTCACAAGTCACAACCACAAATCAATGCAAAATTCAACTTAAAATTAAACTTTAGCGCAATGGCTGTCTCATTAAAAACCTTTCTAGGTAAAAACTCACACCTCGTGAGAAAACCCTAGAAAGAAAAAGAGTACAGGCCAGCACATTTAGGATAAAGTTCAATACTGTTGTCCCAGTCCCAGACTCCCAGCCACAAGTTCACATATCACAACCAAAGAAAAAAAATTACAGAGCCTCAGGACTCAGCCTCAACCTCAGGCTCAACATCAAGATACAAATTCTCAAAAACAGCTTCCATTTCTTTGTCCTCCACAGTGTGCTGCATTCTGGCATCACCCAGCTCCCAATCCTTGATGCAGAGGAGCATCTCAACCATTTCTGGTCTGAGACATCGACGACGTTCCTCGATGATCCTGCCACACAAACTGAAAGCAGATTCTGAAGATATTGTAGAAACGTGAACAGAAATAGCATCCCTGGTTAAGATTGAGAGAACAGGATAGGTCAGTTTGTGCTCATGCCACCAGTTTAATAGGTTGAAGTCATCATCAAACTTTTGAAGTGTATCACTGTCAAGGTAGGATGTCAGTTCTGTTTCAAGAGAGTTTAACCCACCAGAGGTTGCTGCTTGCAGCAAAGCAGATGCAGATGTTGCTCTAAACATGTTAGTAGCAGGAGCAGAAGAGGGGATAGTGAACTCAGAACCTGGATCATCAGCATAAATCATTCCCCAGTTTTGCCTCCTCTTACCATTACCTATTGTGGGAGCAGTGGGCCTCTGTAGCCTAACTGCACCAAACTTAGCATCATATTTGTTAAACATCATCTTAAGTTCAGCTCTAACATCAGTGTAATAGCTAGAGTAATCATTAATTCCTAACTGAGACAATAGTCTAAGGCTATTTATGAAACTTCTCAGCTTTGCTCTAGGATCTAATATGAAAGCAATTGAATATAGGTATGGTATATCCTTACAATATTTAAGAAACTTCTTTTTCATAGGAACAACAGCTGGTCCAATATGCTTGTCATGCTCATACACATGTAAATGCTTAGCAATATCAAGGATGGTATGCATGATGAGTGGAGATGTAGGGTAATAAACACCAGACAGAGAAACAGTTGCATCATAAAACAATTCAAGGAACTCAAGCAATTTTGCAGCCACATACCAATGTGCAGGTGTTAACAACTCTGGGTCACCTGGCTTTCTAGGATACTGAGTAGTTAAAAACATGTCAAATGTTTCCTTGTAAGGGAGTAAATGTTTAAGCATAAGGTATGTTGAGTTTCATCTCACATCCATATCAAGCCCAAACTTTCTAGGTCTCACACCCATAGCAACACAGTAACTCTTATATGCAGCAATGCGTTGATTGGATGCATTCAAGAATGAAATAGCAGTTCTAAAAGCATCTAGCCATGGCTTGAATCTTTTCAAGCCACACTTGACAATGAGATTGATAACATGCAATGCACAACGTTGATGCAAAAATAAGGTACCAACATAACCAGACAGTTCAGATTTAAGCTTATCCATAGCCTTAACATTAGAAGAAGCATTGTCTAAAGTCACAGAGAACACCTTATCAGTGCAACCCCAATCAGCAATCACAGAAAGCACTCTCTCAGCTATGTTGTTAGCATTGTGAGAGACTTCAATCAGTCTAAGACCAATGATTTTTTTTCTAACAACCAATTCTTAGAAACATAATGAGCAACCACACTAAGATAGTCCTCCTTAGCATTACCACTCCAGATATCAGATGTAATAGCAATAGAAGATGCAGACTGCAAAGAATCATGCACACTACTACGGCAATCATTAAAGTACTTGCCCAAATCTCTAGTGGTGGTTTGTCTAGAGACAGATTTAAACTTAGGATTATGAGCTAACTGGATGTATTCCTCAAAAGCAGGTGATTCAGCAAAAGTAAGAGGAAGATCAAGTCTAGCTATCAATCTACACAATTGAGTTCCAGCACGGCTCGGACAATAAACAAAGTTAGACACAGAACCATCAGGGTTAAACTTAAGCTGCGACTGCTTGCCCTGCGCAGCGGCTTTTACTTTGCAATCACGCGCATGCCTAAGCAAATGGCTAGTGCCACCACCAGAGTTAGCAGAAAGGTTAGATTTGCACCACTTACATATAGCTCCAGTACGGACTGACTTACCACCGACAGTCGTGTAGATCGGATCAATGTCTTCCCACGCAGGAGATTTAGTTTTGCGCGGCTTGGGAACGATGCTTGATTGGGGCACGTTGTTGGCAGCAGCAGCTCCCGCGCCCGCCCCACAACCGTCACCAGGAATGTCTCCGGCGGCGAGGTCAATCGGGGCGGCAGCAGTGCTACCGAACAGGTCGTGTAGCCCAAGATCACCACCGTCGTCATAGTCATCACCACTTTCTGCCATCATCCTCAAATCATCGTTGATGGAGTGACCATTGTCATCACCATCCTCCATCGCCGACGCGCCAGTTCCTCACGGACTACGAACACAACATCACAAATCAAATAAACATCAAAAGAACATAGTAGATATATGGAGAAAATGGCACAAAATCGACAAAAGAACCAAAGATCTAACCTTACGCAGCTCGGCGGTTGGCCGGGAGCGCAGCCGGAGCACTGGTTCCGCCGGTGAGGAGCACGAACGAGGAGAGGGAAACAGAAAGAGGGGAAATCAGAAACAGAAAGAGGGGAAATCAGATCTAGAAAGGAGGGACAGGAGAGTATAGATGGCCAAAACGAAGGAAGCACGGGCCACGGCACGCCGGCACGGCACACGATCCAGATCTGGATCGGGGTCAATGAGAGAGAGAGCGGTCGCCGGCGGAGACCACCATGGTCGACGCCGGAGACATAGCGAGGAGAGTGCTCACCCGAGGAGGCGACGGCGGCGCATGGTGGACTGGAGGGGCATTGAGCTGCGGCGGCGGCTCGTGGAAAGGGGCGTCGGGTGGCGGTCGCGGTTGGACGGGAGAGGAGGGGAGGGGAAATGGGGAATAGGGTTAGGGTTAGGGTTAGGGTTTGGGCGTCGGCCGACAGGCGGGGTTTTATACGCCGGGGGCGGGGCCCGGGAGGGGCGGGCTGTGATGCCCCTGGCATCTCAGAAGCCGTACACACAATTATACGTAAACTAATTAATACTAAATCATGCTTAAGAGGGTAATGAGGAATTGGTAGATAAACCACTAAGTCAAAGTTTCTCAAATCTGAAATTTTAGCCCATCCCCAAATTGATTTGGAAATTTCTTTTGATTGGACTATACAACTCAAGAAATTTCTTTTATATGAAATGAAATAGAACTCATAACCTTTCAAATGCATCTATTGTGGATGTGTTTGGACTTCATTTGATATTTCAAAAGATGAAAACAAGAAAAGCTTTACTTGGAGTAAATCTGCTGTTTTACCAAAATCCTAAACGAGATTAGGGTTGTATTTCAAAATATGTTGTGATTTAGAGGAGGATCATATTAACAAAGTTGTAGGTAATGATCCAGGAAGCAACTTTGTCAATATGAGTCTGGTCATAATATGAATTCAAAGTGGTCTTTTCAACCAAATTCTGTCAGCCCAGAAACACACCCCTACTCTGTCCAGTTTGGTAATTTGAGATTTTCTTACCCATAGAGTCATTTTCATGACCTGCCCTAATGAAATGAAATATAGTTTAGAAGGTCCCAAACAAATTTGTAAAAAGGAGCAAGTGGAGTGGAGGCCTATAACTAGGGTATTTTCCCCTCCCAAGCAGATGATCTACTCAGTCCCTACCTATGGCTGCTGCATAAATTCAAACAAATTTCATATTTGCCGGCCGAATTTGAATATGAGCCAATTGACAAACTTGTAGAGCTCTGAGAGAAGAACAATTCATCCAATTACCACTTTCCCAAATTCGGTCTCTAAATAGGTTAAAACAGCAAATTTCAGTAAGGATGAAAACACATTTTCTATTTTCCCTTCCCGTCTCACTGACAGGTGGGCCATTCAATCCGGGGGGAAACGTCCGGCGCCCAGACCACGGAGGCCACGCGGCGGACGCCGCCTGCCACCGTCCGGCGCCGTCCGGCCGCCGGGCCGCGCCTCCCTTCCCCTCCCTCTATTCCCTTCGGGTAGAGGGAAAACCCCACTCCATTCTCCTTGCTCTCCCTCCCTTTCCCACTCGTCTCCGACCCGGGAGCCCTCCTCCACCGCCGCCCGCCATGAGAGCTCGGAGGTCGAGCTCGGGTTGCCGCCTCCACTTGTTCCCGTGCCCCACCGCCGCCGTGCCGAGCACCCTTGGCCTCAAATCCACCTCTGCAGCTTGATCTAGGCCGCCGCCTCCCATCCACGCGCCCGCCGCGCCTCGCCGGAGTTTCCCCGAGCAAGAGCTCCGTCGTCGGCCCGCCACCGTCGTCCTCCGTCGGACCAAGGTAGTGGGGTGAGTTCCCCATCTCCCCCTCTCTCTCCCCGACCACCGCCGGCGAGCCGCCGAGGCCCCAACCGGCGGGTCCGCCGCGCGCCGCCGCCCTCCCTCTCCCCCGTCGGGAGGTAGAAGAAGGGAGGGAGGAAGAAGATGCTGTTTTTGCGAAAACGTCCTCGGGGTTTTGGTGTTTCACGGTTAGATCCAGAATACTATGCTCTGTGTCTTGTAGATCTCACGATCTAGCCCCTGGGGTTTTCAAAAATTACGGTCTAGTCCCGGATCTATGAGTTTTTCCTATTTATTTTGCTTATTTCGGCTGAAACTTTGGAAAATCGTAGAAAATCAAATAAAAATCCTAAAATGGAAAACTTTGTTGCATAGTGATCCTTACAAGTAGATCTACAGGCTTGGTATGATGTGGATCCATGAAAAGACTGTTTTGCCCTCAGACTTGTGCATGTGTGTTAAAACAGGATAAATACTAAATGTGACCTTAATGAACTCCAAAAATGATGAAATTTGGACAGTAACTTTCTTGTGGCATTATGACACTATGAGAATTTTCATAGCTCTAGCACTGGCTGTTTAGTTACCCTTTTGCCATTATACATGTGTCATGTGCATTTATTTAACTTAGAAATGGGAGGCTACTTAAAATATACTCAAATGACTCCCTGGCATTTTTCATATACCTTGGGTAGTGTAAGTAGCCCACTGACGAAATATGAAGCTGTGCATGTAAAGTTTGATTGATGATTTAAAATAAAAAAAAAAGGTGGGTTGCTTAAATAAATAAAAAGGGGATACAACTCGTATGCGCTCGTGGTTCCTATTATGAACTCCACTTGATATATTTAGTTTTGCTATGTTAAAAATGAAACCTTGTAAGATGGAATGGCTCTATATATACTCCACATGCATGTTCCCTTCTCATATGCCTAGGTTGCAAATCCCTAACCATAAAAGTAATGTGTGCTGAATTGTAGATAACAATAACCCGAAATAGGACAAAACATATAACTTGTTCACTTATATGCTTGAGTACATTTGGTATGATAAGAGCATGTTAGAATTGGGATTCCATCATATATGTCTCCCATGTACTTTGGATGACATGTCTGATTTGTTGAGAAGGGTTAAACATCACCATACTCCATGCTCGTATCTTAATGATCCAAGCTGAGATTGCATGTTGTTGTTGAGTAATAACATTAACCTGTTATCAATACGAGTATGATCAGTAACTGGTCTACGTGTGATTGAGTGACTGTGTACTTGCTTGGTGTCCATAAGAATACTCTCTATTTGAATAGTTTATCACTCACCCTCCAATCTACTCGTGAAGTGCTTGCTTACGCTTATGCTTAACCTTCATGCATACCTTGCATTGCATCATGCATGTCATTCATATAGTGACGCTTACTGCAGATACGTGATCAAGAACCAAGTGTGTAGAACTACTTCAAGCAACGGTGGTCCAGAAGATCGACTAAGCCCCAAGCACGACCTGGAGTGCCCATCAGTCGTGTTTGGACGGAGGAGTTGCCCAAGGGATCAAGGGGTTGCCTGGGGCAAAGCCTCACAACCCGGCAAACTAACATTAGCTTAGTTTGTTGTTTTCGTAAAGTAAAGCAAAGGTAGGCAGGACCACGCAAATCCCAGCAAACAAATTATTTTGAGTTACGCATATGCATTAGGATTGATTGAAACCAATTGCATTAGACTTCCCGGCCGCCCTGGCCCTAGCACCTATACTTAGGGTTCGTAGGACGAGTGCCTAGAATGGTTAGGCGCGAGTAGACACGAGTGAGCACTGTCACTCGTCTCGTAGGGTTTACTTTCGAATGATGAATCTTCATTACTATGAATTTATTATTGCTATGTTATGCTTTCAATTGAGACCGGGCGGAGATATGGGATTACTATGTTGAAAAAATGATGTGATGGTATGGTGGACTCCGCCCGAGTCGCATAAGGTCCGTTCGCTGTTCGCCTGCTGATCGGCATAACATTGCTAGAATGCTTATCCGGGAAATGGGACCGGTGAAACCTTACTTGTGCCATCCGGAGAACAGAAACACGTTCCTACCCACTGGTTGAGAGGAAGGTGGCCCGGGGGAGCTTGGTGCTCATGACGGGGAGACCGAGATGTCGGCAGGCTCGTCATGGGGGCACAACCCGGGAGTCAGGCGGGAGTGAATCGAACTTGGGATGGGACAAGTGGAGAAGGGGGACTATATGTGGGAAAGCCGTCGTGTTAGTAAGCATATGGGCCCCTGGCATTTTCTAGTTATTCCCGGGAATATAAAAATCGATTCGAATCGCTGATGCTCACCAGGTGTGAGAATGCCAATATCACTGACGGGCAACGTAGAACTGTTTGAGGCATGATGTTCTATGGAATTGATGATTTGCTACTATACATGGATATACCTGTTTTACTTCATGCAAATTACTTACTTTATATTACCAATGAGATTCAGGATAAGGGCTAGCGGCTGTCAAATCCCGCTATAGCATGATATTAAAACATAATGGTTAATCATGATTAAGGGATGGCGACTGTCAAATCCCGCTATCCTAGGGCAACATTTTACAGTTTAAAACCAATGGCTAAGGACCTACTCGCTAGTAAGCTAAGCTTTGCGTCAGCCGTAAACCCTGTCCATTAAGCCCTACTGAGTAATTAGTACTCAGGGTTTGCCCCCACTTTTGGCTCACAGGTACTGGCGGCATTTGGATAGCTGCTTGGAGAAGGGTAGCACCGGTGGGCTCGGTGCTTCTCGCCTCGTTCATCTGTATGAAGACTTCTTAAGTATTTAGTTCCGCTGCGAGATGTTTTGAAATCGCTTCCGCATTATACATATTTTGGACATGTATTTGACTATATCCATTCTCGGTTTGTAATTAAGTCTATCTATTCTATATTTCAACTGCCTGTGATGATGTAACGGTTGTGGCTCCTTCGCGAGTCGGATGTGTGTGATGTCGGTTCCTCTGGGATTTGGTGCAAATCGAGAGCCGAGGGCTTCTCGACGGACGACCGGGTTTAGTACGGTCTAAGTACACTGTGAGCTAATGGTGACAGGTGTACTTAGCCCGTATTAAATCGGCGGTTCCGCCACAGCTGGTATCAGAGCCGATCATACACAGACAACAGTTATATCATCCAGTTTTGGTTTACAAAACTATTTTCGAAAGCCCTTTTCAAGTAATTCAAAAATGAGAGTATACGATATGCCCATATTAAGGATGTTAGTGTTATCCAGGTGACATCCCTGGCATTTTGACCTAGATAGAATTCATATGCATATTCGGTGCTTTGAGAAACAACTTTTCGGCCATAGCTGTCCCCAGTACTGGTGGAAGCTAATGGGTTTTGCGAATAGTTGTAATCTCTGCATTCATGCTGTATAAGTAAAAGCTCTTTAAGGGTGGTGGGCATGTTTGAGGCTTTCATACCCACCACACTTACATTCGGTTTTGGGATCCACCTTTTCTCGACAATCCCCAGTACTGGTGGAAAGTCAGGCTTTGAGGAAAAGGTGCAGCGGCCCACCAACGTTGTCCACGCAGCGGTCACGCGTGGATGCCACACTATGTGGTAATGTATGAGCATGCATTCTTCTGCAGGTACACTAACCACGTGCGAAACTAAGAACGACTAGGACTCGACTAGTTGCATTAGGGAGAGACGTGCATATGTGTCACCGAAGTATCGCTAGTTATATATGAGATACATAGGAGGTGTGAAGTGAGACCGGATAGGACGGATCATGCATCATTCATCTCATCTCATGTGCTTTGCTATGTGTTGGATTAAAAATAAGTAGATTCATCTGTTATCGTACGCATGGATGTTAGTAATAACAAGTTAACATGAGAATTGCATGTTTGATGTTAATAATGGCGTATGTGAATGAAAATCCGAGAAGAACTAGTTGAAGCGTTGTATAAGGTGCTTATGAAACGTGAAATTGTGACCCTTGCCGAAGTTGTACTTTCTGCAGTAATACCAACGCTTTTACTGAAAACTTCCTATAACAAAGCTGTAGAGAACAACAAAGCAAACTAACTTCTCTACTTAGTTTGATTCAAGGTGGTTGTAAAGGTAACTCACAGTCACGTTAAGTCGGAACCCCACATCGAGACCATCACGCCAAATCTGGTGACTTGAAGTTGAGACCTTCGAATAGAGAATTGACCAAAAGGGATTTGGTAAAAACTCCGAATACGAATGCTCGAGATTTTCTTTTGGGTTTCCTTCCACAAGCTAACCACAGCATGTTCACATTAGAAAGGGGGCGATAAAGAGTAGTGTCACGCGTTGCGATGGGATCGTTCTCATTACATTTTCTCGAGCAAGGTAATACGAGCGCACTATGACCGTACCAAGATTCTAAGAATTTTGAATTCACACATGCCTCTTTCTCCCTGTTACAGATGTCGCAGCTCTCGTCGCAACTGTTAGACCCACGCGCTCCTACGAGCAACAAAAGGAAAGTAAGAGTGAGCAAGAAAATCAGGTCAGCAAGACGCGAGGCCATCAAGGATGAGATACGCCGCCTTGACTTAAGCGAGTGGACAATCACCTACAAAGAAGTTCACCCATGCAGTGATGGGGACATTTCTGCACTAGTGAATGATGAGAAAGATCCGGTAGGCCATGTCTACCCAGAGAAACTAGAGATAAATCTTGACGAGTGGGACATAACCTACAGGGAAAGGCGCCCACGGGAACCCCGTGAACATTTCAACCAATTGGATTGTAGGATTTCTAAAAAGATATATTGCTATAACTGTGGACGAGCTGGGCATATTGAGCGGAATTGTCGATCAAGAGGGAGGAATACGAGACACGCAAAAACCACGTATCAGCTTGGACCAATGACAAAAGGTGGCGATATCAGGGGTAAAGAGCCAGAGGACCAGCATCAATGATTGCAAGGCGGATCAACATGTTTTCACTCCAAGTCTGATGCTACACCAACCCAGTTGAAAGAACAAATCAGTTGATGGCACGAATTTATTCAAATGATGGACGCCCAAATCATAGACTTAGACAGCGCTAGCCGTGCGGCAAGTAGTAAGTTGATACTTATATCCAACTTTTGTAGTGTGGTATTCTAACCCTCGTAGACCAGGAAGACCTCAGGTACTTAGATGTGTAGAATCGATGTGTATCTCATTCTTAAGGTTAATGTATTTCTGGTCATGTTACGGTAGCACGTCGAACTCTCGCAAATCTTTATGTTCAAGCTCTTATCATTCATATATTTCTGTCCTAGTAATCCATGACACATTGGTTCGCTTGTCACTATGTTCCTAAATCTAATTGATCTGACAATCCAGATCTTTCGGAATCGTTGTATTCGCACCTCTAGGGCCCCGACGTACACAACGCCAACTTCTACACTAGCACACGAAGCGGGAGCTCCACCAAGACAAGACTGGGTTCAGAAGATACCGCGGGCAAGGTTCTACCATCGCTTACATACCCCTAGCAGCACTTAGAGTTCTTAGTTGATAACATGAGAGATAAAAAGGAAGCTTTCAGGGTCCACTCGACTCCAGCAACATCCTGCAAAATGATGGTCCATCAAGACAACAATCACCATGGTGTCACCCATGTGAAGCTCAATGCTGCATCAACCAAGTTGGAAAAAAAAACTAGTTTGGAGAGTGAAATGGATATCGATTAGCGTAGTGACGACATTTAGCTTGGGCTTGTATTGGTTGGACTTTGGGTTAGCACGGTTCATTTCGCTACATGATCTTAATTCCTTGGAATCACCTCTAGAGTGTCATGAATTTTCCAATCATTACAACTCCTCGGTTCCAAACTCTCGTATTCCAGGCATTCCGTGCCAATTAACGTCATACTGAATCTATGTAACCACCGTGACTCAAGGGTTTGTTGTCCATATGCTCCCCAGGATCCCCATACTAAGAACCATTTTTGAAAAGTAAACTACTATATCTTGTTTCCTTGAGTCATGCCACCTGGGTATTATACGCCATGCGCTCTAAGCTCCTTTAACTAAATATATCACTTATTGATCGCTTCGTACCATGATCGTGTAGCATTCGAGTCCCATGGGGTTGGACTGGATGGTTGTGCCATTCTGGTTGTGATGTTTCTCCGAGCAGTCTATGGTGCCGCGACGGAACCTAGGGTCCCCTGTGACCGGCCATCACATGGTGGTGCCACTAGGTGCGCGCTGGTATCGAGACCTGCAAAGGCGAGACACTGTTTCAAATCGTGGGACATTCACATCCATCTTCCACCATTGGTGATTTTTATGCAACCACTTCACGGAAATGATCGACTCTATTTCCGCCCCTGAAATATATCATATCATTGTTTTGTTTCACCTTGCTTTTCTGGATCGGAGGGAAAGATTTATCTCAATCCCCCAGCTTGATTGTATCTCATCATTCCTAGATTAACCTTGTCTATCCTAATTCATACGGATGATCGGATCCACCTCCATGGTACCTTTACATCCATCAGTCCGAATCTCAGACTTCTCCATGCTTACCTAGTGTATCTTCAACAACTCGCATCCGTGGGAGTGCTTGATTTCATATCCACTGTCTTGTCACATCGCTCCCTGGTATCCTCCGAATTGCCTCTTTTATCTTGTGGGAACAATCAGTCTGTTCCAATGCCTTCTCTAATGTTTCCTTCTGGGTACGTAAGGAACCTTATTTCCTGAAGATGATCTTCAGCATCATTCATCGTGCTGGCTTTTGCTCTCGGCTAGTGCTCGTATCATATCATCTTCTTATAAGTTGTTTTCCTCCATCTTTGAAATTATCCTCAAAGGTGGGCCTATTAACATTATCGATGGTCCCGTTAGTAAGCACAAATCATCTACCTGTACTTTTCTTGGTCAGACTTGACCAATCTTATGGAATCGTACAAACCATCACTTTGTCTAGGTGAATATGTCCTGCTTTCTTCCCGTGTTATCCTTCTTGAGGCAATGAGTAGTGTGTGCGATGTATCGCCACACCTTACTCTTTGAAAATATTTGGATTTGATATCTTATATGTGTACGCAGTCCCCATCAAATGGAATGAATGTGCCTCCCAACAACACACCCATTGTTGTTTTCTATAACTCGCGAGACTTTTGCTTCATTCAAACTCCCTACTGCGTACGCTTTGCATCTCATTGTTCAAATAAATCAGATGATTATCACGCTCGTAAACTCGATGTCAAAGCCAGGAGGTAACCCTCTCGTCGTGCTTGAACCAATCACGTCATTCGCTCGCTGCCACCACGTTCTCTTCGTGGTTCGTTCATTCCCTCTCATATGAGACGTGAATTATCGAGTACCTTAAAGGAACCATCCTAGTCAATCAAATGATGCTTTGTAACTACCTTGTGTCAGGAAGGTACTAACCACTCACTCGGTCGTTAACAAAGCCAACAAAGGACAAAGGAAGAGTTAAAGTGCGTTGCAACTATTAAAAGAGTCCTGAGCCCCAAGGTGCGGGTAGTATCTTTTCACCTTACGACATAGAACCCGGCCTCTTTCAAAATCTCGGGACGAGATTTCTTTAAGGGGGGTGGGTTGTGATGCCCCTGGCATCTCAGAAGCCGTACACACAATTATACGTAAACTAATTAATACTAAATCATGCTTAAGAGGGTAATGAGGAATTGGTAGATAAACCACTAAGTCAAAGTTTCTCAAATCTGAAATTTTAGCCCATCCCCAAATTGATTTGGAAATTTCTTTTGATTGGACTATACAACTCAAGAAATTTCTTTTATATGAAATGAAATAGAACTCATAACCTTTCAAATGCATCTATTGTGGATGTGTTTGGACTTCATTTGATATTTCAAAAGATGAAAACAAGAAAAGCTTTACTTGGAGTAAATCTGCTGTTTTACCAAAATCCTAAACGAGATTAGGGTTGTATTTCAAAATATGTTGTGATTTAGAGGAGGATCATATTAACAAAGTTGTAGGTAATGATCCAGGAAGCAACTTTGTCAATATGAGTCTGGTCATAATATGAATTCAAAGTGGTCTTTTCAACCAAATTCTGTCAGCCCAGAAACACACCCCTACTCTGTCCAGTTTGGTAATTTGAGATTTTCTTACCCATAGAGTCATTTTCATGACCTGCCCTAATGAAATGAAATATAGTTTAGAAGGTCCCAAACAAATTTGTAAAAAGGAGCAAGTGGAGTGGAGGCCTATAACTAGGGTATTTTCCCCTCCCAAGCAGATGATCTACTCAGTCCCTACCTATGGCTGCTGCATAAATTCAAACAAATTTCATATTTGCCGGCCGAATTTGAATATGAGCCAATTGACAAACTTGTAGAGCTCTGAGAGAAGAACAATTCATCCAATTACCACTTTCCCAAATTCGGTCTCTAAATAGGTTAAAACAGCAAATTTCAGTAAGGATGAAAACACATTTTCTATTTTCCCTTCCCGTCTCACTGACAGGTGGGCCATTCAATCCGGGGGGAAACGTCCGGCGCCCAGACCACGGAGGCCACGCGGCGGACGCCGCCTGCCACCGTCCGGCGCCGTCCGGCCGCCGGGCCGCGCCTCCCTTCCCCTCCCTCTATTCCCTTCGGGTAGAGGGAAAACCCCACTCCATTCTCCTTGCTCTCCCTCCCTTTCCCACTCGTCTCCGACCCGGGAGCCCTCCTCCACCGCCGCCCGCCATGAGAGCTCGGAGGTCGAGCTCGGGTTGCCGCCTCCACTTGTTCCCGTGCCCCACCGCCGCCGTGCCGAGCACCCTTGGCCTCAAATCCACCTCTGCAGCTTGATCTAGGCCGCCGCCTCCCATCCACGCGCCCGCCGCGCCTCGCCGGAGTTTCCCCGAGCAAGAGCTCCGTCGTCGGCCCGCCACCGTCGTCCTCCGTCGGACCAAGGTAGTGGGGTGAGTTCCCCATCTCCCCCTCTCTCTCCCCGACCACCGCCGGCGAGCCGCCGAGGCCCCAACCGGCGGGTCCGCCGCGCGCCGCCGCCCTCCCTCTCCCCCGTCGGGAGGTAGAAGAAGGGAGGGAGGAAGAAGATGCTGTTTTTGCGAAAACGTCCTCGGGGTTTTGGTGTTTCACGGTTAGATCCAGAATACTATGCTCTGTGTCTTGTAGATCTCACGATCTAGCCCCTGGGGTTTTCAAAAATTACGGTCTAGTCCCGGATCTATGAGTTTTTCCTATTTATTTTGCTTATTTCGGCTGAAACTTTGGAAAATCGTAGAAAATCAAATAAAAATCCTAAAATGGAAAACTTTGTTGCATAGTGATCCTTACAAGTAGATCTACAGGCTTGGTATGATGTGGATCCATGAAAAGACTGTTTTGCCCTCAGACTTGTGCATGTGTGTTAAAACAGGATAAATACTAAATGTGACCTTAATGAACTCCAAAAATGATGAAATTTGGACAGTAACTTTCTTGTGGCATTATGACACTATGAGAATTTTCATAGCTCTAGCACTGGCTGTTTAGTTACCCTTTTGCCATTATACATGTGTCATGTGCATTTATTTAACTTAGAAATGGGAGGCTACTTAAAATATACTCAAATGACTCCCTGGCATTTTTCATATACCTTGGGTAGTGTAAGTAGCCCACTGACGAAATATGAAGCTGTGCATGTAAAGTTTGATTGATGATTTAAAATAAAAAAAAAGGTGGGTTGCTTAAATAAATAAAAAGGGGATACAACTCGTATGCGCTCGTGGTTCCTATTATGAACTCCACTTGATATATTTAGTTTTGCTATGTTAAAAATGAAACCTTGTAAGATGGAATGGCTCTATATATACTCCACATGCATGTTCCCTTCTCATATGCCTAGGTTGCAAATCCCTAACCATAAAAGTAATGTGTGCTGAATTGTAGATAACAATAACCCGAAATAGGACAAAACATATAACTTGTTCACTTATATGCTTGAGTACATTTGGTATGATAAGAGCATGTTAGAATTGGGATTCCATCATATATGTCTCCCATGTACTTTGGATGACATGTCTGATTTGTTGAGAAGGGTTAAACATCACCATACTCCATGCTCGTATCTTAATGATCCAAGCTGAGATTGCATGTTGTTGTTGAGTAATAACATTAACCTGTTATCAATACGAGTATGATCAGTAACTGGTCTACGTGTGATTGAGTGACTGTGTACTTGCTTGGTGTCCATAAGAATACTCTCTATTTGAATAGTTTATCACTCACCCTCCAATCTACTCGTGAAGTGCTTGCTTACGCTTATGCTTAACCTTCATGCATACCTTGCATTGCATCATGCATGTCATTCATATAGTGACGCTTACTGCAGATACGTGATCAAGAACCAAGTGTGTAGAACTACTTCAAGCAACGGTGGTCCAGAAGATCGACTAAGCCCCAAGCACGACCTGGAGTGCCCATCAGTCGTGTTTGGACGGAGGAGTTGCCCAAGGGATCAAGGGGTTGCCTGGGGCAAAGCCTCACAACCCGGCAAACTAACATTAGCTTAGTTTGTTGTTTTCGTAAAGTAAAGCAAAGGTAGGCAGGACCACGCAAATCCCAGCAAACAAATTATTTTGAGTTACGCATATGCATTAGGATTGATTGAAACCAATTGCATTAGACTTCCCGGCCGCCCTGGCCCTAGCACCTATACTTAGGGTTCGTAGGACGAGTGCCTAGAATGTTTAGGCGCGAGTAGACACGAGTGAGCACTGTCACTCGTCTCGTAGGGTTTACTTTCGAATGATGAATCTTCATTACTATGAATTTATTATTGCTATGTTATGCTTTCAATTGAGACCGGGCGGAGATATGGGATTACTATGTTGAAAAAATGATGTGATGGTATGGTGGACTCCGCCCGAGTCGCATAAGGTCCGTTCGCTGTTCGCCTGCTGATCGGCATAACATTGCTAGAATGCTTATCCGGGAAATGGGACCGGTGAAACCTTACTTGTGCCATCCGGAGAACAGAAACACGTTCCTACCCACTGGTTGAGAGGAAGGTGGCCCGGGGGAGCTTGGTGCTCATGACGGGGAGACCGAGATGTCGGCAGGCTCGTCATGGGGGCACAACCCGGGAGTCAGGCGGGAGTGAATCGAACTTGGGATGGGACAAGTGGAGAAGGGGGACTATATGTGGGAAAGCCGTCGTGTTAGTAAGCATATGGGCCCCTGGCATTTTCTAGTTATTCCCGGGAATATAAAAATCGATTCGAATCGCTGATGCTCACCAGGTGTGAGAATGCCAATATCACTGACGGGCAACGTAGAACTGTTTGAGGCATGATGTTCTATGGAATTGATGATTTGCTACTATACATGGATATACCTGTTTTACTTCATGCAAATTACTTACTTTATATTACCAATGAGATTCAGGATAAGGGCTAGCGGCTGTCAAATCCCGCTATAGCATGATATTAAAACATAATGGTTAATCATGATTAAGGGATGGCGACTGTCAAATCCCGCTATCCTAGGGCAACATTTTACAGTTTAAAACCAATGGCTAAGGACCTACTCGCTAGTAAGCTAAGCTTTGCGTCAGCCGTAAACCCTGTCCATTAAGCCCTACTGAGTAATTAGTACTCAGGGTTTGCCCCCACTTTTGGCTCACAGGTACTGGCGGCATTTGGATAGCTGCTTGGAGAAGGGTAGCACCGGTGGGCTCGGTGCTTCTCGCCTCGTTCATCTGTATGAAGACTTCTTAAGTATTTAGTTCCGCTGCGAGATGTTTTGAAATCGCTTCCGCATTATACATATTTTGGACATGTATTTGACTATATCCATTCTCGGTTTGTAATTAAGTCTATCTATTCTATATTTCAACTGCCTGTGATGATGTAACGGTTGTGGCTCCTTCGCGAGTCGGATGTGTGTGATGTCGGTTCCTCTGGGATTTGGTGCAAATCGAGAGCCGAGGGCTTCTCGACGGACGACCGGGTTTAGTACGGTCTAAGTACACTGTGAGCTAATGGTGACAGGTGTACTTAGCCCGTATTAAATCGGCGGTTCCGCCACAGCTGGTATCAGAGCCGATCATACACAGACAACAGTTATATCATCCAGTTTTGGTTTACAAAACTATTTTCGAAAGCCCTTTTCAAGTAATTCAAAAATGAGAGTATACGATATGCCCATATTAAGGATGTTAGTGTTATCCAGGTGACATCCCTGGCATTTTGACCTAGATAGAATTCATATGCATATTCGGTGCTTTGAGAAACAACTTTTCGGCCATAGCTGTCCCCAGTACTGGTGGAAGCTAATGGGTTTTGCGAATAGTTGTAATCTCTGCATTCATGCTGTATAAGTAAAAGCTCTTTAAGGGTGGTGGGCATGTTTGAGGCTTTCATACCCACCACACTTACATTCGGTTTTGGGATCCACCTTTTCTCGACAATCCCCAGTACTGGTGGAAAGTCAGGCTTTGAGGAAAAGGTGCAGCGGCCCACCAACGTTGTCCACGCAGCGGTCACGCGTGGATGCCACACTATGTGGTAATGTATGAGCATGCATTCTTCTGCAGGTACACTAACCACGTGCGAAACTAAGAACGACTAGGACTCGACTAGTTGCATTAGGGAGAGACGTGCATATGTGTCACCGAAGTATCGCTAGTTATATATGAGATACATAGGAGGTGTGAAGTGAGACCGGATAGGACGGATCATGCATCATTCATCTCATCTCATGTGCTTTGCTATGTGTTGGATTAAAAATAAGTAGATTCATCTGTTATCGTACGCATGGATGTTAGTAATAACAAGTTAACATGAGAATTGCATGTTTGATGTTAATAATGGCGTATGTGAATGAAAATCCGAGAAGAACTAGTTGAAGCGTTGTATAAGGTGCTTATGAAACGTGAAATTGTGACCCTTGCCGAAGTTGTACTTTCTGCAGTAATACCAACGCTTTTACTGAAAACTTCCTATAACAAAGCTGTAGAGAACAACAAAGCAAACTAACTTCTCTACTTAGTTTGATTCAAGGTGGTTGTAAAGGTAACTCACAGTCACGTTAAGTCGGAACCCCACATCGAGACCATCACGCCAAATCTGGTGACTTGAAGTTGAGACCTTCGAATAGAGAATTGACCAAAAGGGATTTGGTAAAAACTCCGAATACGAATGCTCGAGATTTTCTTTTGGGTTTCCTTCCACAAGCTAACCACAGCATGTTCACATTAGAAAGGGGGCGATAAAGAGTAGTGTCACGCGTTGCGATGGGATCGTTCTCATTACATTTTCTCGAGCAAGGTAATACGAGCGCACTATGACCGTACCAAGATTCTAAGAATTTTGAATTCACACATGCCTCTTTCTCCCTGTTACAGATGTCGCAGCTCTCGTCGCAACTGTTAGACCCACGCGCTCCTACGAGCAACAAAAGGAAAGTAAGAGTGAGCAAGAAAATCAGGTCAGCAAGACGCGAGGCCATCAAGGATGAGATACGCCGCCTTGACTTAAGCGAGTGGACAATCACCTACAAAGAAGTTCACCCATGCAGTGATGGGGACATTTCTGCACTAGTGAATGATGAGAAAGATCCGGTAGGCCATGTCTACCCAGAGAAACTAGAGATAAATCTTGACGAGTGGGACATAACCTACAGGGAAAGGCGCCCACGGGAACCCCGTGAACATTTCAACCAATTGGATTGTAGGATTTCTAAAAAGATATATTGCTATAACTGTGGACGAGCTGGGCATATTGAGCGGAATTGTCGATCAAGAGGGAGGAATACGAGACACGCAAAAACCACGTATCAGCTTGGACCAATGACAAAAGGTGGCGATATCAGGGGTAAAGAGCCAGAGGACCAGCATCAATGATTGCAAGGCGGATCAACATGTTTTCACTCCAAGTCTGATGCTACACCAACCCAGTTGAAAGAACAAATCAGTTGATGGCACGAATTTATTCAAATGATGGACGCCCAAATCATAGACTTAGACAGCGCTAGCCGTGCGGCAAGTAGTAAGTTGATACTTATATCCAACTTTTGTAGTGTGGTATTCTAACCCTCGTAGACCAGGAAGACCTCAGGTACTTAGATGTGTAGAATCGATGTGTATCTCATTCTTAAGGTTAATGTATTTCTGGTCATGTTACGGTAGCACGTCGAACTCTCGCAAATCTTTATGTTCAAGCTCTTATCATTCATATATTTCTGTCCTAGTAATCCATGACACATTGGTTCGCTTGTCACTATGTTCCTAAATCTAATTGATCTGACAATCCAGATCTTTCGGAATCGTTGTATTCGCACCTCTAGGGCCCCGACGTACACAACGCCAACTTCTACACTAGCACACGAAGCGGGAGCTCCACCAAGACAAGACTGGGTTCAGAAGATACCGCGGGCAAGGTTCTACCATCGCTTACATACCCCTAGCAGCACTTAGAGTTCTTAGTTGATAACATGAGAGATAAAAAGGAAGCTTTCAGGGTCCACTCGACTCCAGCAACATCCTGCAAAATGATGGTCCATCAAGACAACAATCACCATGGTGTCACCCATGTGAAGCTCAATGCTGCATCAACCAAGTTGGAAAAAAAAAACTAGTTTGGAGAGTGAAATGGATATCGATTAGCGTAGTGACGACATTTAGCTTGGGCTTGTATTGGTTGGACTTTGGGTTAGCACGGTTCATTTCGCTACATGATCTTAATTCCTTGGAATCACCTCTAGAGTGTCATGAATTTTCCAATCATTACAACTCCTCGGTTCCAAACTCTCGTATTCCAGGCATTCCGTGCCAATTAACGTCATACTGAATCTATGTAACCACCGTGACTCAAGGGTTTGTTGTCCATATGCTCCCCAGGATCCCCATACTAAGAACCATTTTTGAAAAGTAAACTACTATATCTTGTTTCCTTGAGTCATGCCACCTGGGTATTATACGCCATGCGCTCTAAGCTCCTTTAACTAAATATATCACTTATTGATCGCTTCGTACCATGATCGTGTAGCATTCGAGTCCCATGGGGTTGGACTGGATGGTTGTGCCATTCTGGTTGTGATGTTTCTCCGAGCAGTCTATGGTGCCGCGACGGAACCTAGGGTCCCCTGTGACCGGCCATCACATGGTGGTGCCACTAGGTGCGCGCTGGTATCGAGACCTGCAAAGGCGAGACACCGTTTCAAATCGTGGGACATTCACATCCATCTTCCACCATTGGTGATTTTTATGCAACCACTTCACGGAAATGATCGACTCTATTTCCGCCCCTGAAATATATCATATCATTGTTTTGTTTCACCTTGCTTTTCTGGATCGGAGGGAAAGATTTATCTCAATCCCCCAGCTTGATTGTATCTCATCATTCCTAGATTAACCTTGTCTATCCTAATTCATACGGATGATCGGATCCACCTCCATGGTACCTTTACATCCATCAGTCCGAATCTCAGACTTCTCCATGCTTACCTAGTGTATCTTCAACAACTCGCATCCGTGGGAGTGCTTGATTTCATATCCACTGTCTTGTCACATCGCTCCCTGGTATCCTCCGAATTGCCTCTTTTATCTTGTGGGAACAATCAGTCTGTTCCAATGCCTTCTCTAATGTTTCCTTCTGGGTACGTAAGGAACCTTATTTCCTGAAGATGATCTTCAGCATCATTCATCGTGCTGGCTTTTGCTCTCGGCTAGTGCTCGTATCATATCATCTTCTTATAAGTTGTTTTCCTCCATCTTTGAAATTATCCTCAAAGGTGGGCCTATTAACATTATCGATGGTCCCGTTAGTAAGCACAAATCATCTACCTGTACTTTTCTTGGTCAGACTTGACCAATCTTATGGAATCGTACAAACCATCACTTTGTCTAGGTGAATATGTCCTGCTTTCTTCCCGTGTTATCCTTCTTGAGGCAATGAGTAGTGTGTGCGATGTATCGCCACACCTTACTCTTTGAAAATATTTGGATTTGATATCTTATATGTGTACGCAGTCCCCATCAAATGGAATGAATGTGCCTCCCAACAACACACCCATTGTTGTTTTCTATAACTCGCGAGACTTTTGCTTCATTCAAACTCCCTACTGCGTACGCTTTGCATCTCATTGTTCAAATAAATCAGATGATTATCACGCTCGTAAACTCGATGTCAAAGCCAGGAGGTAACCCTCTCGTCGTGCTTGAACCAATCACGTCATTCGCTCGCTGCCACCACGTTCTCTTCGTGGTTCGTTCATTCCCTCTCATATGAGACGTGAATTATCGAGTACCTTAAAGGAACCATCCTAGTCAATCAAATGATGCTTTGTAACTACCTTGTGTCAGGAAGGTACTAACCACTCACTCGGTCGTTAACAAAGCCAACAAAGGACAAAGGAAGAGTTAAAGTGCGTTGCAACTATTAAAAGAGTCCTGAGCCCCAAGGTGCGGGTAGTATCTTTTCACCTTACGACATAGAACCCGGCCTCTTTCAAAATCTCGGGACGAGATTTCTTTAAGGGGGGTGGGTTGTGATGCCCCTGGCATCTCAGAAGCCGTACACACAATTATACGTAAACTAATTAATACTAAATCATGCTTAAGAGGGTAATGAGGAATTGGTAGATAAACCACTAAGTCAAAGTTTCTCAAATCTGAAATTTTAGCCCATCCCCAAATTGATTTGGAAATTTCTTTTGATTGGACTATACAACTCAAGAAATTTCTTTTATATGAAATGAAATAGAACTCATAACCTTTCAAATGCATCTATTGTGGATGTGTTTGGACTTCATTTGATATTTCAAAAGATGAAAACAAGAAAAGCTTTACTTGGAGTAAATCTGCTGTTTTACCAAAATCCTAAACGAGATTAGGGTTGTATTTCAAAATATGTTGTGATTTAGAGGAGGATCATATTAACAAAGTTGTAGGTAATGATCCAGGAAGCAACTTTGTCAATATGAGTCTGGTCATAATATGAATTCAAAGTGGTCTTTTCAACCAAATTCTGTCAGCCCAGAAACACACCCCTACTCTGTCCAGTTTGGTAATTTGAGATTTTCTTACCCATAGAGTCATTTTCATGACCTGCCCTAATGAAATGAAATATAGTTTAGAAGGTCCCAAACAAATTTGTAAAAAGGAGCAAGTGGAGTGGAGGCCTATAACTAGGGTATTTTCCCCTCCCAAGCAGATGATCTACTCAGTCCCTACCTATGGCTGCTGCATAAATTCAAACAAATTTCATATTTGCCGGCCGAATTTGAATATGAGCCAATTGACAAACTTGTAGAGCTCTGAGAGAAGAACAATTCATCCAATTACCACTTTCCCAAATTCGATCTCTAAATAGGTTAAAACAGCAAATTTCAGTAAGGATGAAAACACATTTTCTATTTTCCCTTCCCGTCTCACTGACAGGTGGGCCATTCAATCCGGGGGGAAACGTCCGGCGCCCAGACCACGGAGGCCACGCGGCGGACGCCGCCTGCCACCGTCCGGCGCCGTCCGGCCGCCGGGCCGCGCCTCCCTTCCCCTCCCTCTATTCCCTTCGGGTAGAGGGAAAACCCCACTCCATTCTCCTTGCTCTCCCTCCCTTTCCCACTCGTCTCCGACCCGGGAGCCCTCCTCCACCGCCGCCCGCCATGAGAGCTCGGAGGTCGAGCTCGGGTTGCCGCCTCCACTTGTTCCCGTGCCCCACCGCCGCCGTGCCGAGCACCCTTGGCCTCAAATCCACCTCTGCAGCTTGATCTAGGCCGCCGCCTCCCATCCACGCGCCCGCCGCGCCTCGCCGGAGTTTCCCCGAGCAAGAGCTCCGTCGTCGGCCCGCCACCGTCGTCCTCCGTCGGACCAAGGTAGTGGGGTGAGTTCCCCATCTCCCCCTCTCTCTCCCCGACCACCGCCGGCGAGCCGCCGAGGCCCCAACCGGCGGGTCCGCCGCGCGCCGCCGCCCTCCCTCTCCCCCGTCGGGAGGTAGAAGAAGGGAGGGAGGAAGAAGATGCTGTTTTTGCGAAAACGTCCTCGGGGTTTTGGTGTTTCACGGTTAGATCCAGAATACTATGCTCTGTGTCTTGTAGATCTCACGATCTAGCCCCTGGGGTTTTCAAAAATTACGGTCTAGTCCCGGATCTATGAGTTTTTCCTATTTATTTTGCTTATTTCGGCTGAAACTTTGGAAAATCGTAGAAAATCAAATAAAAATCCTAAAATGGAAAACTTTGTTGCATAGTGATCCTTACAAGTAGATCTACAGGCTTGGTATGATGTGGATCCATGAAAAGACTGTTTTGCCCTCAGACTTGTGCATGTGTGTTAAAACAGGATAAATACTAAATGTGACCTTAATGAACTCCAAAAATGATGAAATTTGGACAGTAACTTTCTTGTGGCATTATGACACTATGAGAATTTTCATAGCTCTAGCACTGGCTGTTTAGTTACCCTTTTGCCATTATACATGTGTCATGTGCATTTATTTAACTTAGAAATGGGAGGCTACTTAAAATATACTCAAATGACTCCCTGGCATTTTTCATATACCTTGGGTAGTGTAAGTAGCCCACTGACGAAATATGAAGCTGTGCATGTAAAGTTTGATTGATGATTTAAAATAAAAAAAAAGGTGGGTTGCTTAAATAAATAAAAAGGGGATACAACTCGTATGCGCTCGTGGTTCCTATTATGAACTCCACTTGATATATTTAGTTTTGCTATGTTAAAAATGAAACCTTGTAAGATGGAATGGCTCTATATATACTCCACATGCATGTTCCCTTCTCATATGCCTAGGTTGCAAATCCCTAACCATAAAAGTAATGTGTGCTGAATTGTAGATAACAATAACCCGAAATAGGACAAAACATATAACTTGTTCACTTATATGCTTGAGTACATTTGGTATGATAAGAGCATGTTAGAATTGGGATTCCATCATATATGTCTCCCATGTACTTTGGATGACATGTCTGATTTGTTGAGAAGGGTTAAACATCACCATACTCCATGCTCGTATCTTAATGATCCAAGCTGAGATTGCATGTTGTTGTTGAGTAATAACATTAACCTGTTATCAATACGAGTATGATCAGTAACTGGTCTACGTGTGATTGAGTGACTGTGTACTTGCTTGGTGTCCATAAGAATACTCTCTATTTGAATAGTTTATCACTCACCCTCCAATCTACTCGTGAAGTGCTTGCTTACGCTTATGCTTAACCTTCATGCATACCTTGCATTGCATCATGCATGTCATTCATATAGTGACGCTTACTGCAGATACGTGATCAAGAACCAAGTGTGTAGAACTACTTCAAGCAACGGTGGTCCAGAAGATCGACTAAGCCCCAAGCACGACCTGGAGTGCCCATCAGTCGTGTTTGGACGGAGGAGTTGCCCAAGGGATCAAGGGGTTGCCTGGGGCAAAGCCTCACAACCCGGCAAACTAACATTAGCTTAGTTTGTTGTTTTCGTAAAGTAAAGCAAAGGTAGGCAGGACCACGCAAATCCCAGCAAACAAATTATTTTGAGTTACGCATATGCATTAGGATTGATTGAAACCAATTGCATTAGACTTCCCGGCCGCCCTGGCCCTAGCACCTATACTTAGGGTTCGTAGGACGAGTGCCTAGAATGGTTAGGCGCGAGTAGACACGAGTGAGCACTGTCACTCGTCTCGTAGGGTTTACTTTCGAATGATGAATCTTCATTACTATGAATTTATTATTGCTATGTTATGCTTTCAATTGAGACCGGGCGGAGATATGGGATTACTATGTTGAAAAAATGATGTGATGGTATGGTGGACTCCGCCCGAGTCGCATAAGGTCCGTTCGCTGTTCGCCTGCTGATCGGCATAACATTGCTAGAATGCTTATCCGGGAAATGGGACCGGTGAAACCTTACTTGTGCCATCCGGAGAACAGAAACACGTTCCTACCCACTGGTTGAGAGGAAGGTGGCCCGGGGGAGCTTGGTGCTCATGACGGGGAGACCGAGATGTCGGCAGGCTCGTCATGGGGGCACAACCCGGGAGTCAGGCGGGAGTGAATCGAACTTGGGATGGGACAAGTGGAGAAGGGGGACTATATGTGGGAAAGCCGTCGTGTTAGTAAGCATATGGGCCCCTGGCATTTTCTAGTTATTCCCGGGAATATAAAAATCGATTCGAATCGCTGATGCTCACCAGGTGTGAGAATGCCAATATCACTGACGGGCAACGTAGAACTGTTTGAGGCATGATGTTCTATGGAATTGATGATTTGCTACTATACATGGATATACCTGTTTTACTTCATGCAAATTACTTACTTTATATTACCAATGAGATTCAGGATAAGGGCTAGCGGCTGTCAAATCCCGCTATAGCATGATATTAAAACATAATGGTTAATCATGATTAAGGGATGGCGACTGTCAAATCCCGCTATCCTAGGGCAACATTTTACAGTTTAAAACCAATGGCTAAGGACCTACTCGCTAGTAAGCTAAGCTTTGCGTCAGCCGTAAACCCTGTCCATTAAGCCCTACTGAGTAATTAGTACTCAGGGTTTGCCCCCACTTTTGGCTCACAGGTACTGGCGGCATTTGGATAGCTGCTTGGAGAAGGGTAGCACCGGTGGGCTCGGTGCTTCTCGCCTCGTTCATCTGTATGAAGACTTCTTAAGTATTTAGTTCCGCTGCGAGATGTTTTGAAATCGCTTCCGCATTATACATATTTTGGACATGTATTTGACTATATCCATTCTCGGTTTGTAATTAAGTCTATCTATTCTATATTTCAACTGCCTGTGATGATGTAACGGTTGTGGCTCCTTCGCGAGTCGGATGTGTGTGATGTCGGTTCCTCTGGGATTTGGTGCAAATCGAGAGCCGAGGGCTTCTCGACGGACGACCGGGTTTAGTACGGTCTAAGTACACTGTGAGCTAATGGTGACAGGTGTACTTAGCCCGTATTAAATCGGCGGTTCCGCCACACGGGCCTTGGCGGGCCGACCGTTCTAAACGGGCCGTGCCGGCCCGCCGTGCCCCAAATCTGAAACGGGCCTCGTGCCGGGCTTTCGGCCCGTGGGCTTTATGGCCAGGTATACCGCGGGCTTCGATCCAAACTTCCCCGTCCACCTCTGCTTCGCCGTGAACGTGCACCTCATGCTGCACCCCGTGCTCCTGCGGGCCGGCACTGACCGCCAAGGAGCTGGCGCTGCTCCGCTCGCTCGTCGCGGTGCGGGAGCCCTGCAGGCTGCTGGTCTTCGGCCTCTTTCCGCAGCTCCTCATGCTCGCCAAACTTAACTCCGGCTCCGACGCCGGCGCCACTGCCTTCGTCGCCATCACCGACAGCGCGAGGACACGGACGCCGTGCGCTTCTCTCCGGGCGTGGGCGGTGCGGACTACCGCGAGGCGTGGCTGCCAGGGACCGAAAATGAAGTGAATGGCGGATAGGGACCGAAAATTTTTTGGATGGCACAAAAGGCACGATGAGTTCTTTCAGCGGCGGATGAGGAATTTTCTCAAGAACAAAGGAGGGGGAGAAAGAGAAAGGGTAATATGGTCGTTTCTCATGCCTAGTATTTAGAAAACTTGAATGATATCATTAAGGCCTTGTTCGGTTGTCTTGATTTTGGAGGAGATTAGAGGAGATTTAATCCCTTGCTAGTTAAATTTGAATAGAAAAGGATTACATCCTCTCCAATCTCCTTGCATTTTCCCCTAACTGAACAAGGCCTAAGTCCAAGAGTGGGTATGGGGTAGGAATCAGGTGAGAAAAAAGCAATAAAATGGTGAAAACAATTTGCAGCTATTGGGTTTTAGCCTTCCCATCCTTTCCAACCTTGTCCAATCTGCGCGGTGGGACTATTGTGAGGGGTATAGGTCGGTTTTAGTAGGTAAAAAAGGTTTAGCGAAAACTCGCTCTTTTATAGTGCAGATAGATATAGATAGATACGCTGGAGGTACATGCATCCATTCGAAAAGCGTCGCAGGAAAGGAATGAATCGATCAGCTAGGCAATCTAGGAGGAAGGAAAGGAAAAAGTAAAAAGAATTAAAAAGAAAGGGGTCCATTTAATTGGTGTTCTTTCTTTTTTTATTAATTTCAAGACAAGAAAAGTGTTTGGTGATCATGGGTAGAAAAAGAAGTGAAAAGATAAAAGACTAAATGGTGAAAATATTTTGCAACTATTGGTTTTGGTCTTTTTTATCCCTTTCCAACTATCTCTAATTTGCGCAGTGGGCCTAGCGTAAGGGATGTAGGTTGGCTTTCATAAGTAAAAAAGGTTTTGCGAAAATTTGCTTTTTTATTGTGTAGATGGATAGATAAAGTAGAGGGACTGTATGTAGGCACAGACGAGGTATAGTATTGCTTTGTTTCTATAAATACAAAACTGCTGCACTTTGCAACCCAACTCTTCCTTCGTCAATTAACTCTCCAAAGCCGCAGCGCTAAGAAGAAAACCAAGAACTGCAGACAGACTCAGGCCACCAAATCGACGACTCGCTGTTGTTGTTCTTGTTCCTGTTCGGGGGTTACTACTATGTGGTGGTTGTGGCGTGTGTTGATGCTGCCAGCTTCGTCTTGGTCATCACTGGAGGAGCACATGATGCCATCACGATGAGATGATGGTGAAACTGAAGCCTGGGACGATGACGACTCTCGTGCTCTGCTAGGAGTTAATTCTTGATCAGCTACATGTGATGAGCTTGCTGCTTCCAGAGATAGGAGGCGTGGTGGAGCAGGACGAGGCAAGCAGGTAGCCTGTTAGTTGTCAACGTCAGCAACCGGTAATCAAAGTTGAAACAACAACAAAAAAGGCAATGCCGGCCAGAGAACGAACAATCCCTACATACCCTCACAATTCGCTCTGAACAAGATCCGATGGCTGCGACCACGGGGGGTGATGACACCTTAAAACAACACAAAATTAATAATTCAGAATGACACACATACTGTTTAATTAAAAAGAAAAAGGGTAGTAGTAGATTAACACAGGCAGGCAAGTTGCCTGGCCAACGGCATTGCTGCCATTTTTCGGCTGGACAGTTTCCATTTTCCGTGTGAACTCACACAGGTTATTTTTTTTGAACAATTTTTTTTTTTGAACAAAACTCACACAGATTATGAATCCTGTCCACGGTTTGATCCTGATGACAAGGAGTGCCCCATTATGTTTTGTTGTGTTAATTCTTCCCATGCCTGCATATATATATGTGCAGTATAACAAGCAAAACCCAACGGATACTCTGCATGTATATACGCATTGCATGCTAAATACGAACGTTGTTATTGGTTTGTTATTGCGTAGTGCGTACGTACTAGATGGATCGTATCGTCAACACTAGCTCATAGCGAACACGTACGTACCCGAGCCAACGATAACGGCGACGTTTCCGAGCACCACGGCGGCGGCGGCGTTGAAAAGGCGAATCGCCGTGTGGCCTGGCTAGGGCGGCGCGCGAAGGCCATAGCCGCTTTATGTTTGCTCGGCTCCACCTGCCTCTTTCAATAAAGAAGCGTTTTTTTGTTGGTGAACATGCCGAATGGAATGGATCTGTTTTTAGATTTAGGATAAAATGATTCCGTCCCGGGTTTGATTGAAGAATGGAATGATTCCATTTTTATGTTTGGTTGGAGGAATAAGAGTGGAGCATTCCTAACACCGTGTACTGCCGTTGAATACGGGACCCACCTGTCATACAAACATCCTTTCTCCACCATTCTCTCCCCTCTCCACGCACCTCCCATGGCCACCGCCCCGTATTCATCCCCTCCGCCACGTCCATTCCCACCCCCCCCCCCGCCGTTGCACGCGCCGCCGCCGCACCCACCCTCGCCGCTGTGCGCGGCTGCCCGGGCTCCACGTCCTTGCTCATCCCGCCGACGCTAGCTGCCCTAGGCTCCGCCTCCTCTTCGGCGGCGCAGCCCCGCTGCGGCCTCACCCGCTGGCTCGCCCGGAGACGAAGCGGACCGAGTGGCGACGGCGTGGATCGACCAACGGCGAGCAAACTCCATGCGCGGATCGACTGACGACAGCGTGGATGGACCGAGCGGGCTCAAGGTTGTGGCACAGTCATGCGAATCGAGCTGCGCAGGCGACGACACGAGGAGCGGCGGCGGCGACGCGGCTGGAGGAACGGCAACGGTCGGTCGGCGCGGACACCTGCAAAAAGCGCCGGCGCGCAGAGCGGAGGCGCATGCCTAACGCGAAGAGACGCCGTCCGCTTGGGACGAGCGTGTCCGGGTATTTTTTGGGAGCGAGCCCATCTAGAATTCCAGACGAATATTCTCTCTTTGTAATGGCTCTGTCCCCATGTCCAGCAACCGAACACTCCAAAAAACAGGATGGAGCGGCTCCATCCCAGGTGATCCCTCCAACCAAACGGACCCAAATCTTCTCTTCTGACATGTGGGACCGCGGAACACATCTACCCTCCGACGTGTGGACCGGACCAGAACTAGAGGTGTCAACGGGGACCTGATACCCGTTACCATGGGATATTTCCCTATTAGAGGATTAGGGTTAAGGTACGGAGAGAATTTGTTCTCCATGAGTACAGATATATGAGGAGTTCTTCATCCATTGGGTATGTGGCTATGGGTCTGGGGAGGCAGCATCCGAACCCGATTACCTGTGGAGAATGTGCACTGGTAAAATTTGATGTGCAAACTGTCTAAATCTAATATGCAGTCTATCAAACAAGTTAAACCTAGACGAGGCCCAACAAATAAACCTTAAAACCTTTTGTCTATTTAATCTAACCCTACACAGTATATCCACACTATTCACCTAATCATCCACTCAGATTATTTACGTGTTAAATTCAGCGGTGATGTACTACTTTTGTATGTTTTCTATCAATTTTTTATATGCTCACGTATTTTTTTATTGGGGATGGGCTCCAATGGAGACCTGATACCTGAATGAGGATGGGTATGGGAGGAGTTTTATAACCATGATGGGTATGGGTACGAGGATATGGATGGATATAGCCTGATGGGATGGGTCTGGGGAACCCGGGGGAGAATTCCCCATTGAAATCTCTGTTTTGAACTTGTGACCTCAGTTTTATTACTCATATCCATGGTCATTATTTATTTGGATTATGATTTTGTGTTTTTTCTTTGATGTTTATCACGTGAGTAACTTATTGCATAGTATTTGAATACTATTTACTTGGCAAGGCTAGCAAAATAAATTAAAAACATCAGCCATACAATATCTAAATATGATTTATACACGAAGCATCACATATATGATATTGGTGTTGCCCTTTAGATCTTTTTTTGGTTGATCTCCTAGGTTGATATCACATAATAGTAATTTTAATAATAATTGGTGGGAGGGTAAATTGCTGGGGAGTCCACACAAAGAATTTTCAATCATAAGAAAAAAAGACAATACATAATTATAGGAAACTTAAAAAAGAAAGAAAAACAAAAAAGTTAAAGAATTAGAATAGAGAACGACTATGTAGATTTTTAGATATTAAATCATTATTGTTATTTTTTTAATAACACATACATAAGGGAAGGGTATGCTTGGTTCATATTATATTATTATCTGATCTGCTGCCAAAAGCTGCCGACGTCTCATATTTTGCATACAATTTTTCCGCACCTACTCATGGCTAAGTTGCAATTGAAAATTAGCTAAATGTGTTTTTTTTAGTTTTTATCATTTGATATTCATAAATATTTTTTTGTTTTTTCTGTTGATGGGCAAAGTTAAACACGGGTAACAATTCGATAGTTAAAAGCATAATACCTGCTAACTATTTCTGAACTAAGAAGTGTCAAAATCGAAAAGGGAGAGAGTACTATAAAAATATAGGAAAGGCCTTTGGAAAGTTTTTTCCTACTCAGATAGTCTATATACACTATAAAAAACGAATTTTTTAAAAAACTTTTTTACCTACAAAGGCATAGGTATACCCCTCGCGCTGATCCCAGTTTGGAAAAGATTGAAAAAGTATGGGAAGGCCCAAAACCCATAGATACAAAATGTTTCATCCACTTTCTCTTTTTATTTCTCAGCTCATTTTATACCTATATCCACCCGCTAATTTTCTTCTCTTGTTTTAATGAGAAAGGAATAGCGCTAATCAATCATGACTCCTTCCTTTTGATTTTATTTTTTTTTTCTTTCATATTAGTCTGCTTACGTGCACATCTATGCTAGCAGTAGAAATATTGCGTCTATAGCGAAGCATTCCATCTTCAAGCAATTGAGCAGAGGAAAGTCCACCTAGGAAAGTGAAAAAAGAAAAGAGTTGAGCATGGGACAAAAAGGAAGAAAGCAAAAAAAGGAAGCCTCCTTTCCAAGTTCAAAATTTGAAATCCCCCCGAGAGAAACTGAAACCACCCTTAAAACCACCCCCACGTTCCCCACCCACCGTCACCGCCGCCGAACGGCACAAGCGCACGCCCTCCTCGCCGCACCTCCACCCCGCCCCACCCCGACCCCAAGCCGAACGCGAGCGGCGTCGGCTGCGATGGTGCGGTGCAGCAACGGCCTTCTGGGCCTCCTCAACGTGGGCGTGCTGGTCCTCGCCGTCGTCGCGCTGGGCGGCGGCGCGTGGCTGAACCACCGCGCGTCCACCGACTGCGAGCGGTTCCTCGAGCGGCCTGTCATCGCGCTCGGCGTGCTCCTCCTCGCGCTCTCCCTGGCCGGCCTGGCGGGGGCGCTCTGCCGCGCCTCCTGCCTCCTCTGGCTCTACCTCGTCGCGCTGTTCCTCCTCATCGTGCTCCTCTTCGCCTTCACCGTTTTCGCCTTCGTCGTCACCAACCGCGGCGCCGGCTGGGTCGTCTCCGGCAGGGGGTACAAGGAGTACCGCCTCGGGGAGTACTCCACCTGGCTGCAGAGGAGGGTGGAGAACGCGCAGAACTGGGACAAGATCCGGAGCTGCCTCCAGGACGGCGGTGTCTGCCAGAAGCTGGCGGACAGGAAGGAGACGGTCGCCCAGTTCGTCAACAGCAACCTCTCCCCGATCCAGGTACGTACAGCGATTGCCTGGTTCTCCACGCTGCAAAGTATTCCTCCATTGTTGAATTCGTAGCAAATTGTTGATGGAGATTTGTTTGGTACCCAATTTTAGTTTCTGCTGTTGTGTGTTCTGCTCTGGTTGGTGGAATCGTGCGAGGAAGTTTAATGGGGACAAGTAGCCCAAAATGATTAGAGTAGATTTTGGTGGATTGAGTCGACTTATCTCTGGGGAGTAGACGTTTTTGATCGATTTGTTATGGACATAGATCTCGCCAATCATAATAATCTTGGTGGATTTCGCGTCATTTTGCGGGGAAACGTGTGAATTTTTGTTTCATGTTTTCTTCTGTTGTTAGAATTCACAAGACTAACGGTGGCAGACAGGTTTATCTGTTAGTGCACATGGATCTGGTACTGTGCAGTGGATTTTGCATAGGATCCCTACAAGAATAGTTAGATTCCAAATTTCACCAAGTTTGCGCATGGCCTTTTCAGTTCGGGCGAACTGCACCCAGCACCCCACGATTCATATGCTGCATTGTCGGTTATTGTTTTTTTAAATTCCACTTGCATTATCTTTGAGTGTGGCTGCAGTTACTTGTCTATATTATAGATAAATAAGCAGTTTCTGACTGCATTTGGGCGGTTATGCTTTGGTAAAGATAGACTGAAGTTTCTGGGTTTTGGCAGTGAGACAGTGAGTAATGTTTTTTTTTCGAGGAATCTATGGCACTGGCTTTTCAGTTCGGGCGAACTGTACCCCACTATGCATATGCTGCATGCTTTACCTTTGAGCTTGGCTTTTGTTACCTGACTATGGAGACAGTAAGCAAATTCTGACGGCATTGTGCGGTTATAACAGTTTGTTAGTAAAAAATAATTGAAGCCTTTTGGTAGTGGCTAATGAATGGGTGTTTCTGATGAATCTATGCCACTGAATTTCACCATACGTCCATGTAACATGGTATCTGTCTAATTATACATTGTTAAGCAAGAGCAATGCGATAAACATCACTGCTTTGCTGAATGGCAATTTGTTCTTTTGCATCTGGTGATATGTTGTTCTTCTGGAGAATTGTTTTATGGTTCTGGCCATCTGGGCAACTAGCGAGAGCCCTGCACGGTCACTCTCATTCTGCCAACCTTCAAGTTCTGGCACCTCCTTAATTGATTGATGGGGCTGGCTCTCATCCTGTCATATTTTTATGCTCCTTTGTACCAATAGGTACGACTTTGGGCTCAGGAGGTACTAAATTCCAATTTATGATTGGGGATACCTCTCCAAGGATGGTAAAAGGCTCTCTTGAAATGTTTTACATCTGATCTATCTATGAGACATATGTTGACTTGTTGGACTGGTATTCTTACTTTTTCTAGGGGGTGTTTGGCTGTTTGCTTAGATTGTCATGTTAGCTTTGCGAATTGCCAAAACTTGATGCTGACTTTTGGTAGATCTTTGATTATCAGTGCCACAATATGTGGACCCATCCCTGTTTTAAGTGCAGCCCACTAGTGCTACAGCCTACAGGCACTTCAGCCTTCATAAATACTGATTACTATCTGCAACTGTCATGGACTCATGGTGTGCTGCTAATCACAGCAGACAGCACCTATTACATGAAGTTTCTGCCATTTATATGGTTATTAACTTAGTATATAACCTCACTGCAGTGCTACTATATTGGTTTGTGGAGCCACGGTACTCTTACATGCATACCGTTATCTAGTTTATAGTAAATCTTTATGTATATTTCAGCCTTGACTTAAAGAGCTGAATGTTTAAAAGGTTTTAACAGCTCTATCAGTTTTGCCTGCACCCTTGGAAATGTAGCATTCCATGAACTAGCGTTTAAGACTGAGCTGTTATCTTTCCTAAAATGGAGTTGCCGACATTTGGGATGCCAGTTTATAGGTCTTCTGTGCAATGTCCCTTGATTGGCAATTCCTTGCAAATGCATACCTGAATAATCGATCCTTTATGTTTCCGTTCCTGTGATTTTATATTTGTATTAAAATCCAACATGACCGGTTGACCTTGCTGCCCTTAGCATATGCTACACCACCTAGTTGAACTTTGCTTGAATCATTCGGAAACTGTTTTTCCTCTGCAGCTAATAAATCTACCTTATGTCCAGTCTGGATGCTGCAAGCCGCCGACCGGTTGCAACTTCACCTACCAGAGCGAGACGGTCTGGACCATGCCTGCCGGCTTCAACACCACGACTGATGACCCTGACTGCACCGCATGGTCGAACGACCAGACCGCGCTCTGCTACAACTGCAACGCGTGCAAGGCAGGCGTGCTCGCCAACCTGAAGAACGACTGGAAGAAGATCGCCACCGTCAACATCGTCTTCCTCATCTTCCTCATCGTCGTCTACTCTGTCGGGTGCTGCGCGTTCAGGAACAACCGGCGGGACAACTCGTACCCGGCCTGGAAGTGAGGTGCGCGTGGCGGTGTACAGGCTGTTCGACTGCGTCTCGGTAGTTAGATTGGCTCCTGTTTGTCTAACAAGCTACCGTATTTCGTAATGTGTCCGGTGAATCCATGAGGTGCCAACCGCGTCAGTACTCAGTAGTCGATGCTTGCTATCTTGCCGTCGAACGCATGATGTGTGAAGGCTCGTATGATCAAGTTATGTCGAAAATTACCTCTGTCCATAAGCTGTTCGCTCGGCATATGGAGCTTTAACGCTTCTGTTCGCAGGTGCATCGCTGAGCATTGAACGCTGCATGGATTCGTGCAGGGAGATTCTCGTCGATTTATGGGGATCAAATAGTGGCAAAAAAAAAAAAAAGGTGATTGTATTCTAGTCTGAACATATTGCAGATTCGTATTATTCTGAGCTTCGACAAACTTCTTAGGCCGTGTTTGGATCCCAGTGAAAAATGGCAAAAGGGCAAAAATTTTGCACTTTTGCACTGTTGTTTTGCCTGTTTTCACTGTGCAAAGTGCAAAATTTTTGCCCTTTTGCCCTTTTGCACTGGGATCCAAACAGCCCCTTACTCCTATGCATGCGTCTGTAGCAAAAGACACTAGCAAAGAAAAGTGTAGAACGTGATTGTTTAGAAAAGGTCCGCTAGGGGGATGGCTTCAGCTTCTGCATGTGCCATGTCCTTGAGGATCCGAAATCTTTAATCACAGCTCAAACTCCTAGTTCGACTTCGACCTATAATGCCAGCGTCAACTGTCCACCCAAGGGTGAGCTCCGTGCTGAAGATTTCTTTATGTTCTACGATGCCAACCTAGACATTCTAGGTTACTGACTCCGGTCCCAGTTTCCTGAAGGGATGTTGCCTGGATGAGTCATGACTCATGAGACGTATCAATCAATGTATGCAGACTCGGTAGAGACGGGAGAGGGATCCCCACATGCATATAGTATGCACGTGAATCGGTCTGTCTTGTACTCCACTGCCCCATACGCTTCCATACATCACTACAACCTCTGAAGCATGTGGTGGTGCCTCCTGTGAAATTAAACTTTGGCTGTGTTTAGATCCAAAAAGTGGAGGCGAAAAGCAGGCGAAATCTGCCAAAATTTGGCCAAAAACATCACATCCGACACTGTAGCGCACTGTAGCACTTTTCGTTTGTTTGTGGTAAATATTGTCCTACCATGGCCTAACTAGGCTCAAAAGATTCGTCTCGCAAAGTACATCTAAACTGTACAATTATTTTTTGATTTCATCTACGTTTAGTACTCCATGCATGTGCCAACATTTTTGATGTGATGGGGAATCTTCTTTTTGCATAGTAGAATTTGGGGGAATGTTTGGATCTAAACACAGCCTTTGGTGATTTCGAGTTTTCGACCCATCACCACCCATGGTGCCCTGTAACTGATGACCGTGCAGCCACCTGCTCACGGCGAGGCAGCGACCATTATTCAGCTTCACTGGTCCATCAATCCGTGCGTCGCACGGTCTAGTCTCAAGACACACATATTATTATGTGTATATCAAAATATAGATAATTCTAATATAAAATTAAATAGTTATTTTAGATATTTTATCATAACAATTAAATATGGTTAATTTAGATATAATCTTGGAAGGTTATTTTATATGATTTTTACCATAGCATAAGAAATTTAATTAAGACTTAGGCCATTTTTATAATTGTGCATGTGTGTAATTATTTAAGAAAGGATCATATCTAATCATTATTAATATTTTAATCTATCTAATTAATGGTTAGATGTATTCAATTGTTATGAGAGTTATTTTATGTTATCCATACAATTGATACTATTGCATTGTAGATGCCGCTAAATTGATGGCCGGATATTTTTTATTTTTTTGTGTAAGAATTTCTGAAACTTATCGATTTTTCTAGAACGCCTCGTAATTAATACATCTTTTAAAGTTTTGAATTAGTAATAGTAAAATTATCTATAAACCTATATTCTCATAAGATTCAGAGTCACATGAGACATTAGTGTCATAAATATGTTCTCATAAGATTTATAGTTATACGGGACATTTGTGTTATCAATTCATTGATAAATTTAGTAGTGATGGAAGTTGAAAATTCAAAACTTACACATATCTTATCTATTTTTTCTTTAGACAATTGCTATAGTGTTCTGAAATAACTATAGATCATGAATTTAATTTATCGAAAATAGATAGATATGATGATTTTTGACCTCCTCGAAGGTAATAGATGAAGTATATATTTCTCTATTTTGTTATGTAAAATAACATAAATTGTTTTCTGCCACTGTAACATGGCAAAATACCTTATACGATCTATGCTCATATTTACGTGACATTAAAAAAAGTAACGTATCTAGCCCTTTCAATGTTTGGGAAGATACTGTACGGTTGTGCGTTTCACGTGAGGCCATATGAGCTATATGTTTTTTAATTAATTATTGAGAGTTTGCTCTCCAATGAATCTATTAATTTAGATATCGCTCTCCAATGGATCCGAATCTTTTAGCCTTCTAATTAATAATAGTAATATTTTTAATTAATACGCCGAATGTTGCCGGCATAGAGATTTGAACCGTGGTATTCTACTGCCATAGGCTTTATTTTTTTAATTAATACGCTAAATGTTGTCAGCATGGAGATTTAAACCCTCGATCTCTTGCCTCTACATTTGCTGTGATTGGCTTTTCTTAATTAATACGCCAAATGTTGCCGGCACGGAGATTTGAACCCTCGATCTCTTTTTTCTTTTTTTAGCGCGCTTTAAAAATAGTGCTTCTTCGCTTTAAAAATAATGCTACATTTACAACCTCCAATTAGCAGTAAGATAAGATGAACACTAGCCTAGCCAATCTGGAGTAGTGCTGGGAGTTTGGGCCTGGTGTCTGGGCCAGCCTAAATACGGCATGAAAATCGCAGCACAAAACATGGCCCGACACGGAACCAAATGGGTCGGGCTGGAGGAGGGTGCGGGAAGAGCCCATTCCCGGCTAACCGGCCGCCGTCTCGGCGTCGTCGCCGGGCCCCGGGCGGAAGGGGACAACAGGCAGGGGAACAACAGCGCGCAGAGGTTTATTTTCAATTTTCATTGGCATTTGAAGATTGATCCGCCCACATGTAGAAGTAGAACCCCAACATTGGTGAAATGTTGAGCAAACTCTGATATCTGCTGCTAACGCTAAAAGCAGTTTTGCTGAAAAATAATTGGTTTTCAACGTAAACGAGCACACGTGCATGGAGGATTGAGGCAAGAGTAAACCGCTGATCAGTGATCTTTTTAGTGTTTTACTCTCTCTTTTCCCCCTTCATTTTTCTTGGCAATGAGTGGCCACAGGTGAGACTAAACTGGCACCCGTTCCTCTGTTGATCTACAATGGCAGCAGGCCCCTTTCCTCCACGTACGACAGTAGCTGTCTAGCTAGCTTTACACATGTCCTCCCAATAATGAAAGCAAGACAAAATCCTGATCAATGCTTGACCACTATCACAAGCTCGGAGATCTGTCTCTGTGATCATCACCGTCAGATCACCCGTGCATGATCTCCTTTCAGATGCACATCCATCCATCTCCCTCGATCTTCTGAACCAGGAATAAACATCACTGATACGATTCTCCCATACTTTGACAAGGATCCCTGCATGGTAAATCGACAGAAATTTTAGGCACACCGCATATGACTATATGAGTAAGCAAAACGTTTAAATGTGTGAAAGAAGGAAAAACTAGCAGCAGTCATTCGCTCATTTGATCTACAGTACAAATTAAAATGTGATAAGCAGAAACACCTACTGGAGGAGGAGGAAGGTGGAGGATCTCTGCACGGCGGCTTCCGCGACGCGGCGGAGCACGTCGACCTGGGCGCGCAGGTGGACGACGTAGTCCAGGGTCTCGCGGAGCAGCGAGGCCTCGTCCACGGCGGCGTGCCCTCCGGGTATCACCTTCCTGAGCGCCATGGTCCTCCTCTTCACCATCCTCCTCGCGACGGCGCTAGCCGCGGCGGTGGCTTCGCCTCCTCTGACGACGCTCCTCTTGGTGCCAGCGGCGCAGCGCCTAGTCCTCGCCACCCTCTTGCACGCGGTGCTCTTCCTCACACTGCACGCCCCGCGGGCGGCGGGGCTTGACGACGACGGCGCGGTGTCCGCAGCAGCCAAGATGGCCTTGGGCCACCTCGCGCGGCCGCGGCCATGGCCGCGCGCCGCGGCCATGGCGACGTCGGCGGCGCGCTTGACGGCGCGCCTCCGCTCCTGGAGGGTCGTGGCGTCGGAGGCGGAGCACGCCTCGGCCGCGCGCGCCCGGAGGCTGAGGAGCAGGTTCCTGAGCAGCTCCTGCTTGAAACCCATGGCGGCGCCTCGGCTGCTGCTGCTGTTAGTTCCTGCGCGGCTGGCAGCGGTAGAAGAGCGGCCTCGCATGTTTCTTTCTTGGCTGTGGTTGCTTTAATTTTCCTCTGAGGAAGTAATGCTGCGTTGATGAATGGTAGCTGATCGATAGACTAGTGTTAGTGTGGTAGTACTGGGAGAAGCAAGGGCCTGTCAAGGCTGTTTATATACTATACGCGTGCATGTGTGCTGCCTTCATCCTTGTGCTGTGTGTGGGTGGAACATGGCATGTGGCTGAGACGACACATGCATGTATGAAACCTCTCGTGGATGCCTAGCTAATTACCCTCTGTAATCATCGAAACGGAACATGCTCTGACAGTCTGATCCCCTTGTTTAATCGGTCTCTACACTGTCGGAGAATCGGACTGATTATTAGTATATATTACTAGATGCATGCATGTCTGTGAACCACAAGATCAATGTGCATGTTGTAAAGATCCGCAGTATAGTGATAGGTAACATGCAGTGCACAATGCATGGTCATGGATGGATGTAATCTTGGCATGTAGCTACTGCGTATTACATACTGCGAAATAAGATGTGCACAACAGCACAGGGCTGCTGTCATTAATTCAGAGCAGGCTATGTACACAATACGTGTACGTTCAGTACGTGCACATGAGGCGCCGGCCGGCCCCGTAATTGATCGATACGGGCATACGGCCGGGGCCGGGTGCGCCTGTCGTCGTTGGCGGCAACTAACCGGCCTCATCCACCACCACGTACCATCGTCTATTCATCAGTCTATCTCTACATACGTTAATTTGTCTCGGCGCGTGTTTGTCGGCACGTAGAGGAGCTGATGAGGAGGATGCCGTGTGGCAGTTTGGCATGGCCGTAGTACGTCGATCACATGTTTATAACAAGCTTAATTACTGCTGCAACTAAATTAAGGAAGGGTTAGTTCTTGGTGATCATCAGTTCGTCGGCGGCATATACAATGGTAACTGGTCGTCGTAGAGTAGACAGCCAGACACGAAGAACGCATGCATGCACCACCATCGTCATATATAGGAAGGAGTAAGAAAGCATATGGAAACGGTGGCCGGAAACTTCCTGGAAACAAGGAGACATATGGCGGCCGGCAGCGGCACGCAGTTTGCCCCCGGCCCTTTTTCTCTCCAACTACGGCGTGCCTCGAGAAAGGCAGGCATATCGCTGCCTCACATGCATGGCGCTCACATGGTGACACAGCTTAATTTGCATTGGGGACGCGCTCATTGCCTTGCTCCTCGATAATGTTCCAAGCTAGTACCCCTACGTTGTTGTGTTCATGTTTAGCCCAGTCCTTCGGTGTTTTTCAGCTAGCACGTGGTAATCTTTGTTTATTGGAGTTTGCTAACGCTCGCGCGTGCAGTTTTTTGGGGTCTCGGCTGCACAGCCTTTTTTTGGAAAGCGCACCAGGAAAGCAGAACCCGCTTCCGTTTTTGGCAAAAAAAGAAAAGTGGAGCCGTGCGCGCGGGGGAGACATGGCACATGGTTCGGCGCGCGAAAAAAATCTGGGCCGATGCCTCCGATCAGGAAGTCGCCCAAAAACAACCCCTTTCTTGCCGGGGCCCACCTCACAGTAAATGAAAAAAAGCGTTGCCCACAAAAACAAAGAAAATACACCATAAAAAAACTGAAGAAATACAGGAAGAAAATCTCACGTACTACATCATTTGAATTCTTTCATTCTAAGAATAAAGCAAAAAAAGAACTTGAAACCCCAGTGGCATCATGATCTTATACTTTTGCTGGAGATCAACAGTTGGCCGTAGCCTCTCCCTCTGTCAAATGTAGTTCATATTTCTTTTCGCGCAACAACTGCCCTGCATATGGAGAATAGCGGTGGGATCACGCATAAAAGACAAATCTGATGTGCTTGCAGAAGCTTTGGAAAGAGACAAAATCTCTGAATGTCATCCATTTGAAAGAATGAATTCTGTATGGATCCATTTTCAGAATGCTTTAACTAAAGAAAGAAAACATATAAAATTTGTTAAAGCACATGTAGGAATAAAAAAAGAGAGAAACGTTGAAGCAATGCTTAAAAAGATGCATTTTCTACTGTGGTATTGAAAAACTATCGTTGAGATGCAAAAAATGTCTATTTCATCCTATCCGTGGCATCACATTTATATCTATCCATGCATTTCAATATTGTATACCTAATGGCATTTTTATGATAGCAAATAAGCATTTAAATAATATTAGGAGGCATTTATATAACACTCAGTAGGCATTTTTAATAAATGTTGAGTAGGTTGATTTTAGAATATCCAGTAAGCGTTTAATTAATATCCATTAGGGGGCATTTATATAACACTCAGTAAGCATTATGTTAGAATTCCACTTACAAAGATCAGGTGCGTGTTAATTCAAGCTTTGTTGTTCATTTCTGATCTACTTGAGCATGGAAGGAAACCTAGTTCATTGTTAGGCGCAATAGCAATGGTTCAGGATTGCGTGCACCGTTATTGGCAGGAGTCTCAAAAGTTGTACATATATAAGATCGAAGGAAGCAGAGAGCACATCTCCACAAGCACTTGCGATAATATAATGGCAATATGCCTGCTAAACTAGGACGAATGCAAGAGGCAAAGGAATCGTAGTTATTGGGTGCGACTGGCCGAGGGAGTGCTTGAGAGCCTCTCCAGTGGCCTTGTTGATGAGGATCATGGCAGGGTAGCCCTCCTCATCCTTCACCCTGGTGCTGTACTTCATGTCTTTGATTCAGTGCTGCATAAACAAAATTGAATAGAGTCGTCACCGTACATACCACACAATAAAAAGAGGCGAGGAGAAATTGTGAAGATGAAGAAATATTTTATGGACAACGTTAACGCCCAAGCGCGCAGAAAATGGGGTTCCAGCCTGCACACCATTTTTTCTAGAAAAGTACTAATTGGAACTTTCCACACTTTTTGGCAACTAAACACCTCTGCTCATGATCCTCCATAGGTCTCCTTCCTACTGCCGGAGCGTGCGCATTAGTGATTAACAGTTGTAAAAATTGCTTAACAGTTGTAAATAAAAGACTTTACAATTATTGAAATATTGCTTAACAGTTTTAAATAAAAGACTTAGCATTGGTTGCTTCTTTTTCATGACAAAACTTCACTGATTGGAGTATCATTTAGTACATAGAAAAGCACGTGCGCATCAAGAACTAATAGCGATTGATACATCGTGCTACTGAATGCAGCTAAAATGTTAATACTTGCAATTGATACCTAAAATGCTTAACACATATTACTTAAATGCTTGGTGCCCTGATCCTGATCTGGTGAGCCCACATAGAGAGAACATAGGGGGACAATGGAGCAGACCTGCAGATGCGGGGAAGAATATTGGAGCCGGTATTGGAGGAGGCTGGCAGTGGTGTATCCGCGGTGGAGGCGAGGCCCGCGCCGAGTAGACGGTTTTGGCGATGGGGAAGTAGCATTGGTGGCGGGGGCCGGGGAGCGCGAGGACGAGGACGGCGCCGGGGAGGCAGCAGGGTGGATGCGCGCGGACGAGCCAGATCCGGCGTTGGGGAGGCAGATCCAGCATTAGGGGCGCGGGGCCGACGACGGGGAGGCAGATCCGGGCACCGGGGGCGCAGTGCCGGTGGCGGGCGTCGGGGAGGCGTACCACATCGAGGAGGCGGTGGAGCGGAGGGACGCCAGGGAGGCAGGGGTCAGCGTTGGGTGCAGAGGAAATGAGGGCAACGACGTCGCGGTGAGAGGAGGAGGAGAGGCGCCGGATGGAGGTCAGGGCGATGGGCGGAGGGGGAGTGGGCACCGGCACCGGCAGCGGAGAGGAGGAGCGCGGGGGATGGGCAGGAGGATGACGGGAGACGAGGGGAGTGCGGCTGAAGAGATAAGGTTGATGTGGATGACCGTTCGATTGCGATCCGATGGCGGGCGAGGTGTGCGGGCGCGGCCCTCCGATCCTACGCGGTCGGACGGTAGCATTTAGGTTGTTTATTTCTACCACTTCGAATCAAGACCACACAACAGTGATGCACATACAGTAATACACATCCCACAGTACGTACGTAGCACCACTAGCTTTGTTATCCTCATCGGACCATCACACATGACAATATACTGTATACTATACAGTAGTAGTTCTCCTTTTTATTTTGTGTCATCTCTGGACAATGATCAATATATATGGATCCTTGTCATAAAGATTATTGCACCATGATGAGAGCCTGATGACCGCGCATTAAGCTCGCTAGCTACCTCCAGACAGTACAACCATACGGCTGTACTGTACTGGCGTAGGATGTATACTGCTACAGAGTACAGACGACTACAGATGGATGGATCGGAGAGATGGGATGGTCCCGTTGCATGCATGCACGTCGTATAATGACAGCCTCAGTGCGTGTACGGAGGAGACGGCCGGCCGGCCGGCCGGCGCACGAATACGAGACTCACAGAGCTAGAGCGTGCTCGGCAATTGCGTCGTATTATTGTACTGACCTGGCCAGGAAGCTAGTAATATACGGCCAGAGCTAGCGTTCACGTATCAGGGTCAGGGGGACTCCGATCCATCCGGGTCAGGCAACTATGGCCGTCCGTGTCCGGCCACGGCAACACCCACATGGCAGGGGTGCAGGGACGGACGGCCAGGCATGGCCTAGCTAATACTCACTCCATCAAGCTTTGATCGTCATCTAAGGCTAAAACCAACGGTGACTGTATATACCGACTGTAAAATTAAATGCGGTATTGTTACAGTACTGTAGATAAAGAGAGAGGTAGTTGGAATAGTGATGTAGAAAGAGAGATGGAGGTGTCCTTGATTTCAGCCTAAGCGAGAGCAGCACCTCCTTATCTCATTTACTATTGGACGCATGCACGATGCTTAGATAGCACAATTAACGCGCGTGTTTAAGGATAAATTCATTTTCTATTGGATGCAGTTACTACTAGCTCGAATGTTATTGAGCCACAGCTAAACGACTCATTTAGAGAAAACTAGAGCACAACCGCGTGATGGAAGTGCCTCCTCCCCGGCGGCAGCCGAGGGCCGGCGCGGGGGCGGCGGCGCACGGGCGACGGGGGAGGCGGAGGAGAGGCGAGAACGGCGCGGTTGACCTTATGTCTGAGCTCTAACTTGTATATACACTTTTGTAGTCCGAAACCTGTTAAAATTTTCTTGTTTACTTGTTCCAGTCTGGTTGAACTCTGAAGAAACAACATTAATTTCTGCCGTATTTGAACTGATCAAACAAGTCAACTAGTCGTAGCTGTCGTTCAAGCTCAGTATGCGCAGTCCTTACCTCAAGCAGTTGGCCCGTCGTCTCGGACCCGTCCACTACCACTCAGCACGGACTCGCCGTGTCAAGACTCAAGAAGGCCAGGGCGGGCGTCTACTCCACCGTTCCAGGCCCATGCTCGGCCGTCGATCGCCAATCGCCATGGGCGGGGACGAAACGAAGCGCTCAACGGTCACCATCGCGCTGCTGGTTTTGGCGTGCTGCCACATGGCCCTCGCCGTCTCCAAGCTCTCCGCGCCGCACGACGACGACCCGGCAGCGGCACCGCGCGGCGTGGAGCCGGTGGGGTACCTGGCGTCCATGGCCTCCACTGTCGTGGCGGCCTACGTGGCCTCGGCCGCGTGCGGCGGCCGGCTCCGGCCGTCGTCCGTGTCCCTCGAGGACCTGCTCGCGGAGGCGCGGCGCACGTGGGCGCGCCCCGCGGCCACGGCGCTGTACATCGAGCTCCCCGCGACGGCTGTGGGTACCCAGCAAACCGGGTACCCATTTATACAGGTCAAAAGCTAAGTACAGCACATAACAAGGCGTCACGCAGCCTGACAAAGAAGCGTTTAAATCCCTCTTGGGGAAAAAACGCACCTGACCTCCCCGTCAACCAGAGGAAGCAGCCAGTATTGCCACGTGTCACAGTAAGGAAAGAGCCCAAAGGCACTCGCAGTTCTGACCCACCGCTTGTGGGCCGGACTGCACCCCAGATCCATATGGAAGGCCAGACCTGTTTCCACAAGGTCCGGTCTTCAGTTAGAGACGCGTCACGACCCCAGGAAGGGAACCGAGCCGGCCCAGCTCGGGGAGGTCCGGAGCGGCCACGTGTCCCCCGCCCAGCAAGGTAGCAGCGGGCTGCGGAGGGTCCTCGCGCCCCGCAACAGCCTGGTCCGAGGCTGCCACGTGTCCCCCGGGCACGCGGCGAGGTCCCCGGCGGCGGGCCACACACACCTACCGCATTCATTGCAGACAGGCGGGCGTGGCCTAACATCCGCTGACGGGCTCCGGTACCACCGCTGACAGGCGACAGTGACCATACTGTGGGACGCGCGTTACCGAGGAACGGCGACCGTGACAAGGCGTAGCGGTCAACTTCCCGCCGGATACCAGGGATTAAACCGCATAAACAAGTACACCGTACGCGGTGTGGGCTACGCCACGCACGACGGCCACGCCCAGGCTATAGCGGTAGGGTCACTGTGGCACGCCGCAGTAACCCGCCTGTAATGACGCGCCGCCCACTCCTGCCCTTGGAGCCATACCGCCGGGTACTACGGCGGATTGGACCGAACAGTGCAAGCAAGGGCGGCGTGGCGACATTTCCGGACACTCCAGACCGGCGGAGCACTTCCCGAACGGCGCCATACTGCTGCGGCGGATACAGGTACAAGATGTGGGGATGAGAGGACATCACGGCAACGGAGCATAGGACACACCGACAGAGGCGCTGCCGAAGACCCTGATCTATGCCAGAAATAACCCAAGAAGTCAAGACAGCATAAGTAACTCTGCCGGATAGAGATAACAGGCCGGAACCACCTGTCGGACCCCGGTCACCATGTACATGCACCCCTTGGTCTATAAAAAGGAGGCATGCGAGACGTAGAGAATAGGCTAAAACACACACTCGAAGAGCATCCAGAGAAAAAGTCTCACGATCTTCTTCTCCTTCTCACTCAAACCAATATAAGAACTCACCTCTAGTGGACGTAGGGTATTACGCTCCGGCGGCCCGAACCACTCTAAACCCTTGTGTCACCATCGTGTCTTGGCTACGTGGCTATCAACGATCGCTTCCCCTAGCTACAGCTACTCATAGTACTTAGGATCGGGCGGGTGCATTCCGCCACCCGGCCGGAGCTCACGCTCCGTCACGCTCCGACAACGGCCATGGCGTCGCTGCTGCTCACGCTGAGGGCGCTCCTGGGCGCCGCCGACGGCGCGGCCGTGGGCCTGCTGACGGCGTCCGGGTCGGTGGCTCTCGTGGGGTGGCTCGGGCCGGTGCTGTTCGCGCACTCGGACATCGCGTGCAGGATGAGCCTCGTCGTCGCCGCCGCGGAGGAGAGGCGCGCGGGCCGCTCGGCGGTGCGCAGGGCCGAGGCGCCGGTGGCCAGGCGCAGGGCACGCGGCGTCGCGATCGGTTTAGTGGCCGCCGCTGTGGAGCAGGTGCCGGCGTGGCTCTGCGGCGACGGCGCGCCGGCCTTGGTGCTCGGGCCGGCGGTGCTCGCGGCCAAGATCGCCGCGTCCTGCGCCTGCGCGGTGTTCTACTTCGACTGCAGGAGGCGGCACGACAGGGTCGGGGATGGCACGGGCAGTGGTGGTTGTCGAGTGGAGCTTGATGGGGAGATCGCTGAAATGGTGTCAGATGGACGTAGCAGATGAATGTGAGGCCGAAGAATTGGTGGGGACTGCCTTCGACTGCTTCAGGTTGACATAGGCGGCGGTGCTCACGGACGGGGACAGCTCTCGCTGCAACCTGGAAGTTCTCATCGCGGCCGAGCCGGCGGCAATGGCGTTGAACATTGAGCTTCTCAGGACAAGCCATGGCGTTCAATGGCGCGGCTCTGGACACATAGGACAGTCACCGGGTGTGCGCGGGGACACACGGAGAGGAAACTTTAAATTTAGGTTTTGTTTGGTACATGTGGATTGAAGTGTGTTTAAATCCACAACAATTCAAAATTTTTTCCAATCCCTTTCATTCCACACCAATCCACGAGTACCCAAACAAAACCTTAAGCGTCATTATCCTTTCTAATCATCGTGTTGATACCTATTAATATTGTGCAGCTGCGACTGAATACTGAGACCATTGAGGCTCGGTACAGTTTTGTCATCCTGATAATTTGCTGATGGTCTTTGAAGCAGTTCATCATTATAGGTGGTCTTTATGTAGTTGTCCATTCTGTTTCATGTTTCCTGATCTTGCATTCAGCATCGATGGTGTCAAAGTTGCGCTCCAAGACAGTAAACAACATCAAGTTCTTCAGACCACAGTCTGGTTCAATTTTTTAAAATCGGAGGTCAGAACTCCAATCTTTGGCTTCAATCATGTTTTATGGATAAGGGAATGCAGGATTCAGTGGCAGAGAGGCGGCGCCGGACGCAAGCCTGTATAACCAGTAACCCAGTTAAGCAACACGCGCAGCTTTCACATGCGTAACACGGCCCTTTCACTAATAAACCTGTACAGTAGGATAAAACAAGCTTTAAACCCTCCAGTACCACCAATTGCTGCAAAAAGGCAAAAGTATAATTGTAAAACTCATTGCACAACAAGAATTTCAAGATATACCTTTCAGATTGGGCAAAGCGGTCCAAGTCTCAGTAACCCATTAATTTCAGAAGACTAGACAAAACAATAACATGGCAGGTTTTAGAGAGTAAGGCTCTAGAGACAGTACATGCAATGACCGTCCGTCGAGCATGCCAGCTAGTTTAATTTTGCAAAGCTCAGTATACTACATGCAATGAGTGATCTTCAAGCATGGTAGCAAGTTTTAACGTTGCAAAGCTTGAAGATACAAACATGAGCATTTTGTAAACGGTAGACCCAACTGGGCCTAATAGGCTAACACTCTACGAATGACATATCCCAGTCAGCCAAACCAGCATTCAAATTCTCAGGCAAAGCAACATGATGCTGGCAGCTTCTTAAGCCTTCTCATCAAAGTGTCACAAGAACTTCTAGCTAGAAAAAAACTGATAGCCACTTAAAGTTCTCCAAGGTAGATCTGTTTGTCACTGCCACAAGATCCAATGATTGGCTCAGTGGGATGGAAAGCAGTCTCATTGACAGAACCGTTGTGCCCAGGAAGCTTGTATAGGATGCGCCTTGATGTTGTGTCCCAGATGTAGACCATGCGGTCAGCGCTTCCAGCAGTGACCTTGCGGTTATCTGGCGACCAGCTACACTTCAACAGGTTCTTCTCAAAGTTATGCTGGTGGCCTGTAAGAGTCTTGATGTTTCTGTTCTCAGGTGCGTAAGGGCGCAGATCCCAGATCTTGAGCTCGTTGTCCATTGCATTAGTCAGGAGGTAAGACCCATCAGGACTAAGCTGCATCCCAGTTATCATGTCCTGGTGTCCTTTGAGATATTCTGTCACTTCATTCTTGCGAAGATCCCACCACTTGACATCGTTGTCCAAGCCACCGGTGAATACCTTATCTGCTGCCTCTGAGAAGCTCACGGCTGTGATCTGGTATTTGTCAGGAAGAGTTTGTATCGCACCTCTCTGACGCAAGTCCCACAACTTTGCTGTACCATCATCGGAACCACTAACCACAAGAGGTGGCCACTTGCGAGCTGGACAACATGAGTTGACGAATGATGAGTGCTCAGCCATCTTCTTAACTTGTTTGCCAGTCTCAACATCCCAGACCCTCACAGTTTTGTCAGGACTTGCAGAGATGATCTGGGTCCCATCAGTAGTCCACTGGAGGTCAAGAATAGCATTCTTGTGTCCCCTCAATACCATGAAGTTCTTACATTCACCATGGACATACCATAAGAAGATATCCTTGTCATGGGAGCCTGATGCTATCACAGTTCCCGCAGGGTTGAACTTCATGCAGTAGATAGCACTCTGGTGACCAGTAAGTAGCATTATTGGTGCCTCCAGACTGGATGTGCGTTGCTTTCCTCCAGGTCCAAGAGCCTGATTTGGAGGGTGTTGAATGTTAGCCAGCTCCATCCCTGGTCGTGGGGCTGCAAGAGCCAAAGAATTGTTGCCTGGAGCAGAGAACATCTTGAAGTTTGTAGAGATCCTGTGGCAAAGAAAATTATAAGATGGATACAAGAGTTGTACAGCACATCAACAGATCACTATAGAGATTTATACACAAGAATAAAAAAATATTGACACAAACCTTCATATCTCATTTTATACAGAATCACAGCTAAGTATCTCTACAAGTAAGTGTGGCTTTAAGAAATAAGCTAAGTGAAGTCGCAGTTCAGTATATCCAAATGATAAAATAAATATACCAATGCCAATAAACAGTAGTACAGCTTTACAGCAGTGATCAAGCCAAAATGTTAATACAGAGTATTTTAAAATGGTCCAGGTAGATTTGTCTCAAAAAATAGCTTCATTATCATATAATTTGGTAAGTTGAAGTTGTATTTGGGGCTCATCTAAATCATCACTCTGTTTTGTCTGAAGGGGAGTCTTCACCTACCAAAGTGATCACATGAGAGGCGGATCAGGAGAATTTTACAGGGATAAGGCAAGGCATAAGTGAATATGGATAAGACGCTAGTTGTAGCAGTAGAATAACAGGAAGACATCCCGAGGTCAGAGCATTTGGCTTAGTGACGGTCTATGTAGCATGGATATGGATGCATGTATTGGTATTTGAAGGATACAGACAGATACACGATTTTTCCAGAAAACTCAATATGCCAATACGTTTTAATTATCATTTAATAAATAAATAATAATAATACATATTAAATTATAAATACACCAAATTACCTTGCGATGGTCTTTAAGTCTTATAGGAAAAAGCTAGAACTAGCACTAGTCAAATCCTGTGCTACCACTACCAGCTAGCACTAGCACTAAAATCTGAAGATGCCTTGTTACTGAATATAAAAGCCTGAAGACCAATAATCAGAAAGGGGAAGTGAGGACAGGGGCAGATCTATAGTGATTCCTGTGTATTCCCAGGAATACCCTACAATCTGAGTCAAGAACACAACAGATCCACCAAATTTTGTTTGCAATCGACTTGCTTAGAAGCAAAGATCAGGAAGAGAGAACAGATATGCTGCGAGGAGGAAGTGCTCACCGATGCGCTGGCCGCGGAGATGCAAGGGGAGCCGGGGAGCGGACGCAGGGAGGCAGGCGGCCGGGAGTGAAGGGGAGCCGGGGAGCGGGCGCAGGGCAGCCGGACGGCGGTCGAGGCGCTCAGGCGGCGGCTGGGGACTAGAGCGGCATCGCTTCCACCAGGCTGGATGCCACGGAGAGATTCCGATATTTGACCTAACTTCAGGGGTTATTTAATTATTGAGTTAATTATTCGTCGTGGGCCGCACAGTTTTACAGTGAGAAATTTGCTTTCGAGGCATCATGAAACGGTGGCAAACTGAGTTTCATCCATTTGCCGTTATAAATTGAGGCCGCGCGTCAAAATACCATCGGAACGGATTTGTAAATTAATAAACTACTTAATCTATTCTGGCCCACGTTAAAGGACGAAAATACCCCTAGCCAACAGAGGGACTGTCTCTCCGGAGTGTCTCTCAAATATAGCAGTAACAGACTTAAACAAATATAGCAGTAACTGACTTTAAATATGAGTCTCATTCAAATTACACAGTAACCGACTTTAAAAAGAGATTCACAACCATAGTAATAGATTTCAAGTCTCATTACATCTCAGATACAGTTAACTAATTGCTACATCATCCAGATACATGCAAGGAATGGAGTTCACATTGACAGTCCACTTCATCTTCAACTTTTTAGGTGTGAGCTTCCTAGGCATCGGCTTGGTAGTGCAAGTTGGTAAAGTTTGAACGTTGTTTTGTGAAACTGTACCATCCCCCAGCAGCATAGCAAGCCGACTGAAAGGAAAAAAAAGAAAATTAGAACATAAGCTTCAGCATTGGTACAAAGTACATGTGATTTGATTGAATTTCAACCTCCTAGTAACTTTTATTGGGTTGTTTTGTATAATTGATTCCATTGTAGGTTTAGTTGGGCTCTACATAAGTAGTAGAACAGGAGCCCCCCTCCTTCCACTCTTGCACAGCAGCAGCTCCCTCCTCCCTCTCTCGCACGGTTTCTCCTTTTTTGGCCCTCTTCCAGCTAGATGGCACTTTGGCATTTTCTCCATATTTGGTGGTATACTTGCGTAGTTTTCTCTTCCTGTATGTTAAAACAAAGAAAAAATTTACAATTGAAAATTAAAATGACAACAATTTGAATGAACCAATTTTTTATCTTGCCTTTTTCTTATTCCATTCAGTGGACACTTGTGGCTAGTTTCACCGTGGCCTAATTCACCGCGCCGAAGAAAGTACCTTTCCTAGTGATCCATTATAAAGATCTCTTGCACATCTCTTCCCTCGTATCATCTTCTTTTTGTCTTTTTTTAGTTTGTTTTGCAACTTCTATTACCTTCTTGTCTACCTCTTTGTTAGCCTTTAACACTCTCTGCAGCAGCCTTTTTGCCTTCGTTGTTCCCACCTTCGAGACAACTTTTAATCCTTAATTTTTAGGCCTTCCTCTGCCTCTCTTGCCAAGTGGTGCACCAACTACAAATGCCTGATCCATATCTGGCCATTGAGTCATATCTAGTAGAGGCTCAATAATCCTCTTCTATGCATTTTTGAATCTCTCAACAGAGAAATAATTATGCACAAAATCTTCCAACTGCACATCCACGGTCTAGCATGCTAGCAAGGCTTGCCTGTGGCCTGCCACTCAAGGCATGTACACTCATGAAAATATGACTTTACTTGTGCAAAGAAAAAACCTGCCTTTGTAACAGTCAAATGCCATAGTCCTCTGGTTCATGCCTTCAATTGTTGGATAATTGCAGGTAAGATCTTACCCTGAAGCTTAGCCTCAATCTTCCTCCTCTTGTGCCACAAAACCATCCACTCCCTACACTTGTCTGCAAGCTCAACAATAGGAAGGTCGGCGCAGTCGCAAGCTTAACAACTCCCTACACTCACCTCAAACGCCGAAGTTACCAACCCAGACGAGCGCTCTGGAGCAGCTGCCGTCAGCTATGCCATGCACAAGGGAGCGGGAAGGGGAAGGGCGGTCAGGTAGGGTAGGAGGGTGGCCGGGGAGGGGGAAGGGTGGCCGGGGTGGGGGAGGAACGCCACAGTAGGTCGCCGCCGCCGCCGGACGGACGCCGCTCTTGGTCGCCTTCTGTCGCCGAGAGCCGACCCGGACGAGGACGAGACGAGCGGTTGAGCGCTCCTGGAGGAATGAGGATAAGGTAAGGGGTATTTTCGTCCTCTGACGTGGGCTGAAATAGATTAAATGTTTTATTAATTTTCCAAATCAGTTCCAATGTCATTTTGGTGTGTGGCCTCAGTTTATAAAGGCAAACGGGCGAAACCCAGTTTGACAATGGCAAAGAAACGAAGCCACAGTTTCATAATGGCTCCAAAGCAAATTTCTCGTTTTACAGTTGCCTGTTTGGAAGCCTAGTTTGAAGCCTAAATTCAGATAAAATAAGACCTATAATTTTTTACAAGCTGGATCAACAAATGTTGTTTGGATGGCATGTGAATCCATTTGTTTTACACCTGAATTGGCCCAAGACCGGTGTAAAAAAAGTCAGCTGCAGAGGCTTGGAAAAAAAACGACAAACATCGAGCCAGTGGCGAGGCGAGCGGGGAGCTGGGGAGGCGCTTCAGGCGGCGGGCGGGGCGAGCCAAGCGCATGCATTTCTCGATGTTGAAGACATGCATTTCTAATATTGCATGAATTTTGTGTTGTTTTTTTATGTTGTGCGAAACATAAATCGATGTTGTGGTAGGATTTTTCCTTTTGAATGGTTAGATGCGGTGATTTTTTTTGGTCAAAATGTTGATGTTTCAGAAGTTTATTTTCAGTGTTGTATATATTATTTTTCAATGTTGCATATGCACATTTAAAATGTTGCGGGGAGCGTCCGATGGATTTAACTCCATCGGAAGTCCGGGCGCCAGTGCTACCGACTAAGGAATACATGTCTAGATACATTAGGGATAACATATTATCCCTACAACCGAACACCCCTGCCGCATGCGCGTGTTGCGTCCTCGAACCATACACAAGCTATCTCATCTCACATCGCACTTGCGAGCCATCTTTGAACCTGGAACAACACGTTGCTATCCCGAGCGGGGACGAGGGAAGCCTTCTTGTTAACTTTGAAATTATCCACCATTTGGTCCTTCTTGTTGGAGTTAGCCTTACCCCGGGTCTACGACTCCTTCCCCGAGCCACATCATCTCTCTTTAAAAAGAATTGCAACCTAAGTTCAAATCATATAAATCTACTCTATCAAATAAATTAGAAAAGTAAGCATACAATTGCAAGAATGTTCCATAAAATATATAGAGAGTAGTAGAAATGTAAACTCCTAATGACAACAGTGACTCGGTAGATCCCTCACAAAGGGCCTTTCTTCCTTGATCCGATCAAAGATCAAGAACAGAGTTTGTTAGTGCAAGGGCCAACCTCTCATGTGGGTAACTCCGTGGATAGTTCTGGATTAGCCCCACGTGCAAGCAGGACTCCACTGATTTCTCAAGGATGCTTTCCTATACCGTCTCTACTATGGTGAGCTCTGAGACAAAAAAAACTAAAAGACATCTCTCAATCTCACAAAAAAACCTGCGACCACTCCATATTCAGAGAGTTTGTAAGACTTATATATAAGCCATCTGTGGAAATGAATACCAACGATTTTCCATCATGTTGTCTATTTGTGACTATAAATCATGTCCTTTATTTAGTTAATCAGTGTTTATATATTTCCATAGATCCTATAGTTTTTTATAGAAAAAGATTAATTTAAAGATTACACGAAAAACAGCAAATAGACATAGCTTTGATATCAATTCATATTTTCTATTAGTTGGGACTAGACCATACTACTTTCATTTTAGAAAGAAATCCCATCCTATTAGGGACATATGGACTAGTATGCAAATTTGATCGTATTATAAAAGATATTGAAATTAATTACGTTATTTTTCTATATAAAGAACTAAACGGTAGGGAGAGAAGACTCGATAATATTTTCCTATTAGCTCACCCAATCTCCCACTCACCATCTCTCTTGACAGTACTATCTCTTCATAATTCCGTAACCACTTTAAATGGTTTAGTCAATAAAATATGTGAAGTATAAATTGTAGCGTAATGTCCATTTGAAAGTCGATTTTTTTAAAATATTTTTGCTTAGAAATGAGAATACCCAAGTCTAAAATTCTAGATCCGCCACTGAGTGAGGAAGTGAATAGAACAGATCGAGCAACAGTAATTGAACAAAGAGGAGGTCGTCCGCGAATTTTAGCTCCTAGAAAGCATAATACTGTGATATTTCTCAAACAGAATAACCCCTGAGCCGCAGGCCGCAGCCGGTGTTAGGAATATCCAAACAAAACTGCTACTACGTCTACGTCAGAAGCAGTAAAGGACATCGGCATACACATGAACACCAATTAATTCTTGCAAAAAGGTCGAAGTTAATAGGTGTGATACATGTATAAACTAGTAATCATATCAGATCCAAATACAGATAGCCAAATCGCTTAAGTTAGGGTTTGGGTGCTCAGTTTCAAACAGCAGCAACGGAAGAGCAGGGACGGGCATACCTGGTGGGTGCTCTTCGGCGGAGAACAGACCGGCGAAGACCAAGGCACCTGCGTAGGGCGGCGACGGCACCGGGCGCCCAGTCGTCGCCACTAGAGAGCTCGAGCTAGCGCACGGGGTGAAGGGGAAGAAGAAAATGCTGAACTGCTGAAGGCAGGCCCGGGCTGGATAGTAGGTAGCGTAAAAATCGCCTTGGGGCTTGGGCGGAGCAGGCCTGGATCCAGCCGTTGTAGGCCCAATCTTTAGATCCGCCGGGGTTTTTATTTATTTATTTCGTTTTTTGGGAAAAAAATTGTCCATACCAAAAAAATACTGGTTAAGGCTCCTTTGGAACGGAGGTGAAACAAAGGAAAAAAACATAGAATTCCAATTTCTATAGAATTCCAATTTCTAAGTACTTGGTCTTGTAGCAGCCTTTGGTTCATAGGAATGGATCATAGGAAAACCGAAGGAAATTTTTCTTTCCCCTTGATTTCATGGGAAAACTATAGGAAAAAAGAATCCGCTCCAATCTCTTTGTTTCTCTCTTTGCGTAGGATCGAGGTAGATTCTTGTGTTTTTTCTGTGATCATCCAATATTTGTAATGCAATTTCTCTATTTCCATATGCATTCATATCTTCCTACGTTTTTTTCGTTCCTGCGTTCTAAAGAGGGCTTAAATGGTGGGGTTTAAATAACACCACGTGAATTGGAGACAATGCCTTTACAACTCATTCGGCATTTTCCCTTTTCCCACACATTTTATCTTCCAAAAAATGTAAGTTTAAAATATGAATTTGGATGAAGATAGTACATAGTACTTATAAAAAACTATAGAGCTTGACAGGATCTACAACTTTGTAAATCATAACATTTCTGTTTAAACCATATTTGTCATATAGTTTAGGAGTATTTTATTATTTTTGTGTTCCCTCATCATTATTTCATTTCAATATATAGAATGAATTGTCGCAATCCCTGATGTAGTCATGTATGCAATTTGTGTGCACTTCTATTATTATGGACATGTATTGATGTGGACCTATTTAAGACCGGAATTCTATTCATAAATCATATGGATTTGATTTTTGGTGTGTATTTTATATGGACATATGGCTTTATGCAATGTAGTTGTAATTTTTGTGCAAGCTTTATAATACGTGCAATAAAACTTGTGCAATGTCATCTATTGAATATTGAAAAAAATGTTGCTAAGACTTTCTAATTTTTTCACTAACAAACACATGTTTTCAGTATTTTCCCTGATTTATCGATCAAAAATAAGAGTTTGTTGTCGATAAGTCAATGGTTTTTTTCTAATTCGAATTGGCTCTTCGTTTTTCTGTTTTTAATTATTTTTGGCAAAAATCGTTATCAAAAGTGCTGGTATACTTAACTGTCAGCAATCAAGTTTTTTTTAAAAAAAAAGCAGAGTCTGACTAGCCAGATTCTCGGCGAGCACACGAGAATACCAGTTTCCATAAACAAAAGAGAAGTGAATACCAGGCATGTTATGCACATTCTTGTGAGCTCAGCTAAAATTTTGACCGACATTTAACCATTCGACTTATTTCATCTATTCTTTGTGATAATGTTTCGTTAGACAATACTTTATCTAAAAGCTAAAACTTGTACTTTTATATATTTATGTTTGAACAAAGCAAATGATTAATATCATACCGAAATTAAAACTGACACCATACATTAAAAACTAGAACCGAACAATATTGTCAATGTATTCATATTTCATATTCATCCGTGCCCCATATACGAAAAGGAATGTTACAATATTTTATAGATATTTTGTATGAAACTGATTTGAGATTTGTTTAGAAGTTATTTAAATTTGATATTATATGTCATATATGCCATCTGACCCCTTAGGGGTGTCCAGTCTAGAACGCACATGCTCCACAGAAATGTTGTGCAAGCAGCTTTAAAACGCATTAGTAGGGAACGACAATCTATGGAATTCATTTTCATCAAGGTCTACTCAGAATCAGGTACACACACATCCTGAAGTCTTAAGAGTATGATTGTTACTCCAAAAACACAAAAGGGAACTGCCTTTAACAATACTTTGTGAAAGACCAAGATCCTCGTTCTCCACAAAAGTATTGCGCACTACACCCATGCTAGTTCTGCACTTATTAGGCTCCAAACCTGCACAAGAAACAGGGGGAACATGTTATTAGTACACTGATAGCAAGAAATTAATACTGCTACCACGGCCTCAAATAACTACAGTTCCAGTTTTGTCGTAAATCAAACTATTTTAAGTGTCAAAAAAATCAAACTATTTTAGGTTTGACTAAGTTTATTTAGAAGACAAATATTTATAAAACCAAAAGATGCTTATTCAGTATCAAAACTATTACGGTAGTACATTTTTGTATAAACTCGGTCAAACTTAAAATAGTTGACTTAGGACGAAGTCAGAACTGCAGTAATTTTGAGACTGAGGTAGTAACTCTTAGCACACTGCTGCTATTTGTATTTGACATGAAATTAATGGGTTTGATATATGATTATATTCAAAAGTAGTGGCATCAGTAACATAACATGTATGCCATTAGAGCATTGCTTTCCTACCAGGCAACGACACAACATGGGTTGAGCTACATATCTTTCAATCATGTTTCCCAAGAAATACAAAATTCTAGGAGCATGTCTGTATGCTCCTAGAGTTGACCAGTGGCTTCTTCTAGCCAAAAAGGTTAGAAATGCTTGTTTAACTTCCACAATTCATCAAACAAAATTGCAAGAAACAGGGAGAATACAGTTTAATCACAGAGAATAATTGGCAGCAACATTAGATGGAAATCAATCCACCTTATATACAACCATCCATCAAGAATCACAGAAACATATACAAAATAATTTCTGCACAATTGATCATCGGTTGGTTTCTTAAGTACTAATCTACTAGATTAGATTTTGCTTATAAGATCCTAGTTTGAAGTATATAAAGTTGCAAAGATGAAGTAGTTCAGAAGACAATCATCTTGGGCTTAGCAATGGCGGGTTGGACAGGTTCTAAGTCCCATATGGAGGATTATGATTGTAGGCATTGACCAATAGCAAGTAATGGCAGAGATGCAATTCAGAACTAAAGAATAGTTGTATATCAATACTTGTAATGAACTAAGAACTGACACAAACTTACGCTGACATCTTAAACAACACCACATGTTCACAACAACCTGTTTGACTCAACAGCATATACAATCTGTTACTATTGTCGATTCAACATATGAACTTGTACCAATTAACTGTCAGATTTACTTAAGAAGCATCTGGACAGAGATGATGCACGAGTTAAAATCAATTGATCACTTAGCACCTAGTGGAATCATACACCACGAGCACACAATTCACAATCGAAGTGGACAATCAAACACAGATCGGCCAAGATCTACCCAGCCTCCACAGCACCAATCAACAAACTCACAAACTGGGGGGCGAACACCGCAGATCAGCGCACCACGACAGCAAAACAACTGGATCTAACGGAGGGAGCGGCGACGAGTAAGGGAACCAGAGCCACGAACCTAGCCGGAACCGACGATGATGTTGTTGATGGGGATGAAGATGAGCTTGACGAAGAATCCGACGAAGCCCATGACGACGAACCCGATTGCCGTCCGCGCCGCCACCTTGGTGAACTCTGCACAACACCCACATCGCACGTGAACACTACCGCCAGATCTGGCAGAGGCGGGACCGAAACAGCACGGATCCGACCGCGACGGCGGGCGGAGGGAGGGAGGGAGGAATCCACAGCACGGCACGGCACGTACCCTTGCGGTCGGGCTTGTGGCAGCGCTTGACGAGGCGGACGCTGTCCTTGGCGAAGTCGCGGAGGGGATCCACCACCGAGTCGATCGCGTCCATGGCCGCCTGGCGAGATCTCGAGGCGAGACGCGTGAGCCTGTACTCTGTTCTCTCGTCTTTTGGGGAGTTCGTTTCCCTTTTCTGACGGGTGGTCCCCTTTTTATAAGCTATACGCTTCGCAACTCTGCTTGTCGGGATTTCCTTTTTTGTTATCGTCCTTTTGAAAGTATTTTTGATCGTCTCTCGTGATGGGATATATGTACGATTGATGGCCTCCGCGTCATCAAAAACTCCAACGTGGACAGATGCTAGCAATTTGGATTGTTGCCTAGACAGTCGAGGCCGTTGTACCATTGCACAAGTTTTTTTTTTTTTTTTGACATCACCATTGCACCAGTGATGGAGTCTGTTCGGACAATCCAGCCAGTTTATTTGACCTAGGCTTCACTCCTCAGCACACACATTAGTGTCGGTACAGATAGTGAAAATTCCAAAGTTTATACTCGCTTCACTCATAATTTTAGGGCGTAATTTGGTACATAAAGAAAGGAAGATTTAAGCTTGGTCATATTATACAAAAAATACTAATAGTTATGAATTATGATACTAAATAAGTATAGTTAGATATATTTTGAAATATATTTTAATAGAGCATTTATTTGGTTTTGTAAATATTAGCCACTTTCAGTAAAAATTATTGTCAGACCTATATTTGTTTGGGAACGAAAATAGGAGCGTATTTATTTTTGAGATGGAGGTAGTATTTCACAATGTCAGTTTTTTTTTTTTCAATTGCTACGAAACTGGCAACAAATTAGACCATTATTCAAATTTTGTATGCCAATAAACATTCACAGTTTGATTGATTCTTCTAATGTAAAATCATCAGTGTGAAAGGAACGCCGAAACATTATTCTAAGCTATAAATGCAGCCTGAAGCTTGCATCCCTGTTCCCTGCTAGACATGCTCTCAATCGATCTATGTTAACTGGTAGAAATGCCCTGAATCGATCCGCAAAACAGCAACCAACCATTACAGATGTTTGTAACTCGAGCAATGCAATGCAAAATCACAGACAGAAATACATAAACAGAAACAAAAGAAGACAATATACGAGGAAATCATTCAAGCGTTGGAATTTTCAAGTGATCAAAAGAACGTCGTTCAGAGTTCCATCCATCATCAAACTGTAAAGATCAACAAAATATATTGCACCAGGAAAAGGTGATGCAAAACAAAGGGGAAAGCCATGAGAAATTCCTCTTTATCACTCTACAATTGATTCGGCTTTCACGACAGGGGAGTCAGCAGTTCCAGTTTATTTAAGCTATGGATCAACAAGGGAACAAGTAAGCCTACGCTCAGCTATGTACCTAATACTAATGCCAACAAAATAGCATGGCATCAGGGGAGCGTCTGGGCTTCTGCAAATTGTGTGGAAGCCCAGAGACACCCCTCCACCCCCTCTGACAAGTGGGAGCCACGAGGCGAAAAAGGAAAAAAAAAATATTATCAAGCAAACAATGCTTGCTCCAATTGCAGTTTCAAGCAATCGATCAAACAACATTTACTTCCTAATCACCGCCCTTTCCTTCAGTTTATACCTTCAGCCAAAAAGAGCACACTGGCTTTCACTTGTGTGCTCGAATGACCACCATTCTCACCAGCTATGACATGCAATCATGCTTTTATTGGGCATCAATGCCGTTCTGCTCAAAAAATTTCGAGGTCACTCGACGGCGCAATCCATCATGTTCAGATCCCATGCTGTTCTTGGAGACCAACATGGTAGGTGTGTCATCCCTTTGGCAGCCCACAAGTGACATGCCAGGGGTCCCATTACTGTTATTTTCTGGTCCACAACTGTAATTGTTGGTGGTCAGAGTCGCAAGGCCATTTTCATCAAGGTGGCCGGAATCTGCTCTTGGTTGGAAAGAAGAGCCACTTGTGCAATCTGAAATCCTTTCTTCTGGATCGTCTGGCACTACTGCAGCACCATTAGATTTTTGCTCCATAGAAATGTCAGAGCTTGTGCCTAGGACTGCAGACTCGCTGCAATTTCTTGTAAGAAAGCCACGAGACAAGCCACTTATAGAAGGTGAGTTGTTCCTTGACTTGCTGTTTCCATTCCCAAGTGATGATGTGCCATTGCTAAATGGTAAGCCATCATCCACTTTGATTGAATTGCCTCTGGGACTAAGGAAGCCCCGAGATAAGAATGACATGTCCCCCTGGCAAACTTTCAATGGTTTACCATTGCTTGACCTACTGCAGTTTTCGTCACTGCCTGATGGTTCGTTGTAAGGTCTTGGCTCAAAACCACGTGAAACAAAAGGCACATCTCGCTTGTCCACATGCAAGGAATCATTGCTAGATTGTGTATCACCATTGATTGCGGAGTAATTGCCATTGCTGGATGTCGTGAGTGTAACTCCATTGCACTTTTCACTTCCAGAGGATGGGTTATCAGGACATGAGTTAGCAAGAATCTCTTGCATTGGGCTGCTAAGATGTCCATTGCAATAGCCATTTAACTTCCGAGGGGAACCAGCATTATACTCTGCAAAGGAAGACCTTTTTCTTGAGGGCTTATCAAAGAAACCAGGGGAAAACAATGGCTTTGGTTTTCCTTCCCTCCCATTTGCCAAGGTTGGCACGGATTTATTTTCCATCCTTCCAATTGAACCATCTAAGGTGGGTGTTTGTTCATTCCATCTCTCAACTTCTGCGCCAGCTTCAGTATCAACATCCATATAGTCAACTGACTCAATACATGAGGCAGGCTCCTCAGCCTCACATTGCTCTGCAAAGGAATGAACTGAAGACGCTTCACTCATGGAATTGCCAGACTCCAAAGAGCTCATGGTAGTAGGACCATCTTCAAATGAAGGACCAAGTTGTGCAGACCCCATGGAAATAGAGCCTTCTAATGGAGAACCTGGAGCTCTATTATCTTCAAGAACATGTGATACTGGTGAAACTGGTAAATGCAGATTTTCGTTGCTAATGGATTTGTCATCTTCGCTTTTATGTTGATCCAAGTCTACCAGATCCTTGATATCCATCTTATGCAAGAATTCATTATTGGATTCAGAATCCTGATGTAATAGATCTTCTGAAGACTTCAAAGATGACTCACAGTTTAATATTGCATCTTCTAGTATCATATTGTTTTGTCTATTTGAAGAGAGCATTTTGCACTGTTGCTGTTTCACAGGCTCCTCAACTGTAATAAGTGGCTTGGGACGAGCAGTTCTCCTGCAGAGTCAAATGCAAACGGAAAGTTTGTAAGCTAAGTGCAGACAGCACACTCTACTCTCAATCTGACAAGTACAAGTTAAACTTATAATGAAAAATCAGATTCAATGGGGATATCATCTAAAAATTTACAACAGGAATAATGTCCAATAGGGTGAAGATAGATAACCATAAAAAGATAATCATGATTTTTTTGGCAATTAGTTGTTTGGCTGAAACCATAAAAATCAACAATAAACATATGGAAAGCAGGTACAAGCTATGTGCTTGTCACATTCTGTATTATCACAGTGACAGCTCACATAGCAGGGTTTAGGCCATGGTATGTTATATATCTTTCACTTCTCAAAACAGGCAATATGGATCTTTTTCTATTCAGTGTAGTACAGTTATGTTTGGTTGACGATGACAAAATACAATCATGGGAGCACCAGTAAAAATGCATAAGAGCATCAGGAAAGTATATATAATAAGCTCAACAGCAATACACAAATAGATTTGGATTCTCATGAGGTACAAATGTGAGGTTTTCCTTCAGGTGGGCATTGTACACAAATGAGACAGATGATAATAGGCGGCATCAAAATCATTGTAACAGCAATTACCTGCTATATAAAAGCATATAAGCGCCTTGAGCATGGACTTCCTCCTCATCAACATCCATAACCTGTAAATACATACAAGCAAGCTAGTAAATTGGTGCTTATGACAGATTGTTTGTCATAACAACACAAACGTGAAACTATATACCTTGCAGTCATCGATTTTATACCAACTTCCTCGATAACTTTTGATATAGCATATGTAATGGCCAAAAAATGACGCGTTCAACATATCCAGATGAACAACGACAGCATAGAGATCATACAGGTCGCTTCCGTCACTGCAACTCATGTATGGTGTTAGATCTAACTCCATAGGGAATGTAACTCTCTTATTCAGTTTCCCAAATCTACCACTCTGTTACAGACAAATAAAAGTTTGTTATGCAAAATGGTTATAATACAATTATGTAACTTCATTAATGCAGTCCAAAGAAATTGATTTCCCAACCTGGAATCTTTTGAGAGTGATAGTAAGTATATTTGGAGCTTGATGAACTGAAAGATGCTTCCGTGCTTTCACGTAGTCATTGCATCTGGAAAAAAAAAATGGTCAAGTCAATCTACAAACTGAAACCATTAACAAGCTCCAAGAATTAAGGTGACGGCCACAATGAATATTAGCCATCGATCACTGCTAGAGTTAAGATGGGCGGCAAGGTTGCACAGATTAGGGTGCATTTAAGTAGGGGCAAGCATGGAAGAATAAGGCAAAAGGTTGCATTAAAGCTATAATGAACTTATATTAGCATTGATAAGAGGAAGTACACTGCTAAACGCAACTGGTCAAAATACAAGTGGCAGATGTGAAATAATTAAGTTGTGCTCCTTGGATTATGGCAGATGGGAGATGGGCAGATGGCATTTCATCCCCTGTTTCTCTAGTAAAAAATGAATGATTTTTTTGTAATTCCAGAAGCATGCGGTATTTTAAGAATTTCAGCATTAAACTAATCTGTACTTGTAAATTAGTAATTACAACAGCAATACTATGAATAGCTACCAGCTCACCAGGACTTTAAGCACACAGTAGTATTCAGACTTCTAGTGATTTATGCCAAGGCATTCAAAAAAAAGTGCACATAGGATATCAATTTCTACTTTGTAAATCATTAGAACTAGGTAATCTAAGCATGTGCTTATAAACTAAATTGGTTAACGAATGTACAGTTACGATCTTGGATTGGAGTGGATTAAAGGATAGATCAAAATCCACCTCAGTTCCTCCCAACCCAATTCAGTCCCTCTCAATTAAAGAGTTACCAAACTAGGGTTACGAAATTTGCATATCCATGTGTCTAGATACACAAACAAAGCACTTACAAAAAAACCACACTTACCCATCACATTTGTATTTATTATCCCCATCAAGCCACTCGATAGCGGTGAACTGATCCAAGCATTTCTCCAAGGATTCAGCATCACCTTGAATTTCAACTGTCAAGTCCATCATATTATCATAGCGTTTTGAGACCATTCCACATGTGGTACATTGAACCTGCACACATCATTCTAATTAGGTGCTATACATCATATCTGGTGAATTTTTAACATATGCATAACGGAATAAAACTCAATTAGAAGTCCAGAGCAGACTAAAGCACGGGGTAAAGAAAACCAAATGCATAGTTTATTTTTTAGAACAGTTCAAGTGGAAACAGAAGAAACCTGCGACTGAAGGCGTCCACCAAATATGTGCTGAATAATAGTTGTCTCTTGGGTGCTCAGATCTACAGCCTTCTCACCTCCATATTCATCAAGGCAAGCCAATTGCATCTTATCAATCGCAAACCTACAAAGATAAAACACAGCACAATGAATTGACGGCGATTCAACAGAAAACCATCCATGTAAACTAAGCAAAGAAAGTAATTCACCTCATGAATTCATGAGCATCTTCCTGCCTACCAAAGCCAAGATTGCCACCAATATTTGGCAGATGAGAAAGAATGTTCATAGGAGCAAATGGGTGTGAACTTTCAATGGCTCTTTGAATATGACATTGCAGCTCACACAAGAAACACCAATCTTCATGTCTCATAGAACCTGAAACTTAGAAATGAACAATTTTAAGCAAAGAACAAGATTACAATGTGTACACATTATAGACAATCACATACATTCCCTGCTATGATCCTTTCCTAACAGATAGGCCACAAGTGGCCTCGTCCATGAGAGACATTGTAAAACCACATTAGCAAAGCAACTGCACAGAAGAAAGAGGCATATCAGGTGTATTTAAGAGGCATGTGTAAATAAAAAAAAAAAGGTAACAGAAAGAATTATTTTGCTGTACCTGTTGCCACAATTCATAAGCCCACGAGGTGAAACATCAAGGTCCTTCCAGTTGTACAGCTTTAAAAATTCATCATAAGGAAAGAGAACCTGACCCTGTGTATGGGACAGACAGATGAGAAATGCTGAAGATACATGAAACATACAAATCTCTTGGTTAAAGAGTATACCTTGTTGATTTTTTTACGAGCAACCAATGATATGTGACCAAAACCTGATGATTTCTTGCTGCTGGCCTCGCCTCCACATGATAGCTTGTCAGCAGGAAATAATAATTTCATTTGTTTGCACTTGAATCTGTGATCACTTTGCCAATGCTTTGTCTGGCATCCTTCAGAACTGAATAACAGCATAAACATTAAAATTAATGCATGAGACCAATATAATAGCATTAACACAAAACAACAGCACAACGAGGTTCTGTGTCTGACAGGAAAACAAAAGATGGACTCCAAGCACGAGAATTGGGACAGCTTTACAATGGCACACGGTAACAACTACCAACACTGTTTCTATATCATCTGTTTTACAAATTCCATATGGCCAACTAGAGAGGGTGTGTGTGTTGGGGTGTTCAGGTTTTTTTTGTACCCGCTTTTCTTCTTAATATAAATGATACACAGCTCTCCTGCGTGTTCGATAAAAAAAAAAGGCCAACAGACACCAATATTGCCAAGCATGACAAAATCATCCACAATACATACAAATGAAATCCATTATTGTTTCAATGAAACCAACCACATTACCTCTTTGAAAATGAACTTTGTACCATTTGACGTGTTTACAGTGTCATCGACCAACACTTACATAACCTCTTAAAAAATGCAAACTCGGGAGGAAAACAGATTATTACGGAATAAAACAAACAGAAAATACAAGGGCAAGAAAATTCCATGGACTCTTTGTTGCCTTACTTTTCACCAAGTAGGTCTCAGAGAGAAGAAAATCACTACACTATGACGCATTGGAAGTTAGCAAGTGGGGGGGTCACTAATTTTCAAGCACCAACTGCGCAACAACTTTCACAAGACAATCCTGCTCACAGAACAGTCATATCGTTGCTTATGTGGTGACACGCACAGACACCCACCCAAACACAATCAAGAAAACCTCATTTGAGATGGTATGCATGAACTGGAACATTGCCATGCTAATATCCATTGGACAATAATGAAATCACACAAACAAGCACGAAAGAGCATTTGTCCTCTGCATCTCCCGTGCAGGTACCCTCAGCAGAAAAATCAAACTGCAGAAACCTCACTCAAGAACCTCACATACTCGCAGGATCAGCAGCTCCCAGCAATTGAGTGAATTCACTCACGGTAAAACCAAAGAACTCAATCCAGACACCGATTTTCCAATAAACGAAGCCACGATTGTCAAGACTCAAGACTGGAATTTATAAGCAGGGGCACTATGGTGGGAAACAAGAACCGCGCAAGATCCCGGCGCGATTGCACGCGCCAAGAACCAAATCAGACATCAGAAGCGACAAATTCCGTTGGGACCTGGGTAGGGACGCAAGATCACAGCGCGCACCTTAACATCACAAGGCGAATTACTAGGCAGGCAGGGGGAAGAGGAGGAGGAGAAGGGGACGCACCAGTACCGCACGCGCTTGCACCCGGAGCACCTCTTGGAGGTGGGGACGAGGCCGCAGGCGGCGCAGGGCCCCGAGACCTCCCCTCCAGTGGGGCTCTGGTCCTGCCGGTTGTCCCCCTTGGGCGACATCGGGTAGGCTGGGGAGCTGTGGTGGTGGTGGTGATCGTCGTAGGAGGTGGCGAAGCCCGCGGCGTCGACGACGAAGTAGCGCGAGGCGGCGCGGCGCACGGCGAAGACGGCGGCCGAGAAGAGCACGAGCCCGGCAACGGCCGCCTGGATCACCGCCGAGAGGTCCAGTCCCAGGCCCGCGGCACCTCCACCGCCCGCGCCGCCGGCCCCCAGCATCTAATATAGCCCGCCCCTAGGGTTAGGGTTCCGCGCCCGGCGTCCGGCGGCACCGACCATCCGAACCGAGCCCAGCCCGAATCCGAATCAAGTGGTCGCGCCGCACCGCACCGCACCGCCACGCCGGAGCCGGAAGGGACACGGCCGGCTGCCGCTGCTGCGCTTTTCTCCTATTGGGCTCGCCGCGCTACCGCCACTGACGAGTGGGCCACCGGGGCGGTGGGGCAGGGGTGGCAGTCGAGGGGACGGAGCGAGTCAACGCCGCGGGTCGTGGAAACGGTGGGGGGGAGCCTCCTCGGCCTACGCGTCCATGCAGCAAGCGAAGGAAAGGCCGGTTCCGTGTTTCTGCAGCTTCTCGGGTCTTCACAGCTGTAGGATGAACAATGTTGCCAAGAAAAGGAGGCTTCGGTTTTTGGGCCTTTTGCCTTATATATATTAATTATATATATATGCACAAGCACAGCATCCGGTCTCTTTCTAGATCTTGCCTTTCTGTGAAATGAGTCTTCCAGGCACGTCTGGAGATGTGGTGAGAGGATAAAATTTCCCTTACATTTCATTTTCTTTTCTTGTATCCAATGGAGAATATCTCCTGAAACAGATTAGCTCTGACAAAGGGTCAAGATTCAAGAGAAATGTATTTTTCAACTTTGAAACGGTTGGAAACATAAAATTGTGCACACATAACTTTTGTGTTTATTGACTGATCCTAGTTGCTGTTCTCCTTCACAAGCTGCTTAACGCAAACTTTTCAGCTGTTATAGCCTTTTACTTTGTGTACAAGTACTTAAAATTAACGTAGTACTACTAAAATAGTAAAATTCACTTGTCACAAAAAAAGTGATCATGGTTATATACTTATCCACAAAGGCATGATTCTTTGTTAGAAAATATTCTACATGTTTACAAATATATGACACGATTGACTTTTTCTCTGAAACATTAATCATTTGTCGTATTTAAAAATTTTGTTGAAACATGTGAAAATACAAATCATACTCAAATTACATTTAGTGATATATGACAACAAAATAAGTGATAACTTTTTTGAATAAGACAAACCGTTAATTTTTTTACATATTCGAATGAATGCACTTTCGAAACATAATTCATAGCGGATTCACTGAGCCTAACTTGGTGTTCTACATATTGGGCATTTTTTCAATGGAATTGGTCAAAATTAGAGAAAATTAGAACACAGAAAGAGTATCCTCTAATAAAATAAATAGTTAATCATATTGCCAAAAAATAAGGCTCTGCTTGGAGGGACAATATTTTAAAGCTGTAGTTTAGAAATACAATAGTTTATAATTGCTTGGAAATACCATGGTTTTTAGGGGAGCCAATGTATAGTAATGCATGTTTAGTGTCACTGTGTACTCCGTGTGCTAAGCCAAATTTTTTTTCTTCGGATCAAAGTTTTCTATACTTTTAAAATACTCTTCCGTCCCAAATTATAAGGGGTCTAGCCTTCTTTTTATCCATCCACATTCATATGCATGTTGATGAATCTACACGCATATTGGATACAATATAGAGTAACGATTAAATCTAGTAAAGGCTATAACTCTAAAATTTAGAACGGATGGAGTATTATAGTATTACCACGACATGGTTTTCGAAAAAATATCATATACCCTTTTTTTCATCTAAAATACCTATCACGGTGTCCTTCGACACAAGTATCATCTACATTTGGCTCGCGGTTTCGGTATGCAAAAGGGGGCTGGAGATATCATCATTAACTCGCTAACCGTTAACGCTTCGGCAGCCAACGACCAACTGCGGCAGTTGCGGACCCAAACACGTTTCCCTACGATACTTCTAGAGGTATTGAAGAGAGATGAAAAAAATATAATAGAGAATAACATTATATTTTTTATGGGCAGACCATAAACATATGGGTATCTTTTACTATGGACTACTATATACACTACTTTCACAATGGTTCGCCAGATTAAAAACAATATTTAAATCACTGTGGACTATTTTTAAACTCCATTGTGGATAAGTACCTTTTACTATAGACTACTGTATACACTATTTTCGTAATAGTTCAGCCAGATTAAAAACAATATTTAAATCACTGTGTACTATTTCTGACCTCCATCGTGGAAACCCTAACGACTTTTTACTGTATCTGCCCAGAAGGGACCGATGATCTCAATCTCATGCTCAATCGATCGAGCAGCTGACAACTGACTGGTAACAGTCCTGCAGCCATTGCGCATCATGAAGCCATGAATTCAGGCCGGCTGCCGTTTCAATTGTTTGCAGTGTGTCTGGAGAGCACGCAACGTGTCATTCATCTCACATCACATTTTGACTTTTTTTGAGCTGTTGCCGATGTTTTTTTAGAAACACAATACAACGCAGACGTTCACACGCACGTACACTTACCTCTATGAACGCACACACGCACACTTTATCTCTATGAGCATATCCGTAGAACTGGGTTGGACCGGCATCTCGAAATTCACGAAGTCACCACAGACGTCTCGCTGTCGATGAGAACGTCGCCTACTACCGAAAAAACAAAACCATTAAATTATGCGAACACTCGTACCAAATCGAGAACTTAAACGCAGTTGGACAGGTTCCAGGACAACAACCCTACCCAGTTACGCTCAGTTCGGCACATACGCCGATGTTTACAGCCAGTGGAAAAGTGGCACCAGGTTCAATTTGCTGCAGGCTCCCTGGATATTTCTCCCATCACCATCACCAACCGCCACCATTTATATTTAAAATTTTACTCTGTGTTTAGTTGTCAGGCGTTAAGGTGTTTAGTTTGAGGTACAAACTCATAGGAGGTTAGCAGTAAATAGCGATTGATCAACTCACTTTACAAAATTTGATTGGATAAACATATTCCTCACGACTATACTAATTACCAATTATTAGTGGTGAGGAATCCTACAGAGGAACAGGGTGATTACGAATCCTCACATTCCATTTCATAAACCAAATAAAAAAAAAGATTGAGAAGCGACCGGTTCCCTGCAGAAATCTGGGAGGGATTAGCAGACTTTGTCATGGATCAGATCAGATTCCAGAGGAGCGATGGCCGGAGTTGAGGAGGAGTCAGAGGCGGCACTATAGGCCGAATGCTCTGCAGTTGGGCCGCCTTCTGGGCCCAAGCTGAGAATTGGGCCTCTTCCATTCCATGGCAGCCCTGTGAACCGGGCTGGGACCCGGGAGCGTTCGTGCGGGGCGGGGCAAAGGATTATGGCGGCGTCCGGCGTGGGCGTCCGTCAGCCTGGCTGCCCAGAACTCGCTCGCGTCTCTTCCTCAACCTTGCACCGCACCGCACCGCTCCACTCCACCACCCCTGGAAGCATGGGGTCTGCGCCCTGGTCGGTTGATGTCGTCGCCTCCCTGCGAGGCTGCGACGATGTCGACGACGACGCGCACTGGCCACGCACTGGGTGTCCAGTCACCTGCGGAGCTCTCTCTGATCCGATCGCACACACGAACAGTCAGTCCACACGACGACGCGGAGGAAACGAACGCCTTGCAAGCAACGCACGGCAAGCGGCTACAGGCCTCGAGGCAGCCCCCGTGGCCGTGCTCACTACTGGATTTATTTACTAATAATCAACCTAATTCCCCTCCACAGATCGCTCGACCCACGGCTTAGTAAACTAACCTAGACCAAAGGCAACAAGGGGCACGGAGGTCGGAGGCTGGCGAGCAGACAAAGCCCCTCCTGTCGCCGCACCAGCTAGCCACGCCAATCTGGACCTGTTCCGCTGTCCCTACCTGTCCTCGCCCTCGCATCAGCCAGAGCACAGGCTTCAGCTCCATCGATCCCATCCGTGCTAGCTCATGTGAGTTTGAGTTCCCCCACAATTAAGTAATTGACTAGTTATTAACTGTTATTGTTAATCGCCCGAGAAGAGAAAGCAGGTGTCGTCACAGGAGCTAATAACTGAATGCATGGCGGCGTCTCTGATGCTCTGAACTGAGCGCCAGGATTTCATTAGAGAAACATTGCGCGCTGTTCTCTGCGGTTTAGATTTTAGAACTTGCGCCAAGGTGCTTAGTTTCCAAGACGATGATGACAGTGCTAGGCAGCCAGCAGTACTGCTCTCCTCTCAGCTTCACAGATCTCATCAAACTTCTTCTGAAGAACTGTCCGGTGATCTTTTGACTTTGTTCAGTTTGGACTTTGGAGTTTTTTTTTTTTTTTAAATCATCAGCAGGATACATATATGGTGATGGTTGTTCCGTGAACTGGAAAGTGGCGTGCACTGCAAATTCAACTGAACATCGTATGTAGATGTGGTACCGGCGTTTCGCTTGCAGATCATCGCGCTGGGTTTTTTTTAAAAGACTAAAGCCAGGGTGTTCAGATAAGCTAGACTAGTGCATTATTTTTCCTGTGGTCTTGGGATGCCATGCCATGCCATACAGCTCTGCTTTCGGCGACCATTCATTAATTGCTAATCCGTTCATCTTTCCAGAGCAAGCTATAGCTAGAAATATACAGAGCATTTTTTATTGTTTTAAAATAAAAGGCTATCATCACACCCTACAATGTCCGCCCCCACAAGTTAATTGTGTGGAGTTTCCAGGGCAGGTTTCCCAACTTTGCTGATCAAATTGTCAAGTTGCATACGTACGTCATGTTGCCAAAAAAGAAAGTCTTTAGTTAACTCTGTGCTAGCTAGCAGCCACCAAAAGCAAATAATACTGCCAAGCAAACCCTATATCTATTTGGTACTACCTTTTTTTTTCTTTTCATGCGTCGCTTTTCCCCCCAAGTTGTTAATCACTCTTACGGACCCTGATGCTCTATATATATTGTTCAATTATAAGTCGTTTTGCAGGGGATGCACCAAACTCTGAAAAGACTGAATAAACAATCATATCATAGCATATAGATGTACTAATCAAGAGACAACATTAATGTGATTTCTAATTTAAGGCACCTGATGAAATTTGGACTTTCCTTGGGAGTTCTGGGACTGTTCAAGGAACAGAGAAAGGGGTCTTCAAAGCTTCAGTGGCTGCCCTCCTGATTTCTCCTCTACCTCGTGCCCTCATCCTGTACGCTAAGCCCGCAATGGGGTACGCTAAGCGTGGTGGCAACCACCTTGCACGTTCTAAGATGCCAAACTTTAGTTACTGCGTCCATTAATACTCCTGATAACTTAATTAACTACTAGACCATCAACCTGTCTTAGAAGACCAAAGTATCAAATATCCTGAATAATTTAGCTAGTAACGCTGTAATCAGCATATCTAGAATTATAGCAAATTCTGTACTAACTCTAATGATTATACTTTTTATTCAAAACACTCTTAAAACTTGACCAGAATGGATAAGAACAAACCAGCGGATTTATAGCTAGGTCGGCACTCAAGGCGTACACAACCTTTAAGGTCTTAAGAAGGTGCTCAAACAAGCTTGTGCGCTCAATGGCTGCGAAAACCCCATAAACCCAACTCCTCACATTGGAATGCTGGTTACCTAGGCTAGAAACATCCATGGCACATACACGCATTGTAGTTGTTGATGGATGTTAACACTACACCATGGTGGTAATTCCCGCACCCGAGGATACGGGTGTTGGCATTCAAAACACTCTTATTATATTTTTTTTTAAAAAATAGAGTGTTTTATAATTTAAAATGAATTCTTAGTGTCATTGGTACACAATTCATTAGGGGGACATTTTCCATGTATTCCTGGCCTACAAGATAGCACAACATACATGTTTAATTTGAGTTAGTTCTTTTATATATATTAATAGTGGTATGCGTTGATATTTTATAAATACCAGCCTATCAACTCGTGCTATTGCACGGGTTAAAGTCTATATGTTAGAAGAATAAAAGTTGGTATATGAATTAAATAGTAGTAGAAGTTCATACTTTAGAAACATACATAGTTGTAATTTGGTTATTTATTTTTGTCATAATAGCAAACGTTAGCGATTTAGACACATATTTGATTTAGTTTATCTTTAGTAATGACAAATATGGTAATTTTAGATACAAATGTAAGGGGTTATTTGCAAATAATATCTTTTATAATGGTAGAGATGGGTAATCTAGACATATGTTTAGGGGATTACTTTATCTTTGTGTTTCACGGTGATAGTGGTGTTATGAGTAATTATTTAGAAAATAAAATTAGATCTTAATGGCTAGTAAGACTTCAATATGCTGAATTGATGACCAGATGTTTCTAATTGTTGTGAGAATTTTTAGAATATATCCTCTTATGAGGATTAATGTGGAAGCTCCAAAAGTAATTTAGTAATACTGAGATATATATGTAGTAGTTTATGGTTACTTAGTTTTATAATAGTATATATGTTGTTAGCCAAATGCATATTTGAGGGATATTTTAGATTACTTCTAATATTTGGTAGAGGTGGGTAACTTAAATGTAAATATAGGTGTTTTTCATATCATTATCGCAATGACAAACGTAGGTAACTAGTTGATATATAACATTAAATAGAATATGATTCATAGATTGAGAAATAGTCAATAAAATACTAACATCATGAAAGAAAATATTCTCAACACGTCACTGTGTGAATTTGAATGATACCAGCGCATACACCACAGAAAGGCATTGCATGCATGAAACCACACAAGATCAATAAAGTGTTTAAATAGAGGTTTTAGAAGAAGGTGACGTGGCATTCACCTGAGTAGACCCCTACAATGACGTGGTTTCACGTATGTTGAGAAAAACAGGTAGTGGAGTTTTCCGATTTAGGTATAGAAGAATCATATGCAATTTGGGTCATTTTATATTGTCTTTCCTAATGGTAGGGAAGAATAATTTAGATGAATATTTAGTGGTTACTTTATGCTGTTTTCCACATTAACATAAGTGGGTGGCTTTTTTAAATAAAATTAGATCTAATTAGCTATTATAGTATTATGATTAGTCTATTAAATTAATGGCCAGATGTTTTTGATCTTTTAAAAGAATTTGTAAGCTTTTCTCCTAGCGCATTTTACTTTTAATAATTAGTAATAGCAAGATACACATTATAATCTAATCTATTCGTGCACATGGGAGCCTCAGCCTTCCTTGTTTTTGTCTGATATTTTAAAGGAAACAATTAGAATAATAGTACTAATTGCCATAATGTTATAATTATTAGTGCTAGGCTACTTTTATGTTTCTGCCATTAAAAAACGATGAGTCATATGAGTGGTCAGTTTTTCATCTCTATAAGAGCAAATCATTATTCTTTTGGAGAGTTGACTTTGTTTGAAGAGAGCTTTGCAAGTGAACATATCAAGTTGCTCACATGACGCAAACAATAAAATGGGTTCAGATGCTCCCTCTTTTGGCTCTTTTCTGTTTTATATTTATGTCAAGTAGGATAGTTTAGTTTTGGTTGATAATTTAGCTGGTTAATGTTTCAAGTATTCTGGTTCAAGGTTGTGGAATGGTCTAAAATACTTCCTTTGAACATTGCTCACATTTACTGCTCAAATGCTTCAGCAACTCGATAATATACATTTTAACATTTTTAAAACGGCTAGTTGAATATTCCTAGTCTTTGTTTTTTTTCACATAGAAACAGTATTCCTAGTCTTTGTTTTTTTTCACATGAAACGATACATACATTTAACATCATTTTCAATTCCTGCACTCCGGAGAGCCATATAGAGAAATTGGGTTATATGCATACCTTCTTTATATTTTTCTAGAAATAAAGTAACTTAATTAGGAACTTGTTTCTCCTTCTGGCATATGCGAAAACAATCCTAATGTATCTAAAAGTAGTTTAAGTAGGGTTTTTTGGAGATTATATTAGACTGACATAATATGTTTTTTTATAATTTATTGACATTACTATGGTGGGCATATTAATTAGCTACCACACCCACTTAATTAGATATTTTTTCTATATCAAATATAGTAACTGTACTTTTGTTTAAATTATTTGGAATTTTCTTGCTTTTCTCCCAAAGCAGCTTTGTTGCTACATCCAATTGGTTGTCCAAAGCATGATTAGTGGTATGCAAGTAGCAGTGGAATAAAATAAAACCATTGGTGTGTTCTCCCTGGGATTCATCAGCGTGCTTGTCCTACTTCTTTGTGGAAACAGATCTAGCTGTCAGAATGCATTAGATTATAGCTGCTTGGCCCTTGGAGTACAAATCAACCATTATAGAAACCCTAATTAACCTAACCATCTTTGTGTACACACGGTTAAACGACCATATGCAGATTTGCAGCATCTTGCCGAGAGAGAGAGAGAGAGAGAGAGAACTGATAATCAAAGGTGTAATTCTAGATGAATACGACTTCATGGTGTAATTCTAACACCAGCATGTTGGCACATATAATGCCGCATGTCGTGATATTTTTTACTTATTTTTTATACGATCAACGGCTGTGACGCTGCAGGGATCAAGCTGGCAGCACGTTAGATTATGGTTGCTTGGCCTCTTGTGTGAACCATTATTGCCCAGCTGATTGCTTTTCCTATGTATAAGCATCCAATTAGAGGAGTGCGCTTTGGGGACAATTGCTTAAGTTGACAGTACTTCTTTGCAACTGGAATGGAATCGTTGCTAATTATTGAGCACTCCCTCCTCTTTTCATTATTTTTAAAAGGCGCCCACTCATCATGAGAGTTCATTAGACTTCAGGATTTATGCAGAACTGAGGGCCCTTTCGACTTTCGTGCAACATGCAATGCCTGTAAATGGACATGTATTCGGTATCATTCCGTACATAAGTGTGTATGTTCAAAAATATATGTTGTAAGAAAATTGCTTTGAAGATTCTACATTGTACATAAAATAAATTAGTAATCAAAACTCAATTTCGGAGACGACAACAACATGTGAAATTGCAGGTTGTACTAGAAAAACAGTCAAGGGTAGTACTTATCATAGGCAACTTGGTGATTTGTGTGGATAATGTAGGTCAACTTGTTGGCAGAACCATGTTCAGTCGTTTGTCTTCTGTTCTGTATCTTTTTGAGACTTGAGAGTTTTCTTCTCTACCTCTAAACCCCCGGCAGAACGTTTAGGGCTTCAGGACAACCTGGGCCATATATGGCCCCCTTGCAGAACTAATTTCTAAAAGCACGCCTATATGTATACCTTGGCCTATCAAGAGTAGCAGCGATTAGACAGCAAGTTAAAACACAAGCAAGCAAAGTGTTGTACATTTCTTCCCAAACTAACCAAAAGTCAATGATTTTTTTAAAAAAGGCTCCTAAAAGTCAATGATGCAGAATATGGCATCATGATAAGATGCTTGGATGAACCACTCCATTCCGGTATAAAAGGTATGTGGTACTAAATTACTTATCGCATTATTGTCCATAATTTCCTGAAACTATAGATTCTCCATCCTGAATATGAACATATTTTTTGCTGGATTGTGGACTTATCCCTTTAGCTCAGCGGGAAGGGTCTCGTAAGCTGTTGTTCTGGAGAATTTATTTTTTGGTTCTTTTGTTAGAATCCTTGAGCTCCATCTACACTTTTCTCCCTTACATTCCAAATGTAGCTTTTTTAGGACTAAAACTGTAGCCCGATATCAAACTTCTTTAAACTTATTCACCCATCGATATATGAAAATCTAATAGTTTGACAGAAAGTAATTGATGTTATTACTAAAAACATAATTGCAAAATGTAAAAACTTCCTTTATTTAAAACCGTATACTCTAATAAAAGTTGCAAGCCAAAGTGCCATTTTGGAGATCGCGCTGATATACTGAGTGGCTTCCATTTGGAACTAGTGGACGTATTCGAATCTCTAGTATTTTGGCCTAAAATTACTTTCAGAGCTCCTTTAATTTGCAAACGGAGAAAAAAACAAAGGAACATTGAAGGATTGAATTTTTATGGAAATTTTTTCTATGGGAGCCTTTGGAACAAACTAGCATAGATGTACGTGCAACATGCACGTGTTGTTGTGAGATAATCGATTAGCCAATAGGAAGAAGAAAAAGGAAAATAGAATTAAATGAAGGAGACCTGATTGATTGGCTCATTCTTTTCTCATTGAAACCAAGAGAAGGAAAGTAACACGCGGGTGTGGGTATAAAATGAGGTGAGAAATAAAGAGAGAAAGTGGATGAAACATTTTGCATCTATGAGTTTTGGGTCTTTCCACCCCTTTCTAACCTTTTCCAAACTGCACAGTGAGGCCAGCGTGAGGGGTATACCTATGTTTTTCTAGATAAAAAAGATTTTTAGAAAACTCACTCTTTTATAGTGATGATTGAATCCTACCGCTTTCTTTAAAATTTGTACAGAATTGTATCATCTAACAAATTTACTGGATCTCACAGGAGTTGAAGAAATGAAGGAAGTTTAGGTGTGGAGAAAAAAGAAACAAATGAGCACAATATAGCAAAACCTCCTACCACCGAGGCTTTAGCTTGTTTGGATGCAATGTATTTTTAGAATTTTAGAAAAAATACCATGCTTTGTAAAGTATACTTTTATTTTATAAAATCACGAGGTGCTTGATGGAAAAAACACAGTTTAAAAAAAACATGGTATTGCTAAAAACTGATGTTTTTTCTGGAGTTTTAGAAACTCTACTCTAAACTATGGTTTTGTGTACCTCTTAAATCTACATGGCCTAATAGTCATTCACAAATAAAATCAATTACTCGTATATTATTATATCCGAAAAGCAGTACAGGTAGGTAGGGCCTGTGACAAGCTGACAGTAGCTAGCTAGTGGTCGCACGGTGCTAACACCAATTTTCTTTTCAGACGCAAACGCCAATTATCACGGCCAGGCATTAACATACTGACTCAACATGGCATTATTTTAATTTCGTTAATTAGCATTCACTATTGAGTACTAATCAAGAGAACGGGCGTCGTTGATTAGTGTGCACGTTTAAGGGAGAGGAGATGTGTACTGCACTAGTAAGCTTGTTGTTCCCTCGATACATTGAATTTGCGGCATTATTTGGATAAGCCTAAAAAAATCAAAATGTGCGTGGTCCGTCCATAATTGCTAGGCCGTTTCAAACGAGGGCTTCATTTAAATTTTATTCTCATTAATCACTACTTCTATGTTTTTTATTTAACACATTTTAATTCAAAAATAAATTATCCGGCGACAATATTCGAAAACAGATGTAATACGGCACATCGGCATGTTTAGTACATGGTAAGCTAGTCACGGAGAGAGAGTTCGGAACAATTTTATGAGATACTAGAAAATACTCCACACGTTGCTATGAAAATTCTTAAACTATTTTTTCTAAAGTGAAATTTGAAGATAGAAATATTGATATGATTGCAAAGAATATTTTGTTTATTCATCTCGGTTGAGAGATCAACTTGTAAATGTTCGATCATGTTTTTGACATAGGAATTTTGTAGAATTATACTCACATAAACTAATAGTTGTACGCATAGATGTTATTAGCTACTGAAAATCGATGGATGTCAGCAATAAAGGTTTTTAGTGGATGATGATATAGCTCTTTAACTTAGTGGACTCAGGATGCGTTTGGTTCTAGAGCTCAGTGGAATGGAGCGGCTCCGTCCCCCGTTTGGTTCTAGAGCCTGGGAGTAGGATGGAACGCGGGCATCCTCTGACAAGGAATATTCCTTCCATATTCGGGACGAATGCGTTCCTTCGGAAAACTGGAACGCGCGCGTCCCAACCGCACGTCGTCTCGCTCCCGTGAAGCAAGCCGCACGCGCTACATGGAGGCAGAGCCGCCGTCGAGGGAGGGCACTGCCGAGGGATGCGGAGCCGCTGTCGGCGGAGGGTGCTGCCGAGGGATGCGCAGGCGCGCCCGGAGGCACCGCGGGAGACGCGGAGGCGTGGGCGGATCTCGTCGCGCGGCAGCGGGAGGCGAGGCGCCGCCGGGGAAAGTGAGGGCATCGCCGCGGCTGGGGGAGGCACTGCTAGGTGAGGCGGGCGGAGGCGCGGCCGAGCTCCTCGCGTGGCCGTGGCAGGCGCCGACGGAGGCGGGTAGAGCTCCTCGCGCGGCCGCGGCAAGCACCGAGGGAGGCGGGCAGAGGCAAGGCGCGGCGGGCAGGCGGGCCGCCCGGGGAGGCGCAGCGGGCGGGCGGGCGTCGGGGGTGGAGGCGCGGCGGGCGGGCTGCCGGGGAAGGCGCGGTGGGTAGGCGGGCCGCCCGGGAAGGCGAGGCGCAGGCGGGGAAGAAGATAGGGGTGTGACTGATAGGCGGGGCCCACACAACGGGGGGCTAACAGGAGGTGTTATCTCATCTTTCTATCCCTCCAACCAAACATAAATCGGAGCCATTTCATCCCTCCAACCAAACAACGTATGGGAACATTCCCATTCCTAGAATCAGGAATGGAGCCATTCCATCCTACCTCGCTCTCCAACCAAACGCTACCTTAGATGACATGGACAATTTGCATGTTGAAAGAAATATAAGTTAATGAAAGTTAGTGGGCTTCATTTATATAGGTTATATAGATTAAAGGATACACCGTTAGACAAAAGTGTGATGTTTTTATTGTGCCATGGAAGATGGAACTCCCACCATGAATAAGTTAACCGGTTAAGAACTTATGTTTTTACGAGACATGTTAATAAAAAAGATAAATTTTAGGATATATTCTAACTTCTAAAAGTTACCCACCAAGATACTATGAAAAAAGGTACTTTAAAGTAACCTCTTAATTTTTCATATAAATTACCCACCTTGCTATAATGAAAAGACAATTTAAAATAATTCTCTATAGTTGTATATAAATTGCTTTTATGATGTTATAAATGACAATTTAAGTAACCATTGAAGGCTAAAAAAATACATTACTTACAAGCCGTGCTAAAAAAATGATACATTTTATAATTTCATAAAATTCAGAAACATCTGCCCATCACTATTCCTTCTAACAGACTCAAAACAATGTCTATTATATCTATCAAATTTTCCAAAAAAGACACCATGCATTATGAAAGGTGATTTAAAGTAAACCTCCCAAGTCATTAAGATAAGATAATTTAAAGTAACACATACATTTTCATATAAATTACTGACCATGTTATTATGAAAAAAATAAAATAAACCCTTAAATTTGCATATAAATTGTCCACCATGTCACCATAAAAGACAATTTAAAGTGACATTATAAATCTACATATAAATTACCCATCACTAGATCTATTCCACCTCTAAAATTTTGCCCACTGTGTAATTATAAAGGGTGATTTAAAGTAACATATGTTTACATATAAATTACTCACCGTGCCATTATTAAATAATAATTTAAAGTAACCCCTAAATTTTTCCATTGTCATTATAATGGCTAATGTGATTTAATGTAATAATTTATTTATAAGTTACTCTTGCCTATCATTATAATATCTAGTCTATGTAACCATTTAATTTTGTAAAGATATTACCCACCACCACAATCACTAGAAATAAAAAATATTTCTCTCAAATCTTAATCTAAATTACAAACATCTACTGCCACAATAAACATGAATTGTGTGTATAATGTGTTTTAGATTATCCAATTCTGATACTAATAATAATGTATAGAGAAAGTAAGTAAAGTAGTATTACGAAATGTTTTTTGATTTAGTTCCCAAAATTTGAATCTAAACTACCCACAATCGCCTTTACAAGGGCTAATGTATATAATCATTTATAAGCTAGCTGTAAACCACCAAACTTTGTCATTATTGAAAATTAAAAATATCATCTCAAATCAATGTCCAATTACCAACGTATACTATTTTAGGATTGTAGAAAATTGGATAGCTAAAAAATATACTTATATTTGGAAAAAAAATATACTTGTATTTGGTTGTAAAGTATTAAACTAACTCAAAGTAGTAGACGTTAACTAGGGTCCATCGTGGATCGATAAAAAATGTATTTATGTGAGAGCAACGATTTTGATTTGTTATGGCCTCAATTCTCTCTATATAAATTTCTAACATTTATTTTGAAGATAAATAGCCAGTGCACAGTGCGCGGGGGTTGACGTACTAGTTTCATCTAATCATAGTGTGCTAGTAAGATTAATTAGAAGCCTCCATGCAGGGTTGATGTACCAAATATTTTTAGCGGATTGTGTAAAATTATTATTGGCTACGCTTTAAACCATGGAGTATGTTCTAGAAACAGAGATTTAGGCTGCCACCATCAGATCGTGCATATGTAGGTGCAAAACATTGTAGATTCACGATAGATCTTGTAAAATTTAAAATGAAAGATGTTCAAAAAAAAATTTAAAATGAAAAATTGGATAGAAGGTGGGAGAAAGGTACGGTGATAACAGCCTTGCAAAAATGATACCTAAAACTGTTTTTTATCAAAAGAAAAGCTTATCACTTAGATGGGACCAAAATGGTTCTATAGTCTCATCTCAAACATAAACCAAATCAAAACAAAAGGAAAAGAGAAGGAATCAATGCAGTGCACCAAAAGGCCAGCTGACTCGCGGTTCGTTGCCCCCACAGTCCCGCGCAGAACGCCACGAAGCGGCGATGGGAGTCCACTGTCCACCACACACCCCCCCGCAGCCGTCATTTAAAAACTGGCCCTCCGCCCGCGTCCTCCGCCGAGTTTTTTAACCCTCTTCCCCTCGTCGCCTCTCGCCGCCACCACCACCACCAGCACCACCACCACCGGGGCCGGCGGCCAGATCGGCCGGCGAGCGAGAAAACAGAAAAAAAAAAAAAGGGAGAGAAAGAAATCACCCACAAGAGCAGGGGGGACTAAACAACTCCCGCGGAGGCCGTCGCCAGTTGCGCAATTCTTTTGCCCGCGCACATGGCCCCTCCGCCCCCGCGGCCGCGATTCCTTGCACCCGCTGCCCCTCCGCCCCCCGCGAGCAATTTTATAGTATTCCCCTCACATGGCCGCAGCGCCCCCGCCCGCCCGCTGCCATTAGATCCTCCCCTCCTGCAAACTCCACCCTCTTCCTCCGGCCCTCCGCCTCGCGTTCGCCACGCCCCCTGCTTCCTGCGCTCTGTCGTCGCGGCCGTGGCGAGTCGACGTGCGGCGGGAAACGGCGACGTCTCTCCGCGCTGCGCTGCGCCTTGTTCTTCCAGGTGAGCGATCCTTGCTTGCGTGTCGGCGTGTCGCGCGGTTTCTTGATCGGGAGTGACAGTGCCTGCCGGCCAGGCATTTCGTCGGGCGGGTGGCGGGTGGCGGGTGGCGGGCGCAGTGCCATGCAGTCAGGCTGTTCCGTTTTGGATTTTATGGTGTTTTTGGTTCCGTTCTCGTGCGCGCCTACTTTGGTAGTTTGATCGGGCGGCGTCGTGCGGCGAGAGATTTGATCTCGAGCACTCCAGGATCACTAGCATTTCGTCTAAGGGGTAGCGGGCGCAGCGCGGCAGCGCAGATGAAGGCTGGATCCTACTGGGATCAGGTCTCCGACGTATGCTTTGCGCGTTCTGCCGCTTCTTGATTCCCTTCATTCTTTAGTGGCCAAGTGTTTGACTTTATGAGCTGTGCGCCTGTGCCTGTATGGTGTAGCGGTGCAGTTGATTCGTAACAGCTCAGGTGCGATCTCGTGGAGAGCTCAGTTTAGCTGGGTAAGTTTGTTTGACCGGTTTGAGTCTCTGTGGCAGCGATTCATCATTTAGTTTTCACCAGAAATTCGGTCGCTTTAGATTTTGTCCACAGCCGAGCACAACAGAATCTTAGATTCGGCTGTGTACCTTTTCTTTTTTCTGTTTCTTCCCTTGATCCAAAGATGTTCTCCAGCTTGCCTTGATGAAAGGGAAGGCTCCATCTTTATGGCTCGAATTCCGTTAAAAATCTGAGTTTCGTGTCTGCTTTTGGTACTGCAGTGTTGAGTTTTACTCGCTTAGTGCAAAGCTTCTATTCTTTGGTGAGATGCTCATTGCTCCATCAATCGAAGTCCTTTCTGCATCTTTGTTCACGCAAGAAACTTGAATATGCATGTTTTTTTCTATTAATCATATTTTGCTCCCTGGCTAGTCTTTCTGTATTTTTACTCATTTGATTCTACTGGACGGTTTCTGAATTGGATTGCCTGTTGTCATGTTTTGTTGACTCCTTACATGTGGATATTGCCATCTTTAATTCGGTACTGATTTGTTATGGAATGTATGTGCAGACAAGAAGCAGCTTCTGATTCTCCCTCAATCAGTTAATCGGTAGAAGCGTTATGTGTTATGCTACCAGCTAAATCATTTTCAGAGAGAACAGGGACCATTGAAAATTCAGTTACAGATTGACTTCATCAGATACAGTCTGCAACATCATCTGTGTGATTGAACTGCCAACTAATGTTTGAGTAAAATTTCAATGTGAACGGAAAACTGTACTAATTATCAAGAAAGATGGGAGACGAATACCTGGCTGAACCTGAGAATCAGGTTGCACAATCAATGTGGCCTGAGAATATAGGAGATAAACACCAGAGGCAGTTCAGAATGGAAAAGTTTAGGAAGGACCAAGATGCTTTCAAAGATGTGAAGTTTGATGAGAAACCTGCTCATGTGGATTTCCAGCGGCTTATGGAAATGGCAAATTCTGAGAAAGGCATTTCTCATATGCAATACTTTATGAAGCACTGGGAATATAAAAGAGCCAATGCTGCTCGGCTTCTGGAGGAAGAGCTCGGTCTTCTCTGCCAACAGAGGAAAGAAATTGAGCAAAATAAGCAACAAATCTTGGAGGAGCAACGCTTTCAGGATGAGAGTTATTATGCTGTAAAGCGGCATGTACCAATATTGGATGAAGTTTATGAAGATGAATGGAAGCGTCCAAGCAAAAAGAATGATGACCTTTCTCGTAATAGGGAGCCTAAAATAGACGCAGATTACGACAGCGTTTCCTACTGGAAAGAGAGGGCAACTAAGTTAGAGGAAAAACTTGAGGAAAGCATCCAAAGGGAGCGTTCATTGGTTGAAAAATTGGAGGAGAATATAAAGAATCTGCAATCACACACTCCAGTGGAGGAATTCTCTGGAATGCTAAAACGTGCCGATTACTTCTTGCACTTGGTTCTACAAAGTGCTCCTATTGTTATTGCTCACCAGGTATGTTCAGAGATTCTTTTTCAAAGAAGGCGCGGTATGGAATGTTGAACACGAACTTCTATAACAGGTATAGATAATCCATGTATTTTTCCTTTCAGGATGCTGATTTACGGTACCGCTTCATATTTAATCACTATCCAACACTTGCTGATGAGGTATTCTCTACACCTTTGCCTTGCCATTGTTATTTTTGTGCTTCATGTTGTGCACATTCTGATACAGTGTATTACTGTGCAATTAAAGTATGCCAGGACTCCAAACATTGATCAATGAATCAACATTGCATGACAATTTGTTGTTCTAATATCTTTAATAAGTTGAAACTTTGGAAGCATTTTTAAATTGTTTCATCAACTACAAGAGTTTCTTTTTCAACGGTTCTCTTCTGTTCATCTTTTTTGTCAGGATGTTATTGGTAAGACAGACTATGAGATATTATCAGGTGAGGGTATAGAAGAGATGAATAGTGTCAAGAGAGAAGTTATGGCTACTGGAATAGCAACTAAAAGAGAATTTGCGTTTAATACACCGATGTTTGGGGCAAAGACATTTGTGACATACATTGAACCAGTTTTCAGCAAAGGTGGGGAAACAATTGGCGTGAATTATGTTGCAATGGACATAACAGATCAGGTACCTTTATGAATTTAAATTCTCCTATGATCTACCTTCTATTCCCTTTCCTTCTGAAAAATTGAAAGTTTTGATATTATCATTATGGAGTTGTATATTGGTACTAGTTTATGATTGTTTGTTTCCCTTTGTCTTTGTGTGCATTATTAAATTTCTTATTCAGTAAAGATGGTACCATCCTTGTGGGTCTCCCAATTGATGGATGGAGGATGTTATACTTAGAACAGCATGATCCCCATGCCTAGGGGCTCTCCCCACATGCCCATCCTGTGATTGGGGAAGTTTTCCTGCTCACCACCCACCCACCGCCGTGAAGTCACCCCATACCTCCATTACCACTAGTTTAATTTTTACTTATTATATTCCATGGATAAATTAATAGTTTAATTTTCATATTGATGCCTTGCGATGATAACACAAACTACTTTTGATATACTTTTCACATGACATGCCATTTTCAAGTATATAATAAATTTCCTGAACCAGAATTTTGTTCGCCGCTGCATGGTGTTCTACATTTTATTCATGATTTTGAACTGTGACTCATCTACTTGTTGCCCATTAGGTCAAACGAAGAGAAAAAATGGCAGACATAAGGGTGAGAGAAGCTATCCAAAACGCCAAGGAAACTGAACTTAGCAGATCTCTTCACATAACAGGTCTGCATCTTGTTACAGTGACTTTCGATTCATTTATTAAGCTAGAATTGATGCTGAACACTTCCTTATTTCACATTTCAGAGGAAACAATGCGAGCAAAACAAATGCTAGCCACCATGTCCCATGAGATCAGGTCTCCTCTTTCTGGTGTCCTTAGCATGGCCGAAATTCTTGCAACTACCAAACTGGATAAGGAGCAACATCAGTTGCTAGAAGTTATGTTATCCTCTGGAGATCTTGTATTGCAGTTGATCAATGACATCCTTGACCTTTCCAAAGTGGAGTCAGGTATTTCAAATCATATACTTAAGAAAATTGGCCGTTTATATTTTCTTGGTTTGAAGTGGTTTGCAGAAGTTTCTAGATTAAAAACTTTCTCTAGGGGCATAAAATATGAATTCAGTATCAATTCCCATGTTACGCGTGCCAAATAAGTCAAGAATGATATTTTATAGACTGAGGCGGTTTGATACTTGTTTCAAGCTTGTTTGGTCTGCATTAGCTATTTCATTAGTTATGTTTCTCTCATTACCCTAAATTGAAAATTTTGTCTATGTCATCATCACTATAGGAGCTATGAAACTAGAATCTACGACATTTAGACCAAGGGAAGTTGTTAAACATGTACTGCAAACTGCTGCGGCTTCTCTGAAGAAGGAATTGACCCTTCACGGGTGCATAGGTGATGATGTTCCAGTGGAGGTAAAGAGAAGTGACTATCTTTCTCTTCCCACGCTTCTTGTGTATAGTCTTCAGGTTTTAGTCTCATGTATATACAAATTGAGATTAAATTTCCTTTAGAGAGAAAACATTGTAACTATTTACGAATTTCAATTATTTTTTTAGAAGGAGAGATATTTGATAATTTAGGGCAGTAGCTGGCTGCAAAATGACACATTCACCTCAGCACGTTTTTTAAATGTATTGATGTAGGTCATTGGTGATGTGCTAAGGATACGGCAAATTCTTACCAACTTGATCAGGTAAGGACTTCATAAATTGTGAAGGCATACCAATCAACTACTCAACTTAAAGGGGTTGATAAAACTTATTTACCTGGGACAATGGAAATATTTGTACTATAGTCTGACATCATTTGGTGTTTTAAATCATTTCAGCAATGGAGTCAAATTTACACATGAAGGGAAGGTTGGAATACATCTTCAGGTTGTGCATGAGCAGCAACCAGGATGCAAAATAGAAAGTGGGAAAATTCACAAGCGAGCCTATTCTGGAACCCCAATTACTGCTGCTGCAGAAAATGCTGCTGGCTCTCCAAGAAACTGTGATAAAGATACTTTGCGTTGCTCGAAGCATGAGGATGCTTTCCAGAATGGTGTTCCAACATGTGAAAATTTTAAGGAGGATCGTGAGAGAGAGGAAGTTGTTTGGCTTCGCTGTGATGTATACGACACTGGAATAGGAATACCAGGTTTTCCGTGATATTTGTTGATTATATTTTGCATGACTTCCTGTGCATCTCACTTGATGGATAAACCTTTTATAGTAGCTGGTGCGTTATTGGCTTTATTTCTGAATATTTCAACGTCTGGCCACCTGCAGAGAAGTCCTTGCCATTGCTGTTCAAGAGGTATATGCAAGCTAGTACGGACCATGCGAGGAAATATGGTGGGACAGGGCTTGGTCTTGCTATCTGCAAGCAGTTGGTATGAATTTCAGTTCCAACGTGTTGGTACATTTAAAGAACATATTATAATACAAATATTCAATTATGGTCGTTTTATTTTGGATGTGAATAATTATGCTTACAATTTTCTGCCTATGAATAGTTATACATACATTTAGGCCTTGTTTGGAAGCACAAATTCCCACCATTTTTCTTGGGTGAGAAATCCCACCAACCTCACTTTAGGCTAAATTTTAGCTAAATCATGGAGGTTTTCAACCCATGGATTTTGCTCCCATGGCTTCCAAACCAGCCATTAGCACTGATATCTGGAGATATAAGTATACAACTGTTTAACCTGTAATTTAGTTGTAAGTTGTAATTCAAAATAGTCCCATCTCCCATGTCAACTTATAGAAGTCTGCAATTTCCTTGTATTTTTTTATAATGGTTTAGGTGGAGTTGATGGGTGGTACTCTGACTGTGGTCAGCAAAGAGAATGAAGGATCAACATTTACATTTGTGCTGCCTTGTAAAATCCCTGTAAAAGAGGAGCACAGTGATGATCCAGATGAAGTGCATAGTTCTCAGAATGATTTCACCAACAGTGATATAGAAGGTTCTTTCTTTTTCAAGCCACAAGTTCGAACTTCTCTCCTATCGTCTGGAGCTTCAATAATGAATAATACAAAGTTATTCGGCGCCAAGCTTATGTGCTATGATACGCCTAACATATTAGATGATGGCAAACTATTCTCAAATGGCTTCACATCAAAAGAACAGGATTTTGCAAAATGTACCTCTGATGCTCCTGAATTGAATGGTGGTAGTGTTGGGAACACAGCTGAAGAACAACATGATAATGTAATGGTCCTTGAACTGAATAGTCAAGCTGAAAGGGTTTCCAGTTCCCAAGGAGACAAGGTATCCGTTTCAGGCGCTGCTCCATGCAAAGTTATTGAAGAACAATCAATCCACAAGAAATCTAAGTGTTCCCCAAGTGTCAATAAAGCAAAGATCCTCCTAGTTGAAGATAACAAGGTCAACATAATAGTGGCGAAATCAATGCTGGAGCAGCTAGGCCATGGAATAGATATCGTAAATAATGGGATGCATGCAATCCGTGCAGTACAGCAGCATCAATATGATCTTATTCTGATGGTACGACGAAACCTAATTTCAATCTTGAAAGTATACATGTTACTAGCTGTGTTTTTTCTAATGTATAACACCGTTGACTTTTAGAATCATGTTTAACTATTCATCTTATTAAAATTTGCACAATATACAAAAATATAATGCTTAAAGTACCATTAATAATAAAACAAGTCACAACAAACGATAACCATGTTTATCCTTGCTGTTTGCGATGGTTTGCCCTCATTTTTCCTATCACGCCTGTGAACTAGTACAAGTGTTGGTATTGGTAATTCAGAACTACTTTAATAATAACAATGTTAAATCATGAAAACACCTCATGGTATGATAATGATATCGGTGTGCCAGGATAGCTTTCACGAATGAAGGGAAAATAGAAATTACAAATTACAAACATTTTTCTTCCACTATTCTAATTAAAGTGCCAATGATGTCTGCTTTACAGGATGTTCACATGCCAGAAATGGATGGCCTACAAGCCACTAGACATATCCGTTATTTTGAGAATACTGGCTGTTGGGACGCTTCTGTAAAACCTGAAGACAATCGGATGATAACTGACTCAGCTAGTTCATCAGATTGTGCACATGAAAAAAGTAAAGGACAGAGGGTTCCTATAATTGCAGTAAGTTTACCTTTACACAGTTCTGATTCATATCAATTAAGATTTCTGTCAGCTTTGCTTGCATATTACTTCATTTTTTTTGGCAAAATATCTGTTACTTTCTTGATGGCATGCAAAATAGAATATCCGCACTATACTAAATTGTATTCTTCCAAGCCTAGGTTATTTCCTGACAGTGTATAACACTGTAAAATCTCTTGATGCTATGCAGATGACAGCAAATTCATTCGCAGAGAGTGCTGATGACTGCCTTGCTGCGGGCATGGATTCCTACATATCTAAGCCAGTAAACTTTCAGAATATAAAAGAATGCTTGCAGCGGTATTTGCCGTCTCCATGACTAACCGATTATTGTAAAAATAGAAAGATAATCTGTAGCTTAGGAAAGTTTTGCGAAATCATCAGTTCTTTTCATGTAAATCAGTGCGTAATAAATATAGCATTTTGTGTCTTGTCGACCATTTTACCTTATTGGGCGATAGAGACAGAGCTCTTTTTTAGAGAGCATGCTGAATCTGACCTAACCCCATCAGTAAGATCAGATAGCTGACTCAAAACTTTAGGATGCTCATTTGTTGTATGAGACATGATTCCTGTATATAATTGTTATGGCGGTTCTTACCCTTTAGCAATTAGCCATCTGTCTGTACCGGGAGCAACATCGGTTTTATGATGATGTGATGAAGAAGCAAAGCTATCATAATATGATGTGATAGTGCTATCGATGTACCTGTACTTGTACACATTTATGGATCAAAGATGCCATATTTATAATACTAGTTTGTTCTAATAAATTCTGCTCAAGATTTATGTATACTAAAGAAAAGTTCGCTATTTTCTATCCTATAGAAAGCATGGGCTGGTCTTACCTTCAATTTCAAACGGTATCTTCTTCTGACTTCTAATGAATGTACTGGCGTTCAGCTGTTGAATTGCCCTACTTGCACTTTTGACATCTTTAACTTTCAGGCGAATGTGTGATAAAATGGTCATCCTCTACGGTGTTCTTGGAAACATAGAATTTCAATATGGATGCACAACCAATAGAAGTTCTTCGCATACTAACTTGTAGCGTTTGCATTCTAAAAATATCGCAATGCCACATTCTTCGCATCATGATAGTATATACGAAAACTTGACACCAGTTGGCATCCAGCAATGTTCCTGACAGAAGTATAATTTCAGCAATTATGACTGCATTATCTTTAGAGATTTTTCAATGAAAAAATGCTCAAAAGATTCATGCATCTCATTTATTATATATCCTTTCTTTTAAAAAAGGTGTAAGATATATCCGGAGTAAATTCTAGGTTGGATGCGGAATACAGCAATTTTAAAAAGCTGTAAAGGGAAACTTGAAATGCTTATACTGAGGCTCCACAAGGATATGAAATGCAAATGTCGATCCCTCCAAGATCATAATGTTGGATTAAAGCAGCCATCATCTGAATAGAAGACACTTTGCTTTTCTGAATGGGACCTGCACTGAACCCAGTGTTATTTATTCCCCTTCCAATTTCTGACAGTAGATTTGCATCAAATCATCTTCTCTTCATGCACAAGCCTGAAGCGTAGTTTCTTAATCGTAGTATCCCTTTTTCTGGCAGATGATCCTAGAGCTGCCGGTCGAATAAAGATTATATTCTGTTTTTCAGCATTGTTTATTCCTGCTTGCAAGTGCTGGTGTCACTAGCAGCAGTTGAAAGGAGCACACAGAAAGTGACACCACAATGGCATGGATATAGAGCTCTCTTCTTGTCGATCTTCATGCAATCATGCTTGAGGAAAGTTAGTTTCTCTTAACATCACAGAACAGTTCAGCACAAGGGCTGCTAGGGTTAAGGCTGATGTATCATGGAACAGGCTTGGGTTCGCTTTCATGCATTGCACCTGCAACCAGGTTCGGCTCAACCGCAGTCGATCCATTGGTTACAATAAAGAGCTGCATATCGGCAGGCATTTCTGCCAGTGATCTGCAGTTGCATGGTGCCAATCTTCAGTTACCAACATGTGCGTTTCTTGGATGGATCTCACTTTCATGTTCACTGGACACTCGCTGATCAGCAGCCCTTCTGCAACATGTGGTTCAACGCTAGATCATCCATTCCATGCATCTGAAGGCCGCTGATTCTGCAGATGTTGTTCTTATTTCACCCCCTAGAAAAAGGAGCTCTGGAACTCTGAATCGCGCCACAAACTGAATCGGTGTGTACTGTGGAACGAAAGATTATGAGACTTTGTTGAGGGGCTGGTGTCTTCTGAAGCATCAGATGCTCGCCATCATCGTCAGGAGCTCACCAACATCATCCGAGGAACGAATCTGTCAGGTTCCTCTGCTCTGACTCTGCAGTGCTGCTCAATGCATGAGCACAGTGGGGGAGGATTCCTGCACTGCACAAACCCAAGCATTCAGCCCACAGGTAGAGAGGGATAGAGGCTGCCGGGTATGGTCAATGATGCATGGAAACTGTGGGCATGAACAGCTCTGCCCATTTGATCCTCCGTCATGACCAATGCGACATGGACACGTCGTCACCAGGGAAGGATGTGTCATCCAAATTTAATACTAATCCTGTACAGCGAATACAATTTTAGATGCGTGCAACTAACTGCACTGGATATTCGTGATTCTGAAGACATGCTGGGGGAGTGGCGGGATCGATGCACATTCAGATTCAGCTCGAAAAAAGAAGCGGAAATGCTGTTGGATGGTGACTAGCACACTGCACACACACACACTCTCTCTCACACACATATTGTACCGCAGATTCCCTGTTCGTGCCACGTTGCCCCTTTCGGTTCATGTAGTAGGGTTATATTCCGGTGTTCTTAATCCTCTTAACCCGAATCAACTGGCTTGTCATGGTGTGTTACTCCGGCTGATTAGTGCAGCACCACTTGTAGTTCCCGGTGTTGTAGTCGGCACGATAGGAATGTCAACATGCTATTACTTGGAGTGCCTTGTATATGTGATTTTTTTTTTTCGAATACACTGAAGAATCGTGTACCATTGCATTAAGTAGAAATAACACCAAGAATAATTCAACTCACCTTTTAAAAAACCCCACCCAACCAAAGAACCGGCCAGAAAATCATCTACTTCTACCTCCAAGTGCCCTAACACCTGCCAAGCACCTCTTCATGGATCAGGCTAAGAACGACCTACATGCTAGGATTGGCTCTATTGCACAAAGCATCATTGTGGTGCTTCCACAAAGTCCACGTGGCCAAAGTGAATAGACATGGCCAGTTGGCCATGTGTTATGTGTATGTTGGCTATAGGGATGGAGGGAACACAGGTGGTTAAGATACTTATTTGACCATTATTTACCATTACTCCTGTGCATCACTTTTATGTTTGGCGTGCTCAACAAATTACGCACTACTATGCTTCTTCCGGAACCAGATTTGCTCGGATGTTAGGGTTCAAGTTAAAGGATCGGTGTTCATGTACTCAAGAGTATATAGGAGCAAGAAGGGTGGAGTGAATCTAGAAATGAATCAGATCAATCAGCAATGATGACATACACCAATGACGAAGCTTGGTTGTTAGATGAAAAGGGAGCCGTGATCAAAGAGAGTGCCTAAATTGCCCTCTATTACCAATTTTGACGCTAACAAAAGTTATAAATAGTGCTATAAGTGATACTATGAGATGGATGATGTTAAAAGTGGAAAACCCCCAATACCCTACCAAGTAGGAGTACCAGCAAGACGTGTAGAAATGGAGAAACGCTCAAATATATGCTAACCCTTGTTGGCATCAAAGACTATATCATTGTAAATATGAAACGGCCTATTAAAAGCGGTACGTACATCCTAGAAATGCATGGGTTGGATCGGGACGCGTGTGTGTGTATGAGCATATTTCAGCAGGCTGGTGGAGTGTTGTTGTCCGGCTGGCCGATGTTGTGATCTCACCATGCCGTTATTCTGTTACGGTGCCGTTGCCTACCAGTACCAGATGACGCCGTCGCCACGGTTCGGTGCCTGCTGCCTGCCTAGCTCGCCTGCCCACGCAAGCGACCCGTTCCCGCGCGCCTTTATTTTTTTGCCTAGTCGCGCAGCAAAGCAGCGGTTCCCTGACGGCCTTGAGATTTTTTTTGCTGTCGTCAGGAGCAAACAGAGGCTGCCACTGGGCCCCCCGCCTTCCTCTACCCGTGGCCAGCACGCTTTAACGTGAGACATCGCGTGTCGCAGCCTGCAAACCGTCCGGTCTAATTTGACCCCCAACCTCCTCCTTTGCAGGTGGATAATAATGCAGCTAGCTAGCGCGGTATTTAGCTAACTAGGCATGTGAATTTGAGGCTTCTTTTAAGAGGCCCCTTCCATTGATCCTCGATGAACAGCTAGAATTTCTCAACTTTGTTATATCACAAAAAACAAAACACAATTCCTAACGCATACCTTACCGTTACTCACTGAGACTCGTACATGCAAAAACAAATCACAACAATTGAACACATCTAGCTATTAATTTGATAGACTAATCTCTTAATAGCCATTTTCTCTAAATAATTATCCACCTAACCCCTAAATCTATGTCTAAATGACACATCTCCACTATTATGAAGAACAATAAGAAATAAACCCTAAATTTATATTTAAATTACCTATTTTTTTATTATGATAAATAATCTAAAGTAACTCCTTAAGTTTAAACTAAGTTTCCCACCTTTGTTAGTATAATAGACAATTTAAAATAACCCCTTAAATTTATATGAAAAGTAGAGATTTGTACCATTATTAAAACTAAAATAAAGTAGCCCAACCTGCATTGAAATTACCGACATTCGCTAATATATTGTAAAAGGTTAAATATGGTAGTTTTTTCATATTATAATTATATACATATAAAAACTATTATATTAATAATTTTGGCACGTGTCATCCAATGGTTGAGAACTATTTTGAAGAACTAAAAAGGGAGATTAACTTGCATTTTGGAAATATACACGCATGAGTTGGTATGTAAAAAAATATGTGTGTACATAATCACAACCCATATAATTGGAAAAGGATAGGATTCGGATCAATTATATACTCCTATGTGACAGTGTGGACGTTACCAACATCTCAGGGATCTAGAGCAACAGGTGTATATATTTCCAGAGAATTCATCCCACCTATTCTCGAGATGGGACCAACTTTCTCCATCTACATATAGAGCCCATTATTGAAGACATTAATAAAAGACCAACTTTCCTTTTTCCCCTGGAAAAAATGAAATTATATTTTGGCAGCATCCCATTGGCCATCTGGGTATGATCGACTTTATGAGACACCCTCATCCGAAAATGTGCCTGGTAGTACTTGATTGTTGTGGTCGGATTTCATCTCAGCCAAAAATACTGATTGGTATACTAGTACACCATCTATCCAATCATCCACATCGAATATTGAAGCAAAGGTAGCTAAGTTCTACCTATATGTAATCCTCGTAGACCCTACATTTTTTTTCATTGCAAAGCGTGCCAACATGGTTCAGTTAAAGGGAGCTTGACAAATCGACAATTCGTTAAGAGAAGTAAATGAATCTTAATAGATATGGAAATACTCCTAATGTTTTAGCTAAGAGCGTTTCTACAGTAATCTTGTATAGGAGCAGAGCAGTTTTGTACCCCCCCCCCCTTTTTTTTTTTTGTAGAAGCCTTCCAGATTTTGTATCAGTTTCTTTATCTCAACCTACCTAGATTCTAATTAAGGAAAGCATGAATTTTGAACTTTAAGCCTAACAAAATAATTGAACAACTGTAAAAGAAAATTATATCAAGCTGCATAAATCGTTACACGTACCGTCGTCCCTTGCAGTCGTGTTGTTCTTAAATAGTACTTGTAATAGAACCAGTAGCAATAAGTTGGAAAAATAAGAACTGTCAATAGTAGCCCATTATCACTGACAGCTCCATTTAAAGTGTTAATAATAATACATCACCGATTGTTCTAGTTAAGAACTGAAGCCTTATACAGGAATAATAGGCGAACACCACGTATTTCTTTTTCACATATATGCCATTCCCTGCTAAGTTCAGATGTCAAATCGAGATATTTTGGTGTTGGAAGTCAAGTCAGCGATGATTTTAACGCCAACCCGAACCGAATGTGACATGAGCGCCCCATAATACATCTACCGTTTCTCAGACAATACCACACAACCACCCAATTAGAGGTCGCAACATGTGAACCAAACCACATAAAGCAGCAAGCCCCAGTTGTAGCACTTAAGGGAGTAGCTTGTATGAAAACACGTACTTTAGCCAAAACCAAGGCCATCATTAATACACTAACAGAGCCCATTACTAAGAAACTATGGGCTACAAATGGGATCCCTTAAGAGTGGAATCAATCACCATGTCAAAGTGAGATGCCACTTGATCAAGAAAAGGACTCTCTTTTGCTCTCCTACAATTACATAGCCTAACATGTAAATAGCTCCAATTAAATTATTTGTTCATTTAGATATATTGCAAATGATGTAAATATACGTGTAGGCACTAGCATGTCAATATTTATTAGTAGTTAATTATTATTTGAAAATCTTTCCTTTCAGTTAACTCCCCACGGATCCAATAATAGGGGCCCAAAACAAGCCAAATTAAATTCTCTTGGTGCCATTATAAACTATAGATGAAAGTGTGTATAGATCCCTAAAGTGAGTAATTTTGACGATTTACTGACAAAACAAATAAAATATTACTGCTATTGTTAAGCAATGAGCAGGATGTATGTGCATACATACTAAATACATATTGTATAACCCAAAACATGCACACGCAATAATATTAGGGCATCACCAAGAAAACTAATCATCAAGTTGTCTAGTGATGCTAATTACTAAGAGTAACAAGCAATACGTGCACACTTGCTATTCTCTATGCACTAAGAGTCTCCTGAATCTTCAAATTGGAAAGCTCAACCACTCTAGTGAAATTTTCTTACTCTTGAATACCTTAAGTGAATTCAATGCTTCCTAGTGGCAAGAGACCTCGAATGAATGAGGTGGATGGATCTTTATAACCCCTACCAACAAATAAACGTTCCACAAGACAAAAGAAGGACGTAAACTTTTGCAGTGGCACACAAGAGCATACTATAATTTTAATGACACAGAGGGAAGTGGTTCTAGAAACATCCGTTTCAGAAAGGATTTGCCCTCATTTATAACCAAAGAACAAAGTACATGAAGACAGCCAGAGATGACAAACACAACGTGATACTAGAAAAAAAAACAAGGCTCTATTTTTTTTTAAAAATGAAATTTTCTGAAGAAGGATATGATGATCAGCACATTCATCGCATGTACCACAAAACCTAGCTATACTAGACATACATGCGGCTTTATCCGTGGCACAGATAGATTGATGATGCGCTACAAAACATACATTGGCGTTGCTTTTTCTTTGGGAGAATATATACGTTGGGGCTGTTTGTGAACTCGAGACATCATACCCATGTCTCTGGATACAATACAAACCTGCTAGGCCGGGCCGGGGGGGCCTCATTTTTTCCCCGGGTGGATAAGCTCACAGTCACCAAGCAACCACAAAGCCAAGCACTGTGCATAGTTTATACTCCTATTTGTATGCACATACACACATATCTGGCCTCCACGAAGGCAATGCAAAAATAAAGGTGTCTTCTGATGCACCACATTAGATTAGCACATTACTTAACGAAAAGAATAATCCTAAAACAATGACGATGAAAAGGTTAATAATGAGGGAATATATGTTTTGATTAAAAGTTGCTTAAACAACGAATACTACTGCAAGTAGATTAGGATGTGTGATTCGATAGTATATAGAGTGCGATCATCCTATTGGGCCTGCTTCATCAATCCTCCACTCTGTCACGCTAGCTCTTTGCGCTAAAGCTGGCAGACGTAATCCACATTGTTGCCGGTAAAGCTCCACTATAAGTGAATGGATTAATAAGCTATCTAATTGATGCTTAAGGATAAGGACATGACCTTTATTACCTTGAAGTAATTAACAATTTGTGCTATCATTAAGATGCATGCGTTTCACCTAACTTTTGCAAATTGAAGATCACCTGGTTCAAATGAATATATGTCAATGCAATGAAAGTTATATATATAGAAGTGAATTATTTAGGTGGGACTAAATTTGAACATTTGGTACGTTCTTGAAATCATATCTAACCCAATCTACCCCTCAACCATCAGCTTGCCACAAAAGAACAAAGGAAAGCTAACCAACACTTGGCAGTTTTAGCTTCCTCTAAACCCTGGGGTTTTTTCCGGTGTGGAAACACTCGACTTTTTTATAGACAGCCTCCAATAGACAAAAAGTTTTTGGCACTAGAATTTTGCAATAATTAATCCAATGAAACGGTGCAATCTTTAAAAAAAAAGTACCACATGTGTGTAGATGAACCTTTTTTGGATTGATGTTTCGTTTGTTCTGTTATATTAATTTTTTATGAGAGGTTTGTAAGGGCATGTATGGAGTGTTTAGAGGAGGTGCTTAGCCTAAAAACATGTTTATTTTCACCATGCTATTGGCATCTGGTATTTAAAAGATGCCTAAGGTGCTTAAGTTAGCACCGGCGCTTAATGAATGCTAATGAAATGGTTAAGCCTATCTAAACATCTGTTTCCATACCTGTGCATAGAGTTATGATGCTATAAGCCCTTATGTCTAAACACCTTACACGTAGGTGCTCTAATAAATTTAGACTGATTGTCTTCTTTAAGGGATGAAGCCGGAAGCTTTTCCATTGTCCAATTTCTTTTTACCGTATGAATATGCCGGTTCTTGTGCTGTGTACATGTGGCTTTGTAATTGAATTAACCTAGCTAGCTAGCTAGGTAGTTAATATATGTAGGACACATATATATAGCTAGTACCGCACTTAGGACACATCTGCAATGCTCCCCTTTGTTGGTACCAGCATATCTCAGTACCTGCATTAATTTAGTTGCCAATGGATTGAAGCTAGGATGATGCTTACGTACATCCTAAACCTTATCATTAACTTAAATTGCTTTTCGTTTTTGGTTGTTTGGAGTCTGTCAATGATCAGTGCACAAGTAATCATTCATGCACAGTTTTAATTAGATGACCTCTTCCTCCGGCCACCAGTGTCCATCGTCCACAGGAACACACAATGAAATAAATGCATAATTCGTACACATCATCATATATTTGCCCTGTGATAATTACATGTCAAACCTAGCAATCAAGTGTAGTTCTACAAGCTTCTTTTCTCGAAAACAAAATGATCATCTGCCTTTGCCTTTCAGAAACAAAGTTCAGAACCATGAGTAGCAGTTGCAGAGCATGAGAGAAGTTTATCCCCAGCTCCGAATTTTGTTTTCTGACATACTACTATATGGTATATGCCAGGCTTCAGCTTAACTGCTCTTGCGCAGATTGGAGCTTGTCTCTCCAACACGTGGTGTCGAATCCAAACTAAACTACTTAACATCCCATAGGAAACTTCTGAACTTTTCATCATGCAATGGTGTGTTGCTTAATTAATTTCCACCCAAGTTAACTAAACCTGCACGTTAATTATTCCAATTATCTATGACAAGGAATCCTTCATCTTATGCTTAATCACCAACAAATACAGTACTATAAAACTAACCAAAGTTGGCAACATGAAACCCTTTCCCCATTGGTCTTCTTTTTTTTTCTGGGTTACCCCCTGCCTGGCCCCTTGACATCACACTCACTTGACAAGCATTTTCACAAGCCTGTGCACAATGCCCAGCCTGCAGCCTGTATAAATAGCTCCCGTTCCCTCTTGCCATTCCATTCCACACCACCTCCAAGAACAAGCAAGCACTCCTGAAGTCCTGATCTCTCTCACAGCAACCAGCAAGAAGAACACGAGGTAGCCAGTGGGTGCAAGACTGCAAGTGACCAGCTCTACCACCGCATACAGCTAGCAGTCTACCGCCATGAGGCCAGGATCAGAGTACTTCCCCAGCATGGCCCACGGCGCGCCCACAGGGGCGCCGAACGCGACGGCGCCTCACTCGCCGTGGCAGTCGCCGGTGCCGTACCTGTTCGGCGGGCTGGCGGCGATGCTGGGGCTCATAGCCTTCGCGCTGCTCATCCTGGCCTGCTCCTACTGGAAGCTGTCGGGGTACCTCGACGCCGACCGCGACCGGCGCACCGGGGGTTCGTCCGGAGATGCCGGCGCCGACGGCGAGAAGGGCTCGGCGGCCGGCGCGGCCCGGCCGGCCGCGGGGTTCCTGGAGCACGTGGTGGTCATCATGGCCGGCGAGGAGAGGCCGTCCTTCCTGGCCACGCCGGCCGCCAGCCGAGCCGTCGTGGAGCTCGGCGCCACGCCGCCCGCCGTCCCGGGCTCCGCCTCGGGAGCGGAGACCAAGGCGCGCGCCGTGGACGACGACGGCGCCTGCGACTGTGAGGAGGCGGAACACCGCCGGCTCGCAGTCGCCGCCGACGCTGGCACCGTGAGCTCCAGCCGTGAAAGCAGTAGCAGCAGCAGCAGCACGACGGCGCCGCTGGCTGAGTGATTGCTCTTCTTTTTCCCCCTCTTGCCGGTGTGTTAGATTTTAGCTGTAGGTGTAGAATCTTGACGTGATTGGTTGGGCCTGGGGTAGTACGTGTTAATGGGAAAAGAAAATGAATGCGAGTTTTGCCAACTTTGCCAATGTTCGAAGAGGAACTGCAGACTACAGTAAGTTACTGAAGCAACCGGTTCAAAAATTGAGAAACGATTGTAATCGCCTAATGGATCGATGAACAGGTTCAGACACCAGGGCAGCACTTGAGGCATGCTTAAGTAGGAGATGTTTTTTCCCATAGAAAATAGTTTCGTCCAGCTGTTTGTGTTATGCGAGTAATCAGTCAGAGACCTTCGTATAAAGAAAACGTGATCAGGACCAGTAACAGAGATTCAGACTTGAAAGGGAAGAAAAAAAAATACAGAGCATACCGGAATAGTGAGACAGACAGGTAGCAGAGTCGCTGATCGCCGTGCCGGCCCTGATGCCTGATGGCATCATGGCAGTAAAGTGTGGCATCCGTGCTGACGAGGGTACCATAATGTGGTTCCGCGGTTAACTGGAATAGTTATTACAGATCAAAGAGCCTAGAAATGGGATCACAGTCACAGGCCACAGCCCCTGGTTTTCGAAATTACGTAGTAGTACTGATTAATATCCAGTTTCTAGCCACAAAAGAACTGAGTACAGTTTTCTTTATGCGCTTGCTTTGGCAATGAAGAATCAGCCGGAAATCAGCAAACAGACAGAGGTTGGAAGGATGCTGCAGAGGATGCCGGAATAGTGAGACAGGCACCTGATCTGAGGATGCCCAGCTGGAGGCCTGGAGCTGAAGCTGGTCGATCGCCTCAACAGATTACGGTTCCACGGTAACCGGAATAGTTAAAAAGCTCAAAGAGCATGAGAAAAAATAGGTGTCAACACAGCCTGTTCGTTCATGAGACCCTCACTTTGTCCAGATAAAACGGCGTTGCTTCAGCGGCGAACGGGGAGGGCCCGTCCTCCGTATCCGATCCGGCAATCCCGGAGACGTCCCTATTCACAGTTATCTGCAGCTGCCGTGTGCAGAAACGCGAGCCGGCCAGCTCGTACACGCTCTAGAGGGCATGTTCGCTGCAGCTGAAAAGAAGCTGAAAACACTGTTCCGGCTGAATGATTGTGAGAAAAAAACACTGTTCTACGACTGAAAAGAAGTTGAAAATAGTTCAAGCGAACAGGCCGTTCTGTTCCTGGCTTCCTGCGATAAGCAGCCTGACCTCACCTCGCCTCCCTGTCTCGCGCGCAGATTACGACGATGTCGATGGGCCAGAGCCCCCGCCAAGATTGGAACGTCACCGATGGTGGGATTCGTGGCCCTGTCCCATGCGGAAACAGGGCAGGCAGAGGCAGCAAGATGCCCGTCAGTTCGTGCTTAATCTTGTGCTGCCCACAGCTCCGGATATGTAGTACATGTAGACGCCAATTTGGCGATTTTACTGCGGTTAATGGAGCATCTGTGCATTGTCGAACAATCATCATCGGTTTCGATCGGCTGGGGAGAATCTACCAGGACGTAGTACGAAGAATCCGCCGCACACTGTAACCGCATTCCGGATCCTCCCATTTGCAGCCGGATTCGCAGACGGCACACCCTCGGTCCCGGGAACGGCGACGTAGCAGCGGAGCCGACGAGACGTTTCGCGCGGCCGCGGAGAGGTCGCCCGTCCCTGTTGTTCACTCTGCCGATTCCCGTCTCCGGCTATACTCTCGCATTTCCCACTCCCATCCCGTCCCATGATCGATATGCTGATTCTTGAGGATACCTCCGGTCGGTCGGCCGGTCGTCGTCTCCTGTACATGCCGATCGATCCCATCTTCCGGGCACCGCGGTGCACTACGAGCATTTTCCCCTGGCGCGGCGGAGGAATCGGAATTCCACCTGCGCTGCGCTGTGCTGTCCTAGTAGATCGTCCCGAATCCTAGTGGAAGGGCACTGGGCACCTGAAGAAGCGCAGCGAATTTAGGAGTAGGAATGGCTGCCGGATCAGATGCCCCTGCAGGCCCTTGTTTGTGCCGGCCAAAGCCTTCGCCTTTGAGGATTCGGTTCTTTGCAAAGGGTGCTGCTTCCATCTGAATGACTAGCATTAAACACAAGATGAACGATGAAGCGGTTTTTATTCGGCACAACTTCAGAACAATCATAATTCTTACTCACTTGGTTCTAATTTATTTATTTATAGGTTGTTTTACTTTTTTGACATTAAATTTGACCGGCTCTTCTTATTTTTAAAATTAAAAAATCTAATAATATATTTATAATATAGTATATGCTAAATAAAATCATATAATACATGAAATATGAGCCTTTTAAATTGGTATTATTCAGAATAGTGGTGCTACATAAAAGAAGCTCGGTTGTACTCGCTCTGGTAAAAAAATAGTACAAATTTAGACACGAAGCATCATAAAAATTCCCAAAAAGAGTGACAGTATAAATTTGTTTCGACAAGCCGTTTCATCGTCACAATTGGAGAAATTTTGGTGGCTTGGTGGCACTTAGCCTTTACTTGCCGTGAGCCATTAGGTGGCGAACGCAAGACGGTGATCGGGAGAGTTTTGGTGCTTGGCTCGGATATTGCCTTTGGTGGCGAGCCCGTAGACGTAGTCCTTTATGATGAACCACGTTAAATATCCGCGTCTTCCCGGGAGTTTGCATCCCCTTTCCCTTATCTCTTTACTTACCGTATTTACGTTTCCGCATGTTTTTGCTTGTTTTGCTTGTGTACCTTTAGTTTTTCTAATTAGTTTGATTAGGTTTGGCTCTAGGTTGCAAGTCTTTTGGGTAAGTTAGAGAGCGCATAGATAAATCTTAGACTTAACTAGCATATGTAGGATGCGATAGGTTTATCTTTATGCACTAGATAGCCCTAGGTTTTAGTTGAGCGATTGGCGACCCAATTCACCCTCCCCGCCTCTTGGATCGAATATTCCGGCACATTCCTTTCACCGATCCCCTTCTCTTGTTCTCCAATTACCGGTAGGCGATAGTGCCTTCTTTCCATTCCCCAACAGGCGGGCGGCCAACGCCGGGCCAGGTAGAGGGATGGCGCCATGGCAGTCGTCGGTGGGAGAGCCACGGCTCACGGAGGGCCGGCGCCCCGCTCCCGGCATACGGAGTGCCTTGCTTGCGATCAGGCCCTATAGTTTTGGCCTGTCCAGTTTGGGCTTGATCCAATCAGGCCAGTTTGTTAGCTAATGCGATACTGGTTGGAATTAATTGAGTCTTGCAATGTGCATTAGATTTGAGGCAATTTATTCCATATGCTGCTGATGGTAACACAATTTTATGTTATGATCGATCGTGAGAATATATTGAACTATGCTCAATTATATGATATATTTGCTAGGGTATACTTATGTGCATAAGTAACATGAGATATCGTGCATGTCAAATATGAATTGCCTCAAGTCGATTTTTTTTTTAATTTTTGAATATCCAAGTCGGAAATTCTGGGCCCGCCACTTGCTGTGAGCCATTTGTAGGCTTTATGTGCCTCACTGTATGTTTCATGTTGTTGCTATGTCATATGGAACTAGCTGCTGGATCTATGCATGGCTTGGAGGTTGGTTACCATTTTTATCTGCTTGTCAGAGAATAGGAATGTTATAAGACAACAAGTAAAAACACGACTGAAATTAAGAATAGCTAAATGCATAATGCATCAAACAAAGCAGATAACTTTGATTTTCTATCATTTTCTATCACTTTGGTTGGAGCGGCAAAACGCACCGGACAAAGATCAAGGCAGACTACAATCCATTTTGACGATGAGCTGATGACTAAAGCACACTGGTAGAAAAGTTCTAGCAATAAATCAAATCATTCAGCAATCAACATAAGTACCTTAGATGCTTTAAGAGATAACAGAAATAAAAAACATGTATTTGTTGTACATTTTTATATATTTGAAGCATCTATACAGTTCATGGTACATCACATACCATCAGCAACCTAGTATTTACGCAACATAGCTTTGTAACAAAGATGTATATAGGGAAAACTAACCTTGAAATTAGGAGGAGCCGTGCAATCAACAACAGTTTTGTTCATACAAATAAAAGTAAAAGGAGATAAAAGCAATATGGACTGCATCAATCATCTCTTTAGATTGTAGCACTACCAGTAGTTCATAAGGTTGCATCAAAATCCTTTTATTCATATTGAAGCTACTTCACTGATGTAACTTGGATAGTCCAGTGAGAAGAAAGGTGTCGCAGGTCTCGCTGTTGTCCTGCTCTTCCGTGTGCACTGGTTGTGTGTTCCAGGATAATCACCGACGGGTGTGTCAGAGAGCCGGAGAGGAGGCGAGTGGGGTTCTCGCACCTGCAGGATTAGGCGTCATAGGGAGGGTCTCATGCGGCGCAACATCTGTGCACCCTGTGAAGGGATGGTGTGGGATCCGGCCAAGGAGGTGTGGCGCAGGGCACTCTGCGGGCAGCGCGGTGATGAGGAAGGAAGGCGCGGTATCACGAGGACGAAGGTACGGGGCAGGAGTGGCGAGGGAGGGATGTGCAGCGTAGCGATATGGAGGTGCAGGGCAGGCGCCGGCGTGCGGGACAGAGGACGCCGGCGGAGGAGCGGGGAGCGTGGGGGCAGCCGTGCGGGAGGGAGGGTGCCGGCGGAGGAGCGGGCGCGCGCAGGAGAAGGCATAGCGGAGGCGGCTGGGGAGCGTGTCGCGAAGCGGAGATGCGGAAGGCAAGCGATGGAGTGCGGGTGTGAGACGCAGTTTGAGGCTCAGAGAAGATGGCGGCAGCAGGCGGGCGGGGATGGCACCCCCGAGGCGGTTGTTGCCGAGGTCGGGCGTGTGCAGATCTGGTAGGACGGCGAGCGGTCAGGGGCTCGGGGCATGGGCCCGATGAGCTGGTTGCTGGAGAAGAGAGGAGGTGGTAGAGGCGGCGGAGGATGTCGGCGAATGGTCTCGGAGATGCGGCTGTGGTGGGGGTGTGGCCGTGTGGGTGGCGCGGGGGAGCGGAGGCGGACGAAACGGAAAGTGAACTCCCTGCAAACTTTAAGTAGTAGAGATTTATATTTCATCCATCCAGACCTCGATTCCATTGATTCTTCTTCCTAAATTTATCTAAAATCAATATCCACCATCCAAATTGACTTAATGATTTTAAGGGTTCTAGGGCCCGTCTACCGGCTAGTGTCCCATTCGACACCATAGTTGTGGACCATTGACACCAGCGATCCAGCATGAAGATCTGCTCTCGAGCATTGTCCGATGGACTACCGTCGTCGAATGCTGCATTGGGATATTTATGTGTGGCTCTAAATGTTGCGCTTCCTTATGTATTAGTTATGACATGTACATGCTTCTAAGGAGAATATATTGATACAATATACGTTTATCCAACAACATCCATTTGCTTCACTGTACAAAGCTTGGGGGCTAGGGCACACGATGTCTTCCTAGGATAGCAGGGAGGTCGAGGGGACATAAGTTTATATCTACTAGCCGCAAATATAATGCAATCCTAATGATGGGTAAGGCTAGCTTTCTCGGTTGTGACACCTTGCCCGCTAATTACTAAAATGGTTTCATAAATATGTGTTTATGTTGTAGGATTCGCAAGGTTTTTATTGTATTCTAGCAGTGGAGTTTACCAAAAACACTCTTCAAATATCAGGAAATAAATATAATTTTTTATCTATCTTTTGAACATACAAAGTTTCTTATAAGATCACATTCCCCATCAAATTCTTTCTGCCATAGTCCAAAGAAGGAACAAGTTTCTGTAAGAGTCAAACTGTGTGAACAAAGTCATCAAAAATATAATCTCTTTTCTATCTCTAACAATATTTCAAAATTTTGTAATGTAACCAGATGACGGAGGAATTGTTAATGGATGAGCGATGGACTGATATGGGGACGCTTGAGTAGACAGCTCAGGGGAACACCCATGATCAAGATTTTCAGGAAGAGTCAATGGGATGTTGCAGTTCATCCTAGCTTCTCGTTGCTGCCTAAGAAATCGAACAACCCATCGACAGATTGCTCTATATCACCTCGCACTGATGTAATGGTTGACAAATCGATGATTTTAGAGGTGTTTGGTTTTCATTGGTTCTTATAATGTTGATAGCTTGATATGTATATAGACATCATTTGTTTATAATAGTGAATTTGTACGCTCAGCCAACCAAATCTTTTTAGTTGCTTTATGTCTAATTTATTGCGCATAACATATTTAACTCTTGTGGCAACGCATAGGTACTCCGCTATATATGCTAGTGAAGACTGTATACAGCTAGTGAAGCGCTTAAGATCCGATATCCCGTTGTTTAAAACAATGATCGCATTCGCGTGCAGATAACCACCAGCAGTCAACGGATAAAAGTGAGACCGCGCGAACGTCGCCATCGCCACGCCGAGCAGCCGAACACTCTGACTGTTCCGCAGAACCATGGCGGCCTTGGCGACGCCGCTGCGCCACCTCCTCCCGGCGGGGGCGGCGCCATCCAGATCCCCGGACCCCGCCATGCCGCCCCCGACTATGCACCGGCACCGCGCTCTCTCGCCCAGCCGTGGCCGCCGCCTACGCTCGAGACTCTCCGCGTCGGCGTCGGCCGGGCCGGCGGGCGGGCGGCCGACGGTGCTGGTGACGGAGAAGCTGGGCCCCGCGGGGCTGGACCTGCTGCGCGCGTTCGCGAACGTGGACTGCGCCTACGAGCTCACGGCGGAGGAGCTGCGCGCCAAGGTGTCGCTGGTGGACGCGCTGGTGGTGCGCAGCAGCACGCGCGTGACGCGCGACGTCTTCGAGGCTGCGCGCGGCAGGCTCCGCGTCGTTGGCCGCGCCGGCGTCGGCATCGACAACGTCGACCTCCAGGCCGCCACCGAGGCCGGCTGCCTCGTCGTCAACGCGCCCACCGCCAACACCGTCGCCGCCGCCGAGCACGCCGTCGCGCTGCTCGCCGCCATGGCGCGCAATGTCGCGCAGGCCGACGCCTCGCTCAAGGCCGGTACGCCCCCCGCTTGCTTGCTCCTGCTCTTGCTCCCAACCAATGTGTGTGCTGCGCACGCACGATGAGTCGATAACACGACGATGCTGTTCCCGTTTCCCAGCCACACGTTAGTTTACGCGGATAGATAAGGTACTCCTGCTGCAGTACGTACTGCTGCTAATAATGTGCACGTACTGCTAGCTGGGGAGATGTAGTTCATGCATGGTGCACGTTGCTTGCTATTGCTAGTGAGAATGTGAGACCAGTTCGTTTCAGTTGACACGCACCATACACATGCTTGTCGAGTTGTTGTTAGGACACCCAGTGACAGGGCGCGTCTGCATGGCGTTTATACAGTTGTGCACTTTCAATGCTCTCAAAGGTTAGGTTGTAAACGATGCTGGCGTGATGTTCGTTTTAGGGGGGAAATTATGTTATGTAGGCGCCAACGGCATGATGGAGGGGGGAATACGTTTTGGCACCATGATCACAACGCCAATTCATAATACGTGGATTGTGTTTGGTTAAACAGCAAAGCAGTGCACACTGATAGGTGATTGCGGCAGACATACAACATCAAGTGTCGGTTTTTTTTATGATATCAAATTACCAATGCCATTGTACTTGACATGTAAACGTGATTGTCTGCTGACATTAAGGAGTTGCAGAAGCTTTAAGCATTCAGATTTCTGAAGCACGTTTCTTTGCTGTTGGATTCTGCTATCCTCGTTTCAATAGACTGAAATTCCTTCTTGCAACAAAGAAATCCATTTCTTTCAACAGTTCCTGTTAATAACCAACAATCTTTTTTATCTATCAGTAGATGTCTTAAACTTTTATAACTTGAGATTTTATACTGTATTCTTGTAGCACTGAATAATAACACTACTCTTTATTGCCAATATTTAAGCAGCAGTGTTGGTACATCATTTTGAGATATAAAAACCACAGTTATTATTAACTAGCAGATTACAGGCATATCATTCCACCAATAGGTTCTTATTTAAGACTAAAATAGCCACTGCGAACTTAAATTCTTCTTCTTAATGAAAATAGGTACACAACTCTCCTGCATATCAGTAAGTATTTTTTTAAGCTACTGAACGGGTCAGATTTCACCTACACACAGTTCAGTTGCTGATCTAAGTCAGTATTGCAATTCACTTTACATAATTCAGGCAAATGGCAACGGAGCAAATATGTTGGTGTTACTTTGGTGGGGAAGACACTAGCTATTATTGGCTTTGGAAAGGTTGGCTCAGAAGTAGCTCGACGTGCAAAAGGACTTGGGATGGATACCATTGCTTATGACCCATATGCTCCTGTTGATAGAGCCCGGGCAATCGGCGTAGACCTCGTATCATTTGATGAGGCCATCTCCACAGCAGACTTCATATCACTGCATATGCCTCTAACTCCATCGACGGCAAAGCTTTTCGACGATGAAACTTTCGCAAAGATGAAAAAGGGTGTTAGAATCATCAATGTCGCACGGGGTGGAGCTGTTGATGAAGAAGCATTGTTGAGAGCCCTTGACAATGGAACAGTTGCCCAGGTAATGCTTTTCATCATGGCCACTCATGGCCCATCCAAATGTTGACAGTGCTTGCTGCTGCTACCTGTTATACCTGCTATATATGCAAATTCTGATATGCATCTTATATCTATTCACTGTGCAATTGTTTGTCAGAAAAAAAGAGGGAGATATTTTAGCCTTTTTTTTTTTTTTTGCTGATTGCATTGTGGTGTGAGTCAGGCCGCACTTGATGTATTCACTGAGGAGCCACCGCCGAAGGACAGCAGGTTAGTGCAGCATGAGAATGTCACTGTCACACCACACCTTGGAGCAAGCACAACAGAAGCGCAGGTTTGCTGATCTTTTTCCTAGCAAACTTTATTAGTACCTCACCATATCATTACTAGCTTTACTCTATACTGAAACTCTGCAGGAAGGTGTAGCCTTTGAAATCGCAGAGGCTGTTATCGGTGCACTGAGAGGAGATCTAGCTGCCACGGCGGTGAATGCCCCAATGGTTCCTACTGAGGTAGAAGAAACTCTACAATGCCATTTCAGCATTAGTTCTGCAATCCGCTTGTCTGCGCCTAAACTGCAGTACCTCTGTTCTTCCCCACAGGCCTTATCAGAGTTGTCTCCATACATTGTCCTCGCTGAGAAGCTGGGCCGGCTCGTCGTGCAACTCGTAGCTGGTGGCAACGGGGTTAAGGGCGTCAAGGTTGTCTACTCATCGGCTAGGGACCCCGACGACCTGGACACGAGAATTCTTCGCGCCATGGTCACCAAAGGCATCGTGGAACCCATCTCAAGCTCGTTCGTCAACATCGTCAACGCGGACTACGTTGCCAAGCAGAGAGGCCTGAGGATTACCGAGGAGAGGGTCCTCCTCGACGGCTCGCCGGAGATCCCCCTAGACTCCATCCAGGTGCACCTCGCCAACGTGGAGTCCAAGTTCACCGGCGCCCTGTCCGACGCCGGCGACATCAGGGTGGAGGGCAAGGTCAAGGGCGGCGCGCCCTACCTCACGCTCGTGGGGTCCTTCGGCGTCGACGTCAGCCTCGAGGGCAACCTGATACTGTGCCGCCAGGTCGACCAGCCGGGCATCATTGGGAGAGTGGGGTCGATCTTGGGGAAGATGAACTTGAATGTGAGCTTCATGAGCGTCGGGAGGACCGCGCCGGGGAAGCAGGCGATCATGGCCATCGGCGTCGACGAGGAGCCTGAGAAGGAGGCGCTCAGGTCCATCGGTGACATAGCGTCCGTCGAGGAGTTTGTGTTTCTGAAGCTTTAGCCTTTACAGAGGGAGGAGGTCGGTACATACTACATAGTAGCATTTTGGGGGGTGCTGTAGAATCACATTCTTTTGTGCATGGACATATATATGCCACTCACAGAGATAGTATATCAAATCAAATCAACGGGTACATGCACAGAATGCAGTTTTTCTTCGGCGCCGCTGTCTTATTGTCATCTGAAATACTACTACTGTATCTCGCTATCTTCCGGTTTCTGAAGACATATGTGGCTCTGTTTGTTGTGACACTGCTGTGCCCCCTCACAAGGAGGCGTGCAGGGCTGCTGTATCCGAAAAACCGTTCCAGCTTTCTGAACCACTTGGTCTACAATCCTGGAGCTGAAATGCCAGTGTTTATGCATGCATGACCTGATAGGCTGACCTATATGATTGAAACCTAATGTCTATTTCTCTCGATATGCAATGTAGCTATATCTTCTTAAATTCCCACTAAGTTGTATGCCATGGCACTATCCACTAAGACCTTAATTTATACTCCCTCCGTCCCAGAAAACAAATCGTTTTGGGTTTGTTCTAAGTCAAACTTCGTAAAGTTTGACCAAATTTATAAAGAAATATATTGTTATTTACAAAACCAAATTGATACCTAATGAAAATATATGTGACAAGAAATCTAACAATACTCATTTGGTACTATAAATATTTACACTTTTTCGTATAAATTCGGTCAAACTTTAAAAAATTTGACTTAGGACAAACCTAGAACGACTTGTTTTCTGGGACAGAGGAAGTATCTTTCATTGATTTTTTGTGACTCCATGCATGCTAAGGTTTTATATGGCATACGCATGTGTAATATTATTTTTTGTTGTCAAACAAACTTCACGCTAACAATACACAACTCATATCCTATGGGATACCGTCTGCATTTTCGTACAATCATCTTCATAACCTTTCAATTGATTTTTCAAAAACTGCCTATAATACATACGTGCATGCAACGACTACCGAAATGTATAAATCTAAAAATGTCTTAATTTATATCTTTCATTGATTTTTTAGGTCCATGCATACTAAACTTTCATATGGCATACACATGTGTAATATTATTCTTCATTGTCAAACAAGCTTCATGTTTCTTTTTTATCATCATATCCAATCTGCTAACGCATACACAACTCATATCCTATTTGATGTCATCTACATTTTTCGTATAATCATCTTCATAACCCTTCAATTGATTCTCCAAAATATGCCCATAACACATACATGTATGCAATGGCTATTGGATTGTATGAACCAGAAGTTTGCATAACTATAATGGACAAATGTACAAATCGATGTCACTAAGCAGCAACCACAAAGAATAATGCTATAAATAATTTATATATCAAAGAAGAAAAATCATACCACCGTGTCATCATCGGTCAAAAAGGATCGAACGACAAAAAAATATATTATTTACCTACTACACATATAATTTATATACTTAATGTAATAAATCTCGACTTTCAATATACTTGTTAGTTTGTTTTTTTAATTAATCATAGAATGCTCATTTGGAATTTAAATTCCCACGGCAACGTGCGGATATAGTACTCTGGCTAATAGCCTAGTACTATACATAATCATGACACAGGTACCCCCAAGCTAGCTACTAAGCTTTCCGCAGTGGGAACTAAAAACGCGACCCTATATTGGATGCCGTCACTTTGTAGGGTGACTGAACCGCTGCAGCGGGTACTAGAAAGCTCACCCATTCGTCGAGTGAGAAATTTAGAATTTTGCCATTATAAAAGTTGGGCTTCGCCCTTTTGCCATTCTGCAAAATGGCTTCGCCAGAATGCCATTATCAAACACCGCGTACACGCTAGAATGCCTTTCTGCAATTTCTTCAAATGAAAAACGGATTCAGAGTATGTTCTGACCAACGTACCCCTCAATCCTCCCTCGCTCTTTCTCCCTCCTCGGCCGCATGTATGCCGCCGCCCACAGCACACCCGCCGCCCACTGCCCTCGCCTCGACGCCGCCGCACGCAGCCTCTCTCCGCTCCGCCGCCCCCAGCCGAACTGAGCATCCTCTCTCGGTCCAATCTCTATCTCGTTCTTTCTTTTGTCCCAATGCCTGACAGTTGCCGCGTCATTGCCACCGCCAAAGACCTCCACGACGCGAGCGCACCAAAGGGGCATGTCCTGCCCGCCGCCGGCCTCTTGACCTGGAGCTTGCCGATCTCGTACTTGGGCAGCTCCTCCTCGGCGCAGGACATCACCTGCAGACCTGCTCGAGGGGCTCTCCGTCGCGCCGCCGAAACCACCTGCCGCCGGCACCGCCCCGGCCGCCTGCGGGGAGGACGTCCACGCCGCGCAGGTTGGGTCCGAGCACCATAGCACCACGTCGCGCGTGCCGCTATGCGGAGGAGGGGGCGGCCTTGTAGCGCGGCGCCGAGGCGAGCCCCGGGCCTGCGCCGAGGTGAGCTGGCTGCGAGCGGCGGCGTCCAGGCTCTCGGCGGCGGCTGGAGATGTAGAGCAGCGGCGTCGCGGCAGCAGGAGCTTCCTCAAGCTCCAGCCATGGCAGCAGGGCTGAGGTGCGAAGCAGCGGCGGCACAAGCTTTCTCAAGCTCCGACCATGGAGGCCATGGCAGCGGGCCAGAGCGCCCGTGGCGGCCAGGGCAGCGGGCCGGAGCGGCCATGGCGGTTCCACTCCGGCCGACGGGATGGAGTGCTGCGGCGGAAACCTCGATGAGGAAAGAATGGAAGAAGACTCGAGCAGGGGCAAAAGGGTCACAGTATGTCCCCAAATATTACTCATTCCATTTTTCGATTTAGAAAACACCCGAAATGCATTCTAGCGTGCGTGCTGCGTTTGATAATGGCATTTTGGTGAAACCCTTTTGCAGAGTGGCAAACGGCCGAAGCCCACGTTTCATAATGGCACAATTCCAAATTTCTCTTCGTCGAGTAAAGCTCTCTCTCACCTCATATCCAGCGCTGGTACGGTAGAGCGCCGTATTCTCACTCCTTGCCATCGGCACCAACGTCCCCTCCTTTGCGCGCTTGACCACGGTGGCCGTCACGAGGACAATTCGAAGGACCGGCGGAGGAGGAGGCGCTCGGAGCGGATCTGGCATCCCTCATGGCCGGCGGCGTCGAAGGGAGATCTGGTAGGGGAAAGGAGGACACCGATGCCGGAGTTGGAGAGGAAATCGGGTCGGCGACGACGGGCTCGCGCTGACCGAAGGATGAGGAGGCCTCGGCGGCATCCAGCGCGTGGTGGACTCGTCGCGGAGGAGGTGATCGACGCCGACGGGGCCGGCGAACCGGCGGAGAGGCAGCCACAGCGCGCGCACCTCCTCCATGGTCGTCAGTGGCTGGATCCGCGGTGAGGAGTCCGCTCGCGCCTCCTCCACGGGCGCCGGCGGCGGGATGCATGGATCAAGGGCGTCGGTGCCTCTTCCATGAGCGGCGAGGAGGGCCTGCGTGGCTCCCTCCGACCAGGACGATGAGGAGGGTCGGCGCCATGGCCGTGGCCGTGGCTCTCGGCTGCGGCGGACGATGGGGTGGGCCGGCGCCATGGCAAGCGCAGCAGTGGAAAGGCAGAGAAGGAAGAAGCCGCGGTGCGTTGTGGCCTGTGTTGGTTGAATCGGGAAAAGGAAAAAATAATAAAAAATACGGTAGTTGGTATAGGGTAGAGATGATTGCGGAAGATTGTTGTATAGGGCAAAGAATCTCGCTGAGCAGGACAGAATATTTTAAAGTAGAATAAGTGCGGATAGCATATAATAACAGTATTTGGATTTGCAGTTTGTTTTAAACACGACGCACGAGTTCCGCCTCTAAAGACTGAAGTTTAGGACTGCGCGTTTGGGAGGGACGCGAAATTCCGTTCACTGAAGCTGACACAGCTTTATTTCCGGTGCAGCATCAGACTTTTGAGCACGTTTTCCGGTCCCCCAATCAAGCAGCCTGAAACATGCGACCAAACCACTTCATCGTCAAGATCAAGCTCTGTTTGGGTGAACCACACGCTGCTAGTCTACTGTATAGTGTGGTTCCCTACAGTCGTCAAGACCCTCGTGTATATATATATATATGTCCCTACACCTGCCGACTGGTTCCCAACAGTTGCTTCGCAGAGCAAGGCAAGGCCATCAGCTGCAGCTCGCTCTCCCACCGTGTGCCACTTGCTCCCTTTGCCCGATTAGTCAGCAGCGGTCCAGCGGATGAGATGGTCCATCGATGATCGATCACCCCACACCCCCATTCCATTCCCATGCTATCGGCCACGCCCTGCCTAGTCTCGCCGCCGCCGATCTCAAGGCTCCACCGGGCCGGCGCGTCGCCGTCCTTTCAGTACCGCAGCGTTGGGGCTGAGGGAAAGAAAGCTGGGGCCGAGGACGATGCGCTGGACACCCAACGGGTGAGTGCTGCGCACACTAGCTAGCTCACCGGACGGATAGATAAAAGCTAGCCGCGCCGACGGCGACGTCGTGGGACGCGGATGGGCGAGTGGAAGAGAAATCCGGGCGGCCGGGCGGCCTCGGTGCCACAGGAGTGCACGCAACTTGCTCCTCTGACTCACTAGGGCTAGCGATCGACCCCTCCGTCTCTCTCCCTGTAGCTGCGAGTGACTGCTACTCCCTGTACCAGTATTATCGTCACCCGTCTCGACTCCCAAGCTAGCTTCAGAGCCGCTGTGCAACTGCATGCACTCAGCTCGTTCAGTCTACTTCATCGGACCGTTGTTGTGAGGTTTTCGGAGGCTGTACATGACGATTGCAAAATTAAATACGGTACTGTTATAGTAATTAGAATAGCGATGGAAAAAGAGAGATGGAGGTGCCCTTTGGTTTCAGCCTGAATGGAAAAAAGGGGGTGTTTTTTGCAGGTCAAGCAGCTGCAGCTACTTCAGCCGTCGTCTGTTCTTCTTGCTTTTAGTAGTAGAAATTAGGACGAGCTGACTTCGTTGATCAAAGAAAGCTAGCTAGCTCAGAAGGCGGCGGCGAGTGCTTGCTGCTTGGCGTGCGGGAGAACCGGAGCTGATCGTTGGTTGTTTCCACGCGGCGAGGAGGAGGAAGAGCTGGCGTGGTGTACTGGATCGGAGCAGCGGTTGTTGCTCGTCGGATGCTAATCACGGCGGCACGCGCGCGCGTTCAGTGGCAGGCACACGACTGACGGCGACGTCCAGCCGCTGCCGGGGAGGTGGGGGTGTTTGGTCCGGGAGAGCTGGAGATGCTTGGCTGAGAGTTTTTATCTCTGATCCGCACTATTTTTTACGATGGATTTGACAGAAACCTGTGCCTTCCTGCTGAAGCTACAGCCACACATGACCACGAAACTTTCGATGAAGAATCGAGGCGACATGCCGACATGTACTAAACGCTCCTCATTTCGTCAACGGCTGTGTTTACCTCCAAACTTTCTCCCAAATTTTATTATGAAAAAAAAGATTCTCCATCACATCAAAAATGCCGACACATGCATAGAGTATTAAACGTAGATGAAATCAAAAAATAATTGTACAGTTTAGATGTACTTTGCGAGACGAATCTTTTGAGCCTAGTTAGACCATGGTAGGACAATATTTACCACAAACAAACGAAAAGTGCTACAGTGCGCTACAGTGTCGGATGTGATGTTTTTGGCCAAATTTTGACAGATTTCGCCTACTTTTCGCCTCTACTTTTTGGATCTAAACACAGCCAACACCGGCAGTGGCGAACTGGCAGTTATTTTGGCCTACCCAATTATGAACGCTATTGATGACGTCCACAGGCAAACATAAACATTTTTTTCATGAAGACAATTTTTTTTTGTTGCGACAACTTTTAATTCGTGCAGTGAAAATGGTCATGTAGTGCCGGGGGTCGCAAGCAAATCTTCTGGAAAATTCTGATCGCGAAGCGTCGGAAAATTATGAGATATATCCGCATCAACGGCGGACGAACAAAACCCAGCCCCTCACCCAACAAATCATCCGAGCCCCAAAATGCGGCGATCACGTGAAGAAAGCTTGACGGCACGGGGAGGTGGGTCCCGCCCGGGACGTTGCCGGCAAAACCAGTCGCCTTCCTTCCCCGTCGAGTTGGCGTTGCCCCGACCCCACTCCCCAGATCCGCTGCGCACAGGATGCCAGTAGATCACGCTGAGGCGATTGGGATTGGTCAAGCGCTTTCAATCGGTTTTATTTTTCGGAGCAGTAAAGCTACGCCCTCCGATCACTTTGCTTTTTCCTAGGTCCAAGTATCACCAGTAATTAAAAGGTTATGTAAAGCTATATTGATTGGTGGATAAGGTTGTTCTTAAGAAAAGATAAGGTTGTTGTTACTAGATTCATAGTGAAACGTAGTACGACCTCCCTTTTCGAATGTTCGGTCATCACCGACTAGTTTCATTTTTGAACTAGAAGTCTAAAATGCATCAAACAAAACTCCGAGAGAGAGACCGTCCTATTTAGAATAGCATATTATTTCAAATATTATTTGGTATCAAAGTGAGTAATTTATTTGGCACACGTATTCTTCGAATACAGAGCCTCCCTAATTAGTTAATGCTCACTAGAAAGGCATATAAGAAATGTTTAGCCAACCTTCTTAACTTTTACCTTATATACAAAAAACATTTTTTACTTAAATAAAGAGTTAGAAACCTATATATGTAACTTATGCTCATGACTTTTTACTGATGAAACTTGACAACTAATGTACAATTACAGTGTGTATGTAACTTGCGCTCATAACTTTATAAATTTTAAACCCAATCTTTTATACATAAACTTCTATAAATAGCTCATCATTTCGAGCATGGCATTTTCCGACACAATATTTGTAACAGGGTTTGATAAGACCTTTTTACGAACACTTAATCATATAAGTCTTTTACTACATAATGTTTTTGAAATAGCTTCACTTCTAACTTATTCTTAAAAGTTTCTAGAAATAAAGTAAATAAAAAGGAAACTAAAGGGATGTAGAGAGTACATGGTTGTTTACTAGAAAGAAAAAGGCCATAAGGGATTATACAACTTAAAAATACTTCAAAAAATGAATCAACCATACATAGTAGTAGTGGTACTAAAGTAACTTTTACAATATTTTAACCGAAGCATCTTATACAAACCTTTTTAGGTAACAAAACTTTTGTGTTGATTCCTTAGGCCTACTTGTACGCAGAAATTTTATATAAATATTGTAAAAAAATTCATAGAAATATAAGAGAGATAAAAAGATCTCATGTTCAAAAGGGATCTTAGCAGTTTCGTTGCAATTCGAAGCAATAAATTGCTTGACACGGCTGAGCCAATGAGAGTCCACGCCCAAAAGCAACATCTTTGAAACGTTTTGTGAGACGTGCTATCTAACTTCATGTGTTGTACTACCATTTTGCTCACTCGCTCTCTCTCTTCAATTGATGCTGCCTCCAATTCTTATAGAAACATTGCTCTAACCAATAACAAAATGGCAACCGAGATGATGCGGATGTTTATCACGAGCAAATTAATTCTAGCCTAGGCAGCCACACAGGACAGCAGTACAGGACGTGCACAACAACCAAGGACCAGCTGTTGCAAAAGGACATGTTCTGTGCCGCTGACGGTCACATGGGGAGCCACCGCACGGGATCACGAGCTTTACGAGATGACGGCATCCGGTTCGTCACCCGCCACCTGCGTCTAATGACGCTTCTGCCCCCGGGGGTGTCGCGAGTCGACGCGTCCACGTCAGGCGTAGTGGTCAAGATTCCCCGAGCCAGACCCACGCTGCCGAGTCGCTCGTTCTTCACGCTAAATTACCAAACTGCCCATCTCTATCCTGTCACAGCAATCCCAATTTCCAAGCCTAAAAGGAAAGCTTTGTCCATTTCCAAAGATTGTTCCTCCTAGGAACTCGGTTGCGGCATAACTGGCTTTTAGCACATCACAGAGTACTCTTTTTTCAATTGCTATTGATGTTATGACGTGTAAGGTTAGATATATAGGGTGTTTGATTTGATGAATCACTCCATTTACATATATAGGGTGGTTCCTTGTGAGTTTATGTTATGAATTTTAATAATTCATCCGGTGTGGTTGATACCAATTACTAGATTGTGAGTGATAAGGCATGATCGTTTGACCCCCACCCCCTATTGCTTTAGATTAATCAAACCAAAAGTGAGAAAAGAGAATGTTGCTCCATCACATTTCTCAAACCAAAGAACCTTACTAAAGCTTGGTTGCACGGGCATGTGAGGTTATTCACCCATGTATATTGATGATCATAAGTCTTGATGACCAAAATTATTTTTTACCAACAAAATCACTAAATTAATTTCAACCATTAATGGAGTGTAGTAACCTTAACCACCTACTGTGATGACATCGACGACATTGCCATTGGAGCAAGATTTTCTACATCATTGACATTGTAGATGATGTAAGATTAGTCATCCTGATTTTAATACTCATGTAAGCATCGTTGATTTTTACGGTGTCTTGTTTTATAATTAATGATACCTAGCGCATGATATATATTTTTTTATATTTGCATAAAACTTTTAAATAAGATAGTTGATCAAACATCTTGTCCAAAATTGAGCTAACACTGCCATACATTAAAGAAATATATGCGGTACTTCATTTCAAGAAATTTACAGATTGCATAGGGATACAACTAGATGACTGTGTGTGCTAAAGATATTTTTTCAAGATTCAACGGTGTTGTTCTTTTAGTGATTGGTAACGTTCCCGCTAACATTGAGATGACAATAGTCATTTTGTTAATGGGATAGACATTAGACTTGATCGTGTATCACTCTGCTTGACCAATCCAAACCGACTTGCCTGAAAAAAAAACCCGAATTGACCCAACCATAGCAACACAATAGGTTGACACGAGTCGTAATTTTGACCTGCAACAATCGGCGAACCAAGCGCAGGTTATGTTTTCTTTACCCAAAAACCACCAAATCACAAAATATCGCGGTCCAACAAGAAAAAACCCTATTCAACGCATCCACAGGGAGGACACGGGCCATCCTGCCCTGACCTAACGTAAGTGCGGATGCAAGCTGTTTTAAAACCCATGGCTCGTGCTTGATCCCACCTAACTTGAAATCTGCCTACTCAGATTGTGGAATGTGCTCGTAGGAGTAGACTGGTAGGATTTGCATACCTGCATTTGTACATGCAAGTTTGAAGTTTATGCGTGTCTGCTTTTGTACTGTGCGTTTTGCTTAAAAAAGACTTATATCACCTCATAGTTTTGAGATAGCGACGAATGAACGCCCTACCAGGCAAAAATATATAAGATTCTGTTAAAATTATCAGTTTCTGTAAATCATTCACGAAGCAAGAACATGATAGACAAGCTCAAGATGCGGCCAAGGAGACATGAGAAACGTGAGAATTGATAGGGTTTTTTCCTATTGACCGGATAAGGCTAAGGAGCAAGACATATTGTATCAATTATCCCATTTTTCTGGGAGATCAATTATCATTTTTCTCTCCTAGCAGAAGTAGACCATAAATCCAATAATAGGAAAAATCAAATAGTGATACACCCAATTTTCAAGAAGGAAAATGATTGCAAGAATTTTTAACATCGTAAACTCTTTCCAGATAATGATAAGCGCGCGAGAGAAACTTGGCGCCGCAACGGCACAGTTCTCTGCAAGCAAGTAGTAGCTGGGAATATTTTGGAGGGTAGTTTGGACATTTGGCATGGTCCCAAGATCTGTTTAGGTGGCGGAGAAAAGTCGGGGTGATTTTGACAGGCCGCGAATCACCAGCTAATTATTGATACGCGGCAGCTAATTTTGTAACGGTGCAGCTGACGGTGTTAGACCCGCAAAGTTAATCTTTGTCTTTTTCAGCTTTGAGGTACTGCAGAGGTTGCCGCGCCTGTTGTGCCCCTGCTAGACAGTTGCTTTCAAATATCTCTAGTTAATTAAGCTCTGCCAGGCTTCTATGCCCATTCTAATCTATGATAAATTTTGACTTACAGAGGATGACCTAATGATAGGATCGTCATTATAATGATGAATGCAGTATCTTGTGGTACGCATAGCAGGAATCTTGGTTTCACACTCCAGCATTATTGCAACGTTACCATATATTACTGACTTTGTGTTGGATGTGCGTCTTCACTCTCATTGCACTGCAGGGCCATTGACATTACCACAGATCATCCTAGCAAGATTAACCAAGAATAGCCACCGGTGCGGTATGATTCTATAGTGAACTGACCCCCAAATAATACAGGTGAAACAAATACTGTAAATCTTTTTTCTCTTTAGATTAGATTTAAAAAAAAATATTTTCTTTCTTTCGTTTAAACTAAAGGAAGAAACACAAAGACAAAGCTCGAAACAGTGCAACTTCTTCACTCCGGTACAGTGGCCGCCGCTCATTAGCGTAGCACGAGACGTGAGGCCCGGGGTGACCGGGAGATTTGCCTCACCGTTTCGCCGCGGCCGTCTAATCCAGCCTCACCGTCAGCGTCAGATGGATGGATTAGCAAGCAGCCCGCGGGGCCCCACATCGATTCATCCCCGCGAAAGGCCAACACGGCCCGGCCCAGCACGTCCGAACGCAGAAGAATCGCAGATATCTTCCCCCGCGCCCTCGTGTGCGGGGCCCACCTATCACATGCACAAAATCGACCCGCGGGGCCCACGCACCACGCAGAAATATTATTTAATCCCATTTCGCTTGGTTTCCAGCCACCCACGTGTTCCTCCCCGCCACGTCACCGTCCCGCACCTACTACTACATGTACTCGCGCCCCCATCACCACCATGCGCTGCCTGCCTCCCTGCCTCCCTCCCACCACCACCACAAGAACCGCGTCACCAACACCGCTGCCATTGACGCGCCGAGCCGGGAGGTGTGGTGGTGGTGGCCTGGCCTCCTGCGGACCTCGTCTGTCGGCAGCTTAGCTAGATATGGAGCTGCACAAGTACTGGGGCGTGGGGGGCCGGCGGTGCGGCAGCTGCGAGGCGGCGCCGGCGGCGGTGCACTGCCGCGCGTGCCCGACCGGGGCAGCGTTCCTCTGCACGGCGTGCGACGCGCGCCCGGCGCACGCGCGGCTGGGCCACGAGCGCGTGTGGATGTGCGAGGTCTGCGAGCTCGCCCCCGCCGCCGTCACCTGCAAGGCCGACGCCGCCGTGCTCTGCGCCGCCTGCGACGCCGACATCCACGACGCCAACCCGCTGGCGCGCCGCCACACGCGCGTCCCCGTCGCGCCCGTCGGATCCGCGGCCGCCGCTGCCGCCGTCGAGGCCATGCTGTTCGGGACCGGCGAGCCGGCCGCCGCCGCGTCCGAGGCCGAGGACCACGGCGCGGCGGCCGAGCAGCATGGGCAGCACCACCACCACCACCACCACCACGGGGTCGCCCACGCCCACGCCCACGCCCACGCGCTGAACCTGAACGTCGAGGCCAAGGACATGAAGCTGGACTACCTCTTCTCTGACCTGGACCCCTACCTCAGCGTCGAGATCCCGCGCTTCCAGCACGCCGACAGCGTCGTCCCCAACGGCGCCGGCGCCGCCGTCGAGCTCGACTTCACGTGCGGCTTCGGCGTCAAGCCCTCCTCCTACAGCTCCTACACGGCCAACTCCCTCCCCCATAGCGTAAGCTCCCTTCTTGCCGTGCCGAGCGGCCGAGCCCTTGGAAACTCATGGATCGACGACGTTGTGCTGACGACCGGCCGGTTCCTTTATTTATCCTCCTGCAGGGCTCGTCGTCGGAGGTCGGCGTGGTGCCAGAGGCCTTCTGCGGCGGTGGCGCCGGCAGCTTCGAGCTCGACTTCACGAGGCCCAATAAGCCTCAAGCCGCCTACATGCCGTACACCGCGACTCCTCAGAGCCACAGCGTACGAGACCCTCTCTCTCCCCAAACCAATCAAAAGCTATCTCCCACCTTTCGGGCGCACGCACACGCGTGCTCCACATATATATATATAACTGTCATAACGAGTCGATCGTTACTGATCTGCTGCCTATGTGAACTCGATCCGTTCCCGTGTGCAGCAGGTGCCCTCCATGGAGGCTCATGAGGCAGCGGCGGAGCGGGGAGACGGCCTGGCGGCGGCGAGGCCGGTGCCGTTGGTGGGGGAGAGCAGGGAGGCGCGGCTGATGCGCTACAGGGAGAAGAGGAAGAATAGGCGGTTCGAGAAGACCATCCGCTACGCGTCCCGCAAGGCCTACGCCGAGACGCGGCCGCGGATCAAGGGGCGCTTCGCCAAGCGCACCGACGGCGACGCCGACGCCGATGGCGACGACGCCGAGGCCGAGGTCGCCGTGCCGACGTCGTCGTACGTGCTTGACTTCGCCTACGGCGTCGTGCCGAGCTTCTGATGATCATGATCTCCGCGCGTGCGTGGCCGGCACCACGTTTGGCACGGCGCGGTGCCGAGACGCGCGGCTTGTACTTGTATCAGTGTATATAGGCCAGGGAGTAGTACTAATCCCATGTACTATCTTTTTGAGCAAGCCTTAATTACGTATGCTAGTGATGTATAATTTGTATACTATACTATCGCTACTAGTAATTAGCAAGTTCTGCTAGAATTTGCCTGCTCAGTTTTTTGAATTTGCAAGAAATTGTAGTAGCCGCTAGCCCGCTACCAAGGAATCACGTCAACCTATATAAGTTGTGAACTTTTGCAAAGCTAATATGCGTGATGATCCTTCTCCTAGCTCAGACTAAGCTAATATGCTTTTATCGACTAAGCTGTCTGCAAATATTTGGCGCGCAATCGAGGGTGTATTGTCCTAAAATCTTTCTCGAAGTAGATAGGCATCTGCATTATTTCCATTTTTATAGTTTGGAGCAAAGGGATTACATTGGCATAATGTTGCCTATGAATTTGCATGGTTTTTATTCGGCACTGTATTGACGTTGCTTAAGTACGATAAACCCTTATATTGCAAGTTTATAGTATCATCCATCATCTAAGATAGAGGAAAGCGGTCATGGAGGTTGGCGAGCGGCAGGCAGGACGTCAAGGGCATTGCCCGTCGCGGTGGTGGAGGACCACGATGGAGATGGGGCAATCTTTGTTTCATTAGTGTTGGGCGACATGCCAGCAGAAGCCAGTGCTGGAGGCAGTAGGAACACCGCCGGAGCGGAGGCGCAGGCACTTAGGGCGTGATTGGTACCCCGGCCCAGCCCTCGGCCAGGCCCCGTGGGTGCAGGCTACTCAAGTTTGGTAGGCTGGACGGCCTTGGGAGCCAGGCCCAACTCATGCGACTAGCCTCCCGCAGCCAGGCCCAACGGAAACGTGGGATTTGGGCTTCACTATCGAGCCTGGCTGAGCCGACGCACCCTCACGCGGACCGTATATAATACGCGCGTGCACCCTGGCTGCCCTAGGGTTACCTCCTCATCCCCATCTGCGCAGCAGCAGCTCTTTCCTCTCACCGCTCTCACCCACAGTTCCTCTGAGCTCTCCCTGTCGTCGAACTCGTCCGTCGGTGCCGGTACTCTCCGGTGCCCTTGGAACGGTATATCTGGTCACCCTAACCCCTATCTCTCCTTTCTCTTGCACATTGTGCTTTCATTTTGACCTCGATTTGCGATTTGGTACTCATTCCTTGTACTTTTCTAGAACTGTGTGTTCGTTATAAGCATTTGTTCGTTGTGGAACGGTAGATCTGGGCATTCGTGGCTCCTATTAGCCTTATCTGGGCATTTGTGGATCTGAGCAAAGTACCATGGTCGATGATGTCTAGCTTGTGTCGTAGGAGGAGCATCCTTGTGATGTGGCAACCACGGCACAACCATAGATGAACGCGAATCTGTGCATCTTTTTGGAGCTAACAAACCATGTTTAGTACTGTTTAACCAAACATGTGTCCTTCATTGCTATGCTAGAAATGGATTTCGCTACTAGGCGTCGTCGAGCTGCAGCTTTTGTCGTTGCTGTTGCTGCCTGGTTCTTTGTTTGGTTTCGCCGGCGCTGTCAAGATGCCCAATCTGTCACATATGGCCCCATGGTTCAGAGGGACATGGAAAGAATTGCCAATCTAAGGTTCATCTATGAATCAGACGACACCCACTGTGTTAACTTGCTGAGAATGAAAAGAGCTCCTTTCTTTCAACTCTGTGACTTGTTCCGCACAAGAACACTACTTAGGGATAGTATCCATAGCACAATTGAAGAACAAGTTGCAATGTTTCTACATGTCGTTGGTCACAACCAACGTTTTAGGGTGATTAGCCTATCCTTTAGGAGGTCTGTTGAGACCATCAGCAGGTACTTTCAAGAAGTCCTCTATGCTGTTGGTGAGCTGCGCAATGAGATGATAGTCCCTCCTGCTACCAATGTCCATCCTAGAATCCTAAACAGCAGAAGATGGTACCCATACTTTAAGGTTAGCAACAGTCTTATTGTAAGTACGTCATACTAATGGACTCCAAGAACCTTGTGTTGACATGTCTGTTGTTTGTGACCTAGGACTGCATAGGTGCCATTGATGGCACACATGTTCTTGCCAGAGTTCCTTTGAAGATGCAGCCTGCCTTTAGGGGTAGAAAGGGCACTACCACACAGAATGTGCTTGCTGCAGTGGACTTTGATCTAAGGTTTACATATGTACTTGCTGGATGGGAGGGGTCAGCACATGATGCACTCATCTTATCAGATGCTCTTGAGAGGAATGATGGCTTAAGTGTCCCTCCAGGTACCTAGAAGTAATTCTGTAGCATGTCCAGCACTGCTTGGTAGTTGCGGCTTCTAATTTTGCTTTATACGGTCTCTCTTTTGTTTGTTAGGCAAATTCTATCTTGTGGATGCTGGGTATGCTGTGAGGCCTGGATTTCTTCCACCTTACCGTGCTACAAGATACCATCTTAGGGAATTTGGGAGTAACAGGCCGAGGGATCAAAGGGAACTTTTCAACCTAAGGCATTCCTCTCTTAGGGTGACAGTAGAAAGGGCTTTTGGTGCACTTAAAAACAGATTCAAGATCTTGTATAACAAGCCATTCCATCCTTACAAAACTCAAGTAAAGCTGGTCCTTGCCTGTTGTATCCTACATAACTGGATACTCAGGCATGGTGTTGATGAGCATATACCATCTGAGGAAACTTGGGCTCCTAATATCAATGATGAGTCAGCTCCCAATGATGTTATCCCTGACAATGGGGCTTGGTCCTAGCAGAGGGACACATGGGCTGCACAAATGTGGCAGAATAGGGGTTCTGGTAGGGTGTAGACTTCCTATTTATGTACTCATGGTTCTGTACTCCAATGAATTTGCACTTTGATGATTAAGTTATGTACTACTGAGACTATGGTACTTTGCAATGATGATTAAGCTATGTACTGATGGTACTATTTGATGTTTCTTTGCTATGTTTCAACCTTTTCCTTGGAAATTGTTGTGTACTGGTTTTCATGCATGCATATGTATTGTGTCTAGTAGGCTATGGCTAACCTAGGTGGTGATGGACCCCATGATGTGGTTGAGATCCCAGAGGCTGGGAATGGGGCTCAAGGTGGCAATGGGAATGGGGCACAAAGTGGCAATGTGAGGCAGGCCATGCGTTGGACATCAGTGATGTCTGGGTTTGTGCTTAGGCGCTTTGTTGACCTGGTGGGACAAGGTGTGAAGACAGATAAGGGCTTTAAGGAAGTCCATGTCAACTCTGTTGCTAGGCAACTTACTGAGTTTGCTGGACAGGAAATCACTGGCACACAGGTCTACAACCATCTGCGCAAATGGCGACAGAGATGGATTAAAGTGTGTAAGCTTAAGGACCTTAGTGGTGCCTTGTGGGATGATGAGAACTACATGATTGTCCTTGATGATGAGCACCTACTGGGTCACACTAAGGTTAGCACCTGTAGCCACTTATACCTTTTCTCTACACATAACTTTATCCACTGTAGAGCCCATAACTTGACATTTGACTGAGTTTTCTTGATTATACCTTTTCTCTTCTGGCAATAGGATCACCCTAAGGACGCTGAGTTCCTCAATACCCTAATTGAGAACTACATGCCTATGCAAATCATCTTTGGGAGTGGGCAGGCCACTGGCAAGTTTGCTATGGGATCTAATGAGCCTTTGGGAGTTCCAACTGACCCCAACCAGGTTGAGCATGAGAACCACAAAGAACACATCAACCTCACTAAAGAGTTCAACCACACAACAACCACTGAAGATGGTGCCAAGTCTGTTGGTGGCCCAAAACTGGTGACAGATCCAAGGAGGAGGGAAGTAGCCATGGAAAGAGAAAGAGGGTTAGTGAAGAGGAAGCAGCAGCCATGAAAGGGATGATAGAGGCTGTGAAAGAAGTTGCAGCTGCCTTCACTACACCAGTGCACAATGAGGTTCCTCCAGGCCTGTACGACGCTGTCATGCTCACTGCAGGGTTTACTGAGGAGGCACTGATGTTTGCTCTGCAGCATCTCCTGGACAACAAGGCACAAGGTCTGTGCTTTGTCCAGATGACTGAACCACACAGGATCCTTTGGCTCAGGACTTTCCTAGCCAAGCACTACTCTGATTAGTTTGGTCATGGTGGAAGCCCTCTAACATCACAACTCTTTTTGGTGGCTGTGAGTCATGTGAAGTGGGTGGTTTGGACCCTGATTCTGTCTTCTGACCTATGCTGTGTAGCTGTTAACTGTTGACAGCCAAGATGATTGTGCATATACTTGCATAGATCAATCTAACTACACCAAGAACTCTTAACATGGGTGTACTATTTTTGTATAGCATAGGTTGACAGTTATGATGGTGATGTGTGGGTTGCACCTGACTCTGTTGAGCACATGCTTGTCTATGCATGCAGACTAAATTTAATGCAGACTTGATATTTTAGTTTCATGCTTGTCTATGCATGCAGACTAAATTTAATGCAGACTTCATCTTAATGCAGACTTGATATTTTAGTTTTATGCTTGTCTTTGTTTCTGTAACTGGCATATTGTTCTTACATGCCTCTATGTCATTCTAAGGTTGAATGCCTTGCTATGTTGTCTTCCGAGGAAGAAAACCAGGGATATATTCGGACTGGTCTGCTTGCCATGAACAAGTGACTGGCTATTCGAATTCTTGCTACAAGCGATTTGACGATCAAGATGAAGCTGTCCTAGCATACAGTCAATTCTGTAGAAGTTCGGGCACACAGCAAGAGGAAGACAAGCGGTGCATTGCCAAAAAAGAAAAAGGCAGAGCAATGGCGTGTAGGGATGCAATAATAATAGGCCAATTTATCATCATTCTGTGCCTCCTATGGAAGATAGCGTGCATGTAATTTAGGGCATTAATTTATTGCATTAACTCATTTAACTTTACTGTGAACATGGAACTCGTAATTTAAATACAGTCAATTTTTCAAGTAAAGTCTGAATACATCAGGAAACTCAACCGGTGCACAGTCAAACTTAGTTGTTTTCAACAAACTGACCAAATCCTGGTGGTAACCATACCAACGTTGGGAGGAGGTTACAACACCACAGTATATGCACTCTACCAATCAAAATCTCGTCCTCCCTCGGCAGCCCCAAAACAGCTGACCCAGTCAACCAAACAAAACCCGAACTTAGCCTGTAAATAGCCAATTCAGTCTACCAATCATGGAGACCTGCAGCTGTGGAGCCTGGCCGAGCTGGGCCTGCATCCACTCCCCAGCCTGGCCCAACTCCCCAAGAGCAACCAATCACACCCTTAGGTGTGGTGTGGAGCAGGGGCAAGCTGAGAGTGTCAAGGTGAGCAATGAAGAAGGCGGCCGTGGAGGTTGGCGGTCTGGCGTTGCTGCGGTGGTGGCGAGCGGCAGACAGGACGGCAAAGGCATCGCCAGTTGCGGTGGAGGACCACAATGGCAAGGAAGGCGATCTTTCTTTCATTAGTGTTGGGCACTTGGACGACATGCCAGCGGAGGCCGACGGCGGAGGTGGTAAGGACGCCGCTGGAGCGGAGGGAGGCACAGGCGCTCAGGTGTCACTATAGCAAAAAGGTATTTTTTTTTCATAGGCCAAAATATATTCGTGAGCCAGCCCACGAATTTAATTGAATATTTTCGTGGGCCGGACATAACCCACGAAAATACAGTTAAATTCGTGGGCCGCGCACAAGGACCGACATTTTCGTGGGTTATTATTTAGGCCGACAAAATTACAGATGTGACGGAAAATTAAAAAAAAACGTATTTTCGTCGGCTTCGGAAACCCACGAAAATATATAAATTTGTGGGTATTTTCTCCGCGGTCCACGAAAATAACATTAATTTCGTGGGCTTCCGACAGGCCCACGAATTTACGGTTGCATTAGGGCAGCCGCCACACTCAGTCCCGCCCGCCCACTCCAAACGCGCCGCAGAGGAAACACCGCCCAGATCCCGCCGCGCCGCCCCTCCCGCCCTTGCCCGGCCACCGCCGCCACCTTCTCCGCACGCCACCCTCTCCCCTGCTCCGCCGACGTCGCCGCACGCCACCGTCTCCCCTGCCCCGCCGCGCGTCCCGTCCTCGGCCCCGCGGGCAGCGCCGCCGCCTCACCGCGCGTCCCGGCCCCTGACTTGGTGGCGCACGCGGTCCGGCCACGTCCCGGCCCCGCGCTGCGCGTCGCCTCCCAGGCCGCCGCAGGCCCGGCCACGCCCCCGGCAACGCGGCTTGTGCCGCCGCCCGGCCACACGCCGCCCCTGCTGGCCCCTATCTCGGTGGCGCACTCGGCCCGGCCACGCCCCGGCCCCGCGCTGCGCCTCCCAGGCCGCCGCCGGCCCGGCCACACCCCGGCCACGCGCCGCCGCCTGCCGGCCCCAGACTCGGTGGCGCGCGCGGCCTCCCCGGCCCCGCGCGGCGCGTCGTCTGGCTAGGCCGCCGAGGTCCCGGCCGCTAGCTGCCTCTTGGCCCCGCGATGCCCAGGTGCTCCCCCGCCGGCGCCGGGCAGTGCCAGCCGCCGCCTCCCGACCCCGTGATGCCCAGCTCCTTCCCCGGCGGCCCAGGTCAGTGCCGGCCGCCGCCTCCCAGCCCCGAGACCAACCTAAACTCCCCGGCGCCACCACGCGAAAGAGAAGGTTAATTCACGTTCTTCGGTCTCTTTTTAGTTATATACAGTGTAGTTAACTTCGTCGGCTTTGCATGTCTAGACTACTTTATGTGTAAATTCGTCGGCCTCATTGACAACCGATGAAAATTGTTAATCAATGGCTGTAGCATGCTTGTCCTTTTGTGATTTGATTATCAGATGCATGTCATTTGTGAATAAATTAATGCTTAATTGCAATTAGTGATTGATGAGTAGGCCTTTGCAATTAGTATTAACTGTTATTCTCGTGGTACATACACATGTTTAGGACTGTGCATGCATATGCTCATGTTTTCACCCGAAATATACAGTGATATGATTAACTACTGTGATGCTTATGTTTTCATACTATATATGCATCATCTTGCTTATGCTTTACTTTTTTGCACTTTTAATTCCAAGTCATTTTGTTTTTGATTATTTTTTTCAAGTTTAGAGCTTAGGATTACTCGTCAAACAGTAGTGAACCATAGGCGTCACCCGTTCGGGAACGAAGAACCTCACATTGAGTTGTGAGGTTCGCCGTTCCAGAATTGTCTACGTATTTTGAACAGCCTGAGAGTGGAGGGGTTGATAGGACATCGGAGAGGCAAGGTCAGCTTCCACCCGAGGTCGAGGAATTCTACCGGCTTCTTGACGCATCAGATGAGAGGCTGCATGACTATACAAAGTCGACACTACTTCAGACTTTGACAAGACTTATGTCGATAAAGTCAAAGCACAACATTTCAAATACTTCTTACAACGACTTTGTCAAATTGATTAACGACATTCTCCCAGAAAATCATAAGTTGCCGAAGAATTTGTATTTTGCAAAGAAGATTCTGGCTGGTCTTGGGATGAAGTATGAGAAGATTGATGTCTGCCCCAACAATTGCATTATGTTCTGGGAGGAGGATGGCACTGACAAGTTAGATTGTTATAATCAGTGTAATGCGTCGAGATATGTCCAGGTGACCAACGACGAGTGTGAGTCAGTAACTACAAAGGTCGCAACTAAGCAACTTCGTTACATGCAACCCGATTCTTGGTTTCTACAGTTGTACCTCTGCAAGGAAACAGCTATGCATATGAGGTGGCCTACAGAAGGCAAACGTGAGAAAAAAAATGAGGATATAATGGACCATCCGGTAGACGGTGATGCATGGAAGGCACTAGACAACTTTGATCCAGAATTCGCAAAGGACCCTAGGAGTATTCGGTTTGGTCTATCGACGGACGGTTTCACACCTTTCAATACTAATGCAAGCCCATACTCTTGTTGGCCGGTTTTCAACATCCCATACAATCTTCCGCCTGAGCTAGTCAATAAAGACGAGTACATGTTTCTTGCACTTATCATCCCAGGCCCTGAGCATCCAGGCCCAAAACTAAATATGTTCATGCGCCCTTTATTCAAAGATCTGAAACGATTATGGAGAGGTGTGAAGGCTTATGATAGCTATGCTCAAGAGGAATTTACTTTGCGTGCCGCATATCTATGGTCAGTCCATGATTTCATGGCTTATGGCGATTGGTCCGGATGGTGTGTGCATGGTCGGCTTCGCTGTCCCATATGCATGGATGATACAGATGCATTCCAATTAAAGCATGGTGGAAAAATATCATTCTTTGATTGTCACCGACGATGGCTTCCTTTTAAGCATGACCTCCGGTGTTCGATTACTGCATTCCGAAGGGGTGTTAAAATTAGAAAGGGGCCACCAAAGAGGCAAACTGCAAAGCAAATAATGGCATGGCATTCTCGATTGAAGCTTGGAGAGGATGGTAGGTTCGAAGGTTACGCGGAGGAGCACAACTGGACTCATAAGTCCATAATATGGGAGCTTCCGTATGCAGAAGCGTTGATGTTACCACACACCATAGATCTGATGCACCAAGAACATAACGTTGCGGAAAGCATCATAAGCACGTGTTTTGATGTGACTGATAAGTCGAAAGATAATATCAAGGCAAGGAAAGACATGTCATTAATTTGTGATAGGCCAGCGCTCGAGTTAAGAGTGAGTAATAAAGGGCATGAGAGTAGGCCACGAGCTGATTACTGTCCCAAGCCAGAAGACAGGAGACAAATATTTAAGTGGTTGAAGTCAATAAAATTTCCAGATCGCTATGCGGCTAACTTAAGAAGGGCAGTAAATCTGAATACCGAAAAATTAACCGGTTTGAAAAGCCATGATTGCCATATTATTATGGAGAGGCTTCTGCCCATTATGTTTAGAGGCTACTTCAAAGATGAGTTGTGGAGGATATTTGCTGAGCTCAGTTATGTCTATAGAGAGTTATGCGCAAAGACAGTATCAAAGAGCTTGATGAAGAAGTTTGAGAAAAAAATTCCACTTCTTGTACGTAAATTGGAAATTGTGTTTCCACCTGGTTTCATGAATGTGATGCAACATCTATTGGTGCATTTGGCATGGGAAGCTTTGGTAGGCGGTCCTGTGCAATTCAGGTGGATGTATCCTATAGAAAGAGGATTGAAAAGGCTAAAGGCCACTGTTCGCAACAAGGCTAGAGTCGAGGGTTGTATTGTAGAGGCATTTGCCCTTAAAGAGATATCACACTTCTCAAGCAAGTATTTTGCCCAAAGAAACAATGTGTTTGCGCCTACACTACGAGTTCAAATCGAAGATGAAGCAGCACAAGGCAACCTTAAGATTTTCAAGCAGCAGGGTAAACCAGTTGGATCTAGTACTGTACGTCACTTGGAAGAATCTGAGTTGAACCTGTTATTGTTGTATATATACAGCAATATGGAGAAAACAATCGGATATATCCAGTAAGTAATTGTATCCACGCCCTTCCATTTTTCTGTCTCATGGCTATCTTTAATAGTCTGCATCGAATGAATTTGTGCAGATTATTTGACGATGAATGTTGGAAATCTAGTTCTCAACCCACACACACAATTGGAAAATATGCGACGTGATGGATTCAAAGGTGGCCCTAACTTCGTGCAGTGGTGGCGCCGATATATAATTTATCATCTCAACCTCTATTTCCATTCGTAAACTTAAGCTTGGCCGACAAGGTTGAATGCATGTTTTAATTTTGTTTCTACAGGCATTTGCCAATAAGGTTCATGAAGATTTGAAGCAACTCGCACATACTTATGTGACCGCCAAAAACTATGGTCGCTATGATGTTAATGGATACCGCTTTCGAAGCGCAAAATTGGAAAAGAGTAGACCGTTGGCAGCCACTGTCAACAGCGGAGTGATGACAAGTGCATATGATGATAGTGATAAAGTAGTGAACTATTACGGTGTTCTTCAAAACATCGATGAGCTTGTCTTCAGTGGTCCTAAGGAACTTAAAGTTGTGTTTTTCGAATGTGACTGGTTCGACCCACGTAATGGGACTCGTGTTGACAAGTATGGGATGGTTGAGGTCAAGCATAGCTCTAGACTTCCAAGCCATATTAACAGTGTTGTCCTTGCAAATCAGGCGCAACAGGTGCACTACCTCCCATATTCTCACCCAAGCTTGAAGGCTTGTTGGGTTGCATTCAAAGTCAACCCACAAGTATGCCCTCCTAGAGATGTTGATTACATGAGTACTAACATAGAAAACGATGACTACGATGTGTTTCAAGAAAAAGGGCAATTAGACGAGCATGGCATGAACCAAGACATAGGACATAGATTTCATGTAACTCATGGTGAAGGCCTTGATAATTTAGGTACCGATACAAGAGAACTAATTGAGGAACCTACAGCAAAACGCAAACGACCTGTCGTTGTTAGAAAATCGATACGAATTCAACGGATGCAGGAGCGTGTCAATAAACAACGTGTCAACGAAGCATCATCAGATGCAGACGACTTTTGATAAGTAATTTTCTTACATTTTCATTCAGTATTGGCATATTTCTGTGCATATTATTGAATTCCATATTGTTTTCTTTGTTGAAGTGTGCACTGATCTTATTTTCATGAAATGATGCAGATGATGTTCAAGCATAGGTCACGGTCGAAGGGTAAGGGTTCCAGCGAGGCGACCTCGAGTAATGGCCTTTTTCAGGGCACCTCCCAGAGCAGACAGAGGAAGGAGCAGCTCCTTGGTTGTTTACAGGCACAGGAGGTGCCTATGGCAGCACAAGAGGAAGTACAGGAGGCTGAGCAGGAGGCAGCACAGGAGGAAGCTGAGCAGGACGCACCACAGGAGGAGGCTGAGTAGGAGACTAACCCTGAGGCTGAGACTAGAGATCCAATGGGGGAAGGCGATGTTCCTGGTGGTTCTTCTGCCGTTTCGCGGTTTAGGTATTATTTGTGTTTAGTTTCTATTTGATTTATTTCTATCTATCCAATTATTTCATCTAAATTCAACTTGATTTGTTAATGTAGGTTTGAGAAGTGCAATAAAGTCCCTCCGAGACCGGCCGAAAGGATGCTCATTGTGCCTCGTGGAGAATGGTAATGCTTCTTATTTTCTTATTTATTCATGTGAATTTGATTCCACATTTTGGCTTGTTTTGCTTAATTTCTATCTTGTAGGCAATGGGAGAAAGTGACTTGGGACGGTCAAGGCAGACATGGTAAGGTGAATGGGATGTTGGGGACTCTCTGCCGCTACTACTACCCTAGCATGGTTGAGGTCAATGGCGAGAAGCAAGCAGCTACGCAGTGGTCCCATTGGGGTCTCAAGCAGTATGTCCGAGCAGGTGAAGGTAGTAGTGAAGGGGGTAGTACTGAAGGGGGCAACAGTGAACTGAGAACTTGTCAGTCAGTTGTATGGGAGGAATTCTGGGTGAGTTTTCATCCCTCTGTTTATCAATGAATGAATCAGTGCATCACATGAACACCGTCTAACTTGAATTATCTGCTAATACGTAGGTGAGGTACCATTTGGAAAATGAGGATGATGCAGAGATTCTGCGGAGCTTGAGAAGGCACTTTTGTAGGGCAGCTGAGAAGATCATCGATGATGCCTTATTCAATGCATGGATCTCGGCCGTGTGCCAGTACTACAAGAAGGTAAAGGGTGAGAACATGAGCAAAGAAAAAGGGGCCAGTAAGATTTACCTCACAGAGGAACAGTACCTCCAAACCTCGGTTGATTGGATCGTGAAGGACAAGGAAGCTTGCAGATGGTTGGCAAAGAGATGGTCTTCAGAGGAGTGGATTGCTTCCTCAAAGTCGCGCCGACAAAACCGAGGGAATCAACCGGGGCATCGTTTCGGGGCTGACGGACACTTTGGTCTCGAGAGACGCATGGTAAGAAAATACATCGTTCTTGTATTAGGAATGTTCTTGCATATTATTCAATTCTATAAAACTTGTATACATTGCATGTCTTTAACTCAACATTAATGCCATGCAGGAGGCTCAAAATGGTGTGGCTCCAAGTTTTATCAATGTTTATGTTCATGGCCATCGAGGCTCCGATCCCACGAACCGAGATGTGTTATGCACCGAGGCAGCAAAGGAGAAAATGGTAACCATGTATAGTCATCATGTATATAGTTGCAAGATTTGTGTCTGACTGTTTTCTTTTTCTTGGTTTGTAGATGGCATATGGGGAGGAAATGACTCAGCGTCATGGACCTGAGTTTAATTGGCAGCAAGCAGACATAGACGTTGAAGCATTGCACGCAAGTGGCGGGGGAAGAAGGCATGGCAGGTGATACAAGTTTAATGGTTTCGATATATTCATAAGTAGTGAATGTGTGTGCAGGTTGGCCTTTGTGATCATGCATTATTTGTGAGTTTGCAGGTATGCCTTAGGCACCGGGGCTGTGGACTACAACCAGAGTGTATCTCAAGCAAGGAGATTGAGTTCGTCGGGTGGGCGTTCTCGCTCCTCAAGGACAGCTCGAGATACCCAGGCAGAGGAGGACGCTCGTGCAGCACGAGAGGAGGCTCGTCAGGCAACACAGACGGTCGAGCGCCTGTCAAACATGACATCGTACTTGGCTTCTTACCTTCAGGTAATTTGTTTATCAAAACACGCTTGAATTCGGATTGTTACGTTAAGAATCTAACATTTGATCCATTTGTAGGATATCACAGCTCGATTGGGACCCGACGTAAACTTGCCACCCTTTTGCCCTCCTCAAATGTCTCCGCAGCAGGTAATCTCTTCACCAATTCCATATTAAGCAACTCTTATGAAATTATTCAGAATAATTTTGGGTCTCATAATTAACTTATGCAGGGGTCGACAGGGTGGTTGCCACCACCCCAGGGGTCGCAGCCACCTCCGGGGTGGACGATGGTACCCTAGCCCTCCCAGCCACCTTTGGGGTGGACGATGGTACCCCAGCCATCCCAGCCACCTTCGGGGTGGACAATAGTACCCCAGGGCTCCGAGCCACCTTCAGGGTGGATGGCACCGCAGGGCTCTCAGCCACCTCCGGGGTGGATGGCACCGCAGGGCTCCCAGCCAGCTCGAGGGTGGATGGTACCGCCAGGCTCCCAGCAACCTTCGGGGTGGATGCCAGCTGCTACACCCAACTTCAACCCGTGGATGCAATCACAGGTATATATACAAAAATAGGCAAACTTAGCAGAAGTTAGTGAACTATCAATTTTAGATCAACTTAGCATAGTTTAGCGAAAGGTAATCAAAGCTAACTGAACTGAAGAAATCAAGATAACCTAGCAAAACAAGCTAAACTTAGCAAAATGTAGCTATACTCTAGGCCAACTTAGCAAAATCTAGTAAATTTCAGCTAGCAAAATCTAGCTAAACTTAGCAAAATCTAGCTAAACTAGCCAAACTTTCATGGCACAGGCAAAATCTAGCTACAATAGGCCAACGTAGCAAAATCTAGCAAATTTCAGCTAGCAAAAACAATCTAGACTAAGCAGTTTGAGTCTATTTTATAGGGTTCGGCGTCACACCCACGTGGCCCAACTCCAGATGCTGAAGTGAATGATGACATAGCGGTTTCCGGAGGAGTGAGCGGCCACAACTCTCAAAGTCCGCAGGAGTAAATTGAGTGACGCAGATGTACTTTGATGGGTATGCATGGATGGACTTTGTATGAACTTATGCATTCTGCACATTTGAACTTGCTTTTGTCGCATGAACTTGTGTTGTGAACCAATGTGGATCGTGTTGTGGACCTGTGGATCAATATGGACTGTATTGTGGACTTTGCTATATTGTTTATGAATGTGGACATATATGAATTATTATGCCTGTGGATGTGTGAGGGAATTGTGGCTGTGTGGATCTGGACATATTACTATGCCTGTGATGGAATTTTTTGTGGTTTAAATCCAATTTGTGAGCTGATTTTGGGGCTGTTTTGGGGGGATACATAAATTCGTGGGCCATATGTCGGCCCACAAAAATAATGAGAGTTAAATTCGTGGGCCAACAACTCGCCCACGAAAATACAGCGCCTTATTTTCGTGGGCCGACACGTGGCCCACGAAAATAAAGCGCCTTATTTTCGTGGGCTTGCATGATCCACAAAATTTTCAGCAACCGGTAGATAAATTCGTCAGCTAGGTAACTTATTTTCGTGGGCACCCACGAATTTAATTCTACAATTTCGTCTGACTTATGTTCGGGTCGAATATTCGTGGGCAGGCCGACGAAAAAGCTATATTTTCGTGGGTTTAGGACTATTTTCGTGGGTTTTTGGCCCACGAAAAAATATGTTTTTCCTGTAGTGTGTGGTGTGGAGTAGGAGCAAGTGGAAAGTGTCATGGTGAGCAATGAAGAAGAGAGATCCGAGAAGAAGAAAAATTGTGTGATGGGCTGGGGTGAAACATGCGAAAGCCCAATAGATAGACTCAAGATGTAATGTTTTCTTGAGTCACCTCGACCATCCGTCCCAGCCCATCTGCATATGTTTGATGAGATACTCTTTCAGAATTTCTATTTATCTTCCGGATGATTTTTAGTTGTTATTGTTTGCGTGGTTGTTATTGTTTTAAGATTTGTGCATGTGAATGGTATTTAGCCCATTTTCATTTTATTTTAATTCATGGTCATTGTTCGGCTGGTCCGCGGCCTCCCTAGCACAGACGCCGCGGCCATCGGCCGGCGCCAGCCATGCGGGCTGTGCCGCCGTGGAAGGAGGCGGCCGAGCGGGGACGTGCCACCGCAGGATGAGGAGGCGGCCGCGCTAGGTACCGCCGCCGCGGGAGGTGGGCGTGCGGTGCACCAGCGCCGGGCGCCGGGAGGACGCGGAGCCGCGCGCATCCCGGTGATGCTGGCAAAGACAAGGGCGAGGATGGAGGGAGATGGGACGAATTGGTGAGGGGAAAGGGAGAGCATGACTCGGGATGGAGAGCAGGGGACGGTGATGAGAGGGATAGGGTCCCTTCCTAGAAAAATGGATGATTTTCAACTACAAAATCATCTGGATGATTTCTAACTACAAAATCATACGTATGTTGAGCAGTCACTCCCCACTCTTTGATCTGTATATGTTGTACTCCGTAATGTGAAAGGACATCTGGCCCCTAAGGAGTACACAATTAGATAACATGATGATAATTGAAATTTAGCATACAAGAAAAGTTCTAGAGATCACAAAGAAAAAGAGATCGATCAGCAGAGCAGCAACTCCAACTAATAATAATTAAGACAAGTTTACACGCCCAACAAAATCAATAGAATGTCCATGCATGCACGGATAGATTACACATCAGATCCTGGCCGCATTTGCATTTGCCGAGAACCTCTTGACGTAGGGGTCGTGCATAGTCTGCACCGGCATGGCGCCAAACGCGCCGAAGTTCATGCTACTCTTGTCATCCATGAGCGAATACTCCTCCACCTCGTCGTCGTCGATGTCTTCCTCCTCTTCCTCCTCCTCGTCGTCTCCACCCTCATGCTCGCCGTAGTAGGAGCTGCTCTTGTCCATGTCCATGAGGCGGTCGGCGTACTTGACGCTCTCCATCTTGATCGGCACCCGGTCCCCTTTGGCACCAGTCGTAGTCCCCGTGACGGCCGCAGGGACGCCGCCGCCGTTGTCTCCGCGCAGGACGCGCACGACGGTGCGCATGTCCGGGCGGCGGTCGGGCTCGCCCTGGACGCAGAGCGCGGCGCACTCGACGACGCGCGCGAGCTGCGCGGCGTCGAACGCGCCCCGGAGGCGCGGGTCGACGAGGTCCCCGAGCCGGCCTCGCGCGATGAGCGGCTCTGCCCACTCGGTGATGGTGCGCTTAGCCCCCGACGGCAGGCGCTCGATGGGCTTCCTCCCGGAGACGATCTCGAGGAGCAGGATGCCGAAGCTGTAGACGTCGCAGGCGCCGGAGACTTTGCCCCACATGGCGTACTCGGGGGCCAGGTACCCCAGCGTGCCCTTGACGCGGGTGGTCATGTGCGACACCCCCTCGGGCACGAGCTTGGCGAAGCCGAAGTCGGCGACGAGCGGCGCGAAGTCGGAGTCGAGGAGCACGTTGCTGGCCTTGATGTCGCGGTGGATGATGTGCGGCGTGGCCTCGTGGTGCAGGTGCACGAGGCCCTCGGCGGAGCCGAGCGCCACGGCGATGCGGCGCTTCCAGTCGAGGCGGACCTCGCCGGCGAACTGGCCGTGGAGGTGTGAGAGCAGGCTGAGGTTGGGCATGTAGTCGTAGACGATCATCCGCTGGCCGTCCGCGCCGGCGCAGTAGCCGCGCAGGCCCAGCAGGTTCCTGTGGCGCACGCGGGCCAGCACCTCCACCTCCACCGCGAACTCCATCTCCGCCTTGGAGTTGTTGGTGGCCTTGAGCCTCTTCACGGCGATCTGCAGAGAACGATCGATGGATGCATGGCTATGGGGGAGATCGATGGAATGGAATGCATGCATGAATGTTGGGCCATGCATATGTTATTGTTACCTGGAGGCCGTCGGATGTCTTGCCCCAGTAGACGCTGCCGAAACCTCCCTCGCCGAGCTTGTTCTCCTCGCTGAACCCGTTGGTGGCGGCGTGCAGCTCCTTGTAGCTGAATATCCTCCACGTGCTGCTCATGGACGACGCGCTCACGCACCTGCTTGCTTATTGGAGTAGAACCCCGCACAGAAACGCCACCATGAGCCTCGATCTCTATCTAGCTCGCGTTCCACGTACGCATGGAGCGAGAGCTTCATCTGCTTGTGAACGGAGTAACGAATTAATGGCACAGGGCCGACTACTTACCCTTGCTCGACCTTCTCGGAACCGCAGCAGGAGCTGAACGACGATCCCATGGCTGGCGCAGCGGCGCAGATGCACGGACGACGACGACGACTCTGGTTTCCAAGGGGGGCGCTCGCTCGATCGACCGCACGCCGTGTGTGTCGTCTCTCGCTCGCCTTGTCACGCACAAGCTAGGCACACTACAATGACATGCACAGAGTACTGATATGCTCTATAGCTTCACAACTAACGTACAGCAGATCCGATCGAGTTTGTGCTGTTGTTGTTGGGTTTTGTGTTGCCCTTGGAGTGAACGAAGGGTGGCCAAGAGATAAGGGGCAAGTGAGAGAGCAGTTATGCTCTTGTCAGGTCTTCAGAAACCGTCCAGCGCCGGCGGACATCTTGATGCACCATTTGGTGAGTCCTGCCAGCGCCTCGCCATTTCTCTAATGCTATATCTGCTGCCAGTGCCAGTGCTCGATCGTCGTCCGCGCTGGGTGGGTGGGTTGATTTGGTACGGTACGTGCAAGAGATGGCGCGAGTGCCACGTGGAGCCACGGCACTGGGCGCGGCGCGGTCAAACGAACGGCACGGGCGCCCGGATTTGGTGTGGGCCAGACGCGCAGGTCCAAAGGAAGCTGCCGCCAGCTCGTGTCGCTTCCGTGAGCCGCCGCCGGATGGATGCTGCCCCGGCCCATGCGGCCATGCCGCAGCTCGGCCCACCTAATCTCGGGCCACCGTATAGCCTTTCACAGCCCATGCATATGACACTTAGCTACAACTCAGAAGTACAAAGATTGATTTCTCTTAAAACCATGCATCGAATTCGAATTCTATCTAGACCATAGCGATTCTTAAAATTAATACATCACGACAGGGTCCAGTATGATTGTTTTTTAATTTTCTTAATTTTCCACTTCAGTATACAATTTCAACACTTCAAGTAAATCATCACAACATTTACATCATAATATTTCAATTTTTCGAAAACATTGAATTATTTTTTTTTATAAATTGTTGAACTAGACGTGATATAATGTTCAATCTAGCATTTGAAAATGTCGAGCGTACAAGAGTCAAAACATTAAAAGGTCTACCTTTGTGTTCTTGTCAGATTGCTGAGCCATAAAGTCGACCTTCAAAATCAGCTCTGGGTATTTTGTCGGGCAGTGCAAGCATACACTGCAGCAATCAGAAGAAAGTCTATTTTATCTCATTGAACTATCACTAGAGCTTAAGTTTTGATCCTCAAACTCTAGTACCTTACATCATGCCCATTATGCAGTTTAAAATACTATCGCTAGAGCCTAAATTTCATCCCTGAACTCTAATGCTCCTTTTAAGTTTCTAACTATGAATATGTTTGGTATATATTTTAGATTAATTAGCATTTATTTGAACATAGACGGACAGGAAGAGGGTTAAAAGCAATTTTGTAATTTAGGACAGAGAGAGTGTTTTTCATGATTGAAAATTAAAACCTTATCTACGTATACGTGTACCGTATTTATGTTTGAACTACAAAATGGTTATGCAATTCAACCACCTTGAAAACCACTTTTCACCGAGACAAGGGGGGTGATTTAAACAGCTTCGAGAGTTGACTAGTTGAGGTAGGCATGTTGTATGGTGCCAAATCTACACGATATATCACGACCCATGCAGCGTACCATGTAGAGCCGTGTAAACTTTACAGAACCTGGGCAGCGTGAAGGAACAAGGAAGAGAGAGAGATAGAGAGAGAAACGGTATTGCTAAAGGTCACGAGTAATTTGTTGTAAAAAAACACACACATTCGATAGCTAGGCGTCTTCCTAATTGATTGCTCTTGGGCTAATCCATGCCATTAATTGATGGCTTTATTAATATTAGGCCATCGATCTACACGTGGTAGTATTTGAAATCCTATATTTTGTCTGGCGCATAAGATCGTACTATTATTGTAATTTTTCGAATCAGCGACTAGCCTTTTTTTTTTAAGCACAAGCGACTAGCCGACTAGCAGCATAGTATAAACGGAATAAGAAAAATGAAAGTGGACGAATGGGCCATGAATGGTCAGCGGGCCAGAGCCCGCGGTTGGCCCAGCAGCTTTCCCGGATTGATTGATGTGCACCCAAATGAGGCCCATCTGGACCACCCCCATGCCCCGCTGGTCCAAGGCCGCAGCCCAACTCACGAGGCTCCCCTCCACAACGTCACGGGGCACGTCGGCGGCGAGCGCGGGTCGCGGCGGAGGCAGACACGTCGGCGGCCGGCACGGGAACCCCGAAACGGCAAGACGCCAGCGACGCTTTTGTATGTTGGGACCTCCACCATTCCGCCATCCAGCACTGCAAGTTCACCGGCCGGCCAAACGTTGGCAGGTGGGAAACGCCAAAACGTCCCGCGTCGCGTTGTCGCCGACGCAGCTCGGCCGGCCGCCGGCCGGTGGCGCAAAAGGTAAACCAGGGGAGGGGACATGGTGTGTGCATGCGTGTTGCGATCTGCGAGGAAAAACGCGCCGCCGGGAGAAAAAAACGCATGCCCCAAGAACAGAGCGCTTTGTTTCTCAGCTTCTGCGTGGTTTTGGTGTGGGTTGCCGGACCGGACCTATAGAGGTGTCCCAGCCACGTCACTTCCCAGTGTATGTTCTGTCGTACGTACACGTTTTTGGTATGTATGCATGTATGTATGTACACATTTTCTTCGTTCTTCAAACGTTGGATTGAGCCACCGTGCAAGTGCAGAGAACACGCAGCCCGGGCACGCAGGAACACTGAACCCGGTAGCATACAGTACAGGTGCACCGTGCGTGCATGCATGGCGCATCGAGGCCATGAAAGCCTGAAACAATAGCAACAGCTGAAGAAAGCGAGAGCAGTGGCTGCTGCATGCGTTGCTGCCGCCACTTGATCGACCGATCCGGCAGGCGATCGATCGGTCCATCACGAGAGGATTCTGAAGATAATCCCCGGCGGCGGCGAGAAATGCAACTTGGAGCGTAGCCGCGGGAGCGAATTATTCTTCGTCAGGTCAGGTTGGGTGTGATCAGGTGGGTGGGGGCACAAGTGGATCCGATTCCCGCTCACATACCACTACGACGGTACTGTACGAAGCGGTGGTTGAGCAGGGATATATGCCCCAGTTGTTGGGGGCTTGATCGCGTTTACGTTCACTTCGCAATTTGTCTAGCACAGATTCGCAGCAAGTGGCCGTCACCCGGCCGGTGTGCAATTTGCATGAATGAATGTAAGTTTTACTCAGTTACATGGATGGATGCGCTCATGACATGTTGTTGATGTTGGCCAGCTAGCCATGGCCCATGGAAAGCGGGTCGATCGGAGCACTCATGGAGCCGTGGGAAGGTTGCCTAAAATAGTGGTGGGTGTTGATGGGCGGCCGAAAATTTCTTCTTGCTACAGTACCAAATTTTGTTTTCGAATAGTCGTCGGATGTGATATCAGGCTTGGTGGCTGCTGTTGATGTCATGATGATGTTGTGGACAGTGCAAACTACTTGAGGTGTCTTCAGTACTAGTTCCGTTTGGATGTAGATATTTAAGCTCTCGGAATTGAATTGGTATCAATTTTAAATCAGTCTAGCATTGGAAATGGATCAATATCAAATTTGCTGTTTGGGTGTATATGAAATTTGTAGTTGGAATATAGCAAAAGGTTACAATACCAATTCATGTTTGGATGTGTATTTCACAAAATCGAGATTTGGTATGTTTTCTCCATCTCTCTACCATCCGCCGGTGAGAGAGATGGGGGCGCTAGAGGAGACATCGGCAAGGGAGATGGGGCCGCGGGTGGAGAGGACGGCAAGGGAGGAGACGACGGTGCGGGAGGAGACGTCGACGAGGAAAGAGACATGGGCGAGGAAGCAGACCTCGACTTTGGCGACAGTGGGGGGTGGCGGATCTCAAACTCAAGGGCAGCATCGGCGGCGGCCGTCCTCGACCGCGGGGGTGGGGGCGGCGGCTTGTCCTACAGCGGAAGCGCGAACGGTAAGCACAGGAAGGAGAGCGAGTCAATTCCACCGAAATCATAGGTATGCCCCTGAATCATCGGAAGGCGGGGATAGTGAGAAGGAATACCTACTGCATTGGCCGGAGGATTCCGATTCCGATTCCGAATTATGTGCATCCAGACATATGTATTCGTAGCCACCAATGCTAATTCCGTGATTCCAAAGTTCAACACCAACATCCAAACGGGGTGAAAGTTATTTTACTAAGTTAGATTCATTCTCTCTTTTACGTGGATAAAAAACGAAAAATAAGATAGTTATCTCAAATGGGCTGTCTGGGCGTACGAGTACGCCACCGCGGGTGCGGGTTCCATCAAAATATAGTGAGGTACGTACGGCTGTGGATTATCCTTTGATTTCCTAGTCACGTATACTCCCAGTCCCATCCCAAGAATCAAGTAGCAGCTGTCGCGACGCGTAACGTGTCAGGCTGGCGCGCCCGTGGTCGCCATCACCAAAGGACCACACCGCACCGCATGGTCCGTCCGTCCCGTGCGGCCGGCCGGCCCTAGTTTTTTTTTTTTTTTTCTTTTCCTGAGGCGAAGGCCCTCTCCTTCCTAGTACGCACAGTACGTAGCAGGACGCGTAATAAACTAAACAAAAACTTAATAAACAAGCTTTGACATCCCAGCTCGGTGATGGCGACGATGGGATCAGGGTCAGGGGCTTTTCACTCCCGATCGGTTCATCCAGGGACACAGACAGGCCACGCGCACAGCCAGGCACACTGACACCTGAGCTCACGCCCAGCTGTATGAAGTAGCCCTGTGCACTTGCAGTGTCAGTGAATCATGCTACGCACGGGTGGGGTGGGGTGGCGTGGCGCTCATCATCTGGGATGTGCTCGCCCCTGTTTAATACAGTACCCCCTCCGCCGCGTCCTGCCTGCCTTGCCGACGCGCGAGCGAGAGAAAATAGCAAGGGCAGGTGCGCGCTCGCTCGAGGAGAAGTGGAGGGCTGAAGAGAGCGGAGCGCCGGGCGCGGCCGGGGGTCCTAGCCTACCCGGCCCACGCCGCCATCATGCGCGCCCCATTTCTCCCCACAGGGGGGGGGTTGGAGTGGGGCAGGCGCCGTGCCGCCGTGCTCGCGCGTCGCCATCGCGCCATGATTGCAGCTCGGAAAAGAGGAGGGGCGACAGAGACGCGTTCGTGTTCCTGCTTCTTTCCTCTCGTGCTGGCGATCCCATCACCGGATGGCGGGTGGGAGGGAGATTGGGGGGGAGCGGGCAGCGGAGTGCTCGATCGGTGCGCGCGCGCGGTCGCTACCTCCCGACTCCCGTCCGCCCGTCACGCGCCCCCGGCCGCGCGGCTAAAAATTCGGCACGCCCCGGTGGATTGGCCGCGGGACATCCGCTCGGCTCGTTGGAGCCAACATTTCTCGTTTCCTGCGTGCCTCGGAGGCTCCAGAGAGTGGTCAGTGGTGGCTATTGGCCATCTCGTCGACGTCAGTTTCACTTCGCATCACACGCGCGCATCCTGGGAGTTCTTTTGGTTCGGTTTTTCCTCCTCGCTCGTTTCACCGGAAATACAATACCGATATACACACGTACGTACAAGAAAAAGGCCTCGAAAGGGAAAGGAAATTAAAATTTCTACTGCGCGCACGGTTGCTTGCTTGCTCTGTTCTAGGGGGAGGACCTACTGTAGGACTCTAGGAGAGGGCAGTGGCTGGAAATGACCGTTCAGCCCCTCCCACAAGCCGCTCCCTGACAGACTGGTCCCACGTGCGAGTGTCTGCGCACCGTGCTTTGCCCATCCACCTGGGTTGTTTATTTTTTCTCTCCCTTCTGGGCTCGGTTCCAGCACGGCAGCGAGCGGCGAGCCCCTCGCTCCTCCCGGCGAGCGCTGGGGCCTTCACGTTCCACTGACGTCGCCGGCGAGGTCATGCGGCGTGATTGAACGAGGCCGACGAGTCCGGCGACGCAGACGACGTTCAGGCGTAGAGGACCTGCGCGTTGCAGGGCGCGAGGCCGGCGAACTCGGCGGGGCCCTTGACCACCTCCCACTCCACCACCTCTTCCTCCTCGGCGCCAGGCGCCGCAGCGGCGGCGGAGACCGTGCCGACGGCGACGTCGAGGCCGGCGCCGACGACGTAGATCCTCCTCCTCCCTCCGACGCCCTCGCCGACCTCGCCGGCGACGACGTGCGGGCGGCGGACGTCCGGCGGCACGCCGCCGCCGGCCACCATCCGCCACTCGTCCCGCGCCTCGTCGTACCGCTTCAGGCGCCACTCTCCGTACTCGGCGACGATGTACATCCGTCCGGCGGTGACGGCGCAGGACCCCGTCCACCCCTCGCGCATCCCGCGCGGCATCTCGGCCCACGCGTCCGCCGCCGCGTCGTACGCGGCGCCCCGCGGCGCGCGCTCGAACGGCCACGCCCAGCCCTCCGTCACGTACAGCCGCCCGCCCGCCGCCGCCGCGTCGTACCGCGCCACGGCGCCGCCCCGGCGCGGCGCGGCGCGGCGCCACCGCCCCCCGCCGGCCTCCTCCGGGTCGAACACCTCCGCCTCGCCGTCCTCGCCCGCCACCACCACGCGCCCGCCCACCTCGCCCGCCGCCATGTACCCGCGGGGCGCGCGCATCGGCGCCGCGGCCTCCCACCCGTTGCGCGCAGCGCTGTACACCGCCACGCTCGCCACCGCCTTCTCGCCGCCGCCCTCCGCCGCCGCCTCCACGCCCCCGATCACGTAGATCTCGCCGCGCCGGGGGAGCCCCACCACCGCGAACGACCCGGCCGCGGCGCCGCCGGGGACGGGAGGGAGCAGCAGCCACCGCCGCGAGAACGGGTCCAGAGCCTGGCACTGCAGCCGCCGCGAGATGGGGTCGAACGCGAAGGCGAAGAGGAACGGCAGCGACAGCGACGCCGGCGCCGACGCCGCCGTGCCCGCGCCCGGCGACGCGGTAGGAGGGAACAGCGCCGCCGGCGGCTTCGCGGGCGCGTCCGTGAGGAAGCGGTTCCAGGTGGAGGAGACGGTGCGGAAGAGGCGGTGGTACAGGAAGGGCAGGTGGAGGAGGCACTTCTCCGCCACCTCCTCCGGGAGACCCGGGATGAGCTCCATCACCTCCTCACCCGCCCCTTCCCCCGCGCAGGCGTCCAGCACCTGCTGCTTGCTCATCGACGAGAAGCTCATGGTGCCGCGCGCGGTCTTTGCGACGAATTTGGTGCGATTTGGTTTGGGGGGCAGTTTTCAGCTCGCCTTTGGCTGGCGATGGGGAATGGAGGAGCAATGGAAGCGAGTGGGCCGCGAATTTATAGTGGTGGGTCTGGGGAACTGCGGGTGCCCTGCCGCCGTGCCTGCGCGCGGGCGCGGCCGAGTCGTCGTGCGCACTGCGCTGCACCAAGTGGGCTGCGCGCCTGCCGCTGCGCAGAGTTTCGGATCTGGTGTCCGGAGGAAGATGCTGTGCCGTTTTTTCAACCGTCTGATTGAGCTTCGACGGCCAGATCTTCTAGTAGCGTACGGATGGATTTCTCTTCGTGGAAGAGCACGGCCAGTTTCTATAGGTGGTAAAAAAATACTGCATCCATTGTTGAATATTTATCGCCGGCTAATTTAAGGCCCTGTTTGGGTGTTGTGTATAATATTTCACTTGTTATTAGTTTTCAGTTGTAATTTATTGTGCACAACAAATACATTTGGAATATAATTCGCTGGAACCCACAGGCTACAGCGCCGCTAGCTCCCACCCTCCTCCCGATAGCGCGCCGCCGGGCATCTCCTCGACGTGCCGAGCCCCGCCTCGCCCCTGCCGCCAGGCGTCCCCTCGCCGCCGCAACCGACCTCGCCTCGCCGCCGCAGCTGGCCTCGCCCCTGCCGCCGGCGCCTCCTCGCCGCTCCGGCCAGCCTCGCCTCACCCCTGCCGTCGGTGCCTCCTCGCCGGAACGGCCGCCCTCGCCTCGCCCTGCCGCCGAGCGCCTCCTCGCTAGGGCCGACCTCGCCCTAGCCGCCGGGCGCCAGCTCGCTGCCACAGCCGACCGCGCCTCTCCCCCGCCGCCGAGCATAGTGTCGTACCTCAGCCGGCCTTGTGTCGCCAGCCCTGTGTCGCCGCCCCCGCAGCTAGGCCTCGGGTCGCCGCTACCACCGCGACGTCCCGTCCACTAGGGACGGTGACGATGAAGGCAGCGAGGTAGCTGGGGACGGCAACGACAACGGCACCCACTGACGAGGAAGAGCCCGATAGATCCGGGCTTGCGGAGGAGGTGCCAGCGGAGGATGGGCGTCTCCAGCGAGGAAGGGGGGTCGGTCACCACCGAGGAAGGAGAGGCGAGCGGCGGTGCGTGGGTGGGCGACAGAGCGAAGGTAGGTTAGCCGGGAGTGGAGGGACCGACAGAGCAACCCGACGTTCGTCGTGTTTTTTCCCCGGGCTAGGAAGGTGATTAATTTTTTTTCCGGTGGTTTTGGCCCAAACCGGGTGTAAGATAAATGAGGTGACCGGTCATCCAAACATCAAATAGAGGTTTGAGTTATAAAAGTATTCAAGCGTGTAAAATACAGTGGTTTTGTACTGATTACCACCCTTCCAAACAGGCCCTAATTTTAAACTAAAATGATAGAGATTATTGCATATGTTGGTTGATACACTCCCAGTATATCACCTTGCAACGTTTGAAATAGTTAGATGTGATCTTGCCGTCGGGTTAGGAAGAAGTTTATCTTTTGGGGGCCTTCTTTCCATCACTCAAATGGATAGTCCATCCAAATAAGCGAAAGCTCAAAATAGAGGGGAGGACGACCGAGTGCGCTGGAGCTTTGGTGTTTAACAAGCAAATACTCTCTAGCAGCAAACAACGTCTTAAAAGAGGCAGACACACAGTGAACACACAGCGTTAAAAATGGCGTTTAAATGGACCGAGAGGGCCTGATTGCTTGAAAAGCTACTCACATCTCACGCCTAGATCCGGCCGGCAGCAACCCCTTAGAACATTGGATTTTGGACCCGTGTCTCCAGGAAGAACCCAAATTTTGCATCGATCGGCCTTTTAAAAGGGGAGGGAGCCATGGAGGGTTAAACAGTGAAGACAGCTGATCTAGATGCCTGAACCTTGCCAAGCATGCATATTGCTGCACGCTCATGTCAGCCGGACATGCCACGAGCTACGAGGGGCTGGCTGTGCGTGCCTGGCTAGTTTTCAGAAGGATTGCTTTCGTCAGGCGAGGCCCCCCGCGGCCAGATCTTGAGTGGCCAGACCAAACTTTGATCATATTTTGACCGTGTTTGATTTTAAATTAAAATTACACTATACAACATAATTTTCATCTGTATAGTTTATTTAGTTGTGTCCAAAATATATAAATAAGTAGTTTGTTGTTTGGCTAAATTTTAATTTATGATAAACTAGATTAGACCGTTGGCCACTCAAGGCCTTATCCAATCACGCCCCTAGCGACTCCGATCCAGGAGTGGTGGTCGAGACTTGCAGGGGAGCTTGTTTGGTTTGGCCGTGAGCTGGCGAGTTTTCCGCGCACGGATCTGATGAGGACGCGCCATTGCGCTGCCCATGCCGCGACCAGAATCGATCAAGTATCGCGACGAGACGGCAACTTGCCTCGGCGTTTGTGACCGGGGGAGGGCCGCGCGTGGGCCCGTGGAGAGAGGTGCATGCACCCGTATGGCGCATACGGCCGCAATGAGCCGCAGCCCAGTGGGCCTGGCGGGCCCCGGCCGTGCGTGTCCCCGAAGGAAAGAAAACCACGGGATTGCGGCGTGGTGGGCCCCCTCCGGAACAAAAGATTAACAGTGACTTTTTTTCCGTTTACGACTATTTGTATCTTTTAGTGGAACCTTTTATTGGGTGGCCGTACCGTACCCACTACCGGAGGGCTCTATAGGAGTGTGAAAAAAAATGCGTTGGCTCGCGTGAGAGTTTGGGCGTGGCGCGTGCAGGCCGTCCGAGGCACCGACCTCTCCCTCTCCCGTACCGACGTGCTCTGGGCCGAGGGGCCGACGGGCGAGCGGCACGAGGCTAGGGACCCGTGCTCTCGTCTCGTGCTCGTTTGTGCGGCAAAGCGTTGGATTGTCGGTGCGGATCGCACCGCCGGCTGTCTCCTCCACGCGTGCTTTTCCATTTTTTTCCCCTCGGGCAACGCTACGAGTACTCCTAATACCCAATACGTACAGTATAGTCCGAAGCAGGAACGAGGATTTTGGTGGCGTAAAATCGTTTTCGTACATGGCGCTGTTGCTCATCTGGACTTTTGTTTCACAACCGTTTCTTGCTGGTTCAGTATGAAAAGATACCGCTGCACTCGGAGGAAATCATTGGCTGCCAGTAGAATCCCATCCGTTTTGGCGTGAGAGGGACGGGACAATGGCGGTCAATGCGCATTAGTTGGTTGATGCTAATGTTAGCCTGCAAGACAGCTACAGATCTCCAGTGACGTTTACTCGGACAGCATGGGGTGTTTATATCACGCTGCTGCTAGCTGTACAGATGGAGAGGGGATCCCAGGCTCTATCGGCGTATTCCAAAACGTACAAACCGACGGCATCGGTTCCGTTCGACGCATGGGTCAACACTCAACACACAGGAAATACGGGCGCGACCACATATCGTCGTGCGCGGACGAGTAGATTCTGCACTCCACTTGAGTCCTACTACAGTGAGTGTGGTCGTCGCTCGTCGTCCCAGCTGCCAAAGATACGCGCGATTGGCGGGCGGTGACAGGGCAGCCGACCGCCGGGAATCGATGCGGGGAGATGAATGAAAACGACGGCCTCTAGCGCCGGCGGAGACCCGCGCTTGGCGCTTGCGGTGAAAAACCGCGCCGCCGCCGTGGCGTGGCGTGCGTATTTACAGGGGCGGCGATGGGGACGCGGCGCTCATGATTTGTAGGTAAATACATTACTATGGCCGAGTGACACGGCGGAAGGTGTGTGTCTGCACAGCCGCACGTCGCTGTTGGGGCAATTGGTCGTACTGGTCCAGTGGTTGCTTGGCGGCAGGGCCAGACGAGTCGTCGTCGCGGCGGTGACCGGTGCGAGCGAGCCTGTTACGCAACGCAACACGCGATCGCTGTGCCGACGGTCCGCGCCGGCCGGCCCACACCCCCCGCCGCACCGCCGCGGGCGCAGGAGCCCGACACCCCCACCTCGCTCTCGTCCACCGCTCGCCTTCTCTGCTCTGCATGCGCCAGCCAAACCGCGCGCGTCGGCGGCGCGTGGCAAGCTGTCTGCCCCGCCGTACTCCCGTCCCAACTCCCAACCAAGTCTGCCTCAGCTCGCGTCAAAAGCGCAGGGCGGCGCACGCAGCCATGAGCCATGCGCCTCCGGCGCCGCGGCGCGCGCGGTGGTCCGCGCGGGCGGGCGCGGCGCGGCGCTGTGGCATGGCATGGCATGGCATGGTTGGTATGGCAGGGGCACTCGGCAGCATCCCCGCATGTCCCTATCCTCGCTACGCACGCCTCCGAGAGCGCGGTCCCTCCCGTCCCGAGCGCACTCGTTTTTCTCCTCCGCATGGCTTCGTGGCGTAGCTATCGCTTTATCGGCTCAAGCGGCGAGTGAGAGATGTCGGAGCCCGGCACGCCGGACACGGTCCTCGCGGACCCGCCGCGGCGGAGGGAACGGGGACGTACACCTGCCCCATTCCGCGCTGCCGCCGAGCGCCTCGGCAGCTCGCGCTGTGCGGCGAGTCCTGGGCTGGCGGGGCGCCGAGAGCGCGAGAGCGAGCAGCGCGGCGTGGCGCCCGCGCCCGGGATCGCGACGGGACTTCGCGTCGCGCCTGGCCGTACGAAGCAGGGCAGCCGGACAGGCTCCGCGCCGCTCCGCCCTGTGCGCGCGTCCCGTGTCCCTCCTCCACGGTACATGGCATGAGGCTCGCCCGCTCCGCGGCCTCCATGATCGACAAGCGCCAGTTCCGTCGGGCCCGGGGCAGGACGCAGCGTCCTAGTGAGGCCAGCGGGTGCCGTCTGCCGTGCCGTGGAACGAGTTCAGGTGATGGGTCATGTGTCCGCACCGCAGCCATGCGACGAGCGCCAGAGAGGCGAGTGCTGTGCGGAGACGGTGCGGCTCCGCAACAATACAGGCGGGAGCCGAGAGGAATGGGGTCAAATCCGAGCTATTGCAGTGCGCCTTGGTTGGTACTACTTTGGTACACACGGCGGCAGGGGGGGGACCGGATTCCCCCGTCTAGGTGCGTGCAAGGGCACCCCCTGCACCCATTTTACATCATCATTTTTTCGAAATCTAAGAATTTATTTAGATTTTTTTTTACATTTATAGAACTCGTCAAAAGTTCACAAACTCGAAGTGCACGCGCGTGCACCTTGGCTGTATTTTCTCGAGCCGGATATTCGGTTGCATGATGAGGTGCCTGGCTGCCTGTAGCAAAGCACCTTTGCAAGAAATTCCGCGGGGTTTATCATCGCAATGTCTACTCACCTTTTGGTGGTGCACCAGGATTCAGCAGCAACTTCAGACTTCAGTTGCATCGTCGTTTCGTCAGGAACGGCAGCTCAGTTGACACGATGGCGTCCCCTCCGGGCAAAAAAAGTTGTGACAGGATGGCCAAGACGAGACTGATAACCTGATCCTGATGTGGAATAAAGTTGGGTATTGCTCTTGGCCAGTGGTGATGCGGACTTTGGAATCGCATTCCGTGATATGCCAGGCCACATCAAAGCTCTGCTTTGTTGATTCCTCCTGAGCTCTCGGGCATTCATTCTTTTTTTAAAGGAGTTTTTGATTATGCGCCATCGCCCAAGAAGTCGCACCCATGTTAAATCATGATGGAAATACACAAGGACTGGTAATGCTGGATTCGTTACGAAAAAAAAAATACTTTCATGGTATGTAAATATTATATTTAAGGCAATAGTACATTTCTATAGTTAATACTATTCCTAGTCAACGTCAAGGAAATTTTGACTTGGGGTAAATCAGATTGAACTATATTTATGGTCAGACGTCAGAGCACGTAGTTAGAAAAAAATCACTAAAAGCTAACGCCGGCACTGATAATTTTTTTAATAAAAATTCTTGGTTCAATCGACATGCCAAATTGCTCCACGATCTTCTGGGTAAAAAAAGGAGGGAGAGTGAAACAATGAGGAGGAAAACACGAGAGGATTTTTTTTTTCGGGCGCTGTGTCTGTCAATCTGCGTAGGTGCTGGTGAAAGGCAGGTGAAGCAAACCAATTTCGTTGGCGGAGCAAAACTTGCTTGACCAAATCGGCAAGACAGACAAGACGGCGAGCAGACACAGTGGTCGTCTATCGATGGAGAGATCCCCTTCATCCTATCACGGTTTCACCATCCACGTCCAATCTCGCCGTGTGATTCCCGGATTAGGAATGGTATATTCCATCTCCCAATTCGACTTGACGCCTTGACGGATTTCGTATTTGGCACTCCGTGAAGTCTCGTCCTCACCAGAAAGGTGGAGCTCGTGTCGAGCTAGGGTTCGTTCAACACACACAGTGCTGCGACGTCTCATGGAAAATCATCCGGCAGTCCAGCACCAACGCTCCAAGCTACTAGAGGATGGCTGTATTTAGATCCAAAATTTTGAGAGCCAAAATGTACTGTAGCGCTGAAAAATACACTGTAGTACTTTTCGTTTGTTTGTGGTAAATATTGTTCTATTATGGCCTAACTAGGCTCAAAAGATTCGTCTCGCAAAGTACATCTAAACTGTGCAATTAATTTTTTATTTCATCTACATTTAGTACTCCATGCATGTGCCGGCATTTTGATGTGATGGGGAATTTTTTTTTTCATAGTGAAATTTAGGAGAAATTTTGATATCTAAACAGGACCGATGTGAAACGGGAGGTCGTATAATCTTCGACTCTTCGTAGTGGCCGCCGTCAGATCAAGCATGCGGCGCCTTTGCGAAATTCCTGTGGAGGATATGCATGATGCAGTGTGTGGAAACTGAAACCATAGTTGCTGAGGTTTCACATGACACTGACGCACGGCTGGCTGAATGATCCCTGCTGCGTGAGCGTGCCCACAGGCGCCTGCCGCTCTGCCGGAGAGGCGAAGAAAAAACCCGTCGCATGTGCGACTTGCAGGCCCGTTCTCTGCGCGCGATGGCAGCACGATGCGACGGGATCGTAGATCTTGTCTGCCGCACAGTACAGATCGGTGTGTGGTGTGGTGTGGTTTCAGCTTTCAAGATTGTTGAAATTGCCGTGGCCGTGGTGCTGTGGTTCCGTTCCTGTCACTGTATGGAAGGCGAAGGAGATCGAGCTCGACACTGGAGTCTCGACAGCATGATAAGTGGCTGTGCATACGACGGTTGACTTTAATTCACGAGAGAACCTGGAATGCTTCCCGTTTGAAAGCTCACCGCGACGCGACTGAAACAAAACACGTCAAACCTGCCTGCAAGAGAAGATGTCCATAACAAGCGCGCAGTAGTGTACTTATTCGTTTGAGCATGATTATTATGTACAAGTGATATGCTCTGAACATTTCGCCCAATTGCTGCTGCTTCATAATTGTTATTCAGGGGTCATTTTCGGCCGTTGGCTCGTACTACAGTATATAAAACTCACGCAGGTGGATCCGTGCCGAATTATTAGGAGCAGCCGCGACCCGCATAACGTGAGCCGAACGACTTATAAAAATAGTACTACCAAGGATCGATTCGATCGGAGCCGGAAAAGAAAAGGCTAGCTCTAGCTGTGTGGCAAACAGCCGCATTCCCAGACTACGTACTCCTAGATCGATTAGCGGTGGGCAGCAGAATCAGTGCCTGCAATTATCAAACCCAACCACACAGCATCATTGCATTGCAACTCAAGTTCCCTGACCTTTTCTTTTTGCCCATCTTCTTTATATATATAGATGGGAATATAGATGAAAAGATGAACGAACTTGCAGTTCTGGCTAGCTACCTAGTCGCCCACATGCGCGCCAGGCAAGTTGCCTTCTCACTCCCCTACTGCTACATGGTGATGGCGGGCCGCAGTTCATGAGGTTGATGAGGCTGTGGATTAAAATAACACGCTCGCGGCTCACAAGGGCGCAGATGGAGCCTTGTCGTCGATGGATCCCAATTATTGCAGGGCTAGCCAGGCACGGCGCAAGTGAGACATCTGCTGGGACAGTATCACACAGCACAGCAGCTTATTAATTTCGGAGCAGAGGCTGCCTGCGTGCCGGTGCTTAGTTGAGAGGATCCACAGAAGGTTCTGCGGCTTTATTAGCCACTTGCCCACAACGCCACTGGCGCACTCGGATTATTAATTATTATAGCGTGTCCCCTCCGTCGTTAGTTCGATCATCATGAAGCGTGTAAACAATGCTGCAAAAAGGATTCCCAATCACCGAACTACTATTTAACTATGCGATGTGGTGCGTTGCATGCGTCTGCGGCCGCATTGTTTTCGGGTTGGAGATAGGCACGTTAAGATTATATTCCGGCGGTTCTCAATCATCCGCCGCTGCGGAGATTTGGCCGCGCGGCAGGATTGGATTGAATTAGATTAGATTAGATTAGTGTTATCGCGCGCGCGCAGCCGTGATCCGGAGCAGCTAGCGCATATGTAACAATCATGGATCGAGCATGCTTGCTGCTGATTAGTAGTATTTAGTAGTAGTAGGTGATACTTGTAGCTTAGACATGTGGATCTCCTCCTCCCCGCGAAACGAGCAAAAGAAATGGGTGAACGATGATTATTGGGTGCGCGCCCGTTCCAATCGAAAGGGAAAGCAGGCGACCGGAACACCGGTCAATCGACCATCGTTGGCAGCAGCAGCCAGCGACTAATCATGCGGCGTGGAGAGAGATCGGGCTGCGGATCCTCCCGCCCGGCCGCCGCATCGATCCATCGACAGATCTGATCACCATGTTCTTATTTAGGGTTAGTTTATTTTACTCGATCGGCGTAGAGCGGGGCGACGTCACGCGCGTTTCGGCCTCAAGCCCGCCTCGAGGCCTGGCCAGCCGCCGCCGGCGATGCAATGTTTAATGGGGGGCTGGGCGCGCCTGGATCCTCGATCGGTCTCCGCTGACACCGACAGGGACGACCGCGTGGTTCTGCCCTGCCGCGACAGGAACGTGAGAGGGGTGATCCGCGCGCGAATCTACTGCGCCCGCGTAGGCATGGATGCAGCGCCAGAGAGAGGGGGACACCGGACACGGGACGGGAGGACCCCGACGGGCACGGGCTGCGGCCTGCGGGCTGCTGTGCGCGGCGGAGCCAGTGGAGTGCTGCGGCGGCGGAGGACATGGCTCACATGGCGGTGCCCGGCGCGGGGGGGCAGAGCGTATCCGCGGGCAGCGCGCATGTGCGCCGGGAGGCTGGTGCCGCGCGGATCGGGCGCGGCGGGGGGAGAGATCAGACAGAGGAGAGAGGACGCATGCCGCATGCGCCGCGCGCGTGGTGGCGGTGGTGGTGCCGCGCGGGGCTCGCGTGCGTGCCGCGTCTTTACGGGACACGGCGATCCGCGGCGAGAGCGCGGGGGCAGCCACTGGAGCCGACGAGGCGGTGCCGCGCTCGGGGAGGCAGCCCAGCGCGGCGTGCAGCACGGCGCGACGAGCGGGGCTAGGTTGGCAAGTGGAGACGAGGCAGATGGGCGGGCGGTGCGGGCGCGTGCCGGCTGCCGAGCCCGTGTTCTGCACAGGCTGCTGGCTGGCCTGGCCTGCGGTGCTCTGCTCTGCGCCTCTACGGTCGGGGTGAACTGACGCCGTTCAAGCGCCACTCGTGCGGCTCTATGTATGTCTGCTGCTGTTTGTTTTCTTCCTAGAAAAGCCCATGCAGCCCAGGGAAACCGGCCCAGGTGCAGCCCAGCGATAGAAGTACAAACCCCTTCTCTCTCTTTTTTTTTCTAACCGGATTTCTAAATATCCCCCCGGTTGATTTGTGATCTTGTTTCCATTCAGATTTGTGCCGCTATGATCTCGTTCAAGATTCACGTTGTATGGCGACGTAATTGGCTGTGTATGATGTTTCTATCGGCCCATCTTATTTCTTTGTAGCAGCGTCCCTTGCGAGGGAAACACATGGCGGGATGTGTGTGTGTGTGTTTTTTTTTTTGAATTTCCGCCTCAACTTCATCGCTGTTTGGGAGCTGAAGGAGGACACGTGCATTTCACAGACTTTTTTTTTGAATGTTGGATCTCAATGGCGGTGGCGCGGCATTGGTTGCGGCAACACTAACAGAAAGGGTAGCCTCCACCTATGGTCTCATGAGCAGATCTACAGAGGAAGAAGAGAATAGAGTATAGATGGCCTATGGAGCCGAGGTAAGGAGGAGTGAGGCGTTCGCACAAGGAGGGAGCAGTAAAACCTATCAAGCTAAAGTTGGTTTGATTCAAGGGCCTATCAAGCTAAAGCTAGAGGGTTGGGCAGACCCTTCTAGACCTTCTTTTGCTTCCTTTATTTAGACCATCTCCAGCGGAAGAAGTAAAACTCTTGCCTATCACTATTTTTCTATTATTCCAATTACCCCCCTCTCTATCTACAGTAGCATTACAGTGCCAAACAGTGTCAAACAGTACTATATACAATTCATATAGGCGCTCCACTGTGGATAGCCTGATGGCCAGAAGATCTCTTCTAGACATTTCTATGATGTCCTTGTTCGAGGCTTAGCTTTTTAGCACGATCCAAGCATGACATGGCGTGTGTTACTAAGCGCCCATGCCGTGCCATGCTTAAAGCCTCATTCTTGCACGGTGGTCCAACACACGCTCTATTTTAACATATGACACGATCGGCTCACTTATCCCCTGTGGCCCGACTTTGCCAGCAACCCACACCATGCCTCCCACCCAAAACACACATACCCTCTCAAACCCTAAACCCCTCAGACCAAGGTCAGCAGTTAGGGTAAAAGCACATATATCCACTATTCCAACTGCCACACTCTCTGTGAACAATGTCGCAACAATGTCGTTTTATACCTATCTATTTACCCGGAGTGCTAGACTCTACCTTACCTTTGTAGACGCCGCCATTACTAGTTCCTCTCTTCCATCACCGTCACGGGCGTGCGGCCTCACACTCTTGTGATCTTGTTCTGCATTTGCAAGAAAAATAAATGAAAGAGAAAAGACTCACAAAAATAAAATAGGAAAATGAAAAAAAAGAGCAAGTAGAAAGAAATAATGACAAAAGATAAAGAAAAGTAAAATAAAAAAGAAAAGGGCCTTATCTGGGTCTTGCCTGGGCCGTGGGTGTGCGTTAAGAAGGTGAGAAGCCTGTTAGCCTAATCAGTGCGAGTCTGTGGATTTCATTTCAGTAAAACAAGCAAGCCCAAAGGCAAAGCTTCCAGCAAGCTCGGGACGCAGCAAGCGGGCGAACACGTTCGAAATGCCGCTCTCCTTCCTCCTCGCGCTCCGCGTCCGCGACCGCGAGCGCCGCTCGCATTTCCTTCCACGCCCCAAACCCCCAACTCGTCTTCTCCGCTCCGGCGCTAACCCCGCCCACCGCCTTCTCCACGAACCCTAAGACTAAGACACCCCCTCCTCCATGGCCCTCGTCTCCTCACGGCTCCACCTCTTCCTCCTCCTCCACGGCATCCTCCTCGTGCCGTCCCTCGTCGCCGCTCAGTCCCGTTCTTTCGGAGGTACCGCAGCGCTTCCGCTCTGTAGTATGTAATCGATCGGTGCTGTCCGTCCGCCTGCGGCGGCTGATCTGGTTCTGGTGCGGTTTCGTTTGGTTTCCGCAGGGGCGCCGCCGGCGTACGCGCGGTTCGTGGCCGACGCGGCGGCGATGCCAGCGGTGGAGCTGTACGACTACATCGTCGTGGGCGGCGGCACGGCGGGGTGCCCGCTCGCGGCGACGCTGGCGGGGCCCGGCGGCGGGCGGGTCCTCCTGCTCGAGCGCGGCGGCGCGCCCAGCGAGTTCCCCGCGCTCGCCACGGCGGGCGGGTTCGTCAGGACGCTCGCCATGGCCGACCCCGCGCCGGAGTCCGACGCGCCCGCGCAGGGGTTCACGTCCGAGGACGGCGTCCCCAACGTGCGCGCGCGCGTGCTCGGCGGCGGCACCGCCATCAACGCTGGCTTCTACTCCCGCGCGCACCCGGAATGGTTTCGCGGCCACCCCGAGGTCGGTCTCTGCCATAAAGCCTTCATCTTTTACGCCTTCCAGTGCTTCAATTCGGTGTCATGCGCGCTTTGTGTACATCGCCGATGATCCTTTAATTCCAGCCATGTTGGTTGATGTGGAGATCGATGATTTTTTTGGGTGATTGATCGCTGATCTTGATGGTTCAGAAAGGTGAGGTGATCAACTGGGATATGCGGCTGGTGAACGCGTCGTACGAGTGGGTGGAGAGGCACATGACGTTCCAGCCGACGCTGCACGGGTGGCAGGCAGCGATGAGGGCGGCGCTGCTGGAAGCCAATGTGACGCCGTGGAACGGCTTCACGGTGGACCACGTCGCCGGCACCAAGGTCGGCGCCACCACCTTCGATGCGTCAGGCCGACGGCACAGCGCCGCGGACCTCCTCGCGTTCGCCCGTCCTAGCCGTCTCCGTGTCGCCACCCGTGCTACCGTTACCCGCATCATCACCAACCCGATTGACCCTGGTGAGAGATGCATTCTTCTAGTACGGTAGCACTTGCACGTTGCTTGCTATATATTTCCTGATCCTTGTGGTAATTCCGTTCAGGCAAAGGTGTCTTATGACTCATTGTGATTGCATTTCATCGTTGGATTGGAACTGGATCAATAAGATAGCTGCTAAGCTGAAGTCATTGTAGATTGAATGATGGGACAAACAGATTTTTCATGACTCAATCGCATATGAATGAAACGCTCTGCGTAATGTTCTTTATGTCTGTGGAAGATTAAACTGAAATAAAAACATGTTAATGCTAAAAGCTTTTTTTTTTCCTGGTTTGATTGCTGTTCGTTTGATTCTTCTCATGAGAAGTTCTGGTGAATAAGACTGTAGATTTACTTGGTGGAATGCGTCCAATTTCCTTAGTGCACTGTTTTATAGGACTGTTCACTTATGAGTTATGAATGAATGTACCTCTTCCATTTTGTTGTACCAGTACTAGTTTAGCTCTTTAGTGTTTACATATGACTGAATGTATCGCTCCCATTTTGGTGTATTGGCCAGCCGCACGTCGTGGAAGGTCTCCACAACCAACAATAGCAGCAGTTGGTGTAGTGTACCAGGACCGTCTCCTCGATCAGCACCAAGCCCTCCTGCGCCCAGGTGGGGAGGTTATACTTTCGGCAGGTGCCCTGGGAAGTCCCCAGTTGCTTCTTCTCAGCGGCATTGGCCCAGCTAGTGATCTTTCCTACCTCGGTATCCCTGTTTCTGCTGATATCCCCGGTGTCGGCAAGCATATGTTTGACAACCCTCGCAATGGCATCACGATCATCCCGTCAGTCCCTATTGACCACTCCCTTATCCAGGTTGTCGGCATCCCGTCGGCTAATGGAACCTCGTCCTACCTTGAGGCAGCATCATACATTGTGCCAATTGCTCCAACGTTGAGATCTTCCAGCCCTCTCATCGGCTCGTCTTCACCGCTCTATGTAACTGTTGCAACTATCATGGAGAAGGTCCCTGGTCCGCTGTCCGAAGGTTCACTATGGCTTTCATCAGCAAATCCATTGGAGAGTCCCCCTCTGCGCTTCAACTACTTGAGCCGCCCTGAGGACTTGGCACGGTGCGTCCTGGGTGTGCGGCGTGTGGCGGAAGTGCTTGAGGGAAGAGCATTGGAAGGATTTCGTTCAGCAGTTGGATCGGTGAATCGGAGAGGGTCTGCTAGGAGGGACTTTAGGATTGTTGGGACAGCACTGCCAGTTGACTGGAGAACAAACGACAGAGCTCTAGCAGAGTACTGCCAGCAGACTGTGGCGACGTTGTGGCATTATCACGGAGGCTGTGTAGCTGGGAAGGTGGTTGATAGGGATTTCCGGGTAATTGGTGCCCGTTCAATTCGTGTGGTGGACGCATCAACGTTCAGTGAGACACCTGGGACTAATCCTCAAGCTACAGTCTTGATGATGGGCAGGTATGAATTTGGATGCTTCATCATCCATTTCCACGTAAAATGTTGTTGGTATAAAGATATCGAACAATGTTATATAGCGCCGGGAATTAAATCACTAGTTCATCACATCCATCGACTATCTAATGATTGTGTATACAAATCATTGTAACAATTAGCATGATACCTGTAATTTTTTTGACAGGTATGTGGGGTTGAAGATGATTGAGGAGAGACACAGCAGAAGGCCAATGGTACCACCATAGCCCTGCAGCGCCTGAAAAGATTGATTCATTGATCCACCACAAGCATTTCAATTAACATGTGTGGAGTGCATCATACTTTTCCTCTGACCCATACTTCTCTTAGATTTTGCACTGGTGTTGATGTATAGATTATAGATTACTAGCACGGACATCTTTTGTGCGCGCGCAGAAGCTGGACTTCCGTAGATATTGCATTTTTTTGCTAGAGAATAGTTACTACAAGACCAGGTCCTTTCAGATGTTCTGATCATCTGATGGGTGTAAAGACTAGGAATTAAGTGACTTTACGAGCGGTGTTAATTTTCAGTTTATCAAGTTAACTTCATATGGATCAAACTCTCGTACTTGGTCTCGTTCACGGCTGTTTACCCTGTTTAAGGGGACGCTTATAGCTTGATAAAAACACTAAACAACGACCACACTGTTTTCTGAATTCTATTCTATGTTTTTGAATTGTTTCATATAAATTTTTTATATAATTTTTTGTGAAACTTCTGCGCTCCAAAAATATCCTAAATTATGTCTTGAACATTCACTTTGCCATTACAAAATAAAATATGAAATAGCACTATGAATTTGTATCGAAATTTCCCATCTTCAATGGACTAATTTTAATTTAATTATTTTTTTAATAAGGCCCAATTGGTCGTGAGCCCGGCCACGCGACCACCCCGCCCGTGCGATTGCGGCCTTCTGATCACACCGGGCAGGGTAGGGTAGCACGCGATGACGCGAGTCAGCCGCCGCGAGACTTTGGCGCCACCACCACAGGACGATGTGGGAACGGAGGTCACGTCGTGGTACGCTCGTACGCAATGCATGGGCGCCGGAAAGCACGGCGGCTGAGCTGAGAGCACTGAATCAATACCAAGTAGAGCCTGCAGCTGTCGACGGCATTCAATGCCTCAGAAACGCATGGTGCATGATGTGCAGATGATCTGCTACAGCGGCAGCACATGCGTGCATAGCATTTGCATTTGCTGAAATCTTGGCTCTCGATCGATCAATCGATCAGACAGCGTGGGACGAAGCCGCGCAGGACAGCTCACGCCAACGGGCTGACATAGGCTCGGACTCGGTATAGTCTAGCGAGCTGGCTCGAGTCGGTTCACGGGCCGTCATTTTTGTTGATAGCTGGAGCACTACTTATATCCAGATCCATGATATTTGTTGGGCTTCGAAAAACCGAATCCCCACAGTAACCAAGAATTGGAAATTAAATTGGAAAAACTAAAGCTGAAAAATAAAAACTGAGACACTTTTTTATAAAGTTACTTTTTCTTGGGATTTCAATCTTTTTTTCAGGTACAGGAGGCCCCTTTTTACAGGGAAAGGTGAACCGACTTAAAGTACAAAGACCGATTTGCCCTCCATACCTACTACATTCGGAAAATATTCGAGGGCAAATCGGTCACCTCATTGAGGTTTTTAACAACTCCACGTCGACCAAAGTAACGAGGCTTGAAGGACTTTCACCCTCGCCTTCGATCCTTCGTCTGAAGCTTATCCTCGGACTTCCACCTTGGTCCTTGGACCTTCGCCTTCATCTCCGGGCTTTTGCTCTAGGCTCCGGACCTTCGCCTTCATCTTCGGGCCTTCGCTCTAGGCTCCGGACCTTCGCCTTCATCTCCGGGCCTTCGCTCTAGGCTCCGGACCTTTGCTCCAGGCTCCGGACCTTTGCCTTCAACTTCGAGCCTTCGCTCTAGGCTCCAGATCTTCGCCCCGTATCTCGGGCCTTCGCCTGGGATCCTGGAAAACCAACCTTGATAACTCCATTAACAAACATTTATATCAATCGAAGCGATGGCTTCGCTAGGGCTTCGGGAATTGTGTCCCCAACAATATTGATACACGTATTAATAACCTATCTTGCCATCAAAATACTAATAAGTTTTTTTTTTGAACCAACGGCACGAGGCTGTGCCTGTTTCTATTAATAAAGAAGAGAGTTTAGTGGAGACCCTGGGAGGCCCCACCACAGAGTACAACAATTAGGAAATTACAAGAGGTGGAAAGAGCGCCACAAGGTGCTTAGCACCTGGAAGGCCCCACAGTCTCGCCTCCTCTTTAATGGCTACAATTAGATCTGGCGCCGACCTCTCTCTTTTCTGGAAAATGCGGGCGTTTCTTTCCAACCATATTTGCCAAACAACCAAGAGGAGGAGGGAGCGCGTCCCTTTCTTTGGCACGTTAGAGTAGCCAACTGTGAACCACCATTGCTTGACTGAGTCAGAAGCAGGCCAAGAAGCCGGAGCAAGGGGGTGATCGAAAGCCAAGATGCCATGGCCTCCCAGATCCTCCTCGAGTAGCGGCACTCGATGATTAAATGAAGAGCTGACTCAGCCTGTCTCCTACAGAGCGGGCAAGTTGGGTTATGGGGCCAGCCACGGGTCGCCAGCCTATCCGCAGTCCAGACTCGGTTGCGAATGATGAGCCATGCGAAGAACTTGCACTTGGAGAGGCCCCAAGGCTTCCAAATTAGAGCTTTAAGATCAAAATTCGTGTGACCCATGAATTGCATTCGGTAGGCAGAGGCTGCTGAATATGCTCCAGAAGCGTTAAAATTCCAAATGATGCGATCTTCAACGCCCTGGACAAGAGTGACTGACTGGGCAACTGACCAGAGCTCCACAAACTGTTTTAGGTGGTCTGCCGAGTGGATCGCACGGAAGTCAATGTGTCGAACCCAAGTCTGCTCATTCAAGGCCTCCCGTAGCGACAGCTTACGGTGCTAGGAAGCAGCATGAATGTCGGGTGCGATGTCCTTGGGTCGTCGTCCGTTGGCCCACGCACAATGCCAGAAAAAGGTCCTAGCACCATCACCCACTACAATTGTCGTGGCTGCAGCAAAGAGGAGTTTGTCCGCGTCGTTGCAAGGGATTTCCAAGCCAGCCCATGGCGCGTTCGGGGCCTCCCAATGTTGCCATAACCAACGGACCCGCAGCGCCCGCGCAAACCGACACAGCTCCAGCACCCCTAGCCCTCCAAGGTCTAAGGGTCTCACCACCGTAGGCCAATTGACCTTGCATTTACCTCCAGTGAGGTTCTCGCTCCCTGCCCATAGGAAGCGTTTCCTTAGTCTATCAATTTCTTCACACACCTCTCTCGTCACGCTAACGACCATCAGTGTGTGCACAGGCTGTGCGGAAATCACGGATTTTACTAGGACGAGTCTTTCGGCGTGCGTTAGGTTGCGACCATGCCAACTTGTTAGCTTGCATCTGATTTTATCTAAGAGGTATTGAAAGTCCACCTTTTTGAGCCTCGTAGCTGTTAACGGGATCCCTAAGTACCTGATAGGGAAACTTGTTCTTGGCGCAGGGAAACCAGCCAGTACTTCTTCCAGGTTTAGGCCGCTGCATCTAATTGGCACAATTGAGGATTTATTGATATTAGTACGCAGACCAGTTGCTTCCCCGAAGCGATGGAGAAGAGCTGCAAGGACATCCCTTTCTTTCTTTTCAGGTCTGATGAAGATGACAGCATCATCTGCGTACATAGCAGTTCGGAGGTGCGATCTATCTTTTGCTACTCATCTTATAACATGTCTTCTTGGTTTGAGCTCGCGAGACAGCTCGACTCCACTCGGTCTTTTTGCGAGCCAGCAAATTAAGCTCGAGCTTGGGCTCAGGTCAGCTCACGAGATCAAGCTAGTTTCCCCATCCTAAGTGCAACTCTGACATATGTTGTACACGTACATTCCTGTGTCTAAACCTGAAAACATTCGTAGGGTGTGTTTGGGGGTTTTCCAAATTCCTCTAGTTTCAGGAGTGGCTACACTCATTAATTTCCCTTCACTCCTAGGGTGTCAGACTGTATCATTTGGAAATGGACTCCCAATTACTAGTAGTTTCTTTTTTTTTTCCTACTTTAGCCTACACCCTTCTTTCTAGGGCAGTCGCCCATCCATCCTCGATGGTAAAGGTCCTTTGTAAGACGCGGGCACCTAACAAATAGTGCCGCTTCTTTGTTTGGCTTGTGCACTTACACATGGACAGGGCTGCGCTGCGGAGACACGGCCCCTTCGTGACAGTGACGACTGACGACGGACGATTGTTCCCTTTTTGACGCTTTGTGCATAGGAATATAAGGATCGAGAGATTAAGAGTACGTAATCAAAGGCCCAACCAACCAGTGTAGGACACGACTACGACGGACAGCCATATGTTCCGCATGCACCCATGACGTAGCGACCAGACATTTCGGACAGTAGGTAGTGTGAGGCCCAAGCCCAACGACCACGTAGCACCCCGAGCACTCTGCACTCCTATTCGATCGTGCAGCTAGCTAGCTAGATAGAGCGGCCAGGACGCAGACGCACCACTCCATTCTTATAATTATTATTAAGGCTGATCGATCGACGACGACCGCTCGTTCCGACGCCATTAACGCGGGTAATGGAGATCGGTGGACGCATTGAATGCCCATACTCGAGCTAGCTAGCTAGCTCCTTCGCTAGCTCTCACTGTCAGAGCTTGAAGACGACGGTGAGAAGAGGGCCACGCCTTCTGGTGCTGCTGCGAGAGCGATCCAACAGGCCGGCGAGTGGCGGCGATGCATGGCGATGGCGTGCTCGCTGCCGGGCACGCACGCCACATGCACGCGTCGTCTTCAGACGATGATGAGTTCGTGAAATATAATCGATAACGTGCTCGATCTGGAGCGGGAGTGAGTGACGACGCCTCAGCTCGTTTTTTTTTTTTCGAAAGCGCGGCAAAAGTTTGGCCCCGCGAACTTTATTAGAAGAAAGAAAAGGAAAAAATCACTTACAAATTTACAAGCACTAAACCACCACACACTACCACAACACTAGGGACCACTGAAACACTGAAACACCAGAGCCTCAGCTCGTTCTACGCCGGCCGATCTCGATCGATCGCCTGCCAACTACCTGCCCCTGCCTGCTCATCAGAGTTTGCGTTGTCAGCTGTGAAATCATGGACGGATGAGAGAATGCGTATATTCCAGCTTGATCGTGCCACTACGCCGCAGTATCGCGGAAAACGATGGCCATGGACACAGAATTTGATAGTTATTCCATGAGAATGAGAGAGAGAGATATCATATACTATACTACTATATATAGTACTAGTGCATTAGTGTTATCCTTTTCATATGGTCAGAGCTCTTTATTAACACTCATCTAATTCTGATACGCACCACTCGTTTTGTTTTTTAGCTGGGTTAGTTAGTTATAGAAGTTTCAAGTGGCGATATAATAAGGTGCCCGGTTGCAGAGCTTTAATAAGTACCCTACAGTGACTGTGCTTAAGACTACTCTTTGATTCCTAGTGGCTAATGGAGAATGATGATAGCTACCTAAGGTTATGGGTCGGACCGTCGGAGCGAAGCATTTGGCCGCCGAGCACAGACAGTCAACATTTGTGATCGATACAGCTTGGCAGAGATTCGGAGGAGACAATGACCCTGATGGTGAGCTCTCCCTACAAATAAAGCTAGTTTGACAACTTCTAGATTGGAGGGATTGGGGTATAGTTTAAATTAGCAATTGATCAAATTTTCCTGAGGCCTTGTTCAGTTTGTCTTGAGAGGATCAGGCGGAAATGAAGGGATTTTGGCTCGCTAGGAATTTAATCAAAACCCCTCTAATCCCTCTCAAACCCAGCAAACTCTCATTCAACTTGAACGCCTTCATTTCAAGAGTAGGCAATCTCTGGACCCAAAGAAGGAGAAATGTTGCGGGAAAATGCTTGGCGTCAGACCTGGGACCTGTTTGGCTTTCATATTTCTGTGTTTTCCATATAAAATTGAAGTGGAATTCTTAAATGATTAATGTAAAATTTTTACGTTTCAAACAGACCCTGGACCTCCAGGCTCCGGCGCAGCTATCCGAGAATGAAAATAATGTCATGTACGTACCAATGGCAAACGAAATGAATTTAAGCACGCGGCGACTTTGGTCCGACGGTACCGAAACAGTGTGTTCTCTGGCGTGTCGTCGTAGTGCTCCGTAGCGTCCCACAGCAATATACGTCGTCCTCGGGGCAGTTAGCGCACTGTTGGAGCAGGCCTATACTTTTGTTAACACTTAACACGCTGCCTTGCACCGCTGCAACCGGTGTACAGTACTTTGGATGGTACGGTGCAATTGCATTCAGTTCGAAAGGGACTCGCAGTACTTGATATAGGCGCTTGTCATGCTACTATTACTAGTAACTCGATCCGTAGTAACACTAGCACTCACCAACATAGACTGGCCCTGTCATGCAGGCTCATCGACGACCCATGTCTTATTACTTCTAATCGTGTCCCTGTCCCTGACCGTAAACAAAAACATAACAATGTTACTCAAGCTTAGTTCTCTGGTGGTGGTGGCCGGACATGCCACAGACCGTACGTCTTGAATGCCATTTCCATTACCCTCTTGATGCAAAACGTGTCATTGACTCGATCGTGTAAAAAAAAAAAATCTATTTCCATCAGCCGCTAGGCTAGCTAGTACTTTGGGTGTACTGACTATAGCTAAGTACTCCGTACTCCGTATATGTCCTCTGGATCCCATCAGCTGTAGTGCTGTGTTGTGCACCACCGCTCCATCGGACGGCCATTAATCGCACGCCTGCCGCGCGCGCGGTACACACGGCGTGCTCTGCTACGTGTCGGTGTCGCACACGGCACACCGGTGTCGAGCGCCCGACGCTACCTGCAAGCCAGCCACACGGTGGCGGTGGCGCGCCGCGCGCCGGCCTATAAAGACTCCGCCGAGCCGACCCCCTGCCGCGCCGTGCGGGGCAAACACACAGCAGGGATCGCGCGCCTACGAGACACGCACGCACGAGGCGGACGCTGCTTGCTAGCCACCCCATCACCAGAGCCGCGCTCGCTCGCTCGCTCGCTCGCGGCATCGGCAGGCTGCCGGCCACGCGCGCGCGCGCCTCGGCGAAGCAGCGGCAGCGAGCGCGTTCGGTTGGCGCGCCGTGCGTGCGTGCACGCGCGCCTCGTGCCCTACCCCCTCGCCGCGCGCAGGGGGGGCCAGGTCGTCGTCGACGTACGAACGACCAGCGGCGGGCGGCGATGGCGGCGAGGGCGTGGGAGGTGAAGGCGGAGGGGTTCCTGCGAGGCGGGTGCGCGGCGCTGGCGGCGGCGGCGGCGCTGCTGGTGGGGCTCAGCACGCAGACCGAGGACGTGCTGCTCGTCCGCAAGAGGGCCACCGTCAAGGACGTCCAGGCTCTCTGGTGAGTAGTACATATATATAGCAGCAACCTCGACCACTGGCAGCTCCTCCATGGCTTATTATCTCCCTTGGCCTTGGCCTGCCGACGACGTAATTTAATGCAGGGTGCTGGCGATGGCGGCGGCGGCGGCGGCGGGGTACCACCTGCTGCAGCTGCTCAAGTGCGTCTACCTCGGCCGCGCCGGCGGCCGCGCCAACCCCTGCCGCCGGAGCACCGCGGCGCTGGCGTGGGCGTGCCTCCTGCTCGACAAGGTAAGCCTCAACAACTACTCCATCATGCATCGTACTACTGCACTCTCTCCGTCCGTCTCGATCAGACAGTTGGTTCGAACGGAGGAGGAAGGCTGTACGTCGCTTCCACTTTCGCTGCAAAGAATCTTCAAAGTTTCCTTCCGGTGGTGGCAAAAAATGCGTTTCTGTTGTTATATTAGTAGTAGTAGCATTTAATTACGACGAGCAGTTGAGCTGCAGTGAGAGTTAGCGCACATAAATGGGCCACAAAACCTGATGGATTAGTGAAGATCCAGAGACGCTAATAAATCCTTCTTCGGCGAGGAAACAAGAACAGGGGCCGCCGTATTGGAGTATTAATTAATGTACTATTATACTCCTACATCCCTTTCCATGGCAAGGCTGGGCATCGATTCGTAGGACTCATACATTCGGTGCCTCGGTAGGTTGGTGGTTGGGTCCGTGCCGGCTCCTATTAATTTGACGCGCGCAGTGTTTAGGGCAAAATCTGAATTAAAGGAGCACGTGCACTATCACCATCGCTTAGTTTATCAAAGGATTAGGACTAGTGGCACGACAGCACTGAGCCACGCATCGAGTGATCCTATATATATATAAATCATGGTAACGCCACTTCACTTTGGAATAATTGGCTACAGTAATTAGCAACTTAATTCAGTCTTAGTATTAAGGTGGCTGTGTGTAACCGCTAGCACACGGCAGGCATGACACTCTTTCTGCTCCTACTCCAACGTACACTTGTCGGCCCCCCATACTAATCGCAGCTGCTTCCGGAACGGTACCCGCATGGATGATGTTGCAGCACAGAGAGGGGTCGGAGGGGGACTCCTCCGGTGTTGCCTCTCCTGAAGTTTTGAGTCACTGCATGATTGGGATTATTTAAAATGGGGTTTGTTGCATCTCATCTGCATCACTGTGCTCCCATTTAAGCGCATCGTGATCGCCATCAATGGAGGAGGCGGCGGCGGTTCAAGCAAACGCCGGAATTACGCAAGCTCTTAATTAAGAGCATCTCTGCTTGTTGCTCATGAGGACATGTGGTTGTCATGCGGATACGGCGGAGTACGCCATTCGCGATGCCTCAGTGAGTGGTCGCAGACTCGCAGTTGGCTGCCCATTTAATCAATGGAGCAGAATTAGAATTTGTTTGGTCAATTATTTGGAGAAGAAACAAGATGTTGTTTTCAGCAGTACTATTTTTTTTTACTAAAAAAAGTAAGCCATTTTTTAGAATCAAATTAAAGGTTATCCTAATAATAAAGAAACAGACAAAATCCTAGCCTTTTTGCCTAGGTTTTCCGACGCTCCATCGGTTCTCTTGTTGTTCACAACACTGTCAACACAAGCGGTCGTGATCAGCAGCAGCAGGACAAAGCACATTGATTGCTCAAGGGCTCAAGGCACATGCAATAGAAGCCACATACCAAAACACCTCGAGCTGCATCACTGCATGCCCACAGACACCGCAGCTACAGTCTACTACACCGACCCCCATGGGCCATGGCCTCCTCATGCTGTCATGCACTCGTGGTCGTCGCCAGCTGCCGCAGCTACAGTCTACTACAGATTCCACAGGAAGCACTCGAACAGTAGAGCCACCACGCACGCCAACCACAAGGACACATCACACAGCTACTGAGCTACAGCAAGTCAGCAACAAAACACAGACGGCCGGCTACTACTGTCTCTGCTAGCTCTCGTAGTCTCGTGAACCCCGTGCACTGCGCTCACTCACCACGCTCCCTCTGTGTCTGTGTCTGGCTGCTTGCTGCATGCAGGCGTGCGCGTACACGACGTTCGCGACGACGGTGGCGGCGGCGCAGGCGTGCGTGATCGCGCTGGGGGGCGCGCACGCGCTGCAGTGGACCAAGCTCTGCAACATCTACACCCGCTTCTGCGAGCAGATCGCCGGGAGCCTCGCGCTCGGGATGCTCGCCGCCGTCGGCACCGCCGTCCTCTCCGCCGTCTCCGCGCGCAACGTCTTCCGACTCTACCCGTCGGCGGCGCCGACGCCGAGGCCCGGCGCGGACGCGCGCTAGATCTGGACAGGCGCACTGCACGGGTGTTTCCACTGCACGGCCACAACAAGATGGGCCGCGGAGGCTTCGCTTCTCTGAAGGATCTAACACTGGGCTGGGACGAAATGCAGGCCCAAGTGATGTGTGGCCTGGGCTGTGAAGATGAACATAATACTAGAATTGTGCTCCACTCAAAAAAAAAAAAAAGTTGTGCCCTGGAGTGTGTACTTATATTTTCTATTTTTTGCTTTCTGTTGCAACTAGCACGTTAGTGGAGTATATCTATATTTGACTGTGTGTTTTCGTAGTAACAGTGTGTTCTCTTACCGTCTTACCAGGTAAAGAATAAAAAAAAAACAGCATCAATTACTTCTCTGCAGGGATTATATTTTTGGGGGAATTTGATAAGCAGTATGAGTTTATATCACCGAGAGCAGAAATCATTCGAGACACAAACCTGGTATACATTATAATTGATATTTGTTGTCAACAGAATCTATACAAGATATCGATACACTACATATGTCGGGACACAAACATATACCTTACTCATCTAAAAGAATCAATATCGATCATTTGTCCTTTTTATATATATCAACGCCATCTCATGAATATTGCAGCATGATTTTTGACAAAAGGTGTAGAAACTAGAAAAAGAATAGTATCAATATCAACTTTTGGACTGTGTGTTGTCGCCACCAGGAATGCCAGCAGCAAGCCGTGCTCTCAGGTCCTTCCTTAGGATCTTGCCGGAAGGATTCTTAGGAATGGAATCCGTGAAGAAAACTCTGTTGATCCTCTTGTAGAACACGACCTGTAACATAATAGAAACAGTAAGGTGTGGACTCTTTGGAAATTTGGATCATATCAATTTGCCTTTCAAGTTTCAAGTGACATAGGCACATGAACTGATGCAGGCATTTTCTTTTATGTTTTTACAAGAAGTAATCTTAGTTTAGGAGCCCTTCAAATAGTCATTTCAGAATGTTAAATTTTGGTATTACCTCCTTAGCAACAAACTGCTTGATCTCGTTCTCACTGATCTCAGAACCTTCAGTCCGTATAATGAATGCAACAGGGACTTCACCGGCAAGTTCATCTTTCATTCTGCAATTGATCCCAAAGACTTAATTCCTTGACTACAGTATGATATACAGGATTTATGCTGGTGAATCAACTTACGAGACAACAGCAGCATCCTTAATTTCAGGATGTGTAATGAGAAGGGCCTCAAGTTCCGCCGGAGGTACTTGGAAGCCTTTGTATTTGATTATTTCCTTGAGCCTGTCGACAATGAAGATCTCATCGTTGTCGTCAACATAACCAATGTCCCCAGTGTGCAGCCATCCATCCATATCAATTGTGTTCTTTGTCGCTTCTGGATCATTCAGATAACCTGCAAATCATAAATTTTAGTAATTTGCATGAAAATCATTGCCTTCAAATATTCTGGTGCACATTTAGAATTCAATTTGATAACTAATACAAGGAAATATATTCAGTGCTGAGACAAAATCAGGTGGTCCAAGACTTCAAGTGAAAGACTTCAAAACAATGATACAGGATAGTTGTTAGAGTCAAATTCAGGTTTAAAATTACATATAGATAACTTAAGGTGGCAAAAATACTACCATCAGTTATACTTGAAAACTACAGTATCCCCATATACTAATTCCACCATTTATTACCATTCACTACATACTAGAAAATGTTGCCAAGAAATTCGGGATATTTTTACAAGGTCTTAGTTCTTGAGGCTTGAGGTGGCATGTGACATTTACTGCCAAAAGCAACAAATGGAACACATATATTGTGTGGTTGCAAAATGGAAGGACCGATAATTTTTTTACTGAAGGCATGCAACTATATCAAAGTGCTTAGAAAAAGAACTAGACCATAAATCAATTTTCATGGGCAGTGAGGGATAAAGAAAAGGATATAAATTGTAGAAAATTCCAATCCAGTACATGCACGCGGGTGACCACAGACCAGCCTGTTGCTATCATGGATTCATGGATACAGTGTATGCCCGCCCCTAAGGAACACCCAAGACTCCAAGAGATATTTTTAGTTTACTGCATCTACAGGCAACAGAAGTCCACAAAAGGCGAGAGCCCCCAACAAACTGAGTCCAAAGCTGAAAAGATAAAAACCAAACAAAATTTCTGTGGCCTGTGGGAAGGAGATACACCAAAAACAAGCCAGCTGTCAGGCCCTACCAAACATCTATTTTGATGAGAAACAGATATTATAGCATTGGCTATTGGTTGCAAAACTCTATGCTTGAAGGTTGGAACTTTTCATTTTAAAGAATTTGTGATTGAAACCAATAGTGATAATCTTCAGTTGTTTGAGGCTATAGAAATTTATCTAAACAAAAGACTTCCAAAAGGTACTTGAGGGAAATGCTTTCACATGGCCAGCTTGCTGCATTGATGAATATAGGATATAAACAAATACTCTATCCAGAAGATGCCAGCCCGGATGCTCTGTAACTTCAGTTGAACTTAAGGATCTCGTGTGAAATAGGATAATATTAATATGTAAGAGTGAGAATTTCCGTTTTCTAAAAAAGAAAGAGAATGTAAGAGAAACCTAAAGTACTGATACATAATGTATGCCTTATGTATTCCCATTCCTCCAGGTTTTGGGGTGACCATTCGATGTTCTTATCTAGTTATCTTGAACCAAGGCTGATGGTTCACAGAGAAACTTTTTTTTTTTCTTCGGTGCAAAAAATAACGTTACTTGCCTAATGCTGGACTAAGTATGTACTGCCTAAGTTGCGGCGTGATGAGTTGCAGCATCCATCCAAACAGGCTAGTTGGCCCCACCAGTTCGATTTTGTTATGCCTAGAAAACAACCTGTGTTCCTACTTTGAGAGCTAGCATGTGCGGGGCGGAGAGCCATGAGGTAGGGCCCTGCGATCGACATCTCAATGCGAGAGGCAGGAAGCACATGCTCAAGTCAGGAGGTGCCACCAATTTGACTCACACGGGCAGGTGTGCTATGTGTTAAGGCAGGTTTGACGCCGTGAGGTAGAGTTTTCAAGTTTGGGCATATTTGGCCTGAGTTATTCACTTCTGGGGCATGTATGTATCAAGATGTAGTCTACCCGAGGCACACATGCTGAGCTGCTGCTGCTCCCACTCCCATGTCTTTCGTAGTCATAGCAGCAATGGTCAGGCAGGACGCGGTAGTGCTATGGAAAAAGATGGCTTCTAGAGCTATGGACAAATCAAGACCAGTTTTTTTTTTTTCTGGTGTCAGGTTCTTCTCGGAATCACCAAGCCATCGGCCATGCCTTCATAACAAACTGATTGGCAAGCTGAGGACGATGGTTTACCAACGCCTTCAGCCTCCATGTCTAATTGGGTACCAACTGCCATTGGAAACGATTGGCAGAGTAGTAGTGAGACGTGTGCTATAAGGAAAGCATCACCCTCTGGTGGTTACGTTGGAACAAGTAGGCTACCAACTATGATCAGTCTAAACCGGAGGTGCACGGAACACCAAAGGGAGAAAGCTTTAGTACAGCTACCACACCCACTTAGACTAGTCAGCTTTTTTTGTTAACACTACCAAACAGAAACACTGGAATAATGTTCCAGCAGGAAAGGAGCACACACCATGGAGCAGCCAGTTTGATCTGTTCCTGACAAAACCAGTTACCGGAACACCCATGCTGCGCACAAGTGCAATCAGTTTGTTGATGCTACCCAGGCTTTATTACCTGATGATGGCGAAGCAAAGACAAATTAGTTTACGTGCTAGTGGGTTGCCTTAACTCTAGCAGAGGTTATCAAGTTGTGCACTCTCTAGTCATCCGTCGTGGACAGCTTTCGTCTCGTGAGTTGAAAGGGACACGGCAAGGGGATCGCCGTACGTGTTGTGATGTTGTCACAGAGAGCCAAACCCACATCATGAGACGAGTTTTATAATGAGCTAGTGACGTCTCGAAATCCATGGGGAACATGGGGACCCTCCCTAACCTGATATCGCAGAATGCTGCCATGTAGTGCTAGCTTACTAGCACCACGCAAACCAGCATGTCGACATGGCGTAAAATACTGGTGGTGCCAGGGGAAGAAGGCTAGCAGAAGAGTGAGGATTATCGGGCGGTACCTTTCATGATCTGCTCCCCTCGGATGCAAATCTCGCCCGGCTGGTTCCGCCCCAGCGCCGCGCCGGTGTCGGGGTCGACGATCTTGAGCTCGGCGTTCCTGACGACGGTGCCGCAGGAGCCGGACTTCACCGGGAACGGCTCCTTGGCGAAGGCCAAGCACATGGCCAGCACGGGCCCCGCCTCCGTCATCCCGTACCCCTGATGGAGGGAAAAAAAAACAGCAGCAATTTTTTTTCAATCCAGTACCCCAGTTTCCTCACAACTTTGGAACCAAATCACACCATCACATTCGCATTTCCACGAAGAGAAGAGAAACTATCGTCCGTGCAACAAGGTGACACGCGGCCGGTGGTGCTGGTGTACCGGCTGTCCGGCATGCATCCATGGTGGAACTCGTCCACCCAGAGTTTGGGCGGAGAGACCCTGCCAAGGTAGGTGAACGAAATGCTTTCTTGGCGAGACGGCAACCGCGCTCATGGGGTTGGCATGTGCTTCCGGCCTTTCACCACGCTGGTCCCGCTCCCGCGGCCAACGCCCTCGCTCCCATCCCATGAAGCGCGAGCTGAAGCAGAGCACAGGCGTTGAGGGTGTCGACTTGGCATGTGGCACAAGCAACCCGTCGCGGTCCGCAGCCCAGAAGGAAACAATCCAAAAGCGAGACGCTACCACCCACCTGCCAACCACTCAAGCCCTTCGCCAATGGCGCGCGCTCACTCGCATACATACGCGCGCATGGACGTGCACTCATTCAATTCAATCATGGAAGCGTCAGGACGGCGACGAGCATTATACACACGAGTACATGGCACATACCTGGCCGAGCACGGCGTTGGGGATCTTGGCCATGAACGCGTCCTGGAGATCTTTCCCCATGGGCGCGGCGCCGGACATGACCATGCGGATGGAGGCGAGGTCGTCCGCGCCGACGCGGGGGCTCTTGGCGATCTCCACCACGATGGGCGGCACGATGGGCGCGACGGTGACGCCGTGCGCGCGCACCAGCTCCACCAGCGCGCCCGCCTCGAACTTGCGCATGATCACGATGGCGCACCCGGCGCGCAGCCCCGCCAGCAGCACCGAGTTGAGCGAGTAGATGTGGAACAGCGGGAGCACGCACAGCAACACGTCGTCCGCGCGGTAGTGCAGGTTCGGGTTCTCCCCGTCCACCTGCATTCCATTGGATCCGATCATGTCAGTCGGCACGCATCTTGGCCTCAGCGTTACTGCTGACAGGTGGGGCCTCAGCATTACTGCTCTCATTGATTGCTGGTAGTAGTAAATGATCACTCGATTCGCGCCGACGAAAAAGCGCGAGGAGGGAAAAAGAAAAAGAAAAAGGAAAATGCTCCCGAGCACGGTTGAGGGGGGGGGGGGGGGGGGGGGGGGGGGGGGGGGAAATCTCGGACCTGCTGCGCGACGCTGGTGATGAGGCTGCGGTGCGTGAGCATGACGCCCTTGGGGAGCCCGGTGGTGCCGGAGGAGTAGGGCAGCGCGACGACGTCGTCGGCCGCGACCTCCTCGTCCTCGTCCAGCGGCTCGGCGGCGTCCATGAGGGCCCCGAGCTCGAGGCACCCCTCGAAGGCGCCGTCGACGGCGACCACCGCGGCGACGCCATCTCCGAGAAGCCCGCCGCGCACCTTGTCGACGGCGCAGGCCTCGGTGACGACGACGCGCGCGCCGGCGGCGTCCGCCTGGCGCCGGATCTCGTGCGGGGTGCAGAAGGGGTTGGCGGTGGTGGTGGCGGCGCCGAGGCGCGCGGCGCCCAGGAACACGAGCGCGAACTCGGGGCGGTTGCGGAGGAGGGTCATCACCACGTCGCCGCGGCGGACGCCGAGCGCGCGCAGCGCCGACGCGGCGCGGCGGGAGAGGAGGGCCACCTCGCCGTAGGTGTGCACGGCGCCTGTGTGGCCGTCGATGAGGCAGGGACGGGAGGCGACGGACGGGAGCCGCTCGAAGCAGTAGGACTGCAGCGAGGCGTGCCGCGGGATCTCGATGTCCGGGAGCTTGGAGCGGAACACCGGTCCTCCCGCGGCGGAGTCGTCCGGGACGGACCCCATCGGGCCTGAGGGTGAGTGACGGGTGCCTGGGTGGTCGGGATCTCGATGCTCTGGCGGTCTGCTCGGCTCCGCTGCTCGCCTGAGCTCACAGCTGAGGATTGGGGGAGGCCGGGCGGGCGAGTTATACTAGTACTGGCGCAGCGCAGGCCGCAGCGCGGCGGGTCGGGGAGGAAGGGTTGGTGGGGGACAGGTTGCGGAGGATGACGGGTGGGGACACGGTAAAGGTCCGTCCACGGACACGAAGACGAGTGTTGGCTGTGTGGGACGGAGGTGGGCCACGTCAGATCAGAGAGCCTCGTCTTTGACTTTGAAGTATTACGAGGTCCAGTGCAGGGTGAGAGTTGAGATGAGTGAGGCATCAGTCGGTGTGCGCGTTTTTTCTCGACCCCTTGGCCCTTTTGCGTGACGCCGCCAGTTTTGTCGGCGTGCGCGTCTGCGTCGCTAGACTACACCGCCCGGAGCCGTGACCACTGCCGCCTTGTTTGGTACTCGTATACGCAAACGCAACTGACCGGGAGTCATACGGTGTCCCCTTGAAGTAAAGGACCTGCCGCTTGCTGATCCAATTTGCTAATATAAATCTAATTGAACTATTGTCCACTTTTTTTTTATTGCATCACCCTCCAAATACAAGTTGTAGTATTTGAACTCACGCACTATACGCACCACACGCACTCACACCATCACAACACACACCAACACTGTGTGCAAGCTAGACCTACAACCTACACCTAAAAAAATACATACGCACGCAGCTAAGAGATACCAAGGCAACTTATTCCGTGTCCCAGTGGAAAACAGACACTTATCCTATAAACACTGTTTATATAAACAGTGCCCTAGTGGGAAATCCCGAAACGAGCAGCGCTCAAACCCAGGACCGGCCGCTCCGCAACTAGGAGACGGGCCAACCGAGCTACGGCTCGGTCCCGCAACTATTGTCCACTTGAAGTGAAGGAGCTGCCGTTTGCTGTCGTATAAGACGTGGAGGTGAATATGGTTCAAAAAATCAATGGTGGGCCGTCGCGCCCACTATCAACCACTGTCCAGTTCTCTTTCCTTGATCTATGCTGCGCTCTCCACGCGTCCAGGTGCGTTTCCCCGTTTTCTCGAGCGAGCTGTGCTCCGATATCTCGCCCATTATCTCGGTGTGACGGGACAATTCTCTCCTTCGTCAAGCCCCGTAGCCACCGGCTCATCGTCCTTCTCCTCCTCCATGTCTCTCCATTCCCTCATTTTCTTTGCCTCGGTCCATTCTCGGTCGCAACGACGGTGTGAAGAAGCGCGTGGAGCGGAACCGCGACGACCCACGCTATGTCGTCACCAACTACGACGGCGTCCACAACTATGCGGCCCTGGGTGCCTCCTGCTACCTCCGGGTCTCCCTGCCGTGCTCGTCGGCCTCTGCGACGCCGCCCTTCTTCTGCTTCTGCCTGCTGCTGCTCTGACGCGGTTGTGGCGGGGTAGCGGCGGCTCACTCCTCTGAGTTGTCTTATTGATCCGTAAAATAGTTGTGGATGATGAAGGTTTGGGTGTGGATGATGAAGGTTGTGTTGGAGCACTTCAACACAACGAAAGGTTGATGTGATGAATGTCGAACGAAGGTTGCGAGGTACTCTAGGACTAAAATATAGGGTGGATGTTAAAAGCATATCCTATTTATTACCAAGTCATAATAGCTTACCCTCAAACCCTGACCTTCAAGCTCATACTTATAGGGGTGGTTATTTCAATATTTTTCTCTAAAGAATTTTAGAAACACAAATAGATCATTGCCCAACTTGGGCCAACCATATGATGGGCCAGGCCTTCGAGGGGCTAGGCATGTTTTTCCCAACAGCAGTCCATCAACTATTTCATTGGGGCCAAAGGGCATGTAGCCTAGTGGTTGCAGCAATTCGAGCGGCACCTGAGGTCCTGGGTTTGACTCCCGCTGGGAGCGGATTATTTCGGGATTTAACGGCTTTATTCATTCAGTGGTAGGCGACGTTCCCGTCGACAGCGAGGCGCCTGTGGTGACTTCGTCAATCTCAAGATATGTCGGCCCAATCTTTCGGAGATGCTCATAGGGGTAGGGTGTGCGTGCGTGTGTGAGCATTTGTGTTTGTTCTGTGTTTTTTAGAAAAAACTACTTCGTTGGCATGGTTTGTTCTGTGTTTCTAAAAAAAAACTACTTCGTTGGGATGGTACATCATGACAGAGGAGCTATAAATATGCAAAAAAGCCAGGCCTATATTCTAGCATAAGTCGAGAGGAATGTCCTTCAACATTATCCGTGCGTACTTTTCGCTAAAAACTCCATCCCCAAAACTCAGCGGGAAATAAGATGGAGAAAAGAGCATGTACGCCTCATAGGGGTCACATCCGATGAGGGGAATTGCTTTCGCGCGAAAAGGTGAAGTGGAGCCTTCGCCAAAATGGGGGACAGTCTTTGCCATGCTTATCTACTTTTGATCTTCTGTTTCATCCCCTAGCCGAGACAAAGTTGATCAGGCTCATGGCGCCCGAAGAATTGCTCAGGCAAAACACTCGAGTTCATCCTAGCCGACGAAGTTGCTCAGGCTCATGGCACCCGAAGAACTGCTTAGGTAGAGCACTCGGGCTCATCTTGGCCAACGAAGTTGCTTAGGCAGAGCGCCCGGGCTCATCCCGGCAGAAGAACTGCTCAAGCAGAGCGCCCAGGCTCATCCTGGCTGATCGAAGAATTGCTCAGGCAGAGTACATTGACTCATGCTGGAGCGAAGTTCAAGTTGACGTGGAACACGACTGCCATCGAACTTTCCTCGAACGTCAGACGCCTTTTCCCTACCTGGCGCGCCAATTTTCAGGGCACCGGCAGTCCGTCCGAGGGTTTTTCACCGGCTGGGTTTATTGTTCGAAATGGTCGCCGATAGGTGTTTGATGGTATACAAAACACAGGTAACACACGATTTAAATGGGTTCGGACCATTCAAACGTGTAATATCCTACGTCTATATGGTGGTTTGCGTATATTGTTTGATCGTTCGATCAATGTTGTCCAAAATCGTCCACATTGATGCCAAATAACAAGCATTCACTGAATCGGTGCCGCCATTGCTAAGCTTGTTTTGTTCGCAATTACTTGAGCCCCCATATTATTTTTTTTCTCACGTTATCATATGTATATGTGGCATGGTATTTAATAAAATTAACACACATTTAAAATCCTTGCCTTAGAGAAAGGACTAATGTGGTCGTCTATCTATTGCTCGTATGGCAGTAGTGTCTCATAAATACATGCAAAGAATACAAATTTCTTTGATACTTTTATTTCAACAAACAAACAGGTAATCTTAAATGAAGCCGAGCCAATGTTAATGGACTCAACTGAACTAAGAGAAAACTGAGGTTTAGACAATGTATATCCTCTGTTTTTACAACTTAGATAACTTTGCCAATCAATTTGTCATCTTAAAAAATTGGGAATTTACAAATACCAATCGGCATGTGGCAGTAGCACATCCATCCGAAGCTTGTGGAATTGAATTAGTACAAAAAAAGATATACAGAGCTTAGTTTAAGGCCTGATCGCTGCAGCTTCGGCTGTTGCTCTAATTGCCACAGTAAAAACTAGCAAACCTGCTGTCGTGCGCGAGAAACGGTTGTGCAGACATTGACTTCTTGGTAGCGTACACCGGCGTCCTCACGGGGATCGTGTTCGCTCCAACCAAGCGTCAGATGCACCCACCCGAGAAGATCGATTTATCTGGAAAGATGGCTGGAGATTAATGCTTCAAAAAGGGTTCTCTAAAAGAGCAAACTAACGAAGGCTACTCTTGATAGGCCAAAAAAAAAAGTAAATTCGTTGTTGGAAAAAGTAGCGCGTACAACCCCATATGCACCCATTTTGATATTTGGTGATTTGGAGCGGTATCAGGTTGACAGAAAATGGCTATGAAAAATTGTTGCTTCAGTGATCTGTTATTAATGTTATAGCATAAACTGTTCGAAATCTGAGAAAATGTCAGTTTGTGTCGGTGCGGTAGAAGAGCGAATGAGAGCGACAGTGGGGTTCTGGGTTGGCACGCTCTTCCTCTTCTGCTCCTCTTCCAGCCGCTGATCCTGGTCCTTTTCTCTTTTTTCGAGAGCATGCCAGCTCTTGAACCAAAGAAGTGTTATCTGTTGGTAATCTGTGCCAGCGTGACTTGCCTACTAATCTATCATGAATAGATCTATCGTTTCATACTGGTAGCTTGATTCTCTTCTACTATCATTGCTAGATTAGATCCTCGCTGAACAGGACGCCGAGGCAGCGATTTTGTTGCCCTCATTGAAACTGTAGTGCGTTCCTAGTCTCCAATTCTTTGTATTGATTGTACTGATGACTTCATGACTATATCTATCTATTATATTAATAAAGGAAAGAAGCCACTACTTTACTCGAGAAGGCCAAAAAATTCTCATTGTCACGTTAATCAGAAAAAATAAAAACTCTCCACCGCTAGATTTTACGAAGATCTTACGGTCTAAATTCATCTAAGAGTCTATGCCATATAAAAAAAAAACTTCCACCACTAGATTTTATAAAGATCTAACGGTCTAAATTTATTGAAGTCTATTGCCTATACGAGTCTCCATAATGTTTAGTTATGAATAATATATTTTTGACACAAATAGCTTACTATTACTAATTGGATGTTATAAAAGTTGCACCAATTTCAAAGCGCGCTAGAAAAAAAGATACATTCTAGAAATTCTCACAACAATCAGAAACATCCGACCATCAATCGTCGGATTGAAATATTAATAGCCATTAGATCTGTTTTCTAATTAATTACTCACCTCTGCCATTATGAAAGGTCTTGAGTTCAACTCTCAACGAAAGCAAATATTCTCTTTTTTCATTATATATATTTTCTAAATAATTACCCACATCTGCCATTATGAAAGCTCTTGAGCTTAATTCTCAACGAAAGCAAATATCTTCTTCTCTTTTTTAGATTTTTTTCTATTTTCAAATTTACCTTTAGTTTTTATTTTTTCCATTAAAAATGCTATAAACATTTCCATAAAACAGATATTTTGTAAACTCTTTTTGAAATTTTCACGTCAATCCTCACACGATGCGCTAGAAAAAAATAAAATCATAGAAATTCTCACAATAATAAAAAATATCCTATCATCAATTGACATGTTGGAATCTTAATAACCATTAGATCTGTTTTCTAATTAAGTAATCATCCACCTTTGCCATTATCAAAATAATATTAAATAACCCCTAAAACTACATATTAATTACCCACTCTGCCAATATAAAAAAAAATATGAAATAACACCCTAAATTAATATCTAATTGCTCACATTTTCTATTTTGATAGGGTAATACCAAGTATCCCCTTTAATTTATATTTGAATTGTTCCTCACCTTAGTTATTATGACCATTAATATGATAAAAGTAACCCCTCAAAATTATATTAAAATCATCTATTTTTGCAATCGATCAAAGATTATTTAAATCAATTAAGCATATATATAAAATAGTATAAAAACCTAAATAGATCTATATATGTTGTACAGTTACACATAATACATTTACATTTAAGACTCTATTAGTGAATCTAACTCCGATCCCGACCAACACGCTCTGGGTTCGCAAGTCCGATCGGGACCCGATCAACATGCCCACGTACCACTACATCAACATAAGGTTCATGCATGTCCAATTAGTATATCGCTAACCACATGACCATAAGGTCCTGATGAGAGCACCACCCCCCCCCCCCCCACGTGCTTGGCACCAAGCATCGGATGTTCATGTTCTTCTACCTCCGCGCTCTCGACTCGACGGCCTGCCAAGTCAGCGGCCAGCCCGTTTGGAACGGAGTATTTCTTCTTCATTTTTGTGTTTTTTCTGTGAAATAGAACTGACTCTTATGAAATTTTTATAAGATTTCTGTGAAATTTTTATGTTCCAAATAGACTTGCAATGCACAACTACAATGCACTCGGTCTTCATGCACAAAATCATGCCAATAAGATGTTGCAGGCACTTGGCTGACACTACGTTATTCGATCCCACCCAACCCGAAGTACTTTGGTGACAGATTGTACTTACCGCTGGAATCATTACTTTTCGTGTCGAAACTGGACCCCATGAACCCACGTGTTTTCCAACAAAGACAAGTAGGGGACCGAGGCCGCTGAGGTGACCGCTGCCGACGGTGTGGTGGTTTTCGCCGCTAATCAAGTGGTGATCAATCTCGGATTTTTGGGCTAAGTTTTAATACGAAAACAGGCATGCGGTGATCAATCGTCGCATATATTCACGCATGCATTATTTGTGATTCGAACTTCTAAGATAGTTTGAGAAAAATATACACTATACATTAAATAATAATGGATGTTTTAGTTTACATGTAGTCAACATATTTTGGTTTTGGCTACCATTATCTCTTCAAATATTTAATTCATAATTTAAAAAAAATATGGGTAGATTCGTCTTCAATAGTAATTTCAAAAGATTAGATATTTTGGTTTGCTGCAAATAATATATTTTAGTTTTGGCTATCAATACTTCTTAAAATATTTCAATGGCATCATTTGTTGTTTCAAACCACGAAACTACTCTGCAATGGATTGATCATCTATAAATTTAAGATTTATATCAAATATAAAAAATAAATCTACCATTGGTTGTTAATATCATCAACCGTCTACATTTTATATCAAATACATATTTAAAATCAAATTTCACAAGAAGGCAAAGATACCCACCGTATATTGCCTTATAAAGAAATTGTGCAAAAAGAATCCAAGTTAACTGAAAATAGAAAATAGCATTAATGTTCAATGTTATGAACATGTAAAAAAATCTATACTAATCATAACCAACAATAAGAACTATTTATATAAACGGTTGTTATGGTCATTCAACAGAATAGATTAATCTAAACATTTTATATAAAAATAAAAACAATAGAGAAAAAGGTAATTTGCGCACAAAGGACAATCATCACCGTTGATTATAGAAAATCATCATGCTCTATATCAAGCTTTAAATTTACCTGTTAATCAGTGTTAAGAGGCAGAATGATTTGCTTTATTGACATATTGTATCCAATCTATTGCCAGGGGGTTTTCATCATAAATTGTTTGCATAGGAAAATAACATATATGTAGAAAATATAATATATTTAATTCAAATTAATTTTCACCCTATATGGTTGAGTAAACAAGGTTTTAAAAAATAAAAATTGATGTCATGTATGTGTACCTTCTAATAAAACAAAAAACAAACAGGATGCACTCAAAGAAAAAGATAACGGGAAGAAGATAAACAAAAGCGAAACTAATTATAGAAACCACTACATGACAATCTAGAAATTGTCACATTAATTGGAAACAGGAAAGGGCAAAAACTGTTGAATGTTACAAACATTTAATGATCTAAGAATTATATCGATTACAACTAATAAAATGAGACCTATCAACACAAAGTGTTGTTATGGTTTTTAAACGGTCTAGACTAATCTAAACACTTTATATTAAATACAAATTAGGAAATAGGTTTATTTGCACGCAAAAGGCAATCTTCATTATTGATTAAAAAGCACCATTTTCTATATCAAGGCTTAAAATTTACCGTGTTAAATAATGTAAAAAGAGAAATATCTAAGCTTTTGACATAGGTATCCAAGTTATAACTAGGGGGATTTCTTTATTAGGCAAATATAATATATTTTATTTGATTATTTATTTTTTCATCCTATATGATAAAAAAATAAGGTTTAGAAAAATCAAAGTTAACGTTATGTATATATATACTTATAATAAAAGAAAAACAAGATGTAAGAAAGAAATGGACAATGAGAAGAAGAGGAACGAAAACAAAAGTAATTAATTTTATGTTTGGTATCTCTAAATTACTAAACCATTACCATCCATTCAAACTTTTTTTAGACATAGGGCTCATGGATTTCATGGGTAATGCATAATCCTAGGCTCACATATTTGTTGATGACATGTTTTGGAAGAAACGAATAGTTAAAGTTCGATCGTGTCAAAAATTATAGAGAGAATTCCTTATTTAGCCCTTCTGAAAGTTGTGGTTCCTTATTTGGCCTCAAAAGTTGAAATCTTCCCCATTTAGCCTCATGTGAAAATTTTGGTTCCTTACGTAGGACTTCCGTCCATTCCGTCGACGCTTCCGCTAGCCTACAGAGCAGATGGCCCGTTTTACCCTCAGGACAGCCAGCCTTATCCACACTTGAACCCAAATCGCGAGAGGAGAACAGACAAACCCTAGATCGAGGATTGGAGATGGCGACTGGCGGCGCAGCGGACCACCGCGCGACCGAGGCCGCGGTGGGCGCAGGTCACGCGGGCGAGTCCGGCGCAGGCACAGCCGACACCGCTCCCAGCGCGGGCGCTGCCGACGCCGCTCCGACGCGCGGGCGGCTCCGACGCGCGGGGCGAGCAGGGCGGAGCGGGCGCCGCCGACGCAGCTCCCGGCGCGGGCCATGCGGGTGAGGCCGGCACGTCCCACTCGACCGAGCAGACCGCACGCCGGGCGGCCGCCACCCAGGCCACAGCGCGCCTGGCGCTCGGCGCCGCTGGCCGGGCGGGCGCCGTCAAGGGTCAGCTCCGGGCGAGCGCCGGCGAGGCTGCGGCGCCCCGGGCAAGCGCCACTGAGGCCTCCGCGAGCCAAGCCGACAGGGACGAGTCGAGCGTTGGCACAGGCACCCAAGATGGAGGCCATATCGGGCACGAGCGGCAGCGGAGCCCACGACCACGAGCACTCCCAGCGCCGCGTCCTGCGGGTACTACTGGCACGAGCATGTCAGCCTCTCAGCTCTGGTGGGCGGCGTCGCGGCCTCCTCGGCCGCCGCTGCACTGCGCGGTCGGCCTGGTGACGGCGTTCAGGCTGTTCGCGCTCCTGGTTGGCGGGCTCTCCTTGGCAATGGCCGGCATCACCGGCGTCTAGGAGTTCCGTTCTTGATCAGTGCCATTCAGCAGTTGTACCAGTAGTACTGTTTTTTTGGTTCTGTAGTTAATTTCACTATTGATATGGCGCACGATCTATATATTTGTGTTGTATACATTTGGTTGCATGCACTTTTGCCCAACTTATTCGTCCAAATGTGCGGCTATCATGTTGTAGAAATTTACGTGAAATTCTATGATTAAACTTTCAAAATGATGTCATTTTGGTGATATTCAATTATTAAACTTTAAAAATGAGTCTTTTGAATTCTGAAAAACAATGTCCATGAAATATTTGAAGTATTTTGGTTAAACACAATATTCCATACTTGAACTTTGCAATTAACGTCATTTTTAACGTCATTTTTAAATTCTAGACAGCAAACTACAGCAAGGGCATATTCGTCAATTTACCTGGCTGTTAACAACACTAACCACTAAAATGGACGGAAGTTCTATGTAAGGAACCAAAACTTTTACATGAGGCTAAATGGGGAAGATTTCAACTTTTGAGGCCAAATAAGGAACCACAACTTTCAGAAAGGCCAAATAAGGAATTCTCTCAAAATTATATGCCTTTTTTATATAGAGAGTATACATTAATATTAATATATATCTATATCTATACCTAATATTAAAGCAAATAAGATTTCTTGCTTTTTTGGTTTTTCGGTCGTCATGACACGTGGATCCGGCTGGTCAGGACAATACGAACCAGGAAGGAGCCGAACATCCAAATCGCATACGGACTCCGTTTTCAGTGTTCTGTATATCGATGGAAAGCTAAAATAATAACTTTTCCAACCAAATTGAAACCACTTTAAAATTTGGTCTCAGTCAACGGAAATCTTTGAAACAATATGACGTGAAATTTATTCGCGAGCCCGGAGTGCAGAAGCCGCCCACGCAAAAATGGATGCCCAAATCGCATATGGACTCCGTTTTTGACGTTCTATGTATCAATGAAAAGCTAAAATAACAACATTTCCATCCCAATTGACATCACTCTAAAATTCGTTTGCAATTAACGGAAATCATCGAGACAATATGGGTACAATTATTCGGAAACCCGATTCAGACGGCAGGAGTAGCCTATGTGAGAACGGATACCCATATCGTATATGGACTCCGTTTTCGATGTTCAATATATTGCGGGAAAGCAAAAATAATATTCCTTACCAAACTAACACCACCTAAATTTCGGCTACATGCAAGAGAAAATTCAAAACAATATGATATGAAATTTATTTGCGAAGCAATTCTTATATGTATTGATCTAGATGTGTTAAAGGATCTTTTTCTCCCGTTGCAACGCACGGGCATTTTGCTAGTAAATAATAATATCATATAGCTCAATAAATTAACTCACGAGAACATGGTCTAAAAACAACACAACAAAATGAAAAGCTACATGAAAAGAGATGCATTGTTTAGGACCAACAAAAAACTTTAAACATAAGGCTAAACAAAAATACAAAAGATTAAGTTTAAGCAAAATTAAAATATTAAAAAAGGCTAGCTTACCCGCGCAAATAGCGCGGGCCAACTTGCTAGTTGTATTAGATAAAAGCGAATTATATTAGGAGATGAAACACGATATACTTAGACCAATCCAATGGTTTTAGGCCTAAGTTTCAGAGCTCCACTCCCACGCCTGAACCCGCTGTTTTGACGCTTATTTTCTCGTGAAACCATGCGACAAGGACCCGAGCTCACAGTACAAAACTTGCAGGCGGTTCATAGAAATACTGTTTTCCTATAAAAATCGAGGACCAAAAGATCAGTTTTTTGAGAGATGTAGTGCATCGAAGTCCAAACGATTCGGTCAATTTACTGAAAGTTTCAGAACTTGAGATATACTAGTTTGCTTTAGTGTGTTTCTTCGAAATTTGGCTCGATTTTTTAGTTACCAAAGGTGCTGTAAGGATTGGGGTGTGTCAGTAAGTGAGTTGGGCTAAATTTAAGCTTTCATATGAATCATTTGTCATCATACGATTTAGATCAGATGGTAACAAATGGGTGTCAGATATATTTAAAACATTCTGGATTTTTTTTGTATTGGTTGAAGATCGCTCGTCTTGTGGCCCAAAAACATCCGAGTGATGAGGAGTGCACAAACACTCGATTGTCAACTAGACACTCTTCGATTGACATATCGTGTTATCTTTTTTGGCCTTTCCAACTCTACTCTGCCAACAAACGTAATAATAAGAAAACAGAAGGAAAAAAACACTAGATCGACTAAAGAAAATGCAGCCATGGGAATTAACTAGGGTGCGCAAACGTCTTCCCCCGATCCATTGCAAATTAAGGTACTACAGCCTACAATAACCCGAGGGCGCATGCCATTCCCGCCGCCGCGCTGATCCACCAGCTCGTCACTTGCGCCACATGGCCACGCGACGGCGCCGGCGCCTCAGCAGAGTCCGGAGCCTCCGCGGCGTCGCCCTCTGAGGTCGACGGTAGCGTCGTCGGCGGTAGCTTCGGCGGCATCGTCGGCGCGGGGCTCGGCGCGGTCGCCATCTGCCTCATCCTGGGCGCGGGCGGCGAGGGCAGTCGTCGCGGCTCCCTGGTGATGATGCCCGGCGGCACGACGAAGTTGCTGATCTGGAGCACCGAGATGTTGTACGGCCTGGCGGTCACGGCCCTCTTGAAGGTGGCACTCACCAGCGACCCCGGCGCGGCGGAGACGAAGACGGCGCCGCCGCGGGGCGCGGCGGTGACGTTGAGGAACCCCGTGCGGTTGCGCGCGTCCCCCGTGGTCTGGAACAGCGTGGTGACCACGGTGGGCTGGCCCCGCGGCAGCGCCGCCAGCTTCGCCGCGTCGATGTAGTCGAGCGCGACGTGGACGGACATGAGCTCCACGAGCGCCGCGCGCGGCATCTTGGCGCTGCGCCGGAGGAGCCAGTCCACGGCGGAGTTGTCCGGGACGAGCAAGGTGATGGAGCTCCGGCGGTTGACCTCGGGCGCGACCTTGGACTTGGAGAGGAGCAAGTTGAAGAGCTTGAACTCCGGGTACCGGCTCAGAATCTCCGTGACGTTGAAGGCGTTGCCGGCGGCTGGTGGCGGTGGTGATGAGGCGGCGACGGCGGCGGCGGGCAGGAGGGAGAGGAACACGAGCAAGGAGATGCTTGGAGCCATGCGTGCGCCGATGCACGTCCACACACACAGGCCCCGATAGTGCACGGCGTGTGGTACGTACGGGGATATATAGAGAGAGAGGATCGGAGACTCGACGGCGTGGTGGGAGAGGAATTAGAGGACAGGAGGGGTTTAAGGTCTGAACAGTTGAGTGGAGACTGATCTCACTCTGACAGTCTGACCACTTCTTGAGGGGCAGGCATGATGCATGTCCCCTCAAATACAGGGGCAGGTTTGATCATGCTAATGGCCAGGAATAATCTGATAACTCTATAAGGCTGTCCCCAATGGAAATCTCTAAAGAGGTTTTTTAAAACACTGTTTTGTACTGTTTGACATAAATGCTGCACTGTAGACAGAGAGGGAGGTAGTTAGAATAGTGATAGGAAATAGGATTTGAGGAGTATTGTCGGGGATAGCCTAAGCTCGTCTGGGAAGCGGGATTTTTTCCCCTGAAGTCAAATATTGGCTATAAATATCTGCAAAATTCGTAGAGTATCTGAGCTCCAAATGTGTCATTTTTTTGAGTGATTCCAAATGTGTCATTGGCATCGACCAATCAGTTTCTGAATTGGGCCATCAGCAGGTCTCATCCGCAATTCAGTCCCAAGGCTATGAATTGGGCCAGCCCAGGCCAGGCGCAGAACATGGGCCATTCGATGGGCTTATCTAATGCCTAATTCACAAAGTCGTACCACCCTAAAGTTTCCTTTTTTTCAAGGGAATGCAATTTTTCGTGTGCCTAAAAGTTTTGTCCAGGCGATGGATAAAAATGTTCTGCCTCATAAAAATAAGAGAGAATTACCTATTTGGCGTAAAAAAATTTGGCGCTTCCTTCTTTGGTCTAAAAAAATTTTTGTTCCCTACTCGTCCTAAAAATTTTGTTTCGTTCCTTTCTTGACACTTCGGTTTATTTAAAGCTGTAACGGTGTCAAATAGAGTCAAAAAAAATCCCCAAAAATACTTTCTGATTTCTATACATAACTAACCTGCTTCTAGATTTTTAATGGAATTTATTACACACATTATATAACATTTCTCTATTATCTAACTTTATCTCAACATCATTATCATTTTCAAAACACCAATAAGTTTTATATGCTGAGGTTCAAACTTTTACAGTAAGCTACATATACAACAAAGGGAACATACAAATTTTTTTTAATATTTGGAGCACTTTTTCTATAGCAAGTATTTTTCAATTCAATTTTATATCTAAATACAAAGACAAGGGTATATATGTCATTTAACTGTAAATTCTAAGGCTGTAAAAATCACCACAGGGACAAATTATCATATGAAAGCTATCGTCCAAGTTTCATGATTTTTGAAGTTCATTTAGCCTATTTTTGGCATTTGTTTTGTTATAGATAACATGCAATAAACCGAGGGCATAAAAATCTTTTCATGGTTCCTCATCTTTACCATTCTGTAGATCTACTGACAAGGAATACAACTCTACAAAATTGAATTTTTAGCATTTTTATTCGATTTTTAATGTATTTTCAAATATTTTTAAATGGACGGAAGTGCCAAGTGAGGAACGAAACCAAATTTTTGGGTCGACTAGGGAACAAAAAAAATTTCTGGGCCAAAGAAGGAAACGCCAAAATTTTTTAGGCCAAATAGGTAATTCTCTCTAAAAATAACCTAGCTTTCTTGCTAAAATATTTCTATGCTAAGATCTAATCGTTTTTCATAGGCATGCAAGTTTAGTGCAATTTTTCATATAAAATAAGAGGGAAGCGGAGGGTTAGAGGGATAAACTCAGAGAGATGCGGCCTAAAAGAGTTTTGAAAAAAATAAAAGGATTTGATATTTAATGGTTTGATTCATATCAATTTTGAATCATATTTCAAAACTAGAAAGGAGTTGTACTACCAAAGGCTCCCAAATGACAAACACTCAACCACGCAAGATGTTTGGTTGTGGTTTCATAAATAGTTTAAAGAATCAAGTTGGCTCCTATTCATAGTATTTGAACGCTACTGACATTAGATCAAATTAAATTGTTATAAAATTCAAAATTGTAGTTTCCTTTTAACACAAGAGGGATTGTATGCATATCAATATGAGGAAGAAACAAGCAAAACATAATTCGTAGAGCTATTTTATACAAATAATAACTCTTATTTGTACGTATTTATTTTGGGGTTATGACAATTACTATTTTTTCACAACACATTGTTCTATTGCTGCGACAATTTCATATTTGCCTTAGTGACTTCTATAACATGTTTGCCACTTAAACATTTTGTACGGCATTGTCCTAGTTTATGTTGATTTCTGGTTAGTCTTAGTAATAGACACCATATATTTAAAAAAAGGTCATAAATTGAATGCTTTCATGATGAATAGCTATGTTGTCGTGAGGTGTTCGTCACAAAAGGTCATATTTCTTGTAGTGTACGCATTTTCTATCTAAATGTACTCTGAGTTTTCTTATCTTCCTATCTTACAGCACAAAATTGATGCAACTTAGGTTCTAATTCTATCAATTAGCCTACCAATGCAAAGTAATTGAGGAAAGGTAAGGCACACAATACAAGCAAGGTGCAAGAGTGCAATGCAAAATGTATAGTGGGAAGAAAATGCAAACTCCTGCACAACTGATGATCTTTACCAATGTATTGGAAAGAACATACTTTTTTCCTACTCCTCGTTTAAGACCCTCACAAGGAAACACACAAGATGTGTGCACCAAACTTTGTGCACCGAACTTTACTACGGTCACTAGAATTTCTGAGGTTGCTTTCGACATTTTGTAGTTTTGTATTTTAGGCATGACTTTTGGTCAAACTTTATTTTTGATGATATTGGATCCTTTGGAAAGCCTGAAGATGCCAACCACTTGAACCTAAAATCTTGAGTTCATATCAATAAAATATATAGGACAAGTCTAATTCATCTCTATTTCTTTTGCTTTTTATATATTGGGTATCCATGTCATCTTGTATTGTCTTCAACATGACCAGTTGATCTTTTTTTGTAGGAAATTGATCATTCTATTTCTCATTACAATCCCAAGCAATAAAGCTTCGTATACTATTAATGCCTCCATTAATTCCTTTTTAAGAGGCTCATTAGTTCGGTTTTGAACTAACCTGGTGTCAAACAAAAAAGTTCAGAGGTGTTTGATACTATTAATACCTCCAATAATGCTTTCCTGTTGATTATACATAACCATCAAAATCACCCAACCCTTAATTAAAAAGGGTGTTTGATCTCTTCATTACACGATCTATTAATCACAAGCCTTTAGATAAAACCATTGACTTGAGAAAATTCAAGATTTCAAGTATGTGTTTTTTTTTAAAAAAAAGGAGAGACAAAAAAGCATAGACATGGAGCAAGGTCGAGTCCAATGACATCACAAACCAGACACCCACAATTCAGCTCGCCTCACCGGTCGCCCATAGTTTCGCCGTAATATATTTCCTAAAACGTCAGATCATCGACAGGGACGCAGCTCCCTGGAATCCAGCGACGGCATGCACGGCCATAAACTTGGATCCACATGCATGCATGCAGCGGCCGCGAAGGCCACACGATGTGTAAACTTTAACGAAGAATCTTCCAATCAAATGAAATGATATCTATCACACAGTTCACACGCACCACACAGATATGACATATAGGCATGCACTGCACGTACGCACGCACGGCACGCACCAAGTCACCAAATTAGACCCAGAGACCAGCATCCAGCCAGCTCTGCGCCATGCATGTCCAAAGCCAAGCTACGACATGTCCTTAAAACCTCGCACGTGTCCGCTTCTTGGTCCAAGGCGAGGCTGCACATGCTATCCATTTTGTCCATGGCCGATCGATCTGTCTAGCTACCCTAGAAACGTAACGTCATGTCACGATGCATGGAACATGCCTGAGAGAGAGAGATAACGTTGTCTAGCTAGGGAGTTTATGTTATATGCACATAAATTTAAATATATATGCATTTTCTGATCGGGATGGGAGGACGTTTGGACGATAGAGATAAGGTAGTTTATGCGATGAGAAGGGGAGAAGAAGTTCTGGCGCTAACCATTTGGTTAGGCTCATCACTGTGTCATCGTCAGGAAGTACATGCCTGTCGCTAGGCGTGGCAGGTTGTGATCCACACGAGCTTATTCAACTCATGATTATGCATGCACCAATTGATCAGCAGGATAATATATATGCTACTGCTACGTGAGTGGCAACATCTATCTAAAATAAAGCATACGCATGGCTGCCACTGCTGAACGGACATGTATGTGTCCCAGGAGGGAGATCCGCCGGAGAAACTACGTACTGTACATAGCTAGCAAAGTCGTTCTAGTATATACACGGCCGGTATCGTTGAGACGTTGACGAGAATCATTTGCTGTCTGCCTATATACACGTCTGAGCTTACGTGTGCGTTTGTTTACGTACGTGCGGACCAGTTTCAATGCGTGCATCACATATTCTACACACATACGAAAGATCAAGGAGCAGATTATTGATACCCCGGCAACATTGCCTTTTTTTTTATCACTAGCTAACCGCGTCATCAGTACTCAGCGGTCAGCTTGTGATGTGCCACTTCATTCTTGTCTTCTCGGGAAACATGTACGTAGAATTGTCGACGCTCGCCATCGTGTATACTTACGTCGCCATCACGTGAATATTCGACCTTTGTCGTGTATGCGGTGCACCTATATATCTATGTAGTCGATAGTTTCGAGAGTGATGTTGTTGTAATATGTATCCACACAAAACCTGATGGACACTGTCTTAAGTTCTGCAAATCTATGCTCCAGAATTTGGGATGTGTGTACATGGATCACGAAACATGCGGCATGTAGTGTTCCCTATAGCCTGCTGCCCTCTGTCCCTGTCATGCTCCCCTCCAAGGATCCAACGTCGCAGAGTCGTCTTCTGAGACAGCCAATGCATGCACCGTCAGCCTCAGCCAGGGGCCGGATTCCTAAGCTCACTACCCAGAGTGTCAAAAGCTTGTTTCGTTTGTGAAGTAGAATGTCAATATATTAGCGTGGCTGAAAAGTAAATAATACTCTGCCCAGAGTGTCAAAAGCATGTTTGCTTATAACGTGCCCACTATGCCATTATAAAGATGAATTAATGTAACTCCGTAATTTACATATAAATTATCCACTATGCCATTATAAAATAAAATATAAACAATCCTCTAAATTTGCATATAAATTACCCACTCTATCATCCATTTGATAATTTTAACTTGTACATCTTTATTAAATTACCCATCATGCCACTATAAAATGCAACACATACTAAGTTATTAACTAGAGCTCATTGTAGATGGATAAAGATAAAACAAATATGTGTATGTGTATTCTATTAGAGTATTAATATATGAAAGATAGTGAAAAAAGAAAATTTAATTAGTTGTGGATCTTAAATTGATATAATGTTTTTAACTTTATATCTATTAGCAATACTATCACGTGCAAAAGCAAAGAGTTGATGTACTAGTGTTGTGCTGTCCATGTGACTGGTGGAACTTAAAGTGTAGTCTCCTCTATATATACTTAGAATTGCTTTTTTAAGATAAATTTGAACCTAGAATTTGTGGGCGGAGGGAGCATAAGCTTAAATTTGCACATTATTTTTCAAAGAAGAAAAGGCCATTTAGTGATTGATGTGGCAGAAATGGCATTCCTATGTCTGAACTCTCTTATTTTCATTATAATACAATCAACCTGTTATGATTTACTGTAGTTTATTATTTTGTCTGGGCAATACGTGAGTTCATCCTGTTGTATGTAAGCTTAACAAATAGAATGTCATCTGAATTCCCCTAGAAATGCATTTTGGACTTTTGGTCATGTTTTCTGCACTAAGGTACTGATGAGAACTAGCAACTAGGTGGCGAGGAGGATCAATGAAGAAAATGGAAGCACCAAGCCAGAAAGGAGGAGACACATCACAAACACCGGAAAATTAAAGTCAGGAAAAGCCCACAAATATTTTACGTACTATTGTTTCCTCTCCGCCTACCAATGGTAGCAAGCCCTTGGGACCCAAATGTTGTCACAGTGGTGGGTGTTAACAGGAATTTCCGGACTATTCACTCAGGGACTCACGCATATAATGTCCATGACTTCCATCGATTTTGCATTCTGTTGCAAATCTAGCAATCTTGCGGTGCGCTTGAACGTGAACATTAGAAGATCGAGAGAAACAGCTAGCCAAAATACTCAATGAAGGAAGAGGCCTTCCCTCAAAGAAACAGAGGAAGCAGAGGCCCAAAATTCTTGAAACCCCCCATTTGGTGCTCCAAGAGATCGCATGAAGATGACCCAGCAAAAGAAGAAAGAAAGAAAGAAACAAACAAACAAACAAAGAGCTAACGACATGGTGCAGTATATTGTTGCTTGAAACAGGCATGAATGCACCATTAAGAGAAATAGACAAAGCCCAACAAGAGGCGCTCCATATTTCGGAAAAGATTAATTGCAGCTTGGTTTTTCTCAATGCAATCAACGTGTATTAAACAGAACTAGCTCCTAGGAGCCGTCTAAGCCACCTAGTTGAATAGTAGTAGCCACCTAGCGTCACCTAATCAGTCTCTCCCACGCAGTAGCACTTTGCAACATGCTAATTTGAATCGAATTTAATGTTCAAAATACTGGAAAACGATCGAAGGGTCACTATTTTGCCGGTTATCGCGTGTTCAGAAAATAAAGTTGTAAATATAGTTCCGGCCTCAAATGAATGCATTTCAAGCGCTAGCAAACGTAAGGTAGATAACTGGTCTTAGAAATGATGTTGTCTTCTCTATTTAGTTAGAACTTGTACGGGATAGTTTCTTGGACAGCGGCTTCAGATCACAAAGGAAGCCGAATATCCCACATTTTAGGGTCTCACCTTATTAGTGTAAAAATAGCTCGTTCTCCCTAGAGCTTCGCTTACGGAGCCAATTCTCACATAGAGACACAAAAGAGCTAGAATTGAAGCCACACAGCACAAGAAGCCCTTCAAAAAGAACTTATTACTCATATTTTGTGATTGAAAGCCGCCTGTTTGTTGATCTCCACATCCTAAAACTAAATACACGTACAAATTAGTTACAAGATTGACAACATGCACTTCTCTCTACACAGTTTCTATGATATCACATTTCTCCATTACTTTATGCGGTTATGCCCCCATATGAGAGGGCGTCTCTACTGGGATCCAACCCTTGGAAATAAAATGTCTAGAAGCCGGTGAATGGCTTCATGCATCAGCTCCTTAGACTATGAGCCGGTAGGAGCCCACCCTGCCAAGCCGAGTCCTTAACTACATAGCTCAACTAAGCTGCAGCAATACTCATTTTGAGACATGGAATTATCTAGCAAGCTTCATTTTCTCTATACCAGACCAGAGTCTCTCACCAGGAACGCACCGATCGACGAGTAGTGCAGTAAAAAGAAATACTACCAGTTCACTCGCGGTAAATCCGTGAGAGCAATGCGGCTGTTTAGATCATCTCGAATATAGAAGTCCATGGCCAGTCGAGAGTTTAGCGTAGAGGGCAAACAAAAAGGCAGCTAGGGCTGCATGCGGGGGAACAGCGGCCACCATTTTGGTCAAGGAGACCGCCCATACGACCCCATGGAACGCCTCCACGTTGTCGCCCATTACTACTCACACCTCTCGCCCTCTTTGGATTCTCAAGACGAGGCTGGCCTTTAAACTATTCTCCCTTTGCTCTTATCCCTAAATCACTCGCTTTAATTACTCCAACTCTTCTTGGCCCTTGTGCGCTCCCTCTCTCTCACTCTATCTCTAGCTCATCTCTCTCTTTCTCTGAGTTTTGGACGTATTCCAACCTCAATCTTCGGTCTCAATTGCTATGCATTTTAAACAAGACAGCTGAGACTACATTGCTACTACACCTACTAGAGTGTGTGTGCAGCACATTCAACTTCTCTATATATATACTACCGCACATAGTATTATCTCATTCTTCTCCTAAACACACAACACAGGTCTACATCAACATCCGTAGCTTATACATTCCCTTGCACCTTCTATCACAGGCTCCTTCGCTGGTCAAGGCAGATCCACCTAGCTCCATGGACATGGACATGAGCTCAGCTTATCCCCACCATTGGCTCTCCTTCTCCCTCTCCAACAACTACCACCATGGCCTCCTTGAGGCTATCTCCAACACGTCCTCCGCTCCTCCACTTGGTGGTGGTAAGATTACTGCTAATGGCGCTTTCCATGCATCTAGTACCAAGAAGCTGTGCTAGCTAGACGTCCATGCTGATGAGTGCACTAGTCGATCTTTTATTTGTCACTACTCACTATATGTATAAACATCGATCTTTTCAATCTTTAGGGGATGACGGCGCCGTGGACGAGTCGCCGAAGATGGAGGACTTCCTCGGTGGTGTTGGCGGTGGCATGGGTGCTCCGTCACCGGCGGTGGCTGCAGTGGATCAGCTTGTCTGCGGCGAGCTGGGTAGCATCGCCGCTGGGTTCATGCGCCACTACCCGAGCCCCGGAACGGCTGAGAACCCTGGTGCGGTGACCGTGGCGATGTCGACGGACGTCGCCGAGTCCGATCAAACCAGGAGACCCGCCGAGACGTTTGGGCAGCGCACATCAATCTACCGTGGTGTCACCAGGTACGCATGCACACGGGTTCTTCGGCCCAAGCTTGATAAGCATTTACCTAGTTCAAGTACTAGTTCTTATGAGAACGGCACTTTTATTTGACATTTAAGCGATGGGATGGGGGCTATTTGACTAATAAAACATCTAGCAACACATTTGCTCAAAGTTATTGCTTTTTAGAAAAAAACATTATTCTTGGTAATTAATTTCATGTTGTTGGATTCAAGTTTCGTTAATCCCATGTTATTTGGATTCGAAGTATGTGTTTATATGCTATTCTTGTTGTTGGATTCAAGTGTCTCTAATTCCATGCTATTTGGATTCAATCAATATGTGTTTATATGTTATTCTTTTTATATATAATAAAAAATAGTAATAATCTTGGGGGATGCCTCAGGCACCGGTGGACGGGGAGATACGAGGCGCACCTGTGGGACAACAGCTGCCGCCGGGAAGGCCAAAGCCGCAAAGGCCGCCAAGGTATATGCACGCATGTCACAGATTTGGCACTTGTCCAAGAAACCTGCAAAAGCATATGCATACTCCGATCACTAACATTATTTCCCCTTTCATGAAACTTTCTCTTGGTGGTGCATTATATTGGTGCTACTTCATCAGTCTACTTAGGTATGTCAACTGCTACACCCAGTTTCAGCTTCTTCTGCATTTAAATCAATGATTCAATGCTAAATCAAAAAGATAATTCTTCTTGAAGTTAACTGTGAAAATGGGGTAAAATATATAGGAGGTTATGATAAGGAGGAGAAGGCGGCACGAGCTTATGACCTCGCTGCACTCAAGTACTGGGGTCCGACAACGACGACGAACTTCCCGGTAAGAGCTCAAGTCGATTTAATTAGACAGCACATTGCTAGAAATACTCTCAATGCGTGCATGGCGCATACACACATATGCCAAAGATTGCTGATGATGCGTGCACACGTACCTGAATGATCCACCGTAGGTGTCCAACTACGAGAAAGAGCTGGAGGAGATGAAGTCGATGACGCGGCAGGAGTTCATCGCATCGCTGCGCAGGTGAACAGCAATCCCCCAAGTCACTCACATGCGTGGCACAGGACTCGCCGACGCGTCCTTTTCCACGTACACACCTCGCCGTCGCCGTACGCGTGCATGCAACACTCGGTGGCATGTGCCTGCCCTTGCGGCTTTCCTTGGCTCTCACATGTTGACCTGACCCTCTTGTGTGCTCCTACCCTTTTGTCAGGAAGAGCAGCGGCTTCTCACGAGGTGCCTCCATCTACAGAGGAGTCACAAGGTTAGAATCTTTCATGATTCACCATGGTGATGACTAACCAGCATGCAAAAGAAAAATGCAGGAGCCTGAACATGATTTGCAGTTTGAACAAATGGAGTAGCAGCATATGGTGCATTCTGGTCAAATCTTTGTAACAGTGGGTTTGTTTATGTCTGACAGGCATCATCAGCACGGCCGGTGGCAGGCGAGGATAGGCAGGGTGGCCGGAAACAAGGACCTGTACTTGGGCACTTTCAGTAAGTGTTCTTGACTGAACACACTGAATTTGAAAATCCTTATGTGCCCACTACACCAACGGGCTCACTGTACATGAGCCCATTTTTAAGTTGGGTCCATGAAATTGAAAACCAAAGCCACCGATATGGCACTATGGCAGGCAAAACATGGTCTGTTGTTCTAACTGGTTCTGCGACACCACAGGTACTCAGGAGGAGGCAGCAGAGGCGTACGACATTGCTGCGATCAAGTTCCGTGGACTCAATGCCGTGACCAACTTTGACATGAGCCGCTACGACGTCGAGAGCATCCTCAACAGCGACTTGCCAGTCGGTGGCGGGGCAACAGGACGCGCCTCCAAGTTCCCCCTGGACTCCCTGCCACCAGCGATAATAACCGGGGCGTCATCACAGACCATGCCACCATCCGAGAAGGACTACTGGTCCCTACTCGCCCTACACTATCAGCAGCAGCAGCAGCAGCAGTTTCCCGCTTCCGCGTACGAGGCCTACGGCTCCGGCGTGAACGTGGACTTCACAATGGGCACAAGCAGCCACAGCGGCAGCAACACCACCAGCAGCGGCGTCATGTGGGGTGGTGCCACCACTGGTGCAATGGGACAGGAAGACAGCGGCAGTAACAGGCAGGGCAACAGCTATGCCAGTAACATTCCTTATGCTGCTGCCGCTATGGTTTCTGGATCAGCTGGCTATGAGGGCTCCACCGGCAACAATGGCACCTGGGTTACGAGCAACACCAGCACGGCTCCCCAGTACTACAACTATCTGTTCGGGATGGAGTAGTAGGTGGTGGACTGACAAGCTAGCTAGCTGAAATCAGGTGATAGGCCTAGGAAGCTAGGACTGACATGGAACTGATCACAATTTTGGCTGCTATGTATGCCGATGTATGGGTGCGATGCATCCTTCTGCTATTCATAATATTTCCTAACATAGCACTGTAGCAGAGAATTCGTACCGTCAGCATTTCTAAATTATAATCCAAGCTCATTTAAGTTACCTGGTCAACAGTAGTATGTGCATTCCAAAATACTTGGTGAACTACACAGTATGTGCATGCAGCCTCCATGAAAGCGTTTAGAATTTGCCAGGTGAATTCAAAAGAGTTTACTTGTGAGACTGATGAATATGTGCATTGCAATTTATCGCAATTCCTGTGGTGTACCTACACAGAACAAAGAGGAGATTAATAAAAATAAAAATAAAATCACAAAAGGGTAATGATGAGAAATTATTTCCCTGCACAGCCATAGCAACTATCACCAGGAATGCATTCCAGCTGGTAACTATCTTCTAGACTGTCAAGGGCATCTGCTCTTATCCGACACACATGATAACAATCTTTGCCGCATCAAAGGACATGCCTCATACTAATCCTTATCCAATTCAAACGTATAAGATGTACACAGGTAGTAAAATTCACATGCATGCATGTTATAATTTATTCTCAACTAGTTGCGCTAGCTAATGTCATTCATCATGCATTGTACTACTAAATATGCCTAGATGGTTACAGGTTACCATAGACTATAGGATGCCACGTTATTGTAATGGTATAGAATAACATTCCAAATCTGGGGTATGACGAAAAGAGTAAAGGAGTATTTGATACAATGTCAAAACAGTCCAACTCTACAAGATAGTTAGAACAGAACTTCCAAAGTTCCATCTTATCTTACTATTACTAATTGAAGGTTCTAAAAGTTGCACCAATTTCAAAGCGTGCTAGAAAAAAAGATAAATCCAAAAAATTCTCACAATAATCATAAACATCCGACCATCAATTGGCAGATTGAAATATTAATAGCCATTAGATCTGTTTTCTAAGTAATTACCCACCTCTACCATTATGAAAGGTCTTGAGTTCAAGACTCAATGAAAGCAAATATCCTCCTTTTTTTATTATATATATTTTCTAAGTAATTACCCACCTCTGCCATTACGAAAGATCTTGAGTTCAATTCTCAACGAAATCAAATATCTTTTTTTTAGATTTTTTTTATTTTTAAATTTACCTTCAGTTTTTGTCTTTTTTCCATTAAAGATGCTAGAAACTTTTCCATAAAACAGATATTTTGTAGACTTTTTAAAATTTCCATGTCAATCCTCACAGGATGCGCTAGAAAAAAAATAAAATTATAGAAATCCTCACAATAATAAAAAAATACCCTATCATCAATTAACATGTTGGAATCTTAATAGCTATTAGATCTGTTTTCTAATTAAGTAATCACCCATCTTTGCCATCATCAAAATAATATTAAATAACCCCTAAAACTACATATTAATTACCCACTCTGCCAATATAAAGGAAAATATGAAATAACACCATAAATTTATATCTAATTGCTCACATTTGCTATTTTGATAGAACAATACCAAATATCCCCTTTAATTTATATTTAAATTGTTCACTTGGTTATTATGACTGATAATATGATTAAAGTAACCCCTCAAAATTATATTAAAATCATCTATTTTTGCAATCGATCAAAGATTATCTAAATCAATTAAGCATGTAGCAAGATATGTTATTATAAAAACCTAAGTATAAAAATAGATCTATTTATGTTGTACGGTTACGCATAACACATTTAAGACTCTAACCCGTGCGAAAGCACGGGTTGATTGACTAGTATATCAAAATGTTAAGAAGCCACCATATTTCACCTGTGCAATTCCTTTCAACCAAAATGCATAAAGCACAACAACAGCAAATATCGAAGTTGCACGAGATTAAGGCTAGTCATCTCGTTAACTTCCACTGCAAAAAAGTATTACAGCAATCAGAACATGGAGAATAAAGTGAAGAGCTCCACATGGGATGAAGGACAAGCACTCCAGAACTTAAGCCCCCAACTCTAGCTAGCCTTCAAGATTCTTACTGGGATTGCACACATTTGTAGACTACCCAGTCCGTGAGGGGCCTAAACTACTACTTAATTCGCTCCTTTTGATAAGCTTGCTGGAAGGTCTGGTGCATGAAGACACAATACAGGGTTCAGATTACAGTAGTAGATTACCTCTCTGTCCCTCTCTAAGCAGTTGACCAGTCAAAAACGAGGCAGTGATTATCAAACTACATGTACGAACAGTTGGTCCTTATTTCACCTTTGCCCCCATTGGACCAAACCATCTTCCTCACAACTATCAATGAACTGGAAACCACGCTGGCTGCTGCTTCACGCATGGCTGCAGTTTTTCCTTTCTGTGTATGTCCCCTCTCACTCTCACAAATCCTAGCATATCTCTCTTAGTTAACTAGACACAGCAGCTCTTTCCACGAATACAGAGACAAACAGGACAACCCATTGACTAGCTACATAGCATACTTCAAACAGCTGTTTCCAGAGGTGAAGTAAATCCGAAGAAAGGGGAATTTACTGGTAACTTCTTGACGAGTGCAGAAGTGAACAAGATTATACTAGTAACTCTCCACCGCCCATACCGGTGTGTGCTACAACTTGCAATGGTGCACAGAATTATTTACAGAGTGGCGTAAATCCAAAGGGCTCATTATAGTTTCTAACAACCACACCTAGGCACCCGTTACAAGGAGCCTCGGAGAATTATATCAACAATGACGTGATATAGTGTGGACCAAGGTGTTTTAGGTTAGTTTAAAGCATGCTGGAACTATTACTTGATCCAAACCGATTGCTTGTGTTTGTCTATATAGTGCGAGTCCTAAGTAGCTACCAACAGTCCACAAATGTTTTTGGTTCCATAGAGTATAAAAATAGCAAAACAGCAAAACTCATAAATTATTAAATATTTCACATGATGCTTTACATGCTACTCAACCTCAGATCAGCCTTTTCTGTGACAAAAAACTATGAAAACCAGACCTTACGATGTTTATAAAAAGCTAAGTTTGACCAACTCGCAACAAGCAACAAGACAAAAATTATGGCTATTGGTTAAATATACTTTATGATGTCTTTTTCGACATAACAGATTCACACCCTGAAGATTCTCTCATGAGGGCAAAAGCTTTTGTGTTCTCCATAAATTAAGGCAGACGATCCCTTTTAGCTAAGGAAAAAAAGATGATTGCTAAAGTGGGCCATTAGTCAAATAAGGGACTGTAAAAGGTGCTTCCTTTGGTAGTATACGGGAGCCTTTCCCTTGGTTTTAGAAAGCGTTGTTTGGTTGACCCTTTTTGTCATGTTTCACATTTGGAAGTTATGTCGGGCCAGCATTTCATTTAAGTTGCTGTCCAATCATCATACAGGCTGTACCAAAATGCGCATAGTAGGAGATTGTAAAAACTGAACTGCTATGTTAGTAATCTAGATTCTGATGCATCAGTTTTCATCTAATAGCTCCATTGGTATTCCACAGTTCAGGGATGCAAACGGATCGGATCAGAACGGATAACGTTTTTTTTCATATCCTAATCCTATTTATTTTGTTGGATTTAGAGCGAATCGGATATTACTCGGTTACGGATATGGGTACGGATTTTTAGGATATCGGAAATGGTGCGGAGTCGGATCGGTGTCGGAGCGAAAGCGGATTTAAAAATGTCGGATAATACATGTTTACATATAGCTTTTTTTTACGATGATCAATAAGTTATAAACTAAAGTTTAATTTTTCATGTCATAGTTTACATATCAGTAACAAAAAAAATAATAGTGACGGTATTTTTGCCACGAATCAATCATTGTTGACTCTTATGTATTTGTCAAACTAATCGGATTATCCTATTATAAACATCGGATAATCCACGTTCAAATATCGGATACTCCATATCCGTCGGATTTTGGTGATACCGCATCCTACTCCGCATCCACGTGTGAATCGGATTCGAATTATCCATATCTGCATGGATATAAAAACTTCTACTCCGTATCCACATAATTAGGATTCCGATCGGGATAATTATCCACACCACTTGCACCCCTACGCAGTTCACATGAAAAAAAATGCAAGTATAAATTACGGAAGCCCATTATAGTAAGTTGTATAAGGATGCATTGTGAATGGAATGGGAGAGGAAATAGTTTTGAACTAGTAGCGGACACTGCCTATAAAGGCATGTACAATGGACCAATGCTTACAAAGATGTTTAAAGAGAGAGAAAGATTAAGCTTATGTATAAGCATCTTACATTACAATGGGACTACCAGTTATGACAAGTGCTTAGCTTGGTTGGAGACGTTAACCTCAGTTTAAGCATCTGTGTTCCCACAATGTAAACGGTGCTTGTCTTGCTACCATACCACACAGTTTTTATAGTCGTACGGTGCAAGAGAGGCTCCTGCCATGGCATCGAGGAAAGTAAACCGACGTAACGAACCAAAAAGCACCGATGCCAATCATAGCGCCGCTGCCCTCCCCTAAGCAACTCGTCCACTTGGTTTTCTAAAAAAAAAACCGATTCTGTCTTAAGCACCGGCCTTAAACCTCCGCGTTGTACATGCCCTAATATAACCAGGAGACCAACCATACCCTACGCAAACAAAAACCGTCAACTTCCCAGAATGCACAAGAGATCCAAACAAAATGCTCTTTCAAACCATCTGACAACCTATGTAACGAGATCCATTAGTATGCTGGTGTTACCTTTCCATGCTGGACCACAAAGTGAGCAAAAGATACATCTTACTGAGGTTCTAAAAGTTGCACCAATTTCAAAACGTACTAAAAAAATAATAAATCCAAGAAATTCTCACAATTATCAGAAACATCCGACCATCAATTGACAGATTGAAATATTAATAGCCATTAGATCTGTTTTTTAAGTAATTACCTACCTCTGCCATTATGAAAGGTCTTGAGTTCAGCTCTCAATGAAAGCAAATATCCTCTTTTTTTCATTATATATATTTTTCAAGTAATTATCCACCTCTGCCATTACGAAATATCTGAGTTCAATTCTCAACGAAAGAAAATATCTTCTTTTTTTTAGATTTTTCTCATTTTTAAATTTACTTTAGTTTTTGTCTTTTTTTCCAATAAAGATGCTAGAAATCTTTCCATAAAACATATATTTTATAGATTTTTTGAAATTTTCATGTCAATCCTCACAAGATGCGCTAGAAAAAAAATAAAATTATAGAAATTCTAACAATAATAAAAAAACCCTATCATCAATTAACATGTTGGAATCTTAATAGCCATTAGATCTGTTTTCTAATTAAGTAATTACCCACCTTTGCCATTATCAAAATAATATTAAATAACCCCTAAAACTACATATTAATTACCCACTCTGCCAATATAAAGGAAAATATGAAATAACACGCTAAATTTATATCTAATTGCTCACATTTGCTATTTTGGTAGAATAATATCAAATATCCCCTTTAATTTATATTTGAATTGTTCACCTTAGTTTTTATGACTGATAATATGATGAAAGTAATCCTTCAAAATTATATTAAAATCACCTATTTTTGCAATAGATTAAAGATTATCTAAATCAATTAAGCATACATATAAAGTAGCAAGATATGTTATTATAAAAACCTAAGTATAAAAATAGATCTATATATGTTGTACGGTTACGCATAACACATTTAAGACTCTAACCCGTGCGAAAGCACGGGTTGATTGACTAGTATTCCTTAATCATGAACCATGGTGTGCCTGATGAAGACAAATATTATATAGTTGATTAAGCATCTAATAAACTATAGTGTTGGGTTCACTAGAAGAATCTCAGACAAAGAGCAACGGTGCTTGATTTGATATCAACAATGCAGATGCCCTCACATCTGCGAATAGAATGGTTACCATGCGGCCTAGAAAATAGTAGATCAAAGGTATTAATGTTTAAGCTACATGTACAATTTCCCTGAGTTAGACTATGTGCATCACAGGTTGCGTAATGAATGTTAGGAGCAACACAGATGGCATCATTGAACGGATCCAGTAGCAGAAAACTGTGAATGTGGCACCCTATAGGTCATTCTTTAATTTTTGCCAAGGAAAGACTTATCCAGCCCGAAATGTCATGGACTCATGGTAAGCTGACGCCATTCTTGCATGATGCTTATTTCAATATTTGTAAAAAAATTATGTTGTTTATGATAGCAGCACTATGATTGTACACGGCTAGCAGTTAAGAAGAAATATTCATCAACAGATGAGTTATATGATGAACCACGAAAAAACTGAGTTTTACTTAACTGCTACTATGAATGAGTCTAACATATAAGTGGGGGCTTTTTGAAGTGAAGATCCTCTTGTTTCTATATGTGCAAATGAAAAAAAAAAGGGCATCTGATCTTGCCATTCAAGACATGGATTTTAAATCACATGTTGTTGCATTATGTGTTCAAGTCATTGGCTCAATAAGTTGACACAAGCATGACTAGTATAGGCAGCTCAAAGCTTGGCTATATGGGGGCTTAGTTCATTTTCTGCATCAACGAAAATATGCAATTTGATTGATAGACAGTCTAAATCATTTTGTGAAAACTCAGGGAGACCTTTTGTTTCTGAAACATGACAGCTCCAGAAGAACTGATATTCAATATGGTGGGTAACAGGCCAGTACAAGGTGAAAAATTTGATCCATGATCATATGGAAATACTGACGCCTGAATATACGCGCACTGGTTGACAACAAGCCTGCATCAACGATCTGATCACATACAGTCAAATGTTATCTAGGGAATATGTTTTGAGCTTATTCTCTCTGCTGGAAAAGGATCCTTCAACTCTAAACTTCAGGCACGGTTATGTAGAGTCAGACTCAGACCACAAGTAAACTAGTTAGCAGACAAGGATCATAAGAAAGATTGTGATATAATGAAGGACACAACAAAATTAGCACGAGGAGAGACTTTTTTAGTTTATTTAGGTAAATCAATTTGAAGCTAATGAACATTAGAGTATATGTAATAACATATTATTAGTTGAAGCGTCAAAAGACATGCACTTGCTACCTGCACATTCTAGGGAGCGCCTGAGAGAAGTTACAAGGATAAAACGGATAATTTAGCAGTTACTACAGGGAGCAAGTGACATGCACTTGCTTACCTGCACATTCCAGCATACAGCGAGAGCCCTGAACTAAATGAACTGTAACCGCTCAACATCACTTTATGTGAAACCACTATTTCACCAATTATGTATTGGTATAATTACCTACCAGTACTTTGTTCATCACTTCAGGTAAATTTTAACACATTCTGCTGCTTAATTTACATCACAATTTTCAGTTAGCCCAGGCACAGCTACAAAACTACACACAAGTTATATCATGTCGAATTTTGGGCAGTATGGTGTTGGAAGTCTCCCAATCTCCACCAACTGAGATTGCTCAAACATGAAACAACCCTTTAAGTGTCAAGTGGAAATGCCAGACCTTCCATGCATCAGCTGAAGAATAATAAACACATTGGTCTTCTCCCCAATATGTTGGTAGCTTTTGATATCCTACAGCTTGTAGAACCATGGATCACATGATGAAAATACAGGGCATCTCCATCAGGTGGGCTCACAGCAGGGAGTGATCAAACTCATCAGGGTCGATGAAAAAGCCTTAGAGAACAATGTTTCTAACGTTATGGATAGTCGATAGACCACAATATTCAAGCTCTCAGAGAGCTACATGATGTCAGGAATCTATCCCAATTTTGTTGTTGAGTAGGGTAGAATATGCTTGGAATACTACCAGAACTCTGAGCATTTAACAATTAACACTGCATGAGCATGTTCCTCGTCGTAACAACTAACAACTCAAGTCCATCCCCAAATTGCTGGGCCTTCGTTGATGAATGTGATGTCATGGTATGAAACTGTTGAAAGTACTAGTAGTAATTTCTGTGAGAAAACTAAGACCTTGCCCTCAACCCATAACCACTAGATCGGCTTAGAAGAATGGAATACCTTCGGTGTTGGTGTCGATCCGTAGACGTACGGGGTCGCCGCTGCTCGGGGCGGCTCCGGCGAGGTGGCGTCGAAGTAGAAGTAGCGGCGCCGCCGGCACAGTTAGATGGCTGGCGGTTGGCGTAGGTCTTCAGTGCCATCCCCGAGCTCTCCTGATCGGAAGGTTAGACTCTCTAATTGAGATTAGCCTCGCTCATTTAACACACACCCCACTGGGTGAGAGGCAACCCCTTATTATAGCTCGTGTTGGCACTGGGACCAGGCCATCAGTTGGGCTTCTTGCCAGGTCCCCGATCAGGACATGTCAAGGTGGTTAGCCACCCTAAACGTATCAAAAATGAAATGACAGCACACCAAGTCAAAAGATTTCAATGGTCTATTAAGTACTATTGAATCTGGTGACTATAGTGCACCACTCCATCTCAACACCACTTCTCAGTCTCAAATGGCCTATATATGGTCCAATATGTGCAATCTGCTCTCAACCGTTCTTATGCACACAATAAATAAACAGAGCAGACATATTTCCAGAATCATATTTTTGAGATCTCAATTCACTCTAAACGGTAGGCTTCCTTTAAACTCAACGCCGGCAACTTAAGGCAAACCCACATATAACTGAAAATGATGCTCAATGCTCACATCTTAATTCTTAATGTACACTCTTCCTTATCATCACAACATTTAACTTACATGATGCTCAACTCTTATCCTTAACTCTTATTTGTTGAGCATCAAGGTCTTACACTTTACTTTTCTATTTGATTCTGGATACAATCTTTCACATATCTTGGGTTTGGCAATACCACTTGACATGTTACTCGAATAAAATTGCACTCTTAATGAACCCCGGGAAGAGCTCATTATCTGAAGTAAACTCTCTTATTCTTAAACATTGTAATCTTACTCTTTCTCATAAACATAACGATCTTAAATCAAACTGACTTGCTATCGGTCAGAAATATGCCACAACTTAGTTTGCACCGCAGACGATGCCTTAATGGGGTCTGAGCCATACCACAAAATGGCTCCCCTTCGCAAAGATAATCATAGAACTTTGGTTGGATTTCTCGAAATCACCTTGCAAAGGCTTTTGTCACAATGACACATAGTTTAGTCATCACTAAACTTCTTATATGTAGGCATGTAACCCATTTGCATCACATATGCAATTGAAAATCATTCAGTAGTTTTCCAAGGGTCCAGTCCTGGATAAAGTTTGCCAAAAAAATTCCCCGTTTCAAGACTTTAAGGGCACATAATAAACTTAAGTATATTTCTCATGTCAGCGGTCATCGTAGAAACTTCTTTGCCCTTGCTTTGGGAAATATTCCCACTTATTTGGACCTTTCTTATTATTTTTAAGATAGACACAGAATATCATCAATGTTCCTCAAAGAAAACACTTCTAGTCTTATCCATAAGACCATTGTCATTTAGAATCAACAAAATTAATCAATCAAAATTTTTGTTCAGCTTGTACCACTTCTTAGCAACTCACTGTATGTGCCACTAGATAATGATTTGCTTTTCTCGATTCTTCACTTAGTGGCATCTAATTAGAGTTATTATGACTTATGAGTGTAAACACAATGTTAACACTCAATCTTAAAACTCATAAGAGAGTTATATGGTGGCATGTGTGAGCAACAAGTGCAACTCATACTTTATAACCTTTTGTTTCTTCTTCAAAGTCACCTTCAATAGTGTGAACCCACGACAGTCCACTGTTTTGGCTCTGAGGAAATTTTTCGATCCAAATAGGATCAAAGCTTACACTTCCATCATTTGACTTAATTCTTAATCATTTCCCTTTAGAGTCACATTTATCGATGTAGATCCATAATGGCATACTGTATTGGCTCTTCCGGGAAAACGTTTCCTTTAGAGTCACATTTGTCGATGTCACGAATAAACATAATGTCGAGCCCAATTGTCGATCGATGCATAGTATCTGCACAAATCACACAATATTGTCATGTGATGGTATATGCGCAAATAACCAAAAAAGAGAGATCAACTGGTATATTGATTTATAGTGTAAGAACCTCTTTATAAACAATGTTCTTAGTATATGTCCCAAAAGCTTCCCTTAGTGGAGACAGCGGGGTAGCTCCGCGAGAAAGACTCGGAAGACCCCAACGGCCGTATCCATCTTCTACCCTTGCGTGGGCGAGGCCGTAGCCCGTGGAGGACTACGCGAGATATAGGCTTGGGTGGGTGTGTACCGAGGATATCTGGAGACCCGACCGTGGTTGCTTGACTTCCGTGGAAGTCACTTTGCCATCCTCCACCCTTGCATGGATGAGGCCGCACTCCTTTGAGGATTGCGTGAGAGCAAAACCTTTTGTGGAGCGCCAACGAGGACGTTTAGGGGGTAGAGGCACGTTGGCCTCCCTGAACCTCGGAAAAAATATCGCCGTGTCTTCCTTGTGTGCCATCGCCAACATCGTCATCGGGAGTTTGCATTCTCTACCTATCCTTTAGCTTCCGCATTTACATTCTTGCAAATTGTGTGATTATATTTTTAGACTAGCTTGATAGGTTACTTTCTAGGTGGAACTAGGTTGCAAGACTTGGCCACGGTAGAAGTACCAACACTTAGCAAAACCTTAGTGCACATAGCTAGATTTACTTTGTATATGTTTTGCTTAGTAGTTGTAGTTTTTAGTGAGTCATAGTTTTTAGTAATCCTAATTCATCCCTCTCAAATGCGTCAGTCCAACCTTCAAAGGAAATGTATGAGTGGATTGGGAGAGGCGGTGGGGAGCTGCGTGGATTTTGAATGGGAGGGCGCGGTGCGTCGGTGCGTGGTGGTCTATTGACGGACCACACACGGATGGGAACATTGGAATCTTTTAAAAGGGATATAGAGGTATAGATTTCACGAAACACAACCCGCGATTTCAGCTTGGTTCAACCAGTTCGATCGGAGTACACCATGAGGGAGGATACGGAGGAAGCATTTCGGCACACCTTGGGCGTCCCGTGGCTGGCCGAGGGCGAGCAGGGTGCGCGCACATGTGCCGTGCAGGGACGCAGGCGGAGGCCTCCAAAGCCGAAGGCAAGGAAAGCAACTTTTGGCCGCTGCCTTGGTCTTGACGAATGGTCGAGTCCTGCTTTCCGCCTTCAGCAGGGACGCTGACATAGGGATCGGTCCATCCAACGCAACAAGACGAGCCGGCAAGCCGGTCGGCCGGGTTGTAGATGGTCTCAACTTTAGGCCTGCAAGGGGTCTGGTTCGGCCCATTTGCGAATACGCTCCGCCCCTCAAAATCAGGCGATGGATCGAAACGGGCCGACCCAAAAAAACATAAGCAAGAGGGTCGTGACCCTTGCATATCGAGAGGATTCGCCCCCGCACACCTCACGCACGGTCACCGCCTGCCTTCCCCTCGTCCCTTGCAATGGCAGCGAGATCCTCACGCTGAAGACTCCAGATCCGCGCAAAAGAATTCGTCCGCAACCCCACGCCACTCCGCCGGACGCCGGTCCGCGACCCCGCGCTTCTCTATCGGTCTTCTCCATCAGTCTTCTCCTAGCGCATTGGTGCCTCAGCTCCTCTCCATGACCGCCGCCAGCCACCCTCGCTCCTCTACACCTGCCCGCCTCGCACCCTCTCCTGTCTCCTCCCAACCGCCAAGGACGACGAGTACAACGTCTCCATCCATACCTCATCTCTCCTCTCCACCCATTCACCTCGAAGCAGACCTTCTCCCTACAACTGCCAGATCGAGCTCGCCTCCGACGGCTCAGCGTCTTGCCGCTGCCCGCTTGGCCTTGGCCTCATTAATCGCCGCCATGGAGAGGAAGCCCAGCGGGAGCTCCCATCCTGATCCACTTCATGGTGAGAATTTATTAGCATCCTTTTACAATTTCTTGTTTTGTTTGATCAACACTCTTTTGCGGTCGTCAATCAAAGTGCCTACTAATTTTGCTTTCCCATTCAGTTAATCCTCAGTATGTGCTACACAGATTGGAATCTTGATTTGAATTATTATATACTGTGAAGCGGCATAGCACTAGCAATAAAATTATATATGAATTGGATGTCTATGTTTGCTTTATTTCACTATGTATATTCGTCATGATGTAGTAACAAATGGTTCTTGGTATCTAGCAGAACAAAACCAGCAAGTCAATATGTGAGAAAGATTTGCCATGATGTAGTAACAGAAGGTTCTTGGTTCTGCAGTCTGCACTTAGCTTTAATTGTTGTTAACCGTTGGTTCTTTGATTGGCAGTAAACTCCAGTTTGATGGCTGAATCTCCAGTTTTACCTCCTACCCACTTGGCTTTTGCCATCTCCCCGCGACATAGGGAAGGGCTCCATGCAATCCGAGAGCGAAGAACTCCTCTCCCGCTGTATCCTGAGTATCCTAACTCACTGTGAGGATTTTTTAGCATCTTGATTGATTCGTTACCATGTGCTTTTGATTTGGTGGTAGACACTATAATAACTTGGATTTTCCCCTTTTGTTGTCTAGCCTGTACACGTCGCTGCACAACACTGAAAGTCCCCCCAATCTTGTTTGTGAGGAGAGCGTGGGATCCCCAACAACAGCCACTACACCAACAACCATTGGCACGAGCTTATTTTCTGGTGAGATTCAATTTACAACCTAGAATCGTCCATAAGGACATATAGTTTTGCACATACATGCACATGATCATAGTAGAATCGTTTTATAGGAGCACTTTTACACAACCTAGCTTAATTTGATGTCCAGCCTATCTTAGTTTGGTGTCTTTTGCTAATAGAATCCGATGAAGATGTTGAAATGGTTAATCGCTGATGGTGAAAACAACGATTGCCAAGCTGTGAGTCATGGGGTTGATGCATCTATTAGAGCAGTTGTTGAAAGAGCAACAAAGAACTTCAGATCCCAATGTTGGAAGGAATACGTGCCAATACTGGAAGATGGAGCGGTTGTTCAAAGAAAATGCAAGCATTGTGATGATGTTATTAGTGCTAAGCGTGGTGCAGGAACAAGTTTTCTTCTAACCCATTTGAAGAGATGTAGGAAACGAACAAGGGCTCCTAGAATCGGCAACGCCAGCCGCTGGGAGGAGCGAGCGCTGACAGGCTGGCGCCGGACACCATCTTCCTCATGCACACGGTGCGGTGGTGCCTGCCCTGCACAACAGAACAGATCTCGTCGTCTTGTGTGCTGCTACAACTGTACGTATACTGTGGTGGGACGTTGTTGTTGACGAGGGCGCGCACCTACACCGTCGGGGACGCAGGCTGGACTGGAGGCCTCCAAAGCCGAAGGCGAGGAAAGCAACTGATACTGTTTCCTGCTGTCAGGCCGCAGGCGCTTTGCAGAAATCCGAAGCAGGCCGTTGACGCTAATCGCCAATCTTTCCCGGTTCCTGTTGCTGGAAGTTGCGCGTTGTTGGGCTGCCTTTTTTATTTATTGGGCCTTTTTATTTCATGGCTTGCTGGGATTGGTGACCCAGCGTGCAAATGAACAGGAGCGGTAGATGCTGCAATTTCGAAAAAAAAAATAAATCAGACCATGCTACAGCAGCGATGATAGCACGGGACTCAACGGGTGTGTTCTTGAAGGCGTCCCTGGTGGTACTTAGCTGAACTTGGCGGTATTACTGATCCAAAGGCGGTAGGCATGCAGAGCCACTAAACTTGGCTAGCGACCTGCTGATTCAGACATGCAAGGTGGCGAGCGTGAGCGAGAGCGACTGTGCAAACGCGATCAGAAATATCCAAGGAGCAGTAATGAGAGCTTATGGCCAAGATAGGAAATTAAAGCAAGGATGTTAGACTTCCAGAAAGTTAAATTTGTATACGAAAGCCACCAGTGTAATATTGATGTTCATTGCTTAGCAAAGAACTCCTCCTTGTGACTTAATCTATGTAGACGTGTAGTTCTCAGATCTGCCATTGGACGTTGGCATATAGCCATCTAGTTAGGTGGACGTTTTCTCTTAAAACCACAGATGCAAAATACTACGGGCGTGATTGGTTGCTTGAATATGGCCCATCCAGACCCGTGAGATGCAACAATCGATTGTTTGGTTGATTGCAGTTTGCGTTGAACCAAGCTCCGCGGATGCAAAACAAGATCTCCGGCCAGGCTCCGCGGAAACAAAAATGACTTCTGTTTCTCGGGAGCCTGGCCCTCGCGTTGCCGCATGCTGCAGCCAGCAGTCTTGGCCCGTGCAAGTGGATTTGGAAACCAAACAATATCTCTAAGCAGCCTGTCTGACAAAAACAGATAACCAAACATAAGAACGTTGCTTCCAATAAGCATGGCCAGCGGGGCCTGGTCCTCTGGTGCGAGCCAGGCTAGGCTTGGAAGAGAACCAATCAGACCCTACTCTTGTACTGTACGCTACCCACAAGGCCTCAAGGCCACGACCCAAACTCGCACAAGAGATGAAGAGAAACGTTGGGCACGTGGAACGAGCGCGCATGGTCGCCAGCCCGCCACCGGCCGACCGGCGGCGGAGGCCGGTCAGCCAACCAGATCACCGCTCATCCGCGGCGGGAGCTGGAAGGAGCGGAGCGGGGCGCCCCAAATTTGGAGCGTGTTTAAACCGCCTGCCTCCCCAAAATTAATTTACCACGCACCAAAGACCAAACGGGCGGCCCCAATCTCGGCACGGTTTAATTTTGGTTTCCTCCTATTTCCCTTCCCTCCACTTCTTCGCCTCCTCTCCCGCCCGCGACCGCGACCGCGCCGCGCCTCCCCTCCCCCCATGGAGTCATCCGCCGCGGGGGGCCACACCCCTCCCCCGCCTCCGGCTCCCCCTCCGCCGCCGAGGGGCTGGCTCGCGGGCCTCGTCTCCGGCGCCGGCCGGATCCTCTCCGCCGTGCTCGGGCCCGAGCCCTCCACTTCTGGCTCCGGCTCCATCGCCTCCGCCTCCGCCTCCGCGTCGGACGGTGGCTCTCCGTCGGCATCCTGCTCTCTGGCGTCGTACCGGCCTCCTGGCCCTCACGGTGAGGGCTACAATGACACCACCGGTACGCGACTGCACCAATTATGCTTTGAGAAGCTTAGCGGATTTCAGGTTCTGGCCTCTGGGTGCCCCATTTGCCGCAGTATCTAGATGGTAGATGGTTGCGCGGTGTTGCATTCGTTGGATGCTGCGTGCAGGGTAGCAACGGTGGTTCGAATGCCTTATAAATTCAGTTAATTCAAAGTTCGGAGAATTTTGGCGTTTGTTACTTTGGAATAGTTTGCGTGGATGGATAACGGAGTACATTGGACAATTTGGATGCTTGGCATTTTCATGCTTCGCCCATCTGCATCTGGACGGGAGAGGACAGTTGTTTTTTCAGTGCAGTTACTTAGGACATGCAGGCATGCAACTGCCCGATAAAAGTCAATCCATGCTCGTGAATACAAAATACTCTATGTTATTGGGTCGTGGATGCATTGGCACTAAACCACTATCTGTTTGAAAATACTCCTTGACCGTGTATTTCTTGCCTTACCCATAGAATTCATGTACTAAGCATATGTCTGAAGTTTGAACTCCTTGTGGAATGTACAAATAGAAAACATGCCATTGTTTGCCACCGATTAGGTGGTCCTGGATGGTCACATGAGCATTCATGGTATGGGTCCAAAGAGAACGTACTGCCCAGAATTGAACATTGAAGCATTATGGGCCCTCCATTTATGACGTAATTCAAAAAAAAAAAAGTTGAACTGAGAGGGACATAAGGCACGCTTGAACTTAGACATAGGACGAGAAGCGGTGAACTTAGAGAAATTTTCATTGATCTTTTCCCTCCTGTAATGAGTGGCACATGAATCGTCATGATCTGAGCAAGTGGGCCAGCCAGACTGGAAACTGTTAAGCTTTACATCACTTATCGTCGCCGCGTATTATCTGAGTTGCTAGTCATTCCATGTCATGGTTATTTCTTTTCTAACATGAAAACCATTTGGTTTCTGAACAGCCCCAAAAGAGGATAACTTTAAATGTGTTTGTGAACTTACGCCGAATCATTTGCACATTGTTGCCGTGTACTATCTGAGCTGCTAGTAATTCCATGTCATGGTTATTCCTTTTCTAAGATGAAAACCATTTGGTTTCGGAACAGCCCCCAAAAGGATAACTTTAAACGTGTTTACGAACTTACCTCAAATCATTTGCACCGAATATTTAAAAATTCCTCTGTTCCTCTTATTTTCTACCTTTTGTAGTTATAATCATCTAAACTGTTTTGGTGCTTGTCATTTGCTTAATTTCTACCTTGTAATGTCTTAGGAATCATCAGTGTTTATGATTGTTTGTACTATTTAGTCTTTCATGTAAATGAAGTGTACATTTTTATTTATTGGCATGTCAATTCAGTCGCATGAGCTATTTTTTTTTACAGATAATGGTGATTCCCCACTCTTTCCCATGACAAATGATCAGTTACATCAGGTATTCCCTGTCATTTTGTTTGTACCTAACAGATTATCTCAGTTTGTAAAGAAGGTCCTCTCACTGGGTTAGAAGACTAGGAGTCTAGGAGCAAGGGCTTAGTTACCTGATAATCGGAGCAATTTATATTTCATGCATTAAATTCACGTAGAACTGCTTGTGATTCTAGGTTGAAAACGAGACTGTTCTAAAGGACTATGCTGGGTCCCTAGCAATCATCTCTGAGATCGAACCAAAAGATGCCATAATGCAATTGCTTATGCAAGAGACCTATTCAAGGTATTGCATTATATATTTTTTATTCCAATTTGCACTTCTGGATTGTGTTTGATTTGCATTTTTGCTTTGTCACTTAAGCAATAATTTTTTATTATGTGTTTGAATATGACATTCTATAAATATGTTTCAAACTCAAACAATCAAGTGGTTACATTCTTCTCTTTTGTGTACATGAACTGCATTTATTATATGATAACCATGAATTGTCTCCTAGTGTGATAAATCAACAGAAACTGTGAATGGTGCTTTCCTTGTAACTACAAATTATATAACAAATAAGACATAACTTTTGTTCTTTTATTTTTATACCAGGTCTGAGTGCAGCAAGTTTATAAAGATAATTCAAGAGCGTGTTTTGGACTCAGATACAGGCGATATAGATGCTGGACTGTTTGCTGTTACAAGTTGTCAGAAGGCTGACAAACAAGTGGTTAACAGATATTCTTCGTTTAGTCCAAATGAATCCTCACCTGCAACTTCAAACCTTCAAATGCATGTATGTGAAAATAGCACTGCTGTGGGTACAATTCCAAAATTAACTCATGCGGACCAAAGCCCTCTCATCCACAATGCTAAGAACATACAGATACAGCCTGTGAGTGCTTTTGCTTGTAAAGATTAGTTTGTTTCGGTGTATGCTAATTCAAGCGCATCTAACTTCATTGGCTCTTTCTGTTCTACTGGCCAGCATGCTAATATGCCATTCTTCAGCAAGAGTTTTAAGATATAAATCATGAATCCATGATATATTGCTGCTCAATGCATATAGCTGCAATATATTTTGTTGATTTGATTAGTAAACACACTGAAAGATACCTCAAGTAGTAGGATTTATTTTCCCCCTCATGGTTCTTTATCCAGCAAATGGTGTTTGAAGAGGTCTCCTGATGTTCTATTAATCATACTTGCACCTGTGTGTTTGTTTTGTGCGATGAGGGAGGATGGAACGGTTCCATCATAGTTTTTCATGTGTTGGAAGATGAAAAGGGATAGGATGGCTCTCACATGGGAATATTCTCCTAGATTCCGGATGATGCCATCCTAGAAAATCTGTAGAACACACCCGTCTCACTTGGGGCATGAGGATGACACTAGGCCCAAAGGTCCAAGAGTGGGCTGGAACCATCCCATTCTGAAAAACAGGGACAGGGACATTTAGCTCGATAAGTATCTTTTGAATCTTACATCGCAAGATTATGATTGGTTCTGTTTCTTTTAGTTCTTAAACTCTGCAGTGACAGATTTATTACTGTACACTTAAATGCAGATTCTCAAACGAAATTACTCTGTTAGAGAGGATGCTCATGACGAGATTCGAAGAGTCAGGCCAAGGATCAGTGAAAATCCATTGAACATGTCAAAATTCAAGCAAGTTAATGTTATTCAAAGTCATCCAGGTAGATATGAATTGTTTTAGGAATTATTTGAGGACCACTAAGCCCCAAAAAAAATTATCGTTTTGCTTCATCTACAACTTTATTTTTCTTGTCAGCTGTGAATTCACATCAAGAGCTCACTGCCAGGAATCCAAATGCATCCAGAGATGATAAGAAGCTGTTAACAGATGTTCTTGGAGCCAATAATTTAACATACCCTAACATTGTTTCAAAAGTTGAAAGTGCTGATGAAAGATTAGATGTCCCCAATAAACCTCCAGCTGTAGCTACACAGCTATTTGGTTCCAGTTTCTCACAAGCTGGTAGGGATCAAATGGGTTTTGGTGCTACAACACTTAATCAGTGCTCTAGTAAGGTACTGATATTCCACTGTGCTCAAGATTTGCTGGATGTCTTTCTTTCACACCAATCAAATAAAAAACATGCTATTTGTTCTGAGTTCTGACATGAAGATGACCTATATAATAGGATCTGAAAAAAGGCTTTCCTTTGAAGGTTGAGCCTTTGAATGCATCTATTCCTTTTGAGCAGCAGATGATGGACTTATCACACCGGAAGCAAGATCGTATGTTGTCATCATCGAATATGTTTCTTGCTGTTCATATGAGATTGATGCCTAAGCATCCTCTGAATTTATTATTAATATTATTGTTGTTGTCTGCAATTCATGAGCAGATGCTGTCTGTGACGATTCACGCTCTCTCTCGAAATTAATGTTGAAGGAGGATATTGAGGCTGCACCCAGGTAGTATGCCATACCACCTTTGTATTATTTTGTACAAGACTGATTAAGTTTACCGATTGTTCTGTGCTTTGCCATGCCATCATAACTTGGAATGTTTGTATCACAATAGATAAGTTTTAATTGAATTTAGGATTTTAGAGTCATAATGCCATGACAGCTTAAGATTGTTGATGCCATACAGGATAATGTTTCCACTTTACTTTAGCATTGTATTTAAAATTCAAGATCAGATATTTCTGGAGCACGTGTGCCTCTTTTATTTAGAGCTGCCATAACTTGACCAATTGAACTACAAGTTTTAGTGAACGGTTGTAGGTGCTGATGTACCATATTATGCTCAAGTTTGTTTTATTGTTTTGCTTTAACTGTTAAGTTTGATGTTTCCCAAACCCAAAGGTAAAGGAAGTAACATGCTAATAATATAGTGTGTCATGTCTAATCTAGCCTGCCGATGGGCATTCAACTACAAAATGGCTCCAAGAACCGCAGAAGAAGGCAACCCAACTCACAAAAGACAACGCCAACTCCAACTAGGTCACCTGCAAAGGGTCCACATCGGAAGAACAACGATTTCATTGTCAAATCGGAGATGGACTTGCTTGACCAAAGCAAGTTGGTACTAACGGAGCAAGAACCAGAGTTGGGAGACATTCCGGTGAAGAGACCTGTTGGGAGGCCTAGGAAGGCGAGGTAATTTCCTCTTTTTTTTTTTTGTATCTTTTTTTAGGGGGAAGGCATGGTAACCTTTGATGCCCTTGGTTGTGATCATGGTCTACTTGTGTAAACTAGGATTGGACCTAGCTCAGTTGATCCAAGCAACCCTGCTTCGTAGGTTTGAGTTCTGTTTCAGCTCGAATTTGGGTGTCCTTCTCAATTTCTTCTAACTTGTGTAAAGTGAAAGCTATCTTAATGCCAATACTAGCTTTTTGAACTTTTGAAGAGCCTAGAAAGTCACAATCTTAGAGAATCGCAGTATTCAAGTGTGTTGATTTTTCAGAGAATGTATGTACCAGTTAGCATATGTACCATTCTCTAGGCTGTGGTGATATCAGCTCCATGTGGTTCTGTTTCCTATGCAAGAAGCAGAAGCTTAGATGTCGTCTGTTTTATGCTACACTCAGACTGGGCTCACCAGAAGGCTAAAAAAAGGCGTCCATATACTGTTTAACACTGTAAACAAAGAAATGAGTAGTTGGAATAGTAAATGGGCGGGTTGAATAGGCTCACTGGTGAGCCCAGTTTTAAAGCAAGTATAACAAGGTCTACTAGGCAGGCTGCAAGGAGCTCCAGGTCAGCAAAATCTTACGTGGATGAGCGAGAAAGGAAGAGAGAGAGAATGAAGCGGGCGCTCTGTGTGCAGCCCGGCGCATCACGCGAAACGAAGTAAAAAAGGTCGGCTTGCAGCCTGGTGCCGGCGCCATGGCAGCTGGCTTCCTTCCCACCTGATCTCGTGTGACATGTCTGACCACACCAAATCATATATGCATACAAGTATTTTTAATACTTATGCCTTTAATACAGCCAACCTAAATAGCCAGTTCACTGTATGAGTTGGCTATACCATTCGCTTTTTGTAATATGGCAGTAGTATACAACTTTCGGCTGGCTACCTTATTGCCTTTGCTCTTACACAAGTTGAAGCGCATCAATATTCATGCCCAACAAATCGTGCTGTCGGGCAAAAGGGTCAAACGGGGAATCGACGGCGAGTGGTCAGAATTCGCCGGGAGGAGTCGCCAGATCAGATGTGCCGGCGGCAGATTTGCGCCACTCGATCAGGGATCGGTGCCACTGACTGACTAGCTTGATCCGATCAGGTTCAGATCTCCCAAACCGAACACGCAGCGGGGCGGGACGCCGGTCGCGCCGCCCTCCCGCCAGCCAACTCCCGTCCACCCGCTGCCGCCACCGTATCCTTAAACCCAATCCCCCTAGGAGACGGAGATGCAGCTCGCGGGCCTCCCCTCCACGCTCCCGTCCCGCGCCTCGCTCACGAGCTCGCCGTAGTCGTGTCGTAGCTTCTGCGGCCGGGCAACCAGCGGCCAACCCACGCCGCCGGCGATGGAGGCGACGGGCCGCGGGCTGTTCCCGAACAAGCCCACCCTCCCGGCAGGGCCTAAGAAGCGGGGCTCGCTCCTCCCGGCCTCGCCCCCGCCGCCGTCGCCCTCCTCGCTCCCGCTCGACTCGCTCCTGCTCCACCTCACCGCGGCGCCGGCGCCGGCGCCCGCGCCTCGGCGGTCGCACCCGACACCGACCCCTCCGCAGTCCTTCCTCTCCCCCGCCGCGCAGGCGCTCGTGCTCGCCATCTCCTCGCACCCGCTCCCCACGCTGCAGGCCTTCCTCTCCTCCCGCCGCGACGAGCTCCTCCGCGCCGACATCCCGTCCCTCCTCAAGGCGCTCGAGCTCTCGGGCCACTGGGAGTGGGCGCTCGCGCTCCTCCGATGGGCGGGCGCCGAGGGCGCCGCCGACGCTCCCGCGCTCGAGATGGTGGTCCGCGCGCTGGGCCGCGAGGGCCAGCACGACGCCGTCTGCGCGCTGCTCGACGAAATGCCGCTACCGCCGGGCTCCCGCCTCGACGTCCGCGCCTACACCACCGTGCTGCACGCGCTCTCCCGGGCGGGCCGGTACGAGCGCGCCATCGAGCTCTTCGCCGACCTCCAGCGCCAGGGGGTGGCGCCCACGCTCGTCACCTACAACGTCGTCCTCGACGTGTACGGCCGGATGGGCCGCTCGTGGCCGCGGATCGTCGCGCTGCTTGACGAGATGCGCGCCGCCGGGGTCGAGCCCGACGACTTCACGGCTAGCACTGTGATCGCTGCGTGCTGCCGGGACGGGCTCGTCCACGAGGCGATGGCGTTCTTCGAGGACCTCAAGGCCCGCGGCCACACCCCGTGCGTCGTCACCTACAATGCGCTGCTGCAGGTGTTTGGCAAGGTCGGTAACTACACGGAGGCGCTGCGTGTGCTCAAGGAGATGGAGGAGAACGGCTGTCAGCCGGATGCTGTGACGTACAATGAGCTCGCAGGAACATATGCCAGGGCTGGGTTCTACGAGGAGGCTGCCAAGTGTTTGGATACGATGACCAGCAAGGGTTTATTGCCAAACACCTTCACATATAACACCGTGATGACAGCTTATGGGAATGTTGGCAAGGTGGATGAGGCGCTCGCGCTGTTCGACCAGATGAAGAAGAGCGGCTGTGTTCCAAATGTGAACACGTACAATCTTATCCTTGGCATTCTTGGCAAGAAATCAAGGTTCACTGTGATGCTAGAGATGCTCGAAGAGATGTCAAGGAGCGGATGCACACCGAATCGCGTCACATGGAACACGATGCTTGCAGTCTGTGGGAAGCGTGGCATGGAGGACTATGTTACCCGGGTTCTGCAGGGGATGAAGTCTTGTGGTGTTGAGCTGAGCCGAGACACATACAACACCCTGATAGCTGCATATGGTCGGTGTGGCTCAAGGACTAATGCTTTCAAGATGTACAATGAAATGATCAGTGCTGGCTTCGCCCCCTGCCTCACCACATACAACGCGTTGTTGAATGTGCTGTCACGACAAGGTGATTGGTCCACCGCTCAGTCAATCGTAAGCAAACTGTGGACCAAGGGGTTCAAGGCAAACGATCAGTCGTATTCACTGCTGCTCCAGTGTTATGCAAAGGGGGGTAATATTGCAGGGATAGAAGCGATCGAGAAAGAAGTGTACGGAGGTGCCGTTTTCCCAAGTTGGGTTATCTTGAGAACCCTTGTGATTGCCAATTTCAAGTGCCGAAGGTTGGAGGGCATCGAGAAGGCATTCCGAGAGGTAAAGGCCCGAGGCTACAAACCTGACCTTGTCATATTCAACTCTATGCTGTCAATGTATGCAAAGAACGGGATGTACAGCAAGGCCACCGAGACGTTCGATTTGATCAAGCAGAGCGGGCTGAGCCCTGACCTCATCACCTACAACAGCCTGATGGACATGTATGCAAAGTGCAGCGAATCATGGGAGGCTGAGAAGATACTGAAGCAGCTCAAAAGCTCTGAGGTGAAGCCTGACGTCGTGTCCTATAACACGGTCATAAACGGATTCTGCAAGCAAGGGCTGATCAAAGAAGCGCAGAGGATCCTCTCCGAGATGATTGCTGACGGCATGGCCCCCTGCGTTGTAACCTATCACACACTCGTTGGGGGATACGCTAGCCTGGAGATGTTCAGTGAGGCTAGAGAAGTCATCAGCTACATGATTCAGCACAACTTGAGGCCTATGGAGCTGACCTACAGGAGAGTAGTTGACAGCTACTGCAAAGCTAAGCGATATGAGGAGGCCCGCGGTTTCCTGTCTGAAGTTTCAGGGATTGACCCGAGTTTTGATAAGAAAGTGCTGCATACGCTCGCAGCCTACATAGAGGATGCACAGTTTGGAAGGTAAAAGTGCTGCATACGGTCGCAGCCCATATAGAGGATGCACGGTTTGGGAGGTAAGAGCTACCTGTGCCGAAGGTTTTGTTCAGGTTTGGTCGCTGACATACAGACAACCGGCTGTTGGCATGTATGCTATAGTTTTGATAGTAGAGAAGGCTACTCATCTTTGAATAGCCTGCATTCTCAATTTCTCACTGATGGCGATAATGTGGCACCTGCAAACAGTGCTGTCTCATTCTTCAACCGGTGTACATTGTACCTATACTCCTTTAGCCACATTCTGCTGTACATAGCACCTGAAATCCTGAATAGCGTCTCATATATCAATTTTTTTCTTCTGAATATATAGTGCACGGTTCATCTGATCTCAAATGTGCAACCTCAGCAGCATTCTCTCCGTACTATGCTTGCTCTATCCATTCCTGCTCTTGGAACTAACAGGGCAGTACAAAGTGTATGTGTGGTTGGAACTAACAGGGAAGTACAAAGTACATGGTCATATTCTTGGGAAATTACACTCATGCCACACTAGTCCATCGATACTAGATTTGCTATCGAGAGATGTGCCATTCATATACTTTTATGTGTGCACTTGGCTAAGTTTAAAATAATTTGACTTAGAGCCACACTAGATTTAATATTTTGGCACAAGATGAGTGCAGTCTATTGCTGGTGAATTAATGGCAGGAAACTATTTTTGCAAAATGCCAGCACGAACTGTATATGGAGATTTCTGAATAGTGAATCGGCACCCTGCCGAAAGCTATGACAATATTTTAAGGCGTTTTAGTTTTTTTATTGATAAATCAAATTATCAATTGGTGTAAGAGTATAAGATGCCTAGTTGTTTTTAGTTTAGGATTTTTTAAAGGTTGTGTAGCCATGTGAGGTGACTTGTATATCAGTCTCCAGTCTCCATCAGTCACATTTTACAATCATCTGATATGCATCAACGGCTCTTAAGGTGACTGACGAAATTCAATCCATTAGTCACATTTTACACGACTACATAGTGACCGATTAAATTCAATTTGCGAGTCATATATCAAGTTTACATAACAAAATACAGAAATTACAGTGCAATCATCGATAATATTTTTTAGAGATGTGTAGTAATTTAGCAAAATATACACGTACCACATGGACTAACAATCCATCAGTCATATTTTACTGCATACATCAGTCTATCATTCACATTTTACTGTACACATTAGCATCGTGTGGACTCTATCGGACGACCACAAATAAACAAATATTAAGGGTTAACATGGAACGAATAAAACATCGTGACAAGTTTTGGAGGGGAAAGCAAATGACTTTACTCTTTAAACGTACTTCTTCAATTTCTAAATATAAGACTCTTTTTAAATTCGGCAACAAATCACAAAATGACGGTTTTGTTCTCTATATATTTTCACCCCTCCATACCAGCAAAATGCTTACTGTTTTATCGACGGCTCTATAAATAACCATCGTAGATGCAGTTACGTTATTTCCAGGCTTCTCATCTTGCTCTTCGTCTCACTCATTTCAAATTCTACAACTACTACAATACAAAATTTTGTACTACATACGCAATTATTTGCATGCTCGGCCGCAAAAGATTATACTTGCAAAGAAATCAGGAATTATGGGTCTGATTGGTTGTCCGTATTAGACTGAGCCAGACTCGCGGGATGTAAATTTCCCTTGTTTGGTAGGTTGGATAGGGTCCTGGGCCAGACCGGCAAGATGCAAGAGAAAGCATCGGACCTGGCTCAGCGGATGCGAGAAATTTAGGCTTATCATCAGGGTTAGGCTCGCAAAATGCAAAAGCTGCACACGGGTAGGCAAAAAATGCCTAAGGAAATGCATCATCCAAAAAACTAATCACCATTTTCACTCAACCAAGCTTAACTCATACATATAACCAATAAAACCCTTTTTGCATGCATTCGGCCTAAGATTTGCGAGGCTTGGCTCCGGAGAGCCAGCCAGGCTCGGCGCACACGGCAACCAATTAGACCTTATGTATTTCATACTTCTATTGTGGCACCAGAGGACCCACCACCTCCCGAACGGCCCCTCCGTTTTGTTTCTGCCGTACACCTCTATCTCTTTCCGATCTCTCTCCTACTGTCCTACAGCGACCGCTGGGCGAGCCACCACCCTCCGCCAGGTCTTCGCCAGTAATGATGACTGAGCAGTGCAGGGGCGGAAACAGGCCATGGCCATGGCCACCCGGGCCATGGCTCGGGGGTTGGCCCAAAAGAATTTTTAGCTCCCCCTAAATATTTGGCCCAACGAACCTTCAGCAGCTCAACACCTTATCCGTAGCCCCAGGCCACCGCCACAGGGGCGCGCCGCCTCCCACTCGCCCCCGTCCTGGCGTCGGCCCTGGTCACTGCATCGCCTGCCTCGTCTCCTCCCGCCCGGCGCCGTCGCCCGCCTCGTCTCCTACCGCCCGGCGCCGTCGCACGCCCCGCCTGGCCGGCCGCCAGCCAGCGCCCCGCAGCGGCGCAGCAGCCCCCGACCCCAGTCCGCAGGGGCCAGGGCGGCCCGGCCCCGCGTCGGCGGCTCGCGCAGAGGCCAGAGCCAGTGCCCGCTGTCCGCCGCGGCGGCGCACGCCGACGCCACCACGCCTGCTCCATCCGTGGCCGGACCCTGCTCCAACCTCCGGTGCTCCCTCCCGTCCGGCCCCCAGGTCCCTGCTCGCTGCTCTCTCTGATTTGGTTTTGAGAAGGTGCTGAGCTTGATAAGAAATTAAAATACCTAGCGAATTGTTGACTGTACTGATGTAGTGCTGCCCACTATATTGTGCATTCTGTGATGAATCAATGACAACGAATTTGATTTACGCAAATTATATGTAGACACTAAAAAGGCATATTGAGATCATTTTTTGCTCCTACCAAGGTTCAAGCAAATTAGATGTAGACACTAAAAAAGCATATTGAGATCATTTTTTGCTCCTACCAAGGTTCAAAAAATCGCTACGCGCGCACACTCGAGTAGGGAAAAAAGTAAGCGTGATTAAATGTGATTAATCGTTCGTACTAATATTGCAAAAAAAAAAAGATGTTTTCAAGAGGTCTTACCGCAATAATTTCTTCCCCCTGGCCATCTTCTTTAAGGCAATGAATAACTGAAGTTCTTTCATGTGCAAGGTGCTGCTTGAATCAATTAGGCTGAATCTAGCGGTGACTGCATATGGCGACTGCAAAATTAAATGTGATACTGTTACGTACTGTAGCTGTGAGTGTGGGTAGCTAGAATAGTGATGAGAGAGAAGATGGAGGAAGGGGATGGAGGTGGCTGTTGGTTTCAGCCTTAATACCTCCAGTGTTCTCATTGCCACAAAGTAGGCACTTCAATCTATTCTTGTCATTTGGATCACATAGAATGCCCCATTGCCATCCAATATCATTGGATTTTCTCTTAAGCTGAAACTCAGGCTCCCTTTGATTTTCTTCTTGTCCCACAGACATTGGCGCATCCACAGCAGCCTGCCTCTCTGTCTCAGTCATCCTAGGAAGACATGCACAACATATTCAGAGCAGAGCACAAATACAATCCAACAGCAGATGAACAACCACAATCGCACTAGCACAAGCAGAGCTATTCAGAGCACAAGAACACAACCCTACAGCACGAAGCCACGAACACAAGCAGAGGTATTCAGAGATATTCAGAGCACAATCGTACAGCACGAACACAGAGCACAATCGTACAGCACGAACACAGAGCACAATCCTACAGCACAATCAAGCAGCAAGCAAAGCAGAGCACAAGAACCTGCATTGATGCACAACCACGAATAGGAAGAACAAGAACAGAAGATTACCTGAACAAGAACGGGGAAAACACCAGTTGCAGCAGACAGGGAGGCCGATGGCAGGAATGGAGACCGACGGCCGCGGCAGACCAGGGCGGGCGCGGAGGACGAGCATACAGGCGCGACGCACGGGAACGGCGGACGAGCCGGGTGCGACGGACGAGCAGCGGAGGCGAGCAGGGGAGGCGGACGCGGCAAGGTCGGAGGAGAATAATGGTGGGGATTGGCAGCGGCTTGGAGGATGCGCGGCACAAAAGTCCTGCTGGGACTGGGGCCGCCCAATCTTTCGCGCCCAGCGTGGCAATCTTTCACGCCCAGAGCGCCAAAACGCCGGCCTGTTTTCCGCCGCGCGGACGACAGCCTCCTTTTGCGCTTGCTATGACCGTGCGGACTATTTCCGCTCGATTACGCGCGCGCTTCGCTCGATTACACGGCGCCACGTATTACGCGCTAGATTACTCGCACGCAGTGATTAATTGAACGCTAACCCTCACGTAGCATTTAAAAACGATTTATCTCGCGATTAATCACGTTTTCTTGAACCTTGGCTCCTACTGAAATCAATGTTGATGGTCCTATTGAAACTCCTGCTACTGCTAGCAATGAAGAGTTAGTGCTTAATTCCTCAGAGATAGTTGTTAATCCTTGACTTCGAAAACCAATTGAGGAGTATCATATAAACATTAGAGTTAGTGTTTAATTCCTCTGAAATAGTTGTTGATCCTTGTTCTAAATTTTGATTTACATTGGCTTTGTTAACCGTTTCAACTATATTTTTTCCAATCTTATGGTAGGTTTTACCTATAAACTTGGAACAATTGATAAAGAAGAACAAAGATATTGCTTTACAATGGTGTTTTTCGTAATGTTTTCTACCTTTACACTATGTTATTATGTACCTTTTGAACTATAGTTTTTTTTCGGCGTGCTTTTGTCACAACTTGGCCCGGGGCTTCAGTGAATCCTGGTTCCGCCACTGCGAGCAGGTACGCCCCCGACCCTTCTCTTTCCCTTCATGTTGTGCGAAACCGAGTTCCACAAACCCTAACATAAGCTATTTGGACCCCTTGGGTCCGTCCCTTCATTGCCCGCAGCTAAGCCCGCCATTCTAGTCAGACATGGGGGAAGGCGGTCAAGAGAAGTCGTTCAATTTCCTTCAAGTTTTGCTAGGTGTGTCCATCTGTATTATATCTCTACAGTAGTATTATTTGCTTCGTTTTGTTGGATCTCTCTTTGCGGTTGCAGTGTAGTTGAAATTTCTGCTTGCTCATTGTCACTGGTGTGAGCTAGGAAGGTTGAAGTTCCATGATAAGATTGCTCGCACATAATTCATACTGTAATTCAACTTCGGCAATACTGCATTGTTGAATGTTCAAATATCGAATTGGTGTTATTATGAAGTTCCCTGTTTAAGTGGCGTAATGTCTAATGAGGAATGAGGATTGAGCATGCGAAACGCTCTAGAGGGAAGGCCGTTGGCGGCAGGCTTGCCCGGCTGTGGCGTTGAGCGTGGAATTGACGAGGCAAGGTGGTGGGGATGCCATTGTTTGTGCGGTGAAGGAGGGCCGGTGGTGGGGTGTCGGATGCGGTGATGGGAGCCGTCGAAGACGGGCTAATGCAGGGGCAACGAGGCCTGTTCACAGGGAAAAACAGGTATTGGGAGCCCCTAAAACACCCAAGTGCTAGGTAGACACTCTCATCCTGCTGGTGCTGGTCTGGGAGGTACAAAGTTACTTTTTGAAAACTTGGTCATTTTGGTAATGTCCAGTGGGTTTGTATGCAAGTTCGTATGCCTTTGTTGCTAACTTTGCTCACTTCTGTTAACTAAGAATGTGCTTGGCACTTTTTCCTGCTTATTTCTTCTCCTGGTATAAATGCAGCAATCCTCCTTCGAGGAGTAAACAAAAAACATTGCTTATTGTATTTTTTTTTATAACCTTTTCATTTCAGAGGGTAGCATAGCTGGAGGAACTGCTGGTGTTGTGGTGGAAACAGCACTGTACCCAATTGATACTATAAAAACCAGGCTTCAGGTTAATACCCTCACCCCACCCACATGTTTTGTATACACACTTGTTATCTAAATGTGCCTTCAATGCGCACCAAATCTTGTTTGTGGTCAAATAAGTGTCAGTCTAGTTTACTATGTTGTGTGTCTTGCTTTTTACATGAATCCATTTTCTTCTGCTCATTGTTTACTGGCATATTAGAATTGCAACATGTGCATACTGTCTTTAAGTTTGTGATCACTGCAGGCTGCTCGAGGTGGAAGCCGGATTGAATGGAAAGGCTTGTATTCTGGATTGGCTGGAAATCTTGCTGGTGTTCTCCCGTGAGTACACTATACCTGTTTGTCATATACTCATACTGCATATGTTAGTTGTGTATGATGCCTACTTGCATAAAATAAATTTCAAGCTACAAGGTGTTAATCTATTATGCCCCTACCTTAAATTACCACCTTGTTTTGTGTTGAACCAATAATATGCAACACAATTCACTGTATGATACAATTATTGTCGTCCTTTCATATTCTTAAGTAATATAATCTTGTTTTTACCTTCAACTGATTTTCATGCACCTATCAAGAAGTCAGATTCAGTAGTTTAACCTTCTGCAAAGACACCATGAGATAAACAGATGACATGAAAGTGCTATCCTCTCTTTCCACTGTACCATTGTTTCTGTCTATTTGTTTTTTAGCGTCATCTGTAATTTATGATAGGGCCTCTGCGTTATTTGTCGGAGTGTATGAGCCAACTAAAAGAAAACTACTGGAGACACTTCCTGAAAATTTGAGTGCTGTTGCCCATTTTGTAAGTTATTAAACAAGCCTCGCTCAACTTTGCTGCTTATACAATTTACCTTTTTTTATCTGCAAATTTTAGCTTCTAAATTACCAAGAATGTTATTGTGTGTGTTCTCTGTGAATGGTTAGTCCTATTACAGTGTGATAATTGGTTAATATTGGTCATGTCTTTTGAATGTTGACTGCCACAGACTGCAGGGGCCATTGGAGGCATTGCTGCCTCCCTCATCCGTGTCCCTACAGAGGTTTGTAATTTTATATTCTCCTACTCCAGATAGTATTGTTCTGCATTCAAATCAGATCTCATTGCATTTAGGTGGTCAAACAAAGAATGCAAACACGTCAATTCAAGTCTGCGCCTGACGCTGTTCGTCTCATTGTTGCTAAAGAAGGATTAAAAGGACTGTATGCTGTATGTATATTCTATCATCTTATTTGGCCAACAATTTTTTAAGGTGCAACATTGATTTTTGTTTGAAGAATGAATGACCTTTGATTCGAAGTGTAGATTTTATGCTGACTTACAACAAATCTTGCAATCTTATCTATACTCTGCTTTCTTTTGGTTTATAGGGTTATGGTTCCTTTCTACTTCGAGATCTTCCATTCGATGCCATTCAGTTCTGCATTTACGAGCAACTTCGAATTGGCTACAAAGTTGTGGTACTCCTCTTTCATTGCTGAGACTACAATTCTTTCTCACGTCAGTTGAGCTACTCATGAACAATCTGTTCAAGGCTTCAATTCAAACTACTTACAGTTCTAAAACTAGATTGAGTGTTCCCTTGTGGATTAGGGAGGCGATGTATGGCTCTGCCTTTTCCCTCTTTAATATAATGATGCGCAGCTCTCCTGCGCATTCGAGAAAAAAAAAAAAAGATTTGAGTGTTCATAAGTTGCTCCATGTATCCCTGGATGACTGAAGGACTCCATTAACGGTTCATAGTATTTAGTCTTATTTAAACACCAAATTGTTGTAACCAATGCAGAACAGTAATTATTCAATTCTAATCATATTTCCTTTTGTTTCCACAATTTATCAAGGCAAAGAGGGAGTTGAATGACCCAGAGAATGCGCTTATTGGTGCTTTTGCTGGTATAACTAAATCTTCAACCTGATGTTTTGTGACTCACCTTCCTTCCTTAGTGTTACCCTCTCTTGAGTTCTCTTACCGGAGCATATAACTTCCATCTGCTCGGTGCTTTTAACTTTTTGTTAGGCGCCATTACCGGAGCTATAACAACTCCCCTTGATGTCATGAAGACAAGATTGATGGTCCAGGTGCATACTTGTATGAAGCCTTTCCATACAAATCTCCTTCCGTGTTACTGACTATTTCCATATTGCTTGTAATTGCAGGGACAAGGGAAGCAGTACACTGGAATTGTAAGCTGCGCTCAGACAATCCTCAGAGAGGAAGGCCCCAAGGCATTCTTGAAGGTAAAGACACTATGTGTGTCAACAACCTTAGTAATCTTAAAAAGAAAACAAAACATAAACTATATTTATATGATGTGAATTGGAAGCCTTTCTTTCTTGAACCATAAGCTTTTAGATTCGCCATTGGCTAAGTATAGGGTTCTGACCTGTGGCTACATTTTGGTTTAAACTATGGTTTGGCCCAGCATGTGATGCTCAATTGCACATCACAATACAACGATCTTTCTTTGCTGCATTTTATTGCACGGCCTCTTGTGTTGTGAGACCCCAGCCATTGTCTATATTTTTCTAGTTGGCTCGTTTCCCCCACTTGTCTCTCATGTCAAAAGCTACATTGTGTTATGAAATTCCTATTCATGTGCTCTGACGATGCCTCTGCAGCATAGCATTAGGCTGATATGTTTTTGTTGACACATGGCAGGGCATTGAGCCGCGAGTGCTGTGGATCGGCATCGGTGGGTCCATCTTCTTTGGCGTGCTGGAGAAAACCAAGTCGATGTTGGCGGAGAGGAGGAACCGCGAGCTACAGGCCGGCAAGGAAGAATGAGGAAGTTCAGTTGATTGGTTTACACGACATCCTTATTTCGTTTCCCTTTTTTTTTTGGCGTGGAATCCTTCTTCTGTGCAACAAGATAACAAAATACTCCACAGTTGTACTTGTACCTGCTGGGGTGCTTCAGGGAACTAACCTCCTGGCCTTCTCATAGAATGCTCATCAGGGCGTCCGTCCAACCCTGTCTATTCACTGTTTCAACTACCCCTCTCTGTCTACAGTGCCGTACAGTGTATGAATACTTTCCTTTAAGCGCTCTCGTGAGCCCAGCCTCAGCGTTCACATAGTATGTGTTGCGCCATCAGCCTCGATCGCCAGAGGCACGTGCTGGCTCTGCAACGCTCCTAGCCAGCCACTGACCACTGCCCTTTGCGATGCCAGCGCTCAAACCATGAAGAAACGTCGCATTGCATTGGGAGCATGTTAAGGCTATGTTTGCAAATGAGTCCATTCGGATGCCTAAAACATTGTTTTGCGCTGTATATCAGAGATGAGTTTGACGATTGTTTTGTCCTTTAAGGGCTGTATGAGTCGTCTAAAACATTGTTTTGCGCTGTATACCAGAGATGAGTTTGACGATTGTTTTGTCCTTTAAGGGCTGTATGAGTCATGTAGACTCTTTTTTTTTAATATAATGATGCGCAGTTTTTCCATATGTTTGAGAAAAATATATATGGGCGATTGGATGGGTTCATTGGCGAAGACAGTAAGTGTGGCCTACCGTGTCATCGGCATGCCGTGCAATCCTGATTTGAGTCTTTTTCTCCAACGCTGCAACGCAACCTTGCAAAACCTGCCAAATGAACGCACCGATTCACTTCCCTGTGCAGAATCATAGCCAAAACACCTTGTATGATTCAAGCTCATCCTTCGCACTTTTTTTTTTCGAATACACAATACAACGCAGACGCTCACAAACACGCACGTACATTCATCTCTATGAACGCACGTACGCACACCTTACCCCTATGAGCATCTCCGAAGCATCGTGTAAAGAGCCGGCTATCTCGAGATTCACGAAATCACCACAGGCGCCTCGCTATTGATGGAGACGTCACCTACCACTGAAAGAATAAAGCCGTTAAATCCTAAAATAATTCGTTCTCACCAGAAATCAAACCCAGGATCTCATGTACCGCTCGAGCTGCTGCAATAATACTTACAGTGTCCTTCGTAATAGGATTATACATAACACAACAACAGCTACCCGTCCAGTACACACGAAGCAGGCAAATTAACTCGCATAGCTTATAAAAAAAACTCACACAGACCCATCAGGTCAGGATGACACGAAAGTCTGAGCGAGGCATTGATCGATCTGGACTCTGGACATGGCCGCTGCCAGGCAACCATGCCCCTCCACAGACCACATGCCTACACTACACTGCCCTGACGGCGATCTTCATGCCGGCCTGGCAGTGTCCCATCTTCCGATCAAGGGCCAGGACAGTGCTGGCGACCACATATACACGTGGTTTCGACTTTTCGGGCTACAGCCTCACAGGGATTGTTTGGTTCAGGCTAACCAGCAGTGGAACCATCTGGAGCAGGATGGCTATTCACTTTTGCCTATCACTGTCCCAACCACTTCTCACTCTGTTAGCGCTACAATGTTATTCTGTACCATAGGCAGCCTTTTTGGACACTTCGCTGGAGACAGCGTAAGCAGAGGAGTCTTTTTGGTTGCTCTAGCTAAGTTTTTGGCCCAGTCACCAGCCACCGCGCCCTCCATCTCTTGCTCTAGCGCAGCCCAGACCCCTACCCACCGCACCCTCACTGGTGCTTGCCCCCCGCGCCGTCCTCGTCCGCGCCAGCCCCATCCACCACCGCCGTTGTCCCGGCGCCTGCACAAGGAAGAAGCCGACGGTCTCCACTACATCCGTGCGAGCGAACGGCGGCCGCGGCTCCCTCCGCTCGTCCTCCGTGTCGAATTGCCGATGATGCAGTAGGGCCCAAGTGGGCAGCCTTCATCGATAGATTAGCAAGAGGAATTGCTCAGCTTCAAGGTCTGTTTAGAAATATGCAATTCCATAGTTTTAATGTAATATCATAGTATTTCAATATACTATGATATTTTGCTGAAAAGGTGTTTAGTTACTATTGAGAAAACTTTGTTTTCAATATCATGGTATAGTACAAAAATTGTATCAACGGATCAATTAAAAAACATCTTTTTATTGTGAATTTATTTGGTGAATGGTCAAACCTAACTTTATCTATATCACGGCCCCCTTTGGAATACAAGAAATTCACAAAAATCACATAATAATTTCATATGATATACTTTTATTTCACAGAAAAACACATAAAATGGAAACAATTTCCGCATTCCAAATGGCCCTACAAATGTAGTATTTTATTAACAAGATGGCATCGATGATTTGAGATATATCAATAATTTTCATGCCTAGTGCTTCTTTCCAAATATCAATAAACCCAACATAAAAGATTCTTAAAATGAGATATCTAATATTGTTCTTCTCAAAAAATTTATGCCTTCAACGCATTTTCAAATACCTGTTTAAACTTTTCAAGCACACTATGGCATCCGAGCAATGTTGGATACATGAAGGTCAAAAATTAGCTACTACTACTTGATAGCCGGCTTATTTAGATTTTTACTAATTTCTAGTAATAGCTACTGTAATTGTTACTTTGTTACTGGTTGAGTATACCCAAACTCCAAATTAGGCACAGTCACCTATCTTTATCTTCATATACAGTACAGTATAAACGACAATATCATTTCGGTTGCTGAATCGCTCGCACGGTTGTGATCCACGGACAGTCGGACTGCGACGGCTGCGGACGAAGATGGGAGACCACGACGGCAATCTTCCGGCCGGCGTCGCACCGCACGAAGACGAAGCCGGCGCGGGGACAAGCACTACACTAGCGTGAAAGACACCCACCAACACCAGGTCATCTGACTTGGCAACCGGCAACGTGACGAGCGCCACCTGCTTGCTGCCGCGTGCCTGCGTCCACCACTGCGCTGCGCTCGGCCGCCGCCTCTGCTCTCCACTCGCTCGCGGGGGCTCACTCGCGCTCGCTTTCCGCTCGCCAAGGCATGGACGCGCTCCGCCTCCGGCCGTCCCTACTCTCCGCGCGGCCCGGCGCCGCCCACCCGCGAGGTGAGTGAGCGAGCTCCTTCCCCTCTCCCACGGGGGCGCACTGCGTCCGCCCCTGCGTGATGGCCTGAAGGGGGAGCGCCATCCCGTGTCCGGTTCTGGCTTAGTACTATTGATTGATTGATTGAAGTGGGTGATTTACTTCCGTGGATTAGTCGTGTGCTCTCGTAGGCATGTTTATTCGTTTGCTCTAGTCTTCCTCAATCGAGAGATACGGAGCTCTTTCCAACCTCTCGAGCCTGAATATCAGTGGGAAAATGATGCAGTAGCACTGTAGCAGCTGTAGTGTCTGAAATTAACGCCGAAGCTGATTTCGGCAAAAGGAATGGTTGGGTTTAGATAGCTCAGTCTTAATGATGGGATAGTTCCGGGGAATCAAACCTGGGCTATGCTTGGTCTGGCCACGTTTCACAGGTTGCAGATGACAATAAATGTCAATACCTTTCAGGGATTTTGCTTTCTGTTAATTCTGACTTTTAGCAGGATGGATGATTACGTGTAAAAGGAAAAGTTATAATCATTAATACGTACGAAATCCCCTTTTGTCAGTTTTCTGAAACTAAAACCTTGCCTGTTTTTTTTGGATTGATTGAAAAGGCTGTTTGTAAGTTAAAACGAAATGTTGAGGCGTGTTACTTGTGATTGAGCAGGACCTTGACTATTTCACGGAAAGACTTCCACATGTGTTAAAGAGCTCCTGATTTTCTTCTCAGAACTTTGCTATTATATTTATCTGCTGAAATAATCCAAAGCCATGGTACCCGAACGACACTTGCATATGCGGATACCGTTAAAGTTTCTTACCTTGCAATGGTTTAAAAGTCAAGTGACCTGATGCAGTAATGGGAAGCACCTGATGTTTTATGTTCTTCTTTGACTGATCTCATGCTCCTATGTAGACTGTTAAAAGGTCTACTGTTTGTCAGACTGTAATTACTAATTAGTAACATAGTACCCTGATTTCATTCTGGGAGGATTTAATCCGTGTTACTTTCTGTTACCATTGACCTAGTATTGAAATGTTTGGTTTTCCAGATTTTCTACCACCATGTTCTTCCATCCAACACAAGGGTGAAGGGCGAGTTTGTTTTTCTAGCCAGAGGACCCAAGGTTCTACCTTGTATCATTGTAAAAAACTCTTCGATGGGAAATCCTCCTACTGTAGGATACCACATCAGTCAATAAGTACTACTGTTAATGCTTCGGGGCAACAGCTGCAATCTGAACCTGAAGCACATGATTCTGCAAGCATCTGGAGGGCAATATCAGCTTCTCTAGATGCATTTTACAGATTTTCTCGGCCACATACTGTCATAGGAACAGTTAAGTCATGTTGCTGTATTGTTTCATTCAGATAGACCTTCCGTGTGCAAGATCCTCTGATGATGCTAGTATGTTTTTGTGTTGTTCTTTTCTTTTCTTTCTTCTTTGATCAAGAGATTTTTTCTGGTTTAAGCAGGCATTAAGCATAGTCTCAGTTTCCCTTCTAGCTGTCCAGAACTTGTCTGATATATCGCCTTTGTTCCTCACTGGTGTGATGGAGGTAGTGAAACTTTGAGCATCCCTCCCCTTTTATAAACAGAAGATGTATTGTTTCATTCTGCTGCTTTTGTGCTCTTATGTAGGCAGTGGTAGCCGCTCTTTTCATGAACATTTATATTGTTGGATTGAACCAGTTATTTGACATTGAGATCGACAAGGTATTTTTCTACGATCTCTGTTACAGTAATTGCCTTTTACTTATCGACTGCTGGGAGCTAGTAATGTTTGTACCTCTCCAGGTTAACAAGCCAACTCTTCCACTGGCATCTGGGGAATATACCCCTGCAACTGGGGTTGCGATAGTTTCGATCTTTGCTGCTATGGTAATGATGTTCTCAGTATGGAAAAAATTGGATTTTATTTTGGCTTCACTTTTCTGGATATATTGGTACTGCGATGCCTGAAGTAGTGTCTCAATGATTCAAACTGATTACGGATGCTCTTTGGAGTATTCTTGTTGAAGTCTTGAGTATTGTCTTTGTAAATGGTGCTCTCAGTCTTAGACAATGAGATCAAATATCAATGAAAAATGTCTCAATATGAATATCAATGAAAAATGTCTCAATATGAAGAACTCTGAAATATCTGTGCAACAATGGCAATAAATGATTTGAGCAATTGGAAGTCTTCGTTGAATTTTCTATTTCTAATGAATTATAGATGTATATTGTTAAATTGTGGTTCCAGGATATCCATTTACTAACTTATGTGAAACAATTAGATTTAATCACCTGTGCCGAAGATTTGTAGATTTGTGTTAATTCTGATAGGACCTTCAAAAAGTTTTCTGAGGTCTTCACTGATTGTCTATCAGACTGATTGAACAGCATGTGCCATATGTGTTGCAGAGCTTTGGCCTTGGATGGGCTGTTGGATCACAACCCCTGTTTTGGGCTCTTTTCATAAGCTTCGTTCTTGGAACTGCATATTCAATCAATGTAAGAGCTCATGTCTCTGGGCCCAGTTGTACCATTTGTCATATTAACTAGGGATTTTGGTATCACTAATGAGTCATAGGCTCATTTATGGAATTTGTTAATGCTGTTGAAAGTTCTCTTCTGCATTGCAATTTAACTTTAACTTATATTCCATCAGCCTTTTGTAAGAGCTTATTTTTCATTTCTTAATTAGCGGCCCTGACTTTCTAAACAAGTGTAAATTTTTTAACAATTACGATGTTGACCAACTCATATGTAAACAGGCAAGTTTGCCTGCTCCAGCAATAACACAGTTAAATGGCTTCTTGACTACAGGAGAAATATCAGATGCTCCAAGCTAACGCCTTCATGTCTACAGGCTAGAGCAAACTTATTTTGCAATTATAGAACTACAAACTAATGAAATGCTTATACAGCACGTCCTGTTTTAACTTTCACATACCCTGAAAGGTGGCTCCGAAGACTTAAATGGGCTTTACAATTTTAACTGACAAAGCATAAGATGCACATGTCTCAACGTTGATGGGCCAAAATGGACCATGCAGAGAGTTTAAGGGCTGAAAGCCATAGCTTGGGTAACATCCAATGGAATGAGAAATATCAGGTGGGGGTCTTTCGCCCCATTGACCATTAAAAAAAGGAATCGTAGCCCAAATTTGAGGCAGCAATATGGTAACAGATGGTAGTTTTAGATAGCCCTGAATTTTCCTAAATGTTGTACTCCTTGTACATACGTATTCAGTGAACATTCTTCTTCATTGGAAGAAAACCTAACGGGTGTTTTTCAACAAAAAAAAAAAAAACAGATGATGTAACTAATCATGACAAACTTTAATTCATGTCTTTGGTCTTTACAGCTGCCATACCTTAGATGGAAGAGATTTGCTGTTGTTGCAGCACTGTGCATATTAGCAGTTCGCGCAGTTATTGTTCAGCTGGCCTTTTTTCTCCACATCCAGGCAAGTCTTCCAGTGCCGTCTTTGAATGCAGAAATAAATCTCTGTGCAAAACAAAACGTTTGAAATTTGTGATTGTATTCTCATGTGGGATTTTCTCTGGAATTTAAACACATGGTTCTGGCGTCTATCATTTTCCGGAGTCCTGACAGTCTGTCCACGCAAACCTAGCAGACCTTTGTTTTCAGAAGACCGGCAATCTTCACGAGACCACTGATATTTGCAACTGGATTTATGACGTTCTTCTCAGTTGTAATAGCACTGTTTAAGGTAATAGACAAGCAACTTCTTATGAAACCTGGCAAAAGTTTTTATCTGCATTGATATCTACTCTAAATCTAGATCACTCTCTGCAATATATTAACACTGCGCATTAATCTGCTAAGAAAATGCTCTAGCCCTGAAGGTAATTTGCATATCTTGCAGGATATACCTGATATCGAAGGTGACCGCATATTTGGGATTCGATCTTTCAGTGTCCGATTAGGTCAAAAGAAGGTTAGTAGTAGGGTAAAATAGATGTTAAAAGATTGTTACACCTGACACACTGATATGAGCTTTGAAACAGGTGTTCTGGATCTGCGTTGGCCTCCTCGAGACGGCATACAGCGTCGCGGTACTGATGGGAGCTACCTCTTCCTCGTTGTGGAGCAAAACAGCAACCGTATGTGCTATTGGTTTCTTTATTCTAATGTTCAGCTTCAGCAGCAATTCCTGTGACTAGTTTCATGATTGCTTAATAATTGGTCTAAGCTTCTGCACGAGCAAGACTGCCAGAACCTGTGGTTTCTGCATTGATGCTTTTCTTCTGCCTGATTTTAACATAACGAGATCACTCGGGCAGTTGAGCTGCGCCTTTTTCCAATCCTAGATTTTCCATTCCCCCCTAGTATAGATTCTAATGCCAGTAATCGAGAATGATCCACTCGTACTAGCTCGTTATGGATGTTTGTTCTCCTGTTTTTTCACAAGACTTCCCTGTGACATCTTTTGCAGATCGCTGGCCACTCCATCCTCGCCGCGATCTTATGGAACAGCGCGCGGTCGGTGGACCTGACGAGCAAGGCCGCAATCACATCCTTCTACATGTTCATCTGGAAGGTAAGCTTCGCCTGCATCCCCCGATCGTTCGTTCACCTCACCCTCTTTGAAACTGGATCTCCTCCCTCCCCTGCCGTCCGGCTCCGGGCGCCGACTGTCCTGCCCAGCTTAATGACCCGACCTCTCACGATATTGCGCCACCTTGAATCCCGCACAACCGTTAAACGCGCTGATCAGTTACTGACCATTTACTCCCCACGTGGCTCCGCAGCTGTTCTACGCGGAATACCTGCTCATCCCTCTGGCGCGGTGAGGAGGCGAGGCGAGGCGAAGCAACAACTCCACGGGAGGAATTCAGTGCCGAGTAAACGCCCGTTTGAAAGTCGAAGGCGTGCACCGGGGCACCGGGCAGGCAGGCGACGGGACGAACGGCCACGGATATGGCGCCCCCCAATAAAATTCCCCTGTGCTTCCGCGCTAGTACTGGTACTGCACTGCACTGGACGCACCGCCGGCCCGGCCGCTTGATGATATCCCATCTGTCCGGGCGACCTGCCCCTGATCCTCCTCTCTGCGAGAGACTTGCACAACCTCCAACCCCCAACGTACCCGAAGTAACTAGACCAGGTGAGCTGTGGCCCGTAGGGCGGGCGTTTGCTAAATGCTACGCTTCCACTACCAGTAATGATATGCTTCCACTACCAGTAATGATATACGTACACTCTCCTAGTCTCCTCCTCCCAGCGGCTGCAGTAACTACTCCGTCGTCCCCTCTCCTGCACCTTGACCTGTGCAGTGTGCGTCACGGCCCTGACGGCTTGCCGGTGTCTCTGGCTGCGGGGGCGCCGTACGTGCTCTTCTGTCCGAGAAAGATCGCCTGCCAGAGGCCCGGATCGCGCCCCCTCTCGCTGTCGCTGCTGCTGCGAGATGCGTTTCAGTGGATTTGTGCCGGCTCTGCGGCGCAGTGCCCGCGATACGTGGGCTACCTTAAATTCCACTATACCACTGCATGATTTGTATGGCGCCCGGGGAGAAATAGCCACGGACATGCATGCCCGGGTCGCGGACGAGCCTCTGGCTCGGTGGTAAGCCGTCCGGGTGGGACGCTGCCCGCCCGCGTTCGATTCTCTTGCTCCGTAGGCGCGTTCTGAGACTGCTCAGACAGCTTCACCTGCGTCTGAGCGCGCGGTCAGCGTAGGTGTTCATACGAGCTCAGACAGCCTCTCCTGCGTCTGAGCACGCGGTCAGCGTAGGTGTCCATACGAGTTCTTAGATGAATAGCCAGTGCTCCTGGCAAGATTTCAAAAAAAAAAAAAAAAAAAAGCATGCCCGGCTCGGGTGGTCCGACCGCTAGCCGGCCCGGCACCCCATTTACGGCGGTGGCCGGTGGCCTCAGGAGTCGGGATACGCTGCTGAGCCGTGTGGCCGAGGCTCGCGATCCGGTGGCAGGCCAGGCCCCGATCGCGCGCGGCCCCCGACGTGGATGCGGCACAGCGGCCGGTCGCGAGGGCGAGAGCGGCGGCAGCGCGTGGGCGCCCGGCGCCGGCACGTTGTCCGGCTCGCGTCGTCACCGCCACCGCCAGGCGCCAGCCCAGACGGTTAGGCTGGCTGTCGCCGGTGACTCGGTTGGGACCCCGGCCCGGCCGTCTGCTCCACTGCTCCGCCCTGGTTGCAGCCCTGCCTGCCGCGCCCTGCGTGGCGCACCGGCACTCGGCGGCTAGCTCGGGATCAGCGCAGCGCGCACGGGTTCACATGCCATTACTCCTCACCTGTGTGGCCACCAGAAGCCAGACGGGAGCCTGCCGCTGCCGGTGCTGGTATGGTATGGGTCTGGTGTGGCAGTCCGCGGCGTTGCGTACAGGCCTGCTAGTCCCGGCCGCTGCTCCGGCCGGTACATCAGCAGTGCCCGGCTCGTGAGTCGTGACGGGAGGAGAGCTTTGTTGCACAGGACACACGGCGGAATGAATCGGGAATGGAGCGTCGTCCGGACGAGCAGGCCCGGGAATGTGACGGCGCTGGCGTTGCCGGAATGCTGAGCGTGGATGGACGGAAATGGAACTAACGGCCGGGGAAGATTGTTTTCACGCCACGGTGGTAGATGGATCCAACCCCAAATGTGCCGGTTTCTTGCAACTCTTGAGGGGCCGCGCGCCACTGTAATAAGTCTGTAGCGCAAACCGTACCGGACAGACGAGAAACTCCAAATCCGCCATGTTGGCAAAGCATGAGAAGAAGTAGTGCTCCGTACTATACGATATTTCTGCCGGTTGACATTTCGCGTGATGGGGGGGGGGGGGGGGGTGGGGCGCAGTACCGCCACGATTCTTGGAGACTGACGTCGCCGCCCATTACTCCCGGCGCCCCGTACGCGTACCCCGGCACACATGTGACGGGGCCGACCCAACACGTTGCTGCGCGCGCGCACGCCCGACGACGTCCTCGCCCGCCCGTGTTTTTCCGTCCCCAGATAATGAAGAGCCCCGTACCGTGCGCGCAGCGCTGCGGGCGGCAGGAGGGCTCGTCGTCCTGATTGGAGCCGTCTGATGGGGATCCGGCCGTGCTCTGTGTCCCGCGGGGGCGAAGTGGGGAAAAACCGAGCGCGCCCCGGTGAAATCAGAGTAAAAAACAAGGCGCCGGCCGGATCGGGCCCCCGAGCGAGAGAGCAGGTGACACGTCGGATCATGGAGCTGCTGCGTGCCGGCGCCGGGCACGGGGGACCAGACCACTGGGCCGTAGTAAATGGAAGGGAGGGCCTCCTACACTACACCTTGAATGCGCTCTCTCTCTCTCTCTCTCTCTCGGCCGGCCGGGCGGGGCACCTCCGCTGCGCTACGCCGGCAGCCGGATCCCACGGGCGTACGGCGCCGGATCTCCACCCACAGTCCCGCGACGATCTCCGACTGCTGGGCCCGTGTCCTCGATCGTAGCCGTGGCGCCATTGTCGCGTAAGATCAGTCATGTCGAGTTGTCGTCGACGCATCGATCCGGTGCAGGGGCGCCGCCGCCGCTAGCTCCGGTGTGGAAGACGACCGATCGAGCGGCCGAGGTGAGGTCACGTCAAGTCGGACCAGCGCCAGGGGGGCCGCCGCTTCGGATGCCTCTCTCTGGCGCGCGGCTGCCTAGTTTTCAGTTGCGCTCCCGTCTCTATCGGCAGGCGCAGGCTGTTCTCATCAACCAAACTGTCAAAGCCCGGCCCTCTAATGGCAAATTTAAAAAATGAAAATTTACACGTCTTTATGCCCGGCCGGTTAGGGAGCTGATGGGTGGATCGGAGGACCGGCCGGTCGATCGAGTCCCCAGCGCAACGACAAGAAAAATCACGTACTGGGTCTGGATGGAAAGTCAAACAGAGGACGATGAAACCGTTTCCAGCATGCTGGGAGCTACCCTACTCCCTAGCTCCTGTCTGGACACCGGACATCCCCACTGCCCGCGGTCGCTCTCCGCACAGTGTAACGTGCCGCCACACATGCCACGCCACATGAACCGAGCGCGCACAAGCACAACCACACATGCACGCCATGCGCGCGCCGCTGCAGCTAGCGGCCGGCCGGCCGGCGCCCGACACGCGCTGACGCAGTGACGCGCAGCCGCGCCACATCCTGGAGATCGCGCGCGCACAGTTCGTTTGCATGCACGCACAACGCAGCCACACAAGTCAGCCCCCCGGCCGGCTTGTCTGGCGCGGACCGTACGCGTCTGCGTGTGCCAGGGTTTAAATTCAACTCAATCTGATAGAGACTAGTAATAATAAATCATGTCACCATATGCGCATCAGGAAATGATAAGTGTGCATTGCTATAGTTAACCACAGAAAAAAAAAAAATAGAGGAGCCCTTGGCGTGCTACTCTAAACGATGTGATGATGCATGTAAAGTACTCCTATATGGGTTGCCCTTTAGAAAAAAAAAAAAGAACTGCTGTATGCGGGTTGGAAAAAAAATGAAACTCAATGTGTGATGCCTATTAATATTGCATGGAGATTATATTGGGGTATGAACTACTGCAACTTTGATTTTTTTTTCTTAAAGTTTAAACCCTTGCCGCCAATGATCGGCTCGTCGCGGCGCGCCCTATAGCTCAGAGCGGTTCGATCGGATCGGAGTTACCCTCTCCGCCGGCCACCCCCTACGTACTAGCTCGACCGTGGAATGAAGGCGGCCGGGCTCGCGCGCCTGCCCACAAGGATTTCCATGCCCGGCGCTCCGGCCGGCCGGCGGCCGGTGCCCAGCGGCAGCAGGCAAGGCACGCACACGATCGATCGAGACGGCCGCGCGGGTACGCCCACGTACACTCTGCATGGCCCTGGGCCTGGCCGACCGACGACTGCCGACTGCCGCTGACTGCACCGTGTCTCTGCCGTCTGTCCAGCACGGTTCGATCAATGGGACAATGTATGCATGGCAGCACATACACGCCAGTGAGCTAGCGGCACAATCGTGGCATACATACACTTATGCAGAACAGTTCTGTATATATGAAGCATGCTGCAAGCCGCGGTGCTGCTGCTATACGCCATAAATACACGATGGTGCAGATAGAGTTGGCTGCTGGGGCGGCACCGCCACGACATACACATGCATGTACGCACGCGATCCTCCTGCGCTGTGCTGCTGCTGCGGCGGCGGCGGAACTGCTGTACGGGCCATACGTGTGCCTCGGAGTACGTACGTACGTTGTGGTATATCTCCAAGATTTGCGAAAGCCTGCACCCCCTGCAGGCGCGCGGGTCGTTATCACGCAGCTAGCTAGCGGCTACTTGCTATACATAACACAGAGAGAAAACCATCCCGAAATGGTGCGCGATGTATGTAGTGTGTGCTGCATGCGCTCTCCATATACATATACATACGTTGTATTGTACGTGTATGTATACTTACGTTGCTTAGATGTACAGCTGCACTGACAAAAGTGACAACACGTACATATATGCATCGATTCTGACCCAACGACACGTAGCAGTAGAGTGACTACGTACTACTGGCCAGCTACATGTATATGATCATGCATATATGATCCAGGCTTCATTATCATCAAGGCATGAAACTGTGCGCGACACATCATTATTGACGACACCCGCACATCATCTGATCCGATCCTACACTGTATATGATCGCTCAGCAACGACATGCATGGCTGCTATTTGAGGGGCGGGCCCGAGCAGCTGCTCGATCATGCTCTGCTATTATTGATCAGCTCATCGATCACATCAGCCTCAGCAAGATGGCATGAACTTACAGTATTACAGAGGATCCCCGTACCTCTATTTACTCTTCGTTCCATCGCTCCCTGTAACTTCCCAAGCTAAGCAATTATCCAGGCATGATATGCGGTGAAATTTGGACACAGTCCCCACCCTTTTTATTACACGTAGATACCCTAGTTATTGTGCAAGATCATGCACCCATGCAAGATCTTCTGCATATATACTACGACTCTGCGAGGGTGCGAGGCATTCGCAGTAGCCCGGGCACCTGCCTATATTTCTCACTACAAAAATATATGCCCCGGCGGCCCCTCGATCATGACGCATCATATCATTAGCATGCAAGATTTTGATCGTTGGATCGCCATGATCGCGCGGCCGGGCAGTACCCCCAATTCTGCAGATGTGTTAATCGTGCAGTATCATCACGCGCAAATTTAATCACTATATATATATGGGGATCCTAATTAAGTAGATACAGTACTTGTGGTAATATCGATCGATCAGGTGCGCGCACATGGACGCGTAATGAAACCGACCCTAGCAACGACCTCTGCCCGCCACATGCTGACATGCTGCCAAGTAGCAGTACGCAGTACTACGTCGCAGCAGCAGCAACTCCTAATTGCTGGTTTATACCTAGTACCGCGGTAATATTACCACAGGTACTTGGGATTATTATTGGTGCGATAGTTGACATCATCTCTCGCAGTACTTTCGGAATTCAGAAGGGGGGACGTTATATTCACACAGCGCATCTTGCAGGCGTGCACATGTACATTGTCATGAAGACTTAAATGATGATTATTACGACAAATATACTAGTAAAAATAAGGTAATGAAGACATGCCTTCAAACACTTGCTAGCATGCAGTTTTAGGTATTGTGACAACATACTCGTTGATTGCACACAACTTCAAATGACAGTTATGTGTGCTCACACGAAAGAAATTGTCTATGTATCTTGATGATGAAGGTATGGTTAATTATTGACAACACTACTGATACTATTTTCAGAACCAGAATCAACGACATAGATCCAAAGATGGAACGCCAACGCAATACACCTATAAAGCACTAAGTCCATTTCTAGCATAATATGTAAATGATATGCAAAACATTGTTTTGCCAGTGTGGACAGAGTGGAGTTTAAAATATAGGCATTGGGATTGGTATGCTGTTGAAGATGGTCTAAGCATCATGAGGTAAATTTGCACTATATAAGCAAACCTCACGAACTACATTATTTTTTTTCAATTCTCTTCATGCACGTAAGCTATCCACATCATCCCACACTACGTGCAACCAATCCATATTATCTCCCACTAAATGCAATAACTATTTTTCAGTCTATGCACACATGGTATCCAGCTCATGCTATTTATTTGTCGGTCCCATCCTCATGTAACGTAATGTCGTTGTACTCTCTCGTCCTATAGTATAAGGTGCATATGCCATGTACAATCAATACCCATAAAGAAATATTTGTTTTCTTGGTCTGTGCATGTGTGTCTTGTATTATGGGACAGAGTAAGTATTAATTTTATTATTATATTCTTCCAATGTCTTGCTAAATCTACAACATAACTGTATATAGTATTCCCGTGTGTGGCAAGGTGATCTTCATGCATGCATGCAGCAAATATATAATTCCGACTCTCACAATGAAAAGACAGGCCAATTTAACTATGCACTTTGACTAAATTGTCTGAAAAAGTTTAGGATTGCAATTATTTGGAGTCGGAGGAATCATCATGAATCACGAGCACGTGTAGGGATATACGCATGAGATATACATTATCATTCATCCATATATGCATCCATGCTCGATCGGACTAGCGGAGTGATGATATATATTGTCCCAGATGGTTCTTGAGCCGTATCAGATAATAATAAAACCGATCAGACGACGACCGGCTTTCACTGTACTAATGCTCACTCGATCCCTGATAGTTCTTTACAAATTAGTAACAGTTTGATCGAGACAATGGCTTAACTCCAAGATGGTTAGCTAGTGTGTGATGCTATCCCTCCGATGATCAAATAAACAAAATACAGGGAGCAGATTAATTTCGTAGCACAGAACTGTTCAACATAACTAACCATGCATACCGTGGATGCGTGCGTGCATGCTGAACTGAAGACAAGACAAAGGGTAATCACACAAGTGCAAAAAGGTCACATATAGTGCCAAGTAGTACCATCAGCACTGAAGCACACTGTAACTATCTCACTACTGCATACCATGAACGCACTGTATGTAGAACAATTGGTACGGTTAATTTGGAGGAAGTTCAGAGCAGGGCCGGGACGCCTTACGACGCAGCAGCAGCAGCTGAAATAGCCTGCCACTACTGGAAAAGGCTAAATTTTCGTGGACCACTTTGTACAGACCGACGAAAAAGAAGGGGCGAGGGCCATTTGCTGGGCACACACGTTTTTCGTCGGCCGGCGTGGCCCACGAAAAAATGTCGTGTTTTTCGTCGGCTTGGGAGCTGGCCGACGAAAAACTCTTGATTTTCGTCGGCTTCCGATCTAACCGACGAAAAAATTTTGTAATCTACCCAGCCCCCGACCCCGCGTCGCCGTCTCTCTCCCAATCCAACCTCATCTCCCTGCGTGCCGCCGTCTCTCTGCACCCCCGCCCGCCGCCGTCTCCCGCGCCGCCTGCCGCCGCCTCCCGCTCGGGCGCGGCCGCGTCTCGCGCGCTGCCCCCTCCCGCTAGGCCACGTCCCGCGCTGCCCCCGGCCGCCGGCGCCTGCCCCGCTACCGGCCGGGCTGCCGCTCCCGCCGGTGCGGCCGCGTCCCGTGCGCCGCCCCCGGCCGCGTCCCGCGCTGCCCCCGGCCGCCGGCGCCTGCCCCGCCACCGGCCGGGCCGCCGCTCCCGCCGGTGAGGCCGCGTCCCGTGCGCCGCCCCCGGCCGCGGCCCCGCGACCCCCGGCCGCCGGCCCTTAGGCGCCGCCGCCTACTCCGCCATCGGCCGCCTGTGCCTCCGCCGCCCCGGATCACGCAGCCCCGGTGCCCCCGCTGCCCGGTGCCCCTGTCTCTGGGCGCCGCAGCTGCCCGGAAGCCCACGGCCCCGCCGCCCCCTGCTGCCCACCGCCTTGGTGCGCCTGCCCCAACTTTGACTTGGAACGAAGGTATAAAATTGATGTCAACTTGAAACTTGGATAGTGGACTTGCTATGCATTGTCTAGTGTGATTAGGTTATTATATATTGGTTTTTTCGTCGGCCATGTTCGTTTTCGGTCGACGATTATTGTCTAGTGTGATTAGGTTATTATATTGTATTTTTCGTCGGCCATGTCCAAAACCGACGAATCGTGATTACAGTTAATGATGCGGTAGGATTGCTATTAGAGTTAAACATATTGATGATTTGATTAGATTTTAAATTAATCCATCTTGGTGAATAATCATTTTACGTGATTCATACCGTCTTGTTACTATTTAATGATTTTATAAGATTCTAAACTGTCTTATTACTGTTTATGGTGGCATATGATTACTGTTTATTTGTTTATACACTTAATTTATTTTAACCGTTATTTTCTAGAGTTTTAGGGTTTAATGCGTAAACCAGCAGTTAACCCCAGGCGTCACCTGTTCCGGAAGCACGCACATCGCATTTATGGTGCTGTTTGGACCTAATGAAGCTGCACAATCTATGGATGCATGGATTGTATAGTTTCATTCGATTCAAACATAAGATTACTTGTGATGTGCGTGGTTCCGGGATTGTCCATGTATTTGGACAGCCGGATAATGGGGGTGGCCGCATGTGATTCGTGTATGTGTCCGATGATCCGAACGAGATTTCGACAGCATAACCCGGTTGTTCTCCGTCGCACCAGGAACAGGCGTGCGTTCAGAGAACAGCGGGGTTATGCTGCCGAAATTTCGTTTGGATCATCGGGCACGTCACGAATCGCATGTGGCCACCTCCATTCTCGGGTGGGTTTAGGGCCTTTTCTAGTAGGGTTCTTTGTTGTCACCTAAGCCACGTGTCGCTACTGTATATATGATGAATTTTGGTTGGTGGTTTAGCCTCGGAAATGGGGGACAATCGAAAGGCTATGTATGAAGGATGGCGAAAGAATGGGGCACACTCCAGGGAATGGCAGGCAATCGTAGAGGATTTTCTCAAGCAAGCATTCAAGGTGGCAAGAGGTCCTATCACGCCATGTCCGTGGCTTGACTGTAAGAACGGGTCGTACAAGACCAGGCATGTGATGGAGGAACACCTACGTAGATTTGAGTTTATGCCTGACTATCTTGTATGGCATAAGCATGGAGAGCAAGCCCGCCGTCGCATCTCAGAGCCGGCTCAGCAAAACCGTGATGACATGATGATGGATATGCTGAATGACCTTGCCATGAGGTTTGAGTTTGATCCAGAAGAGGATAATCAGCCACCGCCGGAGGTGCAAGAATTCTACCGACTGCTTGAAGCCGGTGATGAAAAGCTGCATGATCATACCGAGAAGACCGTGCTTGATACGGTGTCGAGGCTTATGGCGATAAAATCGAAGCACAACATTTCGAACAGTTGCTTCAATGACATCACCGAACTGGTGTCTGAGTGTGGCGGAACCGCCGATTTAATACGGGCTAAGTACACCTGCCACCATTAGCTTACAATGTACTTAGACCGTACTAAACCCGGTCGTCCGTCGAGAGGCCTTCGGCTCTCGATAACACCATTTCCCAGAGGAAACGACATCATACACATCTGACTCTCGATGGAGCCACAACAGTTACATCATCACAGGCAGTTGAAATATCGAATAGATAGATTTAGTTTACAAACCGAGAATGTATATAATCAAATACATGTCCAAAATATATTTAATGCGGAAGCGTTTTCAAAACATCTCGCAGCGGAAACCAAGTACCTAAGAAGTCTTCATACAGACGAACGAGGCGAGTAGCACCGAGCCCACCGGTTCTACCCTTCTCCAAGCAGCTATCCAAAAGCCGCCAGTACCTGTGAGCCAAAAGTGGGGGCAAACCCTGAGTACTAATTACTCAGTAGGACTTAATGGACGGGGTTTACGGCTGACGCAAGGCTCAGCTTACTAGCAATTAGGTCCTTAGCCATTGATTTTAAACTATAAAATGTTGTTGTAGGATAGCGGGATTTGACAGTCGCTATCCTTTAATCATGATTATCCATTATGGTTTAATGTCATACTATAGCGGGATTTGACAGCCGCTAGTCCTTATCCTGAAACTCATTGGTAGTATAAAGTAAGTAATTTGCATGAAGTAAAACAGGTATACCCAATGTGTAGTAGCAAATCATCAATTTCATAAAACATCATGTCTCAAACAGTTCTACGTTGCCCGTGTGCGATATTGGCATTCTCACACCTGGTGAGCATCAGCGATTCGAATCGATTTTTATATTCCCGGGAATAACTAGAAAATGCCAGGGGCCCATATGCTTACTCACACGACGGCTTTCCCACATATAGTCCCCCTTCTCCACTTGTCCCATCCCAAGTCCGATTCACTCCCGCCTGACTCCCGGGTTGTGCCCCCATAACGAGCCTGCCGATATCTCGGTCTCCCCGTCATGAGTACCAAGCTCCCCCGGGCCACCTTCCTCTCAACCAGTGGGTAGGAACGTGTTTCTGTTCTTCGGATGGCACAAGTAAGGTTTCACCGGTCCCATTTCCCGGATAAGCATTCTAGCAATGTTATGCCGATCAGCAGGCGAACAGCGAACGGACCTTATGCGACTCGGGCGGAGTCCACCATACCATCACATCATTTTTCAACATAGTAATCCCATATCTCCGCCCGGTCTCAATTGAAAGCATAACATAGCAATAATAAATTCATAGTAATGAAGATTCATCATTCGAAAGTAAACCCTACGAGACGAGTGACAGTGCTCACTCGTGTCTACTCGCGCCTAACCATTCTAGGCACTCGTCCTACGAACCCTAAGTATAGGTGCTAGGGCCAGGGCGGCCGGGAAGTCTAATGCAATTGGTTTCAATCAATCCTAATGCATATGCGTAACTCAAAATAATTTGTTTGCTGGGATTTGCGTGGTCCTGCCTACCTTTGATTGTCTTTAAGAAACCGACAAACTAAACTAAGTTAGTTTGCCGGGTTGTGGGGCTTTGCCCCAGGCAACCCCTTGATCCCTTGGACAACTCCTCCTTCCAAACACGACTGATGGGCTCTCCAGGTCGTGAGTGGGTCTTAGTTGGTCTTTTGGATCACCGTTGGTTGAAGTAGTTCCACGTGCTTCTTTCTTGATCACGTATCTGAAATAAGCGTCACTATATGATTGACATGCATGATGCAGTGGATGAGGTGCACGAACATCAAACACCACGTTGAACAGTCATTGCATGGTTAGGCAGATAAGTGATTGACAACCATTTAAACGAGACCACCCTCGTATACATAAAGCTAACATAACCCATATAAATTGAGACACGCAATACAACACTCGGACTAATGCATGAGTAAGACATCAATTTAGATTGTTTGTTATCATTGCATATGTAGACAAAACACCCCCTCAGGTTTGACAGGACACCTGTTTTCCATATATTAATCCTAGGTGAATTTAAGAGATACATACAAACAGTGTAAATAGCGTTCTTGGATACACTTTATGGACCCTATGCATCAACATTTAGCTACCAAATTTTCTAGAGAATTTTCCTAGCAAGCTATGACCACCTTTTCTATTTATCCTCTCTAACACGTAGCATTTTATCAATTTCAAATCACTATTTAAAACTTATCATGCAGGGGCTCCTGTTCTACCAGTGAGATGGTTATACTACCTAAGGTATATGAAAAATGCTAGAGAGTCGATTTGAACATATTCCATGTAGCCTCGACTCCCTAGTTAAATAAATGCACATACACATGTATAATGGCAAAAGGGTAATTAAACCGCAAGTGCTAGGGCTACAAAAATTCACATGGTGCTACAATGCCACAAGAAGGCTACTGTCCAAGTTTCATGGCCTTTGGAGTTCATTTAGTCCACTTTTGTCATTTATCCTACTTAATCATGCATGCAACAAACCAAGGGCAAAAGAGACATTTCACATATCCACATCATACCCATTCGATAGATCTATTCAAGAGGAGTCTAATGCAACTTAGTTTGTCCATTTTGGATTTTTCTGTGATTTTATATGATTTTTCAAAGTTCAAAACCCAAATAATACATATTAACCCTAGATCCGGGACCTATACGTAATTAACCATAACCTCCAGGGGCTAGACTGCTAAATCCGCGAGACTCACTGCACAGCGCCCGGACTTAAACATAATTACACAAAACCGCAGGGGCTAAATCGCAAATCTACCTTTCTCTTCTTCTTCCTCGGGCAGGCAGAGGGAGACGGCGCGCGGGGAGGGAATGGCGGGGCTGCGCCGGCGGCGTGGTGGCCGGTCTTGAAGCCGACCGGGTCCGGGGACGTGTTCCCGTTCGCGGGCGTCCGTTCCCCCTTGACCTCGTTGCCGATGGTGGAGAGGAGAGGAGGCGCGGCGCCGGTGAACCGAAGGTGGCGACGGCGCGCGGAGACGGCGGCGCGGCTTCGGTTCCGGCGGCTCGGGCACCGAGAGGCGGCGAGGGTGGGCACGTGAGGTGCGCGGTGAGGTGGGAAAGTCGGCGGTGGTGGAGTGGAGGGGCGGGGATAGCCGGAGGGAGGCCCTCCGCGTTGAGGCGTGGGGAGTCGGGGCGGCCTGTGACGGCGCGCGTGGAAGGGGTAGAGGGGACGATGGCGGCGGTCGAGAACCTGGGGTTTTGGGGGAGTGGAGCGAGGCGAGCGCAACGCGCTAGTCGGCTAGGCGTGAAGAGCACCAGAGGGGCTACTGGCTTCAAGTTTGCCGCGGCCGGCCATGGTGACCACGGCAGACGTCGTCCGGCGTAAGCTGCCCGATCTGGCGGAGGGGAGGGAGAACGGCGGCGACGTCAAGTGCTGGAGGTGTGCCAGGGAGCGGCGAACGCGGTGGTGAGGTCTAGGGGCCGGGGGAGGCGGCTGAGGAGCGGGGGCGAGCTCGTGCTCTATGCTCGGGCGGCCATGGCGGACGCGGACCCAACGCGAGACCGAGGGATGAAGAGAGCAAGTGAGGGAGAGTGAAATGGGGTCGGGGAGGCGTCTAGGTGAAGCGGTCTTGGCGTTTTGAGCCGAGGCGCGGCGTCGGCCGGGGCGGCGATCCGTGGGCGCGGCCACTGCCCGCTCGCCGTCGCCCACGCGGCGGCCGCGTTCTGAGCGTGGCAGCGGCGCTGACCGGTGGGTCCCACCGGTCAGTGACCGAGGGATCGACTGAAAATGCAAAAATGAAAAATGTGCTTTCTCACCTTCTGTAAATCGCCTGTTTGGTCAATTTAGAGGCCGAATTTGGAGAAACTCCAATTGGATGAAATGCTCTACTCTCAAAGCTCTACAAGTTTGTCAATTGGCTCATATTCAAATTCGGCCGGAAAATATGAAATTTGTTTGAATTTATGCAGCAGCCATAGGTAGGGACAGGGTAGGTCATCTGCTTGGGAGGGGAAAATACCCTAGTTATAGGCCTCAACTCCACTTGCTCCTCTTGACAAATTTGTTGGGGACTTTCTAAACTATATTTCATTTCATTAGGGCAGGTCATGAAAATGACTCTATGGGTAAGAAAATCTCAAATTACCAAACTGAACAGAGTAGGGGTGTGTTTCTGGGCTGACAAAATTTGGTTGAAAAGACCAATTTGAATTCATATTATGACCAGACTCATATTGACAAAGTTGTTTCCTGGATCATTACCTACAACTTTGTTAATATGATCCTCCTCTAAATCACAACATATTTTGAAATACAACCCTAATCTTGTTTAGGATTTTGGTAAAACAGCAGATTTACTCCAAGTAAAGCTCTTCTTGTTTTCATCTTTTGAAATATCAAACGAAGTCCAAATACATCTACAATAGATGCATTTGAAAGGTGATGAGTTCAATTCCATTTCATATAAAAGAAAATTCTTGAGTTGTATAGTCCAATCAAAAGAAATTTCAGAATCAATTTGGGGATGGGCTAAAATTTCAGATTTGAGAAATTTTGACTTAGTGGTTTATCTACCAATTCCTCATTACTCTCTTAAGCATGATTTAGTCTTAGTTTATCATTAGCTTACGTATAATTGTGTGTACGGCTTCTGAGATGCCAGGGGCATCACAACCCACCCCCCTTAAAGAAATCTCGTCCCGAGATTTGGAGGAAGCGGGGTTCTACGGCTTACCGCGAAGGGTAAATGGTTTCGGCGTCGTGATTTGTGTGCTTCTGTCACACATGGTGACCTTAATCCTTCACCAACTTGCTTTGTTAACTGGCTCGTGAATGGTTAGTGCCTCCTTAACACAAGTTAGTTACAAAGCTTTGAATACTTCTAAGGTGGTCTTTCCCAGGTGCCCGGCAAGTCGTGGATTATATGAGAGCGAACGAACAAACCACAAATACGGTGTGGCCAACGTGAAAACGATAGTGATTTACTCGAATACTGAAACAGGGTTACTCCCTGACTTTGACCCCAAGATTTAGAAACGTGATGAATATATAGGTCTCAGAACAATCAGAAGCAAAGTGTACACAATCGGAAGACCGAACCACGAAGGCTCTTGGGATTCAACGGGTTATCAATGGATGTGCTTCTGAGAGACACATTCATTTCATTCGATAGGGACTGTGTACACATATAAGGTATTGAATCCGAACATTCCTCAAAGAGTAAGACGTGGTGATACATAGCACATTCTACTCATTGTTTCAGGAAGGATGCCGTGGAAAAAGAATAGGGCATATTCACCTAGACAAAGTGATGGTTGGTATGATTTCATAGAATTGATCAAGACTGACCAAGAGAAGTATAGGCATATGATGTGCGCTTACTAACGAAACAATAGTCAGTATTAGTACGCTTAACTGAAGATGAATTTCAAAGAAGAGCGAAGCAACTTCTTGAAAAGGACGATATGACAAAAACACTAGCCGAGAACAAAAGCTTAGCGCGGTGGATGGTGCTGTAGTTCATCTTCAGAAGATAAGGTTTAATATATACCAGAAAGGAACGTAATAGAAAGCAGTGGAAACAGAGTTTGACTGTCTCCACAATTTAGAGAGAGGCCAGTTGGAAGAAGAAATGAGATGATGTAGTAAGACAGTGGGAATGGAATCAAGCATTTCCACATATACAAGACGTTAACGAGAATCGGGGTAAGCGCAGAGAAGTCCGAGGTTTGGACCAATGGGTGTAAATGTATCGTGGAGAATAGAATTGCTCATCCCCGTGAAGCACGACCAGCAAAGATAAACAAGGTCAACGAAAAGATGTGGACGAGTGGAACCCTAGATTTGACTCGTCTCACGGATCGAGAAGAACATGGTTCAACAAGGCAAGGGAAAGGTGTGAACGATAGTGGGGTTAAGGTGGATCTTTCCCTACAGACCACGAAGGGCAAGGTGAAACAAAGCAATGAAATGATAAAATGTGGCAGTGGAAATAGAGCAAACCATTTCCACGAATTTAATGTATAAAGTCAACAAAGCGTTTGAAGATAGATAGGAACGTTCCCCAATTGAAGCGGTGTCATGCCTTTGCATGTCTTGATACCAGTGCGCCCCCAGTGGACCCGTGTGACGGCCGTGCACCCAGGACCCTAGGTTCCGTCGCGGCACCATAGACTACTCGGGTAGACACCCCACCAAGTGCGGTATTTCCTTCCAACCTCAGGGGATATGAGAATAACACAGGGTGATAGAAGACATGAACAAGGAGTTTTACACGTCATAGCACAATGTTTTCGGAGGTATAATTCATCAGACTTATTTGGATCAGAAACGAGGTAACCACAACAAAAGTGTCATGGACTTACAAGGACTGAAGTGCCTGGATGACACAAGCATGAAACGTGAGAACTACAAGAGTTCCGAATGCTCCATTGAAAATAGGGTTACATTAATCATAAGGGTGGGACACATGCCGACTACAAAGAGTTGGATACATGGGAAACTCGAGAGTTATGAGAGTCAACCCCCTCTCATTACAAAAGTTTTGCGATGACTATTAGCACACCAACTAGTATCTAGCTAGTACTGCCTAAACGTAAGATTGATACGCCCAGGACGAATGCCCGTTTCTTCTTTCAACCAACTTGGTGCAGTGTTGGTCTTCACGTGGGAAACGCCATGAAATAACAGTCTTGATTCTCCACCGAGTATGAGAACGTCACCAGATCCGAGGTTGATCTTGGTTGCTTGGTCTTTGTCTCTCGTGTCACCGAACAAAAACTCGGCGGTGTCTCCTATGGAGATGGATATGAAAGGTAAACCTTTGGTAAGGCTACTCTCTGACTCGTCCTTGTCTTGGTGAAGCCCGAGCTTTCCGGAGTTGGTGTAGTAGTTGACGATGCATACATCCGGGTTAATCTGAGGAAATTCGCTTGCAGTGGAATTCGCAGTCTGAGCAATCATCTTGAAAGCATCTGGTATTGTCGGGGCTTGTGCTCCATCGAATGGACGCGTGGGTCCATATGAGCGTAACGTCGGATCCCAGTTCTTTCCTAGGGACATCATCCATAAGTTCAGCTTGGCACCATTCTTGAGGCTTGGCCTGTAAAATCCCCCTAGGCCCTTACCCAGTTGTCGACACATACTAACCATCCCGATTTGATCTTCAGGCTTGACAAACCCTTTTAACAGAACCATCCCAGGTCGCAGATGTTGAACTGAGGCTGCTTCGGTGGAAGATTCTTCCGCTTTTCTCTTCTTTTGTTCTCGAGGTATCGTTGTTTTAGCTTTTGTGGACTCTTGGTAATTAGGGCATAAGTCGAAGGGCTGCGTCGAGGGCTGCGACATCTGTAGCAGGAAGAATAAGGCTCCCGTCAATTCAATAGTGCCAAAGGCCAAATGTGGTCATATGGCAATTTGTATTCATGTGCCAATTAAGTTAGGTCTCGAACTTCATCTTCTAAACTTCGTACTTGTTATCTCGATTTTAGCTTGGACTTAAAATGGTTGTAAGTTAATGCCCAGAGTATTTTGCCGAAGGGTCGTTATAGATCAATTTGTTGGTTGAATTTTCCGCACTACAACTTTTATATATAATACTTGTTTTAAAATGGACATACGACACGCCCTAAACTGGTACCTCGCTCGTATTTACTTTCAGAGCAAGTAATCTATACATAAGTTGTTTAGAAATTTCTTGTACTACTAGGTTCTTATAATAAGTTTCTGTTGATTTTATTCGTAGTTTGAAATGCATCTTAAAACCGCAGACAGGATTCATATGTAAAATGCTACTACCCAACGAGTATACTTATAGATGCAGTAAGAAATCTAGTTATTTTCAAGCAAAAACAAGTAAAGCACATGAGATGAGATGGAATGATGTATGCCCGTCCTATCCGGTCTCGCATCACACTTTCTAAGTATACAACTTAGCGATATTCGGTGACATATATGCACGTCTCTCCTTAATGCAACTAGTCGAGTCCTAGTCGTTCTTAGTTCCGCACGTGGTTAGTGTACCTGCAGAAAAAATGCATGCTCATACATTACCACATAATGTGGCATCCATGCGTGACCGCTGCGTGGACAACGTTGGTGGGCCGCTGCACCTTTTCCTCAAAGCCTGACTTTCCACCAGTACTGGGGACTGTCGAGAAAAAGGTGGATCCCAAAACCGAATGTAAGTGTGGTGGGTATGAAAGCCTCAAACATGCCCACCACCCTTAAAGAGCTTTTACTTATACAGCATGAATGCAGAGATTACAACTGTCCGCAAAACCCAATAGCTTCCACCAGTACTGGGGACAGCTATGGCCGAAAAGTTGCTTCTCAGAGCGCCGAATATGCATATGAGTTCTATCTAGATCAGAATGTTAGTGATGTCACCTGGATAACACTAACATCCTTACTATGGGCTTATCGTATACTCTCGTTTTTTTCAAGTACTTGAAAAGGGCTTTCGAAAATAGTTTTGTAAATCAAAACTTGATGATATAACTGTTGTCTGTGTATGATCAGCTCTGATACCAGCTGTGGCGGAACCGCCGATTTAATACGGGCTAAGTACACCTGCCACCATTAGCTTACAATGTACTTAGACCGTACTAAACCCGGTCGTCCGTCGAGAGGCCTTCGGCTCTCGATAACACCATTTCCCAGAGGAAACGACATCATACACATCTGACTCTCGATGGAGCCACAACAGTTACATCATCACAGGCAGTTGAAATATCGAATAGATAGATTTAGTTTACAAACCGAGAATGTATATAATCAAATACATGTCCAAAATATATTTAATGCGGAAGCGTTTTCAAAACATCTCGCAGCGGAAACCAAGTACCTAAGAAGTCTTCATACAGACGAACGAGGCGAGTAGCACCGAGCCCACCGGTTCTACCCTTCTCCAAGCAGCTATCCAAAAGCCGCCAGTACCTGTGAGCCAAAAGTGGGGGCAAACCCTGAGTACTAATTACTCAGTAGGACTTAATGGACGGGGTTTACGGCTGACGCAAGGCTCAGCTTACTAGCAATTAGGTCCTTAGCCATTGATTTTAAACTATAAAATGTTGTTGTAGGATAGCGGGATTTGACAGTCGCTATCCTTTAATCATGATTATCCATTATGGTTTAATGTCATACTATAGCGGGATTTGACAGCCGCTAGTCCTTATCCTGAAACTCATTGGTAGTATAAAGTAAGTAATTTGTATGAAGTAAAACAGGTATACCCAATGTGTAGTAGCAAATCATCAATTTCATAAAACATCATGTCTCAAACAGTTCTACGTTGCCCGTGTGCGATATTGGCATTCTCACACCTGGTGAGCATCAGCGATTCGAATCGATTTTTATATTCCCGGGAATAACTAGAAAATGCCAGGGGCCCATATGCTTACTCACACGACGGCTTTCCCACATATAGTCCCCCTTCTCCACTTGTCCCATCCCAAGTCCGATTCACTCCCGCCTGACTCCCGGGTTGTGCCCCCATGACGAGCCTGCCGATATCTCGGTCTCCCCGTCATGAGTACCAAGCTCCCCCGGGCCACCTTCCTCTCAACCAGTGGGTAGGAACGTGTTTCTGTTCTTCGGATGGCACAAGTAAGGTTTCACCGGTCCCATTTCCCGGATAAGCATTCTAGCAATGTTATGCCGATCAGCAGGCGAACAGCGAACGGACCTTATGCGACTCGGGCGGAGTCCACCATACCATCACATCATTTTTCAACATAGTAATCCCATATCTCCGCCCGGTCTCAATTGAAAGCATAACATAGCAATAATAAATTCATAGTAATGAAGATTCATCATTCGAAAGTAAACCCTACGAGACGAGTGACAGTGCTCACTCGTGTCTACTCGCGCCTAACCATTCTAGGCACTCGTCCTACGAACCCTAAGTATAGGTGCTAGGGCCAGGGCGGCCGGGAAGTCTAATGCAATTGGTTTCAATCAATCCTAATGCATATGCGTAACTCAAAATAATTTGTTTGCTGGGATTTGCGTGGTCCTGCCTACCTTTGATTGTCTTTAAGAAACCGACAAACTAAACTAAGTTAGTTTGCCGGGTTGTGGGGCTTTGCCCCAGGCAACCCCTTGATCCCTTGGACAACTCCTCCTTCCAAACACGACTGATGGGCTCTCCAGGTCGTGAGTGGGTCTTAGTTGGTCTTTTGGATCACCGTTGGTTGAAGTAGTTCCACGTGCTTCTTTCTTGATCACGTATCTGAAATAAGCGTCACTATATGATTGACATGCATGATGCAGTGGATGAGGTGCACGAACATCAAACACCACGTTGAACAGTCATTGCATGGTTAGGCAGATAAGTGATTGACAACCATTTAAACGAGACCACCCTCGTATACATAAAGCTAACATAACCCATATAAATTGAGACACGCAATACAACACTCGGACTAATGCATGAGTAAGACATCAATTTAGATTGTTTGTTATCATTGCATATGTAGACAAAACACCCCCTCAGGTTTGACAGGACACCTGTTTTCCATATATTAATCCTAGGTGAATTTAAGAGATACATACAAACAGTGTAAATAGCGTTCTTGGATACACTTTATGGACCCTATGCATCAACATTTAGCTACCAAATTTTCTAGAGAATTTTCCTAGCAAGCTATGACCACCTTTTCTATTTATCCTCTCTAACACGTAGCATTTTATCAATTTCAAATCACTATTTAAAACTTATCATGCAGGGGCTCCTGTTCTACCAGTGAGATGGTTATACTACCTAAGGTATATGAAAAATGCTAGAGAGTCGATTTGAACATATTCCATGTAGCCTCGACTCCCTAGTTAAATAAATGCACATACACATGTATAATGGCAAAAGGGTAATTAAACCGCAAGTGCTAGGGCTACAAAAATTCACATGGTGCTACAATGCCACAAGAAGGCTACTGTCCAAGTTTCATGGCCTTTGGAGTTCATTTAGTCCACTTTTGTCATTTATCCTACTTAATCATGCATGCAACAAACCAAGGGCAAAAGAGACATTTCACATATCCACATCATACCCATTCGATAGATCTATTCAAGAGGAGTCTAATGCAACTTAGTTTGTCCATTTTGGATTTTTCTGTGATTTTATATGATTTTTCAAAGTTCAAAACCCAAATAATACATATTAACCCTAGATCCGGGACCTATACGTAATTAACCATAACCTCCAGGGGCTAGACTGCTAAATCCGCGAGACTCACTGCACAGCGCCCGGACTTAAACATAATTACACAAAACCGCAGGGGCTAAATCGCAAATCTACCTTTCTCTTCTTCTTCCTCGGGCAGGCAGAGGGAGACGGCGCGCGGGGAGGGAATGGCGGGGCTGCGCCGGCGGCGTGGTGGCCGGTCTTGAAGCCGACCGGGTCCGGGGACGTGTTCCCGTTCGCGGGCGTCCGTTCCCCCTTGACCTCGTTGCCGATGGTGGAGAGGAGAGGAGGCGCGGCGCCGGTGAACCGAAGGTGGCGACGGCGCGCGGAGACGGCGGCGCGGCTTCGGTTCCGGCGGCTCGGGCACCGAGAGGCGGCGAGGGTGGGCACGTGAGGTGCGCGGTGAGGTGGGAAAGTCGGCGGTGGTGGAGTGGAGGGGCGGGGATGGCCGGAGGGAGGCCCTCCGCGTTGAGGCGTGGGGAGTCGGGGCGGCCTGTGACGGCGCGCGTGGAAGGGGTAGAGGGGACGATGGCGGCGGTCGAGAACCTGGGGTTTTGGGGGAGTGGAGCGAGGCGAGCGCAACGCGCTAGTCGGCTAGGCGTGAAGAGCACCAGAGGGGCTACTGGCTTCAAGTTTGCCGCGGCCGGCCATGGTGACCACGGCAGACGTCGTCCGGCGTAAGCTGCCCGATCTGGCGGAGGGGAGGGAGAACGGCGGCGACGTCAAGTGCTGGAGGTGTGCCAGGGAGCGGCGAACGCGGTGGTGAGGTCTAGGGGCCGGGGGAGGCGGCTGAGGAGCGGGGGCGAGCTCGTGCTCTATGCTCGGGCGGCCATGGCGGACGCGGACCCAACGCGAGACCGAGGGATGAAGAGAGCAAGTGAGGGAGAGTGAAATGGGGTCGGGGAGGCGTCTAGGTGAAGCGGTCTTGGCGTTTTGAGCCGAGGCGCGGCGTCGGCCGGGGCGGCGATCCGTGGGCGCGGCCACTGCCCGCTCGCCGTCGCCCACGCGGCGGCCGCGTTCTGAGCGTGGCAGCGGCGCTGACCGGTGGGTCCCACCGGTCAGTGACCGAGGGATCGACTGAAAATGCAAAAATGAAAAATGTGCTTTCTCACCTTCTGTAAATCGCCTGTTTGGTCAATTTAGAGGCCGAATTTGGAGAAACTCCAATTGGATGAAATGCTCTACTCTCAAAGCTCTACAATTTTGTCAATTGGCTCATATTCAAATTCGGCCGGAAAATATGAAATTTGTTTGAATTTATGCAGCAGCCATAGGTAGGGACAGGGTAGGTCATCTGCTTGGGAGGGGAAAATACCCTAGTTATAGGCCTCAACTCCACTTTCTCCTCTTGACAAATTTGTTGGGGACTTTCTAAACTATATTTCATTTCATTAGGGCAGGTCATGAAAATGACTCTATGGGTAAGAAAATCTCAAATTACCAAACTGAACAGAGTAGGGGTGTGTTTCTGGGCTGACAAAATTTAGTTGAAAAGACCAATTTGAATTCATATTATAACCAGACTCATATTGACAAAGTTGTTTCCTGGATCATTACCTACAACTTTGTTAATATGATCCTCCTCTAAATCACAACATATTTTGAAATACAACCCTAATCTTGTTTAGGATTTTGGTAAAACAGCAGATTTACTCCAAGTAAAGCTCTTCTTGTTTTCATCTTTTGAAATATCAAACGAAGTCCAAATACATCTACAATAGATGCATTTGAAAGGTGATGAGTTCAATTCCATTTCATATAAAAGAAAATTCTTGAGTTGTATAGTCCAATCAAAAGAAATTTCAGAATCAATTTGGGGATGGGCTAAAATTTCAGATTTGAGAAATTTTGACTTAGTGGTTTATCTACCAATTCCTCATTACTCTCTTAAGCATGATTTAGTCTTAGTTTATCATTAGCTTACGTATAATTGTGTGTACGGCTTCTGAGATGCCAGGGGCATCACACTGAGGTTATCCCATCTGATCATAAGCTGCCGAAAAACTTATATTTCGCGAAGAAGATGATGGCAGGTTTTGGGATTGTTGACGCGGCTTATGAACGAAAATTATACATCATTTTATATTGTTTTTACCTATTATTATGCGTCAACTTTGCCTTTTACTAACAAATAACATAGATTATTGTGGATTTTGCAATATTGTCTTGGAAATTGTCTACTTGTAATTTTTGCAGGTTTTGGGCCAATTTTAAGCAAAATTCATCAAAGTCTACCTCGAGTAAAAAGACCTCTGAATATTATTCAATAATGGAAGAAGAAGCCCAATTAAAGACCCATCAAATGAAGCCCAATTCTAGAAGACTCGACAAGATCTCGGGATACAGAAGAATCTGGAAGGTTTAGAGTCTGAAAAGGACTCCACGAAGATTTATATGAAGGTTATCTCGAAGCCCGCAAAAGATGGAAAGAAACGGTTGCAAGAAGAGTCCGGGTCGGCCGACCCTGGGCCCTTTGGTCGGCCGACCCCACCCCCTCCCGAAGGCGGTTGAAGTTTCCTTTTCGGCTACGGCATCCTCAGTGTATTTAAAGCGAAGCTGAGCCCCTGGTCGAGGCATCCAATTCATTATCAAGGCGACAAGACGACGACTTGAGGGACACAACTAGAGGAGAGCAGAGGGTCGAGTTTCTAGTCTAGGTTTAGATCTTCTTCTAATCTCTAGAGGTGATTAGAGGCCTTGCACGGCTCTCTAATTGTCTAGATCCGGAGGTCTAATTGTATCATCAAGGGAAGGTATGATCATGGTTGTAATTATGATACAGTTAATTAATGAAGTATTGTTCTTGTCTAATTATCATATTCTTGTTCTAATTATGGTTGTTCTAGCTGTAATTAAGTTTATGACTAGATGCATCTTGATTAGACCATGTCATTAAGGGTGATGTTTATCTAGCGTTCTTGATCTTTGATCTAGTTTACTAGTAATATAGTTTTGGGTCTAGTTCTTGTGATCATGGTGATTAGAAGTGCTAGTTGCTCTAATTGTGTTATTAGACCAAATAAAAGTAATTGGAAGTGCATTCTCTAATTACGTGCCTGTTGAAAGTTCTTCGTCGATTACCTGGTTACCAGTGACAGTGGAGCCCGGGGAAAGGTTGAGCCGATCTAGGGGATTAGATTGATTGATCATGATTTAATTATGCTATGATAGATGTGCTTGAACATGCTTATTTGCCTCGATCTACTAGTTATCTCGCTGCTCTAATCTCGTTGTGAAACTTTATCTATCGTATGCTTTGGATCCGATTAGAGCTTGATTAGAACCTAGTTAATACCCTTTGATTAGAGTTCTAATTATGTTTCTAATTGTTTATCTTATATATATATAGTTTAGTTTATCTCTTTTACTAGATTAGGCTAAGGATTGGTTTAGTTTAAGGATTGGTTTAGAAGTAGATTAGATATCCTTTTTACCCTAGTTTTCGCATAAACTCTTGTTAATTAGATCACGATTAGTTCGTTCCTTGGATTGACATAAACCTACGATACTCATCATAGGGAAAAGCTACACACGATACTGTCGCTTGCAGTATAAGGTTTGCCATGCTTAAGTGCTGTCAACAAGCTTTTCTGGCGCCGTTGCCGGGGAACTAATTATTAGGGTTCTAGTTAATTAGAGTTTATGTTTGTTGCATGTATTTAGCATTTAAATTCAGTTTTATTTCTTTTATGCATTTAGATTTATTTTCTTTATTTTCTTTTAGGCGCAATAATTTTATTTTATTTTTATTTATTTTATTTTTATTTTATTTATTACTGTTCTTGCGCCATTTTTATTTTATTTTTATTTTATTTTTCTTTTTATTTATTTATTTTCTGAATTTAAATTTTGTTTTTAAATTTTTGGATTTAGGACTAGTTTAGTGTAAATTTTGTAGAATTATTTTTGCTTTGTATATATTTTCTGCCACTAACCTGAGCAGGAATGGATGGACCACGATCCAATAAACCATCTAATTATGTGGATGATCCAGAAAAACTGCTGAGAAAGAGCCGAAACTCTGCCAAATTTTCTCGGAAACAAGAGGAAACTCTGCCGAAGATGGAAGACCAAGAGAAGAAGCTTATGGAGCTGTGTGTGCCAACATCAGCAGACTTGAAGATCAGAGACTTGGCACCACCACCCAGAGCATTTGAGATCAGGAGCTCAGTGATCAACATGGTGCAGAATCAACCATTCAGTGGAAAGGAGGACCCAAATCACCACTTGAAGACGTTCTTGCAGATTTGCAACACATTCAACGTTGAAGGAGTCACTGACGACCAGATCAGAGCAAGACTTTTCCCATTCTCTCTGATTGGGAAAGCACACCAGTGGTTGGCGACACTACCAGAGGAGACAGTGAGCAACTGGCAGAGTCTACTACAAGCATTCATCGCCAAGTATTTCTCACCAGGGAAGACTCAAGCTTTGCGCAACAGGATCTCAACATTTGTGCAGTACCCCACTGAGACATTCAGTGAAGCTTATGAGAGATTCAACGATTATGTGTCAGCATGCCCTCATCACAATTTTCAGAATTGGGACATAATTCAGAAATTCTATGGAGGACTCAACGCAGTGTGCAGAGGTCAAGTTGATGCATCATCCGGAGGATCAATTCTCAGTCTCACACCCACTGAGACCGAAGCCTTATTCAAGAAGATTGCAGAGAATGGAGCATGGGGAGCAGATAGAGTGACGCCTACCTCACTGGAGCAGCATACTTCCACTGGAACAGCGAAGAGTGTGCTGGAGGTAGACAAGATGGAGATCCTTGGTGGAAAAATCGACTCACTAATGAGGAGGTTCGAGAAGATGGAAAGTGGCAGAGCAGAGGAAGTGAAGTCTACAGATTACATGATGACTTGTGAAGAGTGTGGAGAGTATGGTCACTCAAGTGAGAGGTGTCCGGAGGAAGCTAAGGCTTTGGACTATGCCAGGAAGGAAGGTTGGATTCCCCCGTCCAATTATAGACAAAATAGACAACAACAGTTCACTGCCGGATCAGCTATTCAGAATGTCATTCCTCTGCGGATTCAGCTCAAGGACTTTATGGAAGAGCAAGCTAAAATCAACAAGGACACACACTCAAAATTCAAGGCTGTAGACAAAGTGTTAGAAAGCATTGATGGCAAGATCACTACTGTGGGAAGTTCAAATCAACAGCTCATGGGGATGATGAAGATTTTAGAAAATCAACTATCTCAGCTAGCAGAGCATCTCCCAAACAAAAATGAAGGAAAGTTGCCAGGACAGCCACAGTCTAAAGAGTCACTCAAAGCAGTTACTACCAGATCCGGGAGAGAGACTAGAGACCCAGAGTTGACTACAAAAATTGCCAGTTCAGTGGAAGCAGAGAAAGAGAGTGAAGACGAACCAGAAGTGACAGTAGACGACACAAGAGTGTTACCAGAAAAGTGTAGAGTTCGAGCTAGCAAGACGGATGAGCATTTCAACAAGTTCATTGAAGTGATCAAGCAGCTATATATCCACATGCCACTATTGGATGCACTTCAAGTACCCACTTATGCCAAGTACTTCAAGGATATACTAGCTAACAAGAGGGAAATGCCATCTGAGTGTGTCAAGCTGACGACTGAGTGTAGTGTAGCCATAATGGATGTCCCTTTACAGAAGATGGCAGATCCGGGATGCCCCACCATCCCATGTTCTATTGGTGTACTCAACATTGATAAGGCTTTGTGCGATCTTGGAGCAAGTGTTAGTGTGATGCCGAAGTCAGTGTTCGATAGACTCAAGCTGCCTAAACCAGAGCCTACATCCATGTGTCTGGAGCTAGCAGATCGTTCAGTGAGATATCCAGAAGGAGTAGCTGAGGATGTGCCAGTGAAGATTGGAGATAATATTGTACCAGTTGACTTCGTTATTCTGGAAATGGGAGCAAGCTCGAGATCACCACTGATACTTGGAAGACCTTTCCTAAGGACTGCTCAAGCCACTATTAATGTGGGGAAGGGAGAAATCAAGTTCAACATCAATGGTGAATCAAGTTCATTCAAATTTCGTCCGAAGTTTGAAGTTTGCCAATCAATTGAAGAGGACGGAGCTTGAAGAAGAAGACTCGTCTGCAGTGCCTACACAAGACATTGGACAGTAAAGATTTGAAGTTGGGCTGAAGGACTCATCTCAAGCGCTATTGGGAGGCAACCCAGGTATTTAGAGTTTTTAGTTTAATTTGAGTTAGTTTAAATTGAGTCAAAACTTTATTGTTAAACATTAGTTAAATTAATAAAGTTTGAGTTAGTTTAATTTAAAGTTTTTAGATTTAAATAGGATAAGATAGCTACTCTCACTTACGTAGCTATCTAAATTTTGAAAACCACGAAGACTTTGCCGGTTTAAATTTGGTTCGATTTTATTCGGTTTTTAAATAAAAATTAGAGTAGATATGTTTTTCTAGATTTTATCTATATTGTTTGAATTTCAAAAATCATCTCTCTAATTTTATTCAAAAACTAGGCGTTTAACCTAAGCCACGCTAAAGAATTGAAGTTAGTTTATTCAATTCAATTAATGAATTGAGTGACTATCTTTATTCTGAAATTAAATCGGTTGATTAACCGAACATTTATTTTTAATAAAAACTTTAAACATAGGTTTAATTTTCAATATGCTAAATAGGGATAATCTTTAATATGAAAATTAATTCTATCTTTTTGTGTGCTGAAATTATTAAACCTACATTAGTAGGGATATTTATATTGCTTATACGCATTAAGGACTAGAATTAGTGAAGATTAACATCAACCAAATAAAAATTAATTAATTAGGCGACATTGGATCCTCTTTTAATCTTGTAGCAACCAGCCAAGACATAGGAATAGGATAGGATTAAAACTTTTTAGGATAGCCATGATGAAGAAACATCCAAGGGGACAAACTTATGGTTGATTGAAGTTTCTGTCTAAAGCTGCATGCACGACGTTCAACTTGCAGTAGAAGCTATCCAAAAGTATCAGGAATCCAATGGGCATCTTGCAGGAGAAGGAGGAGACCCAGCAGAGCCAGCACAAGGCCAGCTCGGCCGAGCCACCCCCCCTGGTCGGCCGACCCCAGTAGGTCCTTCACCAGATGCACCTCCCCTTTCAGCAGCAGCCTTGCCTATAAATTCCAGACCTTTGTTGATGATCTTCACTACCCAGAAACCATTACAGAGCCAGTATTTCGAGAGAGAAGAGCAAGAGTAGTAGTTCTTGAGAGTTCTTGAGAGGAAGAGTTTAGAAGATGAAGAAGGCGGCAAGCTTCATCAAGAAGACTTTCAAGGGTTCTTCATCAAGGAGCAGCTCTCAACCCCAAGACGACGATTCATCAAGACTTTCATCAAGGAGACACTCTGTCTCTGAGATGGGGAGTTCCGGTTCTGAGCAGAGTCTCCGTCGGGATCAAGGATTGAGAGGATGTTCTTCTCGCTTCTCTGTTGAAGTAGAAGATGTCATGGAGCCGGTGAGGAGGCCACGCACTCGTTCTCAAAGTCAAGTCCCTCAACCGATGAACATTGATGATGATGATGATGATGAAGAGTGGAAGTATTCTTCAGAAGGATTTTCTCTCCGTTCAGCTATAGAAGAGCAAAGGTACAACAGTTGCAAAGAAAGGATTAGGTCCAATCTTGATTTAGATCATGATTTCATGAAAGTTCTAAACTTTGATTCAAGTATAGAGAAATCATTCCTTAATCTTGGCTGGGGTCCTTTCATTCATATTAGTGCTAGTTATCAGAGTGACTTAGCACTAGAGATTATGACTACTATGGATATAGTTCAGTCTTCTGATGGAATCAGCACTTTAAGGTTTAGACTTAAGGAAAACTGGACTGATATTTCTTTTGGAACTGTTGGAGCTTTATTTGGATTCCACACTAATGCACCAGAAAGTATAGAAGTTGATAATACTACACTAGAGAATTTTTGGTTGCGTATTGCTAGTGGACATTCAAAGGAGAGAATGAAAATTATCAACCCCATCCTTCGCATCATTCATAGATTCATGACAGTAAGAGTTTTGGAAAGGATGGATGACACTAAGGTGCAGATTGCTGAATTGAAATGGCTATATATTGCACTATGTCAACCTACTTGGACTAATCCCATTAATGCAATGATTAATCATTGGATAGTCCAGAGAAATAGAGCAACCGGATTATTGGGATATGGACATTATCTTACGGTGATTGCCTTCTCACTGATACCCAATTTGGTTTCTAGCCCCGCATACACTGTGCTACCAGCTAGTATAAATGAAAACTCCCTTAAGAAAGGGAAATACATTTTTGGGAATTCATCTACTGGATTTTATGTGGCTAAAACCAAGTTTAGAATCCCAGATAGAAGGTTGTCTCTGTTTATTCAGAATAAAACTGATTGGTTGGAGAAGTTTATGTTTGAGGAAGAACCAAGTCAGCAAACATCATCAGAATGGGACGCTTGGACTACTCCTAATCAACAGTTTCCTAGCAGTCAGTTTGGAGCAGGTTCATCACAAGGGCCAGTCTATCAAGTCAGACCCATTAGCTCTTATGATCCAACCTCTACTCCTGTATTTCAGCCATCAGGGAATATTCCTCCACCTGCAGTTTTTATTCCTAGAAATGCAAGATCCTACGATCCAGATTTCATTGCAGCTCAGCAGATGCCACACAGATCTTATTATAGCATTGAGACAATGACGGCAAGAAATTATGGTATTCTTGATCATGTTCGGGAAAATTTACAGCAGTACGAGCAAAACACTCAGAATATTGAGGAGCAATTATTCAACCTGAGGCTGTGGGACCAGAACAATCAAGGCAATCAAGAGTGAAGCTCTTAGTGGTTTGATTTTTTTTATTTATTTATTTTAATTTCGAATTTATTTTATTTTTTTTTTTATATATTTTGTATAATTATGAGTGTTTAATTCGAGTTAATTTGAGTTTTATTTGAGTCATGTGAGTTAACCATGTATCACCTCCTTTGTTTAATTGAATAAAACTTGTGTTAATTTGTGTTCTAAAGTCTTTTGATTAGACTAAGTTTATGCTCTCAATTTAATGCATTTAAATTTGAATTTTGATTTGCATATATGAGATAGATTTGATATTTCATAAAGACCCATATGATATTAATATTTTGATTTCAGATTTATCATATTGAGTCTCCTTTTTTAAAAAAAAAATGATGATTTTATTTTATAAACTTTTATGATCAAAGTTTTTCTTGTGATTATTTTATATAAGCCCTTCCTATTTAGAGCATTATATTATATAATACACTATAGTTTGATCAAATTTAATTCTTGATTGAATTGAATTAGGATTTGAATCTAGGGTTTGAGATTTCAAAGCTGGTCATTCATATTTGATTATCTTATCATTTGCTAGCCTTTTTATCCATGCATTGTATATCTCTACATTGGAGAAAATACAAATTTCGCTGGATATCCCTCCTGAAACCAAAATATCGTCAAAAATATATCTATCCTTACCACAACCTATTTGTTTTCTGGAGTATATCTTAAGTTTATTTTCAGCTGGACCCCTGTTCCAAAAAGTTAAAATACTCGAGGATGAGTATTATTCAAGAGTGGGGGAGGAAAGCTTATTTTAAAATTAAAATTTTTATAAAGTTTTTGAGGAGGCAAAGAAAAAAAAAAAAAAGAAGACCAAGTGGTCGAAAATTGAAAAAAAAAAAGAAGAGAGAGAAAAGAAAAAAAGGCCAAGTGGCCGCAGTAGAATTAGGAATAAAAATATATATTATATTTATGCCCCTCAAAAATCTTTTATATGAGAGTTGGTGTTTATTCAATATATATACTCCAGAAAATTTTCCAACCATATGCAATCCGATATCAGGGACTTCATTTGTGCCTTGAAATCATTGATTTATTTGCATATGTCCACCATTCTATATAATTTTTCTTTATCTTTTTCATCAATTTATTTTCCATGACCTTTTTGAGAAATCTCAGTAAATCCAGCAGATCCTTTTTCTAGTTTGATAATATATTGAGATTAAATTTTGATTAGGATCCTTACCGAAAACTCCAGATATAAGCCTACACATATATAATATGATTATGAGATAGTTTTTAGCCACATATTGAGTGACTAGAAAGATGAGTGGAGTTTTGGGCTTTATATAATATTGATCCTTGAAAACTTTGTCGAAATAATAATTTTTGAAAAGAAGGAGATTCATTTGTGATAAAGTTTGATCTCATTTATCATACATTGTGGGATATGCTTACATGAATATCTATCTATTTTTATATTTGTAGATCCAAACACTGAAAAATATTGAGAGTATGAATTTAGTTTGATTATTTGATTTTAGTTCATAAGTTAACCATATTTTAAGTTTTTACTTACTCGAGGACGAGCAAGGTTTAAGAGTGGGGGTATTGTTGACGCGGCTTATGAACGAAAATTATACATCATTTTATATTGTTTTTACCTATTATTATGCGTCAACTTTGCCTTTTACTAACAAATAACATAGATTATTGTGGATTTTGCAATATTGTCTTGGAAATTGTCTACTTGTAATTTTTGCAGGTTTTGGGCCAATTTTAAGCAAAATTCATCAAAGTCTACCTCGAGTAAAAAGACCTCTGAATATTATTCAATAATGGAAGAAGAAGCCCAATTAAAGACCCATCAAATGAAGCCCAATTCTAGAAGACTCGACAAGATCTCGGGATACAGAAGAATCTGGAAGGTTTAGAGTCTGAAAAGGACTCCACGAAGATTTATATGAAGGTTATCTCGAAGCCCGCAAAAGATGGAAAGAAACGGTTGCAAGAAGAGTCCGGGTCGGCCGACCCTGGGCCCTTTGGTCGGCCGACCCCACCCCCTCCCGAAGGCGGTTGAAGTTTCCTTTTCGGCTACGGCATCCTCAGGGTATTTAAAGCGAAGCTGAGCCCCTGGTCGAGGCATCCAATTCATTATCAAGGCGACAAGACGACGACTTGAGGGACACAACTAGAGGAGAGCAGAGGGTCGAGTTTCTAGTCTAGGTTTAGATCTTCTTCTAATCTCTAGAGGTGATTAGAGGCCTTGCACGGCTCTCTAATTGTCTAGATCCGGAGGTCTAATTGTATCATCAAGGGAAGGTATGATCATGGTTGTAATTATGATACAGTTAATTAATGAAGTATTGTTCTTGTCTAATTATCATATTCTTGTTCTAATTATGGTTGTTCTAGCTGTAATTAAGTTTATGACTAGATGCATCTTGATTAGACCATGTCATTAAGGGTGATGTTTATCTAGCGTTCTTGATCTTTGATCTAGTTTACTAGTAATATAGTTTTGGGTCTAGTTCTTGTGATCATGGTGATTAGAAGTGCTAGTTGCTCTAATTGTGTTATTAGACCAAATAAAAGTAATTGGAAGTGCATTCTCTAATTACGTGCCTGTTGAAAGTTCTTCGTCGATTACCTGGTTACCAGTGACAGTGGAGCCCGGGGAAAGGTTGAGCCGATCTAGGGGATTAGATTGATTGATCATGATTTAATTATGCTATGATAGATGTGCTTGAACATGCTTATTTGCCTCGATCTACTAGTTATCTCGCTGCTCTAATCTCGTTGTGAAACTTTATCTATCGTATGCTTTGGATCCGATTAGAGCTTGATTAGAACCTAGTTAATACCCTTTGATTAGAGTTCTAATTATGTTTCTAATTGTTTATCTTATATATATATAGTTTAGTTTATCTCTTTTACTAGATTAGGCTAAGGATTGGTTTAGTTTAAGGATTGGTTTAGAAGTAGATTAGATATCCTTTTTACCCTAGTTTTCGCATAAACTCTTGTTAATTAGATCACGATTAGTTCGTTCCTTGGATTGACATAAACCTACGATACTCATCATAGGGAAAAGCTACACACGATACTGTCGCTTGCAGTATAAGGTTTGCCATGCTTAAGTGCTGTCAACAGGGATGAAATATGAAAAGATAGATGTATGTCCTAGCAACTGCATGCTATTTTGGAGGGAGGATGATAAACTGGGCACATGTAGGCACTGTGGGAAGTCTAGGTACATTCAGGTGAAAAATGAGGTGGGGGAGAACGTGGACACAACGGTGCCGGCTAAGCAGTTGCGGTATATGCCCATCATCCCTCGTCTGAAGCGGCTGCTCCTTTCAATGAAAATAGCTAAGAGTATGAGGTGGCACAAAGAACGCAGACGTGGCAGCCAGAGTGAGTATGTAATGGTGCATCCGGCAGACGGCGATGCATGGAAGGCACTGGACGAGTTCGATCCTGAGTTTGCGAGAGACCCAAGGAGTGTCTGACTTGGGTTGGCGACGGATGGGTTCACACCTTTCAGTACTTCTGCGAGCCTATACTCTTGCTGGCCAGTTTTCATCATTCCATACAATCTTCCACCTGAGATGGTGCTTAAAGATGAATTCATATTTCTTGCGCTCGTTATTCCAGGACCTGAACATCCAGGGAAGAATCTCAATGTCTTCTTACGCCCGTTAATAGAAGAACTCAAACAATTGTGGACAGGGGTGAAGGCGTATGATAGTTGCGCTAAGAAAGAATTTAACCTGCGTGCCGCATACCTCTGTTCAGTACATGATCTACCGACTATAGAATTTCGCTGGATGGTCCGTGAATGGCCGTCTCCAGTGTCCCATATGTATGGATGACTCAGATGCATACAGGCTAAAGCATGGTGGAAAATACACTTTCTTTGACTGCACTCGAAGGGAGCTTCCTCCAAGGCACAAGTTAAGGCAGTCGACTACTGCATTTCGAAAGGGTGTTAAAATCACAAAGCTACAAAGGAGATAATGGCATTGGCATAGACGTCTGAAGGTTGATCCGAGCACCAAAAGATTTTACGGTTGCAGTGAGCTCCACAACTGGACTCACGTTTCCTTACTTTGGGAGCTGCCTTATGCTAAGGCTTTGATGCTGCCGCACAATACCGATCTCATGCACCAAGAGCGTAATGTCGCGGAAAGCATCGTAAGCATGTGTTTTGATGTGACAGAGAAATCCAAAGACAATATCAAAGCAAGGAAAGACTTAGCTTTGCTTTGTGATCGTCCCAATCTTGAGGTACGGCTAATGGATAAGGAAAGGAGTGTAGACCACGAGCCGAATATTGTCCTAAGCCGGAAGAAAGGAAACAGGTATTCGAATGGCTAAAGACCCTGAAATTTCCAGATCACTATGCAGCAAACCTAAAGCGGGCGGTAAATGTGAAGACCGGAAAGTTGACCGGACTGAAGAGTCACGATTATCATATCATCATTGAAAGGCTCCTACCTGTAATGTTTCGTGGTTATTTCAAAGACGACCTGTGGAGGTTGTTAGCCGAGCTCAGTTATTTCTACAGACACTTATGTGCTAAGACAGTCTCGAAGAGTTTGATGGTAAAGTTTGTGAGGAAAATTCCGGTGCTTGTATGCAAATTGGAAAAGTGTTTCCTCCTGGTTTTATGAATGTGATGCAGCATCTGTTGATTCACTTGCTCTGGGAAGCATTGGTTGGTGGACTCGTTCAATGCAGGTGGATGTATCCTATAGAAAGGCAACTTAAAAAACTAAGGGCTACTGTACGCAATAAGGCTAGGGTTGAGGGTTGTATCGCTGAGGCGTTTGCTCTTAAAGAGATCTCACACTTCACCAAAAAGTATTTCAATAAAGTAGACGCTGAAAAACACTCCAATCGGGTTTCTGTTACTAATGTGGAACCACAAAGCGACCTTCAGATTTTCAAGTTCTAGAGTACAACCAGTGAACCTTTGACTGTACGCCATGTGGAAGAATCAGAGCTGAACTTGTTTTTGTTGTATATGTTTAGCAACATGAAAGAAATGAACAAATATTTCGAGTATGTCATCTTCCAACTTCATTCTGTACTATTTGATTTCTATCTACTGTTGTCTCTAAGTATCAAATAATCTCGTCCTCTCTGAACATCAAATAACGCAGGTTGTTTGAAAAAGAGTATTGGACATCCACTGACCGACCCACTGACCCACACGTCAGCGGAAACGGCCCATTACTAGAAAGTCAAAAAGAATTAAGGAGATGGCACGACTCAAAAAACAAGTGAGCATGCAACGAGTCAACAAAGCCGAATCAGATGCTGATGATTTTTGATAAGTATGTATTGTAAGATTTCTTGAATTTAAGACTTTCAGATTATACTTGTTGTTTCTATCACGTGTTTTCTTGAATTTAAGACTTTCAGATTATACTTGTTGTTTCTATCATGTGTTTTCTTGAATTTACGACTTTTAGATTATACTTGTTGTTTCTATCATGTGTTTTCTTGAATTTAAAACTTTCAGATTATACTTGTTGTTTCTATCATGTCTTATTCAAAATGTATACTAACCTTTTGAATTTTGCAGATGTTCAGGCACAGGAGGAGTAAGACTGCCTCTGCCTCGAACAACGGTTTTTTTCAGCGCACCTCCCAGAGCAGATAAAGCCAGCAGAAATCTATGGGTTTAATGGATGAGGCAGCTAGGGAGCAGGCGGTTCGCGCTGATGCTAATGCTGCGGAGGGTGGTGAGACCAACTTGGGAGAGGGTGGTGAGACCAACTTGGGAGGGGGTGATGATGCAGGAGCTGGAGGTCAGACTGACGAGGAGGAACACGTGGTTGATGCTGATGCTGGGCATACAGGTTCTTCATCAAGAATTAGGTATTCTTGATATTACTGTTTTGCAAAGTTAAAATTATTTTTATCTTTCAATCGACTTTAATCCGTTTGGCTATACGTAGGTTTCGAAAGTGTAATTCAGTTCGTGCAAAGCCTGCTGAGAGTGAGAAGCTGCTGATCAAGCCATTTGGAGAGTGGTGAGTCTCATCAGCCGAATATGTTGTAGGTTTATAATGTTACATTTATTGTTGACCACTTGTATATTTCAACAAATCCTCTTTGTAAGTCGTGGGACGACGTCAAATGGGAAGGTAATAAAGGCCCACGCACCAAGATCAACGGTATATTAGGTGTCCTCTGTCGCTACCACTACCCTGGCATGTTAGTAGTGAACGGTGAGCCTCAGGCGGCTACTCGCTGGGCACACTGGGGCCTTAAGAGGGAGGTTTTGAAAAATGGTGTGGAGGGTAGGACTCTACAGGGCGTTGTGTGGGATGACTTTTGGGTGAGTTGCCATGCATTGTGATTTTCATTGGAACGTGTGCATAATAATTCATCTGAGTTTGTTTTGTTTCATATGCAGAATCGGTACTCCACGGATGTGGACCAAGACGATCGTGAAGCTATGAAGGTGCTGAAGAGGCACTTTAGCAAAGCTGCCGAGAACGTCATTCATGATTCACTTTACAATGCAAGGATCACGGCTGTCTGCCACTACTATAAGTCGGTGAAAGGAGAGAATATGACCAAGAAGAAAGGAGCCAATACGATATACCTTAAGGAAGAAGAGTACCTCTAGACCGAGGTTGATTGGCTTGTGAAGGACATAGAAGCTTGGAGGTGGTTAGCCAAGCTGTGGTCCTCACCTGAGTGGATTGAAAAGTTAGAGGGCAAGCGAAGCAACAGAGGGCAGGATCCAGGGCACAAGTACGGAGCAGATGGACACTTTGGGCTTCAGCGACGCATGGTAAGCATGTGGCTCAATGCATGGTTGCCATTATAAGCATATATATTCTTTGAGGTCGTATATATAAAATGCTTATCATATGCGTTTGCAGGAGGCTGAGAGTGGAACGCAACAAAGCTTCCTCAATGTATTCCTTCGAGGCCACCGATGTCCTGATCCGAACAACACCGATGTTTTGTGCTCCCAGACGGCCAAGGACAAACTGGTAAGCAATATTACTTGTTATACAAAGTTTAGTTTTGGCAATATTACTTGGTGTGCTCATTGTTGGTTTGTAGGATCGGTATGGGCAAGAAATGGTGAAGCGTCACGGCGAGGGTGTCCAATGGATGCAGCAGCCTATAGATGTAGATGTTTTGTATCAAAGCGGTGAGGGTAGAAGACATGGCAGGTTTGCTCCCTTGGATTCAGATGTGGTCCGTTGCTTGTTTGATGCGCCTTTGAGATCCTAGTAACAAGTCATGTGGAATCATTGTTTGTAGGTTTGCCTTTGGCATAGGGGTTGTTGACTACAACCCCTCTGTGTCTCGTGTGGGATCGTCGAGTACGTCTACAACGACTTCTCAACGGTCCAGGGTTGAAGATGCACAAGATGAGGCTCGCGAAGCTCGAGAGGAGGCTCGCTAGGCGCGAGAGGAGGCTCGCCAAACCCGCGAGCAGAGCCAACAAGCCTTTGCGTACATGTCTTCGTTTATGCAGGTAAATGCATTGGACTGTTGCTGTTGTTTGTATTTGATACCGTTTCGTGAATTTAACGTCACTTAATACATTACAGCAATTGACGGCTTCTCTCGGTCCTGAGGTGTTGCCACAGTTCTGCCTTCCTGTTTTCACTCCATAGACCGTCCAACAGGTAAATATGCTTAGTCTATTCGTTACATTTCTCGACAAGCCCAATTCGAAACATATGTTAATTTGATCTCAACATTAGCCACCTCAGGCGTGGACGCAACCTCAGCCCCCCCCCCCGACATGGACGCAACCTCAGGGCCTGCAGGGATCTGGAGGGTGACCAGCGTGGCCGCCAACACAGGGCTCGCAGATGGGACCACAGGGCTCGCAGATGCCACCACAGAGCTTTCAGCCACCTATGGGGTGGATGCAACAGGGTCCTTTTTGGGCACCAGGTCCGGGTCCCCACTATGGCCCTTGGATTCGGCCACTTCCGGGTCCGCAGGTACGAGCACTACATCGAGCTAAGTAACTTAAGTAACGCTATTGAACTCTATATTTGGACATCTGGGTAACGCTAAGTAACTTAAGTACCTTTTAACTCATGACTTGACTTTTTAACTTCAATTGAGTCTTGTTCAATATGAAACATATTTTTTCAAATATATTTGGCCGATGTCATCTGTTTCGTTCGGTCTTTCACCACATTGATGTAGATAACACGTTCCATATATTTGTGACATACACTTTGTGATTTGGCTCAACTTGAAGTACCTTTTAACTTATGACTTGACCTTTTAACATGAATGTCACTTTACAATTATTACTTGTGATATAGCCACTTAAACTCATAAGCTTGCACTACTGATAAACTTCTGGCCACATCTGATTCATTCATTTTGCAGGTATCAGACTCACATCCCGGCAATGTGACTCCTGATGCAGAGGTCGACCCCAACGAGTACCTGCGCCATTCAGCCGGAGGATCTGGAAGCGGCCACAACTCTAACAATCCACAATCGTAAGCTACGGATTGTGTTGGTCATGTATGTTTGAGACTTTGAGAAGTGGACACATTTGGATGCGTTGGTCATGTATGTTGGACTCGACTCTGTTTGTGATGGACTAGATTGTATGTTTGTGATGAACTATGTTAAACTTTGTGTGTTTGTTTATGTTATGGATGGATTTCTGTTTCTATGTGCTATATATATTGTGATTTTTGTTGGATGGAAGCTATGTGCTGTATATTGTGATTCTTGGATGGAAATTACGTGCTGTATGTTGTATATTGTGATTCTTGTTAGTTAGAAAGAGAAAAAAAGGAAAAAGGTCCTAGATTGGGAGGGGGCAGCTTTTTTTGTGAGCCAAAGGTGGGCCGACGAAAAAGCTGGCGCCTGGCTTGCTTTTTCGTCGGCCTTTTTCGTCGGCCACCCCAGGGCCTACGAAAAAGAGAGTTTTCCATGGGGGCTGAGAAAAAAAGTCACACTTTTTCGTGGGACTTTTTTTCGTCGGTCTTTTTCGTCGGCCGCACGAAAAACTAACTTTTTTTTTTGTTGGTTGGCCCATAAAAAAAATCTTCTTCTTGTAACGTGCGTGTGCATGCATGGGGACGTACGAGTACGAAGAAGAGTGCAGCAAAAGCAGGCATGCAGATGCTACCTTTGTAGTGTATAACAACTGTATATATATACATCCCAGAGGATATGATGATGAACATGCTACTTATGTACGAAAAGATTGGGTTTTGTCGCCGCCGTTAAAAGACCTTGCATATACTACAGATACATTTCTGTCTGTAGCTTACCTTGCCTGATGTGCATGCTACGGAGATAGATGCATGCATATATATATGCTTGTAATTCGTACAGATACGCATGTCTAGCAAGCTGGATCGATACATAAAGCTCATCAGCTCGTAAAATAAATTTAGCATTAATACAATTATTATACTACATGCAAGATCTAGTAATAACTGGCCATGCATGAGCTATCCGCGTTACGGCCGTTCCGTCTACGCACGCCATGTGATATAGTGATGTACAAAATCCTCTGCTCGGATACGTCCGTATGATGAGTTAAACATGTTTTCGACGATAGATCGTCGTATAAGATCGACGCGTACGTACGTATATCTTGCACTGTTGGAGCATTATTAGCATTGCCTAGCAAGAGTGGTAGCATGAAATGCAATATTTTTTTAATTAATTCAAGCTAAGTAGGAGGAGGAGCGCATATGTATGACTATCGGTTCCATGCTGTTATGAGTACGTTCATGTTGTGCATATTGTCAAAAGCGAAAAATGAATGTGTGTTCCGTGTCCTTAATTACTACACAGCCAATAATGAAGCAGCCATGCATGTTACGTTGAGTGAGAGTGAGCTAGCTCTTTCATGCATGCATATCTCTGATGCCAAACTACATAGTGTCATCTATGAACAGTGGATTTGGCTAGGGAATGTAGTGGGGAGAGGTACGAGCCAGCAGGCCCTTTAAATATCTCTGATGCCAAATCTTTTAGTAAGGATCCTGCGTGCCTCGCCCCACCCCAATCGAATTCAATGTAATGCCCTCGCCTATATCCATGTGAAGTTAATACGTGATATCTAGACTTGTTTCCTTGTCCTTATTATCTCCGTCATCCTTCATATATCTTGCTTCAAAAATCGGTGAGTACTTGTGTTCCGATCCATTTCTCTATAGAAAATTGCACAGCCAAGGATATAGGGGTGCTTTTAGAATTATTATCACACCCCTACTGATTTAATAGTTGTACCACAGAATATTCCATATTTTTAAGCAAAATGTTACAGATTGAGGATTTGTGTATAGTGTGTCAATGCATTGGAAACTACACATCTAACATGTAATTGCATCACATATACTCTGATCTAAAAATCACTGAAAAACTGGGGATTTAAGAAATAGCACCACAAAACATTACAAAACTATAACTTAAATAATAATTTTGAATACAAGAAATTAGACAGTACAACACTAGGGATAGGAAAATATAAGTTACACATAACTCAAACTAGACTAATGGTCTTGTAGATTAAACTTTTACCAAAAAAAAATTGGTGCAATTGCTTCTAAATTAAAATGGAACAATTTTGAATTTCTATGGATTAAATCATAATTTTTTTAGAAAACAAAAACCATATTTTTCAACCATCTAGAGGACCAAATTCGTTCATTTACAATAGTTCGATGGCAATTTTGGGTTGAAAATCAAGACTATAATGATAGTTGGAGGGTGTAAATTAGAATTCTCTAAAAATGTCACTGAATCGATATTCGAAGGTACATCTGTGTCAAGAATATGTTGTTATTAATAATTTTACTATACTAATTGCAAACTTCTTTTATTGATATATGAAGCATCCGTATCTTAAACATGTTGTCAAGAATATGTTATTGTTAATAATTTTACTATACTAATTGCAAACTTATTTTATTGAAGCATCCATATCTTAATTGTCATGATATATGACATAAAAAGGACAAACACTAAGAGTTCTTACAAAAGCCAGAAACATCCAAACCACCGATTTAGCAGACTCTAGCCATCATTGTTAATAATAACCATTGGGTATATTATATTCCCTCTATATCTAAATATAAGTCGTGGTTAACTTTTTTTTTTAAACTTCGATCATTCGTCTTATTCAAAAAATTTGTGTAAACATATAAGAAAATAAATCATACTCAAACTCTCTACAATGATAAATCAAGTCACAAAATATAAATTATAAATTGTTCTAATAAGATGAGCAATTAAAGTTTTGAAAAAAATAACAACCGCAACTTAAATTTAATTACGGAGGGAGTATTTTGAAAAAAAAATTACATATATACGATGTTATGAAAATGCTCTAAAGGAACCCTATAAATCTATATCTGAATTACTCACCTCTTCTATATGAAAAAATAACCTTATTTCAATCCCATAATCATATCTAAAAGATTAAACAGATATGCTATATTGCTATATCATGAAAAACAATTTGTAGCAACGGCCTAAATTTAGGTGTAAAATAGCCATAGCCTGGCATTATTAAGAAAAACCTGAAGTAGCCACCACACCTATGTTATAATAGAGAATACAGAATAATCTAAAGTAACTCTCAACTTTTTATCTAACTTACCTACACCCATCATTAATAAAAAAAATAATCATCTAAGTTTTCATATGAATTGTGTACGTACCTCATTGTTAATATAGAAAAACTAGCTCAAGGTATGCATTTATCATGTGTGTACGTTTCACCACTGACACCGACACTTTGTATACATGCGATGCAAGTAAAAGTAATAAATGATCATATCTATTTTTCACTTCAGGCACATATAAAGCTCGGGGTAAGATTATAACTAAACACATTTCAGATACTCATGGAGGTGGCAAAACTAAGTGTAGAGTAAAGTATGTATGATATTTGGTTCTAAATTCTATTGTAACCTGGCAAAGATATAAAAATTAAAATTGTCTATATGAGTACTGTGTTAGGGTATAAATAAATTGGTGTGAACAAATAATGCAGTTATGATGATTAACTATAGGTCCTAATTTTATTTATTTAATTTATCATCTTTCTTCTACATGGGCTGATGGGGCTATTAGTACACTCAATCAAGAATGATGAAGCTTAGTTTTGGACACACTGCAGTAGCTAGTTAGACTATGTACAGTGGATTGAATAAATGGATTGTCTATACACTGTAGCGACACTGTTCATAGAGAGGGAGGTAGTTGGAATAGTAGATACACAATGCATTTACACATCCTGCTGCACATAGTCTTAGCCAAACCATAGCTTGTATATATATATTTTTTCGCCGAGTGTACTCATCTACACTATAAAAAAGAGCGAGTTTTCTAAAAATCTTTTTTACCTATAAAGATATGGGTATATCCCTCACGCTGACCCCACTGCGCAGTTTGGAAAAGATTGGAAAATGGTGGAAAGGCCCAAAACTTATAGATGCAAAATGTTTCATCCACTTTCTCTCTTTATTTCTCACATCATTTTATACCCATACCCACCTGTTATTTTCCTTCTCTTGGTTTTAATGAGAAAGGAATGATGCTAATCAATCGGAACTCCTTCCTTTTAATTCTATTTTTTTTCTATTGTCTGCTTGATTATCTCACAACACGTGAATGTTGTACGAACACCTATGCTAGTCATAATAAACATATCACATATGTGTGTGCACGATCAAGTTGTGGTCGTCATGACGAAAAGTGTCGATACCGAGAGACGGAGGAAGGGGGAGGGGAGAGCACGCAAGTCAATCCATCAAAGCATTGGATCGAGATGAGGCAGCAGGTGGCAGTACTGATGACCAGGAACGGGATGCACCGGTCGAGATCTGTCACACATATGCATGCACACGAAAGATGGCATCAATCGCGTCATGAAGTGCAGTTGAATGCCAGCCGCGGGTACGAGCCACGGAGCGTGATCATTCTTCTGCGCGTCTAGTGGTGCATGCAGCTCGCGCGTCCGCCGAGATCATCAATACGCGCCGCCGCCGTCCGGCCGGGAAACAACGCCGCCGTCGACCGATCCCATCGCCGTCGTTGATCGTCGATCCATCATCCATATCCAGCGAGACCATCACATCCGATCCAGGGAAAGAGATCGTCTCGATCCATTCGATCGAGCAGCTGGCGCCACATGCCGCCCCCCTGCTTCCGCTTGTACGTAGCATCACTGTATAGTAGCAGGGAGAGAGAGCGCTAGAGACACAGGGATCTGACGAGTACGTAACATACAAGTCACTGCGTCACCGCAGATATTTTTTTCTTGGACTATTGTCATCAGAGTATCCCAATGGGAAGGAGAAAAACATTGCCTATTTCTATTGATCTACTATTCCAATTATCCCTCTTTCTGTTTACAGTAACGCTACGGTATCAAACAATATTATAATCAGTCCAATACTTATCTCCATTAGGGCTGGACATTCGGTCTATTAAGGTAGTTCGGTTCGGTCTAATCGGATTACGTAAATTTTGGGTTCTAGAAAATGAGAACCGAAGTTTCTAAAAAATTTACAGGAACCGAATCCTAACGGACCGAAAATTTCGGTTCGGTTTTTCGGTCCACCGAACTACCTGAGAAAGAGATGGAGAGCAAGTTGGACGGCGGCGTGGCGTCGAATCGTGCCGGCGGAACCAGCCTCGGCTCTGGCAGATTTGGCTTGTGGAGTCGGAGGCGACGACACGGCATCCCGGCGCGAAGGAGGAAGCGACGCCGCGGTGGGGAGGAACCGGAGGTACGGCATCTGGGCGCGAGGGACTGGAGGCCGGAGGCGACGGCTCGGCACCCGGCGCGAGGGAGGAGGTGGCGGCGCCGTCTGGCCGCGAGGGGAGAAGGAGGCGGCGCCGCACCCGGCGCGAGGGAGAAGGCGGCGGCGCCGTCCGGCCGCGCGGGTAGGAGGAGGCGGCGCCGCACCCGGCGCGAGGGAGAAGGCGGCGGCGCCGTCCGGCCGCGCAGGTAGGAGGAGGCGGCGCGGCACCCTGGCACGAGGGAGGAGGCGGCGGCGCCGTCGCCCGGGCGCGTGGAGGAGGCGGCAGCGGTGTGCCGGGCGCGGGGGTCGCGGGGAGAAGCCGAAGGAGGCGGCAGTGTGGGCGCGGGGTCATGGGGAGAAGCCAAGGAGGCGGCAGTGTGCTGGGCCTTGGGCCGAGATGTTTCTACTGCGTATTTCGGGTTACGAAGTCTAGGAACCGAAACCGAACCCGATAACCAAACAAACACACAATCTAAACCGAACCCGATAACTGAAACCCGAATAGACCGACAATTCGGTCTAATCGGGTACAGTTTGGTTCGGTTTTCGGGTTACGGGTTCAAAGTGCCCAGCCCTAATCCCCATCGGGAATAGCCTCAGGATGTGTAAAAGAATGTACAAAACATTGTAGATGCATTATACATAGAGTGAAATTTGAAATAAAATACTATGAAATAAAAGTGGGATAGACGAGCTGATTATCCTTACGGTCTGTGTGCATGGTGAGCAGTACACGTACTGGCGTTTACCAGTTTGTGTCTCCGCATATGGGAAATGCTTTCGCTGTTCTCAAGTAAGCGCCTTGACTGGGCTCTGTCACTTGAGCACTGTGCGTGTGGCCTTACTCTTTTTACCGTTTGCATTTGCTCCCGGCACGATGAGAGCAGATATGGACTGTACATGATACGGTAAAAAAATAAAAAGGAAGAGCATAGTGGTATGTTTGTCCAACAAACATGCATGCATGCGTGCATTGTCAGTCAGTCAGTAGCTAGTGTTGTGATTTCTGAATGAGAAGTGAAAGGGAAAAGGACGCTTCTTGTTTCCCTTTCTTGAATCGGAGCAGCAAAAGCACTATGGTCATTGATGGATATATATTCAACTCCAAGCTAAGTAGATATATTGCACCGTGCATTTTGTGGAGTTTAATTATTTGCAAATCAACTGAAATGGCATTAAGATCATTTTGAAAATTTTAGTTAGGGGACAGGTAGCTAGCATGTACTTATTTACTAATGACAATGTAACTTACATACGATACTAAAATGTAATATGACAACAAAGTCTTTATAGTAGGTGATTTAGCTTCATGGATTCATCAACTAACCCTTATTGGCCATGATAAAATTGGAGTCAGAGTCATCAACTGCAATTCATGATGTGATGTGCATGTTTGTGTGTGTTAAGGCTATGTGTTAAATTTGTACTTCTATATGGGAAATTAAATTTTAATTGTTGCCAGCTGTATGGACAATGAAAAGGACTACGTGTAAGGTACAAGGCTATATAGTTAATCCAGTTGTGCTTTTCCGCAACATTTATATGCGCATTATTAATTGTACTACAAATTCTCTTCTCTAAGAATTAGCATGGAAACATATTTGCATATCTGTCCACGACACACTATATATGCCTCACATCTGATGCTATATATGCTCCTTTCGTCCTAGAATATAAGGGGTTCTCCCTCCCCATATATTTCAAGACAGAGAGAGTATATGCTAAAATAAACATAATACCAGATATACATGCATGGTACCCATCACACATATATGTCGTCTACCATGCATGCAATTTGTTTTACAAAAACACTATCCCATGTTTACATGGCCGACATTGAACTTCGTCCTAAAAATTCCTACAACACACTCCACAAACATATTCCTATAATATAGTAACTCGCAAAAAAAAAATTAACTCCCAATACAAAAAGGTATCAATGACTCAGTCGTCTTGATAAAAAGGAAATTTGGTGAAAGCACTTTGGGCTCATGAATAATAGTGATTTACATGTGTGAGTCAGTTTAATTAATGCAAAAGTTTAAAATTTGGTGAGGAAAGATGCGCACTTCACTTATTATACACCAACATTGCTTAGCAAATAGTAGTCGGATGCAATTATTTATTTATTTGCATGGTTCAAACTCAATGCCTCTGTCCCTTGATATGATATTAAGCAGCATATGGACTAATTAATCAATTCAACATAAAACTCAATTTACTAAGCAGCATGGACGAATCAGTTCAACATAAAACTCTAATTTATTGAGGCCCCTTTAGAATGTAGAAATCTCACTATAAATTATATAGGAATTAAAAAACAGTCCAAAAACACATGATTTGGGGGAAAATTCCTGTGTTCCAGGCCGCCAAAAAAAGTTAGACAATTCACTCCTAGTTCAGTATTACGGATTAGTAATTAGGAAAAAAAGCGACATAGAAAACCGTGTGTTCCTATAGCGTCTCCGGTGTTCATGACCTGATGATGAAATGTGTACTAGGCCCTCCTGCATGGATCGGACTGTGCTCCTCTGCACAGTAAACAGAAAGGCCACAGCGTATCAAGCCTTACTTTCTGATACTACGCACGCAGGGACTTCATGCAAAAGGTTAACATGAACACCGTGGAATCTTTCAGCCACTCATGAGGCAGCACGCGTTTGAAAAGCAGGATTTCCACACGGGAAAATTTTTGCCATGTAAGAAGAATCGTGCGAAAAGTTTCTGATCTTGTACACTAACTCTTTTCGTGAATGTTTGATATTGACTAGTTCATTTTTAGACTAAAAAACGATAATAAAAAATAGTATTTAGTTAGACTTCAAAAAACACAAGATCATTGTACGTAGGTGTGGTCTTGTATGCTAATAATTCATCCTCTCACAGCTCACAGGCGGCAGGCCGGGGACGGATCCTAAAAGGAGGAGTATATTTACTTAGGTCCTGTTTGGATGTTTTGTATATTTATTCACTTGTAATTTGTTTTTGTTAGAAATTTCTTGTGCATAAAAATACAACCGGAATTTTATTCTCTGAAAAAAATACATTGTGGATATATTGAAAAAACTAACGCTGCTGGTTCTTCACTTCGTCTTCGTCTCCCCTCTCCCTTCCCCTGTCCGGTTGTCCCCGGCTCCCCACACTTTGCCACAGCCCCGCCCTCCACTGTCTCCACCGCCACCGCACTGCCTCCTGCTTCTCCTCAAGCCCGTTCCACCTTCCTCCCCGCACCACCCCGCCCGCCCTCACCGCCGCCGCAGGGCCGCTCCTGCCGGCGCGCGCCACAACCACCCCCGCGCCGCTTGCCCTCTCTCTTGCTCACTTCCTCCTTCTCCCTTTGTGCCTCCCCGCCGGCCGCAGCCGCTTTGTTGCCACCAGTGGGCTCCGCCGGACCACAGCCGCCGGATCCAGTCCCCTAGGGGTCGGACATGCTCTTCCCCTCGGCCATCGTCGCCAGATCTGGGTAGTTCCCGGTCCCCTCCGCCTTGTCCCCCGTCAGCGCCTGGCAGCAACCCGCCCACGACAAGGCGCCCTGCCAGCCTTCGCCGTGTAGTGGATGTGGAGGAGCATGGCTGGGCATCGCTGCTATGCCCTTCGCTGCTCACCGGCGTTCATGGTGGTATGTGGCACCAGCGTAGGACGACGACACCATCACGCCCGATAGATGTCGTTTTTTTAGTGGCGGGTCTGGAGGCGATTGTTTTTTTCCGGTTGTAAATGTCCAAAACCGGTGGAAATCGGATGTAAATTTAGTGTGCTCACCGTTCATCCAAACACCTCCGAATGCATGTTTTTACAAAGCTGGATTTTACAATGGTATCTGATTTAAAACCTGTCATCCAAACATATTTGAAAAAAACACAAGATTGTTGTATGTAGGTCTGCTCGTGTATGCTAAACATCACCTCACGCAAAGCATGGACGGATCTAGGATTACCCTAAGCCCTATGATAAAACCACTATTATACATAAAACTACTAGAATCTAAGCTTAATTCTTCAAACATCTTAAGACTAAGGCCCCGTTTGGAATGCGGGATTTTCTCTCCATTCCTGCGTTTTTCCTGTGAAATTGAACTGATTCCTGTGAAATTCCTGCATAATTTCTGTGAAATTCCTGCGTTCCAAACAGGCCCTAAAGTCACCGGCCCGTCTATTCTACCACATATAATTATGTTTCGCACCTTCATATGCACTACCTGGTGACATTAGAGCTACAATGTCATTAGTTTGGTCATGACCGGGGCTGCATCACGGGCAGCCAACGGCCTATGTCGGACCCTGCTCGTAGGTTTCGTTCTTCACATGAATGGCCACAGTGTGCACGTTTCATAGGAAAACGACTAGTCACAATGTTCAGGAATAGGTCTGCTTACATCTCTAATTTGTATCTCTCTTCTATAAACCCTTCTAAGCCACACGAGCTTACCTTATAATGTGGGTCCACTTACATCGGCATCCATGTATGTACATTGTCGAATGCATTTGGAATGAAATAATGAATTGGATGAAAATGAAATGAAAAACTGGGACAAAAAAAAGGTCTCTCTCTCTCCTGGCACCCCTGTGTTTCTCTCTCCAAAACAACCGTGGTGTGGCTTGTAGCACCGAAAGAGCAAGGAGCCTGATGAGGCGCCTCCCAGTGAGGCAGTGGCATGCCACTACCGGACAAGCAACACGCCAAGAGTTTAATACCAACGGACACACACGCACTCTCTCTCTTCTCTCTCTCCTCCCCCCACTGCCCGCCTTTTTAACCACCCCTGCTGCTGCTGCTGCCTCCCACCACTCACACACACTCAACCACTGCCCACGCAGCTAGCTCAGCTCAGCTCGATCGTCCTCCCGATCCATTCCCGTGGTCGCTCTCGCTCCCACTCCGTCCACACCTCCCCGTCCGTTCGCCCAGTTCTCCAGCTAGCCTAGATCGACGAGCGGCAGCCGGAGACGGAGAGGAGGAGATGATGAGCGGTAGGCTGAACAACGTGGCCACGTCCTCGCCGGGCGGCGACGACTTCCCGTTCGCGCCCATGCAGCAGCAGCCGCCGCCGCAGGCCGCGGCGCCGGGCTACGTCGGGTTCGAGCACGGCGTGGGCAGCCCGCGCGGCGTCGTCGCGATGCCGCAGCAGCAGCACCACCTCTACGACGGGCTCGACTTCGCGGCGCTGCAGCAGTTCCAGGAGGCGCCGCCGCACCACCACCACCAGCTGCTGACGCTGCCGTCCAGCCTGGTGGGCGCCGCCATGGCGCCGCCGCCGCTGCCGATGCCCCTGCAGCTGCCGATGCCCCTGCCCGCGGGGATGCCCGGCGCCGCCGGCGACGTGGCGGTGTACCCGGCGCTGGGGCTGGTGAAGCGCGAGGGCGGCGGCGTCGGAGGAGCGGCGGACGGTGCCGGCGGGAGGATCGGGCTGAACCTTGGCCGGCGCACCTACTTCTCCCCCGGCGACATGCTGGCCGTGGACCGTCTCCTCATGCGCTCCCGCCTCGGCTTCGGCGGCTTCGGGCTGGGCTTCGGCGGCGCGCACCACCAGCCCCCGCGCTGCCAGGCCGAGGGCTGCAAGGCCGACCTCTCCGGCGCCAAGCACTACCACCGCCGCCACAAGGTCTGCGAGTACCACGCCAAGGCCTCCGTCGTCGCCGCCGCCGGCAAGCAGCAGCGCTTCTGCCAGCAATGCAGCAGGTCCGCTCGCTCGACTCTCGATCGCCGTCGATCCCTCTCATTTATATTGTCGCCAGCCACCGTTCCATCACGGCTCACGCAGCACAGTGCCAGTCCTTGCCTCCATGGCTCGATCGAGCCATTGAGACATGCATGGACACCAATGTTGGAGTAGCCTTTGCTTGCTTGCAGGAATGCAGGGTTGCAGGCTACTACTACAGGGATAGTAGGGCGTACGGATCCATCGGTAGTTGCGTTTGCCATTTTTTTCACCCGCTCCCCCCCTGGTCGTCCCTTTCCCTGCCTCGCTCGCCTGCTTTCTTTCGGTTCGTCTTCCTTGGGTGTGTTTAGAGCACCAAAAGTGCTCCAAAATACACTATGCAAAAAGAAGATTCCCCATCACATCAAAAATTCCGGCACATGCATGGGATACTAAATGTAGATGAAATAAAAAACTAATTGCACAGTTTAGATGTACGTTACGAGACGAATCTTTTGAGCCTAGTTAGGCCTTGGTAGGACAATGTTTACCACAAACAAACGAAAAGTGCTACAGTGTATTTCGATTCGGAACAGTGCTTTTGGACCCAAATTGGGCCCAATTTCACCCCAAAATCGGGGTGCTGAACACGGCCAAGCTTGTCTCTTGCGGCCATGGAAGGCTGCTGCAGCCGCAGAGCCAGAGCCTCCTGCGACGACCATGCATGTCCAAAATAAAAGCTACGGAGCCCTCCCTTTCTCTTGCGTTTGCCACGCTCAGACACGACGCAACTCAACACGACCAGACAGTAGACACAGCCCGGCCTGTTGACTGAAACCCAAAGCATAAAATCAACCGGAAAAGCAAGCACAAAACAACAACACCGGCAGTACGAACGAACGAACGGCGCGATGCGAAAAAGCTCCCATCAGTGTTCGGTTTTGTCGCCTTCTTCCTGCACCTGCATTGCAACTTTGCAAGTAGTAGAAAGTAGTAGAGGACTAGAGGGTAGGGGAAGGAAGGTCGATCGCGAGCCGGCCGCTAGCTGTTGGGTTTTCCTGGCCCTGCCGGCCTGGCCTCTTTCCCTCTGATCTCGGGATCGCTGGGGACAAAATCATGAAAGAATCTCAAGGGAAAGGCTGCGTGGTAGCAGCAGCAGCTTGCTTTGGCAGACGACTCTCTAGCTCGGTCGGTCTCGGCAGCGCTGCCATGCAGGATCTCGAGCCAGGGCTGGGGCGTATCTCTCTCTGTCTGCGCCTGCTGCTGCTTTCCTCTTTATCCCCGCATTGACCAATGCGGCTTCTGGACTGGACCAGTCCGGTCGTCTCCACTAACATGATACGACGACGACGACGACGACTGCGATGGGCAGTGCTGGTGGTGTGTCTGCCGTCGCACTGTGTTCATCTTTTCAAGGGAGAGACTAGAGAGAGACTTGTGCGTGCGTGCGTGCGTACGCTTGTGCTGCTGCCATGGAGTACTGAAAGTTGTTTAATTTGTTTGTTGAACAATGGGTGGGTGGCTGTAGGTTCCACGTGCTGACGGAGTTCGACGAGGCCAAGAGGAGCTGCCGGAAGCGGCTGGCCGAGCACAACCGCCGCCGCCGGAAGCCGGCCGCCGCCGCCACCACCACCGCGGCGTCCAAGGACGCCGCGTCGTCACCGCCTGCTGCCAAGAAGGCCGTGAACGGCGGCTCCGTCACTAGCTCTTACTCCACTGACAACAAGAGTAAGCATATGTGCTCTTACTTGATCGCCCGTGCATCCATCTCTTCATTCAGTTAATTAGTTAGCTCGATCAGCAGCTGTAGCCAGTGTGAATCTCGAATGAACATAATCTGACCTGGGCATGCATCCATCTCGTCCTCGTCTCTCTTGCCTCCAGACCTGAGCACGACCAAGTCGACCATGTCGTCCAACACGAGCAGCGTGATCAGCTGCCTGGACCAGCAGCAGGGCAACAAGCAGCTGGCGAGGCCGACGCTGACCCTCGGCGCTTCGCAGTCGCAGCAGGACAAGCAGGACCACCACCACCACCACCACGCCCAGCAGCAGCAGCTGAGCACCATGCTCCAGGTCGCCCACCACCACCACGAGCAGCAGCACTTCATAACCTCTCTGCAGGTCCACAGCCACAACAATGGCGGCGGCGGCGGCGGCGGCAACATCCTGTCCTGCTCCTCGGTGTGCTCCAGCGCGCTGCCGTCGGCGGCGGCCAACGGCGGCGGCGGCGAGGTCTCGGACCAGAACACCACCAACGGCAACAACAACAACATGCACAATCTGTTCGAGGTCGACTTCATGTAGACCGACCATGCATGGGTGCGTGCGATATGCATACAAAGCGGGGGAGAGCACGGGATTTACGTACCTAACGTTCTTCTTCTTTCTACCAAAAGTGTTCTTGGTGTGTAGCCGTGTAGGTAAAAGGAATAGTTGAGAGACCAAAAAAGGTACTGCGAAGTGAAACAACTAGCTAGAGAGGGAAAAGGGTGCGAGGATTCCATCCATCCATCTATATATCAGTGTTCAGTAGCAGGGCTAGCAGCAAGCTGCAGCAGGCTGGTCTATAGCAAGGCAGCCCTTGCAGCAAGGCTCCCGGACCTTGGCTGCACCTGCATCCACCCAATGCAAGGATTTCTACCTTACCATTTTCAGTGGGGGTGAAAAATAACACTACTACCTGTACCTGCTGTTTCACTCCCTTTTTTTTTTCTACAGTAGTTTCTTTTTCCTCAGTTGCAAGGTGCGTGAGGGTGTAGCGTGTGTTGTACCAAACGTACTACCAGTTGTGTGTTTTACTGTCTCCTACCATTAACAGATGAGATGACGACCACTTGTAGCTCTGCAAGGTTTATTCACTGTTTCTCAGGCCCCAGCGCATTATTGTAACAACTAGCTCCGTCCAGAATCTCTCACCGCTTCAAGTTTTCGACAATGCAGTTATGTCGTTGGCACCCTAGCTAGACACCACATACGACTACTATTTTTTTTTTCAAAAACAAAAAAAAAAGAGTAAAATTTATGAGTAGTAACTAAACTTGTGCGGATGAGTCATCTAGGTATCCCAATTTTTTAAAATACATTTCTAGATACCTGAACTTGTGCAGACGTGTCATCTAGATACCCAAACTTCTAAAATGCATTTTTAAACACCTAAACTTGCGTTGGTGTGTCATCCAGGTGCTCAAACTTTCAAAATACATATCTAGGTCCACCAACTTGCTAATTTATTCATCTCAGGTCCCTAAGTCTCATGTTAAGCTCTAAATCTGCCAGCATGGCGTGGCGACTGGATGAAAATGTGGACCCACACATATGGAGCCTATGTGTCAGTCAGACACCAACTCACCCTCCATTATCTCTCTCCTGCTCATCGCTGGCCGCCGAACACCGGCCCTTCCCCGATGTCGCCCCTGCTCCCATGGTGTGTGCACGTCTTCTTGAGCCATCGTGTGCAAGGGGCAGAGAGAGGCGGCAGAGTAAGAAGAGAGGCAGTGCGGAGGGAGCAAGGACGCCACTCTGACAGATTTAGCGCTTAACATGAGACTTGGGACGCAGGGTGAACAAATTAGCAAGTTGGTGGACCTAAAAATGCATTTTGAAAGTTTGGTACCTAGATGACACACCCACGCAAGTTTGGGTACCTAGGCTTGCATTTTGAAAGTTTGGATACCTAGATGACACACCCGCACAAGTTGGGATACCTAGAAATACATTTTTGAAGTTGCGATACCTAGATAACACATCCACGCAAGTTTAGTTACCGCCCATGAATTTTACTCAAAAAAAAAAAATTTGACGGAGGTAGAGGCAGTAGAGCTAGAAGGTAGACCATCGTGTCATGGTCACCCCACACCGCCATTGCAAGATCGAATGAAGTTACGTTTGCTGCATTTGAAATGTGTAGAGCATCGCATTGGATCGATCGGAGTCCCCACACAGATCCTGCAGTATATATAGCCCGGATTTGATCATTGAGAGGAACCTTAAATTCACATGCAGCTAGCTGGGGTACGGTCTCCACCAGGCTACTAGCAGAGAGAGAGAGAAAGAAAAAGAGAGAGGTGCCCAGCCCAGCACACATATAATTGCATATATATACATGCATGTCCATGTGTGCCCTTGATCGATCGAGTTCATTGATTAGTGTCCCCAATAAGCAAATTGATCGATGGATATGATCAATGACACAGTAGACATGGATCTAGCAGAGCTTGCATTGCTCCGGATCGGATGTGAAATTAACCTACCTAGGACGTATGAAAGATGGTGGTGCGCGCGTACTGTACGCACCCCATTCAGGTATTAAATACTACTTGCGATCGATCAATGGATGGGGGTCTGCCTGTCTGCATCCGAGCTGCGAGTGCATGGTGAATTATGGCGGGTGTCGTCGTTGCTTGCCCCTTGTGAATTCAAGGCTGGCGGGGCAGGGCGCCAAGCATGCCATGGCTTGCCGATTCCATCTATCGGCTTGGACCACGCACGTACGCGGTATTAAACAGGCGTACTTATTTCCCCAGGACAGGGATATGCATGCACCTGTGCGTGCATGCAGGTGCTATACCATACGTACGATCCATCTATAATATGGACGTACAAAATCAGGGGCGTCCTTAGGGTTTTGGTGGCCCTATGCAAATGCAAAACAATAAATAAAGGCTTAAATTAACGTATCAAAATAGAAAATACTCTCTCCGTTCGAAATTGTAATGGATTTTAGGCCTCGACATTGTAAAAAATGATGTTGCAGCGCTACTGTAGATAGAGTGAGAGGTGGTTAGAATAGTAGGGCAAGGATGTATATATAGACATCTCGCTGGAGACAGCTTAAAAGCTCAGGCTCGCTCTATACGTACGTGTAGTGTACATATACCCAACGAAATAACACTGATGATGCATGTGTCAAGAATTACCTAATTTGTAGATTTATAAAATGAATACATTTTAATAACGAAGCAGTAACTTATATCTAATTAATTTTTATGAACTGTTCAAAATTTGAAATGAATTTTAGTGCCATTGTATAGTACAGCGAGAACGGTTTTTTTATAATGATTGAACGGTAAAAAATACTCCCTCCATTTACAAAGGTATAACGCGTTTGACTTTTTTCTAAAACATTGATAGTTCGTTTTATTCAAAAAATATATCCAAACATGTAAACAACTCATACTTAAACCATGATTAGTAATAAAATAAATCATAACAAAACAAATGATAAATTGTGAAAATTTTTGAATAAAACGAGTGATCGAAGTTTTGAAAAAAACAAAAGTCACCTGCGACGTACATTTGTGAACGGAGAGAATATATGATTATCACTTGTGCGTGAATGTCTAGTTGTGGTATACTATATATGCTTTACTTGAGTTGGTTTTTACATAGTATTATTATTAATGGTAGGAATTAGCAATTTAGAAACATATACATAGTCTGTTCTCGAGCGCACAGGAGAGAGATCCATGTCGTTAAGTTAAGAAGGGGGGATTGGTAACGGAGGTTTAGAACGAGAACACCACAGAAAGTGGAAAAACACAAACAGCCCTTTTGAGAACAAAAGGGACACACCACAGAAGGAAACTAGCCTCCATCGTTTAGCATGAGGGCAGAGGGGCGAGAAATCCCACTAGCTCAACCATTCCCCAAAACCTCATCTCCTCGCTAAACTAGCGATAGCATTCCTGCTAATTTAGTCAAGCTGTGCCGCCCAAGCAGACGGCCGGACGGGCCGGAATGCGGCCGCTCGCCCAGAGCAGTAGTAGCACTGTGTGTGGCCGAGCTCGCGTGGTCGAGATCATGGGTTCATGGCGCATGGCACAGCACGCAGCAGAAAGAGAGGAGACGTCATGGCGAAACGGACTCAGACTCTGCCAGCCTGCATGCCTATTGCCTTAGCTAGCTCTCGATCTGGTCGGTGGCAGCGGCTGCCGGCCGAGACGCGCGAGGGGGGCCACCCACGCATCGGCGTCGGCCTGCTGGACCGCCGGAGTACGCACGGCACTTTTGCAGTTTCAAGCTTCATTCACGGTGCATAGCACAGCAGCATAGGTGGTGGTCTGTTTATATATATTTGAAATCTACTACTCGCTCCCTTCTAAATTACATGTCATTTGCCACCATGTTAGATTTACTCATCTTATTCAAAATATTTTTCATAATTATCATTTATTTTTATTGTGATTTAGTTTAGCATATAATATGCTTTAACTATGATTTGATTTTTTTTCATATTTTGGCAAATTTTCTGAATAAGATGAGTTGGTTAAACTTGCTTTCAAAAAATTCAAATGACCTATAATCTGGAACCGGTGGAGTACCTTTGTCTAAATGAATGTAAATTTGGATATATAGTTACTTATCTAGAAATGCATAGCCAGAATTATATTCGTCTTAGATGTTAGAACAGAGATAATATATCAGTAATTTCGATATGGATTGGAACATTCCAGGATGAGTACTCATGTATAATAACCTTTCCTTTAGGATAGTTGAGGCAGTGGTGTCTGCCAAAACTTGACTCTCAGAAAATTTTACTGCTAGAGTTGTGGTTATCTCAGTGTTGATTAAATTTCCCCATATAATTTTTCATATGTATCCACCCCCAACTTGTGGGAAATGAGGGGGGGAATGAAAATATGACCTAGGAATAACATGGCCTAACTCCCAGCTTCAGACCTTACATACAGCTAGCCCTATTCACGAAATGGAAGCCATGCAATTTGATTTGGCACTTTTTTTTGAGAAAATTTGATTTGGCACTTCGTCGTGTTTTTTTTTAGGGGTGGTACTTCGTCATGTTCAAAATTGTTCGCTTGCAGTGGGCTATCTTCCCATTACGGTTCGGCATCGTAACATCTGGGCCATCCAGGGACAATACACGTATTGGCTCCCACCAACTGGCACAAATTTTTGCCGACCGGCCCGTGTAGTCGTGTGTGCTTGACTTCCTGAAGCCCTGGATTGTTAGTGGGCTGCACGGATACTGTGAGCCCGTGAAATCTCAGCTTACTATCAGTACTCCAGGTCTGAATTAATAAAACAGCCACTGAATTTATTCTACTTTAGAAAAAAAAATCTACATGCGTGCCCATGATTAATAACATAGGCACTCGTAAATCTCTGCATTTAGATTCTCCATCTTTATGATAATCTCAAATATATACTTAAAAACGCGAGCACCTAAATTTGGGTGGTCAAGTTCCACTTCCACCACAAATTTTTTGTACCCAAGGTATTTATATGGGTGCAAAGAAAATAAATTTATCAATTCTAATTTGTCTATAAAATTTTACTAATATTTATTTCATGTTAGGCTGTTAAGACTTTAGACAGTGCGGAAGCTATTCTTATATGGGCTTGTGATCTTTCTTTGTTTTCCTGTGCGAGGATTACATTCGTCACCATGCGCTTCCACACGCGAGGTACGAAAGGCCTTGCGTCCACATTTGGACGGAGGGTCAAGGATGGATGGAGCTGAGCTTAGATCACGGACGCAATCTGATCGCACAGGCCACAGAGACATCTGCAGGCTGCAGCCTTTCATTCAGATTGTTGAGAACCATACAAATAAAAGGTCACAACTTCTACCTGGGAGAGCAACGGATGCACCTATATTTCCACATCCCATTTCCACGCCAACAACACAGGCGCACAGCAGACAGTAAATTCAGACTGATAACCTCAAGTTCAGATCAGAGTCGAGCACCCAGAACAGATGGCACAATTCACTGCTTGCACGAACGCTCTGTCGCCCCATACTGTACAGCTCAGCAAGCAAGGCTTTACACATAACAAGACCCTTTCAGACCTGCATCGCCGGGCCGGGGAGGCGGTGGAGGAACGACGACGTCGACGTGCCATGATGAGGACGCTGTCCATGTCCTACTACTAACCCGCCGCGAGGGGAACCAGGCTTTGGTTGCCGACGCCGCCGCTGGGTCTCTCATCACTGCGCCGCGGCGTGTGGTGGCCGGACGGGCCAGAGCGGCAGCCTCCAGAACGGCCGCTTCCGCGGCTTCGGCAGCGCGGCGGCGGCCTGCTTCTCGGAGCTCAGCATGTCCCACATCACCTGCACGTCCTGGTACCCGCAGGTCTGCACGTCCTCGTGGAGGCTCAGGATGCCACACTCTGCATTATCGATCCATCCAATTATTGAAAAAAAAAAAAGAACAGGGGAGCAAAGATTAATTACTGCATATATTGCCTTATGGCTCAATAAAAAACGTCAGTTAAAAGCAGGAGATTTCGGTGCGTCATGAGGGGGGCAGGTGAGGATCAAATGATGAGCGGCGAGAATCACAAGGATCGCAGAGGAGATTGGGTGGTCCATGGCCTGATTGTCCGCACACACAGTCCCAACCGGCGGTTGCAACCAAGAAAGGGTGACGTGCCTGAATCTTGGCGCCCAGGGACCATCTCCGATCGATCGCTAAATGATTTGTTTGTTTTTTCTCGTGATCTTTTTCTCCTTTCCTTTGTCGTTTCAAGAAACCAGCGACGCCTAGCTCGAATGCTTGTTCTACACTTCTACTGCACTGCTGCAGTTAAACAGCAGGAGCAAGATGCCTGGATCTTGCCGAGATTGCAAACCGATGAGAAGAGCTCGGGCTTTTGGTGACATCGTGCGAATCCTAAATGTGGCTACTCGCTAGCGTCTGTGGAAGAAATTCATGCCGCGGAGAACTCTTAGCGTTCGGTGGCTGCTCCTGTTCTAAGTTTTTTTTTTTTTCCTGCAATCCAATCCCGGCAGAGGGAACACGACGACTACGCTGCTGCTGCTATACACGAAGGCACGAAGCAGAGGTCGAGGAGGAGGAGCTGAGAAGCAGGGGGAGCACGGTTGCTTACCGCCCTTACGGACGCGCGCGCGGGCGGCGGCGACGGCGAGCCATGCGCGGCGCACGGGCGCGACCACCCTCGCGCGCCACCACGCCATGACGCGCGTGCCGATCTGGTGCGGCCGTCGCCGCCTGCACGCCGGCTGCCGCGCGTGACCGCTGCTGCCCCCGGCGCCGGCGCACGGCTCGGCTGGCCGCCGGGGCCGACCGCCCAGCCTCGCCGTGGTTGAGGCCCGCCGCCGTTCTGCCTCTCTCTGACGGAGGGAGTTCAGACGATCTCTCCCAAGTTTCCTGAAGTGCTCCTTTATTACTCCCGCGCCTTGCCAGTAGAGCGTTTTATATGGTCTGCAGCATAGGAGTACAGGTTTCCTTAACCATTTTGGCCTCTGGGATTTGGTACATTGTTGAGTGCATAACCTCACCTGCTACTCTTTATACCAGAGCGTTTCATATGAATCCTTCCAGAGGAATCTGCGAGCTTTTCTTTAATTCTTATATTCTTTAAATCTTCACATGGATAGTAGAGATTTTATTACTCGGGAAAGAAGTTTGCATTTTATCATGGCAAGGATCCTCGGCGAGTCGATACGGCTAGCATATGCATGCACGTGACCTGTGGCTGCCAAACCACGGTACAGCGCAAAGCAAAAGCCACAGTTTTCGGCGTAAAATCGTCGCGAAAGGGCGCCCCATGCGTGCAGATGAAACGTCAGGAAGTCAAAACCATGTGAATTCAGAGGACTGTGGATAAGATCCCTCGTAATTCAGCCGAGAACAAACCGCAGCGACGCCGACAACACACTTGCGTTCTTCTGGCCCTGCCATTTCGCAGTTCATCCCACTTGTGATTTGGCAACCGCGAAGGCCGTGCGTGGTGTGTTTCTTGGCTGCTGGGAGGTCCGGGGCCTCTGGACGGACGGGGTCGTCAGGCTGTACTGTACCCCGCGCGCGTGGCGGCGTGGGGGCAGGGCAGGCGACGGGCCTTCACGTGCTCCACCCAAAAATCCCTCATCATCCTGTAGAGATGCCGTTCGAAATGGGTCGTCTTGGGCAAGTGGTTACATGTTCCAATGGCTGCGGTGTGGAACGTCGCACCCCCACAATTTTTCTGAGCTCTGCTCGGCCTCTCAGCTCAAGTGTCGAAACAAAACTGCAAGGAGCGCGCGTGCGCACGCGGTGCAGGCTGCAGGGTAGATAGACGATGATGGATCAGCGTGTACAGTCAGCGACTGGCTGAGAAAAGAACATGGCAGGCAGGGATAAAGATTCGATTTGTGCTGCAACGACCTTGTGAAACCATGTACATTTAGAAGTCAATTATTGCGGGAAATAGAGAAGTGTATGCAAATGTACGTACCTTTTTTTCCCAGGCTGCTGTGAACAGTTGACTCCATGTAGTTCCAGAAAAGAGTATGGGTGGGTTCTCTGGAGCTTGGTGCTACTGTTCATGCCCATCATGCCGGTGAATGTACAAGCGGGCGACTCACAATTCCAGTGTGGGAGGGTGGCATGCCAGGCTTGGGGGCCATCAATGATTGGCATATATATTGATCGGAATTGCTCAAATTAGCGATCTTCACTCTGCAGTGACAGCGGGCATACCTCTGCTCGAGTTGCTGTGTGGATTTGATGTGACGGCGCGGCTGCACTGTGGTCTGTGGCAACCACCAGATTACTCCGCTGTCCGCGTGGATGGCATGGGGCACTGTGGCCCCGGTGGACCAACGAACCCTGCACAAAAGAGCAAATGAGCAGGGCCTGATTGGTTGCCGCATGAGCCGAGCCTGGCTGGCTGCAAATCCTGTCCCAATACATGCAAAAGAGGTTTGATTGGTTGCCTGCATGAACTAAGCATGGCTAAATGGAGATGGTGATTGGTTCACTGGATGATGTACTTGTCTAGGCACTTTTTGCCTACACGCGCAAGTCTTTGCATCCCGCGAGCCTGGCCATGGAGATACGCCCAAATCTCTCGCATCCGCCGAGCCAGGCCCGAGGCCTCCTCTTGCACCCCGCCGGTCTGGCTTAGGATCCCGTCCAACCTACCAAACAAAGAAAATTTGCATCCCGCGAGCCTAGCCCAACCTAATGTGGGCAACCAATCAGGCCCATGTGATCTTGTCTGCTGCCTAGCAGTGCAAAATGAATATGCTACTAGTGCAATTTTGCGCGCTTCGCGCGCGCGTGCTACGGGTAGGTGTACCATACATGGCGAAGGGGGTTGTTTTTTTTTTTTGTTCTACAATAGATCACCGGGTTATTAGATCGACGATAGGTAGTAAGGCGCAGCCAAAGGTTTATTAATACATCTAACCTGGGTGTGTGCATAATGATCTAGGTCACACAGAGCATATGATTAATAGGCATGTGAGTATTGACCCATTGTGCTATGTGTTAGTGTATGCTTGATGGTGAAGTTTTTTGTTTGAGAATGGATGACTGTTATATTAGGTTAGCAATAGCGAACAATCTGTAATACAAGGTTTACCCAAGCAAAGAATGAGCATTATACATCTATCTAAACTTTTAAGCGTGGGTATAGAAGAAAAACAATTATTAGTTCAAATATAACTGCACAGAAAAAATAATTCAGGTCTCACATGGTCTCAGCAAGGATAATGGGAAAGCAAAAACAGTCTTGACAAATTGTAGAGGCATAACTGGACCCGCATTGTTTTCTTAATTAGGGACTGCATTCTGATTTGCACTGAAGCATCATTTGAGAGAGACAAAACAAACTAAATGCGTCACACAGCTGCTCTGTTTATTTAGATGGGAGCACAACGAAAACAGTAGCCAATTACATTTTGATCTTCAAGTTCTGCACCAGATCTGGTTACTCAATCAATAAATAAACAAATAAAGTATTAAAGCCAATAGCATTGTAAATGAACAACATTGATATACCATGAAACATTCAGGTATCTTTTTACACATGCAGACAAGCGAGTTCCATCAAACATTTAGATCATTATAAGCATGAACCTACTGCATGTTGGCATCAATTAAATTGGTCATGTAATAATATTGAGCACCATAGGCATCAGACGCACAGCGTGTTGGTAACATTCTGTGTAAACATTTTCAGGTCCCATTTTCCCTTGGTTGTTATGCAAGCATGCATATTTTCTGAAATGCACCTCCCACCTTGATTCTCCGGCGGCCATGGGAGTACTTCAGCGGAGGCAGCAAGTCCGCCAGCGGCCCGAAAGCTGGCTGTTGTCGCTCTCGATGACGAAACGGTATCGCTTCCCGAACACAGGGTGTCCACTCCATCCTGCAACCAAACAAACGCATTAGACACGAGATTCCATCGCGAACGCTGTATGGTAATTGTATGGGACAGAGAAGAGTGAATCAATCACTCCAATGGATGTTACACATTGAAAGCAACAGCCTAACAATTTGCTTATGCGTTTGTTTGGTATAGAAACGAATCGCTAATGTGAAGGTCATAAAAGTTCCAAACTTGGAATTGAAAAGCATGCATGTTCCGTTGATATAGCTCTTTCTTTTTGCAATAACTCACGTGACCAGCACCATTCTAGCAATGTGAAAAAAGGAGTACCACAACAAGGGGCGAGGCAGGTCAACAAGCACATGCAGAGGTTGAGATCCCAACTTGTGGCAGGCAAAATGTGAAGTCCAGTGTAGAAAATACATAAGAATGTAAGGCAAGATCACGCCTAGCTAGAGTATAAGCAAAGCCTCAAACCTGGATCAAAAGGTTAAGGGAAAATAAAGCAAAGGGACCAAAGAAAGAATGGCAGAGAATTCAAGCACGAAGCAAACATATCAATAGAATTCAAGCATTCAAGCACGAAGCAAAGGGACCAAAGAATGCATCTCTATAGACAGCAAGGGTGAATAAAATGCCACCTGATTAATAAGCAAACATGCATGATGATGAGCACATGGAGGTCAGCCATACCAGCACCACTCGATTTCTCAAAGAGCTGATAACACTACAATAGAAAAGAGATCCATGCATAGGCATCTGAATAACAGTAGCAGTCGAGGAGGCATCAAAAATCAAAATGTCAGTTCAGCTCCCTCTCCCTACATATATATAGAAAAGTAAAAAGGGTAGAAATCTTCTGTTCGTATGTTCTTTGGGTGGCTGCCATGTCATGGTCAGCAATGGAATGAACATACATAGTAAGACAATAGGTAAATATGGGTTCCATTTTTAGTAAAGAGTAGGGCTTCCTCCGTAAATGAAAAAAAAAACATGTAGTTGTGTGTTTGCAGCAAAGAATAAATGATAGGCAAGGACTGCAAACATGAAATGTGGAAGCAACAAACAAATGCTTAGATAAATAAAGTAGTGCACCACACTAGAGATAATCAGAACAGTTGAAAAATGTTACCTGTATAATCCAGAGGTATTTAGGAACAGAATAGAACAGAAATTATATAGAATGTTGCTTCTTTTTTTCCTCAAACTCTGCCAGCTGGTTAGAATTAGATAGAACATCCAGCTCAAAAGCCATCATCTCTGATGCATCAGGGTGATCCTGATTCTTTTTCTACAGAGGTAACATGTTCTGAAGAAAAAAAAAAGTCTGTGAGAGTGTAGCAATCTATCATAGGAAAAAAATGAATCTTCAACTTGCCTTCACAACCTCGAACTCTCTATATATAGTACAAACTAAATACCAGAAATTTGCCAGAGCATGTTATTATTCTATTATATCGAACATTGGAAGCAGCAATACACTTGAGTACACAATAGGTGACTATAGAGGACTACACATGTATATATGCCTTAAAACAATAAGGTTATAGTGTAGGCCATGGACACCTGCTCTGTACTCTTGGCATACATATAGGCCCAAATTTTTAGAAAGCACCTACATGTGACCTGATAGACTACAAATATTCCTATCAAGGGACAGGAAGGCAGCCTTTTCAGTATAAACATTCACAGATTAATGGGAAGACCTGAACCTGAATGGTTGAAGCTAGGCATCCCTTGTTGGCCAACCATCATCACCATTGAGGGTGATTGTTCAGATTTGCAGGAACTCCAATTAAGCTATGCATTGTTGGTCTCAAACGTTTCAAAATGATAAGGAGCCTAAATCCAGGGCCAATTCAATTAAACGGTGGGCTATGTTCCTTTTTCCATGACCTAAAATCACATAAGTGCTCAGCGTACTTGCAGAAACGATGCATTTTATTGGGTAACTAAGAGCCAAACGGATTTGAAGGCTGTAATTTTCAATTTGGGGACTGTAATTTCCAATGTGGACACTGTAATTTAGAAATAATAACAAAGCACTAGGTGGGGCAGAGCTCTCACCAAGGCCGCACAGCGGACGTCCGTGTTGATACAGCAACCTTGTAGTCCACCTAGGTCTTCTTCTCAAGCTCCATGAACACACCTACAATTGAACCAAAGTCAGGTAAGTCAAGGAGCAGGCAGGAACTAAAGAAGGCAAGGAGACCATAATTTGTCTCAATGATCATCCAGCAAAGGACAAGAGATGGAAAATTCAGTCTAAAGTTGCATGAAAAAGGAGATTTAGAACTGGAAATAAAAAGTAAGTGGGGAACCGATCAACAACAACCCTCTGAAGGATGCAATAAAATTTAGGAAACTAATATGGTATTCTCTTCTCAATATTTTTACTGTGACAACACACTGATATCAACTCAGGAATATGGTAATGTAACTAAACATGCACCAGGAAACTTAAAAGATTGTACCTATTGCCACAAAATTTAATCTTTATCGTAAATACTGCAGCTTACCATAGAGACAATACCATTTCAACAGAGAAAATTGGGGGAAATCACATCATGCATCTAAAGGCAATTTGTAGCTAGTCATATTTGAGTTACTGTCCACTATTTTGAAATGAGCTAGCAGCCTTCTTACATCCCACGATCATTGAGCTGATGAAATGAATCCTGCCAGGCAGCTCAAAAACGAAAGGTACCGAACTCCTGAGAAAAAGGAACAAGAGAGTCAGAAAAACAACAAAGCAACAAGATAAAAATAATGCCCAGGTCCGAGCGGCTGCATTTAAAAACACAGATGTGTTCAACCAACAGTCTAACACATCATCATTGAGGTTATAAGATGCCATAAGAAATGCTGGCTTAAAAATAAAATAGGTGGATCACAATAGGAGCATAGTAGCAAAATAACAGAGAAAGCATGAGGGTGGGCCATGCAAAGAATGATATGGATCACCGATACATTTGATATAATTTGTTTTGTACTTAGTGAACAAAAACCAGAACATACCAAAAAAGACGCATCCAAGCTTGTTAGGTAATGCATAAATAACTTTTCATATTCATGAATGCAGAAACCAAGAAGTCTTACCAAGTTTTTATGCTGCAGTTCGGCAACCAGAACTTCATTTCTGAACTCCTTAACACCTTGCCCTCAACTGAAACTTTACTAAGCCTTTTGACATAGCCAGCATCCAACTTCCTCTGGACACAATCATTACCCCGACTATCTTTGCATTCACCAGATATGAAATATTCAGATGCCAGATGAATCCTGGAGCATAACAGGTCAAAACAGAGGTCATCAGGTCATGCTGAGACATCAAAACATGCAGGCCAAGAACCGTGGAAAATACACAATAAAACCAGCCAGAAGTAGCAGATAAGCAACCCGTGTCCTAAGAAGCCAAATACCGCCATCTATATCCAAATAAGGAAACCAAGAAAAGGAGAAACATTGTACTCGCTTTTCGTGACCTCACATTGACCTAGAGGCCTAAACACTTCAATTCTTCTATGGGCCACTCAGAGTCAACTCTACTTTCCTAGATGCCCAAGTCAATAAGTTTCTCTATATCACAGTGGCTTTGGGCCATCTGGTTTGGCCAGAGACCAGCTACCTCACATCTCTGACTGCAAAATCATTTGCATATATACGTGATTTATTACAATGTAAGCAAAGAGTGTACATGGTCAAAATAAATACCACTTCAATTGTTTTATGGGCCACTCAAAGTCAATTCTATTGTCCTAGATGCCCAAGTCGACAAGCTTCTCTATGTCACAGTGGCTTTGGGTCATCTGGTTTGGCCAGAGACCAGCTACCTCTCATCTCTGGCTGCCAAATCATTTGCATACATACGTGATTTATTACAATGTAAGCAAAGAGTGTACATGGTCAAAATAAATACCATGTAAGCAGGGAACAACATGGTCAAAACATAGTCACAAAGTAGCAGGGTCGATCGGGTCGAGGACTCAAAATGCATGCATCGTCCAGCTAATATCATACCTTTCTTCACCTCTATAATTTCATTTCTTGTTTCATCCTGGAAATGTGAACAAGCCGCCTTGTTTCTCTGCGATTATCAGACATATATGTTAGTCACATATATATATGTCAGGATGGCAGCAGCGCTGTTTTTAATTAGTTCATTTCTCTGACACAAGAACACAGGGTATCAAATTGAAGCGAAATTCTAGAGAGGTGCATCACGGCACCACATAGAAAGAACATATGAAGCAACAAGGTAAGAGGGCATAACATGATATCCACCTGCACTGCTAACACCAGCAATATCTAAGATAAAATAAATCCTCTCACTGTAAATCACCACACCACCAGTACACTGTCACATGATCTAAATATAAAAGAGCAGGGGAAAGAAAGACATCTATTTTCCAATCATATGGCAAGAAGAGCACAGCAATGCACAATACACACAAGGCAAAACATCCTGAAGCAAGAAGAGCACTCACCCACCGTTGACCGGTGTACGGCACAATCTAGAATTCCTCCCTGGTGTCCTCCCAGACTTCGGTCTCGGCTGTGAAAGGAAAAGGAGGGAGACAAACATTAGTGAGTTTTCAGTTTCACACGAACATAGGCGCTGCCTGCGAGCAGTAGCATGTCACAGCAATTCAGAACAGGACACACATAGATGAACAGAGCAGCAAGGCACAACAATTCAGAGCAGGACACACAAAGAAGAACATATGAACACACCAGCTGCAGGCACAGTACCTAGAATTAAACCAAAAACAACATTGAAATTGAATAGAGGGAACTACCCATACATGTCTACAATACTGAATCTTGGATTGGAAGCCAACATCACATAGGAAGGAAGCAGAGAACTCATCCGTCCTGTTGCCTTCCCCGTTGGACTCCTCCAAGGCACTCGTTTCCAGCTTCCTGCAGGCAAAAGCACATTAGCAAGGCACCGAAAGGCCATGAGCAAGAAGCAAGGAAGGAGGAGACACGGGATGGCCTCGATTGACGGCCTGGGTGTGCAGCACCGACGGATCTGGGCCACCTACCAGGATGCAGGTGGTGAGCGAACTGGAAGAACCAGGAGGGTAGGGAGCTCACTTTGCGAGGGACGAGGAACAATGGAACCAGGGTAGCGGAACCACTCTCGGATCCGGCCGGTTACGCGCATGCCAGAGAACCGAACGCGGGAAGAGGGCAGGGAGCATGCCGGCCGGAGACGAAACGGGGAAGAGGGCAGGCGGTGGCGCTCGCTGGGGCTGCAGGGGTGGCGGAGCGGAGCCGCTCGCACGCTCCGCCGCGAGCGCCACGCTGGGGCGGCGCCACTCGCCCGCGGCGGTAGCCCGCGCCGCTGCTAGCGCCGCCGGGGAGAGGTCGCGGCGGGGCGAACGCCGCCGGGTCGAGGCGGTGGCGAGGCGGGGTGGCGCAGCGCCCATGACGACAAGCACACCCAGGCCCAAAATCACGGCGCGCGGCGGCGGCCGGCCACCAAACCCTAGCCGGCTGACGACCAAGCGAAGACGGAGAGAAAAAGGAAGAGAAAGAAGGAGGACATTGGATGAACCGCGAGAACGCTGCGACCGGGGGCGCCCTTATGGCCCCGTCCCGCCGGCCAACCACCCCGTCCGGCGACCCATGCCGCGAACTGTGGCCAACAGCGGCGGAGTACGGGGGTGGACTGTGGCCACAGGGTTGAAGGACGAGGCAGGCAGGGGTTGGCCAACACGCGCGCGCCAACTCCACCTCGCGCTGCCGCTCGGGGGCCCACGCAGGCACGCGTCGGCCGGCGGCGGCAAGGGCCGGCGCTGCCGCGGCGGCCGCCGGCGACCGGGCCCCACGCAGAGCGGCTCTAGGCCGGAGCACCGCGCCCTCGCTCCCGGCACGCAGCGGCTCCCCGCGCGCGGGCGGCCGCACATCGCCGGATCGGGCGGCCGCCATCGGGGAGCGGCCGGAGCTGCCCCCAGCGCCCAGAAGCCCCAGGGTCTCTCTTGTTCTAAAATTCTCAAATCCTTGGGCCCGATCCTCTTTCTCATGTGTCTGAAAAAAGGGCATCAGAAGTCTCTTAAGGGGCCAGTGTATCCTGTCGCTCGTCGATGATGATGCACCACAAACAAAAACAATCCTTTAGGTGCCACATGCAGGAAGCAGTCCGTCTGGAGCAATGGTATGCGTGCATATGGTTGTTGGCAACTTCTGCCGCGACAAGGAGATAATGGAGTGCACTTGGAAAGCTATAATGTCAAGACGACCATACTGTTTTAGATAAGAGAAATCATCACAAATGGATACCCATTTAGCATGACAAACCCACAGCCATGTGAGGGAGAAGCAGGAGCAACTTTGACCATGTACTACAGCAGTTGGGCATGATGAATTGATGATACATATGGGCCACAAAAATATGTTCAATCGGTATCATAAGATTCCGTATGCCCTTATTATCAAAACAAACAAGTTACAATAACGGAGTACTAGTTCATATTTATCCTATGCATTGCCTGTACAATGCTGATCAAATACACTAACTAAACCTGCTCCGCATCCAGGGTGAAAAAAGGGCTGTGACATAAAATATGTAACCATAGTTTAGACACCTTTCACATGCAGTACGCCCATTGGAAATTTTCAATCAATGCTTATCCAGCACTCAGAAAATGGCAAGGTCAAGCAGACATGCCCTGCGAGAATGATTTGAGCATGATGCAATAGTTGAAGATAGGAGAATCAAATACTTAAGCCTTTTCAGTTTGGAGGGGTTGAAGAGGCTTGGAAGGGATTGAGGGGGATTAAATCCCTCCCAACCCCCTTAGGAAGGGGATTAACCCAAAACTCTAATAGTGCACACTCCATCATCCTTATAAGATCTTACCGTCTGGTGCTGTGACTGCTGTTGATGTAGGTGCTAATTCCAATGGTATAAAGATGATCAATTGTTAGGATAACAAAAAGTAACACGACAATTTCATAGTCTTACCTGACATCATACTTACTGCGATTGCTCTTGGCAATTAGCAAGTCAACCAGGCAGATATAGACCCTTCAGTTGTGAATAAATTACTTCTAGATGATTGAAGTTACTAGGGAAGCCAGTCCACTGCAAGAATGAACTTGCATAAGCACTTAGAGATTATATGTGATATGGGCTAGTTAATTGATAATAACAGTGGCAGATAAGTCCTCCAGCGTTGTCGGGTACTCCATTTCCACATTGGTCTTAATGGGCTCCAGGCCTCCAGGAGGCCAGCGGAGAATAGTGCCACCTGTTGTTTCTCAGCGACCTCTGAACAGCACGCCAGTAGCTTGGGGAAGAGATCCTCATACTCGGCAACTGCCCCCCGTCCGCCGAAGTGCTGTGAGCTCGCCAAGTGGGTTTCTTCAGACCAGCGGCCCAAAGCGCTTGTTCACCTCCTCGACAAACTGGTCCATGGATGGCATGTGGCCACAGTTCTGCTCAAACCTGTAGTACCATTTCTGGGCAGCACCATCCATATAGAAGGACACCATCCAGACGCATTCGTCTAGTGGCGTGCCCAGCTCACACTAGTGGAGCCATCCCAACGGATCCTTCCCACCATTGTATTTCAGAAAGCAAAGCTTGTGGGTCATCGGCTGTGATGGATCAAGGTAGAGGCCTCCATCATTCTTGTGAGATGAGGGCTCCTTGTCCTAGCTGCTCTTGTCCTCCAGGGACTGGGACTGAAGCTTGTTGACAGCTCTGATCGGCATGGATGGTGGAGACAGAGTTGTCGAGAGACACTACATGGTTTGTCGAGCTTATCTACCGATTCCTTGAAATCAGTGTGGGTGACATACTTATCCCCCATAATCAGGCGACTGGTGGCGCAGGGAAACAGGGCTGGAAGAACAAGGAGAATCAGGCTGGCAGGATTTCGTAGTCTGGTACCAGAGATGATGGGGCTAGTTTATTTATTGATAATAGCAGTGGTAGAAACAGATTAGCTCGCCCTCCTCTGAGGCTCTGAGCATTCTAATATACTTCTGCATAACCCTCATCTAATCTGTCGGTCTCATTATAAGAAGCCGACCCTAGATAATCTGCTAAACTAACAAACATTATCCAAACATGCCAACTAAAACTGCTAGCAAATGCCTGTGGCTGCTTTCTGCGCCTAGCATATTTTGTACCCACAAATGTGTCCACAATAATATGGCTTAACCTCCTCACATTGACTGCCCTATTGCTAATAGTAGAAGCAAAAGCAATATCCACGACAATATGCCTTGCCAGAATTTTAAGTACATCAACAGTTTCATAACTATGCGAAAAAATGCATACTGCCAGGAAAGGTGAACAAACAATTATTGCAGAGTAAGTGGATTTCTGATTTCGAATTGCCCTCTATAACGGCAAACTTGCCAAACGTGAGGGACGTCAAATGCTGTATAACACTACAGCTGGTTTCTCAAAATATAATATTATTGCATCAAGTTATCAGTTAACATTATGTTAACTGTAAGTCTTTTTCTACAGTGACTGTATTGCCAAGAGCAATGATCTGATCATAAATATGTCCAAAAGATATGGATTGCCACAATGAAAACTACATTACTAGTTCTGTAATGAAAATATTATCACTCCTATTACAATTTTACTGCTAGGTACTAGTATGAAATTACAACATTAATGGTTAAAAATCATCTTGGTGACCTAGTGAAGTCAGAGACATAAAAAAAGAAAGAACATAGACTACCCAATGAAGTTTTGACCCATTTCTCGAATCAGAGTTAAAAACAGAACCTTACTAGTTCCAGTTAGGGGGCGGCAATTAAGGAAACAAGGACTTCCCCAAGTACTTATTATAGAGTATATTCATGGTTTTTTTTTTTTAAAAAAAGGTAGTCACAACTACAGGAAATAGATATTAAATTTCATCTCCAGAGATCTAAATCTAGGTTTGAGGGGAAATAACCTTGACTGAGTTTTTTTTAAAAGATGTCTGAGTGGCGTTACTGTACGCTGTACAGATAGTTTTGCAATTTGGAAAACCAGGTAGTGGTACTAATTTCGCCAAAGAAGAGTAAATGAGACCATTTGGCTTGTAAGAAGACCATGCCCAATTGCCCATCATTAGTGGTACCCACCAAGGCATTTGTTTTTTTACAGTTATTAAGGTAATATCTGATTTACAAGCAAGCTGCAGCACTGTCTAATGTCTAAATAAATGATTCAGAAATAAAGATACTACCGAAATAAGGAAGCTTAGTCTAATTGGTACTAACTCTGTCCCAAAAAGAATGCAATTCTAGTTTTGTTCAAAGCCAAACTTAGTTTATGTTTAAAAAGTATCAGTGCTTATGGTAAAAAATAAGTATAATTCGATTCGTCATTAAACGTATTTTCATATAATATATGTTTGGTTACATAGATATTGATAATATTCTCTATAAACTTGGTCAAACTTAAAAAAGTTTGTAAGTTTGACTTAGGACAAAACTCGGATTGCTTTTTTTTTTTTTTTTTTGAACAGAGGTAGTGTATCACTAAATCTCATTTGCTTTTAAACATACATAAATAATTCAAGAATGAAGAGAGAAACTTAGTCACCAATTCAGAAATATATGCACCTGAATGGAAGAGTGCCTGAGCTGGGTATATTGATATCATGATATGTAGTGTGCTTGATGTTCCACGCACCACAATCCTTCAATTAGTGACATTTTGAACTTCTTATGGCTAGCAGAGTTAATAACTTAATATCTTTGGGGGCGGGAACACTGTTTCTACTACAATGTATTGAAATGGACACCATGAAGCATTCAGTAAAAAAATAGTATCCAATGCACTGACTAAGGCTGTCTACAAAATCCCTCCCCCAGATTCCCACCTTGTGTGGGAGCTTTCAGCACTGGGTACCATATTGCATGAGTTATCTGCAAGAGGTACTGTGCAAGTATGCTTTTTCTCAATCCACATCAACAAACTGAGTGCAGTCAATATCTTGAAGAGTAATCTTGCCAAGAAGGAGATCACTTGCATGCATAGAGCACAACGGGAGACATTTCTTGTTCAGGCTCTCGTGAATGGCACTTAATCCATGGACCCACTTCTTCTCATTCAATGGATCAACATTTAGGCGATTTTGCAGCAAACGTATTCTGTAAAGCAGAGTGTCTGTCTTTGCACAAAAATGTGCCAAGCATGGGTATGATGTGTCATCAACGGCTAATCTCACCAATATCATCGTCAAGGCACCATCCACAGGCTTTGGGTCACACAAATTCTTATCGCCCATCATTCTGATCTCCCGTTCCGTTGGAAAGTGCACTTCTGCCATTTCATCATCATTTGCTACCTTCAAATCCTTTGTGAAATGGCTAATTGCTTGCCTCTTGGTGCATTCGTGCTTCTCTGCTAGGGTCAAGAAGCAGGAGAACCTCAAGTGGTAAGTGACAACAGTCTTGACCATCTTGAAGTTACGGCAACAGCAGAAGAAATCTAGCCACCGCCACCCAACACCTGCATACCATTTGATGATATCTGCATCATCCAAACAAAGAAGTAGCTTAATTGGCCGTGGCCGACCCATGGAGTTTGTGAATCCAGCCAGCTTTACCGCCTTCCTTACAAGATCTATTGGCACATTGGCCCTCATCTTCAACTCTGTCAAGTCCTCAATAGTCCTCTTCTCATATTGTTTCTCTTCTTCCTCCTCAGCTAGCCTCTCTTCTTCTATCATGTCATGGCCTCCCATGGGCATCAAAACCCTATTAAGTGTCTCCTGAAATTTGTCATATGAGTCCACCAAAGCAGGTGGCAATTGATCTCTGACTCTATTCAATGACAAGAAGTCGCCTGATGTGAGCAGCCGGTGCCAATATCTGCAATGGTCATGTGACTTGAAGTATTCAGCCACTGTCTCCTCTGCCCAATCCTTGAACAACTGCTGCACCTCATACTCGATCTGGAAATCGAATTCAAACTCCTCATCCCTCCTGACCCTCTTGAACAAGTGGTTCAGTATCTTCAAGCCGAGCTTCTTCCGTCGTGTCTCCCGTGCATTTTTCAGCTCCTGAGCCTTTTCCGCCTTCATCTTCAGATACTTCTTCCTTGCCCTCTTTGCTTTCTCTGACATGGGTCGGTGCATGACTGATGGTGACACAGCTTGGAATTCTATTCCCAGGAATTCTATCTTCTCGGAAACTGCACTATGGATTGAGCTCTCCAATCTGTCCACCTTCACCTCCAAATCCCTCTCCAAGGCTGCAATTACCCTGTCCCTGACCTCAATTGTGAGCATCTTCGACCCAGACGTCACAACCAGAATATCATCAAGATACCGAACTGCGTACACTCTCACAGGTGTATGCCGAACGCTTTCATCCTTCATTCTAGGATGCTTTTTGTGCACTTCCTCACGGATGGCCATCACCTCTCTATCCACACGATCGAAGAATATGTTCACCAGCGTGGCTGTAAGCTCCGACTCCTGTGGCAGCCCGCGTCCAAGCTCGGAGCCACCAAGCTCAAACGCGACCGCATCAGACACGAACAGCTCGTTCAGGAACTCCAGGAACCCGGGATCATCGACCTTACTAGAGATGGCATCGAGCAGACGGCGCACGTGGCGGGGGCCGAAGGGCTGGCGCGAGACCGCGACGCGGAAGAACCAGGACGCGCTGGGGATGGACCTGAGGTACCGGATGGCGGGGTGGCGGCCGCGGTAGGCGAAGGTGGCCGCGCGCGGGGCGAACACGGCGTCGAGGGCGGACGCAGCGCAGCGCGTGGCGAGGCGCAGTGGGAGCGCGGGAACGGGGAGCGGCTGGCCCTTGATGCGGGACGGGAGGAGGAGGCGGAGGTAGGATGAGGGGGAGGAGAGCGCGGCGGCGGCGGCGGCAACGGTGCTGGGTGGGGGTTGGGGCGGGGTGGGGAGGGACGGGTGCGCGCGGCGGCTGAGGTGGAGCGCGGAGGAGAGGAGGACGGAGGGGTGCGAGAGGAAGGAGAAGAGGGAGTGGAAGCGGTGGGTGGAGTTGGAGTAGTGGCCGCGGCGGAGGAGGAGCTCGAGGTCCGCGGCGGAGGACGGCGCCGCCGCGGACGGAGCGTTCGGGGTGGGAGCGGGGGCGTTGGAGAGAGCACGGGATGTGGGGACGATGAGGCGGTGGCACGCGCGGCCGTCGGCGAGGCGGGGGAGCATGTGCGGTGTGTGCGCAGGTGGAGGTGGAGGTGGAGGTGGAGGCGGTGGACGGGCGGGGGCGGCTCGGCTAGTCGGCTGCGGCGGGTGGGCGGGGCAGAGGAGATCGCTGGAGCACACAGCACCGCTGCGGCGACCAGGGGGTTTTTACTATTTTGCCATCGGTGGCATTTCTCCGCATGCCAGTTTTAGTTTGCCTTTTATATAATTGTCATTGTCGTAATAAAAAGAATTGCTCTTCAGATTTGCCTATTTCTCCGACGTGCCCGTGTGAATGGTTCAGGCCCGCCCTGTCAAATGACTCGGTTGTCCTTCTCCTGTTCTCCACCGAGAGCAAGCAGCAGCCTCCCATGGTGCCACTGCCACCAGCCACGTCCCCAAGGCGCCCTTTCTCCTCTGCTCTCTACTTCCCCTGGCGCCTAGTTCTATCCACACGCAGCAGTAGCTCCACAGCACTTCTTCCATGGCACTCCTCACCGGCGACGTGCACCGGCAAGGATCACAGGTTTCTCACAGGAACTCAACACACGCGAGAACTGGACACAGGTGGTTTTTTGGGGCAGCGAACGTCTGCTTTTCTGTTTGTATTGCAATAAATAGAGACTAAACAGTACCATACATGATCGATTCTCACGTCACACCTCGTGACCGCATTTGAGAAAAACGAAATTTTGCCATCGTCAAATAGGGGTTTCGTCTGAATGCCATCCCACATTTTGGTTTCGCTAGAATGCCATTATAAAACAACGTCCACACGCTAGAATGCCATTAGTCCATTTTACCACTATTTTTTGCCAAAAATACCCCTCGCTGCGCTCCCTCCGCCGCCACTGTTGCGCACAGGAGGCCTTGCCGCGGCATGCCACCGCCTGGAAGCCGCCCTCTTCTCCATCCCACGCCGACTGCTGCCACAGAGCAACCACGCCGTCGCACAAGCTTCTTCCGTCCATGTGCCAGAGACGTCACCCAAGCTTCAATTCAATTGCTTCTCCAATCGCAAGCACCAAGATCTTCTCCTTCCAATCCATGTCCCGATGTATACATATCTTTTAATCTTTCCTCAAATCCATGTTGGCCTCTTCAAAATATATTCTTCCATCTCTATTCCCAATCGCTAGGATCCACTGGCCGTCGGGAAGGAGGCAGGCAGGGAAGGAAGCAGTACGGTTGCCCACTGCACAAGCTAAGGCCGGGTCCGTGAAGCCATCGCAAGAGCTTGGCGCCGGGAAGGAAGCAGCACGGTCGCCCACTGCACAAGCTCTTGATGACTGCACTCCGCTCCGCGCTAGCCGTGATCTGGACCGGGAAGGAAGCAGCTTGGCTCCTTGCTGTGACTGAATCACGATGCCTGGGTGGCGGAGTCGTGATGACTGGCTGCCGGCGGCGGGAGCGAGAGAGAGCCGCCACTGCGGTGAGGCGGCGGAGTCCATGCGCGCCACGGCGGCCACTAGCATCGCGCTGTCGTCGTCCCGCATGGAGTGAGCCGGCCGGAGGAGGAAGGAAGGGCAAGAGAGTTATTTTGACGTACAAATGGCATTTTAACGTGTGGGACTGGTTTCATAATGGCATTATAGCGAAACCAAAGTGCGAGATGGCATTCGGGCGAATCTCATGTTTGATGATGGCAAAATTCCGTATTTCTCACCACATCCATCCTATGGTCGGGAGGCGTGCGTCTCGTGTGCACGATGCAGGACTGCTTGCTAAACCTCCCAATCCCATTGAGATCCAGTACAGACTTTCCAATTTTGCGATATGCAGATGACACATTAATCATTATGGAAGGATGCTCCAATCAACTGCTCTTTCTAAAGGTCTTGTTGAACTCATTTGCTGAATCTACTGGACTGAAAGTTAATTTTGACAAATCCATGATGGTGCCCATCAACATTTCAGAAGAAAGATTTGACTTACTATCAAAACTTTCTCCTGTAAGACAGGGACCTTCCCCTTTACATATCTAGGACTGCCACTTGGGTTGACTAAACCAAAAATTGAAGAATTCTTACCCCTGGTCACACGCTGTGAAAAGAGGCTAGTCAGCTCTTCTTTGTTCCTCTCCCAAGCAGGCCGATTACAACTTATAAATTCAGTTCTGACAACCTTACCAACCTTTCATCTTTGCACTTTCAACATATACAGCACAGTGCTAGAGCAAATTGATAAATTTCGAAAGCATTGTCTATGGAGAGGATCAGATTTGAATGCAAATCAAGCACCAAAAGCAGCATGCCATTAGTTGCAAAACCAAAGAAAGAAGGGGGCCTGGGGGTCCTGGATTTAAGAACCCAGAATAAAGCACTACTGCTCAAAAATTTGCATAAATTCTTCAACAGACTTCACATTCCATGGGTTCAACTTGTATGGCAGCAGTACTACTAGAATGATCAACTCCCCTCCAACACCAAGAAAGGATCCTTCTGGTGGAATGACAATCTCAAGTTGTTGGATAAATTCAAAGGGATTGCAAGAGTAAACCCAGACGATGGAAAGAGCTGCCTTCTTTGGGATGATATGTGGAGTAATGGTATTCTAAAATTTTAGCTGCCAGAGCTTTATTCATTTGCAAAGAATCCTAGACTTTCTCTGCACAGACTAAGAGAAACTGAGAACATCCCCTCCCTCTTTCACTTGCCCCTTTCAACAGAAGCCTTTGCTCAATTACAAAGACTCATCAATACAGTTCATAGCCTCCAGATGGGCAGCACAACGGATCAATGGATTTATATATGGAACAACAAGGAATTTTGATCAACAAAGGCATACAAACAGCTCATTGGTCACAGGGAAGTGCATGGAGCCTTTAATTGGATTTGGAACTCCTCCTGCCAACACAAACACAAAGTTTTCTGCTGGCTACTATTACATGACAGACTTAGCACCAGGGGATTACTCAGAAGAAAGAACATGGAGCTAGAATCATACAACTATGTCCTATGTTCAGAAAATACAGAAGAAACTCTCCTTCACCTCTTCGCACATTGCAGATTTGCAAAAGCCTGCTGGAATTCCATGAATCTTCACACAGAAGACAATATCTTCCTGGTTATTGAAAACCTCCGACGACAGCTCCAGTTCCCCTTCTTCATGGAAATCATCATCGTCATGGCCTGGACCATTTGGACAACAAGATTTTCAGGGACCTGGCCCCTTCTCTGCAGAATAGCAAGGCCATATTCATGAAAGTCTTTATGTTATTGCTTCACAGGTCTACAAGCAACTACTCCCCAGCCATTGACTTCTGGCTCAAACCTTTTCTCTAATCTGCTGAAACGCGTGTGAAACGCTTGTAAATTCTTATAACCTTTTTTACTTTAATTAATTCAACCAGCAGGGGGAAACCCCTCCTGTTTCGTAAAAAAACGACGCGAAGCTATTCTCGTGGCCGTCAGGCACAGCATGCATGGCATCCAACACAGATCGTGGCCTCTTGCGTACTTGCAAGCTAAGAAAGCAAATAACAAATACGAAACTAAACTGAGCACAAGTTTATTGTCCTAACATGCTTCTTCTCCGGTCTCCACTGTGAGCATGCGACAACAGTCAACAGCCTCACCGGCGCTGCTCCTCCCTGCGCTCCATATCTTCAAGCACAAGCAGGCAGCCATGGGCCCTCTCCTTCGTCAACTCCCTCACCGATCCATCTACTCCTCCACCTCCAGCTCGAGTAGCAAGCAGAAACAGGCAACAACTCCGATCCCTGTGGCGCAGCAGCAACATCTGGAGCCCCTGCCTTGCCTGCTCGCTCACTGTTCCCACGCTAGCCGGCGGCCGGCCGTCGCCACGACGCTCGACGCCCTTGGCCTGTGCCCCGGCTCCGCGGATCTTGCCCACCGCGGCGCTACCCGACGCCGCCAGCCCGCGCCCCGGACGCCCGCTCGCCACGCCGCAAGCCGGCCACCCGGTTGGCTGCTCCCTACGACTCTGACCCTAACCGTGGCCGCCGCCCGCCTGCTCCTGCGCTCCCTATTCAGTGCCAACACAGCCAGTGCAACTGCGCCGAGGCCGCCACACCCGCCGCCGGGCGGCGGGCGCTCGAGGTGGAGGCTGCATCGGGGGCAGTCCGAGTCATTTGGCGAGGCGGGGACGGAGCAGCGCCACAGTGGCGTATCGGACAAATGGGCAAATACGCAGACCACTCCTATGGAAACTGTGTAAAAGCCAAACTAAAACCGGCATACGAGGAGATATCCGTAAGGATGGCAAATAGTTAAAAATCTCAATGAAGATCCACGTGTTGGGCTGGCAAGATTCCCTGACTAAAGAAGGCTCATGACTGTCTGGCTCTCGGTCAAACGGGCCATCTGACACGGTCCGGCACAGGCCCGCCAGGGCACCGGCACCTACTTTATATTATATATTGATCATATGTTTTGTCAATTGCATACTGTTTGAGTCCATTGGTATGAAACATATTTCATAAGCATGCAAACAATATAAAGCAAAAGCACTGGCCAAGTAATGTCTAAATAGGAATTATATGTGGTGAATCATGGCATATGTGAGGTTGATATTGTGCTCCAACTCTTGTATATCTACTTAGTGCAGTGGATCCTCATGGCCTAGTATCCAAACACTTGAAACAACTACAAAAAATAGAACAAATTACCATGGTTATGAATTATTAGACTATTTATGATTTTAGAGGAAAATATTCGGAAAACCTTTTAAAAGAACTTTGGATAGCTTTTGTTCATCAATGCAACAAGTATGTATGATCCCTAAGGCTAAGTGGCACCAATTCTGACGAAATTGTCTTTGAAAACCATCCAAGGTAGAAAAGCACAAATTGTATTAAAAAAACATGGATAATCTATGTCTTTATTTGTTCCTACTTTGTTCACATATATGTCAATGTTTATCTGTTTTTAAAAAAAACTGCCTTAGGCAGAGCTCATTTTCACGGGAGATGCGGCGTTGCATGGCTCTACCTGCTACGCTCTTGATTGGATACCAAATTGCACTTCACCGAGTGGAGTTTTATAGGACACAAGTATGTGAACAACAAACTAAACCATTGGAAGTTTGGGTCCATCGAAGGACAAGACCTCAAAGCTACATGGCTAGAAATCATCCTACAATGCTGTATTTGTAGGGACAATCAAGTTCTCTCTATGGAAGAAAGTTTGGAATAGCTAGGCACCTCCTAATTGCAAGTTTTTCATCTGGTTTGCCATTAATGGTTGATGTTGGACCTATGACTGGATGGCAAAGCATGAGATGCTTCATCAGAACGCTTGCCCTTTTATCCTTATGGAGGTGTGCTAACCAAGGAGGTTTGGAATCATGTGCTCTAGAAGATGAATCCCGTTGTTGTTACTCCCCCAAGCGTTTCTAGCAGACCCAATTCTTGGTGGTGTCGGTCCTCCCAAGCTCTTCCAAAGGAGTTACGAAAAGGATTCAATACTCTTGTCGTTCTAGCGTTTGGTTCTGGCGCGAGGTGGAATAGAATGGTTCTATCCTAGATCTTGGGAATGGAATGGCTCCAAGGTACATGTTTAGTTAAAGATTAGAATGATTCCAATTTTTGTTTGGTTCGTGGGATTTGGAATTTGGGACGACAAAGATCGTGATCCACCGTTACGTGGGGCCCGTGTGTCAATGAAACAAACCATCTCCTCCCTCTCCGGGTCCTCATTCCTCTGCTGGCTGACCGCCCCGCCCCGCCGCCCATCGCCGGCCGTCCCGTCCACCGCGCAGCCGCGCTCGCTTCATTCCTGTTGCGCGCCTCCCTGCTCCACCCGCCGTCCATGCTTGCGTCGCTAGTCGCGCCCGCCTCTGTTGGCTCCGCCGACCGTCCGAGGTCGCCTCCACGGGCCTCGGTGGCGGCCGCCGTCGCCGACCCCGCCCAGCTGCAAGCGCCGCCGTGCCCCTGCCGACAGCCTCTGCTGCTCCTCTCCGTTGGGCGGCCCTATGCTCCTCCCCACCGCGCGCCTCCCTGCTCCGCTCCTCCATGCTGGCTCCTCTGCGCCCCTCCGCCGGCCGGTCCTCCGTGCCCCGCCGCCGCCTCTACCCCTCTGTGCCCTGCAGCCCTCTGCCTTGCGCGCCGCCACCGGTGAGAGACGCAGGGAGAGGAGATTGGCGTGAACAAGAGAGACGGCGTGAAGAGGAACGAGTAGATTCCAGTTTTTCGATGGAATGTGTTGGTTCCGTATGAGCGAGGTATATTCCCTCCTTAGGAATGGCCAGGTTATAGTAGTCTAGTTTCACGTTCCGAAACCAAACAGAGGACGAAACCGCTCTATTACACCTCACTCTGTGACCAAACGTTACTTGAACCACTGGAAGCATAGGAATGCCTCTGTTATTAAGGTGCTTGCCCAAATGTACGGGCTGTGTTATTTGCGATAGCTTCTAGGGGCAACTATGGTGTAGGGCCAGGGTTGTGAGGCTCCAAGAGTCTTTGGTACAGGGTGTTCACCGTCATAAGTAGAAAAAACAAACGCAAACCTGTGTGCTTTTAAGCATGTGTTTGGTCAGTTTGTGTATTTAGTGCTCTTCTTTGTTTGGAGTTGTAGCTGAGATGTGTTTCAATCTTTCAGGTTTGCGTTTGTTTTTCCTACACAATCTCTCAAGGTTTGTGTTTGTTTTTCCTACTTATGAAATGACACGGCTTTGCTGCGTTGTTCGGGAAAAGTTGCCAACAAATGCCGCAGCCCGGTACAGCTCGAATGCGACAATATACGGAGTACTTATATCTGTAAAATTTACAAGCACGATCTGTGACGGCAACAAACTAGAAGTAAGAAACAGCAGCCCACGAGAAATAATATTTTACAAACTCTTTTGTACAACATGCACTGTTGTCTAAATTACAACATATTTATATATATCCCTTATTATATCGGGACTCTACCTTAAAAAAAATAAACAAATATGAGGCTTCACAGGGAGACAAAAGGTTTGCAAGCTCACAAACAAACCTGTGGCCTTGAGTGGGAAAAAAATGGAGTGACCGATCGCCAATGCAGCGATCCGACACAAGTCGTCGCACATGCAAATTGTCAGTGAAGAACACAATTCAGGGGCATGAGCAGCTAAAAACTCACTGGACTTGCCCCTTAAAAACCTGCCGCGGGTCCCTTGACCCTGGTAGGCTATACTTATAATGACTCTTACCACTGCTGCATTGACCGCAAGAGATCTTGAAGTGCATGTGGCTGAAAATAATGGTTTTACCTTTGGAAAACAGTAACGTCATTGTGCTTTTGACTCAGCAAAGCAAACGCAGTCTGTTTGACAGTAGCAGGTTTCAGAACAGCTGAAGGGCAATCTTGAGCCTGTTCTGCTTCCACTTTGGTAGCTTAGCAAAAGCCTCCTTTGTCATCCCAAACCTTTCTCTAAACTCTGAGGAAGACAGGTACACCTGCAATGTTGTCAGTGATGTCATAAGACAGTAATTTTAGGGCTTGAGACGGTTAGGCAAAGTTTTCATAAGGGCAGCAGGATTTACCTCTCGCTTCGTTACATCAATGTCTGTGGCAGGATTGGTGGAAGATGTCCTCAAGCGGTCATATGGGTATACAGGCCCTTCTTCACCGTCTGCCTGAATCTCCTTTACATCTTCCTGTACTGTTGAAGTTACAATCTGACCATCCTTTGTAGAGTTACTTTCCTTGGCATTCGTCTCTGGTTTAGGTTTGCTTGCTTCAGTTTGGAGCTTGTTCGCATCAGGGCTCGCTTGACACAAAAAGAACATAGCAGGTAAGAGAAATCATGCTTGAAATGTGAAACACCACTGTCCTTTCTAAGGATGCTAGAATACCTTTAATTGACTTTGGTATTAGAGTTGCCTTAGGCCTCTCAAAAGAAGCAGAAATCGCAGCGATTGAGGCAGTCTTTGGAGGTGGCTTCGAAGAATCAGGGGATACAGGTTTCGGGAGTTGTTTTCTGACAACTGGTGGAGGAGTTGATAGGTTTCGGGCATTTGGGTTCTCAAAGTTAGCAGCCAATGCATTGAAAGCAGGCGACCTTCCTCTGACTCTTACACGATCTGGGCTGAATGACATACTTCTGGAACGCTGAGATTTATCAGGTACACTAGACCTTCCAGTGTGTGATGATGTTGTTGGCCTTCTTTTTGGTCTCTACAAACATTTACGAAAAACGGCATTTAAAAATACAATGAATGCATGTGCTACCAGCTACTTCCAATTTGCTACCTTGTATGTTCATGCACAACAAAAAAATATCTAGAAATGCTAAAATTGGATATTGACCAGTTATAATCAGCCTTTTGTTATTGTGAATTAAAAAATGGTAGATAACTTGCCAAAATTAACCAGTGAAATGATTTCATAAGGTTATGTGATAAACAGGCAATACATGAACGTTCAGCGACAGATGTGCCAAAATACAACTCTACCATAACATGACAGAAATACTACTGCATTTTGTATTAGAAATTTTTGCTTTATTATTTCACTTCGTTTTTATTTTATTAAGACCCAATTTAGACTGGACTTGTTGATCCAGTCAGATACAGTCCCAACTGTCAAACAAGATAATTATCAATATTGGATACAAAAATCTTACATCTGCTCTTGGTTTTACTCCATCCCTCACTATAGATAGCCTCCTTTCAAATGAGTTACCATGCATCTGAAACAACTCACAAGGCAAAACACATGAGTTTAGCATGCGATGTCTGCACAACACCAAAGCCACTATAATCCAGAGGGGAAGTGCTTACTGCTGATTTTCCGAAATCCCAACTGAAGAACCTAGTGAAATATTGGGGTTCACTTCCTTCAGTGATGACATAAAGTGGTGTCTCTCGTGATACATTCTCCATTAGAATGTCAAGTTCTAGAAATTTCTGCCACAAAGTATAATTTTAAAGCACACTTTAAATTTTAAAAAATGCCGTAGCATTGTACAAAGAAAAATATGGATGTAATCGTGTACCTCTCCAATGTTCAAAGCTTGTGCTCGTATTTTTGTGTCCGCATGTTGTCCAACCCATACGAAGGCGCATGAATGACAGTCCAAAATAAATACATCCTCCGTCATCAAATCATCTTGAGTGAAATTGAATATTTCTCTAACCTACAAAATCAACACCAGAATTAATTATTCATCACAACACCATTTTCATGATAACAATATATAAACTTCAGCATAGCTCACCTTAAGCACCCCTTCTCACCCCCAAATCCACAGGGAAAAATGATCCAGAAAGAGGAAATCAGATAGGGTACAGTGAATTATAGAGACCAATTAAGTTAAATGACTAAAATGCAGCTAGAAACTTCCGAATTTATCCTACCTTTTGAAAATGTACAAGCAAATAAATGTGGATCGCTTTCTTGATCTCTCACAATCTTCTGGCTACCGTACTCAGACTTGACTCCAAGTAACTTCCAGAACTGATCATATTCAGACCCTTCTTTGAGCAATCTGGACTGCAGATTTGGCTGCATATAGTGGATGAGCGGGATGGAATGGCTCAGCGTTGTAGTTTATTTGATAAAGCAGACCAACCAGGGCAGAAACATCTCAGGTAAAGTATAGATATACAGTTACACAAAAGCAATCAATAAGGTAGATGCAAGTTGGGAAGATATGATCAGGAAATACAACTAGACAAGTGATGAGCTGATGATTTATTACTGCAATGCAATGACTGTTCATTTCGTAAAATCATGATCTGTGTTTGATGCTAATCACATACATTTGACAGGAAACAGATGTAGGAAACTAGGATATATAAATGATAATGCATGATGACGTGCAAACATATCAGAAGATAACATTCAGTTAATCTATACAACATATTGCTACAAAATTATTGTAGACGGTTGTAGTCACTAGTCAGTCACCATAAATGCAGTAACTATCCACTTTAAAAGATCTTTAGCTTAGATGGTCGGAGTAACTAGTCAGTATCCTGGTTGACATCAAGCAAGAAATAAACAGAAAAGGAAATTATCATGTGGATAATGAGTTGATCAAAGTTCAGCAGCAGCATAGCAGACTGTTCATTTGAATAGGCAACTACATCCACATGAAATAAACACTGAAAAGCATTCCTCATACCTTGATCACGTCTAGCTGCCTCTCAGCAAGTTCTTGGTCCATTGATGAGCTTAGATTACCAATCCATGTAAATACTGTATCTCCATCATGTAGTATATAACAATAGGATGAGTTCAGTGACGATGCTGCCTGGTAATAAGAATCATAGCATCATCATAACTTCTGCCGTGAAGAGGAAACATAATCCACTAAGATAAGATGGCCATAACACAGCCATATTGCCTTATTTGGAGAGAGGCAATAAAAAGAAAAGTACCGTATCAACTTGAATAGCTTGCATATTCTCTGGTCCTGAGCCCTGAACACGGAAAAGCGCTACCCCGCTTTCTGAATAGGTATCATCTTCAATGCCGTTTTCTGAGACATATTTCTTGTACCCAGTACTCGTACCACCCTGGTTTTAGTGGAAACGTATGAGACACATATTCGACAATGATATACTTGACAAAGAAGCTGCAAAAACTTATTCACATGAATTTGGTTAACACTAACCTTGTATATAACTAAGTTCTGAAATATTGGGAAAAATTCAATGGGTTCCTTTCCTTCATAAACACGAACCTGTGATAACAAAAAGAATGAGGTTGTTGTATATTAGTAAAAAAATGGATAGTTGACCAAGATTTGCCATAATATTTTAAGCCAAAACTGGAATAATATTAACCAGAACAGCCTGGAATTTTAAAGACTCAATCATCTTGTCAGCAAGTGAAGTGGCTGCACTCCTTTCCTCCTGTTTATATATGTAAAAAAAGGAACAGCATGGTTAAGTAACTACTATCCAACGATAGCATTTAACAAAGAAACAGGAGTGCTAAGAGTGCAGTAAATAAATGCTCCTTAAAACAGAGTGATTAATGTATCTGCAATGTAGAAATGTCAGTACTTCAGTAGTGTGCAGCAACACAAATCAGTTACAAGTAGGATACTTTCATGTTCATGAATTCAAAGTGGCATGGTCTTATTAGAATTGATTTTTGAGAGTACGCAAAAAATATTCCCAAAGATAGAAGGTGTATTGTTTCCTTTACAGCGCGTTTGGTTTGCGGCATGGCCCAGTCCAGGAATGATCCGAACTTTGGTTTGCGGCGTGGAAGCACATTGTCCCTCATCGAATCATCCTCTGTAGCACTAATTGCAGGCCAACTTGCTGGACCAACTGACTCCGCAAAATATCACCGGACGAAGCCATCCATTTTCACGTGGGATCAATCCATGCCGGATGGGCCAACCATCAAACCAAACAGGTTGCTAATGATTCAGCTTAGAACAGCATATGCATTCCCATTTTCTTAAACTTATAGTTTATCAATATGTCTCATGTATGTGCTAGGATCTTAAGAGGCATAAGTATTTTTAGTTTGTGGATAAGTTTACTCCCTCCATCAATCCGTCTCTTAACAGGACGTTCCGTTACCTGAGCCTACTGATTTTGCAATTGTCGCGCATAGGACCACAGGCCAGGGGACACATGAGAGCAGGTGATGGAGTCAACGAGGGGATGTTTTTTGGTACAAGACCAGGAGTCTAAGTTTCTAACTCTTGACCGGTTGGTTCGCAAATAGCAGACCCAACCACCGCGCCATGAATGTTTTCACATGCCACTTAGATTATTTAGGAGGCGTTTGGTTCACGCTGATCTTTAGAATCCAGCTGCCAGAATCATTGTTAGTAGCCAAACGCAGCTACACGTTTTTTCTCTCAGATAGTGTGTCGCTATAAGTTATCAGGGCCAAGTTGGATTTTATGTGATACCGTGCACAATCCAGATTCTGATTATCAGTGAGAACCAAACATGGCCTTACTAGTTACTATAGTGGCAGATATGGGTAATTTTAGATGCCAACTTAAGGGATTACTTAGATTATCCATTATAATGTCAAAGGTGGGTAATTTAGAATCTTAGATACAAATTTAGGGTGTTACTCTATGGTGCTTTCATAATGGTTGTGGTGGGTACTTTAGAAAATGGAATAGATCCAATGCTACTATTGTGAATGATGTTTAGAGTCTACTAGATTTATGGCGAGATGTTTGTGATGTTTCTCAGAATTTCTAGGATTTATCTTTTGTGTTCCCTAGCACGTCTCGTGAAGATCAATGTGGAGGCTCATATGGAGCCTCCAATAGCACAGAACATATAGTTGACACGTGGTGAATAAGGCTGATTCCAGTAGATTGTCCATACCATTGCCACTATTTAAACTCCACTCTGTCTAGCTACATTGTCATTTTCGTATTACAGACAACCATAGACAGTCTGCTGGACTTGGTCTAATGATAAGTTACTCAAGAGTCACGCTAATTTATCACTGATATGTCACTGATATGTGCAAATACAGCGCAAATACAGCAAATGGAAAATGCATTAAACGGTTACCTGGACACTCTTCTTCCCAAACCAGGTACCGATAAGACATTCATCTCCATTCTCTCCAGGGTAGGTGTATTGAAAGATATAGCAGTCTCCACTGTAGAACTTGCATTGCTCAGAGAATGAAAGGAAAGTCTTTTCACTACCATTGACGCGCCAAACCTGTAAGATATAGACTACTTCAGATTCTGTACATCTACATCTAAATGACACTTTAGTGGTACGGTAGGAGAACCTGAAGTGAATAATTGCATGAATGAAAGAGCAAGACTTTGGAACAAAAATAATACAGAGCTACAGATATAAATGTATAGATCCATAATGATACCAGGAAGTTCTATAGATGTATCATGCTATTATATAACAACACTTTGACCAACCAAAACTCAAGTGACCTTTAAGAACAGGAAATAACTTGTACAAAAAAAAAAAAAAAAAAAAAAAAACTTTTTCCCAGTTTCTACAAGAATGTGGTCATTTGGTAGTGTTGAGAACAGTGTTACAATTCATCTTGTTATTGAAACTAAACACTTCCAAGTAGATTTGTGTTGTATTCCAAGGTACGGGTTATATTATCTCAAGAGTTCAATTAATAATAAATCGACAGCTATACCCGAATGTGTTCAGTTGCAATTTTTTTGTAAGAAAACTGACCTGTAAATTGCCAGTGCAATCAATCTGAGGTTGAGGCTCCTGTTTTACAGGAGCAGCTTTTGCTGGACTCTTAAAATTAAATCCTTGTCGCTTAAGAAGAGCTACAGAAGAAAATTTAGTTATCAATAAATCAGCAGTGGCATATAAAATAGAATAAAAAAGATTTGTGACCCAGATGCTAACCTGACACTTTTCCCCTGCTTTCATCCGACACAACTGCATCAGCTTTCTTGGGCCATTTATCAAACTTTGATCGGAATATAACAGTCTCAAATCCTTCCATAAGGCGAATGATATGAGATTTTGGCTGGTTTCCTTCACGTAATAATTCCTGCACAAGAATTTGATTTATGCATGTTTAGAGAAAGGAAAAGGGCAACAATCATTTAAAATAAATGGGGTAAACTGAAAAACGAGAAAAACTGAAATGCTCATCTATCTCAGATAATGATTTTTAACTAATATGGGGGTTAGTAATCAGAAACATCAGGGAGATCATAAGCTTGATGAAAACCCATGTTGTGGGCCATGGCGAACTAGCAGACAGGTAAACTTGAATTGGTTGAAAGGCCTTCGCTTGGTCACTTGGACATAAACATTAATTTACCTCACAGATAGGCACTACTATAACAGAGTCGATACTCGCCATAGGAAGCCCACATTATTAATGCGGATGAGCCTGAATTCATTTATAGGTAATCTTTGGTGCATAAGGCTGACCGCAGCGGTGTACTCCAAATATCATCCCCTAAATTGATATTTGCAGGTCCCTTTAAAAAATGTGGGTCTCTAAATCCTATTTTACTGCAGCGGTATCCTGTATTTTTACCCTGTATTCTGCTCTAGTCCCGCACCTCCGCCACCCGACGTGCCTCGTCGCCGGCAGCAAGAACCGGCCGCCCCTCTCCTTGCTCCCGCCAGCCCCCGAGCCGCTGCCAGCCCGCGTGCAACACCGCCGGCCGTGAGGGCTGCCCGTCGCCAAGCCGCCGCCGGCCCGCACGCAAGCACGCACGATGGAGGAATTGCCGTCCAGTGCCGACGCGCCAGACTCCGCTCGCGCTGCACGACGAAGGATGCCGTCGCGCGCCACTCCACTCGCCGTCCGTTGCCGCCGAGCGCCACTCCACTCGTCGTCCGGTGCCGCCGCGCGCCACTCCGCCAACCGCCCTCCGCCGGTCTCGCGGCGCCCGCCTGCCTCTTCCCAGCCGGCTGGGCCGTTCCTGTCAACCTCTTCCATCGTTGGCCGACCGGCTCGTTTCGTCCGCCGCTGTCGGGCCTTGCCGATGCGCGACTGACCGCCGCAGCCTCCGCGAGCATCTCCATTGCGCCTCGTCTGCCATCTGCCTCTGTGAGCTGTTCCGTTCACGCCCCCTTTGTACGCTAGTGGCTGACCGCCTCCACGCACGGCTCCTCCGCGCCCCTCCGCGCACCGGCTGCCTCCGCGCTCTCTCGTCGCGCCGGCTGGAATCGGCCACTTGACAGCGCGGGGCCACTAGCGGCCGAGCACTGCTGCGGCGCTGCCTTGCTGCCCGTGCTAGGAGGCGAGCGCCACCGCCCGCACGTCGAGTCCACGTGGTCAGGCGCCGCCGCCTCCGGGGCCCGTGCTGAGGACAGCCGCGGGTGCCCGCACGTCGAGCGCGTGCGGCCGGGCGCCACCGCCGCACTACTTGTGCCGCCCGTGTGGAGATGGCCGCCGTGGCCATTTGAGTTGCGACACCAGCAGCAAGCTAGCTCATTTCCATCCGCTCCGTGGCCACCGGCGACCGACAGCCTCCGCTGCTTGCCTGTGATGGATCTGGACCGATGCCGCTCGCGGCGCACGCCTGGCTGGCCACCCATCGCTCGTGCGCCATCCGCCGCCCACTGCTTGCGTCGCCATCCGCTGACCGGACACTTGCGGCCGCCCGGCCCCTTGCGCCGCACGGCCGCACGCGGCAGCCCGGCCCCTCGCGCCGCACGCGTCAGCCCATCCCTCGCGCCGCCACCCGCCGATCGGTGACCTTGCTGCTCTCGAGTCGCCGGCGGCGTCCACGCCGCGCCAGATGCTCTCGAGTACACTGCGAGAGAGGATATGTTCCGTGACCCCGGAGATTTGGGGGCTCCTGGCCTGCCCCTGGAAAATAGCGGTCTGTTTGCCGGATACCGCTGCAGCTATTTTTTTTTTCTTCTCCGTCCCGTATTTTGCCGGTCCCAAGCCTTTTACAGGCTACCGCTGCACCAGCCTAACCAGCCTAAGCTTCCCATGCTTAATCACATTGGCAGCAATATTTATTAGCCAAATACACACATATCTGGTTAGTGCTACAATTATGGTGGCCTTTAAGTCTTTAACTCTATTCCATATGTGGTAGACCTCTCTTAGGCCTTCATTTTTTCCTGCATTTGACAGACTGTGAACATTTTTATGGCTGTAAATGCAGCCAAACTATCACAACCATTAAATCAAGTAGCAGAAGCAAGACAATGTTACCTCGGCAGAGGAGCCTGCTCGTTTCCTCTCTTCAAGAGTTGTTTCTCTACCCATCCACACATAAATTTCAGAACCACAGTCTAGTAGGTAACATTTTGTTGAATCTAATAGCTCTCTTGTCAGAATTTCACAATCGATGGGTGCTGTTTGGCCCTTATTGACACTGAAAATAGAAGAAAACACATTTCAGCAGAGGAGAACATAGACATGCTGTATCATAACCATAAAAGATATACTTCATTCAAAAATATTAAAATTTGATATGCTTTTTATCCCCTATGATATATTACCAAAGTAATTTTGGAGTGGCAGCTGAACCTTTCCCATTAATTTCAGAAAATGTCTTTCTTGGCAAAGGAGCAAATCCGCCAAAGAGACCCCAGAATTCACCAGCATCAGCGTCTGCCATCAACTTTCCATCCTCTGTTTGAAAGACTCAATTACAATTCTGAAACAACATTGGACCTTGGCTATTTAAGGATGCTTAACTCTTTTGGGAAAAAGCCAACTTACCAACTGCCGCTACTTCACATTTACCATCATGGTTGGTATCTTTAAGATATTGCACAACCTCAAGGGCTTTAGCCCTCTCCTGAATAGTTGAATTTGATCCATTGAATTGGAATATCTTAGATTTTGTATCTAAAATAAAAATGTCATCATGGTTGAGTGATGATCGTGCAAAAGGAACCTGTTGCAACAACAACAAAGCCCTTTAGTCCCAAGCAAGTTGGGGTAGGCTAGATTTGAAACCCAACAGTCACAAACATATGAGAAAGAGAGAGGAAAAGGGATTTAAAGGAACTAAAAAGAGTATAGGGCTTAATCACAGTTCGGGCACACAGATAGCTTCTTTCCAAGCACTTCTATCCAAAGACAACCCCTTCGGAAAAAAATGGGATGTGGTATCTGTACTAGGAAGCTATGACCGGATAAGGACAAATTGATAGAACTATATGCAAACAAGAAAATTCACCTCTTTAACATGAACTGTATGCTTCCCTCTGCAGACAAATAATCGTGTTTTATGGTCCCGCTCATTGACTTCAGCATGCCTGAAACCAGATGCAACACCACCTTCCTCCGGGATAATACATGGCTTAAAGTACGAAAGAAATTTCTCAGTCTCATTTCCCTGTACTTCACGATATTGGACAGCCCGCCCACCAAGAGCAGCATCCAGTTCTACAGTCTTGATTGCAGCTGTACCAGCTTCATCCTATTCATTAATAACAATGCAATTTGTAAATATTCTTGTTAGTTAGCTACACTGCCAGCAAACAAAATGAACTTTAGATGCGAATGCAAACCTGACTGGTATCTTTACCAAGCCAATAATGGATATCATGTCGAAAAGAACCATTTTTAAGGGAAGTTGTCTGTTCAAAGAACAAAATAACTATTAATAACAATCAGGATTCCATTCCTGATAAATAACAATCTAAGCATTAAAGCTGAGTAAATACAGAATTGGCACATTTACAACATGAGCAAAGCTGAGTACCTTCAGTATTATGTAGGAATCGCCTGTGAAAAATTTCCCATATGATTCCTTGGGAACAGGAACTGCCTGTAACTTTTCAATCCGCCATATTTCCAATCCACTGATCTTTGTTAAGGACAATAATACAGCAGTGAATTAATAGGCATTATACAAACAATTAAAATTTAATGTTAGTTTTGCAACACCATGCTAACATAATCTCTCGACTTATTCTTACAAGGGTTTCTTGCAGACTCAAGAGTTTATGAAATATAATCTGTGCGTGGCCCACAAGTGTTCTAAGAATCTACTTGATGGGCAGCAGGGACTATAGTTTGAAAGTTGAAACAACATTACAACTATAGTGAGAATATGAGATGTCAGTATGTCACATGGAATTATTGGGATGAAACAACAAACACAGATAAGTATATATAATGTGACAAGGTAGCAAAGTATAAACTGAAGGATACTCTTTTTGGCCCGCGCCTTGAAACACAGGATCCACCTCCCTCATTGAAACAGCCATAGTACCCTTAGGTTTTGTAGGATTAGTCTTTGGTGGTTTTTGCTTCAAGAAAGAAGAAAAGGTGTGCTGAAACAGGGGGAAATATTAGATAAACAGGTAAATATGCCATTTGCAACAATGCAACAATTGGAACTCAAAGCAAGCCCAAATAAAAGCATTCTTAAACAAGATAATCGATACAGATCATCTACAAATATTCAGGCGTGGCTAGTGAAAAATCCAAAATGACATGACTTGTATGCATGTTTTTGAACAACACCGCATACAACATATGAAATATTCATATTTAAGAAAAATCTCACTAAACGAAAAACAATGCCAAAAGCTTGTGACTTGTGAGTTTGCCCTCCATAACGGCGGAAGACTTCCTTATGCCCTGCTCCTGTATAATGACTACAGCTCGAACAACTTGCCCCACGCAAGATCCATAAACTAAGGAGTTGGCACGGTACAGAACAAGCTAGCATCCTGATCACATAGGTTCAATCAAACACATTATCATCCAGCTTCAACAATGTGCCAGGAATTGCATGTATCCAACTACAGCGTAGAAAGTAGCAAGCATAAGGGTTGCAATGACAAGCAAATTCACTAAATTCCAAACAGAGTGTCACATCATTTGCAGATTCAAACTCATGTACCCGCAAGGACAGACTAGAGCTTGACAGATGCTCAGGATGTTATCAAACTGCTCGAATGAGTTTCCACCTCCCATTCCAACGCAGTACCAGCTGCCGCATTTGATCATCGCATTAATAAACGGCTGAAAGCTAAACCCAAGACATGTGATGTTTTGTGTGCAGCTCCCAGCCAAAGTCTGATTGAGTAGACCTGACAACCTAGTCTAGGATCCAACAAAACATCCATATCCAGCTCACACAGTCCAAAACAGAAGGGGGTGCGAGGGAACCATAACTCGAATGCTCCAGCATACGCAAGAGTAATCGAACCTTGGCTCCCAAAACAGCAGGGGCGGATCTATAGTGATCCCTACAATTTGAGTCAAGAACACAACAGATCCACCAATTTTGTACCAATCGACTTCCTTAGAAGCCAAGGTCAGGAAAAGAGAACGGAGATGCGAGGACGAAGTGCTCACCGATGTGCTTGGTCCCCGCCGACGCGCCGAGTCAGCACCAGGGGACAGGGCCGCTGGCCGCGGAAGCGCGGAGAGCCGGGGAGCGGACGCAGGAAGGCGGGTGGCCGGGGTTGGTACCGGGGAGCGGGCGCAGGGAGGCGAGCGGGAGCAGGCGCGGTCGAGGCGCTCAGGCGGCGGCGTCGGGCTTTCTTTGGACTTTGTTCGGGACGGACGACGATGTAGAGCGTCCCGTCTCCCGTGCTGGCACGCACGGTGGCACCGAGCCACCGAGCCGGGCGTCCACGCGGTCCACCCTGTCCCGACTCACGACGCCCTGGTACGCCCGGCCCCCCGCCGCTCGAGTCCGCCAGGCGGCCAGGGTGGCTGGCGCCGCGCTCGCGCGTACGACCGGGCGCGGCACCGGGGGAGTTGGACTTTGTCCGCTCTCCCATCGCCCTGTCGCTCTCTGTTTCCTCCCTTTCGCGCTCCAGGACTTGGTTTTTTGAGTGCTTGCCGGTTGCCGTTGGGCGCCTGGGCGGTGGCCGACCTCTACGAATGGGTACGTGGGCTATCCTAATCCTCGTCACCTTTCGGCGCGATCTCAATTTTTTTTCTGTAGGGAGTAGATGGATGGATGGCTCCGAGCTAGCGAGCCGCCACACAGCTCATCAGGAACGGGGTGCCAACAGGGGCAGGTTATTGGACTAGTTTTTGTGTGGTATGAAAGCCTTTTGACATTGGGTTTTGATTGGTTCTTTGGGTACGTGTATAAGAGCATCTATGTGCCTAGGTAGGGCCAGCAATCTGAGCCAGGATTTTAGTATAGGAGCGCCAATTCACGAACTATATAAAGCAAAAAAAAAATATGGCATGATATATACACGTGCATATACTAATTTTTATAAAGAAAAGATAATACGTAGATCAATAAGTTGCACAATAAAATCATCTACTCATTAAATCCAATATATATGAAAATAATGTAGTATACGAGATGTTTTTTCGAGAAGTAGAGACTTACGCGATCACATCTCTATTAACTTGAATTTACCTTTACCTCTAGCGAGAGCTAATATTTATTGCTAAATGATCAAAATATAAATAAATTACGTTATTTAAACTATCTAGATAGAAAAACAAATGCCAATCGATAACGAATTAATGTCTTGATTTAATTAAGTCTCGCCTAGGGCACATCTGCAATAGAAATTTGGTGGAGTTAAAGAGGAATCAATAGTATTGTACTGGTGAACCGATGAACCATGGACCAATAGTATATCATCTAAGGGAATTAGACAGGGCCTAATCAATATAATTAGTACTGCACTTATGGGATGGTTAGGGAGGGCCTGGGAGTAATGAGTGAAAACCTTTCTGATTGTAATTCTTCCAAATGAGTTAAATGAAGCGGCTACTAATTCGTCGTGAGAGCTCATGAAGAGCTCCTTGATCTTTGGCAAGGTGGTGGAGTACGTAGTACAGATGCAATTTAAGAATAGTTAAACACTCATGTCCTGCTGATGAATGAGTGGATCTTTGCACATGTGTGGTAACGCCTCTTTGCCACTACAATATCAATGCTGGTATCAATATCATAGCACCCTTGTTCGTTGCCTCGTAATCCCAATCATGATGCATGCCACGACCCCCCATATACGTATATGTACTCCCTCCGTCCACAGAAGAATGAAATCCTAGTTTTGTCCTAAGTCAAACCATCGCAACTTTGACCAAATTTATTTCAAAATATATTAAATTTTATACTATCAATTTAGTATCATTAGATTCTTGTTAGAATATATTTTCATATCATACATATTTGATATCATAAATGTTGATACATTTTTTTATAAACTTAGTCAAACTTACAATCGTTTGACTTAGGACAAAGTCAGAATTTCATTCTTTTGTGGACGAAGGGAGTACTTTTTAGTAGTCGTCCTGTTAGGGCGTCTCCAATGGTGCAATTTGTGCTAGCTATTTGACAGGTGACTAGGATGGTATCCTACGTGGAAGAGAGAAGAAAGGAAAAATAATCTGCTAGCGACTCACTCCTCGATCAGCTCGCACATCAACCGATGCATGCTGTGTCTTAGCATTTACGCTTAAAATACGGACAGCAGCAGACAGCATTCTTGCTTCTCATTTTTTATTATTTGTTCACTCCACGTATGCTGGCGATTTGGTGAGACCATTGTGGCCGCCCTAAGAGGGGTTTTGGCTGAAAACCATTCAAAAAAACGAGTTGCGTTGAAGTTTTTGTTCGTAAACTTCTAGACCTTTTGTCCAACTGTCACTGTCAGACTAACGGCCGGTCAAACGAGTACGTGAACCAATTTCGTGCCGGTCAAAAATAGATATGAAGGGAAGCTTACCTATAATTATGTATTTTTTTTCATAACTATTACTAAAACAATAAAACTAGCTCAAACCATCTCCTCGCCGTCTCATTTTAGTCTTTAGGAGCAATCGAAATTTGGTTGTCATTCAAATGCTATTTTTAGACATTGCAAAAATTTTGACTTGGACAGTCTACATATGAACAGCTTGTTCGCTGCAGCTTGTTGTGGCTGTCACAATAAACTGTAACTACTTGTAGAACAATAAAAACAAGTATTGCCACACTGAAAAGTGATAGCAGCCGCAGCTATAAACAACCTATCAAACAAGTTGAAAATTTATCGAACTTTAAGAAGGGTTTTATAAAACCGTGGCTATTGCCCAGTGAAGGCCGAACTGATGAGGAGTAATCGTGGTTAGTTATTGACTTTTTATTTTCTCTTTATTATTGTCTCAAAATTTTAGATAAAAACCACTGGTCTTAAGTGTTTTGTCAAACATTTTTTTTTCTCGAACAGTCTTAAGTGTTTTGTGATGGTAAGAAGCTTTACTGATAGCACTCGAGTTAGTGGTTTCGGCAAACTGTACATCTTTTCTAATCCTGACTCTAAAATGATACTTAGAACATATAATTTGAACCGTATTATACTACCAATGTTCAAATTAAACTCACCCTTGAAATTCAAATTGCTTGTGGATTGTGATTTCGTCAAAGGCGACATTATCTCTCATTTTTTTGATTATATTTATCATATCACACAGGCTAACACGCTGTTGGAATCTTCACACTTTGACGAAACTTTTGGCCCTTATCATTTTCAGAGGTCTCAGCAACCACTCTGGCTTTGTCGACCTCCTTTTTCTTTCCCTTTTCTCTTAAAATCCGCCCCTGTGATGTACACGGCCGTCTCCCTCCGACTCGTCAGAAGGAGGAGCCACGACAGAATAACGACGCCGAGGCAAAATTTCTATCAAAAATATAAATAGCGCAAACTCCCAAACAACTCCTCCACCTCCCATGTCTGTCCTGTCTTCCTCTCCTGTCTGTCCTGTCTTCCTCTCCCTCTCTCGTCAATGTCCTTCGCTTCCCTTCTCCTCCTCCACCATAGTGGCGAGCACGCCACCCGCCACGCCCGTGCATCGCCTCCAATCATTCGCTGACCCACCGGACTCTCCCTGCGCCCGTCTAGCCGGGCGATTAACAGATTAGTTAATTCAAAGGCTTTTTCACCTCACTTATTACGCGGTCGCACCCGGTAACGCCAGCTCGGGCGCGAAGCGCGCTAATGGCAGCAGGGACAGCAACCCGCTGGCTAGCTAGTCCTCCCCACGATTTGATGCCCCCACTGTCTCGCGGCCCAAGTGTGTGGCGACCAAATCCTCCATCTTGGCAAAATTTTTTAGGGGAATGATGCGGGAAGGAGGGGCAGGGGATTTGTTTAATGTGCTCCGCGGTGGGGGGTTTCGGCTTCGGGTGATCTGGGTTGGGACCATGGCCGCGCCGGGGTCAGCGATCAACGTGCGCGGGGGAAGGGTTTTGGCTGGTCGGCTTAGGTGCTTCGGATCTGGACTGTGGGAATTCTCTCGAGTGATGGGGTGAGTGGATTCTGAATGAATGGGTTTTTGTTTTAGCGTGATGTATATTTTGCTTGATTGATTTTTGGGTAGCGGATTGGGATCTGGCCGCCTGGCATTTTGGCATGGTAATGGCCATGCTGTTCGAATTCGGATCAGGCGGTTTATCAGTGTCATTGGTTCATGTTGGTGTTTGGACTCTATTCCTGCGAGAGCAGTGATTTGGGTGTGAGGTGGATCCGGGTGGCCAGAATTTGTCTGGTTTGTGCTTGTTCATCTGTCACTTATTCACTTGATGTTGATGGCTCTGTGCCGCTCTCGATGCTGATTTGTGTTCTGGAAGTCGTTGGGTTTGGCTACCCTTGTCCAGTTGGACTGTTTTGCAGTGGCTCATCTAGAAATTTAGAGTGGATTATTCCCAATTATTCTGAACAAAAGAAATAAAGAAAAATTAACATAAGACATTATTTTTACAATGTATATTTTACATGAATCATTTAACACTAAGTAGTTGTAGAATTATAAAGAGATAGTATTAACAAGAGATATGGTGAGTGATAGAGCGGGTGAACAAATAAAAATTTAGCAGAGTCATCTCTCTACTACTATTTTGTTTCTTATATAGAAAAGCAAAGTGATGAAATTTTAATGTTTACTCTAATATGATCAAATTTTACATACAAGTCCATATCGCCTTAATAGGGTGAGCATTCTTCTTAATATAAAAGTAGGATAGCTCTCAACTAAAAAAACATGAATTTATATCTTTACTGTTTTTATATAGTATTTAAATTAATAACTCTTTACAAAAAATATATGATCTATGAAAGTATATAAACACTAATTAACTAACAACATGTTTGATCATTTCGGATCTTGTCTTGCCTAGGTGAGCAAGCAGAGTGAACATACACCTCTGTTTGGATTTTTTTGCTTGATGCTTTATATTATAGTCTGTGAAAGCAAATTTTTCTTTATTTACTTAGGCTAGCCTGAACAGCTCTTCTCTAAAGGCAAGAATTGCCTTGCTCGTCGAGGCAAGACCGGCAAAACCAACAAACAAACCAAGTATGTCCTAAATGTACATCGTATCTTATAGTCACAAATAGCTAATATGGTACAAATTTTTTGGTTTTTTCTCCTGCAGATGGCTTGACATCTTTGAGTAGGTTATTAGAGCACAATAAGATTATAAATGGCTGGCTTGTAAGTCTTGCAAGATCCTTCAATTATGGAGTGATCGCAACCTTATTTGTGAGAAAAAAAAGAGGAAGGAAAGAAGAAATTAAGGGAGGAAAAGGAAGTGGCTTATAGGGAGAGACATTTTGGAACTTTTCTAAACTTGTAACAGAGTTTTATGGAAATTATTGAGCTCATTTAACACCTAAAAAATAAAAAGCTTTCAAAAATATATTTGAAACTATGTTTTGATTTTGAGAAAGTTTTCGAGAAAATTTTTCATGAATATTTTCGGACGTTAGATCTATTTCATCAAAGATTAATAGATTGTATGAATTTATTGGGCTAAATGGATTCAAAGCTTAAGAAATACAAGATTATGATTCTAACCTTTACTCTCACATAAACTTTAGGAATTATGAGGTGAAAGGGCCTTTTGCCAGGATCTAGAAGTGAATTATGAGTCACTGGCGGTCGTTGTCGAAGAAAATTTGCTCGTAGCCTACTAGATCTGGTTGTTTTGTTGGCGACATCGATAAGGATTCAGAAAGACACCCACTGCTTCTTAAACCGCACCAAGGAGAACCGTTGCGTTCGGCCTTGGTGTTCGAAGGCGACCGTATAGAACCGAGAGCTGAGGCCCAAATTGTCTTGACCGGCATGGTTTGCCAGAATTGACACACATAACAATACAAAATATTTTTTTTGGCACAAATCGTTCCATGATGTACATATCTGTGACGTGTCATGTGTATGTATATATGCCTGTTCGATTAGCTAAATACATCGTCTAATCAAACTATTCGCTCATCTAAATTCTAAAAACGTCCCAACAAAAATCGTCAGCATGGCTAGTCATTGGCTGTTTGTAAAGGTAGAAACCAACAATCGATCGTACTAAAACGTCGTCCTATGCCACCTTGTGACCATTGACCATTATAATTCTAAAACCAACCCATCTAAAAATATATAAAAAAAATAAAAAAATAAAATAAAATATAATAAATACGAGAAACCAAAGAAACTAAAAGAAAGCAATAAGATGCTGATAATAACCACTATTTATATCATGTATAACGTATAAAGATTGCGTGGGAGACCGGCTGTTGATATTAGAAGTATATAAATCTAAATGCATCTTGAACTGTTTTTCGATACGTCAAGTGCTCACGTTGGAGTATCTACGAGGGACGGGACAGGCTGCGCGCGGGTTCGGCTGCCGGTGGGGTGCGGACGTGCGGTGCGGCGTCACGCGGCAGAGCGGCGTCGACGTTGGAACCGACGAGTCGTTTGATGCGGCTCACTTTGGTGGGTTTGTTCGCGCGGCGGCGTGGGCGTGGGCGTGGCGGGTGCTTTGCTTTGCGTCGCGGAGACAGCACGGGTTGGTTGTTTCCGAGTGCGCAGCCGTGGTTTGGCCCTTGGCCGGTGACCGGTAAGCGGAGCTCGAGAGTTGACGACGTGCGGCGGGCGGGGCTTCAGCGGTAGCGCGTCGTGCCTGCATGAGGCCCCGTTTGGATACTGGGGGCTAAATTTTAGCCTCATCACATCGAATGTTTAGACGCTAGTTTGAAATATTAAATATAGTCTAATTATAAAACCACACAGATTAGGACTAAACGGCGAGACGAATTTATTAAGCCCAATTAATCTATGATTAACGAATGGTTACTGTAGATCATAGATTAATTAGGTTTAATAAATTCATCTCGTCGTTTAGTCTTCGTCTATGTAATTAGTTTTTTAATTAAATCGTATTTAATACTTCTAATCAGTGTCCGGATATCCGATGTGACACGGGCTAAAGTTTCTCTTGATCCAAACACCCACTAAGAACGGGAACGGGAAGTGACCGGAGCAGCAACACGCCAACAGCAGTACAGCACAACGCTCCCCTCCCCTCCACGCGCCGCCTGTTCCCAGACCGAAAAACACCGACGACGGCCCATGACCCTTGCCCACGTCGGCCCCGCCACAGCCCACAGCCCAGAGGTCCGTGGACAGCCCAGAGGCACCACTCAAAGCGGCCCACGAGCACAGCGGAATCGGGGGCCCAGAGTCAAACTGCCGCGCGCATCTCGCGCCACTCCCCTCGGTCCGCCCCCGACCCGGTTCTCCTCACTGCCTCTCATGTCTCCCCGTTCGTCGCCGGGCAGGCCGCCTCGAACCGCCACGGCGCCACCGCCGCCATGCTGCTGTCCATCCCGCGGCTCCCGTGGCGCCTGGCCGTCCCGCTCCTCGCCGCCTTCGTCTCCGTCCCCTTCGTCCTCCCGCTCGCGCTGCCCCTCCTCCTCCGCTCCTCTTCTTCCGGCTCGTCCACCAGTTCCGCCGTCACCTCGCGGGCGCTCTCCCTCCACCGCCTCAGCTGGCTCCCATCACCACTGATACGGACAGCTCCGACGGTTTCGCCGCCTCGCGCTCCTTCTTCGCCACCACCAGTACCATCCGCGCCCCCAAAGCCGCTGATGCAGCAGACGACGCCACCTTCTCCACCGCCGCCGCCGCCGCCGCGGCCGGCTCCCTCTCCACCGTCCGCGCCCCCAAAACCACTGATGCAGATGCCACATTCTCCACCGCCCCAGCCTCAAAAGCCACCGCCTGAGACCACGGTGGACGGCGACAATAATGCGGGTGGAACAGGAACCGGCGCCTGCGACGTGTACGACGGGGAGTGGGTGCGGGACGAGGAGGCGCGGCCGCTTTACGCGCCGGGAACGTGCCCCTACGTGGACGAGGCGTACGCGTGCGCGGCGAACGGGCGGCCGGACTCCGGGTACACGCGGTGGCGCTGGGCGCCGCGCCGCTGCAGCCTCCCCAGGTACCTACCAACTGATCACCGTCGCGTTTGCACGGCTGCGTCGCTCTTGTGTCTTGTCGGCTGATTCGCGCGCTAGGTCCGGTCCGGCCGTAGGTTCAACGCGACGGACTTCCTTGAGAGGCTGCGCGGCAAGCGGCTGATGCTCGTCGGCGACTCGATGAACCGGAACCAGTTCGAGTCCATGCTCTGCATCCTGCGCGAGGCCCTGCCGGACAAGGCCCGGATGTTCGAGACGCACGGGTACAGGATCAGCAAGGGCCGCGGCTACTTCGTCTTCAAGTTCGCGGTAATTACTACAATTAATCCAAGTGAAGTGACCTACCTTCTGACGGCCCTGCGATCCAGCTAATTACCTCGCAAATGGAAGATGACGAGCTCCTTCAGCGTGATGAACAACTGTGTAGGATTACGACTGCACCGTGGAGTTCGTGCGGTCGCATTTCCTGGTCCGCGAAGGTGTGCGCTTCAACCGGCAGCGCAACTCCAACCCCATCCTCCAGATCGACCGCATCGACAAGACGATGAGCCGGTGGAAGAAGGCCGACGTCCTCGTCTTCAACACCGGCCACTGGTGGACGCACGGCAAGACGGCGAGAGGGTCCTCGATTTTATAAATTCACCATGCACATAGCTTATTCGCAGTTTACAGCGATCGAGCTTCTGATCTCCACCGCACTTATTCGCCATGCTTTACCATTTGATCCAAGGACAGTATAATGCTCGCAGGAAGAACTACTACAAGGAAGGTGACACGCTCTACCCCCAGTTCGACTCCACCGAGGCCTACAGAAGAGCCCTCAGGACATGGGCTCGCTGGATCGACAAGAACATGGACCCGGCCAGGAGCGTGGTCTTCTACCGAGGATACTCCACCGCGCATTTCAGGTGACCACCACCAACTGATCCTGCCGGAGCCGGCGAAGCGGGCCGGAACCTCAGCAGCTCGGTTGGCTTAATTCTTGGTGCACTGCAGGGGCGGCGACTGGGACTCCGGCGGCTCCTGCAACGGCGAGACGGAGCCAACGTTCAAAGGCGCCATCATCGACAGCTACCCTCTCAAGATGAGGATCGTGGAGGAGGCCGTCCGCCGGATGCGGTTCCCGGTGCGGCTGCTCAACGTGACGAGGCTCACCAACTTCCGCAGGGACGGGCACCCGTCGGTGTACGGCAAGGCGGGAGACAAGAAGGTGTCCAAGAGGAAGCAGGACTGCAGCCACTGGTGCCTCCCGGGCGTGCCGGACGCTTGGAACGAGCTCATCTATGCCTCTCTTGTCTTGGAATCCAATCCGGTCGCATGGAAAAACAGATGAGAGTTAGCAAAAATATTTTAGAAAAAGAAAAGAGTTTATATTGAGCTAGCAAGGACAGTTACAGCCTCGACAGTTCGTTTGCTGCTATTAGCTCGCAGCAGATCTGATCTCTTGTTACTTGTCAGCGATCGTCTAAAGGCAATTGTCATAAGCATTAGCCTTATTTCCAAAGGCGTTCATCTTAAGCAATTGCCTCTTATAAGATGTAACATTTCTAGAGGTAGTTGGCCTACTAACCGCCTCTGTAACACTATTTTAGTCGTCTCTAAAAAATGTTTGTTGTCGTTTAAGCTACCTTGATTCATAATTAATGAAAGCTTCTTTGACGTGGGAGTGTTGGACCAAAAATCTTCAGATCTCTATCCCTTCATTGCGCCTCACTGCTTCTGAAGAGGGAAACCTTACATATGCATTCCTCCACCTTTCCTCTGCCATGCGGATCGTCACTGAATTTATTTTGTAGGTGAACATAAAGAGTGTTTTTGGTTTGATTAAAAAAATCATACGAATCATAATTTATTCTTTTTTTTTTTGCAGCAACGAAAGGGGTAGCCCGATAGCCGGATAGGTGATGACCGTTTCCTACTTTCCTGTCTGTCTGATCATAATGCAGGCTGCTGGACCTAACGAGTCACAGATATTTCACAATCTAACTTGGTTCTTGGTCATTTTAAGCTTAAAAATCATACAGTTTTAATCTGTGTTTCAAGGAGCTAATTCTTATTATAATTGCATGTCTTGTGTTTTTAAGTAATTCGAATTTAGGGGGAAAAGTCAACATCTATAATATTAAATGAAATTACTTCTATTAAATCCATCATAATATGAGGTACGTTTTGATAGCGCATCTATACGATGTTATAGTAGTACTAGTTGTTAATACTACCTCCTCCCATTAATATATGGTGTTTCTTTAGTTCAAAATTGAGTATAAAAACGTCTTATAATAAATAGAGGAGGAAGTGTATTTTTCTAAAAACTTGATAAATATGAGAAATATTACTTTGGAATAAATAACGCTAAAGTAAACTGTAATTGAAACGGAGGACTCCAATTTTAGACCCGTTTGTGCTTTGTGCAGCGTGATAGCGAGTGAAGACTACCAATTCTAGACCCGTCTCCGCTCTACACCTCTACTATTTGTCTCCGACTCCTACTCTCCGTAGTCCTCTCCTCCGTACTCCCCGCATCTCGATCTCACCAGCAGCGGTGACATGGTGGCGTTGCTGGGCGGGCGGATCGGGGTGGCGGCGGCGGCGGCTGCCGCGTTCATCGCTCTCGCGGCGTTCGGATCTGCCTCGCCCTCGCCCAAGTCCTTCGTAAAATCCACCGTCTCCGCCCACGACGTCGTCATCTTCTCCAAGTCGTACTGCCCGTATGTTCTCTCTCGTCCCTAACCACTAGATGCGTACCTCGTCTCCCTTCCGGAGATCTCGATTCAAAGCCGGGATTCTGGGTATGGTTGCTGTGATGTCGCGCCAATCTGACTTGTAACCATAGAAGAACTGCAATCCCCTCGATCTCGAGAATCTGGTATAGTGGCTAGCAGTCGCTGATTTCATCCTTTCGCTTGCTCGAATTACCTGTTATCGGGCATATTGGGGGCATAGACGGTCAATTATCCTGTAAAGGCTGATTGCTCCCCAAAAAACCCTTTATTAACAAGGATGCCTTATTTACTAGAGGAGCTAAGAGGTTGCTTCGTTTTTTATATGTCAATCTGTGGAGTTCTGATTTCTGATGTGCAAAATCTACATCTTGCGTCGTACAAAAAGCCGAGCAAAGTCTATTCCTGTGGCAATGATGAGTTATTGGCCTTACGTGGTGATCCAATTGTTGTCCGCTTTGCATTTCTTGGGACATTGTGTATAAGAAGCTGCGGCTACTTTTACTCTGCTGGAGCGCTTGTTTTATGTAGAAAGGTTTACCACTTGTTCCGTTTAGTCAATTTTATTCATTCTAGTGTAACCGTGTAAGAGAAAGTGTCTTTTTTTTTTTTGCTAGAAAGTGCAGCGATTTTCTCGAGCTTTCAGATCCTCCTGTTCGGCCAGAACACTAGACTGTGAACTTGATTAGCTAACTAGATCTCTTGCGGTGCATTTCAAAAAGTTAAACTTAAAACATTTTAAGAAAGTCTAACACAAACACTTAAGGTGCGTGGTGCGTATGAAAAAAGCAATGATAAGTGATACAGTATAGCGAATGTACAAATAAAATGTTAGAACAGTGAATGTATGGAGATGACACCTTGTAGTCATAGCTCCAGCACTTAAGTACATACTCTTATCAGCGCTTATACTTTTTCTTGTATAAGAAGCTCAAATCTTATGAAAGCAATAAATTTCACAGGTATTGCAAAAGAGCAAAGGCTGTGTTTAAGGAGCTTGAGTTAAAGAAAGAGCCCTATGTTGTGGAGCTTGATCAACGAGGTAGGTTTGTTTTACGTTCATTTTCAAATTGCTACTTTGTTTACTCAATCTGCTCTATGGCCGCTACTTCATTCATGTTTTTCGCCTAGTGAAAGTTTTACAGTTTCGTTGAACTAACCAGAGTAAAGTTACAGAATACGTTTCTTTGTGTTTTCAGTCAGTATGCCTTTGTAATCCAGATGCTGGATTTAACAATTTGTTTTTCCATTGCATCGTCAATGATACAATAAATATATTGAGCCCAAAATTAAAAAGGAGTATCCATGTGGGAGTATTCTTAAGAAACATTCTTATGGAGATGTCCTACAAGCTTCTAGAAGTTAAGTTGTGAATGATGCAAGCTAAAATGTCTTCAAGTCTCACCCATGCTACAATGTGGATGTTATGGAGGTTGGATTGCGAGGGATTGGATAGGGAATTCGTGGGGGCAAGAACGCTGGCCTGTGGGCCTCCGCCCATGGCTGGGCAAGGGGAGGGCTTATCCTTGTAATTCTTGCTTAACGTCTAACAAACCTTATCTAAAGAACCCTTATGTATCTTAACCTGTAACCCTTATGTATCTTATCACATAGAAGCATAAGCAAACACAAATAACACTTGGTGCCTGTGTAAGCACAAGGATCACAGCCTCTCTCTTCCATTTCACAATCCCTCTGCACATTCAATACTGCAGTGTCCCACATGTAGGGTTAGTGTCAAGCTCATCCCTCCTCTCTGTCTGTTTTGACAGTGGAGAGAGTATGCACATGGGCAGAGGATGACAATTTAACTGGTAAGATAGTACCGAGGTTCTAAATAGCCGCCTATAGCTGTTTTAGCAGGGAAAAGTTCTACGCTACGGTGTCATTTACCTCCTTTAAGCCTGCTATTTGCAATTTTGATAAGCGTGGGGCTAAACCACTTAGCCCTAGCCCGCAATTTAAAATTAAAACACTGGATAGTACTACTGTCTTGTTGTTTCATTGGACCCATCTCATTCGTTTGAATAGCTATACTTAGATCCAAGCAAATTTGGAAGCTGGATATGTGCTCTAATGATGCCTTACCATATTAAAATATGACAAATTGAGGACCAAATATTTTTTTATTCTTCCCAAGTGAATATACAGTATTTTAAAGCCCTGTAAACAATTTATGATTGGTTTTAGTTTTATGATAGATACTTCCTCACCCAAACATGGGAATCCAGATTCCAGATATACACATATAATACGTGAATCAATTCGAATTGAAAACCCTCTATAGTTTAGGACGGTGGGGGTAGCATTCAAGTTAGTCGATTAAATAAAAATGTTTCATGATACATATAACAAAGCAATAAGACCACCATATAATTAATAAAAACAGTGAGCAAATTGGACAGGGGGTATCAGCAAGATGACCGAGAAAATGTAAACTCAAGGCCTTGAGGATCCATCCTTTGTTCTTCCTATTTGTTTATCGTCTGGTAAAAACTTGTTCAACTATATCAATCCAAACAATCACTTCAATACTTTTTGTTAGTTTTAGCCCTTGCACGTGTTCTAGGGCAGTTTGTGATGATGCCATAATGGAAGAATTTATTCTTGCTGTCTGCAGAGGATGGGTCTGAGATTCAGGATGCATTATCTGACCTAGTTGGCAGACGTACTGTTCCTCAAGTTTTTGTCCATGGAAAGCACTTGGGGGGCTCCGATGGTACTCTTTCTGTACACAAATCAGATGAAACTGGGGTTTTTTAACATGCTTTCAATACTGTTACATATTTTTCCACCTCTGCTTGAATTCTTTTTTGTTGTTGCAGATACTGTTGAAGCTTACGAAAATGGAAAACTGGCTAAACTTTTGAACATTGGAGTCAAAGACGATCTTTGAGTAACATGTTACAATCAGCATGGTCTCTTGTTTTGAGTCATCAGGGGATTTTTATGCGACTCTGATTATAATATATAAAGAATATGTAACTGAATTATAGCGTACCATTTGGACTGTACCTTTTGTTTGTTAAGCATTATCTCTTGTTAATTCTGCCATTATGTTTTTTACCTACCATATACCATGCATGGGCACAAAACCTAAGTTTTGATTTACTCGTACGAACAAATATTGTTCCGATCGTTTGCAATGTAAACAAATCTAACAGAACTAGTACCTTATCTTTAATTTTCTTCTGAATGTTTGCAATATAATTTCTCTGTTTTTATTTAGATGACTTTCAAACAATACTTAGCCCAGTTCTAGTTCAACCGGCTGGTCGGAAACGATAAATCATGGAGGTAGAACAAAAATTCTAACACTAGTCAAAGTAGAGAGTTAAAACGTTCATACATTACTAAGTAGAGCAATATAGAACGTTAACGTTCTAGCCATTGAATAGATACATACATTATTCTATGATGAATGTGATTTCTATATATGTTTAGATTCACCAATATGCATATGAATATGGACAAAAAAAAAAAAAAAGAGCTAGAACCACTTACAATTTAGAATGGATGGATTAGAACGGATGGAGTAAAACGTTAGCGTTCAAATCATTGAATCATATCTATTGTTTGTTATGTTGTCAAGGAGCTTGTTGTCCAATGAAAGTATTTTGGCACCTCTATATCGCGAGTTAGAATAAATTAATAAAAATCCCTCTCGCTCGCACCCGGTGAAATTTATTTGTCTTAATGAAAACCCGGAGAGTGCTTGTTCCTCATGGGGCTTGTTTTTTTTATTTCTTATGCTAGATAGCATGTACATATACAAATGCCCGGCTACATGTTTTTCCTATTGTTTGCACTTGCTCCCGGATAGGATTTATGCAGTAGAACCAGATGAATAAATGTTATTGGAAAGCAACATACACATATTGCAACATTATCTGCAATAGGTCCGATCAATAGCGGACGCATCCTTACCACACTGCTAGGATTCAAGCAAAGGGATACAATAGTTTGAATGTATTGTGACTTGTGAGCCAGACTAAATCATTTTGAAACAAAAAAATAAATAAAATAAATAAAAAAGATACTAATTTTGGTAGTGAGCACATGAGCTACATATCCTTCTGCCATGCACTGCAAAAATTGCAATTGCAATTGCAAATGCTGATCAAGACAAGAGGCACCCTTTGTAAATGGTCATTCCATCCCTGACTTCCCAGGATGATATCTCTGCTAAGTCTGTGAGAGTGTCTGTGCTAGGGTCATAGAGTAGAAGCATCCACAAAGTACAGACCTGTTTCACCGTAACGCGATTCAACATCAATAATCTACCATCACCCAAGACCTCCCGCGGCTTAAAATAGAACCAAGTACAGTATCAGGTGGCTCCTGTATCCTGTACTTCTTGACCCAAATGCCCTTCTCAAAATCGTCTAGGAACCATAAGTTCACACAGCTTCTATGGAACACATTCTGGTACCAACAGCATTTTACTCTTTGAACCATGCTTAAGGTGGCTTTGAGCCCCACTCCTTGGGGCACTCTGTCACCCTCCACGACTCCGTCTCAATGTCAAGAGCGGCTACAAGGTTCCGGTCTAGTTCTGCAAGAGGCACGGGAGAATGCTGGGCGTTGTAAAAGGGCAAGAAGTAGATGACGCCATCGACCATTGTCGTGCAGCTAGAGCAGCCACAGAGATGGAAGGGCGGCGCCGAAATTTCCCTCCATGCGAGGTCGTCCTCCTCACCGCCGTCCTCGAGCATGGCGATCTCGCAGAGGGTCTTGCGGAGCCGGACGGCCTTGTACACGCCGGACGGTGCGGCGCGGCCGTAGCTGGAGTACCGAATTCCGGCGTCGCCAGCCGTGGGATCGTTGACATATCGGCCGATCGGGACCACCCGCCATGTCGCCGGGTCGACGGCGCCGGTGCCGAACAGCTTGGCGTCAAGGCAGGCGAGGTCGAGGCGCGGGCGTGGCCGTAGTTTCACGTCGTCGCTGAAGGCGTTCTTGACCACCCTGAGGACGTTGCCATGCATGTCCATTACCCGCAGGTCCAGCGTCTCGACGCCCGGCGGCGCGAAGAAGAGCGGATCCGGGCCGACGCGAGATTTCTGCGCGGAGACGAAGGCCGGGTCGGAGATGAGCGTGAGCCACCCCCTGGACACGCACCGGAACCGGCAGAGGTCCCTCGCCGGCAGCCTGGATAGCACGTCGAAGACGACGTCCTCTGGCAGCGAGACGCCGTCGCCTTGTGCCTGCATTGTTTGCTGCTGCGCCATCATCACCGCCAGTTAATCCGCGCACGAAGGATTTATTTTAGCGATGAAAACAAACAGTCGGGAAATACCGTCTCCCGCTTCGGTACCGGTAACGGGACGGAAATGGAATGGCCAGAAACGGAAACGGTTGCGGTATATACGGTTATACGAAAACGATAAAATACGGACGGATATACGGTCAAAACGGGCCGTAACGGAAATTTAGCCGGAATATACAAATATACAGTATACAGAATAATATGTCAATGTCTCATACATAATATGATTAGATAGGCACACATCCCATACAAATAACAATCAATAAGCATTACACAACAATTAAGTCCACGTTTAAAATGAATTCATAATGAACGCATCTCAAGGTCTCAACAGCCAACACAAAACCTCGAAAAAATACACCATCCACACAAAGCAACTCCATTTTCTTTTCCGAAAAATGCCAATCAAGATGGAAACGGAAATATCCCAATCAAAAACGGGATACCGCAAATACGGGCGGAAAACACCCCTAACCATTTCTGTTTCCGTTCCCGTTTACTGCCATCCCGTTTCCGTCCCGTTACCGTTTTTTTCCGAAAATACGAAAACGGACGGAAAAAACGGGAATACGGCACAGGACGGCACCGTCCGTTTTCATCCCTAGATTTATTATGAGGTGAAGAGTTCGGAATGGAAACGGATATAATGGGCTGGAAAGATGGAAAATTGCCTCATGGCATACAGGGCCCAATAGAGAAAAGCCCAGATCGACGCTCCAAGCCTAAAGTCCAACGGCCAAGTTACCTCAAAGGCTCCAACGAACCCTAGCCGCCGCAAACACCGCGCCGCCACCGCCCTCCGTGCTCCGGCCATTCCCTATGGTTCCGGCGCCGATGCCGACGCATCTCCTCCCCACGCGGACGATCTCCCCCGCCTCAAACGGCTGCGCGGCGGCTGCGAGCCCCTCTTCTGCCCCGGTGGCGCCACGGCGACGCCCTTTCGGCCTTCAATCCGTGTATGTATCGCGGGTCTCGTCCCCGTCTTCTCTTCTACTCAATGCGGCATCTTGTTCATCCCACCGCGGGAGGTACGACTCGTCCAGCGCCGGATCCCTGCGCCCGAAGGAAAGTTTGATTACCGCGGCCAGATAGACGGCGGCGGCGGACGAGGTGGGGAGAGAAGAGGGGGGGGGGGGGGGGGGTGGGGTGTTGGTACCGTACCGAGGGTGAAGCGGAGGACGGAGAGGTTGACCTGCTGCTGCGGAGGGTCGGAGTTGGAGGCGAGGACGCGGGGCGGGAGCGCGCGGCGTCGTGGTTTTGCCGCCGGCGCTACGCACGGGAGGAGCCGGGTGGCGGTGGGGAGAGAGCGGGAGTGGTGGAGCGGCGGGGCGCGGGCGAACAGAGGCATGGCGTGGCCGTGGCGAGCAGCGAACTGGATGGGCGCGCGTTGTCTCTCGCGGTCTCGGCTTGTACGAGACATTCTCCTTGCTTCCAGACATCTGAGACATGGCACACTAATACAGGTGTTGTTTGTGCAGGACTGGCAAAGGGAAGTTTTCATTGGCAGCTATCACTCTAGATGACTATCTTCCAATGCGAAGTACCGAAGTGAAGAACCGGTAACTTCTTTATTTCTAGGGATATTAGTGTTCTTGCCCATCCTAGGAACTCCAATGGTATTTTGCCCATCTTTGAAATGAAGGCTCCATTTACTCCTCTTTTTAACTCTGTTAGGTGCTGCTGAAATAAACCATTTAATAGTAGAAAAAAAAATCCTTCATAATAGAGGGAATAGACAAAAATACTCCAATCCTCTTAGCCCATCTCACTTCAGCTAGCCTCTCCGATCTCCTTTCTGTCCCCATCACTTGAACCTAGGTGGCATTTGGATGCACGTCAGGTTAGGGACAGGAATATCAACTGGGATACGGTTGTGTGGGTTATGGATACGCTTTTCCCTTTCCCAGGTTTGTTTGCAGGGTTACAGATAGACAAATCGTGCTGTTCTTATACAAAAATAATACTCAGCGACCTGCAGAATGGCCAGAGGCCCACATGCTGCACAGGACCGCATTGTCCTCAGGCCACACATCCAGACATTTCTCATCCCATGCCTGGCGGATTGAGCGGAAGCGCGCGCGGGGGCTCACGGCTCCGGTGACTCTGTCCGTCTGGCACCGCTCGTCCCCACGGCCGGCGGATTGAGCAGAGGCGCGAGCGCAGGCTCACGGCTCTGGTTACTCCAGCCGTCCAGCGCCTGCGGCGGCCTGGCCTGTGTGTTGGCGAGAAGCGCCTCCGGCAGCGGCGGTGGCTGGTGCGTCCGCGAGCGGCGCCATCCAGCAGAGGCTGCAAGCCTGCGCGTCGGCGAGCGGTGCTTCAAGCTCGTATCCCAGCCATAACCCACCTCTCACATTGGGATAGAATCAGTGCTCCATTTCCCTTTCCCGTTCCCTCTCTATTTTCCTTTCCCACGAACCAAACAGCGGATAAGGTATCCGTTTAGCCTCATTTCCCTTTCCCACCCTCCATATCCCATGATCCAAACGCCGCGCTAGAGGCAGCTCTCAGACGACAGGTGTCTCCATCCGGTGGCGGTGAATCCAGCTGTGCATCTTGCGCAGTCAGGGCGGGGGCCAGCGCGAGGAGTCCTGGGCACCAGTGTAGCCCAGCAAGGGCGAGTGGTGGGCGCGTGGGCGCGCGACCAAGCCAGGAGTGCGGGGCAGGCCCTGGTTGAGGAGGGACTCGAAGCACTGCTGCTTCATGGACTGCATCTAGTTGAATATGTGTTTATATATGCAATTAGTGTCAAATTGCTGTCAAGATTTTATCAGCTTACTCAAATTTAAAATATATGCAAATTTTGTTGCCAAAATTATTTTGAGATGTGTCCAAGTGTTTCATGCCGAAACAATCAAACAAAGGGTAAAATCACAAGGTACATGGAAAGCAGGGGCAATCTATATGGGCATACTAGACTTTTTCCAAGTGATTTACACTGTTAGGTGCTCTAAACGGAATAGGGGCAAACTTAGTTTTCATTTAAAAAACATGAGTAAGATCACAAAGTTAGAAAAATAAGAGCAAGAACACAAGAGCCCTTATTTTTAATAAAATGCTGACAATGATTGATTTGTATTTTTGCTTGCACTTTTTGCCTTATGCCACCAAACAAGCTGGTAGTTTTGGTGTAATTTGCCATTATCAATATGATGAGAATAAAATCGCTTGCGTACCTTAGATTGAGCAGGTCAATATTTTCAGGTTATCTTTTCCCTGTTATTAATAATTAATACACTCTAGGGGGGATCCAGAGCTTGAAATCAGCTTTTCATATATCCAAATTTCATGGTTTAGCTCAGAAATCAACTTTATCCTACTGTTTCTCAACAAGCATTTGAAGACCCCAAAACATTTTATCTGCTGCTAGCTCTGACCTTCCTCTGTCTGAGATGCAGGACTTCAACAGATGACATCACAAGTCTGAGACTAATCACAGCAGTCAAAACCCCCTATTTGCCTGATGGAAGGTTCGATCTTGAAGCATACGATTCTCTCATTAACATGCAGATAGAGGGTGGTGCTGAAGCAGTAATAGTTGGAGGAACAACAGGAGAGGGCCACCTCATGAGCTGGGATGAACATATCATGCTCATTGGGCATACAGTGAACTGCTTTGGCACCAGAATTAAAGTGATAGGCAACACAGGAAGTAACTCGACTAGAGAAGCTGTTCACGCGACAGAGCAGGGATTTGCTGTTGGCATGCATGCAGCTCTCCACATCAATCCTTACTACGGGAAGACCTCACCTGAAGGAATGGTATCTCATTTTGAGGCTGTACTACCAATGGGTCCGACAATCATCTACAACGTGCCATCCAGGAGTGCCCAGGATATCCCCCCTGAGGTCATTGCGGCAATTTCTGGTTATCCAAACATGGCAGGTGTCAAGGAATGTGTTGGACACGAGAGGGTTAAGCACTACACTGACAAAGGTATAACAATATGGAGCGGCAACGATGACGAATGCCATGATTCGAGGTGGAAATACGGCGCCACCGGAGTCATTTCTGTCGCTAGCAACCTTGTTCCAGGGCTCATGCACAGCCTCATGTACGAAGGCGAGAATGCTGTGCTGAACGAGAAGCTGTTGCCTCTGATGAAATGGTTGTTCTGCCAACCAAATCCGATTGCTCTCAACACTGCCCTGGCGCAGCTTGGGGTGGCAAGACCCGTCTTCAGGCTGCCATATGTACCACTTCCTCTCGAAAAGAGGACTGAGTTCGTCCGGATCGTGGAGGCTATTGGACGGGAGTATTTCGTGGGAGAGAAAAAGGCCCAGGTTCTTGATGATGACGATTTCGTGTTGATCAGTAGGTATTAGGAATTAGGAAGTGAGTTTGTTAGCCTCTGTATTTTGATGAATAAAAACTGAGTCTGCACCTTGCGTTTACAGACTTAGTTCTGTTAATCGGCCTTTGTTCTATCTGCTTGTCAATGGGTGCTGCCTTGGCTTCTCTTTGTACCCACTGTCCAGACTCCAGAATATACTTACATTTAAGGACCTGTTTTGGATCAGCTACACAATATAAAAAACTGTTTTAAAAAAGCTGTAGGCGATCCAAACTGGACCACCGATAGCTATCTTTTTATAATCCAAGTATCCAACCTCCCTAATTATAATCTTGTAAGTTGGTGGAACCTAACTGTTTCAGCTGATGGCTGACCCAAAAAAGAAAGCTGTTTTGCCCTTCCTCTTGACTCTTGAGCGCACACTGCTCTCAGCCTCTGCTTCATCAATGGCGGTAACAAGGCTATCGAGTGGAGGATGGTGAGGAAGAGAGGAAGCACTGGGGAGCCTCCATCCATGCCGGCTCCCTGGCGTCGTGTGCCCCAGCGTGCTGATGGCCTCGCAGTGCTGGGCAAGGCCGTCCTCCATCTCGCAGTGCTGATGTCGTTCTGATCAGCCATCGAAGACGTCGTCCTTGACCACCCGGAGGACGTTGCCGTCCGTGTCCATTATACCATCGCTCTTCACCCGCAGCTCAGTCTGAGACTCAGCGCCTCGTGAACCTCGTACTAGAACAAGCAAATAAAGCGGTATTCTTGCCCAAGGGCCGGTTCAGGTTTCTATCAGACTACCTGTATCTGCGTGGGCTTTATCTGGTCGATCACCGAGACGTCACTGGCGGCGATTTTCAGGTTTTCACCGATCAAGGACATGGACCCATTCTCGCTTTTGTTTCTGAACGACTGAAAAGGCACGGACTCGTCTAATGGTATCAGTGTTTGGCTTCTTCTGTATATGTTGAATTACCAGCGTTGACAGACAGGCACTGGATTACAATTATAAGTACATATGCAATTGAAATTGGGACCAAAACCTCGGGGAATGCCCTCAGGCTTCAGCTGCTATCAGTTGTGTAAATGGCTTAAACCTCAAAGGCCAAAGCAGGCACATAGCTGTCCTCTGTCAAGGATCAGTACGTCCATTTTATAGCTTTAACTAGGTTATCTGTATAAGATATGCATAATCGATACGCGTCAATATTTTTAGTTCCAGATATAATTCACCACGAAGTATGAATTGCTTGTTCATTCAGGGAACAGTCCCCCTTGTCAGTTTGAAAAATATCACATTCTCATTTCCACTCATCCAAACCACTTCGCCCATGAACACCACAAAGTAGTGCGTGATTCTAGCTTCAGACAGAGTTACAACGTGCTGAGATCGTAATAGGAACAGATTGGCACTTGTAGTATCTGAGATAGGTCAACATAACGAACAACTTCACTGGTGGTACGGTAACACCATAGTTATCTGACGACCAGTTACGGTGGTGTTTATATGTACATCGACTCTATACAGATGTTAAAAGAAAGAATGAATGAGATAAGAAAAATAACATATATGCCTACATTATAAGTGCACTTGGATGAGATAATCGAACCATGCCGTCATTGATGCATCTTCAGATTGGAGGTATGTTGGAGAAAGAGAAGCCCTTGTATCCTTTGTAAGCATAATATGCTACTCTTGTGTAGTAGAATCCTGGGATGAACATTAATACACCTAGGACTGCAAAGAAAATTCCTGTATCCAGAAAATATGGCGCAGGGATCAGGTAAAGAAAGAAAAATAAATATGGATAACATATTGATTTATAGTAATTTCTGCATACTCAGCATGCCGGGTCAGCACTTTTCAATGAGTTCAACGATCGTGCGCACTTTTCAATGAGTTCAAGGATTTGCATCCAGTGACTTTCAAACAGAGTTTTTTGCGCAGTATTTCATGAAGTTGTAACATGTTGGTGTTGATATTCAGCACATTGCTGGGATTGAAGTTGGTTAACATAGCTAAAAATCATTAAAATGGTTCCGTTTGTTTTTTAATAAAGGAAGTAAAATCATATGAAGCCCCATTTGGTCGTCAATAACTGTGATCAAACACATGCCACTATCATTTTTTTTTTGACTGCCAACAGGGGAGAGTCCCCACCTGGATTGATTTTCATCATCATCTGACCCTGGGAAAGGCCTGTGTTTAGATTAAGTACATAGGCCATTATTAACTTTATTGAAGTAATTTTCTCTGATGATCCTCACCGATCAAACAGCACAAGATCCTTATTTTTCACAACTTTTATCCCTAGCGTACTTATCCCTATCTTTATAGCAGAACTACAAAGGTTACAATTTTACACATTCGGTGTGGCTGTTTAATTCCTACTTGACTATCTTTTTTCTCGACGTAGGAAATTAAATACTTTCAAAAACCAAACACCGAGTTCATACAAATTCTTGAGGAGCTCTCCCGACATCTGTACTTAATTATCAATGATCAGCAAGGGTGGGTTTTAACTTTGAACTCTAGCCTACCCAACCTGTTTGGGACTAAAATGATTTTTTGTTGTTGTTTCGATGATCTGCAAGGGGGGCTTTGGCTTGGTCTAAACTCGAAACATATGGTCTTCGCGGTATAACAAAAAGAAAATATTTTCATTCAGATTTTTTTTTCAGAACTCGAAACATAATTCAGCTGGCCTAGTCTAATCCAATTTTATTCAGAAAGCAGGGAAAACCGATTTTTTTTTCAAGTAAAATGACCTTAAAGAACACATCAATTAACGAGGGTCCTAGAGAATATTTCAATAATTAAGCCTGCCTTTCTCAGTCGTTCTAAACTAAACTTAAACCTAGCCGATCCCAAATCCCCAACTCTGCACCCCAAATCGCACGGGTACGGAGGACGACACAATAAGCTGAGAATCCAATCAGGTGCCTCACCGTGGGCACTGTCGCCGCCGACTTGGTGCGCGGCCATGAAGGATCCCGCGACGACGCCGAGGACGCCGAATGCGAGGAGCGCGGCGGCGAATGCGATCTCCTTGACCGGCGCGCCACGCGGGCCCCCCACCGCGCCGCCGACCAGGTCGTCGTCGTCGGTGATCGAGAAGGCGTGGTCCACGTACGCCATGCCGTTGAATGACGCGGCGGAGGAGGAGGGAGGGGGCTCGCCTCGCCTGGCCGCGGTGGGTTTGCGATCTGGAAACTCGTGGAAGAATCGGGAAAAGCCGGGAGGCGAGGAGGCGGAAGCTTGGGAGGCGGGCAAAGGCGACGAGGAAGAGTCAGATGGCGCCGGTCGCTTCTCGCGGCCGTTGCGGGGTCTCGGCTGTGGATTCTGAGTTCTGACAGTTTTTCCCTCTATTTGTTTTTTTCCCGACAAGTTACTGAAGTAGTACACTTTATCTCAAAATCACGTTACTTTCATCGTTTTTCTAAAAAATACATTAATTAACATCTACAATACCAAACACCAAACACAAACTATGGAAATATATTTACGTAGATTTAACGAAACAAATTTGGTGTCGTTGGTAGCACTTTTATATAAACATGGTAAAAGATAAACTAAAAAATGACATATACTCCCTCCATTCACAAAACAATGAAATTCTAACTTTATACTAAGTCAAACCGTCATAATAAATTTGACTATTTTATATATAAATGTAACACCATTTATAATATCAATAATACAAAAAATATATTTCATCATAAATCTAACTATAATAATTCGGTACCATAAGTTTTGATGTGTTTTAATATAAATTTGTTTATAATGGTTTAACTTAGAATAAAAATTGGGGAGTAATTTAAAATTCAAGGAGCAACAAACAGGGAGTACACAAAATATACACCTCGCAAGAAGGATGTATATGTATAGTTAGACTAGGCTCACCAAAAGGCCCAAAAGAGAGGCTCCATACACTGTGCGGCACTGTAGATAAAGAAGGTGATAATTGGAATAGTGGATGGGCTGGATTTGATGCACGCCCTAGTGAGCTAGTCTTAGGGATAAGGATAAGGGTGACCTAGCAGTGAGCTCTAGGGGGCTGGCTTCTTCTCCCTAAACTATTCTCTCTATAATTCTTATTTTATTATTTTATCATCATTTCCTCATCTCTAATCAACCTATAATCTAATGGTTCGGAGATGCAGCCAGGAGAGGTAGAGCCCCACCAGGCACCAGCACCCCCCCCCCCCCTTCTGGATCTGCTACTAGTTAGGGATGGATCAAATATTCGTATCTAATTAGCTCACTCGTCTCGTTAGGATTTGTTATTGAGCCAAGTCAAGGTGCTTTTAAGCTCTTTAAGTATAACAAGCCAGCTCACCTAGAAACCAGATAAAAGACCTTAAGGAACAAAATCCAATCTGCACTACCCTGTGCCTTGCCACACACACTGTTGGCTGCCTGGCCCCTCACCTATCCAAACCACACACTTCACAGACAGTCATAGAGATGGGCGCCGCTAGGGGACACCTAGGACAACATCCAAGGGCCAAATTCAATCACATTAAATATGTGACCGTGCATTGCTGCAGATAAAGGGTTTGTTCATCTGTGATTGTAAAAATCACAGTTGTAACTACAATGGCCCCAACTCTTCCTGGAGCAGCCAAATGCTTGACTAGTGCTTGTTGCAGCTTTAGTTATAACAATCACTACCGAGCAGATCCAAAACACATTTATATTGTTATAACAGCATGCCTTCTCGCATATGTTTGTTTGACCTTATCCTTTTTTCTCAATTCATCTAAAACCAAACTCTATTCATCTATACTAGCTTTATAATTTCTGAAGGTCAGTTGAATTTTGTTTTAGTTATTTTCTTTAATGGTTTGTGGGCTAATAAAGTAATGTAGGAGGTGGGAGAGGATCTCAAAGGCCAGTACTATGATATAGAGCCGATATATATTGCGGGTATGGTGCTCAACCTAGTGTTTCTCAAGGACACTAATAAGGCAGATCAAAGTCTGTCTATTTGATATTCGGTTGTTTTGAAGCCAATCTACAACCGGTTATTTTAGATCAACAGAACACACGAATCTATGCCGAATAAAAATCGGTTGTTTCGATCGTTCCTACCACTCGAATTTTACATGCATCAGACATTAATCTAACAACTGACAGGAAAGTCTGCACACACACTCGCAACTCCATACCCCATATTAAAATATAGAAAAAATAGTAAAAACGCTATCTGTTGAGGCATGCTAATTAGCTAAAAATAAACATGGGTAAAAGCACACACACATATATACACTACAATTATAGGGCTACCATATTGTATTTACAGTGTAAAAGCAATGTAGCTACACTGGAAAACAAGATAAATCACAGTGGATGAGACCTAAGACAAAGTTGACACACGTATACTTTTGCATGATAACACATATCTAATGACAAGGATAAAATATTGTAATTACAGTAGAAACACATTTTAATTATAGGGGTAAAATATTGTAATTCGGTGGTAAAAGCACTATACCTACACTAGAAAACACGTTAAAATCACAATGGATAAGACCTAAGACAAAGTTGACCCACATATACTTTCACATAATAAGTTTCACATAATAAGTTAATAACACATCCCTAATGACAAGGATAAAACATTCTAGTTATAGTAGAAATACACTGTAATTACAATAAAAATACACTGTAATTACAGTGGAAAGAAACTGTAATTATAGCATGGCACACTATAAATTGCATGGCTAACACATTTAGACATTTATCTTCATAAAGAAAACAGAGTTGATTTCTTATACTAGTGAAAATATAATGAAAGTAGTAAACATTGTTACGCAAGCACAAACTTACACGGTTATGCCTTAGCATCACTATCATTGACTTGGCAATTAAGATACCACTCATAAAAAGTCTAGGGATTTAACATGTTTTTTTGCAATTTTTATATCGCATCTACATTTACTATATAAAGAAAAACTGAAAAAGTAATGCACGAAAAAAGTGAAAAACTGAGGAAAAATTGACAACATGTCTTTTTGTGTGAAATGTGAGTGGTGACTTAGTTGCCACACGCTTGAAAAAAGAATTAGCAACATCACTCAGCTTCAGAACTATATACTACATTCATAATTGCCACGTAAAAAAAAACTCCAAACTGACAGAAATTAAAAAAGGAGCATGGTGCATCTTCGACTTCTTCGTATGAAACGGGTGAGTAATAAAAGTAGTACTCCAGCGGCTGACAAATTTGCCCCAGCTGTCAACCATCTGAACCCAAAGACCCATGCTCAAATCGGATAGAATCAGATGCGTGCAATCAAAAAGATCCAACGCTCCACAATTCGGTTGTGGCTATTTAGCCTTTCTCTCTGATCATTTGATACTACTGCATGAAGTTATTCCCAGATATTCCATTGCATGTATCTATCTATACTATAAAAAAATGAATTTTTTCAAAATCTTTTTTTACTTAAGATGGTCCCACCGTATGTCTCACGTTGGCCCCACTGCACAAGTTGGAAAGGTTTGGAAAGGGTAAAAATGGTCCAAAACTAATAGAAGAAAAATGTTTTTACCCTTTGGTCTTTTATTTTCTCACCTCATTTTGTACTCATACCCATGTATTACTTTTCTTGTTTTGGAATTAATGAAAAAGGAAGGAAGTGAATCAAACAGGTCTCATTTCTTTTATTTTTTTTTCTTTTCCTTCTTCTTGCTCGATCGATAATTTCACAAAACGTGTGTGTTGCACATACGTCTACGCTAGTGTTGTATAAATGTGCAAGTATACATGGACATGAGATCAAATATCTACGTGAGCATATAATTTAACCCTCTCGACGCAATGGCATTTGCTAGTAACAACTAAAGCTAAAAAACATGATGGATCAAGAACACAATTAATTTGTGAAGAGGATATGCACAAATTAATGATGTGATCACTAGAAGGATGTCCCACCCTGTTTATATGTGAGGCTTGGTGCAATCCAGGTGGGAAGCGGCCAATTTGACCATGGGCATGGAGGTTGGACTTTATGGAAAGTTCCATCTCCCACATTGTAGATACCAATATCTCTTGGGTAATGTGGCATATAGAGTGCATAGTACTCTTCACTGTCGGTGTAATAGATGTGATTGGGTAATATGCCTGGACAATCTGTTGCCGCAAGAGAGAGAGAGTAGTTGCACCCCACAAACAAGGCATGATCACCAATGTTCTTGATCTCAATCAGCTTCTGCGCCGCAAGATCCACCTGGTACACCCTCATCCATTCCGTCGCCTCATCGTCCCTGGTGGGATCTATGAGCTCCATGTTTCTCCACACCTGAAGCCAACAACCTAACCATGGGGCGTGGACAAGGTACTTGGTGATCCTTGTCGTAACTTGGTGGACTTGAGGATGGAGTACGACCTCCCTCTCAAGCGCCGGGCAACCATGGAGGTCGAACGCGTGGATCGCACCATTGTAGTGCAAGGCATATAGAATCCTACTGTCGTTGTCGAAGCCGCAGTCGCAGTACTCCGTATTCCCCTGTGGAGGGCTTATCCATGTCCAGTGCGCATCGCCTGGCCTCGCGAAGGAAAGCTGGTAGTGGGGCCGCCGCCGCCCGACGGGTCCGACGACATCAACGCCCGGATATAGAGGTACTTGATGAGCTGATGCGAGTCCAACAACATGGGGTGGTCGAGCTCCTGCGGCAGCACCTTCAGCGACCAGTCGTAGGGGTAGACCAGGTATCTGTCGGCGACGATGGCGCCGCTCTCGTCGTGCACGCGCCGCACCTGCTCGACGGTGGCCACCGAGGGGAGGGAGTCGATCCGCTGGCCGGTGACCGGGTTCACGAGGTGGAGCTCCGCGTGGTCGTCAACCGTGACGAGCCAGCCGTGGGAGGCGCCCAGCCAGAGCTCGCCGCCGGGGATGGAGGCGCCGTTGAGCGGCACGGGGTAGGACCTGCCGTCGCTGATGCTGTAGAGCGTGGCGGCGAACGGGTCGTCGGACGACGTCGTCGAGCCGGCGGCCATGTAGAGCAGGCAGGGCGGCGTCCGGGGCCGCGACAGCGCGCGGTGCTGGCCCCGCACGTACGACACCGCGGCGCGCCACCAGCGGCAAACGGCGCCGGCGCGGCAGAGGTCGCGGACGGCGACCCCCTCGAGCACCGTGACCAGGACGTCGGCCGGCAGCTCCGACCAGCTCCCGGGGCCGTGCTCGTGGTGGACTCCCATGGCGGCGCGCGGTTCGATCGATCGATCGTCGGCGACGGTGACGCCGACGCCGGCTGTTGTGTTGCGTTTGGATTTTTGCTGGATGTACGACTGTACGTTTCGTGGACTCCACGTGAAGGATCGGAGGTGGTTGGATCATGGGAGCGGGCGAGCGGCACCGATCTCGGGTCGGATGGATTTGACGGGCCGGAATTACTCGGGTTGTTCCTTTGCATTTTACTGCCCATGCGTATTGGGCCTACACTAGGCCTAGTTACTTGATGCTGACAAAAGACGAAAGCGGGGTGTCTGGCCGGAGACGCTTTTGGGCCTAAAACCGGCCTACGCAAAGCCTACCCCCCACACATGCACGCCCACCTATAAGCAGACAAGATGCGTGCCGCCAGCGGGTAATTTTCGGCCGAAGAACAAAGTTGCTAATAAAGCTCAATGAACTCTACAATCCCTTCGCCTTTTTAGCTTTCTCGCCATCCTTCAAAGCTCAAATCATCGAAAGGCAACAACTGAATATGAGCAAGCATGTATGATGTATGGCATGGCAGGGTAATGAAGAGCAGCCTACACGAAGGGGAAAAAAAGGCGAGAAAAAAAAAGTAGTCGCCCCTCTCCTTTTTTCTATTTCAACATATTAATTTGTAAATTTTCTTTCGAGTATGATGATTAAGTATACACAAGTTTTAACAAGTCTCTTAATTATATGGAGGCAATGCTAAAAGCCACGAAATTCTCACAAGATTCAGTTTTGTATTTCCAGTGTCTGAATTTTCAAAATTATCTAACCATGCATGAAACCTGGACCGCCCGTATACGCGCATTGAAGCCCAGCAGCATAATGCACGCCCAGTAAGCAAGCAGGCAGGACCAAACAAAAGTACAGGGGGCCGGCTGGCCGGGGTACTACACGGCGCACACGCCATGTGCCGGCCGAAATGATTCGGTGTGCCTCTGCACGCGGCCGGCCGGCCGGTGAGCCGTGAGCGAGCGCCTCCTCATCGCCGGCCGTACTCGCGGCAGCAAACCGAGCGCGACATGCCATCATTGGTGCTTCTCGATGCACCCTCTGATCAGCATTCCCAATTCAGCAACCACCCCACTACTGCCTTCTGACGACGACCATCTATACTACCGTACCACCACTAGTGTCTGTTCGATCTTCGCAGCCTTATCTAGAGACTACTGTCAGTGTCATGCATAACCTGTTCTTGTAATAAGTCTGTAACCAATTTTAATTTTGGGCTAATTAATTAACTTCAGAAAGAAACACTCCTGATTATTAAACAATACGAGGCGAGAGGTAGTAAATAAAAGGAGGTCAGCGATATGCGGTCGCGCTTTGTAGGCAAGAAAAAAAGCTTGAAAAATAAAAAGGGGGAATACCATATCTTTGCTTATTATATTATCCAAGCCCTCAAATATATAGGCGTAGTAGTACTGCTTTTGGAGGCTAGTGGGGAACATGCATGCATGCACGTACACGCAGCAGGTCGACGCCCACTACATACTGCTAAACGTCAAATCATATCGTTTATTTATTATGTCCAAGCACGAAAAAAATCGAATTTCGGCCGAATGTTGATGCAGCTGGAACCGAACAAGAGGAACCATCTTTTTTTCATGTACGAACGTTGTATAATTCTATTTGCAATCATAGAATATAACAGTACTTGCTTTGGTGTGCCTGACGTATACATCTGTCTCCTTCCCGGATGCGATAGATAGTTGGGCGTGCCTGCATCTCTGCATGCTACTTGTTCCTCCAGTTTTGAACTTTTGGTGTGGTACTCTTCGTTTATTCGGATATATATGAAGTTGTTCCCGCGAAAAAAATCACATATCGTAAAGGCTACATTACAGATGTGGAACAACTTAATTTATTCTTGTAGAATATAGGAGTATACAGACGCATGTTTCTCACTTTGTGCTAAATCTCATGTCCAATCCAACTGGTTTCTCATTTATCGCATTTCACGATGGTAATATTACCATAATTTTATCTATGTTAGTATTACTTTATAAAAATATATTTAAAATGTTGAAGAAATACAAATTTCTTAGGGATGCAAACGAACTCTCGGAAAAATAACTTGCCGTCGCAATGTCCACGAGTAGGTCCGCTTGTATCCCTAGTATTTTTTTTCCAAATAACACACTTGTGGAGGGAGCAAAAGAGCCTTTTTTTTTTAGTTTGGTTGAAGTAAAAGCTGCTCTGGAAAAGCAATATGAATTTACCGTAAATTCCACATGATGAATTTGCAGGCATATTAAGATATACTCCCTCTGTGGAAGAATATACATACTTTTTCAATTTTTAGACATATTAGTTGGAGCGGTTAAGGGCATTTTATCATGCCCACTACATATGCATGGCATCCATCCTTGCCTGTTTTATTTACATGCACCCAAAATAAACCACGAAGTGTTGCCCGCAAAAATTCATTTCATGACACCGATTATGTATAGTATAGTCAGATCATCCTTGATACTTCACAATGTACTTATCTGGTGTCATAGATGTAAACATTTTTTATTCTACAAACATTAGTTGACTTAGAAGTTAGAACAAAAACCTCTGAGCGGTAACAAGCTAGCTTCCGAGGGTGACTTCAGAAAGGTTTATAAAAAGTGTTGTATCTGATAATTTTCACCATACCATAAACAAACAAATGGCATGATATAGCCTTTTTCAGAATTCTCAAGCCAGGCGCTCCAGCTACTGTCAGACTTTCCCAGGATCTATCAGCAGGTCTAATCTGCTCTCACTTGTACAGTTGCTTGATTGATTCTGCTGCAGTGCTGCAAACTTTCTCCATTGAGGCAAAGGAGAGATTTTAAATATTCAGGGAAAAAATGTGCGTGAACAGTTTGAGAAATGGACGAATCATTAAACCCTCGACCTCGATGGAGCCACAGCGGCCCTGTACATGCACTGCAAACCTGCTCAGATCTGAGCGCCCTGCTTAACTGCCTTTTTCTCCAGATCTGTTCTGCCCTCTGAGTCTGCTCAGCTCAGCTCATGCATGCACGGCTGCATGCATGCATCCATCCATCTCTGGTTAGGTTAGGTAACAGTAGCATCCAAAAGGACTGCAGCAAGCGGACACGATTTGGAAGCTCTCGTCAGGACCCTTCCCTGCTGGAACAGAAAACAACTGAGCTTCTAATCACATTTAACAGTGGCTAGCTCCAAAATTCAGCTATGAAGAATTGGTATCTGATCGGGATCTGCAAAGGGGAAACAGAAAATGCTGTATGCAGACTGCAGAGAGGCCGGCCAGGAAGAATTGAGATGATACGTCAGAAAATGCAGTAACAACACCGGTTGCATTTGGCACAGAACATTGGCATTGGCAATTGGCAGATGCAGCGGAATTGATATGCGGAATTTTGCACCCACTGGGCATTGGCAAACAGCGAATTTGCAGTGAATTCCCGGAAATTATGGTGTTTATACCCGCGTTGCGCGAAGACAACTATGCATGCGCAGCCAACAATGTAGGAGTATTTACAATTCTATTATTCAGACTCGGATACTAGCTCGATGTTGCACTGCACACACACACACTCAAGATTCAAGAAGCCAAGCAATTGCGCGCGCATAGCGAGGGCGCAAGGCGATGGTACTCTGACGGCGTCGTTTCTTCTGTCCTCTCTCATCAAGAAGCCAAGTAATTGTCTCCGATCCCACTCGCAGCAAACGGCCGACAATGGCGCGCCGCCGCCGCAGCTGAGCAAGGCAAGCGGAGCGCGAGGCGAGTGGATCAGTACTGGGGAGGGTCGATGAGGAAAGCATGGCGCGGGGCGTGCGTCCTGTCGTCTGACGGTGACGGTCGGCATGGGGTCTGTTCAGAGTTCAGACCACGAGGTGCAGCCGAATCTTCTTGGCGTCCCGGTCCCGGTCCCGGGGCGGCGACCTGGGCGCGGCGGTGGCCGTGGCGGAGGCCGAGGCCGCGGGCCCGCCGCGCGGCACGAACACGGTGGAGAGGTCGCGCGGCACGGGAAAGAAGGAGCGCTGCTGCAGGCCCAGGCTGGTGCAGCAGCGCTTCCTCTTGCTGCCGGCGTCGGGCGCCTGCCGCGCCGGCTTCCGCGGCGCCGGCGGGCACACCGTGGCCGCGCGCAGCACGCAGGGCGACGCCGTCGGCGTGGCGCAGGCGGCGGCGTCGATGTCCAGGCCCAGCTGCCGCGGCAGCAAGGAGCTCGCCGCCGCCGGCGGCGGCGTGACGCAGCCCGCGTCGGCGGCGGCGTCGACGCCCAGCTGCCGCGGCAGCAAGGCGCTCGCCGCCGTCGGCGTGACGCAGCCCGTGTCGGCGGCGTCCGGACCGTCGTCGTTGCCCGGCGGCCGAGTCGCCGCTGCGGTCTGGATCGGCCGGAGCACGGCCAATTCGGAGACCTCGAGCTCCACGCCCATCGAAGGAATCTAGCTTGACAGCTCGAAGTGAAATCGGAGGACGTACTGAGACGCCACCTGCGGCACGGAGGAAAGCTAGCTAGCTAGGTCACGTCAGACGACGTCAGAGCTGAGTGGTGTCAATTGTGAGGGACGACGGCAGGTAGCTAGCTCGCAAGACGCTGTGTGCTGATGCTCTTTTGTAGCGGTGTAAAGGAGGAGGAGGACGGCAGAAGAGTGGAGGCAGCAGGCGTGGTGGTGAGGAGATGGAGGTGATGATGGTGGCAATGGGGGAGGGAGGGCAAGCTAAAGAAGAGCGAATGCAGCAGAATTATATGCAGGCAGGGAGCTGCAAAACAAAAGGCTGCATGTTAAATAGTAGTGATTAGAGAGAGAGAGAGAGAGAGAGAGAGAGAGAGATGGCAAGCAGGGGTGGTGCAAATGATTGTGGGGGGAACGCGAGAGAGCGAGAGGGGTGAAACTTTTGGATCCAGTAGATCGCACCTTCTTCCACCTCACTCCCTCCCTTACTCACTGTGCACCAGGAAAATGTTGTTTAATTTATACGGATGAGATGCCATGCATGGATGGATCAGCGGCGCCAGAGCATGGCTGCTGCCTGGGACTGCGCCGCCGGACGCCGTCTGTGCCGCACTAGCATGCATGCCTGGCTATTCTACTTCTACCACGCCCAGTGGCCCACTGTAAGAGTAACTGAAAGGTACCTCTAGGCCTTTGCTAACAGCCAGCAAGAATGTTCCTAACTCTACGTGCTGCTGGTAGTTGTAGGTTACATCACACAGCAGTCACAGACTGTGAGTTTCTTTTTTCTTTTTTCTTCAATTCATACTGTATGCTAGCTGCTGCAGTATAGTACTTTGCCCACTTGTACACTGCAGCCAGTGCTAATCCATGATCCACTGTGTATCGTTCTGGCAATCAGTGCTAGATTCCAAGAGGTTAGATGGACCTAATCAATTCTGCGTTTCCCTGGCAGCTGGTCGTTGTGCATTATGTGCGCCCATGATCTAACTGCTCCTCCTTTGGTTTTATTTCTAACAATGTATCCATTCATTTCTCTCCTGTAATTAACTAGTTCTGTTAATTTCTCAGGTTAGATGAACTGTAAGTCGTAGGAGATCGAACGACAAAAACCGTGCAGGCGAGACCTGAGAATGAAGCTGCATGTGGTGGTAAAAAAACTGCCGCAGGCAAAATGGCAAACAGGAGTTTGGAAGGAAGCTTTAACTGGCTCCTTAGCGGGCTCATGTGGCCGTGTCATGGCCAGTAACAGGCGGTGGCTTTTAATTTCTCTCTCCGCCGGGGCCCACTGACTGGTGGGTCCCGCACAGTGTAGCCGTAGTAATGGGCAGCACACCGGCACTGGTAATTTCCGGCCTGCTCCAATTATGCAAGGGTCCATCCTGGCCGTCCACTACTGGCATCCCATCGATCCGCATCAGAGATAGCTAGAGGGAGAGGGCGCGCTATTATTCTGTCTGTTTTTCCAATACGAGCTGCTGGCAGTACTTAATGGTATAGCCACATGTGTGTCTTCCTTTTTTTTAAAAATGTTTTGACGTAGAAAGATCATCAAAGCCTTCATTTTTCACTTAAACTATAGCTACATACAGTATATACAAACTCACCTTTTCTCTAAATTGTTAAAATAAGAAGCAATAATTATCTGATTATTTGAACTGACAAAAAATAAAGAAGACGGGCAATAGTTACAGAGAGGCGAATTTAAAGCAGGAACAATAGCGCGGAATTATTATGGCAAATTATGGCGTATGTGTTATATATATATACACACACACTCCTACAAATTACACATAGTAGCCATTACGGCCCCGAACAGGATATGTCTCCCGTCGAGCGATGGCAGCATGTATTTTTGGCCACTCTTGCATGCATGCAGGCAGGCACGTAGGCTGCTGGCCGCCGTACGGACCATGGATCCATCCATCTCCACCGATCGATCATCCACGTCCGCCGGTGAGCGATTAGGGCATTCAAGCTTACTAGTAGATCCCTGCGGCAAGCGTATTAATGGCGTACATGGACGCCACGACGACGTGTTTGGTAGGCGGCACGCATCGCACATAATGTACGTACACGGAACGGAGGCTTTTTTAAATGTGCATGTGAATCGTCTTCGTCAGACGTGCATGCAGCAGCAGGCAGGGCACGACACGAGCGGGCGATCAGATGGATCGATCGTGCATCGAGGTCAGCCAGAAGAATTACTGCTCGATCGACTGCGCTGAAGAAACAAACCCTTCTGGGTTTCAGTGCAGTTTTTTCACCTACCATCGTGTGGCATCATTCTTTACACCTGTGTCCTCGTGCGTCACCACTGCTGGTTCAGTTCGTTCGCTGCCGTCGACTCTGTTACAGCTGCTACCGTGGTCTGATGTCCATGGATGGATGGATCATGGATCAATCTCGGCCAGGCCAAGCTGTTTGGGACGACACATCGTGCGTGTGCCGATGTGCGTGCATGCGCGTTGCTGTTCAGCTTGGAGTGAGTGAGTGAGCTAGCTAGCGCGCGTACGTGAACCACGCCTCCTGGGGCGTCTACCGTGAAGACACGTCAGCAAACTATTGGATGGTACACGCCGATATTTATCCTACGTGGACAAGATTTAATATGGAGAGAGAGAGAGAGAGAGAGAGATTGGAGACATTGCTTAATCCTCATAAAATATGTACGAAAAAAAAAGATAAATTGTAAAATTCCACAAATGTTAGGCGTATTTGGTCCTCTAGTAGTATAGCCTTATTTTTGTACTGCTCATCCTATTTTCCACTTCTGGTACATGGTTGCATGCATAGGATGGTATCAATTGGCTTTTTGGTCTTGGTGAATGCGGTTTATACGCCTAACAAAATTGGATGGAGGGAGTAATTAGAAACAGACGGTCATTAATTCAGTAGACTGAAATTTTAATAGAAAATATATATGTTCTGTTTTCTGCATGATTACCAACATTTGCCATTATAAAAACAGCATAAAGTATCCCAATAAATCTATATCTATATTACCCACATTTACCACAATGAAACATATTATGAAATAACTCCATAAATTGTATCTAAATTACCCACCTCTCCTTATAGATTTGTATCTAAACCAAATATGAAAGACAGATAGACTCGAATCTAAATTATCAACATGTGCTACTATAAAAATTAAAGCTAAATAACCAAAAATATACCTATACCTAAAATTATCTAGACTAATAGCCGACTTGCATCTAATTAACCAACATATGTGCTGCTACCAAAAAATTAAATAACGAAAAAAAAAATAGACACACACATGTGTGTGTGTGTTTATAAACTACCAAATTCTACTAAAGTTAAATTTACTTCTAGCTCTTAGCACATATATCCAATCTGACAATAATAATGAAAAAATGCAATCTTGTAGTTGAGCCATTGGAGAAGTTGATTGGTATATGACGATGCACACCTTTGATCGAGCTAGTACCATATAGAATTACTGGAGACGACGTTTGTGTCGCAGTGAAACTAAAGCATCAGGACACAAGACCCACTAATCTGCTAGCTTTTAAATCCTGCTACGTGTCGTTGTATCCATGATTTACATACACATGCGAATGCTTCCAACCAATTTAGTTAGTTAAGTTATAGGCGTAGATGGATGCGAACCTTATCAGCGTGAGCTAGCTAGTTTGGTGTCGTTGTGTGCCTGACCTTGTAAAACCGTGAAACAAAAACTAGCTTGCCTAAATGGTGCCGGCACAAATTAACAAGGACGTACGAGAGCTGACAGCTGCGCTAATAAAGCTTTACTAACTACTACTCTCTCAGTCTTCACTATATATAATTATAGCCCGGCAGCGGACAGCCCACAGTCGTCTATATTGTCGCTCTAGCCGGGAAGGGAAGCCATTAAGCCAATAAAATTAAAGAACGGGAAAAAAACAGCAGGAACGACAGCGAGAGACGAACCCACACTGGCCCACACAGAAAGAAATTCAATGCATGCTGCATGTTGGTTTCGATCAGTACGTGTACTTCGGTTCAAAAGTACAATTTCCCTCCAATTTTTTTGGCCTTTTCATTTGGATCATCCACCTCTTAGTTTGAAGCAAACAAACCAATTTGCCTCAATACGTATTTTGTGTATGTGTATCCAAACAAGCTTTTTGGAATTTCACCGGAATTAATTAGTTCGAGAAATTTACGTAGGGTTTAGGGGAGAAAAATCCCAGAGAAGGCCCTAGAGTGTTTTTTTTTTCCTTTTTTGAGAAAGACAAGCAAACAAAAGTTTAGATGCCCTTCTTCATGACACAACCAGCTTGGGCCAACTGTGCTATGAATGGTACTGATTGTGATGCTTCTGTGGGGTCTAGTCCCCATAAATTTCTTGGCCATCTTTGTTGGGAGAGGGACCAAATCAATTCGATCACTGGACGAGCAGCAACTATGGCTACAGCTGCATGCTGCACGGTTTGCCAACTAATCCATCCATCCACCCATGCTTGCGTGAAGATGAAGGCGACCCATGCTTGCATTTCTTTAGGACCAGTTCCTCGTTGCACGCGAGATCTGTACGTTGCATTGCTCGAGATGTATATATATATATATGTATACTATAGTAATTTTTTTGTAGTAGTGTATAATTTACAAAAACTGGTATTTGGTGGTTGCAACATGTGGTGACTACACTTGCATTGCATTGTTGAGACCATCTAGTACGTCGTAGCTCCAGGAAGAGGACATCATTTATCTATCCAGCATAGCAAGACACTAGATATACCTGAAATACACACATGGGAGTTGGGAGAGTAGACGACAGCACCAGCAGCTAGCTATGTAGCAGCCTATCACTAGATAGCTAGCTTGTAACTGGTAGTGACGGGACCTTTCTTTCGGCAATTGGAAGGCATGAATCTGCATTATAATGTACTGCAAGTCACTGGTCAGCGCAGAGTATTAATTGTATCACTACTGAATCATAGAGACAGTAGCAGACAACGATACCAATTTCAAATAGTTTTTTTCTAGAGTAGAAATAATTATCATTACAATCTCATGCTATTTCTACAAATCATATTGAGCATACAGTCTTGTAATTCTATATGACTATATATACTCAAAAATTAGTTCATTGATCCACCACAAAACCAGAACCAATTGGCTCATTTGTGCGTATGGATGATGAACGGCTTGGTTCCAGTGGTTCATATGGTGTTCTGATGTTCTGGGAGGATTCAACTCGTTACATCTCCAACAAAACCGTTCTAGTAAGTAGAATGACATCCCTTCTTGATTCGTGATTTCTCGTTACCCTGTCGCTTATCATTTCGGTGTGACTAGATCACCTATGCATATCAAATTCCAGATGGCCTGGTCCAAACCGGATGATATGGTCTTGTGAGTTAATCCGTTGTTAATATTTTTACAGTTGTTAGAGATGTCTATTCGCCTCTCCTCTTATATAGTAGACATCAAGATCCTTTCATGAATTCACCTTGCCTTTTGCTCTTGGCTACTTGATTGTGGCACAAAGTGCATATGAACACCCAAGCCTCTTCTTTGAAGAGGTTGGAAGCCAGACGCTTTTTATCCATTATCTAAAAATCAACTTCCTAAGTCTGACTGTCAAATTCTCTACCTAAACAACTGTAGGTGGGTGGGGTAGGAGGATATTGGAGTACATCAAGATTGGATAGGAATTATTAAGATTAAAAATATGTACTTCTATCTTAAGTCAGAAGGGCCTATGTATAGCCAAGCCTTGTAACTCTCTAAATATAGTTATTTTCAAGTCTCGATACGCCAATCTAATACACTACACCAATCTCGCGTCTCTTGTTTTGTTCGTCCAAAGGAAATATCATGCTCCTAAGCAACTGGTGAATTGATCCGTTGGATTGTTGGCAACTTTTAAGTCGTGTCGGTGTATCGAGATCAAGGCATCTGCGTATATAGTATAACCATCTTATATAGGATCATACATCGAGAATGTGCTAAAGTAAAAGGTACATTGAATCACTGAATCACACACCATCAACTATAAATTATAATGACACCTTTAAGACATGTCCAATAACATGAAAGCATGTCTTATAAACAAACTAATGTAAGTAGCTCGCGTGGTGGTAGTATGTACGGCTATTTTATTATTCTCTTTTAAATTATAGGTGGGTGTCCATACATAATTAATGAGATATATATAGATATAGTGACTTCGTCAATTTAAAGATATCTATCGGCCCCGCCTCTGACCAAAGGGATGAGTATGTGCGGATGTGTATTTTAAAATTTACGTTATTTATTATGTCTAGAAAACTGATGTAGCTCGCGTCTAATTAAAATGGTTGGTGTTCAATGCATGGGGTCACAAAGATTATCCTTGTTCCATCATGCAATCTTTTTTTTCTTGAACGAGGGATACTCTGCTTTGATATAAAGCAATAAAAGTCAATTACACACTAGGGTTACCAATTTACAAAGAAGAGCTAGCAAAATAAAGACTCAAACTACCACATAAGTCCAAGCACCCCTTGCATTATGTAATCTTAAGTGTGGAAATTAAGATTAATCAACATGTAATATGTGTGTCATACTGTTATCTGCTATACCTATGTTTCCTCCTAATTAATTAATCTATTAGGAATTACGAGACACACAGTACGCATGCAACGTGCGAAAGATAGTATAGCACATGTCCTGCAATAACAGCACCATATGCAGGTCGCCTAGCCGATCAGGCTACAGGACCACTTGGTCGTATAGAGGAACTGCACATCTCTACATTCCAGCCGTAAAATAAGCACATCTCGTACATTAGCAGTATATAGCAGTTGTGTTGCGCAGCATGGTTAACTAATAACTAGCGTACGATTTAGGTGCAGTGTGCTGTGCCACCTTTAATTTTTGTTTCTTTACGATTCACGGCAGGGTGGTGACGAGGGCTCCACCGCCAGGAACTGGGAATTGAAAAATACGATGCACGTGGTACGTACGTACGGCACTGTTCAGCAAAATATACTCGCTCGCCACCCCACTTGCATTGCCATCAGTCACTGCGGAGTGTCATGCATTGCATACCTGAGCGCACGTCATCATCGTCCGTTTATTTCAGCGTCCATGGCCATTTTCTTTAATGTTAAGAACACCAGACCAGAATAAATGGAGGGTTTGATGATGGTCGCATCTCATTTTTCAGCCCATCTCCACTAATAAGTTTTTTTTTTTATTAGTGGCTTGTTTTGGTTCGCTCCTGCGCAGCTCAAGCAACACTCTCTGGCGTCCGATTTCAGTCATCTGAGAGGCTGGTATCGCTGCATGCTATTGTAGACCGCAAGCTGTCTGGCAGGGCACAATCCGAACAGGCCCTTTAAAACCAGAAAGCCAACATGACCAAGCGCCACGATGCCGAGTCAGCTGGGAAGATGAAGCATATACACAGGACAAATTACCAGATACTACGGAAGAAACACAGAGCACCGTACCCCACCAGCAGGGCAAGGAAGACGTCGGAGGCTGTGTGGAGGTTCCATGCATGAATTTTTGTTTTTACCTTTCAATTATAGCCGATTCAATCCCAGGTATACAGTAAACTTTTCCGGAGTGTGTGTCTTGCAGTCGCAGTCTTGCAGAGTTGCAGTTGCAGGGCTTGCGGGCAACTACATGCATGCATGCGTAGAACGTACATGCATGCTGAAAGTCAGAACAAACAAATTAAACAAGAACACCACCACTTGACTGTTGCTTCCCAAAACCAAAACCTTTTTGCTCTATATAGCTAGTCGTCTCTAGATTACTAGTACAGTATTATTACTTAATTAACAGCCTCTGTGACATATATACTGTATAAATATACAACCGGCTGGCCGCCCTAGCTACCTGGAGAGGTTAGCTAACATAATACAATCCCTGTCGTCGTTAGGGTTATTAACTAGCGACGGTATCTGTGTGCAGGCAGTATGGTCCAAGCGGTAGCAGCTAGCATCCAAACATCGGATACCCTCGTGTGTACCGCTGTGCCGATGGATGGCGATGGACGGCGGCCCCGCCACCCGGCCCGTCAGCGCAAGCAGACAACGCCCACTCCTGTCCTGCCGCTTCCATGTGTTGTCGTCTGCGAACTGCCCCTGCTAGCTGCTGCATGCTAAACAACCACCACAGCTACCCTACCACACGACAATGCAACTTGTTGGTACTGGTACGTATATGCCTGCCTCTGCAGTCTGCTGTGTATAGATCGCTGCAAAGCAGATCGATCACTCTAGACAGTGATGTGTCCATCCAACAACACGGTACATATATGCACACAGTTAACCCTAATCCATGCATGATTATCTAGGCTAGCCTTGAAGAAATTAAAGTTAGTCGACCGATCATATGTTTAATTTAATTTACCGGATTAGCAAGCAAGCAAGCACACCGAACCTGATCTACTATAGGCTAAATGCGTTACTAGGTAGGGAGCCCCGCATATATAGGACAATTATTGGCGTTGTTTATTTTGGACAAATTACATGCAGAGAATAATTACTACTATTCGCAGAGATCACAGCAACTGCATGCAGCTGATTAGCCGAAATAGATCTAGAACAGTGTGAGGCTATCATTGGGCACATGAAGCTTAGTGCCTCTTTAACCCAAAAGAACCTCCCAGCAAGATCTGCGCAATTGTTCTCTGATCAGGCAATTAAAAATTGTTACCGTATTAGCTCCGTGTCTCGGCACTAGGAGGCACTCACATGCGAGATTTTTGAGGGTGCGAGATCCGAGGCGGACACACCGTACCCTAGCTATGCATGGTTACTCGGCTGTTAGGCTGAGTCCAATGTGGTTCTTCAAATCTCGTTCTCTATTACTATTCCAACTGCCTCTCTCTATCTACAGTGCAGCATTTATGTCAAACAATGCAAAACAGTGTTTTGGAAAACCCATTTAGAGAACCCCATTGGACTTAGCCTTATACTCTGTACTGAAGGATGAAGCAAATCCAGCCTTATCCAAGATCCCCTCCATATATATAAGGTTATTTATTTTTGTGTGTGCACTGTGCAGATCGAGAAGTAACGCGTAAATCGAACTCCATGATATGAGTGGGACCGGGGTGCATGTGAACGACACTGATTTGCGTGGCCTGGAGCAACGTGGCTGTGCATCGTCCTATATATATTGTGCAAACTAATCAAAGGCAGATTCTTTGGACGCAAATTAACAATCTCGTAGCTAAACACAACTAACTTTGGTTAGTACTCTTTGTTGAAAAATACATGTAATATAAAACATATAGTGAGATTAAATTTTTGTGAAACTACATTATATTTGATGAGCTCGCTGCTTATACCATTTGTGATATTCAGACTTACATATATATAAGCAATTGTACGTGTGACCAAAGTTTATAATGAACGATTGGCTTGAAAGAGCCAGAAAATTAATGCTCTGCTTATTTATGGCTAAGCTAGAGGGAGTATTATTGGAGTTTACACTCAATTTTATGCCTTTTGCGCCAGTTTCAGAGAGTAATAATGTCTAGCAGGAAAGTTGGGGCAAACATGAGGCTCAAAAGAAAATGGCACCACCTTCATACCGTCATGTTTCAAAAAAGTTGGCAGAGAGGATCTCTCTATTAGATTACTAAACTAGATATGCATAATTCATGGAAAAAGCTGCCTCAATAGTTAACCTGTGACATGACATTTGACACATGCCTGGAAAAGGCAGTTGTTTGAAGAAAAGGAGAGAGATAGAGAGATCAAGATAGAAGGATACGCTCACCGCATCAGGCAGCTGGTTTTTGTTATGGATGGAAAATCCAGCAATTCTATATTGAGCAGATATGCATATGGCTACTGCATCAGGCCGGCCACTGAGGCACTGCCATTAACTAACAAGCTAATAAGCCAAACGGCAAGGTGACAAGCCACAATAAGACCGCAACTTAACAATCTAGCTCTCTCTGCTTTATAGTGCATTGGTCAACTAACCAACCACTAAAGCCAATGCCTCTTGATAAAAAAACAATGTCTTCTCTCCACCTCTCAAAATAATAGGAGTAATTAGTAGTACTAGTAACCACTAAAGCGGGTTTTGAGTCCATAAAAAAGGCCATTTTTCGCACGAAATTAGTAAGCCACACGGCCGTACGAAGACTCGCCCCGCGCACTGCATGATTGGAAAACGACAGCGGCGACCTAAACCAGTAGCCATCGAGCTTAATAATCAGGTAAACAATCATTCCGTTCCATGGCCGGACGGACCACTAATTTTGTACCCATCCGTTTGCGATCCATCCATCTCTCCATTCATATGAAGTACTCCTACGTAGAGCAAACGGAACAGAAGACGGACACAGTCACTGCGCAGAGTGGACACTGGACAGCGCTGGAGCTAGCATTTGAGCCTGTGCCACTCAGCAGCCAGCAGCATGGCACGCATGGTCGCTGCAGCCGCCACGCCACTCATGCGTGCGCTGTCCTGTCCAATCAGGCGAACAACGGCGGCGGCACTAGCCTGCTGCCTGCCTGCCGTCTGCCGATCGTCTCGGGCGCCGATCCACCCCGGCCTGCCTGCCTGCCTGATCGCCATGGATTTCCGCGCCTGCTAGACTGGATAGATGGATCCGGCCGGCGCCGCGCGCGCTGGCAGCGCCAACGGTCTCGCCCCGGCCTTTTGCCTGCTGCTGCGCCGGTCGACCGGACGTCCGGACGGCCACGACACGCGACGCTACACGCCGCCGCGCGCCGCCCGGTCGGCCGCGAGCTTCTCGGCCCTCGGCCGCTCGTCCCGGCCCGCCGGCCGACACCGTGTGGTGTGCAGAAAAGTCCAGGAGGGTAGCAGGGCCGGGTACGAACGAAAAAGCGTCGCCCCGCGCGCCCAGAGGTCTGTGCTGGGGCCGCGGTGGCCGGCCGCCGTGGTACTCTGCCAGCAGAGATCGGCGGAAGGGAGCTGGTCACGCAGTCAGCCGGGCGCCCCCTGTGTCTGTGTGGCCCGGCCACTGCACGGCGATGCCTTGTCCCCGGCCCGCCCACGGCCAGCCGGCTGTCGTCGCACGGCCGCCGCGTAGCTAGCTTTCATCGACGGGCTACGGGCGGCACTGGCACATGGCTAGGCATATGCGTGCGTGGCCGTGGCGGCAGAGATAGCAGGCTAGTAGTTAGCTAGGGGTACTACGGCTCGGTGGTGGTCGGGCTGCGTACGTGGATGCCTTGGCAAATGCATGCATGACAAGGGAGAAGGGACGGACACACGTCGTGTTGGCACTGGCAGATAGTCTGCTTCGCCTCTCGTTGCCCGTTGGACGGTTGAGGTCCAACACATGGACGCTGGATCTGCCGTCCTTGCTTGGACAGCTCGAGTTTTCACCTGGAGGGCGAACTGTTTGGGTGCCGTGCGTTCCTACTCCTTTGAGTCTTTGACAGTTCAGACTTCGGAGTTCAGAACAAGAGTCAGTAAAATTGTGTACAAGTACAACCTTTTGCTGTAAGAAATTCGAAATCCTCGCGGTTCCTGCTTACTACTCCCCTAACGCTTCTCTGACAAGGTTTGAACCCAGACACCAAAATTTCATTGGTTGGTTCTGGGAAGGAGAACTAGGTCTCGGAGCTCCAAAAGGCAATCGCTCGTCCAAGGCTCCAAAGCGTATCTACTACCTAATAATATACGTTTTAACGAATAATAATAATAGCGACTGATGGGCCTCTCATGGGCCAAAACGGAATTTTGTAACAGGCCGAATACATAAATTCGCGTCTCTCGCTCTATCGGAGTTCTGTCTGCGTGGGCACGTTAGATTGGCCTTTAGCATCATCCCCCGTTGGAGCCCACATGGTAATGTTGGCCCAGCCCATTGATGCAAGTACGTGTTCCGCTGTTTTCTTTTCAGCTTCCTGCGCCAGTGGGCTCCCTCACACGACGAAGCTGCTGCATATAGTTTGGGCTTCGCTGACGCAAAGATATTGGGCCTAGTGCTAAACGATTAAACGGAACCCCATATCTTCTGTTTCACTGGGGTGGACCAAGCAGCCATAAGATAAGAGTGTGGCCCATGAGTTTATTCCCTCCAAATACGCATCCTCACATCTTTATTTTTTTTGAGAACCTGTTTGGATTCACCAGCCTTGGCCCTTCCACCTACCTCTATCATTTTCCTCAAAGCAAAATAGAAATGTTATCGTGGACAAAACCATCGATCGATCCACACAATTTTGTTATAGCTAGTGAATCGAGACACTTGAAGCCAATAGTTGGCTAGCTGGTACTAGGACCTATTTCACCACTGACGTGTTGTTACCGATAGCCGGTTACCAACTAAACAAAAATAATTAGATGATGATATGATCGGTTGTACTCCCTCCGTCCTAATTTATAGGTCGTTTGACAAAAACTTTGACCAACTCGTCTTATTTTTAAAAAAAAATGATGAAAAATTAAACAAATCTAAATCATAGTTAAATTATATTATATGTAAAAAATAAATCGCAATTAAAATAAATGATAATTATGAATTTTTTTGAATAAAACGAAAATGTCATCTTTGGTGGGAAAAAAGTCCAACAATCTATAAATTTCCTATAAATTAGGACAGAAGGAGTACTAATTTTGGAACACAACCCTAAATAGCTAGGCTATAATCCCACCACGATCAATGAATCGAGTGAACTATGAGTTAGCAGGTGGAATCGACGGCATATAAGTTGGTTAGGAGTTCTCGAGAGCTGACAAGGGCGTGTGTGCACGTGTGGGGGGTGCTCTAGTGGCATCTCTGGCGGTGGTCTTTGTCCTTCTACCTTGCGGTACATTTATTAGTGGCGTTGTGAAATTTTTCCGGTGGTGGCTCCAGTTTGAATCGTTACTTTATGTTTGTGTGCTCGGTGTATTTTTAGTTGTTTGTGGTTGGTGGTGTTTGTTGTTTATAGTTTTTTTTTTCTCTTTCTGGTTGTACTGTTTGAGTTTGGAGTTTAATTTTTCTTAAAAATTTTGGGTAGAACCTCTTATTCGCGACAAAGCTTTTGCCGTCTTTTCAAAGGAAAAACAGTCAGATTATTCACGCCGATCAGTGCCAGGGTTGTACCAGGGTTCAGTAGAGGAAAAACAGACCGGTGTTGCTTGAACATTTGAACTCTCCATATGCAGCAGCTCAGATCAGCTATCTCGGGACAATCCCCGCCGAACCCAATGCACGCGCGCACGTTCAACTCCCGCGCGCGGTCCGGCACACCCACCATCGATCCTCTTCTCCACGTAACGTCCGCGCGGGCGAGCAGTGAGGTCGGTTGGTGGTCGACCTGCCCGGCCGGCGCAGGGTCCGCTGCACAGCACAGCACCGCCGGGTTCGTCGGCCGCGGTGGGCGTGTCTGCCGCCGCAAGGACAGGCACGGCCTGCTGCCGCCTGCCTGCCGCGGGAGGCCGTGGGAGCGGCGCGGCTCCCAACCCGGGCGCGGCTGCCTGCCGTCAGCCCACAGCCCTGCATGCCGCGCGCGCGACGACGACGATTACCATATTTAGTTTTAATCCTGCTGGCTGGCTTGGCCGTTAAGCTATGTGGTGTGTCGACGCGACGACGTCAACCCAAATGGAGCGCGCCATTGGTCCGTTGATCAGACGGCGGCCCGGAGCACGCGCCCGCGGCAAACGTGAAGCTGGAACTAACCGGCAAGATCGACGCATGATGCAGCTAGTGGAGTACTACTCTAATATACAGTGCAGTGTACATATTATTCGATTGCGAAGTCAACCGCGGCGAGCTGCGTGGTTAAACTAATGGCCTCCGGTCCGGCCGCGAGGGAGATGGATGTGAATGCGTGATCCTCCGTCTCAAGTGTCTTGCCTCATTGCCTGCCCAAAAGGTTTCTTGTGATACTGTACTCTCCTGTGTACTGTCTGTCTCCGGCTGTTGGTCACGAACCATGATGCATGTGTTGACAATAGCTCTAGGTCAGGACGGGATCGGAAGCAGCGGCTCCACTACACCTCGTGAACAGCGCAGAGTGTCGGGGTCCTGTGACTGTGAGTTGAGTGGACGAATTTATATTCCCTGTTTCAGGTTATCGCCGTTCCCATTCCATACTCTACCACATAGTGTCGGCGTATATTGTTGCACGCACGCTGATCATACAGCCTAAGAGAGACAGAGAGGCAGAGCAGTACAACACGCGCGGCCCGGTACTATTTGCGGTGGAAACTAACGGCTACTACTGCCGCTCTGTTTTCATCTTTTTTATATTGTGTCAACCGAACAAACCAGTTGACTACTCAAATTTATTTGCAATTAGTACATATTATCATATTGTCAACGTTCTATATTTTTTAGAAACACAGTACAAACGCAGACGCTCACACACGCACGCACACTTACTCCTATGACCGTATGCACGCACACCCTATCCCTATGAGCACCTCCGAAAGACTGGATCGGCAGATCTTGAGATTGACGAAATCACCACGGGCGTCTCGTTGTCGACGGAAACGTCGCCTGATACTTAATGAACAAAACCGTTAAATCCCGAAAACAATTCGCTCCCAGCGGAAGTCAAACCCAAAACCTCAGGTGCCGCTCGAGATGCTGCAACCACCAGACTGCGTGCTTTTTGGCGTCAACGTTCTACTTTCTTCTTCTTTTCTTCTTCTTTTGTGTATGCAATAATCTATGCACGAAACCAGCGCGTGGGCAACGCACTGGCTGCTCCGATCTGCTAATCTGCTATAGGCCCGCCTGCAACAAACAGCTTGTAGGCTACCTCCAAAAATGATCTTAGCTGGGTCTTGCCGCCCAATCCGCCGTCTCTTTAGTTATCTGCTTATTGTATTATTTATAAAACCATAATTATCTCGACGTGATCTGCGCGCTTCAGATTTTTTTTTAATTCTCAATACTTCAAATACAAGATGTAGTATCTGAACCTCACACACAAATGCACACGCTTCGGGATTCATCGGGTCATGCACTCCACGAAAATTTTCGCCATAGGTACGACGGACATTTCAACATGAAGTTAGGCAGCGTTTGGATACCCCTAGATTCTATGCATTGGGTAACGTGTGCACTATCAAATACTATCCAGGTAATAAATAAATAAAGATAGATAATGCGGATACTCTCTGCGGTACGTTATCCCACGTATCAAATCCAGCTATGTTTGGACGGACGGCGGATACTATCAGACAAAATTCACTATCTGTACCCGAACCAAACACGGTTTAGCTATTCTATTGATGGGAGGGGCCGCTGAGGTCCAAATCTAAAATAGACCAAAGGCTTGGTGCGGCCTACACTATTTGAGTTGAAGATAAATCCTTTCTAATGGCTTTACTGAATAGACTCAAAGATCTACTACCGTCCATCGGTAAACTACCTGCAGTCGAGATCCATCATTTCGGCTTGTCAGAATCGCGTTGTGTACGGTTTGCGACGAGACTACAAATCTGCAGCAACACAACCAGAGCCCATCCCTGGTGGTACGCGACACGTCCGTGCTACTGCCGTGCATGCGTGCATGCAATTCCTGACAGAACAGTGTCATCGTCGTCGTAGCCATCGTCGTTTTCGTTCCTAGCTGGCCAGCAAGCCTTGTCCATGTCAAGGTCTCATCTATCCCTTCATTAGCTATACCTATCACTATCAGGTCAGCCATGATCGGGGTGTCGGACGATGGAGCCACATGGTCCACATGGTGGGAGCTTGGCTCGAGCGTCCTCGCGAGCTCTCTTGCACGCATTTACTCCGTTCTACAAGCCAAGCTAGGGCTCTGGTAACTGGCGATCACTCAATTAAGTGACACAATCATAATGTGTAATCGTAGGTTTATTTATGTGGGTGCAAAGTTTAGGTTGCCCACAAAATATAATCTTCTGTATTGCTTCGGAAACAAAAAGAAAAAAGCAACTAAAATCTGTTTTTTTACAAGATTTCTGACCGAAAACACATTCAAATTCAAAAAACAGAAACTGAATTTTCTGTTTGAATTTTCCAGCCGGAAAATGCTGCCTTTTGGTTAGAAAATGTTGTTTTCGATCAGAAACAACATTTTTCGAAAAAAATATTGCTTTTTGAATTTTGAACGAATTTTACACCTAGAATCCGTTCGCACGCCAGTTCAGAAATAGAAATTTTGACTCGATTCACTGGTTTCTGAGCGGAAAATTATTCCCTATGTGCGCATGGTGTGAGTGAGAGGTGGGCGGAAAATTATTTCCTATGTGCGCATGGTGTGAGTGAGAGGTGTGTACTGTACTACGGTGTAGTGTACATTGGCATGACTCTAGCAGATCGTCTATCCATTAACTATATTCAAACTCCACTCTATCTAATATCATTTTGGTACTATGAACGACTAAGTCTAGCGGATCGTCTATATTCAAACTCTACTCTGTCTACAGTATAGCTACAATACTGTTTTCGTGATAACCATATACATGATCTGGTGGACTTGATCTATAGTCCTATTGTTTGAACGAATGCTATAAACTGTACTCGAATGAGCACAAGAATGCGGCAGTGTTTGCACACGTCGCTGCCTGCAAGCTACTGCAACTGTGCACACGGGCCGCCCCTTGGATTCTCCATACACACCATGCACGCACACTTTTCTTATTACCATACCAACGACCAGCAGCTCAATTAGTGGAGTACTAACACTGTGATTATATTATTAACAACCAGTAGTAAGCATCGATCGCCTCCTATATAACCATCGCTTCAGCTTCTGTTCTCAACTTCTCACACTTTGTTTTAGCGAGTTCAGCTACCGGCCGGCCAGATTATAAACCTGCAGCATCTGCCAGTGTCCGCGTCGCCGCCGCCGCCGCCGCGATGATCACCGGGCGCGACATCTACGACGTCCTCGCGGCGATCGTGCCGCTGTACGTGGCCATGTTCCTGGCGTACGGGTCCGTGCGGTGGTGGGGCATCTTCACCCCGGACCAGTGCTCCGGCATCAACCGCTTCGTCGCCGTCTTCGCCGTGCCTCTGCTCTCCTTCCACTTCATCTCCAGCAACAACCCCTACGAGATGCAGTACCGCTTCCTGGCCGCCGACTCGCTGCAGAAGCTCGTCATCCTGGCGGCGCTCGCCGTGTGGCACAACGTGCTCTCCCGCTACCGCCGCGGCGCCGCGGCGGCGTCGCTGGACTGGACCATCACGCTCTTCTCGCTCTCCACGCTGCCCAACACGCTGGTGATGGGCATCCCGCTGCTCCGCGCCATGTACGGCGACTTCTCCGGCAACCTCATGGTCCAGATCGTGGTGCTCCAGAGCGTCATCTGGTACACGCTCATGCTCTTCCTCTTCGAGTACCGCGGCGCCAAGGCGCTCATCTCCGAGCAGTTCCCGCCCGACGTCGGCGCCAGCATCGCCTCCTTCAGGGTCGACTCCGACGTCGTCTCGCTCAACGGCCGCGAGGCGCTGCAGGCGGACGCCGAGGTCGGCAGCGACGGCCGCGTGCACGTCGTCATCCGCCGCTCCGCATCCGCCTCCACCACGGGCGGCCACGGCGCCGCGCGCTCCGGCGTGGGGTACGGCGGTGGCCGCCCCTACGGACCGTCGTCGGCGATGACGCCGCGCGCGTCCAACCTCACGGGCGTCGAGATCTACTCGCTGCAGACGTCGAGGGAGCCCACGCCACGCGGCTCCAGCTTCAACCAGTCCGACTTCTACGCCATGTTCAACGGCAGCAAGATGGCCAGCCCGTTGGCGCAGCCCGGCGTCGCCGGCGCACGCGCGCCGGGGCTCGACGAGCAGGTGGCCAACAAGTTCGCGTCTGGGAATAAGGGCGGCGACGCCACGGCGTACCCCGCGCCCAACCCCGGCATGATGCCACCGCCACGGTACGTCGTTCATTGATCTGTCGGAGTACTCCAAGTGCTAGAATGTTCCCGGCCATGTTTTAATCGTAATCTTGCTTTGTGAAATAAATGCATTACAGTCCAATGAGCAGTGTTGTGCATTTTATTTACTAAAAATACTGTACTAGCTGATTTGAATGGAGCGAGAATCATCCCTGAAATTTGTCTTGTATGTTAAACCTGGCATTTTAATTCATTTGGCAACACATACCACAGGAAGAAGGAACTCGGGGGTTCGAACTCCAACTCCAACAAGGAGCTGCACATGTTCGTGTGGAGCTCCAGCGCGTCGCCCGTGTCCGAAGCCAACCTCCGCAACGCCGTCAACCACGCCGCCTCCACCGACTTCGCCGGCGTGCCACCACCGCCAGCCATGCCAGTCGACGGCGCCACCCCAAAAGGTAGGTGACACGATCGACTAACATTCCTCCGTGCAAAGACCTGTACATGCGGTGATCGATCGTATCATATCCCACACTAATTGAAGAAGGTTAGCACTGATCGATCTCGATTCTGTCCCTGCGTGTCATGGATGCATCCACTTCAGGCGTGAGTGGCACTGTCACGCCGGCGAAGAAGCCGGACCCCGCGGCCACCGGCGACCTGGAGATCGAGGACGGCCTGAAGAGCCCCGCCACGGGCCTGGCCGCCAAGTTCCCCGTGTCGGGCTCGCCGTACGTGGCGCCGCGCAAGAAGGGCGCCGACGCGCCGGGGCTGGAGGAGGCCGCGCACCCGATGCCGCCGGCGAGCGTGATGACGCGCCTCATCCTCATCATGGTGTGGAGGAAGCTCATCAGGAACCCCAACACCTACTCCAGCCTCATCGGCCTCGTCTGGTCCCTCGTCTCGTTCAGGTACCTACGCTGCTGCAAGCCTTCAAACACTTGCTCATACGCCCTGACCTACCATATCCATATATTCATGCACATGAGTAGTTCTTTCTTGTGGCAAACACTTCAATTCCAAATAAACGAAGCAAGTCCAGTTATTATTCCAGCAAGATTCAGTGAATCTGAACGGAGCCATGTCGATTGACTAGGTCCAAAATCCAGATTAAATCTAGATTGCCATGCCGTTCATTACTAGGTTGCTTGGAACTCTAGGATTAGCATTTGCATGTGAGAGCACATGATAGATACGTCCGTCTCGGATCTGGCACATGCAGGGATGCACTCAGATGCAGGTCTTATACTCTTATGTGTGATGCTTGGAGCTTTGCAGCAGACCAAATCAACCAAATCAGCTGCGAATGCCGTGTTTGTCTCCATCCATCCGGACGGCGCAGACATGGTCGACGAGCTCATCCATCACCTATATGACTAAAATGCACGATGCGTCGTGTCTTGGAAGAGTACAATTATATGCACGGCATCCTCTACTATTTTACTGCACGGGTTGCATGGCGAGGGACACCTAGAGGGGAGCTGAAAAGAGCAGGCATTTCTAGGGGAGAGGGGGGCACATGCTATATACATACTAGCTATACTATAATACTACGTTGATTCTGTTACCATGCTGCATGTATGTGCTGGTAATTTGAGATGGATAGATTAACACATTTTGTTTTTGAAATTTCAGGTGGAACATCCAGATGCCCTCTATTATAAAAGGATCGATATCGATCTTATCTGATGCAGGGCTAGGCATGGCTATGTTCAGCTTAGGTACACCATGAGCAATTTGATATTTATTGGTCATGAAAACTGATAGGTTGTTCTTTACCTGGAACGAGAAATTCTGACGGTGCAACATGTGATGTAGGTCTGTTCATGGCTCTGCAACCAAAGATCATCTCTTGTGGTAAGAGGGTGGCGACGTTCGCCATGGCAGTGAGGTTTTTGACTGGTCCGGCGGTGATCGCGGCTACCTCCATCGCCATTGGGCTCCGGGGAGTGCTCCTGCACGTTGCCATCGTTCAGGTTGGCATCAACACCATATATACAATGTTCTGTTTTTTTTTTTCCCTTCAGACCTTTCTTTGCGGAAAAAAAGTGACAATGATTGTAAAAACTGAAACGTGTCATTGATCAACAGGCTGCACTTCCACAAGGCATTGTTCCCTTTGTGTTTGCCAAGGAGTACAACTGCCATCCTCAAATACTTAGCACAGCGTAAGCAAATCTATGCTCAAAGAATGCAAGATATACATCTCATTTGTAGCTCTTGTCTATACTCACTGCAGAACAGCAGAAGGCTAACATCTTATATGCTTGCATTGTGAATTTTTCAGGGTTATTTTTGGGATGCTGATTGCACTTCCAATCACGATACTCTACTATGTTCTTCTTGGAATTTAGATTTCTGGGTAGGGAGAAGTAGGATTATAGGAATTTAGTGATGAATGCATTAGCAGAGTGAAACAAATTGGAAATCTTGAAGGCCTGAAGATCATGAGAGCAGAGAAATAGACGAAACTAAGTAGGACCCCTAGAGAGAAATGCAAAGGAGAAAAAATATATCCTTGATTTTTTTTAAATATTTTTGTTACTGTTTTAGATTGAAAGTAAAGGTTAGGGCTTTGAGTATGAAGGATTGAACCGTTAATTGGGCAACTTGGTACTAAAGATTCCCACCAGTTGATTCCTTTGTCCAGAGACACATGATCTGCAAATTTCTGCCTGATCTCACAGACAAATTGGGATAAAGTAATTGGAGTGGTTCCCAAATTGCATGGCAAGATCGTCAGACCAATCCAGCCAAACGGCTTGGGGAAGAGAGCTGGAGCCTGGAGCTTGCTTCCATTCAGTCCCTGCCTGCGTGCACAGATCTTTTCAGATACTAGCAGTAACTCTGGACGCTAAACTCTGAATCTGTATCTGCCATGGATTATGCTTAATTAGCAAGCTAGTATCTAGTTACTACTATACAGCATTGCTATTTTATTGTAGTGTAAAGGCGTTATACAGCATGCATTGAAGAGTCCAAAGCGATGCAGGCACGCACGCACTGGCTCCTAGGGATTCAGCAGTGGACCACATGAGGAAGCATCTTCTTGTGATTGTTAATCTTCTTTGCCTAATCCAACTAGTGGTGGTTTAACTGTGAGAGGGTCAAATGTCAGCTAGCAGATGGTCTGCTCCCACGCATGTGAAACCTCTGTTTTGTTTTTGCTACTGCCTGCTAGTGGTCTGTCCTTTGTTGCGTGGAGCATGCATGCATGATATATGGTCTAGATCAACCAAGTTCAGAACTTATTCTAATGAGCAACCGCATACTCCGCATCTTTGTTTGTTTCAAAAAAAAAAAAGATAACTTTCATCACTAGTCTTCAGCCTGGTTATTCTAACCGTGATCGTTGCCTCATGACGGCCGCCTTTAGAGCCTGGACCATTGGTGATGCCTGTTTGTCAAAAGTTGATGCTTAATCTGAACTGTCTGATGTGAAAAAAGAGCACATCGTGAATTGTGTCGACAGCAACTGAAGCCGAGCATGCCGAACTCAACAGTGGTACAGGGTACGAGCAGTCGAGCAATAGTGTTGCAGCCTGGACTCCAAATGTCAACAGAAGTTAATCAATTGTGTAGGAGGCCGCCAGGCCAGTCAATGGAATCTAATCGAAGGAAGCAATGGCAATAATCAAGCACTTACACCAGCTCAGGCTGTCTGGAAGATGATAATTGATGGCACTAGTATATACTGGCATACTGCTAGCTGCGCCGGTGAGTCAAGCACTCCACACCAGTCTCGGGAATCTCAAGAAAGATATGCCTCGTCTCAGAAATCTTTTGAGCTAGCTGGTGTAGCCTGAACAGCAAGCTTCTGTGTACTGAACTTCCCCACACACACCCCATGCGTATATATGCAACGGACACTCTCCTGGCTGGCTGGCTGGTTTCCTTCAGCGGGTAGATAATGAAGCGTTGACAAGGAAAGATTTGTCTAGATTCACCATATACCAAAAACAACACTAGCTTGATACTAGTACTAAATACTGTAATTGTGTAGGTTTGAAATCAATCCCCTGTTTCCATAGATATTAGTAGAAGGAGTAACAGTACTGGTTCCTGGTCCTGACGAAAATGCTCCATCTCCGCAACAACATGATTACTACTTTCCCACTGCGCTGCAGGCTACTAGCAGTTGAGCCAAGGAGAAACATGCTGGGCGACGAGATCCGGCGTCCCGATTCTTATATGGGCCGTGTTTAGTCGGCGTGGGCAATACAGACGACGAGCGGGCCGGCCTGTCCTGCGGGTGGGCTGATCCGACTGGGCGGGCCTTTGAGCCGGGGACGCCTTCGAGGGGCCCACCGCGGGACGCACCAACAACACGTATGCTAAATTCGCTGTAACTGCAAACCGATCGATGGCGACGGCGGTGGCGCCGCCGTGCAAAGCGAAAGGCGAACGCACTGCGAAGTCACACGCCGGAGGGCGCGCGTCGTTTTCGACCGCCTGCGCCTGCGGTACCGAACGACGACCGGCCGGCGACATAAACCTGGAGACACTGCTGGAGGCCTTGATTGGCCTTACTCCCGGGAGGACGACGATGACGGCGACGTCCGTACGCCGTCGTTTGCGCAGAGAGGCCGGCCGGGATCGGAGCCCACGCAGGTCCCGGGAGGGCTAGCTAGCTAATCTGCCATTGCACGCGAAGGTGGATCAGCAGGTCTCTCGATCTTTCGTCAGAGAGCTACCTGCCGCGTGATTGATCGCGCGGCGCGCAACGTGAAGGACGGACGACGGAGGGCCCTGTGTGGCCGCGTACGTGAACTCGAACTGAAGCCGCAAAATTGTTTCTCTTGTTTGTTCTGAACAAACGATCATCCATCGGCAAAGATATGAGGCTAAATAAGTTGCCAATGAGAAGTTCAACAGCCAGGTTCTTACCAAAAAACCAGTAGTGGACCAGCTAAACCATGAAACAAACCACCGGCCGGCCGGCCTCTCGTGCCCTTCTTGGTGGATCGAATCTCGTAGCTAGCTAGCTAGCTAGCTAGAGTCTCTAGTCGTCGTGTAGAATGGCGGGGTAGGTGACGAGGCGTCGGGCGCAGGCGGTGCAGGCGAACCTGCGCTTGGTCTTGCGGCAGAGCGGGAGGCAGCAGAGCGCCCACTTGGCCTCCACGTCCGTGGCCGCCACCCCGCCGCCGCAGTAGGGGCAGCTCCCGGGCGCCTTCTGCACGCCCAGCACCTTCTCCTCCTTCCCGCACAGCACCAGCGTCGCCGCCGCCGCGCCGGACCCGGACGACGACGACGCAACCGCCCGCCTCGCCATCGTACGTCTTCAATCCTCGATCCCCTCACTGTGCTGCTGGAGAAGCCGCAGTGGGGTGGGGCACGCGCCAATCTAGCTATAGCCGCCGTCGGCGGCGCTCTGCCGTGCGTGGTGCTCAGGTCTATGGGGCGGCTCGCTCGCTGTGCGGTGGCCTGTGGATATCTTCACGGGTGCTGTGCCTGCCGGTGGGGCTAGCTCGCTCGCGCGTTAACTCCGGTGGGGGCTGCCTGCCGTGCCGTTCTCCCCGCAATCAATGCTCCCCTGCCATTGTTTGCGCCTTTGCGGTTGGTGGTGCGGTTGCCGCGGCGGTGGTGGTGGCGTCAGGCGTGCCGCGCGTACGGCGGCGCGCGCGAGATTTATCGTATCGGCCAGTGCGGCTGCCGTCATCCCGGACCGGACGCGAGGGTGAAGGTGAAGCGACGCATCGAACGCACGCTGCCTGCGGCCTCGATCGAGTGCGGTTTGACGTCGTGAGAGGGGCAGATGCCATTGCATGGCCGGCCGGTTCTTTGGCGTGGACGACGGGGCCGGCCGGCCGCCGGCAAGAGGAAGAGTGCTGCCTCCGCGCCGGGCCGCCGGCCGGACCTCTGCTTGGGCTTATTTGGCGACTCACGTGTGCTGCCTGGTGCAAGCAATGAGAGATACGGCTGTGGCCAGCGAGCGAGCAGTAGTGTCCCTGTCCCTGCATGACCCACGTAGTACTAGCACGTCCTTAAGCTTCGTGCGCACAGTATTGGTGCCCGCCGGCCGGTTGCGCGCATGATGATGTGCGTACGTCCAAGTTCCCAACCTGATCATGGCCGCCGCGCGCGTGTGTCCCACACCCCTTGTCCGTACGAGTGCTAGCCTACAGCAACCGCGCTCATTTTTGCTTCGACTCATGACTACTCTTTTGTCGGTGCATCCAACAACCACAATAATGGTTTAGGGCAAAACTAGTTTTAGTGGTTTGGTTTTTACTTTGGACGATCAATTTGGTCTCGTGGGATATGGGCCGCGAAATGGCGATGGAGTGGCTTGGTTCAGGCCGACCGACGAAATGGCCTGGCTCGGCTTAGTTACGGCCTCAACGTTTTGCTTTGTGGATGGTTGGCCATCACAGCTTTACACCGCGGGTTCAACTAGAGTTCCACTGCCTCTCCGTCAACTGTCGCCCCGAGCTCCCATCGCCACCGCCCCGAGGTCGCCGGCACACCTCGCCTCCACCGCCTCCCATCAGTCCCAACCACCGCCTCTTCACATCGATTCACCGCCACCACCTCGCCTCTTCAATGCAAATCCTCCACACGCCCTTCATGAGCTGGTCAGGCCACTACTCCATAGGCCTGCAAGAGCTAGCTCATCTGTGCCAGCTCCTTCCTGATGGTCGTCTGCTCCTACCGCATACGCTACCCGTTGCACCTCCTCTAACAATGCATCCCGCTCTTATAGATACCTTGAAGCCGCTGTGTCGCTACCGGATGAGTAGGACGAGGAAGTAGCGATGCATGCCTCAACGCTCGATGTACTTCTTGTGAATGAAAAGTGAACATAAGCGGGCGAGTCGCGAGTGGACTTCATACGGTGGGAGCAGAAGTGGGTTGGGGTGGGTGTATTCACGTGCATCAATGAAATCGCGAGTGGACTTCATATTGTGAGAGTAGAAGTGGGTTGGGGTGGGTGTATTCACATGTATCAATGAAATTGTTTGGTCCGGTAAGACTAAATCCAGCAGATCGTATATATGGTCATTTATAGTATAAAAAATTACACTATATATAGAATTGAATTTAAATATGAATATATATGATAGGGTAGACGCTGGACTCAGCCTAATGGTGGGGTTCTCAGCCCATTACCACGTTGGCGGCCGTGCGCGCATGCTGCTGATGAGACATACGACTGCCGCGCATGGAGTTTGTACTTTGTAGCAACAACCCCCCAAAAAAGGTGAAACCTGTAGTTCAAAAGTTTTATGATCATGCATGCATGGTAGCTTTATATGGAGAGGCCGATCTAAATAAATAGTTCACTGGTGGTGTTCATTACCAATTACAAATAACAAAATAAGAGACATTTTAAACTCCATACATGATACATCCGCATTTCTAAAATCTCACATACCGGTTTCCAACCTGCAAGGTTCCTCCTCTGCTATAGCTCAAATCTCATAATGCATTCCGATCTGCAAGGTTTTGCTAGGAGCAATCTTCAGGCTGGAAACGTTGGACCTGAAGTTCTTCTGCAGGAACCTGTAGAGGTTGTTGATTACAAAGCGCTTGAAGCAGTTGCCGTGGCCAGCGCCCATCTTCAGAATAACCCTTCCAAACACAAAGCTCGACCCGTTCGCCAAGGCCGAGTCCATCACCGCGATCTCATCATCACTCTGAGCTATTTCCTTGAGGGATGCAATGACCGATACAACGTACTCATCATCCTCCATGCTCTGGGTGTCCATGTAGCCGTACTGGACTATGCACCTGTAGACGCCGAAGGGCTCCAGCCTGTCGAAGAGGAAGCGCTCTTCCGGGAGCACGGACGTCACGGGGAGATGCCTGACAGTGACGAAGACCAGCAGCTCGCGGAGGCAGCCCATGTGCTGGACGTAGTGGCGCACGATCGGAGGCACGCCGTTCATCAGGTCCGTGCAGAAGATGCAGATCCCGGGCACTCTGTTGCTCGTAGCTACTGTTCTGATGAACTCCTGCTTGTCCATCAAGTTCCTCTCCTCGTACTCGCTCTTCTTGCTTCGCCCGTAGGTCCACGAAAGTGTGATTATGAGGAAGAATGCGGTTATGGCAAATGGAACCCAGCCACCTTGTGCGATCTTGTATAGAAGTGATATTGTGAGGAGGCCTTCGAGGACTGTGTAGACGATATAAAATGACCCAGCTAGTACAGTATGAATTTGCCATATTATGACCATGACTACAGTGATCAAATGTGTTGTGATAAGCATGACCCATATCACTGCAACACCTGCAGACGAAAAGGAGAAAAAATTCCAATCAGATAGCATCTTACAAATTTCCAATCTTGATGATATATTGTAAAATGTATTATGTACTACATTTTTAAGAAGCATGTACGTGCTAGATTGCTTACCATAGGCTTGTCCAATCTCTGGCCCACCCTTAAAACCAACGGTAATCAAGATACAGGCAATCATCAGGAAGTAGTTGATCTCTGGAGAGTATACCTGGCCTTCATATTTTTCTGAGGTATGCTTCATGGTAACTCTAGGAAAACAACCCAAAGCAATTGATTGTCTGATGATGGAGAAACTGGCAGAGATCAATGCTTGGCTTGCAACAATTGCAGCCAAAGTAGCCACAATAAACATGGGCCAAAACAGTGGCTCTGGTATGCTGCTATAAAATGTTGTGCTGAGCTTAGATGGGTTCTTCACCAAAAATGCGGCCTGGCCAGCATATGCAAGGATCAATGACGGATAAACTAGGCATGAGTACGCCATCTGCAAGGGCAAAGGAAATGTCATAACTAAATCTTTCTTATGTATAATAGGAAATGACCATGCCAATTAATTAATTACCTGGATTGACTTCTTGTTGAAATGACCCAAGTCAGCAAACATAGCTTCAGCACCTGATGATCACGGCCACAGTTATTTAGTTGGAGTTGTGAGGTGATTTATGAATGGTTATTACTAGATTAAAAAATAATAAAATAGTGCATGTTTCTTGTAGTTTCTCACATGAAGAATATCATTGTATAATTATATTACATGTTTCTTGTTGGGGAAAAAAGATATTGTAGTCAGGTTACATTTCTAACCTGTTATGCACAGAACAACTGTTCCAAATTGCTCCCAGCCAGCCCTTTTGTTCCTCGCGAAGAAAATATATATGTAATGTGGTGATATGGCTTTCAGCACTGGTGGATAATACTTGATTATATTGTACAGTCCAATGGATGCAATTAACGCGAACCACACCAGCATTATGGGGGAAAAGGTGAAGCTGACTTTGCTTGTGCCATATTGTTGGTAAATGAAAAGGCAGACCAGGATAATCACACATAGGAGGACGACATGGCCTGAAATAAGAAATGAAAATGTTGCTCATTATTTTTTCCTTGCAAAATAAAAGAGGCCTGGCCAAAATATCGTGATCAGAAATGATGGTGGCACAAAGAACAGTTTAAACTATAACCAATGTTACCTTGTGTAATGCTAGAAGATCTTGACTGAATTCCTTGTACAGCTGACAGAACTGGATAAATTTAAAAGAACAGCGTCAGGAAATCAAAAGGTGAATTGAACCTTATCCCTTTAATTTGAACTATGTGCTATACTGCTAGCATTGCAAACTAAAGGGAAATGTTTTTTTTTTATGATTCTTAGTGAAATCTGTAACATGTATACTATTTTCACGTTGTTGTAGTACTTCGTTCCATTTAGCAATTCGAGCGTCAGCTGATTCTATTAGATCAGGTGATGGTTGCTTTAAAAAGGCTGTTCTAGGATTCTAAGGTAAACATTTGCTGTATTTTTCTTAAAATAGAAACAGTGTTCTATTTCCAATTCTTAAAGGAAAAAATTCAAAAACCAATCCTGTAAAACATGTACCTGAGATGGATGGAGTGAGGGCACCATCACCCATCACCATGCAAGTCCCAACCAGCACAAGGTAGGTGATGACTGCCTGTGCAATAGGGCTCCCTTCCAAGAACTTGAGCATCCTAGGTTGCAGGCTGCTCTTTTTGCTGTGGAACTTGAGGTTGGCATCTGATGCCAACCGTGTGACCGGCATCGGCATCGTCTTCCCGTTGAAATTGACGTGCTGACGCAACAGCGAGTACAGGGCAAAGGTACCACCTACACATACAGATATAGTGTGTAAGTTTTTTTTTTTAAAAAAAAAAGGTGCCTGCAAGTTCTTTCTTTTTTTGCGAAAAACGACAAGAGCGTTGTTGCCAAAAAAATATCTGAAAGAAAAAAGAATTTGCCAATTTAAGGTAATCGAAGCATGAAAATCGAACAACTGCATGGTTCGTTGGTGGGAAACCAACAACAAATCGACATCTAGAAGAGTGCCCTGGATGTCTGAAACCAATACACTACACGGTTCATTTGTGGAAAACCAGACTGGTACGGCCATTTATATATTTACGCTGGCTAATCTGAAAACCATGTAGAGCGGAAAACCGCACACATAGTCAGTTAGATTTTGCCGCATGTTAAGCGGAACAGTTATACTGACTAGATCTCGATCTAGGCTAGATACAAATTCTCGATGATTATTAGAAGAGAAATAATAAAACAAAGACGGTACGAGTAACAAATAAAAAAATAAACAAATTAAAAGCAAATGTATGTATAGGCGCAAGCGCAAACACACGTACCTTCTCCATGGTCATCTGCATGGAGCACGATCAGGACGTACTTGACGAGGCTGACGAGGGTGAGCGTCCAGAGGATGAGGCTGAGGATGCCGAGCACGTCGTCCCGGCCGGGGTCCGGCAAGGTGAAGGACGAGAACGTGTACAGCGGCGACGTCCCGATGTCGCCGTACACCACGCCCAGCGACTGGTACGCCAGCAGCGCCACCTGCCACCGCGTAAACTCCTGCAGAGAGAGATCATGCGACAGCGACACGGCGGCGGACGCGCGCCATTGTTATCAGCAAACGGCGGCGCATGCATGCATCTCCCGACTGGTGGTCCGAAATGGCAGATCGCGTGGATCCCGCGTCGTTCGTGGGCACGGCGCGTGCACGTACCAGAGGGCTGCGGTGCCTCGTCTTGTAGGACTCGCTGAAGGTGCGGCGGGTGAGGCCGGCGCCCATCTTGCGAGCGCCGCCGTGGACGACGTCCGCGTCAACATCCTCCTCGATCTGACTCGCCGAGCTCCTCTCGTCCACGGCCGCGACGGCGGCGGCGTTCACCTGGAGGATCACGTCGTCCGGCGGTGCCGCGCGGCGCTCCATCTCAATCGTCTAGCAGCAGTACCGGCCGGCGAACCTAATAATGCTCGACGCCAACAGAAAATGAGTACAGTATCAGGCGGCGATTCCATGAATCTAGGACGAATAAAAACAACACCTTTGACTAGAGCCGCCGGCGGACGAGGAGCGCCTTGGCTTGGAGCTCCGCCTGAGAGGAGAGGATTAGTGCTGCGCCCTCGCAATATACTCCATATATAGTACTAGGTAGCTAGTTAGGGTTGGGCTGGCTAACAGAAATGTGCGGTGCAATCGATGCGGTTTGTTTTCGCGTCGCTCGCTCGGTTATTGGCATGGCGCTGTGACGCGCTCCTGAATTACACAAAGCGAACCGCCGCAACAACTGGTCTTTGCATGTACAATGGGGTGTTTATAGAAAGTGCTTAGCAATAAAAACCGATTTATTTTCTAGCACCAGGTGTTTAGAAGGTGTATGAGGTGCTTACTTAAGCATTGGTGCTTAATGGGTGCTAATGAGGTAGTTGGACATATATAAGCACCTCCCTTGCATTGTAGCAATTAGCTTTTTAGGTGGTGCTTAGCATTTCTCTCTCTTTAAGTATCTCTGTAAGCAGTGATGCATTGTACATGTCCTTAGGGTATTGTTAGTGTTAGGATTTGGGGAAATGGAGAAAAAATTAGTTTATTTTTCCCTCCATTTCCAAATCTTTTAGAGAAATGGGGTTGCCAAACTAGTCTTAACGTAATAATATGCAGCTTTCTTAAAGTATGGTTAAAATAATAATGTACCCAGCTAAAGGATGTCCACTATTATTGCTATGTCATGAAAAGCTACTAACAATATCCGATCCGCCTGGAAAAAGCTATAGCTCCAAAATTGTGTGGAGATGGTGCTAGGGATGTATAAAGAACATTTATATGAACTCTTTTTGGACCTTCTTTAGACCAAATGAAAATGGAAAACGAAGAAATTTTGAAGGATTTAAATCTTACCAAAAGTTTTTTCTATGCGTCACCGAAGGATTAAATTCCAATCAATCTTATACAAATACTATTAAATGGCTCATTGCATGTGACCTTGGAGAAATTATAACTTGAGTTCAACGTCTTTTTTCTAATTCTTATATTTTTTTCTATGCTGCATACAAACTCTCTGTTAAGAACCTTTTTTTTTCTTTTTTAATTCCCATAGGATTATGCTACGCAACTCTATACCTATGTTTTCCCATTTCTATATTTTAAAAAAACATGTGTTTCAAAAAGAGCCTTATTTATGTTTAGATTGAATAAACATAAATCAACTTAATTTACTCTACAAACTGCAACATCACGCTGAAATTGTAATATGAACTTGTTGCATAAATATCATCTAGTGACTTGTATACTATCATTGTGGTCATTCATCGATCAACACAACATAATATGAACGGCAACGTGGTGGGCACTGCCTCTGGTGGGCCCTGATTGGGCCAACATAGGCTTCTCATATAGGGCTTTGTGCTTGTATTTAAATATGGACAGTACTATCTATTACATGGCAAAACCGTGGGCTAGCCTAGCTAAAAATCAATGAATATCCGACACACTATAGGTTTGTTTAGTTGGAAAGACGGAAAATTTGCTTGGCCAGTCAACACACGCCAAATTTGTTTGAATATCCCAACACATGTAACCAAAATCCACGCCAAGCATTGTTGCCTGGCTTAGGCAGCTTTTCTAGAGTGTGAATCAAACAAGCCCATGCCAAATGGTTTGTTCATCGAGTCTGAGATGACGATGCTCTTACAAACAAGGTCAAATCGAGTCTGATCCTACTAGGCTCTGGCATCAAGTTCCTTTTGAGCAGCTAAGATCGTCGTCATGTCGCATAATTGTCGATCGACAAGCTCAATGAATGGGAGGAGTGTAGCATGATGTCCCTAGCGCACTAAGATGACATGGTGTCCAACGATGTTAAGGATTGCAATGTTGCTCACACATCTAACCTTGGTGTTGTTGTCCATGGTAGTACAAGGTGTGGATCCACGTCAACTTCGAGTGCAGACAAGGAAACGACGCTAGTGCCGTCATGTATCTAGGGCAGACCACCATGGTCAATCTACTTGGATGATGGTGAAGGGAACGCATCATTGCCATGTACATGTCTATGTGCACCCATGCTTTTCCACATTAGTTGCAGCACCAAGTGGCTCGAGCCGCATTCACGCGTCTGGCTATATGCTTCTACGTAAGAACATACTTTGAAAAGCATATTAATGGATTGTTTGGTTACTAGCACGGAACAATACATATATAAATAGTGGTCTCTTCATTTTTTGGACTTCCATATGATGCGAATATAAATCTATGTATTAGGATTTGTTCCTATATTTGCCTTTAAATAGACAAGCCAAGATCTAACATAACGTATTTAATTAATAAGATATAAGCATGTTGATGCTTAACTAATCCTGAGCACTGACATATAGTGTTGAAAATAGAAGGAATGGCATACTACCTAACTACATGTAAGCAAAATGTATCTTAACTCGATGACTTGAACCAAGAGCGGATCTAGCGCGGGGCGCAGGAGAGCGGAGCACCCCTACCTTAAACGGACAACAGAGTCTCTTGAAACCCAAACATTATTTTTATTAAGAGGTTATAACAAGGACGCTATGAACTTGCACACACCACACGCACATAGACGTGCGCGTTCTTTACACAATCGGAAGAGATTGAGAAACATATACCTTAGTTTTGTATAGGAAACGGACAGTACCATTCTGTATACTTTATATTTTATACCTTAGGCACGACCTGGCAAAAACCCAAGTGAGACACGGGGTGTCGATCCAGAGGGTCAAACCCGCGCATCAGCGAGCGCAACCAACTGCTCAGTCCTCAACAAGCACCGCCTCAGAAGCCCGAAGTTGCTCCAAGTAGACCTAAGCAAATGTCGGGTCGGGTCAGGTTTGAGTCGGGTTAAGGTCGGATCGCAGGTCGTATAGGACGACCTGTGCCCGACCCGTGTCTATCACTGGGTCAGGTCGGATTGGCCCGTGCACCCTCCGCGGACGCATCGGGTCGGGTTTTTCCGGGTTGGGTCGGGTTTTGGATCAAAAATCACGATCTGCACCTGGATCACTCGATCCGACCAATCCGACCTAATCCGTTCGAAAAACACCCGATCCGACCCGAGCAATGTGATGGGTGGGTGCGGACCGTATTTTTTTTAACCCGCAACAATCGACGGACCGGGCGTTTTTCGAACGGATTAGGTCGGATTGGTCGGGTCGAGTGATCCAGGTGCAGTCCAAGGGCCGCCGCTGCATGGCATGGTCCACCGTACCGTAAGGCCCAACGGCTACCACTCGCACGGACGGACGCACACGCACCAAACCCAAACGGCAAACGCGTCGGTGCACGGCGCCGCGCCGCGACCACGTGGGCCCCGCGTCCGGACTCAACGGTCGGATCTCTCGTCCCCACCACCCACCGCCCGCTCCGCTCCGTTTCAGACAGGAGCAGTTGGCTCTCATCAAAGCTCTCCCCTCCCCTGCCGCCGCCCGCCCGCCCCTCCATTTCATCCTCCCCAAATCCTCCTCCTCCCCATCCCCGCCTAGGTTTGGCGGCGTCCTCACCCCCGTCCGAGCACCCTCTACCCAGCCCGGCGGCAGCGGCGGTGGCCGGCCACCCCTTCTCGTCGCCCTGAGAAGCTTCCCAACCGCCGCCCGCGGTCTCAATCGACTGCTCGGCCTCTCCCCTGCAGCCCGAGGGCCGAGGTAAGACACCTGCTCTCGCGCTCTTCCGATCGATCGTCGCCCGCGTACTGCGTTACCGCCTGCTGCGTCGGTCTCGTCCGCGTACCGCCGGATGGCGTAGGCTGTAGGCAGAGGCGCGGGGCGGCGAATGGCCCTCCTCCGCCCGGGTGCGAGTGGGTGGGTAGTCGATTTCTCATGCTTCGGTTAGAGAGAGAGGATGTAAGCCGGTTTCAGATCCACGCGCACCGGTCTTTCAGTACTGCAAGCGAGTGCTGGTTGTTCGATCGATCGTCTCGCCTCGCATTTCCAAGAACCCAATTTCTAGGAGAAGCATTTCTCGATTTTTGAGGGTCCCGTGGCTAGCGCGCCGCGAGCCTAAATGGCCAGGCAGGGGTCTGTGTGGCACAGGCCAGTGCACGTGCCCACTCGCTCTTGTGGTTGTAATAACTAATAATGTGGGAATGAGGGAGCGGTGCTTTCGGGTGTTCTGGCCAGCGCTTCGCCTTGTTATGGCCATGATATTATTTACACAGTTACCTTTGCGGAAGTGCTTCCATTACCTCAACTATGCGGTAGCATGGGACTGGCAATGTACTATATCTAGAGCCAATTTTCCGGTTACACGCCGAAATCCTTGCTGAAATGCTTTGTTGTGGTAATTTATTGAAGATGTGGATTCATGGCAGTAATAGCTGCTTGCGGGCAATAATGAATGCACCTTTTCAGTACTTAGCAGCATTGATTACTCATGGCACTTGTGTGCGTTTGGCATTGATGTGTCCACACATTTGCTGTACAAAGGGAGGGTCGTTATTTTGCAGGACTTTCTTCCGGGGTCTTTGGATATTACCTTGAGGTATCCAACACCCTGGAGAATATAAATTGGGCTCGTGTAGAAGGAATTTTTAATTACATAGGTTCCGTACTTACGTAAGTGTTATACCAGAAATGCTAATATACAATATATTGCTTTCCCTATGTTACAGTGCCACAGAGTTGCAACTTGAAGGCATTGCTCTGTTTGCAAAGTCATAAGGCTTTGTGTCCCGAAAGGGTGCACAACAACATTTCTACGTGAAGCTAATAATAAGGCAGGTTCGAACTTCGAAGCTATCTGCTATTGTTGTTTCTATGGTGAGCACCCCGAATTCTCAAATTTTCTCGATTTTCATCACTGCCAACTCAGTGGTGCTATATCCCATGATTCTAATGTCATGTTTATGACACTGAAGGCAACCAACGAGAACCTTCCGCCAAATGTTATCAGGCAATTGGCTAAAGAACTAAAGAATCTTGATGAGTCACCTCCAGAAGGGATTAATGTGATTGTCAATGATGACGACTTCTCTACTATTTTTGCTGATATTGAAGGCCCTGGTAACATTCTCTAAAGATACTTTGCTTTTACCCCTGCCAGTATTCTGGGCCTTGCTCTACTAAACTTTTTTTGAAACTTTTGCTCTACTAAACTTACGTGTGCCTATGGAAATATGCTGAGTTGTTGACCATGAGCTGTACCTACTTTGTGTATGATATTCTGTCATTCTCTTACTTTCTTATTTCTAAAGCATCGTTTGTGCATATATGAACCTAAAGTGTTAATAGTTTCCTTTTTCTATCTCACCGCTCTCTAATTTTACGTCTAAAAATTTGAAATGTACATGGTACAGCTGGAACTCCATATGAGAATGGAGTATTCAGGATGAAGCTATTACTGTCACATGACTTCCCTCGATGTCCCCCAAAAGGTAGTTATCTTCTGAGATTTTTTAAGTTCTTCATGATTCATTTAGTTGTTGAAGTGAAGCCTTCAGCTGAAATATGTTGTCTCTTTGACCTTTTCCTTTGATTTGCAGGATTCTTCTTGACAAAAATTTTCCATCCCAACATATCTACTAGTGGTGAGATATGTGTAAACACACTGAAGAAGGATTGGAATCCTGGCCTTGGATTAAGACATGTTCTTCTGGTGAGCGTGGAGTTGATCACACATAAACCATTAGTTTTATACTATTACAAAAATTTCTTTGTTAACACATAACAATTGCTTAACTTTGATAATTAGTGCAGCTGGGATGCGTACTGATTTACTTGTTGGCATGCCTGCAGGTTGTGAGATGCCTTCTGATTGAACCATTTCCTGAATCTGCGCTTAATGAACAAGCGGGGAAGATGTTACTTGAAAAATATGAGGAATACGCACGGCATGCAAGGTCGGCTCTCCAACTTATACTATCAACTTGGAGTAGAGCTCTTATTGGTCAAAGAGCACAGTATTAGAAACATTGGATTCTGTATTTCTGTATGTCAGCTATGTTGACACTAGAGCAACCATTCAACATGCAGGTTATACACTGGCATCCATGCCCTTAAACCAAAGAATAAGTCCAAGACTGGAGCTATATCTGAGTCGACCACAGCTCTGAATGTGGACAAGTTGAGTACTGCTTCCAGCGAGAACACACCATCAATGCTGCCAGCAGTATCTACCTCCACTGCTGCATCTAGAGCATTTGGCACAAACTTGCAAGATCAGAACCCTACTGTTTCTGATCCTGCTGTAGGAGTGGTGGCAGTGAGCAAGAAGGATACCCCAATGACCTCTAAGGTTCCTCTTGATAAGAAGAAGATGGATGCACGGAAGAAGAGCTTGAAGAGATTGTAGGCGAAAACCTCCAGGCAAGAGGGTTTAGTTTAGAATTCAAATTGGTTGCCATGTGTTGAGTTCACTGGATGCTTAGTGAAACTAGGAGAGAAACAATAAGCGGGGAGGCATCTGATGAACTGGCGTCCGGGAGGAGGCAGGAGGTCTGGGGTGGGGCCAAAAAGGAATAATTTGAGCTGTGTCCTTCGGGGCACCTGTATGTGCAATGTCCAATCATTTGGAAGAACATTGCCTAATTTTCTTTTGTTGTTTCTCGTTTTCCTAATAGCAACTGGCAGAGCGTCAAGGCCCACATGTCCTGGAACTGGTCCTGGTGGTTGACATACGCAACTTGTGATCGTAGATTCTGTATGCTTTGGTATGGTTGGGAGGAAGATGGTAGTAGCGGTGGCGTGCTTCACTATGGTATCACAGTGAAGCAGTGTTTCAGTAAGGGGCCCAGTTAATTTACATCATGTGGACTCTCGTTGTTAGTGATGACACTAGCTGCTCAGACATGAAAATGAAATTCCATCTGTTCGTCAAAACACGAAAGCCTCCATGGAAGCTGCCAATCATAAGCATCTCCAGAAAGATCATCGGACTTCAACTTTGTGTAGAGTATTGTCTGTATCTCCACTTAAGAGAAGAGAGGAACTCGACGCACTTGCGAGGGTGAGGCAGGAAAGGTAAATTACCCATCAGCTGGGTATGCACATTTGTTATAGACGCGAAAATAAATGTGTGCAAAACGTCAATGAATTTGATAATATGGTGTCAGAAAATTTGAAATATGTGAGGCACATGAGATAGCGGGCTTTCCGGATCAGGCTCAGGCCTTCTTTTCTTAAGGTTAACTATGATAAGGCTGCATGCATGATCGGATTAACTCAATCCTGATGTTTGATGAATTGCTTCTGGTGACCTCAGTGGACAATGCGTTTGGTTGAGAGCCAATAGTGGCCAGACAAAATTTAGGCAAAAGTTTGACTCTATTAGATTTTATACTAAAATTTATCTAAAAACACAATTTTTTTTAATCACAGCTTGTTTTGATCCAAATAAACCGCGCAAATGAAAGTTTTGTTTTTTAATAAATTTTAGTCTAAAGTCAATCAAATATGTTTAGGCCACCTAAGGGCCTCAACCAAATAGACCCAAATTTAGCATGAAACTGTCTGCATTATTTGGCTAGGGGCAGTAATTTGCTCCCTAGCAACCACACTCAGGAAGCTCATTTTGCATCTATTGATTCCTGACTTTGATAGGCTAAGGTCGGCACATAAATATCATTGTTCATTGATCTGTTAGGAGACTAATATGAGACAGATTTGAGTACTTAAAAATATACATATAGATCATAATATGAAGAAAACTACATGCAAAAGAAACAAGGCAGAGCACCCCATGCAAAAGAAACATTCCCTCCTCCCTACATTGATTTCATCTCACCTATGCCATCTCTATGCTGAGCACCCCCCACGCATCGTTGAACTTGCTACTGCCAGAGAATAGGTGCCTCCTCTCCCATCGCCATCATGACATCTTCTTCCTTCTCCCCAGCAACCTTTGCCCCTTTCTTCATTGTTGGGTATCCCGTCACTTCCTCCCCCACTAAGTGCCTCCATGCTAATGTCAGTTGCCACTAGCCCCCCCCCCCCCCCCCCCACACACACACACACCAAGCATTGCCTCCATGCCTATCACAATTGATCAGTCGTTGCCTCCTCACCCATCACCGATGCCACATCCCTCCCCATTCTCACATCTGCAATGTACCTTGTTCCATCATCGACCTTGTCGTTGCGTCCTCACCCCTCATTGGCTCTTAGTTGCTTAATGCCTCGGCTGTGTAGGGCCGCGAAGCGAACGGCTACATCTCAGGTTGGAGTGACTTGTCGAGGGCATTGCATTCGTGCCTCAATAGCCAGCAATGTGAGCACGGTTGTGGCATGTGCACCACTACTTCAGCCTCCCTGCTCGTGGGCGTGTCACTTTCTGTTTGTTGATGCTCCAAGCCAGGTCTGTCGTCGTCAATCACCAAGCTGAGTCAATTGTGGCCACTAGCTACTACTTCGAGGCTGCCACGAAACCTCGTCCTTCCTCCCTTCCGTAAATGTTTTTCCCTTTACCCATTGTCGCAATATTTGGGGTCAACCTCAAGGCAGCCATATGATATCGCTAATGGTGGAGTTTTTCATACACTATGACATAATTGATCTATGCAACGAATGATGATTAACATTATTTGAATTTGATTAATATTATTTGAATTATACGTTTCGATTGGATGATATTTGTTTGTCATTGCTTTGAAAATGTCATATAAACTGATGATGACATGTATAAAATGTTTTCAACACAGTATGATGCTAAGATTGCATAAAACACATATTCTTTTAATTATGCTGAGAATTTTTAGGCCCATGTGGCAGCAAATTTCACTTCGTACTTCCCCCGACCGGCTGGAGATTTCGAATCCCTGGCGTAGGGCAGGAGACCCAACGGCTAGGGCCGGTAGCCGGGGCTGTCGGCAGCTGGGCCCCTAACTCTCTATGGCCCACACTCCAGGCCGTGCTCCCGATCGACGGGGTCCACCCGTGACCCGTCCACTCGACGTCAACGGTCGGATCTCATCAGCATCAGACTCCCGTTTCGGCAACTCGACTCCGAACTCGACCTGTGCGCTTCATCTCCTCCCCTTCCCCTTTTCTCCCCGCGCCTAGGGTTTCCTCTCCCCCTCCCCCCTTGTCGAGGCCTCCGCCAGGGCACCACCCCGTCGACCGCCGAGCGGCGCGCGGCGGCCACCCCCTCCCCACCGCCTGAGGTTTCCTTGCTCCTGATTGCCTCCCCGTACGCTCCCCGGTCGCGGGTCGCCCCGCCCCAAGAGGAAGCCCGCACTACTCGATCGGCCGTCGCCTGGCGTACCTACGAGCCGCGAGAGGCGTCGATCCCTCGGCCGTACAACCGGACGGGGAGGCGGGCCGGTGAGGAGGGAGAAGGTGGTGGTCTCCTGCCGTCCTACGCCTCCTGCCCTGCGTCGCGGGTAAGCAGCTAATTTCACATTTATGGAATCGTGGAGGGAGAGATCTCCCAGATGTTATCTCAGCCAATCTCGTGTCTATATGTACTGGGGCATTTGACTGATCTCGCAGTTCCTTCGCCCAACATAGACCGTCTCTGAACAGAGACATCCGATTCTGAATTGTGAGCTGGGGTTGATGGCTTGTGTCTAGGCCTTTTATATGGTTTGAACCTGCCATTAGCATCGCTATAGATTGTTAACGGCGCCAGATCTTGTATGTAAGAAACATGGAAGCATGCCCACCCTCAACTGCGGTAGTGCAATATGATTTTTTTAGTAGGCATTGCTATTTTCTATTGCTATGTTGTTAACCACCATGAACTGCTTGTGAAAAAAATGTCTCACTGGTAGATTTATGTGGACGCAGTAGCATGGAGGGACAACACAATGGATTGTCACGACTTACTGCCAGAATGGCAATTAATTGCTCTGATGTAGTTGCGCTGTCCATATATTTACTAGCTCTTTTCTCGTTTTGTACCTTGTTAGACTACAGTTGTTGACGCCTGCAGACTTAGCTGCCATATTTCCAGGGACAATTGTTTATAGAACTGAACATTCCATATCCACCTGGTGGTTTGTAGTACTGTTTCCTAATAGCACCCCTTTTGCGTGAGGCAGCTGTTCCAATGTGTATGGGTCCTGTGCTTCGTGCGACTACAATGAAGCTTCTGGCTGTTCCTTTCAGTTCCCAACCTGCTCAAAGTCTCAAACAAGACCAACGATGGCTACATGAAACTGGCCTTGGAGATGAGGTCATTGGCACACAAAATAGGCCGAGTTGTTGCATCCCGTCAGTGTTTTGTCAACAGAGACCTCATCTACTTGTCCACCGCAATGGCAGAGCTGGTGAATTATGTGGCTAGGGCCACTAACTAAATGCTTAAACCATCCAGACCGGCTCATGTAGCAATAAACGATAAAAGCAAAGCATAAAATTCATAGTTTAGATGACATTTCAATTACACTCTTAACTGTACAACAATTAAATCACAATATGAAGCAAGAAGTGATACAAAATAAATGCATACTGTTTCCGATTGCATGCCATTTGGTTCTACCGCTGTTTCTAACTATATAGAAGGCAGGCTTTGGTTGTGTTATAGGCCTGAACAGGAGAAATGGAGAATTAAAGGATGCTAATGTCTTAGTCCTCTTTATTATGTAATTCTGGTACACGTCTCCAACTCCAAGATCCATCATAAACACAAGATCTGGTTTCAGTTTGTTCAATTGAAATGGAGAGAGTATAGGTCATAGACAATTTGAGAGGAATAAAGAAACTTTATCTGAAGAAAATCTGCGATTCTGCTTTTGCTCCTGCCACCCTGCTGCTCTCTGTAGTTCCACATCATGTGTGTGCGTCCTGCGCCTTCCACAGCTGACCCTGTACCTAGTGCCTCAGCGGGGGTTTGCTTGAGCAGCGCCGCCTGGTGCTAGTGCTACAGTTGGAATGTGTTGATGCCCTCACACCAGAGCCATGCTGCGCTGCGCTGCACTGCACTGCACGAGCAGCTGGTATGCTGCGGCCCTCAAGCTCAAGGGTTGCTGTTGTAGGATTGGGGATGCAGACTTGGATCTTGTGGTGTGGAGGACTACGTTGCCCGGATACGGATACGGGTATCGGATACGATACGTATCCGATACGCGGATACGGCATTCCTGAAAAAATCCCGACACGGGGATACGGCTAGGATTTTTTAAAAATTCTAATAACTATATTTATATATGTAAATTGTAATATAGAAGCTGAGAAGCATGTCATTGTACCTTGATACATAATAAAGATGAGAGTTGAGCGCAGATAAATGAAGATAAGTAAGAACTATTCCAAATAACATAGCAGGCTAGCAGCAATGAAGTAGCAATGTTCAGGCTTAGTACAGTTGTACAGGTACACTACACTAAGGCACTAATTGACTCAACCTAACAGAATAAAAGATACAATGACTAATGAGAAGATCACAGACACATCAGTCAGCAAGCCCTCGCTTCTACAGTTCAACTCTTCTTCAGTCTTCACTTCTTCAATCTTCATCCACATGTGAGGTTTCGCTCTCCATGACCGTATCATCATCTGCACCTTCAAAAGACACACTCTCCATCACAGGTTCTTCAAGAGAAAGGTCAGCAACTTCTAAAATGCCAACACCAGATAGAGATTCAAAGCCATCTCCTCCCACATCCCACATTATACATGGTCCTGTCTTGTAATCTTCTGCCTTCCTTGATAGAAGTCTCAAATTGTTGTGTACAAAGACCAGGTCTTCAGCACGTTCAGGGGCCAACTTGTTTCTCTTCATGCTATGGATGAAGCTATATGTGCTCCAATTCCTCTCACAACAGGAAGATGAAGCTGGCTGGTTGAGTAATTTCAGAGCCAATTTTTGCAACATGGGAATAGGCTGTCCATGATTGGCCCACCATTTTACTGGATCCAATACCCATCTATCATAAATGGAGTCAAAGTCATTGAGTTCCTCTGAACAGGTAGCAAATCTTGAATACTCATCTTTTACTTGATTGAGATCTTCAGTAATAGGGAAGAATTTAACACTTCATTCTCATAACTGAAATCTCAAGGTCCTGATGGGGGGCTTGACGTCCAGGACGTTCATTCAACCACTTCTCATGATAGTACCTGGGATTAAGAGAATGTGCAAGGCAATGGAGTGGAGTGTTGCTTTTTGTCCAGCGATCAACCAATATGTCATAAACGATTGTGAAAAAGGTGGACTGTTCATCATCTCGCTTCTTTTCTTTAGTGTATATCACTTTCTTCACATTCTCTATCATTGTTCCCACATCTCATAAATCAAATGAAGGCAAGGTTTGTCAGTGTCAGCCACACGAAGCATTTCATAGATGGGGTCAGTGAAATCAACAATGTACTCAAGATTCTCCCACCAACGCGGACAAAGAATTTTCTCTCTCACAAATTGTGCTTGCCCTGAATTGTCATCTCTGTAAGTCTCCCATGCTTCACTAATCACCATGCTCTGGAGTGCTCTATTGACCAGCAAAAATCTCTTTAACATAACAACAACAGACGCAAAACGTGTTTCTGCTACAGCAAGTAACTTGAGCTTGCTAAACTCATTGAACATTGACAGCCTCATGCCATGGTTCATTATATAATTCTTGATGAAACTAACATCCCCAACAATTAAAGTTATCCAATGCAACTCATCATAAACTTTCTCTTGCTCTTCTGTTCTTGGCAGTTTAGCAGCACAAATATTTTTCAATGCAAGGTTGAGAGTGTGAACTACACAAGGAGTCCAGAAAATATTATCATACTTTTGTTGAACAATCAAACCTGCACCTTTGCAGTTTGCTGCATTGTCTGTGATGATCTGAACCACATTTTTTGGTCCAACTTCTTCAACAACAGCCACTAACTTTTCAGCAATATATTCTTTTGTTTTCTCTTCACCAGAAGCATTGATAGCTCGCAAGAACATTGGTGAAGTCTCAGCAACAGCAATGAAGTTAATAAGTGGCCGCCTTTGTGCATCAGTCCAGCCATCAGAACAGATGGTAACTCCCTTTTCAGGCCAAACACTCTTCAGCCGATCCAACAAGCTCTCAACATGTGCCCTTTCTTGCTTAAGCAAAGTTGTTCTCAGCTTGTTATAGCTAGGAGGTACATAGCCGGCAAGGTTGTGGTTTGCAGCAAACTTGAATGCTTCTCTGTAATATGGATTTCTTGCTATATTGAAAGATATGCCTGCAGAGTAGAAGAGTCTTGCAATCAAAGCATCCATTTGATTGCGGGTTTCCATGTCAAAAGCTTTCTCAAGCGCTGAAGATCGCAGACGCTTCTTCACTGGAAATCCAGAACCAGCACCACACGCAGCAGCTGCCCCTGGCAATGGAACATCTTTTGCCTTCGATTTATCATTATCTTCTGTAGCCTTTGCAACTTCGCTTTTTAACTGAGCTAGGACTGACTTCGTAACCTTCGGGCATATCTTGATTCCAGTTCCTGCCACGCGAAGCAAGTGACTTTTTACTCTAGAGTAGCTTCCCTTGTACTCCTGATTGCAGTACTTGCATCGCCATACAGAGTTCCCTCCAGTAGCAGCCTTCTCCAAAAGAACGACGTGATTCCACAAAGGATTCTTCTTCTTCTGCAGCTCATCTAATTCGATTGGAGCACGTTCATTATGCGGTGGCATCTTCTACTACCAAAGCACACAAAAGAACAGAAAGAGGCAATTCAGATCTGGAGCAAAGGAGGAGGAAACTGACATCAACTCGGTGAGGGACCAGCAGCCGTGGACTTACTTGGCTGATGGTGGCCGATTTCCGATGAAGATGGAGCTCGCCGCCGGCCACCGACCGCCGTCCCTGGAGGGTCGACGAGGGGGAGACGAGGGCGCGAGGGAGAGAGAGTCGCGGCGGCGCGTCCGCGGGAGGAGTCGCACGCCTGCGGGAGTGGGGGTCGAAGGGCTAGGTCATCTGCTCTTTGCATTGGTAACTGAGCCGTTTATTGTCTATGGGCCGTATCCAATCAGGCCCATACGTGTCCAGTACGCGTATCTGGTCCGATACGTGTCCAGGTTTTTGGATACGGCCAGGATACGTATCCGAGGCGTATCCGTGTCCGATACGTATCGGATACACGATACGCGACCCCCCTGGAGTATCCGCGCATCCGAGGTGGAGGACAAGGGCACCAGTGATCGAAGGGAGAGGCAGAGGGAGACAAAGCCAGATGCAAGACTAGTGCAAGAAGGGCCAGGCCGGAGGAGCCACTGGTGGAGTATGACCTATCGGCCATAGTGGCCATGGCCCCTCCTTGGTCTAACAAAAATTTTTAAGTATGTTAGCTCATCAACTGATATATTAGCACCTTGTGGAGCAACAACCCATCACTGATCTCATATATTGCAGACTGAAACCTAGGAACTATGCAATGTATGGCGCCAGCCACTGGCAATCAATACTCTGGTAGCTATTGTCATCCCTACTTGCCACCCGCTCCAAACTGACTTCTCTATCCGCTTCTCCGGTTCATCCCTGGTTCGCAATCTATCATGCAAGTTGCAGGAAGGCACTCCACATTTTGGAAAATTGGCCCCCACTATATTTCGATCCTAGCTCTGCCACTGGGAGGAGCTACCTGCTGGGCCTGCTGCCACTCATAGCAACAGCTTGCTAATCTGCTACTAGGGTGGGCTGATGCCTAGGGGGCTGGTTCACATGTGCATGGGATTTTTTCCCCACTCATAGGGCTATGACTCTAGTGGCCCTAGGCCCAAATATGCCCCTGACTGCCTATTGCCAATGATGGTAGGCAAGGGGTACCCCAATCTATCACTCCAGCGGAAAAGGGGAGCTGCTCCTAGTGCTGCATGGCGCTTTTGATGGCTGCTGTGCACCACCTCCGAATACAGGCAGCAAGCATGGGCCAACATCAAATAGCAATGGGAATGTGCAGACACTATTTTTTATTCTGTTGTAGTTCTAAACTGAGTTTAGTGTTCGATATATTTGCTTTCTGCCTGTCACGTTTCAATTTGGCATGCAATAAACCTGCTTTAAAGCCACTAGTACATTCCGCTAAACCTTCGTTCAATACACCTGATGGCATCTTCTCCCCCCTTTGTTTTTATGAATGCTTACTTGTTTTTGTGATGATTTTCATATTGATATAATCATACCTAACACCATAAATACATTTTGCGATTGTACAGTGCTGAGTTTGTGGCCTGGCCAAAGGTGTTATTCTGGTACTTAAGGATTTATAAGTGAAGTTGTTGAAGACTCTAAAGCTGTCTGCCATTGTTGCTTCCATGGTTAGAAATTGAAAACCTAACATTTTAGAAATACTTTTGGGGGTGAGCATCCCTGCAACACGATTGTGCTCCTTAATGATTCTAATGGCATCTGTATGTGTGCGACATTGAAAAAGGCAACCAACGAGAATCTCCCGCCAAATGTGATCAGGCAGTTAGCTAAAGAATTGAAGAATCTTGATGACTCACCTCCAGAAGGGATCAAAGTTAGTGTTAATGATGACGACTTCACCACAATTTTTGCTGATATTGAGGGCCCAGGTAAGATATTGTCAAGATACGTTGGTTTACACCTACAACTTGTTTGATCCTTTCATGATTAATGTTTCATGTATCTATTGTGCTCCTTCTGTTATGGATACCTTGTATGTAGTGTTAATGTGTTACTATTTTTTCAGTCCATGACTTTTTAATGAACTGTCTGTTTAGCGCTAAGTATTGTGAAGCTTGTCCTTTGACAGTGCATATGACAGAACTCGGAGTGCTATGAACTTTATAGGTTTCCTTTTATCTTGCGCTACTTTTCTCAAATTATGTTCTGAAATTCTGAATCGCAACATGGTGCAGCTGGAACTCCATACGAGAATGGAGTATTCAGGATGAAACTATTATTGTCTCGTGACTTCCCTCAATCCCCTCCAAAAGGTGGCTACCTTTTGAAACTTTCAGAATCTTCTATGGATTTTTTTCTTTTAAGAATTTAAGTAAACAAGAAGCCTTTGGTTTTCTACTTGCTCGCAGGATTCTTCTTGACCAAAATTTTCCATCCAAACATAGCAACTAGTGGTGAGATATGTGTGAATACACTGAAGAAGGATTGGAATCCTGGTCTTGGATTAAGACATGTTCTACTGGTAAGCTGAAAGCACAACACATTTGTCTTCACTCCTTGTTTTACTGTTAATGTGTTACATATCTGGAAACAATTTCCAAGTCTGATGTATCTCAGAGGTCCAGTTACTTTTTCACATGCTTGTCAGGTAGTGAGATGCCTTCTGATCGAACCATTTCCTGAATCTGCCCTCAATGAACAAGCTGGAAAGATGCTGCTTGAAAACTACGAAGAGTATGCACGGCATGCAAGGTTAGCCTTCAACTTCATGTTATTAGCCTGGACTATTGTTCAATTTTTACCATTTATATTGGTGAAGATTAGCATTATAGGCAAGCACGTAAAGCTGTAGCCATCATCAATCATGTCTGTGGTCCATATGTAGGCTCTACACTGGCATCCATGCACTGAAATCTAAGAGCAAGCCGAAGACTGGAGCTATTTCCGAGTCCACCACGGCGCTAAATGTGGGCCAGTCTAATACTTCTCTCAGTGAGAACACGCCTTTGGCGCCATCAGCGATATCTACCTCTGCTGCGGTCAAAGCATTAGGTAAAAACTTGCAGGATCAGAGTGCTGCTACGTCTGATCCTGCTGTAGGAGCATCCACCGCACCGAAGAAGGATGCGCCACAGGCCACCAAAGTTCCAGTCGATAAGAAGAAGCTAGACGCAAGAAAGAAGAGCCTGAAGAGACTGTAATTGTAACCGAATAATCCTGGAAATCCTGGAAGGCGAGGGGTGTTTAGTGGTGTAGCCTTTTGGGCTGTGCACTGTGGGAACAAGCTGTCTGTGCAATTTAATTATTCGTTTATTTGGAAGAATACTCGCCTTTTCTGTTGATTCCTGTTATATCTTTGTTAGTCTTCTTGTTGCTCAATCAAAGAGATTAGATGCTCCAGGGGCTTTTCTTTGGCATGGAGTAGCAAGTTCGTTTGGGCTGAAGCTTTGACGAAGAATTGAGTACTAAAGAAAAAGGCAGCAGATTCTCATCCTGAGCCAATGATCAGTGGACACAACAAGGCTACACAAGGATTTCCCGCGATCGAGCAAGATCAATATCTTTCCTTTGGGTGGTACTACAGCACCGGTAGTAGGGTTGGGACCTAAATTGGGAAACCATAATGGAACTTTCTCTCGGACTGATTCTCCGTCCACTTCCTTGTGTCCCCCTTTGAAACTGTAATCTCCTGCCACCTCGATTCTTCAGGTATCAAAAAGGCCTTTTACCAACACTAATCTGCTCCCCCACCATGCCCCATCCCACTAGCAGCACATCACTCCAGCACTCTCTCTTGTTGAAGCACTAGGTCATGTCGAATTCCCTTTCCAAGATAATTACACATTATCATCACTTCAGTTTCATCTCGAACCTTGCTTGCTCAGCCACGCCAGACGCCGGTGCTCTTCTCAGTTTATCTAGCACCATGTCAGCGCTGCTAGTCTCCAAGAGACTATGATTAGGAGCAATACAAGATCCAAGAAAGGCTTCCACATGACAAAGCCCAAGGCCAAGTGTGCCTTTTACACTTGGAGCTGCCGTGACCGCGATGCGCTCCTATACCTGCCGCCCATGACCATGGTGAACGGTGATCCTCTCGCTTTCTCCCTCCCCGGCTCCCCGGCCCCAAAGTTCTCGTAACCCAAAGAGGATTCAGGAACTTTCACAGGCAGCTACACCACCACTCTGGAGCCCCCTCTGGCCTCTGGGTTGCCTTTTCCTCTCCCTCCCCCCTGCCGCCCTTTCGCTTTAATCCGCCGGCCGCGGGGTCACTTTGACAGGCGAGAGACGAGCGAAAAAAAGTCCAAAGCGATGGCCGGCGGGCCCCGGGAGCGTCCGACGGAGATGAGAAAGCGTGGACGACAGCGCCGGCTGACGTGCGTCTTGGCTTGGCTTTGCTCCGGCTAGGGATAGGGAATATGATGGTCTCGCCACCTCCGCGGACGCAACGGATAGAGAATTTGGAGATACGCTGCGTGGTTGTGAAGCCAGAGCGCCGGTGCGGGGACTCTCTCTCTGCATATAAAGGTGTGGGGATTTTCGTGCCATCAGACTCGTGTTTAGGTCATCAATCCGGATGGTCAAAGCCTGTGTGCCTCTGGTGTCGGTATGGACGAACGATGGAATTGGTGATGACTGGATGAGATGTTTCCGCAGCTGCAAGCCTGCAAAGATGGAAGAGAGCCGATCTCCGATGCATGCCGGTGATGATGTCACGGACAGGAAACGCGCCTAGCATTATGCCCGTAGACTGTAAAACGAACTTTGCTGCCAAATTAAGAAATCCTAAAATTTACGTTAGCCCCCGTTTTTCAACAGAAATTAGCGCTGTTTGGTTCTCTAGATGAAAATTTAGTAAACTAGATGAAAAAATCAACTTGACAACCAAATACTATTGACTAAACAAAATTTGAAAGGAGAGATGCTAAACAGGTGAAAAAGTGGAGGAATGATCCCTCTGCCTCTGGTCCCCCCACCCCACCCGTGTCCCAACGCACACTCTCTCCTCTCAGTCTCTGTTTTCTTTCTCCCCGTAGCTCGCCGGCCGCTGCCGCTCGCTACCCGCCTGTGCAGCGCGCCGCCCATCCGCTCCCCTCACCGGCCACCGCCGCGCGCCGCTCGCCCCCCGCCGCCCGCGCCGCCCGCCGCTCGTCGAGCGGCTCACGGGCCAGAGCTCGATCTGGGAAGAAGGAACCAAATAGGTGAGAATGAGATATAAGAATAAACTTTTAGTCACTTCTATCTAAAACTAAAACTAAAGAACCAAACAGGGCCAATTTCCATCGGCACTCAGTTAATTTCCTTCGCCCGCCCGCCCGGCCGATGATGCAGAATACTAAAAAAAAATATGGCATGGTGGTGGTGAACGTCACGGTTGTGACCGCATCAACACACGGGTGTGTTGCTCCCATAGAGCGTGATTGGTTGCCGCGCTCACCCTTCAGCCAGGCTCTTTGCAAGCAGGTGAGTGTTGATTGGTTGGTTGCAAGCGTCCCGTGGCCTGGCTCGCCTCATGCAAAAAGCGCCCCGCAGCTTGGCCCAACAGCTACGCAGAAATCTCACTTCGCTACCGAGCCAGGCGCGGCGCACGCAGCATCTGAATGCGCACGCAAAACAATAAAGTTTTTTGTCTGTTTTTCAACCATATCTTCTGATTTAAATGTTTAATCACCAAACTAATTTTATATTTGGGTTGCTGACATTTTTATGAACAAAACTAAACCACATTTGTTATTCAAATCTCAAAAATATTATTTTACTTAATTATTTATTTTGAATGTATGCAGTCAACCAAACACAAACTTGTCATAACCATTCTCTACTCTAACCAGACAACCAAACAATAGTACATACATGCATAGATACTGGCTCATTTGGGCCAGCATCTCACCCCTAGCCAGGCCCAAACCTCACCAGGTAACCAATCACGCCCATAGATTCTCCAATATCCATCTCCTCGTGGACCCTCTCTCTCCGCGCTTCGGCGCTTCACCACGCACGCACTCCTGCTACAAGCACCAATCAGACGCCCAAATCGGTGATCTACGGATCTCAGCACCGGGCGAATAATGTCCGCGCGCATACGCGCATGCATGTGACTTGCACACTTGTACCGTTGTTGTCATTACATTACTAGTACAGCACTTGTTTAAGCCTCCCTTCGGGCACCTACCGCACCTTAATTAATAATATCACCACTACCCAGTTACAGCACCGTATGTAGTATACTACGTACTGTACTGTGATGCTAGTTGGACGCGTTGATTTGATTAGTCAACTCATCATCATATCACGTACGCACGCAACAATTAGGGGATAAGGACTGATCGCTCGCGGTCGCGGAATCCCGTTGCCCCGAAACATAACGCCACTCCACTGTAGCCCAAGATGGTGACTACTAGTGCATTGGCTTTTCTAAAAAATTCACTTGAATGGATCTGAGGAAAGACGTGCTGGCTGCTGGCCTGGTGTGTCCAGACTCCAGACTCGAGAGTCTCCAGACGACCCCTGCGTTTTCCCGTCATTGTTAACGCTTGGAGCTGCGACGAAACGAGCAGTTGACCTTGACCCGAGCTAGCAAGCGAGCAACTCCCATGCACGGTGTCGTAATCGCGTCCATGATGAGGGCACGGAACGTTTTCTACGGTTGACCCCAAACCGGGTGAGCTGGCTCGGCGAGGGAGTATCAACTTGTTGGCTACTAGTACGGTACTACTTGGCAATTTCACCGGCAAGGTCCTGAATCATGACGGGGAGCCATCGACGAGGGAGAACATTTCTCCGGCCCCCGAGAAGCAGACGTTGATGTTCTTTTTTTTTTTTTGTCTAGGGATGGAAATAAAATAGGCCATGCTGAGGTCCACGATTTCTTTGAGGGCTCGACTGCTCGAGATGTAGTACCGAACAAGGTTAGAGTGATGTTTTCAGTTGAGACTAAAACATAGAGGTCGAGAATTCTAAACACTTGTCCTATATATATAAACTCTATTACTCTAACCCCCTGCCCGGATCCTGATGCCGGCGCTACGTACTCCAAACACGGATGGATGGAGTATCGCGCGCCAGGGGCGGCAAGTGGATGGCAGTAGGTAGCAGGGGTGTAATCGGATTGAATACGGACGGATGCTGCCGATACCGTATTTGTTTTTATATTTTTTTTCGAATTCGAATCGGATACGGATATTAATAGTTGGTGTTGGATAAGATTTAGATGGACATCGACATCATTTATATCCAACTTTCGTTATTCGGATACGGATATAAATCGAATACGGATTGGATACTGAATGTCGGTCGGATCTAAACGGTACGGATATTATCCATCCGTATTCGAATACGGATCGGATACTGAATGTCCGGATTCAGATACGGTTGGATCTCAATCCTTCTAAATGAATCCAGATTCAAATACGGATGGATAATATCCGTACCGTTTATACCCCTGCTAGTAGGATATTAGGAGCTGAGCACCGTAGGAGAATTAGATCTGTCGACACGTACGCTGTCAGCTGTGAACGCAACGGTCCCGTCAACCCAAAACGCACGCACGCGCGCGGCTGAGGACAGACGCGGTCAAGTCCGAGCGCCAACACTTCCGAGGTGGTTTCGCTCTCGCCCTCGGGGCCGGAGAGGCTTTTCGCCGCCGTCGCCATCACGTGTCTGCATCGCGCGGTTTTGGAACGTCCCTCGCCGTTTCGATCCCCAGGGAGAAGACTACCTGCCCTAATCACTCCTGCTAGAACGCGTTTTTAGACTAGTCTGCAGCAGAATCTATAAATACACTAGGTATCTATTATTTCAACTATCTTTTTTTTAAAGAGTATCGCTACAGTGTATATACAATCTATTTACTCAACCAACTGTACACATGGTCATGCTCACCTTAAAAAAAAAACATCGCCGTTTTCCTAGAAGCTGGTAGTGCAGTAGGTATGGCGGTACGAGCGTGCGACCGGCAGACCGATGGGCTGTGCGGCGTGCATGCATCGTTGATTCGGTGTCAGGGTTCAGAAACCAGAGGAAACGGGTGTGAAGAGGCCAGCCAGCCCGGCCGGAGGACCGGAGTAGAAGACGGGGGCCGTAGAAAGAAATATGAAGGGGTCCCCGGCAGGAACAGCCAGCTATTGCCCACGAGGCCGCCTTGGGCCGCGACCTCGACCGCGACATCCGTCCCGTCCCCCACCCGTGCCGGCGCACATGACATGCTGCCCCCCCGCGGTCCACGCCGGCCGCTCTGTGCCACTGCCAGCCCCACTGTTGCCGCCGCGGACCAGAGCCAGAACCAGCCAGCCAGCCAGCCGATGCCCAGCCGCCGCCGCGCGACCACGGCATCCAATCCAATCCCACCCTCTTCGTTCGTCGTCACCCGGGCCCCGCCCGCCAACGTGAGCCAGCCCACGCGCCCATTTCACCCCCGCCCCACCAAAGGCAAATCCCCCCACCTCTTTTTTACTCACCCACACCCGCCGTTGCGTTGCGTGCTCCCTCCCCTGCTGCGACTTGCCTTGCCTTGCCAGTTGCGTCGCTGCTCGCCACTCCTTCCCAGGCTTCTCCCACACATTCCCTCCCATACCACCACCCCACCCCATCCGTCTCCTCTGCGCCCCCCGCCCGCACCCCGTCGCTTCCGTCCACTCCTCCTCGCCTCGCCTCGCACGCGCGCCCGCGCAGCGCACCGCCCCCATTGCTTGCAGCGCGGTGGATCTGGGCAGCGTCACTCCCCCGCCCGAGCGGCCGCGATCTGACTGGACCGGGGTGCGCCGCGCGGCAGCCACGCCCGTCGAATGGTGTGATCGCTCGTCGGTCGGCAACCCGGGGCGAGGGGATGCGGAGCTCTCGCGCACCGGAGCGCGGCGCCGGCGGGGCGACCCCGCTTCTGCTGCTGCTGCTGGTGGTGGTCGTCGCATTGACCGCGGCGCCGAGGCCCGCGCGCGCGGTCACCGACGCCGCCGACGGTACGTGCGCGCTGCTGCTCCCACCCCGCTTCTCCTCTCTGCTTCGCTCGCTACTACTTGGTTGGTTCCGTGGAGCGCTTGCGCTTCGATCGTGCCGCGCTGGTTTCGGGGGGGCTTTGCATGCTCGGGTGCGTTGAGCCCGTTTTGTCGCTGGTGCTGCTAGTGGGGGGAGGCAGCGAAGCAGGGGATCGGATCGATTCTGTGCGGTGCTGTGCTGTGCTGTACTGTACTGCTGGGCCGCGCCGGTTCGCGTTGCTCTCACCTCGCTTTCTCGCCTGCCTGTACTGTGCCCAAGGATACGCGACGCCGCGAGATCATGTCGGTGCGGGGCTGCCGGCGCTGCCGTGGGTGGAAGCTGAGAAATGGGGGGCCTCTGTTCTCGTGGATTACACGTTCGTTTCGACCTCCGCGCGGGTGAACTCGGCATCGGAGCTCGTCCCACTGTTAATAGGTTTCTGTGATCGGAGCCGCGTGGCGACCGGTGACGGCTGAGAAACGAGGGCCTCTGCGGTAGTAAGCCTGTACCACAGCACGGGGCGTTTGCGTTTGGGTTGGGTCGCTGGGTGCTTTCACCTGATTCGGGGGGCGCTCGATCGGGCTCGTCTCTCTCGCGCAGGGATAATGAAAGCGACTTCTGAGGCGTTATCGGGCGCGCGGTCGATGGCTCCTGTCTTATCTCCCGTGACAGCAGTGATAGGCGTGGATGGGCTGCGCTCGCATGTTGGATCCGTGGAGAGTCTGGAGACTGAGGGCATGCAGCCGAAAAGGATGGGTTGCCAATTATGTTGGGCTGTTGGCCGGGGTACTGGTAGCGCGGGATGGTTTGTTAATTGCGTTGGCAGTACAAACGGCACCAGGGGAGGCTTTGATCATACTTGTGGTAATTGCCACATTGATGGTACTGAAAATAGGCTGCGTGCTGTTAGTGAGGGACCAGTTCGTGTTGGGATCCTAGGGTGGTAGTAAGTAGTAAGTGACAATAATACTATTTGGCCAGTGTTGTCGTTGGTTCATTAGTCAATTCAGTACTAGTGTGGGACGGGACCATGTTCCTGATATTATTCAGCTCTTGAAATTTGCATGCGTGGTTTTCAGTTCAGGTCCTGTGCAATGCAGCCACTTTTTGGAATTTTCAAAGAGCAGGTTACTCAATGCTAATTGCTTGTTTTATCATGTGTAGTCTCTGCCATAAACGGGCTGTACATTGCCCTGGGATCACCAACTCTTCCTGGATGGACTGGGAACGGTGGAGACCCCTGCGGTGAGCTATGGCAGGGTATTGTGTGTACTGGCTCGGCTATAACCGGAATGTATGTCAGGTTCTTTGTTACATTTCCTTTCATCTGATAGATTTTGTTTATGTTTTGCCCTTATCAACTCACTGTTTCTAGAACCATGAATGCTGCAAACCTGGGAGGACAGCTGGGAAGTTTAGGAAACTTCACTTCGATCATCACAATGTAATGGCATTGACACTGAATTTGTTATTCCTTGTTGCAAGTTCATAAGATTATATATCCTTGTGCCATAATCACCACTGTGTTTCACTCGGAATTATAATATTTCTCTAACTGTTTGGTTTGTGTTCTCTTCATATCTGTAGAGATCTTAGCAACAATAATATTGGTGGAACCATACCAGAAGACCTTCCTGCTACATTGCAGAGTTTGTATGTGTCATTAATCATTTCTGCAATAGTCTTGAGATTATTCATTAAATGGAATGGTCTGTGTTTTATCTTGCTACAGTTTCCTCTCTGCTAATCAACTCACTGGAAGCATTCCAAGTTCACTGTCAAAACTCAAAAACTTAACAGCCATGTAATGTTCTTCACCCCTTTTTTCCCCAGCAGGACCATATTCATGCTAGTTTGCTTTTTAAACCGCATTTTGTATGATCCTCGTTTTCACAGGTCAGTCAATAACAACCGCCTAAATGGAGACTTACCAGACGCTTTTGATCCACTCAACAGGCTTGTGAATTTGTAAGACGTGTCATAGTTTTGCACATCCACTCATTGTAATTGTAAATTTGTAAGATGTGTGTGCATGAATGTGGATCAATATGATGTCTTGATTGACTGATCATACCATCTGCACTTGCTTTACAGGGATATGTCTTATAACAACTTGACTGGCCTGTTACCATCTTCAATGAAAAGCTTGGCATCTTTGACAGCATTGTAAGTTTTCATCTTTTGGACTTTATTATGTTGTTTTCTTATCCCTATTTTCCCAAACTCATTTCCTTTTCTGTCACCTGCTCTATGAAGGCACATGCAAGACAATCAACTATCTGGAACCCTTGATGTCTTGCAGGATCTCCCACTGAAAGATTTGTAATTCCTCAATCTCATAGCTCTTGTCACATAGTTTGGCTATTTCTGTATGGATGACTGAAGGCACGCCAATTTAAATTACCTTTTCATTTAAATAACTTTGCGTCTCTGTGGAGTTATCCCTGACGTGTGTGGTATTGCAATATCATGTGATCTCAATTTTCATTAGTGATTTTATAACATTGCATATGGGCTCAATTCACAACATGTTTGACTGGAGACAATTGTTAAGCAGACTGTTGTTTGCTGGTTGTTAACTCTACAAAGCTTGCGCTTTTTAAAACTTTTGCTTGATTGCATATGGAGTTTTTTTTTTTACCAAAGCTCTTGTTGCCTTATCATATTATGTTGGGCACTTGCACTTCTCTCATCTGTAGCTGGAAGCAATGATATCTTAATGTGGTTTTCTTCTTTGGATAAAGTGTCATGTGCTTCACTTTATCACTTACCATGATTTTACAAGTGAGCACTTTATCAGCACTAAAGAAGTGTTCAGCAGCTCAGCGGTTGGGCTTTGCATTCATGCAATGCACCTGCTCTCGGCTCTTGTACTCAAATTAAATTACTAAAACCACATACATCTCTTGTATTGACATGTTAATTCTGATTATTAACTGTTTGCGCTTATTTATTATAATTACCTGACTTTGCGCAGGAATATAGAGAATAATCTGTTTTCTGGACCTGTGCCTGCGAGTTTACTGAACATACCGAACTTCAAGTGAGAAACCTTCTTCTTTTCACCTTTCTCTTAACCGGACTTATTATAAGATAATAAGATATAACCTTCATTCCATTGTCTGCAGCAACTCTATTTCATATACTAAATAACTAGATAATTGTAGAGCGCTTCTGTAGTTCTATGTGATTTGTTAGTGACTAATAGTATATCATTGCAGAAAAGATGGGAATCCATTTAATACCAGCATAGCCCCATCTGCATCGCCTCCTTCAACATCAACAGGGCCAACACCAACTCCAGCACCAGCAGGACCAAAACCATCTCCAACACCAGCATCAGGACCTACTGCTTCAAATTCAACATCACCACCACCACCGCCACCGCCACCTTCTTCAGGAGCTCCGCCACCCCCTAAAACCACCCCAAACTCTTCTGAAGGATCAACTAACCGAGACAGCACTTCGTCATCTAGGAAACACAATACATCAACCCTTAAGATTGTTGGCTTTGTTCTTCTCGGAGTAGTGGTGTTCATTATTATAGTCCTTCTAGTAATATTTTGTCTATCCAAGTATGAAGAGAGACGGTCAAGATATGATAATAATAGAAGTCAGCTGGCAAGGGTGCATCACAGGGTTGAACCCCAGGTCAGACCAACTCCAGTGCAACAGATGGGTGATGTTAAAAAAGGTAAACTTCTCAACCCAGATTATATATCTTTCTGTATATTTTTTGCATTCATGTAAGATGGTCTGTTTAACAGGTCCAAGTGAAGCACTTGATAGGAGGGGCCACGAGCTAAGTTCGTCAGCAGCAGGTATAAATTCTTGAAACAAAGTACAATCTAAGTTATATCCACCATCTTAAAATGTCTGAAAGTTTGTGTACAATTATTTACAGCTCTCCCTAAGAAGTCTCCCGAAAACCAAAAGGAACACATAATTAATTTCGATCGAACAGATTCAGATCTGTTTTCAGGTTCTCTACCGCCGCCGCCACCCCCTCCGCCGCCGCTACCCCCCATTGAAAAAGTTATTGTAAATCCCATTGCTCCACCAGAAAAGAGATATAGTCCTCCTCCACCACCACCACCACCACCAAGGACAAGTACCCCGACTTCCGCCACACCATTCTCTGTTGCATCTCTTCAGCAATATACAAATAGTTTCAGAGAGGAGAATGTGATAAGAGAGAGTAGATTAGGAAAGGTGTACCTAGCAGAGCTTCCTGACGGCAAGGTAAGAACTAATTATTACCTATCTGTGTGAAAGAGCAGCCATTATGCTCAGCATTCAGTTCAAGTATTAAGCTAGTATGATTGTATTTTGTGTAGTTATTGGAGGTTATGAAGATTGATAACACTAATGGAAGAATATCAGTAGATGACTTCCTAGAAAAGATTCTTTGTATCTCAGAGATCAAGCATCCTAACATTCTTGAGTTAGTTGGATATTGCGCTGAATATGGGCAGAGGTTACTCGTGTACAATCACTTCAGCAAAATGACACTGGATGATGCACTTTATGATGGAGAGGAAACTGAAAGTGCACTGTCATGGAATGCTCGCCTCCAGGTTGCTCTTGGCTCAGGAAAAGCCTTAGAGTAAGTGAAATTGTTGTTCTATTATCAGTATAATAATCCACATATGGTGTTCTTTAAAATGGTTGAGCTCCCTCAGTTTATTTTCAAATTACTTTTTCTCTGCAGGTATCTCCATGAAAGCTTCCAAACTCCAATTGTGCACCAGAGTTTTGAACCAGCTAATGTACTTCTTGATAAAAAATTCTCTGTGCGTGTTGCTGAGTGTGGACTTGCAGAACTGATGCCATCAAGTTCTGTCACTCAGGTAAGCTATAATATTAACATATGATGTAGATGTTACGCATTTTTAGAACATCCAAAAATGTGGATAATGAATCATGGTTTTATTTACACCTTTACATCATATCCAGTATGCTTGAATTTCTGGCAGTGCTATAGCTGTAATAGCTCAAAACTATGACTGCGTCTCAATACTTAGGCGTTAATGGTTAACAATGAGTTATCAGGCATTGCTTGCTCATTGTAAGTAAGATAATTTGATTTGACAAGCCAGGGATTTCCCATGTTGTAAATTGTAATCAACTTAGCTATGACATTTGTGTATTGTGATATCAGTATGTGGCATCTCTATCTTCTCGAAGTTCTTCAAAATGTAGATCTTAACCATTTGTTTATTCAGGTTAATAAAGTAAACTAATACGATTTGTTGAAAGGCATGTAAATGAGTAACTGGATGTTGATGTGTAAAAAAATCGTGTAATATGTGCACCTAATGTCTGAACAACACGGATGATGGTTCGGTTGATAATACATCCACTTCTCTAGCAACTCCTGATCCTGGCTTACCATGGGTGTATTGTATATGTCAGCCTTTGACTCAACTTGTTAGAAAATGCTGCTCACCTTTTGGTTTGAACTTGGAAGCGATTAAGTTCTGATTTATGTAAATATGTTGATTACCTTATTTGCTCTTAGTTGATGCTTGATGCTTTCCTAGTTTATCATGAATGTGTCTTCTTATGCTGATGGACAGAAATTGTAAGTGTACTCACAAATAGCTGCTGACCTGCTGTTTATTCCTTACAGCTGTCAGGTCGGATGCGTGCACTACTCAACTACGAAGCACCTGAATTCCAGGATTCTGGGGTCATTTCAGAACGGGGTGATGTCTACAGCTTTGGTGTAGTGATGCTAGAACTTCTTACAGGACGTAAGCCATATGATAGGTAAGGAATTACTAAAAGCAAACCTTATGTTTGGCCAGTATCTTTTCCCAGTTGTTTTAGATCATTTTTTCAGTACAAAAGAAGGGAACAATACCTCTCTGGTTCACATGCTCATTTTATGTGAAAATACGCAGTTCCCGCCCACGTCATGAGCACCATCTTGTTAGATGGGCCAGTTCTCAACTTCATGACATTGAATCCCTGTCCAAGATGGTGGATCCATCCATACGTGCACAATGTTCTGAGAAAGCATTGTCACGATTTGCTGACATAATCAGCCGCTGTATCCAGGTAATTAAGTTTTTATTTGTTCTTTCATTTAACATGTAACATATAAGTAGCACGTTCCATTTGATCCTCTGCAACAAAGCGTTTTGGATGAAGAGATCATGTGCATGATATGAATCTTCTATAATGCAGCGGCAGCCAGAATTCAGGCCACCAATGTCTGAAATAGTCCAAGACCTCACCAGACTTGTAAATGCTACTGGTGAGGAATCAGAGTAATGAACACACCATGGAGGACATACAATAGAAACCTCGTGACCAAGTTGCGTGTTGTACAAAATTTGGGCAGATAATTGCTTTGCCACATTCTGAGGAGAATCTTGTGAAGATTTATTTTCCTCAGAGAGCATTCCACACTAACCCATGTCAATTGGAAGTTTCATTTACACATGGCAGGAGGGTGGAGGTGCAACCATTTGTGCACCTGCTTGTTGATGATCGTGTCCATGTAATTTTTTAGACATCATATTATAGAGAGACCCAGAATTCTTGTAGTTAATACACAGGAATTTGTTAGATTGGTTACTCCAAAGCAATTAATTTCGTCCTGTCTGTTTGTCATGGTGGATTTACTCTCAGCAGTAGGGGAAAAAGTGCACAGCGTTTTGCTGCTTGTCGAGATGATTTTTTTACTGCTGTAAAGCCCCATGGTGTTCTCCTTCCAGTGCTGGCCTGCTGAAACTTGAAAGTTTGTGGATCTATTCGGAGACCCTGAAAAAAAATACTTCAGTGTAAGTTTTGTTCATAGTGATACGAACGGAGAACTGGAGATGTAAAGTTTGCTATTGTGGATATGCTGTCTGAAGGTACATGAACTTGAAGGACCTAGACGTTTGATTTTCCAGCTCCACCAAAAAAGCTGTGGCTGCTCTCTCTCTCTCTCTCTCTCTCTCTCTCTCTCTCTCTCTCTCTCTCTCTCTCTCTCTCTCTCTCCGCAATATATGTTCATGTGGACACAATCATGACTCAAGAGCTCAATTTCTCGGCTACTTTCCACGAATATGGTTTCATGTGGTTTACTATGACAGTAGGCGCTGGTTGCGTCTGAGTCTTCGTGGTTGGTATGGGCCAGGTAGTTTGCTTCATGTTAGGTCAGTGCTTGAATGTTGCGCAGCATTATGTGGTTGACGCCGGCCTTACCGCGGTCTCTGATAGAGGCTTGTGGTCTATGCTTGTCCTTGTATCTTTGTGAGATTGGGACTCCTCACCCCAGTTGCCCCGTTTGCCACCTGTGTTTGCACATTGCTTACGTACAATTTACAAACCCAGCCTGTGCTTGTGAAATTTTGAACTCCTAGTTTGACGACCTGATTCTTGTTTTCTTCAAATTTCCTTCCATTTGGGAAGTACAAACTTGAATTTTTTCCCACCCTGGTTCCCAGCCAGTAGGCATCAAAGTTTTTACAATCATGAAAGCAGCGAACTGCGTCAGGGACAGGGACGAGTTCGCATCTGCGCAGCCACAAGATGCTTGCGGTGCCTTGTGGGCACATGAGTCTGTGGACTACGACGTCGGTTTGGAGCTGGGGGCTGGGTGATCACGCGATGTGGTTGGCACAGGTTGCGCATTGTTTTGTGAGGTTGGACAGATGCGCATTGTGTAAACCATGCTTCTCTTGCCACGATGGGTACCCAGTCCCCACGTCCCGCGACCCCTCGAGCACACAAACGAAAAAAAAAAAATCCCCATCTCTGCTTGTACATCAATGTTTTTCGGCATATTTTTTAGGCCCCCGTTTCCGTGGCTCCCCTTTGTTTAATCACAAGATACGTTGCTTGATCAAGTGGGCTAAGATGCGATGCGCCACGGACCACAAGTCTACGTGACGCATTCTGATGGTTAGTGGTATGTGGCTGCTGTTAAATCTGATTCGGTAATCTCGACATGCTAAACTGAACCGAGGCTTGTGTACCTTACATAGTTGCATAATTGCATTTGCGGATCCATGGATGCAGCGGCCGCGTGCACTTGTCTCTGGATGCTTCGAACCACAGCCCCTGCGAACCACAGGTAGCCTACGCGGCCTACGCTTCCGCTGGGCAGCAGTGTCGCGTCGCGCTGGCCGGGGCGCCCCCACCCCACCGAACTCGTGGCTCGGCTTGGCCGCTGTCTGTCGCCGTCACTCCTTTTCTGGGCTTGATCCGCCGGCGAGGTGCCGGTGCCGCCACGTCGGCCGATCTTCTGTTCGGCTCTCGTTGCCGTCGCCGCCTAAACAAATCGACGGACGTGTTGGCCTTGGCCCTTCCCCTAGCTAAAATATCTCCTCTCTCTCCTCCTCCTCCAGTACTATGTATATCTGTCAATGGAGCCAGCGGGCCACCAACCTACTCTGATAACGGTCAATGATGTTTTTGCTTTAATTATTCGAAATTGGATAAAAGCAAATTAATGTATTTTTCTAACTAACCGGCACCAGCGTGTGCCAATCTGTCGAGAGGGTGGGCAAGGGCAAAAAATAAAATCACAGTGTGTAGAAAACTAAAACATTGATTTTTTGGCACTAAATTTGATTTGCTCGTTTATATTATACTCACTCCGTCTATCTTATAATATAGTTTAAGCATATACTCCCTCCATCTTTTTTTTATTTGACGTTTTGTAGCTAAAAAATGAGCTATTTGGCGTCAAATAAAAAGAAACAGAGGTAGTAATATAATATAGTTTAATTATGAATCATTTTTTTTACATTTTTGCAAATATTTTGAATAAGATGAACCGGTCAAATTTGGTACTAAAAAAATCAAATGACCTATAAATTAATTGGGATGGTGGAAGTACTATGTTTCAAAAAATAATACTACAAACAACAAAATTGCAAAGTAAAAGCAAGCTTGGAAGATTTCTAGAAGAATACAAAAGAGGTGGCGGAGGTGCACTCGGTCGAGCTCACGAGGCCAACCACACATTAAACTAGCTAACCGTGTACTAATAAACCGAGGGCCAGAATGCCAGATCACAGAATCTCTCTGGTTTCGTACACGCTAGGCCGCGCGTCGCGCCACGACTGGCGCCACCCCGCGGCTCACACACCGTCTGGGATGTGGCCTCGGTTCCGTGCTGGTGTTTGGTAGAGATCCTATTTGCCTATAGCGTACTACGTGGTGGAGAGCCACAAGCTGGTGGTGCCGATTTGACCTGCCCGGCCGGGCGCCGGTCGACACGCGCGCGCGCCCTCCCGCTGCCGAACCCGGGAATCAGTTTCCTGGCCGCGGGCGTGGCACCGTGTCACCACCTCACCGGTCTCCTCACCTCGGATATTTTGGGCAGGGACGATCGATCGACGAGGTTGATGGCGTTCCTTTCCCGCGACGTAACCAGAGAGAGTTGATGCGATACGGCGTCATGCCGTGGCCACTCATCACTAGCAGGAGCTAGGGTCTAGGGACTCGTTTGCTTTTCCACTGGATTTACAAAAGAACCTTATTACTAATTGTTTAATGTTAGTGTTGCCACTTTTTAATAATAACAATATATAAAAGGCAAACATTACTCATTGCCTTTTAGTTCTGCTTTACTTCCGGGCTCCTGCTACTTCAGTATATAAGAAGCGCATTTTTTTTAAAGACAAACCTTGTAGTAGTATTTAACCGCTGATTTGTCTTAATTATAATATATTATCGGTGGTAGTAGAAATTTGATCACTACTATAAAGTATCACCGATACAAATCAAGGGTATAAGGTTTTCAAATTGTAAGACTATATATTCTTAGATAAAGATCACAAAGTTTGACTTTTTCTAAAAAAAATGTGCGTCGGCATTTTGGAATAGAGGGAGTAACTTAAACTTCTCTAAATTTTGACGAATTTATATAAAAAAAATACACCATATCTATGGCATCAAATTAGTCTCATTTAATCCGCATAAAACAAGCATTTATTTGGTTTTCATATGTTAATATATTATTCATCAAAACCTGATTAAAGGTTAAAAAGTTTAACTTAGAACATAGAAAAAAATGATTAATAATTTGAAACAAAGAGAATGAGAAAAATATTCCGACGACCGGTGGATCAAAAAAGGAGTTCTTTATTTGGTTTTCCATAGAGTATATTAGCTGGTTAGGATTAAGTTAGCTTCCACCGTTCCATTTCCAAAATCTGGTTTTAACAAATCTACCACAACTACACTGTAGTACTTTGAACTAAGACAATGCTTCGATATTATCAAACACCACATGAACTGAAGACGGTGCATCTAGTGGTAGATAGATGCTCCAATAGCTTGAGCCTCGTGAGTTAAATAAAAAGCAACGAGCCAACCAAAGGCCAGAGACTCCCCCCCATGGTCCGAAAGCCGAAAGCATCCGCCTCCGCTCACCACCACCGTCCTTAACCTTCCTGACCACGTGTGTGAAAGAATAATACAGCAACAATAACCTGCCAAAAAAAAAAAAAAACCACCGGCGCGGCGCTTGATTTCGACCGGCGCGACGACGGAGGAGCGAGGAGGTTCTGTGGACGAGGATCACCCTCCCTCCTGTGCGCACGAAGCCGGCATCCAAGGCGGAGGCGAGGCGGCGACGACCCCAACGAGCGGTCCATGGGCGGTGCTGCAGCTCCACCAATCCAATCATTTCCTCCTCGATCGATTAAACTCTAACCACTTGTCGTCGGTTAACAGACGCGAGAGGCGATGCGTCGCGCGCGCGAGCGAGCGAGCGACCACGCTTGCGTCCACGTCGTCCTCGCGACAGCGACGGGGCCGGCGTCTCCGAGCTGCACGTGGAATGGAAATATGGAATGGTAGGGGCGCAGCCAACGACCGGACGACGTCACAGCCGCAAGAGCCCGCGAGCGAGCTGCCAGCCACCGGTCACCCCGGTCCCCGGCCTGCCTCCTTAAATACGCGCCCCGCCGACCTCCCCGCTAATCGCTTCGTCGCCGATCGCCTCTGCAACCATTTTTAGCTCGATCGAGCCCAGCTCTTGCTGCTCCGCTCAAGACTCAGGACGTACGTGCTACGAGAGCGCGACGACGGGCGGGCGGCGGCGGCGGCGGAGGAGCTAGGAAGGAGGCATACATGGGGCGCGACGGCGGCGATGGTACAACGTGCCGGTGCGAGCTCTGCGGCGCGCCGGCGGCCGTGCACTGCGCGGCGGACGCGGCCTTCCTCTGCGTGCCCTGCGACGCCAAGGTGCACGGCGCCAACTTCCTCGCGTCGCGGCACCTCCGCACGCGCCTGGACACCGCCTCGGAGGAGGAGGACGACGACGGGTACGAGTCCGCGGCGAGCTCCTGCGTGTCCACGGCCGACTCGGCGCCCGCCGCGCCGGCGCGGCGGGGCGTGGCCGGGAGGCGGGGCCGGGGCGAGGCGGTGCTGGAGGGGTGGGCCACGCGGATGGGCCTGGCGCCGGGGGCGGCGCGCCGGCGCGCCGCGGCGGCCGGGCGCGCGCTCCGCGCCTGCGGCGCCAACGCGCGGGTCCCGCTGCGCGTCGCCATGGCCGCCGCGCTGTGGCGGGAGGTGGCGGCGGGGGAGGACGGCCGGGACGGCGCGCTGCTGCGGCGGCTGGAGGCGTGCGCGCACGTGCCGGCGCGGCTCGTGGTGGCGGCGGCGGCGGCCCTGGCGCGCGCCGGCCGCGCCCGCAGGCGGGAGGACGCCGTGGAGGGCTGGGACGAGTGCGCGTGGGCCGGGCCCAAGGCCAGGCCGGCGCGCCCCTGAACGAGCCTGGTTTGTGGACCTGGTTTGGTTTGTGTTTCGTTTGCCTGAATCGTGTGGACCTAGTACTGTAGGGTTGTTGTTTTGATTAGACTTGTGAGCTAATTTGTTGGGGCTCAAAACTGCAATGATTCGCAGCAGTGTAATTTCGAGAACTCTGCAATGATTTGCATCTTGTCGCTTCAATGAACGAGCCACTTGTTATCTTGAGACTTGAAGCTGCCCAACAATGGCCTCGCTGAAACAACCGCGTCATCTCTTCAAACCTCTCCAGGCTGATCGCGTACGCTGCCTGTCCCTCCCAGCCTCCCAGGCAACTACCTTCCCCTGGCCAGGTTGCGGCAGCTTTGGCGTGTTTGAAAGCTTTGGAGCATGTTTTTTTTTTTTCCTTGGAATGCAGCGGGTGATTGTGGAATCTGATGCAATCAATATGGTGAATGCTGTTGCTGACCAAAGCTTTAATAGGTTGCCTCTAGTCATTTTATTTACAGAAATTAGAGCTAACATGATATGATTGGAGAATTTTCTGTATGCTCTATCTCCTATTACCCAAGGGATTGGAATGCAGCAGCACACACACTTGCAGCTACGGGTGTAAATTGTGTTGAAGGTCCATTGTTGTGGGTGGACCATGTACCTGATTACTGACCATGTGGTTGTCATGTGTGCAGTGACTTAAATGGACAAGGTGTTTAATGGATCTTAATTTAAAAAAAAAAACTTTCCCAAGGATCCATCCCCTAAAGCATAGGAAAGGGAATAGATGTACGGCATACAGAGGCACTGTCATTAGCCATACATTTTTTGGTGCCATCTACGGTATACGTAAGTATTAAGTAGGACCAAACAAACATCCGTCCACTCTTAGTCCATTTCAGTCAACTCAATCCCTAACATTGCCCTTTTATTCTAGGCTTTTGGCACAGTTCTGAGATTGAGAGCTTTCTTTTACTTCCATTTCTTTCAACGTTCTTAAGCATCAGTATTCCATTACATTAGACAGTGTTCATACTTCATACAGCAGGATGTAAGCAGACAAACCTCTTTGTTACATGAAGGTATGTTCCTTTTTCCAATTCATTTAAGGTACAGAAAATTCTAAAATAAACAAAAAAAAAAACTACCTTCTGGCAAGGTATAAATCACCTTGTGCACCGGTTGATACAAGAATAACTATTTTACTATACAGAAGAATCAAGAATGACAAGATTATTAAGGCTGAACTATGTTAGATACACGGCTACTCTGCCTAACACCCTTCTAGTTATTAAATTATGCTCCACATTTCTAAAAGAAAAAGAAAACATGGTGATGATTTGCATGTCATTGTTTGCTTGCGTAGCAATGCTGAACATGCAAGTTGTCAATATCTACATATTTAGACCAGTACACCCTGTACTTGGAAATGGCAAGGTCAAGCCAAGGCTTGTAATTCCCATTGTAATGAACTACTGCAGCATTCTCAATCTCAGTAATGTCAACAGCTGGATCATAACCCAGGCCCAAGACGTGCCAAGTGTGGTTCAATGGGTATGTCAGGTTGTAGAAAGTAATTAGTCCTGGAGGCAATGTACCTAGCTTCCACAGCTTGCGATCCTCATTCTGCAAAAGATCTCTCAGTAAGTGAGACAAAAAAAATCATTACAAGTTACTGCTGTAGCATAGTTTTCATAGAGACAAGAAAAGAAAATGCACGTTGGGAGAAATACAGCTCAACAATCAACAGCATATTTCTTGATCCACTACTTACCAAATCTTGCCAATAATGGTATATTCCAGTGATATTTTGCTTCTTCCACTCCTTCAGATCAAACATATTCATTCCAAACGCCCACCCACAAGCATGTGGATCAAAGTTCTCTGAGATCTTTGGGTGTGAGAAGTTGAGATAAGTGTCAAAGCGATGGAAGCTCTCCTTACAGGTTTCAACTGCACCATTTACCATCCCTTTAAGATCAACATCCCAAAGCGGTGTCAAATCCTTCTGTACAACAACATCATCATCGAGAAACAATATCTTGTCAAGCTTGGGATGTATCTCTGGCATGTAGAACCTTAAATGGTTGAGCATAGATAAATATTTGGGGTTCCTGTACTTCAGGTTCTCATTTCCATCAGATAGTGAAGATGGATCATGTGCTTTGAAGTAATATTCTTTGAGGCGAGCTGACTCAAGTTGACGCAGAACAGAACAGTAAGACGAATTGAGCCACTTGAAATTGTCTATGTTCTCCACATGGACAGTAGCCAGTAGAGGAGGATGGGTAATGAACCACATCTTCATGGCTGCAAAATTAAGGCTATCAGTGACAATGTGGAAGACATGCTTCTCTGGATCATTGGCATTTGTCACAGTTGATCTTACGACTACTGAGGCTGCAAGCACATTATCAGAAAATATAGCATAGTGATAGAGTGACTGATCCTCAAGCTTTTCTCTATGTTCTTCTTCCTTCAATGCAGCATCATGAAAAAGCTCTTTGGCCACACCATCACGGAAATAATAATCAGTTGTCAGCTGCATATGTAGGCAGTGCAAGGGCATGGGGACAGTCTTTGCAGCATGCTGAACCAGGAATGAGTTCTGTTTCTTCACTGCATCGATATTTAGCTCAGTAGACTGCAGCATAGCACGCAGTTTTCTTGAGACTTCACCTGAGTTGTACAGAACATCTCTAGCTGAAGATAGCACATGCCCCATTGCTTTTGCTCTCTCTAAAGCACTGCAGGAACAAGGGTTGGTAAGCAACTTATCCTTTAACACCAAATTGTTAAAGAGCCAAACTGGTTAATCTTCAGAAGTTATGTGAAGTACCTCGAATCAAGTTCACTATCGATAAGTGCATCCCCGATAGCTGTTTGGCTTTCGTTTATGCACTTCATAAGCAAGGCATACATGTCTGGTTCCTTCTGGGAGAGTGCAATAGTGGCATATAACTTGGCCATTATTATCTGATCTTTCATGAGCCTCAGGGTTGAATCTGTATTAGTGTGGTGGAACTCCTGCCTCCATATGTTGTAGCTGCCTCTAACTTTATTATCAAAGTTCCTCGACCTGTTTATTGCTGTATTCCGCATCTGAAGTTCAACCTTCTTATCCATCTGAAGCAACTCCTGTACCCTCTGCTCCTTTCTTCTACGCCGAAACACCTGCAGCAGCAGTAGCGGCACACCAACATTCAGGTGGGCAGAATTAACACATTATTACAGAGTAAACCAAAGAAAAAGTCTCAAGACGCAAGTAAATAATCATTGAACTGTATTTCATAATCACTTTGGAGGGGGAATGGAATCGACCTGTCGCTTTAATTTAATCGGATCTACGATTTTAGTTGCCAGAGTTTCTGCGCTCGGAATATTGGTGGCTTCTGATCCATTGGCTAGCAGGTGATCCTCAGCAGCCTCTTGCTATTGCAACAGCAGAAGAAACACCCATGAGAGCTACTGGTACAAAACACTAAAACAGAACAACCTACCAGCTTATCCACGCAAACAACACAACTTTTTGTTCAGAACATACTCTTCTTGCTACCGGCTGGCTGTCTCTGGGCAACCAAGGGTTCTCCCAGATTGAGGACGAACCGAATTCTCTGGCGGTAACTTTGAACAGCTTGATCCGGCCATGCTGGTCAGTGTACGCGATCGTCTTTTCAGCATTATCCACACCCTGCGAGCCATTCGCAGTGCGCACGTTAGCCTGGCGAGCAAAGCAGTACAATGCAACCGCGTATCCTGAGCAGCCACCAAATTCAGACAAATAACCTGTAGGTTGCCGCACCCAGGGCAGTTGCCAGGAGCCTCGCGCTGGCTGGCAATCGAAAACCACACATCAGTGCCAAAGTTAGCGCCTTTACTAATCGCGTAGGAGGGGGAGGAGGAGTGATGATGAGGAGAGAAGGCGATGGTTCTTACGCTTGGTGACCCGAGAAGAGCCACCGGGACGCCGCCGATCTGGCGGAGGGCACATGGATCACGACCTGCGGGGAAGAGGCGGCAGGACGATGAGAAAGGAAGAAGCCCTGGTTCTGAGGGCTCGTGTGCCACGAGCCTCACATTTCCGCCGTCGCAGTGAACGAGCAGGGAGGAGGGGGTAAGCGGCAGCGGGGGGCACAAACCTGGAAGGAGAGGAAGCAGAGGAGGATGAGGAGGAGAGATAGGAGGCCCGGGCGCCGCCGCAGGGTGGGGAGAGTTCTGGGATACGCTGCGGAGGCCGCCGCCGACGAGGCGGAGGCGGGGGACGCCATGAACGGGGATGGGGAGTGGAGTGATGGAGAATTTCTTTTTCTTACTACTATTTTTTGACTGGAGAGGTGTATTGTTGTGGATCGTGGCCTCGGGGGGGGGGGGGGGGGGGGGGGGGGGGGGTGTGACGACATGACCGAGACCAGAGTTTTGGGTGGGAGTGGCGGTCACACCAAAATCGTTAGATGGGTGTTCGTGTCTGGAGAAATTTTGATATTCAATACTGAATATGCATGTTCGAAAATTTGTATATTTTTTAAAGGTCTGTTTGAAATGTAAGAATGAAAAACACAGGAATCGAAGAAAACCTAAAAACAAGAAAAGAACTAAGGTGCAATACAAAGGAACGAAAAAAGAGAGAAAAGATGTATAGCGTTTGAAACACAGGAACATAAATAGCTAGAGAGCACGGTAATCAGGGCAGTTGAGACCTGCGTGTACTCGTAGGAAAAATTCCCTTAGATCAAACCTCATTATTTTTTTCTCCCGTGAAAGTACATGTAGCTCTCCATTTCCTCTGTAATCCTTGCCACCATTTTCTTCGTTCCAAACGTGTGATGACATCAGCATAAAGGAGGAATGAGTTTCGTTTGAAGATCCTTTGAAAAGCCTCCATTCCAAACGAGCCCTTAAAAATGTGACAGTAGACATGCGAATTGTTTTATTTTGAAAAATTATTGGCATTTACCCTCAATTTCTTTTTTCCTTGTTTTACGGGATCAAGCAATTTCCTCAAATTTGTCCTTGCTTCCTTTTCTCTCCTATCTATAACGACTAGGCTCCATGCATTATCCCTATCTTTGTAGTTTTTTATTGGATGCCTCGTTGAGTCCTCCCACCATACAGGGCTCCACTATTGTAGTGCCCTGTCACTAGCAAGTGGGCCTATGGCCACACGCTAGTGACTCAACGGCAGCGACAAGTACGTCAGCAGAACCTCGTCCTCTCCCACCATGTGTCGTGGGAGCTGGCTATGAGAGGCGGTTGGCTTCCTAGGGCGGTGAGAGGTGACGGTTGGGCAGGGGCAGTGACCGATGAGAGGCAGTGGGCTAGCTAGGGGTGACAACCAATGAACTGACTCGGGACGGCGGATTTCCAGCCGGCCGAGGCCGGCGAGAGGTGACGACCGATGAGAGAGTGAGTTGGGGCGGTGGGCTGACCGGGGCGTGGGGAGGTAGCTAGGGCTGAAGGGTGGCTGTGGGACAACTTCGGGCGGAGGGATGCGGAGCTTACTAGGGTGCGGCAACGGAAGACATATGGAGACGGCGACGGCCTTAATCTCGTGGCATAGTGAGGTGCCTCTCTATGTTATTGGGGGTAAAAGCAAAATGAGTAACTCACAAAAAAGGTAAAACTTATAATTCCTCTAAACGATGCAATTTGCATGTCCAGCGTTGCCCCTCAGGCCATAGGAACGTGTAGTACGAGATTATTTTAATATGTATAATGAACGTTTAGTGTGTATGTTTAGAAGAATAGAGTGCTTTATTATCTTCTTACTTCTTGTTTTTTGTTTGGTTAGTAAAATTGAATGGGTTGGTCTACCATCACCCTATTCTTCACTACCTAATAATAATTACTAGCATGAGGAAATAGCCATTCTATCAAAATACATATGATGAACCATGATAAATTGACTTACCTAGAAGGAAATGAAGTGACTTCTCAAACTAACAACACCCTGTCAATCGAGACGAGGACGTGAAGACTCACAATGTTAAATGATCGCTTGGGAGTATAAACAACTTATTAAAGTTATGACTTTTATAATGGAGGCTGTTGTAGAAACAACATATGGGGTCACCCGAGGTGCCCCCTTTGTCGGCAGAGAAGGCTAAGAACACAAGTGTTCAGAGAGGTTCGAGCCGCTAAAGCGTAACATACTAACACCCTACGTCCTCTGGTGTGAGTATATGAGAGCTGTAGTAAGCTTGAGAGGGCTTGTCCTGGGGCTTGTGTGAGCCTGCGCCCCATGCATGCCCTCTCCCTTTTATAGTATATAAAGGAGGATACGCGAAATGTATACCTAGCTAAGGCATTGTAAAATGAGAAAAAGCCCTACTTGTCATCACCTACGATGCTATACAAAAGTAGGTTTTGACTTATACTACAAATGATGTGACATTCAAAAGTTCCAAGGAGAATGAAATCCCCTGTTTCTAAATAAAACTTCAGAAATTGTTGTTTTAACTTAACATAATTTGCAGGAATATACTCCCTCCGTCCCACGATAAAAGTTATTCTATATTCAAAATTTATTCCACAATAAGTACCGTTATAGGAGATTAGTAACCTATAAAAGAAAATTGATATGCATGCATGCATAAACCACAAAAGGAAAGATTAATCGGATAATCAGAGGCACATGCATCATATCCGACTCTTACTAATTTGTTTTAAAAATTCTAAAACAACACTTATTATGGGACGGAGGAATCATTACTTAGAGACGAAGGTTTTCCTAAATAGATAAGGACATCATATATGTCAATTGTAAAAAGAGAGTCCTTATTCTAATCGAGTAATATACAAAAGACATAGGAGCTTAAGTCAATTACAAGTGTAGTATTTTTTTTCTCTTTTTGAGATACAAACGCATTCTTATCCTAGCTGGATAGTAGGTTATAATTTCACACACAGCATTCTTCATGCATTGCGATTTGCAGTGGAGTACAAGCATCCATATTATTTATTACGTCACCTGGACTAACAAAATTGTTATATACTTGTATAATATCACTGCTGGAGAACACCGGGCAGTAGTGATAGAGGCACAAGTGCGATGGGGTAGTGCCCCTTAGGCTGAAACCAGTCGTTCCCTTATCCTCCATCCCCTGTCACTATTCCAACTATCACTCTCTCTGTCTACAGGGCACGAATTTATATATACAGTGTATAGAGGATGAGTTTTGAGGGAGCCGTTGGGTATAGCCTAAGAAACAAGATAAATGTGGGGCTAAGGAACCGATATGTACAAAGCAGCGTGTCTCAGGAAGTCGGTAAAAATACATGTGTCTCGCACATAACCATAAAAAAGATGCTTTTTGTTGACATATTTTTATGCCAAACACCAACGAATCCGGGATCTCTGGTCGGGTTCAGCCTACAGGTGGACTGTCCGTTGCCTGGCGTCGGACTGTCCGATATGCCGGACTATCCGGCGAAGAGCAGAAACTTTGGGAAACCCTAGCGACGCCTGAAACAGGTAACTATCACGCTTACATGGCGACGAACGGCGAGGTTTACGAGCAAACCAACAAAAGATAACTATCGTACTTACGTGACGAAGGACTGATAGTTCACGAGCAAACTAGCAAAGGAACCATTGACGGCCTCACCCGAGAGGGACCCAGTCAAGGTGCGGATGTCGGTAGCGTGCCCTAGGTTGTTAGGGCGCCATCCCTGGTCGTGGAGATCAGAGGATGAACAGCATGGAGAAGGGAGGACAAGAATTAGGGTTTGAGAAGAGATAGCATAAAAGTAAAGTAAAAATAATAAATTCGACTGGACTGTGTATTGTTCCCAATCGGCTGTATCCCTTTATATTTATAGAGATGGAGGTCTGGACCCTTGGCACAAGTCATAATCCAATTAGATCACGCATAAACCGCGAGATTCTACTCGGACTCGACTACGCCGAACTCTCCGACACACTCCACCGGACTATCCGGTAGCACCGAACTGTCCGGCCCTGCCCACCGGATAGTTCGGTGAGTGTCCGCTGGCAGCCCAATTTGGTGCTTAACACTTTCTAATTATTTTTTCAACTTATATGAACATTAAATTTGTTATGTTATTTTTTATATTTAATATTTTAGTTGAAGTAAGATATGGGTTGTAAATTATGTTGTAATGTTTTATTGCTATAATATTAGTTTTGTTATATAAAGAGACATGTTATTAATTATATTTTCATGTTTATGTAATGTATAATAAATATATTTTAACTGTATATTAATTTTGTTATATAAAAATATGTGTATAGTTTTAGATGATTTATTTATTGATTTTCTACGTGCAGCACACACTTGTATATCTTTTTTTTAATTTGTAACGAAGAAATAAAACATATTATTATATTTTATTATAAATACAGCCCAATATTTGAGCAGCACATATACATTTTTTCTTATGAGAATATCGAAGCATTTTTTATATACTCTTTGTATTAGTGCATGCTAAGATTTTGTTTTAGTCCATGTTAGCCAAGTGTTTGAGTCACGATTACTATTTACTATTTAATCAAGGTACTCTATGTCCATCGTTATGTCAACCTGTAATAATTCATCTTATTAGCTTGATCTGTGGACCAACCACGCAGCGATGAAGTAAGTTTGAGATTCCTAAATTTATACCTTTGGTTTTCAGAAAAGAAAAACAAAAAAGAGCCCATAAAAAATGGAGAAAATATGAGAGACCAAACGCTACATATGGGTAACTGTGTGTGACTTAGTTATGAAATTTACAGATAATTTCTTACAAACCACGCTCTTTTATAGGCTAGACTAGTGTAAATATACGTGCACTACACACGTGTTGTGAGATGATTGATCGGACAATAGAAAAAAATAAATAAGAAAATTAAAGGAAGGAGGTCTGTTTGATTGACGTCCTTCCTTTCACATTAATTCGAAAACAAGAAAGTAACAAGTACGTATATGAATCTATCTACACAATAAAAGAGCGAGTTTTCTGAAAATCTTTTTTATCTAGAAAGGCATAGGTATACCCCTCACGCTGGCCACATTGCGCAGTTTGAAAAAGGTTGGAAAGGAGTGGAAAGGCCCAAAATCCATAGATGCAAAATGTTTCATCCACTTTCTCTTTTTATTTCTCATCTCATTTTATACCCATACCCACATGTTACTTTCCCTCTCTTGGTTTAATGAGAAATGAATGACGTCAATCAATCAGGTCTCCTTCCTTTAATTCTATTTCCTTTTTCTTTGTCCTATTGCATCTTTCGTCATCTCACAACACGTGCGTGTTGCACGTACATCTATGCTAGTACAAAATAAGGTGAGAAATAAAAAATCAAATGACGAAAACATTTTCCTTCTCTTAGTTTAAGACTCTTTCTATCCCTTTTCAACATTTTTCAACTGCGCATTGAGCCAAAGTGAAAGGTACGGTGGGACCATTTTAGATAAAAAAGATGGTACGAGGGTTGTTTACTTGGTGGGGCTATGTGGATCACGCAAAAAATGGAAAATGTCAATGTAAAGGAAGGAGATGACTAACCGGACAATAAAAAGGAGGAAAAGAAAAGAGAAAAAAGAATTACTTACCACTTGATTGGCATGTTTCTTTTTTTCATTACAAGAAAATTACCCCACAGGTATAGATAGAAAGAAAATATTTTTATCTCTTTTAAACCCTTTCAAGCGTACTCCCTTCGTATTTAAATATAAGTCGCGGTTGATTTTTTTTCAAAACTTCGATCCTTCATCATATTCAAAATATTTTATAATTTGCCATTTATTTTGTTGTGATTTGGTTGACCATTATAGATAGTTTAAGTATGACAAGTTTTCTTATGCGTTTACACAAATTTTTTGAATAAGACGAATGATCGAAGTTTTAGAAAAAAATAAACTGTGACTTATATTTAAATATGGAGGGAATATGTTATAAGGCCAATGTGAGTGATATATTTTTGTTGAGTGGAAAAATGATATTTAAAAACCTACTCATTTATAGCGTAGAACGTTGCATGAGATGACTGGCTAGATAGTCAGGGGTGTTTGGATCTAGAGACTAAAATTTAGCTCACGTCACATCGGATGTTTCGATGCTATTTATAAATATTAAATATGGTTTAATTAAAAAGCTAATTACGCGGTCGAAGAGTAAACGACGAGACAAATTTATTAAGCCTAATTAATGTATAATTAATGATTATTTACTGTAGCATCACATTTGCTAATTATAGATTAATTAGGTTTAATAAATTCGTATCGCCGTTTAGTTCTTCTATGTGTAATTAGTTTTATAATTAGACTATATTTAATATTTCTAACTAGCGTCGAAACTTCCGATGTGATGGGACTAAATTTTAATCGGGATCCCAATACCCCCTTCAAGAAAGAAAGAGAGTGAGAAAGAAAAAGAAATAAAATAAAGACCTAATCGTATTTGTACAAAATGAGGAGGAAAAAGGAATAAAAAAGACCTAACCATCCTTCCATATTTCCTTAATCACTCGTTTTATTAAAATTAAATTCAAAATTAAAAAGTTCAGAAAATAAGTTATATAAAAATATTTAAGATTACAAACGTAATAAAAATAATATTTATAAATTTTTTTTTGTAAGACCAAACTATATATCTTAGTATTTGCTATATACTATAAAACTATTTAATATTAAAGTTTTTTAATAAACGTATTTGCTATGGCACCGATCCATATATCTTCCTCCATAATCTACATCCCAAGGACCAAAAAGGAGCGCGGGGCCTATAAAATAGGTGTAGTTCCGTTCCTTGAATAATACTTACTAGTATTTTAGTTGTCGATGACGATGATTGTGCATTGATCCATCCCTGCCTTTTTCTCTGCCGTTGGACCCCTGCGCCGCCCGCTCTCTCTTCCCGTGCTCTTTCTTTCCGGCGGCGACGCCTGGACGAGAGGCGCCCGGCAGGTGCGCAGGCTGCTCTTCGCCGGCGACGAGAAGCATCAGGTATGTCCAACCCTTCTCAAGTGTACACACGTACTATGCATATTAAATCCGTTTTATTTTTTGCAAAGTGTACATCTGTACCCCATGTTCTGTACTAGATCCGCCCAGATCGATATGATTGTTTCTTTTGTAACTGAGTGCATGAACCACTGGCTCGTTATTAGAGGTGGTTATGTTTTTGTTGTGGTCGGAATCATGCAGATTTGGGAGTTTGGAGTGGAAGATGCTGAGTGGATTTGGGAAGATAATATGTAGGGTGGAGATTGGGGATGTTATGCAATTGTGGCTAATGGGCTATATCATGGAATTGGTAGTTTGCGTCGTTTAGGTATCCTAGTTTGGATCCGATGCCGATTCACCGATCCTCGCAAGAAATAATTCCAATCTTCACAAATAAGAAACCCTAGATCTGCCAATTTACTGATACTTGCAAAGAACAATTCTAATCTTCGCAAATAAGAAACTCTAGATCTATGTGTGCTGCCCTTTGAGTCCTCACTTCAATCCCTTTTTCGCAAAAAGAAAGGCTGCCTGCCCCATTGCAAAAACTTGGTGCCACTTGGCCTCCTTCTAGGTGAATTCAACCATCAAGAAACACTACTGACTCAAGTGTTCCTTGGAGCCACTTTAGCTGAGTCGTTGCTATTTTGTGTCTTCAAATTTCTTCGGCAAACATCATTAGTGGTATGCTAGATGATACCTCGCTCGTTGCTACAGGACTTCTTAAATTATTTTAGAGTGAAATTTGAAGATAGTAATATTTTTGTGATTGCATAATAATATTTTTAAGGACGTTATACTTGTTGATAACTTATAACATATTTATCATGGTTGAGAGAGATATCGCTTGCATGCATGAGTTATATTGGCCACAGAAAATCGAGTAAAGACATTAATAGAGGTCTTAGTGGATGGTGATGTGGAGATGATGTGGATAGCTTGCTTGTTGAGAGAAATTAATTAAATAATATATAGTGGGTTGTGCTTATATGCCACAAAAAATCGAGTAAAGACATTAATAGAGGTCTTAGTGGATGGTCATGTGGAGATGATTGCATGTTGAGAGAAGTACATTAAATGAGACATAGTGAGTTTGTGCTTATATAGTTTATATAGATTCCAGGCATGACATCAGTTTGTGCATATGTTAGTTTTCTATTTCAGTTACAAATTTAAACAGCCCATGGGCATGTCCATAGGGACATCATACTAGCATCATACTAGCTCTATACTTGTTCAATCAAGTTCTTTTTATCAAACAGTTCTGAATTGTGTGAACATTCATTTCAGTTTTGGTCATACGGACCACCTTTTTTTTCTCATCAAGGACATGTACAACAATGTTTTGACTAGTGTTCGAACAATTGACGGTCACACAGACGACTTCCAGATTAAAATAGGACTACATCAGAGGTCAACTGTGAGCCCTTATCTGTTCGTCTTGGTGATCAATGAGGTTGCAAGGGATACACAAGGAGATATCCCTTGGTATATACTTTTTTTTTTGACGATGTAGTATTAGTGGATCAAAGCCAAGCATGAGTAAATAGGAAACTAGAGTTGTGGCGTAGACTTTAGAGTTGAAATGTTTTAGAGGACTAAAACTAAGTATATGATGTGTGACTTCAGTACTGCTAGACATGAGGAGGGAGGTGTGAATTTGGATGGTTAGGTAGTGCCCAAGAAGGATACCTTTCGATATTTGAGATAGATGTTACATAGAGATAGTGATATTGATGAAGATGTTAGCCATAGAATTAAAGTGGGATAGATGAAATGGTGTTAAGCATCTAGTGTTCTCTGCGACAAGATGGTACGATAGAAGCTAAAAGGCAAGTTCCATAGGACCACAATTATACATTCGTTGTCGCTGGACGTTGGTCTACTAAAAGGAAGCATGTTCAACTATTAAGGGTCATAGAAATGCGTATGTAATGGTTTTTGAGGCGTTACCTAAGTGTCCAGCCACTTAGAAATCCTAGGTGTCCACGCCTTCATGCCAAAAGAGTAGCAAAATGAGGGAGGAAGAAGAGCAAGAAAAGGGGAAGGAGGGAGGAAGAAGAGTAGCATCTCCAATGTCGATTCCCTGCTAGCTCTAGTGTCTTCAGCGGGTAGGCAGACACCGAGTCACTGGGCTAGCTTAGGTAGCTTCGTTAGCTCCAGTGTCGATGTAGGGATAACAACTGATCTGGAGAACAAGAGAGAGCGAGGCAGGGAGAAAACAGAGCCTTCGAGAGAGGATGCATGAGTGCGGATGCGCAGTAGATGCTGTGACACGATGGATGTCGAAGGGGAGGAGTTTTGGCACATGTAGGTCCGAACTCATGTAGGGAGGGATGGGGTCATGGGAGTGGGATGTGTATGGGCTAGCGGGTAGTTGGTGGGCCAGGCATTCTTTCTTCCTCCTTCTCTTGTTTTTTTTCTTTTTCTCCGTTCATCTTTATCCTCCTTTTCCCCCTTTTCTCCCTCCCATCGTGCTGATATTTTTCTTGCTTCACATGTTCATAAGGTGTCGCCTTGCCATCGCCTGGCATCCGAAAAGTGGTGTAATACTCGCCTTACCGCTTTAAGAACCATGGCTTATGTTGTGTTCATACTAGAATGGGCAAGACAGAAACAGCAAGATATGTGATTGGCTAGAAGTAGCTCCAACTATGTTTCCAAAGTCGTTGAGTTGAACCTAGTTAGTCGTCTTGTCGAATCTAGTCGCCTAATGAATAGTGACCGACCAGGTCGACCTAATCGACCTTAGTCGAGTTTGGTCGTCTATTAGTCGTCCATATGTTTCAAGACATATATATAGTATATAACATATGTGCACCACATAAAAATCTAACAGATGCACACTTCAACATAGCAACAAGAAGCCAACAAGCAGGGGCAGCAACGATAGCAACAAGCAGGGAGTAGGGGTGCAAAATGGCAACATAACTCACTGTCGAAAGAGGAGCTCATCTTCAAGAGGGCGCCGGTGCACGGATGAAGCAGGCGACGACTGTTGCTTGCCTGCTTCCACCTTGCTGGGTTGCGAGCGGCTAGGCGTGTGACCGAAGAGGAGCTATAGGGTGTTGGTGCTGGAAGGATGGATAGGATCACATGATAGAAGCCGAATCAGGGTTGGAGAGAACATGGAGCGGGGGGGCGCCGAGATGGAGGAAGAGTATGTCATCGGAGTGAGACAGAAAGGAGCCCGTCAGTGCAATAGATCGAAAAACGACATGTGGTCTGGTGGCTCTTACTTGTCTTGTTTTGGCGCGAGGCCTAATTGCCAAGCTACCAGGTGCCAGCCCAATTGGTGATAGCCCATTTTGTGATAGCCTGGTGCCTCAACTCTAGTCAAACGTCCAGAAACATGGTCGCCCTAGTCGAGTCAATGGCTCTGATCAATCACATAGGACCGATTAGACCGATTAAGTCGATAATGGTCAATCACACAGGACCGTTTAGACCGATTAATCACGATTAATCATGATTAGTCGGACAACTAGAAAACATTGTCGTGCCTAAACCTTGATTAGGCTTTGTGCCCCCTATTAGTATCTTTTTAGGCCCTCTTCTCTCTCTTTCTCCTTTTAGTGGTGCTCTTATTGGGTTTAAAGTCAATCCTACCCAACTTGGTTGGGACTAATGCTTTGTTGTTTTGTTTGTTTGTCTCATTATCAAATACTTTGTAAGCTATATATCTTTGGCTGCTGTCTATTCTGACACTATTTCTTTTTGTGTAAACAAATACATCACTAGATCTGCTTAAGTTGCAGCTATCTATATGATATCTATCCTTGGCCAAAAGAAGCTATATCTATTGTGCCTGAAATTTTTGGTAGCAGTCATAATTGTTCTCTACCGAAGATATGACTTTAAAATCTAGTAGATGCTCAGATGAGATCTATAGAGAACAACTTCTATGCCGGAAGAAGGAATTCACATCATCTGTAATAAAAATTGTTGATTCATCCTTGAACTCGAGTGTGCTGCCTGCCAACTCTATGTGCTCAATTCCTGCTACAGAAGATGGTTTCAATTTGAATAAACGGAGGAAACTGGATGGGGAATATGACCCCCTTCTCGAAAATGGAAATATGAGAGATAATACAGCAAGAAACTTCATGACTGCTGGATGCATCTCATCTCCAGTGCAGAACTCAGATGATAAATCACGTCCGGTTACTTTAAGTGCAGAATTTCCAGTAGGATCACATTCTAATGTCAACAATGGACAACCATCATCTGCATCAAGCATGCCACCTTATATCAGTCACAGAATTGAAGATGCTTGGGAGTGTTTATTGCCTGATAGAAATGCTGCAAAACCAGCAACGGAGTTAACATCAGCAAGGGACCTTTGCATCTCCATTCTCATGAGAGAAATATTCCCCTCTGAAGATTCTGAGTTAAGCAGAACATCTAGTCCCATAGATCGTGATGATAATCAAAACAGTCCTTTATTTGAATGCATGAAATGTTGGTTGATGGAAAATCCATCAAAAATGCTAATTTGTGATTGTTGTGATGGGGCATTTCATTTATCATGCTGCAATCCACATGTCAAGAAAATACCAGAGGGAGAGTGGTATTGTCTGGCCTGTAAAAGGAAGAAACCAAAGAGGCAGCGGGGTAAGTTGACAAATCCCAAAGGTCCCAAGGACATTCAAAGACCTCGGCGAGGTCTTGGTCCTTTTCGAGATATGTTGGTGGATTCTGAATCATATGAAAGTGAGGTGAGGATTGGTAATAACTTTCAAGCAGAAGTCCCAGAATGGTCTGGCCCTATTTCCAGGTCTGCTCACTTACTCTTGATGAAATTTATTTTAAGACTTCGGTTGTTAATGTGGCAGTAGAGGCAACAACTAATTTTGTTCATGAAAAATGGTAATATACTTTTAAGACGTGTATTGAGCAAAAATTGTTGGGGTTGCTCCAAACAATATTTTTCACCTCTTATAACGTTCACCATCAGATTTCCTTTACGAAGTACTCCCTCCGTCTCAAATTGTAAGGGGTTCTAGTCCTCTTTTTATTTGCCCATATTCATATAGATGTGATTAATCTAGACACATAAAAAAACTCGACCGGTGGACAAGAACCTTCCCCCATGGCATTGTAACTAAGTAGAAGAGTCCAACCATAACCGGTAGAGACCCCCCGCCCTGAACCTTGGCTTACGCCGATGAGGGAGATTTTTTTCAACAACCAATAGTCTTCTGTTTAAATTTGCTCCCATGGGAATCGAACGCAGGAGCTCTCTCCACCTCTTGGGGGTATTGAGGTCCTGCGTTCGACTCCCCATGGGAGCAGGTTGTTGGCTGTTGAAAAAAAAAATCTCCCTCACCGGCATAAGCTGGGGCTCGGAGGGTTTTCTCGACCGGTTGGGCTCTTCTACCTTAATTACAATGACCCAGGGCCGATTCTTCCCCACCGGTTGAGTTTTATGAATCTAGACACATATTGAACACACATACATGGAGGACTAAATGAATCTAGTAGAGGCCTAGAACCTCTTACAATTCGGAAGGGACGAAGTACAAATTAGATGCTAAATATGCCAGGTTCCCTAATGTTACGTGTTAAAGTGCAGTCTTATTTGTGTTATTCTTTCTCATATCTTTGATATTATAAAATACAATCTCTAATGTTAATGCCACATTTTTTTGGTGCAGCAGCGAAGATCAGCCTGCTGAGCCCACTGAACTTAATCCTAGTGAAACGACATTGCTTGGTGTATGTCTTAGTCCACTTCGTGCCTGATAAATAACAACCAACAGAAAATTTCCTTAATACTTACTCTCTCCGTTCCATAATAAGTGTTGTTTTACGATTTTTAGGACATATTAGGGAGAGTGGGATCTGACACATACACCCCGATTAACAGATTAATCTTTCCCTTTTATGGTATATATGCATGTATGCAGATTAGTTTCCATCTCCTATAACAATACTTATTGTGGGACAAAATTTTAAATCCTGAAACATCACTGATTGTGGGACGGAGGGAGTACTACTAGGCACCCTTCCTGATACTCTGTGTTGTACTTGTAGTGCATACAACAATTCAAGGATAAGAAAATAAGTGTTGGTAACTGGATCCAGTGCCGAGAAGTTCTAGACACAGGAGTTGTTTGCGGCAAATGGCGGAGGTATACACTCCATCCTAAATCACTACTTTCCTTGCCTTTTTATGTTTGTATTAACGTATAGCATTAATGTGTTTATATGCCTTTTTTGCTGCATGTACTTTTGCAGGGCACCATTATTTGTTGTCCAATCAAGCAATTGGGATTGTTCGTGTTCAGTTGTTTGGGATCCTATCCATGCTGATTGTGCTGTTCCGCAGGTACTTCCCTATGATTTGGCCTTGTGGAAGGAAGGTGCCTTGTCTTGTGGCAGCTTCTAATTACATTATAATTAGGCGAACAGCAACAGCAACAAAGCCTTTTAGTCCCAAACAAGTTGGGATAGGCTAGAGTTGAAACCCAACAAGAGTCATCATAAATGGAGAAAAGGGAGATGAGAGGGGCTTTAAAGGAAACTAAAAGGGCCAAATAGCCTAATTACAGATCAGGCACGTGAATAGCTTCTTTCTAAGCACTTCTAGCCAAACACAACTCCAGAGCCCCAATCTCGGCTTGTAGCGCACTCAAATACAAAATATCAGAGCCTCAATCTCGGCTTGTAGCGCACTCAAATAGTGTAGGCCTATGGCCTAGCGGACTATTGGTGCTTGTGATGGCTGGTGAATGTCGGGGAGGGGAGGGGGGGGGACTCCAATGTGTAGCAGGAAAGATTGTTGGATTAGTTTCACCGAGGGGTTGAACTAACCCAAATAGTGGAGAAGTCCCTCACCCATTGATGTTTGACCAACAATTGGTATCAGAGCCAGTCCACATTAGCTAAGTGGACCACGAGAATTTGTCTATGCCGAGGTAGTGTGTGTGTGGTCATGGTGTGTTTGAACCAACCTAAATGGCGGGGGAGTCCCTCACTTGTTGGCCTAGCCTTTTGTGATGTACTAAGGCTCCCTTCACAGTGTTTGGACTAGCAATTGGTATCAGAACTGGCCCACAGTCTCAGCCTAGTTCAATCTGACGGTGTAGGTCTAAGGCCCAATGGTCAATGCCGAGGTACACCAATGTGTGGGGATTGTTGGAAACGGCCCAGGTTGGTAGTGGGGGAGAGTAGAACCAACTTAAATAGTGGGCAGTCCTCACCTCTTGGACTAGCTCCTTCCCCAGTGTTTGGGCCAACACCTTATGTGGATGTGGGTTGATTATATATATTATTATTATTTAACCATTGACATCCCTTCTTTCATCTTTGGAAATTTTATTCATGTGCAAGTGCAAGTATATTTTCATCCGCGTCTATTTGAAACTTTAAATTAGCTGTTGAACTTCTATGTAATAAGTGATAACGCCATCATCACTACTTTACATTATTTGTAACATTAAGCAACAAAAACTGCTACCGTTCTTTGAGAACCTGATTTCTACATTGCCTTTTCCATTGTAGGAATTGGAGACTGGTGAAGTTCTTCATCAACTGAAGTACATAAATAAAGTATGTTCATTCTGATCCTGGAAATAGCTATGATTGGCACTTTATCGGCATCATCTCTGTAATCGTTGTTACCTAAAGCCACCACCTGGGCCCAATATTTGATGAACAGGATAATCAGGGACCTGACTAAAATTTTTCTTCCTGTTTTTGACCTGAATAAATTGATGTGTTGCACTTGCTTCAATGAAAATTTATCTCTTTATGCAAATGATATTTGTTTTTGTGATACTCATGATCTACAAAGGCCAACTTTGACCACTGGTTGGTCGAACATCGAAAATACTTCATATAGGAGTAGAAGTTTTTTTAACCATAAATTAGTACTTCTTCACCCTGGTTAATATAGAAATATTTGTTTACAATAGTGAAGGGTGAATTTTTTGACTGATGCTATCTGCTCTGTTTAAACCAAATTAATGAGGTGGCACCAGACATGAGAGCAACCCACTTTGAAAAGGATCTGGAGAGTCAAATACATATCACCTATTCATGTGCTCCTATGCATGTAATGGTGGGCTTCGGCAATTAGCCACTTATCTGAACACAACATATTTTCATAAAAATAAAGAAAAGGCTGCGCTCTAGGAATTATCTGTTCTTGTGCAGTGACTGAAGTCAATCAGTTGCTGAGTAGCCGAATCACCTCTCTAGGCTCTCTTTACTTTTGCTTTAAAATGGTATATCTAGAAGTAAGCATTATACGGAAGTTATTTTCAGTCTAAACTGATTTTTACCAAGAAGTTGGAATGGCTATCTGCGTGAGGACTGAAGAGAAACTGGACTCCATGTTCCTTAAAAGGAAAAACGAACTGAAGTCTATGGCCTTATCTGAGAATTGAGATTGTCATTGTATTGTTGGGCTCATATACTCACCAGTCATACCTGAATACACTGTAAATTTTGCCTTGAATTTGCTATTTAAAACCACTCTAATTGTTTTTTTTTATCTTTGTAGCTGAAGGATCGTCTGGGTAATAGCAATAGGAAATGCTGAAAGATGTACATCTGTCAGATGTGAGTTGCGCATGTGAAGTTGTGAATGTACCACTATTAAGTCTTTAAGAGCTGACGGTGTTCCATCCTACTCCTGTCTGAGGTCTGATCTCCACTTGTTTGCTCAGGTTTTGTCAAGGGACTACAGATGAGGAAATAGGAAACTCTTGTGCCAGTCCTGTCACATGTCGGTGTTGACACCATGGTTCATTTTTCTCTCGGATGAAGTTAGAAACACAAGAGATGATTATTGTGTCTATGCGTGTTGACTTCACACACTACATCGAAAGATTTGACACCCAACATATTGTTATAGCCATGAGTTTTGGTGTCTGTCACAAAAGCAACAACGAAGACATTTCAAGAACTAAATTCAAAGGAAAACACAGAAAAGAGTGAAAAGCCGGTGCTGCTGGAGAACTACTCTGTGAGATGGAAACTGGATGTTTTTTTTCCGTACGAAAGATCAAAACAAGGCAGTACCTGTATTGTGTCATTCAAACCTGAAGCGCCGATCCAGTTCTTTTTAGCATGAGGTGTAAACTGGTGTGCGTGCTCGTGTGTACAGTTTTTTTTTTTTTCACCTTCACTCCAGGAACTTTGATCGCTGGGGAAAATGGGTCACGATGTGTACTTGTTTATTTCCTATATACAAAATGCTGAATCACAATGTATAGTTTGACGGCTTATGCTAGTCCAAGTGAAACAGATTGTGATCTGATGCCCATATATCTTTATCTTAAAAAAAATGTTTTCGAAATACGTTGAAGTAATGAAGTGGGATCTTGTTTTGAAGCTTACACACACGCGCGCACACGCACACAATGATTGTGTTGAGAATGGAATCAGCCGCATGGCTGCTGGGGCTGGGCTAGCGGATAGGTGATGAGATGAGATGACGCGATGCCGCATTTTCAACCACGGGCGGGAGCTAGTCGGCGCATGCATTCCATTCCGCGATTAATCACCCCCGTTGATGTGTGCTCGTGCTGGACTGCGGGTGCGGGGCCTGGCCGCCTGGCAGGCTGGCACTCTCTCTGGCAGCGCGCGCGTCGCCTCCCGTCCTCGCTTGGGCCTCGCCGTCCGTCGCGCGCGCGCGCTAAAGTTGGAGGAGAGCGGACAGTTGGCATGCGGGGGTTGGCTGCCAGGCTGGTTGGATTGCATTGCGTGGTCGATCTCGGACGGTCGGTGAACGGTGGTGGGACGCCGCTGCGGCGGGGCACGGCAGGCAGGACGGCGGCCGGCGGGCATGGCGACCGGGACGTGGCGCAAGGCCTACGGCGCGCTCAAGGACTCCACCAAGGTCGGCCTCGCCAACTTCAACAGCGAGTACAAGGTGATGATGACGCATCCGGGTCCAAATCTATCGGTGTCGTGGGTGTTGATCGATCGTCCATTCATCGTCGTCCCAACCGCCGGCGCCGCTTTCCATGGCATGCATTCGATTGTGATCTTCCGGCCGGGATTCTAGTGCCCACCACCATGGCGTTCTCACTCTGTGCTGATCCACAAATCACCATTTCTTACGCAAGCTCATGGAATTTTTTTGAAAAAAAAAATACATATTGAAAATTTTGATTGATCTCGTCTGTAATTTTCTGAATTCCTTGCAGGATCTGGACATTGCCATCGTGAAGGCGACGAACCACGTGGAGTGCCCGCCCAAGGAGCGCCACCTCAGGAGTGAGTGCCTGCGCTGCGCTGCGCGCCATGTTCTGACTTCTGAGGGGGTAGGGTATCGATTCGAATCCTGTTGAGCAGCAGGTGTTCGTCTTTACTCCTTGCAGGCATACTCTTCGCGACCTCGGCACATCGCCCGCGAGCCGACGTCGCCTACTCGATATGCACACTGGCGAGGAGACTGTCCAAGACCAAGAGCTGGATAGTGGGTCTTGCTCCTTTGCCTCACTGTTAATTAATAATTAATTTAATTAATCATGATCCTTGGTTCGATCACATGATCGATTTTTGTTCCCTTTGTTAATTATGTTACCTTCTGAAAATTGGTCCTTTGTTACATTTTGCGAAGGACAGACAGATATGAGCAGGTGCCAACCAAGTTTCTTGATTGCAGGTTGCACTGAAAACGCTGATAGTGATCCACAGGCTACTCAGAGAAGGCGACAGCACATTCAAGGAGGATTTCCTGACCTATTCGTACAGAGGAACCATTCTGCAGATCCCACAATTCAAGGATGACTCTAGCCCGTTAGGTGGGTTGTGTTCATCCATTCTGCAATTTTCTAGGGGCCCGAAACTGTACCTTCCCTTTGTTTGTTCTTCTTCAATAGCTGAACTGCTGAACATTGTTCTCGCCTCACTCTTTTTTCCAGCTTGGGACTGCTCCGCTTGGGTTCGCACGTACGCGCTCTACCTAGATGAACGGGTCGAGTGCTTCAGGGTTCTCAAGTACGACGTTGAAGCAGACCGCCTTCTGAAGTTACCCCAGGCTTCTGGCAAGGTAGTATTGGAGCCGACATTCTTGTGGTCTTGGCATCTTTCTCAATTGTTTGCACTATGGGTGCTTATTCTGAATCTTGACAAAATTTCCAGGCACACAGTAGAACAAGAACCCTGCCGCTCGGAGAGCTTTTGGATCAGTTGCCAGCATTGCAGAAATTGCTTCTCAGGCTTATTTACTGCCAGGTTTGGGGATTAAGAAACACTAACAAGATTAAAAAAAAAAACAAGAAATTGTGTTAAACCAGTGAATACAGCTCTATCTGGCATTGATACGCCATTTCATTTCCCATCTTCATTTTGCAGCCTGAAGGTGCAGCCTGCACAAATTACCTTGTACAATATGCATTAGCACTTGTAAGTCTGAAAATTGTTCTGACAAACATTTCTGGCACAGAATAATGTGTATTCCCTCATATAAGGTCTTATACAGAGATCTTGTTGGCCCTAGGTTTTGAAGGAAAGTTTCAAAATATACTGTTCAATCAATGATGGCATCATCAATCTTGTTGATATGGTAAATTTCCAGTTCTTACTGAGATGCCTTTTTACATGTATGCACTATGTCCTGATGAACATAGGTTGAATTCCTTATTCCTCCTATGTGATGTAGTATTTTGAGATGCCAAAATATGACGCGATCAAGGCCCTTGAAATTTATAAACGAGCTGGCCAGCAGGTATAGAAAGTATGCACTTTACCATATATTGGGTTGAAGGGTAGCATATTTGGATGAACTAACTGGTTCTTGGAATCTCATGGTACGGACCATCAATTTCACAGGCAGAAAGGCTTTCTAATTTCTATGAACACTGCAAACATCTTGAGCTGGCCAGAACTTTCCAATTTCCCACTCTGAGGCAGGTATGTTGATATGTTCCATCATTCATTACTGATTTTAACAGATAAATCTTCACAATTTGAGGGAAGATAATAGTTACATCACTGATTAAACCACAGCTAAGTGTAAAAATGTCAGTCATTTAAATCCCATGTGCAATTACTTAATTCGTGTCCACGGCACACCATTGTACTATTAGTCATTGGCTACTACTTACCACTATGCAGCCGCCGCCTTCATTTCTTGTGACAATGGAAGAGTACATCAGAGAAGCTCCCCGTGCCAATATTGAGAGTAAGAGTTTGGTGAGTGTGTTCAGCATTAGGGAAACTGCTAAAGCAAAAGGACAGAGGAGAATACGCTTTGACAATTCTTGCTGTTTCCTAACCCAGGAAAATGAGGAGGAGAATCAAACTAGTGATCATGACGAAGCAGCTCCACAGGAAGCTGAGAAACCGGTGGAAGACGAAAAACAAGAACCTGCAGAGCATGAAGAAGAGCCACAACCTACTGAGCCTGTAGAAGAACCAGTGGAACCTCAGCCACGGGAAACTACCGGGGATCTATTAGTATTTCCTCTGTTTCTCAACCAATTTACAGTTCACCTCAGTGTTTGCTTTGAAACCTCATTCTCTTACTACTACATGAATTGCAGAACTTGGATGAAGAAGTAAATCCCATGATTGCAAACCTTGAAGAAAGAAATGCACTAGCTCTTGCTATTGTGGCACCAGGTTCAGTATTTATATATGACGCACTGTTCATTAGCAAATTCGACAAAGCAGAACTGCAGTAGCAGAAATTTTGAATTGATGTTCTTTTGTGCAGAGAATACTTTTACATTAGAAAGATCATATGCCTTATGCATGGTGCACTATGATTAATTGATTACTAATGTCTCTTAAATGCAGGGAATGAAAACAAGGCGTCAACTTCACGAGACTTGTTTGCCCTTGACAAGGCTGGATGGGAATTGGCACTGGTTACTGCGCCAAGTAACCACACAAACCAACAAGTCGACAATCAATTGGTATGCATTCCTTGGGTATTATAGAGAAAGTATGATCATATAAATTTGCACAGACTGATAATTGTAAAAGATGCGGTCATAATCTATAACGGAATTTAAGTAAAAGCAACCAGAGCTGAATTAAATGTTGCATTTGCTCAACAGGCTGGGGGTTTTGACAAGCTATTGCTAGACAGTCTTTATGAAGATGAGGCAAGGAGGCAGCAAATAGCCAGTGTGACCTACACTGGAAGCCTTGCAACAAACCCATTTGACCCCAACGATCCATTCGCCATGTCAAACAGCTTTGCGCCCCCATCAAATGTGCAGTTAGCTATGATGGCAGAGCAGCAGCAATATTACCAGGCACAGCAGCAGCAGTACTTCCAGGTGCAGCAGCAGCAACAGCAGATGGCGATGCTGCCGCCTCAATACCAGCAGCAGTTACAGCATTCTGCGGCCCCTTCTTCTCAGGCCGGATTATCCAATCCTTTTGGCGATCCATTCGGTAGCCTCGTTACGATGGCTAATCCAGCAAAGCAAGGCAATTCAAATTTAGTCTGAATTGCATATTTTGTTTCTAAAGCTCCTGCTAATTTCGATCATGCACAGCAATGACAATTCTCAGGAGCAACTTGTATAGTCCAAAATTTTGATTACTGTACTTTGATGATATACTGTGCTACAGTGACGCTTGCATTTGGAAATTAATACTATCACTGCAATGTCAATACGAATATATGATACACAGCTTTGACTTTACACCAATATCAGCTAATACATGACTACATGAGCATGTTTATATATACCATCATACGTTCCATTCCCGAAGTCAAGATGACAAAGAAGATGGCGAAATCATATTTTTGTTCATAGATGAGTCTTGCATAAAAATAGAAGATCATATGAATTCGGTACACTTCGGTTTTCTACAGTAGCTCACGAATTCATCATTCTTTTTTTTTTTTTTTGTACAATAGCAGTAGGTGACAGAAAACAGGAAAAAGGGCCCTCCTTTCCGGATCCTGATGTTCATTCATCCAGTGCAACAACTAGCTTATCCCATTCATTCCTCTTGAGCTTGAATGACTTCATAGGCATCCATGCTTGAGCTCTCCACTTCATCTGGAAAGCGGCCTGCATATTCGTCAAAATGACACAGGTTTCAATTAAGCAGCAGAACGAAGAAATTTTACTAATTTCTTAATTGTGCAGCATGTCCGAACAGCGAAATGGAGATCTCTCATCTCATATCAAATAGTCGGAACTTCTTACCATCAATGAAGTAGGCGGAGCAAGGGTACCCGCGGGAGGCGGCGGCGACGGCGCGGGCCTCGTCAGGGGAGAGCCCCCGCCTGGGCGGCGCCGACCCCACCCCCATGAACCCGCCGCCGTGCCCGGCGAGCGCAAGGATCCCCAGGGCCGCGCCGGCGGGCCGGGGCGGCACGAAGTAGGACGTCCCGGGCCGGAAGGGCGCCCAGTCGGGCTCGGCCATCCGCGCCATGGCGCCGTCGATCGCCTCCTCCAGCCGCCGCGTCAGCGCGGCGGCGTCCGCGGGCGCCGACGTCCCCGCGGCGTCCTCTTCAGCAGCCTCCGCCGCGCTCCTGCGGGTGTGGATGCTCCGGCGGGTCAGAACCCCGCAGGGCTGGGCCTGGGCCCGGGCCCCGAGGCGGCGCGCCAGGACCGCAGCCGCCGCCGTCCGGGAGGAGAGCACACGCGCCATGGACGCACACGCGTCACGCCGTGGGGGCCGGAGCAGGCGAGCAGCTAGCGCGGGCGAGGGCGAGCAGGTGCGCGTTGTGCCGCGGTGGCGGCGCGAAGGTTTGGGGGCGCGTGCGTGGTGGGGAGGAGAGGAGTGGGGGAGCGAAGGGTAAATATAGCAGTCGGCCGAGGGCGTTTCCGAGAAATGATGAGTCGATGGTCGGTTAATCGGTGCGTGTTCCGCGTCCGGTCTGGGCGGAAACCGCAGGCTGTCTCCGCCGGTTTATCCCAGGGGTATTTTTCGTGATAATTAAATGTTTACAAGGGGTATTATAAAAAATTTTGCCCCCGCCGCCACCGCCACCGCCACCGGCCCACCGCCTTAACCCTCACGCAACCGCCTCTTCTGCGGCGGCGCGAAACACCGTCGCGTCTTCTCTGGCGGCGCCATCCATCGCCAATCCAAGCCAAGGCCGGCAACTCCAGATCCGGCTTCCTGCTGCTCCTCGCAAGCCGATTTCCCTCTGCCGTTTCTCCCATCAAGCACGGTCGGGGCGCTAGGGTTTCGCGCGGGCGAGATGTCGGCGTACGACGAGGTGGAGATCGAGGACATGGAGTGGAACGCGGAGCTGAAGGCGTACACGTACCCGTGCCCCTGCGGCGACCTCTTCCAGATCACGCTCGACGACCTCCGCCTCGGGGAGGAGATTGCGCGCTGCCCCTCGTGCTCCCTCTTCCTCACCGTCGTATACAACGCCGAGGACTTCACCGACGCCAAGGAGCCGCCGCACAAGCCTTCCCCGAGCCCAGTCGCCGTCGCTTGATGTGGCCCGTGACCGGTATGTGTGGTCGGATTGTCGCCTATGTGCAACTGCATTATTCATTGCTGCTGGAAGGAATGGGGAATATTCAGTCTATTTATCGAGTACAAAACACACTAGTTTGGTGTTTTTAATACTAGTGTACCTTTAGTATTTTGCAACCAGACTAGGTTTTGGTTGAGTTGTCCAAGGATTGCCAAGAAAATGCATAGACCTCACTGATTTTAGCTTTGGGATATAGTCTTGCTTGCGTGACTTATGAAGCCTGCTAGTTGATTTTCCTTCTGGGTTATGCATTGATGCAACAAATTGTTGAGGCAAATATGTTAAGACTTTCAAGTTTGATTTGTGTGGCAAGTACAGGGAGATAATGTTATTAACCTAAGACTCCCTAAATCTCCTGCATAGCTTGGTTCTTGCTGTGAACTTAGCAGTAGTATTTTTTTTAAGCGGTTTGGTTCACACCAGACTCAGTAGTGCATGATATAACTCTTCGTTGCATGTGTAGACTTGCAACATGATCATGTTTTACAAAGGCCACTGATGTTTCGCAGTGTTGTTGATATTATATATTGCTTGCAGGATGCATGGAATTCTCAGAGCAGAAAAAGGTTTGAGAAAACATGTTCGACATACACGGGAGCATTTGTACTACTACTTAGATGAGTGGACAAGCATTATCAAATCCGAGGTTAAATTATAGTATTGTCTGTGACTCGAGGCATTATCAAATCTGAGGTTAAATTATACTAGTATTGTCTGTGGGTGAACTATGGTTGTAAGCTGACATGAACAACTCATGCTTCGAAAATTTTGTCCGAATTTTTTTTGTTGCCTTCTTGGCATCCTCTCCAAGCTTCAATCCTGATTGATTTTTCAGTGATACTTTATGACATGTGAGTTCTTATTGAAGGTATTGATTCGTGCAGACACACTCGGCATGAATCTACTTCATTGCTCGATTAGGAGCTTAGGCTTGTTTAGCTGACCCAACTAAATAGTTATACAAAATTACGAAAAATTAGCTAGTTTGGATCAAACATGAGCAAACATGTCTGGCTAATAAATTAGCCAATAGGTGAGCATGCCCGTACCCAATGTTCCTTTTCAAACGAAAATTTCTGATCCCATGGATAACAGGCAACGTGGCATGTGATCGGATTGATACTGAATCTAGTTCTTTTCTGCATGGGATCAGCAAATGGCTGCGATAGCTTGGTTGAATCTTGATGTGAATCTATAAGCCCATCTTCGATGGAGATGAGTAAAAACTTTATCTATCCTTATTCATTTACTATTTCAATTTCTCCTCTTTATCTATGGTGCTATGCTGTCAAAAAAATGTTACAGACAGTCTTTTTTTACTCTAACATTAGGGATAGCTTAAGACCATATCCAACGGCAATAAATAAAAGTATTGCCTATCCCTATTTATTCACTATTCCGCTACCGTGTCAAACAGTGGTATAGAAAGTCTATTTACTCTTTCCATTGGAGATAGCCAAACTGATGTATAATTAAGTTTCGATAGCGAGTCTCTAAACCGTTGGTGTGTGTAATTAATCTCAAGCCTAGGCAATACCAAAATGCACTTTCATCGTAGGATCACAAATCCACAACTGAACTACTTAAGTGTCCGCTGCATTCACTTCTCACCGGGCAACAATCATTTTTTTATTGCAGCTGTTCTCAAAATATCTGTTGTTGATCACACGCCACAAGAAATGTATGGTGCTTCACTTTACAACCAGCAAACAGCTGCTCAGATGTACAGTTACGATTGATCAGCTTACGTTGGACACATGTACAAACTACTATTTATCAATCAATCAGATGGTTATACACTGTTCGCATGTCACATCAAACCCATTGTCCTATGGAGATATGTAAACTACAAAACCGTATATATGGAAGAAAAAAAATGTTTATAGCTGTACTGGTTAGATTTGACGTAAAAGGTCACTGATCTTCCTGAGTTCTTTTAGAGCTGCCAGTGCCTTAGCTTGCTCTGTGCTTCTAGGAATCGGTTCCTCAAGTTTCTCCATTGAAGTTGAGAATGAATTTGGTTCAAACAGCAACTCAATAACCTGAGATAAACTGGTGAATGAGCCAAGGGCAAAGAGACAAAAGAAAAAAGAAATGGTGTCTCATAATGCGCATATAATTATATATCCCACATCAGGCACATTATACGTGTGTTCTTCAGAAAGCAGAGGGACAGGAAGTACAAGCTTCACTGCTTGATAAACCTATCTAGTGGTATGATTGCGATTATCATAATATATTCCTATGAATCCTAAAATAATAATATAAACCTATAGGTATTGCTAACATAAAATATGTACTTCACTAAAAATGATCAATCGGGTGTGAAATTTATATGTCTATTTTGCAACACATTTCTTTTTAGCTTCTATCAAGTAGGGTTACCTGAATGTTCTCAACCATAGATTCACCAAGAGATCTTAATGTTCTGGTTAACTCTTTATCAGCCACATTTGAAATTGAACCTGCTGCTGATGTTTCTTTTTTGCCACCTTCAGCCATAGTGGGAGTTTGGTGATCTTTTATTTTCAGCTTTCCATCAACAGAACGCAGTCCATGCTGTTGGGCTGGATGAGTATACACTATTCCAGATGTTCGATCTGTTGTGGTTGTTGCTTCATCATTTCTACTACTGTGCGCAAAGAGTGGATCAGGATCAGTAACCACATTGTCATCACATGGAAGACATGTTTCTTCCACATGATGGGTATCATGATCATATTCAGTACCACATGATAAAGAGGTACTGCTGCTCCTTGATAAATACCCACTAGCTGCTCCAAGAGGATCCCTAATTTCACCTGAAGTTGAACAGTAACCATCGCGCTGGCCTGTCTCGTATGCATTCTTTGGATTACTCCCAGTAGCCTCTTCATACCTTTGTTCTCCTATAGGCATGTGTGGCACACTATCTATCAGCTTCTCAGTAACTACATCAACATTGTCAAGTTCATCAGTGGTAGACTGCCTAGTAGAAGTCAAATCGTTGTTTCTAAAATTATGAGACTTGCTTCTGGAAACATTTGATTCAGTGTTAGACATTCTTCTTCTCAAGAAGCCCCTTCCCTTCATCTTGAAGACACCATCACCCTTTTGGTCTACCGACGACTGGAGGATCTTCCATGTCTCTTCCCAATAGTTCGGTGTACTCAAGAGAGATTTTCCTCTCACAGGAGATGAAGGAAGATTTGCTTCAAGGGCAAAAGATTGCAATAACTTGGCTTTCTCAATTAAGCTCTGTAAGTCAATATCTTCTGGAAAATTTAACAACCTCACTAGGCAAGAAGTGGCATGTTCACTCCCTAACAAGGAGGATCTGAGATGAAGCATCATTGAGACTGCCATTGACAAAATCAGCGCACCACGCGGAGAACATAAGACTTTAAACTGATAGTCTGCCCTACTACTGATGTCAGTACAATATGAATGGTTAGGAGAAGAGAAGATCTCATCCCAAATAAACAGAAGATTTTCAAGTGAAAACTCACGACCAAATAGGACACGGAGCCACCGCAATGCAAAGTATTGAGGTTCTACTCCCAATTCCACAAGGTGACTATGAAGAGAGGAATCCACACTAGCAAGCAAGTGATATATTGCAGACGATGCCTCCCTTACAGGTGTTAAACCAGTGCTTGATTCTGGTGCAGGACTGAGAGAATAGAAGTCAGTGATAGCAACCACTCCTTGGGCACCGTTCATCAAATTCTCAAACATACAGTATGCATCATGCTCCATAAACTTTTCTGATAAAATTATACCCAGCTCACCCTCTGCTCCGTATGCATCATTTATCAAGAAAAGATCCCTAGTATCAGGATCAAGGTCTGCCAAACTTCTAATTTTAGCTGTTTTACCATCGATATCGTTTTTCCTGTCACTTCTGTTTAACTTTGAACGATCTGGAAAAGTTTGGCCATCAAAATCATCACCGAAAAGCTCTTCATGAAGGTCCCTAACTTGTTTGAAGTACTGCACATCAGCGTGAAGGACATAGAGAAGAGGAGCTAAGAGTTCATGCATTCCTGTAGGAGGAAAGTGATTTTTGTTGACAAATGCATACAGTGAGGACAGATGAATGTTTATGTCATCACAAAACAAAAGTTGAACTCCTACTGATTTGGCCTCTTGTTTAGCAGTTCAAAATGGTATTGGCATGTTGCTAGAAAGACATGCATCTATGAGTTTACCTTTGCCAGAAATAAAATTTAGTCATCTAAAATAGGGCAAAAAAACTTTGCTTCAATGTAGAATATAGATGTAATCAATTAAAGTTAGATTTATAATAATAATTGCCGTAACTAGGCAGCTATTTTAGAAGTGAAGTTTTTGTTGCACATAATGCCTCCATGACAAACATTGAATATATACAAGATCTAGGAGCCAAGTTTGGGTGACCACTGGTATGCTGTGATTTCACATAGGCATATCATATTGCAGGTATACAGCTCTAGTTAGTATTAACCATCTTTCCAGGAGATGAAAAGCTCAGAGTGACTGAAAAGACATCAATGTTTTACCTTGTCTGTAACCAAACTCTGAGTATCTAAGGCTCCATACTAACAATATTCGTCCAAGCATAGACTGACATGTGCTTGTTTGGAAGAAGTCCCCCAATTCAGGATATAGCCGAGACAGATCTTGGTTAAGCATTTTCTCAAGCTCCGCATTCCTGAAATATTGGCCCCATGTGCTTCCTGCATTGAAATGTACAATTTCAATTTTTTTTAGGAAAAATGTTATGACACTAATGGTAAGTTCCAGAAGATATCACTAATGGCAAGTCGTGGAAGATGTTATTTTCTTCCATTGATATTGAATAGAATGTTGAATCAAGAAAACGTCTGACTGGTGAGAAAATAATAATATGATGTTGATGGTTGTAACTAGTTCAAAATCAATGGAGATAACTAGTTTAAAGCATTATTTAACATCTCACTGCATTCTCTGACACATGTACCACAAACCATATTTTACTCTTAGCACAAACCATCTCCTCACCAAGCATATCCTTACTCTTCAAAGATAGTGGATAACATATTTCTTACAGAATCTCAATTCATAGCCATCATAAGGCAGGCAATGTGACTCTGAATATATTATGCAACAATCATGCTGGCAACGTGTGATTGAACATCTTATGTAACAGTTAAGATACATGTTTATTTTAAGTGTGAGTCTATCAAGCGACTGCCTGGTATTGCAAGCAATGACAACTCAGAGACCACACGTTTTAAGGCAAAAGCTAGTACCTACCTGGGTTCTGCGAAAGTGGATTCTCCACAATCAAATCAGGACCACCTTCTTCATCCTTGGAAAGATGGGGATCAATCAACAGCCTTCGCCGCAAATTAGCATATCTGCAGAAAACAGCAATCAAGAGCCGAAAGTCAATGCCCTGAGACCAAACAAACTCTGCATCTTTTACCTCGCTCTAACATTCTAACAGGTAGAAACAACAAAGATCACGGATTCACAATGATTTGCAGTTTGATTAGTTGATCAACACGCCCAACGACAACAAAGCTTTCTAGTTCCAACAGTAGATCTCTATGACCACAATCCAGCATTTTCGATCACTAGCTAGTTTGTTTCCACTGTCTCTGGCCAAACAATAAATGCAAGTAAGATCATAAGAACAACCACGGACCATTTCAGCCCTCCAAGAAGCCGACACTCTCAGTATCAAAGCCTAGGATAACTTGATCTAACAAAATTAGGTCGCAAAATGAGATCAATATTCGTGGAGTGGCCACAAGCTTCGCCGAGGGCGAAGGCAAACAAGAGATGGGATTCCCTGAGACGAACAGACCTCCGGCGGGAGTCGGCGGCGGCGCGGCGGAGCTCCTCGGTGGAGACGGCGGCGGAGGCGGGGAGGATGGAGAGATCGGCGCGCCACCGGGCGCCGCGGAGCGCCGAGAAGCTCGCCCTCGCGGGAGACCCTGGCATTGTCATCCCGGCTCCCGCCTCCGCTGCGGGAGCGCGAACCAGACACCCGGCCCCGCGGCAGGAGGCAGGCAGATGCAGGTCGGCGACGCGGTGCCGACCGGTAGGATCCACGTCGGGTTGCGATCGTGAGGAGGAGGGATTGGGATCGAGGAGGGCGTCGGCAGCGTGGTTTCTTGGCGAGGGAAAGGGGGAGGAACAAGGGAAAGCGAGGGAGGATGTGTCGCCGGTGACTTGTATCGCAACTGTCGCTGGGATGCACTGCAGGTGCAGGTGCAGCCTGCGCCCTGTTTCTTCGGGCGATGCATATGGCAACGGTACGTACCAGGCGGTCCCACACTCGTATCTGTCAAAAACAAAACATTTATATCCGCACGCGACACTCTTAAATATTTAATGCAATTGACCTTTTTATACTAGGTTTAATTATTTTTTTACTAAAGAATTTATACAAACATCTTTTACTATAAAACAAATTGAAAATATGTAGTACATTTTTAAAGAAAGATGAATTGTTAAAGTTGTGAAAAAAAGCAGCCGCGATAAAAATATCTAAGAAGGGATGTAGTCGTTTGCTTTGGCTTCTTTAGGATCAATATTACTTTTTTCTCTAATCTAACTAGATAGTAGAAAAACATAAATATTTGTAACGTCAAATCAATCCTACCATATCCAACAGAAATTTATATCTTAATACAATATCTATTTGGTATTGTAAATGATATATTTTATAAACACTTGGTCAAACTTTCAAAGGCTCGACTTAAAGCAAATAAAACTAAAATAAACTATAATGTAATGTATATATAATAATAGGTTATGAAATACTACCTTCGTTCTTTTTTATTTGACGCGGCAGACTTTTTTCGAAAACTTCAACCATTCGTCTTATTCGAAAAATTTGTGCAAACATGTAAAAGTACAATACACGCTCAAACTAATTTTAACAATAAAACAAATAACAAAAAAAATACTCCTAGAAGATAACTCACGAATTTTTTGAATAAGACGAGTGATTGGAGTTTTGGAAAAAAAGTCAACCACGTCAACTAAAAAAGAACGAAGGGAGTAAAAGATGATGGAATATGAATATATATTCACACTTTACTTATATCCTTTCAATCCAAACTGGAAATACTATCCTACTCTTTATTACACTATCTCACCTTTCATTTTCTTATATCCAAATAGCACTTACAAACGCAATCAAGAAAGACTTGACGCTAAAAAAACAAAAATATCTAGACTCGCCTCGCCGAACACAATTGTGATAAATAAGGTGAGGACTAAAATTCCCAAAGAACCGGAGTGGTTTATAATTATTGCTAAATACTATAAAAATCTGTAAGAATATCGGTAGAATTTTAAAACGATTTAAATTTTTTTTTTACTTCCATCCCGAGTCGTCCTAGTACTCGATAAGGCTAGGGTTGCCCTTATCCTCCCGCCGCCTCGGCCTCGCTCTCGGGCAGGTCGCAGGCCTCGTGATCCCCGGCCCGGCCCTCCCCTCTCGCATCCCATCGCCATCGGCCATCGCGTCGGCGTGCGCGCCCTCTCGTCTCCCTCCCTCCCGGATAAATACCGGGGCTTGCAAACCGCCTCGGCCGCCTCCACGCCCGCCCTTCACGTTCGCTCGCTCGCTCCCCGAGGGGAAAAGCGGCCGGACGTGGGGGAGCGGCGGAGCGGAGCGGTTCTTCTCCACGCCCGTCGTCTTCCTCTCCCCTCGCCCTCTTCCCTCTCCACCGACTCGTTGCTCCCCCCTTCTCCTGTTCAGGTGAGTTCCTCTTCGCCTCGTATACCCTCCTTGTTAGAAGTAGTATGTCCCTTGTTCGGAGCAGGGAGGACGACGTACGAATCTAGCGAAGTAGCAGTTGCTGCCGCCGTGCCTTTTCCGTCCCTTGCCCGTGTTGTTCGCGGTTTCGACATTGCTGGTTTGGCGTAGATTCATGCCGATTGTGGAAGTTACTTGTCGCTAGATGTTTCTTGGTTCCAACGCCGCCGATGGTTTTGGATTGAAAAATCTGGGGGTTCTGGGGGTGGAGTAAGTATGCGACGCTGTTAGGGGAAAGTTTGGCATTGCCACCTCACTGAAGCGGCGCCATCACCCGTTTGCAACCCTGGCCTAATGCCATTGCCAATAGATGACCCAGGTGCCAATGAGAAGGCGTGGCAAATCAGTGGTGTCACTTTTGGGTGGCAGATGCGGGGATTGGGACTCACTCTGGCAATGGCTCCATGTTCCTTTTTTATGTTCACTACTATTCTCTTCAATTGCGCGAAGGCACCTGTCCACACTTGATTTACTGTTTGCCATTTGGGTTACACTTGATTGTGCAGGAGCCTTGCTTACTGAAGCAGCTTAATTCCTGTTGTGGCCATGGGTATGGAACATGTCACCACTTCTTCGATCCCTGCAGCAGGTTGGAAACACTGTACATAATATATTTTCATTTTATGAGAAACTTAGAATGATTGTGGATTGAGACTCAGCTTATATCTTATAAAAAAGGTTTTGCATTGTATGGGAATGAAGCGACCAAGGAAATGAAAAGGCTACAGGGTCTAAGAGCAGAAACATTGATAGAACCCTGCAGCCAAAGCAAAGAGAGCAGAGATGGAACGATCAGGTGTCCAATTCCATGCAAAACCAGCAGGTACAGTTCAGCCCTTGGATCTGATATGATCTGATCTGAACTGGAAGGTTAACCACCGTGCTTCTAAATATTTGCATATTCAGTCATACACTATGCCATGTTTCAAATGTTCTGATGTTACCTGCACTAATGATTTCTTTTCCGTAACTCAAGGTGGCACAGGGAACATGACTTCAGAGCTGCACAAGATGTTTCTGATTTCATTCTGAGCAAGGTTGGTTTCTCCACAGTTTGTTCATGAGTCTAGTATCTGACATTTCTCAAATGTGCTTCCACTTCCCATTCATAAGCGCTATTGCCACAGTTAAACAAAAAAAAAATTACTTGGAATTAACTATGTTTCTACTGTGGGACTTCACAATCTGCAGGCTTCACCACCATACTTTATGGGATCTCCACCAGTTCGTGCAACCAATCCTCTTGTTCATGATGCACAGTTCTCTGCGTGGAAGGTGCAAAGAACTGATCAGGCACTTGGAATTCCTATACCATCCAAGGGCTACAGAGCGAACTACTGTGCAGAAAAAGAGTCTTTTGCGAAGTCTTGAAGCTACATTTACCAGTTTCATGACCGCTCCGCGACATCACAGTTGTAACTGCTTCTCTTAGCAGGTCTAACTTGTATATATAAGTCATCATGCCTTTTGAAGGTGCGAGTTGTCTTATTTGAGTGTTTAGAGTATGCCATCGGCCGTTTTGTAAATACGATTTTGCTCGGATTTTTGGTTAGTGGAGCTAGTTTTGGTGAATAAGTACTGGTAAACTTTGTTGTTGAGAAACGAGGTAACATGAATGAAAATGTTTGCCATTCAGTTTCTGGCCTCCATGTTGAAGTGTGCTGGATGTGCAGGTGAATGCCTTCTAATCTTCTGTTGGATCTGTGTACAAACATTATATACCATAGTTGAATTCATATTAACATTTGCATTAGACCACAAAAATTTGCAATTGTTTACTCTCCAATCAGCTATATAAAAACTTACTTCATTAACTATTATAGATGGTTTGTTTTGAGTCAGTGTTACATCAACTCTGGGTGTGGGTGTCCGTTCTGGCAGTGGAAGGCCTTTTCGGGGCACGCCAACTAGCATTCAGAGTCTAACATGGTGTTTGACTCAAAAAAAGAAAGGACACGGTTGTCATGTAACACTGGTTTGGGTAAATCTGCGCCTCCTATTTTACTTGTCTTCTGTACATGTTGTTCGGTCTTCTCTGCCGGTTGAACGATTGATCTTTCCTCTGATTGCCACCATCAAACTTCAGTGGGACTATCTGCCTGATGTAAGAGGCCCCTGGGAAGTTTCTTCTTTCCTTAGCAAGCAACCGGAGTTCTTCTAACCAGTACGCGACATACTCCCCTTCAGGATCGTATGTCTTGGCCTGCAGAAGGATGTTGTGGTTATAAACTAACATGCTGTGAAATTTATGTGAAATTTATAAATGATCCGTTGATACATAAAACATACAATTTCATACTACTGTTGTGGCAATATATGCTCATTAGCCACCATGCTAACTAAAATTTTCTAAGGTAGTCTGATTTTTCAGATATAAGAGACTTGACTCTGGTCGAATAAGCGTTCATATTTGTTAATCTGGAGTATATTGATGCTTACTTGCTTTGGGATACTGAAGTATCGATCTTCTCGTGGATCATTGCCAACTCCTGTCGGTGTAACAACAGAATCATTTCATTCAGTTAGGTGACCTTTTCTTGGGTTTATTTTCTTTGGTCATTTTGTTCTATACAGGATGTGTGGATACAAGTAAAGATAGAACTAACCTGCTCCATATGTCCAATTGCCATAATTTGAAGCTGGGTCGTAATCCAATAAGCATGTCTCGAACCATTCTGCTCCCATTCGCCAATCGATACCCATATCTCGGACAAGAAACGAGCACACGATCTGCAGATAGGAAGTGATAGAGAATGAACAACTGCGAATTGATGACATGCAATGTTAAACCCTCCGCCGTCTGCTCTACTTATGTGGTCGGTTGTTGAGTGGTACCTGGCGACCACGGTTGGACATGAAACCAGTGGCTGAAAGCTCCCTCATGTTGGCATCAATAAGAGGATAACTGGAATTTACCATGACTGAATTCAGAAGGCACGACAAACAATAACTCCAGATTTTTGAAAGACAGAACCAGGTGGAGTAATACCATACCCAGTTCGACCATCTCTCCAAGATTCAAACAGTGCTTGGTCCTGATTCCACCTTAGCATTACTTTCCTCGGCCCTCCTACAATAATAATTTGCAGCAGGATACCTTTACCAACCAAATGAAAATGTTTCCCAAATGAAATATTTGTGCGTTCTTTCGGTGATAAAAATACAAGATGGTTTTTTTATACAAAAAACGAAGTGTATGAGCGACAACACCATATTTAGCGTTCGAGAAAAAATACACACCATATTTAGTCCTTACCTAGGTGGAATATGGAGTTCCCATATTTTGCTGACAGAAATCTGAAGTAGTCCCTCCATATCAACTCAAATAAAACCCTTAAGCCATTAACATATCAGGAAAAGGCGCTTTGATGTATATGAATATGACATGCGTTCAAACAATTTCAACATGAAACTAGGATAGAAGCATAATTACTTATATTCTATGGGGACTTTAGCTAGCATTCGAGCCTGCAAGTATAGAACTGAAGAGAAGGTATACTAACCAGTATGTGGAATCATTTGCTACTCTTTGCTTCTCATATCTCTTCACCTGCATCATGAAAGGACATATTGCATTAAGCAGTGCTAATGATCTCTGCAGGCAATCAGAAACTCGTTACCTCTTCACAAATATAACGTGGTGAAAGACTGCCAGAAGCAAGCCACGGGGAGAACTTTGTAGAGTAGTCTGGACCCAGCATACCATTCCTGGTCTCTTTGTAGACTTTCAACTGATCCTTCTTCCAGAAGTACTCATGGACTCTTGCAAGAGCCGCACTCTCTCCACCGGTGAAATGCATTCCTTTCTCAGACTGGAGATAGAAGCAAACGGTACAAATTAAGATTAGAACTAGTGAAGCACCTGAATAGATCACAATTAACTGCAACTAAACCTGCCTTTGTAACACCAAGGCCTAGTGACTCCAGTGTTGGTATTGTTCCCCACCCTCCAATCTCATCTATGCTGGAGCTAGGGGGCGGACCAAGCAATGGTGGCAACTTGCTGCAGTTCCTAACCGAGGACTTTGATTCGACTGCCTGGTGAAAAGCACTGCTCCAGCATTAACCATCACGCCTGCAAAATGGCCTGGAGTTTGCAAATAAATCCCTACCTTTCTGAACTGTGTGTAGACATCTGGTAAGTCGCGCACGGGGAATGGGAGGTCATCGGTATGGTACATTGTTGCTCCCCAGATGAGCTGCAACCTGGGGTTCAGAGGTTTCTTCTGGCCTGAAGCTCCTCCTTGGGTAATCTGAACTTGCTCCAAGCCTTTGCGTACAAGGCGTTCGACGAGAAGCTCTTCGCTACATGTTTCCATATGAGCATAAACCTGGAGACACAGTGCTTACTGACTTAATCTTAGGTTACTAGTAGCATGAATTCAGTACCTAAAAGTTGCAGAATTCAACTAAACTAAAATTAGTTCAGATAGGATTGTGCAGAAGGGGGCCTACTGTGTGTGCACTGACAGCCTTTGCAATTGAAGGAAGGATCTCTTCAGGCTTTCCATGCCGAACTAGCAAATCAAGGCCCTTTTTCCTCAGATTCTGCTTCAAGTCTCCCAGACACTCTATCAAGAACTGCGCCCTCAATGCTGAATAGGTGATTAAGTTTTCACCAAACACAAAGAAATACACATCACTCAGCAAGATTTTCTAGTCACTTACGTCAAAAAAAAAAAAAAAAGAAGATTTTCTAGTCACGAAATGCTTGCGGTTGGCTCGATGACAATAGATCAGCATACTCCTTATCTAGATCGAATCCAAATGCAGCATTAACGAACAAAATGCAGCATTGCTCGGTCCTCACCTCCAGTCTTGGGGAACCCAAAGTAATGCGTGCTCCCCGTGAAGACCCGGGGATCGACGCAGTACACCGGCAGGACCGCCTCGGAAGACGCCCACGCGCGCAGAAGCGCTTCGTTATCAAGAATCCTGAGGTCATTCCTGAACCAGAAGACGGCCACCCCGGCGCCGCCTCTCCTCAAGCTCGGCGACGTGTACCTCTGGAAGGCCTCGTCTGCCGCTGCACAGGCCTCGCCGGCGCCGAGGGAAGGCACCGGCACAGCCGCAACGCGCACCGTGCGGGACGAGGAGCTTGAGGCGGCAGCGCTCATGTCAAGGACGTGGAGATTGGCGGGTGGGTTCGGGAGGAGGAATCGGGAACGGAGAGGGGAGGAGATGAAGTGGAGCATTTCTTGATTTTGATTTTAGAGTTTTAAGAAGTGAGGGGGCGGTTTGAAAAGTGGCGAGGGGAAAGGCGGAGGGAAGAGTGGGGAGTGGTGCCACGTGTGCGGGTTTGAGTGGTGCTACGTGGCCCGATGTGGGCCATGCAAACCGGATGTGGATATTGTGGGCCAGGTAGGCCCACATGTCAGTGTCTCGGAAATGGAAAATGTACTAGCATTATGGTTTGGGATTTCATTAACAGCAGGCCAAAGGGGCAGGGCCAAGTTTTCTCAGTAGTTACACTGGGGACACGAGACATGAATAATAAAAGATGAAACAAAAAAGATTATGCCTTTGTAGTACATCTGTCGTAATATCTTTGTCTAAAAAAAGGATTGTACAATGACAGTATGATATTCTGACAAAAATCTGTTCTCCGAGAGTCCGGAACTAAATAAGGAGGGAGGGAGAGACTATGGAGACATACATTGAACACAACAAATTACTATGAGGGCGGTGTCATTCTATAAACATCGCTGTGGGCCTGTGTCCCTTTTCCCCCGGACTGAACTCTAAGCTGTTGCAGTTGCCGCAGTGGTAATCGATATCTTTAGGCCCAGATCATTGTTAAGAAGCGTGGACTTCACAATTTACATAAACAGGGGGGGGGGAACGAAAAAGGCTCGTGGGATTTGACAAGAATCAGGTTGAACTCAAACAGATGTATAACTGTTGAAGAGCTTCAGTAGGTTGTCAAGTGCTTCAGGATTAAACTTCCTAGCAAAAAGATAGCATGGTCTCTTCGATCCATTCCACAAACAAGGTTTCTGCATCACAAGTTTCTGTAATAGGGAAAAATAATACAAGAGTTGTTGAAATGCGTTGGAGCTGGAAATATCATTGTATCATGGATGTGAAATACAATTCAGGAGGCAGCTTATACTCCATAACAAAATTCATGAACAATTGACTGATTGGTATTCAAGAGCCAATAATGATGATAAATTGTTATGCTTACCTTGTCATCACTTGTTACATGGAAATTCTCATCAACTGCCTGTACAACAATCATGTGCATCAGTGTATGGACACAAAGATCATGTGATTGAACAAAAAAAAAAACTCAATACAGCTAGGGAAAACATACTGTTAAATTCTTCAAGAGATCATAGGTGACATCTCCAGCGCTATATGACCTTGGATGCCATTTTCCCTCAGACCAATCCACATGTGTAACTGACCAATTAGATATTCCACCCGGATCTACCATCTGAAGTTAAGGACATGGATTAAACAAGCAACCCAGAGCAATAAAAGCTAAATGGCATTTCAAGAGATAATGAATACTGACATTGAACAGGGTTGGCAAATAATGCTCATCCGCAATACAGTTGCGCCCCTCCGCTGGCTGCAGATCATGGGAGAAAGGTAATTCCCTTTGCTACAAATGAGCTTACTAGAAAAACATATGTGAAAAATGTAAAAGCGAAAATAATGGTCATTGGTTCAGACTAGAGAAACAGTGACTTCAATGCGTGGACCCTCTCAGGTTGTTAGGAGGAACTTTGCAATTAACTTCACACATTTATCAATGTTCCAGTACATATTCAGCTATTTGATTTGGTTTCTTCAGGTTTAGTTTCTGAGGCAGCTGTATGGTTGCATTTTACAAATCAGGGAGGTGTTCGGCGAATTGTGGTCTTTTTATGTTATTCCCATCTCCAAACAGCGTTTTAGAGGTATTTGCCAAATTTCTGTACTGAGGTTTCACTAAAACAAGACTAGACTTCATATTGAAAACACATAACACATTGATCTTACCATCAGACTTAAAACAAAATAAACATCTAATAAGTCATTGTTATATTGTATGCATGTTTCCGACTAGGATACTCGGTATCCAGTTTCGTTTTATTAACTAAAGATAATAACTCCATTAATATACCTTGCAGTATAGCTTGAACTTCTTGTAGTACAGGCTGTCAGCCAAAATCATTAAAGCATGTCTCCGTGTAACTGCAAACCACTACAAGAAGAACAAAAATATACACAAGAAAGCACTTAAGATTAGATTTCTGTAGTCAACAGCCAAATTCTTAACATGTCAACTTTATGGCATGTAAAGTTTTCGACAAGTGATATAAAACAAAATGAATGAATTTGGTAGTAGCAAGTATTCTACGCCCTACAAATTACTATAGAGAATAAATGTACCTGGGCACCCTTTCTGAAGTCCCTCTCGTCTATTTCAGGATACATCTCAATAGAATACCTTCCACTGCCATGTGGACCTGGATCCTTGAAACTTAGAAGTTGAAAAAGAAGGCAGACAAAATCGAAGTGAGCCGGTAGGAACAGCTTCAAGATATAAAACAAAAGGTAGAAAGGAAGTTCTCATATCATCTTTTGCAAAATGATTTTCAAAATAGTAAGTTCCATAGCTCTCACCAATCAACGAAGCTAACGTTCGTTCCCATCAGGTAATTATATACATAATCAAATGAATGCAGTGGAACGCAGCTGTGAAATAAAGAAAATATGACTCAATAATTGAGAATAAAATGATAAAAAGGGAGTCGCCATAATAAGAGTCAGAACCTGTCAGAAAGCAAGACAAAAAATTGATTATCAACATCTTCCAGTGCATTCGCTAATAGTCTCTTCTCGGCATCAACCATCGAAATCAATCCCCATACCACCTGCTCAAATTTAGCAACCCCCAAATTATAACATAACGCAGAGAAGAATCCAATTAAAGATACCCATGGATAAGGAACCCTTCGATTTGCAAGTGGTAGATTCAACAGGACAGTATGTTCTCGATCAAGATTGCTAGTAGCAATTTTTGAGAACTGGACTTATTGTAGGTTGTGGGTTTTAAACTGTTTTGCAGTGAGACCGTAGTAAAACTCTTTTATGTTATCTTTATCAAATCACTTTGGTGTGTTCAATTTCAATATGAGCCAGCTCTTATGACCTGATGAAGTGGGTAACTACTGTTTGGCTATTGCTGATTAGTGCTACAGTAGACTAAAAACCCTAGTCCAAAAGAAGCACTAGCGCCTGAGGTCAAGCACTTAGTCATTACATTCTTTGTTTCATCATTGAGAGAGGGTATTTTGTTTTCTTCTACACAAATGGTTTCGAAATATAATGAATAGAGTTTACATGACGAATCCCTGATAAAGGAGATATCTTAAGACAAAGCATTAAATTAAAAAATGTATGAAACACAGACAAAAAAATATTACCGCGTCACTGTGAATATCCCGACCAGCAAACAAAGAACTAGTATGAACAGGTTTTTCACGTGATGCATGCACATAGATGGAGTATCTCCCCTCATGACCCTGTTTAGAGAAGGCAGAGTGATTCAATTTTCGTTAAAGCTCACATGATTTATATAAGACACAGGAATCATTGTGTCACATAAGCACAGAGAGGAGTAGTACCAGTAAGGAAGGAGCTTACAGTGACTGCAGACTAGTTCATATCAGCGATAAAATATTACTAACTTGGTACCTTTAGGGCGGAAGCATATGTTTAACTTATTTATATACAGATACAAAATTTCAGGACTCCAATACTCAAAGATACATGGGAATCCTATGTTAAATTGGTACATAATGCATAAGCTAAAAATATAAATTTGAGATCAGACTCTATCATTTTAAAGTCTATTCGTAGCAAGACCCTAGAGCATTGTTACCTCTATGTAACTAAGGTTTATAGGGGAATCAACATATTGGCCCAACGTTCTATACTTCTATCTGGGTGCCTGTATACCTCAATGATACATTGATTCGCACTAAAAGCAATGAGTAAGTATACACTAAATAGTTCTGGAAGCAACCTGGGTGTCTGTATATCTACATTTTGAATGACTTATGGTGCCTTGCAGCTTAAGGAAACACAGAGGCCATTGAAAAAGTTTAAACTCCTTAAGTGAGATGAACCATAAAGACATAAAGTATATTTGGACCAACCTCTAAAAACTTCTCCCACAATTTTTCGAAGGGCAATGAACCTGGTGTCAAGAACATAAGGGCGATCTTTGGATTTTTTGACACAGGCATAGGCATTGAAAGGATATCCCTAATAACTACAGATGAAATAATCTCCTCGTCAGTCCGCTCCCGCCGGCCCATAGAAGGGAGCCAATCTTTGAAAGGCTTACATACACTTGAACCAAAGAGGTAGCACTTAGAGTAGCGCCGTGGTGGGAAGACATACGCCCCAATCAACAAGATGCAGACCATAGACAAGAGCACAATTATCCACATGGGCTTCTTGGCCGTAGCCCGGTGGCGCTGAGGCATCATGACAGTCATATCCTTTGTGCCCCACTGTACACTTCCTGTACTATTATCTCATCTCCATCTTCAGATCATCCAAAGCTCTTTATTCACAATAAAATTTGGGTAATTCAGCTGTTACACCAGGTCTGGCTGAAATTTCAGGCAACCGTTTTTCCCCTGCAGTTGCAATCCAAGGAAAACAAGGCATTAATACATTAACCCATCAAATGATTCAAAGACACCCAAGAATGCTCCTATATGCTTTTATTCTGATATATTCAAGTCAATTCACCAAGATTTGTCCCTATAATTCTACAAAAAGGCAGTCTATCCCAGTACTGTAATGGTTGTCCAATTACATACTGCAATGCATCAGCTAGTATGTGATTCAGTCATGATCTGTCCTGGAATTGTGATGCAGGCTACTAAGATCGAACAAGAACCACTTCATCCAGTTGGTTGGTTGAGCAATTCAATAATTTTGACAAGGTAGGTGCCCTACAATGTCCAAATCAGGAGATTTCTACAATAAGACAGAGGCCGAGTCCACGGCGGCGGCTGGCGAAAAGTCAAGTTTTGACCAAACCAAACAACTCCTTCCCAATCGCATTGCCGGTTCGATCCAGTCAGCACCGCCCGCACCAACCAACCCAAGAACAAGAAGCTAAATCACAGCAGCCAGCACCGGAAATTCTCTCCCAATCCACGTAAAAATCGAAGCTTTACATGAAAGCAGCAAAAAGAACACGCCAAATTGAACCGAAACCGGCAGCTTTCTAGCCGCCGAGCCCAATGCGGGGAGCAGCCGAGCAGGGAAATAGCTAGAAACACAGCACGAATGGCACGAACCTGGTAAGGAATTCGGAGAGCGAGAGGAGAAGAGCGCTGCGAGGGGGGTTCACCGCCGGGAGCTCGCAGTCTCCGGCCGCCGGGGATCTGGAGGCTGCGGAGATCGATCGGATTTGGAGGCGCCGGTGGAGGTGGAGCTGGGGCGAGCAGGCCACGAGGGACGCAGTATAAAGAATGGATTAGTTAAACTAGACTAGATGTGGAAGCTGGCTGTTTATTGCTGCTGCTTTGCTTGTGAAGCTGTGATGGGTTTCCAATTGGAGGCAGGGTTGGGCAGGAAGAACGAGGAGACGGGAAGCGTGGCCGCGTGGGGGGTTAGGAAACTTTGGATTAAGTAAGCTTGGGCGTGTGCTTTTGCGTCTGGGACCCCGTAAACTCTATCCTTTTTAGCTCATGTGGGATTAGAATTACCCATCTATTTGATTCAGGGCTTCTACATTTGAGACTGTTTATTACAGTATGCATGCATCGAATACAGGAGCATGTCGTAGTAATGTTTCACTGTAAAAAAATAAACTGTCATAGGGATACGAAATCTTGAATGTGTTGAGGAGTGGTAATTTTTAGTTTCCCCTCCATTTTTCTTGACTTCCTTGTCCCCCATCACTTTCGTTTTCTTGCTTTCTCATCTCACGGCTCTCTCTTTTTCTTTTCTTCCTTCTCCCAACGCTTTTATCTTTTGTTGATTCGAACTTGGTGGTTTAGTATTTTTAAAAGTATTTTGACATATATCAAACTTGAATATTCAGCAATTTGAAACTGTTGAGTCAATAATTAAAAAACTTTCTAGTTATAAAGTCTTGTCACTAAACTATATGCATCAATAGATTAGAAGAATATAAATGCTTTGAGACTATGTCATATTTTTTATCAACAGTAGGTTGAATATATTGATTGAATGGGACGCCACTTTGAGCAAATAATAGTGATAAAAATATATTGATGAAAGTAGGGTCTGTTTTAGTCATAGTTTAGAGCATAAAAAAAACAAATGGACAGGTCACGAGTAGTTCATTCGGAAAACGAGTCAAAGCAAACCCTGCCAAAATTACAAACGAGCTGAGCCGACTCATGAGCCTCAAGCATTTTTGCCAGCTTTAGATGTGTGTATGTAAGCATCTACATATGTATTGTGTTTTTTTCTGTGCATATGCAAAAACTCTGTATGTATTTTAAGCATGCCAGGCGAACGTGCTTACATATTCCGTTTTTTTTTTTTTCAGGCTCATCCTGAAACTTGACCTTCAAAATGTCCTCAAAAGCTTTTCATATAATCTGAAAGAGGAATACCTTTGCTTAAATACTGAACTTTGATGTACCTTTGGTACAAAAGCACATGTGCTGCATGGTGGTTCCAAGTAATAATAACCAGTACGAATGTTAGAGGATTGAAGAATATCCGCACGACGCCAAAGAGAAGAACCTTTGACCACTTACCAAGCACAGAAGTGCAGAAAAAAACACCTGGAGCCCTGGATCTACCCAGTAGCAACAACAAACTGCTTTTAAAAGGCCAAAAAAGGGGCATCGCTTGGCTCAGGCTCACCCATATTGGATCTGCAGTGCAGAGCATCCAGCCATCCAGGGCAGGCACTAACAGAAAACGAACGGTGTCTGAGGCTGTTCCACTTGCGAGCACGATCCGGGCAAGGGGAGACGCGCTAGGGACAAAAATAGGTGGGTTGGCCAGGCCATGACGAGGGACGGGGCATGGCTGGCTGGCTGGTGGCTGCTTCCATTCCGTCTCTGCCCCCAGGCCAGCAACTTCCAAGAGGACGCCATGCATCACAGCATCAGCATGCTTCCAAATGTCCTATGATGCAGCGGATATCCCCTTGTCTGGTCTACGCATCTACCCTTGCTGGTCGGAACTCGGTGAATTGGACGATGTTAACACGTTTTACTGTCATCTCCAGTTCTTCACGAGGACGGATTAAGGAGGTAATCTTTTTTTACATGTAGTTTCGAGGCATGCAATCTCTCTTTCGCATCTCGTTTGATTGGCATTGTAGTCGAGCAGTATTCTCTTTCGAATCTCATTTCACTGAAATTGGCATGTACAAGTCACAAGTCTTGTCCGATTGTGATAACACTTCACAAAAAATATATATTGACGTTCAGGCAGATGGGCATCGCGCTTCCCTTATTCAGATAGCGCCAGTATCTTACAATAAATAATGGTACATCAAAACAGTGTGTCCATAGGAAATAAAAATGTTGATGGGGGTAATCTGGTACGTAATTTACATCTACAACCTCAGGCTGGGCAAAACAAATTGCTCCCAGAACCTTCCGGAGCATTTACTAGTCTTATTGTGGATTTGTGATGTACAATATTCACCGTGCTTCGTCTTCTAGGTTGCGGAATCCTGTTGTAAGGTCGTCATACAGTTTCTTGAATTTTGCGACTAGAGCCTCTTCACCTTCAGCTGGATCCTCGAACTTTTGTGAACTGTGTGAATTAACGTTAGCAATTAAATCACCCACAAATCATTGAAAAGAAAATCGTAACCAGTATCTGAAGGGATTCTAGACAGGTACTTACACTAGGCGATAGAAAAGGTCACCAAGGCGATGCTTTATAGCACTGTAGGTTATCTTTTGTCCATCAGCATTAGCAGCTCGCTCCACGGCCTGCAATGAGTATAAATTAAGAGGAGTGCAGATTTATTCCCTTTCGTGTGTGATGAATTTGGATAAACTACCTTCACCTAGCAATGCTAGTAGAAAAAATGTTCCAGTAGATGCAAGATGTATTATGCAAAATCAAGTTATCAACCATTGCTGTCATCTGACATGGCTCAACATTAAGCCATACCCTTTAAAGATGATCATACATTTACAATTGAGAAAACACACATCCTTTAAAGATGATCAAACAATTAACCTCCTTGTGCTTGTGCAATATAAAGCTGGAGGCCAGGTAACAACAAAGAGGAATTACCTGGTTTGCTAATGTATTGAAATGAATAATGTTGCGCATCATCCAAACAGATTTGTAGAACGGGCAGAACTTGTCGTATCTGTTTTGAGAAATAAAATCATGGTCAGAATTGACAAGGTTATGCATTCAAAAGACAGGCAATTTCATACAGATCAGCTTAACTAGAGTAGCACTCACGGTGTAAATGCATTCTGTGCCAAGTAATCTTCCCTAAGGAGCTTTGCAGTCTCCAGAGTAATCTTATCAGTCTCTGCCAATGCATCTTTGCCGACAAGCTGTTAGGTGAAAACATTAGTCCAAATGGAATCAGCAATTACACCGCAAAGGACAGAAGCCCCAATTCAATGTCCATGAAATCTATCAGAACTTCATTAAACTAAACATGCAAAATCAAATTGCCTCGAAAAGATCCAAAGTCTGTTGAAATGACAAATCCAGGAGAAGAGAAGGAACCAGGGAAATAGGACTTGTCACTTGTATGTGAAAGAGAAAATATGGCTCGGGAATAGTAGATTGATTATGGAGTATGAGTAGGACAGGTACATGTATATATAGTCAAGGATACTAGAGTCCTAGATGTCCAGGAGTCCTATCCTAGATGATCCTCAACTATATCAATCAACTATATCCCTGGTGTGCACGGCAAGGGCATGTGCTGCAGCTGTACAAGCCCAATGGGCCTAGCCAAACCTAGTCTCATTAGGAGACATAATGTATATTCTAACAGTTTTTACACTATTTCTCCTGTGACAATTTTAGCAACAGATCCTATGAAGTTTGCGAACAAGTTCCATCACAAAAATCAGAGTTTGAGCATACACTTGCAAAGATAACTAAGATGGAAAAAATTCCACACAATCCCAACCTGACCTGACATGTGCCCCTGCACCCAATATATCACACTCACACTGCATTGGCTTTTCCAATCTATACATTACACATCATACTGAGGTAATGTATTCTATAACAGGGTATGCCAACAAAGCACAGCATGCTTGAGTGTTCAAAAAAAAATGACAACAAACATTGGAATGCGATCGACGGTAACTGATGCAAAGGAGAAAAGGATACCTGGACAATTTCATTTAGATCATCCTCTCGCTGTAATACTTCACGTGCCTTTGTCCTAATATCAATGAAGTCCGGATCAAATTTTTCATAGAAGGATTCCAGCGACTTCAGAGCAAAAGATAGTATGTCAGTATAACACAAAACCCCAGGAGCCATGAAGACTGTCATTACTGATAACATGTAGAACCATATATACAGAAAAGGCAATTAGTAACTGATGAAATGGAAATAAATATGATGAGAAAACAAGCTTCTGCATCCATACATCATAGCATCTCAACATGTGATAAAACAAAGGATTAAAGGACAACGTCTGTCCTGCCTACTTATTTGCCTAGTGTTGTGCTACATTCATATTTCATGAGAGGCATAAATTAAATATGAGAGGCGAACACAGCAGCGAGAATCATTAAAGTGTCAAATGTGTAGTGTGAAATAACAATGCCAGCCACAAGATCCAAATAACACAATTTTTAAAATCATCGATGATTTTGTAACTAAAGTGGACCAGTTGTCAATACCTAAGGTACAAAGTTCAAATTATCAAGGTTTAAAAACATTAAATTATACTTTCCAATATTTAAAAGACTGAGAGTCCAACTGAACCTAATCAATCAGAGCAGTCACTTGAGATAACTCTTAAAAACTATAGTTTATGGAACTCATGTGATATAGGAAGCTTTATATATGGTAGTGCGGTTATGGCATGTTCCCAGCTTGTGTCTTTTCTTCTTGTTTGTGCTTTGTCTTAGAGAATTCACAGCGGACTGTGATTGGATTGACATTCGAGGCAAGTTAAGGAATAACCTTGGAGTATTTAGAATACGAAATGAGCCAATTCACAGATGGGAAATGCTTTCTTTGAGCCAGCTTTTTATCCAAGCCCCAGAAGACCTGCACTCAAGAGCAGGTATTAACACCAAAGGAACGAATATGTTGGATGTCGGTAGATGAACCTGAAGGGGAATGGTCAAGCAGTTTTTTTACCTGCACAATACTAAGGGTTGCAGAGGTAACAGGATCTGAGAAATCACCACCAGGAGGAGACACAGCACCAACAATTGTGACACTGCCAGTCCTGTCTGGACTGCCAAGACATTTCACCTTCCCAGCACGTTCATAAAACGATGCCAACCGTGCAGCCAAATATGCAGGGTAACCACTATCTGCCGGCATTTCAGCCTGGAGTGTATTGATCACACTATTAGTACAAGAAAATGCGATGCTATGCAATAAAGCAGTAAGTAAAACAGCATCAACCATCTGGACAATGGACTAAAAAATAAAGCTTGGTGGTGAATCATGTTGTCTGTAAACTTGCTGAAGTATTGAGCCATTCAGATACAATTTTCCATTACAGCAGACCATGGGATACATGGAAGAAAAGAAAATGATAAATGGATGGAAGGAAAAGCATCATACCAAACGTCCTGAAATTTCACGCAATGCTTCAGCCCATCGGGAAGTAGAATCAGCCATCATACTGACATTATAACCCATATCACGGAAATACTCAGCAATCGTAATTCCTGGGGAAAAAGGAAAAAATGTACATCATCCTTCTGTTGATAAAGAAACATGAGTCATTTTAGCATGTTAGCAGGAAATGGACATACTCAACCTCTTCAATAGCATTAAATCAATATAAGATCTACGGCTCTGGGATACCAAGTCCCAAACATAAACTGAACAGCAACAAGGCTAGTAGGGATATATCAAGTTATCGGCAGATGCCTATATCTGTCCGTGCCGGCGTGCCAAGTTATTTTACTTCTCCATACTTTGTGTCGGTCACATCTGTGCCAGATGGCGCTAGAAATTACTACTTACAAATATAAACAGTATTACAGATAGATGATTAGGCACAAGTCAGGGAAGTTAAAAGCTTGCAGCAATGCCATAATACTTAGATAAGGCGTACTATTTGATGAAAAGCATGACAATTTAGTGAAGGAAAATGCATGCACACAGGACTCATGCCTATATAAGCGGGGAAAAATCTCAAAACGCACATGTATAAGTTTTACCTGTGTAAATGGATGCTTCACGAGCAGCGACAGGCATGTTGGAGGTGTTAGCCACAAGAGTTGTTCTTTTCATGACTGACTCTTCACGTCCATCAGGCAATGTCATTGTCAACTGTGGGAAGTCCATAAGGACCTCAGCCATCTCATTCCCTCTTTCCCCACAACCCACATAAACCACAGTTTCTGAATTAGAATACTGTATAAGGTAGGCAAAAGCAGTGGGTAAGACACTTAAAAAGCAGGCATACAAAATTGAGCAACACTGGAAGCTATGAAAAAAAGTAGAAGAGCAGTAAGACCTTTGAAAGTGCTTGACTAATGACAGTTTTTCCGCAACCAAACGCTCCAGGAATAGCACATGTCCCTCCAAGCACTGAGGGAAACAATGCATCGAGCACACGCTGAAACCAATTACAGTAGATGTGAGATATACCAAACTCAATGGAGAAGGACAGGAAAAAGAATTACTGTGTTGACTCAATACCTGTCCTGTTAAGAGAGGTGTATCAGCAGCAAGCTTTGACGAAACAGGCCTTGGTGAACGGACAGGCCATGTCTGCAGGATACAAATATGTTAATTATTAAGGTATTTAAAACTACAATAAAATATACAAAAACTTGATCAAGAGCTAATGCTTTACCTGGAGCATAGTGAATTGCTTTTTGATGCCCTGAAACTCCAATTCCAGTACTGTGTCCTGAATTTGTAGCAAACATCAACAGCAAAAAATGGGTCAAGCAAACTTAAGAAAAAAGGAAAGGAAACGAAGCAGAAGAATCAGTAGGCCTTTGTGTAATATCTACTGACCTGCAAACTGTACTGACCAGCAGGGGCAATATAGCTTATTTTGCCCATAGAACCAGGAGGAAGGGCAACATGGTGTTTCATCAGTGTATTCTCAAATACAGTCTACAAGATAGTTGTCAACATTAAATCGCGCACATTAACAACATGTATCATTGTGTCAATGGATGGAATAATCAGAAAACTTCAGCAAGATAGTAAATCAAAAGGAAAAACTGATATCTTTATAACTCACAGCATATAGATCTCCACCCGTGATGGCATCTCCAACGCCTGAAACAAATGACTAAAATTAGCGCTCGTTCTGTACAGGATAAAACTTGAAAAGAGGTCTGTAAACACCATACTTAGTTTTTTTTTACATATAAGTACCTAGCTTATTTGGCTGAAATTCCCACAGCTGATCTTTGTCAAGAGCAGGGACTGATACACCACGTGGTATGTACACATCCCCGGATTTAATTGCAATAGTTTTTAGAGGGCGCTGCAAAGGGATGATAGGAGGCCATATCATCAGAACAGAAGTACTCGCTAATCACAAATTCACAATAAATGTGTTTGTTACATTTACGTACCTGAATTCCATCAAAAATGTTCCCAAGAATGCCAGGCCCCAATTCAACTGAGAGAGGCTGCATGAAAATAGCCATGACACACTCAGAGATTTTTAAAAAAAAAACAAGAAACCTACAAAAACACATGCAGAAATCAAGACAAACAATACCTTTCTTGTTCTCAACACTGGGTCGTTAACCATCAGACCAGCTGTTTCCTCGTAAACTGCAAAAAATTTGCATAGAGTTGTGTAATCCATTTAGTAATTTTCCTTAGGGCAAAGAATCAGCATAATATTTCTCAGACTATATAATCAGCATGAATTGAAACTGCACTGTATAGTACCTTGAATTGTAGCTGAGTCACCCTCAAGACGAATAATTTCCCCGATGAGGTTGTCATTACCAACACGAACAAGCTCATACATGGCAGCACCCCCCATTCCATCAGCCACAACCACAGGTCCAGAGACCTAGAAGAAGACACAAATACAGTAGATCATAAGAGACAGCAGTACATACTGTCATACCGATGATCAAAATATTGTATGGAACAGCTAAATTTCAGCTTCAATTGCTAGGTTGCATAATCTATTCTAAACACTAGAGCTCAAATTCATTTTCCAAACCAACACTATCAGGCTAGTTTACAGCATATTGTGGGTGGCTAACTGAGAACACAGCCGCAGCAAGTCAACATTCAGCAACATACCGGTAACCCACAAAACCAAATGGCACCTCTCGCGATTCAAACACATCAGAACATAAGTTCGACAACCTAATTGAACGAATTCCCCGTGGACTCAACTTTGCCCCAAACATCACTGGAGCCCCAGCAAAGCTGCATGACAAGTGGGCGCAGAGGCAGAACATTCCCGCACTCTGATATTCCAATGACCAGGACCAACGCTCAAATCCGCAGACAGGACCGCTGCGGTTCCGTGATCCAGAACCAGAACGAACCTAGCGAGGTAAGCATGTACGTATCACACAGGACGAGCAGTGGGGCACCATAGCCTACTGATCTAGCGGCGGAAGGTGAACCTTGCGGACGTAGCCGTACTCGCTCTCCTTCTCGCTGTCCTCGAAGGTGGTGACGCGCTCGCGGAACGCCATGGTCGCCGCCGGCCCGGCTAGGTGTCGTCGCCCGGCGTCGGATCGTGCCGTGGGGCAGAGAGAGAAAGAGGGGTAGAAGGGTCGCGCTCGATCTAGGCTGGACTGTTGAGGGGGGCGATGGAGACGGGGGCCACGATTGCAGAGATGATTTTTTTTTTTCTTCCTTGTTTTTCCTTTCGCGAGCTAAATAAAAGAATTAAATTGGCGCATTATTTGTTTCTCTTTGTTCACAAAAAACCAAACAATCTCAATGATTGGTATTTGGAAAAGGGATTTTTTTTGCTGCTGGTACCCCAGGTGGAGCGGTTGGGCTATCCCCTGACGTGTTGGGCTCTGAGCTATGCGGAACAAATAATACACTGGCACGACTACTTTCAGCTGTGGGCTACTGGGCTGTGGCCTGTGGGCTCGGTTACGGACTTTGCAGAAGAATTCTGCCCACATCGTCAACTTTGAAAGCTTGACCGTTTGATGATGTATTTCTCAAAAAAAAAAAAAAGTGCAAATTGGCTTGCTGAAAACTTATCCCCGAGTATACTTTACTAGCTGATGAAATCGCATTTTAGTCGAGTATATAGAGAGGGGCAGTGCCATTGTTCATGAAGCGTAGTGGCATGCCGTCGGCCTCTGTGGCAGCACGGTAGCCTAGCTCCCTGCCGTCTGGACCACCTGCATCATCATGCAGCACCTTGCATCATTGTATGCATCGGCGATACACAGGCTGCCGGAGTTGCGGTGGAACTGCAGGCGGCTCAGCGCGCGGCCGCCCGTGTGGCGACCGGCGGGAGCTTGGATGGCGATTGGCGAGTCACAGTGTCCACCCCGTGCCCCTCGTAGACAGTGGCTGTCGAATGTGTACAACGCTCTCAGCCTCTCAGGGCTGACCAGCGAGACCGGCCGGCCGGCAGCTCCAAGCGTTGGCGCTTGCCAAGTTGCCAGTGTCGATGCATGGCCCATGTCCAGTGTAGTAGAAAAAGCGAATCGAGGAGGGTATGGCTCGGTATGATCGAATCATGAACACTGGAGTTGGGTGTAAACGGTATGGATATTATCCGTTTGTATTCGAGTCCGGATCCGTTTAGAAGGGTTGAGATCCGACCGTATCCGAATCCGGACATTCAATATCCGATCCGTATTCAATTTATATCCGTATCCGAATAATTAAAGTTAGATATATATAATGTCGATATCCATCTAAATCTTATTCGACACCAATTTTTAGTATCCATATCCGATCCGAATTCGAAGGAAAAATACAAAAACAAATACGGTGTTAATATTATCCGTCCGTATCCGATCCGTTACACCGCAAACTGCAGCAGTCGAACACTCGACGTCAGAATGGAAATCGCATTGCGCAGATGGTTCGGTGCTCACAATTAAAATATTCTAGCCACGGCTTTGGGCATATGGCTGTCAGCGTCGGCAGTGTATGATGTTTTCCTGCGCCATCCACCAGCCAAAGAGTTTTTCTATTATTTTATTCAGAGTACTAATCGGATGCCGCATTGGAGCACTCGAACCAAGCTAGCGGTCGAACTGTTGTGTCAGTTCGGTTCGGCGTAACTGGAGATGCCCTCGTGAGCTACTCCCTCCGTCCCAGAAAAAATCGTTCTAGATTGGAGCCGCAAGAATATCATGAGGAGCAAATGTCCGCAGCACCCTCGTTTATTGTTACTTTTTGGTATTCAGCTGCAGATTTCTTTTTCCTTGCCATCGTTATAGTACAGTGCTCATGCAGCATGCGGTGGACTGCTGGAAATAAAATACTCATACAATAGTGACTGATCAATATTAAAAAAGTGCTTAGCGCCGTTTACAGCCACAGCAAGCTACCCAAGCGCCAAATCACATTTCCAGCACAAATTTTGCTCCAAAATTACTCCCGCGCTAAAAACTAGAACTACCAGGCGAATTACAAATCAGCAAAGCCTCCGCTCTTGGCCTATAAATACAGACTAGTACTACAAACAGAACTCCCTGCATTCTATATCTTACCACACGCATGAAGTGAGTGACCCAAAATGAGATTCGATCTCAATCAACCACCAGACACAAATGGAGAGGCTTCTCATCACCTTCAAGACAGAGGAGAAGAGGAAAAAATGCACATGTTGGAGGAGCTCTGCAGCGAGGTGGCATCCAAGCTCCATCAGCTCTCCATCCTTTCTATGGCCACTTCCACGATGCCAGTCAAGCTCCATGGGCATTTCCTCTCCAGCCTTTACATCTCCACTTCCAGGCTGCACAAAGACAATTTCATAAAGGTGAGGTATTTTCAATGAACAAAAGTCACACTACTTTCATGTTTGTCCTTTACAAAGCTGATGACCTTTAGTTTTTTGTTCTAGAGGATGGGTTGCAGGTTGAAGGCCAGCTTGAGAGAGATGACGGAGATGGTGATCTAAACTTCGTTGCACCTGTTCAAGGGGAAGGAATGCTTCAAGGTCAGTGTGATCTAAACTATGTACAATACATAATTCCTTGGCTCCAGCTCTGGGTTTTTATTATTGCAAATAATAGCATTCCGACATAATTTACCTAGACAGACAAAAAAAACTATGAAGTCATAATTTTGGACAGAGTAATGAACAAATCTTTTATTTTTCTAGGCAGCAAAGGTCATCACCTTTATTTCTTTGTTGTAGGGGATGCCATACAGGTTGAAAGAAAGGTCCACCATGGTCACCATACCCTTGATCTAAACTTTGTTGCACCTATACAGGAAGCAGGATTGCTTGCAGGTTAGTGTGAAAGGAAATCTTTGCGGTCCCTTAAAGCACTAAATGGTTTTATATTGTAACATGTTTTTTAAAAGGTACTGTAACATATTGATATTAGCACAATTAATATAGCAACAAACAATATAAAGGTTAAAGTCACAACGGCATAGATTAATCACATGTTTGCTAGCATATCTGATTAGTAAAGCATGATTTTTTATAGTAAATTCACATGTCTATTGTAGATGATGATCCAAGGGAACAGAAGAACCCAGCTGTGCATAGGCTTGATGAAAACTATGATGTGGACCAATTGGAGTATGACGATGATGAGGTGCTCAACTCAAACCAGGAAGATGCAAATGAATGTAGTAGGCACAAAGATTTGACAGATAGAGAAAGACAAGATGTATATGAAGAGCTACTACAGAGGTATCACGAGGGGGTACTGAAAAAAGGCAGCACTAATGCGGTCACAAATAAATTTAACATCCACCCCCGTACGGTGCAACGTGTATGGGAAAGAGCTAAGAAATGTATTAAAGATGGAGTATCGGTTGATGTATCTTCCAGGAAGCCTAAGAATAGTGGGCGGAAAAAAGTTGTTGTTGACCTCTCAATTGTCGCTAGTGTTTCGTTGGTCCAAAGGAGTACTATACGGTCACTAGCGGATGCTATAGGAATGTCAAAAAACATAGTGCATAGGTGTTACAAAGAAGGGCTTCTTAGGAGGCACTCTAATACACTGAAGCCTTATTTGAAGGAGGCAAACAAAAAAGAAAGGCTACAGTGGTGTCTCTCTATGCTAGATCCACCTTCTTTGCTACACAATCCTAAGTTTATTGAAATGAAGTATATTATCCATACAGATGAGAAGTGGTTCAATGCTACTAAGAAGGATATAACTTTCTACCTATTGCCAAATGAGGAGGATCCTTATAGAACTGTGCAAAATAAAAATACAATAGAAAAATGTATGTTACTACGTGGAGTTGGGCTGCCTTGGTTTGATGATGAAGGAAATTGTATATTTGATGGCAAGATTGGCATCTGGCCATCTGTGAGAAAGGTACCACAACTTTTACATTATGTCATTTCTAAAACTTTTACATTATGTCATTTCTAAAACTTGTCATTTAGATTCATTTGTCATACTAGCATGTGTACTGTACTCTTACTGTAGGAACCAGCACAAAGGAGCAGTCACAACCGGCATAGAGGGACGCTAATCACCAAGCCAATCAAAGTTGATAGAGATACAAGCAGATCATTCTTAATTTCAAAAGTCCTACCAGCTATTCAAGCTAAATGGCCGCAACAAGGAAGACACGAGACAATATGGATTCAGCAGGACAATGCCCCTTCACATGTGCGACCGGACGATGAGCAATTTAATATTGCAGTACAGCAAACAAGACTTGATATCCGTCTTATGAACCAGCCACCAAATTCTCCTGATATGAATTGTCTAGACCTAGACTTTTTTTGTCTCTCTACAATCATTAGCATTCAGAAGGGTCTCTAGGAACATGGATGAGCTGATTGAAAATGTGGAGAAGGAATTCAATGAGTATGATCCATGCACTCTAAGGAGGGTGTTCCTGACACTACAAGGATGTATGTTAGAGGTTATGAAATCAGATGGAGGGAATCGATACAAAATTCCTCACATGAGTAAGGAGAAGCTAGAGGCATTAGGCATCCTACCAAAATCACTTAGTTGTGATCATCAGCTGTATGAGAAAGTGGTAGAGTTGCTGAACACTCCTACTTGAGTGCTGCTATAGTATTGTTGTAGTTGGTACTGCATATTTTGCCCACGGTGTGTATATTAGTACTGCATCTTTTGCCCATGGTTCGTAAATGCTAAGCTGTATTAACAGTCGGCACTGATTATTGTATAATTAAGCTTTGATATATGATCGTAGTAACTACACAAACAAATTGAGCCATTGCATTGAACCAGTTCTAGCTCTACCCACAAAGTAAATATTTATTTTTTTTTTAGTTTAAAAGCTCTGGGCAAACATAGGGAGCGCTGAACGAACCAGTTCGAGCTGCGACTCATCCAATGGCTCATATTCTTCCTCTTGTGAATATGCTGCAAGGTCCATTGGCATTTCCTCTTCACTTTCTTTGCCCTCCTCTGAATATGCTGCAAGCTTCATGGGCATTTCCTCCTCATTTTTCTTGCCCTCCTCTAACTACAAAGGCATAGTAGGAAATAGTAGTAATTTAAAATATAGCTCCATACAGTAGGCATAAAGGATTACAATACTCTACTTAATTAAAATACAGTTCCCAAAAACACACACCTTCATCTGCTCGACTCTGCTGTAGTTGGCTGTTTGACGAGATTTTGAACAAAATCTCTCAAGTAGTCAAGTGCATGTTCGTGTACAAAGTAGCAATAAGCTGCATGTCCATTATTCACGTATGCATTGTGACAAGCTTGCAGAAGCTGGATGCATGCATGCTCACGTACGCGCGTCCGCGAGGCTGGCCATGCGTCTGGCCTGATGACCTGATCACGTACTGGAGTGGAACCGAAAGAAGGTTCTGGAGGCCGCCGTCCGACCGACGTACGCAAAGAGGCCCATCGTCCAGCGTCCAGGTGCTCTAGTTGCCAGCCGAGCAGATCGCGCGGACGTCATTATCGTTTCGCACAGGATGAGATCGTCGCCAGCAAATCTCGGGAGCCTATCCCGGACGACGCGGATCGGACGAACGGGCTCGGCGTCCCGGCACCGACCTTACACGCCTATATAAGCAGAGCTCACTGCACCCCACGGGGAAGGGGCAGAACCATCGACGATCCCGACTCCAGGCTCGGCAGTCTCGGCATGGCGGCGCCGCGATGGTGCGCCTCATGATCTCGCCCATGCGATCCGGTTAAGGAGGTGCCGCCGACGAGCGCAGTCGACTCGCCAGGGACGGACTAACGGAGCCCCTGGCCATGTCCTCGTTCCGGCCGATCTGTATCATCTGGGCGTGGACGAGCATCAACAGTCAAGGAAGCCGTGGGTGAGCATTCGTTTTAATCTTGATCTTGATGTTAGTTTTGTAGATGCATCCGTATGGACGAAACGGAGTCTGGAGACAGCCGCCAGCACAAGGGCGCCGAGGCCCTCGGCAGTGCTGCTCCACGCCGTGACCCGGACAAGGCAGCGCTTCGCGATCTCATAGCCGATCCAGCCGCAGGATGCCGCCACGAACCATTACCACATGAAGGACGTCCAAAAGACGCGGCGCCAAGGCAAGCATATGTGCCTCCGCGCGCACGCGTCGTCCACGCCGCCATCGTGCGGCGTGGCCGGAGGAACGTGCACGTACGCCCGACAACGACTGCCGCGGCGCCGGCGCCGGCGCCGACTACCGGAGGCTGCTGCGGCCTGTGGGAGATCGGATCCAGCTCCCGGCTGCTCGTCATCACCGGCGCCGTGTTTTCCCTGGGCAAGACAGTCGTCTCCATCCCAGGCAGTACAGAAGGCTCGCGCCCGCTGCTGCCCATCTGCCGCTCACCATGATCAACATCACATGCCTCACCTGAGCGACGCGCCGCCGTTCACCTGCATCAACTCGACGCGAGGCTGCCGCCGACGGGAACCCACATCGCCCGAGCAGCAAGCCACCACGGACGTCCGGGTTGAAGACTCCCTTGGGCCGCGCCGCCGCCCACCTGCGTCCGTCGCCGGGCGCGCCTGCACATCTCGGGCCACTACACCATCCAGGCGCCCGATCTCACGACCAGCAAGCAGCCATGGGTGAGTACCTGTGCTAATATCGTTTCCCTTAGCCTCTCTTCAGATGCATGCGTTGGAACATCAAGGACGGAAGCAGCCGTGCGCCGATCACGACGGAGCAGACGCGGCAGCACCGACATTGCCGGGCTCGCGAACGCCGTCCGCCGGTTCCGACGCAGGCAGCGCGGCAGTCAGCGCGCCGGAGAGCCGGATACGTATCATGTACGTGTGGCTGTACGTATATGAAGAAGTACGCCGGGCGGACGGTGCGTTCGTCCGCGTATGCCCGGCAGACTCACCCAAAGGTTCCAATACGCATGGCGCCCGAGACATATGCGTGCACGTACTCAAGAAGCCAGAAGCAATGATGGCCCTTGTCCATGGGCCATGCAAGGCCTTGCCAGGCCACGTACCCTCTACAGAAGCTAAACAGGCTCCTACCGCCTGCTGTGTTCAACGCTGTCAATTTCACCGACGACGCTGCCGTGACACGTTTGATCCAGTCTAGCCACACCAACCTGCATAATGATCTACTACCTCTACTACGACAACCTTCACGCGCCGTTCGACACCGACGAGGCGGATGACGCGGGGCTACACCGGCTCATGGACACCAACGAGGCCATGGATGATGCCGACACGCCCACATCTATACCAACACCATCACAGGCAAGAAGAAGTGAAGCGAAAACTGAAGACGACGACCACAGCAGCTTAATCGGAGGTGCCTCAGCAAGTTTACTTGCGAGAATAATTAACCGGGAGCTTTTCGAGGCCTCGGGAACCAGCGCATTGCATCGCTAGAGTCAGATCTGCCCAACGGCAGGCTATGGAGCGCACTTGCGTAACGGGAACCTGTATTTGTATTTTTATAATATGAATAAAGTCTGTGTTCCCTGTCTTTTGTTTATTTTATCTACTACAGTAGACTGGCACGCCCGCGTATTTATTTTATCTAGACAAAGACGTCCTTCATGATTTTTCTCTCCAAACATTGGCCATCGCGTTAAATTGTTTTTTTGACCATGAGACATATCCAGGGAACACCAAGCGAATCATTTGCAACTGAAAATCATCCAAGACCTCATATTGTCTGCTGGTTGTGTGTGCCTGCTGGTTGCTGATGTCCCCTTAATTCTCATCCATGGGAGCAACATTATGTGGCTTGGTCTCTGGCACAAACTCACCGTCATCTGTGCAAATTATGCCTTGAAAACCTTCGTCATCCGAATCAGGGATGAACATGTACTCATCAGCTCCTCCTTCTTGCGTGTTTTGGGCGAAATCGACGCCCTCGACAACAAGGCAGTCAGAACATACATCCCACCATGAGCCTCGACGCCTTTCACGGCCGGAAAAACGCCTCTGCTGGCAGCGACGGTGACGACCCTCTCCAAAACTGACACCACCAGTTATCGTCGAGCTGTTGCTGCCGCCGCCACTGCTGCTCAATGAGTTTGGCCAACTGTCGCCGCTGCAGGAGCTCACGCCGCCGCCCCAGGGACTCACGCCGCCGCCCCAGCTGTAGGAGCTCGCGCCGCCGCCCCAGGGACTCACGCCGCCACCCCAGGAACTTGCGCCGCCGCCACAGGGACTCGCGCCATGGCCCCAGGAACTTGCACCACCACCGCCGCCGCAGCTCATGGGCCTCGTGGCACCGCCGAAGGGAGTTATGCCGCCACAGCCCCAAGAACTCGCGTCGCCGCCCAACGGACTGGCGTCGCCACCCCAGGAACTTGCGCCCCTCGCGCCGCCGCTCATGGGCCTAGCGCAATCGCGGACGCCGCTCATAGGCCTCCCGCCACCTCGGCTGCCGCCGCCCCATGGCCTGGCGCCATCGCTACCACCATGGATGCCACCGCAGCTCATGGCGCCCTCATCTCCTCCTTCCTTCCTTGAACGCTCCGGACCCAGGACTCCTCGGCATGGACGAGGTCGCCGCCGTGGCCGGAAACGCCAAGCCGGTCGTCGTCGTCGCCTTCCATCACAAGCCAAGGGCCTGCGGAGCTACAGGCTGACGATGGAGGAGGTGATGGCGGCGTTGGAGTCTGGTCAGATTGGGCTGGGACCCAGCTGCGAGGCGGAGCGGCGCGCGGCGGAGGTAGGACCGGCGCGGGTCGGATTGGAGCGGCGCGCGGAGGATTGGAGCGGCGCGCGGCGGAGGAAGGACCGGCACGACGCGGATCGGAGCGGCGCGTGGCGGACGGGAGCGGCGCCAAGCGGAGGAAGGACCGGCGCGACGCCGATCGGAGCGGCGCGCGGCGGACGGGAGCGGCGCCAAGCGGAGGAAGGACCGGCGCGACGCGGATTGGAGCGGCGCGTGGCGGACGGGAGCGGCGCCAAGCGGAGGAAGGACCGGCGCGCGGCGGACGGGAGCGGCGCCTAGCGGAGGAAGGACCGGCGCGACGCGGATTGGAGCGGCGCGTGGCGGACGGGAGCGGCGCCAAGCGGAGGAAGGACCGGCGCGCGGCGGACGGGAGCGGCGCCTAGCGGAGGAAGGACCGGCGCGACGCGGATTGGAGCAGCGCGCGACGGACGGGAGCAGCGCCAGGCGGAGGAAGGAGAGGCGCAAGCAGATGGGGAAAGTTGGGCGTCGGTGGAGAAAAATCCGGAGAAGAGAGAGAGAGCCGGATTTGGGTAGTGGTGGGACCCATTGTGGCGGGTGGCAGAGGAAAGAGAGGGGCAGGTGCGCAGGTGACAAGCTTTTTGGGACAAATTTACAATCCTAGACCGACTTAAGTTTTGGGACGGAGGGAGTACGTGGCGGCCGCAACTCCAAGGCAGTGTTTGGTCGTGGAACAACAGAGGATGGGACAGTTCCATCCCTGATTCTGAGAATGTATGCATCCCATGCCATTTCTGTTGGTGTTTGTTTGGTTGGGAGGCAGAACAAAGGCATATGACATGTGGGCCCCAACTGTTATACTCTTCCTTCTCTTCTTCCCTGGCTGTCTTCTTCCCTGCACGTCGCCTTCCCTCGGCGGCGGACCGCCCTGCGCTCAGTTCCCCTCCGGCAGCGGCAGGCGAGCGCAGGCGCCCGGACTCCGGAGGGCAAGCGCAGGCGGCCGGGCGGGGCGAGCTTGCCGACGGTCGAGGTGGAGTGAGCACGTTGGCGGGCGGGGAGGGGCGAGCGCGTTGGCGGGCGCGGGCGAGGCGGGGCGAGCGCGCCGGCGGGCAAAGAGGGCGAGCTCGCCGCGGGCGGAGAGAGGCAAGCGCCGGTGGGCTTGCGGAGCGAGTAGCAGAAAGACGAAGAGGGCTGGTATCGTCCCTCTGATTCGGAGGACGACACCATCCCATGTTTTGGAGGTCGTTTCCATCCCAAGACAATCCCGTCCTCCTCCGTCCTTCAAACCAAACAACATCAAAAATAAAATTGTCTTATCCCGTCTTGTCTCGTCCCCAACCAAACACACCCTAAAAATCCTGTCTCCCGGCGCAAATTTCCGCCGGCTCTCGTGCTCCCAATCACCTTTGTTTCCTCTCTTTCCGTGCTGTTTTGCTTCCATTCACGCCATTCCACGCGCGCCCCTGCCCAATGTAGCTACCCATCCTGTCAGCTCATCGTTGGACGGCTCTCCTGCTAGCTCGTAGTCGTAGCTGCCATCACGGGAGACAGCAGCTGGAGATCCATGGTGCATGGACGTCGGCACAATCTCCAAGGCAATGCAAGAACCGATCTTTATAATGAAAAATCAAAAAGCAATGCAAGAACCGATCTTTACAATAAAAAAAATCAAACACACCTGTCATATGAGAGACATTTTTTAATTAGGTGGAGAGAGAGAGCCCAGTCATGGCGAACAGATATCAGCATTTTTGTTAATCATAGTCTCATTTCGCCCGCGTGAATCGTCGAACAAAATCGATAGTGTTCTTTTCTTCTTCTTTTTGAAAAAAAATAGGGAACTGTTGGAGCATGTGCTTTTTTAGGTTTGAAAATTCTTAGAGAGATCTCAATCTAGATGTATTGGGAGTTAAAATATTGAAAGCGGTTGGAGATGCTCTTAGTCCTGTTTTTATCGAGGCCCTAAGCAATTGCGTCTAAGTCCAAACCAACCTCGGCAATGCTCAACAGTCAACATATATACCAGCTGTAATCGGACTCAATAGGGAGAGGGAATGAGGGAGGCGGTCACCAAGTTTTAAGTTCTGTACGGCAAAGGAATTGAAACGGACCCTAAATCATGATCAGTACCGTTTTTTTCAAAATAGTGTACGTTAACTCTCCAATTTCCAGAAGCAACTGAATTCATAAATTTCATATATATGCAAAAAAGCGCTCTATTCTAGGTTTTTAGCCAAGAGAAGAATAGATAATGTTGGCACACAGAATGTGCCAATTCACATAAAAGTAGGTTTTCAAGAATCTGCAGCGTGCATTTTTCTACATTTTTGTTCTGAATACATTTAGGGGCTCAGGGGCAGGGGAAATGATGAATCCTAGCCTGGCACATTATACTTCATTTGAACGCACATATAGGTAAATACCAGCAAAAGGCTAGCTATTTTACAATTGAAAATGAGCACACAACCACGATTTACATTCATCGTGTAGGCCTATTAATAGGCAATTGCAATGTACTCGGATTGTGAACCTTGACTATTGTGACAATGCTACGTATCCGGTGCACGTGGAATGCACTGGGTGAGTCTATAATGATACATACAATGTTCTCCACCAGTGTCTCTTATATTAGACTATCCCAAACGTGTAGGTTGTCTGGCTTCGTAACAGCCTACACATTTGGGATCGACCGGGGTGAGGTAGACTCCCGGAGAACATTGTATGTGGTATCATAGACAGGTCTTATATTTAACTAGCATAGATGCACGTGCAACACGCACGTGTTGTGAAATGATCGAGCAGGCAATAAGAAAGAGAAAAAGGAAATAGAATTAAAAGGAATGAGACCTGATTGATTGGCGTCATTCCTTTCTCGTTAAAATAAGAGAAAGAAAGTAACAGGTGGGTATGGATATAAAATGAGGTGAGAAATTAAAAAAAAAAAAGTGGATGAAACATTTTACATCTATGGGTTTTGGGTCTTTCCACCCCTTTCCAACTTTTTGCAAACTGCGCAGTGGGGTCAGCGTGAGCGGTATGCCTATGCCTTTCTATATATACACTATAAAAGAGCGAGTTTTCTAAAAATCTTTTTTACCTACTCACGCTGACCCCACTGCAGTTTAAAAAATGTTGGAAAGGGGTGGAAAGGCCCAAAACCCATGGACGCAAAATGTTTTATCCATTTTCTCTTTTTATTTCTCACCTCATTTTATACCTATACCCACGTGTTACTTTCCTTCTCTTGATTTTAATGAGAAAGGAACGACACTAATCAATCAGGATTCCTTTCTCTTAATTCTATTTTTTTTCTATCGTCTGCTTGATTATCTCACAACACGTGCATGTTGCACGTATATCTATGCTAGTCTAAGTAAAAAAGATTTTTAAAAACCTCGTTCTTTTACGGTGTAGATTTGCCTCGTAGCACACGTTCCATTCGTGCCTGCAATCTGCATGCATATGATCTGCAACTTCCTCGTGCGAGTCAAGCTCTCACCACTTCGGCACATTGTAATTGCCTATTAATAGCCTATACATAGTCAAGGAGCTGGATGGCGCGGCTCGCCTTGTTGCCGATGAAGAAATATTCTCGTTCTTAGTACAGACACCAAAGGCAGTGATGTTGTGATCCATTACCATGTCGAGGAGGTCATCCACGAGGGTGGCGTGAGGCACATAAGGAGGGTGAGGACCTCCTGGATCCAGTTGGGAGCATCATGGTCTGTTTTAGAGGTGAATAGTGAAGGCGAAGGTTGAACTGGACGAGGAAGAGTCATTTCCTATATATGAGGATATATCATGGGCACTAGGCAGCATGTCAAGGCAAATATTGACAGGACTGACAATTGACAATTGAGTGAGGAGACAACATCCGACGCCGAGGTGGAGACTGTGCTAGATTAGGACAAGCTCATGGCGGCGCTAGCTCTATGGAGGATGAGACAATGTCCGGCATGGTGAAGAGAAGTGGAGGATAGAAAAAAGATAAACGTATCTCACGATGAACTGATGAGGGTCTCACCGTCCTCATGTGGCTGCACGCCACCCTCACTAATGATCTCCTTTGACATGGTAATGGACGACAACAACATCACTTTGTTTGGCATCTGGACCAAGATCGATGATTTCTTCCTCGGCAGCAAGAAGAGCCGCACCATCCTCCATAACTACACAATTTTTCGTTCATCTTGTAGGCCTATTAATAGGCGATTACAATGTACACACAGGTGGTGAGCCTTGACTCACGCGAGGAACGAAGCAGTTGATCGATCCCATGCATGCGGGCAACGGTGTGCTACGCTATACAAAGGATAAGACCTGACCAAGTCTATGACGGTGGATACAATGCTCTCTGTTAACAAGGAATTTTGTGGAGAAACAATATGGATTTGAGGGATTAATTGTTTGGGTATTGTTTTTGCCCGGAGAACACAATAATAAATCACATCCGAGGTCTCAACCTTTTACTGTCGTCGTAGTGGTACAACAAGCATATCAGAAAGCAGTAATAACAAATTTATACCATTCTCTGTAACTAATTGTGAAGATATTAATCATATTTCGTTTAGAAAAATCAATTTTACAGAATCCATAATGTTTCACTTATATATATATACATATATATATATATATATATATATTAAACAGGCATAAAAGTTGCTCCACGGTCCATGAACTCAGCAGGCCCGGCTTATCGGCCCGAGGGAACGAAGAGACGCTTTGAAGCCCACGAAGAGACGCGCACGACATCACGATGCCGTTGGAATGCAACAGAGAGTTGGCTTCGCTGAGCCAGAGAGCAAGCAGACCGATCTGCTCCAGCATTCACCTCCAGGCTCCAGGGCCCTGGCGGCTCCAGCCCTCCGCCAGATCGCCATTCGGCTCCGGCATTGCGTGCGGCGGCACCGTGGCTCGTGGTCTCGGGCCCTGGGGCGCCACCCCGGCACCGCGAGGGCATAGCATCGGGGATTCGGGGACGCAAGTGTTGCCGGTCCGCCGCGTGAACGGGGCACCGGTGCCATGAGAGAGGCCGAGGGAGGTAAGCTACTCCTTGCTTTCTTATGCCCCCCATCTAAGATTTGTTGGTACTATTTCATAAACTTTGATTTTTTTTTTTTTTTGCTGCTGCTTCTTAATGGCGATTCTTCGTGAGAGGCATTCGTCTTTATGTTAGAAACAGAAAAATAGTAAAATTTAAAAAATCTACATTAGTCCCTCCGCATATGGACGTTTGCCATTCTACATTACTCCCTCCGCACATGGACGTTGCCTAGATAACCCCATAAACAATTAGCCCTCTGGCTATTTCAGCCGGTCCAATCTACCAGTTACAATTTGAATTCTAAGTTCAAATTTGTGGAGTGGTTGCGGAAAGCACAACTTATGCTAGAAAAATATTATGAATATTTTATCATTATGTGGATAAAACATCAATGCAATGAGTTGGTTTTTTATGTGCATATCCAAAATGGAGAGCACAAATCTTGCGGTGCTGTTTCTCACAATTAGTATCCTCAACCAATTTTCTGCAAATTTTTTCCATGTGCCAGCTAGTTACTTACAAAGTTACATGGTGCCCCTGCTACACTCTCCCATACATATAAATGTATGCATAATAGCATGTAGCATGTGTGCATAACCTGGAAGCTGAAGGCAAACCATGTAAATTAAACCCTGCAACAGTCTCACGTGAGAGAAAAAGAACAAGATGTAGCCAAGGACAACTTGCCGGAAGACATCACAGCATGGACTCAACAGGTCGTATATGCTTCCTTTGAAACACGCATGCACATACCCGGCAAGTCATCCTTGGCTGCATTCCGCTCTCTATCTCGTTTCACGTAGGGCTGCTGACAGTCATCTGTCACCACAAGCACCAAACTAATCTTCTCTAGGGCGTGCCCTACTACAAAACCGCTGCCTGTAGCCCTGTATGCCTAGTCTTGGCTGCTGCTTGCTACATATGAGGTTTGGTTGTCGATATGAATCCATGTTTGTTTTCTGTATAACTTCTTGTGCCTTCTAGCTTGCTATATATAGACTTCCAAAAGTATACGGTGGAGATCTGGTTTGCCTCTTTTATCATAATTCATAAAACTTTGTCAAAGTAGATGCTTGATTCTTTTTAATTGATGTGTTAGGTCTGATATGGATAGGTATTTTAACCGCTTACACACAGGTCAGTGAAGTAACCCGTACCTGTATCAACAGGCTGTAGGTATGCACAACAGTACAAGCTAATTTCAATTCAATTTTTCTTCAGATTGGTATCTACCTAGGTTATGAAAGTTTCTTGTAACCTTATGCAGGTATATGAATGGTTAAGCGAATTTCAAAACTAATAAAGCCTTTTATGAATCCCTAAAGTTAGTACTAACCTGGAATTATAAGAAAGATCGAAGGATTCACAATAATACCAATTTTTTTTTTTAAAAAATAGTTTATAAACACTAGGAGGTAGGAAGCGATACAATCAAAGGGATAGTAAAATTTAGTAATATAATCAGAAGTCAATATAATCAGAACATCAACCTCTTGTGTCATTTTCAAATGGAAAGAAAAGGCGCACTATAGTAAGATTTGATGCACCTTCCTTCCCCAATGTGTGTCTTCTCCTGATTGGTCAATAGTTTCTGATAGTTATCCTTTTTTTCCGCTGCAGGAATTTATGATGATTCATGAGTGGGCATTTCTGTCGCCAAGCGATTGGTTGAGCGGCTATGAGAATTCATATCATTTTCCTTTTGCAACTCTGAATTAACCTTTCTCCTGGAGCGAACATTCCTTCATCCCTTAATTCACCATCCATGATGCGGTGGGGAAATCATTACAGACAGCCCTTCCCTTTGTTCCGTAGATTTTGGTGGTGACCGTTGATTTTTTTTTTTTTTTTTTTTTACCAAACTTGCATGTGTAGCCATGAGCCTATGACTTTAGAGGATACAATATGCAAAATGTCTCTGACCTACTTCAAACAAAAGAAGGAATAACATTGACTTCAACATTAGGGGCTGTCAAGTGTCAAGTAATGGAAGGTATTGTACTTGCTAGATGGCCCATTGGATTGTATTGGACCACTGGACCCGAACAAATTCTGCCTCCAAGAATGGCAATCTGACACGTCTGACCAATGCCATACCTTCTATCTGAGGAGAGGGAGAATAATATCATCGTGCCCTTTTGGTGGGGGAAAGGTGCTGTTGCTGGTGGCCTTTGGTTTCTGAAGAGGCAAATTCACTTTCTTTTTGAGAATTTTATTTGGTCAACCCTTTTTGTATGATTCCTTTCACTCTCATTGTTCCATTACCCTCATGTGTTTTTTAGATCTCAGGATATGTTTTGTGAAAAAAAAAATATGGGGAAAAGATTATCTGTCTAGAAATGTTCCTTTTCTATGAGACATTGTAACGTGTATGAAATCCTCATGAGATTTATGTAGCACTGTAGCAGTGAGGACACCTGAAGGTTTTGAATCTCAGAAGAACCTCACTAGTTATGTACTTGGACTTTACATCATGTTGTACAGCTGTAGTCCCTGCAAGAAGTAATGAAAACTTGCTTGAATCCAATCTAGTGCTGCAAACCCACTAGATGATTTGCACTGGATTGTAACAATATATCACCTTGTTGTTGCTGTAAATGTAAGTTTTTCACCTGACCTACAACTAGATCCTAAGCATCATTCGTACTCCACACATTTTTTTTCACGATATTTCATTTACTTCTACAGTTTTCTTTTGCAGCTTTGTACAAAGACAAGATCATTTTCTACTCAAAACTATACTGGAGCCTTGAGGTTTTGCCGCATTCCCTTTTTTGTTATGGCAACTGCGAGTACATAGTATATTCCCACTTGAGAAGTACCACATGGTGATGCATAGTGTAAAACTTCTGTGCAAATATGATTCATGGCAGAAGCTATGTGCCAAAGCCACCAATTATTTGAGGTGATGAACTGATGCTTTTTTGGTGGTGAAGCAAGCTTTGAATCTGATCGATTGACTGAAGCTCAAGGCCAAATGTCCGCCGCACAGCTGGTTACCTCGCTGGACTTTCGGTTATCCATACTGTCTAGGCTTGCAGCGCTTTGTACTGGTGAGTTCTGAATTTGTCGAGCTGCGCTTGGACCTCTGAATGCATCACTCCCCAGCAAATCCAGCCCTGTGACTGTGAGCATATTCAAAGCCTGGCACATCTTTCTTGAGTTCAGATATGGTGCCAAGCCAAGGTCGCCCAGGCCACAGGACATTGCGCTTCTCGCTACCATATCCTCAGCCATCTTTACCTGCAATTTAAATGTGTTGGTTGAGTGACTTGCAATATATTTGATCAACTGATCAATTAGTAGTTATGGCAGCTGTTTATATGAGAAAACTAACATATCACCTTGACTCTTAAGGCCTCTACATCAGACTTGAGGATTCTGTTGTCTGTGACCGCAGTGGTGAACTGCTGGTTGGCCTCTGAAAGTTGCTTGAACAGAGATGCATTTTCTCCTTTAAGTTGCTCGACCTGATTAGGAGGGAACATATGAATGCTCATAAGATCACCGTAAACTCTGCATCAGCACATCCTTAATTGGAAGTCAGTGGTGTCCAGGTGGTTATGGTACCTGTGACTCAAGTTCAGATAACTGTGCCTGTTTTCTCCGCCTGGACCGTCGAGCAGACTCCCTGTTGGACACCATCCTGAAATTTACAAAAGCAGTGTGACTGTCAAGATGAAGATCCCTGCCGGGAATTCGTCGCAAACCTGCACACTTCAATCGCAAGCTTGGTCAGTTCATACCTTCTGATTCGCTTTGTTTCCATGGATCTGGTGCCTCTCTCACATGGACCTCCATCTACCTCGTACAACGATTCGCTGTCGGAGTCTGAATCGCTCTCAAGAGCGTGATTCGCTGAGGTGGTTGCCTTGTGGCTAGCTGTGACCAGGACAAATGCAGCAGGGTGAGCAATACTTTGCCACGAGCCTAATTTGGATGAAATCATCCTCTAGATCGATTCGACTAGCTGTTTTCAAATTCAAGTAGGCCTCTTTAGCTCGTAGGATTTTTTTCTAAAATTCTGGACAAATAAATACATCGAGGTATTAAAATTTTCCAAAAAAAATTCATGTGCAAACTCTAAATGGTTGCGGTTCATAAATCTAATTAACAAGTGAGCACAGTCGGTTATCATATGTACAGAGACCACTGCATCCGAATAGTTAAAATTCCAGCTTCTGTATATTGCAGGGCTGTATGTTGCTCACCGGAGACGGACGCCGTCTGCGACGCTACCGGGTTGGGCATGCGGGGGCTCCCATACCACCAGCTGCTGCTCCCAGTCCCATCCATGGCGTTCTGCTCAGGCACAAGCAGAACTTTGGTTAGCTAAAACAAACCACAGGTAAGTGCAGTGAATTCTTAACTTTCTGAACATATACTATGCTCTTGTCAGTCGCGAGCGCTGCTAGCTGTTACGACATTGCTCACCGAGTCGCTGAACCCGACGCCGGGCAGGTAGCCGAACCCACCGGCGCCGCCCCCTCCGTCGTCGCCCGGTCCGCTCCCGGGGTCGCTCGGCCCGGCGCCGGCTCCGCTCTCCCTGATGAACGCCTCCAGCTGCAGCTCCGACGGGCACTTCTTCATCCCCGCCGCCTGCCGGTGCGCCGGTGCCGGTGGACGACTGATGAGCGCTACTGGCGCCGCCGATTGCTCTTCTCGGCCTCCTGCTCCCTCTGCCCGGTTCCGGTTTCGGCGTGGTGGGTGGGACTGTGGGTGTCGTCTTCCGTTCTCGCCGCCGGCGTGCCGCTGGCTTTTGTAAGGGGCACGAACCCGGGGAGTAGCAGCAGACAGTAGTACGTGGAAAGGCCGGCCGGGGGTGCTGGTCGATAACCGCCCGCCCCGTCAAATGGATGGTGACGCGGGCTGACTCGGATCCGCGTCGGCCGTGGCAGGGCGCGAGCGCGACGCCGGCGCGCGCGGGACGCCGACGCGCGGGCCCCGCGCCCCGTGGGCCGTGGCTGTCACTCCCACGCGGCGGCACCAGGTGGGTGGGTGGCTCCAGGCGGGCGTGCGCGCACCCGTACCGCGACGAAAGCGAGGCGCGTCCGAGTCAGCGTGGGGCCCGGGCGCGGCGCCCGCGCGGCCACACGATCCGCGGCGCGGTGAGTCGGCGGTGACGTGGCGCGGTTGACCCGGTGGCGCGACCGGGACGCTCGTGTCGCTGCGGCCGCGCGTGGTGCTGCGTCGGACCGGACAGCGGCTGCCGGAGTGCTGGGCTGCTTTGCTTCTCGAAGCGAATCCAACGGCGTGGGGGCGTGGCCGGCAGAGGTGTGGATCGTCTGATCGATGCCACGCCAATTCCTTTTTCTTTAGAACAGATGCTTTTGGAAAGGGTGGTGGCTCGATTGGTTTCGTTATCCGGAGGCCGATCGATCGTGGGGCTACCTTTTTACGGTTGTATACCCACTCACCTACTTTTTGATCTTGACGTGCGCATGCGTTCAGTTCAGTGGTACCGAAGCCGTGGCCATTAGCAGCGGAACCCAAACACATGCAAAACAACGCTGGACTGGAGGTACTGTATCTTCCTGATTCAAGAATACTCTATTTCGTGGTGGTAGTTAGGATATTCCGTCCACTAAACAGCCAATCAGAGCACAGGTGTTTAAAAGTCGTTTGCTGCGTAGGATCTCGATCGATCGGCTTGTCAACGGAAATGAAATGAACGCGTACGAGTCGTGCTCGTGCGCGCCTACAAGCAATCCAATGAATAACATGGCTCAGTCTCCGTCGAACGGAATGGTGTAGTTTATGCATTCAGTGTTTTTCTATCCAGAATTTCAGTGTTATTGGGCTGTTATGGGCTTGAGAAGAGGCACCCAGCTAGATTCATGCATTGGGCCTCTCAAAACAGAAAGGCTGGATCCATTGGGGCCCAACAGTGTTACTCCATGTGAAGCCCGTGGAGCAAGCAGTGTGTCACAGACTCACAACAGCCAACAGGTGTAGATAACTTGTATGTTTTTTTTTAATTTCGCATTAAACCAGAGGTGCATATTTTGTAATTAAAAGGTTGATTTGTTGAACGCACATACAGTTTTTTTTGTGAGGGCTGCACTTGAAGCTTGATTCCACACAAAATTCCCCCGTACTCATGAACCCACGCAAATGTGCTACTCTTGTCCGCAAGGCTTCAACTATGCGTATGCGTCCCTAACAATTGGTGATCACTTTATCAAAAAAAAAAAAAAACACAATTGGTGATCACATGCGAAAGATAAATCAAACAAAACAACACTAACAACGCGGTCGGAATGCAAACTGACATTTATTCATGGATGAATAATCTTTGTGTGTTTGGCCTCCTTTTCTACTGTACGTAATTTACTGCATCCCTTTTATTCTGTGACAGCAATTTTCGTATACCAATACTTGTACGCAAAACAATAGTAAAAATTAAACGGCCATTCTCCGGTTGGGCCGTACCACTTACGAGAATCCCTCCCTCACCCTCTTTTGCTTAAAGAACCGAACCTAGCAGCAGCAGTAATTTACAACGCTGAAGACGTTCCCACACGACGACGCCGGCACAGCCTCTCTCACAAATGTCTGCCACGACGACAGCACACGGACACAAATGGATGGACTTGGTGGGCGTTCTACGCGGACTGGGAGCTGGGCTGGTCGCCGTGCCGCGGCGCCGCCCCCGGCTCGCCGTCGCTGACGAAGGACGAGGCGGTGCTGCTGTCGTCGTTGGGCTCGCGGTCCCTGAGCTCGTCGATGCGCGCGATCGCCTCGGCGAGGTCCCAACGGCGGTCGACGTCGGGCTCGCAGCACCCGAGGCCGACCTTGAGCAGCTTGACCATCTCGCCCTCGCCGCTCCGCGTCCCGCGCATGTCCGTGTCGAACACCTCGCCGGTCCACTCCTCCCGCACCACCGAGTGCACCCAGCCGGCGAGGTCGGAGCCGGCGCGGCCCTGGCGGAGGTAGTTAGCGGGGAACCTCCCGGTGAGCACCTCCAGGATGAGGATGCCCAGGCTCCACACGTCGCTCTTCCGCCCGGGGCGCCCGCCCGGCGCCGCGCTCTCGGGGGACTTGTACGCCACCATCACCTGCGCCGCGTGCTGCGGCGTCACCACCGGCGCCAGCGCGTAGTCGCTCAGCACCGGCTCGTAGGCGGCGTCCAGGAGCACGTTGGAGGACTTGAGGTGCCCGTGCGGCACCGTCAGCATCGGCAGCTCCTCGTACAGGTACGCCAGGCCGCGCGCCACGCCCTTGATGATCTTCAGGCGCTTCGGCCAGTCCAGCGGCGGCAGGCTCGACCTCGTCCCTGCGAATCAATTCCATGCAAATTTAGCAGATCGTCGTCACACATTCTGTGACATTATATGCTGTTTCATGTGGCTTTTTGCAACAGTTGGTTCTTCTGTTCTTGGGTTGCAGTTGCTTATTACCGCCATGGAGCACGTGAGCCAGGCTGCCGTTCGGCATGTAGTCCGTGACGAGCAGCTTCTCCTCCTTCTTGTAGAGGTAGGCGACGAGGGGGAGGAGGTTGGGGTGGACGAGCCGCCCCAGCCGCCGCATGTGCTCCGCGAAGTCCTCCCGCCCGACGGCGTTCATCTCCCTGAACCGCTTCACCACCAGCGACGGCCCGTCCAGGAGGGTCGCCTTGTACGACGCGCCGAAGTTGCCGCTGCCCAGCACCTCGGCGGAGGCGCGGAGCAGGTCCTCCAGCTCGAACCGCGCGCGCCCTTCCTGGATGAGCACCAGCTTCCCGTGCTCGTCGCGACGGCCGCCGCGCTTCCCGGCCGCCGGCGTCGTCACCACGCCGCCGTTCTGATCCTGCAGCTGTTCGATCTTGACGGCGGGAGTGGAGATGATCTTCACCTTGGCGGCGTCGGCGCCGCCCCCGCCGCCAAGTGTTTCGTTGCCACCACCGGCATAGCGTGGCTCGTTGCGGCGGGCCTGGACCGCGGTGAAGATGCCGGCAACGGCGAGGAAGGCGCCGATCGCGACCACCACGATGGCGATGATAATCAGTACCTTCAAGCCGCCGGACGACGATGACGGCGGCGGTGGCGGGCACGGTACGCCGACGAGCGGTGGGCCGCACAGATATTTGTTCCCTGCAGATTTCCAGTTTGGATCAGAGGGTACATGCGGCAAGCAGGTCCCAAGGACCAAAGCTACATGCTAGATGTGTGCAGTGTAGTAATAACACCCTAATTAAGCTCTGTTGATTATGTCTGGTTGTCATCTACTACTGGTAGTACTACTTGTTCTGTGACAAGCATGATCAAAACAATGATAGGGTTTTCTCCATTTTGGTACGAGTTCCTGGCCAGGCGGTCCGTCGCTCTTTAGGACTATTTCTTCGTGCAGAGGTTCCTCGTTGTCTGCATTTTCTGTTTTTTTTCGCGAGCTGTGTAAAAGTAATCTAGTTGTTTAATATTCTTCTTCTAATAAAATTTCTTATCGCCCGCTTGAAAAAAAGATCAAAAAGGAGATTTTAGGTTATGCATAAGCTATAATGAATTATATAGATCCACTCTTACCTATACTCCAAATTTTATGGAGTAGGTATACTGAATTTTTTGTTTCGCCTGTTCGAAAATTTATGCTATCTCTTAGAGGAGAATGGGAAATAGGATATTTTACATAGATGGATATGCACTATAGATATTGTAAGAGTTACATATATCAAACCAATGTGGCACAAGCATCGATTAGCCCTAAAACATCTAGGCCTCTTTTGGAATGGAGGAAAAACAAAGAAATTTTAGTGAATTCAATTCCTATGGAAAGTTTTACTATGGGAGCATTTGCAACAAAAGGATTGAATCCTACCCAATTCTTTGAAATTCCTATGAAATGGTATCCTATATAGCAATTTTGGAGAAAAATAAACATGAGGTCCAACCTCATGTTTTCTTTCTTTTGTCTTGTATTCTTGTGTTTTTATTGTGCATGATTGAAACGCATGTTTCATGACTTTTCTGTGTTATAAAGTTCTATAGGATTTCAATTGAATAATAATTCTAATCATGTGTTTTCCTATTCTAATATTTTGAGAATCTAGCGTTTCAAAGGAGGCCTTAATACTATATAGGTTCTATACGTTTCAAGCTGATTAAAGATCAATTTTGTGCAGAGTTAGGTTCGTTTTAACCGAGATGTTTGCCCATGTGTCCATGTTCGATCTTTGACTTTAGGTATCTGCAAACGTACTACATGTTCAGACGATGCACCTTGACCTTAGAGACAGCTTTGGGGTTTTTTTCAAACTTTTTTCCAAGGCCCTTTCTTTTCCTCTGGACATAGTGGCGCCCATGTTTTTCTTGGTTTTTGAGACATCAACCTGGTTTTGCTAAAATACAATAAATCAGCTAAGCTATGGACCACAGGGCATGGATATAATAAAGGTCAACTTAAACTCAAAGTAATTTCCGACATTAGGTACTCCTACTAAATAAATAAATCGTACTGGTAATTTCACATCTGAGTTGTAATACACAGCCGCAGAAGAGAGTTCTTGAAAACTGTACAGTACAGAGTTTGCCAAACAAGAAAACAGAGAAAGTGCAACCAATGCTTAATGCATGAAGGAAGAAGGATCAAGTTGAGCAGCATGCATGCCATTGGAGGCGCAGCGCCGCACTCACCTTGGAAACTGGCGGCACCGAACCTCCGGATCCCTTCCGGGATGGGCCCCGAGAAGTTGTTGTTGGAGAGGTTAACGACGGTGAGCTTGGCGGAGGTGGTGATGGAGCTGGGAATGGGCCCGGAGAACCCGTTCCCGGAGAGATCAAGCTGCTGCAGCCCCTTCAGCTTCGCGAACGCGACGTCGGGTATCTCCCCGGCCAGGCCGCTCTGGACCATGAAGAGGAACCTGAGCGCGGGGAGCGCGGCGAGGTCCGGGAACGCGCCGGTGAGGTTGTTCTTGGAGAAGCTGAGCGAGCGCAGGCCCGGCAGCGGCGCGAGCGCCGCGAGGTCCGGCGCGGCGCCCTGCAGCCCCAGCCCCTCCAGCTGCAGGAGCTGCACGCGGTTCGTGGGCACGTGGCACCGCACGCCCTGCCACGGCGACTTCACCGCGCCCGTGCACGGCCCCGGCGCCTGCCAGTTGCCCAGCTGCGCCGGCGGGGCACCCCCCGCCGCGCGCAGCGTGGCCTTGAACGCCAGCAGTGCCGCGGCGTCGTCGGCTGGTGGCGGCTGCTGGGCGCCCGCGCGGAGTACGCTGGCCGCCGCGACGACCAGCGCCGCCGCGGCCAGCAGGAGCCGCCCGGCGGCTGCCACCATGGGTCGACGACGCGGGACAGAGAGAGAGACTGGCGTGTGGGAGCGCGTCCGTCGGCGCGCTAGTGCTGGCGGCGGCGGCGGCGTCGTGCGCAGGAGGTGGGCGGCGAGCGCATGGCGCGAGGCGGCGAGGGAGGGAGGCGGGCGGACACGGGGTGGCCTCCTCGTAAGAATAGGCGCGCGGGCTGTGGAAACGAGGCGGGGGTCTTTGCTGCGACCGACCGACCGCAACGTCCTTCTCTTCTTGTTGCCGTCGACCGTCGTTGGTTGGTTCGTTCGTGTCGTGCGTGCAGCCTGTCTGTCTCTCTCTCTGTCAGCTGGGATGATTAGGCTGCGATCAGAAACGAACAAACGGACAGGTAATATTCGAAGCTTCTGCTTCTGCCTGCGTTTGATCCTGGTCTCCGTTCCTCGATTGGTTTGATGAGATGCAATGCAATGTAATGCCGAGGTCTGCCTGGGTTTTCTTCCCATTTTCTGCTGCCGCCCAAACGGCCGGCCACAATGAATTTCCATTGATTCTCATTTTCAGCGAGGAAATGCGACAGTTTTCCCCCGCACTTGGTTGAGTTTAACAGTGGCGCGCCACGCTGTAGCACTGCTAATTAACCGCAAGGCTTAAAGTGATCTCAACTGACAACCGGTGCAAAAACTGACTGAGGCCTAGATCCAAAAAATTTCTCCCAAATTCTACTATGCAAAAAGAAGATTTCCCATCACATCAAAATGCCGGCACATGCATAGAGTACTAAATGTAGATGAAATAAAAAAATAATTGCACAGTTTAGATGTACTTTGCGAGACGAATCTTTTGAGCCTAGTTAGACCATAGTAGGATAATATTTACCATAAATAAACGAAAAGTGCTACAATGCTTTTCAGTTCAGAACAGTACCAGTTTTCAGTATCTAAACACACCTTGACTGAATTTACGACACGAGCTGTACAGACATACCGTGCGGCGTTCAGTTCGTCCTTGCAGGGCTATAAAGAGCTCTCTGACCTCTGAAGTCTGAATGCGTTTTACTACTACCACCTGCCTTACCTGCCTGCCTGCCTCGCGCTCGACTTCCACGTTTCGTTTCGGACTCGCAGTTCGTGATCGTGATCGTGAGCGCGAGTGGCGGCCATGATGGAATTTTAGATTTCGGCGAGGCGAGCACGTGGGCCCGCGGAGCCATCTGCATTCTACTACTGCTACATCCATGTCAAAAATTAAAAAAAAAAAATTGCGCGATGAGAACAAGAAGAGGGGTGGGGCGCTATGTTATGCGACACAGATGGGAGCTGAAGCAGATGGGTTTGCCCGGGATATGCCGCGGGTAAAAATGCTTCGTTCCCTCATTTCTGTCAAGACGTTCTATGGTCACGGATTAAAGATTTTCGTCTTTTCTGGAGTACTAGGCAGAGAACGATGGCACATCCACCGTCCGTCCACAATAGCTCTTATCTTGGTCTCTTTCAACGACTTCACTCGCTTCACTACCAATGAAGGGCAAGGTGATCCAGAAGAATGAAGACTCAAATGAAATGTTTCAATTAGATTCTTACCTCAGCGTGGGCACACAGCATTACTGCTCTCTCCCTATAGAGTAGCTCCAAAGCCCCGATTGGTGGATACAAGGATTTTGCGAAATAGGTCAACAGGTCATGTTTGGAGTTAACAGATAAGCATGATCAAAAAATCAAGACCAAAAGGGTTTAGTATCTTCTCAGCAACCTGGAGCAACCTAGTCCTCAATTGTTCAATTGTGCATCTTGTGTTCTTCCTCCAAAAAAAAAAGAAAGCTTCCTTCCTTTTTCAAAACATAGAACACACATGAACCTACCCCTACCATACATGAAGAATATTTCCTTTAATCAATTATGAAGCACCTCTGTTTATGGAAATCTTCGTAGCCAACATCTACGAGGCAGAGGCCTTCTGGTGGTGCCGGAGGTGCTGTGGCGCGCCTGTCGGTGGCTTCCATTAGGTTCAGCAAAGCATCGTCTCCGGAACCAGCAGCAGCCTCTCTTATGGCAGTAGCAACAAGAACCCTAACCATCTGTACGGTGCAGTATAGTGACAATTAGTAGCTATATATGATGACTGACCGAGGGTAAGGTCAGAAGAGTCACATCACAGCTTGTACTACCTTGCGTAAAAACCTGTTTGCAACTAGTTCAATGCACATGACCCTCATGCCTTCTTTGCAATCCTGAGGAAGGAAAACAAAAAACAAAGATAACATATTCCATTGAAATAATACAAGTTGTAGATCATATGGAAATTTTTTGGATCAAATTATTCAAAAATATATATATATATATAACTAGCAGTCCAGGTTTAGTTCAAATACTCTTGTTATAGGATCAGCAACAATAAATGTGTAACAGCAGTAACACACTGAAATAAAATTAGCCCGTGCAGAGTAACTGACAACAGGCAAAAGTTCCATAGTTCTTCAGTTTATTAAAAAATTAGAGACAAATAACCTATGCTGCTCTCACCTCATTAACAGAATTCAGTTTGGCCACTGCAGCACGAGAATGGAACATGAAACATTCTGTAGGCGGGCCACTGAAAAAACAAAAGAACATCGAAAGAAGTGGCCTCTTTGAGCTTCAGAACAAGTGCCAACATAGAGACATGAATTCCAAATAAAAGGGGCCTATTGCTTTCTTCAGATGACAAGTGGTGATGAGTATGGCAGACAATTTCCAGACAGTTCTGATGAACATCTATGTCAGGATCAGGTAATAAAACTATTATATATGAATCAAGAAAATTGAAGCTGCTAGAGATTATCTGCAAGAAACATTTTTTTCTACTTATAAATGCATCCGCATGTTACAAACTTATGATTGGATGAAACTTACACGCTTCGTGAAGCTTGTGTATCACGTGCAAACATCTTGTAGGACAATGTCTTTCCAGCAAGTTTTCTAAGGATTTTGTCAACCTTGGCCACATCGAAGCTCTGAGGTTTAATGTTGTGTTCAGAATTCTCTAGTAGGTTAGAGGACTGCTCTTCCCCTAAGATCAATTTAGCATCCTCGTCAAGAGGGAAAATATACATGTACCTCCTCCATTTCGCTGCAAAATTAGGATGGAACTCACGTGCAACCTGCAAATTGTGTCATCAGTTAATAGCCAGCATAGAAGCATTTATGGTTGAGGTCCTGAGTCCTGACATTCTCAGAACTTTCACCTACAAGAATAAACCATTTTTTCTCTCGAACGTAATAATAAAGTGATGTATGATTAAATGATACATCAACATGGAAAGCAGACAGCACTAGCAGTATAAATATCAAGTGCATTGTTATATTTGAGAAGGATGAGAAAAAAAACCTCTGTCACATGTAAAGGTTTTAGTTTATCTGGAGCAGCCTCATTTATTGCGTCTTTTATATCTCCAGGTTTCACATCCTTTCTCCAGGTATCTAAGACAAAAAAGAGTAAAAGAAGTGCCAAATAAAGAAATATCAGCCAAAAGATGTTGATATGCTTTAAATTTAAAATTGTGATTAAATTATGGGGGAAATGAAAGTAACAGTATATGTATTCTCAAGGTTAACTAACAAAATGAGCAAACTTGCTGAAGAGCAGTCACCCCTTTGTCAGTGCGGCCAGCAACAACAGCACAGCCTTCTATTGGCAAAGATCTTGATTCAAGTTGTTTAGCTTTTCTTTCGTCAACAAATTGTCCAAGATGTTTCTCAACTAATCTGTAAGTTTAAAAAAATACTAGTGATTATTTCCATTACATGTGAATGAAGTGAAGAGTAATAGGTTGAACAAAATTACCCCTGAACAGTGTTGAGGCCAGGCTGCTTCTGCCAACCATCGAACGACCCCCCATGGTATGAAAGAACAATTTTAAATGATACTCTTTCCCACCTTCCTCCCCGACCTTTGGAGGCAATATTTGCCATTTGTTTTTCTAATGGTGCTATGTAATTCCCTCCAGCAGTATCAGTAGTGTAATCTTTCTGTAAAAGTAAAATCTGAATCAGCTTCTTACAATCAAAATATGTGAACAACAGGTCTACTTTAACAATTTTAAAAAATATAGCCTATGCAGATCTAAATCCCAATTGGTCCAGATTTAGCTATTCCAGTCTAAGCACATCTGGAGTAGCAGTAGCAGGCCATGTATTCAAATCCTCATCAGTCTGCCTAAAAAAGAACTATCTATTGCACGATGATACATTTCTCCCCCCCTTCATTCCTACAGAATACATAGCAAATGAGAAAAATCACAACCTGGCTAGTGTCTATCACAGGGGCAATGGTAAAAATGTAAAATGTTCTGTTCTTACATCATCTACTCCAAACAGCTTGGCGAGCCCCGCGGCGCCGGAGCCGGCGCGCACGAGCTCGGCATAAAAGTCGATCACCCTACTCCACGGCCGCGTATACATGTACTCGTAACTCTCCCTGCCAAACCCAGCAAGCAACAGAGCTTCAGGAATCAGGCTCAAAGACCTAAACCCTTGAGGAGAAAGCGAGGGAAGCAGGGAGGGGGAAAGGGAGGCAAGTTACTTGGCTGTCCACCGGAGGTGGTTGCACATGTCCGTATGTGTGTAGTGCACGTGTTCGTCCTGCTCCACCGCCGTGGAAGCCGCCACGGCCGGCGGCGCCCTCGCCTTCGCCGCCGTTGCCATGAGGGGTCGGAACTTGGCGAGCATGTATGTGCTCTTCACAGTTTGAGCCGATGTGTTCTTTCCTCTCTCAAAATGGCCCACATGCCAGTGCTTTTTCGTTTTTCCTGCCATGATACTAGGCGGAATCGGTCATTTTTTTAATTTTTATAGCCAAATTATGTATTGAAAATTATAAAATTAAAATAATTATTGGTATCGGACACATCGTTTTTTATTCTGGGTCTATCAGTACCGTTTAGTTCCGGTTCCATGGTTCCCTCTATTTTTACACGGCTCTTATTTTTTCCAACCACCATAAAAATTGTATGAAATATAACAAAAGATCGCAGAAAACTTAAGCTTCTCTTTTTACACGAGATATAGATTTAATTAAAATTTTCAGAACTCGTCAATCAACCGCATACCAGTTTTCACCCATCTGGAAAAATTTGTAACCATCCTACTTTGAAGGTAAATTTGCCTCTACATAGAGCTGCTCATGAACCGTTTTGCAATCCTACCATTGCGCGATTATCCATTTATCGATTCATATGCATGGATAAAACTGGGCATTTAAACAAACTGGCACATATAGGCAGCGACTAATCTATCAATTTCCATGGTGTTGATTTCCCTGAACTGTTCAAGTTTACGACGAAGAACAAGCATCTTTACAAGTAACTCAACACATTGGCAACGGTCAGGGCACATCTCTCCACTTCCATTTTTGGCGTGGAAATTCTCCCAGAAAGAACCGTCTCATGTTTTTACAGCGTCGTCATGGCAGGCATTCACATTACATGCTGTCCATCACAACTCTCATCTACATACAATTGCTAAATCGGGAGTAAGAACCCTAGTGTGGCCATCAGAGAAAAAAATGAACACTCACTGACTGATCTTTTAGAACAAGGATGGCTGCAAAAAGCCGAGCAACTAGGGCTCAAATCGTCAAAAAAAAAAAAAAAAAAAAAAAAAAAAAAAAAAAACTGCTCTGATGTCATATCTTGTATAAATCCTCATCAGGGGGGTCCTTTATGCTTCCATCTCTGGAAGGGGATGCAAGCGCCTCCAGGCCGAGCTGCTGTCCGTCAGAGTCTGGTGATGGGATGTACATCTTGCACTCCAACGATGGCTCGCTCTTGCTCCGGCCGTTCCCAGGTCGTGTTCGCCTGCTCTGAGGGACTGGCTTTCCATTCACTGGCGGCACAGCGGCGGTCTTCGTCGCTGATTCCTGTTTGGCCTTCTCCTTCTCAACACTCTCTGCAGGCTCCTTCGGGACCTCATAGAGTGTCACGGCACCAGTGATACCGTTCTGGAGGAGTATGTCTTGGCATTCGGGCATGTTCTGTACCTCCTCAAAGGTCTCTACTACTTGGCTCATGGTTGGCCGACCTTTGGGGTTCTGGCTCAGGCAGCGGTATGCGAGGCTTGCCACCTCAATGGCAGCCTTGGTGGAGTACTGCCCTTCCATTCTTGGGTCAATGATCCTGAACAGCTTCCTGTTGTGGACAAGGAGGGGGCGTGCCCAATCAACTAGGTTATGCTCACGGGTCGGCCTGCTCTTGTCCACAGCCCTCCTTCCAATAATCATCTCTAGAAGCACAACTCCAAAGCCGTAAACATCACTTCGTGCCGTCAGATGGCCTGCGTCAATTCAATTGGCGATTGAGGACATGTTCATTTTTGTACTAAGTAGCATGCAGTGTCTATTCACTCTTGAGGACATGTTCATTTTTGTACTAAAATCATAGAGGACTTTTCTTATAAGATAGAAAAATCTTTGCTTACCAGTCATGACATATTCTGGAGCCGCATATCCATAAGTTCCCATAACCCGAGTCGACACATGGGTTTGGTCTCCACTAGGACCTGTTCTTGCAAGACCGAAGTCTGAAAGCTTAGCATTGTAATCCTGCAACAGTGGTAAAAGAGTGGCACTTAGAAGCTATCTCTGACAATAAAAGTAATATTTAATATCTCAAGATCTGCAGTAAGAAAATTATGTTGGCATTCCTTGTGTAGTATTTTGCTTCTACGAGATGGGCAAGGCAAAAGTATTTAAGTGATCTTTACTGGTCTCAGAAAACATGGGTGCGTTTTGGAGGAACGGTAGATAAAATTGAATGTGCAAGGCACATAGTCCGATATAACAGAGTTCCTCTAGATGTTCAGATACATCGGAGAATATAACAGAGTTCCTCTAGATGTTACAATAAACACATCAGGATATCTAGACATAATGTGTCACAGCATCCCTAGTGGGTTCAGCAGTGGAAATGTGTTTTCCATAAAATTTGCTCGGCTATAAAAAGAAGTTTGATAGAGATCTTTAAACATGTAGCTGACATAGGGCAATACTATCAATGCATTCATACATAATAAATGAAACACGAACCGCGTCTAACAAGATATTTGATGTCTTGAAATCTCGATAGATGATGGATCTCTCAGCTCCATGAAGGTACTCAAGCCCTCTTGCAGCACCTAATGCAATCTTCATGCGTGTTGACCATGGCATATTAAGGCAAACCCCTGTTATGTTACAAGCATGATAAAATCAATGAGAACTCCCTGTAGAAATTGAAATGTATGCATGACTGGTCTACCAGACAATAAAAATATGCGAAGCTTGCATGGCATATTTTCCTGCCACCAGTCAAATATCTCTTATTGGGATTATATCAACCATATCTTTCAGATCAATCAATGATGGAGAAAATTAGGTCGGCGCAAACAAGAGGGAACCCAGTTGGAAGCAAAGAGTTCACAAGTTCAAACAAATATTTCTCGTTATCATTTCAATAGGGAACCCATTTGGGTATTATATTTGTATTGTGGATAGCCAGGTTAAGCGATCAACGATCATGCACATATGGCCAGGTTAATCAGTCATGCACAGTAGTCACCGCATATGCGATTTAAGAGGGCATTAATGCAGGTTGTGCTACAAAGAACAGTGAAGTGAAAGAGGGTAGTGCAAATAGACAGTTAGATCTTACGGCGAAAAAGGTGCTTTTCAAGGCTGCCACAAGCCATGTACTCGTAGACAAGCAATCTATGTGAGCCCTCACAGCAATAGCCAATCAGTTCAACTAGATTTGGATGGCTAAGCTGCCCAAGATAGTTGACTTCTGCCTGAAAACACATCAGAAAACCATTAGTCTTCCAATGATTGCAGCTTGCAAGTATTGTGCTGCTTAATTTCAACCTAGTTTTCAACGTAGAAATGAATTCTTGTACATCTAGTATTATGTGAAAGTTATTTCTTAAGAGCTAAGCAAGTAAAATGGCTCTCCATGAAATACTACAAAGAAAAGTGTTCCTATCACTAAATGAAATAATATCCAATCAGGTCAGTAGGTTACTCTCATGAAGATTTCAGATGAGCCAGACATTAATGAGAGTTCTTGTTAACGTATATTACCAAATCCAGGCTTAGAAAGTAGAAACAGGAAGAAACCAATGAGGCATTGAGACTTACCAACCACTCCTTGTCCCCCTGAAAGCCCTCTGGGTTTAGTTCTTTCACAGCAACCTGTCTGGATGGGAAACCTGCTCTAACATTTTCATCAATTACACCTTTGTAAACAACTCCAAACCCACCCTCTCCAAGAATTTGATCTGGTCGGAAGTTTTTTGTGGCAGCTCTCAATTCTTCGTATGTGAAAATATTGACATTTCCATATCCTTCTACTTGCAAGTCCAGTACATCTTTCGGAGGAGCAAGGACGCTTGCTATAGCTTTAGAGTCAGATTTAGACTTCCTAAGTCCATCTGGTCCAGTGGTTTCAGCTGATAGAAATTTTTAGGAGTAACTTCATCAGGAGAGACAAAGATGTACATAACTAAATATAGTCGACACATTTCTTAAAAAGAAAAACAAGAGGTATTATGACCACAGATGCTCCATCAAGTGCATGCAAATGAACTGTACTGTATGTTGGACAGAGACATTTTGGAACAAGTGTGAAGTTACACAGTCAGAGTAGTTTTAAGGGAAGGTAAAAAGAATGGTTTCAAGGGAGCATCTTGGGCACAAGTTGCCATCAGCAGAACAGCAAATGTCATGCCTTCCCCTCCCTTTCTGGATAAAGCAATTTCTCTTAAAACTCTTGAAGCTATCAGCACAGCTGCCCGCTATCAAACTTCTCAATGTATCCATCTAATTGTCTTCACGATTAATTCAGGCCTTCATGTTTAACTAATTTGTCGAGAATCAATTGAAGCTCAAGTTACCCAATTATTAAGCACTGCCTATGCAGGTACCAGATTATCTACAAACTTTGCTGATTTAAGTTCTACATCAAAATATGAGCTGAGTTGACATAATTCCTCCTCTAGATTAGACCTTGCCCCCAAAATAAAATTCTACAAGCAAATGAGCAATACATGAGCATATTCCTATATTATCGTATCATGTATTCAGCAGAACTTCAAAGAGCAAAATTATAGCATGTGAAGTTAGCGCAAAGCCGTAAAGGGAAGAGAAGGGGCACGAGAGAGCCATAGATATGACATCGATGTTTTTTTCGCCCAAATGCATGGCAATATGGTACATCCCATCAGTCGTTACATGAGCTCATAAGCGCAAATAGCAACAAGCTACAATCGAGCATTCAAACCATTCAAAATTCATGCTTTCCCTTCTAAGGTGATTCTACCAAAATCCATAAGCAACTAGCTAATTCACAACCAAATTACACAGCTAGCCACGCCAAACCTGCAAACCCAGACATAGTGGAATGAACATGAGAGCCGGGAGGACAAGCAAAGAGCACGAACCTGGCCTGCTCTGGAGCCGGTGCTCCTCCTGCGAGAAGCATGTGCCCATGGGAGCACCCAAGATCGCGCCTTTCCCTCCAATCCAGCCCTACTCCCTGCTCCTCATCGCCAGCCTCCGGCCAGATCCACGCTCCCCAAAACACCTTCGCCCCCTCACCAACCGGTACCGCCCTACCGCAAGCTCCCGGCACACCACCCAGCCGCTTCGTCTGCCACAATTCCGCCGCCGCCGCCGACGGCGGCCGCCCGAACTGACGCGGCGCTCGACGCCCGAATTCGCAGCAGCAGCAGCAGCTCCTAGTGCGCTCCTTCCCAAAAGCGCGTCTTCCACCAACCTGTCCCTCTCCCCTCGGGCGCGCGTGGTTTTACTCCACTACCGCCACTTCTCTTGGCCTTTATTTTCCGTGGGGGGACGGGCGTTGGAATGGCGAAGGCGAGCCGAGCCGCCGAGGTGAGGAGAAAAAAGGCGAGGAGGCGGATTAGCTGTGCCAGAGGGTTGCAATGAGTAAAAAGGAAGCTGCTTTGGATTAAATAAGAAAGAGAACGCCGCGCACAACAACAACGCGGAGCAACTGGGGGTTGAGGTGGTATTTCTTTTTTGTGTTGCATGTTGTTGGGGCTTTTGGTTGATGAGCATGATTAGAGCGCGATTAGATAATGACAGTGGTCTGGACTAGTATACAATTAAGTGGGGTTTTGGTTTTGGAGATGACATGTACTCCGGAAAGGAGCCAGGTTTTTGGGTTGTTCACTGTAGCACAAAACTTGATTAAAAAAATACACAGCAGTATGGCGCTATGGCTATGACTATGGGCCTTTGACCATTCAATCTCACATAGTCGCATGTGAGAATAAAAGTCCACTTTACTCACCTATATACTTGGAATCTATCTAACCAATTAAATTTTAATTTGGTTTACTAAAATCTGGATTTATAGAATTCAATTCGTACCTACAATTCTTTATAAATATACGTTGGTTTTTCCAATAAGTACTTTTGCCGATAATGCACAAAAATGATGCACCACTTCGTTATCACCCTCCCAACTGCCCACACGCCATGGAGCGTTGCATGTTGCTCGTATTGGTTTCCTATAGATTATGAGCTTACACTTGATACCCTATATATCCAACAAAATTACCTCTCTCTCTCCGTGTGTGCGCGCTTATGCTTGCACTCCTGTGGGAGATCCGTAGTAGTTCGTCTGGTAGGGCAAGGATCAACTGGCTTGACAAAGCAAAGCAAGGTGGCCAAGGAACTGAACACCCCTTTTGTTCGCTTAGACCTCCTAGAATTTCCAACTCAATTTATCGCTATGGGTTATTTGAATTGATACATTCTATCGTAATGAAATTACCTTTTGTTTTCCTTATATATTTTGAGTTCTATGTTCAAATTTCTGTTAAATGATAGTTTTTTAAGATTGCTCCCGTCGTTGGGAGCATCCAATAATAATAGAATCCTGGAGTATATAAAACAGCTGAAATCATGGTGTGAGTTCGATTTAATGTACACTATTAATATGGTGGTTTTTAAGCTAGAATGTGATGGCCTTTTTATTTTTTTTAAAAAAAAGGGGAAATTCTATTTCACAACCTCAAAATATCCAAGTCATCTGATTTTCAACTTTGGACTACAAAACCGGACATCAAGCGTCTCGAACTATTAGAAACCAGACAGAGTTGGACCTCTAGCTAGTTTTGAAGGTAGTTTCTATTTTTGTTAAAAAACAATATAATTAATTCATTTTAATTTAGAAAAAATGAAACTTACACGCTTTTTTATAAAAATAGTCTATCTAATAATTCTTTGCACTGTGTTATTTGGAATTTATTTGTTCATATTTCTCTTGTTTTATTTGGAACAACAAAACAATAGACATATAAATATAAAAATTCAAAATGATCCAAAATATATCACGATTGTATAGGTTATATCTTTAGCAAATTTTTTTGTATAAATTTTACATTTTTATAATTTAAAATAAATTAATTATGAAATTTTAGAGAATAAATAAGATTTTGTTGTTTTAAAAATAGAAAAGCGCTTTCAAAAACTAGCTAAAGTTCTAAGTTTGTCCGGCTTTTTATAGTTCAAGATGCTTGATGTCTGGTTTCGTAGTCCACGATTGAAAATCGGACAACTTGAATAATATAGGGTTGTGAAATGGACTTTTCCCTAACAGGATTTTAACCCACCACCAAAGTTGTTGTTGTTGTTTTTTTTTTTTTTTGGCGGGAGAGGCTCTCTTGAAGTCCACTTGTTCCTTGCTTGAGTCCGTGTAAAGAGGAAAGAAAAACACAAACCGATCAAGTTGGTGAAAGAATCGGCGAGGACTAGAGAGTACGCACCCTAGTAGGAGCAATCCTACATGGCAGCAATCAGCACCGGGTAGGTCGGGTTGTCTCCTAGTTGTTGGACCTAATCGATCGGCGGCACGACACGATGAACCTCTAAACCCCAACCGATTAATTAGTGGCAGCGGGGGCACAAACAAAGATAATAATCCGGCGGCCAGCTCGGCGCAGGTCCCCGCGCGCGAAACAAGGGGCCCCGCCCCGGCGGGCGGCATTTCCCGGCGGCGTCCCGTCCCGTGTGGCCGAATCCCACCCAGGTGCTGCCATGGGAGAGGGAGTAGAGTAATCAAACAAGTGGCAATTGGAAGCCACAGGCCATGGCCAGGGGCGACAGCAGGGGAGGCAGCCGGGGTGGTCGTTGGTTGTTTCTCTACCGGTGCGCGCGGCAGCAGGGGAGGCAGGCAGAGGCAGCGAGGTGAGTGGTGCGGGGCGGGTGGCTGCGGCAGGCGGCCCCCCAACTCGCACCCGGGAAATCCGAAGCAAATCCAAGACGGCATATGCCGGGGCGACGCCTCCACATGGCCGCCCGCCCGGTGCCCTCCCTCAGCTCCCTCCCTGGGGTGCGCGTGCTGTCGTGTGTTTTAAATTTTGCTTCGGATTGGAAGCTTCCAATCCCGCCGGGTGCCGATGGAGCACAGGCAGCAGAGATCCTGGCATGGCACCTACAGGAAAGGACACACGAGAGGCTCCAAGAGTCCATCAATCCTCACTTCCTCAGTGAGAGCGTGTTTGTTCTTTTTTTTTTTTTCTCCTTGAGTAGTACTAACGTCGACTCTGGAGTGTGACCGGCGACCAAGGAACGCAAGAATTTTGCGTGTAACGAGCGAGGCCCCGCCGAGGGTAGGCAGCCGCAGCCGCAGCCCAGCTCCAGCAGCATCACCCATGTCGGGGTCTCCGACCACGGCTGTGCGGGACGCGGTTTGCGTTGATGCCCTGGCTTGTCCCCGCGCTCCCCGGCCGCACCTCTCCCCTCCTCTCTCGTCCCGCGGCACCGCCTGTTGCGGTTGCGGTTGGTGCGGGTGGCGCCGAAAAAGCCCGGACCGGCCGGCGCTGCCTGCCAGCCAGGACGCGCTTTCCCTCGGACGGCTGTGCGTGCCCACCTCTCCTCCCCTCGTCAACGTCCCAGCAAGCACAGTATACGTACGGTTGCAGCAGCGCACAAAACGACGAGATCTGTGCAGTGCAGGGCAGGCACCACCGTGTGAGACGCAGCCGACCGACCACAGCCAGGGCGAGAGCCTGGAATGGATGGTGTCCGGCGTCCGGCGCCAGCCTGTCAGCGCTCGCTCGCTCGTCCGCGCGGGCGTTGCCGATGTCAACGACATGTGCGTGCGGGCGTGCCTACCATTCAACTGTTCCCCCAGTCGCGTCTGACTCGGTCTTATGTATGCACGCCTACGCCCCCCTCCTCCTCCGCCTCGCGCCGCTGCCGTGCCGGTGGGAAAGCGCACGGGGCTCGTCAGCGACAGCCTCTGGACTCCACTGATTGATTGATAATGTCACGTCGCCAGAGATCTGAATACCGGACATACAGTACAATGTGGTCAGGACGTCAGGTGCAGCGGCGTCGTCGGTTCCCATTCACCCCCCGGCGGAGGCGTCCGGCTCCAAGGTCGCCGGCGACTTGGACTGAGCACGGCCCCAGCGCCGACGGGACACGGGAACGGGAGTGGCGGCCGAGAGCCGAGTTCGCGGGCGGAGACCGACGCGACGAATCCAGCAACCGCGGTATGAGGCCCAGCATCGGACCGGGTGGACTGGACCGCGCGTGTTTCAGAAAGAGGTTTCGGCCCAACCAAAGGGATCTCTTCCCAGCAACGAGACGTCCTGTGTTCCTGTCACTCTCTCAGGCGGCCCAAGGTTTGCTCGTTGATGCGTGGAACAGCAGCAGGCAAACAGATTCACAGATTGATCACAGAAACACATCACAATATCTGTCTGTTTTTACGAATCACGGTATCATTTTTCTGAAAGTTAGAACCACGGCCCATTCGCAAGCCCAAATCTATGTACATCTCATAAAGGCAAAACACACCAATTATTTCTCTCATGCCATGTTGAGCCATCTCAGAACACCACTAAAGATGATTGATTAAAACACACTAACGAATACCACATCTGTTGTTAAATATTTGATGCCGGCTAATTCAATTTTGAAATAAAAAAAAAGGTCAAATAGAAAAGAACGGAGAAAGTACATCGGTTTAGATTTTCACAATAACGCGCCACCAACTCGCTTTCCATCCAGCGTACCTTCACACCGAGGAGGCGCAAGTGACGAGGCGTCGGCACGCGCTAGCAAAGCGTGCGTTACGGACGCCCTCACGTTGAGCATGAGTGCCGCAAACACATACTACACACCTACACATTCGTTTCTGAAAATGCAACAACGGCGGGCAAGGCAAGCAGGGTCCCAATGTGCAAGAGAAAAGAAAATATTGCTATTGCTTTGAGGTTGAAAATTAGATGACCGTGATGGTTTGAGGTTGTGCAATTTACATGGCCCAGCACCAATATATATTTTTTATTTTTCAAGTTATAAAGGAAAATATTTACTTTCATGTGTCTTTTGTGTCGCTGATCACAACACTGCCTCTCCCTCCTGTAGCACCTCCCTCGCGCCGCCCTCTGAATCCGCCTCCCTCCCATCGGCATCCACCTCCCCTATCATCACCGTATCACCGCCTACTGCATCCGTGCTCCTGCTGTTGTGGGATCCACATTCGAGTCCTCATCTGCCAAGCACAGCCTGGTTTGTGTTACAAAACAAATATCGAATGATCTCATCCCACGTCGTAATCCCTCTACGCACGAAGGCAGAAGCAGTTCCTCGGAGGTGGTTTCTCGGAGGGTGCTCGTTCTCCCGAGGCAGTTCCTCCTCACGCTCCTCCTACGCTCGGACTCTCCGAACGGATAAAAACGCGTCTGTTCAACGTGTATATATGTAAAACATCCCTCATTCTCTCGAGTTCCTTGACCCTCTACTTTAAACAATTTACTTCGGGTAGAGCACCAGCGTGTCACGTACTTGGACAGTTGGGCACGACACGAGTTCTGAGCATCATACAACGTCCGATGCCTGACAAACCTGGCACCCTTAGGCTAGTATCACCAACTTGTCTATCTCACCGTCTATATTTCAAACTCCACTCTATCTACAGTGCTCAAATACACAGCCCGGTGACACCAGCCTTAGAGCGCTACAACTGCTACGACGCTAACCAGTAGGGTCGTCCTGCTTGCTTGGCCATGTGGCCGGAGGGGGAGGAAGTGGCCGTTTTAGTGAGCGCTAGCTTGATGGAGATGAAGATTGACGAGGGTGCTGAGATGCCACGACGGCGCTCGTTGTTGGCGGCGATGGTGGCAGGGAGCTCAGCTTCTCTACAGTCACGAAGGGAAGTCACCGAAAAGTACAGAAACTTGAGTCTCGATGAACAGTGAATCATAACGTGAATCACTATAGCGGCTACTGTTCATTTAGGGTACTGTAAGTGGGCCGGCTAGAAAGACTAGCGGTAAAGACTAGCGGTAAGCTTCCGCTAGAAAATAACTCGCTGCTAGACCTTCTGGCCAGCCCGTTTGTATCCGTAGGTCTGTCCGCCTCAGTTCAGGCGGTTCACAACCATTCAAAAGTCACGGGCACAGTATTCTACGACTTCTCTTCAGGTCTGTGCAGAGAGTCCCGAGCGTGGTGCCGTTTGCAAGGACATGGAGGGCAGGTCCAATCTGTGCCTCTCAACCTTGCTCTCCTCAACGCCGATCTGAAGCTCGCCGTACTCCATTTACACCAAAAGAGGAACAAGAATTGATGGTCCCCTCCTTTTTTGGAAAATAACGACTCCAGAGATATGCAAGGTAGAGGCAGCTGTTTGTTGTAAGCTTAGTGCTTTCACGAACTATGTAATTATGTATTACATAAACGGAAACTTATGAATTTGATTGCTGGCGTGTCAGCTTATGAACCTGACTTTTGGTTCCGTTGTTTGTGTTTTTTAAGGATAATGTCAAGAAAAAGCATCCTCATCTGGTCTATGAATAAAAATTTATAGGATTAAGCAAAGGAGTAAGTACCTGACAAACCGTCGTATGCACCATGTCCATCGACGTCCAGCCAGTGTTCACACTTGACGTAACGAGACTTGCCATTATGCGTAGCCTGCGCTGTTAACAATTGTTATTTTCTGAATGGTGCAACGTGCACTATATGCATGTCCATCAGGGGCGCTTTCGGTCCGTGCGAGCTGTGCGACCGAACAGGGCTATAGATGGCTAAATAGGCCGTGCTCAACGGATCGGCACGGGACACGGTCTGATTAGTAGTGCCTGGGCCGGCACGGCCCTGCCGTGCTTGGACCGAGGCCAAGGCACGCGGCCCGGTCCAGTACGATTTTTTTTTTAATTTCACTATATTTATATACATATATATTTACGTATTATTGTATCATAATAACAAATGAACAAGAGCCAGATCAGGGGTTCGAATCCCCACGGATGCACACTTTTGTTTCATTTTTTCTTTTCTCTGGCGTGTTCGCGGACCGGCCCGGCACGATTAACAGGCCACCGTGCCGTGCCTGGGCCGCGGCCGAGGCACGCCGTGCCGCTCGGCACGGCACGTTAGTGGGCCGTGCCTCCGCCCGTTTGGCCATCTATGAACAGGGCCTCCAAAATTAAAGGGCCCCTAAATTTAGTTGAAGTCCATATATATATACACAATATATATAGGAGGTTTTGGTGTAAAAAAACAAGCTGAGGCAACACTTTTTGGCCCAAAACTGGCCTCCGACTAGGCCTGCTCAGGAAGCACCTCGCCTGACTCACGATTCACATAGGGCTGTAGGCATCCGGCGTCGGTTCAGCTTCCTGCCTTCCAAACGCATCTCGTTTCTTCTTGTTCTTCCGTCTTTCGCTTCAGCGGCAGTGGCTGTTGCCGCCTTGCCGGACGACATTGCTTGCCGAAGTGCCACTACAGGCTACAGCTGCAGGCCTGCAGCTGGTGTATCTGTCCTCCGATGGTTCATCCACGGGATTATTCTAGTCCACCCATCATCCATTGATAGGTAATTTCTCATCTGTCCCCCCATTATGAGTATATCATTAAGGATTTTATTTCAAAGAACACTAAGAGAAAGGCTCTTTTCAAGTGAAGATTACGTAGCAGGTACACTACTAAGCTCGTACCGCTATAATTTATAATGTAATACGTTAATATATATTGCTATTTTTAAATTTGGTGCATGCTTTAGGCCCATGATTTTGTTTTGCACGGGGTCTCCAAATTCCCCGAGACGCCCCTGATGTCCATTCAATCGATATCGAGTCAGACCGTCGGAGGCAGATTTGTGTATGTACTGTGTATTTAAACTCCCCTGTGTATAGTATATTTACCGTGTTTAAATAGTGATACGTACAACTATTTGCACCATCCGTTGCAGTTATCCACTTATCCATATCACTGTACCATATACTACTGTACAGCTGTGGGTCAGGCAGGCCTATCTGAACTGTGTGGCTGATGAACGTGAAACTAGATTGGGGCGCGGTTTTCTACGCTGAATTACTGATGATGATATTCTCCATATATATATAGTACTAGCAATTAGCCCGTACGTTGCCACGGGATAAATATTATTTAGAAAAAGAAATACATATAAAGTGACATAGTTTTAAAAAGTGCATAAATATTTGGTTCAGTGAATATGTGTGTCACTTTGTTCGTGGAGTCATAATTGTAAGTAAGTGAAAAAAGAAACCTTAAGTATTTTTAAAATTTCTTTTTCTTCCAAGCGTCCTAAATCAGTTTAGAACTTTTTCAGGATTCTCCTAACTTCTAGGTCATTTCATGAAAACCTTTGTATATAAAAGTTGTAGAGCATAAAATTCTAAACAATTTAGGTATATAAACTCTCTCCAAATTCATTCGTTTTCATGTTCTAATCTTCCCATCAAATAGGAGGTATTTTCTGCTCGAATGTTCGGAATGAAATCACCCTATTCTATGACACCTGGGTCCTACCTACCCAACCCTTTCCTGGCCCCGGTAACTGGGCCTTAGCCCAGAAGCTTCCCACCGCCCCAGCCCCCTTATTCCTGAGGGAACGACGCCGCCTCTCTCCTCTGCCGTGACATACCCATCTCCTCGTGGAGAAATTTGCTGTGGAGCCATCGTCAAAAGTGGGCTTCTCCACTTTGCCATCACCACATTGCCATTATGAACTTGGACGCACACGCTAGAACGCCATTTTGGCTATTTTATAAACAAAAAATGCATTTAAACAACCAATACCATCTAATTGGACCAATATACCCTTGCTCTTCTTTGTGCCATGTCGGGGTGCCTCAGCACCTGCTCTTTCTCGGCGAGCCTGCCCTCTAGTGCCCCGCACCACTTTTTGTCACCACCGTCGGCAACGGCCTCCTCGCCGACCACCACCCAGACCTAGACTTCACGATGCCACCGCTCACTGTCGGAGCAGCACAATGTCGCCGTGCTAGTTGAAGCGTCCCAGCCCTTAAGCAGGACTAAAATGTGTATTGTTACCATTCCCAGGAGTTATGGTAACCACATTTGTTCATCAGATGTATACAGATCCGTCCTAACGGGACAGACCAAACGGGGCGCAGCCCGAAAACACTGCAGCGGAAACTATAAAAGCGCGACCCATACTTTCCCACAACACACAGTTGGGAAGCAGGCCGTAACCCTCACACGTCCATGATCTTCTTTGCTCTGTAAACCAACAACAAAGCAAGGGTGAGTACATACGTACTCCGCAAGTCCACCTTCTTCCATAGGAAGGGGGATATAAGCTATCATTACATGCAAGATATATCTGGAGCTGAAGGTAAGTTTGCAGTAAAACATTTGATATGCAGGGTTCCTTAGTTCTCAGTTTTAATTGAGAAAACATCTTTATCCCAAAAGAGGTTGCCACTGGACTTGCCGGTCCATCGCGGCTCGTGGCACGCATGCCATCACATTTTCCACACACACACCTCCTCGGCAACCGCAGCTGCCTCAAAACCATCATTTTGATCCCAACCCGAAACCGTATTTTTATAAGAAGCTAGTTCAGAAACCAAGCCGTAACTCGTTTGTCCATACCAGTGGACAGCGGACTATCATGATAGATTTAGTTATACTCTGGCCAGAGGTGCACACTTTACCCACAAGTTTGGTCCAGGCACTCATGATCAGTGAGCCCCTTTCCGCTCGCCGGTTTTTCCCCCGCAAGGCGCTCCCCAGACTTCAGCCATGAGAGAGTACGGGCCCACCTGTCGCTCAGACCCGCAGCCACGCGACTGTTGACCCCTGACCGCAGCCATGCAACCGCGCCCATCCACCCAATCTCTCATGCATCCCAGCACACCGGCTTACGCCTGGTTCGTTCAAAGCGGGTTCTAACCGAGGGTTGCCGCATACAACCTCGAGTGGTTGCGCTAGATGAGTTAGGCAAGATGAAACGTCAACTCGGTCCTTCAGGGTGGAACTCCCACAATGCTCACGCATGAGCAACACCAGCCCAGTCCTCACAACAAGGACCAGGTTTCCACCCCGTAAATGGCTTCAACAACCGAAGTCGTCTGCCAGGGTCTTACCCTATGTTTTACTGAAAAACAACCGCCCATACCCACCATCTTATTCCCATCATTTTCATCAAGATTAATGTATATAATTGAGTGAGCGATCCACCTAAGCGCACTACATCTAAAGTGGCTCGGGAGGCTATATCCTACTATGTTTTACCTTAGCCAGCAAAACATGCAAGTTTTCTTGTTTTACAAGGCAATAGGATATGTATATAAAAACATGGTAATTTATGCATCAAGTGAGGATTTCAGTGGACTTGCCTTCATTCGCCGAGGTAGCCGGTACGACGGTCGTTACACCATTGGACTCCTGTTCCGGTCTCTGAGTCAACCATTTCAGAGACGGAACCGAACGGCTCTCCGAGAAAGCCTACACGTACAGACAAGCAAAACGCACCAAATCAAGGTACACTCTGAGCTCATCGTGATATGGGTTTGGTGGGGCTAGAGATATCCTTAGGGTTTGCATGTGAATAGAGCGGGAGTCAAACGGATAAATGGCACGTTTGGCCCCCTTTTAGATATCAAGAGTTTGATCTTTAGTGCCATCCATGCCTGGGCTCATGAGACGGATTTTCCGGCAGCATGAGGGCAGCATGTCGGCAATAAAGATTAATTTGGAAGAAGAGAGAGACGACACGGGCCAAACCCTGGCGCGTACGGTCCAACTCTTCCTTCCGGTTGGGCTCGGTCTACTCCCGCAGCGCGATGGGCTTACATCGCGGTGAGGGAGAGAACGACGAACTCGGGCGGTGTCGACCATCCCCTCCTATCGTCCGCATTACGGGGACAGGGGGTAGAGTTTGGCAACCGTCCGGTTCGGTTCAACCAAACCGGGTCTTCAGTGAACCGATCGGCGAGGGCGGCACTAGTGCACAAGTGGCTTGCCACAGGTGCCCTAGTTCCGTCGTCGCGGGTCGACCCAAAATGACGTAGACCGTGAATCTTCGTGTGTCGTGGTCGGCGGAGTGTGTGGGAATATTATAAAAAGTACGTGAATAGATAGAGCTCGATTTACAGAGTAATTCGGTATAAGAATTACGTAAATCGGAGCTAGAACGGAAGAGATATGAAAGATTTAGTGGCAGGGGGTAGATTGGAGCTTCCTGGATAGCTCAGGGGGTCGAAATAGACTTTTCTTGGGCAACTTTGGTGATCTGGCCCGAAGGGAAAGCAACTTGGGCCTGGGATAGCTTTCGGCCCACGAGGCCTTTCTTTTTCTTCCTTTTTCCACTTCGGCCCGGCCTCTCTCCTTGGCCCACTCGCACACAGGGGAGGCCAACGGGCCGGCCCATGTGGCAGGGCAGGCAGGCAGGGGCGAGCAGGCACGCCCGGGCGAGCGCTCGCTCGCGCAGAGCGCTCGGCCGGCGTCCGCCATGGCCGGGGCACTCTGGAGCTCGCCGGAACGGGGGTTCCCGACCTCCGTTCGCGACTCCAAGGGCACCAGCGCGAAGAGGACGACGAGGGGGTTCCGTTCCGGGTGTTCCGGGCAGGAGGTGCTGCGCGGACGAGGGACGGCCACGGACGCCATGGCCGCCGGCCTCGGGTGCTCGCGGGGAGCTCCGCTCGTGCGACGGAAGGACGGGAGGAGGTGGGGCGGAGAAAGAGGAGGGTGGTGTGGTGGTGTATGTCCGGGGAATCGATCTGTGGTGGACGGTGGAGGGAGTATTTCGTCGTTCCCTTGGCCACGGTGAAGAACAGAGCGAGGGAGACGGTCATAGAGGAGGCAGCGTCGGCGCGGCTCGTCGAGACGAGCGGCGCGGGCGGCACCAGTGGGAGCAGGGAGGAGGAGCGGCACGGGGTGGAGAGCAAGCGGCGACGTCGGCGCGGCTCGTCACGCGGGCGAGCGGCGCGGGCGGCGCAAGATGGGAGTGGGGAGGAAGAGGGAGAAGCGGGGGAATGGCTCGCCGGGGCTCGTCTTTATGGGCACGGAGCAGGGCGGAAGGGGGAGGATAGAGGTGGCGACGGGGCGTCGGGTAGTAGGGGCCGGTCACCGGGGGGGAGAGAAGTGTGCACGCGCGAGGCGCGCGTGGCATCGCGGAGCGCGGCGCGGTGGTGATGCGGGGTCGTGGCGTCGTCCGGGGCCCGGGGCCCGGCGACAGGGAGCGGTGAGCAGCTGGCGCGCGCGTGGCGTGCGGCGCAGCGCGTCGCGGCGCGCGGCGAGGTGCTGCGTAGAAGGAGAGGAGGAAGGTGAGCGGCTGGGCCGGCTCTCGTCTTGGGCCAGGGCGAAGGAGGATGGGAAACGGGCCGGGGGGTGGCGAGGCCCACGCGAGAAGGGGGAGAGGGAGTGGGAGTTGGGCCGCGGGGAGGCTGGCCGAGAGAGGGAGAGAAGTGGGTTTCGGCCCGAGTGAGAAAGAGAGAGGATTCTCCATTTTTCTGAATTGAATTTGGGATTGGAATTTGGATGGATTTTGTGGAAGGAAAATTGAGGAATATTTTGGGAAGGGTTTGAGAGGATCTTTCCCGGAATATTCGAGGGACTTGAGATGATTTTTATGAGCTCATAGTGTACACTTCACAACAAGCAGGTTTTTCAAAATCATATTTTGAATTTAGACGAGAGATTAGAGGATAATTTCTTAGGGTCAAATTTCGGGGTGTTACAAACCTACCCCACTTAAAAGAAATCTCGTCCCCGAGATTAGGTTAGAAGGGTTTACAGGGATAGCTTTACTTCAGCTAAACAGCTTCTGCTTACAACTGGAACTTAAGCCTGCACGAGCGGAAGATGGAACTTCAAGAACAAAGAGCTCTTGCTTCTTCGGCTAGGATGGATGGAGTTTCTGCTTGAAGCAACTTCAACTTCTGGTTTTTCCACGGCTTTCCCTTGTTTGGCTACTTGTTTCTTCTTTTGGGAATTTGCCGTGCAAACCTTCCACATACAAAGAGATATTTCCATCTCCTTCATCTCATGCACTTTGAAGGTTGCTCTGGCCGGTAACGGCAGGCGGTGGCATGCACTGGCAACTCATGCATCATCCAGAAATTTGCATGCCTCAGCTTTCTGGATTTTCCTTCATCAGGACTAGCAGAGGGGAGGCTACCCCACTTAAAAGGATTAGGGTACCCTCTAAGCGGATTAATATCCCTTCTGGAAGCGGGGAGTTGCCGGGGAAGAAGCGGTCATTTGGGATAAACTTCTTCATGTTACTTTTCTTTTTATCCCAAGCGCTTCTGGTTACTTTTCTCTTTATCCCAAGCATAACTTATTGCCTGCTTGTTGTCTTGATTCCTTGCTGGCTTCTTGGAGCTTCTTCATCTAGGGGCCGCTTTATTAGCAGGGAGCTTCTTCTTGCTTCTTCTCTGCCCGTGGGAGAGTGACTAACCGGAGGAGGATTAGGAGGCATAGAACGAAGATCTCAGCAAAGACTATGTAGCGAAGTGGAAGGCAAGCTCTGGTTTCTGGGTTCATAACCCGAGTGGATTCGGTGGAGGGTGTGGGTAGCAAGGCTTAGTCTAAGTAGACAATCTCACAGACGATTGTCTCCTTGGGGGGTGGAGAACAAAAGGATGGCTATCCGGAAGGAGACTTTGATTATGTTGATGAGGACGATCAATCGGACGAGAAGGGCAAAGAGGGTTCCCAAACTCATCGATTCTGGGTGGTGTGGGCTTATCTCTCTTGTTTTGCTCTCAAGGGAGGGTTTGATGAATCTTCCCACAAAAAAAGGAGGTACATGATGAGAATGAGAAAAGCAAGAGCGTAGAAACCAAAGAGGACTTGTTCGATCAGAGAATCAACGAACATTTGGGGAAGGATTATTTTGATTTAGCTGGTGGAGGGAGAGTGTTATGAGCTTGCTCGGCGGGGTGGATGAAGAGCGACGTCCGGGGGGTGCTTTTATGGACGCCCGGGAGAGTGGTGGTTACGGTGCGGTGGCTTGTGCATCGAAGGGACATGAGCGGTGGAGGTGGTGTTGGTACACGCGGCGATCATGCAGGGAGCAAGGGCAGTGGGGACCGGGTTGCGGTTGACAGCGGCGCGGAGGTGTGCTGCAAAAGCGGCAGGCAGGGTACGAGCGGATGCATGCGGCGGCCTGCATGCGATGGTGTAGGGGCCGGTTTCGGTCGGCAGCAGCGCGGGGGTGCACTGCTAAAGCGGTGAGCGGGGCACATGCATGCCTGCACGGCGGCAAAGGCAAGTGGGTGGCGGGGGCAGGCGCAGTGGGTGCGGCGAAAAGACAGGAGCGGCAGCTGATAAGGCGGGGAGGTGAGGGCGGTGGGAAGACGAGAGCGGCAGGGAACTGTGGCGTACAAAATTCGCTTAGGGATTGTAGTATGCAGTGTCTCATCCGGTCTTTTCCTTTTTCCCAGGGCACTATTTCCTTTCACTGCGTACACTTTATCTCCTCGTTTTCTGCTACTGGTACTGTGCTTTCTTGGACACACTGTTGTTGCATGCTGACTGACTGGTTTGAATAAGGCTTCTTGTAGACGTTTTGTTTCTCTTTAGCAGACGGTTTTTGAGGTAAGAAGGGGAAGCAGGGATAAGGGTTAGGTCTACAAATGATGTGTTCTTTATTAGCAAAAACTCCACAAACAAAACTGCAAACACAAAAACGAACACACTAACGCGACTACTCACGCAGGACTCCTTTCAGCTTCTGCTGCTTGGAGGCTCGGTCTTGCACTGGTGGCTGACCACTGGATCCTTCTCCTGGGAGCGAGAGCGACAAAAAGGCGCCCATGCTTGCTTTATCTTCTCGTCTGTTGAGGTCTTCTGGGTTCTTATCACTGGTCTGCATGTGATTGAGCAGGAGGGCCTGAAAATTTCCAGGATGACTCAGTATTGGTTGGTTAGGAGGGTTTGAACTTCCTGCCATCATGGGGTTCTGTATTTCTCCTTGAGGTGGGTGGCGAGGACCGGACATGGCCCTTACCCTTACTCCATGACTGAGAGGGGAGTCTGTTACTGATCCTGGATGCATCCACGCCCTCTTATACTTGACCAACTCTCTTTCTGTGTCTTGGTGTCGGTCTACCAACCTGTCATGCAGGCGGCTCAGTTTTTCATACTCGTCGTCCAGGGCGAGCAGATACTGGACCAGGTAGGCTAGGGTAGGATCTCTGGACTTCTTGATCTCTGTCAAGATTGCTGTCCTCTTAATCCAAGTACTAGCACGTTGGTTCACTGGTGGAAAGAACCTCATAGGGCTGCTTTGTACTGCCCCATGGTAGGTCGAGCATAACCTTTTTATTGCCCCACGAGCGGCAATGTGGCAGGCTTCTAAGAATCCATTGCCGATGGCTCTGCAGTACCAACCATTGAGATTGAGGTTCTCTCTGATATAAAGTGTGACGGTCCATCCTCGTTCTTCCCTTTCGGGGAATGCTAACCCGCAGTACTCCGGGTATCCTGGAATACTGAGGTATCGCATGGTATCTCTTAGCAGCTCGGGAAAGCCACTTTCTTCCTGCCAGCAGCTGACATACTCGGCAGATTCCATCTGAGCAAAACAGGCCGGACTCGGCTTACCACTAGCGCAACAGAGGACAAAAGCTACAACACAGACGACTACAACAACACTGCAAGAAACACACGCGAACTAAACGATTCACTCTTACAGAGGGTGCTAACCTAAGTGGAACAAAAATTCCACTACCCCCATGTAAGAGGGGAACTGGGTACAACTAACTGCGGACCACACGGCTTCACTCCCGGAGGGCACTGGTGACTTCATCCGGGGATGACTCCCTGGATCTGCTGTTGACCTCTTGCAACGACGGGGGCCAGACTACTGAGTCTTCTTCCTGGCAGGACGAGGCAGAGCTGGATGGTTCTGGGGTGGACTCCACAAGAGGAGACGCAGCTCGCGTCCTCAACAGCTCTTCCCAAGGCAGCTCACTGAGTAAAACAGGACTTGGTGGCGGAGCTCTTGGGCTTTCTACTGACAACGGGGAGGTTGGTGCAGCTTCTAGTGTTTCTGCTAGCTCTGGTGAAGGAACTGGGGAGAGCTCTGGGTGATCTGGCTCACTCTCCTCAACTGGTATGCCTTCTAGGATCGGAACTCCATTGATGAGGTCTCCGACCTTTCTCTTCTTTATAGGCGTGGGGATGCCTATGAGCGTTGGAGGTTGCTTGGCCATGGCTGCTTGTATTGGGGCAGTTCTTGAGTTCTTCTGGCCTTCTGGTGGGCTTTTAAACACCTTGTCGGCGTGTCTGGGGCTGAATCCTGGTGTCCTTTCCAGACAGCAGACACGGCGTTAGGCACCGCTCACTGTGTTGCACTGATTCAGAGGGGCTCTGCATGCACGGTCCCTTGTCCACTGTGCTGCACTGCAAGGCCTTTCAAGGCAAGTGAGGCGGGAAACACAAGGAGGGTCACTTCCTTGTTTCCCGGTGCACGTCACGGTCATCCATAGGGTATGGTGCCTCTGTTGACTTCCACAGGGTGTGCACGTCTTTTGCTGCAGCCAAGTTGAACACGGTCTTCAAAGCGGGGCACTTGACTGAGGAAGGGGAAAAGAGCAGATAAACTCATTTTGAAACGGAGTAAGATAAGGAGTAGAGGTGTTTTTCAACTGATTTTGGACTCAAAAACCTTTTTCCATCCTAGGGTTACGTCCTACGGCCAACTTACGGCTCTGATACCACCTGAAGCGTCCCAGCCCTTAAGCAGGACTAAAATGTGTATTGTTACCATTCCCAGGAGTTATGGTAACCACATTTGTTCATCAGATGTATACAGATCCGTCCTAACGGGACAGACCAAACGGGGCGCAGCCCGAAAACACTGCAGCGGAAACTATAAAAGCGCGACCCATACTTTCCCACAACACACAGTTGGGAAGCAGGCCGTAACCCTCACACGTCCATGATCTTCTTTGCTCTGTAAACCAACAACAAAGCAAGGGTGAGTACATACGTACTCCGCAAGTCCACCTTCTTCCATAGGAAGGGGGATATAAGCTATCATTACATGCAAGATATATCTGGAGCTGAAGGTAAGTTTGCAGTAAAACATTTGATATGCAGGGTTCCTTAGTTCTCAGTTTTAATTGAGAAAACATCTTTATCCCAAAAGAGGTTGCCACTGGACTTGCCGGTCCATCGCGGCTCGTGGCACGCATGCCATCACATTTTCCACACACACACCTCCTCGGCAACCGCAGCTGCCTCAAAACCATCATTTTGATCCCAACCCGAAACCGTATTTTTATAAGAAGCTAGTTCAGAAACCAAGCCGTAACTCGTTTGTCCATACCAGTGGACAGCGGACTATCATGATAGATTTAGTTATACTCTGGCCAGAGGTGCACACTTTACCCACAAGTTTGGTCCAGGCACTCATGATCAGTGAGCCCCTTTCCGCTCGCCGGTTTTTCCCCCGCAAGGCGCTCCCCAGACTTCAGCCATGAGAGAGTACGGGCCCACCTGTCGCTCAGACCCGCAGCCACGCGACTGTTGACCCCTGACCGCAGCCATGCAACCGCGCCCATCCACCCAATCTCTCATGCATCCCAGCACACCGGCTTACGCCTGGTTCGTCCAAAGCGGGTTCTAACCGAGGGTTGCCGCATACAACCTCGAGTGGTTGCGCTAGATGAGTTAGGCAAGATGAAACGTCAACTCGGTCCTTCAGGGTGGAACTCCCACAATGCTCACGCATGAGCAACACCAGCCCAGTCCTCACAACAAGGACCAGGTTTCCACCCCGTAAATGGCTTCAACAACCGAAGTCGTCTGCAAGGGTCTTACCCTATGTTTTACTGAAAAACAACCGCCCATACCCACCATCTTATTCCCATCATTTTCATCAAGATTAATGTATATAATTGAGTGAGCGATCCACCTAAGCGCACTACATCTAAAGTGGCTCGGGAGGCTATATCCTACTATGTTTTACCTTAGCCAGCAAAACATGCAAGTTTTCTTGTTTTACAAGGCAATAGGATATGTATATAAAAACATGGGTAATTTATGCATCAAGTGAGGATTTCAGTGGACTTGCCTTCATTCGCCGAGGTAGCCGGTACGACGGTCGTTACACCATTGGACTCCTGTTCCGGTCTCTGAGTCAACCATTTCAGAGACGGAACCGAACGGCCCTCCGAGAAAGCCTACACGTACAGACAAGCAAAACGCACCAAATCAAGGTACACTCTGAGCTCATCGTGATATGGGTTTGGTGGGGCTAGAGATATCCTTAGGGTTTGCATGTGAATAGAGCGGGAGTCAAACGGATAAATGGCACGTTTGGCCCCCTTTTAGATATCAAGAGTTTGATCTTTAGTGCCATCCATGCCTGGGCTCATGAGACGGATTTTCCGGCAGCATGAGGGCAGCATGTCGGCAATAAAGATTAATTTGGAAGAAGAGAGAGACGACACGGGCCAAACCCTGGCGCGTACGGTCCAACTCTTCCTTCCGGTTGGGCTCGGTCTACTCCCGCAGCGCGATGGGCTTACATCGCGGTGAGGGAGAGAACGACGAACTCGGGCGGTGTCGACCATCCCCTCCTATCGTCCGCATTACGGGGACAGGGGGTAGAGTTTGGCAACCGTCCGGTTCGGTTCAACCAAACCGGGTCTTCAGTGAACCGATCGGCGAGGGCGGCACTAGTGCACAAGTGGCTTGCCACAGGTGCCCTAGTTCCGTCGTCGCGGGTCGACCCAAAATGACGTAGACCGTGAATCTTCGTGTGTCGTGGTCGGCGGAGTGTGTGGGAATATTATAAAAAGTACGTGAATAGATAGAGCTCGATTTACAGAGTAATTCGGTATAAGAATTACGTAAATCGGAGCTAGAACGGAAGAGATATGAAAGATTTAGTGGCAGGGGGTAGATTGGAGCTTCCTGGATAGCTCAGGGGGTCGAAATAGACTTTTCTTGGGCAACTTTGGTGATCTGGCCCGAAGGGAAAGCAACTTGGGCCTGGGATAGCTTTCGGCCCACGAGGCCTTTCTTTTTCTTCCTTTTTCCACTTCGGCCCGGCCTCTCTCCTTGGCCCACTCGCACACAGGGGAGGCCAACGGGCCGGCCCATGTGGCAGGGCAGGCAGGCAGGGGCGAGCAGGCACGCCCGGGCGAGCGCTCGCTCGCGCAGAGCGCTCGGCCGGCGTCCGCCATGGCCGGGGCACTCTGGAGCTCGCCGGAACGGGGGTTCCCGACCTCCGTTCGCGACTCCAAGGGCACCAGCGCGAAGAGGACGACGAGGGGGTTCCGTTCCGGGTGTTCCGGGCAGGAGGTGCTGCGCGGACGAGGGACGGCCACGGACGCCATGGCCGCCGGCCTCGGGTGCTCGCGGGGAGCTCCGCTCGTGCGACGGAAGGACGGGAGGAGGTGGGGCGGAGGTAGAGGAGGGTGGTGTGGTGGTGTATGTCCGGGGAATCGATCTGTGGTGGACGGTGGAGGGAGTATTTCGTCGTTCCCTTGGCCATGGTGAAGAACAGAGCGAGGGAGACGGTCATGGAGGAGGCAGCGTCGGCGCGGCTCGTCGAGACGAGCGGCGCGGGCGGCACCAGTGGGAGCAGGGAGGAGGAGCGGCACGGGGTGGAGAGCAAGCGGCGACGTCGGCGCGGCTCGTCACGCGGGCGAGCGGCGCGGGCGGCGCAAGATGGGAGTGGGGAGGAAGAGGGAGAAGCGGGGGAATGGCTCGCCGGGGCTCGTCTTTATGGGCACGGAGCAGGGCGGAAGGGGGAGGATAGAGGTGGCGACGGGGCGTCGGGTAGTAGGGGCCGGTCACCGGGGGGGAGAGAAGTGTGCACGCGCGAGGCGCGCGTGGCATCGCGGAGCGCGGCGCGGTGGTGATGCGGGGTCGTGGCGTCGTCCGGGGCTCGGGGCCCGGCGACAGGGAGCGGTGAGCAGCTGGCGCGCGCGCGTGGCGTGCGGCGCAGCGCGTCGCGGCGCGCGGCGAGGTGCTGCGTAGAAGGAGAGGAGGAAGGTGAGCGGCTGGGCCGGCTCTCGTCTTGGGCCAGGGCGAAGGAGGATGGGAAACGGGCCGGGGGGGTGGCGAGGCCCACGCGAGAAGGGGGAGAGGGAGTGGGAGTTGGGCCGCGGGGAGGCTGGCCGAGAGAGGGAGAGAAGTGGGTTTCGGCCCGAGTGAGAAAGAGAGAGGATTCTCCATTTTTCTGAATTGAATTTGGGATTGGAATTTGGATGGATTTTGTGGAAGGAAAATTGAGGAATATTTTGGGAAGGGTTTGAGAGGATCTTTCCCGGAATATTCGAGGGACTTGAGATGATTTTTATGAGCTCATAGTGTACACTTCACAACAAGCAGGTTTTTCAAAATCATATTTTGAATTTAGACGAGAGATTAGAGGATAATTTCTTAGGGTCAAATTTCGGGGTGTTACACTAGTGGAGCCAAGCCGTGTCGGACTGCAATGATGGACTTCACATTCACGTCGTCGCACCCATGTTTGGTTCATAGGATAGAGAAATGAATGTGAGTATGGATAGAGTAGGATATCCCTATCCCTATCCCACTTCTAGCCAAATAATGGCAATGTGACGAAACCCTAAGTAGCGATGGCAAAGTGATGAAACCCAGTTTTGACGATGGCTCCAGAGCAAATTTCTCCTCCTCGTGGTCTTCTCAGGCAGGCAGCCGCTGCCTCCTTGCTGCTCCCCTCCCATGGCATCCCTACCTCCTACTGCTCCTCTTCCTTCTATGCATGGCGCTGCCCTCTTTGGTCCTCCCTGCGGCCTCCCCTCCTCCACATGCGCCTCCTCCATGGACGGCAGCAGTAGAGTTCCAGGCAGACGCACGGGGCATGCTCGGATGAGGTCAGATCCATCCCCTCTCTCTCCTCATCTCACACCTCCACTGGATCCGCCGCCCAGTGTTCCTCCTCCTCCCCCTCCTGTGCCGCCTTCTCCATCGAATCCACATCGTACTCCACGGAATCCACCGTTGCTGCCCAGAGTCGCTGCCAGATCCACCATCGCTGCCCCCATCTCCCTTCGGCGGCCACAGCCTCGATTTCTCGTCACTGCACCCAAGGGGCGAGGGTGAGTGGCCTCCTCTGTCGTCGCTGGTGTGTGGCGGATCCGCCGCTGCGCTGGGTTCCGCCTCTCCGTGCCGTCCTCCGCCTCCATTCTCATCTGTGCAACGGAGGTGAAGGGCGGCACCGCCGTAAGTGGAGCCATGGAGGCCATGGGGGAGGGCAGTAGCCTGCTGTGGCGGCAGGGGCGCTAGCAACGGCCGGCAGGGTGGCGGCAGGCTCAATGGTGGTGGGTGTGGTGGGGATGCGGGAGCGGCGGCGGGCGCCAAGGAGTCCGCGGGAGGCAAAGGCGGTGAGGGGGGTGGTGCGGCGGTGGTGGGATGAATGGCGGCCCCACCTGTCGGCGCCGGGAGGAGGTGGAATACAGAAGGGACGGAAGAAGTGAAGTGGAAAGCGGTAGGAACTTTTTAAGTAGGAGAGATAAATAAATAAAGTGCACCAGAAATGCAGGCAGCTGCAGATCGTCCCCACCCATGCGTAACCAGCTGCTGCTTGAGCTTAGTGCTTGACCCAAACCCAATGGATGGTCCGCGGCAGCAGTACGTCGTCCAGCTCACCCATAATCCTTCTCCTTCCCGTGGTTCGTCCGCCCCTGCGACGCCGACGACGACGCAGCCATCTGACGAACCGGCACGGCCGCTCATGAGCATGTGCCGTTCTCTCTACCTCATCGTCTCCGCAGGACGGAAGGAGGCGGTCATGGAGATGCTTCTGCAACAACGGCACGGCGGCGATGCGACGGCTGGTAACAACACCTCTCGACCTTCCTATTTCCCTGCTTCCGCTTCTGAATTTCATCGTTTACGTGTTGTTGGTGTAAAGATTGGCCAAATACTCAAACAATAGAATGGCTTGTCGAATTTGCACGTCCGGTGGAACGACTCGCAAAAACTGGATCATCCGGTTTGTACAGTCATTGTTAAGAGGAGCAAGGAAAACTTCAGCAGTATTACTCATCATGCATGGAAGAAACCAAGCTTCTAAAACCTTATATAAACCTTCTACAATAACAATGATAATCCATGAATGCTCCATCATCGGTCGCACCCCTAGGAGCCCAGAACCACGTCCAGGGGCCCCTGACGGGCGACATGTAGACAGAGGCCTAATGATATATTTTATAATTTTTTATAAAGTATATAAATAATTATTTAACAGCGAAAATATATTAAAAGAATATATGATAGTGATCTAGCAGCGTAAATTTTGTGACGTTACATCGATATTTGTATCCTATATACATCAGAATAGAAAATATATAATAATTTTTAAAAGTGTCGGTCGGCCGATGCAGAGTAAATCTGTTTTTAAAAATATTATGGCTATACAAAACTCAATATGTCAACCCATGGAAACATGTTCCAAAAATATTACAATAAAATAGAAAAAATCAGGGAAAAATATCATTCAGAACCATTACGAAGACTACAAACATTAGATTGAACAAAAATATTCACAATAGATTAAATTGATGCAAAATCACAATAGTTTTTTTTTTAAAACTAACTTCTCGCACTGTGCACGGGCCACCTTGCTAGTGTATTTAAAACCGTAGAGAACATTTATTTTGTCATAGTCAAACTCAAAGGCACTTCACTTTAATCAACTTCACGGTGCTCATCATTCTAGTTTCGTTACAACCGTTTCAGGCATTATTAATATGCATGGACAGTGCAACGTGTTGAGAAATTAGACAATATCTGAATTAATTTCCGAAAGTAAATCATGCAAAGCACAGCACAAACTAGCATGTACTCATCTAACATACTAGATAGAACAGTCACAGCAAAGATCTCACAGATCATAATTAACAGATAGATTGGATAGATCTGTTTATACCTGTCGGCAGCTAGAGCCGATTTCGTACTGGGGATGACGTTGACGATGACCGTGTCACGGACGTCGCAGGTGCTGTACGCAGCACGATGCAGAAGCCTGTGAAGAAGTCGGCGGCGATAGCCTCCGGCAGCAGAAGAAGACGGCCGACCCGTGGTGAAGACAGCGAGCAGTCGCGCGAAGCGCTTCCCAAAAACCTTATTCGCCTTCTCCCGGTGCAGAAGCTCGAAAGGCGAAGAGGTTTCGGAGACCTGCTCTCCCGGTCGCAGATGCACGTCGGCGGCGGGATGGAGAGAACTATGAAGACGGCGCAGTAGCAAGCGTTGGCAAAACCCTAGGTTTTCTGGTGTGTTTTTGGTGGTACCGGTAGGCTGCTTATATAGGACCCGACGACCCAATCTCGTGTCGCGATCACGATCTCAATCGGATGCGGATTCCTTAGTTTGACGGCCAAGTCAAAACAGATTAGGAAACCAAAACTTGGAGGCCAAGTCACCAAAAATTAAAATAGCAAAAGGAAGCCGCGCACCCGCAAGGTCAGGATCCGGATTTCGGCGGACCATTCACGCAGGTGCCGCGTGCCCGCGCCCATCGCCCCGTGCCCGAGCCCGGCCCGGCCCGGCGAGGCGAGGCGAGGCGAGCGCGCGCGTGTGGTTTTCCTTTCTCCCTCCACACCATGACTTAGTGGGAGGGGAAGAGTCTCCATATTTAAGTGGGTGAAACTCCCCTTCCACTAGCAAGGTGGGACTAAAGGTTCCACACTCCCCTTGCACACACACATGGGCCTTTGAGATTTTCTAGGATTAAATAGATGGGCTTGGCCCATATATTCAACAATCCCCCACCAGATCTCAAATGCCCATTTTGAGATTTGCCAATATTTACTACCGTTTATATACCAGTGTTTCAGCAGAGACTGTGAAGTTGAACTTCTGCCTAGAACTTCAAGTTACACTCATTCACAACTTGAACAATGGACTATGCCTTGAATTGCAAGTTTTGTGCAAACAAGTTTCACTTAAAGTCATACCTAGTACGTGACTGCCAGTAGTTCCCTCCGCGGGTGGAGCATATACGTCGTACTCCCTGGTCTCTTCATGAGCTTACTAGAGATCACCCAAATCTCATAGACTGCGACGTTTTACAGTCGAACTCATATAGGTGTGTTCTTTCAAGAATGCTCTGTAGGACAGCATCTTTGCTTTTAAGCCAACAGAAACACATTAAGACATAAAGTCATCCTACCATACAGGTTTTGAGAGTGTTGCATCTTCACATAGAGAGGGTTAATAATCACTCTCCTCAGTTCACCAATAGCTTGTTATTACCCAGATTCTAATTCACGGGATCTCCGATCACAAAGACTGGGTTTCCACTATTGCAACTTAAATAGGTCTCAAACCCATCTCTTTCGATGCAATGTCTATCACATTACGTGATAGTCCCTTCGTAAATGGATCTGCCAGGTTTTTCTCAGTTTGAATATAAGTCACACTTATCACTCCGGAGTGTCTCATCTTCCTGACAGATTTAACTCGTCTTCTAACGTGTCTCGAGGACTTCGCATTTTCCTTATCACTGTTCACTTTGGCAATCGCAGTCTGATTGTCACAGTTCATAAGAATAGCCGGTATTGGTTTCTCAACCACTGGCAAGTCCATCAAGAGCTCACGTAACCAATCTGCTTCTACAGACGCTGTATCTAAAGCAGCTAGCTCAGCCTCCATGGTTGACCTTGTCAAAATAGTCTGTTTGCAAGACCTCCATGACACGGCACCACCACCAAGCATAAACACATATCCACTTGTGGCATATAGCTCATCATCAGATATCCAGTTCGCATCACTATATCCTTCGAGCACAGCAGGGTGCCCTGAATAGTGAATACCATAACTCATTGTTCCTTTCAAATAGCACATAACCCTTTCAAGTGCATGCCAATGATCTGTACCCGGGTTGGACATGAACCTACTCAATTTGCTCACAGCAAATGATATGTCGGGTCTGGTAGCGCTAGCAAGGTACATGAGCGAACCAATAATCTGAGGTTATTTTAATTGGTTTACACCAATTCTCTTATTCTTTTTCAATGTCACACTGGGATCATAAGGAGTGGGAGAAGGCTTGCTGTCTATATAGCCGAACCGGCTCAAAACCTTCTCTACATAGTGGGTTTGAGAAAGAGTAATCCCACTCTCATCCTTAATAAGCTTGATGTTTAGAATCACATCCGCTTCTCCCAGATCTTTCATATCAAACTTCGTTGATAAGAAAGACTTGACTTCATTGATCACATCAATGTCTGTGCCAAAAATCAATATGTCATCAACATATAGGCACAATATAACCCCTTTACCCCCACCATAGCGATAGTACACACAACTATCTGCTTCATTAACGGCAAATCCTGCTGATGTTAAGGTGGTGTCGAACTTCTCATGCCATTGCTTAGGTGCTTGTTTCAGGCCGTACAAAGATTTCAATAACTTACATACTTTGCTTTCTTGACCCTTTACTACAAACCCATCAGGCTGTTCCATATAAATCTCCTCTTGCAACTCTCCATTAAGGAAAGCTGTCTTTACATCCATTTGATGAATGATAAGACCATATGAAACAGCCAGGGAAAGCAGTACATGAATAGTAGTCATTCTAGCAACAGGTGAGTAAGTATCAAAGAAGTCTTCGCCCTCTTTTTGGGTATAACCCTTGGCCACAAGCCTCGCCTTGTACTTCTCAATAGTACCATCAGGTCTAAGCTTTTTCTTGAACACCCACTTACATCCTACTGGTTTACAACCATAAGGCCGTTCGGTCAACTCCCAAGTTCCATTGGAGAGAATAGAGTCCAGCTCACTTTGAACAGCTTCTTTCCAATTATCTGCATCTGAAGATGCATACGCCTCACTAATAGACATAGGAGTATCATCCACGAGGTATACAATGAAATCATTGCCAAAAGATTTTTCAACCCTTTGTCTCTTGCTCTTTCTCGGAGCTTCATTGTTATCCTCCTCTGGGCTTATTTCACGTGGTGGTTCAAAAGCTTCAGTTGGTGCATTAAGCTCAGGAGTTATTTCAGAAGAAAATCTTGAAGTACTGTGCATATCTTTCATCGGAAAAAAATTCTCAAAAAATGTAGCATCACGTGACTCCATAATAGTATCAACATACATATCAGGCACATCAGATTTTACTACTAAGAATCTATAAGCAATGCTCTGATGAGCATATCCCAGAAAGATACAATCCACCGTCTTAGGTCCTAGCTTGCGCTTTTTGTTAATAGGCACATTAACTTTTGCCAAGCATCCCCAAGTACGAAAATAAGAAAGTAATGGTTTCCTCCCAATCCACTCCTCATAAGGAGTTTTGTCTTTATTTTTATTAGGAACTCTATTTAGGACATGACAAGAAGTCAATAAAGCCTCCCCCACCATGCCTTAGATAAACCAGCAGTGTCTAACATGGAATTCACCAAGTCAGTCAATGTACGGTTTTTCCTCTCGGCAACCCCGTTAGATTCGGGAGAATAGGGAGGCGTCCTCTCATGAATAATACCATGTTCCGCACAAAAATCATCAAAGACTTTAGGAAAATACTCGCCACCACGATCAGATCTAAGACGTTTAATCTTTCTCTCTAGTTGATTTTCAACTTCAGCTTTATAGATTTTAAAGTAGTCTAACGTTTCGTCCTTAGATTTCAACAAATAAACATAGCAAAATCTAGTCGCATCATCAATCAAAGTCATGAAGTACCTCTTTCCACCTTTTGTCAACACACCATTCATTTCGCATAGATCAGAATATATGAGTTCTAGAGGTGCCAAGTTCCTCGGCTCAGCAGCCTTGTGAGGCTTTCGAGGTTGCTTAGATTGCACACAACTATGGCACTTAGAACCTTTGGCAAAAGTGAAACTCGGAATTAAACTCATGCTGGAAAGCTGTTTCATAAGACCAAAATTAACGTGACATAAACGACCATGCCAAAGACTCGCATCATCATTAACACCACCGCAAATATGGTTCACACACTTATTGCTAAAATCTGAAAGAGATAAGCGGAACAAGCCTCCGCTAACATAGCCTTTACCAATAAATAAACCATGTCTCGACACGATTACTTTATTGGACTCTAGCACTACCTTAAACCCATCTCTCAATAGAAGAGAGCCACTAACGAGATTCTTGTTCATGGAGGGGACATGCTGCACGTTCTTCAGCTGCACGATCTTTCCCGAAGTAAACTTCAGATCCACCGTACCAGTGCCAAGAACAGAAGCAGCGGACCCGTTCCCCATCAAGACGGAGCAATCTCTTGTGACCTGGTAAGAAGAGAACATAGCAATGTCAGAACACACATGAACATTAGCACCCGTATCAATCCACCAATCGAAAGATTGAATAACTGAAAGGACAGTAGGTAAATTACCATACCCTGTATCTCCAGTTTTGCTAGCAGTCACAGTGTTGACAGTCTTGGACGATTGTCCATTACCACCTCTTTTCCCTCGACGGTCTGCACGCTCTGGACAGTCCTTGGAAAAGTGCCCAAGTTCACCACACGTGAAGCAGGGTAACTCAGCCTTATTCTTTTTCTTCTTGAAGTTGGTAGTCTTGTTAGGCTTGAACTTCCCTTTTCCCTTGCCTTGGTTCCTCTGATTCTGAACCGTATTGGCAACTGAGTGGCCCTCACCTCCTTTAGTGTCCTTAGCCCGAGCCTTCTCTTCCACATCAAGGGACGCTATCAGTTCTTCAACTGATATCTTCGTCCTCTTATGCTTCAGAGCTGTGGCGAAACTCCTCCATGAAGAAGGAAGTTTTGCAATAATGCAACCAGCCACAAACGGATCAGGAAGAGAACACTTAAGGATTTCGAGTTCCTTAGCAATGCACTGTATGTCATGAGCTTGCTGGACAATTGATTTGTCATTGACCATCTTAAAGTCATGAAAGCTCTCCATGATATACAGATCACTGCCTGCATCCGATGCACCAAACTTAGCTTCCAGTGCATCCCACAGCTCTTTCCCGTCTTTTATGTGCATATACACATCAACCAGGCGGTCGGTAAGAGCACTCAGTATGGCTCCTCTAAAGAGAGTATTGGCCTCGGTAAACCTCTGCAGATCTGCATCTGAGAGATCACCCTCAGGTTTGCCTTTACTCACCCAGAACACATGCATAGCCTCAAGCCAGAGGGTGCACTTGATTTGCCACCTCTTGAAGTGCACACCAGAGAATTTCTCCGGTTTCAGTGCATCAGCAAACACAGCCATTGATAATTCAGGAAATTGTCTACAATAAGGTTTTTGGATTGTTGAGAAATTAGACAATATCTGAATTAATTTCCGAAAGTAAATCATGCAAAGCACAGCACAAACTAGCATGTACTCATCTAACATACTAGATAGAACAGTCACAGCAAAGATCTCACAGATCATAATTAACAGATAGATTGGATAGATCTGTTTATACCTGTCGGCAGCTAGAGCCGATTTCGTACTGGGGATGACGTTGACGATGACCGTGTCACGGACGTCGCAGGTGCTGTATGCAGCACGATGCAGAAGCCTGTGAAGAAGTCGGCGGCGATAGCCTCCGGCAGCAGAAGAAGACGGCCGACCCGTGGTGAAGACAGCGAGCAGTCGCGCGAAGCGCTTCCCAAAAACCTTATTCGCCTTCTCCCGGTGCAGAAGCTCGAAAGGCGAAGAGGTTTCGGAGACCTGCTCTCCCGGTCGCAGATGCACGTCGGCGGCGGGATGGAGAGAACTATGAAGACGGCGCAGTAGCAAGCGTTGGCAAAACCCTAGGTTTTCTGGTGTGTTTTTGGTGGTACCGGTAGGCTGCTTATATAGGACCCGACGACAAATTAAAATAGCAAAAGGAAGCCGCGCACCCGCAAGGTCAGAATCCGGATTTCGGCGGACCATTCACGCAGGTGCCGCGTGCCGCGTGCCCGTGCCCGTGCCCGAGCCCGAGCCCGAGCCCGGCCCGGCGAGGCGAGGCGAGGCGAGGCGAGCGCGTGTGGTTTTCCTTTCTCCTTCCACACCATGACTTAGTGGGAGGGGAACAGTCTCCATATTTAAGTGGGTGAAACTCCCCTTCCACTAGCAAGGTGGGACTAAAGGTTCCACACTCCCCTTGCACACACACATGGACCTTTGAGATTTTCTAGGATTAAATAGATGAGCTTGGCCCATATATTCAACACAACGTACTTGAGGAGACAGCGGAGAGGAACACCGTTCTACACCTGGCCGCGGAGCATGGGCATGACGAGCTGATCCGGGAGCTCTATTTCAGTTTCCGGGATCAGGGCCTCCTCTCTCGCAAGAACTCAGCGCTGGACACGCCGCTGCATTGCGCGGCGAGGGCTGGGCACGTCAACGCCATCACTGTCCTCGTGGAGCTGGCGCGGGACTGCGGCGAGATGAGCATTCTGGGATGCAAGAACGAGGCAGGGGACACGGCCCTGCACCTGGCGGCGAGGCACGGACATGGAAACACGGTGGAGGTCCTGATGTTGGCGGCGGCAGAGCCGGCGGCGGAGCTGAACAACGCCGACGAGTCGCCGCTGTATTTGGCGGTGATGAGCGGTGGAAGCAGTCAGAGCGATCACCACGCGCAGCAGGGACGCGTCGTCGGTGGGGCCGAGCTCGCAGTATGCTCTGCACGCTGCCGTCTTCCAGAGCTCAGGTAATTAGAGCATGCTTTGCTTGCTTCTTTACGGTCACGCACGCACCACCGTAAATAGTCGTGGTGTGTGTACTAAACCTAAACGCGCCGTTGATCGAGCATCTGTTGCCTGCATGCGCAGAAATGGTTGAGCTGCTACTGGAATGGTGTCCGTCTCTGGCGGAAAAAGTCGACAGCAGCGGCAGCAGCCCGCTCCACTTCGCGTCGGCCGAAGGCAACTGGGCCATCGTAAATGCAATCCTGGGCGCAGCGCCGCCGGGAACGGTGTACCTGAAGGACTCGCGCGGCCTCTCGGCCCTTCACGTCGCGGCGCGAATGGGCCACGACAGCGTAGTGGTGGACATGATAGGGATGTGCCCCGACGCCGCCGAGCTCCGCGACGGCGGCGGCGGCACCTTCGTGCACGCCGCGGCCAGGGCGAAGCGCGCCTGGGTGGTGTACGCGGCCACCGAGAGCCCCCTGGTGCGCAGCCTCCTGGACGCGCAGGACGGAGAGGGGAACACGCCGCTCCACCTCGCGGTGGCGGCGGGCGCGCCCGACGTCGTGGAGGCCCTGCTACGGAAGGGCAAGGTGCGGGCCCACGTTCTGAACAATCATGGGCACATGGCGTTTGATCTCGCTGCGAAATCAGACAATTTCTTCACCATGGTACGGTGAGCAGCTGCGTGCATGAGTGCATCGTCGATACACACACACGACACGAGACGTACGTACTAGATTACTAATTAATCGATGTTTATTCAGGTGTGTATGGTAGTGACGCTAATCGCTTACGGCGCACAGCTCCGGCCGCAAAGGCTGGACCATCTGGAGCTTCCGAGCGGCCATGGCATAGCCAAGGGCATAGAGAAGACGTCCGACAGCCTCGCGGTGGTGGCCGTGCTCCTCGCCACCTCCGCGTACACGGCCGGGTTCAGCGTGCCCGGCGGATACGACAGCACCACGGGCAAGGCGGTCCTCGATGTCGCGGCCAATCGTTCCTTCAGGATCTTCCTCTTCTTGGACACCGTCGCCGTGGTGACGTCCGTGGTGGCGGTGATCCTTCTCGTCTACGGCAAGGCGTCTCGCTCCACGGGCTCCTGGAAGAGCTTCGTGGTGGCGCTGCATTGCATGTGGGCGGCGTTCATCAGCCTGCTGCTTGCCTTCTACCCACCACCAAGTTGGTCTACCTGTACGGGCTGCTGACAATCAACGCCACCATCTTTGGCATCAGCATCTTCATCGGCAGGTGGATCGGACCTGCGACGACGCTGCGCACGGTCTGGAGGTTCCTATGGCGGTGCCTGCCCGGTTACTTCAAAGGACGCCATGTCATCAGGCGGCAGTACCCGCTCGCCGGCGCCGCCGTTCTCAACTTGATTCCGTTTGTTGTTGCGAGCCTCCTATCCTTTGTCGGTATTGGTTTCATTGTTGCATCACAGAGAGAAGGACTGGCCACCTCACCTGCACCGTCTCCGCTCTAGAGAAAGATGATGATACAGCACGCATGTGGGTGTTGGAAGCAAATAATGACAAAGAGAAATACATATTATGTTGGGGTTTTGGTGTTCGTGCCCTCACTTTTTGGTTCTAATAGTGATTTTGCCATTATTTTTTAACCTTTTGAATTTGCCCACTTTACCCTTACTCCGTTTAGAGCTCTTAACGTTGTTAATTCTTATGCGAAAAGACTACATCCCCATACAGATTTGGACCTATTTTTATCATTGGTCTGTGATTATATCTCTTGTTTGGAATAAAGCATTGGACATTATTTAAACAGATTGTAATCGGATTTTTGTAGTAAAAATGAGTCACTTTGCATATATGTTAAATGTAAATTGTGATGCTCCATATCTTAACCACGCCACCAGCCGCCTCATGGGGGCAGCGGGGCCGCACCGTCGCAATGCGTTTGCACCTCATCTTGCGTCGCCGGATGTGCAGCCCTTTTTTATGACGTCAGGAGGGAGGGGATGAGACATGAGTGTAGGTTGTATGGATAAGGGGGGGTATAGAAATCCTTTTCCATGGGTTCCTTTGGTTTTTGTTTTGTTTTAATTCATTTAATATACCAACATCTAACGACGTAGAGTAGGGGTAAACGTCAGTTTCATTTTGAAACCATGAGGAAAAAAATCAAAAAGTTTAAAAAGAAAGGGCAAAATCACAATTGACGTCCAGAGTGAGGTCAAGAACACCAGTTTCCTAGTATTACAGAAAGCTGTACAAAAGTTGCTTCATGTTGAAGTGACAAACACAGGCTACACGTTTGCGAGCAAGATCCCAAAGTACCGTCCTGTTATTGCTGACGGTAAAGAAAAGGAAGTATTTCTATTGTTTAAATCTTTGGAGCTTCTGCAGGAACACCTTTGATCTTATATCCGCCTAAAGGGTAAACGAGTAGGGTAACTTGTTAGAAACTCAGGAAACAATCATGTACATATCAAGCCATACTTCTTCAGAAATGCAATCCTACCTGCCTTGTAGGCTCAGGAACACGGTATTTACAACAGGACTTCACTATCACAGCAGCTGAATCAAGTGAAATGCGATGCCCAACTGAGATGTAGATTGGCTTAAATGAACCAGGGCAGGAACGCAAGGCCTGGCACGAACGAACTATTCAGTTCCACCAGCTTAAGTAGGCAGAGGCACAGAGCAGACATGTAGCACTATGTTGTAGAATCTCTTACCACGCCCCATGTTGTCCCAGATTGTCCAGTCAACGAAATCAGTTCCTTGTTGCAATTTTCTTGCGATTCAAGGAGTCTTCTGACTTCTGATTGGTTAAGGCCATCGACATGATGTAGCTACGCAGTTGAAGCATTGAGATTAGTGATTATTAGTCTTCTCTGAAAGAAGGGGAACACCGAGAAGTTGAATTGGTGAACAACAGCAATGCACTGAGAGTTACTTAACATGCTGTGCTTGTTAGTTGCAACTAGGGTAAATTAACCTACATTTTTTCCAACACCAATGGTAGGAACGTTTGCAAGGACGCCAAGATGACAAGCTAAACCAAAACCTGTTGAAATATAAATTAGAGGGTGGCGCAATAACATATGTAAAACAACCACTGTCACGAAGGGTATAACATTGATCCTATATTCATGAAGCTTTTTGGGTTATATGCATAAGCAGACAAGATATACCATAACAACAAGTCTTCTTTTTTTTCCTGAGGATTCATATGGCTATGAGGGTCTTTTTCTTTCTCAAAATAGAACAACAACAGAAAATGCTCCAGATTCGATGGTGCTAATAGCCTCATACGAGGCCAATTTCATATAAAAGCCTGAGGGTTATAATGGACTTATACGCACGATCAAGCAAGATTCTCTGTTTCACAAAGCCTTTTCAAAAAGGGTTCACATATTATGGCAGTTTGTTCTCTCTTTTTTTATCTCTCAAATACAAGGCCTGGAGGATGTGATTAGACAGTGTTCTGTAACATGAATAATCTTTCTGAAATGAAATAAGGTTCTTGTGAAGTCCAATAACATGATGCACACAGCATAGATGATTTTACAATCTAATTCTAAATGTAAGAAATGCTAACATGGTCAACTAAGGCATAAAACTTGCTATTCGCAACAAGCTAGCTACTTGAAACTGTTAGTGTGAAAATGAGACTGTCAGTATCAACTATCAACAAGAAGTTAATATGTTTTACCTCGGGGATGGAGTAATCCATTTCCATCAACCATGAGCAACTGCCAGGACAGAATGGAAAACCTTAAAGGCACAGGCAAATACAGATGATTAACATAACAACATGTTAAATTAGATGATGTTATACTTTAATATCTTAAGGTGATTATACACGACATATCGTATACTAGAATAATTAGTACTCATGGAAACTTAATTGCCTGAACAGCACAATTATTTGAATGTATAGCCCCGGTAGTTAATCATATTAACATCAGCAAGACACATATGACCTATGCAACCTGAACATTTGGAAAGTGATAACATCACTTCCAATTGAAGTATACAGGCAATTTTCTTCCACTAAATTTCTTGTTACAAATGAAGAAAATAATTCTACCTGAGGGTAGAAATGATGTGCATTGGTCTTCACCTTCTCCAGGAGTCCAAGAAGAATCGGAGCCTGCAATGAATCGAGGATAGACAGTTTTTCTACTTGTACAAATACACGTTGGCATATTTTAACGGTAACAAGAAAGCATCATTGACAAATCTGATACAATTTTATTAGCGAGATGTTTTAAAAGACACGCGGCTATCTTAAATTCGCAAGCCCTACCATAACTGGATTTTGGATTGATCATACTAAAATAAAAAAAAAAATCCTTGGTTCTAGAGGCAAGAAGAAGGAACAGTTAGCAGCAGGGCAGCTCATACCACACTTCTTGAGAACAACTTGTGTATTGGTTGAAATGTGCCCTACCCAAAAAAACAGAAGGTGCACAGTACCTCTCTGAATGCAAGAAAACCAGGAATGTATGGCACTTGCAGTTGAACAACATCAAACTCTTCATGAACAACTTCTAAAGTATCAGCATCGAGGACTACAACTGCGGCACATGCCATGGATGGGTTTTCCTTTAGGAAGCTAATGTCAGTCCCTCCGATATACTTCAGTTTGCCCCTTGCACAATCATCTGAACCTGAGCCCACTGAAGGTACACTCCAGAGGAAGTCATCTTCAAGGATAAGATTACTCTTGAGCATGTCTTGCGTTCTGCATGACCAAACAACCATCACGAGATTTGAGTCAACTCCTCCTAGCATATTGAAGATGTTGGTGGTGGGAGGGGAGTAGGGGGCCAAAGGCATACTTGATCCATTCTTGCTTCTGCAGCGCCAAATCATGGCCATCTCCTTCTTCTTGGTGCCCTTGACCATCACCCATTCCTATTGTACTCCTCACAAGAAGACTGCAAATTCTTGCACAGAATCAAGCACCGGGTTTGACAACTGACACAACAGGAGCCTCGTTCCCCCTAGCCTAGGTGCCATTTAGTTCATGGGAAATGGCATCTGGGATAGGGGAAACGAGGGTACTCAGGTTTTATCCCATGTGTTGGTTGATAGGAAAGGGAAATGGTCGTAAATTGTGCATACCCCAGTGATCTAAACCCGACGGGAGGGGTGGGTTTGGATTGGGAAATCACGCAGCAGCAGTGCCGGCGGGCGGATGCTGACGACGAACGGCCGTACCTGTCTGTCCCACGCGCCGACCGCCAGAGCCCTGTCCGCTACGCACGGGAAGGCTGCCGGAGTCAGTAGCCGGAGCCGCGCTCGCCTCGCCCCGCACCGCACTCGTCGCCGGAGCTGCGCTTGTTGTCGAAGTCGCCCCCACGCACGCGTCGCCACTGGCCCGTCGGACAACACGGTCTGGTTCAGAAACAGTGCAATTTAGGCCCAACAGCGCTCGACGTACACGTCCAGGTTATATATTGTTGGGCTCAAATTGCACAGCCCAATCCAATGGAATGGAACCATCAAGCAACAAGCATATGCCGTACACGCCTACCTGGTGACCAAATTTGAATGAGAACACTCGGGAATACACATGCGCATGTACGTATTTAAGCAGCCCTCAAACGCTTCTACCTTCTCTAAATGTATCGAATCGGCAGATCGATTAATAATGTCAAAATCGCATTCACACCACCTGTGTCATTTCGCTGGTACATTGGCTATCGCTGAACAAATAATTCAGTTCACCGACCAGATCGATCATTCTACTCGTGTGTATGATGATGTGCTGTGATCATATGCTAAGAAAAGCTAAAAGACAACCGGTTGTTACGATGGATTTCCTCACCCGGTTCGCCGTCCACCGCGCCTGCCTCCGCGCGGGGGGAAGGGGGCTGCCGCCGCCGCCTGCTCCCGCAGCCGCGCCCTGCGCGGGAGCCGCCGCCGCCCGAGGTGCGCGCCGCCGGGGCCGGGGCCGGAGGCGCTCGCCGCCGGAGCTCGGAGGCGGGGGGAGGTGGGGTGCGGATCTGAGCTCGGGGGTGGGGGTGGGGTAGGGGTAGATGTGGGGGAGTTACACTGTAATTACAGTGTAATCTTGATCAAGTGACTAAAAATTCAGATGGTTGATGTATAGACAGACACCAAGCATGCCTCGCTCTAGTTAACGCCTTAACGGTACACACAAGAGAGAAAAATACAGACTCGAGGCTCGTGTCTGTGGCAACTGGCAATGGCAACGAACCCCTCTTGACGCCGAGACAGACATGATGATGATCATCGAGGCCACAAGCTCCGCGTGGGTCTCCTCGTCTTGACCTCCACGGTAGGCCGTGTGTTTCAGAGAGCTCATCAGCCGACGGCTCTGCCGACGTACTCGACGTCGAAGAGGAGCGTGGAGTTGGGCGGGATGACACAGGAGGTGGGCTCCCACCCTCTGCACCCCGCCCCCTTCTCGCCGTAGGCCAGCGCCGGCGGCAGTTTCAGCGTCCGCTTACCGCCTGCAATGAAGAAACCAAACACGTACTCATATATCCACCGATGGATCGATTGATTCGGTGACAAAGTTAAGCTGGGCTGAGTGTTCAAGTACGCACCTGCAAGCATCGGCGGAATCCCTTCGCCGCCAACTATGCCCTGATCCCAACCCTTGATTACCTGGAGCAAACGAACACCATGTGAGCAGAGGCACTGACTGACACACTGTGATCATCTTTGCAACTGCAAGTGACAATTGGACTCTGCCGAATAGGTATCGCAGAGTACGCAGGGCACCGGCTTGGTTTGGTATAATGGTATGGTACTACCTACCTCTCCGACGCCGACGCGGAAGGTGAGCGGCTTCCCGCGCTTGTAGCTGCTGTCGAACACCGTGCCGTCCTCCAGCCTCCCCGTGTAATGCGCCTGCACAGCGCAAGCACGCACCGATCAGCATCCCGACCGATCACGTCAGCTCGTCAGCAAGAACCACGAGCGCGAGGTGCACTGACCCTGATGAGCTGGCCCTGCTGCGCGGCGGCGCCGGTGCCGACGACGCGGTCGCAGAAGGCGAGCCCCGACGGCGCCACCTCGAGCGGGCACTCCTCGGTCCCCGCCGCCGCCGCCGCCGCCGGGAGGACGAGGCGGGAGAGCACGGCGGCGGACAGCACGGCCGCCGCAGCCTCGCGCCGGCGGAGCGCGAGCCCGGAACCGGGGCCCCTGGCGCCGTCGGGAGGAGGGGCAGAGCGGGGCGCGCTGGGGCTCGGTTGCCTCGCGGTGCCGGGCTTCGGGAGGCTGAGCAGGAGCCGGGACAGCGGCGACGCGGAGGTGGACGCGGCCGGAGCCATGGCTTCCTGGCTGGCTCAGGCGGAGAGGGTGCCACGGGCCGCTGCTGCTCCCGGTGGATAAGGAAGGCGAGGCGGGTCGCCCGTTTCTGAATTGTGGCGTGTGGCTGGTAGCGGTGGCTTGGGCCTTGGGCTGCTCCTCCAACCGGGCTGAGCAATGGACGGCAAAGCCCAAGCCCGTCTCACCTCAGTGGGAGAAAAAGGCTCTCAAGGGACAGCCCGACAGTACAAACAAACCAAGCCCATAAACCCCCATCACAATCTACTAGATTCTAGCCCACCAAACAAAGAAAGTTTACGTGACGGCAGCCCGTCCCCGGCTCCCCGGCCGGCCACGACGCCGTGACACGCGCGACACGAGGCGGAGCCGCCGGGTCCGGCCGCCGCACGCGCAGGGGCACGGCGCACCGAGAGGCGTGGCCGGCCGGGGAGTAAAAGTGGGTAGGTTGTGGTCGGTCTCACCCTTCACGCGGGCGCGGCCGGCACTCCGGCGCGCCCGCATGTGCGCGCGCGTGCGTGCGCCAGCCACGTTTGCTGATGGCGTGGAAGGGAAGGGCAGGGGCAGAGGTACGGCGCGGCAATCGCTCCTGTGATCGCGGTGGAAACACATGGACGCGACGCGACCCACGGCAGGTAGTTGCAGTTATTCGGTTGACGACGCAAAAGAGGAGGCAGGGACGGTTAGGCCCAGGCCCAGCACGAGCAGGGGATTAACAAGAAAAAAAAAAAACCCTCATGCCAAGCCAGTTTCTTTCTTCCCGTCATCTGTCAGTCAGGTTTCGACGAGGGAGAGAAAAAGGACCAAGAAAGCGACGTGCACGTGCTGGAGGTGGAAAGTCTGCTCATGATTTACGTGTGTGTGAATATGAATTCCTTCGGTCATAACGGCACAAGTATGACCCGGCAGGTGAAAACGAGTGAAGGTCGCGAGGTTGAAGGCAGCAGTAACAGTAACGTTGTATGGGCTCGTGGACATTTGAGTCGTTCACCTGCTCAGCTCAGCCTCCCGCCGCTCTAGGTGTCCTGACCCCTGATCTAGTCGGCCGTCACTAGTGCTGCCGCTACAGTGTGCCTCACTCGCCGTCCAACTCCACGAACTCAGACCACTCCAACAAGTCCACCAAGCACGCAGAGCAGTGGAGCGTGACTGGAACCGAACCCTTCATCATCTATCCGGGTGCCTGAAAAGTCCAGCGGCGCGGCTCCGGTGCTCGGCGGCGTTTGATTTGACCGGCGCGCCGCCTGTGCTGATCCGGTCCCACGCTGACAGCGACAGGCAGACACTTCCCACTCCGTTACCGTGGGCCTCGCCGTGGCGTCGTCCGCACAAGTAAAATAACGCATGCATCGGCCCCGCCCGAAGATAGCGTCCGCTACGTGTTGTGTTGGTGCAGCATATAGCTTCCTGCCGCCGCGCACGGTATTTTCGCAGTAGTAAAACTTTTCGCTGTTCGCAGTCGGAGCAGCTAGAGTACGTGTGTGTCGAGCTGGCTGCGTATTTATTCGGCGCGGAGTGAATTCGACACGCATGCACGGCGGGTTTTTTTGCATGCACCTCGCTTCCACATGGAATTGAATGGCGGGCACCGGCACGGCCATAACGCACGACAGGCACGCACGGTCGCCGGGGGCACGGCACGCAGCGAGACAGAGATCCGCCGCGCCTTCTCCAAGATCGGCTGGACGGGACCCCGAGCGCGGAACCTGGGCAATCATCGTGCTCTGTCCCCCCCCCCCCCCCCCCCCCCCCCCCGGTCCCGCAGGCAAGCACGCACGGGCCTCGCCTCTCCAAAGGGCAAAGGCGGAAAGCTCCTGTGGCGCCGGAGCCGGCGAGAGGGATCGAGTGGATGAGATCACGAGACGAGGCATTGTGGTGGTGGCGCAGGTGGAGTGGGGGGGGGGGGGGGGGGGGGTTTCGAGTTGGAGTTGGGCTGGATGACGAGCGGCGAGCGATGGAGTCATGGAGGGAGCAACGGGATCACCGGGCCGGAGGACTGAGGAGACCGGGGAGGGTTCGGTCCACCAGCTCCCGACTTTCCTTCCCCAGCCGATAACGTCTTTGTTCCTTTTTTTTTTTTTTACACGAATGTACGAGGGTCGACGGGTGCCACGCACGCACGCCCACTTGCCGGGGGTGCACTTGGAGAGTTGGAGTTCGTGTAGGTGTGGCTTGGTGTCAAACCAACCCAACCCAACCCAACCCACGCTTGCATAGTTTGCGTCGCTGAACTCCAGATTAGGTGAGCATGCCGGGTGTAAACTAAGTGGACCGCGCTCCTAATCCACCGTGCCCCCCTCGCCGCCGCCGTCACACGCGTGCGGCGTGCGTCACGGACTCACTGCCAACGGATCAAGCACCGGCGGAAGCCAGCCAGCGCCGTGTGACGCGGACAGCAGAGTGACGCATTCATTGCTCGGCTCGGCGTCGTCTGTCCATAGGAGCGCAGTTGATTGATCCGCGTGGAAATCCTCTGCGTTTTCAACCACGTAAACACACACAACGTCTGCTCTGCAGTGCAGGCGCCGGCGCCGCCCAAGCGCAGCCAAGCGTGTCGAGATCGAGATGCCCACGCCGGTAACGGCATGCGGCGCGCGGCTATGTACGCGAGGGCACGAGGGAGGCGTTGTTCGTGGCTAGCAGTTCAAACGTCCAGCCCCGGGCGCCCACACGCTGTGGGGGCTGTGGATCGAAATGAATGGATGCACGAGTTTACGGTGGTGCTCTGCCACTCCAGCCGTTGGCTGGGCGACACGGCCGGCCTCCGCTGCCGACCGGGGCACACCGCTGGCAGGAGATGATGCCTCGTCTGCTCTCTGGATGCGATGGTTGGTATCCTCCGTGCGGATACGGGTCGACGCAGCTGTGGCCGGGCCGTCCGCACAGAGGCCCGTGCCCGTACGTACCCCGTCCTTGCGGCATCGGATACGCTCCGTGTCGCTTCTGTCCAGCGTGTTGGTGGCGGTGGACGGCAGGACGACGGGCGATGATGATGGATGCGTACGTTCCATGCAGTACTTTGGAGGGGCGTGGCGTGGGATTTGAACTCCACACACACCACACCACACCACTACTTTGTTCTTCCCCCAAAAAAAACGGTCATACGAGATGCTACGACAACTTTGCTATTAGATTCATATTTTGAGGACAATCTCCATAAAAAAATGGCAATTCTTGTGGAACCCTAATGAGAGAGTTTTCCAAAAAAAAAAAAAAGGTGTAGTAAGATGAGATTGAATTATTTGAGTGTTTTGCCATAATTTGTTTTGTAGGGCTGAAACCAACGGTTCTCCATCCTCCGGCCTTTGTGACTGTTCCAACTACCCCTCCCTCTGTCTTTCTACAGTGTAGAAACAGTGTTGGGGGAGGGCATTTGAGCGAATGGCTGTTTCGATCAGTTTTTAGTCGGTTTTAGGCCCTGTTTGGATGTTGTGTATATTATTTTTCTTGTAATTACTTTCCTATTGTAATATCTTGCGCACAAGAAAACATATGGATTTTTCGGTCCATCCCCACCCCCGCCCTCCCCTGCCTTCTCCCTCTCCCGACATACGCCGCCGCTCCCTCCCTCTTGCTTCCTCCGCTGCGCCGCCGAGCCTCGCCGCAGCCGCTGGGCTCCGCCTCGCCGCATCCTCTGGACATCGCCTCGCCGAGCCGCTGGGCACCGCCGCCCCGCGGCCCGCCGGGCCCCCGCGTCATCTCGCTGCCGTGCGCCACCTGGCCGCCGCGGCCGGCCCTCTTTTCGGCCCCGTCGGCGCCGCCCGGCCCCCGTTTTACCTCCACCGCAGGATCCCGTGTCGCCCCGCCACTAGGCCCCGCTTCGTCTCGCTGCCAGGCCATGCCTCCCGCCTCACCCCCGCTCCCTTGCTCGCCTCGCCACCGCCGCTTTGTCTTTGCCTCGCGAGCGGAGAGGGCGATGAGTTGAGGACGAGAACGCTCGAGCCCGATATTTGTCGTTTCATTTTACAGACCGGAGAGGAGTTTTTTTTCCGGTGGTTTTGGTCCAATCCGCATGTATAACAAATAGGCTGACCGGCCATCCAAACATCAAATAGAGACATAGGTTAGAAAAATATTCAGGGTTGTAAATTACAATGCTTTGGGCCAAATACCGACCATCCAAACATGCCCTTGTTCTTGGAATGTCCTTGAGCTTCGACAAGTGCCAACGTGGCATTGCCACAGTACTTTATTTTTTGGGAAAAAGGGAGGCTGCCTTTTCTACTCGACCTTAAATGCCGCTACATTTTGAAGCAAAGCATGATCCATAAATTTTGTAGACCAGACATACCATCTGGTTCCACAACAGGCCACCGCATTTCACATTGTTCGTTTCAATGTCAGCCCCCAATTATAGTCCTAGCTTTCTGCTAGGAGGTGGTACCACTACCGGCTACCGCTCCCAAATTAATGGAGTACGCAATACTCAAAAAAGAATGAGAAAACCCAGAGAAAGGGTGCCCAAGTATCTACTGTACCCAACGTGGTGTTGGATACATCCCCATTCCTAATTGCACAGAGACAGACATCAACATCAAATCTGTCATCCCTTGGGGGTGAGATTTCTTTCCCGGTCCATGCCATTTACCGCGAGGAGTAGGCAGAGGGCACAAGACAAACACATCTCCATTCTCAATCCAAAATCCATGCTTTTTTCCATAAAAAAATTCCATGCCTTTTCCACCACCAACTCTCACATCTCCATTCTCTTCTTCTCCACACAATCTATTCCATCAAGGTCCAGCAAATATATTTCTCTCCTCTTGCGGTCTCTCGTAGGTCCGCTTGTAGGTCAGATCACTACAAAAAGGAAGTTTGCATGGACTAGCACCAGACCAGTAGACCTCCTCCCTCCTCTCCTCTCTCTGTCTAGACCTGCTGCTGCCTATATGTTCTCTCCTTTTGAGAGAAGGGAGGAATAGCCGCAAGCCTGCAGCGCAAAGGAAAGCACAGCAGCACAGCGCAGCGCAGCTGCGGACCTGCCTGCGGTTTCAAAAGAACCCGCCACCTCTCTCTGCCCTGGGCCTCCCCCTTTCCTCCATTTTTCTTGGGCGCCGTGCGAGCTCCAAGTACCCCTGTCTCCCTCCCATCTCGCTTGCCTGTTCGTTTCCGGCTCAGTTGGTAGTGTTGTTGCTTCAATGCACGACGGCGTCGTCGGGAGGGGCTGTCCTCGACGAGCTTGATTGCCCTTGAAAGCGAAGTTGTTGCTGCCGGTCGAAGAGGAAGGAGGGAGAGGTTAATATGGCTCCCACGGAAGGTATTCTTCGTTTCTCCCCTCTCTGCTCTCTCCCTCTCCCTGAGAGATTCTCTACTCCGCGGATACAAAGCTTGCTCCTTTTTCGTTCTCTCTGTGTACATTCTTCCGTCAATTTGGTTGCGCCGGAGAGGGGGAATCGCGTGGCCTGGTCGCCGGCGATGGTGAAACTGATGGAGTTTTTCCTGCGTGGTCCCGCAGAGGCAGGGGAGGAGGAGCGGCTGCTCAAGGATCTTCTCGCGTCTTCTTCTGACGATAAGGAAGGTGAGCTGCGGCGATGGCCTTTGTTTCCCGATTTCTGTGGCTTGGAAGCTTTGCTGTATCTTTTCTTTCTGGATTTTTATGATGCTTTCTTATGGAAATCTTCATTTATGTTGCATGCGACTAGAACCGAATCGGTAGTTTCTCTTTTGTAATTATTATGGGTTCCCTCCAGACTCTGAAGTTTGAACTTTGAAGCAGTCATTTTAAGGTTCGGGATCCTCATCTGATGCGAAACAGTAAAATATGCAGTTTCTTTCATTTTATATGGAGGACTGGTAGATTGTCAAATTCTGCCGAATTTCCAACCCTACCAAAAGCCTCTGAAATGGACATATTTGCTGTTTTTATTTATGTGCCCCTCTCATCAGCGCCAGTGGCTGTGGCAGAGAGGAACAACACATCAGTGTTGGAAGTGGTGGCGCAGATGTCAATTTTTAGGCGGTATTTCATACTTTTTTTTTTGAAAAACCCTTCCTCAATAGAATCCTATTTGTACTCTCAGTCTCATCTGGCAGCACGTGCTTTTCAAGGCAGGCCAGACAATCTGTGTATCATTGTGTTTTGTTTCTTGCTGTGACTTGCTTTGCGCTTTGTCCTGTTCTCGGTTGTAGTTTGGTAGCTGATTTTTTTTCATGGACACAATTCAGTCTTATAATCAAATAACGAGCTTGTCATGGCCCATGCAGTATCTGCAGGAGAGGATCAAGACAGTACCAAGCGACACTCCGACGAAACGGCCAATGAGGATTGTGACAATGGTGGATCGGTAATGGAAGCCACCGTATCGACTGAAGATCTCAATGATAGGCACGGCAGTGACAGCAACGGCCAACGTGCTGAATCTGATGGTGCTTCCAATCAAATGCCTGAAATGGGCTCCAGGAGCAGCAATGGTGATGAAAGTGGGAGCACTGACGAAATGCCTGGAGCCCTCTCCAAGAGCAGCAGCGATGACAACAGTGAGTGTGCTGATCGGAGAGGCTCTCCGCGTGCTGTGCTAGATATCTCAGTATCTGGTAGCGTGGACTCCGATGACAGCGCTTCGGTTGAGCAGTCAGCAGAGTCAAACCACAACGTGCAGTGGAGGAACCTGATCAGCGGGCTGATACTTAGGAGAAAGAAGTCCATGGGCAGAGCAGTGACGTTCCCTCAGAGATCCAAGAGCAGAGGGCTTAGAGGATACCTGGAGAGGATGCGCAGTGGTAAGAACCAAATGGACTGCAGCACCATTGCTCCTGAGATCCTTCCTGAGATTGGGAAGTGGAGACCATCATGGCGCAGCTTTGACTACGAGGAGCTTTGGGCTGCAACTGACAGATTTAGTTCAGGTAACATGCATTCATGCACACATGCTTCATTGTTGCTGTGAGTAATTTAATTATCAGGCTTTGTTACTATCATTGCAAAACTTGTGGGGTGGAACATAGCTTTAACATTAAGCTTGGATTTACAGTTGGACTGCTATGATTTCACGGGCAAACAATATTACCTAGGGTCTGAGGTCCTAATCATGAACGCTTCTTGAGGTTAATGATGATGACTGGTTACTGTCCTTTTAGCATGCACATGTTCTTTAGCTGGAAAAGTATATGATCACACACCTGTTAATTACTCTAGCCTTTTCGCATGTGCGTTTGTCGATTGTAGTACCTCTGATACCATGAGTCCACGGCAATACAATAGAAACATTCTTAAGCTATTTCCTTTAATGTGACTACTTTTTGTGTAATGCAAACACTGTTTGTGGCCTGAATTTATTATATACCTGCCCTGAGTATGCACTGAGTTTGTTTTGTGCCTGACTTTTCTAGAAAAATTGATTGGGAAGGGAGGGCATGCTGAGGTATACAAAGGACAGCTTGCTGATGGACAATTTGTGGCAGTGAAGAGATTAACAAAAGGTGGTAACAAAGAGGACAGAGTTAACGATTTCTTATCTGAGCTTGGAATAATAGCCCATGTTAACCACCCAAACGCGGCACAGCTCTTGGGGTTCAGTGTGGAAGGGGGCCTGCACTTGGTTCTTCAGTTCTCACCTCATGGAAGCCTTGCTTCCGTTCTGCATGGTATATTCCTCTCTTAGAATTACACTTTTATTAGCTAATGAATGAAATGCCTAAACATTTTTCTGTGATAAAGGGGCATGCTTTATGCAAACATTTCTAAATGGAACAGTTTTTACTTTACATTAAGAGTCTGATGTGAGCATATCTTCAGCTTTTATGCCAGTACAACATAATTGTTCAAAGAAGTATTTGAAATACTAATCTCCAAATGTGCAAGTAGTTGGGACTTGAGAGGAAAAAGGTTCATGTGTCCATTTCCGCATGCTATTTTATAAATTTAGGCTCAGTTTCCTAAGCCTACTACAGCACATGCATGGTCTGAAAACCCCATCATGGCATTCTTAATATAAAAAGTTCACTAGCTGTTAAAGTGTACTGAGATGCCCTTAGTCTAGTGATAAAATGGAGTTCAGCTGATCAGGTACAAAGGAATCCCTGAAGTGGAAAGTCAGGTTCAATATTGCACTTGGAATTGCTGAAGGGCTGCTCTATCTACATGAAGGCTGCCATCGCCGCATAATTCACAGAGACATCAAGGCATCTAATATCCTTCTAACTGAAGACTACCAACCTCAGGTGTGTTGTACTGTTAGATTATACTAATTGTTTCCGCTATGTGATTACTACATATGTCAAGGGTTACAATTTCGCTCCCTCCTTGTCCAGATATCAGATTTTGGGCTTGCAAAGTGGCTCCCTGACAAATTGACCCATCATGTTGTGTATCCTATTGAAGGCACATTCGGGTGAGCCTGTTTGTCTCTTGGTCATGCTTTCATAGGCAAATGTAGTGTTGTGATTCTTGTTTTAACTTGAACTTTACACCCTCTATTAGGTATATGGCCCCAGAATACTTCATGCATGGGATCATAAACGAGAAGACTGACGTGTTCGCATATGGAGTTTTACTTCTTGAACTAGTTACAGGGCGGAAAGCGGTGGACTCCTCCAGACGGAGCCTAGTGATATGGGTACAAATTTATTAAACTAGTAGTACTATGCATTTTACTACATATAGACTGAAATCATTTCACTAGATTTATCATGCGATATTGAGAGTAAATTTTTAATTTGGTAGTAAGATTGATTACATGAAAAGAAAAAGATGAAGTAGCATAATTACATGCTTCTAGAGCCCCTGGGATTCATAAATTGTTGATTATCTGTGAAGGCAAAACCGCTGCTTGATGCGAACAACGTCAAAGAGCTGGTGGATCCTTCCCTTGGCGACGAGTATGATCCTGAAGAGATGGTGTACATCCTAGCAGTGGCATCCTTGTGCATTCACCACAGCTCAACCTCACGGCCTAGTATGAAATCGGTGAGCGAGTAGATCTTATGTGCAAACTACCAACCAAAGTGTAAATTAGTAAATTAACTCCTGATTGGCTGATTTGTTGGTTGCAGGTGGTCTGTTTCTTGAAGGGAGACCGGGAGTCACTTGAGCTGGTGCGAAGGCCTAAAATCGTGAAGCCCCTCATGTTTGACTCATGTGATTCAGAAGATTACACACGCTCAAGTTACCTCAATGATCTCAACCGGCACAAGCAGCTTGCCTTGGAGCAGTGAACTTCAAAATTAGTTTGAACACATTCACCGTAATTTTGTACATCATTCACTATCTAGCCACTCTGTGATCCTCCCGCTTTCCACATAGGTTTTAAAGATTGTATGGATTGATGTGAGGGATCAGATATCATTCACTCCCTGGTTGCTGATCTATGTTGTAATTTTGCCCAAATGTTTTAGCGCATGCTGTGGCCCTGTGATGTGTGATCCATACCACCAGGATCATAATATCATCTGATGCAGTCATGCATCCACTAGCGACTAGACTACTATTCCTGAAATGGTGATTATTAGTGTGGTTATGTTCTTCTCATTTGCAGGGTTTCTCAAACAGTCAAATGTAAAGTTTTCTGGTATTAACCCTCATGAGTCATGATATAATTGGATGGTTCAAGTTTTAGTGCTTACTCAAATCTACTGATCATGTGCTAAGGAGTTGCATAGATTTGCTAATGCATGTATTTATCAGCCCTTAGGCCATGAATGTTGGATATGGTACTCTTAAGCCTGCAAGGTCCAGCATTGTGACTTCACTCTGCAACCAATATCCAGCATTTGCAAAACATGACACTGCTACTACGAAGTGCTACATTAACTACATGGAAATGTGGTGCTTCGAGATTAAAACCCTCTGAGCAATTTGCTAAGAAATAATACCAGAAACTTTCTATTAGTCATAAATAGGCTGTATGGTTGTGAAAGTTGCCAAAAAAAGACTTTTACAGAATTTTTTAGGAAAAAAAGGAACAACGATAACAAACAAAGCCTTTTAATCCCAAGCAAGTTGGGGTGGCTGAAAGGAGAGGGAAAGACAAGAAATAATATTGGTCTTGCAAAGACAGGATTGTCACACGTGTATGCTACAGAACCTGAAAAATCTGAACTTTGCACATCGTCAAACTTCATATCCAGGATTAACCTTCTGCTGGACATCTCCGTAGCTTTCCAACTCAAGCATGTCCTCCATGCTCCCCAAGAACAATGGCAGTCTCTGGTGCAACTTCACAGGCTGAATGGAGAGGATTCTGTTCTTGCCATCTGACCCTCTACCCCCAGCCTGCTCGGCAAGGAAACTGAGAGGATTCGCCTCATAAACCAACCGCAGATGATTCCTTGGGTTCATAGCAACTCCACCATATATGAGCGTCCGGTGGAAATCAGCAACCAATGAGCAAACGTAGCGAGCTGAGTACTTCTTCGGATACTGTCCTTTGCCTTGTCTGATTGTGTCAATGTACTTCCTTAAGCCCTCAGGCCAATCAAAATACCTAGCGTCATTCACCGAGTATATCTGCCCTGACATAATATGCAACTGTAGCTTTTTGAGCAATGATAAAACCGTGAAAGAAATTGCTAGAAGATGCAGGTTTGAAACAGGTTTATGCCATGAAGCAAAGTAGCAGACTCTCTGCAGGGTTCATTTGTCAGTCTTCGAATCATAAGAAAATTATTGCAACATCTTCAGAGATAACTCACTTTGAGATTCATTAATATTTTAATCAAACTTGCAGGGTTAGTGCACTGAATCTAAGTAATCAGTAATGACTAACAGCCAACCTCTCAATGTTCAGTGAAGATTGTGGAAAGCAGCAAATTACTGAATACCGGTATACTTAGTTACCTCTAGGGGGTATTTGAATGGAGGGATGTGTAAGGATGAATTCTCCAGTCGACCAATCCAACGTGAAGGCATGAGTACCTGCTCCGAAGCTGATACACAAGATGGTGGCAGATGAGTACAGGACATACCCAGAAGCAACAAGGCGAGTCCCACTTTGCAGTGAATTGAGCTGAGCCCTCTCCTCCAGAGGGAGATGGTCGAGCTCCACCAGCCTATTGTAGATCCCAAATATTGTTCCGGTAGGTATTGAGACCTCAATGTTGCGAGAACCATCAAGCGGATCAGTAACAACAACATATGGACCGTCATCAGATATCCAAATGGGTAGATCATTTTCTTCGGATGCTAGCACTGCAACCTTTCCAGACCTTTGGAGCGATGATAAGATGATATCATTCTGAATGCAAGCAAACAGAGACGATGCTTAACACAATTTTACCACCAGTGCATGAGATAAGTATAATATTTGAAGCTAGCTCTTAGAGGCTTAGAGCAATAAGTTTAAGCAAGATAATCTAGTAACGGAAACACCTAACACTGCATATGTGGTTCCCCAATCCAAACTCTGTACAGGTGAATCCAGCCATGGTTCAGGTCTCCAATCTTTGCCCTTTCATATGTACTGCTGATCCTAACATTTTTTCTACTAGAGATCTTGGAGCTTCTCAATTTTTTAAAAGTTTTATGTATGCAGCTAAGGCGGCAAAGATGGGTTTTAGATGGAAAATTGGTGATGGTCATAAAGTGAAGTTTTGGGAGGATAATTGGTTAGGATCATCTAGCTTGGCTATCCAGTTTTGGGAGCTGTATGTATTAGTCAATGAGAAATCTGGGACTGTTGCTGAGCTTTGGGATGGGGAGACTTTGAAATGCACTTTTAGGAGGACTTTTAACAATGATCTGTTTATGGTTTGGTTAGAAGTAATTCAGCTAGGTAGCACTATTAGTTTTTCAGATGAGGAAGACGCCTTGATCTGGCAATTTTCATCTTCTGGGGTTTATTCTTCCCAATCACTTTACAGAGTGATTAATTTCAGAGGTGCGCAGCAGGTTCATGTTTCTGGGTTGTGGAAGTTGAGAATTCCTCCCAGAGTCCACTTTTTTCTTTGGTTGTTAGTTAATGACAAGGTCCTAACTAGAGCAAATTTGGCTAAGAGAAGGAAAGTAGATGACAAATCCTGTCTTTTCTGTTCTGAAACTGAATCTTGCCAACATCTGTTTTTTGATTGTGCTGTAGCCAAACAGATGTGGAGTACTATTTCAGGGGTGTTAGGGGTAGAAGTAGGAAATAACTTTAATTCAGTTGGTAGGTTATGGTTGAGTGAAAATAAATTTTTAGTGCATAATGTGCTTTGTTCAGCTGCTCTTTGGGGGTTATGGAAGTTAAAAAATGAGTTGTGTTTTCAGTCAAAAGCTTGGAATGACATGAACCATGTACTGATGAAGATCTGGAAACTGGCAGAAACCTGGACTTTGCTCTGCCCAGAACTGAAGAAGCAAGACCTGAATGGGGTTCTGGAAGCTCTGAAGATAAAGGCGAGTTCCAACATTATTCTTCTGTGATACTGAAGGGCTAAGTTCGCTATTGCTGTGCAAGATCATAGAAGATGAAGTTTAGAAAAAAAGAATGTTTCCTTTTACGCGGTCCGGAGGAGTTCAGTCTTTTTGGCTTCAGTTTCTTTCGGTGTCTGTTAGTGTCGCTGGTTGCCTGTAAAAGAGGAGGTTAAGCGTTCTCTGGTTTGGTGTGGTCTGGTCCTGTGAGCAGGTTGTTGATAACAAGGTTTCAGTGCTGTAAACTCGGATGATGACTGTGGTCTTTTAATCACTAAAAGGCTGGGGCTTTGGCCCTTTAACTCTAAAAAAAAGTTAACAAAAAATTTTTTTGGAACCAACCGGTTAGTTGATCAAGGAAAAATAAATGGATACATACTTTTTTCTAGGAAAAAAAAAATAGATACTCAGCTTTGAACAGCAGACATCAAGCAACTTGAGATGGATAAGTTGCTGTGTGCCTGTGTACTATGCTTGCCATATCAAACCCAAGATCGATCCCAAAACAAATTTACACCATTTTGTACATGTCACATACGCGGTTCAAAACACGCGAAGGCAGCACGCACCGACAATTCGTCGAGTGGCTTAGGCGCGTCACGCCCGGCCGCCACAGCCTGACCCCCAGCCTTGGCCCGCGACAGGTCGGCGTTGCCAGGGGACGCCACGAGGGCCGCGATGCGCTTGCACGCGCCCTGGATGTGGGCGACGAGGACGGCGAGGTCCGCGGGCGTGCCCGCCTGGCCCATGTGCTCGAGCAGCGTGGGAGGGGACGCCGCCGCAGCCATGCCGTCCGTGGCCGCGGCGAGCGGCTGGCAGGCGAGGGCGCGGCGCCGTGTGAGCGGAGGGAGGAGGAGGCGGGTGTGGGGAGGCGGGCGATTTGAAGTTGGCGGGAGAGGGGGCGCCGGGGGGAGGTGGTGGTGGAGGTGGAGGTGGAGGGAGGGAGACGAAGACGATAACGGCATAGTTCAGTCCACGGTTTGGATGGTTCCTGTTGGATAGCTGCCAAGGAGGCGAAGGCTGTCGGTTCTGTTGCAATTCAGGGTTGGTGAGGTGCTCCCTAGTCCCTGGTCCCTCCATCTCAATTTAAAGATTGTTTAATTTTTTAATATTAAATTGGATTTACTCGTTTCATTCAAGAAATCATAATTAATATTTATTTTTATTGTGATTTAATTTATATTATATAATATACGCTAACTACGAATTGAATTTTTTATACTTTTGCAAATATTTTAAATAAGACGAATTGATTAAATTTGATGTTAAAAAGTCAAACAATCTATAAATTAGAACGAATATAGTATTTTGTTTTTAAAGACATGAACATGTGCTCTAACAATTATAGAAAGGGAGATTGGTGTTTATACCTCTACTGGCAACTCTAATTGTGTTTTTACTCTTGTTTTTAAAACTTTGTGATTTTACCCTTTATGTTTTCAAAATGAAAACTCCGTTCAAAAAATAAGGATAAAATCACTATTAGACTCCAAAGTGAGGTATAAACACCAAAGCCCCTCATAGAAATTGCAACAGTTCACAGGTATATGGACTTTTTAATTTGATTTCAGGTGTTTCTTGCCATTGTAACTCTATTTCAATATCTTCATATTTTTTCAACAGTAAGGACATGTGTTCTAACAATTGTGGAACTTGATACCCAGTTTGCAGACCTTCCAAAATTTAGATCCCAAGCATGAATTTTTTTTATTTCAAGTGTTTCTCTCCATTGTAACTCTTTTTCAATATTTTTCATTTCCTTTTCAACACTAAGGGCTTGTGTTTCTAAAAATTACCCCTCGTCTTATCTTATCTAAACAGGAGCTATCACCACGAGAACATTTGGCTTCTTCTTTAAGGCCACCCTTGTCCTTCTTTGTTGCCGGTTAAACCTGCCAGTGGCATCCACAAGTTGGTGCCGCCTATTGGCCCCTTGCCGCAATGGTCCCCTTGTCATGTTTGGCCCCTTGTTCGTGCCAAAAAGCTGTCACCCTTGCAGGTTATCGTTGCCTTGTGTGGTTGAGCCTCCTAGCGGCAACCCTCGAGAAGGTTCCGTTGTCGCCGCGGAGTTGATGAGCTCTTCACCAAGCTCTCTGCAGCCTAGATGCTTAGTTTGTCGCCACAAGCATGCCCGAAACAATCTGTTTTTTTTTTTTTTTTGACACTGAACACCGGGGGGACGATTTGTCTCCACCTAAATTTTATAACCAACAGATGCCGGCTAGGCCGGTGATTGGTACAAGTGTCTCCTGCTGCACTGCAGCCATTGGTGGGATTACATTAAGGGGAGAGAGGAGTGTCAAATCAAAAACTGAGTTACATGTTTCAGGACTACCACAAGAAGTACATCTTCCGCATTGGATTGTTGGGCATTGAACCAGATTCAACTAGAAAACGAGAGCTACCTTAAGTCATGGATTGAGAGAGTAGAGACGGCGGCGCCAGTAGGCAGAACTTCACGGGCTTCCTCACGTGGACACAACTTCGCTGTTGTAGTGCCCGCTGCGGTGTAACACCCCAAAATTTGACCCTGACAATTTTTTTTAAAATCCCTCTCTAATTCAAAATCGGATTTTGAAAACCTCGTGGTTGTGTGTATGTTATGATCTCAACAAAAATTCCAAATCCGTCTCCTCAAATATTCCGCAAATCTCCAGCATTTTTTCCCCACCAAAAATTCCCTCAAATCCCTTTTTCAAATACTCAATTTCCAATCCCAAAATCCAAATCAGAAAAATAAAAATCTCCCTCCCTTTCCATCAGGCCGAAGCCCACCTCCACCTTCCCTCTCTTTCGGCCCAGCCGGCCTGCCTCTGCCTCCCTCTCCCGGCCCAGCCACCAAGCCGGCCCAGCGCCTCCCCCTCCCTCTGCCAGCGGGCCCCGCTCGCCCGTCGTCCTTCTCCCCCCTTCCCTCACGTCGGGTCGCGCCGACCGCGCGCCGTTGTCGTGCCGTCTCTGCCCCGTCCCGGCCCCGCTGCGGCTCCACCTCGACGCCACCTCACTGCCGCCGCCCCTGCCTACACCGCCGTGCACGCCGCGCGTGGACTCGGCTGGACCGCGCCGCGCCGCGCCAGCTCACGCCCAACCGCCGCGCCTATAAGAAGCAGGCGAGCACCGTCGGCCTCCCCGGCCTCACTCGCACGCACGCGCACGCGCATGACCCCGCGCGAGCGCACGCGCACACACACACGCACCTCCTCTCTCCCTCCTCGCTGGAGTCCCGCGGTGGGTTAACCCACCGGGAAGACACCGCAGCGAACCACCCCCGCCACCGCTCCAATCCACCCCTCTGCAGCCTCCCCATCCTCAAATTGAGGCGAGCCCGAGCTCCGACATCTCCGTGCGCACCTCCCTCACCGCTTCCCCCGGCTGGAGTTGCCCTGGAACGCCGGAGCGCCGCCGCGCCGCAACGACCTCCCCTCGCCAGCGTTCGGGTCACCCGCAGCCGGAGCCGCCCACTGCACCTCCCACCTCCACGATACCCCTATCCACTTCGCCACCTCACCCTCTCCCTCGCCGACTTGCTCTCGTCGCCGGAACCGGGCCACCGGCGGTAAACCGCCGGCGAGCCACAGACGCGGCGCCGTCCGGTTCGGCCGAGCCGAACCGTGACGCCGTCGTCACGCCGTCTTCCCCTCTGCGTGGCTGATGTGTGGGGCCCGCATCCCGCCGTCACCATGCCGTCGCCGTCATCGTGCCGTTTCCCCGGTGTGGCTGACGCGCGGGGCCCACTCCCGCTGTCGCGACGCCGTCCGTCCCGCCTCCCGCCGAGTGGGCCGGCCTGCTAAGGCCCACACGCGCGGAGGGGGCGAAGCGGGCCAAGCCAGGCGGGATGGAAAAGTGGGCCGCGCGCTGAGATTCGGCCCGCGGTGCATTTTTCCTTTTTTTTTTTGATTTTTGATTTTCTTTTCTAAAGAATTTCATATCTCGACCGTATGAAGTCTGATTTAGGTGTTTTTTGCGCCTAAATTCTCCGTATACTTTCCACCACCCTCGTCCCCAGCCGTCGATGTCCCGTTAAACCCAACGGAGTGAACGGCAAGTCCACTGGAATCTCACTTGATGCATAAATTACCCAGTTTTTGGATAAATAACCCATTGCCTTGATTAATGATAAAACCTGTATGTTTTGCTTGCTAAAGAAAACCTGGTAGGATAGCCCCCCGAACCTTTTAGACGTAGCGCGCACAGGTGGATCGCTCACTCCATACTATAAACAATAATCTTGTTGGAATCTGGGATGGAAATGGGTTGGCGTGCGTTTTCGAAAACATGGAAAAAGACCCCGGCAGCCGATCTCGATCGACTATGCCATGTGATCAGAAGGGTGGAGAGCCCGGGTACCGTTCTCACGGTTACACTGGGGCCCGGCCTCGTGGAGAGGACCGAGCGGTGTTTGAGAAAGCTCTGCTCTTCTAAGGACCGATTTGGAGTCTCATCTTGCCTAACTCTTTATAGTGCAACCATTCGATGTTGTATACGGCAACACTTGGCCGGAACCCGCAAGGAATAACCAGCCGATACCCGTAGGCTGGGAGCACCGGGGGACTGGGAATGGTGGAAGCCGCGTGTCTGCTGGCACTGAAGCGGCGTCGCGTGTCTGCTGGCACTGAAGCGATAGTGATCCCATGTCTCTCTCTTCGTTAAGGTCGGGAAAATACTTGCGGGGGTAGAGCCTTGAGCGGGAAAGAACCTCATGACGATGACAGTCCTGGACCAAACTTGTGGGTAAAGTGTGCACCTCTGGCCAGAGTATAAACTTATTCGGATAGTCCGTTGTCCACTGGTATGGACGAGTTACGGCTTGGTTTCTACCAGTAGTGATTTATAAAATTGGAGTTTGGTTGGGTGAAAATGATGTTTTTGGAAGCTACAGACGTGGCCCGGAAGCGGTGGAGAAAAATGTTGGCCTGCGTGCCGTGAGCCACGATGGACTGGCAAGTCCAGTGGCACCTTTTTTGGAAAAAGTGTTTTCTGAAAAATAAAACTGAGAATCAATGAGCCTTGCATATTTTCTGGCAAAACTATCCTGAGCTCCAGATATATTCGGCATGTACTAATAGCTTTGACCCCAAATTCCTTACGGAGGAAGGTGGGCTTGCGGAATACGTTTTCGTACTCACCCTCCTTTGTTGTTGTTTTTCAGAGAGGACGAAGTCGCCTTTAATTGGGCTTGTACGTATAAGGGTTGCGGCCTATCCCAACGGTGTGAAGTGGGAAAGTTTGGGTCTACCGTTTAAGTTCCGCTGCAGTTGTATGTTTCGGGCTGCGTCCTGTTCGGTCTGTCCCGTTAGGGCGGATCTGTACTACTCTGATGTAAGAATGTGGTTATCATATTCTTGGGAATGGTAATAAAACATATTTTAGTTCCGATTACGGGCTGAGGCGCTTCATGCGGTTGGGTTGGCTCACTGACGTGTGGCCTCATCCCCTCATGCCTCTTGAACATAATAGGTGGCCTGAGCACCTTCCGTGAGATTAGGAGGTAAGGGGCATGGGTGTTTGGGTCAGCTCACATTGTCTGGGAGCTGAAAAGAAAACATATTGAAAAAAGATTGATTATGGAAAGAAGCACTTAGAATCAAAAGTTTGCATGCCTTACGCCTAAAATTTGAAAGGACCATGAACTGGCTGTCAAATTCATTGAGACATGTGAATTGAGACCCAAATACTGAAATCTCTTGGTTCGAAATCTCTTTGTTGGAAAGATAGTAGTAGTGCTTTTTTAAACCAATATCAGGTGCCTATTTCAAGGGAATATGTGAGGATCCAAGCATCATCGTTCGCAAGATGGCACGAAATATCTTCTGCATAAGTTGGGATTTAAAATCCAGATTGCAAAAATTCGGGTTGTTCCAAACGCAGGTATTTTTGTTATTACCCTGTCTCACGGGAGATGCTCCTCAGGGGTGAAAGTAAACGCCGTGGAGGTTGATTAACACGAGGGACTGAGAGCAATAATTGGCATTGGCAAAGAAATTTGTTAAAGGTTTTTGGAACATACAAAAAAGACTACCGTTGAAGGAAAGGGTGTTCTACGTGGCTAAACTTTTTTTAGAGGGGTTTCAAATTTCAATGTTGAAATAATTGGGAGTAGGAACATTAGGCCCTCATGGAGCCGAGATATTCCTCTGGTGTTATTTTCAATCCTCCCTGTAAATTCACCTTAACACACGTCAGAGATATCTACGACATCATAAGGAGGAGATAACGTCGACGTCATGATCACATTGGTGGAACTTGGATGTTCCTGTGAGCCGTGATTTCTTTTCTCTCTTTTTTTTTTCCTTTCAAGGAGTGGATACTAGTGCTTGCACGTGATGGCAACAAGTTTTATCACCTTTTTTCATTTTAAAAAGAAATATCTTTGTGAGTACACTGCACTGCACAGGTGCACTGACGTTGACTAACTCCAGCTTTTGCTGATGTGTTAACGACAAATACTCGTTCGTGACTCCTTCCGCCTGGCATGTACTCACTCGATCTAAGATTAACTGAACTTCTGTGATTTCTCGGACAGCCTAGTCAAAGTGAAAAATGACGCAAGTGCTCATAGTTGAATTGGCCTATCTTTTTTCATTCAGGATAGAATTAAATTTGTTGTAGGCATGTATATTTTTCGATAAATGAAGATTTATTGATCTCAGGAAATTACACAAAGAAGGTACAATTATGCAACTATTTACCGCACATAGGATTATCATATGCAATTCTTTTGAAATAAAATTCCTAAATATATGCAGTTGTTCTAAGATGGAATGTGGAGTACATGATTCGACTCTGTTAAAGGCCACAATGCTTCAGCTCAGCCACAACCTGACCCAGGCAGGACGTCTAAACCGTGGACTCCTAGCTCGGTCAGTCGGTCCATAGAGACCGATTCAAACACAACATGCGGCAGGCCAAGACTTGCCGCGCGTCGCGCGTCCTGCCGTGCTCTGCCGTCTGTACCATGAGAGACGACCGACGACCGATCGACCGCTCATCAATTTTACCAAAATGACCACGACTCAGCATCTTCTTGCTATAGATTCCCCTCCAATTGTCCTATAGCTTTTTCTGAATATATTCAGCAGTTCAGAAACCAATTTTAATTAGTTTTGGGGGGCTTTTCCCTTCCATGGCACGCATATAGGCAGTGCCACCAGCAGCTACCCGACCTGATCTGCATGGAGAGATCTTTCTTGCAAGCAACGGTGACTCTTGCAACACAACAAGACGACGAAAGGTCAAGAACACAGCGACCACCCAACTATTTGTTGCGTGGTGCCGCATGATGTACTCACCGTGCTGTTAGTCTGCTTAGACTAATATAAGCTCTATAGTGTCGCGTCTAAAATATCGTCGCATATATTCCACATACATAGGAGATGAAACGTCATACTGTCATAGCTTTGCAACTTGCGCATATTGTGAGGAAGTCTAGAGCACGGGTGTCATGGCCGGTTATTTATAGCCACCGCCGGTGTATGGAGACGGAGCTAGGTAAATCTTTGGATACAAGCAAGGACTTTATAAGGAAATTGAAGCTTGCTTGCTCTTTTATTCTTTCTCTAGTCTTGCGCGCTCTCTCTCTCTCTGTTTCTCAGTTTTTGAGGTTTAGAGGTTAAGAGTAACTGTTTTTTAGGCCAGATAATTATCTATTTTTGTAAAAAAACAAGGTGTTTAATATCGAAAAATTGAATTCTATTGAATTAGAAAGTACAATTTGTAAACCTAAGTAGTGCCAGGAAATTAGCACAAACTGAGCGACTAAATTGGTTAGATTTACCTATAGTAAAAAAATTTGCCCACCAGAATTTAATTTTGATATAGACTTTGTTAGTCTCAAGATTTATGGTCAAGACTCTCAGGGACGTTTATAGTTTAGTAGGATATACGTGTGTATTTGAGCAATTGCATATATACTTTATTTCAGCCACGGACGGCTCGAGACAGCGCCTGGGGAGGGGCGGCCGTGGGGAGGCGCAACCGCGCAAGGCAGGCGGCGGGGGAGGGGCAGCTATAGGGGCACGAGGTGATGCCAGGAGCGGAGTAAGGAAAGCGGAAGAGTAGAGTTTCACGTTTATATTTGAGAGTTTGGCGTGGCCTCGGTGAATTCTAGCCATCCATACATTTATCATCGAAGGGGTTGAATTTTTTTTACTGTCGTAACACACCACGTGAGTTTGGAAGGCGTGTGGCTCTCATACGTAGAAATTTCACAAATTAACAAAATAATCACTTATGTATTAATAAGATAGCATGACGATTTCATTCGGAAGAAAAATCAGTGTTAGTCTCATTTCTAGAACAAAAGAGAAAAGGGGGAAATGATATCAGGGCCAAAAGCGTCCAAGCAGAGGCTCTCCGAGCCACAGCCGCCTCCGTCATCTCCCTCTCCCCTTTTGAGATTCTTCTCCAGCACCTGACCCGATTTGATGTCTTCTCCACCGCCTCTTGAATTTCCAGAAAAATTGTCACTGTCGTGCTCCTACTCTCTGAACCCGCTAGCAGTTGGCTGCTCCCTCTCACAGCCCACCTTCCTCTTCCTCCTCCCTCCCCCTGTCGCCGGTGTCAACTTCTCTTGTACGTCACATTTGGACAGCAACGCCCCGGACCAAACGCCATTCCTGTACGATTCAAGCAACCGCCCTCGCCCTCGTCATCTCCCCCTCCCGACTCCAAGTCTTCTTCTTTTCGTCTCCCCCTCTCTCAGTTGCAATATATTTCTTGCCCTGCTCTCGCAGCCACCTACTACCCTTGGCTCTGTTGGCTAGTTGCCACCAAAGTCGACTCATTGCCCCTCCGGTCCTCCTTGCTTCAAGATTCGGCCTTTCTTTCTCCCTCCTTCCTTCCCCGCCGAGATCGTTGCTAGGGGATATAGGAGGCCGAGAGTGGGGTCAGCTGATCGGTGGCGCGGCAATGGCGAGGCGCGCGCCGTGGCTCGCCGGCGTCGTGGCGGCGCAGGTGCTGTTGCTGATGGTGGCCGCCGTTCGCGGGCGGTTCGTGGTGGAGAAGAGCAGCGTGCGGGTGCTGGCGCCGGAGCACATCCGCGGGCACCACGACGCGGCCATCGGCAACTTCGGCGTTCCCGACTACGGCGGCACGCTCACCGGCGCCGTCATCTACCCGGACAAGAAGGCCACGGGGTGCGCCGAGTTCGACACCAAGTTCAAGTCCAAGTCCCGCCGCCCCGTCATCCTCCTGCTTGACCGTGGAGGTAAACTACGCTCTTCATAAAAAAAATCTTGAAATTTCATTTCTTGACGATGTCCTATGTTTAGTTCTGAAATTGTGTTTCTGTGTCATATTGATGTCGATTGTGATCAGTAAAGTGTTGTTTCTGTCGGAAATCATTGTTTAGAGTTTAGACAGTGATTATAAGGCAGAATGGTTGGTCCGTAAATGTCAGGAGTGGACATGCCATCTAAAGTGACATAGTATATTAATCATTTGATGCCGATTGATCTCCAACTAAGGTGTCACTTGGAGATTTTGTAGTGCTTTTCTACTAATTCAGTTCAGCAAGCAAGGATTGACTCTATCAATGGCGCAATCAAAATACTCCATTTTTGCTTTGGAATAGATGGAAGCCCACTCACCAGTCACCATGCACTGGACAGTACTAGTTCAATTCTCGTGTGCTGGTTTGTGTTTTTCTTTTTGAAACTTGCACGTGGGCGACCACCTACATACCATGAACTTCGACCACAACAATGACCAGAAAAGAAGCCTAGTTCAGAGCTACTGTATTATACAGATCATACTTCCCATTGATTATTAGTAACCCACATCTCAACTGATCCGACGATCGCCCGCCACCGAGCCGATCCGGGTCCTCCGCCACCACACCACGGCAGCACCAACCAGCAGTTGGTGTTGGCGCGTCGGGTCTCCATCCCTTGAAGCCAAAGGCAGGAGAGCTTCAGAGACCAATAATCTGCTCCATACTTGCTTTCAAAGCAAAGCGTCCCAGAGCTGAAGCTTCCGTCAGGATGCCCAGCTGAACCAGCCAGCGCACGATCCCTTCGTCAGCAATCGCAAACTCTGTTCACGATTGTCCAAAAATTTTTGCAAGATTCTGCGGCGGTTTTTCTGATGTCTCCCTGTCTGTCCGGCTGCCGTCAACGTGCAGAATGCTACTTCGCGCTCAAGGCGTGGAACGCGCAGCTCGCGGGCGCGGCGGCGGTGCTGATCGCGGACAACGTGGACGAGCAGCTGCTGACGATGGACAGCCCCGAGGCGTCCCCGGGCACGGAGTACACGGAGAAGATCAACATCCCGTCGGCGCTGGTGAACCGCGCGTTCGGCGAGTCGCTGAAGAAGATGGCTCAGAAGGTTGCCGCCGCCGACGCCGGCGCCGGCGGCGAGGAGGTGATCGTGAAGCTGGACTGGCGCGAGTCGATGCCGCACCCGGACGAGCGCGTGGAGTACGAGCTGTGGACCAACAGCAACGACGAGTGCGGCGCGCGGTGCGACGAGCAGATGGAGTTCGTGCGCGGGTTCCGCGGCCACGCGCAGCTGCTGGAGCGCGGCGGCTACGCGCGCTTCACGCCGCACTACATCACCTGGTACTGCCCCGACGCGTTCCGGCTGACGCAGCAGTGCCGGTCGCAGTGCATCAACCGCGGCAGGTACTGCGCGCCGGACCCGGAGCAGGACTTCGGCGCCGGGTACGACGGCAAGGACGTGGTGGTGGAGAACCTCAGGCAGCTCTGCGTGCACCGCGTCGCCAACGAGAGCGGGCACCCGTGGACCTGGTGGGACTACGTCATGGACTACAAGATCAGGTGCTCCATGAAGGAGAAGAAGTACACCAAGACATGCGCCGAGGACGTCGTCACCGCGCTCGGTCAGTTAACACCTCGTCCAGCATCCATGGCATGCCAGCTTGTCAGGGAGCCACGAGCATGACGGTCTCGGCGTCCTGGTTCTTTCTGATCGAAGCAGGGTTGGATCTGAAGAAGGTGCTGGAGTGCATGGGCGACCCCGAGGCCGACGTCGACAACGCCGTCCTGTCCAAGGAGCAGGAAGACCAGGTTCGTCGCCAACCATCTCCCCAATCAATTCTAACAGCACACTACTGAATCTTCATCGGGTAGCCTTGATCCGAGTGATCATCTGCATTATAATGTTCCAGATCGGTAGCGGGTCGCGAGGCGACGTCACCATCCTGCCGACCTTGGTCATCAACAACGTCCAGTACAGAGGTTGGTGCTGTTCTACCATCGATCTGCTTCGTTCGTTCGTTGTAGAGAGGTGTGATGACGCGAGTTGCGTGCGCAGGGAAACTGGAGCGGACGGCGGTGCTCAAGGCCGTGTGCGCCGGCTTCAAGGAGGGGACGGAGCCCCGCGTCTGCCTGAGCCCTGGTACGCCTCTTCTGAATTCTGATTCTCACTCAACCAAAGTGTTCATGGTGTTCCTTCGTCAAGATCTGAAGAGCTCTTCTCTCTTCAGACATCGAGACGAACCAGTGCATGCACCGGAACGGCGGGTGCTGGCGCGACGAGGTCACCAACGTGACCGCCTGCAAGGTACGTCGTCCATGATCTATCCCACTCCGTATATACATCTTCCCCAAACTTGTGTCGCCGGCCGGCGGTAGGCTGACGACGACGTTGGCGTGTTTCGCCGGCGGCGGCGCGCAGGACACGTACCGGGGCCGCGTGTGCGAGTGCCCCGTGGTGAACGGCGTCCGCTACGAGGGCGACGGCTACACCGACTGCAAAGGTAAGAGATGCCTCCCGTGTCCCGTTCGTTTGAGCACACCACTGACCAATAAACTTCATCTGAATTGCCTTCTTTGCTTCAGCTGTTGGGCCGGGGAGGTGCTCTCTGAACAATGGCGGGTGCTGGTCGGACACGAGAGGGCAGCAGACCTTCTCCGCCTGCTCGGTATGTAACAACAGCCCACCCTCCCCCGCCTCCGCTCCATTTTCGCCAGTCGATCGCCGTCGCTAATTGCCTGCTGGCCGGTGATCGCAGGAGACCGCGCTGACGGGGTGCCGGTGCCCGCCGGGGTTCCAAGGCGACGGCCACAAATGCGAAGGTAAATTGTCTGACGGCTTAACACTAACAGCAGGCCAGCAGGCAGAATCACTGGACTAACCGAGAGAATTGTGATCCATGTCTTCCCCTCCAGACCTGGACGAGTGCAGGGAGAAGCTGGCGTGCACCTGCCCCGACTGCCACTGCAAGAACACCTGGGGCAACTACGAGTGCAAGTGCAAGGGCAACCAGATCTACATCCGGGGCGAGGACGTCTGCATAGGTAATACACGCACAGTGATCGATGTAGACCACATCAGCTTCCATCCGCCACCTGAGTACCTGACGACGGTGACGAGCTGACGGCGAGCTTTTCTGGACCTGTCTATCACGCAGCTAACAGCATGTCGAAGCTCGGCTGGTTCATCACCATCGCCGCCGTGGCGTGCGTCGCAGGCATCGGGATCGCCGGCTACGTCTTCTACAAGTACAGGCTCAGGGTAAGTCCATCTAGAAAGGGTGCAATGTTCAGGAGTGTAGACGACTGAATCACTGAAATTCTGAAAGCGAAGCAAAAAGGTTTGCACAGATGGGGAGCTTGCTCAACTGGAAACACTCTTCCCTTTGTTGTTTGCAGTCGTATATGGACTCGGAGATCATGTCCATCATGTCGCAGTACATGCCGCTGGACAACCAGGGCAACGAGAACCAGCCTCTGCGGCAGCACGATTCAGAAGCGCTGAGGTAAGTAACCTCCACTCTGCAGCGGCGACGGACGCTACTCTGATGGCATACAAATGGTCCTGAGTTCTCATACTAAGGTGCATTTCAGGCACTAAAAAAGGCTCCCTTGAAATGTCTGAACTGTCGTGTGGCGTTTGCACGAAGAACTTGGACTGTGGCAAGGAGCAGATGCCAGGCATCAAGCTTCAGTGCTTCACACCTGGTTTCAACCAAATTCAAAAGATAGTTTGCTGGGATTTTCGACGATATTCGCTTCACTTTTGTATAGTGTAGAAAAAAGATGACGGCTTGTACCGACTGCCGAGCACAGAGTTGAGCTCTAGAGATTTAGATAGGTAGGCATTTCAGCGCTCTTGTGGATCAAGAGGCGTTTAAAGTACATGGAGCATTTAGAGAGGGATTATACAAGCTGATATACATGTACATTGTACAGTAGACAAACCGTACGGTGGATTCGACAGTGTATATTTGTGAGCGTTTCACCATATATATTCTTGATTGCACTGCCAGAACAGGGCAATCCATTTGCAGAATCTCATAGTTGTGGTTCTATGCAGAAAATAGGAAATTGGTTCGGAAGATGGAAGGTGGTGCACACCAAAACCACAAAAAAACGTATTAGACATGATTGTTTCGAACTGTGAACACTTGTAAATTGATGAACATCTACAAATTCTAATGGGTTTATTTCCCAAAACAACGTTACTTGATTAGCTTCATATGGCGGAACATAATAGTAGCGATGTATAAACTTCAAACAACCAAATTGACTGGTAGGAAAAAAAAAACCACAAGTGAATAGCCACGTCTATCAGCAATTTTATTTATCAAATGAGCATCCCAGCGAAAGAGAAAAACATTGCATGTGGATTAAAGATGGGCACATCTCGAGACAAAAAAAAAAAAAAAAGGCACCCTTCAAATCTCGTTGCTTAAACAAGATAGCTATTAGTTATTACAACAGAGTATGAGAGACTTTTCTACTTGTACTGCTCTGAAACTATGCGAGTAAACTTGTCCATGAATTGGCATTTCTTGTCAAAACCCCAGCCAGGATTGTTCTGCATCAAACAGAAGGAACATAATTAAAAAATCAATCATAATGTTATGATACCAGTAATATTATTGTGGAAGGAAGGAGAGTAGCAATCCGTAGGAAGCAAACACGAGACATCAGCACTTGAGGATGCAACATAACATCACATCACATGCATCACCAGATCAATGTATCTATCTGCAGAAAAATGCCATGATACACAAGATATGTCCCAGAACTAGGGTACAAGACCACTGCACCAAACTAACAAATATTGATGATAAAACTAGGTACAAGACCACTACACCAAACTAACAAATATCAGGGAAAATATTTGAGATGTTGTATTAAAACAAAACACATAGCAAAGGTAATTGTTTACTGTAGTTGAACTTTTAAGTTTGCTAAACCAACATGAGTCTCTAATTTATTAAAGAAACGATCGTCATAGCATAATTTCATATGATTCTCAAGTTAAACACAAATCATGTTACTCTTATCACAGCAGGAGATTCAAAAGTTGGACGGCTAAAAATGAAAATGTATCAAATCAACCACAGGTAACATGGATAATGATCACAACACAAGCTGTCACGAGAAGACAAACCTTAAGAGACAGAAGAGTTTTGTCAGTAAACCGCTTCACTGAAGAAGGGATGTTTTCTGGAAGAGTGTTTGCAACTCTTTGCAGTTCCTCTTCTTGTTGTTTTGCAGTCACAACATCAGGTCCGCTGTACATATCTATGAGCTCTTTCATATGGGGTGCTCTAGCCATTACATCTTTCACAGCTTCCTGATAGTGATACAGCAGATTATTTAGGTTCAGTTAAAAGACCCAAAAAATAATATTAGCCGCGAGCTGAACACAACCATTAATGCGTTCATTCATTAGTTGGTATATTACTTAATGATCTGACACAAAATGTAACATGATGTTGTAAGTACTTCCATCATTGGAGTAAAAGTTGATCAATGAAACGCCCTACATCTAGCGAGAATACTGAGGATGTCAAGTTGGCTCCATGCCTCTCAATGAGAATTGCCTTTGGGCACAGCCAGAGTACCAAACCCTGAGTGGATGTGTTCATGCCACTGCTAAACAGTTCAATTTTTTGACTGAATGATGGGTATTAACAAAAAAAAATTTACATACTCAGGAAAGGTGTATAGCTGCTAACTCTACCATTACATCAACTCCTACATTCTATCTCTGTACCTACAAGTTCTCAGCTCCCATTCTTAAAGAAATTGACATTTTTTGAACAAGGGTGGTGTAAACAGAACGGCGGATGCCTAGCTTGCAAACCAAAAGATCAAGGAGGGCTTGGCATTATTGTCTGGACAAATTTAATAACAAGGCCAATTTGCCATGGGTGCATTTAAGTTTGCAATGTTTCTATAAAGGACCCATTCCACCATATGCTCACACTCCAATATGTTCATTTTGGTGGACGGATATCATGTCACTATGTTATAATTTCAGAACGCTTGTGGCATGTCAAGTCCAAGATGGGGTCAACTGTTGACTGTTCTTATGTCGAAAAGATGTGTCGAAATTGTGGTTGCTCCATTTCAGATTCCCACTATCGTTTTCTTTTGAGAGGAGAAAAACATCTCAGTCACGAAATTCTCCTCAAATGATGTGGGCGATAATTTTTTCCTGCCCTTATCAACCATGGGCCCATGGCTTCAGCACAACCACACACACACTCAATGATCTAGTGTATGATCTGGAACCATTTCTCGTCGCCTTACATCTGGGACAATACAAATGATGGATTGAAGAAAGCATATTTTTTCTGCTAAAATTCTCAGCCAACCTCACTAATTTAAAGGTGGATGTGGAAATCATGTTCTCAACACAAACACATGCTTCTGGTTGTTGCTTAAGGATAGGTTGAACACGAGAAACCTTTTAAGGAGGAAGAATACGCATCTGCCTGATTACACCTGTATGCTCTGCAATAAGTTAAAGAGCAGCTGAGGAAACATTACAGCATTTATTCTTTCAATGTCCTTTCAGCTTTTTGAGATGATTTTGTCAGCAAGAAGGCAGTTTGGGTCCACAATTATTAGAGAGGTTGTGATTGTGGCTTGCTGGACAGTTTGGAAGCAAAGAAAAGCAACTATCTTTACCATTTAATGCACAGGGTTAAGCCTACTGAAGAGAGTTTTCTAGAGAGTTGATTATGTAAATTCTCTTGTTTTCTTTCTCAGGTGGGATTTTCTTTTGGGCGTTTGGCCTTGTATTTGTATATATGTTCCTTTGGACAAAATGACTTTGTTTACCAACAGTGTAAAGGCTTCAAATTTGCTAAAGCATCCCTAATTCAAGTAACAAAAAAAGAGTACATACTAGCACAAATATTTTCGAGGTTAACATGATACTGTGCAAGGTCAACCGAAGAATTTACCTCCCATTCTTCCTGGTTCTGGATGCCCTCATATGCAATTATGAAGGGCTTGATCTTCTGAAGCATGTCCTCCAATGACATTGGTGGTTTGTCATCAATGTCAGGATTACCAAAATTCACATGGTATTCAGGCTCAAACTCGATCTGCATGCACAAACCCACAGCAAGAAAACTATCAGGAACCTCAAAAGAATATCCACTCATCCAAAAAGGAAAACTCTATGAAATCTACTGCGGTTCCACACTCACCATGTTGTTTGTGTGACAAGCATTTAGGTACGCATCCTCCATTGGGTGTGGCAATGCCTTATCTGCTGCCTCCATGAACGCTTCCTCCAGAATCTTCATCTTGTCCTCGCCAAGCCGCTGCTCTAGCCTCTCGCCATCGGCCGTGTCCCCCAAGAAGATCTCATCACCCGCATCAACAGGCTGGCTATCGTCGCGCGAGCGCCCCCTGCCGCGGCCACGGCCCCGGCCCCGGCCCCGGCCCCGGGTCCCACGACCCCCGCCGCCGCGCCCACCGCCGTCGCCGCCCAGGATCTCTAATGCGCGTTTCACGGCGTCCTGCGGCGACAACTTCGGTTGCTGCACGCTGGGAGCCGTGGGCGGGCCTTCGGTCGCCTGCTTCGCCGCCTCGCGGCGACGGACGAAGCGGTTCTCCTCCGGAGGCTTATCCGCCGGCGGCTTCTGCGTCGGGGGCACGCCACGGCCGGCGCCGGAGAACGGGAGCACGCGCGGCAGAGGCGGCGCGGAGGAAGAGGAGGCGGCATCGGGCCTCGGCGGCTCCGGATCCGGGCGCCGAGGAGCGTCGTCTTCGAAGCGCTTGGTGAAGGCCGGCTGCTTGGGTGCGTCATCGAGGGGCGGCGGTGGGGGCAGTGGCGATCCGCGGCCGCGACCGACGCCAGAGAACGCGGCGAAGGACGGGATGCTGGGGGATGAGGGAACCACAGTCTCCCCGCGGCCGCGGCCTACGGATGCTGCGGCGGAGAAGGGATCCGAACCGTCATCGTCGGAAATGGGCCTCCCGGGAGCGCGCGGCTGCTCGGAGGGCGGCAGGCCGCGTCCACGCCCGCGTCCGAAGCCGCCGCCACCGCCGCCCATTCCGGAGGAGGAGGAGAAGGCAGGGGCGCAGGAGGAGGGGAAAGGAGTGTGCCTCCTGGCGGCGGCGGCGGCGGCGGCGGCGCCGATACCTCGCATCGTGACGGCGATGGGTTTAGCGCGGGGGTGCTGCTAGGGCTGGCCTCGACTTGTTCGGCGAGAGGAATGGTGAGCTGAGACCCGGTGCGCGGGTGTCCGGCCGTTGGATCGGCTAAGTGGCTCATGATCGACGGCTGCGATTTTTGTTTCGTAACTCTAGACCGGATTATAATTAAGCACAATATTAAATCTCAGAAAAGTGACCGGATTATAGAGATTAATGAATTTTCGTTCTTCATTACTATCTCTGTGCCAAAATAAATTCAATTCTAGACAGAATTGTACTATGTTTTAGAAGAGGGTGGTACAAAAATATAAAGCCACATGTTTTCTTGTTCTAATGTTTAAAAACTTGCTCCCTCAGTACCAAAATATAAAGAGTTCTAGGCCTTTACTAGACTAATTCATTATATTGCATGTATATGTGTTCAATATATGTCCATATTCATCAACATTCATATAAATGTGGATGGATAAAAAGCGGGCGAGAATCACTTACAATTTGAAACGGAGAGTGTAGATTAGTAAACATTCTATTTCTTTCTTTATTTCCACATGTTGTCGTTTCTTAGATTAAATTATCTGTTTCTTGCAATCGCAAAATAGTAAAACCATGGGATATGTTGACTTAGGTCATATTTAGAAAATCTGTATCACATCTAAACACTTCAAATTATAACTCAGACTATAGAATACATTTTTCCTAAATTATATTTTTCAAACCCAATCTAGCTAAAAGGTTATAATAGATCATGAAATGAATTTTTTGCCATTACACCAACCTTACATTAATGGGAGAAATAGTATTATGGACATCTCATACCCCGACTGCCTCTGCAAAACGTGGAAACGATTGTGGATATATATTTTGCGCATCTAAATAAACATAGTAGTAGGATGTAGATATGGATATGGAGAGGAGTTTGTGGATATGTAGAGTCAGATTTTGTGCACTCCACTAGAGATGGTCTAATACAAGGATACAACTGACTATATTTTTTATTATCCAAATTTATATTCCATAGTCTATATATATAATTTAGATGCTTATAATCCCCATCATGCATGCAAGTCTAAACAGACTTACATTCAAATAGAATTTACTATTCGAAATATGATGACAGTGTAGTAGTAGCTTCCTAGGTGCAAGAGTTGCTACTCAGGGTTTAAAATCTGGTGGCACCAACAAATCCCATCACTGTTTCCTAAAGGGTGTTGAAAGTAGACCGAAACGCCTAGGTGTCTGAATTACGGGCTCATAAAAATATGGCTCATAAATACAACTTGTCTAAATCTATACATGATTCTATCCAAATGGACACTAAGGTTTCATTAAGTTGCTACTTCTACCATGAAAAAACTTGTGACCTAAGCTTCAATCATATAATCAGCATACCAAGATATACCAAAAAAAGTAAGCAAACAATTTCAAAAAACGTGCATAATGTAAATAGAGCAGTAGAAGTGCAAACTCTCGATGATGACGACGGCTTGGCCAATTTTTACCAAGGTATCGATAGGGTGCACGAGCCTTCCCTCTGGTTGTCGTTGGAGCCCCTCACAAGGTTCCTTACTCCATGCAAGGATCAAGGGCAAAATTGCCCACACAAAAACAAGCCTCCAGTTGGTTAACTCTGTGGGTAGTCCCAGCTCTGCCCTATGTGCAAGTGGGCCTCAGGTGACCTCTCTCAGATGCCCTTGATACTGTTTCCATTATATTGATATTTGACCAAAACATAGAGCGCCCCTCCCTCTCACAAATAAGGTTGCTCCATGCACACTTTGGTAAGTATCCTCAAACTTACAACCCCAAACTTACAACAGTGGCGTGCGCAAGCATCAAAAACAAGATGTGTGTAAATCCCACTACAAACATTAGTTGCGACCAAGAGCAATGGGCTAAGAGGACTAAGCAAGCACTCATAAGCACACTAAGCTATGCCAAGATATTCACTTAAGAACTTTGTGAAGTTAGAGCTATCAACAATGTGTGTCAAAAAACATTAGAGTGATTTTTTTCATTGCTCCAACCACACTCAAATAGCCGGTGGAATGGTTTGTATAGTCCCTAATAGCTAACTAGCAATTTGATCCAAGGCTAATAGAACTGTTTGTGATTGAACAATCCGGTCCTAACATATTTACGTACATCGGACAATCAAGTTCATGTTTTATTCAAAATTAGCCATTATAATTGTCTAGCAAACTATTCGAAGATGTACATCAGACAATCTAACTGTTCATCTGATCTAGACTTTACTTCTCAGCCTTGTGTAAATTATTCCCCATCAATTATCCAATGGAGTACATCGAACAATAAGATATGATGTATATTTTTCACCCCCTACTTTAATAGCTCATTGGCTAGTTATGGCCTTGCACTGGATTTTGCCATATAGATAGCTAGTTGACTTGATGTGATTTACAAAAGGCACCATAAGATATGATGTATATCTTGACCCCTACCATAAAATCCAATGCTTGTAACCTACCACTTGGCGCACAAACAGATATTACTGAGAGTGGGGCTATAACTAATCCCTTCATCTCATTCGGTTAAGCTCTCTTGCCACAAACAATCAGTCAATCGGAGCATCATTTGGGAGAGAGTACAAACTAAGAGGTTAAAGAGAGATTTTGGTTTACTATTTTGACGACTAAGGGCACTCTTTAATGAGTGACAAGATAGTAGTGAGTGTGCATCCATCTTTCCTATTTGCTTGTGTTCTTCAAGCGAAGATCTTCGCTTATTATTCTTGGTGATGGACATCACCTAGACATTTTGGTGGTGTTGATTATTTGTGATCTTCTTATAAGGTCATTCCCAATGGTAAACTTCATTTTATAGTTGCTAAGATGGCATGTCATCAAAACTAGTTTGAAGTTGACAAATCAAACATGGTCTCCTAGTGCAGAATTTTATTTCACATTTTCATAGACTAGTCATACAATTAATTGCAATGCATCTGATTAGGTATATTTGGATGAAATGAAACCATCTAGCTCAGGTTCTCAAATAAGGCCTAGCTAGTGAAGAGTCCAACTCCAACAAGTGGATTAGGGGCAAAGGAATGTCCATATCCTTTTGAGTCCAACTCTAACAAGATCCAAGTGCTAAAGTACAGTTGGATATTGGACTTGGCCCAATCCATGATCATGTCTAGCGGCAAGCTTCTCACCGGTTTTGGAGATGATGACACCTTCTTCCTAGCCACTTGACACATGCATATCATGGGGTTTGCCTATGCACAACACACGTGTCCAAATATGTTGCCTGTTGGGTTCTAGTGTTGTTGTTTCTTGTCTTGATATATATTCTTGTAAGGCTTAATGGGTTATTATGTTATATTCTTGTTGCTTTAATATAATATATAATCCTTTTTCAAAACAAAAGTAATGAGATCAATGGTCAGCAATGTCAGTGCCCAGCCCTTTCTTCATCAGCATATTGCTTTGCCGTCACTTCCGCTAGGCTCTTTGGAGGCACACATAGACTTCCAAATCAAGCACATGCAAGTAAGCACCAAAGATTTCAATGAAGCATGGTCCAAGACAAAAGATGGATATCAAATGCTTCGATTTGGAGTGACAAGGGTGAGATTGGAGAGAAGGGGATGACAAACAAGAGAACCAAAAATACTCCTAGCCTTTGCTTCTCTTCACATGGGGTTAAGGTAATTCGAGTCCTACATGCAGCGATAAGAAAAGAACGGCTACATTGTGATATTCGTATTAGGAAAACCATGAAATAGGAGCGGTAATGCTAAGGTCACCAGTCCTTGGATTTGAATGTGCAAAACACATGTAATGTAGATACAATATGCACAAAGTGGTGTTTAAATTAGAAGGTAGGATATAGGAAGTGAGATGGAAGGATAATAATAAGTGAGGTTAGCCAAATAGGTCATCGCAGGAGTGGGCTGGAAAAAAAAAATTATGCATGACAGAGGTGTCTCTGTCTCCTACTTTGGCCAGACAAGAAATCTCTGTGGAGAAGAGTTTGTAACAAATACCATAGTATGTTCTATAAAAAAAATGCTTTGCTACAAACATGGCTTTGTTGACTATGCGTATGATAGCCACGCGTGTCGTAGACTGGACATTGGGCATAGATCCTACGATGCGTCCGGTGGCTACCCGTGTTCGTAGTCTGGATATATGGGTATAGATCTTCTGAGATCTTTTGACGCTTGCTTTCGCCCTAGAGAGCCGCGAAGAAACAAAAGTTTAAAGGAGCGTAGGGCATGATGGATCTTGGATTGTTCTCCGTTCTGGGTCTCCTCGCCCTCGAGACCGGACTCATGGACAGACACAGAGAGAGACGGGGGGGGGGGGGGGGGGGGGGGGGGGGGCGAGTGCAGCTAGGAGGAGGCGATCGAGTGCTGGTGGCAGCAGGCACCAGGCCGAGGCAGAGGCAGCGCGCCCGCGCCGAGATGGAAGCAGGCGCTGGCCCGTCCCGGCGCGCGATCGATCGAGTGCGGCAGCTGGCCGGCCGGCTGCGCGCGCCCCGGCGTCCGAGGCGGATGGCATGCATGATACGGAGCAAACGCCCCGCTTTGAACGTGGTGAGTCTCGTGCCAAATGATTAGGCGTGTCTCATGAATGGCTGGGCGCCATCATGCCGACCTCGCGCCGAGGCAATCCCGCATTCCCGCCCCGCCAGCCCGCCGCGCACGACGCATTACAAAACCCGACCCCTGCGCCCCTGCCCTCCTCGGCTCCCCCTCCTTCTCCTCTCCAGACACCTTAGCTTAGCTCCACAGCAAACAGAGCAGCAAGAGTGCCGGCCGCGTCGTCGTCGTCGGAGTTCCTCCCTCTTCGTGACGACAAGGCGCGCGCGAGCGTGATGCAGGGAGGCTACGGCTACGGCTATGGCGGCGGGTACGGCGGCTACGACGCCAGCGGGTACAGCTCCGCGGGCGGCGGCTACGACGCCGCAGCCGCAGGCGGGTACGGCTCCGCGGGCGGCTACGACGCCGCGGGAGGGTACGGCCCCGCCGCGGGCGGCTACGGGTACGGCTACGCCGGCGCCGGCGGGTACGGCTACTACCCCAACGGCTACCCGTCGGCCGCGCCGGCCTACGAGGACGCCGGCGCGGTGGCGGAGCGGAGGGCGCACGAGTTCCCGGCGCCGCTGAACGGGCTGGAGTTCCAGCCGTCGGAGACGTGCCCCAAGAACTACGTCATCTTCGACCAGACGTGCACCAAGAGCCGGGTGGTGTTCCACCCGTCGCTGGCCAGCAAGCTGGGCCCGGCGGGCTCCTCCGCCTCGTCCGGGTGCGCCGGCGCCGGGAAGGGCGGCGGCGCGTACAGGGACACCGCCGCGGCCAACAACAACGACGTCGACGGCAGCTGCTCGGTGCAGCAGCAGCGCCAGCAGCACTACCAGCACTACCAGCAGGAGGAGGAGCAGGAGGAGGAGGAGGAGGACGCGGAGGGGATCGACGCGCTGCTGAGCTCGGAGGACGGCGGCGGCGGCGACGACGACGTGGTGAGCACGGGGCGGTGCGGGCGGGGCGGCAGCTCCCCGGACTCCACGTGCTCGTCCGCGTCGGCCGGCGGCGGCGGCAGGCCCGCGCGCAAGAAGAAGAAGGAGCGGGTGAAGAAGATGATGCGGGCGCTCAAGGGCATCATCCCCGGCGGCGGCAGCCAGATGGGCGCGCCGGCCGTGCTGGACGAGGCCGTCCGGTACCTCAAGTCGCTCAAGGTGGAGGCGAAGAAGCTGGGCGTGCGCGAGCGCTCGGACGACAGCTAGCCTGCCTAGCCAGCTGATCGAGTGCCGCGCTGCTGGCATCATATCGATCGGCAGCCGCTAGGTAGCTCCAATCGATGGCGTCGGCAGGCACGAGGCGGCGGCGGCAGGGCAGGGCAGCGGCACAGCAGCAGCAGCAGCAGCCATGATCTGGCCCAACTCTTTTTGTGCACTCTACTTTTGGGCCACGGGCAGGGCTTATGATGAGAGCATGGGGCGTAGAGAGAGAGAGAGAAACCGATATGGTTGGTACCCGTAGCTAGTGGAGAGAGAGAGAGAGATGGTGAAGGAAGTGGGCAGCAGAGAACAGAACCAGAATCAAATCGAGTGCACTGGGTTGTGCTCTGCTCTGCTCGACTGAGCATCTCATGGCATGGCAGGAGATCAATCCAATCCGTGGCATGCTCCATCTATCACACATTGCTGGTCTTGTTGCTTCCATTCTTTCTGCTGCTATGCTAGCTACTAGTCTGCCTGGACGTGGGGCTTTTTTTATTGGGTCCCCTCCCCGACCCTACTGTTCTTTCTGCTGCCTGTAATGTAAGCCCCAGGACGGGACAGGAGAGGGGGTGCCTGGACTGGACACTGGATCCATCGGTGGGCGATGCCCCGCCCTGCTGCCGGACCTGTGCTTGGTTTCCTCGCTTTGATTTGCTTTTCAGTTGCTGCTGTTTTTGTCTTGTTTCATTTCGTCTATACAGTACCACTGTACATCTCTCTATGCAATGCATGTCCATCCTCCTACCACCATGGCCATGGACCATGGGTGCATGCGTGCGTGCGTGCATGGCTAGGGCGCTCATGATGGCGATGTGTGCTGCTCATGATGCCGACGATGATGGTGGCACGGCGGCACGTTGCTGCCGTCTGTCCGAGCCGAGCCTAGCCGAGAGCGCGCCCCGCCCCGCCCCGCCCGGCCGTTCGTCTCATCCACCTGTCCGGTCTCCACCCATCATCCCAGTCCACCCTTGCCGCTATGCTGGTGGTCACCGCGCGCTCGTGCTCGTGCACGTCCGCCGCTCCGTGTTGGCCACGGCGGCCGGCGCTGCCGATCGAGGAGACCTCAGAGCTCCCTTTATTTTTTTAGCCTTCCCCGCCCCGTGCGTGCCGAGTATCCCGCCGTCCCCGGCCCCCTTTCCGCGCTCCCTCTGCTGCCGCTACCTGCTAGTGCAGCCTAGTGCTCGCATCCCACACGGGAAAAGGGGCAGCGGTGCGAGCGAAAGAGGCCCGGCCTGCTTGCTGCATGCTCTCCTTTAGCAATGTCAACTTGATGCATGCTCCAGCTAAAGGTGGCGTTCCGAATGATACCCGGAGCTAACACCACTGCATCTGCATATGGAAAGGAATGGATCCCCTCTTTAGTCTTTAATCTTGACCGGAGGGGCCTTATCGATGGTTTAAACTGATGAGCTTGCTTTCAACGGAATTACTGACCAATGATTAGCTTCAGAATCTACATGTCAGCAATATACTAGTATACTGCATCACCCGGCCGTGGATATATAGCTATAGCCTTTCCCTGCATGCACGCTTTCAGTACTGTCACAATCTTTGATCGACACCGCGGCCCCCCCAAGCCTTTTCGCTTGCGCTTGACAGTTGACCATCGGGGCCATACGTGCCCCTGTTTGGATAAATGAAAACCACATAATATCCTAACATACTTCCTAATTTGAAGAGAGGGGCTTTATGGGATAATTAAACTGATTTCCTCCGGCAATCCTCCTCCATACATATATATATATAGATTGGGTTTATCTCAACAGGACTGTATTTGTATTGGTTTGGAGTGGACCTACCAAACATAGTGGCTTTATTAGGATCAGACACGGCGCGAAGCTTGGATTATTGGATCAGTTCGTCAGTGCAGCTTCCATAATATCAACTGAACTTCGGCATGCTGCAGTGCAGATGCCGTATTCGATCGGCAGCCACTACCATCTCGTGAATTATACTTATCTCTTCTTTGGCAACTGGAGCCTAGCAGTTCAAAGTTGCGGATTAGGACCTCCGGGTTCTGAAGGAAAACCGACTATAACTGTTGCTATCTCCTGTCTCCAGAGCAGAAGCCGCTCAAATGGACGACCCAGCACAAATGGACTCTGCTAGAGAGAGTGCAAGCATCGTTTTAAATCCAAGTCTGAACAGTTTATTTCATTTTGGGACTCCATGTTAATTCGTCTGAAGAGAGCACTCGTAGAGGACGCCTGGAGCAAGTGGTCACACACAGAAAGCTTTTGAGCTCCGTCCACCCACCTTTTGTGCACCCCCTTTCCTCTCATGCACACACTAGTGGATTTGCTCCTGTGGTATATAAAGGCTGATTAGCTATGACAAAATGGCATCAGCACAACCTAAGAATTTACCCAAGGACTCAACAGAAAACACTTGCCCTTGCAAAATAAAAAGCTGTTGATGTGGCAATCTCCCATCCACCTCTTTCCTTCTCCTTCCATACCAATTATTGAACATGATTAGAACATTTCTAAGAAAACTATTCAATTTCTGAATTTAACAAGTATTTATATTGATGGGCTGAAATAATTTGACATTCAGCTAAAAACAAAAAGGTATAATCTTTTAGAGTATGCTAACCAAGCAAATCCTTTGGGACGGAACCTACCCACCTAAGCAACATATTGATGTATTCTAGCAATAAAACAATGGTGTTCTTTCAACAATGGTAGTCAATATACATGCCGAAACGATCTGTCAGCTTTGTCTCTCAGAGATTCTTAAGAATAGGGTGTGTGCGTATGCTCATAGAGTCAGGTGCATGTGTAAAACTTCATTTGTTATGAAGTATAGTTTATTCATCTTTTATAATGAAATGGTGGATAAATTATATACAAATTTAAGAGGTTATTTAATTCATATTTCATAATGGTATGTTAGTATTTTATATGCAGTTAGGGTTATTTTAATTTATTTTTCATAATAGCATTGTGCTTAATTTATATGGAAATTTATGAGGTTATTTCAATTCATCTTTCATAATAGTATGGTGAGTAATTTTTTAAAAAAAATGAAGTAGATCTGATACTAGTTTTATTAGAGTTACCTTAAGGATGGCTATATGTTTCGAGAATTTTTTATTGATTTATCTTTTTTTTAGCGTGTCTAGTTAAAGGCTCCAAAAGCAGTAATAGTAAAATGGTCCTTTTTAATGACATATTGATTTGTCTAAGCTCACTAAGAAGAAGTTGGGTGGCCATTGGCTAGTAAAACACTCCATTTGTTTTATGAAGCATGGTTGATAGGACCACTTCAAGCACCAAGACGACCGATCGACTTCGCATAAACTCAGCAGTGTTTGATGCCCTACACTACAAATTAAACAAATCTATTTATTCTAGGATAAAAACTTTTAGCCACAACATACATTGTGGAACGGAGGGACTACTAAGCACCCGTCCAAGTCATATTGCACGTTCCATTCTATCGTTTTTGTGCGGCGTACATTATATTACAATCTCTGCGGCGACGATCTTCAAAAAACAAAAAGAAAAAGGAAAAAAAAAATACTAATACACTAGTGTCCATGCAGGCATTGCCCTCCGCTCCACGGAATGCTTGCTGCTAGCCCCCGCCGGGCGGAAGCGCTGGCCACGACAGGCGCCAGAAATTAAACCCAAAGTGCGCTCGATCGAGTTGGGTGGCCGTGCAGGTGCAGCATTACGTGCGTTGGCATGCACGCGCGCCCACGACGTGCCAAAAGGTTTCGTCGAGACCGATCACTAGCAGCTAGGTGCAACTGCGTGCGGTGCGAGCAGGACGAGTGATCCTGACTGATCGATCCAGGGAAAAAGGTGAGCTGAGTGACCAATGGTCAATGGGTGCTCCCGCCACTCCCTCTGTTTCGCGGCCGGTGCACGGGCACGAGACAATCCGCACGCACGCACGCGCGGCCGGGGTGCCAAACTGCCAACTGAGATCGACGTATGTTGCGCAATCGTGGCGTGTCAACTCGATCGTCTTACAAAATGCTTACAGTTGTCGGGTGGACACGCGTTGGTCAATTCCATGACACCGCGCGAAATGACCATTCCTCCGATCCTCGGCAAGATTATATTGGTTTAATAGGTTCTTATGTAGAAATTTTACAGAAAACAAATTAATTTTATAGAAAAAAAGCAAAATAATTTTTTCCACGTTCCAAACAAAACCGTAGCCAATACATAGTCATACTCGTGGGGAGTGCCGCAAGTCAGTGGAAACTAGCCAAAGGCAAAAGTCGATACCTCAACCCTAGCCATCACAACGCCGCCGCCGCCGCCGCCGCACCCCGCCAAACCCTCTCCATCCCACCTCCTACCGCTTCAACCCAGTGCTCCAATCAAATCTATAGTTAATCTCTCCCCAAATGCTCCTTTTCCATAGTTGACGATGCGCCTTGACGGATATTGGACGGAGGGGCAGGTGTCAATCGGAGCTCAAGCGGTGGTTCTCCCATCGCATCGACGGCAAGGTAAGTCAATCGAGGTACACCACGCGTCTTCCTAGTTTTCAACGGATCTAAACCCACCACTTCTAGTCCTGTTCTTAGCTAGGTATACATATGGAAGTCAAGCCATAGATTCGACCTTTCTCGCTTCCTCAGCCATTAGGAGCGCCATGGAACCGACGGCCGACCGCTGGCTACAGTGACTCTCCCCCTAGACCCTCCTAGTCGTCAAACCGACATAGCCCTCCCCTCAACCATAGACTCGATGCAAAATCTCAATCTTCAACCTGCGCCACCTGTGATCCACTTCCAAGAGGTGGAGATGCCGATGGAGCGGGAGGACACTGAGTACGGAATCCTGATGAAGATGGCGGACCCCAAGAGGACTTTCGATGACATTTCCTTTTAGGCAGTAAAGAATGACATGATGCGCGGTTGGGGTAAGCATTTCTACAAGGTACAAAAAGTCCAAAAGAATATGCTTTGGCTCAGTTCAAGGATCTTGATGCTCTCCAAACAGTTTGGGCTAGGCAACCATGGAGTATCAGGAAAGATACTCTGCTTTTTGAGAGGGCTGACCCACACAAAGCGCCTGATCAGTTCACATTTCATATGCTCTATGTCACAGTTCGCTTCTATGGCGTCCCAGACACCATGAGGTCAGAGAAACTCATCTAGAGCCATTACACAGAAATGCAGTTTTTGGCAATGATTTGTATATGTTTGCTAGAGCCAAAATAAACATCACCCAAAAAGCAGTGGATAGAGTGCTCATCTCTAGGGAAGCAGGACAACCAATCACAGTTTATGTGCACTATGAGAAAATACACAAGATCTGTACTTTCTAAGCAGGGTTTTTCCATAATAAAAGTATCTGTGCAAAACGCTTGGAGATGATTCATAGTTAGTCTGGTGGTCCTTCGATCCCCTACCAAGTCTATGGTCATGGATGACAAATGCAGAGGCCATCCCCCAGCAAGCAAAAACTGTTCAAGTCAATTCCAATCTTTCGCCTTTCCTGCTCCAGTTCCAAAGCATGTTTGGAGTCACTCAAGAAAAGGACAAAGACAAGGGGAAGATGGTACTTGGAGGCCATCCAAGTCATCCCAATCCCGCTGTTGCTAGTCAAGCCCATTCCCCACAATACCTACCTGGCAACATGTCCTTATGGGGACACAGCGCATCTGGAGTAGAGGCCCTAGGGAAATGGTCCAAATACCACTCAGGGATCATATGCTCCTCTCATCCTTCTCAGTAATTATTAACGGCCAGCCGCATTGTAATTTCTCAGCTCAAAGGAGTATAAGACAAGGCTACCTTTTATCTCCTTACTTATTTGTTTTGGGTATCAATGAATTATCTATCTCTCTACAGCAAGCAATGCAGCATGAACATATCCAAGGAATTACTCTAGGTCATAATTGCCCTGCCATTCACTCTATTTTGTTTGCAGATGACTTAATTGTTTGTGGATAGACCACCAGAGAAATTACAGATATAAACAGCCTCCTCCAATCCTTTTGTCAAGCTTTGGGCCAAACCCCAAACTGGACTAAATCCTCTATCACTTTCAGTAGGAGGGTAACAGATCAACAGAAAAACATGATTCTCGATGTTTTCCAAATCCCTCTTATGCAAAATGACACCATCCACTTAGAGCACCCCATTTTTTTTAAATTACAGGAATAGAAATACTGGTCACAACTTCTTGCTTAACAAATTCAGAGCAAAATTCACAGGGTTAAAAGTTGATTCTCTTAGTCATGCTGGAAGGCTGGTTTACATCAATTCAGTGTCCTAGCTTCAATTCCAATTTATTACATGACTTACGTAATGTTGCCAAAGATCTCCTTGAAAAAATAACAGCTATCATTATAGGAATTTTTTGTGAAAAGGCCAATAGAGTAAAGGATCATTGAAGACTATCTGCTTCAGAGCTTGGAAGGACATCTGCCAACCCAAAGCACCTAGGAGGATTAGGCATCAAGAACATCGCCACCGTGAACAAAAGCCTAGTCACCCACTCGGCATGGATGGTGGCAACTCAAAAAGACCCTTTCCTCTCCAAGGTACTCAAATCAAAATACCACCCTCACTCTTCCTTTTGGCAGGCTCCTAAAACAGGTTCAAGAGCTGTTTTTTGGTCCTCTATTCAATCAGTTAAGAACTACATTCAGGAAAATAGCCTCTACCAAATTGATGAAGGTAAAATTAACATCTGGTCTGAACCTTGGTGCCTAATTTCAGATAACATCCACTCTCATCTCAATCTAAACTCTACTATTTGATACCCAATCAGGTTGAGGATACGTGGCACCCAAATACCAACAATTGAAACATTAACCTAGTAAATCAAATCTTTGACCACCAAGCAACCCAAGCCATCACTTCTACCATGTAGTGGGCACCTTCTCTAAGGACATTCTGAATTAGAAACCCTCAAGGAAAAGAACCTGCACTACTAAAGAAGCTTATAGATTTATTTGCCCTGCTCCCTCTTCTCCAGCTAACATGCAGGGCACTCGAGGAGTAACACCTCAAGCTTTAATCTTCTGAATAGAGCTTGTAAAGATGCAAAACTTCAACCCAAACTTAAAACTTTCCTTTGGAGGCTGCTAAGGTATGCTCTAGCTAATGCTCACAGAGTGTCTAAATTCTCTCAACACAAGGATGAAAAATATGTTGCTTGCAATCAGGCAGAGGATGATCTTCATTTATCTTTTGCTTGCTCCCTTCCAAGTGCCACCTGGTTTTCGAGGTACCCCTCCATTAGAATTGATAATTTAATTCAAAATCATCATAATTTGCAGGATGCAGTTTGTTCCATCATGGCTTACTGTGACTCCTCTTTCTTACACCAAACTGTTTCCACTCTCTAGTACATATAGAAAACTAGGAATGACAAAAGGTTTAACAACAAATCCTGGAATGCCCACCAAATCCACATGCAAGTCAGAGCTGATTTACATACTTATGATTTGTTGCTTAACATCAATAGCCAAATGAACAAAGTGGACTCCACTAATTGTTTTTCTAATCTCAATGATTCCCCAACTATATTTGATACAACTGGAATTATGTTGACTGACCAAGGAAACAGCTCTAGCAGGATCAGGTCTCTTCTTCGAAGGGAAACTCTTTTTTGAACGTAATTCGAAGGGAAACTCTAGGGGCATACCTACAGGTTGAAGGTGCAAGCACTTGCATGTCAAGTGGATAGTCCAATTCAAGAAGAAGCGATGGCGCTACTCCCAGCTGTGACGCTCATTTCCAAGCTCCAAATCCCAACAGGAATTGTCTACTCCGACAACCAGAAACTCATCTGGATTGGAGAATCAGACCGACCTTGGCAAATATTACAGTCAGTGCTAAATTTCAAGACTGCACCTTCAAGATCAATAGATTACATAACAACATAGCACACAATCAGGCAAAAAAGGCGAGACAAACTGTGCCAATGTAAACAAGAATTAGCTGTTCAAACTCTGTACATGTGTCTTGCCCTATTACTGAACTATTGTTGTGCCTTGATCATTGCGATTGGGGACCAACTCTTATCCATCTTGTATCTTGTTATTAATTTAATATAGCTGGCGCCCTTTATAAAAAAGAGAAACATAGTCATACTCCTAATAAAATAATTAACGAAGATAACGAACCGATATAAATTTATCCGACAGTTAATCTATCTTAACTTCTAGTATCGGTCTTTAGCGGGGATATATCCGGTGCAATCAAGTTTACGGTGTAATCACCGTGCAATTTTACTAAAAAAAATTTTAAAAAATTCTGAAAAAAAATCATGAATGCACATCTCAGTCTACCCCATCTGTATATAAAAATTCATGGTCAAATTCATCCTCCTCTAGCAGTTACGAAAATGACTTTGTTAGCTTAAAATTATCTACTAAATATCCAATGTGCCAATGAATGCTAATGGATCGTATGAATATTATGTGATTTATTAACTGAATGTGTTTGGATCTAAACTAACTAACTTTCTTTAATTTTCACACCGTTGATTGCTTGCATCGAAACGGGATCTGGAAGTACTGAAATTGTAGGTTCTTAACGCTAGAGAATCCCTTTTCTCGTGCTCTGTAGGTAGGCACTACTCCTAGCTTAGACGATCTCAATTCAGGCCGAACCCAACGCATGCCTTGTCCCTCTCCCCATTCACTGTGTTTGCATTGTAGCGCTATTGTTCTGCACTGTAGATAGAAAGAAAGATATTTGGAATAGTGACAGGAGATGAAGGACAGTGAAAAAGGTACGATGCAGGAACGGCTGGTTTAGCCTCATGCCTCACTCCATCAATCTATGCGGATGTACTAGAACTGGATCTATCGCATAGGTCTTCTGGATTTCGTATGTACCTAGCTAGGGTGGTCCATCCAACAAACAGCAGCTGCGAGCGCTGCCCGGTTGGTTGAGTTGAGATCAACATGTTTGCAAGACAATTGCACGCGACAAGCACAAACAACACACACATCGTCCGTGCTCGTGCTCCTACTCAATCGACAATCCATCGGGAATATCCGCGCGCACGACCGCACTCCAAGGCACGCGTCCGTCCGTCCGTCCGTCCGGCCAGACAATGCGCCGTGCTGCGCTGCGCCGAATGATTTCGCCCGTGCAGCGCAGGCGCACGCAGCAGCGAACGCCGCCGCCGCCGCGCGTCCGCAGCGTAGAATAGAATCGTAGCCAAGGCCAGGTCGGTAGCCAGGAATCAAGATGCCACCCACGCCCACCACCACACAACCACAAGGGAAGCCGAAGCTGGGAAGCGAGGGGGATCGCTAGCCTGGGCAGGCACGCAGGCAGGCAGGCACGCGTGCGCGGGTGGGCAGGGCAGGCGCGCGTGGGCGTGGCCGGCGTGGGGTTCTGCTGCCGCGCCGGCGCCGCGCGTGGCGCGGGCATCCCGCTGTGCCAGCTGAGCCAGACAGAGGGCCTAGTAGCTGGATGCTGGAGTGCTGGAGAGCGCTAGTGCGGTGCGTGCGCACGGCATCCATCACGGGCCGTCCTCCTCCACCACCACCACCCATATACTAGGCCGGCTGTGTAGCCAATGCAAGCCAAGCCACCAACATGGGATGCCAATATGGCATGGATGTTCGTCCTTTGCCGAGGCAAAGATCAAGGTGCCTGCGTGGATCGGAGAGGGCAATGCGAATATATATATATAGAAAGAGTTTTATCTATATATATATATATAACCGTCTGAAAGAACCAGTCAACTTCGGGGTTTGCCAAGCCGATGCAATCCGTAGCTAATGTACTCCTCCAAAATATTTCATAATTATCATTTATTTTCATTGTGATTTAGTTTAATATATATTATACTTTAATTATGATTTGAACTTTTTTCATATTTTCGCAAAGTTTTTTTAATAAAGATGAATTGGTGAAATTTGGTGTAAAAAAAAAATCAACATGAAGTATTCTCAAACGGAAGAAATACTACTACTTTCTTAATAAAACATTACTGTTGAAAATGGTCGCGTGGAAAAATTCAAGCCTTAAAATAAACTCGGGTCCTTTTCGCTTTTTTAGTGCTCATATTTATTTTTACAAACACCCTTTCAGCATTTATATAAATAAAATTAAAACTAAAAACACTGTATCGGCCTTGGGCTGATTCTAGCCCATGTAAATCCTGGTTTTACCTATTTCGGCCCAAGATCTAAGGCTGATTGGTAGGTTGGTTTGAACCCAAGCCCCAAGGCTGATGCAGGCCACAGGAGGGCAGAAATCAAGCCAGGCTCATTAAAAGATTTAATTTCCTTTCACATTAAAAATAGTTGCTCCTTGTGTTATTAAAAGCACTCCTCGTGCCCAAAAAGTCCAAAAAAATAGGAATGTGCTTTTAAGACACCAAGAATTTAATCATATTCATTAAGATAAACTTATTTCCTTTACTTACTTTCATTGTTTGTCTAAGTGATAAATTATAGAAAGAACTAATTCTTAAATAATTTTAAATCACTAAAAAATTAGGGTGGGCAATTCTGTGACCTAAATACCTAATGGAGTGATTTTGTTTAGTTTCATGTGTGTGAAATGTGATGTGTACTCTGGCTTGTTCAATTGTGTTTGTTTCTCATAAGACAATTCGGTCGCCAAATTCTTGTTATTTTCCAAGTAAACCTTTATAAAAAATATAAAAAAGCTTTTCTTGGCAGACTATAAAACTTTTTTTAGCCTGGAAGCAAACACGCCTATACGCGGACTGAAATGTGAAACCCTCGGTATAGCTATACATCGTAGCTGCATCTAGCAGAACTCTTTGCCGACGAGGTTGCGGCCCAGTTTGCGGCGCGGCTTGCGGCTATGTTCTAGTTCTAGCCCAGCAGCAAGCTGCTGCTGAGTGGTTTCTCAAAAAAAAAAAAAAAAAAAAAAGCAAGCTGCTGCTGAGTGCAGACCCGTCGCGCTGGCACGCTGCGCCGACGGCGACGAGCATCGCTCCACCATGCCAACGTGCCCTGGCGACGACTGCGAAACTATACATTCCATTATTATTCCAACCGTGGGATGCACGCCGGCCACCGTCGTGCCAAGCGCGGCAAGGGATCATCCCCACATGGACGTCGTCTCTCGTCGGTGCAGTACTGCAGTGTCGAGAACTGGAAGCCGCTTGGCCTCCACGCTGAAAGCACACCGCCAGGTGACGTGCTCCGAAGAAAAGACACACACACACACACACACATAGAGGGGGGCAGCACTGCTGCTAGAACTGCTTCTCAAATGGCAGGCCGGCCGGCTTTAGGCCTTTCCCGATTGATCTCTTCCTTGCGTCTCGGGTGAAAAAGGTGCAGCTAGGGGGGAAGGCGAAAAAACAACGCGGACAAACACTGGACTGTGTGCCATATATCTTCAACTTTGCATGCAGCTACTAGCGTCGTATGAACTGCAGCTTTTGTCTGTTTGCCCGTTCCTGCGTAGTAAACTTGTATATAAAGTATAACCGCGCGCCAAGCTAGCTGCTATAGGACTAGGAGGCCCCAACATGAATGGGGAGAATTGGCTGGCCTGATAATTTGGCACAAAGCCGTACGTCTAGTATATATAAACAGCTGAATGCTTTAGCAAAGAACCAAATTAAGAGAGATACATTGACAAACTACTCGAGTGTGTTCACACATTGACACATCAAATCTCTAAGATCTTTGGCTGCATCATCATTACATGCACATATATATATATGCATAACAGAGGGGCCAAATGGACCATGCATGCTCGCGCCTCTCGCCTAGCTGCATACTAAGAGCACGTATAGTAATGGGCTCTAAGCCTGATTAGATGGTACTTTTGTCTATGTGGAGGAGAAAGACATCTAAAAGCCAAGGGAGTGGGCTCTCATGCAAGAGCCAACTCCTATACAAGCCCCAAGACAAAACTGAAAAAAAAAATAGAGTAGAGGTTAATCTAAACACCAATATTAGAGCTCACCTCATTATATGAGTCTATTTTATGTTGTCTCTATATGACATGGCACCGACATAGGGCCCACTATGGGTCTATTATTAAACTTGCTCTAAATACTAATGGGATGGCCACGGGTGATATGAACTTTGTGGCCTGAATCATTTCTTGTAAAAGGAGAACCTATATCATGGGGGGATTTAAACCGATCAAGGGGGTTTACACTGAAACAACCAATGAATAAAGCTCAGCACAAGCCAATTAGTTAGGTCCTTTGTTGTGGAACAGGTCCCACAGTATTAGGCTTTGTTTGGCATTTGTCAAATATTTAAGTGGGCCGAGGCGTTGAGGTGACTTAAAATCCACGAGAAGTTAAAATTCCTCTCGATCCTTTATCAATTAATCCAGTTCATCCCACACACCAATCTGGCACTTCCCAAACAAGGGGACTTAAATCGGTCTTCAACTTAGCACGTGTATTTGTACTTTAGGCTAATTATTATTTAAATGGTATGCAGTGTCAGTAAGGGAAGTCCATATGGTGATTTAGTCGTTCTCAAGATCGACAACCATATATATGAGTACTATGGGAGTGTATTCATAGGGGTAGCCGGTCGGGGTGTGCATTTATTTGTTGGACTGAGTGTGCATGCGTATATATAAAAAAGAAAGACAAGAAGAAAACCTTACCGATGTGGTATGGTATTTCTTCGCGGAAGAATAAATAAAACTAGACAATACACCCGCGCGTTGCTGCGGGAATTTTATAGATTGACAAATAGTAAATGAAGTAGTAAAATTATGAAAAAAGCCATGTTAAGCCACAGATGATCTATGGAAGACATAAATAGAGATTCTTAGTGGCAAATGAGATAGTTTCTTCTAAGTCTTAGTAGATGATGACATGGCTTCACCAGAGCATAGAGAAATCGGTAGTGGAGGCACCTATTTAAAGATAAAAGATTAGGGTTTAACAGGAACATATAATATGTGCGCATCAGAAGATTTCTAATCAAATAAAAAAGATTAGAAACCTGTGAAAGCATACTAGCATATCGATTTTGCATGATTGAGGTCAGCAGGAGCAGGCAGAGGAAAATTCCCATTCATCATCGTGATATGCTGTATGCCATAAAATCAATTGTTAACTGATGTTACATATGCTCGCTCGTTAGGGTTGCAAGCGCATTTCACATGTCTTATCTCAACGAGCATCTCCATCCAGAGCTGTGCTTGAAACGCAAGCTACCATCCGTAGTGGACAGTATGATTTGTGAGCGAGCTTGATCGATATCTCGATGAGAGCTAAAAGCAAAACACAACTTTGCGCGCGATGCATTTAGTCATGTATACGCCGTCTCTCTTCCTGCGCTTTGCACGTGGACGTACTTTCGTAGCGAATCTACAATCTAGTAGCTGTCCCATGGATGCATGTACTTCGTTATATATTTGCCTTGAAATATTTTATTTTATTTTATTTATTAGCAACTGAAATATCTGACTTACTCTCTCCGTCTTAAATTATAGATCAGACATATGATACAAAGCTTAGCTCACTTTTTGATTAAAAATTATAATTATCATTTATTTTTGTTGTGATTTAGTTTAGTGTATAATATGCTTTAACTATGATTTGAGTTTTTTTTCTATATTTTCATATTTTTTAATAAGCGTGTTGGTTAAAATTGGTGTAAAAAAATCAAGTGACCTGCAATTTAGAAACGGATGGAGTACATATTTTCTATCCGATGATGACTTGCTACATGTTTGGCTTAAAATATCTGGCTTTTGATCACATATACGTATGACCACCTCCATGTGTAGTCTGAAATAATATAGTAATTACTAGGACCTTACATATATAGGCGATGCAGTGGTTGCCATGGTTGAATAAAAAGTATGCAAAAAGAATAGATAGGGTATTCTTCAGAAGAATCTTTGCTTACTTGACAAAGAACGAAGCATATATTCCCAAGGTGTGGTGAAGAAAATGCCGTGCATCTCCTCTTCGCCGCCTCTACTCTGAGCAAGCTGGCTAGCTTTATAGTGTTCTACTTCTTCCTATATCTTCTCTTATACAAATGTTTAGCTTCTTTATTTTCTTACAAAATAAGCTCAACTCTTTGAGTCAGCATATTTAATTTGATATTGATATATATCCAAGGTTCATCAATATCCTGATCTCTATCTTAGCAACTTACGATACTATGAATCTATGATCCTACAAGACCGAAACGATACCAATCCCACAGAGTATCTTAAATTTCATAGTATCCCGATCCTATGTGAAATATAACATTATCCTGATTCTACAATCCTACATAATAAATGATATAAATAGCATATATGTAAATTTTTTAATGATGAAATATTATTTAATCTTAAGGCAAAATTCGCTGCTGGACACCGCTCGATTGTGAAATTGGCTGCTGGATATCGTGTTTTTCAAAATTTGCTGATGGACATACATGCACTTTGCCAATTTGCTGGTGGACACCGCCGCGATTATTATATTTATTTCTGAGTGGGAAAGAGAGAGAAAGGCTAGGAAATGTCATTTTTGCCCTTGGCCCTACTTGTCATCTCCTTCTTCCTCTCCCTCTCACCACGTGCTTCCTCCGCTGCCTGTCCTTCGTATGCCGCGCCGCTGCCCGCCTCCTCCGCGTCGCGGCGTCGCTCCCCTACGCGGCCTCCTCCCAGGCGTCGCCCTCCTCCGCCTCTACCGCCGCCATTGCCCCTCCCGGTGCGGGGCCTCCTCCTGGCTCCTCATCCCGTGAGGCGCTGCCGCCAGCGCGGCCTCTTCCCGGGCGCAGCCCTCCTCCTCCCCGACGTGGCACGACCTCCTCCTCCCCGGCGAAGCGCCGCGGCCCTCCTCCCCGGTGCGCCGCACCGCCCGTACGGTCAGGCTCCTCCCTGGCGTCGCGCCGCCGCTCGAGCGGCCTTCTCCCCGGCGAGGCGCCACCGCCCCGCGCGGCTTGCTTTCTCCCTCGCCGCTCCTCCTCCTCCACGCCCGGCGGCGCGCCGGCTTTGACGCTCCTCCACGCCCGGCGGCGCGCCCAGCCTCGCTCCTCCTCCACGGGGAGCGGCAGTGGGGGCCCGGATGGGGGAGGGAGCTGGGCACGGCGGGCTTGCCGGTGGCGATGGGGGCGCGGACGACCGGGCGAGCGGCAGGGACAGGACAGGGGCGCGGACGGGGGAGGCAGGACGAGAAGAACACCTGACATGTGGGGTCGGGGGCAAAGAGGACATTTCCCAACCTTTCTCTCACCTGTTCAGTCCGAAAACAATATTTTAATCACGACAGTGTCTTTCAGCAAATTTACACTGTGCAGGAGTGTGCACTAGCAGCCCGTCATTTTTACTGTGTCCACCAGCAAATCAACATCGTTTTGAGTGTCCAGCAGCCAATTTTGCCTAATCTTAAATGCTTTGAAAATAATTTCAATAAGTCCACATAATTCATAAAAGTCAATTAAATTAATCAACAAATTACATGCATTGATTTTACTACATATTACAAATTTTGTATAAAATATATAAAAAATAGAATATAATATGATCCCAATACTATGATATTCAACCCTGTGTTATACGATATTGTTGAAAAAATGATCCTACATAGTATTCCGATCCTAATAACCCTGCTTACCACGCTTATGGAATAATTAAATCTTAAAATATTTATACTCATCTTAACATGTTTTTAACAAAGTATGCATGCATGAACAGACAATCATAAGCTACCATATGACAAGCCTCAATCTTTAGGATTTAACTCAAAATGATTAATGAATACGGAGCTAGCAAAATATTCCATTTCATCAAAACAGGCTATATATGGGGGAGTGAGACTACAAATTGAACTTGTTCACTTTTCATTCTTTGTAGCATGCATCAAATCTATCACAAGGCGTGTGGATCAATCATGTGCATGGCACTACACTATATCTGCATGTGAGGATGACAACTGGGTCTGGGGTACCAACAAAAGGGAAATATGACCGCTCGCTATAGGTCTCTCCAACACGAGCACTATATATATACCATCAATGGCTCCACTGTATATATGATGGATATGTATGTGGACGTGACTTTATGTTCCTTTTGATTTTGTTGGGTACGTTTTGACGTCTGTCATTGGTTAATAAGTCCCGGGAGCTCGATGTAAATGTGCATGTTTTAAACGTCATCATAATCTGGCCATACCATCATTTGGACATGATGGTGTGATGAGTTTACTCCCTTTTCCATGAGCTGTGATGATGATTCCTCGCACAGATGATTTGGTACAGAGAGCTTCGAAAGTAATCCTGAATTCTTTTATCCTTTTATAACAAAAGTACATTGTACAACACATAATCCTGAATTGCTCCTCGGAGAAATGATATCTCACTTGCTCTATAATAGGCTTCTTGCAAGAAGATGCTATATATTGGATCACATTTAGCAGTAAAAGGTAATGTTAAATTGGTGTTAAACTGCCGGGCGTGTTGGGAAGTATATTTTTCTCAAAACAATAATATTAAAATACTGTAATCTACAATTGTCTTGACAGTTGATACTAATATTGTAGTTCTATCTATTGAAAGTATGGTACTATATATATATGTTTTGTAAACTCCTAATTATTTGGAATTTTTTGAGCTCATCCTAATTATTTGGATGCAGCACACAAACTATGTACTTGAGTGAAAGTAGTAGGTAAGAAACTGACGAAAACCATAAAAAATTTTAGTTGAAGTGAAGTTTTAAATAGTAAAAAAAAATGGTACAGTATTTCCTTCGGGTTTTTTATTTGACTCACTTTAGTTAAAAGTGGACTAGTCGACGGCAAACATTCGGAGATAGTGTTATGAGCCTGGGTTTCTAATAGAGATTTTTTCTAAAAAAACAAACTCCTATTGATTTGGAATATCTTAAAATTGCATTGAAACGTAAAAAAAAAAAAAAAAAAAACTAAACAGCGTCTACGCGGGGATACTGGCGAGGCTTCGAGTAGTTGGTGGTGGTGGCTTTTCTCCGGGTAGAATAATACCCTGTTGAGGAGCTTTCTGCTATCAGACTGCACACTACACGGAGAGAGAGAGAAAGAGAAAGAAACAAAGCAACGAATTAAAGTCTAAAGGAGAGACTAGAGAGAGAGAGAGAGAGAGAGAGAGAGAGAGAGCATATCAAGGAAGAACAAGAAGAGACCAACGGCGTTACTAGCACTTCTACTGTACCCTCCTCGTTCTGCGTGCGAAGCGAACCCTATTCCATGTCCTTGAATCTCTGCACCCACTCACAGTACTCGTAGCTGATCAGATCGATCAGCGGGAAAAGAGGGAGAGGATTGTTCTCCAGGATCGAGATCTAGAGGGAGAAAGGTTTAAGAGGAGAAGAGCAGCGAGGGAGCTGAGAGGATAGAATGTTCCCCTCCTCCAAGAAGCAGCCCAGCACTGGTGGTGCGGGCTCAAATGATCGGCCTATGTGTGTGCAAGGCGACTCTGGTGGCCTCGTCCTCACCACCGACCCCAAGCCCCGCCTCCGGTGGACAGCCGAGCTCCATGACCGCTTCGTCGACGCCGTCGCCCAGCTCGGAGGCCCAGACAGTAAGTATATATATAGTAGATGCTTCTGCGTTGTGTCTTGAATTTTTGTGGGTAGTAGTTGTAGTCGTAGATCGATGCTTCGATCAGCTTCTCTGAATTTTTAGTGGGTTTTGATTGCTTTGCTTCCTTTCTTCCCCGTAGAGGCAACTCCAAAGACTATCATGAGGGTTATGGGAGTCAAAGGCCTCACCCTCTACCATCTCAAGAGTCACCTACAGGTACGTACATATATACACACCTGCTGCTAGATCCTATGCAGGGATGCAATTAGGTTCAGGTTGTTCTTTCTCTGATGTTTGATGTTCTTCTCTCTGTCAGAAATTCAGGCTAGGGAAGCAGCACAAGGAGTTTGGTGATCATACAGGTTAGTATTCTAATTCGAACTTCGGATAAGATGTACTCTACTGTATATAGACTACCTAGGCTTCTTGTCCCCCAAAAACCTGTAGTACTCCGTATAATTTTTGTGTCCTTGCCTCCTTATGTCCACCTATATATGTATGTGTGGCTTCTTTTCTCCCCATCCTTTTGCTAAAGCCGCATCATACTGCTATGATGTTCTGAAAACTGTTATGTTTCCCGCCGGATCTTCTATATATCATTAGATTCATTTACTCAAACCTAATAGTGAACGAAGATTATTTTGTGCCATGCACCGATGCACGTATCCAATGCTTTCAGTTCATATATATATAAGGTAGTAGAGATAATCCAGAATAAACAAATGTTTTTCCATACATATATAAGTAGTAACATCGTCCAATAATGAACTGCATGCATTCAGCAATGGAGATGCAACGTAACGTGGCGTCTTCTTCAGGCATGATGGGAAGAAGCATGAACGAGTGAGCTGATTTGTCCACAATAATCTACCCTTACGCTCTAATTCTCCAGCTGAATGCAATCTTCAGATCATAAGCTTCTGATATACCTCCATTTTTTGTTGTGGATCTGTTCATCATTCAGCCGCAGCGTGAACGTGAACGAGGCCCTAAGGATCCAGATGGAAGTCCAGAGAAGGCTCCATGGGGAACTGGAGGTACATGCAGATTACTGTACGCATTAGGCAGATTACTCCGTATATATATGCTTTAGGAAGTTTACTTCTGCCCTTGTATGTTATACTCGTGAACTTTGCATGCATGCATGAACACGAACGTTCATGGGAAGTTTACATACGCATGCATTGTCACCTGGTATATATGCCAAATTTCTGTGGCTCCGCATGTTCCGAAATTCTCGACGCTTTTGCAACAACAATCTTGGGAAGTTTACTTGACACAACTTTTCTATCATTCTCATATATGTGTGGTACCAAGGAACTTGGCATATATGCATGCATTTTCCTTCATAGATCTACAAACAAAAGTAAAAAGGGCCAGCTTCTTTACATGCATTGTCATGCACGCAGGTGCAGAAGCACCTCCAGATGAGGGTTGAAGCCCAGGGGAAGTACATGCAGTCCATCCTGGAGAAAGCATACCAAGTCCTTGGGTCCAGCGACTGTGCCACGTGGCCCGCGGGGTACAGATCTCTAGGGAGTCAGGGTGGTGTCCTTGACATCGGCAGTTCCACGAGCTGCTTCTCTTCCGTCCAGGACCTCCAGTGCTTCTATGGAGGCGGCGGAAGCAGCAGCCACATGGAACAGCTGATCCACCAGATGGAGAGACCAATGGATAGCTTCTTGACGTTGGGCGAGAGCTTCATAGGGTCAGCAGCAGACAAGAAGGGCCCTAGCCATTGCAGCTCAAGTGGCAAGAGTTCCATGATGTGGGCCGGCAGCGAAGAGCAGCAGCAGCAGGCAAAGGGCGGCAGCGATCAGCTCCGGATGGGGTCGTCGACAAGGATGGAGGGCGGTGGCATCGATGTCGTCATGGACCCGATCACCGGCATGTACGAGGGTGCAATGTCAGGAGACTCCATGGGCAGTAAGGGCTTTGAGGGCTCGAGCTCCAAGCTGGAGACGAAGCCGCCTGCACAACAAGCACCTGTAGGAAGTCACAGGATTCGTATATAGTCCAATGGTTTATTATTTGGACCACAACACGCAAAGAACCTGTCCTATATATACACGGATAAGAAAGATCAAAGTATTTAAATGGTGTGCCAGTTTTGTTGTTAACGATATCAAAGATCAAAGTGTAGTGCATTACTCCGGGCGGTCATTTAGTTTTTGTTTAGATACAAGATCTTATGAGGATCAATGCCTCATAAATGTGTATGTTTGTTTGAGCACCAGGATTATTATTACCTGCTATATATTTTGATGAGGATGGCTTAGGTAATAATTTGAGTTAACATCTTACTAATGGTTTGAGTTCAGGTGATATACTGTGATAGTAGTGCATTTTAATTGCATTATGTCGTTAACGTAGATTTCAAGATGTGTATTTTATTGGACTTGTGTAACCCTGAAGTTTAACATCGGTGATTATTTTGTGGGTGTTATGCATGTGATAATGTGTCAGCAGTGCTGCTTCTGCATTATGGAATGGATATTATGTAGTGATGTGCCATTTGTTTTAGTCTGTATATGTGCATAGTATTTAGACTGCAGTGCGAGTGTACTATATATTAGTACACTGCCACAATACATGGCCGAAATATATTTGTCTTGACCACCTCAGCAAATGAAGAACCGGTTTAACAACCGTGAAAGCAAGTCTATCTAAATAAATAAACCTCAAGCACTACTCATTTGGATTTTGGATTGATCGCCATTTCTGCTACTACTCCTAGCTTAGCTAGCTCAGCTCTACTGCAGTGTCTAGGGTTACTAGTTACTTCTTAGCATAGGCAGGGGCCAAGCCCAGCTAAACTAATGCAAGCACCATTAGAGGCCAAGGTCGTCGTCACACTGTTAAACAGGGTATGGCATTGATTCATTACTGGAGAACAAATCATGGGTGTCAGCTGACATCCTGACACCGACAAAGAGGCCTAGTCGATCGGCGCGCCATGTGTACCATATTGCTTTAAAAATTAAAAGCATCTCTCAAGAAAGAAAAACAAAAAGAAAAGCTCATGCTGTATCGATCTTTATCTCTAGGTGCAAGAAAAGGATCTGACAAGAATAGCAAAGTGTAAGCTGTGAGTTCGTACGTACGGTTGCACTCCAGAGTCCAGACTCCGCTAGCCGGCCTGTTTGCCGGTTGCCCCCGCGCGCTCTCGATCATGGGCGTCGTCGTCCAGCGTCCACCGCCGACGAAGGACGCTTGCAAGCACGCCCGCCGGAGGCCCGGAGCACGCGCGCGCCGGCGGCGATCTGACGCGTACCAGCAAGCGCGCGATCGCGGAGGGCATGCACCGCCGTCGCCGTCGAGCGGTTCGCCGTGGCGGCGCATGGTGCCGGCAGGCTGCAGGCAAGGCATTGCACCTGCGGCTGCGGCGCCGCAATGCTTTTTTCTTTTCTTTTCTTCTTCTTTTTTTTTTTTTTTTTTTTGAGCTTGGCGCCGCAATGCTGATATGCATACGCTCGATCCAACGGTGGATGAGTCATGAGTGAGCATCCACGTTTTGAGCCTGGTCGTCTTTTTCACTTTTGGACAGAAAAGGGCCTTGCTCCATTGGGTTCACCGTGTATGGGCCTGAAACCTGATTATTCCCTACCACGATGTAGGATAGGCACCACTCTGGCCCATACAAGAGCCCAATAATTTTGGATAAAAAACATGGCCCATAAGAGGCTACCCGACTGGGAACCGTTGACTTCTTGTTCTTTCGGAACATTTATTATTTCATTTTGATGGAATTGCAAATTGTTTTTCATATCGCGGATGATCTAGCCACAATTAATTACAAAAGTTCCTCTAGCAACAAAAAAAAAAATCACCCCAAGATCATCACCTGGAAAATGTAAGACAAATAGCATGACCTCCACTAACACTTCCACCTGTGCCGAGGCTAGCCAATCTCCACCAACCCACCTAGGTTCCGCTATGAAAAAAAATTCTAAATAATGACTAAGAAAACGGAAAAATCAATTCTATACAAACTATTCCATTAAAAATTTGAAGTTTGTGGTAAGAGAATCTCAAAGCATATAGAAGGAACCGTTGAAGAAAAACACATGATAGTTTGCAATTTTTAAAAACGATATAAAGGAAGAACCAAAATGTGCTGTCATAAAAATTTAAGATACAACACCGAAACAGAGTTTTAGCATTTAATTAAACACTAAGAAAATTGTTTTCTGTTTTAAGCAAATTCTAAATGTGTAGCATCTAGCCTATGCCACTAACATTGCCGCCAAGTGCACCTCCACTGCCTATGTGTTGCGATTTTGTTGACTACAAGCGTCAACCACATGGATACCTCGTGTCACACCACCATTTCATGTCCACTCTCTAATTGCAACTGGTCGCTTGCTGCTCAGGTGCTCCTTCGAGCCTTCGGTTACATGGCGTCTTAGGCGGTTTCCAATGAGATTCCTCAAATCCCACTCCCACTCCCTATCATTATTCCAACTACCCTCTGTATGTCTACAGTGCAACATTTATGTCAAACAGTGCAAAACAGTGTTGTGAGGAATCCTTTTTAAGAACCATTGGAGACAGCCTTAGCTAACCTCGTCTACTTCCCATAAACTATTTTGTGTGAGTATAAAGGGCCACCACTTCCCTCCTTCACTTATTTTTTTATCTCCTCATACTCTCACTCTCACTCATTAATCTTTTTCTCTCCTGTTCACCCGCTCTCGTTGCTAGGGATGGAAACATGCACATATTGTCCGTGTGCCCATGGGTTCAAAACCCGTTAGGCGATGTTCTGTACTCTATACTCCTGGGTATGGTGTGGGTATGTAGTTATACCTAATGGCTTCAGTTCATGAATTTTTAAAAAAAATTAACATGTGACTGCTTTAAACTCACTATCATGTTGCAAATGCGTATGATGTTGATTTGCGATGTTAGATTCTGAAACATACATAAACTTAGTAGTGGATTTGAAGTTTATCAATTGATAAAGTATGGTTAGGAGATATCTCAAATGGTCACGGTTTTCACTTAATCCTTGCACTAGTACCCTAGCACGGTCTTTGTTTCTAAGACAGTCTGAGATCGAGGTTGCTAAGTTCTCATTGGCATTATTAGTTGTATATCAAGTTCTATACAACTAGATTTTCTCTACAATATTAAGAATAGTAGGTTTCCTATTGAGTAAGCCATCACTTTTTCCAAAGAATAACGGTATCAAAATGGCACGAGAATGCACCTGCCAGAAGCAAAACCCAAACATAGAAAGGAAACCATGATGTTCTAGAAGAAGATCAAAGCACACCACTTGGGCGGTTCAGGTTTGGGCCCCACTGTCCCCCTGAGTTGTCGCCGCCGGCTGGACACGAACCCAACCCAGCCCAACCACCTCGGCAGCGCCACCTCCTCCCCGAGAGAGAGTCCCCTTGCTGGTCAGAACTCCGAATCGAATCCACTGCTCCCCCAGCTACCTTTACCTTCGCAGCAAGCAAAGCCGGCGGCAGCGCCGAGCTAGATCGCGGGGAAGCTCACCGGCCCCGCGGGCTCCGGCGGGGGGAGAAGCGCGCCCTCCCGCGGCGGCCGGCAACTCCAGTTAGCGCCGCCAGACCGGCGAGAGGCGGGGGGTCCCCTTGGCTTCCGGGAGCGGCGGCGGGGCCGTGGCCGCCGGCGAGATGAGCAGCAGCGGCCACGCGGCCGGCACCAGCAACGGCGGATCCGCGGATGCGGCCGCCGCCGCGGGCGCGGCCAGGAGGAACACCCGGATGCCCAAGTGTGAGATCTCGCGCCGAATCTAGCGAGTGTACTTGCCGTCTTGGCGCCTCTCTCTTTTTGTTCAGGATAAGGGAAGAGGCGGCTAGTCGTCGGCGAGGATATAGGCTGGGGCTAGTGGCTCCGTGTTAATTTGCCCGCCTTTGGGTTTGCTGATGCTGATAGCTTGTGCTCGCTTCTGCCGTTAATATAGTTTATCGTTTTAGCTGCCGTATTGTTCAATCCAGAAGAGAAGAGAAACCATCAGACTAGTTGGCACACGACGGCGTTGTTTGCTTATTTATGATGGCCAGTTCCGTTCAGTAAAACAAATAGTCAATCTAGTTACTTCTGGGCATGACAGTTTTATTTGCTTAGATATGACCAGTTCAATCCAGAAGCGAAAACGTCAACCTAAGTGGTTCATGATTGTATTATTTTTTAGTGATGCGCTGTCATATTCAGTCCAGAAGAAAACCTGTGAATCTAATCGCTACATGACGGTTTTCGCTTCTTAATCATATAGCTAGTTCAATACATCAGAAAAAAAAGGCAGGTTAGTTTGGGAATGATGGTATTGTTTACATGTGTTTGGACACTGGGTGTCAAAACAAATTTGTGAGGTCAGAATTGGTCATGGCCTCAGCCTGTTAGACAAATGTTAACCCTGCAATCTGACTTGCATTTGCGGATCGCAAACCCACTCTTACTCCAAATTCTCATGTACAGATTCCAAGTTCACACAGCAGGAGCTGCCAGCTTGTAAGCCGATTCTTACTCCAAAATGGGTAAGCTTGCTTGTTCTGGATGTTATGAAGCTATTAGTCAGGAGGTTTAGGAAAAAAAAAAATACTGTTGGAGAAGCTCACAGCTGTTTCGATGTTTCGCTTGTCTTTTGTAGGTTGTCTCGGTTTTCTTTATCGTCGGGGTCATATTTGTCCCCATCGGTGTTGTTTCGCTGCTCGCTGCAAGAGATGTATGCTGCCTTTTGTCTTGTGGCCTGTATCTTAATATAGATGTTGTGATAGTTTCTGTAGTTTTAATATTTATATATGTTGACTGATCGCAGGTTGTTGAAATCATTGACCGGTACGATGAGGCATGTGTGCCAGGCAACATGACTCAGAACAAGCTTGCTTACATCCAGAATGAGACCATATCCAAAGTGTGCAAAAGGAATCTTACGGTATGCAAGACATATTCACACTTGTCACTTGAAAAGTTGAAATACTAGGGAGAAGGAGCAAAAAGTTCAGTTAAATAGTTTTTTAATATTTATAAAGTTGGAAAAAACATGCAGCTGTAAGAATATGTCTTCTGTCATAATTTTGCTTCGCCAAAAAGTTGAATTAGTTTCTGTCCAGGTCACGAAGCATATGAAGCAGCCAATTTTTGTGTACTATGAACTCGATAATTTCTACCAGAACCATAGGAGGTACGATGTTTTTTTTTTTTTTTAATTTTGAGATTTGCAGGCAGTCATTTGAATCTTTGTCCATTGAACAGAACATCTATTCACTTTTGTGATGTTGATGTATTATCCTTTGCAATCATAAATGATGTTATTTTATAATTACAAAAACATGGTACATAACGTATTAACTGATAGCATGGATATCTTACTGCCAAAGTAGTGAAGAGAACATCATGCATTGGAGATTTACCATGCATGTCGTTTTCCTGATTCAGGTATGTAAAGAGCCGAAATGATGCCCAACTCAGAGATGCTAGTAAAGCTAACCAGACATCTGCTTGTGAACCTGAGAAGACCACGGCTAATGGGCAACCAATTGTTCCTTGTGGTCTCATTGCTTGGAGCTTGTTTAATGATACATATAATTTCACTCGCGGTAATGAGAACTTGCCAGTGGATAAGAAAGACATCTCCTGGAAGAGTGATAGGGAGCACAAATTTGGTAAAGATGTCTATCCGAGCAACTTCCAGAACGGTGCACTTAAAGGCGGAGCAACACTTGACCCAAAGATCCCGGTATGTGAACTTTTACTTGGCTCCATCACATTGTGTCAGTATGCTTGTCATAGGGAGACTATTGTTCATTCATTATACATCTGCAACGTCATAATTTCTGCCAATGTCCCATTGATTTCTTGTTCATGTGGATAAAGAAAAGTTTTCTGGTTATGGGATATTCCTGGTAGTTATTCATGTCATTTGAATTTTATGTGACAGTTGAGTGAGCAAGAGGACCTCATCGTTTGGATGCGGACTGCAGCACTTCCTACATTCAGAAAGTTGTATGGGAGGATATACTTTGACCTCAAGGAGAATGACACAATAACAGTGAGCTTGAATAACAACTACAATACATATAGCTTCGGCGGCAAGAAAAAGCTGGTCCTCTCTACTGCAACCTGGCTTGGAGGGAAAAATGATTTTCTTGGATTTGCATACCTTGTAGTTGGTGGACTCTGCATTTTCCTGGCATTCGTATTCACCTTGCTGTACTTCATAAAACCAAGGTTAGTGACTTTTCACTCACTTCTGCTGCATTCACTTGCATATTGATAACCTGTGTGCTGCCTTGATATACTTGCAAGCTTCTAGATTTGGTTGCCCTTTATACATGTGCTGTGCACTCTGATAGCCATATTGTGAACACGATGCTTGCTTTGAAGTAATCTGGGTTTAACCTATCAAGTTTGTAGAAAGCCTGTAGGTAGGCATACTGATTATATTTGGTGCAGCCCATTTTGCCTTACATCTCCTGGCGCAATTAAGACTGAGGTAGTGAGGTGACCCTGAGGCTTTGTGTTGTAAAGCACAGTTCACGTCATACTATTTTAGTTCTGTTGTTGAAACTTGAAAGTACTCCTGTAGGAGGACCTCCTTTGATTTTTGTGGACTAAAGCCTGGTAACGAGCTGTTCTGCTCACTTTGGTTTTTCACACCCTTTTTTCCCTTATCCTGGCATTGTACTTTTTGTATGCACCATGGCATGGTATGATCAAGGCTTACTATCATTATAGGACTTCTTTGTGCTTGTGCATCCAGCATTATTTTTCATTGACACCCTACCCCGAGTACTTTTGTGTTAATTCAATTTGTGGCCTTCTGCAGAAAACTGGGAGACCACAACTACTTGTCCTGGAATAGACACCCTGCAAGCCGCTGAGATGTTTTGTTACCCCTCAACGTGTGAAATGGCATGACTACTTGAAACGCAGTGTGTAGTAAATGAAATACCCGAACCAGAAATCATGGTGGGCATTATCAAGACTATGGTTCAGGCTAAAACTTAATGTACATGTTTTTACAATGGGGTCTACGTTGTTTTTTTCTTCTTTGGTTCTTTTGTTCTAGAGCTGCTTATAGCAGTGACGGTGAGACTACTATTGATCCCTTGGTACGAGTACTCAAAACGGTTCCCCCTGTAATACTACTATTTCAATTACCGTGTGTTAATCAGATAGTGCATGCTTGGACTACTGAAGATCTGACTTCTGGTAACCTTGTGGTATCAGACTCACATTCTAGGCTGGCTGTAATATCCTTAAGGGGATACTAAGTTCTGTACAAATTGATAACCGTGTGATGTCAAATGGTGCATGCTTCAGTTGATTTGTTTGTAAACTATGATTGTGTACAGATAGCTTTCGTTGTCATATTTCCCAACTATTGGAAGTACAAGGCGCACGATCAAAATGCCCTACTACAACTGTTGAAGGATGGAAAACACGAATTATAAATTTGGCAAATTCATTTCCTCTTCGTTATTTCATTATTTGGTTGATGCACACTGGTGGAGAATGGAAAGCATAACTCAAAAAACCTGTGATGCATATTCCAAATTCATTTCCGCTTTATTTATTTGACACACACATCTGGACAATGGAAAGCATTACGAAAACTTGTGATGCATATGCAGAGTCCATCTCTCCCACCTTTATTGCTCCACTCAGGCGAAGAATGGAAAACATAACCCAGGAAATCTTCTTCGCAACATGACTCATGACACTGATACGCTAATCATCCAGCAGTCCTTTTTTCAGCCACAAATGCTGCAACCAGAAGAGCAGCTCAAGCTAATTACATCAGCCAGTAGTCAAGAACCATCACTACCTCTTCCCATCAACACGAGTTTCATTTGATCTTCAGTTCATAGCTAGATAATAAAAGGAACATATTCTTATAGACTTATTGTGGGACTAAGCCCCTACTTTTAGCTTTTCAGACATTCTCTTCAGAACTTGTGCTGCTACTGTTTCCTCCTGTTCCTCGTTCTGATTCTTGGTGAGCCACTCCTGAGTGGCAACAAGGTCAGGGAGCACTGTCGCACCAGAATGCCTCCAACTCTCAGCATCAGCGGTCTTGAACCGGTCCAGGAGCAGTGCTTGCATCCCGATGCTCCTAGCTGGGGTGTAGTCCTTCCTCATGCTGTCACCTATGTGTAGAGCTTCTTCTGGCGCGATATTTCCTGCCATCTCCAGCGCTATCTTGTAAATTCTTGGGTCAGGCTTCTCAACGCCGACGATACCTGAGAACACCCCAAAGTCCCATTCTGAGCCCTAGTTGCATACCAAAACATGCATTAGTAGACTACAGAAGTCATAATACTGAAAATATATTATTACAGAAGCATGTAGCCGTGATGTGTAATCCAGTGGATTCACACCTGATTCAACCCTAAAGCTGGCAAGATTACATCTTTGTAGCGGTACTCTGCATCGCTGACAATTCCAACAGTGAGTCCCTTTTCCCGCGCCCACCTCAGGAAGGGCTGTGCATCAGGAAACGCTGAGTATGGCGCAGAGGAGCCAAAAGCCGAATAAATGCGCCTGAAGATTTTCTCAAATGTCTCCTCATCGTAATCATAGCCAGCCTGCAGTACAAGAAAGATTATACATCAACTTAATCACTAAGCCCTCTCAACATTAAGAACAATATTTGGTCTGACCTTAACGAATGAATTCTTAACACATGTCCTCCACCATTCAATGTTCGGCATTTTTGCTGCAAATCCAAAGCATGGATATTGTCTTGCCATCTCAGTGTATGCAAGCTTGAAACCCTCATGCATGCGGTTGTAGTCAGGACATGGCATCCCAGCAGACTTAGCTGCCATACAGTAGTAATCCCCGAGGTGTCCTTTGTAAGCGATCAGTGTACCAGTAACATCCACAGTGATCAAGCGAAGCTTTGAAAGGAGAGACATGCTTGATAGTGATCTGAACTTGGCGTTTATATACAAAATCTATCTGCAAAGCCATATAATGATAATTAGGACAGAAGCAAGTATTCCTGCAGAGCCAGCAAAATGGGTGTTATAAAAACAGGGCATGCTCTCAATATGTATAAAATCATTTCTACATATAGCTGAGCGCCTGGGCTCATACATCATAGGCATGAAAGGCGACAAAATCATAAGATAAATCTTTTGCACTCAGAAATTAACTTTGCAATGGGATGCTTTTCCATATAATACAAAAATGAGTGTTGCTGAAGATTGAAACATGCCAAATGGGTATGGAATGGGAAGTAGCCATGCTGGCCAATATAGTCACAACAGAAGTGAAGATGCATCTAGTGATCTAGGATGAATGTACCTACTTGCACGGAGAACTTAACCTACATGGAACGATTCCTCCCTCCATTGGCAATGACCTAGTGAAATAAATTCAGTAGTGAACGCACAGCATAAACCCCCATGATCTCAGCAATCAGGCAGGAAGAGATTAGGAATGCATATGACGTCTCTTCCAAGAAACCCCCAAACCCTCTGTTGCCCCTAATTCCAACAACATTTCTCTCTCATCGAACTAACATCTCCAGGCCAAGCCACCTGGATTAGATCCCCATTCATTTTATTCGCAGAAAAGCTAATCAATTAAGATCATCAACGTCTTCACTTATTAACCGAACAAAAGCATTCTGTGTCCCACACATCTAAGCTAATCTCGACAAAAAATTGGCAGAAACAAATCCAAAATGCTCCATTACCTTAAGCAAAGGGTCGACCGTTGCTCCTCCGGTCGCGAACAATGCCTGCAAGGAACGGAAGAAAAACGAGATCCGGTCAGGCTACCAGCAGCAATTCAACTCGCAAAATCCTATCTTTCTGTACATGAACAACAACCAACAAAAGGATACGCCAGAGATCGACTATCTCCCAGCCACGGCAGTTATCCAATCGGAGAAGGGAAAAAATAAAAATTGCTCCTTTGCTGAGATTTCGAGAAACCGGCACCACTAGAGGGGGCTCCAAAGAATCTCAGAAATCGAATCTTCGCGTTCTTTGCCTATGACCTCCAGCTTTTGAGATTTGGGAGGTGGGATTTTGCTTGTTTTTTTTTTCTGGTGGTATAAGTACTGAGAGTGTGGAGTGGAAATCTGTGGAATTGGGAAGGGAATACCGGTGGTGATGGTCCACGGTTTTGGTTCTTCGGATATCAAGAATACTACTTTAATAGGAATTTGGGGAGAAAGCAGAGAGGTACGTGTCCTGTTGTACTAGGCGCACGAAAAGGTTTGCAAGGGATAGGTTTGCCATGTCAGCGATAGACCTAAGACTATCAGCAGCCGTCTCCTCCACCGCTTCCGCCACCTGCATGCCGTAAACATACGGAGGAAAATCTGCTGCAGCCGGTTCCTCCACCAGCTATGGCAACCATGCGGAACTTTCCGCCAGGATTGGCGTAGTACGGACGATTACGGTACCTGCTCTCTCCTCGCTCTCCGAGGCAACCACCAATCCCTCGTGCGCTTGTTCGGAGGGCCGGAGTCGTAGGTGCAGGCGGTCGGGCTTGGAGAATGCGCCACCGCGCGTCGCCGTCGGGCGGCGCTTCGCACGGCCGTCGTCACCCGCCGCAGTACGCCGCCACGCGCTGCCGTCGTCGCCCGCGCCAGATACGGCAGCACCAGAAGCGTTGCCGTCGCGGCTCAGTAGATCCGGGGGTGGGAATTCCTTGCAGCGCGGCGGAGGGAGAACCGGGCGGCGGGCGACGCTGCGGTCGGAGGGAAAGGTGGGCGGAGGGAGAGCCAGAGAAGAGAGGAGTGGAGAACGCCGGCCGTCGGTGCCTGGGACGCGGCGAGGAGGCGATGGCGCCTACGGCCGTCGGAGTGGGCCGGTCGCGGACAGAACACCGTGCGGAGGCGGAGGTCAAGAGCTGCGGCGGGAGCAGAGGGAGACGGAGGTCAGGCGTCGGGGGCTACGGCGGCGGCGGAGGCGAAGTCAGAAGGAGGCAGCCGCTGCGTAGTCGGAGTCGGAGAGGTGAGATTTGGGAGGGTCCCCAAGCAGAAAGAATCTCAATTCCCATTTTTTTCCTTGCCAAGGACCGAATGGATAAATGAGAATAAAAAAGAAATTTTATTAATCTTTATAAAAAATAGGACGAAGACAGATTTTTTAAATATTTCTAAATACCAATCCAATTAATTTATATTTGTACTAATTTGCAATTTGTTTAACCACTCATAGTATTTTCTACCGCTATAGTATGATTTATTAGTCCGATGGATATTAATTTAGTATATATGTAAAAGGAGGAGGCAGTTGGAGTGGATGAATAAAATATTAGGTAGTTGGATATAGAGAAAATATATAGAGTAACAGGTGGAAAGAATCTTGCTGACCAAAAATATTCTTTTTAGAGAAGAAATTTGGAGTAATTGGAGCGTGGATAGTCTAACTCTGTTCGCTTGGCCACGCAGGCGCCGGAGCTAGGTCAGGGGGAAGGAGAGGAGAAAAGAGGCGCGCCCGTCGGATCTCCGCGCCGGCGTCGGCGCTGTTGAGCGTGAGCAGGGAGGGAGTAGCGGAGCAGAGGTGGGAAGGGGGCCGCCTGCCGACGAGCAGGAGTGTAGGTAGTGCGGCGAGCCAGAGGCGGGTCTAGGATTTTGGGGTTGGGTATTCAAAATTATCAAAGGGTGGGAAAATTTTTTTTAGGGCTGAAGCCTAGCATTTTGGAAACACTGCTAAATACACTCAATTAGTCAATTAGATTTGCTTGTTGGCTTCGCAATCTTGAGCAATCATCAATCAACACAAGAGCAGATACTCAATGACTTACCGAGATGGTCAGACAGAGGGACAGAGACCAGTGGCCAGTGGGCTACCGCTGCCGCCTGCCAACGGCCTTGCCGGTTGCCACCCGCCAGCGGCTGTGTTAAAATCCAAAAAGTGGAGGTGAAAAGCAGACGAAATCTGTCAAAATTTGGCTAAAAACATCACATCCGACACTGTAGCGCACTGTAGCACTTTTCGTTTGTTTGTGGTAAATATTGTCCTACCATGGTCTAACTAGGCTCAAAAGATTCGTCTCGCAAAGTACATCTAAACTGTACAATTATTTTTTGATTTCATCTACGTTTAGTACTCCATGCATGTGCTGGCATTTTTGATGTGATGGAAAATCTTCTTTTTACATAGTAGAATTTAGGGAAAGTTTGGATCTAAACACAGCCAGCGTCGCGCGGCCTGCGCCCCTGCTGCCTGCAGCTCTGCAGCCCTGCCCCTGGGTCCCTGGCCGTGGCGTGGCGCTGTGCACCAGGCGCGCCGGCCCTCGTGATGTGCTTGCCTGGCCGCAGGCTGTAGCCCACCGCGCCAGCTGCCGCACTAGGGCCGGAGTTAGTCGCCGCCGGAAAGGAAGAGAGGGGAGCTACCGCCACACCGCACTGGAGTAGAGAGGGGAGAGAATGAGAGGCAACAAGTCAGGGTTAGGTGCGTCGGGCATCAGCCATTTGGGGTGGCGGCGGCTCAGGATCCCGATTTCCAAATAGGAGAGAGCGCTAGGGATTGGCGAAGGATTTAGTTCATGGGCCTATTGGACCGTGACTTTGCTACTGGGCTACGTTGGGAGAGGGAGGGGAGGCCGGTTGCAAGGTTATTCCGGGCTGAATATGTCGAAAACATTGCTATTTTGAGTTTTTTTCTATTTACTGATGTATAGATAGCATATACATGTACATATACAAATTTTTTTGGCAAAAATAATGGGTATTCAAAGTTGAATACCCTTGAATTGAGCTGGGCCCGCCCCTACGGCGAGCGGAGAGGAGGAAGGTCGGGAGGGGTGGAGTAGAGGAGAGAAAAGGTGCATGGAAGGGACGGAGACAGGAAGCCGGTCCCTCTGCATACCATGTACATGTAAAAAAAATTGGAGTAAAAAACGCTATAGCTGGTTCCGCCAAAGCTTCGGAGCGGCACCGTTCCCCCAAATCTGGCGCAACGCGAGGTCTCCGCCATGCATTGTAGCGTCACGGGACCCGGGCAACCGGCGGTTCGTCGCACACGAGGAAGGAAGAAGAGAGAGGAGGTCGATGAGCGGTAGCGGGTGGTGGGCGACCGCCTCACGTGCCGCACACGTTGCTGTCGCCGCCGCCGCGCCAGACTCGCTGCTGTCGCCACCACACTGGAGGCGGATTCGTTCGTGGCAGTAGGAGAGGCGAGGATGCCCTCCTTCGCCTCCCGAACGCGTGGTCCCGCCGGCGACAAGGGAGAGGATGCTGCCGTCACTGCCCACGCCACCGCATGCATCGCCATCACCGCCGATGGTAGATCTGGAGACACAGGGAGGAGAAAGCGGCGGGGAGAGAGGAGGCGGCGCTCGGTGATGGGAGGAGGGGTGGATCGACGACCGATGCAGAGGAGGCAAGGGATGCAGCAAGGTGAGGTGGGTGGATCCAGGGCAGCGGCACGCGTATAGGGACGGAGGAGGGGCAGATCCGGGGCGGCGACTGTCGGCGATGGAGGAGGAGGGGTGGATCCGGGGTGGCGACTGCCAATGATGGAGGAGGCGACGAGGAGAGGGCAGACCAGCAGAGGAGGATGTGGAGGCGAGCGGAGGAGGAGAGGGGAAAAGGAGTGAAAGTGGCGGGGGCCACCTACAGGGAGAGTGAGATAATATTATGGGGTAAAGAAAAAAGAGAAGGTAGTTGGAGATGGATGAATAAAATATTTGGTAGTTGAATTTGGAGAAAATATATAGAGTGATAGGAGTGCAGGAAAAATTGGTTTGGAGGAAAGAATCTTGCTGACTGGGTTGGAATATTCTTTTTAGAGGAGAAATATGGAGGGATAGGAGTGTAGATGGTCTTAGGACCAATCTCGCCGCGCAACAAAAAAAAATGGGGTAGATTGGATTGAAGCCATTATAACTTGCTTCGTTTTAAACTATGCTATTACATTTTCAAATACAGGAACTAGACTGCTAGTATTCCGTCTGAGTTTGAAATAAGCTATTGCCTACGTATTGGATCCGTTTAGCGCCCACCTAATTGCCACTCTCTATCTCTCTATGACGTGTGGGCCCCACCTATCATCCCTTTCTTCCTCCTTCTGCCGCTGGCTTGCTGGTCACTCTCCTCTCCCTCTCCTCACTTGTTTCACCACCGCGTCGCTGCCGCCAGCCGCCGCCGCAGCTCCAGCGTGCGCCGCCGCTGGCCTCTGCCCCGCCTCTCATCCGCGCACCGCCAGCCGCTACCACGCCTCCCGCACTGTCGGCATTAGACGCACCATCCTTCGGCGTTGCCGGATCTCCCTCACAGCGACAAGCCCTGCGCGAAATCGGCTCGGGGTCGGGGCTTACGTCTCCTTACGTTTGCCCCCACATCTGGCCCGCCTCGTGCCACTCCCCGTGGGGTAACCCCTCGGTGACTCCCGGTTCCGGATGGGGCTCTCGTCGGGCACCGCGGGCGACGGGTCGCAGCTCTGCATGTTCGACCTCCGGATGGGGCAACAGGAGGACTAAGAGCTTGACATGATCCTCTTCTTCCACCCCGCCGACTGCCCCATCCTGCTCCTGCTCTCTGTCATCAGTCTCTGCGAGGGAATCGTCACTGTCACAAAGTCAAGGCGAGGCAGCGGCCACCGATGGCGGCGTGGTGGTAGGGGCTCACCGACGTTGGGGAGGGAGAGGAGCGAGCGAGGAAAGGGAGAGGAGATAGATCAGCAGGCTAGCGGCAGGAGGAAGAAGAAAGGGATGATGGGTGGGGCCCACACATCATACAGAGATAGAGAGAGACAATTTTGTAAATACGGAGTTACATACACTGCAAGTGGACCCAAACGGATCCAATACGTAGACAATGGTTTATCTCAAACTCAGGCGAAATACTAGTGGTCTGGTTCCTGTATTTGAAATTGTAATGGCATAGTTCAAAACGAAGTAGTTATAATGGCTTCAATCCAATTAAACTAAAAAAATGGATAGAAAGATCATTTTTAGGAAGATAACAAAATTATATCATTCAATTATGCAAATACATATCAAAAAAATACACAAAATATAAATACACTAACTGTTACAACATATTTGTAGAAAATATACCTAAAATCATGATTGGTAGAAAAGTTAGACTTAGAATTTAGCATTAGTAAAAAAAATAAAGTACATGCTACACAATTTTTGAAACCTTGGGGTGCTTGGCCTCCTTCTTAGGAATATCTATTTATTGCTATGGAATTCAAAAGTCGTGACATAACTTATTTCTCTACCCCGTTGGTTTAAAAAAATTGTTGACAAGCTATCTACTCATCAGAAGTAGTTTGTGGTTCAGAATAATTTGGACTACCTTTTAGAAATTTTTAATTTCGAAGATCATATGTTTCTCATCGAGTGGGTCATGACTCAAGAGATTCTAGGTTGTTCTTAATTCAAATATCAAAATAAACAATTAAATTCACAAAACATATGGTTCAACAAGTTTCATGATTTATCAAATGGCATTATTTCACTGGATTTAGAAAATGTTCCTGATAAGTATTTCAGTTGTTCCAATGGTAAATGTTCCATTAGTGAAGTAATCTCATTGTGTTTATCTAAGCACAGTGAAGATGATTTTATGAGATTCTTCAGGTTGGTAGCTCTTGGGTGAATCATATGTCCTAATAGTCAAAATACCGTGGATCTTAAACTTTTGAATTATTTAACGAGAGCTAACCAAATTTTACAATATGATTAGGTTTAGTATGCATTTAAGTGCATACTATCTGAAGATAGGAGATTTAGGAGTTTCCCTTCCTTCCTCTGTTGATGAAAAAGATCGATTAACGTCACACTTATATGGTTCATGTCTTCCTCTGCTTGTGGTCGGTCATGTTTTTTGGATTTTCTTTTTGTGCTAATTTCAAACAACTCATTTTATTTTTAATTTATATTTTTTTATAGATAGTGTACATGGACTTTCTTGATTTACATAATGGATTTGGAAGTAATTATGAACTATTTTATGCTCTATCAAGAAGTTATAATATAATAATAGATAACTTTAAACATGTGATGGATGTGGATCAAAACAAGTTAATTACTTCTAGTCATATGGAATTTGGTGTTCTCTTAATGAGTTTTTTATTGATACAATGATGTCAAAATTTTTAATATAATGTGTACATATCAAACTTTATGATTTATTTTTATTTTTTTCCTAATGCTATTTTGAGACATATCACTCATTCCATACAACACTCCAGTGGATGCCAATGGCCAAATTCAAAATGACGCTGTACATTCTTTGTCAATGGTGCTGAATTGAATGTGGATCAACATATCACAGGGCATGCAATGGTTGGTCCTCATGCTAAAGATCAAAATGTTGGAATTCGTATTTAAAATGTTGGAACTATTCTTCCTGATGTTGGTTACGATCATTATTCAACTGATAACCAACAATTTGTTAACACTGTGAGTACTTGCACTCTATACTTGTAAATTTTGGTAATATTTTTTTTACTGGAACTTATGTGATTTTAGTTTACCTATTGCTATTGCATGCTGTATAAATTTGTAAGATATTGTTAAAAGACATACACAATTAATACTAAAGGAAGTTTCTGCCTATGGTCCTCTGCCAAATTCCATGGCTTCTATACTTCAAACAAGATTATCTCTATTGTCCTTTGAGATTTATAGGTCAATATTGTGGAGAAAACATTCCATTCAATACCAAAATGAAATATTTATAGTGAACATTTATCCTTATAATGTTTAAAAGATGTTGCTGATACTTCATCTACCGTAAACTATGATTCTACTAGTACTGTTTATGCAGTTTCTCATGAGCGTAGAATAATTTATTATACACGTAAAAATTGGTGTTAAAAGAAATGCTACCAAAGTTTCATCATCTGTTGTGGACAATGTGGATTCTGCATCCTTTATATGCTCAAAACACTGCAATATTTGAAATTTTAGAAGCAACAAATAAGTAGACTCAACATCTTGACAAAAGCAGAATGGATTCTTCAAATATGGAAAATTTGAACAATGTGGATTTTTTCCAATTCTATAACATTGTCTTGGAAGCATTGATACAATTCATTTTTTGTTTCAAAAAATACTTCAGCATTTGAAAATTTGCTTCATGAATCAACAACTAATGAATAGTCCGTTATTGATGATGAAGATACAATTGCTGTAAATATTGATTCTTTCGATATGGACAATTTGGATAGCGGGAATTCTACTAACCCTAAAAATATTGATGAAAGTATTGATGCAGTTCATTCTTTGTCTGATAAAAGGACCGGAGCATTTGGAAATTTAATTATTTAACCAACAAATGAACATTCTTAGCCTATGACAAAGATAAATTTGAAAAAGATGAAGATACAATTGCTAGAAATATTGATTCTTTGGATATGGACAATTTGGATAGCGGGAATTCTACTAACCCTAAAAATATTGATGAAAGTATTGATGCAGTTCATTCTTTATATGATAAAAGGACTGCAGCATTTGGAAATTTAATTACTTAACCAACAAATGAACATTATCAACCTATGATAAAGATAAATTTGAAAAAAAAAACATTTTTATGGCTGGCACAAATGTTTATTCTCCCAAAGAAGATAGGAGGATGAGCTTCTATGCTCTCGTTGTAGACAAAATAGATGTGTATTATAATATTTCTATTCCATTAACTTAAGTGTTATTTGAGCCCTTTCCCCTTTTGTTGTCACTTATAGCAAAAAAGTTAATGCACTGAGAGCAGTAGAAGAAGCGAGCAGGAATGGAGCTGTAACCAACAAGAAAAATGGTAAATGCAAGTGCCATGTGTAACTAACAAGAAAAAGAGCAAGCGACAGTACCCTTGCACTTTTAAAAATCATATGTATCATATTCAATATTAGCAGCAAGCGCCAGTGCCCATGTACTTTTAAAAATCATATGTATCATATTTAATGGTAGCATCATAAGGGGCCATATCAAAGACTTGGAAAGAAATAACCAAGGTGTGTCCTTGACACCACCACGATAGATTGGTGACTTTACTATATGTTTACAGTAACTCCCCACTTGGAAGCTTAACTTTCTTTGGAGTCGTTAGAGCGCATGACAAACCAGTTTTTTTTTTTAAGAATGACAAAAACAACTTGTTCAACAAAAACAGCACGGAAGTATACAAACAGAATAGAATAGGGCCGAAGCCTTAAATGGGCTGCGCATTGATTTGGGCTGAATACGTGAAAACTAGACGGACGAAAACCGTTTGGCGACGTATTGAATCCATTCGCTGCGACGACAAGTGGATCTACGCTCACGCCTCCGTCTCGCTGCATCTCTTCAAGGGCCTGCGTGGACATTCTTCAAGGGGCTCCGTGCATGTTCAACTCCCTCTATGCACCTTCTTCAACACCTGGCTTGGCTTCTTGGTCCGCTCCACCCAGCCTCCTGCTCCTGTCTTTCGCGAACGTGCGAGCACGTATTTCATTAAGAGGAAAGCAGGAGTACAACACACAACCTTAGTTAGCCAAGGCTAACCAAAGTGTGTCAGAGAAAACCAGTACAACACACAACACACAGGACTTAATTTACATTCCAAACTTGCGACTCTACTCGGCTCACGCCTACCGTGGGCATCCCTGTCGAAGAGAGGATCGCCCATAACTTATCTATCTCTTTAAACCCTGCTATTGACCACAAGTTGGCCTCCTCGACGATCTTGCTCAACAGAACGACCGGCGTTGTGCATTGACGACGGAAGGTCCTCTCATTTCTCTCTTTCCAAATCATCCAAGCAGCTAACATCACTGAAGCATCCAAACCTTTCCTCAAGTCCTTGGACACTGCCTTCCGAAATTGAGACCACCAATCAATGAATGTGGACTGATTTACAGGAGCATGCCTCTGCAGCCCTGCCAAGCTTAGCAATCTGAACCACAATTCTTTGGAGAAGGAGCATGAGAGAAGTAAATGCTCCATTGTCTCAGATTCCTGATCGCACAAAGCGCAAGTGTCAACATCTTGCAGACCATGCCGCTTTCTTCTCTCAGCAGTCCAGCAACGCCCCTGAACCGCAAGCCTCCTGCTCCTGTCGTTCGTCCTCTCCTCTGCACCGCTAACCTACCCATCAGCTGCAGCACCAAGTTCTTCACTCTTCAGGCCCTGCGCCCACAGCGTCCTTCTCTTCAGCTGGCCCGCTCCTGCTCCTGCTCCGCAATTCCGCATCCAGATCTTCCTCGTGCTCCACCTCACGCTCTCCTCCGACCTCGCAACATTTGCAAACTTCCGTACTGGCATCAAACTGCATGAACTGAGCATGAAACCACTCTACTGCCCAAATTTAGAAGTGGAGGTCACTTCCATGAAACTACCATGCCGACTAGGGTCTTTTACTAGTATATCTCTCAAGTCAAATTGTCATACTACTCCTGATGTTAAGTGAGACTAGCAAGAGTACGATGCATATCTCTCTCACGACTTGATATGCAAACTACCTACTAGTAGCTTGGTCAGGGGAGCGTAGTCTTGCGTTAGGAGCGGCAAAGCCATGGAGCCATTCAGCCCTTCTATCGCAAACCAATCATCTACAGAAACTGGTAACGGTAGCTGAAAACTGCAACTCCGTGTCCGTGGCCCATTTTGCTTTTGCTACGACCAGTGGCCTCTGTGCTCACGGTGACTATGGTATCTCCGACGGTTACGGGGCGGTTGATCTTCATAGTGCCATGGCAGGCCGTCCCTGCTTCTTGCAGTGACATGTCGAGGGCGCCGCAAGCTTGTGCCAGCATGTGGGAAGCTCAATGGGCTTCTGTCGGCGTGAACGTTGCGGCAACTCCTCTTGGACGGTGGCTCTAAGTTCACTGATGATGATAGAATCTCCTGCAGCAATTACAATAATCAACATCTTCATCAGATCAGCACAAGGTTACACTGTCTTTCATATTTGACGCCACATGACTGGACTACTCATCTATATGCAAGATATAGCTTTAAGTTTCTAGTAGTCTGTATTCATGCTTTTGTCATTAGCATCTATTTGAACGCAGGTGTCCTGGACATAGTTAAAAACAGATTAATTGTGCTAAGAGTCTGTTTTCCAGTTTGATGGTAACCTCTCACGTGCCATGTTAGATTCGTGGTAGGAGGCCAAAATTCTGAGGTTTCGCTACTTTGGGATCCTAACCAATCACCAAGCGTAAAAAAGAAAGGCTTAGACAGGAATAACATTGATTTATCCGATCCCTTCAATTACTGTCAAGAGGAAAATCAAGTACCTTCGACACATCTCTAGAAGAATCCAATTTACCTTCTTTGCAATACACAAATTAAAATGTCATATAAATGATTCATCAAAAATAAAATAGGCACCTGCAGTATTGAAACCTGTCATTTTTTTCTCAAAAGTCAAAACGCAAGCGTGCTCCGCACCATTGCGTTAAGGTGGAGAGAAAAAAGTACAGCACACCCCACACACTCATGCCACAACTCACACTACATAAACACGATGTGCCACTTACAGAAAAAAACAACTTCTACCAACCAGACAACCTCAGAGAAGGTGGCAGTAGCCTCAAACTGCGCCAGACCTCTAGCCCCTGCAAAACCCCACAGTTGCCCTTTCTCTAAGATCTGCTAAGGACAAGATGCACACTAGGGGCGGCTCCACTAAACAACGCACTCATTACTGTGTAGCCATAATTATCAGGTGCTAAGCATGATCAAGAAATTCATACCCTTTAAGAAAAACCAGGATAGATAGCATTCACCTGAAGCCAACAATCACAGAAGATGCCGTCACCTAGCTGTGGTGAGAATTCATTACTAGGTAAGCTAAACCCAGCAACTGACTAGATAAGCTGAGTTCTTGGACTCAGGCGGTGCTGCATTACCCGGTAGCATCCTAGTTCAACTCAGCAACCAAGTAAAAGACCACAATGCATGATGAGATATGGAAAGAAGATAACCTGTACAAGTTCTTGTGCAGTTTGAACTTGTGAAGGACTGCCTTTGATAATAATTAGAACCTCTTCAAGATAATCTCCAATTTCCTCAAAATCCACAGTTGCTCCACTAACAGATTCAATAAATTCAATATTTTCTCCCTTAACACCAATTATCTCCTCAGCATATTGCAGTGCGAGCTGCATTGTATGTGTAACCTGAAAGTCAAAATTCTGTGTAAGAGCAAGGTCTGAACAAGAGTCACTGTTGCAAAGATGACTCCAACGGCTTACACTGATTAAAATGAAAATAACATGGGAAAACATGAAACTCCAAAGAAACCTAGATATAGTAGGTCAAAACTTTAACCAAGCAAGAGAAACAAGATGACAGAATATTTCAACTGTAGCTGTAGCAAGAGAAACCTTTGTTATTAATGAATCAATTGGTTGGCTGAGTTCTGGAGAGTACTGGCCACGAGAAGATGGATCACGTCCACACAAGAATCTCCTAGCTTTTGGGTTACCATGACTCCGCTGATCAGACAACAAAAGAAACATGGAAAATATCAAATGCGGATACGGCATTTGAAATTTGAATAAAATCAGCAAGCAAGCTGATAAAACATCTGGGCTGTAGCTACTAGTTATAGAGTACAATGGCATAGCATAAGACCTGTTGCATAAGGAACCAGTTACCTGGCTGATATCTGATGAGTACGGGTCACAATGAGAAGGATCATGTCCATACAGCGGTCTGTGGCCTATTGGGTTACGATGACTTCGCTGATCAGATAACAAAACATCCTGGTTGACTGCAAGAAGATAGTCATCCGTAACTTGATTTTCCTTAGAAGTATACAGTGTCTGAGCTAGTCCTTGGTACTGCGAATGATAAAAACACATCGATTGCATTAGAACAGTACAATACGCTACAATATTTAGGCATAAGAGGGCAGGCAGAATAAACCAAGATTACCTTCCTTTGAAATAGATGTAGACGAAGCGCACTGTGATGAACTAGGAATTTCCGGAGAAGTTCGAGTACTCTTTTTAGGGCATCATGAACCATGTGGGGAGCACCACGTATGTCAACAATTCTTTCATCCACCGACTCAACACTCATTACCTCATCTAGAAGAACAGATGAAGTATAGCAAACATGAGACAAAAACAATGCATCATACATGAGTTCAATCAGAAGATGAAAGGGCAAATGATTAATTATATTTAGGGAATAGAATCCTAATGGAGAGACATAGGGACACAAGCTACATTCAACATTTACACTTCACGAGTCAAGCAATGTTATCATGTCATAGGTAACAAAAATAAAACAGTAAACCAATACTAACTGGACAGCACATATCCCATCTAACAGAAAACTAATGAATGCAGCCTTTTTAACTGAAAGTTTGGATGGAGATACTTAACAACATACCTTCATCTATAATCCTTATGGCAGCACCTGTACTTCCCTGTATTGAGTTAATTGTGACTCCTTTCTTGCCAATTAAGTGGAGAGCTTGCTCACGAGGAACTAATAACCTAGCAGAACAAATTTCTGGTGCAGAAGCAGATAAAGTTCCAAAAGAATTGATCTCTTCTATCCCGTTTATGCGCTTGAAGACCTTAATTGCGGCATCCATCGCAGGTGACAACTCTGCTTCAACTTCTTCTGGTGCAAATACCAAAACCTAAAGGAATGACAAAAAAAAAAAAAAAAAAAAAAACCATAGACGGGGCGTTACTGCAACTGTTTTCCTGGGCATAAATAACAAATGTGGTGGCCTCATTTCAAATCCTGATATGTACTATATCACCTGTACATGTTATATGGGTTTAGTACCACGTTTTCTACCATTTGATGTATGGTTAAGATCTCTGTTCCTATGCTTGCGACAAAGAATGAGAATGACATAGGAATTCAACACATAGCATGACCCAAGATTTCTACCGGCAAAACATACAGCTTTGTAATGTAACTACGCTGAAACAACTCACTCTGTCAACATTGGTAAACGATAAGGTTGAAACAATAAATGGCATACGGAACTAAATTTCACAGTTAAAAACTGATGTTCAAACCACATAATGATTAATAAAAAAAGCAAGATGCAATAGCAACACGATTGATTACGTAATTACAACGTGTATGGCAAACACGTGCACAAGCAGATAAAGCTTCTACCATTGCAATTCGTTATCATTTCCTAACCAAGTAAAGGTTAACTTAACATGGCGGCACAGTAGTACAGCACCCTACAAACTATGCACCTAACCTATAAACTCCGATCCTTCGACCTATAGCCCCATCCTATGAACTCATAGTTTTATGATCCATGTGCTTTGAAAGAGCATGAGATTACCGGGCACCTAATGGTTCGGCTCTCATCGCTAATTGAAAGTGAACCCAGTACCAAAGCATATAACAGCATATTAGGTCCCACCATCTCTTGTTCATAAAATCATAATACAGAGCATGGTCATCTCCAAAATGTAGCAGGATGCATCTGCAGATCAGAGTGTCCGAAATTTTTTACTAACTTTGAAATCCGTCCAACAACAACTAGTGCTACGCAGATCGCATAGAACACACCATGCATGGTGTTTATCTCCGGAGCAATGCAGCGACCCAATTAACAATTAGCAGGCAAAGCGGCCTGATTTACGATTAGAAGGCACAACATCCCAATTCACAATTAGCCGGCACAATTCCCAGTGTGATTCTTAGAGTTAATCCCTCGTCGAAGGCCACGTCAGACCGTACGAAGGAATGCTTCACGTACGCAAGCTCAAATAAGCAACGGGATATGCCAATCGAGCACTGCTCTGCTTGCTAGTTTCACACGTCTGGCAGTGGCAGGCAGGCAAACTACGCTACGGCATCACCGTCATTCGCAGGTTCCGAGCTCGATCGAACAAAATTCTGCGAGGGAGGAAGGAACGCGAGGCGGAGGCTTACAATCCGGCTTGCAGCGCCGTGCGCGGGGTCGAAGACGTGGACGTGGGCGCGGGTCTCGTGGCGGAGGCGCTGGACGGCCTCGCCGCGGTGCCCGATGACGGCGCCGCCCTTGTCCGCGGGCACCACGAGCCGGAACACGCTCGCGCCGGGCCGCCCGGGCCACCGCGGCCTCGCCGCCTCCTCCACCACGCCCTTCTCCTCCTCCGCCTCCTCAACCATCGGGGCGCGGGGGGGAAGAGCCGGCGGCTCCGGCTTCGGCGAGGCGCGAAGAGGAGGGTTCGGCCGCTCCGGCTCCGAGTCCGAGGACGAGCCCCACGGCTCCAGCTCCTCCGGGTCCTCCTCGTCAAACTCAAAGTCGTCGATCAAGACCTCGTCCTCCGACGGCGGCGGTGGCGCCGCCTCCATTGCTGAGGGTTTTCGCGACGCGGCGGAGCGGAGCGGGAGAGCAATCACCTGTCCTGGGTTTTCTTCAGAAGGACAAGGAAATGGGTCAGGATGCCGGCGGTGAAGGCTGATCCTTCTCTCAGACCATCCCAATACCCCTCTCTCGTGTGAAACAGTGTTATATACCGTTATTTACTTTATTTATTGGAGATAGCCTCACGTTGAATCCAAGGATGCCTCGTATTGTATTTCTAAAATTAAATTCTGCACGGCACTATTCATTGCAGGGAGGAGTAGTTATGCTATCTCCAACGACACTCCTCGTCCCACTTCCTCAAGTCTCATTCCACTTTGATCTCGGCTGCAGTGCAAAACAATGCCAAACAGTATTGCTACAGTATTTTAGAAAACCATTTTAAAGTCTCTCGTTGAAGAGAGCCTAAGAATAATGATCGGATGGGGAAGGGGAACCCTTGCATTCAGCTCAAATCTCTTCCTCTTCGCACCACATCAAATGTTATACTTATTTTAATAAATAAAATTAGCACTATCTAATTGCAGTTAACTATTTAGTACTAAAATGAAAAATAGAATTATCTCATTAAAATTTATGGGACACAAAGGGGAAGAGGGTTGGACGGTTAAAGTATGAGGTGCAGCACGTAAAGCTCCTTGTATCATGTATATTTTCGCAGCCCAACAACTTTAAAAAAGACACATCAACAAGGTCCATCTCCCCCACATCACAGCCTCACTAGTCAGCCCGCCACCCAACCCTAGTCGATTCCTCGCCCTCTCTCGACTCCACAGTCACTCTTGGACCAATAGCATATTATATCTCCCTCTCCATCTCCTTGATTCTTATGTCTCTTGGTCGGCCTAACACCTCACTCGTTTTTGTTTCATGTATGCACTCGCCTGTTTATGTGTGCTTGCTTTCATCTCCAACAAATTGGTCTTATGGACCACGCTAGCAATCATAGTCTGATACGGCAATACACACTTAACCAAGGATTATGTATGTATGGAGTATCCTTCCTTCTTACAGAACAGCATGAAACCAGAAAACAACGTTTATGCTCGTGACATTTCAGGAAGACCAGCTAATAAAAGGGATTTGATATGTACTTCCATTTGGGGATAGTGCAGCAAAAATCTCTCCGATGAAATTCGTACATTCATGTGTACACGTAGTGGCAGCCATCATAACCTGCTTAGACATGACAAAATCCACAATAAGATGAGCAAGCTTATCGAGAAATAATTAGAATTCCTCAAATTTGGTCCCTCCAGAATTAAGGCAGACTTCCTGACGAAAAAAAGCTATACTTTTAATTGTTCAAATCGGACTAAGAGACCCTCCTATAGGTCAAAATGGGCCCGCAGATCTTAAGATTGACGAAGTCATCACAGACGTCTCGCTATCGACGGGAACGTCGCCTACCACTTAATGAACAAAGCCGTTAAATCCCGGAATAATTCACTTCCAGCGGGAGTCAAACCCAAGACCTCAGAAGCCGTTCGAGCTGCTGCAACCACTGGACTACAGGCCTTTTGGCAAAATAGTTGGTACTACTAGAAACAAGAAATCCTTTTTGACTGCCTCAACTATACACGGAGTTGGATTCTACCCTCACCTATAAAATTAGGCGTCGGTCCTCCCTCAACGGTTAAAACGTTCCATGTTAGCCATTCGTGGCGCCACACCAGCTGAAAAAGGGTCAAACGACTTGTTTTGGTAGTTTAGACACCAAATTAATTGACTTTATAAAAACAGATTTACTCCACATCAGTCGTCTGATATTTGTTTATCCATCAGTCAAAATAGTTTTGTGTGTGTTTTATGTCTGTTTTGTTAAATTACTATGTACATATATAAAAATTACATTTATTGTTGTACTGTAATTTTTTGTGTTGTGTTATGTAATTTTGATGTGTGACTGATGGATTGAATTTCATCCGTCACCTATGTAGTTGTGTAAAATGTGATTGAAAGATTTAATTCCTTCAGTCATTGTAGGAACCGCTCGATGGACATCGGATGGTTATAAAATGTCACTGATGGAAAGTCAAATATTAGTCACTAATGTAGAGACACACCCTTATAAAAAAGTTATTAATTATTTTTCTAGATGATCCAACTGTCGCGGGACGAAGGCTAGGGGATATGCTTTCCCTTGTGACGGGTGTGGTGCTAGTGCTACATAGCAACTACAAACAGTGTTAAAGTTGGACTCGGACTATGCAGATTATGTCCAGCGGGTTCTTCGCCAAGCACCTCAATGAATATGCCCTTCGGCTTTCATGGGCCCAAACAGTCTGCAGGCCTCGGCCCACACGAGAAAACAACCTTGGAGTCTGTAACAGTGGAACGAGCAAGTAGTACTGGAGTACTTACTAGGGTCTTTGGTGACGAGCATGGCGGCGCCAGCGAAGTCGCACGTCCCGCCGGCGACCTTGGTGCGCTGCCAGTAGCTGTTGAACGCGTAGGAGGCGTGCGCCATCAGTGTGTCCGGCAGGTAGCACGGCCCGCCGGGAGCCGCCATGCCGCAGTCCGCGCCGGACCCGCACGCGTAGTCCATCGCCGTCTGCACGATCGCGCTCGCCACCGTCGGGTTCGCCACGCACCACATCCCCGCCGGGCGCGTCTGCCCCGACGGGGGCGCCGGGAACGCCACCGGGGGCAGGAACGTCCGTGGCGGCGGCGGCGGGATGCCTCCCGGCGGCGCGATGGACGGAGGGGCGGCCGGCGGGGACGCGCCGGGTGGGCTCGCCACCGGCGGCAGCGGGGCCGGCAAGGTAGGTTTTGAAGGGGGAGGGTACACGCAGTAGGGCGGCGATGGTGGGGGAGTCGGAGCGTTGGCCGCAGGAGCTGGGCCGCCGATCACGTCCTTGTATGGTGCCAGCGACGGCGAGTTCACGATGTTGGGGTGCGAGCTTGACGACGCACCATCTGCCAACATGCATGAGAGAGAGAAAAAAGGAAATTATAAGCTACTCTAACAAGCATTCCCTCAGGAAGCTAGTATGGCAGTATATATATATGATCAAGAACAATGCAGAACAATATCTCGGTTCTGACTAAAATGCAGAAAATTTTCGCTGATCGAACAACTAACCATACATGCAAACCAATGTGATGTACTTGTGGAGTGGAGCAGACTGCAGTTACCGTATTGCATAATAAAGATGACCATCAGTGCTAGAATGGAGATGAAGTGGTTCTTGATCGTCATGGCTAGCACCTTGAGTTTCCTGAAAAACGTGGGCTCCTGATAACAAGCAGGGAGGGTACATGGGAGTGGCAGTGTTATAGTTCTGGAAAGTGATTGGGGGAACAGGCCAACAGTATGAATTGGGCAGGCAAAGGGGAGGCAACAAGAATTCCCCAGCTGCAAAGTTGCATTGGACTGATTTGTTAAGTAGTATTTGGATGCGCATCGGCTGCAAAATGTTTAGTTCTTTACCCTGACTTGGGCGCCTGCATGCAGGGCTTCGATTCCCCGGTCTTTTCTCCTGGTGTAGTTTTGGCACCTGTGCTTGCGTGGCCAAAGAGAAATTCAGGAAACAGAAAGGAGAAAAGCATAGGCAAAGAGAGTTGATCTTACATGAGTTGTACTAGTCTTTTTCAGTTGCTTTGGTTCCACTCCAGCAGAGACAACTACCCGATCACATTCCCTGGCAAGCTTACAGTACTCCGTATTATCTTTTGAATGAAGTGCATTCAATTATTTAAAGCCCACGATAGACTCTATATATTGTTGTTCATATAAAACAACGCTAGAAGTACTCATATAATGTGGGTCCTTGTATATATGTACAAATGGACTGGGCCTGCCAGACGGCTTGTGGCACGACACAGTTTTAGCGGCCCGTCATGAGCACGGTATCTAGGCTGCTTTTCCATGCCGTGCTTGGGCTAGGTGAGTCACAACGGGCTGGCAAATAAATCCTAAAATAAAGCTCCATGTGTTATTTTAGTGTTAATGTTACATACAGCTATCTTATTGTTATTAATTTGGAGCTCCAAATGAAGCGCAATATGTTAATCCTACCGATGCGAACGTACTAGAAACAACGACAAATGTTCGTAAAAATGAGAAACTACTAACGATACGGACGTACTCCTACTAGAAACAAAGACAAATGTTCATAAAAATGAGAAACAATAATGTATTAGTAAGTAGGCCATGTTTGGTTCCATTAACGGTTAATAACTAGCTGGCTAATAGCTCTTAGGTAAAATTAGTTAGTTAATTATTAACTGACAACTTATTAGCTGGATGATGCTTGATTTTAACAGTTAATAGGTATAAGATGTTTTTTATGTGCTATGCTATTAGTTGAATTAGCTAGGTTAAACCAGCTAATGAGATAATTGTTAGCGGGGTCTACCTATCTGTTAACTGATTTATTAGTTGTCTCTATTTATTTCTTAGCTACAGAGGACCAAACATGTAAGGTAGCCTCTGACATTTATATCTATATCTATATATTACATTCTTTTTTTTTTTGAAAAAGAATACCCTATCATTATTAAAGAAGATTTTTAAAATAACTCCTAATTTTCATTTATTACACATTGTATCAGTATTAGGCCGATTCCAACGGTAAAGGTAAAAGGTAAGGTACAGTACAAAAACGACACTGTAGCAACACTGCTTACAGAAAGAAGTAGTTAGAATAGTGGATAGATGGGGGTTTTACCGCACTTGCTGGCGTGGGCCTTAAAGGTGAGCAGCTTCATTAGTGGTAGAAACTAAATTTATCTGTGAACATCTACTTCATTCGGAATTTTAACATAACCCAGCTTCATCCGGAACACACGCCTTTTACTAGCTACGGATCGAAATTTGTCACGTGTCACAAGCTAATCTCCCTTGCATTGATCACCATCATCTCTACATGACAAATCATTTGAAAAGAAAGTCTACAGTGGAAGTCGTCATGGCATTGGCATTCGTACGTACGTCTGTTGACATACTAGTACGAATGGTACAGACAACTGATAAGTGAAAGAAAAGAAAACTCTAGCTAGAGAGCAGTGCTAGGGCTAGGGTCCTCTGTTTTGTCTTTGCTCACACGTACAGCTGCTCATCGATCAGGCCTGCAGTGCAGAGGCAGCAGCATTGTCTATATTCCCATCAATCTATTATTTCAATTACATTTTTCTCTGTATACAGTAGTGTTATAGTGTCAAACAGTGTTATACAATGCCATTTTACACTACCATTGGGGTTTACTGTGCACGCACTCGTACTGCTCCATCCATCTCTCTCCCGCGCGGGCCGAAGCCAAAAGGAATCATCAACCACGAGAGAATCCGCACGACAGCAAACCGATACGCACGAACAGGGATTTCCGTGGGCATTGGCAGGCTCCGATCCCAGCCAGCACAGTGCTCCACCTCTGCATGCTGCATATGCTATTCAGCCAGCAAACAGTACTAAACTCATGTGGACTCCCCATCAGAGATTCCTCCGTTCCACTGTACATTGCCAAAAATAGTCCACTGTACATATATATACTTCTATTCTTCCATGATGTCCTCAGATCATTTGTTTGCATATACTACTTTATTTTTCAGACAGCATACGGCGTGTGTATGTGTAATAACTCGGACACATGAAATACAATGATTTTGTGATTGAGAGTAGTACCTGCTACTAATTCCTTCATATATGATTTCATCAAGTTCTAAATCTTTTTTAGAAAAAAGAATAGATTCCACTCTCTGCACACAACCAGTTTTTACAAAAATCTCAACCTTAAAGCTGAATTTAAATAAAAAAAAGAAGACATAAATAATCAACATCAAAGTAAATTACTGTTCCTTTATCCATTCTTGGCAAAACCATTGAATTAACAACCGCCAATGCTTTGCTCGCCAAACAGATATCTCCCTTTTGTCCTTGCATTACAATAGTGCCCCCGAAGGTAGGCCTGTATGAAGGAATTAATTTCCTCAAAAATGATTTCATTGCGTGTGCATCAAATTGCCCATGGAAGAGAAGAACAGTTGCACCCACAAGTATCAAGTTTCTATCGTTCTTGTGATGCCCGTTAACCAATGACCAAGCAAATGAGAGATGGATTTAGACGCAGTTAACCCAGTAGCTATATAAACAATTCTTCAAAGAGATGATTTAGTACGTTGATAATCAAAAAACAGATGCTTAATTGTTTCGTTGCAATCACGTAAACAACACTTTTGACTCATGGTCAAGTTCTAAGTCTCCATCCCACACATTGGCAAGGAGCTATAAATATAAATATCATGATTTATGAAACTAAATGGCAACTTGAATTTTCTTTAGACTTAAAAAATGTAAAGTAAAAAAATCGAGTGCTTTTTATTTAGGATCGGAGACCTTCATGGCAAAACTAGCTAGAGAGATACAATAAAAACTTGCAACCTAATAAGAAATGTGTGATATGATAGTAATTGATTTTGTTCTTATTTCCAAATCTAGCATGTGAGTGATCTACATCCACCTCGTTCCTCACGTACATAAGTATAATAAATTAGAAAAAAACTGTTAATTCCTGGGATCGACCAAGTATGCATGCATGGACCCCCCAAAAACACCCATCACCCATGTTGATATCATCAGAATCCATCAAAATTAATCCACCCAGCTCAATTTCCACCCGTCACTCAAGTACTGAACATGTATTTCTTTCGTCAAGTTCACAACCACTCACAAGATTTGTTATCTACTGGAAGCAATTTTTTTCAGGCAAAATACAATTGTGTTTTGCCGGTAAAATTCTAGAGCAACTGATTTCCGAGATGTGTTTAAACTGATTTAAGCATATGGCTCATATATGAAGTACGAACGGTTCGTCTACGATAATATCTCATGAGTCATGACTCATATATCATATATGAACGGTTGGGAAATGCATTAAAGAAAAGCTCTTCGTAGTAGGCATACCTTATTAAAGATCAAAATTATGATCCTTCAGTCCTTTTTTTTTAAAGATAAAGATCCTTCACTTCTTTCAGAGAGACATTATCAGCAAGCATGTATGAACTTCGTCAGATGATCTCATGACATGACAAGAGAGAAGATAGGCACCTGATCGATCGATGGGGGAGTAGCACCAGCAAATTAAATTTTTGGCCTGCAAGTGCAAGCTAGCTACTGTCATCGGCCACATAAAGGCCATCCGCTGTGCCATTCCTCAAATCCGACTCTCTGTCACTGTTCTAACCGCTCTACAATGTAATATTTATGTCAAATAGTGCCAAACAATATTTTGAGAAATCATTTTGAGAAATCCATAGTAGATAGCCTAAACCACTCTTGCCATGGCCCATTATTTTAGGAGTAGATTGCAAATATCACATACCTACTGAGGAACACACATATGAAAAAAAATCTTTCCTGAAACACACACACCTCACTAGTAGACTTACCAACAGCTTAGCCCTTACTAATACGCTCTAGGAAATTAAACACCAAATTTCATGCTGTTCACCTCACAATGCAGAAACCAGAATGATTTCTATTATCCAGAAAATGCACAAGGTGCCAGCAATTTAAGCCACATACGCAGGAGCAGCCCCTGGCTAGCCCTGCATTCCATGCAAGGCCGCCGGTGCCGTGGCGTCCAGGAGGCCGATGGCCGGCGTCGCCAGGCGGGGCTCGTAGGCGAACACCCTGAACCCCGCGCCGCCAACGCCGATGCCGCCGGCGTACGGGTACGGGCACGGCGGAGCCCAGCGCCACTCGTCGTGGCGCGAGTCGAACACGAGCACGGGGCTCGCGGGCCCGCGGGGCGCCAGCACCACGAAGTCGCCGTGCGCGGCGCACTCGAACCCGCGCCCGCCCTCGGCCACCGCGAACTGCGCGTGCACGTCCGGTGGCATCCGCGCCACCTCGTTCCACGCCCCGCCGCCGCCGCCGCTTCCGCCTGCAGCTCCGTGCCCGCCGCGCAGCGTCCACACGCGCACGCTCCGTGGCACGCTGAGGCGGCTCTTCTCGACGGCCGCGACCAGCGCCACCCTCGCCTCGCGCTCCCTCCCGCCGCCGAGCTCCACAAGCGCCGGCGACCGCAGGAACCTCCGCATCGGCGGCTGCACCTTGCTCCAGACGTTGGCCGCCACGTCGAACACGAGCACCGCGAACGGCGACGAGCTCATGCAGTAGAACCTGCAACGACCGCAACAAGAACTTTGCATGTAATCAATCCAATCCCATGTCGATCGTGTACTCAATACCACATGAGCTTTTTACCTTCCGGAGGCGAAGGCCATGCCGGCGCGGGGGTCGAGGGAGGAGAGGCGGGGAAGGAGGGAGCTCGGAGCCCAGAAGCCGGAAGGCGGGACTGAGGCGGCATCGGCGACGAAGGTGTCGGCGGAGATGTTCTTGACCGCGAAGGGGGACACGAGGTCGTCGCCGGCCACGACGACGATGAAGGAGGTGGGCCCCGCGGCGAGCCCGACGGTGGGGGAGAGGCGCGCGCTGGGGCAGAGCGGCAGCGGCGCGAGGAGGCGCGTGATGGGGTTGGCGAGGAGCAGCGTCTTGTGGCCGGACGCGTCCGACAGGAACGCGATCAGGCCCGCCGAAGCGGCCGCCGGGGAGAACATCGCCTGCCCGGCGCCGGGGACGGGTGCGGGCAGCGGCAGCGGGAGGCGGGACCAGGAGGGCACCTGCCTGGTGGGGTCGAGCAGGAGGAGGTGCCCGGCGGAGGAGGGGGCGGCGAAGGCGAAGAAGGGGAGGTGTGGGGAGAGGAGGAGGTGGGAGTGGAGGAACGGCGACGAGTAGAGGAGGCTGTATAGGCGGCGGCAGGCGGCGCGGAGGCGGAGGAAGGACGGCGTCGGGAGGCACGCCAGCACGCGGTCCACCAGAGGCTGCGGCAGCCGGCGCCACACGCGGGGGTCCATGTCCACCGCCTCAGACGAGGACGAGGACGACGAGTAGAGGCGCGGCAACTGGTGAGGGTGGTGCATCATGCCGCTGCCCGTGCCCCGTGGCGACGCAGTTCTGCTTGGGAGCTGGGGACTCTGATGAGAACCAGCTGCAAGTCTGCAGGTGGGTGGTGAAGTAGCTGGAGTAGTGGAGGGGAGCTGAGGTAGCAAGGTGGCAAATGATATGCAGCAGGATGCTGAGGGATTTCATGTGAACCCTGCAAGGTTGCAGCTGCAGGCTGCAGCGGCTGGACGACGACGGGCATTTGATAAATGTTCAAATCGCAATATGATGATTGGGGTTCAAATCTAAGCAAACAACGTTTAGTGTGTGTCTGCAGTCTGCACACTGGATTCTAAATTCGATTGAAAAATGTTGGAACTTTTTGCGTGAACTTCTGTTAAGTACTGGCTGGGTAGGGATGCAGTGGTAGGCTTGGCTAGCATTGTCCTGTCATTCTATGCATACACGCAAGCAGTATTGAGATGTTGTCTCAGGACAGGGAGGGATGGCCGGATGGGCAAACATTAAAATTTGGCACGGGGAGGTTTGGTTTGAAACATTCATTGCTGAAATCCAGGAGCTGGTTCATTATTAGGCGTCATTTTAGGAGTATTGTCACTTTCATCGCATGTTGCTGTTCTGAACAAATCTTATCACCTGCACGAACGAATTTTGAAATATTATATTTTGTAGGACTTTTTCTCTATAAAATTGGTGTCACCATAGCATGCAAACGGACATACAAAACACCGTATACGTGTAGACAGAGTGGAATTCGAAATATATACCGCGGAACGGGCCGGTGACGTTAGCCTGAAACACTTTAAAAAAATGGATAAGGCAGCATGATTACATGAGAGACGACAACGACACAAAGAACAATCAAACTCTATTTGACATAGCATTTCGCAAAAATGGAACATATATTCGATAAGGGCCTAAACATCTCATCACTTGGCATAGTTTAGGTAAATGGATTCACATTGATTTTAAAGCTAAAAATGCCAACAAATAAACCGTATGTTTCAAGCTAGAGTTATCAAAAAGCACTTTATTTCCTCCGTTCTAAAGAACAAGACATTCTAGTACTGCCTCCTGCTCACGGTACACCCTCGCCGCGCGCCGGCGCCAGTTGCCCTTGCGGGCCGCTACTGGAGGCCACCGTGGGTGCATGCCGCTGCTAGAGGCCATCGGAGCCGCACGCCCCTTTTGGAGGCCACTGGTTACTAGCTCGGACCGCCGCTCCGCCGCTAGAGCTTTTTCTACAAGGGCGAGGCGCGGCCACCAGCAGCGGCAACCTCGTGGGGCGACATGGGGCGACGATGGACGCGTGGGCAAGGTTGGGCAGCAGCTGGAGGAGCTGAGGTTGCGGACAAGGTTCGGCGGCGGCGGCGGCGGGTGTGATGGGTCCTGCAGCAGCAAGCGAGAGGATAAACCGATGGTATTGAAGGTTGTATATGCTTCGATGGTACAGAAAGGATCGGTATATGTTTCGATGGTATTGAAGAAATTTACTCCAATATATGAGACTCTACCTTTAAACAAACATCCATATGGAGACTATATCCCATGTATTAAGAAATTAGAATATAACCATTCCATATCACGGTGTTCTCAAACCAAACGCAAGGAGCAAAGCAGCAAACGCTTCTTCCCGCAGCAAAGTGACAAACCGCTGCCACCGTCAGCAACACTACGACAGTGCCCCTGTTAGGATACCGAACTAAATTTTCAGTCACCGTCGTATTGGATGTTTGAACGTTAGTTAAAAATATTAAATATAATCTAATTATAAAATTAATAAATGAGGACTAAACGGTGAGATGAATTTATTAAATTTAATTAATCCATGATTACCAAATGTGATGCTACAGTAACTAGTCGTTAATTATGTATTAATTAGGCTTAATAAATTTGTTTCGCCGTTTAGTTCTCGTCCATCTAATTAGTTTTTAAATTAAATCATATTTAATATTTTTAACCAGCGTCCGAACATACGATATGTCACGGGCTAAAGTTTAGTTCCTAGATCTAAACACCTCCTTAATTGTAACAGTACCAGCTCTCTTTTTTATGTGTCGATGAATTTAGACACTTAGGGAGTGTTTGGATACCGTACTAAATTTGTAATCCATATCATATTGAATGTTTGGATGCTGGTTAAAAATATTAAATATAGTTTAATTATAAAACTAATTACACAGATGAAGACTAAACGGTGAGACTAATTTATTAAGCATAATTAATCTATGATTAGCAAATGTGATGCTACAATAACCAGTAGTAAATTATGCATTAATTAGGTTTAATAAATTCATCTCGCCGTTTAGTCCTTGTCCATGTAACTAGTTTTTTAATTAAACCATATTTAATATTTCTACCTAGAAGTCCGAACATTCGATGATACGATCAGCGTTTAGTGCCAAGGTACAAACACATCGTAAATATCTGCATAATAATTGTTTATTCTACATGCACGTATGGCCCGCTACCGTGGACAGCGAGACGAGCGATACTACCCGTACTTGCTTGCAGCGCAGCGCATGCGCAACCGTGTGTAGTGCCTAGCTCATGCATGCAGGAGCTAGGCTTGCTACTCGGATTGACGTGAAGGAGCCAACACACAGCAGCATCAACCTTTTTGCTGTACTGTGGACTGTGGAGTAGTGTGTGTGTGTCTGCAAAGAAAGGGGCAGGGATGGAGTTGACGCTCACAACAGCAAGCAGTAGCCAAAGGCCCAAAGCATCATGCGATTTGTCTGTTACCATTCCCACTCTCGCGTCCCTGTCGCGGCGTTGCGTCCCGTTTCCATTTTTGCACAGTGCTACGCCCTTTGAGTAAAATGGAACAGTATATAACACTGTTTGACGCTATAACGCTACTGTAGATAGAAAAATAGGTAGTTAGAATAGTGAAGAAATAGTGGATAGAGAAAAATTTTTACTCATAGATTGGGGTTGGTCTAATACCGCTTGGACACGTCCTTCCCAGTTCATCCTCAGCTCGCTGGCTGCTCGATCGGCAGCAAGCAGCTCTGGCTCTGCCGCACATCAAGACTTGACACACGCTGTTGTACTCCTGCTTGCGACGACGGTTCAGTTCCAGCTCTCGCGGTTCGATCGGTTTGAGTTGCATGACAAGCTATTTTTTTATGTTGCATGACAAGCTAGAAGGTAAAATCTACAGTTTCGTGTTTGTCAGGCGTGAGCAAGGACTAGGAGAGTACCAGACTACCAGGAATGTCAGTCTCCGTTGAGATTTTTCAATTCATCCAGTAGGCTAATGTTGATGTGAGCGGAGTGTCATGCGCACAACACAATAGAGTTTGAAATATAAATGATTATATGATAAAGACTAGCTTTAACTTTTAAATAAATCATTTATTTTTTATTAAAAGAATGAGAATGTATTTAACAGTACAAGGCTGAGTCCAATGGCATTCTCTATCACTATTCTAACTACCCATCTCTCTGTCTACATTGCAGCATTTATATCAAACAGTGCAAAACAGTGTTTTAGACTAAAGTCACCAGAGGGTAGATATGGGTGTGGAAAATACTGTTTGCGCACTGTTATATCAAACAGTGCAAAACAGTGTTTTAGAGTAATGTCACCAGAGAGTGGATATGAGTGTGGAAAACACTGTTTGCGCACTGTACACAGAGTGAAAAAATACTATTTCCACACTGTAGACAGTATGGATACACTATTTGGTGACTTTAGTCTTAGGAAACCTATAGAGAGTCCCGTTAGACTCAGCCTAAGGAATAAGGTCGACACAACGTCGTTTCCAATGGATTCCCATTATCAAGCCCGTGCTAGCTAGATTATGGAATTCTCTTCAACAGAGCACATAAACATGGGAGATTTTTGGTTTAAAAATGGATTTTGTGAAGAATGAGATTCTAGTATCTAAACGCTACCTTGATGATGATGATAATAATAATAATACCTAATTTGAAACAATTATTTGATTAGGGTTTATTAAGATATAGACTACCTTTCTTTATTAATAAGGGCATGCATCCTAATATTTTTTTTAAAAAAAATCCATTCACCCGATTATTTAGATTTCTTAACACATGGACAAAAAAACCAACAATTCTTAGATTACAGCATTCAAATTATTCAGTGTTATTATATTTGTAACATATGTGCAAATGCTTTGAAAATAACAATGTTGATTTTACAGTCATGAGACCTATAATATAAATATATAGTATGTAGTAGTCAAATAGTGTCCTGTTACATGTACATCAACTTAGTTTAATTTGTCTAAAAATTTGTTGAGCTGATCAAGACAAAGCTAAAACATTTGGTGTAACTTTTGACATGTACACGATTTGACATGCAGTGTTAGGTGCAGTCTGCATGGACCCATGTGATGCACTTTGAAAAAGTCTATAAATCCAAAACCACGCTTTCAAAGACGATGGATCTACGTGATCCTAAGACAAGTTAGACTATGTTCACCAAAAGAGTCTATAACGGGTGCCCAAAACACTGTTTTGCACTATACGTGCATTGTACATACATACAGAAGAGTTTGAAATATGGGCGGTTGGATGGGCTATTTGGCGAGGATAACGGTCACCAGAAAATGCATCCGTACCGTCTGCAGTGCGCAATCATTGCTTTTCCATTCTATGTACAGTACGTAAACAATATTTTCCACGTTCATTTTCACTCCGTGGTGACCCTAGGAGAGAGCCTTTGGTGTATTATACTCTTTTTAGAATTAAACAAAAAAAAACTCTCTTTCAGAAAAGAACTCAATTTAATTTGCCAAAGCTTCCGTCGATCGTCTTTCTTCTAGGTTGTCCTCTCTAGTTAAAGATGGGACATATACCAATACCAATCGATTTACCATCAGATGTGCATCATGGCCACCACCGCATTCATCACTAGTTTAGACGTACAAGCATCCGCCAGTTCGCATGTCGTCGTAGCTACTCCGTAGCAGCTAGCTGCACTTCGTTCTACTTGTACAGTACTCCGTACCTTGTCTACGATGTGCAGCGCCCTAGCTGCTTAGCTGCGACAGTACTAGCACCGCAACTTTTTTACATACAAGAAGATGAGCTTGCTGTACGTACGTATTGCCCTAGCTACAGCCTACTCTCGATCTTCTTGGCTCGTGTGTGATGAGAGAGATACACAGATGCAAGCTGACAGACCCACGTGTACTACGTACCTGTGCTTCTCCATCTCATCCGGATCCCCGTAGCGAGGTACCGCTCCCGCCACGCATGCATGATATTTGGCGGAGTAGCGACGTACGTAGTACTTGTACTATTTAATTCGCGTTTGCTCCATGCATGCAATGCAATGGAGGCACGCACAAAGCTGGAGACAAGAAGGAACGAACCCTTTATTTTTGCCACAAAAACAGGGAGAATCTTGTCAGGGCTTTTTGGTCACACAGCCCTATGATTTGGGCCTGTGATGTGTGGATTGTGCGAGTCCTGCTGGCAATCCTTCAAACCATGACTATACTTTCTCCCTGATTCCCAGCTGTGGAGCCTGGACTTCTTGGAGATGACACCAGGTTATGCGTGCATTCCCTTCCACCATGGTGAAACTGCATCTCAATTTATCGGTATAGATTTGAGAGCATGGTTGATACTTTCTAGTACTAGTAGTAGCAGATAATAAGTGTTGCTAGATTCTTAGGCCATTCTCAATAGGTGATTTTATGTTTGTATTTCTAAGATGCCACGTAAGGTAGAGGAGATTGAAATTATAGTTGAGACAACGACTGAGAATGCATAGTTTCATTTGGTGCAGTTTCATAGGCAATATGCAAGACACAACATATCTAGATAACAATGTAGACGGAGTTTCGTCCTACCACATCATCTGAATTGACATGGCACATCATTTAATGAGAATGAAACCCCCACTACAAATAGCCTTACTATCTCATTATAGCCTTACTTACTATCTCATTATAGCCTTACTATCTCATTCCCATAATGTAATGCATTTTTCAAACAAACAACAACTCGTAGCATGTTGGGTTTTATTTGTGCCAATAGAAATAATCCCGAAATCCAATGTATATAGCTGCTATTGATAGAAAGCGTGTATTTCAAAATCCAGTGAAATCAAACATGGCCTTATTAATGACAATGTTATGATTGAGGCGAAATAAGCTCACAAATTTCTCATGGCTCCTTTAACATGTAGGAATTTCATAGAAATTGCGTAGAAATTTCATAGGAAACAATTCAAAAACACAGAAAAAAATGTGGGATTGGGAAAGTTTTCCCGCGCTCCAAAGTGGGGCTCATCATGCATGTAAGATTAACAAGATTCGAGTAGAGAATGAATCTTGCCTTGGTGTATATGGTGATAAACTCTGACTCTGTAGCCCTTTCCATAGTTTCAACTAGAGGTGTCGGAGGTAGCCTCCATGTATACCTTCCACTAGAGGAGTCAGAACGTATGATGGCTATCATTTCTTCTCAGGCCTCATGGATCTCACAAGAATCAAAATCAGAGATGAGATCGACCTATACGCTGAGTCGGTGGCGTGTGGGGATTTCACCTAGCACGTATGGAGATGAGGTCTGTCTGGGGAACAACTAATGTGACGCGATGAAGAAAAGGAGGAGACGACATGTGAGAGAAGAAGGCAAGATAGAAGACGAGGCTAGGTGGACGAGGGGCGTCCTCTAGCCACCCTCTAGGAGATATGAGTCGAGGAGAGAATCTTCTCAAAGGAGGTAAGGAGCATCAAGCCCAAGCCATCACAGGATTGAGGGAATGCACACTAGCTGCCTTTTGGTTTGGAATTATGACGTGGGATGGATGCCACAAGGGCGAGGGTGAACGGTGGCCGGCAATGGTTGGAACTGGAGGTGTGCTACCAAGGGATCTAGGGCTAGGTTGTTGCGTGTGCACCACCGCCGAAGAGGATGAGGAAATAATTGGATCAAGGGACTTAGGAAATCAGCTGGAAAGCGTGGGTTGTCCAAACTAACTAATTTTTTCTGTTTTATTCCATGAGATAATTGGGATCAAGGGACATAGGAAATCAGCATGAACACGTGGATTGTCAAAACTAACTAATTTTGTTGTTTTATTCTATTATTAGTGTTTTTATTTATTTTATATACTATATTGTGATTAATTTATTGAGAAGAATACGTTATGCAATTCATTTTTTTTCATTCTTTGAAATGTCATTTTCTCAACTGGTAAATATGGACGAAAAGTCAACGTAATCGTTCTTTTTCCTTTGATGGTGAGGGGTCTCAATGTAATCATTCGGACAACGGTTCGTTCATCTCTCTCGAAAAATGCTTCGCCCTCGCCAAATCTCTGTTTTCAAGTAGTGTTATTCCATTTGTGGCCCAGTGGACTGCAGCAGCTCCGTGAACGAGAGTTACAGCCCAAAGTTCACAGGCCTGGGCGCCCTCCTTCTGCGGTCCTCGGGCACACCGCCAACCGGGCCGTAATCTGTCGCTTCTCCCAGCCCAGATTCTGGCCATGTTCAACGCGGCCCGCTCCCACTTTCGTCTGCGGCCCGGCCTGCTGACGCCCGGGTTGTGGAGTGCAGACGCCGTCGTTTACACGACACACTGACACAGTGCACGTTCTCAACGAAGAGAAGTGGTTTATTCCAGTTCAATTGCAATGTAACAACAGTTTATGTACAGTTGCAGGCTACATGCCTACCACACCACCGAAAGAATCGCCACCGTCGCCGTCGCCGTCGCCATCACGACTCCGCCACCGCGTTCTGCCGCCGGTCGACCTCCGGCTCTACTGGCACTGGGCTCCCGTCGATGAAGTTGAGCAGCGCGAGCCCCGCGGCCCACACGTCGTCCTCCAGCACCGACTCCTCCGGCGAGTGGCTGATGCCGCCGCGGCACCGCACGAACAGCATCCCGATCTGCAGCCACGTACAGGACGGGACTCCGGAGCGTCAGCTCCACCGTACAAACACATACACACGTCGCGCGTCGTCTTACCTTGGTGAGCTTGGCCATCGCCATCGCGTCGTGCCCCGCGCCGCTCATCAGCACGGGCGCCTCGCCGGCCGCCGCGCGCCGCCCCGGCATCGCCGACACGGTCGACCGCGCCGCGCGCTTCAGCTGCGAGGTCAGTTCCGGGTCACAGTGCGTCGCCGCCGCCGAGTGCTGGTGGCAGATGCCAACGACAGTGTCAGATTCAGTTCGGTTACTTAGCACAAAACCTGCGCCGGTGAACATCATGGCCCGGTAGACTAGGTTCCTCCCCTCACCTTATGCTCGACTCTGCAGTCGACCAGCCTGTCGTCGCACCTCTGGAGAACCAGCCTCGAGAAGCTCGTGACGATCGTCTCCCTCACCTGGTCGTCCATGGCGCGGATGTCCACCGTGAAGTTCACCTGTCTCAGGCAGCACGACTCCCAAGATTCAGCTGACTCATCTGAACCAGAACCACCAGTTGATCAACAACGCAGGGCCAGGACAGAGTCGTGCCTGGCAGCCTTACCTGGCCCGGTATCACGTTGCTGGCGCTAGGCCACGTCAGCAGCTCCCCGACGGTGCACACCAGCCCGGCGAGGGACTCCTCCGTGAAGCACCCGCACTCCTCGTCATAGGTCAGGAACTTGTTGGGCTCTTTGCAGAGGTGCTCCAGAGTCACAACCAGCTCTGCAGCTGCAACCATCGGATCACGGCGCAATTTCATTGGAACTGTGCCAGCGTGCCCTTGTGAACCATCTACTATTACCTAGAACAAAGCACGAAAAAAAAAAAAAAGAATTCTAAGCATTATTGTACTACCTCCGTTCAGATATGTAAGTCATTCGGACAGCACTTCGTTTTGTTAATTGAACTAGCAATTCCTATTCGAACGTCATACATATAAAAACTGAGGGAGGATCTACTTTCCTTTCCACCTGAAAGCTCTGTCTTATACTGGGACTTTGGAAGCAAGCCAGAATTAGCAACCAAAGTTGTTGCAGCTGACGACTTGAATGATTGTTTGAATGTATAACTAGGACTAGTTCTTGCATCAATGATGACAGATGGCATAACATTTATTAACTGAGATGGAGGTTGGCTACGAATACCCCATTCCCCAGGTGTTTCTCTAATTGATTGTTTATCCAATACATGTACTTGGTGACTCACATTGACGCTCAAATTCTTTGATAAGAAAGGACTCCTGAATTATTTGATTGTTTACCTGTTGACTGTTGTACTGTGTGTTCCTACCTTATGGTTTTGCAATATACTAGTTGGCAGTCTTTTTTTATTGAAAACAACATTGTCGGTCCTGATACTGATTTTTTTTTCAAAAAAAAAAAAAACTTGACCATATGAATGGGTACCATACATCGAGGTCATATTTTAGTTTCAGGTTCCTGAATAGCGTTTACTTTTACAAGAATATCAGAGAACCCTGACTCACCTTTAATCGTGTCTGTCCTGCAATTCCTTTTACAACACCAAGCGGATAATGAAGGGCTTCCAGGACAGGGCCTTGCTCAATGTGTACCTACAATTTTTAAAAAATAATTATAAGTAAAAAAATTCTGTATTACTACAACCAGGTAACTTCATGAAAGAGACATACAAATACTTCATACCTCAACATAACTCCCCACTGACTCCGGGCTGTACCTTGCTTGACTAATAGAAGTAGCGGTTGCCTCAAAAGAATTCATTTTCAGAACATCTTGTACTGTAGTACCGCTGGTGAGATTGGATGCAACATTATAGACTGTATCAGTATTCCATTTCATAAAACAGTTTGGTTGGTTTATGCGAAAAAGACAACCTCTTGTCTGATACTTGTAAAATTGATTCAGGTAGTGTACCAGCTACGGCAGCGCTTCCCAGAAAAGTTGTCTGGAATCTAACACCCTCCTCATCGCTGAACGCAATAACCTGAGTTTTAAGAAGGAAAAATGAGTGCTAGGCTCTTCAATGATGATATTTCCAGATGATGGTAATGCAAATAATAATTATGATATTTTAAAGCATTGAAGCTAGGCAGTCGAGAATAATTGACATTGTGATTCACACCAAAACACACTGGGCATGATATATAGATGATGCCAAAGCATTTGATTTGCATAACTCACGTACATGACACCTGACACCTTGTGTGTTTTGATTATCATCAGGATTGCTAGAATAACAAAACATGAGCCGTGTATAGGATCCTTTCAAAATCAACGGAGGTACGACCAACAGATTAAAGAGACATTATCTTGCCTGATTACTACTTTATAATAATACCAAAGAACCTAGTAGGCACCTTGCATCCATCCAACAGGACTCTCAAAATATTACATATAATTAGATTGAGTAAAATACGATGTCTGGTAGTGAAATAAAACAATATAAAAATTATCCTATCAAACATTTAAAAGAATAAATACACACAAGACAAAAACAAGATCAGTGCAGATAAGTGTCGTATCTACTGGACGCATGTGGCTCAGAACAACACTTGCAGAGAGTAAGAACAGTACAAGAGGCCAAGCAAACATATTACGATATGATAGATTAGTAACAGCACTATTGTACTGGAAACACTAGAGAATTCTCGAACCTCCACTGGTCTAGTTAGCCTCTGGAGTTTCCCAGTAACTTTCAAAACCTTCAGTGCTGAGATTGCACAAATGATGCCCAAAGATCCATCATACATGCCAGCATCAATGACAGTGTCCTGTTTTAGCAAAGAAAAAAAAAAGCTACCGGTTAATTACTACAACATTTGATTAACAATAAAATACTGAACACACAGAATAAAAGAAAATAGCCTCACCATATGAGATCCAATCAATAACGCCTCTTTGGTAGAATTTTCCGGCTCAAATCGACCGTGAATATTCCCCATTTGATCAACCCACCTTCTCGTCGAGCAGAGATGGGCAAGTCGTCAAATAAAGGTCAAACTGTGCGAAAACGACTGCAACTAAAATCACACTTACGTAGTGAGTCCAGCATCTTTCATCCAGCCGATGATGACAGCAGTGGCTCTGATAGAAGCAGGACTCAGAAACGTCCTTTCAAGGTAGCCTTCCCCATCAGATATCTGATTCATACAAATCAACGACGTGTCAGGAACTTGTAGATGCGCAGATGAAATGTTAGGCTTGATAACCAAAGGAGAATCTTGGACGAAAACGGCCGAAAATTTTTTGAGACCAGGAATCGCTCGCGTCAGTTGATAAAAAATTCAGGTCAAGAACGTGAAAATGGAGCAACCTCTCTGGCGTAAGCTACTAGTACTATGGTTATCTCACCCAGAAAACAAGGCATGGGTGATATCAAATGGAATGACTAAGAGAAAAACACTTGGAGGGGGGGGGGGGGGGGGGGGGGGGGAATGTATTCTTTACACCCCAGCTATTTTCCTAAAAAAAAAAAGAAAAATAAACCAAAATAGTATCTGGACGATGTGGCCGTCCTGAACCATCAAAAGATGGAATATTCATCGGCTTCTGTTCTGTTCTTATAAAAAGTGTCTGCTATTGTTCGTCGGTTGCCATGGTGCAGACTCTCCAGGATTCATCAATAACAAAAAAAAAAGACTGCACAAATCATCAGTATTTTGGTTCATTCACATGACCCCACAAATCTTATTATTTGCAGAACATGCAGGTAATAACTAGAGCACGACTGAACATGCAGGTTAAGAAGTAACTTTACAAACGGCCCAACCAGTCTAACAAAATCCCCGCATCTCGAGCTGGAAAAGCGGATCGAGAGAAGCAATAAGGCGAATGAATATTCGAGCAGGACCCAGGAATTAATCGATCGATCGACGGCCTGACCTTGCCCAGTTCCATGAGCCTCAGCACGGTCTCGTCCCTCAGAATCTCCCTGTACAGCCCGTCGTCCCCTCCCAGCTCCGGCGGCAGCCCATCTAAATCAATTCCGGGGAATCAGCAGCAGCTCCAGAGAAATCGCGAAAGGAAACGAACGAAGAAGGTGCGGCGGAACGGAGACGGACCACCCACCGGCCGAGATTGGAAGCGAAGCGAGGAGACCGGAGACGACAGAGAGGAGGAGGATGATTTGGAGGGGAAACGACGACGGGTGGTGGCGGTGGCGCAGCCGCAGCCGGAAGCGGGAGGAGGGAGAAGCCATCGAGCCAGCCGCCGAGGATGAGTGGGTGGTGGCTCAGCAGCTCTCTGGCTCCTCTCCCACAGCGGTTGTGGACGAGGCGCAAGCTGGCGGCTTTTATAAGCGCGCCGCTTCGGCTAGGCCTCCTCGGCCTCGTGCCACCGCTGTCACGATAACGTGCGCCTGACTGTGGTCTGTGGGACTCACACCCAGCTGAAAATGCCCTAGTAAAAAATGTCGCGCATAGAAAAAAAAAGAATGCGAATTACTCCTACGTCACCTTTTTTACTGTGCAAACTGCTAAGTTGGTTTCCCAAGTTAATTATACTTTTTTTTATCTCTATTTTTCCTTCTCTTTTATATCCATGCCTATAAATTTTAGAGAGGCTTTGGTAGGGTTCCATTATCTGCATCGAGGGTAGCGTGGACTCGATCTTAGGCCGACCCGACGGTGGATTCACCACTGATGGGGGCAACGCAGCGCACGTAACAGTGATGTTCTTTTATTACCCGTAGCAGTTGATACCACACTTAAAAATGAATGACAGTGATAGGCATTTACGTGTCACTTTTGTCTGTGTGGAAAAAAAATGTGGCATGTGAAAATAAGAAATGTGTGTTCAAGAACCATGGTCTATTATTAGTCTTGATCTTATTCGTATATGTCTCCCTCACCGTCTCAACCCCCCATCCCCAAACCATATGGTATCACTTGTCGTTGCCTTTTAACTGTTTGCCGGTTTCATCCACAGTCAACCTACGTTAGGGCTCAAAGATTTTCTTCCTCTCGCGACATACAAATAGATAGGGAGAAAAAAAGTAGCTCCGGTCCCGCTTGCATGGAATCGGGGAAGGATCGAACCCACTTTGTACGCAACAGTTTTCTATATTTTTGTTTCCAAGACTTTTGAGTCCGTGAGCTCCTGATCATAAGGCAGCGGTTTTACCATACAGTAGGAAGAAAAAATAAAAAAAATATATGTTTTATCTGTTTTTGTTTTCTGCGCAAAGGAATGATGAGGAGCAACAAAAGGCGGCGGTGGAAGATTCCGCGCTCTATTTGTCGATGAACTCCAACGAATCACGGGTCTTAGAAAAGCACATTTTCTGAACCACGTATCTCAAATCCAGCCGTTGACCCACCACCGTACGCATGTTATGGCTCAAGTGAAAATGGAGGTGCCTAGCTCCTCGATCTTATGTGTGGCATAAGTGAAAAAGAAAAGGGAGTGAACTGCACTCCTGTTGTCTTGTTCACTAAACTTTTTTATGGCTAATTTTTAGTGTCCACTTTATAGATCTAGATTTACACTCCGAATGAAACATTTGAAAATCTGCAGTATGTGGATGATCAGTTTAAGAGTTTAGAGGTCCTGATGGAAATGTCGGCGTAGTTTAAGGAGCTACGATGCAATTCATTTGAAAAGCGACAAGGAACACCAAGACTTTTTTTTTAAAAAAAACCGAGAAACCAATACTTTGAGGTTCCTCTGTTGTTGTTTTTCTTTTTTGCAAAAAGGAGCGGTGAGGAGAAACGAAAAAAAAAAAGGTATGGACATACTGTATGTGTGGTGGAGTGGAGGGTGGCAGGGTGCCGCGTTGTGTTTGGCGACGGAACTCGCTTGGATTGGATGACGGGTCCCAGAGAGAGAGGGGGACGGCGCGGCAGGTGCATGCACTGGCAGGCATTGCCTGGGTCGCCGGACGAGACAAGAACGGAAGAAAGCGGCCGGACAGGCAAGTGGCGCGCGCACATAGAAGAATCTCGTGGCGCCTGCGGAATCCGGAATCCACCAACACCAATGTGCATGTAGCGTGTGGTGCGCATGTGACATCAGGTAGGCAGCAGGTCTTTGCGATGGGCGTGTTGGAGTTGGATGCCGCTAGCTGATGCTGATCAGCTGATGACGCCCGGCGGGCACCGGCGTCCCGCACTCCAGCGGCAGCTGCCAAAGCCAAAGGAGGCGCACGGTTCGCGACCGTGACCGGCGCGCGCGCACGATGATCCTGTGTCCTGGCTAGTGCATCTTTTTCTGTTGGCCGGCGGCGCCATGTAGCGAGCGCGAGTGGACAGTAGACACACAGCAGCCTCTTCTTCTTCGATCCTGCCCGGCCGGATACCACCTGCCTGGCTGATCCTGCGGCTGGCTGGCTGGCTCCAAGCGTCGTCGGTCATCAAGAACAACGCGGACGGCGATGGAGCTGCTGCAGCCTGCAGGTGCAGGCCACGCGCGGCACTGGGTCGATCTCGCGGATCGGACGGATCACATGCACCACCAAGCACGCACGCGCAGCGAACCACGCGCTCTGACTCATCACTCATCCTGATCCGCTCTGCTCTCGCGTCGGCTGCATGCCGATCACTAGCTAACTAGCGTCTTCTTAATTACTAGTTAATTAGTTAGTACCTGATCACGATCAGTCCACTGATGAAGAATATGCATGCTGAGAGCCTGAGCACCCGCCCGGCAAGGTCGCCATCTGGGAATCGAATGTTCTGTGTGCTCATGGCACCGATGCTACACTCCATCATTTTCCGTTAAAGTATATGTATGTGACGAGATGTGTGATGTACTACAGTATGTTTATTTATGAACGCATATATAATTTTGCGTAAGAATCTGGACTCCGGTTAAGTGGCATATAGTACGTACTCCTACGCATGCACATATACCCTAAACATTATTAATGTTACCAAAAAGGGAAAAAAAAAAGAGGCAAGGCAGCGCAATGTGATCGATTCCACGTAAGAATGGCACTGCCATGCTCCATTGCTCATGCATGGAGGTGGAGGGCAATATATGGTGCGGCCCACAGTGTCTCGGTCTGCCGCCAGTGCCAGGTAGCCCCCAATCTCAACTCAAGGCATCACCAGTCGTCATCGGCCACCATGCATGGCCAGGTGGTGGCCTGCAGCTCGGAAATCCTAGTATACTATTCGTGTTCATGCATGTCTGCGTCAGATGGGGTTAGTAAATCAGCGGGTTTGTTGTTCGTGCATGGTTCAGTTGGTGTAGTACACACCATCCCTGGTACACACAGGGACTGGCAATCGGAATCAATCTCTATACGATAGCCGGCAAAAAAAAAAAAATTCATCTTCAGTCTGGTATATTATCTCCATATGGGTGTTCTGGGTGGCTCAGTTTCCTGCTTTTGTAAATGGCTTGGTGTTTGGTGACCGTACGGATCATCAGTTTGATATATATCGCGACCTTGATTGTGTCAGAAAGATTCTTTGACTGCTTTATTATTTAAAAAAAAACAGTATGGACTGGACTGCTTAATTTGCTCTTGTGATTTGTGTTTCTTTCTTGTGGGCTGTTTGGGCCAGCAAGGGTTCGCAAGATCGGCCCAATCCAGTGTTTCAGGACTTTCTTCTGAAGGGATCATGTTCATGTAGCGTATACACACGCCAATGTGATGAGCGCCTAATCGCCTGATGGCACAGCGCGCCTTCTTCGGTGCTGGTACGTGCCGGCGGGCCGCCTGCGACCCCGTCAGCCGGCACTACCGTAGTGGCCGCCTCTCTTTGGCACAAACCATTGGCCGAGCGCCAGGTACCAAACTCACCGGCACCCGCAACAGGTGCATAATCGTTCGCTAAAGCTAGCATTCCAACAAAAAGGAGGCAGACTGATTTACAATTACGAATGCGAATTTCCATCACAGCAAGTCGGTATCAATTCCGTCACGACGAGTCGGTATCAATCATCTTTTCTTTTCTCTTTTGCCGAATTCCATATACCACCAAAAGGAGACAGACTGATTTACAATTACGAGCCTTCTACCTCTAATATCCCGAGATTACCACAAAGGTGGTAAAAAGCTTTAATATGCCATGTGGAAAAATCAACAGAACCACCTCAAAATATATCTACAATTTACAAAAAAAGGCGCCATTCCGATTTCCGAGGCACGTCCATTTCATTTCTGTAAAAATGGTCAAGGGAGCTATAGTAGTATTCACAGTCACTCTACGGTTATCTGCAGCACGGTCGTCAGCCTGGGTTTTCTGTACCTCCTCAGCAGCAGCGAGGAGCACACCACACTTACGGACGAGAAGGCCATGCAAGCGCCGGCCAGCCACGGCGGCATCTGGAGCCCCGTGAACGGGAACAGCGCGCCCGCGGCCACCGGGATGGCCACGACGTTGTAGGCCATCGCGAAGAAGTAGTTCCACCGGATCCGGCTGAACGTCTTCCGGGAGAGGTCGATCGCGGTGATCACGTCCTCCAGGTTGTTCCGCACCAGCACGTAGTCTGCGGCCTCGATGGCGATGTCCGTTCCCCCGCCAATGGCCATCCCGACGTCAGCTGCTGCCAGGGCTGGGGAGTCGTTGATGCCGTCACCAACCATAGCGACGATGCTCCCGTCCTTTTGCAGGGAGCGAACAACATCGGCTTTTCCGGCTGGCATGACCTCTGCTCTCACGTCCTCAATACCAACCTGCCAAAGCACAAGAACGCGAGCAAATCAAAAGACAAGTTAGCAAGTGAACATTATGAGCGAATTGAAGCCAAGAGAGAAAAAGGAAAAGGAAACACAACATGAAAATGAGTCTAACCTCTTTTGCAACGGCTTGCGCGGTCCTCCAATTATCCCCTGTGAGCATCACTGGATGAACACCCAACTTTTTTAGTCCCTCCACTACAACAGCAGCCTCCCTTTTCAGGGGATCGGTTATACCCATCAACCCCACAAAATCGCCATCATATGCCACAAGGATGCCTGTTTTTGCATTGGATTCCAGATCTATCAAGAAAGTTTCAGCTTCTGGGGGAATTGTTACACCATTTTCAGTAATCAAAGTACGGTTTCCAACCTGCCAAAACATTTCTTTTAAAGATAAGCAAAGATCTATTCAGAGACACATAGACATATATAATACTGATCTCAGGTACTCCTCTCGTCCATTTTGTAAGGCACATTTTGACTGGGATCTGAAGTCTATTTTTTTTCCATACAAGTGCTTTGGAGATATAAGGAATGATAATTTGAGTGGGTGGGACAGAATGTGGTATAAGGACAGAAGGGAGATGTTAGCATTAAGTCTGCATGCATGGCATATATGCTGGAGGAAAATTGGAGGTGATGTCTTCGACAATAGACCAGAGGATGTATGTTAAAAAAAGTGATATTGAAGCATGATGTTCAATTATGACTCACCAAGACATGCTTCCCGTTGATTAAGCATTGAATTCCTTTGCCAGGCACTGCTGAGAAGTCTTCTGCTTCAAGCAGCCACTGAGACAACACCTCATGTTTTCGTTGCTCAATTCCATCTTTCGATGAAGGAAGCTTGCCAAAGAAATGGAAATGAAATGCATAGTCCAAAACAGCTTTGGCAAGAGGATGTTCACTGCTTGCCTGAGTACAGAGCAAAATGCAAAATATTACACACATCAACACAAAGTAGCCAAACACATGAGAAATGCAAAACATGATCTCACAACACACTGGTTCCCAGAGGGAGTAAAGAACGAAAAAACAAGTGATTTTCGAAACTTGTTTTTACTAATCAAATCAAAAGAATAGTTTAAGATCAAGTCTGACTCACTTCTGCAGATGCAACCAGTGTGAGGAAATCTCCAAGATCCATTCCTGAGAAAACCTTTGCAGTTGTTACAACAGCCTTTCCTTGTGTCAGTGTCCCTGTTTTATCAAAAACTACGTAATTTATATTTTGGGCCCTCTCCAAAGCATCGCCACCTTTTACAAGCACTCCGTGATTAGCCCCAATTCCAGTCGCCACCATCACAGCAGTTGGTGTTGCCAAACCAAGGGCGCAAGGGCAAGCAATCACCACAACAGATATGGCAAACATGAGAGAGAAAACAAAGCAATTGCTATTATCAGCAACCCATGAATTTGGATAGGCACCCAACCATCCACACAAGAACCTGAAAACATAGCCAATGCGGTGAGAAACATGAAGATACCATGGCTCCGAATTTCGTGGTACTTATTTAACTTACCACACAGAAAATGTTACTATAGACAATGTGATGACAATGGGAACAAAAATGCTAGCCACCTGAAACAAAATGGAGATAATGTCAAATTCTAATCATAGCAGATGTCTTAAATATGATGTGATACTTTAAGTAGAAAAGCTAGCCATTGAGGCTGGATTTACAGTATTCAATACTTACAACAAGTAGCAATAGAAGTAGAAAGCAATATAAGAAATGAACTTGTACTACACGAGTTGTGATAGAATAAACTACCCTCCTCTAAAAGGCAATTAAAGGTCTTATAAAAGGCAGATAAATACATAAAATGGGCATACAGAATAATGCCACATGCAGATCTTTTCAATGGCAGAGAACAATAAACAGAACATAAAAGTGCTATTAGATATCAAGTTACATTTGTAAAACCACATGTTCAGCATGTACGTGTGACTGTGATATCTGCTGACAAAGTAAATCTAAGGTATCAGATAGAAAAAAAGCATGTACTCACATAATCAGCAAATTTCTGAATAGGTGCTTTGGACATCTGAGCTGTTTCAACCAGAGAGATTATCTGACTCAAAACTGTCCCAGATCCCACTTTTGTAGCTTGTATATGAAGGATACCGTGTAAGTTTATTGTCCCACCAATTACCACACTAGATACTTCTTTAGGGACGGGTGCGGATTCACCGGTTATCATACTTTCATTCACATGGCTTGTTCCCCAAACGACAACACCATCAGCTGGAACCTTTGAACCAGGAAGCACTTTTAAGACATCACCAGGTTGGACCAACAGTGCATCAATCTCCCTCTCCCCCACATGCTTACCCTCTGCATTTGAAATGAAAACTGTGAGCTTATATACAAATATAATATAAGATGCATTTCTATATAACTGTTAGATGGTGCTCTGTAATTATATGCCAAGGATAGGATTTTAGTAGAGACCTTTGTCTTTCAGAACCAAAAGGGCAGTAGAAGGGACCAGCTCTACAAGCTTCTTAATAGCATCCGATGTCTTCCCTTTTGCAAGCACCTCAAGATACTTCCCAAACAGCACGAATGTAATTATCATTGCACTTGTCTCAAAATATACAGGAGGTCGATATCCAGTAAACGCCCCATATAATAGTGCACAAACAGAGTACACATATGATGCAGTGGTGCCAAGAACCACTAGCACATCCATGTTTGTAGAGCCATGCCTCAGGGCCCTATAAGCCGCAATGTAGAACCGTTTGCCAATAACAAATTGTACAATGCTTACCAATATCCACTTGAGCAAATCCCCCATAAGAAATGGTCCACAGTGCATGCTTAGTAATGTACTAAGGAAAGGTATACTGGGGCAAACCATACGTATGAAAAATACAGGAATCTGGTGCATAAAAAACAATTAAACAAGAGTCAGGGCCTCAGAAGGAAAGCAGCACCACACCTTACGTCAAAATTATTCTGTGCGAAGCAATTTAAAAATAATTAGTGAGATATCTAACACACATATCCCTAAATACATAATATATATTCCTATCAGACCCTGCAGCTTGCAGTTTCTCTCCTTTTCGCATTGCCCATTAGTTCCTAGTTAACTGTCAAATTTGATATGAGTACCAAGTGAGATGTGAATACCCTCCTTTACTACTTGCCCACACACTAAATTAGAGTAAGTAGAATTTTGTTTCCCTAAAGCATCTTGTCTTAATGAGCCTCACATGCAAGCAAAAAGAAGCAGTAGGACATTATTTAAAATGCCGATGGCCAGACAAGACCCACTGAGTCGGATGCCACGGGATGGCCATTGATTCATGATTAAAATATGAATTAAGAATATTAAGGGTCTAATCCTGTTCTTCCTGTAATCCTGTTGCAAACGCATTAGTTTGGCATGCACCCTGTCTTCCCTAGTGACAGTAATAGCAAGGGCATCGTCACTAAACATGCATTTTTCCTATTTCCACTGGCCTAAACTGCATGGGCTGACAAAAAATAAAGTAAAGGAAGATAAAAACTTACACTAAGGAACAAGCTAGAGCGGAGAAGGTTAAGCATTTTGGAGGCCTCATGTGCATCATTTGAAGCCCCTCGAGTGTATGGATTCTGAACATGCGCTTTCAACCTCCCGTTGCTTCCCATCTCAATTGTATCCACAATTGATCTCAGACCAACAGCTTCTGGATCGAATACGATCTCAACTTCTGAGAGGACAGTATTTACACCAAACTGTCGCAGACCATCCATTTTCTTAAGAATATCATTTAACACTTCAACATCCCTCTCTGTGTGCAAGCCAATGAGTGCCAGCAAAACCTTATCTTGCTCGCTACTCTGCAAGAATGCTGCTTCAAAACCGGCATCCTCGATGGCCTGAACAATTCCATCCTTGCTAATCGTAGAAGGATCATACTCAACTTCCCCTAATGAGGTCGCCAAGGCAACAACTGCTCCTTTAACACCAGGTAGCTTTTTTAAGATACCCTCGACCGAGTTCACACAATTAGCACATGTCATTCCTCCTATCCTGAACTGTGCTGATAAAGTCTTCTGTGATTTAGGCTGAGAGATAGCAGAATCAGGGATAATTTCTGCTTCAAATCCAGCGTCTTCTATCGCTTCAATTATATCCTCTACCTGAAAAAAAATTACCAGAATAAAGATCCAGCTATTGAAGTGACCCAGACAAGCCAATTGGATGTGTAGGAAATCAAACACCTCTCAGGAATCGGTCATCTATAAACTGGAGTGGACTTTAGTATAAGTGGATGGACAGAATCAAGCCAAAACATGGGTGCAGATCATAGCACATGCATTGTTAGGTGCCTTGGCATTTTAGCTTAAATGTGATGCGATAGGAATCAAAAGTCAAAAGCTGTGAGCCTAGCAGATATATTGGCTATCATGATTAAAAGAAAAGTAGAATCGAAGCATAGATTAGCAGAAAATGTACATCTCATACAATTCTCCACATGAACAGTGAACCTTGGCTAGAATGGATTCACAGTTAACAAAGACAAAAAAAAAAAAAATCAAGTAACAACGTGCAAGCTACTGCACTCTGTACGTAATTGGACTGCATAGAAGATCACAAGCAAATATATCAGCTTGCAGTTCCTAAGTAATGGTGTGTTTTGGACTTTGGAGTGTTTAATAACTACGCGAGGAGGAGTAGTGGTTCAAGAATATACAGAATTGCTAGGTTCATAATGGATTAGTAGCTACTCTCCCTAAATAATCGACAGTGTAATTAATTTGAGTGCCTCTAACAAAGAAGTAAAGAGCGATGACCCAACCACACTCGGTCAGCTTCACCAAAGCAACATTTCTCAGCAGCTCGTTAGCTCAACTACCAAACCACAGCGGTTCTAGTACAGCAGAAGCCCCATTTCCGCTGGTACCGTCAGCTGATTGCAGCCGTGTGCCAGCCTTGAGCTCCCGAAGCCCACAGTGCAGGGGCGATCCACACTCACGAGCTTCCAACGTAGTTACATCTCACCCAATCACGAAAGCCTAAACAGAGCAGCAACCTTGGGCAGCCAATCTTACAGCTCCTGATTTCGCCGCAGAGTTCATACCGCATTTACTCCACCAAATGACCAAATCAAATCAGAAGCCATTGAAACAGTACCGCCGCCCAAGGTGTCAAAGCTCAAAATTACGCCCGCCCGCCTCGACCCAAGGGGGAAAAAAAATCCAACGCCCATATGCGATTCAGTCGACAGCACGAAGCAAGTACCAGTACTCTGTAAAACGCGCGCGCGAACCGGTTTCCTATTCTGACACGCAAAACCGCGGCACGACCATCGCCAAACGCCACAATTCACCCGGTAAAAGGCACATCATTTTTTTTTTTAAAAAAAAACCACACACCCCGCAAGCGTCTGCGAGCTCCAGAGGCGAGAGAGCAGGCAAGGATCGCACGCCACGCGACGCCATCCACACCCAAAACGCGAGGAGCACGGGGCACCGTCGTCGTCACCTTGGCGAGCGCGGGGTCGAACACGACGCGGGCGCGGTTCTGGAGCAGCGAGACGGCGACGCGGCGCACCCCGCGGCGCGCGGAGACGGCCGCCTCGACGGCGCTGGTGCAGGCGGAGCAGGTCATGCCGGTGACGCGCACGTGCGCCTCCGCGGCGCCCTCCTCCTCCTCCTCCTCCACGGGCGGCGCGCCGCCCGCCTCCTCGTCGTACGAGCCGAGCAGCGCGACGTCCTCCATCTCGTCGCCGCGCCCGCCCGCCGCCGCCGGCCGGCCGCCGGCGACAGACGAGAGCTGCAGGTGGGACATCCTCGTCGTCGTCGGGCGGTCTCAGCCCAGGGGGGGGGGGGGGGGGGTGGTGGGAATATTTGATTTATGGGAATTTGGTTTGGTTGGAGAGGGCGAGAGGCGAGCGCGGAGGAGGTGGGGGTAGTTTGTTTATTTATGTGTGAGCGGAGAAATCGCAAATCAGGCGGCGGCCGTGGGGCGGGTCGGGGTAGTTTGCGGAGTACGGGGGTGTTTGTGGAAATGTTCGAGTCTCTTCTTTATTTTGATTTTGGTGGGGTTCAAGTTTATACAGCCCGCTGGGAGTGGCAAATTTGGCATTTGATCTCAAGTTTAGCAGGGAGCTTTGACTTTTCCGGTGTCTAGCTAGACGGCTTGGCTCTCTCGCCCGCTTGACCTGGTCCGTTCCATGTCTGACCGGAGCTCCCACGTCAGCATCTGTGAGACTGACGTTCTCCTCCGTGTCAGATTGTAGAGCTGCGTGATAATTGCATGGTACTATGCGATTTCTTTATTCTTGTCTGGAAAACAGATGAAATCGGGGGTCGCCATTTGCCCATTTCCCGGTCGAGGTGTAGGAGGACTACGTGATTTTGGGAGCGTAGGAGGGCCGAGCCGTAAAGAGGCGCAGAGTTAGTGAGTGGGTTGAGGTGGTTAAGAAAGCCGCCGCAGGGTGCTTAGATTTTTTTTCTTTTTTGGTTGGGAAGGCAAAGGGTGGTTATGCATGTGGAGTGGAGGGGGAGGTTGAGCTGAAGCTGAACCCTGGGCATCGTGCGGCCTTCCGAGTACTTCCAACCCGTACGTAGATGGTCAGCGGAACAGCCACCATTGTACTAGTTTCACGTGTGCTAGGAGGTTATAATCAACTGGGTAATGCCTCGTTATTATGCCTTCAAACCACACATGCATCTCTCTATCGAAAGCATATAAACTCAGCAACATAAGTTTCCGCCCCTTTCAGAAACACCGCTTTTTCGTACTTGAAAGCAAGACCAAATCTGAAGAACTACACATGGTCTGTCTTTTTTTTTTTCTTTTCTATTAAAGAAGGTAGAGGTGAAATAATATGATCCGATTCGTTTGGATATGATCCATTCGTTTTGATCTGGTTCTTTGAAATGTCAAGACAAAATCTTTACCACCCCTAAACGGAGGTAACAGTGCTTACGATGCACTCCTACTCCGTACTAGCAGGTGCAGGTCGCGTGTTGGACTCTGTTGCGGCCTGTCGCGTAACGGAACGCGCGTGCTGATGATCCCAAAGCCCAGCGCCCGGACGGGCACCGCCACTTGGGAGGTGACGGCACGTGTTCCTTCCTCGCTTCCCCTTCCGGCTGAACGCCGCCGGCACGGCGCCACGCGGTCCACGCGTGCGGGCCCCGGCTGGCCGGCCGGTAGCCCAGGGCAGGACTCCAGGGCTGCTACGCCCACTACTGTACGACATATCGTTCGGACGCGTACCTGCAGCAGTTGATCCGCGACGAACGAACGGACGAAGGAACGGATCGACTCGCCTTCGCCTCCTGGGGCAGGTTGGTAGGGTTGGTTGGGGATGCGCGGGCCCCGGCGCCGGCGTGGTGTGGTTTGCAAGGCAAGCGAAGCCGCGAGCGTGCGTGCGTGGGTCGACCCGACCGTGGACGACGACGGCGCACGGCACCCGGCTCCGTCACCACGCACGCACGCACGCACACCTGACACCCCCCGCCCCGGCCGGCCGGCGGCCGTGCGGTCCGCGTCGCGCCGCACCGCACCGCACCTCCCGTGTTGGCCTTGGCCGTGCGCGAATGGCCTCATCACCGCGCACCAGCGCCAGAAAGCGGCGGTTTTTAGAAATATAAGATATCTATTGGTACTATATTTGGAGATTTTTAGAACATACTTATTTCTATTTTTTTCATGTTATATTTAGAGCAACAAAACATTAGTGTGCAGGAATAAATAAGTTCTTAATATCTTCAAATAGTAGACTATATTTTAGAAAAAAACGGTAGTTCATTTTTCTATATAAAATAAATTAATTTGTATTTTATATGAACATAAGGTTTTATTATTTTAAAATGAAAAATCACCCTTCAATGCTGCTTTCAACACGGGGGGGTTTCGTTTGGTTTGGTTAGTTTAGAGAATCTGGCTACTCGGTTTCATAATTCGGGCCGGTGATAATTCAATATTAAGTCTATTCATTTTGTAGTTATTGCTAGTCAAGATATCATTGTGGAGATCATGTCGATGTCCTTAATAGACATATGTTTGTGACTAGAGAATATATCTATACTTAATATTAAAGCAAATAAGATTTTCTGGTCTCTGATTTTTCGGTTCGTCCTGACAGACGGGCCCTACCTGATCAGACGCCCAAACCCGTGTTCTCTGTCTTGTCGTCTCCTCCCGAACAGGCAAACAGCTGCTGCCCTAGGCCCGCTTGGCCGGCGTGCCAACGGGCAGCCCAACCGGATGCGTATAGAAGAGCCCAGCAAGCCGCGGATGCACCGAATAGCCCAATAATAATATTGATTTAGGTCCACGATGGGCCAGAGCCAATGCACAGTTACATGGTTCACGATCTCTACTAAAATCAAATGAAATTATAGGGTATAATACCAAATCGAGATTTAAAGTCAGGATGTGTTTGTTCATAATCGCCACACCGCATTTGGGGAACACAGACGAAGAACAGGACACAGATTCACCAAGAAATCCAAATCGAACCCACGGGGGAACAAAAGAAATCGACCATTGAATCTAACAGGGGACGGACCGTTGCGTCGCCGCGTCCGAGCTTTAGGATGGCGCCCTCGGCGCCCGCAGAGGCGAGGAAGACATATCGCTTCCAGCGGCCGCACGGTTTGTGCCGGCGCTGCGGGCTGCATTATAGCCGGCGGCGGGTGCAGGAAAGACGGCAGCCTCTGCATGTGACGGATTGAGGAGGCGGCGCCGATGTGAGATCCGATAGGGTTTCTTAGCGCAGGAAGCAAGCTCGACAGGCCGGTGAAAAGAGGCCCAGCAGGGCCCGACAACCATATACCATACATAATTCTACGATTAGATATCCATCAAACAAATATGCTACAACATCCTTCAAGTATGCATGTCACATAAATATGCTACAACATCCACATGAAATATAAATTCTGAACTTTCACCCGTTACACTGTATCCAGGCATATGGGCTCCAATGTATTCCCTCCATCAAGACATAAAGCTTTTGACATGATATTTAAATTATAATTTGCCACGAGAGGAGATCCAAATTTGCTCTCCCAAATTGGCAAGGGGATCTTGGAAAACATAGACATCGGAACAAACTAACAAAGTAGGTAGGCATCCAAACACCTTCCTTGCCCAAACATGCTCTTGGTTACTTGCATTAATGAATTGTCTAATATAAATAAACCAATGATAATTTGTAATTCAAATAATTGTATAATAGAAGGGACAAAATTAAAACAATTGAATAAACTAATTGACAATGACTGCTAGCCAAATACAAACATGTTTAGCGACTCATAGGACATTATAATACCGTAATATATATGTATGTATGAGATTTCGTAGCAACGCACGGGCATTTTTCTAGTAGACTTATAATAAAGATACATGATCCATTTCCCTTCCAGTTTTCTAGTTTTCAATAGTTCAAAACTTTCCAGATTTTAAATGAGAGAAAAACTAAAAACTACATTGCTCTACAGCCTTCAGTTTCGCTGTCAGTACAGCATTGGCATAATGCTAGCAGTACCTAGTTCCCAAATGTCTGGAACTCTGGATCGGATCCTTTCTCATTCTGCAAGATATCATCAACCAACAGCTGGGATATTTCTATTCCATTACCTAAAAATGATATCAACCAACAACTGATGAAAAAAAAAAAGATCCGGTGACTGTCCCAATAATGCCCACAGCTCCAAACTAGCAGGTGGCAAAAATAAACCACACACTCTGCAACATGCCAACCTTCATGAGCCAGCCTTGAGCCTCCGCACAAGTTCTCATCAGGCCAAACAAGAAAGAGTGAACAACCAACACTTGTCCCCATCGTAGGTCGTAGCACACGGGTGGCTTGCCAAGTTCAGGTCCTTTTGCCAACCTCCTCTCCATGTGATCTCAGATCTCACGCAGTTGCCCAGCTAGCACAAGGTCAAAGGAGGCCACCTTGCCATCACGGCATCACCATATGCTAGTGTCAGAAAAAGATGAAAATGTGTGGTCTTTCCAGTTCCGAGCTGCTCGACACAATGAAGAACTCACATGCAAAGGAGCAACTATCACTGCAAAGACAAACACGATTGCAACGTTCCAGAAAGCACACGAGCCGTCTCTTGCAACACCATTCAATTAACAAAGCATGGTACTATTACTTGCTGTATTTGTAGGCTTGATTTCATATAAAAGAAGAACCTTGTGTACTGGGGCAGACATCACTTGTTCCACAGCTCTAGGTGCCATATCTTTTTGCATTGGCATCTTCATCATCTTTCGTTGAGCTTCTTCAGGCCATGGCAATGGCCTGTGCTCTGAGTTCCATCGACAAGAAGAGCAGTTTGCTGACGCTTACGGCACCGGTAAAGAAAATTGGCAGGATCGCAGCTTCGTGGGGGAGACACGCTTGGAGTATTGGAAGAGAAGATCCAAGGAGAGCTGTTCATGCTCTCAAGGCCGGGACAGCTCTCACACTGGTCTCCCTCTTGTACATACTCGAACCTTTCTTCAAAGGAATTGGGAAGAACGCCATGTGGGCCGTCATGACGGTAGTTGTCGTTCTTGAATTCAACGCAGGTAACATCGATTGACAGTGTAATATATACCAAGCTGGTATTAGTTCTTCTTGAACATGATAATATGCTATTGCTACTGGTGAACAGGAGCAACCATATGCAAAGGGCTGAATAGAGGACTGGGAACAGTGTTGGCAGGCTCTCTAGCACTTCTCATTGAGCTTGTAGCAGCAAGCGCAGGCATGGTTTTCCGCGCTTTCATCGTGGGAGCTTCGGTGTTTATAATAGGTGTGCTGCACATCGAATCCATTGGTCATGCCATAATAAGCAGCTCGATCAGCAGTGATAGTTAGTGTACTAACTAATCATTGCTTTTATTTCCTTTTGAGTAGGATTTGCTGCCACATACACTAGGTTCTTCCCATCAATCAAGAAGAGCTACGATTATGGTGTGCTGATTTTTCTCCTGACCTTCAACCTGATAACGGTGTCGAGCTACCGTGAACACAGCGTGCTGCCGTTAACGAGAGATCGCCTAAGCACTATTGCCATTGGTTGCACGATCTGTCTGTTCATGAGTCTCTTGGTACTGCCAAACTGGTCTGGAGAAGACCTCCACAATAGCACCGTTGGGAAATTTGAAGGGTTGGCAACATCAATTGAAGGTTGGCACCCACTGCTATCTTGTAGATTATTACAGTCTGTAAAAATTATCACACTCACCAAAAATTCTTACCAAAGGAAGGTTGCACAGCTTGTGTGAACGAGTATTTCCGAGACCAGGATAAAGACAGTAACGCTCCTGATAAGCAGGAAGTAAGAGCTTCCATTCAAATCGGCTATAGAGCGGTCTTAGATTCAAAATCCAGTGATGAGACCTTAGTAAGCGACTTCTTCCTTCTAATTTTCCTCTTAATATACTACTATTAATGACCGGAGAGAGTACGTTGCAACCTTCTCTCTCTCTCTCTCTCCGATATGCGCATCTGCTTTTCGATAAATGATGAGATGTAGTACAATGATAGCTTTGAAACATTGTTAACAAAATGTGCAGGCACACTATGCAAGCTGGGAGCCAAGACACTCAATGCACTGTTACAGTTACCCATGGCAAAAGTATGTGAAGCTCGGGTCCGTGCTCAGGTACTTTGCATACACGGTTGCAGCACTTCATGGTTGTGTGGAATCTGAGATTCAGGTACAACTTTTCTGCATCCCACAACAACCTGAATTCTCCCTGAATAAACCGTGCTCACAATACATCGGTTACTCCCATTATATTGGTGCTCAAGACTCCGCTGTCCGTGAGATCACTGTTCCGGGATCCTTGCACAAGAGTTGCACGCGAGGTCGTCAAGGTCCTCCAGGAGCTCGCAGTGAGCATGAAGCATCACCGGCGCTGCGCCCCCGACGTGCTCTCCGACCATCTCCACGAAGCGCTGCAGGACCTGAACTCGGCCATTCGGTCACAGCCGCGGCTCTTCCTGGGCTCCAAGCACGCGTGCGCCGCCAACAGGCGTATGCTCATGGAGCTCAACTCCGGGAAGCTCAGCTCGGCGTCGAGAGCTACTAGCCTCCAGTCGTGCAAGACTGACGCGACAGCGGCGGCGTTATCGGAGACGACGAAGCCCGCCGGCGCGGGGGATCAGCCGCCGGAGCGCAACGAGAGGAGCAACATGCTGCGGCCGACGCTCAGCAAGATCGCCGTTACGAGCCTCGAGTTCTTCGAGGCGCTCCCGTTCGCCGCGTTCGCGTCGCTGCTGGTGGAGATGGTGGTGCGGCTGGAGCTGGTGATCGAGGAAGTGAAGAACCTGGAGCGGGCTGCCAATTTCAGAGAGTTCACTGGGCATGACCATCTGGCCATTGATCTCAGTGGCAGGGAGAACACGAGGAACAGTAATTCTGCAGCACTAAACCCTGTTTCTGCTGCAGCTGAGTGAGGGCTTACCGATTACGGAACCAGGCAGCAGTTATCAGCCATTCCGAGAAGAAAGAGGCATTTTTTCAGAAAACATGGATTCCCAGTAATAATAGTTGTTGGAAGAAAGCATTCGTGTAATTTAGTACATCCCCCACTGAATAATTTGTCGACATCCGAATAATTGGAGTTGTTGTCAAGAGTTTGTTGCACGAATAGTGTGCAAATCTTTTCCTTATAGATTCAGTAAGCCTTTTTTTCAAATCAACATACAAATCTTGGCAGCTGCTGGACCATTGTTGGTTGATGCTGAACAAATTAATCATCTACCAATGCTGCTACGCCTTTTAGATTTGAAGTCAGAGTCAATCGTGGAATGTTTGCACTAATGACGTGCACACAGAGACACACTCATCACTGATCACCAGCGGGAGATTCAGTCGATCGTTGCATGTTGCGGTGGGTAGTCAGTTCTGGCAGGTGGACAGGCTGAACCTGAACTGAACATGTCATATTGTCCTTGCGCCCAAAGCCCAGAGCCCACAGCTATAAAGTTGAAAAGGCAATGTCCAAGAACAAGAACACGGGAACCGGAAGAAGGAAACAAAATTAAAGAGAAATATAATCTGTTTTTTCTATGCAATGCTTTTTTAAATAGTTTGTAAGCCTAGGAAGCCAGATGGAGTAGCATGGAAAGTTGAGGTGTAAAAGAACGGTGGATCCACCAATATCATTTCCAGTGTTGCCGTGTTGGTACGTCTGTTCACCTAACGTTGGTGGACTCTTGTCTTTAGACTTTTGCAGCAAGGAGAGAAAAAAAAAAAAACAAGGAACCTACCAGTTCACCAGTAAGCTGCAAATGGATGCATATTTAGTCCTTGTCAATACAAACAAAAAAAAAAACAGAAAAAAATGGATGCATATCTGCACGCAGCGTTGCCGCAGAAGTGCAGTACAATGGCGAGCTTTGCAGAGTAGTACGAGCTTGATCTGGTCAGCAATGGCCACCAGCTACCATATGTACTACTAGTACAATGCGTGGAGTGCGCCCAGGACGATTTGTTCTGGCGAGTGTCCAGATCTGTGGTAGCTTGAGGTGGCCGGCAGGCAAGGGTGTTTTCTGTGGTGGTCCGTGATGGAGAAAAGGTAATGCCTGAAAACGTTCTCGACATCGACAACCATCATGCCTGCGGTGAAAAATGGAAAAATCATCAGCCAAGTTCAACCCCTGGGTTTTCAGAGGCCAAGATATGACTTATTTCACTCAGTCTTTTGCTGGTCGGCTAGGAGCAGAATTCCTCCCAGGAACTCAAAAATTGCGGAGCTGGCTTCCTTCTAGAGTTTTGAAAATTGGGGATACATTGACGATTCCTTGTTACACTGCATCTATGCTCATGTTGTTGCGAGTTGCGACTTGGCATTCTGCTCTTATGTTGCTAACCCGCAAACATTCTCATAGCCCCAAACTTCGTTACCCTGCATGCCAATCTGGAACAGTTTGGGATTCTTGGTGCTTAAATTATTGATCACTAATTCTTAAGCAAAGTGAGTACACGACTGAGCAACAAGAAGCGCTGTCCCACAGGAAGGGAACCTTTTGTTTCCCTCTGTATGATGTGCAATAGCCTACTTTTATGCATGAACTGAAGGTTCTGATACATCAAACTGCCCACACATAACAATCACTCCGATTTTCAATGTTTTACACAACTACTAGCTTTTAGGCACGACGTTTGACTACTTATTTTATTCAAAAAATTACACAATATAACAATCTCTAATTAAAGGGGTCACAACAAAAGAAATGATATCCATATACTTATCTTTTGAATAAGACGAATCTTCAGACTTCCCATCAAAAAAGTGTCACTCATTTGAAAACTATGATAGTGCCTGCTTGGTTGGTTTCGCAGTGAATTATTGTAGAACCTACTTTCCTATCTCCCTTTTGCGGCAAAGCCAAAAGAATTTTGATTTATGAACAAAGTTAGAGAGCTTGGTAGTTGGTAGGCCCCGCATGCCTAACCTTGCTTCCCCCGCAGGATATGATCCTTGATTTTTTTTTTTTATTTCTTTAGCTAACAGGTATTGTCAGAGTGTTAGGTCGGGTGTGCAACGACTCAGTGCTGAGAGCTACTTTTAATTTCCAAAAGCAACATAGTGAGCTCTGATGGAATGGCACATGCCAATCATCATGCACAAGTGCACAACACAATATAAGAACCAAAACTCCAAAAATGCAAATGTTGGGATTCTGTAGCGCCTGCCCTGGAGCTGCCATTGTCTTGTATAAACTGGGCCCAAATCATTTAAACCCAGAAGCCCATAAAACATATCGAAGATCAGCCCGGCCCAGTTCATATCGTCGGCCCAGCGTAGAAATCGTCGGCGACGGCTTTAACCCCTATTGCGCCCGGGGCCCACCTCGCAGCTCCGCGCATGGCTCGCCGACTGTGCCGTCTCCCTCGCCTCTTTCCCCTGGCCGCCTCCGCATCCGCCTCCGCCGCCCCCGAACCTCACCACCTCGCCTTCGCCGCAAACCCTAACCCCGCCCGCCTCCGCCCCTCCTCCGCGTCGCCACCGCCGTCTGCGTTCCCCTCCCTCCCTCGCCTCTTCTCCTCCTCCGCAGGTACGCCCCTCGACCTCCTCTCGTTTCGCCCAGCCCATACCCCTACTCCTTTTTCGCGAGGCGCTCGAGGATTGACGGCCGTTTCGGTTGACTCTTGCAGGCGGTTCCGGCATGGTGGTAGTGGGCTCCGCGGACTCCTTCAACAGCATCCTCGCCAAGGTGGAAGGTACGGCGCCGATCCCCGCCTCTCCCTTCCAGACTCTGCTGCTGGGTGCTAATTTGTCCTCTCATGTTTGTTACTGGGATTTCCGTGGACTTTTGCAGAAGAGAAACGGCCGGCCGTGTTCTACTACACGGCGGTGTGGTGTGGACCATGTAGGTGTGGTTTCCTTGAGCGCTTGCTGATGCCTTTGCCAAGCTTTGAGGGCTTATTTAATTGGCTATTGCAACTGCAGGCAGGGCGATCGCGCCTTTCATATCCAAGCTGAGTGACCAGTACCCCAGCATCCCCATCTATAAAGTTGACATTGACATGGTGAGTGTGCAACTTTAGTTCATTACTGTTTTTTTACTAGAACATCTCTGCTTATTGGAACTTGGAAGTGATGACCAGTACCCCAGCATCCTGATCTCTGCTTACTAGAACAAGTCTTAGGTAGTGTTTGGTTGTGCACTGTAAACACAAACACAAATACAAATGGGGTCGGCAATCGGTGCTTATGGTAATAGATTAATCAAATGCCATTATTTGTTTGGTTGTGAACTGTAACGTAAACGGATGGTGAGTGTACTTCGCTTGAGACGCGAGCAAACAGCAGCTCTGAGCAAGGAGAGAAAAAACGCTTCGGAGACCCGTAGCGTGATGCGATTACAGACAAGGAGTAGCGGGATCAGGTTGAACTGGCCAGGTAACCGATTACATGTTAGCAGATTACGGCCAACTCAAAACAAACGCATTTAACAGTATCACTACCCTCTATAATGGGGCTACGTTATACGAACCAAACACCACCTTAGTGATTTTTTTAATAGCCATATTGTTCCTGGTTGTCCAAATAGCCCTAGCCCTGGTGACGTTTGCAGCAATAACCCGACTGATAAAAACCATGATAGCAAAAAATAATGTCCCTCAAGACCGCACCATGCAAATCTCACCAGCTGACACCCAGAAGAAATATCATCAACTGATTCACACACCCCCCCCCCCCCCCCCCCACACACACACACCCACACACACAGGGCACTACGTAACAAACTGCCCTTCCAGCCCTTCTTTTACGAACAGCTGCTACCTGAAGTTCATAATGTGACTTTCTGTTGTAAAAACACCTTAGCCTCCTTCATCCCCCCAATCAGTATGTTTTATGAATACTGTTAGCTCATTACTAAAGTTTTTTAAAACCGAGCTGTGCTGGAAATTCTTCTACACAGCATCCTGTTGGAAATAAGTTGGGTTTAGATCCTGTGTGTAATCATGTTATGTAGATGACAGTTTATTATGTTTTGGACTAGAACAGTGTCCTTAAAAACAGTTGTTTCGGTTCTTTTCGCATCAAAATAAATTTTCTATAAGACGATGGGATGAATACCTATGTTTTGCTTGTTTAATGGTCAACTTTTTTTATTTCATACCAGGCATGTTTATAATTTGTTGATAACGTTTATTCCTTTCCTGTCTTGGCTTTGCAGGAAGGACTGGGAGGTAAACTTGGTGAGCTGAAAATATTCTCAGTGGTAAATCTCTAACATATTTTGTGTCTTAACTCTTCAAGTCAAATTGTTTCTTGAGTCCTCGACGCAAGTCCATATTTCAAAATGCCAAAATGGTTTGACTTTTGTTGTGTCGTTTCAATCTTCCACAGCCTACTTTTCACTTCTATCACAAGGGGCAGAAGACTGGTGAGATTGTGGGTGCTGATGCCAAAAGTCTCGAAGCTGCCATTGAAAGTCTCCACAAGTAAGTTTTCGATTCACTAACCTCATTTTGGCAGATGCTGCTTGAATAATCCTATGTGCAGTTAACATCAAAAACAAAATAAACCTGGACTGGATAAATTGAGTTTTGTACCTACTTGCACTCGGTAGTTCTCCACATAAAAAGTACGCAGTCAACAATTGTATAATGTCCAGCGCTTGGCTGTTTCTCTTTTGCTATGGTCCTGAAACTGAGATCATACACTGGTTGTGCTTTTGCAGGCAGCAGTAGAAGTTTGTGAGGAGAGACTCGCATCATCAAGGGAGTGGTTTGCTTCGTGTAACTTGCACGAGATGGGCGGCACACTTTTGGATTATTAATTTTCTTGTATCTTAGTGTTAAGTCGGTGTTTCATGTGAAGGCTTGGAGATCCTTGTAATGCGCACCCCAACATGTTTCGAGTTTTGAGATCTTGAGCTTTAGGCAACTTTGTCCAGAACTTGAGATGCGTCGTGCTTGGAGAGTGAAAGTGGGGGTGAAAATGTGAAATAAGGCGGGGCCTCAATTTGTGCAAATTGCCTTGAATAGAGTATGCCGGTGATGTGTATGCATATCTAGCAGCATATGAAGGCGTGTTTGGATCCTTTGCTGATCTTTGCTTTGCCTAGCCACCGAGCAAGGCAAGGAGAGGCAAAGGATCACAGAATCAGGTTGTTTGCTCACTTGACAGCTTTGCTGTTCACTATGCGTACCATTCGAATTTTATAATCTAAAGAATCTAGAATGTCAGCCAGACATGCATGTGTCAGAACAACACCCACGCTGGTCACCACACCTTGTTGGCGCAAGAGAGTGGATTTGGCTCTCCTAGCCAAGCAAGGATTTGCTTGCTTCAAGAGGCAAGCTAGCCTAGCAAAGCAAGTTTTTTATCTACTACCAAACACACATCTTTGCTTAACAAGACTAGGCAGGGTGAGCAAAGGATCCAAACATGCCCGTTGCTGCCTGGCGGTTCAAGCCCCTTGCTGCTGGTCTGATTGGGTTGGGCTAGGCTTGCATGAACCATGGGCCTTTGTTACAGACGGGAATCCAGCCCGTGGTGCCTTCCCTTCCCTGGAGCCTTGGAGAGTGGAGACAAAGACAAGGCGGCAGTGGGCTACTTGGATCAACGCCAGACATTAACTCCTGATGTTTCGCCGATGTGATTTAGTAGAATCTACAATGATGGTTAACTGTTGCTTACCAACACCTTTTCCAATGAGATTAGTTTTTCATACAGCAACATAGGCACATAGCGCGAACCACTCCAATGAGCGATGGTGGATTGCAGGTGCGACGTCTGTACTCTGTACAGTGACCAGTGAGCGCAGGGATAAGTCGAGTCGTCGTCGACGGCAGCAACAAGCAGCCAGCAGTGGCGTGGTAAACATAGATGGTTGCCAAATTAACCCATCCGCTCGATCGATGGACCCTGTGCGCTCTACGTACTACCGAGCCGACACGACAAAAGCAAGCCAGGCCTGGCGCTCCTGCCACGGCCACGAGGCTCCCTTGACTGACGCCTCCTCCCCGTCCGGCAGCCCCCACCCACCTCTCATGACCCATGGTCATGGAGTCACGGCGTCTTGCAGTGCGCCCACCCCCGCACTTGATTGATCGACTGTTGCATCGCGAGAGAGAGAGAGAGAGAGAGAGAGAGCTCGGCGACGAGACGAGGTGCGTGCGGGGGCCCGGCAGCGGCGGGGGGCGCGCGCGAGGGGGCTGTCCCCCGAGCTTTGGCAGCCCGCGGCGTGTCTCCCGCCCAAGTGGCAGCCGGCAGCGGCAGCGCGCCATGGAGGCAGGCAACGCGCGCATCATTGCAAAAGCCAGCCGGCCCCCGTGGTGGCCGAGTGGTGGGCTGCTCGTGGCCGTGGGTGGCCTTGCACCGGCGTGATGGGACGGCCAGTCGGCCAGCACTTTGGACGATCCAGTTCCGGCGCGGAGCACGAGGCGGCCGTGTCCCGCTGGCGCGTCGTGGGACCTGCCCCGGCCGGCGGACAGTCTTGCTTGGAGCGGGGATGTGGTGCCGAGGCGAGGCCGCGGCTCTGCCTGCTCGGCGGGACGGCCCGCCACCGCCCAAACACCGCACAGGTCACGTCGTCCCGGACCGGGACGCACCCCGCCGGCAGCCGCATGGGCGCTCACATGGCGACCGACCGCGCTCTAGTCATGAAGAGGCAGAGGGGTTGCGCGATGGCCGACGCGACGCGACGCCACGGCCCGCACTGGGCACTGCGCCACTGCTGCTGTGCCTCTGCCTCTGCTCCGGTCATCAAACCAACACGTTGTTGGTGGATCAAGTGCAGGCGTGCAGTGCTGTCATGAAGCCCTCGCGTTCTGGCGTGACAGATGCCGACGGCTTCTGCCCTCTCCCGTTCTCCGTATTCCGTAACCGACACAGGATCCGGAGCTGAGCTGAATGCAGCCGGTGCCGACCTGAATGGAGCCGGTGCCGAGAGACCGAAAGCTTTCTGATATCAGGGGGGCCTGATGGATCGATCGTGGATGGGTGCGAACTGTGATGTCGATACCCGGTAACTGGAATGGAAGTGGCAGCAGTGCGCCGGCGCCACTCCGTTCCCGGCTCAACCATGGCGACATGAGCCCCGTCCGAACCAAGCGACCAGGCCTGTTTCGGCTTCGTCGTTGCCGTTTCAGGCCAGGTTGCCGTTGCGTCACCGCGTACTGCCTGCCTCGGTCTTCTGCTACTAGCTCCCTTTTGTTTTGGGTCGGTGCAGTATTTGATATCAAAATCAGAAACCGTAAGTTCAAATCGTGGCACCACAACTGAGCACGGGTTACTGGGTTACAAGACGCATGCATTCCAAATGGGTGGAAACAAATTTCATAATCGGCAGAAGGTAGTGATTTATCAACAAAGTTTTTTTTTCCTCATTTTTTAATAGCATCGTTGATATTTTACATGCAAGGTTGGCTGTTTTAGCCCATCGTTTGTATTGGCACGGATGGATAGTTTAAATATAAATTTAATTAAGGGGCTATTTTCGACTATAGGTCAAGACAGTAAAGATATTTCACTTTTTCTAAAAAATCTAAGGTGTCTGGTCAATGTAGCGAGGGGAAAATAGGACTCACGAAATTACCATGTGCATCTATTCGACCAATTGTGGCTCGTGTAGGATCCGTGTCAAGCAACCAACCCCAGACGTACGTTGCATTTAACTTGATCCTCCTCTAGGGTTAGGACGCTTGCGTGGTGGGCGTGCTGCCTGGGCTTAATTAAAATTCGCTTCCGTCCTAGTAGGCACGTGCCGGCCACTTTCATGTACAGCGGGCACGCCCACAAAATCTTTGTTCTCATAACTCATAAGCTAGGCGGCTGCTAGCTCAGGTAGGCGTTATGGAGAGGGAAAACAGAGCAGTTAACAGCGGCGCTATACTAGCCAGCCAGTAGTAGTGCGGCGCGTGCAGCCGCGCTAGCGCATGTTCCGGCCCTTCATTTTTGGGCGCGCCTTCGTTGAATTTTAGCTCGTTCGATCACGTGGCGCTTGATGTTGACATGCCGCATGCGTACGATCGATCCATGCGCCACGGCCGCACACACTACTGTGCATGCCTGATCGGATCCCAGCCAGCTCGTCGTCTCTGCTACCTAGGTGAAAGTTGACACGTGTAGCAGCGCAAATCGGTGAACCATCATCAGGTCGATCGGATCACATGACTATCGAGCTGCTTGCTGTACATCCACACACAACTGGGAGCAGAGCAGATCGATGGAGAGGGAAGTTTCTTTTTTGACCAGCTCGGCAGCTAGCCAGCGGCGGCAATGCATGCATCATCGTCATCTGCGATGCAAGCGTACTACTAGTACGTCGATCGAATATATATCCGAGAGGCGTGGATGATGAGCCGTGTGTGGTAGCTGGGTCGTCGTCGTCTCTCTCTCTCTCTCTGATTGACGAAGTGCAGTGCAGTGCAGTGCAGGCAGGGCACGCATGTGCGCGCGGCCCCCGCCGGAAACGCTCGTCTCGGCAGGGGTAGGGGTGGCGCTAGGCGTGCCAAAAGCGGGCGTCGTGACAAGCCGCCATAAAAACGCCGGGCGGACCCCCTGCTGGCCCTGCCGCCATTATCCGATCCGCCCCGGCCCGACCGACGTCGCGTTGCGCGCGAGCACTGGAGCTTGTTGCACTGGCACGGTCGCACGGAGGCACCATCCGTACGTGCTTAATTGACCAATTCACGCGGCCTGGCCGGTAGAGATCCATGCATGCATATGGACATATGGTATGGATCGCCGCAGCATGCGTTGTACGTTTCCGCTTTCATTCATCATCAGGTGTTTCGCCATCTATCAGGACAGTCGGTAAATGCATGCTTACCCTTCCATGCACGTACCGTACCGGGACGGAACGCCGTTGCACGGCCTATAGCTAATCATTGGGGGAGCCTGCCTGCCCGCCTGCAGGGGGTTCCGATCCAACACACACCGTTGCTGCGGCCGTCCAGTCGAACAGACCGGCCGGTTGTCGCCACGTCGTCCCTTCGCCGTTTGTGATTAGGGGTGGGCGTTCGGTCAGACCGAAAAGTTCGGTTCGGTTCCTCGGTCACTTCGGTCATCAAAAACCTAGAACCGAAGTTTCATCTGAAAAAAAATGTCTTCAGTCTCTTCGGTTCGGTCTTCGGTTAGACCGAAGAGACCGAAATTACTTCCCGATGAGCAATACTCACTGTCGCCACGCCGTCGTAGCCTGCAGCTGTCGTGCCCTGTAGCCGCACGGGCCCGTCGCACCACAGGAAGATGGCGGGGAGGGGGTCGTCGCCGCGCGAGATCTAGGAGTGGGCGCCGCCGCGCCATGGGGGAGCCGGGGAAGTTCGCCGCCGCGTCATGGGGGAGCCGGCGAGGGTCGCCGTCGCGCTACGAGGGTCGCCGCCACGCCGCGGAAGGGAGCGCGGTGACGAGGAGCGGAAAGGGAAGCAGAGCTTGGAGTCGGAGGAAAGGACGAAGGAGAGTTCAGTACGGTTCCTCGGTTTCGGTTTTTTTTCCCACCCCTGTATTGTGATGAGCTCCGGTCCGGTCCGGTCTGGCCGTGGGGGCATGCATGCAATGCAATAATCACGACATGCATGAGTGGCAGTAGCAGTCCAGTTCAAGCAGGCCGTTTCTGTACTGTGTTCCCAGCCTCCGAGGACCTCCGTCCACCGCGGCGGGGCGCAAGCAAAGATGAGCGGACTGTTGTGTGCGGTTGTTGCATGCGCGTGTGTACCTTGTCCTCCTGCTGGGCCCGCGGCCCGGCCCGGCCCGGCCCGGCCCGGCCGGCCTCGATGCGTCTCTTCAGGCTCCGCCTCATGCATGCAAACCGGAAAGCTTTCCAATCGGCCGGTGTGAACAGAACAGGTACGGCTAGTTTGTAGGCTGCCAGCTGCATGCTGAAACGTGTCCTGGATATTCATGTGCTTTGTGCAGGCCTTGTGCTAACCTGTCCTGGATATTGTTGCATTGTGGGCAAAGCAGCAGCAGCAGCAGCATTATACTACGTACGTATGTACTGGATCTCTGGATGCGTGTCCAATGTGAAGGATAGGGTTTGATTAGTCTTCTGGACATCTTCGTCTGATGCAATGCAGTATGCAGCTCATGCAGATGGCTTTACGAAGGCTCTGGCTGCACGCACGCAGGCATGCGGAGGCTCCGGCGTCCACCGGCTGCTTCAATGCATCCAGGAGGAGCGGGGAGCCAAGCGTGGATGCACTGCTATAGAATTTACACCGAACCCAACATATCGTGTATACAGTTGTCTACACAGTATTATACTGTTGCTACACTACAGGCAATTTGAATATTAACAACAAAATAGACGATCCGCTCGACTTAGGGTAAGAATACATACGTACTTAGGCTATCCCTAATGGTTGGGCAAAAATGATTGACTATGCACTGTAGCGCTACTGTAGGAAGAACGGAGGATAGTTAGAATAGTATAGAAACATTGAATAGATAACATTTTTACACAATGGGCTGGGATGGTCTTCCCGAGCAGACCGGTGGTTCTGGTCGAAAAATCACGTAGGTGTACGAGGCTAGTGCTGTACTGCTGTGCCCTGTGCTGCGCGCCCCTAGCTAGAGAGCAGAGGCCGCGGCAGAGGCTCCTTCCGATACGCTAGAGTCCAAGCGGCTGCGACAGTGGAAAAGGCCCGGGCTGCTGGCCACCTGGCCGGCGTGCTCAAAACGGCCACCTTCATATTGAACACACAGCTCGGGTGGCAAGGCCAGCAGGTGTGCTGCCTGCCCGCCCGGGTTCGACTCCCGTCTGGAGCGATCCGGGTGTCTCATCGGGGATTTTTTTTAGAGGACTGAACGTGTATTGGTGTATGTTAGAGTGTGAGTTGTTCGATAGACGTATTTTGGATTATCTAGACAGTCTCAATTGCGTTTGAGCGTGTAGTCGGTGTTGGTGTCCAATCTAAATTCTTAAATGATGTACCAGTGTTTCTGGTGTAGTTCAAAAAAAAATTGAACACAGGCGCCACGAGGGCACCAACACGCAGGCACCACGGGAACACACGACGGCAGCGCCCAACCCGTTGTCGTGTGCCGTGTGCTTACGTACTTAGAGTAGAGTAGGTTTAATTTCGGCCAGGCAGGAGCACCGAGCACCTACCGATCGATCATCGTTACAGGCTTGGATGTATACGTACTTATGTAGTGCATGGACCCGACCAATACAAGCAGCAAAATAATCCGATCTTTGACTGCGTCGATATAGATCCACCCTGCATGCAAAGGCTCGGATGCAACAACCAAACACTCACCACCAGCATCGTGTCGTCGTCAGCCAAAGTCATTGGCTCATTGCCATGCATGTACAGGCGCGGGCAACTAATCAGGCCCACACGTCTGCTCTCTACTTCTAGGTTCTTAAGTGAGATGCCATGGCTTGCTAACTAAAAGTCCAGTAATAAGATTATTTTCTACGAAGATCCATTGATGCCAAATACACGATCACTCAAATTTAGATCGCAAGAAGTGTATTCAATTTTCTTCAACACATCGAGACGATTCTAGGGATAAGCGCACTAATGATCCTTATTTCTCATCAACACATCCGGATAAGCGTTCGCGTGTCCTTGATGCCCGACCTGCCCGGTAGTTTAGAATCACGCGATAATATCGTCGGGGAGTGACTCCTCATCCCCCGATAGACTTTTTTTTTTTACCTACATCTTTCGCTTTCTGCCCTGTTATTTATTTCCTTATATAGAGCCCATCAGAGTTTGACTATCTCTTCCATCCCCAATAAAAAAAATAAAGGGCCGGGACATGAAAAAATGGAGAGGATGAGAGGTTGAGAAATCTGCCGTAAGACGTTTACAAATTTTGTATTAGACATAATTTTTAAAAAAATTACTAATAAATAGCAACAAATATTTAATAAGGACGAATGGAGTTTGCAGCTAGGTTGTCGATTACCCGGGCTTTTGTCAAAACAACAACAACAGAAAAAAAAAAAAACACGCACGCTCTGCTTTGGCGCGGTTACCGCCTGAAAGGGCGGTGAATTCGGCGAGCAGTTCGCGATTTCGCAGCGGGGACGCCGCCGTGGTGGCGTACGTAGGTACGATACGAGAAGGAGATGAAAACGACGGGGGGTGGCCGGGCGTCCCCGACACCTGGACCCCCACCAGCGCTTCCTTCGCTTTGACCACCCAACCCAAATGTCTGCCCCGCCTCGACGCTCGAGAGGCCCTGGGCGCTCGACGACGCCAAAATCCCCGTCCCACTCCCCCCGGCTCGATCACGATCAGGATGACTCCACTCCAGTGTCCAGTGGAGTGGTAGCTCGCTACCTCATCTCCCTCGGGCCTCGGCCGGCCGCCTCTTCTTCCTGTATATATATAGAGTGCTCGCCGCGCGCCCGTTCCCCACCACTTGTACTCCTCAGCCCTCACTCCCGCGCGCGGCTTAGCTACCTAGTGCTCCCCTCCACCCTCTCCGCGGCACCGAGCTGCTGCTGTGTGTGGCCGGCCGGCCGGCCGCCGCGTGCACGGCACAGACCGCCGATTCCTCCTCGTCCTCGCCGCCGCCGCCGCCGCCGGCGAAGAAATTGAAGAGATAGAATTGGCGAGGAGGCGCCGGGGGAATTGTCTCTGCTGCGGAGGAGGAGGGCCGGGGGAGGGATCGGGTCAGCTGGGGAGATGGGGATGCGGCCGGGGTGGGTGGGCGGGCTGGTGGAGGAGAGCTTCTTCGTGGGGTGCGCGGCGCACGAGAACCGGAAGAAGAACGAGAAGAACATCTTCTGCCTCGGCTGCTGCGCCAGCATCTGCCCGCACTGCGCGCCCGCGCACCGCCACCACCCGCTCATCCAGGTACGCACGCACGCACGTATACGCCAGCCGCTGCCTCGTCTCCTTCTCCGGCGACGGCGATGGCCCCCGTTGCTTAATCAGGGATAAATAAACCAGGGAAGGGCTTATTAATCTTGCTGAATTCGGGGTGCACGCTCTGGGTGGGTGGGTCTCACGGGCGGACGTCGCGCGGCCGGATTAGCCGTTCGGGGCGGGGGGCTCTCTCTCATCTCTAGCGGCTGATGCCTAGTACAAGCTAGGAAGGACTAGTCCTCGTAGGCTGTCTTGTTGCGTTGCTGCTGCTTCTATCCACCGGGGATCCTTTGCTTCCGACGACCACTCCTCCTCCATCTTCTAGTCAGAGTCAGAGTACCTAGCTAGCTAACCTAGGAGGAGTAGGCTTCGTTTTGTGCTTGAGGTATACGTCCATCTATTTACTATTTTAACTATTTTTTTTATAAATAGTGTTGCTGCGGCGTTATTTTGTACTGTCTTCCATCTTTTACCTTATCTGCGCGCCTAGTTGCGGCGTCCTTGAGTGGCAAGGCAAAAAAATCCATCGAGCTTTGAACCCCGTGCGGACGCGCGGCTCTTGCTAGGCCTAGGCCTCTCTAGCTCGTCTTCCCGACTTGGTTCGCATCCGCCGCTCTGCTTGTCGTCTTCTGCGCTCCAATTACCCACTCGCACTCGCCAACCCAGTACCCTGTCACATCGGTGGTTCGGATGGTCGTTAGAAATATTAAATATGGTTTAAGGGAAAAACTAATTATATAAACCAGAACTAAACGATGAGACAAATTTATTAAACCTAATTAATTTATTATTAACGAATGTTTACTATAGCATCACATTTGCTAATCATAAATTAGTTAGGTTTAATAAACTCATCTCACCGTTTAGTCTTCATCTATGTAATTAGTTTTATAACTAGACTATATTAAATACTTATAATTAGCGTCGAAACAATGCGACTAATTTTAGCCAACGAGAACCAACACCCCGCGCCCTAATTTTCTCCTCCAATTCACTGCGTGCATCGTGCGGAGGGTGCAGTGGTGTGGCAGTGCCCGGCCGGCCAGTGGTGCGCTGCTGCTGCTGCTGCTCTCTGGCTGCCTGGGTTTGGTGGCAGGAGTAAACCCGAGGGAGGGTATTGGGAGACCGGAGACAGAGGGGAGTGCGCGAGGTCGGGCCGGGGCCGAAGCGAAGCTGATGCGGACGCCCCGAACAAGCAATAGTCTCACGATTAGCCAAGGTTTCCCATCCGGCCCAGTCCCCGCCCGACGCTGCTCCTCTTTCCCTGCCTGCGCGATGCATGCGCGCCTTGGCCTGGCCTCCTGCGTGCGCTGCAAAAGCAGGCTGCCTGGCCATGGCCATGCCACCCATCCCTTGTGCGCCTTGCAGTGACCTCCCCTCTCCTGCCCTTTTTAACGGTGCTAATAGTGATCCCACTGTAGTCTCTGTAGCTGCCGATGCTTGCAGCTGCCACCACCTTCTCTAGTCTCTCTGGACGACCAAAGCCTGGCTCGTACGTCCAGAGGATAGAAAGATAGAGATAGACGGATAGATTTCTCAGGTACGGTGCAGCGGCGAAGGGGCTCGTCTCGCAATGCATGCCAAGCCGGCAAGCCGGTCGCCGCTGAATTGAATTTGCGGGGCTGGTATGCCGTGTGCATGGAGCACAAATGGGGTGGGTTATCCGGATGGTTTTGCCAAGTATAGCAAAGCATCCCCTCTGAACTGAATCATTTCCGGGCGGCGCTTGTTGGCTGGGGAGCGGACCTGGGCCGGCCCGGCCGTCGACGACGACGACTAGTCCGCCTCCGCCTGACCTCTGCCACGTCAAATAGTGGGTGGCCGTAGTGGCAGTGGCGCAGCCACCGCTGCATGCTGCTCCTGCCTGCGTGCTCGCTTTCCGCTGGTTGGTTCGGTTATTACTGCACCCCCTGCCTGCCCCCTGCTCGCAACACCACCACCGCACCATCGAGAAAGTTTTACTGCCTCCGGGACTCCGGATATACATGCAATGCAGGCAGCCAGCCAGCCACGGTAAAAAAAAAAAAGGAACAAACAAACAAACAAACAAAGGGCCACCCTTCTCTCAATACTGTTGCTCCGCTTTGTATTGTATGTAATCCATGCTCGGCCGCCTGCTACCGTCCAACCGGGCTGGCGAGTATGCTGCTGCTGCTGCTAGTACTATTCACCCCTTCAGCCCCGCACACACTGTGACTGCAGTTTTTACCGCGAGGAAAAAATGCTGCCATGCCCAGGCGGAAGGAGGAGAGGACGTGGTACGAGCGTGACCGTTGTGCCCTCCGGCTGTCGCCTGGATTTTTCCCCGGCGACAGGGGCGTTTCGGTCGTTGCGCTGCCAGCCGACTACAGTGCACGGAAGGATGGCGACGAGCCGCCGGTCAAACCCCGGCATTACCGCCCACGAGCCAGCCGCGCCTTTCTTTCTTCTTCCCGCTGGAATTATTGGCCACACGTTGTACTACTACGTGCTACCACCTCGCACGCCGCCACGTTCACACGCGCGCGGCACACGGATGGTGAACAGCACGCCGTAGTACGTTTTTTTGTTCAGAAATGAATTTCGTAGTCGACTAGTCGGCGAGAATGGAGGGAGCAGTCGTACAAAGGTTTTTTCTTTTTTTGCCGGCTGATGAATGACTCATCACAACGTGTATGCATGCATGCTCTGCCTGTGCAGGTGCGGCGGTACGTGTACAACGACGTGGTGCGCCTGGACGACCTGGAGCGGCTCATCGACTGCTCCTTCGTGCAGGTGATGAACGGTGCATGCGTGCAGTGCACGGCCCTGAATGATACTACTACTGCGTACGTACTGACCGCCGATCGTGTCGCTTGTCGTGCATGTACGCAACCGTGCAGCCCTACACGATCAACAGCGCCAAGGTGATCTTCCTCAAGCCGCGGCCGCAGTCCCGGCCCTTCAAGGGCTCCGGCAACGTCTGCTTGACCTGTGACCGCATCCTCCAGGAGCCCTTCCACTTCTGCTGCCTCTCATGCAAGGTACTGGAGTACTACTGCTGCTGCTCGCTGACAGTATATATGCGGTTATGAGATACAAGACATGTACGTGCGTCCATCCATGCATGCATGCATCATGATATATGTCTAGCCAAAATCTTGTCCATGCATGCATCATTGCCAACATGCATGCATGTACGCGGCGGCATGCAGCTTTGCGTTGGTTAATTAACTGACTCGACCGGGCGTGTCCAGTCCAGTCCACTCGCCCTGGCACGCGCACATGCTTAATTAGTGGCTAGGATGGACCATGGACGTACTTTCGTGTTTGCATTAACCAACCAACAACAGGTTAGTAGAACTAATGATGATGGATATGTACTCCACGCCGTACGTGCGGTGCAGGTGGACCATGTGATGACGCAGGGCGGGGGGGACCTGTCCAACATCCTGTACGTGCCGGGCGGCCCGCCGCCGCCGCCGCCGGACCTGGGCTGCGCCGCCTACCCGCGCTTCGACTTCGACAGCCTCCGCGTCGACGCCGGTGGCTTCGACGACGACGCCGGCGGCCAGCCGTACGGCCAGGTCACGCCCAACTCCATCCTCGAGGACCCCGTGCGTCACCACCAGGCCACCGCCTGCGGCTACGGGGGCAGCTCCTCCAGCAACGGGTCCAGGGCAACCGGCGGCGTCCCGAGGAAGAAGAAGACCGGCGGCGGCGGGGGGTTCTTCCCCCAGATCGTCCTCTCGCTCGGCAACCGGCGCAAGGGCGCGCCCCATAGGGCGCCGCTCGCGTAACCGGCCGCCGCCTGCGTACAGATGCTGGAAGCCTGGAACCCGATCGATCTCCCCACCACCGAGAGCTATATATATATGTGATGTTAATTACGTATTAAGTTGTTGATTACCCTTAGCTAGCAGTGTCAGTCAGTGGTAGCAGTATTTAAGCAGTGTAATAATCCTATGATTAGCCATGTAGAGAGAGAGGGAGAGGAGAGAGAGTGTGTTGGCTGGCTGGTTGCTGTGATAGGGATGGATGGCCCTTTTCTAGCTCGATCGGGCCATGCATCTCGGCGCAGTGTTTTGACGAGACTTGAGAGGAGGAGGATGCAGGGAAGGGAGCTCCAAGGCTAGCTGCTGCTGCTGGTAGCGACTGCCCCGGTTGCAAGCCCAGGTAGGCACAGCACACAGGCTGCATGCTCGTGGGTCCACCCGGTACGGGGTTCCCATGCATTGCCAGCAGCCGGTGGTGTGGTGGCTACCAATTTTGTACTCGATGCAACGGGGGTCCCGTTCGCTCGACGGCACGCATGCTTTATTACACCATGACCCATATATATAATAGATGATGGTGTTGATTTCCATCGTATCTTTGTATAGCATGATCTCTGGCTGTGATGTGAGATAATAGTCTGTCTGTGGCTGTGAATTAATCGTGATTCATGCGTGCATGGCCGGTGGGTGCATGCATGCATGGGCCATGATGGGTGGGTAGTAGGGCAAACATTTGTACTTGCCTTGCGTTGTTCGTACATGGGTCTCCGTCGGTTTCATACTCGTTGTCTGTGCCCGTGTCCTTTGACTCCTCGGCGCCGTGCGACCGCCGACCGGCATGCGTGGAGGGACGGCGGACGTGCTCCTCCGTCCGCCATTCATGCACGATGGTCATGCTGAGAGGGATGGATGTTGTAGTAGTAGTAGCGCGCTATAGGTAGAGTCCAGAGCCGGATCAGACAAAGGAGGGAATTTCTGAATGTATTTAATCTGTATATCTCTCTCACCATCGATCGCTAGAGTTACGCAATTCACATTTTATGTAACTATGTATGGAGTACTTTATTTACTCGAGAGGCGAGTACTCCGTACTCATATAGATTTGACTTGGGAGGCAACGATCGAGCATGGTTTGTTGTCTTAACCCATTGTTTGTGGCCGCTGGTACAGTAAGTCAAAGTACGTACGTAAGTGCAGCAGCTCCAAGGCGAGAGCTGCATGCGGCCATTGTTTTGGGTGGCCGAAAGCAGCGTTGTTTGGGGACTAGAGAAGTGTCGGCTTCTCGGCAGAGGGACGACACAAAAGGGCCAGCTCACATATGTCCTGTTGGCTGTTGCTTTACTGCTGCTCGCTTGTGAGTGTTGAGACGACGAATCGACGATGATAGATCAAGCACAGTTTCTGCATTTTTCGACCTGTGTCGACCTTAACCTCGTGCCGGAACTTTCTATTGTCGGATTATAGGCGATTTCCCTGTGAAACGAATGGAATTGCCGTGTTACAAACGTCTTTATGTGTTCACTCTCTGTTCCAAGATATATACTACACAGTACTTAACGGCTGTTTCACTGCTTTTAAGAAAACAAAAATTTGTTAAGATGTTCTTTTATATTCTAACAAAAAGTATTGACAAAAGCTATACTGTACTGTACAAAAGTAGCGAGTATGCGATGCTACGCTGTACAGTGGACTGGACGTAGGAAGGCAGCAGAGATAACAGGGCTGTCCCGAGCCGGTGAACCGTTGCGTTTTGACACATGCAGCTACGCCTACCGGCTACCACCACGGCACAATGCAAGGTTGTCGCCTCGAACCATCATCTGCCTGTCTGCCCGAGGTAACATCAGCTAGTAGCTAGCGGAGCTCGTAGTCCAAGGAACGATTCGATCGGCTAGTTGGTGTCCCCACGTGATAACCCATGGGCCAAGGCTTTTATGGTTTGGCTTCGAGGCAAATGTTTCTAGAATTTCAACCGGCAACGTTTTCTAAGATTTTGAAGCTTCGTCTAGTTTTCTAGACCTTTCAAACCATGGCATTTGACTCGCAAGTTCCAAATTGAGACATATCGTCAAAACCTTATAGTTTCGAAATCACGGTACATTTGGGACCGGCTGTCGTTGGTCCCTATTTTTTTGCCCCACAAGCGCATCTCCCGTAGCCATAGACGATTAAGGACGTCCTAGACCTATGATTCTTAAAAACGCGGAAATAGGAAAAAAGATTTAAATTTTCAATTTATTGAATTCTAATAAAATATATACATAAAGTCGCAAAACACATGTTTTTTGGATACCATGCAAAGGAGCAAGAAACATCGGACATAAAATACATAATACATAAAGTTATTTTCCTCCAAAATCCACATGGAAATAGCTAATTCCATAGGAAGTTCAAAGAATTAGGCCTTTTTGTAACGCGGGTTTATTAAAATGTCCGTGGGCAACGACCCTCCATTCATGGAAATAAACTATCGGCATAAAAAAGGTCTTATCCTAGTGACCTTTTGTCTCGTCAAGTTTGATTAAGCTTTTATCAAAAAAAAAAAGTTTGATTATGCTGGACTGTACGTTTGTGAGCGAGGAAGCGTGCCGAACGGCACCTGGTCTATTATGCATTATTCTGGTCAAGTTTAAAATACCAGTTACTATTTCAATTTAACAGTTTGGTGCCACTCATGCCCATGCTTATGACAAAATAGCTAGATCAAACTGTATGTCAAAAAATAAATAAAATTATGTTGTGACAGATCAGGCCATATATAAAACCGGGACCATTTCGCTATATATGGTTTAGCACCAGGATCTTGATGGAAGAAAGGACTAATAATATTTGCGGGCGGAGTGAACAATGAGCGCATATTCAAGTACGTCCAGCGTGAAACCAAACGTGCGCTAGCGCTTGAGGTGAATTATTGTTGTGGTTGGGATTTGAGGAAACCTGAGGAACAGTTTTCTGAGAGCAAGGTTAGTAAGACAGCCAACAGCAGTTTCTATGTGTGTCATGTCACATATAGTCAACTAAAAGTCAACTTATATAAAAATTTAGTATTGGTGTAGTTTCTACAATTAATTCTTGGCCCACATCTCTCTCACATTATGTTTTGGAGTTTGTGCTTCAGCTGGCTGTAAGCTAACAGCCCACTCCCTTTCTTTCTCCTTTTCTCTTTCTTTCAACTTAGTAAAAATATGACATGGCAACTTTTGTAGCCTATTAGTATAGGCTTATAATACTCGCTCTGATGGATATCCAATCAAGCGAACAATTATTTCATTTGATTACGAGCGAATCGGCGCAGAGATAAGATCATAGCATTCCAAACAACCACGTCCAGCGCCCCATTCGGTTCCGTGTATTTACTCAATTAGGTTATTTCGAAGGTACCTATTCTATAGCGTCAGTATAGTGTTTTGTACGTTGATTTACATAGGCCCTAGAGGTAGTAAAAAAGCCACTCCTCGTATTGAAACAATATTAGGTGTGTTTAGATGGTTGAAAAAAACATTGTTTCGAACTGAAAAGCACTGTAGAACCACTGTAGCACTTTTCGTTTGTTTGTGGTAAATATTGTCCTACTATGGCCTAACTAGCCTCAAAAGATTCGTCTCGCAAAGTACATCTAAACTGTGTAATTATTTTTTTATTTCATCTACATTTAGTATTCCATGCATGTGCCGGCATTTTGATGTGACGGGGAATCATCTTTTTGCATAGTGAATTTTGGGAGAAAGTTAGGTTAGGCCAATGGGTTTTCAAATGTGTTGTGTAGAAATGAGACTGTACGAGTGACTGCATGCTCGTTGTCGTTTTGAGAGAAGAGACACAGCGAAAACGTTATTTATGGGTCTGAACACGATACCAGATCGTAGATAAGGAATCGGTCACGTCCGTACCGCTTGATTCAGCGTGCGCCGTACCACACCAGTATTGCTGCACTGAACCGGCCGGCCGGCCTGACAGCGTGTGTTGTGTTGCCCATGTGCCGTGACACTGCTACGTAGTACCTGCTGGCTGGTCCACGTCTGATCGATGGGAAGAAAACACCAATAACGTCTCTCTGTCTCTGCGGGAAAAAAAAGCAGCGAGGGGGCCGGGCTGGTCGGCTGGGCTTCTGCTAATTCAGAGTACTATTTTCCGAACATTTGTGTCCAGGCTCAACATCTTCCAAGAGCTAATTCCGTCTCTGGGGTCCGAATAATTGACTCCTTGTACTAGTGCATCGATCCATGGTGTATTGAGCTATTAACGTGTCAAGAGAGCCACTGCATACAATGTCTCATTACGTACTGTGTGTCTGTGACTCTGTGTCAAACAAAATTCAGGGATAGCAATCTGCACCAGTAAACTGTGTATCATATACTATACATTGTGCTATATTAGTATCTATAGTCCGCATCATCCAAAACCAGCTCACCATGCGCGTGCCAAAAGCTAGCTTCGTTCAAGCAGATGTGTGCACAGTTTGCACCCAGCTCCTCTGGGATGATCTGCAGGAGAAAACTCATGACATGGTCCTCCTGCTGAGGCTAAGGGTTCGTCCACCCCACTCCACTCCGCCATGCCGGATCGAGCACACATACCCTGCCGGGCCGGCACCCCAGCATGGTGAACACGGCATAAACCCCTGAACTTCCATCGCGAGACTGTTCCCAGCAGCATGCGTCTCGTCCGCAGCGGCACCACCACCACCAGTCCACCACCGATACATCTCACCCGACCCCCCACAAGTCTAACGAACGAACTGGCCTGCTGCATCGATCTTGCAGGGATCTATCAGGGTTTCAGGGGATGGAACCGGCCGGGTGTTGTCCCGGCCGCTAGCTGCAGCTAGCAGGCTTCATTCCACGCCGCGATAGATGCTGACGGCGAGCCATGATCGGCCATGGCAAGCACGCGCGCAATGCATGGGCGCGAGCGAGGCTGGCCGGGCCCCTTTGCCGCAGCTGCTGGCCCGATGCATGCTACCCCGTGCTTGCTGCGTACCTACCAGCACGATCAGATCAGATCAGTTCCACCATGCATGATCCATCCATGCGGCGGCCGGCTTAATTTGGCTGTCCGCGAGAGAGGGGCAGTTCAGAGCAGGGGTTGTGCGCTGCACATGCAACAGTGCTGGGCTGCTCCAAGAACGGGGCTACGTTATGGGCGCATGGGGATAACGACTCCTGGGACAGGGCCCTCCATATCCATATGCTCTTTGTCATGCTTCCTTGTCCCAAAATTTAGTACCTATCCTGTTCCGAAAATAATATGAAATAACAACCAGATTTGCATTTTAAGTTGTCCAAAGTTGCCATTATGATAAGCTAATATAAAAGTAGCCCATCAAATTTATCGCTATTAAAAATAGGATTAAAACATTCTCAAAATCTACATATAAATTACCAAGAGTAATATATTATACCGATGGTCCATAAATTACTGTGGTGTTCTCGTATGATCAAGTATACCTAAACTATAAAGTTGTATATCCAAACTCTAGTTTACTCAAGTGACCTCGGTCATCCCTGCCACAAACTATATCATCCATGAGCCAATATGGCAAGCTGACGTTGGACCCAAATGTCAGCCTCCATCATCACTCTCAATTTTCTGCTCTCTCATCCTGCTTTCCACCCTTCTTGCCGCCAAGATTTAAATCTAAACTAATAACCTTTGAAATTATCTCACTATTAGTATTTAGAGACATCTTTTAAAAGCTTCAATGCTAATCCTCATCAGACGTGCTAGAAAAAAAGATAAATCCTAGAAATTCTCACAAAAAACAGAAACATCTAACCGTCCATCGTGTAGCTCTAATAATATTAGCCATTACATATATTATATCTATATAACCTATATAAGTGAATCCCACTAACTTTCATTAACTATATGTCTCTCAACATCCAACAAACTGTCCACATCATCTAAGAGTCCACTAAGTTAAAGAGCCATGTCATCATCCACTAGAAACCTATATCAATGACATCTATCGATTTTCTGTGGCTGAAAACGTTTATGCATGCAACTATTAGTCTATATGAGTACCATCCTACGAAATTCCTATATCAGGAACACTATAAATAATTAAAGAGTTGACCTTTTAACCAATGAAGATGTTATCAAAATATTCCTTGCAATCATTTCAGTATTTCCTTCAAAATCCAGTTTAGAAAAAATAGTTTAAAAATTTCCGCAGCAACGCGCGGGGTACCACCTAGTTTTCTAAAAAACTATACATCATGCCATTAGGAAAATAAAATAATATGACACCCTAAATTTATATAAAAATTACGCACGATGCCATTCTGAAGTATGTATTAAAATAACCCCCTAAATTTGCATAAAAATATCCACCATACTATTATTAAATATGAAACAAATAACCCCTAAATTTGCATATAAATTACTCACTATTCCATTATAAAAGATGATTAAAGTAAGCCTTAAAATCTTCATATAAATTACACATTATGCCATAACAAAAGATAAATTAAAATAATTTCTAAATTTCGATATAAATTACACAGAATTCTATTATGAAAGATAAATTAAATAATCACTTCTTATATTACCAACGATTAAAATACATTTCTCATAAAAACTCTAATCGCTGCGAGAGCAAGAGTTAATAGACTAGTATATATGAATGATAATATAAAATAAACAAAAAATTGCATATGAATTGTCCACAAGTTCAAATCCAAAAAATAATAGAAAATAACCACAAAATAACAGTACGAATATTGATGAAAAAAAATGTAGCGACTGGTGGATTTTGTCACAATAATCTGATAAGGATTATTACTACACAAGAGGTTATACTATATAGGTATCGTGTTAGAAACAGATGTAGAGTGAAAGTAAGTGCATTAAGAGAAATTCAGAGTTGTTGTATGTGAATATATTTATCCATAAATACGATCCAACAGGCCAGGGTGAGACCGATCGATCTACGGAGTTTATTAAAACGGTGTGGAGCAAAGTGAAATGACGGGTTGTGACGAGACTAATGCATGCTGTGAGTTTCTGACCTCTGATCCCGATCACGACGCATGGCGCACCAGCAGGCGATGGAGCAAAGCCCATGTACCGCTGCCGCATGTTGATCGGCCAGCGCTAGAAGACGCACGGAGAAGCGAGGGAAGAGACGGCATGCACTCGTCGATCTTTTCACGCCGTCGCCATGCCATTATACAGTGCCGCAGTGCGGCGGCCGCGCGAGGCGGAGCACGCAGTAGAGTACCGTCAGAATCCTTCGTGGAGCAGGGTTCCTGGGCGGGGCGCGCGCGGCCTCTGCTGCGCGGCACTGTTTCGGCCGGCCACACTGTTTTCGGAGCATGTCAAGTCTCGTCCTTCCATTGATCCAGATCCTAGACGTCGGCGGCGGGGTAGTTGACATGTCCGGCGGCTGCATGTGCCCCTGGTTACAGGCTAGACGACAGTGGAGTAGCAGTGGCGAGGAACGGCAGGGGCGAGGTGTGGCCGGCCGGGCGGCCGGGGCGGCTGCTGGCCGTCTTGGCGTCTTTTGACGTGGGGGCAGAGCAGGCCACGGCACGGCAGCTACTACTACTACGATTTGTCACGTCGGGGAAGGGCATGCACGAGGGACGGGTGGTGGTCGTAGGCGGTAGGCGCATGCAGCGCCTGCGCACAGGCGAGGCAGCGGTGGGCATGCACTTGTTCGCTCGCGTCCCTACCTGGACCTGGAGACTGGAGTGCGTGGATGGATCCATCCGGTCAGTCCATGTGAATGTGATCGCCCACAACGGCCCACTCCATTCAGGCCCCGTTTGAAATGCTGAAAAAATTTTCTATTCCTGCGTTTTTTCTGTGATTGAATTGTTTTCTATGAAATTTTTGTAAAATTCATGCATTTCAAACGGTCCCTCATCCTGTGTGGAGCCTTGCTTTCTCCTCGTGTCGTTTCTAATAAGCGGTGGCGGCGATAAGGTTCCATTTGTGGATTTGGAAGGAAATATGGCCGGCCGGGTAATTCCGTCTCCTAGCCGATTTGTCTCCACACTTACGGCGCGATACTTCTTTGTTCACCCGTGTACTTACACTATGGTGGTACCATTATTTCGTTTGCAGGTATAATCGGTGTTACGTTAAATAACAACGGTCCATGTTCAACGAAGCCAACAACAAACTAATACACTGAGCCTACAACCTAGAAAGACTAACAAGGTTGTCCGCCCTTATTTGTTGTGCTTCTTCACCACCAAGTGAGACTAAACCCAAGAATGAAAATCCAAGATTGTGCACAACATCTTGTAATAAGAGACAGATTAAAAGCAAGTAACCTTAACGCAGACCCTTTGGTACGCGCGGCAGTGCGGCTCTCAAAGGCAAGGCTGCGCGCCCGTTACGCGTTAGCAGCCATCCGCCCAATAATTGGCGTGCCTCGACGGATGGCGTCGCAATCGCACCCGTCCCGATCGAGAGCGCAGGGGCGACGCCGCTCCAGGCTCCAGCCTGCAGCTACTACCCGGCGAATGAGCTAAGCTAGCGGCGGGCGACGCCGCCGACGCGCGGCGTTGCCATGGCATAGGGGGCATAGGTCGCTGTCGGTCAGCGTGCGTGTGCACAGTCCGAACCGCGGGAGCAAGCGGAGCGGCGAGGCTCTGATCTGGGTGAGCGAGGGGACCGACCCTGGCGCCGGTCTCGACCGTGGTCGCAGCTGGGCCGTGCGGCAGCCGGCAGCTCGTGTTCGTGCCGTCGCGCCGCGACGCATGCTGCAGGGGCGTACGCTTACGTGGGTGCAGGTGGACTGGACCACGCGACGCGACGCGCGCACGAACGCTGGCACCGGCGCCGCATCGAGAGCCGAGAGCCTGCCCCGACGCGCCGGCCGGGCAACTACGTACAGTACAACACCGCCCGTGGCGCCGGGTCACTCATGTGATTAGTTAAGCTGCCGGAGGCCGGCCGGAGCACCGATGCATGAGCATGACACGCCGCCGTACTGTGAAATTTTCGCTTGTCTCGACGGGGCCGGGCAGAGTTTCGCGCCGGCCGTGACGACTACTGGCCCTGCCCCCTGCTGCCTGCCCGGGCAAAATTTTCTTAACCTTGCTTTTTCTTTAACCGCACCGTGAAATATCGTTCTGGCCCGGCAAGATCTGCGACCTGCGGACGGAGCGGCCGGCCACCACTCTCGCTTGCTCAAGCGAAGACGAGAGCAGTAGCAGGCCAGAGCTATGAGTATGGCTAATGACAGTCTCTGTGATCCCACCACCTTCTGATGCCCTCACTCCTACAGGCTGCAGCTATCTGCGTGCCGTAACTGTGCTGCGAAATTCCGATAGACCGGGTCTCTCGCTCAACACATGCATGCATGGCTGCCTGCATGCATGCGGTTCTCGTTCCAGTGGTCCATCGGCACTCGGCGATGATGATGCCCGGGCCGTTCACTGTCACACGTGTAACACCATTGTGGTCGCAGTACTCCCCTGGGTTTATTTTACACCTCGTCGATCGGGGACATGCATGTGGTTGTCAGATTATTACAGCGTCAAGGCCATAGGGCCCGCCGCGTGCAATGTTAAAGCATAAGCATAGTGCTAACATCAGGCTGCGCCTGGCAGTCACCTCCATCTATACTAGTAGTCCATAGGTTTTCTAGTTCGTTTTTTCCCTTGTGCAAAACGCAAGGATGCATAAATGAGGTTTTGGACCCGTAGGTCGTCATGTATGCACATGTACTACTCTTGTTCTTCCAACCTCAAAGAGATGGCTGAAGAAATGGCTTGGACTTAGCAGTCAGGCCAGCGTCCGCTGGTCCTGGTTTTTGCCAATCCTGGACGGGCAGGCGTAACGGTGAGCAACCAACCAACCAACGCTTTCCACTAGGCTAGACCACACACAAGGGGTAGCGATGATGATGAGCAAGAGCAAGAGCAAGAGCACCAGCACACCGTTGGTGTCTCGGGTCTCCAATCCAATGATTGGCGTCGGTCGCTGTTGCCGCGCGCGCGATGGAGCGCACAGTCCCTCGCACGATCGACGCCTGGTCCTGACCTGAAACCTGCGGAATCTATCATCCATCGCATCCCATCGCAACTCACAAACACCACCACTCTCTGCACTGGCTGGCTGGCCGACCGTCCTCCCCTCAATCTGCTGCTGATGGTCTCGTCGTCTTGGTCGTCCCGACCCCGCTTTTACCTGCACTACACCCCCGCCCTGTCAGCTTTATTTTATCTCCACATGCAAACCTAACCTAAACCAAACCACGCACACACACAAACCAGCTCGTTTCTTACTGCACAACCACACTACTGGTTGATCTCAATGATCGAAAACCACTGCACTGGTACCTGCTGCTGCGGCGGCGGTACCTTTTTTGGTTCCTCTCGATAGATCATTAGCAGGACGGCGAAATTTGACCACAGTAGTCCCACCAATGCAAGAGCCAAACAAGGTACCACTCCACACCGCTCCCGGCCGGCCGAGAGTTGTGTTGCTGCATGCGCCGGTGTTTTGGTGGCGGGGGGCCGGCGGCGCAGGCCTTTGCCGCGGCCGCGCAGCGGCGAGCGATGGACGGATGGACGGAGCAAAATGATTGGAAATAATGTGGGATCGATCGACGACGGACGACGCAGATGGGATGCGGCCGGTGCCGGTCCGAGGCTCTCACATCGCTGCCAGGCGGCGGAGGACCATGTGTGGTGGCGGTTTCTGGAGCACGGCCGTGTCTCCCCTGCCGCGCGCACGACGCCGCGGTCGCCACCCCCGATCCGCGCTGGGGTCGCAGGCTGCCGGCCTGCCTGATGCGCTTGACCAAGCCTCATTGGCCGTCGGCGCGGGGACAGAGATGTGAGTCTCGTCTCTGCCCTGTCCGCGCGCATGCATGCCTCGTGTTTCCCTAGTCCGGTCCCTTTCTTCCCTTGGAGGCTCCGAGAACTTGGTCCAGATCCCCGGTAGGTAGGCTCCAGCGGTACCTTCATTTCCCATCCCACTCACTGCGTACAGAGCGAAGGGTCGTCAGTGATAGGAGACGAGGGACGGAGAAACCGTTGGAGAGAACCAAGATTGTGAGAAGGGAGCCAGGTCAGAACATACTTAGGTTATTTTCAGTGAAGTGTCTAAAAAAATTTTTTATAGTACAAAACGATACTGCAATACTACTGTATACAGAAAGAAAGTTGATTGGAATAACAGTCATACCAAGGGTGAATAGACAATGGTCTAGTCACGTACTCACGTGACAAGTGTACCGACGGCTACGTCGTGCTACGTAGACTCGTGCATGGCAATGGCATGGCAGACGACACACTCTGCGTACGAAACGAACCAGAGGCGTCGTGGTGCGGAGGATACGTGAGCATGACGCTGGTGTTCCGGATGGAAGAGAGGCCGGCCCGCCCAACCAACCTCGCTCCGCCCAACGGCCCAACAATGATGGCGGGTCGGTCCAAGTGAAAGCGCCAGGCGACGAAGCCGGTGGTCCATTTTGCTTCCTTGGAATTGCAGGGGAAAGGGAGGCAGGGGCAGCGAGCGAGCGAGCGCCACGCCACCGCTGCGGCTGCGGCTCGCTCAGATCTTTGCTCGCAGGCTGCCGGCCTGCCTGATGCGCTTGACCAAGCCTCATCGGCACGGGGACAGATATGTGTCGTCTCTCGAGTCTCGTCTCTGCCCTGTCTGCGCGCATGCATGCCTCGTGCTTCCCTAGTCCGGTCCCTTTCTTCCCTTGGAGGCTCCGAGAACTTGGTCCAGATCCCCGGTAGGTAGGCTTCAGCGGTACCCTAGAGCCTGCATTGCTACGCCCTGGCTGACTTGGGCCTGGCTCCGGCATGCAGCCAGGCTGCAACTCAACCGCACAACCAATCACACCCTCAGTTTCGTTGGAACAGTGATAAAAGACGCGAGATGGAGAAATCGTTGGAGAGAACCAAGATTACATATTTAAGGCTATTTTTAGTGGAGTGTAAAAAATTGACGTTGCAGCGCTACTATACATAGAGAGAAGAGTGATTGGAATATGTATGGAGTACCGATAGCTACGTCGTCCTACGTAGACTCGTGCATGGCAATGGCATGGCAGACGGCACAGTGGCAGAACTAGGATTCTCTGATGCCCCGGGCCGAATTGTCGTAAAGTGGTGACAAAAACATATCGAAAATAAACATAGTTTAAAAGATATTAAAAACATAAGAAAATTACCGTTGTGAAGTACTATCTTATTCTTGTTTGTCAATTGTTCCAAGTCCTATGTTTTTTTTCATTATCTACTTCTAATTTGCATAAATGAAATTTATTGTCAATCATTCATCATACTATACACATTATAGTGGAGAGCAGTATAGTTAATAATTCGTTGTGCATTCTAATTTCATACCCAATCTTTTCCATATCTGGATCTGAGCTATTGCTAGGCCTAGGGGCTTGCTATGCACCGCATCTGCCATGTGCCACCACCTAGGCACCTACAAGGCTACTACTGCTGCCTGGGCTACCTGGCCGCACCGCCGCAGGGGGCTGGCTGGCTGAGGCCGTCGCCTCCTTCCTGTCCGCGGGGTCTAGCGCAGGCACGTGCAGCCTGCTGGCTGCTATCGGCCAGCCGATGGGGCTTGGTCGCCGCCCACCGGGGAGGGAGCAGGGGCTGGCCGCCACCCGCCAGCAAGGAGAGAGCACCGGAGCGGGGCAGGATTGGAGCAGCCTCGGAGCAAGGCCTGCCGGATAGGAGCCACCGAGCCAATCTGGAGTAGTGGAGCCGGAGGCCGGAGCTGCGGAGTCAGATGGCCGGGGGCGGTGGCCGAGCAGGGAACCGGGGCGAGGAGCGACGGCGCTAGGGGCTGCGGTCGAGGGAGGCCGAAGCCGAACGCCGGATGACTGGACTGGATGGGGAGTTGTAGACCTGGTTGCTGCTTGGGCCGTCGAGAGCTATATGGGCCACAAAATTGAGAGGAGTTGTGAAGATTTTTGGGCTACGCCCCGGGCCATGGCCCGGGGCCATGGCCCGGGTGGCCATAGGCCTAATTCCGCCCCTGAGACGACACACACTGCATACGAAACGAACCAGAGGCGTCGTGGTGCGGAGGATATGTGAGAATGACGCTGGTGTTCCGGATCGACGAGAGGCCCCCCCAACCAACCTCGCTCCTCAAAACGGCCCAACAATAACGGCGGGTCGATCTCAGTGATGCAGTCAAGCTAATTGACTCGTCTCTGCAGTCAGCATCTACTACCGTCGGCTGCTGATCCAACGACCACCGACTCCTAGTGTCTCCAAGTTCAGGCAGCCAAGGAACGAGAGGAGGACAGAGGCCTCGTCACCGTAGCCGGCGTCGCGGCTGGCCGCCCGTGACCGAGTGGATAGCGGCCAGCGTGGCGGACACCGATGTGGAATCTGAGCATGGCTGTGTTACCTTCCACTTGGTCGACGTATGGCGCGTCGCAGCGCCGCGCGCTCCAGGAGCTCCAAGCCACTATTGCTGCGCCAAGCGGGAGGTGGACCGGCAGGTTGTGGCCATGCAGGAGTCGCTGGCAGGCCCGCGCGTGCGGGCCGCGCTGCACAGGCAGGCACCGCGGAACGGCGAGGGCACCGACGAGGCCGTCGCGGCCGCTCGCTGCGTGTCTTGCTGGGCACCGACGGCGCTGTTACACAGGATAGACTCGGATCGTTTCTGTAATTGCGCCGCCCACCTGTGATCTTCAATCTATCCAGGCTGTGGCATGGCTCCTGGGTGATCCCGTTTAATCTAAGATGCATTTACCCAAACCGCCTCTTTTCACATCTTCTGTGTCGCGCCGCCATGTCCGGCTCCCCTGCAAACGACGACGCCGCACGCCGCGCCGAAGAAGCGCGCGCGGCTGCCGAGCGCGCTGCGGCCCATGAAGCGGAGCGCCGCGCCGCATGCTACACCACTCTGTCCCGGCTACTGGCGGACTATCCACGCCGTCGTCAGCCTGCTCGCGCCCGAGGACTCCGCCGCGTTCGTCGGCGGCGACGGTGACGAGGCCTCTGCCCTCCTCTCGTTCCTTGGCTGCCTGAACCTGGAGACACTAGGAGTCGGTGGCCGTTGGATCAGAAGCCGACGGTAGTAGATGCTGACTGCAGAGACGAGGCAATTAGCTTGACCATAGAGGATCTCGTCCCCCAAGGGAAAGCGCCAGGCGACGAAGCCAGTGGTCCAGTTCAAGTCCATCTCGCTAGCGAGCCTGTTGCTTGCCATTTCGCTGTCTTGCAGCCAAAGGGCAGTAGCCTGATTTTTCCAGCGGTTCGAGCGGCACGTGAGGTTCTACATTTGATTTTTATTGGAAGCGAATTATTTTCGAATTTAACAGTTTTGTTTATTAAAAGATAGGCGACGTTTTCATCGAGAGCGAGACGTCCGTGGTGACTCCGTCAATCTTAAAAAAAAATTTCGCTGCCTTGCAGTTGCAGGGGAAAGGAAGGCAGGGGCAGCGAGCGCCGCGCTACCGCTGCGGCTCCGGCTCGCTCAGATCTCCCGCCCTACGTCACCCCAGCAAGCAGCAGCAGCCCGTTTGACCGCTGGTCCTCGTCTGTCCGTTTGACCATTCCGTGCTGTTCGGCATAGGCAGCGCCGTTCGTCTCATACAAACGCTCGCTTGCATTGCAGAATGCAGACTGCACCGCCGGCGCCGGGACCAGGAGCTACGATACCAGTACGGCAGTGCCATCACGACCGAACCTCCCCGTTTGCACTCATCGCTACAGCAGCACTAACCGGCTGACGATCTGGGCTCTGCAGTGCTGATAGTAAACAGTTCTCCATCCAGTTCGAGGATGCCCGGCCCATCGAGTCTGAAGGCATGGGCCGAGGGTGGACGGACGACCAGAAATTAGGATGAACGGCCCATCACAATTCACGAGACGTCGCTGGGCCGGGCGGCAGGGAGAGATGGAAGCACAGCCGTCCGCCCCCGGCAATATAGTATTTCCAAAGAGGTCATTATCCGCATTCATAAACTGGCCCCATCAACCTCGCCAATGAAAAAAAAAAACGACTACGGTCAGAAATTGCCCAGCAGTATTTCCTACCGTATTCCGTACCTGAAGTTCTGAACCCGGCCACACGGACCATCATCAATTCGGCACGTACAGTTCCGGTCCAGTTGACAAGTTAATTAATACGATACGACGCTGCTCATGTACCGCTGTGCGCAGTAGTCATCGTCAACGTTGGCGCTGGAGTGGAATGGACGCCTTTTTAAATTTTATAAATATCTAATATAAAGAGGAATGGCTGCGTGTAGCGCCCTCTGCTCTTAAAAATAACGTTGCCACGGCGACTAGCTCTCCTTGGCTGGTTGGTGGCTCCGGGCGCCAAAGCCGCCAGGCTGCTGGCCGCATTAGATGGACTGACCAGTTCGCTCTGCTCCCTTTGCCGCCAATCAAGCGTCCCATGCAGAGGTCAAATTCCAAACAGAACCGTGGTTGCGATGAAACGGTCGAGCAGTAACCTAGCTACGTGTCACGTGTGGCTATCGACCGGAGTAAAGTACATATACTGTATTTTAGTTTATAGTCTACAAATTATTATAGTAGTAGCAAGCGTAAAACCCTCCAAAGAGTAAACTCCAACTGTACGTACGGGTCGTTATCGGATAGAGACACCTATGATCGATCGGTTGTAGTATCAGCCAAGAGCAATTTGCTTAGGACCGAAGCACCAAATAAATCAACACCAAACTTATGCGCGCGCGTAGGCGAAGAAGCGTTCGCCCCACGAGCTTTGTTGTTCAGATGAGCGGAGACTACAGCTCCAAACTTTTCAAATTGCAGGAAAAAATCAACTGAATTGGGCCTTGCAATTTGACAAAATCATGGTAAACTCTTCCTAGAAACGGGCCCATCCTCTGGGCGGATCCATAACCCAGTGACACGTAGTACGCGCGTGGTCAAGTATAAATCAAAACAGCAAGTCAGATTCAAATAGGACCAAAGAAGGGCAATAGTATAGTACGTCACATTGTAATCGTGAAAAATATCTTAGTTGGGCGGTGCTCCCTTATACAACTATGCATGATCACTCCCTTACTGATCTGTGCAAATATATAGAGACATGGCATGTGAGTAGAGAGGCAATGACTAACAAGCACTCCCCATGTCGCAAAAAAAAAAAAAAAAACACTTAGTCGTTCTGTGAAATATTGACCAGTCGGACGGCCTAGCTAGAACCGACAAGCTGTTTGGTTCGGCGACGGGAGCCGTGTCGTAAATGGAACGAGTAAACGGCGGTAACGGTTACAGTGCAAAGGAAAACGAACTTTATTTGTTTGCGGCGCGCGGCAGATTGCGATTCACGCGGGAATGGATAACACGGCTAGCGGAGGGGTAACGAGATTCTACTACTCTGGATCCGCTGCTGGCGCGATCGATTGCAGGATGCCTCAACCAAACGCCGAACAACGAGATCGGACTACGCTGGAAACGATTGCGGGCCAAAAAACCGCGAACCAAACATCACCCGAGATTGTCAAAATCGCAGTAAAACAAAAGACAGCTGTAAAACTCGGGACATTCATATCACGTTCTGTGGGAATGTGCCGTTCCCGCTAAACAATACCACATGAATGAATCATTCGAATCACCTGCGCCAAACATTACGATTTCTCACGGAACATGACAGTCATCGTCAGAAGGAAAATGAAAAACTAAAACACGCCGCGCGCCGTCGCTGGTCGTACGTCGTTGCCACGCTAAACCTGTGGGGCAGTGGAAGCAGAACACGTGAACGGAGACGGGAACTGAATGAAGATGCATGCACGACCGGGGACGACCGCCCCCCATGCACATGTCCGAGACGACCTCTCCGAGCGTCAGCTCCCACGTCACGGGGTCCATCTCGATCGCCTTCTAGATGTGGGGCCCACTCCCACGGCTGCTGCTGGGTAGTAGGGGTCGCTTTGCCGCTTTGCTTTGCTTTTGCTTCATTCGGCAGTGTCGCTGGAGATCGAATTACCGACGAGCGAATCAGTGAAGTGCATCGAGTTCGATTCTCACGAAGGAAAGCCATGCGTCCAAGATAGAGGAACGAAGCTGCGGTTAGCTGGAGCTCCGGGTTACTGATGATGTTAACACTCTGCTTTCGCTAGCTGAAACATAGTATTAATATTATTAGTTCGGCGCATCCAAACAGGCTTTCGAACTGCGTGTAGACCCGAATGCATGCAGCTAGCAGCCATGTTGTTACGACTTACAAGACTCGTGCATGTGGGCCCAGCTGGTCAATGTGATTTGCATCACTGCGTGCATACAGCATGCGACAGCATTTATATTTCTTTCGTTGATTCCATACTCTTAGTATGTATGTATATGAAAGTTTTAAGGCAAACTATGAACTAGAGGAGATAATCCTGGTTTATTCACTCGGGTCAGTCACCATCGTTCACCAACGTTTGAGGCGGAGGCCTCCATATCCAGCGGCCTATCCTAATCGATTTCAGCTTGACTCGTAGTTGGTCAAGGAGGCGTGCTTCTTGAAGCAAACCCATCTGTAGCTTTATTTGCAGCCTATCCTACAACATGCATGATGCAAGACCCTGCCCTAGCTAGCATGGCTGCATGGGGCAGCACCTGTCGCCAATTATTTGGCGCCTTGCATTGACCAGAAGTATGTTTCTCAAAGTCATTTCTTTATTAAGCTACCCTAGACACGTTGTGCCGTTGTGGATAGACGAGAGCGAGGCGAGGCTGCGAGGGTTCATATATGGCCTGTCTCCTTTTTTTTTTACACTACTTTACACGCGAAAGAGACTGCTTCCATAGTTAATGGAAAACCGACCAAAGTATCAGTCAAATTTTCTAGCTAGCCATTTATTTGGATGTGGGTTATTAACTCAGTGACGGTCTGACTGATCTAGAATGTCGACGTGTTTGAATTTTGAAGCGATCGAGACATTGGTCAAAACCGAACTATATATACTACTAGTTCCATATAAGATCATAATAACAAATTAACCATAATAGCAACTATGTAAGTAAAAAGATGGACGCAGATAATAATAAGGTAGGAGTAGGTAAGGGATACCATAAACCCGGACGGAATAATAAGGATGTGTTTTTTGTCGCGGATGCCAAAAATAAGATTCATAAAATTTGTCTCGGCTTAACAATGTGCGTCTCATAAAACCTGTTGAAACTAATAATATCAAATTAAAAAAAAAACTAGATTCATGATATGACATATCAGTACATGGACCTCAACAAGAGCTGACATAATTTGAAATAATGTTTTATCTAAAAACATATTGAAAAAAAAGGCAATTTCAGTTATTCTATGTCCATGTATTTACATGCGTGACTTGTGTACAAATTAAACGGCGATGCGGCTAAACCCAGTATGATCCTTCTACCACGATCCATCGCGTACGGAAAATACAATGTTGTTATAGGGTTCATGCAAGTTGGGAAGTTCAACGCCGCCACGTACGTACGAGCCCGGGCAGGGCAAAACCAGAAGGCAGAAAAAGATATCCACACCACAAGGGGCGCCAGCAGCACAGAGGCATCGAGGATAACGTCAATGTAAACACGATCTTCGAGGTGGATCCTGAGAATGACGTGCATGTCCGCCGATCGAACGGTCTCCCCCCAGAAATGACATGTGCGCAATTCACCGCCGTGGACTCTTCCATCCGCATGCACCCCCGGCTTGCCGGCCGCGGCCGAATCGCCGGCGCCGGCGCCCGCGCCTCTGCCTGCGTGGCCCTCCGATCCCCCCCGCCGTCTTCCCCGCACCTTCCGCCGAAGCTTCCCCTCCGATCCACACGGCGGGCGAGGGCGGGCGAGCGAGCTCGACACGACAGGACAGCTGCTAGTGCTGGGTCGGCTCGGCGGCCCGACCGCCGCCTCCACGTAGGTACATGCCGGCCGCGCGAGAGAAAGATCAGCGCACCGCACGCACGGAACAGCCGGAAATCCCCATCGGAAATCAAGACGCATCGCCGTGCAGCGACGTGACCGCGCGCTCCACCCATCCATCCATCCATCCAGCCGGCGGGGCCGGCCGCCTGCCTGCCAACCCCGACGACGACGACGGCGACGCGGCGGCCTCGGCAGGCCGCAGCCGCAGGCAGAGCACACACAGACACAGTGGCACGTACGTACTGCAGCTACGGCTGGTGGGTGGGGCCGCCCGCGGCCGGGCGGATCAACGACGCTTCTCGGAAGGTGGGAAAGCCCGCCCTGCTGCTCGTGCCCCTCCCGGTCCCGGACAGCGACGCGTCGGCGGGTCCCGGGCGTCGATCGGAGGCGCACGTTGATCCGATGGACGCCGACGGCTGGTTGACCCCGATGCCCGGGTCACACTATAAATGGCGCCGTGCCCAACCCCAACCCCTCTTCCGAGATAAACACGCCGAGGCAGCGCAGTGCAGGGTGCAGCACAGGAGCACAGCAGCGCTCCATCCGGTCCGCCGCGGCGATGGCGATGAGCGACACCGGCTCGAGCTTCGCGCAATGGGCGGGGATGTACCACCACGACCCGCTCCCGGCGCTACCGACCGACGACGACCTCGCCGCCGGCGGCGCCGCCGCCGCGGCAGGAAGCCCGACGTCGGGCGGGTCCAGCGGGAGCCCGACGACGACGGCCAAGGCGGCGGCGGCGGGCCAGCACCAGCACCAGCAGCTGCTGCTGCACGGGGTGGAGGGGCCGCGCGCCGGGAAGCCGGCGCGGCGGCGGTCCCGCGCGTCGCGGCGCGCGCCCGTGACGCTGCTCAACACGGACGCCGCCAACTTCCGCGCCATGGTGCAGCAGTTCACCGGCATCCCCGCGCCCCCCGCCGGCGCCTTCGGGGGCCCCGTCATCAACTTCGCCGCCGACTACGGCTTCCCGCCGCCGCACTCCTCCGCCTCCGCCGCCGTCATGGCCTTCGACTTCGACCACCACCACCAGCACCAGCTCCACGCCGCGACTCCGCTCCAGGACCAGCAGCAGCTCCGCAGGCAGCAGTACACCGGCGCGTCGTCGGCGTCGCCGTTCGGGTACGGTGGCGGCGGCGGCGGCGGCCTGCTGCAAGGAGGAGGAGGCGACGTGTTCGGCTCACACGGGCTCGCGTCCGCGGAGGACAGGCTGCTCCTGCAGAGCATCCAGGCGGCCTCCCAGATGCCGCACATGACGCCGGCGTCCGCCGCCGGCGCTAACACCACCACCACGAGTGGGTTCTTCGCTTGAGCAATTAAGCAAAGCATGTGACTGACGATGATCAGTTCAGGGCACGGGCGTCCATCCGCACCGCGACTTGCTTCCATGGGAAGCAGCTAGCGAGCAAGATCGAGAGATCGATCGATCATGGGAACGAATTGCATGAAGGGGATGGATGATGAAGTGAAGTGAAGATTAATTAGCAGCTAGCACCAACAACAAGACAAGCTAGGTTAATCAGAGTGACCACAGAGTCGGTTTAGTTTTCTTCTTCCTGGCACGTACGCATGCGTTTAGCTAGCTTTCAATTCGTCTCCGCCGCTCGTTCAGTTTACTCCTCGATCCACGCTGCTTTCGTTTCTTGGCTGGCGGCAGAGATGTGTAAATATCTTTGTTTCGATGATGTATCTAGTCTTCTTTGTGTGCTCCTGCCTCAGCTCCTGGTCGCTCTCACGGCCATCATCAAAATTACCTCAATATACCTCTCATCCGATCGATCGAGACTACCTTATTTCGTGTTTGGATTGCGTCCGGTTGCTCGGCTCCGGAAGCAAGAGGTCGCTGGCGGCCGGCCAGATAGCCGCACGCATGCCGATCACATGTTGTTTTCGCCGGTGTAAATGCGGCGTGCCCCGTGGCCCCGTCGCGTTTGTTGTTTCTGCGCAGCGCGTGGTGGCGGCCGTGGGGGCCGGGGAATACACAGGTGCATTGCACCTGGCAAGCCTGACGTGTTGGTGACCGGAGCGAGGTCAAGGTCAGAGTTGTCATGCTGTTGAGAGCCTCTGAGCTCTAGCATCCTTCGAGGAAAAAAACGGAGTTTATACACTACCTCGTTCTACCTGGCCTCTCGAATGTGTGAACTCGAGCGACCTGTGACTGATATGATCAGGGCTGCCTGAGAGACTGAGTTTGTGTACGAGCAACACGATCAATACCTGCACTAGACCTTGTAGGAGAGTTGCTGGTTTCAGAATCAGAATGAAACACAGGAATGAGAGTAGCATGCATGTTGCGCGCACTTGCACTGTGTTCGTTGTGAAATGCATGTTTGCTGAGACGGTGAAGAGATTCGCCTCGGGAAAACGTCGGTGAGATTCTTCAAATGTGCTGGTTCATGCACGCGATCTGCAAGGAGGCAAAAGGACATATGCCTTTGGAGTGGATGCGTCGGCAGAACTAATCCAGGCCAGTTGCATGATGACACGTCTGGTTGAGAATGATGAACGCCAAGCCCCGTGGGTTTCTGGCTCGGCCATGGACTCGCCGTGGATAGCAATAACTACTGGAATAAAGGCTTATTCCAGAAAGGGATTCATTTTTCTAAAGAAGATCCTAAAATTTCGTATTAGAACTTTATATGTAGTTGTGTTTTGTATATTCTCTAGCTATAGTCATACACATGCTAAAATTTGTTTAGACATTCTCTTTTTAAAAATTTGTATGAAGCTGATTGGTTTGTTGCCAGATATGCCATGCCAAATCTGTTTGATACGTTGCGAGGCTCTAAAAGGGATTTCACTAAAAAATTGTGGATTTTGGTGATGCACTCTTTCATTTTTATACCCCCCACATGATGCTTTCCGCCGGTGCACGACCCTCTAGTAAAACGTTGTTTGATGGTTGGTATTTTGCTGTTTGTGCCTCACACGCACACATGTTTTGATGCTTCAAACGATGTGCGAAGTTATTCAGACAATATTCGAACATTATCGACAATACAAATATTGTAAATGTAGTACAATCCCATAAAACTTCATAGTACTTCCTTCTAAAAAAGAATACAATCCTATCCTATCAACTTTATTTTAAGAGATATTAGCCATGGAGAGAAATTATTTATATGCCCCTAATTAATCATGCACATGCATCTTAGGGGAAAAAATCGGGTCGTTAAATAAGCACACACATTGGGAAAAAAAACAAACAAATTAAACGCAAATGTTGTTAAAGAAGATCGCGGTACTTGCCAATTTTGATTTTGAGGCATGGAAATGAAAACGTTTCGCTTTTGGAGGGGTAAGTTTGGAAAACATATCTCGAGAAATGTGAAGTTCTAAGTATTTACAGACACAAAAGTTATTAAAAATGAAGTTTTTGAATCGGAGGTTAGTACTACTCGTACCTCATAAACTATTATTGTGTATTTATGTGATAATAAAACTTGAATGCTAAAGTTTGCTTTTTTTTCAACAGTACTCTCTCTACTTTTTATTTATTGTGTTTTAGTTAAAAATAAATTAACGGACGATAAATATTTTATAACTGACGGACGATAAATATTTTAGGACAAAAATTAGTACATTAGCAGTTTAGCACGAAACACATGACGATTCCCTCCCAATCCACCCGTTCCCCTTTCAATCCGTGGTCGCCTAATATACCTTCAGCCGCCGCCCGCGGCCCCGATTAACCCCCGGCCGCCGTGACCTCCGCCTCCCTCGGGCCCGGCCGTCGCGATCTCCGCCTCCCCTGGGCCCTGCCGCGGCGAGGCCCGCCTCCCCTGTCCCGCCGGCGAGGGGCTCAGGCCAATCGCGCCCTAATCGAATAGAATCGAGCGCCGCCGCCGGCTAGGGGGCTCGGCGCGCGAAGTGGGATGGCGAGCGGCAGCAGTAACGGGGAGCCAAGCACGGCGCCGCAGCCGAATCGGTGGTACGACCTCCGGCTGGGCTCCTCCTGCCGCGACCTCTCCCCCACCGCCAAGTTCTGCACCCTCCGCTGTAAGCCCTTCCTTTCCCTTTTGCCCCCCTACCCGCGAATCGCGTTAGTGACCAGGCAAAGCTTATGTGTCCAGCCTGCCGTGCCGTAGCCTAGGATCCGCATCGCCGATGTTTCGAGTGCTTGTTAGCGCCATATTACAGTCTGATCGGCTGCCGTTGCTGCAGCTGCGGTTGCAGATGCACATATGCGCTACAGTATCGCGCAGGTGTTCTGTGTGTTCGGGATCGCTGGAGTTTAATTCGAGGTCTAGAACTCGTTGAGTCTGGGGGCAGGTGTCTGTGCTGCTACTGACATTTGGGTTTTAAATACTGCACAAGTATCTTGTTCAGTTGTTTGAAACGTCTACTCATTACCGGTCGTCTTTCAGAGGTACCGGCTGTTGCTTCGTTTTGTTTTGGTGTATGTATTTTCTTTTGGTTGATCAGGAAGTTACGCAGTGTCTCTAAACTGTCGGTCTGATGACATAGCAAAATAGGTCTTCAAAAGAGTTAGACCCATTTTTAGATTTATTTGCGTGTAGTGTTGTGGTAGTTTTGTTTTGGCAGATATTTAGTGTATATGCCGAACTGTTTCTTAGCTTAAATTTTCTCTACAGTTTTAGACTAATGCACTTGGTATTAGAGAACTATACCTTCGTTTTGAATGAAGATTCAATGTGAGAAAACATTGAATGGCGCTATGGCAACAAGAGAGTGAAGAGACTAAAGATGACCATCTCTTTCTTATGCAATTCAGCCTAATTTTAGGTGCAAGCTTTGCTGCTGATGGGCATTGTGTTCCTTTGAATGATACGGTCTTCCTTTGTCAACATCTCCACTGTCTTCTCATGTTTTTTGTTGTGTTCATGTTCCTCATTACTGTCTAAGTGTCTATCTCCTCTATCTCTGGGGCACTCTTAACTTGTTTACCTTTTGCTGTCCCTGCAGTCCTGCTAGAGTTGCTTTTGCTATTTTTTTCTGGCTTTCATACATTCAATTACATGATTTATTTCATTATTAGTGTTACCAAACATTAGATTACATTCTTCAGCACAATATTATCTAAAGACTAGCACCAGTAAGGGATTAGAAGAAGTATCTTCTTGGTCCAGTGCATCCCTCCTCATTCCCTGGAGATCTTGTGCTGCCCTAGACGTCACTGGAGTCTGGAGGTGGGGCATCTCTTCTGCCTTCTTACTGTAGTATTCTTCCTCATCTCATCACTCTTATGGACATTATCGAGAGAAACATATATTTGACTTCTGCACCCTCTCCATCATACTTGCTTTTCTGCACCCTCCCCATCATCACACATAAGTATTTCCTTGAATTCTGGCAGCTTTATCCCAGAATCCAAAGGATTCCAGCCCCCTTCAGCTGTTAGTAAAGCTGTCATCCCCTCCACGGCCTCCTCTGCAGTAATTTGGTTGCTTGCCTGGTTGAAACCCCTTCAACATTGCTTGATCATAATACCCTTTTCATGTCTATCTGTGTGCTCAACCATTATCTAGTGTCTGTGAGGCATTATAGGCCACTTGAGCTTCTTTCTAATTTAGATGTTAATGAAAAAATATAGCTACCTTTTGTCATTTACTTTCATGCACTGTACGCTGAGGTTTCTATTACAAAGGTTATCAGTAGGCATAAGACTAAGGATCACATCAACCAAAACTAGTATTCTGATATCATTTAGCAGTCCTTTGTATTCCTGTGGTCTGTAGAAGCTCATCTCATATCAGTCATGTGTCAAGCACTGCTCGATATCGCGGCGTGAGAACCGTAACCGCAAAATAACAGTAGCTAGCGGTCACCTGCACCATCCGATGCAAGAAGAGGAGGGTCTAGAATCGTCCTCTCTACTGTGCGTTTGCGTCTCGGGACGATTCCCGCTGGAACAAGCAGGCTCTCAGTTTGTTTGTTATAAGTCAAAACTCAGGTTGTGCGATAAACAGTTTTCTTATCTTTGATTTGACAGATGAATTTAAGCCAGCATCAATTGACAAGACTCAAGCTGGGTCTCTGCAGAGCACAAAAGATAACAGGGTTACTGTAGAATTCAACAATAATCAGCCCGGCAAGCCAAAGGTGACATTTGAGGGAAGCCAAGAAGAGTACAAGGATAATGATGGTGTCCTATTTTTTGACGGCCAGACTTTTCGCCTAGAGAGGTTACATCGGGCTGTCAAGAGGTTAAGGCATGTCCGAGTTCCAGGAGAGTCTGCAGCAGCTAATTTGGCAGCTACAACTACGGGAATGAGTGCAGAATCACATTCCCCTCCATTAGCTAAAGTTGGCAAGTCACAGCCCCTGAGCAAACCTGCTGTTCACTCAGTCCCAGTAAGATCTGTACTTCTGTTACCATTTTTATGCCTTAGATCATGGTTTGTCATTATTCTTTCTTTTGTTGGCTTTTCACTTTTATAAACTGACTGACAGATAATACCTGAAATATAGTGTTAAATGCTATAATATGAAGATTTCTATTTTTTTTGTTTGACCAATTAGATATTTACAATGCATAATATCTTTGTCCAAATGTTTTATGTCCATTGATCTATCATCTGATGTACGTTGAGGTCTTCAACAATCTTTGTACTTTGTTGAGAGCATGTTAACCTAGACATATTACTATAAATCTGGGATGATGTAAAACATGGTTATACCTTATTACCTACTTTAAGAAAGGTGAACTATTTGACTAGGAATTGTGATCCATAAGTTATACTTCAAATTTAGTTGATTCAAAAATTTATTTGAGTTTAATAGGCTGCAGGCATCCCTAATTCCCTATTGGTTCACAAGATTAGTTTTATAATGGTATAAACAGTACTTTTAGTTTTATTTTTAGTGGTGTACAAAAATACTAGTCTTCAAATTTCTAATTGAAACTTATTGAAATCTTAATGTTACTGATCACTGTGCATTATCACGCTTTTAATTTTCTGATCATTCAATAATTTGTAATTTAGAAGTAAAAACATTGGATAACATGCATGCTTAGCTCTGACTGTCTATGAATGTTTCTTAAAACGTGGATCTTAGCAACTTTTTAATGGATGATTCTGCTAAGCTACTCTACTGTTTTTGCGAAAACCTTATCTTTTTTGCTGGGATGTGAAACATGACTTGCTGGTTGCGGATACCTCTCATTGGGATCCTTTTTTGGGGACCATTACATGCATACTTGGTGAAGAAAAGGGGTCAGTTAGTTGTTTGTTAGCATGCCACTAAATCATTTTGTAAATTTTAATTGAATAATGACACCTACATTCTTTTTTTGGAACTGGTGAAGGAATGTAGCCTTGTGTTGGGATTTAAAAGATAGGGATTGGGATCGAAATAAAATTACCTGAGGCTTGTCTTTTACATTGTTTCAATCACTGTACAAAGTTTTTTAAAATTGTAGATGCCTGCTTTTGGTTAGTTTAAAGCTTCTCATATCGTTTCTAATTTACCCTGGAATGTATGGGCTTGAAAATGTATGCTGAGTCAAATTTTATAACTTACGAGTAAGGTCACCTAAACATTGTACATGACTTTTCCACCATCATGATGCGAACTTATATAGTTTCAAACTCTCAATTCAAACCTTGATATTTCAATAGGTCTTAATTCCAATCCTCATTATGACTCTGCAGGTTGAGGTTGAGCGCATTGACATTGGTGAACCTGAAAATCCAGGTAACATGGCTCCATCTGAAACTAATCCTATTAGACCCAGTGAACTGCTAACTTTTAGACCCTCATTTGGACATTCTCCAAATGATGGCATGCGGTTGATGGAAGGAGTGATTGATTTGTCTGCCATATGTTATGCGATTGGGAAGGTCTAGAAGGATCTATAGTTGAGAGGTTCTCATAGGATTTTCTTTTGATGTATGCATATTCTCTGACTATTTGTATTAAAGTTCATGAGGTAGCCAATTAACTCCTTTAATTTCTTATTAGGTGCCTTCGAGAGTAGTGTTTAATGATTGCACTTCCTTGATTTTGGTTAGATCGACTTGCTTTTATGACTTCTGGAATCATGTTTGTTGCTAATTAAGTTTGAAACCTATCATAACCTTGGGATCTTGTTTGTTTTGCTGTACCATTCTTGTTACGCTTATGGTATGTAAATAAGGGTAACTGCAAGGCAAACTGGACATAAAACATGGAACAAGTGGCAGCAGTCCTGACAACTCTTTGACAATAAGCTAGATTTAACTATTTCGCTGGATGTGTAATGTCGTGGCATGGAGCTAGGCATGGCTGGTTAGAAGGAACATATGGTGGCAAGGGAACATGATAAATTTCCATATATTAAGACATGTTGCCTGGATACCTGGATACAATTTCATGATATGACGATGCTCCAAAATGCCATGTTTCCAACAAAAACGTCGATGCAGTGATAATGTATATATACATATATAATACAAATAAAAATACAGAAACTATCCAATTGTCCATTGCTTGGATGACATCAACTTTGAAGTAAGGAAACATGAATTAGTCGCTTGCTCATCATCATGAAAATGAAATGGAGGTAAGGGGAGCCATGCTCATGCGGCCATGGAAGCATGCTGCTTTGCAACTGCTTGGGGAGTCAATATCTGTAGTTTCTTTGTTTCCCCCTTTTTCCTGACTATACTTAGAAATTAACACAACATTCTCTCCAAATACATGTTGTATGATACAATGCACAGGGATACTAGTACGCCGCATCCCCTTAAGATTGTTGAATAGTTTCACTTAGCATCCTTGAGTACTTCCACTTCATGTTTTCAGCGAGACAAGGCAATAACTTAGAGATGATAGAATAGTGGATACAGTTTTAGGAGTGTCAAGTAAGATTGCCGTCGTGATTTTCACCTCCTTACCTTGTTTTCCATGCTGGAGATAGGTCAATTTGTTGTCTTCATGATGCTAAGTGTCTTAATTTTTCAGATGAGATTTATCACCTCTTCTCATTGCTGTCATGTACTCATGTCCATTGCAGGTCCAAGATACAATAACAGAAGCACCACATATCAACCTGGTACCACAGACCCATTTGCCCTTTCACCCGATCCAAATGAGCAAGAGGAGAACCTTGACATACTTGGTGATGACGATGACGATGTTTCACCTGATAACATGGCCTCCGGACAAGGGGTGTCTGCTCGGAGTTTTGACATCAACTTACCAAATCAGGACAATATGGATGATGAAATTGCTGATGTGGATGTAAATGATGAAGCTGATGAGGGACTAAATGCAGCCGATGCTCTGCGAGCTCAAGTGAATGCAGAAGGGGAGCAGGATAGCTCAAGCTCTAGTGGGAGCAGCAGTAGCAGCAGCAGTGGGAGTGGGAGCGGCAGTGGAAGTGGGAGCAGCAGCAGTGATAGCGATGGCAGTGATGCTGATTCGGCCAGCTCTGGAGGTGATGTTGACATCTGAGCTTGATATGCAAGTTTTGCTTTGGACATGCCTTGGTTCACAATTCTTCATTGTTATTAGCAAAACGAGGTGTAAGGTATGTATATGTTTGACTAACATTTGCAGAAGTGAGTACACTAAGGGTGTGCTTTGTTGCATGTATAGAATGAGATAATATGGGACAAAGAGCCATCCTTGTATTTGGTTGAGTGTATCGTAACAACTCATCCAGGATGAACAAATCAACTTAGTACTACTTTTTTTACTTAAGATATTTATACCATTACCAAGTGAACTTGTTCAGTTTTATATGTGCCTGACCTCAGGGGCGGAGTGTGAACTTGGTCGTTTTTACATGTGCTTTGCCAGTTGACCGCTGGAACTGGAAGCATAGAATCTGTAAGCAGATCTGTACAAATATGTGCTCACGAGACATCATTGTTGGCAACCTGGATGTTAAAATGGTTTTCCTTTTTAAGTACAAAAATGAAGAAACTTTCTCAGAGCGCGTTCTATTCTGTCGTATTGTTGTTTTGAGGCCTGCGCGGCTGAAGATGACTGGTGTCTGCGTCGAGCTCGCGGTCGAGGGCAGTGTACGTGTCTGGCTTCTGCCGGCCGCGCCCCATTGGCCGGGGCAAGCAACAGGAGCGGCGGCAATCCGAAGTTGCCGTGGAACAGGTGCGGGACTTTTGCAAAGAACAGCCCTGCCAACTTGCAAAGAACAGAGAAAGAAGACATTTTTCATTTTTGCTTCTACGAGCCTTGCCAACTTCCACAGCAACCACACCCATTCTATCCACCTACGTGGCTACGTGCATCCCCTTGGCCTTGGATAAGAAATCGATCTGTGCTGCGCAACCTACTGTAATCTGAAGCTGATACTGATTATTTAGGCCCATTATTTTTTTTCACTAGCAAGCTAGTCAGCGAGATAAATTGACATGTGTTTATGTATCCACGTATATGTTTTTTCTTACTCCCTCCAGTCAACAGTCATTAATAACGTTTTTAGTTCAAAATTGCACTAAAAAAACGTCATATGGTATTTTTAATGTCATCACATGCCTTTAAAATTAGAGATACCGTTAATTTCAATAAGTAAATAGGCATATACACCATGTGTCTACTAATGTGTCTAAAAAAAAATCTTAAAAATACATTTATTACGACCGACCAATGTTGGTGAAGATCTGCGAAACTAGGCTCTCCAATAACTGGCTTCGTAGCTAGTACTAAAAAATCTCATTCCTCCTTTTACATAAGTGCTAGTTTGGGTACTCTTGATTGATTGAAGTGATTTGAAGGAATTGGGATGTGATTAAATTCATAATAAATCAAAATCCTTCCGAAGTCCCTCGTAATCCATTCCGACCTCTCTCAATATAAGAGTACCCAAACTAAAGCCCCGTTTGGCAAGGTTTTTTAAAAATGGCTTCAACATAAAAGCCAAAGGAGCCGGAGAAACCATGTTTTAGTGGTTTTTGTTTTCTAGTGTAAAAATGGTTTCTTCCCTTATGGCTTTTCGTGTGAAGCCGTTTTAAAAAAAATGTTTGGTAGAGCTTCACCTAGAGATATGAAAAATCAGAGAAAAAGCCACACAAAAAACCCTGCCAAAGGGGCTCTAAGGGACAAAGCGAGTCCCACTCCCATGTTCCTTCCTACATGGAAGATGAGCTTTTGCCATGCCATGCAAAATTTCATTTCTGTAAAAGCACATTGTCCAGCAGATAGCACTGCTTCTGCCTGAGGCTGTCAGTTGTGACATGAGATTTACCTGGGCCCTTTGTTCTACTTCCTTTGATTAAATAAAAGTTAAAACTAATAAGCATGAAAGGTCTTGGGGCTATTTGGTTCATGTTGCTGTTATCCTTTTCATCCTCTTCCTGTAGCTAGGCACCATCTTCAGATGCGTTACGATTCTGCATATGTTCCGTCTTCAGCAAAGCAACTTGAAGGAACAATTCTCACGGCTGTATCTATCAGCTGCTGATCAAGGGCCGCGCGCGAGTGAACGTCTTCGTGATCTCGTTATCATCAGTCACAATTCCCCTCTTTTTGCACAAGAAGCTAGGAAAAGCACAGATGCCTGTCCTACAAGCTGCTCTTCTTTGATCCCATCTCCTTGCTTCTGAGGTCTGAGGAGCTACGTCTGGTAGCGGTGCTCTATTCATATATTTTCAAACTACATGACCTATATTATTGTGTTGTACAAGTATATCAAGTTCAGCCCTTATTGAATTTCTTCGTTTGCTTATTAGGTTGATTTATTAATTAAGGACACTTAGCTCACTAGCATCAGTAGTCTAACGGGTCTGTTTGGTTGCTTGGTCAGCCGTAGCCCACCTCCCTTGGCCAGCCTAGCCACCTCCCTTCCCTGGCCAGCCTAGCTTTAACTAGGCCACATTGGGCTATTGTACTCCAACAGTTTCTGTTTTGTTGCATTTTTTTTGTAGCCCGTCCAGACTTAGCTCATGTTGGTTGCATTTTGTCCTCTGCCTCCACCGCCCGCCGCCGCTGACTCTCGCGCGCCTGCTCCCCAAGCTTGCCACCCCGGGGTTGTCGCCCATCTGTCCGCCGCCGGAGCTGCCGACCTCGCCACCCCGGCCACTGCTCCTCCGCGCGCGCCCGTCGCGGCCATCTCCACTGCTCCTCCGCGCTTGTGCCCGCGACGGCAGATCCATGACGGCAAGGACGAGTTTGAGATGGTGGGGATGAGTGCGGCGGCTAGGCGCCAGCGGAGGGACTGCGCCGCAGCCGGAGAAGAAGGCGGAGGCAGCAAGGATGAGCTCGAGGTTGTGGGGAGGAGCACGGCGGCCGGGCCCGCACAGAGGAGGCTGTCTTTGCCGCGTCGGCCCCCTCTGTGTCGCCGCCGGTCCCCTCCCGCTGCGCGTCGAAGGAGGAGCAGCGGGATGACCGCGAGGAGTAGGCGGCGGCCGCGCTCGCACAGAGGAGGCTGTCTCCGCCGCGCCAGGCCCCTCTGCGTCGCCGCCGGTCACCTCCGCTACGCGGCGCGGCAAGCGGCAGAGATGGCCGCACGGCAGCAACGAGCGAGCAAGACTCGCCGACGAGCGACGCGAAGGGAAGCCACGCGGAGCCCTCGGCCTGCCTCCGTGGAGCCAAAGCAGGGTGGCTAGAATAGAACGGCCGATTTGGCCGTTCAAGCGGAGCCACCCTGCGGGGCTCTCTTTGTACATCCGGAGCCATGCTACGGAAAGGGGTGCTTTGTCAAACACTGGCTACGTCCTAGCGTGCCAGGCAACCAAACAGCCCATACTGATTACAAGTAACTTTCTGTACTGAAATAGAGGTCATGGTCAGGAGAGGAGCTACCGTACCACTCAAGCTTTTATCCCTTTGGTATGCTAGTGCCTGTTGCTTCCATGCTTTCATCATTTGCTTTGAGATTGCTTTCTGTCCTTGCCATCCTCCTCAAAGCTCCAATAATTATGTGGATGTGGCCACCACCCCACTTCTCTTGTCCGCTTAATCACTGACCACCTAATTTGGCCTTGATTTCTTTTTCTATCCATATCCGATGTCGAACCGCAGCAGCAACATCACCGCTGTGCCCGCGCCCGCGCCCGAGGCGCCGCGCGCGCCGCCGTCGCCGCTGGACTACGACGTGGTGGTGATCCTGGCGGCGATGCTGTGCGCTCTGGTGTGCGCGCTGGGGCTCAACTCGATGCTGCAGTGCGTGGTGCGGTGCACCCGGCGCGCCGTGGCCGGCCCCGTCGCCTGGGCCGCGCGCCGCCGCGCCAACGCCGGGCTCAAGCGCGAGGACGTCGTCGCGCTGCCCACGGCCACCTACGCCGCGTCGCCGTCGCAGCAGCAGCAGCACGCGCCGCCAGCGGGGTGCGCCATCTGCCTCTCGGAGTTCGCGGACGGCGAGAGGATCCGGCTGCTCCCCGTGTGCGGGCACCGGTTCCACGTCGTCTGCATCGACAGGTGGCTCCTGGCGCATTGCTCCTGCCCGACGTGCCGGCGCCGGCTCTCCTCCGAGACGTCCGTCGGAGGTCACCACCACCACCACCACCTGCAAGTTTTGGCTGCCGTATGATTGCCAATCGGAAAGTTATACATGCTGCCTTTTTCTCGAGATCATTGCTTCCGCCATATACGTATGATGTACTAGCGTATATAATCTCAATTAGATCCTGAGCGTGACTGCTGCATGATGCATGCATGCTCATCCGGTAACCTGTAAATTGTTTGATGGTTCACTTCGGCACTTCGCCGTCATCCATGCATGATAGCTCTGTTTTATACGCACCAGTATATATATAATATGAGAGATGTTTACCGCTACTTTGCTAGACTGGTACTGCATTACTGTGACAAATTGCGGGCTCACCGCAACATATGAAATAGCTGTCTCTCATAGTCTCATAAGCTAAAAGAGAATAACTGAAGAAGAAAATTTTCAAAAACCATTATTTACGCTTCCAGAGTTTGCAGCTTTCTGATGAAACCTCAAAGGACGACCAACATGCATATGTGATTATGTGATCATGTCACCCAATAATTACCACTTTGTCCTTTGGCTCGGATCGAACTATTACTTGAAGAACTAAATACATGTATGTGGAAGGGTGCATAGCTCACCTACTAAGAAAAAGTTGTAATATTGTGAGGAGGTAATCTAATTATGCCATTTTGAAAGTGTGCAGACTACACTTTTAAACACAGATAAAAGTAGCACACAAGACAAAAGGATCCCAAAAGGACACTCAAGCAATGGTACATTGCTGCCAGCTGCATTGCTGGCAGTTCGTTCACGGCAGTTATATTATATTACTCTATGAATTCTGACTCACTCGAGACTATTGTGACTCCACATATCAAGTTGCATTTACGGAAGCAGCTCACCTGCAGTTGAGTCCATAATATATGGACCGCATACTCAGAGGGCCCACATGTTAGAGACACAACTACATGACACCAACTGCAGAGTATCTCATTCCGCAATTGCAACCGGTTTAACTAAAAAAAAAATGCTTAGACCGATGAGAAAATACAAGCCAATCGCTTATACTTTGAAACTCGTACATCAAGTGTTCGTTGAAAGCACATTAACTGACATTTCAAAAGATTATCTTGAGATAAGACCAACGACAAAATTGTATTATTCAAACAATATGACTCTTATAAGACCTTCTTTCTTTGGATTAACTGGCCGTGGAGGTAAGACAATGCAATGACCATGGGGGAGCATGGCACAAGGGCTACCAGAGGCCATGGGCCGGGATGCACGGTGTGACACATGAGGCTACACTGGGGAAGAGCTAGAGCGACGGTGATGTGATTCTGGATTTTCCTCCATCATCTAGCCTTTTTTTACCACCTGCCTTCTCTGTCCCTGGTAACGATAACGCCACACGAATTCCTTTGGATTTGTCACCGCCCTTGCCCTGAACACTAGCGTCGCCCACACCTCCATGATTTGCTCAGACCAGCTCCAAGTTCCACCAATGACTATGCCTGCGACCTTGTCCTCTTTATAGAGCTTTCTCTCTTCCTCACTGAAATGTATGCAGTGTGGCCGGAGGAGGCACGTGCGAGCGGAAGCAGGAGACGCGTGGCCGCGTGGGAGGAACACCGGCGGAGCGGGCCGCGTGGGAGGGCGCCGGTGGTACATGGTCGCGCGGGAAGGGCGCCGACGGCGTGGGGCATGCAGAGCGGGAGGACGCCAGAGTCGCGCGGGAGGGCTCCGCCGATGCTCGCCGCTCCCCTCTCCTTTCTCCAGGCACGGATGCCCGGCGTGGCGTGGCGTAGCGCAGCCGGCCGGCGGCGCGGGAGGGCGTCCGAGGCAGCGGCCGCGCCGGCTACCGCGCACCCCCGCCCTTGCCGCGCCTGGAGAATGGGGAGGGGAGGTGCAGAGGAAGAAGAGGAAGACAAGGGCAAAACTGTATTTTTACCTCTTGTTTAACACTGTTAGACTAAAAACTGACAGAAGTGTCCTGAAAGGCATGAAACATAATTTTTAGATCAAGCAAGGAGAAAAAAAATTGGGCCAAGAAAGAAAGCGCATTTTATTGTAGACCAAAAATGTAATTCTCTCAAAAAAATATCTCAACAAAATCGTCATTAAAGTCAAGTCAGAAATCAATAACCAATCTGACAAAATATGGCGTCTGCCGTCTCCTAACCACTAACTTAATTTTAGAGCCAGCCCCATCAAAATATATAGATAAATATATAGGAAACAAAAGAGCTTATTGATAAATATGACAAACCAAATGTTAAAAAAAAGGAAAGAAAAAATAATGAGAAGAAAGGGACTCCGCCGTCCAATTCTATGTAATAACGACAACTTATCACACTCAAGGACTACATGGGAGAGTGCCACCAATAAAGTCATTGATCTCAAGAACCAATACAACATTTAAAAGCATCTTGGTTGTGTTTCGATAGACATATCGTATATCGGTAAAACAATTATAAAATTAATTATTTAGATCTTTGAAAACACGGTTTTGCAAAATTGCCAACATAGGCATGAGTTTCACCAAAAAACTATATAAAATGCCGGTATGCTATTTTACTATTTTAACTCATTACTTTTATCTTTTTAGTTTCCACACACATCCACCCGAGATATTTCGATATTCGCCTCTCCGTATTTGACACTTAGTCTGTATGCTTTTCGATATTTGAAACTAAAACATCTAACTTCTTCATTTCGAAAGACTCTATATTTTCTTTTTTTTTCTTTTTACTCTCTAGCCTATGCGAATAGATTGTTCTGCCCTCACTTCTCTCTCCAAATCGTTGCTGGCCACTGCTCGCCGCTGCCACCGCCGCCCGCCCACCCGCCTCGCCCGGAAAGAGGGCACACCTCTCATCACCGGCCACACAACAAAGCCCCAGTGCGGCCCGCCGGACCTTCCTCGCATCGTTGCACTTTTCTCCTGCACCGTTGCACGGCAGACCTCCCGCGCGCTGCCAGACGATCCTCCGTGAGCCGACCCTTGCGTGCCGCCTGCCAAAGCTCCACGAGCCGGCCCTCCTGCGCGGCCGCGCGTAGTCACGCCGCAAGCTGGTCGCTGCGTTGCTGTGAACCGGCCTTCCGTTGAATCACCGCCTATCATATCACTTCCCCACGTCGTCTATTGGACCACCTCCCCGCGTCACCCTTGCCGCGAGCGGGTCCTCCACGTACCACCGACTCCACGTTGGCGAGGCGGGGATTATACTCGTTCTGTCTCTCATCTCTCTTCTGTTCGGGGCGACAGCGGTGGGAGCAGAGGTAAATGAAAAAAAAAAAGAAAATAGAGAGAGTCCTCCAAAATAAAAAAATTGTAGTTTTAATGTGAAATATGAAAGACATAGGAACTAAACACAAAAGATTAGAAATTGGGCATCAAATATCGAAATATCTCCATCCCCCCGGGCAGGACGCAGGCAGGCAACCGCCTGGATTTGTTCCCCATTGCATAGCCTAATCTCAGGGAAGCCATCTCCCAAGAGAACGCAGCCCTAGTCCCCCGCCGCCGCCTGAGCGCGTCGACCGCTGTCCTGCCGTCCGGCTGCCCTGCGCCCGCTCCCCGGCTCCCCTTCGTTTCCGGCCGCCTGCCTCCCTGCGTCCGCTTCCCTGTTCCGGCCGGCCATCTCCCTGCGTCCGCTCCCCGGCTCCCCTTGCATCCCCGCGGCCAGCGCATCGTGAGCACTTCCTCCTCGCATCTCTGTTCTCTTTTCCTGACCTTTGCTTCTAAGGAAGTCGATTGCAAAGCAGTTACATGATACAAAATTTGGTGGATCTGTTGTGTTCTTGACTCAGATTGTAGGGTATTCCTGGGAATACACAGGAATCACTATAGACCCGCCCCTGCTACTAACTTCGTTTTTTTTTTCTTTTTCTTTTCAAAAAAATTGTCGGGTGTACATGTATGTGCACGGGTCCCTCCCTTTCCTCCGTCCGTGTGCAGACTTGGAGTGGGCTTCTCAACATGTCCTGGGCTTCAATCGAGAATGATCCTGGTAAAACTTCTCTTTTGTTCAATAATGCATTGTGGATCACAGATTTGCTCTTTCTTCGTTCTATATGCTATATATATACCCTGATAATGTACACTTAAGTTCCTCCACGCTCCTCATTCTTGCCTGTTGACCACCTGTCCTGAAAATAGCAAGTTAACCTTGGCTAGCAGATTTCATCTAGGACCAACCAGACCACTATGTTTTCAGACTTTCTTTCTTCTTGGTGTTGTAACTAAGTTTATATGGATGGTAGAGATGTGCATCCACGCCTGTCACGCCCCTGGCCTCTGGGTAGTGCCTTGATTTTCTAGGACATTATGGTGGAATGGCAGAATGGTTATTTCAATTTTAAATCCCCGTTTTTGTTCCTGCCCTTTCATTTTGGGTTGTAATAGTTTTGATCTCACCTTTTTCTGTCAAAGGGAGAAATAACTCATCACCTTTATAACTGGCACAGGTGTTTTTACAGAACTGTTGCAGCAGATGCAACTGAAGGGTCTTCAGGTAAGTAATCAGCTACTCTTATTCTATCTTAACATGTTACTATAAATGTTTAGCGAGCCTCCGTCCACTTTGTAACATATGTACATATAATTAGTTTGGGATTCTGGTTATTCAGATTTGCTCTGTACTAAAGTGAGCATATAATGCATCTTTCTTGTTCATAGAATGGAATTATTTGCAATTATTGTCTCTGGCATTAGGTATGAGAATATCTGGTTTTCTTTCTTGTTTATAGTACTTAAATTGCAGATGTTCTGTGAGCTACAATTTTTATATGAGCAACAGATATCTTTATGATCAACAACCCTCTAAAATATGTAAAGGGTCTTTTGTATTGTAATCAGCATGACCATGAAAATACCTATTTCTATAACCCTAAATAGAATTTAAGGGCATAGGGATTTGTGTGTAAACAAACTGTAATCAGCATGACCATGAAAATACCTATTCCTATAACCCTAAATAGAATTTAAGGGCATAGGGATTTGTGTGCAAACAAAGTATCCTGTTTCCGCAGGGTTGAAGAACCCCTTCTTAGGGTAACATAACTGTTACTTGAACTATGTAAGCAGTCTTTCGCAAGGCCACAGAGACTTTTATTTGAAACATTGGTGTTACCTCTATTGATCCCTGTAGCTTGTTATACTTTTCCGGTTTTAGTTTGAACTATATACTAAGCTGTGTATAGCGTGCAGCACAAACAGAACAAAATTTTAGCCTCAGGGAAACAAGATTGAGCCTTTGCTTCTGCTTCTGCTTTTATCTTCTTCCTTTTTTTGTGATACTACCCAGAGAAGTGTCAGCATGATGTGCGTTGCTATTTATTTCCTTATCAGGTTGATGAACTCTACTCATTGGACCTAGATGCTCTCAATGATCTTCAGTATGTTATCCTAACGTCTAGCATTACCAGGATGTCATTCTTTTCTGAATCAATAACACCAGACTTGTGCTGCTGTTTGCCAGGCCAGTTTATGGGCTCATTTTGTTGTACAAATGGCGTCCTCCAGAAAAGGATGAGCGTCCTGTCATCAAGGATGCAATCCCAAATCTTTTCTTTGCTAACCAGGTCAGAATCATTGGCCTGTGGGGTGTTTGCCTTTTCTCATTTGTATCCTTTTTTTAATAATCAATCCTTTTTTAATAATCAATCAAGTTTCTTTACCTGCAGATAATTAACAATGCATGTGCAACCCAAGCTATCCTTTCAGTTCTCTTGAACTCTCCTGGCATTACTCTTAGTGATGAACTCAAAAGGCTGAAGGAGTTTGCAAAGGACTTGCCACCTGAGCTGAAAGGATTGGCTATAGTCAATTGTGCAAGCATCCGTATGCTAAACAACTCGTTTGCAAGGTCAGAGGTCGCTGAGGAGCATAAACCATCTAGCAAGGATGACGATGTGTACCATTTCATAAGCTATGTTCCAGTGGATGGCATCCTGTATGAGCTTGATGGGCTAAAGGAAGGGCCGATAAACCTGGGAAAATGCTCAGGTGTTGGTGAGGCGGGGTGGCTTAGGATGGCACAGCCTGTGATTCAAGAGCACATTGATCGATTCTCTCAGAACGAGATAAGGTTCAGTGTGATGGCTATCTTGAAGAACCGGAAGGAGATGTACACAGCAGAGCTCAAGGACCTCCAGAGGAAGAGGGAGAGCCTCTTGCAACAGATGGCCGATCCATCTGCCGGCAGGCAGGTGCCATCAGTCGAGGTGTCGCTAGCAGAGGTAGCTGCTCAGATCGAGGCAGTGACAGAGAAGATCATAATGGAGGAAGAGAAGTTGAAGAAGTGGAAGACAGAGAACATGAGGAGGAAGCACAACTATGTGCCGTTCCTGTTCAATTTCCTCAAGATTCTTGATGAGAAGCGTCAGCTGAAGCCCCTGATAGAGAAGGCTAAGGCCAAACAGAAGTCTCACAGCACCAATCCTAGGTGAAAGCGACAATGCATCTAATATTTATTGTTCCTTTTACTTGAGGTTTTTCATGTAGAGATTGGCTGTGTGACCCTAGCTTTATGTAGCGCATGTACAAATGTCAGCCGAAACATGTTGAGGTGAATGGATCTTGAAGTGGCGAGTATCCCTTGGAATTTATCCAGCCACATTACGAAAATCCATGGATAGATTCCCCAGTTCCTTTTTCTGGTAGGTTAATTAATCTTGAGTACGTTGAACCTTGTTTGTTTCTGAAAAACGTAGAGCGTGACGTACTCACCAGCACGTTTGCTCTTTCAATTTTGACTTTGTCGTAGTCTCCTTCACTAACGCATCATATTCATACGATGTATGTGTGCACAGCACCAATAAATTTGCACCAGAGAAAAAATAGACTCGATTTCTGTGTTCTTGGAAACGTTCAATTGCACAGGGCAAGTGCCTGTCGATGATCAATGTAGCCTACCAAAGTGCCCTTCTTGACTAGTGCATATTCCTCGTCAGTTGAGTACGTTGTACCGAGACTAGCAGACAGTAATGGTAATAATCTATTAGACCGTTGAACAGGTATTTTTAGGGATGTAAGTTTTACTTTCTATATGTTACTGGCTAATTGCGCATTTGCTGCTATGGACAAATCATTCCTAAAGAAAAGTATTTTAATTTCGTTAACCATTTAAAGAAAACTATTGTTTTTCAAAACTTGATCAATTGTATGAATTGTATGATCTGACCCATATTAATTATTATAAATTTTGATGAATGCTTAATTGGGCCTAGACCATTTGTATATAGTTGGATTATAGTGCTTTGAATTGGATCACTCAACTTAAATTGGGCCCTGACAATGCTCAACCCAATTAACCAGCTCTGCTTGGCCACTTCTTATTTATGATAATTAAATTCGTCATAATTTTGTGCCATGCCAACTGCTATGTCACTAGCCACGTGATTTTATCCAATTGTTTGTGGTATTTCTTATGACGAATTAGAGCGTCACAGGTGTTTATGACGATATGCGATTGTCATAGGTTCTGTGACGTTTCTTATGACAAATTAGAGCGTCACAAGTGTTTATGACGATATGCGATTGTCATAGGTTCTGTGACGTTTTTCATTGTAACGTCACAGGTCTTTAGTCACGCATCTTCTATGACGATCGGATTTTGTCATTAAGGCGTCACAGAACACTTTCAGTGACATAGAAACTGTGATATTTTCAAAATGGCATAGAAGGCCAAGTCTCATGTAGTGTGGGTTACAAATTTACAACCTATTTGTAAAGCTGTTGTCTATCCCAGTGGCCATTAAGTACAAAGGACTTGCATCTTTTATCATTTTGCAGCTACAGTATGTCAATATATGTGTGACATGATTGGACAGATACCATAATAAAAAGGATCAGTTAACAATAGGTGCAGAGCAGATCATGTCCTTTCAAAATAAGAAATTTAGTACTCTCACAATACAAGAAAATACACTAACTGACGTGCAGATATTCATTATGCAAAGAAAGTAAGCACATGAGACTAGTTGGGAATATGCAATTACCAAAATAGAATATTGGAGGGCACAGAAGATATTTTTTTGGTCAAAATCGAAACTTACTAGCCAATCGATCAAAGGTGCAGACATGTTCACAGATCAATAAATATTCAGTTGAACCTAGAATCTTCGTGCTTTTACCTTTTGCTTGTAACTGACATTTGCTTCCCATTAATCTCCAATGTTGACGCATCCACAACCTTTATGGAGCCTTTGAATGGACCGTGTGTGGAATCATACTTGAACATATATATAAGCCTAACAAAGGATAGATATCATTATATCATGAAGCAGATTACAGATACAGTCTCAAAGTTTTTCATTTTGAGATGAATTCTGCAAGTTTAAATGCAGTAGAAAAAAAAGGAAATAAGAATACAGCAGGACAATTGACATTATAAAAGGTTGTGGAAGGATTATTCTGGTAACTGAGCCTAAAAGAGAAACACAAACTCCTGTTGTAGAAAGCAAGATACACTTCAAACATGTAATGGAAACAAATACCAAATTTCATGGCTTTCTTACCATTTACTTAGCATCAATGAAAGGGTCATTGACAGCCACAATTTCAATGTCATCTCTACTGGTTGTAATTTGTAGAACCAGCCTTCCAATCGTCCAAATCCTGTAATAAGAACAACCGAGTAATATTGGAACTGAAGAACAAATTGTAGGAAAGAACTGCGTATAATAGATTAATTGTATTGCATGGAGCCAATAGACTGTATATATAGGATTACAAGACTTGTGGGGTAAGACACCTCTCCGGATACATATGACAGTCCTAAATATATTAGACTTTTAAGACTCCTAAATATACACAAAATCTAATGTTGTCGATTGTACTCTAACATCCCCCGGAGTCGAAGTTGGAGCATCACACATGGTTAGACTTGAGAACAAGCCGAAGAGCTAACATCCCCCCGTAGTCGTAACTGTGTCACAGTGCAGAGGCAATGACCGGAGGAAATCCAAAAAAGCTCATGTAGACGGTAGCCCTTTGTGCCGATAATGTCGAGGTAGCCAAGTGCGAGGGCGCGGAGCCGATGTCGAGGTGTCGTGTGTAGGGTACCTGTGGTCGATGGAGCTGTCGTGAATGCCGAAGAACAGAAGTCGCAGAAGTCGCGGGCACGGCGCAGCACGAGGGAAGGCCCACATTGCGTCAAGGGGCGTCGGGGTGATGGTGACACAGAAGCAGGGCGCCATAGACTAAGATGGCGATGCAGTCAAGGCAGTCGATGAGGGAGAAGCCGATGTCAAGGACGATGTAGTCAAACCGCTGTGGACGAGGCGTACTCTAGGTTTGCGAGGACTAGAAACGCACCATGGACGAAGGCACGCGCCGATGTTGGCAGTACCGGACGTACTAGGTAGAAGGCCCCAACCATGTGTCAGCGTCTGAAGAGACTAGCAGAGAAAGCCTCAACGATGGTTGCGGTGAAGAACGACGAGGAATAAGGTGCCGATGCAGCCCACAGTTGTCGAAGTGGACGAAGAAGGTGAGGATGGGCGCTGGCGATGAGGTTGTGCTGGACGAAAGCGAAGAGGTCGACGTCGCGATGCATCGAGGTTCTTGGAGTTGCGGCGGCGAGAGAGCCATGACACATAGGAGGAAAGTCCTATATGACGCCACTGTAGCGCGGCGGCGGTGCTTCACGTCGGCGAAGAACACGAATAGCCGAAGAAGACCATGCGCGAGAAACGCGCACCGATGGAGTCGACAACGTGTAGATACAACGGTGAGGACGTCGATAGGCAGCATCATTGCTGCCTAAGGTGGGGACACAGCGGCAGTCCTCTTGATTGGCGAAGCATCGCGCGATAGATGACACACGTTTTGAGAGGATGAATCACGTGCGATCGGTTGATCAGGTCGATGGCGTGCGAGGCAGAAATGACGAAGGCAATGTCGAGGTGGAGCCTCCTGATCGGTGGTGGCGACGACGACCCATCGTAGATTGACATGCAAACGAAGGATACCGTGTAGAGAGGAAGAAATTGCGTATAATAGATTGATTGTATTGCAAGGAGCCATTGGGATGTATATATATAGAAATACAAGATTTGGGGAAAGGTACCTCTCCGGATACATAAGGTAGTCCAAAATTCATTAGACTTTTATAAATATACACCACGTTTGATGCTGCCAATAGTACTCTAATACTAATCGTTTTAGCAACAACTGAAGACTGAATTTAGAGCGAGAAACAAACTAACCTCTCCCACATGAATGATAAAAGTCAACAAGGGTTCGTCCAAGGTTCACAGACCCCAGCCACCCAAAGTTCAATACACGTACATGTCGCGTTGCAGTTCAGGCAGGTGGGCACTCACGCTCACCTTGCATATAATAGATTGATTGTATCGCAAGAAGCCATTGGGCTGTATATATATATAGGAGTACAAGACTAGGCAAGGCACCTCTTCGAATACGTATGGCAGTCCTAAATACATTAGACTTTTATAAATATACACTACGTCTGATACTGCCAATAGTACTATAATACTAATCTTTTTAGCAACAACTAAAGACTGAATTTAGAACGAGAAACAAACTAACCTCTCCCACATGAATGATAAAAGTCAACACGGGTTTGCCCAAGGTTCACAGACCCTAGCCACCCAAAGTTCAATACACGTACATACATGTCCTCCTACAATTCTGCCCCTCTGGCAGATCTTGATATTGACGAAGTCACCATGAGCGTCTTGCCGTCGAGGGGAATGTCGCCTAAACTAACCTCTCCCACGTGAATGATAAAAGTCAACAAGGGCTTGCCCAAGGTTCACAGACCCCAGCCACCCAAAGTTCAATACACGTACGTACACATGCTCCTACAATTCTGCCCCTCTAGCAGATCTTATTGACGAAGCCACCATGTGTGCTTTGCTGTCGAGGGGAACGTCGCATACCACTTAATGAACAAAACCGGTAAATCTCGAAATAATTCACTCCTAGCGAAAATCGAACCCAGAACTTAAGGTACCGCTCGACCTGCTCTAACTACTGGGCTGCAAGCTCTTTGGCACAATTCTGCTCTACCAGTGGTCCTCATGAGTTGTGGGCTTCTCTGAACCTCCAACTGGGCCCAAAATCCAGGAAGGGCCAATGACATTTGGGCCTAAATACAACTCGGGGCCGTGTCTAAAAAGCCGTGCCCATAACGGGCCTCAGATTCAGCATTCTACCAGCCCGTGGACATCAGTCTGTTCCGTGCGGGCTGCAACTATACGGCCCAGCAGATCATCTGCTGACCAGTTTCAAAGGCCCACATTTGTCGCTCAGCTGTTTTTTTTTTCTTTCTTGTTGCTCCTTCCCTGTTCTCCGCGTCTGTTTGTTACTTTGCTGCTCCCTGAGAGCTGAATACAGTATGTAGCTGACAGATTGAACATTTTTTGCCATACCTTTCCTTTTTTTATGATGAAATTTATTTAGTTTTGGGGGGGGGGGGGGGGGGGTGATGCGAACAAACTGTGCTGGACCAGTCACCAGAGCGTGATCTTTTTCCAATCGCACTGAACAACCATGTCGGCATGTTACTTGTTACGGCTTCAGATGAATTCAAAGCCAAAGATACCGGATCGGAGTCCTCACTCTAACTGACGAATCTGCCGGTACTGGTACAAAAGTCTTTTGGCATGACCTGATCATTAACAAACCAACACAACAGAGGATCTATGCGCTAGTGGCCACCAGAAGAATATGTAGCCACGTACATAATAATCAACTATGGAGTATACTGACACACAGTGATTTGTGAGTTAAGCTAGAGCGTTTTGCCCGTCACATGCATGATGCGTTAGTGTGAGGCCGCTGACCCTGCAGTTACAAGGCACCGAAAGTGCGGTGAAAGCGTACTAATAATATGTGTAGCATTGTACTACTGGGAAAAGGCCACAAAATGTTATGTGCTAGGCCTGTTTAGAAGTACAAACAACAGTTTCCTATAGCTAGTGTTGTATTATATCCGTTGGTTTGACAGATTCATCCGAGTACCAATGATGGGCTTTCTCAAGTAAATTACTACCTATAATGATCTGATGATGCAGCCTTAGCCTTTACTAAACAATAGTATAATGTATACTTTTTATCCCAGTGGTGGTATCCGATCAATCTTTTATCCCGTAGACGTCTACTAGTTTCAGCGTTTTAGGTTATTTAGGCTCTTGGGCGGCCACTCGGTAGATCTCACATGCAGCTACTAGCACTGTCGTCTGCATCAAATTAAATCATGCATACATCAATTTGCCATGGCCTTTTTGCACTGGCATCACCTATCGCTTTTTCGGAGCGACTTGTTTAGCTTCAACTTCACCAATATATATGCTTGATAAAATGATAAGTGCTTGTTTTCATGCATAACCCATGTGTTGTAGTACACTAGTACGTGCGATCTCCTGCTGTTCGTGTTGATCCACCGATCAATTTGCTATTAGCTAGAAAGGACGCGACATGTCCTTGTCCTACAGTACTACATTACATGGATCTACCGATCCATAATTATGGATGAACTGGTGGTCCGAAAGAAATCCAGTCACCATCTGCTATTATGGTGTAGGATCTGAGGGAGCAACCGGGCAACCACCCTGCTGGAACTGGAATTATTATTCAGAGTTCAGACCAGTGGAAAAACGCTGGTGGATCATCGTGCAAATGCATAACGTGGTGTGGGGTATTTTAGCTAGGACGTTGGTCGATCGTTTCCCCTGTCGCAAAGGTAGATCTGACAGTAAGTGCATTATATTGCTGTAGAAAAAAAAAAGGACAACAGTGCTAGGGATCGGAAGACTTGCCGACAAAGGAACAGACTTTTGCAGAACTGAAAAGCTGCGCGTCATTGCGTCGAGAAGCAAGGGTATATATTTGCATGACCGAAAAACACTACTACCGCATCTGCATGTAGCATTTTTCAGACCGTGCTATATGTATAAAACCAAAAAATTCAAACGAGCGAGAAACCATCACGGAAAAACAAACTATATACGGGCGATAAGAAAAAATACAGTACTAATAGCGAAATCAAAGAGGAGTCGGTAAGCCCAAAATGAAACGGGTATATAATGCAGCAGCCGCTGCTGCTGCTGAAAGCGGATGAGAATGTTGACTACTAGCTCGTGTCACCAGTCACCAGTCATCAGCTGTGGGACGAAGCATGTGACGAAAACTTTTGGAATCCCAACACCATGTGCGCATCCACTGTTCCCACATGGTGATGAGCACCAGGATGTCGAAATAAAGCCTCTGATATATAGTAGCCTGATGGCCTTGAGAATGTGATCGAGATGTCTGATCCACATACACTGCTGACTGCTGATGAGCGCCGCATATTCTGTGGCGACCTAGCAGCATGTCGCGTTGACCGGTCAAGCTGTACGAATGTGGAGTAGAATTTCCAGGAGCCGCGTGGGTGCCCCTGTGCTTGCACGCTGCGTTCTGCAGGGCACTACTGTTTAAATCGTGAAACTCGCTTGGTGTGTCAGCGCCCAGCTGGAGTCTTTTTGGCGCTTTGCTTCTCTCTGACCGATCCATGGCACATTGACATTGGCAATTTGGCATTGGCAGCTTTTTTTTTTAATACTCGGAGGAGTTGCGTATAGTTTTGTGTGGTGGATCTATATATATGTATATATGTAAGACTGATGAAAAAATTACGATGTATTTTAAGCAGCCTAGACCATCTTTACTGAGCTATCACCTCAGTAAAATAAATAATTTCAAGCTCAACTTATATGTGGAGAGATAAAGAAGTCACATCTTATTATGGAGATAGATCGAACCAACTGATATAATTAATTGGAGGGCTAAATTGAACCAAAGGGTAGTATTGGTAACTGGTAAGAGGGTTCTCTGCTGAACAACCTCTAGCTAGTAATTTGAATCCCTTTTCTTAAGATAAAACTGACTCTAAGTACACATGTATGGCTGTACATATCATTTCTCTCGCCAACAGAAAAAAAAATATTTGTACCGTACCAGCTAAGAACAATCTCCATCCTCTTTAAATTATGCGAGGCTTAATTTATTGTCTAAGTTCATGCCCCTTTGCTCTTAAACTACGCGAGGTTCGATTGTCCAGTTCTTTGGGGGATATGCCTGAAAACAGCACAACCAACAGGCAGGCTAAAGTGATGTCTGCATCGATTTGTTCCGATGTTTGTTTTCCGACCGTTGAGGACCCAAAAGATAGGCTGCAGCAGCGCAAGGTTTATGGTAGGGGCGTCGTATGCGTAGCATTCTCGGTCGGCGCTGAATCGACCATGTGTGCAATTGCTTACTCAGCGAGCTAGTCAGTGGGCTCTCTCATGATAGCGAGCTAGTGAGGGCGCCTCCAACGGCGAAACCAAATCGCTAGCATAGAGAACAAAAAAAAGCTGCAGAGCTCCAAGGAAGAGAGAAAGACAAAGACTGCATTGAAAAACGTGCGAGCATACTGCTTCAATTAGCGCTAGTGATTTGCCTTTTCCATCCAAACTGAATAAAACATTCAAATAACCAGCGAATCGTCAACCGTTAGGGATGCCCTTAGTGGCAAGTCGAAATTATTGAGTTGACAAGCGCCACACGCTCGATCGTCGGGCCAATGCAAATGGAATGGAGTATGCAATGCAACAACGCCGCTCGATCGCCGTTGCCGATATCGATGTTTACGGCCATGGCCCCGCGGAACACGGCGTGCCGGCGAGTCCGAGGTTTGTGCTGCGTGCACCGGCACCCCCGCGCGCCGCCCACTGGCGGCTGCCGAGGTTCCCCTCCCCTCTCCCCGCGCGCCCTCGGTACTCCAAACACCTCGCGTCGCGTACTCGCGTTGCCCAACACTTCGTCGGGGCGCGTAGTCCGCTCCACACGCCGGCCGGCCGGCCGACCGACCCGCCAGCTGACAGGCGACACATAATCCTCTCCGTTACCAAAATCTTTTCATCACAAAGCTTCCTTGATTCCTGGAGCTCATCCTGCCGGCCGGCTAGCTACCGATCGAGCTGCACTCTCTCGCTAATCATGAGTTCATCCCCTCTGCCGCGGGCAAACTAAAAAGCTGAGGTCGACGGCAGCTACGGCTACGAGTATACTCCCTCCAGGTAGCGTGTCGTTTTGGACATGATCTCACTTACCAAGGAGTCATTAAATAGGGTGTCTATTTTCAGTTTTGCCCGTATTGAATACAGTTGCGTGGCACATGTAATGAACATCCTCCTTTAGCTCGTGTGGTTGCCAACGTTATTTCCAATGCACAGGTTGTGAGTACGAATCCTGAGAGGTAGGTTTTTTTTTTTTGCTCCCGTCTGTTTTTTTGCATAGTGCGAGTGGGATATGCATGGCGCGGCGGCTCGCTCCTCGCTGGACTCCTGCTCGTCGGCCTGCTTCTGCGCGGCGCCGTCCACCATGACGTCGTTCTGCTCGGCGGCGGCGTCGTCGTTCTTCTCGTCGCTGGACTCCTGCTCATCGGCCTGCTGCTCCTCGCTGGACTGCTCCTCGTCCATGCTGTCCATGGTGGCGCCGCCGCGCCGGGAGCAACCGAGCAAGACGGCTGGGTGTGGATGGTGGGATGCGAATGAACGAATGAGGGGCACGCATGGCGCTTGGTAGATAGCGACTGAATAAATGAAGGGCACGCATGGCTAACCGTTGCATGTTGCATGGCGCGTTTCCTCGGGAGCCCGCATGCGGCGCTGCGCTTGGGAGCCCGCATCCATTTACATGCGGCTGGCGAATCGGAGAATGCATGTCAAGGGGCAAAAACGTCCAAATAGTACTAGTACAGCCAGAAAAACACTCTTTAGGATCCTTTGCTTGCAGCTCTAGAACGACAGTCTTTAGAGAACCGGAGGGAGCAGTACAGTAGCTTTTTTATCATCGCCTCGCATTATCCTATCCTTCATGCCCTCGAAAAATCACGTTTTGGGTGTTTTTCCATCACTTCGTTGCCACACGGAAACCGTTCGAAAACGGGTATCGAACGACGAGGTACTGCAGCTTGATACAAAAGTTTCGGTAAGTGCCAAATGCGTGACATAAAGTTGAAGTCTTGTTTCCATCGAAATTCTACTTTTCTTATTTTGCATATTTTGTATTTCGATCTGCAAATAATGCCAGTTAAGACTCCATACTGTAGAACTCGAAAAGATCTATGATTTTCGTCCAGCGCCTGGGCGCCAGCAGCCCCAAGCCTGGGTACATATGTTGAAATGACACACTAATGGTCATTGAGGCTTCAGCATCGGTTACACTGCCTGTGCCGGGCACCGCCGCTCGGTGCCACGTTGGGTCTAATATGGGTTGAAGCTCATCTTCCATTCTAGGGTCAAGGCTCGACTCCTTTTTGCTCAGCTTGGAGCTCTGATCCACGATGCGTCGTTCTCATTGTCCGGATTGAAGCTTTGCTCCCCAGTGTTTCTCTGCTATTGCTGGCGTGAGCGTGTTGCGGAGGTGGAGCTTCCACTGCAAGTCCAGTGTGCTTCTAGGGTTCACCTTGGCCGTTCGGTGTGCTGCTCGACTGTTGGTGTTGGAGGTTTTTGGTTTGGCGAACTAAAACTCTGATAGCAGCTTCGTCTTCAACGTAGTATCTCTGTTGAGGGCACTATCATTATCACTCTAACCTCTTTTTTCTGCGAAAGCTTCAACCGTTGGCCTAGTGGTGGCGGCGCTTCGAGTGTTGTTCCCATTCATATAGACACCATCACTTGTTCTCCCAGCCGTCGAGCTTTTATCGAGTAGTTCTAGGCCTTTTTCTTCTTTGGCTCATAGTAAGTGTTTTAATTGTGGCGGGCATCCGTGTATAGAGAGGTGAGAGGTTTCTCTCTCTTGTGTACTTTTTTTTGGTATGGTTCGTAAGCCGCGGCTTACTCTACGCAGTTGTAATTTGCTACATTCTTAATATATTTCTTAATATATTAAAGACAGGATTTGTACCGCGTTTGAAAAAAAAAACAAAAAAAAATCATGCCGGCTGGCTAGCTACCGAAGGAGCTGCTCGATCTCCGTTGCTAATCATGAGTCCATCCCCTCTGCCGGAGGCAAAGCTAAAGCTGAGGTCGACAGCAGCTACGACTATTACGTGTAGTATATAGTAGCAGTTGAAGCCATTTTTCCTTTCCCAAGCTTGCTTTTGATGTTACACCCTAATCGTCGGGCCAATAATGTAACCACGCCGCTCGCCGTTGCCGAAATGTTTACGGCCGCGGGCATGCGCAATGCCATGGCCCCGCGGAACACGGCGTACTACGTGCCGGCGAGTCCGAGGTTTTCGTTGCGTGCACCGCCGGCACCCTCCCACCGCCCACTGGCGGGCGGCGGCTGCCGATGTTCCTGATCTCCCCTCTCCGCGCGCCCTCGGTACTCCAAAAACACCTCGCGTCGCGTTGCCGAATTAACCCTTCGTCGGGGCGCGTAGTCTGTCCGCTCCACACGCCGGCCAGCCAGCTGACAAGTGACGCGTAATCCTCTCCGCTCACAAAAAGCTTCTTTCCTTGATTCCTGGAGCTCATCCTGCCGGCTACCTACCGATCCGATGGAGCTGCTCTCCGTCGCTAATCATGAGTTCATCCCGGCAAAACTAAAAGCTGAGGTCCACACTCGACCGCAGCTACGACTACGAGCTTTTGATCGTCTTCGTGCATTATCCTATCCTTCTCCTTCCTACCCAGAAAAAGGGAGATGCCAAGACACCACACCTACTCTACCTACGGTCTACACTGCCCCCGGATGGAGCTGGTGCTCGACTCTCCGTACCGTTTCTTTATTCACGTACCACGCCCGGACCACATGGTGGCGCAAACGGGAAACCGCGCGCTGCCCAGTGCCCACCACCACCATCGCCACCCGCTCCGCTCCCCGTTTCGCGTTCGCACCACTCCACTCCGCAGCAGCTCGGCTCCCTATAAAGACCACGCGGCCGCCAAGGCCACTCACTAGTCACTAGGAGTACTCATCCACCACACCCCCAGCTCTCGGAGCCGCCGCCGCCGCCGAGATTCCGCAGCAACCAACCAACCAACTGCCCCACCCACTCGTCGTAGGTTCGAGCGAGCGATCGATCGTTCGAGATGGCGGGAGCAAGCAACGGCGCCGCCGCTGCGTCGTCGTCGTCGGCCGCCTCGCGCGGGTCGGCGCCCGGCGGGTGCCGCGGCGGGCGCGGGTGCGGGCTGGCGCTGGGGCGGCTGGTGCGGAAGCTGCGGCGGCAGAGCAGCAGGGCGCTGTGCGCGGCGGCGGCCTCGGCGGGGGCGGGGGCGCGCCACCACCACCACGTCTCCTCCTCCTCCGCGCGGTGCCCCCGCCAGTACGACCCGCTCAGCTACGCCCGCAACTTCGACTTCGGCACCGCGCTCGACGGCGCCGACGACGCCGGCTACTGCTCCTTCGCCTCGCGCTTCGTGCTCGCCGCGCCCGCGCGGCAGCAGGCGCAGTAGTGCTGTAGTAGTAGCCAGTAGGAGGAGGAGATGGATCGAGCCGGCGGACAAGGCCAGGCGGCGCATCGCATGCCTGATGATAGGATAGCTAGCGTTGCTTGCAAGCACTACTACTACTAGCTCGTTATTAGCCAGCCATTGGCGCGGTAGCTGATAGCTAGAGTTGATTAATTAGGAGCAGTGTTTCTTTTTTGGTGTGTACTGTACGGTATAGGCAGGTGATGTGATGGTGGTTGATGTGTTCATATGTGTGATGAGATGTACGGTGCCATTGTTGCAAGGATTTCCCGCCGGCATCCTTGACTGCTCCCTTCACATCGCTGCGTATGTGTGGTGTGGTTGGAGACTCAGAGGAGGAATAATCGGAAATGTTCTTCTGAAGATTTACAGCAGCAAACACATGCTTCATGGTTTTCGCAAAAGAAAGACGTGCTCAATGTTTTTTTTTTGGGTGTGTTTATTGGGGTTTTCTCTTCAAAACTAATGCCGCTGAAAGAAATTTCGATCAGGCCGCCGCGTGCTATGTGCAGTAGATGCAGATCCTTGGCCATTTCTCAGATCAGCCGCCTAGCACTACGTTGTCAGAGAGCTGCGCAGTGGCACAGTACAAGGAAAGACCGTATCATCAGCTTGCTAAAATAATCCAGTCTCCAGTGATGGGCATTGGCATGACGGAAGCTGCGAGAGATGGGGCAAGGCTGGCATGGTCGTTTGATTGCATCCACGCTAGTATGCAGTGGGTTGTTGGTGGCTTTGGTGCCTGCCAGTACAATTATTGCATGCTCGATGCCGCCGCTCCATGCGGACTGATGAACTAGACTGACCGCAGTCACGGTCGCCACCGCTGCGCCACCGTGATTATTCGCATCGTCCGAACAGACTGCCGCCGCCGCGTGCCCCACGGCCCGGGGGATCAGGATGTCGTATGTCGATGATCAGATGCATTGCATCGATCAATGGCGAGGGGCAGGCACTGACTGGTGTGGTTGCCTGCTACTCCGTACGCTGGTTTTAACTGTTCGTTCTGCAGCTCTCTGCTACCACATTGATTCGAAGAGCAGAGCCAAAGCTAATCTTTTTCCTTCTTCCCTGTACAGTACTTGTAGTAGGCGCTGCAAAGTCCAAGGAATTGACCCGATATGGTACGTGTACATGGTAATTAGTTACAAAGTTATGCACTATATAAAAAGCACAGTATGTAAAGACTAAGCGATCACGATATTTGCATGTACTACTACTTTAGTTGAGCTAAACTAGCTGGCAAATAGGAGTATGATGATGCTGCCACCAGAAGATTATTTCGAAACTCTTTGATTTTTGCCTGTTCGTCCATTAAAACTTCCAATCAGATCCTGAGATCCATATCCACCTGGATGGGCTTGTACGCTGCAGCTGGACACGCCTGTTATAGGCCTAAAAGGGCATTCTTGTTGGGCCTGTTTTTTTCTTCTAAAGTTTGCTAGCCCTTTCTGCGTTGAGCCCATAGTTGTTGTTCCTTGTTGTTTTCCCCTAAAAAGAAAGTTGTTGTTGTTGTTGTTGTTTTGGAGCATCTTGTGATGTAGAAAAACGTTGTGTTAAGTTGTGCGAAACGGACAACGTGATAGACAAGCCATTGTCACGTCAACGCTCTTTGGTGAGTGCACGAAATGTGACCTAGTCGTGCAAATTTGCATAGATGGCTTGACAGTCTATATATATATATATATCATATATATATATATTAGTACTAAACACAAACTGACTAAAATTAAAATTTAGTACAAAACTGACTAAAGTTACCAAACACCATGTACTAAAGTGGACAAACTGACTAAAATTTTTTAGCTCCAAAGAAGGAGCTAAACTACGCTAAAGTGTACTAAAAGGTGGGAAAAGACTTCTACTACCCTTGGTCCCCTCCCACCCCTATCCCTGTGCGCTCTCTCTCTTCTCTCTCCCCCACCGTCACCGCGTAGCTCCTGCCCCTCCGCGTTCGGGCCGCTGCCTCCCCTTCGTCGCCGTCGCCTCATGCCCCTCCGCGCCGCGGCCGGTGCGCCGCCTCCTCCGCGCGCCGGCGACAGCGACAAGGCGGCAGCGGATCCGGCGCGGCGGATCCAGCCTGCCGGGGCACCGCCCGCGCGCGCCGCCTCCTCCCGCCGGGATGCCACCTCTTCCCGCCGGGTCGCCGCCCTCCCGCCGGGATGCCACCTCCTCCAGTCGGGTCGCCGCCCTCCTGCGCGCCGCCCTCTTCCCGCCGGGATGGAGAGGAAGAAAACAGTGAAGAGAGTGGAGAGAGAAAAGGTAGTATGGTCTTTTTTCACCTCATTAATTGCTTTAGTGCCTGCTTTAGTCCTAAGAACCAAACATGGTTTACTAAAGTTTAGAACTAAAATTTAATCAATTTTTTTTAGTGCTAAAAAACCAAACAGACCAAATCAGTCGAAGTAAGTTTTATTTGTAGCAAAGCCCAATGCAAAATTGGTAGGCCAGCACATGCCGAACCTCTATCTCTAGCAGTAGCAGCCGATCGAACACCTACGATTCACCGCTGGACGCGAGCACAAGCGTCCCTGATGCTGATGGCGCGCAACTCGGCGAGCGCGTCTGCCATGCCCATCCTCTCGTGCGGCACTGCCCGCGCGCAGCCGAGCCCGACTCTCACGGCAGAGACCAGGCAGCTGTGAACCGAGACACGGCGGTGCCGGTGAGCTGGTTCCAGTTGAGGTCCCGCGGGTGAGGCCGAGCTGGTGGAGGTCCAGGGCCGCGCGTGCCCGTGGGCCGTGGGTGCAGCTCACGCCGGCCCACCGGCAGAATTGCGCCGTTCTGTTCCACGACCGGAGCAAGCCCGACGGGTCCAGCACGCCGGCCCTGAACGCGCGCACCAACAGCGGCAGCAGCCGAGCCGCGGCCATGCTTGTGTCGTGTGCACCTGTGGCTGGCAGGGTTATTTGCTCGCTTGCCCGGCCACGAGGAGTTTTTGGAAACTAGGCGAGTGCAATGGAATTCTCTATCCCTACTTTCTGAACACTGTTTCAAATACTTTTATCTGTGTATAATGTAATATTTATGTCAAACAGTACTTTTATCTATGTATAATGTAATATTTATGTCAAACAGTACAAAACAGTGTTTATGGAATCTATATAGAGAATCCCATTAGACTCAGGCAAGAAACAAGCGAGCCGATCGAGAGAAACGAGAGGATTGGACGATATCGTCGGCTATCATTGATTGGACTGACCGACTCAGCGTAGCGTAGGTAGGCTACGGGAGTCAGGAGGTGCTTTGGGCGTTTGCATTTTTGGGCTTTGGAGTTGCCTCTTGGGCTGCAAAACGGAGCAGAATCAGGCCTGTTAAGCTGTAAAGTCACTGGCTCATTAAGCTCCGATCCATATTAGCAGGAATAGGTTCCTATATCTATCTTTTGGAACACCTCAAAAAATGGAAGGCTGAACAAAACTCGTGCGCCTCCCAAGGCTACGAGGCGAGGGGGTTCGAACCGCGGGCGGCAAGCTCTCCACTACGCACGTCCGCAGAGGCCACAATCTGAATTTTTTTGTCATGACCGGAGCTTGGCCAAACTGGATTATTATTTGTCAATGGCCGAAGAAGGGCAAAACTCAATCCCACGGGCCGCGTCACGCCACGTGGATTTATTTTCAAGTGCTCCATTACTCGGAGGAGCATGCGCGCGCGCTCCGTTCGTTCTTATCCTCCAAAGAACACCAAGCGCGTCTGACGCGGATTCCAGTTCGCCAAAGACCCATGGGCTATGGCTATCCTGCCTGCCAGCGCCATCCCCTTGAGTAAACCAAACCCCAGTGCCAATCAAATGCGACCCCCATCCATCCTGGTAGAAAGGTTTCAGAAAAGATGTACGCGAACTCTATACGTGCTTGCCCCACTTGGGGCCATCTCTAGCACTGCACAGATAGAGTACGGTTTGAAATTTGAGAAATGGGATGGGCATGCTACGAAGATGGTCTAAGGTGGTGTTTGTTTCATACTAGATTTTTAGAATCTAGATAATGTGTACTATCCAATAAAATGTTGTGTATATTGGATTTTGAGATTGTGTATATCACGGTATCCTAAACATTATGAGCAATGTTTGGTTCTAAGACTGTGCAATGGACCGTGTAAAAAAAGTGCCTGTACACTTACACAGAGAGAAAAATGGTTGGGACAGTGGATAGGCAAGCCATACAAACAACCTGCTGCATATAGTTTAACACTATTCTCTTTTTTTTCCCCATTTTCTGTCCGCGTAGAAAAGAAAGCGCATTACTTAGTGAAATAGTCGACCGTTGCCCATACGCCCTTAACAATAAAGTTTATGATATTGTGAGAATCTCCCATGACCAAACACCACCTAAAGCTGACTCTAACAATTGGTGCATCCAATTTATGCAAAATGCAGAATCCCATTTCGTTTCATGCGTGCTTTCACGACCCTCATTTTACACAAACTGCTGTATTGTATCGTCATCGTGTATTTTTTACATTTGCAAAGCCATTTGCACCCATCGCTGTGCTCAGCCCAATAGACCCAGCAGACCTACGACTGAGACAGAGAGGAGCGAGGGGATGTATTCTGACGTACTAGCAGCCGTGAACAACGTCGGCGTGCGTGCGCAGCGCACGACCAAGCACACACACAACATAGGTGGAGGCGGAGCTGTCAGCCTGTCACTTGTGCTTGACACTAGTCTAATCATCGGCCCCTGTCCTCGCCGTAGCTAGCCGACAACAACCGGAGCTCTCGATGCCAGCAGCCGCAGATCAGCAGGAGTACTTTGGTAGTGATCCGTACCATTTTTCCAACTAACCCAAACCCCCCTGGCGACTGGGCCGCAGCAGGCAGGCCCAACCCAACCAGCGCGGTTCGGGCGGGGCCGGGGGGCGCGGGTCTGGACCCGGGACCCGCCAGCGCGCCAGGTGGCGCCGCCAATGGGACGCGAGCTCTCGCTCCCAACAGAATTTAAGAACCGGCAGGCAGAGGGGAAAGAAAGGGAGAGGAGGAGCCGAGGAGAGAGAGAGAGAAGGCGAAGCAGCACCAGCCAGCAGGAGGAGAGGGAGAGCGCGTCCTCTCCCCACCCCATTCTCCAATCCGCGCGCCCGCCGTCTCCCCCGCCCGCCCGGTCCGCGGAGCTCTCCCGCCGCGCGCGATCCCGGCTGCCAAGTGAGTGCTCGCCGCCCGGAACTCCCCCGCCATACCTCTCGATTCTTCCTATGATCCGGGGCCTTCCTCCGCCGCCGCGCGGCCGTGGTCTCGACGCGGAGGCGCGGGGGCTGTGATCGCGGCCGGAGCGGAGCTTTCTCGCCGCCCCCGGCGCAGAATTCAGCTGTGAGCGAGGAGCGGGCCCCGGCCCCTGCTGTGGTAGTAGATTCCAGCTCGTTGCTGGGGATTTTTTTTTTCCTTCCTTGCTTGCTTTGCTCTCCTCGACGGCGGCTCGATCTAGCTAGCACTTCTCTTCTCCCGGCGGGTTTGTTTTGTTTGTTTAGTCTGTCCCGGTCCCGGGTGGCTCTAGCGTCGTAGTGTCTTGCGTGCTGCGTGCGAATATTGCTTTCCGCATTTGCCACTGAAAAGCGCGATTTTTTTAAAGTCTCAGGATGGATTGACTACTAAAAATAGTGGTCCTCTGAAAGCCGTCGCGTGTGTCTTCTTGGGAGCCTCGATCCGTCGACAGTTCACTCGCTCCGACTCTGTTTCACTGCTTTGGATTGGATCGTTTTTTTTTTTGTTCATCTTCGGGCACCCGCCTGCCTGCCTCAAGCCACGGATTTAGTAACAACACCAAACGAGTAGAAACACAGAAAGGGTCATGGTACTACCTATGAGCACGAAGAAAGGGAACCTGCGGCGATGTCAGATTCTCTTAAAAAGAAGTGCTTCTCCGGTTCTCCCTCCTGGTTTTGAAAAAAAATGGCAGAACTAATGAGTAACACCATCGTAGATCTGTTTTTTTACTTGATCAACTTTGCCAATAGCTAAGTTTTGCATTATCGTACCGCGCAATTTTTGGGAACTGGTGGCCATCCTAATATTAAAACAAATAAGGTTTCATGGTCCCTCGGTTTTCTGGTCCGTCATGATACGTGGACCCGGCTGGTCAGCCCCTCCTCGTCCTGTATCTGATAATCTAAATCACAACTACAATACGAACCAGATTCGGACTGCAGAAGGAGCCCACGCGAAAACGGACGTCCAAGTCGCATACGGACTCCGTTTTCGATGTTCTATATATCAATGGAAAACTAAAATAATAACTTTTTCAACCAAACTGAAACCACTTTAAAATTCGGTCTCAGTCAATGAAAATCTTTAAAACAATGGGACATGAAATTTATTCGCGAGCCCGAAGTGCAGGAGCCGTCCACGCGAAAACGGATACCCAAATCGCATACGGACTCCGTTTTTTACGTTCTATATATCAATGGAAAGCTAAAGTAACTAATTGACACCACACTAAAATTCGCTTGTAGTTAACAAAAATGGTCAAAACAATATGGCCTACAATTTATTCTGAAACCCGAATCAGACGGCAGAGCAGCTTACGTGAAAATGGATACCCATGTCGTATATGGACTCCGTTTTTCATGTTCTATATATTGTGGAAAAGCGAAAAATAATATTTCTTACCAATCTGACACTACCTAAATTTCGGTCACATGTAAAGGAAAATTCAAAACAATATAATATGGAATTTATTTGCGAGACTACTCATATATGTATTAATCTAGAGGTGCTTAAGGATCTTTCTTCCCGTTGCAACGCACGGGCATTTTGCTAGTTAGGTAAAAACAAGTACTTGTCTTGAATGGTATCCTTGAGCTGTTCTGGCAAGAGCAATTCTCTGTCCATAAGTCCTGTCGCTGTTTTCATTAATCAGAGGTTCCATAATCTCGTCTTGGCCCTTGTATTCTTGAGTTTCTACAATCCTAGGTTGCGTGGAATATTGATCCTCGGTGTATCTTGGCATGGTTGCAGTTCTAGCAAAAAGAAAAACAATTTGTGGGATATGAACATGATTTAGGCCAGATATTGTTCCTTTGTCTAAAAAAAAATGAACATGATTTACATGCTACTCAACTTTAGTTGATTGAAATTTGCAAATAACTGCTTGGCATATGATGTTCTATTATAAAGTTTCAAATTTATTCATGTACAGATATTATCTGAATCAAATATATGATCCTTCATTTATACTGTATTTTCGTAAGTATATTTTGTGTCCTTTTTATAATTTTTATTGTGTGATATGATGTAGCCTTTATGTGTTAATTGTTATATGCCCAATCCTTTTGTTGGTAATAATTATGTGATGAATGGCTAAATCGACTTCAACATTAGCATTGCTGTGCGAGGAGGTAAAAATGCACTATTTGCAGAATTTGTAAGATATTAGATTATCAATTTGGGCATCGCTGATTCCATTCAAGATTTGGATGATTTTGAAGAATGATTTCTATGGGTGTGAAGATCCGTCCTGTCCTAATACTGCTATCCCTTCACCCAGTAGATCCTTATTCCTTAGTCCAACCACACAATTCCTTCTTGATGTTGTTTCACCTGAAGGCGGCTAGGGCTACGCGAAGGCGACAACTGCCATTGGCAGTATGAACTACTACTAGCCCAACCAGGGAGGCTTCCCATTTTTGGCTCCATCCTATACCCACGTAACGCTTCAATCCACTCAATTACTCCAATTGGTCCCAGTGTTTACATTGGGCACATCGTTTTAATCCGACACAACACGACAAATGTGTTTGGTTCATAAAAACATGGAGTCAGGGTGCTTTCCTTCGTCATAGCAATATGCCAAATGGATGACGACCTTGAAATTTTGAAACCACCAATCATTGTGTTATTTCTGCATCATAAGAGGTAGCTGACCCCACCTAATTCCTTGGGGTTATATAAAAATTTATTATTTTAGAATATCTGAAAAGTGCAAAAAGGAGAATGTGATTGCATGGCTTTCACTTGCTACTATTAGAAACACATCATGATTAACCAATAGCTGTATCCTTCCCGTCATAACGGTATTTATGCCCTATCATTACACGACACTTGTGGGAATCGAAAAGATAAGATCTTTGGTGCTACAAGGAATCAACTTTTGCATTGGGTTTGGGAGTACAAGGTTATTTAGCCATCTTTTCCTTATGTGTCAACCACAATATTTTGAATTCACGCAAGCCTATTCATTTGGTCTGGTACAAAGTATTTAAGATCTGATTTATGGTTATGTGAGTCATGATTCCCTTTTGATTTGTATACAAATCTCAGTTTGGATTTGTTGTCATCCTGTTTCTAGGAAAGAGGGCATATTTGTTCTGGTATTGCCATCAGGATGCTGTGGTCTTGTTTTTTAGTTGACAATGCTCTGACCTTATGAACAAGATCGCTATCCTGACGTCTTAATCACAATCACATCTAAACTGCACTAGCAATATGGATCAAACATGGGATTTACTAGACAAATAGGGTCCTGACATACTTGTGCCAGTCTCCAGGTTTAACTATATCCATGCACAAGATTAATTTATCATACTTTCTAGACAAATATCTGCGAGTAAGATATTTCTACCAATTTTTGTCAGATCCATTCTTTATTAATATGTTCTTTATCATATATTATCTTGCTTGAGTATAGTAGAAATATGGTTTGTCGCTATCTGACTTCATGCTGTCATCTCTCTCCATCTGTGGTCTCTATCTGCTGGAGATTTTTAAACAAGGGCTTATTTGGATGGGAAATCACACATAGTTGGGTAGGGATGTGGACCACAGGGAGACCTGTTTGCAAGCATAAATGTGATCTTAGACCTTGGGCTTTGAGATAGCCAAGATAACCCTTGCACGACACATTTGGGTTCTTAATTTCTCTCTGATTCATGAACCACATGCTCTTCTTGTTTTTAATATCCTTTATACATAGTTACATACTTTCATGTGCACGGACATTTTTATTCTGTTTAGCTTATGTTGTATTGCTCGATTAGAAGACTTCAATTATGTAATTATCTATGTCAGCCTTGTTGTTAGTTATATTTGTGCAAAACAACCTTACTTTACTGGTAAGTAAGTAGTATAGCACTGTTTCAAGCTTGCCTAGTTAATTTGTTACTTATGAATTTGTGTGATTCTTCATTTTGCAGTGCTGGGAAGATTGTAGGATTTTGGACAAGCAAGAGCTGACATGGAACCATCCTCTCAACCTCAGCCTGCAATGGGTGTTGCTGCTGGTGGATTACAAGTGTATCCTGCCCCTGCCTATCCACCTGCAGCAACAATAGCCACTGCTCCTGCAGTCGCACCTACTGGTTTGCAACCAGGGCAGCCATTTCCTGCCAACCCTGCTCAAATGAGTGCTCAGCACCAGATTGTGTACCAGCAAGCTCAGCAATTCCACCAACAGCTCCAGCAGCAGCAGCAACGGCAGCTCCAGCAGTTCTGGGCTGAACGCCTGACCGATATTGAGCAGACCACTGACTTCAAGAACCACACCTTGCCACTTGCGAGAATAAAGAAGATCATGAAGGCCGATGAAGATGTCCGCATGATCTCTGCTGAAGCTCCTGTGGTATTCGCTAAAGCTTGTGAGATATTCATACTGGAGCTGACATTGAGGTCATGGATGCACACTGAGGAGAACAAGCGCCGGACCTTGCAGAAGAACGACATTGCAGCTGCCATCACTAGGACTGACATTTACGACTTCTTGGTTGACATTGTTCCCAGGGATGAGATGAAAGAGGAGGGAGTAGGGCTTCCTAGGGCTGGGCTGCCACCAATGGGAGCCCCAGGTGAAGCATATCCTCCATACTACTACATGTCACAGCAGCAGGTCCCAGGTGCTGGAATGGTGTATGGCGCCCAGCAGGCTCACCCAGTGACCTATTTGTGGCCGGAGCCTCAGGAACAGCAGGAGCAGGCTCCTGAAGAGCAGCAATCTCTGCATGAAAGTGGCTGAGAATGTTGCCGGAGAAAGTATCACCTGATTCAGAATTATCATTTTAGGTCGTCCAAACTTCAGGTTTTCGTTAGCTAATACCGTCGGTTATCAAATTGAAACAGGTGATTCTAAGTAGTGTTTAGCATCATGGCAGTCTCATTTCTGCTGTGATGTCAGTAGAAGGATTATGATTAGTGGCTAGTGGATTAAAGTTACCATACCGTTTCCTTCCATCCAAAAGTTCGCCTCCATGAGGCCTTTTATATGAAATGCCGGGTGTTGAATGCTTATATGCTCTGGTTGTGCAGTTCATGGTGACTCTCTCTCTCTCTCTCTCTCTCTCGGCGCTGTTGCTTCATAGAAAATTCTTTTTAGACTAGTGTATAGTCGTTTTTCCAGATCCGGTAGATGTGACCCATGATCATTAGCTCCAAAATCCAAACTCATAAAGTCATTGCCACTTTCACCTTAAAAAAAAAAGTCATTGCCACTTGCCTCAGGTAGCTGGGTGCACCTTAATTAACTACCCATCCTAGTACCATTAACAGCATTTCTGAAATCTGAATACAACTGATAAACTCTAATTGCATAAAATTTGACTTCAGGAGTCGACAAGGATTGTCTCTTGCTGCTGGAGTGCTGGGGTTTTTTGTTTTTGTCTCGTGGGCGCACACACGCTCCTACCTCTATGGGTCAACAGTGCCGTAGTCCGTACGGTCCGCTGGGCACTGAACTGACGGTCCACGAAATATGCACGGCGACATGCCAACATGTACGGAAGAATAGGAGGTAGCAGGGTAGGTCGCGGAAGTCGCAGTCAAGTCTTCGATTCGTTGGGGTCCGCTATTTGTCTTCCACGAATCTTCTAGGAAAGCGCTTTATGTCTATGGCCCTGTCTAAATCTAAATCCAAACATCAGTTTTTTAAATAATTGTATAGGACGATTCTATTTTTCCGAGCAATTACATGTAAATATAACCTATATGACAATTTTTTTTTCTGAGCAATTACATGTGGTCATAACTTTGGTAATGACTTGGTATCGGCCGGCCGTGCGTCGGCGCTGGCGCACGGCACGCATCCACAGTCGTCCATCGTAGTACAACGCATCGTACGGCCACGGTAATTTTTATTTCAAAATCTCGGGCCTCGCGCCCCTCTGTCTTCTCTCCACACCCGGTCATTTCATTTCCCCATTCCCCTCTCTCTACCTCCTCTTCTCTCTGCGCTCGCGCTCCAAAATCCCCAATCTCCATTCCTCTTCTCTCTGCGCTCGCGCTCTGTTCAGCTTGCTTCCATTGATGTTGAGCAATCCCCCAAGCAAATCCTTCTCTGCTGTATACGAAATCCATTTCACCAACCCCCATTCCCCTCTCTCTTCTCTGCTATCGCAGCAGCAGCTTCTCGTCGACTGCCGGTGTGCGCAAGCGCAAGGGACGGGTGGCGAATCAAGGGGATCCGCGGCCAGGTAAGCGGACGGGTTCATCGTCGAGATTATCTGCCCCAAAACTGCAATGGCACGTGGACCATATTTGCTTGTGTTTCCATTTTCAGGCTGGTGTATCCAATCAAAGCTCGGATCTAGAGGGGGAGGCAGGCTGGTGTATCCAATCGAAGCTCGGATCTAGGGGACGCTTGGAGGGGCGGCGGTGAAATAGAGGTGAGGTGTCTGTTCGTCGTCGGTCGCGCTGATTTTAGCTCTCCTCTTGGTATATTCAGTGTTTTCTTCGGGGGGTACGAGGTTGGGTAGTCTCACCTGACTTTTTTTTTCAATGATTTTCTGCATGAATCTCATGGCGTCTCCTAAGCAGAAGAAGCAAATCAACTGCGCGTATCAGTGTACAGACCTACAAACTTTTTAGGTGAGCCTGGACACATCAGTGTAGAGACGCAGAAACTTAGGTGAGCCAGCAAAGACCCTGCCATCCTTTTTTCTGGGCACTGTTTTTTGCCTTTTATGATGCACATTAGAGTCAATTAGGGATTGATCGTTCATGCTTGTTAGGCTATTTTTTCACAGCTATAATTGTGTATGAGTTGTCTTTACGTGCTTCACCCTTCTTATTTTTGTGATGGGAACATATACATATATGAAAGAAGATAATGAGTGTTCTCTGTTTTTCTTCTAATACGTCGTTATTTTCAGGACTCCCTCCTCACTCTCCAGATTGAGTAGCCATCTAGAGTAGCAAGTAATTTGAGTTTATTTACATATATCAAAATGAGCATGCATATTTTGCTATGTATAGTGATGTAGTCAGGTTAGCTTTTGAGGATGGACTATTGACAGGTTGTCCTTATAAGCTTGATGGTATAAATAGAATTAAAAACTCTATACTATTGCATGTTTTAGCTGTTCGGATCATCTCTATCTAATAATTTTTTAGCTGTTAGCTTTTTAGTGAATAGACGTTGTACTGGCTAAGGTTTTATGGAGCAGGCTAACACACGGCTTTTTTTTACATATAACATATTAATGCTTCAGCCTTAAGAAACATCAGTGTAAATGACATGGTTCTGCGTACCCCTTCCATTGAGACACTACTAAGAATGTGTAGTGGAGCTTTGGGTTTAACCCTTCCCGTGATACATACACAGGGTCATTCTTTTGGCTCCTCCCATGCCATAATTGCTCGTCAGTCTGTGTAGAAGGACTTATTAGGAGATGCACGCTGTGTAGAGGGGATTGATTTGTTGGGTAACCGCTGCGCACCTTGCCTCCTTTTATCCGATTAGGGGAGCTTATAGGATAGTTATATGGTTTGCACCGAGTATTGAATCGAACTAACTCATACATAGGAATTCCTTTCTGGTTATCTTTGCATTTACTTTTTCTTTTATTTGTCTTGTATTCCCGAAGAGACAGGAAAAGCTTTACCAGTGGAAAACTGCGAACGGATTAACCTTCATTAACAAAATACCATTTGCCTGCATCCAAAGTATGTCTATAGAAATTTTGTTTAGACAACAGATAGGATTCTTTGCAGAGATTCATTAAGGTCCTTCATTAAGATCGATTGATCGAACAAGCATAACAGCACATGGAAGCACACTTTTGCTTTTTTTTAGTGGATCAAACTTGATTGATTGCATGTGTTCCCCTTTGTTTTACAAATAATTTTGCTGCATATTTTTGTAGCGTGTTATGTTTTCTGATCGGCTAGCAATACACTTCTAACTATATATGCTCTCCATGTGTGCAATATATCTGTACTGCAAATACTTTTCAATTTTTGCATCCTTTTCCCTCCTTTTTGCACACTGCACTTTTTCACTTACATTTATTTTGTGTATCCTATGTCTGTTAGCAGATTACGCACACCTAGCAGATACTACAAAATGGCTACTAATGCAGCGGTATGTGGCAAAAAACATTCTCACTTTTTATACAACATAAGGCATTTTTTTCATGCATGCACAGGGAGCAATTATTACATAATCTAATATGCATTTTTACTAGTTTTACTATGCCCATAAGGCAAATTTCTCCTAACTCTTTTTTCTCCCTGCCTGCCTACTATTGTTTCATAAAACCCCAACATTTTTTTATTTTTAGTGAATGCAGCAAATGCGTGCATTTCTTCAGTTTGTTTCCTAATTGTTTCTCACTGTATTTTCCATATTTCCACAGGCTCGCAGGTTTAGGGCTTCACCATCAAGTCTTATCAAGCTTTGCAAGACCATATCCCAAGCACAACATGAAAGGATTGGCAATGAGGAGTTCGGTGGCTTGCTGGATATAGCCTGCAAGAAAGTTTCAGTTGACTTTGCAAGTTGGCTTATGGTGGATTGTTATGATGCTGAAACACGTGAATTCGTTCTGCAAGGGAGGGGCAGGATCCCTGTTAATGCTGAGGCTGTTCACAACATCCTGGGGTTGCATAACGGAGGTGATCCTGTCAGATACGAGTATGATTTGGATGCATTGAATTTCATCAACGAAACGTATCAGCTTCAAAATGGTGAAGCACCTGGGATAAATACTATATTGCAACTGATTCGGAACAACGAAGAGGCAGACGAGGACAACCCACCAATTACAAGTAACAACTCACTAGAAGACAAGTGCAAGGATGGTATTGCCAGGAGGGCAAAATTGAAGCTGCCAAGGGGAAGGGATGGGGAAGACGGAACATGTCCTAAATTTTCTGCATCAAAGGAGTACAAGGCAGCCAATGATACGATGATGGGAAAACAAGATGTTCAAGATATTGGTTCAAGTAGAAAACGGGAAAGACCTTTAGATTTCACACCCCCAGAGATTAACCTCATGAAATTTGTTGAGTGCGATGATGAGCAGACCCCATCAAAGCCACAAGATTACACAATTGGCAAGCAGGCAGAGACATTTTTACATGATGAATCAGCTTACTCAAACTTTTTTGAACAAATAGATGAATCACTTCTCAGAGAAATTGAAGATAACGCTATCCGTGTGATAAATATGAAGAAGAGCAAAGAAAGGAATGCACAAGCAACCAGCAGCAAAAGGAACAACAACATTGTTGTAGAGCCTTCAGAACTAGCAGCAAGGATAACTCTCTCAGCAGCAACTGATCCTGGCAGTGTCAAGTTATCTGTCACCCCTGCTTACCATCCTCCAAACAGAATGCTAAAGGTACCTGCTGTTTTGAGGTCACCTTTTCTTGATACAACAGCCAATCGCTTCAAGTGCAGCAAAGAAGTCTGCGAAGTGTACAACGCCGTTTGTGCTTCTGGGGGAAGGTCAACAAGATCAACAAGCTCCAGCATAACTGCAGAGTATGCAATTTATACTCTTTTTGTTTGTTCATATTTTATCACACATTCCATATGATTACCTCACAACTTTTTTTTTGTTTTTTTGTCCCAGTATGATAATCACCTATCCTACCCTACATGTTTTCCTTTGGGACCTTGCTGCTTCAGTCAAACCAAGGGGGGAACTATCTAATACAGTGGCAGAAGCTGGGTTGTATGCAATTAATCCCAGGAGTAGGAATGCCAAATAACGTGTTCTCCCACTCCGAGTCGCGGTCAGCCCATTGCTAATCCTTATGTTTTCAGTTCATCGTCATTTTCCTGCTTTTTCTTTTTTCCTGATCTACTTTTCTATTATTATTTCTATAGACTTTATTGCAATTAGGTCAGGTTGACAAGAAAGAAGTAACACGCGTTTTCTCAAGAGACAACAATCATTTAGATCATCGAGATCTGGTATGCATATCAAATTCTTTATTCTCCTTTCTCTCCATCAAATGAAGTATTATATTTTTTTAGTGAAAAAACACAGTTCTGAACTGATCCAGATAAATGCATACCCATAGGTCATGTTCCCAGTGTTTCAGACTATCAAGATAGCAGGCCATAAGGACTTCGGCCACTACTTCCTTCTTGTTTTGAATTTGCGGTGCAATAGGTTCGACGTAATGCACTCATGGAAGGGGCCTAACAACGATGCGCTAAGAAACTGCTGCAACACCATAATTGAGGGGATAAAAGTTCTTTGGAAACAGCACCATCCAGATTCAAAAAAGGATGTTGATAGCTTCAACCCTGTGCACATAATTGTACCACAACAAAATAACGAGTTAAGCTTCTTTCACTTATTTCTCACCCTTCTTTTTTTGTTTAATATCCAACCTACTTTTCTTATTGTTTCTTTTTCTATCTTTTTTGACCATATTTTTTGCCCTCCAGCTATGATTGTGGCTTCCAGATGTTTCTGCATGCTGAATATTGGGACGGCCGCTCTATATTGAACTTTAAGGACAAGGATATGCAAAAATGCAAGGAAGTTGCTGACACACAAGTGGCTATCACACAGATTAAACGATATAGATTGGAAGGCTAAATTAAAAATTTAGGTATGCAACACCACCCCCAAATCCATATTTATTATATTTTTGCAAAACACACTGCCACCACCAAAATGCAATTCAAATACTACCAGAAGGCATTTTAATTACTGATAATGACCAACTTAAATACATTTAATCAGCAATTTTTTGACAAATTTCGTACATATCCCCCTGTTAGTATTTTGTTGTACATCCATCAGTTCATGAGAGAAACATTTTTTTCAAAATATCAATGATCCATGAAATATCCTATTTTTTATGGCCCATTCTTTATTGCTTACCTATAGCAAAAAATGTAGTTGGTTTGATAAAACTGAAATGTAACATGGCCCTCTATACCACCACCCCTATACAATCTAAGTGTGTGTACTGTTTTCTGCGCAACATGCAATCTGTTACGGTTTTTGTCAATCCTATCTATAGATCTACCATGGTCCAGTTTCCCAAATAAAGCACGCATTCTCATCACCATCACCATCATGCTATCCCTTTATCTTTTTGGTCCCATCCTCTCGTCTTTTTTTTTCAGAAAATAGACGTTCACACCAAGTTGCAACTCATATACAACCAAAAGTCAATTTAACTACTAACACATGACAACTTAAGTACGCTCAATCAGCAAATTGTCTAATAAACCATTCTGATACTACTATCGCTCTCAAAATACAATTCAACTAATATCCAAATGCAAGTTAAATATAAACAAAAAAGCAACGGGGTCCTACAAGGCGGGCATCAAAATAACTGTAGCTCATGCACTTCTTTTGCAAAATTTTCTGGACAGCGTGCAGAATTATGTCCTTCCAAATGACATTTGCTACACTTGTTCTTCCTCTTCGGGGCAGTGCCCATCCCCTTGGTGAACCTCTTTTCTCTCTTGGGCCCTTTAGTTTTCGACACCGGGGGATTGTTTATGCGTGGTGGCGCTGCTGCAGAGTCAGTGACCGAGCTTGAAACTCCAACACCACCTGTGTTTTTCCATTTATATACAAAAATCAAATCAGTAAAAGGCTGCCTGTTTTTTAGCACACCATGTTTTAGGGGGCAATTTTTTTTATTCTACCTATAGTTGTGGTAGGAGCAGGAATTACAACATCAACACACTGCGTTGCCGCCATAGTTGGATGACCATGCACATTAGTTCTAGTAGGTTCAGCTATAGCAGCGCACACACCAAGTGCATTGGCATTGGCTGATGTTGCCGGTTGTGCCACGCCAGTCTTGCCAATCTTCCTACTATTCTTTTTCTTCTGCTTCACCTCATTGAGCTCTGAGTACATCATCTTAATGTGTTTATCCATAATCTGGTAAGTTTCATTGAAAATAGCACCTTCTGCTGCCAAATCTGCAAATGATGTTGATAGGTTCGTGAACCATAGTGTCTTCTTTCCTTTCAAAGGCATACCACGTGCTACAAGATCAGGCTGAACATGCACAGCAGCATCCTTCTGCACAGAAGCGTTTGTAGTAGTGTCTTCATCTTGTCCTACAGCAGCAGTCATCCACCTTTTCAGTATATACCGTTCAGGTATATTTTTAACACCAATTCTTGTCAAAATTTTCATGATATGACAGCAAAGCATTCCATCCCTATCAAATTTGGAGCATTCACAGAAGTAGCATTCTTCATCCTCAATTGATGTAACAAGATAAGCCCTCTTCCCGTAGCCATAAACATAATTGTTATTAGGCACTAACCAATAATGCAGATCACCATCAGACTTCACATCATACTGAGCAGTTTTTTCAAACTCTTTTGAAAACCTGTAAAACATGTTCTTTGTGTACACAGTGAAAGCATGTTTCTCAATGGGATACTTTGACCACCTTCTGCGCTCCCTATCTTCAGTCCTAAAATCTTGCACATCCTTTCTCTTGGATCTTCTCATATTGCCTAACAAAATGTAGGATAGACATATTTTGGTTCACATATTTCTTCAGGACTGCATTAAACCCCTCGCTCCTCTGCGTGGACCGTAGGAAGGGGAAGAAGCAATGCATGTAATAAGCTGGGACAAAACTCTGCCTCAGTTCATAGAGGTGCTGGAAATGTACATTGTTATGGAGCCCATATTTTCCTATCATAGTTGCCCATTTCTCCTCAAACTCAGGGGGTGTTACTGTATGATTGATGCACTCTTTGAAATCATCCTCCAGTTCACCATTCTCTGCAAGGTCTGGGCCAATTGTCCCTGAAAATTTGTCCATTATGTGCCACCGGCAGTTCCTGTGGGTAGCATGGGGGAATACTTATAGAATAGCACTTCGCATTGCGGCATCTTGGTCTGTGATGATATTCAGGGGGGCCTTCGATCTCATTGCTTCTAGGAATGTGCTAAAGAGCCATTTGTAGCTAGCTATTTTCTCATCTCTTATGAATGCACAGCCCACCTGGAAACTCTGTCCATGCTTGTTAATCCCTATGAATGGAGTAAACGGCATATCATACATATTTGTCATATATGTTGCATCGAAGGAGATGCAGTCATGGTAGCTCTCAATGTAGACATTCCTTGCAGGACTGTCAACCCAGAATATGCTTTTAACTTTATGCTCAGAATCCAATTTGATTTTGTAGAAGAAATCAGGATCCTCCTTTTGTATGCCCTGGAAATACTCCAATGTCTCTGCCATATCTCTATATTTTTCAACTTTCCGAATGCTTGAGCGAAAGTTGCTGATATCTTTTGCCTCATATGGTACTACCTGTGCAGACCCATAAAACTCATTCATCACCTGCATGATGCGTCCAGTGGCCAAGTTGCATCCATGTAGCAACTCAAAAAATTGCTTTTCCTCCTTAGGGATACCCTTGTGTGATCTTAGGAATTTTTTCAACGAGGGCTTCAGAACAAGATCATGGTTGTGTTCAGGGATAAAATATATAACCTGCCATCTTTTACCAATAAGCTTCACAGCCATCCTTGCCTTGCAATTGGTGTATTTCATTTTTTCCCTTTTTCGCTTCTTTCCACCATCTAATTTTTTCGTCTTAACCCCACCCTCACCACCATTTTCAGGTTTAGCTTCTGGTTCAGGTTTATTTTCATAATCTTTGTATCTTGCTTCTTCTTCCTCACCCTTCCATGCCCTTCCTGGTTACACACAACTGAACCTTATGTTTTTCTCTTGACACAGCGCTCAGCCTACTTGTATCTGTACGAACTGAGAACCCAATCCTTTTAGCATATTCATTGTAGAAAAATCTTGCCTCATCTGTGGTTGCAAATGACATCCCTGTGTACGGCACAGGAGGTGCAGACCACACCTCAACAGCTTCATCTGTTTCATCATTGATGTTATCCCCTCCAACTGACCCACTAGCACCTGGGTGGTTCACTCCAACAGCATGTGAATCAACTTGCCCATTGCCAGCTGAAACATGAGCAGTCTCTTCCAAACTTGCCCCTTCAAGTGATAGCCTTACATCAGATACCGATGGCACATCATGGTGGGCAGGTTGCAGTTGCGGCTATGTGCAGAACAAAGGATCCAATCCATAAAAAATGCTGTAGTCAAAATCAGATGGGGGCTCATTCAAATCCATAAAATCCTGTACAATACAAATGTATAGACAAGGAGGTTATAATCTAGAAACAAATTGCATAAATAGAAATCACATAAACAAATTGTGCACAACATAATGCTAATCTGATTGCTTGACCTGGCAATTTCATTTCCATAGTTTTCCATATAGACTGCATGCATATATACCTATGTTATCCATGCATATATGCCTGTTTCCTTGGTGAGGCAATTCATTTCCTTTTTTACAAAGAGCAGCATGGAAAATATCAAATACTATTTTCATCAAGCAAAATAGCTTTCATAACAATGCAATTATATCAAATTCATCGAGCAATTTTTTATTAGCTTAAAGCAATTACAGCATTTGGTACAAATTCATCATAGAAAATGGCAAATACCATTTGGTCCATTTCATCAAGCATAATAGCTTACAACACAATGCAATTATATCCAATTCATCAAGCAATTATCTAATATTTTTGCATAAATGAGCATGCTGATATCTAATTTACAAATCTATTACAGATGGTTGCAGTCAAGGCAAATCGTTGATGATGGACATGTTGTCTGTCACAGCAACTCAGGAGCACACCTTATGCACGGGGGATCTTTCTTAATCTGGTGCCAAAAAACGATGGAAACAATAGTTTCTTTTTTTTTGTCTTCTGTATTTTGGATCTACAGGATGCATCAATACATCATCTAGACTGCATGCATAGTGTCATTCTAATGCCTCGTGGTAAATCTAATACTGTGTGGGGATGTAGAATTTCTACTCAGATCTAGAGAACAAAAGATGCAAAAACCTATGTTGCCTTTTTGGATGCAACTGGCTTACCTGAATCTTGCGATCTGATGTTTCCTGCATTTGATGTTGTGCTTTTGTTCCTTTTTCCCTTGCGAATCTGCAATGTGAATTGCGTTTTTGTGTTGGGGAAGAAAGCAGATCTCTGTGGGAGGGGGGTGGCGGCGGTGAGCCAAACCCCGATGAAATCCTATCTGATATGTGTTTTTCACCTTTTCTCTTGCAAAGCAATCCAACCAATCACGCGTGAAAGCGAAGCTGAGAATCGGAGGGGGGGCCCACCACGCACGTGAAGAAGTAGTGAAAAAAAATGAACAAATTTATGGTGTGGGGACCGGTGAAGCTGCCCTTGCCAAAAAAAAGTCTGCCGTACGCAGGGCTATTTGCACCGCCGGCCGTGCAATAGCCAAGTCCCATAACTTTTGACTTTATCGTCCAATCTTTGAACCACCACTAAGGTCATTCTCAGTGAGAAGTTCTATTGTCCGATCTTTTAAGACTACATGCACTAGAATGTATAAATGCATTGTGTATCCACTATTCCAACTACCTCCCTATCTGCGTACAGTGTCGCCACAGTGTATAGGCAATCCCTTTACCCATCTCACTACACATAGTCTAACCGCCACTTGTAAATATCGCTAAGGTCAGAGTTTTATTTCATGGTTTTAAAATAACATGCTGTCTAAATTGATGAATAAAATGTGATCTTCAATGCATAGTTTAATATACTACCATAGTACTCCCTCTAGTTTCAGAAGACTGGACGTTTTAGACAGCGGTACGGTCACCAAGACACTACTTTGACCATCAATTAGTAATAGTACATATATTCAAAATTTATAAATATGTGATATTCTGAAACTACAATTGAAATGAATCTAATCGTACCATTTTCAAAATTTGAATTGAAATATTTAAAGAGACATTGATGGTCAAATCTAAAATATGTTAACTACACGCAAACCAAAACGTTCATTATTTTAAAACCGGAGGGAGTATATAATTGCGATTTATGTGGATTGGCTATAGGTGGATAAAATGAAACCTTCAATACTAATTTCAATAATTTTTTATAGTCTTCGAGACAGCTGTGATGCTCCGGCATCTCAAAAGCATAATCATTCCCCATACATGCAATATTCATCATAATGCATCATACAATGACATACATTTGAGCCCTAATTCAAACTTGGTTGAAATGCCACTTGTTGAAACCTGTTTTCTGCTGATACGTCTCTGTGATTGTACCTATAACTTTGATTCTATTTAGATTTGGGTAAAACTCATATTGACAAACTTGTAGACAATTTCATGGAGAACAACTTTGGTAATTGGTGCTTTGACATGCATGAAGGTTTGCATAGAGTTTTGGGACTTTTTCCGTCAGCATGTGAAATCTGTCCAAACCTGACCAGTTTAGTAATTTTAAATTTTCTTGATCTTAAAGCCAAGCCTTTGCAGTGCTTGTATTGGGAAAGTTGTAAATCATAAAATTCTGAACAACATTGGTATAAAACTCTTTTTATGAAAGTGTCTAGAAAATAGATTTTTAGAATTTCCAAGCTGGAGGGTTTTGTTGGTCAAACCTTGGTCAGCAGCTTAAATTCAAATTTACACCAGATTTTTGAATATAATATGGTATACAAGTTTATAAAGGAAATGTAGAGAAATAAATTTAGAACATTTCACCCAATTGGAGTTTTCCTAAATTTGGCCTCTAGGTCAATCTAACACTGAGATTTCAAACAGAGGTCCAACCAGTCAAACTGGGCTTTTTCTTTTTCCTTGGATTTTCCAAAAAACTGGAGTCACTGATAGTGGGCCCCGCACGCCGGTTTCCCGCCTGCGGAGTTGGAAAGTGCTGACCGTGGGTCCCACTCGTTTCCTCTCTCCGCGCACCCGGTCCGTGGACCATCCACTCCTCCTCCGCCCCGGACCCACATGCCAGACTCACCGGGTCTATAGACCCGTTCCTCCACTCGGTCACTGGCCTTCTCCTCCTCTCCCTCGCGCACACGCGGCGTCCAGCGCCTGTCTGCGCCGCGCCGACGCCGGCCGAAGCCGCGCCCCGCGCCCCCGCCCGCACCTGGACGGATTCCCGGCCAGAGCCACCTCTCCTTCGGCCTTAAGCCGCGGAGGACACTCCCTCTCTGCCCCCTCACGCCCTCGCTCTCTGCTCTCCCTCTGCGCACCGAAACCCCCCGCCATTGACGGAAGCTCGAGCTCGAGCTCCCGCCCACCGCTCCGAGCGTCTCTGCGCCTCCAGACCCCGCCATTACAACTGTCTCCACCTCCCGCGTCCAACGAGCTAAACCTCGTCGTCTCCCTCCGCCTCCTCCTCCCAAGCGCAGCGCGCCCGCCGCCATCGCCGCCGCGGCGAGCTCACGGCACCCGCCGCCACTGACCCCGCCGACGCGCGCCTCGCACGGCCCGCGCCTCCCTCCATCTTCCCCGCACGGTCTCGCCGCTCGCCCTCGCCTCTATCACCCTTCCCCGTGAGCGCACCACACGGCCGCCATTGGCACCGGCCCTTCGCCGTGGACAACCCCCCTCTGGCCATCCCCTCGCCTCCACTTCACTACCGACGCGATCCCTGCGTCCTCGCGCAGCCGAGGCGCCACCCCGTGGCACTTCCCCTCACCGGAGCCGGCGGATCGAGCCGCGGCTGCCGCACTCCGTCGCGCCGTGGCCTCTTCGGTTCACCGCCCCGCGCCGCTCGACCACGCCACCCCGAACAACGAGATCTTGGGAAACGGAGTCCCCGAGACCTAGCCCACGTCGCGACCCCATCTCGGCTCCAAGATCCAGCCCTACGCGCTAAGCGCAGCGCGAGGAAACCGGCCGTCGCCGCGCGGTTCGTCCCCCGGCCAGAGGTAGAAGACGACCCGGTGATTTTGCCAAGAACCCCCTACCCCTTTTCCTTTTTACGCGCTCAGATTAAAGTACTATGCACTGAGTCTTGGAACTTGTTGTTGCAGACCCCTGGAGTTTCACAAAATCACGGTTAGGTCCAGATCTAGGGTTTAAATGTTATTTTTGAGCTGAAACTTTGAAAAATCATAACAATTTCTAGAAAAATCCAAAATGGACAAACTCAGTGGCTATGGACTCCTTTTGAGTAGATCTACAGGATAGGTATGATGTGGATGTGTGAAAAATCTGTTTTGCCCTTGTTTAAGTTGCATACATGGTGTAGGTAAACAAATGGTAAAAGTGGACCAAATGAACTCCAAAAATTATGAAACTTGGATAGTAGCCTTGTTATGGCATCTAGGCACTATGTGAATTTTTGTGGCAGTAGCACTTGTTGTTAAATGACCGATCTACCCCTAGTCCTACGTTTTTGTAATAAAAATACATGGGGAGTACTTGTCTTATGAAATTGCTCCAAATGTTATACTAGATTTTTAGGACACACATTATGTTGCATATAGTTTGCTGGTAAAGTTTGAAGCCTTGCATGATAAGTTAAGTGGTGATTTGAAGATGACAAAGTGTCACATGCTTAACTAAATAAAAAGGAAAAGTGGTCTTAGTATGCATAAGTAATTCTATGGGAAATTTGGTAGCTTGCTAGTGATGTATAGGTTCCAAAAAGTATCCTTGTAAAGCCTGCAAGTGCTGTTTTGATGTGAGTTTAAACTAAACCTAGATAAATATATAGAAAATAGATGTCATATCAAACCATGGATTTGGTGCTTGCTAATTTTTGTACATGATGTTCATGCAATGTAATGGTTGCTGTAGAAATTTCAAGCCCAGAACTTACTCCTACAAATTATGAAAAATCTGAGAAGCTATAGGGCTGATAACTTGTTGGAATTCTAATAAATTAACTATAACTTGTTTGTAGCTGAAATTTTGGCAGTAGCATTATGAAGTATGTTTCTGCATGTGGTAAAAGTTTGAGATCAATTTGAGTTGTCTAACTACATGAACTCATAAGTACATTATATTCATAAAGGTGCTTTCAAGAGACAACTTCATTTCATTTGATAGGGACTGTGTACACATATAGAACAATTATTCTTAATAACTTCAAAGATAAAATGTGGTGATGGGTTGTATGATTTCTTAGGAATGTTGTTAGGTTTTCTTGTTATGAGATGTGTTAAACTGAGAGCACTCGCATCCATGCTTCACAAACGGCTTGATCATGCATTACATTTCATTGACACCTCATGCATACATTTGCAATTCGTTGGACTCATAATTGCACTATGTCATGCATATAACCTGTATCATATGCATGTATTTGCATTCTCTTGCACTCATTTGCATTCTGTCATGCATATAGACCCCGCGTGCAAGGAGCTATCAACGCAGGAGAAACCAGTGATCAAGGAACCGGACGACAGGCTAGATCCGGAGCAAGAAGACGAAGGGTCGCTGATTTCATCCGTACCTGTTTTAAGGGGTTGCCTGGGGCAAATCCTCACAACCCGGAGTTTAGTTTGTTGGTTTTCTTAAGATCAAACAAAGGTAGGCAGGACCATGCTTTATCCAGCAAATATATTTGATGAATGCTTACGCATCTGCATTAGAAATTGTTTGGAACAAACTGCATTAGACTTCCTGGCCGCCCTAGCCCTAGCACCTATATATTAGTTCGTAGGACGAGTTGCCTAGTAATGCTAGGTACGAGTAGACACGAGTGAATGGAGTCACTCATCACGTAGGTGTTTTCAAAACAAAAATCTTATGGAAGATTATCATAAGCTATGTTGGAACCAGAGACCGGGCGGAGTTATGGGAATATTATGAAAAATGATGTGGCAAGGTATGGTGGACTCCGCCCGAGTCGTATAAGGCCCGTCCATTGTTCGCCTATTGGTCGGCATAACATTGCTAAGGTGCTTATCCGGGATAATGGACCGGTGAAAGTCTTACTTGTGCCATCCGAAGAACAGAGACTTGTTCCTACCATGGAACTGGGGGCGCTTATCTCATGGGAGGGCTGGACCCGACGAACCGAGGTAACGCTCCATGGGGGCTAAACTCAGGAAAGTGGCGGGTTGGAATCAAACTTGGGATGGGACAAGTGGAGATGGGGGCTATATGTAGGAACGCGATGGCTAGTAAGCATATACCCCTGGCATTTTTAGTTGTTCCCGGGAATTAACAAATCGATTCGAATCGCTGATGCTCACCGTACCAGGTGTGAGAATGCCAATACCTTTGACGTCCGAACGTAGTAATAATTCAAATACTTTATGCTTATAATCATGTTTCTCTATTACAACATGCTTGGATGTATATGATCCGTTCCCTTATTCCTGGTGCTGCCCGTCCACTAGTAGGAGGTCGATGGACTTGGAAGATGCTTTGGAGTTGAGGGAGGGCTGGCCCGACGTACCGTGGTATCGCTCCTGAGATGGCTACTCCCAGGGGTGTGATGGAAGTGCTATGAATCTTGAAACGGGACATGTGTTTGTGTTTTACTTTCTGCAAGTATTTACTTTATGATATAAATGATCTTCATGATTAATGAATAGCAGCAGTCAAATCCTGCTATCTTATGTCAACATGACTTGGTTTAAGAATCAACAGCTAAGGATCCACATGATTAGTAAGCATGCTTTGCGTCAGCCGTAAGCCCCGTCCATTAAGTCCTACTGAGTAATTAGTACTCAGGGTTTGCCCCCACTTTTGGATTACAGGTACTGATGACAGCTGGATAACTATGTTGGAGGTGGTAGAACCGGTGGGCTCGGTGCTACTCGCCTTGTTTATCTCTACTTGAAGACTAGTTGAGTTTTATTTCCACTGTGAGATGTTTTGAACGCTTCCGCTATATGTATCTATACATGTATATTTTGACATCGCTTCCGCTATATTTGAACATGTATTTGACTATTTATCTTCGGTTTGTAAACTAAGTCTACTTATTCTCTACTTCAACTGTTTGTGATGATGTAATCTGTTGTGGCTCTTTCGAGGACTGAATGTGTCTGATGTCGGTATCCTCGGGCGATGGTTACATCGCGTGCCCTTTGGGTAGCTCGACGGACTACCGGGTTTAGTCCGGCCTAAGTGCACTGTGAGCCAGAGGTGGCAGGTGTGCTTAGTCTGAATTAAGCAGGGCGGTTTCGCCACAACAGCACACTTAGTTTCACCACTACTCCGGTCACTCCCAATATTTGTCACGTACGTCACCAATTTTACTTTAGGCGGCTCTTTGTATAGGTCCTGTTTGGATTGGAGGGGCTAAAACAAAGTGACTAAAATAGGTGACTAAAATTTTAGCCACCCCTGTTTGGATCCAAGGGCTAAAATGGAGCTAAAACCATAAATGCTATTTACAAAGACCAAAATACCCTCATGGAAGGGCGAGCCGGCTGCCTCCATGGCCGCGCGGTTCCTGCGTTGCTTCACCACCGACACCACCATGCACCAGATGAGGAGCTTGGAACCCTCCACGCCCGGACCTCCCGCCAACAGGTGCAAATGGGACGCCATCAGACTGCAGCAACCCCGTGAAGGACTCCACGTGCTCACCGGAGAGGCCTTGGGAGTTGAGATCTAGGTTTTCCATGGTGTACCTTGCCTCAAACGCTGGCTGCGAGAACACCCCGTATGCATCCTCCTCGGTGGCAGCTGCGGAAGGATGGACCGGAGAGGAATAGCTCCCTCAAGAGAAGAAGTCGCGGTAGCCGCTACCTTGACCGGCCATGGCGGGAGGAGGCGCAACGCGGGGTGAGGACGTCTGCAGGCGTCGGATCCAGCTGAGGTGGACCGGCGGCGGTCGGTGTCGGGACCCGAGGCCCGGCCGGCGGAGGGAGATCCGGCGGACGGACGGCTTCGGTCGTCGGTTCAAGGCTTGGACGGACCGGCGAGAGTAGACAACGGCGCGAGTAGAGGAAGGCCGGGAGGAGGGAAGGGCGGCGGCGGGCGGAGGGAAGTGCGGCGGCGGGCGGTGGGAAGGGCGGTGGCGGGCAGAGTGAAGGGCGGCGCCGGGCGGAGTGTTCTCCAGAATGGGAAAAGTGGCATGGGTGGGTGGGGGGCGGTGGGAACCGGGGGGGCACGGGTGGAAAAAGGGGCATTTAGCCCCATTTTAGCTCCTTCTTGGGAGCTAATGGGCTAAAATGTTTTAGTCCCATTTTAGCTCTACATGTTTGGAACTTTAGCCCCTAAAAGGCTAAAATTTTAGTCAGTTTGCATTTTTTCTTGGGATCCAAACAGGCCCACAGTGAGAACGAAACCCATACTGGAAAATGATATAATATTGTTTTTCTTTTGTGAACCGAGTGCAAAAAAAAAAACTTGCGCCAATACCTTCTCTATTTTAAATAGCAAGACACTGTCTCCATACGTTTCGCACCATACGTCTCTACGAGGATCATGATTAGCCACTAGTGAATTGAAGTTACCATACCGTTTCGTTCCACCCGAATGTTCGCCTCCATGAGGCCTTCGATATGAAATGCTGGCCATTAATGCTTCTATGCTCTTGTTCCGTTGTGCAGTTCACGCTGCCCTTTTGTTTCTTTTCTGTACGTTTTCTCTTGATACGTGTGCTTGCGATCAGGATCATCAGAAAGTGCATCCGTATTATGTATTTTTTTTCCGTACGTTTTCTCTTGATATGTGTGCTTGCATTGTAAGACTAGGATCATCAAAGTGCATCCGTACTGTATACAGTGTGCAATTATTATTTTTTCACTCTGTGTACAGTGAGTAAACAGTGTTTTCCACATCCATTTCCACTTTCTGATGACCCTAGTCTAAAAGTAATGGAAAATTCTTCAGACTTGTATCCAGTAGTTATACCCGAATATCACACGGTAGATGCGATTGATGATGATTTACTCTCAAAACCAACAAAGTCATTGTCCCTTCCGTCTTTCCTCAAGAAGCTGGTTGAACCTTATTACTACTTATTAGTTACATACTTGTACACTTATTGGCACCATTAGCAGCATATATTTCTGAATACAACTAGTTACTGCTCTTAGACTGGGCTCATCAGAAGGCCCAAAAGAGGATGTCCATACACTGTTTAGCACTGTAGACAAAAAAAGAAATAATTGAAATAGTGGATGGGTGGGATTGGATGGACGCACTGGTGAGCCCAGTCTTATTCAATAACCTATCGTCGGAAGCGCCGCCCAAATTTGACTGCAGGAGTAGCTTGCTTGCTGTTAAGGACTGTTGGCTGCTGCTGGGTTTTTTCTTCCAGCGCTTCCGTATCTTGGGCGCATGCATGCACAAGGTACTGTGGTTAACAGTGCGGCAGTCTACGTTACATTGAATATTTGGACGTTAGTTAGAAGTATTAAATATGGTTTAATTGAAAAACTAACTACATAGACGGGATTAAATTGCGAGACGAATTTATTAAGCCTAATTAATCTATGATTAACGAATAGTTACTATAGCATCACATTTGCTAATCATAGATTAATTAGACTTAATAAATTTATCTTGCCGTTTAGTTTTTATCTGTATAATTAGTTTTATAATTAAACTATATTTAATACTTCTACCTAGCGTCTAAACATCCGATGTGACGGGTTAAATTTTATCAATACGATCCAAACACCCCAAGCACGCGTGGATAAAGAACGAAACAGTGAACAGTAGTCTTGATTGATCTCATGTGCTGTACGCGTACAACGACATAGCCGGAGTGCCTAGGTACAACAGTGCGAGCGTCGTGTCTCGTGGTCGTGGCGCGGCGACCGGACAGCGGAGACCGCCTGGCGCTGCCGTGTAGACTAGGCGTCGCCGAATATATCTTTTTCCATTTTTAGCTAGCTGGATAGTACTATCTTTCTACAAATGTTTGTCAAAAAGTTTCATCATCTGTCTTATATATTAAGAAACAATGTAAATATCATTTTTATTTTGTTAGGGCTTAGCTTATCATTAGAGCTACTTTAAACATGACTTTTTTTTTTTTGAGATTCATACTAAAATTTTGAACCAAACAAATGGTTAAATGTCGTGTTTAACGTCCATACTCATATGGAGAAGGGCTCTATTTCGTTTGGGGCTCTATGGAAAGAACAAAGAAGCTAGCTAGGAAGCTCAGCTATTGTCCAACTAAATTAAAACGCTAGTAAGCTACCTAGTCTTATGGGGGCTACCGTTCGTAGTTATTGATCATGTGCTATTAATTAGGTGACCGGCTAGTAGAGAGACGATGGACTTTGGAGGTATGCGAAATGCATTAGATGCCACGTTGATCAACTTCTTTTTGCAGAAGGATGGCGAAGTTCCTTTTTTTGCACTTTAACCATACTACTTCGCGATAGCTGAGAATATGTGCTATCATGTCAATATTCATTTTGATTTTAGATTGGTTGTATTTACCGCTTTATTAAAGAGGTTAGATAGCTTTTCTTTAATTTATCTGAAAAATAGAGTACTTAGAGCATTTATTGTATATCAAAAACGTCGAATAACAACATTATAGTTACTGGTTGTTTGCTAAATAAACAACGCCATCTCGAGATTGGGAAAGTGTTTTGGCCTTACTTTCTAGTTAAACGCGTCATAGGGTCCGTTTATGTTGGGGTTTTATTCAGTCCACCAATTCGACCGAAGCTAGCTCGTCCGACGGCAACGAACTTTACCACAAGGACGCTCGGCATGGCGCTGCAAAGCAGTGCAAGGGCGAGTGTTGTGTGCGGCATGATTGTCTTGCATTTGACTAAAGTGTAGCTTCGCATGGGAGCTTCAGCTCATGGATAGGACGACTCGTCGTCCACTACGGCTGGCTTGCTGGGCTGCCGGCGGCATAGGTTGCCGCAGCACACGACGGCGTCGTGCCGTGAGGATCGTTGTGCAGGGAGATGGTCAATGGAGGGTGAAAGTGAAATTATTCCAAGGGCCTAAGTAAAACAAATTACTTTAAAATTAAATTCATCGATAAAAAAAGTTCACCTTTTTAAGTTGGTGGATGAATCTAAAAAATGGAATCCAAATTTATCTGGTGGACCTATTTAACTCTATTTTTTTTGAGCAATGGGCATTTTATATGGAGGCCTAGCTTAGGTTAGGTCCATTGTGCAACTTCCGGGCAATGTTGTCCTCTTTGATTTTCACCACATACTCCTACTGACGTGCAAGCGCAGGTCTCTTGCTTCTTCTACAAGGCAGTCCAATGGAAGTCTCTATCCTCATTCTCTAAACACTATTCCAACTACCTCCCTCTCTGTGTATAGTGCAGCATTTATGTCAAACAGTACAAAACAGTGTTTAGAGAACCATTTTACAGAATGCCATTGGACTCAGGCTAAGTCCCCCTGCCATAGCTCCTCCTCCCTCTCGCTTTCTCATCACTTGGAGGGAGCAATCGATCTAGCTACTCTCGGCACACTCCACCACCCTTCTCTCCTTCGCCTGCAAGGAAGTGCTTGGCCGGCGTCTCCGGTGCTCGCTTTAATTTTTGGTAAGCTGCCGTGTTCCCGTTCTCTTGCTCGTTTGAGTCTAATAAAAAAAGCAGAAAAGGCTCAGAGAATCTGATGATCTATGTGTCTTTCCATTCCATCGGGGGTTCTGAATTCTGATGCGCAGGCTGAAATGGGGCGCGGGAAGGTGGAGATGAAGAGGATCGAGAACCGGGTGAGCCGGCAGGTGACCTTCTCCAAGCGCCGCAAGGGGCTGCTCAAGAAAGCCCACGAGCTCGCCGTGCTCTGCGACGCCGACGTCGGCGTCATCGTCTTCTCCGAGCGCGGCAAGCTGTTCAACTACCACAACCCGCCGGGCAGGTCTGTGATCGATGTGTGTCTTGAACTTGTTTGCGAGTAGTCGATTATCCAATTCCACCGTAGCTTGTTCCGATTGGATAACTAACTAATTACACGCTTTCACACTCGCACCCCTATCATTTTCTGAAGCTTGATCGATCTGATTCGCCGGTACGAGGCCACCACCAGCACGCGGCAGCTCCTCCAGGCCGAGACGCACTGCACGGACCATCGTCAGCAGGCACTTAACACACGCCCAAATGCAGTTTCATTCAGTGTCTTCAGTCGTCTTTTCAATCATCAAGTGCCATCTACTAGTAATAGTGCGTTCTTGACTGATAATTGATCGATCTCGTTGCATCGCAGCAGCAGCAGCAGCAGATGGCCGCGGAAGAGATGGAGATGGGCAGGCTGCGGCACGAGTACGAGCAGCTCGATGCCGCCTCCAAGGCGTACACGGGAGACGACCTGTCGTCCCTCGCCTCAGTGGACGAGCTCGACGAGCTCGAGCGGCAGCTCGAGTCGGCCCTCGGTAAAGTCCGTGCAAGAAAGGTGGTGTGCTGCATGCCCCCAACGATCCGAATTACTACAGTATTAACCGCTGCATCTGCATGTGTTAAAACTCTGAATTTTGATTGCTGTTTTCTCCTGGCAGGATGAGCTGCTCGCCAGCCTGGCCGACGGACTGCAGCTCAAGGTAAACTGTCTATAAACAGAGCGACGCATGCACAGTAGCATGTAGACGTGTGATCCATCGTTAATTGCATTACTCCTACATTGCATCTGGTTTTGCTATGTGAATTGCTAAAGGAAAGTGTGACTGTTGTGCCGGGTTCTGCATTTGCCTTCGTTCGTTGGCCTGCTCATCAGCTCATCAGCGACGCCGACAACGCGCGCCATGGCGCAGAAGAAGAAGAAGAAGAAGCTGCCGCGGGAGCGGAGACCGCGCAGGCGTCGCCGTCGTTCGCGTACCTCCTGAACGTGGACGAGAAGGCGGCGGCGAGCGAGATGCTGCGGCTGTGGCCGCAGACGACGGACGGCGACGACGACACCAGCAGCCGGCGCGGTCTGCAGCTGTGGTGAACCAAAGGAAAGCGCGTACGTACCGTCACAACGCCCGAACCTACCTGCAGTTAGTACACATGTACACTCATCTTCTTCTTTTTTTACGCAAGGATCGATGTGCTGATCAGCAGTTGCGCGGCAATTTCTTCTTCGCATGCAGATTGGAAGGTGGACGACTGGTTGCGTCGTGGCGGCCTGACGCCGGACGCGTCGACGATCAGACGACGGGCTGGACATAAAAAAAAAAAACAGATCTACTAATTTTGCTGAAGTAGTAAACCTAGCTAAAAGGAAAAAAGACATAGTAGTAGTAGTATCATTCTCAAGTAGCAATAGGTCGTGTAATGCTCAGCAGGTAGCTAGTCATGTGGCCATGGCTAGTTTTGTTATGTCTTTGGTCACATCTAATTATAGACCATGTACATATACTAGTAGCTAAGATTAAGTTTCACCACCTCTACTAGCTAAGATTAAGTTCCATCAGAGCTTAACATGAGAATTGAAATGGACCTATGCTTTCCATCTGTTTATTTTTTCAGTTTCCTGCTATTGCCTTTTGACATTTGGACTTAATCGTTTCCTTTTAGAGAGATAGAAGTTTTTTTTTTTTTTCAGAACAGAGAGATGGTGCTTCAATGCTCGACATTGTAGATAGCTCTAGGAGAGAGTTGTACAGCCGCAGCGGCACACGACACGAACCAGGCGTCCGTGTGGGCCCGTGGCACAGAGGCACGTGAGCAGGAGACGGTAGGGACGCGGCGGCCGAGCCAATCAGCCAACTCTCCCAACTCGACTCCTAGGGAAGCCTCACCTCTCGATCGATCGCCCGGCGCCGCCGCCCGCCGCCTCGGCTGTTTCCCCATTTTCTTCCACGGCGCAAACCCTAGCGCCCGCGAGGCGATCGAACCAAGTGCCGGCCCGGCCGCCGCTAGGCAGCGTCTCCACGGCCGTGGGCTCCTCCGCCGCCGCGCGCCCGCCTCGTCGCCCTCGACTCCCCCGCTTCGCTGCGAGGCCGTGCGTGGCGCCACCAGCCGACCGCGTACGTACCGCGCCCGCGCCCCTTCGTTCCCTTCCTCGAGCCCTAGTCTCGCCGCTCGTCTAAGCCCTCCTAATTCTAATTCTAGGATCTAGGTGCGGAATTGGCTGCGGTGCGTGCGGGCCGCCGCCCCGCCTATGTGTGATGATCGATGCATGCGGTTTATGTGTGATCTGCTTCCTAATCGGTGCTTTATTATTGTTGGTTTGCTTCTTGCGACTAGGGTTGTGGACGTCAATTGGGGTTGCATACGTGAATATCTCATCTAAGCCTGGTCTTTTTGTAATAATGTGATGTGTCCCTTTCTTCCCAGCTAAAAGCTAGCTGCTGTTAAGAGGCAACCCATTTTGCACAAGTGATGTGCATTTGTAAATTGTAATTAGCGCACGAATCTATCTACTCAACATAAATTTGATCATTTGTGTCAAGGCTACCTGGTAGTGGATGCATTCAACTCTGATATATCGCTCTCCTTTTGTTTCTGTAACGGGCACATTTTTTAAAGTTCTTTTTACAAAAATGGGAAAAAACAGTCAAACGTTTAAATCAATTGATTTATGACTGATGCTAATTAATTGATCGATTGGTTTAGTAAGACCCATCTGTATTGTCATTGCAACCAACGATATCTTTTAGGTTGAGCTCAGCCACAAGGGTGCCCTCTTTGGTCTAGTGGCTGCATAAGTGCCTGTTTAAGTTAATTTCAGGATTCATGATCCCCATATAGTACAGACGTAGGCATGAGTGCAGGCGGGTAACTGTAAATGTGAAGCCAAAAACTGACCAAAGAGGAAGCTTGGAAGTTCGATTGGTTAGCACGGTATAGTTATGTTGGATAAATTCTGCCTTTTGCTCACAACTCGGTTTAGAAACAGTATATCAATGAACATGCTAGGTGTCCAAAATACTCTGGCATTTATTTCACCAAATGGAAGGTGCAGCAAGTGCAGGATCGTCCCGGCCCCTATTGATCTTGTGTCAATAATCAATATCCACAATAGTTATTGTTATGCTTGATCGGTTCAGGTGTTACATCATATTGGTTTGTTTAGTTAGTGAAATCTCCGAACCCACTTGTCAAGCCCCCAGTAAAACAAACCATCCAAAACCAACTGGATTCATCCAATGATCATCCTTTTATGCTGCAGGTCTGCACATAAATTTTCTGTACTTATCTAGTGGTCCAAAAAATGCGGAAGGAGTTATGCTATGCTGCTAAATAAATGACCATGTTAGCCCTAGATTGACTTAGAAATATAACCTAAATATCTTGTATTGGTAGTTTGAAAAGGACCTTGAATCACATTGCCTGCATTGCATCAATCAACTGCATGATGCTTCATTTCTTGGTGGTCGTTGTGGTAAAATCTTACTTGACCTATTTCTGCATTCTGCTTACAAGACATTAACATTCTAAGTCATGGATGATCAATAAAGTCACAAAAATATACTTCCATCCCCTACCTGTGCAGTGTAACTATTTACATTACACCATGTTGGTTAATGTTGCTATTGTTACTGTTACATCACCTATTTCTATTTTTTCTGCATTTTAAGGAACTTGTGCATATGTAGATTACCTTTTTTTTTTACCTGAAAACAGGGATATAAAGTTCACAAAAGCCCGATTTAAAAAAGGGTTCACAAAAAGCAGCTCAATGAAAAGGATTTTGATGCCATGGATCTTATTCCAGTCATCTAACAGCCTTTCAAATATAGACTTTGTATCTATGTCGTACTACTGCATTTTTTAGCTTGTTCTCTGCTCCATGTTTTCTCATACTCTCCCTCCCTCCCTCCTCTCTCTCTCTCTCCCTCCCTCCCTCCCTCCCTCCCTCTCTCCCTCTCTCTCTCTCTCTCCCTCTCTCCCTCTCCCTCTCCCTCTCTCTCTCTCTCTCTCTCTCTCTCTCTCTCTGTGAACAATATTCTTGACTGGCAGGGCTGCTGTAATTTGATAGGGTAAGTAGATGATTGTTCCAAACAAATCCTGATTGAATGATAAGCCTTTAAGCGCCTAGAAATCTTCTGTAGCTTTACTTCTATTTTTATTGTTTTATATCAGAACTCCATGAAGATTACTAGGCGTTTATGAAGGTGTAAGTCTCTTGATTTCATTCCCTATCTAGTCCTTCTGCTTTGTTTATGGGAGTGGCTGTGTGGGCAATGAAGTTCAACTGCTTTATATCTCCATCGACAGTCTGTTGTGTATTACAAAAAAAAAGGACTCAACCAGAGGGGGAGATAGGGGAGAGACGCCCCCTGATTTTGGTTTGTGCCAGCTTTCGTGCCAAGGGAGTTTGTTGTGCATTGATGAACCTTTCCCTACTTGTATGCCTTTTGGTCTTGCTTGCATGAACAAGTAACAGCACACTTATGCCACTTATAATTTAATATGTCCTAGCTGATAGATTTAGATTCTAGTTTTCTCTTCAAATGCTCTGGAAGTCCTCCAAAAATATTATCTTTTTCATCTCAACCTTTTTAGGGAAAGAGCTATGGTCTCCGCAAATCAATTAGGAAGGAAATAGTTTAGTACAACACTCAACCTAAGCCTAGAGGAGTAAAAGTGTACTACAGAAATTATCCATTTTAATCATGAAGTCTTTCACATGAATTCGTTCCTGGAAACTGACATGTTTGTATGCCTGCAAATACCTGTTCGCAATATGCTACATGATATTATCTGGGGTTAGACATTCTGAGTTGTTTTTTTTTGCTCATGCACAGAGACCGAGAATTTACAATTCAAGGTGGAGTCCACAACTGTGTCTAGCTAGGAGATTTTCTTAAACCAATTCAAGGCAGAGTCCAAACTGTGTCTGGCTAGGTAGAGACTTCCCTCAGAATTCTACAAATTGGTGAGTCCCAGGTTTGGAGCCCTGGTGGCTGTCCTTGACCGAGGCACTAACACGGCTATTTGAATTATCTGATTTTAGTAAGAGCTTGACTGAACTGTTTATTAATATCAATGCAAATAAAGCAAGTTATTTATGCCCTCAGTCAGCAGGCACAAAGGCAGTAATGGTCTGGATGAAGATCCATAATTTGTTCAGTTCTTTTCCAGGTACATGCAAAATTGTTGAAGCGGGTCGATTACTTTCAGGAGAAGATAAATGTATATGCAGTGATTGCTATCGTCACATCTGTCTCGTATTTTAATCTGCTAGTAGTTGTCATGTCAGATTTTTTTCTCCAATTGTGTAAGACTACAAGTCTTTGTATCATAAAACGATTTATTCCATGAGTTTCCATCTTTACTTTTTTCCCTTTTGTTGTCTTTCCGTTTTTATCCAGTGTTTGTGTCCCTGTCAGTTTTGAAAATTTGCAGTACTGTTTTATCATCAATTATTTCTGGTTCTTAAATTCTGAATTTAGCCATAGGAGTTTTAAAAAAAAAGTGTACACAATGCAAATCCATCAAATATTAGGAACACACTTCTAGGTGAAACATTAGTGAAAAATGTTGTAGGCTTATTGCTGTCTTTGTGGTTGGCGATGATAGAAATTTATGAAATTGGCTATAGTATCTGTTACAATCTGACACCCGATGATCTGTTACAAACTGGCATCCGATGATCTCATCCCGAGACAGGAGCTGCTCTATGGTGGTTCGACAGAACGTACATTTGTGCAATTTCTTTCGTGGACATTAACGTAATGTAGAGCTGGTTCACCATGTATGTAAACTGTAAATATGAACACAGATGATCCATGAATCCTCCCGATCCTTTTGAACCGATCTGCTTTTCAAAATCCATCTGTACTTTGGCGCCATAATGTCAAACTGGCAAAGAACATCCTGCTGGCTGGCTGGTTTTCACTGAATCGTGCATGTTCTCTACCTTAAAAATAAAATTGGGCGTAGCCTCAAAATCAGTAGCAGTTGCTATGCGCAGCCCATTCGAACTGAAGCACAATCGAAAGGGGATGTGTTTTTTATTTTTTGGGGGGATCCGAAAGGGGATGTGTAGAATCAGGGAGTAGAACAAAACGGGAGCGCGGTGGCGCGTGCAAATTGGGCGAAGGTCAGTGGGCTTCAAGCTGGTTTGGGCATTTGGGCCCATACCAATGGGCTGACAGATTTTCATCGCCATCTCTGGATTCTCCTGGGGAGCTCACATCGGCCCTCACTCCCCCCAGCCATCGCCTCCTCCCATGGCGACCAGGGCGGCGGCGGCCACGCTCACGGCGGCCACGTCCTCTCTCCTCAGGTAAGCTCTTCAATTCCACCCTCCAACAATCCGAGCAGCAGTGCATCCAATCCCATCGGTTCCAACCGGTTCTTCTCCCTCTTTGTTACAGGCGCTCTGCCTCGCTGCGGCCGCAGGGTCTCCGGGTTCCACGCCGCGTGCCTCACCCAAGGTGGCTGCCTACCTTTGCTCACGTTTATGGTAATTTTGGATTAGATTGAGGGCGATTTGTGTTGCGAGGCTTTGCTGCTTGATTTGGGTGGTTGACTGGTTGCGGCCAGGACTACTGCTGTTTTCTGTATTCACATGCTTGCTGATGGTTTGCTAGTGTGATAATTCTCGCTCTGCTTGGTTGCTAGTGACAGCAATGCTTGGTTCTAGAATGATTTGCAGGACAACCGTAGAGTTGTTTTCATATTATTAAACATCGGGTGCCAGTTTTAAACTTTGAACCGCTTCGTTGAGTCTAGAGAAATTTTTGCGTACTTAGACATGGACAGCATTGGCCATTGGCCTATATATGTCCAAAGTTTCAGATTTCCTAGCAAGCGGTGAAGAATCAATCGAATCGATGCAACTATGTAAGGCACAAGAAACACATAGCTGAATCATTCCTGGCACAGTTTTGTGTGTTGGTTAGGCCAACATCCAGGTTCAATAGAAATCGACGATTGTAAGTTGAGATTCATTTCTTTGATACACAGCAAGTGCTTCATGTGGACTAGTCCTCTGTGGATATTCTTGATTTCTGTCAATTGGTAGTCAATAGCAAGGAGGAAAGGCTCATAACCTGTGCTGCCAGTTCCAGATCTTCCACAAAATGGTCATTGTGGGCTTCCAGTTTGTTATGTTGGTCATACGGACTTGTGTGTGCAATTGATTCAATTCAATATTCAACCAGGTCCCCAGCATGGCTGGGAACTGCAACTGCTATAGTTTCAGTCGCTAATTATCTTGAGTTTATACAAATTTGAGTTCCTTCGATTTTCCCCCCCAAACAATCTCTTTTGGCCTATTACAATTTACACACATATGGTTCTTAACTAATGTCGATTTCTGGTAAATTTCCCTGCTGCTTTAGGTTTGTGCGCCATATTGCTTCATCAACAAATGAGGAAGCTGCTTCCAGAGCAGCCGCAGCAACTGCTGATACTGGAGGGCCAACCATGTATATCTCATAAGCTTGCTTACTTTACAATTCTATTTTCTGTTTTGGCACTGAATTTTCACTTTTGTTTGTCAGTTTTGACAAGATCATTGCAAAGGAAATTCCGTCAAGCATCGTATACGAAGATGAAAACGTGTTGGCATTTAGAGATATTAATCCACAAGCCCCTGTGCACGTTCTAGTCATCCCAAAAGTGAGAGATGGGTTAACTGGACTAGACAAGGTATGTAGTCTTCGTCGTACTGTTTGCACAAAAGGAATTCAACTTGTAAACATTATGGCATGAATTTCATGATATTATTACATGTTCTCAGGCTGAGCCAAGGCATGCTGAAATTATGGGTCAACTTCTTTACGTAGCCAAAGTAGTAGCAGAGAAGGAAGGTGTAGCAAATGGGTACCGTGTTGTCATAAACAATGGAGCTGAAGGATGTAAGGAGCTCATGTGCAACCTTCATTCCACATAATATTTTTTTTTTCTGTTTCTTCTCTCCGAATATTTCCATTCTATGCTAATAGTATATTTTTTTTGTCTGTCCACAGGTCAATCTGTCTACCATTTGCACTTGCATGTACTTGGTGGAAGGCAGATGAAGTGGCCCCCTGGCTAAATTACAGAGTTGGCGTGTTTGCTTTCTTTTGCATGGATCATACCCTCATTCTGAATCTGTTGGTTTTCTGACTGTTGTTCTGAAAAGATAACGAGTGATGTACTACTATCTGCCCCTGTGATGCCCTTCGAGTACTCATCTCTGTGATTACTGAACTTTTTGCAGCGTTTTGCTAAGTAAAAAAGCTGTAGTTTTGCAGAGGATTCTGTGAGAGTACTAAACCAGTTTAGAATTATCCTGGTAATCAATAAACGTTGCCTGTTTCAAAGGCCCCTCCATGAATGAACGATTCCCCCGTATGGAACATCTTCAAGGTTGCTTTGAATTGTCCAAATGCTGAGCACGATTGTTGAATTCTTTTGCGGTCCAAAAATCTAAAGAAGCCCCCCTTCCCTTCTTTTCGATTTTACATAATCAGACTAAATGGTATCATTCGCAGCGCAAGTGCACACATCCTTCCTTTTTGGAACAGGTGAAATAGCATATAATAGTTCTTATACAGGACCGCATGAAAACACACATTCAGAGCGCTAAATTTGACCTCGCTCGCTCAGGTGAGGAAGTACACGAAGCGTGGGCAGTATCTCCTGGTAATTGATCCCTAGATTTTTTTTTTCTGTGCCACAAAACTGGTGAATGGTGCTATGATCCACAAAGCATACATTGCAGTACACTTTTCTTTTCTGGTATACGTGACGGAATCATGATCGATATGAATTAGGAAATGCGGCAGCTTTGAACCCGGCAAGAACAGTGACCGGTCACGATTCTTGACGAGGCTTATAATAAGCAAAACAAAAGTGTTATCAGGTTGTTAGGCCATCATCATCAATCTAATGGAATTATTGCGTACTACAAACCAAATTCTCAAGTCAAGTACAGCTCATTTCTGGTACCGGGCTACCAGCAGGTGCGTCTTCTCCGTCCATTCCACGTCCCAGGCCGGGTCAGAAGCTAGTGTGACGCTGCATGATGCTAAGCAGCTAACCTTCGGTATTGTGAATTGAACTGTTTAGAAGGGAAACGTTGCAATCAGAAGAGGTGGTCACGCAGAATGAGAGGTAGGCCGGCCGGGCTCAGGGCAGGGGTAGGCTACCAATGCAGAGCAAGGACAGGCTAGACAACAGAGATGCATACGAATACGTGCAGACGCTGCGAGGGCGACAGCAGCGCTTGGGGCAAGAACGGCAGCGTCGTCACGAGGGACAGGACCATGCCGTTGCAGACTTGCAGTTGCAGTGCAGTGCCGGGCAACAACCTCCGTGCTCTGATTTCGTCTCGCCTCTCCTCTCGCCGTCCCTTTGCCTCCACACAAGCCAAAAAAAAAAAAAAAAACTGCCGCTTCTGCTGGCCTGCTAGCTCTCTTCTTCCTGCCTGCTGCTTGCTTTCCTCCGCGTCGTTTGGCATTGCATTGGGCACCCGGAATCCGGGCGGGGAAGAGCATTTCAGTTAGTTTGCTGGTGTGAGAGGTTGAAGCTGCCAGCATGATCTGGGCGCTGGCTGAACGCCGCTGTTTGGGGCAAGATGATGGGCTTGCTGCGGGCAGGGGTGCTTCAATTCGCCAGATCATGTTGCAGCTTCACTCTCTCGCAGCTAGCAAGGCATCTCGTGGAGGCGCTGCGGTAATAAGTCTCTTCGCCGGTTTGTGCTTCTTGTTTGATGTTTAAATTAAGAATTATGTGCATGGGGACTATGGGAGTAGGATAGGATGATGGTATGTTCCTGCTGGTTGCCTGTTTTCTCATACAACTGTGAGCTATCTGAATCTGACAGTAGTATTTGCATTAGACTGTTGCCGATTTCTCGGAAGGGACCATCTTCTTGAATCTTGATGACTTTATGCGCAGTTCTACCGAAGCTCCATTGTTTTTTTTCCCTACGAAGCTAAGTCTACTGCGTGCAAATTTTAATCGGTTGATTCCAATATTTGCAATTAGTAGATGTTCACCTTATTTCAGGATTTTACCAATTTCAGGTTCCCTTCACCACGAATTATTCTATTCATATAATGCATTTTCTAATAGACATTCATCACTACAACAAATTCAGCATATTCCTTGATTTTTTTAGATGGAGGGAGGCAATATTTACCTTATTATCATTTGATTTAGTAAATTCATTTCTTGTCGCTTTATGTCATCAAGAAGTAATGCCCCAGTGACATGGCAACTGGCAAGAAGAAATGATGAAGCTGCACAAAAAAAGGGAAATGATCAGTTCATCAGCTTGGGATAATAAAAAAATGGTATTCTACACATTGTTCTCCTCGTTGAAAATGAGATCGAGTTAAGTTGTGATATTTTGCTTTCTTTGATGCTCTAAAGTCTCTATCTACTTAGCCTATCGAATCTCACTTTTGTTTTTAAAAACTCTCTACTAAGCCACCATTGCCGTCGGGTGTGTCGCATTCAACAAACTATTGCACAATAGAGGACAATAACAAAACATTCAGATTTTTTGGGTGGAGGCATGCCCCCCTTTGCATCACCATATCAACTGTAGAAAGGTAATGAGGTCAATCACATTATTTTTATTTTTTTGAAAAACTGGAATTTTATTTCGGCCTCTGCAAAATGTTTGCACATAACCATTTTTGTAATCAGTTTGATAAAAAGGCTCTCAGCCATTATTTATCATTGAAAACATTCATACTATTTATAAAAACATGTCTCTAGTAATCCTACTTGATACCAAAATTCTGCAAAAAAAAAAAAAAAAAAAAAGCTAGTAACGCCTATAACAACTGTTGAATTGTGACCCAAATTTTTTAAGCAAATGGCCAAGTTGGTGGAGCGAAGTGGACTGCCATCTCTATTGACTTGGCCGGAGCGAATTGTTCATGTTGTATGAATACAACTTGTATATAGCGAAAAAATTACATTAAGGACTTATTCGGTTACACAGATATTGGAGTGGATTCAATCTCTTATACTATTCAAATTTGAATAGAAAGATATTTTTAATTCCTCCCAATACGGACCGAACGAGGCTAATGACTATGTTGGACAGATAAAAATAGTTTTGAGTGCATACATCAAACCGAAATGTTTAAGGGGTTAAGCGCACAATGTTAATTGTTCATGTAGTAATATCATATAATGTAGAAATATTTCGTCAAGAAAATTTTATGGGATCTACTTTTTAATGAACTGAGTACAAGTGTATAACTCGGCTGTGTTACGCATGTTAGAACTTGCTCACCCAGGTTTGAGTGACTTGGTAAGTAATTGGCGAGTAGTAGCCGATGTATTCACCTATGTCTCTCGAACACACACAGACAACGGCAAGTTCATATAGTATTTGGTGTGTTTTATAAATTCAATTGATCACCGCATGGTCATTTGGTTAATCAAGACCCGTCATCAGCCTATATTTTCGTTTGAAACTATTTCAAATTCCTTCATCCTATTAATATGCATGGTTTGAGTTTATCGAAACAAGCCCAAAAAACAGACCAACTTCCGTGCCGGACCCACCCGCCAATGTAGCATTCTGCCCATCACAATAGGAAAATCCAAAAAGAAACAACTGTAAGTGGCTCCACTATACGGTACGGCAACACAGTGAACACATCCATGGGAGTCTGCCCCGGGCATTTCCCATTGCCCATACAAGCCAAATTTATTCACTGCTCATCTTTCTACCAAAAAAAAAAAACTCTTATTTCAAGCCCTGGACGTCAGAAGAGGACTTGCATTCTTGTTTCTTACACTACTGCAGTAACATTCTATGCGTCGTCAAGAGCAAGAACACCTGGGAGGGTCTTGCCTTCCAACAACTCCAAGCTAGCACCGCCGCCGGTCGAAATGTGGCTCATCTTGTCCGCCAACCCAGCCTTCTCAACAGCAGCAACAGAATCCCCACCTCCAATGATTGTTGTCACACCTTTCCCAGTGATTTCAGCTAACTTCTTCGCAATTGCCTGAACGAAGAGGGGTAGATCAGCTAGAGAAAAACAGAGATGCAAATAACCACATATGCAATGTAGTACTCACATCAGTGCCAGCTGCGAACTTCTCAAACTCAAAAACTCCCATAGGCCCATTCCAGATGACAGTCTTGGTGGTGTCCAAAGTTTCACTGAAGGTTTTGATGGAATCAGGGCCAATGTCGAGTCCCATCCAGCCATCAGGGATAGAAGATGCAGGAACAATCTGCAGATGATGTTGGGTATCAGCATGAATAAAGAATGAGTAGAGATCTCACTATCTTAAACTATGTTCATGATGTATCGCTATTTTTTTTTTTTTTTTTTTTTGCACTACCAGGAACTTGGAAGGCACTGCATTGCCACCTTTTGCCACAATTCCAGAGTCATGCCTATCTAGCATTGGGAAGGTGAACATTGCAAGACTTATTCAACAGAGTTTCATCTGTGCATGTATATCAGTTCACATGGTATTTGCACTCATGTGAAATTCTATATAGCATCATATATTTGTAAAGGAGCATACCTTGCTCTCAGCATTTGCATCAAACTTGTCAGCCACTACAACATCAGCGGGAAGCAAGAGAGAAACCCCCTTTGACTTAGCTTTTTCAATAAGTGAGGTTGCCAACTCAAGCTTGTCTTCCTCGACAAGAGATTTCCCAACAGCATATCCCTGAGCCTTGTAAAATGTGAAGATCATACCGCCACCAAGGATGAGGATGTCGACCTTCGCCAAAAGAGACTCAATCACACCAATCTTCGTTGACACCTTTGATCCACCGACAATGGCAGCAAATGGCTTCTTCGGATTGGCAACAGCACCAACAAGATAGTCGAGTTCCTATAATATGAAAGGTATTAGTTACAAACTGAAAAATATACAGCAAAAAAACTTAAGGAAAATAAAATTGCAAATCACTGGAATATAGTGGAATCGATCCTCAGTCATCAGGAGTTTGCAACTTGAAAAAGGATAAGAGTACTCATTCTCCACAATGGAGCATGCTGGGATCAAGAATACTTGAGTCGAAGTAAAATATAAAACACTGTGACAGTACCCATTAAAATGTGAGTAATAGCAACCTCCGCAACATGACATGGACTAATTTAACTTTAGCAAATACCTTCTGCATGAGGAAGCCAGCAACAGCAGGCTTCAAATACTTGGTTACTCCCTCTGTTGAAGCATGGGCTCTGTGTGCAGTACCAAAGGCATCATTTACGTAGAGATCAGCAACAGATGCCAGCTTCTTGGCAAATTCAGGTTCATTCTTCTCTTCCTCCTTGTAGAACCTAACGTTTTCTAAAAGCAGAACACCTCCCTCTGGCAAAGACGCAGCCAACTTCTGAACTTCCTCACCAATGCAATCATTGGCCATAACAACCTTTATCCATGTATATAAGCAAATATAAAGGGAATATAAGATGGGTTATCATTCCAATTGTCCGTGCTATGTAGAAACAATAAGCATGGGTTATCTTTTCACAACACATACATTAACTCCAAGAAGCTCAGACAAGCGTGGGACAAGGGGCTTCAGGCTGTACTTGGGAGTGACACCTTTCGGACGTCCCTGAAAATACAACAGTGAATCAGTGATTGTAGTAGAATGAAGAGGGGCAATTAAGCAGTTAAACTTAAAAACCAGTAGGGACGAACAAAGGTTTGTCCAAAGCATAAATTGTTTTTATCTTCAATACTTTGAAATTATAGTGGAAACTTTCAATTTGGATCGACCTTAAAGGTTGAAATTTACATCGGATAGCTAACTGAGGGCTGGTATCTGTCTTGGCTGATAATCACAAACTCACAATTCGAGTGCCACTGGCTTGAATTAGTGCATGTTTACAGGGATGGCTTCGAATTTCGATTAGTTAAGAAATTAGCAAACAATTTATGGCAACAGCTACATGATTAACCAAACGGGCATATCCAAGTAAAAAGATGCAGTCTTGCACCATACAACATTATCAGCCCAAATTCTCCTTTTTTTTTCAGTAAAACCACCACGCTGACTATTACTGCGACCAAACTGCAGTAGAGATATTAGTTCGCTGTTAAGAGTACCTAACATTCACTGCAAGCCCACCTTCTGCTATCTGAATAAGTGATACCGATACTAGCACGGACCTAATACCCGACGGTACCAATCACCCAAAGTAGCATCGAATCCCACACCCTTCAGCTCGAATCTTACGAAAGGGACCTACCAGACACAGAGCAAGAAACATCGCTGCTCACCAGATGGCTGGCCAGGATGACCTTGGCGCCCTTCTCCATCAGGAACTTGATGGTGGGCACGGACGCGCGGATGCGGGTGTCGTCGGTGATCTTCTGGGCGTCGTCCAGCGGCACGTTGAGGTCGGCGCGGAGGAACACCTTCTTCCCCTTCAGATCCGCCTCCGTCAGGGTGCCCACGCTCCTCTTGGTCGCCATTCTCCCCCTGAACCCTGCACCAAATCCCGACTCCAGAGTCACGAAAACGACTGTCGTCTGACACCAGGCTTCAACTGATCGGAAGACCGTGAAGCCTACCAGGCAAAGGCCGGTCGGATTCTTCTCGAGATGATTTGGTGCGAGCGAGGTGGGAAGAACAGGAGCAGCTTTGGATACGAGGAGCACAAGGGACGGGAAGGTTCTTTATAGCCTTCTGGATGTGGAAGAAGAAGGTCGACAGCGCATCGCCGAGATGGGCCCCAAGTGTCATCCTTTCTGACACGTGGGCTGCTGCGGATAACGCGGGCCCACTAGTCAGTGGCCGTAACCGTTCCGGGTTCGGGTGGCCAGCGCACGAGGGTTATGCGTGCGGCTGCGGCGCCGTGGGTTCTCTGCGCGCGGATTGACGTGGTGGGCCGTGGGCCTGCCCGTCTGGGCCCGGGAAGCGCACGGACGGCCTAGATTGATGGGATCGGTTCTTCTGAAACGCTTGAAGAGTCAGGGGTGATCCTAAGGATGGTAATCTGAAGAGTGAAAAAAAGTCTGCCATTTGCCGTCCTCATAGACATGTTTAACATATATTATAGCCATTTCTCGGTGCTAGTAGGTTAGGTTTGAGGAAAGTTTTCATGCGGCCATTTTTTTAATAAGCTACAAGCATTTTAAAGAAGGACCAGAAAAGGCCTGCTGGAAGGATAGTTGGAGGGCAAGCCCCCCCACCCCGACCCTGCCGCCGCCGCCGCTAGCTGCCCTCCCCGATCCCTCGGCTCGCCAACCCCAGCGCGCGTCTCCCGGCCTACTCCGTCAGCTGTTCCCGCACTTAGCTTTCCCCAGCGACGTCCCTGCCCCGTCGACTGGAGTTCCCCCTGCTCTGCTGACCGGAGTCCCGCCCAGATCCGCCATGACTGCGGCCTTCCCCGTCGATGTCCATCTATGCCATGCCCCTCCGGTGCCCGATCTACGCTCGGGCGCTGGGCCTGGCTCGAGCCGTGCTGGCACGTACGCGGAGGCCGTCCGCAGCAGCCCCACGGCATTCATTCGCCCCCAACCACCTCGCGTCAATCCGCGCTCCGATCCAGGTCGTGCAGCGCCGCGCGCATCAATGGCGCCCCCTGCTGCGCATCCAGGAGCGGATTTGAGCTGGCACACGGTTAAAGCAAGGTACTGGTGGCGACGCCGGCCGTCTTCAAGCCGACATGATGGGCAGCAACTGCGCCCGACCAACCGGACTTCAACTCCCTCCCATCGGCCTCCTTCTGCAGCGCTCCAGTTATTCAACAGCAGCACACGGGGGCGCTGTTTCAAGTGCCTTGCTCCAGACCACCGCTCCTCCACCTGCCGCAACGCTGTCCGCTGCTTCGGGTGTCGGCGTTACGGCCACCGCTTCCGCGACTGCAAGCTCCACAGCAACCCTGTGCCTGTACCCATTCCGTCGGAGGGTGACCAGCAGGTGGTCCAGCCGTCCAAGGTGACCATGGTGGTGTTGGGGGACCCCTGCACGCGCCCGGACGAGGAATCCTGCGTCATCCCCACCTCCTTCTCGACATCGAGCAGGAGGCTAAGGAGTGGGAGTCCACTGCACTTATCCCCTGGGCCTTCAGTCTGTCCCAGGGGGCGGGTGTCCGAGAGATCGAGATGACAATCATGGACGAGCTGCGCCTAAAACGTGGTGAGGTCTCCGTCTCCCTACATGCCCCGGAGGCCTATCTGATAAAGTTCGAGCAGAAGATGCACTGTGAGACGGCGTACAGGAGGCGATGCATCAAGAGGAACGGCGTCGTGCTCTGCCTCCGCCCCTACCGTAGCCTAGAGCACGCCATCGGCGCCCACTTCTTCTTCCGTGTCCGCATTTGCCTCGAAGGGGTACCGAGGCATGCCTGGCTCCCCGACGTCGTCGAGAGGCTGGTGGGCCGGTCTTGCTCGCTGCAGTACATTGAGACTGACTTGCTGCACCCAACTGACACTCGTAGCATCAGCCTATGGGTGTGGACGCGCAATCCAAGCAAAATCCCCAAGAAAATTGGGCTGACCTTCACTAACCGCGCTTTGGGAGATGCTTCTTCTTCATGGCAGGTCACCGATGAGTTCCCGTCGAAGTGGCAGTTTGGTGCTACGTTTCGGGTCCTAGTGCACCTAGATGTGATGGAGGACTACACGTCTGCCCCAACCCCCCTTCCGGGCGCCACCATGCCGTCGTTCTCACCAGCGCGACACCCCTTCGTATGGTACTAGGGCAAGGTGGATGGCAAGCCTGGGCCGGATCGCGTCTACGAGCACCCCTTTCCCCCACCCGCGGCTGTCCTTAGCCGTGGCCGCAGGAGGGATGACGATCGTGGCCGCGGGAGAAATGATGACCGTGGCCGCGGGAGGGACGCCGAGGACGGGCGCCGCCAGGGGCAGGCTCGCAAAGCCCCGCGCGACGACCATCCTGACTTCCTGCCTCCACGTTGTCACGACGAGTCTGACGACGATGAGGGCGGCCCTGGTCGCCATGGACACCGACGTTCGGATGAGCGGCCGCTCAGTCAGGCGTGGCCGCGGGATCTGGACGGCAGGAGGGCGCGTTCCAGCACGCCAGACCGCCAAGGGATGGGCCGCGCCAGCCGCGATGGCTATCGACGCCACCATCTGCACGTTCCAGCTAGCTTCGATTTCAAGCTCCCCTCCCTGGAGGAGCTCGCGGCTCGGGACAGCGACGGACTCTAGAAGATGTTTGCCACCCAGGCTGCTGCCTTGCGCGCCGACCTCAGCCACCTCCTAGCGGACCATGTTTAGAGTTTTGTGGCTGATCTCCTGGCCCCTGCGCGTGCCTGGTTTGAGGATGCGGCGACTGCACAGAAGCAATGGCTCCAAAATGCAGAGAGCTGCATCAACAAAGCCTGCCACCTTGCTAACAAGCTCAACATTGCCGCCACGCCGCTGCTCCCAGGGAATCAGGCCTGGTCCGGAGATGCTACTGTTCCTATAAGCAGGGCCATGGGGCGCATCCTAAGCGCCCTGCCTGGTCAGTGCGCTGTACGCGTGCTGGGCACGGACTCCGTCGAGGTGGAGGAAGCTGTGCCGCACGAGCAGGAGCTCGTGGCAGCGCTGGAGGCGGCTCATCTAGACATTGACTCGGTGGGGCTGACTGCTACTGAGCCTGACCCCCTCGAACCAGCGCCTGATGGTACGCTGGGAAGCGATGGAGGGCGCTCGCCGGCTGCTGGAGGCTGCTCACCACGGCCTGATCCTTCGACCAAGGAGATCCAGAGCCGTTTCTTCTCCACGCCGGTAGCGCCGCTGCTACAGGAGGTTCCGCGTCCTCATCAGCCCAGGCGTCCGAAGACGTATGATTTGACGAATGTTCACCACAGCGCACGCATCGCCAATCGCCCGGCAATGCCGGCTCTGAAGCGGGCGCAAGTCAACCTATGTCGCCGACTTGGGCTTCCTGCAAAGGACAAGGACCGCAACTCTGTGGAGCAGGCGCTGAAGGAGTACATCGCCATGTTTGACACCGCTCTGCTAGACCATGCCATCATTGCCCTGATGAGCCTCCTGGGCATCGACGACGAGTATACCGAGTAACTCGACGAGGCACTGATCGGCATGGTGGGGCAGGGGATTGATGGCCTCGCTGACAAGGAAGGCGCCCCAGCTGCTGAAGAGGCCGTGGAGGGGTGAGCCCTGTAGCCAACTCCATGAGTCTCCATGTATCGATGTATCAAGCTATATGCATGTGTACTGCGTCTACTGTTTTCATGTGTCAAGCTATCGGCATGTGTACTGCGCCTACCGTTTCCTTCAGCTTATTCAGAGTCGAACTCTGCTTTGTGCTGCTTATGTTGCCACTACTATGCTTTGGTTTATTCCTGCGTACTTGTGCTGCTAGTCCCTACGTGCTTGGCTATCAGGCCACGTTTGAGCGCTCTCTTGTCTCCAATGAATCAAAACTTTGATGCAATCTGCTGGAATGTGAGGGGCTTGAACTCTGCGGCTAGATGTGTCACGGTGCACGAGTTCCTGTCCACTACTACTTGTCAGTTAGCCTGCCTCCAAGAAATTAAACTAGCTAATATTGATGGTACGCTTGCTGCTTTCTTGTAAGGCTACCGACTTAACAATTTTGCCTTCAAACCGGCCAACGGTACTAAGGGTGGCATCCTGCTGCTCTGGAATGATGCTTTTATTGAGCTTTCTGACATCAGCATTAAGTTGTTTTCTGTCTCGGCTACCCTAACCGTGAAGAGCTCCAATACTTCCTTCTTGCTCACGGCGGTTTACGGGCCAACGCGTAACAACCGGAAACCAACCTTCCTCCACGAGCTGCGTCGCCTTAAGCCAAGCGTCGGCCAGAAATGGTTAGTGCTCGGCGACTTCAACCTCATCTACCGAGCGCGTGACAAGAACAATCGGAACCTGAACCTCCGCCGCATGAGACTCTTCCGGGCAACGCTAAACTTCTGTGAGTTGCGCGAGATTTCCCTACAAAACCGAAAATTCACGTGGAGCAACGAGCATCGTCGGCCCACTTTGGTCAAGCTAGACAGAGTCTTCTGTAACGAGAGCTGGGATCTCTCCTTTGACTCGCACGGTCTGCAAGCGCTAGCCACCTCAATTTCTGACCATTGCCCGCTGCTTCTTTCCAGCCTGTCCGGGCCTCGACAAACGCACCCGTTCCGGTTTGAAAATTTCTGGACCAAAATTCCCGGGTTCCACGATGAGGTTAAGAAAGCCTGGGTCACGCCTACACATCAAGCCCACCCTGTACAAGCGCTCCACATCAAGCTTGCAGCTACCGCTAGACACCTGAGATCCTAGAGCCGCTCGTTAATCTCGGACGCAAAACTAAAATTCGTTATGGCGCTGGATGTGATCCACCGCCTTGATGTCGCACAGGAGTCCAGAGAGCTCTCCGATGCCGAGCGCCACCTGAGATTCGGCCTTAAGCGTCGTGTGTCCGCGCTAGCCGTTTTAGAGCGGGCCCGCAAGAGGCAGGCCTCCAGAATTACAAATCTAAAGCTGGGCGATGCGAACACCAAGTTCTTGCACTCGAAAATAAATGCAAGAAGAAGGAAAAACTTCATCCAAAGGCTATGCAAAGACGATGCTTTGGGCAACCTCTTACGAGGACAAGGAGAAGTTTGTGCAAGATCACTTCAGTGCTATGTTGGGGATCCCAGGCCCCAGGGAGACCGACCTTAACTGGGGTGCCCTAAACCTCCTGCACTTTGAGTTGAACCACTTGGAGGCCCCCTTCACTGAAGAAGAGCTCCTCGAGGCGGTAAGGCAATCCCCTCCTGACAAAGCACCTGGTCCGGATGGGTTCACGGGTGCCTTCTACAGATCCTGCTGGTCACTCATCAAGGTGGATCTTATGGCGGTCATGAACTCCTTGCATTGCCAACGCTTCCTAAATTTTGACCTCCTAAATAGGGCCAACATCGTCCTTGTGCCTAAGCACGATGGCGCCGAGAATCTTGCAAGCTACAGGCCCATCAGCCTCATCCACAGTGTCGCCAAGCTCTTTGCAAAGCTCCTTTCCTTGAGGCTTGCGCCTTCTATGAGGGACATCATTTCCAAGTGTCAGACTACGTTTATCAAAGGACGAAGCATACATGACAACTTCCTCTACGTCCGTAGTATGGCTAGGAGGTACCACCGCAACAAAACGCCCATGCTCCTAGTCAAGCTCGACATCTCGAAAGCTTTTGACTCGGTTAGATGGGACTACCTTCTCACTCTCATGGAACACCTGGGTTTCCCCACCAGATGGCAGAATTGGGTGGCCTCTACGTTAGCAAGTTCCTCCTCCCAAGTTCTGTTGAACGAAATTCCAGGCCAGCCCATCGTCCATGGTAGAGGGCTAAGACAAGGAGACCCCCTATCTCCACTTCTGTTTGTGCTCGCCATTGACCCCCTACAACGCCTCCTCCATCTGGCTACTGAGACTGGCCTTCTGTCCAGAGTTGCAAAGGATCGAACGCGACTCCAGACCTCTTTGTACGCAGATGATGCCATCATCTTCATCAAGCCAGAGAAAAGAGAGCTCGACACACTTGGAGGCCTGCTACACCTTTTTGGAGAAGCTACAGGGCTGTGTACTAACATTCTGAAGTCCTCCATCGTACCTATATATTGCGCCGGCTTAAATCTAGACGAGATTTTGGCTGGGTTCCCTGCATCAAGAACGAGTTTCCCTATCAGATACCTCGGGATCCCGCTAACGGTGACAAGGCTCAAAAAGGTGGACTTCCAGTATCTACTTGACAAGGTCCGCAGCAAGCTGACAAATTGGCATGGCCGTAACGTCACACTTGCAGGAAGGCTTACCCTAGTTAAATCTGTCCTCTCGTCGCAGCCCGTGCACACTCTCACAGCTATTATCGTGCCTAAAAAGGTGCTTGAAGAGTTCGATAAATTAAGGAAGCGCTTCCTCTGGGCGGGAAATGAGAACCTCACTGGAGGCAAGTGCAAGGTGAATTGGCCGATAGTGTCGAGGCCTTAAGATCTTGGAGGGGTTAGGCGTCCTTGACATCCACAGATTTGCAAGGGCATTGCGGCTACGTTGGCTTTGGCGGCAATGGGATGATCCGGGTGCACCTTGGGCGGGTTCTGGAAAACCCCTGCAACAACGCCGACAGACTCCTTTTCGCTGCCGCGACGACAATCGTTCTTGGTGACGGCGCAAAAACCTCCTTCTGGCATTGCGCTTGGGCCAGGGATCGACGTCCTAAGGACATAGCGCCTGATATTTTTGCTGCCTCGCGTGGACGCAAGCTTTCGGTTCGGGAGGCGTTGACTGATCAGGCTTGGGTACGCCTCGTTGACCTTCAAGCGCTTTGCATGGCGAGCCACCTAAAACAATTCGTGGATTTGTGGTCTCTCTCCCAATCAGTTTCGCTTGCGCAAGACACTGAAGACCGCATTATTTGGAACTACAATGCTGCAGGAGCTTACTCGGCGGCCTCGGCCTACCGGTTTCAGTTTTTGGGGCATACGAGTTTTAGTCTTAAACATCTGATCAGGAAACCGTGGAGCCCCTCCAAGTGTAAGGTCTTCGCGTGGCTCATCATTCGTAACCGGGTCTGAACCTCGGACAGGGTGGCAGCCCGCAATTGGCTGCACAACCCCACCTGCCTGCCTTGTAGGCGGCATCCAGAGACAGCTCATCACTTACTCATCGATTGTCGTTATTCGAGGAGATTATGGGAGGCCTTAGCTTCCTGGCTCTCTATCGCCTCACTAGCTCCAAATTCTTGGCCGCACTCCGACTCAGTCAAGCAATGGTGGTGCACTTTAGGCGCTGCTGCGGTTCCAAAGAAAGGAACGTTCTCACTTCTTCTCCTAGTAGTCTCGCAAATTTGGTTAGAGAGAAACGCTCGCACCTTCCAAAAAAGAGAGAGATCGGTGCCGGACCTTCTTGCAACTATTAAGACGGAGGCAAGGCTGTGGGGCATTGCAGGTGCTAAGCACCTTTTTGCGCTTTTGTCTCTGTAATTTTGTTTTCCCTGTAACTTTTTTAGACTCTCTGCTTTGTCAATAGAGACGGGCACAGTCTCGTGCCGTTCGTTAAAAAAAAAAAAAGAAAAGGCCTGCTTCTGTCTCCAAAAGTAGAATGCATTTTTATTATATTAAAAACAGTAGCAGAGTGAACATGGCACAATAATGTAGCCGTCTTTCAGAGGCTGCCATTCCCCGGAGCTCCCTCCGTCTGATAAGAAAAAAAACATCACCAGGATGTGTTTTCAAGAACAGGGAAGGCGTGTTTCCTCTGCAGAATTGGGGCGGTGGCGCCAGCTGAACAACCATTTTTCAAAAAACAGGAAGTGCTGACCCCAAAACAAAGGATGGGCTACTGGGCTAGTATCTCATACATGAACAAGGAAGAACACCAGGATCTGATTATCTGAAGGACTTGTCACTTCTGCCATCTCATACATGATAATCTCCACAACACGGAGCTAGTAGGCTTTAATAAGCTAGACTAGACAGCATAACGAGCTAGTAGGTTCTAGTAATAAGCTAGAAAGCATAAACGGAAACAAATAGGAAGGCCTGCTTTCAGTCTCCAACGGTAGAACGCGCAGCTACTTGCTCCCCTTAACCATGAGCTTCAGAAGTTCAGTCAAAACCGAGGGGCAGCTTGTCTCGAGATGCTTGTACCCTTCCGTACCGGCGACAGCTTGGAGATTCTGTGGTGTAGACACAATGAATTCCATGCACCTCGATTTGAGATTCGAGCATCCGTGCTGTTCAGCCAAAGCCAATGCGGTTGCAGCCGTATCCACACTAATGCTCGTGCACATCTTCTCCACACAAATCATCTTGAGCCTATCTAGTCCATACCGATCTGCAGCTTCCAGAAGATGTTGTGCCATCACGGTCGCCTGGTCCCCCTCTTCATCCAGCTCAGGCACCCTGTCGGTGTAGATGAAACGAAGCATTGCCCTGAATACATTCACCTCCATGTCCTTGATCTCGACGTCAGGCGAGGCCTTCTCTTTCATGTCCCCATAGAGTTGAGCCATGAAAACCGGTGACCTTGCCGCAAGCACGCACCTGTGCGCGGCGACACAATCACCAGAAATGACAAATGTGATGTCCGCCCCCTTCTGGCCTTGCAGAAGCTCACCAAAATGCTCATGTAGGTTGGAGGATGGAATAGTGGGTGTGGCCTTAGCTACCGTCTCAGACTTTGGTTCGCTAATCAGGACGGTGATTGCACATTGGGCAATAACACACTCGTCTTTCAGATATCCAGATTTCTCCACCTCGTCCCGTGTCATAAGAGTGATATCCACAGAACTACCTTGAGAGAACTTGGAAGATGTGCATTCCTCCTTTGAAGTGCGTCCTCCAATATTTTGATCTACCAGGAAGCAGCTGAACGATGCCGCCACACCACTTGCGTCGCTGATCAAACTGACACTGAACACTATCCACTCAGCAGCGCTGTAACTCCTGTGGCGGTGTTGTCTGTCTGGAAGGAACATGATTTTCCAATCATGCCCACCGACGGAGCATACCCTTGAAGCGGTGTACCCTGATATCTCCTTGGTTGCAGTGAAGCCATTGATCTTGAACAGAATCACGGAGCGTGCAGCCTCCGTGAGGTTCAAGCTGTTCTGCATGGTGGAGGGGCAGAGGCAGAGTGTGGTGGGTTGTTGCTATGGCATGTGTTCCTGCAGGACATAATATAATATGAACGGTCAGATCTGTCCTGAAGCTGCTTTCTTCTAATATTGGTGGGCCAAGAGCTGGCAGACCTAGGATTTTTGCATTAGTCAATTGCTCAAATTTTCATAAGACATAAATTCAATATACACGGAAATTATTTGCCAAATTTCGATACAAATATATTAAAAGGTTGATAATACTGTAGATTCAACAAATTAGTTTGAAGTTCACAAGCAAGAAAATAATATAAACAGTTCGAATGTGAAATAAGTGTTACATAAATAAAATATTACAAATACTACTCGACATTCTTCACTCTTCATTGTTTCCTACAAGCCATTTCAAAAGTTCAAAGAAGTTCCCTCACTTGCTAGATTCTTCAAACGGTAACACTCACAAACAGAAGCTATCTAACCACTTCTAGTAATATTTCTCCAATCTATTCACCGATTTTCTCATTCTTTGAGCTAAAAAATCGAGTCGAAAGGACCCTTGTCTCCAATCTATTAATTATGTACTTTATGCAAACTGCTCAATCGCTTGTATAATTTCTGACCCAGTTACGATGTTGCATTGCCAGGAGGAAGCTATCAATCAGTGAGACTGGTTTGCAATTTGGAACCCCTCGATGAAGGATGACATGAAACTCGACGCATGACTACCAGCAAATCAGGAAAAGAGGGAATGAGGAGAAGCGACCAACTCACGTCAATTTCCGGGCCGCCCAGCACTGCGTGCTCAGCGGCTCGGCACCAGCGCGCAACGAACCGGCCACTTGCCCGGCTGCCGGCCTGCGTCCTTGCCAAACGGCGCCGTCGCCTGCCTGCCCTTCCCGCCGCCGCGTCGCCGAATTTAGGGTTAGACAGTGACAGGTCGAAGGATCGCCAAGGGAGGAATGCTGGAAGGCAGGCGTGGTGGTGCGCCGGTGCGGGTGGGTGGGTTACTAGGCCGAGAAGCCCACAATTGTATCGAAATAAAGTAGCCCACTTGCCTCTTGGCCGAAACATGTTTCGGGTGATTTTTTAAGATTTCCGAACTGAAAAATACCATGGATGCTTTATGTAGAATTTTATTTTTTTATTCATTTTTTTTGCACAAAATGATAAAAATAAAAAATGCAAAGTATAAAGCAATAATGTACTTGTATCGTTTGGATTCACTGTCCAATTGTCGGCAAATTTAAGTGGTCTCCATATGTTGAATTTTTCCATTGCTAGATAAAACATCTCGACTGCTCATACGCATCTATCTCTTACATATACTGCCTCATTTCAACTTGGCACCCGCATAGCCTCGTGCCAAACCCTAATTCTTAGCCGGTGCACGTGCGTTGCGAGCGCACACCGCGGCTCCCTCTCGCTGCCCCCGTGGATCCTCCGCACTGCACCTCCGCAGCATCGCATCGCACGTCCCTGCACCGCCTCCGCCTATGATGGTCCATCACCGCTGGATCCATTGCCTAGCAATCACTGACACCACTAGCTGCTCCAATTTGACGTCCTCCCATAGAATATACTCTGCCCGTCCGGTGTTTTCACCGTTGAGACTGGTTTGATCTGCTCTCTCGCCATCTCCTCTAAGGATGGAGGGCACAAAAATCCGGCTATAGGCTTCCTATAGCCGGCTATAGTTATTTTTAGTAGTGTAAAACTACACGCTGTAGTCTCATTTTGCCCGCTATGTTTGGCTATAGCTCAATATAAGGAGTGATCGGTAAACATTGCTTTTGGTGCAGCTGTGACTGCTCCACCAATAGCATGTAATCTATAGCAGCTAGTAAGCTAGCCCTGTTAGGCCAAAAGCCAAAAAACCGATAGGTGAAAACAGCCGTTGGGCTTTGGCGGTGACAATCGATCGGCTGGGCTTTTCCAACAACTGGGGCGACGATCGGTTTGGCTCTCCGATCGAATCCATAGCCCGCAATTTGCACGTTTCAGAAACTCGACGCTAAACTCCTTAGCCCACTATTTAAAATACTGGTGACAATTTGCATAATTAATAAGCTCAAGCATATAGGAGTATACAACTAATTAAAACTACAAAAAAGGATTTGGATCGTGTCTCCAACACACACTACATATGCCCCTTGACCGTGAGCCTGAGAAGCTGTGTCAAAACCGAGGGGGCAGCTCGCCTCGAGATGGCTATACCCTTCCGTCTCAGAAACAGCGGAGAAATTCGCCAAGATGAACCTCATGCACGTGGCCTTGAGGTTGGAACACCCATGCTGCTCCGCCAACGCCAGCGTCGTGGCGACAGTGTCCACGCCAATGTCGGCGCAGACCTTGTGGACGCATATCCTCTTCAGCCTCATCAACCCGTACCGGTCCGCGGCTTCAAGAAGGTGCTGCGCCATGGACGTCGCCTGCTCGCCCTCGAGCTCCTCCAGCTCGGGCACCGTGTCGGTGTAGACGAACCGGAGCATGTCCCTGAACACCTCCGCCTCCATCTCCTGGACCTCGACGCACGGCGACGCCTTCTCCCTCATGTCCGCCCCGAACAGCTCGGCCATGAAGACCGGCGACCGCGCCGCGAGCACGGACCTGTGGGCGCGGATGGACTCGCCGGCGACGAGGAACGTGACGTCGGCGCCCACGCGGGTCCGCCACTCCGCAGCAGCTCGCCGAGCTGCTGGTGCATGTCGGAGGACGGGACACTGGGCGAGACGTCGGCGGCCGCCGCCGGATCGCTGGGTTTCTCGGCGAGCAGGACCGTGATGGCGCATTGCACGATGAAGTAGTCGTCTTTCAGGTACTGCGAGCCCTCCAGGTAGCTCCGCAGCATGAGAGGGATGTCGACGTGGGTGGTTTGGGCGAAGTCGGAGGACGCCGTCTTCTCCTTGTGAGGGACGCGCTCCAAGGTTACTGGATCCAGCAGGTAGCAGCTGAAGGACGCCGGCACCAAGGATTTGAATCTGCTGACCAGTGTAGCGCGGAATGTGATCCAGCTGTCTGTGTGGAGGAGCTCGATCCGCCAGGTGTGTCCACCGACGGAGCACACCCTCGACGGCTGGTTGAAGCTGTGTTTGGTCGCCGCGAAGCCGTTGATTAAGAAGCTGCACGGAGTGTGCCGCCTTGTTGAGGTCTATGCAGGCGGCGTCCTTCTCCATGGTGAAGGAGGACTGGGATCGGATCGGAGCACGTACGGCGCCGGCCGACGGTCCGGCAGAGGGGGCTGCACGGCAGATCGCGCGGCAAGTGGAGAGCTCGGCGGCGGGTTTGTTTCTACGGCGGCCGGGACGTCGTCGTCGAACGTAGTCGTATCGTATCTTTGGCTAATCACGCCTTGATCATCAATTATAGCACGATTAGTCCTGGTGCCGTTCGTAATTTCCTCCTATTCTAAATCGGTTTGGACGTGAAATAGATTTTCTTTCTACCGATCTTCCCTACCGACAGTAAAAGATGTATTCGGACCAGAGTTCACCTTTTCGTTTTACTGTAACAAAAATTTCGGTTTGATTAAAAAATTTGACCTTCATATCTTAGGGTTAGGAACTAAAAACACCGTTTTCCGGACCGAAATCCGCTTCCCGGTGTGGTCCGAAAATGAAATTCCGGTCCGGTTTTCCTGACTTTCCGTCCGGAAAGGTATTCCCTGATTCGGACTACCCTCTCCTCTCTAATGGCTTCGTCCCTCTCTTCTTCCGGTCCTCCCAAACGGCATGCCCTTGTTTGCGCAGATATCGGAGAGAATCAAATCCTTACCCTATATACCGTTAAATTTGAATAGGGAGGAATTTAATCCTGGCTTAGATGGATGGCCAAAGTAGATGCATGGTGGACTGACGGTGGTGACAGTGGTGGGAATCGAGCGGCAACACACAAAATATGTTCATAGTTAGAACATGAATATGAATTCAACCTCCCACGAGAAAGAGTGAAGATCATATCGCACTAGGCTGTATGGAAAACTGATCCGATCTATTCTATCCAAAATATAGAATAAGTCATCGGTTTTCTAAACAAAAAGATGTTTTATGGGGCGTATTAATTTATTTCAAACTCTTGTGCGCAATGAGAGGTTAGCAGAAGGGCGCATAGAGATGGAAAGAAGTTCGGATACCATTATTTACCACATTTTAATTCGTGTTTAAATATGAATATGGATATTATCAAATGCGAATCCAAAATGAATAACTTACATCCGGACTCACATTCCAAAATCTACTAGATTTGGGCGATAGCAAGTATCTGCTTTTATCCATGGTTTTAGTCCAACAAAATTATTAGACTACACTATGGGTATATAAGAGAAAGATAACTCATCAAAAACAATATATAATAAATAATTTGAATGATTTAATATACTTCCTATCCAGTATAAGTAAACAATAAATAAATAAAGATATTCTCACACTCCATGATAAACCTCTAGCACCCCAAAATCCTCCTTGAACTATGTCACAAACTCTCGGTTTCTCCTAAATTTTGTTTCTAATCTATCACCGTACATGTTCCATCTCTAGCAATACCTGCACATGAACAAACAAGCTTTTATATACGAACACAAGTACACAAATTGACACAAAATCAATCTATGGCACACCACTCACATGGTACATCATCATGGTATTGCAAGCATATCAATAATATAGCGTAAATACCAATAAGCTAATCACTTTGCAAACACCAATTTCAATATAAACTAATTTTTCATGACACATGATTTCACGTCGCTTTATTTGCTTATCAAGACGTCCAAAACAATGGCTTAGCACCGTTTTTTAGCAGCATTAGAGGAGGAAGTTGGCTCATGTTGTTCAGGGGGAGCTGGAAGTGGATTGAGATCCTCTATAGTTGAGGTGGATGCAGTTGGGCCACTCATCACCCATGTGTGGAGAAGTGGTGAACTGAAGGTGGAATCATGACACGGCGATGTGAGACAGTACTACTTCTTTGAGGATTAGCTACTAGCCTACGTACTACAGCTTCCTCTCCCTGTCACTTTAAATTGTTTTTCAGCTGGTGCTAGTGTAGGAGTAGGCGTTTAGCTTTGTGTGGAACCTTTAATAGGACAGTTAGGGTGGTGCTTTTGTGAAAGTCCTGCTGTTTGGTGCCATACTGCCCTGCTTGACTTGTATGGCGGGTAACCATGCTCGTTTTCAATAATAAGCCAGACCTGATGGTCTCTGGTCTTAAAAAAACACTAGCCCCCCGGTCCAGTGCCAACGTCATACTAGCTTTAATTTTCTTGCGTTTCCTTTTTTTCCCCTCAAGTTGATGTCTAATCATCTGTACGTTTTTTTTTCCTTGCAGCAAAATTTCTTTGCAATGTTTGAGGAGGTTTTGAATAGTGCTCATTCAGATTTACTTTGCACAATTTTTCGTTAAAATTTGATTAAATGTTAGGACGGCATATCTAATTATTGATATAAATGGGTGGATATGTCGAGAGTGTGCAAGCGTTTATTAAACTCTATGTGTATTAAATCGAGGTGATAGCTCATCCAGTGCAATGTTATTAGTCCTGCTTCTCTCTGTCATGATTCTCTCTCGTACCTTGCTCTGATCTTGACATAGCTCTGAATAGCTCATATGCACACGATCTTCTCCTACGTAATCCCGCTGCAACGCGCAAGTAAGCAGCAAGTTTCTTCCAGTGTACCTAATTTCATTGCTTCAGCGAAAAACAATGATATCTTGCTTGCTGAATGGACGAAATTGTTTTGTCACATTGAGGTGACGACGATAGTAGTTGAGAATTGCCAATTCCGCCAACGGAATCGATTTCTTTGAATTAATTAATAATAGTAGTAGTACATAGCCTCGTCATTTTTATGCAACTGCCATATATCTGTTGTCATCCGTTCGGGGATACTTTATGTTCTCGGTCGGTCATTGGAATGAGCTAATTGGCAGGTCAAAAACTTGAGACCTTTTATGGTGGTTGGAACGGTACCCACCGGTACTAGACGGTACTAGGCGGTACATATTCTTTTTTATTTTTTATAGCCGAATTATTTAAAAAATTAAAATAAATGACGAAAGGGTATTATGGTAATCTGTTTCCACGTTCACAACCCACAGGTCCGCAGTCCGCTCCCCCGGTCGAGCGACCAGCAGCACGGATGCGCCGCCCCAGCGCTCCCGCTGCGACGCCGCTCCCCGACTGCCCCGTCGCTCCCTGCTCCCCCAGCCCGCGCGCCGCCTCTACGCCGCGCGCCGCCCCGCCGTCTCCTTGCCCCGGCCTCCCGCGCCAGCCGGCCTCGGATCGTCATCACGGCAGCCGCCGAGCGGCAGCCGTCGCTCGTGCCGGCCCCATCCGGGCGCGCCGCTCCGGCCCCGCCTCAGCCGGAGCGCCGCCACATGCCTCCCTGCGACGCCCCACCCCGCGCCTCCCTGCTTCCCGCGCCGCTCTGGGGCAGCCTCAGCCGGAGCGCCGCCACGCGCCTCCCTGCGACGCCCCACCCCGCGCCTCCCTGCTTCCCGCGCTGCATCCGCGCCGCCCGTCGCGCAGTCGCTTTGCTCCTCGCGCCCCCCTGCACGCCGCGCCACACGACTGCCTTCGCGCAGTCTCTCCGGCAGGCCGGCGCAATGCCTCCTCGCCGGCGGCGGCGACACAGCATCCCCCGCTGCCTGCCCGCCGGCTGCCGCAAGGCCGCCGGTCGCTTGGGCATGCCGGAGGTGCCTGGAGGGGCAGTGGCGGCTGGCTTCCTTGGATCCGCAGGAGCGGGGCCGCCTTGCAGCTGCAGCACCGCCGTGGATGAGCCGCCGTGGCGCCTAGGCCGCCGCTGAGCACCCGCGTGGCCGTCGCGAGCCCCCGCGGCCGGCGCCGCTCGGTCGCCGTCGCCCCGTGGCGTCTAGATGCCGCCGCCGAGCCCTCACGTGGCTGTCGCGAGCCATTGGTGCGCGGAGGTGGCCGATCCGTTTCTAGGGGAGGTAGGTTGCTGGTTTTGGTGACACGGGCAGGCTCCGGCGACGGAGATACGATTCCGGCCGGCGGACGGGACGGACCGCGGCCGCAGGAACACGGAGGGTCTGAGCATCGGGTGGTGTTGGGTTGTAGATAATGTCCCCCCTGCTTTTACTTTTTTGCCCTTTCTTGAATTTACAAAATTAAAAGAATTTTTTATACCGGTCCCACTATTTTATGTACCGGGTCTACTAATTTTTGTACCAGCCCCACCTATTTTGTTCCGTCTGATACCGATACCGTGGCACCGCTTATTTTTAAACCGTTAGATTTCGCTTAATGGACGGTTCTCATTTTTTTCAACCGCCGTAAAAATTGTCCAAAAACTTTGGTCTCAGACACATTAGTTAGTGACTGGATATAATTAAAATTTAAAAGAACCAAGTATGTGTGCAATACAAAAATACTGTAACTTAACCTAAACAGTCTACTACGATTTATTGCACTGGTTTGTGAGGCACCGTGCTAACCTAATCGCTCCTAAACTTGCATTGTCATACCTTAGGAGTAATTTAGATTTGCCGATTATACAAGCCAAAGCTATATCATCTAGCATCTGCTCCCTTCGTCCAAAAATAGATGCATTTTGGCTATGCACCAAACACAAAAAGTATTTATTTTAGGACGAATGTATTGGTCGAGTTGGAAGAGGGAGGGATCTTTTGTTACATGGGGTTTCTGGAACTAAATATCATTTTTCTGTGAAATTGAACTATTTTCTGATAAATTTCTATAAAATTCATGTATTCTGAACGAGACCTAATTGTACTAAGGTGGTTGAATTTCTAAGACAAAAACTATAAGTATCGTTAAAAAAAGTAAAATACACTAATGAATTGCTATAACTAACCCAAATGTTTTACGGAATTAAACAAATTTGACTAAAAAGTGCCTCACATGTAAATCCTTAGTAGATTGGTAAACCATTTAACTAATCTAACCTAAATAATATAATAACATAATCTACAAGAATAGAGTACAACAATCTAGCTTTCGGGTCGTCTCCGTGAGATGGCTCGGGTGGCTTCCACGACCGACTCCTATTGAGACATTGTCATCGTCTCAGTTAGTGACTTCACTCCTCCATCTACCTCCTCATGTTCTTTCACTGATTTTGTTAAGTAACTCCCGCCTGATTTGGGTTGTGTTCTAGTAGATGCACCTTTTATAGGGTGTGAGGGCTCTATAGACTCACCTATCTATTAGGAAAAGGTAGAATGCATATATGATGAAGTGTCCGCGTATCAAGAATTTCGCAATAAATACATGTATATGTGGTTTCTAGGCTTTGAGCTCACAACCTAGCTCTCCGTCAGCACCATCTCTCCTTGTGCCATCTACACATCACTACTGGTAGAAATAGAGGGTGGTATAATTTCTTCGGACCCTTGTAGGCTAAAATTCTGCTTGATGATTTGAGCATCAAACCAACTTTCAAATAAAGAAGTTTTCATTATACAAAGTTGCAGGTCTCGTCTTTGAGACATACAGTTCTTGTATAATAAGTATTTATTTTTGTGCTTGTTCTTAATAAGAGCAGCCAGCAGGAATGCATAATCCGAGGAGTATCTATGTACTGGTTCTTATATAATCTGGGACATATGGCTTATCCATGCCTTTTTCAAATAAAATGGCACGGATGCTGACATAGATGATTTTTTTGCAGGTAGTGGGCTGTATATTTTTAGCATATTCTGCATAGTGAATAGAATATGCAACAGGGTTCCCGTTTATCTCAAGTTCCAGTTTTTATCTAAGGGAGGACTTTTGATCGGTCTGTCACGTTGGTTACTCAGATGCTTTTGAAGGTTGGTAAACTACGTACTGTTGAACGCTAGTTCCTTTAAAGCTAAGCCACATAGATGTGCCACTCGACGGGATCGGACATAAAGCTCCTGAGCTTGCTTCTATTTGGGTGAATGTGACCCATGACTGGCTCCCAAGCTAATCTGAATTCTCTATCAATAAGTGTTTAGCTCTTTTATTTAATCTTGTGCTTGGTAGATGTGTACTCTACCTAATTACACACTCTGTGTTCTTCTGCTGGGACGTTTACATCCGTCACTATATTACCAAGTTTTGAAATTGCTTGTCATGTAATTCAGGATAAATAAAAGACATCCGTTGAAAGCACACATCGTACATAGCGTGGTACCAGGAGTTGATGCAGTGTCAGGGTATTAATGTTGATATGGGCGGGCAATCGAGCATCGGCTTTTCCTACCATCAAATTCCAATGCTTTGTTGGATTCGGCGTTTGCGTCTCTACGTGGAATTGTGGAAACATAGGCCAACTTCTTGTTCGCCAGTGTCCTCCTGCGTTGTATTTTGCGCTCTCCTTCCGCAACACAAAAGCAGAACCGAACGCGACCTCACAAAACTACAAACAAAATTTTAGGTGTGCTATTTTCAAAAATTGTCTTTTACGAATTTTTATAGTACCCCTTCCGTTCTTTATTTGACGTTTTTAAATTTAAAAATAAACTAACAAACGATAAATATTCGAAAAGAGGTAGGGCATGGTTGTAGGCCAGCATATCACCGAAGAGTCCGCCGCTGATGATTAGGTTGGCTCAACTAGCTTAGCAACAGAAATGGCTAGGTTGTGTTTTGCCCCTGCTTTCCTTCCTAAAAGACACCGTTGTTGGAGGTGGTAGAGACCGTTTTCTTATCGATCCCGGCTGCCTGACGCCCGGCCGGCGTAAACAAATTGTAGGGCAGGTGCCAAGTCATAACCTACGTACCCTTTTGCCAATCTGTTAGCTCATCTGATGGTGGAAATCCATGCAATGTCGCCCAACCAAACGGCCCCACACGACACGACCCTGCCACGCTCTCTCTTCCCCCTCTTCTTGGTCCCCGCGCACCTCTGTATCTGCATGCATGGTTTCCTCTGCCTGCCTGCTTGCCCTGCTCTGAAGCCTGAACAGGCGGCGGCTGCAACATCTGGGAGCCATGACCACCAACTTGCTGAAGACGTACCAGCTCCAGAGCGACAAGCTGCTGCTTCCCAAGCGGCAGCTCATCATCACCTACGCCCTCTCCGCGCTCATTGCTGTCGCGCTTCTCTACCTGTTGGTCGACCCAGCACCAGCAGCTCCCGCGTCTACGAGGCCATCAGTGGCGGCGCCATGGATTCAGGAGGAGCTGCCGCCGCCATCATCTCCGGCTCCTTACCAAGGAGACGATGAAAGTTTGAGGAGTGCACCGCCGCAAGCGCAAGGTAATTGATAAAACAGTTGTTTTTACCGATTAACTTCCTTCAATTCTCGTAGTAGTGATTCTTGCAGTGTTTTGTGGTGGAAACATCGTGCACATTTAAGTTAAGCCCTGCTGGAGCTAATTAACATATTTTTGCTCGCATTATTGCATCTTGATCATGAGTAGCCAAACAAGTGCTGGCGGCGGCGGCGGCACCGTGCGACTACACCGACGGCGAGTGGGTGCCGGACCCACGGCCGCCGCTCTACAACGGCACGACCTGCGACATCATAAAAGACGGCCGGAGCTGCACGGCGAACGGGCAGACGGACACCGGCTACGTGCACTGGCGGTGGCAGCCGCGGCGGTGCGACCTCCCGGCCTTCTCCCCGGCCGCGTTCCTGCGCTGGCTCCGCAACCGGCACATGGCCTTCGTCGGCGACTCGCTGGCGCGCAACCAGGCGGAGTCGCTCATGTGCCTGCTCTCGTCCCGGTCGCCGCCGGAGCTCGTGGACCGCGACGCCGACAGCCGGTTCCGGCGGTGGGTGTTCCGCGAGTACAACGCCACCGTGTCCATCTTCTGGTCGCCGCTCCTGGTGAGGGGCGTCGAGAAGTCGGAGCGCGACGGCGTGCGGTACAACCAGCTGTTCCTGGACGCGTTCGACGAGCGCTGGATGTCGCAGCTCTTCGGCGGCGGCGGCGTCGACGCCGCCGTGCTGTCCGCGGGCCACTGGTTCAAGATCCCCAGCATCTACCACTGCGGCGGCGGCGTCGTCGGCTGCCACGGCTGCGCGCCGGAGCTCAACTACACGGAGACCAGCTTCCTCGGCGTGTTCAGGGACGCGGTGCGGCGCACGCTCGCCGAGGCCGCCCGCCGCGGCCGCGACGCCGGCGCGGGGGAGGAGAGGGAGAAGCTGGTGGCGTTCACCACGTTCTCGCCGTCGCACTTCGAAGGGGACTGGGACAAGGGCGCCCCGTGCCCTAAGAAGCGGCCCTACAAGAGCGGCGAGAAGGAGCTGGGGTACACGGAGGCGGAGATGAGGAAGATCGTCGTGGAGGAGGTGGCGGCGGCGGCGGCGGCGTCCGGATCATCCGCCGTGCGGTTCGCGGCACTGGACGTGACGACGCTGGCGGACCTGCGGCCGGACGGGCACCCGGGGCCGTACTCGCGCAAGAACCCGTTCGCGGGCGGCGGCCGGGTGCAGAACGACTGCTTGCACTGGTGCATGCCCGGGCCGGTGGACACGTTTAACCAGATACTGCTCCAGACCATCCTCCGCCGCTGATCGAGCGATCGAGAGCGCCATCAGACGTGCGGTACTACGTAATACGTATGTGCTCCTCGTGTTCAGTTTTATAACTACGATCTGCATGCAAAATCGATGTGGATGTATATGTAAAAACACGAGCAATACAAGCCTGTAAAACGTATACATTTTGTGGGGAAATTTTGTTTCCAAATTTTAATGCTATATATTAGTGTTTTCTTCTAAATTTTGGAATGGCATCTTCTTCCGTCCTTCGAGAATTTGTATAGATATTCTCCGCAATATTATGATCCGTAATCCCTTCTAATCCACCTAACACCCAAAGTCCGAGGATTGATATAAAAATTTACCCATGACCATGAGTACGTATAGAAATGGACACCCGGCAAGGACAGAGCATACATGAACTAACATCCTCTCCACGCAAGCAATGCCTTTTTGTCTTCCTATACCCTAGTACAGGTGGTCGTCAACGGACCCATTGTAAAATAAAAATTATAAATAATTTCCTCGTTGTTCCCTTTTGCTCGTTGCTTCTCCTCGTCCTTCCTGGCAGATGGGTTGATTAGTCTATATCCTCGGTGCAGAAGAGTACGCGATCCCTCTAGCAGTTGCATCAGATTATGATGGTGCCACATGGGACCATAAGTCGGTCACGACGGATGCTCTTATTGTTCATTTGTCCATCATTCAGTACTTCTGTACGGACTAGAATTTAGTACAACAAGTTTATGAATAAATATGGTTCAGAATTATATATCTCTAGATAGGTACATTTCACCGGAAAATTTCTCTAAACATGTATAAAGTCACATTATCCAAGAAGTCCACTTGGTGATATACCACATCACCATCCACTAAACTGTCTATTTATAATTTCTAAGAATCTTTCATGGTTAAATGCATTTAATACTGTTAAGGCGGCTCGGGCACAAAGGGAGGAGGACCAGTGAGGACGGTGGGGATGGCGAGTCGTTTTGCTTCTGTGGAGACGATGATGCAGCACACTGCGATTTATACAGTGGTGTGGCTCGGGAGTTGAGCTTCAGAGTAAAACCGGCGACTGCTCGGCTGAGGCTCAAACAAACCCCTCCCTCGTTTCCTTTCCTCAAACACTGTGCGCATTTAATTTCTGTACTGTACACAGAGATAGTTGGAACAGTGGATAAAGGATGTGGGATAGAAGAGCTGTTAGATTCAGCCTGAGGCTATCCCCAATGGATTGGAAAAAATGATTGTCTATACACCGTAGCGCTACTGTAGGCAGAGAGTCAGGTAGTTGGAATAGTGGAGGAACAGTGAATAGGCAAACCTCTTTTTATACATTGGTAGTTAGGATAGTGGAGAAACAGTGGATATGCAAGCCTTATTTTAGACAATGATAATTGAAATAGCAGAGAAACAGTGAATAGTGAAGCCTCTTTTTAGGCAATGGTCGGAGATGGTTGACGAAGCGTGCTGAAACTGGCGACCTTCCACGCTCCAAATTCTACGCGGCGTTTGATTCTTTGCCTTGCGAAACAGTTCTCTGTTCTCACCTTGCATTTTTCAGTGCCCCTGCATTTCTACCGATGCAGCTTTGACGTCTGGGCTGGTTTCAAACTACGACCCGTTTCAGTGTTTTGCAGCAGGATATGTACTATGTAGCCGAACATGCCGTGTGCAGTACTACTGTACTGTATTTATGGAGTAGGCTGTAGGCATCACCGAGCATTTTGATCAACGCAGTTGGAAAGACTGTATTAGATTTAATCATGAGCCGCTCAACCCGACCCGACCAATGCACTAGGCAAACTCTGGCTGTGATTTTTAGCTCGTTGAGATCTTTGAGCTCGGCTAGGGGCCGGGCTTCGGTAGTTGACTAGAAGTCTAACCCAATGCAAGAAAAATAATCTCAAACAGGCACCAGAGTTAGATCAGGTAAGGAAATGATAGGTTTAGTTTATGCTCGAGTGGGACATTGAGACTAAACTTTAAACCCGTTCTAAACTAGTGAATGAGAGTCGGGTTCTATTTTTTTAGGTTTCCGCAGGTTTGGCTAAGTTTCAAAACATTGCTAGACAATTGTAGTGGCCTAACAATCACAACCGAAGTCCACCAAATGCATTTTCCATGTCAGGTTTTGCCTGAAGGCGAGATTGGTTTGGCTGGTTCCTGGTTGGGCAACTATTATCAGGCTCCCTCGCAAGCCTGTTAAAGACATGTAGGAGCATTGGGGCATTTTTAAACCAAAAATGTATTGTTGTAAATATATTGTCATAATGATTGATTTGCGAAATCACATGTTATGGATGAGGAATGGGGAGTGAATAGATAATATTCACGAGTTACATTATTCATAGTACAAGTTTTACAATGATTGGCATTAATATGAACCCTCCATTCATTAAGATCTAATGGTTTTAAAAATAGGAAGTACTAATCAAAAAATATTAATTAGTGGGAAAGTACTAAAAGAAGATGGGACCGGTACTAAAAGGAGGTGGGACCAGTACCAAATTGAGGTGGGACCAGTACCAAAATATATTATCCTTGATATTTTTATTTAATAATATAAATTTTAGATCATAATAATTCAAAAGTACTAACAGTACTTTTCGATTTTATGGAAAGTACTGATGATACTTTCTAATCATTCTAACAAGCCTCTATTCATAGAAGCAAAAATATTGTTTGGATATTATTATTGTATCTTATCATATATTTTCCCTCAAATGATTAAAAATACACAATATAATTAGAATGCACAACTTTGAGAATACAATTTTGTTTAATTTTAACTAATACATTTTTCCGTGGAGGAAGACATGGAAGGCGATTCGTTGAAGTGTCATCTAGTCTAATTTGTTTCCATGGTCCAATTTATTTACGCTGTCCAAATATGTCTTCACTAGATAAAAAGTAAAATTCTATATTTATGTAAAACATTCTGAGTTTAGAAGGATGATGTTATATACTCATGTGAAAAGTATTTTAGCTTCACCACTAAAATACTCTAGCTTCAAATGAAAAATCTTCAATCTGCATAAAAAACATTCAAAATAAATAAAAAATAAAATAGAAATATATTCTAAAAAAGAAAAAGGAATGAAAATAATAAAATTAAGAATGGAAGCAAACGCTTGTGCAGATACTTCACTGTCCTGTGCACGAAAAAAAAGCCAGACAGAATGAAATGGTGGAAAAAAAGAATAAAGGAAGAAGGAATAAACATGTCATTGGGCCAAATTAGACCCAAATCACTCTAAAATAGGAGCTAGCAGAGTGCGTGGGAGGACTAAATATTTTCTTTGGATCCAATGGCATTTGAATTGACTTATCTGATATCTCTATTGATGGAGACGAATAAAAACCATGAACTTTTCATCAAACGCTGAAAATAATAAGAACTAGCAAGTGGCCCGTCCAAATTTTCATGGCTACAGATCACCATCATATATTTTTAATATCAACTTCCATTATATCTCTTATTATACATATAATCATATATATTTAAGAGAAGTTTTGCTCTTGTCTTTAAATTTGGATCATTTATTTATAATGGTTATTTATTTTAGTATTGTGCAAGTCTAATTAGTGAAAGTATGAGTATTCTGGGTCTTATAACTAAATTTAATGCTCATATAAACACTTAAATTTAATGCTCTCTTGTTTTTAAATTTGGATCATATATTCACTATCCTTCCTTTGTTCATACTTTAACATAAATGAAAGATAGTGAAAGAATAGCGATTTTTATTAGTTGTGGGTCTGAAATGCATGTATAATTTTTAACTTTTACATATGTTAAGAATACTACTCCACCTTGACAAACTAGTTTGATTAATGCTTAATAATATTAATTATACACTAAATTATCATGACATCATATAATATGGAGTAAAATCATCTAAATAATATTGTTTAGCCAACCTATATATTACTCCCTCCGTCCACGAAAGAATGAAATCCTAGTTTTGTTCTAAGTCAAACTATTATAACTTTGACCGAATTTATATAAAAATGTAATAACATTTAAGATATCAAATACGTTTGATATGAAAATATATCCCAACAAAAATCTAATGATAATAATTTGATAGCATAATTTTTAATATATTTTGATATAAATTTGGTCAAAGTTACGATGGTTTGACTTAGGACAAAACCAGGATTTCATTCTTTCGTGGACGGAGGGAGTACTAAACTGATTCACCAACTCATCTATCTATCTCATCCTCCATATCTCAATTCTTTCCCTGCGGTGCGTGCCGCATACACAGTTGGGGTCTAGGTGAGCTCAGCCCTACGTTCGCCTTTCCATTCGGGAAGGCCAAAATTTCGGACCGAAATTTCGCTTTCGATGCTCCATAATAATGGAATTTCGGTCTAACAAGTGGAAGATTCCGGTATCTAATTCAAAAATATAAAAGTTAAATTGTTTGGCCAAAACCAAATGAAACGAAAAGGTGAATCTGGCTCAGCCTCACCATACAACGACCAATCAGGAATCACGCCCGTACTGTTTAGACGGCGGACGCACGACAGAAGGTACTGCGTGGGACCCACGTGGATAAAAAATATAGTATTCTGCTTTTGAAGTTGTTCTTCCAGTCTCTCCTCCAGTCCTGGCTCCTGCGCTACTTTCCCCATTGACGAGTTGACGAGCACGACGACCAGAACACCGGACCGAGAAGAGGATCGCGTGGCACCAGCTTCCTCGCTTGCTCGCAGGTTAACATCTGCTCGCCGGTGAGGCGTTCCGACCGCCAATCTCATCACCGGCCCAGTACTCGGCTACTCGCCACCGCCGACGGTGGAGGTAAACCCAATCCCCAGATTTTTCAAGTTCAATGTAATTGTTATGTCTTTTTAGATGAATGCTGAACCTCTTAGATCACTGGAGAGTGGAGTGGAGAGTGGTGACGGTGGCTCCTTTTTGTTCTGCCGTTGAAGTTGGAACAGATCAAATCAAAGATTTTTTTTTCAAATCTACTCGAAACATTTTTTCTGGGTTTTGCTCTCAGATACTCTGTGCTAGCTCTTTATACTCGTAGCTCGAATTAATGTAGTTATATGAGCTCGTCACTCCTGGAATAATCGCATCGCCGTCCGTGCAGAAATAGTCCATCATCATCCCATGGGTCTGTCGTCGTCGAACCTCACCGACGCCGCGTGCACGGTCCACCTGTTCAAGATCAACGGCTACTCCGCCACCAGGGCCATGTCGAGGAAGGAGTCCCTCCCGTCCAACCAGCTCGCCGTGGGCGGCTACCCGTGGGAGGTCCACTACACCCCCAACTTCGCCGCCGCCGACGGCAGCTCCTGGGTCGCGTTCAAGCTCGTCCTCCTCGACGCGCCGCGCCGGGACGACGTGAAGGCGGCGCTCCGGTGCCGGCTGCTCTACTCTTCCTCCACCAACTACCACCAGCGCGGCGCGTGCGTCGTCAACGCGAGGGGCGAGAGCGTGGAGGCGCAGATGTGCCACGCGTTCGGCCGCGCCAAGGAGAGCTCCAAATGGGTCGCGCTCCACAAGCGGGACGTGCTCGAGGCGTCTCGCGTCATCGAGAACGATTCTTTCACCGTCGAGTGCACCATCACGGTGGTCAGGACGACGGACCAGTCTGCAGACACGGCGGCGGCCAACGTTCTGGCCGCGATCCCGCCGTCGTCGCCGGCGGGCTTGAAGTCCCTGCGCCATGACCTCGGCGAGCTCCTGCGCAAGGGGACGGGGTCGGACGTGACGCTGGTCGTCTCCGGGGAGTCCTTCGCGGCGCACCGGGCCATTCTCGCGTCGAGGTCGCCGGTGTTCATGGCGCAGTTCTTTGGCCACATGAAGGAGGCGCGCTTGCAGAGCGTCGAGATCAGGGACATGGAGGTGGCCGTGTTCAGGGCCATGCTCCGTTTCATCTACACGGACGCGGTGCCCGAGCTTGAGATGCGGGATGACGGCGTCGCCATCGCGCAGCATCTGATTGCGGCGGCGGACAGGTATGGGCTTGACATGCTTAAATCCATGTGCGAGGACAAGCTCTGCAATGACACCAACGTGGAGACGGCGGCGGCGACTCTGGCGCTGGCGGAGCAGCACGCTTGTCCGAAGCTCAAGGCTAGGAGCGTTGAGTTCATTGCTGCAAACCTTGATGCCGTCATGGCCACCGAGGGATACAAGCATCTCATGACAAGCTGCCCATTGGTTATGAATGACCTCTTGAAAGCTGTGCGTGGAAGAAGGAGCTGATCGAGCACATTGGTTATCAATAGTCCCACTATCATATAAAGTACTATGCTATACCACTATTCAGTTGTATTCTCCTGTTAATCACTTTATCTAAAAAAACTCCTTTGAATCAATATCTGAGGTACTACTAGTCAGCCTGAATTTTCACATTGGAATTTCCCTTTGCTTGGTTATACATTAACAACTCAAATTGCAGAGTTTGTTATGTATAGAAAAACTGCAAAGGGGCATGTGAGAGGTGAATGTACTGGACGCTATGCCCGCGGTTCAGCAACCGAAACAATTTGATTTTATAGAAGATGACAGATACTCTGCTACATTCTCTGCTAGTACCAAATCTTAGAACATTCAGCAATCAGCACCTCTTAGCCACTTCGGTTCTTTCTTCCGTGAACAGCAACGAGGAGATCATTCAAAACCCACGGGCAGCTCGCCACGAGATGCTTGTACGCATCGGTCGCCATGACGGCCTCCAGGTTTTCAGCGATGACCTCGACACACTTGGCCTTGAGATCGGAACAGCCGTGCTGCTCCGCTACGGCCAGGGTCGTCGCCGCGGTGTCGACGGTGACGCCACCATAGAGCCAGTCCTCGCAGGTCAGCTTGAGCCTGTCGATCCCATACCTGTCCGCGGCCGCGAGGAGATGCTGCGCCATGGCCACCACCCCATCCTCGACGCCCTCCTCTGTCCCGTCGTCGAGCTCCGGCACCGAGTCGGTGTAGATGAAGCGAAGCATGGCGCCGAACACCGCCGCCTCCACGCCCTTGACCTCCACGCGCTGCGAGCGCCTCTCCTTCATGTGGCCGAAGAACTCGGCCATGAAGACGGGGGACCTCGAGGCGAGTATGGCCTTGTGCGCCGCGAAGGACTCCCCGGCGACGACGAGCGTCACGTCCGCCCCCGTCCCCTTCTCCAAGAGCTCGCCGAGGTTGTGTGGCAAGCTGGAGGACGGCACCAGATTACCAGCCGGGCGACGACGGTTATGGGCAGCTGGTTTGCTGTGCGGTTCTTGGAGCACCGTGAGGGTACACTCCACGGTGAACGCATCGTCGTGTTTGAGTTCGGGATAGCTCGGTGCTTGCAGATCGCTTCGTACCACGAGGAGAGCAGAGCAGCAGTCTCCTGAACGCTTGAACTTGTGCGACACGGAGCAGGCTTGGTATGGCTTCAGATTCCTGCTTTGATGATCGACGAACTGGGAGCTGAATTTTACATCTACTACAGTGCTGTTGTCCATGGGCACCTCGCTGCAGAGGTAGAGCTTGAGTGCCATGTACTCCATGGCTGAGTAGTTTCTTGGGAGCACTTGGACCTCCCAGTCATAGCCGCCGACGTTGCATCTCCTCGATCTGAGGACCTCGCCGTCGGACATGGCGGATGTCAAAGAAGACCCTTGGATCTTGATCTGTTTCGACGAGTGCACTACCTCGGTGGGGGTTGCCATTTCGATGCTTCGGCGTCTCGCGATCGAGTCGTCTGGCTTCCGTGGCGATGAAACAGCACACTCGATTTATACAGGCAGGGGTGTGGGCTCGCGAGTTGAGGTTCAAAGCTGAAACGACCGCCGGTGACTGCTCGGCTGATCGATAAGAGTGCTGACGGTCAGGGTTAAACATGCGCTCCCTGACCTTCCATGTTCTTGTTCACGCGGCGTTTGTTTATTTGCTTGCTGAAATGTCATCAGTTCACACTTTGCGACAGTAGTATACTCGCATTAGTGCTTTTTATGCATTTATGGACAGGTTTTGCTAGGAGATGTACTGATCAGTGCCCCGTGTTTCTACCGGTGCAAGGGTGCAGCTTCGTCTTTGTTTGCTACCTGGCAATCTGCCCGACCCATAGTTCACCCTTCTTTTTCAATCGAATTTCGTTGCCATTTTAATACTATGATAATAAAACGATGAAAACTACTGATTTTTCCCAAAATAATATCTGAGATTTGGAGCCTTTCCGTTTTCTGAAGGACAAATGGCGTCAATACTTTTTGTGTCGTATAAGCTAACTACAAAGCTTTCAGTCGCTTAAACTCCTCTGCTCTCTTTTCGTTTGCATGGCCCATTATTCTTGTGGCCCATGACGTACTTCCATGTTTTATGTTTTTTTTCATCGTCTAGAATAGCTTTCTTTTAAAGATACAATAATTTCTCCCTAGACTTAGAATATTTATGCTAAAATTAGAATAATTTCATATGGACCTAGGATTTTTTTTCTTGTGAAGCCAAACAATTTTCTTACTAAGATAGAATATGTATTTGTGAAGCTTGAATATTTATTCATGAACCTGTTTTTTTGTTTCATTTGGTTTTTATAAATTTTACGGTGGTTGGAAAAAAAGGAGCCGTCCATCAGATGATATCTAACGATTTAAAAAATAGACGGTACCGGTACCAAACGGTACCAAATAGAAGGGTCCGAAACCAAAAATAGTGGAATCGGTACCCATATTTTTTTATTTTTTAATTTCACAAATGGTATAAAAGGCCTTTAAAAATTAGAAAATAGCGGTACTGTCCGGTACCGCCTGGTACCGGTGGGTTCCATTCCAACCACTGCAAAATATCTCTTTGGTTTTTCATTTTTTTCTCCTTCACCATGTTTGTTCTTTTATGCGCACTGCGCGCATAATAATTCTTTGTCCGCATAGAACAATTTAATTTGTATGTAAAACAATTCTCTACGTGAAGTTAGAATATTCTACTTGCGAAGTAGAACATTTCATTTGCAAAGATAATAGACAGACATTCTTTTCATGAAACTGAATTTTTTTATAGTGAAGTTAAAATATTTTTTAACCTCAACATATAATATCGTTGTTTTAAACTAAGAAATATTTTTATAAATTTTTTTAGATGAAAGAAGCTTTATTAGAGATGAAACATAATTACGGGTCTTAAAGATTTACAGTAGTCCAATGATGTATTCAACCTAAAATAATTCTTGGCTGTCCATCTCCATCGACGAACTGCATCGCCTCCTTGAAGACGCGTGTGTGCTTCCATGTCCTCAATCGATGTCGATGTTCTGCGACTGGGAGGTCATCTCCTTCAGGAAATCGAAGAGCTCGACCGTGAAAACCAGTGGCCGCGCTGAGAAAACGTACTTGCTGCACAGTGATAGCTCGATACAGCGTTACAGTGATGATTTTTCAAACAAAAGGCAGATATGCTCTTCTGCTGCAGGAAAAATTCAGATATTCAAGTCTCAGCTGAAACCACTCCAAACGACAGGAAATCCTGAGGAACATGTGATCCTTTTCAAACGGGCATCAAGCACTATAATGCCGTCATGTTAACAAGAACAATTCAGAGACATCGAGCATGTTAGCTCCTCACATGCGTTCTAAATCTTACTGTACGCGCCAGTAGCGGACCCAGGCCAAAAACCGAGTGGGGGCCTACGTGTAGCTGGGCTTCTTAAGCTACAGTAAAAAGGACCCAATTCCCTTTGATTTGCAAAATTCGAGTGTGGGCCTGGGCCCTCGCTGGTTATACGCTGGGTCTGCCCCTGGTACGCGCTGTTCCTAGAGTACACATTATATGCTGCTAAATACTGAAATTGTGCGTTGATCTCAAAATGAAAATTTTTGCTACCATTCTCTATTTCCATGTGCACGCTAACTGCTATTCTGCTAATGCTAAGCGAGAGAGCCACAATCCAGTTGAATAAGCAAGTAATTCAGAAGAATACTAGCAACAAAGAGACAATTTACCAAAGCTTGCGACATTTGGGTCACAAGACTTCATTCACATATGGCGGAAATTCAACCATGAATCCATATGATCCATAATCATAACATATAAAATAGATGAACATACGTCCTTATTAGGAGCAAACATAATATAAAAGCAAGTAGTAGTGGTAGATAGATACGACGATACGATGCATCAGATCTTCGGTGACGATTGATGAACAACCAGTCGATCGTTAAAAACCTCAACAGTTCTTCCTTCCACGCGCAGCCTTGAGAAGTTGAGGCAACACCGCGGGGCAGCTGGCCGCCAGATGCGCGTACCCGTCAGTCGCCAAGACAGCATCTAGCTTTTCAGGGGACCCAGTGATGAACTCGACGCACTTGGCCTTGAGCAGCGCGCAGTTGTGCTGCTCGGCGAGAGCCAGCGTCGTCGCCGCCGTGGCCACGTCGATGCCACCGGAGAGCTTGGCCTCACAGATTTGCTTCAGCCTGTAGACTCCATACCTGTCAGCTGCCGCCAGAAGATGCTGTGCCATCGTAGCCACCGTCTGCAGCGGCCCGTCATCGAGCTCCGGCGCCGTGTCGGTGTAGATGAAGCGAACCATGGCCTTGAAGACGTCCTGTGGAACCTGCAGCTCCACGGCTCCACCAGCCCCACTTCCACAGGCTCCTACCGCTGAGGGGGAGGAGGCGGCCCCGCGGCCCCCGCCTGCTGCTCCAGCGGGACCTGATGCACCATCCGTTTCGTTCTTGCGAGAACAAATCAAGAATGTTCTGCGTTCTTGTCGAAAGAGAATGCCAAGTAAAACTCTTTTGGAGGAAACTTATAAAAATATAAGCCTCGAAAATGCGAACGCCGAGAAACGGCTAAAAATAGCCCAGATCCTCGAGGACATTTCAAGACGGATCGCTTCTTTTCGGCCCCGAAGAACTCGGCCATGAAAACCGGAGACCTCGCAGCGAGAATGAGCTTGTGCGCGGCGAAGCGCTCGCCGGACGACGCGAGCTCGAAGGCGACGTCGGCTCCTTTCTGGGTCTCGAAGAGGTCGCCGAAGTGCTGCTGCAAGTTAGAGGGTGGGATTGGCAGGGGCACATCATCTTCCTTCTTGATAGCTGGTGGGATATATGTGTCTGACAGATCTTTGAGCACGGTGATGGTGCACTCCACTGTCAGAGAATCATTCTTGACATAACCAGATTTTTCTATATGACTGCGTTTTTTCAGCAGCCTCCAACAAGGTGTGCCCTGTTGGCTACCCGAGAAAGCATGGGACAGGCTATCCTTTTCAGATGGTTGAAGTTGAAAATAACGGCTTGGATCTATTAGCCGAAAGCTGAAATTTACTTTGACCTTGCTGGTGCGAGGGTTACTGAGAAGCACAAGCTGTAGAGCTATAGATGGTGTACCAGACCTCTTGTAGTACGCAGGATAGAGACGGACCTCCCACTCGTACCCATCGACGTTCCATCTGGATTTGATGCAATCTGTTTCTTCCATGCTCTCGGTTGTGGAATAGCCGTCGATCTGGAGCCGTTGCACCGAGCGTGTAACCTCGGTGATCTTGGTACCTGCAGGATCCATGGTGAAGGCCTAAGCGCAACACGGAGGAATGCTGATCTAGGGTCTGGGCAACGCTTGGGGGATTTCCTGTGCAGTAAAAGATGCACGACGTGGGATAGATAGTTATTATCTTATGCAATGCGCGCTGTTAGTGTTAACATCAGATCAGATCTCTTAAAACCTGAGGGGGATTGCCCTCACGCTAGCGCTCCGCGCCCCAGCGTCGCCCTGCGCGCGCAGGGCGACGCGTGGCTGTGGCTACTTTGCAAAAAGATCCTTCGATTTTTAGGAAACCAACCGGCGGTCCATTCCCTCCTTTCTGAACAGTTATCGCGCCTAAATATTTTGTGTACAGGACCCTGATGACTAACTTGTTTCAATACGAAGAACAGAAAATTCGATATCAGCGTCGTTTTTCTACAAAACCCCTGCGCGCCGTTTTTGCGTGTGACCCCTTGTCTGCGTGCCTATCCCAACCGGCCAACCCTAGCTGTGCCCTCTCTCGTTCGTCCCCGTGCCGCCGCCACCCCTCACGACTCGACGTGCACGCCTCCATGGCTCCAAGCTTGTCCCCGTCGGCCGTCGGGTTGGACTGCTATGCCGCCTGTGTGGCCTCCACCTACGGTGAGCGTTGTGATGCCCTATTTTCCTTGCGGTCTCATTCTCTTCCTATCTCATACTCTCTCTCTTCCTCGAGTCCTTGGATCGGCGGCGGCGATGCAGGGATGGCTGCAGCGGAGCGGGTGGCGACGCGCCGAGTGTCTGTGTAGCGCCGTAGCAAGGAGGTGGCTCGCGCCCTCCCCATATGCGGGCCGGTAGGCACCAAAAGGCCACCACCACCAGGGATTTCTCTCAGATCATGCGATGGCGAAGCTCCATGCCGGCAAGCGGAGCCAGATCTACGATGAGAAGGCCGGCGCAGTGCTCCGCTCTCCTTCCGTTGATCTATTTCCCGTGGGGTGCCTTAGATGCCATTTCGGGTGGCCCAACCGCCCCTGGTGGGCATCGCAAGGTGCATGGCATCCTTGACTGATTGGTGATTGCTACTACTTAGTGATATGGCCTGTCCCTGTTCAAGATGGGCATATTTGTTCAGGTCAGATCTTCCTCTGTACCATAGCTAATTTCTTCCCCTTATGTTTAAGGGCCTGTTTGGAATGGAGGATTCTTCCTCCATTCCTACGTTTTTCCTGTGAAATTGAACTGATTCCTGTGAAATTCCTGTACGATTCCTATGAAATTCCTGTGTTCCAAACAGGCCCTAAGATGTACAAATTTGCACTTGGGTAACCAATTAGTTAAATACGGTACATCAAGCATGCAGACATACTTCATCAGTGGTTTATGCTTTTCTACAATGCCTTCAGTGTTACCATGTCTTTGTTAGAGTAGTTGAGGAGATGCTCAAATGGACGGGTCTCTGAAATTGCGTGGAGCTACGTGACGCGCTGGCATGGCTGCTTTCCATAAGAAAGCAAAAATTGGTAAGCTTGGCACGCAGTCTGGTCTACTACTTCTTTCCTTTTCTTTTGCCACTATTTTGATCTAACTACAGAGAGGCATATGCTTGCTTAGTGCTAGATAATCACTACTAAGTACTACGTTGTATATATCTATTGAGTGTATACACTAGATATATTTGAGTCAAAGTTGTCTATCAAAACTTTAATCTAAACCTAAATCCTGGATTTTTCAGTGGAACCGGATGTTTTCGGTAGTATCACAATGGTTATACTACTATGAAGTTAGGCAACTCATTGGGTAATAGACAATGTGTTTTTAGATGAATTCCAATAACATGTTTTTTAGATGAAGCCCAGCAATGTAAAAGATTGTTAAGCACTTTACGGATGTATGGGAATATGATAATAATCAGTGTATGTTGATTGACCGCACTGACCCCTAGAATACTAGAATAGGACACAATGCACTTTAAAGTACTAAGCAACCATTCTAATTAGTCTAGCTCTATTTTAAACAGTGAAAAATCAAGCAGATGTATTCAGAATGGTTAGAATTAGCATGAGGGCTCCGTGAATATCTTGATAGAACTGAAAACTCCATATCTAGCTAGATGAACCAAAGGGTCAGATCTGTAATAAAACCGGTAATGGAAGAATATGGGGTTTTGTTTGCAAAATCTGTAGTAACTGTGTGCAAACCATGTGCTGTTCTCCACTATGTACCAAAAAAGACGATTTTCGTTTCTCCTGGAAACGTGTGAACACTGTTTACATTGTGCTTGGTACCAGTATCTTTTCTGTTTAGTTTTTTTTTTTTATAATATGCCACTCCAAACATTTGATTTCCATAACACCTAAATATAAATGTGTATTTTTTTTCTATAATATGCCATCCGAAACATTTCCAAAAAAAAATTTTTCTATGCTATTGCTGCTGAAGCTATTTCCGCTGCTAACTGAAATTATTCTTTATTTGTGAAAAGGTGCAACTACACTTTGATCATGTATGCTGATGGATCTATCTGCTTCCACTCTAATTCTTGCTAATGTTTTATTCTCGCCATCAATTTTTTCTGTTGTGATCTGATTATAGCGTCACATCATATTCGTTGGCTTTTCTATATCATCTAATAGCAGCTATGTTAGTTACAAATGCCTATTTATAACATTTCTGGACAGAAACCTGTCCCCTTTATACTACAGTAATTGCAGGGAAGTATGACATTAGAGTTTCATTTATTTACTTTCTTGATTTGTTGATTTTGTTACGTGAGATGGGAGTCTTTTCATGATTGATTTTATTCTATCTCACATGTCTTGATGTTCAAAACATGCACGTTCTACCAGGTGTTGGTATGAAGCATAGATTTAGAAATTCGGTTCTCACAGTTCTTGTGTTACATAGTGTTTATTCGGAAGCACTTCAAAGTAAGAATGCTCGCTTTCTACCTTGAGGTATATTGTATTAGTTAAAACTTGCATTTATACTATGATAGAAATTGGTTATTTAGAGGTACTGTTAAGTCCACGTAAACAAGGATGTATTCTGTAGCAATGTTCACTTTGCTTTATCTTCCTTTTTAGCTTTACTGCATTCTCATTTGTGTGTTTAATCTATAGTTTAGTTTGTCCATTTCGATGCTTCTCCTACCACACTGCATTTATTTTTTGGGCATGCTGACCTCTTCTCCATTCAGAATTTTAAATATAAACCGGTGATCCTAATGCAATTCTAGGAGGATTCTTGCCTTGCTAGCGCATGCAGTACACCTAAAGCAGAAACACAAAGTCCCATCCATCCAGGGGCTCTTGCTCTCATTCCGGCGTTTGAGAGCAGATCTGAATACCATAGTTTTCAACACATGAATATGACTGCTGATTAAACTTGCATACAAACGGCAATAGTTACCAACCAGAAGTTAAAAATAGTTATGAAGAAGATTTGAGCTGATTCCATCTGGCTCCAATTTTGTTCAATATGTTTATTAGTTGAATCTGTGTTCTGGGCTTTGAATAATCTACTGATAACATTTGATAGCTTTACTCACTTTTACTCTAATACCTGGTAAATAAAAAGTCGATTCATTTAAAAGAATTTGGGTTACAGATTCATTTAAAAGAATTGAGTTACAGACAGTTTTTATATATAACAGTGTGGTTGCATATATGTTCTATCATTCTGATTCATTTAACAGTGTGGTTACATATATGTTAAAAAAAATCATTGAACTGACAGTTCTTCATAATGTAGGTAAGAAAAATTGGGATGGAAAAACCACCAAGATATTTTTTAGTAGTATGGAGTCATCAGAGCTTCAGTGCACACAAAAAGTATAAGAATAATAGTAGCACCATGGCTACGATGGGCTGCAATATATATCTGCATGGGGCCATTGGACTTCTAAAGCTATTGGACAGATCGGCTCGGTATTCTTTTTTTAAGGTCTGTCTGGTAATCTGGAGCCATCAGTGACCCAATTATATATTGTTGAATGATCAGGACATTGTGGAATAATTTTATTTCTTAAACAAAAACTATGAAAGTAACATGCATTATTGACAGGAAAACTATTTGTTTATAACCATTTTAATGTAAAAATATTAAAGTCGTTACATTACTTCATTTCAATCAATGGTTTGAATGATTCTGCATTTGCATGACCAGATATGGATGCACAATATTCGGTGACAGTCACGCTTCTATTATTTTTGATAAATATACCCCGTAGAGCGCCCGATAGGGCGCTGTATTTTCTAGTTATTTATATAGAGCTAGAGGGCTGAGGGCTCCTCTGTCGTCTCTGGGCATCGACGCTGCAACTTGGGAAACCAAAAGGCGATTCAATACAGCATCCGATCCGTCCCGTCACCACTCGCATGTCTAATTAATTGATTATTAATTAACCACCTGTCACACTGGCTGGTTGTTTTCCTTTTGGAATTCGGAAGACGAAGATCAGTACGCGGCGGCGGCCCAGTGAATGCAGGAACGCGTACGTGCATGGTAATCAAGAATATTTCATGCTAACGACATGCACCGAGGCGCCGGCCGGGCCAGTATGGCTATGGCATGCATGCAGACCAGCTGGGGCAAGGAAGCGGCGGACGGGAGCGTGTAGGGATGTCAGCTGGACTACTCATAGGTTCGACGACATAAATATTCGTGGAAAAATAGTTTGCCGCTAAATCCGCAAACAAGTCCGCTGACATCGCTAGGACTAGGAGCGCATATGTCGTATGCGGTCGACGGCGTGTAGGAATACATACATACAGGGGCTCGTCCTCCGGTGGACTGGTGTAGTGGTCAGTGGAGACGGGAGAGGCATTCCGCCTTCGGCCTACGAAGACGAAGCGATGCTGCAACTTAACCACAGGTGATTAATACTAAGCACAACACCCCGAAACATGTGCGCTCCGGCGTTTTCCCTGCCAGGCTGCCACGAAAGGAAACGCCGCCCCCGTCCCGTCCTTTGGAATTCGGAAGATGATCGATCAGTATGTGCGCGTTCGGGGGCGCCATGGTCCTGGTGGGCCGCAATGGTAAGAGAGTTAGCGCTAGGCACCGAGGCGCCGGGCTTGAGTATGGCAATGCTGGTCGGACCCCACGGGCTTTTTAAAATGCTTTTGATTTTTTTTATTGTGGATTCCACGTGAACTTAACACTATTTAAGCAAAAAAAAATAGTGTATAGGTGTTTAGATGGGCCGTAGGAAGAAACATGATTACGAGGGTGGTATAGGTGTTTTCAAATAGGCCTAGCTAATGAGGCAGATAATAGATGTGCAATCTATTAGCAATCATTAGTTAGTTGGATGCAACTAATTTTTAGTGGCTAATTTTTAACTAAATTAGTTTATTCAAACATGGCCTACATGAGCTCTCCACGACCCTCTATCGACAATGGTTTGAACTGGAGCAATATCAAGCAAGGTCGGTATTCCTACGAGAGTGAGAGAGAGAGGAAGAAATAACTTCATTTTTCTAGGTGCCACCATAGTTCCTCTTCTGGCTCTAAGCAGAAAGACTCATCTGAAACGTCAGGTGGTTTTGTAAGCATGCATCACATCCACCTAATCAAATACTATGACTAGCGGCCGAGTAGGGTTTGGGGAAGCTCTTCCTATCTGAACTGAATACCTCGTTCAACCAATCCTATGAGCTCTTTCCCTTTTCATTTGGGGCCAACTCCCTCTAGTTTCAAAACAATTGATATTTTGGTTTGCATGCAGACAACATATTTTAGTTTTAACCACCATATCTCTTCAAATATTTTATTTCACATTTTAAAATTGATATGATTAGAGTCATCTTTAAAAGTATGCACTTATCTATATCGAATATATGTACTATAATTATTTGATGGTCAAAATGGTGTCGTTTTCTGAAACATCCATTATTTTGACACCAGAGGGAATATTAATGTGAAATCCCAGCAAACGTCAACTTCTGTGAACATGGGCTTCTCGATGCATTTGGTGATGATGGTGTTTTTTTATTTCTTATTCATGGCGATCCCTCACAAATTTTGAAACCAAAAAAGTTATAGCCACTAAATTATAAGTCCAAATACCATTATACTCTTTGCAACAAAAATATTTAAAACAAGACCACACTTGAATATATTTTTAAAAATAAAAATTAAAGTAAGCTATTTTTACACTAGAGCGATATTCGATGTGTGTTGGAGACATAATCTAGCTTCACCAGCACCTAGATCCAGATGAAATTATTCTATGCTTCACAAGAAACATGCCAATTTTAAAATATATTAATGTAGTTTCTCAAGCAAAATATTCTAGTTTTAGAAGATGAATACTATATCTTATAGAAAAACATTCCATATTTAGAATACAATGTTCCATATTAAAAAAATTATTCACCTTCATAAATGAAATTTTTTTCCTTCATAGAAAAATATCCATACTTTAAGTATGAAAAATTATAGTTTTGTAAGTTTAATATTTTTAGCTCATAAAAAACATACACACTTAGCATGCATAGAAAAAATACGTGTAGAGCAAATGAAAAATCATCTTACATGAACTCTAGAATATAATATTTGTACGTGAATCAATTATATGAATTCAATAGACAAAAAAATATATACAGCAAAACAAAAATTTATGACATATAATTTTATACACGTAGAATGGTACAACTCAAAAATCGTATCTACTATAGTGAGGAAGAAAATGGATAATAAATAAAAGAAAATAAATGAAATGAATGGATAAAAAACATTGCATGGAGAAGAAAAACAAATTAAATAAACAAAAAACAAAAATAGAAAGGTTGCAAAGGGAACGGCTGTAGTTCCTCAAATACTCCCTCCGTATTTAAATATAAGTCGCGGTTGACTTTTTTTAAACTTCATTCGCTCATTTTATTCAAAAAATTTAGTTTAGAATTTATTTTGTTGTGATTTGTTTTATCATTGTATAAAGTTTGAGCATTACTAGTTTTCTTATATGTTCAATCAAATTTTTTGAATAAGACGAAAGGTCAAAGTTTAAAAAAAAAGTCAACTGCGACTTATATTTAAATACAGAGGGAGTACTATCCATGGTTTCCACTCTGTGTACTTCGTGTTTGCTTCTAATTCCAAGGATTAATATTTAATACTGTATCCTTTTATTCCGCATGCTATCTCGGACAGTCGGACTACTTGACAATCCAAAGCCTGGGCGCTAGGAAGAGTCAAAGCTAAAGAGGAGAAATGGGCTCACGTGCGTGTGATTACTGATTAGCCAGTAAGAGAGGCCCCATCTTTAGTTACAAGACTGATCCATTGGCACTATCTATAAGAGGTTGACTATGTTCCTCTATTTTTCATAAACTGTGAGACTTGTGAATCTATCCCGTTGCAACTGGTGCAGTTTCTTCTTGGGCTATCGAACTATCAGTCTTCCGTCCCATTGGGCGTAGGGCAAAATTGGCGGGGATAATCACTTCAACCATTCCCTACATTATTCTCGTGTCACGTATAAAATATGATCAAGCATCAAGGCACATATTTAACATGCATTATGATGGTAATGTAATCACTTGAACCATTCCCTCTGTTAGTATTAACGTGGGGCCTTTAAAAAGTCTCCAATTAGTAAATGTATGTTTCAAAATATTTCTTATTTGCACAGTGTAATAACCGTTAACCAGAGTAAATTCGAGCTTGAATGGTTTTTTTTGGGTTACCTTTAGTTAGCAAAATCAATTGGTTAATACTACGTGTTGAGTTTGTATCTTCGAAAATGAGACATGTAGATATTTACTACCACGAAATTAAATATGGTTTGGCAAAAGTATGTCATATAATGTTTCATAAATATTTTCTAACGCAGAGTGCTTGTTAGAAGTTCAGGATATCCCTTGTTTGTGACGGGATGCGGAGAGTAACGCATAGCTGTGGAGACGAAATTTCCGGTGCATACACATATGTCGGCACATAAATAAGAAAAAAAAATGCACCGATCGAATATGGGCTATTAGGATTAAAGCAACTCAAAAATCTCAAATTAAAGGCGAAACCAAAATGCTAGCACAGTTCATCATAGCATGCGCCTTACATCATAGGGAAATCATGATATCAAGAAATAAATAATACTAGTAGCAAGATAACAACGTCGCATGAACCGTCAAAGCACCATCCATCCACCTCAGCTCGATCAGATGCTCCTTCCACGCGTAGCCCTCAAAAGTTGAGCCAACACCAGATGCCTGTAGCCATCCGTCGCCAAGACAGCATCAAGAGTTTCAGGAGACCTGGCAATGAACTCGACGGACTTGGCCTTGAGCAGCGCGCAGCCATGCTACTCAGCGAGCACCAGCGTCGTCGCCGCCGTCTCGACGCCGATGCCACCACAGAGCCTGCTCTCGCAGATCAGCTTCAGCCTGTCGAGCCCGTAGCTGTCAGCAGCCGCCAGGAGATGCTGCGCGACGACGCGAGTGCGAAGGGAGGTCACCGAGGTGCTGGCGCAAGTTAGACCATCTTTAAACCAATATCCAAAAAACTTGCCTATCCGCTATTTTAAAATTACGTTAGTACTATTTTGCGCGCGCGCGTTGCTTGCTGTAGCGACGCGCTGGACGCGTGGCAGGGCTCGCTCGTCTCTCACGTGCAGGCGCAGGCGTGGTCGGGCTGCCGGTTGCCGCAGCCTGCCCGCAGCCAGAACACGAAGGTGGCCACGTGCATCTGTCTCTACCTGCTCGTTCGTTGTCTCAACCAGCTCGCTCGTTCTGACTGCTTCTCTTCCCGTGACCATCTCCACAAATCCATATTTTATATTCTGTAGATTATTTGCCACACGCACCAATTGCTCTGTGGATAATTATTCAATTTATATTATTTTATGGCTGTCTAGCTTTATTTATAAAACAATGTATATAAAAAAAAATTATTGTATATATACTTTCTCTGGTCATTAATATGTGATGTTTTTAGTTCAAATTACACAAAAAACATCATATATTAATGACCGGAGTTAATAGAAAGTTTCTTCATGAAATACCCAAAGTTTTTTTATGTATACACATAAAGTTTTTAACGTAGTTTTTATATGCACTTGGTTTCAAAGTTTTCAAATTCAATAAAGTTTCAAATATAAAGTTTTCAATATTCAAAAATAAAGTATTTGAATTCTAGGTACAAAGTTTTTATATTTAACTTCAAATATACAGATGAAGGGAGTTTTTAAAAAGTTTTTAATCTTTGGAGACAAAGTTTTCAATATATAACTTTAAAGTTTTTGTTATGTAATACGAAAGTTTGTTATTTGAACTATAAATTTTTATCATGTAATTTTTAAAGCTAGATAATTTACAATTTTTTGAATATATGATTAGAAAGTTTGTTAATTTTTTTGAAAGTTTTCAAATTCAATAAAGTTTCAAATATAATGTTTTCAATATTCGAATATAAAGTATTTGAATTCTAGCTAGAAAGTTTTTATATTTAACTTCAAATATAGAGATGAAGGGAATTTTTAATATACAATCTAAAAGTTTTTAATATATAAGCTTAAAGTTTTTGTTATATAATCTAAAAGTTTTTTATTTGAACTATAAATTTTTATCATGTAGTTTTTAAAGCTAGATATTATACACATTTTTTAATATATGATTAGAAAGTTTGCTAAAATTTTTGTCACAAAGATTTACATATGTATTTTGAAAGATAATTTTTAATATATAATTATTTTTTATTTCAATGCACAAAGATTGCATGTATTTGACATAAAAACTCTATATGTGTGTATAGATTTGAATATATAATATAAAAGTTTTAAAATTTTTAGATATAAAGATTTCTAATATGCAGAAAAAAGACCGTAGATTAGATATATCACTGAATCAATGAAAATGCATGCAATAGCGAAAAATATGAGCCAAAAACACGTAGCAGATTGATATGGGCATTGGAAAATGAAATCATGAGTAAATTAGAAACACGTAGCACGGTAGCAGTGCAGAAGGGGGAAAATGGTGACACGAGTAGCACTGCCGCACGGCCCGCGGGCCCGCGCATTGAGCAGCAGCCGCTCTCCGTGTGATTAGCGGGTTGGTCAACGGAGCCCGACACGGGAACGGAAAGGAATACGCACGTGGGTATCGCTCCCAGCTTTTCGCGCGCCGCGTGCGCATGCCGGCGCTCGCGCGCGGAATAGACGAGTCACTTGTCCATTGAATTGGAGATGGTCTTAGAGGACGGCATTGGCAGGTGCGCATTTGCTGGGATGACTACACCCGGTAGATCTTTGAGCACGGTGATGGTACACTCCACTGTCAGAGAATCGTTCTTGACGACATAATCCCGTGCTTCTATATATATGATTGCGTTTTTTCCGACAGGTTCGTACAACTTGTGGACTGTGGGCTACCCGAGAATACATGAGACAGGCTCCTCTTTTCAGATGGTTGAAGCAAGATTTTGGCTAGGATCTGCTAGCCGAAAGCTGAAATTTACCCTGACCTTGCTGGTGCAAGGGTTGTTACTGAGAAGCAAAAGCCGTAGCTGTGCGGGAAGCAGGCTTAGCCCAATAAAGGCCCGGTCCAAGATACAGTCAGCCCATAAATGAGGGGGACTTATGGGAAATGTGTAAATAACCAATTCCTATAAATGTGACCCTAAGAGCTAGGGTTTGGTTGAGGCGGTAATGGATCGATAAATGGTAAATTACACTTCTAGCCTTCGTCTTTGATTTAACCTTCGTCATTTATTTTTCCCTAGCGAACTGCTGGGCTTCGCCCAGGGCGAACCCAACAGGTTGGTTCACCAATATGTCCCTCCCCAGCCCCTTTTGGTGGGTGCTCATAGGCGGCCATTGTACGTGGAGGAAGTTGATGTTACTGTAGTTGAGCTCGCAGCCGTCGATGCGTAGCTTAAGCCTTGAACGGATGATGAGATTGGCGAAGCCATCGGTTACTCGGCGAAGCCAATTTGCTGTAGTTGTACGGCAGTGACGAAGAAAACAGCGAAGCCCTTTTGCCGCAATTTCACGGCGATCGGCGGGGATGAAGAAATCGGCGAAGCCCTTGTGACGTTGCCGATGTAGTTGTTGAATTTTTTGGCGAAGCCCCTAAGCCGTGGTTGCGTGGCGGAGGCAACAAAGTTGATGACTTTATTTGCTGGCGAGTTGATGTAGCCGTGTAAGAAGATAATGCGAAGGTGACAAATATGCAAGACGTCGACCTTCGCAATGTCGAATGCTTTATAAAATATCCGCGAGCTGCAAATGCGAAATGACTTTGATAGAAATAGCATTTTGCCAAAGTATATAATGCACGCTTGATCCAATCTGAGAGTGATTTTTTCGCTCGTGGCCTTAGCCGATTTCTTTGAGAGCTTTCACTCGCTGCGGCCTTAGCCGACTTATTTGAGAGCTCGTTGCAGTCTTAACCGACTTTTTAAACAAAAGTAAAGCATAGAATGCATAGTACGATCATTCAACAAAATGCAGAATTTAGATGCATATAATAAGCACCAGCATGTGAAAAAAAAGAAGGATTAGATGTATATCGAAAGCGAGAAGGGTTAGGTACATTGGATAACCCTGCAGAAAGTGCTGGATAGACATAAACGAAATATGCACAAATAATTATACGCTTTGGTGAAGGTTGCTATAACACCCCGAAAATTAGCACCGGAAATTTTTCTCTTAATCTCTCCCTAATTCAAATCAAATTTCGAAAACCTGGTTTGATTGTTTGTTTGAGTGTGTTAATATGAGCTCAACAAAAATCTCTACGTAATTCCAAAAATATTTCTCTGAATATCCAACAAACACCCCCACAAAACCCTCTCCAAATTTCCTACCCAAATTCCAAATCCAAAAATCCCAAACCAAAACCAGAAATGAAAAAGGAGAAAAACTCCCTCTTCATCTTGGGCCACCAGCCACCCAAGTGGCCCATCTACCCTTCCCCCTTTCCCTCTTCGGCTCAGCCCAGTCCCGACCCATCTCCATGCCACGGCCTGCCAGCCACCCGCCCTGCCTCCCCTCTATGCCAAGCGGGACCCACCTGTCAGCATTCTCTCACCCTCCTCCCTCCTCCTCCAACGCGCACCGCGCACGACGCGCGCGACGCGCACACCACCCGGCCCCGGACGCGCCACGCCCTGGCCTCGGCCGCGCCCGGACCCCGCCGCTGTTGCGTCCCGGCCTCGGCCGCGCTAGGCCCCGTCGCGCCACCACCAGCCTCGCCCGGACCTTGCCGCCCCACCGCGCCTGGCCCCAGACGCGCCCGGCCCCTACCAGGCCCTGCTGACTGCCACCATGTCCCCATCGCGCCGCTGCCCCCCTCCCCCGGTCCCCGCCGCACCGCGCCTGGCCCCGCCTAGCCCAGACCCTGCCGCGCCACCGCGCCACGCCATGCCCGCCTCCTTGCTCCGGCTATAAAAAGCCCAACCCCCGCCACCGCTCACCGCCCACACCCCTCCGCCGCGACCCACCCCTGGCTCACCCGAGCGCCGCCCGCCGCGGGACCCGTTCCCCACTTCACCCGCTCCGGTGCGCCACCACCACGGTGAGCCGCCCCGCCACCAAATCTAAAGCGCCCCAGTTTCCATAATGGGACTAAAATGTGCTTTATTACAATCCTAGGGTTTGGTAATCACATTATTACATCAGAGTGATATAGATCCGCCCTAACGGGTCGGACAACAAAGGGGCGCAGCCCTTGAAGACTAAGCAGCGGAATATAAAACGTAGGCCCAAGTTTTCCCACGTCAAGGTTGGGAAGTAGGTCGTAGCCCTTATTCACTGCCGTATATGGTGCTCTCATCGCCTCCACTGGAAAAACATCAACAAAGCAAGGGTGAGTACAATCATACTCCGCAAGCCCACCTTCCTCCGTAAGGAGTGGGGGTATAGCTACATCTATATGCAAGATATATCTGGAGCTTAGGGAAGTTTTGCATAAAAACACTTTGTATGCAGGGTTCGAGATAGTCTAACAAGTTTTAGTCATTCAGAAACAGGGTTTCTCTCAAAAAAGGGTGCCACTGGACTTGCCGGTCCGCATGGCCAATGACCTTCCAGCCATCACACTTTCCACACCGCTACCGGGTTCTATCCCGTAGCTTAAATTCCACCCAAAAGACCATTCCAGACCAAAACCAAACCTTTCCCACAGTTTTAGTTTATGAAAAGTGCTAATTGAAGAACCAAGCCGTAACTCATCTATACCAGTGGACTCGGACTATTCGAATAGGTTTTACTCTGATCAGAGGTTGTACTAATTCCCACAAGTTGGACTCAGCGACACTTACGGCCAAATAAGCATCCGAATTCCAAACCAAACCGTTGCCTTTGTTTCATCGTCTAGCGGTACTTTAGAGGTTCGGGCCACCGAGCCGCACCTTGGTGTCCCCCGGCACCCCCTCGGCACACCACCCCTTCCCTAGCCCCTTGTGCGCCAGCACAGAAGCTACTAGACTATCCACTCCGGCTCGGGCCTAGTCAATGCCTCATACAAAGCAAGTGGTTGTACTAAAAGAGTTAGGCCAGATGAAAATCAACGCGGTCCTTACAGAGCGCAGGTAGAACCGTTTCAACTTTCCACTTGCTCGACACTGCGAGCATCCACCTACCCGGTCGTCTCCACGACTCCCGGAACCTGGGTAACCGCGGATTGCTAAGTTACCGTTCATACCCTGCCCTTGCATGGCGTATCCAGACCCGTGGGTCGTTTGCCGGGGTTCTTCCCCATTTTATTTTAAAACATACTCACACCTATCCTCATCCCAAACCCATCAAGTTCCACAACCATAATCCCAACTTAGCATTATGATAGGTATATTTATGTGAGCGATCCCACTTATGCGCACTACATCTAAGATAGGCTTAGGTGGCTGTATAATCAATGGGGTTTTCCTTAGCAAGCAAAACATGCAAGTTTTATAGTGATTATCAGGCCAAGGGTTGTGTTTGCAAAACGTAGGAATTTTATGCATCAAGTGGGGATTCCAGTGGACTTGCCGTGGTTCTCCTTGCTGCTGTATAACACGTCGGCGTAATACCCAATATTGGGCATTCTCGTGCTCCTGTTGTTGGTGCTGATGACGCACTAGCCACTGGTGGCGGAGGTACGCCATCTGCCGAATGCGTTGGTATTCCAACTGCTGGGCACGATGGTACCTCAACCACTATGCATGCCGAGCACGTTGCTGTGCGCGGTGGCACGCCATCCATAGCGCGTGCTCAGCTAGCATCTGCTGTAATTGCTGGGCGCAGGCCTCGAGTCTCATGAAAATCCTTGCGAGAGACGTACCAGCTATGATACCCGGTATAACCTACGCGCACAAACAAAGATGCACACATATTGAGGGTAAACATGAGCTCAACATAAATCTTAGGTAAATGGAAGTTTGGTGTTTATTTGGATGGTCGGATCTTACCAGAGGGGTTGGCTCTGGAAAGTGGTGGAGGGGAGCTCGTGGTGGTGTGGGTTGTTGGCTTTGCTGACGGGCATGATGGCGGTTATGGATATATTGCCTCGGTATTGGGTCGGGGCAGTTAGGGCGATGGCAAAAATGGCGGGAGGGTGGTCGCATGGCGATGTTGGAGGGGAAAGATCTTTGGTAGTGTGTATGGATGCGTAGAGCTTGATTTTAGATGAATTTAGGCGCGAAAACCACCTAATTCAGAGTTCAGACGGAGGAGATACGGAGTATACAGTGTCAAGGGGTAAATTTAGACTTTTCTGGAAAGTTCAGGGGGTAGATTTGGCCTTTTCTCGGTTTTTGGCCCGCGGAGAAACGTACCTGGGCCAGGGGCGGGATTCGGCCCATTGAGGCCCTGCGCGGCCCGCGAGCGCGGCGCGCGCGCCTGGCGCGGCCCGGCCGGCTGGGCCGGCCCACGAGGGCGGGGTGGCGCGGCTAACGCCGTCCGCGTGGGGGCCCACGCGTCAGCGAGGGAGAAGGGACGACGGCATCTGCGGGGTGGACGGCGGTCGGGTCGGCTCGGTCCGACCGGCTCACCGCAGGCTATCGGCGGGCGGCGGCGGTTTGTCGGCGGTTCTCGCCGTCGGAGGCGGTTCCGGAGACGAGGTCACCGGTGTGAGCATCCTCGCGTCATGGCGAACCCCGTGGGGGTATCGTGGACGTAGATTGAGGGTTCGGGGCGGGGTGTCCGCGGCGCGGCGGTGCGGTCGCGCGTCGGTGACGCGGTGTGCGCGGCGGTGGCTCGGGGGGGTGAGGGAAAGGGGGACGAGGTGTCGGGTCAGTAGGGGAAGGCGGGGCGGAGCTTGTGCTCGCCGGAATTGAGAGGGGATGTAGTGAGGAGGCGAAATCCGGTGGCAGAGGGAGGGAGTTCGTCGGAGCGGGGAGCGGTGGCGACGGCCCTTTTATAGCCGAAGGAGGGGATGGCGGGGGCTCGGTGGCGACGTGCACGCCACGGGGTGTGGGGTCGGCGCGGCGCGGCGAGCGGGGCCGGGATGCGGTGCGGCGGGGTCTGGGGGCGGCGTCGCGACGCGACGTCGTGACATGCGGAGCGCGTCCGGGGTAGGGACCGGGTGAGGGGAGACGGGGCCCGGGGCCGACGCGGCGGGATCTGGGCGCGACTCCGCAGGGCCGGTCGTGGCACGGTGGGCCTGGGGTCGGGCGCGACCGGGGACCGGTGCGGAGGAACGCGACGGCGTGTGGCGCCGTTCGGACGAGAGAAGGAGGAGGTGGGGAGAGGATGACGGGGGGGCCCAGGTGGCAGTGGGAGCGGCGGGAGGTAGGCCGGCTTGGCTGGGCCGTGGGGGGGGGGTTCGGCCCAAGGGAGGAAAGGGGAGTGGGCTGAAAGGAGGAGGGAAAAGGAGACGGGCCGGTTTCGGCCTGGGCACAGGGATTGGGGATTTTCCCATTTTCTTTTTGGATTTTTGGATTGGAATTTGAAAGGGAGTTTGGGGTACAGTTTTGAGGGAATTTTGGTAGGGTGTTTTGGGAATATTTGGAGATGAACTATTTTGGAAACAGTGGAGATTTTTGTTGAGCTCATCCTATGCACACAATCAAATCAAACAAACAAACAACAATCGGGGTTTTCGAAAATTGATTTTGAATTAGGGAGAGATTAGGAGAAATTTTTCGTGGCTAAATTTCGGGGTGTCACAAAATCCCACCCCCACCGGCCGCCAGAGCACAATTACCCACTCCTAGAGCTCCGCCCCACCACCCTTCACCTCACCGGCGCCTCATCAACACCCTCCTCCACCCACCCGAGCCACCGTTGCGCGCACGCCCCGTGCCGCCGATGCGCGCTCGAGTCACCGCGCCGTGGAGACCCGTTTTTCGGTCACCCACTCACCCCCACACCACCACTACCCAAACCGCCGCACCGCCCTACACCTCCCCGTCCAACCCTGGTCGCCCGAACCGGCCGGACGGCGGCGAACCGCCGCCGGCGGTTCAGTCCGCCGCGTCCCGGTTCTCCCCGAACCGGCTGACGCCCCTGCCCAGAAGCCGTCGCCTTCATGTGTCTTTGACACGTGGACCCCGGCGAACGACGTCAAGCCGCACCGTCCCCTCCCTCGCGGGCCGGCCCAGATAGGCCACGTCGCTCGCGCCGCGCGTGGGCCGAAAGGCTGAAGCCAGCCAGGCCCAGTTGATTTTCCCCGCGGCCAAAATCTGAGAAAAGTCCATTTTTAGCCCTCTAGCTTTCCACAAAGTCTAAATCTACCCCCTGGCCAATATATACTCCATATCTTTTCTGTCCCAACTCCGATTTAGGTGATTCTTGTACCTAAATTCATCTAAAATCAAGCCCTACACATCCACATACTCCACATAGTCATTCTTCTGGGCCGGAAGATGCCGTCATGCCACCATGACACTGTCCTACACCCAGTCAGTGCTTCACACCGGTTCCACAAATATTGTGTGCTTGGTGTGATGCCGTTGTCCCTCTACTCGCTACCGGAACCAACGCCGTTGGTAGGCACCACCAACAAATAGCTCATATCCCCTCCATACATCCTATCACAACCAAATAATGTTGAGCTCATGTTATGCCTCGATTTGTTGTATGTTTTCTTGTTTATGCACGTAGGCTACACCGAAGAGTCTGTTCGGTCTGCCCCTCGCAGTATACTACGCGACGGTTAGCGTTCCCTACATCCAACACTTGATGAATTAACCGTTTCAACAAAGCATACGGCAAGTCCACTGGAATCCCCACTTGATGCATAAAATTCCTATGTTTTACAACCACAACCCTTGGCCTGATAATCACTATAAAACTTGCATGTTTTGCTTGCTAAGGACAACCCCACCGATTATACAGCCACCCAAGCCTATTATAAATGTAGTGTGCATAGGTGGGCTCACTCACTTAATTATATCTCTCATAATCTTGATATTAAGTTGGGATTATGGTTGTGGAATTTGATGGGTTTGGGATAAGAATAAGTGTGCGTGTTTTTAAAATAAAATGGGGAGGAACGCCGGCAACCGACCTAGTCGGAATACGGCTACATGCCGAATCTAGCCATATTAAAGGGCAGGGTATGAACGGGTAACTTGCAACTCGCGGTTACCCCATGTCCCGGGATTCGTGGAGGTGATCCGGTAGGTGGATGCTCGCTGTGTCGAGCAATGGAAAGTGGGAATGGTTCTACCTGAGCTCTGTAAGGACCGCGTTGATTTTCATCTTGCCTAACGCTTTTAGTACAACCACTTGCTCTGTATGAGGCATTGGCTGAGCCCGAGCCGGAATGGATAGCCTAGTAGCTTCTGTGCTGGTGCACAAGGGGTAACAGAATAGGTTGTGTGCCGAGAGGGTATCGAGGGACACCAGGGTGCGACTTGGTGGCCCGAACCTCTAAAGTACTGCTAGGAAATAAAACAAAGGCAACGGTTTGGTTTGGAATTCGAACGCTTATTTAGCGGTAAGCAGTTGCTGAGTCCAACTTGTGGGAATTAGTACAACTCTGGCCAGTAGTAAAATCTATTTGAATAGTCCGAGTCCACTGGTATGGCTGAGTTACGGCTTGGTTCTTCAATTAGATTTCATAAATTAGAAATGTGGAAATGGTTTGGTTTTGGTTTTTGGGTGAATGCTGAGCTGCGGGGATAAAACCCTGTAGTGGTGTGGAAAGTGTGATGGCTGGAAAGTCATTGACCATGAGAACCGGCAAGTCCAGTGGCACCTCCTTTTGAGAAAAACCCTGTTTTCAGAAAAACTAAAACTTGACAACTACCTCAACCCCTGCGTACAAAATGTTTTTATGCAAAACCTCCCTAAGCTCCAGATATATCTTGCATGTAAATATAGTTATACCCCAACTTCTTATGGAGGAAGATGGGCTTGCGGAGTACGATTATACTCACCATTGCTTTGTTGATGTTTTTCCAGCGGAGACTATGAGTGCACCATATACGACAGCGATTAAGGCTACGACCTACTTTCCAACCGCGACGTGTGGAAGTTTGGGCCTACGTTTTATATTCCGCTGCTTAGTATCAAAGCTGCGCCCCTTTGCTATCCGACCCGTTAGGGCGGATCTGTATCACTCTGATGTAAGAATGTGATTACCAAATCCTGAGATGGTAATAAAGCACATTTTAGTCCCATTATGGAATCTGGGGTGCTTCAGTTGCCAAGCTTCGCAAACACATGCACGTATAGTGTATGGTATCAAATATTGTAATCAATAGTGAACAGAACGTTTACAATAGCGAATGTGAACGGGTTATCGAAGGTTAAAGACTAGTGGGTTAGCGAGGGTAAAAGGCTAATGAGTTAGCAAAGGTTGAAAGTTGATAAAGCCCAATATCCAGTTGATGATCCACAATTGCGAAGGCCATAGAATGCAGAATCAAGGAGACCAATAATAGTTGAAGGTCCAATTATAGATGAAAACCATTGATTGACGAAAGCCATTACAACCAATATATGACGAATTCCCCAAGTCACTGAAAGCCAAAAAACCAAAGCTCAATATATATGAAGACCAGTCCATAGGAAAGGGGAATCAAGAGACCTGCACCACCGAGCATTTTGCAAATATAATATAGCTAGAGGGTGCGAAGGGTTTTACTTACAGTGAGAGACCTGCACGTGCTAGGGAGAGAAATTTTTGACATGTATAAAAAATGAGTAAACTTGCTTCGAACGCCACTCGGGCGAAGCACCAACTGGCAACAAAAGTTGCGACTCACAAGGAGCACTTAGATCATGCTAAGGTTTTGTTACAAGCAAAGGTGAAGTTCAAGGTGTTAGTTGAGAGAGCCATAGCATATATGGTTAGAATAAAATGATTAGTAACCAATACGGAGTAAACATCATTCACAACGAAGCCCGCAAAATGTGCGGAGGTTATAAATAATTGGAGACACAAGATAATGTTTATGATTGACGAAACATATATAATAAGAGCAGTATTTTACAAATCACTCATTAGACGAGGCATATAAGATGGTAACATGTGTGCATAAATAACTTGTGGAGATAAAAACATAAACACAATATTGATTGTGATTGACTATGGTATAAAGGTATTAGAAAAGTAGGACTAAAAACACACAGGAGAGAGAATCTCTGAAAATTAGGCTAAGACTAGCGAAGGCTCAAATAACTGAATTATACGATATAGATAAAAACGCAATGCTGTTGTACCGGTTAGAGGATGAGCCAAGGTAAAATGGGCCGCGCGATTGAGACCACGGTTTTTCTTTTCAGCTTGGCGGTCACGCACGGGAGCTCTCAGGTTCGGGTTCCCATGTTACTGACATGTTTTTATCTGGACAGCTGCCTACTAAATGGACTAATACAGTATTGAAAGAGGGAGAGACATTTACTTAAGTGTGATTGTACCAAAATGGTAAGAAATGGAAACACTGAGGCGAAGGTTGCAGGTTCGAACCTCCGCGTAGGTGATGTAATGTAATTTTTGCAGCATATACCTGCTGTATGTATGTGTGATGGGCCACAAAGTCGTCATGGGCGGCGGAGCCAGTGGTCCGCGAAGGTGAAATCCGGATCATTCTAATAAAATCCCAGAGCCCAATTAAATTCATGGGCGGCGGAGCCGGTGGTCCGCGAAGGTGAAAGGCCGGATCATTCTAATAAAAATCCCGGAGCCCAATTAGATTCTGATTGGAGGCCATGAATAAAATACGGAGCCAGTGGGCCACGAAGGTTGAAATCCGTGAACACTTCCGAAGCCCAATATATTGTCCAGTGAGCTTTGCCAAAGTGATGGAAAATAAAAAACTGGACCATAAGAATTCACAAACGAAGAGGAGGAAGGTCAGCGGTTAGAGCTTCGCTAGCTCGTTCGTGAGGTCCTAGTTTTGAACCTCCACACGGGTAGAATTTTTAATGGACTTTGCAATGCAATTCTGACTCATGCGAAAGAATACTAAGATCTGGAATGAGCTATTAAACAAAACCGCAGCAGCTTCGTAGTGGTAAGCAGCTTGCGCGACGGAGCTAATTTTTGCTAAAAAATTAACAAAAATTACGAAGGTTTGAGTCACTGGCCTTTGCGGAGCTCCTGGCCTACGGAGGTGGGCCAAAAATTCCAACTGCCCGAAGTCCTTTAAATGAACTTGTGAACTGTAGCTGAAAGTTGTTGATAGATTTCTCAAGCTAGTGATTCTGAAACCAATAGAGATGGAATCCCGAAGCCAATTTATTTTGAACTGAATTTCGAAAGTGGCCAATAAAAAGCGAAGCCTCAGCAGAGAATGTGAACCCAATCAATAAGATATATGAGGCCAGAGCCAATTCCCAATATTGATCCCAAGCTCTCCAATGAAAAATCGGAAAAAAACTGAATGCTACAGGTATGCCATGTAGTTGAGGGTACCCTGCGAAGGCAGTTTAGCAGCTACCAAAAATTTAGGTAACTAGCGGGCAATTTAGATGCACATAGCTTTGACATAAAAATTTATCAAAAATAACAAGGCATATGTGTGAGTTAAAATGGAAATTAGAGGATGCTTCGCACACGATATCCTATAACACGGCAAGTGAGGCTGCAGTAAAGTACTTGAATTAATTAACAATCGAGAACATAAAGTAATCTGAACAAAAAGATGTATATAATCTCGAAGGACATTCTGCTGAAAGATAGTATAAGAAATAAAGATGTGAAACAGAAACAACAAAATTGGTTAGCTAAAGCAGTCGTAGTTCACGGGACACGGGAGGTTCCAGGTTCAATACCCTACAGCGAAGCTCGTTTTTGCCAAAAAAAGATGGCGAAGGTTGTACTTATCTGGGAGGCTGAACTTCGCATAACAAAAAATGAGAGAAACTGAAACTATGAAACAAATGAGAAAGGGTTACAGTGGCAAGCTTGCGAAGACACTTACCTGGGCAGAGCTTCGCTCTTTCTCGGTTAGGATAAGACTTAGCTACGAAGGTTTTTGGGCCGGCCTTTCGAGGGGCTAGGTCTCCAACATCCAACTATGGCAAAAGATATATAGGATAGAGATTTTTATTAAGATAAAAGAGTGACCTCCGGTCTCTACAAATGCATACAACCTGTTTTTAGAACGCTTGAACCATAATGTTGATCACAAATGATAAAAGGAACGATAATATAAAATTAGAAGCATAGTATATTATTGCTTCTCCATTCATTGTTGAAGAAAATCTCTAATGTAACGACCTCCAATGTCTTGCTCGCCATGTGGATGGTCTCCCTTTTGCTTTCATGCTGCAATAATGCCTAAAATCGCAGCCAATATGCTCCCCTGAAGATTGTCTACGTAAAAGAATCGCACCTTTTTTCCTCAAATATTTGGTTATTACGTGTGCACTAAATTGCCCACAAGAGAGCTGCCACATCCGCAAAAATCAGATTTCTATCATTCTTTCCAATGCGTGTTAACCAATGCCCAAGAAAGTGAGGTGCTGAATTAGGTGGAATTAAACCAATAGCTATGTGAACAATTTTCCAAATATTTTTAGCACGTTGGTATTCAAAGAATAAGTGTTCAGTTGTCTCGTTGCTATCGCAGAAACAACACTTTTGACTCCCATGTCAGTTCCTTTTAGCCAAGTTATCATTGTTAGAATAACTCCATGATGCAAGTACCATAAGAAAATCTTTAACTTCCAAATGAAATTGCTTGTGAAAGGGGTACCCTGGTCCATCAGAAAATGGTACATAGACCGTACAGAAAATTGACCATGTCTATGCAAGCCCTAGATAAAAATGTCCCTTCCATTAGATAGCTGAACATTAGCTATTTTTGCTAATAAGTTATGCCATGCAAGATCTTCGAAAGGTAATATTGATTGGCATTTGAAAAAAGACATTTGCCACAGTTTTATGCAGGTAATGGACTGTGTTATAAAGGCTTAGAAACTGATCCTTAAGTGGGTTAGATCCCACCCAAGTGTCTTCTCAGAACCTAGTCTATGAACCATCCCTTATATTGAATGTTCCACGTCCCAGAAAATCTTCCATAATTTTCAGAAGACTTTTCAAAAAATGTGAGTCCCCTGGATTAATTTGAACTTGGGACAAACATTTTGAACTTAGATACTTATTCCTCAGGAAGTTCTGCCATATCCCTTCCTCGTTAAATAATTTAAATAACCATTTACTGAGGAGCCGTTTGTTCTTAATCCTAAGATCTGTTATTCCTAATCCCCCTGATCTTTAGGGCGAGATAGCATATCCCACCTAGCTACGCGGTATTTTTGCTTATCATTATTGCCTTGCCAAAAGAATCTGGAGCGATAGAAATCTAACCTTCTCAGGACGCCTTTTGGAATTTCAAAAAAGGATATCATGAACATAGGAAGGCTACTTAACACTGAGTTTAATAAAACCAACCTACCTCCATAAAATAGATGCTTAGCCTTCCAAGCACTTAATTTATGTTTGAATCTATCCTCAATTACACCCCAATCCACATTACGGAGTTTGTGAAAGTGCATTGGGATTCCTAAATACCTGAAAGGATATGATCCTATCCCACATCCAAATAACTTAGCATATTCATGTTCATAGTGATTTGCTTCACCAAAGCAAAAAATTTCATTTTTATGAAAATTAAATTTTAAACCTGATAATTGCTCAAATACACAGAGCAGAAGGTTCATATTTTTAGCTTCTCTAAATCATGGTCAATGAAAATGATTGTATCATCAGCATACTGTAAAATCGACAGTCCATCGTCAACTAGATAAGGTATGATACCTCTGATCTGACTATCATCTTTTACTCTCTTAATCAAAATAGAGAGCATGTATGCCACAATATTAAATAGAACAGGCGACATAGGATCTCCATGTCGCAAACCTTTCTTACTCTGGAAGCAGTGTCCAATGTTATCATTAACTTTGATGCCCACACTTTCTCCAGTGACAAATTTTTCGATACACAAACACCATTGTTGGCACAACCCCTTCATACGAAGAGTTTGTTGCAGAAAAGACCAATTTACTTTATCATATGCCTTTTCAAAGTCAATTTTAAGAATCACTCCATTGAGTTTCTTAGATTGCAGTTCATGGATGATTTCGTGTAATATAGGATAGAGATGGACCTCCCACTTATATTCTGAAGTGCCCCAGTTTTTATAATGGGACTAAAATGTGCTTTATTACCATCCCAGGGTTTGGTAATCACACATTCTTAAATCAGAGTGATACAGATCCGCCCTAATGGGTTGGACCACAAAGGGACGCAGCCCTGAAACTAAGCAGCGGAATATAAAACTTAGGCCCATCTTCCTCATGGCATAGTTGGGAAGTAGGTCGTAGCCCTTACTTGTTTACATACCAATATACGTCCAAGGCACTGAAAAACATCAACAAAACAAGGATGAGCACAAAAGTACTCCGCAAACCCACCTTCCTCCTATAGAATTGGGGAAGTTTGGCTATTACTACATGCAAGGCTATATCTGGAGCTGTTTTGCTGAAAACAATGCAAGGTTCGTTTTAGTTGCCAAGTTTTAGTTATAAAAAAAACATAATTTTATTCCATAGGGGTGCCACTGGACTTGCCGGTCCATGCGGCTCATTTCCATATCAACCATACCACCATTATCTAGCATCCACTGCCGAACCAAAATCACAACTATTTTATCCTAAGCCCATAACCCATTGCTTTTAGTTTATGAAAACTTGCTAATTGAAGAGTCAAACCGTAACCCATCCATACCAGTGGACACAGACTATTCGAATAGGTTTTACTCTGATCAGAGGTTGTACTAACTCCCACAAGTTAGACTCAGCGACATGTTACCGTCGTAACTGCCCGAATTCCAAACTAAGTCGTTGCCTTTGTTTCATCACCTAGCAGTTCTTTAGGGGTTCGGGCCTCCGAGCCGCACACTAGTGTCCCTCGACACCCCCTCGGCACACAACCCCTTCCCTTGCCCCTTGTGTACAAACACAGAAGCTACTAGGCTATCCACTCTGGCTCGGGCCTAGCCAACGCCTCATACAGAGCGAGTGGTTGTACTAAAAGAGTTAGGCAAGATGTAAATCAACGCGGTCTTTCAGGGCGCAGGTAGAACCATTCTCCCTTTCCATTGCTCGATACCGCGAGCATCCACCTACCCGGTCGTCTCCACGAAGACCGGGACAGGGGTAACCACGAGTTGCTAAGTTACCCGTTCATACCCTGCCCTTAAAAATGGCGTATCCCGACCCGTGGGTCGTTTGCCGGGGTTCTTCCCCATTTTATTTCAAAAACACCCAACCCAATCCCAAAAACCTTATGGCCATCCCAAGATAATACCACAACTTTTAGTATATAGAGTTGAGTGGGCGATCCCACCTAAGCGCGCTACATTCTAAAATAGGTTTGGGGTGACTATCCTAACTGGTTTTTCCTTAGCAAGCAAAACATGCAAATTTTTATTTGGTTGAACTACCCAATGTGATGTTTTTGCAAAACTAGGAATTTTATGCATCAAATGAGGATTGCAGTGGACTTGCCTTACAACTTCAAGGGTAAGCGGCTGATGTACGATCAACACGCTTGTTCCGGCTTCCGGGTCGAACGTCCCGGTGAAAGGGCTGCTTGGCCTCTCTGGGGCCTCCTACGTGCACAAACAGAGAAAACACACAAATCGAGGCATAACATGAGCTCAACAGATTTTTGGTGAGGGAATTGTTGGTGTGGAGTTTGAACGGAGGAGCTGAGGAGGGTGCTTATTGGTGGTAAAATTGCAAGTGGTTGGGGTGTAGCGAGTTTTCTGGCAAGCTGGCGGGCTCGGTAACGATAGTTACGGAGGCACCAAGGTAGATGGGGTGGTCGGGAGATGCGGGGTCGACGACGCCGAAGGGATGGCGGTCGCATCATATTATTGAAGGGGGGAGAAAGATCTTTTGGTGTAACGACGGAAGGAGCGATGATCTTCAAATGATTTTCGGTATCGTCATCATCTGAATTCAAGGCTCAGAAAGATCAAGGCAAGAGCCTTGTGAATTTATGTGGAGTGGATGGATAATGGCATCAATCACCAGGCACACAAAAATTGTGGAACTGGTGTGAAGCACTGACTGGGCGTAGGACGGCGTCATGGTGGCATGACGGTGTCTTTTGGCCAGGAGAAAAGATTATGAAAAGTATATGAATGGATAGAGCTTGATTTTAGATGAATTTAGGCGCAAGAATCGCCTAAATCGGAGTTGGAATGGAAAAGATATGGAATATACAGTGGATAGGGAGTAGATAGGGACTTTTCTGGAAGTTGGAGGGCGGTTTTGGACCCTTTTCTTGATTTCTGGCCTGTGGACAGAGGAGCTTGGGCCGGGGTGAGGTTCGGCCAGGCTCGGCCCAACGCGCGCGGGCGCGGCGCGGCCTAACTGGGCCGGTCCACGAGGTGGCCCGACGGCGCGGCCAACGCCGTTGGTAGGAGCCCACGTGGCAGCGGCACAGCGGGGAGGTGACGACGTCAGGGGAAACAATGGCACCGTTCCAGGTGAACCGAGACACGGCGTGCCGAGCCAACGGCGGCGGTTCGACTGCAGTTCTCACCGCCGGCTACGGTTCCGGCGACGAGACCGGCCGGGTGAGCACCAGGAAGAGGAGGCGAACCCGGTAGGGCTATCTTGGCGCAGTTTGGTGTTTTGGAGTGGGGTGTCGGTGGCGGCGACGCGGGTGTGCGCGTCGGCGGCGAGAGATACGCACGACAGCGGCTTTGTGGAGGGGGAAAATGGCGTAGCATGGTGCTTGGGCGGTGGTGGAGCTAGGGGCGGAGCTTGCCCTAGCTGGAATTGGCCGGGGTGGCAGTGGTGGCGGCGGAATTTTGGCGGTGGTAAGCTCGCCAGAGCAGAGGCTTAGCGGAGCAGGGGAATGGTGGAATTGGCCGGTGCTCGCGGCTAACATCACCCGAGTGTCTCGGGGGCCGGTCGTGGCGGGGTCCGCGGCGTGTGTGGGGGGAGAGACGGCGAGCGGTGGCGTGCTATTTATAGCCGGTGGAGGTGGAGAGAGAGGGCGGCATGGCGCGGCGATGCGGCGGGGTCTGGGCAGGACTAGCGGGGACCGGGAGCCGGCGGAGGTGGGGTCCGGGCGGCGCTGCTCGGTGTCGCGGTGCGCGGTGCGCAACCGGACAGAGGAAGGGGAAGGGGCTGACGGGCGGGGCCCGCTTGGCAGTGAGAGGAGCGGCGTGGGGAGGGGAGTTGGGCCGCGAAGGCGTTTGGCCTAATTCGGCCGAGAGCGCAGGCCGAGGCGGAAAGGGAGAGGGGAGATGGGCCGTCGGTGGCCTAGGCTTTGAGGGAGAAAGGAAGCCTTTCCTTTTTCTGATTTTGCATTTGTTGTTTGGATTTTTGGAGTGAATTCTAGAATGGATTTTTGTGTAGTGTGTGAGGGGTATTTGGAGAGGAAAGTAATTGGGACATGTGGAGATTTTTGTTGAGCTCATATTAATACATACAATTGCAAACAGAATTTTGGAAATCGATTTTGAATTAGAGGGAGATTAGGAGAAAATTTCTGATCCTAAATTTCAGGGTGTTTACATATTCCATCTAGACTTGATGTACTCTGTTTCTTCCATGGTCAAGGTTGTACGTGGAATAGGCGATCAACCTCGGTGATCTTGGTGCTTGATCGTAGTATCCATGGTATAAGGCTATCCACACTCACAGACGGTATATGGAATGCAATCCTATTATACCGTCGGTGAGGCTGCAGCGGGGGACGCCACCCCAGACGATACCGCCACGCGCCCCCCATGCGACTCCATATCCAGTGTCGTACGGTACATGCGCCATCCTCCCTTCTCTCCTCCACGTAGGACATGCAGTGGCGGGACCAACGGTCGGGGTTGGTGTCCGCGCCCGCCGGAAGAAGAAGTGTTGGGAGGAGGGTGCCCTCAGGCGGCGCAGATCTGGCTGACTTGGCCCACGGCGGCCGGCGGCCGAACTGCTTTAGGTGCGGAGGAGGGGGAACCAGGCCGGCGTGGCGCCGTGGCCGGCAAGGAGGAAGAGTTGGGCGGGGGAGACGGTCGACGCGAGCGGAGCAGAGGTAGACGGCCTGAGCGGCGATGAGGACGAGGCGGGCCGGCGCGGCTCCCTTCGGCGGTGGGCGACAAGGAGGGCCGGCGGCCAGAGTCGACGAGACGGCCGGCGAAACGTCCTCATGGTGGCGCGGTTAAAGATGGCAACGGGTAATATCCGCGCGGATACTATCCTTTCACGCCCGCACCCGCGAGCAAAAACCCGTGCCCGCACCCGTGCCCATTATCCGCCACGGACAGACAAGCGTGCCCTCATCCGCTATCCGCGGGCACCACATACCTACGGATATATCCGCTTACCCACAAACAATTAGAATAAGAGCTCACAAATCAACACATGTAGCACATATTTAGACTCAACAAATCAACACAACAAATAGCAAGCAACATGATGTTCACACATTCAGTCTCAGACTCACAGTCACATGATGTTCACACATTTAGTCTCACATCATTACATTACAGCAAGCAAATAATTAAACATAGGGACCCTTTAAACATAACTAGTCGGAAGGTTGGACATGAGAGCCACTAGGGGTTGCCATCGATGACTCATGAGGGAACCCTAGGTTCCTACATATATACACATACTCGATGTGGGGTCTACATGTTAGATGGGTACGCGGGTATGCAGGTGCGGATACTAAATTTCTTCGCCCGCGAATAAATATCCATCGGGCGTAAACTCACACCCGTATCCTTGCCCGTGAGCGCGAACTCACACCCATATCCTTGCCCACCGGGTTTGTTGCCCACGGGTAGGCAGGTATTTCATGCCCATTGCCCATGTTTAAGCGCGGTGGAGCTCCATGGCGCGGAGGAGCTCCTCTCCCAGGCTCCCAGCACGCGCGGCGTGGCGGCGGAGGCACGCGCGGAGTCCGGATTGGACGAGGTGGCAGATCCAGGCTGGATTCGGTGCCATGGCCGGCGCCCAGCGGGGAGGAGGCCGATGCGTGGACGAGGAGGCCGCGGGTGAGCCCGGCGGGGAAGAGGCGGCCGATGCGAGGGACGAGGTGCGCCGGCGCTGCTCGCTCCAGCGGTGGCGGCGACGAGGAGGGCCAGCGCTGCTCTCTCCGATGATGGGCGGCGGGCGGAGAGGAAGAGGAGCGGCGCGGTGGATGGATGGGGATGGGAGGAGGAGAGAGAGGGTGGAGGAATCTGGATGGAGGAGGAGAGAAAGGGTGGAGGGATGGGTAAAAATAATAAAAAAATATGGTAGTTGGTATAGAGTTGGAGGTATAGAGTTGTATGAGCGTAGATGATTGTTGACTGTATTTCAAAATCGTGATGACTGAACAGAATATTCTCTTTTAGAGTAGAGGTATAGAGTCCGATGAGTGTGAACAGCCTAAGGTCTGGGCAACGCTGGATGGATTTCCAGTGGAGTAAAAGATGCTCGATCGACGTGGGACATTATCTTATGCAACTTGCTGTTAGTGTTGTTAGACCATCCCTAATGGACTGAGTATATGCACTGCCTAATACACCGTAGCGATACCAGACAGAGAGATAGTTAGAATAGTGGAGAAATAGTGGATACGCAGACTTTTACCCATGGCGTTAGGATGGTCTTACCATTATTTATATAGAGCTAGGGGCTCCTCTGTCCTCTCTAGCGCCAATCCGCAGATCCTCCGGTGGAGTAGAGAGCGGAGACTGGAGACGAGTGCGCGCGTTAGGTCAAGGAATGGACGCAATAAAAACTTGGGAACCAAAAGTTGATGAATACCATGAATACAGCACCCGTCCCGTCACCTCTTGCATGCATGTCTAATTAACCACGACGCGTCGAAACTTGTACCCCAAACTAGGGATGGCAATGGGGCGGGTTCGGGGCGGGTGGAGCTTCCGCAGACCCACCCCCAAAACCCGTGGCCAAAACCCGCCCCGCCCCCAAACCCCACCATGGGGGAAAATCCGCCCCTGCCCCCGAACCCGCCGGGGACCCGAAACCCGACGGGGAACCCACCCCCTGACGACAACCATGGTCCATGGAGAAGTGACCTCACCTGGCGATGGCGGCATCGGTTGCGAGAGCCGGGGAGGAGGCGGCCACGGTCGGAGCTGGACTGCTGGGGAGGAGGCGCCGGCGGGCGCGGTAGCCGGGGAGGAAGCATGGTAGGCTCGGGAGCTGGGGAGGAGGAAGCCGGGCGGCCGCGGTCGTGGGATCTCGGGAGAAGGCGGCGGCGAGCGCGGAAGCTACGGGGAGGAGGAGGCCCGGCGGCCGCAGTCGTCGAATCCTGGGAAGAGGCGCCGAGTTGGCCAGGCGGTAGCTGGCGCGAAAGTCAGGGAGGATCATGGGTGGCGGCGGCCGCGGGATCCGGATAGGGGCGCCGAGGTGGCCAAGCAGCGGCGGGCACAGGAGCTGGGGTGAGGAGGACGGGCGGCTAGCGGCAACTGTCACGGGAGCCGAGGAGGAGGAAGGTGTGCGGCGACATCCAGACTGGAGAGACCGAGAGAGTTTGGCGACATCTGAGGAGAAGGACTGGGGGAGATATTTTCTCACTTCGGGGCCCCGCGGCGGGCCCCCGCGGGTGGGGATTGAAACCCGCCCCGAACCCGCGGCCCCGCGGGAGAAAAAGCAGACCCGCCCTGCCCCCCTCGGGTCGCGGGTTTTGGACCTGAACCCGCCCCACTGCCATCCCTACCCCAAACGCCGCCGCGCGCGGAGATAGAGTTGCCTTTTGGAATTCGAATGACGAAGCTTAGTACGCGGCGCTGCAGCATGAACCGAGTCTACCTTTTCCAAGATATATTTTAGCTTTGCAAGGTGTATACGTGCACATTGTAATTGCTTAGTTTTTTTCCCCAAGGTTCGGTTCCTAATATTTATTTACCTTTTAAACGGCAGGCATTCAGGTCATTTCCATAAAAATGCTCATTCATAAAAGAAAAGGCTTATGAGTGGTTCGGATCCATCATAGGTTCAGCTTGGTTCGGCATTTGAGACACCCCATTTTAGCTAGTTCCATAGGCCGCTCAATAGGTGTTCCATAGGTTCATTAGGCTTGCTAAAACATATATTTTTAGGGTATACATGTTATACAGTTTGATTTATATTCAAAAGTATTTTAATATAATGATGATAGTTTTGTATTTGTTAATGATATATTTTAAAATATAAATAGTTAAAATTTTATTTTCAGGGCTAGTTTGGCAACACCATTTTTCTAAAGGATTCCTATTTTCCTTTGAAAAATTAGTTCATTTTTTCTTAGAAAAATGAGAATCCCTTAAAAAAATAGGTTTACCAAACTAGTCCTAATGACTACAAAAATTACCGGACTATTGCCGGGCTGTGGTTACAGCTGTAGCTGCCATGCAGCCTAGCTATTCCCAGTATCCAAACGAAAAGACCCTATATGCCATTTTTTTTATAGAAGGGATATATATTTTGAGTCTAAAAACATTTATATGTTCTCTATCGACTCATGATAATGGTTTTCATGATGCAGTAAGCATTTTAGATATTATTACCAAGCCTAAGTCATGCCACAATATTTCTTATTACCACCTTTGCCCGCCAAAGAGTGTCATTCTATTCAAAAAAAAAAAAAAAATCTCACAGAGTGTTACTCTAGCTTATGGACCAGCAAAGTGGGGCTCATCTCATTAAATCCACAAGCTCATCATCATCTCACTGGGTGCATGGTCATTGGAAATGACAACTATACTCCATCCAACCCAAATTATAGTTCATTTTGATTTTATCGTAAGTCATAGCTCTCTTACTTTTGATCAAGTTAGAAAAAGAAACACCAACATTTATGACATTAAATTAGTTCTATTTATATCCACCGTGAAATCTGTTTTGATATATAGTGCTTTCCCTTGCTTGTGTGGATGTTAAAATATTAAAACCATGATGAAAGTTAAGAAAATTTTGATATAGGACAAATCTAAAGTGAAACTATAATTCAGAATGGATGGAGTTTATAATGATGACACTCAATGTCGTTTCACCTCTTAGCTAATCTATTTGAATTTTTATGGATTGACACTTTTTTTGCGAGATGGAGTTAGTACAATAAATAATAATGTTGATAAACCACTATTAAGAATACTATCCCTGACGCCTCACGCGTAGAACAAGGAATTTGTGCGGACGTATAACAACAACAGGCAGAGATTATGGGCCCGCGATGCGAACAATAAGCATTCCTGGGCCGAGTGGAACGTCGAGGCCCTGTCTTCTTCTTTTCATTTTCCTTTTTCGAGGGCCCTGTCTGTCTTCTTTGTAGCATGCTCTTGATTCCCTCAAAATAATAATAAAAAAAAAGAATGCAACAACTAGCAATGCCCTTGATCAGCATTAGACGATTGAGATTTGAGAAGCCGTAACACAATTGCGAGCACAGATCATCATAACATAGGGCATGCATCTTGGGGAAATCATAAAATGGGGCATTAATACTAGGCACATAATAAAAGGACACATGGAACCACAAGGATGAAAGGGAAAGCAAGGTCGCAAGCTCTGTGCCAAGGATGATCTAGAGGTTTCAGCAAGGTTATGAAACCAATCCCCCAAGCTTTCATCTGCCTCCCAGCTGATCGGGCTCAAGCTCCTGCACCCTATCCAGTTGCTCATTGCTGTCGAAATCTTGCAAGCTTCCAGACAGACAGAGAACAAATGCAGAGCAGTTTCTAGGCTGCGGTAACACATCGGGCAGAAATATGAATTAGGCCATTGTCTTGAGAGCAGCCTAGGTGAATGAAAACACTAGCAGCCTAGAGGTGTTTGGATTGTGATAGGGATAAGAAAATATGGGGTGAGATGGAGAAATATGAAGCGGGATAAGTTTTATACTCTAGCAGCCTAGAGGTGTTTGGATTGTGATAGGGATAAGAAAATATGGGGTGAGATGGAGAAATATGAAGCGGGATAAGTTTTATACTGTGTTTGGATTATGGGATAGAAAAATTAACGTGAGGATAGATGGAATGGGACAGAGAATAGATGGGAGGATGGGATAGGGAGGGATTTTCCTATCCCTATCCCCATCCCACCGCGAGTCAAACGGCCCTTTAGGGAAATCAAGCCACTAGCTAATACTTTTACGCAGATTAGGGGTCTATTTGGATTTTACAGAAAATAGTTCAATTTTATAAGAAAAAACACAAAAATAGAAAAATTTTCATTTGATCTAAACATGCCCTAGAATAGGACATCTTAGGCAAGAAAGCGGTTCGAAGGGAGTCTAAAGGGGGATCGAATCCCTCCCTCAATACACTTGAGAAGGAAATTAAACAAGGCGGAATCAAGTCACTAATTAATACTCCTTGGCAGATTAGAATAGGACGCACCGGCTGTCAACAAAATACATCTATCTATCTATATCCACTCGGACATTACTTCCACGCGCAGCCCTCAGAAGTTCAGCCAACACCATGGGGCAGCTCTCCACCAGATGCCTGTAACCGTCCGTGGCCAAGACGGCATCAAGAGTTTCAGGAGACCTGGCGATGAACTCGAACACTTGGCCTTGAGAAGCGCGCAGTTGTGCTGCTCGGCTAGAGCAAGCGTCGTCGCTGCCGTTTCGATGTCGATGCCAACAGAGAGCTTGCCTTCGCAGATGAGCTTAAGCCTGTCGAGCCCGTACCTGTTAAAATTGCAGGAGTCAAATTCCGCGCGCACTCATGGTGATGGTGCAGTGTTGCTTCTGTAATGGAATGAACACCAGGCTAATCCCTTGTAAAATAAAAAGGAAACGTACGTCCCTGTCAGCAGCCACAAGCAGGTGCTGAGCCATAGTCGCCGCCGACTCAGGCTCCTCATCAAGCTCTGGAGCCGTGTCGGTGTAGATGAAGTGGAGCATGAACTTGAAGATGGCAGCCTCTATGTCCTGGACTCTGACACACTGGGAGCTCCTCTCGATCATGTGACCGAAGAACTCGGCCATGAAGACAGGAGACCTTGCGGCAAGAATGGCTTTGTGGGCAACAAAACGCTCGCCAGTGTCGAGCACAAATGTGACGTCTCCTCCCCTTTGGCACTGCAAGAGCTCACCGAGGTGCCGGTGCAAATCAGTAGGTGGGAGCTCCACCTCCGTACTGCTAGCTGGGACGACTACATCAGGCAGCTCTTTGAGCACGGTGACGGTGCAGCGCACGGTCACGGAATCATCCACGAGATAGCCTGACGAAGGCACATCGCTAGTCTTGACGAGGAGAACTGCAGAAGAGCAATCGTAGCGACTCTGAAATACTCGGGAGACGCTCTTCTCTATCGACCGATCAAGAAGCCGTCGTGGATGTACAAGCTGGCAGCTGAGATTCGCCGTCAGGTTGTTCCGCTGGGGTTCACTGAGAAGCAGGAGCTTCAAAGCTATCCAGTGGTCGAAGCTCTTGTCGTACCTAGGGTAGAAACGAACCTCCCACTCGTGGTCATCCACGTTCCACCGGGATTTGATGTAGTGCGAGATGGGCATCGCGGAGGCGGTGCAGTAGCCGTCGATCTTGAACAGGTGGTCCGAGCGCACAGCCTCAGTGAGACTCGAGTGGCCTTGTCCCATGGTGGAGGCCGCAAGGTCTAGGAGGGTGGGGAGGCCTTGTGGCTGGGTGCTAGCTGTTCCTAGTCTGAGCTCGAGACTTTGGGGTACTACAGGATCGGAGCACTTCTCTCCCTCACGGCCATCTATAGAAGTGCAGAGTGCTGGACTTAAAACTGGCGACTGCTAGCTCGGGTGGAGATGAAGCGGTATGCGGACCTCGGAACTTGGAAACGAACGGCTGAATAGAGGTGTAGGTGAATGCAACAGCTAGGGATAGATAAAATAGAGTCTGTCTACCCGTCACCCAGGTGATGGATAGCTTCCCATCACCCGAAATCCGACGGTCCACGTTCGTCCACGTCGCCGATCGGACGGCTCTCGCGCGCCCTCCCCCTAACCCTACCCCCTTCACCCCACTGCCGCCGCCCCGACCCCCGCACTCGTCTTCTCCCCCGCGCCGCCGCCGCCCCGACCCCCGTGCGCCTCCACCTCGCCCCCGCCTTCCACAGCCGGCCTCGCGCGCCTCCACCTCCACCTCGTCGCCGTCGCCCCCCGCCTTCCACCGACGGCCCCACGCGCCTCCCCTGACCCCGAGCGCCTCACCTCGTCTCCGTCGGCCCCGTGCTCCTCGCCTCCGCCGATTACAGTGTAAATCCATACAAATACAATGTAAATCCGTCCGATTACAGTGTAAATCCATCGATTACAGTGTAAATCCATCCCGTTTACAGTGTAAATACATGGAGTTACAGTGTAATCCCCCCGGTTACAGTGGGGGAGACAGCGTGGCGGCGGCGCGGCTTCCCCCGGGCAGGGCGACGGCGACAGCGGTGGCGGCTCCCCCCAGGCAGGGCGCGGCTCCCCTGGGCAGGAGCGACGGCGACGGCGGCTCCCGGGCGGGCGCGCGGCGGCGGGGAGGCGGGTGAGGGAATCCATCCAAACAACCGGTTCATTTCTAGCTTTTCTCATAAAATACCATCCGCCAACGGCTCACCACCGCTCACCTGTTAACCATAGCAATTAATGAATTAATCCGTAAACAAATATCATTCTAACAAGCAAATTTAGGGAAATCCTAACCCAATAAACTATGATCTTTTTTTTTTGCTATGATTGTGCAGCTCCTGTGAATGTTCCTTTCCTCCCTTGGATTCCTCACTCTCTTCTGTATCCAGTAGGGATACATATGGATGTCAGAACATCCGAATTATCCGTATCCGAATCCGATAAAATGCCAACATGGATATCCGTATTTGTATCTAATTTTAATATAGATATTAAATGGATGTATCCGAATCCGTTTTTCATCGTTTTTCTCTATCTGATTCCAGATCCGTATTCGAAAAAATATGGAACATCTGATATCATCGGTATCTGTAAAGCATAAATTATATTGTAAACCATCTATATATTATTTATATGACTAGTAATTATTGTAAAGTGATATTAATTTTAATATCTAATGTTGTGCATCATTTAAATTATTCAAAAATTATTTATATGATCAAGGATTAATAATATTAATTTTACTAAGGATGTATCCAAACTATTTAAAAGTTATCTTAATGCTAATGATCGATGATATTAATTTAATATTACTAATCACAAAAAAAATTACGTTTAATAAACTATAATATACGGATATATTTATTTAATATTAATTGTTTTTATGGATTTAATTTTTACATATTTATTTTAAGTTATATTGTTTTTTAGTTACTTTTGTCGATTTGTATATTATGCTTTTACTTTAATCTTTACTTGTTTAATAATTTTGTTCACTAAAACCACCGTAAAGCATATTGATAAATGTTATTGCTAAAACAAAGTAAGATATCCGAGTTCGAATCCGGATTCGAAGCATTCGTTTTGTATTCGTATTCGATAACATCCGCATTTGTATCCGAATTCAAATAAAAATATGGTAATTAGTGACATCCGGGTTCGATTCTGTCCGTATCCGATCCGAATCAATCCCTAGTATCTAGCACCCTAACTACCATATTTCTCTGCGATCTCGTGAAGCTACATCTCGTGAAGCTACATCATCCAGTAGGATCCATCATTAATATTATCTAGTGATTTTATATGGCTAATAACATCCATACATACAATAATGATACAAAATTATAGCAGCAACACGCGCAGGGTAGTTGTCTTATAAGTAGAAACTAAGCGGTATTGTCTACAAAAGCTAAGCAATAGTATGTTATATGGACAATAGTCAAGGTCTAGCACTTTTCAATCCATAGTTTCTGACCTATTATAAGGAAATAAAAGTTCCTTGATTTCTCTCCAATAGATGAGTGAGTCAGTTCATGGGAAACATCAAGATCTACTAAGGCCATTCCCATTGACGGTTTCATTCTGGCTAAAAGATGTACCACTTCAACAGAAATGATGACATGTCGGTGATGAGACAGGTGAAATCAGCTTCATAGAGAGTGAGAGAATTTAGTTTCATGCATCCAACTATGTCCAATCACATGTATTACAATTAAACTTTATAGGTAATCTATGAAGCCGTGCAATTAAACAATACATTGAGAGATCTTGTTTTACTTTCTTTGCTGAAACTATATTTATTGATGTGGCATTTTAGAAACCATAAATGAAGCTCACCACTGAAAATGGCCTAATTAGACCCGTTCAAACGTCGGGTAGATCGGATCAAAGACGGACCACTGGATTTTATTTTAAAGGCATACGTAGGGGCCCTTTGGCAGCGCTTCGCTCCCGGATTCTCGGGAGTGAATCCGGGGTGCGCTGCCAAACGGGAAAAAATGCTCCCGATCCAGCGAAGAATCGCTCCCCCGGCTCCCACCGAATTGCACTACGGCAAGGGAGCAGAAAAAACCCGCTTCCCCGGCTTCCTCGTCCGCTCCCTCGTCCCTTCCCTCCGTCGGGGCCCTCAATCCGCCGCCACTGCGCCTTCGTCGGCCTCAATCCGCTGCCGTTGCGCCTTCCTCGGCCTCCATCCGCTACCGCCGCGCCTCGATCCGCCGCCTGCCGCGCCTCCCCGGCCTCGATCCGCCGCCCGCCACACCTCAATCGCCGCCGCCGCGCCTCCCCGTCCTCGATCCGCCGCCGCTACGCCTCGATCTGCCACTGCCGCGCCTTGATTTGATGTCGTCGTGCCTCCCCGTTTGCTTGGAGCGGGAGCGGGAGCGCCACCAAACGATCGTGTGGGGAGAGCGGGAGCAGCAGGGAGCGGGAGCAGACGGGAGCGAGGAGCAGAGCGGAGAGCAGGGGCTTGAGAGCGCTGCCAAACGGGGCTGTAAATATTAGACCGCCTAAGCTTAATTGTATATGCATTTAATTGTCTAAAATGTTCTTTTTTATAAAGATGCATGTGCTTGTAATCTTACTGTTATTAATTAGAGACTTCTTTTAAAGTCTCCACTTTAGTTCTCACTGGACACGCTAGAAAGAAAAGAATAAATCCTAGAAATTCTCATAAAAAATCAGAAATATCTGGCCATCTATCATACAACTCTAGTAATAATAGCCATTTGATCTATTATATTTTCTAAAAATTTACCCACCATACTATTATAAAAGATGAATTAAAATAACTTTCTAAATTTGCATATAAATTACCCACCATAACATTATAAAAGATGAATTAAAATAACCCCTTAAATTTGCATATTAATTACTCACTATGCCATTATGAAATATGAACTAAATAACTCTATAAATTTACATATAAATTACCCATAATGGCACTATAAAAGACAAATTAAAATAACCTCTAAATTTACATATAAATTACCCAATATGCCATTATAAAAGATGAATTAAAATAACTCTTAAATTTACATATATTACCCACTGTGCTATTATGAGAAATGAATTAAAATAATCAAATCTAAAATTACTAAAGATAAAATAAAATAGCATCTAAACTCTAAACTGCAAATATATGTTGTTATAAATAAGTAAATAACAAAAAAAAATTGACACACACTATATATATTGTGCGCATGTGCGCACAGGCCATGCATGGTGCGCACATGCGCCTGTTGCAACGTCTGTTGTAGCTGTTGGTGTAGTGCACGGGAGACGGAAGTCGCAACAGCTACTGTAGCAGTTGCGACTCCACGCATCACTGCAGTCGCAATTGCGACTCCGCACGCCGCCGCAGTCGCAATTGCGACTTCTTCCTCCTCGCCTCGTCCTCAGCCGCCAGCTCGCTGGGGAAGAAGTAGAAGACCTCGCCGGCGCCGCCGTCTTCTCTTCAGGGTCGGGGTTAGGGTTCAGGGTTAAGGTTCGGGGTTGGGGCAAGGGTTCGCCGGCGGGTCTTCTTCTCCAACTCCGGCCTTAGAGCGAAAGGCCGGGGGTGGCCAGCCGGCCAGGCAGAGGTGGCGAGCGGCGGAAGGCTGAGACCGGCGGCGATGGCGCCGCCAGTCGGGTGGGGGAGGATGGCGGTTTGGGAGGGTCAGCGGCAGGGGCGTGAGGCGGCGAGGGACGGCGGCTGCGGGCACCTCCGCATCGGGGAAGAAAAATAACGCATATGCGCATCCACTATTAGAGATGCGCATATGCGCATTATATATATATACACACACATACGCGCGCGCGTTTCTAAATTCTCAATTGTTGCTACTACTAAAGTTACCTATCAACTTTTAATTTATATACTTCATAACTGTAACCCGTGCAAGAGCATAGATTGATGGACTTATAGAATTTTTTTACTTTCCGGTGGGCCGACTTTTTCCCTTTATAAGGTTTAGTCATCAACATTTGATAGATTAATTTCTTCACTAGGGAAATCCAGGTCATTTCTCATTACTACTTTGTCCATCTCAAAACATAAGTCATATATTTTTTGGCACTATCATTATTCAAGAGCAGAACTTCGAGCATTCTTTTCTTTTAAAATGTGTCTTCAAAAACACAAACTTGTCATATTAAATATACTTTTGAATATAAATCAAGTATATAACATGCATGCACTAACTATATTTATATTTAACTAAATTAATAGTTAATGATTTTGTAAGGAAAATGGACTCTAGGCCTCATGCTTAGTTGACTAATGTGATTTTGGTGGTTGAGATGACAATATACACCATTTATGACTAATGTGTGTACAAGACTATTTGTTTAAGTTTTAGGGATGCAAGTAACGGACTTGGGTACAAACACCCAATGACCGCGTCCAAGATTTATACACACTGGACGGTCTGGTGAACGCACCGGACGTTCTGGACAAAAAGAAGCAACAAACCAAGACCTCGGGTGCTAACATGCACCGGATGATCCGGTCGTACACACCGGAGAGTCCAGTGTTCACAATGGTCAAATGAATATTCAAAACGGTCGACTCCAATGGCTAGTCGAGGTTACGCACTGGACAGTCCGATGCATTCACCAGATTGTAGTGTGAGAGCTATCTGCGAGCTGCAACTTTTTCTCAACGACTAGTTTGGAGGGCTATTTATACCCCTTTGCCCAGCCTCCACCATATGGTTGGTGACTCTTGAGTTCACTCTAGCGTTGAGACACATATTTTGAGAGCCCAATTCATCGAAAGAGCTAATGGTTTATACTTAGGCATAGCTAGTACTTGCGAGCTCTTGCCTAGGCTTTGCTTAGCGCATAGCCCTTCGTTGAGATCCAGTGTTGCAGTGAGATTTGTGAATTTTTTACCATCCGTGCTTGCGCGCACACTAAGACTTGTAAGTGTGGGGCTTGTAATACTGTGAGACTCTTCGGGTTGTAGAGTAGCCGCTACCTCCTTGTGAGAGGGAGGGAGGCCCTTTGCATTTTAGCCAAAGCTCACCTTAGTGGAGAAGGCGGTGAGCATCTGTGAGAGGCCTGCAAAAGACCCCACTTGTGCGTGGGTGTGAATCGGGGATATCAAAAGTTACCCGACCGGGAAGTGTGACACTTGCTCAGGTCGCCTTGCCAAACTCGATCCTTATATGGATTAAGCCCTTAGTCCTTGCGTGTACTAAGTGAGAGTAAGGCCTTTCGAGGGGCTCCAAACGAGGACTATGGGAAGGCTTGTGCGCCTTCCCGAAACCTTAGGAAAAAGATCTGTATCTTCAATTTGTACCATCGTCGACATCGTCATCGGGAGTTTGCAATCACTCTACTCAACTCTTTAAGTTTCTGCCTTTACATTCTTGCAATTGTGTGCTTACATTCTTAGACTAGCTTAAATATGTTAATTTCTAGGTTGTAAGACTTAACCATAGTAGAATTAGAAATACTTAACAAAACTATAGTACACATATCTTGTTTTATCTTCCATAGGTTTAGAGAGTCTTAGTTTTAAAAAATCCTAATTCACCCCTCTTATGGCGTCGACTCATGGTCCTATCTAACCTTTAGATTTAAAATATTGATTTTTAATATATGTACATGCCTTTTTTTTAAGATGAAGGGGATACTAATGTGTTTGAAAAAAATAGAAATGCGCTCTTCGTGGGATGGAGTGATTATGTGCTCCTGTCGATGTAGTCATTCCTATGCGAACCGAAAGGATCAAGATGTCTAAGAAGGGGTGAATTGCACTTCTAAATTCGAAACTTGAAAGCAAATCCTATCGATCAAGTCCCAATTTACCCTAGTGCCTGGAATGTTTATCTAGATTGCTACACGATAACAAAAGTTTTACAACCTATAGCCAACCATGCAATTCTAGGAATGTAAAATGTGAAAAATAATTACATAATTTAAATTGCGTAATGCGGAAAGTAAATGAAGAGACACAAGGCTATTTTTCCTAAGGTTTTGAGGAGTCGCGACTCCCCTTAGTCCTCGTTGGAGTAGCTGTGTAAGGCCAAAGCTCCCTCTTGATCCACGCAAGGATCAAGTGCTCTCTTCGTGGATGTTCTTCTCAGTTCCAGAGTGGTGGACTCCGAACCACGCACAATGGCCACGCAAGGGCCTTCTCTTTCTTTTTCCACAACCTCCGGGAAGCTCTCAAAAGGCACGACTCGCAAGTCGTCTAGGTGATCGCAATTACCAAGAGTAACAAGTCTTGGTCTTTACTTGATTCAACCCCGTACAAGAGGCTATCTCTCGCTAAAGTCTCTTGACTCAAAGCTCAATGATTTGTGAATTTTGTGCTCAATTGACCTTTGTGTGTGTATGAATTGTTCCTGGTGGCAAAGGTAGCAAATGAGGGTAGGAAGAGCCTCTAAATAGGAACTAGCCTCACAAACTAGCTATCGCAGTAACTCTGTGCATTTCTGCGTAACCACCGGACGGTCCGGTGCTTACTAAATTTAAACCCGCATTTTGGCACCAAGATATCATTATCGGATAGTCCGGTGCGTTCAAATGGTGAAAAACAAAGCTCTGGCACACCCTTGGTCTAGAACGTCCGATGGTAGCACAAGATGGTCCGATGGTTGACCATCAGACTGCCCGGGGCGACAAAAACACACTGGATACAGACAAATTGGGCAACAACGAATTGAACGCACCAGACAATCCGATGCATATAGAAACCTAGGTTTTGCACCGTTTTGAAGTCGGAATGAATGGTTTCTTTTCGAGGTAGTTTCTTTTCTTTTTCTAAGTGTTTGTGAGTGAGTTTTAGCGCTTTTTATGTGTATGAGCTTGAGAACCAAGCTAGACTCGAAATTGAGCATAGCATTGAGCAAGGTATATAAAGCTACTTACCGCGACTCCCCTTGAGAGTACGGCTAACTACAAACTAGGTAAGGAATCTATAAACGTCTTTCTTTTGACTTTGCGATACTTAGAGGTAGCAATCCTTGATTTTCTCGCTAAATGATCAAAACCAAAGTTGTTCATCAAGAAATTGAAGTGTGTGTGTGTTGGGGGGGGGGGGTCGTCCTCCTTTGGTCAACCAATGAGCATGTTTAAAATAAATGTGTCCTCCATGTCTTGAACTTATTAGTAACACAATTAGGATTGTTATTAACCATCGAAACCATTACCTCTAAGGGTCATGTTTCTCACACTAACTTTTTTTTTGGAAAAAAAAAGTTTTTATTGATCTTAGCATATTACATCAAAAAGATACAAACACTAAAATGACTTCCGGTCTCTACACACTAAGGTGTACACAGCCAAAAAGAGAAAGAAAAAAACATGACAACCAGTATCAAGTTTCAGAAAACTACACTACACAACTTAGCCATCAAGACCGTCCACCAACAAAGCAACACTTGGATCCCGATAAGGCTCTCCAACAACGCCTCCAAGGAGAACACGATACGCTCACGCACTGCCATTACGACGATCTAACCAATTAAGGCTAGATCCTTGGTTTTCACCATGGAGAAGAAAATCTCGAATTTCAAACAAAGGCTTCAACAAGATCTTTGTTAGGTACAACCAACTAAGGTTAGACCTAGGGATTTCTCCCCAAAATCGAAGAAAAATGTACACATGAGTACCACCATAACGGGAATCACTAATGCCGCCACCATCCACAAACCGAGCTAGTGTTGTCATACCACTTAGTGTTTGCTCAAAACAACGACCACAAACTCTAAGATAGACAAACAATCCTTAGATATTAAACTTTATGATGACTGATTCACGATCAAGCCAAAAGACACACAATAATTAAGTCCGTAAAGATCATCTAAAGCTAAGATGCATCACCCAAGTAAGCTAAGCCGCCTATAGATGCTAAGATGATAGCAATCACTAAGTAAGTATGAACAACACTTGAACTATGAAGACAGCGTTGCGTTGAGCAGATACAAATCCATCACCTTGCCATGCCGGCGACCGACACAAAGCGGACAATAAGGCTGCCTAGATCTGACGGCGGCTGACATCACCCAGCAACGCCGGCACCTGGTGATGCCTGGCCACCCATGCGCCAGGCAGCGCCCGCTCCTGGCCGCCCCTAGCTGAGCCCCTCGCCCGCGCCTGGCCGATCCCACACCCGGCGGCGTCCGGTGGCGAAGGGGAGAGAAGGTAGCGCAAAGATCCATATGACCTCGCTGTCACCATCCTTGGGGTCCGCTCCGGCGGCCTCCTCCGGCGACGGTGAGGGGAGGGGGAGGGGGCGGCAGCGGGTAGGGTTGGGGACGCCGGGCGCGAGAGGCGGTGGCTAGGTTTCGTTCTCTTTTCTCACACTACCTAATGCAAAAGAAAACAACTTTCAGTAGATACACATTGTTAGCAGCGCTCATATTGGAATTGGGCATCTGACCCCGAGAAGTGTGTAGACTGGATCGCGAATCATGCACTAATCTAAACATTTTAATAAGAAAAAAAATCTAAATCTGCTTATCCCAATTGTGCTGATAAGTTTTTTCTAGTCTTCTTCTTATCTACCCACAAAGAGTTTGGCACCATATGCCCAGTCCTAACAAGCTAGTCTATTGACTTCGCCAGGAATAGTCATCTTGCTGGCCATGAAGGCAAGGAGTGTGGCGAAAGCCATTTGAAGCAAGCCCCACGCCGTCCATTTCTTCCGATCATCTTAGCATCATCCAAAGCTTCTCCACCAAGTACGAGGTCTTCTCGTCGCCCAAACATGGTCATGCTACTCCACACCAAATCAGAAGTTCATCAACACCACCGATAGGCGGTAAACAGCTTGAGGCTCCAAGGTCTTCTCGGCACATAAGTTTGTCGGTTTGCCCACGAAAATTTAACTAAATTCATTGGTAGTGCCCTAAATTCGTCGGTATATAGCCGATGAAATTTTTGAGTTCCCTGTAATGTACAAGCTCTCAAACCTCACTCTGACTCTAAAGGACTGAACAGATCTCTAAGCTATCTTTCAACAGGTGGTAGACCAAAAATTCACCAACTCTTGCTCTTCAGAATTGTTAGACCATCTGCAGCAGACTGTCTTTCTGCCTTACTTATTACTATTCCCACACCGTTCCCTCCTCTATCTTCGATAACACTACAGTGTCGTAGTCTGCTGAGACACCCTAAGGTCATCTCGTGCCTTCCCCCTCCAACTACCGACTGGCACTCTAGTGATGCAAGTGTCAGATGCGGCCACAGTCTTGCCGATAGGTTGTTTTTAGGAAAAAGTCTATATAACCCCCTGAAGTATATACGGTGGAACACATCATCACCTGAACTATGAAACCGGATGTTTTGCACCCTAAAGTATTCAAAACCGGTCAAATAACCCTCTGAGTGGTTTTGGAGGGTGGTTTTGATGACGTGGCATGCTGATGTGTTCAAATCGCCCCTCCAAGTATTTCTGTTGGTACATTCTACCCTTTGATAGATTTATATTTTTTGTTTCTTCGTCTGCAATTTGAATTTGAAGTTTAAATTTTGCAGGGTGATAGTTGGGGTCATAACTTGTATTAAAAAAAATAAATGGTGATTTTTGTGATTATTTTTCTTTACAATTTTATATTAGCAAAGTTAATGTATTATTAAATGTCTAACTAATAAAAAAATATGATAAAATCACCATTAATATTTCTAGCATAAGTTATAATGTCTTCCGTTACCTTGCAAAATTTAAACTCTAAAACTCAATTTGCACATGGAAAAATAAAAAATACAAATTTATCAAGGGGTAAAATGTACCAACTGAAATAGTTAGAGAGGCGATTTGAACACATTAGCACGTCACATCATCAAAACCACCCACCAAAACCACTTAGGGGGTTATTTGACCGGTTTTTTATACTTCAGGATGTAAAACATCCGGTTTCATAGTTTAGGGGGTAATGTGTTCCACTCTATGTACTTCAAGGGTTTATATAAACTTTTTTCTTATTTTTAAGATAAAAATGGTATATTTGTGGGTTTGTTCCGCTGGCATCTCTACTTTCCTGGGCGTATCGCCACAAAAGTAAAAGATGCGTCGGTGTAGCTGGGCCTAAAGATGCGTCGGTGTAGCATGGCAACAGGCCTGGCTGTCCCGGGTGAAAGGCGTCAAAAGGTGGTAAGGTGGTGGTGGGAGCAGGGAGATGAAACGAAATGCGAGAGGCCTTTATGTTCAACTTTGAGAGAGATGCGATGCACTTCAGAGCTCGCACTTTAAATCAGTGCTGCACCGATTTGATGGCTGCACTTTAGAGCTGGCGACTGTTGGGGTGACGGGCATATGAATCGGTGACGGGCCGCTGGAACTTGGAACGAACGAACGACCCCCGTCAGCACCACTCGCGTGTTGGCTTTGCCTAGTCAAGCACGAAATTCGGTAATTAAGCGCTGAGCTTGTGACACAAAGCAACCAACAATACAACGATGCCGGGACGAGAAAAGTACGCACCATGATTCTCTTATTCTCATGTTAAAGTTTCCTTAGTGCCTTCGTATCCCTGCGTCCAACTATGTGTGTTTATCCTACGTATCGATAAATGCGGTCATATTTTAACATGAAATCTATCCACATCATCATCCACTAAAAAGTCATATCATCATCTACTAGGACACTCTATTAATATCTTTTGCCGATCTTCTGTGGCTAATAACATCCATGCATGCAATTATTTGTCTTTTCGATCACTTTACCATAAAATTCCCACAATATAAATACACAAATGATCAATCATTTAAAAAGTCAATCTCTCTAAACTAAGATGAATAAATTATCAACTATAATGTGCTTTAAAAATAGTACGTTCAAAAATAATGTGTTACAGGTGATCAATCATTTAAAAGTCAATCTCTCTTAACAAAGATGAATAAGTTATCAGCTATAATGTGTTTAAAAAATAGTACGTTCAAAAAAATGTGTCACAAATAATCAATTATTTAAAAGTCAATCTCTTTCAACTAAGATGAATAAGTTATCAAGTATAATATGTTTAAAAAATAGTACATTCAAAATAATGTGTTTAAAATGTTGTCATACCAGATGATCAATCATTTAAAAGTTAATCTCTTTAAACTAAAATGAATAAGTTATCAAGTATAATGTGTTAAAAAATGTTGTCATATAATATACATCAGTATATTTCTACTTTTAAAGTCCACATCGTCTTTGAATCCACTAATTTAAAAATCATGTCACTTTTAAAATTTCCGCAGCCCCCAGAACGTGCCGATTAAGGTAAGTCCAACTTTCCACGTATTACTCATTTTTCTATTAGCCTAAATTTCCTACTGATAAGGATTGTCAATTATCTGTTCAAGTCAATCTCCTCGTTGATTTACTGTACAACTATATATCTTTTGTTTTACACATATATACACATGTGAACCCATCGTGCTTTAGCATTGCAACTCATTCAATAGCAAGTTAAAATTACTCCCTGCATCTCACATTCATTTGTGTATTAACGTCGCTACACTTTCTAAATGTAAGACTTCGAGTTATATGAAGGTACTTGCCCTTTTTACCCAAATAATTGCGTAATATCCCCTATACAGGACAACAGAGATAAAATGACAGGTAATAGAATTCTCTGTGCAACTTTTTGATTCACGTATTGTTAGAAAGCGCACCTAAAAGTAATAAGTTGTCATCAATAAAGATGTGTTGCTCACGCGATAATAGAATATCCACTCTAGAAATCTTTTTAGTAGTTTTAATTGCATAGGTTTGTTAGAATTATTGTTAGAGGCTGAGTATTGACAGACCCATGGCAATTCCATTGTTCTATTTTCTCTGCCAAATGAACATTTGAATCAATACTATTTCTTTCTTTAAAAAAATATTGAAATCACTCTTTAAGTCCCGCAACAACGCGCGGGGAAATCACCTAGTTAATCCTAGCAAATTGCTCCCTCTGTTCTTTTTTTTTTTGACGTGGTTAATTTTTTTCCAAAACTTTAACCCTTTGTCTTATTTAAAAAAATTAAATAAATATATGAAAACACATGCCATACTAAAAACTACCTCTAATGATAAAACAAGTAACAACAAAATAAATAATAAGTAATAATATTTTAAATAAGACGAATCATCAAAATTTTTGAAAAAAAATCAACCGCATCAAATAAAAAAACGTACAATTTTTGTTTTTGTGATATCATTTTGTAAATCCAACAGAACATTTTCTTCGCCCTGTTCCGGAGCTGTATATGATGTTAGCAGTATTTATTAACTGTTTTGAGATGTTTGCACAAATTAGATGTAGAGGTAGATTATTCCTTTTTTTAAAAAAAAGTACTAGCAGTAGCAGATGCCCAAACAAAAGAAATATGCAGCGGTAGATGCGACATTTTTTTTTCGGTTATCACTACCTAAAAGTCGTTACAAAGCAGCGAAACAACAATGCTTTAACAGAAAAAAAACCGCAATGTCCGGTCTACGATCGCTCGTGCCATTAGCGCCGAGCGAGCGATGCGGCCGCGCGATTAGAAGGTCCGAAAGCGTTCCTCTCTTTTCCACGCGGAGGATTTGCATGTGATGGGCCCACATGTGGCTAGCTGGGTTAGCTTCTAGCCTTCCTATCGTATCTGGACATGGTTTCTGTACCGCACTTCCTTCGGGGCTCACTATTTCGCGAGCGATCGTCAGCGTGGAATCTAGCGAGCGATGGGCCTCCGCTCCCCCGCGGACGCGATGGTCCCCCTCTCTCCCGCACTCCACGTGCGACCAGCGGACTAGGAGAGAAAAAATGGGCAAAAAACAAGTGTTTTGAGGGCTTCAAACCGGCAACCTCTCGGTTGAGAAACATAGCGTGCCTCCGATGACCAACTAAACTTATTTTCTTTTGTTGTTTTAATGTAACTACACATTGTAATAACGTTAAGATAAGACTTTGTGATAAAAGTTATGCCCAGTCCTATTTGTCGTTCACTCTACAAGTATATCAGGATAATTTTTCATGGATAAAATTATGTCAGTATGTGAATAAAATTATGTCAGCATAATTTTCCGTGAATAAAATTATGTCGGCGTGTGAATAAAATTATGTCAGCATAATGTTTCACGAATAAAATTATGCCAGTACGTGAATAAAATTATATCAGCATAATTTTAAGTAAAAATAAAATTACGTGAATAAATTATTTCAGTATGTGAATAAAATTATGTCAGTATAATTTTTTGTGAATAAAAATTATGTTTTCATTAATACAATTGTGTCAGTATGTGAATAAAATTATGTCAGCGTAATTTTCGATGAATAAAATTATGTATGCGTGTGAATAAAATTAGAATATCGTGAAATAAGTTATGGTTGAATAGAATTATGATCATAAAATTGTGCTAACATAAGTTATGTTAACATAGGTTATGGTTGAAATAAAATTATGCTAACACAAAATTATGGTCATAAAATTATGCTAAATATAAGTTATGGTTGAATAAAATTATGATCATAAAATTATGCTAGCATAAGTTATGCTAATATAGGTTATGGTTGAAATATGCTAACATAAGTTATGGTTGCAATAAAATTATGCTAACATAAGTTATACTAACATAAGACATCGTGATAAGTTATGGTTGAATAAAATTATCTTAAAAAGGAAAAAGAAAAAACAGAGTAAACATAAAATGAAAAAATAAAACTTTATGATCATAAAATTATGCTAATAAGTTATGCTTCCATAAAGTTATTCTAATAAAGTTATGTTTCATAAGATATCATGATAATTTATGGTTGCATAAAAATTATACTAAAAAGAAAAAAAATAATAAAAAAACACCAAATGAAAAAAAGAAAAAAAATCTCATCTGGGCTCCGTCTGCGCGGGGGTGGGGTGCTCCGAGCGGGGCAGGCAGGCAGCGGCCAGCGCCCGACGCCGATCACCTGGGCCCACCTCATTTGCGCGTGGGAGCCGATCTCTCGCTCAAAGCGAGTTGAGCGAGTGCTCGCGTATCGGAAGTTAGGACTTCCTTCTTGGTAGTCCTTCCTCCACGCTTTTTTTTCTCTTTTTTCCTTTTCCTTTTTTTCTTTTATTTTTTTTCATAATATAATTTTAATTAATTATGACAAAACAGCTATAGTGTAATAAACTTATAATGTAAGTTTATTATGATCTTTATTTTATAGTGGAATAAATTATGTCAGCATAACTTTATCGCGAATATTTTATGCAACCATAACTTACCACGATAACTTTACGTAAGCATAATTTTATCACAAATATTTTATGCAACCATAACTTGTCACGATAATTTTATGTAAGCATAATTTTATCACAAATATTTTATGCAACCATAATTTATCGCGATAACTTTATGTAAGCATAAATTTATCACGAATATTTTATGTAACCATAACTTTATGTAAGCATAATTTTATCGCGAATATTTTATGCAACCATAATTTATGACGATAAATTTATGCAAATATAATTTTATCATGAATAATTTATGCAACCATAACTTATGACGATAATTTTATGTAAGCATAATTTTATCACAAATATTTTTATGCAACCATAACTTATCATAACATAAAAATAAAAAATAAAAAATAAAAAATAAAAATCTTACCTGGACCCACGTGGGGGCCGTGGAGGGAGTCACTCGCTGGCCACGAATCCAGCGAGCGCTCGTCAATTAGCAGCCCAAAAAAAAACGCAGCTTTACAAGAGCAATTGCTCGCAGTCCCCACCGTTGCGGAAGCACAAGACATGCAACTGCAAACAGCAATACAACAATTGGGAGTAGTGCGATGGAAAAAGTATACATAACCCCATTATTTTTTTGAGGGTGATCTACTTCACCCCCTCATCTTCAAAACTAGTTATTTAACCCCCTCAACTTTGGAGACTGTTTTGTTGACGTCAGTGCCACCTCAATGCCACGTGTGCAAATAACTCCTTCCTCTCTCTCCCGCCGGCACAACTCCCATCTCCCTAACTCCCTATCGCCGCTCCCGCTCATCCTTCCCCACCGGCGCCGCTCTCCTTGCTCCCCACCGGCGCCGCTCCCTCCACGCTTTCCCGCCGGCGCAGCTCCCCTCCCACTCGCTCTCTATTGCCGCTCACCCGCGCCGCCTCCTGCCCCGGCCTCCTCGCGCCGCTCAGTGCCGGAGACCTCACCGCCGTCAACCTCTGCGGCGGCGAGCACTGCCACCTCCAATGCTCACCCCACATCGTCGTCGCGCGGCAAGATCTGCCGGCCGCCTCTCCGGATCCACCCGACTGCGCCCTTCTCCTCTCCCGCCACCTCCTTCACCATCACTGCCTCCTTCCCCGCCTCCGCAGCCGTGCCCTCGAGCACCTCTGCTACGCCCTTCCTGAGCTTCGCCGGCGCGGAGATCCGAGATGCGGCGGCAGAGATCCCGCTCGGGCGGAGAGGCCAAGCTGCGGCGGTGGAGATCTGCGCGGGCGAAGAGGCCGCGGGCGGAGGAGCTCGACCATTCCGGCAAGGAGCCCCAGGCGGACCCGGCACAGAGAGAGACCGAGGGCGGTGCTGCGGAGGAGGGGCGGCGTTGGATCTTGCCAGCAATAGAGATGAAGGCGGTCCAGATTGCATGCAGTGCTAAGGTGCCACTGCACCGGATCCATGTGCGTGCAAGGGGGTGCACGGCGGTGTCAACACCATTCCACGTTGGATAGCCACGTTGGCAAAACCGGCTTGACAGGTAGGCCCAGTGCCTATGTGGCAAAACCAGACCACGTTGAACTGCCACGTCAGCAATACAGCGCTGGAAAACCGCTCGAGGGTGATTTGTCTAATTTTTCAAAGTTGAGAGGTTAAATAAGCGGTTTTAAAGATAAAAAGACGAAGTAGACCACTCTCAAGGGTCTCAAGGGGTTACGTAGACTTTTTGCTAGTGCGGTTATCCTCGTCATCGCCAGCACTTTCCACCTACGCCCTTCGGTCTGTACTGTCCACGAAACAGCCTTTCCGTCCAGGATATCTCGCCCCCAGTAGTCGCCAGAAAGATCTCAGCAACTGCAATCTTTGAGAAGCGCTCAGTTACCAGCACTTCCCTGATGCTAGTACTCTGTTTTCTTCATACGCTTCTGGTTACCTGAGCCGAGCTTGAGTTCTTGACCGCCCAAGTACTACGATCATGCCTCTCCAAACAGTACTCCCTCCATCTGAACTTCCAATTGTTCCTCACCCCAAATGTCCAAGCGCTATCTTGTGCTGCTCATTATATATGTTCTGCAAGTTCTACTCCGTTCTTCCAGTGACCTCACAGGTCTGACCAACAGTGCATCCTTCAGAGAACGAGCGCGTAGCTCGATGGTCAGCAGCGATGGTGTTCGCTCTGCCCACCTGGATTCGGTTCTCGAATCGGCAGGTGTCTCACAAGGAAAGGAACAGTGTTCCTAAATAAATTTCAGTTGTCCCTCACGCACGGTGCCACAGGGGACGGTGACGGAGCTCGTGGTAGTCCTGTCGAACTCTCCAAAAACAGTTGTAGGTCTAGACATATGCATAAGTGGGTGTGGGTGCGTGCGTGTGTAGCATGAACAGATACTACACGTATAGCCAGTTGAGAGTTGTCAAAAAAAAAAAAATAAGTGCCTCCTTCAGTGAATCCATTCAGTTCTGCCACAAAATAGTGTGTCGCCACAAACCTAGTGAACAAATGAGGTTTCCTCACTTAAGTTTTTTCACCCAGAGCCAAGCCCCTTGTAGTGTGCATTCGCATTGGCAATGGCAACACAAAATATTGGCAAGAGATGAAGGCTTTATCACTTACGGTATAACAAGTGGATAGGCTTGAGCCTTGAGGTACGCTGTTACCAAGCATTACGTGAATAAGCTCATTCAGAAAGAGGAGGAACAGCCATCCATGTCTAACCCTATCTGTAGCACCACCGTGTGTCGATCACAGTAGGAGAGACGACCGCAGCAGTGCCGCATTTCCCGGTTCATCATGTGTCAGCTGTTGTACGATCGTCTGCCGATTTTCCGCGACGACTACCTGTTAACTGCGGCAGTAAATATTAGGGACGCAATTAAGGGCCGGTTTAGAAGTCCAATATTTTTTTAGTTTTGAAACATACTTCGGTATTTGATTATACCGTGGTATTAAAAGTCAAATGGTGTTTAGTTGGTACAAGCAAAACACTGTTTCAAATACTATGATTTTCTCTACAACCTCATCTCTCGCCTCTCCAGCACCACTTCACCCCATCTCCCATGCGAGCCCGCGGCGCCCATCCACGCCGTCGCGGCACCCATCCGTCGCCGCCGCGGCCTCCCAGCCATCGCCCGTCGCCGTGCGAGCCCGTGGCCTCCCGCAGCCACTCGCCGACGCGGTGAGAGGGAGATGGCGGCGGGGAAGAGGGTGCTCCCGCGGCCGCTCGTCGGCGCATGGAGGGGGAGAGGGATAGGGCGCTTGTTGGCTTGGGGGTGAGGGCGTGCTGGCCGCTCGCCTTACACGGGGAGAGAGAGGGCCGCCCGTCCGCGCCGCCACGGTCGCCCGTCATCTCCCACGGCCGCTCGCCGATGTGGGGAGAGGGAGAGGGCAGCGGAGGAGAAGGCGCTCGCTGGCGCAGGGAGGAGGAGAGAGCGGCGGGGGAGAGGGAGAGGGCAAATACTATGTTAGACATGGTTTTAAACAATAATGTGGTTTTACTGGAGTAAAGCAAAATCATAGTATTTATGTCATGTGTAGATCTAAATCACAGTATCTCAAAATCATATTATTAGAAAACTGTGTAACCAAACAGATGTAACTTGCGCTCTACTAGTCTCTTCCTCGTTTCTTTTCCTATGGACGCAGCTGGATCGGTAGGAAGGAGTTTTATAGGCCGTGTTTAGAGGCCCTGTTTGGTTTCAAGGTTTGGCACAGAAATATTAAAGGAATCGATTCCATCGGCAAGGAAGACAACATCTGAATTTGGAACGAAGGAAGACCATATGTCATTCCGAAGGAAAGGCTGCGAGACACGTGCAAAACACAGGAAACAGAAACTCTATTCCGATCCAAGGGAAGGACTGAAGGAGCCGTCAGTTGTTCTCCCAGCTCTCTTTTGCTCCTGCGGGTCCGAGCTCTCCCGGCCGGCACTTCGATCCAATCTTGATTTTTTATATTTAGTTTTTTGCTCAAACCATGGTTTCTTCTGCCAGCTGTTTATTAATCCAAGGCTTTACTCTTAAATCTTCAAACTATCGTATAACAGAATGTGCCGTTGGAAGTACTACAACTGAATTTTCGTTTATTGGAAGGTGTAAAGATTCAACTATTTTCCTGCAATCCAAAGAAACCAAAATTTCCATTCCTTTGTTTTGGAATCATATGGCATTCTATTTTTCGCTCCCTGTTCCTATGTTTTTTTCCTATTCTTTGCTTTGCATTCTTTTGATCCAAACAGGACCTAAAGGAATAGATAACACAAAAAATATAGGAAACGAAACGGGTTGAAGTGTCAAAGAAGAATGGAAAAACACAGGAATCCTATAGAAAGCAACCTTTGGAACACAGGAATCAAATCAGAGAAGTATATGAAGGCAAGAAAATATATTTCACCTCAACAAAAACAAATTCATTGCCAGTTAGGGCCAACGAGGAACATGGGGCCACCCGTAAAACATCCAATTTTGTTTCATGCCTCAAGCCCTATTTAGATACACCAACTAAAAATTAGCTGTTAAAAATTAGTTATAGAGTGTCCAAACCGGACAGCTGTTTGGTAGTTATGACATAATGTTTCTTATTACCGCCTAAAAGAGTGTTTTGAACCACATAAGTGGGGCTCATCTCATTAAATCCCACAAGTTCATCATCTTATTGGGTGAATCTATATCTATCTATATATACTAAGTAAACACAACCCATTAATGTATTTCTCTCAACATGCAAGCTGTCCATATCATCATCCACTGAAGTCCTCTGTTAAAGTCTTTCGTTAATTTTCTGTGGCTAATAGAACTCTTACATGCAAGTTATTAGACAAGCAAGTATATTCAATCAGTTAAGAACCGATATCTCTCAACCATGATGAATATATATTATAAGTTATTAAATATAACGCTCTTAAAAAAATATTATCATACAATCACACAAATATTACTATCTTCGAATTTTAAAAAGTTCCGCAACAATGCACGGGGTCTCATTTAGTATCCTATATAAGTAGAGCCCACTAAAAATCATTAACTACAATTCTCTCAACATGCAGCGTGTCCACATCAGCTTAGGCAGCCCAACCAGTCGACTCTACCTTCTCTGGCTCTCTGCCTGCCCAGGCCCAGCGCACCTGTCGCTTCCCACACGAAGCCGCACATCCGCCGGTTCTCATTCCTCACATCCTGAAACACACCCACTGAGCTTCTAATTCCCGCTAAAGCATACATTCACCAATTACCAACATGTATATATAGGAAGCATCTTAGGATCTATGGAGGCAAGATCAAATTGCTCCTTACTCTCGAGTTTCGACTCTCGACTACTAGCCAGTGGTTCCCTGGACACCATCGCCATGTTGCAGGAGGTGGTGTCCTCCATGGGCACACACAAGACACCATGGAGGTGCTTAGCAAGACGAGCAGCAGTGCCACACTTGGAGATCTCTCGCAAGCAAAGGGACGCCGCCGGCAAAAGAACTTCATCGCCACCGGATCCATCTTGAAAACTGCAGGCATCACACGGATCCAGCCTTCCCCTGCACGGATCCGGCCTTCCCCATGCATATCGATCTCATTCGCGCAGATCAAACCAGCAACCACGCCGGTCAGAGCAAGAACACACAAGGACGGAGGAAGGAGAGAGTCAGAAAAAAGGAAACAGAGGTGTCCTTGCAGCGGGGATGGGGGAAGGTAAGAACTGTGAGAACGTCCGGCGCAGAGGTGTCGGCGGACGTGGGTAGGGTGAAAAACAAGTGCTACGTGTGGAGGTCTCAGGAACCAGGACACAGGAGATGCGGGGAGGGTTGAGAAGGTCCTGCACGGCAATACCCTACGGCTACAGGGTTCCATTGTTTTTTTCCAGTTTATATTCATTATATGGTTATTTTTATTTTTTTCTCCGTCATGTATATTATCTTATATGATAACAATATACACAAATCGTTTCCTATGGGATGCTACCTATATTTTTTGTAGGATCCTCTTCATAGCTCTTGCTCAGGTCTTCAAAGATATGTGCACCCAATGAATACTCACAGGGATTTTGTACAAACCCAAAAGTTTATTTAAGTGTCATGGGCAATTCTTAAGGTGCATACATCACCAACAACAATCGCTGCCAATGTTTCCTACTGAGCAAAATCATACCACCGTGTCATTTACAGTCATAGCAGCAGCGACAAAAATTAAATAACATTATTTCTTAGACAAGTATACAGTATTTATACTTAATATACTAAGCCTCTGTTTCAAAGGACGTGACTTCTATTTCCTCATTTGCAGTCATGTTGTATCCTTCATTAATTATCATGTGCTCATCTAAAATTATTCTCAAATTACCGCGGCAACACACGGGGTATTCACCTAGTAGTCATTAGTCATTAGAAAAGACAGCCATACTCCATCCGACCCAAATTATAGTTCATTTTAGCTTTATCATAAGTCACAAATCTCTTACTTTGATCAAGTTAGAAAAGCACCAACATTTATGACATTAAATTAGTTCTATTTATATCTACCAGGAAATATGCTTTGACATATAGCGCATTCCCTTGGTTGTGTGGATGTTAAAATATTTTTATAAAACCATGATCAAAGTTAGAAAATTTTGATACAGGATAAAGCTAAAGTGGAACTATGATTCAGAATGAAAATTTTGATACAGGATAAAGCTAAAGTTAGAAAATATTCAGGATAAAGCATTCGTCATTCTACCTGGTGTTCCTGACCAAAACCAGCCTAGCCGGTATGCCCGATCCGTCTTAGGCCAAGATTCAGCATCATTTCCTCAACTGAGCTAGTAGAATGTTTTTTTTTCTGAAAGACCCGAAAAACCTTCCGCATATATTAACAAGAAGGCACCGAGAATACAACTGCCTTGATTAACCAGGTTAAGGGAGCACGAAAAACTCCAAAACAGCAAAAACCAAAAAACCACAGCTGACCACTCCGGTACAGGTTCAACTACAGAAGCCAAGTGCTTCACACCCGCCAAACACCAAAGCCTAGCTTCCTCCTTAAGCTCCAAGATTAGCACAACCAAAGTCAGCTTACATCTGCCTCCCAACCATACATGTCCAAATGGTCGTGCCGTACCGGCCCAGCACGGGCACACGCCTGGGCACGGCACGGCTTCACCATGCTTAGGCACGGCACGGCAAGCTCTTGTGCCGTGCGGAGCCGGCGCGGTTCACCTTACACGGGTCATGCCGTGCCAGAGGTACGACTAGCCCGGCGTGCCTTGTCGTGCCCGTGCCCAGAATAGAATTGGGCACATTCAACTCCATTCATTGCAATCTCAACAGATTTCATAGGTTCAAACTCCAGAATTCAACAATCCATCGCCAAAACTCTAAAATACAAGCTAAATCATCCATCAAATCATTCAATCTACTTAGCTAGATCATCCAAACATTCAAACCATCACAGGACAAAGCAATCTCAAAATATAAATGGAGCCTTAGTGTAATGCTGTCTCGTTAAAAACCTTCCTGGGTAAAAACTCACATCTCGTGAGAAAATCTTAGGAAAGAAAAGAGTACAGTATATCAGTTCACAGTTCATAGTCCATTACAATTACATAACATAAATAGATACTAGATAGCAAGAACTGCAAGAGAGAATGAGTGAAGTTCAACAAGCTCTTTTGCCTCTTGACCGAATTCTCTGGTTGTGCCTCCTTCCTCCTCCCTCCATGTCCTTGTCCTGGTCCGTTGCTGGTCCCTTGTGCTTCTTCCTTGCAGCTACATCAGCTCCACTGCCTCCTTCTTGCTCCTTTCTCTTGCTACCTGGTGATGTTTCTTCCTCATCGGTACATAGCTTCAAAGGCTGCTTCAATCTCCTTTGTTTCCTTCTCTATACTTGCTGCTTTGCAAGTCAGCCAACTCTCAGTCCTTGATGCATGAGAGAACCTCCACCATGTTTGGTGTCAGCCGCCGCCGCCGCCGCTCCTCTTCGAGGATCCTGCTAGCTGGACTAAAAGTGGATTCTCATGATATAGTAGACACAAGGACAGTCAAAACATCTTTAGCAAGTATAGATAAGATAAGATAAGTCTTATTATGGCCCTGCCACCAGTTTAGAATGTTGAAATCAGGTCCAAACTTAACCTCAGTGTCACTATCAAGGTAAGAAGAGAGCTCAGATAGACCTGGACTACCTGATGTACCTGCACCGTTACCAAGAGTAGCTGTAAAAGCTTCCTCATCACCATATATAACATGCCAGGCCTCAATTGCCATACCAAAAACACCTCCTGGCAGTGATGGAGTGCTCAAGCAAGCATCACCAAACTTAGACTCATAAACTTGAAATATCTTAGTTAACTTTGTACGAATAGATGGTGGGTATCTAGCATAATCAGTATCATTAAGAATATTATGACCTATATGAGCTACTTCTATAGGTTTTAGACCAAGCAACCTCTTTTATAAACACTAATCAGAGTTCACAAAATGAGCAACCACAGAGATGTAGTCCTTTTTAGCTTTACCAGACCAAATATCAGACCAAATATCAGATGTAAGCGCAACAGAAGAAACAGAGTTCTTCAGGACATCAACAAGCTTTTCAACACGGTCATTATAAAGTCCAATCAAGTCTCTAGCAGTAGTTTGCCTAGAGGACTTCAAAAACCTAGGATTATGAGCACGGGTAATGTATTCTTGAAAAGCATCAGATTCACCAAAGCAAAGAGGCATGTCTAGTGTAGCAATCAAACGGCAAAGCTCTGTTCTAGCAACAAAAGGAGAGTACTCCCAGTGCACAACAGAACCATCAGCATTAAACTTAAGCAAAGACTGAGTTCTACCAGTTATATCATTCTCCTTCTTAGCAGGGCAAAGATCTAGGTGACGGATCAAGTGCCCAGTACCAGAAGAGGATTTAGCCGACAAGGTATGCTTGCAGTGGAGGCATATGGCAGATACTCTAACTTCCTTACCTCCGTGCATCGCAGTCACCTCCTCAAAGTCTAGCCAGACCTTAGAGGTTGGTCCCCTCCTCGTGCGCTTACCAGATGTACTCACCGCGGCCGTCCCCGTCGGGCTCATGGATCCGGTGCGGGTCCCCGTCCCCGATGTGTCCATGCCTGTGCCTACGCCGGCGCTATCCACGTTGATGGCAGCACCTGCGTTGCTACCGAGGAGGAAGCACTGGGCATCGTCGGCCTCGTTCTACACCTCAAGCTGCCGCTCCTTGGCCTCGGCGGCTTCATAGTAGTCGTCGTCCATGGAATCCTCATCCATGGACATTGCCGCCTCCTCAGCCGGCGTCTCCGGCTCCCTCACGGCTACGCGGCACTGGGTCTATGGAAGAAAGACCATAGCCAACGACCTGCAACACAAGAACAAGAACAAGATCAGAGAGGTTAGGGTTAGGGACTTAGGGTTAGGGTTAGAGAGGCTAGCGTGGGGACGGCTCACCTGCGCAGCCGGATCACTAGATCCACCGACGATGGGCACCGGAGCGGAGCTTGGCACAGAACCTGAGCAAATCGAGGGTTAGGGTTAGGCCGTTAGGATTATGAAGACAAAACGAGAGAGGGAGAGAGGATAGAGCGAGAGAGGTAGAGGATCAGCGAAGGCGTCAATGGCGGCTCGCCGACGTCCGTCTCCACTGGGACGGTAGGCGAGGTGAGACGAAGGTGACGAGGCGATTGCGGCTGGCTAAGCAGGGGAGGGGAAGCAAAATGGCTAGGGTTCAGGGGACGCCGGGGAGCGGGGGTATATATACGCGATGTCCGTTTCGCGGTCGCTCGCGTGATTAGCGCCGAGCGACCGATGCAGCGCGCTTTTTTCTCTCTTCTCATCCACGCGCTTCGCATGTGATGGGTCCACGTATATCTTTTTAGCTATTATTCGCCGGATTACATGGCTCCCGTACAGCACGTAGGAGTATTTTCCCGTCTTTTCTTTATCCGGCTGTTTATTTCACTTTTTTTTTCTTTTTTCAAGTATACATTATTTAGAAATATAACTTTTTATATTATAACCATAGTTTATTATAATAGCTTTTATCATAATTTTTTGCAGCTAAACTTATTATTTTAAACAATGTAATATAACTTTTATAATTTCTGTGCATAAGTTATGTCTTCTAAAATTATATTAAAAAATTATGATCATACGTTCATAAATTCTATTAAGCAAAACTTATCACGATATTTTATGAAAACATAACTTATCAGGATATTTTTATGGAAACATAACTTTTTTTATTTTTTATTTTTTTCTTACAATAATTTTATAGAAACATAACTTATCAGGATAACTTTGCACACCATAATTTATCACCATAACTTTACGTAATCATAACTTATCATGATAACCTATGTAAGCATAACTTTTCAAATATTTTTCTTCTTTTATTTTTTCTTTTCTATTTTCATTTCGTATTTCTACTTTGTGGCATAAATTTATTCACGGAAAATTATGCTGACAAAATCTTATTCACGAAAAATTATGCTGACATAATTATATTTACATGCTGACATAATTTTATTCACGGAAAATTATGGTGACATAATTTTATTCACATACAGACATAATTTTATTCACGGAAAATTATGATGACATATTTTTATTCACGAAAAATTATGCTGACATAATTTTGTATAATTTTGTTCACGAAAAATTATGCTGATATAATTTTATTCACTAGAAAATGATGCTGACATAATTTTATTCACGAAAAATTATACTGACATAATTTTATTCACGGAAAAGTATGTTAACATAAATTTATAGAAGCATAACTTATCACGATAATTTTTTGGAAGCATAATTTATCATGATAACTTTACAAAAGCATAACTCATCACGATATTTTGTATCAAAATTATATCAAAAAGTTACGATCATATGCAAAATTCATTCATGTGAAAACTTTTTTTTATTGACCTATTTTTTTATAAGTATAATTTGTGAAAATAAAATTGTATTATAAAATAAAAGGACAAAAGAAGCATCAACGATTATTCTAAAGATGAAACAGTAAACGATTAACTAGGGAATAGAAGCGAACATGCATCCTGCATCCATGCAATGATTGCACTGGAACAATGAAAGTAAAAGCAGTGCATGTGGGAGCCAAAGGGTCGTCGAATGGGTCGCTCAGCCGGACAGGATTTGCGGAAAGAGGGGGAAAAAAAAAAGAGAAAGCTTCGGTTTGCACATGGGGCGCGGACGGTGTACGAGCGGTGCGCGGACAGGGGTAAAAGGCGCTGGCGCGCACACGGGCATAGGGACCACCATCGGTCGCTCGTTTCTGAATTAACGAGCGCTCGTCAATTAGTCGCCCCCCGGGTCTCGTGCCGGGTGGGCACGGGCACAGCGGCCTGCGTACCGTGCCGAGCTTGGGTTGTGCCACGCCGTGCCGAGCCACGGGCCGCCCTAGGCTTGGGCCATGCTGGGCCACGGGCCGCTCGGCGGGCCGGTCCGTTTTGAACATGTATACTTCCAGCTGATCGGACTCAAGCTCTGGCACCAAATCTTGCAAGCTTCCGGACAGCCAGAGAACAAATGCAGAAAAAATGCACATCGAAAATATGAATTGGGCCATTATCTGGAGAGCAGCTGAATGAAAACACTAGTTCGTCATAATATGTACATATATAGGGCATACATCTTAGGAAAATCAAGCCACTAACCAATACTCCTATGCGGATTAGAATAGGACATCTTAGGCCTTGTTTGGTAGGAAGCCGCTCAAAAGGAGTCGAAGGGGATGGAGGGAGATCAAATCCAAGCCAGAATCCCCTCGATCCACTTGAGAAGGAAATTAACCAAACAAGGGGGGATCAACTCACTAATTAACACTCCTAGGCAGATTAGAAGGACACAAGGACTGTCAACAAAACACATCTATCCGTCCATTCCGTCAATCAGACGTTCCTTCCACGCGCAGCCCTCAGAAGTTCACTCAACACCATGGGGCAGCTCTGCACCAGATGCCTGTAACCATCCGTGGCCAAGACGGCATCAAGAGTTTCAGGAGACCTGGCGATGAACTCGACACACTTGGCCTTGAGAAGCGCGCAGCTGTGCTGCTCAGCTAGAGCCAGAGTGGTTGCCGCCGTGTCGATGTCAATGCCACCAGAGAGCTTGCGTTCGCAGATCAGCTTGAGCCTGTCCAGCCCGTACCTGTTAAAATTGCAGGGAGTCAAATTTTTGTAGAGGCATGGTGTTATCGTGCAATCGTCGTATTTTTATTGATAAACACAGATCCTAATTTTGCTGAATTGCATGATAGTACTATCTTCTGACGAAGGAAGAATTTATACCTGTCAGCAGCCACAAGTAGGTGCTGCGCCATAGTCGCCGCCGCCTCAGGGTCCTCATCATCAAGCTCCGGAGCGGTGTCGGTGTAGATGAAGTGGAGCATGACTTTGAAGGCGGAAGCCTCCATGTCCTGGACACTAACACACTGGGAGCTCCTCTCGTTCATGTGACCGAAGAACTGCGCCATGAAGACAGGAGACCTTGCGGCAAGAATTGCTTTGTGGGCAACAAAACGCTCGCCAGAGTGGAGCACAAATGTGATGTCCCCTCCCCTCTGGCACTGCAAGAGCTCACCGAGGTGCCGCTGCAAATCAATGGGTGGCAGCGGAGCCTCCGTATTGCTAGCTGCTGGGGCAGGGACGACTACGTCAGGCAGCTCTTTGAGCACCGTGATGGCGCATTGCACGGTCAAGGAATCATTCACGAGATAACCAGAAGATGGCACATCACGCCTTCTCACGAGGAGAACAGCAGACGACAATTCTCCACGGCTCTGAAATACACGGGATATGCCCGTCTCTGGGGACGGATCAAGATGCCGGCTTGGATCTACAAGCCGGCAGCTTAGATTCGCATTCACATTCAAATTGTTCCTCTGGGGCTCACTGAGAAGCATGAGCTGTAGAGCTACCCATGGCAAGCGGCCGTCGCTGCTTTCGTAATGCGAGTGTCCAGGAAGTAAACGAACCTCCCACTCGTGGCCATCGACGTTCCATCTAGATTTGATATAGTAGGAGGAATCCATCGCGGCGGTGACGCAATAGCCGTCGAGCTTGAGCAGCCGCACGGAGCGCACAGCCTCAGTGAGGTTCGTGCGGCCATGTTCCATGGTGGAGGCCTCAAGGTCAAGGGTGTAGGCCGCGGATAGACCAAGAAGGGTGTTTGCTCTCTGTCACGGCGGCTTAGGGGAAGACTTGGGAGGAAGAAGAAGATAAGGTGTGGGGGCTAGGGTTTTAGGGTGGCTCGTGGACAGTGGCAAGGTGCACGCCGGCGAGTGCGGCCATCGTCGGCGTCGCCGATCTCTTTCTCTCTGTCCGTCTGTCGTCTCGTGTGTGGCGTGAAATGTGGAGGGCCAGGAGCAAATGAGCTAGGGTATCAACGGGATTTTGTCGCCGGCCGGTTTTGGTCGATGCGACTGCGACGATGACCGTCGGATGATTCTGGATGGCTGAGATCGCACGCAGTGGCCATCGACGATGACCGTCGGATGATTCTGGCGGGACGACATGGCCCAATAAGGAAATGGGGAACGCCGGACGCGCCCTGGATGTCGGGCCTTTAGCGCATGAGGGAGCACGCACAGCTTAAACGGACCAGGCCGAATACGGCCTGTTTTTGTAGGCTCACTCAGCTCATGAACAAAATAAGTTTTTCTTTCTTTAAGGTTTGTGCTACACCCCCTGCCTATGGATCAAAAAATAAGTTGAAGTCCAGTGCATTATATGCGCTTCTCAGTTTTAAGACATCGTTCTTAAGTAGTACTAATATTTTTCCAATAATAATAATAATAATATAAGATTCATGTCATAAATTAAGTCATTTCCTCTAACTGATGTGAGATTTTAACTAGAGAAGAGCTCTATGGTCAGTTGGATAAATATTTTTTCTACTGTGAGTACAAAACGAGATGTACAGCTTTTTTTAAGAAACGAGGATTCCTCATTTAATTTCCATTACCAAGACAACAGAAATACAAGAAGATTGCCACCAGATTTATTTAAACCAAAAAGACAAGAACTAGGACAACAGATACGCACTTATAGCCCCCAGTGTGTAGAACCATAGCAAATAAATTTAGGCCCTGTTTGGAACGCAGGAATTTCACAGGAATTGTGTAAGAATTTCACAGGAATCAGTTCAATTTCACAGGAAAAACGCAGGAACGGGGAGAAAATCCCGCATTCCAAACGGGGCCTTAACCGTCTTGCTGCTCGACCAATTATGCATGGATGAGCTCTATCAAACTTGCCGCCGCCTGAATGAGCATCTTCTTCGTGCCTTCTTGGATTAGCTCCTGCAGATCCTCCCTGCTCAAGCCTGCCCTAAAATTAATTTAAAGCTCCAGCATAACACAAAATCTCTGCTGGAGACCTAAGAAGTTTTTCTCAAATAGCAAGCTTTGTCCCATATCACCCAACAAATAGCTGATTAACAGCCACACCCAGTACCAATATTGAGACACATTGTAAGGGATATTTAGCTCCAAAGAAATAGAAGAGATGAGAAAAAATGTTTCAGTTAATAGCAACAATCCCCCAAACAAATTTTGCTACAAGACACTTTTTTTTGCGAGCGTCCGGGATGACATCCCGTCCGTATTTCATTAAGAGGAGAGAACCCAAATACAAACGAACGCAGCCGGAAAGCCCAGGCTTGCCAAACCTACGTCCTAGACAAGAACTCAAACTACTACTACAAGACACTTGAAAAGAGACGAAAAAAAGTTTCATTTTAACCAGACGTAGCAAGCAGGTCCATAATCCATTTCCTGAACTCTACACATGACGAATGCAAAAAGGAGAAAAATGCACCGATCAAATCAAATCTTGGCTTGGGCATGTAGAATTCAAGCAACTCAGATGGTTCAAATTAAAGGACGATTCAAAGGTGAGCACAGCTCATCACAATTCATAGCATAGGGCTTACATCTCAGGAAATCATGATAGCAAGCAACTAGTTAACACTAGGACGCATGCATGGACTTTCAAGGAACCATCTTTAAATCCACCTTAGGTGCTCCTTCCATGGGCAGCCCTCAGAAGTTCAGTCAACACAAAGGGGCAGCTCTCCACCAGATGCCTGTAACCATCCGTGGCCTAGACAGCATTAAGGGTTTCAGGAGATTTGGCGATGAACTCGACACACTTGGCCTTGAGCAGCGCGCAATTGTGCTGCTCGTCTAGAGCCAGCGTCGTCGCTGCCGTTTCGATGTCGATGCCAACAGACAGCTTGCCTTCACAAATGAGCTTCAGCCTGTCCAGCCCGTACCTGTTAAACTGCCAGGGGTCAAATCTCGCGCACACGCATGGTTTGTTGCTTCTGTGATGGAATGAAAACCAGGCTAATCCCATGAAAGAAAAAGAGGAAACCGAACGTACCTGTCAGCAGCCACAAGTAGGTGCTGCTCCATAGTCGCCGCCTCCTCAGGCGGCTCCTTCTCAAGCTCCGGAACCGTGTCAGTGTAGATGAAGTGAAGCGTGATCTTGAAGATGGCAGCATCCATGTCCTGAATCTTGACACACTGGGATCTCCTCTTGTTCATGTGACCGAAGAACTCGGCCATGAACACAGGAGACCTTGCGGCAAGAATGGCTTTGTGCGCAACAAAACGCTCGCCAGAGTAGAGCGCAAATGTGACGTCTGTTCCCCTCTGGCACTGCAAAAGCTTGCTGAAGTGCCGCTGCAGATCCATGGGTGGCAGTGGCAGCGGAGCCTCCGTACTACTAGCTGCTGGGGCAGGGACGACTACTACATCAGGCATATCTTTGAGCACCGTGATGGTGCATTCCACTGTCAATGAATCATTCACTAGATAACCTGATGATGGTACATCACGGGTCTTGACGAGGATAACACACCAGATGACCATTCTCCGCGACTCCGAAATACACGGGACACACTACTCTTCTCTGCGGACGGATCAAGATGCCGGCGTGGATCTACAAGCCGGCAGCTTAGAGTCGCCCTCAAATTGTTCCTCTGGGGCTCACTGAGAAGGCAAAGGCTTAGAGCTACCCATTCCTCGCGGCTGTAGTAATCGTAGTGTGCAGGACAGAAACGAACCTCCCACTCATGGCCCTCGACGTTCCATCAGGATTTGATGCTCGGCATTGACTTGGCGGTGCAAAAGCCGTCGATCTTGAGGAGCTGCACCGAGCGCATAGCCTCAGTGAGGTTCGTGCGGCCATGTTCCATGGTGGAGGCCTCAAGGACAAGGGCGGGTGGTTTTGTCTGGGCAACGGTAGAGGCAGCGGAGGTTCGAGCTGCAGCAAGCTCTTCCCTCCTATGGAGCGGAGGACTAGAGGGCTGGGCTTGAAGTTGGCGACTGCTCGGGTGAACCGGTGAAGCTGAAGGGTCAGGTAGAGTACTCGACCACGGAACTTGAACGGCCAAATCTCTTAAAACGAATCCACATCGCAAAGGCTAATGGGTAGGGGCTCCACGTCAATGAAAACCCGCTAACCGTTCGATCCGGCGAACTCACGATCTGGACCATCCGAAGCGGGTGGAGTCGGGCCTCTCGCCCGTTTAGCCGCGAATCCTCGCGAACTTGCTCGCCCGAGGCCCGACGCCCTTCCGCTTCCGCCTCGGCCGCCCGCCGCTGTACCCTCAGCCCTTCGCCTCGCTCGGCGCCGCCGCACCGCATCCCCCCACCCTCATCCCTCCCATCAGCGACCCCAACCGCAGCCACGGCGAGGTGAGGGCGCGACTCACCCCATCTCCCCTACCGCACCGGTGATCCGCCCCGCTCTTCCGTCGCAGCCAGACTCCACCCCTTCCTCCCGTCGGATCCCGGCACCAGCAACCCACCGAGGTGAGCTGCGAGGGGCTGCGGACCGTGACCACGCGATGGGACATGAGGTGAGGCGCACGCCATGCCAAGACGTCTCCCCCTCTCCCTGTAATCTGCTGCAGAGTGTGTGCGACTGCCGACGGCGAACTAGGGGTTCGCGACGGCGAGGAAGGGGGTAGCGGGTGCTGGGGTGCCGCGGTGGCGCTCGAGGACTGCTGCTCCCCGCTAGGGCCGCGGAGGCAGACGGGCCACAGTACAGGTGACCTCGCCCTCGGTTCTCCCGGTGCGCCGCCAGCCTGCCCTGCGGTCGGCCACCCAGCCGCGGCCCACCGCCCTCTCATTGTCGGCAACTCGCTTGGCCGTCTGTCCGTTGCCCTTCAACCCTTCCCCTGTGGATGCGGCCCTGCTGCCCCGCACTGCTGCTAGACTCTCTTCTCCGCTCTCCAATCCATGTCAACGCTCGCACTGCTACTCTCCGCAACCTCTGCCCCCTCGTCAATTCCATAGCGGATGGGCGTCGCCGGTGTCCATGGAAGGCAAGCACCGGAATTCGTGCTCGCCGCTGTGGTTGTGCTCTCCATGCATCTGATTGCTCATGCTTGCCACCAGACGGACAAGCCATCTACGCTGCCCTTGCCTCCTCTGGAGGCCGAGCCTGAGCTAATCTTCCGGAGGTTGACTGCCTCTCTTCTCCGCTCTCCAATCCATGTCAACGCTCGCACTGCTACTCTCCGCAACCTCTGCCCCCTCGTCAATTCCATAGCGGATGGGCGTCGCCGGTGTCCATGGAAGGCAAGCACCGGAATTCGTGCTCGCCGCTGTGGTTGTGCTCTCCATGCATCTGATTGCTCATGCTTGCCACCAGACGGACAAGCCATCTACGCTGCCCTTGCCTCCTCTGGAGGCCGAGCCTGAGCTAATCTTCCGGAGGTTGACTGCCTCTCTTCTCCGCTCTCCAATCCATGTCAACGCTCGCACTGCTACTCTCCGCAACCTCTGCCCCCTCGTCAATTCCATAGCGGATGGGCGTCGCCGGTGTCCATGGAAGGCAAGCACCGGAATTCGTGCTCGCCGCTGTGGTTGTGCTCTCCATGCATCTGATTGCTCATGCTTGCCACCAGACGAACAAGCCATCTACGCTGCCCTTGCCTCCTCTGGAGGCCGAGCCTGAGCTAATCTTCCGGAGGTTGACTGCCCGTGCACATGCTGTTGTGGTGACGCGGCAACTACAAGGGGCATCATAGAGGGCGTACAACAGCATCGACGCATCGCGGGCACAGATGCCAGCAACTCTGGCAGCGATGTGCAGCACGATGGAATTGCCGCCTATCAGGTGTTCACTGTTTTGCCTGTTTACCATCTAAAGAGCTACAACACTCTTCAGCTAATATTGTTACAGATTTTTTGATGGACCAAAGGTTGCGACTTTCAAGGCAATCTAAGATTCAGAATGTGTGCATTTGTACACACCTAATATAGTTTAAAAAAAAGTAAAGTTCCTTCTATCCTGGTATTTCTCCTTGATTTGGTGTTTACCTATCCATACGTCATCTTCACTGTGTGCTTGTTGCACTAAAAAATTGAAAATTTCATAATGTTGTTCAAACAGCAATGTACTGCAATCTAATCTTTGGATAGTTTCAGATGCAGCCCTGCCTGAATATCTTTTTATTCTCCTTTTCACAAATGAATATTTTTGTGGTCGAATCAAGAGGAAGATGGAAGATGGGGAAGTATGCGAGAACTCAAGCTTTAAGCTTCATCTTTTCCTAGGGGCTTGCAGTGTTCTCTGTTGTTTCATCATAGCAATGTACGTTTTACCATCATCCAAAACATCTCTTACTGAAGTTTTACATATTTGTACATTGAAGTTTCAGAGTGGTAAATAAGATGAACCAACTGAAGGAACTCACAAACCTTTTTTGGATTCAATTTGCAGAAACTAAAGTAGCTAGTATTGAATTTGTGTACAAGAATTGTGGTCTAGTTTGTTCGGGATGCTAATATTCATCCTTCCCTCGATGCATGGCCATATAGAACATGAAAAATGAAAATGTGTATTTCACACTGTTCCTCGAAAACCAAAAAGCTTTTTGAAGGTAAATCTTATTGACATTAGCTAAATGCCAAAGTCCATTGGCAAATGACTCTTTATTGCTACAGATAAAAATATGACAATTGGACTTTCGTGTACAGTGTACAGTGTACACTGCTGGTTCCATGCAGGTTAGATTCATGATGATATTTCTTTGTTGTCCTAGAAGCATAGCTGAAGAGTATATCATCAACTCCCGGTATGATCTTGAGATAGTTTAATACATCCCATGTTTTCTATAACTTGGAGGTTCAAACAAGCTAATGCTGCATATGTGCTATAATTAATAAATCAATATATCGAGTTACTGACCTTAGTCACAATGAGTTGGTCATATGCATCATATGGTGATATGGTTCAGAAGAGCATCCCATTTTTTATTTAAACTGAAGATTAGCACCTCACTGCCTAATATCATGCCTTTAGCTAACCCTTTTCATTCAGTCATATTGCCAGCAAATATGTTAGCTGCCTAATTCTTATTTAACATTAAATCACAATTGAGCATCACAAGTACAGGCACAAGAGCAGCTAGAACAGAAAGAAAAGAATCAGTACTTGATTGATAAAACACTACATGCCTTCAGTTTACATGTACATCCTTGAAAATTAGAGGTGTGCAATTTACTGAATAGCACTCAGGTTAGTGACGACGTACAATACGTTATTATATCTGATTCAACTAACGCTAGGCACCACAACAATAGAGCTACCATTCAACTATTCTGACACTAGGCACCACAACAATAGAGCTACGATATGGCGATATCTGATTCAACCATTCTGTATCAGCTTCATCAGATCGCTTCCAAAATACCTTCTTCATTTGAGGGTGAGACAACCAACTGCTATTTTTCTGCATCTCATTTCATTGACAGGCCATGCCAGATATACGTGCACCTACATCAAAATTGTATACTCAGCATAGGCCCTACGTTAAACCACCATCTGTACCTTCAATGACCACTTATCTCAGTTGATGTAAGCTATACTGTACTTGATACTGCCAGCGAACTAAGTTTTTGCTCTGCTTGTTTGCCTGTGTGTGCTAATGCCACGACGTGCATTCACACGCAGCAAATGAACTAAGCCTAACCAAGACAATTTCGTTTGATACAATGCTTCAAGGAAGGTTCTGAGCAGCTGATGCACCATCGCTAATCTATCATGCCAAGCATGGCAGCCGACTTAAAAAATGGTATTGCATTCTTTTTCTTCCTTTTGTATGGATCTTTTTTTCGGTCATACTACTATGTTACTTGATTATTCATGATGCTGCTTCTAAACATTGGTAAGTATGGCTTCAAACACAAAAGGTGTCTAAATGCTTGCAGAAAGGAATCGAGGACCTCATCAAGACTCAAAAGTATCCACCAAGAAACAAGAGGTACTCTGTTTCTGCATTATTTCTTCATCAGATTGCAGGCTTATGCTATGTCAGAGTGATAGGCACGAGGTTCCAGAACCAGTGGTTCAATTCATAAATACAAGTATTTTCTACCAGACCTCTATAACTTCACCAACGCTCTCTCGCTCCACTCAGCCCCACCTGCAGCCATGACCATCCTCTATATTTGGATGCTCTGGGATCTGGACTCGCCCTCCACAGATCAAGTTAATTGTGTCAGGCATGATAGGACGTTATATCCAAAGTGTTGTATTTAGTTTAGAATGTTCTGGTTTAAAATAATATCTGGAAGTGCAAGTTTGTCCAAGAGACCAAGAACTGTTTATTTGATGATGGTCTCTTTACTACCCATTTTCTAGGGTTAAACCAACAAGTCGAATGTGCTCTACTGATTTTATTGTGTAATAGATTTTTCCCCTTGTCCTTATTCTATGAACTAGAGGGAGTATTTCTCATACTTGTTTATAACATGACTGCCGCATTTCACATTCAGGTTAAGAGTCAATCACTTGTTAGAACACACAAACATCCCAAGTAATTTGCGGCCATATATATTAGGAGGTTTGTTACGGTACTTGAAATTAATTGTAGCCATTCATTGACTCCAATCTAATGGCTAAAACTTAAAAGAAACCTATTCAGAAGAACCAAAGTTGTGGTCCAGAACTTAAATCTCGTAGACCGGAACTTAAATCTCATGGACCGGAACAAAAAAACATATGGGTCCGGAATTGAGTTCCTCTTAAGCACCGTAAAAAATCACATATTTTAGGTACAAAAATGGATTAAGAGCTACTATGATCCATTACTTCAGTTTTTGAACACTTGGACCTTATACATGACAAAAAAAAGTTTTAGATTTGCAATAAAAATATAGCTGGGTTACTACAGCAAAAGGCGCGGCAACGCCGCGCCATGGGTTCTAGTTAGAGTTAAACTCTAGTACTAGCTAGGTGCCCATCGGTAAATGCAGCAGCTAGGGATGGAATACCATCCGCCACCATCTCACCTCCTTTCTTTTTAGAGTGAAGTCCAATTTACCCTGAACTTGTCACCGGATCTAAAAAGCCCCCCTCAACTCGTATACCAGACAAACTATCCCCCTGAACTTCTAAAACCGGTCAAATTATCCCCCCAAGCGGTTTCATATGGTGATTTTCTTCTGACATGTGGGTCCCACTTTTACCTTATGTCACTGACAGATGGGTCCCACTCTCACCTCTTCTTCCTCCTCCCTCCCCTCTCTCCTCGCTGCATCCCCGCAGCCCGACCCGAGGCGGCACGGGCCTCGTGGCCACCGTCGAGCTCCGCCGCTGCCCGCCACCGCGCCTGCTGCTCTGCGCCGCTACCGCCGAGCTCGAAGCCGCCGGCGTGGGCGGCGCCCATGACGAAGGAGGACGGGGCGGGGCGAAGAGAGGGTGGCACCGAGGCAGTACGGGATGGTGTGGGACGCTGCGGCGAGGAAGGACCACGTCCTCCGGCGACGCGGGGAGCGGCCCCGGGAGGAGGGTCTCCGGCGCGGGGCGCGGCCTGCGGCGCCGCCCTCTCTTTTGCTACCCCGCGGCGGGCATCACCCGCGCCATGGCCACCGGCCTATCATAAGGCGAGACCGAGCCGGCCTCCCTCTTCCTCGCCTCACTCTCGCACTGCGCCACCGGCCTCCTCTCGAGCTCCCTGTCACTCACTCCGCTCCCGCTCTCCCTTTGCTTTTCTCCACCGAGCAAAGCGCGTCCGCCATTGCCACCGCCATGATCCAGCTCTGCGAGCTCGCGTCCCGCCACCACCGGCCTTCTCCCAACCAAATCGCGCGTGCACCCACTCCGCCTCCACCCGCAGGTCCTTTCCCCCAAGATCCTGGGCTTCTTCATCGCCTCCAACCACCTCGCTGATGAGAGCGCCGTGTGTCCGGCGGAGCGGGGCGAGGAGCATGGCCACGGGAGGCGCGTCCGGCGGCGCGGGGCGCGGCTACAGGAGGAGCGTCCAGTGGCGCGGAGCGCGTTCGCGGGAGGTGCGTCCGGCGGCGCGCGGCGCGGCTACGGGAGGAGCGCCTCCGGCCCGGGCGGGGCTACCGACGGCGGCGTGGGAAGGGAGGGAGAGGAAACAGAGAGGAAAAAGAGAAAAAAAAAGGTATAGAGTATGACACGTGGGCCCCATGCCACGTCAGCAAAATCAGCTCTAGAAACCACTTTGACATGGTCAAGGGGGGTAATTTGAATGGTTTTAAGAGTTGAGGGATGCATGTTGTCTGGTTTTTGAGTTCGGGGATGTTTTTCAGACTCCAAGACAACATCAGGGGTGTAAAATGGACTTCACTCTTCTTTTTAACTGTAAATATGGCAGGTGCTCTGCGCTTACCATAGAAGAAGCAGTAGATGAAATTAAACATTTTTAGGGCTATTTCGTCAAAGATCATTTCACATCGGAAATGAAGATTGGTGGGATTGAAGTCCTTAATCACCATGACGAGTACCCAAGGCTGATACAAGCTGCACGAGGCACTTTACTAGTACTAAGCTATCAATTGCTCTCTCCGTTTTTTGAAACTATAAACCGTTTGATTTTGACGCCAAGTTGGATCCACTCATTTTATTAAAAAATTTATACTTATCATCTATTTAAACTATGATTTAGTATATATCATATAAATATACTTTAAGTATGACTAGAATTTTTAAATAATTTCACAAAAGAATTATGTTTGATCTTGTATGGTCACAGCCCACCAGTCCTTCATGTCAGTGGCCTGTCAGGAACCAATGGACATCCTACGAACTGGGCTGTCTAGGAGGCAGATGGGCCAGGCATGGGCCAAGGGAAGGCAAGGATGGGCTGGACAGCAAGCTGCAAGGAAAGGAATGGAGCACAAAAAAAAGGAAAGCAACCTTCACCCGCGAGCTTGTCGAACGACCAGACGGTGGCGGCGGGCTTCGGCTCGAGACGGCGAGCTCACGCTCGAGGCTAGCTTAGGCTAGATTCTATCCTCTCCACACTCCTTCCTCCACTAATACCTGTATCTAGAAACTCGTCTGTGCATCAGTGATTTAGTTTGTTAGAATCGAAGAACAAGGTTCGTAACAACTAGAATCGAAGAACCAGGACGTCGGGCTGGACAACTGGCTGGCAAGGAAAGGAGCACAACGCAACATACTGAAGGCAGATGGCCAGCATCGGCCGATCGGCGAGGGGCGTCGAGGATCAGACCGAACCGGCGGCGAGCTCACGCTCGAGGCGAGCTTTGCTCGAGGCTAGCTTAGGCTAGATTCTACCCTTTTACCTCTTCTTCCTCCTCCATTCGTGTACCCAGAGAACTAGTTGTGTATTTGTATTACAATTTGGTTGAATCGAACTAGTGGGTTCATAACAATTGGTACTCAGAGCTTTTCCGATCCGGGAACCACACCGCCGCGAAGATGACCGTCGAGGAGCAGCTTGCCGCGATCCTCGCGAAGTTGGAGGAGAGGGACGCGTTGCTGCACATCCACGGTCCGACAGAGCCGCTCCATCCATCTGCTTCGGTCCCCGTCGACGTTGACGATGACCACATCTCGTCTTCCACGGCCTCTTCCGCTTCCCTGTCCTCCACGTCGTCCGGGAAGACCGGTGGCATCGACCCGGTCACCAGCGATGAGCATGAGGTCACCATCTCCACCAACGGCAAGCTGACGGCGACCTCCCCGGCAGCGCTCATGTCGTCCCCAACGTCTGCTCTACCCCACGATGTTGCCCTCACCACCTCAATCGCCACCACGAACCTGCCCCAAGTGACGCCCGCAAGGTGTTCGGCACCCAGTCCGAGCCACTATAACAAGTCAGTGACGCCTTACTTAATTTCCATATCGCCATCAGAGGCCAACATCACCAATCCTACTGCTGTTCCTGCACAGGTGGTGCATGCTGGGTGTTCGATGCCGGTTTTCAGTGCCGACATTTTGCTGCCTGTGGGCATAGGCTTGGCCTATACTCTGAATCAAGAAGTGACTCTCCAGCACAATATCTTCATCAGTTTCATCCCAGCCCCTGCAACTGGTGTGTTTGTGTCAGCCTCCAACACATTTGTTCATGATGCTGCTTTGCAATGTTTCAGTTCTTGTGCCTGCAATTCTCAAAAGGTGTTCAAGGTAACACACTTCAGTTTCTGTACTTCCTCTGTTGGTGGTCATGCGTGCACTGAACACTTCCAACATAATATGCACGATGCTAGCATTGCCTTGAGAAATTTGCATTGTGTTGGAAATTATGGATCCAGAGGCCACAAACCATCCAAGCCACCATGGCCATTAGTTAGTACTTTCTCAGTTGATGATGGCAAGCATGTTGAAAAGCTTGTGCCCAAGAACTTTTACCAGGTAGAAGTTCAGTGGAAGCCTCCACAGAAATGTCTTGTGCCCAGAAATTGTGCTAATTATTATCTTGCTAGAAACTTTGTCATGTGGTCATATCAACATTGCTTTGTTGATTATCGGCAAGAGCAGTTAAGTGATTTCAATCTCTATGTCACTAGTCTCACCAAGGCGGCTAAGCAAATACTACTTGTAAATATTTATCATGTCTGTCTAAATGAGGAGTTGCAACAACCGTGGCCTCCTCCTATACACAAGCAGCTCGTGAGCAGTGGTGCCGAAATGCCACCAACACTGGGGATGTTTAGTTATTTTATCCAAGGCAGTGTATTGCAGGTGTATCCACAGCCACCACCCTTATGCAAGGTTCTGTACTGTCCAGCTTGTGTGCACCCTGGTGGTCAAATGAGTACTGATTTGGTTGCTCTTGGCTGTAGTAAGGCTGAGTTCAATGGGGTTCCCTAAATGGGTTCCCCAAAACACTGTTTTGCACTGTTTGACATAAATGTTGCACTGTAGATAGAGAGGGAAGTAGTTGGAATAGTGATAGGGAATGGGATTTGGAGAACCCCATTGGACTCAGCCTAAAATGAGTGCATTTTTACAGTACTACAAGGACAAGGACAATTGGTTCTGTGCATCTGATGTCATCTCTGTTATTCAGTTCAGTCTGAGCAATCCAACCAACATGAGTTGTGACACTACCGATAGTCGGGAAGCAATTCTTAGCATTGAACTGCATCTAGCATGGGATCCTGGTAATGGTGCAACTATGGACAACAGTCATGCTTGCATGAGAAAGGCAGTTCATAGCACTGGTCCTTTGCTCTTAGTTGAGAGCAAATCTGAGACACATAAAGTTGCTATGGTTGATTGTCAGCATATCAACTCCACACATCAACAGATCGACAATCAGTTCTTGGTATTGGAATTTTCTTGCAGTAATGAAAATGCTGGGCTGCTATATTTACCTCAATGGTCATCACCTACTACTTGGCATTATATGTGCTTGTTTCTCGGTAGCAATCAAATGCCCTTCAAGTTCGCTACAAGGTGTGGTGCTACACAGTTGAAGCATGAGCATGAGTCAGTTGTGATGCCTTTTACTGATTATGCACATTGGAGCAGTTGGCCTTTTGGCGGTTGTCTGAATTTCGATGTAGTGGATCAGTTTAATGATACAAAGTATTCTCTAGGTGAACAAAGCAAATATGTGCTATTCAAACAAACTGGCAGTAAGGAAGCCATTCAGATTTCAGGCCAGCGAATTGTGCTTCCGGTTCTGCAATTTATATTCAGTGGTGAGCTCCTGTCTATCATCATCAAGGATCAGCAAGTGATCATTTTTGATCCAGTGCAATTGCAGTTGAATGTTGTTGTCGTTACATGGGATCCGGGTGGTTCAGAATTTATTGAAGATTTGTGCAGCAACGGCTTGGGGACAAGCCGATTTTCAAGGGTGGAAGAATGTCAGGAACCAATGGACATCCTACGAACTGGGCTGTCTAGGAGGCAGATGGGCCAGACATGGGCCAAGGGAAGGCAAGGATGGGCTGGACAGCAAGCTGCAAGGAAAGGAATGGAGCACAAAAAAAAGGAAAGCAGCCTTCACCCGCGAGCTTGTCGAACGACCAGACGGTGGCGGCGGGCTTCGGCTCGAGACGGCGAGCTCACGCTTGAGGCTAGCTTAGACTAGATTCTATCCTCTCCACACTCCTTCCTCCACTAATACCTGTATCTAGAAACTCGTCTGTGCATCAGTGATTTAGTTTGTTAGAATCGAAGAACAAGGTTCGTAACATGGCCTGCTGTGCGATTTTTGTCTAATACTCGCTCTGAATTTTTTTTTTTTTGAATGACGTCCTCTAGCTCATTTTTTTACTTGATGTGTGACAAACAAAAAAGGTTTTGGTGAGTACCTCCCAGGAGAAAGAACATGTCACCACGTCGTGCAGAGGCCGGCGCCTGGGTTCCTCAAACGATCACGACTGCACTAGCGCCAGCCCCCAGGATTCAATTCCGAATCCGTCGAGTACGGAACGAGATGACAAATTGACAATGTACCAGTCGATCGAATATTGGGCTAGCAGAATCCAAGCAACTAATCAAATGCCTCAAATTAAAGGTGGAATCAAATGGGGTCTTGTACATCTTAGAAAATCATGCTATGCATGATAATATGAAGCAACTAATCAACACTAGGCAGGTAAGGATAGAGGACGCATGGACTGTCAGAAAACCATCTATCAAGTTCAGGTACTTCTTCCATGCGCTGCCCCCCTTCAGTTCAGTCAGCACCAGGGGGCAGCTCGTCACCAGATGCCTGTAACCATCCGAGGCCAAGACGGCATCGAGGGTTCTAGGAGATTTGGCGATGAACTCGACACACTTGGCCTTGAGCAGCGCGCAGTTGTGCTTCTCGGCTAGAGCAAGCGCCGTCACCACCGTTTCGACGCCGATGGCACCAGAGAGCTTGCTTTCGCAGATGAGCTTGAGCCTGTCGAGACCATACCTGTGGCAAAATTGAAGGAGTCAAATTTAATTGGTGCACGAATAAAAACGTCGTAATTTCGTTGCTGCTTCCATATATAGGAAACAGGGATACTAATACGTTTAAAAAAGAAATTGAAACGTAGTACCTGTCAGCAACCGGAAGTAGGCGCTGAGCCATAGCCACCGCCGCCTCAGACTCCTCGTCAAGCTCCGGCGCCATGTCGGTGTAGATGAAGTGGAGCAAGACCTTGAAGACGGCAGCCTCCACGCCCTCGACCTTCACACAACGGGAGCTCCCCTCGTCCACCTGACCGAAGAACTCCGCCATGAAGACGGGAGACCTCGCGGCGAGAATGGTTTTGTGCGCGAGAAAGCTCTCGCCGGCGTCGAGCTCCAACACGACGTCACCTCCCCTCTGGCCCTTCAAGAGCTCGCCGAGGTGCTGGTGCAGGTCAGTGGGCGGCAGGTCCAGCTCCGGAATGCTAGCCGGGACGACGACATCAGGCAGCTCTTTGAGCACGGTGATGGTGCAGAGGACGGTGACGGAATCATCCACGAGATAGCCTGACGAAGGCACATCGCGGGTCTTGATGAGGAGAACTTCAGAGGAGCATTCGTTGCGGCTCTGAAACACCGGGGACACGCTCTTCTCTATAATCGACCGACGATCAAGAAGCCGTCTTGGATGGTCAAGCTGGCAGCTGAGATTCGCTGTGAGATTGCTCCGCTGGGGTTCGCTGAGGAGCAGGAGCTTCATAGCGATCCAGTGGTCGAAACTCTTGTCGTACCTAGGGTAGAAACGGACCTCCCACTCGTGGCCATCCACGTCCCACCTGGATTTGATGTAGTGCGAGGTGGGCATCGCGGAGGTGGTGCAGTAGCCGTCGATCTTGAACAGGTGGGCCGAGCGCACGGCCTCGGTGAGGTTCGAGTGGCCTTGTCCCATGGTGGAGACCTAGCTCAAGGTCGAGGAGGGTGGAGGGACTTGTGTGCTAGATGTTCCTGCGTTGAGTTTGGGACTTTGAGCTTATACCGGAGCACTTCTCAGTTCTCTCCTCACGACCATCTGTATAGAAGAGTGCTGGACTATACGACTCCTCGCTCCTCGGGGGAGGATGAAGCAGCATGCGGACCTTGGAACTTGTTGGAAACGAACCGGCGAATAGACTCCTAGCCGTGTTGGTGAATGCATGCAGCAGCTCGGGGTAGTAGAATGCCATCCCTCCGTCAACGGCTAACTACAGCTAGGAGTAATGAATTAATCACGAAACTTTTATCATGCGCTTCGTTTCCTTCTTCACGCGCGCCGTTCGCGGCATGACGACGTCGACGCATGAGTGCCATACTGCCATTATTCAGGCGTTTCGATCGAGATATACTCCTACTTCATGCGTGAAATTTCAAAGGTTCACTCCATCCGTCAAAAAAATGTCATTCTAGTAAGCAAAATTAGGGAGATCCCAATTCCCAACCCTATAAAGTTTTTTTTTTTTTGATAAAGGAAGATATTATTGATTTTTAAGCATAGTATATCGAGGCGATACATGTTGTTGAAAAATCTTCTAGCGACTTCTGCTTAACTAAGAAGCACACAGCTCAAAGAAAATGTAACGATAAAACAAAAAAAGGATATATATTCTATCCCACAGACTTAGGCTATCTCTAATAGCACTCAGCATCCCACTTCCTCAAATCAAATCTCACTTCACTCTGTGCGTCATGTCATCTACAGTGCAAAACAGTGTCAAACAGTGCAAAACAGTGCCGCTACAGTATTTTTTGGGAACTACTTTGAAGAGTCCCGTTGTGGATAGCTTTATGACTGTCAATCCTAAGACTACACCGCCACCCCTATGCGGCTGAGAAATAAACAAACAGTCGCCATATCGAATTGTTTCTCATCTGATGGTTTTCATTCATGAGGTTCCCATAATATCGGCACCGTACTTATTTCTGGTAATACCATTTTTTAATGTGAAACTACAAATAATTTATTTGCCTTCTTCCAACTGTTTTCATCCTACATTTACCTCGGCGTTTGGGAAAAAGGATCACGAAACGGTGCATGCAACTGCACGAGTTTCGTGCTTGACTGGGCAAATCCAACACGCGAGTGGTGATGGTCGTTTGTTCGTTCCAAGTTCCAGTGGCCCGGCACCGATTCATATGCCCGTCACCCCCAACAGTCGCCAGTTCTAATAGTGCAGCCATGTATAAATTGGTGGGTGGGGGAGGTCAAGAGAGCTCCATCAGATAATCTCCCTGCTCTCGCATTTCGTTTCATCTCCCTGCTCCCAGGCGCCCCAACGCCGGCCCAACCCCCCACTGCCCGCCTTCACCATGGACGACAGGAGGTACAGGCTTAACGCCTGCACGAACGTCACGGAGACCGCGCAATCGGTGCAGCTGCTCAAGATCAACGGCTTTTCCACGGCCTCGCTGACGATGACCGGCAAGACAGACTACATCGAGTGCCATTGGGAGGTGGATGGCCATGAGTGGGAGCTCCGTCTCTACCCTGCCTTCCTGACCGGCTGCCATTGGGTGGCAGTGAAGTTCATCTACCTCGGCGGGGCTCGCGCGTCCGTCGCGAGGACGGAGATACGATGCCGGCTAGTAGATCCCACTGGGTGCCTCCACCCTTCCGACGGAAAGACAAAGCCTGTGTGCAGGGAATTCACGCATCCCGGACCCGGGGACACCCAACTCATGCTGGTCATCAAGGTCAGTGATGCGCTGGTATCGGATCACCTCCTCCCCGACGACGATTCTCTCACCGTGGAGTGCAGCATCACCGTGCTCAAGGAGCTGAAGCGCATCACCATCCCAGCCAAGAAGGAGGAGGTGGCCGCCATCCCGCCGTCCGACCTGCACCAGCACCTCGGCGAGCTCCTGCGGAGCCAGAAGGGCGCGGACGTCACGTTCGCCGTCGCCGGGGAGTCCTTCGCCGCCCACAAGCTGGTGCTCGCCGAGCGGTCCCCGGTCTTCATGGCCGAGTTCTTCGGGGGCATGGCGGAGGGCAGCTCCGGGTCCGTGGAGATCGTGGACATGGAGCCCGCCGTGTTCAGAGCCATGCTCCAGTTCATCTACACCGACACGGCGCCGGAGCTGGACGACGAGGCGGAGCCGGAGCCGGCGACGGCTATGGCGCAGCACCTGCTCGCGGCCGCTGACAGGTACGGGCTGGAGAGGCTCAAGCTGGTGTGCGAGGGCAAGCTCTGCTATGGCGTCGACGTCAACACCGCGGCGACGACGCTGGCGCTCGCCGAGCAGCACGGATGCTCGCTGCTCAAGGAGAAGTGCGTCCAGTTCATCACTGGGTCGCCGGAGATTCTTGAGGCGGTCACGGCGACTGAGGGTTACAAGCATCTCGTGGTGAGCGGGTCTTTGGTGCCCACTGAACTTCTCAAGGCTGCGTGTGCAAGGAAGGATAATTAAGGTGGAACTATTGGACGGCCTGCAGTGTAGTCCACTCCAGCATTCTTATCTGCCTATATATTATCGCAAAAGGAGTATTATGATCTAGCATTTCCCTATGATGTATGCCCATGGATCTATGAATTTCGTGCATTGCATGCATTTGAATTTGCCCTGCTTGAATTGTACTGCTAGCCCAAGATTATATATATGTCTCCTTTTTGCGCCTCTATGATTGGACAATAGAGGTGCAAGTGGGGCACGATTGGACCTGCAGTATAGTCCAGCATTCTTATCTGCCTATATATTATCGCAAAAAGGAGTATTATGATCTAGTATATCGCGGAAACTAGTGCGTGCATTTGAATTCCCCCTGCTTGAATCGTTCTACTAGCCCAAGTTATGTCTCGTTTTAGATTTATTTGTGGAAATGTTAACCGCAGATTAGTGCACGATAGTTCACACTCTTCCCTTCTCTGGTTAGAGCCCAATTCCTTATATGAGCGCGGTTACTGAGGTGCATCAAGTGAAAATTGTTTTAAATGACTGGAATGGCACATGCGAGATTGGTACATATTAGCTTAAATGAGGATGGTAATGGCTTTTTTTCTATTAAGTCTATGTATTTTTGTCTTGTCAATAATGGTGTTAAAGTTTTTTAAAAAATTTAGCAAATGAAAATCCCTTTAAAAATTAAGGTTTTCATGTATTACCTCAAACAAGGTGTTATATTACCTAAAGATAATTTGGCGAGAAGAAATTGGGGGTAAAAATAAGACTTGTTGTTTTTTAGTATCACATTTTTTAATGTGTATTTATGCCAAATTTTTATGGTGTGCTGTTCATTTAGTGCTTGGTTTGGCTCTATCTCATACTGTAGCAAACATGTTTTATGTACTTTTCAGAAGAACACACTGGCTCCGGTCTTGAACTGTGTTGCAACGCTCTGAGGAACTTAAGAAACAGTTGATCAAGGCGTCAAATTTTCCAAGTCAAAAGACATGGAATTCTTTGTCCTATGGACAGTGCAAAATATATACTCCCTCCATCCCACAATACTAGTCCATCTTGTTTTCAGGACATAAAGCAAATCACTCATCTTATTCAAATTATTTTTTAAAAATGCCTTTTATTTTTTACTATTTCATTTATAATCACAAGTATTTCAAATCTAACTTGAATTTTTGAATATTTATATTTAATTTTTGAATAAGACAACGATTTGCTTTATGCACTGAAATCAAGACGGAGTGTATTGTGGGATGGAGTATATACCTTGTTTTTATATGGAGAGATTAATAATGAGAAACGACCTGGATTCCCCCAATAAAGAAGTTAATCAATTAAATGCTGATGAACTAATTGACACTGGAAAGTAAAAAGTATAAAAAAGTATATAAATTAAGTGCACAGGTTGTGACACAAAGCAACCAACAATAAAACGACGCCGGGACAAAAAATAGTACGCACCACGATTCTCCAATTCTAGGGGAAAAAAGAAACACGTAGTAGGATCCCTTGGTCCAACTCGTGTTTATTTTTCCCTAGAAAATTATCATTAATTTTACAATGTTTTTTTTGACATCATTTTGTAAATCGAACGGAACATTTTCTTCTCCCTGCTCCGGAGCTGGATATGATGTTAGCAGTGTTTATCAACTGTTTTAAGATGTTTGGACAAATTATATGTAGTGGTACATTATTTCTTTTCAAAGAAAAAAAAATGTCAATGCCCAAACAAAAAAAAAAATGAAGCCGGAGATCCGGAGATGCAACATTTTTTAGCTATCGCTACCTAAAAGTCGTTACAAAGGAGCAAAACAACAATGTTTTAATGAAAAAAAAAACACAGCTATACAAGAGCAATTGCTCAGTCCCCACCGTTGCGGAAGCACGAGACATGTAGCAGCAAACAGCAAAATGACGATTGGGAGTACTGCGATTATCATCACCAGGATATGCGATTATCATCACCAGGATATGTGAACGTGATCACCAGGATATCTCGCCCCTAGTAGTCGCCAGAAAGATCTCAGCCACTGCAATCTTGAGAAGCGCCCAGTTACAGCAGCACTTCCCTGATGCTACTACTATGTTTTGTTCATACGCTTCTCGTCACCTGAGCCGAACTTGAGTTCTTGACCGCCCAAGTACTACGATCATGCCTCTCCAAACAATCCTCCCTAGTCCCTCCATCTGAACTTCCAATCTTCATCACCCCAAATTTCCAGAACACTCATACAAGCACTATCCTGTGCTGCTCAGTATATATTTTTTGCAAGGTCTACTCCGTTCCTCCAGTGACCTCACAGGTCTGACCAGCAGCGCATCCTTCACTGAGTTCATTCACTTCTGCCTCAAAATAGTTTGTCGCCACAAACCTAGTGAGCAAATGAGGTTTCCTCACTTAAGTTTTTTCACAGAGATGCAAGTCCCTTGTAGTGTGCATTGGCATTGGCAACACAAAATATTGGCAAGAGATGAAGGCTTTATCATTTATGGAATCAAGTAGAATAGGCTTGAGGTATGCACTTACCAAGTATTACGTGAATGAGTTCATTCAGAAAGATGGAGGAAAAGCCATCCATGTCTGACCCTGTGTGTAGCACCACCGTGCTCTTGAGTAGGTCAATCCACCTCAGTCAGAGGTCTACACATCAAGAAGCTTGATCAGGGGGCAAATCATCACATACACTTGAATATCACCATCTTCTTTTTGTTTTGGGTCTATTCCAGAGGTACCAAACTCAGAACACTGAGAGCTGTAACATGGTTAGTGTCAAAGTCTAATCAGTGAATATGTAGCGATCAATAAGATCGAAACAGACTGTTAACCCACACTTACATTCTAAGCAGTCGCATAGCCCATCAGAGGCTCAGAGCATCTAGAAAGTAGCACAGGTCATTCCAACCTGACACCAAATGTAGTGTGGAATTCTAGCTCTTTTCAGAGCTACAACTCATCAGAATCAATACTAGGGATTATTTTCTTTAGTATATTGAATGATGATGCAGGCATGCTACATTCCGAACTGAAATGTAGTAGCTCATTCTCTAGAACAGTAAAAGCATCTGCAAAAGCCTGTCATGTACATGATAAAAAGGTACAAGGTATCAAGCCTACAGTTTCTTACCCATATATTTATATATTGAAAAAAAAATAAAGGAGACTATAGCTAACCTTAATACATTGGTGAATGCGGAAACAATTCCTGCCCACATTGTTAGCATGGCAAAGTGGATCATCAATGTGAATCGGGTCAATGCTGCAAAATCAAGCATGTTTACATACAGAAAACTAACATAGCAGGTGACAGGAATAAACGATGTAAGATAGCAAGATTGAATTTTATTACCTGTGCCCTCTTTCTCTATTCAAATAAATTCCACTTCCTTGGATGGAAATACGCATATGGCGTGGATCAAATATGTTCCTGGCATTAAGATTACAGATTATATGCAAGATACACAATAGTAGCTGTTCCAAAAGGAACAACATACACAAGGCCCTATTGGCATTCAGGGCTCCAGGCACATTGATGCAATTATCCAGCCCCATGTAATTGTTAAAGGCAAAGTGTTCAGGGGTATTTTCTTACCCAAAAAAGTACAAGAAATCCATCAAAAGGCTGCCCAGATTCTGCCAAATTACAAACATAATGGAAACAATTACAAGATGCAAAACAAATAGAGTAGTACACTTAAATAGGGTGTTCAAGATTTGCAACTTACTTGGTTAATAGGCCGACCAAGATGATGCTCATGTTGAAGAAAACGAACAATTAGCAGCACCTGCAAAGAATATTAAAATTGAAGCTTTATTTTTCACAGATTGTCTCAAAATACCGAATATGAAACCAAAGAAAAACTGGATAAGGTAAAATGTCATTGATTAAGATAATATACTAATACGGAAATTCATACAGGGCAGTAAATCTGAACTGAACTATCCAAAGATAACATAATGTATGCAAATAAAAGCTAACTAGATTTTGCTCTGCTTGTGTTCCACTTTTAGACAATACAAATATTAATATCTGTACGATGGAAAATTCGTCTCTCGAAAAAGGGTCATTCCAGATTTCAGACAAATTAATCTAAACATAGATAAACTCGTGGTAAAAATATAGACCCACGATTAAATCTACTAAACATAAAGTATTTAATCATTAGTTTGTAATTCTAATCTTTACAGCAGCCTAACAGCAACAATCCATGGATACTTGCGAACGTATCGATACTCCTCATATTTGTCTGATTAAAAAGGGGGGCGTACCCAGTGCCGTAGGCTTCCCGCACGTGTGGGGGTCTGGGAAAGGGTATCTTTAAGCACCAGGCCTTACCCACATAATATGCAGAGGCTGGGGCTCGAACCCTGGACCTTCCGGTTACAGACGGTAGGCTCTACCGCTGCACCAGGCCCGCCCTTCTCATATTTGTCTGATATGTTTATGATTTTTAAACAGATAAAATAATCCTCATACTCTAATGACACCTTTGCAATAAAACCCTCCTTCCACCACGTAACTAAGGTGTGACAGTGACGCCCCTTGCTAACCATAGGTGCCATCGCCACAAGTCATAACCACCATCCCATCCACTTGTCCCCTTCCTACCCATATCCCAGGGGCAGCAGGCAGCTATAATTGAGCAGCCCTCAAGCCACCACCCACCTGCTCCAATCTGATCCCATGGTGAGTTGAATTGGTACCTCCTGTAATCTTGTGAGGAGGTATCCTCGTATCAGTGTTATTTTTAACAAAAATGGTGCATCAGAGTATAGCCGTAGGCCCGTATCGCATATCCGTATCCAGGTAATGCAGCCTGACAGTACATAGGTCCGCACAAGCTTATGGCATCATTCATGCATAAGAAAGATGTCCGGTGCAAACATACTGTAACAGCCATAAATTAAAATTACTAATGAAGCAAATGCAGGACTATTTGGAAGAGCTACATACCAAACAGTAAGAGCTTAAACCACCTGAATAGGGGTGGTCCAAACTCCGGTCAGCCAAAAATTTCTTGAGAATCAAGGCAAGAGGTATAACTGCAGGAAATTGCTGGGTCAACTCACGTACCTGTGGAATTAACAATATAAATAAGGTGAGCAAATAGGCAGGGAATTCCGGCTTACTGTTTGTAATTACATTTTGCAAAATTCTTGTGCATGTTTGAAAGCAAATAGCAAATTTGACAGTGTGTTGTGTTGGCATAACAAATAAAAAAATTCCATGTCCATACATAGTTCATGTGTGCATGACGTCACACTGGTAATACAAATGACAAAATATCTAGCTAACTACTGCTAACGTATAAATGAAATAAGACCATCAATAATTCTCAATAATTAGAATCAGGGGCAAGAATGGGTAAATAGTGTGAAGTATAGAGGCAAAGTAGTCGTGGCAGTGGCAGCATCACCAACTAGAATGTTTTAAGAAGTAAATATAAAGATATATCATAAGCAACAATGTGTGTGATATGCACGTTATCTAGTTAGAGATATATCATAAGTATAGACACAAAGAAGTTGGCTGACTGCTAATTCATACTGCTAAAAACATAAAACCTGAAGCTGTTGGCTTCTGTATCTCAATTGTAAATTCCGCACAGCAATATTGTAAAGCAGAAATCACTCCAAAAATTAACTTCATTCTTATAATGTTTCCTATCTCACCATTATGATCTTTTGAGGCACCATGCAAGTATGTAACTATGTATGTTGGTAGCAACATGAAAACATTACTACAGCCATGAGAACACATAGATAACTGTATGTATGATTTGCATGGTGGGCTGGTTTTTTTTTCGAACGACGCAGGAGAACTGCGTGTCATTTCATTAAGGAAGAAACCTCGGATCGGTTGGCTTTGCGTGGTGGTCTGCCCCACCATATCCTCTCCTCCTGTGTCCTCACTAGAGAGGTGTGGGAGTCAATTTTGAGGATGTTTAGACTTGATATGGTCCCGAGGGCTACCTCCTCCAGCCGGTTTGGATCCTGGTGGTGCAAGGCTTCTGCAGCCGTCCCCAAGGATCTCCGTAAAGGCTTCAATTCTCTAGTCATTCTTGTCACGTGGGAGGTCTGGAAGCATAGGAATGCTTGTATTTTTGATGGTGCTCGGCCTCAGCTGCAAATTATCCTTGGTCGTGTTGTGGAGGAGGGCTACTTGTGGTGCTCGGCTGGAGCTTCTAAGCTGCAGGAGCTCCTCTTCAGGAGTGCTGCTGTCTCTTAGATGGCACTGTTTGGTCGTGGTTGTGTTTGTGTGTGGCGATTGTAAGCGTGGGTTGTTTTCGAGGGGTTTCCCCCCTGGTGTACTATTTTTTGGTCCGCCACTGATGGTGGCATTGTGTTTCGCAAAATATCATGTACGAATTGTAAATTCAATTGAATTATCATCATGCTTTTCAGCAAAAGTTACTGAATTAAAAGTGTTGGAGTATGTGTGTATACAGCCCATGGAGGCCCATGTACTCTAGACTATTTACCCCACCCTCTGGGGTTTGGAAGGAATCAATCCAATTAGCATGGTATCAGACTAGGGTTTATTTCCTCCTTCCTCTCTCCTCCCCAGCCGCCACCGGCCGCTGCCAAGCCATGGCCGACGGCCAGCCGCTGCCGCCTCCCTCCTTCTCCTTCCCTCTCCTCTCCTCTCCTACTCCACGGCCATCCGCTCCTCCACGCCGCCGCCGGCCTCCTCTGCGCTGCGGCCCCCCGCGCCGCCGGGCTTCTCCGCGCCGCCGCCGCCGTTCTCCGCGCCGTCGGCCTCCCCTGCGTCGCGGACGGCCCCCTCCATGGCCGCCGCCGCCGCGGCTGCCCAGGCCGGCGCCCGCCCCCCTCTGCCTCCGCCCCCCGCCGGCGCAGGGTGGAGCTCTGCTCCCCTGCGCCTGCCCAGTGTCTGGGCCGGGCCGGGTTGGGGTTCCTTGGGCCTAGGCGCGGACTGGGGTCCCTTCGGCTCCGTGTACACCGCCGCGCCGTCCTCGTCTCCGTCCTTCGTCACCATCGGGGACCCTCCGGCCACCGATCTGCCGCTGAACGATGACCACGTCTCCGTTTCGGCATCGACTGCCCCTATACCAACTACTGCTACCTCTGCTGGGGGTGGGGGTCCGGTCTTCCACGAGCCCTCCGCCGGTGCTGCCCTGACTGCCGCCCTCCGTGCCGCCAAGACTGAGGCTGCGGCGGCTCAGGAGCGGGCACGTGTGGCCGCTCTTACTTGGGAGCATGAGCGTGCCGAGGCGGATGCCCTCGCCCGTCGTGTCGCCGAGGCGGAGCGCTTCCTCTACGGCGCCCCCCGACTTACTGCTTCACCAGGACCATACTGAGGGCGGGGCCAGCTCTTCCCACCAGGCTCGGCCCCCTCCGCGGTGCACCCGGCCCGACCCTGCCGACCCGGTGGTTGCCAGCTTCACCTCCAGGCAGCGGGGGTCCAGAACATCCGGGCCCTAGTTCCTGTCGTCCTCGACCCGGGATCTACCTCTTTCAGCCGCTGGCAGGACTTGGTCCTCCTCACCCTCCGCCGATACGCCCTCGACGATCACGTGCTCCTCGACACTTCCGACGCGGATCGGGACCCGGCGTGGCAGCGCCTCGACAGTGTCGTCCTGTCTTGGATCTTTGGGACCCTCTCCCTAGATCTCCAGGACATTGTCCGCGCTCCCGGGGGCATCGCGCGCCAGACCTGGCAGGCTCTCGAGGGCCAGTTCCTTGGCAATGCCGAGGCTCGTGCTCTTCAGGTCGATGCAGCCTTTCGCATGTTCGAGCAGGGGGACCTCTCAGTTGGCGAGTACTACCGGCGGACGAAGGGCATGGCGGATGCCCTCTGTGACCTTGGCTGGCCGGTGGATGACCGTTTCTTAGTTCTCAACATCGTGCGTGGCCTCAACGACACCTACAGCCACCTGAAGACCTGGATCTCCAAGCAAAAGCCGTTCCCCTTCTTCCTGCAGCTACGGGACGACCTGGTAATTGACGAGCTCACCAAGGGCTTCTTCAAGGGGTCCTCCTCCACCGTCCTCGTCGCCACTCCTCCGGCTACCCCTGCGACCTCTCCGGCGCCACCTGCTGCTCCTCCGGCTCCTGCCACTCCTCCAACACACTCCCTCCTCGGCGCTCCTCCCCCCGGGCCGAGCGGTGGTGGAGGGGGCCGTGGTGGCCGTCGTCAACGGAGTGGGCGCAGTGGTGCCGCTCGCGGGAGTACACCGACGCCTGCTCCCCCTGCTGCTGCTGCGGGTGCCCCCTAGCCACCCTTCTCCAACCCATGGTCAGGGCGCATCTCGTTGTGGCCGTTCCAGGCCCCAGGGGGGGGTCCTCGCGCTCAGCACCAGCCGTCGGCTATGTTCGCTGGCGTTGCTCCTCCTCCGCTGGCAGCCTGGCTCCCACCTGCCCAGTCTACGCCTTCGGCCTGGCCTGCTGGATGGGACCAGGCTGCGTTGGCTCGCTCTTTCAGCTCCGTGGGGCTGACACCGTCAGTGGGCACCGAGTGGATTGCTAACTCGGGTGCCTCCTACCACACCACTCCGACCGCTGGTATACTCTCTTCTGTCCGGCCTCCCCATTCTTCTCGCCCTTCTTCCATCATGGTTGGAAATGGGTCTTGTCTTCCTGTCACCTCCGTGGGGGATGCGGGCTCTCTTGGCTCTTTTCGTCTTCCCAATGTTCTTGTTGCTCCTCATATGGTCCATAACCTTCTTTCTATTCGTCAATTTACAGCTGACAATTCTTGTACTGTCGAATTTGACTCTTCTAGTCTTACTGTGAAGGATTCGGCTTCCCGGCGTCCACTTCTCCGATGTGACAGCCAGGGGCCCCTTTACGCCCTCCGGCTTCCACCTTCCGCTGCCTCGCCTTCGGCTTCTTCGTCAGCTGCTCTCATTGCCACCACCTCTTCCACTACCTGGCACCGCCGCCTTGGTCACCCAGGCCGCGACGTTTTGGCTCAGCTCAGTCGTAGTGCAGATCTGCCTTGTACTCGAGCTCCTGATGAGCATCTTTGTCATGCGTGCCAGTTAGGGCGTCATGTTAGACTTCCTTTTTCTGCCTCATCTTCCCATGCAGATCGCTTGTTTGATCTTGTATACTGTGATATGTGGACATCTCCTGTACTCAGTGTTTCTGGTTATAAGTACTATTTAGTGGTGGTTGATGATTTCTCCCATTATTCTTGGACTTTTCCTTTGCGCTTCAAATCTGAGACGTTCTCCACGTTGTCCCACTTCTTTGCCTGGGTTTCCACTCAGTTCGGCCTCACCATTAAGGCCGTCCAGTGCGACAACGGCCGTGAGTTTGACAACAACGCCTCCCGGTCCAGTTGCGCATGTCCTGCCCCTACACCTCCGCTCAGAACGGCAAGGCTAAGCGCATGATTCGTACCACTAACGATGTCATGCGCACCCTTCTGTTCCAGGCTTCTCTTCCCGCTCGCTTCTGGGTGGAGAGTCTTCACACAGCCCCCTACTTGATCAACCGTCTCCCCTCCACTGCCTCCCCAGCTCCCACCCCGCACCACGCTCTCTTCGGTACCCCTTCCCGCTACGATCACCTCCGTGTCTTCGGGTGCGCGTGTTACCCTAACACCTCCGCCACTGCTCCTCACAAGCTGGCGCCCCGTTCGACTCGGTGTGTGTTTCTCGGTTACTCCCCTGACCACAAGGGGTACCGCTGCTTTGACCTCACGTCTCGACGGGTCCTGATCTCCTGGCACGTCGTGTTCGATGAGTCGTTTTTTCCTTTCTCCTCCACCACCACCCCAACCTCCGACCTTGAGTTGGAGTCCCTCTTTCCCACTGACCTGGTGGTCTAGCCACCCTTGTCTGAGCGTTCTGCCGCAGCCTGTGCGTGTCTACCAGCGGCGCACGGTGGTCTCCCCTGCTCCGACACCGCCGCTGCCGGTGTCCCCTATGCCGGCCCCGTCTACGTCACCACCTGCGGGGCTGCCGGAGCCGCCTCGTCACCCTCGCCTTGCCGCCTGTGTCGAGTTGACGGTGTACCACCCGCCTGTCCTCGAGCGGGATCCTCGTCACCTACATCCCATGGTGACACGGCGGGCGGCTGGTGTTCTTCGGCCCGCGGCCCTCTCGACTGCTGCTGCGGAGCCGGGGATCTCTCCTGTACCCTCCTCCGTCCGTTACGCCCTGGCAGACCCTCACCGGCGTCGTGCGATGGAAGAGGAGTACACAGCTCTCCTTGCCAACCAGACGTGGGATCTGGTGCCACCTCCGCCTGGTGGCAATGTGGTCACTGGCAAGTGGATCTGGACGTACAAGAGGCGCGCTGATGACACTCTGGATCGCTACAAGGCTCGTTGGGTTCTCCGGAGCCTTCAGCCCAGTGGTGAAGCCTGCTACAGTGCGCAGTGGTGTGGACTACGATGAGACCTTCAGCCCAGTGGTGAAGCCTGCTACAGTGCGCACGGTCCTCTCGCTGGCTCTCCCTCGCTCGTGGCCTGTGCATCAGCTGGACGTCAAGAATGCCTTCCTTCATGGCACCTTGACCGAGACCGTCTACTGCAATCAGCCGGTGGGTTTTGTGGATCCCACTCGCCCAGATATGGTCTGCCGGCTCAACAAGTCTCTCTATGGCTTGAAGCAGGCTCCTCGGGCTTGGTACTCTCGGTTTGCCACGTTCTTGGTCACCTTGGGGTTCACTGAGACCAAGTCAGACACCTCCCTGTTTGTCTATCGGCATGGAGATGAGATGGCCTATCTGCTGCTCTATGTTGATGACATCGTTCTCACAACCTCCAGTCAGCCCTTGCTTCAGTGGATCATCACCTCCCTGCAGCAGGAGTTTGCTATGAAGGACCTTGGCGTGCTCCACCACTTCTTGGGTGTTATAGTCAAGCCCCGTCCTTCTGGCCTTCTCCTCCACCAGCGGCAGTACACTCTTGACATTCTGGAGCGCGCAGGGATGGCTGACTGTAATCCCTATTCCACCCCGGTTGACACGCAGGCCAAGCTCTCAGAGGATGCGGGCCCTCCAGTTGCTGATCCTACTGCCTACCGTAGCCTTGCTGGTGCTTTGCAGTATCTCACCTTCACCAGGCCGAACATCACATATGCAGTTCAGCAGGTCTGTCTTCATATGCATGATCCTCGAGAGCCGCACCTCACTGCCCTGAAGCGTCTCCTCCGCTACCTTCGGGACACTCTGGACTACGGCCTTCTTCTTCACTGGCCTTCCTCCGCCGAGCTCGTTGTCTACACCAACGCTGACTGGGCCGGGTGTCCGGACACTCGTCGGTCCACGTCCGGCTACGCTGTCTTCCTAGGCGGCAACCTTCTCTCTTGGTCGTCCAAGCGGCAGCCGGTCGTCTCTCGCTCCAGTGCTGAGGCCGAGTACCGGGCTATCGCCAATGGCGTGGCAGAGGCTTCCTGGCTCCGGCAGCTCTTGGCTGAGCTTCACAGCCCGCTCGCCAAAAGCATGCTCGTCTACTGCGACAATGTCAACGCGGTGTACCTCTCCAATCCGATCTAGCACCAGCGGACCAAGCACGTGGAGATCGACCTGCACTTCGTCCGTGACAAGGTCGCCATCGGTATGTTCGAGTTCTACACGTCCCGACCACCTCCCAGTTTGACGACATCTTCACCAAGGGTCTACTCTCTGCGGTCTTCTCCGAGTTCCATTCTAGCCTCAACATCACTCGTGGCTAGACTTGAGTCTGCGGGGAGGGGGGGGGTGTTACCCTGTGTGTGTTCTTTCTTTCTTGGCCAGTCTGAAACTCAGCTGCGCCGGAAGTTCAAACTGCGGGGGGGTGTTGGAGTATGTGTGTATACAGCCCATGGAGGCCCATGTACTCCAGACTATTTACCCCACCCTCTAGGGTTTGGGAGGAATCAATCCAATTAGCAAAAAGTGCAACATCGCATAGGAGCAACCGTAAAAAATAAAAGGACCATTTTATTTATAACACCAAAATGGCAATATTGCATGTATATCACATATAATATCAAATAAGATGTATTTAGACATATCCAGCTGATATTCAGCATTACATTATTGTGCATATGTTAGATGATTCATGTAGTGCTTATTAGTAACTGTCCAGAATATTCGAATGTTTGCTACAAGTTAGTTTCTATTAGAATACATGACAGTATCATCTACCAAACTCTAATCAAACAGGTCCAAACAAAATAATTTATATGAAGGCTAAACTTAGAACTGACAGCAATATGGAGAGAAACTTATTTTGTTTGAAAATATTCAGTAGATAGTAAACTTGTGGCTTACCAGCTCAGTAGTCTGCAGTCCTGTGTGGGATGGAGATTTGAAACTAATATCAAGACGAATTGACTGCACAATATCACAGTCGTCCTTATTCAGTTTTGAGCACGCCAGCATGCTGCTGCCTTCCGAACTAGAGGTATCAGACCGAGGAGGACTCCCTTGTTCTCCAATCGCATTAACTGAGTATTCTTGTGAGCTATCTAGTACTGAAGAATACTCATTGGACATATTTGTGTCACAAGGCACATCAGCTACAAGCATGATCACAGGTATCTGCAAATAATATAAGCATGAGGAAAGTAAAATAGTTCATAAGCGAGCAAAAGAAAGCCACTTACAGCTGTGTTTTCAACCGTTTTGAGGGAATCACTCCTAACCCAGTCCTGGTTTGTAAGACACCTTGCTGCATGCTGAAAGGAAATAGATGGTCCTTGTGAATAGAAAAGGAAAATTCTTTGTCCTCTGAGAATGCAGCATGTCCATTGTGTGTCTAACATCCATATGTGAGTCAAATGATTTACCTGTAGACATGTTTCCTTGATGCCATTCCGGCCTTCCAAAATTCCAGCTTCTTTAATAGGTTCCTAAAAGCAACAACTTTATTATTCAGAATAATATGGATAACAGATGCACTTGAACTCACCAGGTTTCGGACGGGGGGAAGAGAAACCACAAGATCAACATCACTAGTTGGAAGGGCCAAACCAGTGGCATTTGAGCCAAATAGATTTGTACGGGAGCGAGGCCACAGAACTTGCAAGCACCGTGTGACTCTCTTGACAGCCCAGTTTATATAGGGCCTCCTCACAAGATTACCAGCAGCAACCTTGCAGGTTTTACAAATGGAATCAGCATGTGCTTAGAAAATGGGAACTTTTACTGACACAAAGAAAGGGCAATTCATCGCACACAAAGATGAATAGTGACGCTAAAGGCAGAAGAAAAGGGGATATACCTGCTTACAGAATTGATCTATTTCTTCATGTAGAGCACTGAGCATCAAAGAGAGGGATGCCTTCTGAGATGAACCATTTAGCATATCTGGTGGTTGTACAGGCAATGCCATGTCTGGCTGCAAAAGTATATTAGAATGACAAAAGTTGAATAAATAATCATTCTGGCTATTGAGGGAAGATTGAAAATTACATCCTTACATGTTGATCACGAGATAGCTGCGAAATCTTAACAAGGTGGTCCTGCAAAACAGTATCCTCAATTGATTGCACCAATGTTCCAGAAGTGCCCTTGTTTCCCCATGAAGGCCATACAACTTCAGGACCATCCAAGCAAAACTGCGCCCTATGGACAAGTCTGTCTTCAGAAAATAAAGCTCTCATCCCCCAGTGTCGAGGACTTGAGCTGCCGGATCTAACAATTGGGAATCCTCTTTTTCTTGACTCTCCAGCAGGGGAAGGAGGTGGTGGCCGGGGCACACGAGGAACACTAAGTACCACTGGTGATGGAGGTCTTCTTGGAAGAGGTATGTCCCTCCTTGTTGATGGTACACATGGGCTCCTGTGATCATGACCAACCTTAATGTCAGATCTTGATGACCTTCCTGATATATTAGGAACAATTATCGGCCGCAGCATGGCATATGGCAATGTATCTCCCTTAGCTACTTCACTGCCACAAGGCACACTCTTTGGAACTGAAGTCATTTTATCTTCAGGGCTGTCTTGTATGGAAGATGGAGATGTCAGAGTTTCATTATTGATGTCATTCCCTGTTATTGAGTGAGCAGCAGGATCCAAAAATTCGTTTTGAGAACAGGATGGAGTGGAGGGTGGTGATGATACACCAGTTGGGCATACAGATGGAATCCCATTAGCCACATCATCAACAACTCGTATAACATCAGCCTCATGCCAAGCCCAAGCACTATCATCAGAACTAAGAGATGGTGGCCTAGAAAAACCAGTTCCCGCATGTTCTGCAGGACTCCAATACATCACACCTCCACCAAAATATTGATTAATATCTCTTCCAGAATGTGCGCGGCCATCTGATTCTTCTTCAGAAAACCAGTAACTTTCATTATCATCCCCAACATCACTATCGCTGCAAATACCCCCTCTTTGCATTAGTTGAGCAGGGAACCCTGACCAAGCAGATGATTGCATCTGTGGGGTATACAATGGATCATAACTTACAGCAGCATTTTTACCATAACCTCTAAAAACAGGAGGCCAATCAAAACTTAGTGGCACTGCTAGAGAAGGTAACATTTGATTGCATCCAGCATCAATTGGCGGATTCCTCACCTGATGGTTGGCAGGAAGAAAAGGCTGGCTAAATTGAGTTGGCCCTTTGTAATAACCAACATCTAGATGCAGCCTGTCTGCTGCAGCTGGACGGTGTTGCATTTCAGGAGATACAAAATGAGGTGGTGTTACACTAGGCCATTCATATGATGTCCCACCCAGTAGGTTCCTGTTGTATACATAATATTCACCACCACTGTTTTTCATTACTGCACCATTGTCACTTATAGCATTTTGAAGCACATTGGCAGGAATAGCAGAAGGTAAAACTTTGTCCTTTGTCGCTACAGATTTATGATCCACACGTTTCTCATCACAGCCAGTTTTTTCATGTGGAGATCTTACCGAAGAGTCAACAGAGCTTCCGTACAGACTATCGGAAGAGAAACCATTGCTTTTGGGAGGTGAACATGAAGATGACTGAACCATAGATTCACTTTGACTAATGGATGCTGAGGCTTGCTCATCCATGTTGAAGTCGTCATATTCATGGGCACTATGAAAACGTTCTGTAGTAACTGATGAACTAACTCTAGGAGAATACAAGGTGTCTTCAGGTTTTGTGCCCTTACTGCTGGCTATTACCTTTGTTCCATTAGATATAATAGAAGTGTCAGAACAGCTAATTGCTCCAGAGATCTCGTTCTTGGAAGGATGGACATAAAATGGGCGATGATGTGAGACATCGACTTCTTCAACTGGTTTATGTGAGGCCTCTGTGGCAATATGGGGAACAGCAATTTTTAGTTTGGTAGATCTTGGGCTCTCAGGTCTCGTCTGATTTGATACTTTTGATTTCCCTTTACGTTTGTTCTTCTTTTTGTTACAATGATTTCTGCAGTCGTCCAACCAGACAGGTTGCTCCTAAAATATAGAAAATGTCCCTCATAAGTCATGAATTAATGAACAAACAAAACAGCTAGTACAAAATACTTCTTACAACTTTCATTGTTGGTTCAATTTCCTTGCAGGGAGTTTCTTCAGATGGCGGTCCAGCAGAAGTGCTTCCAACAGATGGAGCACACTGATTTGATAAAGGCCTACAATTGCGATTTTCTGAACTACTGCATCCATTATCCTGGAAAGAAGACCTTACGCTAAATAGATAGCAACTTAATATACTCATTGAAGCATATAGTCCTATGCCTATGGCGACACTAAAGGAAGCAGGGCAACAATCAACTATACCTTGGATGGTTTAGCAGATGCTGGTAGCTTTTTTGCGCTGTTAGACTTCTTCTTCCCTTTCCGAGAACCTCCAGTGACCTTTTCAACATCTTTCTTTTTTGGAGCTCCATCCCCAATAAGTTCAATATTTATACTTTCGGTTGACACAACCATGAGGAGCCCTCGTAATTTCATAAGTACATCGCCAGTAGCAGAAGCAGCTGAGGCTAATGAAGTGAAAAAGACTACATCACCACCACAGCAAGTAATGTTGTTCTTCAAACACACTATCTCCTCAACTAGTTGCAGTCTTTTCAAGTCTTTAGCAAACACAGGCTTCTTGCTACAAGTCAGAATGTTTGCAACATCAATGGAACATGCCCGATTCTTTCTGAAGAAAGACTGCCGTGTACATTCACAAGATTTATTGGCCACGGATGATCCTGGTTCACCTAAGCAGAAGCAGAAATTATCCCTTGAAGTAATATCTGATCCTTCAACCATCTCATTAGCCTGAAAACTTGAGCTATTAGCATATTAGCTGTGCTCAAGGCGTAGCAACATACTCAGGACAATTGCACACCAAGTTTAGGGACACTCCTCCCAATCACAGTATTAAAACAAGCCTATATGGGGTGACAAATAGCTGATCTTTTGTTACTCCGCGTCAGCATGGTTGGCCTAACATAAAAACATCAAGATTCAAGAAAGACACACCTTACTCCGAGAAAAATGAGGGGTAAGTTGTTTCACATTAACTAGAGGATAATTTCCAGCATCACACAGATCAAAAATAAACTACTTGCATTAAACATGTTGTAGTTACTGTTATATAAAAGGACTCCTATAAGCACTAGTAAAACATTTAATTCACAATACCTCAGGATTGTATTCAGTGGACCACATGCCAGAGGTAAGGGCACTTTGAATTCTGATCATCAGTTTTTTTAACTTGTTTCAAAAGTGTGATAGTGCTCACTCTACTACATAAAAGTTATTATTGTGGATTATTAATCATTTAAGTCAATGCCGAGACTCCAGTTAGATAAAGCATGAATATTTCAGAAAGCAACTTGCCAAATAGTTTGATCACGCTAGTGCGTCTATTCCAGCAAGAGGGGGTTTTGCTCAGCACAATACACAATAACCAACTTATGTATTCATTTCCAAAAGATGAGAAGAACTAATGTGTAATCCAATTAAACATATATGTGAAATCTATCATCATATTTATGAGCCAGCTGCATTCATATTCACATACTTTTTTACAGGAAAAAAATTCAGAAGCTACTAGAAATTAGAATGCCTTGCTTGTTCTCTATTTAAAGGTGCGCCTAGATTCAGGCATCAATACAAGAAAAGGCAATTTGCTGCTACTTCCTTTCCAAGGGCCTATCACATGGTTAAGTAGGCTAGCTTGTTTTTCTATCAACTAATTTTAGAAACAAGATGGCAAGATATTTTGTCACCTTTTCCGTTCTCTATCACCACCAATGATCTTTCCATAATTCATTTTTTACTATAACAAGTCAACAATATATGCCCCCAAAATGCATCGGTATGGAATCCACCACCGATAATAAATACAAACCAAATGTATATAAATCATCCACATCATAACTAAATCACCTTTAATTAGACAACACACTCATGTAATAACAAGCATATCTCAAACCATGATTTCACATTTTCACATGAATTAAAATTATACTAAAAATTCTAACGAGATTGTAGAAACATTTATAAAATCTGGAGTTCACTTGTGCAAACAAGGCATACAACTGAGAAATGCAACCCCACAGTATCTGAAATCCGTGACTATAGATTACTTCAAAATGTAGCATAGAAAGCATATTACCAGGGCCATTGCACCTTTCCCAAAGAATGCCCCCATGATCCTTGCTCTCATCCGAGGCTCCAGCCTCATCCACCAATCCACGTATCCCTTCTCCCTCCAGAAGGCATTTGCAGCGAGCCCAGCCTTCTCCTTCACACCCTTCCCAACCCTCACCGCCTTCCTCCCCCCAGCTCCCCCTCCCCCTGCCGCCACCGCCCACGACATCCGCAGCGCGATCTCCAGCCTGTTGGCCACAAACTCCTCGACGACGTAGTAGCCCTTGGCATCAAGCCAGGGCAGCTCCGGGAAATCCTCGCCCGCAAGCGCGGCCAGGTCCACCTCCGCCTCCCCGCAGCAAAGGAACCTCCCGCCGGAGATCGCGTCCATGGCCGCGACGAAGCCGTCAAGGTCGGCGAGGAGGGCCTCGGCGACGGTGATCGCGTCGGGGCAGCGCGACGACGCGGGGGCGGAGGGGAAGAGGAGGGTGCTGGCGAAGAGGAGCGCGTGCGCCCGGGAGGCTGCGGCGGCGCGGGCGAGCAGGCCGCGGGAGAGGCGCGAGAGGACGGTCGGCTCCTCGGCGGCCCCGCCCCCGCGCGGGGACGAGTGGAGGACGAAGAAGGAGGAGTGGCCGCGGAGGCGGAGGCGCCGGAGCATGGAGAGCAGCGCGGCGGCCGCGGCGGGCGAGAGGAGGGAGGTGGCCGCCGCGGCGCGCGCGGCGGGGGTGAGGGACGCGAGCCACCGGAGGATCGCGGCGCGCGGTGACGAGGAGGAGGAGGCGGCCGTGGGGCTAGGGTTCGCGGCGGCGTGGTAGAGGGAGAGGTGCGCGGTGAGGGCGTCCATGAGCTCCTGCGTGGTGCGCGGCGAGGCGGAGGCGGTGGACGCCATGGTGCGGAGCGTGACGCCGAGCGGCCGCGTCGGTGCTTGGTCGGGAATGGGGAGGAGTGGCCGATGCGGTGGGCCTGGGATCGCTCTCTCTCTCTCTCTCTCTCTCTCTCTCTGTTCCGGTCTTGTCTTGCGTCTTGGTTTGCGGAGGAGAGACTTTTGCATCAGAGTACGTACATTCCTTTAACTTTTACGTACAGGTCCATATGTTTTTGCCTGTATGAAATTGCCTATACTTTCATACTCCTTAGCGATGATAAATAATTGAAAATGGAGGTAGTTGTATATTGTAGCACTAAATATGAGTTTATTGTGACCTAAGCATATGCAAATCCAAGGCAGCTTCGTTTCGATAGCGACTTGGGAAAAAAGCACCCTCACTTTTGGCTGAGACGGTGAGGTTTGTATGATGATCACAAGTTCAGAAGCCAATTGACATGCAAATTTAGCAATGGGGTCGTACCTAACAAAGTGCTAGTTTCCTAGTTAGACTCGTAGTTAAAAATGAGCCGACTTGCTGACGCTGATCGGTGTCCCTTCCAACAGGAAGTTTAACAAGTTACGTATTGATCACATAAACATAGTTTTCAAGTAGTAGGAATCCGGGGACTCAGGGCAGCAAGAGATTTCACGCGACGAGAAGTCCAGAAACTAGAAACTTAAAATGTTGTTCCGAGCCTTTTTTTTTTTTAAGCTAATTACATTTTACTATAATTCACCATGAGTAAGTTACGTGCAGTGTACCAAAAAATCCGGCAGGTGAAGTAGAGTTAGTGTACACCAAGAATCCAAAATATGAACATCTTACAACAACAATTTTCACCCCTACAAAACTAGAGTTTTAGGCAGGGAGAGCTGCCGCCGGTGTGGTTGGGGGAACCCGGTTCTCAACAGGGATCTCCACAAACTCGGAAAGAATCGCCCGGAACTCGTCTCCGGTCACTGTCTCCTTCTCAATGAGCACCTCAACGATCTTGTCGATGGCCTCCCTGTTGTTCCTGATGTGCCTCAAAGCGATCTCGTAGGCCTCATCCGACAACTGCTTCACAGCCGAATCAATGTCCTCAGCAAGCTTCTCTGACATAGAGTTCCTTGCCATCATTCTCATGATGACATCCCCACTCTGTGCTCCACCCTCCATTAGAGACCATGGGCCAATTTCAGACATACCGAAAGTAACAACCATCTGCAGAACACTTACGATATCAGTACAATTGGCAACAAAGATCAGTAGTAAAGCATCGAGACAAGATGTCTCCACAGTCATAAATGGTTCACGACGACTAGCAAAAATTCTTTGCTACTGTTAATTATGTTGACAAAACTGCAAATACAAAATGAATAATACCTGCTTGGCCAAGCCAGTAATTTGCTGCAAGTCACCAGCAGCTCCGGTGGTCACCTCAGGCTCTCCAAATATGACCTCCTCAGCAGCTCTGCCACCAAGGCCGCCAACAATTCTGGCAAAAAGTTGCTGCCTGGAGATGAGTGTTGGGTCATCCATCGGGATAAACCATGTAAGACCACGAGCTTGACCCCTTGGAACTAAGGTAACCTTTTGGACAGGATCATGGCCAGGTGTCAAAGTTCTGCAAACAGATTTCCGTGAATGAATGAGATTGCCTAGAAATTTGATATGGAATGGTTACCAAGGAACTGACAGGCAAAAGGAACACCAATATCTCAAAGTTAAAAGGTAAAAGCACAAAGATACAAAATGCTTTCCAAAGGAGGGGAAAAAACACAAAAGGAGCCTAAAAATACCAGAGCAATGGGTCACACAGTAAATAACAAGTCAAAGTTTTACTCTATGCCAACACCAAATCATTGTCCTGCCATATTACAGTTACCAGAACATTTTAGACAAGAATTTAGCTAGCCAGCTTCAGAAATCATATTAGCGATCATATGTGTACCCAAAGTAACTGAAGTACTGAACTACCTTATAAACCCACCAAAACCTATAGTAACTCATATTCAACCCCAATTCAATGTTTAAGACAGGAGAAATGATCTGCAAAGAGACAAATTCAAAGCAAATGCCATCTCTTACCCGCAAATTGCATGCCCAACTTCATGGTAAGCAACAAGACTTTTGCTCTTCCCATCTGTCATCACAGTTCCTTCCATACCAGCCACTATTCTGTCAATTGAATCATCAATCTCTTTTGAAGAAATTGCCGTCTTCCCCCGTCGGCCAGCCAGTATGGCTGCTTCATTCAGAAGGTTTGCCAGGTCTGCTCCACTGAACCCAGGTGTCCTCATTGCTATGACATCAAGAGAAACATCAGAATCAAATTTCTTGTTGCCACCGTGCACTTTCAGAATCTCTGTTCTTCCGCGGACATCAGGAACATCAACAGACACCTGTGTAACAAATTACAAAGTATACCCAAAATGTTATGAACGCACCAAATATTTCAAGTTAAGATCTAGGTAGCTTTCAGGTACTGAATAAAAGATGACTCAAGCTCTGAACTAAATGGTTTAGCTGAGTAATCTATGAAGGAAAAGGCGTTGAACTTTTGGATACAAAATGATTAGACTAAATTTTTTGCAAGCAAGCGCTTAAAAACTTATACCTAGACAAAACAAGTAAATCATAATCAAACAGAACAACTGTAACTGGAACAAGTGTTCACCTAATTGTGCTAGAAGTGAATGCACCGACAGATAGAATCCAAACAAATGTTAAAATCCAAATAAAAAAACTAACCTGTCTGTCAAAGCGTCCAGGTCTAAGTAAAGCGGAATCCAAGATGTCAGCTCGGTTAGTGGCAGCAATAACAATAATTCCAGTGTTGCCCTCGAAACCATCCATCTCAGTCAGTAGTTGATTGAGAGTCTGTTCCCTTTCATCATTTCCACCACCAATACCAGTACCTCTTTGCCTTCCAACAGCATCGATTTCGTCAACAAACACTATGCAAGGAGCGTTCTCCTTGGCCTTCTTGAAAAGATCACGGACACGGGATGCACCAACACCAACAAACATCTCCACAAACTCGGAGCCTGAAATTGAGAAGAATGGCACACCAGCCTCTCCAGCAATTGCCTTGGCAAGCAAAGTTTTACCGGTCCCAGGAGGACCAACAAGCAGAACACCTTTAGGAATGCGAGCACCAACAGCAGTGAACCTTTCAGGTTTCTTCAAGAATTCAACCACTTCCATGAAGTCTTGCTTCGCTTCATCGACGCCAGCAACATCATCAAATGTAACACCAGTGTTGGGTTCCATCTGGAACTTGGCCCTAGACTGACCAAAACCAAGGGGAAAGCCAGGACCATTGGGTCCACCAAGGCCACCCTGTGCCCTTCTAGAAAGTAAGAACAGACCGCCGATAAGGATAAGTGGGAATGCCAGATTCCCAATAAGGTTGAACAGAAGAGAACCAGAGTCCTCCTGGTTGCTGTGAGCAGCGAAATCAATGTTCTTTTCCCTCAGCTTCTGAAGAAGCTCCTGGCTTAGACCAGGAAGCTGCACACGGACTCTCTGCACACGGTTGCCAAGCTCAGGAGAAATGGCCTCCACGATAGCAATCGTCCCGTTCTCAAACAGATCAACCTTCTTCACTCTATCCTTATCAAGATACTCGAGGAACCTCGAATAGGACATCCTTGAGGAAGAGATGCCTTGCTCCTCGGCGAGAGCTTTCTTCGCGCCCAACAAGGCGGGCAGCCCAACTCCAAGGTTCCCGAGCGCGAGTTTTAGGAACTTCCTCCTGGCGTCGCTGGTCTTGTGCTCCAAGGAAGCGGTCACCGACACGGGCCTTTGCGTAACGCCGCTTGACGTAAGCGCCGAGAAGGGGAGCACCCCCTTTGCCGCGAGACTCATAGATGTCGGCGCCATCTTTGCTCACTGAAGAAAATCGAGAGAGATCTCGTCAGCGAGAGTAAAGAACAGCTGTTGCAAAGCGAAAATGAGCTCATCCAGGAGCCTAGTTTGCTGTTACCGATCTATATCACCAATTCAACTCAGCTGAGCAAGTAAACACAAGATGCGATTCGTAAGAAGAGTTCGTATTCAAGAACTACTGCTACTTCTACTAGCTACAAGCGCCCCCAACCGTTCTATTCCTCATCAACTGCAAGTCTATCAGGCTACTAAAGTATGATCATCAGTAGTATACAGTAAGCCGACATGCAATCGCAGTGTAAATCCAGAAACTAATCCAACATAATAAGCTTATAATAAATCGATATCCTACTGGCGTGTAGCACCACACACCGACACTCCTACCTCTCCCCACTTCTCTTCAAGCTAAAAATCTATACGAAGACCAACCACTCACATGCTCCAAAGCAACTTGACAAGCCCAATCCCACACAACACCAGACTAGATTAGACTCAAGAGGAAGCGGTACCAGAACCAGCCACCAAAAACGCGCACGGAATCACGGAATCGGAGACGCGCACGCACCTGTGCGTGGGCCGGAGGCGAGAGGATGGGGAAGGGAGCGAAGCCGAGCAACTAGGGGGTGGAGGTAGGCGAGCGGAGTGTATAAGTAGGGAAGCGAGCACACTGGCGAGGCGGACGGCCGCAGATTTTTCTCCCCCTCCGTCGCTTGCCTGGTTCCGTCGGCTCCGGTGCGCGGTTGCGTGGGGATTGCCTTTTGCCTCGGAGGAGGAGGAGAGGGGGAAGCGAAGGGGGCGACGTGGGCGGCTCGGCGGCCACAGCGTCGATAAGGAAGAGATGAGCCCACATAGACGGGAGTAGTAGCCTATAGCACGATAGTCGATAGCCCAGGCGTAGTTGAGGCGAGTGAAATATCCACGATTTCTTCCTGGTCCGAGACTCCGAGTGGAAAATCTCTCCTGTTTTTTTTTGGGTGTGCTGTGGTTCTTGGCCCAAGGCTTGGGATTTGGTTTTTTCTGTGACGTGGCCGTTGAACTGACGCAAGGTTGGAGACTCCTTTGACTTGCCAGAACCATTAACCCGTATATGTGTGTCCCCCATAGAAATCATGGTTTCACATTGCATATCCATTAAAAATGGTACAGATCTGAGAGCCTGTTTGGATCTTCAGACTAAATTTTAGCTCCTCTCGCATCAAATGTTTAGATGTTAGTAAGAAATATTAAATATAATCTAATTATAAAATTAATTATACAGATAAGGACTAAACAACGAGTGAATTTATTAAGCCTCATTAATCCATCATTAACAAATGTGATGCTACAGTAACTGTTTGCTAATCATGGATTAATTAGGCTTAATAAATTCGTCTCTTCATTTAGTTCTCCGCTGTATAATTAATTTTCTAATTAAACCATATTTAATACTTCTAACTAGCACCGAAACACTCCGCGTGACATGGGCTAAATTTGAGCCTCTGGATCCAAATACCCTCTAAGTACGTCACGGAAGAGTGTTTTGGTTTGAGAAGTAGACTAATCCATTATCTTTTCACTTCTCAATTTTTTGTTTGGTTTGTGGAACACAGTATAATGAATAATTCATCACCACATCATTCTTGCTAGCTAAATATTAGTATCAGAATAAGGAATGGAGACAATGAATAATCCCACCAAAATTCATAGAATCACGCTACGATGCATCTCATATAGAATGATTTCATTAGTCAAACCAACACACAGGCAAAGTATATCAGGATTGAGCGTGAGAAAGGGCGATTTTTTAGGTACTCATATGGGCCGTGATCTACCGTACAATCCCATCAATACGTGAATGCTACGTGATCAAATAAAACATCACCCTTCGATGTTTTTTGATAATTATCACCCTTCGACTTTGCTGCACCATAGATAACTTACCCCGATCGGAGAGAGTATATTCTACTTCTATCATATCATCTTGATGGATAACTAAGGAGATCACAAAGTAAAAAAATATATATCAATAAAACTCAAAGAAAATGTGTTTTAAGGATGAAAACAACAAAATTAGCAAACATAGCTACCTATTTCCGCATGTGAACATGCTAATAGCGCTAAACAGCAAAAAATGAGATATACCAGTGCTTACTGAATGACAAGATCTTTTCTTCTCTAGACCAAATCGGCAATTTGTCTAGGATTTCACTACATAGATCAACTTATTTTGGGATAGAGGAACTACCAGAAGGGGCGGGGCTGACCCTGGGACTGGGAAAGACCGAAAGAGCTAGGGAAATTCCTTTTTTTTTATCTGATACTAATTCACATTTCTACTCTCTTTTCATTAAACAAATAAAGTGTTCGCTAGTGTACCATCAGCTGTTTGTACCTCGTATGATCGTATCATAAACCGTCCATTTCTCACGCAAGTTCAGAATTGCCTTTTGCCATGCAGACATCTCTGTGCTAATCAAGCGAGATGCACAATTGACTGAAACATTAGTGTCCAGATTTTCAAGTGAAACAATTGGTAATGCTCAAAAAAATTATCCTATCAATAGTACACCATAAACAATGAATTCTTCTATATTATGATTATTCTCACTATCTGCAAGTAGTACGTTTACAACTTATACATGTCAAAACTCACTGTCAAGAAAACAGAAGGGGGCAACAAGCTCGGATAGTCGGATGTCAAAAACCGGGTCACAGGAGCAGTTGATCAGGGATGTGCGATTCATGCTTTTACAGAGGTATATGGGCAGAGGCTATGATGATGGCACTTCACTAATCTAACGAGATCCGCCGGATCTTGCACACAAGATGGGCAGTCGGGAGGTCGAGCTGGGTTCCACCGTCTGATTTGATCAGACTGCGGACCTGGTCCCTCGGGGTGGAGACGCAGACGTGGAACGTTGATAGGAACGGAGGGATCGGCATTGACAGCGCAGAGAGGACATTGTTAAGGTACTCGATGTCAGCGGCAAGCTGCTGCGCGCCGCGGTCGGTGATGAAGTGGATTCCTCTGAGCTGCTCCATGAACAAAGCAGTGGCACCCTCGGCGACCTGATATATATAAGCAGAAATGAGAACCAAGGCTGATATTCAAACATCAATACAGAAACGGCGTTATGGACTATGACAAAAATGTGGGAAGATTCAAAGTAGCTTTCTATTCAGTTGTGACTCTGTACGATGACAAAAATGTGGGAAGATTCAAAGTAGCTTTTCTATTCAGTTGTGACTCTGTATATTCAAACATAATTTACTCTTCCTATATAATGTGCAGATATAAGCACAGAAGAACGGTAACCTTTCAAACTTCACAGGTACATAAGTAGAAGGATTCTGTGTCTATTACCTTAAAAATCCACTCAGTGGCAAAGAACTGGGCATCCTCGTTGCCAGCCTCATTGCCTGAGATACCTTCTGCAAGTGGCTCCAGCTGTTGTGGTAAAGTGAGAAGATACTCTCCAACACTGGTCACATATGCTTGTGGGTAGGCGCTGAAGCTTGGAAGAGGAAGGCCACCCTGTTCCTCCACCGATGACCAGATTGGAAGGCGAGCAACCTCACTGAGACGCTGACGAACTTTAGATATGAGCACATCATAGACGAGTTCATTTACTGTGTCTGAGAAGGCCGCAACTCTCTGCGATGTGAGAGGAAGAGCATGGAACCTTGGATCTTTTGACTGCATAAATGAATGAAATGTCAGTAGTAGAACACGAGGGCAAATAATCTTACTTCGGTGGGAAATTTGCAGAGCAAGAGTAGGTTCTATCTTCTATGACACGGATTTGAATAACTAGTAATGCAGAGCAGAAAACATGAGTTTAAATGATTAGAACTCAATTTCCTGTGGAATCAGATTTTCCAGATTTCTAAATTGACTATTAAAACAAGTCACAAGTGTATACAAAATGCAACCAAATCTGTCATTTGTCTAGAATGCGTAATTTTCATCCAACAAGTACACAACTAATCTGTCTTTTGCAAGAATAATAGAATATAGACACATGATGAGTCAGACCAACAAGAAATGATGCAATCTGGACCATAGATCAAAGATCAGATGGCTCAGGACTTGGTCCTATGGAAATGAGTAAGATTCATCTATCAAGTTCTAGCAGGTGATGATTGCAATTAATGGATCACTCTGCAAAGATCAATCAATATTCAGATGGAGAGTGACAATTGAGACAAGTGATGGCTCCTGTGTTGTAACACTATATGCGAAAATTTAGAACAAGAAAACTTACCTGTTCTAGTACAGTTAAGAGCTTCTTAGATTTCTCTGGCAGATCACTTAGGCGAATAGCTGCAATATCAAGTGCAGCCCTCCCCCCAAGAGGCAAGTCTGCATTCTCATCAGCACTTGCTGCAGATGATTTATCTAGGCTTGAGCTAAAGCCAGAAAGAGAAAAGTTTGTTCCGATCCTGGCAAGCGTAGCTCTTAAAGAAGCTTCAAAGACTGAGGTTCTGCTAGTTAGACAATCAGCAACTGTAAGGATTTGCAAAGCACCTTGGACAATAGACCATTCTTCCTCTTCTGAAACATCCACTGATCGTTGTGATTCCTTTTTCTCTAAACCTGCATCTTTCTTCAAGGCATCACTATCCAGCCCACAGACTATTCTCAGGGACTTCAATGTTTCTTGTAGATTAGATATGTACTGCAGCATGACATCATCAAGAGCAAGAACCAGTTCATCTGCCTCTGAACCACCAGTAAGACTAATGCATCTCTCCACAGCTGCTTCAAGAAGTACTATCATTTGCGGGATGGATTCCTCCATTCTGCGGACAGTTTCGCTCAGCTCTATACCCTGCGCACCAACACCACGAGGGACGGCCCCACGGATGTCTATACCTGTCATCTCAGCAGAAAGTATAGCACGCTCCATCTGCCCATACCTAAATGGCACCCCAAAAAATAGCATGTGGCACCAAATAGTTAGGATCATAATCAGTTGCATCAAAGAAATGTCATAAATGCAGTTGGTAACGAGATGCGACACAATGTTTTCTTTAGTTGTGTTTGAATTGGCTAAAACTGCTAAGTGCTTACCTCGATTTAAAGGTTTCATATGGGGAATAAATAGCTTTCAAAGAATTCAGCACAATTGCAAAATCTGATTCTGAAAACAGGTGTTGAATGTTCCTAGCAAAAGTGCCTGTCATATTGTGCAGTTCAATTAGCGCTTGAAGATGCTTATTCTGCAACTTGGTGCTTTTTGGTAACTCGCCTGATAGAACATCCAATATGCCTGGGTACAGAGAAGAAAAATGCAATTCACTGAGAGGGGAAAAAACAAGCATGATTATGCAACAAAACAAATAGCTTGTGAAAGCAGTTAAGTACATCCCTGGAATAGATGTAGGTCAATGTGAAATTACTGAGCAGTTGATTCTTACCTTTGGCAACAGATCTGGTTTCGGGAACAACATCCCCAGTTGCTATGTTGACACGAGAGACAAAACTTGAATTCAACTCACTCATGGTCTCAATAAGTACTTTTGGCACTAGTGATTTGTATTCTTCAGGGAAAGCAGTCAAGCACCTGTGAGCATTAGTATTGCCATTTTAGAGCATCCACAGGTTAAATTGCAGTTTTGATGGGACAAAAGAAGTGCTGCTTTCTTCTTTTGGCCTACATGATGTGCTTTCTTCATTATGCCAAATATATTACTTAAAGCCTGTTTCTAAAAACTGAGTGCTGTTCAACCATTTCAGTACTAGTACTAAGTACTATATTTAACTCAGAAGCCAGAAGAAAGGAGAGGATCATGATCAACATGAACATACCACTTCCATTCTTGTTCAAGGTAAAGCAGTGTCTCATCGTAGAAATTAGGCAGCCAGCTAGAGAATGAGAGACCACTAATGCTTTCACCAACAAGTTTCTCCATCTCTACCCTGCTGGCTCTTTGCCTTAGGTCAAAATCTTCCCAAAGTTTCTTTAGAGGCTTCACATGGATCTTAGTGTATTGTGTCTCCAGTGACTTGAACCTTTCGATTCGTATCAATATGCCACGAAGATCTTGCACAGCATCAACCTTTCAAGAACGAAACAGGTTTTGAGTAAAATAAAGATGCTTCAACACTCCTTGTGGCTTGTGCGTGTGTTTGTGTGTGTGCGTGGGTGGGTGGGTGGGTGGGGGTGTACCTTGCGATTAGAAAGTGCATCCACTAAACGAGGCTGCACCATTTCATCTAGCCTTTCTTCCAATACTTCAAGCTGTTTTCTAACGTTTGCGAACTCTGCAACCTGAAAGAATCTTTTTATAAGCAAAACAAACAGGCTATGTATGCAGCTCTTAATCATTTACAGAGAATACAACACCTCTCCAACTGCTGACAAGCAATGTCTCATAGTTGCCAGGGTTTCTGCAGCTTTTGGAAGATTGCCACTAGAAAACACATCCTCAACACTCTGGCTCAACTGAGCTAACCCAGCTGCATCCTGCCATTCCATCAAACATACTCTTATAATAAGAATTCACCAAGTTAGTAAAGCATGGTCTACAAATCTGTATAGACCTTACCTGCAATGTTGTATATGCTGCTTCCATGCGTTGTTTCACAGTATCAATTCGCGCAAGTGCAGCTATTGATTCAGCAGATGAGCCCTCAGCCTGATTGAAAATATTACCATGAATACTTTGTTAGGTACTGCCTTAGCAAAAATGTAGCTGGAACTGGATATAGTGTAACAATATGGAGCAAGCTGGGCAGAGGGAGAGTATGGGACTGCCGGAGAGATTAGTTTTCTCTTCAGGAAAGGTGCTCGGTGTTGGCCGATACAACAGGAGGAAGCATTTTTGCACCCCAAAAGCTAGCCCACAATTTAGCTTTGGTTCAATTCTCCCCTCACTAGTGTGGAACTAATCCAAAACTGGGATGGTACCACCGAAGGCTGAGATACCAATGTGGAATCTCGTTGTACAGGATTTTATCATCTCAAGTAACATCAGCTCTGAATGCCTGAAATGCACTGAATTTTAACTTTGGCAGTGCACTCAAAAGTTTGTACATGCTTTACCACAACGCAAGTACATAAAACGGCAATGCCCAAAACTAACCTTGCACATATGTCAGCTAGCTTGGTTTCACAAACCCTGGCACATTCCGAGGCCAACTTTTAACTGGCAGCAAAATGAGACAGTGAACATTGGACCCCCAAACTGGTCAAACTAATGCCTCGGCCGTTAATTTTGGCACTACTTGTACACTATGTTTTTATCCAGGTCGTATGCAATGCGAAGATCACACAGATAAAAGAAGTGACGTGATCAGACAAGGAATGTGAGATCCAGATCCAGTTGAACTGTACGTGCGAACTGCAAAGCAACTAGCTATTCTAAATCTACCGGTAGTTCGTCTCGATTTCGCGCAACAAACGCATGGGAGTCTGAGCGAGATCCAGATCCAATCAGGAGCGAGGCAGAGGGACGGGAGCGCGTACCAGGGAGAGGGATTGGAGGACGGAGGCGAGGTGGGACCGTAGAGCAACGGCGTCGTCGCGGAGGCGTAACGCGTCGCGGCATGCCAGCGGGACGCGGCGGAGTGCGTCGCCGCTGTCCCTCTCGAGCGCGGTCGCAGCGTCGTCGGCCGCGGCCCGCAGGCGCTCCTCAGCGTCGGCGAGGAAGCGATCGAGCGGCTCCGACGGGTGCCGCGCGTCCAGCGCGGCGTTGATCCACCGCTTCGGGTCAAACCCCTCCGCCCCGAACTCCGACGCATCCACCACCACCATTTCCGACGCCGCGCTCTCTCTGTCCCTCCCTCCCTTCCCTTCACTGTCCCCTTTCGCGGCTTGGAGGGGAGTAGCCGAGCATGGGAGACTGGGAGTGGCTCCTTTTTTTTTCAATTCGGTCCTTTCAAAAACTTCCTATTAATAGACCTAGATCAAATTTATTTTTATATAAATGGACCCAAAGGGCCAAAACTCAGCTAATGAAGACTCTACGCGAAGATATATGACTCGATGTTTCAGACTATGTGCAGTGGATCGTGTAAAAAAATTGTCTATACATAGAGAGGAAGATAGTTGGAATATTGTTTAGGCAATCCATATACACATGCCGCTGCACAGTCTCATAACCACTAAAATATAAAAAGTGATTTAGGTGCAGAAAATCTCATGACCTGAAGCTATTTCATGAAATTTGAAATCTACTCTAGTACCCGGATTACTTGTAACAAAAAAACTGAAATCATAAAGAATCTCTGTATTTGTGTTCTCTACGCTTAGGGAAGTAAAAAACATTCTTAAGGCGTAATGTAAATGCCATCATTGGCTAAGGGCTACTTTTCTGGTTTTACACTTTGCTTGATCATCGTCTTGATCTCTACAATCTATATACGTCTTGATCTCTGCAATCTATATGCGAATAATGCAAAAGTAATGATCATGAAGTGAAAATGATGCTAAATGACATGATGTGTGGATGCAATGGTGCAGCAAACACCACCAGTAATCACTAATAAACATCATTACAATTGTGTGAGAAGATTGTGTACATTGTGCATAAGCATAGCATAAGGAGTGATAATATTTGGTAGGATGGCCATAATAGCATAGGTAAACAGAGGGTATGGACAACGGGTGCAACCTAACCGGATTGATGTCCTGGCTAGACCAGCTACATGTTCAAACCAAATCAAGCAATGCTAGAGAGTTTCGGTGCTCTGTGGTAGGCGTGAGTTTATAGTAGAGAGATCGTGGTTTAACTAAGCCCAACTGATTGTTAGACTGATGTTAGACACGGTGTGTCCCAATATGAACTTGATTCAAAACAAATCATTACTTAGCAACTCAATGCTAGCAGTCCGCTAACCATATGATACAGTATTGAACTCTTGATGTTGCTCAAACAAGTCTCACCACCAAGGTTTCTAGCGGTGTATAAAGATGGTTGTTCCAGAGTTTCCTAGTGACATGGAGATCTCCGTCTCGTAACATAGGCATCGTTCGTTTTTGGGGAGAGTTTCCACTGCTACCCCCCAACGGTGATTTGATTGATTTGCTGCCCTACACCTGATGCAATAGATGGCCCTGGAAGGTTCTCTATCTTTGGTGGGAAAATCCCACTCCCAACCCCCCTCCCCCCCCCTCCCCCAAAAAAACAAACGCAACCATACATTAATGGTGAAAGTACTCCTTGATGTTTTGTGGAAGTGCTAGGGTGGAGCAAAGAAAACATGCACAAAGCGTTAAGGTGGAGTGAAGGAAGCATAAGAGACTGAAGAGTTTTTCTTAGAAACACAATACGAACACATACGTACGCACACTCACCCTTAGGCTATCTCCAAGGGAGCCCCTATATTGGACTCCTAAATTAAATGTTGCATTATTATGCACTGTAGCTCTGAGTGTGGATAGTTGAAATAGTGATAGGAGATGGGGAGATAGGGGTGCCCTTGGAGATAGCCTTAGGAACCCAAAAGTAAGCATAGACCTTTTGTGGAGTCCAGATGGAAGCACTAAGATGGACCAAAGGAAGCACAAAGCACTGGGATGTACTGTGGAGCAAAAGAAGCACAAGAGAACCGAAGAGTTAGCATAGCGTTGTTGGTAAAGCCTATCCAAGTGGCAAGTGCAAACCCTAGAGTGGGTTTAGTGATGTGATGGCATAGCGCTTAAAATCATAAGGTATCTTCAACGGTTTACAATCCCCATCCCTTAAATTCAAACTCCAATCATCAATTTCAGAACAGTGCCAAAATACTCAAAATAAGTGAACCGTTATAGTCTAACAATGGCAAATCCGCCTAGAACTTTTGACTTATATACCATACACTAAAAAATGGTAAGACATGTGAAAGAAGTAAAAAAAAAAAGCTATTTTATTACTCTTTTACAGGGATCCCTGATTACAGCATGGAAATACAAATGGCCATGTGCTAAAAGGTGACAACTCAGAAGAAATGGTCACAGTTACAGGCACAAGCCCAAACCGAGAGATAAGAGTTGGATTAATATTATTGTTTTTTTTTTCTGCGTGAATCCAACCATTATTATTCAGTACTATATGTCTTGTCCTAATAAAAAACTCCCAGTACTTCCAAGCATTACATGATCACACATATTTACATACACGCACACTGCACACAAGTGCGTAAAACAAAACATGTCGATCTAGGCCTAACCCAGGAAAAAATTGCATGAGCACACAAAACTGGCTATCTACATGAACTTGATGAGCAAAACTAGCCTAGGGTTAGACCATTATTGAAAGCTATACAGATGTCACTGCCCGTCTCTAGCATTCATACATTGCCAGACCAGCCGTCCATAGCTCCAGTATAGAGAGCACACAAGAATGACTCGTGGAAACAACTGAAGCTTCGACCCCAAATGCGCAGTGTGCTCTCATTCACTTGTTACCCTGGCAATTGAAAACTGGCCTAGTTAAGATGGCATTACATCAGGTCATAACCACATATGATATGAAAAGGGAGTGGCTGAAGGTTTACAGGGATGGAAGATGGCAACTTTGAGGAGATCCAAGATTTTCCATGCCTTCAGATTTAACATGGTCCCCACCACCATAACCATATGACGATAGCAACCTCCGCTGCAGACAGTGAATCAATAAGGATTTCAGAAAAGAAAAGTTAAGTAACAAAGTATAATATGCAAAATGTCGCCTAGAATAGAAGATATGCCCTGTGTACAGCAGAGGGCACTTGTGCATTGTGGATGGTCTATTTGACAAGCCTGAGGGGGCATGCAAATGGCACGAAAAAAGAGGGGCAAAGGGGTGCAAAAATGCAATTGCACCCCCCTGTTGGACACAGCCAACATAGGCAATTAGGCATGCACTCTGGACCATCTATAAGGACCACTTAAGAACATTGTTAAAAGCCATACATGGAATAAGGTGTATATATATCGTAGTTGATCAACTCATCAAAGGAAAAATTGAATAAAACGAATGTGGTTCAACTCATGCCAGGGGGAGGGAGGAATACAGCTGAAGCTTTCACCAGTCAATGATCCATATCCAGATATTAATGAAAATATCCACCCAAGTATTTGTGATTGAAAATTTTACAGGCTAGCATAGTTTTTTTAGAAAATAACTATGAACACAACCTAAAAGTGCCATATCAGCGGGATTTTGGAAGCTCTGTGCCGGGCAGACATGAAGGGTGGAACCGAGCAAGTAATCGGGGTACATGCAGCTATGTGATCCAGTTTTGAAACATTTTTGAAACATTAAATTCATCAGTGTAACTATATTGGGAAAATTATGGTCAACTTAAGGGTAATATTAATAATAACACAACACTGGAACACAATTCATAACATGCTTACATGACTAGAAGCTGCAAAAGTTTTTAGAGAAATGTAGAGCGAATCAGCAGAAAGAGAAACTAAACTTACATGTTCCTCAAAGTCTGGACTCGTAAGATTTGCGGATAGATTTCTCATAAGTACTATCACCTGTATATGTCAATCAAAAACCAATGCTCACTGTTAATCACAATTCCCATTAGCATAGGACAAACAAGACTTCAAAAATCCACAAATATGAATGGAACAAATCAGAAAAGGATGCTTAGAGCAATACAGAGTTAAATAACATACTCCCTACAACCACAAATAAATGAAGCTTTGGACACATTACCTGATCAAATGTTCAAATTTTGGCTACCAATAATTTGTTAGTTTGAAAATATGAAAAAACATCTGTAGAGTTTAGATTCGTCTAAAAAACACTTTCCACAATCGTATTCTTTTTATTGCATTCTACAAATATATTCTAGTAAAAGATTATGAGCATAGGTACATATTGGAGATTGTCGTGCCTAAAAGTTTTTTTCCTGCAGGTAGTAACATTCGATGTCCTTTTCCAGGGAAGAAAACAACTGAGATGAAAAATGGTGCTGAGAACTAATGTTTCTGACCTTTGGAGTTAAGAAAACTCCGTGCGTATTCTAGTTTTAAGGATAGCAACACCAAAGCAAATTTTGGTGAACTTAACAAACACCTATCTGATATTATAGTGTTGATGATTTTTGTTAAACACTGATAGATTAAGAATATTTAGAAACTACTCCCCCTTTCCTGAATTGATCAGTGTACTAGGAGGGCACCAAAACCGAGGAGCAACAAATCCCTCTCCGTGATCCATTTACTCCTGGTTACTCATAGCCCTACAACCTACATGACGTGACGCCATTGCAGTCCATGTGCGCTGCCCAATCGGCAGGCTAATCCAAGCACCACGAGGGTCCCATTCCCATGCATGTTCGGACGCAGCACAACCAGCATGTGCCCAAGTCGAACCGAAAAATCAGCCATCAGGAGTCTCATTCCCATGCATGCTTGGTCGATGATCAGTCAGCATACAGAACCAAAGCATCTCGGGTGTCCCACCCAGAGTGGCAGGCTACAGTAGGTTATCCGCTGATCAAACTTGGGACCTTTTTTTGTTTATATGTTTATCAGTTCTGGATGGAGTACATGTCAAACTCGAGAATGTTTCTAGCCAAGATAGGAGCAGAAGATATAAAATAGAACAGTTAGCCTAAGGTAAATGTAAAGCACTGAAATGTGGGGCACAACAAATGAAGAAAGGTAAGATGAGCATGAAATTAAAAAAAAAAAAAAAACAGATCCATGAATTAAGTGTATATAAGATGTACCGTTTCAATGTCAATTGGATCCATTGCTTTTAACCTCTGCAAATGACCACTAGTATCAGGATCAAATATGCTCCCCAGGAAGCTGTATACTCGGGCAAAATCTGGCATGGCTGTATGTGCAACCAGGAAAAAGCAAAAGTTAGGATGCATCGCATCAAGCCACAAACATATCTACTTCAAATATACGATGATATATACATCTAGAGTATTAGAAAATTACATTCCATAATTCGTTTGGGGTCAAGGGAAGGTCCCTACTGGAAGATATAAGGAATTACAAAATTATCTTTTTTATACAGGCCAAAAGCCCTCCAAGAAGCTTAGGTTATTGAATTTGTCTACATTTCTCAAGTTGATCCACCATATTTGATATGATACGACACAACTGGTTATTATGCATGCCAAGGGATATGTTTTTAGTTGCTTTAATATAACGGGTAAAAGACAACTCAGAGCCCTAGGGAATTTCTCCTTACTAAAAACATGGTCTATATGTGCAAATATTGCAGCAAATCTCCTCCAGGGAATAAATGTAAAGACTTGAAAGTCAGAATACAAACCCAAACCCAAGCCCAAATGACCCAGCATGCAATATAGTACAGTATGCATGTTAAACCCCCATTACATGGCAACCCTCATTACATGGCACAGTCTTAAAACTCCCACTATATACCATCATCTTAATCTAGAAAAGGTTTGTGTGCAAAGATAACAGAATCTAATTTGACAAATGCCATAGTAGAACCAAACCTTCACGAAGGGAAACATAATTTATGTAGTCCAACATGAGAAGGAAAATGCAGTTTCTATTTTTCTAAGACCACAAGACCTAGACCATGAACAGAGTAGTTGAAAGGTATAGACTATAGAGTACATGCTGTAGAAGGGAGCACTCACCAGGGTGTGGTGGAACCACATTGTCTTGCTCAACTGCTTCAGAAGGTGGCCAAGTTCCAGATGGGCTCTCTATGCTACTTGAGCAGTTATTTGTTGCAGTAGCACCTGCACCACCAATATGTGATAGGTTATAATTTGCTCCATAAGTGTTTTTATGCAGGTTGTGATGACGATAAATAGCAGACCTTGTTTGTGACTTGAACTGAAAGGCTGTACAAGAGTATTGTCCCAAGAAGGCACCGCCGCATTTGCATTTGTGCTTCTAACAGTAGATGTATCCATAGACATGAGAGAACATTGCTCTCCCTGAGAAGGGGATTGTTGTGATAAAACAGCTTGGGACACTGCAGGAATTAAACACATCTAGTCATCAATCAACTAGAAAAAATGTATGCCAATTAGCTAGGCACTTAACAAAACACACCATTTTTAGAGGCCTTCTGCGGATATGGATGAGCTGCCTTTCGTTTTGGTCTAGGTGGGGGCAGATGCTCGCCCGTACCATTCTTCTGAACCTTTAAAAAATACTTCTGTGCATGGCTCCTTATCTGTCAAAAGATCATTTTTTTACAAATCAAGCACATAACAACAGACATATTACTTACTAGCTAACTACTGCATGCCTCAAACAAAAAAAAAATGGACTGGGGCTATGGGGGTACCTGTATAACGGTCTTGGAACCAACATATGCTTCAATCTTTTTCCAATCACGATCAAAACTACACCAAAGAAAGAACAAGTTAAATTTGAGTATAAAGGAAAATCATCCAAGCTCTCACATAAAGCATTCCCAAAGTATAATTGGCTCACAGCAACATGACTTGCAATTTATAGATTATAATAAACAACCGCAGGAAAGGCTGCAGATATTAAAGTACACCAGAAGCGCTTGATCTCTCCACCTGTGTTTTCAAGTCACCTAGTCGACCCTGGTCGCCTAGTGACCTACTAGGCGATTAATCGGTTGACTAGGCTGATCGCAGAGGACCGACTTGGACGATTAATCATGATTAATCGGACGACTTGAAAACACTGTCCACCTAACCTTGCCTAGCCTTGCTAAAGGACAAAGAATTGGGGAAAAACTTGACTAGTGGAGGAGATCCATTTGGCTCTCCCTCAGAAGTACAGAAGTACTTGTTCAGCTTGCCCAAAAGCAAGGATAGCTTGCTAGGCAACGGAAACAAAACTGCATTCTCCCTCCTAGCCTTGCTAGAAAAGGTTAGGTTATTTAGGTATTAGGTAAAGGATCCAAACATGGTAATGATATGTAGTTTGAAAGTTCAGCAGCGAAATGACAACTTAAAGATCATACCGTAGTAGGAAACGAGAAAATGCAGTCCTAGTCCTAGATATAGGAAATGGTAGTTTCAGTGGATTTCTTAGACAGCAGCAGCTCAACATCGAGCCTAGTTATAGAATAATAAGGTACATAACCCCAGTGTTACAAAGATCCACAGAAAAAAAAAAACAAACACCCCGCTCATTCCAACAGTTAACGATATTAAGCAACATTAAACAACTACTGAAGGCGAAATGCCATAGCAAAATCACAAGCACCCTAAAAAACACTCAAATTCCAACGAGCTGGGAATTGGGATCAAAACCACATCCAAACATCCAACATCTCCTAGTAATACGTGAATAGGCTTACAAGTCATATAAACTAAAAGCATATAAATAAGCACGGCAAATCAAACTAAAGTGCAATGCCACTACTCCACCTTAAGGGGGAAAAGGTGTGCCACACTACAGCACAACAAACCAATCGAAACCCAAGGTTCAGGAACCACCGAAGACGAACACGGGGACTCAAATGTGCCCCCCAACAGTCGCCGCTGCACTATCAAACAGGTTTAATAGAAACCTTAAACCATCGAATTGGACGCACGCAGCAGACAAAATCTATGCGGGATCGATCGTCTCCACTCAGAAGCAAGCACGTCGTGCGTAACGAACTACCCAAATTTAGCATTTGCAGTCGCAGGAGCCGTGGCGCAGGACAAATCCAACCAGAGCAAGGAACCGCGACTATAATAATAACAATAGTAACAATCTCATCCAAAACGCCACCAGTTGTACCCGAACGGGAGACAGACAGGGGGGGAAGGCGGGGGAACTGGGCACTCACAGCTGCAGGGCCTCGAGGAACTTGTCGTGCTCGGGCTCCGTCCAGCTCTCCCGCGACTTGGTGATGGTGTACGGCTTCCTGACCTTGCGAACCTCCTCCGCCGCCGCGGGCGCCGGCGCCGCGGCCGGCACCGCCATGGGCGGCGGCGCCATCACCGCCGCCGCCCCGCCCATCCGCTGCTGCTTCTTCCCGCCTCCGCCCCCTCCGCCCCCCTCGTCCCCGCCCTTGCCCGCGGCGGCGGCGGCGTTGACGGCGGAAGAGTCGAGCGGCGGCGGCGTCGTGCTCATCGAAACCATCAGCCGGTGGCGCGCTAGGGTTTTGCTCGGCCTGGTTTTTTTTTTCTCTCTCCTCTCTCGTCTGGAGCTGGTGCTGTGGATGGAGGAGGGCTCGCGAGTTGAGTTGAGGAGAGAGGGGTGGAGCCGAGGTGGGGAAATGGGCCGCGCCCGCTCGCGTGTGCGACGTGGACGTTTCGCTACGCTTCCGGGCGGTTCGCTCGGTCGCCCCTGGCCACAAGCGCCCCGTGAGGCCGACGGGTGGGCCCGCTGGCCGGTGCCTCGGGAACGGCCGTCCGTTGGTTGGGGTTGGTTCCGTGCCGGCTGCCTCATGGTATGTGGCGGCGCGCTGATGAGTGCCTCCCCTTGTCGCCGCACGCGGCCCGCCCCTCGCGTTCCCGCCGGTGCGCGGCGCGCTGCCGTGGACGGGCGTCGTGGCGCGTTGCGTGGACCGGGGGTGCCAAGCTTGACGGGGGTCAGGGTGCGTTCGATTTCGGCGGGAGCAGTGCGGGAGGGGGCGCGCGCCGTCGGATGCCTGCAACGAACGGCGTCGATGGCTCGAGGCGCTGCGGGCATCTCCCGCTCCCGCTCTCGCTGCAACGAACCACCGAGCCTCGACTGATCTTTCGTCCTTTCAGGCTGTGCCGGTTGATCGGGATAGGTGGTTGGTGCTTGGTACCCTTGCTGACTTTACACTGCACCCCGGACCGATTGTCAATACTTGATGTTTGGACTTTGGAGGAGATTTGAGTCATGCTTTTACATTTTTTTTTAATTTCAAATGTATCATTAAATGGGAACGTCGTGGCTCGAGTCTTCGGCACCGACGTACAGCGATGAGCATTTCTATGCCGGATCCGAAAACGTTCACTTTCAAATTAGCTCATTCTATTCTATTCACTTCCCTTTGGAAGCCAACGATCTTATCTATGCACCGAAAATGTGAGCTCTCTTCGTTGCTCTCTGCCGCATCAATGCGGTCCCTCGTGCATAGTCCAACCCTCTGGCCACTCCGTGCTCTCCGGTCTCCGCCCTCTCTCTAGGCACATCTCTCAAGTTGCATCCTCATCCTCCCTATGAGTTTTGGGATTTTTTTTTCCCTACCGCGATAAGTGAATCTGTGTCGGGGATATTTCATCATTTTCATTCGTGATGTCATTTTTTTTAAATGTTGGGTGTAGCAAAAGCACGTTGATTTGTTGCAATGGATCTCTTCTTGACGTTCCTAGTTGCTACGTGGATTTTGACTTAGTTGACCTATAGATGGCGTTGATAGCTTTAGCTTGCAGTGTCATATACTTTCCTGTTCAATAATATAGCTATATATGTGTTGGTCCTGTTTGGACTTTTTGGAAACATAAATATTTAAAGCTATATTTTAGAATACCTTTAGAATACCATAGTCTGTGATTATCTTGTACAAAAAGTTATGGTTTTATTTCACCCTACTGGAACCGTGGTATTTCTTAGTCACATTTGAGTGCAACGTCATAAAAAACTATGGAGAAGCTAGCTAAAACTATTAAACTCGTGGGTCGGAGTGGAGTTTCAAATATTCCAAAACTATTGGTCAGAGTATTGTCCATTTCCCGCATGCTCTTTTTATATGCACTCGTTCAGCATCTAAAATGTACATATACAGCTATTTGCTTTGTGTCCATTGCATTCAGTCTTAGGCTATTTCTAGTGGGAGTGTCTAAAATTGTCACAACAGTTTTCGTCTAGGCAATAGTGTATCATGGGTTTCATCTGTATGGAATTCTATTCCTTTCCATAAAACTCTATATGTATATGAGAATATAAACAAGAGGCAACACGAATTTGGTGTAATAAGAAAAATCTATAGAATTTCATTCATATGTGAGCAATTCATGAATTTGTAGGTAATTCTTTTTCTAGTTTTAAACCAAAACCTTTGGAGAACTTTTTCGAGGTCCTCTAAGCATCCATCAAAGCTCTTGCCATAAACTGATCTCTCTTTGTTACTATTGCCTTGCGATGTCATCTACTATGCAAATCCTGGCTCGAAGTGGCCTCTTAAGTATCCACCTCACTGCAATACTGTTCATTCTAATCTTACCCGATGTTGACCCCTTAACTGCTCCATGTCAAAATATGTCACCTGGCCTGTACGTCTATGCAGTAAAGCGTATCGGCCACGGCGGTGGTCAGAAAAAAATGGCAGGGGCTTTACTTGGCAGTGGCCGAAGTGGGCGCGGGCCGCTGCCATCAGAGACACTGCTCTCGCTCTCCCGTCGGACTAGGACCTGGCACCTGCGCTGCAAGATCGCAAAACCTTTCACGGCTGCTGCTGGGTGCTGCCGTGCTGGGCTGCCGCCGCCTTTCCGACGAGCAGAAAGCACGGCGTCGCATTGTCGATCGCTTTTGCAAGAAAGGCCCAGAAAGTAATAATTAAAAAAACTGTGCCGGAAGCTGATGGCTAGTAAAACAATACATAAACTAACGGCGCCGTGCCGATCACTGAGGGTATGTTTGGATCTTTTGCCCAAACTTGCCTAGGCCTGGGTAACACGCAGGCAGGCAGGGTGAAAATGCTGGATCGTGCATGCGGTGGAGACGTGTGTAGTCTGTCTGGGTCTCAGCACGGAGGGGGAAACGCTTGCAGAAGCTTCGAGAGTGCTCGGCGTGCCGGTGCTGGACTGCTGGTGCTGGCGGCGGCTCGCTCCTCGAAGCCGGCACCCGGAACCGGTCGGTCATTTCCCATTTCTTAGGCTGTTTTCAATGGGATACTCAAATCGGTTCCTCAAAACACTGTTTGGCACTGTTTTGCACTGTTTTGCACTGTAGCTGACGTGACGTATAGAGTGGGATGGGATTTGAAAAAGTGGGATGAGAAATGTTGTTGGAGATAGCCTTACTGCTGCTTGGTGGTCGACCCACCGGAAGCCGGGTTGGGTCTCGCACAAAAGGCATCCTTTTGGGGCGCCCGCCGCCCATCTCTAGTGATCTAGTCCTTGAGAATGTTTGTCGTTGCAGATCTGTCCTCACACCCCATACGAGAGGGAGAGGCCAAAGATTGGTCTTTTGGAACACGAGCAAATTATACTAGTATAGCTCATAAATAAAGACGACTTTCACCGTCAAATGAGAAACGAATATACGCCGTCAATGTTTATGCGACGGAAACTCACTCATCATACGTTCATGCTTTTGAAAAGTGAAAGTGAAAACCAAGGCCAAAAAATTGCCTCATGACTCGTGCCTCGGCTCAGGCTCGCAGCGGCCAGCTCGGTTTGGACATGCTCACAGTTATTAACGAGCCCGAGCCGAGTTTATTTTTTGTAACCCGCCAGAATATATATCGAGATGGCTCGGCCCAAGCTTATCCATTTATATGAAAACCCTCAGCTAAGTTTCGACCTTTCCCTACCCCCATGTGAATTGTCACTTTGGCAGGCAAGCCTCTGCCTCTCCACGACCTGATATCACGAGAGACTGCTATGCTACTGCCACCTTTCGTCTCTTACGATGCCACTAAGCGCTAGCCTTCTCGCGTCGTGTTATCTAGGACAACAACACTTTATAGAACCAGATGACCATCCTCCTTTCTATTCTTCCCTTTGCCTAGCTAGCATCCTTGCATGAGTTAGGGAGAAGCTCCTCAATTCCTTAATGAAATGAGAAGTTGAGTACTTACGCACATAGCCGAGACAAAGAGTTGTGTTAGTAGCTCGGCTCACGAGCCTACGAGCCAAGCCTAATTCTTGAGCACATCAAAACGGCAGCTTGATTGTGTTAGTGGCTCGGCTCATGAGCCTACGAGCCAAGCCTAATTCTTGAGCACATCAAAACGGTAGCTTGGTTTGGCTTCTGATTAGGCGAGCCACACTGGGCAGTCTTATTGAATTTGTGGCTTGTCAAAGAAACTACATTTTTCTCAAACCTAGCTGCAAGCTACAATTAGTTTTGATTTGAATTAACCACACTCGGTGAATTTGTGAATGACAAGTGGGCTAAAGTGAGTAGCACAACATGTCGATATAATTACATTAAAGCCTCCTTTGAAAACGTGAGAAAATTTTTTTCGGATCCAACGCCGTCGACGGTGACGACGTCAAGATACCGTATAGGTATCCTGTAGAGATGAAGGAGCGTAGAAACGTGGACGCTACTATAGGTATCCTGTAGAGATGAAGGAGCGTAGAAACGTGGACGCTACCGCTAGTACCTGCTGGTGGAACTGCCAAGGGCGATTTGAACAATAAGATTTAGAGAGGTTCGGGCCACCGATATGGTGCAATACCATACGTCCTCTTGAGATTGTGAGATTATATGGGGTGAATGTCAAGAACTACAACCAGAGGGATCCTCTGGTATGGTGTTGAGGTCTGCGAACCAGATCTCAAGTGCTAGGATGTGTGTGTGCCAGAGACTTTCTGAAAGCTCCCTGGTCCGATGGTTTGTGTGGAAATAGTCTAAAAGCCTCCCTTTCTGTGTATCCTGCCCCTCCCTTTTATAGACCAAGGGAGGCGTGGGTGGTACAAGCCTGCCGCCAAGTTACAGTGTGGTCTTGATAACCATACTGTACACTGTTTCCACTATGCTTAGTCATGGCTTAAATTCATTCCTATTCGCTCCATACGCCACGCTCGGTCGTGACCGTCTTATCGCTGCACCGCACGCCTCCACGGTCGACGTCGTGGGGACATGATGTGACCCACACGCCGCCTGCAGCGTGCAGGTCTGTCCTGGGCCTGCTGGTCCCTCCGCATTTAATGCAGCTAGTGGGTGGCCTCGCCTCTCGAGGGATAGCCTCTCCGGGGTTTCCCGTCCGTTGGCGGCGACCGCCCCGAGGTTTTTCGTCCGTTGGTGGAGCGGGGGTTGCTGCGCCCGCTGCCACGCGTCCCTGCTGCCCTGGCAGTGGCCTGGCCACGCGGCAGTGGGGCAAGTGGTGTCTTTTCATGGGCCCTCCTTCCAATTCTCTCTCTTGTCCAAGGGGAGAGAACTCTCTTCGTATACCTAACGTATTCCTAAGTAGGCGTTTCTGGGATATACGATACGCCAACAAACGCATTTTTTTCTGTATTTTTAACATTTCTATATAAAATTACTATATATATTTTTAAAATTTCTGCATTTCAAAGAGATATACCGGTATAATTGGTCGTTTCTTCTGTGCCATGTTTGGTATGGAGTAGTTTAGAACTCTACTATATCGAACAACTCATGGGTGTTTTTGAAAATGTGGCTGACTTACGGGTGTCCTCTACCATTTTCGCAGAATTGAGCCCGACAGCAAAAAGAAAAGAGAAAGGCGACGTTTCTCTTTCTTCGTTCCGGCGTCCCACCGGGAGAGTGTGAGCTACTGCCTGCTCAACTCGAGCGCCGCCTGTCGCGCGCGCCACGGCCTCGATCCGGCGAGCTAGTAAGTTCCCTTGCTCGGCGCGTTCAGTTCGTCCGATTCGCTGCTGGGTTTCTCTCGCGATCGCGGGGGTTCGGCTCCTCCACGAATAGCGTGCCTCAGGCTAGCGAAGCCTCGTTTCTTCCCTGTTTCTTGGATGGCTTGTTTACTGTTTCTTGTAGATTTCTTTGCGATCAATAGCTCCTCTACTTCAACTCCTTTCTGCTAGATTTCTACAGAATAGTTAAGATTGCCTGACAGAGCAATAGTTGGTTCAGAGTTCTACCTGTGACATAGAAAGAGGAAAACCTTTTTTTTATTTATTGATTAATCCAAGATCCGATTAGTCGACTGATTAATTAATTTTTTGGTACTACCGTACTAGTTATTATTTAGACGAGTGAGGTTGTTGGGTGCAATAGGTGGGCTCTTGGATACAGTGGATTGCTAGGAGAGTGAAATATAGCTTCTTTTTAGCTACCTAGTTTGTTTACTGGTTGGCTGGTTGGTCAGTTCGATTACCGTGATAAACATCCCGGGGATGTTTCCTTGATCATGTAAAAAGAAAGCATTTCTTGGATTTTGTGTGAAATAGAGGCATCGGAATCTGCAAGTGTCTGAAACTATCGGACACAGGAATTACAGTGAGAAGATGCACGCTAATCAGTGAGCTGGAGGGACCCTCATTTTGCTGTACTGCTGTATTGTTGGCTTCTTGTTGGAACTGGAATATAGTGTCCAAAGAAATCCCATCAGGCATTATCCATGAAAATGTGATCTCTCATGAACTAATATGAAAAGTAGTAGGAATCCCATCAGACACTACACTTCCTAGTTCCAATCAGCTACAATGTTTGGAGTGTAATGCTGGGAGAAGAAGCTTATTGGTTGCTTCTAGTTGCTTTGATGCTTTTTTCTAGTATTCCTGCCACAATTATGTAGTGCTACTTGTTTTCTCTGAAGCCTATCATTGATCTGAGATATTGTCAATGTTCATTTGGAGATAGCATGTCTGGACAGCAGGATCATGCTAGCAAAAGCTCTAGCTCAAGCATCAGCAGCAGTACTCAAGAGAGCGAGGAAGAAGTAAGTGTCACCATTGGTAGCCTCCTTGCGCAAGCAAATAGCAACAGTGGACATAGTCTTGGGAAGCGCCTGTCCCATTTGGGGTCAATCCCGGTAATCCAAAACCACTTAATGTTTGTTTCTTTATGCAGTTTCCTCTCATTTGCTTTCTTGAACTTAACTCATAGGCCATAACTGTGTTAGACCTGCATCTATGAAGTGCCTCTCAACTGGACATTGCTTATAACTATAGTACTCAATACTCCCTCTGTTGTTTTGCTAAGGTGACCTGATCAGACTAGTAAATTTTAGCCAACTCTTTTCATACGATACAAATGTTTCCGTGATACAAAAGCGGTACCGTTAGATGTATATTTGGAATTGGTTTACTATCAGTGACAATATACCATGAACAAAATCAGCAATGTTCAATTTTGGCAATTGTGCTAACTGCTAACTAAGTCAATCTGCTAAATCAAAGTAACTGATTTAATGTTATATCATGCATTGCTAAAAAGTTGACTATGCTGTAAGTCTGTATTGTCCTTTACTTGGCAGTAGCAACCTTTTCTGCTAAGTTTTATGATCAAGTTAGTGTCATTCTTTTTTATGGCAGTACACTCCCCGAGTTAATGGAAAAATCCCCAATGTTGATAATGCCACAGTTGATCACGAAAGATTGCTGGAAAGGTAAAAAAAAAAAATTCTCAATCTCACACATAAATACAAGACAAGAAGCTAGATTGTCGCAATAAGTCCTATGGACACTGAGTTTATTCATATTTTCGGCAAAAGGTGATGCCACGCCTTTTTTTTATTGTTTTATCTTTTATACATTAAGTTCATTTAACTTTCTTGTGACAGGTTGGGCACTTACGGTTTGGCTGAATTTCAGATAGAGGGGGATGGGAATTGTCAGGTTTGTTTTACAAATTACAAGTACTTAGTGTAAAATAACATTCCATTTATTTTGCACCACATCATTAGGTCTGCTTTGAGCTAGAATGTCAGTCTGCTAACTTGCTTGTAATTTAGTTTCCATATGAGGCCTAGAGTGCCACTGTTATCCCATAGTGAAGGCCAAAGGGTTAATGGGCCTGTGCTATTTAAGCTAAAAATGATTAAATCATTCAGCAACCCTTGGCTTCATTACTCTTTTCTTTATTCTGAACCATTAACACGTCTCTTTTCTAAATGACATACTGTTACAGTTCCGAGCTTTGGCAGATCAGATATTTCGCAATCCTGACTATCATAAGCACGTGAGAAAAGCTGTCATGAAACAGGTTTGTTTTGCCCCCTTGTCCATGCCTTCCTTTGTGTAAATCAATACATTACTATAATGCATTATAATATGTGATTATACCCTGTTTTTCAGCTTAAAGAATTCAGGAAACAATACGAAAGTTATGTACCGATGGAATATAAGGTTTACTTGAAGAAAATGAAAAGGTTTGCTGACATGGATTTGAGTTTCTTATCATGCGCAAAATCAAGGGTGATACCTGTTTACTTTTGTAGTTATTCATATGCATTTTCCTGCAGATCGGGGGAATGGGGAGATCATTTGACCTTACAAGCGGCCGCGGATCGGGTAAAATAGCACTTTCAGTTTCTAGATGATTGATTGTTTCAACATGCATGTTTTTCCACATAGATTTTATTTGTATTTTGCTAATTTTAGTTATATCTTAACCTAGATGATTCCTTGTTAGGTTTGGTCCACATTGGTAAATTAATGGTGGGGAGCCCAACATATAAACCGGGGCTGCCCTCACCTAACGGACTAGTCGTTTGGGACGAGTTAGACCCAAGGCTTCATGTGCTGTGGGCTCCGATGGACCTAGGCCTGGTTAGGCGCTGGCTCGTGGGTATAGCGGGCTGGGCCAGTTTTCGCTTTGCGCTCTAACAAGTAACAAGTTGTATTAGATCCCAATAATTGAAACCTGGAATATCTCTAGAGTCACATGGTGACAGAGGAGTCTATGGACGCCTCCAAAGTGTTACATGGGTTGTGTGTGGCATGGAGATTTGGACTTATGTGGGCCTGGGATAACCTCTTCTAGAGGTCATGGGTTGCGTGGGCCTAGGAGAATGTCTTATGGAGGTCATGAGTTGCGTGATGGAAGAGTTGGGCCTTATGTGTGACATGGGTGATCGTTAGGTTTGATCCTACATTGGTAACTGATGATGGAGGAACACAAAAGGCGGGGGCAGCCCTTACCTAATTACTAGTTCGACTAGTTTTTAATGCTGAATTAGGCATGAAGATTTATGTATCATGGGCTCTTGTTGACCTAGGCCTGGTGGGATGCCGGCTTGTGGGTATAACAGGCTAAACCGAATTCCATTTGCCATTTGCCCACTCAAACATCCTTTTTCCCAATGAATCCATCTGTAAGGCGTGAAACTAATAAGAAATGGTTGAGACTAAACACCGAAGTGGACTGAAATTTCTCTGTTTGTTATTGTTCGTTGAATTATACAGTTTAAACTTCAAGCATGAATACATGATCCCTTGGTTGATCAGTCAGGTTTTCATTTTGTATTTTTACGTCCCCCTCTGGAAATATCTTGTTCTGATTTGTATTTGTCATTGCAGCACCTCTATGCTAATGTCTGTGGACTCTAAATTCTCTAACATCTCTTGTATCTCCAAATGCTCACAGTTTGGTGCCAAAATTTGTTTGCTGACATCATTTAGAGACACCTGCTTAATTGAGATAGTCCCCAGGGATCTAACTCCCACAAAAGGTGTGAGCTTGGACACTTTTGGTTCCATTTCAACCTTCTTTGGCACAAGTGTTTATTCTGCTCTTGAGATAATTCTGCATTCTGTTATTGTAAACTACAAAGTATATTTAGGTTCCATGTGAATCATGACATCTGATCCCAGTGATCATACACATTTTTGCAGTGCTTTGGCTAAGCTTCTGGTGTGAAGTACACTACAATTCCTTGTATGGAATCGATGGTATGTATTTTGCCGTGAGCCACCGATTTACCTTTACAAATTTACATCATCAGATTTACTCAAGAAAGTTTCATTACTGACTTTTTAATCGAACTATACCTTCTTGTTTCTGTGGTTTCCCGTTTCTGATTAGATTCTAAACGAGTTCCTTTTCTATACAATGCAGATCTCCTGACTCGTAAAATGAAAAAGAAGCACTGGCTGTTCTAGGAGGGTTCTGTAGCTTCATTCGGTAGCTCATGCTCTTCGCAGCCAGTGCAGCCTCTGTTGCACTGGTACTTACTAGTTGGCCAATATTGTAGCATATCCCAAGTTGGCCAATACTGTAGCATATCTCAAGTTGAGTTTATGACTTCATGTAGGCTTTTCTCTTTTTATGTACAGTCAACCTAAAATATGTAAAATTTCCTCTAGGAACAAAACCTGGAACTGCACAACTTTCAGATCCAAGAGTCTTATGTTCCTTTTTGATGCAGCACACTATATTGGAGGAACTCTCCAAGGTGCTTAAGGTAAAATCAGCACAAGATGTTGAAGGAACCACTTTAACGTGCTGAGCTAGATATCGTTCTAGGAACGAAGATAGACCGCAAGGTCGAATCCGAATCCACGGATACAAGAGCTTAATCCAAAGCTCAAAGGAGAGATCTAATCTAAGATCTATGATAGGAACATGAAGTTCTATTCATATAGAAGTAAAATATATAGCAAGTTACAAAACTAGAGGGCATTGCCTCTATTTATAGGCTTGGAAGCCTTTGACAACTCATATGCAACTATGATGACAACTACTAGCTAGCTAGATGACAACTCATACTATCCAACTAGATAACAACTCAAATACAACTCATGACTTAGGACATAACTTCTAGGAGAAGCAAGTATATTCTAGTAATACAATGACATATGCAATGACATCATCTTCTATGTTTAGATAACCTTCATGGAACATGTATTAGAGATCAAACTCAAATTGACTTCTCACTTTTAGTAGCAAAATTAGACTTGACATCTAATACTTGACTTCAAAGTCTAGTTTGGGGTTTGACTCTTGAATGTTCATTAACCATCTATGGAATGTCCCTCATCATCCTCCCCTACTTGATTGGAACTCGACCTCGAGTTATCTTCATAGAGTGCTTGTTCTGGATGATAGAGTGATAGATCAGCCACATTGAAAGTGTTTGAAATATTCATTTCTCTTGGTAGATCAACAACATAAGCATTGTCATTTATCTTCTTTACAATAGAATATGATCCATTTTTCTTTTGCCTTAGTTTTTCATGGACTCCTGCTGGTAATCTCTCCTTCCTGAGATACACCATTACCCTATCACCAATTTCAAATGACATTGGTCTCCTCCGCCTGTCTGTTAGCTGTTTGTACTTCTGATTTGAGGCTTCTAGGACATCATGCACTTCTTTAAACAAATCAGAATAGTTGTTAGCAAAGCTTGCTGCTGTCCTTGAATTCTCTCTTGAGGGTAGCTTTAATAAATCAACCACATGCCTGGGAACTTTTGTGTAAACAATGGAGAATGGACTCTTGCCTGTAGATCTATGCTCAGAATTATTGTAAGCAAATTCAGCAAGAGATAAGGCTAAATCCCATTGTCCCTTTTTGTTACCACATATGTAACGAATTAAGTTACCTAAGAACTTGTTCACCACTTCTGTTTGGCCATCTGTTTGTGGATGTGCTGTGCTTGAAAATTTCAATTCAGTGTTGAATTGCTTCCACAATGTAAGCCAAAATGCCGCTAGGAACTTACTATCACGGTCTGAAACCATTGATCTTGGAACACCGTGTAGTCTAACTATTTCTCTAAAGAAAAGGTTAGCCACATGATGAGCATCTGTTGTCTTCCGACAAGGAATGAAATGAGCCATCTTAGAAAATCTGTCTACTACAACATATACTGCATCATTTCCATGTCTTGTTCTTGGTAAGCCAAGTACAAAGTCCATTGATAGATCTTCCCATGGTGCACATGGTACTGCTAGAGGCATATATAATCCAGTGTTTTGAACTTGGCCTTTGTAGGTTTGACATACAGGACACCTTTGAACAAACTTTCCAGCATCTCTTTTGAGTTGTGGCCAATAATAATGTGCTTGCAGGTTGGCTATAGTTTTATCACGCCCAACATGGCCACTAAGATCACTTGAATGTAGTTCTCTAATTAGCTTGTCACGTAGAGAACTTCTTGGGATACACAATCTATCTTTCTTGAAGAGATATCCATCTTGTACCACATATTCTTCACCTAATGGTTGACCTTGTAGATGCTTAAACCAGACTTGGCCAAAATCATCATCATCCTCATACAAGTCCTTTATTTGTTCCATTCCTAGAAGTTCAGCTTCAAATGAAATTAGGAGACAAGCACGCCGACTCAAAGCATCAACCACTCTATTTGTTGCCCCAGATTTGTGAATAATGAGATAATTAAACCTTTCTAGATATGCTGCCCATCTTGCTAACATGCGATCCACATGCTTTTGATTTCTAAAATGCTTCAAGGATTGATGGTCAGTGTATACAATAAACTCTTTAGGCAGTAAATATACTTCCCAAGTCTTTAAAGCTCTAAAAACTGCATATAGTTCCTGCTGATAGGTGCTCTATTTTTGCCTTGCATCACTTAATTTTTCACTAAATAAAGCAATGGGCTTTCTCTCTTGAGATAAAACAGCTCCAATACCTACTCCACTTGCATCACATTCTAACTCAAAAGTCTTGTTAAAATCAGGAAGAATCAATAAAGGAGCTTGTGATAGCTTTTCTTTAATCTACTTGAAACTTGCTTCTACCGTTTCATTCCATTGGAATCTCTTTTTTTTCAAACATTCAGTAATTGGTGCCATAATAGTGCTGAAGTTCTTCACAAATCTTCTATAGAAAGTAGCAAGACCATGAAAACTTCTTACTTCCGTAATAGTCTTTGGAGTTGGCCAATCTCTTACTGCAGCAACTTTAGATTCATCAATATGAATACCTTCACTTGTTATGATAAAGCCCAAGAAAAGAAGTTGCTTCTGTAGGAAAACACACTTCTTCAAATTGACATAAAGCTCATTTTGCTTTAGTACTTCTAACACCTTTCGGACATGATCAAAGTGTTCATCTTCACTTTTGCTATAAATTAAGATGTCATCAAAATAAACCACCACAAATTGAGATAAGAAAGGTCGAAGGACTTGGTTCATTAAATGCATAAAAGTACTCGGTGCATTTGAAAGTCCAAATGGCATAACAAGCCACTCATACAACCTTTCTTTGGTTTTGCATGCTGTTTTCCATTCTCACCAGGTCTGATCTGAATTTGATGATATCCACTTCTTAAATCAAGCTTAGTAAATACCTTTGCCCCACTCAATTGATCCAACATATCATCTAGACGGGGAATAGGAAATCTGTACCTTACAGTAATCTTGTTGATTGCTCTACTATCCACACACATATGCCAAGAACCATCCTTCTTTGGTGTGAGCAAAGCTGGTACAGCACATGGACTAATGCTCTCACAGATATGTCCTTTCTGCATTAATTCTTTTATCTTCTCCTTCAAAATTGCATGTTCCCTTGGACTCATTCGATAATGCGGTAGATTAGGAAGACTTGCACCAGGAATAAAATCAATTCGATGTTGAATTTCCCTCATTGGTGGCAAGTGTTGTGGCTCCCCAAGTATACTCTGAAATTCAGATAATAGGCCATGTACCTCTTCTGGAATTTCAGTAATTTCGGCAACAGGTTGTGCTTCCCCTTTCACAATAAGTGCAGCATATACATTTGCTTCCTTCAAGTCACTTGCAAAGTCACTTGGAGTGTGAGAAATAGTTAACATATTTTTCTCCTCCACCTTAGAAGTAGATCCATTAAGTTGATTTGGTAGAATGATGATTTTCCGCTTATTCCATATGAAAGAATAAATATTATCCCTTTCTTTGTGTGTAGCATCAACATCAAACTGCCAAGGCCTTCCAAGAAGAATATGGCTAGCATCCATGTCCACTACATCACATAGCACATTGGAGCGATAGTATTTGCCTAGTGAAAGTGGCAAATTACATTGTTTAGTAATCCTCATATTCACTCCCTTCTTTATCCACCCAATGGTGTAGGGATTTGGATGATCATGGGTGACAAGCTTCAAATGGTTGACTAGGTTTTGAGAAATTAGATTCTCACAACTGCAATTATCAATCATCAATTTGCACACCTTGCCATTCACTGTACATTTGCTCTCAAAAATTTTCTTTCGCCGTGTATTGTCGGGTTGTGGTGTGGAACACAAGAGACGTTGTATTACACATACAACCTCTTCTCCTTCTTCTTCACATAGGTCTTGTTCTTCCTCAATTTCTTGTTCAGAATCACCATCATTATTATCATCGTATTCATCAACCTCACTTTCATAGCGTGTAGTGTTGACAACTTTTCTCCTAGGACAATTACTAGATACATGTCTTTCTTCACTACACTTATAGCATTTCACAACATTTTGGTTTCTCTTTCCCCTTCCCTTTGCTACTTGCTTGTGTTCGGGCTGCTTTGATTTTGATTGAGTATTTTTATTCTCCATCTTGTTAGGGTAGCCCTTTGAGGTGCTCTCCGGGTGAGAGTATGAAGGAGATTTGCTTATCTTCCTTGTCTTCACATGTTTTTCAGCCTTCAGTGCTAGAGCTTGTGCTTGGTCAAGTGACCAAATTTGTTGCATGACTAGCTTATCACGAATAACTTCATTGAGACCATTGATGTACCTTGCAACTTGCTGATCTTCTGTTTCAGCAAGGTTACATCTCACCTGTAGCCTCAAAAACTCTTCTGTATAGGCTGAAACAGACCTATTTCCTTGAGCACAGTTCTGAAATTCTGTGAAAAGGATCTGCTCATAATCAGCGGGTAAGAATCTAGCCTTCAAGAGTGCCTTCATTTGATGCCAATATCTTATACGAGGTTCACCCCTCAACCTGCGTTCTTCTTAATGACGGTGCCACCATGCTCCAGCACCTCCTTTCAACTTATATGCAACTAAAGGAATTTTGCGATCTTGGCTAATATTCATGATCTCAAAGAAAGTCTCAACTTCATATAACCAATCAAGAAAGTCTTCTATATCAACACTTCCATTAAAAGTAGGGATTTCAGCTTTCACCTTGTATGTATTTTCAGCATAACCAATATTTCTCCTTGATTGTTCATAAAGATCATCCTCTTCATGTACTTCACTCACATCTTCTTCCTCTAGATAATCACCATGCTGCTTTCTATGTCCATCAACACGGTTTTGTTGCAGCTTAGCTTTTCTACGCTGTCCTTGATCATCCACCTCTTTTGATGACTTCGGAATATGATTTCTAATCATTTCTGCTAGCTGCTCAAACCTCCTATTGAGTGCTTCATACAAATCTTGAATTTGTTTCTCCGCAGCATCCATCCTTTTGCCCAATTCCTCCATCCTTTACTGCAAATTTCTTGCAAAGAAAACAGCAGTTTTGAGAAGTTGAACGAGGCCCTGATACCAATCTGATGCAGCACACTATATTGGAGGAACTCTCCAAGGTGCTTAAGGTAGAATTAGCACAAGATGTTGAAGGAACCACTTCAACGTGCTGAGCTAGATATCGTTATAGGAACGAAGATAGACCGCAAGGTCGAATCCGAATCCACGGATACAAGAGCTTAATCCAAAGCTCAAAGGAGAGATCTAATCCAAGATCTATGATAGGAACATAAAGTTCTATTCATATGGAAGTAAAATATATAGCAAGTTACAAAACTAGAGGGCATTGCCTCTATTTATAGGCTTGGAAGCCTTTGACAACTCATATGCAACTATGATGACAACTACTAGCTAGCTAGATGACAACTCATACTATCCAACTAGATAACAACTCAAATACAACTCATGACTTAGGACATAACTTATAGGAGAAACAAGTATATTCTAGTAATACAATGACATATGCAATGACATCATCTTCTATGTTTAGATAACCTTCATAGAACATGTATTAGAGATCAAATTCAAATTGACTTCTCACTTTTAGTAGCAAAATTAGACTTGACATCTAATACTTGACTTCAAAGTCTAGTTTGGGGTTTGACTCTTGAATATTCATTAACCATCTATGGAATGTCCCTCGTCACTTTTTACACGGAGGTGCTGTATTTTGGTGATCTCTCCAGGTGAATGCTTAACTTACACTCTGATAGCCGGCGTGGGCTAATGTGCCTCTATGTAAATTGTATGATGTGGACATTTGGATACCGATACCCACTATCTATACTTTGTCAGAATTCGACCAAAAACTGATAAGGGAATCTGCGGTATTTTACTACCATAGTCTGTCTGAATATGCTGTATTGAGAGCGGGTGGGTGACATGCATTAAGCGAAATCAGTTGTAAGTTTCAGTACTTTGAATCGAGACTCCTCATTGCTTTAATCCCTAGGATACGCTCCTAGAAAGCATGTCTCAAATCTCTCACCATGTTACCGTTTTTTTGGTGGATTTCACATTTTCATCATGTTTATTACTTTATTTACGCCTTGAGTATTGACATCACCCCCATCGGCACAAGCACAACGCGTTGCCGTGCCATGCCATTCTTGGGTCGGGCCTACATGGCCCACCTGCTACGAATTTGGCCCAGCCCGGCCGTCCTAGGGGGAGGATCGACAGGGACAGCAGCAGTGAGCCGGCACCCGACGCCATTGCTGACGCTTATGGAAGCTCCGTGCGACCGTGCCTCCCTTGACCGTGGGGGTATCAAATCGTGCGACGTGAGCCATTACGTCCCCGTCCAGCGACCACTGTCCGCCTGCCGCCCCCTCGCCGTCGAGAGAAACCACGCCTCTGTCTTCCTCTCTCCCCCCCTACGCCGGTATCGTCCCGCACGTGCGGAGAAGCTGAACACCCGATCGATCCCAGCCCATACAGAATCCTATTCGGTGGCCACCGCCAATTTCACCACTACCTAATCCCAGGGGCAACAGGGATTTTCGGTTGGAGCTTAATCTCATCGGTTTGTGTCGGGTTGAGAACCTGAGATTGCGATTTGAGGAGTTGCGGGAGCGAGAAAGAGATGGGGCGGAGCAAAGAGGAGTTCCTGGAGCAGTTCGGCGCCGACTACGGCTACCCGGACGCGCCCAGGGGCATCGACGAGCTGCGGGCCACTGACTTCAAACGCCTGGAAGGTGTGGTTTCGCAGCCTTCTCAAATCCATACGCGAAAGCTCTAATAAACTGAATTTGTAGGTTTCTTATAAGTAAAAAAATGGGGAACGATCAGAGCCTTTTAATGTCTGTGCCGTGCTCATACGCTCACAGTGTTATGAAATTTTAGCCTTGACAACAGTGATGCCATTTTTAGCATCTTAAGCTTTTACATATATGGAGGTTTGCAGCTTGGTAGCTTTTAATGATTTATTGGTTTTGAGCAGGGATGGTTTACCTGGACCATGCCGGTGCGACTCTGTACTCAGAGGCACAGATGGCAGATGTTGCTAAGGACCTTATGTCTAATGTCTATGGGAATCCTCGTATCCTTAAATTTGGGGCATTCTTTTTTTTATTTGCTCCTTGATAGCCATTTACTCTGAAAATTACCGTGGCTGTGTTCTTTGACGTTCTTTTTAGATAGCCAGAGCGATTCAAGCATGGCTACAAGTGACCTTGTTACTTCTGTGCGTCATCAGGTACTGCCTATTGTCAAAGTTTAGACTTGCCATTGCTTATATCTGTGTTTTCAGTTATGGAATTGATGTATTTAATCTATTGGCATCAAGGTCGAGGTAGATTTATTTACATTTTTTACCAAATAACTTTTTTTTTTAAAAAAAATCAACTAGTGCTGCAGCAATTTCTGTGTAAAGAAAGCCAATGCTGGTGATTGGCATCCATTATTCAATTTATGCTCAAAATATTGCCATTTTCATGTTTATTTCAGCCTATATAGTCTAAAGTAGAAACCCTCAATTGAATGTAACTGAAGTTAGAGAGGAGTATGGCTATAGTTTGCATGCTTCATTCCCATCAAAGAAAGTGCAAATTGGTGCAAACATCTTACGCCATTGTATGTTCTTGAGAAGTTGCAACCAGCAATTTCTTTCTTATGATGCAAACTTTGCCCTCACAGGTCCTAAAATACTTCAATGCATCTCCAAGGGACTACAAATGTATATTTACCTCAGGGGCAACAGCAGCTCTGAAACTTGTTGGTGAATGTTTTCCATGGAGCAGAGACAGTCGATATATGTACACAATGGAAAATCATAATAGTGTGCTTGGGATAAGAGAGTATCCTACCATCGTTACAAACTCTACTTTATTGACTAGTTAATGTATATATCATTATGCAAGTACATGCTCCAACGATGCAATGTGCTTGTTTATATACATATCTTGATAATATGATGCCCTCAGATGTATGGTACAACAATTGCTTTCCTTTCTATTCCCTTCATCACTAGGTTCTATTAAGCTCCCAAATTGTTTTTTTAAAATGAGCTCTTCTCTTAGCAGTCCATATCAAAAGTTGAGAAATTCAAATTGTATTGGAAATGGAATGCGCATTGGTGCAGGGCATCCTGTAGATTTTGAGTGTCCTTAACATATTCATAGATATGCTCTGAGCAAAGGAGCTACTGTATCGGCAGTTGATGTTGAAGAGGTTATTGATCCATCAAAGAACCATGAAAGTGATAATTTCTTTAAGATTTCAAAACGCTCAAACCAAAGAAGAGGCGATGATGCACTTTTGCATAATTACAAGAATGGAAGCCTAACAGCTATTTCAGGTAAGCACCATATAGACAGAATGTGCTTCTTCAGCTGTGATGCTTTTTCTCTCATCTAACTGAATATCTATTGCCATGCTGGGACGACTCATCTCTCTCTCTCTCACTGTGATGTAGGTAACAGTCTAAATCTATTTGCATTCCCTTCAGAGTGCAATTTCTCAGGACATAAGTTCAACCTCAGCTTGGTCAAGTTCATCAAGGAAGGAAAATTTATGAGTTTCCCATCACAACAGCAGTAAGATATTTGATGAATATATTATATATCATGGCTGTATTAGACACGTAACTGAATTTGACTAGTAGTCGTCGTCCCGTTTAACTTGGATTCCTGTAGCTTTGACATGCTTATTAAGTGCAATGGATTACAGGGGCCACTGGATGGTTCTGATAGATGCGGCAAAAGGATGTACAACCGAACCGCCAAATTTAACCCTGTATCCTGCAGATTTTGTTGTCTGTTCATTCTACAAGGTAATCCATGTGCAGCTATTTTTGTTTTGGATAGCCTTATGCTAGACATGAAACCAATTCTTATCCTTTGAAATTTTACAGATATTTGGCTATCCAACTGGTCTTGGTGCCTTAATTGTAAAAGATGGTAATGAGACAAGCACTTATCATGTTCTCTTATGATGTGACGTTTCCTTTATTCCACATACAATAGGCTATAAGCTACATTTCGAAGGAATAAGATAAATAAGCTGCTACAACAATTTTTACATAGATGCCGGCGATCGTCTTCCCGAGCAAGGGGCAAGTGCTCTAATGATTTCTTCCCTATTTTTCATTCTCTGACAGAGGCTGCTAGTTTACTGAACAAGACATACTTCAGTGGAGGTTAGCACTAAGTAATGGGCTGCTTACTTTCAATGTTTGTCTGTTTCTTATCTTAGTTGGTAACCTTTTCGAATTCTTATGACATAGGAACGATAGCTGCTTCAATTGCTGACATTGACTTTGTTCAAAAAAGAAAGAGCATTGAGCAAGTTCTTGAGGATGGAACAGTCTCATTTTTGAGCATATCTTCTCTTCGATATGGATTTAAGATGATAGATATGCTAACTATCTCAGCTATTGCACGGTATCTCAGCTATTGCCAAGGATAATAGATAATAGATATTCTCTATGATATACTTCTCAACAAAGAAGTTCTCTTGTAGGCATACTGCATCTCTTGCTACTTATGTGAGAAAGAAAATGCTGGAGTTAAAGCACAGCAATGACAAAAATGTTTGCATAATCTATGGGCAGCACGCTTCTAAGGTACCGTTACTCAGTCTCTTGATGCCTTCATATTTTTTTTTTTTGCTTTCTTTCACCTTTAGGGAATTGCCACAATCAGTAGAAGAGGTACACATCATGCATACAATCTGGACTTCCCCCTTGAAATCAGTGTCTTCTGTGTATTTATTGTTTCTGTTGGCTCACTTTTAGGTGAAATATCTGAAAATGGGACCTACTATCACATTCAATTTGAAAAGAGAAGATGGCACCTGGTTTGGATACCGCGAGGTGGAGAAGATTGCCTCCTTGTCAGGAATTCATTTGCGTGTAAGAGAAATTGAGTTTTCATAGTCTTCTCTCCTTTAGCATGTCTTATAGAGTTCTTATGATTATCGATTTTCTTATTGTTTTATTATTTTTCCTGGGTTCAGTCGAGAGTAAGCATTTTAGTCATCATCATCATTTTTGGATTTATGAAAAGAAATACTATGGTGTACACGTGTCGAGCAAATCCTTTGTGAAAATTTGGGGGCAAACAGGGTGGATATGCATGAAGTATCATACTTTTAGGCTGTGCAAACCTTTGCACGTCTGACTCGCTGTCATAGATGGTCAGTGGGGATGTAATGGGCAATGGGCGAGGCTCTTTGGGCCAGGCTTATGCCACAGTACGACGCTACAGTACCCTCGGCATTGTAGCAGAGGCCCTTTAGGGGTGCTTAGAGATAAGGATAGGGATAGTTAGGGATAAGATAAGTAAAAGTAGATTAGATATCTTTCTTAGGGGTCAAGTAAGCCTCTCTATATAAAGAGAGATGTATCCATTTAGACAAGTAAGAAGAATATCAATCTAGGGTTAGTCCCCTCCTATCCCGGCCCTTGTGGTGCGGCTGCCGCCTATTAGCGAGGTTGCGCAGCTTGGGTTCAGGGTCACCTAGATTGGTACATGACACACCTTATCTGGCAATCATATTTTTGTGACCATTAAATTCAAGAGTATTTCCAGTCCATTTGATCTTGACTGAATTCGTTCTGCTACTGTTTTGCAGACAGGCTGCTTCTGTAACCCTGGTGCATGTGCTAAGTATGTTGGCTTATCACACTCAGATCTAGTTTCTAATTTTGAGGTATATAATATGCTGCTCATATCACAACAACAATAGTAGTAGTAGTAATGTTGTATGTTGCATTTTTGCATCTAAATAAAGTAAATATGTTGCCTACATGTCAGGCTGGGCATGTTTGTTGGGATGATAATGACATAATAAATGGGAAACCAACTGGTGCTGTGAGGATATCATTTGGCTATATGTCCACATATGAAGATGCAGAGGTATGGCCTTTCTTTTTTCCAATTTACTTATTTTGAAGGTCCATCTTCTGGCTGGCCGATTATGTGCAAGATCATCTCTAAGCTGTTATCACTCATCTCATAACTTCTTATTTTCTGCTAGGAATTTCTGAATTTCCTGCAGTCATCTTTCGTGTCCAAATATGTAGGATTGAACAATGGCTACTTGGTGAATATGAACACTCTTAATTTAGAAGGTAATGTAGTAATTAGCTTACAATATGGAACCAGTGGTATTTATATTTTTCATTCATTTAAAATTTTGATTCATATGGTTTTATTGCAGATTATTGGAGCCAACAAGATGTTTCAGATATTCGCTTAAAATCTATCACTGTATATCCTGTGAAATCTTGCCAAGGATTTAGTGTGCAGAGTTGGCCACTGACAACTGGTGGTATGCATAAATTTCGGACCTTCAGCAGTTCAGTTTTTTTTTTTTTTGTAGATTTGGCTGGTATTGCAGTGGCATCATGTATGCACTTTATAAAATATTGTTGGCTCGATGTAGGTTTAAAATATGATAGAGAATGGCTTCTCCAAGGATCAGGTGGTGACATTTTGACACAAAAAAAGGTAACTGAGTTATTCTTTTTTCCTTTGTGTTAAACTTGTAAAATATTTTTTCTCATACACACAGAAGAGCTGCATATCTTTTATATTAAGAAGATGAAAAAAAGGAGGGAAAAGAGCTGCTACGAAGCACAAGACACCAACACACACGCACGCACGCACGCACTCTCAGAAAAATTAGCGCCTATTACAAAAAACACAAACAACCACCAAAGCTTAGACAGTCAAGGCAGGAACTACAACCTGAATCCAGTCGATGGGGCAGTAAGCAACGTGATGGCATTCGCACCAGCTAAGCCCCAGTGCCTAAATTGTAAAATCTGGATGGTGGTTTTATGTCCTGATCTTGGGATAGCCAGAAAATGCTCTTTTTACATTTGTGTGTTTTAACTGCTGTCTTTCTTTTTTATTAAAATGTCTTACTCTTTCCAGAAGAACATTTAGCATCAGAAAAAGACTGAACAGGACGATAGAATTATTTCTTAATGATACATAAATAGAGCTGCACATATTTTTTAGTCTGCGCAAAGTTATTTATCAAACCTGTATTGAGGGCGTGCTTCCAATATTGGGCATTTTTTTTTCTATTATTCAGGTTCCAGAATTGAGCTCTATCCGCACATTGATTGACCTGGAGCTTGGGAAACTCTTCTTAGAGTCATCAAAATGCAAGGATAAATTGCAGATCTCTCTTTTAGAGAATTTGACTCACCTGAGTGCAGAAGTAGATGTATATGGTCAAAGGTATGGTCGTATAGTTGTGTACACATTCATCTGTTCTGCGGACTATGGTTCTGCCATCTTTTATTATGCTATCCCTCATGTCATATTGTTTTTAATTTTACTGAAAGAAGGTCAACAGATAGTAATGTGTGGGGATTTCGGTGTTCCTTGTTCCTACACTAATTGGCATTGGATTTGTTTAGGATGATTTTATTTGATGATATTCTACCTAGTCTGGTTTTATAGATAATAAGATAACTTCAGATTTATTGTAATAATGACAAGTTTGGGCAAATTGCTTCAGGTATGAGGTGCAAAGTTATGGTGACAAGGTAAACTCCTGGTTCAGTGAAGCTATTGGACGCCCTTGTACCTTTATGAGATGCACAAGTTCCAAGTACCGTTCCTGCACAATTAACGGCAGGGGAGATCGCTTATGTAGGGATACTAAAAGCAAACTTAGTTTTGTCAATGAAGGACAGCTGCTACTTGTTTCTGAAGAGAGTATATCTGATCTCAACAGCCGGTTAAGTTCAAGTATGCAATTTTCCTCCCCGTTTTTCCTCAAAAAGGAAAATAAGAACTACTCTATGGTGTTCTCTGTGTTACTGCAAAAGGACCAACAGATCTGTGATCACCCAATACTTACAGAAGCAATCAATATAGAGCTGTGATCCAGATTGTTTGACGTTATCAATAGATATGTAGTTTGCACATCGTTTTTTTTTCTATAACCTTGTTTTGGTAACTCACTTTGTATTACACATACCAGATAACGGAAACGGGAAGCACCGGTTATCTGTTGATGCAATGAGATTTCGTCCAAATATTGTTGTCTCTGGGTCCACACCATACAACGAGGATAACTGGAAAAGGCTTCACATTGGGGATGCCTATTTTACTGTAAGTGCCTTTTCCCCATCAGAACCAATTGTCAGAGGAGACTTTGTTCATTTTTGTGCCTGTGAGTTAAGCGCCTTTGCCATACAAAGGTGACTACCAAATAGTAAATTAAAATTAGCTTGGACACATTTGCAGAGGCACACCACAAAAATGATGATTCGCCGATATATGCTCTGTTCAACTCATACTAATTTGCTACTCCCTTCGATTTTCTTGTTCGAGTAGTACACACAATATTAAGAAGTGCACCAACTGACCTTGATGCCCTTCATTTATGCTACATTGGAAAGACTGTTCATTTATTTGTGATAGTGATAGCATTTATTTAGCAAGGGCAAGAAAGGAAGAAAAAGAGCAAAACATGCCTGGAAGCTATAGGATGAAATGTGTTTGGAAATAAATTGAGAAGGCTAAACAAATTATTTCAAATCAGAGGCAATGTATCGCACTTTGCAGGTTAAAATATTATCATTTCAGACATATTTGCTGTCTCTATGGGTAAATGATGTCCAAGTGCTAATTTTGCCAATAATATAACCCTAAACGAATTAGATACTTGGTTAGTGACACCTAAACTAACTTTTTAGGCATATTTGGCTTATTCGCCGATTGCTGAATACCATCTCATTTTTCGCAATGGTCCGTATCTAGTCCATGGGAGGATGCAACCGCTGTCAGATGATCAACCTATATCAGAGCTCAGGGCAGGTGTTCAAGTCCAAGGAACCACTGGCAACTTTAGCATCATATAGACGACAAAAGGTGGGTGTATGCGCCATGTGTTCCTTGTCTTGTTTGATCTATAACTAAAACTTAGTCACACGTTGTCAGGGGAAGATTTTGTTTGGCGTCCTGTTGAACTATGAAGACGGCATGGAAGGAGAAGATGCCATCGTAGAGACATGGCTCAAAGTGGGTCAAGAGGTGTATCCTTCTACAGAATGAATTGTGCACACACGAACCTATCGCGTAAGAGGAAAGGAAGATGGGTATCATTTTTTACAAAATGCCTAAAAGGTATATAGAGATTTTCATATATATATATATATATATATATATATATATATATATATATATATATATATATATATATATATATATACAATGTATGTAATATTTTTGTTTTTTTTCCCACGGCTGCATGTAACAGACAAAAAAAGGGGAAATAAATATGATAGGAAGGGGAGAAATGTATACGCTGCGTGAACGATGTACCAGTGCTATTTGCACATCGAAGGAACTGTGAATATTACTTCAGAAGAGCAAAGTATAACATGGTTTGAGAACTGAACTTGACAAGTATAACATGGAAGAGCAAGAGGACAAGCTCGCTCTACCTATGACGATGGCCCTGCCAGTATGGTGGTGCGCCAAGGGACGTTATCTCGGATTCAGTTGTCATTAATATGTTGATGTTCATATATAGTAGCCATATAGGAGTACTATATATAACCTGTACCATTTTGTACACAACAAGACATCCCACAAGAACAGATAACAGATAGAATTATAGAAGCTCAGCGATTAGCTTCAGGTGCCGCGGACAGATTTATCAACAGTAGTTAACTGCGATCTGACCTAGCCACCACTCACTATTCGGTTTTCTCTAGAGATGAAACAACTTTCCACGGACTACTCTCCTGCGTTCAATACATGATATAACCGTCAGTAAGTAGCATGGTGCAGGTGCACGATAAAAAGGGTGGATAAACAAGTTAGGTTAGACCAGAAAATGACCTTGAAGGCCAGCGTTCCTCATCAGATAACTCCTTCAGAAGCCTTTCCTCAAATGGAGTGGTGTGCCAGCTGACCTTTTGATCCTATCAACAGTTATATTTAGAACAAAAGAACATATAACCATATATGTTAGAAAAGAAGTACTATCAGATTAAGTCATAACCTCTTTGTATCTGGTAGTTGTGTTTGGAATTCCATTGCCATCCCATGCCTTGTGCAGCCTCGGAATGGGATTCTCAACATCCCAGTTCAGATCAGACACGATGAAGACAGGTCTCTCGGTTAGAAAGGTGCCCTCATCATATGACTGATCACCTTGATTCTCAGCATCTGTGGAGGAAGATTTCAGCCAGTGGGACAGGCTCAATGCTGCATTCTTTTCATCGAAGTTGGATTTTGTTAGTTCTCTACCAGCCAATAACCCCACAGGAGAGATCACTTCTTGATGTGAAGCATTGACATCAGGTGCTAAAAATGATAATGGAGTCTCAGGCAATTCTGATTTAACAACTGAATGTGCTGGCTTCTTTATAGAATCTTCTTCCAAGCTTCTCCTTTTTGGAGGATTGGATGACAGCAATGGCGAAGAATCTTCTGCCAGTTCCATCTGCTGGAGTCTATTCTCGATGGGTCTCAGGACAGGATAGATGAACTGTTTTCGGGTTCGCACATGCTTTCCAGAGATAGAAGCCCCTCTATGTGAAGTGTAGACTGTTCCAGGTGTCTGCATATCATCCCTGAGAATCAGAGGAGTTGGAAACGGCGAACCACTATGGTCAATCAGATTGTGGTTCAAGTTCTGAAACGGGCTATTTTCCAAGAAAGCTGAATGAGGAACTAATTCAACTCCAGGAGGATGCTGAGCATCTTCAATTTTCAGTCCAGATTTCAGCGCATGATGCCCCTCACATCTGCTCTTGCGTGGCACAAAAGACGGCACTGATTTTTTAGTCTCATGATAATGCAAATGAATTTCAGGCAGTTCTAAAAAATGAGGGCAGTTCTTACCCTTCTGGTGAATTAGCTTCACAAAGCAATTCACAATTTCTTTCGGGTCCACTGGTGGACTTGTTATCACACTGCAATTCCAGAATGAAGGCATCAGATAACTGAACAATGACAGAGAAGGTTTCAGAAGTGCAATCCCACCTTGTTAGAATTTTCCAAATTGCTTTCATATGACTCATTTTGAAGTTCAGCTGGGGTTTCATATATAGTGCCGCATAGCTTCAGGTAATTCGCCTGGTTAGAGGTAGGAGTTCCATGTAAATTCAACTTAGAATAGGCTAAATAAGTATTCATCTTAGTCCTTGGAGTACATTTTGACAGTTAATCTTTCACAAAATCTTAGGAAATGCAACAGGCAAAGGAACACAGAGCAAAGTATAATAACAATAAGCAAGTTTATAGAGTAATAGCATGGGAAACTTGGCCAATAGCATGAACAAACATTAAAACATGTGACGAGTATTACCAGAAGGTACAATGCAGACAAGTAGTGCTCCTTAAGAAAACTGTTACAATATATGGGTTACATAGCACTTAACCCATTCCTACCGCTATGACAGATCCTACTACATATCGACATATTGTTAAGAATGTTCAGAACAGCTCTTGTGATTGGTTTTGTCTATCAAAAAGTACAGTACAGCTAGAAAGCAGCTAAAAAACACTCTGCTAAGCAACTTTGTCCCAACAGCCGGTAGTTCTTGAGAGAGGCACTGTCTAGACTCTTAACATAAATATACCATTCTGAACTATCCAAATAAATAAGTGACCCACAATTCCACATAGGCAACACTGCACATCATATGATCTCTTAGCTCTCTGGAAGCTTAAGATCACACAAATTAACAACCAGAAGAACAACTTAGAGCTACAATGTGACAGTAGGCACCATAATCATCCCTCTTCAGCAAGATGAAAAGAAGAACAACATAGCAGCAGTTAGCGTGGAAGTGTGGAACGCATACCTCGCGTCGGAGCTCCTCTTCCATGCCGGCACACTCAGCGAAATCCTGTTCTGACCTTCCACTCCTTCCTAAACATCCCACAATGCAACAACGACAAAGCATAAACCACACAGACAAATAAAAAAAAAAAAACCTGCGGCGCACGTCCGTCCCTCAAAAACCATCAAAATTAAAAACGCAACGCACCGCCTCGCTCATCATCCCAGAGGACCTCCGCGGGCCGATCCCTGGGCACGGGCGCATCCTGCGCGAGAACACCAAAGCAATCGTCAGCACGGGACAACACGGCCACAGCTTAGGACGCGGGAGTAGGGTCATGGATTCGTCTTACACGGCGGCCGGAGCCGGAGCCGGAGCCGGAGCCGGAGCCAGGGCGGGGGCGCGCGCCGAAGCACGAGAGGAGGCAGCCGACGAGGACGGCGTCGAGGAACGCCACCACCGCCCTCGCGATCGCCGCCGCGCACCGGCGCATCGCGGGACGGCCGAGGCGCGCTGCGCGGCAGGCAGGGGTCGGTTTAGGGTTCAGCTGCAGCTCCGGTCGCGGGGACGGGGGATCCGTCGGAGCGAGAGAGCCGTAGGCGGCGAGGCAGGCGAAAGGGTGCGTGCGTTTGAAATGGGAGGGGAGGGGACGGGACGCCGTGGAGCGGAGAGAGCGGGGGCTCGGGGGGAGCTGAGCTGCTAATGGGCTGGGCTTTGTTTGCTCCGACTCCGGCGTGGTGAGCTCATGGGCTGGCACGGGCGCGTTCATGGCCTTTGTTGTTTTGGCAGGATTGATGGCTAGGTTTTTGGGTTATTTGGTCTAGATTATACAAGGCCCGAAAAGAAAAGATGGGCTTTTTTATTTTCTTCGGGCGAAATGTGGCTTCATTGACATACTTGTTCCATGCAAGTCGCGTGGAATTGTGCTAAAAAAAATGCAAGTCGCGTGGAAATGAGTTATTTTTGGCCGGCGGATCATTCGAGCAGAACATTTTCACTGCATAACCTCCACGCAGTAAAAAAAATTCGCAACTGAAAAAACTTTTTTCTGTAGCAGAAGGAAATAATCTGTCAAAAGAAAGAGAAATATTTTTTTTTTGAAGTGCAAAGAGAAATGTTTTATAACAAGAAAGAAGCTCAGAGAAGTGCAACACGATGCCATCCGGCCACTCAGTGGAACAACTATTTATTCTAGTCATCAAATGGCAAAAACGGTCCGTTCAAGGAAACAAAACATGATGCATTCAGTTACATATGCTACATAAGAAGAATTTTTTTTAGATAACTCTGTTTAAAATCGCTCATTACGTTTGGCCTGGGCCTACTAGCATTCACGAGATCAGTTATGGAAAAATCGTTAATTCACAATTACTTCCTTTTATACCTAACTAAAAAAAAAAGAGAAATATCGTCGCCTACAGGAACCATGCCCGCGAACTAACTGTGGCTGCACGACTAGTGTTGGTCACTGCGTCGACGAATTCGCCGGAGCGGCCGCTGCGAATCAATAATCTTTCTCGATCTTGTGCATCTCTACCACAGACCACATGAAAGCACTACACAAGCTATCACACCCATCACATTGTTGGCTAGGCACCGCCTCTTTGACAATGCAAGCGGAAGGCCGAGGAGCCTTGAGGCGCGAGGAGGAAAAACACGTAGACGACGAATGAGCAGCGGCAGGCGGCAGCAGCCAGACACTGCAGTAGACGGCCACACACACGCCGTCACATCAGCGGGCATGCATGTGGTTCACGCCGCTCCAAAGCCTCCATCGCCGCCACCGCCGCTGTTCCGCGCGCTCGTCAATCCTTCTACCACTATGCCAAAAGTCAAAACACGAATTGATTCTTCTAACAATGCAAGTAACAACTCTCTCGTCTGCCGGGATGAACTGGGGACCCTGAACTTTTCCTACCTATTAATTGCTATGCCAGTAATATAACCTGACCTCCGGCTCCTGTCGTTGTGGTCCAATGACTGAGCCGCAGTCGACTAAACTCACGTACGGGTTAATTTCTCTCTCGTCTCCGCGGCCTAATAAATTTTTTTGAATTCCAGCATAGTTTCGACAATGAATGTGTTTGAATCTCAAGTCCCTTTCTAACTTTAATTAGGACAGTCGACCGAGAGGGAGTAGTATATATACATGCATGAGAAATCGGCAACTTGTGTATTTTTTCCGATCCACACGCTATAGCTCGTTGCGTGTTGGCCTGTTGCAGTGTCGCGCGTTCCCTCGGGGAAGGGCGTGTCCGGCATCTTGCAACCTCACCGACCGCCGGACAAACCCACGCGCGTGTCGCCGTCGATCGCCATCTATCCGCGAGACAATTTTAGTTTCTGATGAAGAATCGGCGGTGCATTCCCCTTCTCTACTTGCACATGTACACCCTCTTCCTGGACCGACAGCGACCTCGCGCATCTCGAGCTCTGGACGCGCACGCACTCGCAGTCACAGAGATGAGCTAGCTTGCTTGCTGCAGTGTGCGGTGAACCCTTCCGATTCAACCCGGAGGAGGAAGAATTCCAATTCCGATCGATCGAGCACTGCGTCCAGTGTTGCTGTAGCAGTCAGGATCCCTTTCACATAGCACACACCAGCTGACCAGCTAGATAGCCAAGCAATTGGTCGATCGAGAAGAAGAAAAATAATCTCGCCATGAATACTGTGATTTTGATCGGGGTGGCGAGCAACTCGCAGATACATATCGATGGGGATCGGAGAAGACGATGGATCGATCGAGAGGTTCGTTCGTTGGTCCAGACCAAGAAGGATTCAGCAGTGGCCTCGACCGTACGTCGGGTTGACTTCGCGTGTGTTCTCCGGATGTGTGTACTATGGAATGTTCAAATTGGGTTTGGAGATTTGGTGCCGACTGGACTGGAGCTAGCGGCTGCAGCCACGTACACAGGATCAGATCAGCAGCTAGCAGTCATCACTTTGACAAATTCTGGTAAACGGCAGTTCGAGAGCCATAACTTCGGCGTCGATCGGGGAAGATGATGATGCTCGGAACGCCAGACGTATACGTCGCTAGCTGATGCAGTAATTTCAGGACACTACTGGCCGCGTTGAATAATGCCCTAGCAGCTACCCTGGGATTCACGTACGACTTACGCGTGTCCTATTCAGCGGCACTTACTGTCATTAATTCACTGTTCATACGGCCGGTCAGAAATGGTAAATAGTAAATGCAGCTGATTCCAGGATATATTTACAAGGACATGGTACACAACACACTATTCAAATTTGCTATTTCTCAATTTGTTCTGACGCATGCCCTCTTCAGTACTACAGTACTAGGCATACATACGGTAACATGTGTGGTAAATTGGTAAATCGTACACGCAGGTGATGTCAGGATCGAAGGACACACGCTGTACTTGGCTACTTGCTTAATTTTCTCTTTTGAACAGTTCAGCATCTCTAGAAAAATATAAAAGACTCAAAACTGTGAACAAAGTTCACCGTAAATAGAGATCTATAAATGGATGGGGTTTGCACGAAATTGGATACCGACATAACTAGTAGCATCCATATGTATTTTCTGTCGAATAGGAATTCAGGTTGACACATTTGGGTATTTCCTCAATTTAAATACCCATAATAAGTATAATAAGACACAGAAATACAAATATATATACTGCACTATATGCATATAGAAATGTTTTAAAAAATACTAGTCATATTGACCTAGTATAAATTTAAGAAGTCCAAGTTACTCCCACGTACCTAAGGACGATGTCCGAATAACCCCTTAAGTCTAGTTTGGCAACCCCATTTTCTTAAGAGATTCCCATTTATTTTCCCTTGGGAAATGGAAACCCTTTGGGGAAATTAGTTTATAGTTGGTCCAATCTACCCTTTAATAAACTTTTCCTTTTTTCCATGTACAAAATTTACATTAACTTTAGATTTTGTGGGATGGTAGAGAATACTATAATTTAGAATAAAAAAACACATCATAAAAATTTCATAACCAATTTTAATAAATTAACCGTCGATACAAAATTATTCAAAAAGTAATGATGAAAACTTGTAATGTATTTACTACCTCACAAAATTTGAACTTAATAAACCGTGGAGAAGTAAATTATTATAGGCCATGGTGGCCGGAAAACTCCAATCCCCCAAGCCGCTGGGTGAGGGGCCCCTGGTATCCTGGTAGCAGGTCGATTAAAATTTAAATTTAAATTGAAACATACATCAGAGTAGATTTAAATTTGTTTCATTACTATTTTTTGCGCGATGCACGTATATGGATCATCATGCGCAATGGAATATATAATGTAGCAAAAACGGCCGGTGGCAACCAGCCAACCACACGCACACGGAATTACGTACGGTCTGGTCTGTGTGCGCGTGCTAGCTGCATATACTACTGTATTACACACATGACATGCATGCGGCGGCGTGTTCGTGTAAAGATCTGTTTTAATTGCAATTGGAGTGGTCGTGACTCGTGCGATGCCTGGTGCCGGTACATATGTACGCCGAACACGACACTGCATGCACACAACAGACGTGATCGACCTCGACCAGCTTTGCGTACTGGGACTGGGCTAGCCCTTTTTAGCTTTATAATTTGAGACAAGTGGGCAACCTTTTTCCATTCGATTCGGCAGGATAGAGAAAGTCACGAGTAGGTGAGATTGATTGATAGAATTCGGGTGCAACACACAACCAGAGCACGTGTGCCTAAATAATTAAACACATATATATCTCTCCCTTTTGAAAAGAAAAGGGAAAAAAATAATTGATCGAACATGCAGATTGCGTGTGTGCACGAACAATCGAGAGCAGTAGAGCACCGTCAGCTTAGAATATATTTGTACCCCTTTCGTTCCAATTTATATAAAATCGCTTGACATTTTTTAGGTCAAGTTTAGCTTCTTCATCTTATTCTGAGAAAAATTCATATTTTTATTTGTTTTTATTGTGATTTAGTTTAGCATATATATATAGTATATTTTTACTATGACTTTAAATTTTTGTACTTTTATAATTATTTTAAATAAAAAGAGCTGATTAAATTTAGTATAAAAAATCAAACCAATTGTAGAATGAGACGGAGAAAGTATTTGTTTTGAAATGAGACGGAGAAAGTATTAATTTGTTTTGGCACACGTACGTTCCAGATTTCCGAGTAAAGCAAGTTTCTAGTAGCATAAGGACAATCACGGAGCCTGCCTGCGCTGGGAGAAGATTGCGCGCGGTACACGTTAACAGACTTTGCGAAAAGGCGCGTGACGGCCGAAAAGCGTGTACGAGCGGCCGCTGTCACACTGAAATTAAACCATGTGAGGCTAACACCGGATTCATTCTTGAACCAATAATAAATTAATCAGAGTAGGGTGCGTGTCTAGCTGAAAAAACTAAACTAAAACCTGATATTTAGGGCTTGGTGTGGTGTTGAGGTGTGCTGGTGCACGGGACTGCTGCTCGGCGATAGCTAGCTGAGGATAGGGCTTATCCGTACTTGATCTCTAGCTTTAATTCTCTTGCCACTACTGTCGTTTTCACCGGATAAAATTATCTTATCTGGTTCCCAAAATTCGTTCACTTACGTATCGCATGCATCATGCATGTGGTTTGACATGGGCACATAACACTCTTCTGCGTAAATATACATATACTCCCTCCAGTTTTCAATGTATATAAATAACGAAATGTTAAAATATTAAATATAACGGACGCATGATTCATATAGCTCTTTTCTACACTTGACATATTGACTAGAGAAATATAAACAAAGCCAGAATCTTGCTATTACAAATTGGAGATTTCTTTTGAAGACTCCAGATTAATCTTAAAGAGACCCTTAAAAAATAAAAAATCCTAAAAAAATTTCAAAGAGAAACATCTTGCTATCAATGGAACCGAGGGATTATAAGCAAATATATGGCCATTTGTTACTATTGTGAAATTCTATTTACGTTATACACGTATTGAGAAAACGGAGATATTTTGGCAAAAATAGCGGTCAGTTGATGTTTGCATACTGAAAGAAGCCGAGCGAAGGTAATAAATCTGTGAGAAACACGGTAGGTGAGGCAACAATGTCCATTCCCTTATTCACTAATGGCAGTGTGCTAGAATCTTCGGCACACGAGGTGGTCACCATCTATCTTTTTTCCTATCACTACTATCTCCTCTTGGAATCACGAGGAGACAATAGATCTATGGAATCCAGTCAACGGTAGTGGAGGCAAAACAACATAGAGAAGGAAGCTGGGTTTGATGAGGTCAGATGCGTAGGGCCCGGTAAAGCATCAATGAAAGCCCTCATATCCCTCTTAGGCTCTTACTGAATCTCTGCATCCAATGGATCATCTTAAGGTTTCCTTCATCTACCTCGCACATCCCTCACACACGTCTGACGTAAAAGGTCCATCTGCCCCATCTAACATATGGAGTTTCCCGTTGGACTCTTCAGTATCCCACACCCATACCAATGGAGAATATTAAAGTCACATTTTTTTTAGAAAATGGAGAATTCCGGCCTTTGCAGTCGCACATAGCCAAAGTCACATTTGATCCTTCATACTCAAAATTTGACCATTCATCTATTCAGAGAATTAGAGCAAATACTAAAAAATATTATAAGTCGCACTTAAAAAATATTTATGATCATAAATCAAATCATAATAAAACAAACGAGATATTTGTATAAAATATTTAAATAATGATCACACTTCAAATCTAAAATTCAGACACGACCTAAATTCTGTGGCTGAAGTAGTATATCGATCTATATTATGAACTCGAATCGCTACAAATCTGTAGCAGTGAGAAACACGGTAGAAGAGGCAAATGAGCGCCTAAAGTCAATGGGAATTAAAGAAGTCGGCACCGTCTATAAATGACATGACGATGACGGTTGACAGCACTAGCTAGTAGGCAGCTTGCTTCAAATCTCAAGCTTTGACTAAACGATGCTCTTCTTCGTCCATTCCTTGTGCTCCCAAAACCTCTGAATTACTATAGTACCAGCTGACTTGCAGCACATTACTAGAGCTATCAGCCTTGTATGTACACAAATTAAAGAACAGATCGATGATGTAGCGAGGGGATAATTAATATAACTAGTCAATCAACCCGTACTTTCGTACGGGTTAGAGTCTTAAATGTGTTATGTGTAACCGTACAACATATATAGATCTATTTTTATACTTAGGTTTTTATAATAATATATCTTACTACTTTATATGTATGCTTAATTGATTTGGATAATCTTTGATCGATTGCAAAAATAGGTGATTTTAATATAATTTTGAGGGGTTACTTTCATCATATTATCAGTCATAATAACTAAGGTGAACAATTCAAATATAAATTAAAGGGATATTTGGTATTGTCCTATCAAAATAGCAAATGTGAGCAATTAGATATAAATTTAGTGTGTTATTTCATATTTTCCTTTATATTGGCAGAGTGGGTGATTAATATGTAGTTTTAGGGGTTATTTAATATTATTTTGATAATGGCGAAGGTGGGTGATTACTTAATTAGAAAACAGATCTAATAGCTATTAAGATTCCACCATGTTAATTGATGATAGGGTATTTTTTTTATTATTGCAAGGATTTCTATAATTTTATTTTTTTCTAGCGCATCTTGTGAGGATTGACATGGAAATTTCAAAAAGTCTACAAAATATCTGTTTTATAGAAAGGTTTCTAACATCTTTAATGGAAAAAAGACAAAAACCGAAGATAAATTTAAAAACGGAAAAATCTAAAAAAAGAAAAAGATATTTGATTTCGTTGAGAATTGAACTCACGATCTTTCGTAATGGCAGAGGTGGGTATTACTTAGAAAATATATATAATGAAAAAAAGAGGATATTTGCTTTCGTTGAGAGTTGAACTCAAGACCTTTCATAATGACAGAGGTGGGTAATTACTTAGAAAACAGATCTAGTGGCTATTAATATTCCAATCTGCCAATTGATGGTCGGAAGTTTCTGATTATTGTGAGATTTTCTTGGATTTATCTTTTTTTCTAGCGCGCTTTGAAATTGGTGCAACTTTTAGAACCTCCAATTAGTAATAGTAAGATAGGACGGAGTGACTGCTAGTAGTCCTATTTTTCTTAATGAGCCTATATATATTATTGTACAAACCAAATGTACCCTATTTGTGACGTGGAGATAAATAGACCATATATAGCCAGAGTAATAGACAACTAGCGGATGCTGGGTTATATTAGTAGCTGATTGATCACATTGGTATATTCAGATAACAGCTCGGTCTGCGTTACAGTGATTAAAGTAATTTTGCGGTGTGGGAAAAGCTTCACCAAAGAGGCCTTTAATTACTAGGCTGCCTTTTTTTTGAACATAAAGGCCGGCTTATTTATTCAAGCAAAGGATCTTAATTATACTATTTCTCCCTTAGAATGCGCTTGCATTGCAAACGGCGGCTGTCGTTCTGTGCATACGTATATAATTCTGCATGTATCACAACGTCGTCCTCTCACGTTTTGAATGGCTGAGCTCGCTTATTAATAGGCCTAGTGTTCTTCTTGGGATTGGATAATTCTTTGTCCTGCGTACGCAAGTAAGTACGTATGACGTACGTAAGTGTGAATGCAAGTGGCTACCATGCACACGGATCATTCGAATTGAACTGTCATCGTTGAGGCGACAAGTGTACACCCATGTCGACCATTTCGGCAACAATTCGTGGCAAAGCTCCTTACGACAAGGTTGCCAATTGCCATCGCGTCCTGAATGTAAAAGCCTACGTACACACATCTAGGGAGCGAGCTACAAAGAGATATATCTATGGCCATGCACGAAGCACGTCTTCAATTATGATGGATATAATAATACATTAATACTGTTCCTCTTTTATAGTTCCTTATGAATTATGTACACTAATAATGTCTGCTTTTCTAGCTCCTTATGAATTATGCACTTCACTAACGTATCATCAAGAGGGGATATTTTTAGACAAAGAAAACAATATGATCTATATATCCACACACGTAGATGTATACAAGCAATATAATCAAGAGGAATAAAGAGCCTTGAGACTTAGGCGCGCCTCTGCCATGTGCTCCAGACATTGAGTAGGAGCCCTCCTTATGATGTAACACCATGGCCCCATGAGGCATGTCCTCTATTGCCAAGTTGGATAAGAGCTCGATGTATACATACCAGCCCCTTTCTCTCTCTTCATTAACGAAGATTCAACTTGTGCAAGTGCAAGATCCAACACCTTGCAGGTTGATCTTGGTGCGATACGTTCAAAATGAATGGGAGTGGCTGAAAAAAAAAAAAATCCCTCTTCCTGTCTTCGCTTTCAAATTTTGTCTTCGATACAAAATTCAAAACCGAAATGAAGAGTGTAAAAGGGAATGAACATGGGAGTCACAAGATAAAAAAAATGAAAACATATCGATAATAATACATAATTTCCAAGTAAACCCCACAAAGCAAGTCTTAAATAACTAAGCATGCATCACATACAAGCACACATTCACAAAGAAACAATTTAACATATCACAGTCTTAAACATATATATTCTCACATAAAATTAGCTAATGATGCTAGAAATAGTTTGAAAATGAATATTCTATAGAAAAATGGGAAATAAGAAAATGATAGAAAACATTAGAACCATTTTATTCACGTTTTCCTATTTTACTCTAAAAATACAGAAATGAGCAAGATAAATGTAGAAAACAATACTAGGGGATATGATGGAATTTATGCCCTCTTTCACCCCTACTAATTGTACCCCTTCGGCACAGATCACTTCTCATTGCCTGTCAAGACTCAAGAGGCAAGTTGCATTTGGTGGGTGTCGCCCGGGAGTTTAGGAGATGATGGAACTGTTAGGCTGGCAGTGGGCGCTTATTTAGATCATACCAACCCTAGAGGGTCTTAGATCCTAGGATGTCTAGATGCGGTGGGGGTGGGGGGCGTTGTGAGGATCTTGAATAAAAAAAGAGACAATGAGGGTATATATGGATGGCGGACATGAAAGTGCAATAATCCAAAATTTGAATGTGGCACCATGGAAAAAACTTGGGGTGAACCTTGTAGATGCGATGTGTTGAATTGCTGCACGTTGTAGAATAACATGTCTCATTGTACAATTAATAACCGTACCCTTTACTATTTCTAGAGAACTTCTGGCTAAGGTCAATGCATTCACATTTAAACGGAGGTCGATAATAAAGGTAAGAAGTATCCATGGATCATGTTGGCTTTGTTTTCCACGCATGCAGAAAACTTTTATCACAAGAAGCTTCAAGATTTGGTTGCTGAAATTTCATGGCATGTTTATCAAACTTTTTCTAGATCACACACACATGCTCATAAATACAACAATCAGACCTTCTCTCTAACAAGCATAAGTGCGAAAATATGTTTTTTTTTTTTTGTTTTTGGCAAAAGTAATGCCCCGCTACCACGAAGTATCGCACAGCAGGAAGAAAGAATTTCAAAAAACCGTGTCCTAGTCCCTATCAACGAGTTAAAGTGAACCGAGGATGCATCCATGAATTTGGATTGGATGTGATATGTGCAGCTTTTCTCGCCTCCTCTTTTTTTGCCCAAGAGACAAGAATGTGGTCCAAAGTCCACAATTCATTTCCCGTACGTAGAGAATGCTTGGTCCTACCCATTTTTATCACTTTCTCATGATGTCACCGGTGTAATGTTGATAGCTAATTGCAAACTGCTACCTTGACTTCATAAGCACTATATCTTGCAATGTTCCAATTCCAGCCACAGAACTCCTCAGCGGTTTAACGCCCCAATCGACCAAACACGCCTATCAATTCATCCTCAGGAATAACTAGCACATGGTCTATATGACATTTTCTAGGGCACATCTCTTCTGACTCACTCACAGCATGACGCAATGCATGACTTACACCAAGTCATATATGTGTGCTATATATAATTTCCCATACAATAAAATCGACATAGCTAGCTATAGGTTGGCAGAAATTCTCTTGTTAGCTATCTATCTTGTGGTCTGTGCACTCTGTGAAAATTCGTTGCCTATATACCACCTTACGTCCTTACACACCTTTTCCATTACAAGGAAAATATGTTAGCCATTTGAACTCTATCACTACCAGGAACTGACTTTCTCCAAGGGATATGCCCGTTTCTACATGCTTTCATACATGCTTTTGACATATATGCGTACGGTGCCAACCACTACTTGCGCGAGTGCAAGGGAGTTACAGCAACGCCTATCACATTCGTTTCCCATTCCTTGGGGAAACCCAGGGCCCAGAGTTGAATTGACCTTTAAATCTTTATGCTTGACGTCTACTCCTGAATTAAATCGCATATATACAATCTCTTTAGTACTAGTACAGTACATATATATCGATACCGGAAAATTAGAACATTAATCTTACGTAGATAATACTCCATTTCTCAATAAAATATTTGTCAAACCTGCTAGCCACATAGACAGGGACTGTTATTTAATGTACGCGTTGAACAACTGAATTAACCACCGAAAAATATCAGGGCAATTCCTTTTTGTCAAACAGGAGAACAGTGCTCACCGTTCATTTTCCGTAGACCTAGACAATGTAATGAATAGAGCTCTAGCTTCATAGTATGAAAAATACAAACACTAGTTGAATTATAATTCCCCTGTCTCGTGAACATGGACAGCCCATCAGCTTTTCAGAAACTGTGGCTACCTTGTGCAAATTTTCTTCGTTCTCAGTGATGCCCTCCCTTTTAGAGAGCTGAGTGAGCATGTTTGACTGGACTAGGTCAGAGAACTCAGCCTTCTCTCTCTCGATCTTCTCTTTCTTCACATTCCATCGGCCTTATATAGCACATCTGTGCTATATATAAATATATACAACTATATATATATGAGAAGCCACGCCTGAGCAAGAGAAGCAGCTAGCAGCTAGCTGGGACCGGCCGGGAATAGAGCTCAAGCAGGCTGCAGACCGGAGAGGCAGCTAGGGAGAATGATGAGAGGCTTTGAGAGGAAAGGAGTACGGCAGTACAACCGGTCGGAGGTGCCGCGGATGCGGTGGACAGAGGAGCTGCACCGGCAGTTCGTCGAGGCCGTCGAGTGCCTCGGTGGCCAGGACGGTGAGTCTCGCTCGCCTGAATACCTTTACCTTCGAGAGCTAGTAGCTAGCTAGGCTGTTAATCACTTGAATGCATATATATATAGTTTGTATAATATATTATTTCCGTTTCTTAAATTTTTAAGAAGAAGGTAACGGATTGTATTAAAGAAAATATTCTTATAAATCAATAATTTACTTTGTGGCTTTGAGGTGTTCATCCCGTTAGAGCTTAGTTAATTTGTAGGCTGTTAGGCAGGAGTTTGTTGAATTGGTGTAGTCCACCGGGCAAAGGAAAAGGAAAACACGTGATATGCATGCCCGAAAGATGAGCATCCATGCGATTGTTCTTCCTTTCTCTTTTTAATTTATCATGTATGGGCGATGATAGCTTTTCTATGGCAATTATTCACGAAAACTTCAAATTAAGATTCAACATCCTGTGGCTGATATTTAAAATTATTGTAAAATATATATTAACCATATACGTAGTTTGTTAAGCTAATCATCTATGATAAATTAATTTCATTATTACTACTACTTTTTGGTATAAGTTTGTTTTTACTTTATTAGATATTCTTCGATTTTGTTGTCCAACATGTTCTTCTTTTGAACTTATCCCTATTCGAAATGCTTTTTTGTTCCATGCTGCTTGATTGTATGTGTGATCTTAATCTACACGCTTCATTAATTCCTATATAGGTATTTGTAGTTACTAGTCATGCATGCGTATCAAACATGCGCGTGTATATATAGGGCAAAATGCACATAACTGCATCCTCCATAAATACTTTAATATGGATATCAATCAATCAACATATTGACAACTCTAGGAGTCTAGGTAGCTGTATTACCACCCAAATCGAGACATTGACAATGATATAGGAGTATATTCATGCAATATATGTGCCCATAAAATAATTAAAATTTTCAGAAGAGATGATCATATGATCAATGGATCGAATAACAACTTATATTTAAGTACATTCTCTGAACTATTTGACACACCAACCCATCTTGTCAAAATTTAATTTGGAGAAAGATCATGCTTAAAAATCGTGTTGATCTTGTTTCCTTTTTGTCATGCAGAAGCAACTCCGAAGAGAATTCTTCAGTTGATGGGCGTGAAGGGAGTTAGCATATCTCATATCAAGAGTCATCTTCAGGTACTTTGAAGACACAAGTTTGATTCTTATGCTGATTCTAGCTATATTTATTTGAACACACATCAATTGTTTCTTCCAATAAAATGAACAGATGTACAGAAGCTCCAGCAGTACCCATCAGTCCAGCTTGCAGAAGTTGACATCAACCACTGCAAGCAACAGCAAGCGCGTGTTCTTGAACCGTGAAGATCACTGCTTTTACGCGTCACAGGATGGAAACATCCCAGCTTCAGACAAGAACATTTACACCACCATGATCCGTGGTTGTAGCCACTCATCACCATACCAAATGTAAGCTTAAGAACCGATCAATCATAACTCCGTATAATCTTCTAATGGACATAGAGTTATCTGAATTTCAGATTATAATTTAACATCGATGTGTACTTGATTGCAGACCGTCGCTAGAAGAAGTATTCAGAAACTGGGAACAAAGTAGAGGCCGTGTCCCTTGGAGCTCCAACGTGCAGACAACGACAGCGAGGGTAATATGCTAATATATACGATCTTTCCCATATATGATTTGCAGATACAATTTACTTAAATAATACATATATCGTGTATGCATGCTCTATTCCCTAGAAGCTTCATTTTGGTTGTATGCATTAGGTGGCAGGCTGCCAAACTCCCATACTGCCGTGTATTGACTGTTTATGCCCTACTACCATACGGTCCAAGCCCTTGAGATAGATAAAAATGTCTCTGAACGAATGCTTCCAAAACTGTGATAGCGTCAATAAGCTAACGTTGATGCACCTGCTTGTATTATTATTCCAGGCGATTAGGCCAAGTCACACTACTTCCAGTAAGAAGCATGAGGAGCAAACGGGATGCGACCTCACGCTGTCGATCGGCCTGTGGGAGGACGCGAGCAGCGACGCCGACGGCGGCTCGAGCACGATCAGCGAGGAGCTCACTGCGCCACGGAGGGACGAGGCTGTAGGCTCGTCGTCTCCAGTAGCAGGTGCTCACTGTGTCACCACCGTGAAGAAGGAAGACAGCATGCCGGCGCTGAATCTGGAGCTGACCATCTCGTCGTCTTGGCTCGCCTGAGGCTGCCGGCCGCCGCGGCGGTGAGCGTGACAGCACACTTCCGGACAGATGCAGAGTAGCAGACAGCAGTGATCAGGCTTCAGTAGACTGTACATTATTGGCGTGGCAACCTTGCTCCCTAGCTGGGTCCCTTGGATTTTCGTGTCCTCGTCTTCGCCATTCTGTTCTAGTATTTCTTTCTTTTTTTTAGATTTGTACATTTTTTGGGTCCGTTCGATTAGGAAACGGGGCTTCAGACGACGATGGGTGAGGAACTTCTGCTCATAGGGAGAAGGCGCTGTGTACCTGAATTTCTCACCTATCATCGTCTGAAATGTTCTATTTCTGATCGATTTGTCTAGCATATACTGATAGGATGGAGTATATATGCATGTTGTTTAGTTGTTACCGATATGCGCTGTTTCAGTGGATAGCAGAGGATACATATACTGTAATTGCTTGCAGCTGTCTTGAGTTCATATATTATGTTGCCCTCTTTTTCCTTAGACTTTACAGCGTATTACCTTGGCATAATTAATTTTTGGGCATGGTATTTGACTATTCGTATTATTGAAAAAGGCTATGAAAGTATTCTTTATTTTGTTGTAACTTATTTGTACTATTAGCGGTACTTTAATTATGACTTATATTATTTTATATTTGCACTTTTTTTTGAATAAAGCTAACGGCCATACATCATGTCAAGAAAATAACAGGCTATATACTAAAAACAATAATATTACCAATTAAGATGTTGCTATATGCCAACTCATACATCATGAGGGCTCACTACTTTAAACATAAAACCTCCAATTTTCCGTATCCCAACTCTAGCAAGCCCCCTCCCTCTTGAGGGTTCCTCTACGGTACTGCTCACGTGTGTCCGGGGCCACTCAGGGCAGCAAAGTGTACACTAGCAAAGGGAGGAGAAAGGGGGGGGGGGGGTGCCCTCCAACTTTTGTTGGGCCACCATTACGCCCAAACCCATAGTCACAGGCCGCTTTAGCTCAATAATCTAATATAGAGCGTGCCAAATCGCTTTAACCCTAAATTATTGTGCCCAGTTCGCTTTATCCCCTCACCCGTGCAAAACCCGTCGGGATGAGCCCAACCAATCCAGCCATGGCGCGTGGTGGACCAAGGCAGACCCAAGCCCGACTCACTAGCCCAGCCTAGGCCCAACCAAGCCAAATCAAGCCCAAATAGTGCTGACTAGTCAACATGCTTGTCGTCACCCTGTGGTCCCGCTAACATCAGCAGTGACATCGGTAGACATATGGCACCACCAGGACACGCCACACCTAGCTAGAAGGTGACACATGACACCCTAACCCATACCTTGAATTAAATCGTATGGACTGAACCCGAACCCCGAAATCTGAATAGACGACAATTCACTCTATATGGGTTGGGTTGGGTTCAGTTCTCGAGTTTAAAGTGCCTACCCTACGTGGCGGTGGGGCACACGATGGCTGCAAGGGGCAGTGAGTACCGCATGGGAGCCTTCACCGGCTAGTAGAAGGCCAGCCTGCGACCGTGGCTCCTCTCATGCCTACAGGCTGAGTCTAGCAGATCATCTATCTCATCGTCTATATGCAAACCCCACTCCATCTACTGTATATACCCAACGGCTGTAGGAGTGCATGGAGGAGGTAGCCGTGTTGCCCTTCTGTCTTCCTCGCTAGGCATGAAACCAGATCGGATACGGACGGATATAATGCGGATTCGAATACAGATAATTATTTTTTTCACGGAGCGGATTTGGATACGGACAATATCAAAATGCTCCGGATATGGATATACATCCCGTCGCCATACTAATACCTAATTTTGAATCTCCGGATACAGATAGGATATTAACCGTTCGGGCTCGGATATCGAGCGTCACATTTAGTTTTTTAACTCTTCGGGACGGGCGGATAGTCGGGAAATTCCTCGCTGCTCCACCCGGCCTCCGACTGGCAGGCACCTTCGATGCCTGAGCTTGTTCCGCTTGAGTGCTCGACAGGTCGCACCCTCGTCGGCAACATCGCCGCGGGATCCCGGCGAGAATGGATCGAGGTCTGCATCAGCATCAGTGTGGCGAAAAGACCGGCCTTTACCGATGATGTAAGTCTAGTCACCCTCTCCTGGCTGCAAGTTCATTCCTCTCAATCTCGATTCATAGGTCGCGTACCTCTATATTTGTTTTATTTATTAGCTGAAATCCATTCATCCTTTATGATGTAATGATCTTTTTTTATATATACTATACAAACATATATACGGTCATAAAATAGGTAGTATTCTTTCTTCCGAATAGATAGATAGATGCCCGTTTGGCTATTGTGAAGAAATCCTAAACGGAAAATGATTTCCTGCTCGGAGACGGAGACGGATAGGAGGCCGTGTCCTCTCTGTCTTCTCCTAACACTGCACGAAACGAGACCCCCCAGCACGATATATACTAACCTAGCTATGTCTATGTGGAATCATCCTCAGCTTACTAATCCTTGGTCTTTTCTGGATGGTCCATGAACGAAATACGATTGATGAATCTATATCTATACCTAATATTAAAGCAAATAAAGTTTCACAGTCCAATAATGTTTTATGGTCCGTCCTGGTGGGCCCCACCCATCAGCCTCCTTTCCTATGTGCGTCCGTCCAGTTCGTGTTTCCGCGTAGCCGTGTCTCTCCGACTCCGAGTTTGCAACATCTTCTCCCGGACAGCGAGGAACGGCCGGCGGAGTCCCCGGATGAGGGTCGGCGACACGGCAAGCAGCAGCAAGGCAGGCCGCGACGCGAGCAAAGGAGTCCCCAGACGGCGGCCGGCGATGCGGCAAGGCGCAGCGGGAGAAGGAGCGGCCGGCGCGGCGAGCTGCGGGCGGAGGAGTCCCCGGATGGCGGCCAGCGACGCAGCAAGAGCGGTTTACATTAACAAAAGAATGCGAAAACTGAGAACAAAATAATGAAAAAGTTGAGAAAACGAGAGAATAGCATACCTAGAAGATCCAGCGTTACTCTATGTCCTGAGGGAATGGTTACCTTCAAAGCGGATGCGGACAACGTCGAGCGGGTGGAGGGCCGCGAGTCCGCGACGGTAAAGATGGGGAGTGACCCTGCCGGTCGCCTGATGTGCTCCCGCCTCTCGGGACGAGGAGTCTGCGCGCGCCAGATGGATCCAGGGGACGTCGTCCACGAATGCAGGAGGAGGATCCATGCCGGCTGCTTGCGGACGCACAGCGGCGGCCATCCTGGCCGGTGGCGGCGGAAAGTCGTCGATGCCGCCACGGAAGCTGCGGCCGCCTGCTCGTGCGTGAGCGAACTGCAAAGGATGCAGCGTGCCTTCTCCGTGGGCCTTTTGGGCTGCTTGGATCGGCCTGTTTCAGACAGTATTCCTAAACTGCAATTGTGCACATTGGGTCCACAATGCTGGGTAGATCATGCATAACATGAAGTGTTATGAAGTTTGATCCAATTTCTAACACAAAAGTAAATAATCCATTTCCAATAGTGTAAGATTCCACATTAATTTTAATTTAATATATACAATCTTATATACTACAAATTTAAAATAGACAAGTATTTGCTTGTCTGTTTTTTCATAACTATTTTGCAATATTAACCAAAAAACACTAATGTGTTATAGCATTCGATGGAAAAAAAATAACAACTTCAATGGAAATATACTACCATCTATCATTACTTTTTGAAATATCTCAATACACAAAATATATCCATAATGTCACACCCGGTGCAACGCACGGGCATGTTTTCTAGTCTCTGCCTAATATTAAAGCAAATAAGGTTTCCTGGTCCGTCTTGACATGTGGGCCCCACCTGTCAGCGACCTAGCCTGCGTACGGCCTCTCCGCTCTCCGCGTTTATCCGCCCGCCTGTAAGGATCGGATGCCCAAGAGGGGGGGGGGTGAATTGGGCTAATTTCAAACTCTAAACGAAAATCCTTAGCCTAACGAAGCTACAAATTAGCCCACTTCACTCTCTACACGAATCTACTCTACACGACAAAGCAAGGAACCCTACTCATGCTAGTGGAAAGAAAAGCGCAACAGAAACTAAGACTAGCAACACTAATAACCATAGCAAGGGACATACTAGCCAAGAAGAGACTAACCATGATGACTACTAGATGCAATCCATGAAAATAGCAAGAGCCAAAAGAGCATCAAGTAGATGGACAAAGGAGAGAGACAACCGGATTTTTTCCCGTGGTATCGGAGGTTTGGCACCCTCCCCTAGTCCACGTTGCGGCACACCCTAGAGTGTTTTGCCATCTCCCATGCTTGTGGGCGCTCACTAAGAGTCTCCGTTCGCCATCCCGACAAAGTGGGGCTCAAGCCTTGTACATCGTTATTCTTCGGGCTTCCACAATCTCCTTGGCGAGCTCCGAGAACGCACCCCGGTCACCAAGTCTGCCTAGGTGCTGCCAATCACCAAGAGTAACAAGCCGCCGGTCTTCACTTGATCTTGATCCTCACCCAGATGGATGCACACAAGCCTTGACCTTGATCTTGCTCTCAAAGGATGAATATGTAAGTGGTTGTTGCAAAGAGTTGAAGCACAAGGGCTCTCTGAGTGTATGAAGTTTCTGGAGTGTCAAAGAGCACGAAATGATGTGAAGAATCCCATATTTATAGCTTCTCAAGTTAATAGAGCCGTTACAAAAGAGAAGAGCTGACGCAGTGCACACCGGATTGCCCGGTCCACTCAACTTCGGACAATCCGGTCCATGTGCTTAACCAACGGTCACTGACAAACTACGTCATGAACTGTGCAGGTAACTTTGTCCGACGTTTTGTCCGAGGTAGTAGGTTCGGACTGTCCGGTCCCCATATCTGGGAGCACCCTGAAACCTAGTCGTTGCTGAGTTTGTCCTTCCATTTGTCCGATCTATAGGGTTCGGACTGTCGGGTCCTTTGTTCAGATTATGTTCACACTAGAACATAGCCTCGGGTTTGTTTGTTCCATTTGTCCGATGTATAAGGTTTGGACTGTCCAATCCACTGTTTAGCTGATTTTTCTCAAGATTGAAGCTTCAGGTTACTTTGTCCTTAGTTTTGTCCGGTTTCCCTAGACCTGACTATCCGGTTTGCTGATTTGCATGGGCTTTAAACCGGATGATTTCACCTTAAAACTTATGTTTGTCTGCTCCCTTGTTTCGACTCAAATAGGACAATCCGATCCTCACTTCATTTTCTGATTTAAGCTTTTCTTCAAGTGTTTTGATGTGAAGCTTGATTTTTTTGGACCTTGAGCCTATGTAGCTTATACCTCTGCTGTTCTTGAAAGATTTGGTATGTGTGTGCATCCATAACTTGGCAATTCACTTGATCAAGCTAATAACCGTTGACCCCTCTTAATAGTGCGGACACTAGAAAGCTATAAACTCTATCTAAGCAAGGATCCTTCGACACCCTGATCCTTGACTGTAGAAAAGTCCTTAGCCTTCGAGATACGGATAAAAACCAAGTCCTCTTTTATGAAATGAAACATTTGAATTAGGGGCAATTCACATAATCCAATGAGCAACCATTTTTGTATTCATTATTAAACCTGCACTCATGAGCTCATTAGACAACACTTAAGCTTGTCAATCAATCACCGAAACTCACCTTAGGGCCTAGATGCTTACACCGCCCCGTCTCTGAGAGTTCGAGTGCGTGCCCTCGGCCTCCGCCCGCGCTGCCGCGCCTTCTCCGAGTCTGCCCACGACCTCCGCCCGCGCCGCGCCACGCCTCTCTCCCGGGCCCTGACGGCCCTTGGCGGCGTGAGGGGCTCCGCTCCGGCATGCTCCTCCAGCCCGGTTGGCACCTCGACATGCCACTCTCCAGAAGAAAGAAAGGATTCCAAATGCAATCGAAAAAACAGAGCTCATAAAAATAGGCCAATAATCCTCCTCGACGGCCTAACAATAAAAAATCATGGCACAAGATATACAAATACAATCACACAAAGATACCAAATCATTCGATGAACAGTGAATTATTCCACTCATAAATCATCACAATCCCACTATTTGTACGGAATAAAAATCAGGGAAAATCAAATCCACGGAGGAGCTTCCTGGAGGGAGTCGTGAGCCAACTGGTGGCAGCAGAGGCATGGACTGGCCAGCCAGCGGAGGAGGAGGTCCGGCGCTGGGCTGGCGAGGTCCGTTGTGGGGAGACGGGGCGGGAGCCAGCTCTTGGGCGGTGGGTACTAGGTAGGAGAGGTGGGCTGGCGGCAATGGTGGCGGCTTGAGGAGGCGGCCTGGCGGCAACGGTGGCCAGAGGAGACGATGAGATGGGGAGGAGGTGGCCTGGCGGCAGCGGCTAGGGAAGGCAGCGACCGAGGTTGACGGGGTGGAGCCGGCAGTGGTAGGAGAGACGGGAAGGAGGCGGCACGTTCAATCGCCCTGGTGGGAGACGGTAGTGAGGGAAGAAGGATTTGGATTGCTTAGGGTTAGGTGTACGTGGGCCTTTCGGGCCACTAGGAGAGTTGGACGGTGCAATGACTGAAGACTGCAGCCTACTAGAGAAGATTGATCGAGATGATTGTGTTCCGCGAGTGCAAGAAGGTCTACACAATAGACAGAGAAAAGAAAAAAGTTTTGAGAGACAAAAGAAAAGCCCTGAGACTTAAAATATAATCCTTTTCTTTGTTATTAATTATGTCGGTATTTTACAAAGGATTTTATTATTTTAAACTCGTCTTTGGTTGGAGTGAAATGTGATACGGAGGAGGGGATTCTTGGGAGGCTGCAATATTCTTTTAGGGGTTTCAATTCGGAGGGCAACATTGGAGTCAGTCTCACAACCATGTTCACCTCAGTCTCCTTGTGCTTCATGTTCTCACCTTCTCTTCCATTGCTGTGCCACCTACGCTCTAATCGTGTTGCCAATGAGGATACAAAATGGTTCTATCAATTAAGGCCATCTGCATCAATATTGTCGAGTCTAGATTCTTTTTGTTATTTTGCCGTCATGTGTTTATCAAAGTTCTGATTGACGTGGTTTCTTTTTCTTGCATAACTTCTTATCATAATTGAAAATATCCTAACTTATCACTTTTTATGATTCATAAATATATTGTAGTTTAATAATATATCTATATCATCGTCACCCGTTGCAACGCACGGGCCGGAGCTCGAGGGACGGTGTTTCAACTGCCTCTCTTGGGACCATGTGGTCGCGGCTTGCCGCGCGTCGTCGCGTTGCTTCCGTTGCGAGGAGGAAGGTCATCAGGCTCGCGAATGCTGGCGTGCTCGTCGTCGGCGTCGCCGGGGCACCTTGGGCGATCCAGGTGCGCGCCGCGCTCCTGCTTCGCCTGGCTCGGAGCTTGGGGACACGGTCTTGGGTCATTCTCTGTCCATGGGCTCGGAGGCGGATTGGCCGCCTACCTGCGCGCCTTCCCCCCCCCCACCCCCCGCCCCGGCCGTCCCCGCCATGGCCGTCCCCGCCACGGCCGTCCCCGTCACCTCCGCCGTCGCCGCCGCTGCCTGTCGATGTCGCCAGGCGACCCGAGGCGGGCTACATCGTCATCCCCCGTGCTGATGCCATCATCAGCGAGGAAGACATGCTCTCTAGGGCCCTGGTCACCACCATTGGAGGATGTCATCCGGAGGTTTCTGCGGCTCAGGTGGCCCAGTGCCTGGTGTTGCATTTTGGCATCAACGCTGATGGCTTTGCGGTGCATGGGTACCAGTCGGAGGACTTCTTGGTGGTGTTTCACGCCGTCGCCGATCTTGAGCGCGTTCTCCACGGCCCCCCGCCGCCGGCATCGTCCTTCAGGCTGGTCTGGAAGCGCTGGACTAGGCTGTCCTTGGCTCTGCCCATGGACCTGCGCTTCCGTGTCCTGCTCATCATCCGGGGCATTCCGGCGCATGCCTGGTCATCGGACACTGCCCAGCGGGTCCTCGGCACCTCATGCGCGCAGCTGGAGCCTACGCCGGATACGCTGGCTCATGTGGATCTCAAGAGATTCGTCGTCGCTGCTTGGTGTGTGCACCCCGACCTCATCCCTCGTGGGGGCACGTTGATCATCCCCGAGCCGAAGAAGCCACACGATCCGGGGAATCTGTTCTTGAAGGAACATGAACTCTACAAGACCAAGCTGGACACGCTTGTGTATCATGTGTCCGTCGAGCTCCTAGAGTGGCAAGATTGGTCTCCACGGGTGGATGACGGCCATGACACTCCGCCGGACAATTGGGACTCCGATGAGGATGAGTTCCCGAGCCTTGGTGAATTCGAGGAACGCGACCCCTACCCCAAGTGTCAGAAGTTCGAGATTCAAGGCTCAGAGTTTCTCCCGGTTCTGGGTCCGGGATAGGGCGATTCTTTCAGGCAACGCACCACTTCGTCTTCCTCGGCGCCGGGGACCTCCGCCATGGCCGGGTCGTCGTCGATCCACTGCGGCGGCATGGCCTGGTCATGGACTGGGTGCATGCGCTTCGGTGCGATCCAAGCTAGGGCCGGTCCGCGCGCCGTCGCTCTGGCTCAGTCACGGGATCCTCTCGACCCCTGCGTGCTCCGGCTGTCGGATGCGGGATTCGCGGTGAGTTCAGCCTTTGACCCGATGATCGTGGAGGTGGAAGCCGCTTTGAGTCATGCCGAGCCATGCCGCATGGTGTCGTCTTCGTCGGATTGCCCAGTTTTGGAAAGGGTGGCCACGCCTTCTGCTTTCCCTGCGCCTGAGCCTGTCTCGGCCGCGTCGCTTTCGTCTGGCGCCTCGGTTAGACGGGCACGTAGCCGTAGCCCCTCCCCTTCTGCAGCCGGGCATGTGATCGCGTCGCCTGGGTTGGGCTCCTCACATGTGAACACGGCGCCACGGTCCGACCTAGTCTCCACGCCCGTCGCTCCTGCTGGCCCCGTTGCAGCCACTAAGGAGGCAATGGGATCCTCTGTCCGTGGCTCGGGTCGTCGGCACCCCTTGCTGGTCGGGCCTGTCTCCCAAGACAGGACGGTCGGCACGCCTGGCAGGACGGTCGATGACTTCGTGGCGAGGGTCCGTGCGCCGCTTGCCCCAACGGTCACCCTGGCTCCTCCGGTGCTTAGGGTGTCTAGAGTCGTGGTGCCGGATGTCGACAACTGATGCTGCCGCGTTCGTCTGGCTGCCAAGGGGAAGTCAAGAGCTTCTAACCCGGAGGTACAAGCGAGAAACATTCTGCTCAAGAAGCTTGGCGATGAACCCCCTCAGGTGCTGACAGGTGGTGCGGCCTTGGCTGCTTGTCGTGCCAAGTTTGGTGGAGTGCTGTCGGCAGGCAAACAAGCTGCGATTTGGGAACTCTTCCCCAGCACCGTTTGGGTTGAAGACATCGTGCCGCCCGGCGTGGCGTAGGCCCATCCCGGGTCGTCGTGTTGTCGCCAACCGTTACCGATGGGAAGCGAAACCATGTTCGTTTGGAATGTGCGTGGCTTGAACAGCCGCGCGCGTCGTGACGCTGTGAGGGAGTTCGTGAATCAGCATCACATATCACTGCTCTGTCTGCAGGAAACGAAACTCTCTGTAAACTGTGATCGCTTCGTATCTAACATGCTTGGTGCATCGTTTGATTACTCGCTGCTTCCTTCCGTGGGGCTCTCGGGCGGGATTATCCTTGCCTAGAGCTGTAATATCTGGTCGGTTACTGACATCTCGCACCAACACCGCTCCATCACTGCCAAAGTAGCTACGTTGTCCTCGCCATCCTCGTCTTGGTTCCTAACCACGGTATACGGGCCGGTGGTGGATAGCGAGCGAGATGACTTTCTTTAGGAGCTTAGGTTGCTCAGGGCGGGTCTCTCAGGCCCCTGGCTTGTTTGCGATGACTTCAACATGATTCTGAATGCCGTGGACAAGAACAACCGAAGGTTAAACAGGAGGCTCATGGCGAACTTCTGACGTTTCCTTGATGACTTGCAGCTATCAGAGCTCTTTCTGAACGGTCGTCTATTCACGTGGAGCAATGAGCGTGACCACCCAACTCTGGAGCGCATCGACAGGGCGTTCGTCACGGTGGATTGGCTCGAATTCTTTCCGAACCATTGGCTGCGTGCCTTGTCTTCAGATTTCTCTGACCACGCGCCGCTGCTGCTGCAATTATGCTGCGTCTCGTGGGCCAAACGTCGCTTCCGATTTGAGAGTTTTTGGATCAAACTCCCGGGGTTCTTGGACACGGTAGCTGCCATATGGGCGACACATGAGACTGGTGTCGACCCTTGCAGGCTGCTTGATATCAAGCTTCGGCAGACGGCTAAAGCTCTACGCAGTTGGAGCTCCAAGTTCATGGGCAGCGTCAGGTTGCAGCTCGCCACGGCCAGAGAGATTGTGATGTTGTTTGATGAAGCTCAGGAATCACGCCCTTTCTCTGATGGTGAGCTTTCCCTCAGGCGACAGCTTAAAATCAAATGCCTGGGTCTTGCCTCACTGTCTCGCACCATTGCACGCCAGCGTTCGAGGCTCTTGTTCTTGGCTGCGGGGGACGCAAACACCAGATTTTTCCATCTTCAGGCTTGCCACAGAAGCAGACGGAACTACATCGAGTACATCAGCGTTGACGATCATACTCTCACCCAAGAGGAGGATAAAGCTGGTGCCTTCTTCAACTACTTCCTTGAGGTGTTCGGTGGGGTGTTTCGGCGTCCCCACACGCTGCAACTGGACTCCCTCGGTTTGAATGTCATCGAGGATCAAGCCCTTGTCTTTGCTTTTCAGAAGAGGAGGTTTGGGCTGTCGTGCGTGAAATGCCAAACGAGAAAGCTCCGGGGCCTGATGGTTTTACTGGGCTTTTCTTCAAAATGGCATGGCCTATCATCAAGCGAGACATCATGAACGTGTTCAATGCCTTTTGGTCCCTTGACACAAGAAGCTTGTTTCTATTGAATGATGCGTACCTTGTTCTGCTGAAGAAGAAGCCGGTTGCGGAGGAGATCAAAGATTATAGAACAATAAGCCTCATTCACAGCGTGTGCAAACTGATCTCTAAAGTCCTCGCCATGCAATTGGCCCCAAAGCTGGATTCCTTGGTCAGCAAGAATCAAAGTGCCTTCATTAAATCAAGAAGCATCCATGATAACTTCATGTCAGTTCAGCTCGCATGTAAGTTGCTGCACAGGAGGAAGATCCCCACGGTGTTCCTGAAAATTGATCTGGCCAAAGCTTTCGATTCAGTGGTCTGGTCGTTCTTGCTGGAACTGCTGCAGTTTTTGGGCTTTTCATCGCGTTGGCGTGACTGGATCGCTGCTCTTCTCTCGAGTGCGAGCACCAGGATCCTTGTCAATGGAAGCGCAGGTCAGAGAGTGTGCCATGTTCGGGGACTTCGACAGGGGGATCCGCTTTCTCCCATGTTATTCGTCCTTGTCATGGAAACCTTGAATGGGCTAATCAAGGTGGCCGACAGGGGGTTTCTTATCTCCGCTTCGGTTTCCCTCGATCAACAGAGCCTTGCTCTACGCAGATGATCTAGTGATCTTCGTCGCTCCTTCTCTTAGGGATCTTTCTTTGCTAAAAGGTCTACTGGAGATTTTCGTAGGCGCCTCTGGGCTATGCAGCAACCTTGCAAAGTGCAGTGCTACACCAATTGCGTGTTCGACCGAGGACTTGGGGGTGGTCCAGGAGGTCCTAGGCTGTCAGATTTCTAGCTTTCCTTGTGTTTACCTGGGCATCCCTCTGGACATCAAGAGACTAAGTCGCAGTGATGAGCAATTGATTGTGGACAGAGTCGCAGCTAGGATCCCCCGCTGGAAGGGCAATTTGATGAATTTAGCTGGCAGAACGGTTCTCGTTAAATCAACCTTGTCAGCTATTCCTGTTCACGTTGCGATCGCTTCTGGCCTTTCAAGCTGGTGTGATGCCCCCGGCATCTCAGAAGCCTGAACACACAATTATATGAAAGCTAATGGTGAAATTAAGACTTAGTCATACTTAGAAATTTTCTCAAGTCTGAATTTTCAGCTTAACCCAAATTTGCATTTGAAATTTCCTTTGGGTTCACTATACAACTTCAAAATCTTCCTTTCTATGAAATGAAATTGAACTTATCACCTTTTAAATGCACCTATTGTGGGAATGATTGGCCCTCATTTGATACTTCAAAAGTTGGAAACAAGAAAGTCTCTACACAAATCGAAATTTCTGTTTTAATAAACCTTGGAACATAATAGTGTCTATAATTCAAAATCTGTTGGGTTTCAGGCCAAAGTCATATTACCAAACTTGTTGATAAAATACTGGAGAACAACTTTGGTAACTAGAGTTTGATCACACATTGATTTTTAAATGGAGTATAGGACCATTTTCTGCCAACCAAGAAAACCAGCCAAAACTGATCTGCTCTGTAATTCCAAGTTTTCGCTAGCATACACCCATAATTTGGCAAAGCCTTAATTAGAGAAGTTGTAGATCCTATAATTACCCACAATATTGTCAATAAGCTCTTTGTGCGAAAGTGACTGGATGGGGGTCATTTGGAACTCCTAATATAATCTGGTCTGTAGGTCAAAATGAAGCTTGAGAGTTAAATTCAAAAGGAATTCATATTTGCATTTGGAATTTGGTGTTGAACCTTTTGACAAACTTGTAGACCTCTCTGAGTAGAACATTTCTTCCAATTGGACTTTTTCCAAATTCGGCGTAGAGATGAGCCAAAATCGCGAAATACAGAGGCCTAGAAAACACATTATTCCTTTTCCCGGATTCTGAGTCACTGACAGGCGGGGCCCGCGATCTGCGTCGCGTCCACGGCGCGAACCGGGCGCGGCCGCGTGGCGCGCCGGCGTACAGGAAGTACGGCGAGGCCACGGCCGGCGCCCCGGGCGCGTCAAGAGGAGGAGGAGGCACCCCGCGCCCTAACCGTACCCCGCTCGCCCGTCCCCGTGCCTCTCCATCCCGTTTCCCCGCTCTCGCCGCGCCGCGTCGCCATTGCCGGCCCGAGCCGAAGCTCGAGCTCGCGCTGCGCAACCCCGTCCTCCCCAAGCCAAGGGAACTACACCACTACACTCTCCACTCCACCTCGCACCTCTTGCGCTTACCCTCGTCGCCTCCCTCACTCCCTATCGCCAGATCGAGAAGCGACCGACGCGGGCCGCCATTTCCGGCAAGGCTCGGTTCGAGCTCGCGCCGGCCGTCTCCGTCCACCCCGCGCCCCTAAACCGCCACCATTGCATTCGCCTCGCTCCCGCGCACCCGAAACCCTAGACCTAGTCGCCGTTCCGCTCTCAACCGCGGAGATCGACCGCGGCGCGACGTCCTCGCCGCGCCGCCGTCACCGCCGTTCACGCTCCGACGCCGCCTTGTCCACGCCACCTCCGCCGTCGAGATCCACCCAAGGTAGCGCGCCGCGCCCGCGCGGACCTCCCGCGCCCCGCGTCGCGGCTCCGGCGAGCCCCGGCTCGCCGGCGCACACTCGCGCCGTCGCGCGCGGCGGGAGGAGGAAGAAGACCCGGGGGTTTTGCAAGTTTGCCCCCGGGGTTTTTGCATTTCACGTAGAGTCTTTTATCGCTATTTACTGAGTCTTGTGAATCTTGCATGCTAGCCCCTGGGGTCTACGGTTAATTGTGTTCTAGCCTCCGGATTTATGTTTTTCCATTTCTTTTTCCTATAATTCGGCTGAAACTTTGAAAATTCATATAAAATCAAATAAAAATCGTAAAAAGGAAAACTCAGTTGCGTTGTACTCCTGGTGAATAGATCTATGCAGTGGACTAGTCCTTGCTGTGTTAAATGACTGTTTTGCCCTCAGTTTTAATACATGCATGTTTAAACAAGATAAATACTAAAAGTGGTATAAATGGTCTCCAAAAATCGTAAAATTTGGTCAGTAGCTCTGTTAGGGTATATAGGCACTGTGTGAATTCTTGTAGCCCTAGCACAGCTTGTTTAATTACTGTTTTGCCCCCATGCATGTATTATTGTGTTTTGTTTACATGGGAAACACTTGCCATATGAAGTGTGCTCCAAGTGTTTTTCTAGAATTTATATAAGCTCTTCATGGTATATATAGCTTGCTTGTAAAATATGAGACTCTGCATGTAAAGTTTGAGTGGCGATTTGAAAATGACAAAAAGATACATGTTGGAAAGGATAATTAGAAAAAAAAAGTGGTCATAACTTGCTAGTAAATTCTCCGAAAAATTTGGTAGCTTAATGTGGGTGCATAGAGTCCAGAAAGTATATCCGAGAGGGCTATTTACACTGTTCATATGTACCTCTTAAATTCACCTAAGATTAATATATGGAAAATAGGTGTCCCGTCAAACCTGGGGGTGTTTTGTTTACATATGCAATGATAACAAACAATCTAAATTGATGTCTTGCTCATGCATTAGTCCGAGTGTTGTATTGCGTGTCTCAAATTATATAGGTTATGTTAGCTTTATATCCACGAGGGTGATCTCGTTTAAATGGTTGTCAATCACTTTCCTGCCTAACCATGCAATGACTAGGGATGCAAACGGATCGGATCGGAGTGGATAATGACTTTTCCATATCCTAATCCTATTTCTTTTGTTGGATTTGGAGCGGAGCGGATATTACTCGGTTACGGATATGGATACAGATTTTTTAGGATATTGGAAATGGTGCGGAGTCGGATCGGTTTCGGAGCAGAAACGGATTTAAAAATATCGGATAATACATGCTTACATATAACTTTTTTATAATAATCAATAATTTATAAACTAAAGTATAATTGTTCATGTCATAGTTTACATATCAGTAACAAAAAAACAATAGGAACGGTATTTTTTGCACGAATCAATCATCGTTGACTCTCATGTACTACCTCCGATCGTAAACGTTTGTTGCTCCTGAGAAACATTTTAGCTTGCGATTTTGCATGTCCTAAACGTCAAACAAAAAAATGGAGGCAGTACTTGCCAAACTAATCGGATTATCCTATTATAAATATCGAATAATCCGCATTCAAATATCGGATACTCCATATCCGTTGGATTTTGGTGATACCATATCCTACTCCGCATCCGCATGTAAATCGGATTCGGATTATTTATATCCGCATGGATATAAAAATTCCTCCTCCATATCCGCATAATTAGGATTCGAATCGGATCGGGTCAGATAATTATCCACACCACTTGCACCCCTAGCATTGACTGTTCAATGTGGGTGCTTGATGGTCGTGCACCTCATCCACTGCATCATGCATGTCAATCATACAGTGACGCTTATTTCAGATACGTGATCAAAAAATAAGCACGTGGAACTACTTCAACCAACGGTGATCCAAAAGACCAACTAAGACCCATTCACGACCTGGAGGGCCCATCAGTCGTGCTTGGAATGAGGAGTTGTCCAAGGGATCAAGGGGTTGCCTGGGGCGAAGCCTCACAACCCAGCAAACTAACAGTAACTTAGTTTGTTGGTTTTATTAAAGTGAATCAAGGTAGTCAGGACCATGCAAATCCCAGCAAACAAATTATTTTGAGTTAAGCATATGCATTAGGGTTGATTGAAACTAATTGCATTAGACTTCCCGGCCGCCCTGGCCCTAGCACCTATACTTAGGGTTCGTTGGACGAGTGCCTAGAATGGTTAGGCGCGAGTAGACACGAGTGAGCACTGTCACTCGTCTCGTAGGGTTTACTTTCAAATGATGAATTCCCATTACTATGAATTTATTATTGCTAAGATTATGCTTTCAATTGAGACCGGGTGGAGATATGGGATTACTACGTTGAAAAATGATGTGGATGGTATGGTGGACTCCGCCCGAGTCGCATAAGGCTCGTTCGCTGTTCGCCTGCTGATCGGCATAACATTGCTAGGGTGCTTATCCGAGATCAATGGACCGGTGAAAGTCTTACTTGTGCCGTCTCAAGGAAGGGGCACGTTCCTATCCACTGGTTGAGAGGAAGGTGGCCGCGGAGGCGGGTGTCAAAGGAGGCCAGAACCCGACGTAACCGAGGTACCGCTCCTGCGACAACGCGCTCCGGGAGTCAGGCGGGAGTGGCCATCGAATTTGAGATGGGACAAGTGGAGATGGGGGAAGCATATGTGGAACGCTGGGAGTTAGTAAGCATATGCCATCCTGGTACTTCTAGTTATTCTCGGGAATATAAAAATCGATTCGAATCGTTGATGCTCACCAGGTGTGAGAATGCCAATATCACTAACGGGCAACGTAGAACTGTTTGAGGCATGATGTTTTATGGAATTGATGATCTGCTACTACACAAAGGATATACCTGTTTTACTTCATATAAATTACTTATTTTGTATTATCAATGAGATTCAGGATAAGGACTAACGGCTGTCAAATCCTGCTATAGTATGACACTAAAACATAGTGGATAATCATGATTAAAGGATAGCGACTGTCAAATCCCGCTATCCTATGGCAACATTTTACAGTTTAAAAATCAATGGCTAAGCTTTGCGTCAGCCGTAAACTCCGTCCATTAAGTACTACTGAGTAACTAGTACTCAGGGTTTGCCCCCACTTTTGGCTCACAGGTACTGGCAGCATTTGGATAGCTGCTTGGAGAAGGGTAGCACCGGTGGGCTCGGTGCTTCTCGTCTCGTTCGTCTGTATGAAGACTATTTAAGTATTCGGTTTCCGCTGCGAGATGTTTTGAAAACGCTTCCGCATTATATATAATTTGGACATGTAGTTGACTATATGCATTCTTGGTTTGTAAACTAAGTCTATCTATCCTATAATTCAACTGCCTGTGATGATGTAACTGCTGTGGCACCATCGAGAGTCGGATGTGTATGATGTCGGTTTTTCTGGGAAATGGTGTTATCGAGAGCCGAAGGCCTCTCGACGGACGACCAGGTTTAGTACGGTCTAAGTATATTGCAAGCTAATAGTGGCAGGTGTACTTAATCCGTATTAAATCGGCGGTTCCGCCACAGCTGGTATCAGAGCCGATCATACACAGACAACAGCATGAGAGGTAATTTTTTATGCAATTTTAGGGGGTTAATATTCATAAGGGCATGGTGAGTAATTTTTATATAAATTTAGGGGGTTATTTTGTTTCATCTTTCATAATGGTATGGTGGGTAATTTTTATATAAATTTAGAGAGTTATTTTATCTCAACTTTTATAATGGTATGGTGACTAATTTTCTTAGAAAATATAATAGATCTAATGGCTATTATTATTAGACCTACATGATGGACGGTCGGATGTTTCTGATTTTCATGAGAATTTTTAGAATTTATCTTTTTTCTTAGTGCATCCGGTGAAAATTAACGTGGAGGTTAAAAAAACCTCTAGTTAGTAATAGGAAGATGGATCATACCTGACACTTGTTTGCATTGATAGCCAAACTTGACACTTGTTATGGCATTATTAGTAATTAATTGGTCGGTTCTTTCTTTCCGGTTCAATTAGTGGAACGGCTAAAGATGGGAGAGGAAGCCGTGCACGCACTGATCCCTTGGGTTCCTGGAGGAACAGATCATTATGTGGACAAATACTGATCCCTTGGGTTCCTGGAGGAACAGATCATTATGTGGACAAATAGGGGCAGTGTGCTTGGTATATTTCGTCCATGTATTTGCGTAGATTACATTTTTGTCCGGAGTGTTCAGGTTCAAATGAGTCACGACCGCATTCACCCGTTTCTTTGCCAGCCGTTAGGGGTGACCCACAATCCTTACGTCTTATAGTTCTAATTTGACTGCATGGCTTAGCTATATATATGAGCGCGAGACACGCAAAAGTTCAATTTCTATGCCATCTTAATATTGCGTACTGATCAGAGGCTTAAATGCTTAACTAGGTGTATGCCCGTGCGTTGCTACGGGGATCGAAAAGGATCAAAAATTCTTAAGAAAACATAGTGTGAAAACTCATCACGCAATGTAACGTCTTTTTATATTCTGATCTACATCGATAAAAATATTCTGATCACATGTATTTCCGTATACTCCCTCCATCCAGTTTTGTTTTCACATAGACTAAGAAAATATTAATACTCCACGAGTATCTAGTGATCCTATTACTCACAAACCAAAAAGCCTATTCGGTTTCCACCCACTGGTCCTGGGCATGCATGCGGAGTCCTTGCATGCGCATAACCTCACTGTTTTGCGCGAACCTTGCTGCATGCATGGCCTTCCTTTTTCCTCACCCGCGCAGGCAATGCATTGAATAGACATGCAGAATACGAGAGAATGGCACGCATGCAGACCTTGTATCCCTAAGATTTCTAGACGGAGGGAGTATCACTTTTTTTGGAGCACAACAACTACGTGTTCATAGGTGTCATCAGCTTCATCATCTCAGAATATTCCATTTCTCAAGTTCGGGAATGCAAAATCACAAGTGACATGAGTAAACGACATTCGGCCATAATCAAACATTTGATAGTGTACCAATTAGACTAGCTTCAGTTATAAATTGATTAATGGTACCCCAGCCATCGAGAGCTGCTATATCTCTGATCACATAATGCAGCGCGATGGGACAACAATTATCTTTAGTTGATACTTGTCATAATCATCTCTAACCTGCTCAAGTGGATTTTAAAATATTCGAGTCAAAATGCAATAGTTCTTTTTGTTACAATATGCTTTCAAAACAAGCGTGTTTCTTACCCAATTGTGCAGTGCAGGCTATGCTAGAATGACGAACCCACTTTTTTTGTAGTTACTTTGCTAGAAGATGTTAGATCAAAGACTCGGCCAGGACTGGCCATAATAGTCTAACAGGCTAGACTCTGAAATCTGTTGACAGCCATGACAATCGTGCAACATACTTGTCTCCTGCCCAAATTGAATGTCTCTAGCTTACTTTCCCATGAGCTTATCTGCAATGTAAGAAAAACAATGTAAACCTAATGGAAAGGAGCTCCTGGGGAAATCAGATCAGGCTCCTCTCACGAATCCTGCTACAGTGATGAAACAATATATAAATATCTACAATTGTCTCTGGAAATTTCTGAGAATTTCTAACTGGAAAACAACAGTGGACATTATAATTAGTATTAGATACAAATCAAAGTGAACATCTTGTATCAATGAAGATGGAAAAGATAGTAGTAGGGCATACAAACAACAATTGGATCCACATGCTAAAAGAGCCCAATTAATAGTTTTGTATCCTTGAGTAACCGGAGAACCATTTAGCAATAGACTGTGTACAAAATCCCTAGAAACAAAACAGTACAAAATCTCAAAAAACCAAAAGCACAAAGTTATAACTTACCAAGGAGGTTATTATCAGAGAACATGGACAGTTGCCATCCCCCTACCCTCCTCAGCAGATTGCAACAATTTCGACCCTTGGAAGTGTATGATGAGCTGTACTGAACCAGGCTTGGTTGGGTTCGACATACTGGAGTAATTTAACCTCGTATTAACTTAGTCCAAGAGACTTTGGCTAGTGGACATACTGAAAAGCCATTGAAGAAACACGCACAACCAGCTACTGGACATACTGAAAAGCCATTGAAGAAACACGCACAACCAGATCATGATTCACAAACCTTGAAGATATACAAGCAAACTCAAAGCAAACCAGACATGACATTAGACCTATAATCTAAGCAAATGATTGTTTTAGAGCTGCAGATATTGATACCTGAATCACACGATGTCAGTAGCTTCAAAAGAAATGGAACATTCTGCTCCAAGAAAAAGTAACCTCTGTATCCAGGAGGTACTCCTTTAGTACAATGTCAAGACTGAATGCACAAGTCTCATGTGCCTTAGAGATGGCACCAGGATTGATGCGATTGAGAACCTTGCCAGAGGACTGTGCAACAGCGCATGCCGGCACTACTCAACCTCCCTGGGAGAGGTTCCACTGACTCAAATTCCATCTGCCGTAGCCACTTGCGTTTCGCCACACCATGAAAAATCAGCATCACAAGGTGTAATGGATAGAAAATCGGTCCAGTTGAATCAGGAACTGTGTAACAGAAGAGTCACTAAAAATATTAAGAGGTTTAGTTATTATGTTTCATGTATTTCAAGTGTAGTTTCTTGTTTTTTTCAGAATTCCATTTTTATTTTAATTCAAGAGCATTCACACATGCTCCAAAAATCATACAAGCTACGTGTGCTCACGATGCACCTAAATGGGCTAACAATCTAGATCTCCATGGTGAAAATTATTTTCATTGATGACCTAAGTTCAATATAGGAGCTAAATAAGCATCAATTGATAGATACAAAATTGGCATCAACCGGCAGTCAAATTTTCAAACAAAGAATAAAGAACAAGCATCTTAATGTCATAGTTGATCACTGCAGCAACACAAATACAGTCTGCTAAGGTCATTAGCAAGATTGCAACTCATTTTCTCTTGTTTTGGTATTGACGCCACAGAGGAGAAGGATCTACACGAACTGCAGATTGACAATGGGTCTTACCAGGAAAATGTCAGACTTGGAAGCAGTCACCGGCTCGTCCCCTTGATCAACAGGACCAAGAACATAAATGTCAAATCATTAACACGTAAAAGGGGAAGGGAAAGGATGTGTTGAAGGAGTGGTACCTGTTGCCTAGGGTTTGTGGGGGACAACACCTCAACATCAGACCATGGAGGCGTCTGGGTCTGGGTCTGGGTCTGTGGGCGCCGTGGGTGTGGGTGTGTGGGCGCCGTGCGGGCGGGGCTGGATGGCGGCGCGAGGGATTCCAAAGACAGCAAAGGCGAGGCGAGACAGACCATGGAGGCGTGAGGGAGACGCAGAGGAGATGTAGGAGGTGGCGTTCTCGGGGAGTCGTAGAGGAGGACGCGGAAGAGAGGAAGAAGCCAGCGCGGATCAAGGCCGGCTGCGGCCGGGGCAAGCGGAGGCGACGCCGGGGAGGCGAAACGCGGCGGCCGACGCGTGGAGGCGACGGCACAGGGCCGGCAGCGCTGGGCGAGCGGAGACGGCGGCGGCGCGCGTCGCCGGCTGAGGCGCGCGTCGGGCGCGGAGACGGCGAAGACGGCGGCGGCGCGTGTCTGCCGCGGAGGCGCAGGCGAGTCGGGGAGCCTGGGCGCGCGGAGTCGCGGAGGCTCGGGCGGGTCGGCACGATGAGGCGGTGGCGGCGGCGGTGTGTGTCGGCCGCGGAGGCGCGAGCGTGTAGGAGGGCGTTGGGCGCGGCGGCGTGTGGTGAGACGGGGATTGGTGGTCTGGTAGAGGGCGGGGCGCAAGGGAGGGGTACGATGGCGCGGGCGACCTGCAGAGGATGCGGAGATGTTCGGTAATGGCGGGCAGATCGAGCGGCTCTGATTTCCATCTTGAGGCCGCGCGGGGGAGCGAGGGCGCCCTCGCCTGTTGACACCTACATTGAGCCCTTAATAAGTAGTAGAGATACCATCTTAAACCCTAAGTCTTTCGCTAAAGAGAAATACTTAGGTGCAATAAATCTTTCTAAGCAATTATGCCTTTCTCTTGCTTAAGCCCCTCATTAACAATCATCATGAAACACATAAACCCTATTTGTTAAAAAAGGTAAAGTCCATTTTACAACAATATACTTGTAGTTGTCTAATTTACAACCTAAAAGTTCAAAATTGTACAGCGAACGCCTCGAACTATCTAAAGCTGAACAAAATATACCTCTCCTAATGGTTTTAAGGGTGATTTGCACTGACGTGGTGCTGTCCTACGTTTCAACCAGCAACACAGCGGCCGGCACCCCGTCGTCCTCTCATTTCTTCCCTACCCTCTCCCTTCTCTCACTCTCTCTTCTCTCACGAAGAAATTTGTTGCCAGCTTGTAAAAGTTATTCATCAACTTCAGCAGATAATACTTCTCCGACTGTACTAGTGGGGTTGGTTGGTTGACTAGTGGACTTATTAATTAGTCCGACAAAACGGTAGCTCTGTTAACCAAACAAATGGTAGCCGAATGTTGTAATCGTCCTGCCAGTTAGCAACCCAATCATGTTTAAATAGTAATATATATTCCCTATGTCCATCTGAGGCTGAATCCTCGTTCCAATTATTTTTAAAATTCGAAACAGTGTTATAACCGATTGTGTTATAACAGTTTGGCATTTAATTTTGGGGCTTCATACAGTGGAGCCGCTGGATTTAGCATGACTACCGGCGCGACGCCCCGGGTAGGTGCATCGTGTACCACGCGTGTCCACTATCCTGTCCCAAGTCTCCACCGGCCGGGCACCCACCGGCAGCAGGAACTGTTGATGATTGAAGAGGCCCCATTGACAACGCCAAAATTCCCGTCTGCCTCCCAATCCACACCGACAATCATCATTGATTGAAATAGTCGGCTCTCCGATCCCTTTCCTCTGTCCGGCGCCCCTGCATGCAAAGCAACAACTGAACAGCAAAGGGTGTAAATTAGATAGTGAGATTAGTCCAGAAGAAGGATCCATGGCGGGGGAGAATGGCGCCACGGAGAAGGTGAAGCTGGTACCGCTGGTGCTGCTGCTGAAGCTGCTCCTAGCGAGCTTCCATGTCGTGTCGAGGGAGGCCCTCGACATGGGCGTCAGCAAGATGGCGTTCCTCGTCTGCAGGAATGCCTCTGCCCTGGCTGTGCTTGCTCCTTTTGCCTACTTCCTCGAGAGGTGAGTATATATGTAATGTAATCTGTTCTAGTTATTAGTGATATCCTGGTTCTCCTTACACTTCTCTGGCAACCATTGTGATCCATTCAAATGAAGGCAAAATCGACCCACCGCCGGCCTGATGAACTTCCCTATGATCGACCAAGCATTGTACTGTATGTTGCAAATCAGTCACACGAATCACGATCCAACGACATAGTGGTCGCAGCAAGTAGCTGCCAAATTCGCCCACCTCGGCAACACCGCCCGCGCGCCTATTCTTCTTGCTCCAGTGCTCCACCTCTGCCGCACCACGTCGCCAGCACTACTGTGGCGGCGCATGCATTCACGCACACAAATATATAACCTCTCTTCCGTGTCCATGGCCGGCGAGCGGCGAGGCAGTGTCACAAACCTAGATATCTCTCAAGCAATCAAACCTAGATGACAGGATGAACGAAACCTCTAGAATGTTCTAGATACAAAGAGTTGGCGCTAGTGGAGGAAGGAGAGGTAGAGATCAAGCTTATGCCCGCCACTCGAGCCGATGGCTCGCCGCCGTCAAAGACACAGCCGGTTCAATGTGTTGGTGCTTCGACAACCCTGTTCGGTGCCCCTGCAGCCCTGCTCCTCCTTCGTGCTCTTTTTTATAACCTTCTTGGGCCTAAGCTAGCCAGCCCAGGAGCCCACTGCGAGCCTGTGGATGCCTCGGCGACAGCGAGTATGGTGTTTTTAATAGTTACCCGCTATTTTTTTATAATTACCTTTTAAATCTATGTTCCACATCTACCATTATGAAACATAGTACTAACTTTGTTCCGGAATACCGGCCAGTCCATTTTTTTTACTAAAAAGCATTAAATAAAAAAGAACAAATGAAATATGAAACACCATCTAAATTTGTATAAGTTGCCCTTCTTCACTGTTATGATAAATGTTACAAACCAATCTCTTAAAATTATATCTAAAATACTCACCCTTGTTATTACAAAAAATAATATAAATATTAATAGTCTCTAAAATTTATATCTAAGTTATCTGTCTCTATTATTACTAAAATAAACTGAAATAGTCAAATATCATCTAGATTACCAACCCATGTTATCGTAAAAATAAAAATAGACCTTTATATGTTTCTAAATTATTAACTTCTATCAAGGATTAAATTAAATCAACATCTTTTAACACGTATGTCTCCTATGACTAACATGTGGAACAGTTTAACCTGTTGATGGACTAGTCGACTTAATTAGCCCAACAAAATAACTCCAGTATTTAAATATAGGTGTTTCAATGTACATGTGGTCAACATCCTTTTGTTTTGACCATCAATCATTTCTATAAATGTTTCAATTCACATTTTGAGAACTAGTGCATCAACCCGTGCTCTCGCACATGTTAGACTTTTATAAGATATATATAAAGTTAACATATAACTTTAATAGTAACAGCAATTGATGGTTTAGAAATATATAGATATATAGTTTTAAAACAATATATTTTTGTTGTTTATAGTTTAGATGTTATTCTATTTTATCAGTAGTATATTAGATGTGATTATTTTAATTCATCTTTCATAATGGTATGAAAAATTTAATTCATCTTTTATGATAACATGTTGGGTAATTTATATGCGAATTTAGAGGTTATTTTAATTCACCGTTTTTAATGGCATGTGGGTAATTATATGCAAATTTAGAGAGTTATTTTAATTCATATTTCATTATGGCATGGTAGATAATTTATATGAAAAATTAGGGGTTAGGTGAGTAATTTGTTAGAAGATATAATAATAGATCCAATGGCTAGTATTACTGAATATTACTTGATGAAAGGTCAGATGTTTATGATTTTGATGGAAGTTCAGATGTTTATGAATTTTATGAGAAATTCTAAGATTTATCTTTTTTTTCTAGCACGCTTTGTAATTCATGTTTTTTTTGTAACCTCTAATTAGTACGTAATAGTAAGATAAGATGGTATGACTACACTTGTCTTCCACAATATTTAAAAATATTGCACATTTGATATATTTTGAAATTGTGTATCACTATTAATCAATTTATGTTCAAAGTAGTGTCTCAGTGACTTTATTGTTGTCCGAAATATTATTTGTACATTTGAGCTTTGTTAACCAAGCAAATGCGGACCGAATGTTTCAATCATCCGGCCAGTTAGCAACTACTAGACGCAATTTTTCGGTTAAACCAGCACCAACCAGATTTGATCGCTGGCGCGACGCCTGGCAGGTGGCCTCTTGTCGTGTACCTCGCGTGACCACGCACTCTCCAGTCCCAAGTTTCCACCACCGGCAGCAGAAACTGCTGATGATTGAAAGAGGACATCTAATCTGTTGCCTGCCTCCCAATCCACACCAACATTCATCATTGAAATAACCTCTTCGCTGCACCAAAGTTTGCCCGGCGCCCCTGCTACAAAACCAACTGATAACAGCAAATAAAGGGAGTGAGAGATTATTGGTCTTCCGGAGAGGATCCATGGCGCGGGGGGAAGATCAGAAGGGCGCCACGGAGAAGGCGAAGCTGGTACCGTTGGTGCTGCTGCTGGAGCTGCTCGTAGCGGGCTTCCACGTCGTGTCGAGGGCGGCCCTCGACATGGGCGTCAGCAAGATGGCGTTCCTCGTCTACAGGAACGCCTTTGCCCTCGCTGCGCTGGCTCCTTTTGCGTACTTCCTCGAGAGGTGAGGACATATATGTACTGTAACCAGTGCAAGTTCCTGGTAATTAATCTGGTTCTCACGACTTAATTAGGTTGAGTTCAGCGAAGAGAGATAGGTGTAAAGTTTGAATATGAGCAAGAGGGTAGGCAGGCCGATGAACTCTTCGTCTCATCAGAGAAATTCATTTCAATTTTACAAGTGCCACAGATAAAGCATGGTATATAGATTTTGTTTGGCATAGCTTAGCCTTTTTCGAGCTAGTTTTTTTCCAGCTTAAGATTTTTGGGCACACTTCTCGGCAACCGTTTACAGAGAAGTGACACGAAATTATAGCAGCAGCAACCAGAGCCACTGCACGGCAGCAGTCACCGGACCCCTCCACCGTCACTGTAACCTCGTCGTCGATCTCAACTGAACCCATGGCACATCGACCAGCAGCAGAGTCAACGTGACCGATGGCAGAGGGGGACTCGGGAGTGGTTATGGAGCTACGAAAACTTTTCTACCGTTAGGTCTGGTTCGGTTCGGTTGCAAGTTTGGAGGGGATCAAGGGCTTGTTCGGTTTGCCTAATTAGTCCCTTATTTAATCTCTTATACTAGTTAAATTTGAATAGGAAGAGTTTGTTTGGTTAGGGAAAAATCTAAAGAGATTGGAGGGGATTTAATCCCTTCCTATCAATTCCCTTCAAAACCGAGCAAACTGAACAAGACCGAAGGGATTAAATCCCCTTCAATCCTCTTGGATTTTTTCCTAACCGAACACATCTTAAGGCCTTGTTCGGCATGCCCGGTATAGGGATTAAATTTCTTCTAATCCCCTCCAAAAAAACAGAACAACCGAACAAGGATTGAGAGGAATTAAATTCTTCTCTAGTCAAATTTAAATAGAAAATGATTAAATCTCCTTCGATCCTTCCCAAACTGAACAACCCCTTAAGGAGTTTGGGTGGTGGAGATGGCGGAGCTCGGCCGACCACCCCCCACAGCTTGACCAATGGCGGAGGAGATCAATCTCTCCACCGTCAAACAGTTTTGGCCTTTGGGGTGGTGGAGGAGCTAGACAGACTGCTCCACTGCAATGCGACTGACGAGACGACGGAGGCAGAAACTCAGGCCCAGAGGAAAGGGATTTGTGGTGGTCAAGGCGGCATGTGGAGATGGTGGAGATGGCACGATAATGGCATGTCGTTTGGTGTAATACGATACGATAAACTAAATTACAATAAAAATATAAATAATAATTACAAGGCGAGTGATCAAGTTTAATGTTAAAAAAGTCTAATGACTCAAGTACAACTTAGAATGGAGGAAACTGTTTTTTTTTTTTTTTTTTTGCGTCGTAATGCCAAGTATTATTCCGGCCAGTCAATAACATACTGACTCATTACGCATTCCTACCTCTTTGTAGGAAAGATAGGCCACCCCTTACGTTAAGTCTGATGGCCGAGTTCTTCATGTTGGCTGCAATTGGGTAAGCCGTATAACATTTATATTCATGTCGAGCATTGACCATCTCAACTCTCAAGATCTATACCTGTGTACGAGTTAGTATATACTTTTTTTAACTCTATAATCCGTGCAGGGTTACATTCACACAGGGGCTTTATATTGTTGGTTTGTACTACTTGTCACCAACTTATGTCTCTGCCATCCAGAATTCAGTCCCTGCAGTCACGTTTGTGATGGCTGCTGCTTTGAGGTGAATAGCAAATGTCATGTCTGAATTGCACACTGCTACTATATTGGTGTTTTAATACATGACTCATCATTGACTTTTGAATCGATGTTCGACTGGCATACATTACAAACAGATACAGTAATTTGTATTTACAATTTGGGTGAATCACTGTAGCTGAACCAAACTTTCTGGCAACTGAAAGCCAACAAGAGTTTTTACAGTTTAGATGGTGTTTTCCCAAGGAAACACACAAGCAATCAATGAACTATAAAGGACAAATAATAATAGTATGGACATCGACATGCCCGAGGTAGCTGGATCTGATAATCAAAATTGGGGGAAACTAGACTAGCTCAACTGTATTTCTTATTCGGCGTTAGCGTTACCTTTATACGCAACTAATATAGACTGATTTAACCAGAATTGAACAGGTCGATTTTAAAAGCGGACATGGATTGGCAAAAATTGCGGGCACGGTCGTTACCATAGCTGGGGCGACCATCATCACCCTTTACAAAGGGATGCCATTAACAACAATTTCAGAGGGTGTCCACAAGCTGAATGACATTGACGTTGTCACGAGTTCAGGATTCACCTGGATCGCTGGATGCCTCATCATGTTTCTGAACTGCCTTTGTTTGTCTGGATGGATGGTTATGCAGGTTTATATTACTGCTACTACTATTATTTTGCCTTCTGTTTAACTCCTCATCAGTCATGCTCATTTGTATCTTATGCAGTTGACATTGTCATTTATAGCAAGTAATATATACATCCGGAATGACAGTGATTCAAATTTTATCCGCAACCGAGAATTTTTAGAAGTGCGCTATTGACACTTTTGTCCTAAAACATAGATAAGAAAAACGAATTGTTTCCATTACATTCATGATGCTTTCAGTTTTGATTTTTTTTTCTCGATTCCTAGCTACTTTATATGGGAATATCTGATTGAATTTTATTGTAGTTTTTTTTCTGCAGTTTATTGTGCCCCAAAATATATTCCAATTTTTCAAGTTTCCAGTAGGAGATTTTGGCCTATCTAATCTGTATTAAGAACTCTTGTAACTTGCTCAGTTTTAACAGGTCCCGATTCTGAAGAAATACCCAGCTAAGTTGTCATCTTTCACTATAACTTTAGCGATGGGGCTCATTCAGCTCATAGTAATAGCACCATTTGTTGAGAGCAACATTGAGATGTGGAAGGTGCACTCTGGAGGCGAGCTTCTCACCATCCTATATGCGGTAATCCTCCTAATCACTATGTCTTCATTGATATTTTGTAAACACGCTTCAATATGGGATATGTTTCTAGTGGACAAAGCAGAGAGCTTATGCGGGTCAACGTAGAATAATTTCTTGCATGTACTGACACATGCAGGGTATTGTGGTACTCAGTATTGCCTGGAATATTAAGATTTGGTGCATAAACAAGGCAGGCCCGCACTTCGTTGCTGTCTTCCAACCATTGCAAACTGTCATGGTTGCCATCATGGCAGCCATTTTCCTTGGTGATAGGCTCTACACTGGAGGGTAAGAAACACTACTACACACCGTAATGACATGGAGGAGCAACATCAAATTGATGTTTATTAGCCAATAGCCACTGAACTGAATCGAGTATTGTGACAAAATATATCTTCTTCCATAATTTGCAGAGTTATAGGTGCGGTGATCATAGTGGCTGGTCTCTATTGTGTATTGTGGGCCAAAAGTAAGGAGACTAAAAACAAAGGTGCCGAATCTCAAAGAAGCTTGGCACAGAATCTCATTCATGAAGAGAGTACAATTGAAGGGCCATAATAATTTTTCTTGCCAGAGACAATGGTTGCAAAATATAGACCAAGTATCAAGAGGAAGCTATATGCATGCATGTACGTGTTTTCTATGGCTTGTGAGCACGACACAGAAGATCATCCATTCAAATGAAGGCAAAATCAACCCAAACTCCAAGTTTTTTTTTGCCGTCCTGAAGAAGTTCCCTATGATCGACGAAGCAATGGGCTGTATGTTTTTGATGTTAGGTCCTTTCGTCAAGCGATTCGAGGAAGTGAGTAATTAGCCAAACCTCGGATAGGCTCTCTGCAGCTGTTTCCTTTTTACCTACATGTTGAAGGGCTCCCTGCTGTGTGCTGTCTTTCTAGCTGGTTTATTTAGTTTCCTTCGTCTTTGTTGTAATTGCTGTACTTAGTTTTCTTACCACTACTTAACGCATCGGCAGAACACCTGCCTCTATTTGTTCGAAAAATAGTGGTCGCAGCAAGTAGCTGCCAAATTCGCCGACCTCGGAAACACAGCCGGCGCGCCTATTCTTAGCTCGCCACGAGGCCGTGTTCACCGGCTCCACCTCTGTCGCACTACTGTGGCGGCGCACGCATTCCCGCACACAATGACACATATAAACCTCTCTTCCGTGTCCATGGCCGGCGAGGCTGCCGCCGCCTGGCGGCTCCTCCTGGCCGCGGCGCTGGTCGTCACGGCTGCCAATGTCCGCGCGAGCGCCCAGTCGCCAGACGACGACACCGCGGCGCTGCTGGCGTTCAAGGCCACGCTGCGCGCGGCGGGGGGCGTCCCGCCGGCGCAGCTGGCCAACTGGCGCGCGCCGGGGCCGTGCACGGGCGCGGTGAAATCGCCGTGGCAGGGCGTGCGGTGCCAGGTGAACACGGGCCGCGTGCAGCTCCTGCAGCTGGAGGGGCTCGGCCTGCAGGGCGCCGCGCCGGACCTCGCCCTGCTCGCGCCGCTCCAGGGCCTGCTCTCGCTCAGCCTCTCCAAGAACAACCTCACCGGCGCGTTGCCGGACGTGGCCGCGCTCCCCGCGCTCAGGTTCCTCTTCCTGGTCCAGAACAGCCTGGCCGGGGAGATACCCGACGACGCCTTCGCGGCGTTGAAGGGGCTGCAGAAGCTTGATATCTCCGGGAACGGCTTCTCCGGGCCCATACCCAGCTCCATCGCCACCTCCAGCAAGCTCGGCTTCGTTAACCTGTCCAACAACAACTTCTCTGGGCCCATCCCGGAAGGGCTCTGGAAGTTTGGTGCTTCCAGTTTCCAAGGTGAGTGCGTCATGGCTTCCATGGTAGAGCTTTGCTTTCGCATGCTGCTCTGCTTGATCATCCATGCACAACAATGCTGATCTGCTTGATCATCCATAAACTTGCGCAGTTTTGAAGCACTTACTGAGACATGCAACTAGTAGGATTTATTTATTTATGGCTAGCTGCATTATGGGTTGGTTAGCTTGCCAGTTCATAGGACACTTTGCCTATTGCCTATAGTCAAGTTTCCTGTTCAGTGTACACGGTGTGAAAAGAGAATAGTCTGAACGTTGGGGCAGCTGAGCGACTGCTAGTGGGCCCGACACGTGCAGGCTCATACATGCATGTAGTCACTCGACGTCACCTGCGGTTATTGCAAGGGATCCTCATCCATGCAATAGCAAATTCCACGATTGGAGGGAGAGTGTCATATGGCTAGTTTTGCCTTGAGATGTTGTATGTAGGCGTGGTTTATTTTATTAGGAGCAAAATGCACACGTAGGGGTGACACTGGATGAGATCCAAATATATCTTCACAATCCAAATGAGTCCTTGATGATTTTTAGTTCAAAAATAAATAGGAATATGATCCGATTCATTTTGGATCCAATCCTTAAAATGTCTAGGAAACATTTGAGGGACATTTACCACCCCATGCATGTGTGGTCCTTTGAAGTTGGTAAGTTGTGTCGTGTAGATGTAGGTCCTCGAACTCAAAAAACAAGAGATTCGGGTCTTCCTCGTCTACGACACATGAGACCACGTGAAAATTGTTTATTACTCCCTCCGTCCTAGAAAATAAGGCTTTCTAGATTTATCTTAAGTCAAATTTTATAAAGTTTGACCAAGTTTATAGAGAAAAGTGTTGACATTTATGATGCCAAATTGGTATCTCATGAAAATATACGTGACAATGAATCTAATAATACTTATTTGATACTATAAATATTTATATTATTTTATATAAATTTGGTCAAACTTTATAAAGTTTAGTTTAGGCTAGAATGCCTTGTTTCCTGGGACACAGGGAGTATTACTTTTTTCACCACTCCCTCCCACCACCAGCCTTCTCTTCCATTGTCACTCTGTGCCGGCATCGTTGGCACTTCTATTATTGTCCGCCTTGCTGCCCAATCCTGTTTGCTGCCACTTCCATTGTCGCTGTATGCTCCTAGCTCACTGCTTGCACTCACCGCAGACTGCCTCCTCGCCAGCGTCGCTCACTATTGCTCACCATCGCTGATGGCATTAGGAGACATGAGTGATGAACAAAAATTTAGAAAATTATTTCATTCACAAATAGACCCCACGTGTCATTGCGAAAGAAAAAAAAGGAAGGTAGACCTGACAAGTGGATCCTATTAATAAAAAGGAAAAAAATCCATTTTTGACACAGTCAATGCGTGGATTGGTATTTTTGGGAACTGGCTGACACTCAAGCCAACTTTAGGGACAAAGTTTCTAATTCTTACTTAAAAACCATGGTCAATCCATAGTCAACGAGTGGATTTGTGGTTTTGGGACTCAAGTGGCACTCGATCCAACTTTAGGGACATGGTTTTACAAGTTTGGAATCTGGATTCCTAGTTTTCTGTTCGGAAACCTATCTGATACACACTGTGCTGAGTTTAAGGACTACTTGTGTGTTTCACTCTTCATTAGGATAAGAATTTGATCAAGAATTACTCTACTAACATGTCACTTACTTGATGGATACAAAACCATAACAATAATTAAAGTGTTTTCAATACAAAATTAAGGACATCAAGTTTATATACATAAATCATGTATTAGTAAAAGAAAATTATTGGTCAAGGACTTGTTCTAGCTAAATGAGATATAGCTGCTAATTTCAAATGGAGGGTACTATGGTGAGGGCATCATGTATATTTTAAACATATGCCAAATTTTTTGTTCTATGTTAAGATTATGTTATTCAACATTCTAGAAAAATGTTGCCATATATTTTAAACGTATGCCAAGTTTTTGTTCTATATTGCGATTGTGTATTTATCAACATTCTCTAGTGTAATTATGCCTTGTAAATTTTTTCAGGCAACAATGGTCTTTGCGGGCCACCACTCAATGTTTCATGCCCACAAGCACCTTCCCCATCACCGGTGCCGGGTTCCTCAGCCAAATATTCAGGCAACAATGGTTTTTGAAGCCTATTACTTATTATGTGTGCCCCCGAGAGAGCCTCCTATGTCGTCGGTGCCAATAATGTCATGATGGGTAAAACCCTAGTGGAGGGTTCACCCTGTCGAAGTAGAGATTGCATTTATCATGTTGTTTTCTTACAATGACAGAGATTATGACAATACATTAAAGGATTTAAATAAACACATGTTTATAGCACAAAGTGGTGCGATACAAAGAGATAAGACCATGTGTGTGTGTGCACATACATATACATATATATTTTTTAAAAATATATAATTTTAGATAATAGATAAAAGAAATATCTAAGTTGAGACTTCTTCATAAGAAGAGGCATCAGACCAAATATTATAAATTAAAACTAGTGACCAACAAGATCATAAGACACTATAATCGAATCCGAAAATAAAACGACCATCTATGGGAAGCAAAGAACTCTAAAGCATGCGTATCTAAAACAGGTGGTAGACAATGAGGAAGTTTTTATGGTCTTCGATGAGATGCAATGGAACCAACGTTGCAATGGAACCAATGTTAGGAGCCATTATATTCCTTTGAAAAGGACCTAAAATTTTCCGTTTGCACTTGTTAGAAAATTTGTCATTTCCCGTTAGCCAAATTGCCTAAGAAATGGTTGTTGCAACTGGTAATTACAACAAATTGTGTTTCTGTGTAGCTGCTTTAGACCGTGTGTTAAACATGATGTTCCACATTCTGAGACGGTGGTAAAGCAAACACACAAAAAAATAGCACAATCGAGAAATTTAACATAATTACAATAAAAAAAGATGCCAGATGGATTCAACTTTGCTGCAAAAGCTACACAACTTACTACTCAAAGTTAAGTTGTTCTTAGTAAGGATGACTCTTCTTCTCAAATAATACATGAAAACCTTTGTTTTTAGAGGTATTTTCATACACCAAGTATCCAGTGGAACTACATGCCGTTATTAATAAAATGTTCATACACCTATTAAACTAAAAGCATGCCACTCTCATGCATGCCCCACGTAAAAAGGATCTCGACCCCTATCTATCTCACAAGAAGACACTGTCATTCACAGAGTTTATTACACCTTAATGATGATCTCCTAAATGAAACATTTAGGACTGGTTTGGTAGCTAATGTAGTGGATTGAACTGTTGAAGTGTATTGAGAAGGATTGTGATGCATTTTGATCTATTATGGATTTTAATACACATCGATCCCTTCGAATCCCTCCAACCCAAGAGTTGTCAAACTAGATCTTATAGATCTTAGAGGATTGCTCCGAATGTTTCCGCAGCGGTGTGCGTGACAGCACACTTTCCGTACGTACACGCTTGTGTACCGTTATATGTACTTACATACGGACACAGGGTTCGGCTTCACAAGACTGTACATTATGGCGTGGCAGCCTTGCTCTCTAGGTCCCTTGGATTTTCGTGTCCTTGTCCTCGCCATTCCATTCTAGTCTCTCTATCCTTTTTTTTAGATTTGTATACATTTTTCGGTCCATTCGATTAGGAAACGGGGCTTCAACCGACGATGGGTGAGGAACTTCTCCTCGGGAGAAGGCGCTGTGTATCTAACTTTCTCGCCTATCATTATCTGAAATGTTCTATTTTTTATTGATTTGTCTAGTATGTGTGCGCGCACGTGCGTGCACGTTGTTTCAATGAATAGCAGAGGATACATAAATATACCGAAATTGCTGCAGGTATCTTGAGTTTAAATATTATATATGTATGTTGTCCATTTTACTGTTGCGCGCAAATAAATACACACATAAAGATATAGAGCGTAAAGATAAGCAATTTTGATTACTTGTTACTAGTCCATCAACATGTGCTCTCGCATGGGTTAGAGTTTCAGAGTTTCAGAAGATATAGATTTAATCCTTGATAATATTAGAGCGGATTGTTTTAATTTATCTCTCGTAATTTCATTGTGGGTAATTTATATGCAAATTTAGAAATTATTTTAATTTATAATTCATGATGGAATTTATTTGCGGATTAGGGCTTACTTTAATTCATCTTTTATAATGGTATATGATGAGTAATTTATATGCAAATTTAGAGAGTTATTTTAATTAATATTTCATAATGGCATAATGGGTCATTTCTACATAAATTTAGAGGGTTATTTTATTTCATCTTTCATAATAGTATGGTGGGTAATTTCTATATAAGTTGAGGGGGTTATTTTATCTCATCTTTCATAATGGCATTGTAGGTAATTTTTTATAAAATATAATAGATCTAATGGCTATTATTATTAGAGCTACATGATGGATGGCTGAATATATATTTATGATTTTTGTGAAAATTTCTATAATTTATCTTTTTTTCAATGCGTCTGGTGAGAAAAATGAGCCTCCAATTAGTAATAGTAAGATTTGTTTTTTTAAGATTCCTACATGCCTAGAAGGGTTGGTTGATGGACCAATGTATATATAACACAGAGAACAGTAATGTCCACTTCTCATGACCTCATGCCATGGAAGATATCATGTGACTCGCTCCAAGCTTTCACTTCCATTTCATGGTGCCCTTGACACTACATCTACATCGACTGGTCATCGCAGGTACAACTTGTAGCCAACTGCTGAGGTTGACGGATACTATGATGGCGAAGTGGGAATAGGTGTGGACGAAGATCCTGTCGAACATTCATACATGAATTGGTTGGAGCAACGGATATATATGCCAGCACCAACAGCCCTTCAATGCGAAGCAGTTGCACAGGACAGCACATCATTATTGGTTTCTTAATTCAAGAGCCAAAAGAAATGGCATTTTTGGCTGTACTTTTATTGCTTGAGAATGAAATTAACATGTAGTGTATATATTGCTGATGTGTGGAACAAGTGGTTAAGGTGTAGTTTTTTGAAAAAGGCATGACCCATGGATGTACTGTTTCTTTGAAGTAGAGAACAAGGTAAAATGACAGGAAAAGAGAGTCCATAATTCTAACATTGAGTTACTTGATTTCCTTTCTAGATCCCTGTTTCTTTCAGAGCTGCATCATTTGAAACGCAAAGGTAAGGAAAGTTTGAGAGATGAGATGAACAACACGAGCAAAGGCAGTAGTGCAGCTACCTTTATTGTTGATGCAATGCAAGACAGCAAGAGTACAAACAGACGATTCCGAAAGCAGGAAAGGAGAGGGTCCCTTTTCGCCAACACCATTGCACTGTCTTGATGCGTTGCTGAACTCATTGTGTAACTGACTCCGCATTGCAGTTACCGGAGCCTTCAAATATCACCAACCGTGGCAGAAGACATGGGCAAACCTCCATGACTAGCCAAAGATGGCATCTTCTTGGATGTTTTTATCAGCGTGCTGCATGCCCAAAACCTACATGACTAAGTAGTTGCCACTGCCGTCCAGGAGTTTACTTTCAGTTTCAGTTAGCGACTTAGCGGACAGTTATGCTGCCATGTTGTTTCTAGGATTCCAGATCATTAATGTGGACATACATAACACTGTAAATCTACTGTGAAAGTGTGAAGTTTGAATATAGGTAGTGGAATGGGTAAATTGGTGAGCTCAGAATCAGCAACGTATTTTGCTCACTCTAACCGTTATTTCAGATCAAAACCGATGCTCCACACAGACAATGTATTGGGGAATGAAAAAAAAAATAGGAAAAATTTATAACTACTACCATCGTACTTTTATGTTTGACGTTTACGGTAAGATGATCAGATAATTTTTGAACTGGTGGCCCTATCCTAAACTGTCATACAAAAGCAACAGAGTGAGTATACAACTATACATTACTATTACGTGACGGCCAACAGAAACTGTTGCAGGGCTACTTGTGCTAGTCTGCTGAGTGCTGACCGGGTTGTTCGTAGGAATGTGATACGTGAGAGTTTACGACAGTTGCAGTACTACTGACATATCACTTTGTACCCACAAGACCACAACAAACGGCATCAATGCCGACGATCAAGGACAATAATCTAATGATAAAAACCACCTTTTAGCAATTTATTTCTGTGTCGAGATCCACCTTCAAACAGAATAGAATGACGTGAGTCAATACTAACAAAGATAAGTGAGAAGGCTAGACACTAGAATGAGAACATATACCTACCTCGAACAATAGAACGAATGGCATGCATTTTTTTTAGATGATGGAAACAAAAGAGTTTCCGGCTTTATCTCCCCAGGGGAAGAATCAGACCAGCAATATTACAACCACACAACTCAACAAAACGTCTAAAACAAAAATTTCACCCCACAGTAGTAGAAACAGGAGAAAATCCTTTAGACAACTCAGGGAACTAGATAAAAGAAATCCTTGCTGGTGCTTGCCATCCAAACGAATTGAAGACTCGCAGACCCGCTTCTTCAAGATTTTTTGCGCCCTGCGTTATGCACTGAACATGTTCTTCATTTCGCTGCAACTTGGCCCACTGACGCAGCCAGAAAGTCTCTCTGAATAGTACCTGCAAAAAGGTTTTTGGTTGTTTCCTGTCAAAAACACAATCATTTCTCTGCAGCCATGCATGGATACTAATAACGAAATAAATGAAAATATCCTTTTAAAAAGAAAATAAATGAGAAGAAAAAAGAAACGATATGCATCTTATTAGTAGTAGAAGCGTTAGTAGACCGCATATAATTGACGAAAGGCTCAAGAGTTTCATTTCTAACACATTTGATTTTGCCTAGATAATTGTGTATCTCAACTCTCAAGTGTCGTTAATAAGATGGAACTCTCTCACCTTTCATAAAACTCTATATCTCTCTTTTCACAATTATCTTGTCATCTAATCTATCTAACTATTACTAATTAGATGTTACAAAAGGAGCACAAATTGCGAAACGTGCTAGAAAAAAAGTAGATCCTAGAAATTCACACAAAAATCAGAAATATCTGACCATCTATAAATTAGTATCCAATAATACTAGCCATTGAATCTATTATATTTTCTAAAAAATTACCCACCATGGCATTATGAAAGACCATTAAAGTAACCCTACATTTCTATATAAATTACTCACCATACCATTATGAAAGACTATTAAAGTAAACCCCTTAATTTCTATATAAATTACTCACCATGCCATTACGAAAGACCATTAAAGTAATCCCTAAATTTCCATATAAATTATGAAAGACTATTAAAATAACACCATAAATTTACATATAATTCATCCACCATGTCATTTTGAAAGATAATTAAATTAATTAAAAAATTAGAATATAAATTACCTATTATAAAAGATAAATTAATGTATATAAAAATGAATCAAAGATATCCCTTAATTTACATATTAATTACCTATTGTGTTATTGTGAAAGACCATTCAAAGCGTCCTCTAAATTTACATATAAATCACCACTATACCATTATAAAGTGTAAATTGGGAAAAAATTATGTATATACAGACATTGTAGTAAATTATGAACATATGAAGATATTAATAATAGAAATTTTGATTAATCATGGTCTCAAATTTGTATTCAAATTTTTAATGTTAATGTTTTTATACTAGCTCGTGCTTTGCACGGATTGACGTGCTAGTGTCACTAACAAGACTCAAATTTGTATTCAAATTTTTAATGTTAATGTTTTTATACTAGCTCGTGCTTTGCACGGATTGACGTGCTAGTGTCACTAACAAGACTGATATGTCATTCATTAAATGAGAAATAAACTTTCACCAAGAATGTCCTAAGAAGAGCAAACGTAAAATATTTTTTGAATACAATTCCAGTTTACCCAAAGAAAATACTACTTGCAAACATTGTTCCACGTTCCACAACAATGTATCAACAATAAATGACCAAAACAAAAGAGAAATAAATTAATCCAGATCTGTTGAGTGACCAAATTAAATGTGTCTGCACAAGCCCAAACTTCCCCATCAAAATTTCAGCAGCATTTAATTGTGAGCATGGTCATGTTGATTCTGTGTAATTTATGGAGTCCAAATCCAGTGCCTCTTTTATCAACAAGTTATGTCTCTTTGCTATCTTGTACTAGTGTATATCTTATATGGTCCAGAAATCAATAAGATAATCATCCTGTATTTATGAAACTTTTACTTTTAAATTATTGTTTGATATGCGGCGGATCAAGATATGCTGACAAAATCAGGTGTAGCTTTTGTGTTGGCCAGGCAAAGCTAAGCAGAAAAAACGTGCTATGGCCCTTATGGAAAGGTTATAGAATAACATTTTTTTTCCATACACTACTAGGGTAAATCTTTTTTTTTTTTAACTGATCTCATCACTTCGAGAGCCGTTAAAATCTATTCGTCGTACGTGTGAGATGGCACATCAACATACATAAGGATATGACATCTGAGATGCACGCCTTTTCCTTTTCTTTTGAAACTGGATATATATGAGATTATTATGAGAATGAGATGCATGTTTGCGTTTGAAGAAATCTTGGGCGACAAAATCTACCTACCACAGGTGTAAACGCAATGGGTGTCGTCATGAAGTACTACGTCGCATGAAGTAGCACTGCTCGATCTGTCTAGACAAGCACCAGTGACAATATCATCACTGGAACTGTAAGCCATTGACTAGAACGAGTAGGCCCAAAAGTGATCGTACGTGCATGACATATATCTCCTGTCATCAAATCAAATGGGCTGCGGAGAAAAAAATAATAATATTATTGAGGTAATAAATCAGCAAGTCAACTTGTGACACCAGCATTGTATCCTTCCTTCTTGCTCAATGATTTGGTTAGATACAAAATTCATAAAAATTGGATGTCCAAATCTTTTCACTTCATTATTACGCCGCATGATAAATGACATCAAATCCCGGCCCGCCTTAGGATACTTGATTCAAAGCTCAATATGTGTGTGTGTGTGTGTTCTTTTCAGTAAAAAGAATATGTGGATTAGTAAAATTCATCTAATCTAAGCATATGTAATTTCAACGCAAGTGAGCTAAGCTTCACCGAAACTCAGGTCACAGAGGCTGACAAGGAAGCCAAGCAGGTGTAAGCTAGCTAGAGTGACAGCAAAAAAGTAGAGCAGATCCTTTATAACCATGGTTGGTTAGCCTAGCCAGTCTTCAAAATTAAACAAGAAAAAAACATGGTGCTGGTTAGCCATGGTGTTTCCCCCTGCACATACACACACAAACCTGTGCTGATGTGCATGGGTGCCTCTGAACACGCGGAGGGAGAGACGGCAAGGGAAGGGAAGGGGAGGCCCGCCCCTAACCATTTGGCGCCCCCCTCTTCTTTTCGTGAAGCCACCACGTTTTCCCTCCTCCTTAACTGCTTCTCTCCTTCCTCCCTCCGTCCGTCCCTCACCCAGTCTCTCCTCACCCACACTTCCTCCACCGCGGATCGCGCGCGCGGTGCTTGCACGCACGCAGCCACACTCCCAGCAGCCCACACCACACGCCGGAATTCAGGACCGGTCGATCGATCGATCGAGTCCTCCGCTCTGCTTCGGCGTCGATCGTCGTTCCGTCCGTCCGGTCCTGCAGGGAGATGGATATGGAGGGCGGTGGTGGCCTGCCGGCGGTGCACCCCACAAGGAGGAGGAGGAGGAGCTCGTCGTCGTGGGTAAGCTGATCATGCGTTTGTGTATGTGTGTGTGCATCATCAAACATGCATGAGAGAGTTTAGGGACTGGTTCTGCAATTTAGCTGCGGATTCTCTGTAAGGAAGGAGGGAACCTCTCTGGTAGTGCTACTGGGATTCTGATTTCTGAGCTAAAAGCTTGTTGGGTTATTATTCTTGAGTTCACGCTGCAGCTGTTGTGTTCCTCCAGGTCCAAGGATTCGAGATGAGGAACACTTGATGCGGCTGCGTCTAATTTTCAGAATGGCAGTTATTTTTCTCGATCCTTCTGAATTTAGGTGGCAGTCAGGCTCCTTGTTGCAGTAGTATTTCCTTGGCCTTGGATTTTGTGCTGGCTTTGCCGTCAGAGTAATGTTGTCTGACTTTTATCTCTGATATTAGCCGTATGCAGTCCACGTCATGTCCATAAATGAAACCATGCTCCATATTTTCGATCAACCCCGTTTTTGCAGTCGTATATATTTCTTGGAAGTATATGTACCTAGAGAGTTGCTTATTACGGTGCACATGTATCGGGTTGTCACTTCACGTCCTCTTTTTGGGTCTATCTGAAGAGAATCATTTTTTCCCTTTGTTCAGACTACTGTGTTGCTATGAGTGTTTTTATCTCACTACCTGCATTTAATTTTTTCCCCTTTTTTCTCACTACTTGCTCCTAATTCATCGTTCTTTAAGAAAACTGCATTTAATTTTTTTTTTCTTCTCCAATCTGCATTTAATTCCTAATTCGTGCTGGTGCAGGGACTTCAGAAAGCGACGCTTTTATTGGCATACCAGAGCTTCGGAGTTGTGTATGGCGATCTATGCATTTCACCTGTCTATGTGTACAAGAACACCTTTTCTGGGAAGCTGCGTCTGCATGAGGAGGACGAGGAGATCCTTGGTGTGCTGTCCCTCGTCTTCTGGAGCCTGACTCTCATACCCCTACTCAAATACATCATCCTTGTTCTTGGAGCAGATGACAATGGAGAAGGTGCTCTTATTTGGCTCCAATTCTTCATTAGATTATTGTCGTTTTCGACACCGTTTTCGTATCAGAAAAAAAAAGGGTCCATTGGATGATGACAAAATGTCCCAATTTATTAGCAATGATGCTATATATGCAGGTGGCACATTTGCACTGTACTCGTTAATGTGCAGGCGCTCAAGGATGGGACTCCTGAACAGCATACATGATGGATCTTTATCGGCGTACCACCAGAAGGAACCTCGTGAGGAGCTAAAGAGTAGTCTGACCATAAAAGCTTTCTTCGAGAAGCATTACTCGCTTCGCGTCGTTTTGCTGCTGTTCGTTCTCATGGGCACTAGTATGGTTATTGGGGACGGCGTCTTCACCCCAACAATGTCAGGTAAACAACACTAGGTTCTTGTGTTCATTGAAACGGTTTGCCTTCAGCTACACTTTTAGTGATTTTGAGGACGAGGCCTGCGAGAACTTAACTGGACTCTGTACAATACTAGAATTTCATTTCTCCTTCTTAATACAGTGAAGGTGCATGTATTTCCTGCGTATACTAGTTCTATAGAAAAAAAAATGTTCTGCTTAGTTCAGTATTGAACATCTCTCATATCCTCCAGACTGATTGATCGATCGGACCCTCTGGGGGCTCAGGGAGTGGAAGGATGCCGCGCTCCCCTCGCTCCCCTCGGGAGCGCTCGCCCTCCCCACCACCACCGCTCGCCACGCCGGCGCCGGCGTCCACTCTCAACCCCCTAGCCCCACCCTTCTCCCCCGCTGGTCCGTCCTCGTCCCTGCGGTTGGACCGGCTCCAACTCAGCGGCTCGGCGCTCTCCCTCTCGGAGGATGAGGACTCGGATGACGGATATGTCTCCCCTTCGTTCTTGGATCCCAAAGGTAAGGGCAAGGCGGTGGCCTCCCCGCGGAGGAACCACGAGGCTGCCAGGGGCAGCTTCATGGCGGATGCTCGCCGTGCTGCGGCCGCCGTTCGTCGGAGCGGCTCACCACCCCGGTTGAGATCTGTGGTGGTGCCGCGGGAACAACATGCTGAAGATGCTGGAGGGTGGACCACTGTGGTCCATCGTCGTCGTCACCGTTCTAGATCCCGGCGTCCAGCTGGCAACAGTCATCGCCGGGTCTCGAGACCGATCCCGCCGGAGCTTGAAGGGCGCTGCTTCAACTGCCTCTCCTGGGATCACGTGGCCGCGGCTTGCCGCGTGTCGTCGCGTTGTTACCGCTGCAATGAAGAAGGCCACCAAGCTCGTGAATGCTGGCGTGCCCGGCGCAGGCGTCGTCGCGGCGCACCAGTAGCTTCGGCAAGGTACTCCGGCCTTGCTTCGACGACGTCGGGTTCTGGCGACACCATCTCCGGCAGGTCTGTGTCCACCGACTCTGGCTCGTTCCGGCCGTCGATGTGCGCTCCGCCAACCCCGCCGTCGCCTCCCACCCCGCCGTCACCTGCTTCACCTCCACCATTGGGGGACGTGTCCCGTCGCCTGTCGTTGGGGTACGTTGTCATCCCTCGATCCCAGGACATCAGCGCTGAAGAAGAGCGGCTCTCAAGAGCCCTTGTCGCTACTGTGGGGGGACGCAGGCCGGCGGTGACCACTGATCAGGTGATTCAGTACCTGGTTACATTTTACGATATTTCGGCTACTCGTTTCTCGGTTCATGGCTACCAACCAGAGGACTTCCTCGTCGAGTTCGATGATTCTGCGGACGTCGATCGGGTGTTTAGGGGACCCCAACCTCCTACTCCACCGTTTCGTCTGATCTGGAAGCGCTGGTCTAGACTATCTGCTGCTGAGCCGTTGCATTTGCATTTCTGGGTACTTCTTGTTCTGAATGGCATCCCCGCTCATGCTTGGTCCCTGGATTCAGCCCAGCGGGTTTTGGGTTCATCATGTGTGCAACTGGAAGCTTCTGAAGATACCATCAATCGTGTCGACCTCAAGCATTTCATCGTTGCGGCTTGGTGCGTACATCCCGACCTCGTTCCTTGTGTGGGAACGCTATTGTTACTGGAGCCAAAGCAGCCACATGTGCCGGGTAATCTGTTCTTGAAGGAGCATGAGTTGATCCACAGCAAGTCCAGCACATTGACCTATTGTGTTGCGGTGAGAATTCTGGAGTGGCAGGATTGGACACCTCGCAACGATGAGCCTGAACTGTCGCCGGACAATTGGGATTTCAGATGAAGATGAATACCCCAGTTTTGGTGAACATGAAGAGAGGGAACCCTTCCCTAAGTGTTGCAGTTTCAGAGGTGAAAATGACAAGGTTTTCCCCAGGCTGGGCCCTGGTTGTGGAGGCACGTTTCGACAGAGTGACCGTCGTTCTTCTCCTTCTGCTCCGGCCATGGTGGGAGGCGACACGATCGACGGCGGGGTGCTACACCATGGTGGTGCTGCCTGGTCCTGGAAAGGATGCTTGAGGTTCGGAAAGCTGTCTCAGGGGCGGCAGGTTGGAGGCATGGGCGTGCTGCCCGCTGTTTCATGGGTGTGTCCGGACCCATGTTCGTTGCTGCTACAGTGCACAGGATTCGCGGACGTGGCAGCCTTTGACCCGATGATGGTGGAGTTGGAGGCCATTTCGGTGATGGCCAGCGCCCGTGCTCTCACACAGGCCTTGGATGTTTGCCCGGAAGACGACCTGGGCGTTGCGATGCCACCCTCACCTCAGCTGGGCCCGGTGGATGACCAAGTGTACATCGTTTCTGATGCCCTAGACCCGTTGGGGTTGTCGCTTGCTGATGGCTCAGCCTGTCCGAGCGCAGTTGAAGGCCCTCCCTCTGAGCCTGGGTTAGGCCTGCAGGTCTCGGGCCCTTGCGAGGAAAGGGCCACTCCTTCATGAGACGGCCAGATCGCCCCAAATGTGAGTGCGATCACGCCTTCGCCGACTACACGCGTCATTGAAGAGTTCGTGGCACGGGCAAGAGCTCCATTGCCTCCTGCGATCATCCGGGAGCCGCCGAGGCTGCGCGTCTCGCATGCTCCTACACCTGGGGAGGACTGCAGGCGTCGCAGTGCACGACTCGCGGCCAAAAGTGAGTATCGAGCCTCCAACCCTAAAGACCAGGTACATAATGTGTTGCTCAAAAAGTTGGGTTCGCAAAATAACCAGGTGCTCACCGGGGCGGCGGCGGCGGCGGCCTGCCGAGCTGTCTTCGGTGGCAATCTTTCGGCAGGCAAACGTGGCGCAATCAAGGAGATCTTCCCCAACTCTGAGTGGAATGAGGGGGTGGTGTCACCAGGTGTGGCATGAGACCAGGATCTGGTCGTCGTAGTCGCAAATGGTTCTTATGGGGAACAAAAACATCTTCATTTGGAATGTGCGCGGCCTTAATGGTCGGGCGCGTCGCGACGCAGTGCGCGAGTTCATCGTGCAGTTTCAGGTGTCTCTAGTTTGTCTCCAAGAGACTAAGTTAACCATGATTTGTACGCAAGACTTAATTAACATGTTAGGCCCCTCTTTTGACTACTCCCTGCTCCCCTCCGTCGGTCTCTCGGCTGGGATTATTTTTGCTTGGCGCAATGACATTTGGGATGTGTCTGACATCTCGCACCAGTCGCGCACAATCACGGCCAAGATCGCCTGTGTGGAGCGGCGGGACCGCTTCTGGTGGGTGTCCACGGTGTATGGACCGGTGGTCGATAGCGAGAGACTGCTGTTCCTGCAGGAGTTGCGGGTTCTACGTTCCAATCTTGTAGGGCCATGGCTCTTATGTGGTGATTTCAACATGATCGTCAATGCGACAGACAAGAGCAACAGCCGGATCAACCGTCGCGTCAAGACATGGTTCAGGCGGTTCCTCAATGATCTGTGCTTGTCTGAACTGCACTTAAATGGCAGGCAGTTCACTTGGTGCAGCGAGCGGGAAAACCCAACTATGGAGCGGCTCGATAGAGCTTTCGTCTCCTCGGATTGGCTTGACCTGTTCCCAGACCATTGCTTGCGCGCTCTCTCGTCGGACTGCTCCGATCACTCACCCCTCCTCCTGCAGCTTTGCGTCGTTCTGGGACTGCGGGGGCGTTTCCGTTTTGAGAGCATCTGGACCAAATTTCCGGGCTTCTTGGATGTGGTCAAGGATGCTTGGGCGATTCAGTGTGAAGGGGCTGATCCCTACAGAACCATCGACGTCAAGCTGCGTAACACTGCAAAAGCCCTCAAAGGGTGGAGCTCAAAATTCATTGGAAGCGTCAGATTGCAGCTAGCGATTGCCCGCGAGGTCGTACTGCAATTTGACACTGCCCAGGAGTCACGATCATTGTCCGAGGAGGAACAATCCCTCAGAAGGCAACTGAAAGTAAAGTGCCTCGGTTTGGCTTCGCTCTCCCGTACTATCGTCAGGCAGCGATCAAGATTGATGTTCCTGGAGGCTGGTGACGCAAACACCAAGTTTTTCCACCTCCAGGCGTGCCACAGAAGCAGGAGGAATTTCATAAAGGAGATTAGGGTCAATGATAGTGAGATTGTGATGGAGGAGGACAAAGCCGCTGCTTTCTATCAGTTCTACCAAGGATTATTTGGTCAAGTAGGGGTACGTTCCCACTCTCTGCGTTTTCAGAACCTGGGCCTGCACACCACCAGCCTGGAAGGTCTCGATCAGTGCTTCACAGAAGAAGAGGTGTGGTCTGTCCTCCGGGAGCTACCCAATGAGAAGGCACCGGGACCGGATGGTTTCACGGGTTTGTTTTTCAAATCAGCTTGGCCAGTTATAAAGGCCGATATTTTGCGGATGTTCAATGCGTTCTGGTCACTTGACTCTAGGAGCCTTTATCTGCTGAACGATGCTTACCTCATCCTGTTGAGAAAAAAGTCAGATGCCATTGAACTCAAGGACTTCAGGCCGATCAGCTTGATCCATGGTATGAGCAAACTGATAACCAAAGTCTTATCTGTCAGGCTTGCACCAAAACTTCTGGATCTCGTCAGTCTCAACCAGAGCGCTTTCATCAAGACGAGATGTATCCATGATAACTTTCGTGCGGTACACCTCACTTGCAAACTTCTTCATCGGAGGCGTGTACCAACGGTGCTCCTCAAGGTCGACCTCGCGCGAGCCTTCGATTCAGTAATCTGGTCCTTTCTTCTCGAGCTCCTAGAATATCTAGGTTTCTCCAGACGATGGAGAGATTGGGTTGCTGCTATACTCGCCTCCTCGAGCACGAAAGTGCTGCTCAATGGTCGTCCAGGACGTCGAATTTGTCATGCTAGAGGACTACGCCAAGGCGACCCGCTCTCACCGATGCTCTTTGTTTTGGTCATGGAGGCGTTGAATGGGCTGCTCAAGCTCGCTGATACAGATGGTGTACTCACCAGCATCAGGCACCCGTCGGTGCGGTGCAGAGCGATGCTTTACGCTGATGATCTAGTGATCTTTGTCGTGCCGTGCCAAAGAGACCTGCGGCTACTGAAATGCTTGTTAGATACTTTCGCTGGGGCCTCTGGCTTGTCCACGAACCTCTCCAAATGCAGCGCAACGCCCATCGCCTGTTCAGTTGATGATCTGGCAGTCGTACAGCAACACCTGGGCTGTCAGGTGACCGCATTCCCTTGCACGTATCTGGATGTTCCACTGCACATAAAGAAACTGAAGCAGAGTGAAGAGCAATTAATCATCGACAAAGTGTCGACCAGGATTCCAAAATGGAAAGGTAATATGCTTAATCTTGCGGGCAGGGCAGTTCTTGTCAGGGCAACACTCTCTGCCATCCCGGTCCATGTAGCCATTGCGACGTGCCTGTCAAGTTGGGCCATTGGGGCCATTGACAAGTGTAGGATATCCTTCCTCTAGTCAGGGGCAGCGGTTTCAGTTGCTGGCCGTTGCAACGTGGCCTGGCTGAGAGTATGCCGACCGATTGAGTTTGGCGGGCTGGGCATTCCCAATCTGCAGCTGACGGGCTATGCTCTGCGTACTAGATGGTGCTGGCTGCAACGCACTGACCAATCTCGGATATGGGCTGGTCTGCCGGGTGGAGATGAGAAATTGGTTCGGGATCTGTTCAGAGCTAGCATCGTGATCACGCTTGGTGATGGTGCATCCACGCTCTTCTGGGCGGATAATTGGTTGGATGGATTTGCCATTGATATGCTGGCGCCCAATTTGATTCGTGCAGTCCCCCCTCGCTTTCGCTCTCGCACAGTTCGGGATGGCCTCAACAACAGAACCTGGATCTCTGACATTCGAGGGGCACTGGATGAAGCCATGATAATCGAATACGTGGAGGTTTGGGAGAGGAGCCAATTGGTCTCACTAACCGCAGGGGTTCCGGATAGCTTCCACTGGCGTTGGACTGCAGATGGTATGTACTCTTCGGCCTCTGCATACCGAGCTTGCTTTCTTGGATCGATCTTGTTCCTGGGTGCCAAGTTCATCTAGAAGACAAGTGTTCCTCCAAAGGTGAAATTCTTCGCGTGGTTGGCGGCCCAAGATCGCTGCTGGACGGCGGAGAGACACCGTCGCCGTGGACTCCAATCAAATGACACATGTGCGTTGTGTGACCAAGAGTCTGAATATATCAATCATCTGCTGCTCCAATGCTCGTTCACCAGACATGTTTGGTTCCTATCCCTCCGGGCTGTGGGATGGCAATCCCTTGTCCCAAGTTCATCTGATACTCGGATGATCTGGTGGTCCTCGTCATGGAAGAGAATAGTTAAACATCTAAGGCCAGGATTCGATGGTTTGGTACTCCTGGTAATTTGGTCAGTTTGGAAGGAACGCAATGCTAGGGTGTTCAACAGAAATTCAGCATCGCCGCATGAGCTGCTTGCCAAGTTGCTGGAGGAAGCTAGGCTTTGGATGTTGGCAGGTTTCAAGTCCTTCAGATGTCTAGCGAGCTTGCTGCCCCCGGTGGTCGCAGATATGTTCGATCCAAGGTCGCCGATCGTTGATGTAATGTAGAACTTAAACTGATATTGGTGTGGGTGTGTGTCTGGCAAGCCAAGGCTTGCTTCTCTGTGTTTGTTTACTGCTTGCTTTCCTCTTAATGAAATAACGTGCGTTGCACGTTCGCAAAAAAAAAAAAAACTCTCATATCCTCCTCAGTGTACTGTACTTCACGCAATTTCCCTGTGTAATTAGCTAATAGTCAGACGGTTTCTCTTCTTTTCAGGAAAAAGTTAGTAACCTAAACCGATCAAATATTCCTGCAACTGACAAAGATGATACCCTTTTTTCCTACAGTTCTGTCGGCAGTTTCTGGACTCAGAATCAAGTTTCCAGAACTACATGAAAGTAAGTGGCCGTTTAATATATTGCTCATAACGATTGCTTCTGCTAGTAACACATGCTAGTTAATACTACTTTTGAATTTGTCTGTTAATCTTTGGCAATTTCGCTTCTTAACTACAAATGATCGATCATTTTTTTTTGATGAATCATCGAGTCATTTTTCTTGTGCTTGTCTACAGATTACACCATGCTTTTTGCCTGCGTTGTTTTAGTTTGCCTTTTTGCGCTGCAACACTATGGAACACACCGTGTTGGGGTCCTATTTGCTCCAATTTTGCTTGCCTGGCTTGGTTGCATTGGCGGTATCGGCATATACAACATTTTCAAGTGGAACCCTACTGTCGTCCGTGCGCTATCCCCCTACTACATATACAACTTCTTCAAGAAGGCCGGCAAGGACGGCTGGAGCTCACTTGGAGGGATTGTGCTTTGCATTACAGGTTCACATCCTCCATCTAATTCTGTCTTCGCTTAAGGTTCAGTTACATAACTGTACTTGGCCATTTCTAAGGCTGATAGAATTTCAGGTGCTGAAGCAATGTTTGCTGATCTTGGGCATTTCTCAAAGCTCTCACTAAGGGTAAATATCTTATTCTACCTTTGCTTGCTGGATGCATTGGTTTCATGCCGTTAGCTGTGTATTTTACTGAATCGTTTTTGTTGCTTTGTGTTGGCAGCTTGGATTCACAATAGTTGTCTATCCATGCTTAGTCCTCGCTTACATGGGTGAGGCCGCTTATCTATCTAAACATAGGGAGGACCTTCAAAGCAGCTTCTACAATGCCCTCCCAGGTGAGGTGGCAATGTTTTAGCCAGACTGACTAAAGAAGTTTAAGTTCTCCACTCATAATGTATCATTATTTTCCTCAAAAAATCATCCATCATTATTCATTACCATTGTTTTGACATTTTTAGTTATATAACATTCAGATATACTATTTATGTACAGTTTGTTATTTAGATTTTGATAGTGTTGGGCTAAAAATTGCAACACTAATGATAATGGATGGTAATACATTGTGATTGTACATGGAATGTAGAAAGTGAAATATGTTTTCTTCAACTGTATAATAGTAAAAAAAAAATCAGTACAGTAGTGAGTTTAGTGGCCAACTGGTTGTGTACTAGCAAAAAGAATAAAACATGTGAAAAAGGAATGAAACACAAAATCACATATCTTATAGAAAAGAGGGTCGAAACTGCACCCAATCTTTAAAAAAACAAATCATATGGAAAAAACGATAATAAAGCACACTAGTGAATCATGCCACTAGCGGAATCATGCTAAAGGCAGGGGTTGTGATCGAGGTCAGAGGTGGGCAACATGAAGAACAACAGTAGTGTAAGCGGTGATGAAGACCTTAGGCCCTCATTCGCGCGGTCCTAGGTAGAATTATGGTTCAAGGCTAGAAGACTATCCCAAGAAGGTCATGTTGCAGCCAAAAGAAGTGCGATGGGCCTTTCATGGGCCTGTAACCAAAGTAGTGGAATCCAATTACGGCTTGAATTATGCCTAAACAACAACTTTCTCTAGAAAAGGTTAAATAATACAAAAAATCATCTGCAAAAGATAATATTAACCTATTATATAAGGAAAACAAAAATAGTGTGTATGATCCATAGAACAAGCAACTGAATATGTGATGTTCTACTAAATTAGCCTTCATTAATTAAAAAAGAATATTCATCTCCTTGAAAAGCATTTAGATGCATGGGTCAATAGAGTATGTTGGGTTCGTGGCATGTAGAAGTTAGATAACAACTCTTTTGTCAAGGAGTCACTGTTGAGAGATTGATACCCTAGGTGGTCAAGTTGAAGAAAGTCTTTATTTGGTGCTAACAATAAATGACAATTGTCGGTAGAGGATTGAAGATAGCATAACGATTGTTGATTAAGTTTGATTAAAATCAGAAACTTTGAAGTGAAATAGTGGTGGACTTGACAGATATTTCTATGTCATCCTTTACATCTACTAGCGAACTGACATTCATGTTGACAAGACCCGACAAGTGGTGTCATCACAAAAGTCACCCTTGGAGTCAAGCAATCTTCATATTCTATATGAACAATTAGCATGGTGCTTAGTTGTCCCTTTGTGTCTATATGACAACCCTGTCTAACGCCTCTATGACGGTTGTCCTCATTGGACGTGTTTAGTTTCATGATCTGGAGCAACGCTCCGCAGAGTAGTGTCACTGAGAATCCACGATCTTATCGTATGTTGCGTTTCTAGGTTTCACATTCAAATCATGCATATCTTGCATGACATGTCACGAAGAAATGATTCTTATTTGAACCATTTGGTGCGATTTTATAACTCTTACTGTCATTGATGCCAAATACACAGAATCAAACATGACCATTGTCCCCCTCGATCTTGTCTTTGTCCACAACTCACCAATGTAATATAGTTGAAGCTAGATGCACTTGAAAGTCTCCTTGGGAATGTTTCTTTCATCAATTTGAGTGATGACACTTGCATTTCCTTGAGATCTTATAAGACTCTCAACATTACAATACAAATGATGCTGTATTGGACAATGAAATGGAGGATCCAAATGTCTCTCGTGCATTTTGACCACCCATGTGTTAATGAAGACCAAGTTCTTTATTTGTCTTCTTTGGGATGACAACCTAACACTTGAGTCAACTTTTACACCATAGCATCATCAATCCAAGTGACTCATCCTATCCATTGGTTCTTAAAACCTAAAAGAATTTCTTCATCCATTGTTCACCATTGTCACCTTTAGTATCACTCCTAGACCATTCCTTAATGGGAGGCTTCTTTCTCCAATCATCTCCCTCTAGAGTTTGGTCAGGTATCATCATGAACTCCTGGCCTTGATTGGAGAATGTGGAATGCACACAAAAATCTTGTCTTGGACACTCATATGAATGGTTTCCAACCATCCTATGTCTATCCATTGATGAGATAGATTTATGTCACCATGCATGCTAAATCAAGTATGTGTAGCTGTCAAGACTTTTTTTATGTATCCCTACTATGTAATTTCTCCCTGGTATGCCAGGATACACATTTGTAAGGTTGTTTGTACTGGTTGTTTCCTTGATTAATTATTTTGATTAGATGACAACCCACTCCTCCCACTCCTACTATTCTTTGAGAAAAAGTATATGTGCTAATTAGATCAAGAGCTGCCAAATTCAATGAGTACTGAGGAGTCATGTTTATTTGGTTAAACAAAGTTCAATATCACCTTCCCTTAGGCGGATATTGTGGACTGTATAGTTATTCCTATCATTACCCATATTCAAACACAAAATTGCTAATACACCCAATCCATTGCTCTTCCCATTCTCAAATTGCCCATACCTAGCGAGTATTGGTTAAAATTGATAGGGATTGGATAAGCAGAGAAGCTAGCAAGCGATTCCCCATCAAGCTCATGGGCGCCAACTTCCATCGGTTGAAACTCATAGAATACACTGATGGGAATATGACTATGAGGCATGCCATCGCATCAATTGAGGACATAGATAATGCCCTCCCTATAGCTTGTTGATTGATGGGTATATCCATACCCGAATGGGTAAAGCAATTTCCACTCATACTCTACCCCATTGCAATGGGTGTGGATTTTGGGATTAGACATGAACAAACCCAATGATAGGCATGCCTTCCTTTATTGTTGTTAAGGTCCAATGGTGATGGAATTGAAGCTATGAGCTCTCCCCTCCTTTCCTACAAAAATAACTTTGAATGGCGTGCCTTTGTCTAGGTCAATGATGACCCTCCACATGACATGTGAAGCTATCTAACTTTCTAAAACATAAGGAGGGCTTAGTATCCGTCACCTACCAATCCAACGCAGTTGCCCTTTACTCAAGCACACCAAGCCATGATCACGGATCCTACAACTATATCGAGCAATCACCACAATCACCTTTGAAAATAGGAGCATGATGGTAGAACCTAGATTGATAACTACTACCTCATCGAAGCATATCTAGAACTTGCCAACAATTTGTTTCCTTGCAATGACATCATTCAAAATGCCGCGAGTTCAAACTTCAAAGATCACATCTCACCTATGGTCCTAGTTGCCATATATGTTGCACAAGATAAGCTTTAGACATAGAGATTTTGTGTCTGAGCAACTGTAGACCTATAGTCTTGTATAACATGGAAAAGGCATCCACTTGCCCAAAGAATATGGCCAGGGTATGGAATACCCAATTCTAATGCAGGTGTGGATAGGATGTAGACAGATAATGTCTAGTTTACCCATACTCGTCCATTTCCATGCCAAGCCTCTCAGCGTCCCTCATCTCCTCTCAAGGACGAACAGTACATGTATGCCACAAAGCCGACCGAGTGAGTCATGTGTGTCGTTATTGTAGTTGTTTGCCACCTCATCGGTGGGCACCCACGCATACTAGGCGGCGTCAAGTCCCATGTCGTGCTGCACGTCGTCGGCCACTGCATCCGGGAGCAGCGTCATGGACTGTTCTCCATGGACTACATCCATGCTTGTGCTATTTAGCATGGTATCCAACTGCATCCTCGTGGCCTCTATCACGCCACTGTGGTCCTCCCGTTGGGTGTTATTGTGCACAGAATAGCTGCGTGTCCAGGAGTAGCGCTAGCAAAGCGCCATTACCTACATGATGTAGCTTGGATGTTCCCTCAGCTTGTTGTTTTCTTCTGCCCATCGGGTAACCCGTATAGTCATGGATAAACTTGAGTATGGGTAGGACAACATCGAATGGGTATGGATAGTTATAAGGGTTTGGTTTTACCCGAAGTCTGCCCAGTGGCATCGCTCGATGATTGGCTTCATCAAAACATGATCCTAACTCTTTGGATAGCACCAACTCAATCACAATTAGGAGTATGCCTAAATGTCTCACCTCGAGTTCATGGAAATCTATCCTATATTACCATATATGACTACACAATTATGAAGGTGCCTGCAACTGCCTTGCAATATCCGGTACTCAGGTTGTACATTGCAAAAGGCATGCTTCTCGATCACCGTGCTCCTTATGCAAGACCAAATAAAAACATAAGTCAAAAGTTGAAAATGAGAAACATATCTTTTTGTATATATAGCTAAAGACATCCAATGAGACTTCAAACGTATATCAAAGTGATGATGTAGCTAGATAAGTATATGATTCATTTAAAACAACTTTGCCTCCAAGCTTTCCAGGCATCATTGTGTCCTTTGTCTTACAATACAATCAATGGCTTAAGGTAGGAAAGCCATTACAAGGTATGGAGGGAGAGGATAATCAACATATTCAACTCATGTGACATTTTGAAATCATATGTTGCTTTAAAATCCAAGCTACTTCTTTGAGAAAATCCATGAAGATGAACTAGAAAACAAAAGTGATCCACATATTTATATGCAGCCACAATGTATATCATGTCTTGTGATACTTCAAGAGTTACCCTAGTAAACTTATCTAAAGCCTCTTCATGCCATGCTAAAGGTGCTTCTTATTCCACAAATATTATATTTGTCATTTGATGCATAGGCATTTGTTAGATAAAGAGAGCTGTATTACATTGAAAACTTTTTTCCTAACTAGGCAAACTCTCCAGATTACTCTATTTCGATAGGTTTACAAATAGACTATTCAAGATATCATTTCCATAGTTAATTAAAAAATGTAAACAATCCATGACACAACTGCATGCATGCATGCATCAAACGGCTAGTGTGGGTCACTAGCTACCATAGCTCATTTGCATCCTTTGTCTTTTGAAATTTGGAAAGTTTCGGGTCGACTCGATGACCCAAAGAAAGAGAAATTTGCATCTCTATTTATTGTACATGTTACATGCTCTATTAAGTATGAACAACTGAGTATAGATTTTCTCGAAACATGTAAAGAAGATGTGTTGACATCATAATACTCACAGCAAAAATAAAGCATTCATACGAAGAAAAAAGTATCTCATAATAAGGTTGGCCAGTCGTTGGGAGATGTAGACCTTTAGGTTGAGGTATCATGTATTGCATTAGGACATGTTTTTTCTTTCTAATTATTTGAATGGTGAAAGTTTAGCCCCCCTTTGTGTTACCACTAGACATTTAGTATCATGATTTACAGTATGACTGGTTCGACAATTTCACAGGATGGACAACCATCAGTATCGATTCGTTCCTTTATGTAGCTGAAATTATCATATTTTATCCTACTGATTTTCTTGTATATTTTTCTGATTCTATTTTTCAGACAGAGTGTTTTGGCCTGTTTTGATCATCGCAACACTAGCCACAGTTGTTGGGAGCCAAGCCATCATTTCAGCTACATTTTCCATCATAAGCCAGTGCAGGGCTTTGGGGTGCTTCCCGCGGATAAAGGTCGTGCACACATCAAGCCATGTCCATGGCCAAATCTACATACCGGAGGTGAACTGGGTTCTCATGTTCTTGTGCCTTGCCGTCACGGTCGGGTTCCGCGACACTGAAATGATTGGAAATGCCTACGGTACGGATTTTTCTAGAAATTTCTGAAGTGGCAGATGATTATGGTTCGCGGCTGCTTTAGATTTTCATATTAGCTTGTGGTAGATCCATGCTTAATTATATCTCTTCTTCATATACGATTCCAGGGCTTGCCGTGATCTTGGTGATGTTTGCAACCACATGCCTGATGTTCCTCGTCATCACCACCGTGTGGAACCGGAACGTCGTGCTGGCAGCGCTCTTCACCGTCGGGTTCGGCTCCATCGAGCTCACGTACCTGTCGGCGTGCCTTGCCAAGGTCCCCCATGGCGGGTGGCTCCCCCTGCTGCTGTCCCTGATCACGCTGCTGGCCATGTCGACGTGGCACTATGGCACGAAGAAGAAGGAGGAGTACGAGCTGCAGAACAAGGTGTGCCTGGACCGGTTCCTCAGCCTGAGCTCCGGCATCGGGCTGGTGCGCGTCCCCGGCGTGGGCTTCGTCTACTCCAGCGCCGTCAGCGGCGTGCCCCCGATGTTCGCGCACTTCGTCACCAACTTCCCGGCGTTCCACCGGGTGCTCATCTTCGTGTCGCTCCAGACGCTGACGGTGCCCAAGGTGTCCCCGGAGGAGCGGTTCCTAGTGGGGCGGGTCGGCCCGCCGGCGAACCGGCTGTTCCGCTGCGTGGTCCGCTACGGGTACAAGGAAGGGCGGTGGGACCACTTCAACTTCGAGAACCAGCTGCTGATGACGGTGGTGGAGTTCCTCCAGCGGCAGGAGGCCGGCGAGGCGGCGGCGGACGACGACTCCGGGTCCGGGGAGCTGGCGGTGATCCCCGCGCCGCTGCCACCGCAGCCGCAGCTCGTCGACGTGGACGCCGCGCCGATGGCGTCGTGCAGCAGCTCGTCCTTGGAGATCGACGCGGGAGTCGTCGCCAGGAGGGTCCGGTTCGAGGAGCCGTGGGCCGGCGGCGAGGACGCGGCGGCCACCAAGAGCAGCAGCGAGGTGAAGACGCTGCTGGAGGAGCGGGAGTCCGGCGTGTCGTACATGATCGGCCACACCAACGTGGAGGCACACGAGTCGGCGCCGGCGGTGAAGAAGTTCGCCGTGAACGTCGTCTACGGCTTCCTCCGGCGCAACTCGCGGCGGCCCGCCGTGGAGCTTGGTATCCCGCATACGTCCCTCATCGAGGTGGGCATGACGTACAGGGTGTGACGACTCTGGCTGACCTCGCCGATGTGCGCTTGCTGCTGAAACCGTAGTTGCAGACAGTAGCTCGTAGAGTTGTAGTAACATAATGTACTCTTGTAGACTTGTACATGGAAGAAGAACAAAATCGGCAGCCGGATGTGGGTGACTGGGTCACCGATGGAGCTGGAACAAAATACTAACTATATGGTTTCTTGTTATTAAAAAAAACTCTATGGTTTCTTTTTCTTAGAATTATTACAGAGCGGCGAAGAGGCCAAGGACCAAGGGAGGGAGGGTTAGGAATTGGGCTAGTCGGAGTGCAGGTGCAGCCCACGGGCGAGTACGGCTAAGGGCTTAGCAGGGAGAGATAAATGTAACCAGTTTTATAGTACTGTCATATTGTTTTTTTAAGACTAGCAAAATGTACGTGCCTTGCAACGGAAGAAAGAAAATCCTTAAACACCTCTAAATCAGTACATATAAGAATAGACTCGCGAATAATTTTCATATTCTATTGTTTCGAAGTTTCGAATTTTCCCTTCCATGCGACAAAAATTTACGTAGTGTTAGTTCGGTTAGAAATACTAATTTTTAGCTTTCTGGCAATATATAAAGCATAAAAAACGGAATCCATATACGACATGGGCATCCGTTTTTATGTAGACCGTTCCTACTGTCTGAATCGGGTTCCCGAATAAATTGTAGGTCATATTGTCTTGAAGATTTTTCTTAACTGCAAGCAAATTTTAGAGTGATGTCAATTGGGTTGGAAATGTTGTTGTTTTAGTTTTACGTCGATATATGGAATGTCGAAAACGGAGTCTGTATGCGATCTGAGCGTCCGCTTTCGTAGGCTGCTCTTGCACTCCGGACTCACGAATAAATTCCACATCATAGTGTTTCAAAGATTTTTATTGACTAATACCGAATTTTAAAGTGGTTTCAGTTTGGTTGGAAAAGTTATTATTTTAGCTTTCCATCAATATATAGAACATCGAAAACGGAGTTCGTATGCGACTTGGCGCTCCGGACTCGCGAATAAATTTCACGTCACAGTGTTTCAAAGATTTCTATTGACTAAGACCGAATTTTAAAATGGTTTCAGTTGGATTGAAAATGTCCTCGATATACATAGCATCGAAAACGGAGTCCATATGCGACTTAAGCGTCCGTTTTCGCGTGGACTCTTTATGCAGTCCGAATCTGGTTCATATTGTAGTTATTATTAGGATTATCGGATACGAGATGGGGAGGGACGTATTGTGGTGAACTATGAGTTGCATCGTTAAAAGAAAAGAGAACTTTTGTAAATATCATTGGTTTTTCTCTGAATAAAGAATGTAAGCCTCTCCACTCACTGAATTGAATTGGACCAGTATTCAAATGTTCAAGGCGTTTGACGCTGAGTGCAGTATATTTTTGAATATTGTTTCTTATATAGAGAGTATTTACAATAGCCCAGCCATAACATCAGGCAGGGCCATAGTGGCCCTATTCTTCAGGCACACGCCTGAGACCTCAACTGCCACTAACTGGAAGGATATAACACTTACAGACCCAGCTTAACAAACTACAACTCGACTAGCTGGACTTGCCGACTCGGCCTACCGACAAAATTGAATAAGCAATAATGAAGAACAACTAAAATTACTGACTGTTCAGGGGTTACTACCATCAAAAAATATCTTCGGCACTGTGCATGCATACTATTGTATTTGTATAAAACATATATAAACAAACTAGAGGGGGGCACAATAAAATAATGCAATGCAGAACCACGGTTGTAGAATAGTGATTGTCAAATTGCCATAGAGTTGGACTGGTGGCTCTCGGAAGCTTAGCATCGTAGCCTTTTATGGTGTTGAGCCAAATGAGCATTCATGCTCTTAGATATTTCTGAGAACAATGGTGTTTCCATAGCTCCTAACTGAACAACCTAACACAGTTTCTTTTTCAGTAATGTTCATGTAAGAAAAGTTTGTTACATGTTGGAATGCTCATGGCCAAATAAAGACGATTTAAATATGTCAAGTAAACATATTAAGAGAGAGCTGACTGCTAACTGCAGCATCTAATGACTCATGCCTCTGTTTGATCTTTTCAGGGCTGTGCTAGGAGGCATCTAATGAGCTCATCTTGGGGACTTTAGGTGGAGAAATATCGTCACGTTTATAACCATGTGTGCATGCCGTTGACTACTTTAGCTAGAACGTTGTTTAGTTTTCTGCAATAATTTAGATGTATGGAGATGTTTTAAATTTGTAATTCTTGTCATATTATTTTGTCCTGTGTACAATTTGACCAACATGAGTACAGGGTGCATCATAGTGGACTGTATTGGGCTGTATAAACTTTCTAGAATTTTTTTTGAATTTTATGTAATTTATTCAAAATTTCTGAGTATGCAATTATTTTTTAACAAAAAATCATGTAAATTTGTCGGCCTAGCTGGCCCACGAAATTAGATGACATGGCCCTGTACAAATTCTTCGGCCAAAGTGCCCGACGAAATTACTTGCCACGTGGCCAAGTAATTTCGTCGGCCCACGTGGCTGACGAGATTATCTGCCACCGTGGCTGTAATTTCGTCGGACGAGTTAAATTCGTGGGCAATGTAAATTTGTGGGCACCCACGAAATTAGTTATGTAATTTTTGTCCGATTTTATTTCGTCAAAGAATTTCATCGGCTTGCCGATGAAAAAAACCTATTTTCGTGGGTTTTTGGTCCACAAAAAAAAATAGTATTTTGCTGTAGTGGGCTGACTAGCCGGATCCACCTGTCACGACGGACCGTGAAACCTTATTTACTTTAATATTAGATATAGATTAGTGCCATATTGTTTTCCTCGGCAAAGAGAAGCAGGCTCAAATAAGTATATCCCAGCTAGGGATGAAAACGGTCGGAAAAACTCTCTAACCACTTTTGTTTTCATATTTATATTCGGAAATGGGAAAGCCGGTCGAAAAACAAAATCGGAAATGCAGGATAACGAAAATGAAATAATTCGATCGGGAACATGTCGATTATGGTCGGGAGCCGATGATTCAATAGGGAAGCTCAGTGACCTAGCCATAAAATAATAATGTCATGTGACATTTGTCGTACATACAGTACTTAACCCATAGAAAAATATAGCATTGATTATTACTTTTTTAGTTGTCATAAAATATTTCAAAATAAAAGTGAAAGAAGAAAAGGCAACAAATAAACCAGAATACAGATGGTCGCTCGCACAGCTGCTACCTCCCTCGGTTGTTCGAGATAGCCTGTAGGTTCCTGCAGAGCTATTTGGTAATGCTTGCAACAGCAAACGGGCCGTGGCCCATGTGCGTGCATGCAGTAGCACTACTGCACTAGCAGGGCTCAGCTTCACTGACATTCAAGAGGCAAGTCACGGTGAACAATGTCTTTGGAACAGTATATTGAGTCTAGGCGAACAGTGCCACGTAACTTTATTCACTGTAGCTGCCACTATTTACGAAACATTTTTTAAAGAGGTCCTGTTTTATACTGTAGCATCGGTACTGTAGCGCTCGATCTAGGCTGTCCAGTTCTGATCCAACGGCTCACGGGCTACCTAAAGTCACCTGCACAGTGATTGTTGACTTGCCTTGAGGAAGTCAGGCAATCTCAAGCGGCACCCTAGCAGCAGCATGCAGCGCTGGGCATTAATCCCACCTCGCGACTGATTGAACGGCCAGTGCCTTGGTGAGCTACAAATAACACTGCGTGGGAAAGCAGAGTGCAACACTAGGGCTATCTTCCGTGGGTAGTACGAGGGTACGTTTGGATCCATAGGCAAAAGTTTTATCTGTGTCACGTCAAATGTTCGGACGCTAGGTATAAGTATTAAATATGATTTAATTAAAAAACTAATTACACAGTTGAGGACTAAACGATGAGACGAATTTATTAAGCCTAATTAAGCTATGACTAATGACTAGTTACTGTAGCATCACATTTGCTAATCGTGGTTTAATTAGACTTAATAGATTCGTCTCATCGTTTAGTTCTCATCTGTGTAATTTGTTTTATAATTAAACTATATTTAATATTTTTAATCAGCGTCATCCGATGTGACGGGTGCAAAAATTTTATAGAGGGATCCAAACAGGCCCTGAAAGACCGAGCAACCCTAACCCCATTTCCAGAGTTTGTTCGGAGCACCCCTATCCCGTTTCTCTCTTCCGCGTGGAGGACTGCTGGTTGGGCGTAGTGCCAAGTGGAGCATGGCTTCGAGGATGAGGCCTTGCCGGCCATCGAAGGAGATGGTCCACCAAGCTCGGGACGGCGGCGCAGAGGATGGAGACGGGCTAGCGCCGGAGCCTGAGAAGGCGACGCAGATCCGCAGTTCGGAGGGACACAAGGCCGCCGGCACCTCTACCCGACGCGAAGGAAAACGAAGCCGCCGCCCCTAGCCACTGGATTCTGCTCACCTCCACGAGCGGCGCGGCGGGTCACGAAGGCGTGTGTGGAGAGAGCAGTGAGGGAGGCGACCTGCCGGAGGCACCGCGCGCGCGTGGCCGACGAGCCGGGCCGGTGCGGCCACCTCAACGTCTCATCGCTCAAGATCCAGTGGCGGCGCGTGGATCTAGCCTTCTTTGCTGGCGCCAGCAGGGCGAAGGGGCGGCCGAGTAGGGAGAAGGCTCCGCCTCGCTTGTCCCCGTGCCGGCGGGCACGGAGGAGCCACCGTCTTGCCGGATCTACACACTGGCAGGCGCGGAGGAGGAGCGAGAGAGCGGCGTGGGCGAGGAAGGAGGCTAACGGAGCGAGAGGGCGGCGCAGGTGAGGGAAGCAGGGCGAGCGGGATGAGGGAGGGGAAGAAGCTTCTGGTGGCGGGTGGAAAGAGGGATATGTGAGATAATATAAAAAATTAGAGTAGTTGATATAGGGTAGATATGACTGCGGATAATTGCAATATAGAGTAAAGAATATTGTTGACTAGTGCAGGATATTCCTTTTAGGGTAATGAAACAGGAAAGAACGGGTACGGATAGCCTAAGCAGGAAATATGCGGTAGATAATATAGTAATTCCGTAGAAAATACAGGAACCGGCAAAACGGTTGGAAAAAGCATCGTACTATTTCCGCTCCTCTCTGTCTTTTCCAAACTGCTTTGATTTCGGATTTTCCTGTTCCAAATGGGTAATGGCCGGGAAAAACTTTCCTGTCCTGTTTTCATCCCTAATCCCAGCCCATGTTTTGAAGTTGGTCGGAGGGGAAATTGAGCTTGAGCACATGTTATAAGCCTAGTCGTCGGGTTTGAAGGTTGGAATGGCATGATCATTCAGTGGCCCTAGTATTTCAGACTTTGGGCCTCCCACAAAGTTTGGCTTCAGCTGTATACGATGGAGCCCGCCTTGAGGGCATGGGTTCGCTAATCCCTTCTTACCAACTTTTTTTTAATTTTAGTACTACTTATAATAAATGTCCAATCAAATCAATGTATCTATGTCGTGAATATCAATTCACACAACAAACATAAATTCAAGTTTAGCAGTTGAGGACTCCTAGAGATAGCGGTATCGAATCTCGATTCTGATCGATTTTCTTACTTAGGTTATAATTTTACTATTGTTCATAATAGAATCTATGTATTTATAGTTTTTATGTTTATGATCCTATGAATCCAAAGATACTAATAAACAATACTAATGTAAAGTTATTTCTGTTTGTTTTATTCTATCATAAAAAACAAGGGAAGTTGGTGTTTATACCCTTACTGACAACTCCAATTGTGTTTTTACTTTCGTTTTTAAAACATTGTGATTTTACCTCTGCGTTTTCAAAATGAAGACTCTCTTTACCCCTATTTCTAACTATATTAGATACAGCTGGACTAAGGACCTAGCAAGATGGGGCTCGTTGGCCAAAGTGCTATGATATACAGTGCAGCAAGAAGGATCTCAATTCTCAATTGACGATGCTGTTATATTTTCCTCAAACCAAACACCACTAAGTTATATTTTTCTTATATAAAGTGAAGTGATAGGGACCATCTGAAACACAGAAATTTATGAGGCATTTGGTTTCTGACCTTTATTTGTTTTTTTTTAAATAGTCATGTTTGAAACAGGGCTTCTAGCAGTCACATTGCAAGCCGCAGAGCTTTGATTGCTCATTGGGGTTTGGGGGTTGTGAAAGGATAGGCTAACTATTGGAATCTAACGTGGCCATGGGCTATTCACAACCGGAGTATCCGATTAGCGATCGCTCGCCGGATTGGAAAACAACGAGCGATCCACGCAAATAATCCATCTGACCATCGCTGCAGCCGTCATGCATCTCCCGTCCATCATGCATGCAATCGGCATGCCCAGCATTTATTTTTTTCTTTTGTTTCCACGACAATCATAGCCAACAAAAAAGACTTCAAGGCCCACCATGTGACACGTTCGAGTTCCAACGCGATTTTGTAACAGCACGTTTTCTATTTATAATTTTTCTTTTCCCTCCTTTTCTTTTTCCCCTTTAATCTTTTTTACTATATCAAAAATATCGCTCTTTTTTTCTCTTTTTCTTTTTCTTTTCTCTATTCTTTTCAAACCATATACATTATGACATATTCACAGAAAATTATACTGATATAATTTTATTCATAGTAAATTATGCTGATATAATTTTATTCACCAAAATTTATGCTGACATAATTTTATTCACATGATGACATAATTTTATTCACGGAAAATTTATTCACATGCTGACATAATTTTATTCACGAAAAATTATGCTGACATAATTTTATTCACTGACATTTTCACGGAAAATTATGCTCACATAATTTTATTCATGGAAAATTATGCTGACATAATTTTATGACATAATTTTATTCGTAAAAAATTATGCTGACATAATTTTTTTTACGGAAAATTTATGGAAATATAATTTATCAGCATAACTATTATCATAACTTATGAAAATATAATTTCACGATTTATGCACGTAACTATATATTTTTATTTTTTTAATGAAATTATGACAATTATAGAATAAAACTGGATGTATAAATATTAGAAGAGAAAGTATAAGAAGGAAAGTACACGTACCTGCGCTATGCAGAGAGCACCGGACCAGCGATCGCGCGGGAAGCCTCGGACAGAACCACGTGAAAGCATCGCTCGCTGGATTCCATCCAAGCGAGAATTTTTTTCATTTTTATATTTATTTAAATCGTTTTTTGCAAAAATAATTCGGTATTTCATAAATTTGCAAAAGTAGCCGTATACCGCCGGCCCAATTGGCGGTTTTTAAAAACCGCTGGGCCGCCCTGCGATATAATGACGTGGCGGCTCACCGCCCGCCTCCTGGCAACGTTCCGCCGGATGGCCCGGCGGTTTTTAAAAATCGCCGAATGGGTCGGCGGTATTTAAAAACCGCCGTTTGGTCCGGCGGTTTTTCATTTCCCGCCATTAGGGCTGCGCAGTGTCGGCGGGATTAAAAACCGCCGGGCCATTCGGCTATATTTAAATAAAGCCGGATGGCCCGGCTTTATTTTTTTCCCAGCATTTTTTTAAATGTTTTATATTTTTTAATTTGTTTATAGGCCGGCTGGCTTTTTCCAGTCATTTGGTTGATGCTGAAAGATAAGAATAAAAATTATTTTATATTTTTTCAATTTTTTTATAGAAGAATAATTCTAGTTTTTTTCATGACATAAATTTCACAGTTTACTCTTTTCTCAGTGCCATCTCAGGATATGGTTTGAGCTTTTGGTTGATACGAGAAGATGCAGTATTTATGTAAAAAAGTCACAATAAAGTGAGGGGAAAGTAACACATGAAATTAAACCCAGCTTAAAGTTTTGCAGATAATAACCACAACATAGTACATGGTTTTTGGCATAGTTGATTCTACTACTACGGTACATCTTCAACATGCAATAACCAATGACTATGACCTAGACAACCTACCACAATTTTGCGGTTGGCATGTTGTGATAGTGCCTAAGCAGCTCTATGCATACACGCCTTAGGGAATTTAGAAGCTGGGTAAGGGATAGACCACATTCTGCTCAATGTCTAAGCATAATGTGCGGATGGGAAATGTGAGGATCCTCCTTCCTCGTAGAACCCATGCCCCCCAGATGGTGGTGACTTAGGGGGCCAGTCACTTCTCGGGTGGTATGGGCACTTGCAGAATGGATCTAGACACAACGGGTCATCCTCTAGGCTTACAACCAAAGGTGTTTTCTTGTCCTCATCTTCTTCCAGTGACTTAACCTTGCCCTCGAGCTCATGGATCCGGTCCTTGAGGTAACTGATGTACTCCTCAATGTGTTGATGGTTTGGAGGATCAACCCACTTAGCAAAGCGACAGTTTCCCATGTCATAGTAGCCCTGCAAAAGGCAAGTAATGTTAGGAACTCTGAAAATTGAATAAAATGGACGGTAATAGTTACGCATACATAGCCATTGGGGCAGCGATAGAACCGACGGCCACCATCTATCCATGAATCGAACACTTGCACAACACAGTGCTCCCCATGGGCACACTTTGGCCACTCCTCCCTCCGGTCATCGTAAGGCCTAAGTCGTCGTGCACCCACGAAAGTGTGAATTCCCTCTAGAGGGAACTGCTCTAGTGGTGGCTCATACTCTTCAGGCCCAAAGGATCCTTTCCAGACAAAGTGGTGAGGTGAGTTTCCCCTCCTCCCACGGCCACGACCTCTCCCAGCTGGTGCTGCCATTTGTTGTTTGTGTAGTATGTGCAAGCCTGCATGTGTATTTATAGTCGTGCTCAGCTCACCTCACATGTGTATTGAAATGTTCTTGATACATCTGAAAAGGCTAGCAGGCAATGCTGCATCACTTCCATTTGAAAAGGCTACTGAGTACTATCTGAAAAGGCTATCGGGCAATGTTCCATCACTTCCATCTGAAAAGGCTACTTAGTACTATCTGAAAAGGCTATCGGGCAATGTTCCATCACTTCCATCTGAAAAGGCTATTGAGTAGTATCTGAAAAGCCTATCGGCCAATGTTGCATCACATCCATCTGAAAAGGGTGCTGCCTAAACCCTGAAAAGGCTACCGGGCAACGATGCATCACATCCATCTGCTGTGGCTAATGAGTATCTGAGTTGGCTATATTTAGAATCTGAAAGGCGTCATATACTGGTAGATTTAATATGAGAAACAACGGATGCACATAAATGCAAAAGTACTGGTTGTCGTAATTTATAGCCGAGGACATCGTGCTATGGACCGGGTCCATGGCAAAGCTCGTGGGAGGACATGATGATGGGGACGACCCTCAGCATCATAAAGGTGGCACAGACGAAAGGAATCCGATGCCCGACTAAAGCGAATCCAATGCAAAAGAAACCGATGCACATAAATGCAAAAGTACTGGTCCATAATGTACAGTCACATCAAACTCATGCATGTCCACACAGCCTATGACAACACACTAGCTACGACCCCTCTTGCTCCTGCGTGCCGCTCTCTGGGCAGCCCAAGTGTGGCATGACCCGTGACTGAAGGGGTCGCGTGGCTGTCTCGTACGTCGGGGAGGGGGACTATCGTGCACTGCCTCCTGGTCCTCTGACTGCTGAGTGGCCCGAGGGGGCACGTCGTGTAGCTGTGAGTAACCAAGCTCTTCCTGTGTAGGCGAGGCGAACAAGGACTGCGCCATCTGCTCTGCTACTCCTTGTGGACTGGGTGCCGCCTTGGCAGCTCCGTAGCTATCCTCTGGGGTTGTGCCAGCGCCATATCCTGTAGAAAAAAACGCATGAATTCATATGACAGAGTATGAATATTATTCACGCGCACCGTTGCGAATCCACGTACCCCAGTCAATGGGACGAGCCCGTGACGACCCCGCAGCAAAGGGGTCCTGGTAGTAGGGAGGTGGACGTGACGACGTCCCTGCGGCAAAGGCGTCCTGGTAGTACGGAGGGGGACGTGTCGACGGTCCTGCGTGGATCCCGTACTGGGTACCTGTAACACTCACATGAATATTTTTCTAACTCCTGCTTACATGAATATTTCATGTACAAGAAATACCTGGCGGCGGGTACGTCATCGGCGTAGTCTGTGCGGGAGCAGGACGTGCTGGTGGTGGGGTCGGTGCAGGTGCACGGAACATCGGCGGCTGCAGTGGGAAAGCAACGTCGTCGTCACGGCACGACAACGACCTAGTAACCCTTCTGCACAACTCAGCAATCTTGTCGTAGGCCGCCATGTGCTGTTGTGGGGCCATGGTTAGGGAAGATCGACTGCACGCCATGGCCTCCGCCTGGATCTGTCTGACAACGTCGTGCTGTTTCATGAAGTCTGCATTAGTTTGTAAGTAAGTACAACTTGGATGTGTTTAACTCAGTAAAGAAACTTACCGCTAGAGACGCCCCCTGGTCTCGCTGTGTAGGGTAACTGTCGGTGACGTCCGGTGCCCGTCGGGGTAACTCCTGTGGCGTCGATAGGACGCGAACTCGTGTCCTAGGTAGGTACCACCGGAGGTAGTGACCCCAGGCAGCATCGTCGTGTGGCCTACCCTCCATAACGACGTCATCCAAGGCCGTGGTCCACCTGGCCACGAACTCGGCTAGACGGGGTGTCCAAAGCTGACCAACGGACTGACCCTGTCTAGTGAACCTGCAATTCGAATTTAGTTGTGTTAATCGAATTACCTTGTGAAATATTGAAAATGAACAAATCGTAAGAACATGTCGTCATCACGAACCTGTGCGCGTGTGGAGGTAGAAGGCTCGTAGGCACGACAATCTCCTGGAACAGCCCGAACTGACGGAGCACGCGGTGCACTGCGTGTTCCTCGACGTAGATGTCGAACACCAGTGGGCTGCGTGTCCTCCAGTACTCTGCGTCGCGTACGCACAGCGGTGACAGGCCCTCAGGTGCACGGCTGTCGACTGCCTCCTGAGAATAAGGCTCCCACCGAACCTCATCGTCACGGAGGACGTCGAACTGGCCTACGAAGTCAGGGTAAGACTTCCTAGTCTGCACGTGAGCGTACGCGAACTGGGAAGCATTCAATTGTAATGTTAATGCAGATAACTAGACAAACACATGAATTAAGTAAAAGATGATCAAGGCACATACTCGTTGGTCGCACCACAGAGAGCCCATTGTCGGGTCGTCGACGTCGTCCATCGGGTACCCCTGGTATGGCATGTGTAGAACCGCGGGCCGACCAATCTGAAACCTCTCGTGAGCCCAGAGCTGCAGAAGTAGCGGACACCCCCCGAAGATGGGCTCCGCTCCGGAACTCTTCAAACAACCCGTGCACAAGCCACGATACGTCGCCGCTAGGACAGCGGAGCCCCAGCTGAACTGTGGGATCGCCTCCAGTGGAGCGTCGGCGACGTAACGTGCGAAAGGCAGTAGGTGCTTCGGCACAAAGCTGCCGGCGGAGCTGCAAAACATCACCCAGCCCATCAACCACAACACGTAGGCCTCCAAGTGCCTGGCAATCTCGTACTCTGTCGCACCAACTCCAATGTCGTCCGCCTGTAAAAGGTTAAAATTAGGTTAGAACTATGAGATCAGAAACTTCGAACGTAGCGGTCTCATTTGTGTCGTACTAATTGTCACCTTGAACCGAAGGATCCACCACTTTGGTGGTCCGCCTGTGTGCGTCGGTGCGAACTCCCTGTAGGCCGGTGCGGTGCCGCTACGCTGCACAGGACCGAACCGAGCCAGCAAGTCCTCTCGCCAGCCTTGCCCGACGTCCGTGGGGCCCATGGCATCGCCCCTCAACGGCAACCCAAGCAGGTACGACACGTCCTGCAACGTAGGCGCCATCTCGCCCACAGTGAGGTGGAAAGTGTGTGTCTCCGATCTCCATCTGTCCACTAGTGCTGCCAGGAGGGAGAAGTCGTAGCTGAAACGTGGTCGGTCTCCCTCGACCAACCGAGCAAGGGGGAGCAGGCCTGAAGCACGTAACCTAAATAAAAGCCGGGTTAGTGCACCATTGTATATATTTCGATGCAATTCAATATATCCAAAAAACATAAAAAAGAACGTGAAGCAAACCTCGGTACCCAGCGATGGTCCAAAGCCATCGTCTCCATCGGCACCCGTGCACGGAAGTGTCCAAGCGAACAACCCAAAACAGCACTGAAGTACGACCGATGCTTCATGTCCGTAGCTGCATCGAGCAGCTGGGGGGTCACGTAACCCTGTGGGGCAGCCATCGTTACAGAATGATTGAAATCGTTAGTCCTCGTTAAAACTATAAGACATTTAACAAAAACATCAACAAAATATTGCATAAAAATGAGCATAACATCGCATAGAACTAGCAGAAAATTAACAGAAGATATTAAAAACTACGAGCTATTAAAATCCACGATTGAAACGGGCAGAAGCTATTACAATACATGATTAAGACAACAGTTACAAAGTTATAATTAAGATCATGGGTTACATAGTTATAATTTGAAATCCACGAGCTATTACAGTACACGATTAAGACAACAGTTACATAGTTATAATTAACATGACTTACACGTCATGTTATTCAAATACATGGCACCAACTAAATGACATTAAATGACTTCATCGGTTCGACCCCGATTGCGTTGACCTTGGCTCGATGATCCAGTCTCAGGTATGTTCCCTGTGGTTCCTTGAGCTGTACTATTGCATTTCTTGTACGAGTGTCCGAACTCATTGCATCTGGAGCAAATGACAACTCGTGGGCCAGCTTCGGCGTCATCCATGTTGTTACGAATGCGACGGGTTTTACGTCGGCCAATCTGTTGTTTCATGTCTGGATGGGGATTGGGAATGAAATCAGGGGCACCATCTGGAGTACTGGTGAAATTTCAGGCCATGGCGAACCCATATATCTCGGACTTTTAGGTGTGATAGATTGCATCCTTCATGAAATAGGGCGACACAAACATACGGGCATTCAAACCTCCAGTCTCTCCACACGCAGCAATGACATGTGTACAGGGCCTATGGTATAACCTCGGCTTGTGGCAGCTACAGACACAATGGTTATTATACAAGACACATTCTTGCACGTGTCTCTCATGATTTCCTCCTCTCCGTCCTTTGTCCCGACAAAGAACCTCGAATCGATGCTCAGCGACACCCATGTTCCTGACACGGTGACCTGCGGCTTTTTTGTTTGCTTTTTCCATATACTCAGAGAATTTCTGGCCATATATGAGGCCGTGGTCCAGAAACACCTTCTCAGCTTTAGGATAGCGTTCCCGAAAATATTGTGTTGTGCGGTATATGTAAAATTCCACAATCCCAACCAGTGGCATACTTCTGCTGCCACGTAGGACCCAGTTGTACACCTCTGCAAGGTTCGTGGTCATAATACCATAACGAGCACCTCCTTCATCATGCAACAGAGACCACTTCTCCTTCGGCTCATGCTCAATCCACTCAGAAAACGACTTGATCGAACGACCAGGCCTCCGTCGCACATTCGGACCGTCAAGACCCACGTCTTCCATTGCAATTGGCTCTTCATGTTCTGCATTCACACCCCTGCGTCTTAGTTCGGCAGCCTGCTTGTTCGTAAGCTCATCGAGCTTTTTCCACAGAACATTGAATTTCCTTTGTTGATTCTGACTACAAAGCCTCTTAAAAAGAGTGGTTGGTTTCTTACTCTTGAACTGACTCTGAAAATTTGCTCCCATATGTCTCATGCACCATCGACTCTTCAAATCAACCCACTTCGGTGTTCGTTGACGTTGTACAGATCCTTCCTGTAAATCTTGCACTGCTTGCATAATGCCTTTGTGGCGATCATGAATGACACACACATCTTGCCGATCCTGAACAATACATGACTTGATCCTCTCTAAAAACCAGTACCAGCTGTCCCCGTTCTCACTCTCAACAAACGCAAAAGCAAGCGGGAGAACCTGATTATTACCATCTGCCGCAATGGCAGTCAACATGGTGCCCTTGTACCTCCCTGTTAGGAAGTTTCCGTCGATGCATAGCACTGGGCGGCAGTACTGGAATGCATTGATGCACGCCACCAATACAAAGAAAGCACGCTGAAGAACGCGCTTTGTAGGGTCTTCAGGCAAATTATAGTGCTTGATCTCAAAGTAACTACCGGGATTACGCTGACATAGTGTGTGCAGCACACGTGGGAGGTTGTGGTAGGATGCTTCATACGTTCTCCATCTCATTTCCAACGCCTTCTGTTTCGCCCTGTAAGCTTTGCTGTAACTTATTTTGTATTGGAAGTCATCATCAATGCTGTTGATTATTGACTTAGGCTCATATCCTGAATTATTTACTATCTTTGAGTACATATGTTGAGCCACAAAATCAGCTGTCAAGTTACGGTGCTGAACTTCTAGCTCTTCAAGGATGCATGTATGATGTTCAATTCTTGAAACTGACCAGAAAGTATCATACTTTCCCATATATGCATGGACCCTAAAAGGACAATCATCTCGTATGCACTTCACATCATACACTTGCGGGCTACTCTTCACAACCCTGAACTCTTTCTTCAAGCTTTTGGCCGCCCATCTTTGCACAGCCTCTTTCAGTTCTATCTTGCTATGGTAAATAGCACCCACAGATACTTCATTCTCACTGTACTCCCATGGCACTGTTTCACCTTCATTCACCAACAGTTGAGAGTGATCATAGTTGTTCCATTGACTTGGAACTTGCACCGGCCTATCATCGTCATTATCTGAATCTTCATCACCACGTACATCTCCCTCGGTGTCCTCCCGCTGCATCTGTTCAACCAAACCTGGAATGTGTTCACCCTCATCTACCTCACCCCTTGGCTCCCGAACGGGTTGGCTTCCTTCAGCTTGGTCATCATCGCCTATCTCATTAACCTCATTGACATTGTTTTCTACCACTTGTTCAACTATTGTGGCCTCATCATAGACATGTGTGGTTTGTGCTTCAACAATCACCTTCTCGTATGCTTGCACAAAAAGAACCAGAGGTAACCCACGCCGCAGGCTAACATCAACAAACCTCTTCCAGAAGGCAGTATTATCTATTGAAACTAATTCCTAATAAACAGGCGATGAGCTCCTAGTTGTTACTGCTGATATGCGCAATTCACATTCATTATCATCCAATTTGAAACACTTCATGAACCAGTTATACACCGAACGGAATGACCTCTCAGTTGCTCTGTCAAGCCCTTTTGTCACTGACCTGAACCCACTCAAATCTACCCCAAATTGACCGTAACGTATCTCTCCTTCACCGAAATATATCTGGAAGTATGTTTTTTCTGACATGCCTGACCAAATGCGACAGTGCCAACAAAAATACTTAGTACATATGTCACTGCATTTCTTTGCATATCATACAACTAATTTAAAATTAATTTTTCGATACATTATAATTATTGAATATTCCATCTAAACCTAAACCTATTTCCTAAACCATCCACTCGAAATTACAGTAATATTACATAAAATACTACTAAATTAAACTACTCTAGTGCTAATATTACATAAGATACCACTAATATTACCTAAACTATTACTAATACTACATAAACCATAAACAACTGCACGCTTAGGGTTAATTGGAGTTGAAATGGAACATTACTGTAAAATTTTCTAGAGAAAGAATTTACCTTCTTCCTCCTCTTCTCCTCTCTCTTCCTCCTCTTCTCCCTCACTGCGCGGCGCCACTCCTCTCCTGCGCGGGAAGCGCTCCTCTTCTCCTCCTCACCTGCGCACGGCGCGCCTCTCCCGCTCCTCCTCCACCCCCGCTCCCTCACCTCTCCTACGGCGGCGGCGGCGGCGGCGCCCGAGCCTCGACGGAGGAGGAAGAAGAAAACGAGAGAAGAGAAGAAGAAAGAAGGAGACGGCGGGGCCATATGGGCCTAAAACCGCCAGTCCATCCGGCGGTTTTTAAAAACCGCCAGCCCAATCGACGGATTTTAAAAACCGCCAGCCCAATCGGCGGATTTTTTAAAAACCGCCGCCTCCCCCGGCGTTTTTTCAGGTGGACCCCACCTTCTGTCCGCGTATGCCGCACTGCCATCCTATAGCCGCGTCAATTGGCTATATTTAAAAACCGCCGGTTGGATTGGCGGTTTTTAAAAAACGCCGCGCGGACCGGCGGGATAAGTATAGATTTGCAAATTCTTTGAGCACCAATTTATTTCTGCAAAAAACGAATTAAATAAATATAAAAATAAAAAAAGGTCATCCAAGCGAGCGCTCGCTGATCAGCAAGGCCCATTCACAACTGTGCTGTGTCATTGTGTGCCTTGGCTCTGGCTGGGCTGTCCATTGTTCCTTGGTCACGGTCAGGGAACAAAAGGCCCAAGAAACCAGACTGTGCTGCAACAGTGCACTGCCTCACAGTCACAGTCACCCCGTGGCCTTGTCACGCCCAGGCAGCACGGCGACGCCGTCGTCAGCGTCGCCTCGCGCGCCAGTTCCGGCGGCGGGACACACACGGCAGCATCGCCGCGCCGCACGTCTGCACCGCGAGCAGTTGTTCGCGCGCGGGCAACACGGCATGGCATGGCACGCGCCCCCTGCTTCCCGGCCGCGGCGCCGGCGCCCCACCCTGGGACGCCTGACGGGCGGGAAGGATGCAGGGGGCTGCGGACGCGGAGCATGATAGGTGCACCACACTGCGCGCTGTGCGGCCAGTGGCACGGCTCCGTGCGGTCCGCAATCACGTCAGGCGGGTTAGCACATCTCCAGCAACACACCCTATAGTACAAGCAGAGGAATCACTATCGCCTTAATTAGATTGTTGAATTACAGGAGTTATATACAATGCAGATGAATATAGTTTCCCCATGAGCTAACTTGACAGGGATTCCATGATCTAGTCCAGGCAGTCATCAGTGATGCGGTCATGTGCAAAGCTATGACCTGACGAAGTAAAATCCACTAATGCATGCACAATACTCTACTCCATTCTCAAATGCATTCAGGCAGCAAAATCATCAAGGAAGAGAACAAAATGTAGGTGTGCACACTTGGTTAGGATTTTGAGTGTTTAGCAACCCAATCTATCTCTCCTCCTCTTGGGTCAAACGCTCTAGGGTCACTGCATAAAGGCCATTAGATCCCTGCAGGAAGTGAGAGGAGAGCATTAGCCAGTGCACTTACCACTCCAAATGATTCGGAAGAAAAGCTTAAAACAACAAAGTAAATATAACACTGCATGCAATTGACACAATTTAACAAACTAGAAGCTATAGATATGCATACTGTGTTTCCATTTGCATTTACTTGGTGTCTTCAACCTCCCGGAGATTATACATAGAATAAGCTAAAACACTATGGTGGTTTAGTGCTAGGCGGGTTGATTTTCTTTGTACAAAGGAAAAGAAAAAAAAGTACGTAACCATTAATAGAGTAACATGATATAGTGGGTTTGACTTAAGAAAAAAAATCTTAAATCAATATAGGATCTGTTTGGATCGACTACAGATTTTCATTATCGAGTTAATAGGTAGTACCTAATATTAGCTACCTAACGGTTATCTTGATAGATAATAGGTGGTAGTGTTTGGAACCACATCTAATAGATTAGATATGAGGTGGAGGGGAGGAAGGAAAGATCCAATTATCATCCATAAGCACATATTATCTAGGATTGAGAAGATAATGAGAATCTGGGGTTTGGCTAATCATTATCTCGCCATTACCTGGATCCGCATGGATCCAAAGAGCTAAAGCTTAGTAGATTCTCATTATCTGCATGGATCCAAATATGGCCATTTACAGTGGGTTGCATGTTTAAGAAATATAGAGCTTTCTTGCTACATTCGCAATGATTTGTGCGTTTATATACTGAACTTGTGAACATTTGCATTCTTGCTACATTGGACAAGCTGGCGGTGAGTGGGATTCAGCAACCTACTAGAGCCTTTGTGGATTCCCTCCTTGCCTACACTCCTCCTAGAGGAGGAAGCGGCCACAGCTCGAACCATCCAAGCGGCGGTTTCGGTGCCTGAGTCATTGAGTATGCTTCTTTTATATTGCACTTTGAGTGGACTTGTGTAGGACTATATTTTGTTATGTTGCATGGACAATGTGGCTTAGAAATGGATGTGTATGGTTTGCGAGATGTGACTGTGAATTGAATGGTTATGTGAGTTTCGATGGTGAATTTGAATTGTGATGTGAATCATGGATGCGAATTGTGATATATAATGCCTGTGAACTATGATATATAATGCATGTGATGTTTTGTGTTGAAAATGGCTGAGAAAATAGGATGTTGTGGCAGCAGCACAAGTTAACTCTTGTCAGCTATGGTCAGGCCGACGGGAGTTAAGTAATAACACCCTTCGGCCATGGTTAGGTCAACGGGAGTTAGTCTGCGCCTAATTCCCGTCAGTGTTGGGTGGACCGACAGGAGTTATGTGGTTCGACAGTAACTCCCGCCAACTGGGCCTCGACCGGGAGTTAGCTTATCCCGGACTAAAGTAGCTCGTCAGCCAGGTGCCAATGGGAGTTAGCCATTTGCCTAACTCCCGTCAGTAGGAGCCTTATTCCTGTCGCCGATGAGAGTTATCTTGATTCTTGTTGTGAAGAGATATAGTGGATATGGTATGAAACTCACAACACACAAGAACTCTCAAGATGAAAGTTATCATATAGATGTATCCAAAACATGTGAAGCATTTGCAGAAGAACCAACTAGGTTATGACATAGGCATTCATAAATACAACCATGTCCAACTGATCCAATTCATTATCCTAATTCCAAATCTTTTACATTTTGAGTTACCAAGTTCGTAATATAGTATTATCAATATTCAATACAATAGTGCATTAGTGCTACAAGGTTCCATGCTTGAGTTGACTTGAAGTATGCAAAACGGACATGCATTACATGGTCCGGTTCTTTTAGCCTTAGGTTAATGCTTGGCTTCGTGAAAAATTAATATTGATTATGGGTCGAGCTTCTTTGTTACAACTTGCAAAATTACCAAGTCTCGTGAAAAAGGTAAATAGTAATGGTACTTATTTGTTCCCTTATGGGCTGCTCTGATGTGCATGGAAACTAAATGAATGTATTATATTATGTAGTAGCAATTCCCACCGACTATCCAATGATTCCCCTACTGTGTGCTTCTTCAATTTTGACAAAGGGCAAGTAATTCTATTGTCCATTCAGAAAAGGAAGCTTCATTGCCGGCCTACTAGCAAATGCTTATTTGAGCAATTAATATAGCGAGTGCTGCATAAGTCAAAATGGAAAAAAGCTAGCTTCCTTGGTGTGTGTAGAAGCATACAAAATAAACTCCATGCTTAAAAGACAATTAGTGGGTTGACGAAAGCAACTTGAATTGTTCAACAATATATAGAGCCTATGAGTTTTTATAACCCTGAGATTACATACATGTTCTAGTATAATTAATACAGAGTCTGAGTTCTTATGACCCTTACTATTTCCCGCTTCCTTATCATATGTTTGCAAATGTTGGAACTTGGACGTCTTGATACTACTACGTACTACAGCTTTTTCAGTTACTACCGTGATCGAAGAAAACAGAAAAGATATAAAAGGTGATATAAATACATACCTGCTGCGGACGGATTGATCCTCATAAAATTTGGTGTTATCCATACGGGATTAGGCCAATTCAACCAGGGCTGGGGACTAGAGACCAGGTTATGAGAAGTCGCATCTGCCAAATCATAGGTTCCAATATCCCTGCGATTGCTCTTCTTCTCCAGCAGCCAATACTCAGCGTCGTCGGTAAAATAAATATGACCCGGGAGCAGCTTTGGGTAATCTTTTGTCGAAAGGCAGCACGTATGGTTATGTCCGATGAGAAGAGCATCATCCCCTAGGGTCTCCATGGGCACAACACATTGCTTGTCAAAGTCAACCTTGTGGACTTCGAAACCGTCCGTATGCATCTCCTGCGGCTCTTCGTCTTCTATGTCCGTGAACCGCCAGACCTGCAGCACATCACCGGACGGCGTCCGGGCGATGTACACGTTGTACGCATCGTACTGTATCGTGTCCTTGAGAATAATCTCGCACGAGACGCGGGAACCTTCAACTGTATAACGATGGATCGCACCTTGCCGATTCATGGCATAGAACCCACCATTGTGGTGTATGCAGTCGGAGTACTCTGAATAATGGGGCGATATAGTGATCCAATGCCACTGCTTGCCCCCAACCCTCGCGAACGAGAGCTGCCTGTAGGGATTGTGGATGAGCATGACGACGGTGTCATCTCCTCCTCCTTGCTGCTGCGATGATGGGTCGTTGGACAGGACCGCCTTCAGGTACAGCATTTCCCTGACCTCGTCCGCCCCGTAGGGTTGCGGCGGGTTGAGTTCTTTCCTGGGGGGTGCGGAATAGTAGAAGGAGATGTCGTACCTGCTGAGCTCGCCGGCGCCGTCGAGGACGGGCGTCACGTGCTCCAGAGTAGCGATCGGCGGGAGGTCGATCTGGTCGCCGGTGGCCGGGTTGAGGAGCTGGAGCTCGGAGCGGGCGTCGGCGGTGACGAGCCAGCCGTGGGATGACCCCCAGATGTACCTGTCCGCGACAGGCCGGCCCGGGAGGTCGGGCAGCCTGTAGGACTTGCCGGCGGCGATGCTGTAGAGCTCGGAGCCGGCGGGGGAGGTGTGGAAGAGGCAGGGGGTCTGGGCGCGGGAGTAGATGCGGCCGGCGTGGAGGATGTCGCGGGCGGTGGCGCGCCATGAGGTGCAGACGGCCGCTGAGGTGAAGAGGTCCGGGAATTCGAGAGAAAGTAGAACAGAGGTTAGGATGTCGGTGGGCAGCTCCGCCCAGTCGGCGGACGCAGCCGGCTGATGCGGCTGATCCATGGGCGGCGTGGAGGCGGCGACCGCGGAACACAGGATCTGGATCTGACCCCTGCCTTCGATTTATTATATACATATAGAGAGAGAAAGAAAAGAGGTTTCCATCCCGATCGGATCGTGGGCTGTCCTAAATTCTTATAGCGCAACATCTTGAAAAAGAACGTCCCAATATCTTATCTCTGCGTAATAATCTCTATATCTCTATTCTCTACAAACATTAAGGTCCGTCTATTCATAAATATGACACGTGAGATTGACAATTCATGCGCGACTCCAATTCAGACTGCAGGAGCAACTCACGCGAAAACGGATCCTCTGATCATATACGGATTTCGTTTTCGACGTTCTATGTATCAATGTAAAGCTAAAATAATTATCTTTTCAATTCAACTAACACCACCTTAAAATTAGTTTACAGTCAACGGGAATTGTCGAAACAATATGACGTAGAATTTATTCACAAACCTGATTCGGACTGCAGGAAAAATCCACACGAAAACAGACGCTCCGATCACGTAAGAACTCCATTTTCGGCATTGTATATATAGATGGAAAGCTACGAAAAGTCGGTGTGATCCGTCCGTCGTGTGGCGCAGAGCGAGTTGCCGAATTGAAGGAGATGAATGGCTCGGTGTATCCGCGGAAACGCGACAGCGGGGACCGAGACCCGCGTCGCGCGGCGCGTGTGCGTTTTGCTGCGCGCGGTGAGCAGGAGCAGGGGTTTGCGTGGCCGGAACAGCAGTGCAGTGTGGCTGCCGAATCTACTCTTGCAAATGCGATGCGAGCGAGGTCGGAAAGCACACGGCACAGCAGTGCGGGATTAGCGCGAGCATGGCGGTTCAGGTGTGAGGTCGCGTCGCGTCGCCATGGTGTTCATGGCGCGCGCGCGTGGTGGTCAAGGGTTTGGGGTATCCGCGCCTCGGCGGCTGCTGGTGGGCAAAGGTGAACGTGCCCAGCGCGCGCACAACAAGGAAGGAATGGCAATGGACGGCCGACTCGATGGCGCGGATCCCAGGCAGCAAGGAAATAGCTCATCGCCTCGAAGGCCGGCGGCAAGGGGGGGGCATGGCGGAAGGCTCACTCACGGTGGGGTGTAGAGGTGTGGACGCGACGTCAGCGCTGGCGAGCTCGCTGTGCGCGTCGACGCCCCGCTCCGCACGTCCTCCACGAACTCGAACACCGGCGGCGTCGGGGTCGGGGTCGGGCTCGCCGTACGTACGACGTCGCTCCTCCTTGACGACGTTGCTAGTCCTCGTCTTCCCGGAGCAATGGCGGTGGTGGAGAGCGCGGAAAATTCCCCCGATTCGATGAGCAATGGGGCTCGTAGCGGGCGGCGCGGGGGTTATATAGCAGGACAGGAGGGGTGGTGCTACGGGGGGGTTTGGACGACGGGCCCTCGCGCCGGGGTGGCGTGCGTGCCGTATCTCGGCGTCCGTGCTGCGAGAGGATACGCGTGGGATATAGGCGGGCGGTTAGGGTGGGGCCCGCCTGTTGGTAGAGGCTGCCGCTGCGAGAGGATACACCGGGCATGCTTCCCAGGTCGGGCGGGCCGGCCCGCCGGCGAACCGGCTGTTCCGCTGCGTGGTCCAGTACGGGTACAACGAAGGGCGGTGGGACCACTTCAACTTCGAGAACCAACTGCTGATGACGGACTGACGGTGCCGCAGTTCCCAGCGGCAGGAGGTCGAGCCTGCGGCGGCGGACGACGACTCCGGCGGGGAGCTGGCGGTGATCCCCGCGCCGCTGCCGCACGGTCGTGCAGCAGCTCGTCCTTGGAGATCGACGCGGGAGTCGTCGCTAGGAGGGTCCGGTTCGAGGAGCCGTGCCCGTGGGCCGGCGGCGAGGACGGCGCGGGGGCTGCCAAGAGCAGCAGCGAGGTCAACACGCTGCTGGAAGAGCAGGAGTCCGGCGTGTCGTACATGATCGGCCACACCAACGTGGAGGCACACGAGTCGGCGCCGGCGGTGAAGAAGTTCGCCGTCAACATCGTCTACGGCTTCCTCCGGCGCAACTCGCGGCGGCCCGCCGTGGAGCTCGGCATCCCGCATACCTCCCTCATGAGGTGGGCATGACGTACAGGGTGTGACGACTCTGGCTGACCTCGCCGATGGGCGCTTGCTGCTGAAACCGTAGTTGCAGTCTTGCAGACTGGAGTAGCTCGTAGAGTTGTAGTTCTAGCATATTGTACTTCTTGTAAACGGAAGAACAAAATCGGCAGCCGGACACCTGGGTCACCGATGGAGCTGGAACAAAATAATACTAACTCTATGGTTTTTTTTAGAATTAGTATTACATTTTTCAGAGCATTACTGGCGGAATTTGGCGGCGAAAGAGGCCACGGCCCAAGGGAGGGAGGGTTTCCGGGGCGTTTTTTTTATTTTTAGATTTTTTTTTTTCGTTTTTACAAAAATATACACCGGTTGGTAACATTTGCAGGGATGGTCGACCGGCGCCCGGGGGCCGGGCGCCAGGGGCCTGGCGCCCGGTGCCCAGGCGCCAGGTGTGCGACCGTCAACGGGCGTCCAACGGGCGCCGTCGGACCGACGGGCGCCGTCGGACCGACGGGCGCCGTCAGACCGGCGGACGGAGACTGAGGACGGAGACGCCTGGCGCCCGGAGCCCCGGCGCCAGGGGCGGTGCTTTTTTTTTAATTAGCTCGCTAATCACATGTTTAATCGCTAATCTCGCTGTTTAATCTGGTGCATCCGATCCGAGTTAGATTCTAACCATTTAGCTTCAACCTTGTCTATTATATTAGCATTCTAAATTAGCGCTTCGACCCTTTCACCAGGACCCCTCCAGTTTATTTTGACCCCAGTTTATTTTGAAATTACAAGTATTTTGCTCTATTTTCTTTCTCCATTTTCTATTTCATATTTTGCGTATGTTTATTAGTATATTGTAGTAATATTTACATCTAGTAGTATTTAGAACTGAAGAGAAGGGAGGATAAGCTAAAGCGCCGACAAGATCTGCTTCGCGAAGCAGAACAACGTGACCCAAAAATACTTATAATTTCAAAATAAACATACACAAAATAGGAAATAGAAAATGGAGAAAGAAAATAGAGCAAAATACTTGTAATTTCAAAATAAACTAGGGTCAAAATAAACTGGAGGGGTCCTGGTGAAAGGGTCGAAGCGCTAATTTAGAATGCTAATATAATAGGCAAGGTTGAAGCTAAATGGTTAGAATCTAACTCGGATCGGATGCACGAGATTAAACAGCGAGATTAGCGATTAAACATGTGATTAGCGAGCTAATTTAAAAAAAAAAAGCACCGCCCTGGCGCCGGCCCGTCCGTCTCGTCCGGGCGACTCCGTTGGTCGCCCGTTGACGGCCCCGCACCTGGCGCCTGGGCACCGGGCGTGGGGCCTGGCCCCCCAGGCGCCGGTCGACCATCCCTGCAAATGTTACCGACCGGTGTATATTTTTGTAAAAAAAAATCTAAAAAATAAAAAAGCGCGTTTCCGGGATAGGAGGGAGCGGGCCTGGTGAGTGCAGCCCACGGGCGAGTACGGGACTAAGGGCCGCAGCAGCGAAAGATACATGTACCCATTTTTTCCCATATTGTTCTCCTCGGCAAAGAGAAGCAGGCTCAAATAAGCATATCCCAGCCCATGTTTTGGAGTTGGTAGGAGGGGAAATTGAGCTTGAGCCCATGTTGTAAGCCTACTAGTCGCCGGGTTTGAATGTTGGAATGGCATGATCATTCTGTGGCCCCTTGTATTTCAGACTTTGGGCCTCCCACAAAGTTTGGCTTCTGCAGCATATGATGGAGCCTGCCTTGTGGGCATGGGTTCGCTAATCCCTTCCTACCAACTTTTTTATTTTATTTTTGGTACTCATAATAAACGTTCAATCAAATCAATGCATCAATGTGTTCACACAACAAACATAAAATTCCTGTTTAGCGCACGTGCAGAGCTCTATGTGGTGTACACCATAGACTGGACAACATCGAGTAGCATGGCACGAGGGGGTCTCGTTGTTGGCCAAGGAGTACGATATACGGTGCACCAAGAAGGATCTCAATTGCCGATGCCTATATATTTTCCTCAGATCAAACACCACTAAGTTATTATTATCTTTTTCTTATATAAGGTGATTGGGACCATCTGAAACACAAAGAAATTTATGAGGCATTTGGTTTCTGACTTAATTTTAAAAAAATAGTTATGTTCGAAACAGGGCTTCTAGTAGTCGTCTTGCAAGCCGCAGGGCTTTGCTCATTCCGGGGTTTTGGGTTTGTGGAAAGATAGGCGTAAGTTAACTATGGGCTATTCACAACTGTGCTGTGTCATTGTTTGCGTTGGCCCACGCTGGGCTGTCCATTGTTCCACGGTCAGGTAACACAAGGCCCCAGGAAAACCAGACCGTGCTGCATTTCCCTCTAGCAAGCTGCGCCGCGGGCTGCTGCATCGGATAACGCCACTGTGGCTACCACATTTCTGTAGCGACGCATCAGTTCAGGCGAGCAAGGCACTAGGCATGGCTATCACCCAACACCAACAGTGCACTGCCTCACAGTCAGTCGTCCCGGCAGCCTGACACACACACGGCACGCCATCCGGCGCCACGCCGCCGCGCGTCGTCGACATGTACGACGCGCCATGCATGTGGTGGCACCGGCTGCAACGTGCCACGCGAGCGGAGCAGGAGTGCCGCGGCGGCTCGAGCCGGCTGCGCCGCGCGGGCAACACGGCATGGCGCGGCGCGCGCCCCCCTGCTTCCCGGCCGCGGCGCCGGCGCCCCCTTTGGGCAGCCCGACACGCGTGCCGCGATGTGGCCTTCACTCCCTGCACATGCTTTGCTGCTTGCGCGCGCGGTGGCGTCGGGGCTCCATGCCGCCATGCGAGCATGCGACGGCGACTGCGGCCGAGAGCGACGCAGCAGACACGCGCAGGTCCTTATCGCCTCCGCCCTCGGCCAGCAGGCAGCCGCTTTCACAATTCATTTGCTCGTGCTCGTGCCAGAAGGAAATTGGCACCCGCATTTTCCCGCCGCATTTTCTGTGGCGTCCAGAACAGCTACATCTCAAATGTTTTTTACATATATATAAGGAGAATTTTGCTGTGGGACATCAGAAAAATAAGTAATTGGCCAATACACACCGTGAACTGTAAAATATGCCCAGTACCATTATAAAAATGTGATTCTTTGCTACAACACATCACAAGCATTATTTTAGTAATTTCTCAGATCTGAAGGGACAGAGGGGGTAGGAAAAGTCATTTTTACCCTCCATGAAGTGGGGGTCCACATGTCATATGGCACCTCTCCCCCTCGCTGGTGCCTCTTTCTCGCTCACGCGCACCCGCCGCCGCTGCCATACGTCTCCTCGCCATGGTTGGTCGAGGCGTTTGCAGCCGGCACCAATGGCGCCACGCGCGCCACCGCGCGCACGCGCCTGATGCCCAGGTCTGCAAGCGGTGCCCTGAGGTAGCGCTCCTTGAGCCGCCGGAATGTGTTGGACATGAACGCCGAGCACTCAATGGCAAGCTCAACTTTGCCGCGGGGGATGAGTCCCCAAGCGGCCGCTGCGTAGGGGAGCAGGTGCGGCAAAGGGTAGCGGTGCAGCGGCGTCGGAGGGGAGTAGGAGCAGGTGCGGCGACGGTGGAGGGAAGGAGGTGCGGCAGCGGAGGGGAGCAGGTGCGACGACGGCGGAGGGAAGGAGGTGCGGCGGCGGAGGGGAGCAAGTGCGACGACGGCGGAGGGAAGGAGGTGCGGAGGGGAGCAAGTGCGACGACAGCGGAGGAGGTGCGGCGGCGGAGGGGCGCAGGTGCAGCGATGGGGGAGGGGAGGAGGTGCGGCGGCCGAGGGGAGCTGGTGCAGCGACGGAGAGGAGCAAAGTGCATCGGAGAGAGAAGAGGCGCCCGAGGTTGAAGACGAGGGCAAAAAGGACTTTTCACCTGCCTTCTCCCTCCCAAAATCCCGAAAAATGTTATTATATTTACTACGGTGTGTTGTGGTAAAAAAACCACGTTTTTATAATGGTATTGGGCATATTTTGCAGTTTGCGGTGTGTTTTGGCCAATTACTCGTTTTTTCAATGTCCCACAGCAAAATTCGGCTATATATAAAAGGGAAGAAGAGCTACATCGCGGTGGGCGCGCACATTTTATGTATGCTGATCGATCGAGCGCGTTTTCTGAAAACAATTTCTCAGGAAGGGGAGCTGGCCGGAGAGCTCTGTCAGCATGTGACGACGCATTCAAAGCCCTCCTCCTCCTGGGTATCCTGTTGACTCGCACGGCAGCCGGTGTCCCTGCACGGCATGTGCCGGTGTGGTGGTGCATGGCAGAGAATTTCTGCCGCGCCAATTGATCGCGCTTTGTTTATTTATTATATAAGCAGCACAGGGCCATAAATCATCGTCATCATCACAAACTCGGTTTCGGTTTTCCGGTGCGATCTCCTCGGCTCCTCCTGACGGCGGACGCCGGTTTCACACGCGTTCAGACACGTACGTCCCTAGACCACCCACCGTTGCATCTGAAATTCTGAATTTTCTTCAGACGTGCAGATTAGACGGGCACATGCAGGCGTGTTGGCGCCCATGCAGCGATGATCCACGACACGCGCGCGCTTAATCTGTCTGGCCATTACGCGTGACCACTGAGTCAGCAGCTGTGATTGGAGCACAAGTAAGCTCTGGTTGCTGCTGGTGCTCGTCTGAATCTTCCCAGCCCAAGGCAGGCACCGGCACATCTCACAATCGGGCGTCCGTGAGCTCAGCCACAGTGGCGAGCGCGCGGCTGCAGCCGCACCACTGGCCCTGGCCGAGAGAGAGAGAGAGAGAGAGTATCAGATATGCGCACATGCCGCTGCCCCCCCGTTCCGATTCCGCATCGCTCGACGAGTCGCCCGGCCCGGGCCACAGAATTCTCCTTTGGGGCGGCATTATTGCGGCCCCCAAACCCAAATGTAGATTTCAGGGGGTGCTCAATCGCTGGCTTTATTACATGATCTCCTCTTTTCCTTTTTGCGTGCGAAGCTAATAATGGAGCAAAGGCGCACTGATCTGATAGCGAAATTCGACAGGGGGGAACAAAGGACTGGTGCTGGTTCAGAATTTATATAAAATCAGTGGCGTTTCATTTCTTCACGCCCGACAGTTTTATGGAAGTCGTACTAGCACTGCGAAGCAACTGGGTACGGACACCAACCAATTCCCCCGGCGAAATCCATCCATCGAGTCGTTCTCAGTTCTCGTTGCCACACTTCGTCAGTGTCTAGCGTAGAATTGTCAGCTCAGCTCGTCGCCCCCTCACTGCGTTCTGGAAATCCTGGGCGTCCTTCCTCTGTTTTCTGTCTCCTTTCCCGCGGGAAACTCGGGGCGTTCCTTGCCGCGCTACGCAGCTCACATTTTTCTGGTAGAAGTTAGAAAAAAAGAAACGAGTGGCGAGTAGAGAATCTGGTTCTTGGAAAAGCTCAGGAGCAATAGCAGCTGCAGAGATCCTACGACGCTCATGCGCAGATGGACAGCATAGCAGGGGCAGCCGGGAAGGCACGGACCCTGAAGAAGTTGCTTCAGCAGCATGCCTCTGTCGTTGGCCGTCAAAAAATGCAGGGAAAAGTATGGGAAAACCCAGCACATTGCATCTCCAGATCACGGAACACAGGGCAAGAAATATTTTTTGGGGGGGGGGGGGGGGGGGGGGGGGGGCAATTTGCACTGAATTTCCTCGATCTCAGTCACGAGATCACCAACCTTTGCGGCTTAGTACATTGTATTGTTAAAGATCTCAAAACCCCTAGCAGAGCAGAGGAGAATAAAAAAGGCAGGCAGAGTGAGTGCTCCACCACTACTTCTACATTACAAGTTACAACCACCACTAGAGCTAGAGCTAGAGCTAGATCTGGATGAACGCCCAAAAACACGGGAGGAAGCAAGAGGAGAAGAAGCAAAGAAAACACCCCTGATTCGTAGTACCAGACAGCAGGCACAAAAACAGTTGCGCTGCAGGAGAGAATGCGGCGAAATCCCCGTCGTGCCCCCCATCCCGTATGTACAAGGAGTCCCACGCAGGGGCAGATCGGTAAGAAGAAGAACTGAAGAAGACGAGGCAGCACTTGGCGCTGCGGGAGTACCGGCGTTTCACCGAGGGGGCAAATCTCAAATTTTACGCCCTCCGCGGCAAATGCGGCGGATGTTTCCTTCTCATTTTTCCCCCTCTCTCTCCCGGGGACCAGAACGGCGCTAGTAGTAGCAGACGGCCGCGTCGTCGCCGTCGTCGGCGCCGGCGGAGGAGAGCTGGAGGAGGAGGTCGCGGAAGTCGGCGACGGGGCAGGGGATGCGGAGCGCGCCGGGGTGTCCGTAGCCGTACTCCTGCGCGGCGCGGCGGAGCAGCGCGGCGAAGGGCGGGCGGCCGAGCAGCTCGGCGCGCACGGCGTAGCGCTCCACGGGGCCGCCCTCCTCGCCCACGCAGACGGGCACGTGGCCCTCCGGCACGCGCGCGCCGCCGCAAAGCCGCCGCGCGCCGGAGAGCGTCGCCGAGGCCGCCGCGGCCTTGGCCTTGGCGGACGACGCCGCGTCCGGGCGGAGCGGCTGGTATGCGGCCGCGGCGCAGGCGTCGGCCGCCGCCACGCGGGAGAGCCGCCGGAGCAGGCGCTTCATGTTGCTGGCGCTGGAGAGGGTGGGGTGGACGGAGACCGCTGCGCTGAACCTCGGCGGCGGTGCGGCGGTGGGTTCTTGGCGAGAGCTGCCAGGAAGTGAGGTGGGGAGGGCACAGGCACAGCGCAGCGCAGCACACAAGAAGGCGTTTGTACTGGGGGGTGGCCATGTGGCTCCTTGCCTGCTTTATACTATTGGAGCCTTGGACGGGCGGGCACATTGCAGTTGCTTGCAAAGGTCTTTCTGTGTTTTTTTCTGTTTTTTTTTTCCCAACTGCCCTTGGCAAATTATTTTCCTCAGGGTGGGCTGGCTTTGGGCGCACACTCGATACGCGTACTGGACTATAAAATAAGTATTTTCAAGAATCGGGGACACTTGATGCTCTGTCCGGATGGGCTGGTGTCACTGTAACATGGATATGGATACGTAAAATATTTTTATTTAACGTAAATAGAAAATTTGAGATATAAACGGTGGGATAGAAGAGTCATCTACCTAAAACATAGGCAACTATTTTATGTTTTGGATACTCAAAATCAGGACGAGCAATGGCACCCAACAGAAAAAAAAAAGTAATCTATGTTCAGCTCTTGAATCCTCCACCAAAAATACACTCCTATCTAGCATTAGAGGACATGTTTCACCTCACACCAAACAAAAAGCTTACACCAGACAATATTTCCTTTGGGTTCAATTAAGGAAACTCATTTCCCTTAGGATTGGAAAGGAATTGAGAGGTTTAGAAAAAAAAATAATTCATTTTTCCCTCAATTCAGCTCAATCTTCTTGAATCCCTTACGGAAATGAGTCTATCAAACTGGTCCTTAACGGGAGGAGCTCTACTCAGATAATATTCCGTCTCAAAATAAAATCTCTTCTCGTTAAAATAGGCAAAGTGTAAAGAAAATGCAATAGTCTGATCTCTTTTTTTTTTTTTGTAACTTTTTTTTCAAAACAGGCCGAGAGATGGCATGGAGCACCATGACAGAGCAGAAGGGATCCGCCGCAGGGTGCAGAGGTCGGCCGGAGCTGGGAGGTACGAGTTGGGGTACTGTTGCTGTACCCAGGTACGTACACCGGGGGGCACACGGGGCGGAGGGCATCCGTCGCAGCAAAGCCGGTGGCGGACCAGCCGGTGCCCGGCCGCTTCCGTAGTCCGCTCGTACGGCTTGCGTCCGGAGGCGAGGGGGACGGGGGGTGGGGGCGCGGGGGGCGTCGCTGTCGCGGGGCCCGCCCACTGACCTGGCACATGCAGGAGACAGAGGGAGAGAGGGAGTGGAGGGGAAGCGCCCGGTGTCCGTACGTACAGGTGGTACAGCAGTCAGACAGAGCGACGGCGAAACCTTGTCCATAAAATATAAGGTGTTTTCAATTCGTTGTGGAGAAAAGATTTTGTTCACTGTTCAGAAAATCTCGACCGCCCGAGCGGGGCAGCACACCGGAGACATGGATACATAGCATTGCCAGTAGTGAGTCCAGTAGCACCAACATTTTGTGGCGCGACCGTCACGCACGCTAATTGTACACACGAAGGTTTTGCGGCATGTATGCAGCACGCCGCGCACAGTACCGCCTCGTGTGCCGAATCGCCTGCTGTCTGCTGCCTATAGCATCAAAATACGGACGGAGAGACCACGAACGTGGCGTGGCCGCAGACGACAGATGGATCGGAGAGAGAGCGTCCGGGGCAAGGTCACCAAAGCGACAGTTAACGCCTCATCAGATCGAGGGGCGCGGCCAGGCAGCAAATTAAATGTGCCAGATACGGGACCGGCCATCGTCGCGCTCCACGTTTCGGCGCCTGGTTATTCCGGAAATGGCGAGGCCCGGGGGCAGCACGGCCAGCACGCCACAAGATTCTTTCAATTCGCGGCCTCGACTCGGCATTGTTGGATCGCTCCCTCGCGTGAGTGCTTGCCGATACCAATAGCCAGCCGTAGGTAGCTCGCGAGGATTTCGAGCGACCGGCGGCGGCTAGGCTGCATGCGTGCTGGCAATGCTGTGGCCTAAACGTAGCAGCCTAGCAGGACGACGAGTGGACGAGAGCGTGAGTGCGTAGCGTACGTAGGGCCCGCGGGCAGTTGATCGATTCGTCACACACGTCGCGCACACCGTACCTGAGGAGGTCGGAAGAAGAATCTTGTAGTACATATATCTTGGTCGTGACATGATGCGGTCGGTACGTTTCGCCCCGTCACAACTCACGCATCAGCTGGAAGCTCACATCAGATCAACTGATGCGGGTTTGCACACCGCACCCCGCGCACGCATGCGTATTTTATCGATCAAACAAGAAGCACTTTTACACAGACACGCACCCCACGGCAATTCAAGGTGTGTTTTTTTTTTTTCACCTAGTACTATAGTAGCGTACACAGGCAGGTGCGGTGAAACTACGGCCATGACATGACAGGACAGGACGGCAGCCTGCACAAATGTTGACTCATCTGTTGTGTTCCGATCGAGAGGCTCAGCACGTTCGTCGCGCTGCCACGTCGATGGGACGACGAAGTTAGGTCCGGATCGGACGGGCGAAGTGGACGTGCCATGCGTCGCCACTGCATACGCGCCGGCACCAGCCACAGCCCCTCGATCTATCTATCGTATTCGAGCATGTGTGTGCGCCTGTCCGTACGTACAAGACGAACGAGGATCGGACCGGAGATGAAACCGCGCGCGGCGTGCCCGCCGCATGTGAGTCATCCATCGAGCCGTCGTCCCCGTGCTACCTGCGCATGTACGTACGTGGATCGTGTAGGTGTAGCTATAGCCAGTCCTAGCGCCCATCGCTTGCAAAAGGACTGGTACGTAGAAGTACGTACGGCGTACCTCATCAACGGTGCGAGCTTGCACAACACAAAAAAAGTCAATAATTTTCAGCTGTCTGTACCGACCGGTTCACTGTACCGTGACAAGCCACTTCCTTTTTTGCGTTTTGGCAGCAAGCGCGCAGCGCAGCGCGCCCGTGTCCGTACAGCGCTGCGGGGCGTGTCTGTCTGTGCCTGGCGCCCTGCCTTGTCCTGGCCATGCAACGCGCGACGACGACGACGAGGTGCAATGACCCATGGTGGGTGGGCGTGCGGAATAATGCTGGCCTAGCCTACCCGTCTCTTTTGTCCCCAGCAGGCGTGCCTAGACTAGACCGGGGACGGGAGGAGACGACGATGGCACTTGGCAGGCAGCACACGGTCCCGGACCCGGCTCTGTCGAGTCGCCCACAGGAACAAGGACGGACCTCCCGGTCCTCTCATCACGCACACGGCGCGGCATCTCCTCGACCGCCGTTCACTTCTCGCCGCCTTCGTCGAACGGCTGCCTCTGCCTGCAGTCCGGTGAATGCACGGAGAAACAACAGTACGTGCCAATTCAATTCTGAGAGAGGGAGACGAGTGAATGCTTGTTTAAATGTTCTAGCGGCCCGCATCAGGACGAGGCAGCTTGACTTGACCGGAAAGAGGAGTCGCCGGCCGCCTCGCCGGGGGCGGTCACGGGCGCGGGGTAAAAAACCGAGAAGGATCCTGCGATCTAGGGCGGCATGATGGCACCACGTGGTGTGCTCGCCCGCCTGGGCCCTGCCCTGCCGTGCCGTGCCGTGCGCGCGGCAGCGTACCCGTCGACTCGCCCGCCAGTAGATTTTCGACCATGGCCCTGTTTAAGATTCAAATTTTTCTTTCAAATTTTACTATGCAAAAAGAAGATTCCTTATCACATCAAAATGAAAATTAATTGCACAGTTTAGATGTACGTTACGAGACGAATCTTTTGAGCCTAGTTAAACCATGGTAGAATAATATTTACCACAAACAAACAAAACGTGTTACAGTGCTTTTCAGTTTGAAACGGTGCCAGTTTTCAGGTTTCTAAACACACCCCGAGGCGAGCCCCGTGGCGCGGCGCGGCCGCCGGGCTTTTTGATGCGTCCAAAAGATTTTTCATCCGGGGGACACTCGGGTACTACTCCGGGGGTACGGCCGGCGGGACCTGCCACTCGGGTACTGCTGCGGCGTGTCGGGCACGGGCAGCCTCGCGACACGCTAGGCCGCTACCACTGGCCTACTGCACCAACCGCTATACCAGGCTACCACTCTCTCGTGTCCGGACGGCTGCAGTGCACCCTGCTGGTACGTACGTGCAGCGATACACTTATACAGGGTCAATCGAGAGATACGCCATCGATCCGCTCTCGCCTCTCGGTACGTGCAGTAGTACTCTACGTACAGCACGGAGGCGTACGTGCACCGTATATGCTCGCGAGAGGCTGAGCGCCTGAGCCGGGACGGGAGTCGAGTCGGCGGCGCCGTGTCGGTCGATTCGGGACGTAGCGGGGGCGGCCGCTCGGGCTCGGCAGGACAAGGCGCAGAAAGGCCAGAGCAAGCAAACGCCAACGCCCCCCCCCCCCCCCCCCCCCCCCCCCCCCCCGTCTGTCGATCGCGTGTACTACGAGCGTGCTGCCTGCCCGACACGAATGACCGGGGAGGACCCGCCGGCGGCAGAGGGCCATGGTTTCCGCCGGCACGCAAGTGTTTCCGGCACCGGCAGGCGGCAGCTTGTTGAATGGGTCGTCTACCCAATCACCGGCCGGAACAGATCTCTCGGCCGGCCGGCGCTGCTTCCTGTTCCTTCCTGCTCCATCGGTTCTAGCTAGACTCGCAGTAATTAATCTGCATTGTGGATAGATGCATGCATGCGTCTGGACGTACGGTCCATTAGCGTGACGGTGGGGGTGGTCGCGCGCGCTGGGGTCGTTTCCGATCGACGCCGCGCGCCGGTGACAGAAGGAACAGGAATGGAGGTTGGTTTTCAGGCCGCGTTTGGATCCCATCAAATTGCACAAGCCGGATTGTAGAATCTGAACTGTTTACAAGCTAGCTTGTACACGACGAGTTGAGAGGTTGTTTGGGTACCCAGAATGATGGTCTGGCTGCGAACTTTGGTCCCACAAGTTCTTTTATTTTTTTTATTCATCCCACCGCTGCAGATGCTTTTGCTTCAGATGCGGCGATATTCCGGGTATGACATTTGACCAAAATGCCAGGAGAGATAGGAAGGACTACTGAAAACATGAGGACATTTTGGTAATTTTGTAGCCCACAAGCTGGTGCAAGCTACTCACTTCTAGCTTGCTGGATTGTGCAATCTCCGGTCCCAGATTCTACAAGCAATTTTACAATTTGTTAGCGTTTAGATCATTGATCAGCTTTTGCCATCCAGATTTTACAACCGGGAAGGATCCAAACAGGGCCTCAAACTGGCATGTGCGCAAGTGGAGGAAGCTAGAGCAGTACGTGACGTGGTGTTATAGTTCATTGAGCCTTCAAGGCTAGCTGCAACGACTTGTGTTCCTCACGTCGTTCGTTGGGGGATTCTAGATCTTTTTTTTTTCAACCTTTTTTTATATAGGAAGTAGGTAACTATCTAGTATAGTTTCAGGGTCTCTTGGCAACGACGTGAGTACTCTAGTTTAATGCTCAACGATGTGGGTTGATCTATATACCACCTCTACTCTAGTAGTTTTCAATGCACCGTAGTATCAGAGCCAGTCCAGCTGATTCCTTGCTGAAATTAGCATAAACAAACATACCCAGGATACACTAACGCGGCTTAATGCTCAAACTCCTCGACTCGGTTTGCGCCGAATATAATACTACAGCTCCATTATTATTATCCATCCATACACCAGAAATCAAAAAACGGACGTCTGCGTCACTACTACTACGTACACACCGCTAGCCGCATCTTGACCGAACGAACACACACCCATATAGGAGCGCGCAAATTATAGAGCACAGCACAGGCAATAATTGTCCCCCGTTTATTCGCGAGAGACGAGAGAAAATTAAAGAAATTCCCAGTCTGAATCGGAGCCTTTGGTAGCCAGAAACGCGGCCTGAGAAATTAAACGCAGCGCCCCCATGCGAATCGTCTGCGCGTATACGCTGGCCGGTGGCGCGTAGCCGCCGCCAGCTCGCCGTCACGCACGCCGCTGGCTTCCGGGGAATATACGCCCCGTCGCCGTGGGACCGTACGGAGCAGGTGCGTGCGCGTGCCGAGGGGCCGGCGGATCGAGAGGAATCGCCGCTACCGGTCACATCACATGGGTGCCTGCCGGGGGCGGCGGCGGCGGGCCGGCGACGACGCCATGGGGACCCTGGCCTGGGACTGGGAGGCTGGGACGGCGTGCCCACCGTTTGGTTCTAGTAAACAATTGGCGGCCGCGTCAGAGAGGATCGCACTTGCACGTCTCGCTTGTAGTACGACGAACGGTACGGCGGGCGGCGAGGATCAGGCGAGGCGACCTGTGCTATGTGGCGCCAAAACTGTCGCGCCGGTGGTGGGCCCCGCGCCGTACGGCCAGGAATCACGGATTCACGGGACGTGGCCGTCGTCGCTGCGCCCGTCGACGTCGCTGATTCCCGTTCCGTTCGCTCCGTGATCGAATGAGTGAGGTAGGGGTGCGCTGGCGCTGGGACTGGGAGTGTACGGTGCTGGGGGGTTGCGCGTGTGGGGCCGGCCTCCGGAAGCGAAATGATCGTGATACAAGAGCTGTGTTTTCGGTTGATGACGTGGTCAAAGCCTTGATCCAGCTGTGCAACAAGGGCGGCCTCTCAAATCCGAAGGTTTGAATTCTTGAACAGAGGTGGGAGTATGTGTTTTGCACTCGAGATGAGCTTTGCTGGGAGTCGTATGTGTTTTGCACTCGAGATGTACACTTCACTTTAGGTAGACACAGTCACCCAAAAAAAAAAAAGGGGCCTTAGATAATAGGAATAAGAGGTTGTTTGGTTCCAAGCCACACTTTATCACGCCACAATTATGGCTTGCCACGGAATACGATGCGGTTGTTTGGTTGGTTCTTCACCTACGGCATGCCACAACTTTCTATGTTGTTTTTTCCACCACAAGAGTGGGGCTGCAAATCACCGCCGTGGCTGAACTGCAGCGAGCAGTGGCCGTATACCAAGCAGCTCCTAAATCTACTTTTAACCCTTCTTTTATTGTTGAATTTTAACACCCAACTTTTATTTTTGATCAAACCAGATATCTCAACTCAAAAAACCGATTCAACTCAGAAAAATGTCAACGCCAAGCAAGCTAAGCTCCAGATGCTTCTTTCCGTCGTGTTCCAGTTCTGATCGATCGAGTATCATCGAGAAGCTTTTCATTTCCACGCAACGCACGCACGCAAGTCTTCTCCGTACGTGTCACGGTCGCGGGCGACGCGGCCATTTACCAGCGCCGGCGGCTCCACGGGAGCATGCATGCATCCTACTCCGTAGTCCGTACCGTTGTTGTACGAGACCATGCATGCAGCCAAGCACGCGATGTGCCGACTTCCTGAGCTCCTGGTGACACTGAGGAGAAAGATTTTTCGTTCCGACGTGTCGAAATCACCTGGCCTGACGTACGCCAGGCGCTGTCGCGTCGCGAGAAGCCAAGGAGGAAACTGCCAGGGTGAGCAGGTAATCGATGGGGTGTTCTAGAAATTTTATTCAGCGATGGCTGGACGGAATTCCGGGATCGTTCCCCTGGCCACTGCACGCAACTTGGATTATATACGCGGAGCACGCAATTGATTTGTCATCACGCAGCTGCTCCGGCAGTCCAGCACGGGACAGCAACGAGTGATCTGATGAACTGGTGATATGATCTTGCGTTAATTAGCTAGATTATTATGTGAAGACATATAGCGGAATATCGTCGTTGACCTGCAATTTCCAACCACGTGCTGTGGTAAGTACCACTCTGTACGTAGAACGGTAGAAGAAACCGCACCGCAGGAACCTTCGTGGTACGGCGACGTACGTACGGCGGTACGGCGTCCATACATTGTACTGTAAGACCACCAGACGCTTACAGTGATAGACTGATATAGCAACGTAGAGGAATTCCTGGCGTGCAAAGCTTGGAACGACCTACACTAGCCGACGTTCATTGATAGCGTGCGTTTAGGAAATTTCAAAGGAGTAGGATTTTTCAGTTGCTTGCTTTGACGCATCTTTTACCACTCGGTTTATTTGTTGACTGTACGACCACGATGCGACGATGTCTCGCATCAGATTAATCGCCGTCTTCAGCTTGGCCGATTCACAATCCCGCCTGCAGTGGTATAAGGACCCTTGCATTTTGGTGCGTGCGATCATGCACGCGTGCTGCTGCCTGGGGTGGCATATGCCATATGGTATGGTTTAGCACCGATCGATCGATCGATCATCGAATATGTATATATATCATTGCCGCCGTCGTCGCCTTTGGCAGCATCCTGAGCTGGTGCTGACATGGATCGTCATGGACGATGATGGGCAAGCTGGAGCTGAGAGGGACCAACCCCAATAATCATTTGTGCACTCACGTACGCGCTGCATGCTTGCCGTTGCCGGGCTGCAAAAAGCAAACAAATACTGGAGCGCCCTATCGTCCTCGCTCGTACGCACGACACACGACTGGGTGCCAACGCACATCGATCAGCGATCACCAGAGTACGTACTGACGCGCGGCAGGACAGACGTTAACACGCGGCAAATCCACCGGCGCCATGTCAGCCGCTGCTGGCCTCATCTCACACGCCACCGCTAGCACCGTCGAGCGATAATGCAGAGGAGGGGCCAGCAGTCAGACCTGTTCGCTGTCGCCCAACACTTTCCTCAGCTTCGACAAGCTCGAGCCGCCGATGACCTCCATTCCCTTCATGGGAACACTACACGGAGAAGGGAAAGATCCACACCACCATACCTGTCACGGGTCCCAACGACGTCGTCCCGGCCAACCCAATCATGCACCATAACGAATCCCCTCGGGAGGAGATCCAGTGACCAGGCAACCCTACTCGTTAGGAGGGCCTTGGCGAACCTCGTATCAGTAGTTTGTCTATCCTACTATTATTTATTTTGCACAATGCACACTTCTTCGTGTTTTTTTTTTGACAGTGCACACTTCTTCGTTTGTTGCACACTTTCATAACATGTGCATACACAATCTGTTGCATTGTCCAAGTAATCATCCAAAATACTGGCAACCCCATTTTCCTATGGAATTTTAGAGAATTGAGAAAAAAATATTTTATTTTTTTGGAGAAATGAGAATTATTTAGAAAAATTAAGTTGCCAAACTAGCCCTAGACAATTATTGTTTTCCTCTGTGTGGTAACCGCCGGCCGTAGCAAGACACATGCGGCGATAGATTTGCAGTTTCAGAACCATTGACAGACCCACGCATCCATTATCCCGATTCCCGCGAAACAACGTCGTCATCAGATTCAGAAGAGTAACGCGCGCGGCGATGGGCACGGACAGTTGCGGCGCTGCACATGGCCCAACCTGGCCGCCGCCCCCTGTCTTTCTTGCGACAAAAAAAGGCTCCTCGTTCGTTTTGGCTCTGCTCAAAACTAAAACACGTACGTACTGGTAATAAGAAATGGGTCGACTCGGTGCGAGCGAACGGGATCGGCAAGCGAGGACGGTTGGGTGATTGGTGAGATTATTCTCCGATCCAGCTGTATCAGCATGGTGCCCGGCCGTTTGGGATTTGCCGATTTGGGATTCTTCAATCTTCAGCATTGCCAGTGGTGTGTGGAGGCGACTCGGTCTCCACCACCACCCTGCAGCTGTGGATGTGGAGTACGCGTCTACAACATACATAAATACGACCCCCTTACACAAACAGGGGAGGAATGAAACTGAATGTGGAGGCGCATAAACAACAACAGGTATGGGGTTTCGGTTACAGAAGATGCGTAGTACCAATTGTTTGGGATTTCCCATGGTTCGAGGAGCTCAGCAGAGATTCATCAGCTTGGCCTTCCGCGGCAGAGTACAATTGCAATTCGCTCGTTAGCAGGCTCGCTTGCGGACCTGGGCCTTGTGCTTCGGCGACGTTGGGCCGGATAACCAAGAACGAAACAATCTGTGTGGGGGCTTTTTTTGCTCTGGGCGTCTTCCGGTTTGCCCCCAACTGTTCTGAGTCTTATTCTAAAAAAAAAAATGTTCTTAACCTTCCTCTGTCTATTATATGAAAAAAAACAAAACAAGAAAAGGATTCCAGTTGAAAGAAAAGGGAAAGGATTTTGTTCCGAATCTGGAAAGGTATAAGCAATAATTTTCTAGCTTATCTGGGTGGCTTGATAATTAAATTGAACTAGATGAATTCTCCGCGCGTTGCTGCGGGAATTTGAGTGTTACCATGTACATGTATGCAACATAATAGTATTGCATGCATTTAACCATAGAGGATTCTTAGAAGTTATAAATAGATAGCTTAGTGGATGGTGATGTGGCATGCCACCAAGTGGACTCCTTGGATGATGTGGCTCCATGCATGTTTAGAGAAATCTTCTAGTGGAATATACCTATTTAGAGATAGAAAATTAATCCAAGAGATCGAGCAACGATTTGGCACGAGAGCGGCGTGCGAGTCTGGAGTGCGAGCCCCATCACGAGCCAGCCACTCGGAAGGAACTCTCGCTCGCACGGGCTGCGGAATTGTTCACCCCGTTGGAAAGTCGAGCTGCTCTCAAGAGGATGTAAATGTAAAAAAAACTGCTGCTGCCTTGGATCGGAAGGCTTTGAAAGACGTGTACTTGACCACCGGCGGCCGGCGGGAGCACGCACGCAGAAACGTGCGTGGAGATGTACCAAGTGCAGTGCCACGACGAGGCACTCGGCCACTCCGGCTAGCTCCGGGCCGGAAACGAAAAGGAAGTCGTGTCGCCGTCCAAAAGCTAGGCTGCATGGCTTTTCTACCTCGTCACGGTCACGGGCTGATGCTGCTAGTACATTGGTAGATCCAGGGCCGTATCTAGGATTTTGAGGTTCCAGTGCGATACACAAATTAGAACACTACTTCTATAAAACATATAATTTAAAATATTTTTTGTTATATGATTTAACTATATGTTTTTATAACACAAAGAAACACAATATGTATTTATGTTATCAAAGTAAAAGATAAAAATTATATACATGAACAGGTGATGATGGAGTTGGTAGGACTAGATAAATCAAAATATAAAAGACGATGTGACAATTAAGACGTGAACATTGCAAACAAATGACAATTAGAGAACATGAACTAAAATACATTTTAACTAGTAAGTGTACTAGTATTATTTTAGTATTATTTTTGGAGGCCCTAATTTTTTGGTGGCCCCATTCCATCACACCACTTGCGCTGCCCAATCGACGGGCCTGGGTAGATCGAGAAGGGCCGAGGAAACACACATTTATCTACATTACATCGCACTCGATGCGCACGTTTGCAGGCGGCAGACAGCGTTTATTTCATCATCACACGCAAAGAAGAACCATCCGTTTGATTATTGGAGCCGGCCGCTGGCCGGATTATATTAGAAGAATTAACCAGCGAAAAGGACCGGCGGTTAAAAAGCTTGACCGCAGGTCCAAGTCCGGCCGCCTTTTTGCAAATGGGGGATAGTATTAAACACACACACGAAAACCAAGACTGGACGTCCGGTTTTACTGGCCGCGCACGATTACGGGCAGCAACTGGTCTACACCAACCATTCGATCGGCCTCTGATCATCATCAGCTGGGTCGATCCGATTATCGTCAGGGCCCTAGCTACCGATTTCCATATGCAGCTAGCACATAGAGGCCAGTGTCCGTTGGGCGTTGGACTCGAGACGACGACGAAGAGGTACGTCGTCCATCGACACGATGACATGCGTGCCTCGACGGGGAGCGTACGTCGTCGTAGTACGTGTGAATGGATACCACGTCGGCGTCGGATTTCACGGCCTGACCGGCGGTCAGTCAAAATTGGCAAGCAAATGAAACGAAACAACAATGCGTGCACGCACGTAAATCCACGTACGGGAGTTTTGTTTGCTGCTTTTGCAGCATCTATTATCCGGTCTCTGTGGAAAAATCCGTTCGTGGGGTGTGTGATGATAGATCTGAGACGAGAGCTCTGTTATCGCGGCGGCGCGCGGCAACGGCAGCGGTACGCACGGTTGCCTGCTTTATTGTGTTCTAGATACGGTGAATTTTGGTGGACGGATGGATTCAGTGATACGCCTTTTCGTTCACTGGAAGGCCGTCTTTGGAAAATAGATAGAAAGGGCACGCTCGCAACGGCTTGGCGAAGACGGAGGAAGCAGGTAGAAAGGGCCTTAATTTGTTATACTAGTTGTTTCATGGAGAAAAAGAAAGACCATCATCGAACAGCGAATTGGATGCACGCATGGGCGAGTCTCCTTTTCTTTCTTTTCTCTAGCTAGTCTGTGCTGGGCTGTGTGACTAACATCTCATTCACTGAATGCTATTCACTCCGTCCACGAATTACATGTCGTTTGATTTTTTCTGATACCAAATTTGTTCAACACTTTTTTTTTTAAAAAACATACGAAAATCTAGGAAAATCTAAATCATTGTTAAAGACTTAAAGTATGTAACATGCTAAACTAAATCATGATGATGAAAATAAAAGATAATTATATTTTTTTAAACAGGTCCAGTATATCAAATTTGATGCAAAGAAAAGTCAAACGGCTTACAATAATTTAGAACGGCGAAGGGAGTAAGTTCTAATAAAGGAATAAATAAATATACGATGACTAGAAAATATATAACTCGAGGTCTCGAGCTACTCCCTCCGTCTCACAATAAGTGTTGTTTTAACATTTTTAGTACAGAATAAGGAGGCCGGGATATGACGCATGTGCCCCCTAATTAACAAACTAATCTTTCCTTTTGTGTTATTTGCATGCATGCAGATTGGTTTTTCTTTTAAAGTCAATCAATCTTATAAAACATCATTTATTGGGGTATAAAATTTGAATCCTAAAACAGCAGTTATTGTGTGAGGGAGGGAGTACATACCAACCCGGTGACCGGTGATGAGACCCAGAATCATCAGGCTTGGTGTATACGCATGATGCAGCAGCATCAGGCAGAAAGCAGGAGGCTGGCGGCATTTTCTCAGGAAACAGTTGCACCGTGCGTGGTGTGACGCGCGAACGAAACCAAAGCTAAGGACGGACGACGACTAATAATAACAGCAAGGATGAGCTTGGAGAATTGAAGCTGCTACTAGGAAGGTCTGGGGTTAGTAGAATTACTTTCAACAGTGGAAGCGTTCAACGAGGAAATAGCCATGTCTTTACCTGTCTCGCGGCGCATGCACGTGCTGCGTGTCGTCCCATCCGGCGAAAATCATGGTCATGCATGGGCGCGCGCCACGTGCTGTATAGTAGTATAAAGGTAGTACTAGATGAACCAGTAAAGCGCACCGTACCTATGGAGAAATGTCTGGAGTCTGGACTAGCTATCGCGATATCTAGAAATTCAAACGCGCGCGCGCGCGGGCTAGTAGACGACAGAGCCCCTCCTCGTCGGCACGGCGTGGGCCGTGGCCGCGCGAGCATGCAGCAGAACAGTCGTCGTCGAGATCGACATCGAACCCCGAATGAAACCGGCGGCAGGCATGCAGACAGAGAGTCAGAGACAGCTTGCTGCAGGGACTTGCTTGAATGCTTGCACAGATGCAGGGAGTCAGGGACGATGGTGGAGCTAGCAGCTAGGGCTGTTCAGTCGCCGGCGGCCGCGCTCGTGGTGGCGCGTACGACGGAGGCGACGCCGACCGTGAGCGGCACGCACGCCAGGGCGCAGTACGTACGTGCGTACTGCTGCAGTCCTGCTACGTTCGCGCGAAGGACGCGTACGTACTACGACGACGATCGAGGACGAGGAGCCGCGCGCGTCCGAATATGGGTCGTCGAAAGTTAGGCCGGTCCGCATGCAGCAGGTACCCCAGTAGACGACTACACTAGTGGTAGTGGAGTAGTGCATGGCATATTAGGAGTATGATGGATGGTGCTGGCGACCCGACGACGGCGGGCGCGTGGTGGTGGTGTGGTCCGGCCGCGCGGCGCGCCGAGGCCACCAAAGTCGCGGGTCGTCGTCCACGCATGGGGTGGGGTATCGTATATGTACGTTGACGCTGACTAGATCCAGCCCTGAGCCACTCGCAGTGGAAGGTATGGCTGACTGGCTGGGTGATATATGAGATCGACCCATCGGATGATGGTCCAGGACCTAGCGGTCACATCTCTCACATCCCCCACTAGCAGCCAGCAGCTCCCGGATTCCACTGGTGTCTAGGACGACATTCCTGATGAGCAGTGGTTAAATCATAAACGGATTCCCGGATTCCACATATGAATGATGGACCCACTGCACTGATGATGCTGAAATCAATCACAATCGATCCTCGGCTATATGTACGTACCTACATATCTCGTTGAGGTAGCAAAACTTATTACTGTAGCAAGTCCAGAGTGTGTGTGTGTGTCCCCTGTGTGGCTGTGTGTGTGTGTGTGTGTGTGTCAAAAGTAACAAATGAATCGCAGCTAGACTAGGCTCAACGCCGTCGTCATACAAAGAAGAAGAAGAAGAAGAAGGGGAAATTCTTGAACTACCAAGCTCTTAATAATTATTAAGCGATTGAATCAACGACTCCCTCGGTCCACAACCCTAATACATCCCATCATGTGTCCCCTTCCCTTTCCACTGGCGGCCTCCATTGCCGCAATCTCATCACGTACACTGCTAGCCACCGGGCGCCTTTGACTTTTCATATATTTGTTGTCGCACCCATTTGACTTTTTTTTTTCTTTGAAAGATGAATAGGACGGTTTGACCTTTTTCCCCCCTTGCCCGGGCAGTCCTACAACAGTACGTAGTAGTAGCTATATAGCAGCGTTTGTTTCATCTGACTTTTTTTCGGATGCATGAACACCGAATAAAATCCGGACGGGAGTGCTTGCTGGTTTAATTCCCTGCACGCGGCATTCATGCTTATTACGGATTCGTGGTCCTCTGAAACGGTTGCTGTCGTTATACAGTAGCCTGGAAGCTGCATGCGGTCGGTCGGTCGTCGCTGCCGCAGCAATTTCAAACCCGCCTTTAACATACCTGTACGTACCAGCTCGCAAGAGTTCAGAAACCCCAAAATGCCAAAAAAAAAAAAGTCCACGCTATACAAAAAAGGAACGAAGAAATTTTCATGCTGGCCCCGGCCGGATGCGCATGTGCAACCAACCAACACAACCGATGGGACTATGCTTAGCTGCCTGGGGTGCTTAATAACAACCCACTAATAATCCACCAGATACATGCAGGATTTAATTTGGCGGCTAATTGATCTAGCTTGTTTAATTTAGTGGTCAACTTGATCTTCGAGGCTGCTAAGTTTAGACCACTCATCATGATGGCCTTAATGAGCTCTCACGCCGCCTACTTGCTCTCGTACGTGCTTTTGGTTATTACTTGCTACAATTTAGGGATCTAGCTATAAGTTTTTCTTCCTGCTATATAGGTAGGTTACTTACTAGATCCACCTGATGAGACTGCTAGCTAGCTCAACCGAACTAACTGCATATGTTTGCAAGAATGCAGGAACGAAAAAAAACTAAGCTGGTGGCCACCAGAACTAGAGACTAGACATTTAATTTGGATTTCTTCCTCGCGAATAATAATAAAGAACAACTAGTACCTACTAGTTCTTCAGTGATAAAACGTGCTAGTATTCATTAAAAGAAGAAGAAATAATGGACCTCTTGTATGGGCATTATTTGAATGGCATGACCTAATCCTTTTCTTTTCTAGAAGGTGTTAGACTGTTAGCGTATCTAGGCCGAGGAGATATGGGATCCGTCATGGTTTCGTCGCCTGAACCTCGATCGGTGGGAATGCCTGGGCACATGGCTACACCGCCATTCCATATATAGATTTATCAAAAAAAATGCAAAAAAAGAAACGTTCTGTCAAAATCCTAACCTATTCTCTTTGTTTGTTCTTGTACATACTGTCTTTGCTTTAATAAATTGCTGTAGGGGGGAACCCCTCCAGTTTGCTTCAAAAAAAAAAAAATCCTATAGATGACTGGACAATGGAACAACGCATAGCATGCACTGACGATTAATCCACAAGTTCCACACCCATCTTCAGTGTTCCCGTGCCTAGCTGGTCGCAGGAAATTCCAGGCTCTCTCTCAGATTTCAAAGATGCTCACGACAGCCAACATTTTTGAACCCACCCCGTGGTCTGTTGACCCCCATGGCAACGGCCCCAGCTGCCTTCACAGAGTCACGTCACTGCTGGGTGCTGGCAGCGTGCCCTATAAAAAAGCAGCTCTAGCTCTCGAAGCCGGCACAATAAACTGCAACACCATTCACACGTACGCATGCATATCGAAACCTAGCAGCTCTCGAGCTGTATACAACCGAGCTGCGCCTGCGCGTCCGTCAACGTCAACCATGAGGGAGCTGATGCGGCGCCTGAGCTTCTCGGACCGCGTCAGCGACGGCGGCGGCGGCGTGCCGCGCGGGTGCGTGCCCGTGCTGGTGTGCGACGGCGACGGCGGCGGCGAGGGCGAGCGGTTCGTGGTGCGCGTGGAGGCGCTGCGGCACCCGTCGTTCGCCGCGCTGCTGGACATGGCGGCGCAGGAGTTCGGGTACAAGCAGGAGGGCATCCTCAGGGTCCCCTGCGACGTCCGCCACTTCAAGCACGTCCTCGCCGCCGTCTCCTCGCCGCGGTCGTCCAGGCACTGATCCATGCATCCATCAAGTCGCTCAACAACTGCGTGCCGCGTTGATCTGATGATCGGATCTCCGATCCTCTTTTAATTGATGATTAGGAGGTGGCTGGTGGCATCTCGGTCTGGATTAGGAGCATATAGACAGTTAGTATTACCATGCATATATAGCACTGATTATGGTCGGGATACATACTGCATGCCCAAGACCAAGATCGCTTCTTGACCCACTTTAATTTCTTCTTCTTGCCGTTTCTTCTTAATCTTCCTCTTCTTCGCCTTGTGTTCTTTAGGTTCAGCTAGACGGAGAGGGTTTGCTAGCTAGCTTATATGCATCAGCGCATTAATTGCAGTGCGTATGTAATTAAAATTAGGCCTCCTGTCTGATGCTCAGTGAAAATAACGGATATGGCTCAGCAGTCAGCATGCACATATATAATATTCCTCATTTTTCCTCCTATCATATGGGTTAAATACTTGCAACTCATAATGAGGCATGAAAAAAAAATGAAGTTTTCAAGCTTGGTTTTCAGAGTTTGGATGATAAAAAGACTGAGATTTCCAAGTTGGTACGCAGCTGATCAGTCAATTTTTCTATAATATCCTACTAGTATCGATCCTACCCCTATATATGGTTTGATCTCTCTCGGTTTGGTTTGCAGATTCTCCTAGACAGCGCTACTAGTCTACTACTTTTGCGTGAGTGTTGTACTCCTATTTCATTATTATTGGCGAAGACCAGTCAGCAGAGTGATGGAATCCCAACAAATACTGTATATTAAACAAATTTTGTACAGACTCATACATATATAAAGCGTTCCATCTGTTTCAAACTACTATATATGGGTGTCACTTTAACTGCATTATGTCTCGAACATTGACTAAAGGTTAAAATATTAGCATCTACATATACTACCAAATAAATTCACCATCAAAACATATTTCATCGTGGATCTATAGCGATATCAGTTTAACTGATATAGTTTGATGTTGAAGATTTTGCCATTTTTTTCTATATATAAACTTGGCTAAGTAACTGTAACTTGGAGCAGTTGGCAACTTGGCATAGAGACTTCGAACGAAGCGCCAGGACAGTCAATAGTGAGGACATGGGTATAGACAACTACTGTTACAAATCCAGTTGGTTCAAATAATGCAGTATAGTACTACCTACGGTTATAAATGTTTTCGATGGTTAGTTCATTTCTAGCTAACACGCGAGCGTGAAACAGTAGTACTGAATATGTAGGTTCAGATATTTTTGAGTTTTCATATTCATTCAAATGGTTTTTTGTGTTTAGATTTTTCTTGTTGCTCACCTTTTTTTTTTTTTTTGAAAAGAGGATTCCTCTGCTTTTATAGAAAGCAAATTCTCACCCCTAATTTAACCACAATACAATAGACTGTAGTGAATCAAAAGAAGAGTGTCTGGTCGACAGCTGGACAGATGGCAATGACATGAAAAATGTGTTTGGCTACGATTAAACGAGCCACTTGATAAGCAGCAGAGAGAAAATTTCTAGACGTACATAATTGACTAATTTATATTCCTTTTTTTCACACTTAAGCGAGAAAATGTAGTTCGTATAGGCACGTATATAGATATAGAAAAATCTAGATGTACGGTGCAAGTGTATCGTCTACTTTTATTCTAAATGATTGGATTTGGATGGGGGCGTGTTACTAGTACCGTAGAGAGTTTTCAAGAATGCACGTACGTAAAATCTTGGACCTTGTGAGGTTTTCAACGCTAGCTCTGCTATTCGTTTCCTCTCTGCTGATTTTGATGCGCATCCACATTATTGACACTGTGATGATGTTCAATGCGGTGCAATGTTTGACCGCGACTGCGCGGCACGTCAACGCCTCAACGTCAAGCAATACGAACCGGTTGGTGGCGCAGCCCCGCCGCTATATTATTGCCGACGTACCTGCCACTGAGAACAGTAATGAAGAATATTGTAAGAGATATGCACGTGCTAACAGGAGAACAAAGAGGACATTTTATACTCCCCTCTTCCCCATATATAGCAGTATATATTTTTTTAGAACTCAAAATTTATCCCACAAAAAACAAAGTATATAAATAATAAATTTATAGCTTTTTAGTTTGACAATTTAGATTTAATACAGTAGCAGTTTAGTTTTTTTGAGGGATGACGCATACATGCGAGGCTAGCCTGTCGCAGATTGTATAAGGTTTGAAGACGATGTCTCGTGCACTAGGTCCTAGCTGCTCGCTCGCCCCATCTGTGGTGGTGGTCGCCGTATCGCCCCTAATAGGGCGATTTGGTAGGCCAACGTCTTACGCTTATACTCCTTCCGTTCCAGTTATGTATGAGTTAGATTTTTTAAATAAGATGAGTTGATCGAACTTAATATAAAAAAATCAAACGACATATAAACCGAGACAGATAGAATATCATAAAGGCTTAATATATAGGTGCAGAAGAGAAGACACATGTAGGTTGATATGATACATGGGTAAAATAGACAAAGGCTTGTTACCGTCTATATCGAACTGTAAAGAGTAGTAGTATTTGTAAAGAAGAGACGAGAAAAATAGATATAAAAAAAAAGAGATGAAGAAAAAATGAATTAAAGCTACACGCTAGTTTTGAATCCATCTCTCGCCCGGACAGTTGCCTATACATCTTTTGGCTCTGGGCGAGCGAAAACCACATGGCCGATTGAATGTTTCAATGGACAGGGCAAGACTTAGCATTAGCCCCGTCGCGCCCACGCATGCGCAGCGAAGCACATTATTTCCAATTGACGATGGACCTCTGATGTTGTGCATTTGGAACTTGGAAGGATACACGACGACCGATCATCATAAAAAAAAATAAGCCAAAGGACCAGGGGCGGATCCAGCGTGGGGGCTGGGGTGCTCCAGCACCCCCTACCCCCGCGCGGACAATGGAAGCCCTCCTAAGTCTCCCCTACAATATTTATACATGAACAAAAAAATAGATAAAAAATGTGAAAAAATAGAAGATAAAGAGGGAAAAATGAAAGAGGAAGATGAAAATGAGCACCTGAAGCGCCCCAGCCCGTAAGCGGGACTAAAATGTGATTTATTATCATTTCCAGGATATGATAACCACAATTTTTTATCAGAGTAGTACAGATCCGCCCTAATGGGACAGACCAAACGGGGCGCAGCCCGAAACATACAACTGCAGCGGAACTTAAATGGTAGACCCAAGCTTTCCCACTTCACACCGTTGGGATAGGCCGCAACCCTTACACGTACAAGCCCTCTTAAAAGGTGACTTCGTCTTCTCTGAAAAACAATAACAAGAGGGGGTGAGTACGAAAACGTACTCCGCAAGCCCACCTTCTTCCATAAGGAATTTGGGGTCAATGCTATTACTACATGCAAAATATATCTGGAGTTCAGGTTAGTTTTGCCAGAAAATATGCAAGGTTCATTACTTCTCAGTTTTATTTTTCAGAAAACACTTTTTTCAAAAGGGGTGCTACTGGACTTGCCGGTCCATCATGGCTCATGGCACGCAGGCCAACATTTTTCTCCACTGCTTCCGGGCCACGCCCGCAGCTTCCAAATACATCATTTTCACCCAACCAAACCCCAATTTTATAAATCACTACAGGTAGAAACCAAGCCGTAACTCGTCCATACCAGTGGACAACGGACTATCCGGATAGGTTTATACTCTGGTCAGAGGTGCACACTTTACCCACAAGTTTGGTCCGGACACTCATAGCCAGTGAGGCCCTTTCCGCTCAAGGCTCTACCACCGCAAGTATTTCCTGGCCTCAACCAAGGAGAGACATGGGTCCTGTCGCATAAGTGCCAGCAGACACATGACGTCGTTTCAGTGCCAGCAGACACACGACTTCCACCATTCCCAGTCCCTCGGTGCTCCCAGCCTACGGGTATCGGGAGGTTGTTCCTTGCGGGTTCCGGCCAAATGTTGCCGTAACATCGAGTGGTTGCACGATAAAGAGTTAGGCGAGATGAGACTCCAAAATCGGTCCTTAGAAGAGCAGAGCTTCCTCAAACACCGCTCGGTCCTCTCCATGAGGCCGGGCCCCAGTATAACCGTGAGAACGGTACCCGGGCTCTCCACCCTTCTGATCACATGGCATAGTCGATCGAGATCGGCTGCCGGGGTCTTTCCCCATGTTTTCGAAAACGCACGCCAACCCATTTCCATCCCAGATTCCAACAGGATTATTGTATATAGTATTGAGTGAGCGATCCACCTGTGCGCGCTACGTCTAAAAGGTTCGGGTGGCTACCCTACCAGGTTTTTCTTAGCAAGCAAAACATGCAGGTTTTATCATTAACCAAGACAATGGGTTGTGTATCCAAAAACTGAGTAATTTATGCATCAAGTGAGATTCCAGTGGACTTGCCGTTCACTTTGTTGGGGTCTAACGGGACGTCGACGGCTGAGGGTGAGGGTTCATCATTCTCCGGATATGTTGGCATTCTAACTCCCATTGACGGACGTGATGGCGTTCCAACCACCTAGCGTGCTCGTCGAGAATCTGCTGCATGCGCCGGTTGCTTTCTTCGAGTGTCTCGAACATACTTGACATGAAAGGCGTTCCGACCAAAATCTCCGGTATAACCTACGTGCAGCAACAGAGAATAAAACAAACAAGGCATATTATGAGCTCAGCCAGGGTTTGTTGCTGTTGAGAGAAAGATCTGAGGATTTCCCAGAATGTCGTACCAACGGGTCTGGAATCCATAGGCTAAAGGGTTCCATGGTTTGGCGCTGCGTTGCAAGGCGCTGAGCCAAGGGCCGATTGCACCGCTGGACTTGATAAGGGTCGGGGGAGGGGGCGCCACGATAATGGATTGGGTCAGTTGCGACGAGGGCGGTAACACCGAGGAAGTGACGGACTCATGGTGGAGTGGGATTTTCTGTGGTACAAGGTGGAGAAAATGGACGGGAGTTGGTGTAGGTGGGTAGAGCGTGATTTTAGATGAATTTAGAGACTAAAATCACCCAAATCGGAGTTGGAACGGAGGAGATATGAGGTACTTAGTGTAGGAGGGGTAGATATGGACTTTTGGAATAGTTCGAGGTGTAGAAGTAGACTTTTCTTGACGAATTCCGGCCTGTTGGATATAATTTGGGCCGGGGCTGGATATCGGCCCGCTTGGCCTTTTGGCGCATGCGCGGCGCGAGGCGCGTGCGGCCCACGTGGTCAGGCCGGCCCGCTTGAGGGCTGACGGCGTAGCTCGCCGTTGGTGCGGGGCCCGCGTGGCAGAGAAAGGGGGAGGGGACGGCGTCACGGTCGGCGGACGGCGGTTCGGGGAGGATTGAACCGACCACCGTCGCTGCTCCGCGGCTCGCCGGCGGTTCACCGCCGATGGCCCGGTTCCGGCGACGAGAGCAAGTCGGTGAGGGAGAGGGTGAGGCGGCGAAGTGTATAGGGGTATCGTGGAGGTGGGAGGTGTTGCGGGCGGCGCTGGCGACGGTGACCCGAACGCCGGCGGGGGAGGGCGTCACGGCGCGGCGGCGCTCCGGCTCTGCCGGGATGGTTCCGGCCAGGAAGAGGGGTGGAGGAGGTGCGCCCGAGGGTGGTGGAGCTCGGGCTCACCTCAATTTGAATCGTGGGTGGCCGGAGGGGGTGGATTTTGGAGATGGAGGGAGGTGGCGTGCACGGTGGTCACGGCGGCGTCTTCTGCGAGAGCACCGGCGAGGGGGAGTGGGAGTGTGTGCGGGTGCGCTCGTGCGCTCAGGTGTGCGTGTGCGAGAGTGTGCGCGCGTGTCCGGGGAGGGAACGGCGCGGCTCGTCGGGCCTTCTTATAGGCGCGGTTACAGCGCGGCAGGCTCGGCCGGCTCGATCCAGCCGGGCCTGCGCGGGGCGTGCACGGCGTGGCGTTGAGGACGGGATGGTGGGGCAGCGATGACGTCGGTGCAGGGAGTGAATGCGGCGGCAATTTGGTGGTGTATTCCGCCGTGCGCGACGGGCGAGGGTGGCATTCGCCGCGGCGCCGGGCGCTGCACAGTGGAGATGGTGGCGGGATTCGCGGTGGCGATGAGATGGCGTCGAAATGGAGTCGCAGTGGGGCCGGGCGGAGTGGGGGCAGCACGGCGACGACGCGTGGTCGCCGGGACGGAGCGCAGGCGCACCGTGCCCGCCGGGCGGGAGACTTCGAGGAGGAGACGACGGTAGAGGACGGGAGGCGTCCTGACAGGCGGGGCCCGTCTGCAGAGAGAGAGGGGAAGGGAGAGCTGGGAGGCGCTGGGCCGGCTTTGGCTGCTGGGCCGAGCGAGGAGGAGGGAGGAGGAAGCCGGGGTGGGCCGAGAAAAAGGGAAAGGAGAGGGGAGAGGTGGGCTTCGGCCCGAGGGAGGTGAAGAGATCTTCTCTTTTTCCGGATTTTGATTTTGGATTTGGATTTGAATATTTGGAGGAGAGTTTGAGAGGGATTTTTGGTAGAAACTTTGCTGGATATTTTGAGAAGTAGTCGAAGAGAGCGAGATAGAATTTTTGAAGATTTTATTGAGGTCATATCATACACTCAAGAACACAAAAAAAACACTCAAATTTTGAATTAGAGAAAGATTTAGAAAAAAACTTTTAGGATCAAATTTTGGGGTGTTACAGCACCCCTAATTTTACGTCCTAGATCCGCTGCTGCAAAGGACAGCCGCTTTATTAGCTGCTGCTATATACGCTGGTGATGGAGATGGGATGATGGCGACGATGGGTGATCTCGATGAGGAAGGTAGCGTTTTCGATGATCGATGGATGATATGGTCATGGTCGCCGGCGATAGATTTTCTACGACGACGATCTCGCGCTTTTTTTCCTCTACATGATGAGAAAGAAGAAACCTCAACGTCTAATCTTGGATGAGACGGTGTACGGTGACAAACATGTGTGCTGTATAAAATAGTTTTCGCCGTCGTTGCGGTGGTGCAACTCTCGTCGATCGCCATAGACGAAACGGAAAATTGTTAATTTTTTTTTTGTGCTTAGCACTGCACTGCCATTCACGTCGATTTGAGGAGGAAAGCTGGTGTGGGCCGTGGCATCAAGGTTCGGCCCGGAAGAAATATTTCATCGGCCGTTTGGGCTAAATCAGGCCTGGCAGACGCCCATGTCCTACTATGGGCCTTATATGGCTGCCTGAAAACAGCCAGCACCTCTGATGAAACTGAAAAACGGCTCACTAATAAAATTGGCTAATCTGATCCCATATCATTTCTGATCGATTTTTAGGTTTGGACACATAGTCTGCATGTTGTACTTGTACGATAACCCTCCACCCATCTTCGTGCCTCGTTCAACAAGCATTAGAAAAACACCATTGATCTTTCTGTGTTAACAATACACACTAACAACGTTCGTATGAATTGAGCGTGTCCATGTGCACTTTAATGGCTCCTTTAAAATGGAGGATTGGCATAGGATTTTTGAAGGATTCAACTTACTATGCATTTTTTTCCTATAGATCCCTTTGGTTCATAGAAATGGAAATATTCCATAGGATTGCATTCCTATATATGGTTCAATTTCATCTATGCTATAATAGAGCGAGTTTTCTAAAAATCTTTTTTACCTACAAAGGCACAGGTATACCCCTCACGTTGATCCCATTGCGCAGTTTGGAAAAGGTTGGAAAGAGGTGGCAAGGCCCAAAACCCATAGATACAAAATGTTTCATCCACTTTCTCTCTTTATTTCTCACCTCATTTTATACCCATACCCACCTGTTACTTTCCTTCTTTTGGTTTTAACGAGAAAGGAATGACACTAATCAATCAAGACTCTTTCTTTTTAATTTTTTTTTCTTTTTTTTTCTTCCTATTGTCTGCTTGATTATCTCACAACACGTGCATGTTGCACGTATATCTATGCTAGTAGAAAAAATGAGCAAGAGGTAAGACCTCTAGGAAAGTTTCCTGGTGCTACCAAAGAACTCCTCGTCTCTTTTTCCTGCAAAACGTTTCTTTGAAACACATGATTACAAAAAAAATACATGGTCTTGAAAATCATATGGAGCAAGCCATTCAGTTGGAATTATGTATGGTTTTTAGTTGCTCAATCTTACATTCCTCCTATAGGATTCTAATCCTCTAAATTCCTCGATCCATCCTTTGATTGAAAGTAAGCCAAAACATACACTTGATGTTTGGTTTGGGAAACAAGGTGACGCACCAACATCTCTCTTATTTTTTTTCCCAAATTTCGTTTGCGGGACGGTTGGTTGATTCATTACCATCTCACCTTTAATAAAAAGTTCTATAAGCCTTGGAAAAAAAACTTGCAGTGGACACAGTTCTCCATCGAATCCAATCGAACGGCAGAGAGTTGATTATTTCAAAACTTCCCAAACCCCTGGCCGTTGGATTTTGGGTAGCCTCAATTCCCACGGTCTCTGGACGCCGGGGCCCACCTGTAAGTCCCTGGCGCACCCCGGGAACGCCGCGCGGCCGCTGCGGCCGATGGTCCAAAACCCTAAACCCTCCTACCCAATCCAAAAATCCTCTGCTCGGCTCCTCCGCTGCTTTGCCTTGCCCCGGTGCTCCCCTTTTTCCCTTCTTCCCCAAGACCCCACGAAACCCCTTGTGCTCCCCCACCCCCTGCTCCGCTCCCCTACGCCACCGCCGCGCCCCCATGCGCGCCCACCCCTGACCAGCAAGGCCGCCGAACCCCTACCCCTACCCTCGCCTCGTGATGCCCCCGCGGCCGTCCCTCCACACGCTGCTCCTCATGGCCGCCTCTTCCGCCGCCACGGCCGGCGGCGATTCGGGCCTCCTCCTCCTCGCCGCGCGCCGCCGCCTCCCCGTCACCGCCGCCGCCGCCGCGGGCGGCCACCGCATCCGCATGCTCCACTCCTTCGCGGGGGGCCGCGTCCCCGGGCGGACCGAGGTGGCATGCTGCGTGCGGAGCGCCCAGGACTCGCGGCGGGCGGGACCCGTCTCCGTGCGCTCCAGGAACGGTAATGCACTACTGCCCGCTCTGGAGCACTCGGTGCTCTGTGTTTGTGCCTTCGCTCTGTTTTTTTAGAAAAAAATATAGAGTGGATGTGCGGTTGCTTTGGATTGACAGCTGAGCACCCGGGAAAGGGAAACTACGCTACGCAGTTTGCACGTTCGGCATGCTACTTCGTTGCCTAATGTTGTATCGCTGACCGCTAGATACAGCGAGCTTGCACTCGAGAAAACGCTGCAAATGCCACTTGTTCCCATTGGAGTTTGTAGCATAGCAGCTCAATGCTCGTGCTCAAAATGCTTTTTGAATTTTACGTCGAATGGTGCTAGCCTGTTAGGCGTGTATATGTAAATTGTTATTTAACTGCGATAAGCACTGGAAATGCCTCAAAATTTCACTGTTTCTGCTGCAATTCCGGTGCTCTCATCCTCTACTGGACGCTGCTACTGTTTTACAATATTGTTCACATGCTGCTTATAATAACTCGATGTAGAAGTGTCTTTGTTTTTATTAATCGATGCGATGTCTTTCTGACATAACAGTTCATTCGGCGAACAGCGAGAGGGCTGCTTCTGAGCAGAGACTTGGGAATCTCGTTCAGAAGTTGAGGAAAGAGGGTATTAATCCCAAGCAGTGGAGGCTTGGAAATTTTCAACGCATGATGTGCCCAAAGGTAAGATGCATGGTGTTTTTATTACTTTGTTGTGCTGCTTCCGTTGGACCTCCTTTTTCATTGACTATTTAGCTTTATATCCAAGCAATCTTATCTGATTTAAGTGCGATAAGGAATTGTCCTCCGGAAGAGACACGTCTCAAAAATCACCCAATGAAAATGGTTTGCTTCACATAACATGTTAATCCCCACACGCAGCATAGATGTTTATTTTGTGATAGTTTGTACTTTAGTGACAAATGATGAAGTATTACTTTTCTTCTGTTTGCTAGTGCAACGGTGGATCAACAGAGGAGTTAAGCCTCAGTGTCTACATCCGTAAGGACGGGTGAGTTATGACATATCACATCTGACTATTTGATTTTGTCAGTCAGAGGTATTTCGTCAGTTTTATACTTCAGGGTTTGCCAGCCATCTGATGTTCATTCTATGCTATTTCTTCAGTATGAACGCAACCTGGAATTGTTTTAGATCGACATGTGGTTGGAGAGGTTTTGTCCAGGTGCGTACAACAAACAAACAGAAAAAAATTGGAGTAAGAAACCATCTTGATCTCTCTCTCTCTCTCTCTTTCTCTCTCTCTCTCTCTGCGCAGCCTGATGGAGTTCCCATGGTATCCCAAGCAAAAAGTGACATGGAAAGTGAAACCGACCAAGAGGGCAAACCTAATAAGGTTTACAGAAAAATCAGTGAGAAGGACCTCAATCTTGAGCCACTTTGTGACGAGGTAATTAACTTCTGCTACTTATATATGACCAGAATCGGTATTTTGTAACTTAAAACCCAGTTGTCTTTCTTTTACTTCTGACATATACTAATAAAACCATCTGTACATTGGCATTCCATAAAATCGTGGCTTTGACAGCTTGTCGCATACTTTTCTGAGAGAATGATTTCGGCAGAAACACTTCGAAGGAATAAAGTAATGCAACGTATCTGGAACAATAAGGTATAGCTGTACTGCTGAGGCACTTCTAGTTTGGATATAGCAGCTGTTGTGATAGGATCATAAGTATGCCGTCTCATTTCAGATATCGATTGCTTTCACCTATAGACGTGAAGGAGTCATTGTTGGTTGTAAATATAGGGAAGTCTCTAAAAAATTTTCACAGGTTTGTGATCCTCATCCTCTCTGCAATGCACAAGCTTTTGCTACATTATTATCATATGCATTTTTCTTATGTATCAGGAGGCAAACACGGAGAGAATTTTTTATGGCCTGGATGATATAAAGCGTGCCCGTGATGTTATCATTGTATGGTCATGATCTCAGATTGGACTTCTATTGTGGGCCTTTTGCTCGGAAAATTTGCGCCAACCCATTTTATTCCCTGTTCGCAGTTTTGAATGCTTGTTTTTTGTGGTTATTTCAGGTTGAGGGTGAAATTGATAAGCTGTCCATGGATGAAGCTGGCTATCGTAACTGTGTCAGTGTGCCAGATGGTGCACCGCCAAAAGTGTCCAGTAAAATCCCTGACAAAGAACAAGTTAGAACTATTTCTGATATTGCTAAAAGTTTCTGTGATAATCTATATTTGTGGTTACCGCTACCAGACGGTGATTTGTTAATCTGTTACCTAACATCTGTTTACGTTCTCTGTAAAGCTAGGATAAGAAGTACCAATATCTGTGGAACTGCAAAGAATATCTCGACTCGGTGAAGATTTTCTCAGTTTTTCAATCATTTACAAACTTATATTCTGCGGCGTGCAGGTATTGCTTTACTGACTTTGTTCTGGCACATGGGAATAGGCATCTAGGATAATACTGGCAACCGATGATGATGTTCCAGGTCAGGCTCTGGCTGAGGAACTTGCTCGTCGACTTGGGAAAGAGAGGTTTGTGCCCAGCAAGCATTAACCTTTTGTGAAAAATATGGTTTGCAGCCATTTTTCATTTCCTTTTTACCTATTTGTTTTGATGCAATCAGATGTTGGAGGGTCAAGTGGCCAAAGAAGAATGAGACAGATACTTGCAAAGATGCAAATGAGGTTCGTTATGGAACGCATGTGGTCATATGACATGTTCCTAAAATCAGTATGTGGAACTTTGGTTCTGATGTCTTCTCTCATTATGCAATCTTCCCTTGTAACACTTCTTTTTGCGTACAGGTCCTAATGTTTTTAGGTCCACAAGCATTGAGAAAGGTTATAGAAGACGCAGAACTGTATCCTATAAGAGGCCTTTTTTCATTCAGAGATTTCTTCCCTGAGATTGATAATTACTATCTTGGAATCCATGGGGATGAGCTTGGTATCTGTACAGGATGGAAATCAATGGATGGCCTTTACAAGGTAACTTTTAGTTGCACTTCCTCATTCCTTATTCCTTTTAGTTTGTTGTTAAAGGTGAATTCAAATGAAGAGGTGGCTTGTTTATTGTAAGAGTAATGCTTCTGTTTATGTCAGCACAGAAATTTCTTTGCTGACAGAAGTTGAATTCGGTGATATGTTTGCTTTATTTAACATATGACACTGTTTCACTCTAAATTTACTGTGGATATGTTTGATACAGCAATGCCTCACTTTTATCCGATGTATGTCTTTGTATTCTCTTTTTATTTGGCGAAATCTCAACAAAGAGAAGCGACTCGTTCTTTTTTTTTTTGCGGGCCTGAAGTGTCACCTGAACAATTTGACTTGTATGGCTAGTGATCACACAAAAAGATGGCCTATACTGCCTTTAGCATGTGGGGGCTGTAGTTGCAGCTTGTCATTCATCATAATTCATAAGCAATGTGCCACATTATTCTATTTGTTATTTCGTTTCCCCTTTTCAGGTTGTGCCTGGGGAGTTGACTGTAGTAACTGGAGTACCAAATTCTGGTAAAAGTGAGTGGATTGATGCTTTATTGTGCAATATAAACAAACAATGTGGGTGGAAGTTTGTTCTGTGCTCAATGGAAAACAAGGCAAGCCATTGTTAGTGTTTGATTCCAGTTAACTAATCTCATTGGACACTTTCAAATAACGGAGCTTTTGATGTTTAGGTCAGGGAGCATGCTAGGAAACTCTTAGAGAAGCGTATTGAGAAACCATTCTTTGATGCTAGGTAAGAAGTCTGCTATTGTTTCCCTATTTGACTTTATCATATTAATGACCCCCCCTAAGGTGAACGATTATATTTTAGAGGATCATTGGTATTTTCATTGTGTTTATATGGTTAATTTGTTTATGTTTAGTTGGTTAAGCAATATTTATTTTTGTTAGTGTAGGTATGGTGGGTCTGCTGAGCGGATGACTCCTGATGAATTTGAAGAAGGAAAACAATGGTTGAATGAAACATTCCATCTTATCCGGTATTTATCCAATCTGTTAACATGCACACCACTTTTTCCTTGAGTTTTCTTAAGTTACTGGGATGCATAGTTACCTTCCCTCCAATCATATGCCTCTCTTGAAAGACAACATGGTTTCATATTCAATTGTTTCTTATGACAGGTGTGAAGATGATAGCCTTCCATCTATTAATTGGGTTCTTGACCTTGCAAAAGCGGCAGTTCTAAGACATGGAGTGCGTGGTCTTGTGATTGATCCTTACAACGAACTTGATCATCAACGCCCCTCCAACCAGTAAGCATTACCTTCCCCCTACTACACATGATAGCCATTTACAAATTGCTGATAATTGTTATTCACATGTATTGGATAAGCATCTTCTGCCCAAGAGTTTCTACTAGTAGTTATTGCTTTGTTAGTATATTTGTATGCATTTCCTTTTTTTCCTGTCAAGTCACTTTATTTTGCCATTTACAGAACGGAGACAGAATATGTCAGCCAGATTCTTACCAAGATTAAGCGCTTTGCTCAGCACCATTCATGTCATGTATGGTTTGTTGCGCATCCTAGACAGGTAATCGAATTGTACATAACAGTTATCAGTCTTGGCGTCATACAATGAAGTCTTACTTGGAGTTGATGTTCTGCTAGCTTCATAACTGGAATGGGGGCCCGCCTAATATGTATGACATAAGTGGCAGCGCACATTTCATAAACAAATGTGACAATGGAATTGTCATCCATAGAAACAGGGATCCAAATGCTGGCCCTCTTGATGTTGTGCAGGTTATTTTTGCTATTGTTTTTTTTTACACTTGCTTCAATGTGATGATGTATTTTATTTTGCTGCAAAGAAATTTAATGATGTGCCTATATCTTTGTTCTATTACCTGGGGCATTATCGTAGGTTTGTGTGAGGAAGGTGCGGAACAAAGTGATTGGACAAATAGGAGATGCTTTCTTAACATATAACCGGTGTGTTCTCTATTTCTGATATTGAAGTTTCTTGAGCACTAGAACTTTGGTTTCTATATTTCACCTAAATTTCTTTATCCAGTCTTCAAATAGCATGGCTCAGTGAATCACCAAATCTACATTTTTTTTACCCAGGGTTACTGGTCAATTCATGGATGCTGGTGAAACCACTATACAAGCCTTGCAAAAGCAGAAAAACAGTTATGCAAGGAGTACAAAGGGCAATGTGGGATATAAGATGCCATTTCCACCTGCTGTTGAAGATGACTCGGTTCCTGCTGAAGACGGAGATTTCCAAGATCTCTGATGGCGCATGAGAATTAACATGTTCCTGTTAATTTGCTCAAGTTTTGGACCTGGTTTTGATAACCCCCAGCTCCTCTTATTGCTGCTGCAAATTAAGTTGATGGCTAAACTTTCTCAGAAGGACAAGGCATTGGCGGGGTGTTGTATAGTAGTGAGCTTATGTAATTAATTGGCAATTAATTGGCACACCAGGTGCACATCGGTTGGTAGATTTTAGCGGGTAGGTTTATCACGTAGGCCTTAAAAAAAACTCTAGTGGTTGGAAGGCATCAGTTCTCACTTCTCCATAACTGAACTGGCCTGTGAAATCAGGTAGTGTTCGTTTCTTGGACAAGAGTACAAGAAGACACATGCAAAGCAATCTAGGGACCATGTGCCGAGCGTTATAAATTGGCGCACTTCCTCGTCAATCTGTTTTGGAACAGGACTGGGCCTGCTGTGCCGTGCAAGCTGGAACCACGAATGAATGCTTCCAAAATCTCAAATCATCACCCCCTTTGCATTGTTTAGGATTGTGGATCCTGCTCTTTTATTATTGCAATTCCGGCTGTCTGTGCTTGGCAACCAGCTTGGACATGGGGAGCAAAAGCTACGAGGCCGTGACTGGCAATGGCTTGCCACACATGCACCACCGGTAAGTTGCCTCGCAAAGCACGGTTGTACACTTGTTCTTGCCAAACCTGGCCACCTCCTGTCCTTGGCCACCTTGTAAATGCTTGCATAATTGCGCACTAAATCCTAATGACACGGTGCTATGAAGCTGTTATCTTACGGTGCGTAGCTGTCCAGTCAAAAGGCCAAGCTGTCAGATTAACAATCAGATGCCAGAAAAAGCGGAGAGGCAACAGGCTATCTCAGCCTCTTTGTAGCCTGGTTGTAGCACTACTAAACAAACAAACACAGCAAACAAGCTAGCCGTTGTGGCAGGCTGGGCTGGCCGTGCACCGCGAAAGCAAAACCACCCGCCGCCTGCGCAGCCCATGGGCCCCACGAGCCCAACGGACCGACCCAACGGCTCCCCACGTCTCCACCCGCCTACCTGTCGCCACCCCATTGGCCCCCACGCCGTAGCCGTTGCGGCCTCACTATATAGCCGTTTCTTCCCTCTCCTCCGCTCCCCCGCTCCTCCACTCTCTCTCTCTATCTCTCTCCCTCCTCCTCTCACCGTCCGCCGCCGCCGCCGTGAAATCTGCACGCCTGCTTCCTACGACTGTGAGCGCCATGGCCGTAGAGGCTGTGTCTCGCGATGGCAGCGAGGCGGTGGCGCCGGCGCCGGCGAAGGGGGAGGTTGCGGTGACCAAGAACGCGTCGTTCAGGGAGGAGAGCAACTTCCTGGACGACCTCAAGGAGAGCGAGCGGAAGGCGCTCGCCGAGCTCCGCGACAAGGTCGAGGAGGCCATCCTGGAGGGCAAGCTGCTCGATGACGACAAGCCGGCGGGGGTGAAGGAGAATAAGGAAGAGGCGAAGAAGGCTGCGAAGAAGGAGCATGAAGGGGAAGGGAAGAAAGAGCCTGAAGCCGAGGAGAAGAAGGTGGAGGAGGACGGCGAGAAGGAGGCCGACGCCGCCGGTGAGAAGAAGGAGGACGACGAGGAAGCGGGGAAGGAGGCGGCGGCTGGAGAGGAGAGCGAGCAAGGCACCAAGGACGAGGCCAAGAAAGATGAGGCCGGCGAGGGCGAGAAGGCCGCGGCGACGACGACGGAGGAGGAGAAACCGGCGGCCGTCGTCGTCGACAAGGACGTCGCGCTGTGGGGCGTGCCCCTGCTCCCGAGCAAGGGCGACGAGGCCACGGACGTGGTGCTGCTCAAGTTCCTCCGCGCGCGGGACTTCAAGGCGGGCGCCGCGTTCGAGATGCTGCGCCGCACGCTCCGGTGGCGCAGGGACTGGCCCGGCTTCGGCGCCGCCGACTCCGCGGACGCCGACGCCGACGCCGACGCCGACCTCTCCGAGGCGCTGGCGGGCGCGTGCTACCTCGACGGCGCGGACCGCGAGGGCCACCCGGTGTGCTACAACGCGCTGGGCGTGTTCGCGGACGACGCCGTGTACAAGAAGGCGCTGGGCACCGAGGAGGGCAAGGCGCGGTTCCTCCGGTGGCGGGTGCGCGCCATGGAGCACCACGTCGCCGAGCTGGACCTCAGGCCCGGCGGCGCCGCCTCGCTGCTGCAGGTCATCGACCTCAAGAACTCGCCGGGACCCGCCAAGAAGGACCTCCGCGTCGCCGTGAAGCAGGTGCTCGACCTGTTCCAGGACAACTACCCCGAGCTTGTCGCGAGAAACGTGAGTACTACTACTGATGATCATCAAGTGATTTTTTCTCTCTCTCGCAGAATTCTCAGCCTGTGGTGTGGGCGTGATTTTAACACGAGTTTTTGTGCCACGTTTTTGCCTGCAGATCCTGATCAATGTGCCGTTCTGGTACTACGCGTTCAGCACCCTGTTCTACCCGTTCCTGACGCAGAGGACCAAGAGCAAGTTCGTCATCGCCCGCCCATGCAAGGTCACCGAGACGCTCCTCAAGTAAGCAGCAAAACTTGTCCCCGTCGATTGATTTATCTTTGGACAAAATTTGCTCAAACATGATGCGCTTTCTTCAAGGTACATCCCGATCGAAGCCATCCCGGTGAAGTACGGTGGTCTGAAGCGCGATGGCGACGACACCGAATTCTCGGCGGACGACGGCGAGGTCACGGAGCTCAATGTCAAGGGAAGCTCCACCGAGAGCATCGAGATCGAAACCACTGAGGTAACCATACGCGCCGCCGACACACACCAGTAACAGGTCTCAGGTCTCTCTCCACACGATTCAGAGTGGTCTGACGCGCAGGTGTTTGGTTTTGATCCAGGCTGATTCCACCCTGACATGGGACCTGACGGTGCTGGGCTGGGAGGTGAACTACAAGGAGGAGTTCGTGCCGGCCGACGAGGGCGCCTACACCATCATCATCAGGAAGGGCAAGAAGATGGGGCCCGGCGAGGAGGCGGTGCGCAACTCGTTCCGCGCCGGCGAGCCGGGGAAGGTCGTGCTCACCGTCGAGAACACCTCGCACAGGAAGAAGAAGGTGCTGTTCAGGCACAAGGTCAAGAGCTCCTGCGCCAAGAAGTGCTGAGGCGCGATCGGAGACACAGGCAAAATTCATTTGGAGGCTGCTGGGTTTGAATTGATGTGGGTTCGATATTCATTGCATTCTTTGTGTGCGTGTAAGAGAGGAAGAAAGAGTACATTGTTTGTGTTCATGTGGTGATTCATTTGAGGATGGGGAGGGGGTTTGCGGCATGGCATTCGTTATCTGAGAATATAAAGAAATGATTTTTTTTTTTACAAAGAAAGACAACTTTGTTAGATTAATCGAAGATTACATGCTGAAGTTTCAGTGTTCCCCATTCTGAGGATACATGTTCAAGAGTCAAGACAGTATCCGGTGTTGCGGCACGGCAGGCATTCGTTATCTGAGAATATAAAGAAATGATTTTTTTATAAAAAAGACAGCTTTGTTAGATTAATCGAAGATTACATGCTGAAGTTTCAGTGTTCCCATTCTGAGGATACATGGTCAAGACAGTATCCGCCTATCCGGCGTTGCGGCACGGCAGGCATTCGTTATCTGAGAATATAAAGAAATGATTTTTTTATAAAGAAAGCAGCTTTGTTAGATTAATCGAAGATTACATGCTGAAGTTTCAGTGTTCCCCATTCTGAGGATACATGCTCAAGACAGTGGAAGGTACAGTCTCGAGTAATATACTATGTCTACCTGATTGTGTGATCTTCTAATCTTTTGGAAGGTGAAAATGCTCTCCCAGGAGATGTGGGTTTGCGCACTGAGGGGACTAACATCAAATGAGATGAACTTGGTTTGCGCAATGAGGGGACTAACATCAAATGAGATGAATTGTGAAGTGGGCTCACAGAAGATGTGATTTGCCCGATGAGGCGACACAACATCCAATGAAACGAATTGTGAACTGGGCTCACTGAATTCAGCGTAGCCACCAGTTCTTGATTGTTGGAGCAAAACTTGCATTGATGTTGTTGTAGATTTGTCGCAATTTTTGTAGCGAGGAGCATCGCCTAGGTTTCCACCTGTAAAGGTCCGGTAGGCGGTAGCTTCTGAGCCCTGAGTTTCCACTTTTACCATATGGGGATATTCTGTTTTTTTTTTCCTTTTGAGCCAAACTCCTAGGCCTCGAGGGTGTGGACCTGTCGCCGCTCCCTGCGGTACAAAAGAGGCATTCGCAATACAAATGTTTGCAGGTGTAGTGTGTGAAACTACTGGACAGTCCAAGTTTTATTTTTAAATCTCTTATCATTTCTTGCTTTCCATATATACCAAAGGGTGGAAATTGTAATGTGCTGTGTGCATGTGCATTTGTGGAGCATTACGAGGAATAATGGTACAGGTTGCTTCATGTAAATCAGCTCAGCTTGAAGAAGGCTGTCTGACCTTAGTGAAGGTCTGGTAGAGAACCATACAGCTCTAGAAAAACAAGAAGCAAACAAAAGATGCATGCCATCCTCAATTTGTTGGTAGCATTCACTTCCTTATGCTTTCAAAACCGGGAGGATCTTTCACCTGTTGCAAAGTGCCAATCTCAACAGCCTCCACATGAAGGTCTTCGGTTTTGGTTGGAGAAGTTTGTCTTTCCAAATTCTTTTGAGGAGATTAAGCGCATGTTGATCTAAGGTTCTGCATCCCTGTAGAGGAGGCCTGGTGGGGTAGTGTTGAAATATATATGTAGGACTCTTTGGGACTACAGTGGCCATTTTTGGAGGATTCCAGATGAGTATATCATCTGAGTTCTGTTGAACTATAGGATTATTCAAAATGGCTTGAGTTTCTTGTGCATCAAAGGTGCTGGTGATCAAGCTTATGTTCCAGTCTATAGAGTTCTGCAACCAGAGATCTTTAACACGGAGAAACTCTTAAAACCTTACTCATTCATGGAGTAGATTGATTCATATAGAATCAGTAGAGGCAACCCGCAAGCCCTTTCTGTTCTTTCATAAAAAAATTAGTATGTCCCCGTTGATCCATAATGCGTAATGTTACAACATGTCACAGACAATGACTTGGTCATAGGTTAGTTCTTGGAATGCCGCGCTACGCAGTTTTTAATAACTCATGAAAACGAAATCCCAACTAGAAACCAATTACTTTTATGATGTGATGTAATTTCGTGGATCGTGCCTACGCACTTCTATCCGGCCGGCCGATTGTATTCTTAGATGCTAGAAGGAGACCAAACACCGACGACCAGGACCTCCGCAGGCCGGAGCCATTAGATATTTTCAGTGGCGTAGGGAAACCATTTTATAATAGACTGATTTGGACTGCTTCTGCCAATGCGGTTGGTAAAATGTACTGTTTCTAAAAATATATAGAAGCGGATCACTTTATCAATCGCCTCTAAAAAGCGATTTCTTCAAGTGAGTGACTTTTTCTGGGTCTGTTCTAAAGGGTACTCAAATTTCCAACAATTTCTAAAAACAAAAGGAACGTCTTTAATAATCAATTTCTATAGTAGTGAGCAGCTGTAGGCAGCTGGAGCCAGGTTGATAATAAGTATAGTGTTCGTTCTAAGTGCAAACAAATACTTGCTTGCACTGTTGCGCACAGAACAAGCGTTAATCATACGCCGGCGCGGCTAATGGCCGCGGCCATGTTCAAGATGGGACGAAAGAGCAGTCTCCTCCTCAGCCTCGCCTACCTTGTGTTTATTAACGTTCCCCATGCCACCTCGCTTATTAGCTTCGACTACAATTTCTCCATCCCGGGCGTCCTCACCAGCGCCGACATCGAGTACGTGTCCAACGCCACTGCTTCCAGCGATCGGATCGACCTCACAGTGGACAAGCTCTGGAGCACCGGCCGGGCGGCGTACGGGCAGCCTGTGCAGCTCTGGGACGACAGCACCGGCAAGGCTGCCAGCTTCACCTCCAATTTCACCTTCGCCATCAAGCCACACAACAGCACCAATCAGGCAACTCGATCAACGAACCTCCATGCTTCATAAAATGATAGTAATTTTAATCACCGCCTAGCATCGTTAGAGGTGACCTTATTTGCATTGCTGCGCATCTGCAGGCCGACGGCATGGCGTTCTTCCTCGGGCCGTACCCCGTGACCCTACCGCAAGACTCCAACGGCGGCTTCCTTGGGCTCGTCAACAACCCCAACAACACGGCCAACACCGACTTCCCGCCCGCCGTCGCCGTGGAGTTCGACACGTTCCATAATCACTGGGACCCCAACGACACCGTGAACCATTTTGGCGTGGACATCAACAGGATCATATCGAGCGCGTACACGCCGCTGCCGGACGGGTGCTTCAACGGGACCATGTCGGCCTTGGTCAGGTACGAAGCCAACTCCAGACAGCTCTCCGCGACCCTCCGGTTCGACGACGATCTGGATCTGCCCGGGCTGCCGCGCCTCTACTACGTCACCGCGACCGTCGACTTCAAGGATGCCGGGCTGCCGCAGAACGCGGCGGTCGGCTTCTCGGGAGCCACCGGGGATTTCATTGAGAGCCATCAGATTCTTTCCTGGTCCTTCGAGTCCACTCTCACAAGCGTCGCCGTCGTCAACAAGACCGGCAAGTGATTTTCTCTGTCTATTTTCACCCTCGTTCTCTTTTTGCCTTTTAGCGATTAGTTTTTTTTTTTTTTTTGCAAACATGCTTTGCATGTCTTTCATTAAGAGGAGGCAAACAAAACAGACAGGAAAACACAGCCAGCAAGCCAAGGCTTGCCATGCACCCACACAAAACACCGAGCACGGAGAACCTAGAGTTCCAAAGTTTAAATTACATCAAAGATTGGCGACCGAGGGGGATCAACGAAAAAGGTGTCCAGGAACGACGGCAGCAGCTCGATGAGTAGCGAAAGCTCGAAAACCAGCCAGGTCCCACAGCCTGGCCTCATCAAGGATCTTGGAGAGCACCTCATGCGGAGAAGAGGCCCGGGCGTCGAAGACCCTCGCATTGCGCTCCTTCCATAGCAGCCAGCACACAAGGATGATGACAGCGTCAAGGCCGTGCCTGAACTCCTTAGCCGTACGCTTCCTGACCAGCGCCCACCAGTCCATGAGCAAAGCCTCCGACTCGGGGGTAAGCTGCTGCCAAGAGAATTGACAGAAGACGAGGAACCAGACATGCCTTGAGAAAGAACATTGCAGCAGCAAATGGTTGATCGATTCAACCTCCTGGTCGCACAAGGCACACTGGTCGTCGTCCTGCAAGCCGTGTCTGCGCCTTCTCTCCGAAGTCCAGCAACGGTCTTGAGCCGCTAACCAAGCGAATAATTTGACCTTGGGTGGGACCTTGGCCTTCTAGATGAACTTAGCTCCCAAGAAGCGTATTGAACCCATGAAGCAAGCGCGGTAGGCTGAGGCGGAAGAGTAAACCCCATCAGACTCCCAACGCCATCTGAAGCGGTCTTGCGCAGCCTCATTCAGAGTGACTTGCTGAACCTTCTCCCAGACTTCAACGTACTCAATCACCATTGCTTCAGTCAGAGTTCCTCGGATATCAGAGATCCAAGCTCCATTCAGCAAACCTTCCCGGACCGTCCTCGACCTAAATCGAGTAGGAACCGCCTTGACCAGGTTCGGAGCGATGGCTTCCAAAGGCAGGCCATCAAGCCAATTATCCACCCAAAAAAGCGCCGTTGAACCGTTGCCCAAGATGATCTCAGAGCCCGCCCTGAACAGATCCAAGACACCTCTTTCCATGCCGCACGACAGGCCTGCCCAGACTTCCTGAGGATCGGAGCGCTGTAACCAGCACCAACGAACCCGGAGTGCCAGGCCTAACAAGTGTAGATCGGTGATCCCTAAACCACCGAATTCCACTGGCCGGCACACCCTCGTCCAAACCACCTTGCAGCGACCTTGGACAGAGACCGCCGACCCCGACCATAGAAAAGATCTCCGCAGCTTATCGATTGCCTCAATGGCCCAAGGAGACAGTCACGAAGCGATGGATACATGAACCGGCACGGCCGACAGCGTGGATTTGACCAGAACCGTTCTCCCTGCGAGGTTAAGCAAGTTGCCTTTCCATCTCGGTATCTTGGCTGCTACTTTGTCAATAACAGCTTGTTCTTCCCCACGGCGTAGCTTCCTAGTGCTCAAAGGGATGCCCAAGTAGACACAGGGGAAGTTGATCAGTTGACAGCCCAGAGTTTGCTGCACCAGAGCCAAATCCTCCAACTGACAGGCGATCGGCGTGGCGCTGCACTTGGCCAAGTTATCAAAAAGCCCCGACGCTCCCGCAAAAACCTCAAGCAGACTTTTGAGCAAGGACAGATCGCTGCGCGACGGGACTAGGAAGATCACCAAATCATCCGCATAAAGCAGAGCGCGGCAGATCGATGGAAGGCGGAAACGTGAGAGGAAACCTTCCCTATCAGCCAGACCAATGAGTCCATTAAGCGCTTCCATTACGATGACGAAGAGCATCGGCGAAAGTGGGTCACCTTGCCGCAGCCCCCTCGCATGACAAATACGACGCCCAACACTTCCATTGATCAGCAGCTTGGTACTGGACGTGGACAACAGGGCCGCAATCCAATTGCGCTAACGCCGAGAGAAGCCTAAAAACTCAAGAAGCTCCAGCAGGAAAGTCCAATCCACAGAATCAAAGGCTTTAGCCAAATCGATTTTGAGAAACAGAGCCGGCACCTTCCTTCTGTGCAGCAATTTGCAGGTTAGCTGCACCGTTCGGAAATTATCATGGATGCACCGTGACTTGATGAAAGCACTCTGATTACGGCTTATCAAATCGTTGAGCTTAGGGGCAAGTCTGGTCGACAAAACCTTGGTTAACAGCTTGCACACACTATGGATCAGGCTTATCGGCCTGAAATCCCTGATCTCCACAGCGTCCGATTTCTTCTTCAACAACACCAAGTAAGCATCATTGAGAAGGAATAAACTCCTCGTGTCCAGGGACCAAAGGGCGTTGAACACCCTCATAATATCCGCCTTGATCACCGGCCATGCCGTTTTAAAGAACAGCCCGGTGAACCCGTCTGGTCCCGGTGCCTTCTCGCTCGGCAACTCCCGAACAACCGCCCAGACTTCGTCTTCAGAAAAACAACGATCAAGCCCGGCCAAGCTAACACTCCTTAGGCCCAACCGATCAAACCGCAGACTGTGCGATCTTTCAAAGAAATTGCCAAACACATCCTTGAAGCACTGAAAGAAAGCCCGGGCCTTGTCCTCCTCTAGCGCGATCTGATGGCCGTCCACATTGATCTCATGAATGAAATTACGCCTATTCCTGTGATAGGCTTGGAGATGGAAAAATTTGGTGTTGGCATCACCGGCAGCGAGGAAGATCATCCTTGACCTCTGACGTGCAATGGTGCGGGAAAGAAAGGCCAACCCGAGACACTTGATCTTCAACTGCCTCCTGAGAGAAATCTCTGCGCTGGACAGAGGCCGCGTATCCTGCGCACCATCAAACAACAAAACAACTTCCCTAGCAACCGCCAACTGCAACCGAACACTGCCCACAAACTTGGCGCTCCAACTCTGAAGAGCCTTGGCAGTGTTGCGTAGCTTGATGTCAAGCAATCTGCAAGGATCAGCCAAAGGCGAGCTAACGCTCCAAGCCTCCACGACGGTCTCCAGGAAGCCTGGGAATTTAGGCCATATGCTCTCAAACCGAAAACGCCTCTTGACCCAAGGGACACAGCAAGTGTGCAAGAGCAGTGGAGCATGATCAGAGCAATCGGAGGACAATGCACGCAGCCAGTGGTCAGGGAACAGCCCTAACCAGTCCACTGACGCGAAAGCTCTATCAATGCACTCTAGCGTCGGGTGCACACGCTCGTTGCTCCACGTAAAAAGACGACCATCCAGGTGCAGCTCGGCCAGCTCCACCTCATCCAAAAAACGCCTGAACAAAGCCATGACACGGCGATTCAGCCTGCCATTATTCTTGTCCGCGGCATTTAGTATCATATTGAAGTCACCGCAAAGAAGCCAAGGGCCTAGACAAAGCGACCGGACATCCCTCAACTCCTGCAGGAATGCTGCTCTTCCTTCATCCACCACCGGGCCATACACCGTAGTAATCCACCAAGTATGATCCGGAGTACTGGACATGGCCAGCTTGGCCGTGATGGAGAAACGGCAGTGTGAAACATCTGACACGGACCAAACATCCTAACGCCAAGCGAGGACAATACCGCCTGAACGGCCAACCGCAGGGAGAAGCGAGTAGTCGAAAGATCGCCCTAGCATAGAAATTATGAAGCGATTACAGTTTGCAGCAAGTTTAGTCTCCTGCAGACAAAGTAAGGAGATATGGTGCTGCACCACAAACTCTCTGACAGCATCACGACGCACACGGCCATTAGGACCGCGCACATTCCACAAGAAAATGTTCTGACTATCCATGAGGTAACTATTGGCAACAACTACGACCAGGAATTGGCCCGCGACCTAAGCCACCAGCGGTGACAACGGCTCCTCCTCCCACACTGTGCAAAGGGAAGAGCTCGCGAATGGCTTCACGCTTTCCAGCTGAAAGCCGTCCTCCAAACGTGGCACGACAGGCAGCCAAGGCATCTTCGCCGGTTAGCACCTGAGAAGATTCATCGCCAAGCTTCTTTAACAAAACGTTCCTCGCCTGCAGTTCAGCAGTGGCTTCTCGGAACTTACTTTTTGCCGCCAGGTGTGAGCTACGGCGCAGCGCGTCGGCGCCAGGCGAAGCAACTGAAGACGTTCGGAGCATAGGCGGTCCACGGATGACCCCTGCCACCAGAGGAGCCCGCACCAGCGCGATGAAATCCTGAACCAGATGGGATGATGAGGTGTCTGAATGAGCAGGAGTGCCCCGAGCATCCAAGCCCGAGAGCACCAAGGGCGGCTCTAGTACGATAGCACCGGGACATGCATCGGCATCGGTAGAAGCTAGCAGAGCGTTGTCAGCACCGGGACAAGCATCGGCATCGGTAGAAGCCAGCGGAATGTTGTCAGTCCCCGATGAAGCCCGCGGATCGGAGGGGGCGCAAGGAGAGGAGGCCTCCACGAGAGGAAACACAGAAGATGCCGGGCTCGACGCTTCCCCCACCGTTGGGGACGGAGCGCACAAAGGAAGCTCCTTTTGACCCACATCTTCGCGCTGCGACGGGGCCCCACGGCCCCCGGCAGCCCCTTCCATGGCCACCGCTTCGATCAGCATGGGGTCAAACCCAGACACCACCTCCACCGACTAAAAAGGAACGAGGGAAGACAGCTCCCTCCCTTCCCAAACCAGGCAACCAGACGAAAGGGACGCCCGCTCACACGACGCAACCACAGCCTTTTGGGCCTCAAGTTCGACTAACATTGGGTCAAAAGCCGGTTCCACCGCGAATTCTGCAGACGCCGATTCAAACGAGCATGGGTCGGGGGGCGCCCGTGAATCTGCCGCACCAGACGCGCTCGTGACGAACGCGCGGGGCCCGCCAAAGCGCGAGCGTCCAGTCCAGGACCAGGCCATGCCACCGAGATGCACCGCCGATGAACCGCCGGCCAAGTTCGCCATTGCCGGCACCGACGAGGATGAACAGCGTTGCCGTGCCCGGAAAGAGTCACCCCAGCCCGGCCCTAACACCGGGAAAGACTCGGCGCCCTCCACAGCGAACCTACGGAACTTGGGAAATGGTTCCCTTTCCTCGTACTCGCCAAAGCCAGGGTACTCGTCCTCATCAGAGTCCCAGTTGTCCGGCGGAGTATCGTGGCCGCTAACCTCCGACGGAGTCCAGTCTTGGAACTCTAGCAGCGTAACCGAAACATGGTAAGTCAGCGAGGGCAACCGGCTGCGAATCAACTCGTGCTCCTTCAGGAACAAGACGCCAAGAACGTGCGGCTTCTTCGGTTCCGAAACCAGCAGGGTCCCTTCACGCGGAATCAGATCAGGGTGCACACACCACGCCACAACCACGAAGTTCTTGAGGTCCACACGATCGATTGTGTCTTGCGACGGCTCCAACTGCGCACAAGAAGAGCCAAGCACCCGTTGAGCGGACTCCACCGACCAAGCGTGGCCGGGAATACCTCTGAGCACGAGAAGAACCCGAAAGAACAGATCCAATGGCTGCGCCGTGGAGAGCCTGGACCATCGCTTCCAAACCAAACAGAATGGTGGTTCGGGAGGTGGCGGGCCCCTGAACACCCGCTCAAGATCAGCAACAACCTCAAACACCACCAGAAGTATTCAGGTTGAAACCCATGCACCGAGAAGCGATCAGCAGAAATGCCGTACGACGTCACCAGGAACTGGGACACCTGCGCCGCGGTGACTGTCGGGCGACAGCCTCCCACCGTGGCCACCAACGCTCTAGAGAGCCTTGTCTCCTCCTCATCCATCGCAGCGGAACGAGGAATAACGACGTACCCCGCAGAGAGGCGCCGAGACGCATCTCCAACCGGCGCCGGAGAAGGAGGTGGCGAACACACCGTCGGCTGGGGCAGCGAAGACGGTGAAGCGCAGACCGCAGGCCGAGGAGCATCAGAGCCGGTGGAGACCGAGCGGCCTGAGACGGTGTCATCATCACGTCCCGAACCCGACCACGATGCCAGCCGGGGGGGCTGCCGACGCGCGGCCACAGTGGAGCTCCGGCGGCGCCTACGACGTGCCCTCCAGCACTCACGAGCATGGTGTCCTTCCTCATTGCAGCGGTAGCAACGCGATGGCCGCGGCCCAAGACAAGCAGTTGAAGCAGCGGCCATCCAACTCGGGGGGGACTTGGCGAGAAACCCTCCCAGCGCAGCGCTCCACAGGGCGGCAGATGGGTGGCCGCACCTTGGAGCGGCGGCGACAACGATGGACCACAGTGGTCCACCCATCAGCAGCGGCCTCCAAGACCGAGGAGTCGCGCCTAGGATGAACGATGACCGAGTCAAGGCGCCTAGAAGAAGCCACCTCGTTACGACGCCCGGATCTTTCCCTGGCCGGAGCAGGAGCGTCCCAGTCCGCACGCCAGCCAGCCCGACGTGCGTCTGCCATGAATCCACCCCTCGAAGGACCAGCAGCCCTCCCGGACGGGGGAGAATCCACCATCTTACCTTTGCCTTTGACATCCACGAACGAGGAAGAGAAGAAGCCCTCGTCGGACTCCTCACCATCGGAGAGGGAAACTAACGACCCGCTGAGCTGCAGCCGGTCAAGCCTACGGGAGGGTGAGGGGTTCGCCAGGGAGAAGGGGGAAGCTAGTGGGTTGATCTTGGAAGCCGACGCCGTGGCGTCGAGCGGGGGGGGGGGGGGGGGAGGGGGAGCGCTCCGAGGACGAGGACATGGCTCTTTCTCCTTTTAGCGATTAGTGTTGGTCAATACTAACTTTGATTGCATCCTTTGCTGAAAAATCAAATTCGCGTATAATTTATTTATTTTACCTTCGATGCACACATCATGAAGTTTTGTGCAAATTCTGAAAGTTCTTATTTTTCAGTTTTCTCCATATATAGCTTAATTATTTCCCTGAAAATCAAATCCATAAATAAAGGTGGGAACCATATGTGCTGCTCACTGTACGTACCTGGTGTTTCAGAGAATTCACTCTGAATGAAACTCCTGCATGCTCATGAAGTGCATCTACTGCAAGTAACCATGTAATCGTGTTACTATTAATTACACTCAAGCTTTACTACTTACTTTGATATTTCTTCTTTAAATGGCAGGAAACAAAACTTCAACCGTAGCCCTAATAGCCGGACTAGCATCCGCAGGGATCTTCATTCTGTTTGTCGTACTAGCGTGGCTCTTCTACCGCCAATGCCTGAAAAAGCAAGGCACCAAACAAACGCAAGGGCCACCTAAAGGCGCAAAGACTCGTATCGACAGAGACGACATGGACGATGAGTTTGAGAAGGGAGCAGGGCCTCGGAGATTCACCTACAGCCAACTGTCGCAGGCGACACGGGGATTCTCCAATGACGAGAAGCTCGGCGAGGGCGGCTTCGGGTCAGTCTACCGTGGGTTCCTACAGGACCAGGGTCTCCATGTTGCCATCAAGAGGGTCTCCAAGACGTCGAAGCAGGGGAGGAGGGAGTACATCTCTGAGGTGACGATCATAGGCCGTCTCAGGCATCGCAACCTTGTGCAGCTCATTGTTGGTGCCACGAGGAGGCCGATGAACTCCTGCTCGTCTACGAGCTCATGACGAACGGCAGCCTAGACGACCATCTATACAAATACAACAGAAGAAATACTCTAACATGGACAATCAGGTATGAGCTGGGTCTGTCCATCGAGAGTTTTAAGTTTGCATGGAGAGGGGGAAAAAACATAATTTCAATTGTTTTCTTTTGGTATCATCAGGTACAACATTATTCTTGATTTCTTGGCATGGGCTCTGCTATCCTGTACCTTCACCAAGAGTGGGAGCAGTGTGTGGTGCACCGAGACATCAAGCCGAGCAACGTGATGTTGGACTCGTCGTTCAACGCGAAGCTAGGGGACTTTGGCCTCGCACGCCTCATCGACCACACCCGTGCTGCGCACACCACGATGCTCGCCGGTACCAAGGGCTACATAGACCCAGAGTGCGTGGTGACGTCCCGCGCCGGCGCCCATTCTGACGTCTACAGCTTTGGTGTCGTCGTCCTCGAGACCGCATGTGGCAGGAAGCCCGTCGTCCCACAGGAGGACGAGAGCAAGGTGCTGCTCGTGCACTGGGTCTGGGATCTGTACGGGAGAGGCCAGCTCCTCGACGCGGCGGACGCGCGGCTGCACGACAGCGGGTTCAACGCGCTGGAGATGGAGCGAGCACTGGTCGTGGGGCTCTGGTGCGTGAATCCGGACCACGCTTCGCGGCCGACCATCCGGCAGGCCATGAACGTGCTCCAGTTCGAGGCGCCGTTGCCGGAGCTCCCCCCGCTCGAGATGCCCTTGGCGACGGGGGTTTACCGGTCGGCACACACAACGTCGTCGTCCTGCGGTGCCAGTAGTACAAGCAGAGGGCATTCGTCGGCTTGTGAGAGGACGGCGCACTCATCCGGCTCATCGCCAAGAAGCGCCATCCATGGGACACGTTCTTTTGTCACCTCCACCACGAGTGCAAGTGCAACGAGAGGCAGCGCGCGTGAATACACTCCCGCTCACAGCACCAACCGAGCGACCACTCATTCCTGTGATGGGTACTCGGGCACGACCGAGCAATTTCAGTCTACACGTTGTTCTTCATAGCCGCCTAATTCTGCAGAGGTAGTATCATATTGTATTGTACCTACTTCCCTGTTCGTCTCTGTTTTCCCTCAGTACGGTCTTCCTTTCCTTATGGCTAGTTTGGCTAGATTGGGTACTCTTGTATTGAGAGGGAATTGAGTTAACCGGGTAGTTTGGAGTGGTTTGAATGGATTAGGCTAGGTTTAAATATCAAAATCCATCTTTAGCCCTTGTTACTCCAGGTGTAAGCAGAACCATATTACAACCTAGATCAAATAAGCCACGTTGTTTCACGCCCAAGCACAGAAATTTGAAATTCTAGCACAATTCATAGGCCCTGTTTGCGCTTTTTTCCACAGTTGTACAGATAAGTGAAAAGCGCGGTCAAAATAAGCTGGTTTAGTCTGACTTTTGCTTTTTAGTACAAGTGCGGTAGAAAGAAACACAACCAGGAGAAGCTGGAAAAAAACGTTTTGTTTATCTACTAGTTTCGAATTATTTTGACCATAAGCAACAAATAAGCTGTACCAAATAGGCACATAGGATTAGGACCTAACTTCTCACTTAGATCCATAATATTATTTATGTTCCCCGTACGCAGAGCTAGGTGATCAGAATATGTAAGAAAAAATTTTGGGATATCTTGAGAGAGAGAGAGATCATGTTAAACTTGCTGAGGACAAAATATACGTGAAAGGTTGAAGCCAAACCTCGAGGAAGGCCTACGGCTAGGACTCTGGCCTGAGCCCCTGGAGTTCCAGGCGAGAGAACAAATTCGACTTGTGTTGCGCAATTTAGATGTGCCTGCCTGCGACTTGTGTTGCGGCCTCCGGCAGCCGGCAAGACAGCAGGACGCAGGAGTGGCGCCAGCACCAATGCGGTAATGGCTCGATGCTCCGATTAGGATTAAAGATCTGGTGGAGTGGTCTAATGCGCAACGCAGGCTAGTCGAAACTTCAGCACACAATCCGGTCAGTCAAAAACACAATAAACTGCCGATGCACCACATATAACACTGAGGAGGAGTTCTACAGCATAAATTAAAACACTTGTACTGCTGCTCAAGGGTATAACAACAATCTGTTAAGCTACCTCACCTTTTGGGCAAACACAAAAGGAAATGCAGTTTTGTCCGATAACAAATACCACCACCCCATCTAGTATCTAACATCACCACAAGCACCTCAATCCACGCAATAACTAACAGCAACACAAGGGATATCATATCTGTTGACGACCACAGGGCAAGGTGGCCTAGGCAGCAACCTCCTCCTCCTCTTCATCCTCGTCTCCTCGTCCTCAGCCGTGGCGTCCTGGTACTGCTGGTACTCGGCCACCAGGTCGTTCATGTTGCTCTCCGTCTCGGTGAACTCCATCTCATCCATGCCCTCCCCGGTGTACCAGTGCAAGAAGGCCTTGCGCCGGAACATGGCTGTGAACTGCTCGCTCACACGCCGGAACATCTCCTGGATCGAGGTGGAGTTGCCGATGAATGTGGACGCCATCTTCAGGCCCTTCGGAGGGATGTCGCACACGCTCGACTTCACATTGTTCGGGATCCACTCCACGAAATAGGAAGAGTTCTTGTTCTGCACATTCAGCATCTGCTCATCCACCTCCTTGGTGCTCATCTTCCCACGGAACATAGCAGATGAGGGCCAGTTAATACGAAAAACAGAGTGCTGAACTACGGTGCGTGAACATGAGCTCCCGCCGCTCTCTCCCCGCCTGCCTCCCCCTTCTCAACCCCTCCGCCGCCGCATTTGCTGTGTGAGCTATGGCACAGTGAGGGCAGAGTACTACTGGGAGCCCCGTGAGGTCAGTGGAGCGAATCCCACCATGAAGAAGTGGAGACGCGGGAAGGGGATCAGATTGACTGCAAGCTTCCGGAGGTCAGAGTTCAGCTGACCAGGGAAGCGGAGGCAGCAGGTAACACCACTCATGGTTGCAGAGATAAGGTGGTTGAGATCACCAACTGCACAGAAAAAAGAAACAAGGTTAAAGAACATGCTTGTACAAAAATAACAAGCAGATTATGACAGTGACATACAACTGCAGGCTTCTATGATAGTAATATCAACTGTAATAAGTAAAACACCAGACCTCCCTCCGATATCACATAAAGAGACATCAAATCAAACAATTTTATAGCTGAATGTTTACATGTATAACAAATAAACTATGAAACGTGTATTGAAAATATACAAGACAGATAAACAACGACGTGTACTACACCGACAACAAATAACCAGTAACAAATGACTACAAAGCACAGCCAACAAGCATTCTTGTTGTGCAGCATTCCAGGCAAAAAAGAATGAGCTATATGCATAGCACAAAACCCCTGGGAGCTACAGCCCTTAAATTTATTAGTAATAGGATTTTCAGCATCATCTACTAGCTGAGTGTTTACATGAATGTGATATGTACTGAAATACCACCGTTCCAAAAAGAATGCAACTCTAGCTAGGTACCTCTGCAAGTACTTGCCCAAATGCAAAGGCAGAAATGCATTGTTCTTGGGCCTGAGGTAGTATACGACAACAATATATGTGCTACATTGCTGCGGAGATGCGTATGCCGCGTTGGATTTGTGGGCATACAAAATGGATCGAGTTCGAAACGACGAGATACAGGATCGTCTTGGGGTAGCTCCAATTGAAAAAAAGCTTGTGCAACACCGACTAAGATGGTTTGGGCATGTACGACGAAGACCTTCAGAGGTATCAGTGCATAGCGGTATCATAAGGCAGAACAATGATGTAAAGAGAGATAGAGGCATGCCAAATTTGACCTGGAGGAGGCAATTAAAAGAGACATAAGAGATTGAAATATAGTGAGATAGTTAGCCTTAGATAGAGCTGTTTGGAAAGCAACTATCCACGTGTCTGAGCCTTGATTAGGCTCTTCCATGTATTTCTTCCCAAAATCTTTTAAAACCCTTGTTTTCTGGTTGAAAGCAACCTTTTCAAAAAAAAAAAATTCTCCTTTCTGGCTGTTTGATTTGGGTTTTAACTCTAGTCTACCCTAATTTGTTTGGAATTAAAAGGCTTATTGTTGTTGTGATGACAAATAACAACAAACGTTTGAAAAGCAGTCACCAACTAACTTGGGCTGCATTCAAGGCAAAGAGAAATGAGTTCCTTCGTAACATCTTGGGAGTTACAACCAATGTATTAAGCATTAACTAGAACATATACTATGGCTAGCAAGCATGAACAGATATATCATCAGTTTGCAAAACACAAACATAACATCATCAGATTGGCATACTATCAACATGGCAATAAATATCAGCAGCAGAAGCTGAAATAGGATACCACATATGCAAAACAAAAAAAAAGAAGAGCGTTCTTCACTTACAGGTGGGTGTAGCGAGCTTCAGTGTGCGGAAGCAGATGTCATAGAGGGCCTCATTGTCGAGCACCATGCACTCATCGGCGTTCTCAACGAGCTGGCGCACAGAGAGCGTCGCGTTGTAGGGCTCGACGACGGTGTCGGAGACCTTGGGCGAGGGGAAGACAGAGAAGGTGAGCATCATCCGATCCGGGTACTCCTCCCTGAGCATGGATATGAGCAGGGTGCCCATCCCTGAGCCAGTGCCTGATGGGGACCAGAGGGTTCCCAATCTTTTGTCAGGTGAAGGGTAAGTCGATTTGGCGGCACGAGACACTCACGATCCGGCTCTCGATCGGCACGATCAAGCCCCTGCAATCGCAGCACCACGCGTCCTCTGATTATCAACGGTGCGTTGCCCGATTGACCTCGTCACAAAGGCTAATCCCTGCCAGTGAAACGAGAACACAAGTAATAACAAGAAAGTTGCAACAAATATTGCTGATGAATGTTTAAGTTCACAAGTGGGGTCTCACAAAGAGTCGGAATATTCTCCAAACGGCAGTACTGTTCGATGACAGAAACAACTAAGCAAAACGCAAAACCCTAACTTGGGCGATGGCTGAGGTTTTATAGACCTTAGGGTTGCCCAAGGACTCCTAGACGCAGACTAAGAAGACTTCCACACGATACATGGCCCAATGGCCCAAGTGGGGGCACGCAGCACCCTGAACAGATTCTGTCCGTCAACTTCTGATACGAATTTCTGTCAACTCCAAACTCCAATAGGCCTGAAACCGGTGGCATTGGAAAGCTTATGTTTTTATCTTTCGCCGAAAACGGAGCCTGTTTGTGGCCTGGAAGACAATTTTGGCGCAGACTGCTCCTGGAGGCCGAGGGGCCTACTCCGAGATGAATTGGGCCTCCAACTTGACTTAGACGCCTCTCTTGCTTTCCTCCTCACCCTTGCTGGTTCTTATGGCCTTTATGTTTCTCTTCAAAGTTTCTAAGTACAATATAATAAATAGAAACATTAGATAGAATACTATTCTCGTAAGTATATAAACTAGAATTTAGGAACGAGCTCACCTGTTGATTTATTTATCGTGCTCGAGCTCTTGTGAGAGGACCGTGCATCACAACTGAAGGAGTGTCGCTCGTATGCATAGAAAAGATGTCCTCATTAGTGTCTCCTCCTAGCGAGTGGCAAACCTGGAACCCTGCACAAGTAAGATTTCTAACAAAATGAGCATAACATAAATGCCGAATTCATCGAAAAAAATGTCAGATCTAAGGCCGCATTCAGATCTAGTAGGCTAGAGCTAGGACGACGGCGCATAACCCCTAGATCCACAAACATATAAACTGAGCAGATCCATCCGGACGAGGAGTACCTTGCAGGCAGTCGCAATTCTCGGCCTCCTTGCGCACGACGTCGAGCACGGAGTCGATGAGCTTGGCGCCCTCGGTGAAGTGCCCCTTGGCCCAGTTGTTGCCGGCGCCGGACTGGCCGAAGACGAAGTTGTCGGGAAGGAAGATCTGGCCGTACGGCCCGGAGCGCACGGAGTCCATGGTGCCGGGCTTGAGGTCTATGAGCACGGCGCGGGGGACGAACCGCCCCCCGCTGGCCTCGTTGTAGTAGACGTTGATGCGCTCGAGCTGGAGGTCAGAGTCGCCCGCGTACTTGCCCATGTGGTCAATGCCGTGCTCATCGCGGATCACCTCCCAGAACTTGGCCCCGATCTGGTTCCCGCACTGGCTGCCCTGGATGTGGAGGATCACCCTCATGGCGCCAGGCGGGGGTTGGGCGCGGGGGGCTAGGGTTCTGGCAAGGGAGCGAGGAGGGCGGCGGTGGGGTTTGGGGAGAGGCCGGAGGCGGAGCGAGTGTGGTGTGGTGAGAGGAGAGGGGTGGGTGGGAAGGGCCTTTATTGGAGAGGGGTACTGTGTGGTGGACCAGTTTGAAATCGTTTCTCGGTGGACGCTTTTGCGGATACGTCCCTGTGGAAAGCATTATTTTACCCCATTCACGGAGACAGCCGTTGGAGACTCGTTGGACCGACGGCTCTCCAATGGCTGCGGCCTCCCTCGGCATGAATCGTAAAGCCGTTGCGGTCGTCGTCGGTGCACAAGCACAACACGGCGCTGGGGTTTAGAGGATATTAGAGGACATTGCCAGAGGAAGACCCCTCTCCATTTAGTCTTACGTGGAGACCCTGGCATAAAAGAAAAGATTTCTTTTCAAAAGCATTTTCATCTTAAAAAATTCCATAATTCCACAACCGAACGTCCAAATCGAAATCCGATTGCATCATCATGTGTGTTTCAACAAGAACTTCGAAACAAGATCTCACTTGGATATATTTTGATGAATTCAAGGATTTGTTACGTTCTATAAAAAATACGTGTTACAAGGACGTAAAATATGAAAAAAAAGTTACATCTTATAAAGAATTTGTTACTTTCTACAAAACATGTGTGTTATAAAGACTAATAAAATGGCGCCCGTGCATTTTTATAGTATCAAAGTTAGTTATTATATTTTTTCGGCTTTTTATTTGTGAAAGTTTTATTTTTGAGAAAATATAGTTTTATGTTTTATTAATTGCTTAGAATGTTTTAGAAAGTTAGTTATTTTATTACGATTGATAAATTAGATATTTTTTGGATGTTTTCCATAGTTATTAAAAGTATACAATATAGTAGTATATTAATAATATTTTTTGAATATAAAAATATCTTTTCTTTATCGACGCACTTATTTTTTAGAAAAAGATAAGAAAATCATTTTTCTTGGTCACATGGATCCGGCGGAGTCTGCATGTAGCCAATAAAGTCCGAGTATTAATTTTCATCGTGTACCTATCTATGTGATTATAATTATTAATTTGTGACTATATTACATTTATTAATTTTCCTTGTGAAAAACAGAAAAACTAAATTACCTTAAATTATAATTAATTTCCCATATTTTTTAGGATCAATTTCCCATATTTTTTTAAACATCAATTTCCCATATTTTCTTTTGAATTTCCCATATGCAAAAACAGATAAAAACTCAATAAATCTATGAAATCAGTCCATTTGTTTCCTCCCACAGGGGGCAGCCCAGCCCACCGGGCGCGCGCCTCCATCTACCGTTCATTCCGATCCGCCTAGGCTGCCATCGCCTCCTCCGCGGCTAGCGGCACCCAGGCTACGCACCTCCGAATCCATCGCCGCGCACCGGTGTGCGGACGAGCCGGAGACCTCCTCGGCGGCGCTGGCGCCAACCGCCTCCTCCTTCCCCGCCCGTCACGCCACCCCACCGCCCCATCGACGTCGGACCCGGTAGCCTCCTCCCTCTTCCCCTGCCCCGGCTCGCGGCGACCCCGCGGTTGCCGGATCAGCCGCCTCTTTCCTCCCCAGCCGGGGTCCGCCCTGTCTCCGGGGACTGGCAGTCACGGCCTTGCTGTCGCCGGTGACCGGCCGGCCCTGTGTCCCTCCCCCCTCTGCGGCTTTCTCCTTCCATTATTGATTTGTTTTTTATTTTCAACTTGTCACGTGATGCTTAAACGAGGTTGTTGAGAGCTTATCTGTTGACTTAACAATTGTTTGATGATCGATATGGTACTAAATCATGATACATGTTCATCTTTGATTACACGTGTTGGGCCATAACGTTCAATACAGTAGCCGATCAAAGCCTATAGATCTAACGTGGGCCGTCCATAGATCTAATGTGGATATATAGATCTAATGTGGGTTTTCTCAAAAAAAAAAAATCTAACGTGGGTAGAGATAGACTCGGTGAAAAAAGTTTGGAGAAAAAATCCTACCGGGGGTGTTTTGCATGGCAGGAACTTTGAGTTTGCCGTCCGTAACTGGGTTCTGCCCAGTTTTTGTGGGCCATCTTTTCTGATTGTGGGGTTAATATATATTTATGGGTCTAATTGGATACAAATCTCTTCGGTAAAAATTAGTTTTGCCTAAACTCGCTCTTCATAGTATGTATGCAACTTATGAGAAAAAGTTATATGTTACAGGAGATTTGTTGCTTTTTTTTTATACTAGTTAACATGTACGTGCGTCACGCACGTGTGAAATAAAGATCTAACTTCCAAATGTTCTCTATTGAGGTATCGAGAAAAAAATTCCGATAAAAGTCGATTAGCAATACCTAGTGTATTTACGATCTTCTAGTAAATAATTAAGATTAAAGACACATAAAATTTAAAAAAATAAAAGTGAGCCACGATCCTTATGTTTTCATTGTTTGGTATACTTGAGAGCACAAAAGATACACAAGTGTAATGACTTTGACGATGTACAAATGAAACGACATAAGGACTGGTACAAGAAAATTGAACCTATATACTAATTGTATTAACCACATAAATATATAATTATAAAACTATAAAACAATGCAACCATATGCATCCTAGAAAATGCACTTGCATCTACAAGATAAGCAGAGACAGAATACAAAGAAAAACAAACAACCTATATACCGCTTCAGACCCGTTGTGAAACTTTTTTTTAGAGACATGTATTATACAAATTATTTCTATGTTGCTAATTGTCAGACACCCCTACACATCATCTAATTGATAAGGACATGAATATCACATTGAGGTTAAACCATTAAGAAAAAACGATATTTAAGAATTCACAATTTAACACCAAGACATCTGTACAAGTCATGTTATTTGTAGGGATTAGTGCCATTCAAGTGGTTTCAGTTTGTGCAAATCCACCAAATGATATTTGAATTTTATCTTGATTATCCTAGCTAAAAGTTGCAGGTTAAACTTTCATACCTTTAATTCTCTCTTATCGTGGCATGCATCTTTTCTTTCTTTTCCTCATTGAAGTTTGCATATGTCTTCCTTTTTTTTATTTGCCTTTTTATGCTCCGCCTGATCAAATACTTCATTGTTAATCTTTTTCCTAAAGATTTTTATATTGCTTTTCCATGTATTAACTGTATAACCATCAGAATCAATAGAGCAATATTAGCTACTCTTCATTGGTTTTTTTTCTGTAGACACTACCTGATTGAGCGATCAATCTATTGGAGACAAAACCGCACAGATTAGATCAATCATTTCAATTAGCTTAGTATGTTAGTATATCATGTCGTTGGATACCCAACACTCACTTGGAAGTTATCATCGTGCACACGTTACCTCTCTTATTGAACACCCTAGTCTCGACATCCTCATACATGTCAGCATCACCATCACCGGGTGTACATCGCCGGCGGAGGCCTAGAGCGCGCGCGGGCGTCGTTGACGACTGGCGCGTCGGGCTGGTGGGCTTCGCAGACGGGCGTCAGCCGTGGCGCCGGACATCCTGCGGGCTGGCGTCCCGGGCGCAAGGGTGCAGCGCGGGCGTCGCAGGCGGCCGTGGCGCTGGTCTGCCAGGCGGCGCAGGTGGCCGGGGCTCCGGGTTGCTGAGCTTCGTCAGGGGCCCTGTGGGCGTCGGTCGTCCTGCAGCTGGGCGTCGCGGCGCCGGCGTAGGCGATCCGCTGCTGGTTTCGTACAGGGCGCAGAGGACGGCCGGCGGCTGGTTTGATGAGAAACTAAGTTTGGAATGTGCTAATCAGGCCGATTCTCGTACGTGAGCCAATAAGGATCGGTGACCATGTGGCTAAAGTTTCTAAAAGTATTGGTGGGTATAGGGTAGGACTATGGTGAGAAAAAAATAGAAAAAATGGTGAAAACATTTTCTTTCGTATGGTTTTTATCTTTTTCCACCCTTTCCTAACCTCTCCCAATCTGCGCAGTGGGGTCAACACGAGGGGTACACTTTAGGTAAAATTTTTTTTGAAGAAACTCACTCTTTTATAGCATGTCTGTATATATATATATGAAAATTCCTTTCTACATGCGCATGTAGCTACACTCGCGTATGTATCTCAAGATTGAGGGCGTATCTGGTGAAACAGAAATTACGTACACGGAGTATGCAATGATACTAGACCATCCGAGGTGGTATGTGCACGAGGTATGCGAATGTATCTGAAATATGTAGACATACCCCATTATATGTACTAATATGAAGGTATTATCAAAATATAATAAAAACATGGGCTGTTTTGTAATTTTTTCGAACGGTGACATTTGAGGTATCTTAAAATAAGGATGTGAACATACCCAAACTGATAAATGAGTACGTGAACATACCCTTATTGGTTTATCGAAGGTGAGTGTAGCTATATGCGCATGATAAACCAATAAAGGTATGTTCACGTACTCATTTATCAGTTTGGGTATGTTCACATACTTATTTTAAGATACCTCAAATGTCACCACTCAAAAAAAATTACAAAACAGCCCATATTTTTATTATATTTTGATAATACCTTCGTAATAGTACATATAACGGGGTATGTCTACATACCTCAGGTATATTCGCATACCTCGTGCACATACCATCCCAGATGGTCTAGTATCATTGCATACTCCATGTACATACTTTCCGTATCAGCAGATACGCCCTCAATCATGAGATACGTACGCGAGTGTAGCTACATGCGCATGTAGAAAAGAATTTTCCTATATATTATATATATACATATATATATATACATACGTACTATAAAGAGCGAGTTTAACGATAATCAATTTCTACCCGTAACCATGTACCCACCTATATTTTGTACCCTTGGATCTAAAACTCAATTAACAATCAAACCATCCATTAAAACGGTCCAACGGAACAAAGCTGGGCCCACCTAACTCCCACGGCAGAAAGCCCGTTCCTGCCGTGAAAATATTAGCTGGCGTAAATATCTTTTGATACTTTTTTCACGTAAGAAAGTACCCAAAATTTATATACCCGTACCAGGCGATCAGAACCAGATAAGAAAGATCCAAGCAGGCCTTGGCCTCGATACATGATAAATACAAGAGAGATGTGATGGCCCAACAACCAGCAAGTACATGACTAATACGGCAAACATCAGCCCAAAATCAAATAAATTTGTAGCAGGATATATGATTATATACAATACCATATCGTCAGCGAAAATTCAGATATGCCAACTCAAAATATGTCTAACCATCGATTTTAATCAATTCGGCCCCACCAATCTAGAATCTGGACCAACATCAGAGGAGGTTTACGCGCTCTGAGCAAAATCTAAGCGCTAGAAATAACAACGGCAAAATCGAACGGACGAGAGAAAAAGTTTCTGCCGCCTCGCGTAATCCTCTGCGTGTTTTTTTTCACCGTTTTTTTCACCCACGATTCAGATTTCTAACTGAGATCTGAAGATCCCATGTTTTCACCCAAAAAATCGCTACCCATGTTATAGGCTAGATCCATAAAGCCCAAAGCATAATATAACATTGGCGGAATACTAGATTGATTAGATAAAAACACAAGCATATAATCCCAAACTGGAATTGCAACTGTGGACAATGTTGTTTATAACCATTGTTAAACAATCCTACATCAGCCAAGAACCGAAAAAGAAAAAAGTTGGATTTCAAGAAAGGAGGTGTTGAGGCACTGCAAATCAATCAATCAACGGGGCAAAATCGTGGCAAAATCAACAGTTTAGAGAAGAGTAAAAGGGAAAATCTCGCCCTCCTGGACGGCGGCGGCCACCTCCTGGCCTCTACGGCGAGGGAAGGCGACCGCGCGGCGAACGCGACAGGGAAGACGAGGGGCTGACGGCCGGCGGCGGAGGGAAGCCCTGGCTGAGCGACGACTGGCAGCGGAGGAGCCGTGGCGCATGGGGCGGATGGCCAGCGGCGGCGGCGGAGGAGGGGGCTGGGGCGAGGGTGGGCGACGGCGATGAGCCGCGGCGCTGCAGATCCGGGGCGTGGCCGAGTGGGGGAGATGGGAGAGACGAGAGAGTGAGTCGGTTAGGGTTTTAGGCGGGCCTCTGCGGCGAGGGAAGGCGACCGCGCGGCGAACGCGACGGGGAAGACGAGGGGCTGACGGCCGGCGGCGGAGGGGAGCCCTGGTTGAGCGACGACTGGCGGCGGAGGAGCTGTGGCGCAGGGGGCGGACAGCCAGCGGCGGCGGCGGAGGAGGGGACTGGGGCGAGGGTGGGCGACGGCGATGAGGACGGTGATGAGCCGCGGCGCTGCAGATCCAAGCGTGGCCGAGTGGGGGAGATGGGAGAGACGAGAGAGTGAGTCGGTTAGGGTTCGATCAGATCGACGGCTGAGGAGGAGCCGCGGTGCTGGGCCAAATTGGGCTATGGCTGAGAAGGAAATTGAGCGGGCCGCGCCGTTTTGTGACAGTCTTCTTCTTTTGTTTCCCAAATAACTGGTGTTATATATGAAATTACTGTTTTTGAGCATTATTTTTAATACCTCTCACTAAATGAAATTTTTTAAAAACAAGCGGTACGGGCGGGTTGCCGAAATCATGCAAGTCTAGATCCCTAAAAACAGGATGCAGTTGTTGCAAGCGAGGCCGGTGCTACCCGGCGACAGACCAAATCAAAATACGAGCGCGTGCTGACGCCGACGGACCAAATCAAATGCGTGCGTGTGCGGCTCATAGCACATGGTACCTAAAACATTAACGTCCCTTTGGAATGCGGGAAAAGTTTTCTATTGATGTATTTTTTCTGTTAAATTTTTATATAACTTCGATGAAAATCTTGCGTTCCAAAAGGCCTGATGGATGTTGTAACCTTGCAACCTCATGCTTATCTAAAGATTTCGCGGACAAATGGAGCTAATAAAAATTAAATAATATAAAAAACATCCGGATAACACAAAGGCAGTGGTACATTAGAGCAAGGAAGAAAACGCGGTGCAGTTACAAACAATCCAGCACCTTCTCGAGCCAAAGCGACCCTTCTTTTGCCGTGTAGATGTATTCGTGCATAAAGGCCATCTCCCCAGTCGTTCGACTTCACGAAACGTGGCATAGCAACGGTAACCATTGTCACGTGGATTGTAAGTTATAGATCTCAGACTTAAACCGATTCATATAAATATGTATGAAATGTGGCCACATGTCTTGTTTCATTTAAACAATAAATTAAATAAAAAATCAATACACCAAATCCGATATTCATATAATTTAAAAATAATTATTTAATATTTTTTAGAGTCACGTGCGGGATGCACGTGCATTTTTACTAGTATATATAAAAGATGTGTGTTACAAAGATATAACTAATGAGAAAAAAAAGTTACATCCTATAGAAAATTTATTACTTTTTATAAAAATGTGTTACAAGGATGTAATTTATAGGAAAAATTATACTTTATAGGGATTTTGTTATTTTCTATAAAAGATAGTGTGTTATAGCGATGTAACTTTTGGAAAAAAATTATATTTTATAGGAGATTTTGTTACTTTCTGTAAAAATGTGTGTTGCAACAATGCTTATGGAGAAAAAATTACATCCTAGGAAAACTTTGGTACGCTATCGCACAGGGACATCCGCAATGGTAGCGAGCAACATCGGATCGGAGTCCATGCGCACATCTTCTTCCTCGCCATTCCGTCACCAGCAGGGACTGCATCCCAGGCTTTCCCAACCATCTGGTGCCTCACGCTCTTCAAGCCGTCAGACAAAAGCAGGAAGCCAGGAAGTCTCATGCCTCTGCCAGTCTGCCATGGAGCAAGCAGCGCTCGCCAGCTGCATGCCGCCCAACATAAGCGCAACACAGAGGCAGGCGCAAGACTGCGTCGATGGCGGACGGCGGACCTGCGTGCAGTCGTAGGCGCAGCAGCAGCCGGCGATTTGGCAGATCTAGAGCTGGGGCCCCCGACCCGCCGGTCTGGCCGGTCTCCCCGCTCCTCTCCGGTGAGCAGTTGAGGAAGTGGGATCGGAGAGGGAAAAAAAGATGACTGTACACCGTTGGATACAAAATATACGGAGATGAAGAAGGTCTCCCTATAAGATAAAGTGGAGACCCGTCTCTGTTTACCCTTTTGGGTCAGAGGACACTCCATTTTTCTCGCGCTGCAAACGGAATCGCATATGTGGAGGCTATGTATGCAGTGGCGTCGTTTCGCATCGTGACCGTATCTAAGATTTTTTTTTTTTTCTCGTTACCATTTTTTCAGCCTTCAAAAACAAGACTCGGTCCGACGCGACGGGGCAGCGGCGGGGCCGTACGGTTGGAAAGGGGCAAAGCGGCGGCCCTTGCCGGCCTGGCGTCACGATCCACATGTGCGCAGCGGAGCGGAGCGGGACAAAAGCGCGGGCCGCGGTGGGCGCTCATCACGTGTCCCGGGAAAGCGGACGTGCGCTGGTACGGACGTACCGGCGTCGCCGAGATCTCCGCACTTGCAAGCTAGGTATATACCTGGATTGGATTCCAAGCCCTACTACTCGATTATCCACTGGCGCAGCAGCAATTTGCAGTGTGTAGTTGAGTGCCTTGATCGTCTTTTCGCAGAGTAATAAAAATGGTTCGAGAGTTTGTGCTGGGGCTCCGATTCAATGCTGACTGACCATGCAAGAAACGCCGTGTTCCAGCAGTAATTAGTTACTTTTAATCCCCCGCGCGGTTTAGCAATTGATCGGCGGATTCAATTGACCGCCAAACTAAATTCCGTCTCCGTTTCTGCATTCACACAGCGACGACGAACGACGCGCGTTACGTTTCCATGCTGGCATGATGCGCTGATATAAAAACCGGCCGCGCGCGCCAGCTCTGCATCGTACTTTGCCTCCTCGAATCCTCGATCCTGCTAGGTGCTCTCTGGTCTCGATAGACCGCCCGGCCGTCGACGCCGAGTGCTGCTGCCCGCAAGTACGTAGCCCGTGCCCGGAACTGATGGCCCGCGCCGCCGCCGTCCTCGTCGCCGCGCTGGTGCTGTGCGCGGCCTCCGCATCGGCTCGCGCGGGGCGCGTCGGCCTCGAGTACCGAGAAGCCGACCACGACGCCGCGGGGTTGGAGGAGGCCGACGCCCCGGCGACCCAGCCGCGGCAAGCCGAGGGCCCGGCGGAGGGACAGGTGGTTGCCGCGGTTGCCGGCGGCGTGTGGGAGAGAGGCAGCGCGATCCGCGACGTGCTCTGGTTCGTGCTCCGGTGGGCCAACCTGGCTCCCGGCGCCGGCGCCGGCGACCGACGGAAGGATTACTGAGACGATGATGATCTATATATGAGCGACTGAACAGTTGCTGATCGCGCGAGTCGTCTGCACTCCTTTCATTACACATTTCTGAAAAATCAATAAATGGTTTTTTTTTCAGTGTCGAGAAATAAGAATTGCTCTTTGTGCTTCGTTAATCCCCGCTCGTAAAATCGAGGCTTATCATCATAAATTCTATAGGACATAATGCACAATATATATTATCTATACATGCATACTAAATTGCTTAGGAGAAGACGGTCCATCTATTAGTGTTTTGATCACAATACTGCGGCGGTGGAGATCCGACGACGCCGCCTTCAAGACAAAGAACAAAAATGGGCTGTGTTGGGCCCTAGATGACTGCGCGGTGGGCTGTGTTGGGCGGGAAGTCTTCCAAGTGACATGTCTTGTGTGCACGGTGTACTCGAGTCATAAATATTGGCTCTTCTTTTTAGAAAATAAAAATAGCTTCAACAACTTTTCTTTGTTGGAAAGATAAACTTAGGTATTCAATTTGTGTATATTTTTTTGGACAAATTTTTATGACAAACAATACAAATTTACACACTAAAGTGTTCATGGGGGGGGGGGGGGCGGATTTAGGCCTAGGGTCACTAGGTCCTGGCCAAGAATCTAAAGTAGCCTTGTGCCCAATCGATACTGCCCTATCGTCGCTCGGTGCCTAGCTTATGCACTCGGCTCTTCATCCTTCCCAGGCGCCTAGCGCAGTAGTAGCCCACTCATGCGATGCATCCCTTCTTCACTCGCAACTCACACCAATGGAAAAAAGTCGAACCCTAAGGTCGGTTGATGTGAAGGGGATTAGATCCCTTCTTCACTCGCAACTCACACCAATGGCAGGAGTATTTGTGATTTTTTTGGCTAGGGCGACCTTTTTTTTTAAGGAGAACAAAATAAAAATCGAGAGTATGCGCACTGTACGCAGAATGGAGTTTGAAATAGAAGGTGGAATAGATGGCCTGGTGACACCAGCCTTAGGCTGAGTTGGGCTAGGAACGTGAAATGAAAAGGAAACGGAGAGAGAAATGGTGGGTTGTGGAGTGGAGAGATGGCCTGGGATTGGTTGGGGCCCAATTAGATACATAGTACATGAGTTGAGCTTAAATTGATTTAACTTTTGAATGTTTTGAAAATAATTTGGATCCATACATGTGGCCTGCTACAGGAGGTGAGAATACTTTCGTAGTTTAGGTAGTTTGTTACGAAATACATATCGGAATCTTACGTTTTTTTTTTTTTTTTGTGAGACGTGGACTATTGTGTGCCTGACATCGTAAGTGCTCTTAAGAACATGTTGCTGAACTATAATCACTTGTGTATGTTGTAGCAAACCGTGACGTTTCATACTACGTAGGAAGGGAAACGGGTGTAAGATAAATATCATTCGAGACTGGCAAATAGACGAACATGCGCTGATGTAGGAATGATTCGGGACAGATTGAGACTTGACACAAATCATCTTGTAGTCAACCAAGACAAGCTAGAACTGGGGATAGACTCAGAGTTGACTGATATCATCCATCACCATGCCTCGTAGAAATGTAATGACTCATCAACAAATCGGCAAGACCCTTGGTGATGGTGTTAACTCATCAACAAATCACCATGGAAAAGAACGCACGTAAAATCAGAATGCCATGTTGTTGACCTACTGCTACTGTGTATGTTAGCCTTAAGGCTACGTACTTGTATCGATTGGCTAGATTCACTCAAGTTTGAGTGTTATCTAAAAAAGATGGTCAGAACTTGATCACAACACAAAACTCTTCATCAGATACAGAAGAGCAGCAGAGTGTCAGAGACTCTATAAGAACAGCGATGGTTTTATTGCATCAGTCTCAGCATATACAGATACGTATATAGGGTCATTTTCCCGCGCGTGCAGTGCTCGGTTACCGTTGATCTTGATCATCCACGCCGCTCTGAACAAACCACTGTCGGTCTCCCAAGGCGGCGCGTCATCAATTAATTCCTCAGGGCAGTATCGCCGGCCCCGCGCGCCGCGCGCCTGTGACGAGCGCGAACCCGGAGGGAGACGACGACGGCGGGCTCGGCGCGGCCGCTTCGGGGAAATCGTCGACGGCGTCGAAGTACTCGGCGTCGGGGCTCGCCGGGGCGGGGCTGCCGTCGGACACCAGGAGCGCCGGCGGTAGCCTGCCGCGCCAGCCCTCAGGAGGTTCCTCACCGAAATGTGCCGCGTGGGCTGGCAGTGGCAGCGCCGCGGATATCAGGAGCACGACGAGGACGGCGGCCGTGGCCGCGGCAGCTCCGGCACGGGCCATCGGGGGTACGTCGGGTCGAAGAGGGTGCTGTGCTCGGTGACAGCTGATGAGAACAAGTACTGCGACACTTGTTGGGTGCGTGTGAATAATCCATGCGAAAGTTTGGAGATGCAGTATATAGGCGCAAGTGGTTAGTGAACGCCTGTTCATGTGACGTGGTTTTTCCATGCGTTTGAAGGTTGATGCCTCCGTTGTGGAGTTTTTTTTTGAGTTGAGTAATGGTGGAGTGGGATTAACCGATAAAGTAGGGGGGGTTACTGAATCTGAGTTTGCTGAAAACTGAGGAGCAGTTTCAGTTTGTGATCTTCGTCTCGTGATCTCGTCATATTGGTGGGCTGAAATGATGGATGCCCCAATAGACAGTAATATCTGAATGTGGGCCGAAAAGAAGCTGCCTTCATGGGCCTACTTTCTACTAGAGTCTAGAGTCCAAGCAACCAAACAAGGTAAGATTACATAAACTAAGCTTTGCTGAACCTGACAACTAACAATTTGCAATTGCAGATGGCAAGCCGGGCTAACAGGCTAATTAAGGTATGTATGAAGAGAATCAGTCAGGCTCTAAGCACTATGATTCGATTTGGTGGTCACTTGCGCGACATGTAACCGCTGCTCTATTCCTGTGAGCTGAAAGCTATGTATCCTAGATTTGGCCTCTGATTAGTTTTCACCTTCTTCTCTGCCCCCCCCCCCCCCCCCCCCCCACCCACATCAATTGAAATAAAAATATGTTTTTTGGGACGATATGTATGAAAGCTGCAGTTTTTTTTAAAAAAAAATGGTTCAACAACTAACCAAAAGGTATGCACTACTGCACGCTGTTTTTGGACAAGTTTGTTGGCCACGGCTTCCCATCTTGCATTGCACAATTCAGTGTCAAGTCCTGTTTGGATTGAATGAAATTTTTTCTACTTGTACGTTTTTTTTAAAAAAAAATTCTACACTATTATTGTGAAATTTCTGCGTTCTAAACCCACCCTCGGCGCAGCTACTCACGTGTGTGTGGTAAAAACATGAGAATCACGTGTTTTACTACTACCGGCTCTCCTAATGACTAATGAAGGTCCGCCATTACTAGGAACGTGTTGGTAGGAGCCGCACGGTGTGGATGGCAAGAAAGAAAAAAGAAAGAAATGGCTCGAGTTTCAGAGTTTGTCTGAAACGGAGAGACAAGATCGCAGGCTGCAGCGGAGGCCTTTGAAGTTGAACGACCGCCCGCGCAACCGACAAAATATGGGTCGCTCACATGCACGGCCTTCCAAGCGCCGCGCCCATGAACGATCCACCAGTCGTCGCTCCGCGCCGCGGTCCTGAAAGGCAAAGGCTGGCACGCTGCACTGCACGCAGGCAGGCATTCGCCGCGAAGGGAAAGGGCGTGGCGGAGCAGACGACGCACGCACTGCTCTGGTCTGATCCGATCTGATGGATCGAGCGAGCGTTCAGGCCAGGCAGGCGTGCAGGCGTTCGTGCTCGTGCGTGCATGGGTCTCGAATGCAAATGCACTGCTCGTTGCGTCGCACGGCCGCATTGATTCATCACACGTGCGCACTGCATGCACGGGGACCTGCCGGTGCCAGGATCGAAAAATGGCCGCTTGATGACGCTGAGAAAGCGCCGGTTCGGGACAGGAGAACCCAGTCAGACACACACCCCCACACACCCATACATGCAGATAACAGTATACTATGTTATTTTTCTTCATGCCGCGGTACATACATGTGATTTGGTAAAAAGAAAAAAAAAAGAAACATTACTCCACTGATCTGAGATAAGACGACGATTATGACCGGTAAAGCTGGGTTAACGACACGCCGACGGTTGTGGCCTGCTGCTGCAGAGCGTCCTTGATGGATCATATATATATATATATATATATGGTGGTACCATGCTTGATGGAGGGAGCTTGGGGCCTTTCCTTCCCATCAAACAGTGGAACCTGTACGCAGCCGCAGCACTGTTGATCAGGCTTTTGTGAAGCCGAAAGAAACTGGACACTCGCACGCACAGATCCAACACACACACACAGAGGACAAAACATACTATCGTCCAGGCAGGTGTAGCAACGACCAGCCAACCGACGATCAATCTATTCTAACCTCTCGTACTTAATTACGCAACAAATCAAGCCCGATCGAGCATCTAGCTTCTTCGCTCGCGCGCGTGATCCAGAGCAGAGACCTTGTTAATCTCGATTGGTAGCTGTTGCATGCCAGGCCGGGTCTTTGATTGCCCCTTTCCCATCCATCAGGAGTAGTAGGACGTAGTAGTACGTGCGTGCTGTAGAGGGAGCAGCGAGCCGGCCGGACTGCTACCTGCTGCCCTGTGTGCCCATTTTTATCCAGAGACGTCCGAGACCCTCCCCATGGATTAGATGATGATACAGGGCTCCGTCTCGACGCACCCGTCCGTCCGTCCGTCCATCCTCGATCTGCACCTGCATGCAGCAAGGTAGTAGCACCGTGGCAGGCGCGGCCGCCGGCGGTGCCCGTGCGTGCACAGGCCACAGGGGTGGTGGTGGCCCGGTGGGTGGGCAAATATGGGGGGGCACACGGAGCACCACACCGCGGCACGGCTTGCAGGCACAGGAGCGCACAGCCGCGGGCCAGGAGGCCTGCCCACTGGCGGTCCGCGTCGGCGACGCCGGCCGTCGCGTGCTGCCTGGCGCCGGCAGGTGACACGACGTCTCCGGCCCCCGCCGCGGCCGCGGACACCGATGCGATGCGATGCGACGAGATCGAAGGCTGCCGCTTGCCTGCGGCGCCACCCAAAAATATCACCGTCCGACGACCGTCGTCGCCGGCCGCCTGGGTCGCCGGCCAATGGCTGGGACCGAAAGGCAGGGGGGGGGGGGGGGGGCAGGTAGTAGGAGTCGTAGCTGCCTGGGCTGGGCTGGGTGACAAGACTGGTGAGGTGACGACCTTTCCCTGGCCGCAGAGTCAGTGCAGTAACGTGGAAAGAATCACCAGTCACTCTCTGGCTGGCCCTACAACTCCCGTCGTCCGGCCGTCCGGCCATCCATGGACGACGACATGGACGCCGCTCGCCCCGCCATCACGACCACGAGGTGGTGGTGGATGTCTACGTTTCCCAGGACCCACCACACACCCCCCAGGACCCCGCCCGCTGGAGAAGGGGCCCTTGTCTTTGGCCCTGTTTAGTACACCAAATTTTTTCCAAAATTCACTATGCAAAAAGAAGATTTTCAAATTTTTTCCAAAATTCACTATGCAAAAAGAAGATTTTCCGTCACATCAAAATGCCGGCACATGCATGGAATACTAAATGTAGATGAAATAAAAAAATAATTGCACAGTTTAGATGTACTTTGCGAGACGAATCTTTTGAGCCTAGTAAGACCATAGTAGGACAAAATTTACCACAAACGAACGAAAAATGCTACAGTAGTTCTACAGTGCTTTTCAGTTCGGAACAGTGTTTTTTTCAACCATCTAAACACACCCTTTGTCTCCCTAGCGTGCTAGTACACGCACCTCACTGGCCTCCATGGACCATGGCTCCATGCCTTGGCACTCTCCTCCGCCGCTAGATAGGGGTATCCGAAGCCGCGCGCGCACTCCCGTCTCCCGCGCGCCCGCTCGCTCGCTGCCTGAATATATGTTGCTGTGCGCTACACACGCTGACTGACACGTCGCCCATGCGTGCAATCTCCATCGCTTCGCTGGATATCTTCACGTGTATAGACACCTCCGACCTCTCCAAATTGAACGATCGACAAACAAGAGGGCAGCGCCACACGATGTCGTATGCCTATTTTGCGCGCCCGTAGATGTACTTACTACAGATAAAAAGTACTGGGTAGCGCATATGTAGACAAGATGTCACACAAAGTATAATCTTACAACAAAATCAATATTGCAGGCGTTCGCACACACGTATACATTCACCCAAATTGGCAAAGTCACCGCATGCTTTTCACGGTTGACGGATACATCTTCTGCATTGAAAAACACAAAGGATTAAATTGTGTGAACACCTGTGTCAAGTCGAGAACTTGAACATGGATATGCATGTTCCGCCGCAAAAAAACTAACCAACTGAGTTACACTCAATTCGCAGTCGCTACGATTTGGTCCTGCAGGCAACTTTAACCGTCAACCCGTAACGTCGTCCCTCCCCAGACGACTTTATTAGGAAAAGAAACAACAATTATAAATTACACATCAAAAGTGGGGGGAACCATAGCTTTCAACATTAGGTGTAGGGTGTCCGATAACATTATATCTTTCAACTCAAATCGGAGAACTTTCAAAAATAGGCATCGTAACCATAGCCGGTTGTGGCAACTGAATGTGTACAGCGATCCTCTCGTATTTATTTAGCCAGTTATGTTCATTACGCGTATACCGATAAAAGCATAAATTTGTTGATTTATCGAGAAGTATACGATATACGACGATAATCATTATACAGAAAAATGGCCGAGGCGAGGAACCTTTTAAGGGATGTTGATATAAAACCCTATAAGTAGGGATTTACGGCAACCATACTGGAGAATCTATATACTAGAGTTTGAGGAAGACAAGCAACGGTCAGAACCCTCAAATATGCATCATAATATTGTTTTTTGTATGCCACATTTATCCTCTGTTTAACAAGCCATGGCTCTATAGTTAACTAGAAAAGGTAATAGTGCTTTTTTGAAATGCTGTTTCCAAACATTATGCGTACCGAGCCTTTTATACAACCCCACTTTTTATTAAAGAGAAAAGTTCGTTCACAAACTTGAATTGTGTAAGTTGTCTGATTTTTAACCTTTAACTATGAAAATGGGCAATAAGGGACATCATAATATCAAAAATGGACAATATGCACCCCTTGGACGGTTTAAATGGTGTTCTCTATTTCTTAGATCTTTTTAATCTCTAAAATTAATGATAAATTCATTTTAAATAAAAAATGGAATATATAACAAATAATTTCTAGAAAAAAATCTAACCAGTAGTGCTCTACTTAGAGTTTTGTGGAATTTATTTTATCCCATTTCTAATGTTTTATTTAGAGTAATGAAATAATAGGTGTGGGAATAAATGAGCTTCAAATCTTTATAAATATAGTACAAAAGATAGAATATGTTTTTTTTTGAAAAATATGGTATACACTTTTATATTTATCCAATTTAAAATGATTTAGTTGTGAATTTTTAGATATAACAATTGTTTTAATTTTTGAAAAATAGGAAACCGCCGCCAAGACTAGTCTCAGTGGTGTTTGTTTATAACAATTTGATGGTCTTGGCTGTTCGGTTTCGTAGTTTAAAGTTGTAAATCAAACAACTTGCACACTTCAATGTTGTAAAAATGGACTTTTCGCTTTATTAAAACAAGAATTTTAGTTTTTGAATTGCAACCCAACTCTTAGGTACTACAAGGGGCCTTGCTATAATTGCATAAACAACTATTTAAAAAATCATTGTAAAAACTTATGCCAAGGTGTTGGAATTCCTCTACCAAAGAATTATACATTCAATATTATTTTTCTTACAAACTAAAAAGTAGATTTCTTACGATATCTTATAATGTTTAGTCAAAATGTAAGTTTGCCTAAAACAACACTAGCTTACACAATTTTATTTTGTAGAGAACTAATATAATGTGAAACGAACCGTCAATGTCGATGGTGTGTTATTTGATTATAAGGAAACATTTTTTTTAGTCCCAAATTCATTTTAGTCCTATATCAAAGTCATAGGTTAATTCAAGGAAACATGGTGCGTGTACTTGGCGTATTTAGATGCACGTACATGACGTGCAAAAGGCAGCGTGCGTAAATTACAGACGAGACGACAACAGGAGGCAGGAGTATACGTATACATATACATACATACGCGCATGGAGAGTCGAGTACCTCCGGAAGGAGCACTGTTGCACCCGCCGTGGCCATAAATGATTGGGGTCGTCCGCGCCCTCCGTCTACTACCTTTCTCCCTCCCTCCACCGGCCCCTTTCTTTCCTCCCCCAACCCCACTGCTGCTGCCGTCCCGGATCGATGCTGTAGCTGCTTGCTGCTGCAGCTCCGTCCTCTCCTCCGGCCTCCGCACAGTCGGCTAGCCTTGCAGCTATATACGCTCGCCCACCCTACCCAAGCCCACCACCACCCGCCCCGTCCTTGTTCCTCTTCGCCTCGCCGCCTGCAGCAAGCGAAGCGGCGGCTGCAGCCTCGCCAGAAACGGGAAACTGCGGCCGTCTGCTTCCTTCCATCTAGCTTTCCACGCCTCCCCGTTTCCGCGTGCGCCAGGTGATCGGGCGCGGCCACAGGCGGTGACAAGAAGATCGTCCGGCCGGCCGGCCGGCGCTCAGGTGAGCCCGACGACTGCTCGTTCGATCGGCTCTGCCTGCTCTCCCTCTCGGTCGTCGTCGCAGCTCTAGCTACCTGATTGTAATAGTTACGTTGGCGTCTTCTTCCGACCGGTGCGCGCCAGTTTCTAGGCTGCTGCGGCGGCAGCTGCTGACCTGACCTCAGAGATAGATCAGGCAATTCGATCTCGGGATGTGATGCCCGTACGGGCGCTGGACCAGCTGAGCTGATTTCCCCCCCATTGCAAACCCTAGTTCCCTTTCTTCGCTCGAATTAAGTAGCTGCAGACTCCAGGACCACGAAATCCCCGGCTTCTAGTTTACTAATTGGGTTTCTTCTTCTTCCCACTTTCGGCCGCCCCGCCCGCCCGCCATCCTCCAAAGCTTCTCCTTTTCTCTTTCCCCCTGCCCTTCTCCCCAGCTGCACAAGGAAGCTCAGGATTATAATAGTAGAGCAGGCAACATGTAATCCAGCTCGCTCGCTCGCCGTCGCCGGTGCACGGCTCAATCCCGGCGTTGCTGTTGCACCACTAACACAGGTGGTTCGTGCATGCAGATCTGAAGCGGCCGGGGCTCGGGAAGACGACATGATGCAGGGCGGAGGCGCAGCCGACAGCCCGGGAGCGGCGGGGGTGGTCGACGCGCCGCGGCCGAGCCGGTACGAGTCGCAGAAGCGGCGGGACTGGCACACCTTCGGGCAGTACCTGCGGAACCACCGGCCGCCGCTGGAGCTGGCGCGCTGCAGCGGCGCGCACGTGCTCGAGTTCCTGCGCTACCTGGACCAGTTCGGCAAGACCAAGGTGCACGCGCCGGGCTGCCCCTTCTTCGGCCACCCCTCGCCGCCGGCGCCCTGCCCGTGCCCGCTACGCCAGGCGTGGGGCAGCCTCGACGCGCTCGTCGGGCGCCTCCGCGCCGCCTTCGAGGAGCACGGGGGGCGGCCCGAGGCCAACCCCTTCGGCGCCCGCGCCGTGCGCCTCTACCTCCGCGAGGTCCGCGACAGCCAGGCCAAGGCGCGCGGCATCGCCTACGAGAAGAAGCGCCGGAAGCGGCCGTCCTCGTCGTCGTCCTCGTCCCAATCGCAGCAGGCGGCGACGGCGGCGGCGGCGGCGCAGGCTGCGGCTGCTGCTGCGCCCGCCGTCTCATCGCCGGGCCTGTCGTCGGACGCCGCGGCGGCCACCGACAGCAGGGCGGACGTCGTCGTGCGGGCGCACGTTGCTGTGCAGCCGGAGCACGCCGGGCACCTGCAGCACCACCACTTCTTCATCCCGCACCCGCAGTTCCTGCACGGCTTCAGCCTCGTGCAGGCCGCGCACCCCGAAGTGGTCACCGGCAATGGCGCCAACAGTGCAGGCGCCAGCGTCGGCGCCGGCAATGGCGGCGACGAGATAGCGCTGGCGATGGCGGCGGCGGCGGAGGCGCACGCGGCCGGGTGCATGCTGCCGCTGTCGGTGTTCAACTAAGCCGTGTTGCCAGGCAAGCGAGGTAGGGCTTAAACAGTCTCTAGTAGTGTCAAGATCGATCTTGGTCGCCATGGAATGGATCGATCAACACACGTGCGTACGTGTTGCTGCTGTTTCTTAAGGATTATTCTCTACTCGGATCTCTTTTGGTTTACGACATCATGCATTTCTTCTTCCTGCTGTGCTGCTGGGTAGATGAAATAGTAGTAGTTGTACTTGGTACTGTAGGGTTTGCTGCAGAATCCTGCTTGGTTTGTGTATGCAATGCGATGATGGAGATAATATAATGGAAGGCTTAATTAATTACCAGGCTATCTAGTGATGACGGCTGTTGTTTAATTATTCAACTTGTCTCTGGTTAACAATACGTACTGGTATGGTAGTGTTGCGTTGGATCTCCTCCTCGTTGCTGTTCATTGTGCGGTAATTTACTGTTGCTTCCTCTCCGTGCTCTCTACCTTTTGAGGTGGTGGCATGCGGCATCCTTTTGAGATGATGGTTGCATCATGATCGATACATGCCGTGCATCTGCCGTAAATGGTGGACAAGTTTTTTGCTTTTACAGCCTCTGATAAGGTGAATGTAAATCATATCGTTCCCAATTATTTCTGGGTTTTGTTTTGTTAGTTCACAATTACCTTGATTTTTCATATTTGTTGCTATAAGAAGGTCGTCACCTAGACCTAGTACATATATATACAAACTTCATGTATGCATGGTTTACAAGTGTTTGTGCAATCGTGCAAACTAAGCTAGAGAAGTAGAGAGTTAATTATCCAAACAGACATCAACCAGCAACCTGGCTGATCCAATAAAGGGCTGTTTTTTGCACTGTTCAACTAGCACAAATACGCAGGGAATGCCGGACAGGTGCACATATATTCGCATGGACAATTGGATAAACCTTTGTGTCAATTGTACCCAAATAGTAGCAGCACACACCTTCTCTATTTGAAACGATTAAACTGTTCAAAGCAATCCGATCGAAGAGCTAGTAGCTAAACATTGGTTGGAGTGGACCATCTCATTCTCATGGTTCATATATGCGCTACTGTAACGTACGTACAGCGAAATAGGGAAAGGCTGGAGACCTTGGGTACTATGAAAAGAACTGTACTGGATTTTACAGATTCATGTGTTATCGCGATCACTAAACACACGTGCCATGACGAAATTTGCCTGGATCGATCGATGGTACCTCTACGTCTTTTTTTGTTTTTGTATCCCAATGGTTTAATTATCCCAGAACTTGCAAGCAGCAGTGCAGCAAAGAGTTTCAAAACACGGGAAATAGAAGGAAAAAACATAACATTAGCGAACTGAGCTGTGCTCAGCTTGTTAGATTATTTGTAGTGGAACCTACCCACCTTCAAATTAAAGTCCTCAATTTAGAACATGTGTTATTCAAAGCTTTGTTTTTTAGTGATCGTCGACGTCTCCATCGACAGCGAGACGTCTATGGTAACTTTGCGGGTCTCGTGATGGAGATCTACAAAGGTGGGTCTCGCGATGGAGTTCTATGGAGGTGCTCATTGGGATAGAATGTTCGTTTGTAAATGTGAGCGTATGTTCGTGTGTGAGTGCCTGATTCGTACCGCATGTGTTTCGAAAAAAGAACATAATATGTAGTTGAAATCATACATGAATCTACAACATAGAAAACTATAAAATACTATGGTTTCTTATTTTGCGGAATTGCAGAAAGAACATAGAAATATAATCCAAAGCACACAGGAAAGGAAAAAAAAGTTTCTTATTTTGTTCTCTTAAATTAATATGGAATATCCCGTTTCATGCTATCCTTTTTGTTCTAGAGTTCTCATAGTAAAGTATCTTATAGGAATTGGATTCTGTAAAATTTAGTTATGTTTAAGGAGCATTTGGAGTATATATTATGTTTTAAAACTAAATAAAGGTAAAACGCATTTTAGTGCACTGTAGATCATTATCGCATGGAAGAACACGAAATGAGTTGGGAATTAATACGTTGATCGTTAGACCGTCTCCAACAGCGATGTGCATATCCTATCCCTATTTCAACTACCTTCTTTTTACGGTAGCACTACAGTATCAAACAGTGCCAAACAATGTTACAGGCACTCCATGTGGTCACTCCGCTGAAGACAGCCTTAGCATTCTGGCAAGGTTAGAGAAACCTAGTTGGTTCGCACTCCCTCCATATTATAGGTATAAATTGTGGTTGATATTTTATTTTCAAATTTTTACCATTCATCTCATTTAAAAAACTGTGTAAACATAAAAGGAAACAAATCATGCCCGAATTCTACACTAATCACAATAGAATAACAGAAATAATATTTTTATTTATTAAAAATAAAACGAAGGATCGAAGAAGTTTGAGAAAAAACAACCGTGACTGTATATTTAATCACGGAAAAAGTACCACCTACTAGGTGTGTCTAGTACATCGTATCGGCTCGTGGTAATTAAAACTGCTACTAGGCCATTTTCCCATCGTGAGGTTTCCATCGTATCAGGCTGGGTCATCAGAGGGAAAAAGAGTGCGTATACTGTTCCAACTTCCTTTCTTTCTGTCTACGGTACGCAAACAGTGTTTTGAACCTTCGTATAATCTGTCTGGTGATCCCGGTTAGCCATTGACCTCCAGTCCAGTAGTACTGAGGGTAGGAGTACTCGTACACTAGTACCTACTAGCACACATGCATCGATGGCCGTCAGCTAGTACGTCGTCGTACCAGCTGCGCATTGCGACCAATCAAACCAAGCGCAAGCAGCCTTCTCGATCGCGAGGCTCAATAACCAGTGCCTGGACGCCGGATGCGTGGCGACGACGCCATGTATAGATTGACCTGTGCTAGCTGCAAGCTGCGTCGTTGGGTCAATGGCCCATGTTGAAGCCACACCACACACCAAAAAATGGGGGTAGGAGCCTTTTTTCCCCTAGCTCCGCTCGACTCGATCGAGGAGGTGATGGAAGGGCGGGTGCCGTGGGAATCCGCGCACTTTCTTGTGCTCCATGATTAGGGGGCAATGGATGCCCAAATGATTTGATTCGTAGATGGAGGCCAGGATCGGAGAGGGAGAGGAAAAAAAAGGAGATCGAGCACTCACTCATTGCTCTGATCATCATCCATCAGACCCGGCCGAATGCCCCGATAATAATGGCCAAGCAATTCCTCTTTTGCACGCGGCTAGGCTGAACCTAAGAGTTCTCTCAAATGGATCCTTGATACATTGTAAACAGTAAATACATTTACTGCTGACAGAGTAAGAGATAGTTAGAAGAGTGATAGAAGATGGGGATAAGGAACCCTTAGGTGCCGTTTGGATCCCAATGGCAAATGGCAAAAAGGCAAAACTTTTGCTCTTTTTTTTGCCATTGGATCCAAACACCTTCTAAGGTAAAACGGCAAATGATACCGTAACTATTGCTAATCATAGATTAATTAGACTTAATAAATTCGTCTCGTCGTGTAGTCCTCATTTATGTAATTAGTTTTTTAATTAGATTATATTTAATATTTCTAACTAGCGTCTAAACATCTGATGTGACAGAGGCAAAAAATTTTCCATTTGTCCTTTTAACATTTGGGGTGGATCCAAACATGGCCTTAGGCTGAGTCTAATGGGACTCTCTATATGAGTTCTCTAAACACTGTTTTGCACTGTTTAACATAAATGTTGCACTATACACAGAGAAAAGTAGTTGAAATAGTGTTTAGAAGGTGGGGATAGGGAGTCCCATTAGACTCAGCCCTTACTTGCCTCTCTACTCCGCCGGCGACCGGGCCTGACGGTATGTCTTGTCGTCCTTCTTTCACTAGTGCTCGCAGCAGTGTTGGGCGCTGCACATGCACACACACAGTGGAGCGTGTGCTGTGCTTGGTTCAGACAAGTGTGGTATATATTCTTTCTTACTTTAATGGAAATGCCACATATCGTATCTTCATTCATATGTCCGGATGTTTTGCATTGGGAATTTGGGACAGACAGACGTGGGCTTCTTTGGCGGCACCTAAATTTGCCACGCCTAATTAATCTTTGGGGAGCCACGGTTTTGGTAAGCTTGCGGTGTTGGTGCCTCCCGTAGCCGCAACCTACATACCCCAGTTTCCAAGCTAGCTTTGGCACATGTTTGATCCCGGGACTAATTATTACCACCTCAGTTTTCTTTTATTAGCATGATGTTTTGCAACTCATTTTTGAGCCAACAGACGTCATATAAATAAAACTGGAGGTAGTATTGGCTTGTAAAAAAATAAGCAGCTATCCATAGTGCACTCGAACGGGAAGACTAATATATTAGGAGTTTTTAGCCAACCTTCGGTTAGCAATTAGGTCATTTGCTCGTGGGTGGGACCTAATTTTGGGTAATAGGAGGTGACAAGCTAGGAAATACCATTGTGCTGCATGCCTCTCGCTGTCGCTTTTCATAGAAATTAGCCGTTCATCCAAACAACCCTGGTCTAATACCTGGCTAACAATTACCTCTATGTAGCCATTATTAGCCAGCTAGCAAGTATAGCTTTAGACACTTGGCCCACGTGTTGTGCGTGTAGACTCTAATTCCACGTCTAGTTTGCCAACCAAGCCTACGTAGCAGTACTTGTCCGACCCTTAATTAGGTTGCTGCGAGCACTGGGAGTCTCAGGTGGTGTAGACGTGTAGTACTCGTGCCAGTTCCTGTGTCACAGTGAGTCAGTGACTGCCCCTTTTATTTTCAAACAGATTCCATGCATGGCCACAGGCCACAGCGTGTATACAACATGCACCGTCCATTGTTGTGTGGCATTGCACACGCTGCGTCCGTCCCTCTCGCAGGACTAATGATAAACAAGCCCAAAAAAGGCTCAACTTGGCCACCATTGCTGAAAAAAAATGCATGCGTGTGCATGATTAAGAGGTGCTCTACAAACAGAATAAACTATGCACACATACCCTATTGGGAAGCCTATCGTCTCACACTGTGCCCAGGCCTGCCGGTGTCAGTTTCTCGCAAGAGCCAAGAAGCAGACGGCCAGGTCACGCTATCCCAATAGGATGGTCTAAAAAGCTGCCTATGCATTGCAGCGCTACTGCAGACAGAGAGAAAAATAATTAAAATAGTGATTAAATAGTGGATAGACAACCGTTTTAGACGATGGGATTAGGATGGTCTCAAGGGGCTGCACTGCACCTGCACCCGGCCCTATACTGTTGAGTGTTGACCGGCAGCCAACATGCACACAAAAGTAGTTAGCAGTAATCCTAGTGGTCCTATAGCTTACTAAAAGCTTAGCAGCCTTTGAAAGTGGTGCTTGGATGGCTACGAGAAATGCTTGCTGGTGGTACTGCTTGCGCTTTGCATTGGTAGAGAGCGAGGGCGTACGACAAGCCGTGGTGGTGGTCTCTGGTGTGTTCCATGTGATGTGCGAGTAGCGAGAGCTTGGGAACACCGACAACGTACGTACTTGTACAACAGTGCAGGAGCGTGCGGTTTCGATGAGCAGGTTTTTCTTCATTCTTTTTTACTGCATCTGATATTCTGTTGGTCTGCAGCACGCAGGAGTATGTCTAATAGACATTCAGATGTTTGTACCTCGCAACACATGATTTTTGGACTCTAAGCCTATCTCTAATGGACTGTCTAAAAACGATGGTCTATACACTGTAATATCACTGTAGACTGAGAGAGGGGTAGTTAAAATAGTGAAAAATAGTAGATAGGCAAGACTTTTAGGCAAACCATTGAGGATGGTCTAATAAGATGCTGAGATGGACGACCAAGATCAGTCTCACTTCCCTACTCTCCCCTGCACCCCGCCTGCTCGAACACGCCTTCTTCTGTCCGCCTCAACGCCACCACAGCCCCGCACAGCATGCCTCCTCTTTCTTGCCGCTAGCACCCCCTACCGCACCTCTTCACCTCCACCTCCGCCTCCTCCGCGGCGTCGCCCATCCATGTCCGGCACCTCTCGGTACCTAATCCACCGCTGTTTAGCCGCTCTGGCTTCCTTAACTCCCCCCTCCACCTCTCGCGGTGTTTCCGCTGCCTCCGCTGTCGACTAGCCGCCCATGTCCGCTACCACACTAATCGGATGACACCTGACGCTCCCACCACCAGCACCGCCCAACCCCCCACCTTCACCACCTCGCGGGTGGGACCACACCTTCTCACCATCCTACCCACTCTGTCCGCCACCACAGCCGCACCAACGGCCTCCTCGGCCACCCTTCCTGCTACCTCCAGAGATCACATACAAACCCTTCCTTGAAACCCCGCTCCTAACCCCAACTCCTAACCTCGCCGAAGTTCAGAGAGAAGTGAGGTGACGGTGCTGGATTGGATGAATATTTCGGGTGCTAGGTCCATAACACTTTGGTTGATCTATAGCTTTAGAGCCTATTTGGAACAAAATAAATCAAAACAGAGGACAGGAAAAAACAAAGGAATGAGCGGTGTGAAAAGTGAAAAACTATAGGATTCTTAAACACATGAATGTATACCTTTTTGGATCGCAGGAAAATGAATGAGTAGATTGTGAGAGGTAGATGGAGCAAAGATTTTTTTTTTCCTCAGGTTGGTGTGGATGTTTTATTTCCTCCATTTAGCATAGGAGACACTACAAGAATCCTGAACATTTTCGGCGGCCTACATTATTTTCGGCGGTCAGGAAGGGCCGCAAAAAATAATACGGTTATTTTCGGCAGCGCTGCCTGACTGCAAAAAATAAAGATATTATTTTTGGCAGCCCCTTCCGCCCGCCGAAAACAAGGTCTCCCCTAATCCAGTCGCCCCCTGGCCCAACCCCTAATCCAGTCTCCCCATAATCTGAATTTTGTATGCGATGTCAAAATTTGAAAAAAAAAGAAATTTAGGGCTATTTTGGCCTCTGAAAAAAGCTTATTTTCGGTGGCCGGGACACGGGCCGCCGAAAATTGACCAAAGTAATTTTCGGTGGCCGGTCGTGGCCGCCGAAAATAGGCCAAAGTAGTTTCCAGCAGCCACACCAAACCGCCGAAAAGTAAGTTGCCCTATTCGGCGACCCCGCCAGACCGCCGAAAATAGTCCGATCCGCTGGGACCACCGAAAATAATGCCTATTTTCAGCGATAGGCTTATTTTCGGCCGACCAGTACCGCCGAAAATAAACGGAAAACCGCTGAAAATATATTTTCAGCGGTTTTTGCCTTATTTTTGGCGGATTTTGGCCGCCGAAAATGTTCTGGATTCTTGAGCAAGCCTTTCCAAAGGAAAGAAAACTTTCATTCATCTATTCCAAACACCATGTGATGCAAGCAAAATATTGGAATTAGATTCTTTTGAAATTTCTTCGATCCAAAACAAGCCCTTATTTTTTTTACCCACCTCATTTTCTTCTTGTCAACTTATCAACTTTTTCTTAAAAAATTAGAACTTCGACCTTTGTCGTCTCTCGTGGGTATAGTACACGGGGTAGGGTCTGCTGTAATTATATCGAACATTATTGGTAGTACCCCATGAGTCATGGCATGGCGTGCGTGGAACAGGGACCTGGTTTGGATTATCTGCCCGCTGCATGCTGGTTAACTTCACCGGCGCGAAAAAACTGTCTGAATGGGGTTTGTGCTGTGCATTGCTGGGGTCATCGTGGCGGGTCCGACCAATTGTCTTTCACACATGGTAGGACAGCCATGCTGTCGTCCCAGTCTCCTAGTACAAGTATCTCTCTCTCCTCGCGCGAGCTCGTCCAAAAGACCAAAACCACATGTTCTTCGACCCATGCCTGCTGTAATTAACCCCATCATCTAATGCACGTAGTAGAGTGGTGTAATCTTTTCTGTGCGCCCTAAAAATATAAAGCCCGTATTCTCCCTGCCGTCAAGTTTTTTAAAGAAAGGAATGTTGTCAGGTTGTTGGGGTGAGTCCATTATTTGTAGGATTGATGCAATCAGCAATCAGCACTATTTCAGCTTATCTTTACGAGAATTCAGGCCATGTCTGATACTGCACGAACATACCAACACAACAGTGCAGCACATGATTCAACCCAACAGCGTTCTAGCTACATATCACTACTCCAGCTCCAGCCCGTCAACACGCAGGATTCGTCCACTCGAAAAGGCAAGATTTCGGGCGCCCCATTTAAGGATGAAGAGAGCCGATCCAAGACCTGCCTGCATATCTCCGCATCGGCCGATGAATGTGCCGTTCAGTTCGTCCACCGCCCGGTCGCCGCCCAGGACGACGATACCACGACCTGCCTGCCTGCCAGACTGATCACCTGTCGTGCGCGCCGTGCGTGCCTCAGACGCCGACGCTGACGAGACGCGACGTGACGGCCCGAGGCGACGTGATGTGAAAAGACGTATGGCCGGGGGCGTCGGTCAGGCAGCTGCTGCTGCATGCTGATCCACCAGGGCAGGTGTGATCAGATGCGCTCGCTCGCGTTCAATTCACCTGGCGGGAGGCGGTTGGGGCTCCCTCGCGCCACGATAAATTGCATCGGCGGTGAATCGGGATTGGGCCGCCGCGGGGTGGCGCCGCATCAATTCCCAACAGTGCCCGTCCGGAACAGTAGTCTCTTGGGCGATCCTGGACGAGGACGGACGCGCGAGGCTGGCCACCGTCATCGTCATAAAACATACAGGAGGACTGGAGGAGGCGGTGGATTAGGCTATCCGCTATCGTCACGCAAATCTTCTATTTCATCTTTTCATTTTAAACATCTCCGTTACGAATATAGTGTTTTACACATCTTTTGACATTTTCTGGTGACAGTAGGCATATGAGATGATTGTTAGGCTGTCTCCAGCGGAGCGTCTATCTCCGTTGCCTACTTTAAATTGCATCCTGTGTAAAATGTAATTACAGTGTCGATTTTTGTACCGTAGTCAATCATATGGACGCTCTGCTGGAAACAACCTTACCGGTTTTTTTAAATGGACGTGCAAAATACTGTTAACGCATGTTTAAAATAGGGTACAATGGTTGGAAAGGTTCCATCGGTACCCGACGATACCACTATATATTTTTTATTTCTAAAAACTTTTTATACCATTTGTAAAATTAAAAAAAATATGTGTATCGGTCTAACTATTTTTAGTACTAAACCTTCCAATTTAACACCATATTGTGGTATCGGTCATTTTTAAACCGTTTGATATCTTCAAATGGATGGCTTCTATTTTTTTCGGCCACTGAAAAACTTGTATTAAAATAGAAAGCAGGATAAAAGGGCGGGTTACATTATTAGCCTGAAAAGACAGGAGATGAGTGGGTTGCACCAAAATGGGGCAACGGCACAAATGCGACGCACAGCTAGCTTTTACGGGTATCTACAGTGAAAGTGTACCCCAAGTGCGCGCGTTGGCGGTAGGGCTAGCCAATAGCTTGAAGCTTGTGTAGTGATTGGCGCTTCGATCGCCCGTTCTACTTTTACTATTCCGGTTTTTCTTACATACGCTGCACTCACGATATTTGATCACTCAATTAATTCTAACATTTCATGTAATAGTTTGGGTTACATTTTGTGAAATGTATGACCTTGAGGCCGTGGATTACATATATTGTGAAACAGAGCGCGAGTAATGGAACAGACCGAGACCACCATGAATCGACAACTGGATCATATCGGAGCTCACCCCCAAAATTTAAAACTCCACACTTCCACAACCTCTGTCTGATCCGAGATATCCACCATAGACTACCAGAGTGTGTTGCTCACGGGCTAGCATGCACGCAAGTGCTGGACAATGCCGGATTCAAGTGTTTAGTAGTTAACGCAGGAAAGCGACAAATATACGTGTTAGTGTTACTGTGTTAGTTTATTATTTCCAAAGGACGTATACTAATAACAATATCTCGGCAACAGACAGCTCTCGAGACGTTGTGATCGATAGCTGTTATCACGGGGGCAATGGCGACGGCGACGCGTCAAGAAGATTCATGCATGTTTCGACATCACGCACCTCCTCTTTCCCCCCGGCCCGCCTCATCCAAGACGACGGCGACGTAGTAGTAGTAGCGTCTGGTAATGCCCGAGCCCAAGCGTCAACGTCGTAATCTCGCCCTGAAAGCTACCATCTCGCGCGAGGCCACGCATTCTCAATCTGCCACCCCCCACATTGCACGCCACACGCAAGTGATCGTAAAACGTAGCCCAAGTAGCTAGCACGATTAAGAAGTGATTTCAATTCGTGGCAGAAGATGACGGTTTTTTTTACAAGTCGAAAAAAAGAACACAGATTAGAAAAGATGGGTTATATCGAATAATATCCTGAAACAAAGCCGTGTGACGACGAAGCGGCGCGCATCAGCACGCTGACTGCTCCACTCTGCAGCCAGAGGCAGCACCTCCGACCCGTCCAGTCCAGGTCCATCCTCCACAGGAGGCTGCTGCTGCAGCTGCACGACATGGGCTGGCAGGAGGAGGACCTGGTCCGATCTGCCCTGCTGCTGCTGCTGAGCTCAGAAGATCTCCCTGGTCGCGTCAAAACCGCTCTCTCCTCCTCTCTCGAAGGCCGCGCCGCGCGCCTCCCCGCCCGGCGGTGGCGGTGGCGGTGCATGCCGATGACGCGCGGTGCAGGGGTCGGGACGGGACGCCAGACGCCGGGGTCTTGTCACGTCCTTGATGGCGATGTGATGGGTCGCGGCAGCGTGGCAAGCAGTGTCGCCGGGCGCCCCGACACGGCGTCCAGAGCTGCACCTGCCACCGCCAGGGCGCCGTGGGTGACCGTGCTGCCTCTGCATGCCGCCTCGCTCGTATTCGCGACCCATGCCACGTACAGCTACGTACCAAGTACACGGATGTCGTCTACGTATACGGTGTGGAGCAGGTACGTACGTACTCGGGGCTACGCGACACGCGGGCCGGCGGCGGTGGACCGTGGACGTCTTTCCGGCCAGGCAAGGCGGGGGCCCGGGGGCCAGCGACATTAATCATGCGCACGAGGGGTGTCTCTGCCAGCTTTGGACTCGCTCGATCGTCGACGTGGTGGTGGTAGACGAGACCACGGAGGAGGAGGACGACGACGGTGACATGGCGCCGGCCGCCGGGGGCGTGCCACGTCGCGTCATGGGCATGGGCTCCGCCTGGCGTTTTTCCCGGCATCACGCGCCCGCGTTTCGCGGATCTTGAATGCCGCATTACCTTGCCAAATGCGCACACACACACATCGGTTTGTTGTTTGACCATCCGGCCACGCACCGGCGCGGAGAGGCCATATCGTCGGCAGCTCTAGTTGGTTGCAAAGTGCGTGATTGGATCCTAAACTCTGTTCAGGTACCATTTGGGTTGGATCAGCAGATGAGCCAGTGGTGGTGCCAGTACACTGTAGTATGTACTGGCCCTGTGCACTCGTATCAAACGCCGACTCTGAATCGATGCATATATGCATGGCATGGATCTTCAGGACCATCCATCCATCAGGGTCCTAGCTCGCTCGATTCTCTATCAGAGATTCAGAGTGCTGCGTGCGTCACCGCACCGCACTGCATCCAGGGGGAAACAAAATTCCCAACGCCATCTCTCGTCTCGGGTGCAGTACACGAGCTTGATGGTCGTCAGCACACCATGCTCCAATAATCCTACCATATCCTGTGAGCCTGAACGAGAGGCGGCCGTGCATGCGGCGGGGCGCTGTGCAACAACAACAAGAGGAAGATTATATATTAGGGCCAGGCAACTCGGTGTGGTGCGTCTAGCTTTCCCTTGTTCAAAACCCTTCAGGTCTTTTTTATCAGAGGAAAATGATCTGCCCTGATCTGTTCCATTTCCAGGAAAAGAAAACCGTCGTTTTCTTTCAGCAGGTTGTGTCGCATCAACGAGTCGCTACGTAGTGTACTATGTCATGACAAAAGCTTAATCGGCCCATTTGGAGCACGGAGAACACTACACACCCCTAATAATAATAATAAACTAAATTGGTTTCTCCTGGTCCTTGCACATTGAACTCCAATTGAGAAGCCTGCAAATAAAATACAGCTAATAAGAAAGTTTTTAGTTTTGAGGTGAACGGCTAAGAAAGAATTAATTAGTGGCCTTGTCTTTACTACATACTAGTATTATACAGTGAGCTAAACGTGGCCCTTATTTTGGCCTTAACTCGGAGCCAATATATACTCCAAAAATTATTGTAGCTTTTCAATAATGCGTACGTACCTTGTTTTGTTGTCATAGGGTCAGCCTCCCGGATGCGCTAATATCTGCTTTTGCCACCACCACCTTGCGCCATCACATCACCGTCTCTATCAGGTATCAAACTCAGCTCCCGGGCCGGTTCTCGTTAATCAATCCAGTTAATTTGCAATAAAAGATATCGTTCCCACATCCCCTCAGGGCCACAACTTTTTATTCGTCGAGGAGGAGCTGAGTAAGAAATCCGATGGATCCATCGATCTAAAGCAGCAGATAGGGCAGGCTGAAGTCTGAAGCTCGCTCTCAAGTTGCTGTGCGTCTCCCATGGCTGAATTAATGGCGCCAACAGTGTATCAGCTGCAAGTTGTTGTTGCCCAGCAGGCACAAGAAGCCATGGAAGATGCATCGATCTCTCTCATATCTGGAAGAAGCTCGTGTACGTTGGAGCCTGGAGGGGCCGGCGAGGCGGCGAGCGCGGCCGGACAAGGACGGGTCACGCTCGGCACGAGTGCTCTCGGTATCATGGAGACGACGACGACGACCCCGGATCAATCCATCGGTTCCCTGCAGGGCTTCTCTGTCCACGCGAGCGCGACAGCTGACAGCAACGCCCGCCCTTCATCTGCGATCGATCAATCTGCATTATATTATATACAGTGCTGCTGGAGATTATTTTCCGTGATCGGCAATTAGTCTGACTGAGTGTCTGAACGGCGGGTGGGCAACCTGCACAGTGTTTTTGCGGTGCTATATACTTCACTTTACGACGAAAGGCATGTGGGATTCGTCCTTGGATTTCGTCTCATCGCCATGTCACGTGAATATAATCTGGAAGCTCAAGGATCACAAACACGCCGGATCGGATGATCAGCTGCTGATGGAGCCTAGCGCTCCAATGATTGGAGCCTGCATGCGAGATGTTGATGACGATCCACTGGCAGTCGTGGGCGTTTTTGGGACCTCCTGCCGCTCTGGTCTGCCCGATCTGCCCCGGCACCGCCAAGAAAGCCAGCACGATGAAATGAAACCCTAGAATAAAATACCCTATGGCCGGCCAGACTTTCAGGTGCAAAGATACGCAAACATGCCACGCCTCGCTAGCTGCCGGTTGCTGCCATTGACGGCGACAGGGGCCCGGGCCCGGCCGGCGCCGCCGCGGGAGATCGCCGATGGCCGCCGCCGGCCGGGGTCATGTCTCGAATCATGGAGGCAGATCTCGCCGGCCGCTAAAATAGGAAGGAAATGGAGCGGGCGGGTGGCCGTCGTGCGGCCACATCCCCCGGCGGCCCGGCTCCGGCATAAACAATTGCGCGGCCGGGGGCGCTGATGGGACTGGAGAGGTGGCCGGCGCCGTGGCGGGCGGTTCGGTGGCCGGTACGCTACGCTCGCGCGCGTATCTTTTCATCTTTACGTTGGATTGGATCCGTGTGCAGGGGAGGGGGTGACCTGGGCGTAGGTGGAGTGCGGCGCCAGGAACGTTGCATTGCATGCACTTGTGGATTGTGGTGGTTGTTGCAGACCATGAAACAGGGATGCTTCATGAGTTTTCTACTAGTACTAGCTGCCAAGGATGCTCAAGTTACGAGATGCATGCATGGCGTTGGATTCTTCCAACCGTGGCAATAGGAAAAGATAATTATACATGTGTTCGATCATGCGCATATGTTTATACCGTAACCAGTACCCCTTGGAAACAACACGCACAAGCGTCGATCGTCTCTTTGGTTGGGAGTGCATTAAACACACAAAACGCCTCGACTGACGTGGTGGCCTACTAGTATGCATTTTCTAATGCATGTTTGGACTTATACTAGTATTTTTTTTGACACGCGTTTTGACTTAGGCACTGTTTGGATCCCATGTGCTAAACTTTAGCTCTGTTTTAGCTGGGAGCTAAACTTTAGCCCATGGACTGTTTGGATCCTCAGCTAAACTTTAGTCCATGGGCAAAAAAAAAAAAAGACATTCATACCCCTTCCTCCTCTTTCGACGCATATGAAGCTCTCCCCCCTCCGCTCGCGCCTCGGTGGCCTCCCGCGACGGGCATGGCGGCGAGGCGCGCGCGGCGAGGCGCGGGGAGGGGCCGCCAGCGAGGCGCGGCGGGGGAGGAGGCGGCGACGGAGGAGGACGAGGACGCCGGCGAGGGGCAAGGCGCAGGGAGGGCGGCGGTGGAAGAGCCGCCGGCGGCGAGGCGCGGGAAGGGGCCGGCGAGGCGCCGGGAGAGAGAAGGGGTAAGGAGAGATAGCGCGCGGAGAGAGAAAGAGTGGGAGAGAGAGTGCGGGTGGAGAGGGCAAGGGGTGAAAAATGGTCACCTTAGACCACTTTTAGCTGGGTTTAGCACCCTTTGGCCAGCTAAAGAAAAATGAAGAGCTAAAATTTATCTTGAAACCTTTAATTTCCCTGTTTGGAAGCAGCTAAAAACAACTAAAAGTGGAGAGCTAAAGTTTAGCTGGGTGGATCCAAACAGGGCCTTATACCAGCAGGTGGACATTAGCGCCGAGTTTCTAACAATGTGCGGGTACAACCAATTAGGCCCTTAAGAAGAAAGCCGGCCTACGGTATGTGGGCCGAGACCCACTCGTTCTGGTGCGTCACATGGCCTCCGGTCTGTCTTCTCCACATGGGCCAGAAACATTTTGCTCCCTTGTTGGGCCCAACGCGAAGCGGAAAAGTGCCATCTCGCAAGATGTGCCCTTTTCTTCCTCTTCATGGCACGCGTTTATTATTTTGCTGAGCCTAAAAAAAGATTTATTATTTGCTCCACTGCAGTGGTACGTGTAGTGAAGACCCTCGCCAACAAAGCATTTAGACTTCACAAAAAAAAAAAAAAAAACTTTTAAGACTTGCTCGGTTGGCCTGGTTTTGAAGGGGATTTAATCCTATACTAGTCAAATTTAAATAGAAAGGGATTAAATCCTTTTCAATCCTTTTAGATTTTCTTCTAACCGAACAAGGTCTTAGATTAGACTTAATGATTTATGTTTGCATTTTCGTAAAAGTATTGCCCACATCCTTTAAAGACCAATTAGACCTATGCCCGTGCGTTGCCACGGGAATCAACAATATTTCAAAACAATGTGCATGCATCTCAAAGTCATCGCAGGTGATAACAATCGCACATCTAGCTCCAATAACAATTAATTCAACCCACACCTAAGGATCACTAATACATTCAAAAGTCCATGTCATTCTCAATCTAAGTACATAATTTGAGATTTTTCTTTTTTACCCTTGCATGTCATTCTCTAAATTCTACTAATTTCTAGGTTATTACAATAAAAACTTTGAATATATACATTGTAGATCATAAAATTCTAAGCAACTTTGGTATTAATTTTTTTTTCAAATTTTCTTTTTATTTGTTAATCTTTTGGTTAAACATGGGTGATTTTCTGCCCAAAAATTCAAAGAAGAATTGTTTTTTCTCCCTCTTTAACGGTTGGGCCCCAACGTATCCTCTCCCTTGCAAGTGGGCCAATGGCCCAGGTGGGAAATCCCACCGCCCGGCCTCAGGCTCCGTTCTTTTATTACTCCGGCTGCGGCGCGTTGCGTCTGCCGTCAGCAGGCTGCCCACGCCCCGGACTGCTGACGGCGCCGAAGCCGGACGGCGCCGCAGCCGGGCCTCCAAACGAACGGAGCCTCAGTCCAGAAAGGGCGACACCGCCCCGGTCCCCTCCTCGCTCGTGCCTCTGTCATCTTCCTTGCGTCGTTGTTTCTCCCGTGGAACGCCGCCCCGGAGGACCAGGCGTAGCCCGGGTGGCCAGCGCTGGCGTTGCCCAGCCGGCCGGCCCGAGTTCGATTCTTGGGGAATCGTTCCCTCACCTAGGGATTTATTCCCTCCCGTTGCCTCAGCGCAGATGTTCCACAATGGTCAGAGAAACGTGCCGACAACGCCGAAGGCCGCCTTCGGTATCTCTTAGCTGCGCGCATATGTGTGGACCTTTTAGGTTAGGTTGTAGGTCTAGTGCGTGTGTGGTGGTGTGTGGTGTGTAGTCTGTTCACGTACTACAACTTGTGCTCGGAGGGTGAGGCAATCAAGAAAAAGAACGCCGCCCCCCCCTGTCCCTCCCACCACCGGCCCTCCTATCCGGCTTGGTCACCGGTCTTCCCATCCCATCCATGCCCGACGCCCTCCTCCCTGCACCTCTCCTCCATGGCGCCCTCCTCCACCTACGCCTCCTCCATGGGCGGCAGCAGCCGCAAAGTTGCTGGTCGGCCCTGCCTCCCTCAGCCGGCGTCCTCTAGGGAGCATGCTCCGGCGACCGGTGCTCCTCCTCTCCCCTACTCTGGATCTCTGAGCTCGTCTCCCCGTGTCCCCTCTATTCCGAGCAGTAGCCAGGGCGCCGATGCCGTGTCCACCTCCCCGCACAGGGGCAGGGGCCGGGCGAGGCGGCGCGTGGCAGCGACGGAGGCGGCGGCAGGCCGCGGGGTCTAGGCGAGGCGGCGCGCGGCAGCGCACCTCGGGCATGGCCGCGTGGGCGCGCGGGGCGCGACCGTCGATGCCTCGGCAGCAGCGGGGGAGTGGCGGCCGGCGGCTCTTTGGCAGCCCGCGGGGCGGAGGCGAGGCGTCTCGCGAGGTGACGGTGGCGCGGGCCGGCCGTGCGCGCGGTGGCCGGCGACCGAGCGTGGGGCGGTGCACAGGGCGGCGCTAGGGCAAGGGCAGCACGGAGGGGTGAGGCGATGCAGAGGGGCTGGTCTCGACGGCCCAGTTCCTCTTCTCCCCCACCGGACGCTCCATCACCCGCACCGACCGGTCGCCCCGCTCTTCGCTGCGTCGTCCGCCACCGTGGGCCCGCAAGATCCACCTCCAATCGCGGGATCCGGTGTGGGGTCGGTGTCGCTGGAGCAGGCAGCGACGGCGACGGTTTGGCATAGGCGAGCGGCTCGGGACGGCTGGCGCGGTGGCGGCTGGCTGTCACGGCTGGGACAGCAGACGCGTAATCCGGGAGTTGGCGCCAACGCTACAGGATTGTGTTTTGAGTTATGTGGGTGTGTTGGGCCTAATGGGCCGAGTTGTACTCATGAGGATGTATATACCCGGAAGGGTAAAGACTTGAAAAACAATCAAGACATTATTCCAGAAATACACAAACCGAGCTCGTAGGAACATCTCCTCGGCTCTCCTACCGAAATCACCGTATCTCACGTCGTCGGCGATCCTTGTCGGCGGCCAGGGGTTACAGTGGTATCAGATTCGGCGTTCCTCGGCGTGGGTGCTTGCCGACGTACGGCGGGAGGCGTTCTGGGTCGTTTTGGAGGCGCTCTATCACCCATCGGTGGCGGCGACTGCGGTTTCAAGTCTGCGCTGGACTCCTCAATGAGATCTGGGTGAGGTTGTTCATCTTCATCTCTGGATTCATGCCTTTGCAACTGATTCGGGTCGGTTAGGGTTGCGTGGCAGTTGTTCACGTGTAAAATTCCGTGTACCGATATTCCGATTTGGTTTGCGGTGGCGTTGGTGGTGAGGAAGGTCCGACGATTTGGGTTGCGTGGCACTTGTTCACGTGTAAAATTCCTCGATCGCGCCTCCTTCCTCGGGTGGTGGTAGAATTCCTTGGTACAACTAATTGGGGACGGATTTCCTGAACCGATTGTGCCAAGTGCAGCAACACAACTCTCGGTTCGTTGCTGTCTGTGACTATTTGATTTGTGTATCTGGGATTCATTTCATCAGTCATCACGGCACCTCCAAAGCCTTCCAAGCAGACCCAGATTTTACTAGAAGCTATGGCAACCAACAGTACTGAGGACAAAGCTCATTGGGAGCAACTGATGGAGAATTTTGATTTGCTGTTTTCTCAGGTCAATGACATTGGTATCAATCAACAGCAACTCAGGGCTCAAATTGATTTCAATGCGCGAACAGTTGACCAATATGCTCAAGAGCAGAAACTCATTGCACAGCAAGTTAAGGCTACTGGGCAGGCAGTGCCTCTGCTAACTATGGCTCAGTTTGATAATGACAATAGCTCAATCAATAGCTCTCATTCTTCTTTGGAGCAAGCAGAGGAGGTCAATCCATTTCACAGTAAAGGGAAAGGCAACTCTTCTAAGCAGCATCCTCCCAAAGAAACAAAATCACATCACAGGAATAGAGAGTATTTTGATCATTAGTACTCTGGGTCTCATCAGATTCTCAGACATACTCTTCCCAAGATGCAGTTTCCCACTTTTGATGGTTCTCATCCTAGAATCTGGAAGGATAAATGTGAGGACTACTTTGCCATGTTTGATGTGCCTGACCACATGTGGGTTAGATCAACTACTATGCATTTTCAAGATAATGCAACTAAATGGCTTCAGGCTTACAAACAGAAAAACAAACTGGAGAATTGGGGACTTTTCTATACAGCATTGGAAACTAAGTTTGGGGCTGATGATTATAGAGTGGCAATCACTGATCTGTTGGCCTTGCGTCAGACTGATTCAGTGGAGGCTTACACTACTGCCTTTGAAGCTCTTCAGTTTGAGATCTGTATGCATAACAGCACCTATGATGATCTTTTTTTCACTTCTCAGTACATTGCTAGTTTGAAAGATGACATCAGAGGTGTGGTCGAACCTCAGGTTCCTTCTACTGTTGAGCAAGCAAGTCGTATTGCTAAAATTCAGCAGAGGCTCTTGGACAGAAACAGAGCTAAGTTTGGCAAGTCTACTAAACCCTCACATGTTGCTGGCAAAGCTGACATCAAAACTACTACTCCTTCTACTTCTTTCTGGAAGGATAGACAGCTCAGGGAATATAGAAGAACTAATGGACTTTGTTATCATTGTGGTGACAAATTTACACCAGGCCATATGGAAACTTGTGCTAAGAAACCTACAGCTCAGGCCAATGCTTTGGTTCTGAATGATCTGGACAAGGAGATTTCAGAGGAGGTTTTCAACCAGATTGCCATAGAGGAAGTGCTGACAGAGGACTTCTGTAACTTGTCTTTGAATGCTCTGGCTGGTACTGAAGGCAACGAATGTCTTAAATTGAGAGCTATTGTGAACAAAAAGGTGTTGCTAATGCTTATTGACAGTGGAAGTTCTCATAGTTTTGTCAGTAATGCTTTTGTCACTAAAGCTGGACTCATTCCACAAGCAGCTCCATCCAGAGAGGTGAAAGTGGCAAATGGTCAGGTTCTCACTTCTGATAAAGTAGTGCTTAATATGTCCTGGTGGTGCCAAGGGTACACACTCACTACTGATATGAGAGTATTGGACATTGATGCATATGATGCCATTTTGGGTTATGACTGGCTCAAACAAAATAGTCCCATGACTTGTGACTAGACTGCTAGATCCTTGGAGTTTCACCATCAAGGTTTGCTTGTCAAATTGCAAGGTCTTAGCCCTGCTCCTTTCAGTTTGTCTTCCATTTCTGGTGCCCAAGTATCAAAGTGGATTAAAGGCAATGATGTATGGGCTTTAGCTGTGGTGGACCTGCCTGCGCCTCAACCACATCAAGACCTATCTGATGTTACTCCTGCTCCTGTGGTCAAATTGTTATCCAATTATCAGGATATATTTCATGATCCCCAAACACTACCACCTGTTAGAGCATATGATCATCACATACCTCTATACCCTGATGCTGTACCTGTCAATTGTAAGCCTTACAGGTACTCTCCCTTGCACAAAACTGAAATAGAACGACAAGTCAGGGAGTTATTGACAGCCGGGTTGATTACACATAGTTCTAGTCCTTTTGCCTCACCTGTCCTTTTAGTCCAGAAAAAGGATGGCAGTTGGAGAATGTGTGTTGACTATAGAAAACTGAATGCCATGACTATTAAAAATAGGTTTCCTCTGCCTATTATTGAAGAAATTTTGGATGAGTTGGGTCAAGCTCAATACTTCACTAAATTGGATATGAAATCTGGATATCACCAAGTGCGCATGCATCCTGATGATGAGTATAAAACAGCATTTAAAACTCATCATGGCCATTACCAGTTCAAAGTAATGCATTTTGGTCTCACAAATGCTCCTGCCACTTTTCAGTGTATAATGAATGAAGTTCTGAGTCCTTTTCTCAGAAAGTTTGTGTTGGTGTTCTTGGATGACATCCTTATTTTCAGCAAATCATTGGAGGATCATGTTGCTCATTTACAGCTGGTCCTGGACAAGTTAAGAGATCATCAATTATATCTCAAGTTCAGTAAATGCTCTTTTGGTCAGCAATCAGTGGACTATCTGGGTCATGTGATTTCTCATGAGGGAGTTTCCACAGACCCTCATAAAACTGCAGTTATGATAAATTGGCCTAGACCTACTTCTATGACTGAGTTGAGAGCATTCTTGGGTCTCACTGGTTATTACAGGCGCTTTGTTCAGCACTATGGTCTCATAGCTAAACCTCTTAATCTTATACTTCGCTTAAAACAGTTTAAGTGGTCTGAGGCTGCTGAACAAGCTTTTCTACAGTTGAAACAAGCTATGGTTGATACTCATGTGTTGGCCATTCCTAATTTTGACCTTCCTTTTACCATTGAGACAGATGCATGTGAAACTGGAATTGGAGTTGTCTTGATGCAGAATGGTAGACCTGTAGCCTATCTTAGCAAGGCTTTTGGTCCTTCCCACTCTAAATATTCTATATATGAGAAGAAATTTATTGCATTGATCATGGCAGTTGAGAAATGGAAACAATATTTGCATTATCAAGAATTTACTATTCTGACTGACCACAAAAGCTTGGCTTATCTTACTGAGCAGCATCTGCATTCTGATCTTCAGCGTAAAGCCATGTCAAGACTTATGGGCCTCCAATTTAAGATTGTTTACAAGAAAGGCAAGGAAAATATTGCCGCTGATGCCTTATCTCGTCTTCCACATTTAATGGCCTTACAGTCTGTTTCAGTGGTCCAACCAGTATGGCTTCAAGAGGTACTCAACTCTTACACTACTGATTCTAGAGCACAACAGTTGTTGGCTCAGTTAGCTGTACACAGTCCTAGTGAGGAAGGATATTCTATAGATAATGGTCTTATTAAATATAAGGATAAAGTTTGGTTGGGCAATAATTCTGCTATACAGACTAAAATCATTGCTGCCTTACATTCTACTCCAATTGGTGGTCATTCTGGTATCAACACCACTTATTATCGAGTTAAGAAGCTCTTTGCTTGGAAAGGCCTGAAGAGTCATGTTGAAAGTTTTGTGAAGCAATGCTCAGTCTGCCAACAGGCTAAACACAGCCTGACACATCCAGCAGGTTTATTGCAACCTCTACCTATTCCTAATGGGGCTTGGCAAGATATTTCAATGGATTTTATTGAAGGATTACCTAAATCCGAGGGATTCAATGCCATACTTGTGGTGGTTGATAGATTCACAAAGTTTGCTCATTTTATTGCCATAAAGCATCCTTATACAGCTCAAGTTATTGCTAGATGCATTCTGGATAATGTGGTCAGACTGCATGGACTTCCCAAGAGCATTGTTTCTGATCGTGATCCTGTTTTTGTCAGTCATTTCTGGCAAGAATTATTTCGTTTGTATGATGCTAAATTGAATTTATCCACTGCCTATCATCCACAAACGGATGGACAAACTGAGAGGGTGAATCAATCCCTAAAAATGTACCTCAGGTGTGCTGTGCATAATTCTCCACATTCCTGGAAGAAGTGGTTGTCCCTTGCTGAATTGTGGTATAATTCTGCTTTTCACTCGGCTCTGGGATCTTCCCCTTTCCAGGCTCTCTATGGACATGAACCAAATTTGGCTGCTGAATCATCTATTGCTTCATCTACCAGTTCTACTGTTAATGACTTGCTGCCTGAGAGGGCTATTCAATTGGAATTTTTGAAGAAACATCTGTCTTCAGCTCAAAACCGCATGAAACAGCATGCTGATAAGAATCGTTCTGAACTGGAATTTCAAGTAGGAGAAAAGGTGCTTTTGAAACTGCAGCCGTATGCTCAATCTTCACTAATTAACTGGCCTTTTCCCAAACTGGCTTTCAAGTATTTTGGTCCTTATACAGTCCTGGAACGAATTGGCAAAGTAGCTTATCGTTTGGATCTTCCAGATGGCTCTTCGATCCATCCGGTCTTTCATGTTTCACAGTTGAAACCATTCACGGCAGACTACTCTCCTGTTTTTTCTACTCTGCCTGCAGTTCCCGACTTGGACGGGCCTTCGATTCAACCAGCTACCATTGTTGAGCGTCGACTCGTCAAGCGAGGTACTTCTGCTGTTCCTCAAGTTCGTATTCAATGGACTGGTCTCTCTCCATCAGCAACAACATGGGAGGATTATCACGTGGTGCGTGAGCGGTTTCCCACTGCGGCTGCTTGGGGACAAGCACCATCTTCGGCCGGGGGAGTTGTCACGGCTGGGACAGCGGACGCGTAATCCGGGAGTTGGCGCCAACGCTACAGGATTGTGTTTTGAGTTATGTGGGTGTGTTGGGCCTAATGGGCCGAGTTGTACTCATGAGGATGTATATACCCGGAAGGGTAAAGACTTGAAAAACAAGACATTATTCCAGAAATACACAAACCGAGCTCGTAGGAACATCTCCTCGGCTCTCCTACCGAAATCACCGTATCTCACGTCGTTGGCGATCCTCGTCGACGGCCAGGGGTTACACTGGCGGACTAGGGCGGATGGTGAGCGGGTGGAAGAAGGCGGGGAGAGGCGAGGCGACGACGGCGGAGCAGGTGAGCGAAACCCGAGGGCGACGGATGGGGGTGGGTCCGGGACGGCGCAGGAAGCAGCAGGGATTGTGGAAGAGGGCGGTGGATTTGGGGCAAGGGATCGCACGCGCACGATGGAGGGAGGTTTGGCGGGGCGGAGAGCGGACGGTGGACGTGAAGTGGAAAGCAGTATGGATTTTTTAAATATATAGGAGAGAAGGAGAGATTATATGTTACTCCCTCCGTCCCCGAAAGAATGAAATCCTGAGTTTGTCCTAAGTCAAACTATCGTAAGTTTGACCAAATTTATATAGAAATGTAATAACATTTATGATATTAATTATGTATGATATGAAAATACATTTCAACACGAATCTAATGATACTAATTTGGTAGCATAACTTTTAATATATTTTGATATAAATTTGGTCAAAGTTATGAAAGTTTGACTTAGCACAAAGTCAGGATTTCATTCTTTCGTGGACGGAGGGAGTATAACAATATAAATTTAGGTTCTAGTTCTGGCTTCCAAAATCTCCAAAGGATTCACAACCCACTCTGTTCTGATGTCTTCTGCTCGTTGAGTGACATCGTGGCCGTGGTGGATGCAATTTTCTTTCCTGCTGATGTTTGGGTTTCGGATTACTGATAACTTTACAATCACGGAACCGTATTAGTAGTTCAATTCCAAGCGAAAACTGATACTACGTTCTCCAAAGGAAAAGATCCAATCATCTCACGAGCTTATCAGCCTAACAGAAGAGTATGAAACCAAGCATCTAATTAAAATTTTACAAGCGCACACAGAAACGGCCTTAGGGCCTGTTTGGAAGTCCGGTTTTCAGCCCAAAACCGGTGTAAAATACAGGCCCACAATTGTTTCCAGCATGGACACAAAAATGTTGTTTGGATGGCAGGTAAGCCCAATAGTTTTACATCCGGATTGGGCTAAAACCACTGGAAAAGAAAAAGCACCTACTCAGGCCTGGGAAAAAACACGATAAACATCAGGTCGTCCTTCCCTCGCCTGCCACGCGAGATCTGGCGGCGCCCGCCTCTCCTTCCCTCGGCGACGACCGGCCGCAGCCGCCCGCCTTTCCCTTGCCGGCAACCATCGGCCGCTCGGCATGAGTCCTCGTCGTCGTCGCGCGAGTCCTCGTCGCTTGCCTCTCGTCCCGCCTCGCCGCTTGCAGGAGCCCCACCAGCGGCCGTTCCGCCCCGGCGGCAACACAGACGCAAGCGGCGTCACCGGAGACGCGGAGGTGCCGGCATGGCTCCCGGGCAGCGGTGTCGTAGCTCTAGAAGAGCGTCGCCGCTGCCCCTGGATGAGCCGGGCACTCGCGCGGGCGGGCGCGGACACTCCGTCCCTACGTCGTCGGCGACACCCCCCTCCTGCAGCGAAACGACGACCGGCGGTGGCGGCTACGTCCATCATCCGCAGGCGTTGGGGCCGCGCTCTTCCCCCTGGGATCTTGAAGCATCGATGGATCTAGGGTAGCCGCCGGCGGGGGAGGGGATGGGTGGCTCGGTGACGGCTGCAACGGAGTCGGGCTGAGGACGAGCGGATCGTCGAGCTGAGGGCGAATGAAGCTACGGGCGCGGCAGCGGCGTCAGACTGGTGACGAGCGGAGCGAAGACCTTGGCGGTGGTGCTGATGTGCGGGAGAGTGGATTGATGAGGGTCGTGCTGTGGCACCGAGCGAGCGGACGCCGGCCTCCCCCAACTCATCATCTGCTGTCTATCTCTAGAAGGATGACGTACATTTTCTAATATATCCATTCAATCCAAACAGCATTTTTTATCTGTATAAAAAAACAATGGTATTGTTGTGCACAGTGATTTTCAAGCGGAAACACTTTACACCTCGAAATAATTTCATCGCTGCCAAACAGGGCCTTAGTGGTTCATTCCACGCGAATACTGTTACTACGTTCTCCAAACGAAAAGATCCTACCATCTCACGAGCTTGTCAACCTAACCGAAGACTTTGAAATCAAGCATCTAACTAAACTAAATTTTACAAGCAAAGAACCATATTAGCGGTTCAATTCGACACGAAAACTGATACGTAATACGTTGCCCAAACGACAAGATCCTGTTGTCTCACGAGAGCTTTTCAACCTAGCTAAGACTCTGACGCAGAACAAAAAACAGGGCCCAGGGCAGAACAGAACAAGAAGAAAAGGTTGGGAATTTTCAGATGGTCTTCAGCTTGGCCGGCGCGAGCAAGGCGGCGCCGATGAAACCGACCCCGACCAGCAGCAGCACGTACGCGAAGAAGCCCGGCACGGGCCCGCCGGCAAGGCGAAGCCAGGCCGCCGCCACCGGCGCAACGACGAGGAGGTACCCGCACCAGGCCAAGAAGGCCGCCGGGCTCCCGTCGTCGTCATTGTTCAGAAGCGGGAGTGGGAGCATGGTGCGGCCGATGAGGGCGACGCCAAGCAGGAGCAGCGCTCTGGGAATGAACGTTGGTGTGTTGTGATGTGGCCGGTACAATGGTTTGGCGTTTATATATACGCGGACGCGGGTGGGGTGAGACTGCTGTGCTCACGTGTACTCCACATCGGGGCAGACGGCGAGCGGGAACGGAGGCTGGACTGGTGGAGAGCGCATCCGCCGCGCCGCGCCTGCCTGGGCGCGTCCGTACGTCGGAAACGGCCGTGTGGAAAGGCCGGCGAGACGAAAGGGACGTCTTAAAGCGGGTGGTTCGTTGGCGCCGTGGGCCGTGGGCCGTGGGCCGTGGCGTGTGTGCTGGCCTCACGTCGCACCGGACGGAACGCAAAGAAGGCCCACGCCGGCCCTTGGACAAGCCCCGCCGAGATGGCCGTCGCCGGCGTGGCCACGAGGAAGTATCCGGCCGGCCAGGCCCGGAACCGGTGGCCGTGCGCGCGGTCCATCTCGTCGGCCGGTCGGCGTCGGTGCAGGAACGAGGCGCCGAGGCGAAGAAAGACAACAGAGATGACGGTGAGGAGGGGGTGCGGAGTGGCTGTCATTTGACATTTTCCCCCTTCCGTCGCTGTGCCTAATCTTCGCTGCTCTTGTGTGTCGAAACTTGGGGCACGTGTGTGCGGTAAAAAGTCTCGTGCCGGCACCTGGCACTGGCAGTTCCAGTCCAACGTGTCCGGCCAGTTCAGGTGATGTCGGTCCACTTAGGGCGTGATTGGTTGCCTGCATGCTCAATCCTACCTCGTATGTGAGAGCCATATAAATGCAAGAACGGTTTGTTTGGTTGTCCGTATCTATCTGGTCAGGTTGTGTTTAGATGATGTTTGGTTACTTGTATGAGAATAAACTGTGATGAAGATAAAATAATAAATAAAATTAATTTTTGAAATTTATATGTTGAGTATAGTCTTGTTGTATTCACAAAAATGTGAGGAACGTAAATATAAAATCAGATTAGTGATTAAATATTTTAATAGATAATTACAGTAAAAAAAGAGTAAAAAAAAAGTGCCTCGGTTCACGTGCCAGCATCCACCAACGCTGGATGCGACCAAATCTTGCGCACCCCGCGAGCCAGGCTGGAACGTGCTTTGAGTAGCGTGCGAGCCAGGCCCAATGGCTGATGCAGGCAACCAATCAAGTGAAACTTGCATCCGGTGAGCCTGGCCCAGCCTCATGCAGGCAACCAATCGGACCGGCGTCTTGGCGCATGTCGGCATGTGCCCTCGCGTGTGGGCGTGCGCTGCTGCTGCGTGCTGCCCGGCAACCATCCTGTCCGACCTGTCGCAGCTCGCCCGGACTGGGCCGCCTTCTTTTGTGGTGGATTTGTGAGGTATTCTAATTCCATTTGTGAGTAGCAGTGGCCCGAGGCCCATTTAGGATACAACCCAACTAGACACTTCCTCTATGGTGGCCCGAGCTCTGTGGTGTCTATTTTTACTTCGGCACACAGGTTTGGTTCAAGGTTTTGGCTGCCCACGAATTTATTACAGCGTTCAAAAAAAAAAAGAATTTATTAGCACCAGCATTGACTTTCTTGCTTTAACTAACCTGACTCCAGGCCCTTTTGCTCTAGGCTCTACTCCTTGTCATTTGAGTTCTAGCTAGCTTTCCCACTCGCATAAAAGGAATGAATCGAGGATATTTAATTGCATTTCTTTGTCCTACTTGGCCTTTAAGAAGAGAGGACGACGAGCATCGCATGCTAACCTGGGGATTGAATAGGATATCATAGAATGTAGCGTATTGTCTGAATTTATAAGGTCTTTTCTATAATATACTTTCCTTGCACTAAGACCATCTCCAATGGGATGGATAAAGGGGATGGACACTGTTTAACACTGTTTCGCTACTGCAGACAGAGAGTAGGGTAGTTAGAATAATGATAAAAAAAATAGATATACATCCCGCTAGGGATAGTCTAACTATACTCTTTTCTGCTCTTCAAGTAGGTGGCGTGGACGGTGTGTCCCTTGACTATTCTTAGACTAAGGCGGGGTACATCCGTACTGTCTGCAGTGCGCAAACAGTGTTTTTCGACTCTGTGTATAGTGCGCAAACAGTGTTTTGCACTCCATATGTCTTTTCTGGTGATCCCGGTCTAGAGGTGCAAAACATTGTTAAACACTGTTTGCGCACTGTGCACAGAGTGGAAAAGTACGGATGCAGTAAGGATGCATTTTTTCTCCCCTCCTGGTGACCCCGGTTTAAGTGACTTTGTTTGGATTCCTCTTCTCTTTAATGTTCCTGTATCCTGGTTGGTAGTCACGTTCTAATGTGTTCCCCTCCTGAAGACCTGAACATGCCAGAGAGAGACCGGGATCCTAATTCTCTATAACTTTTACAAGCACAGAACCGTATTAGTAGTTCAATTCTAAGCGAAAACTGATACTATGCTGTCCAAAGGAAAAGATTCAATCATCTTAGGAGCTTATCAGCCTAACCGGAGACTATGAAATCAAGCATCTAACTAGAAATTTTACAAGCACACACAGAACCACATCAGTGGTTCAATTCCACGCGATACCGTCACTACGTTCTCCAAAGGAAAAGATCCTGCCATCTCACGAGCTTATCAACATTAACCGAAAACTCTGAAATCAAGCATCTAACTAATTTTACAAGCAGAGAAGCATATTAGCGGTTCAATCTGACACGAAAACTGATACTACTACATCTCCAAACGAAAAGATCCTAATTATCTCAAGAGCTTATCAACCTAGCCGAAAACTCTGAAAGTCTGATGCATACCTCAGAACAAGAAACAGGGCACAGGGCAGAACAGAGCAAGACGAAAGGTTCAGAACTTCAGATGGTTTTGAGCTTGTCCGGCGTGAGGAAGCCGGCGCCGACGAAACCGACCCCGAGGAGCAGCAGCACGTACGCGAGGAAGGCCGGCACGGGCTCGCCGGCGAGGCCGAGCCAGCCCGCCGCCACCGGCGCCGCGACGAGCAGGTACCCGCACCAGGCCAAGAAGGCCGCCGGGTTCTCCTCGCCGTCGTTCTGCACGGCGCGCTCCTCCACTCGCTTCGCCGGTCGGGGCGGGAGTGGGAGCATGGCGCGGACGATGACGGCGACGCCGAGCAGGAGGATCGCGTAGGCGGAGAAGATCATCGCCGGCCCCTGGACGAGCCCCGCCGAGATGGCCGTCGCTGGCGCCGCCACGAGTAAGTATCCAGCGGCCGGCCAGGCCCGGATGAAGCGGTGGCCGTAGTTCTCCTCCTGCGCGCGGTCCATCTCGTCGGCGTATCAGGGGTTGGATCGGGGCGAAGACAGAAAAACAGAAATGACGGTGTGGTGTGACTGGGGGAGAGCAGAGGGAGCTAGGTAGCGCAGCGCCTAGCGGTAGCGTAGGCAGCATGCACCGTCCTTTGACCGTGTCCACCGTCGGTCCCTGTGCTTATCCTTTGCAATTGGGTGCCGAAGCTTTGCAATTGGCTGCCGAAACTTCGGGAACGTGTGTCTGTAAAATTTTTCCGTATCCGGACGTGCACGGGAAATGACATTCCGGTATTTTTCGGCGGATTCCGTTTCCAAATTCAAAATTTTGAAAAAATTTATAAATTGTTTTTTAAAAAAATCCAAAAAAATATGATAAAAAACTAGATATTTTTCTGAGCCATTAGCACTATAAATCGTTCAAATCCAAATTGATTTGGTTGGTTAAATTGACGTTTTGGGTTCGGACCCGTTAAGACTCTAAAACCCGTTATATTTGGATGACCTTATCCACTCACCTCCCTGGCTCCCTTCGACCGACAGCTCTTCACCCGGCCGTGTTCCTCTCCCCTGCGCCCTTTCCCTGTGCTCCCTCGACGAACCGCCGCCGCCGCCTCCACATCCCGCCGCGCGGATGTGGGATTCCGCCCGCAGGCAACGGTATCCCGACCGGAAAGTCTCGGTTTTCCGTTCTCTCCCGTCCGCTCATCGTACGGCTCATCCCGACCGGTTTTCCGCCGCTCCCGAGCGGAAAACTGAGGCTTAGAAGCGGAAATCCGCTCTCTACTGGGCGGAAAGGGAAGGAGGTGAGTGCATTCATCGATTTAGTTGTTTTGTTATCGATCTATGATCTAGATGGTTGTTGGTGTTGATTTGTGACATGAGCAGTAGGAAACCTAGGGTTAGTGACGCTAAATGCTATGGATTAGATGAATGTTGATGCTTATTCAAGTTGATCTATGCCGTAGGTGATTTTTTATCAAGTGGATGCATGTATGCAGTACTAAGCCCTAGGATGAAACACTCAATTTGTTAGTTGAATGTTAGGGATTTAAATGTTTGTTGATTAATGAGATGAAATATGAGTGATTTAAATGTTTGTTGTTGTCGATCTATGATCTAGAAAACCTACCGATGATGCGATATACATTAGTATGTAACCCCCACATTATCTCCATTGGTCCATTCTTATTGACTTGCTTGACACTATCTTCCGTGATTGTAGGCCAATGGTGGACCCAGTGTGGGAGCATGGCGAGAAGTACAAGGGTGGTTTCAGATGCAAGTATTGCAAGGAACCGAAGAGTGGGGGAGGGGCAACACGGTTCAAGGAGCATCTGGTGCAGAGGGGTCATGATCTGACAGACTGCCCTTCGGTTCCACCCGAGGTGAAGACCTTCTTTAGTCAGCAGTTGGACAGAAATAAGGATAGAGCAAGAGAAAGGGCCCGACACAAGCTGCTGAGGGACGCAGCGGCAAGGGCGCCGGTAGTTGACCAAGAGGAGGAGGAAGGGGCCCGGGGCAGGGGGTACGACGAGGATGCAGAGTTGCAGGATGCCTTACGGCAGTCACGGGAAGAGTACAATTTTATGCAGCGCGCAGGGCCACATTATGAGAGGGGTGGTGGATCTGGTTCAGGTGTTCGTGCTGGAGGCAGCGGTGTTCGAGGGAGTGGTGTAGAAGGCAGTGGTCTACCGCCGGCTGCGATGTTCACTCGGAGCTAGTCACATGTCCCTGAGAGGGTTAGGGACTAACACCTTGGCTTGAGCTCAGCTCCACGGCAGCAATGGATAGATACAGGCCCATGGACTGTGAAGGGAAAGACGTCCAGGGACCTTCTCGGGCGGGCATGGGCGAAGGCATGCCATGCTGTAGGAATTCCTGGCCGGAAAGTCGATGACCTATACTTCAAGGCAGCCATCGTGGAGACCTAGAAACATGGTAACTACGTCTATTTTGAGTTACATGTTTTTCTTTCGACATTGTGATCTTAACGCTTCATCTTGTGTGGCTGCAGGTATTGGCATCAAAATACCAACAGGAAGGGAGATTGACGGAAAATATTTGGATGAGAATGTGAAGGAGATAGAGAAAGAGATAGAGAAGTGGAAGTCAGAGTGGGATGAATGTGGTGTGACCCTAATGTGTGATTTATGGACGGGGCCTATGCGGAACTCTGTAATAAACTTTTTGGTGTACAGCGGTGGCACTATGTACTTTTTGAAGTCGATCGATGCGTCCGATCAAATTCAGGACCACCAGTTCTTATTGAAGGTAAGTCCGGCCTTCATGCCTTCATCGTATCCGTCATCCAGCAGTTCTTATTGGATCGTGCTAATGTCACCTTGGCATTGTTGTGCAGGAGATCAAGGCAGTGGTGCTGAAAGTGGGGTATAACAATGTGGTGCAGGTGGTGACAGACAATGGCTCCAACTATAAAAAGGCGTGTACCATTCTCACAGAGGAGTTCTCCCACATATGTTGGCAGCCTTGCCTTGTCCACACCATCAACCTTATGCTAAAGGACATAGAGAAGTGGGGGGGAGCATGAAGGTTGCATTCGAAGCGCGCAGCGAATTTGCAGCTGGCTCTACAACTCCAATAGTCTGCACAGCATGATGAGGGAAGCTATTGGTGGGGAGTTGGTGAAGTGGAATGCAACAAGATTTGGGACCAACTACATGTTCCTTGAAAGCATGTACAAGAAGAAGGACCAGTTCATGGCATGGATGGTCTCAGCTGAGTACCGAAACTCCCGCCACTTCGGTACTTCAATGGGAAGGTATGCTTTTGAATGCATGACAAATCTTGAATGGTGAAACAATATGGAGTGGGTGATTCAGGATTTCGAGCCTTTATACATGTTTCTGAGATATGCTGACTCAGACAAGACTCCTAATTTGAGTGAGGTGACAATGGAGTACCAAAACATGAGGCAGACATATTGCAGCAAGTTCGCCGATGACCGTGGCCGCGTTGACAGGATCATGAAATTGATAGATGCAAGGATGACCACAGTCATGATACACACATATATGGCCACTGCGTGTGCTCTTAACCCTTTGATGCACTACACATATGGCACACAACAGAATGTGCTTGCGTTACTGCGCATCGGGTTGGACAAAATGTTGGAGGTTGATGCTGCGGCAACTGCACTGTAGGAATATGAACTGTTTAGGTGGAAGCTTGGTGAGTTTTCTACTGAAGTTGCTAAGCGAATGGCCTTGGACCGTAAAACTGCACCTGCTGCATGGTGGGCTACATTTGGAGGAGATACACCAGTGTTGCAAAGGGTAGCCCGACGCTTGTTGTCGTAGTGTGCATCATCTAGTGGATGTGAAAGGAACTGGAGCACATTTGCATACATCCACACAAAACTGCGCAACAGGTTGAGCCACAAAAAATTGGATAAATTGGTATTTATGAACTACAACCTCCGCCTGCGTCTTGATCGTGCTAGTAAAGTGGCGGATCTGTATGAGTATGATTATGATCCAGTTTCATGGATCTTTCTTTGTACCGGCGGTCGTCAGCGATGGAAGATTGGATGCAGCAATCTAGGTCCAATGGAGACCCAGCTTTTGATGAAGACTCAGCATTCAGTGACACTCCATTGCCGAGCCAGATGTTCACTGACATACGACGTCAACATGGTGATGATGAAGATATGAAAGAATGGGCCGAAAAAACAGTTGGGGACACACATCTAGGTAAAAGGAAGACCAAGATAAGTCCCGAACACAGAAAAGGCAAAAGAGTGCGTCCTTACGATGAGAAGGAGATCGGTAGTGATGAAACCACACCTAAGCCTAGTGGTCATGAGGAGTGTGGTGGTGGTGGGGGTTCTAGTAGCAGTGACGATGACAGTGGTAGTGACGAGAGTGACCACAACGACAGTGGTGGGAGTGATGGTGACGGCGGTGATGCTGGAGGCGGCGGGGGTTGTGGGCAACATGATGATTCAGGTTCGCGGCAAGGTGGTGGTATTAAGTTCACTGGTGAGGAGGATTTCACCCATGCTACACAAGACACAGATCATGGAGCATCCTCTTCACAACGTCAGACAAGGTCGGCACATGGACGTCGTCGACAGGCTCGCCTTGCATATGATGAAGATAGCTCCAGCTCTGCCTCCAGTGTTCAGTGGCCACCACAAGGGCCTGTGAACCCCTACGGTACTTCTCCGCCGAAATGGGGCTTTCTGTGGCCACCCCCAGGGAACAGGAACCCGGCTATTCCGTGGGCAATTGCAGCATTGCCTTATATGCAATACAGTGGCTTGCTACCATATGGACACCCACACTCTCCACATTAGGAGCAGCCTACGTATGTGCCTTTACCAGTGCAACCACACCAAACTCCGTATGTGCAATTGCCATTCAACCTATTTTGTCAGCCGTATCCGTATGAGGGACCACCAGGAGAGAGATACGAGGAGGAGTGATGAATGCAGGTACTCAACTACTCAATAGTATTTATGTGTATGTTTCGTTTTCTCTACTTATTCCATCATTTTCATACTAATTTTCAAATGCAGAGACTATGCCTTTCGACTGTTTGGATGGACTACGGATGCATTCTGTTGTAGGCCTGATGTGCGCTCCGGACTTGTTTGGATGGACTAGTGTGCAATGTGTTGTAATAATTGGACTATGGACTTTGGAATTTGGACTTTGGACTAATTGTAATAATTTTAATGGACTTTGGACTATTGTGACACCCCGAAATTTAGTCCCGGGATTTTTTCTCCTAATGCCTCCCTAATTCAAAATCTATTTTCCGAAACCTCGATTGTTTGTTTGTTTGAGTGTGGTAATACAGGCTCAACTAAAATCTCCAAATATTCTCAAACACCCTACCAAAAATTTCCCCACCAAATTCTCCGCCAAGATCCCCTCAAAATTCTTCCAAATTCCCTCCAAAACTCTATATCAAAAACCCTAAAAAGGTGAAAAATCTCCTTGGGCCAAAACCCACCCCGCGGCCCAAACCCTTCCTCCCCCCTCGCCTCGGCCCAGCCGAGCCGGCCTGCTTCCCGGCCCAGCTCCCACTCTGGCCTGCCTCTCCCCTCAGTCGCTGCCCAGCGGACCCCGCGCGTCAGCCCCCTTCTTCCACCTCCGTCCCGACGCGCAGGCACGGCGCGCGCGACGCGCCGCGCGCCGTCGCGTTCCGCCGCACCCGGCCCCGGTCGCGCCCGTCCCCGAACCCCCACCGCGCCAGGCTCGTCATCACGCCGCGCGCCACCGCCTGGCCTCACACCCCGCGGCCGGCCCCTACTCCTCCCACGCCGCACCGCGACCCTGCCCCGCCAGACCCCGCCACGCGCCGCGCCACGCCCGAACCCCTCCATCGCGGCCGTCCCCCACCTCCGCCTTTACCCTGGTCCCCGCTCGCCTCCCCGGTCCCCGGCGTGACGTGCCCGACCCCATCCCACGACCTCCTCGCTTCGCCACGCTCACAGCGCGCCGCCACGCCACGACGTTGCCCAAATCCCCGCCTTCTCCGGCTATAAAAAGCCTCCGCTGCCGCTCACCTCTCCTCGCCATCCCCACCTCTAACCACACTGCATGCCGCGACTTGGCCCCGAACCAATCGGCGTTGCTAGCCGCATACACAACACCTTCCCCATTCTAGAGCTCGCCGCGGTGAACTTCCTCACCGCCAAGCCGCCGCCCAAATTCCACCTCCACCAGGCACTGAGCTCGATTAACCCGGTGCCGAGCTCCGCCCCACCGCCGTCCACCAGCCAACCACCTCTCCGCCGCCTTTCCACCTCCCACAGAGCCGCCGGCACGCGAGCCGTTCCTCACCGCCGTGCACTCCTCCGCCACTGATGTGGGTACCCCACTTCCCACAACCAAACACCGCCACCAACCCCATCACCAGGTTCGCCACCTCGCGCCGGAGCTTCCGCCGGTGATCTAGTCGCTAGAACCGGCCGGACGGCAGAGAAACGCCGCCGCCCGCCGCCGGCGGTCTGTCCCGCGTCGGACCGGTTCGAGCCGGCCCGGCCGCCGTCCCCCCTCCCTAACGCCGTCTTCCCCCGGTGTCACCGCCACGTGGGCCCGGCGCCTACGGCGTCACCTGCGCCGTCGTGCGGCGCCCACGCCGCGTGGGTCGGCCCATCAGGCCGCGCTGCGCGCCGCGCAGCGCGTGGGCCGCGCCGGGCCAAAAGTCGTCCCCGGCCCAGGATTGTTTCCCCGCGGGCCAAAACCGAGAAAAGGCCAAAATCTACCCCCTGAACTTTCTAGAAAAGTCTAAATCTACCCCTTGACACTAAATACTCCATATCTCCTCCGTTTGAACTCCGTTTTGGGTGATTCTTGCGCCTAAATTCATCTAAAATCAAGCTCTATCCATCCGTACACTCCACAAAAGGATTCGTTCCCCTCCAACCCTACTATGCGACCGCCATATCGCCATTCCCGTCATCACCCTAACCGCCCACGCCCGCTACCCTGGCGTTTCCGCAATGACCGCCACCAGGCCCGCCAGCTTGGTCGGCAGTTTGCAGCCCAAACCATTGCCCCTCACACTTTACCAGAACCACCACCACTGGTAAGTGCCACCAACCGGCCCCAAATAATATTTACCCCCCTCCCCCCCAAAAACGTCCTTTCATCGTGTGGAGCTCACGATATGCCTCCATACATATGTTTTTCCCCTGTTTGTGCACGTAGGTTATACCGGGTATCATAGCCGGCACGCCTCTCGCAAGGATTTCCATGAGACTCGAGGCCTGCGCCCGGCGATTGCAGCAGATGCTAGCCGAGCACGCGCAATGGATGGCGCGCCACCGCGCACAGCAACGTGCTCGGCATGCCCAGTGGTTGAGGTACCATCGTGCCCAGCAGATGGAGTACCAACGCATTCGGCAGATGGCGTACCTCCGCCACCAGTGGCTCGTGCGTCATCAGCACCGACAGCAGGAGCACGAAAATGCTCAATATTGGGCATTATGCCGACGTGTTATATAGCAACAAGGAGGACCACGGCAAGTCCACTGGAATCCCCACTTGATGCATAAAATTTCTATGTTCTGCAAACACAACCTTTGGCCTGATAAGTATTATAAAACTTGCATGTTTTGCTTGCTAAGGTAACCTCACAAAAATATCGCCACCTAAGCCTATTTTAGATGTGGTGCGCATAGGTGGGATCGCTTACTTAATTATATCCATCGTAATCTTGATGCTAAGTTGGGATTATGGTTGTGGGACTTGATGGGTTTTGGGATAAGGATAGGTGTGTGTGTTTTAAAACAAAATGGGAAAGAACCCTGGCAAACGACCCACGGGTCGGGTTGGGTCGGGATACGCCATATAAGGGTAGGGTATGAACGGTAACTTAGCAACCCGCGGTTACCCAAGTTCCGGGAGTCGTGGAGACGACCGGGTAGGTGGATGCTCGCAGTGTCGAGCAGTGGAAAGTTGGAATGGTTCTACCTGCGCCCTGTAAGGACCGCGTTGATTTTCATCTTGCCTAACTTTTTAGTACAACCACTGGTATGGATGAGTTACGGCTTGATTCTTCAATTAGCACTTTTCATAAACTAAAACTGTGGGAAAGGTCTGGTTTTGGTTGTGGAATGGTTTTTGGGTGGAAGTTAAGCTACGGGGTAGAACCCTATAGCAGTGTGGAAAGTGTGATGGCTGGAAGGTCATTGGCCATACGGACCGACAAGTCCAGTGGCACCCCTTTTTAAGAAAACCATGTTTCTGAATGATTAAAACTTGTTAGACTATCTCGAACCCGGCATACAAAGTGTTTTTATGCAAAATCTCCCTAAGCTCTAGATATATTCTGCATATAGATGTAGCTATACCCCCACTCCTTACGGAGGAAGGTGGGCTTGCGGAGTACGATTGTACTCACCCTTGCTTTGTTGATGTTTTTTCAGTAGAAGCAATGAGTGTACCACGTACGACAGCGATTAAGGGCTACAACCTACTTCCCAACCGCAACGTGGGGAAACTTGGGTCTACGTTTTATATTCCGCTGCTTAGTTTTCAAGGGCTGTGCCCCTTTGTTGTCCGACCCGTTAGGGCGGATCTGTATCACTCTGATGTAATAATGTGATTACCAAACTCTGGGATGGTAATAAAGCACATTTTAGTCCAATTATGGAAAGTGGGGCGCTTCAACTATGTAGGTGTGGACTTTGGACATCAATTATGTGTTAAATGTTATGTTTCTAATTGTTTGGTGGAGTTTCATATATTCTATGTATTATAAACTGTCAATATACACATAATCAGGGGAAACTCTGTCAAAATTTCCAATTTTTTCATATGCACGTAAATTGTCCAGCTTTTTCCCATCATTTTCTTCATTTTCCGGTCAAAAACCACGGAATTCCGACGGAATTTTCCGGAATTCCGATCGGAAAAACCGGTTTTCCGGTTTTCAAATTTGAAAGCAGCTTCCATTCGGAAAACACGGATTTCGCCGGAATTTCGTCCGAAATTCCGATTCCGGATGGATCCGGGATTTGGGAAAAAAACGGAATGGTTTTCCTTGGCTGTAAAAGCCTGGTGAGTGCAACGTGTCCAGTCAGTTGAGCTGATGGTCCAATCGGCTCCTATGCCCTCGCGTGTTGGTGCTGCAGAGTGAGAAGAAACCTAACCCGATTAAGGTTACGTGGGCTCACACTAAATATATTTCTGAAGGATTATCTATCTCTATATAAGCAACACCTTGTATATCTATTATGGATAAAAAAAGAGGTCAGAAGCTCCACCTACATTTATCTCCTGTGTGTTTTATATGCCGTGCATCTGGGATGGAAGACGGGATCTACAACTTTTCCACGCCTGATCTGCTGCGGAATGAAAGGGGAACGGATCTGGTGATCCGCAGTAACGTAGTTTTTCAACACGTTATCAGCGCGATCTATCTCGACATCGCGTTGCTGTGAGATCAGATGTATTCTCTACGTCACGCCGGCAGGTCTTTGGTTCACGGAGGTACGTTCACGGAGCCGCCGGCCCCAAGCCCGGCGCTACCTGCGTTGCCCCCGCGCAGCCGCCGCACCGTCGCGTGCGAAACTCCTGCCTCGCCGGCCCTGCAGCGCCTCCCAGAACCCTGCGCCTGCAGCACCTGGCCTGCTGCCACGCCACCGGCGCCCGCTGCCATCCCCGTGGCCCTGCTGGCCATACGCTTTGATCTATTGTTTCGTATAAATCTAGCTTTGGTGCATGTATTCAGTAGATTTGATCTGGCTGGTTGCTATCGTGATGCATTGAATCTGTATGTGCGAATGAGCAATTAGATTGTTTTTAATCATGCGACGTACTCCTAGCCACGCGTGCGTGCCCCCTGCAGGGTTGTCAGTCCGGAAGATTGCTTTTGGCTGGTTACGTGATTGGTAGTTTTTGGTGCAAATACTAGCATTGATCTCGTAGATCGTTTTCATGCTAGCAAGCCCCCATATCATGTATATACCTACCGGCGGTTGCGACCGACCCACGCGTACGCCCGTGGAGCCTGCCCGGGCCACAAGTCTGAAGCCTCCGCCGCAGGATGCTATGCAAGCGCCCTGCAGGTTATGCATGGCGGCGGCGGCGCCTCACGCATGCACTGGCAGCACTTGCCTTGCCCTAGCGCCACAACGCGCCGCAACTGCAAGCTGCACCGAACCGCACTGCAGGGGGCCGCGACATGCCGGCAGCCTTGCGTGAGATCTCATCACGCCGTTGGGCCGCCCCGTAGGCAAGGCCCCGCGTCCGCACTTGGGCCAGTTGCCTGGGAGCTTTGTTTTAGCCCTAATTTTTTTTAATCTCGCGAATTGTTTCCGGAAGAAACCCACCTTTGCGCTTTGAGATGCCAATAAATTATATTCGCATGCCTTTTTTTATGGTTATTTATTCTACGTTTATTAATTATTTCTAGTAGCAAATAATTTGTAGAAATTTTATAAATGCATGTAACCGGGAAATTTGGCAAATTTTTTTTATACACCTGTAGTTGTATGTATATTTTTTTCGGTTGTTTTTGCACCCAGAAGATTTGCAATGGTTTTTTTCATCGCACATGACATGCATTATATGTGCCTGTATGCCATGCGTGTGTTTGCCACATCCATCGTACTATTGTACCGCCGCATGCTACCCTGTGTGATGCCTTCGGCATCTCAAGAGCCTTAACACGCAGGTAGAGACAAGTTGATAATGAATTAGGACTTGATGATGTTTAAAGAGCAATGAGGACTAGGTGGAGAAATCACTAAGTCAAAATTTTTCTAGAAGAATACGAAACCATACGTGGTTTGGTTGTTTAAGTCACCGCCCACAAGCTTTTATGCAAAACACCAAATACAAAAGTCTTAGTTCAGGATGTTATCTTCAACTTTGATATTACAACCATCTTTAAAATCATATGTTATTAGGTTTAAAAGTCGAGACCAAATCAAACCAAAAAGTTATGTGAGAGGTGCCAATCGTGACCGTAAACAAATTGGGACCCTAATAAAACTTTTAGGCTCATTAAGCAACTGAGCTTAGCTCCATTATCAAAGCTGTCGTACATACCGTGATCTTCATTTTTGTTACACTGAGCTTGGTTTAAAACTGCCGATTAACTATTTTAAATCTGACCCAAACATCTCTTGAAATCAGTCAGCTCAAGCCAGTCTACACAGAAAATTCCCAAGTCTGAATTTTCAGATCATACCAAACTTGAATCTGAAATTACTTTCGATTTCACTTTACAACTTCAAAATCTTCCTTTCTATGAAATGAAATTGAACTTATCACCTTTCCAATGGACCTATGGTGGAACTGATTGGCCTTCATTTGATACTTCAAAAGTTGGAAACAAGAAAGTCTCTACACAAAGCGAAATTTCTGTTCTACCAAACCTTGGAACATATTTGTGTCTATAATTCAAAATCTGTGGGGATTCATACCAAGGTTATATTACCAAACTTATAGATAATTTACTGTTAAACAACTTTGGTAATTAGAGCTTGTTCGCATATCGAGGTTTAAATGGAGTTTAGGGTCACTTTGTACCAACATAGAAAACCAGTCCAAGTCTGACCCGTTTAGTAATCTCAATGTTCTATGACCTACAGCTATTGTCATGCAAAGATCAAATTGAAGAATTTGTAGGTTATGAAATTCTAAACAATGTTGTCAAGACGCACTTTGGGAGGTAATGACCAGAAATATGAGTTTTGAAATTCCCAAGAAATAAAGGTTCCCTGTCCAAATTAAAGGCTGCTATATAAATTCATGGATAAATCATATTTCCACTTAGAATCTGGTGTTGAATCTTTTGACAAAGATGTAGAGTTCTAAGAGTAGAACATTTTCTTCAATTGGTACTTTTCCAAATTTGGCTCCTAAGTAGGTCAAAAACGCGATTTACAGTAAGGGAGGAAACACACTCCTTTATTTTCCTTTCCTCTGTCACTGACAGGTGGGCCCCGCAGCCCAGTGCAGCCGCGGCTCCCCAGCCGGCGGACGCCGCATGGACGCCGGCGTACGGCCGGGCGCCCGCGCCCTCGGCCTCACCTGGACTGGAACACGGTCTCATTCACTCCCTCGCCCTCCATTTCCTCCCCGCTCCTCTCTCGCTCTCTCGCCTAGAACACCGGACGCCACCATGGCCGCCCGAGCTTGGAGCTCAAGCTTCCACGGCCACCTCCGCCGCTCCCCGCACCTCCAGACTACCACCACCACACTCTCTGCAACCTCGCGCGCCCAACGTGCCGGGTCTTGCCGCCGTTCGCCAGGTCGAACCACCGCACGACGCCATGGCCACCTGTAATACCCCGGAAATTTACCCTAACAAATCACCCTCTAGTCTCGCCCTTAATTCAAAATGAATTTCGAAAGCTTGTTGTTTGAGTGCAAGTGTACCTCTCTGAGCTCAAAAAAAAAATCATCCCAAGTTCCTTGGAATATTTCTAGAAATTCCTCTCCAAATATTCCCCGCAACCTCTTCTCAAATTTCTCCAGAATTCATCCAAATTCATTTCAGAAAAAGGAAAATCCTCTCCTATTTCTACTCGGGCCGCAGCCCAATTCCCCTCCACCTCTCTTTCCCTTCCGCGTGGGCCTCGCCCAGCCCATTTCGCCTCGGCCCGTTCCCCCTTTCTTCTTTCCCCGGCCCGCCTCACTCCTCCCTCTCTCGGCCCAAGCCGAGCAGGCCCAAACCGGCCTTCCCCTTCACCTCCTCCTCCTTCCTCTCTCTGCCGCCTGCCGCGCACGCGCACGCCGGCGCTGCACTCCGCGCCGCGCCAAGCCACTACACGCCACCGCGACGCCGGCCCCCACTGCTCGCTTTGCGCGCGCCAAGCACGCACGCCAGGCTGCCGTCCTCGCCGCGCCTATAAGAGGTGAACCTCGGCAAGCTCCTCCCTCCCCCTTTCCTCCCCCTGCTCCACTCGCGCCGCCCGCGCCGCTCGTCTCGGCGAGCCGCGCCGACGTCGCTGGCCTCCTCCACCTTGCCGCTGCCTCGCCCTGCACACACCACCGAGTACCGCTGCCGCGGACGGCCCCTGGTTCGGTCCGGGAGCCGCCCGCCGCGACGCCGTCCTCTCCCCCTTCTACACCCGCGCCGCCGGCGCCGTTCGTGCCACTGCGAACCGCGTCGACGTCGCCGTTCCCCCGACACCGCCGTGCACTTCCCCCCCCCCCACCGGCGTACACACCGCGCCGCCATCGCCGCGGACCGCCCCTGGTCCAACCCAGGAGCCGCCCGCCGCGACGCCATACCCTTTCCCCCGCAGCTCTACTATAAAGCGAGGTCGCCATGGCGATTCTCCGCGTCCAAGCTACCCCAACCAGATTCCTCTCGCGGAGAGCACCCTACCACCACCCTTCACCGTCTCCCGACCTCAATCGACTCCTCTGTCGCTCCCACTGCACTCTCCACGTACGCCCGAAGATGACAGCCATGGCGTCCGTCGGCGCCCCACTCCGCGCCTCCCCCTCACGTCTAGAGTCCCACGGGCGGACCCGCGCCGCTCCCCTCGTCGCGCCGGTACTCTCACCCTCGCCAGCAGAGGCCGGGAGTGCCCTCGTCGGCGTGCTCCGGCGAGCGCGCCCGACGGCACCGGCGCGAGCAAGCGCCCCGCTCCAAGCGCGCCTGCTTGCCCCTTTGCTGTGTTGTGTTGGGCCGGCTCGGGAGCCTTTCCCCTGGGGCGCGCGTGGGCCGAGGAGCCTTGTGGGCCGAAAGGAAAAGAAGTGGAAAAGAAAGAAAAAGAAGAAAGGACCATGGGCCGAATTCCCCTCCAGGCCCAAGTTCATTTCCAGTTCGGGCCAAAACCGAGAAGTTCGTCCAGAAAAGTCTGATCCTACCCCCCCAACTATCCAGGAAGTTCATATCTACCCCCTGCCACAAAATATCTCCGTATCTTTTCCGTTCTAGCTCCGTTTTACGTGATTCTTGCACCTAAATTCTCTATAAATCAAGCTCTATCTATTCATGCACTTTTCATAATATTCCCACACACTTCGCCGACCACGACACCTGAAGATCCACGGTCTGCGTCACTTTTGGGTCGACCCGCGACGACGGAACTAGGGCACCTGTGGCAAGCCACTTGTGCGTTAGTTCCGCCCTCGCTGATCGGTTCACTGAAGACCCAGTTTGGTTGAACCGAACCGGACGGTTGTCAAGCTCTGCCCCTGTCTCCGTAATACGGGCGACAGGTGGGGATGGTTGGCACCGCCCGAGTTCGTCGTTCTCTCCCTCACCGCGATGTAAGCCCATCGCGCTGCGGGAGTAGACCGAGCCCAACCGGAAGGAAGAGTTGGACCGTACGCGCCAGGGTTTGGCCCGTGTCGTCTCTCTCTTCTTCCAAATTAATCTTTATTGCCGACATGCTGCCCTCATGCTGCCGGAAAATCCGTCTCATGAGCCCAGGCATGGATGGCACTAAAGATCAAACTCTTGATATCTGAAAGGGGGCCAAACGTGCCATTTACCCGTTTGACTTCCGCTCTATTCACATGCAACCCTAAGGATATCTCTAGCCCCACCAAACCCATATCACGATGAGCTCAGAGTGTACCTTGATTTGGTGTGTTTTGCTTGTCTGAACGTGTAGGCTTTCTCGGAGAGCCGTTCGGTTCCGTCTCTGAAATGGTTGACTTAGAGACCGGAACAGGAGTTTAATGATGCAACGACCGTCGTACCGGCTACCCCGACGAAATGAAGGCAAGTCCACTAGAATCCTCACTTGATGCATAAATTACCCATGTTTTTATATACACATCCTATTGCCTTATAAAACAAGAAAACTTGCATGTTTTTGCTGGCTAAGGTAAAACATAGTAGGATATAGCCTCCCGAGCCACTTTAGATGTAGTGCGCTTAGGTGGATCGCTCACTCAATTATATACATTAATCTTGATGAAAATGATGGGAATATGATGGTGGGTATGGGCGGTTGTTTTTCAGTAAAACATAGGGTAAGACCCTGGCAGACGACTTCGGTTGTTGAAGCCATTTACGGGGTGGAAACCTGGTCCTTGTTGTGAGGACTGGGCTGGTGTTGCTCATGCGTGAGCATTGTGGGAGTTCCACCCTGAAGGACCGAGTTGACGTTTCATCTTGCCTAACTCATCTAGCGCAACCACTCGAGGTTGTATGCGGCAACCCTCGGTTAGAACCCGCTTTGGACGAACCAGGCGGAAGCCGGTGTGCTGGGATGCATGAGAGATTGGGTGGATGGGCGCGGTTGCATGGCTGCGGTCAGGGGTCAACAGTCGCGTGGCTGCGGGTCTGAGCGACAGGTGGGCCCGTACTCTCTCATGGCTGAAGTCTGGGGAGCGCCTTGCGGGGGAAAAACCGGCGAGCGGAAAGGGGCTCACTGATCATGAGTGCCTGGACCAAACTTGTGGGTAAAGTGTGCACCTCTGGCCAGAGTATAACTAAATCTATCATGATAGTCCGCTGTCCACTGGTATGGACGAACGAGTTACGGCTTGGTTTCCGAACTAGCTTCTTATAAAAAATATGGTTTTTGGGATGGGATCAAAATGATGGTTTTGAGGCAGCTGCGGTTGCCGAGGAGGTGTGTGTGTGGAAAATGTGATGGCATGCGTGCCACGAGCCGCGATGGACCGGCAAGTCCAGTGGCAACCTCTTTTGGGATAAAGATGTTTTCTCAATTAAAACTGAGAACTAAGGAACCCTGCATATCAAATGTTTTACTGCAAATTTACCTTCAGCTCCAGATATATCTTGCATGTAATGATAGGTTATATCCCCCTTCCTATGGAAGAAGGTGGACTTGCGGAGTACGTATGTACTCACCCTTGCTTTGTTGTTGGTTTACAGAGCAAAGAAGATCATGGACGTGTGAGGGTTACGGCCTGCTTCCCAACTGTGTGTTGTGGGAAAGTATGGGTCGCGCTTTTATAGTTTCCGCTGCAGTGTTTTCGGGCTGCGCCCCGTTTGGTCTGTCCCGTTAGGACGGATCTGTACTCAACTGATGAACAAATGTGATTACCATAACTCCTGGGAATGGTAATAATACACATTTTAGTCCTGCTTAAGGACTGGGACGCTTCAGGTGGTATCAGAGCCGTAAGTTGGCCGTAGGACGTAACCCTAGGTTGGAAAAAGGTTTTTGAGTCCAAAATCGGTTGAAAAACACCTCTACTCCTTATCTTACTCCGTTTCAAAACGAGTTTATCTGCTCTTTTCCCCCTTCCTCAGTCAAGTGCCCCGCTTTGAAGACCGTGTTCAACCTGTCTGCAAGAAAAGACGTGCACACCCTATGGAAGTCAAAAGTGGCACCCTGCCCTATGGATGACCGTGACGTGCACCGGAAAACAAGGAAGTGACCCTCCTTGTGTTTCCCGCCTCCCTTGCCTTGAAAGGCCTTGCAGTGCAGCACAGTGGACAAGGGACCGTGCATGCAGAACCCCTCTGAATCAGTGCAACACAGTGAGCGGTGCCTAACGCCGTGTCTGCTGTCTGGAAAGGACACAAGGATTCAGCCCCAGACACGCCGGCAAGGTGTTTAAAAGCCCACCAGAAGGCCAGAAGAACTCAAGAATTGCCCCAGTAAAAGCAGCCATGGCCAAACAACCTCCAACGCTCATAGGCATCCCCACGCCTATAAAGAAGAGAAAGGTCGGAGACCTCATCAATGGAGTTCCGATCCTAGAAGGCATACCAGTTGAGGAGAGTGAGCCAGATCACCCAGAGCTCTCCCCAGTTCCTTCACCAGAGCTAGCAGAAACCCTAGAAGCTGCACCAACCTCCCCGTTGTCAGTAGAAAGCCCAAGAGCTCCGCCACCAAGTCCTGTTTTGCTCAGTGAGCTGCCTTGGGAAGAGCTGTTGAGGACGCGAGCTGCGTCTCCTCTTGTGGAGTCCACCCCAGAACCATCCAGCTCTGCCTCGTCCCGCCAGGAAGAAGACTCAGTAGTCTGGCCCCCGTCGTTGCAAGAGGTCAACAGCAGATCCAGGGAGTCATCCCCGGATGAAGTCACCAGTGCCCTCCGGGAGTGAAGCCGTGTGGTCCGCAGTTAGTTGTACCCAGTTCCCCTCTTACATGTGGGTAGTGGAATTTTTGTTCCACTTAGGTTAGCACCCTCTGTAAGAGTGAATCGTTTAGTTCGCGTGTGTTTCTTGCAGTGTTGTTGTTGTTGTCTGTGTTGTAGCTTTTGTTTTCTGTTGCGCTAGTGTTAAGCCGAGTTCGGCCTCTTTTGCTCAGATGGAATCTGCCGAGTATGTCAGCTGCTGCCAGGAAGAAAGTGGCTTTCCAGAGCTGCTAAGGGATACCATGCGATACCTCAGTATTCCAGGATACCCGGAGTACTGCGGGTTTGCGTTCCCCGAAAGGGAAGAACGAGGATGGACCGTCACACTTTATATCAGAGAGAACCTCAATCTCAACGGTTGGTACTGCAGAGCCACCGGCAACGGATTCTTAGAAGCCTGCCACATTGCCGCTCGTGGGGCAATAAAAAGGTTATGCTCGACCTACCATGGGGCAGTACAAAGCAGCCCTATGAAGTTCTTTCCACCAGTGAACCAACGTGCTAATACTTGGATTAAGAGGACAGCAATCCTGACGGAGATCAAGAAGTCCAGAGATCCTACCTTAGCCTACCTGGTCCAGTATCTGCTCGCCTTGGACGACGAGTATGAAAAACTGAGCCGCCTTCATGACAGGTTGGTAGACCGGCACCAAGACACAGAAAGAGAGTTGGTCAAGTATAAGAGGGCGTGGATGCATCCAGGATCAGTAACAGACTCCCCTCCCAGTCATGGAGTAAGGGTAAGGGCCCTGTCCGGTCCTCGCCACCCACCTCAAGGAGAAATACAGAACCCCATGATGGCAGGAAGTTCAAACCCTCCTAACCAACCAATACTGAGTCATCCTGGAAATTTTCAGGCCCTCCTGCTCAATCACATGCAGACCAGTGATAAGAACCCAGAAGACCTCAACAAACGAGAAGATAAAGCAAGCATGGGCGCCTTTTTGTCGCTCTCGCTCCCAGGAGAAGGATCCAGTGGTCAGCCACCAGTGCAAGACCGAGCCTCCAAGCAGCAGAAGCTGAAAGGAGTCCTGCGTGAGTAGTCGCGTTAGTGTGTTCGTTTTTGTGTTTGCAGTTTTGTTTGTGGAGTTTTTGCTAATAAAGAACACATCATTTGTAGACCTAACCCTTATCCCTGCTTCCCCTTCTTACCTCAAAAACCGTCTGCTAAAGAGAAGCAAAATGTCTACAAGAAGCCTTATTCAAACCAGTCAGTCAGCATGCAACAACAGTGTGTCCAAGAAAGCACAGTACCAGCAGCAGAAAACGAGGAGATAAAGTGTACGCAGTGAAAGGAAATAGTGCCCTGGGAAAAAGGAAAAGACCGGATGAGACACTGCATACTACAATCCCTAAGCGAATTGTGTACGCCACAGTTTCCTGCCGCTCTCGTCTTCCCACCGCCCTCACCTCCCCGCCTTATCAGCGGCCGCTCCTGTCTTTTCGCCGCACCCACTGCGCGTGCCCCGCCACCCACTTGCCTTTGCCGCCGTGCAGGCATGCATGTGCCCCGCTCACCGCTTTAGCAGTGCACCCCCGCGCTGCCGCCGACCGAAACCGGCCCCTACACCATCGCATGCAGGCCGCCGCATGCATCCGCTCGTACCCTGCCTGCCGCTTTTGCAGCACACCTCCGCGCCGCTGTCAACCGCAACCTGGTCCCCACTGCCCTTGCTCCCTGCATGATCGCCGCGTGTACCCAACACCACCTCCACCGCTCATGTCCCTTCGACGCACAAGCCACCGCACCGTAACCACCACTCTCCCGGGCGTCCATAAAAGCACCCCCCGGACGTCGCTCTTCATCCACCCCGCCGAGCAAGCTCATAACACTCTCCCTCCACCAGCTAAATCAAAATAATCCTTCCCCAGATGTTCGTTGATTCTCTGATCGAACAAGTCCTCTTTGGTTTCTACGCTCTTGCTTTTCTCATTCTCATCATGTACCTCCTTTTTCTGTGGGAAGATTCATCAAACCCTCCCTTGAGAGCAAAACAAGAGAGATAAGCCCACACCACCCAGAATCGATGAGTTTGGGAACCCTCTTTGCCCTTCTCGTCCGATTGATCGTCCTCATCAACATAATCAAAGTCTCCTTCCGGATAGCCATCCTTTTGTTCTCCACCCCCCAAGGAGACAATCGTCTGTGAGATTGTCTACTTAGACTAAGCCTTGCTACCCACACCCTCCACCGAATCCACTCGGGTTATGAACCCAGAAACCAGAGCTTGCCTTCCACTTCGCTACATAGTCTTTGCTGAGATCTTCGTTCTATGCCTCCTAATCCTCCTCCGGTTAGTCACTCTCCCACGGGCAGAGAAGAAACAAGAAGAAGCTTCCTGCTAGCAAAGATGTGCTTAGATGCAGAAGCTCCAAGAAGCAAGCAAGAAAATAAGAGGAGAGGCGTTTGGGATAAAAAGAAAAGTAACGTGAAGAGGGGTATCCCAGATATCCGCTTCTTCACCCTCCCCTCCTGCACCTGCCGATGCAACAACAGCAGTTGACAAAAAGATGGCAACTCCCTGCTTTCAGAAGGGACTCTAATCCGCTTAGAGGGTACTCTTATCCTTTTAAGTGGGGTAGCCTCCCCTCTGCTAGTCCTGATGAAGGAAAATCCAGAAAGCTGAGGCATGCAAATTTCTGGATGATACATGAGTTGCCAGTGCATGCCACCGCCTGCCGTTACCGGCCAGAGCAACCTTCAAAGTGCATGAGATGAAGGAGATGGAAATATCTCTTTGTATGTGGAAGGTTTGCACGGCAAATTCCCAAAAGAAGAAACAAGTAGCCAAACAAGGGAAAGCCGTGGAAAACCAGAAGTTGAAGTTGCTTCAAGCAGAAATCCTAGCCGAAGAAGCAAGAGCTCTTTGTTGTTGAAGTTCCACCTGCCGTTCGTGCAAAGCTCAAGTTTCAGTTATAAGCAGAAGCTGTTTAGCTGAAGTAAAGCTATCCCTGTAAACCCTTCTAACCTAATCTCGGGGACGAGATTTCTTTTAAGTGGGGTAGGTTTGTAATACCCCGGAAATTTACCCTAACAAATCACCCTCTAGTCTCGCCCTTAATTCAAAATGAATTTCGAAAGCTTGTTGTTTGAGTGCAAGTGTACCTCTCTGAGCTCAAAAAAAAAATCATCCCAAGTTCCTTGGAATATTTCTAGAAATTCCTCTCCAAATATTCCCCGCAACCTCTTCTCAAATTTCTCCAGAATTCATCCAAATTCATTTCAGAAAAAGGAAAATCCTCTCCTATTTCTACTCGGGCCGCAGCCCAATTCCCCTCCACCTCTCTTTCCCTTCCGCGTGGGCCTCGCCCAGCCCATTTCGCCTCGGCCCGTTCCCCCTTTCTTCTTTCCCCGGCCCGCCTCACTCCTCCCTCTCTCGGCCCAAGCCGAGCAGGCCCAAACCGGCCTTCCCCTTCACCTCCTCCTCCTTCCTCTCTCTGCCGCCTGCCGCGCACGCGCACGCCGGCGCTGCACTCCGCGCCGCGCCAAGCCACTACACGCCACCGCGACGCCGGCCCCCACTGCTCGCTTTGCGCGCGCCAAGCACGCACGCCAGGCTGCCGTCCTCGCCGCGCCTATAAGAGGTGAACCTCGGCAAGCTCCTCCCTCCCCCTTTCCTCCCCCTGCTCCACTCGCGCCGCCCGCGCCGCTCGTCTCGGCGAGCCGCGCCGACGTCGCTGGCCTCCTCCACCTTGCCGCTGCCTCGCCCTGCACACACCACCGAGTACCGCTGCCGCGGACGGCCCCTGGTTCGGTCCGGGAGCCGCCCGCCGCGACGCCGTCCTCTCCCCCTTCTACACCCGCGCCGCCGGCGCCGTTCGTGCCACTGCGAACCGCGTCGACGTCGCCGTTCCCCCGACACCGCCGTGCACTTCCCCCCCCCCACCGGCGTACACACCGCGCCGCCATCGCCGCGGACCGCCCCTGGTCCAACCCAGGAGCCGCCCGCCGCGACGCCATACCCTTTCCCCCGCAGCTCTACTATAAAGCGAGGTCGCCATGGCGATTCTCCGCGTCCAAGCTACCCCAACCAGATTCCTCTCGCGGAGAGCACCCTACCACCACCCTTCACCGTCTCCCGACCTCAATCGACTCCTCTGTCGCTCCCACTGCACTCTCCACGTACGCCCGAAGATGACAGCCATGGCGTCCGTCGGCGCCCCACTCCGCGCCTCCCCCTCACGTCTAGAGTCCCACGGGCGGACCCGCGCCGCTCCCCTCGTCGCGCCGGTACTCTCACCCTCGCCAGCAGAGGCCGGGAGTGCCCTCGTCGGCGTGCTCCGGCGAGCGCGCCCGACGGCACCGGCGCGAGCAAGCGCCCCGCTCCAAGCGCGCCTGCTTGCCCCTTTGCTGTGTTGTGTTGGGCCGGCTCGGGAGCCTTTCCCCTGGGGCGCGCGTGGGCCGAGGAGCCTTGTGGGCCGAAAGGAAAAGAAGTGGAAAAGAAAGAAAAAGAAGAAAGGACCATGGGCCGAATTCCCCTCCAGGCCCAAGTTCATTTCCAGTTCGGGCCAAAACCGAGAAGTTCGTCCAGAAAAGTCTGATCCTACCCCCCCAACTATCCAGGAAGTTCATATCTACCCCCTGCCACAAAATATCTCCGTATCTTTTCCGTTCTAGCTCCGTTTTACGTGATTCTTGCACCTAAATTCTCTATAAATCAAGCTCTATCTATTCATGCACTTTTCATAATATTCCCACACACTTCGCCGACCACGACACCTGAAGATCCACGGTCTGCGTCACTTTTGGGTCGACCCGCGACGACGGAACTAGGGCACCTGTGGCAAGCCACTTGTGCGTTAGTTCCGCCCTCGCTGATCGGTTCACTGAAGACCCAGTTTGGTTGAACCGAACCGGACGGTTGTCAAGCTCTGCCCCTGTCTCCGTAATACGGGCGACAGGTGGGGATGGTTGGCACCGCCCGAGTTCGTCGTTCTCTCCCTCACCGCGATGTAAGCCCATCGCGCTGCGGGAGTAGACCGAGCCCAACCGGAAGGAAGAGTTGGACCGTACGCGCCAGGGTTTGGCCCGTGTCGTCTCTCTCTTCTTCCAAATTAATCTTTATTGCCGACATGCTGCCCTCATGCTGCCGGAAAATCCGTCTCATGAGCCCAGGCATGGATGGCACTAAAGATCAAACTCTTGATATCTGAAAGGGGGCCAAACGTGCCATTTACCCGTTTGACTTCCGCTCTATTCACATGCAACCCTAAGGATATCTCTAGCCCCACCAAACCCATATCACGATGAGCTCAGAGTGTACCTTGATTTGGTGTGTTTTGCTTGTCTGAACGTGTAGGCTTTCTCGGAGAGCCGTTCGGTTCCGTCTCTGAAATGGTTGACTTAGAGACCGGAACAGGAGTTTAATGATGCAACGACCGTCGTACCGGCTACCCCGACGAAATGAAGGCAAGTCCACTAGAATCCTCACTTGATGCATAAATTACCCATGTTTTTATATACACATCCTATTGCCTTATAAAACAAGAAAACTTGCATGTTTTTGCTGGCTAAGGTAAAACATAGTAGGATATAGCCTCCCGAGCCACTTTAGATGTAGTGCGCTTAGGTGGATCGCTCACTCAATTATATACATTAATCTTGATGAAAATGATGGGAATATGATGGTGGGTATGGGCGGTTGTTTTTCAGTAAAACATAGGGTAAGACCCTGGCAGACGACTTCGGTTGTTGAAGCCATTTACGGGGTGGAAACCTGGTCCTTGTTGTGAGGACTGGGCTGGTGTTGCTCATGCGTGAGCATTGTGGGAGTTCCACCCTGAAGGACCGAGTTGACGTTTCATCTTGCCTAACTCATCTAGCGCAACCACTCGAGGTTGTATGCGGCAACCCTCGGTTAGAACCCGCTTTGGACGAACCAGGCGGAAGCCGGTGTGCTGGGATGCATGAGAGATTGGGTGGATGGGCGCGGTTGCATGGCTGCGGTCAGGGGTCAACAGTCGCGTGGCTGCGGGTCTGAGCGACAGGTGGGCCCGTACTCTCTCATGGCTGAAGTCTGGGGAGCGCCTTGCGGGGGAAAAACCGGCGAGCGGAAAGGGGCTCACTGATCATGAGTGCCTGGACCAAACTTGTGGGTAAAGTGTGCACCTCTGGCCAGAGTATAACTAAATCTATCATGATAGTCCGCTGTCCACTGGTATGGACGAACGAGTTACGGCTTGGTTTCCGAACTAGCTTCTTATAAAAAATATGGTTTTTGGGATGGGATCAAAATGATGGTTTTGAGGCAGCTGCGGTTGCCGAGGAGGTGTGTGTGTGGAAAATGTGATGGCATGCGTGCCACGAGCCGCGATGGACCGGCAAGTCCAGTGGCAACCTCTTTTGGGATAAAGATGTTTTCTCAATTAAAACTGAGAACTAAGGAACCCTGCATATCAAATGTTTTACTGCAAATTTACCTTCAGCTCCAGATATATCTTGCATGTAATGATAGGTTATATCCCCCTTCCTATGGAAGAAGGTGGACTTGCGGAGTACGTATGTACTCACCCTTGCTTTGTTGTTGGTTTACAGAGCAAAGAAGATCATGGACGTGTGAGGGTTACGGCCTGCTTCCCAACTGTGTGTTGTGGGAAAGTATGGGTCGCGCTTTTATAGTTTCCGCTGCAGTGTTTTCGGGCTGCGCCCCGTTTGGTCTGTCCCGTTAGGACGGATCTGTACTCAACTGATGAACAAATGTGATTACCATAACTCCTGGGAATGGTAATAATACACATTTTAGTCCTGCTTAAGGGCTGGGACGCTTCACCACCATGGCCGAGCTCGGCTCGGGCTCACGTCCCGGCCAACTACAGCTGCCTCCGCCCCACCCGGTGCGCGTCCCGCACCCGCCTCAAGCCCGTCTATCGAATCCCCACGTCCTCATCCCTAGCCCCTGCCCTCACCACCCTCTCCCACGCGCATCGCCCCGCGAACACCATGGCGAGCTCGACCTCGCCGTGGAGCTCCACCTTCGGGCCACCACCGCGCCTCCACTCCACCGCCACCGGCTTCCCCCTCTCGCCGCGCAGCTGTGAGGCCCAGCCACAGCCCCTACCTCCTCCTCCCTTCACCGAATTGAGCCGCGCCGCCGCCACCATGACCAAGCCGACACCCTCCGGTTCACGCCGCCGCATCGCCTCTCCTCTCCACCTCCGACGACGAGGTCTAGGGGAAATGAAAGCCCGCGGCGAGGAACACCTTTCCACACCTCGTCGGCTCCAAGTCTCGGCCCCGAGACGCCGGCGCGGACCGCGAGAACATGAGCCGCCGCGCGCGCCGTCCCCCGGCCGGAGAAAGAAGAAAGGAGAGGAGTTTTCCCCAAAACCCCCTCGGTGTTGATCTATTTGTGCTCACTGTTTACTGTGTCTAACAGATCTTACAAGCTAGCCCCTGAGGTGTATAGTTAATTTCGTTTAAGTCCCTGGTATGTAGGATTTTTCCATTTAAATGCATTTAAATTGGCAGTGAACTTTAGAAAATCATAACAAATCAAAGAAAAATTCAAAATGGACAAACTCAGTGGCTATGGGCTCCTCTTGAGTAGATCTACAGGATAGGTATGATGTGGATGTGTGAAAAGTCTGTTTTGCCCCTGGTTTATTGCATGCATGATTAGGGTAAATAAATGATAAAAGTGGACTAAATGACCTCCAAAAATTATGAAACTTGGACAGTAGCTTTGTTATGGCATCTAGGTACTGTGTGAATTTTTCTTGCAGTAGCACTCACTGTTAAATGACTGATCTACCCCCTAGGCTTAGGTTTTTGCAATAAAAATGCATGGAAAGTACTTACCATACGGAACTTTCTCCAAAGACGGTACTAGATTTTTGGGACACACCTTGTGCTAGGTTTAGCTTGCTGATAAAGTTTGAGCCTCTGCATGTTAAGTTCGAGTGGTGATTTGAAAATGACAAAGTGTCACATGCTTAACTAAATAAAAAGGAAAAGTGGTCTTAGGATACATAATTAATCCCATAGAAAATTTAGTAGCTTGCAAATGGTATGTAGGTTACGAAAGGTAGTTTTGTGAAGCTTGTGAGCACTGTTTTGATGTACGTTTAAAATAGACCTAGATAACTATATGGAAAATAGATGTCCTATCAAACCATGAATATATCACTTGCTGATTTTTGTACATGTTGTTTAGGCCTTGTATTGTTTGCTGGGTAAATTTCATGACCAGATACTCATTCTATAAATTATGAAAAATCTAGAAAGATAAAAAGCTGGTAACTTGATAGAATTTTAAAAATTAAATTATAACTCTTTTATGGCTGAATTTTGGGCAGGGGTATGGTGTGACCTCATTATGCTTGTCATAAAAGTTTTAGCTCATTTGTCATTTCCTAACTGCATAAACTCGAGTATGCATTTTATTCATAAAGTGGGCATGTGGTTTTTGATTAGATGTGAAGGTGTTTGATTTGAATTGATATCGTCATGCATGTGGGATGATTTCTAGCTACATATTATCTAATATTCTCTATGCCACACTTGATTAAGAAGTTAGTTTACTCACTCATGTAAAACACCTAAAGTCAATATAGGATTTTAATCCATTAAATATACAATAATGCATGATATACCTAGTGAATGATTCCTATAAATGTATAAAGAATAAGATTATGACTTGTTACTGAAGGCCCCACCGCACATGTCTTAGTGATCTATCGAACTATTGCTTGTTTTTACTGGATGACATCATTTACATGTTTGTCGTTTGATCCCTAACTTGATAGTACAATTATACGATTGTTTGACTGCATGTTGCTCTAGGTCCATAAAAGTACTCCTGGTTTAGGTAGTTTATCAATCACCTTTCTACCTAACCACGAAACAATTTTCTAAGTGTGTGCTTGTCATTCATGCATCCCATTCACTGCATCGTGCATGGCATTCATATCGTGATGCTTAAATTGCAGATACGTGATCAAAAAGCAAGTGCGTGGAACTACATCAAGTATCGGTGTCCAAAAGACCAACTAAGACCCACTCACGACCTGAAAAGCCCATCAGTCGTGTTTGGAAGAAGGAGTTGTCCAAGGGATTAAGGGGTTGACTGAGGCAAAGCCTCACAACCCGGCAAACTAACAGTAGCTTAGTCTGTTGGTTTTATTAAAGTGAATCAAAGGTAGGCAGGACCATGCTTTACCTAGCAAATATATTTGATGAATTGTCTACGCATCTGCATTAGGATTTGTTTGAAACCAATTGCATTAGACTCCCTGGCCGCCCTGGTCCTAGCACCTAAAATAGAGTACGTAGGACAAGTATGTCTAGTAATGCTAGGTACGAGTAGACACGAGTGAATGGAGTCACTCGTCCCGTAGGGATTGCTTTTCATAAAATAAATCTCACTATTATGAATCTTATTTTGATTATGATATGTTTTAAATGGAGACCGGGCGGAGATATGGGTATATAAGAAAAATGATGATGATGAGATGGATGGCTTGGTGGACTCCGCCCGAGTCGCATAAGGCCGGTCGTTGTTCGCCTATTGGTCGGCATAACATTGCTAGGGTGCTTATCCGGGATAATGGACCGGTGAAAGTCTTATTTGTGCCATCCGAAGAACAGAGACAGACTCCTACTGTGACACCTTGGGGAGCTTGTAGTCGAGGGAGGGCTGACCCGACGTGACCGTGGTATCGCTCCTAAGGCGGCACAACCTGGGAACAACGGAAGGATTGAATCAAACTTGGGATGGGACAAGTGAAGATGGGGGGCTATATGTGGGAACGCGATGGCTAGTAAGCATATACCCTGGCATTTATAGTTATTCCCGGGAATATAAAAATCGATTCGAATCGCTGATGCTCACCAGGTGTGAGAATGCCAATACCACTGACGGGCAAAGTAGTAATCCACATGAATATGTTGTATTATTAATTCATGATTTTGTATATCAACATGCTTGGATGTGTATGATCCGTCCCTCTATTCATGGTGTTGCCAATCCACTGCTAGGAGGTCGATGGACTTGGGAGATGCTTTGAGGTCGAGAGGGGGCTGACCCGACGTACCGTGGTATCGCTCCTGAGACGGCTACTCCCAAGGGGTTGGATGGAGGCGCTGTGAATCTTGGAACGGGACATGTGTTCATGTTTTACTTTCCTGCAAGTATTTACTTTATGATATAAATGATCTTCATGATTAATGGATAGCAGCTGTCAAATCCTGCTATCTTATGTCAATATGACTTTGTTTAAGAATCAACAGTTAAGGATCCACATGATTAGTAAGCATGCTTTGCGTCAGCCGTAAGCCCCGTCCATTAAGTCCTACTGAGTAATTAGTACTCAGGGTTTGCCCCCACTTTTGGATTACAGGTACTGGCGACATCTGGATAGCTGTGTTGGAGGTGGTAGTACCGGTGGGCTCGGTGCTACTCGCCTTGTTCATATCTTCATGAAGACTACTTAACTATACTGTTTCCGCTGCGAGATTTTGAAAACGCTTCCGCTACATATATACATATACTCTGAATTCGCTTCCGCTATATTTGAACATGTATTTGGTTTCATATATTTGGCTTGTAAATTAAGTCTATTATTCTCTATTTCAACTGCCTTGGCTGTGATGATGTAATTGTTGTGGCTCCTTTGAGAGTCGGATGTGTTTGATGTCGGTTTCTTGGGAAATGGTGTTATCGGGAGCCCGAAGGACTCTCGACGGACTACCGGGTTTAGTCTGGCCTAAGTGTACTGCGAGCCAGAGGTGACAGGTGTGCTTAGTCTAGATTAAGCAGGGCGGTTCCGCCACACCCTATGTCGCACTAGCTGTGCGTATCAAACGATTTGTGTTGCGCCTGTAGCGCTACTTTGCGTCATGTTGTGCTATATGTTGTCACGCCAGATGCGTGAGTCTGCACATAATTTGTCGCATGTTTTTGCAAGTCAAGCTGGCTCTGGAAGAGCCTTCATTGCTGTCGCGGACACTATGATGACTGCGGGCGAGCCACGCACACCACCACTGTCCTGATGGCTATGAGTGAGTTCCTGCTGCTTTGCACACTACTATGACCCTGATGGCCGCATACACGAGGGCAATTGTAGACGCTGGAGCTCGGGCTCGCGTATGACGTGATGGAGCATGTAGACTCCCGAAGAGATATAATTTATGGCAATTTTTACGTGCATGAACAATTCTTTGGTTTGACCCTGTATTTTTGTATGATTTGTGTTGTGTGGCATTATATGTTATATACATATATAGCCAAGTGGCCAACAACTAAAAAGAACTTATACAATAAATTGAACATCTGGGAAATTAATGAAACACATATAGGACCATTCTTGTCTCTCTCGTTATGCATAAAGTTATTTTTACCCGAAGTAACCAGAAAAAATATATAACACAATGCAACAAAGCCTCTGTGGCTAATAAGACATCACAAATTAGGATTTTCCTTATGTGCTCATGTCGTGAGCTTAAATGACCTTACCAATGCTCTATATGTTAATAGTAGCTCGCGATCTCAGTCATTAATCGCGCAACTTTCAGTTGACGCATTGCTCTCGTTGTCGCTGAAAAGACATAAAGCATAATCTGAGATAAAAGGCAATAACCCTATGCAATTTGAAGTTGCAAATACCTCGGTTATTCTGAGATAATTTTTTCACAGTGTGTTGTGTGAAAATGAATTGTATGTTCTTGAAAAACCACTTTACTCGTCCTATTTTGGACCTTGTTTGCTCGTGTAGCATATAATTCTCAGAATTTTAACCAATTGTAGCCACTGAATGGGTTTTTTGGGGGAGTATGCCAAATGGTAACGGTCAGTCCCTGATAGACATAGCATTGGGGTTTACGTAGCAGAACTACATTTCATTGTACACCTCTTTGCATAATTTTTCTCTGGTCTACCAGAAGTACGAACAGTTGTAAGGTAAATATGGAATCCCACGTCATCACAGAGTTAGAAGCTAAAATTGAGTGCTAAGGCATCCTTGGTCATTGTATTTTTGTTTTGGCGCTGGAAAGCCATACAAATTTGACCGTTGCTAGCGATGATAATTTGTGATACAATGAAGATCTTATGGAGACCTGTTGCATTCTCTCTAGTCTTGATGACTTCTTCATATGAAAGTAGCACCGTTTGTTGGCTGAGACTTGTCCTAGAAGGATATTGGTCATGTTTCACTCTCGGCAAGCAGTTGTCATCCTTTGCTTAGTCAGAAGCTTTGCAGTTGGATGATATTTCCTAGATAATACAAATTTTTGGTCTTGTCTGTTCTGTTCTGAAGCTTATCTTTATGCTGAAAAATAAAAAGTTTGAAATCACGCTTATAGAACAAATTGGTATATAATATGAGGAGATAAGCTTGTCATATGCAGATGTTTTGAGATGACTAGAACAGATATATATGTCCGTGTGCAGTGAAAAGAACAAAACTAGTTACCTTGGGTGGAGTTGGATTGGCTGCTTGCACCACAAATAACTGACTTGGAAAATGATTAATCGTAGTGTGTTGGCATCACCCACCTGAAGTTGTGATTGCATTTTAGCTTTGTGCAGAACACAAGCTTTTGCCACGTATCTTTAGATTTTACCGTGCACTTGAAGATGCATGTCTATACATCGGTCTCGTAGGTCGTTCCATTGAAATCCAACCATGGCTTAGCTATATGCAGGCATATTCCCTTGTTTATTCTCAATCATTATTGTTTAATGTGGTTTTAATTCTCTCATAACCATTATACCTTAATACATTGAAATCGATAATACCCAATTTTTTAATAGTATGAGTAATTGGGTAAACCATGGGCAAATATTAAACGAGCTGGACTATACAACTCTCCACACCAAAATCTTGCTTGGCGGCACTGGTCTGAAGCCATGTACTTTCCTGTCCTTATATATGCACACATTCTCTATGCGCCTAAAAGCGCAATGCTACCGATTAATGCCTTTGAGAGTATTGCACATAGAGAAATCATGATTACTGGTTGATCGATATCAACTATTTATTTACCCTTGTGAGCACTGTAAATAGAGACACCATTTTGGCTTGTTGATCTGAAGTCAACTATTTTTTCCAGAGCCCCTGAAGAATTTTTATGGCTAATATTGTGTTGCATATGATATTTTAAATCCTGAAGATGACCTGTGTAATTTATAACAAAGATAATAAGTTTGCAGAATTGTGACCGTTGAACAACCTGTAGTTGTGTGTTTCGCTGAAACTTTAGACTAACCTTTCTATTAGAAGGAATCCAATGCAGTATTCATGCCACTGCATTAATCTAGTTCTAAGCTCACTGCATAAAATGTGTAAATGTAAACCCTTTTATCTATGTGCGTAAGATTTTCCAATAAATCACCACCAAACATATTTTGGCCACAACCAGAAGATTGTGGTTGGAGATCGTATTAATATGCTTTGAAATATCTCGGCATTAGGGGGAGATACAAGCCCATCTTGTGTAATGCCTCGATTTTTCTGTAGAATAATGAAACGCACAAAAGCCAAACTGAACATGTTGTTCAGTGTATACTCCTGTATTTATGGAGTTTGTCAGAAAATCGTTGAGGAGTAACCGTATTTGTTGTGATACATTGTAAATGCTTCTAACTGAAGTAGATATGGATATACCCGGGATTAATATCATATCCATATTTGATTTATTGGCATTTGATCTAATTCTGCGGGGACACCTGCGAATATGATCCGTCGGCCTTAGTCAAGTATATGCTCTTGATGCAGATTCACGCTGTATGTGAAATTCTCCTCCGATGAACTCACCCTGCTGGTGATATGCCTCATGAAGAGGCTCATCTTGAAGATAAAAATCCTAGAAATGCGCGCAATATCATTGTGCTGGGAATACGGAACACAATTGATCATTCATTTTGGGAAATGATGAAGTTCTTAATTAAACGTGGAATACGAATGTGTCGACACCTATCTTGCCTCTCTAGTTGCAAATGATTCTCTTCAGGAGAACACAGATCCGGAACAAAGTCCTAGGCATGAGTGCTCGAAGCTCTCTTATCGGATCAATGAAAAGTGCAACTAAGGTCGCAATGTGAAAGTCACGAGCCTGGAGTTCGGACATTTATGGGTCACCATTGAATAATGTGTGGTGAATGCGATGGTTCAATTGGTCCTAAAAGAGACCCATCTCCACTTATGTTGAATAAACATGGTTTCGATATGTAATATATCCTGCAAATGGCATGAATTGAAATATGCAGTTAAAGGATTTTGAAAATCCATTGTGAGATCCCAGTAGCACTCAGAATATCGAATTATAAATATGCAACATGCAAATCTCATACCAATATTGCTTTTCTGATGAAGCGTGTCATCTTGATGAATGACTAATCTCTCGTATAGAGACTATATCTTCCAGCAGAGAGAATACTTTCTCAAAGGAATTTTCTTGAAGAAATAATGAGTTGAACACAAATGATAATCCCGATAGAGAGACAAAGACCCATACAAGACCCGAAAAGTAATGAAATGAGCAACCAAAGAACTTGAAGTTCACTTGATAAGCACGTGCATTTCACGAGCTTTACAAAGTGTGTATGTGTATACATCGTGATATATATTCATCATAATGCATTTTCCACCTGAAGTTTTAGAACGATGGTATCCTCTATTGCCTTGAAGGCAGAAACCCAGAAGGTATGGTGTTACTGGCAAAATATCCCCATTGTACCAGAATGACAGACTATATCAGTGTATCTGATAAACCATGATCCTTGAAGGATTATAAATAGTCCTTGATGGACTTTATGCATTTGTAACATTATCGTAAAAAGTTGCAGTGGATGAGCGCCTGAAGCGACAAATCATATCTGATATATGTTTTCTAGCAACTATATTATCCCCTATGTGCTTTGAAGGGACATATTATTTGCATTGTACAACTATGTAGATTCTGGTGTGTGATAGAGATGAAAATATGCCCCATGATTTCTCATTCATTGTTTCAGAAGAATGATGATGCACATATCTTGAAGAATATGTTTGAGTTACGAGAAATAGTGACTTTGATGTATGTCATTGTCAGGGGGAGTGAATGCTCAATATTGATCATATTTGTGAGACACTGAATGTCCCATTGTATGCCTTGGAGGCATTAACTTGATGGTCAATTCATATACCATTCGTCGAAGGCTCTATCATGTATTATGATCTAGTAGATCAACACCAATAGTGAAAGTGACTTACTTATGTGCACTTGCCTCGCGAATCCCAGAAGAGAATTGAGGTTAAGTTCCTGATATAATCCTTGCAAAAATATGCAATTTGTTTGCTGAGTATCTATGTGCATTTACTTCCAGAAGAATGTGTTTATGCCATATTGAGATAGTTATGCAAGCATCAGGGGGAGCACATCCCTAAGTTAACCATTGCAATCTAGATCCTGAAGATCGCAATTTGTCATGAAGACATGTATTGTACTTTTTTTTTTCCTTGGTGAGTTTTCCTGAAGTTTCTCACATGAGGTTTTTAACGAGGCAACAAAATGCAAATGTAACTTGCGGCACTATGCGTTCTTTCTCTATATTTTTTCTACTCGGTTTTTATGGGAGTTTTAATGAGGCATGAGTTGGTCGCGGTATTCGCTCAAGGGGGAGTGTTAAGAAACCTAACCCGATTAGGGTTATGTGGGCTCATACCAAATATACCCCTGAAGGGTTATCTACCTCTATATAAGCAACACCTTGTGTATCTATTATGGATAAGAGAAGAGGCCAGAAGCTCCACCTACATCTATCTCTTGTGTGTTTTATCTGTCGTGCATCTGGGATGGGAGACGGGATCTACAATTTCTCCATGCCTGATCTGTTGCGGGAGGAAAGGGGAACGGATCTGGTGATCCGCATTAACGTAGTTTCTCAACATAGAGTACTGCTGGCTGGCAACCACTTGGCACTAGCCGCAACTCGCATTGGACTGGATTTGTGAGTGGCAACGGCCCATGGCTTCTTTTGTGGTGGGTTTGTGAGGTGGCCACGGCCCATGGCCCATTTAGGTGCTAGAAACAACCCAATTGGTCATTAGCTTTCGGTTGTTTGTTTTACATTTTTTCCTTTCTATTTTTATTATTACTCGAGGACAGTTTTGGTTAAGGTTTTGGCGCATATAAGGCAGCACAACCATTTATTACATCAGCCCGTCTGATAATGTAGTTGTTTCTGATGTATAAACTTTCTATTTTAGGTTTATATATAAGCTTTTTTTATGTGGAATTATTATTTGTTTCTTGAGTTGGAAAGGTGTTTGGTGCAACGGCGCGGAAAGGTGGTTTCTGTGGTGGTTTAGGGCAACATGAACCGTTACCATATTCTTAGATCCTTAGGATATTCCGGACGCATTGCATCATGTACATTACCAGGGCTGACTCAATGGTTTGAAAGACCCTAGTGCATACTTGACAATATGGGCCCTTAAAGCAGCAAAAACCTTAACTCCATCAATATTTTAAATACACAATTTCACTTGAGTGCTTAAGTTTTTTGTCCTTTTGATAATAATGATCATCTAAGATTAAATCGAAGACTTTATCTACAGACCACATGCCTAAGTTATGAGCATAGGATACGACGAGTATGTGCATAGATCCTCCAAATTGGTACCTAGCCTAGGCCTCTCTTGACCATGGGCCCTAGGCCGTCGCACCCGTTGCACTACCCTCTAAGACAGCCTTGTACATTACATGATTGTTGTATATGAATATGATTCTTATAGTGACATGGCATAGAGTTAGAAAAGTGGTAAGAAGTTTTGGATATACAGCTTCGGCAATATATCCAAAACTAGAAGAATGCAAAGTTGTTGTACATAAACATATATAATATAAATAATCGGATTGATGTTTGTAAGAAACAAACTAGTTTCATTGAGCAAAGCGGTAGGGGGAGAAGTATTGTATAAATGTCTAATTATGGTACTATGACCTTTGCCAATATTGAGTTTTACAATGACATTTTTGAGGTGTAGGAGTCCAAAATAGAGGACGATGACATCTCTCTAGGTTTGAAGAGAGAGGAGATCTAGGGAGATGTGGATGAAGGAGAGAAAGGTGATCAATGGGGATGGTTTGATGGAAGAAGATGATAATTTGGCTATTTGCATTCATATATTTCATAATGATGGAGGTGATAATGCAAGGAACCGATAATTCGCACGGTGTTTCACGCATCATGTTGAGGTCCGAACTGCCTCAAATTTTCAGGATATTAGCAGGTTTGTCTTTGGTTATTACTCTTTGTACATAAGAAGGCCACACACTAGGTTTGTTTTATGGCCATGCTTGGAAGAGATGGTCGTACATCCATAGCTGTATAGGTGCACTTTTGTACAAGCCAATAGCAACTCCTAGACGCTCAAGCGAGCGATGTATCCATGTTGATTAAAATGTTGAACTCGAACTTGTCCACAACTAGTACTACTAAACTACACCGTGACAAAAATGCTCATCAGCAAAATACAACCGTAAAAAAGCAGCAAACGCTTGTGAGAATATCATCATCTCCTAATAAATTAGTACTCCAAGTGGCAAAGAGACCTCGCCACAAGACACAAAACGTGCGATCCTTGAGACAAACAAGAGAATAAAAGATCTTCAGGCAATCTGCATAGACTTGAATGCATCCTCACCAAGTGCCCAATCATATCGACCAAAATGCCCAAGACGAGCGGTAGCTTCGGTGAGCCCAGTCATCGTGCTCGTAGGTTAATTCGCCGGTATATATATCCACAGCGTGTGACTACGCATAACCTTTGTCTAGAACGCCGCTGCTAACAATGTTGGAGTGTGTGTTGCTCATCGTCACTCTGGAATCTGGATCGTACCCGGAAGAGCAAGAGGAGAACCACATCTCCAGACTCCAGCACTGTCATCTTACTCTGTTTCTTCCCTGCCTCTTGTCTTCCTGAACTCTCAATTTCAGTCTAGCGCAAACCAAGTTATCCCTCCTGCCCGCATGCTGATGCCTGATGGTGATGGACTAGACAAGAATTTTTACAAGCAGCAATATCGATCGATCTCTGCTGAATCTTCGTAGCCTACTACTAGATATCTAGGACATGATCTGAGATAGGAAGTTTCTGATGCTGTCCACCCCATATTCTGACCCTCTCCAACGCCATCGACGCCTGAAGAAACAAACCAACACATCAATCCGATGATCGATCAACAATGGCGATTAGAGGCAGATCTCTGCTGCTGAAGCTGAACAATGGCGATTAGTCACGTAGTACGTACCTCTTTCGCCCAGTCGGTTTTCCAGACCATGTAGGAGAGGATGGCCGTCTGCAGCGCGGTGCCGCACAGCATGCCCGCCCAGATGCCCTGCACGCCGAACCTGAGGAGGTAGCCGAAGATGAAGCCGAGCGGGAGGCCGAAGGCGTAGTAGCAGCCGAGGTTGATGTAGGCCACGGCGGCCTGCCACCCGCCGCCGACGGCGACGCCCGAGATCACGGGCTGGACGCTGTTGAGCACCATGGTGACGGCCAGCAGGTAGGCAACGCGGGACACGGCCTTCTGCAGCCGCCGGTCGCCCGTGAAGATCACCGGGAACTGCTCCCGCGTCGCCAGGATCAGCACCATGGCGGTGAGCCCCAGCGCCAGCGACTGCGCCAGCACCACCATCACCGCGTACATGGTCGCCCGCGGCCGGCCGGAGCCCAGCTCGTTGGACACGCGGACACTGATGGCGGCGCTGAGGCCGATGAACAGCATCCCCTCCCACCCGTTGATGTTCATGCTGAAAAGCTACCAGTTTTAGTTGCAAGCAAAATGCTACGTACCTTTAATTTTATCTATGCATCAGAGCTGTAGTAACTGACTCACCAGATGGATATGGAGTCGACGGCGATCTCGGCGTCGCTGAGGTGTCCGGTGAGCACGACGAGCACCATCATGTACCAAATCTCGAGGCAGAGCATGACGGCGGACGCGAGCGAGATCTTGACGAAGGCCCAGAGGTCCCTGAATGCGTCCCGGGACAGCCCCGTCCAGCCGTCCCGGCACCAGCCCACCACGTAGGCCACCTGCGCCAGCGAGGTGAGCCAGGCCGAGACGTCGTAGGCGGCGGCGGCGCCCGCGGCGCCCCATCCCAGCGCGGACACGAAGAGCGCGAGGAGGCCCACGTGCGCGAGCAGCGCGGCGAGCCCGATCCACGCCAGCGCCGCCACCTTGCTCTGCGCCTGCAGGAACTTCTGCGTGGGGAAGGTGATGGCCAGCGCGAACATCTGCGGGATGATGCCCCGCGTGAAGCTCCCGGCCGCGGCGGCGATGTCGGCGTCCTGCCCCAGCAGCCGGAGGACGGGCTCCGCGAAGACGTAGAGCGGCGTGAGCAGCGCGGCGGAGCAGGAGAGGATGATCCACGACCGCTGCATGTACACGCCCAGCATCGCCACCTGCCCCGCCCCGAACGCCTGCCCGCACAGCGTCTCCAGCGCGCTCCCCATCCCCAGCTGCATGGTGCAGATGCATCAGCATTCAGCATTTGCATTTGCGTGCACGAATGAACGATCGCGGTTCAGAATTCTCAGATTGATCAGTGACGACGAAGGGACGATGGAATAAATAATGGAGATTGATTGGTGACGACGATATATAGATAGATGCGAATGAGATGGACTCACGAGGAAGCCGAAGGAGAAGTTAGAGACGACGGAGAGGCCGATGGCGACGGCGGAGAGCTCGCGGTTGCCGACGTGGCCGGCGAAGATCTGCGTGGTGGAGTTGGTGCCGTAGAGGCAGATGACGTTGAAGGCGATGGGCGCGCCGATGGCCCACAGCCGCCGTGACTCCTCGAGGAACAGCGCCCACGCGCCGCGCGCGGACCGCACCGCCGGCACGTCGTCGTCGTCCCTGCCGATGGCGCCATCGGCGGCGACGAGCGCGCCGACGGCCTCGTCGTCGTCGTCGTGCGCCACCGCCACCATGTCCGTGGGCGTCGGCGGAATTGGGTTCTTGCTGCTGGGAGTGGTGCCAGCTGGGTTGCGCGGGCTGCGGCTGGCGTGGGGTATGGTGGCGTACAGCAAGGGCTCGGTGAAGCTCATGGCGGAGGTGGCGCCGGTGGTGCTGCTGTGCGCGCGGCCCCTGCCTTCGTTTGCCGTTCTTGGCGTATTTGCTTTTCTTAGCCTGGATGGCTGAGGACGCCAATGGCGTTCCTAGAACTTGCCACCACTAACCTCCGATCCGAGGATTGATTGGATCTCTCGGAGTTTGTTATGTCAGGGCCGCCGGGGTGTATAGGGATGTGGCACGCACGACGTACATCCTCAGTTCTCGACTTCTCGTAGGACTCTTTTCGTGTTCGTTATTGGTAAACCCGAATCTGACGGGGCCAAGAGCATCCGATCCAGCGACTTCTCACAGGCTGTGATCGTCCAACAAATCCAGCGGCACTTTAGGGAATCTACTATACCTCTACGGCTGGCCTCAAGATCAATTGAGGCCCTCGAAATCAATTGAGGCCAATTGGAGTTGGGCCCAAAGTACTAGGCCAATCCCAAGAAACACAGCTGCAGAATCCCCTGTAACGGCATGCACAATGCTAAGATTCATTTTATGTTCAGTTTTTTCTTTTTTCTTTTTGCACTTTTTTCTTTTTTTGGAGATGCATAAAATTTCGGTCTCTGCTCAAACATCGTAATCTTAATATTATTACTAATTGGAGGGCTCCTCTACGTTAATTCTCATGAGACGCGCTAAGAAAAAAATCCGAAAAATTCTCACAATAATCAGAAACATCCGACCATGACCATCAGTTGGCATATTTAATATTAATTTTTAAAAGATTTTTTCCACCTCTGCCATTATGAAAAGTTTTGAGTTCAATTCTCATCGAAAGCAAATTTCTTCTTTCTTTTAAAGATTTTTCCATTTGCAAATTTATCCTTATTTTTTTGTTAGATTTTTTTATATTTACAAATTAACCCTACTAAATGATCACATAACTTTTTTTTAATAAAGATGCTAGAAACCTTTCTATGAAACAGATATATACGTCTAATCTTACTATTACTAATTAAAGACTTTTATTAGAGCCTCCTTACTAATCCTCACAAGATGCATTAAAAAAGATAGAATTATATAAATTCTCACGATAAACAGAAACATCCTATCATCAATTAGCAAATTAAATATAAAAATAATATTAAGTAGTAATACCAAAAAGTATATATTAATTATCCACTTAGCCATTATGAAATGTAGACACGGAGATATTGGTCCACGTAATCACCTCATGATCGAATGGTGGTCTATCCTGCAGCTTCCAGATCGAAAATGACATGCTTATTTTACTTGCTGAAAACTATTGCTGCCATGCAGGCTGAGCGTAGGAAATAGCTGCTGCAGACTATATGCAGACACCGCCATACTTTCCAATGCTTCCTAAACCTATGACATTTTCTCTCTCGCTCATATCAAGTGGACGATAGTGCAAAATATGTAATGTGGAACGAAAACATTATGTAGATTTATTTTTGCTTCTACTGCTGCTGCTATGGTTTTATTATGCCACAGACATATTTACATCTTTGCATGGTGCAAATCATAGCAATATATTGTCTACCTAACTCTCCGCTAGCAGCTACTCCATCTATAGTAGGAAATTTGTAATACTTTCTATATGCATTGGTACTTGGAGGTTTCTTTTGGAGCCTCCAAGATAATCCTCACCAGACAAGTTATAAAAAAAGATTAATTCTAGAAATTCTCAGGAAAATCAGAAACACTTGTCCGTCCATCGTATAACTCTAATAATAGTAGCCAATTATGTTTTCTAAAAAATAAAGGTGAAATAAAATAACCCATAAATTTGTATAAAAATTACCCATCATACCATTATGAAATACGAAATAAAATAACCACCTAAATTTGCATAAAAATTACCCACCATGCCATTATAAAAGATAAATTAAATAACCTCCCTAAATTTACATATAAATTACACATATGCCATTATAAAAGATGAATTAAAATAAGTCATAAGTCTGCATATAAATTATCCAATATACCATCATAAAAGATATATTTAAATAATTCCTAAATTTGCATCTAAATACCCACAATACATTTGCAAAAGATAAATTAAAATAATCATTTCTAAGGTTACTAAAGATTAAATCTATATCGCCTACCAGTGCGAGAGAACGGGTTAATGGACTAGTTCAAACCAATTACAAAGTTGTCAACCTTAAAGCTGAACTCAAAATCATAAAGGAAAAAATAATCAAGAGCAAAGTCTATTATTGACTCTACATTCATTCTTTGTGAAAATATCAATCGCAGCGATCTCCAGTGCCTTGCACACCAACAAATATTTTTTCTTTTGCCCTCACGCTGCAATATGGCCTAAAATATTAGCTACTAGTACTTGAATATAGCCTGCACAAAAGACTTAATCTGTTTTTTCTCAATTATAATATCATTGCGTGTGCACCAAATTATCCACGATAGAGCCGTGACACCCACAAAAATCAAATTTATCACATTCTTCACAATGCCTGCTAACCAATTCCTGAGCAAAGGAGAGATAGAATGAGGTGGAGTTAACCTTGTAGCAACTGCACTTGTTTTCAGTTTTTGAATCATAACTTATGTTCAGTTTTTTCCCATCAAAACTAGTGATGTTAAAAGTTTAGGTTGGGAATCGCAAGACAATTTTATATAGATGTAAAAATGTAATTAAGTGTTCGATGACCTAGATAACACCCCGGTACAATGTTTGAGGACCGTTTCTGTGTTTTTTTTCCTGATATGGATCTTCGTCGGCATGCATATGTATATGATCGATGGATCGTCATACGTAGCACGACTGCACGAGACACGGGACACATGACATGAAAAGAGCATTCGAAGCTCGGCCAGGCCAGTGGTACTAAACTATACACGACCACGAGCTGCATACACGTATGATCGTCTATCCTCATATTCATGGACGATGGATAGATGGATCGATCGAGATCACGCATGCATGCAGCATGTATTCGCGCGCTTAAGCCTTCAGTTGAGTTTTGCTCGCTCAATGCATCACATGCACGCAGGCATGGTAAGACGAGATAGATCGAATGATTAGAAAAGAGACGGAAATGCTACATCACTCGACCGACATAGTAAGCTTAGATCTTGTCAGTAGTATCGATATATAATTAATAATATCTCTGGCGGCAACCGACATGGTGTTGCAACACTGAACGACGCCATTGGATTGGACACTGTAAACTAGCTAGGGGTGCAGTGGAGGAAGGCCTTTCAGGCATGCATGTGATTTGTATCCTATAGTTGTAGTAGTCTTGTCTTCCACGAGTAGAAACTGATCTCTCCTCTGCCAACGCACCTCTCTCTCTAGATGGATTGATTCACTCCATTATCCCATTTTTTGCTCGGTTCTGCCCATGCCATTCTGCAAACAATATTATTTGTGTCGTCATTTGGAACTAAAACATTATATTACCCCATCAGTTCATAGTAAGGCCGAGATCTCCGTATGTACACCCTGGTGACCTGCCTGACGGTGAAGAAACGTTCATTCACACCCCGTGTTGAAATCAGCTAGCTAGGACATAGCTCCTGTTTGCCACAATATGGCCGAGCCAGCTCCTCATTGGCTACTAGCACTTGGATATTTAGAGCAATGCTAACAAGAGAGCCAACAACAGGCTATATATATCTGCGATGTCGTTACATATAGCTGACTAAAATTCCACTCATAATACACAATTAATATTTGGTCCACATCTTTCTCTCATGAATGTTTTGAAGCTTGTGCTTCAACTTGCTGTAAGTTAGTAGCCAACTCTCTTTCTCTTTCTTCTAACTAGCACAAGTATGAGTATGGCATGTCAACTCTTACAACCCGCTGACGTAGACTTATAATATTTATTCTTAGAAGTCCTTGTATTTACACATAATATTTAACTGTTAAATTAACCTTCAACCTCAGTGGTTTGAAGCCTTCCGTCACTAGATTTTTTTTTTCTTCATCCCTTCGCCCTTTTTCCATATCCAGTGAGGTTAAGAGTTTAAGGGTGTCTCCTGAGAGCTACTCTTTTTTTTTTTTTTGCCATCCTATAGTTTATTCCTCTACCATAATTAATTATAGTGGCATCCTTGTTCCTTTTATCAACATATTGTTGGGTCGACCCAACAACTCTTTCAACTCGCATCCCAACTTCTCCATCTATTGCGAGTGCAACATTTTTTGTTCCTTACATGGAAAATGTTGTTCCTTACATGGAAGAACGTTTTCGATCTCATCCAGCGGCTGCGGCGCATTTCATCTCTGCAAAAACAACAAGTTGTAGGGATGGACAACGTTGATTTTAAATGAGGGACAAAAGACGAAGGTTATTATGGACTTGTGGAGCCGAAGAAAAAAGCTTAATGACATACCGAATGGAACGGTGCCATCTGACAATCTTTGCGGGAGTATTTTTTCTTTGTCATATTAGAACAATGGAGTGAGCATTTTTTTTTATCAAATACGTAAGAGAGTTGTGTATCTTTGTATTAATGGAGTGAGCACCTTTTGGAAACCAGAGGGAAAAGAAACAACGGCTCTCTCCGACTGCGCTAAAGTGTGTATTTGCATTGCATCCGTATAGCTATACTATATGCATGCATCCGCGCGTATAATCATTTCACCAACCACCTGCGTTTGTACATCAAATTAACCGTTTGTACATCACTGCGTTTGTTCTGTGCGTCCACCGTCCATCACATATATGCATGTACCGTGGACCCACAAGCAGACAGCCAGCGTCTCGCATCGCATCAGCCACCGTCCATGTGCGTTGCCGGTGGCCTCCCCTGCCCCTGCGCTGCGCCCGCGTCGGGACGAGCACCGGAAATCGCGCCCTCCCGCCCGCTCCTCGGACTCTAGCTGCTGCTGCTGCTGCTGCTACTCTTGCTAGCAAAGAGTAGCTGGTCGACACGATGGCCGGACCACCTATATACACTCCAGGCCAAGCGTGCGCCTCAGAACTCAGGAGCAAGAGCAAGCTGTAGCTCTAGCAGCCGGCCGGCGGCGAGCTGCTGCATCGTCTAACTACTAGCAACGCCTGACCGGAGTTGAAGCCGCCGATCGATACACGAGTATAGCACGGTAATCCATGGCAATGGAGGCGCCGCTGCTCGTCAAGAGGCGGAGCAGCAGCGCGGCGGTGCTGGATGCGCGGGGGGCGTTCCTCCGGGAGGCGGAGCGCCTGTGGCTCATCGCGGCGCCCATCACCTTCAACATCCTCTGCCTCTACGGCGTCAACTCCACCACGCAGCTCTTCGCCGGCAGGCTCGGCAACCTGGAGCTCTCCGCCGCCGCCGTCGGCCTCTCCGTCGTCTCCAACTTCTCCTTCGGCTTCCTCGTACGTCCTTCGTCATCTCGTCCGTGATTAAAATCGATCAATGGCTGATTTCTGTTGCGTGATACTACCTACTGTGATCGATGGGGGGCAGCTCGGCATGGGCAGCGCGCTGGAGACGCTGTGCGGGCAGGCGTACGGGGCGGGGCGCCTGGACGCGCTGCGCGTGTACATGCAGCGCTCGTGGATCATCCTCTCCGCCTCCGCGCTGCTGCTCTCGCCGCTCTACGTCTTCGCGGCGCCCGTCCTGCGTGCCCTAGGCCAAGATGTTGCCGCCGGCTGCCGGTGATGCAGCTTGGTGGCGATCGGCAACGATCACGACGCGCTCAGGGACGCACGACGTTGCACTCGGTCTCTCACGCGCGAACTTTGTGGATCTCAACAGAACACGAGAGAGTGGCGCTGCCAAACGTTGCAGCCTTTTCGGTTATACTCTTTGCTATTTATTCTCGGTGCTTACACGGTCTGAGACCCACGATCACCCCGCCACGCGCGCTCGCGCTGCGACGCGCCCGCCTAACGCGCGGGAACGCTCTTCATGCACGACGTGGCGGTGACCACTCTCACCGCACCGTGAACGCAGCACGGTTCTGGCGGAACACCACACATGCAGCTATCTAATTGTGGAACACAAATATGCATCACTAAAACAAGTAACTAAACAATGCAATGCATGATCGTGCACGGGATTAGTTCAACATTTCACCCCCTTAATCCCGCTGCACCGCCACCACTCCCAGCTGCTGCCTCAGCTCAATGAACCTGACCTTCCCGAGCGCCTTCGTCAGGATATCAGCAAGTTGGTTCTGCGTGCTCACATGATCAATGTCGATGCTCCCTTCATCAACACAGTCTCTAACAAAGTGATACCTTGTGTCTATATGTTTGCTTCGTTCATGGTGAACCGGATTCTTACTCAAGGCTATAGCAGACTTGTTATCAACTAGGAGATTTACCTTTGGAGCTTTGATCCCTAGCAGTTCTCCCAGCAACCGGCTGAGCCATACACCTTGACAGGCAGCCCCTGCACTTGCAATGTACTCGGCCTCACAAGAGGAGAGTGCCACGACCCTTTGTTTTTGTGAAGTCCAGGTTACTAAATTCATGCCAACAAAGAAAGCTGACCCACTGGTGCTCTTCCTATCATCAACATCACCAGCTAGATCACTATCACTGAAGCCAATCAGTAATGGTTCTGAATTGCCCGACCTTGTGTACTTGCAGCCATAATTCAGTGTCCCTGCAACATACCTCAAGATCTGCTTTACTGCTGCCCAATGAGTTGCTCTTGGCATTTCCATGTACCTGCTCACAATACCCACAGAATATGCAAGATCTGGCCTTGTATTTACTAGGTACCTCAAGCTCCCAATAATGCTCCTGTACTTTGTAGCATCAGCAGGTGGTGACTTGTCTTCTTTGCTCAACTTAAGCTTATTCTCCATGGGAACCTGACAGGGGTTGCACCCTTTCATTCCAGCTTGCTCGAGAATTTTGAGTGCATAAGCACTTTGGCACAAAGTTGTGAACCCTTCCTTCTGAACCACCTGAATGCCCAGATAATATGTAAGTAACCCAAGGTCACTCATACTGAAACTCTCCATCATTTGCCTTTTGAATGCATCAATGCTCTCTTGCCTTGGCCCTGTTATCACAAGATCATCCACATAAACTCCCACAATCAGAAAATTGCCACTGCTATCACCTCTTCTGTATACAGCATGCTCATGAGGATTCTTCGCAAAGCCAAGCCTCAGTAACTCTTTATCAAGTCGTGCATTCCATGCCCTGGGTGCCTGACGCAACCCATACAAGGCCTTTCTCAGTTTTAGGACCTTGCCACTTCCATTCTCAACTACAAATCCTGGAGGTTGCTGTACATATACTTCTTCGATCAAATCTCCATTTAAAAAAGCTGATTTAACATCCATGTGATGCACTTTCCATCCACTCTTAGCTGCCAGTGCTATGATCAACCTTACTGTCTCAATTCTAGCCACTGGAGCAAAAACTTCCTCAAAGTCCACCCCCTCACGTTGGGCGTATCCCTTGGCCACCAGCCTTGCTTTGTGCTTGACAATGTTGCCTTCTGGGTCCTTCTTCACCTTGAAAACCCATTTAAGACCAATAGCACGGTGACCTGCTGGCAAAGTTGCTAGTTCCCAAGTTCGGTTGGACTGTATCGACTCCATTTCTGCAGTCATGGCTTTTCTCCAACACTCCTCTGTCAGTGCCTCATCAACACTCCCTGGCTCTTCTGCAGCTACAAAACACACTCCACTGTATTCAAACCCATGAACTTCTTCTGTTGAATCATTGAGATCTTGCAATGTGCGATATCTCAAGGCATTTCCCTCAGAGTCCACTGCTCCTTCAGTTGGAGGTGTTGCAAACTGCACATTCGGTGCATTCAGAGTTACAGGTGGTGTCGACGGCTCTGGTGACTGCGTGTTCTGCTCATTAAATGTCCATGGACTGCCTGAGTCATTGTTCCGAGTGGGAGACCCTGGATCCATCACTGAAAATCCCGGTGCTACTGCTGACTGCCCAGCTGTATCCATTGAATCAGCTTGCACACTGTCCGACGCTGTTGTTCGTCCGGCAATAGAGTAGAACTCCACTTCCACTCCTGTTTCAGTGCTTCTGTCTTGGTTTTTCTCACCCCAGTTCCATCCACGATGTTCTTCAAACACCACATCGCGTGACACTTGCAGTTTCTTAGTCACCGGATCATAAACCCGATAACCCTTTGTGCCTGTTTCATAACCAAGAAATACCATTGGTGTGGATCTGTCAGACAGCTTAGTCACTCCTGGTCCTGTTTTCTTGACATGGGCCACGCAACCAAATGTTCTCAAATGACCTACACTGGGTTTCTTCTTGTGCCAAGCTTCATAAGGTGTCTTCCCTTCGAGACTTCTGGTAGGAGCTCTATTCAATAGATACACTGCTGTGTGAACTGCTTCTCCCCAGAACTCACTCGGCATTTTCTTGCTCTTGAGCATACATCTGGCCATCTCAACTAAGGTTTGGTTACGCCGTTCCACAACACCATTTTGCTGTGGTGAGTAGGGAGCGGTGGTAAAGTGCTTCAGGCCTTGCTCATTGCAGAACTCAGTAAACTGAATTGAGTTGAACTCACCACCTCTGTCAGCACGAAACGCCCGAAGTTTGCACCCACTCTCTACTTCTGCCAATGCCTTCACTCGCTTGAAATACTTGAATGCCTCAGCTTTTGTAACCAGGAGCTCCAGCCACATGTACCGACTGAAATCATCCACCACAAGCAGAAAATAATTCTTGCCTCCAGGTGTGCTTGGCCGGATCTGACCACACAGATCAGTATGCACCAAGTCGAGTGGCTTCTCACCTCGATAGTTTGCTACCTTTGGAAATGCATGACGATGCTGTTTTCCCAATGCACAACCATCACAAAATTCCTCAACTCGGTCAATTACTGGCATGCCCTCCACCATATTCTTGGACCCAAGGTCACGCAATGCTCTGAAATTCAGATGGCCATACCTCCCATGCCATAGCCATGCCTTGTCTTCCTTCATTGCCACCAGACAAACAGGAGTGGCAAGCTGCAACTTCAACAAATAGAGACGGTTCTTGGCCCTAGGTGCTCTAGCTAGTAGACACCGATCAACATCATACAAATTGCAGAAACCACTCTCTATCACAATTTTACAGCCTCCCTCCTCTAATTGACCAAGGCTAACTATATTACTTTTCAACTTGGGTATGAAATAGACAGATGTGAGTACCTTGTGACCCTTGTTCCTGGTCTGGAGCAGCACCGATCCCATGCCCTTGATCTCGACCAATGATCCATCACCAAAACGGACTGTACCTCCCACAGATGTGTCCAGTGACGCGAGCACCGCACGGCACCCCGTCATGTGATTGCTCGCACCCGTGTCGAGCACCCACGTGTCGTCATCGCGATCCGCTGGAAACACCTTCTCCTCGTTGAGATGCACCACATGATGTGGAACGTGCACCCCAACTGGTTCAGCCTCGCGCCATGGCGCAACAATGCGCACCGTGTCGACCGTGGCGAGCATGAGCGCCGGCTGTTCCTCGTCAGCCCGCACATGATGTGCCTCCTCACGCCGCTCCTTCCTGGGACGCTTGCAGTCCTGCTTCCAGTGCCCGTAGATTCCACAGTTACGGCACCTTCCCTTGCGTCGCGGTGTGCCCTCCGATGTCAGTTTGACGACGGGCTCCTTCTTGTCACCTTGCGACGTGTTCTTCGGCTTGGCCGCGGAGAACCCGCCTTGTCGATCTCCTCCACTCCCGGATGAGGATCCCTCCGGAGTGAGGCGGTGGCGGTACTTGGCGAGCCACTGATCCTCGGACAGGTACAGCTTCTCTGTCTTCTCGGCGACAGTGTCGACGTCGAGACGATCTTCAGCGGCGCGCAGACGCCCCACCAATTCTTCCACCGTCAGAGTGTTGATGTCCAGCAACGTCTCGATCGACACGGCGATTTGGTTGTACTGCTTCGGGAGGACACGAAGGATTTTCTTGACGACGCGCGTTTCGCCCACGACCTCGCCGAGACCGCGCAGCTTCTCAGCCAGCGAGTTGATTCGCAGGCCGAACTCGTCAATGAGCTCGCCATTCTTGAACTGAATGTTCTCGAATTCTTGCAGCAGCTTCTGTGCATGTGATTCTTTGACACGATCTGCACCCTGCCGCATGCTCTTGACTGCATCCCACGCATCCTTCACCGTCTTCTTCGCCCCCAACGTCGTCCACATCTCCTTCGGCACCGAACGCAGGAGTGCGCTCATAGCCAGACGATCGTGGGCACGCTTCACTCCCTTGCCGCCCTGCTCGACGACGTCCCAAACCTCCATCGCCTCGAGATTGCACTGCATCAACATAGCCCACTCGGAGTAATTAGACCGATCGAGCATCGGCCACATGAGCGACCCAACCGGGACGGCGGTCTTCCCAGCACTTGACGATGCGTCGTCGTCGCTCATCTTCTTCTCCGGCTGCCTTCTCTTGGGGATGATGTACTTCTTCTTAGCTGGCTCCCTCGGTGGACTGACGGAACCGCTATAGAACATACACTAACGGCTCTGATGCCAAATGTTGCCGCCGGCTGCCGGTGATGCAGCTTGGTGGCGATCGGCAACGATCACGACGCGCTCAGGGACGCACGACGTTGCACTCGGTCTCTCACGCGCGAACTTTGTGGATCTCAACAGAACACGAGAGAGTGGCGCTGCCAAACGTTGCAGCCTTTTCGGTTATACTCTTTGCTATTTATTCTCGGTGCTTACACGGTCTGAGACCCACGATCACCCCGCCACGCGCGCTCGCGCTGCGACGCGCCCGCCTAACGCGCGGGAACGCTCTTCATGCACGACGTGGCGGTGACCACTCTCACCGCACCGTGAACGCAGCACGGTTCTGGCGGAACACCACACATGCAGCTATCTAATTGTGGAACACAAATATGCATCACTAAAACAAGTAACTAAACAATGCAATGCATGATCGTGCACGGGATTAGTTCAACACAAGACGAGGCCATCGCGGCGGCGGCGGGGGGCTTCACGCTGCGCATCCTGCCGCAGATGTTCTCGCTGGCGCTGGCCTTCCCCACGCAGAAGTTCCTGCAGGCGCAGAGCAAGGTGGCGGTGCTGGCCTGGATCAGCCTCGCCGCGCTCGCCGCGCACGCCGCCATGCTCGCGCTCTTCGTGCCCGTGCTCGGCTGGGGCCTGCCGGGCGCCGCCGCCGCGTACGACGTCACGTCCTGGGCCGTCGCCGTCGCGCAGGTGGTGTACGTCACGCGGTGGTGCGGGGGGCAGGGGTGGGAGGGGTTGTCGTGGGAGGCGTTCCGGGGGCTCTGGGCGTTTGCTAAGCTCTCGCTCGCCTCAGCTGTAATGCTCTGCCTTGAGGTATGGTACATGATGGTGCTCGTCGTCCTCACCGGCCACCTCGACGACGCCGAGATCGCCGTCGGATCTGTATCCATTTGGTACCATCACTAGTACTCATCTTCTTCCAATAATTTTATCTATGCATGCTCTGCACGCTTTTGCTAACTGAAGATTCCTCTGCCTTTTGTGTTTCGTTTCAGCATGAACCTGAATGGTTGGGAAGCAATGCTCTTCATCGGCCTAAACGCAGCTATCAGGTGTGCACGGGAATCATCATCATCTCATATATCCCAACCATATAAAAGTAGAAAAAAAACATGATTCGCTCTGACATGCTGCTGTTCGTCTTCTGCGTGCAGCGTCCGCGTGTCCAACGAGCTGGGTTCCGGCCGCCCGCGCGCCGCCAAGTTCGCGGTGACGGCAGTGATCGTGCAGTCGGTGGCGATCGGGCTGGTGGCCACGGCCCTGATCCTGGCCTACCGCAACAGCTTCGCGGTGCTCTTCACCGGCGACCGGGACATGCAGGCGGCCGTCGGGAAGGTGGCCTACCTGCTGGCCGTGACCATGGTGCTCAACAGCGTGCAGCCCGTCATCTCGGGGGTCGCCATCGGCGGTGGGTGGCAGGCGCTCGTCGCCTACATCAACCTCGGCTGCTACTACGCCTTCGGCCTCCCGCTCGGTTTCTGCCTCGGCTACCTCCTCCACCTGGGGCCTCAGGTAATGTGCATGCTAATCTACGACATTGATGATCTTGGATTACTATTTGACCGAGAAATCTCATCCCCATGGTGAAACTGAACGAACTGAACCGGTCATATTTGATTTAATTGTGCTTGCTAATAACAGGGGATCTGGGCCGGCATGCTGTGTGGGACCGTGCTCCAGACGATGATTCTGCTGGTGGTCATCTGGAAGACGGACTGGGAAGCTGAGGTAAATGATTAAGACAAGTTGCCAATTTGTTTGTGATGAACTGATGATGGTGATGGTGACAAATAATGGCCGGCGCTGCAGGCTGAGCAGGCGAACGAACGGATCAGCGCGTGGAGCGGGGAATGCCAAGGCAAGCAGCTTCAAGATCAACATGGGGAAACCGGCGGCGACCTCAAGGAAGCTTTCCGAGTGTGACGATGTGGTCTTTTGACGTATACGTTGTGCGCGGCGACGAGCTTACTCCTACAATTCTTATTCTCCAAGATCCCCTTGATTATTATCTTATTGATCAAGAGTCGCCGTCTCGGCACACATTTAAGGATTTGTTTAGATTAACCATTTCCGATCGGAAAGGAGGTGAATGGATAGGATTCAAGAAAAAAAAAATAGTTCATTTGACTCTCAACTCTATCCAATTTCTCTCGATTCCGAAGAGAAATGAGTTTTATCAAAAAGAGGCCAAGGGTTGACCACGGGACTTCGGTCCCAGTGAGATCTGCTAAGGATTGATTGAGTTGAGGCGAGAGACAAGATTTACGTGTGGGAACCCTTCCGAACAGCGGTGTCCATCGGTTATTAGCAACGGCTGAGAACGTTGTTAATCAGCTAATTGATACATTAACCAATATATTTATGGCACTCCAGTCCCATTAATGAATTCGCTCTTTGTATTTTTTTTCGAGAAACATAATACAAACGCAGACGCTCACACACGCACGCCTACCACTTAATGAACAAAGTCGTTAAATCCCGGCATAATTTGCTCCTAGCGGGAGTCGAACCTAGAACCTCAGGTGCCGTTCGAGCTGCTGCAACCACTAGGCTCGCCCCTTGTATTACTTAAACATCTTTTATTGCTTTGATAATTCCAGGGAAAACATATGTGGAAAACATATGAATGTATCGATATACTACGGAATCTTTCTTAGGCATCCTTTTCTCCAAGGGAATTGGGAGGTATTAGATGGTATTTCAATTTGTAAGGGATTTAATCCCCTCAATCTCACCCAATCCCCTCTAATTTTAAGGTAACCAAACAAGCCGCTAAAGGTAAATGATACCCGTAGCCTCAATTCTAAATTTTTCGGAGCAGTGAACACTACTGTTTAGTTGGGTAGTCTTATTTCTCTTGTGTTGAGGCCTTGAGGGGGTTTTGCTTGCCTTTTGCTTTTTTTTTTCTTTTTCTGTGTGGTGTGGGAGGAGGTTGGTTCGCTTAAAAAAAACAAATTAGGCTAGTTTTTAGTCTTTTTAGGACTGTTTGGCAGAGCTCCCATAGCTCCTCCGCTCCCAATTAGAATCACTCACCTGTAACCATAGGGCAAAAACATGAGCTGCTCCACGAGGAAGCGGAGTGAGTCTATACTATTCGTATAGGGAATCACTTTACATACAAACAACTTAACACACCAGATATATTCATTCCTACCAAAAATTACTCAGGATCGCTACACCAAAAATCAGCTTCTGGCGCTAGAGAACCTAAGATCAGAGCTCTATCTGCCCGCAATATATTCGCAACAAGTTTTTTCTGGCCTTTCGAGAAAGAAAGAACTTTGGACATACTCCCCGTCATCTCTCAACTTACATACAACATGTGTGTTCCCTGATTGGTAGTCGTAGTAGATTAACAACTACTAGTAACTTACAGACCGAACATGACACCCAAGAAGGCAAGCACGCTGAGGGCCAGCAGTAAGAACGTGAAGAACGCCAGTGTCTTGGCCGCTGCCTTAACCCCTTCATCCTCCGTCGGGACCGGCGGCTGAGTGAGCAGCCTCCACCCCAGCGCCGCCACGACGGCGGCGGCGGTGACCAGAACGAACGCCTCGTCGTACAGGGTGGAAAGGGCCTCGACGTCTTTGGCGCGGTAGGTCAGCACGGACAGCAGCAACGTCAGGCACACGCTCACGAAGCTGTGGGACGCCGGCTCGCCCTGGGCCTGCGCGGCGGCGCCGTGGTCCTGGGCCTGGGCGGCGCCGTGCCAGACGCACCAGCACCACACGAGCAGCGCAACTGCCTCGGGGAAGAGCGCGAGCACCGTGTAGCCGCGCACCTTGGACGCCGCGATGACGAGCGCCGTGAGCACGACGCCGGCGACGAGCGCGCGCGTGAGCCAGACGATCTCTCTGACGTCCTGCTGCGCGCCCCCGGCGATCTTCCTGACGGCGTTGAGGAGCATCAGCGACCCCGCGACGGAGGTGAAGAAGGTGAGGTACTCGGAGGGGAGGAACCGCGTGTCGCGGGCCTCCTCCGGGTAGTTCTGGAAGTAGAAGAAGGCCATGCCGAACCAACCGCCGAAGAGCATGGACGTGACGTTGGTGGACAGCTCCAGCAGCTGCTGGAGCTCCTCCTCGCAGCCGCTGTACGCCGCCACGTCATCCTCAAGCGTCGTCCTCGCGCAGCGCCGCAGCCGGTGCGCGACGAACAACGCGGCGGCGGCGAGCGTGGCGGACGTCGCGGCGAGGTTCATGCGCATCATCAGCGAGAGGGAGAAGGAGAGGGAGACGAGCAGGAGCGCGCAAGCGTGCACGAGCGCCTTGATGGCGGTGTACCGGAGCCGGCCTGGGGTTGCGCTGAGGCACTCGGCGACGAGGCCGCGGAGCGACAGCCCGGAGAGGAACGTGAAGTAGGAGCAGAGCACCGTGGGCAGGTGCATGGCCTGCTGCTTCTTGTTGGAGTGTTCGACGGCTATGGGCACCACGATGCCGGCGGCGAGAACCATGACGATAAGCGACGAGGACTGGATCCTCTTGTTCAGATACTCAATTCCCTACAAAATCATGCAAAAAAAAATTGCCTAACTAGTAACTACGCAGTCTGACAATTAATATGCTTCCACGATTTGCTTGATGCTTGAGCTGTCACGAAATTAACACTGGGATGGAGGACTCAAACTAGTTAAAAATTTACCTTCTGCAAAGCTGCTGGATCCATGACAGGAGAGTAGACTAACAGACAGACTAGGAGCACCTGCCCGGCTGAGTTCCAACGATCTTTCTTATAGTGGCCTGCCAGATTCTGAAGTTTGGAATAGCTAACCTATAGCTTGCTTCAATGGCTAATAATATTCCTACATCCTAACATACCGTGTTTTGGCACCGTGTTTGGTTCGCGTCCCAGGGTCATGAGTCGTACTCGTACGTCAACGATTCATCCCTGAAACAGTATCAGATGGCCACAAGCACATGTCGAATTAAACTCTGAACAAGTGAAGTAGACTTCGAAATGTTCTTCGTCAACGCTTGCGCTCACTTCATTCTAACTATAGGCAGTTTTATCTTTATCCTAAGCAATTTTTAAAATTTTTGAACGAGTTTATTTAAAATACATCACTCCTTCCCGTTATTAATATATGGTGCTTTCAAGTTCTCCCCAATAATAAACTTAAAAAAAGTCATATATTAATGGGAGGAGATCATAATATCTACGATAACGAATAATAATTTATCAATGTTTCATAGTGGATTTAGCGAAACTAATCTAAAGCTGCAAATGCTGGTGTACTTGTTAAAACTCGGTCTAATTTAAAAAAATCAACTGGAGGTAAAATTAAAATGACCATCAGTTTAGAACGACAGAGGGACCTGGTCCTTAGTAGAATAATTGGATATATGTATGTAGAGAGCGCTTATTTTAATAAATTTTGTCACCATGTGGGAGGTATATATACTAATCCCGAAGGGGACCTGTCGCATCAAAGTTAGGAGACAAAAAACGAAGACTTCGAATTGTTCTTCGTCAACTAATTAGGGATAACGGTGACGCTACAGGGAATAACTAGTAATTAGAAGAACATACGAGTATTTTAGAGACAGACAACTTAGTTTATTTTTGCAAAAATTATCGTACATGCCTTGCTGTAAATACTCAACACCTACCGTGAAAAAAGAACCAAAAAAACAGTGATGAGTTGGGACTTGAATCGAAACTCGATGGACACCTCTTACCAAGACAAACATAGCCAAACTATATTACATGTGTACACTTATGGCATGTTTGGAATGTAGAAATTTCAAAATTTATGTAGAAATTTCACAAAAAAAAGTTGAATTTTACATGAAAAAAAGCAAGAATAGAAAAAAATGTTTATGTGTTCCAAACATGCCTTTAAGTCTCGTTTGGAATACAAAATTTTCACAGATCATATAGAAATTCATATAAAACAATCAATTTTACAGAAAAACACATTTTAAAAAACGCATTCCAAACAAGTCTTTACTTTTTTTTAATAAATGAATGGTTCCAGCTTCCATCCCATATGTAGATCTTCAAACTAAATTATTACAAAATCACACAAGAAATAAAACCAAGGCTAACTAAAGTCCAGTCCAAAACATACAAGAGCATCCATGGCTGCAGCCTCGAACAACTGGCACGTCTAACCACCCCAATCTTTGAAGTCTTTTTCAAGTCTTCGGGCACCGCAATTGTGCCCAATGTCGATGCCGCTGATTCCCTAAAAAGAACCTGCAAAACACTTTCTAGTTTGGAATTGTTAAATGTTCAATAGGAACCTGCTCCTCCGACAAGAAGTAACCCAATTGTGCAAGTTTCCATGGGATGGAGCTTCTGGTCACTGTGTTCTATAAATCTAAATTTTTCTGGTTTGATCAACTAGATTTTATAACCATATAAAATTCTACTTCACCAAAGTTGTCATTAAGATGAGATGTCGGTTTCATGCTGTAGTAATAGTATCTTATTCTCGGTGACGTCTAACCCCATTGGTCATATCATCTAGGTTACATGAAGCTAATTGCATACGGAATGACGTCCTCACTATGGGTACAACTTGTACAATGATGTGCGCCTCTCCTGCAGGTTTGAAAAAAAAAAAGAGTGAATTGCATGCTGGGTCTTTAAATTTTTCCCGCTCTACTATCTGGATCCATGAATTTTCGAAGTGCACAATTAGATCCATAAATTTTTTCCACTATACCATGTAGCTTCATAAACTTTCAAAGTGCCCAATTAGATTCATGAAATTTTTCCGCTATACCACCTGGGTCCAACAGAGGCCAGCTAGACAAACTCTGTCTACGTGGATACGTCCGGCGTGCCAACGTGGTTGCTGGCGTCGCGTGAGTCACTCGCGGAGCGGCCATGCGGGGAGGGCGCGCCGGCGGCAGAGCGGTGCGGCCGCCTCCACACCGTCTCACTCCTATCATCGACCCGTGGCCACGGCCGCCTAGCTCGTCGCCGACGCTCTTCCTTGCCCCACCCCGCCCCGTTATCTTCCGCCTCTCCCACCGCCGAATCCACCGCGGACGGCCTCATCTCACGCCTTCGCCTGGGCTCGGCGGCGTCCACCACGCAAGACGCCACCGAGCCCCGACGGAGGCTCGAGATGAGGTCGTCTGTGGTGGATTCAGCGGTGGGAAAGGTGGAGGAGGACGTGGTGGGCTCAGTAAGAAGGCGTGCGTCGGCGGCGAGAGTGGCCGCTGGTCGACGACAGGAGCGAGACAGTGTTCTCCTTGCGTGGCCGCTCTGCGAGCGACTCACATGACGCCGGCGGCCACGGTGGCATGTGCGGGCATGTCCACGTAGACAGAGTTTGCCCGGTTGGTCTCTGTTGGACCTAGGTGGTATATCGGAAAAAGTTCATAGATCTAATTGTGCACTTTGAAAGTTCATGGACCCAGATGGTATACCGAAAAAAGTTTATGGATCTAATTGTGCACTTTAAAAGTTTATGGATCCAGATGGTAGAGCGGAAAAAGTTTAAGAACCTGGCGTGCAATTCACTCAAAAAAAATTCATACAGAAGCAGTACATGTCGCTGATGCATGTTACAGATATAAGCAGCATGAAGCCGATATACCTCTGTTTTCTGCAATGAAAATAATTAGCTATTCCTGAATTGGAAGCATGGTTTGCCTATGCAGGAACATGTCGTCCTTCAAAAGATAAAGTGGATCATTTGTTGTTTCCAAGAGTTAAGAATAGAAAACTGAGGTCCCACGATTTTTTTTACTGCTCTGCTTGACCTCAGAAAGCTATCTAGTAATCTACCAGATCCTAATGAGTGACTCCCAATGTATTCTAAAACTGAAGGCATAAAACAGAGACCAAACTGAAGAAACAGAGTAGTGCACCAAGGCATGAGTAGTGAGTAGATTTGATCTGTCTTGTGGATGTCCACTATAATTTAGAGAGCGTAGTCCTTTTTTAGGACAATGCTATAATGAGGGTTCTGTCATCTTGATCTGTTGACTCTCCTTTCAATTTAGACAGATGGCACGAGCCCGCTCGGGATTCTTGGCGGTGCCGAAGGGAAGTCACCGAGCACTGTGTGCGTGACTTTCCTTTGGCTTTGAACCGTTGGATCTAAGGCAGATGGATCAGATGAGATGCTACAGTACAAAACAGTCCCTCAGAACAACATCCTATGAACAGTGACTGCCACAGTATATAACGCCCCGAGCACTGTTCACCTAGACTCAAATTACTGTTCTCCGAGCACTGTTCACGGTGACTTCCCTCCTTAACTTCAGTGAATCCGAGCCCACTTAATATTTATGAACTGATGACTAGAGTTTCATAAATTCAAGTAACTAGAGCATTTGAAACAAAACATTGCAGAGGACTGGACGCAGACAAAAGAGCGGCCTTTCAAACTTGAATGTGAAAGATAAAAAAAAATTATACTGCTCAGGACGGCAAGAACATGGTTAATGTATTGCTGATATTCAATCGAAACAACTAGACCATCAAAGTATACTAAAACATCTTATGACAGCCACTGCTCACTCATTAACAGGTCAAAACTTGACACAAATACTAAAAATCACACTACTTTTGTTCCTTTGAGTTGCCAATCACCCTAACCTAAGCAACCAAGCACTAACAAAATCAAAAGGCCCAGTTTTGCAGCAGCTTCGTGGACTTAAGCAGAGGCCAAGATCGAGTCGAGGTGGCGCTGCACGTTGTTCCTCAGCCGACGGAGCGCCCTGGCGAATTCCGGCAGCTCGGCCTCCCCAAGCGCGTCGACGTCCGCCTCCCACCAGCACTTCCTCCCGGCCCCGGCCGTGGCCTGCCGCACCTTCTCCGCGACGGCGTCCATCCGCGTCTTCTCCGCCGCCAGGCGCTTCTTGGTCTCCTCCGTGCGCCGCGCAATGCCCTCCACCTCCGCGCGGTCGGCGACGACGGCGTCGCTGTCCCTGAGCACCGTGATGAGGCCGTCGTCGTCGTCGTCGCCGGGGAGCGGGGCGTAGCGGCGGAGGACGTGGTCGACGGAGGGGGTGCCCAGCGCGAACGCCCTGCCGCCGGGGGAGAAGACGACGAGCGCGACGTGCGCGCCTGAGAGCAGGGAGAGCTCGGAGACCTTCTTCTGCAGGCCGGACTTGCGCTTGGAGAAGGTCACCTCGCGCTTGTTGCTGTCTTCGATGAAGCGGATCTCGATGCGCTGCCGCCCCTTGCTCGGCGGCCTCCCCATCGTCGTGGCTGCGGCGTGCTTCTTGGTTCTTGGGCTTCCTCCTCCTGCTTCTTGCCCCCCAAGGTCCCTCTTTTTTTCCTCGGCAAGAAACGAAGAAGCGGTCGATTGCTGGGGAGAAGGGAGGGAGGCAGGAGGGATTATAAGTAGGAAAAAATGCTGCCAAAAATCGCAGCGGATCCGATTGGGGATTTCTGATTTGCTTCCTTCCTTTGGTCGGTGAGGGAAAGATGCGGCGGAGCGGAGCGGAGGTCGTCCGAGGAGGAGTCGAACTTATTTAAGGAAGCCACGAAATCAATTTTCTTTGTATAAGAAAGGTATGAAATCAATTGGCATCCTTAAATGGAGGAAGCACATCTGCTCCGTGCTCCGCCCTCCTCCGCGTGACAAAATGCAAGATCTACTTAACTTAATTTTTGGCAATTTATATCTATACCTCTCTAGTTTTCAAAGTATAGTTTTTTATCTAAATCATACCACTCTAACATTTCAAACAACATGGAATACACATTTTTAGTAATTGGAGTGGCAGGCACGGTTAGAGGTGGATAACCCAGTTTCTCCCTAAATTACTACCGAAATAGGCTGGAACTTAGCAAATACGGTTTAGTGGGGCATGATCTACTTTGTTCATATTACAAAGTCAGATCAACATAATTATCTTGGAGATGGCTGAGCAGGACATGGAGCTACTTTGTGCAGAGCAACATGGCGTTCAAAACATGTGGCTCCATGTCAAAAACTCGATCCTGAAATACTAAAATATTGTCCTCCTCAATAAGATAAAATAAAAGATCGCGTCACACATTGAAGCTTTTGTGAAATTAACTGAAAGTTTGATGTGGTGCATTCAAATCAGTTGGAGCCTAAAAACTAGCCGTTTCACATTGTAGACGGCCGAATTCGCTAGGTACACACTTGTAAAACACCGCAACGAGTCCTGTTTTAGAGAAAAACCTTGCGCTGTCACATTCAAATTCAAGTCGAAACGGACTAACTTTAAGGACGAACGAAGTCCAGTTTACGAACTAAATCCAGCTGCAGATCGTGGCTCTCAACAATTCTGCTTCTGACGCCTGCAGCCTTTTTCAAACGTAACAGTCATGAGCCCTGGTGCTTATGCATGTCAGCTCAAACAATTCGAGCGCACGCATGCCGCTCGGATTTGGGCACCGAAGTACGAACATCACAAGTAATCCACAATTTGTGCTACCAACAAGACATGAATAAGTATTCAGTACCCGCGCATCTCACGCCACACAATCAACAGAGAGAAACAGCTAAGGCGGTACCATGTTTCACTCAAACATAAAGGGCAATAGCATAGAAATCAAGCTGATATATGGCAGAACCACAGAAGTTTGTAACACAGTGCAGGGCTCGATCAGACGATCACATTACTAGTAGAAACAAAAAAAAAACATAAAATGACTCATGGGGACACATCCAGAACGACGACAGCTGAAGGGAGAACACCACCGATCAGTGAACCAACCATGCCAAGGACATTACTGGCCACCACGGAGGCGCAGCACCAGGTGAAGGGTAGACTCCTTTTGGATGTTGTAGTCCGCCAAGGTGCGTCCATCCTCCAACTGCTTGCCAGCAAATATAAGGCGCTGCTGGTCCGGTGGGATGCCCTCCTTGTCTTGGATCTTCGCCTTTACATTGTCAATGGTATCGGACGACTCGACCTCTAGGGTGATGGTCTTCCCGGTCAGGGTCTTCACAAATATCTGCATGCCACCACGGAGACGGAGCACCAAGTGAAGGGTGGACTCTTTCTGGATGTTGTAGTCGGCGAGAGTGCGCCCATCCTCGAGCTGCTTCCCAGCAAAGATGAGGCGCTGCTGGTCCGGTGGGATGCCCTCCTTGTCCTGAATCTTTGCCTTCACATTATCGATTGTGTCAGAAGACTCAACCTCAAGCGTGATGGTCTTTCCAGTCAAGGTCTTGACAAAGATCTGCATGCCTCCCCTGAGACGTAGGACGAGGTGGAGGGTGGACTCCTTCTGAATATTGTAGTCTGCTAAGGTACGGCCATCCTCGAGCTGCTTGCCAGCAAAAATCAACCGCTGCTGGTCCGGAGGGATCCCCTCTTTGTCCTGTATCTTCGCCTTGACATTGTCAATGGTGTCAGAGGACTCGACCTCAAGAGTGATGGTCTTCCCGGTGAGGGTCTTGACGAAGATCTGCATGCCACCCCTCAGCCTGAGCACAAGGTGGAGGGTGGACTCTTTCTGGATGTTATAGTCTGCAAGCGTCCGCCCATCCTCGAGCTGCTTGCCAGCAAAGATCAGACGCTGCTGATCCGGCGGGATTCCCTCCTTGTCCTGGATCTTGGCCTTGACGTTGTCAATTGTATCCGAGGACTCGACCTCGAGGGTGATGGTCTTGCCAGTGAGGGTTTTCACAAAGATCTGCATCTGCAGAGACAAAGAATCCCAGTGTAAGCTACCATAAAGAGGCTGAAACAGGAATGCGTAGAGCAGAAAGAATGATACAGATCTTGAGAGCTATAAATTACACGTAAGAAACAGAGAGCACAAATATCTAAAGGAGTTGAACAATGAATCAATCAGAACAAACAACACTGCATCCTGATTAGGTAGTAAAACGCCAATATAGTAATGACACCGCTAATTTAGCATGAGGATTGAGCATACAGAAGCAGAAAATATAGACACGATTCAATGATCAGCACATCAACATGAAACAGTTTGCCATACTTCCTTAAATTATGGATATCCTTAGCTGATGACAAACACAAACGGATCCATCTAAGTAACATAAAAGGCATGCTTTAACCTTATTCATTTTGAGAGCACACTAAGTTGAAACCTGACTATGCATATCCTTATCTGACGACAAAAACAAACAGATCATCTAAGTAGCATAATAGGCATGGTTTAACCTTATTGATATTGAGAACACACTAATCAAAGAATTTAATTGAAACCTGATTATATCTACAAGATTTCGTTCGAAATAACATGGTGCCCATGATTTGACCACACCGCTAATTTAGCATGACAATTGAGCATACAGAAGCAGAAAATATAGGCATGATTCAATAGTAAATTCTAAAAGGAGTCGGCACATACTTCCCTATATTCTGAAGGTTTGCCATACTTCTCTAAATAATGCATAACCCTAGCTGATGACAAACACAAACGGATCGATCTAAGTAACATAATAGACATGATTTACCCTTATTGAATTTGAGAGCACACTAATGTTCAAACCTGACTATGCATATCTTCAACTGATGACAAAAACAAACGGAACAATCTAAGTAGCATAATTGTCATGATTTAACCTTGTTAATTTTGAGAACACACTAGTCAAACAATTCAATTGAAACCTGATTATATCCACAAAATTTTGTTCGAAGTAACATGGTGTGCATTATTTGACCTCCTTAATTTTGATAATTCACAGATCTATCTATTAAATTGAGACCTAACAACAATGATATCTACATCTACCTGATTTCTTCGAGAAAAGGAACCAACGCAGGGCTTAAGGTCGGCACCAATCCAACTCAGCGTCAATTAATCAAACTAAGGTGCTGTTTGGTTCAAAACAGGGAATGTAAACGTCAACGGAAATGGATTACGGAGGGATCGGTGGCCGGATATCTATTTCCATGTATTGTTTGGTTACCGACGGTCACAAGCCGCGAGCCGCACAAGCGAAGCTACGCAGCGAGGGATCGGATAACAGCAGAAAAGGAGCGCTATCGAGGTTGAACTAGACCGGAACCGATCCCGCTGCAATGGAATACGGATTGACCCCACCAAACAGGAAATAACGCGATCCATTCACGACGTCAATCGATTACCGTCCAAAATGAGGGAACCAAACAGCACCTAAAAAGCAACCGATCGATCCTATATGAACGAACCGGTCGCTAACAATCTAGCGAACCCTAGATGAGAGAAATCATCGCGCGATAATTCCAGTACGGGATAAAAGAAACGGAGAACGACAGATTCAAACCGAGGGAACTGGATCAGTATCATCAGTGATATGAACGAACCCAATCCGCGCGGTTCTTCATGCGCAAGGCGAAATCGAGACTCGACTGCAACCAAAATCGAAAGTAAGAGGGGGCGAATCGAGAGGGCGCGTACCTTGACGAGGCGATTTCGTTCGCTTGACTGCCGGTGCGGCGCGTTCGTTCAGGATTTGGGGTCGGTGAGAGATTGGATTCGTGCTGGGGGGCTTCGGGTGCGTCTTTATAGGGAGGAGAAGGGGAGCTGGGCTGACGTCACGGCTCACGGCACGACGAGAGGGGCCGTGGCGGAGTCCGGACCCACCACGCGGCGTCTCCAAACATCTGGACGGGCTCTCCGATAGTTTTCGGGGCCAAGTTGCATGATGGGTTTTTTAGGCCCACTTGGACTTCGATAGGCATGGAGCCCACGCTAATGAGCCCAGGAGTCAAAGGCCCGAATTAGCGTGTGGCCGTGTGCCATTGAACGTCCAGGAAAGGCGTGAGATAGACGGAGATGATGAGGAGTATAGTAAAGCAAGCAAGAAAAAAATGTCAAAATAGGGGAGAGAGTGCGAGTAGGACACATAAGGGCCTATTATTGTATTATATCAGTTGATTGTGTACGTGTTAGCAAATGACGAGGCAGAACTACTAACACATAGGTGCCGTGTTTGTACCAAAGAAATATGCTTTGACTTTTCATTCCCATGTCCTGTGGACCCTACATACTATTTTTAAAGGTTAGAGTTACCAAACCAAATGTAAGTTCTGATTACACCATCATGTTCTTTATAGTAAAATCTTGAAAAAAAAATCTCTCACTTGAATATATTTAGAAACAAAATCTTGAAAATACCTTTTTTTATGAATCAATAACATTTTAAAGAGATTTCTAAAGACAAACAATGTTTTTTTTTAAGTAGAACAATTTTTGTGGAGGAAGGCCAGGTAAACAATTTTATTAAAATGTGTTTTTAATAAAAATCAAAGAAAATATTTTTTTAGTAATTGGAGTGGCACGGGTAGAGGTGGATGGCACAATTTCTCTAAATTTCTAATGAAATTAACTAGAACTTGTCAGATATTGCTTAGTGCGGAATGGGTCTACTTTGTTCAATTGGCAAACATGTGACCCCACGCCAAAAGAAAGACCCTATAATTAAAAAAATCGTATTCAAACGTGGATAAGATCGACACAAATTTATTGGAGATGGTTTAATGGGACAAGGAGCTACTTTGTGCCGGTTGTGGGCTCCATATCAAAAGCCTAATCCTGAAATGAAAATAGTCTGTTCACACCAATTCACTTAAGTTCAAGTGAAGAGGCATGATTATTTTCTTTTATCTAAAAAAGCATGTTCACACCGTGAAACTTTTGTGAATTTTCTTGATGTGGTGAGTTCAAATTAGTTGGCCTTAGAGCCTGAAAGTTAGCCATTTCACATTGTAGACAGCCAAATTTGCTAGGTACCCGTGGCGGAGCGCTGTTGCTATTTACGAGTATAACTGCGTACGCAAAGTAAAGCAAGGGAGGCTGGTAACACCACACCACACCACACCACACCAGGGAAGATGGGAATTGACAACGTAATTCCTTGGTTTTGATCGGTGATCGATATCCGCTTCGTTGACGTTGTGTGTGGAGTGTGGTCAAACGTTACGGCATTTCCTCTAGAAAAAAAAAAAAAAACAGAACATGAAGATCGGCTGTGCCGCTGCAGCTGCAGCTAATCTAGCTGTGCAACAGTGAGTAATAGACTAATAGTGTAACAATGAGCAGCGGTAGTCGGCACAGCATGCTTGACACAGCGATCTTTGTTGCTGGCAGCTCTACCGAGCACAGCAATACTAGAGCCGAAACCTTGTCCGTTGTATTGCGAAAGGACACATGATTTTCTATATATTTTCCAATACAGAATAAAGTGGTAGAAATTTTACTACTCTCTGCTTGTGTCAATGGACAGAATTGTATGATGCAAAAAAGAAAAAAAAAATCTAGACCCTCCCACAAGCATTGAACATTATAAGAGAAAAACATTTTTTTTTGAGAAAAAAGCCAAAAGAATGAAGTTGAAGTGGATTAAACAGATTTGCCTCGTGTTGCTACGGCGAATAGTATCGATGTTCCCTCGCTCGACATACAAATCTTGGCTTCGGAGAGAGCAGCACGGAGGAAACCACCACCACCTGTGATAGTGTTGTGAGGTTGTGCCTGCCTAACAGAGCCTGACATCAGATGAAAAAACAGAGCCTGACATCAGTTGGTTCGTCTTGCTGGACTGACCGACAGGGCCAAGAAGTAGATGGTGATGGTGTACCTAAAATTTGGTGAGAACGGAAGCTGCACGACCGTGTCTGGGTCGGTCAACTTGTCTCATTAGTTGACTTGACCTGGCGACGACGGGTGGTATACTGGTATTTACATTACAAGCCCACAGATCCTGCTAATCGAACACCTTCCCAGACCTCAATTGCCCAAGCAGGAAGCAGAGCTGTCACCGATCTTGGAGCAAAGCTCGCCGGGGTGGGAAGCCATGGGTGCTTCGGTTCGGAGAAACCTCAGATGCTCAGTCAACTGCCCTCCTGTTGCGAGTTCAGGTAGCTCCCCTTCCAATCTATGAATGTAGCTGCTCTGCTGCCGCTCCAGCTTCAAATTTGCAGGTATGTCACAATCCTAGTATCCTTGCTTTTGCATGATTTCAACTTCGTAGCGCATCCTTATGCATGTCACAGCCTCGCAGGACACTAGTACGAGCTTTCGCCATGAAGCCAGAACTTTCATTTGAGAGAACTATGATGAGCCTCGGAGCAGGTATGCTGTTTTTTTCTGTGCCTCGGATAAGGTCTTGGTTGCATCACTGTAGTAGTTCAGGGGTAACTTTCAGTAGAGAAATCTTTTGCAATGCAAGTTGCCACCAATCAGCTCGTGTGTCCGAGTGTTATGGGTACTTTGCTGAGTCTTCTGGAGATGGCCGTGGACTTGTACTAGTATCATTTCCTTTTTGTTTTGAGCCATGTAGTGTTCGTTTGGTCCCGCTCACCTCTCTCCCCCGCTTTCTCTCCTAGAATCATCTCTCCCCTCCATGGACCTCCGGGCCAAGAACAAGAAGAAAAGGCTAGCCCACTGCAGCACTGCTCCACTCTATGGAGAAAAAAACAGGGGCAGGGAAAGGATGAGGACCGCCCCCTAGAATGGTGATGCCGTCGGACAAATCCCCTCCCAAAGGAAAAAAACAAATTATCCCTTCAATTATGTTTGAGGCCTGATTTTATTCCTGCATTACTACTGAAACGGGTTTGATGCTTTTATCTCTCTATATCTTCCCATGTCTAGTCCGTAGTTATTTACTAATTCCGTTTTCAAATATTCGTCGCCTCCTGGTTCGTTTTTAAACTAAAATGCGACAAACCAAAAAACACGGAGGAAGTAGATTTTATCTAATCCTGTTCTGGTGTTGTTTTCTAGTAGGTGCTCTAATTATTTCGTATGATATAGAGTCATCAAAACAATCCGAAGGATACTGATGACCCAGACTATGTAGAGAGCCAAACGAATTCAATGATAACACAGGTTTTATATCAGAACCTCATAATTGATCCTATCTAGATGTGGAACTAATATGGCTAACACTTTTTAACATCCATACAGTGAAAAAAATTCATAAAGTTAAATAGAGTGCTAAACATACTAGGTGCACGCATCTAAATAAGCATGATACGGTGACGACACTTGTGTAGGTCACATCACCTTCTTCTTAGTTGTCCATGTCGACCAATTGTAATAAAATAATGAGAGTAGCTACCAACAAATAAACACAAAAATATATGGCACAATAGATGATCTAAACTAGGCATTACAAAATAGAGAATGATTTTCGATTAAATGAAACATGTCTTATTTTTAAAATCCAAAATAGGTTTTCTATAAATTTTCAAAAATTAAACCAAATTTTAGTGTTTTACTTTTTGTAATAAATTTTATAGGAAACGAAACGTAATTTGAAAACTATCAACATATTCCAATTGGCCTAGAGGTGAAATGAGCTTTTTCTCTTCTACCCCAAACTCATGCGAAAAAACTTTTACCAACGTAGACTAAAAGATGTACGGCACCGGCTAGGGTTTGATTGGTTGGTTGGGAAGGCTTCTCTGACCACTCTCTTCCTAATATGTAAGGTAAAAATATAGCTAATTGTTAATGCCATACAATGTTACCATGTAATAGTTACGGATTATTTGATTGAAACAAAAATGCATTGGAGAATATACAATTTAGACATATATGTAGAATAAATTATGTAACTGAATTGAAATCTACAAATTACATTGAGGGAACAAAAAAATATACTAGTAATAAATTATGCAAAGACTTCAAAAGAACAAAGGCTCGGGCTGTACAAACTGTCGTATGTCTTGTGGAATCTAAAGTGCCGAGGTAAGCCCATTTTGATGGGTTTTGTGGGACAAAAATGGCTCAGGCTATGTGGCCCCTTAGGCCACAGCCCATACTGATATGAGCCCATTACGGCCAGCAAGACGGTTGAAAACAATCGGGCCAGGCCTATTTGTGAATACGATTGGTGAACAAGGCCTAGTTTTGAACTAGATAGGCCAAAACTGCCGGGCCAAGCCCACCATATACAGAGGACGTCCTCAGTCGGTCCACTGGGCTAATAACGGGAACCTTATTAGGCTCATGCAGCATGGAAGGAGAAAAGCTAGGGCGATCGACACGGAAACCTAGCGTCAGTACAGTACTGTTTTTTTTTTCCGAACGAGCTAGAACGTCCGTACACTACTCCCCGGCCAGTCACCATCTTTTTTAACTCCGTTTTTGAGTTCACCACTTGATCGAGAGAGCTGTGCGTATTTGCAGTTTAATTTTGGCGCTTTATCCTGTATCGATTTCTGGGCGTTGATTATCTATCTAGTACACCCGAGCAGCACATCCGTTGGTTCTCGTGTTTTTTTCCCGGCAACCATCTGAACGGCAGTTGGTTTATTAATACATTGATTTGCATGCTGTCAAGAGAAGTGTCGACCGTCCTACTATATATATATATATATATATATATATATGAAAATTCCTTTCTACATGTGCATGTAGCTACACTCGCGTATGTATCTCATGATTGAGGGCGTATCTGGTAAAACGGAAGGTATGTACACGGAGTATGAAATGATACTAGACCATCTGTGGTGGTATATGCACGAGATATGCGAGTATACCTGAGGTAAGTGGACATACCCCGTTATATGTACTAATATGAAGGTATTATCAAAATATTATAAAAACTGGGACTGTTTTGTAATTTTTTCGGATGGTGACATTTGAAATATCTTAAAATAAGTATGTAAATATACTCAAACTGATAAATGAGTATGCAAACATACCTTTATTGGTTTATTGAAGGCGAATGTAGCTATATATATATATATATATATATATACACGGGCATGCACCTGCATGCATATATATATGCAGGTGCGGCGGCGGCGGCGGCGAGCGAGACGTTCAGCGTCCGCCGTCAGCTTTCCGCTGGCAGAGCATCAGCCTCGGACCCGCGCCGGGTATTGTCGTCGTCCGTCGTTGAGGTTTTGCACGTGTGCATCATCAATCGCCGGGGAGATCTATTATTCTATGGATCTCACCCGGCGGAGGTGCGCGGAAATGAGCTCGATCTCGTCGGCCCGTCGCTATCCTTGGTCGAATTTCTTCGAAATATTTGGGGAGACGCATGCATGCACCTCGACGGATCTAGCTACCGCTATAGCTACTGCCGCGTGTCGCCGACGTTGGGGTGGACGACGCGCGGGCGCGGCTGGTTCATCGATCTCGACCTCCCGGCCGGCGAATCGGCGATCCACGACTTGCGGATCGGAGAAAACGTACGCGCGGGCGGATCGATGTGGGAACCGCGTGCGCACCCGCGGCGGCCACCACGCGGTCCTTCATGCCGAAGCATTGGAGTGGTAGGAATTGGGGATCGGACGGAGAGCGGGTCCAAGTGGCCGGGTAAGACGAGCGAGCAAGCAAGCTAGGGTTTCTAGGAAATTACCACTCTTTTCCGCTAGGATCGGATATTGATTCGAGACCAATTATTCCATGTTTGCAAACTAACTCCGATCCAGCAGCAGTCGAAAGAGCTTGAATTTTCTAACTGGATGGTTGCGATGAAGTAGCTGGTGGGGAAAAACATGGGCATGAAAAACTAGATCTGATTGCCATATGTCCAAAAAAAAACACGGAAGGGATCTTGTTCGCTCAACCACGTTATTAACAGCTCGATCAGTATTTACACTTTGTACACCGCAAAAAAAAAAAAAAAAAAACTGAAGAAGAAGAAAAAGAAGAACGAGCTGGATCGGAGGGGACGACCTACCCCGGCCCTCCATGCGGAAGAGACATATATGCCGGCGTGAGGGCGGTAACGCCGGCGTTCACGTCAGTTCATCATCATCGTGAGGTCGCTAGCGCCACCATCCAGATCAGATCAGCCAGTAAAACAGCATATTGACCCCAATGATCCAGACAAGAAAGGCCATGAGCATCCAGGCCGGCTCGGGCGGCGGTAGAGCGAGAGCGTCCGGCAAGAGAAGGTACAGGGCCGCCGCGACCATGGCGGTGAGAGCTACGACGACGACCGCGCGGCGACGGCCGCGGCGCCGCCACCAGTGACGACGACGTCTCATCTGGCCGCGCCTGTGGCCGCCTCTGTCATCGTCTCCGCTCGGCGGCGGCGGTGGGGGAGCCGGTGCTTTGCCCTTGCCACGGGCAGTATGTCTGCCGGCTGTCGTCTCGTTGTCCATCGAGCACCACCGGCGGCAGTTGTAAGCGATGGAGCTACTAGGGCGTGTGAGGTGAGAGTGAGACCCGAGAATGTGGCAACAGAGATACCTTTAAGGTGAAGAAATGGTGTCCCCACCGCGATGGGAAGGTTCCCAGAAAACGGTTTAAGTCGGTAGGACCTACAACTTCCTGGTAGCTTCATCATGAGCTCGATCAATCACCAGTCACCTACTCAATTGTGGTCGGCAGGGATATATATAGTATATAGCAGAATCTTTGCCGTGGGTCTGATCCAACGGGATTCTTGTGGTACTGCCTCCAAATACGTCATATATTAATGACTGGAGGGAGTTTTTCTATATAGATTCCGAGCAGTGGCGGATCCAAGATTTTTATGAGTCTGGGCGGACTTCCATTAGGATTAAACTCATAGATTTGCTTCCTTAAGAGCTGGGTCTCACAGAGGATTTGAATTTCATTAGGATTAAACTCAGTTGCTGTAATTGCTGTATTTACCAAACTTGGTTATGTCTCTGGACGATGGCCATTTTTTTGCTATAGTACTCCAATCTCCGGTCAATTCTCACCTGATACCTACACTGTTGCTGGCCGAAGAGACCCGAGAGTATATATACCCGAGAGTGGCAACAGAGATACCTTTAAGGTGAAGAAATGGTGACCCCACCGCGATGGGAAGGCTCCTAGAAAACGGTTGCACAAATTTTGCTTTTTAACCCTGATCTAATTTATTTTCACAGATAATCCCCTTCTGAAACTATTTGCACTATCTGACTTTTTCTGGCAGCGCCGCAGTAAAACGTTGCGGCGCCACGGCACCGCAGTATCTGCCACGTAGTAACCGTCCAGCGCGTTGTACAGTGGTCGGATACGTTATTTATGGGGTAAAACGCTTGCGGCGCACGATTCATGGCGCCGCAGCACAGCACGGCGCCGAAGTGCGCCGCCGGACTGCGTGGCGCCGCAGGCTTTCCTTTAAAAAATCGTATCTTTTTTATACGATGTCGGATTGAGATAATTTTTATATGAAAATTGTAACTCTCGACGAGATCTACAACTTTGTAGTTTTGAGTTTTTTCATCTGAGGTCGTTTCGAAGCTCTAAAAATTCATTATAAATCGATCTGTATTGTACGCAATTTCTGTTTAGAAAAATTATATTTTTTACATGTGACGTCGGATGAAAATGATCTTTACATAAAAATTGTAGCATTCAACGAGATCTACAATTTTGTAGTTTTGAGTTTTTTCATTTAAAATCTTTTAGTTAGTCTAAAAATTCATTATATATCTAACTGTAATCTGCGTGTTATTTGTTTTCTAAAATTATATTTTTACGTGCGACTTTTCTTTTTTCAATTTTGTTAAAAAGCTACTATCTTATATTACGTCGTTTTATACTATAATTTGTACTAAAACATCATGCAATAGATCATATAATTTCATTTATATATATAACCAATATTTTTAATTATATTTTCATATAAGAAGAAAATCTAGTTAACACTTGTCACATGCTAGTTGAAACTACTTGCAATAATTGATTTAAAGTACCCAAATTCTTAACCGTCGATGGGCCTGCTAAGAAAAAAGTCAAAGGATGATACGATTTATTACAGAGAACACATGGTGAAAACCAGATTAATTATCTCCATTGTATTGATATTATATTTGTTAGATCTAAAAACCGAACATTTTTAGGTTGGGTCTAAGACTTGGAAACTATTGTTTTTATTGGTATGTTAGAATATCATATTTATTTCTATCGCACAACACATGGACGCTTATTTGAGCTAGATTAAAAACTCATGATTGCTTACCTATTTTTATCATATTATTATTCATATTAGTAATTTCTATTTTCTATTCTACGGCATATAGAAAATTATATCTAGCATATTATTGAATTTAGATTATTAGATGTTCAGAAAATATAATGGCTCAGATCATTTGATTTTTATTAATGGGGTGATTTCTTGGTCCTTTCAATGAATTTGGTGACTTCTTTTAATAAACTTGCCTCAGACAATTTGACGAGCATAATAAATAATCGTGTAGAGTTTTCTCCTTTTCACATATTTGAAATATGATTTAATATAGAGGTTAGGTATTCATAACATCTAATCGTGTATAGTTTTTGTTTTCTGATTAATGGAGCTCGCTAGTAAAAGAAGTCAAAAGATGGTACAATTTGTTCAAGTCAGGAAACATAATGACAAACCAAGTTAACTGAGTATACAACTATTTATAGTTTTCTACCAAATTAATTAACAACTATTTATACTAAAATAATTAACAACAATGTATACTAAATTAAGTCATGTTGTTAAGCCAATATTTTTCAACACTTAGGTTAGAATAGCATATTTATTCATATCGGACAACATATTGGCTTTGTATATGAGTTGGATTAAAAACTCATGATTTCTTATCTACTTTTATTCTTCAAATACTTATGTTATTAAAATTGCAAAGATTAAAAAAATTGAGTTGCATTGCATACATGGGTGCAATGTGAAAGCGGTATATTTCTATATTTGATCCAGCTCCGTGTGCGCTAGGCATGTTACGTGTGTCTTAGAAAAGAGATAATTTGGATGGTGTATATTACGATAGAAGAAAGAAGAATAGATTAGAACAAATTATGCTATAAAACTACAAAATAACATAAGACAGTAGCTTTTTAGAAAAGGTTTTGAGAAAACAGAAATCATAACAATATAATTTTATAAAACAAAGAACGCGCAGATTACAGTTAGATTTATAATGAATTTTTAGATTATATAAATGGCTTTAAATCAAAAAACTTAAAACTATAAAATTGTTGATCTCGTTGAATGCTACAATTTTCATGTAAAGATCATTTTCTTCCGACGTCACACGTAAAAAATATAATTTTTCTAAACAGAGATTGCGTACAATACAGATCGATTTATAATGAATTTTTAGAGCTTTAAAACGACCTCAGATGAAAAAAATCAAAACTACAAAGTTGTAGATCTCGTCGAGAGCTACAATTTTCATATAAAGATCATCTCAATCCGACGTCGTATGAAAAAGATATGATTTTTCGAAGAGAAGCCTGTGGCGCCATGCAGTCTGGCGCATGAACCGTGGCGCCGCAAGCGTTTTACCCCATAAATGACGTGTCCGGACGGTGTACAACGTCCCGGACGGTTCCTACGTGGCGCCGCAACGGTTTACTGTGGTGCCGCAAAAAGGATCAGACAGTGCAAATAGTTTCAGGAGAGAGTTATTTGTAAAAATAAATTAGATCAGTAGTTAAAAAACAAAATTTGTGCAAACGGTTTAAGTCGGTAGGACCTACAACTTCCTGGTCGCTTCATCATGAGCTCGATCAATCACCTACTCAATTTCGGTCGGCAGGGGATATATATAGCAGAATCTTCGCCGCCAACAGGGTTGGTGTCTTGCTACATCCGGTTATTAATTAATAAATAATGTTTTCTAGTGTAAATTATACTAAAAATGTCATATATTAATGATACGAGGGAGCTTTTTTTTAGGTGCAAGGGAGTCGTTAACCCTCTGTTGAGCTCTCAACTAGATCCTGATACATGGAAAATTAGACTACTATATAGTTCCGAGTGTGAGCTTTTTGAAATCCTACCCCCGCTGTATTTTTAAAAATAAATTGATAAAGATCTTATTCAAAATAATTAAATTTAGGCCACTAAGTGTCTCATCATTAATGTAAGTGAAGGTAGAACCAACGCCTGGTGGTGAATTAGGCTTTTTAAAAACAAGACTCACTAAAAACTACAACTACTAAGCAAAACCTATATATGGTAAATCTAGCTATGTGCACTAAGGTTTTGCTAAGTGTTGATACTTTTACCGTGATCAAGTCTTGCAATCTAGTTCCACCTAGAAACTAACTTATCAAGCTAGTCTAGGAACGTAAACACACAAATGCAAGAAAGTAAACGCGGAAGCTAAAGAGATGGGATAGAGAATGCAAACTCCCGATGACGATGATGATAGTACACGGTGAGGACACGGTGATGTTTTCCCGAGGTTCGGGGAGACTCGCAGTCTCCATCCCCTACGTCCTCGTTGGTGCTCCACTAAGGGCTTTGCTCTCGCGTAGTCCTCAAAGGAATACGGCCTCGCCCTTTGCAAGGGTGGAGGTTGGCAAAGTGACTTCCGCGGAAGTCAAGCAACCCCGGTCGGGTCTCCGGATATTCTCGATACACACCCACTCGAACCTATCTCTCGCGTGGTCCTCCTGTACCACGGCCTCGCCCACGCAAGGGTAGAGGATGGATAGGTCGCTGGAGTCTTCCGAGTCCTTCTCGTGGAGCTACCCGCCGTCTCCACTATGGGAAGCTTCGGCCAACTAGCCGAGGGCCTTCCTTCCTCTCACAAGATGGCGGCGGCCACTCCACACTCCGTAAGGTCTCGCAAGACTTACAGCCGCACTTGATACAAGGTCTTGCACGTAGGCACGGATACTAAACAAATAGGCCTCAGCCAAGATTCTAATAAGCTCTCGCTAAGCCGGGATGTGTCTATTTGCTCATATGGTGGTTGGGCTCACAAATGTGGTTGCTGCACTTCAAATGGGCATGGAAATGTGTCTCAACACTTGTGCTAGGCTCAGGATACTCCAACCATACTGGGGAGGCCGGCCAAGGGGTATATATAGGCCTCACCTCCTAAACTAGCCGTTAGAGGCATTTTCCATTTTTCTGCGTACCTACACCACCGGACTGTCCGGTGCGTGTAATTTGCCCCTTCTTCGAGTCGACCGTTGCTCTGACAATGTGACCGTTGGAGCCACCGGATTGTCCGGTGCGTTGTAGCGCCGGGTCATCAACTTGGATTGTCCTCGGTCCATAACGTCCGGTGGTGAGCCACCTGACTGTCCGGCAGTAAGTTTTGCGCCGGACTTCGTCCCTTTTCTTCTCAGCTTATATCGTTCGATGGTACCACCGGACTCTCCGGTGGTGAGCCACCGGACTGTCCGGTGGGGGATCCAGCGCCGGACTCCGTCTCTTCCTTCGGTCTTCAGCCGTCGACTTTTGGGCTTCTTCTTTTCGCCGGTGCACTCGATGGGGTTTCTCCGGACCTCTTGGTGCCCCAAAAAATCGGCCCGCTGACTAGTCAGCGGGACCGCCGAATCAGGACCTTAGCTTGCACCTTGATGACGGTTTGGGCCTTCTGTTGTGCCTTTTAAGTCCTCATTTGAGGTGTTTATACCCCAAGTCCACCTTTTGCACCCTGAGACTTCAACAAAAACACTTGCGCACTAATATTAGTCCCATGGCACGTGTTGTCAATTCAACCGCCAAAACCACTTATGGGAACTAAGCACAAGGCTTAAGCACAAGGCTTAGGGCCTATTTTCCTTACATTAAGAATCCAAAATTTGTGGAAACAATTTTGGTACTTGTGGCGTGTTGCGGTGCTTTGCAATAATTAAGTATGGTACAGTATATATGGTTGCCACCATACCCAGTGGGATGTATATCTATCTTTCTTATCACTATTTCAACTACCTCCTCTCTGTCTACAGTAGCGAAACAGTGTCAAACAGTGTTATATCCATCCCCTTTATCCATCCCATTGGGGATGGTCTAATACCATAGTTTAACCGAAACCATAGTATACCAACATCCGTTTGTTCTCACTATACTATGTGTGATGAACCAAAACCTTTGGTATATCCAGAACTCCAAAAATAATGTAGTATTGCCAACCATGGTTATCAAATAAACATAGTTTTTTTTTTCCCAAAGAACTACGGGACACATATTTGTCTAAGAGTAACATACATGTGCGGTCCTTGAAGTTGGCAGCATTTGTTACTTAGGTCCCTAAACTTAGAAAACCAAGAATTAGAGAGTGGTTTTGGGACTTAGATTTTATGTCAATGTGCCACATTAGCACCGGAGAGAGAAAATGGTTTTAGAGAGTGGTTTTGAGACCTAGATGACACTCTTAGCCAAGTTTAGGAATCCGTATTTCTACTTTTCTAAGTTCCGGGATGAGGTGACACACACTGCCAACTTCGAGGACCGCTCTTTATCTAAACACTACAATATTATTCAATACCATGGTATTACCTAAAAGCTATAAATATACTACACTTCCAAACAAGCCCTAAATGAAGTTTGAACGTTCAAATGCCGACATCCTTTGTATTTCATAATGAGCTTGGGAAAACAAATATTTTCTTGAGGCCATTCTTAGAGGGATCGAGTTTCATCGCATTAAATAACATGGCATATCAGTAATTTTGGTGGCATGGCAAGATAAAATGAAAATAGAGGCAGAGAGGGTTTCATGGGAGATGGGATATGAAACTTGAGATACACACTGACTTGAAATGAAAGCTGGTGTGGCACTCTTCGGAACAGGAAATAATGGAACGATGCCCTAACATGCTAAACCGTCTGAAGTTTTCTTCAAATGTATTTATTTCGGGATAAAACTAGTATTTGAGTTTAAAATCCATTAGACCTTGTATATGAAAACGGTTTTATTGTTGCAATCATATTTGCGCGTGTTGTGCTGAAAAGGTATGTTTCATTTTTTTTTTTTTGCTTATACACGATATTATGATATTGCGGTCTATATATGATTTAACATACAAGCTGCATGAACCTTTATTTTTTTTTCATTTTGATAGGTTCATTAGCAAAAGTTTCAATCTCGGGACCCACAGTTTGCCTTGTGCAAATTCGAAATCGGAACTTTAATAAATCTATTGGAGAGGCCTAGCTAGCAGAACTCTTTACAATTCAGAATTGAAGAGTACAGATTAATTATTCAATTGATCGAGAACCATTTTTTATTGGCAGATGAGAGAAGAAGATATCCTATAATCCTATCCTTCAGTTCGGTCTAATAGCATGGTCCATCCGTCCATGGCGGACGACACGGGATCAGAGGATCGAATATAGTATGCCGAAAAGCTAGTGGAGTACTCCACGGTACTTATGTGTACTGTACTTTTTTGAATCAATCAGTAAGCTGTGAGGCACTGAGGCTGGACGCGGGGAAAGCGCGTGGAGGCTTATTTCCTACGGATATGATATGGACGGGCGTGTTCTTGCGCTCTCGTTGGTCCGTGTGGAGTCGTTGAGACGACCGGCGGTGTAGCATGGGCATGACCCGTCCGGCGGCCGGCCGGTCGTCGGAACGCATGCATCCACACTGAGCGGAGTGAGCCAGTGTTTCTCCGGCCGCCTCCGATCCAAACTGAGTGACGAACTGACGACGACGACGACAGCCGGCCAGTTGAGTGTGCGACGACGTGGCCGCTTCGATCTGCGTCGTCGTCATAGCTGCCACGCGTATTCAGGCACGTCACGCGTATGACGACGTAAGTATAGTATATCTATATCTATCCAATCCAGCTGCGGTGGCACATGACGTACGTACGTACGTACAACTATATAGGACTGTCCCATTAATTGGAGAAGAAAAAAGCCCATCCATGCAGTCGAATACTGAACGAGGGAGACCATCATATACCAATTGCATCACATAAAATCTTGCAACATGACATATATATTCGGGTGCCGACGCCGTGCCCGTGCAATTTCCATGTTCCAGCAGTAGTCGCGATTTGCGGTGGGGCCGGGCGTCAACCGATCCAGAGACCGTGACCAGAAAACCAACCAGGAAGAACAAGCAGTATTCCCTTTCTTCTGGTACAAGACAAACACATATACGTGCCCAGTGGAAAGCATCTCGCACATCACTACGTCAGCACGTTGCATGCATGCATTCATTCATCCAGTTTGGAACGGTTGAAACCTGTGTGAAAACTAATTATATTAAGCACACATAGTCACATGTACGGTTCGTTGCTTTTCGGAGAAACTTCTCACATATAAGGCTAGAGTCGTCTAATCAATATCTCATCTTATATTTCAAACTCTGCTATGTATATAGATCGAGTACGTCTACGGCATTTTGCACGCCAAAATGCAGGGATTTGGTGACCGTAGCCTAAAAGCCGCATGTTTAGTCATGGCCAGCTTTCCCCCTAGCTAACTAGTTTGGCACGTATATGGAACCCATATATGTCCGCACCTATAGTAAATGACACTGCTACAAAAGTCCGCTATAGAAACACCACCTAAATAACATTAGAAGTGGCTCCAATTTAGAACCGTTCCTGTTGTGTCTAAGGTGGGTCCCACCTGGTGCACCGCAAGTTTTACTGCAGGAATCCACGAGCAGGAACACTTGCAAAAACCGTTTCTGTAGAGGTGTCTAGAGCCGTTTCTGTTGCAGACCACATGAACGAAGGACGATGATGTCGCTCGAGCTCTTCACCGTGCTTGCTTTCGGAGGACGTCCAATGGCAGCGTGATCACAGACCGGCAACAGATGAGAGGAGTGTCGTAGATCGAGCCTCCACTCTTCCCTTTGCACGGCGGCGACAGCGGATTTGAGCTGAAGCAGGTGGGCGTGGCGGGCGGAGGTCGAGTAGTGACACATGAAAACAACATCAACAACGAGTGATGCAGGCTCGATACACACCGGGCGCGTGCTGTGTTAATTGACACACACACACACACCGCACGTGTACGCACGTGGTTATATATGATTTCTGCTGCCCGCACAGGCCGCCGGCCGGACCAGCTGGTCATCGATTGTTGGTTTGTGTACGAGACTAGGAGTACCAACTTAATTAGTAGAGTCTATGCCAACTGATGACCTTAGCAATCAACAACCAAACGTCGCGAACATTATCATCAGCAGTAGACGCTACGTACGATGAGTCTATGCCCAACTGATGAGCTTAGCAATCGCGAACATTATCATCAGCATGCGACTGTATACTATGCTGCCTTTGTTTCGATAAGGAGTAATTTATTAATACTTAATTATTCCATGAGGACGGCAGCCAGCTAATGGAGTCGGCTTCTCCCTGCCCTCGGGATGACGTTAGGCTATCCTCAATGGGTTGGGGAAAAGAGTTGTCTATACACTGTAGCGCTCCTATAGATGTATAGACAGAGAGGAAGATAGTTGGAATAGTGGAGGAATAGTGCATAGCCAAGCCTTTTTAGACAATGGTTGAAGATGATTTTAGTGCAACAGGCGTCACGCTGCTGACGTCACCGGCCACGCAACGCATCATGGCGTCAAGCCGCCGACGTGCACCAAGCATCATGGTGTGTAGTACAGAATAGTACTAAATAATAGAGGGATTCCTTCCACGGATAAGGATAAGATGCGCTGCTAATTCTGACCGTTAGGTATGCGCCCCCGCATTTTTTGCTCCTCGCGTCATTTCGTCAAGCGTCAATAAGACAAACTGTACTTAATTTCTGCATCAGCTAGATCCTGTGATCTTGGACCTGACGACAGATACTCGTCCTTTTCAGGTGAGGCTGCCTTATTGCTTAATTGGCCTAGGCGCGTATAGCAGCAGCAGCGCTGCGACCGGCCGGACAAGTCCATAACGTCTTTGTTAATTTCCAGAGAGGTCGGGTAAGTTATCACTCATCTCTCATCCGGCACGTGACACTCAGACACTGTCACCTGCCATGCTTCGTGTATGCATGGGAGTTTATACCAAAAGATACTGCATATTCACGAGATCGTCATATATATTGAAAGAAGGGGGTAAATTTGAGTTTTGATCTCTAATACACACAAGCACGTTTTGAAGCTGGGAGAAAGCTTTATTATGAGATGAATTATTATTCTGACTTGTACGGTTTAAACTCTATCAGGTTATTGCCAATTCATTGTATCTTCACACAATATCCAAAGTTTAGTCATATGATCCTATAAAAGATATACTATACATTAACCCATGCACAACACAGTATCATAGATTGTTTTTTAGTTCTCACAAAATAATTAAATGCTAGATGTGTGTGAGAGTATGAATTGTATCTCCCCCAAGATATTCTCTCCCCTCTTAACTCCTGACATATAAAAAAACATTTACGTGGCATACATTAATTGCTTATATTACCGTCCACAGAATGCTTATATTACCATACACAGAATTTACGTGGCATACCAGAACGCGTGGATGTGGACTGACAAATAGTAGATCATGGCATACCGATCCAGATTAGCAACACTACATCGAAGATCGAACATGGATAATTCAAATAATCTCACTAATGGTTGCCAAATGATATACAAGACATCTGTCTCGGAAATGTAGGAACAAATAACTGTCAACACAGAGAACCAGGAATTTCGGGGTATTCATCAAATCGAGCAGTAGCAGATGAACACATAAATCTGGAATTATTAATACAGTCACACACACTGCTTGTTCATGCAAATAAAACACATACAGGGCGGGGAGGGCCGGAGGGGCATTCAACGTTGTCCAGATCATTTAATTCATGGCGCGAACGATGAGGCAGATGATGCACTGGAGCACCATGAACTTGGCGAGTGCAGGAGTGATCAAGTTTTTTCCTGGGACAGCTGCAAGGTTGCATCCTCCAGGGAAGACATGATTGGTCATAATCATCACTGAAGCAATAAGGAAGAACCAGTACAGCTGCCACTTCTTCAGGCGAGTGTTCTTCACCATGGCATCTGCAAACCTGCTGGGGGCAACTGGGACCCCTTCAATCTGCTTATATCCATGATAAGAAAGATTATCAGGGTATATTTTTTCAAAGAAAAAGATTATATCAGAGTATGATCAGACTTTGCTAACCATATTACTTTAACAGCTGCCAGCTGAATGATATTAATTTATAGTGGCAGGCAGTTTACAATTTACATGCAAACACACAATATTAATTATTCATGAGAGCATGCTCCTGGCAACTCGAATAACGATGAGGAATTATATACATAAATAGCGCAATACTTATTATGTAACAACTTTGATGGTACATATAAAAAATGTAGAAATACACTAGTGAGCATGTTCATAATGCATATAAACCACTAGTGAGCATGTTCGTGTGCAGGGAAGATCTATCGCATGCTGATCGCTCTGAAATGATACCTAGCCCTTCTCCTGTGTAAGACTCGCTAATTCTTTGCTGCTGTTTTTTTTTTCAGTTAGGAAAAGCTTGTCTCTGTGTGCTTTCCATAAAAGCGTCTGATCCTTTAATTTTGTCAGGTTTAGAGGTAAAAAAACAGCAAACTAGGGCTGATATCAAAATACACAGGGTACATCACTCACACAAGTTACAACAAACGATATGTAGATAGCTATATTTTATCCATTCGATGACAATTCACTCAGGGGCTGTTTGGGTCTCTTGAACTGGAATTTCATTACAATAATTATTTGTTCCCCACTAATATGAGAAGAAAAGAGATAATTTGAGAGCTTTGGAGGGAGAGAGAAGGAGGTAGGAGTCCACAACTTTATGATACAATTCCAAACAATTCACGGTAGAAGAGAAGAAACACTTTCTTTTGAATTACTACATATGTGGCATGATGGATTCCAATCCGCATGCATCATTAGTTTCAATTCTCTAAATTCTTGATTTGAATGAATCAATTCAGTTGATATCTTGACTTCCCCAGGTGTCGTCTTGAACTAGATCTATTAGACTAGACTACTAGAGGATTTTTTGCGTGCACTATTGATCAAGTGAATTTGCCTCATAAAAGAGTTCTTCATTCTCAGTAAAAAGAACGAGGCCAGGCCAGGAAATAATAAACAGGAATGTGTAGCGCAGGACTGAAATTCCTAAGAACTTGCCCAACTTTTTTTTGGAAAGGAAAACATTGGCTGTTCTTGTTACCGGCTGAACAAGCTTATGATCCGCTGGAATAATCAGTGGCTGTTCTTGTTCTTCATCGATAATCACATGAACTGGTGTAGCAGGATCATGGTGTATGCCTTGGACCGCCTTCATCCCCTTCCGCAAATCGGTCGTCATGATCTTCGTCTATTCCATCTCGATCGAACCGAAGGAGAAAAATAACTTGTAAGAAGAAGCCTGTAGAGAGAGAGAGAGAGAGAGAGAGAGAGAGAGACTCACCAGGTGAATAGAATTGAAGCCCGGGGCGAGATCGACCGAGGCGATCTAGTAGGTAGTGATGTTAGAGTTGGATAAAGCTAAGTGATCGAGGAGCATGGCTGCTGCTTCCCTCAGCACATCGTCGCCAAGACCACGACCTCTGCAGGTTGTGCTAGAGAGGGATGATTAAGAGAGTGGACAGGAAGGGGTTGATGAATGCGAATGCCACAGGTAGGGTTGGAATCGCTCGCACGTACGCGTTGTGGACGCGGTGGGCAACCGAGTAGACGCGGTGTACGCGTGAAACTCTCTCTCTCTCTCTCTCTGGGGAATCTTTCGCACGTACGGACGGGCAGCCCCAGCTCCCTGCTTTTAAGCCTTTAACCAATGCACAGTACTTCCAACAAATGTCGAGCTTATCCCACTTCTCACATTACGTATACACAGTACTTTTTGTCATCTACATTGACGATCTGTTTTGGACTAATAATTTAAGTTGAGGTTGCAATATCGGGGTGAAGATATATCGAGAAATCATAAGCGAGGTTGAATTAGGGTCATTTAAAAATTTAAAAGCTCACTTGGCACATGTAAAAACCTACAGAACGAAGCGGCCGGCGCCCGGGCGTGAGCGCGAGCAGCAGCAGCGCGACTGCGCCCACCCACAGCAGGAAAGCCCCCGGCTGCGAGGGTGCGGTTGGGGCCGTCCCAGCTAGCGACGCCGACGCTGTGGAAGAGTGCCGAGGCGCCCAGGACGGCGGAAGTGGCCGAGTAGCGGAGGAGCCGACGCCCGACGGGGAGGTGGCGGTGGCCGGCGATGAGCAGTAGCATTCCGTCATAGATGGCAAGAGCTTCCATTGCAACTGCAGAGCAGAGTCGCGCAGCCTTGTAAGCAAAGCAATTGGAGGGCGCTTACCTGGAACTACTCCAAGCACAGCAGAGATAGATGTTCAAAGATGGTGATGGCTTCCGCAGGGTCCTATGTTAGCCTATATGTGCATCCTTATCGGTGAATGATTCCGCGGCCTCCCAGCGCTTCTCTCAGACGTTGGCTAATCCTGTGCTGCCGCGTATGTTGGTGGCCCCCGCTCCTGCCTTGGCCTGGCTGCGTCGTCAGTGTTGTGGTCTGCTGTTCCATTTGGTTTACACGAGCTAGCCTACCTATTTAAACTGGAGGAGCCCGTGTGTCTTCAAGAAATCAACGCAATCTAACTTTGTCCATGTGTGCGTCTCCTCTGCTACCCTTACCGCTTTGCGTACGTGCTCCTCGCTCTCAATCCTCGCCGCCTCCGCTTTCATTCTCCTTTCCAATCCCATCCACGGTGCTCGCCTAGCCCGCTCTATCTAGCGTGATGTGTGGCATCACCGTCAGATCTGCAACTTGCGTAACTCCTTATGATGGAACAAAAAGACACTCTTTGGTGCAGTTCTCGTGTCTCCGCCTATCACCATGCGTCGCATGGCTTCTCGGCGCACTTCGCACCTCCGCCTCGCGTGGCAACAGTTCTCGCATCTTCACCTGTTGCAATGTGCCGCGTGGCCACATAACACGCTTCGCGCCTCCGCCTCCCGTGGTGGCTCAGCGTGTATGCATCTGTCCGTGTTCCGTGGTCTGGCAGTTGCATGCGTGCTTCGGACCGTGCATATTGTTCCACCCGGATCGGACCAGCCTCATGTAACCCATGTATATATAGTCATGTATTCCATCCGTATCATGTGTGGATATCTAAATCTGTCCATTAACGTGCTGGTTGAGCTATAATGCCACCTAGGATAACCGTGATAATCGTAGCGCATACATAATAATTTCCTCAATCATTGTTTCCACCACATGCTAAACGTGGATTTGCAACTCATATATAGCACATGTATATAATTCATTTGCCCTTCTACCTCTAGCTCTACACAACATTTTTATTAGACTAACTTTTCATTTTGCAAAAAGTACATAGACTAATTTACTATAACAACATCACACCGTATAATACCATGAGCAAACAATATTGCGGGCGCGGCGTTAGCGCGCTCCCCAACCTAGTTTATATATAGACGCTGTAGCCTATTTATATTGACACCTTGACGAGGACACGGAGCCGCTGTTTCAGAAATGTCCTCCGTCCGGCTCCCTGGTCGTCGCCGTCGCCGTCGCCGTCGCCGTCGCCGTGGCGGACCTGTAGCTGCAGTACGGTTGTTGCAGCATCTTGGATGCTAATGGGATAAGACCATCTCCAACGAAAATGAGTAAAAGCACTGACTATCCTTATTCATTCACTGTTCTAAGTATCTTTCTGTCTATTATGTCAAACAATGTTATAAGCAGTTTTTTTTAGTCCACCACTGGATAGCCTAACTGCATAGAGCGAATTCAATCGGTCGCGGATTCCCAACTTGGCCGTGGATCGGCTGGTAAAAACATTTCTTGAAGCAAGTGGCCGGCTGGGCACGCGCACGGCGCGCGGCGGACCGGCACGCCGCTTGCACCTGCATGGACGTGGGGCTGATGATGTGATGTTGGCACTTGCCACTTGCTAGTTAAACTCTCCTGTGTATAATACTCTTTCTTCTGTTTAAAATTTCGACTTTTTATACAAAGTGTGACTCTTCCATCTTACTTAAAAATTATAAATATATGTAAAAATTCAAGTTTTAAGTATATTGTATGGTACTCCCTCCGTTTTTTTAATGACGCCAGCTAGTTCACTTTTGACTTGGTGAGCGACAAATAAAAACGATAAGAAGTACTCCCTCCGTCCACAAAAGAATGAAATTCTGAGTTTGTCCTAAGTCAAACTATCGCAAGTTTGATCAAATTTATATAGAAATGTAATAACATTTATAATATAAATTATGTATGATATGAAAATACATTTCAACACGAATCTAATGATACTAATTTGGTAGCATAACTTTTAATATATTTTGATATAAACTTGATCAAAATTACGAAAATTTAACTTAGGACAAAGCCAGGATTTCATTCTTTTGTGGACGGAGGGAGTAGTACATTTAATCATGGTAAAAACAAATAATCATTATAAAATATTTTAATAAATTTGTTGGAGGCTTCTGCAGCTGGCTCTCTGGTCTCTCCATCGGTAAGGTAAGGTCGCTTTATTTGTCCTTTCCGCCATGCTCGATGGCTAGTTCGTCTGTGGGTGAAGAATTCCCAACTCCACACGCGAGAGCGTTCATCCCAATGAACGAACAAATATGCGCTGGTGTCTGCCCTCTCCCACAAGCCTTCGGTTGTTTTTTTCCTTCATTGTCCTCCGTGCGATGGGAGTGGGGACAACATACTCCGTCCATGAGACTTGGAGTACGTACCTTCCTCTTTATTTTTTTCTTCTTTTCTTTTCTTTATAAAAATATTTTTTTACTTCGTAACATTTTCTGTGTTTTTTCTCATAACTCATTACAAAAATTGCATACCTTATGTAATCATGCACTGTACAAGTTATTTGCATAATCTCTACTCCTAAAAAGTTTGTATTGTTCCCATCGACCGTCGACCATCCGCACCACCCAATGCCCGCACGCACCGCCTCCCAGCCGTCGGCCCCACCCCTACCGCCTTCGCACATGCGCCGCAGCTCCACCGCGGGATGGTCACCGACTGCTGCCGCGGCCGCCTCCTCTCCCGCGCCTGCCGCCTCCTCCGCGCCGGCTCCACGCCCACGGTCGTCGGATCTAGCTTGCCTCGTCGCCTCCTCCACCGGCGCTGCCCCTCCGCCCGGAAGTGGGAGAAGCCGAGAGGAGAGGGCCGCCGGGAGGGGAGAGAGAGGAGAAGGCCGGCAGTCAGTGGAGGAGGCGAGTGGTGCCCGCGGCCGTCGGTGGAGGAGGTAGGCGAGGCGGCAGGCTCCCGGTTAGCAAACTTGGGCGGCGGCGCTGCTTCCCCCGAGCCCTCCTCCTCATCCCTGTCCGCCGGCCGGCTCCCCTGTCAGCTGGCTGGCTCTTCCCTGTCCGCCTGCGCCTGGAAGAGGCGTTGGCCAGCGGTGGAGGCGGATCTTGCCGCGGCGGCGCGTCAGGCAGCCGGCGGAGCAGTGGAGGTGAGCAGGCCCGGCCGGGATACACGAGGAAGGAGGAGAGACAGCCGGTCCGCCATGGGAGAGATCGAGGAGCGAGAGAAAGCCGCCGCCGCCGGCCGTTTCGAGTCGAGTGGAGAGCAACAGAGCAATGGAATCGAAGAGAGCTGCATTTGGTCAGGATATGCTCCAGCTTTTGGGCCTCCTAATTTCAGCCCAATAGATATGTCTATGTTTATTTAATTTGGGTTTAGAGTAGTACTGAATGTTAGTTGGGCTGTTGATGGGTTTACTCTTTTGTTGTGTTGTTTATTATGTGAATTTATATTAATTGCTTTTGGTATTTAACTTTGCATATTGTGTTAATTCATGATATATTGATATTTTTCTATATTGTTTATCATGACGTTTTAATGTTCGTTTAAACATTTAAATGTCAAAATATACTCTCCATCGTTTCATCATCTTAATAACCATGGTATAGCTTGCATAGGCTGGAGTTGTGATATATGAAGCACAATTTCACGTTATTTTCTATCAAGTAGGTTTTAAGTAGCAAGTGAAGACCATGTGAATATTTACGATGTGAAATTGGTCAAAATTGGGTAATTGGATTGTAACTGAATTATGAGGTATGATATTTGTTGCCCGTAGCAACGCCGGGGCCAATTGCTAGTAACTTACTAAAACAAATAGTACTGTAATATATAACTTATGCCCATAACACATGCATAGGTTATTGTGCATGTGCATAACTTGCGGAAGCCATACGTTATACGGAAATAATATATCTGTTCTCGAGTATTTGTCGGAAGTTAGTTTATTTTTGAACTAAAAGCGTTAAATAAAAAAAATAGAGGGAATATAAGTTATGTGTAGAACATATACATAAGTTATGTGCATAACTCATTCAAGACATAAATTATGTGCATAATTCATAATTTTTAAACAAGAATTTTTTTCTAAAAATGAAAACAAATTCCCGTCTAGACTTCTGGTGGGCATCAAATAGATTTGGCTAGGGTTTTGTTTGCGCAGGCATGTCTCCTGCTAGTACTGGACCGGTCCTCACCAACCTGGACTGGTTGGGCCAGCAAAAGGTGAGGTGTATTGTACCGGGGCCTGGCTGGAATGAGGAAGCACTGACCAGCAACAGGCCGGGCTTCATTAATTTGTTTTAGATAAAGGAAGCAACAGGGCTTTTTTTGTTGTTGAGTGAAGTCCATTTTACACCCCTGATGTTGTCTTGGAGTCTGAAAAACACCCCTGAACTCAAAAACCAGACAACATACATCCCTCAACTCTTAAAACCATGCAAGTTACCCCCTTGACCATGTCAAAGTGGTTTCTAGAGCTGATTTTGCTGACATGGCATGGGGCCCACATGTCATACCCTATACTTTTTTTTTCTTTTTCCTCTCTGTTTCCTCTCCCTCCCTTCCCACGCCGCCGTCGGTAGCCCCGCCCGGGCCGGAGGCGCTCCTCCCGTAGCCGCGCCGCACGCCGCGGACGCACCTCCCGCGGCCGCGCTCCGTGCCGCTGGACGCTCCTCCCGTAGACGCGCCTCCCGCGGCCACGCTCCTCGCCCCGCTCCGCCGGACGCACGGCGCTCTCATCAGCGGGGTGGTTGGAGGCGATGAAGAAGCCCAGGATCTTGGGGGAAAGGACCTGCGGGTGGAGACGGAGTGGGTGCACGCGCGATTTGGTTGGGAGAAGGCCGGTGGTGGCGGGACGCGAGCTCGCAGTGCTGGATCATGGCGGTGGCAATGGCGGACGCGCTCTGCTCGGTGGAGAAAAGCAGAGGGAGAGCGGGAGCGGAGTGAGTGACAGGGAGCTCGAGAGGAGGCCGTTGGCACAGTGCGAGAGTGAGGCGAGGAAGAGGGAGGCCGGCTCGGTCTCGCCTTATGATAGGCCGGTGGCCATGGCGCGGGTGATGCCCGCCGCGGGGGAGCAAAAGAGAGGGCGGCGCCGCAGGCCGCGCCGCGCGCCGGAGACCCTCCTCTCGGGGCCGCTCCCCGCGTCGCCGGAGGACGTGGTCCTTCCTCGCCACAGTGTCCCACACCATCACTTACCGCCTCGGTGCCACCCTCTCTTCGCCCCGCCCCGTCCTCCTTCGTCATGGGCGCCGCCCACGCCGGCGGCTTCGAGCTCGGCGGCAGCGGCGCAGAGCAGCAGGCGCGGTGGCGGGCAGCGGCGGAGCTCGACGGTGGCCGCGAGGCCCGTGCCGCCTCGGGTCGGGCTGCGGGGATGCAGCGAGGAGAGAGGGAAGGGAGGAGGAAGAAGAGGTGGGAGTGGGACCCATCTGTCAGTGACATAAGGTAAAAGTGGGACCCACATGTCAGAAGAAAACCACCGTATGAAACCGCTTGAGGGGGGTAATTTGACTGGTTTTAGAAGTTCAGGGGGATAGTTTGTCTGGTATTCGAGTTGAGGGGGGCTTTTTAGATCCGATGACAAGTTCAGGGGGGTAAATTGGACTTCACTCTTTTTTTTTTTTTTAACCTGCGATTGTCTAACCAAATTCTAATCGCAGGCATAGCAGCCTCCTTTGCTCTAACCAAACTAAGGAAGAGCTCTTTTATAAAGAAAGCTTTACAATTCTGCAAGGAGGGTGCGACTCCTCTAAAAATGAGGCTGTTTCTAGACCACCAAATGCTCCACGACATCAGGATAATTAATCAACTCCATGAAGAACAGGGCTTGCAAAAATTCAATTTGAAGGAATCCAAGGCCTGAGTAAGTGAACCCGACGTCGGTGCTGACAGTCCAAGCAACTCCCAGCAATCTTGAGCGAAGGGGCACTGGGCTTCATGTTGACCACTCACGCTGTCACGCTATGTATACAAGTTTATATAACTGAACAATACGATCAACGGTTCAGTCGTCGGTCTATGCATGGGCAACATATATATGCTATGCAGAAGAGAAGTAACAATACATGGAGAGAGACAGTAGTAGCACGTAACAGTCTGTTACACAAAGAAAACGCTGAACGCACGGATGGAGATCCTTATTTCGACGACCAACATACAGAAAGCTAACACACCAAACGTAATACACTGCGGTGCTGCCAAGTTGCATATATGCATGCGCGCACCTCGCAGGATATAGAGCTAGGCCGTCCATGGAGTGAACAGTTGCTGGAGGGTGGCAATGGCAGTGGCCGCCACCCACGCAGCAACTCCTCCTGGGAACAGGCCTGGCACCGGCACGGACGACCAAAGGAGGCACGCGCCAAGCAGCCAGGTAACAAAGCCGAGGAAGGCGCCGGCGGCGTCGGGGTTGCCCACGGTGGTCGAGACGGCGGCGACTGCTCCAAGCAGCATCACAGCGCGCGCGGCGTCAAAGAGGCCCGCCATATATATATATACAGAACAGAACCTCCGTGCGTTGATGCGGCGGGCGGGCAAGAGCAAGCGAGGTGGGTGGGTGGTGGTGTATGTGCCGGTAATATATATTGCAATCGGGCAATGGCATCACTAGCTTTTATACTTCCGGGGGCGACTGGTGATGGAATTTGGAAAGGAATCTCAGTATCTCACGGAACGGTGCCTTTGTCTCTCTCTCTCTCTCTCTCTCTCTCTCTCTCTTGATGAATCGAAGAACGCGTCGTCGTTTTCGTCCCCGTGTGTGTCAAAACGCTGACGTGGCGTTATCTTTGCACTGATAATGTGTGCAGCACGGCAGCACCCCTGCACCGGCCACCGGGTGATCATTAGGCGGCTGTCCTCCTGGGTCCTGGGGATAGATTATATTGTGCTGATGACAGCTTGCCACCATTTCGTTATTTTAATATCGGGACATGCTATATAAAAATAAGCATGCGGAGATATAGATGGCATGTGCATTGGCAGGTAGTATATGGTTAGTTGATTGTTACGAGGAGGGATGTTTGCCGTCACTGTTATACAAGGGACGATTCTTGCGGAATGGAATCACAGGGAACGGTGCTTTGCCCCTCTTGAGCCAGCGCGTCATTGTTTTCGTCTGTCTGTGCGTCCAAACGCTGACGCTACGTTATCTTTGCACCGATAATGCACCGTTACAGCTACAATGACAGCACCCTTTCCTACGTCACAGCGCGAGAAGGATGAATGGTCGATCGGGCACGCCGCACGCATGGCGGGCATCGGCATGCACCGCTCGTTTTCGGAGGGTGTGGCTGCCGGATCCCACCCACAGCACCTCAGAGGTGTCGATTCTCAGCATCTGACGGTGAGCATTCATCGATCACACAGCGGTGTTCCCGCTGCCGCAAACTCCAACACAAGCACAACAACCATCCCCTAAAGCCATCGAGGATTTGCCCCATATTTTAGGAGTACTAGCCTCTCCTAGGAAGCTTGTCAATTGCCATCGTCTGTCGCGGACACCGGATAGAAACCGTTAGAGAATTACCCCCGCGCCCAATCGGCATAAGGCTGAATCTAACAGCTCCCCTATCCCTTATCTACTATTTCAACTACTCATCTATCTGTCTACAGTGCAGAAAATAAATACGCACAGTGTACAGGGGAGCAAGATAGGAGCGACGTTGGTTTCAGCCTAATTCCCCAATATTTGCTGTGGCGGCTGGGATGTCGTCGGCGTGCCAGCTACCTCCCCTATGGCTCTGTGCTGCACCGGGTGATTGGTGACTAGGCAGCTCTCTTCCTGTGAATTGTGTTGGAACCTCGACATTGTTAATATTATTACGGCAAGAGGCGGTTGTGGTGTGCCCTGGGGGATTACACTATGCTGATGAAAGCTTAGTCATCTATACTGTAAAAGAGCGAGTTTTCTAAAAATCTTTTTTACCTAGAAAGTCATAGGTATACCCCTCACGCTGGCTCCACTGCGCAGTTTGGAAAAGGTTGAAAAGGGATGGAAAGACCCAAAATTCATAGATGCAAAATGTTTCATCCAATTTATTTTTTTATTTCTCACCTCATTTTATACCCATACCCACATGTTACTTTCCTTCTCTTGGTTTTAATGAGAAAGAAATGACGTCAATCAATTAGGTCTCATTTCTTTTAATTCTATTTTCTTTTTTTTTCTTCCTATTACCTCCTTGATCATCTCACAATACGTGCATGTTGCACGTATATCTATGCTAGTTTTTTTAAAATACTGGGATACGTGGTGGCAAGCAGATGTAGCTTGGAGCCCTGCAAATTTGGCCTTTGCGTTGCGTCCAACCCTACCTGAATCCCTGCCAATGCCAGTATTCCTCTGGAGGTCACGGATTACTTGACGCTCATCATTGACAGGTACGTCTAACCCCACTCATCAGTGACACGGAGGAACATCAGGCAATCCCGCCATCCCCTCTAGAGCGGTGTGGCGTGCCCAGCCCTGTCACATCCGGACGGGGCGTTCAAGTTCAACGTACAATTGCCAGTTTCACGAGTACAATATTATAGCAGAATGGTAATTAATTTGAGAATGAACAAAGCACTCTATCGATTGAATGAGCTTTGTGTGTGATCACATAGTAATTTCTCAATTTTGGGCACCTGACCATAACTTAGATGATGCTGATCTGTTAAGGTATTACAAGGCTGTTCAATCTATTTAAGGCTATGGATCACTACCCGCAATAAACTCCCGTACTTTTGGGGGGACTCATGTGGCTCTATCATTCAGTTGGCACACTCTGAAACTATGTAAATGAACTACAAATTCATTGTCAAGTTTCAGAAAAGATCCCTTTTCCCAAGATGTGTTCCTACCGATGGCATATGAATTCATCGAGTCATATCAACATGCATGAGCCATGAGTGGTGGTGCTACACGTTGCAAAAGTTTGGAGCTTACAGGGGCTTGCATTTGAAGGGGAGTAGAGATGATGGGTGCATAGTTTTTTTTCCTTGCTTCCGAGAATATTTCAACATACTGCTGCAGGGAAGCAGTTGCTTATTCAGAATGAAACAAAGTTCACGGTAGACCTTTGCTTCATTATTGCATATATCAACATAGAGAGGAACAATGGGATTGCAGCGAACTGATGAAATTCGCTAAAGCGAGTTGCACAACACAACGTTGCTACTACCAACTGAAATACCATTATGGCCGACTTTGATCGGGATGATCAACGTCCACGACAGTGGCTTGAGGGAAAGCCGCATTTTATGCAACAGGGAATGTCATGTAAAGGCCCTATAAATGGGCCGATTGAGCTAGGAGAAAGTCGCATGGACATACAAAAGAAACGTGTCCGAGGATACATGGAAGGCATGAACAGAATCTAAACCTTTGCCATGGCCTTTCTTCCTTTTCCGGCTTTTCTCACAAGGTTCTTACTAATGCTGCCCCTTTCCACTCTTGTCTCTAATTCTACCTCAACTTATATCTATATTATGCCTCAAATTAAAGTAGCAATTGTTCTTGTTATTGTGGTCCGGAGGTCCAGGACAGTGACACAGACGGGCCTATCATGGTTGGGTCTGACCCAGGTAGGTCTAGTTGGGCCGGAAAAACTGACTCGGATGTGAATGAAAGAGAAGGACACCGGCCCATCATGTGAATTTGATTTTGTGCTCGTAGAGATGAAATGCTATTTCCATCCACTAGGACAAACATTTATTTCCATGGAGAGTTTTGTGCTGCTCGGCGCTCCAGGATACTTCTTCTTCTCGAATACAAAAATATATAAAAACATTTTGCAAGAAAAAAAAATTGAGCCCATTATCGCGTAGACGGTAGGTAGCGGCGACTGCGAGATCCGATCGATGCATAAGTTCATTTGCTAGAAACGGTGAGCATATATACAGGAGGGCCGAGTTTATTTATGTCCTATTTATGCACCATATATATAGATAACGACGATCATGCTGGCTTACGAATCCATGCGAATCATCTGCAGAGCAACCGAGCCATATATATGCCGTGCATCCTACACCATAGTACATAGCTGTGCTCTGGCTAGAAGACGGCCGCCACTGCTGCCTCTACGAGCCCAGCCGCCAAGCGCGACGCCGCCCGGAAACGGCCGGCCGTGACCGCCAGAAGCAGAAGCGCGGCCCCGGCTACCCACAGTAGGAATCCGGCCGCGGCCAGGGCACGACCGACCTCCGGGTCGGAGCCTGTCCCCGTGACGGCGTGGAGGAGAGCAGACGCGCCCAGCGTGAGGAAAGTAGCAGAGTAGCGGAGGAGGCGACGCCGGACGGGGAGACGGCGGTGGGCAGGGAGTGCCACGTCGCGGAGGAGCAACAACGTGTCGCCGAAGATGGCAATAAGAGCGGCCATTGCCACTGCGAACCAGGAGTTGCAGCCTCCTCACACTACTACCGAAGGCGCTGCTCTTTGAAAGATTAGAGACGGCTGAGAAAGATACCCACGTCTGCTATAATCAGGGTGGGTCCGAGCTTTTTCATCGTTTCTACTACAGGATTATTCGAAACGGTTAAAAACATGCACCGCTTCTACAAATAGTAGGAACGGACTATGCTACCAACCGTTCCTGCTATGTGTGGAACGATTGTTGCTATGAACCGTTTCTGTTAAGCCCCTTAGTAGGAACGCTTGATAGCATGGATCGTTCTTGCTATTTGTAGGAGGCGGTACAAATTTTCAACCATTCCTGCTAATTGACTTAGCAGAAACGGATCACGCTTTGAGCCGCCCCTCCTAATTCCTCCCCAATAAATACACTTCTGCTATAATTTTTTTCTATGATAATTCGTAGAAAATGCAATTAAACTTATAAAATATTCTAATTTCCACGGAAAATTGCAAATAAGGTACCTAGACGAATAAACATACTATACGAGGGTAACCTCGAGTCCACGTGTGAATTCGATGAAGCAAACTAGTGATCACGTTGAAACTTGGATGGTGAGAGTGACTTCACACGTAACCCGCACAAGGAGTGGAAGACGTATGAAAGAAACGCCGTCATCTTGTGGAGTTTTTTCTTCAAATTTATTTGAGGATGCTACGTTTACGTATGTTACCCCTCCGCCAAATATCGCGAATTTTTGAGACTATCAGTGTATTATTAGTTTTTTCCGTGGTAAATCACAAAAAATGCAATTAAACTCATAAAATATTCTAATTTTCACAGAAAATTGCAAATAAGGTACCTAGACCAATAAACATACTATACAAAGATACCTATAAAAGTAAATGTATGACATGTGAAAAAAAGATAAAAGTAAATGTAAAATGTGTGTTTGTGCAATGTGTTTTATTTGAAATGAAAATTATAAAAAAAACCTGCAGTAGGAACGGTGGATAAGGTCCACAGTTCCTACTAAACCTGTAGTAGAAACGGTGGATAGGGCCTACCGTTCCTACTAACCATTAGTAGAACATATAAGCACGGGCGCGGGCGTAGGAAAGACGAAAAGTTCTAAGTTCAGCTGAAATTTTCAGACCGCGCCATTTCTGCTGCCGTCCTCGCCGACCGCCGCTGAGACGGAGGTGAGTACCGCGGACGCCTTCGTCCCTCCTCTCGATCCTCCCCGAGCGTCGCCTCCGTAATCTCAGTTATCTCTCCTCACCTCCGCATCTTTCTTTCTCCCCACGCGCAGGGCAGCGAGGCGCTCGACGGTGACGCGCAGGCCAAGCTCGGCGGCGGCGGTGGCAGCAGCGGGGGCCGGGTACACGGGTCGCAGACGCGCAGCGCGGCCGGGCCAAGGCGGCGTGGCAAGGCTGCGGGGTCGGGCGACGGCGGCGTGGACGCGTCGGCGAGCGCGGACACGGCGGCATGCTGCACGGCCTACGGCAAGACGGCGGTGACTGCGAGCGGGCGGCACAGCGGCGACGGCGGCGGCGCCCTGCTCGCGGGGCGTGGGCGGCGGCAGCGGCCCTGCCTGCTTTTTTTTTAAATTTTTTTAAATCCACAGCAGAAACGGGCCATGTTTTAAGCCGTTCCTGCTGTTCCAACCGTTCCTGCTGTACTAATAGCAGGAACGGCTTAAAATATAGACCGTTCCTGCTATGGTACAGTAAGAACACGAGATAGCAGAAACACTACCGTAAAAACGTTTTTTTGCCACCGTTCCTGAAGAAGGTTTTTGCACCGTTTCTATCAGCCACTTGTGCAGTAGTGTCAGCTAGCAGGGCTTCTCTTTAATTTATACTGCTGTACCTTGTATAGGTAGTAGGAGTATATCCAACTCCAAGCAGAAATGCATGTATATATCTACGTCGACGGACGCAGAACGACACCGACGCTGATCAGGTTTCAATGTTTCATAGTCTTTTGTGCTTCAACGCAGCCAGTTGGCATATAGAGGTACAATCCGCCAGACAGGACAGTCGCTTTCACAGGTACTAGTTGGCCCCGGTATATATATTTTGTGAAAAATTCTGAAGTTACAAGGTATTCTTATCGATTGACCTTTAAAACCAAGTCTATCTGTCTATGTCTCACAAATCATTTTAAAACACGGATGAAGGGACTGTGTAATATGATTTGTTATTATGAGACTAACAAGTTTTTTTGTGTGTGCAGTCTCATGAGGAGAGTACGTATGTGAAAAATATCCCACTATGCATGGATCAAAGCTTCAATATATCTTGTCTTCAGTTAGTACCAACTTCTACATTGCTACCACGTACTTCAATTCGATTTCTTAGAGCTACCTCTATGTATAATATAGATTAAACTTCTCATCTTAACTAAGAGCTACCACTGTAGTTGTGAACATACTTCGCCATCCACCATACAAGTATATTTGCACACATTTAGAGAGTGTTAATTTAGTCTATGTTATCTGGCTTTTATATATTGTGATCCAATTGACTCTTACATCTAATAAAAAGCCATGGTGTAGTAGTATGGAATTCTATCTTTGTCATTTTATTAATTAGTTTTACTAGTTTCCAGGAAGTAAACCTGAGGAAGATCCTGTCACCAAAACATCGACAAGTGGAGCCTTGGTATGATGGATTACCTCAATCCAATAGCTAGGATACAGAAGAAGCTGTTGTGAATCCTACGACAAAATGCTGACCTATGGCAAGTTTTGCGTCGTCTCATGAAACATTTTTTAAGAATGGAATAAACATCCAGCCTCAATACTCACAAGTGAGTATATTTAGCTAAATTTACATAACCAAAAGCTCTTAGACTAACTAACCATCTGACACATGCTAGAAGACAACAAACAGTAGAGAAAAGCTCTAAAAGTCCTTAGGACCAGCCAAAACTTCCCTAATACTGTGGGTGGCTGCCTATGCAAACAGATTGTGCATTTCAAACTCCTTTCTATATGTACAGTGCATCTGTGATACTCCTAACAGTGTTATGCATGACCATATGCACGATGTACTACCCTCAACCTAAGTGTTAATTAACATAACGTGCTCATCCTATGGCGATGTGTGGTCTGGTGCCAGACTCTGGATAACTCGGACGCCGAAGTGGAAGACGCCGCGCTCATCCTTATGCAGCTCGCGGCGACTGATGTAAGCATCTTTGATACCCACAAACATTATCGAGAGGTGGCAGATTTGATGCTGCCTTTGTTGGTTCCTCGCTTGTATGGAAAAGTCGAGCCTGAAGTACACGACGCAGCTTCTACACTTCAGTGGATGGCAAGTTTCCCTAAGTGTGAATGTGAAATGTTAGATTTTGTGAGCTACTAGCATGTGCTTGATTTGTCGAACTACTAGTATGATGAAATTTTTTCTTTGCCATCTGTAGTGTCGAGAATTGAAGACACGTATGCTTAGATTGCAAAAAACTAAGAAGAAACATGGAATCAATAAAGAAGACAAGACGCTTACCAATCTCTTGTGGAGGTGGCTTCAAGTTCATATCAATGTCACCGGGCAAAAAAACTTCTGGTGGCTCTATGTTCAAATCCATCTACTTGTACTGTCTTTGTTTACTGGTAGTCTTTATTTACTGGAGCACTGTACATGTATTTATACTTGGATCGTACCAGGAGCTGTAACGTCGTTATGGCGCCAGGCCAAAAACGAAGTGCGCGAGCGAAAAAAAACGCGGGAGTACTGCATGCATGGCCAAAACGACCGCAGCCGAAACGCGACGCGCGCGCATGCATTTGCATGGCCGAAAAAACGCGCATGCAAAAAAAAAAAAGGAAAGAAAAAAAGCTAAACGAAAAAATTGCTAAAAGGAGCTCAGCCGCACATAAGGAGTCGAACCTCGGCTAACAGCGTTGGAAATAGCGCTCATACCACCTGGACTATAAACCTTTTGTGAATACTCATGGTACGGATACTATAGGAAAGACCATTATGTGGGATTATGGCCAAAACGTCCAGTTTTTTGATAATATCTAGACAAAATACGCTAGCACCTTTTCGTCCAGCTAGGCCGGGTCACCACAAGTCGGCGACGAGAAAAATTAAAACGTGCAAGAGCGCGGTGCTAATTAAGGCCATTAAAAACTGAATAATTAAAAAGACATCACAAAATCACCTGCAGGATGTATAGCAATTCCGGTTAATATCTAATAATTGCTCGGACGGGACAAAGTGAGAATAAACGGATGGATTCCCTGTCGAGTTTGGAGCATGTGTTTTCACGTGTTGACTTGACTTGCAGCAATACCTGACGCCCAAACACACCAACACTCTAGCTAGACAGGAGTTGACTTAGAGACTGACAGAGGGGCCCATATTTCAGCGCGTTGCTGGACCCACCGTCAGGCCTAAAAAGGAAGATGGGCGGGTGCGTTTTAGGTGAAGAAAAGCAAACTCGATGACCGAGTCTGAATCGGAGTTGGTCGGTCGGTCAATAATTTGGCAGTACAGCTTACATACAGTACCTTTATTTACCTTTAATATAGTACTACTACTGTAGGTATAGACGACTTTGTTTCCATTAGTTGACTTGACTTGCAACGGCGACTTGTTGGGGGTTTAAACAAGCCCACAGCTCTAGAACTCCACGAGGCTTCAGCCAAACAGACAATGCATCTGGCAATCCAGCAGCACTTGCAAGGTTCTGAATCCATGCATCCCCATCCCCACTTCGTTCCCTCTGCGCCTCAGCAGCAACCTCAGTTCACCGCGCGTGCTGTGCGAGCTCGGATAGATCAGCTCGCTCCATGGAGCCCTTCTGCTGCAGCTTTCAGGTCAGTCCACCACTACTCCAGCTAGAGCTGAAGTTAAATTTGCTAGAAAGAAATGCGTAGTTGGTGCTTACTGTTCTTTTATATCTGTCCTAGATAAGGGGGGCGTATATGTTACTGTAATGGGCCCTGTCAATGTTGATACACACCAATCAGGCAGGCAATGGAATGATTTGGTACTGCTGTTCTTGTTCCAAGGTATGTGCTGGTCCTTCCATTGCTCTGTCGCCTCTACAGGATGTAGAGTACTAATTAAGTTTATTCGATCCGGGATGATAGCATAGGCGTATACCAGTAGTAGTCAGTAGAGATAAGAATTTCAGCTTCCTGCTGACTGTAACAACTGAGATCTCCCGACGTTTTTTTTTTTTTCCAAACTCTTCAAACACAGGCCATGGATAATTGGATACTCCCTCTGTATTTTTTTTGTTTGACGTTCCGATCAACCAAACTAGTTCATTTTTAGTACAAAAGTGATGTCTGAAACGTCATTCATTTCCGATCGGAGGTTAGTATTATTTAGCTATTTAGGCTGAAAACATCATAATTGTTCCTGTCTCCTGTTTTATAGTCAAAAGTTATGTTTTGAGCACCGAGCTGTACAAAACAAGAAGATAAACTTTGATAAAGTTGAGTCTCCCTCCAGCTCTGGAAACTTCTGAAACTCTGACCGCCATGGGCGGGCCCAGCTCAATTCATGGGTATTCATTTGAATACCCAGAAATTTTACTTCAAAAAATTGTGCATATACTGTATGTATCATATACATGTATTAAAAAAATAAAATTGAGAAAAATATTACACTATTTAAGCATTCAGCCTAAACTAGCGCTCCTGTTCCATGGCTTAGTTGGTCCAATATCTCATTTCGCAACCCAATTTAAAAAGCCAAGCGCTAGTGACTAGTCTGGCTGGTGCGGCAACTGTCCAGATGGTGATCAAGCCACAACGAGCAGCCAAAGTCCTCAATTTCAACTAGTATTAATTCAATTTGATACTATATTTTAGATGTTACCATTTCCATATATTGAACAATCAGTAGTTTTATACTATACGTTGGAGAAACCGATGACATGATAATTATATGTTATGTATCTTCTACGTGTTACATAATAAGTACTTTGTAATACTATAATCAATTATATCTATAAAATTAGGCTTTAGATTATAAAAAAAATTCTATAAATTTTTTAATACCCAATCCTCAAATTCTGAGCCCGCCCCTGCTGACCGCGAATACTACTTATTTCAGATATACAGGCTGAAGCCTTGATACTCAATTTATTTATTTATTTTTCAAAATATATGCGCGCATAGTGCTACGATCATACGTGCTAGGCCTGATAAATGTTTCATCGTAAAATCTAACATAACGGCGAGAAGTTTTTTTTTTTTTTACTGTGAGCTATCTAAAACGACAGCTATTCCAAATTTTTTGTGGTCTTCCAAAATTGAAAGTAAATATTTCACTGCAGCAAAAAATGGTGAAAATTTGACTTTTAAAGAGGGATCCATCTTTCTAAGGAACAAATATTCAAAATTTGAGCATTTTTCAACGGCTTCAGCAACTTTATAAAAAGAGGCTTCGGCAGCTACAGAGTAAAGGCCCAATTATAATATCGGTCCTGGATTCCTGCAAAAGCCTGGCCTAGCCCAGCTCAGTGCCTAGCATTAAGTCCATCTGACCACCCTTAATTTTGGCCGCAGTTCGATTTTGCACCTCAAACTACAAAACCAGGAATCTTTGCCCCCGCAACTATTGAAACCGGGTATTTTTACACCCTGGATGGTATATGATGGCGGTTTTGTGTGACGTGGCAGTGGGGCCCACCTGTCAGATGACACGTGGCAGTGGCACAGCCACCTTTTACCTCACTCTCCCTCTCTCGTACCTCACCGTCGCTATCTCTACCTCTCAGCCTCTCTACCTCTGCCCCTCCCTTGCCGCCGCTCCCCCGCCGCCACCGAGCTCCCCGCCGCCGCTCGCTACACTCGACGCCGGTGAGCCTCCCCCAGCCCTGCCTACACTGCCTCGTCGCCTAGTCGATCTGGTGCCGCCTCATCCCTCTTCCCCTCCGACGCGGCGCGCACCAAGAAGCGGACGGCCGCTGAGCGGTACCTTCGCCGCATCGTCACCGGTGGCGGTCATATCTACGTCGGCGCCGTCCATGTCACCGTCCTCCGGGATCTCCTGCTCGTACACCTAGTGCTCCTCCTCGTCCATGGCGGCGCGTGTCGGTGCTTTGTACCGGCAATGCACCACGGGATGCCTCACGTGATGCTTTTAGGGTAGGTGAGTCCGACCGTAGCTCCATGGTTCGCGTAGAAGTGCGACAAGAAACACAAGAACACACGATTTATAAGGTTCGGGCCGCGGTGTGCGTAATACCCTACGTCCTGTTTGAGGCTGATTGTATTGATCTGAGCTTGAGATTACAATGAGGGCGTATAAGATCGAGGATGGATTGGAGAGAGATGTCTGGGAGAGGTCCCTAACCAACCTTATATGGTCCGGCGTGGCTTGGGTTACAAATCGGTTTTCTTCTATGACTCCTGGACGGATAGAAAAAAAGATTACATAGAGAGTCGTTGTCTTGTGCGCCTAGTTACATAGAACCCACGCCATGAGGAGTCAGGGGATATCTATCACCCACAAGCCCCTGAGGGTCGAGTTAATTCTGACAATAATTAACACGAGACTCCAAAGAAATCTGCAGCTCCGAATGCGAATACCGCCGAGTCAATCAGCGCTTCATTTTTATCTGCACATCTTCCTATTGGCTGCACCGACTAGGTGCACCCAATGGGTGTAGCCCCTGAGCTTCGAGTTGACTTGAGTAACAATCAACTCGAAGATTAATAAATCCAGATTCAACTTTATGAATGTCTTGCCCTGTAATCTTCGAAAAATTTCTAATGATATCCTCCATGCAGCCCCCGAGTCTCAAGCTGATCAGCACAATCAAGTCGAGGGTCAAGTAGTCAAGTGATCTTCAGAAATTTCGAGTGCTCAGCTAGCAATGATGAAGTCATCCGAGTGCCCAGCTAGTGAAAATACGTCAGCAGTCAGCGAGGCAGAGAAGTGGCTGGCTAGAGGAAACACGTCGCTAGTCGGGCGGCGGAGCCCCCGAGTCAATGTAGCGGTAGATAGGGCGACGAAGAGGCCGGCTAGCGGAAACACGTCGCTAGCCGGGCGGCGGAGCCCCCGAGTCAACGAAGCAGTGAGTCGGCGAGGTGCGCAGCAGCGCAGCCCCCGAGCTGACGAAGTAGTGAGTCGGCAAGGTGCGCGGCGACGTAGCCCCCAAGTCGACGAAGCGGTGAGTCGGTGAAGCACGCGGCGGCGCAGCCGCCGAGTCGACGAAGCGGTGAGTCGGCGAAGCACGTGGCGGCGCAGCCGCCGAGCTGATGAAGTAGTGACTCGGCGAGGCGTGCGGCGATGCAGCCCCCGAACTGACGTAGAGTCGGCGACGGTGCAGCCCTCGAGCTGACAAAGTGATCGGCGAGGCGAGCAACAGCTCAGCCCCCGAGCTGACGAAGTGGTTGATGAGGCGAGCAACAGCTCAGCCCCCGAGCTGACGAAGTAGTGACTCGGCAAGGCGCATGGCAGCGCAGCCCTTGAGTCGGTGAAGCAGTGAGTCGGTGAGGTGCGCGGCGGCGCAGTCCCCAAGCTCACGAAGTAGTAACTCAGCGAGGCGCGCAGCGGCGCAGCCCCCTGGGTCGACGAAGTAGCGTAGAGTGAACTCCCCAATTTGAATTCTGAGTACAGCGAAGGCAAAGAATGTCGGTGAGCTAGACCAACTGTCCCGTATGAAGGGATCAGAGTACTCCCCGTTATGAGTAAGCGACAGGCATGTAACACCAGCTGTAGGTCGGATCACAACCTAAGCTAATTGCCCCTTACGAAGGGTATAGAGGTCACCCTGTTATGAGTAAGCGAAAGGCATGTAGCACCGGCTGGCCAGACCGATTGCCCCGTAAGGAGGGTCTAGAGTTACCCTGTCATCGCATGCACAGATCTTGCCAGAAAACACTGAGACTTGTCAAAGCACGAGATGCGACAGAAAATATTTGTCTCGGCGAAACACGAGATGCAAAAAGATTCGACTCGGCGAAACACGAGATGCAACAGAAAAGATTCGACTCGGAGAAACACGAGATTCGACCGAAAAGATTTAAGAAGGCACACGAATTGAGTGACTAAAAATAATTTGAGAGATCCAATACTCGGGTAATCCAGAAGTAGTACGAATAATCCGTGACCCGAGTGATCCAAAAATAATGTGAATAATCCATAACCCAGGTGATCCAGAAATAATATGAGTAATCCATAGCCCAGGTGATCCAGATATAATCCGAGAATTCCAATAGACCGAGTGATGCATGAATAATCCAGTTGATCCAATAACTCGGATAATTAAGAAACAATATGAGTAATAATGGAAAACCATTTGGATTGGAGGACTTACTGCAGACAACTGATGACTCGTTGCCCTTCGTCACAAATGACGGTAATTTAGAGATAGTCAGTGATAGCGCAGGCACGTGGTGAGTATTTACGTCGATATGAAATATTTTTTTCTGAAATAATAACAAAGAAGTAGCATGGTTTGCAGGGAGAATACTCGAATGTAAATAATATTTAAGCAACCGAGCTAGCCGCGGATAGACGAAAATTGATCGCATATTTAAATGCATGATTGAAAATAATAAAGTGACTTAGCTCTCGGATTGAGTCGGTGCAATCGCCAGTGTACATCAGACAAGGATGGAGTCGTGGCTAGCTGGATTTATCAGCCCGATCGATTTTCCAATCAGGAATTCTCCTCTCGTGAGATAGCTGTAGTAGATTGAGTAGCGCTAAGCATGACGATCTGATAGATGCCTTGTTCTTGGACTCTAGTCTCGTTGCATGCACGTGTTATAATCGAACACGCCTCCTTCTAGGTCCACTACTAGACCTGATCGGATCCTGGCTCCAGCGGAATTGCGGTGACCAAGCAAGAGCACGATTTGGCAGGACGATACATCACAGCAAACTTTTGCTCCGATCTGTGTGGCAAAGCGAGACGACAACCAGCGCCTTTGCAGATTGGGCAGCAGACTCAGGTCCAGAAACGATCCGCAACTCGTGCAGTCTTGAACCTTGGCGCAATATCAAGCGAATAATAGATCCGACCGAGAGAGTTGATTTTAATCTGCGGGCCGAACTGTGGCGGACCGCTGGAAATTGACGAACTTCTTCACATGGCTTCGAGATCTCTGCCTTTATATCCTGTTGCTCGCTATACGGAACGATTCTGCACTCGGTTGATCTGTACCACATGAACTCAAGGATCAGAGGTACGCACTTGACGCAGCATGGGACGATGTTGGCGTTGATTGATTTGTTGTCGAAGAAGTTAGTCATGGAGCTAGCTTGGTTGTCGATGTCGCCTCCCCCTACCTAGCGCGCCAATTGTCGGTGTTTTGTACCGGCAATGCACCACGGGATGCCTCACGTGATGCTTTTGGGGTAGGCGAGTCCGACCGTAGCTCAATGGTTCACGTAGGGGTGCGACAAGAAACACAAGAACACACGATTTATATAGGTTCGGACCGCGGTGTGCGTAATACCCTACGTCATGTTTGGGGCTGATTGTATTGATCTGAGCTCGAGATTAAGGACGTATAAGATCGAGGGTGGATCGGAGAGAGATGTCTGGGAGAGGTCCCTAGCCCACCTTATATGGTCCGGCGTGGCTTGGGTTACAAGTCGGTTTGCTTCTATGACTTCTAGACGGATAGAAAAAGATTACATAGAGAGTCCTTATATTGTGCGCCTGGTTGCATAGAACCCACGCGATGAGGAGCCAGGAGATATCTATCACCCACAGCGCGAGCTCCCTCACCTCTCCCGACCCGATGGCCGGTCTGAGCCAATTCGGGCTAGGGCACCGCAGCGATAGGGCAAGGCGTCGGACATGGCCGCCTGCGGGCTGCGTCGGGGACGGAGGGCGCGGGAGGTCGCCGCGCGCCTCCCGGATACAGACGGTGGTGGACGCCCCGCGGAGGAGGCGGACAATGGGCCGCGGCGGAGGCCGCTGGCAGCAGCGGCAGCTCCCCTTCCTTCACCCTTGTGCCCCAGCGGCCTTTCTTCCTCCTTCACCCACGTCGGAAGCCGCTCCCCGTCCTCCACCCACGCTGGCCGGCGGCTGCTCCCTGTCCTTCACCTGCGGCGGGCACATGCGAGCGCTCGGCGGCGTCGGCCACGAACGAGCGGGGAGACAGGGCACGACCGGAGCGTGGCAAGCGCGGCCACGAGCGAGCGGGGCGGTAGCGACGGGGCATGCACGGAGCTCAGCGGCAGCGGCCATGAGCGAGCGGGGCACGTGTGGAGCTCGGCAGCGGCGGAGCAGCGTAGCGCATGCTTCGACGAGGATGCTGGCGGAGGAGCGCGGCATACACGTCGGCGAGGGTAACGACAGAGAAGCGCGGCGAGCGTGGCGGTGCCGAGTGCGGTTGGGTGGGGCGGGGCGACGCACGTCCGCACGCCATTGGCGGAGGTTGAGGCGCTGGCAGCGCTGGCCCAGGTGCGCTCGTCCGCAGGACGATGGCGGAGGATGGAGGAAAGGGATGAGCTGGCGCCACGTATGCATAAACCGCTTCCAAACCCATCCGGGGTGGAAAGATAACCGGTTTCAATAGTTTGAAGACCAAAAATTTTTGGTTTTGTGGTTTAGGGTGTAAAATCGAACTACGGCCATAGTTGAGGGTGGTCAAATAGACTTTTTCCATTCTACTATTTGTATCAAATCGCTGTCAAAATAGGCCCGGCCCACTACGCTGACTACCAAGAGTCCAAGACGTTCAGGCCTGGTAAAGTTGGGCCAGTTCAGGTTGGGCTCCAAACCTCTTGGAATTCCAACCCTCTTCACACACTAGAAAGAGAGCCCAAATTAGTCACCTGTCAAGTCTGGCTTCCCGAGCCCAATACTACCCTCTTGCTCCTCTGTTAAAAGGGAGTTAAAATTCTATTTTTTTAACCATGTACTAACTTCGTCTAAAAAATAAGTTCAGCAAAGACCACTCCAGAAACCACTTCCGACAGGTCTAGGGGTTGTGTTCTGTCCGGTTTTAATAGTTCAAAGTGTCTGTTATTTGATTTTGCAATTATTAACTGCTAATGAGACATGACAAATACATAATTGAAAAATAAACTTTGCCCCAAAAAATGTAGATTTTATCTGCCTATATAGCAATGCACGCACGGGCGACGGAAGGGGGGCCTGAGGGGGTAAGGCCCCCCTAAGGCCTTGTTTGGTTGCACGGGTATTGAATCCTCTCCGGTACCTGTACAATCGAAAAAGCCCTAATAAAGATGATTTGTTTAATAAAACATCTAACGATCTTGATAATTTTAATGATTTTTTAAATACATAAGGTAGTTTGTCTTCCTATATGTTAGTGCTTTGCTTCGCCCCTGAATGCACGTACTGAATCATGAACAAACATGCCCTGGGGGTTGGGGCCGTCTTTATGTGTGTCAGGGAAAACGAGCATTAGATCGATCACCGGTCCTGTAGATATAACTTCTTGTGACATAGGAGTAATATTTAATGCAAGGGGAAAAAAATGCCGTCGATGCTCGCAACATTATGAGTAGAAATATTTTTTGGACAGTTCAATTAGTATACTACGTAAATTCTTCAGAGATTATGCATGGTTTGCACTTTAGAAAACCATGTATACTACGTGAACTGAGTGACCGCCAGTTCATGTGTCAAGTCTGGTTTCCCGAGCCCAATACTACCCTGTTGTTCCTCTATTAAAAGGGAGTTAAAAATCTATTTTTCTAATCATGTACTACCTCCGTCCAAAAAAAACCGGTTTAGGGGTTGTGTTCTGTCTGATTTTAATAGTTCAATGTGTCTGTTATTTGGTTTTTGCAGTTCTTAATTGCTAATCAGACAAACATGACAAATACATAATTGAAAAAATGAACTTTGCCCAAAAAATTGTAGCTTTTATCTGCCTATTAGCTAAGCCCTGCTGTGATCCTTGAAACACAGTATATCAATGCACGTACTGAATCATGAACAAACATGCCCCGGGGCCGCCTTTATGTGTGTCAGGGAAAACGAGCATTAGATCGATCGCCGGACCTGTGGGGCGGATCTGCGACCGGGGCTCGGGGGGGGGTGCAGCCCCGGTCCAGTCCATGCAGCTCCAAGTAGTAGTACTAGATATTCATCAGCTCGTGTATCGATCCCGTCCAGCAGTCTTGTCTCAGCAGAAAGCGGTCCTTCTACTGCGTTCTTGTTTCAGGCTCCGCTCGTTGCAGCGTCTCGGCGCGGGATTGGAGACGCAAAAAATAAAAAGAAGCTTATGGACGGTTGCTTGGGTCCATCGAACGGCTGGCCGTGATTGGTTCACTGTGTGCGTCTCCAATCCCGCGCCGACGAGCGGAGTCCTAGGCAGGTGGTAGCCTGCGATAATTGAATTTTAACTTGTGACGTGAGCGCAGCAGTAGTACCTCTTGCAGCACTGTTTTGTTAGCTGCACTTGCAACTTGTGATGAGCGCGCAGTTGAAGCACTTCCTCTTTGGCTCGTAACAGTTAAATAAATGAATCAATTCAAAATAATTGTATAGCTGTGAATTAAGAAAAGAAATACTATGTCTCTCATAAATTTGGTGATGATTGGATGAAGCTTGATATTATACTGAGCTAGATATGCTTAAATGCATTAAGATAAGAGCATTTTTATAGCACTATTAATTTTTTAGCCTTCTATCAAATAGCCCCCTTTTGCTTCATTTCTGGATCCGCCATGTAGATATATCTTCATTTTAGTTCTTGTTACATAGCATTTCATGCAAGGGGAAAAAACTGCTGTCGGTGGCAACAATATGAGCAGAAATATTCTTTGGACAGTTCAGTTCGTACACTACGTAAATTCTTCAGAGCATGCATGGTTTGCACTTAGCAGTGTTTGATGCATGACTTCTCGATCTCCAAAGAAATTTGCACTTAATTTCCACGAGAAAGCTAATAACTCCATCTTAACTATTTGCCTGGTGTTATTGTTATGCCTTATACATGGTCTGCACAGTAGCTGCGAGCGAGAGCCGAGACGTTGGTTGCGAGTTTAATTAGGCGCGCGCATTACAATCGCCAAACGAAAATAATCTAAAAGATAGATAGATAGAGAGAGAGAGAGAGAGAGAGAGAGAGAGAAGCGACTTCGCCTTTGATCTATACATAGGTACATAGGAAAAACAATAGACATTCGCCATCATAATCATATTACATACTCCTAGATATTGTAATAAACCATTAGAAAAGATAGAAATTTTAGTCGATCAGTTCATTCCAAAAAAAGGCAAACAAAGGATGTAGAAAAACAGGTTGAACGACCCAGACCCAGTAATATGTACATGATCACAAACCTTAAAAAGAGGACGGAGAGTTCGTAAAAAAAAACTAGAGGACGGAGAGGAACTGAACTCGCGACAGGCAGGCATGGACCTGTCCGCTGGAGGGTGGAGCGTGCGTGGACTTGGCCCCGCCGGCTCCTGCAGCGGCAGCAGCATGTCCAACTGCGCTGTACACATATGCATGCGCGTCAGTTCATGGAGTAGTAGAGCACGTTCAGCGACATGATCCACAGCACAAAGGCCACGAAGAACCACGCCGCAGCTAAAGGTGGCGGCACGTCGAGAGCTTGGGCGAAGAGAAGGTACAAGGCCGCCGCGATCATTCCGACGAGGGCTATGGCCACGGGATGGGCACGCGGCCGGATCCTCCGCCTCCTCCTCCTATGCCCACGCCGGTGCCCACCGTTGGGCTCGTCGTCCCCGCTCGGCGGCGGCGGTGGCGGCGCAGGTGCTTTCCCTTTGCCACGGGCCACCGGTCTTCGTCCGCCGCTCTCGCCTTCCATCACCTGTGATTAATAATTCCCGGGCGGTTCCTAGGACAAGGAGCTAGCGATCGAACATTCGAACTGCACTCCGTCACTCTCCGGGGTCCGGGCCGGCGTGTGTGGTCTCGAATAACACTGGCCGTAATGAAGCATTTTATGCCTGATAAGTGATAATGTTGCATGGCAGAAAAAAAGAGGTGTCGAGCACAAAGAAAGTTCCGGGAAATGGAGCGGGGCCTAGCTTCTCTGAAACTTCGTCGTCATCAGCCTATGTAGGTACGTAGCCTGAGGTCGGCAAGGGGATACAGGCCCCATTGCCAAAGCCCAAGTACGAGTAATTTCTTGGAGGGGGACTTGGGAGAGAGAGGGAGATCTTAAGCTGTTCGCCCACGAAAAAACTAACCCTTTATTAACTTTTAAATGTGAGTGTACAACAGAGTGTACAACAGGGATGGTTGGGGCACATTAACTAAACAAAAATTCCTCACATGACGTTGTATCTAAATTATACTATGTCCAATCGTTCATTTCTTTAGTGCAAATATGAGCAAATCTGCTATTTTATGTATGATCTATTAAGGATACTAGTGGATTAAATACGTGCTTCTGTACTATAGATATTAGAAATTTATAGATAAATAGGAGACCCGCAACTAATGAAAGTTGTTAATAATCTTCGTTCTCTCATTTGTTCGTTCGTACACTAGTTGAATATTTATATATAAACATATACATTGTATTTTATATTTATCCATTTTTTTGTATTAGTAGATGCTGATAATTTATATATAGATTTGAGAGGACAACGTTTTGTTTATTTTTAATAACGGGAGAGGCAAATGATTTAGATGAAAACTTAAGGTCTACGTAGATGATCTATTACAATAGTAAATATGAGTATTTCAGATTCAAATTTAGGCGATTAGTCTAAATAATTATACTTATTTAAATGCAAAATTGAATGGGCTACTTTAAAAGAGAGTAATGAAATGCAAATTTAGAGGTTTATCTTAAACAATCTTCATAATAACATGTGGAAACTTTTAGGAAATGAAATTGAAATATTTCTGATTCTTATGATAATTTTTATGATATACCCTTTATACAACTTTTACGATGATTGATATTAATATGAGCCCTCCATTACACGAGATTTAATGGTTTGAAAAATATAAAGTACTAATAAAAAATACTAATTAATAGGAAAGTACCAAAAGAGGTGGGACCAGTACCAAAATATTTTTTTCTTTTTTAAATGAATAACTTTTAATTGATAATAGAAACTTCAAACCAAAATACCCAGAAGTACTAACAGCACTTGCCGATTTTCTGGAAAGTACCGTACTTTTCAACCATTGTAACAAGCCTAAGTTTCGATTAACCGTGGGCATTCGATTTTGATTCATGGGTTCAGCTGGGAACTCCTGATTCGAGTACGCATTTTCCAAATCAGAACCGTCACCTCATGTTCAAATCTTTTTAATACAAAACCTAGAAACTTCGACGTCACGTTTGATTGACACAAGAAGATGCTAACTTTTGACGCTAGCTGTACTACCACGTCTAATACGGTCCACGGTCCATATGTGCAATTGTAGATACGACAACAAGTCGCTTTCAATAATTAATGTTTATTTAATTTGTCTTCAAAAAAGTAGTAATAATCAAAGCCGGGAGGAAAGTGCGTAGCAGGTAGCTAATATAACCACGATATTTAGAATGACAGACCGAGATCAACGTGCGCCTTTGAGACCAAAATTTTGCCGCCACTATCAGTTAGCCAAGGGGTGGATTTTTTTACCTTCCTGAGTCCCCATCCCGCCCTACCGCTAAATCCGCCTCTGCCCTCTGTAGACGATCAGAATCACTAGTGAATCTAAATCAATCTTTTAGATCAAATCCATAAGATCGTGTTTATAGTCATCTATAATGCGAAAGTGGCATTGTAGACAGAAGAATATAGACGATATGGTACACGATTTGCTAGACTCAGCCTTAGCTGACCCATGCATTAGCCACGGCCTAGTACAGATCTAAACTCTCCTATCCATCCATCCAGTGATGAAAATGTCTAATGGACCGAAAGACTCCCAAAATTACATAGTATGTACTCTATTTTTTACTACAAATGATGAATTTTGAGTCTAATTCTTCTACTAATCATGATTTTTAGGTGCATTTCCTACTAATATTGTGTAGTAATCAGTAGTTATTTATCTTATATTTATTATCTTTGTAAAAATAGTTATTTTTTCTATATTTTTTCTTTACTTGTCGACATTGATTTCCCTTAACTTAAATTTCTGGCTCCATCTCTGATCGAAAGAGACCTCAGCCACGACTCAATGACTCATGAGCTGTCCGGAGCACCGGCCAATGTGACTGAGGCAGTGTTCCTTTTGGAGTTTGTGTGGTGGATCAGCTCCATAACACAAGAATCCACTCAATATTGACCATCCATTCATACCAGTCAATGATGATGGAAGCTACGACTGGAAGGTGTGCAGAAGCTGAGGAGTAGATCAGCTCTGCTAAAAGAAACACTGCCTGAGTCCCGTTTGGTACCGTAACGGCGGGAGCCGGCGCCCAAGAAGCCATCAAAATTCCAGCTCCTCCAGTAAGGCTAGTGTCACCAAGTAATGCATCCGTACTGTGTAAGTGCGCAATTATTATTTTTCCATTCTATGTACAGTGCGCAAACAGTGTTTTTCATACCTATTTTCACCTTCCAATGACGCTAGCCTAACAGTGCTCAACGGAGCACGTGCATGTGCCTCTGCACCAGCACCAGCCGCCAAATGGCGCCAAGAGACCATTTTCTAGCCCCTTCGTAATGTTCGTTTACTTCAGCCATGACCGGTGCGCAGATGGCGTCACGCTGCTGGCCTGCTGACGTTATCATCGGCGATGGCACGAGGGCTTGTGGTAGCCATTCGTGTTGGCGCTGAGGTGCGCGTCGAGATCCAGCCGTCGATGTACGGTACGTACTCTTTTTTATTTAAATATTACGACTTTTTTGTATTTAAATATAAACTACAGTTAATTTTTTAAAAAACTTCAATTCTTTTTTGTTAATAAAAATGTGTAAATATATATAAAAATAAGTTATGCTCAAATTCTCTCTAATAATAAACAAATCGAATCGAATAAATAAATAAATAATTGAAAAGTTTTTGAATAAAATAAAAGATCGAAGTTTTAAAAAATCAAACGTGATTTATATTTAAATATGGAAGAAGGACATACAATCGACGGTGCTTATTGCTTTGACTAGTCAGTGGGATATTATTAGATCAGGCGTTTGCGGTTGGCTGGACCAGCGGGGCCAGCAGTCAGCGAGCTACTACCATGCTAGGCTAGGCATGCATAATCCCGCGACGACCGACGAACAGTCATAGCGACCGATTTTAATTTCTTTCTTGGATCACATATGACATACTCCTATATACACTGTACACGTACCACTGCACTTCTTCTCACTCTCAATTGTCGTCACCGTACGTAGAAATGGAATGTTCCCACATGCCAGCGCCAGCCATCTGCCGTCCTGCCGCCGCAGAAGCCTAGCTACTTGTACGTACACCATAGACATATATACATACTCGTTCATGTCTAATATGGATGTAGGTGGGATCACTCAGTAACATTGCGGAGAAATGACTTGTCACAATGTCCGCCGATGAGCCCGCTTACATCTCTATTGTCTAATAATGCCACATATGATTAAAAAGAATGATATTGCTAGAAGAAGAACCCTCAAAATGCACAGTATCATACATAAATGCTCAAAATAATTAACTAGGTTAATGTTTATGTCTATAAAAGTGGATTTTAAGAGTTTGTATCATAGTCTAAAATATCGTGCCAAAACAGTATACTCCTCAAATTATAGCCTTTTTCTCTTTCATATTAAATATGACGCTGCATCAGCTAAAAAATCTTATGTGGCATCTCTTAAATGAGTACGATACTACCCACTGGAAATAGCCTAATAAACAATCATTCAACACGACAAAAATGGTCAATTAAATGGGCACAGCTGGTGATAATATATATGGGATAAATTAAACGACTGTTTAGGTGACCATTGGTCACGACTCAACACACGAAATTCAACGTGGAATACTTAGTACTACATCGTTTATTTTGTACACGTATGTCGTCTCAGTTACACGCGTACGCCATCCCCATAGAAGCATATTGTTTTTTTTTTTTGTCTTGATATAAGGCAACAATGCATGCATGCAATGATTGATCCGAGAAGCAGTAGTATAACCAGCAGAGGATACTTACTCCACCTGTTGATCGAGGATGGAGACGTTGATCATGCCGCGATCTGATAGAAGAGAGCGAGCGCCGCGAGCACGAGAGCACCAAGGCTGCAGCAGGCCAGCACCGTCGCCGCGAACCACGTGCTCGCCTTCTTCTTGGCCGCCGCCCCGCCGGACGCCGCCACCGCTCCCAAGCTCACCGCGGCAACGAACGCGGACGCCAGAAAAAAGGTGCAGACCTTCAGCTTCTCCTTGGTCACGGTGCCGCCGAGCACCCCGGCGAAGATGGCCAGGATGGCGCCGAAGGACAGGGACGCGACCGCGACACCTATGGCGTACAGCGTGCCGCTGTCGGCCTTGTTGTCGTCCCCCATCTCCGCGAACCCCTCGTCTGGCACCGTGCAGAACTCGACGAGCAGCCACCCGGTTGCCCCGACGACGACCGGGAACGCAGCGCCGGCGAGGAGGCCGTGCAGGATAGTTTCGGCGATCGTGAGGACAGCCGACGCGAGCATGGCGAGCATGACGATGTTCGCAGTAGCCAGTATAGCTCTCTGCCATGTTCCCGATCCCCACCGCCGGTGACTGTCGTTATTATTGCTGGAAGGCAGCAGCCTGCACAGAAGCAACGCGAAAATTCCAGCGCTGCCTGCCCCGAGCAAGAGGTAGACGGCAACATTGGCGTGGGAGTATGCGGCGCCGCCGAGGCTGTATGCCTTGTGGTAGATGGCGAGGAGGACGCCGATGAACCCTGAGAAGGACGCCGACAGCAGTGACAAGGTGAGCTGGGTTGCGCGCTTCAATTCCTTCTTGAGAGCTTTGCTCTGCGCGGGGCTGATGATCTCCGCGTTATCACCATGGAGGAAGTGGAAGCCGCCGACAAGGAGCGATGGGATAGTTGAAAGAGGCAGAAAGTAGTAGGCCTTGGGTAGGAGGGAATAGGCGATCAATATGCATGTCACGATGAAACAACCCACGGCACTGGTGAAGAGGATCTGAGAAGCCCTAAGCTGACTCTTGGGGATGAACTGTTCTGGCTTGATTGCCATCAGCTTTAAGGTGTGGATCATAAGGCAAATGGAGGATATGAAGGCGGTGAAGGCGAAGAACGCCGAGATCTTAAGAATCAGATTCAGATTAGCAGTTGGTCTGTGGAGGAAGAGTATGTCGGTCAGTGGGACCATGGAGAGTGTGATGAGGATCATCGACGCCTTAAGGTCAAAATGCTTTCTTTCTTTGATCTTGTTCGCAGTGCCATTCGTGCCATTCTGCAGTTACATATATGACAAAGTTAATATGCAGGTTCTTTAATTAATTAAACCTAGTTGATGCATTATCGTTATTAATATAGCGGCCCATATTTTCTGTAATATTTTATGCTAATAATATATTAGCCGGAATCACGATCTGCACAGTTAAGTGTGTATAAACTACGAAACATGTCTGTTTCATATGAGAAATGATGCGTGCATCACGCTAGATATATAGCTGGCATTGGTGAAAAGGACCTTAGAGGAAAATATATAGAGACAGAATCTTAGCGGGAAGTTTGCTAGTGCATATACAAAGAGTAGTATCACCATTCACCAACTCACCTTATGGAACAAAAGCACTAGCTACTATATTACTTCCAAATTCCAATGGCATTGCTTTGTAAATTGTGATCCATCTCTCACAGCTGCCGCCGTATGCATGTCTACACACACATTAAACCATATCTTGGTACTATTTTGGGTATGATCATGATGAATCCGCTGCTAATTAAACTCGACCAGTACATTATTTCATGATAATATATTAGGGGTGTTTGCGCCGTCAGGCGCATAGAAATCGCAACACTTACAGATTTCATAAGAGAAAAAGGTATATGCATCCATGCATCTTAGGAAGCAGGAGCATATGCTTGTGCATATACCTAGAGAGAGAGCGAGAGAGAGCAGTAGCTAGCAGAATGCAAAAAGGATTTATTTTGACATAAACTAGCGCTAAGAAACAAGAACAGATTTTAGATGTGCATATATAGGAAGAAGAAGGTTTTTTTCTCTACCTGAATTGGCTGAGTTGGTGGGACACTCCTTTCCGTATCTCCACCCTCCGTGGTGGTGGTGCTCTCGGCGGGGTTATTCATCTCCTCCGGCTGCTGCAGGTGCACAAATTAATCATCCATTAGCTGGATCATCTTGCTGTGAGCACGCATATGATGAATCCACAAATTTATAAAGAAGATCGATGCTTTGATGTGATGGGCACCCAGATCGAGATCTTTGGAGGTGTATGACGAACGACAAGGGGGAGAAATGGAAAAAGAAGGCATAAACTTTTCTAGAACATATTGAGGGAAGGAGATAAAACGGGGTATTTTTTGTTTGGGTACCGTAGCTGGGAGGTTCATCAGCTGACCTAACCCTTTCTCTTCGTCTCCGGTGTCCTCCAATGGATCTGTAGGAAGGCGATGAACAGGCAGGACATCCTTCTCCTTCCACTGCATATGTTCCAAGCAAGGGTGCTGTAAGTAATTAATCCATGGACGGTCGAAGGAGGATCGATCGATGAAGGGTGATAGAGTGATAGAGGCGTAACGTACCGGTGTATCTCTGGCGTCTTCGTTCTCATCCGCTAGCTTCTCCTCTGCCATGGAAACCATGAAAGGTAGTGAAGAGGGGGCTGGCTAGCTAGCTTGGGAGGGAGGGAGGCAGCCGGCCTCTCCACGCTCCCATCGACGACCTACATAAACATGTGAGATAGGAGGGTGTGATTGCCTTGCCATATTATATTAACCGGAATTAAATTGGGTGTGGGCGTCTGCACTTCATCCTGCGTGGAGACCACGCACATGCGGATTGGCGACGCGTGGACGATCGGACGTCCAGCTAGTGATTTTCTTCCCGCCGAAGCAAATGATGCAAGCGACGACCGGTCTCCGTTTACGGCTGCGTGCTGGACACACCATAGTGGGCTCCCAGCCTCGCTCCCACTGCTCGGTGGACCTTGCACCTCATACTCACACAGATCTTATTTCTGCGGCGACAATAAGAAAACAAAAACAGTGACATAAAATTAAATCTGTTTACTTCCAAATTAATTTATTGGTGCCAAATAAAGTTGTGATCACAGTAAGAGCTATGAATTCTGTATCGATCCTTCTCGGTCAGATATAATATAACTATTCAGTGTCCAAAATTATTCTATATATATTATTATGATATTAATAACACACAAGCGTGTTATTATTTGGTTTGTAATTAAGAACAACGCTTATATGATACTGTACATAGTTCTTTCTAGTTAAGAAGATACAGTGATGTTTCGTAAAAGAAAAAGAAAGAAAGAAACGAAAATACAATGTTGATTGATGAGCTACGGGTTGAAGAATTGTACGTACCCCATCTGTGAATTGATGAGGTGCCGCCAAAAACATACACAGCGCCATGCAGCCTCCTGCACTGCAGCTGGATGGTCAAGGGATCGAGCATTATCGGTGCAACATGCTTTATCTAATCGGTAGATGATGTTTTGGACGCTCGCCAAGTCATGGGAGTTATTCTTTTTCTTGTCCATTCTAAAGGAGATGGCTACCATTAATTCCAAGCGTTGTGTCTCCTTAAAGGAAGTCATATCGGGTATGTAGTATTGAAGAATTTGTGTGCTTATGGTCCTACAAAAGGAAACTTAAAAAGGAAATGAATTAAGAGACGCAAATAAATATGGTCCTATGAAAGGAAACTTAAAAAGGAAATGAATTAAGAGACGTAAATAAAAAGAACTTGGAATAATTTGCATTGTATTCCTTGGATGAATGGCGCACGGTAATGGAATTATTGGATAGAGGAACAGGAACAGTGCGCTCAAGGGTAGTTACCTTTTTAGACTTTTCACAGTTAGCATGATGCCTTCTTCTAGATTATTGACAATGATGTCTCTATCACCAAAAAAAAATTATAATGTGATATATATGGAAGTACACAGTGACCTAATAACGTCCTAACCCTTGCGTGTGCACACTGGCATCAGCAGATACTAATCATCATGCATCAACGGACTGACAAAAGAGATTACAGCCAGCTGAGGTATTAATTATAACAGGTTGATCACATATGATGCATGATAATTAATGTCGTCGCTCAAAATTAAGTACTAGTACTGCTAGCCACTAGAGATCGAGTTACTAGCTAGTCCTATGGTTCATGGAGACGTGGACGTTTCACTAATCAAATGCAACAAAAACTAGCGATGTACTAATTGAAGGTTTCCATTGAGAATGAGATTAATATATAATGAATGATACTCCTACAACCAATTGAAAACAGTAGATTGGTAGAGCTAGCCCAAAAGCAGTAACATCACAAAAATTGCAAATAAAGATAGGTACAGCCGTACAGATCTAATTAAATTTCGCTTAGATTAAGAGTAGATCCACAAGCACATATTACATCTATTTTTTTAAAGTTTCAAAGATTTTTTTTTTCGCACATATCCTTAACCTTTATCTATACAGGCACAGTCAGCGAAGGCGGCGGTCTACTTGGAATTGGGTCAATTCGGGCCCAGGTAGTCAAAGAGGGGGATGCTCTCAACTCAGTCTGCCGCTACACACACCTACGCATCAGACAAGAGAGCGATATCTGATGCTTGCTAGTATCTCGAATCTGTAATTATCTAAGATAGTGTCCTTAATTACATTACCTGATCTATCAGAGACTGGATCAGAGATGTAATAATCATGTAAAGTTGCTCCTGTATCATTATCAATGTAATAAAATGATACTTGTTTCATAATTGGTAAATTAAAAGAAGCAAGTTTGCTTACCGGGTTATCTGTAGTATGCTTTGCTGACCACACCAGAACGCGTGGATGTGGACTGACAAATAGTAGATCATGGCATACCGATCCAGGTTAGCAACACTACATCGAAGATCGAACATGGATAATTCAAAGAATCTCACTAATGGTGGCCAAATGATATATAAGACATCTGTCTCGGAAATGTAGGAGCAAATAACTGTCAACACAGAGAACCAGGAATATTCGGGGTGTTCATCAAATCGAGCAGTAGCAGCTGAACACATAAATCTGGAATTATTAATACAGTCACACACACTGCTTGTTCATGCAAATAAAATGGGGCGGGGAGGGGCTTTCAGCGTTGTTCAGATCATTTAGTTCATGGCGCGAACGATGAGGCAGATGACGCACTGGAGCACCATGAACTTGGCGAGTGCAGGAGTGATCAAGCTTTTTCCTGGGACAGCTGCAGGGTTGCATCCTCCAGGGAAGACATGATTGGTCATAATCATCACTGAAGCAATAAGGAAGAACCAGTACAGCTGCCACTTCTTCAGGCGAGTGTTCTTCACCGTGGCTTCTGCAAACCTGCTGGTGGCAACTGGGACCCCTTCAATCTGCTCAGATCCATGATAAGAAAGATTATCAGGGTATATTTTTTCAAAGAAAAAGGTTATATCAGAGTATGATCAGACTTTGCTAACCATATTACTTTAACAGCTGCCAGCTGAATGATATTAATTTATAGTGGCAGGCAGTTTACACTTTACATGCAAACACACAATATTAATTATGCATGAGAGCATGCTCCTGGCAACTCGAATAACGATGAGGAAGTATATACATAAATAGCGCAATACTTATTATGTAACAACTTTGATGGTACATACAAAAAAATATAGAAATACACTAGTGAGCACTGAGCATTTCGTAATGCATATAAACCACTAGTGAGCATGTTCGTGTGCAGGGAAGATCTATCGAATGCTGATCGCTCTGAAATGATACCTAGCCCTTCTCCTGTGTAAGACTCGCTAATTCTTTGCTGCTGTTTTTTTTTTCAGTTAGGAAAAGCTTGTCTCTGTGTGCTTTCCATAAAAGCGTCTGATCCTTTAATTTTGTCAGGTTTAGAAGTAAAAAAACAGCAAATTAGGGCTGATATCAAAATACACAGGGTACATCACTCACACAAGTTACAACAAACGATATGTAGGTAGCTATATTTTATCCATTCGATGACAATTCACTCAGGGGCTGTTTGGGTCTCTTGAATTGAAATTTCATTACACTATCTATTTGTTCCCCACTAATATGAGAAGAAAAGAGATAATTTGAGAGCTTTGGAGGGAGAGAGCAAGGAGGTACGAGTCCACAACTTTATCATACAATTCCAAACAATTCACCGGTAGGAGAGAAAAATCACTTTCTTTTGAATTAATACATATGTGGTATGATGGATTACAATCCACATGCATCATTAGATCAACTGTTTAGTCATATTTCAATTCTCTAAATTCTTAGGAGCCAAACAGGACCTCAGTGATTTGAATGAATCAATTCAATTGATATCTTGACTTCCCCAGGTGTCGTCTTGAACTAGATCTATTAGACTAGACTACTAGAGGGTTTTTTGCGTAACAGGTGCACTATTGATCAAGTGAATTTGCCTCATAAAAGAGTCCTTCATTCTCAGTAAAAAGAACGGGCCAGGCCAGGAAATAATAAACAGGAATGTGTAGCGCAGGACTGAAATTCCTAAGAACTTGCCCAACTTTTTTTTTTGAAAAGGAAAACATTGGCTGTTCTTGTTACCGGCTGAACAAGCTTATGATCCGCTGGAATAATCAGTGGCTGTTCTTGTTCTTCATCTCCAGAGATAATCACATGAACTGGTGTAGCAGGATCATGGTGTATGCCTTGGACCGCCTTCATCCCCTTCCGCAAATAGGTCGTCATGCCCTTCATCTATTCCATCTCGATCGAACAGAAGGAGAAAAATAACTTGTCAAAAGAAGCCTGTAGAGAGAGAGAGAGAGAGAGAGAGAGAGAGAGAGAGAGAGAGAGAGAGAGAGAGAGACTCAACAGGTGAATAGAATTGAAGCCCGGGGCGAGATCGACCGCGAGGCGATCCAGTAGGTAGTGATGTTAGAGTTGGATAAAGCTAAGTGATCGAAGAGCATGGCTGCTGCTTCCCTCAGCACATCGTCGCCAAGACCACGACCTCTGCAGGTTGAGCTAGAGAGGGATGATTAAGAGAGTGGACAGGAAGGAGTTGATGAATTTTTTTTTTGACAAGGAAGATGTATTAAATTTCAAGAGCAAAACAACGAGGTGAAGCAACGTCTTGAAAGATAAGAACCTCCGGCTTCTGTTTAACAAGAAACACCCAGCCGAACAACAGAAAACATACTAAACATCAAATCCCCTCTAGTGGCAATCAATCCTAAGACTAGACCGCCACCCATGTGCCCGGGAGAAGATATCCGTAGCCACTTGTGCCAACAGACGCGAAGCCTCCATAGCCATATCCTGTGAATCCGCTCTCTGGAGGATAGCCCACGAACGCACCCAATGGACTGCTGCAAAGATAACCTGCAAAGGAGAACAACCGTTTTTCTTTTCAAATACTAAGTCATTTCTACAAAGCCAAATAGACCAACACAAAGCTGCCGCCCCAAGAAGGACGATTCGTTGCCAGGTGCTAGGTAAGCCTTGCAGCCAGGACCCAAACATGTGGGGAGTATTGTTGGGTTTGGTAAGATTAGAGGCGCATTGAAAGAAAGCCCAAGCTGTTCTAGCGAAACGACACTCGAAGAAAAGGTGCTCTATCGTTTCGTCATTGTGGCAAAAAGCACAAGATTTGTTACCTTGCCAATTACGCTTAGTTAAATTATCTTTCGTGAGTAAAACGCCTTTGCGAAGGTACCAAAGAAAAATTTTAACTTTTAGTGGTGCTCTAATCTTCCAAATCATTTTATTCAGGTCAGGTATTTCTACCCGAATAAGAGCTTGGTAATGAGATTTCACTGAGAACACCCCATTCTGGGTTAAATTCCAATGAAATGAATCAGACTCTTGTAGTAGGGTTAGATTGGCAATGCGAGGAAACAGATCGTTCCATGCTACCGATTTGGCACCTACAAGGTCTCTGCGCCAAGATAGATTAGGTGGGGAGGAACTTAAGACCTCAACGATAGTGATGTTCTTAGGCCTTGCGATGTTATAGAGACATGGATATTGAGCTCGTAATGGTGTTGAGCCTAACCAGATGTCGTCCCAAAAGCGCACCTGTGATCCGTCTTTAACCTTGGAAGACCCAAAACGTAGGAAATCCTGTTTGGCCTTCAGAAGCCCAGACCAAAAGTGTGAATCCCCCGGTCTCCATTCGACTTGGGAAAGAGGGGTAGAACCTAGGTATTTATTACGGATCAATTGTTGCCAAGTCCCCTCAGAGGTAAGAAGCTTGTATAGCCATTTACTAAGTAAAGCGATGTTTTTTTTACCAAGCTCATGAATCCCAAGACCCCTTGATCTTTAGGTTGGCTGAGGATGCTCCACTTAGCAAGACGATATTTTTTGTTGTGTTCATCTCCTTGCCAGAAGAAGCGAGATCGGAAGTAATCTAATTTTCGAATGACACCCTTAGGAACATAAAAAAAAAACATCATATACATTGGCAAGCTGCTGAGCACCGAATTAATCAGTGTCAATCGGCCTCCTGTGGATAGATGAGGAGTTGATGAATGCGAATGCCACAGGTAGGGTTGGAATCGCACGCACGTACGCGTTGTGGTCGCGGTGGGCAACCGAGTAGACGCGGTGTACGTGTGAAACTCTCTCTCTCTCTCTCTCTGGGGAATCTTTCGCACGTACGGACGGGCAGCCCCAAGCCCCCAGCTCCCTGCTTTTAAGCCTTTAACCAATGCACAGTACTTCCAACAATGTCGAGCTTATCCCACTTCTCACATTACGTATACACAGTACTTTTTGTCATCTACGTTGACGATCTGTTTTGGACTAATCAATTTAAGTTCAGGTTGCAATATCGGGGTGAAGATATATCGAGAAATCATAAGCGAGGTTGAATTAGGGTCATTTAAAAATTTAAAAGCTCACTTGGCACATGTAAAAACCTACAGAATGCCTATGCACTGAGTTTTTTTTGTATTGCTATACACAAAAAATTTGCACGTTAATTAGGTTCCAATTCTATCGAGTAGCCTAGAAAATAATCTAGAGAACGCAATAACTCGACAAATTAAAGTAAGGTAGAAGAAAGTAAATGCACACTATAAAGAAGACAGAGAACTCAAACTCTGCATGGTAAAAAGCCTCACCGAGAGTGAGGAGCGACGCGGGGGCAGGGGTCACTCTCGGTGAGTTTTGCCGTAGTAATTGTTAGAGCCCCTAGCTTTTGCCGTAGTAATTGTTAGAGCCCCTAGCTCTCAAGGGATAAGATCCTGGTTGGGTAACTATTGTGGATAACCAACGGGACTTTTCCATGCATAGGTGGGTGTCTTGTTGCCTCTCAAAACACTCCCCGCCTCAAGGGATAAGGTCCCTACTCCTTCGTACAAGTCCCAATGGTCACTTCACAAGTACGGTTATAGGGTCTTGCCTCGCACGTCTTTCAATCCTCGGATGCATAACTTTTGCTGTGCACATACAAAATGACATCATGTTTCCCTAATTTATTAACATAGCTCGTATTCCCTATTTTGAAAAACTATAATATGGAGGAACAAAGTTAGCACGCACTTCTCCTCATACTATTCCCCTTTCACATATCTAGCTCATTCCTAAGGTCATGTGAAACCATGTACTTAGTGTAGCCAACTTTATTTATGGGTGCACATTTCTTTGATCTCAATTCTAATTCACTTTTTGATTTGTAATTTACTGTCAATGGCATTATAAGCGAACTAAAAAAACCAACAGTTCCCAGTGTCCTAGCTCTCTAATAAGTTTTGAGCATTCATATTATTAACACCATGTTCCCTGTGTCCTAGCTCTCTAATAAGTTTTGAGCATTCATATTATTAACACCATATAGCTTTAACACAACTCAACTTAGGGAATGCTCCATCAGATTCTGGCATATTAGTGAGAGGTACGTTTATTTAGGTTGCTCTTCTACTAGGCATTGACACACCAGAAACCTATACTTATTTATTTTGTCATTTCCCTAATTACTAAAGAAATTTTTATGGGTCTTATTTCAACATTATGTTTGCATGTGTAATGTTTTACCATGACCTTAGGAATAAGTGTTTATAATTTGGTTTTTATATTCCCTACAACGATACTATATAAAGAACTTATGGCTGAATTATAACATATAAAATATTAAATTGATAAATTTAATATTAAGAAATTTAAAGAGTAACAATCTATCAGTACATTAGCCCTATGTTGATCTAACAAATATCATGATAATGATATAATTTAGTTATTTTGTTTCATGTAGAAAAGAGTCACGATCCTTCTAAACAATGTCATTGACAGTAAACTAAAGGAAGGGAACTAGTTTTATCAACGAATAAGATTACTAATGGCCATAAACAATATTATTATTTGTAATAAAACATATTTTCTTAAGAAGCATGAATACTTATGAACACTTGAATATGACCAGCATTGGAGAATAATATCCATGTGCCACAACTTATAACCAGAATGGTACTAAATCTCTAGCAAATCCTTCTCTTTGTTTCCAACTTAATTATAGGAAACTTATCACACTTGGGAGATGTAAGAACAACAAAATCATGATGCAATTGACAATAGAGACACATGAACATAGTTCACGTACGTTGAAGGTAAACAAAAAATATATATGTCACAACATTATACTAAATATGTTGCAACATCATACTAAATAAACATTACATTTGTAACTACTATACCGTATAAAGAGCCGCTACCTTCATCCCCGGCTCCGGCGACATCCCGATGTCTCCGCCACCGTCCTCCGCCGCCGCTGCTAACCGAGGTGGATTGATGCCTCCGCCGCTTGCACCGGCCCAACCACCCTCGGCCCTCCTCCACCCCCACGGTGGACGGCGCCCCCACGCCGCCCACCACCACCCACCTCAAAACCCCCTCCCTCTAATCTCGCTGAAGTTATTGAAAAACCATCCCTATCTTACTGGATTTTTTAAGAAGATGGCGTGTCATCCATAGATTGGCATAAAAAATCTGGTGCTGGAGGTGGCTAAACAACTTAGTGTTGTACAACTTTTGTAAAAAAGAAGCGCCTTAATAATTAGCTTGGAACCCCTCCATATGAGTCGCTATACCCTCCTGGCCCTACCTCCGACGAGCGTGAGAATCGAGATTGCCGCACCAACGGCGTACATAACAAAACCTGGCCACAAGCACGTGCTTTGTGTTGCCAGACGGGTTCAACATGGTGCCGTAGTCCCATAGAGCATCTTGCAGCATCTGCCGAGGAAGAAGGCCGCGCAGCCTGGAGACGGTGGTCCGCGAACTCGACGAAAGAGACGATGCTGGGCGCCGAAGCACCCCACGCCTAATCGAGGATTAAGGCAGCGGCGACCTGGGGCTGACGCGCGGTAGCCCTTGGCAACGATCAGATGCTACTGCACAATGACACCTAAATAGGATCTGCACCCAACAAGTAAGACATGGGGGGCCACGCTGTAATCAAGCTCGACTAGAAAAATAAAGCGCCCAATAGGGCGCTCTACCATCATATGTATCGAAAATAATAGAAACGTGATGGTCAATAGCATCATGCAATGCGCAATCATTCACACTATTCATAAAAAAAGAATGTTTTTTTTGTCCAATTGTCATGTCCAGTAAGATGTACAACGTTAATCATTTTTATAGAAGAATAGTTATATACAACTCGTTTTCCTTGTCAAGAATGCATGTTGGTTTCAAACAAGCTGCTCCAGGTTTTGTCCGAGAAATGAGATTATTTCAACATGTGCTGCAACTTGACAGACATCAGAAATCACTTTTTAGTTCTTATGCCTCTAATAGATCAGTCGCTGTCGGATATCGATCAATACCCTGAGTGATTTTTCCATCCAAATTCTTCTCACCTACATTATGAAGGTCACAATTGTCAGCTCAATGAACATTTTGTTAGCAACAGAGAACTGCTAGTGCAAGGGACTGCACAAGTGTGCAGGAGGCGCTGTTGATGCATAAACCAGGAAAAATAGGAAACCCATCAAAAGAAGATGACATAGAAATGAAAAATCAAGGCACTAATTTGAGCTTGTGCCTGAGATTACTGCTAATCTGCTATTCAACCTCTTATTACTTGTGGGTGCCATAATAACTCATAAAAGCATGACCAAGGAAGAAAAGAACAAAATATTACTATATTTAGAAATTTAAAAGAAGGAAATATTTAATGCCACAGAAACCTAGAGTTCTTTTTTATAATGCCTACCCTGCAAACAATTGCTAGTGTTGTACTGTAGCTAGCTTATGATACCAGCATTACATCAACAAATGATACTATGAACTACCCAACAACCCAAAAGAATTTCTTTTCATAATAAGTCACCAACCCGAAAGAACTACTCCTATCATACTGATGTTCAATGCAATTCTATTTATAATCTTACTCATGCAAGGATTAACCATCTATAGAATTAAAGAGTTAGCATAATATAAACAAATATTGGATATATGGAAAAGGAATTAGCATGATGGGGGAAAAAGGAAATGTGAAAGCACCTCAACAACATCATGCCTGTTGCATATCAATTTGACCTCTGCAATCTTCATCCTGTGCTACAGGTTCTTCTTCTTCTTGGATACCCTTCCCTCCTTTTTGTGCCTCTTGCTCATCACCATCATTAACACATCCAGTTTTTGTGCCTCTTGCTCATCACCATCATTAACACATCCAGTGGCCCGTTCTTTGCGGCAACCATGACACCCTCATCTCTCTTCTCATCGTGCCAGGGAATGTTAGAGCACCGCAATTTAGGCTAAAACACTGTTATTTCTATTATAGATAACCCCACCGAGCATTGTGTTTAAGTGTGGCTGAGTTTTTGTGCACTTCAAAATGTAGCAAAGATGCTACTAAACTGAGCAAATAATGGTGTATCATCATTATTTAACTAATTCTAGATTTTTGCTGCTGAAACCGATGTACAAATAAAATATTGGACCAAACCTTAGACAACTTAACAGAGATATAGCAGAGTCATCTTACTTGCACATAGACAAATACTAACTAATTCTACACGCTACTTGATTTAGTAACTGGTGACAAATTGTAAGGAAGCAAATCAATTTATTTAATATGATGTAATTGCTATTTCATAGAAAAGAAAGTTCAGGATCTGATGTTACAACTTCCTGAATTTCAGAATATGCCATGAGAAATCAGGAGCGGTCTGCGTTTGACTATTTGAGATAATTGTTGGAGACTTACGCTCAGACCATGGAGGGTGAAGCTAAGACTTCAAGATTAATCACCAACAGCTAGAGACTTCAGGTAATGCAAGGAAAATAATAGCGCATCCACTCATATGTTTGCAATACCAGTGGATGTCGTCCTAGTGAAATGGATCCACGGGAATGATTCGAAGGACAGCCTGGTGCCAGCTCACGACAAGGGGTGCCAAAGTTTGGTGCCAAGGAGTATCGTCGGAGTGGATCCGGCAGCCGGCGGTGTTGGCCTGAGAAACCCCAAATGCACCAACGTCAATCCTCATCGATGTAGAGCCTCCATACGGCGTGGTGGCCATGGGCATGTGTTGACTCAAGGAACATCCAAGCAGCCGATGGAGATCTCCTCGAGCCCGGCGGCGCCACGGTCATTTGGATCGTGACATGTGCGGCCCGAGGCTGAATCGGCGGGATCCCGCGGCAAACGGGTAGATCCGCCTGGCGATGGCTTACTTCCTGCATCGGGGTACAACACCACCGCCGGTGCAGTGACTGGGAGCACAGGATGGGAAACGCTCGTGGAGGCTGCGCTGTACTCGAACCCGACGAGGGCGAGCTGGAAAGCACGCGCTGCGTCCGCCGAGTGCGGCGGCGGCGGGAGAAGGGAGAGAAAGAAGAGATGAATGATCTAGGGTTGTGGCTAGGCAAGGGGTCTTCCCGCAAAACTGACTCCGGGAGGTTCCTGTGAAACAGCAAGATATTGAATTTTCTCTTCTTCGCATTGAAATAAATTTTACACCAAGATTTCATATGAAAAATATTCTACCATGTTTATCGTTCGGACCAAATGATGTAGACTGCGGGTTGATTGCCACTTAATTGGAGGGTTATTTTGTAAAATGGCTGAAGCCAGGCGAGGGCCCTTGTGGCGCGCAGAGCGCTCTGGTGTGAGGAAACACCATGAGGTTTTAAGGAACCTGACGGCGATGACGACGATGACTACTGCATAGAGCAAAGCCCAACCAGGAGCCCGTCTCTAATCCCCCTCTGTGCCTGGACGACGTGAACAGAAGCCTGCCCGGGCGTCGAAGCCATGGATCTATCGAGCTACCTTGGTCCTTTGTAGTGGTGACCGTGCTTTGAAGATGGACCTTTCAGGTTGTTGTGATAGGGTCATATGGATGCACTCATGCACATACACGGCTCACCTCCGACCACGTCCATAGTTTTTTTTTTTGGAGGACCACACTGCCAGGCCCACAGGCTACAGCTGAGGCGTTGACACTGGATTCAAATATACAACAATTCTGTGTACTGATTTTTTTAAGCACAGGTTCTGTCGTCCCAAAGATTATAAATCCGTTGTTCCTCTTTTCAAGAAGATTGAAGTTTAATTTCTGATCATGTCGTCACGCCATTCCATTTTGTTTCATGTTCTACCAAGAGTATTATATATGCAACTGTGGTGGTTGCGGGCTTGCGGCATCAGAGAGATTATCCTTGCATCTACCTACGCATGCAGCAAAACGAGAAAAGGGGTAAACGTACATATGTGCAACTTATTAGTGTTATAAAAACTCGAAACAAGATCCAACCTAACCTACCCTTGTTGTTGCTAGGAAAAGCCACGTCCGACAGCAGAGCACACATGTTTGAGACCCTTTTGGATCAGAGGATTTGTTCTGAGATACTATGTGTTTTCTTGTGATTTTTAACGGTTTTCTGTAAAATTTCTATGAAAATCCTATGTTTTAAAAGAGGCCTGAATGTTTGATGCGATCAACTACACACAGTGACTTAAAGGAGGGATCCATCTTAATTAATTAGGAGGGGAAATTGACTCCAGTCCCTCGTGTCACTCCAATCCCCACCAAATGAACTAGGATTCAGTTCTAGAAACTATATATGTAGCCTCTCTAATAACCACTCATTCTATCTAGGCTGTCGTCGCAAGGAAGATTATATATAAGTTAGCTAAAGCTTGGAATCCAAAGCTGTTGCTGCTGCCGGCATAGGGACGTCTCATCTCATAGAGCCATGCAAATACTCCTTCCGTATTTAAATATAAATCGCAGTTGTTTTTTTTTCTAAAACTTCGATCCTCTGTCTAATTCAAAAAATTTGTGTAAACGTACAAAGAAACTAGTTATGCTCAAATTCTATACAATGATAAAACAAACCACAACAAAATAAATAATAAATTGCAAAAAAAAATTGAATAAGACGAGCGATTGAAGTTTTGAAAAAAAAGTCAACCGCGACTTATATTTAAATACGGAGGGAGTAGTATATTGAAAAACACATATACACGGTGAAAAAAACAAACAAAATTGGCCTTTGAAATAAAAAACCAAGCAGACTTAAGAGATGTGACACTCGATGAACGAAGGCACTTCATTCCGAAGAATGAAAAAGGATCCGACACGCTGAGAGCCTGAAACGAATAACGAAGGTAGAATATGCTTCAGACAGCACAGCAGAGGAGGGACGTACATGCTGGGTGCAGAGCTTAGGGCGGACGTAGCAGCGGCGCACGGCGGCGAGCGAGCATGGTAGCACGCGGCCGCGGCACGGTGGGGGGCAACATGGCCGGCCGCCGGCAGTTGTCCTGCAGTGTGCAGACTCGCTACCTAGAGGAGGAGGAGGAGCAATGGAGCATGGACGCATGGTGTGGTGTGGGGCAATGGATTAAGAATAGGTCGCTACGCACTGAGGACGAGCTGTGGATAGGGACTACGGACGACCGGTTGTCGCTAGAAAACTAATTTCGTGCCAACTAGGTCTGCAGATCTAGTCGGCAAGCAACGAGTGGTCCTCTCTTGTATGTTTTCGTCCAATAGAAAACTGAACACAATTGTATGCAGTCCTCCTCGAATGCCAAAATACAGGTTGTTGCAGAGTCGCCGCAAAGTCGTACGCTCCTTCAGCAGCAACTTGTGGGCTGATGATCCGGCAAATTTGACAGGGCCTTTGTTTACACGGCCTGTTACTTGCTAATAATCACAGAGATGGGTCGTCCCACCAAGGCTGGACACGTTGGGCCGGTGAAGCTGAGAGAGACCGATGTCGAATGCGGCCGGCCCATTTTGGCCCTTTTAGAAATATATGCAATTACTCCGTATTAATTACTGATTATCTTCACTTTTTCACCTACGACGAATGATAAGGGGAAGATACCACAAGCTCGACGACGACACGAAGCAATATAATCATGCAGGCTAACAAATTCATGCGAACCATGCATCCACCACGAAGCAATCGGCCGGCCGGGCCACCGGCCATGTACGTACGTAGTAGCGCTGTGCTCTAGAGGACGGCCGCGACCGCTGCCTCCACGAGCCGAGCCGCGAAGCGTGTCGCAGCTAGGAAGCGGCGCCCGGGCGTGAGCGCGAGCAGCAGCAGCGCCACTGCGCCCACCCACAGCAGGAAGCCCCCGGCTGCGAGGGTGCGGTTGGGGCAGTCCCAGCTGGCGACGCCGACGCCGTGGAAGAGAGCCGAGGCGCCCAGGACGGCGGCAGTGGCCGAGTAGCGGAGGAGCCGACGCCGGACGGGGAGGTGGCGGTGTCCTGCGATGAGCAGTGCCATGCCGTCGAAGATGGCAAGTGCTGCCATTGCAACTAACCGCAGAGCAGAGTTGCACAGCCTTGTAAGCAAAGCAATTGGAGGGCGCTTACCTGAACTCGAAGCAGAGATGGATGTTCGCAAATGGTCGTTTGCCTATTTATAGACGCAGCGTAGCTATCCCGATGGAAATAATTGCGACTTTCCCAAATGCTGCTGCTCAAAGTGCAACTTTGGCAGATGCTGAAAGTGCAACTTTCGCAAATGCTGCTCAAAGTGCAACTTTGGCAGATGCTGATGACTTTTGTGGAATGCGTCCTATATATTCCAAACTACTTAACTTTTGACACCTTCATCCTGTCACCATACTGATACTACGTGATACTCCGCGCGGACTGATCCGCCGTTTCACGGATGTTCTCCGTGTCGTCCACTCAGCTCGTCCTCCGGCTCCCGTCGCCGTCGGCACACAAGAGGCGGACCTGTAGCGGCCCGTTCGGTTCCGCGCACGCGGTCAGTCGCCACGCTTAAACAACACTGGTGGCCACGACCACGAACCGGACGACGTACTACGGCGGCTCAAAGCGGCAGCACGGTTGCTGCAGCATCTTGAATGCTATCAGTCGCGCGGATTCAGGCATGTGGCCGGCCGGGCACGGCACGCACTCACGCGGGGCTGCACTGGCACGCGGCTTGCACCTGCACGCACGGGGCGGACGTGGCGGCTGACGATGTGATGTTGGCAACTGCCACTTGCTAGTTAAACTCTCCTGTGCATAATACTCTTTCTGTTTAAAATTACAGATCGTTCGACATTTTCTTATACAAAGTTTGACTCTTCCATCTTATTTTAAAAAATTATTTAAGCATATTAAAAATAAATAATTATTATAAAATGTTTTAAATAAGATAAGCTAGTAGGTTAAAGTTTTGAAATGGAGGAGGTGGCGACGAGGGACAGTACAGGGTTGACAAGCACGTACGTTTGCACTTTGCACCAGCACGCCTAGCGATCCAGCTCGCACGTACAAGGTGATCTCAATTGGTGGCTGATGGTCGCCATCCCATCTCCGGTCTCACAACGAGGATACTACTAGGAATAAAACATAGCAGGGTGCCAGTTTGCTTCACATATAAATTTGTTATCAAGACCAAAACCAAAGGTAAAGGTCGCTGGAGGCTTCTGCCGCTGGCTACAACGGTAAAGGTCACTTTGTTTGTCCTTTCCGCCATGCTCGATTGCTCTTATGTGAGTGCAGAATTCCGAACTCCACACGAGCGCCTTCATTCCAATGAACGAACGAACATGCGCGGGTGTCTGCCCGCTCCCACAAACCTTCGGTTGTTTTTTTCGTTGTCCTCTGTGCGACGGGAGTGGGGACAACGTACTCCATCCTGGAGTGCGTCACTTTTTTTTTTCTGAGAAGGATCTTAGTAAATTACATCAAGATGATACAAAACATTAAGATGACTCTTTCTCTTTATTTTTTTCCTTAATTTATTTTTTTATTTTCTTTTTCATTTTAAAAATATTTTTTGCTTCATAACTTTTTATGTGTTTTCTCCATAACTCAGTACAGAAATTGCATAAGTTATGTAATCATGCACTGTACAAGTTATGTGCATAACTTACTAAAACAAATACTACTTCATCTGTCTCGATTTATAGGTCGTTTGACTTGCTCGTTTTATTCAAAAAAAAATCACAATTATCATTTATTTTTATTGTTATTTAGTTTAACATATAATATACTTTAACTATGAATTGAATTTTTCTACATTTTTGCAAATATTTTGAATAAGACGAGCCAGTCAAAGTTGGTGCGAAAAAAAATCAAACAACTTATAAATTGAGACCGGGGGAGTATAACTTATGCCCATAACACACGCATAGGTTATTGTGCATGCATGTGTATAACTTGCGGAAGCCATAAGTTATATGGAAATAATACGCTACCTCTGTTCTCGAGTATTTGTCGGAAGGTAGTTTTTTTGAACTAAAAAGTGTCAAATATAAAGACATAAGTTATATGGAAATAATACGCTACCTCTGTTCTCGAGTTTTGTCAGAAGGTAGTTATGTGTAGAACATATACATAAGTTATGTGCATAACTCATGCAAGACATAAGTTATGTGCATAATTTATAAACAACAAAGAATTTTTTCTAAAAATGAAAAAAATACATTTGTAGATCGCTCCTAACCGACGAAGAGTGGTGTGATTCCCATTTGTAGATCATATGGTTCTATTCTATGGTGATGCGTGTTCTGGACTTATAGTGGGCATCAAATAGATTTGGGCTAGGCTTTTGATTACGCAGGCTTGTCTCCAGCTAGTACCGGACCGGGCCTCACCAACCTGGACTGGTTGGGCCAGCAAAAGGTGAGGTGCATGTAACCGGGCCTGGCTGGAATGAGGAAAAGCACTGGCTGACCAGCAACAGGCCGGGCTTCATTTGTTTTAGATAAAGGAAGCAACAGGGCTTCGGGTTGAGTTGTTGACCACTCACGCTGTCACGCTACGTATACAAGTTTATATAACTGAACAATACGCTCAACGGTTCAGTCGTCGGTCTATGCACGAGCAACATATGTACGTGTGTTTCTTCGATGGAGAGAAGAGAAACAACAACACATGGAGAGACACAGTACTACAGTAGTAACAGTCGGATACACAAAAGAAAACGCAGAACGCATGGAGATCCTTGTCGACGATCAACATACAAAAAGCCAAGTTCCATGCACGCGCGCACCTCGCAAGATATATAGAGCTAGGTCGTCCATGGAGTGAACAGTTGCTGGAGGGTGGCGATGTCAGTGGCCGCCACCAACGCCGCCGCAACTCCTCCTGGGAACAGGCCTGGCACCGCCACGGGCCTCCAAAAGGAGGCACACGCCAAGCAGCCAGGTAACAAAGCCGAGGAAGGCCTGCGTTGCGTCGGCGGCGGCGGGGTTGCCAACGGTGGTCGAGACGGCGGTGACTGCTCCAAGCAGCATCACAGCGCGCGCTGTTGGGATTTATATGGGCCTAGCCCAATATAAATATTCTATAAATTCAAGAAAAAATCTTAAAGGCTCACTTATGCATGGTAGAAGTGGTGGGGGTTTAATCCCATATGGTTAGTTGAGATGGAGGATAGCCAAGTCATATAGCTGGTCTCTTGTCTTTTCATGAATGGAAGAATGAGAGAGGAAGCCACATGTGCGCGAATAATCGCGTGACTTGTGACTTGGGCGCTAAGTTTGGAACCGGATTTGATCTTATCATGAGATCTTTCCTTGAGTCGGTTTCTTTTTTTTTTTTTTTTTGGCGTCAAGTCGCCCGAGTTCTCTGGCCTATATAAAGCAGGCGTCGTCCCATGGTACGTACCAATTACAACATGAAACCGGGTTTGATCTTCTCACGAGATCTTTCCTTGAGTCGGTTTCCTTTCTTTTGCGTCAAGTCGCCCGAGTTCTTTGGTCTATATAAAGCGGGCATCATCCCGTGGTACGTAACAATTACAATACGAAAAATCCACCTAAGGTTTTGGCGAGAGAGCTCTCTGTCATCGACGCTGCGCAGCTATTTGGGCGCTTCCATCCCTTCCACCGGCGTGTCGACGGCGGCGGGGAGAATAGTGTCTCAGAAATCTCGTTCCATTGAAGAACCTGCACGGGTTGGGGCAAATCAGGTTTTTGGGCAGCGATCACGCGACTACTCGCTCAATTTTTTCGGTCTTCATCAAGCTTTCGACTTCGATCTTCTCGTCGGTCAAGCTGGAGCGTTCACCACTGTAAGAATCGATGAGTTCTTATTTTGAAATAGATTCAATTGCTGAATAGACATGCTGCGTTATTTCATGTGTGGTTTATTTCTAGTCTGTTATACATGTTTTTTAGGAATTAATCTCGTCATGCACTTAATCCTAACATGCGCAGCATCGTGGAGGCCCGCCATATATATACAGTAGGTACCTCCGTGCGTTGATGCGGGGGCCGGCCGGCGGGCAAGAGCGAGCGAGGTGGTTGGGTGGTGATGTATGTGCCGGCAATATTGTAATCGGGCACAATGGCAGGTGTGTGGTTACAGGGCGGAGGACGCTTTGCCGTCACTAACTTTTATACTACGGGGGCGCCTGGTGGCGGAATTTGGAAAGGAATGTTAGTATCTCAAAGCAAGGTTAATAATAAGGCTTACTACGGGTTTTATGGTATTGCCATATCACATATAGCCAACTAAAAGGCAATTTTATAATAACTCTCTCTTAGTGCAAGCTGTACATTTAATACTTGACCTATCTCTTCCTCTCACAAAGTGTCTTGGATTCTGTAAGCAGTCCACCTTAAACTGGCTGCAAGTGAGCAGCCCGTTTTCCTTCTCTTTTCATTTTTCTTTTTTCCATATCACCACAAATCTGACGTAACATCTTTTGCAGCCCGCCTATGTCACCTCATTGTACTTAGCTTTCACGGAACGGTGCCTTTGTCTGTCTGTTTGTCTCTCTCCTTTCGTTTTGAAGCTTTTACCTATCTCTCTCGATGAAGAACGCGTCGTCGTTTTCGTCCGTGTGTGTCAAAACGCTGAAACGGCGTTATCTTTGCACTGATAATGTGTGCAGCACGCCAGCACCCCTGCACTGGCCACCGGGTGATGATCATTAGGCGGCTGTCCTCCTGGGTCCTGGGGATTGATTGATTATATTGTGCTGATGAGAGCTTGCCATCATTTTTGTTATTTTAATATCGGCCATGCCATAAAAAAAATAAGCATGCGGAGATATAGATGGCATGCAATGGCAGGTAGTATATGGTTAGTTGATTATTACGAGGAGGATGCTTGCCGTCACTGTTATACAGAGGACGACGATTATTCTTTCGGAATCACACGGAACGGTGCTTTGCGTCGTCGTTTTCGTCTGTGTGCGTCGCTTCGTTATCTTTGCGCCCATAATGCACCGTCACAGCGGGATGGAAGGAATGCAATGTCGTGCATGCATGGCATCGGCACCGCTCATTTTCTGAGGGAGTGTCCTCAAAAGCGTTGATTCGCAGCATCTGACGGTGAGCAACTGAGCATTCATCACCCACGCTGCGGTTCCTGCAGGCCCCAGCAGCAACCTCCAAAACTAGGTTCCCCTAGCTTTTAGCCATCCGACGCGTACCGGATAAAAACCGTTAGAAGATTACCCCCGCGCCCAATCGGAATAAATTCCCCAAACATTTGCTGTGGCGGCCTGGGATGTCGCCGACTCGGCGTGCCAGCTCCTCCTATGTGGCTGTGTGCGGCAAACTGAGGGTATGTTTGGATCCATGCAGATAATGATAATCTGCTAAACTTTAACGTTTTGAATCTAAACGGATCCAGATAATAGGCAGATAATGATTATCTAGACGCTAGATTCTCATTATTTTATTATCTACTTAATGCTAGATAATATGAGCTAATGGAAGATAATTGGACTTTTCCTTCATTACTCCATCTATTATCTAATCTATTAGTTATGGATCCAAATACTACCACATATTATCTATCAAGGTAACCATTATGTAGCTAATATTAGCTAATACCTATTAGCTAGATAATGAAAATCTACCATGGATCCGAACAGGCCCTGAGATCTCTGCATTCACTGTCTCTACAGCTGGCTCACTGACGTGTGGGCCCCGCGTGCACGGGACCCACGCGTCAGTGATCCCAACTACCCTGTGCTGCACCAGGTGATTAGGTGGCTAGGCAGCTCTCTTCCTGTAATTCTGTTGGAACCTTTTGGTCGACATTGTTAATATTATTACGACAAGAGACGGCTGTGGTGTGCCCTGGGGATTATATTATGCCGATGAAAGCTCAATAATTTTAAAAATACTCGGACAAGTGGTGGCAAGCAGATCTAGCTTGGAGCGCCACAAGTTTGGCGCCTACGTCGTTGCGTTCAACCCTGCGCCCATGCAACTGCTAGAGCGGTATGGATTGCCTGACGTTCGTCACTGACAGGTACATCCAGCCCCGGCTGTCATGAGGGGAACGTGAAGGCGTCAAGCAATCCCCGTCGCCCGCTCTAGAGCAGTGTAGCGTGCCTGGCCGTGTCACATCCGGCCGGGGTGTTCAAGTTTAACGTACACTTGCCAATTCACGAGTACCATAGCAGAATGAGAATCAATTGAAGAATGAACAGAGCACTCTATTGACCAGAGGGACCCCCTTGACATAATGGTTCGTGTATATATTTTACAGAAACGTGAAATCAAAGTTGGGGATAAAATAGCCGGAAGCACGAGAATAAGGGGATCATTCCCAAAATTTTGCCTAGGCAAGCTTGAATGAGCTGTGTGATTACATAGTAATTTCTCAAATTTGGGCACCTGACTAGAACTTAGATGGCATTGATCTGTCAAGCTATCACAAGCTAGATAGGCAGTTCAATCTATTTCTTTATTCCACTAGAGATTTGCAAAGGCTATGGATCAGTACCCGCAGTACGCTCTTGCACTTTTTTTAGACCCATGTGGCTTTATCCTTCGGTTTGCACACACTGAAACTATGTAAATGAACTATACAAATTCATCATCTTGTTCCAGAAAAGATCATTTTCCCAAGATGTGCTTCTAGCCTTCTACTAATGGCCTATGAACTCATCAAGTCATATCAACATGAGTGGTGGTGCTATATTTTGCACAAGTTTGGGGCTTACGGGGGCTTGCATTTGCACAAGACATACCAAGCACTCCGGAGTAAAATGATGGGTGCACAAATCTTTTTTTTTTTTTTTGCTTCCGAGAGTACTAGAAACGCAGGCGCGGCTTTGCCGCGCCGTTCATTGAGCAGGCAAGCCCATCAAACTCCTGCGATTCAGCATTATATGGAGATCGATACTGGATAGTTTATTTGTTATCTACTCTACGGAATTGTTACATGGAGAGTATCCATACATGATCTAGCTGTAGCCCCATGTCCATTGACATTTTTATTTTGATTTGTGCACTCAAATCTAGTGCACCCAAGGCACTCCAAATAGTGGGCTCAATTGCCACACAAATCTAGTGTATCCAAGGTATAAAAAAGAATAGTGAAGGGAATTGTTGCAAGAGAGTCATCTAACTATCACATGAGTACATGACAGCCCAACAAGGCCATTCCTAAAGCATATTGGATCTTGATATAAATGTGACATGCAGTTGAAAATGAGCTTACCTAAGCTAGCTAAACCAGAGGTTGCTCCTAATTTAATCACCCCATTCCTTTCAGCTTGGATGGACAAAACCATTTTTTATGCTGTACATTTTTCGTAAGGAAATCCGTATTAACACAACTTGACAAACACTATCGATGCATTCTTTTTCTAAGCAGGAGAGAATTTGTGTCAAGCCAACAACAGATCACGGACGCGGATGTGTTTTTCTCTTATCGATGCTAAGCAGAGGATGCATTTTCCTTGTATAGCTTCCCCTGGGCGAGTGCCGAGCATTCTTGATGGAGCCAGACCTTCTGCGTGCTTCCTCATCGTTGCGTGATTCTGATACTATAGTTGAGCTTGTTGCTGGCCCCACAAAGTGGTTGGCGCGGACGGCAGAAACCATACCTTATAGTTTGTTGATAGTAGCATTCTGGTTAGCATATTTGGTCATCTCCTGCACAACCATAGCAACATAAGAGAATACGTATAATTGAAAAGGTGTTCAAAGTTAATCGCAAGCCTGCTTGATGTGTGTTTATCTGGTATATAGGCATTGACTATCACTGTGCTTCCTATACTATCTAGGACACAGCAACCTTTGTGCACTGCCCTTTTTTTCACTTGTTGGGTCTTAGCTGACATTTGGTCTTGCAGTCCCAAGCATCCTTTTGAATATACGCCTAGTTTAGTACCCTAATGCATTAATATCTCTGTTTATCTTTTAAAACAATTACTGAATCTCACAAAACACATAACCTGTAGATTCATTGCTAAATTGCGCAATATTGCACAGGATTGGAAGTTTATAAGTTATAGGTTAGGAGTATGAAATCAGTGGTGATAGGATTATGCTTCAGAATAGTTGAATCAGATATCATAGGACATTGTTCACTAAATTATACATCCCTAATTTTCAAGCATGTGCATATAAACTGAACATTTGAAGAATCAGGAATAAAAGGAAGCATTGATTACTACGTGCCACACATGTAGTATTTAATAAAAATGTTTCTGGTGGCAGTAAGGTTCCATGGCATATAGTATTTTATCAATCAAGTAATCCTTCTCTTCTTTCTGTGTTAGCTGCTCTTGTGCCTGAACTTCTCATGTTTATACCCTTGATATGTGATGACAAAATTTAATAAAGAAAAACATTACCTTGTTGCGCCCTACATGAGCACCCATGGCCCCTGGTGTTGGTCCCTACATTATAAGCTTCTCAATCACCCATCGCTGCACACACAAACACTAACATGTTGCATTGATTTGTATATCGGATTTTAGGGAAAAAGAAATAGCTCGGATCTTTTATGAAACACATTACCTGAGGAGAAGCAAGGGCAGCCACCAACTGTGATGCAGGCAGCGGGTTGCATCCACCGAATGCAGCCATTGACAGAATCAATTTGACGAATTATTGAGCATGTGAATGAATAGTAGACGTTCTCCTAACGGCTGAGTAATATAACAAACAGTTTGTGTACAATAGTATAAGCCATACTCAGGGCAATCTCGTAATCTGGCCTAGATCGCTGAATCGCCTCTCCACTGACTAATCTGAATCAGATCATTCGATCCCTTGGCTGTCATAAACCGATTTAGGTGGCCCTAAACCCAAGCAGCGCGACCTCACCAATAGGCGGCAGCCGCACCACAAGGGCAAGGATAAAAGAGGACTAACCCTAGAACCTAGATTGATATTCTTCTTGCTTGATCTAGATGGATACAACTCATCTTCTTATATATTTAATCTAATAATACTTATCCTAACCATTTTTATCCTTATCTAAAGTACTCAGAGGAACCTTCTGCTACAGTACCCGCATCTGCTACAGTACAGCGGGTACTGTGCCGTCGTCCTGTAGATGGGCCTGGCCCAAAGGGTTTAGCCCATGACATTGGCCTTAGGTCCTGTTCGTCTTCCTTCTTGGAGCCGCAATATGAGAGCAGATTTTCAGCATTGTAAATCAATTTGAGGGCCAACTTGTTGACTGGCACGGTACAGAATTGTTGACCTTATGGCATTAAGAGTTGTACATTCTGCCGAACACCATGCAGGCAGTGGAGGTAAAGTGGACACCTTGAGCATGGGTCGGCTCCCTTTTTGACTGGCCTACCAGGGCGTTTTACACAAGCAGCTCGTTGTCGCTCTAGCGCAAGCTCTGTAGGCTGCACGCTGGGCGTTGAACAACTTAGTAATGAATAATGACCCACACACAAAGATTATGAACAATCTGTATCAATCTATTGTGGAGAGAGACCTACATCCATGAGGAAAAAGAAAAGAGGGCAGATATGCAGGCCACCGATGGGATGGATGTACAGTGAGAGGGAGATAAAGGGGCGCCTGCAAAGAAAGAAGAAGGGCCTGAGCGCGCCGGTGGCAAGGGATGGTTGGCTCTTTAATTGGTTAGGATCCTTACCATGTCTATGCAAGAAGAGCTGCTAGCCGAAGCAAGCAGAGATGCGTGGTGCGAGGATGGGGAGATGGCTTGTGCGCCGATGCTCGTCGCGGCAGGGCCGCGCTCATCTCAGCCAGGGCAGCGGCTTGGACGACGTGCGGGTGCTCGCCTCCACGTGTCTTGGAAGACGAGCAAAGCTTGGGGCCGAGGCAGCACTCACCCTCACCCACGGCGGTCGTCATCGCCGTCGGTCTGCAGCTCGGCCTCTCTCTCTCAGCCGTGGCGGCGAGGTAGCAGTGACCGGGAGCCAATGCTGGGGCGCTAGTCAGGCCATCGGACAGCTCACGGGCCATGCGCGGAGCGAAGGGCATATGCTGAGCGTGGGTGGGGGCATGCGGCGGGGCACGCCGCCTGCGAGGGAGAGGGAGTGGCGGCTGGGGGTGAGCGGCGGCGCGTGCGGCCGACGGGCGGGGCGGGGAGAGTTCCCGATCCTTCGGGTTGATGAATAAGCAGGCGCAAACCCGAACCAACCCGCCATCGGACGGTCTAGATCGCGAGTTGGACAAATCGGACGGTTAACCGGTTGCGTGGGTGATGTGGATGTCCTCCCTGAGCCCGTTTGGGCGCTGATTTCGTTCTAGGAGAAGATTTCAACAGGCTAAACAGGGAGTTGCTTGTTTGGAATGAAACAAAGTTCGCATTACAGCCTTCACTTGATTTCTATATATCAACCTAGAGAGGAACAATGTGATTGCAATGAACAGGAATTCGCTAAAGCGAGTCGCATGACACAACATCGCTACTACCTCACTGGAGTTACATAACTGAAATACCATTATGGCTGATTCTTGTTACCAGGATCAACATCCACAACAGTGGCTTGAGGGCAAGCCGCATTTTATGTGACGGGGAATGTCATGTACTAGGCCACCGAATAGGACTAGTGAGCCAAGAGAAAGGTCACATGGGCATACAAAAGAAACGGCATTAGTTAGTGGATGGAAGGCATGAACAGAACCTAAGCCTTGACATGGCCTTTCTTCATTCTCCACCTTTTCTCTCAACGTTCGTACTGTTGTTGCTCATCTCCACTCTTGTCTATAATTCTACCCCAACTTATATCTAAATTATACCTCAAATTAAGTATATCAATTATTCTTGTTATTGTGGTCTAGAGGTCTAGGACAGTGACACCGACGGGTCATGGGCTACCCTTTCCGTGTGAGATTGTTCTACGACGGTGTGGTTTGGTTGGGCAGGGCCTTTGTTTACGGGCCTACCATGGTTGGATCTGACCTAGGAAGGTCTAGTTGGGCCAGAAAAGCTGAGTCGGATGTGACGTGAATGAAAGAGGAGGACACCGGCCCATTACGTCAACTCAAACACGACCAATCGCATTCTCTTGAATTTTATTTTGTCCTCGTAGAGATGAAATATTATTTCCATCCACTGGGACAAATAACACTTATTTCTATGGAGTTTTGTGCTGCTTGGCGCTCGAGGATACTTCTACTCGAATAAAAAAAATATTCTGCAAGAAGAAAAATGTCAAAACATATCGGTCGGGATCCGATCGATGCACAAAGTTCATTTACTAGAAAAGGTGAGCATATATACAGGAGGGGCGAGTTTATTTATGTCCTATTTATGCACGATATATATAGACGATAGACGACGATCATGCAGGCTTACGAATTCATGCGAATCATCAGCGGAGCAACCGAGCCATGTGCCATGCATGGTATACCATAGTACACGGAGTACACGTAGCTGTGCTCTGGCTAGAAGACGGCCGCCGCCACCGCTGCCTCCACAAGCCCAGCCGCCAAGCGCGACGCCGCCCGGAAACGGCCGGCCGTGACCGCCAGAAGCAGAAGCGCGGCCCCGGCTACCCACAGCAGGAATCCGGCCGTGGCCAGGGCACGACCGACCTCCGGGTTGCCTGTCGTCCCCGTGACGGCGTGGAGGAGAGCAGACGCGCCCAGCGTGAGGAAAATAGCAGAGTAGCGGAGGAGGCGACGCCGGACGGGGAGACGGCGGCGGGCAGGGAGTGCCACGTCGCGGCGGAGGAGCAACATGTTGCCGAAGATGGCAATAAGAGCTGCCATTGCCATTGCGAACCAGGAGTTGCAGCCTCCTCAGCTAGCAGGGCTTCTCTTTAATTTATACTGCTGTACCTTGTATAGGTAGTAGGAGCATATCCAACTCCAAGCAGAAATGCATGTATATATCTACGTCGACAGACGCAGAACGACAGCGACGCTGATCAGGTTTCAATGTTTCGATCATAGTCTGTTGTGCTTCAACGCGGCCAGATGGCATATAGAGGTACAACCCGCCAGACAGGACAGTCGCTTTCACAGGTACTAGTTGGCCCCGGTATATATTTTGTGGAAAATTCTAAAGTTACAGGGTATTCTTATCGATTGACCTTTAAATCCAAGTCTATCTGTCTCTGTCTCGCAAATCATTTTAAAACACGGATGGAGTGTATGTAATATGATTTGTTATTATGAGACTAACAAGTTCATAAGTATTTTTCATATGTGTGTAGCCTCATCAAGAGAGTACATACATGAAAAATCTCCCGACTATGCATGGATCAAACATCAAACCTTCAATCGATCTCATCTTCAGTTAGTATCAACTTCCATTGCTACCACGTACTTCATTAAGATTTCTTAGAGATACTCTGTATACTATAGACAATTAAACTTCTCATTTTAACTTAATTAGAGCTACCATTGTCTAATTGTGCATATACTTTGCCATCCACCATATAAGTACAAATGCACACGCTTCAAGCGTGTTAATTTAGTCTATGTTATCTGTCTTTTATATATTGTGATCCAATTGACTCTTACATCTAATAAAAAACCATGGTGTAGTAGCATGGAATTCTATCTTCGTGATTTTATTAACTAGCGTTTAGTTTCCTAGAAGGAAACCTGGAGACGATCTTGTCCCCAAACATCGACAAGTGGAGCCTTAGTATGATGGAGTACCCCAATCCAATAGCTAGGATACAGAACAAGCTGCTGTGAATCCTACGACAAAATGGTCACTATTCAGCCAATGGCGGTGGCTAAATTCACCCAAACGTGGGTGATGAGGCTGGATCTTTTTCCTTTATATAAAACTAGCAAAAGTACCCGTGCGTTGCGACGGGTTCTCGTCTGATTCTATATTGCCATTTACTTGCTCTTCGTTTGCTCAATCTGCTTTTCTAGTTCATTGGTACATTAAGGAAGAGAAAAGTTAGGTTTTTTCACCACTTAGACTTATTTTGATGATCATCATCGATTCCGACTGAATTTTTATGTGACACGGGTTGGTTTGGAAACATCATCTCCCTCAATATAAAAACATACAAAACGGAGTTCATACATGTTGGCTGTTTATTTTTTTATTTCTGGCACACTCTAACATATTTGGTATAAACTATCTTTCACTATTCGTCTTGTTAAAGAAATTGAATTGTCATTATCTTATTATATGATTTGTTTTATTATTAACCGTAGTTTGAAGATGGCTAATACTTTTAGATTTTTTTTTAAAATTTAAATAGGACGAATGACTAATGTTATATAAATAAATCAATCATGATAAATATTCAAACACATACGATAAGTAAAAGACCCTTGGATAAACACGTAGATGGGCAGCTGTGTCCTTCCCATATGGATTGCCGCTCCACTTAATCTAAAAAAGAGGAAAACGTTTTCTCAATTAACCAACAGTCCCAAACGTTTTTTCTCAATTAACACCACATATTACCTTTCATTTTTTTTATTCCTCAAGACCCTTCTGGCTACCTGGGCTGATCTTGCGTACTCACGCGCCTCCGCTCTGTGCCCCGTCTTCCCCATCCCTCGTTGCCGCCCCCATATGCCTCCGCATCCTTAGTTGTCAGCTAGCACGTACCTCCTCTGTCCCTCCGACCCTCCTCCTCCGAGGTCTAGCTGGGCCGACGCCGCGCCTCTTCCTCCCTTGTTCCGGGTTGCTCAATGAACCTACCAAGGATGAGGCTCAAGTGGCGGCGGTTCAGGATCCAATTCTTTTCACACAAATCATTTTTTTGCATCAAGGATCTCATATTTTTAATTTGTTCCATGCTTCTCATGAGGTGCTTCGATGGGTACCGAGAACAGTTATGAGAAAGCTTAATCGATAGACGATTTGGTATTATATTTCCATCACGTATCGATCCATCGTCTGTTCTTTTGTGTGTGTGTATGGCGCACGCAAGCAAAGCTGAGCCCAGCCCATAAACGCCTTGTTTATAGTAGAAGTCACGAAGACCATGCAGCTGTGATTCGGATTATCAAATACCATGACGGAGAGGGGTTGACCATCAGATACCAGGACGAGGAGGGGTTTACCAGCCGGGTGATCGTAACTTTCTTTCTTTTCGCTGCAAGAAGCGAAACATGCAAATACAGCAAAAAAAATTCACCATGAGAGGAATTTATTTTCTTTTGAAAGAAATTGTTTTATTGTCGAGAGAGAAAAAACAACATCAAGTTTATTTTCTTTTGGAAGAAGTTATTTTATTGTCGAGAGAAAAAAAAACAGCATCGAGTTGAAAAAAATCGAATAATTCTAGGAGCCAGGCGCTGTTTCTTTACCGTGGGTGGGGACCCGCACACACAGGAACCTTACCCCCCCTCCCCCCAGCAGCAAGCGCAACAAGCACACTGCACATCCGCAGCCAGCAGCCGGGCCGTCGAGGGGGTCGGCCGTGCGGGCGTAGAGCGCCGCATCGCCAGAGGCCAAGTCCGCGCCGGCGGCCGGCGGCCACGAGCAGCTGTGCCGCCACGTGATGCTTCACGCATTCCTCCAATTGGCCTCTCCCTTCTCTAACGTGAGATTCCCCTCTTTCGGTAAGCTTTCAAGACTTCCAGTATGGCAGTATCTCAGGGTGGAAGCAGCGCATCCTCTTTCTCGGATTATTGGGTCCCCGCCGTCCAGCCATGAACTCCCGTGCCCCCAAACTCTTGGCTGTAGAATTTGCTTTCCTTGCCTGCCTTGGTTTGTGTATGTCGAACAACAATCATTAGTAGAGTTACCATGGGTTTTAGATACGATTTGGTATTATACTACTTTGATTTATCATGACATGACCTGTGTATTTGTTCAGAGTTTTTTTCTAAATGGGCCATATAGATAGACTATTATTAGGCCCAGATCGATTTACTCGGACGGCATATATAGGCCCAGATCGACTTACTTAGATGGGCATGTATCTCAGGTGAAAATAGCGACATCATACTTGTGAGCGTTTCGGTCTTCTCTTCGTAACGAAACGAGCATGGCATCCGATTTCGACTCAGATTCTTTAGATGGACCAAAAAATTTGGAGGACCCACCTGTCAGGACGGACCGTAAAACCTTATTCGCTTTAATATTAGGTAGAGAAAATCAGCCAATGATGGTTTTGCGTCGTCCCACAAAACATACACGCTCCTACGGGCTACGGCGATGTGTGGTCTGGTCGGCACTGTTGTTGGCTCTTTGGGCTTTGTTTGCACAAATAGACCAACATACTGCTATACCGGACTGGCCTTACCAAAGATTTTTTTCTTTTCAAACATGCGAAGGCATGCGCGTTTTTCATTAAAAGGAGAGTAAGCAATCGAACAACACAACCATCACCTAGCAAGCCATGGCTTGCCAAGACCACACACAACCCACCCTTTAAACTGAATACAACTTATGTTACAACAATGACTAGCGACCAAGGAACAAATAGCAACAATGACGACCAAACATAGGTCTCACACACATGTGGTGTCATCAGCGCCTCCTCGACCCAATCTGAGTTAGGGAAGAGCGGATGATTTGCATCGTGTTTGCCCGCCAAGAATTGCCTCCTGAATGCAGCACGACATGCAGCTACAGCAGTGGTGCCAGACAACACCTGTGGAGAGTTAACGCCCAGCTTCTTCAACAAGACATTACACGCCTGGGGCTCAGCACTGGCAGCTCTAAACTTGTTGTTGGCCGCCACTGAGCTATGTCGCCACTGAACATCCCCCGGTCTAGAGGCTTGGGACGTGCAGAAGGTGAGGTGGCTCCCGAATGGCGATAGGAGATGACGAAGCCTGCACCCGGAAAACGAAGTCTTCCACCAGCCATGCAGGTGAAGACAGATAAGCTGGCGTGACCAAAGCCGAGCCGTGCGCCTGAGAGGCATGAACCGAGTCGTCTCGATCCAAACCGGCATGCAACGCGACAGAATCACCCGCTTCCTGATCCCCAAGCTATTGAATCCTTGCGGATGACACAACCACTCCCAAAGAGGTAAGGTTATCCTGGGAGAACATTGTTACATCCCTGCCTGTAGAACAGATCGCATGTCTATCCAGTGTGTCAGTCGTTGCCCTCTTGAGCAGTGGCGGAGCCAGGATTCGCTGACGCCCCGGGTCAAGTTATGATAGAATTTTGACAAAAACACTCCGAAAAAACATATTTCAAAACGCACATGTAAAAGTAGATAACATGCATCATTGCAAAACAATATCTTTATTTTTTTATCAATTGTTTCAAGTCAAATTTAGAATAAGGTTCTTAATGTCCTATGTTTTTTCATTGTCTAATTTAAATATGCATAAATCAAATTCATTGTCAACGATTTATCTAGAATACGAAATACAGTGAAAATTAGTATAGTCAACAATTCGCTATGCATTCTAATTTCTTACCCAAACTATTCTCAATTTTGAATCTGATGTGTTACTGCCACGGACTCACGATGCTATACCACCTACTGCTGCGGACCTACCTCTGCCTGCCTGGCCGCTGCTCGCCTGGTCGCCTCTCTGGTTGGTGGCCTCCCTCCTGGGCGCTGCCCTCCGGGGAAGGAGTAGCCGAGCGGCAAGAGGCGAGGCGCGCAGCCAAGCAAGAGCCGACGGGCTGGCACTTCGCACTTCGGCTGGGCGGTAGGGACTCAGGGAGGGAGGGTGCGGGGGCCTGGAGGCTAGAGCGGCCGGCCGGAGAGGAGTCGAGCGGCCATCGGCGGGTCGCGGGGAGCTGGGGGGACGGACAACGGCGTGACGGCGCGGTGCGGAGAGGAGGCGACGGGCAGCCGGACAGGACTGCAGGAGGCTCAAAGGTGTACGTGGGCCAAAAAAGCAAAGGGGGCTGGGATTTTGTTAGCGCCACGCCTTGGGCCATGGCCTGGGTGGCCCGGCCCATGGCTCCGCCGCTGCTCCTAAGAGTCCAGACCTTGGGGCTCAAAAATCATGAATGACACCCATCAACACAGATGAGCCATGCCACATCATTTGTCTCTCGTATACTACAAACAGAAGTCACATCCCTCTCTCCAATGACTTCCATAGCAGCAAGCTCAACATGCATCGGGTCAAAATGTTGTCTCTTCCAGGAATCTTGTGCACAGTAGCCATATTTTTAAATAGCGCGCTATAGCGGTGTTATAGCGGCACTATAGCGTTTTTGAGGACTAGACGCTACGCTATTCTAGTTTTTGCCGCTATGGCTGCTACAAGCGCTATAGCGTGTAGCAGTAGCCTGAAAATAGCGTCGCTATTTCTTGATTTTGACGGCAGGCCAAGTTTTTAGACTATGATTGATGCTACATCCCACATAGGTCCAAAATAGCTCAGTCAAAACCCTAAAATTATAGTACTATGCTCATTACTTGTGTACTTGCGGTGACTAGCATTTTAATATAGAGTACCGACCATACTCTTGTGTAAATTTGTACTGTCACTTTAATTAATTGTGTATGGACCATTTAAATCTTTGGATCTCATATTTGTGACAATTAATTACATCAATTATTCATATTTCTTTTTTATTTTTACACAACCGCTATTTGCCATAGCGCGCTATATATAGCGCCGCTATAGCGTTATAGCGGTTGGAAAAAAGTTGCCGCTATCTTCCATATCCCGCTATTTTAAACTATGACAGTAGCTTAAGTATCCAAGGGTCAGCCTGCGTGTAGGCGATAGGCACACCCATAATGGGCGTGCACTCGCCTACCAACGAACGACCAAAGCGCATGCACCAAGTCCAGAACCAGGCACACCGGAAGAGTCTCCCCTAACATAAGTTAGAGGGACTCGTCTGACTGACATGCATGTCCCATGCTCATAGGACCCGCATGTTAGTGGCTCAGGTCCATCTAACTTAAGTTAGAGGAAGCATTTCTGGGATGCATCACTGATGAGCCAACATTTCGCCAGGCCTCCGCCCTCGCCAGAGACGACGAAGGAAAACAATGAGAATTTGATTGAAAACCCCGCCGAGGCCCCAGCGACGGCAAAGAACCACTATCATCCCCCAACAAACCTGCACCGCTTTTGGCCCATGAACTGCTAGAGGAGCAGCCAACTCCAAGCCAATGGATGCCGAATGCCCCAAAATTGTATCCTCCAAGCTCGCCGATGGAGGGTTGGAGCGACGATGAGGCACAACAAAGAGCCCTTTGCGGCAATGATGAGCACTCCAACAGTCCCGAGCCTGGTTGTTCTCCTTAGAAGCAGCACGATGACTCACAGCAAGCCGCCGCCACATTATCCCACGAAAGGCATTTGAAGTAGTGTCCCCCAAGCTTCGGGGGATAGGCCGGGAGACCCGCCGCCGACGCTCAACAGGCTGCACAACGTGATGCGGGCCCTAGAGCGGTTACGACGATGGACCACGGTGGTCCACCCCTTTCCATCTCAGACAATATGTCCATGAGACACCACCACTGACCTGATGCGCCTAAATGGAGCCTCACCGGCATGTCAGCTTAGGCAAGCGATGCTACACACATCGGCCAAGAAGCCTCTCCAAGAGGACCTAGACAACCACACACGGTGCTTCGTCTGAGGAAGACGCAACCAAGTCATTGATAGGCAGGCTGGTGTGTAGGCGAAGGTCGTAGGCAGGTTGTACATAGGCTGATAGGGTGGACAGATAGGCAGGCTGGTGTAGGCGAAGGCCGTAGGCTGAAATGGGCTGATAGGCAGGCCTCGTGTAGGCTGCACGTAAGGCTGCTCTCACCAGAGTGCCCATTTGCGGTGCCCAAAGCACTATTTTTGTACTGTGTGTCTACTATAGATAGAGAGGAATTTGAATTATGTGCATTTGGATAGGCGTTCTCGTGGTGATAGCAGCCTAAGAATGGGAGACATGACAAATGCCGTAGGCAGGCTGTTCGCTCATAGGGTGGACAGAGGTACTAGATGGGCTTATTCGTTGATGTCTGATGGGCATTGACCGGGGCTGTTTTATAGAAATATAAGCAAGCCCACATATAAATTTAAAGGAGGTGTAAGAGGTTACTGGGCCACGTCTAGGTCATGGCCCTAGTGGCCCTATGCTCAAATCTGTCTCTGGTTCGTGGTGCGGCCTGCTATAGATGGCGCATGACAAGCTTCATATGATCGCGTGCGGACGGTGGCAACCGGCAATACGGAGAAGGACGCATATACAGCGCTTCCTATCTACCCACCGGAAGATAGTTAAGCTAGCGAAATAAAAAACCCACGAAAATTTAATAATTGTTTTTTTTCTGTTTTTATCTCGGTCATGTGTTCAACAATTGCAAATATCTAATTCAACATTTCATTTGACTCATTGCAACAATTTATAAATTCTAATTCAACAATTTATATATAGAAATGTTGAATCGATGTTAGTAAAATATTGAATCGGTATAGGTAGAATGTTGAATCGGCATGCATGGAATGTTGAAATACTCAAGCGTCGGAGGTCCTACAGCAACACGCGGCAGCGGCGGCGGCCAGCAGCGCGCGCACCAGAGGCACGCCAGCAGCGCGACGGCGGTGGCCGGCAGCGCGTGCACAGCGGCAGCGCGGCGGCCGGCAGGGTGCTCACAGCGGCAGCGCACACGCAGAGCGGCGCGCGCAGCGGCGAGCGGCGGCGGGGCAGGCCGGCGGCGGCGGTTGCGCCGTCGGTATGGGAAGAGTAAAGGAGAGAGATGGAGAGGCTAGGGTTAAGATAGGAATCTAATGATTGTAATTGTTTGCACTAATCTCAAACATTAGAAGATAGATGGACTTTTGTCCTACCGGAAGATACATAGCAATTTTGCGCATACATGGCCGTCGACTCTAGCAAGCAGCAAGCATGTCGTGTTGTCGTGGCACTAGCACCCTATGATCTAGACTGTTTTTATGGAAATTATGCGCTAATACAGATGAGGGAAAAACTCACATAGATATTTAATTTGTATCATTCGTCTAAGCTACCAAGTAATTGTGGTATCAAATTGTTCTACATTAACTCTCGGTTATAGCGGCAGGTCCATCGACTTACTGTTCTATGTGACAGGCTTCTATTCATTGCATATATGGAGGTATGAACGTTTGTCCCTTCTAACAAGGCCAGACGTGGAGAAACACTTAGGAGAGAGAATGTACGTGGAGCTTCCGGTTCATTTTCTTATTTATTATATATGTAGGGGTATAGCTTATATAGAAGTAGAAAATAAACCTTATTTATTATATATGTAGGGGTATAGCTTATATAGAAGTAGAAAATAAACCTCTATTTGGGATAAGCCATGCAACACTAATCAGATTTAATGTTTTTTTTTAACACCTGCAAGCAAATCAACAAGTCAGCAGCCAACCTCCCGAAAATAAACAACCAAAGAAACCAGGAGCTCCTGGGGGTTCAACATATCCTGGAATTATTTTTACACTCTCAGAAGTACCTCTGTCCATGTGCGGCATGAAGATGATGAATAAGTGCTCAAACGGTTCCAGCATGGTGCACAGCAACATTATTAGCATGCATGCCAAGCGCTCAAGAACAACTACAAGATACCAGGAGCTGGGTTAACATAATCACATGGCGCGAAAGATCATGCAGTTGGCACACAGGAACACTCCCAACATCAACATGGTGGTCATGGCTAGCCCTGGAGTGAGCAGTTGTTCGTACTTCGGGGCGGCCTGGATGTGGTTGGTCATCGCAACAATCACGGAGCCTGCAACGAGCCAATAAGGGAGACGCCAATTCTTCAGGCCAGGGCTCATCTTGGCAGCAACGACCACACCCCCAGCTTCAACCTGCTTGCAATGATGGTGAAAAGGCAAACATTATGCTCCCTCCATTCTTTTATACGTGGTGCTAGATAGCTCAAAATTAAACTAATTTCATACATAAAAGAACAAAGGGCACATATATATATGCTCATCAACATTTTTCTATATATGTTGGATAATCTCAGGCAACGTACAACTCATTAAACCAATCCCTAAGCCTAACAGTTCTAATACTCTAAACTAAAAAAAAAGTGTTGTCACTCACATACCAAACGAAAAGCATATATGGTAGTAAGCTCTTGTTAACTATATATATATATATATATATATATATATATATATATATATATATATATAGGAAAATTCCTTTCTACGTGCGCATGTAGCTACACTCGCACATGTATATAGGAAGAGTTTTATCTACATGTGCATGTAGCTACACTCACCTTCAATGAACCAATAAGGGTATGTTCGCGTACTCATTTATCACTTTGAGTATGTTCACATATTTATTTTAAGATACCTAAAATGTCACCATCCGAAAAAATTACAAATCAGCCCATATTTTTATTATATTTTGATAATACCTTCATATTAGTACATATAACAGGGTATGTCCAAATACCTCAGGTATACCGCATACCTCATACACATACCGCCTCAGATGGTCTAGTATTATTGCATACTCCATGTACATACCTTCCATTTCACCAGATACGACCTCAATCATGAGATACATACGCGAGTGTAGCTACATGCGCATGTAGTATATATATATATATATATATATATATATATATATATATATATATATATATATATATATATATATATATATATATATATATATATATATCGAGCTGTTTGACTTTGGCATGTCCACATAATAAAGGTTGTGTCGAGCAGTAGCTCCCAAAAGAAAATGCATGGTTTGCTCATATATATGAACTCTTGGCTTCATGCAGCACTGGGTAAGATTGTTCTAGCCGGTGGAGGAGGGTTGGAGGAAGAAGCAATGTAGGTCTTGGAAAAGCTCCGAAGAAAGCTCGAGGGGTGGAAATAACAAGTATTCTGGTTGGATGATTTTGTCAGGAAGATCTGCGAGGGGCCGGGACAGAGACAGTGTTTCTTTTTGCGCCTAGTAGGTATCCGCTTTTCGCTTTTATGCTCTGCGATGGTAGGTCAACTAGTCAAGTCCCTTTGCTTATTGAGAGGTAGCCGTTCAGGTACCCTGTACCTGTGTGCCCTGTTTCTGCTGGAGTGTGATGTGGTGGTTTCTTAAAACCTTTGAACCTCTGATTATAAAGCTGGTAACCTTGGCATATTATTACTCTAGCTTTCAATAAAAGCTGGGCAAAAGCTACATTTTGTCTAAATTTGCTCATATAGTCATAAAAACATGTACGGAGGGACAGTGATTATTGAATGATGAATAATGATTCAAAATATTGGTGGTGTAATATCTTATAATGCCATGAGATTGTGCCCTGATGATCTCTATGTTAATATCTAGAAGTAGAGTTCATGCGCATACAAGTGTGTGTATGTACAAGACCTAGCAAAACACTAGAAATGTTTACATATATACAAACTGGCTGATGAATGGCCTGAGTTAATTTGGATTAATATAATTAGCATATTGTCTTGACATATAATTCTACATTCATGCAGGTGACTTCGTACTAATAGAGCTAGAGCTAAGGTGTATATAACAGGGAAGGCAGGAGTTGAGTGCTCCTTCTCAGATAACGGAACAAGTCCGACTTCTGCTCCCAAAGAGAGCTTATGACCAAATTATTACAACTCGAACTTGGAGGAACAATAGTCTCGTTTAACATCCAATTATAAACATAAAAGGCCATCCATAAGAAGCAAACAAATCCATCGCCGACGACTCTAGGCTTCTACAAGTCCGTACTATGTCATTTTTCATGTCTCAGTGCGCATTGTGCCCATAATCGCAGCTAGTGAGTACTCCTATTTCCCTAAATACTTGAACCAACAATTATAAGAAAAACAAAGAACTTTCTGGTAGATGATGCGGACTTTTTTGCGAACAATGTGAGTTTAAATTTGTTAACTTGAATTGCTAACAAAAAAAAATGGTAAGACGGCAGGGGCAGACCCACATGGAATGCTGAGCCTGTGGATTTGGGGTGCATGACAACACAGGCCAGTGTACATGATGATTACTGAATAGTGATTCAAAATATCGATGGTGGTGTAATCTTGTGACGGCACAAGATTATTATGCCCTGATGACTGCTATATACGGACTTACGGAGTATATGTTAAATGTCAAAAGTACTACCAACACTTAGTTGATCAGTACGTTCATGTGCACAGACAAGCAGTTACCTATACCTGTCGCAAAACATTAGAGGTGGCATTTGGATGGTGTTTAGTTAGCAACATGGATAGAAGATGGAGTATGGAATATGGATGTATATACTCCCACGCCGTGTTTCCTATCCTAACCCTTAATTCCCACCATTAAAACGCCACCAGATCTATGTACCTACATTGTCAAAAACTAAGTTACTACTTCATCTTACAACCTTGTAGTATTGAGCTTGTTTGCAGAATGATAATTCATGCACGCTCTACAAACTAATGACTGATGATAAAGGTAATAAGTTACTCCTGAACACTTGAACCAACATGTATACGAAAAACAAAGAGATATAGATTTATATGTTGGTAGTAGCTAGATGCATGCTGCGAGTGAAGTTCGTTAAGCTTGACCCATCTGGGAGGGAGGGAGGGAGAGGGAGAGGGAGAGGGAGAGAGAGAGAGAGAGAGAGAGATTACGTGCAGATCTGGCGGAGTCAGGAGGTCTTGTTCTCCTCCCCGGGCTATCGCTGGAACTTGAGCACCCATGGCCTTCTCCACCAGGTCCAGCGTATCCTTCGCCTACACCTCCTCATGAGCATCAATCAAACGGCAGAAAGAAAAAGAAACGAGGCGTTTATTACGTACGTAATGCTTCTGTAATAATTAGGAGCTACGCGGAGAAGAGAATTGGATCGGATGTGATATGATGTTCTCGCGTACATCCATACCATCCGTCGATGAGCTCGATCACGCGCGTACGCAGCAGAACCCTAGCTAGCTAGCTAGCTTCTTGGCGCTTTCTGCCGCTGATTCCGTCGATCTAGCTCATTAGGAGTTAGGAGAGTGCAGAATATTAGTTAGGGGCGTCGGGAGAGAGAGAATTAAGAAGAGGGTAGGGGACTAGGGGTAGGGCGAGAGCTCACCTGCAGATCTACCGAGAATTCAGATGGGCTCGATCGGAAAGGAAGCTCAGCTGCAAGCCTGCAAGGGAAGCGCCTTCGTTCGTTTCTTCGTTCTATAGCAAGTGGCCCGGGAGAACACAGGGGCACGGCTGCAGACAAGAGCCGCAGGGATGGGGAGGAAAGGGCGCTTTCGTCAAACTGGGTGGGGCCGGATGGGTGCGGGAGTGGGACCGTAGGATCAGTGAGCCACTCGGAGCTAGAGAGAGAAGGCGCGCCCACTTGGTGTTGGACTTGCCGACCTGGACTGACTAATCCGTCTTGTCCTCCGTACGGACGTACTTTCATTGCATGTCAAGCTAGCTTTAACTCAATATGTTAGAACTGGGGGTGCTTGCATATTTGTCCCCATCGATCCATATCTAGATTCTGAAAAAAGGACAAAGTAGATTAAGCTCAATATGCCTTGGTTAATCGATGGGCACGTACGAGCGAATGAAATATGTTTGGGTTCTTCTGCTCACCTTCGTGTGGGTACAGATTCGGGTTTGAGATTGTTGGCGTTTTAGGATTTGCAACTCTATGACCATATGCATTAGTTAGGCTCACTTCAATGCCATACTCATTTTGATTATTCGGACACTGCTACGACACTTGTAGATAGAGTGGAGTTTGGTTCGAAGAATGTGGACGAACTGCTGGAGATAACTAGCTATTAGATCAAGTGACGACATACCAATCACACATAGAGGGTGCCAAAGCCTGAAAGTCAAAACATTAAAGAAACTGGAAAATTGGCAGAGCAGCAACAACTTTCATGATCATGCATGTACATGTATGTTCTTCTATTAATTCATCATGAACATGCATGTATTCCTTTATTCATGATTTAACAAGAATATCCTACAAAACAGATTCAGGTATTCAGGTTCAAGCTTCGATCCTAGTATTCCTGACACCAACTTGTTTATAAAGTACGTATGAATTGATATATAGGTATAGGTAGCGGACAGATCGTCAGTGGGATTACTACTGTACTAGCGTGCATGCATGCTGACAAATGATTGGTGCTTATTAGTAATTACTAGAGTAATTATGCTAGACTAGGACATATTACGAAATACTCCCTCCGCTAGTCATTAATATATGACGATTTTAGTGTAATTTACACTAAAAACTTCATGTATTAATGACCGGAGGTAGTAACAGCAATAGTATTAATTGTGCCATCCCATACTGATCTGCAATAACTTACTGGTGACTATTGGCAGTGATAAGTTTGCTTGGCCTATGCCCTAGCTAGGCTATCTCCAACAACACTCCTCAAATCTCATTCCCTATCATTATTCCAACTACCTCCTTTTCTGTCTATATTGCAGCATTTATGTCAACCAATGCAAAATAGTGATTTGAGGAATCCATTTGAGGCTTGCCATTGAGGACAGCCTTACCTTGTGCGAGAATGCAAAGGCCTGTTTGTCAGGATGTCATCAAGCTAAGTGTGTTCCAGCACATGTCCCCTTTCTGTGCACCCTGTTTATGCGATGGCACTATCTGCACAAGACGTGTGCTTGTTAGGGCAATAACAATAAGTACATAAAACCAACTTTTTGCCACAAGAAAATGGTCAATCGCCTAAAAATTTTCTTGCATATATACAGAAAATTTGACCACATCACCGTACAATGACATAATAAAATATTTGTGACATTATATGGAGATTACACTAATTTCTTTGACAGGAAAATAGCATTAGTCATTGCATGCAATAGAGCCATCTGTACAACCTACATTAATTCGTGCGCATGAGTTTAAATGGACTTGTATAGTATAGGGGGTATATAGTAGTTACTAATATAACACACTGATTAACTTGGCACAATAACAGTTTCCCCCTCCAGGTTGAACAACACACCATCGCTTTTATTTACTATGATTTCAATCATTCACTTTCTTCTTTGTGTATTCGTTTTTATTGCCTCACACCCCCAACTGGGGAAAAATGGTGTACTAGTAACGAAGGAAAAGGAGGAAGGATTGGGTAGCCTTTTCTCTTTCACTCTTCTCTATTAACTATTAAGTAGATGCTGAAACCTCCTCGTGCAAACCAGCGGTACGGTTCACAAAAGGCATGCAAATTTCTTTGCAACGAGCATGCTCCAACAAAATTGAGATTATTTCCCGTTTGTGCCATATTACAATTCTTTAAAAGAAATGGGCAATCATCCCTACCAGTGACAAAGCTAATAATGTGAATGCCATTTTTTTTCAAACATATGCTAAGGAATTATATTATCTTTTGACAAATTTTGATGCACATTATTTTTGCCCATTCCAATGTGGCAATGCATGTGTTATTACTAGCGCACGTATCATGAAGCCATGCATGCCAATGAGCTGAGCAGGTTTCTTTGTGATGACAACAATGTGGGCATATCCTCATCGACTACTTCAGGAAAATAAATTCAAATTAGTAAGCAGCCCCCTATTGATATTCCGCTTATCATTATCATATATGTTCGATAATAATGTTGTCACTCATGTAGATAATAAGAATACTCTGTGGAAGTGCAATATTAATGCATAAAGCTGAAATTACTAAACCACGCACTGAGCCTCAACTGGTAACATATAATACTTCACATCGTACATATTCACACATGGATATATGTTGCAGTTACAAACCTAGAGATAAATTACAAGATAGGCTCTCAGGAAGTACGTACACATGGCATACATATGCTTGTCTGATGTCTAGTACACATACAGACATACTACACAGCCATCCAACGAGATCTCAACTGCACGTAGGTACAATACAACACCACAACTGCATGCAGGCTTGGAGCAAGAGCCCAGCAGTTAAGGGCTAGAAATGTTAAGAAAGGGGAATAAACAAACAAGCTCCCATCGATCGACTGGTCGCTGCGGACTGCGGATCCGACCGAACTGTCTACTACAAGTAGAGGTATCCCCCGATCGCTTCCTCCACGCGTGCCGCTGCGCGCTCAAGCGGACCCTGGCCACCGGCTCCGCCGAGCGCGAGGTACATGAGGCCTGCGCCGGCGAGGAAGAGGGCGTAGCCAGCCAGGAGGTGCTCGGGGTTGTCGCGGTGGCTGAGCACGGTCGTCCCGTGGATCACCACGCAGCAGCCCCAGGTGACGAAGCACGCAGAGGACGCGACGCGGCGGTTCTCGAACTCGAACTCGAACAGCCGGCGCAGCGCTCCGAGGCCTCCCCGTATCGGCCCCGGGAAGCGGCGGACGGGTTCCTCGCGGATCTCACGCCCCTGCGGCGGCGCCTCCATGGATATGGATCGAATCGAGCTATATATGCAGGGTGGCGGCGCTGGGTGAGTGTGGGGGGTTGCGTCGATCGTGTGCATTGGATCTAGGGTTTCTGTTGCTTCCTCTTCAGACTCCGGCTTCCGGCTCGATCGGCTTTTCTTTTGTAGTCTTTCGTAGAGGATCGGAGTTCGGAGCTCGATCGATCGGGGCGGCAGGCGGACTTGGACTCTTGGAGTGCAAGCTAAGGGCTTGTTGGGCTTTTAATTTCGCACGGCTGTAGCGTGTCATGGGCCTCAAGTAGCACAAGTGCTTTCCTTGCCGTTATGTTGAAAGATGTTCACGGGCCGGGCTTTCTAGGTGTATATAGTGTGACTCTGTCTCAAAGAAGAAGAAAAAAAATGCCGTGTACGCAGCACGACCGCACCGCACCCACCGTTGACCAAAAATTCAGATCTGCAACCTATGGTCGCAAAGCCGGGTAAGGAAGCAAAGCATACAGCAGCAGCAACTCTGCAGTCTGCACTCTAGCTGTGTGCATACGTGTTTCAATCTTGAGACGATGATGAGAGAGGAGGAAAGGGAGAGTACGTGCACCGCGCACGCCATGCGCATGCATGCTTCCCGTGATCCCGTCCCAAGACGATCCATCGTCGATCGTCTCTGCATCTATTCATTCCCAGCCCGATGGAAGAAGCAAAAGACGCAGCTAATTGTAAAGGACGCACACACGCACGCACAGACTATGTATACTCTGCGTACCTCTCGTCCATCATCACATACACACACACACACACACACACCCCTATACAGAGTCACGAGTCCATATATATGGGGAAAAACACCATACATGTAAGTATAAAAAGGCGTGCGGAAATAAATTAAAAGGAAGCAAGGTGCAATCGATCGAGACTCGAGAGGCACGGTAGTGCTATTTCTTCATTCAGATCATTCCGGCGGCCGGAGAAGAAGAAGGAGAAAAAACATAAAAGAAACCTCACGCAAAATTAGAAGGAGAGGAGAGCAGGCGAGCAGCGATTTGATCTGCGTACCTATACATGCATATAATATGCACAGCTGCCGCGAGCGTGCGAAGGTGTACGGCCGGATCATAGCCGACGTACCAACCACCGGCGGCAGCATGACGACGACGGCCGGCGACGGCGAGCATGGTGGCGCGGCCAGCCGCTACGGTAGGCAGCTAGGCCGGCGAAGCACACGGTGCCTGGTTGCTGTGGACGACGATGAAAGAATGGTGGGTAGTCTTATTAGCATGTAGCACTTGGGGGTACGGTGTTGGGATATGTATATGGCGGAGCGGTTCAATATTCAATTAGTCGCCGTCAGATAGCAGCCTGGCTGGTGTAGGGAAAAGAAAATAAGTTGTCTCGCACCACTCAGCTTGCAGATCTCGTCATCAAGCAGTAACAAGTGGGTGGAACATAACCTTACGACAAGTATGTGTACTGTATATGTATATGGACCACGGCGCCAGCTCAGCCTGCAGGTCTCGTCACCAAGCAAACAACAGGTCCCTGATTGAGTACTCCGTCCAATTGCTACGATACAGAACAAAAGGCGCTTTGAACGGAACGGAACGGAACGACAAATTAGTTATTAGTGACTGCCCAGCCAATAGCGTGTCGGCAGCGTACTGTACGCTCCTCGTCCTAATACAAGGCCCGTGGCTGTTGTCTACACAACAGCAGCAGGCCTGTGTGTCTCCTGCTAATAACGGACCGGACCGGACCGGGGCGGGCCTCGATCTGTCACCAGGCTTGGACTGGTTGGGCCGGCAAATCTATGTATGAACAGGCACGCACAGCCCTGCTCCATACTCTGCTCCGTTCAAGACACACAGACACCAATAGTTACTTGTATATATATATGCATGATTTCGAAGGCAGACAAGACAAACAGGACGTAGTACTTACGTGCTTATATGAGGAACAGACAGCAAGCCGGGAGGGAGAGGCAACATGCATACGTATATATCACAAGTAAAGTAACAGATAATCCCTCCATTCTTTGTCGCGCACGGCTGATGGATCGGAGCGAACTGCTAGTTCAATGGGATGAAGAGGCGCGTCAGGATGGCGGCGGCGCTGGCGATGGCAGCGCCGGCCAAGGCAGCAGCTCGTGGGAACACACCTGCCACCGGCACCAACCAAAGGAGCCACGCGCCAAGCAGCCAGGCAACAAAGCCGCTGACGAGGAGGAAGACATGCGCGGCGTCGGTGTTGGCGTCGGCGTCGGCGTCGGCGTCGGCGTTTTGGTTATTGCCCACCACGGCTGAGACGGCGGCGACTGCTCCTAGCAGCATCAGCGTGCACGCGGCGTCCAGGAGGGTGTGCTGCTGGTGGCCTAGGACGTGCGCCATGTGCTGCTGTGCCCGCGGGTGATTAGGCGGCAACTCCTCGATATGGTTGGCCATCTATGTTGATATGCCCTGCTGGGCGCCCTTTTGGACAAGAGAGAGTAGGATGATGGGGCTGCTGGGCTGGACGTGTCGCTGGTTATATACAGGGGGCGGTCTTGAACCCTGCGCCGCGCATCCATACGATACGACCATACGCGTGCGTGCGTTGGACGACAAAGTTGGCGGGCCGGGGGTAGGGGGCATTGGAGATGTCATCACTTGCTATTGCCATGGGTTGGGTACCGGCCGTACCGCGTTAACGTTTGACTGGAGAGGATCGGATGCTAGCAGCAAGCGTCGGAGATGACGACGTCTCATTGCCATGGTCATGCATGGGTGCAAGGCACTGTATTAACGTTTGACTGGAGAGGATACTTAAAACGCCGCGCGGGCCGCGGCTGGGGATCCTCATTGTCATTGTCATGGGTATAAGGTGCCTACACACGTTTGGAACTTTCAATATAAAATGGACAGGATACGTACTCAGCTCAGCGCAGACACCAATGCAACTCCAAAAGAAGTTTCGCAACATCTTCGTTCGGGTCATTCTGTGGGGGCTGTCGGCGGTGTATAGGCGAAAATTTAACATCGCAACTATGTGTTGTCTACCACACACACTTTATCTCCAACCGTGTTCGATACAATCTGATTCCTAGATTTATGCTCATCGCCAGTCCGCGACACATATCTTCAAAGTGTGGACTAGCTACTAGCATGGATTTTAGCGTTTTCCGAGGTATGACGCTACACTTCGGTCATTTTCACCACTATGCACGCTATGGCCAACTTAGCACGCTTTAGCACCACTAAATGCTTTAGCGTAGCGCTCGAAATAGCGGCGTTATTCGCGTTTCGGTTATGGGCCAAATTCCGAGGCTTTTTTGCTTCAGTAGTAGTGCAGTACAATGACATATATTTCTTTTATGCACGTAGTATTCTCTGTTATACACTTACGTTCTATGTTTTGCGCTTATGGTATTATTTATTTGTCATGAAACTTAAATTGTCATCTATTCATTTAAATTGTGCTTATGTTTATTCTTATTTTTCTATTTTTTTAAAAAAAACGCTATTGGGCATAGCGGCGACGCTATAGCGGCGTAGCGGCTGGAAAAATGCTGCCGCTATTTGCCATAGCGCGTTATTTTAAACCTTGGCTACTAGGCAGGGGTCCAACCAAAGCATAATTATAATAATTTTTCTAAGTTCTTTTTTTATTTACTCAGTGTATTGTACTACTCCCTCCGTCTTACTTTATAGGCCGTTTGACTTTTTTTGGCACCAAGTTTAACCGGCTCATCTTATTTAAAAAATTGCAAGGATATGAAAAAATTCAAGTTGTACTTCTAGTTGAAGTATATTATATGCTAAATTAAATCACAATAAAAATAAATGATAATTATGAATTGTTTTTTAATAAGATGAGCAAGTCAAATTTGGTGACATAGAAATTGGGGCGGAGGGAGTACTAAGCTGAGGCCCATGAATCTATCTGATCCACTACAATTTAGTGATTCAGGCTTAGTCTGATAAATTATAATAATTTCCAATGCAATTAAGTGGTTTATGCATTGCTTGAAGCAAACTTTCCTTAAGTGCAATTTTATGGTTCATAAGTCTTAATTTAAGTTTGAGCTATAGGTTCTATAAGCCTTTAATATTGAGAGCCTTTTTACCTCTTAAATAATTTTTAGTTGAAGCTTTTAGATTCTATAATAAGTTTTAATTTTTAGTTTTAAGTTGAAGAATTAATTTATTTTCTTCTTCTATTTTTTTCACTAGTTCCAATTCCTTACTCCTGGCGGTCGCGGTGGCGTGGGACGTCCGCGGCGGCGTGCTGCTGCCCCTGCCCCTGGTTGGCCATCTACGCGCGGTGATATGAGCTAGTGGCGGCCAAGATCAGAGGGCTGCTGGGGTACGTCGTGGTGTGGTGAACGAGGAAGAACGAAGATGCTTTGCTGTCGTTTTGACTCTTTTTATAGGGCTGGCTGGCTGGCCGGGCGCGGTACGTGGCTCCGCCATTGGGTGCAACGCGCGATCCAGAAATCCAGATTGAAATGGACGTCCGGGGTGGGTTCATGACTAGTTAGTTGCCAGGAAAATTTGGTTGCTGCTAAGAACTTGGAAGGAGTTCTCGTTTCTCCTTTTTTGTAATAATGTAGTACTAAGCTTCTCGGTCTAGTAGTTCGGCTAGCGTTTGGTCGTCCCTGTTTGTTGGGTAGTCAGTAGACTTTGTGCGTGTCTCTCTCCCTGCCTCTCAAATTACCTGAGTGAAAATCTGAATTAGATCAATGGCTTGGGGTTTGTTTGGAGCAGGTTTAGAGAGCAAAGCACCTTTTCATGTTTCCTCTTCAAATCTGGTCTTGTCTTCTGTATGAATTCTTTGTATTTCTGTTATATTCTCATAATAGAAATGGGTTTCCCAGTTCAAAAAAAATGGACGTCGGGGGGCCGAGGTGAGGTTTGACTGCTGGGTGATGCAGTTTCGTGTGTAGGGGCTAGGGGGCTTGTTCCGGTGTTCGTCGTGAATTTTCGGAGGGGTGCTGTCCATGCATGGTTGAGACGTGCGTGCGGCCGTGCGCGTTGCATCAGAGCTGGGGGTCACCTTTCTGTGTGTAGCCTGGCCTGCCTGGATGTCTGCTGCTTCCTAGACGTTTCCTTCTCTTGGAATAATAACGTTGTGGTAGTCTCAGTAGGAGCAGAAGATATGCATGACACCACCGTAGTGCAATAAAGAAACCAATTACTGTAGTATTCAGCTAGCAGCACCAGATGGTATTCATTGGCCGGACAGTAGCTTTCACATGATAGTAGCTTTCACACGTATTAATTGGCCCTGGTATATACCTTTGCGGCAAATTCTAAAATTATATATACTCCTAGGGACGATGCAGGGGCAGTAGTAGCTTTCACACGATAGTAGCTTTCACAGGTATTATTAATTGGCCTTGGTTATATCTTTGCGGCAAATTCTAAAGTAACAGGGAGGATATGATGCAGGGGCAGTAGTAGCTTTCACAGGACAGTACCTTTCACAATTCACAGGTACTAGTTGCCATATAGATTGACCAGTCGACCTTTACAACCAAGTATACGTCTCACAAATCATTTTAAAACACGGATGCAGGGAGTATATAATATGATTTGCTATTTTGAGACTAACATGTCCACACAAGTTTTTTTTTTATGTGTTTAGTCTCATGACGAGAGTACACACGTCAAAAATCTCCTGACTTGGCATGGACCAAACGTTCAATCGATCTCATCTTCAGTTAGTATCAACTTCCATTGCTACCATGTACTTCGATGCGATTTCTTGGAGCTACCTCCATATATAATATAGGTTGAACTTCTCATCTTAACTTACTTAGAACTACCATTGTCTAGTTGTGCATTTACTTTGCCATCCACCATATCTCTATCTCCACTCTCTACCTGATATCTATATCTACTCTACCTAATATTAAAGCGAATAAGGATTTTTGGTCCGTCCTGCCACGTGGACCCATCTTGGTTTCTCCGTCCGTCCATCGTCCCGAAACAACAAAAAAATAGTCTTGTCAACAATAAGCATCAAGGACAAGGACAAGAAGCAGAAAATGAATCAAGGATATAAATTTGTTGCTCCTCGGGTTTATTAATTTTCCCATATCCTTAGTTGAGGATTAAATTTGTTTAAGTCCATGAAATATTCAGAGAAACATTGAATGCAATGAAAATGTATGATAACAAATTTGAAACCTTTATTCCTGTTAGAAAATATCAAGGTTAGTATTCCACCGTATAAATGCACAAAATTTATATTGATTGATATGTTATTCACCCATAGCAACGCATGGGCATTTTTGCTGGTAAGTATATGCACAATGCACACACTTCAGGTGTGTTTATTTAGTCTATGTTATCTGGCTTTTATATACTATGATCCAGTTGAGTTTTATATCTTATTAAAAAACTTATGGAATTCTATCTTTCTGATTTTATTAATTAGTGTTTAGTTTCCAAGAAGGAAACCTGAGGAAGATCTTGTCACCAAACGTCGACAAGTGGATCCTCACTCACTGTGGGCTCACCATGCCAGGACTGACTGGGCGGGAGACGGCGGCGACTGCGCCTAGCAGCATCAGCGTGCGCGCGGCGTCCAGGTGGGCGTGTTGGTGGATGGTGGCGGTGGCCTGGGACTGGGACGTCAGCGACGTGCTGTGCCGGGTGATCATTAGGCTGCGGCTCTCCGCCTCTCCGCCTCTCCCTGGTTGGCCATCTATTAGCTTTTGTTTGGACAAGAGAGTGGGGGGCCTGGGTTGGACGTGGAAATAGCAGTTCTTATGGGGGAGGGGGGAGGGATGCGTTTGGGGTGATGGCGATGGAGACGCTGGTGGGAATTTCAGATGCGAACTTTTCCCGCCGGCCATTGTCATTGTCATGGATGAAAAATATATAGCATGTTTGGTTGCAACTTGGGCATTGTCTGGGACCTAGTGTTTGTTGATATGGCATCGAGGAAGGAGGCGGAGGAGCCGCCTTGCGCAGCATACGGGGGCTGCCTGTGCTTTGGTTGGACTTGTTAACACTTGACAGGCTCGTCTAACATGTTACATGTTAATATGTTATTTTAAACGGCGAAACTTCTAAGGCTATTGTCACTAGAATATGTAAAAAAAGGTGCAAAACACTGATACACTGCACACATAGTGGAATTTGAAATAAAAATGACATAGAAGATAGGCCGGGTAGCCGGTCTATTGAGCTTAAACGCAACGCCATCTCACAATAGTAGAGCAGTTACACCTGTCCATCCAATTTCCATGAAGCTAGATGCTCGCTGCGGGCTCACCATGCCATAAGTCCATAACTGGTTGGGCCGGTGACACTGATGGGAATGTAATTGGGGGCCTGGGAAACCAAGGTACATGCCTTGTGTCTTATCTCGGGTGACTTGGATAGTTGGATTTAATTAGGCAACACCCAGAAAAACACGACTATAACCCTTATGCTCAGTTGCTCACTCCATTCGTAAATCCACGACATTGACTTTTTTTCTTAAAATTTTGACTATCGGTCTATTCAAAGTTTATTCAAACATGTAAAAGTACCACTCATACTCAATCTATCTTTGATAATAAAACAAATCGTAACAAAACAAATGATAATTTATGATTTTTTTTTAAATAAGATGAATGATTAAAATTATTATACAAATAGTCACGCCATATTGCACTCAGTTTCATTTCAGGTGTTTCCGACTGTTTTGTTCGTGGAGACAAATACACATGCAATGAAATGTTCTGCACACACATTAAAATGTTAAACACGCACAATAAACTATTCTACATGAACAAGGAATTGTTCTATGCCTATAATAAATTAATAGAAAAAATTCGTGTGTTGCTATGGATATAATCTAGCCACGACGTTAAGCGATATATTGACGTGTTTTTCCCATGCGTTGGTTCAACGTGGTTTTCTGTTTTTATGCAATGATGACTATGGTTTAGTCATATCGTGCCCAAAGAAAGGTCATAGTGAACGAAATAGATATGTGATGATATACATGGCATGAAGTGACACAGCGTGCCTTTGCTAAAAGGGAAAAAACACTCTTCTCTTATGATGTCATTTTGTTTTGACGATTCATGTTAAGGGCATGTTTGGATCAAAGGGGAAAAAACTATATTAATGTGTTTTCTCGTGAAATTCCCGCGTACTTAATGTGAAATTTCTGTGTTCCAAACAGGCCATAAGTGAATACTAGAGAAATTCTACGCGCGTTGCTGCAAAAATTCGAGAGATATCAATGTATATGCCATAGAAAAGCAATGCATGCATAAAGTTGTAGAAAATCGATAGAAGATATAAATATATGTATTAGTGGATTGTGACATGTCAAGGAACTTAGTGGGCCCTTGTGATGACGTGGCTTCATGCATGTGAAGAGAAATAGGTAGTGGGGGGCTCCAATTTAGATACTAGTCCTACTAGATGACACCCTGCGCGTTGCTGCGTGAATTGTGTAATGTTGTACTTGTAAAAGGTATAAGATAAATTCTTCGGGAGTAGCTGTGGAAATTTGAGTGATACCGGCGTATATGCCATAGAGAAGCTGAAGCCACAAAAAATCAATATAAAGATATAAATAAAAGCCTTAGTGGACGATGATGTGGTATGGGACTCAGTGGGCTCCGAAGATGACGTGGCTTCACACATGTTGAGAGAAATAGGCAGTGGAGGCTAGCTATTTAGATATATAAGATATATACAAGATTAGGTTGATGTCAAGGTTTATCCCTTGTATTTCTGTCGATACTTACAGCCTGCCACCGGCACCAACCAAAAGTTAAGGAGCCACGCGCCAAGCAGCCAGGCAACAAAGCCGGCGACGAGGAGAAAGACGCGCGCGGGCGCGGCGTCGGCGTCGGCGTTTTGGTTGCCCACCACGGCTGCTGAGACGGCAGCGACTGCTCCTAGCAGCATCAGCGTGCGCGCGGCGTCCAGGAGGATGTGGTGGCCGCCGCGGCGGTGGCGTGGGACGACGTCCGCGGCGTGCTGCTGTGCCGGGTGATTAGGCGGCGGCAACTCCCCGATATGGTTGGCCATCTAACTATGTTGATGATGCCCTTTTTTTTGGACAAGAGAGAGTAGGATGGGGCCTGGGCTGCTGGACGTGTGCTACTGCTGGTGTTGGATCTTGTTATAACGAGCTGAGGAAGGAACGAAGAGGCCGCCGGCTTACTATTTCTGAGTTTCCGTACGTCCATGCGTGCGTTGATAAACGACAAAGTTGGCGGGTGTGGGGATGTTAGTAGTTCTCATTTGCCATTGCCATGGGTAACGGGCTAACGGCGTGTTAGCGTTTGATTGGAGAGGATCGATCGGATACCAAAGCGTCGGGGATGACGCCTCAGTATTGCCATGGTCATGCACTCATCATGCACTCCTCATTGTGACATTGTCATTGTCATATGGGTGCGAGGTACTACCTTTTTCCTACCATAACAGTTGACGGGATCGGATTGTCATTGCTGCATTGGGTGTAATATTAACGTTTGACTGGAGAGGATACTCAGTGTCCGCAGACACCAATGCAACTCCAAAAGAAGTTTCGCAACATCTTGGGGGGCATTCTGTGGGCCGGGGACGGTGGTGTACAGGCGAAAACTAACATCGCAACTATGTGTTGTCTACCACACGCTTTATTTAATTTATTATCTCCAACCATGCGTGTTCAATATAATCTGATTCCTTGATTTATATGCTCATCGCAAGTCATCAACACGAAAAGAACCATTAGATAGTGTGTGCTTCCACACAGTTAGGAGGTCCCTCAAAACGTCTCGGATGTGGAAAAAGAGGTCCCTAGACCACCGTAGAACGTTCCAGTAGGGTGCAGACGCGGCGTAAAATACGAGCTGGCCCCAAACGTACCCTATATTCACGTATTCTCTCTCCTCACCGCATCTACATCCCACACTGTGCCTCCGTCCGCTGCCCCTAAACCGCATTCCGATGGAGCTGGAGCCGCCGATCCACCGCCTCTTCACCGCCGGCCCCCTGGATCCGCAGCTGCCTCTTCGTAGAGAAAGGGAGGGAGCAGTAGAGAAGACCACCGCGGAGGAGGACGGAAGCGACGACGACGCGAGGCGACGGCGACAATGAGGAGATCTCAGCGAGCAGGAGGCCACCATGGCCTGCATCCTCGTGCCTAGGCCCTCACATGTCCACTCGCGGTGGACTCGACGGCCAGCGCGGACGCAGGGCGACCAAAGAGTAGGATGCGGAGGCTGAGGGCCACTATGGCCGGCGAGCTGAGGGAGAGTAGCCGGCGTCACCACTCGCTCCTAATATTGGCGGGAGGCAACCGTAGGAGCTGTTTGCGGGTTCAGATCCACACCCCGGTGGAAGGCGCCTTCTCCTATCATGACACCAGTGGTAGGCCACAATGCGGAAAGTTGGCTTTTTCCGCATCCACGACCACAAGCTGTTGGAAATAGTCTTAGCGAACAGGTGTTCCTAAAGACAGCGTCGCCTCAGCAACGCAGTAGTTCAACTGTGGATGGGCACCCACCCTGCCACAGGGCGTTCCGGTGCAATATATACTCGTCGGTTTTTCTGAGTATAAGCGTAGAATGATAATTGAGAATGGAGAAAGAACTTTATCCATTATTTCAAAGAAGCACGGCTAAGGCGCGACGGGGTCACGCAATCGTTAGCGCGCGACCCCCCTTCAGACCGCGCCCGCTTCTCTCCGACACCGCCGTGCCTAATATATATCAAATTCTGAAATTTATCGCATAATATACAGGAAGCATGTAGCAAGTTATGTAGTGTCTGCATCAAAAAAAGTTATGTTTTTTTTCAAAGGCTGCCTGCTTCTGAGGATGTGATCAGGCTGAGCCAAACTTGGGTTATACTTATATATGCACCATGTCTCCTTGAATGAAGCCAGCCCTGTGCACCATGTTTGTGATGCCACCCTATCTGCACAAGATGTGTGCTTGTTATTAGCAACATAATTAAGTACATAAAATCTACCATTTTTGTCACAAGAAAATGGTCAAAAATTTAATTGCATGCATCACCTGGACTAGATCAATATACTATGACATAACAGAATAATTTTTTTGAGGAATACATAACAAAATAATACGCGACATTATTATGGAGATTACCGTTACACTAATTATAATTACCTCATTCTCGCAATCCTAACATAATGGAGCACACACTCTAATTAGTTAGACCAAGAAAAAAAAAACAGTTTCTACTACATCATCAGACCTAATGTGGTGGGGTTGGGGTGGGAGGCACAGACCGGTGCATGCATTAAGATCAAAGGAAATATATTCATAGAGAATAGCATTATTAGTTAATGCATGCAAAATAGAGCCGACATTTGTACAACCTACATTAATTCGTGTGCAAAAGTGTAAATGGAGGGGGTATATATAGTACGTAATATATACTACTCTAGTGTAACACATCGATTAACTTGGCCCAATAATAGTTGGCCCCCTCCAGGTTGAACAAATCATCGCTTTATTTATTTGCTACGACTTCAACCCTCGCTCACCCCCAACTGAAAAAAAAATGTATAGTACAAAGGAAGGAAGGACTAAGGAGGAAGGATCGGATAGGCCTTTTATCTTTCACTCTTCTATATCAAGAAGATGCACAAACCTCCTCTTGAAAACAAACCAATAATGGTTCAGAAACACAAGGCATATATACAAACTTCTTCTACTTACTACTCCCATGGATAGACACATCCCAAAATCTAGCACCGAGCATATGCTTCAACAAAGTTGAGATTATTTTCCCTTTATTTTTGCCAAATTACAGTACTAAACAGAAATGGGCAATCATCCATACCCCAGTTTAATTAGCCTTAACTCTGTGAGCAAGCTAATAATGAATTTTCCAAACATATGCTATTATTTTGCCCATTCCAATGATTGTCACCTAAGGATTCGCCACTCCATGCATGTGTTATTATTACCACATGTATCAGGACGCCATGCATGCCAATTATTAGCAGGTGGTGAATAATATAAACTGTGTTCTTTGTGGTGGCAATGTGGTACATCCTCAACTACTTCAGGAAAATAACTTCAAATTAATAAGCAGCCATGTATTGATATTCCAATTATCATTATCATATATGTTCTGTAATGTTGTCACTCATAAAAATACTCTGTCGAAGTACAGTATTAATGCATCAAGCTGAAATCCCAAAATTACTGAGCCTAAACTATAATAATACTTGAAATGCATCTAGATGCTACTAATGATAATTACTACATATTGGAGTATAATTAAATAAGCCAGTTTGGAAATGGTTCCTGGCATCATGAGCAATGTCACTATAATTACTCACACAATGCAAGGTACTAGCTAGGCTACTCCACGGACATCGGCATATGTGGATTCATGGCCTGTCATCGTATACCTTGTGTGATGCTTGTGAGGCTGTGATCAGGCAAATTCGTGCTGCTTGTGAAGGTGACACTAATTGAATCCAGTATATATACGCACCTTACTGTCTTCTACCAAAGTACTACCATACCACGCCATCTGGACATCGAGTGCTTGTGTTTAACTTAAGGCCAACCATAAAAACAAGAAATCAAGCCCAATTCTTTATCCTAGGAAAGGAATCATCAGAAGGCCACCACAAACCGATAAACGCAAGAAGCCAGGAAAGTGTGATTGATAACGCAAGAAAATAATTACGGCACCGTTTCAGTATAACAATATAATAATCACAGCTTAACTACTTGGTTCCCACGGTCCCAAACAAGATCAGAATTCAGATCAAATGAGAATGGAGACGCATCAGTGCATCATGAAAGGTTGAAGGGACAATTTGTCGACAACGTCACACACATGTTGAGACATGGATATGTATTGCAGTTACACATGGATTATACATTAGTATATGCATGTCTCGTGCCCACACACTACACACAGCATCCAACCATCCACCGAGATCTCAACTTCACGTACAATTACAAACACCACACACCTGCAGGCTCAGAGCTAAGAGCCCAGGGCAAGAAATGTTATGAAAGCTAGGGGAATTGATAAACACGCATCATCGATCGAGTGATCGACTGCTCGCGCTGCGGACTGCGCGCGGATCGGATCGATCTGTCATCTACTCCAAGCTAGTAGAGGTATCCCCCGATCGCTTCCTCCACGCGCACCGCAGCGCGTCCGAGCAGTCTGGTCCCACGCCGGCGCCACCGATCGCGAGGTACATGAGCCCGGCGCCGGCGGTGAAGAGGGCGTAGCCAGCCAGGAGGTGCTTGGGGTTGCCGCGGTTGTTGAGCACGGTCCCGTGGATCACCACGCAGCATCCCCAAGCGAGGAAGCACGCGGAGGACGCGACGCGGCGGTCCTGGAACTCGAACTCGAACAGGCGGCGAAGGGCCCCGAGGCCTCCCCGTAGCAGCCCCAGGAAGCGGCGGGCGGGTTCCTCGCGGATCTCACGCTCCTGCGGCGGCGGCAACGCTTCCATGGCGATCGAATCGGGCTTACCTAATTAAGCTGGGCGCGGCGACGGCGACGGCGACGGCGCTGGGTGGTGGCGGAATGGAAAGAGAACAGTGGGTTGGGTTGGATGGATCTAGGGCTCCCCTGCGTTGCTCCCGTTTCACACCAGGCTCTCGGCTTTAGAGCTGATCGATTCGATCGGCCGGATGGGGCCTGGGGTGCGGTTCGGCTTTTGTGCGTATTATTACTCTAGCAATATCAAGACATTATACAAGATGAGTTTTTATCTTTTTCTAATGCCGAGATATTTCAAAGCATACTGATACGATCTTCAACCACAATCTTCTGGTTGTGGCCAAAGTACGCTATGGTGGTAATTTATTGGAAAATCTTACGCACATAGATAAAAAAGTTTACATTTAAACAATATATGCAGTGAGCTTGGACTTAGATTAGTACAGTCGTTTGAATACTGCATTGGATTCCTTCTAATAGAAGGGGTAGTCTCAACTTCCAGCGAAACAAACAACTACAAGTTGTTCAACGTTTACAATTCTGCAAATTTATTATCTTTGCTATAAATTACCCTGGTAACCTTCAGGATTTAAAATATCATACGCAACACAATATTAGCCATAGAAATTCTTCAGGGGCTCATACACACAGTATGCTATTTGGAGCAAATAGCTGACTTTGGATCAACAAAAAAGAATGTCTCCATTCACAGTGTTTACAAGGGTGAACAAATAATTGATTTCAGATTTCTCTATTTGCAATGCTCTTAAAAGCATTAATTGGTTGCATCGCGCGTTCAGACGCGTAGAGAAATGTGTGCATATATTAGTATAGCAAAATAAATGTCATCAGGCCAGTGCCGCCAAGCAGTAATTTTGGTGTGCAGAATTGTATAGTCCAGCTCGTTTAATATTTGCTCATGGTTTACCCAATTACTCGTACCATTAGAAAACTAGGTATTATCAATTGCAATATTTTAAGGTATAATGGTTATGAAAGAATTAGAACCACACTAAGCAATGATATGCTTGAGGATAAACAAGAGAATATGCCTGTATATAACTAAGGCGTGGTTGCACTTCAACGGAGCGACCGACAAGGTCGACTTATAATGTGCATCTTTAAGTGCACAATACGAGAAAACAAAAATATGTGGATAGCTTGTATTCTGTACAAAGTCAAACCATAACCACAACTTCAGGTGGATGATACCAACACACTTTGATTACTCATTTTCCAAGTCAGTTATTTGTGGTGCAAGCAGTCAATCAGTCAATTGGATTTGTTTATCTCCTTATATTATATACCAATTTGTTCTATAAAGCTTGATTTGAGCTATTTATTTTTCAGCATAAAGATAACCTTTAGAACATAACAGACAAGGCCAAGAATTTGTATTATCTGAGAAATATCATCCAAATGCAAAGCTTCTGACTAAGAAAAAGGACGACAACCGCTTGGAGGGAGCGAAAACACGACCAATATCCTTCTGGGATAAGTCCCAATCAACAAACGGTGCTACTCTTATATGAAGAAGTCATCAAGACTAGAAAGAATGCAACAAGTTTCCACACGATCTTCATTTTATATCACAAATTATCATCGCTAGCAACGGTCAAATTTGTATGGCATTCGGTGCCAAAAATTACAGTGACCAAAGATGCCTTAGCACCCACCTTAGCTTCTAGCTCTGCGATGACGTGGGATTTCATAATTACCTTCCAATTGTTCTTACTTCTGGTACATAAACCTCAAAGCTATGTCTGTCAGAGACTGACCTTTACAATTTGACATACTCTCCCTAAAGCCTATTCAGTGGCTAGAATCAAGTAAAAATTCTGAGAATTATGTGCTATACTAGCACATTGGGTCCAAAATAGGACGATTGAAGTGGTTTTTCCAGAATACACGGTCATTCTCCACACAACATATGGCGAAAAATTTCACAGAATAACCTTTAGGGGTATTTGCAACCTCTTGTTGATTGGGGGTTATTGTCTTTAATCTCATATTATGCTTTGTCTTTTCAGCGACAACAAAAGCAATGCGTCTACTTCAAGTCGCGCGATTAATGACTTAGATCGCGAGCTACTATTAACATATAGAGCATCGATAAGGTCATTTAAGCTCATAACATGAGCACATAAGGAAGATCTCAAATTGTAATGTCTTATTAGCTAAGGAGGCTTTGTCGCATTATGTTATATATTTCTTCTGGTTACTTCGGGTAAAAATAACTTTATGCATAATGAGAGAGTAGAGAGACAAAGATGGTCTTATATGTGCTTCATTAATTTTCCAGATATTGTATAACTTGTTTTTAGTTGTCAGCCACTTGGCTATATATGTATATAACATTGATGCCATACATAAATCATATAAAAATACAGGGTAAAACAAAAGAAATTATTTATGCATTAAAAATTGCCATAAATTATCTCTACAAGAATTTAAGGTATCCATTACATCCCACGCGAGTCTAAGCTCCAGCATCTAAAATTACCAACGTGCGGGCCCTCTTCAGGAATGCAGCAACGCACAAGGCAAGAGCATTTTGTCTGCGGCTATTAGGGCTATGATCATACATGAGATAAGGCCCATATGGAATGATTGGAAATCCACGGCAATACAGGAACTCGCAGGAGCCCTCTTGGTTTGCACAAACATGCGACGAGCATGTGACCGCTTGCGGGCAATAGGGCAGGCACGCACGTCTGGTGCAGCGAAAGGTTAATCTTGTGGAGCATGGGGATGATAGATGTGGCAGACATGCAAAACACGTAGGCTCATAAAGTGTGTGACATGTGCAATGAACTAAATACCCTGTGTGAACCTTCTGGGCACACAAAACAACCGGAAAACAAATATACATGCAACTACAGGTGTAGAGAGCAAACTTTGCCAAGATTTCCGGTTACATGCATTTATAAATTTTCTATGAATTATTTGCTACTGAAAATAATTAACAAGCATAGAATATATAAGAAAAACATATACGAATGTAACAGAAATAAGCTCTGGAACCAAATTATTTGCAACAGCCAAGCTGCAGAAACAAATAGCCCATCAAGGGCGGAGAAGGCCGTGCGGACCTACGCAGAACGAATCTGATTCCACAGCAACGCGATGTTGAGGTAGAGCGTGCTGATAACATGTTGAAAAACTACGTTACTGCGGATCACTAGATCCGTTCCCCTTCTCTCCCACATCAGATCAGACGTGGAGAAGTTGTAGATCCCATCTCCCATCCCAGATGCACGATAGATACAACACATAGGAGACAGATATATGTGGAGCTTCTGGTCTCTTTTTTTATTGATTATAGATACAAGGTATTGTTTATATAAAGGTGGATAACCCTTCAGAAATATATTTGTATGAGGCCACCCAATTTTCAGGATTGGGTTTCTTAACAGTGTGAACGGGGGGCGGCAGGCAGCCTTGGACTGCAAGGCATGTGCTGTTGGGCCTTGGGCTTTTAATTTCTTCCCAATACCTTGGAGGAGAGTGTCATGGGCCTCAAGCAGCATACGCACGTACGTACGTTAGTTTTAGACTTTTAGATGTTCACGGGCCGGGCTTTCCTAGGTGTGGCGTGACTCAGTCTTCAGCGGCCCAGCTGAGACCGCATCCACCCAAAAGATCTGGATCTGCAACTCCTGGGTAAGGAAGAAAGATACAACAACAACTACGGTGATGATTATCCCTCCTCTCCTCTGTGATCTGGTTCCATTTTATGAGAGTACATGCACGCACGCCATGCGTGCTTCCTGTTTCCGTCCCATCGTCTCTGCATGTATTCATTCCAGCCCGATCGAAGAAGCAAAGGACGTGCAGATTAAGTATACTCCGTACCTCTCGTCCATCATCATATATATGCACACTTATACAGAGTCACGAGTTCATGACGCGCATATATGTGGGGGGAAAACACAGGGAAGGCGCGCGAAATATAATTAAAAGGAAGCAGAAGAAGAAGAAGAAGAAGAAGAAACATAAAAGAACCTCGCGCAAAAATAGAAGGAGAGGGTACAACAAAAAATAAAGGGAGCAGCGATATGATTTGCGTACCTATACATATACGTATGCACTGCTGCCGAGCGTACGAGCGTGTACGGCAGTTTCATAGCCGTACCACCTGCGGCAGCATGACGGCCGGCGAGCACTGGCGGAGGTGTGCATCGACCAACCTGGGCCATGGCCCCCCCTTGGCCTAGACAAAATTTCAGCATTTTTAGCTCATTTGTCCATCAATAGCTTGGGGGAGAGGTTCACAGAAACACGCAGCGGTGGTCTGCTTGGCAGGCTCTGCTTCCTACGACAGGAGGTTGTCTATGCCTGGTGTCCGTGAGTCTGTGTGTTGAGCTTCACTGGACTTCTGGAGTTGACCTGCTAGCTGCCGCGGTGTCACGCACACCCTAATAATCATCATGTACTGAGGTCATCACGGCAAGCCTCCAAGGCCGGCACAATAGATACGGCATTATTTTTAAACTGGCTATTGCTTGCTCGTTCTTGCTTTATGCTTTCAATTTTGGAAAGAGAGCTGTGTATCGAGTAGGGTAATAGTAATTCCTGTTTACATCTTCATTTTTAGTATATAAGAAAATTGGCCCCCTCTATACTTTGGTTCTAGCTCCGCCACTGCCGGCGAGCATGGTGGCGCGCGGCCAGCCGCTACGGTAGGTAGGCCGGCGAAGCACGGTGGTTGCCATGCATGGACGACGATGAAGAAGAATGGTAGTCTTATTAGCACTTGGGGTGTTGGGTATATATTGTGGAGCATTTCAATTTCAATTAGTCGCCGTCAGATATATAGCAGCCTGGCTAGTGTAGAGAAAATAAGCTGGCGTGCACCACTCACCTTGCAGCTCTCGTCATCAAGCAGTAACAAGTGGGTGGAAGAACATAACCTTACGACAAGTATGTACAGTATATGTATATGGACCACGGCGCTCAGCCTGCAGATCCTCGTCAGTCGTCACCAAGCAACAACAGGTGACAGGTCCATGATTGAGTAGTCCGTCGTCCGCCCATTGCTACGACGATACAGAACAGAAGGAGCTTTGAACGGAACGGAACGACAAATTAATTACTCCTTCCGTCCACAAAAGAATAAAATTTTGGTTTTGTCCTAAATCAAATTTTCGTAACTTTGACTAAATTTATATCAAAATATATTAAAAGTTATGCTACCAAATTAGTATTATTAGATTCGTGTTGAAATGTATTTTCATATCATACATAATTGATATCATAAATGTTATTACATTTCTATATAAATTTGGTCAAACTTGTGATAGTTTGATTTAGGACAAACTTAGGATTTCATTTTTCTGTGTACGGAGGAAGTACTTGTTAGTGACTGCCCGGCCAATAGCGTGTCGGCAGCGTGCTGTACGTTCGTACAAGGCTCCTACTAGTCCTAATACAAGGCCCATGGCGCCTTTTGTCTACACAGCAGCAGGCCTGTGTGTCTCCTGCTGATGACGGGCCGGACCGGGCCGGGGCGGGCCTCAGTCACCAGGCTTGGACTGATGGTTGGGCCGGCAAAACTACGTATGAACAGGCACACACAGCCCTGCTCCATACTCTGTTCCGTTCAAGACGCGATAGGCACCAATACTTGTATATATATGCATGCATGATTTCGAAGGCAGACAAACAGTATGTACGTGATTATACGAGGAACAAACAGCAAGCCGGGAGACAGAACGTGCAGAATTGCAGATATCACAACTAACACATATGATCCCTCTGTTATTTGTCGCGGCCGATGGAGCTGCTAGTTCAATTCAATGGGGTGAAGAGGTACGGTGCGCCAACAGGGCGGTGGCGATGGCAGTTCCGGCCAACGCAGCAGCTCGCGGGAAATGACCTGCCACCGGCAGTACAAACCAAAGAAGCCACGCGCCAAGCAGCCAGGCAACAAAGCCGCCGACGAGGAAGACATGCGCGGCGTCGGCGTCGGGATTGCCCACGGCTGAGACGGCGGCGACTGCTCCTAGCAGCATCACCGTGCGCGCGGCGTCGAGGAGGATGCGCTGGTGGCGGTAGTGGTGGTCTGGGACGTCCGCGGCGTGCTGCGCCTGGTTGGCCATCTACGTGCGGCGCCGCCCTTTTTGGACAAGATCAGAGGGCGGGCGGCTAGCTGCTGGTGGTGCTGGGGTACGTCGTCGTGGTGTGGTGAACGAGCGAGCGAGTTTGCTGTCGTTTTGACTCTTTTTATAGGGCTGGCTTGGCCGGGCGCCGTGGATCCGCCATACCCAGAAGTCCAGATTGAAATGGACGTCCGGGGGCCGAGGTTTGACTGCTGGGTGATGCATTTTCGTAGGGGGCGTGTTGGTAATGCAGGGTTTATGACGTGCGTGCGCGGCCAATCCGGCCATGCGCGTTGCATCAGGGCTGGGTGACTGGGTCTCCTGTGCAGTGTGTAGCCTGCCCCTGCCTGGATCTGGATGTCTGCTGCTTTTCCTGGACGTTTCCTTCTCTTGGAATAACGTTGTGGTATTCAGTACAAGACTAGAAACTTGGCGCGGACGTTGCCGCGCCAACCTAGCTAGGCCAGTGTATGTAGCCGTTTTGGACCTCTGCTTTAGATTGATTAATACTACTATATGGTAACGGCGTACTTAATTATAGAAATGGTATTTACTATTTAGTAAGAGACAAAGATTAGCACCCAGAAAGCATTAGTAGTAATAGGAGAAGCAGCGTTCATAGTATTTAACGCGAGCAGATTATGCAAATATTGCTCTTGTAGCAGTACTTTGTTAGTACTACACATGGAACATATAGATTGTTACCTGGGATGCCGGATGTAGGAGTGTTACTGTCAATATATACCCAACTATCTAAACAGTGAAAGAGCTATATAACAACCCAAATAGAGTTGTGAACTTGTGATCAAACACACATAATTAGAGGAATCGTTTGAGTACTGTCAATTCTGAGGAAACAGTATGTAATATTCCATGAAATGAGTAATCATAAAAGATGAATTATTTATCACTTCTCATTCCATACATGAACCGTTATACTTTTTAGATAGAGCCTGAGCGATCTAATAACATTATCGGAGTTGCATTAACCTGAATATTATGGGAGTTGCATTAGCACATCTCGCACTGAATTTTGTTTTAGAATTTTTTTTTCATTGAAGCCTGCAGCTAGCTTCAAGAATCTGCAGATATCAAGTCCTTAGGATCATATAAACTAAATGTTTTACATGTTATTAGTTGTGTCTGCAAAACTACTACACGTCTCAGATTAAGCTCGCTCCTCTACTGAGCCATCCTATGTCGCCGGAGGGTGGAAGAACCAGCACAACACAGGCTACTGAAAATTTCAGTAAAAGAACCAGATTTAGTTAACAGAAATGTGTTAATTCCATCCAGGAATAATGTGATAGCACCAGTTAGCGTTGCTAGATGGCAGATGAATAATATATGGGTGCATACCCATATTATATCATATGCATTTTAGCATCGTCTTATGCCTACATGCTGAAACAAATAACTCAGATAAAGGATTCGATGCCACAACCAACAAGCACAACTTACATGAGGTAGATCGTCCAGCAAATATGTGGATGTAAAAGAAGACCTACTTTGCCTATATATATATCAAGGTCATGTTAGGAATGCAAGGCGACAAGGATGAAACGATTCAATTATTCGGCTGCATCCTTGCATGGAAGAAGCAGTGTATAGGAATGATATAATAACTCATTTGGTGTAGTATTTATAATAGAAGCCAATAAAAATTTTGGATCTGTTTCTGTACAAAATATAAAAAATGCAATCGCTAGGAGATTTGGTGTTTACCAAATGGCAATGGATTTGATCTAGTGTATTCAATAGGAGGATTAAGGAAGACACAGGAACAGGATGACAGTTGACAGGACACAACTCTTGGTCATTCTGAAGGTCATGGATGGAAAGACTGGGTGATCCTGACGCTATGCAAACTTGCATAGGCATTTCGTCGAACACCATTGGGGTGGAGGTCTGTTGGGCAGAGGAGCCATGCCATTCGTCTCATCGAGGCGGGCAGGCGGCTGACACTGTGGCACCATACACTGTGGCACAGCTTTGAGTCCACCAGAAACTGCGGTGGCTAAGCCTGCTCCATGCGATTCAATGTAACAGGATCTCGACGGAAAAGGCGTGGTGGGTGCCAGTGGCTTGCTGCTGCGTGCGGCTCAGGGACGAGGCCACCAGCAGACCACCAGATGGTATTCATTGGCCGGACAGTACCTTTCACAGCACTGTAGCTTTCACATGATAGGAGCTTTCACACGTATGGCCCTGGTATACAGGTTCTGTTTAGATCCAAATTTTTCTCCCAAATTTCACTATGAAAAAGAAGATTCTTCATCACATCAAAATGCCGGCACATGCATGGAGTACTAAATGTAGATGAAATAAAAAATTAATTGCACAGTTTAGATGTACTTTGCGAGACGAATCTTTTGAGCCTAGTTAGACCATAGTAGGACAATATTTACCACAAACAAACAAAAAGTGCTACAGTATATTTTTCAGCGCTACAGCGCCCTTTTTGGACAATATCAGAGGGCGGGTGGCTAGCTGCTGGTGGTGCTCCTGGGGTACGTCGTCGTGGTGTGGTGAACGAGCGAGCGAGTTTGCTGTCGTTTTGACTCTTTTTATAGGGTGCAATGCAACGCGCGCGCGACCCAGAAGTCCAGATTGAAATGGACGCCCGGGGGCGAGGTTTGACTGCTGGGTGATGCATTTTCGTAGGGGGCGTGTTGGTAATGCAGGGTTTATGACGTGCGTGCGCGGCCAATCCGGCCATGCGCGTTGCATCAGAGCTGGGTCTCCTGTGCAGTGTGTAGCCTGCCCTGCCTGGATCTGGATGTCTGCTGCTTTTCCTGGACGTTTCCTTCTCTTGGAATAACGTTGTGGAATAAAGAAACCAATTATTCTGCTAGCAGCACCAGATGGTATTCATTGGCCGGACAGTACCTTTCACAGCACTGTAGCTTTCACACGTATTAATTGGCCCTGGTATATACCTTTGGCAAATTCTAAAGTTATTACAGGGATCTGATGCAGGGGCAGTAGAAGCTTTCACATGATACAGTACACAGATATTATTAATTGGCCTTGGTATATATATCTTTGCGGCAAATTCTAAAGTTGTTACAGGGATCTGATGCAGGGGCAGTAGTAGCTTTCACAGGACAATACCTTTCACATTATAGTAGCTTTCACAGGTACTATTAATTGGCCTTGGTATATATTATCTTTGCGGCAAATTGTAAAGTTACAGGGATATGATGCAGGGGCATTAGTAGCTTTCACATGATAGTAGCTTTCACAGGTATTAATTGGCCTTGGTGTATATCTTTAATTTGCGGCAAATTCTAAAGTCACAGCCTCACAGGACAGTAGCTTTCACAAGTAATCCCTCCGTCCCAAAACTCTAGTCGTCCTACGATTCAATTTTTGTCCCAAAACTCTAGTCGCTCAGCATTTACTTCATAGCAATGGCTCTCCACTAAACTGATCGTACAACACGCGTCGAGATTTGCACACACCCTCTCTCTATGTGGGCCCGCTACCCACCGACTTGCGCGTTTCTCTCTCCCTCCTCGGATGGAGCCGGTTGGTGGTGGTTGATTTTTTTACTAGTTGGTGTTGCCTCTGGTGCATGCATTCGCTCTTTTCGGTAGCAGTGCATAAGGGTATATAGGTCTTTTTCACTTACTGCTAATCCGGTGGTGGAATCCTAGAATGACTCGAGTTTTAGGACGGAGGGAGTACTAGTTGGCATATAGGTCTCACAAATCATTTTAAAACACGAATGTAGGGAGTATATAATATGAGTTGCTATTTTTAACATGTTCACAAGTTTTTTTAAGTGTTTAGTCTCATGATGAAGAGAGTACGCATGTGAAAAATCTCCCTTGACTATGCATGGACCAAACCTTCAATCGATCTCATCTTCAGTTAGTATCAACACTTTCATCGCTACCATGTACTTCGATTCGATTTCTTAGAGCTACCTCTATGTATAATATAGATTGAACTCCTCATCATAACTTAAGTATATATGCACAATGCACACACTTCAAGTGTGTTTATTTAGTCTGCATATAATTAAAAAAACAATGGTACGGTGAGTAGTATGGAATTCTATCTTTCTGATTTTATTAATTAGTGTTTAGTTTCCAAGAAGGAAACCTGAGGAAGATCCTTGTCACGAAACGTCGACACGTGGAGCCTCACTCACTGTGGGCTCACCGTGCCAGGACTGGCTGGGCCGGTGAGGCTGATGCGAAGGTAATTGGGGGCCTGGAAAACGAAAGTTGAGGCCCGTGTTTGAGCCGAATCTGCTGCCAGCCCAACACGTCCAGGTTGCGTGGAGCCGTGGACTGGACTGTATGTACGCTGCAGAGCGAAGCGCGGTCTGTTCCCGTTTCTCGTTTCTTCGACTGATGATTAATGATTTTTGTTTGATCACACCTGAGTACCTGACACCACCGCATAAAAAATCACATATACGGAGCATGATGTGCAGCAACGAACTAGGAATCTAGGACATCTTGCAATCCCATGCTGAATAAAAGTCCACGGGCAGATAGGGATCTCAGAGAGATCGACGGAGCGAGAAAGCTGACGCCAGCTAGTTTCACAGGGCGAAGCAATGCTTGAGGACGGCGTTGGCCATGGTGGTGGCGCCGACCACCGCGGCCGTGGGAACCGGCGGTCTGCCACTGGCGCGAGAGACAGCAAGCACACGCCGAGCAGCCAGAGGGAGAGCCCGACGAAGTCCTGCATCGCGGGGTCGTCCGCGCCGGGGTTCCCCACGGTTGTTGTTGAGATGGCGGCGGCCGCGCCAATCAGCATCGCCGCGCTCGCGGCGTCGAGGAGGAGGTGCTTCAGCCGGAACCGCTCGCCTGCTGGGACGACGGCGGCGGCGGCCTCTCCAGGTTGGGCCATTGGTGAGTGATTGCACCTTCTGTTCTGCCCGTGGATGGAGCGGCCAACTCAGACTGAAGCTCTGCTGAAAGGTCGGTGCTCTGCTGGACTGCGTGCTGCGAGACAGCGAGAGTGATAGAAGAAGAAGGCATGTTATTATTATTTATATAATATAATTGTTGGTTTTTGGTACGTTATCTACGTGAGGAGATGGACAACTGGTGGGGTGATTAGGGGCCAGGGAGGGATTAAACAAACCTGGCGTGTCTCCCCTGTGGCCAACCGGCTCCAGATTTTGAGATTCCGATAGCGATCGATTCTTGCCGCTAGATCCTATGCTCGATAATCTGTCATGTGGAGTGTGGGCAGTGGACTAGCTTGTACGTGCTTGTGCAAAGGGAAATGGCCAAATGGGGCTGGGGGACGTGGCAACAATCGACGCGTTAATTTGTGGTTTAGTCGTCTAATATCTAGTAGGACTACTTTAGACTGTCTCGTCAACCTGCTACTGCTGAAGGGGACTAATCAGCAAAATCAAGAAATCTGGGGATGGATTGGATAGGTTTTTTAATTTCAGGGGACTAATTTCAAGAAACCTGGTCTCACACGCATGGTTAGCCCCAGACGTTGTGTTGTCGGCTGTCGGCCCTCTCGCAGTCACACTACGTTCAAAGATTGATGTGTGTGCAGTTGGGCCCGAGGTGTACTCCCTGTGTTGCCGGTGCAGGAGTAACAAACAAGTCCTTTTTATAACTAACCGTCTAGCGATAGACACCAGACAAGCAATAATCAATCATCGACGGTTGGCGATGCAAGAGCAGTACAACGCTGTCAATGCAACTCTGCTGAAATCAGAGTCTAAAAGGTTAAGCAGACATGAAGAAAAATTTGATCAGCAACAACACAGCTGGCCGGCAAAAACCCGGCCACTAGATTAACGGAAACGTCACTAGAGACCACCAACCATCATGCATGTGCTTAACAGAAAGGAACTAATTGATCGCTGAGAGCACATACGGCTATTTATTTCATACCGGCAGGAGCGCCTCTGAAAATTTCCAGCGTCAGCTTGGTCGCCTCCGACAGCACGATCATCCAGTGCTGGAAGAAAAGCGGTGATTTGTGAACATGGAAACAAAATCCCTTCAAACTAATATCAGCGAGATGCTGCTCCGTACTAAAGTCATGTGACTTTGTTGCCCTAGCTAGGCCTTTTTTTTTTTTTACTCCGATATATCCCTTTTGGCGCTAACCACACCAGCCACTGGCGGTGGTCAGTCAAGTCAATGGGAGGAAATGGGATTACAGTCAATCCAAGAGGCAAGACCATGCATGCATCACCTCGTTGAAGATTCGTCACACAGGACAATGAAAATGAACGCGTGATTAGAATTCTAATTAAGGAGCCCACCACATAAACGGCATGTTTCTTCTTTTGGCGACCATCCCTCCTTATTCAGGAATAATGCGCTATATGATTCTATAATGCTTACTTACTACAGTTTTTCCTCCCAAGCATGCTACATAAGCCTTTTCACTTTCAGAGGAAGTTAATGTTTTTAGACACACACGCACATCCATCTTGAGATCACATGATAAAGTGGTGCAACTGATACAGGAAACAAAAAAATAAATATTCAAGTCATTGTAACTTTTATGATTTTATAAATTTATTGATTAAAATCAGTACTCAAATGCTTAATTGTATACTACATGACAATATCCAAAATAATATTTTAAAGCAGGGATGGTATATAACTAACCTAGATATACTTCTCCCGTCTCTGGAAAATAGATTGACCTCATTATATTGTTTCCTCTCTATTAGTGATATAGGGTGACGAAGCATATCCACGTCTCACATCAAAACTGGTATTTTCCATGATTGATTATTTGTTTTGCCCTTCATAAATCAAGAATAATTTATATTAGAAACATCAAGCCTAGATCATATATGCTAAGTATAGCTTAGGTACACTGTCTCCATGAATGTAATTCTAAGATTTGCAGACAAATCTCAGTTGTGAGAAATGACATGTGGCCCAAATTAATCATATTCACTGTGACTAAAAGCCCAGCGCACATACATATTGGAAAAAGGAAAATAAGACAGCTAAATATGCAAGTATGCATACACCTTACAAAGGAAAAAAAAATAGATACGATCACCTTTGTTGAGAAGGAAAAAAACCATGCAATCAAATACACATGCATATTGGAAAATCTAGTCAAGAAACTACAATTACTACAACTTTATCTTTATGGGATAGATTTTTTTTAATTGTAATTGCATTCTTTGTATGATGGAAACAGTGTGGTTTGTTAGGCAATATAATCTACAAGAAGATGGAATTGTTACAGTACTTGCAAACAAAACACATGTCCATAGTTGTTTGTGAGATGTGGTTACTGATCTCAGCCATCACCCTCATTGATAGATGGTAGCCGTAGTATGCAGCCCATCTCCATGACTACATCTGTAGATAAATTGCACAGGCTATCACCTATCAGCTGACACATGAGAACTACTTCTCTTGTGGTCAACAGTTATGATAGAGGTTCTGAAATTAAATTTCTATTAGTTATTTGCTGAAAATATTTGAACTAAATTGATTAATCAGAAGAAGAAAAATTCAGCACCATTAAACACATCTAGCTTTCTCGTTCCCCCAAATCTGAATCCCTGGCTCTTAAATTTTTCGAGGTTTGGTCCATCAGCTTCACTCCACTCCCACATCCCTGTTTCAAGCACTGCTACACATGCGAGTATGACACCATATAAGGTTTGATAAAAAAAAAAATGAGACTAACATAGAAAGCAATTAGGTGTAGAGATGCATAGCTCCCACACACACACACCCTAATAAGCAGTTGAGCTTAACTCACTTTCTATGTTACACAATATATATGAAGAAAACAGATAATACAAGCTATGAGGAGCTCCCTGTTAGTAGTAATCCTTGTATTAGAATAGTATAGTACCTACTAGAAATGTGTAGGGACAGCTAGCATATTTGTAGGGACAGCTAGCATATGTGGTCAAATTGGGTTTGTGCTTGAGCTGTATAGGAGCTGTAGGTTTATCTGCTAGTCACTGTAGCTATGGCGGCTACTGTAGCACCGACGTACTGTAGCACCGCCTTGTAATGCCTATATAAGGCTATGTAACCCCCTTATGTATATTGAGCTTGTTGGAATAGAATTCCTAACTTTAGAACAACTCCATACATCCAAATAGGGTGTATTTGTGCTTCGTGTTGTTCTTCCACCTTCAGCCCTAGTGTGCGTGTGTTCTTGGCGTGTTGGTGAGTGGGTTAGCTTGATCCTTGGGATCTAACAGTGGTATCAGAGCTACGCTGCGTGGAGAGGAGTGATTAGAGAGCGCACCGAAGATGTCGGAGGCCGGCTACTCGTCATCCTCGTCCGCCGGCAGCTCCCATCCGTCGCTGCTCGACGGCGGCGAGCGCCGTAGCTCATCAGGTCGCCGGAGGACCGTGGTGAGGACGGTGCGGGAGGTGGGGAGCGCCCAGTTCCCACAGCTGACGCGCACGAACTACACCGACTGGGTCATCATGATGAAGGTGATGCTGAAGGCCCGGGGCCTTTGGTCCGTGATCAAGCACGGCACCGATGACAAGCAGGAGGACCAGATGGCGCTGGAGGCGCTGTTGAGAGGAGTTCCCACGGAGTACCAAAGTACTCTGGGGAGGAAGAAGACGGCGAAGCTAGCGTGGGAGAGCCTGGAGAAGATGAGGCTCGGAGATGATCGCGTCAAGAAGGCGCGGGTACAGCAGCTCAGGCGAGAGTATGAGGCTCTCAAGTTCCGCGACGGGGAGAAGGTCGAAGATTTCGCGCTGCGGCTACAAGCGCTGGTGAGCGAGCTCGGCGCGTTGGGCAAGAAGATGGACGACGAGGAGGTCGTGGGCAAGTACCTTCGGGCGGCGCCAAAAAGGCTCGAGCCGGTGGTTGTGTCCATGGAGACGCTCCTCGACTTGTCTGAGCTCACCATCGAGGACGTCACCGGGCGGTTGAGGGCGTACGAGGATCGCCTCGTACCCTCAGCAGAGCAGGCGGCGGAAGGCGACAAGCTCCTACTCGGGAAGGAACAGAAGAACCCTCAGGGCGGCGGCGCCTCATCATCGGGAAGAGGCGGCCGACGGCGTGGCAAGCCGCGACGGAGGAGCGGCGGCGCTGAGCCCGGAGAAGACGGAGGAAGCCGCGCCAAGGACAAGTGCCGCAGATGCGGGCGACTTGGTCATTGGGCGCGGGACTGCCGTGCGCCCAGGCGCGGCGAGCACAGCGAGCAGGCGAACCTCACTCAGGAGGGAGAAGAGGAGCCAGCGCTGCTACTCGCGCGCATGGAGGGCAAAACAGAGGAGGATGAGCCAGTCCTGCTCATGGCACAAGCATGCACGCTGGCCAGTAGAGCAGAGGAGGTCTTCACGGCACCGCTGCAGCTCGAGGAGCCGCGGGCGCAGGTGCTGCTGGGAGCAGAGGGAGAGCAGAAGGTGGAGGCGGAGCGCTGGTTCTTGGACACCGGCGCGAGCAACCACATGACCGGGAGCAGAGCGGCCTTCGCCGAGCTAGACTCCACAGTAACGGGCACGGTGCGGTTTGGCGACAACAGTATTGTCACCATCGCCGGCCGGGGCACCGTCCTCTTCAGCTGCCGAGACGGCAGCCACCGCGCGCTCACCGGGGTGTACTTCATCCCGAGGCTAAGGAGTAGCATCATCAGCTTGGGACGACTGGATGAGCGCGGGTGCCAAGTACTGATCGAGAATGGCGCCCTCCGACTTCGGGACCGTGAGCGCAAGCTGTTGGCAATGGTGCGACGCTCGGTGAACAGTCTCTACGTGCTCCCGCTGCACATCGCGAGGCCGGTGTGCCTGGCAGCGAAGCAGGAGGAGGAGGCGTGGAGGTGGCATGCGAGGTTCGGCCACATCAGCTTCGATGCTCTGGAAAGGATGGCGAAGAAGGAGATGGTGCGCGGGCTACCGATGATCGAACACGTCGGCGAGCTCTGCGACAGCTGCCTTGCCGGGAAGCAGAAGAGGCAGCCATTCCCCAAGAAGGCAAAATTCTGAGCCCAAGACCCCCTGGAGCTGGTCCATGGTGACCTGTGTGGGCCAATCCGGCCGGCGACGCACGGCGGCAGGAGGTACTTCCTCCTGCTTGTGGATGACCACAGCCGCTACATGTGGCTGCGATTGCTCACGACAAAGGACCAGGCAGCCGAGGCGATCCAGGAGATCAAGGCACGGGCGGAAGCAGAGACGGGGAAGAAGCTGCGCTTGCTACGGACGGACAGAGGAGGCGAGTTCACATCTATGGAGTTCGGCCAGTACTGCGCGGAGGTAGGCGTGGGACGCCACCTCTCGGCGCCATACTCACCACAGCAGAACGGCGTGGTAGAAAGGAAGAACCAGACGGTTGTCGGCATGGCACGGTGCATGCTCAAGGCGAAGGGCATGCCGGCGGCGTTCTGGGGAGAGGCGGTGACGACGGCGGTGTACATCCTCAACCGCGCGTCGACGAAGGCCCTAGATGGGCAAACACCATTCGAGGCGTGGCATGGGCGCAAGCCTGACGTCTCACACTTGCGCACCTTCGGGTGTGTGGGTTATGTGAAAGTGACCAAGCCGGGTCTGTCTAAGCTCGAGGATAGGAGCAAGCCCATGGTGCTCTTGGGGTACGAGGCGGGGAGTAAGGCATACCGCATGTATGACCCAGTGGAGCGGCGGGTTGTCATCTCGCGCGACGTCGTGTTCAACGAGTCAGCGAGCTGGGACTGGACAGAGTCTGGAGCAGGGGGAGATGCGCAGCAGCAGCAAGCAGTAGTCTCGAGCACCTTTGTGATTGACGAGGAGGTAGAAGAGCTGGGACATGGCGGGCAAGGAGGCATTTGCGTCCAGGGCGGCGCAGACGGCACTCCCGCAGTCGATGGCGTCGGCGAAGGCGACGATGACGCGTCGACAGCAGCAAGCAACCCCGAGCAGGGCGCTGGGGAAGTAACGCCACCATTGCCGGAAGGGCAAAGCAGTCCAGCTACCTCTGTGGTAGCGCCGGTGCGGCAGTTGACGCCGCCACCTAACGCAGCGGAGTACCTCGACGCCGACTACGACGGGGAGCCTATGCACTATCGCCTGGTGAATGATGTGGTCGGTCCAGCGACACCACCGGGGCTAGCGGCGCGGGAGCTCGACGAAGCTGAGGAGCTGCTGTTTGGCAGCGCAGAGGAGCCACCCTCATACGCCGAGGCCGAGAAGGATGCACACTGGAGGCAGGCGATGGAGGAGGAGATGAACGCCATCGAGGAGAATGGCACATGGGAGCTGGTCGAGCCACCGCCAAGTTGTCGCCCCATTAGCTTGAAATGGGTGTACAAGGTGAAGCGCGACGAGCGTGGCGAGGTGGTTAGGCACAAGGCGCGACTAGTGGCGCGCGGGTTCGTGCAGCAGGAAGGCATGGACTTCAACGAGGTCTTCGCACCGGTGGCAAGGATGGAGTCGGTGAGGCTGCTACTGGCGCTAGCAGCAACGCGGGGCTGGAACGTTCACCACATGGACGTGAAGTTCGCGTTCTTGAACGGGGATCTCAAGGAGGAGGTATATGTCAAGCAACCACCGGGCTACATCGTCAACGGCCAGGAGCACCGGGTGCTTCGTCTGCGCAAGGCCTTGTATGGCTTGCGGCAGGCCCCGAGGGCATGGAACCAGAAGCTCGACACGGTGCTGAAGGAGATGGAGTTCAAGCGGTGCGAGTCCGAGCACGCGTTGTACACGCGGCGGGCAGAGCATGGGCAGCTGCTGGTCGGCGTGTACGTCGACGATCTCGTGATCACCGGCGCCAGTAAGAAGGAGATCAAGGCATTCAAGGCGCAGATGAAGAAGACTTTCCGCATGAGTGACCTTGGCCTGCTCACCTACTATCTGGGCATAGAGGTGGAACAGAGGAAGGACGGCATCACGCTATGCCAGAGCTCCTACGCTCGCAAGGTGCTGGAGCGGAGCGGCATGGGTAAGTGCCGGCCCAACAAGACACCGATGGAGGAGAAGCTAAAACTGAGCAAGGATAGCAAGGCGGGGAAGGTGGACGCGATGAGCTATCGAAGCATCGTTGGCGGGCTGCGGTATCTTGTGCATACGCGCCCGGACTTGGCGTTTGCCGTCGGCTATGTGAGTCGATTCATGGCGGAGCCAACGAAGGATCACCAGACTGCCGTGCAACACATCCTCCGCTACGTCGCTGGGACGATCAACTACGGGCTAATTTATCCTAGGCGCAGCGGAGAGAAGGCGAACCTCATCGGCTACAGCGATAGCGACATGGGAGGCGACATCGATGGGAGAAGGAGCACGTCAGGCATGCTCTTCTTCCTCGGAGGGTGCGCGATCGCTTGGCAGAGCATGAAGCAGAGGATTGTCGCACTCTCTACGTGCGAGGCGGAGTACGTCGCGGCGGCGGCGGCGTGCTGCCAGGCAGTATGGCTCAGGCGGCTGCTGCGGGAGGTGACAGGAGAAGAGCCCCGCGCGCCGGTCTTGAGGGTGGACAACAATTCTGCTATTGAGCTCGCAAAGAACCCTGTCCTACACGACCGAAGCAAGCACATCGACATCCGGTTCCACTATATCAGGGAGTGCGTCGCTGAAGGGCAGGTCGTCCTCGGGCATGTTGACACAGCTCAGCAGCTCGCGGATCTCCTCACCAAGCCTCTAGGGCAAAAGCGACTTGCCCAGCTAATGGTCAATATTGGGGTTGAGGAGATCACTCATGAACACAAGGATTAGGGGAAGAATGTTAGTAGTAATCCTTGTATTAGAATAGTATAGTACCTACTAGAAATGTGTAGGGACAGCTAGCATATTTGTAGGGACAGCTAGCATATGTGGTCAAATTGGGTTTGTGCTTGAGCTGTATAGGGGCTGTAGGTTTATCTGCTAGTCACTGTAGCTATGGCGGCTACTGTAGCACCGACGTACTGTAGCACCGCCTTGTAATGCCTATATAAGGCTATGTAACCCCCTTATGTATATTGAGCTTGTTGGAATAGAATTCCTAACTTTAGAACAACTCCATACATCCAAATAGGGTGTATTTGTGCTTCGTGTTGTTCTTCCACCTTCAGCCCTAGTGTGCGTGTGTTCATGGCGTGTTGGTGAGTGGGTTAGCTTGATCCTTGGGATCTAACACTCCCGTCCACAGCTTCTCGTAAGTTTAGAAACATATCTAGGAGAAAATGGGCATTAGTTATTTGGTGAAAATATTTGAGCTAAATTGATTAATCAGAAGAAAAAAAATCTCATCACCATTAAACACAGCTTTCTCATTCCCCCAAATTAATCCCAATCCCTATAACGCTCTTGAATTATATTTCTCAAGGTTTGGTTGATCAACTCCACTCCACTCCACTACTAGAATCCGCATGGCCTCAAGCTCATGTATGTACATAGGCGAGTATGACACCATATAAGGTTTGATCAAAATTAAAAGAGACTAACATAGAGACAATTAGGTCTTTTTTTCATCAATAAGAGGAAATAGACACCAAATTTGAATTGGAAAGGACTTGAAAGTTGAAATTTGGGTGGTTAGGTGCTAGAATGCATGGCCACTCCCCTACCTAACCAGTTGAGCTAAACTCAATTTCTATGTTACACAATATATATACTATGAAAACAGATAATATATACGAGCTATGAGGAGCTCATGTCCACATCTTCTCGTAAGTTTAGAAACATGTGTAGGAGGAAGATTTAAGTTCGTATGAAAAACTCCATGATTCAATTAACAATGTCTCACAACAACAATACAACATCGACTAATTACTGCTCACTCCCCTCTCAAACGAATCAGCAAATGATACATAGAAGATAGAACCATACATATCCACTTTCCACACACACAACGGTATTACCGTACCCAACTTAGGTTAATCTCAATAGGTAGGTCGTACTCCTCAACAATAATCTAGAGCGCACTCCTTGCAACAAGCTCACTTCCCCTTATTACAACGAGGAGGCCAGAAGAAACCAAGAGAGGAGAACACGCACGTAAGCAGCATGCGCATCCAATAGCTGTGGATCTAAAAGAAGCCCCTGAGCGCCTCTTCGACGCGACCCGCCACCCGCCCGGCCGCGGCGCCACCGAGCGTGAGGAGAGCGAGCGCGGCACTGACGACGAACAGGATGAACCCCAAGAGGATGTGCTCTGGATTGGCAGATGGGTTGAGCACGGTGCCATAGATGACCACGGTGGAGCCCAAGGTCAGGAAGAACGCCGCGGCACGGAGCCGACGGTCCCTCAGCTCAAGCAGCTGCTGAAGGAAGGCAAGATCAAGATCGTCGACGCCTCCGGCGCCGCCAGCAGCCGGCGGCTCGCCGCGGTTGCCGTGCTTCGGGGGAGGGGCCTCCATCAATCGAGATCGAATCGATTATCGATCTAGCTAGAGTAGCTTTGCGGTGGTTTATTTGCTGGATTGCTGCTGGTTTAGGGTTTGTTCCTTTGTGGTGTTTTGTTTGACTGTTTCACCTCCCCTCGGGGGAGGGGTGAGCTTTGCTTTATTCGTAGAGAGCAGTGATGAGGAGGTGAGGTGCTGACGTACGTTTGACGATCCTTCAGCTGTATCTATACAAGCCCTGGGCCGTCACTCACATGCAACGATTGCATTTTCTGGGCTTCCGATCCTTTGAGATTTTGTTATATTAATGGGCCTTAGAAAATTAATGGGCTTCCTTTGAGATTTACGACTGTATTTTCTGAGGCCTTATATTAAAGGAACATGAGAAGGGATGTTATTTTTCACCCACGTGACAAGAGACCAAACATTTTTTTTTTCGGTTTGACTAAGCATTTTTTCGCTTAATCATCCATACCAGAGGAGGAACAAAATTGCCAGGTGGAGTATGTCGGCAAACTCCCCGTTTCCCTCGAGTCTTTTTAGTTGCGGACTAGGTTGGTGTGAGGAAGCTCAGCCCAATGCAACAGTGCAAATCTAAAGAGAGATTCCGCCAATGTTTAAGCCTTAATTATAAAGCACTGCTGGTTCAAAGGACAGTGGAAGGCCGCTGGGTCTGGACAGGACAGTGCACGTGCACCCATGAAGATACAGGCTGTGGGCCTAGAATCTACATACGAGCTAGCACACGTACTGAGCTTCTCTGTCAGTCAACTTGCATATAGGATTGGACATCCAGATATTGACTTTAGAGAAAATAACAGTTATTCTAGTATAAGCATAAGGATCATCTGATGCAGGTCGAGCAATAATTTTGCATGCATGCCAGTGGTTCATCACCCTCTTCTTTCATGAATTCAGAGGTTTTTGTTTCTGATTCAGAAACCTAGTGGAAAAGAAGATGATGGTGCACAAATAACCTTGAACCTGAAGTGCAAAAGGATGCACATCGCGTATCTACTAGTAATGAACTTGGTCATCATGATGCAAAACATTTCAAGTTTGGCTAGCTACACCACCAAGAAGTAACGTCATTTCCGAATCCGATCCGGCACAGGATCTAATAATAATGGACCTCATATCTCACACATGCTAACTTTAATTTAGAAAATACCGCGTGGTGAAAGGTACGGTAAAAGGTGAAGGTGAAATCAAAACAGGTTAATAATAGCATGACATCTCAGGTGTCAAATTAAGAAAGAACATCCTGAAACTACATGCAGAATGAAGATGCAGTTCCATCAAAAAAAAAAAAAAGAAGAATGAAGATGCATGCAGCAGGAGCCAGAGATTGAGTCACATACATATGGTTGCCGAGAGAGCTAGCGTCGTGGATGCGAGCGTGGTTTTAGAGTCACCGTCACACCGCAAGCACGATAGCTCGCCGTCGGCCGGCCATCATGCGGCGCGGCGCGCGCGGCCGGCGATGACCACACCGGAGAGTTGACCTAATTTGGCGAAGCATGGCGGCCATGAGTATAGCTACTATAGCGCCGCGAGGAGAGTCTGATATATGAAGCAGTTGCCATTGCCACAGCGGCGACTTTTGCGTGGTTAGAAAATTCAAAGAAAACGGAGCTTCATTCGTCGATCATGTGCTGCCAAACATGTCGTAGTTTATTAATTCATGTGCTACTGCTACCTCGAATGTCGAATGCGTAATTTCGAACGCCACAAAAAACGAAAGAAAAATCCACCGAGCCATTCCCATTACCACGACGAAAGCGGACGTACGTGTCCTTCCTTTTTTTTTTTTTTTTGTGAGCTCAAACGTACCTGTCTTTCCTGCAATCCTGCTTTGGTTTGTCAAAAGTTGGCACTTTGGCAGGGGATACCGGGCCAGATGTGGCCTGCTCTGCGATTCATACCGGGCCGGATCTCAGCTGGCCCATACTGGTTGGGCCGGTGATGCTGAATTGCTGATGCTGGTAAGATTGAGCGAATTAATTTTTCTGGTATTATAATTGCTCTAATAAAGAAATAGAAAAATAATATGCTTTCCGCCGTAGAGGTTGGTGGAATCTACGCTATAAAAAACGAGCTTTTACCATTCCATTTTTCATCTAGCGAAAATATATGTATACCTTCACGTTTGTCCCACTTCGCATTATCAGAAAACTGTGAAAAGAGTCCAAAGACGATAGAAAGGAAATGTTTCTAACTTTTACTCTTTTAATTTTTACCTCATTTTTGTACACATACTTACATTGTAATTTTTCTGTATAATTAATTGAAAAGAAATGGTTGTTTATTTCTTTTTTCCCCCTATTTTATTGCCCGGTTGGTGGCTGGTTCACGCCTTCCGCTTTAAGTCTATCTTTAACAAGCATACTCATGTTCATTTCTCATTTCCTACTCCATTCTGTATGTCATATCCTCTACAGTACCAAACAATATCGAAACAATGCCGAAATACTCATTTTGAGTGCTCCTCGTAGAGATAGCCTAAGTATGCAACATATGTCACGGTCGAGACGCTCCACTTCTCCAGGGTAGGAATTAGGATCGATTCTCGCTGACCAATGCAAGTGAGCTTTCTGTCGGGGAGGGGAATACATGCATGGTGATTGGTGACAGATCAGGGAGAGCTTGTTGGTTTCTTTCTTGGAGAGCGACCAGCAGCGTGGGACGAGCTGAGATCAAGATGTCATCGTAGCTAGAGCACATCATCATCATCGCACTTTTCTGCAGGGAGAACCAAGACGAGGAGGACTCAAGGGAGAGATCGATTCACGGAACGAACTTAACATACTGTACTTGACAAACATGTGGGTGAACACATTACACGGGCCACCACTAAACCCGACCACAGCTCCATATGTGCAAGGGGAAGCACTAAAGCGTAAAATGAAGCACATGAACAGAATTTTGTTCAAACAGGGATCGGAGCGACACGACAGACACAAAGACGCAGTACAGCAGCAGCACACATCAGCCACAAGCACCTCGCCCTACATTACTACATATACATCTGCAAGATGGCCGGAGTTCAATTAGTTCCACGGCGCGGTAATCGAAGCCGCGCGAACGAACGCGTTGAGGGCGGCGTCGGTCACGGCAGCGACGGCCAATGCTGCCCGTGGGAAGAAGCGGCCTGCGGCTTCCACCAGCGCCAGGAGCCACACACCAAGCAGCCAGAGCGCGAGGCCGACAATGGCCTGCGTGGCGTCGGCGGGTGGGCTAGCGCTCCCCACCATGGTTGTGATGACGCTGAGCGCGCCGTACAGCATGAGCACGCGCGCGGCGTCGAGGACATGGTCGCGGCGGCCAGGGACGGCTACGGGGACCCCGGCGGGCTGCTGGGCTGCTGGGTCTCGGTTCGCCATTGCCGGTGGCTCTGGGGTGGAGGACGCGCGGTGAGGCTGTCGGCACTGGGTGGGCACAGGCAGCAGTGTGCTGGACGGCTGCTGCTGTTGCTGCATGCACTGCTGTTATAGTGGGATCTCTCTCGCTTCTCTTTTTATGCAGTGCAGGTGAGGTGATCGGCTGGTCGCGTCGTGGTGCAACTAGCTACTGCTGACAGTTTCCATTTCCTTGCAGAAGAATCGCAAGCATCGCGCTTTCCGTCGCACACAAGTGCACTAGTCTATTTTTTTTCTTCGAAAGTGATGTATACATATATGATGAGCAATACATGTATAAAAACACACACGTCGCTAGCTTACAGAAGCAAGTACTGGGTCGCCGTGACGTCAGAATATGCAGCTCAAGTCGCAACAATGCTTAGCCGATGAGGCAATCAAGGCAGCGCGGCCCGTTGCTGCGTTCTCTGTTCTCTCTGCAGATTTTACATACATATATGTATTGCAGTATTATGGAGCGAGCTAGCTGCCGCGGCTTCGTTTACGCTTTCAAACCAGCTTGGGTTTCAAGGCACAAGACAGAGCACATGCTTCGGTACTTGCAGTATTATGTTACAGCCACCGGTGAATTAAAATCACGCACATTCTGTTGTTTCCATAGATTTGATGAGAGAACCAAATCGGATTATCGGACAAATTAAATGGCTTCTCTCCGTGGTGCATATATATGTTTCTCTTCATACAACATGTGCAGTTTGGCTTGGCGAAAGAATAAGAAGGTGAACGAGATGCTTCCAAACCTTAACTGGACTAGAGGGTTGTGGAGAATGGAATCCACCCAGCAATTGTCTGAATTCATACGGCTCTGGAATCTTTTGGAGGGGGTTCAGCTAAATGATCAAGAGGACAATATTCGTTGGAAGTGGACTGAAAGTGGAATTTACTCAACCAAATCAGCTTATCTAGTGCAATTCAAAGGCTCTGTCTCCCCTTTCAAAGCCAAATCCATTTGGTCGGCTCACGCAGAAGGAAAGCACAAATTTTTTGTTTGGTTACTTGTGCAGGCAAAAATCCTTACTGCTGACAAACTGTCTGAGCGAAACTGGCCTTGCAACCCAGTCTGCGCTCTCTGCGATCAAGAACCTGAAACGGCAGTGCATCTTTGCCTCAAATGCCCTTTTGCGATGCAAGTCTGGGAGCACATGAGAACGGCAACCAACAATCTGATCATGCCTCCACCTGCTCAAGTGCAATGCATAGAAAAATGGTGGGCTGGAGCACTCAGCGGCAAGACGAAAGAAGTGCAAAAGGCTGTAGCAGGTATTCTAATGTACACCACATGGAACATTTGGAAGGAGCGAAACAGACGCATTTTCAACGGCAAATGTTCTACCCCTCTAGCAGTATTCCACTCTACCAATGAAGAGATGTCCCTCAGGAGAGCAGCCGTCGGTCAGCCATGTCTAGCCTAGCGTGTGGTTTCGGTGTTTGTGTTTCTTTGTGGTGTGATCCTTTTGTTTTGTAATAAGCACTCTGTAAAATCTTTTTGCTTCTCCTCTCTTAAATGACATAGCAGTGCTCCTGCTTTCCTTTCAAAAAAAAAAAACATTAGTCAGGGCAACAAACCCTGCATCTTTTTTTCTTCATGTATTTGCAGTCTAAAGATAAAGAATCCTGGTCGAATTTGGTCAATAAACGAAATGATACACATTTTGAGATTACTTCATGCTGCAGAAGCAGAACTGGTACATTCAGCCTATAAATCAGACAAGGAACCGTTGAACATTCAGCCCAAAAATTCATGGCCCACATTAGCTTATCAATTTATTTACTCTCTCTCTCTCTCTCTCTAAATATTAGGTATACTCCGCTAGCACCTATGTCATCTCAAGCAAACATAGGGACAAAATCTATAACCAGGCATAGCTCACATAATAATCTAGCTGAACCTGTCCCCACTCTTGTAATCCCAGTGTATAGAAAATTGCAGGGGTGGATTGCATATGATTCCTCCTACTGCTACACTGCATGTGCATGCAGTGGATCTGAAACATTTTAAGATGAAAAAAAGAGAGTGCAATTCCTTTGCATGTTCCGCTGGCACATGCCCTTGTTTAATCGGTTTTCAATTTGCATCGTCGAGAGGGGATCAGAGCCTACCTCTCTCCTCACCCAATTCTTACCTGACGCGCGGTGCCCTCCCCTCTCACTGACACCGCGTGGGGTCCACGTCCGCGGCGCGCACACATCGCTCTCCTCAAGCATTTGCATACCTCTTTCCTCAAGCATTTGCAAATAATGGCGCGCCACTTTACTATTAGGTAAGAACAACAATTTCTTAAGCATGTATCACTTTCCTCAAGCATTTGCAAATAATGGCACGCCGCGCGCTTTACTTTTAGGCAAGAACGATCTCACAACAATTTATTAAGCATGTACTTCTTTCCTTAAGCATTTGCAAATAATAATGCACCGCTTTACTTTTAGGCAAGAACACTTCGGAACAGAAATTTCTTAAGCATGTTCCTAGCCGAAATATTTTTGCCGAAAAAACATGACGAGATTTAGTATAATGGATATGTTAGTGTGAAAGAGAGCAGGAAGGTAAGCCAAAATTATTCGAAACCGTCCCCTCTGGTTACTGCCAATGCACAACTTTTGAGCTTAAGTGTTTTTTTAGCAAGTGATGGCAGGTGTTCTGTCGTTTCATTAAGAAGAAATAAGTATCAAGTATTGTTGCCAATTTAGTTCCCTGTACATCTTCCTGCTGAGAAGTTCAGTTTGATGTCCTCCAGTATCGATATACTTACAAATAGTGCCAACACGCCAATGATTGAGACTGTTCACGCAATATATTCGCTAAGTACAACTAAATTTTCGAAATAAAACGTTTGAAATTAGAAACCTATCAGCAAATAGAATGGCCAAATACACTCACTCGTAATTATTGAGACTGAATGTTTATTCTATTATATAAAAAAGAAACTAAATAGAAGCTCAGTTCTTTACACAATTCCACTGGACCTGCAATTGTACCAAATTGCTTGGATATCTTATTCTTGTGGATGCCAACCTTCAAGATGTTTCAATAATTTTCCTAGCAGAGCCATAGTACTTCCACTATATTTTCTTAGCATGCATATGCATGTCTATCAAGAATTTCATCGGTTCTGCGTCCAATCGCACCTTCTTAATTAACTCTTAACAGAAGAACACTTATCATATATATATGTACACCTCTGCTGCTGCTGTCCATTTACGTCCTTTGTATCTTTCGGTTACAATAGGACAGGGGGTGAAAAACACAAGCTAAGCCTCATTCAGAAGCAACGCAGAAGGGGGAAAAAGAAATATTATGCCTTTTTTCTGATGTACTTGCTCATGAGATGACCGACCGGATAATAAAAAAGAAGAAAAAAAAAATAAAGAATGGAAGGAAACCTATTGATTGGTGTCATTTCTTTCTCGTTAATTCCAATTTCCAAGGCAAAGAAGGTACTCGGTGGGTATATGTACAAAATAAGGTGAACAAATAAAAAACTAAAGTATGGAAATATTTTTTTTTCTATCGGTTTTAGACCCTTTTCAACGCTTTTCTACCATTTCTAACTATGCAGTGGGACCAACGTGAAAAATACATTAGGACCATTGTATGTAAAATAGATTTTTCTAAAATTCGCTTTTTATAGCGTAGATAGAATACGGGGGCGGTAGTCTCCTTCTCGTCCACATCAGAAGAAACATTTGCTCACACCACCGAGACAGTAGTTGACAGTGAGACATTCGCTGCCTTTATTTCCTTTTATTTTGATTCATTTCACAGGGAATTAATATGCAATTAAATGTAGTACTTGTGCTTACTCCTTGTCATTTCAATTAAGGTGGTTCCTTCTATATTTCCGGTAACCGTCTCTCCTACTACGGAGGGCTACTATATTCTTGGTTGTACCGCCCATCCACATCCACTTCATATGGTCAGCTGCTGGACGCCGGCCGGCGATCGATCATGCTAATTTTTGGTTTGCGCTAGCTGACAAGGTGTTTACGTCGTCTAGTCATATTGACAGCACTAGCTAAAATTAAAGCCCGCCGGAACATGGATACAGCTAGTGAGTAGTGATTGGCCCAATCTAGAGTACGTATAAAACACGGTATATTCGGCGCAAGATCAATCCACCAACCAAAAGCCACCAGCAAATTGTTTCGACAATTGCAAGGTCGCTGCAAAAGCCGACGCCATGAGTGGCACCAAGGGAGGGCGGCGTCCGCGATGCACGCATGCTCGTCTCGGCATATGCCACTGCCACTGGTTGTGTCGATCCAGTAGCTAGCCTTGTACAGTATAAATACGACCGATCGTTATATGTGACTTACACACCCTGCATTCTATAACTAGATCGCTGAGCTCTCCCTCGAGAACTAATTAGTCAGAGACTAGAGATGGGCAGAGCCGCCGTGAGCGCAGCCGCAAGCGCCGCCGCCGGTGACGATGAGCCGAAGACCTCGTGGCCGGAGGTGGTGGGGTGGGTGACACTGAACGCGGCGTTCAAGATCAACAGCGACAGGCCCGACGTCTCCACAGCATTCTACATGATCCCCACCCCGCTGCCCCCCGACTACAACCCCAACCGCGTCATCATCGTCTGCGACTCCCGGAGCGTCGTCGTCCAGACTCCTGTCTTCGGCTAGCAAGCCACAAGTCCACACAACCAGGCCAGCTATACAGCCTACAGACGACAGAGCTCATTTTGCCTGCATGCATGGTCTGCTCCCTCTCTAGCCGCATGCATATACTCTGCATGCATGGCAAACTCAATAATCTATAAGATATTTATCATATATTCCTTTTTCTAGATCAGACCCCAGATTTATTTGAAAGCGTCATATCAGGGTTCAATTTCCGCTGGGGGATTTACTATATGGTTTCCCTTAATTCAAGAGCATCCTATATATCTATGGTTGTATGTATCCATGTATCCGGGCCGACTGCTTATGGAATAATGCGTGCTGTTTTTCAGTCGAGGTTATTCATGTCTAATAAGTGAGTGTAATATAAATCTTTTACAAATTTCGCAGTGGTTAGAAAAACAAGATCCAACGGTTTAAAACTAGGAGTAAGAGGTATGAAAAGGTACTAATTGAACTGGTGAGACATGTACTTAAAAAAATAGGACTGGTATTAATACTTTTTTTTATTTCGCTAAAGGCCTTATTAGTATGTAAAGGCTAGTAAAAAAAAAGATGGGAGATACCTACTAGTGCTTTTTCAACTACCATAACTGCCAATGCAAAAGCTAATAATTAAATTCAGTATACTCTACATGTAAAGGATGCTCTCACCCCTGTCGCTGTCGCTGCCCACGTCTGCCTCCCACTATTAACCTTCATCGCTCCTCGCCCCGTGGGACCACCACTTCTCTCGGCTCCGGCAACCGCCGCCGCCATTGCCAATCTCGGCACTGCGCTCCTTCTCTGGCCTCCTATCCCCACCACCTCCACCACCCACCGCCCTTTGTCCACCGAACAGCTCTGTCGGCTCCTGCTGCCTCCACTCGCTGCTCGACAACCTCTCTTGACCCCTCCTCTAATGCCGTCGGTTGTCGGGCACGGGCAAGCTCCCGCAACCCTGAATTCTAACTCAACCGCTGACCTAGCCACCACTGCCGGTGCGGTGATGGGCCATGGGCCGCACGAGGTCACGAGAATTCTTTAGCACGACCCAGTCGCCCTTTAGACTTTGAGAGAATTCCTTATTTGGCCCTTCTCAAAGTTATGGTTCTTTATTTGGCTCTCTGTGGTGCTCACCAGGCCTACGACGCCGCCCGCCAGCCTCGCGGTGGCGCCCGCCTAGACCCCCTTCGCTTGGGTCGTGGCGGTGGCGCACGCCTGGAGCTTGCCCGCCAGCCCCACGCCGACCCCGACCTAGAGCCCGCTCGACTACCTCGCTACAGCCTTGGTGCCGCCCGCCCGACGCGCGGGGGCCTCGGCGGCGCCCGCACGGCTGGCGCGTGCAGGCACGAGTTCGCCGGCCACGACCATCGCCTCGGTGGCGTTAGTGCGTGCAGGAGCCAGCGGCCGCGCATTGGCCGTCGCCGCACCGCCCTGTAGGCGTGCGCAGGCGCGCATCGGTCGCCGCTCCGCCTTGGAGGCTGGCAGGCGCGTGGGCGCCGCGCTGCCGCTGCCGCGCTGCCCCGTAGGCGAGCGTGGGCGATGCACGCCGCTCCACCCTGGACCTCCCTCCTCCCTGGTCTTCCATTTTCTAGGCAACTCGAGCGATTGATTGAGTCGATTGGGTAAGGCTGAGGGTAAAATTGTCCAGGTGCTGTAGGAGATAACGGGACTCTTAACAGAATGGACTGAAGTCCCATAAAAGGAACCAAAACTTAGAACTAAGGCCAAATAGAGAAGTTTTAAATTTTTAGGACAAAATAAAGGACCATAACTTTTTAAATGGCCAAATAAGGAATTCTCTTTTAGACTTTCTGCCAAACTTCATTTGCACCAGCCCTCATGAACGCTTGGTATTTTGTGACACATCACCCTTGCATCTAAAAACTATTATAAATACCACATCCGTTTCAAATTATAGGCTGCTTGTTTTTTTTTTTACACAAAATTTGACCCTCTGGCCTTATTCAAAAAAATTGTGAAAATATATAAAAAAAAAACAAGACAGTGTTAACTATGAGTTTTTGAAATAATACAAGTAGCATAAAGTTGGTGAAAAAAAAACGACTTACAGTTTGGAACAAGGGAGTACATGATGAGTATTGAGATTTGCAACTATTTTCCTCAGATGTATATTTTTGTAAAATTAAGAATAAAAATAAAAAAAACCCGGCCATGAGCCATGACAGAGCACCAGACGAGCAAACCTGCTAGAGAGGCCGAGTGGCCCAAAGGCAAATTTCAGCCTGCATTTTTTTTCTCCCCGTTCACCAGGCGTGCGCGTTCTCTGTCTCGTGGCGACGACTGGACACCGCCAGCCGCCGCCCTTTCTTGCGGCGACGACTAGGCCGCCGCCCTACACCAGGGCTTCGTCGGACCCTTCACCGGCAACGAGAACCGACCAGGCATGCCCACCCCTTCTCTTCCCTTCCCTTGCTGCTGTGCGAAATTGAGCACCTAAACCTTAATCCAAACTATCTGGTATCCGGATTTGATCTGATACAAGAGTACACTGAACAGAAGTCCTTTACTGGGTCCTACGTACTCCTGTAAATTAGGTGTTTGTAACTTTGCAAGTGAATGAATCATGTATGTATGCATCAGGTTTTCATCCTGCACTTGACTAAATGACTAGACTGTTAGGGCCATCTGAAGGACATGCGTGATCCATGTGATGCGCCTGTTGATCTCATTAACGCAGAACATAATGGTGGGAACCAACTTTCCAGGACTAGTTTGGTGTCCGCTAGGGACTATAGTTTGCAAAATGGTGATGCCAGATCCTTCGCTCCAAACTCTGACACTCTAGTCAGGTCTTGCAGTCTTGAGCAAAAAATAACTGCGGCAGACACTTTCTTTCAACTTCTTTGTGACGCGATGATATATCTTGCACTGGCAGGCATCAACTCCAGGGTGCATCCTTGCACACAGACTTACCCTGTTTGGCACAGTTTCTTCTAGCCACGCTTGTTTCCACAGTTACAAATAAGCGAAAAGCACGGTCAAAATAAGCGGGTTTGATCTCGTTTCTGCTTTTTAGTACAAATGGGTGCTGTGAAAAGAAACGCGGCTAGAAAAGCTAAAAAAAAACGCTTTGTTTGGTTGCTAGTTTCCACTTATTTTGGCCATAAACAGCAAATAAGTTGTACCAAATAGGGCGCCCCGCACTCGTTCATGGATCATGAGACAAAGGTTGTTTGGAATAGCTACAGTTTGCTGGTTATTTCCATCTGCGATTCTGCGCCGATTCCTTGCCCTGCTGATGTTTGCTTTTTTTTTTTTTTTTTTGCTGAAACTTTACTTTAGATCACAATCACAAGAGGACAAGATCTTGTTGCTTCGCAAGAAAATAACAGATGTATCTCTCAAGGTAGGAGGTTAGAAAGGGTTGAACCTCAAAACATTAGTTTCTTTCCTTTTTTTTCAACTCTTTACAACTGTAGTTGTTTTATTGTGGTAGGAGTTGAGGTTGCTGAGTGAAAAAACATATTCTGGAGAAGAGGCTTACAGACTTGAGGATGGTCTCTATGAATGATACATATCATTTTGCAGTTTATGGCATTTGTAGAACTGTGTATTGATTTAAATCTCACTTTGCAAGGCTGTTGACGAGAAGCAGGAGGAAGCTATATCTAGTGCTCTGAAACAACTGAACCAGAAGAAAAACAGTCTTGAGGGAAATATGAGACTGGCAACTGACCTAAAAGTATAGTGATATTGTACATTTTAAGCATGTATGCCCAAAATCTCTATATGCAGTGCTCTGTTGTTCAGCAATTTTGTCTTAATTTATTTCATCATAGGTATTTTTTGGTTGCATGCCGCTGCAAAGATTGTGATTTAGAAAAATGCCTTGCCCTAAATATAACATGTGGGTTCTGACTCCTTGGCCTACATATTTACGAGACATCAACTAGATTTCCCCCTCAACCATGTGCTATCATGTCATCATATATGTGGCATTCATGTAAACTTTACCTCCATTTTGTTTTTTTTACTTTTTATCCGCTAATTTTTATAAAAAGATTGCATGCTTTCAATCCTCTTGGTGGCTTCCAAACTTACTATGGAATTCATCTAGGCTGAGGAAGGAGAGCAATACCTTTTCACTTCTTCATTGCTTAGCATGCTAGCAGAATATAATGTTCGCCCACCTCAAATAAGTGCTTCCACAATCACTGGTTTTACAAACAAAGGTAACTCTTACTGCATCAACGCTCCTTGAGTCTGGAGCATTTATTTACTATACTGTGGCTTCCTATATGGGTTTTTCAAAACACTGTTTTGCACTGTTTGATATAAATGCTGCACTATAGACAGACAGTGAGAGGGATAGTTAGAATAGTGATAGAGAATGGGGGATAGGGAATGCCATTAGACTCAGCCTAAGTCATTGTTTTCTTCTGTGAGAACTATACATAATGCATTTTGTGTTTACGTGCTGCAATAAATGGGATGAAATAAAAATTTATTTATGTATCCCGTTAAGTTGAAGAGGTTACCCTTGACTGCTTGACGCGAAGTCACGAACAGGACTCGGGAATATATATGTATGGATCTAAGCCTTACGCCATCCATCAAACTCACGAAAGCCTAAAGGCAATTATGGGTAATCACATACACAAGGCATGGCGGAAGGAGAAAGGGACCAGGGAGCCGCCGGACCTCCCCGTCGAGATCCTCATCGACATCTTCGCCCGGCTCAACCCGGTCACCCTCGTCCGCTGCACCGCCACCTCTAAGCTCCTGCGCCGCCACATGATCGACCCGGCCTTCCTCTGCCTCATCCGCGGCCATCACGCCAGTGGCGGTGGCGCCTTCGTCCCACCCCTCCTCGTCGGCATCTTCTTCTTCGGCGTGGCATGATTACCAATTACCATTGTGTTGCACTATAGTAGCTAGTGATAGTTTTTTTTGTTGGAGTATCGGAGAAAATCTAACAACATTGCAGTGTGGGCTTGCAGCTGATCGTGCTGCACGTGGGAATTGGTTGGCTTTGGCTATGGCTAACGGTGAGGGTGAAAGCACTATCAGGATTCAGGAGGACGTCGATGAATAGCTAGAATCAAAGGATACGCCGACCGAGCTGCTGATGTGAGGATCAGCCAGCCGCCGGCCACGAGGACAAGCGAGGCCGGCCCCCGGCGTGGAAAAACCGCCGCTGGAGCTGACTCAGGAGTCAAGACGCACAGAAGACGGAACAAATAACTCGGGGAAGAGAATTTTTTTTTTTGAATGAACTGGAGGGGGTTTCCCCCCTACGGGAATTTTATTGAAAAAAAAAAGTATTTACAAGAGGAAGGGAGGGAAAATTTACACGAGACTCTAGCCATTGTTCTAATACAGAAAAGTAAGAGGATTTGGCTCTATGAACAGTCATGCCAAATTCTTTGCAAAAAACCAACTTGCAAGCACGCACATCTCCTGACATCCCTTGGAAGATAAGATTATTTCTGGACGTCCAAATGCCCTAGCACATGAGGATGATGATTTCCATGTAGAAAGGTACATCCAGATTGGTTTTAAAACACTACATGGGGAAGAGAATTTCGGTCGGAAAGACTGGAATTTCGCCGAAATTTTTCGTTTTTGGTACTGACTGAGAAGAGAATTTTGCTCCAGTTTTCAATGGATTTCGGTTCAAATTTTAAAAATACAAAATTCAAACTTTGGTAAAAAAAAAAAGGAAATTCCCTACAGGAGAACGAAATGGTGAACCATGCCCAGGATACGCTCTCTCCCGCCTAGGTTTGTGCTATCTGTGTAGTTTATTACACATGGCCACAAAACTACCAAATCCGTGGTAAGGTGTCAAAGTTATCGGTTTCGTTGATTTATTAAGGTGTTTGGTTTAGCTGTCACAAGATTTAGGAGTAAAGTTGAACAAACCTGATAGTTGAGGGACAAAAATAGATCTTTTTCTCTTATTTATTTTCCCCAAATGGATCTGGATTGGCTTGTGAGTCCCCAATCGAAAGAAATGTTAGCTGATTTTGTTATAAAAGGATAACAAATCTGTTAACAACGAGCAATACTTGGACATATACGCTTGGGGAAAAACAATACGTGTACTTTAGCAAGCAAGCATACTTTATTTGATCACCCAAAAAACGTTTAACCAGGTTACATACATTCCAGGAAAATTATGAGATCCATTAAAAAAAAGAACCAAACATAATCCACTTCTTCAGCACCACTCCATCCTCCAACGCAGCGCTTCCCTAATTGCAATGGTCACTCCATTTTGACTCTTTTGGAACATCTCTCCTCTTCCATGGCGTCGATGCTTTGTTGTATCTGAAAGAAGGGCACAAAAGACTGGAACTGAATGAGTACGATCCTAGAGCAGAAACATGAATTCGAATACTGCATCGCAAGAACCCAGTGTCCCAGTTGACTATATATACCCCTATGTTCAATCTAGGCTATCGTAAAGCAGAAACTTGAACATAACCACTACATTAGTACATTGCAAGCACTAAAATCATGCAGTGCAGAATATAGCCCTCTTATCCTGATACCGATATATCTTGTTTCCGTCAATTTCCCTCCCCCGGCCCATATGAGGAAAGTACATAGTGAAATGCTTATCTTATAATTGAAGTTTTGAAAAAAATCATGTTCAAACTTTCTACAATAATAAAACAAATTACAACAAAATATTTAATAAATTATATTTTTTAATGAGAAGAACGATTATGGAGGGAGTATTACTTCAGCTGAAATGGAATGCGAGTAGGATTTCATGGCTGCAAGTATGGGAACTGGGTCCATCTCGTATGGTTGGCATTTGCATTGTAATGACTGCCGGGTCTCTGTACTCTCGCCAAACTGGCTGATCTCACAGGTTTGCAGATTGAGTAGGAGCATCCCTGTAAAATTCATCTGGAAGAGCATGGTTCCACTCGCCTCCCCAAACCACTCGAGCTTTGTATCTACGCAGACGAGCGGGTGGCAATGCTGCAGCTTCGTCACAGACTCCAGTATCCTTGTCCTCGAGACCACCACTCGGCGCGCCCAGCTCGCCGTCGTCGAGGTCGAGTCCTCCGACGACAACGTCCACATGGCTATCCCCAGAGTCTCCGCGACGAGCAATCCGAGCCTTCCATCGGCCGTCCGCACGAGAAGGAGCTCTTCTGCCACCGCACGCCGCCGCCAGCGCAGGCACCGCTGCGGGACCTCCGCTGCCGTCGCCTGGCCGGTGCCGACGCGGATGGAGAGCACGCCGTAGCGTTGGGACGAGTCGTCGTACAGGTGCAGCCAGTGCGCGACGCCGCGGATCACGACGGCGGGTTCCTGCGCGAGGCAGGACGAAGCACGGGGATACAACTGCAGATTGGCCGGAGGAGGCTCAGTGACCGGGCCCCAGGCGCCGGTCCTCGAGGAGAAAGTCTGCGTCCGAGCCGCTCTGCCCAGGAGGAAGAGCCTGAAGGAGAAGCCGTCGACGCTGTCGTCATCGTCGTCTGCGGCGGGTAGCAGGACGTGAGAGTAGATGCGGAGGGTCGTCGGAGGAAGGAGAACGTAGCGGCCCGTCACGGGGCTGCCGACGCACAGCTCGACGACGGTGGTTCCGCCCGGACCAATCATGCTGCGCCGAAGGACGACGAGGCCGGCGCGGGACTCCACCGGTTCGATCCTACAGGTGTCGTCATCTGCCGGCGGCGCCAGAGAGAGCTTGAGGCTGCTGTGCGGTGGCAGGGGGGCGAAGCGGCTGGTCTTGCCCTCGTGGACGTGTTGGAAGAAGAAGATGCCGACGAGGAGGGACGGGACGAAGCCGCCGCCACCGCTGGCGTGACGACCGCGGATGAGGCGGAGGAAGGCCGGGTCGGTGATGTGGCGGCGCAGGAGTTTAGAGGTGGCGGCGCAGCGGACGAGGGTGACCGGGTCCAGCCGAGCGAAGATGGCGATGAGGATCTCGACGGGAAGGTCCGGCGCCTCACTGATCCCTTTCTCCTTCCGCCGCCATGCCTTGTGTATGTGATTACCCATAATTGCGTTGCGGTGGGTTGCCAAGAGGACGTTCGAAATTCATTTATCTACCCTATAAAATTACGAGTTGTTAAAAAAATAATTTGCACCAAAGGGTTTTTTACCCACGTTGTATTTCAACCCTTAGATTATAATCTAACAACTTATTTTTATCAACTTGGGCCCACAAACTTTAAAATCCATATAAACTTCACGGTGCTTCTTGCAAAGCCTCGCAAAATCGTACGCACAGAAAAGAAGCGGTGCAAAATCGTACGGACGGAAAGGAGGGTGGCGAAAAATATTACGTCCTTCTATTACGCGTTTCTGCCATCCTTGGCGATTTTTTTTTCACCAAAAAATCTACTCTTACCTGCGCTTCCATAGGTCATCCGAGAAATCCAACTGGGCTGCTTCCATCGTTCATCCGAGGTGGACAGCCCAATAATCCTACCGTTTTGGGCCGTTAAGGGCTTAAGGCATTGAATCATGAGAAAATTCATTACAGAATTTATCAGATCTAACATTATAGTGCCAAATCGGCCTTTGAACTTCGAATGAGCCTGCACAAAAGCATTCAACAAATCATCGTAGCACCACGTCATGAGCATTGCAAACACAAACGCCTAGCGGCCTAGATGCAGAAGAGTCCAAGGGGGAGGAGCGAGGGGCTTGCTTGATGGTGGATCCAGAGGAAAAGTGACAAGAAAGCGCAGTCAATAAGTGAGAAAATATGGGACGAGCAGAGTGGAAGACGACGAGGAGGGGCACCTCGAGATGACCGGCAGCAGGAGGAGCCCGGCTGATGAGCGAAAAGAAAGACGATGGATGATTGGCCACGAGCAGATAAGGTTGTCTTTTTTTTTTCCAATTTTCTTTTGCTAGGAAGGTTTTTTTTTTTATTTTCTTTTGCCAGCAAGTCGCTTCGTCGTCAGCGACTGATTTTCTACCTCCGCGACCCGTGTGTAGTAGATGATTTTTTAATTGTTCAAGCTCCAACTTTAAGTGACATTAAAATTATAATGGACCCGTGTGTAATAGATGATTTTTTAATTGTTCAAGCTCCAACTTTAAGTGACATTAAAATTATAATGGTTCATAAACTGTTAAGTTGTAAGTCTAAGTGTTAAGTTTAAGCGTTAATTTGCTAAATTAATTCACTCTAAGCCCTGTTTGGAAGCACAATATTTCCGTGGTTTTCACACAGTGTTTGATGAAAAAAGTGTAATCAAAACCATGGTTTTGCTAATACCACCGTATTTTTACAGTATTGGAAAAGTACAGACCAAAGTTTCGGCTGACACCGTGATTCTCTTCTTCCCGCGATGGAATTCCGATGCGATTCCTTCTTCCCCTAACGTCCTACGCCGTCTGCCTCCCCTCGCCGACGGCCTCTCCTGCGGCCACGCGCAGCCGGACGTGCCTCCCGCGACAGCGCCTTGCGCCAGCGGTCTCTCCCCCATCTGCGGCGCTACCCTAGCCCCGACGTGCCACCACATCCTCCGCCACGACCTTGTCCATGAGCGGCCGCGTCGTTCGCCTCCGCACGGGCGCACCATCTACGAGGGCGGCGCCGCCTCGGCCTTGTCCGCGTGCTGCCTGGAGGCCACAGGCGAGGCGCATCGGCAGCCTAGAAGCGAGGCAGGTTGGCGACCTGGAGGCAGGATGCTGGCCGGAGCGAGGCGGGGCGCGTCGCCGGCTGGAGCAGTGAGGCGGGGGCGCCTCGATGACCTGGAGGAAGAAAGGAGGGAGGGAGCAACGAAAAGGGGGAAAAAACTGTGAAATCAAATAGTCTGTATTTTAGAGAATACTGCAGTTTTACTGCTGCATTCTCCGCCACAGCCTCGTCCGCGCGCGGCCGCGTCGTTCGCCTCCGCCTGGGCGGCGCCGCCTCGGCCTTGTCCGCGCGCTGCCTAGAGGCAATAGGCGAAGCACGTCGACAGCCTGGAAGCGGGGAGGGTTGGCGGCCTAGAGCCAGAATGCTGACCGGAGCGAGGCGGAGCGCGTCGCCGGCTGGAGCGGGGAGGCGGGGCGCCTTGGCGGCCTGGAGGAAGAAAGAGAGGGAGGGAACATCGAAAAAGAGGAAGAAACTGTGAAATTAAACGGTACGTGGTTTTACAGAATACTACTGCAATACTACTGCAGTATGTGAAAACTGTGGTATTTTTATCATTACCAAAATATACCACAGTATTCTAAAACTATGGTTTCAAAAAAAACTTTCTCGTATATAGACACTACAAACTCTGAACTTAATTTAAAAAAAATGATATTTTATATTTATCAATATGTAATTTCTTATATACGAGTTGGTGTGTGCATAAACCACTAAAAAGCAGGCACCAAAATCTCTATTGTAATTTCTAGCGTTCAAACACACTCATTTTCACACTATTTATTTATTTATTAATAAATGAATATACAATCAATGATAATTCTAAACATTTTTGTTTTTAGTCACGTGTGTGTGCAGGGCATTCTTACTAGTATATACAAATATACAATATCTTTCGTGAGTTTGATGGCGTGTAACGCACTAAGGCGTATTATTAGTAGATCTATCTATATCTCTGTATATATATACGTTCCTGAGTCCGACTTTTTTTTTTTATAGAGAGTCCGACTTAAATAGTCTGTTCGCGTGAAGGGGAAGCTCTTCAACTTGTAGGAGACTAGATAGTCTGGCTCGCTTTCGTCGCGTCCGTTCCAGACTGGCATCTACAATGGAATGCTTAGAAGAAGTGTTTAAAAAACAACCGGATTTATTTTGGGCAGCCGGTGCTTAAACACTGCTTAATTTTGCTCCGGTGCTTAAGTAGTTCATTTTTTTATTTCCAGTCACCGATGCTTGATTTAACCGGCTTTTCCTTCTCCCAAGACACCTCTCAACTATTGAGCTGCACCACCGTTCCCATTATATGGTACAGGTGCTTACACATAAGCTTGCAAGGTAGTTATCAAATTTAGGCACCCGTACTGCCATTCTGCATTGTGGAATGAAAATATTACATTGGTGCTTATCATTCTCTCTCTTTAAACATCTACTCCCTTCAGGTCCTAAAAAAGTGTCGTTTTAGAAAAGTTAGAAGTCAAACTTTTAAAACTTTGACTATATATAACTTTTATATTATTTAGTTTTGAATGTTGAAAGTCATATGTATAGATTTGTCTTAACAATTACTTTTATAAAGGTATAAATTTATTATGATATTTATTTATATTTTAACAAAAAGCATTGGTCAAACTTATATTTGGAAGACCGTGTCGATGTCCTAAACGACACTCTTTTGGGACACGGAGGGAGTACTTCTAAGCATCTAGCACTGTACGTGCCAATGCGCGGGGTGAACCCGTTTAGCGGGATGTCTTTATGGCTATCGCTCGCTCCCAATAGACCGAGCGAGCGATTCGGCCGACGGAGGAGCGCTCCCGCGCACAGGAGAAGTGGGCCACATGGTAGATGGCGTGGGCATATTTTTTTCCTTTTTCGTTTACTGTTTATTTTTCTTGCGTTATATCTTTCTTATTTTTTCTCTCTTCTTTTTATATTTATCCATATTCTCTTAATCCTAATTTTCATTCCGCATATACTGAAAAGTATATCAAAAAGTCATGATTCTAAATTTCATTCTGTATATATCTAAAATTATGACATAATTTTATTTACGGAAAATTATGCTGATATAATTTTATTTATGGAAAATTATGCTGACATAATTTATTCACGGGAAATTATGCTGATATAATCTTATTTACGAAAAATTATACTGACATAATTTTATTTACATGCTGATATAATTTTATGTATGAAAAATTATGCTGACATAATTTTATTCACATGCTGACATAACTTTATTCACAGAAAATTATGACGACATAATCTTATTCACAGAAAATTATGCTAACATAATTTTATTTCACAGGAAATTATGCAGATATAATTTAATTCACGGTTTTATTTACACGCTGGCATAATTTTATTCACGGAAAATTATGCTGACATAATTTTATTCACATGCTGGACATAATTTTATTCACGAAAAATTATGCTGACATAATTTTTATTCACGAAAAATTACGCTGACATGATTTTATTCACAGAAAATTTTATAATGTAATTTTATTCACGAAAAATTATGCTGAGATAATTTTATTCACGGAAAATTATGATGACATTATGACGTACTTTATAGAAACATAGTTGGCCTGAAACTAATAAAAAAAAGAGAAAGAAAAAATTATATCAAAAAATTATGATCATACTTTTATTTCACGATTTGATTGTTTTAACCGGTCAGACCATCGGTTGAAAACCGTTTCAATATAGAAACGTTTAACGTCATAGACACAAAACCTAATGATGTATTGGTAAGCAGTGACGTTCCATTGGCTGAGGTCGGGGGTTCGAAACCTGCCATCACCATTTTAAATCTTTGTATGCATGTGCATGCAGGAGTGGGTGGGGCGTCCGCACGTGGGGGATTTGGAGATTTGGGAAGCCGTGGCGTCGCTCGCTGCCTGGAATCTAGCGAGCGTTCTCCAATTAGCCTCCCCGTGTTTAGGCACAATGATATTTCATCAGTTTGTGTGCTGCGATTCAGTTTGTCTGGACGCTGGAGAGGAAAGCCAAAGGCGATAAACCGGTTTAGTTTTGCACCCGCCTGTTTGGTAGGGCTCCACTCCACCTTTTTCAACTCCGCTCCAATTTTAACGAGCCAAACAGGTATAGCTCAACAAACTCTAACTCCGAAAAAAATAATAGAGCTAGAGGCCAACTCTAACAAATTTCTGGAGCTCATAGAAAAGAGCTCCCAAAATACTATTTTTAGACCTAGACATAGAGTTGGAAGAAAATTACCCACCTTTGCCACTGGTTACACAGTTTCTCCGTACCGATTCGACCGCTTGCGCAAATAAATTCTTGATGAGTCGTCTTCTTCCGCTGTTCTTCCTTCTCCCGCACTGCCACCCATCCCCATGGCTCCGCCACCGCCGCCCATCCCCATGCCTCATCTCCATGGCGCCACCACCGGCGCCACCGCTCCCGCGGGGAATGGGGGCGTGCACGCCGCAGGCTTTGTTCCCGTTTGCCGCGCAGGGGCGTGGCCGTGTCGCCCCCCTCATGAGGACAGGGCCCGCCGCCGCCGGATGGGTGTTGGCTTGGGCTACCCCGTTGGGCATGGCCAGGGCGCCGCCGGCACTGCCCTCGGCATGGGATCAAAGCATGGGGATGGGTGCGCTGCGCGTTCAAAGAGGAGCGCCCGGTGTCGGAGGTTGCAACGACGAGCAGGCCGCCCGGCGAGCGATGGGGAGAAAGAAAGGGAACGAAGAAAACACGTGAATTTCTTTTTTTTAGAAACACAGTACAAACATAGACGCTCACACGCACGCATACGCACCCCTACGCGTACACACCCTATCTCTATGAGTACCTCTGAAAAACTGGCCGGCATATCTTGAGATTGACGAAGTCACCACAGGCGCCTTGCTGTCGACGGGAACGTCGCCTAATACCTAATGAACAAAGCCGTTAAATCCTAAATTAATTCGCTCCCAACATGAGTCAAACCCAGGACCTCTCAGTGCCGCTCGAGCTGCTGCAACTAATAGGTGAATTTCGTGGGCAACCGAATTCATCAGCGATAACATTGAGAGCCCAATCTAATCAGCCCCACGTGCAGCCCACTATAATCAGCCCACCGCAGCCCATGGGTCAAGAGTAAAGTGGAAAACTCAAAAAAAAAAAAACATATATTAGAGAACCCAGAGTTGATATGCAAGCCAAACACCCATTCCATCCACTCCAACTTTGGTACGGAGTTGCTCTATGGTAGAGTTGTAGGAGTGGAGCTAAAAAACGTGGAGTGGAGCTCTACCAAACAGGGCCTTAATTTGTCTTTGCGTCTGTAATTGTTTCTGCTACAGTGGCCCATGGTGACTGGCGGCCATGGAAATAGGTAGTAGAGTATAAATATAATTGTATTTGCTTCAGCAATGGTTTTGGCGTACGTACTTACTACATGCAAAATCAATTGCATGACTTGTTAACCAAAGGTAATTACATTTGCTTCATTTTAAGCTAGAGAACACCTTCGAACCGCCAAAATTTTTAGGTGGCAGGGCTGCAGAAAATACTTAACACACTAATATTCGGCAGCTTGAAAGGTTACATGTGAAAGCTTTAGTGCTGATTTCAGCAGTAAGTAAAAATTGTGTGATCAAATATTAAAATGGCAGGAATCTATTTCTAAGGCACATCATGAAGCTGGAAACAAACAAAAAAGCATTGAATTGGATAACTTAGATGTGTTTTTGGGTTAAGAAATAGGATAAGATGCTAAAATGGAAGAACAGGAGTAACATCTCAGTAGTAGCTAAAAATAAAAGTGCAGTTTTTTTCATTTCTACAAAGAATGGACATACCTAATTTTCTGGTAATAGGCTAAACCAAAGTATCATAGAGGAATTCTGTTTGCTGGGCAGCCGGGGGCGTATGTCTCTCCAGGTCACTTTGTGCCACACTGCCACTGCACATATATCAACAATTCAAAGACACACATTTAAACTCCAGCCAAAAAACATACAATAGTTCAATATATGAGGTTATGTTGATGTTCGTAGTGGAAGTTTGAAGACAACGAAAAGTAATAACTTTAGCTAAATATTGTAATATAACCGCATGATCAAACAATTGTCACTCCGGTAGCAAAGAAAGAATGGTGCAGAAGCTGTGCAAGAGTACCTGCAACAAGTACAGATATAGCCAATTTTAGTTATGAATGCCTTTTAATTTCATTCCCTCTTATTGATCTGAATGGTCAAAATGCTATACATTTCTAAAAAGATATATTTGGGAAAATGATGAATTGATTAAATCTTGCGAGAGAAACACAGGACCGGAGAAATGAAATTGGGAGGGGGTCATAGAAGGAAAAGAACATGTGACAAAACGTCAAAAATTCACCACCCTGAATCATGATATCTTTGATGACTCTATGTGATTGACAGGTCTTATAACATTGTGGGAAATCAGACTAAGCATTAAAAATCCTATGGTGGACTTTGAACTATAAAATAATGCCATGATTGCTAGAGCAACCTTGTGCTTGCAGCCTCACGAAGTCACTAATCAAATAAGAAAAATTGTGATCGGCTGCTATTTTTCACCCAGTATCAATAGCTGTTACTACAAAATCTTGTGAGACGAAAAAGAAGCAGTAGCCAAAACGGCTGCAAAAAAGGGCAGCCGTCCGTGCCAAAAAACCACCAGATATTAAAAGGAAAAAATAACCAATCTTCATAGACCAACTCACACCCGTGTATCACAGTCACAATATCCACTCTCAGTCTCACCTACAACTTTGAAAACACAGTACATTGCACCTAGAAATTTGTTTGTGTAGACCTGGTCAATTGCTTAACTTGGAACTACCTCATTGGATGTGTCAGTCATCACAGCAAACCATACGTGATTGCTTCAATCCAATGGTTATTAGTTAGCGAACATGCTGGGAGGAAAAAGGACAAATTACCGTGATTGCTTCAATCCAATGGTTATTAGTTAGCGAACATGCTAGGAGGAAAAAGGACAAATTACCTGGCCACACTTCAGTACCATGTTCATTGATGATTAATCCAGAATCAAACATTACAGGCTGTGAGATTAATGTTAATATAATACAGGGGAGAAGTCGTCAACAAACAGATTGAATGAATTGTGTGCCACGGCTCAAATCTGTGTGATGAGTTGGAAAAAGATGGGGATCTTCTCTACTTCTGAATTTTCAATTTGGCAAGCAGACACGTTGACTAAAATACACTGTACCTAGAAATGTTTGGAGCCTGATTAGATATTCCCTTGAAGAAATTTCATGATCTACGAAAAGTTTAGTAACATGTCAGAGGCAAAGGCAATTTCAGATTATACAGTAAGAAAACAACATGGTTGCATAATTTAGGATCATTTTCAACCTGCAACCAAATGAAATATGCAATCTTCAAAGTCACCTCAGGCTGGGTGCTGGGTGAGGCAATGAAGCAAACACATGGCATGCGCCCCCATCACAGGGCCATGGGCATATCTGATGAACTGATCACAGCCAACAGAAACCGAACAGGTTGTTGCTCATGGGCACTCATGGGTAGCTTAGGGACAGAAACTCAGGCAGAAAGAGCAATAGATGCATCAACTGAAGTAGAAATCAAGGTAAATCACCTTGGGTTGGACCCCCTAAGGCCATGGATAGGTGGAGGAAGCATAGGTTGAGATCACCTGTGTATCGTCTTGCATTGCTTGCCATTTTACTAGGCTGAGCAGTCCACTAAAAGGAAATATACATCCAAGCAAAATAATTTAGCAAAGAAAGAAATCAATAGCTGGTGGGATGCATCTCCATACCATTTCAATGAGAGGAGGCCGATGAGGATGGGAAGCAATAAACAGGGCGACAGTAGCCCCTGCTCTACGGCTTACTCCACGGCCTCCATGGCTCTAAGACACTGGCCAATAGTTTCTGGCGGTAAGGGTGTGGTGTAGGATGAGGTGAGCGAAGATGCGAGGCCTCGGTGGCAGTGAGAAAAGCGGAAGCGTTCTCCTGGCTCCTCCACTTGGCCAAGCCCCATCTACACAGTCTAGGAATCTAGGATCCCACTGGAACTAAGAGAATCAAGTCGTGCAGCAGTGGCTGCGAGGAGATTGACGATCGCAACGGCGGCTAGGGTTTTGGAAAGAGACCGATTTGGTGGATGAGAGCTGTGTAGGGGGATATGAGCCCTGCCATTGGTGGTGATGCGGTAGCGATGACTTCTGGCGACGGCGAGCTCAAGAGAGGAAGGGGATGGCGCCGCGGCAAGGGTCCGATGTAGAAGTAGGGAGCGACATGGCGTGATGGTGGCTGGACCAGGTGGATGAGGCTCACGAACAAACGCGAGGACGGAGGAACCCAAAAGGGGACGGCGGAGGGCGGAGAGGAACGCGGACCTATTGCCGAAACAGCCGATGGCAAGGAGGATGTGCGTCGGCTGTGGCAGGGAGGAGGCGCATTGGGCACCGTGGAGAGGAGGCCGGCGAGGCGGGGTGCGTCTGCCGACACTGGGGGAGGCGGGGCACGGCGACAGCCATCGCCGAGGAACCGGCGGCTTCGGCCATGGCGGGGCGGAGGAGGAAGAAGAGGAATCGGTCGGGGCGTGGAGGAGGTGCGCCGGCCGCGGCGTGGAGCAGACCTGCGGCCATCGCGGGCTGGCGGGATAAGGATTGGGAAGCATCATACCCGCGCGTGGGAAGTACGCGAGAAGGGGACATGCCGTTTCAGCGGAGCCTTCCGTGAATTACTATGAACGCTACACGCTGGACCGTTGATCGTCTGTTAGCGTAGCAGCATTGCACGTGTCAAAAGAGGAAAGGGGAATACGCAGGAGACGCGCTGGGAGAGCGCGGATTCTCCCATCCACATAGAGTTAACTATAACTATAACTTCGGTCGAACCGTGCATTGCAGCACGTACATATCTGTCACATCTTCTCTGAGTTAGGTGCCACATCGCCACATCATCTCTGAGTTGGATGCCACTGACCACTAAGTCTCATATTTATATCCTCCAATGATTTTTTGTAACTATATGCATACAATTTTTTGATATATAAGCATAGTGTCAATTATCTTATTTCTGTTTACATGCATGAAGTCATATCATCTCTGAGTTGGATGCCACATCAATAACCACTAAGTCTCATATTTATATCTTCTAAAGATTTTCTGTGACTATATGTATGCAGTTTTTTTCTGTGACATACACGCGGGGTGTCACTCAAATTCACGCAGCAACACGCGGGGAATTCATCTGGTTATACATATTCCGTGAACCGTCTTATGTTAATCATAGGCACGTTATCGCTACTTGAAAAATGTTTGTGCGTTGCTACACTTATAAAGTCGAGGCGATGTATGGCAACAAACTGTTTGATTTCCTTAAATTATGCACGCTTACATCTCCTATGTCATGTCTATTCAGTTGAGGAATAATGTTATTATACTTTCTCCGATTTGTGCTAATGTTGAAAATTTATCGCGTCGAAACGCTTTCTGTTTTTCAATTCGGTGTGCAGCCTCTCGTTTAGTAATGAAATGCATTTAGACAGCATGCAAGCCTACAGTATTGGGTGCAGAGATTAGAAACTTTTTTTTGCATTGTATGCAGTAACTAAGCCTCCTATGTGGCTTGGACTTCTGTAATCAAAATTATCAACTTCGAAGCCAACGCAGAGATCCAGCATGCGTTGCATTTTATCCAGCTTTTGGAAGCACCAATTATTAGCCGTTGGAAACTCATATCTTGCCATATAACTAAAAGAAAGTAAATTCAGAGATTGGCCCCTTAGACTTAGAGATACTATTTGCTCAAACACTGATGCTTGCATCTCATTTGCCGTGAATAATGAAAGCATGTACATCACATATAATTGTGAGAGAGTATCATCCGTGAATGATGGGTTGCTAAATTCTTTTTTGTATTTTTACTGGAACCTTGATATTTCTATGAATTTGAACGAATTATTAAAAGTGTCTAATCTATAGATGGCACTGATCTATTCTCTCCCAAACCTCGTGACCCATTACTGCCTGCCAGGTCTATCCCAAGGTCTTCAAGCTCTTTCATTCAGTATAATCTTATTTAGGATGCCAGGCATTCTTCGTTATCGAGAATCTTCCTATTCATTTTGTATTTGTGTCAAATTTTGTAGTGGCACAAGCAAGCATAGCAACCAAGGATAGTACTACTGCACAGCTTGTGATGTAGAATATGGAGACATTGATGGATCAACCAGAGACTACAGAACAGAAATCGCCATTGACGTTATGTAGCTGGTGCACATTATGTCGAACACGTAGCCTGCTCAACACTCGCCTTTCCTGCATGAAGATATTTTTTTTAAAGAGCTGCGTGCGTGAAGATATTGAAGCATTACAGATAGCAAGGATATTGAAGTGGCGACGAAGATCCTACTTACCGAAATGGTGCCAGACCTCGCCGTGAGCAGGGCGGCAGGGTCTTGCTTGGCTCGCGGTGAGCGACATTCCTTTCGTTCAACCGATGGAGAAGAGCTCGGCCTGGGAGACGAGGCTTTGACTCCTCACGTCTCGAGCCATGGTGAGTATGATGACGTACGCACTACGCAGCAGAGGTACGGTGTGGCTATCTACCATTGTCCACGCGTGGGCCCGTCCGCCATTGGATGATTGGAGCGTGAACAGAAGGGCGAGCGAGCCGGCCCTCTGGAGCACGAAGATGGAGTAATCTTTGGTCCTGACGTCCGTGGCTCCGAGCATCCAGGAGGTGTCCGGCGACTGCAGCGGCACAAGAGGCAAGGCGGCAATTCAGGCTCGCGGAGCACGGGCAGAGCTGGTGTTTCTAAGGAGTAAGGAGGATCAAGCAGGGAGCGGAGGGCGGGGCGGTTGACGACAGCGCAAGCAGAGGATGTATTTTGAACCTCTCCGAGGAGTCAAGAACTCAAGACTGTCAAGAGTCCGGGACGGATGCCGCGTGGAGGATAGGAGCAGCGAACGTCCGGAACCTTTGGTGGACGGGTTTTTTTTTTTTTTTTTGGCAGAAAAAAACCTCTCTCTTTATTGTTGGGTAAAATATCGATACTACAGGACAGCAAACTGAACTTGTCACTTTGTCAGCAGGAAGAATGTACAGGGAACTGTTCCTTTTGGCGGTGCACGTGCGAACGAACAAGGCCAAAATTGGCATTAACACTCATGCATTGGCAGTAACCCGAGGGGGCTGCTACCAATTCGGCAGCACAGCTGAGCTAATATATAGATGAAGAATCGAGCTGATAATCCATAGAATCGACTCGGTGCAGCAATTCATTGAGTCCACAGATATAGAGCCCATGGAGCTTATGCATTCAAGCTGGGACTGCAAATTCAAAAAAATAAAAAATAAAAATTTGGAGCCATGATAGAATTTCAGAGTATGCTGGATTTGAACTCACCTCAGCAAAAGTAGGGTGACCAATACCAAGAAAAGCTAGGCAGCCAAACACAATTTTTACAAAAACCAAGCTAAGCCGTACAAGAGCATACCAAACACCATCGAATTCCATTGCACATAATAGTGTTTGCCACTTTAGCTGGCCAGAGTTAGTTTCAAGCATGGCCAAGTAGAGTCCAGAACTCACAACATCAAACTGGCCACACGGGCTAACAACTAGGGAAGGCCATCAACAAGGTACACTGTACAGCTAAATGCTAAAGGAAAAACACCTTGCCTTATTTTTAAGAGAAGATGATCGGTGTTCAGCTACAGAAGAAACCATTGCAGCTTTTGTGTCTAAATGGAGCTAACAATCAGAAGTACACATGAACATATCAGCCACGCCGAGGAGACCTGACCAGGGTCTGCCACTAGTTATCAGCAACTTTGGGTGTTGTGAACATCTCACCAAGTAATCAAACAATCTCAATTGCCTAAGAGGCTACAAGTAAAGATGTATGCCATCAGTGAACTGTACGAATGGAATGCAGAGTGAATTGATCGAATGTACAAACAGCTTGTTCTGTGCCATCAAAATTACGTCAGCCTTGATGTCGGGGGGAGTTCCATCTCGTATGGGAATATATGCAGCACTTCACGCTTCCTGATCATGTTGTACTTATGTTCACCAGTTTCAATGTCGATTACCAGCATTCTGTCACTGTCCATGCATCGTAAAAGAATGAGCAGGCTGTTTGCTTCAGCAAATCCCAGCAGCCACATTGGTGGAGCAGGTTGACCTGCTATCATGAGCGCACGGGGATCACCAAAAGCTCTAACACCATCTGCTCTCATCCTGCATTCCCAGACTGTGACATCAACAAAACCAGGGGATCCTACGAGACAAAGCTCTCCACCAATTTTGGCCAGTACACATTCTGCATGAAAGCTCAGTTCACCCCTCTGAAGGTCATCTGGGAGAGGAATGTGAGAAAGCTCAATTTTTCTTTCCTGGTCCTTGGCGCTTGGTATCATATCAATGCACAATACATATTGGCCCAATACGAGCATATTCAGTTGTTCTCTCAGTAGGAGGAGGGACGAGTGGCTAACACCATCGGAAGATTGGGGGACAACAAACTGAACCTGGTGCTCTTGAGTAGCCCACTTGCCCTCCCTAGAAGAGTACCTAGCTGTAGTCATGTCAGTTCTTCCAGCAGCATAGATCACAATTACACTGTATTCATGGCTCCCTTCATCTGGAACAAAAGCTGCTGACAGGTACATCAAGTTTTCATTGTCGATTGAAGGAGGTGCTGGGAGATCTGTTATACTGCGGGTCAGAGGGTTGCACACTGAAAAGTTTGGATACCTTGAACCAGTGCTGAACTTGTAAAGAAGAACGTGCCCATCCCGACTGTCGGCCATGAAGGATAGAGACTTTCTATTGGCAAACTCCATGTTCAGATGAAATGGCTGTATCTGGTTAGGCACCATGGCAATGGGCTCGCTGGAGACAAGTGGATGAGCCAATGCGGCTAACAGAGGGCCATTTGAGGTTTTGCCAGAGCGGCATAGGTATCTGAATTCTTCACTGCCAATTGCAGATTTAAAAGCTTTACAGACTGTTGCACATCTGAAGACATGTGCAGATTAATTGCATTGAATGGAAGGGGATATAGAAGCGATTAGGAAAATGGACTGTAGTGGAATATATATATGGCAAGATGAAACGTAGTATAAAGTGAATTTAATGGGCTGTCTATACAACACATGGGTGCTTTGTTGGTCATAAACACATGGGTGTTTTTAGTCACCCAAACACACGGATAAGCAAAAATGAGATAACCGTGTGTTTCAACCACCCCTAGCACACAGATTTTGTAAACACATGATCAGGATGTAATGATGCACAGAAGACGACTAAAAATAGAAAACTCTGGAACGTCAAGTATTGATCAGAATTCAGAGCTGCCAATCTTAATTATTCAGCTTACAGAACAACACAAAGAAAAATTATAGAACAACACAGAAAAATAAAAACGACAGGGAAATTCAATCATTAGATTACATAGATGAACAATTGGCAAGAAAACAACAGTGGTAATTGACAGAACAGAACAATATAACCAAAACTACAACAATTAGACAAATTACACTATAGAACTAAAAAATACAAAATTCATCTTAAAATTATAACCACCGCATTATCAGCTTAGACGTTACAATTGATCTGTAAAGGCTTTCAGAATTTTAACCTAACAAATACTTTACAAAATTCTCAATTGTCATAGAGAATAATGAAGTTAGAGAAATTTCTGTTAGGCATGTACCAAAATGGTACAAGACAGTAACAATCTCTGATGAAAGTGAAAGATCTACACATGTATACAACGACACATTATTAAAAAAATCTTTCATCGATGGCGGCTGTTCAAGTACAAAGAAATTGGCAGAGTTTGTTCAGTAACAGAGATTGGCAGCTTACTAGTTGAAAACAGAGATCACTACCCCATGAAACTTTCGTGTGGAGAACTAGAGATGAGGCAATAGCTATAGCGCACCTGAAAACAATGAGGCTAGGGAAGATCAACGTGATGCTGACTACGAATGTGGATTTAGAGTACTCGACTACGGTCCAGATGCTGGGTACGGCGATAGCCAGCGAACCAGCGCGTATCCTTGGCGAGCAGCCGGTGGCCCGGGAACAGGAGCTCAAGCTCATCGACGCATCCATGGAACCACGCAGCGCCCGAACCGTGGATGCCAAGAGGCATTAAAACAGCCGGGTACAGTATAGGATTCCCCAATTTAAACAGGGCGAATGACAAATTGGAGGCTAGGGATGAACCGAAATCCACAAAAAAGGGAACAAACTGCCAATTGCAGATTTAAAAACTTTACAGACTGTTGCACATCTGAAGACATATGCTCAGATTAATTGCATTGAATGGAAGGGAATGTAGAAGTGATTGGGAAAGGGACTCTAGTAGAATCTATGGCAGGGTGAAACATAGTATAAAGTGAATTTAAACAAGGCGCATGAAAAATTGGAGGCTAGGAATGAACCGAAATCCACAAAAAGGGAACAACAGGGGCACGTATGAGGGGAAGATGACTGAGATGAACCTGATAATGTCCCGTGGACCTAGATGCCTCAGAGCCAGAGAGAGTCCAATGCTCCGCATATGTGATCCATGATGATGGTGAAGTGGTGACGGGCCGCGGATCGAGGAGAGCAGGCGGTGCAGCCATGATGATGAAGACTCGGCCCGGCGCGGGCGTTTCCTCGAGGCCATCACTTCCCGGACTCTGAGAGAGAGTGATCCATGACCCTGATAGGCCGCACGCTGTACCGACGTTGATGCCGGGGACGTGTAGGAGTCTTCGCGTCGGCGTTTCAGGCCGGAGAGCCGCCCCCACATTGTACGAAGCATGGACTCCTCTGGAGGTCCGAGCGATGGCGGCGCAGCAGAAGGGTAACCCTCGTGGCGCACCGAAGAAGACGAAGCGCGCGGCGCAGCAGAAGGGGAACCCTCGTGGTGCACTGAAGAAGACGAAGCACGCGGTGGAGATGGCGACCTGTAGTCCCTGCGGCCTGAAAGTAGCAAGGGTATGCGTGAGTGCAAGTTGCCCCGTCCCGTCGGCAACGGTGAAGGAGAGGGAGGAGACGGACCCTGGTGGCGCGCCTCAGAAGATGATGAACTCCGTGGAGGCTGTGACCTGTGGTCGCTGCGGCCTGAAAGTAGCGCGGGAACGTGAGTACAAGTTGCCGCCGCGCCCCGTCGGCGACGGTGGAGGAGGAGAGGAGGAGAGTAGGAGACGTACCCTGGTGGCGCGCCTCGGGTGATGAGCTCGGTGTAGACGACGACTTGGAGCCGCTGCTGTGCGACGCCGCCGGCGTGGAGGCTGGTGAAGGGACGCCTCGGCCTCCTGCCGGCGATGGTGACGTAGGGGACGCCGGCGGTGGGCTGCTGCGCCGTCCCGTCTGCGCCGCCATTTCCCCCGCCATTTTCCCTTTCAAGCTTTCCTGCTTTCGTGGGTAGCGGTAGGACGAACGGGGCTTCCTATGAGATTTCAGATTTCCCTGGGGTCTGCCGTATCAAGAAAGATACCCTCAACAACCCGCACGCGTCGCCGCACGCCCCACCCTACTACTCTACTAGTATATATATGCCCTTCTCTTTATTTTCTGTAGTACTAGTATTTTTCTTTTTGCTTTCTGTGAGAATGCTTGTAGTATCTGTTAATTATGTGACACCTCCAGAGAAAGTCAGATTACATTATAAAATAAAATAATAGGTTTGTCTTGTCTTCATCCAAATTCAAAATTTTAAGTCAGAGTTTACTGCTCTACATATCCTCCTATTTATATTCAAATTTTACATATTGTGCATAGACCAGACACAATTTGGTTTAACTCACCTAATAAACGATGGCCGAAGCTTCAGCATGAGCTGTGAGCACGAGCGAAGCCCGCATAGAAAAAAAAAAGCCGTTGGAGGAGTAGCGTTTGAATTTTGAGATATGAGAGATGGAATAAATTATATCTTTTGTTTGGATGCAAGGCTAGAAACATAAATATAAGTATATATCTCTATCATATACTCCCTCCGGACATTTTTATAAGACGCTATGTAGTTCATTTTTGTATTGGCAAGCGACATATATAAAAATCTGGCGGTAGTACCTTGTTTTCTACCTCTATCTGTATTTTTATGCATGCCTAGCGTATCACCATCCCAAACATCACCTGAATCTATAGAAACTCTTCAAAACAACTTTGCACAGCTTGTTTGGTTAGAAGCAATGGGTGAGAGAGATGTACCATATACAAGTTTAGAATGTACTATTTGTTTGGTGGAAATGAGAGTTCTGGTGTGAGAGAAAAATGAGAGTTGATGCTGGATAACTCATATGGCTTACTTCCCAAGAAAAGGGGTGAGGTGGAAATTGTGCTTAAGTAAAAAATTAGTACAACACCTATATAAATTCCTCCGTTGATTCAACGAAACAAAGGATACAAATTAATTTATCACATCTTAAATCCCCATCGTGTCCATCTAGTTCTTCCCCGTCAGTTGCCTCCAGCGTGTCCGTTGCTTCCTCATCCGACGGTCTTTGTCGCAAGCTGCTTGTCAAGCCATTGGAGATTGGGAGCACAGGATACACCACGTTCTCTCTCCCTTCGCCTGCCGCCCGCCGCCGCCCATCTAGCGCGCGCTACACCCACCTCGCCCCCCGCCTCTTCCCGGATCCCCGAGCCGCGCGGCCGAGTACCGGATCCGTCGGACATGTCGTCCGGCGGCAAGGGCAGCGGCGGAGGTTCGAGCTCCTCCTTCGCCGCCTTCTTCTTCTTGCACCGTTTGGTTCGTTGCGTCTGATGATGCTTGGTTGCGGGTCGCAGGGAAGAAGAAGGAGGTGAAGAAGGAGACGAAGCTCGGGATGGCGTACAAGAAGGACGACAACTTCGGGGAGTGGTACTCTGAGGTGCGTGCATGAGGTGGTGCTAATATGTTTCGTTCTGGTCGCCGACTCGCCGGTCGGGAAGAGTTGCCGTCAGATACTCAGATTTGGTGCCTCCGTAGATTCGGGCGTGTTCCCGTTCTGGTTGTTGTTTGTGTGACCGGGTTTGAGATCGTGGCGGGCATGAAATTTGGAGGCGCTGATAGGTGCCTGGCTCCAGGTTTGGTGCTCCGTAGGTCCCGGCCAACCTCCGTCTGTTTTGATTGATGTTTCTAGTTCCAATTTGATTGATGCTGAAGATGAAATTCGAAGGCGCTGATCAGATTGGGGTAAGAGGGTTTTGGGGAGAGATTGCTGTTTCAGTAGCTAAGAGTTCAGTCCTTCGTGAACAAATCGTTATGATTCTTTTAAACTAGTCGCTGATGCTGATTTTATTGTTGGGCTGTGGCCTTTGGAAACCGCCTCATTCGTCTCCAGTGGTGTGCATGTACCTTTTTTTTTTTTTTGACAGGTAAACGGTGAGCTTTATAGATCGGACAATATGGTTACATCATTTGCCAGAACATTAAGGATAAAGCTAGGGGTTCATCGACCCAAATACATGATGATTTAAATAAAAATGCATTCCTAGCCAGCTCATGGGCTACCTGATTCGCCTCTCTATTGCAATACTCAATTGAAATGTTGTCGAAGCCACACCACAGGCTACTGCATTCATCATATATTGCAGACGCTGTTGTTGATGAGAAGCTACCCGCTTTCACTGTGTCGACACTGCATACAATCAGTCTGGAAAATAACGTTGTTGCAGCCTATGTGGAGAGCTAGCAACAGACCTTCCTTAAGAGCATATGTTTCTGCCATCGGAGCATCTATGACATGTGGAATTTAGCTTTGGGTGGCAGCAATACATACACCTCTTTCATCTCTAATTACAGCTCCTGTACTTCCGCTATTTTGGTTAGCGTCAAAGGCTGCATCCACATTTACCATTATCTTTCTTTCTGCTGGTTTTGTCCAACCACGCCTTGGGCTGGTATTTTTCTTCTTCACTCTTGAATAGTTTTTTCTCATCGCTGCTATTGACATTGCGGCTCTGAAGGGTGGTTGGAGATTTTCTCCATGCATGAATTCTCTTCTTTGCCACCAAATATACCATCCTCCAGTTAGGATTAGTTCAGCTAGACCCAAGTTGCTACCTGCAGAGCTACCTACTAAAATTGTATTATTTCTGGGGTGCTAATGTAGAGCTTTGTTTATTTGTTCCTCCAGGTTGTTGTTAACAGTGAAATGATCGAGTACTATGACATCTCTGGTTGTTATATATTGAGGCCATGGGCAATGGAAATCTGGGAGTTACTGAAAGTAAGTTTTTTGTTGCGATTGAATCTTTTTGAAGCATCAGGACCCTTTATGTTTGTTTCTATACATACTTTACAAAGCATAGCGACATTGCTGTAAGTTTGGTAACTGCTATGGGATTTCATGCAGGAATTCTTTGATGCTGAAATTAAAAAGCTGAAGCTCAAACCGTATTATTTCCCTTTGTTTGTTACTGAGAATGTTCTACAGAAGGAGAAGGACCACATTGAGGGCTTCGCCCCTGAGGTGTGCCTTTTGCTCTCGTCCTTTGCATATTCATTTCCGCATTTTCCCAGTTAGGATATTTATCTAACTCTTCAATCCAGCCTGCCCAAATATAAGAGTCATGTTTGATTTTCATCTTCTTTAGGATAGATTTTTAGTTTATTATGAAGCAGAGTTGCAGGCAGGCAGCTAAATGACTTTCATGAAATCTGTCGGTTAATCGAATTTTGCCGGTGCTCTCGGTCCTTATAACCAATGCTATGTTCCACCTTAAGACTTCTATCAATACTTCTCTCTTTTTTTTTATCTTCACCTGGTTAGTTATACAAAAGAAGGAAAGTAACCTATTCGTCTTGCAGGTAGCATGGGTTACTAAATCAGGGAAATCTGATCTGGAAGCTCCTATTGCAATCCGCCCCACAAGTGAGACTGTCATGTATCCATACTTCTCTAAATGGATAAGAAGCCACCGAGATTTACCCTTGAGGTGTAACCAGTGGTGTAATGTTGTTAGATGGGAATTTAGCAATCCTACTCCTTTCATAAGGTACCTTGTTATTTGTTGGCCTGTACATGTCAATATGTGATCATGCACTTCTCCCTATCTGCCTTATACTGTCATGTGCCTCCCAAGACATTCCCATTGATATCTAGTCAGCAAATCAGCATGGTTAATTTCATGCATGTTAATATGTTCTGAGAAAGCTACAATATTCATTTATGTGTGTGCATATGTTTTTTGTGGTGGTTGAGGTGGGGGTCAGCTCGATATTTTAAGAGACCAAATTGTACTTTCTCACAAACATATTTATTTATTCTAGAACATTTGAATTTTAACAGTCCAATGGAAAAATCGCTCTCAAAATGTTGACCCTGAATATGTAAAACGTTCAAAGTGCATTTTGTACAACACCCTCCATTTGAGTTGTTCCTCTTCCTTCTCATGACTGTCTCTATTATGTTTCAGCTTTCCGATGTTTGTTCAATTGAAACCACAGTTTCCATTTTTTCTCTATAAATGGATGAATGGAACAATATACTCATTGTGTCTGTTTTTTACTTGGGCACAGTCCTTAAGTTAATTTTCATATATAACTATCAGTTACAAATGATAACCATAGAAACCATAGAAATGTACACTGAAATACAAATCTGGTGGCACTGCTTTTGTTATCCCTAAACTCAATTTTAGATAGCCTAATTGTTGGGCAAGAGTTATGAGGTTTGCTTTTTGAAATACATGCGTTGGCGTTATAATTTTTATTGAGGGAGTAAATTTTCATGCACCCTTTATTTCTGTACATATGGCTGTACCCAGTAGGTTTTTTTTTTCCCACAGAGAATTTTATTTTCAACTCTCTTGACTAAACATTTTGCAATTATTCTCTTCAGGAGCCGTGAATTTCTGTGGCAAGAAGGGCATACAGCTTTTGCGACTAAAGAAGAGGCAGACAAAGAGGTATACCATATCTTTTTCACTGTTTTGATATGGTTCTGTTGTCAACTATTATTGATGTGGTTGTTCTGGCGATTCTATTGCAAATTATAACACTATAACTATTGAATGGGTTTTTACTTTTACTCAGTATTAAGTGCTGAATGATGAAGATATTGAGTCTGAAGCAGCAACTTACCTAATGTAATAGGTTATATGTTAGATTAGATTATATCAATCTGCATATGGAGTATTTTGATCTCTGCAACTTTGTTTTTGATATTACATTCAGTTACAAACTAGTACCCTCATTCGCATTTGAGAAATTTAAGTTTCATTGACTTATCTAGGTAGTTCTGTGCCAAAATTGTTTGAATAGGCCTATGTGATGTACCAAAGGGACATTTCAATGCTGTAATAATAATCTAACATGATTGCATACCAAACTTCAAAGGGGAGTGATCAGTTATTCTAATTCATGCTGATGTTCCCAGGTTCTCCAAATATTGGAACTGTACAGAAGGATATATGAAGAATTTTTAGCAGTTCCAGTGTCCAAAGGGAGGAAAAGTGAGATGGAGAAATTTGCAGGTGGACTTTATACCACCAGTGTTGAGGTATTGATACATTTCTGCACATTGTATCCTTTCCTTAACTACCCTGATTGTTTAAAAAAGATGAATTCCTGTATTTTTTGTATGCTTCTAATTAAATATCGCTTGACCAGGCCTTCATTCCAAACACTGGTCGTGGCATACAAGGCGCCACATCACATTGTCTTGGTCAAAACTTCGCCAAGATGTTTGATATCACTTTTGAGAATGAGAAGGGTGCAAGGGAAATGGTTTGGCAAAACTCTTGGGCCTACACAACCCGCTCGGTAATTCTCACAGTTCCTTTGATGAAAATTGGATAATCATTATGGTGGAATGGAATGATGCTTTTGCACCTGATACTTTTGTTTGTAGCTGGTCAATATCTAGTGAACAAAGCTCATAATAGCCTCATACACTTGCACCTTTATATCTTCTATTGAGAAAACATGCGTATGCGGGGTTTCCCCTACTGATTAAATTATTATATATATTAAACACCAGTAGACCAACCAACCAACATTTCAGGGAGAGAGGAACAAGTAACAAAGAAGGAAAAAAAAGGGATTACGGATTACACAAAGTCATCTAGCCATTGTTGAATGTTGAGGTTGAGGAAGTTTTTTTTTTTTTTTTTCGTTGCTCTATGACCTGTATATCTGTTAGGTTCTTAAAACTCAGAATGGCCCATTTGGTTCCTCAAACACTATAAATGGGCCTTCAAAGGTTCATTATTTCACCAAAATATTGATAAAAAATTGAGATATCACCTTGGCTTGGTTTAAGTTTCTGTTGGATGATATGTTTGTCAAGTGAAACCATGCTTAGATGACTGGATTGGCTACTTTGGTGCACAGTCATCTACTCATTATGGCTTGACAGGTCATTGCAAGTGTAACATTGTAATAATCCAGTTTACCTGCACATAATTTAGGCTTAGTAGAGCGGGCATGCTGAAAAGACTGCTAGAGACCGGCGTTCTTCCTCCCTCCTAGAATCAAATTTCTAGTGGCATGCACATTTTTTAACAAACTTGTTGCATTGAAATGGTGTCTTTTTGTACCTGGGATTTCCAAACGTGTTGTGTTCTGCACAAATTATTTTTGCATTTGTAATATATATAGCACCTATGCTCTTGCAGATTGGAGTGATGGTGATGACACACGGTGATGACAAAGGCTTAGTATTACCACCAAAGGTGGCACCGATCCAGGTAATTGTGATTCCAGTGCCTTATAAGGATGCTGACACAACTGCCATAAAGGAAGCATGCGAATCAACTGTTTCGACTCTCAACCAATCTGGCATTCGAGCAGACCTGGACACTCGTGAAAATTACTCTCCAGGCTGGAAGTATTCTCACTGGGAAATGAAAGGTGTTCCTTTGAGAATTGAGATTGGTCCAAAAGATCTGGCAAACAAACAGGTACTGACCTACTGATTTCTCACCATTCCTTTCACTTTTGAACTCATGTGTACAGGTGGTCACAGTTATTACTTATTCTTGCTGTCTTCTTTTCCCTGGGATTATTGCAGCAGTAGTTAGTAGTGCTCTTTTTTAGCCTTCTAAAGACAAGTAAATCCGTTAGTTGACAGGTTGCTCTTCCCTTGCATTGCTCTTTTGCTTGTATTACTAGTGGTTGTATGATACTAGCACCTTATGCAACCTGGAGACTAGGATAAGGTGCTTAAGTTGGTCCGTTTCATCTGCCAATGTGTGCCTTCTCTCAGATATATGTGCAGGGTGGCAACAATGTTCTGATCTTAGTTTTACTACTTTTGTTAAGTTCCATTCTTGTAAGTAAATGGAAATGTAACTGTATTCTTTTCAGGTGCGCATTGTCCGCCGAGACAATGGCTCAAAGGTTGATATTCCTGTGACCAATTTGTTTGAAGAAGTCAAAGCGTTACTGGATGGAATTCAAGAGAACCTGTTAAAAACAGCCAAAGAAAAGAGAGATGCCTGTATTGAAGTCATCAAAACTTGGGATGACTTTACAGCTGCTCTAAATAACAAAAGGTTGATCTTGGCTCCATGGTGTGATGAGGAGGTACTTCACTTGAAGACATTTATATATTTAATTTAATTGTTCATCAGATCAGGTGTGCCTTCTGCCCTGAATCTGTTCTTCAAAACCATACACACAGTTAGCTAGCAGGAGCAGGTGGTGCACATATTTGTATCTTATAGAACACTCCAGCCACACTTTTGCTACCATTTACTGCTAATTGTGAATCTTCATTTCTATATGTTTGTGTTAAGTCATCCCTTGTTATCAAAAAGTTTGCAAATTTGATAATTCGTAGTTTACGACTTTGCTCTTAGAAAGAAAGGTTTTCTTCATGTCAACCATGGACTATCCTTATGCTCATTTTACCACTCCTCTTGGTTTTTTTGGTCAGGAAGTCGAGAAAGATGTGAAAGCACGAACAAAGGGGGACCTTGGAGCTGCGAAAACATTGTGTACTCCGTTCGACCAACCAGAGCTTCCAGAAGGTATGGTACATGGGTGCTATGGCAGTAAAGCAGATCTTACTTTAGGCCTTCTCTTGCAACAAGTCTCACCTTGTTTGTTTGCTTTTTTCAATCACACACCACAATGATCCCTGTTACTCAACCTGCGCTCAGGAACCCTGTGTTTCGCGTCTGGGAAGCCTGCAAAGAAGTGGTCGTTCTGGGGCCGCAGCTACTAATTGCTCGCGTTTGGCCGCACTGTCGAGTTGTTAGGATTCAGTTATCGAGTCCGGTAGCTTTGGATAAAAAAAATCGAGAAATATGTTTTCATTGTTTTCTTCAACCAACCATTCTCTAGGTTCATCATCACAAGCAAAAGCTGTCTGCTTTGGTGGGCCTGTAATAGTTGACATCGTGTTGGGTTTGGTTGTGTTAAAGGTTCAGACGGGCATCCATTAAGCGTGCAGTTTTGCATGTGTCCACTTGGGCTTTGGTTCTGCTGGGCCGCTGCCTCGTACTAGTTAGTATATGTCGTATCCTCCCCCCGGTCACAGCGTGTCGAATATTCACCGGTACGACTGAGGTCTCGATCGGGTTATCAAAAAAAAAAAAAAAAAAAAAAAAGGTCTCGATCGGTAACAGTGCTGATGAACGACTTTATTTGTGCTCGATTGCAACGGTGCGAACTGCGAAGACAACATGATGGATACACGACACGACGGAAGCACCAGACGGTAATATAGTCTTCAACATATAGGAGTGTATATAGCGTCGTCGTATGCACGCCAGATCGGTTGGGCCATGTACGTGTGGACGTGCTCCGGTCCGGCGTGGCTAGGGCAAGGCAGCAGCAACGGCTGCTTCCACGAGCTGAGCCGCGAGGCGTGCCGCCATTGGGAAGCGATCCACGGTGAGAGCCAACAGCAGCAGCACAGCTCCGGCCACCCACGCCAGGAAGCCAGCAGCCGTGAGGGCGTGGCTGGCCTCGGTGGTGCTGGAATCGGCGACGGCGTGGAACAGAGCGGAGGCGCCTAGAATCATGAGTATCACAGAGTCGCGGAGGAGACGGCGACGGAGCGGGAGGCGAAGGCGGTGGTGGGGAAGAGCTGCTGCGTTGAGGGCACGCCGGAAGATGGCAAGAGATGCCATTGCCATTGTTGCAGCGGTAGAGAAGCGCTACTGTTGAGGAGTTGGAACTTTTTTGGCTTGCAGCAGTGTGTTCAGCTGATCTTGGAGGGCGTCGTTACTTATAGACGCTCGTGGTCGTGTGTGTTACTTCCTCAGCGCTGCTTCTGCTGCTGCTATTGCTAGTTTACTTATGCTCCAACTCCTACTCCCGGAATATAGAATCTCCTGGATTGCCTTGTGCTGCTGAGATTCTCGACCTTTCCAATGACGAGGGGGGTATTATATTCTTCTGGGTTTTTTCTATGGAGATGGCTTAACCTTCTCTCACAAACTGCCAAAACACCGTTTTTGGATTTTGATGCAGAATGCACGCTCAGACAAAACACTGTTTTATTATAACGGTGGGATGCACGATAAAATAACAGATTCAGCTAGTGAGACGACACGATGAGGGATAAGCTTCATTGACAGAAGGGAACACTTTGGAACACCAGCTAAGACCCCTAGATGACGGCTCTGTGACAGACATGAGGTTTACCTTGAATCAGACGCCCCTTCAAGAGCGTGCAAATGTGCAATAGCTCATAGAAATCTGAAGGATTCCGTGGGGAATTGGGCGTACAGCCGGCCGCGTGTGATCTGAAACGGCGCACCCTGAGAAATGGTTTGTTTCATGAAATGGAAACAGCAACTTGCCGGTAACATTGGCGTCGTCACACGCTCTGCTTCGGAAGTGATGGAGGGGTATGGCATAAGCACACGTAGCACTTTACTCCTACTACTTCACGGGAACAAAGAATAATTCTGCTTGGTTTCATCCGGACAGCATGACAGAATACAAGCTTCAGAGCAACACAGATTCCGTTCCATCATGTTCATGGCCAACACAACCATAGGGCAACCGTACAATTTTCCGAGGAAATTTAATAGAGGTCTAGCTTTCGAAAACTTTTCTCTCTGCCTGTCTTTTTTCTATTTCTCCTGTTTTCTGTGTTGTATCTAAACACTTTGCTGAAAATTTTCTATAGAACTACAGGTGACATGCGAATCTAATCATATGTGTTTTTCCTAGATCTGTGGTTTAAAAATCCTATGTAGCGAAGAAGGCTACACGTTTAGCGCGGAACATAAGCAGGAACACGCCTCGAGTGGCATGTTGTTTCTATATATATTGGCCAATGATTTATTAGTAATTAGTGACATCATGAACAGACGAATAGTTACTAATAATCAGGAGGCAACCATCATATAGGGGGTGTGGAATTTTTATGGATTGAGCTAGGAATTCTATGATATTATAGGGACTCAATCCATTGTTCAGAAGAGTTCATAGAAAAGTTTCATGTAAGATTTTAATCCTGCAAAATCCTCTGTCTCTATTCTCTGTGTTCTAAAGGAGGCTTTATTAGTGCAGGAGTGCAACAGCCCCAAGACAAACATCAGGGCCCAATGCAACGTGACTGATTGACTGACCTATCGTCCATGATACTACGATCCCCAGTGTAGTAACTTAATTCGATTAGTGCAGAAACAGAACAAGCCCCGAGAGACGACGTAGCCGGAGTGCGCCTTCATGCGATCTACCAGCGAATCGACTGGTGCCATGCATGTGCGTAGCCGCCGTGCTCCGGCTAGAACAAGGCAGCAGCAGCTGCCTCCACGAGCTGAGCCGCGAGACGTGCCGCCACTGGGAAGCGATCCACAGTGAGAGCGAGCAGCAGCAGAGCAACTCCGGCCACCCACGTCAGGAAGCCCGCAGCAGCGAGGGCGTGGCTGGCCTCGGTGTTGGGATTGGCGACGACAACGGCGTGGAAGAGAATGGAGGCCCCTAGAATGATGAGTATCGCAGAGTCGCGGAGGAGCCGATGACGGAGTGGGAGGAGAAGGCGGCGGTGGTGCAGATCTGCCGCCGCGTTGAGGACGACCCAGCAGAAGATGGCAAAGGACTCCAGCGCCATTGTAGCCTGTAGAGCAGAGAGCTAGCGAGGAGGGATAGAGAATTTCTCGTTGCACGCTTAGCAGTTAGCTAGTTGGCTTGCAGCTATGTGATCAGCTAACCTTGAAGTTCCGTTATTTATAGATGGATATGGACAAAAGATGTCATCCGGGCAGCGCATTTGCCTTTCTGCGACTTTCGATGTCACCTTTCGTTAGTTGTTGCTAACCTTATTCATCTTTTATCTGTCACACAAAATCTTGTTTCGCTTGTTCTCTAATCACCTTGACCGTGTGTCAAAAGATGATACCTTTCTGTGCCTGTTCTTTTGCTGCCTATATCCTGTCAAAAGATGACACTTTTTTGTGCCTGTTCTTCTGCTGCCTATATCCTCTTAACCTTTTGCTGCAGAGACTCCACTTTGCCTTCCTCCTGGATTCGATCTGTAAATTTGTACGGCTGTTTAAACAGGCTAATTTCGCGACAAAGTCGCTATATTGTGCTCTGGTTTCCCTTCACACACAAGTTGGGATTTCATGCAAGCCTTATGATACACTAACAGCGATATGACAGATATTCGAAGGTTGCAGAGGGACATTTCTAGACCAGACTGTAGCACCCCATCTGCGATCAGCTGCCATCCATTCCATATGCGTGGTGGAGCTTCCACAAAAGGATCTAGGTATCTGCAGACCATTTGAACAAAAGGAAACTACCAAAGGCCTACTCAGGGTTCTGGGTGTTAGGTTTAGTCCCACATCGGTAATTGATGGTGGAGAAGCACGACATATAAGGCGGGGACAACTTTCACCTAACAGACTAGTCTTTTGGGCTGAGTTAGGCCTGTGTGCTTTATGTGTCGGGGACTCCGATATATGGGTCTGGTGGGCCGCGGCTTGTGGGCGCCAAGCGAGCCGGGCCGGATGCTGCTGCGCCACTCTAACCAAGTGGTATCAGAACTCATGGTTGTAAATTTGGAAAATCTCGGTATGTCACTGGTGACGGACGGGAGATGTTGACTCGTGTCAGCGGTCTGGGAGACGTTTCGGAGATCATATGTGCGGGTGTGACGGAAGCGTGAGACTGATGTGTGACGGGGGAGATTGTTAGGTTTAATCCCACATCGGTAATTGATGGTGGGAAAGCACAACATATAAGGCGGGGGCAACCTTCACCCCGGATTAGTCTTTTGGACTGAATTAGACCTGTGAGCTTTATGTGTCGGGGACTCCGATATATGGGTCTGGTGGGCCGCGGCTCGTGGGCGCCGAGCGAGCCGGGTTGGATACCGCTGCGCCACTCTAACACTGGGTTCACAGTATAAAATCGATATTCGACGATTTTCGTTTCCATGTATCAGGATTATCAGGAGGCCCTTATCAGGATTCAGGAACCAGAGCGAGCACAACTTGTTGCATGCACCAATGGCGGTTGGTGGTGGTGCTTTCTCTGCAGCTCTGCTGTGTTCTGGGACAAGGATGAGGTTCACCCTACATCACGTAATATAAATATATACACTGATCAGAAAGTGGAAGTGGGTTCAAGTTTATTAAAGTGAAATAAAGGTGGGAAAGGGCTGCAAAATAAAGGTGCCAAGGTTGGGGGTCGAGAGAGAGAGAGTTGAAGACTGAAGACCGAAGGTGGGAAAGGGCTGCAAAATAAAGGTGCCAAGGTGGGAAAGGGCTGCAAAATAAAGGATTTAATTATAGAAGGACAGGCTTGCCGTCCTAGTCTTCAGACTATAAATATATACTATTGTTATCAAAATAAAATTGACGACATGCAAAAGATTATTTATTTCTTCTGATATCTTTCAGTACATCATGGACGTACTAGTTATCATCTCCATTATTGATCAATTTAGCTGACCAGCAGTCGAGAATTGTTCAGGGAGCTCACACATACTTCTGTGATGGATTCACTCCAAAAATCGAATGTCGTTAGAATTGAAGATGGTGCTGCCTCAGGGCCTCTGAATCCGCCGGCCGGACGAAACATGACCGCAGCTCGTCAGTCGTCACGAATACCTGCACTGCGCATATGCATGATGATGACTGCATCCAAGCCAAGGTTATCTCAGTTCAAGAACAGAAAGTTTATGGAGTATTTTTCTTCTCTCCCTGTGTTATTATCGAGTGCTATTTCGGTTCATAAATATATAGAGCCGTTGACCTTTTTTTCTAACAAATTAGGAAATATGTTCGCCATTAAGAAAAACTTGATATCCTGATGTATAAGAGAACAAAGTTGGTTGACCGGTAAGCTTTGCTGTTGGAACGTTCTTCTGCGACGTTCTTTCCAGATATTCCAGGTCGTGTAGATCGCTATCCGGGATCTATGAGCGGTTATGTCTTGATCTATGCCATCTATGAGCGGTTATGTCTTGATCTATGCCAAGCAGACCACCAGCACTTTATGTTTATCCCTGTTTGTTCCATGTTTGGCTGATTGAAAATCAGTTGTATGGATCTCCAAACTTCTCTTGGGTAGCGGCACTCGGACATGATATGTAACGGTGATTCCTGCACATTGTGGCACAGGGTGCAGATTGGGTCAGCTTGACCTCCTCTCCGGATGACACAGGCACACACCAACGGCATACATGGTCACAAACAGAGAAAGCCTGGAATGACAGCCTGGTGCTATGTGCGTAGCCGTGCATGCTCCGGCAGCCCGACCTACGTGGAATTTACAAGGCAGCAGCAAAACAAAAACAAAGCAAAGCAAAACAAAACAAGAAGAGGAAGGCCCAAAAGCAAAGCAAAGCCGTCGCTGCTGCCTTGAATATATTAAAAGGCCCAAAGGCAAGAAGTCATTACAGAAACCCAAGCAAAGCAAAGCAAAGAAAAACAAAACAAAACAAGAAGAGGAAGGCCCAAAAGCAAAGCTAAGCAAAGCAGATACACTTTTGCAAGAAAATGTAAATTAGAAACAGAGCAAGGTACTCCCTCCAGTCAGATTGCTAGTTCTGATATTGCAAAATGGAGATGTCTCAACGTCATATAATCCGACGGTCGTTTCATCCATAGCAGACATAATCATATAAGCACAGCGCGAACCGCACTAGCAGAGGTCTAAAAACAGATTACCAAAGGCATAACGAGAGCAAGATAGAATGACGTAGGCTGAGAAATCGGTACATTTTTCGTACTCTATAAATTTTGTCCAAAAAGGAAGGTAAACAAAAACTGGTCCGCTAGGCACATGCTATTAGAGGTGCAAGTGGTGTGGATAATTATCCGATCCGATCCGATCCGAATCCTAATTATGCGGATATGGAGGAGGAGTTTTTATATCCATGCGGATATGGATAATCCGAATCCGATTTACACGTGGATGCGGAGTAGGATATGATATCATCAAAATCCGACGGATATGGAGTATCCGATATTTAAATGCGGATTATCCGATGTTTATAATAGGATAATCCGATTAGTTTGACAAGTACATTAGAGCCAACGACGATTGATTCGTGCAAAAAATACCGTCACTATTATTTTTTTTTGTTACTGACATTTAAACTATGATGGAACAGTTATATTTTAGTTTATAACTTGTTGATGATCGTAAAAAAAACTATATGTAACATGTACTATCCGATATTTTTAAATCCGCTTCCGCTCCGACACCGATCCGATTCTGCACCATTTCCGATATCCGAAAAAATCCGTATCCATATCCGTAACCGAGTAATATCCGCTACACTCCGAATCCGACAAAAGAAATAGGATTAGGATATGGAAAATGTATTATCCGCTCCGATCCGATCTGTTTGCATCCCTACATGCTATCATGATTCACCATTCCGTTTTACTGTAGCAAAAATTCTGATTTAATTAAAAATTTTGATTTTTTATTTTTAAATTTAGAACCGAAATGTATCCGGACCGAAATTCCATTTCGTCCGGCAGAATCCTGCATGCATGCCACACATCATGGCTTTTCGCCCTTCCTCTCTGTAACCCTGTAGTATCATGCATGTGATTATCGGTTGCTACCAGTCCATCACCCGGCAAAAGGCAGCACGGAGAGAAGCATCCATCGCCACACTCCGACCGTTGCCGATGGTGTTGTGTATGTGAGGACGACCCAGCTGCCAGTTAGCAATGTACCAGCAACCGCCTAAGCGGCCTACGAACGATTGAAGTTTGGAAAAAAAATTAACTGTGGAAAATATGTGTGCCAGAGCCATCCCAAGACGCCTACCGTGGCAAACAACATTAGTCCTGTCACCTCTTTCTTGGTTTCTCCGTTTCGTTTTCCTTGGGACGACGCTAATTAAGGTGACTAGTCGCACGCTCCGCGAGCACGTGAGCCCGTCCGACCGCACCATGCCATCGCCCTCCTCATCCACACCTACTGTTGCATTAAGGGGCTGTTGGCTTGCTGGACCAAGTCCTAGCACGTGCATCTCGTTGTTTCCTTTTTCATAGACTCAAAGTTTGCTGCGTGTTGAGACCAAACTGCGGCTCCATCTGTTCAGGAACGACAATCAGAGCCGTACCTAGGATTTTGAAGCCCCAGTGCGATACACAATTTAAAACACTACTTTTATAAAACATATAATTTAAAAATATTTTTTTGTTATATGATTTAACTTTATGTTTTTATAACACAAAGAAATACAATATGTATTTATATTATCAATATAAAAGATGAAAATTATATATGTGAATAGACAATGATGGAGTTGGTAGAATTAGATAAATCAAAATTTAGAAAATAATGTGACAATTAAGACGCGAACGTTGCAAACAAATGACAATCAGAAAACATAAATCAAAATACATTTTAACGAGTAAGTGTATTAGTATTATTTTAGTATTGATTTTGGAGGCTCTAATTTTTTGGTGGCTCCGTTCTATCGCGCCACTTGCGCTGCCCAACAGCAGCTGTTCTCGATGTCACTCAAACAACAGTAGCCGCAGCATGGGGATTGTGGAATCCACGCGCGCCGTCCGGTCCGAGGAACAGAGCCTCCACAACCTTCGATACGGTTATTCCTCGCGCAACTTCAAAAGGGACGATGAGGCTATTCCAATGGGTAGGAAAAAAAAATTGCCTATATACTTACTGCAGAGAGAAATAGTTAAAATAGTGAAAAAATAGTAAATAGGCCAGTCTTTTTAGGCAATAGTAGATGCGCATATAGGCTGTGCTGCTGTGGCCCGTGCCGTGCGTGTACGATGTACAGACTACAGACAAGTTCGAATACTAGATAGACTGGCCGCTGTGTCTACCAATGTTTAACAACACTCTGCTTCAAACGCGAGCTTTTAGTTTGGTCCTGTGTCTAATTATTTTTACTTAAATTATTAAAATTTAGAAGCATGCATTAACATTTATGATGCCAAATAAATTAGCCAATGCGTCTCACTAGACATGGCCCATGCTTAACTAATTTGGCATGGTAGAGATGTTTGCAATTTTCTTTACACTTGGTCAAAATAAAAAAAAAAGGTTTCCCTTATTCCAAATGAGTGCGAAGCTGTGAACAAGGAATAAACAAAAATGTAGTCAGGTTTAGCCATTGAGCACGGCGGATTTATCAGCAGTATGAGTCACGGCTAATTACATAGCATTACAACAATCCCACACCGCAAGGGTGGGCCCTTGAAACAAATTACAAAAAAAAAAAGCAAGAAGGAAAAAAAAAAAAGGGCATCGCATGGCGGACGAAATAGGCTCCTGAGAAACTGGAGCAGGAGCCAGACAAGCTTATCGTCCGCGATGAACTATGAGCATCACAGCTCCCTTGATGTTATACGGACATCTCATTTCTGAGACTGTCGTTGCAAAGGTGACGACTTCGATGACGCGTTTGGGGAGACCTTCCCCAGAACATTCAAAGCCTTCATCCGCTGCAGCTCTTTCCCTACATAATTGTTGAGATATGTTGTGCACTGATATATGGTTTAGAAAAATGGAAACATGAACATGGACGAGCCGGTTGTTTGTTTAGATAACAGATGAAGTGCAAACATGGATGCCACTAAGTACACTATGGAAAGTGAAACAATCATCAGATGCTCAAATGACTAAGATGGGATACAAGGCATTGATCAAATCTTGGATATACATGGCATCGGAAGTTCTCAACTTGGACAAAGCTAGTGTAACCCTTTATGTTTAGACACATGACTGAAGCTCCAGACGTGCTTAAGGTACATGCAACGGTAAAAAGTGATTATCAAATAGTGTGAACAATGTACTTTAATGGACGAAGTATATACATGATGGGGATACATAAGGCACCACATATAGGATAAGGGTTAGTAGAGGGAGAAGCTATTGAGATACCAGAGCATGATGACAAAGCAGTCCAAATGAAACAACCAAGACTTTTAATAAGGTAAGCAATAATGGCAGCAGTATATCACCTTCCTCCACTAGGAGGTGTATTGCCCTTTTCTCCAGCTCTATCGCATGCATGCTTCGCCCAGCAGCCGAAAGGGACCTAAGCTCTGAAATTAATCAGAGGAAATCAGCATTCTATAAGGGGAGAATATACGAATTACAATGGTTTTAACAAACATCTTACTTCTCAAATAACCCTCCTGGGTTGAATGATCACAGTTCTCCAAATATGTCTGTAACCGATTAAATCTCTCATTCCAGTACTGTGTGCTTGACTGTTTCACCTCCTCTTCCATGACAGCACCAGAAGCAACTGGTGGCTCAGTTCTCTCTGGCACAATTTCTACATTTGCTTTTTCAAGAGATTTGGAAGAAACTGGTTCTACAGATTCAGCGACAGGAGATGACACTTGGGGCTTATTGGCCTCCTCAGGTTGAACATCTTGATGTGCCTCTGGCTCTTTAGCTTTGTCTCTTCCATTACCTTTCAACTCCTGAGATGGGTTCAGTTTACTATGTTCAGATTCTACTTTCCTTCGTACATAAACATTATGATATCCAGGACTTGAGGGAGTATCAGTGTGCAGCCGTTTGATGGCTGCGGCCTTTCCAGGTTCAGTGCTAGTAGGCTCTTTATCTTTTGGCACCAGAGAAGTTCCTTGAGACATATTTATTATGTTTTCGCCTTTCTTTGGCAACCCGTTGTTTTTTTGCCGACAATGCTACTTGTTTGTCACTTGATGGCATATCTCCTACAATACATTCATACACTATGCCTATCAATCTTAATGAAACCTGCAAGGCTGCAATGCATAAAATGCTTTCCATCATTAAGACGAATAACGGCCACAAAGGATGTTGGTGAATTGAAATAATGGTAATACAAGTAGTAGGAAGCATAAAGTTCTTAACAATTTTTTTCATTTTCATATGCTAGTGTATTTTACTTAGCAATTAATTCATTTACGTGAAGAAAGAGAACTCAGAGTGAAGATGAAAAACAGAACCTGCCTGCGGCACTTGCTTTTGAAAATATCACTGGTCGCTGTTTCCTATTATGCTATTCTAATCCAAATTCAAAAATTACAATCAAGTATAGAATGTACAGAATCAGAAGCTAAACTAACCTTTCTTAGTTAGCAATAGCAAGCAAGGAGCCAAGGACCAAATCAAAATAAAACTTTATCTATTTAAGCTTTTTGTTGGATCTTAGATCATATAGCGTTGATTTTATTTTGATATAAACAAATTAAAAAAGACTACTGTTTCAGCATTTCTGGGAGTTTCAGCATAGACAAAATATAGAAAATAAAGCATCCAGGACAAACCAGCCAGAACAAACAAACCAACTGAAACTAAAAAGGCATCTTTTTCAGTTTAAAGCAGTAAACTATATGTGATTACCAGTAGGAATTATGCCAGACTTAGTAGTTAGCATTCTATTTTTGCTCTAACATCTAGTACCATTCTGTCATTTGGGGTTCTTTCATGATTACCCTTTTACACTTTATGACAACAGTAGTCCAAGTAGCCACCCTCGCCATGGACATTGCTTTCTTATAAATACAAGAAACATAGGAAAGTATTTTTTTTTCTATTATTCAAATTTAACGTTGTACGCATTAATGAATTTTCCACCACAGTAAATCACAACGCAATCAATGATGAGAGTGTTCGGATCAGCTTGCTGCAGCTGTGGCAAGCCAAATCCATAACATGCTAAATGCAATAGCTAAACTAACCACCAGCGTAGCCAAGCGGCAAAAGATTTGTTAACAAATAAGCCTTGAACGGCAACATCGTCTCCGCTGTGAAGAAGCGCTACTAATTAAGCTAATCTCCTTGACAACACAGCCCTACCGGTACAGTACCAAGAGAGTGGAGCACAAAATAAAGCAGTAGGCAGCTATTTAGAGAATCAGAATCACAAGCCGCGAGCGCACAAGGTATACGTATAATTTCTGGCTCGATCGATCCCCTTTGGCCTTTGCCTTCCTCGAAGCACATCACAACTCATGTGCACACAATGGCATTAAATAAAAAAGCCTTATCAGATTAAAGGGCATTCTCAGAATCGCAGGGATACCAATAAATCGTATAGATGCATGTGCTTTTTCGGCTTGTATTTTTTTTTTTCCAAATATGTAACGAGAATGCAAGGCTCCATCATCAGAAAGAACCGCGGAAATGTTGACCAATTTGTCCTACCGCTCGCTGCCGGAAGGAAAATTACCGGCGTCCCTCTCTCTACTGCGCGCCACACGCATGTACCGCCGCTGGAGCTATAGATCCAGCATAAGCTAAAGACGAAATTAGGGTTCTAGCTCGTACCGCGTCACCAATAATAGCCCAGAATCACGAGGGGAAGGAGGGGGTATGAGCAAGAAGCACCTCGCCCGGATCTGGTCGTGGACCCCGAGTCGGTGGCGGTGGATGTGGTTGCTTCGGGCGACGACCTGGTGAGGGGCTACGAGGAGAGGATCCAGGAAGGGGGCAGAGCCGCCGTTCGCCTCTCGGCCGCGCGGTGTGGTGTTGGGAGGGAAGGAAGGCGAGCGCAGCGCAGGGGAACGGGAGCAGTGGAGCGAGCGCAGGGGAACTGGACGCAGGCAGGTGAGCGGGCCGGCCGGCCCGCCCGCTAAAGCCTGCTGGGCTTCTCAGCCCAGCTCCTGCAAAAGGCGACCGCCGCCGCCCGCTCCTAGTAGCCTGGCGTCGCCGAGCGTCTCCGTCGGGGCCTTCCAATTCAGTAGCGAGCAAAGCATCCTCCAGGTACGTACGCTCACGGCTCACCCCCTTCCCTTCCGCTGCGCCCAAACCCCTTCTCCTCTCCTCCTCCCCGCCCCACTTCCCCTACCGCCCTACGCCAGGGACCGGCGTGCACTGCCGCACAACCACCATCCACCCGCCCTCGCATTTGATTGACTTATTTCGTCTGCTCTAGGTAAGGAAGCCAAGCCCTAACTCGGTTGGTTAGTCGGATGGATTGCTCGGTTTGTTCTGCAGAATCGAATCGATGGTCTTCCGCTGCCCTTTCGCGGACCCTATAATCTGACTCGCCTTCAATCCGTCCACTTTGTGCCGGATCCGCCAGCTTCCGTTGTTGGATTGCTGATAATAGATGGCCCTTCATTTTTTTTATCCCAGTGTCGTTTTGGGGTTCAACTAAACCCTCACCCTCGTTTCCTAGGTTAGGTTTATTATGCCCATCGGAAGGGGGAAAAAAAATTCACGCAGTCGGCATGAAAGGGCCGCGGCGAAGCGATAAAATGTGATACCAGTTACTAGTTCCTAGCTCTTAATGATGGACGTGCTCAACAAAAATAAATCTAGGAGCCTTTGTGGATATTGTACAGTACTTCTTTGTCTGTGATCTGATGAACCACACTTGCAGTGATTGAAGAGGGAGCAGCGAGGACTTGATCGGATATGAATGCCCCAGATCGCTACGAGCGCTTTGTCGTGCCTGAGGGCACCAAGAAGTAAAGTCTTCCCCAGCCCCCTCTGTGAATCTTGCACATCATTGTTAAACGATTAATTAATGCTACAACTAGAAATCCGGTTTCTGTTCGTGAGTTACATATGAAGCGAAGCTTTCAGCATCAGCTTGTAGAATCCTGATGCTTAGCCTGATGCGTTTCTCAGTGCAACGCTTGCTCATAGGCTCGGGTACTGATGTTTTAAAAACCTTTCAGGGTGTCGTATGAGAGGGACACAAAGATCGTGAACGCTGCATCGTTCACTATCGAGCGTGAGGACCACACCATCGGCAACATCGTCCGCATGTGTGTATAATTTTCTTGCTGACCTTGCTGTCTTCTTCTTTATGTTTTGTATGTATATATGATGCCCGTATGGTTGTGAAATTTGCAGGCAGCTTCACAGAGATCCAAATGTGCTCTTTGCTGGCTATAAACTCCCTCACCCACTTCAGTACAAGATCATCGTGAGGGTAGGGCAGATGTTGTGTGCCATTTATTTTTGTTTCGTTATCTTATTCAGCTTGCCTCTAAATTTATTGTTGTGTGAAAAGATCCATACTACCAGCCAGTCCTCCCCAACACAGGCGTACAGCCAGGCAATCAGTGATCTAGACAAGGAGCTCGAGTACCTTAAGCAAGCATTTGAGGTCTGTTTCTGACATATCCACTTAAATTCTTAGTCACTTTTCCTTTAATGCACGCACCCTTCTGTCATGGGGGAATGAGAAGCAACTTTTATACTTGATTCTACTGTGTAAAATAAGGTGCCTTCTCCTTCTATTGATCTTAGATTTTCATGGAAAGTTCTTTGATATGGTGACCATTGGCTTTTAGATGTGATTGTTTGACCTGGCAAATTTAGCAAACAATCTGTTATACTGTCTGAGGTGGCCATGCCATGGGATTTCAGGGGCCCTGATTTTTTTCCTTGTTATGAACATTCAGCATCATAGTATCCTAAAAAAATAATTTGGGCCTATAGATACCTTGAATTGTGACTGCACACTCCAACCTGTGCTGTCCTCCTGAAAAATACTGCTACTGAGAGACCATGGAACCCCCTTTTTTTTGGTTTGAAGATATAAAGAATAAAAGAAATGACAAACATGAACTAGAGATTCTCCATACATACACCAAGTTCCTGCCTTCTGTAGTATTTGCATACTTATTCTGCCTTCAAACTGTTGATAAATGAGTGTCTCGTTATCTTTGTTTCTCCTGTAACTATGTCCAACTGGTTAAGCTAATCTTTGGTACACTAGGAAAAGTATGTCATTCTGACATAGTGTCAGCAATACTATGTTGATTCATCTGGGAAGGTTTTAGTTTGGACTTAGTCATGATGCAGAGTAAGGCAGAGGGTGAGGAAAAGTGCATTTGATGATGCCTTGTGTTAGTAATTGTTATTGAAGTAAAAAAAAATGCTTGACATGATTTACATTTAATGCAGTCTTTTGTTTTGAAGTAGGGAAAAAATGATGAAATTTCAAAATAACCAAAGCCTTGAACTTGCGTTTTGGGACTGTAGATTATAGTGTGGCATTTCAATTGTTTGTTGTTCTGTTCTTTATGTGTCTTCTGTAGAGCTGGTATTGTTTTCTTTATACTTCCCAGAACTACGTTTTTGAGCAACAACTGATGAAAATTTGAATGTGTAGCTGAAACTTTTGATGTGGAAATTCCTAAGCAGTTGTGTTACAAACTGCTTCGGGGTCACTAATGGAAATCTCTGCATGATTAAAAATTATTAGTATTCAGATGCATCTTTACAGATCCTATTTCCATATCAGTTCCTCTTCTACACAGTTACTATTTTGGTAAGAGGAGTGTGGAAAAGAAAAGGCCAATAAATCATATAGTACATCCAAATGCTGCTCAAGCTTCAATATCCATCTAGCCATCCCATCCGTTGTTACTAGGAGTTGACTAGATCTCCAATTGATAAGATGATGGTTCCTGATTGCCTGGCGTCTTGTGCATTATGTTTTTAATTGTCTGCTATTGTGCAAAATGGTGAAACACTGATGCTAGGATTGTGCTCCTTGATTTGGATTCTCCATGCTCTTTCTTTTTTCCCCTGGTAATTTTAGTTTACATTACATGTTGAAGTTTTTTCCCTCTCCCTTGAACGTTGTCAGCTACATTCTCCAATTCATATATTTTGGAACTTCTATCTATTTTGCATTTGCCCTTTGTGTAAGAGTAAACTGGTATGGTAAGCAAAAGTGCTTTGGTTTTAAACTTTTTGGAGCCTGGCCATTTTGAACTTTGAAGTGTTTGGGAAGAGCATTATGAAGGATTCATGTTAATTATGAAAAAACAACTTTTCCTTTTTCCTGAATGTACATATCTGAAGTACACCAATGCCCAGGGCATGCATTTGGCTACTGGTGTTGAAACATTTGACAAAAACATTAAGACGAGAACACTATGCTAGAGTTGTTGCTGTTGCCGTTCTGGTTTTTATACATCTGCTGCAAATTTTGTAACACTATGCTAGAGTTGTTGCTGTTGCCGTTATGGTTTTTATACATCTGCTGCAAATTTTGTAACGCTAAGGGAAATATCTTATTACGCCTTCTAAAACAAAGCATTGAGCCACAGCCCACAGCCTCACTGCCTAAGGAATTCCTAACTTGTAGCTGAAGCTTTTTGATTGGCATGACCACTAATCGAATCTTTGTATAATCGTATGTAACAGCATTCAGATGCATGTACAGATCTCATTTCCACAAGTGTACAGTTTTTTCTTTGGTCAGAGAAGTGCTTGTGATATCCCTGGGCCTTTTTGGAACACGGGAAAAATTCCATGTTCCTGCGTTTTTCCTACTGTGTATGATTCCTGTGAGATTCGTGCGTTCCAAACGGGCCCTGAGCGTGGAGCAATTACGAGTGGTTGGCATCGAAATCAATGATCCATATGTGTTACTGACATCCTGATGTTTGCAATTTTCAGGATGAGAAGAACAGGCGCGAGCAGAGGCAGGAACTGCCCTAGAAAGGAAGGATTGAAGGCTCTGTACATCTATGACTGTTCCCTGAACTACCAGCACCCTTGAACGTGCTAGAGACTCCCAACTCTTGCACTGTCGTGCGCATGCTGACTTTGTTTCATTGACACGTTGTCATCCTTCACCTTTGACTGCATGATCAAACTGGTATGGAGGCGTAAGGTTTTATTTTCTGGGAAATTTGTTCCCTAACACTCCCCACGCCGGGAACAACACGCCTCCTAGATTAAAATTCAACTGCTAAGCTGGATTGAAAGCAGGAAGAAAACCAAAAACATATATGGGAACGATGATGCTGTAGGCGACGTAATATGATGGATCTATCATCAGTTCATCGCCAAATCGTTGCTGCTAGCTCCCCATGAGCTGCTGCGACGGCTTCTTATTCTTCCTTTTTTCCAATTTATATTAATTTGCCAGAGAAAATAATGGCTCGATAATAATTCCTAGAAATTCGCTCATGCATTTCTATATCTAGAACCAAAAATGCCTTTTTTTCACGGTGAGAGAATCAGAAAATAATGCGTCAACGACAGGAGACCAAGGCCTAAAGAGACGAGAGAACTTTATGCCCCCGCTCATAGAAAAACGTTTGCAGAAACAAATATAGGCAGTAGGCAAGATTGATGTCTCAAATGTCCAAAATTACACACCATAGCATAGCTTAATTAGCTGGATAAATTCCGTCGTTTCCAACCATCAAAATGAAACAGGCCATCAGCTAACCGGTCAGCGGTCAACTATATATATATATAGCACCTATAACCGGTTCCTATTAGTCATACATTTCAGATTTCAGAAGGTGAAGCTTTTTTTTCATGAAAAGAAATAAGGAAACAGGAAAATCTGAATAATTTAACACTGAAGACGCCGGATCCGGAGTCGTCGCCGCCGCGGCGCTGCTCCGGCTGCTGCTAATCTTTACCGCAGCCACCGTCCTGTACAGTACCGTGTCGCCGCTGTTGCTGCTGCCGCAGCCACCGTATACTACCGCCGCCGCTGCCACCATACCGTCACTGGTTCTCTCGGCTCCCGCCACCGGACACAGTACCGTCGACGCTGCTGGTGCCGCGGCAGCCATCGGTCGAACCATTGCCGCCGTTGTAGACGCAGGCAGCACCGACACGGCGACACCGTACCATCGTCGCACGTGCCGCGGCCGACGATGCTGCTGCTGCCGCAGAACGGCAGCACCTACCTTAACATTATCGCCGCCGCCGCCGCATGTAGGCATTGACACGGCGGCGACAGCGTAACACCGGCGCTGGCCGCTGCTGGTGCATGCAGGCACCGACACGGCGACAGCGTACCGTCGCTGCTGCCGCCGCCGCATGCAGCAGGCACCGACACGGCTTAGTTTCTACTGCTGATGATGCCACCGGCCGGTGAAGTAGGCACGCAGCGCCCTGGCAATGGCCTGTCCGGCCCTTGCTGCCTGCTGGGGGAAGCGGTCGGCGACGAGAGCCAGTATTGCAAGCCAGATGCCGATGAGGGAGAGCAAGAACGCGAGGAGCACGTACGCCCGGACGTCGTCTTCGTCGGCACCCGCCGTACTACCACCAGAGGCCAGCGGCGGCGAGGGGCTGTTGATCGCGGCGCCGTGGTAGATGATGACGGAGCCGGTGGTGGCAAGGAGTAAGATGGCAGAGCTGGCGATCAGCTGGGGACGACGGGCCGCCGGCGGCGGCCGGACTCGGATGTTTGCTCGGGGCTCGTTGTTGGCGAGCGCGACGGCGTGGTGGAGCAAGGCGGCGGGGTCGGCCATTGCGCTCGATCGCTCTGCAGCAGCAGCAGAGCTTGCCGCTGGTAATGGTATGATGAAATGCTTGGTTGATTGCCTCCTTTGGGTATGTATGATGGATGTATATATAGAACTAGAAGAGTAGCGAATATACTATACGGTGTGGGCAGCAGCAGGAGTGCAGGTCGGTCAGGTCAGGGCAAAGGGCTGCCCGCTGCCCCGACCTGAGACCTGACTATGGTTAGATTGGGTAAACTAGGAGGGCTAGATGGCTTTACAAGTCGGCCACGAGACAAGATTAGTCTCCGTCTTGTGTTTCTCTCGCCCTCGTAGCCAATGGGAAAATACACAGCAGCACGGGTGGGTGTGGATCTCGCGGATCGGATAGTACGGTGCTCCTCCTGCCGTGGATGCATTTTTTCCTCGGCTGCAACGTATGTTATGGTGCAACAGCTTTACCCAAAATGTTTGCATTTCGTGGTAGGTTGGATAACGACAACGAAATACTTGTGGCCTAATTCTTTTTTCCCTGCAATATGAGTACCACATCCGTGTGTAAAGAAACGCTCTTTTTTTTTATGAAAGTGTAAGGAGGGAGCTTTTGTTTGATTTCTATCCTTATATTATCTCATTCTCAAATATAATATTTGTTGTCGGTTAATTTATTTTTAAATAAATTAGGATGCGACGAATAAAAAATAAAGGAGGGAGTGGGTGTGTTAGATACTGCTGGAATGGTGGCGGTTGAATTAGCTTAGCTCTGTAGATTTCGTTAGTGGATTAGACTGTTAGTCCCAGTCCCAACAGTATTTTTTGTTGTTATTTATTGCAACGGTGGCATGAAACTTTTGTGGAATGTTGTTGCCGTACGGAGCACATGAGATGAGACAACCCGCAAACGTCCGCATCATGACTGGACTGGAGGATACAGCGCGCTGCGAAGAACCTTAAGACCGGAGTCATCAGCAGGGGCATTAGGGATGCATCCACTATTCCAACTATCTTCTTCTTTATCTACAAGTCTACGATACGTAAACAGTGTTTTGTACTCCAATATGCCCTGTCTAGTGACTTTGGTCTCACCTCGCTCGCTAAAAAGCGAACTCATCATGGTACGCCTCTAGGGTTGAGCTGAACGTTTGCATGCCCTCGCTTTCTACCTCTTTATCTTTAAATATTAATAAAAATTTTACGGTAGTCGAAGAAATTATAAGCTATCTATCAGATAAGATCTAACGGTTTAGAAATATGAGGTACCTCCAGTCCCATACAGTACCAAATTGGTGGGTTCGGCAAAAAAAAATAGTAGAACCGGTTCACATATTTTTTTTATTTTTTTAATTCTAAAAAAAATAAAAGTACTTAAAAATAGAAAAACAATGGTACCGTCTGATGAGTACCTTTCTGGCCATCGTAGAATCTCTCGAAAGTTAAAACTATGTTTCCCACGTTCACTGTACCTTGTTATTTCTGGAAAAATAAATAATTCCAGCCTCTGCGCGCACCCGTTCCTCAAACATTAGACATTACCATTTTCACATCAAGTTCTATCGGGCCACGTGGCTTCATTTGTTCTCCCTAATATATAGGCCGTCCTTTGCATGAATGTATGTATTTTAAACTTAATCATCTTTGCTCTGAGAAGTTTTAAATATAGGTAGTGAGATGTGATGTCTGGTGAGGATAATCTTAGCTTTAAGGGTCTGTGCACCCGTGCCCTTTTTGAAACGCCAACTTTATTGGCTAAGCTCGCAATTAGAATTCATATGGTCAAACAGGGCCGTGCACAAGCATCTGCTGCCTGTTCGGTTGAACAGGGCCCCCATTTTTTTTGGGGCCTCAAAATTTTCATCAGTGCAGCACATATAAGACTAAGAATGTCTCCAACAACACTCCTCAAATCCCATTCCCTATCACTATTCCAACTACTTTTTTCTCTGTCTACAGTGCAGCATTTATGTCAAAAAATGCAAAACAGTGTTTTAGGAAACCCCTTTAGGGATTTCCATTGGGGACAGCCTAAGAGATAAGCCCACTATGTCTAGCTAGAAAACAGGTTGACGCTTTGTTTGTCTGCCGCGCCTTAAATCCTGGCTCCTGTGATCTCGCTCCGCTCGTAATCCATCGTCTCGGTCGCTCCCATCTCAGCTCGCGCATGCACAGTTGCGTCAGCAGAACGGAGCTTTTCTAAACTGAACCTATTGAAATTCTATTTGTGTTCTACAGTGACATAGCAAATTAAAAACTTACTGATTTAGCCACAATGGCTTTTGAGAGTGGATTGTTGGACAAGATTGAATATGAGCATAAAATTGAAGGATTTATTTCAAGGAACACAAAGGGAATAAAGTTGTTCAAGTAACATTTATACAACAAAGAGTTGAATAGGTATGCTTTTTGATAAATTCCATTTCTATATAATACATTACATCATTTATATTGTTATATAGTTCTATTTTTTCAAGTGATTTGGTGAGAAGGGCTTTTATTCAATAGTTTTGTATAGGGCCACGGTTTTCGCCGGCACGGCCCTGTGGTCAAAATATAAGGCCAACCCTCACCCACACCAAGATTGATCGAGTACCTATTCTGGTGAACAAAATGAAAACCTTCTTTGCCTCTTTGGTTAAGCTCGCAACCAGTTGTGAGTTGTGAATCCAACATATCTTGCATTTTATTGTGCGCACGGATAACAGGGTTTTAATTTGTTGGGTTTGTGCCGCGGACTAAATGTTACAACTTCGATCGAATAGACAGTATTGGTAATTACGTATGTTACGTTTGTCCATAAAATTTGAGGCACCAAAATATGTATGGGGCAACCCACAACCATCCATTATTTTTTTATTAAAGAGAAAAAGAGAGTACAATGACCATAAAGTGAAACTGTGAAAGCAAAGCAAAGCTATAGAGGAAGACGATACAATCCCTATCCCACACAGCTCCACAACTAGCCTAAACTATCAAACCCATCGATGCTCTCTACGAGAAAGACAGCGAACGCCACCGCCCACCAACTTCCAAGTTCCAACCAGCACCAAATGGCTAAACCGGAGGTGAAGCAATAAAATAACGCCTACAAGGAATTAAGGAACAGTGCCAAGGACGCCATTATCATCTATCCGAACTCTAGAGATTATACACATCGAAGGAGCCGCACAAATGACCATGGAAGGAACTAAGGTTTCACCAACAAATGCCCTCCGTAGGGTGAACAAGCGCAATCTCTCTTTCCAACTAGAAAAAATTAGGCAAAGAGTTTGTTCGTAAACCTCCAAAAACTAACACGATCGAGCACCACGACTTTTACACTTATATACATATACTAAAATCGTTGTCGAAACCAGTTGGAGTGGGATAAAAACCGTTTGAATAGTTGTAAGATAAATTATTTACGTATCCTCTCTTTCGAGGAGGAAATTCGGACAACAACGATAGTTGAGGTGGTGAAATGTACTTTACTAGATAATAAGATGACGGAGAAAATGCCTAGCCCGGTGAGCCCAACAATGCTCCTTTTCTTCCCGGCCCAACCCAAACGCCTCATGACCGAACCATCGCTGCGCTTCCAGAACAACACTTGGATTTCTCTTCGCTCTGCCAGTGCCAGGACGCGGCGCGATGCGACCGGCCTTCTCCGCCACGAAGCCGTCGCCGTCCGGGAGGGAGAAGGGCAGCAGGAGGAAGGGCGCCACCGCCGCCGAACAGCTGCTCACCGACCAGGCCCTCTCCTCCATCCGCACCCGCCTCCACGACGCCCTCTCCCTCGGCCTCACCAAGTAATTACTGATGCCCACACCCCCTCCGACGAATTCCTAGCATGTAGCATCTCTAGTTAACTTGGGGATGTTCACAGATTTGGTGATTAGCTTGGTAATCTCACTTCTCACCCCCAAGCTGAGAACAATGAAGGGAAACCTGTTAACATCCCACCATGGGTTGAACCCCAAGCTCGGTAATTTCACATCAGAACATAGTTATTTTGGGATGCACAGGGACATAAAATAGAATAAAATTATTAGCGAAAAGAAATTGAATTGCAGCATTGAAAATTTCGCAATGGTCTCTGTTCTCTTTGCGCTGTCTTTAATCTTCTATTGTATATATGTCAGGTCTGATGGCCACGGTGCTAAAAAATGGCATTCGACTGATGCTGGAATACAGTCTCATGTGCTCAAAGCAATGGCTGCGTTTGTCAGTTGCCTATCAAATGAAGTGCTGAGGCTTGCTCCCATAAAGGTAAAACCCCCTGTACTTCAGTTACGTTACTATGCCTTGCTTAGCTGTTCCGAGCTATTCATTGATGTCCTCGTGGCTTATACTTTCCCTGAGTGTTTTGTAAGAACTCGAAAATAGGATTGTATCGAAAATAGGATTGTAACCATAAGTATTTGTTAACCAGGAGTCAATTTCCGATATGATTGCTGCACTGGAAGGCATTCTTAAGACAAACAATGTTTCGGTTCTGATCCAAGCAGCTGACGTGAGCTTCAAGTTGGTTTCTAGTTTAGGCAATTCTATTCGCCAGTACTCAGTTTCGGAGATGGTTTTGTCCCTCTCGTGCCAGTTGTCTGCAGACAAGAACCGTATAGCTGTATCATGTGCGAGTGCATTGAACTGCATATTGAATAGCCTAGTTACAGCGAGAGCTTCAGCTCAGGCAGAAATTTGGGGTGCTCTGGAGAAGACCAGTGCAGTTGCAAGTGTTGTTTCAGCTATACTGAATTGCAACCAAGACATCCCTCCCCTGAACTTTCTGACAGAGATGGTATCTCTGCTTACGAGCATACTGTGGATCTGGCCTCCATCAAGATACCATGTGTGGAGTAACCGCAACTTAATGGATAAGTTGGCACAACACTGTCTTCGAGCTGAAACAAAAGTTGCTGCAAAAATTCTTAAGCTCTATGCTGCTTTAGGTACTTCTGTGGTAATTCTCCTCTTTGACTTTTGTGTCAAGCTTTGCAAAGATCTTTTGCCTTCTGTTTTGGTTTCTGTTTTGCACCTCTAAAAAATCTGTATCTGTTATTCAGCTTTATGTGGCAATGGAGCGACGATCCTTCTTAAGAATGAAGAGTTGATCACCAAGATTAGTGATCTTATGGGAAAATCTCATCCTAGTGTTTCTAGGATTGAAGCATTGAGGCTCTTCCAGGTTCTTCTGGTAAGACTGGTTTCAACAGAAATTTGATGGTTACTATTCATGTGTCAAAAAACTAAAAGTTTCTTTGTTGCCTACAGAGATCATCAAGGGACCCCAATCTGTTAATGACTGCACACTATCAATCTATTGTTCAAGGCATAATAAATGCAATGTCTGAAATTGATGAAAAAACATTAGTAACAGAGGGCTGTCGTACTGCATTACTGGCCCTTCGTTATTCTGGGAATCATCATAGATGCTTCTGGTCTAATGCTATTGATGAAGTATTATATAAGATTCTTGCTGGGAGCTGCAGCTCTTCACATCAAGCACACCAGATTTTGTGCCATGGCGAGCTTTTCAACATGGATTCCAAAGATGCTATGAATATTCGTCCCTATATATGGGATATACTTGGATATCTAGCAGTAAATTGCAATAATGAGTATCTATCTCTAAGGAAACGGCAGAATAGTTTCTTGCAGGCACTGATATCTTGTGCTTGGTAGGTACTCGGTGCTGTCCCATTCGAACACTATCCTTTTTCTTGAATGTTTCTTTAGTAACACAAGGAACTTACAGATTCACGCTGAAATCTAATTTACTCTACCCTTGGGCTTCTTTTTGCAGCTCGTTGGCAGCAGATTTAGCACAAAAGAACAACCCTGTAAAATTTTCCAAAGAGGAACAGGAGCCGGCTTTGAGGGCAGTTCTAATGATGCTCCTCTCTCCTAACCAATATATTTTTTCTGAGGCAAGTTCTAGATTTCTGGAAGTTGTTCTACCATTAGGCGATGAATATGTGAACACACTCATGTCATCGTTAGAATCAAATGTTACCAGAAACCTTACCGCATCTTTTGACTGCGTGAAAATTATGTCCAACCTCATGAATCTAGCATGCGTGATGATAGTGCAATCTAGCCATAATCTCAACAAGAGGAATGCTGTAGATGTATTATCCACCATTATAAAGGTATGCCTGCACGATCATTTGTGCATTACAAGGTCAAACTTTGCTTCTCATCTGCAATTTTGTTTTGATGGAAGTTCATGTTGCTATCTTGCTGAAGAGTGGGAAGGTGACAATATTATTTTATTTTATGGTCTCGTGGTGATGTTTAATCTGCTGAGGAGAGTCAGCTTTGTTTGTGTTTACTGTAAAAGGGAGTTAGATGCGGGGATTGTTTGCCATGATTGCAGAGATTATTATGCTGCAGGTTTAGTTAAAGTCCTTGAACATGCCTTGAGTCAGAACTTGAGCTCGGGACCCAAGTGTTATATTTCACATATACTGAGCTTGTTTGGCCGCTGTGGTTTTTCAAGCAAGTTGGGAGGAAAGATGGGAACTGCTTTATTAAGTGATAATGAGCTAGTTGATCTGGAGCTGCTGCTTGCAAACGGTGAATCTATCAGTGCCCATGCAGCTATCCTATCAGCAAGATGTCCTAAATTGCTGCCATCTGAAAAACCTATTGTCAGTGAGGGGAAAACTGCTGATAAATGGGACAGAAGAACGCCTTATCACGTTCGAATGTCTGACCGTGTAGACAGTCGTGCTCTGAAGAAAATTTTGGAATACACATACACTGGTTTTGTCGAGGTAGATGATGACATTGTTAAGCCTGTGAGAACACTCGCGAAGTATTGCCACTTGAAATCACTGCAAGATATGCTTCAGAAAGAGCAACCGAAATGGAACTCCGATTGTCCCAGATATGATCTTACTTCGGCAGTCGAAGCAGCTGAGCATTCATTCTCGTAAGTGCTTCTAGTGATCCTAACCTGCGATCCAAAAATACATTATAGCAAGGCGCACAGCCTAGTTTTGCTGACTATGGAACTTACTTTGTGTTGCAAATTTATTTCAGGGACATTATTTTGGAGGCTCAGTCAAATGAAAAAAGTGAGTGTCAGCATCGCTCATGCCAATTATCAACTCCACATGTACATTGTCATAAGATCGTTTTGAGCGTGAGCTGTGATTATCTCCGGGCATTGTTTCAATCCGGGATGCACGAGAGGTTAGCCGTTCTTTTTTTGTTCCTCATCAGTACCTGAATGCAGATTTTTTTATTTTTATTTGTTCAATCCAAACTGGCGCAAGTTCCCATGCATTACTTAATAGTACCATGGTCATAGACGTTCCACTGATGACTCACAAGAAACATGTGTGCATGCATGCAGCTTCCAAGAGGTCATCAGAGTTCCCCTTGAGTCTTCAGAAGCGCTGCACAAACTCGTGCACTGGTTCTACTCAGGCGAGCTGCCGAAGGCGGCCCCCGAGGACGACTGCCGCTGGAGGAACCTGAGCGGCGAGGAGCAGCTCCGCCACCTAAAGCCCTACGCGGAGCTCTCGTCCCTCGCCGAGTTCTGGCTCCTGGACGGCGTCAAGGAGGCGTGCCTGGAGGCGGTGACCGCCTGCCTGGACTCCGCCACTGCAGACGCCCCCCTCGAGCTCATCGGCTTCGCGGCCGCCCGGGGGCAGTGGGAGCTGGCGGACGCCGCCGTCCGCAGCGTGGCGCACATGTACCCCAGGCTCCGGGACTCCGGCCGCCTGGAGCGGCTGGACGAGGGCGTGCTCGAGTTGCTGCGCGCCGGGTACGTCCGGCACTCGCAGTCGTCCCAGCTGCACCGCGGCGGGGGCGGCTGAAGCTGAACCCCTCAACGAAACTAAACCTGGTGGCGTCGTCGTGCCTGGTGCTAATTCTGAAGAACTGGTGGGGGACCGCGCAGAGTATGTGTGCAGTGAAGCCGTGGACGCGTGAGTTGCGGATCTCGTTGAAGCACAGTAGGGTGTATGGTGTACTCCTAGGTGGATGGCGAACAGTACTTGCATTGCCGTACGCGTACCCAGTACGTAGCCCAGCGTGGGTGGGGGTTCTCATTGGGCGTGCTGAGATCGCCCAATGTACTACAGCTACGCAGATCTGTGAGTGATTACAGGCGACTGCAGCAGTGCAGTGGGCTGCGGGCCAAGTGGCACTGCCACTCCAGCTCGGCAAGCCACACCGCACTCGAGAGTCGAGACACGGATACTGATCCGTTCTCTCTCCCAATCCACTGTCCACTCCAGCAATCAACGGACACTTGCTCCTCCCAGTTGCGCCTTCATCATTTATATTTATAAACTATATACTCGTATAAACTAACCCAACGGAACAAAACAAATCTTGCCCTCCCCTGGCCGCCCACCACGCCCAGTTGCCATGCCAAGAAGGCAAGAGCTCCCAAAAAACGCAGCAGCAACATGGGACGGGATGATCAGCGGCGGGCGCCAGTCCAGGCTGGCCATGTCCTCCATAGCCCCCTCCTTGGGCCTCCGCTACCGTCCAAAGTAGCGTTCAACCAGCAAACCCGTCGTCACGAGCCAGCCCCCTCGACATAATTGCGATCACGACGGATTAAGAGACGAGGATTGTGCTGGTAATTGCGTGATCAACGAGGGCCTTTTTGTTCCCATGCCATTGGACCATGGTCCATGGTCATGGCAGAGGCGGTCGATGAGGGCTCAGGAAGCGATGCGTCCCGGCGGTGGGGAGCGCCGGACGACGGTGGCTGGCAGCCGTCGCGTCGCCGCTGCGAACGAGACATGGGGATTGGGGCTTGGGGGTGGGTGCCTGGGTGGCCTGGCCGCGGCGGGCGTACACTGCAGGTGCTGCTGCTGCCGCCGCCGCTGGGCGGAGGCGGCAGTGCGGGGAAAGCCGAGCTCGTTCAGGCATCCATCAGTCACTGCAGGCTCTGATGAATCGCTGACGGAGGTCCTTTTGAGTTTTTCCATTTTTTTTTTTTTTTTTTTGGTGTTCTCCTTCGTTCATCAGTCATCACTCGCGCTCGCAGCCGGTGTGGTTTTGATGGATTGATGGGTGGTGGGTTCCCCCTCCTTTGGTGGTGCCTGCCTGCCTGACAGAGTCAGAGAGCCATCACTACGTGCCAAGATGTGCATTTCATCAGCAGATGGTGAGGTGTAGGCATCTATGGTTTGATCGATTTCCTCTGGCGATGATGAGGTTGCCTACCAGACGTCCTCCATTCCCAGGGGGTAGAAAGTAAAGTAGAGTAGAGAGATCTGTGGCGTGCCGTCAATGGCCAGGGCCGCAACAACGTACCATGACTACCATTGTCTTGCACCAACAACAGCCTCGCGCACAGCTGCTCCACGCCACACTCATGGCGTCCATCCATCTCTCCGCACTGGAGGAGCACTGCTGCCAGCGACCGTCGCGTAGGCCCCCGGCCCGGCCGGTCTCTCCATGCTCTCATTACTCTCCGACTGCGCTGTGCTGGCCTACGCACCTGCACCGCGCGATGCAGAAAGGGATCGGAGACGACGGACGAGACGACGAGAGAAACAGAAGCGGGTCTCGGGTCTCTCCTCGCCTCGCCGAGCCGAGCCTGCCGGGACCGGGAGGGAGGGACGGGGACCGTCGCCGGCTCGCAGCAAGCAAGCGGCCAACGGTAGGATTCGTCAGTTCGTCGCCATCATCACCCCCACTTGCACTGGCACGCAGCGAGGCGCCATTGTCCCAACAAAGTGCAAGGCGGTGGCAGGGCGAAAAGCTGCGTCTGCGTGGCGCGGGGCAGGCCGCGCCAGTGCTGCTGCTCTGTGCTCTCTCTCTCTGTGCGCGGTGCCTGCCGCCGTGCACATGTGTCGCGCGCGTCGCACCGGGCTGCCTGCCTGCGCGCACGGCGCGGGGTCCCCGCGGCGCGCCTCGCCTCGCTGGTGACACAACAGGGGACGGCCACGCCACGGGGGTAACCTGCATGGACATGACGCCTTTGTCTAGCGTTGGCGTTGCCTGCCGTGACCGTGACCGTGAGTAAAAAAAAAAAAAACGGGGAGGCTGGCGGTGTGTGCCACCATCCATGTCCATGAGAGGCAGAGCACCGTCAGGCTGAACCCAACCATTTTTTTATTTTTCATTTTCTATCACTATTTCAACTATCGCTCGTTCTATCTACATACAGCACGCATTTACTTTTGCGATGTATAGGGGATGGATTTAAGAAAACCTTTATGTTCAGCCTCACCATGCCTGCCGCCGCGCGAATATTTAGAGACGAGCACATGCGGCACAGTGCCCGGATCCAGAACAGATCAAGCCGGAGTGGAGAGCGGAGATTAGCCCGGCCGGGGACCGGTCTGATCGGACCGCCCCCCCGGCTTTGCTCGCCGTGAAGGCGTGAACCGGCATCTACCCTCTCTCTCTCTCTCTGTCTGGCATCGCCAACGTGTGCTGACTCCGATGCAGATAGCCACAGACAGTGAGGGGCTCGCTTGCTCAGCGACTGCGTGGCCGGATTTCCATGAGATCGCTCTGCCCTAGAAATGCTGCCACCATTTTTGTTTGCGGTTGCGTTGCATCGCGTTCTAGGAGTATGCTACTCCTACCTCTGTTCAAACTTCAGAACACTGAACACCAAATGGAACAGTAACCGATCCGACCAATGTGGCATTGTGGGACAAAATTTAGATCACAGCGGAGTATTTGTAGTTGCAACGGCAGCGTTGGAGAAGATCTCGTTCCCACCATTTCGATTTTCTTTTCCCATTCATATTCAACCAAACCAGAACTGGAGCGGTACAAAACTCGAATTTACAGTCTAGCGAAAGGGGAAGTGGAAGGAAAAGAAACAAGGGAAGAAAACACAGTCAATTGATTAGACATGGTCGTCGTCGTCTCCAAAGAACAAACAAAATCAGTTAAAAACCAGCGCCAACCCGACCGAGCCATCCTCTCATCTCATCATGATGGCTGGCGGCGCCCTGAACCTGATGATGGCGACCCTTTCTTGCAAGCGAGACAAAAAATCATCCGGAGGGTGGTGGTCTGGCGGCGAGCTCGCCGCTCCACCCTTGCGCCCGGCTCCGGCCCACCGCCGACGACCTGGCCGCGCCGCCGCCGCCGCCGGCGTCCTTCTTGTCCTTGAAGAAGCCGAAGACGGGGCGGGAGCAGACGGGCACGTTGAGCACCACGGGGGCCACGCGGACGCCGGAGGAGTAGGAGCGGTCCACGGCGCGGGACGACCGCGACTTGGCGGCCGCGTGGAAGCTGCAGGGGGAGCTGGAGCTGCGCTCCAGGCCCTGGAACACGATCTTCCCCGAGGAGTTCATGCGCGGGGAGTCCACGGAGAGGCAGCGAGGGGGCGGCGGCGGCGAGGGCTGGCGCCGGGCGGGGCTGCGCCCGCCGCGGGACGTGGACGTGGACGTGGAGTGGCGGTGCTGCTGGGACGAGTGGGAGGAGCGGCGGACCAGCCGGATGCGGGGCGGGTTCGGGTCCGCGGCGGCGGCGGAGTCGAGGGAGAGGCGGGGCACGTCGTCGTGGTCGTGGCCACCCGAGGAGGACGAGGAGGAGGAGAGCGAGAAGCGGGAGGACGCGAGCGACAGCGACGCCTCCGAGTCGGAGCTGTCGCGGAGGAGGAGCGGCGCCGACGCGAGGTCCGACGCCGACGCGCGCCCGGCCGCGTTCCGCTGGAGGAGCAGCTTCAGCGACCGCGCCGCCGCGGAGCTGTTGGTCGCCCGCGCTGGAGCCGCCGCGGCTGTCGACGCCGAGATCTTGGGCCTCGGGCTCTGCGCGGCCGCCGCCCTCTTGAGCCCGAGCAGCTCGCGCCACCGGCTGGAGCAGCTGGGCGCCTTGGGCGAGAACACGTAGGGGTCGGCGCCGTCGGCCGCCGCCGCCGCGGCGCGGCGCAGAGGCTTGATCGGCTCAGACGCGGGCGCCGGCATTGCCTCCGCGGGGTCCGGAGGAGTCGCTGCCTCCGCAGCGGACGCGGCGGGAGCCTCCGGATCCGGCAAAGGCGGCGCCTTTCGCAGCGGCAGCAGCTTGCCGTCGGCGAAGAGCTCGTCCGCGGGCAGCATGGTGGCGGAGCCGCCGAGGCTGAACTCGAAGTCGATGAAGTCCTTGGAGATGGCCGGCTCCGGCGTGGCCACGGCCATGGCGTGCTGCTCCAGGTCGGTGGCACCGGCCGCGTCGCCGCCGAAGGACGCGCGTGGCGGGCTCAGCCAGCCGTACGGCACGGCCACGGCGGCGGGGAGGTTACTCGCGGCGGCGGTGGCGACGGCGGAGGCCATGGACCGCGGCGGCCACGCGCATCAACGTCAGAGCGCCACGCACTAGCTAGGACTAGGCAGTAGTGTCTAGTGTGCTGCTGCTGCTGCTGCCACCACTCCTGCTGCCGGTACGGCGGTAGCTAAATCCAGTGGCGTTGGCGGGCGGTGGGCGGGGAGCAGCGAGAGCGATGTGAGCCGGGGTACGGTGGTAAAGGCGCGTTTATATAAAGCGGGTGCCGGGGTAAAATACGAGATGGTGCCGGGGACCATGGAGTGGATAGCCCGGTTCGCGGAAGGAAGCATAGCAGAGGGAGGGAAGGGGAGGTGGCCTTTGAGCTTGAGCTGGGCTGGACGAGACGACGCGGGTGACGCTGCGGGTGCGCGCAGAGGCAGAGGCAGAGGCAGAGGCAGGTGGCGGGGAGCTCGTCGGTTTCCGGGCTAGCTTATTTTTGTAACGGCGTCGGCCAAGGGCTACAGCTACGGCCAGGGGAGGGACAGAGGGGATCGGCCGCGAGCCATGGCGACGCTCGCTGGTTTTGGTGGTGGTGCGTTTGCTGTCTTTGTGCTTGTGGTTGTGGTTGTGGGTGGCCGATCCCAATATCCGATCTGAGACGCCGGTCTCAAGTGGCATGCGTGGTGGGGTTACAAACAATTCGTTTTCAAAAGAATTTACCCAATGCAATCAGTGGTTTCCTCCTTCTTGCCATGCAAATATAATGTAGGGCTTGATTGATTTTAGTGCCAAATCTGGCTATGTCTAAATTTCGGCTTGTCAAATTAGTTAGGCAAATTTTTTGTGTGATCCTTTTTAGCACAAAACCAAGTAAACCCGTATAGTGTTAGTTAGTAAGCGGATATGGTGTTAGTTAGGACAATATAAGCATATAGATTTAAGCTATGTCAACCCTTATGGCAACTAGCATTGTCATAGTTCTGCAAGAAATCTTTCAGCAATTAAAAGATGTCGTTTCAGTTTGGTGCTCTCTAGGATTTCTATTGAGAGTTAAGGTTTGGATCCCCAGAATGATACGGAGTAGATGCAACAACAATATTAGGCTAGCTTGGTGAGAAAATTGAGAAAAAATAACTACAAATTTCATATAAATGGAGGTTGCCAAACTGACTCTAAAATAACTTTTGGAGGTTGCCAAACTAACTCTAAAATGGCTCTAAATATTCACCACGCTGCACGGCGTTTAAAACCTCCCCGGCCGCGCGCCCATGAGACACAAGCAGCGAAGCATTTTTGTTGTTACACGTAGACACATGGGGTTATACTACTCCTGACGTACATGTGGGCTGTTTTGGGGAGGTGAATTTAGGAATCTTCCTAGCTAGCAAACGCGCTCGGGGCTGTAAAATGCACACAGTACGACATGCTAGATCGATGATCAGGTGGGCTGGGCGGCACTGCGCGCACTTCTGCCAATCCATTCATTCAATTCACGAGAGCAAATATTTGGCCGGGAGCTACTAGCTGCTACAAGCTCTGTATATTATTTATCAGTATAAGTTTTTTAATCACGGCTAGGTAGCTTGTGTGGAGGCAACTGACAGCACTGTAGAGAAAGGCCAAAAAAAAACACACATCTGAATGCGGCAGCGTGTAGTGTACATGTTGCGATTTACTCGTGCAGGGACAAAAGGACACGTATTAGTTTATGCTCCCATGCATGGATGGGAGGGGTCGTAGAGGTGACACACTGACAGGGGCTCGGGCTAGTAGACAAAAAAAAGGCCAGATATATAGGTAGCTCCAATCACTCACCAGCATGATTGCCGACCCCCAAAGAATCACGTACGTATGGTGCATGTGAGGAATGAGATGTGTCCGGCCGGGTGCAAATAAACTGCATGGGGAGGCAGAGATTTCAAAGGAGACCAACCCGGACCGGCATGCAGCAGCGCTACGTACGTCGACTGCACACACTGCTTGAGTGTCTCCACTCTCCACACTGCAGCAGTCACCGTCCAGCTCTCGATAGTTAGTAAAGCTGAGTCTTATCATCGGACCCTCTCATCGTCTATTCAAACTTCACTCTATTTATAACGTAGCCATAATGTTATTTTTTTAATACTATATAGCCGACAATATAGATGGCCAGCTGGACTTGGTCTAAACGAGATGGATAGCAATTTGTCGTCGTCTGTGGCATGACTGACATGAGTGCTAGCTGACCCCAAACCTTGCATGTTAACAATGATTGTGGTGTTGAAACCAGCGGCAGCAGGTTATGAACTAATAATTGCCCCGGCCCTTGAGATATTGGAATATATGGTCATCGCAAAGCAATCAACTGTTTTTTTTTTTTTTTATGAAGCAAAGCAATCAAACTTGAGGAGATGATATATATATGTGCAGGTGCCTCCTATATGACGGCCGTTCACGGGCTATACTATAGCGCAGTGGATCTCGATCCGATCCATGGATGAACAAACAATAACGTCCGGCCTCCGGGTACGGCGCGGCCAACGATTTGGTGGTTGTTGGTGCAACGGCCGCCGGGGACCAACCACAGACGCCACCGTACGTGCGTGCGGGTTTCGACGACGCGGCACCGAGCTTCGTGAAGTAACGAACGGGCCCTGCGCGGACCAAGAACGAGGCGCTCCGCTGTCCATCGCCTAGATCTTCTTCATTCGATATATACTACTACCCGCTGGGCCTGGGCGTTCCGATCCCCCACGTTGTTGACCACGCCTCGCCCGAGGCCGGCCGCGCGCCACCCGGCCAACGTAGCTACTACGGCAGCCGCGCCGCGCCCGGCCGGCGCCCCGTGCAGTGCCCTCACCCCGCGTGCGCGCGCGCTCCGGAGACGACGACGACGAAATAATCCTTATCCGGGAGGATCCAGAGCGCGCACGACCTGACCGACCTCCGGCCTGCCCAACTATGGCCTCGATCCAATCAGGCCCGTGTCACCTCCTAAAAAGTTGTCACATCGTCAGCACGCCTTGCAGTGGCACACTGACGAAAACGAGGACGAGTCAAGGATCGGAGGGAGTCAAGGAGGACGAGGTGCCTGTGCTTGCTTGGCTTGGCTGGCATTGGCAATGGCATATGGCTGGTGCTGGCGCGGGAGGGTTGCGAGGCAGTGGCAATCATTTGAACCTCCGCGGAAATGACCGCCCTGCCCTCCCCTCCCCTCCCCTGTCGTACGTACTACGTCGTTTTCTGCCGGGAAGCTTGCTGCCTGCGCTCTTGCTCTACTGTACTGCGTTGAGTCTGTCGAGTGTGTACTGGTGTGCGGCACCATGCATGCTGCAGCTAGCCTGCGCGGGCACAGGCGGAAAGAAAGATACTGTAGGAGTAGAGTGTTGGCAGAACGTTACGGGAATGCATGGACGCATCAGGCTACGTACTCCGGAAAGGATCGGAAAGCGAATGGCCGGCGGTACGTACGACGCGGGTCGGACGGATGATCCATCTCTGATCGTCCAACGAACGGTACGTACTGCCGTTTTTCACCACCGCACCGCACGGACTGGGATACAAGGCTTCCCGGCCGGTACCTGCTGAGGCAGGCAGGCAGGCAGCAGCACGGTACAGTACTTTGACGGTACAGTACAGCTACGGCAACCTCGGCGGCGGACGGGACGGGACGGGACGGGACGGGAGGGTATCGAGTCGTCTCGCTTCGTCTTCGTACTCGGTACCACTCGTACGTTGCCGTACACCACGATTATTCTCGATACACACGCTTGACTTGCCGCCTGATACTATATATAACCACACTCTGTCATCGTTATTACGATGCTCGAAATACTATGCGTATTATATATACGTACTCCGTAATTGCTACTACTAGTGCTAGTATCCACCTCTGCTCGGCGTGTTCAGGATTTTGCTACTAGTGCATCTTACTAGGATCCAAGCAAGTAGCTGATTCGTTCGTGGATTATACTGATAAGATTAATTATATTATGCTAGCCCTCGATTGTTCACTTTTCTGTTGGTTTCGTTCTCTGTGCATCCTCCATCAAATATTTTACAGATCATCGCTCAAAAAGTCAAATCACCGCTACTCTATCTAGCTGCTGTACGTACGTACGTAACCGTGCTGTACTGTACGCGAATCGAAGCTTCGATGCAGCAAAAGACGCCAGCTAGCGGGCCGGGTTTGAGTTTGGCCGCATATCACGAGAATGCATGCCCACGGTGCCCTGTAAGGCTCAAGCCAATGGATCTCCTGTATGGAATCCTCTAACGCATATTGTTCTGCACTGTAGAGGGCAGTGGCGGAGGACGACAAAAAATTTAGGTGAGGCGGTGCATTTATAGACTATGTGCAGAAATTATACGGAAACAAAGGTTCACGACAAGAACATCGTTCAGAAGTACCTCAAATGAAGATAAACATGTAGAGTACACGTCAAATCAACAATTTGAACCAAAATAAACTGTCAAACAAAGAGAAAACATAAATTAGTAGTGAAACATTAGATATAAAATATTAAATGTAATACGAGATATACAATCAAAGTATAGAGTTATACCGGTAATTTTATTAATTGCGTCGAGAACATTTCGACACAATTTCATATTCCTATCTTTCTTAACTTGAAATGCCTTTTTGATAGAGTCAATATCAATTCCTTTAAATATCTTCCTCTCAATATACACAACTATTAAGTCATTAAGCCAACCATCAGACATCTCTACTTGAGTTTGCACCACCTCCTCCCTCTCCAATGCCTTAAGACCAACTCCACTTCCATGAGTACTTGGGGTGCTACTAAATCCTTGGCTAAAGTAGCTCTTCAAATCTGCAAACAAGAGATTGCATTGAAGTAAATTAGCCATCTCTTAACCTTAAGTTCTACATTTATTTGAATTTGACTAAGTACAGAGTACTCCTATTTGGTACCTCTTCCATGTCGTATCGCTTTTCTTTTTCCCTTTCTGTTGCTGCCGGAATCCATTGTTGAAGGTTGAGCACTCGAGTCTTGACTCTTGAGCAGTAGAGCTTGAGGCTTGAGCGAGGCGCGAGGTCAGCGAGCCGGCGAGGCCCAGGCGCGAGGCGCGGGGTCGACGAGGGCCGAGCTACGGGCGTGGGCCAGCTGGCCGCGGAGGCCGCGGGGCGCGGAGGCACCGGCGCAGCGGCGCAGCGCGGCCACCGGCCGCCGAGCTGCGCGGGCTCACCGAGGCCAGAGGCGGCGACCGGCGAGGCGCCGAGCCGCCGAGGCGCAGCCGCGCGACGGCGCGAGGTCGACGAGGCCACCAGGGTGCGCCGGGGCGGAGGACGACGGGCGGCGCAGCCGCGAGGGGGGAACCGGTGACGGGAGTCCCTGGTGCGGCGGCTAGGGTTCGGACTCTTCGGAGACTTGGAGTATCGGCAGGACGGACGGGAGCTCGGGTCGGGAGGTGGACGCCCTGCGGCTGGCGCCGGCCTTTCTCTCTTGGCTTCTTGGGCTGGGCTGAAAATGCGGGGGTATGAAAAATTTTCTTGGGCTTTAGGTATGTGTCGCGCCATACTGGGCCATAAGAGGCCCCCCGCCCCTGGTAGAGGGTAGTTGGAATAGTGATGGGGATAGGAGATGGGGATCCCCTAGCTTCAGCCTAATACTCCTAATTTATATATAGATTGTTTGATTTTTTTTAACATAAGGTTTGATTTGCTCAAAGATGAATTAAAACCATCTCATAAATTTGCATATAGTTACTCGCTATGTCATAATGAAAGATGAATTAAATTCATATAGTGGTAACTTTTTTCTGGCCACTATTATTAGAGGTCACCTGATGGATGGCCAAATGTTTCTAATTTTTATTAGAATGCTTACAATTTATCTTTTTGCTGCCAGAAGCAGGGGCGAAGCCAGAACATGACTTTATCAGGGTCAAGCACTGTGCATTAGGGTCAATATATGGTTTATTATTATCTAACTTAGAAGGGTGATTTGCATGCATTAAAGAAGAACTTGTAAAGGAAATTGAGAAAATCATCGATGTTTGCTGACCGCGATCAATACACGTAGCTCCGCCCGTGACCAGAAGTAATATTATTATAGTCGTCAATTAATTAGTAATAGTAAGATCGGCAAGTAGTGCACATATGCTGTCCAAAAGTCAACCGATCTATCAGGCTGGCTCAAGCAGACCGTCTATCCATTGCTTATATTCAAACTCTACTATGTATACAGTGTAAGCACAATGTCGTTTTCGTACTATGGATGACTATATAAATGATCTGCTGGACTTGGTCTAAGTTGAAATGAAACCAATGAGCACATAAAGGTAGTCTACTAATAAACTGCATTGTTCTGAATTTCAACATGCTGCTAAAACAGCACGGATAGACAGACTGCCCTCTAGGATTGTTCTGGCATATATACTTGTAGCGTCAAAGTACCGAATAATCCAGCAAGGCCCTTGGAAGTAGACAAGAACAGTAGTCAGAATACATATGATGATTTTTTTCCCTAAAGGAGGACGCAAAATATATATGAAATTCAGTGCTAGTATAATAATCCGATATATCCAAAACGAGAAAGAGCCAATGCAAACCATCTGCCATTATTTGTACTAGGCAAATAATTAATAAAGCTAGCCCTAAATAAAGCTGTGCATATATGCATAATGCATCCCGGAGAGAGCAACATCATTCATCAAAGGGTGTATGGATACCACCCCTTTTGGCGACCGACCAGCACCCCGACAAAAATACTCTACTGAAGCCAACGCAACGGCACGGAATCCCCTGCTGGCTTGCTGCACCTGCAACTGTCCTGCATGCATGGATGGTCTCGCTCGCTCGCTCGCCTCGCATGTGAACTTTGTGTTGAAAGGATTACTACTATAATTAAACCCTATACAGATCGATGCTAGCTCTGTGTATCTAGATTTGACCCGGGCGCCGTTGCAGTTTGCAGACTTGCAGCGAGCAGCAAAGGCTGTCATCAAAAGGGACAAGCACACTATCAAAATTCAGGCAGGGCTGCAGAACATGCATGGACCATGGAGCAGCTAGCCATCACATGTGCTAATCCCCTTTCTCATCCCCTCCCCTGCTGAAGCTGATGATACCACCCCATGAGTTGCACCCATCGAGCTGACTGATCGATGCTTATCTGAAATGAAAGCTAAGCTCTAGCACCCCAAAAAGCTAGCCGTTGCTCGCGGCCTGCCATGAAGAATTCTTTTAGATTTCCTTTTGGGCCGGCCGGGTCGAGTCGGGTGGTCCTTTTTGTGAAGCCTTTTTGCTCCTGCCCCCTGTGAGCATATGGTCTGCGTGCCTTTACAAAAGGGAGACAAAAGGGCACCGGCAGCAGCACATAAAAAAACACACAGACTCGTAGCAGGAAGGAGATGAAAAAAAAAAAAAAACTCGTGTGTTCTCGCTCGACGACGGCGCTGTGGGCAACATTGCATAGCACACCCGTGACAACTCGGACGACGGGCGGAACGGAATGAACTCATGTTACTATCTGCAGCGTTGCATGTTAGTTACGGGAGTACGTATAACAACTAATAAGGAGAGGAGGGTGATCCACATGGAGATGATGCGGCGCAAGAAAATTTGTATTTTCTCTGGTGTAGATGCACATGGATGCAGGCGCAGGGCAAGAACCATTTGTACACAGCATGTACAGTAGCTAGCAGCGAATCCGAAAGGGGCAGTGAGCGAGGCTGTTGTGTAAGAATATTATATACAGACTTTATAGTTGGATATATATATATATATATCTATGTGTGTATTCAACGAACTGCCTGCCTGCATGCCTGATTCTCAGGGCTCAGTGTGGACTGTGGAGGGGCTGGATCCATCCCAAATAAAGCCCCGTCCGGTCCAAGCTAGCCATTGTTTTTTTTGGGGGCGGATTCGGATTCTGATACACACTGGCAGCCAGCCAGAGAGAGCATATGATACACACCCTAGCCGCATAGGCTAGGCGTGAAGCCATGTGCATCATGCATGCCGGGCTCCTCGATCAATATAGAGATCGACGAGCGAGAGACGACCAGTAGTGTAATGTGGGAGTTAAACTGACCACTGGACCGGCCTGACAAACAACCGGCGGCAATGCATGCAGAATTGCAGATAAACTCATAAACCCATCAAGCATTAAGGCCTCATGCAATTATATATGCAAGAACTAACAAGTGTGCCCGTGCTGCGCAGGCGGCCTGGTGTGGGTGTGGCCGCGCCGCCATTGGACAACGATGCATCCGGCCGGCCGGAAGAAATCGCGTCGTCTCGTCGTCGGAGCTCTCGATCGTCGATCGTCTTGCGGCAGAAATCGCGTCGCGCGTCGTCGGAGCTCTCGTTCTGACAGGGTTAAGCTCCTATCTGTCGATCGTCGAGGCCAAGATGTACGTATACACTACTGGAAGAAGCAATGCAATTATATATGCAAACGTATTACGTATACGTGTACGTGGTCCCTCTCAGCTAGCGTCGTCCGATCCCTGCGCGCGTGGGGCTGTCGTCACAGTACTGTCACTGGCATGCCATGTCATATACGACGACCCAATAGGAAACTCGATCACGGCGGTGTTGCTTTTATTTGCTAGCTGCCGCATCTGTCAGCATGTGCATTATTGGACTGGATCTCACATACATGCATGGATTCGGTGCTGCAGGCTACGTACACCGGTACAGCACTGCAATTGAGCGCCAAAATCAGGAAAAGCTAGTTTTCATTTGATGAGAACCACACAGATTGATCGATCTGACAGGCACATTGCTGCTGAAAGAAAATTCTTCTGTGTATACATAGCTCGCTGGCGGATGGCCGGAGTGGCCCCTCTGGCGACGACGGAAACAGTGTTACATGTCTTCTCTGACTGTACGTATGTGTAAGCCAAGCGGTCGGATCGTCGGAGGCCCTGCACCGCCGCCTGCCAAATAGTTTTATGTCGTCTCGGCCGGTCGGGCCGGCCGGCGCCTTCCCCTGTTTCCCGTTCCAGTGCGTGCACAGTATGGTTGGGTTTTTTCAAACGGTTGCGGAGTATGGTTGGTGACGGCCGTATTTTTTCGTGCCGTGTTTGGGCTGGCCACACGGCACGGCCCAACCTCCAGCTCTACCCGCCACGTACGGTGGCTGCCTCGAGGCCCGTTTGGTTCGAGATCCTCGGTGGCCATGCTAAAATTTGACCACAGTCAAAAAGCCATGCTTGACGTTAAATTAAAATTTAGCTAAACAATAAATTACTCATTTATATGGTTTATGTATAGCCAAATAAACCACATAGATAAAAATCTTTTTGCAAAATATAATTTTAATTTAGAATCAAACAAAGTCAAACTTCAAGTTGAGATGAGCGAATGAGCGATGCCGCTGATGGAGCCCTGCCCTGCCCTGCCCTGCCCTGCGACCGCTACCCGCTGAGCACCGCCGTCATCCGTCCAATCAACGGCTAAAAACATAAGTCCAAAATAAATTCTAATGGCACCATCTTGTTCCTCGTACTAATAAAATATTAAATACCGGATCACACCTGGACATATTAAAAATATAAGATCTCTATACTTGATTGATGTTCCACGTGTACTAGAAGCTTATTCTAGCTTCACCAGCAATTAGCGAAACATTTTGGTATTAAAAAAGGAATACTCCCCTGTCCCAATTTATGGATCTTTTGATTTTTTTCCATCAAATTCGACTTTCTCGTATTATTAAAAAATATTTCATAATTATCATTTAATTTCATTGTGATTTAGTTTAACATATAATATAATCTAACTATGACTTGAATTTTTCTATGTTTTTGCAAAATTTTTGAACAAGACAGGTTGGTCAAATTTGGTAGTAAAAATCGACATGTAAATTGGAATAGAGAGAGTATATTCTAACTTCACACGGACAATGTTCACCTTCACGGATGAAGATGTTCTACCTTAAAAAATATTTTAACTTGAAGAATGAAAGATTATCGGAGAATATTCTAGACTAATAGAAAACAAAAACCGTATACCTCACACAAATTTGAACAACTTAAAGTGAGAACACAAGGAAAAAAACATCGCAAAGAAACACAAAAAAAAATAAACAAAAATTAGAAGTGTAAAAAAAGGCTAGAAGAAAAATTATGGAAGTGAAAACAGAACAAAATGCAACAGAAGAAACACGAAGATGAAAAAAAAAATAAATGAGTTGTGCAGCGTCTTTCGTGTACGTGGTCGAAACCATAGCTGGCCTGAATAGGTAAAAAGAAAACAGCCCACTAATGTATAGCCCACCATCGGCCCACGCACGTATGATGATATGGATTAGGATGGTCGGCATTTGTCTTCCCACCGCCTGGGCGTCAGGAAGGGTGACGGCGGCGTATAGCCGAGGACAAACCCCGCTGAGGCTGACTCCAGCAGTTAGGGTAAAAATTCCATCTATCCACTATTCTAACTGCTTTTCCTTCTGTGAACAGTATCGCTACAGTGTTATTTTGTACTATACCCAGCTTTTTACCCGGAGTGCTGGACTTAGTCTGACACCCGGAAAAAAGTCAAACAGTGACTCGTGTGAGTTGGAGCAGGTGGGCCCCTTCATCCGACGTCCGCCACCGCCACCTCACCCATCCCAGTTCCAGTTCCTCCACATCTCAGCCGGCCCCCTCCGCGCGCGGCTTCGATTTTTTACTGTTTTTTCAGTAGTCCACAATTGCACTTTCGGATTTGGTTTTCTGAAACAAATAGTTACCTAAGATAATAATATTAGTATTAGAGAGCAGGGTTTTTTTCTAGTAAAATGGAAAAAAAAAGTCGCACACGCGCAGAGCAGGCGTTGCCGCAACCGTGTGACTGTACGTGTGCAACTCTGCATCGCACAAAGGGCACAGTACGACTGTACGAGGTCAAAGGCCTGGCCACCTACCGAGGGCATCAGTGGAGTCGATAGAGGGCCGTTTCTTTCAATCACCGCAAGCAAGCAAGTCTCGGCACGATAATTGCTGCAGCAGCGTCGTTGTCGTTGCTTGGTAGCAATAGGCAATAGCATGCAGGAGTCGGCGCATGTGCGCTTGTGCGGGCGGGGCGCCGATTATTGGCGTTCGATCGAAGAGAAGATTGAGAACAGCGAACAAGCATGTACATGTACGTATACACATACATGTCAGTATATCACCGTCGCCGGAGGGAGGTTGAAGGTGACTTCACTTCACATAACATACGTATATATTGGCGTGGGAAGCGTGCTCAGCCAACATATATACCCATGTACACTGTCTGTCAGATTAACCCATATTTATATCTACGTACCCTTAAGTGCAGTGCTTGCATGCTGGATATATAGCAGGATAGGAGATGAGCATCGATCTCCACGGACGGATTAAACATGTGGTACGTGTTGCATTGCACCATGGGTGATGGTGATGCAACCTGATAGACAGACAGATAGATAGGTGTGCTCTCGTCTCAGAGTCAGCTTCCCGCCTCTCTGATTCTCTGAAGTCTCTGAATCTACAGGGCCGGTCAGTGTAGCAGTTCTAGCTAGGCACCTAACGTCAAGAACTTCCGATCCACACCTACGTAGCTAGGTAGGGCGGCAAATGGAGTAGATATATATATAAGACTTCCGATTCCTCTTCAGACGACACCCACGAGCATATAGTAGTATTAATTTTATAGATACAAATCATCATCACACGAGCGCGCGCGTAAAGTCGCCCCCATCAATCATCAGCTCATCGTCACAACAGGTACACTGGCTACCTAGTTCGTCCATCGACGATCCGGTCGCAGCCTCATCTCCTTTAATTTGACAGGCGGCGTCTTAATTATTATCTCCTAATCTTCTCAGCAGATGACCTCAGTAGCGCCGCGCCCGACGGCGACCTCCTCCGTCGCGTCGCGTCGCGTCGCGTCACCGGATTAGGTAACCTCCGGTCTGGACGGCTCTGCCGCCCGCGCACGAGTGCATTGCCGCATTGATTATGCTCGTGCGCTCGCCGTCAGCCATGGCGTGGTGGACAAGGCCCCCCGCCCAAGCGTGTGCACGCGTGACCGGCGGTAGGCAGGGCAGGCAGGCTTCGGAACTGGCGCCATGCCGAGTTCAGCTGGCTGGCGGATTCAGGTTTCTGTTCCAACAGCGCCAGCTTGGGATATGGTCATATGGATGTGATGGGACTGCATGTTCTGACTTCTTCTTCTTCTCCCGCATACACAGAGAGCTGGATGGAGCTCCGAACCATACAAACCTAGGAGTATGTGCTTTGCGACGGAGGCTGTGTTTAGATCCGCTGAAATTGGGGCTGAAATGCACTGTAGCGCTGAAAAATACACTGTAGCATTTTTCGTTTGTTTGTGGTAAATATTGTCCTACTATGGTCTAACTAGGCTCAAAAGATTCGTCTCGCAAAGTACATCTAAACTGTGCAATTAATTTTTTATTTTATCTACATTTAGTACTCTATGCATGTGCCGACATTTTGATGTGATGTGAATTTTTTTTTTGCATAGTAGAATTTGGAAGAAAAATTTGGATCTAAACATGGCCCGAATCGATCGAGCACTGTCGACGCTCCAGCTTCAGTTCAGGCTTGCAGAAGCAGAGCGTGTCTGAATTCTTTCTCCAAGCAAGAGGCCAAGGGCTGAGTTCAGAGCCGTCCCGGCCGGTCCGGTCTCTGAGCTAGCGGGGCACGATGGCGCCGGCCTCCGGTCTCCCGCGTAGGTAACAGTCGTTGTCGGCAGCCGCGGGGCTCAAATCAAATCACCATCGACCGGCGCTCCCGCTCGCCGAACCTACTGTTGGATGATAATACTGGCGGGAGAGCGACGCGTCCGCGATGCCCCGGCCGTCGACGACGAGACAGTAACCCATAGCCAGCATAGTGGCACCGTACCAGCAGTCCGCTTCAGCTCGCGGATCGATCGGGCGTAGAGAATTCCGATGCGTCGTGTCATGTACATGGAGTCATGGACACATGGTACGCCTACACAGATACCACACATTGATTAAGAAAAGCGGGGACAGTTTATACTATTCTAATTCGTGCGATAACCATCGAAGCTGATCGCGGAGATCTTCAGTGCATATCCTGTCCACTGCTGATGAGCAGGCCGCGGGGATTCAGTATCCGCTTTATTTAATTAACAATTATGCTGTACGGAGGAGGACAACAGTCGGGAAAAATAAAAGCCGTGAGGAGCCTGCTGCTTCATCTGTGTCTGAATTTTTCGCTGATGACAGGCCGCTGCCGCTGCTGATGTGTCTGAACAATTCTTCCTCTAGCGTGTGTTTCCTTCTTCAGTGGCGTTGCTGGTGACGGAGATGTGTGCAGGCTGTAGTCTGTAGTACTACTACTCTTCTGATGAAAATCAGATAGCATAGCATAGCGCTAGCACTGCAGAGCATCCTATCCCATTCCGATCTTCGGCATCGTTTGTTTGACCTGCCGGCCTCGCCTTCTTCAAATGGAAACCGGCGTAGAAAAAGGGCGATTCGTCCTGATCAAGAAAGCCTAATCAGACCCACGACCGGTGAGCAAACTTCAGAGTTACACTTGTGCAAACACTGTGGCTCTGCTGCATCACTCCCTGGCATGTGTACCGCCCGTTTCACGCACACGTATGCCCATACGTGTGCCGCGCGCCCCCCACCTAACAGCGTTGACTGTCACTTCCTGCCCAAAAGATTTTTACATGTTCTGGAAACCAAACGATTCGGTTCTCTCATCATCATCTGTGATTAATTAGACTGACCTGCGTTGCCTCCATTGGAGGAGGAGGAACAATTAGGTGGTGTTCAGTCGTTGTTTCAATTCTCCTGTGCATTTCAGTCGTGTAACTGCCCATGGAGAGCGCCAAAGCCATACTATATAAATACACTCCCAAGTGGAGAACTGTCCTGTCCTGGTGGTTGCTCTGCTCAAAGACCACCTACAACCCACTGACTGAATGGCTGGGTTCAAATCATTAGTGCCTACACGCCAGAGGTTACTTCAGATTGTTTATTCTGATAGAGGAACATCTGGTTCAGAATCTAGCATCATGCCGCCTTCCTGTCCCTTCCAAGAAGAGCCATAAAAGAAATCTAGCAGCCGTCGGGGTGAGCATTACCACAAGTGGTGATATACTAATACATACCACCGGCTCTAATCTTGCAGCGCAAAGCTCTGTCATCTAGAAGAGCTGAACAGTAGCAACGGGGCGCTTGATGAGCTTATACCCTGCATAATCCTGTATTTTGGTCAGAGTACGCAAATGGTGGCTGTACTTTGTTGTGCCTGCGCTTGAAAAATTCAAGTAGAAAAGCTAGTCGTGCAACACCAAGACTCTGGCTGCTTTTCAGTGCGCGTATATTTCTTGTCCTGTCAATGACAAACTGACGGCTCTAATCTGCCTCCTATCTCATTTCACCCCGTGTCCTTATATTCCTCCCGTCATGGGAATAGATGCGTGCCAGCTCCATTTTCGACTCCCTCGGCGATGCCTTCGCCATGTCCCCGATATGCATCGATCGATGCTCGATCTAGACGAAGCCAGCGGCCGTGCATTGGCTAAAAGAGCAAGGAATCCTACTAAAAATACACGTTAGGAAAGGACGTTCCGTTTTGTATATCTCATTCGGCATGTGCTGCAAAACCCTCCCGTCTTGTCTCATGATGACCGATTTGGCCACATGGCGGCATCTAGCGTGCCGGTGACAGGTGGGCCCGCCGGAACGGGGAGTCTGTTGTCCTCGAGCCCCTGCAATGCATGCCTCCCAAACTGCCAAGGGGTCATTGTGTCATCACTAGCCTAACCCGGCCACCGTCCTCTCCGCCATCGGCCAATCTAGCGCAACTGCCGAATCTCTCTGCAGCCGTCTGCTACAGTGAACTGGTTAAACAAAAGGAATAGCATAAGAGCATCTCCGGTAGTTCAGCAGTACTACTCTCTAAATATAGGGCACATTTTATTTCACGAGGACAAGGATTTGACCAAGAAGTGATTTATTAATATATATATATATATCATCAAAATCGTAAACATAAACACATCATTTATGAATATCAAACTGATATACATAATATCAAACTTGTATGACAAAGTTTTATCTTAATAGATCAATACTTGGTCAAGAGGTTATCATAGTGACATTAAATACACATGATATTTCAGAATGAAGCGAGTATATTTTTATACCGAAATTTGTTATATTGGGCGAGTTGGGAAATTCCATTTCTCTAATGCTCTCCCTTTTACTTCCCTTTTGTGTTGCTGGTCATATAATTCGAGAGGTGCACGTTAAATTTAAGCGACACAATAAAACAGTAATAATTCATAGTATACAACAATAATAGATCAATCCATCGCCATTATCTGGATAAATAGGTAATGCCATCATTATCTTAATTTATCTTAAGGACCATGGGATTTCTTTCAAATAAATGTATTCATATATACCCTTCTGAGATTGAGTGAAACCTTCTAGTCCTTTTCTTCTTTTTATGGTTTTCAAAATCAAAATCTCAATTGTTTTGCAGGAGATACCGCTTGAAATTTACAATACCATACCTCAATCATTCAATAATCTTAGGCCTAGTTTGGCAACCCCATTTTCCCAAGGGATTTGGAGGAATAGAGAAAAAAATTAGTTCATTTTTCCCTTCATTCTCCGGGATTCCCCCCAAATCCCTTGGGGAAATGGGGTCGCCAAACTAGCCCTTAAAGGAAAAAACATGGATGGCAGAAAATAGCATAAGAGTTTGGCACTGTACGATGTACAATGAACCATCACAATGAGAGGCAAGGTGCACTGCACAAAAGCATTGTAGTCTTGCCGCGTTAGGCTCTAGCAAAAAAAATGCTCAAAACACTATTTTGGCTCTGTAGACGGAGTGTAGTTTAAAATTTGACAAATATGATGAGTATGCTGCTGGAGATGACCTTATTACATGATTGAAGGAGATAAACATATGGGCAAGTAGCATAGGCACATGACATACGAAAGGACAACTCGGTCTCAAGCTAATCTTGTGAAGAAGGCGGACCGCCAATCGGTGATCATGAAAATGTACGTAGGCAAAACCCTTTATAATTTAAAACCGATGGAGTATCAACTCGCATGGTTTGCGGTCCTCCCTCGTAAATTTGATCAAATTTATTTCCTGTATAATACTCCCTATGTAAAAAAAGTGAAATTATGTCTTTGTCGTTAAATCAAAAACATGATAAGTTTGACCGAGTTTATATAGAAATAGAACAACATTTATAATATCAAATTAAATATGTTAAATATGGAAATATATTTCACCATTACTTTAATGATATCAATTTGGTAGAATAAATTTTAATATTGTAATAAAACTTTGGTCAAACTAACGAAGGTTTGATTTAGGATAAAAACCAGAGTTTATTTTCACGGACAGAGGGAGGAAGCTATATGAGCTGCACTTCCTTCCAAAAGCTGTTTGAAAGGAACTGGTGTTACATCATACATGAACAGAAGCTTATGGTACAAGCTGCACTATTCAGGACTTATCCCATGTCGGCCGCGGCGCCTCAATCAGGCAGCGTAGCAAAGCCGGGCAGAAGACGCCAGAAAACCTTGCCATCAGAACAACAGAGAGGTGAAGAGGATGTGATGTGCGTACCACGGCGGTGCAGGGTGCACCATCGATCAGAACAAAACCGTAGCACGCATGGTTTGTCAGCGAGCTGACGAGCACCGCACAAAGCGACAAGTGGCAACTGTTCGCCCCGCATCTCCAGCACACACCACGTACGTACTCCGCCTCGACCGGGCGGCCGGCCGCCGGCGTCGTCGCGACGGCGACCGCCGCTCCGGTCCGGCCGGTCCCCCACCGCATGCGATGCGATCGACACAGGCAGGCAGGCAGGGCCATGTACACTGTGTCCGGCGCCGTCGTCGTTGTCGCCTCCGGCGAGAGGCCCCTCCCTCCTAGCTCGGGCCAGCGGCTCTCCGATCCCTGGCCGTCGATCAGATCCCGCGGGACAGGGACCCTGCCGGTGGGGCCCTCCCCGCGTCCTACCCGGTCGTCCGATCGTAATCGGATGGCGACTGCAGCTGGAGCTCGGCATGTGCAGGCCATGTGGCGGTGGGGCCACGCCGACGTGTCCGGCCGGGTCGCTTCCGGCTAGGGGACGCCGCCCGCCGGTGGCCGTGACATGAGCCGGCCTAGCCACTTCCGATCCGCCGCCCGGCGCGTACGTATACGTGTAAAAACTGTGCCGAGTTTAATTACTGGTACGTACGTAGAATTTTGCCATTCCACGGCGTACGTGGTCGTGGTTCTGGACGTGGGGGAAAATACGTACGTATCCGGCGCACGTGGACGTGCCCATCTATCTATATGCAACGTCGTCTCCGATCCGGGCCGTGCGCGTACGACGAGTAGTTATTCCTGGCTACCACCCCTTTTGGCTTGTTTTCGTAACCAGGCACGTGTTGTGTGATTATATTAGCCGACTGCGATTAACAGCAGCAATATAATTAATGGCGCGCGGTTTCAGTTCAATTCATACCCGGCCGGACGATGCCGTTTGCCGCCGTGGTACGAACGGAGGAAGAGAGGGTCGCTAATCCACCGCGCTCTACCGCCGGCTGATGGTCCTGCAGGTTAATTAATTATTAGCATCTGATTAAAACTAGCCAATTAATTCGATGCTCAAGGGTCAAGGGTTGTGTAAGCTTTAAGATTGGTGCACGTACACAGAGAGAGAGAGAGAGAGATGAGACTTTTTTTTTTTCTTCTGGCCACTAATAATATTTTCCTTTCTGTAAAGCAGGACGGGGCTTAAATTTTCGGCTAACAGGAAAGACGTGTGAACAAACCGTAACTAGGACGGCATGGAGGGGGTTGGGCGCCGGCAACGGCGAAGGGCGAACCCAACTGTTTCGGCGGGAAATATCTCATCGCTTTTTCCGGTATGCAAATGCAGCACTGCCTTTACGATGCATGGATGATGGATACCCCATCTCCACCCTTGTTCCTCCATCCCCCATCCTGGCCGGATGTGCTTTACGGCTTGCACCACATACAAAAGCGCGCTATGGTATGCTACTTGGCATCTGTCAAGCTAAAGCATACATATCAAGGATTTTAATGGGATCGAGGGCATTATTATTATGCGTACTGGATGAGAACACCACAATAGCTTACGGACCTATATATGTATTTTTCATATTTTGGAAACCTAAATGAAAACAACACGATAGTTTAATTAAGGACCGTTGGTGTAATTTAATTTACTCTTTACTTAATTTGCCATGACTTGTTTATCGTTAATTAATGATAAAGCATGATTTATGTTTTCTAAATTTACCTAGTATTTTTATTTAAAAACCAAGACCAATGGGCAGACAACAACGGAGGCAATACATGCTAGCAGCTAGCAGTGACCTTGTTGGCTTGTTCCATTTGCATGTACCATAGCGATACCAGAAGATAGTTGCTACTACATCGTTTGCATTGGTTCTGACATTGTTGACTTTTGATACTACCGATCTGTTCACAAACGTATGATGCGGATAACTTTATTTTAAAACTTTAATCTTCATATTAACTATTCAAAAAATTCGCTCAAACACATGAAAGTATTAATCATAATCAAACTATGTGTTTAGTGGTAAATCGAATGACAACAAAATAAACGATAACTTATTATTATTTTTTGAATGAAATGAAAGATTAAAGTTTTATTTAAAAAAGTCAACCACGTCATACATCGTGAGCGGAGGGAGTACAATATTGGCCATTCGTCCTATTCAAGAAAGTTATACAAATACCATTATTTATTTTGCCGTGACTTGTTTTATGGTTATTAAATGTGTTTTAGGTGTGACTTGTAATTTTGCATATTGACTAACACCAATTTTTTTCTGAAAAGATAAACAGTCAACTAACCGGTATGTAGTCCAAAGTCAAGGTGTTGAATGTTTAAGAACGGAGAGTGTATATACCATAGAAGAAGATGGAAAAGCCCCTAGTTGATTTCTTAGTTGCACATACATAGGGGCATGCAGTATATGTATGTGAACGCATACCCTGACTTGTGGGTGCACAACAGCGCATGCTAAACTGTGTGGCGAGTCAGAGATCAAGTTTGTCTTTTGAGTCGGGCGGGCGAAGCGAAGATCGACGAGATATTAATCGGTCGGGGCCGGTCATGGATCGATCAGCTGCCTACTAGCTGTGTGGTTAGGTGATTGATTATCTTAGGTCGTCGGCGTGTTTAATCGGGATGGAGGCATGGCATATTGGCATCCGCATCCGCCGCGCGCATCCTTCTTCTCCTCTGCATGCGTGCGTGTGTGTGCATCAGCGCGGGAATGAGAGCATGATGACATGATCGCCGTCTGAGCTCACCGCCTAACAAAGCCTGCCACCTGGCTTCTGGCACACTACCCAAGAAAAGTCACTCTCTCTCTCTCCTCTCTCCTCTCTCTTTCTCTTTCTCTCTCTTCCTCTCTCTCTACTTGTCTAGCGCTGATGTGTGTGTGCATCCACAGAAGTTGACCAGCGGGGATAGATGAGTAGTATGCGTAGCGCTCCTCCTATTATATAACGCCCTCCTCCCCTCTCCGCGCTAGCTCCAGATTCTTAATTTCTCTTGATACTACAAGGTATAGAAATTGATCTTGCTGCTATAGTGGATCGGAGAATCAGATCGAAGAAGAATTGAAGCAGCTGAGGGACTGGTTCTTGAGAGCTGTGGCCTGTGGGAGACGACGATCGATGGCCATGAATTCGCTGAGCATGGTGGAGGCCAGGCTGCCCCCGGGGTTCAGGTTCCATCCCCGGGACGACGAGCTCGTGCTGGACTACCTGGCCAAGAAGCTCGGCGGCGGCGGCGGCGGAGGCGGAGGCCCCGTGGTGGTGACCATCTACGGCTGCCCCACGATGGTCGACGTCGATCTGAACAAGTGCGAGCCATGGGACCTTCCCGGTAAGACGACCTAGAACACTACTACTACCCCTTTCTGCTTGCTTATGCGTGCGTGTGTGTATGTGGCTAGTAGCTGCGCATCGCCTGCTCCGATCCTGATCATTTTTTGCATGCGTGTCTTTGTTCTGGCCAAGATCTTTTTTTAAATTTTCCCTGCAAAATTACACTCTGAGAATTCAAGCTTTCTTCGATTATGTTCTTCGTCGTGTCGTCGTTCTTTTTGGGTGTCTTCTTTTAATTCCCCACTGCACCTCTCTGATAACGCTATTCCTTATATTGGATTTTGATTGTTATGCTATGTATTCGTGATCAATGATTGACCCTCTCAAATAATCTTCTTCTGTTGATTAAATTTTTTAATGAGACAGTACGATCTGTGATCCGTTCCAACAAACATACAAGTCTATACTTTTTTTTACGGGAGAGTCTACCTATATACACCTAGCTAGCTAGCTTATTGCTTGTATAATATCCAAGAATATAGTGATTGTTTGTTGATCTCGTAGCTATCTGTTTGCAAGGTTTGTTAATCATGTGTACGCCCATCTCTTGCTGTTGGTTCATCTACAAGAATTCTTCAAGTTAGATCTTAAAATAATAAGACTGCAGGCCACATGCCTTATCTCCATTATTAGTCCCTCCCGTCTATTCCAAGAAAATTCTCTTTGTTCCTTTCCTACATCCCTGCATGTTTCTCCCCTTCAAATGGCACAGAAAGTATGCGCCGATCGATACATGTACTTTTGATTCGATTAATTGCATGGAAATCTGAGATAGGGATGATGAATAAGCAGCACAGTGCGGGTGTGTGTACTGCGTGCTAGTTGAAGCAGCTGTCCCACTCCGAGCCATAAGTGAAGCGACCATGACATCCTCCTGCAACTTTCACCGATCAACTTGCAACATGCAACTATGCGCTCCCATACCGCAAGAATCCTAACTTTTCTTTCCTTCAATGGATTTCCTCTTCTTTTCCGTCCTCTTTTTTTGGGTGTGCCCATGCCATTGCTATACTTTTTTTGGGAGCATTTAAGCTGCTATATTTATACCTAGCCCTCGTCTTTTGAAAAGTCTCCATGATGCAATTCATGAAAAAAAAAAAACCAGAGTCAGTCCATCTCTCATATATATATGCAACACTAGCTAGCTGAATAAGATGCAGTTTTGCAATAACTCTCTCAGATCCTAGCTGACTCTCTCGTTTTTTTGGGAAAAAAGGTTCTACAGCGGTTGTATATGCTTCTTTAATCTATGAATCAAGAAAATCTACTGAGAACAAAATTTACACGTCTTGTCTGCCTCCTTGTCGCCTTCCCATCCCCGTAACAGAAGGATATTCTCACTGCCAAGAGTCTGTTTGGCCCCATCTTGGCCTTCTATCCTCATCTGTCCCTACCCCTGCCATGCTATCAAATATTCTCTCGCTTTGCCTCATCCTTAATGGGAATTAACAGCCACTGGATGGGGACAAACACCAAAAGAAGGCCTCTCACTTTGCCTATTAGTAGAATATAATACTGTGCCACAAAAATCTTGAGCAATGATTTAAGATGTAAACAATTAAATAAATATTAGGCTAAAGAAGACATATTGTCTGTATTTTAGAAGATTATAATAATGATTGTGTGTTTACTGTACATCTATATCCATGTTTACAAGTTATGGCATCTAACCAAAAATCAGAATAGGATTTACACATCAGTGCTATTTAATTAATATCACTAACCTTTGTTTGCTAGTTTATTAACTAACTGATTCTTCTTCTCAAATTCAGATATTGCGTGCATTGGTGGAAAAGAGTGGTATTTCTACAGCCTTAGGGATAGAAAGTATGCCACTGGCCAACGTACAAATAGAGCAACTGATTCAGGCTATTGGAAGGCTACTGGAAAAGACCGTCCAATAAGCCGGAAAGGGTTGCTTGTTGGTATGCGCAAAACCCTTGTGTTCTATCAAGGTAGAGCCCCAAAGGGAAAGAAGACCGAGTGGGTTATGCATGAATTTCGCATGGAAGGGCAAGGTGATCCCATGAAGTTGCCTTTCAAGGTAATAACTAATTATAAGGGTGCGATTTGAGTTCATCATGTGTTCCTTTTTTAATTGATTGAATGGAATAGTTTATTACGTGATTTTATTCTCCATTTTCCCACCTGCTGAGGATATATATAATATGACATATATCTATCCTATGCGCAGCACATATTTGGCATATGTTATACACAAGTAGGAAAAGATGTATTTGGGGCAATGAGCAGCCCATCGATTTTCCTATGGAAAAATTAAGCCAGTTTATATATGGTTGTGAAATCATTAGAAGCATCTTCCCCTTTCAATTGGTGATCATATACGAGAAGTATCTAAGATTTAGTGAAGCACAATATGTATGTGAACTAAAGTATAGTAACAAGATAATTCGTTCATATGACACTTACACAAAACACATGTGAGAGGGAAACTAATAGTGGATTTATTCTTCATCCATACTGTATTTGCGTAATCACATGTACTGGATAATGGAATGATGCCAGCTCATGATACACCGCACATGTGTTTCTCTCACCTATGAATGAGAGGGAGGCATAAAGCGGTAAACAGTTACAGTGAAGTTGACAAATTTCTAATTATTAGTCTATAATGTTACAATGCATGAATTTAAGTATCGTTAAAGAATATATATAAATGAAAGTAAAGTCGTACATGGTTTTTGATTTAAGACATTCCTTCTATCGTTACATGCTGCTGGCTTAAAAGAGCACAAATGGTTATAATATTTTACTAACTCTGGTAATTAAGAGCTTCACCTTCACTGCGCTTAAGATTTTTTTTAGTACTACTCAATGACTTAAGCTTAGTCACTCTCATGGAAAATACTTATGAAGTTTTCTTCTTTGATATTGATATATGTACCCTAATAGATGTCTAGTGTAGTACTTGCTTCTTGCAGCAATTTTTCTCTAGGCATTTATATCTCCCATTGATTTCCATTCAATTCGTCTTATAACAATAATATAAATGGTATACATATAGTCTTCTTAATTATAAATAAATAAAAACTTCTCTTGACCTCACAATAGAATACACATGCGCCATTTACTCTATCTATTTGCCTCATCCTTATTATCTGATATATTATATATATACACAGGAGGACTGGGTCTTGTGTAGGGTTTTCTACAAGAGTAGAGCAACCATTGCCAAACCACCCACTGAGAATAGCAGCTACAATATTGATGCAGCCACATCTTCATTGCCTCCCCTCATTGACAACTACAATATTTCCTTTGACCAGCCGCAAAACCTAGAGGCGGGTTATGAGCAAGTGCCCTGCTTCTCCAGTAATCCTTCTCAGCCATCGTCATCGATGAATGCTCCGCTGTCGTCAGACATGGCCGATCCACAGCAGCACATGGGGAAGTCAATCAAGGACATGATTAGCCAGTTTAGCAGGTTCGAAGGCAATAACGTGAAGAGGGAGACACCTCAAAATAATTTCTCTCATCAGGATGGGTTCGAGTATTTGGCTGAGAGTGGCTTCACACAGATGTGGAACTCGTTCAATTAATTGATTTTATAGGAAGATTATTATTGCAATGAGAGGGATGATAGTACGGAATCTCTCAACGAAAAAGGAGGATGATCTGAGTAAAGAGGGCTTGGGTGTGTGCGCCTCCTGTGTGTGTGGTATTGCATGTAGCTGAAGTAGATATATAAATAGTAGTAGAACATTTCAGTACACACATTTGTCAAAAAGAAGAGGGGATAATGAAAAGAGATATATATGTATATGCATGGATGATGCCATTGCCATCAATGATGATGTAAATACATAATTTGTGTACTATGGAGAAAAGTAGAAAAAATCAGGGCGTGATGACAGAACTATATATACAATAGGGAGAATAGAATCTTCATATATGGTCCTTCGTCTATTATTCCGTTACATATATACAGCTTGCTCTGGACAGGTCGCTATGTGGATTATTTGCTAGGAGTACATATATCAAGTTCGGTCCCTTCTGAGGGAGGTTATATCTGTTGCCAATTAGCATCCTTTTTTTCATAATGGTGTACTCTAATATAGAATGGGCAATTGCTACGGTATCGTGGTGAATAGAAGTTTTTTTTTTACTTTTTGCATTTCCTTATGACATGTTCGTTGAATAGATTTTTTTTTTTTGAGAAACACAGTAGAAACGCAGACGTTCATACACGCACGCACACTCACCCCTATGACATGTTCGTTGAATAGATTTGTTATAGAGCAATCCGCACTTGAGATGTATCCTTTAGCTAGGGTATTTTTTTTGTTTTTGCGAATAGCTAGGGTTATTATTAGCTAGCTTGTTTTTTTTTTTTTTTTGAACGAGGAGCTTGTATTAATCGATGGCGCTACCCTATATATAACCTAAATTTGCAGAGAGAACTTCCAAAAAAGAAAAGTGAAGTTGTTCAGTGAAGCTGGCACACGAAGTCGTCATAAATGTCACAACTTCTCTATACGTATAGTGGTCGGCTTTCATGCTTTGAATTAAAAAATTTCTGGTGCGCAGACGAAGAATCCTCTCGAAGTGGGACAAAAAGAAAATACAGACAAAGTCATAGCTGGTTATTCTTTTAATATATGCCGCGAAAGGGATTTGAGTTCACACGTATCTGCTCACGGGGTTGATATATATATATATATATGAACTCTTGACCAGCTTAGATAGACAGTAACTGCTTACTAACTAATTTAATTTATCAATTAGCACTAAATCATCAACATGCTGAGATTACTGGCTCCGCAGGAAAGCACCTTGTATATATATATATACGAAGAGTTTTATCTACATGCGTACGTAGCTACACCCACCTTCAATAAACAAATAAGGGTATGTTCGCATAGTCATTTATTAGTTTGAGTATGTTCACATATTTATTTTAAGATACCTCAAATGTCACCATTCGAAAAAATTACAAAACAGCCCATATTTTTATTATATTTTGATAATACTTTTATATTAATACATATAATAGGGTATGTCCACATATCTCAGGTATACTCGCATACTTCATGCACATACCACTTCGGATGGTCTAGTATCATTGCATACTCCGTGTACGTACCTTCCGTTTCACTAGATACGTCCTCAATCATATACGCGAGTGTAGCTACATGCGCGCGCGCATCCACACACACACACACACACACACACACACACACACACATATATATATATATATATATATATATATATATATATATATATATATACACACACACACACATACAGCATGGATGTGTGTCCCCATATATATAACGTGGTAAATTAAATCTGCAAGTACACAACCTGTCCAGCTAATCTGACATAAACTAGAAATATTTTTCACATTCCCTGACGCCAATGCAAGTTGATATGGTTCCACTTGAGTATGGATATGCAAGATACATACACACACACGACTGATTAATCAATCATTCACAGGATGCATGAGAAAAATTCCAAGCTTGTACTTTCTGTGGACTTTGATAGATGATAGACAGACTTGTGATCCTATCTAAACAATGGAGTAACTCTATATTTGCATCGGTGCATAGAGAGCTAGAGTTTCATCACGGATGAATTCGTGCGGTTGAGCCTGCACCTACATTGCTACATCTCATCTGGAGAAGCAATAGTTTCATGACGGCCGGTCTCAGTACAGTGCACACATGGGAACAGTTCGTGCATGGTTGTCTATGGCTGTTGCGAATTTGCATCCCTGTTCAGGACGTAGTACGTCTGATCTCAGTCTCACATGCATTATATTCTCACCTCTGACAAAGTGACAAATGACAAGCAGAGGCACGGACCCCACAATTCAGCACAAGAGACCACGACATGGTGGCGGAGGGCACGGTGCTGGGGCCCACCTGTCAGTATCCTAGAGTGCCGTGAACAGGGATTACCATTTCGTTTTTTCCCAAATCCCGGACTCATCCGGAATCGGAATTCCGCCGGATTCCGTATTTTCCGAACGGAAGCAGTTTTCAAATTCAAAACCGAAAACCGGAAATTCCGGTCGGAATTTCGGAAAATTCCGTCGGAAAACCGTGGATTTTGACCGGAAAATGAAGAAAACGATGGGAAAAAGCTAGAAAATTTATGTGCATATGTAAAAATTAGAAATTTTGGTAGAGTTTCCCCTGATTATGTGTATATTGACAGTTCATAGTACATAGAATATATGAAACTCCACCAAACAATTATAAACACAACATTTAACATATAACTCATGTCCAAAATGTACTCATACATAGTCCAAAGTCCATTAAAATTATTACAATTAGTCCAAAGTCCAATTATTACAACACAATAAATGGGCTTGTCGATCCAAATAAGTCTAAAGCGCACGTGAAGCCTACGAGAGAATGCAGAATCCCGCCTCCCCGCGGCGAAATGTGGCGGCGGTGGCGGCGGATCGTCGAGGGAGCGCAGGGAAAGGGCGCAGGGGAGAGGAAAGCGTCGAGTGAAAGGCTCTGGTGCGATTCGGCTGCGTCGGTGAAGTGGATAAGGCTCCATCAACATAACGGGTTTTAGGGTCTTAACGGGTCCGAACCCAATTCGTCAATTTAACCAAACAAATCAACTTAGATTTGAACGATTTCAAGTGCTAATGACTCAGAAAAACATCTAGTTTTTTATCATATTTTTTCAGAATTTTTTAGTAACTTTTTATAAATTTTTTCAAATTTTTGAATTTAGAAACGGAATCCGCCGGAAAATTCCGGTTTTCCACTTTCCGTGGTCGTCCGGAAATGAAAAATTTTCCGAAAAACCGGCGGTTTACCGTCGGAATTGTTTTCCCTGGCCGTGAAGAGTGAGAGAGTCAGGCTGGGGAGAGACAGATATGGCTAGAGTCTGATAGGGACTTCCCTGTCCTGCTGCCCAACCACCTCCATCTACCGATATAAAAAAAAAAAACCACCTCCATCTATCTACCTACCTACACACCTAGCAAGGTACCAGCTCTTCCGTTAAGTTGTGCGCTCCACTGTGACAGTTCTGTTCGTATGTGGTACGTGGGGCTTCTTCCTCCGCGCATGCGTTGCAAGCGTTCGAAGAACGCCTCCGCTCGTCTTCTTCCTCCCGCCCCCGCTCCTCCCGCCGCCTCGACCTCCGCCCGCGGCCGGTGCCTCCCCAGCGCCTCGCCGCCCGCCCACCACCCACCGCCGCCGGCATGCCGCTGCCCGCCGCTAACCTAGACGGCGTTCGCCCCCCGCCCCGGCCCTCCCCAACCGCCCTCTCCCGCCGCCCGGCCGCCGGCGCCCTCGCCGCCGGCCTCTCCACCGCCCACCAACCGCCACCTCCGCCGGGCCGGCCTGCTTCCCTCGGCCCTCCCTCTATGGCCGGAGGTGGAGAAGATGGGAGCGGCGGCGGCGCCGGCAACCCCGAACCCTAACCCTAACCGCCGCCGCCCCCCGCCCCGCCCGCCGCCGCCCGGGAGGCCGCCGGCGCCTCGGCACCCTTACCGCGGCCTCCCCGCCCGCCGGCCGCCGCCCGCCGCCGCACCGGCCCCCTCCCGTGCCACCGCCGGCGAAGTGTGCGCTAGGCCCCTCCCCTAGCGCGCGCGTTGAATAAGGATCGTGGTGGTACGTCCGCTACTGATCATGACTAAACAAAATCGTCGATTACACCACTGATTAGCGTCCTCGTTATTAAGAAACTGCACTGCCGAGATCAGTTCTGTCAACTGATTGATCATGCCCTGGTTGGGCTCTTGCGTGTGTGTTAGTTTCATGGACAGTCCGTGTCCCCCTCCTAATCATTCCAAACAATACTTTACAGAGATCACAGTACAATGTATTCTCTAACGTACTGCTGCTACGCATAATGAAACAAGTGAGATACGCAGTGGTAGCTGGGATTGTGGGAAATTAAAGATGCCGGAACAGGAATGTTCGGCTGGCCACTGAACCAGGTCAGTTCGTGACCTCGTGATTAACGACTCATCATTGTTAGGTCATCGTCTCTTTCTCCCGCTAATTTCCTCTTCCATGCATTTTATTTGTCTTCTGGAAGGTGTTGTATACAATTATACGTACCTTGCACCACGTAATAAAACCGCCAATCTTAATTACTCTCCGCATATGCGCGTGGAAGCACTTGCCTTGTCTAACCATACTTACTTATGGAGCTCATTATCCATCTTCTAGAAGATGATTGGCCTACATATCTTCTAACCAACCATGTCCATTTCTACATGCGTGCTACTAATTATCCTTTTTTTGTTTGTCTGTGTTCTTTATTCTAATACAGTAATATGTATACTAGTATGTCAATCTATGAAACTTTAAGACCCACGATTTAACATCTCATATCTGTATATATGCACATATATATATTTTTTGTTTTATCTACCTATACCAGGCTCTAGTTTGTTAACATTTATATTGGTAATTTCTATGCAAATTTAGGGTTCTTTAAATTATCTTTCACAGTACCACAATAGGTAATTTATATGTAAATTACACATTCCTTAATTCATATTTCATAATGGCACGATAAAGTAATTTATGTGCAAATTGAGGGGTTAATTAATTTAGTTCATCTTTCACACTGGCATGGTGAGCAATTTCTATGCAAATTCAAAGATTAATTTAACTGATATCATAATGGTATGCTGAGCAATGAGAGTACCATGCGTACCACTGGGTACCTATTGTCGTGAGTACCATGCCTCCCCTGGCCGCGGCGCCTCCGTCCCCCAGCCTGCGCGACCCCGCGACTCCGTCCCGGCCAGCCGTTGCCCCGTCATCCCTGGCGTGAGGTCGCGCTGTCCCATTGTCCCACGGACACCCCCGGTGCCGACGTTCTCAGCGTGTAGCAAGTTGTGTACGAAAAGATGTAGTAATTTATGTACAAAATGTTGTAACAAGTTATATAATGTCTAGCAAATTCATAGGATTATGTAGCGAGTTCATGACATTTTGTAGCAAGTTTCTTGCTGTAGCAAGTTAATGTGATTATGTAGCAAGTTATGTAATATCTAACTAGTACATATGGTTATGCAATGAGTTCATTGTATCTTATAGCAAGTTTTCTGTTGTCGCAAGTTCATGTAATTATATAGCGTATTATGTAATGTTTAGCAAAGTGCATATGATTATGTAGCAAGTTTATGGAGGTATGATGTTTTTTAAACAATAGCAAATTGTGTGCATAGTGACAGCAAGTTGTGTATATTAAATGATCTAAAAATTTGCTAGTTGTTGTAAAACGGTCTGCAAGTTGAAGTCATGCGGAGATAGTTGATGAAGGCCCAGATCAAGGGAGAGGGAGGGAGGGGCCGAGCAGGCCAGCCCAAGAGCGTGAGAGTAGAAGAGGGTGCAGCGCTCGGGCCGAACAGGCCGCGGAGTCGCGCAGCAGACGGAGCGCAGCAGGCCGAGCGGTCGCCGGTTAGACTTTGCGTAAGCGGAAACATGTGTACATGAATGGTTGATTCAGTACTAAAACTTGTACTTGGAGGGTGAGGCAATAAAAAAAAATGGTTGATTCAGGCCCCTATAATTGCGCCAGCTGTTCACTTCTTTCGCTAGGCGCATTTGGGCCTAATATGTACATATGCAGGAAACGCCAATAGATGAATACAATCCAGATGCTGCCTGTTCTTGCTGGCTTAGCGGTGAGTTTGTGGTCGAGGACGACATGAAAGAAACACTCGCATTAGAAAATGAACAATGATACAGTAATCATATTGATTTCATGGTAATAGTACCATTTATTTCCTGTTTAATCTTCTGATCAATTTTTATTCAAAGCACATGCACCAATTTCAAAGCTCGAGTGGCATGTCAAGACATGGCGACCTTGAGCTCAAACTCCTTGCCGACGCCCAGCGAGAGCCCGCCCACTTGAGCTGCGCCGAGCGCCCCGCCACTCTGGTACCCTTGGAAGCGTCCCGTCGAGTCGGCCATCTTGACGCCGTTGACGTACACCGCGAACTCCCTCGGCGGCGCCGGCGAGTGCAGTCCCAGGAACACCACCTTTCCGATGACCAGCTTCTGGCTCGGCGCGTAAGCGTCGCGCACCACGTGCGATCTCACGGTGACCCCGTCACGCCCCGTCGCGCAGCTGAACCGCACCAGGCTCCATTGGCCCCGCGGCCCGCCCATCTCCGGCGACTCGCCGTCGTCCAGGAACAGCTCCCCGGACGCCGAGCCATCCTCCCCGAGCGCCACCAGGAGGTGGAACATGGTCTGGCGGGCGCTCGACGTCGTCAGCGCCGGCAGCTGCAGCGGCAGGATGTTGCCGCCCGCCACGTGCACGTTCACGGTGTCGGCGGGGGCAGGGAGCGTCACGCGCTTGCCGGTCGCCGAGGCGACGGTGAGCGAGTAGTCGAACAGGTTGAACCACCGGCCGGCCGGGAAGTAGGCGTCGACGGCGGTGGCGCCCGGCTCGAGCACCGGCGACACGAGCACGCCGCGGCCGAGCAGGAACTGCCTGTCCACCCCGTACGTGTACACGTCCTTGGGGTAGGAGAAGAAGAGCGGCCGCGCGATGGGCGCCCCCGTGGTGTGCGCCTCGTACATCAGCGTGTAGATGTATGGCAGCAGGCGGTACCGCAGCCCGAGCGCCTTCCTCGCCGACCGCGCCACCAGCTCCCATAGGTAGAGCTCGCGTCGGACGGTGCCGATCGCCGAATGGTCCCTCGAGAAAGGGTAGAACGCGCCAAGCTTCACAATCAAAGCAGACATCTAAAGCTCAGATTACACGCGTCGTTAGACTCGAGTGTGTTTGTAGGTTTGCACGGTACCTGGATCCAGCGGCTGCAGAGCTCCTCGGTGGTGTTGCCGCTGAAGCCGCAGATGTCGGCGCCGACCATGGGGATGCCGAAGAGGCCGAAGGTGAGCACGGTGTTGATGGAGTACCGGAGGTCGTTCCACGTCGCGGCGTTGTCGCCGGTCCAGTGCGCGGTGTACCTGCCGGAGCCCACGAATGTCGACCGGCTCAGCACGAAGGGGCGGCGGCCGGTGTCCCTGCGCAGCGCGTCGTTCGTGGCCCTCGCCTCCAGGAAGCCGTAGAGGTTGTGCGCGTCGTACTCGCTCACGCCACCGTAGTGCACCGCCGACGCCGGCACGGTCTTGTTGTTGATGGGGCGGTGCACGCCGGAGTTGTTGATGCGGTAGGGCGGGTCGTCCAGGGCGTTGAGCGGCACCGGGTCGATGAAGTTGGAGATCTCGTTCATGTCGATCCAGAGGCCGTCGACGGGGAGCGTCCGCCGGAACAGCGCGATCTCGCGCGCCCAGAACTCGGCGGCGCGCGGGTTGAGGAAGTCCGGGAAGTAGACGTAGCCCGGCCACACCTTGCCGAGGTAGTTGGTGCCGTTGCGTTTCAGGAACACGTCCTGCTGCATCCCACGGATGAAGGTCCCGTACGTCTCGTTCACGTTGATCCCTGCGCATCATCACCATTCACCAAAACGATCGAGGTTTAATATCTATCACTATATATATGGATTGCTGCAATGTTGACACGTTGTTGATGCAATCGTGAAGTACCTGGGTCTATGATGACAACGTACTTCTGGCCGTTCCGGTGAAGGCGGTCGACGAAGCTGCGCATCGGTCCGGCCGGGAAGTTCACCGGGTCTAGGGTGAAGTCCTTGTACGCGTCCATGTAGTCGATGTCCGTCCACATCACCTCCAGCGGGATCCTGGCCTTGGCGTACCCGGCCACCACGCCCTCCAGGTCAGCCAGATTCTTGTACCCGTATCTACACTGGTGGAACCCTGCATCAACAAACAAACAGAGAGTGCAGTTGCAAAATGGTCGATCAGCTAGCTGCAAAGCAATCCAAGGAAGCAAAGCAACAGGGCTAGCTTCTCCTACCGAAAGACCAGTACGGCATGGGGGCAGGGCGGCCGATGAGCTGGGTGTACTGATCGACGACGTCGAGCGGGGCAGGGCCGGCGAAGAAGTAGAAGTCGAGGACGCCGCCGATGACCTTGTAGGTGAGGTACTCCCCGCCGTACTCGATGTCCATGCCGTTGCTGTTGAGCAGGAGCACGCCGTGCGCGGCGCCGGCTCCGGCGCGCACGTCGAGGTAGAACGGGTGGGAGCCGTAGAGGTTGAGGTCCACGTTGCTGGCGGCGATGTCGGCGTTCCAGAGCGTGAAGGTGTCGTTGCGCCGCAGCCGGAACGTGGGCTTGGTGTGCTCGCCCAGCCCGTACAGCGACGCCCGCCCCGCCGCCGGCAGCGCCGTGGTCAGCTCCAGGTACCTGTCCTTGAACACGAGCGCCGGGGAGGTGTCGAAGAGCGTGTCGCCCGTGGAGCGCCGCGCCACGGTGAAGCGGAACGGGGAGGCGTGCAGGGTGAAGGTGAGGTCGGAGGTCGGCGAGGAGAGGACGCTGCTGGGCGGCGGGGCGCCCTTGCCGGCGTGGAGGTGGACGTGATGCGGCGGCACCTCGCGGGGGACGACGTGCTGCGGGACCTCCCATCGAGGCCGCTCGGCGTCCGTGATGCGGACGTGCAGCCGGCTGTTCGTCTCCAGGCTGGGGAAGCAGTAAAATGTTAGTGTTAATATGAAAGGAATGTAACTCAAAATAGTCAACGTCTTGGTCGCGTGGCCTAATGGATAAGGCGCTCGCCTCCGGAGCGGGAGATTGTGGGTTCGAGTCCCACCGTGATCGTTTTGGTTTTATCACATAATGATTGGTTATAGATAAAATCAACATTTTCCTTTTTAATTATATCTATTTGCATGCAGTCTAATCTACCTCTTTCATCCTCTTTTTATTTGTTTTTCACCGAGGCATAAAAGGTAGACGACCTTTTGATTATGACACTGCGGCACTGCATGGGTACTGGGAGTCACTAGCATTGCAATACAGATGTAAAATGAGCCAAGTGCATAGAGCGGGATCATGGCTTGGGTTCTAGCGCATGCAGTCTTCTTGTTCTTGGATCACAAAAATGATTGTTTGGTACCTTGTCCTACTCACCGTCCTGGCCCCAGCTCTTATTTCGAAAGTACCAGGGAGGAAAAAACACGAAGCTACGTACTTACACCCTCGTAAATATATAATGCGGTTAATTTTTTTCACAATTTCAATTACACACCTTATTTAGAAAATTTATTCAAACACGTACGTGAAATTTAAACACAACTCATTCTCAAATTATCTTTAGTAATGAAACGAATTACAACAAAACAAATGGTTCATTTGTGAATAATTGAGGTGGTGCCATGTTTGATGACCATACGAACACACAGATGCATGACAAATCCTTAATTATACGAGCTGGCTTTAGCGCGCGCAAACGATCACCTCCAATGAGCTGTGTCTCCATGGGAGAATCAAACGGGGAGATCGACTGTCTACTAAAGCTAATCCAAAGTTTGAAGCATGGAACAAGCAAGCAGCACACGCTGACACGCACTGTAAATTTTGGAAAGTGCATATATATATATATATATATATATATATATATATATATATATATATATATATATATATATATATATATATATATATATATATATATATATATTATATATATATATATATATATATATATATATATATATATATATATATATATATATATATATATATACATACACCATCTAGTTAATTAGCTGGTGGGAGATTCAGGGAGAGCTAAGCGTATATATGCGCACTTGCCTGGCGGTGAGGCCGAGCCTCCGGACGTCGGGGCCGAGCTGATGGGCGCCCCGGGCGTCGCCGGCGAGCTCCAGCCGCGCGGACAGCAGGCGCCGCCACGCGGCCACCGACACGACGCGGTACCCACCACCAGCAGCAGCAGCCTCGGCGGCCGCGCGCCATGGGACCGCAGCGAGGAGGAGGATGACGACGAGGGCGAGGCGCGCGGGCGCAGTCGACAGCGGCGGCGCCGGCGGCCGCCCCATGGCGCTCGCTGGTTTATATATCGCAAGCGTGCAGCAAGGCGGCGAGCAGAGCGCTGCTCAGGGGGGGTGCCGGTGCGGAGAGCATGCAGCTTAATTATAGGGCGCTAGCAGCGAAGCTAAGCTAGTGGGCGTCGGCTGGCGGACGCCGCCAGCCGCCGTGGAGTGCACGACCGCCTGGAGGCCGGGCTGGGGGTCGGGCCGGGGGTCGCTTTTGTCGGTGGAGGCCGGCGTTTCCCTTTGTCTGAACTGAAACCGCGCGCCGTTTGTTCGGTCCGCCCGCCTGCGCGGCGTGCCTGCAGCCTGCCCGTACGTGGGACGAAGAGTGGAGTGGAGGAGGCGCACGCACCGCCGCGTGCGTGCACGGCGCGCGGCGGAGGCCGCACGGCACTGGGAGGTGGGAGCTAGGAAAGGGAAATGTGGTGACGAGGAGATTAAAGGCTGTGCGCTTTGGGCGAGGAGGCCCAGGACCAGGATCGGACGATGAGCATCTCACAGTCCTGCTTATGCGGGCCGGAGTCAATGATGAAGCTAATGGCGACGTGCGTGAGGATGAGACGAGAGGTGAGAGGTGAGACGAGACGATCATGGCGTGCGCTCCGCTTGGGACCGGCCGGCCGGGCAGGCATGGGGCGTTCTTTTTCTCCCCATGCATCCCCTCGTGGCTGGAGATTAAAGGCTGGTACGCAGACAGACAGGGAGATCTGGTCATAGGCCATCAACAACCAATCATGCCGATTCCGCCGTTGCGATATCTGATCCCGAGATTTGTAATTTCTCCGTTTTTTGTCCCTAGAAGAAATCTGAACCTTTTCTTTCCTCCGGTCCGACCCTCTGACGACAGACAGGTGTGTGTGTGTGTGTGTGAACATGTGCTCAACAACGTGCCGTGCAGGTCCTCCCGCTGTATTCTGTTCTTGTCTCGAACAAAAATGACACGCGGCTTGAGGAGGGGAAAAAAACAAAAAAACAATGTGCTGTGCTGTTTCAGTGACACCCAGTACAGCGTGCTGTGCTGTTTCAGCCGGCTACTGATGATGCCGTGGACCATTGCAACAGCCACTGTTTCGCGGCATGCCCTAGTGGCTGACTACGCTCGATGGCAATGGCAAGCAAGCAGCACTGGCCTGGGAGCTGGAGACGAGGTGGAGTGGAGCCCGTCTATTTCATGAATATGGTGGTCACCGACAAAGGATTCGGAGTATCCGCAACAGTAGGGATTTCTTAAGAGTCTCCTATCATATCTACACCAATAATTCTCTTGCGAATGGGATGGGTATAACACACATGATGCATGCGAGAGTATCGTGACCACCCTACCACTTCGTTCACTTGCGCACGCGGCCAATAATAAGCCTGCTGTGTTTACGTACCATCCGGCCGAGTATATATAAGACAATTATTGGATTATATGGTGCGATCGATTGCTCACGGCCATGTGCGCGCGTACGTGATCGTCTTCTTCAAAGCTTTCGACATAGCAATCATATTCGCTTTCGTTAGCTGTTGTTTTCATTTCGTGGGGGAGGATGGGAGATGGAGTCTGCTGCTGCGACGCCTTGACACAACACAAGCACGGGCGTTTCTGGAATGCCGAAATATATCGAAATGGACGTTCCTTCCAACTGAAGCTCGATCGCTCAGAAACTTCTATACGCTGCAGAGTTTTTTCCGGTCACTGACGACGGTGTATGAGGCAGCCAAAAGAAAGAAAGAAGCCCAGTTTAGCTAGCTGGATATGATCTTCAATCTCTCGGATTGTTTGAATAGAGTTATGTGTGTCTATTTCTCCACTTATTAGATCAATCGAAATGGACGTCGCGCCAGCAGCTCCATCCCCTCAAAACTTCTATGAGCTGCACTGTTTTCTCGGTGAGTCATTGACAGCTGATAGTGTTTTTTTTTTTTTTTGGACTAGGCGGTTTAACCTATCGGGGATATATATAGTCTATGTGTGCAATTTAATATCGATCACCAACTGAATGTATGCTTCCTTCCGTCCTTAGTCCTTATTAGATATATGGATTCTAACTTTGTCATAAATCAAACATTTTAAGTTTTTTTTAATAAAAAGTATTGACCAATGGCGGAGCTAGAGGGGGTTTTGGTATGCCACGACATCCCTGATACCTGAAGAGTAGTAAGTCACAAAAGACTATTAGCTGAAGTTTTGGATTCAGATCCGTGGATTTTGAGTTTAGACTACCGAATTTAAACATGCGTGTGCATTTTACTCTTCTAAAAGGAAAAATATAATAAAGGTTTGCCGAGAACAGAAAGCCCATGTCTTTTCCGTTTTCAGGGGTGTTTGAATACACAAGAATAAACTGTATCCCACTCTGAGGAGTTAATGACCTAATGGAAACTTTAGCCCCCGTTAGCCCTACCCTGTTTGGCTACTGATGAATAGAATGAGTATATGGTGCCTAAACTTTAGTTAAGGCACCTACTTTTATTCTTTTCTGTGGAAAGTGGAAACGAAAGACGAATTATCCGTTGTAAACTCTGCTACAAACCGGCAGTCGTAGCTAAGCTATAGGAATCCCGATTCCTCCAAAATTCCGTCGGCAATCCTTACGAGGCCTTCGTCTTTGAGCTTCGTTTTTGGCACAGAATCAACCAGGCTACGTCACCCCCCACTGTCAGCACTCAGCAGTAAACTTTGCAACCAGGCTACGAGCACTCAAGATTTCAAGAACTACAGCTAATCGAAGGTGAATGCTACTACTCCTACCACAATCAATCAATGTCCCTTCAATTCCTCCAATCCAACTCGCGCGTACCTGGCATACACGTCGAGGCTCCGCACGTCGTCGCCGTACGCCGCGGACGCGCTGCCGGCGGCGGCGGAGACGGCCGCGAGCTCGGCGCGGAGCCGCGCCCCTCCCTTGTCCACGGTCACGGCGCGGACACGGTACCCGCCGCCGCCGCCGACCTGGCTCTGGTGCTCATCCGCGCACAGGCAAGGAGCGCAGCAGATCAGGCAGAGCAGCAGGCCGGCGAGCAGCGGCCGGGCCGTCGTCGCCATTGCAGAGCTGCGCGCTAGCTAGCTAGCAGCCACAACTCCACAAGCCTACAGCTGTGCCGGCCGGCCGGTCGGTCAGCTGTAACACTGCACCGGTCGCGATCACGGCACGACAGGGGACGCTGTTATAAGATTCCCGGATGTCTCGATGCGTCTATATTTTGTTTTTCCCCTCTCGTGGGTGGGTAGTGTCGTGGCCGTCCAGATGGACTAGTAGCTTGGCCGGTTTCTTCCTCGTCAGCATGGCGGCCACGAGCGTCTCGGGGGGTCTCCCAATCGGCGCCATGCCGAGACGAGACTGACACTGCGGATGGACCTCTGCCGGCCGGCGCATCGAGAGGCGTTCGTGATAGCAGCAGCATGATCAATCTGGTATGGCGACCAGCGGTTTCTTTTCTTACCTGCTGCCTTGAGAAGGGTTCGTGGTAGGATCTCTGAATCCAAGACGCAGACGCATTTGGCAGTTTTGTGTTTGGCGCGTCAGCCACGCCGGCCACATTCGGAGGGCTGATCGCGCAAGTTCCGCGGGCGGAGGCCACCGGCTTGTCGGCAGCAGAGCATGGTGGACGTGTTTTGCTTAATCGGAATATGGAGCTGAAGGCGGCACCACCCACCGACTCTGCGTAATCATCAGACTGAACTGAAGATTTCCCATCCTCTCATCAATTCCCTATCCCACGACCCACTCTATATATACTCACACACATTTTTCTATCTCATAATCCAAACAAGATATAAAATTTATCACAATCTTCACTGTCCTATTCCACCCCACATTTCCCTGTTCATGTCCCAATCGGCCAGTCCAAACACCACCGAGGAAGTTTTCTGAGGAGACGACTCGATCGATCGGCCAGAGAGTTGGAGGCCCAAGAAGCTCTTGCTCGGTCCAAGGGAATAGAGAAGCCCACTCCACATTATCAGGGCTCAACTAGATGCCCAAGTGAGTCCACCTGTGAATCGGATCGGATACATATAATATTGTCTGCTTGTATTTTTTTATAAATAAATTGATAACTAGTCATTATCTAAGCAACAAGTATTGAAAATGATGCGGAATAAAAAAAAAGAAAATAGAAGATAAGAAAAAGAAAACCGAAGTATCAGGGGACACTGGGTGCTGTTATGTAATGAAGAAGAAAATAATGACAAGCCAAAAAATAAATTTCCATAGGAAAATGAACAAAAAGAAGGAAAAGTGAATAAAGAAAACACCAATTACAGTTGGGAAGGACTCCACGGAAGTGGAGTGATGCTAGGCTTGACGGCCCAGTCGTGCATGGAAGAGACTGTACAAATCGTTGTGCTTGCGTGCGGCGACCGGTATGATGTCATTGCGTCGAATGGAGACACACTCAACTAGCCGGCCGGAGAACAGCAACGCAAGGAATCCAAGGGATTTGCAGAGGAGGTCAACAGGAAGCAGAAGATAGCATGAGGTTGGAGGTGTCCAGTTCAATGCACATCGATGGTAACAACGCTCAGCCCAACGCGACCCACTACAGTACTCCTCCACTGATGACGGCCCATAGACCAGGCCATACATGTTTACGTTGCGAAACTACATTACTACGGATATAATGTATCGTTCCTTTTCTCTCTCGTAGCAGATTAGGTGTAGAGAAATTGTAGATCTCGTCTAGATTGTTTATATAGAGATGGAAAACTCTTTAGAGATATATTTGGTATGAGCCTCTATAACCATAATCAGGGTTAGGGTTTCTTCACAGTTTACATCTGCTAGTGATTGTTTACAAAGGCCACTGTGTCTCGAATGCAACAATTTTCACATGAGAAATATTTTTGTGCCCTTTCCACAAATCCAACCCATCGCTTTCAACAGATATCGATTTTTTTAAAAAATATAACTAGTAGTTATGCACGCGCGACGTGCGTTATAAGAAATTCTTTAGAACAGAAGGAAAATAATATCCCCTAAAAGAACATATGTATATATAAAAAAGATAATTAAACCAATACCTAGTCAACATTTAAAACTAAAATAGAAATGTTTGAAACAGGTTGAATTGGCTCAATCTTATTAGGTATCCTACCTTAAGTCCTAAGCCCAGAAGTCTCGGTCCCGTAAGCCCACCTAAGATTGAGGTCACCATAGCGCTCTTATGGGCGTGCAAAACACTGTTTGCGCACTGTAGATTGTAGACAATTGGAGTTCTAATTATATTCTATCAGTGGTCTAGTGAAGTTAGCCTAAGGCACAATGATGCTCACTGTCACATCAAATCCTTCAATATGTGCGCTCGTGATACTATGCATTTTTACTTCAAACGGATATTCTTAGCTTGCTTAGCAAGATTATTAACTATATACCAGAATCCTCAGTACCCATGATTAATTTAAAATACATTTTGTTTTATATTTATCCAACTACTCAATATTTTATTACTTTAACAGCCATCATATATTGTTTTCCATACGCTAAATGATTATCCAAATACTTACAAATTATAGTTCAAGTTATTAGAAAATTCGGTTTACATCATTGTATTTATGTAAACTTGAGTATTTTGAAATTTTGAAATGGCTGCAAGACATGTTATTTTGCAAAAAATATTTGAAGGAGAAAAAAAATTGAAAAAGCCTCTCTCGATGCCATCGAATGGCCCAAAGCCCATCAACCACGTCAAGCTGTCCACCAGAAGGCAAAGTTCCAACAAACGGATATGTACACTCGAGAAGCAACTGAGCTCCTAGATGCCATCGAATGGCCCAAAGCCCATCAACCACGTCAAGTGTCCACCAGAAAGGCAAAGTTCCAACATGGATATGTACACTCGAGAAGCAACTGAGCTCCGACGAACGGCACCGGTCATCAAGCACCAAATTCTCTCTCTATACCATCTCTATCTTTAGGATTGGTATAATTTGATTCGCACCAAATTCTCTCTCTATACCATCTCTATCTTTAGGATTGGTAATTTGATTTCTCACGGACCCCCATTCTATGGGTTCTTCTCTAGGGAAGATCTTCTACTTTTGCTGAATGAATTTGCCTTGCCCACTGAACCTTGCCAAGCTTGTCACGTTGTGCTCCATGAATGGTTGTTAGCAGGTTCATCCTTTGTTTTAAAGTCAATTTGGTACTATACATTTATACAATTTGATTTTATACAGCATTATACACACTTAGCTCATGGTTGGACCCCAACATAATTAATTGGGCTGGTAAGGGTAGGATTGTTCGGTGGGTTTTTTTGTTCCAGTGTCCAAGAGGACTTATGAGTCCTGCCTTTGCACGAAAAGAAGGCGGTAAGAGTTTTGGTGAAAAAAAAAAAAACAAAGCAAGACCGGCAGGATGGCGTAAGAGTTTGTCTTTTTTATTTCTGGTCCGTACGATGTTTGTGCTTAATCTTTTGCTTCTTTGGATTTGGCCGTGACCCTCATGTCGATTGGGGTTCCAAGGATTGTGGACTGCTAGATTAAATGATACAAGAGAATTGAAGGGTGGATATGCTATTGGATAGGCAAGAATAGGTGTAAAATATTTTCGTTTAAACTCGTTTTTTATAGGGTACGTAGATTTTACCTCTCTGTATGTTTGGCGGCGTAGATACCCATCCTATTGTATACATTCCATAGTTTACTGTCCACAGCAGCATCAGTATCTACGTCAATACGTGACGCACCTATTGTGTGAGTACTGTAGCTAGCGCTACTATATAAAAAACTAAAAAAAGCCATATTTATTTCCCTGGCCGCTGTTATCTAATCTAGATCAGAAGCTGCACACTGCTGCGGAAGTTGCATGCTCGAGATGTCCTCTCGTGGTAAATGTCCCAGAGAACCTTCAGCTCCAGTGCCTGTGCTGAGATCGACCACCGCAAGCTCAGGGTCGCTCTCCAGCAATGGCCGGGTGGACTTCCTGTTCCTCCGGAAAACGAGGTAAAGGATCGCGGCTATGTATATCAGCATTCCCAGGAACCCAAATATCCCGGAAAATACTTGGGAGACAGTGGACAGGCCGCTGTGCAGGAGCAATTTGACAAAGCTTGTTATCAGGAAATAGGTGTTGATGACGACGATGAACGAACCGATCATCCATGTTAGCACAGAAGTCTGCGTTTGAAGGTCGAGTTAGACGAATGGATATGCAAATTCAATGGCATCACTGTCAATTTCTGTGGCAAACGACTTACGAATATTGAATTTGTATGCTGTCCCATCTTTGTTTTACTGCTGGTGAATTTAAGGAGCGGAACTAGCGCGAATGGGAGTTCAAATGACAGAATCATCTGCATGTAATAGAGGGAAAGGCATTAGTGAAACTGAGCAATTCAACTGACACATGTAATGAAGTAAAATAGTATAACAGAACTTTTCAATTCTTGGTGTACAACAGACTAGTAAAATTTAGTGATTACCGATGCAATGATAATCAACTGGCCAGCTGCTGAGGAACCACCAATTATTGACACGATCAAACTTGGCAGAATAGCCAAGGACCTAGTTAGAAGATTCCTTATCCAGGGCTTCATTCGAAGATCTAAAAACCCCTAGATTAGGTGAGTAAATGTTAGTCTGCAGCAAATGAAATTTCATCGATATGAAATGATTCGTTATTTAATTAGTTTTTGCTTTAGACAAAAGAACTAAAGAAGTAAGATGATTCAAGTCTTCTTTTTTATGATAAAGGAAGGCAGTTTGCAGCCTATTGTGTTGCATAGTGTAAGGCCCAAACAATTGTGGTGCCCTAAGCGTACAACTGTCCTTTTTCCTCTGCAATCAAACTCACCAAGAGAACCTGAGAGGCTGAGACTGAAGTAACAGGACCCAAAGCTTCTCTTCATGATGCAAATCTAAGGGTTATATACTACTTTATTTTCTGTACTTTTCGTATATAAGCTTCACAAAACTAATTAATGCTGTAAAAAGGCACATACTTGGTTACCTTTGATCGAAATCAAAGGCCTCTCAAGTATCAAGTATTATGTGTGATGAAATAACCTGACAATCATATGAGAAATAGGACTGGGGTAGAAGTTCCACAAACCTGCATGACGTATTGTCCAGCATACGTCCCTGTAATTGTAGAACTCTGACCAGAGGCCAACAAAGCAACTGCAAACAGCTTTGAGCTCCAGTTTCCAAGGACATTCTAAAACAACAGTAAATAAAGTGCAATATCTGATCAGAATATTTACAGCAAAAGATATTTACAATTGACAAAGACATTTCAGAACTGATGCATAAGCTCCACATAAAGACAGAAATGACTGCCTAGTTGGTGTAACAGAAGTGTTTTTTGCAAAAAAGGACGGGAAATGACCCGAGTAAGACCATATAAGCTCTAGCACAAAAAGAATCCATGCAGTATTCCAATATATAATTTATAAATAATTTGAAGATTGAAATTTCTTGACCAACCTTTAACAAAAATGAAGCCTTGTTTAGATCCAGATCACTGCAGTTTGCCTGATCTTCAGGGTTCAAATTACCTGAACCGCAGACAGCACCACTAACAGATATGATAGATATGTTGATGAGAAAAGCTACTGTAAGGGCAAATGCACTTTCAATCGTATAGAATCTACAGGCCTCCTGCAAGAAAGTAAATTGTTGAAAGTAAATATATGTTTAATTATCTGAAAATAGGAATGCCACATTAGATCAAGATAGGGAGAATTAGAGGTTACTTTAATCCCATGAACCGACCGTGGCACTTTTCTTGATAGTACTAATGCTGAGTGCAGAAAAAGATTATGGCTGCAATTTATGTAACAGAAAAATAAAAGAAAGGTCTTGTCTTGAAAATTGAATGCTTGGGAACAGACAGATGGATAGGAAGCTTACGGCATCACCATAGCACCAAGCAATGAGATAGCAAGACCTGTAGCTCCATTTCCTTTAAGTCCAGGAACAAAAAGGCCCCTCACAACTTCTGAAGCATCTGGTTTAGAATACCCAAGTTCAACTAAGAAACAAGTTGCTATTAAGAACACCAGAAATGCAATCAGAAATTCCAGCTTGCGGACCTGTGCCAGACAAAAAAAATACAATATACAGTATGAGCCACTTGAAATAATACAGATACGAGTGCTATCTGTTAACTAATGCCATCGTACTGATGATCTTCTTATCTATACCCTCTGCTAATACAGCCGCTTTAAATGGTGTTTTTTCTGTGAGGAATTTATTTAGTGGCAATAGAACTCTAAGTAAAGAGTGGAAATGTAACAGGAAATTCTCTTACCCCATATTGTTGTAGTAATAAGAGCATTAGAGTGCTGAGTCCCGTTATTAGAACACCACACCATACAGGAATTCTGAACAGCATGTTCAGAGCAAAAGCAGTTCCAATTACTGCAAAGAGTAAATCACCACCTTAGCTGATAAGTAACATGAGAATTTAGAAAAGTACCAGTTGTGTGATCTGCCGGTGACAAATATTTTCCAATTTCCACATAGAAAACTGTAATTTACAATTAATATCTGATAAAGAATTAGTAGCACACTATCTGTGGTATTACTAAATGAATATACAATCCACATAGCTCTGTGGTTAACTGCATAATGATCAACATGCAAAAGGAGCTGAAATGTAATTGCAATACCTTCAGGAATGTCACATGCAACAACAGCAAGTTCTGCAAGCATCCATAAGACAAAATTTGTAACCTTGGGATACTCAGCCCTGCAATGCTCGGCAAGATGTTTCCCTGTCATACAGAGAAATTTCACAAAAGATCAGCGATACTAACAAGGAGGAAGATAACAAATCAACAAAAATAGGTACCACAAGGGTCAAAATACCAACCTGTGACAACTCCTAGCCTGGCTGCAAGTGACTGAATAATAAGAGCAGCACAGGATGCAACAAGTATGATCCAAAGAAGCTACAATAAGAATAATGTGATCATAATCCTTAGTTAGAGGTAAGCATACTTTAAAGGGAAGGTCCGTTGATAGGCATATGAAACCAAAAAAAAAAAAAAAGGAAAAAAATAACACAGGTGGAAACAAGAGATAAAGCAGCAGGTACCTGATATTTGAACTGTGCTCCAGCCTGTAGATCCGTCTCAACTGAAAGACACACCAAAATAATTGTCAAGAGCACATAAGAGATAGAAAGGAAATACCAACTGGAAATTGAAGAAAAGTGAATCCATTTAATCTTACAGTTGCCAGGATCAATATATGCAATTGAGACAAGGAACCCAGGCCCTATGTATGAGAATAAGTTCTTCCAACTGTTTTTCTGCCAAAATTCAAATCAGACAATGTTTAGTTTCTCATCATTCTAAAGCCATCAGATCTAGAGATATAAAAGTTAGTAAAGCAGTCTGAGAATATTAGTGTTTTTCGTTCGCTCGTTGACTATTTTCTCTATTTCTCTCAGAAATTAATGTTCAGTTGCCACATCAGGTTAGAAACTACAGACAGCACACATCACAACGACATATTCAGGTAGGAGGATGAGACTTAACAATTAAGCCTGACTGTTGGCTGTGACGGTGACATCTTGTTCTTTTTAAAAATCAAGCAAGACTAAAAGAATACCATACCTCTGGAATGACAATCTGATCAACATCTATGCTTTCAATAAGAGGAGCGCCAGGGCCATTCGAGTGACTCCTCCCAACGCTGGTCATAAATTGTGGCTGGGATGAGCATTGATCTGGGCCAGTCATCTCGCTTTCACCCAAGAAGTCTGAGCCTGCTGTTCTGCAAACACACGGCAGCACGGGGAAGTTATTTATAGGTACACTACCTAATGACGCGTGAGTGTTGAGAATATGTCTAGTGGGGGTGTAACAAAGTCTCCAGTAGGATAGCAGGAATCACAGCCACTGGAAGGCAAAGATAAGGTAAACGAACAAGGAGACCAAAACACAGTGGATCAAAGGAAAGGAGCACGAGCACTGTACGCATTTGGGAAAAAAACGGAAAAGTAGTAATCTCAATTTTTGAACCTATCTTGACCCAGCAGATGGGAGTGGGACGAGGCGACGATGCAGAACTACAGAGCACCCACTTTACACACGACGATATATTCTTCAGAGCAAATTGAGCGGTAGAGAGGTAAAGACAGCCGAGCGTGTGATCAGCGATGGAGCATCACGAATATATAACTGACAGTGCGTGGTATTGAAACGCAAGACTCGTCCTTTTCGCCATGCTTTAGGCTTTAGCAAATCAACGCCACGGGAGCATGGCAAGGGAGAAATGAAACAGCGGAAAAGCGTCGCAAGTGGCGTGAAGTCACCTATCAATCTCGGACGCCACAAATGCAAGAACACCTAACAACCACTATTAGTTGGAAAAGCGAAATGGCTACCAAATCGAAATCAGATGGAATCTGGTTGCCCGAAAGAGGAGGATCCAGGATCAATGAGCAAACCTGAGGAACAACAAAACGCTACCCCACCCAGCACCCAACGTTTACAGGCAACCCAAAGGAGCGTTCGCGCGCCTGAAATACACGAGTAATCTTTCTCCGCCGCCATGAGCAGCCGAAGAAAAAACTCGTTTTTGGCGTGATGGCCGTAGTAATCATAGGAATTAAACCAAAACTACCCACCGCAGCCGCACCAAGACGGTGGGCGTGGTACGCCGGTGGTGCCCGGATCTGAGGCGGCGGGGACCGTGTGGCCCGGAGGAGACAAGAGGAGTCCCAATGGGAAGGCGTACCTGCAGGGCCTCGGCGAGGCGGCCGGAGGCGTGGGGAGCCGAAGCAGAGCAGAGGCGTCGCCTCGTCTCTTCCCGCTCCCTCGCTGGTTCCGAACACGTCGGGGAATCGAGTAGGGCCTCCCACAGACCAGCTCGCCCTTGTGGCTTTGTGCGGCTGCTCCGTTTGGTCCACAAGGTCAAGCCTGTTCTGACTGCAGCAGGTAGAGAGGCCAAACCGTAGCCCCTGCCGATAGCATCTCTGGCAGTTACCTCTTCCCAAATATACGGAGTATATGTTCTCACTTTTAATTACGGGCGTAGAAATACATGCTAGCACATGATAAATTTAAAACGCCAAACAAAAAAAAAATAAATTAACCAGCCGGCAATCGAGAAGAGGAAAAGGAATGAGAAATAAAAAATTAAAAAAAATGAGCCCCGCTTGATTAATGTCTTTCAATTTTTCATTAATTTCGAAGCCAAGCCTGATGGGTATGGGTATAAAACTAGGTGAGAAAATAAAAGACTAAAAAACGAAAATATTTTCTTCTGTCAGTTTTAGGTCCTTTCTAGTCTTTTCCAATCTGTGGAGTGGGGTTAATGTGAGGGGTACGGATGTTTTTGTTGGGTGAAAAATAGTATTGCGAAAGCTCACTATATTACGGTGTAGAACGGTGCTAAATAATATTTCTCCAAAACTTCCCCAAACAAATGGTAGCGATGCATCTTAGCTCGTATTTCTAATGTGCAAACTCTATCGCATGCGGGGTCACGCCCGCGCCGTGCGGCCCACCCGTCGGCGGCGGCAACGAGGTTAGCTGTGGAGGGGTTCGAGGTTGCCGGGGTCCACTGCTGTTCGCGGAACTAGAGAAGGAGGTCAATGGAGGCATTGGACTGGTGATGGAGGCGAGCGGCGAAGCAGAGGCGGCGGGAGCCGCCGTAGTCGGGCAGTGGAGGAAGACCAACGTGGGTTTTGGAGGCGGCGGGGGAGATGAGTCCGCAGAAGGCATGGTGGCGACCTTAGTGGCAGTCATGGCCACTTGTTGGTGGCGGAGGCGGTGCTAGCAGCTAGCCACTAGCCCAAGCTGAGGGCGGTGATAGCCGCGGAAGCAAGTTTAACAATAGGAGGTGGAGGAGGCAAAGAGGATGGTGCAGTTGGCAAGCGCGATGGGTCGTGAGTTTGGCGACCGGGCGACCTACCGTGGTTTAACATCTTCCTTCGAGTGTCAATGAAACCACCAATTCCTAGATGTCTCATGCCTTTGAATTGCCACCAACCATCGCGTGTGGCTCTGCACACCATTGGAGCTCATTCGGACGATAGCCTTTAGACATCCTATAACATTGTCACTAACGAGTGGGCCTGACCCACACATCAGTAGTGACAGGCAATGACATTGAAGGACCTCAATTGCCTATGCCTTGTCACCCAATACCATGAGGGGTGGGGCTGAACATTTCTCACATTCATTTAACCATGTGATTTGGAGATATATTTACCTTACAACTTATTTATGGTGCTAGCTTATTTATGGGAGTAGTTCCAAAAGCCCAAGCACCATGTGATAAGTTGGAACTACGCCCAATACCATGAGTATATTATTGAGTTGCTTCTCATAAAAAAAAAGCCCAAGCAGACTAGACACAGAACTTCACCACCACCCAGGTAAGCGCTTTCACCAAATCAATTGTGTGCTCCAACTTTTGAAAGATGCAGGACTCGAGTGACTTCTTCTTTTGGATAAGGTGATTGCCTCCTTTATCATTTTGAAAGGATGCGGGCCTTGAATAATGAACAGGGTAGTTGTTGTCAAAATGTTCTGGCACCACGACATAAGTTCTATATTACTTCTAGACATTAACATCATAGGATAGTATATATCCGCTGAATTTTGGTGGGTTGCGTCTGTCAATATTTTTTCATATTTAATTGCTACATATGTGATATCATCCAATAGTGAAAAAGTACATATCGGTTGACTTTCTGTAAATTGTGGGGTTTTAGGCTCTGTTTTTTTTATTATAGTATTATTATGTGTGTGACATAGGCCCCTGTTTGTTTGCCAAGTAGATTATATAATCCAGTTTAAACAAAATTAAAATGAAAAAAAATCTCAACTGAAAGTATAACATATTTAATCTATACACCCCAAATTAGCATAGTTTGTAAGCTACTCCAGGAGAGCTTATTTCTAACCAATCTATTACAACAACCATGTGATTTGGAGATATGTTGACCTTACAACTTATTATAAGCTAGCACCATAAATAAGCTAGATTATAGAATCTAACAAAGAAACAAACATGTGCACTGTTAGATGGTACGTACATATGTGTTGAATTTAAGCGTGAATTGTGTCGCTTAAGATATAGTAGTCCGTACTAGCGTTGAATTTAAGTGGATAGTGCGATACTTTTCTACTACGTACTATATCTACTATATGGAGTAGTATGTTACTCCACAATCAACATCATTAGATAGTAGATATCCCTTGAATTTGATCGAGTAGGTTGCATCGCTTATGTTGACACCCTTACGGTTGTAATAAATCCTAAATCCACCGGTGTGCAAGAAGAAACGAAAAAAAAGTCGGCATGTAAACTGTAAAATGGCAGAAGAGAAATCTGCCGCTGTGCAACAGGAAACGCTCTTATTAATTCACACATGCTAATTCCTATTTTGTTAAAATTAGTTACATAAAAATGTTTTCAATCTCAAGTCGTTGCTAATTTAGCTTTAAGAAGAAAACAAATAATCAAACACTGTGTCTATGAGTCAATAACCAAACATTCAAGAGCATTTCAAGCAATCCCCTTAAATTTAGAGTCTTATGCGGTTATGCCTAGCTCTTATTTTTCTCATTTCCAACAAACCCACAGAGAGCAAAGTTGATCCTGTCCTGTGGATCCCGTAATGTGTGGGCTAAAACGAAGAGGCGTGTGGCCGGGCTAAAAAGAAAGCTAGCCGGCCCGCGGACGCTGGCAGATCCCGTAATGCGCCCGCTCGATCTGAAGGGCTGGGCTCCATCGGCAGCCCGCTGGCACCGGGCAGCGCCCCGCGATGCGCGGGCCGAAGAGCAGCTGCCTACACGGGCCTTGTGGTGGGCCGGTAGGGATGGGGCCCGGGACGGACTCGGCCGCCTAGCGTCGACGGTGCCCAAGCCCCATCCCATTCACTCCCATCATTCAAAGCTGCCGCCTGCCGGTGCTGCCGGCCGATGCCGATGCATGTCTATATGGATGGATCGTTCATCGTTGTTGAGACGCCGACGTTGTCGTCCCCGCTGCGCGTGCTGTCGCCCTCTTCCTGACGATTCTTTTTGGCCGATTAACTGTCAAACTGACAAGACCTAGCTGGGACGATAGCTAAAGCCAGTGGATGTATGTGGGTTTACACAGTAGCTGCAGACGATCGAGCGAGGGGATAGAGATCAGAGATTAGATAATGGAGTAAACTATCGATGATTTTATATATTTATATTGGATTTAATTTGTCAACAAACACACACATCATCCGATACGTATGGATGGATGGATGGATGGATGCACGCGCGGCCGCCGGGCCTCACCACCTACCGGTCAATTTGCATGATTTTCGCGAGGAAATCCGGCTTTTGCCGTTCTAGGAACAAGAACAAGGCAGTACGTACGTGGCTTATTATTGGCAGAAAGGCCACTTTATTTATTATCTGCTCATCGTCATCTAGCTAGGGGTACTGGATCGGAGTTCCACCATCTGCTCTTCTTCGCAGTTCCACCGTACTGCCTGCCGCGCGCACAATTCAGCTTCTCTTCTCATCTTCCTCATCGACATCTCTTTCTTCAAGTAGGATTAGAGCTGCTAGCTCCACGTTCCGGCATGGCCGGTGGGCCGGTGGCCGGTGGTCGCCCAAGATGATCACCTAGCTATCTAGCTACGCTCGTAGTCGTCGTCGTAGCATGAGCTTTCTAGCTACCTCCGGCTCTGGTCTCTCTCTCTCTCCCTCTCGTCGTCAGGGACGGCCGGGCATCCAGACCTCCGTCCCCAGGCCATCCATCCATTCCAATTTCCATCCATGGGCTGATGGGCGGCAGCCGGCAGTTGGGCACCACCGCCTAGCTCTCGATCGATCGCTGCTGCCTGCTGCTAGCTCTCCCTTTCCTTTCGGCGGGCCCGGGCGGCCGGCCGGCTGGCCACCTTTCCATAACATTCCCTCATTGGTCGGGGGGCCGCATGATGCAACGGCCGAGGCCAAAGCTGTCGTCCAAAGAGGGGGCCATGACTTAACATGAAAGCCGGCCTCCCTTTTCATGCATGCTATTGCTATGCTATGCCATGCTTTTTCCTTCCTTTCTTGCTTGCTGCACAGTACTAATAATACTACTGGTATGTAAGACCGCAAATAACAAAGTAAATAGCCGTGTATAGTACAAAACGACATTGTTTACAGAGAGTGAGTAGTTGACATAGGTGTAATAATTTAATTTCCACTGTTTAATTAATTTTTTCCACCTAGATAGTATGAGAACTTCTAAATCTCCACTAGCTCCAAGGCTCGAGTCTTTAGAGCAAAGTTATCTGCAACTAACCTAAAAGCCCACTTACATATAATGTTAGCTATTGAGACGCGTTGAACCATTAATATATGGCCCATGTTCTCTTACAATGATTTTTGGTTTTCGTGTTTCAGCGCTTTACTTCTTCTCTTATCTCTTTACATCACATTAGAGCAAAGTTAATAATAAAGCCAATAGTGGACTTTATATTTTTTGTAATACCACATAGGGCCAACACTACAATCTGTGCTCATATAATAGATTAGGCTTAGAGTAACATCTTTTGTCTTAGGGCTTCTGTAGGGCTCACTCTTGCGCATTAGAGCCCGCTTCCCTCCTTTTTACATGTCTCTCTCCTCTGCATAGGCAAAAGTTCCATGTAACAAGCTATTATCCTACTATTATACTTGCTCTTACGCTTACAAAAAAAAATGTTGGCTATATTATTATAGCTCTTATGTTTTTGGGTTTTTGGTTTAATATCTTCTCTCTATCTTTTTCTCCCTCTTTATTTTGGAGCTCGTGTAGAGCCCTTTTTTTTGCTTTTATATGATGCTTCTCTACTCATTACAAGAAAAGAAAGCACATAAGGAATGGTTATAACCCTTTATAATACCTGCTATTACGTACCCATGCAAATAAGGCTTTGTTTGGAATGCGAAATTTTCTTTCTATTCCTACGTTTTTTCCTATGAAATTGAACTTTTTCCTATGAAATTCCTACACAATCTCTATAAAATTCCTCACCAACCAAAAGATAGCTATTGCCCCTTCAATTGCACCATCACACGAGGCATCCCCAAGTTTGAATAAGAAACAAAGCGTTTTCTCTGTCCGATCAAAATCTTGCCATTACTAATACGATGCTCTGAAAGAGGCTTTACTTACGAGACGTGTTAAAAAAAACTCTACAAATTCTCATAAAAACTAGAATATATATCCATCCATCTAGATAGTAACCACTAAACAATATAAGTCAATATATCTATTCTAAAAGATAATTAAAGAAACTCTCTAAATTTACTTATAAATTACCTACTATGTCATTATAAAATATGATATAAACTAACCACCTTAATTTGCACGTACATTAGCCAACACCCCATTGTAAAATATGTAACCATCCGAAAAATGCATATAGCTTGATATAAATATTTACACATGCGTGTTCTAAGTACTAACGACTAGCTGGTACCCATCTTACTATTTCTAATTGAAAGTTCTAAAAGAAGCTCTAATTTCAAAGCGCGCTACAAAAAAAAGATAAATCCTAGAAACCTCTCACAATAATCAGAAACATCCGACCATCAATTGGTAGATTGAAATATTAATAGCCATTAGATCTATTTTCTAAGTAATTACCCACCTCTGCCATTATGAAACGTCTTGAGTTCAACTCTCAACGAAAACAAATATCCTCTTCTTTTTTTTATTAGATCTATTTTCTAAGTAATTACCCACCTCTGCCATTACGAAAGGTTTTGCGTTAAACTCTCAACGAAAGCAAATATCTTTTTTTTTAATTTTCCTATTTTCAAATTTACTTTCAGTTTTTGTCCTTTTTTCCATTAAACATGCTAGAAACATTTCTATTAAACAAATATTTTGTAGACTCCTTTTGAAATTTTCACGTCAACCCTCACAAGATGAGCTAAAAAAATAAAATCATAGAAATTCTCACAATAATAAAAAACACCTGATCATCAATTGATAGGTTGGAGTCTAAATAGCAATTAAATCTGTTTTCTAAGTAATCACCCACCTCTATCATTATCAAAATAATATTGAATAACCCCTAAAACTACATATTAATTATCCACTCTGCTAATATAAAAAAAATAAAACAACACCCTAAATTTATACCTAATTGTTCACATTTGTTATTTTGATGGATAATACCAAATATTCCCTTTAATTTATATTTAAATTGTTCAGCTTAGTTATTATGACTGATAGTATAATGAAAATAACCCCTCAATATTATATTAAAATCACCTACTTTTGCAATCGATTAAAGATTATCAAAATCAATTAAGCATACATATAAAGTAGCAAGATTTGTTATTATAAAAAAAACTAAGTATAAAAATAAGTCTATATATGTTGTATTGTAACACATAATATATTTAAGACTCTAATCCGTGCGAATGCACGGGTTGATTGACTAGTAGAGATTTTAATTTCGATGCCTCTCTCCCTGTCAGACCTCACTTTGCAAAAAAGGCCTCCTGCCCCACGGCCCTCTGATCTTTTTTCCCCCGACGTAGTAGTAGGAGTAGGATACACATACGTGTAGGGCAGCAGCATGAGGCCGGGCCGTAATATCTCGAGAAATCTTTCGCCTTTTGATGCCTTTCACTGTCTGTCAAGCAATCTTTGCTTGTGATCACGGGCAGGCAGGGCTTCAAGATAGATAGATATGTGCATGTATGGAATAAATAAACAAGCTAGTAGTGCTGCAGATGGGCCGGTCAATATACGGCGACAGCGAAACGACGACAAGGCAAAAGTTGCCTCGCACGTGTCCGTTTCCTCACCTCCCTCCACTTGGATTATTATTGGTTGGTCACCGCGTACGTGGAGCAGATAAGCAGGTCCTTCGTGCGTGCTTATTGTAATCCATCGTGCTCTTTTATAGCTTGGACATCCGTATCTCGTGGATTTTCTGATGTGTGACAAAAAAAAACATCTCACTTTCTCCATTCACTAGCACGGCATTGGGTTTATTATATTTAAGAAAGAATTCTGCACTAGGATGCGTTGTCTGCTACCTATTTTATCTTTTCTTTTTTCTATGGAAGGATTGTCAGCAGCGACATAATGTATAGGGCTGTGCTACGGTACACAAATTACCTTCTAGGAGGTAAGACTGCAAATAAATAAGCTGAAACATTGAATTAAGAAGAGTACTAATAAAACCGCAGGACGATTCACCCATACGTACGAAAACTACGGCGACTCTCCCGGGATCCGCTTCTCTCCGGCGAGCGCTACCTGTATCACTGTCTGTCTACGTCCGATCCTAAATTCCGATCGAACTGCCGGCCCTACGTCGCCTTGCCTCTGGCGACGGCGCCCTCGCTCCCGGCCGCGTCTTGCGCCCCGTCGCTCATCTGTCCGCGCAGATTGGTGGGCAAACGCTAGGTCGCGCCGCCCTAGCTGATCGCACACCTTGCGCAGCCCGCGCCGACGGCGCCGTGGAAGCACGCCGCACGCCAACCTTTCTCCCCGAACCCTTCGTCCACGCTGCCAATGCACCGACTGTCGTCGTCAAGCTCCAATGCCGCACGTTCTCCATCTGATGCTCCATCGATGATCGATCACGTATAATTATCATATGAATAGTATAAGAATTAAGATAATCGATCACGTCTCCATCGATCAATCGGTCACGTCCCCACATCTCGGTCAGGTCTTTGGGAGACCGACGATCACGTCTCCGTGGATGCTAGGCTGTTAGTTGTGTTTAATTATTATTAATCATTATCCTAGCTATTTTTAAGTATTACTTACTAAGATGTAATACTTTATTTTAACCCTTTAGATCTAACCAAATGGATGGTTCACAGTTGTTTCAGTGTACCGTAGCAATTGCCTAATGTATATCCATCGTGACACCCATTTTGAATACCCAGCCTTCAGAGCCTTCATTATTTTTGAATACTTTCTCAATTGTCCATCAATACATTTTGTGTACTCTTTTGTGTAGATTACTCCCTCCAATTAGGGAAACATTTCATTCTGACCGAATGTGAGCAATTATGTATAAATTTAGGGTGTTATGTCATATTTTCTTTTATATTGGCAGAGTGGGTAATTAATATGTAGTTTTAGGGGTAATATTATTTTGATAATGACAAAAGTGGGTGATTACTTAGAAAATAGATCTAATGGCTGTTAAGATTCCAACCCGTCTATTTTTTTTCTAGCGCATCTTGTGAGGATTGACGTGAAAATTTTAAAAGGAGTCTATAAAATATTTGTTTTATGGATAGGTTTTTAGCATCTTTAATGGAAAAAAAAAGACAAAAACTGAAGGTAGATTTAAAAATGGAAAAAATCTGAAAAAAGAAGAAGATATTTGTTTTCACTGAGAGTTAAACTCAAGACCTTTCGTAATGGCAGAGGTGGATAATTACTTAAAGAATAGATTTAATGAAAAAAAGAAGAGGATATTTGCTTTCGTTGAAAGTTGAACTTAAGACCTTTCATAATGGTAGATGTGGGTAATTACTTAGAAAATAGATCTAATGGCTATTAATATTCCAATCTGTCAATTAATGGTCGGATGTTTCTGATTATTGTGAGAATTTCTAGGATTTATCTTTTTTTCTAGCATGCTTTGAAATTAGTGCTTCTTTTAGAACATTCAATTAGTAATAGTAAGATTTCATTCTGACCGTGTGTGAACAGCGATTTGATGGTGTACAAACATAATTTGCAAGGTAGATATGCAAACTGAGGTACATGTGTCCAATTTTAGATATGTTGTTGAATTGGTGGAGTAATTTTTACTTGGAAATGGCAGGTCTTATGTAAGCATTTTCAACCCTTTTTGGCGCTCGTCATCCGTTACATTGTTTCATAATTGGCATCATGTTTCCACCTCAACTGGGTGAGGTAATAAGGATCCATAATTCATCTCCCAAGTTAGGTACTCTCAGAGGGAAGCTCAAGGAGTGGGCGAGTCAACGAAGGTGCAACCAGAGCATATATGGTAGAAGAGGATTGGTGATGGGGGCCAAAGTAAGAGCAGGGAAGTGTTACCAATAGAGCAACTAGATGGTGGACGATGATGACATGTTCAACATTGGGATTCATTGGGGATGATGAAGGACAATAGGGTGAAGCAATGATGTAGACAATATGCTTATTGTAGGATGTAGTGGGGACAACAAAGAGCCTAGGGTTTGCTAGGGTGTATCATCGTCATTCGTGTTGGAGCTGTGGCGTGGAGTGGTGGTGGTGGAAATGAGAAGGGTGTTAAGGCAACATACAAAGGCTACGTTTGGATCCAATGTGGATTGTGGAATCCATATTTTAGAAGCTAGCTTTGGTCCAAACAACCACTTAACTAGCAAAAACTTCTAGTCTTCAACTTTTAAAATCTTAGAAGCTAGACACACATAGCTAGCTTTCAAAAGCCCGAAGGTGGATTGTAAGATCACGTTGCTTCCAAATGTGATTGAACTTGGACGCTCAAGACACCTAAAATACATGACACATGAATTGGTGCTCAAGCCACCTAAAATACATGAGACACAGATAGATGATGATGCATCAAAGCTTCTCCAATGGAGACACATTAGAGCAGAGCGTGCATCTGTATGTGCATATTTTACTTTACATGGATATTATTACCTTCTCGACAAGCTTTCAAATAAACCTGTGTTAACATTCTCTAACACATGAAAGCGGATTTCTTTAAGATCAAGGTTAATAGTATACCCTATGGTGGGCTCTATATTGTTGCCATGTCATAAAGAACCAACATAAATTGTGCTCGTATAATAGGGAAGCCTTTAAGGTTAGCTCCTACATTTACATCTTCTTTCTTTTTCTTTTCTCTTTTGTCTTAGGATTTGTGTTTGGGCTAACTCTTGCTTTAGAGTCTGCTTCCTTCCATTTCCACATAGACAGTAAATGTTATGTAAACATGCTGTTACCCCATTGCTAAAGTTGCTCTAAATCTCATTGGGTTTATGTTCGTTCGTATGTTTAAACTTTAGAGTTTGAGCAGTACATTGAAGCACAATTCTTTGCCACAAAGTAGGGTAGCATATATGATGAAAGCGTCAGGCATATGTGGTGAGCTAGATGGGAAAAAGGCTGCTGCTGTCTTACGGCCAACTCTGGTCCGAAGAAGCAAGCCATGATTCTCGCACGCTAGGGCCCGAGCATGTACGCAAGTTCAGCAACATACTCCATACATCTCTCTCTGTTACATGCATGCCTTGTACCGGCGCTACCGTATAGAGATAGATAGGGGACATGACATGCATGGCCCCCGCAGAATCCGACCGTAGGATGCCTCCAAATGTTCTTTCTACATCCTCGCTGACTGCTTCGTTGACTGAAATCAAAATGTTTCTCTCTTTCTCCTTCTACAGTGCTAGGTTCTGGCAGCCTCCTTTTCCCCTGATAAAAACACTGTAGCATCTAATGTATTTCAGTATTGTTTGGACTTGTGCTCTTGTCAATGTACGTTGTATATTCCTTCGAGGTTTTAGGTTAGGGATCTCAATGCATGAAATTTATAACTCTACGTCTACGGCCACGCTCTCGAGAGGAGTCAGGATATCTTAAAATTAATGAAGTCACTACAGATGCTTTGCTATCTATAGATACATCTCTTATTACTGAAGAACGTTGTTTATTTACGAAATAAACTTATAAAAAGGAAACATCATCATGTGCGTAAGTCTAAGACTAGATATAGTAGAAAAGGTTTTACCATAAGCAACCTATATTTTACCGTAGCTTGTCGTCGTAACTAATCAGTGTGCAATGTAAAATATCAATTGTCGACCACCATTTCAAAGGGCAATGTTTCTTAGTACTATCTTTTTCACACGGACACACCACACAGGTCGTAGCAGTTACGATACAAGTTTCCTTACCGCCAGCAGTCCTATGAAAGTGATGAGCCTGATAACCCTGATGATGGAATCAGGATGAGATCATCGATCAGTGCTACTTTTACCGCAAATACAATGCATGCGATTGTTTTTTATGCTTTGCTTTGCGTGGACGCACGCAAGCTGTGCATTATGTGAAAGCGGTGCAACTACTACCAATTATATTTGGAGAACATTCTCTTGTCCTCCCTGGGGTGAAAGCCCCCAAGAACTAGCGTCCATGCGTTAACCTCCAAGGCAACCATCCCTTTGCACACGCCCAGCACCGTCCATCTCCTGATCTCCAATCAAACCAAAACCAAACCTAATATATAAACAACCTGTTATATATATAATACCTAGCTTTTTACATATATGTGGTTTGACGTAGCAGCTATGCAAACTAGCTTTCGGTCATTGAATATGATACATCCATATATATATTCATGTCTACGAGTCTTCACTTGCATGCCAAGCCTTGGCTACTAGTCAAAAGATGAGAGCACTGAGAATCGAAGCACCTCCTGCATTAACAATCACAGAAGCTTTAATTTTCTTTTAATTTCTTCTCTGCTGACGACGACGACACTGTATGTTCAGATTCAGATTAGTACAGGTCATGCTACCATCTGGATCCCAATTAACAAGGCCCAATGTAACAGTACGGATGGAGCAGGAAAGGCCTAACTAATGGTACACCTCAATGCTTCTGTAGACACAACATAAGAAATGGGGTAGAAACGAAAAGACCAACTTCTCCAGCTAAACATACAGTGTTGCACGCACATGTCTTATATATTATTAGTTATTGCCAAAAGATCGAGAGACTGTTATGGTTGCAGTTGTTGAATAAAACTGTAGCTGCAAAAAGGATCATATGCTATTCAGCCAGTTATTAACTACTGCTTCAGTCACCAGATGATGCGCTGAAAATAGTGCTCTTTCTATCGCTACTACTTACTACATGCGACTCTGAATTTTTTTACACTGTCTTTGCAAGTGTGCACACAGTCCAATAATACCTCAGTAAAACTAAAAGCAGACAGAGAACAGCGATTTTTTGCGTTGTGCGAGCATGGTCCAAACTTGTGGACCGAGATGACCCCCACCACATTTTTCAGCGACGACAGGCAGCGGCAAGGCAACCATCTAATCTTCTTCTTCTTCTGTGATTGGCATGGAGATGGAGGAGGAGGTGGGTTGGTGACAAAGAATCCGGGCTGGACTGGAGCACGTCCAACTGCTCCGGACAAAATCCAGTTCAAGCGAAAACCTAGAAAAATCAGGAGGGAGGGAGAGAGGCGTGCTTGCATTGCATGCATTGCTTTCTTTTCTCTATACCCCCGGCCCTAGCTTTGTCTCACCCTCTCTCTAGCTAGGTTCTTGTTGCTGAATACTGGTGAGACTGAAGTGGGCTACTGCAATACTGGGCTGGGAATAAAATGGTTGATTCCCTGCCAATTTCCCTCCCCTCTCCATCTTTCTAGTCTCCGTCCGTCCGTCCATCCATCCATCCATCTGTCTATCCAGAGCCAAAGTCCACAGTAGTGGTGCATGCGGGGCCTAGGAGAATATCACATAGAGCCTACACATGAGGCTGGCGGGGCGGCTGCTGCCTGCCGCTGCCGCTGCAGGCTTTATTGCCTAGGAATACTGTAGCACCCGAAGAGGCAGCAGCCAGCCGAAACCAAGCAGCCGAACGAACCGGTCTTCATCCAACCTTGGCATCCCCAAGAACCCAAGGGAGGGGAATGCATGAGTGAGGTATTTGGTACTACTACATTTTATTTTATTTTATTTTGCCGTTGGTGACTGCAGGCGGTGCATGCATGCCACTTATAATTCTGTACCCATACACGTTAATTTATTTTATTGCCACCAAAACCCTAGATTAATTCCAAATAAAAACAGGAACGCTTCATCCCCATAAAGGACTTTTTTTCATGTACAATTAATACATGAGTTTTTTTAATATTCCAAAAATAGGCCTACATAATTAGTACCCATTAGTTTTTTTCTAAAGGATGGAGTAGCCAATGGTTTTCTTCGTACAACTTTTAGCTTTGCCAACAGTTGTGTATGACAAATTGCCAGCAATAACATAACCATCAAAAGCTCATTGCCCACACTTTTGTAACTTGCTAACCAAATATAATATAAACTGTTGGCTACTCATTAAAAACTGTGGGGAAATAATTATTCTTCTGGTGGTATACTACACATATCTAAGACGTTCTCCTCTTTATCTTTATGGTGAACAATTAAAAATAATAAAAATAGATAAATAAGAATAGGTAACCGTTGGGTAGTAGTAGGAGAGCAGTAGTGACAACAAAAGGAGGGCAGCAGCAAGCCGTTCCGTTCCTCCCTCTATAAAATCCAGCTCCTCCCCCCCTTGCTTCTACCTTACTCTTCCACTGTTCTCCCCTCCCTAGCCGCCAAACGCAGCTGCATCCTCCATCCTCCTCCCAAGATTTGCTCTCCTGCTTCCCTGCTGCTCATGCATCTATTTGCGTCGTCTCCGTGGGTTTGCCGCAACCGATCGATCTCCAACGTCTATAGCTGTGGATGGATTGGTGGCAGTTCATCATGGGTCACGGCCGGCGGCATGGCGGCGCGCGAGCTGAAAGCAAGGTTAGTTTGATCGATCAGCTCGTGTGTGCCTGGCTCCCTGTATGCCACACATGTAGCCCAACCCGTGGCGTGATTGGATGCTGTGGGTGGCGTGCAAGGAGCCAAGCATGCATAACAGGCCTTGATCATCGATCTCCTCTCTCCATCTCCTGATCTGTCAGTTTCTTGGGGGTCTCTTTTAGATTTCGATGCACATATTTCATGCTGTTGTATATGTCCCTATGTTTGTCTGTGTGCCTCTTTGGTTTTGAATTGTTTCTGCAGGGGGCAGAATTAATTGTGGATCAAGTTCAGAAAAGGTGCATGCGTGTTGTTCCTCTTCAGGCTTAGGCCCAGGTCGTTTGTTAGAGTGTATTTTTCCTTTTTTTTTTTCAATCCTACTAGAAACGTCTGTTTTCCTTTTACTTACATGGTCGGCGGCCCTCTTGCTGATTCTGAGCTCTAACTTGTTTGATTTCCCTCGAGTTCATAGCTATAAATGGCTAAGGAAAACATAGAATAGAAATCGGAGGAAGGAAATGAAGCACCCGTTCCTCTTGCTGGGTGTAGACCATTTGATCACCAATCTGAGAGCTAGAGTTGTTCACCTTTTAATTTGCTTGTCTTGATTCCCCTCTCTTGGCGACGGAAATTTGTAGATGTGCAATCCCTTTTTGTAATTTAGTTCTTGAGTTCTCATCTGGACCTATCTAGCGTGCAACTGAAACGGACGTAGCTTTATTTCATTTGGGAAAACGGACACGTACGCGTACTTCAAATTTCGGCTGGAAATGCACAGCTGTAACTGTAATGGACGCAAGCTTCAGTTACTGCTTACCAGTTGTCTGTTTGACTGAGAAATTTGAGAGACCATATAGTGAGATATATATGCTGGTTCATCAATGCGTCTCCTTTTTGTCCTCACTCCTCAAATATATAAATTTTCCAAGCTAAGTGTATTAGCACTGTGCTTAAGCATATACAATATATATCTGTGTTCTTATCATATGCTTCAATTTTTTCTTTTTCCATGAAAGTGTATATAGCCCAAGTCTTCTCAGAAATATTCGTTCTCTCCCGTTGTATTGAATTTATAGAAGTGTCTCCTAATTTATAAATTGTTTTGTGGCAAACACAAACAGTATGTACAAACCATAATGATATTGTGTGTTTATGAGGCATGTAGAGACAATCGATCTTGCATTGTACGCTGGGGTGGCGTTCTTTGAAACAAGTTATGTATGCTGTGCCATGCAAATTAAACATAAATCTACAGTGTCAAATTAAATCACAAATGTATAGTATAAGTGCAATGTGGTTTATATGTGGTTGTGTTACCATGATGATTGATGATGCTACTTGTTTCTGTCTTTGAACTTTGAAGTAAACTAGACATGTTCAGTTTTATCTGTGCATCCATTACTTGTTTCTGTATAGCATAATCTATCAGTTTTCGAGTACATATGCCTTGTAATGCGTATCCATTACTCTCTGACAAAATTGCGAGATTCTTTCTCATCGAAATTGTTTTAGATAAAGACAGTTCTACTAAACCCAAGGCAATCACCCCAAGCTAAATACGAGGTAAATAGTTAATACAAGTAACAGGCTCAGCATCTGTTTAAGTCGCGTTGGAACAAAGGTTTTTCACTTTTCAGGAGGATGCACTTTTGGAACTGGGAAAGAGCGTGATGTACGTACATGCACGGTGTAATCGGACTAGCTCCATCCTGTAGTGTGTGCATATATAATGTTTGCCTCTGGTACAATCTGTGTTGAAAGCAGTGAAGTACCAAGTACTATACGCAGTGAAAGGGATACCCAAAACGCTGATGGATTCTTCAGGACGCCATATATGCAGCGGTATCAGTATTCCGCGCGTCTAAATCAACTTCGTACGTACCCCTTGGCCCTTGCTGTGGAAAAAAAATAGTGACAAAAATTAACATGTCCTCAGATATACTATCGTGTACTTTTTCAAAATGGAAGGCATTTTAGTTTTATCATATCTCAAGCTTATTCCAGTTTGACTAAGTTTTTGGAAAATAGCAACATTTCCAACACCAAATTAGCTTCATTAAAATCCATTATATCAAATTTATTTTTATAATATATTTGCTGGTGTCGAAAATGTTAGTATAAATTTGGTCAAGCATGAAAAAAATGAGGCAAGACAAATCTAAAAATATATATTTTAATAGAGGAAATATATTATCGTAGCGATTCTCAAGGAAACTGTGCAATTTAGTATCTATTTGGCTGGAATCTGGAACTTCATTAACTGTCCACTTACTCATAAGATGCATGGTATGCAGCCCCTGGAGGGTTGCTTGAAGATCCATGGCCAATATGCTTGCGTTACTATATTACTAATTGAACTCTATTAGAGGCTCCACATTAATCTTCAAAAGACGCTATAATTAAAAAGATAAATTATAAAATTTATCATAATAATAAAAATATCTAAAAGCCAATTTAATAGATACAAACCTTATATCACTTTTCTAAATAATTTCCTTTGGCATTATATAAAAAACATGATGTAACCTATAACTCCCTTAAGTCTACTTCTAAATTACCCAAATTTACCATTAAAAATAATATAAAATTAATCTATTAAATTAGTATCTAAACTACCCATAATTTTATGTTATGATAGATTTTCCAAAACAATCTAAAACAACCCTTCAATTTATATATCTAAATTATCCACCCGTCATATAAATTTGATTTCCACCTACCAACTTTCTGTATTATTTAAATAATAAATAACCAAAAATAGTCTCATATTAATTTTACCTATTAAATTTATATCTAAAGTACTCACCTTTTTTTGTTATGATAGATGATCTAAAATTACCTCTTAAATTCATATTTAAATTAACTAAATTTCTCTGCTATAATAAACAATTTAAAATAACTCCTTCAATTTATATCTAAATTATCCACTCTGCCATCACTAAAGATAAACTAAAACAACTAGATTTTCGATCACCTACCAACATTTGGTATTGTGAAAAAAAATAAATAACCAAAAATAGACTCGTATCAATTTTGAACATACATGTCTCTTAAGACTTAACACGCGTGATAGACGAGTACTACCTCCTATGTTTAAATATTTGTCACTTCAATTTTGAATAAAAAACATCAAAATAAAAAAGAACGGAGGGAGTAGATTAGTGTACTGCTTGCAGTACAAATTTGAGTGGGGAGGTGCAGGGGAAGTGGCAGCCATGATCCTCTGAACAGAATATATGTGTGTGTTGCTGACATGACCATGTGTACATAGAATACCAGTATTGTCGTGGAATCTACCTGTGCACACACAGACGAAGCGGAGGAGCTGATGGCTAGCCCGGCCGCCAGTCAGCTCCATGCTCCTGGGCGATGCCGGAGGCCGAGCCCGGCCAAGCAGAAGGCTCTTGTCTCGCAGAGCCGCAGTGCATGCCCCATCCATCCACCTGAGCTAGCTGCTAGTGCATGTGGTGGTCAAGTCGTCTCGCTCCTCTCCCTCCATCAGTTCTTGCAGAGGTAGCTTTGGCTGCTGCATTGTCGTCCTCTTGCTCCTCTCGCACTCACATCACAGGTCACAGCACAGGGAGGGCGCAGCCATGCTCGATCATGCAGGCACAGGCCAGCCGTTTGCTTTCTCTCCTTCCAAGAGGGGCAGAGGCCGGCCTGCGAGATGCATGTCCACCAAAAGGCGTCCAAAGGGAAATTCCCCCTCGATCGTCTCGTGCGTGCCTCCATCCCTGTCTCATCACTGCACCTCCCAAAAAAAAAGTCTCCGTCCTCGTCGTCTCATGCTCATGCCTCTGCTGCGTCTCACCCTCTCTCTCTCTCACACACACACACACACATGTACACGCTGCTGGTGCAAGGATGTCTTGTGTGTAGTAGGCCGATAGAGTTGCATTCCACGTACGGCAGTGTATCGACGACGTACGGCGGCGAGTGGTAGTAGCCTAGTAGGATGATCCATGGACGACTGATCGGAGGGGATTGGGACGAGGACCACCAGCGCAACAACAAACCGCCCCGGCACTGTGCTATATGTCTATTCCCCTTGGGTCCCCTACCTGCAGCAGGAGCAGGGCGTACGGTCCATGCATGCATCCAATCTCCAGGCCCTGATCGATCATGCACGCCAAAGCTGCTAGCATATATAATCCCTAGAAAATCGCTGGCATGCATCGATGATCCAATAGGAATTATATGCATATTTACGAGTATATGTTTATTTTCCAGCACGCAGAGACCTCAATTAACTTGAAAAGCCAAACAATTCGCAGTTTAGTTTGCTCTATCTATCCGATCCCTAATTTGGATTGGAGGTGGATTGGAGTGAAAATTAGTTCAAATTCCCCTTCAATGCCCCTCAATCCATGTGGACTCGAGAGTTTTAGCTAGTATCTAAATAAGCCCTAAGCTAATAAGACTCGCTCCTTGTAGTGTATAATTAACAAGTTTTGTCAGATATAGATTCTATGCTCATATTTCGCAGGTTCATTTCACAGTCACACAAGGGCAATCAGGATGTGTGCGTGCACACGCGGGTGTGTGCTCAATGTTCAGAGCGCATACGTATCCGCAGTCCATGACGTTTTTTTTCCTTGAAAGTGTGCCATCGTCAGCACCTTTTCTTTAAAAAAAAGAAAAAAAATGAAGCCTGTGGTCTCAGTACTATTTGCATCTGAATATATACATTGTTGACAACTTTACAGTTAGTTCCAAGCCTAGTCGTTACATGTTCTCCTTTTTTATTGGTAGGCCTTCTATTATTACTTTGCAGCGCCCACTCTAGCTACAAGACCATTTCTGTTATTCAAAATTTAGCTGCTGCTGTCTATATATCTAGCTGTAGGCCTGATTATTATTAACCATATTGGGTCGGCTCTCTAGCTTGTGAGCGACATGAATGGTCCATTCCTCTGACTTCTCTTCCAGTCTCATCACCAAACTGTATCTAGATCGTACAGCACCACACGCTTGGTGAAAGGGGCAAATATAAAGTAAACAAAAGTGTTGCCTAGTTTCTAGTGGTTTGTTGCAATAAGTGGCAGGTGCAAGATTATCTGTTGTGAGGAAATTTTTTTTGGATGAGAAGAATAATGTTGACAAACAACATGTATTCGTGCATGTGTGTGCCAGATGAAATCAACTTTGTAGTACGGAGCCTATAGGACCCTAGGACATAAGCCCAATACATTGACAATGTGGAATACTAACAATCGGGTGTCCATTTCCAAGTGAAGGTGGCCTCAAACTCCGGTTGCGGCCTTGTAGGTGTACCTCTTGAAACCTAACACATAATGAGACAAACTCCTCCATCTAAGTGGCGGTGCGTGATTTTGTTCCTCAACTTCCTAATCTACATGTTATGTTGCTGCTAACTTCGTGCTCCGCTGATTTTTTTACTCCTTTTCACTAGGTCAAGCAGACATGGAGTGAGGTTTCTTGGTGCCTAATCAAGCCAACTATGGTGCTAGAACCTTGTTCTCATGTTGTTATCGCGGCAATAGCTATGCCAGTAGAGGCATTCGAGAGTAAGTGATCTATCACATTGCATGGTACTTTCATACTCAGGTTTTTCTCTTCATTGCTCCATTGTTGCCGTATAGTCAGGCAGGTTATTTATTTTTTTGCCACTATTACAAGTGACCACTCTCCGTTTTGCCTATCATATGACTGCACATACATATTTGCCAGTGGAGTGAGAAAGAATTTCTTACAAATTCAATATTTTTACTAATGTGGCATGCTACCTAGGCCCGCCAGTGACGCAAGGGAATGCTCATGCCTTGTGAAATGACGCAGCGGACCCTGCTCCCTCTCTCCCCTTAACAGTTGGACCCATACTTGTCACCCCTAACCTCACGCATAACACCAAAACCAACAAACACCCCCATTCCTCAATAGTCGGCACCCATCCCCGCACTCTTAGCTCCCTGCCCTGAGAATATGGTGTTGTCATCCTGAACCCCAATGACAATGCTGCCGGCCATACCCACCTGCTCATGGCTAGAGCCCTCGCCTACCTCCTTGCCCTAGAATCCTCAACGAGCTCAATGCCTCCTCATCGACGGACGCCCCCAAGGCCACGCCACCTCCACCCTCCTGGTAGTTCCACGCTATGGAATGTGCCATTATTATTGCCTAGGGTGCAGCCACTGCTCACCTTGGTGCCCTGCAGGTGCCAACCCCTTCACCTCTAATCCTATGGTGCCCAACTGTCTAGCCCCCATGGTCACCCACCATCTAGTCCCTTCAACTAAACATCCTCACTCTACTAGCATTGCCACCCCGTTGTTGCTCCATGACTAGACGAATTGAGAGCTTAGGGGAGTTAGAGTTCAGACAATCTGAGGAAGAAATAGGAAAGTAGATGGACGAGAATTGAGGTAATTAAGGAAAGTAATGACAAGTGGGGTTCGACGAATGTCATAGGGAGAGGGAAAAGAAGGTAAGGAGAGAATAGGGAGGGGGCAATGGGGTCATTTCGCGTGGTCAGCATATGCCATTGCCCTGCTAGCGTGCCGTATTTATAAAAACATCAAATTTATAAAAAATCATCTCTCTCGTGTAACAAATATGTAGGCACACTCATAACACTAGCAAACGGAGTACGCCACTCTTAAATGTGGCAAAAAATTATACTTGCTACCTAGTGATAATTGAGTGCACAACCAACTTGATCGAGATCTAGGATGCGGGACCATGTTGATACATTTCATTCTTAGGCCGGCACACTTTAATAGATGGATTTATCATTTACGCTTGCTTTTGGGGTTCCACATTAGGGTTTGTTCGGTTTGAAGATAGGGGTTAAATCCCTTTCTATTCAAACTTGTTTAACTGAACAAGGTCTTAAGTGGAAGAAATTATAGTGTTTGCTCCCTATCGCTTACCCTAACTAACATAGTAGATATAAATAATAAAAATTTTAATATATGTATTTGAAAATTGTTCTCTGCATAAAGCTCCCTTTGTGCTGGTTAAAAAGAGAAAGAAAGTGAGCTTTTGAATTGGGCCAGTTTGTATATATATGAACGCCACCTACATTGCCATGATCATTCCTTGTTTGTTGTGCGGGCATGCATGCGCATGTTATTGGGAAAACAATCTCCAAGCATTTGCATACCCAACACAAGTATTATCGCCAAGTGTGCCAACCAAATGGGTGTAATCATCATGAGCTCACCCGTGATTCCTGCCAGTTGTTACTATAAAAATCCATATATGCGACTGCGCCCCCCATTCATGGTCCGGAGAAGATCAAACCCTGATCTCAGCTATCATTCTTGCGGGTGGTTACTAGTATTAAAAACACACCCGGGGGCACAATTTGTGTGCATTTCCAGACAAAGCCAAGGACAAAGACACGACTTTTATAGCTCTAAGATATAGAACAATAAACTCATGCATCATGAACCAGTCAAACATATACTCTATATAGTACTGTATAAAAGATGAGCTGGATTATTTATGTGTAGGTTATCAATTTAAGAGCATCGCTTGGACCAGTCTGCAACATGCACGTACACTCCTCTTTACAGGCCACTGTTTCATGCAGATGAGGAAGTGTGATGATATACTGATATATAGAGAGAGAGTACAGTACCATGATAAGGAACAGGTATATGCCCGGAACTACCGGACAGTCCCTACTAGAATCATTGCATCGCATGCTTCAGTGGCTTTGTTTAGCTCTGATATGATAATGCTGTGGTTGTTTTCGAAACAAAAACCCCTCAAAGGCAGCTACCACTACCAATAATCGGAGGCAGATGCCGAAAGCCCCAGCACTTCGATTGAGCCCCCAGGTCACGGTCACACCCACTCATGCTGTCATGCCGACTGCGACTGGCCCAGCCGCCCAGCACACCAACAACCAGCTCGAGAGCGCGCGTGGCACCGCCCCGCCCTGTCAGCGAGATCATGGCGTCACGCTAATAACCGCTCTCCCAAGAAGCACGACGGCATCTCCGGCTCCATGTACGGCGTGCAGGCCGGGCATAGTGGCGGTGACGACGGCGAGTGCAGAGGCCAGCAGGGGAGGACACTGCCTGCCGGCTTGGTGGCCGCAGCTCGCTCGCAGTCGCAGCGCCTGCCTTGCATCATGATGCTGCCCTGCCCTGCCCTGCCCTGCCCTGCCCTGCCCTGCCTGCCCGATCCAAGGCCTGAGCGCGTGTCGGCCGCCGGCGAGACACCAGCAGCCAGCCGGGCTCTGCGCTAGCTGACCTAACTTTCACTGCAGCTCGATCGATCGATCGGGGCCTGCAGCTTGTGCCGTTGTGCTGTGTGCGCGTGCGTGCCTGTGCTGCGCGCGGGCAAGGCAGGCCAGGGGCAACAGAAACTGATCACACGGCACACAGGAACTCCCGGCAAGTACAGAGCACTACAGAACACAGCCTGTGCAGGCGTTCCAACTCTGTAATTAGCGCCGTCAGCGCATGAACAAAGCTATCTACGACTACCGAGCAGAGTTGCTCCAGGATGCCGCCTGCCTGCCTGTCTGTGACTGCATCTTCAGTTTATAGATACGGATACTGGCATACTGCAAAAGGAAAGGGGCGAGGGAACTGTACAGATACTTGCAGACATTAACAATTGTAACGAGCAGATTTCCTTTCCTTTACTTCACAGGTTGATAGATTCAGATTTCTGAATCTCTGTCTGACTCACCATTTTGTTCATGCTCTACCTCAGGCAGTGTAAATCTATGCACACAAATCACACAACCGCCAAAAAGAATTCTGGCCTATGTCTACATACACTTTCCTCTAGCTACACGGCCGCAGTAAACCACGTCCACGATCATCAGTCACGCTCCGATATCGCGGTGAAGGTGATGGAGGTGCGTGTCGTCTCTTCAGACGACAGGGGGGACGACCGTGCCATGATGGACGTCAGCAGTGTAGATGATGTGGCCCTGCTCCGGAGCTTCAGGTCACCAAAGTCCCTGATCACGTCGGGCTTGCTGATCGTCTCGTTCCCCACATCCACCTCGCCTTTCAGCATAGCAACCACAGTAGACATGCCTGGCCGGCGTTTTGTGACGTCTTGGGTGCAGAGGAGCCCGATCTTCAGAAACCTGCAGGCTTCGTCGACGTCCAGATCATCGCCCAGGGAGCTGTCTATGACCTTCTCCAGATTCCCCTGGTCGTAATGTCTCCATGTCTGCAAAGTGGATAAAAGGTGTTTTGTTAAGAAATGTGCTTTGAAGCAACAACTTTCGCACCAAGTGTTTTGTATTTTGTTTGCAATGTTAGCATTCATCATCCATGCATACCTTCTCAAGGAGAATCTGGTCATCATAGGGCAACTTCGTGTCAGTATTGCATCTTCCACTAACTATTTCGATAAGCAGAACGCCGTAGCTGTAGACGTCTGCCTTCCGTGTCACTTGCCCTCGAATAGCATATTCAGGAGCCAAGTAACCTCTGCAAGCAAAACTACAGTGTGAGGAAAGGAGTTGATGCATAACGCATAATACCATTTCAGGGTGATACTTTACTGGCTTCATTCTTTTCCATTGTAAACCAAAGGTAAATCAGGATAATTCTAGTACCAATACTTCTCGCAACTAAGTATAGGACCATTAGAACTAGGATCAGGGTCAACTTAAGGAGAACAAGTTACCAACGAAACATATAGCAAAGCAAATGTAAGCCAAAATTAGTAATCAACACTTACAAAGTTCCTGCGACTCTTGTGCTAACATGTGATACGTCCGAAGGTAGAAGCTTTGCCAGACCAAAATCAGATATTTTTGGTGTAAGATCCTTATCAAGAAGTATGTTGCTCGCCTTGATGTCACGGTGAACAATGTGAGGGTGGACAATATCATGGAGGAATGCTAATCCCTGGGCAACACCGACGCAAATATTTACCCGAGTTCTCCAGTTGAATTGGATGTTACTATGCCCTGAACCTATAACAAGGCAAGGGGTGTGTTTAGATGGTTGAAAAAAACACTGTTTCGAACTGAAAAGCACTGTAGAACCACTGTAGCACTTTTCGTTTGTTTGTGGTAAATATTGTCCTACTATGGCCTAACTAGGCTCAAAAGATTCGTCTTGCAAAGTACATCTAAACTGTGCAATTATTTTTTTATTTCATCTACATTTAATATTCCATGCATGTGCCGGTATTTTGATGTGACGGGAATCTTCTTTTTGAATTTTGGGAGAAAGTTGGGGTACTAAACAGAGCCAAGATTGAGAATGCTACAACATAGCACTCCATAAAACAGTAGTGAGGATTCAGCAAAGAGAAACTACCTAGAAGGGTGTGTGCAAGGCTATTGTTTTCAAGATAACTGTAGACAAGGATCCTGTGGTTTCCTTCCACACAGCAGCCATGGAGTCTGATAAGATTCTCATGTGATACATCAGAGATTGCAAGAAGCTCATTAAGAAACTCCTTTGCGCCTTGTCTAGAATGTAAAGAGAGGACCTTTACAGCAATAGCTGTTCCATCCTTGAGTGTTCCCTGAAGTGGCAAGTTAAAGGTTTTAGACACCAATATTGTACTCTGGTCCATCATCAAATTGAAAAAGGCTGTGCTATTACCTTGTAGACAGGTCCATAACCCCCCTCACCAATCTTATTGGCTAGGTCAAAATTTGATGTTGCTCTAACCAGTTCCTTATAGCTGTATCTTGTTATATTTTCAGAACCAGTGAAGTCTGAAGAAGTAACTATTTAAGTGTCACAGAAGAAGGCAGATTCATTAAAAACTGAGATGAAGCATATGACTATCGAAATGATATTTTACATAATTGCAGGCATTAAAGATCTTACACTTGTTAGGTGGTTCGTCTTGTCGTTGGGGCCCCCTTTTACTCTTGAAAAAGCGAAAAAAACAACTCATTGCTGGTGTTTCAAAGTATCGGTGCAGTGTTTCATTTAACTCAGATGGCAGTTCAGCATTTGAATAGATCTGAGTGACATTCAACAGCACCCGTCATATCCTGAAACATGAGAACATGAACAGAGGCTCTGGTTACATACCAAGTAGCAGTATACACAACATACTAGGCAACCATCGACATTTCCTTTCAACAATTAAAATTGGGCAGAACTAGGTGGAACTAGTGCTCAGCAAAAACGGAAGCTTAAGGTACTGTTTGGTTAGAGAGATATTGAAGGGGATTAAATCCCTCCCTAGTCAAATTATACCCCTCAAACCGAACGAGAAGGACAAAGACTGAATGTCGCTATACACAACACAAAACGAAAATTAGGCAAAAGTTATTTTCACATAATCATACTATCATAGTAGTAGTAGTACCTGGATCCTGAAAGGATATCTATGTATGTTTCTAGTAACGAACACTTAATCAAAACCTTGCTCAAACAGTACATGATGTGATATGTGCATTGTGGTTACAAAAGAAAGCGAGGGCACAGTTTTAATTTATAGAATAACCATGGTAAGTTGCTTACTTGTTCCGCATGGTATTATAATTCTCAGAATAAATTTAACCACAGAGAGGATGTTGCCAAAAAAGGAAATTCTCTTGAGTTGCATAAGCTTGCATAAATCATCTCCACACCCGCTGATTTTTCTATGCTATACATATCATAATTCCCAGCTACCAGATTCCCAAGTTTCATTGACTGATTCTGGTGGTGATAACTATACCATCGAACGCGGTAGGCTAGGCCCACTACAGATGTAGTCTAATTCAAAATGTATCCTGCAATGGTTAGACATGCATCAACATCAGACTCCTTTCCTAACACACTAAACAAGCATTTGAAGAGAGTTTTTTTTAAGAAATACTTTGGAAGAGAAAAGAAAGAAAGAAAAACTCCGTACACAGTTCATTCTTTCAATAAACAAGGGAGGAGAAGACAACCCCACCAGAGACGCGCGAATAGGAGAAAACAAGTATGTGTGCGACGTTCACGTCATTGGTTATCTAAACAACCGATTGTTTTGAGTACTAATAAACAACCAGACCTAATGCTCCGTACAACAGCACAGCGACGAATTACAGCCCATGCCCCATGGTACTGAACAGTGACCACAGAGAAATGGTACTGTGTGCGCTGGCCTCCAATTGATTACCGCAAGTAACCAACGCATGATTGGGAGGGTTCAATTCGCACGTTTCTACTGTAGAATCCCGGCATGGTGTGGGCAATTTATCGAACGTTGACGATTACTGCATGTGTTACTGACAACCAAAGTTCGGATAAGAACTGAATTTTCTCTACTAGGCCGCTAGTCCAAAGACCAAGGCAATCTGGTGACTCGTCCTGAATTCTGCGCCGCTGTTCGATTAGAGACGCAGGAGGAGCGTTTGCAGTCACCTATGCTGGAGTGCTAATCAATCCCCTGCCCAACAGGGGAACAGAACATATATAGCATCTGTAAAGCGAGGATTTACGCAACCACGCATCCGGTCAGCAGAGACAGCGAAACTCACCTGAAGCACCGGAATCCAGCCGCCAAAAGCGCAGCAACCGAACTCCCCTCAGGACCGCTTCTCCTGACAGCGCAACCGGGGCGGTTCCAATCCCTCCCACCGCGGCGCAAAGCCGAGGTACCCGCCGGCCGCAAGCAACCCCGGCTCGCCGGCGGGCGCCGCCGCCACACGGGCACGCGCACGCTGGGAGCAAGGGGCTCGATCGAGTTAAAGGCGGCGGCTTTTTTGGTGGGCTTGGAGCTGGGAGGCGTCTCCGGCTTCGCCGATATGGAACGGAGGGAGGGGACACTACAGCGAAGCCATGTTCTTAAACGGAAGGAAGGCAGCGAGCGAGCGTGGCGGGCGCAGTCCAGCCGTTGACTCGCCGAGCGCGCGCAGGCCGGCCGGGACCGGTACTGCCTGGACGCGGGCTCGGGGACCGGGTCGGTGGGTTCCGCGGCCGCGTCACCGAGTGGGCCAGCCACCGGCCACCGCGGAAAGCTCCGTTCTTTGGTGAGCTGGAGGCTGGAGCTGGGGCCTCGACGACGGGGATGGCAGAGTCGAGTTTTCAAATGGACTTGACCGGCGGGAGGGCTTTGTTTATTTAGTGTAGGGGTGGGGTATTTGAGCAGAATTGTACAAGGGATCGATAATGACGGAAAGCTCTACCGGGATTGGCCGCCGTCGCTGCTCCCGGCCCGGCCGGCCGTTGTCGATTTGACCGGCGGCGGCCGGCGACATTGCGGCGAGCTGAACGCGCAGCTGTCTGTGTATCCATCTGGTACGGTTTTTCTACATGCAGGATCTAGAAAGAACATACGCTGGGAATTGTACCCCCGGCTGAGGCTGTGTATCCATCTGGTACGGTATTTCTACACGCAGGATCTGGTACGGTATTTCTACATGCAGGTTCCTCAAATCCATTCTGCGCTGTGACAGTAAATGCATGCACTGTAAACGTAAACAGAGTGAAAAATAATTGAAATAGTGACAGAAAATTGGGAACAGAGGAATAGTTTGGTTCAGCTTGATGACTAAAAACGAGCGTCCATTCTGTACGTACGTACAAATGTTGGTACAATTCTTTGGCTCCTCACGTCTGTCGGGCACACTGTCGTCTCCTCTCCGATCGTCTGGATTTTCCATCGACTGTGTGTGATTGACTGATGCTGATGGTGGGAGCTTCCTGGAAGGCAATTTAGATAGCACTGCACTGGTATATGGTTATAAGACCATCCCCAACTATTGTCTAAAAAACCTTTTCTATTCACTATTCCAACTACACTTCTCTCTGTCTACAGTAATACTACAGTGTCAAACAGTGTTATAGACAGCCCATATACCCAATGGCTTAGGAAGGCTATCCCCAACCATTGGGTATATGGGCTGCCTATAACACTGTTTAATACTGTAGCATTACTGTAGATAGAGAGGAGAGTAGTTGGAACAGTGGATAGGAAAGGTTTTTTAGGCCATGGTTGGAGATTACATACACCATTTGGCAGCTGGGCCTGGACGTGACGAGTGATTGAGTGAAGCACGTCTCGTGTCAGATCGTTAGCAATATCCAAAACGGTGTGGATGGCGTGGCGCCTTTTACGGAGTGTCCAGCCAAACTAGAAATCAGCATCACTAGTTTCTCGTGCTGAACGTGAATTCAAACTTGTTTACCGCTCATGCATCCAGCAGGGCGGCGGATTAACCAACCAACACGTGGTGGTGCGTCATGTGTACCTGTGCTGTCGTGTGTGTTTTCCTAACTATTCTCAGGGGGGCGGGTGACGTGACGTGATCGACGAGCTACGATCGCCTTTGAAACTTCAGAGGCTCTGGCCTGCCTGCCGGCCTTTTGCCTTGACCTCTCATCTCTCACCGCTTGCTGTATGTATGTACACGACTCTCACAGTATATATACGTGGCCAAAGAAATCGTGTGCCACATGAGACAATTACATGTGCACATGACAGTTGAATTCCTCGCACGCCGCTCATATGTAAATTCGTCGGCATACGTAAACCGACAAATCATTTGGGTTGACAAGGTGCTAGCCTAGTTGGTTAGGGAAACGCTGAGGCACTGTACAGGGGAATCGAATTTTCAGACTGTGGTTAAAGAAATCTCCTCGTCTGCCCCACGACAAAGTATAGGTGTGTGGAACGTTCCTTTTTCACAGGTTACTGTGCCGCTACGTAAGGGTGGGACGGTGGTTTAGGGATTTTCTCCAGCAGTGTGAGAAGGTCTCTTCTTAAACAATGTCATGGGGGTGGTCTTACCCCGCCGGTCGATTTTTTTTTTTTTTTTGCTTGGAGAATTTCGTAAGGTTTATTTATAGGGTTTGTTTTGTATGTTTTTGCTGACAATAATAAGAAAAATTCGTCCGTTTTAGACCATTTCCGTTGGCATTTTACCCAGGGAAACAATTACGACGCCCCTCTACTTTCTCTCGTTATATGTTGCCTCTCCCTTCTTCCATGGTCGCACCAACATTTCTCTTCTCCGTACGCACGTTTGCCGTGTACATAGATATTGCAAAAATCAATTAACGCGAGACAGCTAATAATATAAATTAACCTGCGCGCAGGATACAAATTAGAGACCCTTCATCACAATAAATTAAAAGACAGACAACAAAACAAACAGCAGAACAAAATAAAATAATCCACATCGTTCCAGCCAGCATCAGCTCATCAGCGTCAATATAACAACACGACGAACGAGTGGATGAGTCGGTGTTTGTGCGCGACGTTTCCTGGAAGGAGCGAGGTTGCACACGATGCCGATTAGTAAATGACCGAGTCCCGTCAAGGTCAAACCATCGCGGTTAGATTTTGCATTTGTACGCGAACCCTACAGTTCAAACTAGATTGCTTCTAGATTAGTTAGTGGCAGTAGCTTATTTATTAGCTGGCGGATTAATCAGACCATGCAGCGCACACGCATCATGTATAATTGTTACGAGTATTTTACTTTATATTATTATCATATATATCTCAAAGGAAAAGTGCGTGTGACGAGATAAGTCTACAATATATAACCGTAGTTAATATGTATGTACACAAGCATCTTTGTTGCAACGAGCATCCCGGTTCTTTACTTAAGCGTGTGTTGACAGCGCACGGCCGCGTACGGGCTCCAACCACTCACGGGACTGCTCGTGTGTGAGCATGTCGAACGGTAGGTGCTCTGCGTTCACATTTCACACGCAGCCGGGGTGATGGGCGCGGCCAAGGCCAATGCGCGTGCGTTGAGCATGAGCCTTAAACAAATAGGGATTCGATGGTGATTTTTTTAAATATTTTTGTCTATCTTTCTTTGAAATAGTAACCTTATTTATTTTCCATGTACTAATATCATCATTCTGAACATAAAATACCCTTCTAATCCGGAGGTAGACTATTTCATTTATTACAAATTTTTTTATAAATGTTGATTTTTTTTCATAAGACAATATATTATATTATATTATAATTATAAATATATAATATTTTACTTATAAATTTACAATATTTCATTCGTTAAGGTAAAATATTTTCTTTGTGAAGGCCAAATACCAGAGTATCTGTCTGTGAAAATAGAATATTTTTTGTGTGAAGTTAGAACATTATTATGACGGTGAAGTTAGAATATTTTTCGGGCACACATGTAACATCAGTATTATGAACTTAAAATGTTTTTATAAGAATAAATTATCGGATTGTGAATTGAATGCGGCTCAAGTGGTTAGGTATTTTGTGGTGAATCCTGTCCACCCGGGTTGAAGTCCTCTCAACTTCGCATGGGTGCTTGTATTTTCCTAAAATTATTTTAGAATTAAACAGTGTTTTTTCTAAAATTATTTTAGAATTTAACGGTTTTGTACAACTACATCAACAAATCCAATTGTTGACCATGGCTATCCTAAGCACAAGAATTTTGACCACATCTACCTGCCCTGACGCTCGGATTACACTCGAGCCATGTGCAATGCGTCAACTATTATGACTGAAGATGGACGTTAGAGTACATTGAGAAATTTCCAAATATAATATATTAAAATCGTTTATAGCCTAACATGTCTTATCTCTAAGTTAGAATATTTTGACGGTGAATGCATCAAATAGGAGCTAATTTAAAATGAGTAAATAATTAATATTTAGTAGCAGATAGAATATTGTTTTGACACAAAGGACACAATTCATATGAAACTTGATGTGCTGGGCTATTTTTCGCTTGTTGTGCCAAAAAAATACATAGGGCAACTTAGACTGCTGGACGACTACTTTTCGTTTGTTGAAAAAAAAAACACAGGATACCCTAGAGTTATTACGCCGCAACCAGGGCTGCAGCCCCCAACCCTCGGCCTATCTTCGCCCCTGGTTATTGGAACCAATGTTACGAGCTTCTCGAATACGAGTCTTAGCATAAATTCGATTAGAAAGTCAAATTACGAAAACAGAAAGAATCGTTAGCTCGCTATTTAGTACGAACCGGTGAAAAGGGAATCCAAAAAAATCATTCAACAGGCTGTCCAGAAAATTGCTGGAGGACCGTATGAAATTTAGATTTTAGAACATTGAGATCAAAGGTGTACTAGTGTGTAGCAGAGACTGCGCGCCAAATAAACAGCGTCTCGATGTCGATCGCCTCGGTAGTTGGTGCGCAAGGTCAACAATGTCTACCTCCAAACTCCATCAACCTTGCAGCTGCTACTCCGATCCCACAGACCTTGGCCTGTTTTTTCCATCGCTTCCAGAATGTCTCGCTCTCGGAGACCACAGCTTGCTTGGACGAGGGACGATTCTAGCTTGCAGAATTTGCAGGTCACTTTCAGACGATTTATCGGACTCGACTGTGGAAACACTTCCTCAAGTGGACGTCTTTGCGAGGCAGGGGTGCCCGAGTGGATGTCGTTTAAACGATTTGCTTTGGGTGGTCAGTGCCTCATGTTGGGGTGCCTTTTTGTTACGTTGTTAATAAGATAGTTTTTTGCGAGAGGTTTTCCTTCTTTATTTCACAACAAAGCATTTAAAACTATTAAAAAGGAATTTTTTGAGAGAGGAACTGTTAAAAAAAATTGGTTGTGTGCAAAGTGCCAACCTCTTACGGATGCCAGAATAGAAATTCGTTTTCCTCTTACGGACGCCTCCTTTTCTAGTTGTACTTTTTCTTTCTCCTCTTAATGAAAAATGTGCTTTGCACCGTTCATGAAAAAAAGAACTTCATTTTCTTAACGAAAAGGTATAGTGTAGAGGACTCGCTAGTTGTTGGTGTTCGTCAACTGTTTCTCAGCTTTCACGTTCCACTGTTCCACCTAGACATGCTGAGACTGAGTCCAGCAGATAATGTAAATGGTCGTGTATAGTACAAAATAATACGGTAGCTGTAGCGACACTATTTATAGAGACGTGTATCCCCAGTGTATTATAGATTCCATTGAGAGGGTTCTGCAAATCTTTAGGCCCGAAACACGTCGCTATATACGCCGAACGTGAAGGCCCAAGGAGATCTGAGCATTGCTCGACCAGCCCACTGCCGGAGGCCGCCTGTACCAACTTGGGCCTCTTTCGGTGCCTCTCGCTGGATGTAATGAAAGCTCATCGAAAGTGCAGCCTGGCCCAACAAGAGTGCTTTTGCCCTTTTTGCGCCAAGACACGAATGATGCTGTCGGTGTCGGTCGGCGGAGGCCTGTCGGATCTCCGAAATGGCCGTTGAACTACTACGCTCACTCACACTGAGAGCGAGCAGCTGAGCAGATTGATGGCGACGACCAACGACCGAGAGTCACTGTCTGTCGTCTGTGAGGTTGCTGTCATTTATTATGTGAGTCCAAGACGTCCGGAAAATACATACCATATCGAGATGCTCAGCTCATGGCACGACACAGGATGGAACAACAGGAACCAACAAACAGGCAGTGAATGAATTGTGATCAGTAAAAACGCCACACCGACAGCAGTAGTATTACTCCATACGTACTACTTACATTGCAATCCAAGCTTCCGGGCACTCCACTACGTTACGTACATCGCCATTGGCAGTCGCAGCACGCGCACACAACACCGTACCGTCATAGTACACTCACTCTCTCTAAGCTAGAGAAAAGAAAAAAAAAACCCTCTCTGCCACCGTCACTCGCTCGACAGCCCTCCTCTTTCTCCCCGGCGGCGTGGCGGGCGGCGGCCGGGACCGGGGGGAGCGAGCGCGCGGCGGCGCCGGCAGGCAATCAAAACCCCGAGCGCCGGCGCCGCGCTACACTACCAGACACATCATAAAACGAATAAATAAAAAGAAAAAAAATCCACGCTAGTTGAGCCAGCCAAAGCTCATCTCGGTGGGTCTAGCAGCTCAGGGCGACTCCGAGGAGGAGGAGTTGGTGGACACGGTGATGAGCGTGGACGCGGACGACGACGACGTCCGCGGCGTCGCGGAGGGCTTCACGAGCACCACGGGGGTCTTGCTCTCCAGCCGCCGGTGGTGCTCCCGGACCAGCTGCTCCGCCACGCCGTCCAGCCGCTCGCCGTTGGTCTGCGCCATCAGCTTCTTCCCGCGGAACAGCACCGACTCCACGCCCCGCTCCGACAGCGCCGCCTCCGTCGTCTCGCCGGGGGCAATGCCGTTGCCCTGGATGCGGATGTAGTTGCTCGCCCGGCTCTCCCCGAACGCCATCGACACGGCCTGGTCCACCTGAGAAAGGCAAATAACAAGGTCAGGTGCTGATGTCCAGTCCAGCTAGCTTTTGTGTCCGGCCGGCCGCCTCTACTCTACTACTCACCATGTCGGCCTGGCAAGCTCCGGCGATGCGGAGGAGCCCGGAGGACGAGGGGCGGAGGACCGAGGCGGCGGCGGGGGCGCTGCCGCCGAGCGACAGCACTACGAGGTCGGCCGCGCCGGCGGCGAACGGGAACTCGCGCTTGTTGTGGAGCACGTGGGTGACGGCCACGGCCGTGGGGTTGGCCACGGCGGCGGAGGCGCCGCCAGCGCCGCCGCCGGCGGCCGGCGCGGCGCGCAGCCTGGTGCGTCCGTCCAGGGACGCCACCTCGGCGGGGCCCACGCCGCAGGCCGCCGCGCACACCTGCCACAGCGGGAAGTCGAACGCGTCCGCCTCCACGGCGTCGGCGCGGGAGAACACGAACGGCGCCGCGCTCGCCATGTCGTAGCACGGGATCAGCAGCGGCTTCGCGGCGTCGCGCACCGTCAGGTCGCCCAGCACCTTCCGGAACGCCGACGCGGGGCGCCGCCCGAACAGCGGCATCCCGCCGCCGCGGCCGGAGAGCACCTTCCGGTTCCGCGCCACCACGTCGCGCGCCGCCTCGGCGGGCATCCGGCGCGCGAACAGCGCCGCCGCGAGGAAGCCCCCGGCGCCGGACCCCGCGGCGAGGTCGAAGAAGTCCGCGACGCGCGCTCCCGGGTCGCCCGAGAGCTCCTGCAGCCGGCGCTCCAGGCGGACCAGCGCGGCCGCGGCCAGCGCGCCGCCGTCCGCGCCGCCGTCGATGGACAGCACGCGGACGCGGCCCGCGGAGCACTCCGGCTGCGGCGGCGCACCGAACAGGAACTTGGACTCGAGGATGGAGAAGATCTCCTGGCTCAGGCGGTCGGAGCCGCCGAGCGCTGACACCGGTGACGGGAGCAGAGTCTGATCGAGCATCGCGAGCGAGGCGGCGGCGGCGGCCATCGTCTGCCAACAGTGCACGTACGGCGGCGGTGTCGGCTTCTTGTTTTGTTCAGGTGGGATTGGGATTGGGTCGCGCTGCCCTCGAGGGAAGAGAATGCGATTGATTGGGAAGACGAGGCTGATGAGGTGAGGAGTGTGCGGCGGCTTCGTCTTCCCGGGAGAATTTATACTGGCGGAGCCGCGCGCTCGCTTCCCGCCACGGCGGATGGCAGCACGCGGTGGTGCCCCAGGGCCGCTGCCTGCTGCGCCGCGTGTCCTTTTCTGTCCTGGCTTCATCACTGAATGCTTTCAGTTATGCGGTTGGCGCTCTGTTTTTTGTTTTAAAAAAAAACATTTTCTTTTCTTCACTTGATTCATTAACAAGCTACGAAACCTTAGTCAGTGCAACATGTCACGGAGCAATCACAAGTGAATGGAGCATTAGCAATGCTGGCAAGTGGCAACAGGTTTCGACACCTACTATGTTATTTAAGATTGTCATGGGTTAAACCTTTTTATTAGCTAGCTTGGTGTATTCTATAATAATTTTAGTAATCGCGACAATATAAGGCAGATGTGTTTAACACTTTAACCCTTCTTCGCTATTTAAAACTAGTAAGTATTCATAAGCAATAGTATTTGACAACGTTATCTTATTTTCCATATCTTTCCGATTCGGAGATGGTCACAAAACCAATTGCTTTTGTTTGCTTGCATCTCATTTGTTCTTTCTTTTATCGTAAGGTATATGTACATAGTAGTAGCTTTATCTTTTTCTCAATCCCATTTTTATCATATACGATGAAAAGTTTAATAAACAAATAAAATGATTTATATTTTGTTGTATACATGCTCTTTTCATTTGCGTAGGTGTTATATATATATATATATAATAAATCTCATAGTTACAACTTAGGCCCGCTATATCGACAATGTAGATTTTTTCAGAACAATCTAGGTCGATGGATTGACCATAAGAACCAACGATGTAAAAGTTATATATTTCTCCTTTTCACCAGTTGTATTTGGCACAAAAATCTAAAGGCCAATGCAGGCCAGTAGCAGATGTTCATAAGAGGAATTGGCACATCGTCCCAAATCTTTTGTAGATATTGCTGCTACCCAAAGAATCATATTAGAGCGTCGTCGATGCCATGGTATAACAGGCTTATACTATTCGTTAGGAGTCAAAGCAGCAAGTCCTCACATCCTCTGGTTTCTAGCCGTTTCCTTGCATCCAATGGAGGGTGTGCAAATTGGCGGGTTGTTAGCCCGAATAATCCGGGGCGATGGGACCATATCTATCATGGCGGGGCATCTCTCCTCCAACTTTTCTTTCTTTATGGACAAAAAAAAAATTCTTCTCCCGTGCGCTTACTCCAGCAATGAGGATATTAACATGGAGAAACTTTAAGGACAAGAAAGTGTGCGCGGCCGGACGACCTTTATTTTTGCCCCTGATGATCCTTGCCCAATCGATTACCATCGCACATCTGCATGAGAGCATGGATGGATGGAAATAGATATACACACCACTACTACTAATGCATATGCATTTGCAGAGATCGGAGGTCACTCCTTTATCAAAAAACTAATGCATGAGCAGAACGTACTTGTAATATACTACTATACTACACATATCATCCATCAGTGCCCTGAATGACTGAAAGTTTACATACCAAAAAGAAAAAAAAGAAAAAAAAAGAGGAGCTGAGGATCGGTCGAGAAGCTAGCTAGCATCATTCCAGGCTTGGTTGCTTGGCGACCCCAAATTAAAGCAATGATCGATTCCCGTCCCGTCGTCCTTAGTAGGACACTGTCCGGGGAGGGACAGGGAGTAGCTTAGCATTAGCTCTCGCTCGATCGCTCAGCTACCTGCCGCCACCACACCACTGATCCCGTCCTGTCCTGGCCATCATCCTCCGGCCGGAAGGACGGACCCCCAACGTACGCAATTCGCAAGCTTTTCCGCGCCCCCATTTCTTCGTCTCATCTTGAGCTTTACTCAACCTTTGCATATATTGCATCGTTAACCACCACCTACCGCTGTGCATGGCCGGCAGGTACAGTCAATTAAGCCCATGCGCCGCCACTGCACACTCCCAAGCTCCATATCCATAACCATGGCGCCATCGATCGATCCATGCGTACCGGCGGTTGCACACCAGCATCATGTCACCATCGCCGGCCGCGCGCCATGACCTGTGCATGAGTCCAACGATCAGTTCAGTTCCCGCCTAGCTTTCCGCGCGGTGGCGGTGGCGGTGGCGGTGGCGGTGGCGGTGGCGGTGGCGGTGCGCCCCCGCCTGCCGGCACCACCCCGGCCCGGCCTCCCAATCATTTGCTGGCGACGACGACGAGACGAACCGAGTGGATTTCGCGTGGATTACTATTATTATTATGGCTATACTACTAGCTAGCTAGTTGGTGCCGGCACCCGGAATGCAAGCAAGCTGGGTGCGCGCTACTAGCCATACAGTACTGTTTTTTTTTTTTCTCCCAAGTGCCCAAATCATGGCATGCAGCATGGGTCCTTGATTAATTATCTCTCGACGAGCTAGCGAGCTTTAATTTATATATGTACACACATATATCATCCTTACTAATCATTGCAGCTCAAGCCTTGTTGCTTGCATAGCTGCCGCTGCCGCTGCCGCCGTGCTGCTTGTGATTTGCGTTTGTTGTGGTACGTGTACGTTTTGGTGCTTTGTGAGGTTTAAGTTGGTTGGGGAGCATGGAAGGAAGCACCAAGAGGGCTTAATAATACTAATAGTAAAGTGAGAGCGAGGGCCCAAACAAACAAAGGTTCCCCTTGATGTAAGGTAGGCACAAGGCAAGACCCCAAATTCTTTTTTTTTCTTTCTTTTTTTTTTGTTAGAAAGGAGCTTGATCCATCGATGCTAACCCTCTTTGTTTATTGTTCGTAGTGTTAGCTTTCTTGGTACGACGACCGGGTGCATGCTCTGCTTTTGGGCTAGCTTACTGGGCGACAGGGCCTTGCATAAATCCTATCCGCCTGCTTGCATTGTCCCCCCGCTACTGGATTTTATTTGTTTGTTGTTTAGTAGTTAGGATTAGTATGCTACACTAGTGCTGCCATGCATCGTAATCTAGCAATCTGGATTCTGAAGCAACTTTAAGCGCACACACTCTCACACCGGCCCAGGGCTGGGGATAGGAGCTGTGTGTAGGGCTGTAGGCCGGTTAGTTTCCATAATTTCACTCATGTTTTCTTACGGTCGTCCTTTTATCATCACTCCAATATACAGTAGTTTGACATGGAAATGTGCATGGTTCAGAAGCACGTGTGAGTGAGTGTGCCAATATATAATCGCCCTCCGATCCAGCCCTTGAGTAGTATACTGTATACACATACACCGGCGGCACTAGATATTTCTGGAGAAACAATAAACGAATTGAATCACACACACACATAAATGTACATACATAATCAGAGAAAACGATTGAACAGTGTAACTGTTGAGGGGTTTGGAGCCACACATAATGGTGCCAGCCAGATGGACCACAAACAACTGTCAGATATCTGACGGCGACGCGATATTAAGATGAGGGCCGGAGAAGAAAACTGTAGGCGGTGCTGGTGCATCCGTGCATGCACGGTGACAAGGACGCCCTCTGTCTGTTCGTTGAGCCGCGCCGCATCACCCCGTACAACGCTTGTTTTAGTACAGTACTAGCATAGATTATGCACGTATTGTGAGATAATCAAGCAGGCAATAAAAAAAAGAAAAATAAAATTAAAAGGAAGGAGTTCTGATTGATTAGTGTCATTCCTTTCTCATTAAAATCAAGAGAAGAAAAGTAACGAGTGGGTATGGATATAAAATGAGGTGAGAAATAAAGAGAGAAAGTGGATGAAACATTTTGCATCTATGGATTTTGGGTCTTTCTATCTCTTTTCAACCTTTTTCAAACTGTGCAGTGGGGTCAGCGTGAAGGGTATGTCTGTACCTTCGTAGATAAAAAGGATATTTAGAAAACTCGCTATTTTATAATGTAGATATATATTATTACGAAGAAGAAGATTACGAAGAAGAAGCTAGTAGAGAAAAGGAGAACAAGGTCGTGTCAGCTGCCCCTCACTCTGTGCTATAATAATGGAGTAATCTTGTAATAATGCGATGGATCGATCGATATATGCATGGATGCAAATTGATTCCTGTCGGTTTGCATGTCTCGTCCGCATGCATGCAGTGCATCCTCTAGCATTGTCTCTGCCGGCAGCTGCGGCTCCTGTGTAGTGCTACCCTGCTGCGTGCCTCACCTTCCGCGAAGCAACGCACGGACGGGACACGGGACGGACGGAGGCAATCAGCTGCAGCAAGCAGGCCTGCAGGCATGATAATAATTAAAACAAGATTAGGCCACAACCCCAACTGGTAGTGATGGATTAGTGAGTGATGACACCGCGCCTCTGTGTAGTGCATGTTCCTGCAGAATGCGCTTGTTGGTTTTGGTTATAATTTCTGTGCGCCAAGGCGATAGATGGATGCATGGTATAATTTGGCGCATGAAACAAGTGATGAGCATGCGCTGCTAAGCACACCACATGCTTAATTGGGATGTTTCTTTTTTAATTAAATGATAATAAAGACTTAATTGGCCACCGTGGTACGTACGTAGTAGTACGCGCAGGAAAGAAATTATCTGCTTGCGTGACGTAGGCCATCGCCCCTGCGGCACCGTTCGGATGAAAGCCACGCGTTTAATCATCAGCTGATGGCGCTAGCTAATCGAGCCGAAAGCCACGCATCTAATAATCAGCTGATGGTGCTGGCTAATTAATCGAGCCGGTCGTTTGCTTCCGGCTTCAACGTTTTGCTATCAAGCCGGATGGCGTCTCTTGCGCGATTGAAATCAGGGCAGTTTCCATCCACAGGCTATGGCTTCCATCCTCCGTGATCGAATTTGTCTCTGCTACCAACAGGGTTTCTGTCCACAGGCCACGGAGGAGCACGGTCCATCGTCTCCATCCGTCGAAGAGCAGTGGACAATAGCCACGATTTCCATTGTAGGAGCTTGGCTGTCCTACTTTTGCACTGAATCGTTGAAATATCAACTTGTGGAGTACTACTACTGCTATAAATCTATAACGAGTACTCTTGGCACAAAAACATAGAAAACAACCCACTAATGTTGAAGCTCAGATGTCTCATCTGCAAGACGGGCACAAGATAGATGCTCTGCTGCGGACAACGCACTAATGTTGAGCTTTTGTGGAGTATGCAGGGAAATGGACAACGCGCAGATCATTGGTGCTAAGGCAGAGACAGATGAAAGAAGGGGCATGGCCTCACGGCTCCTCCTGCGGCAGCGATGGCAACAGCGGCCAGAGTCAACCTTGATCTGTTTTTGGTCATTGGTAGGACATCCAATCCTTGCGCTGGCTCGAGCAGTGGAAGCTGGCTCATGGTCATAGATAGGCATGGCTCGGCTTGGCTCATGGTCATAGATAGGCATGGCTCGGCTCGGCTCCCGGCGGCCGGCAGATGAGGGCGAGCGGAGGCAGCTTTGAGATGCGTCGAAAGACGCGTGGCTTTCATCCGAGCGGTGCCGTACGGGCGCTGGTGTATGTCATGAACGCAGAGAATTTTGTTCCGCGTACGGGCATGTGTGAAACACTCGCAGCTAGGCCTGGGCATTTCTCGGGTCGGGTCGGGTTCGGGTCGGGCCAAAAAAAACCTGTGTTTTTTTGGCCCGACCCGAACCCGACTTGACCCGGCGGCTGGGTCAAAAAATTCAGCTCGCACCCGGTCCAACAACCGGTCAGGTCAGATCGGGTTCGAGCGGATTGGGTCGGGCCCGTGTAAATTGTCGGGTTTTTCGGGTTTTTTTGGGTTTCTGGTCAAATTTTTTGGCCCGGACCCGACCCGCCAGACAGACTGGGTTGAAAATTTTGATCCAAACCCGTCCGTCAAACTCTTCGAATCGGATCGGATCGAGCTATTTTCGGACGGATCGGATCGGGTATGCCGGGTCAGGCAGCCCATACCCAGGTCTACTCGCAGCACATGCATGTATCGTGATCATGCATGGCTACGCACCTTTTCGCCGCCGGATCTCCACGTATATAGTACACCGTACACGGACACAATGTGCCTCCATCTGCCGCATATACTATGTTTCATGCATCATGTGTACGCGCGACAAGACGGCATGCCGACAATTAATTTTCTTTGTCTCCTTCTTTGTTCCTTAGTTCCTTGTTCTAAACAGTGTAATTACTTTTACGTTTAATATATAACACGGTAGGAGACCCCCCTCCTGTTTCCCTCTAAAAAAAAAAAGTACGATGCGGATACGCATCGATCCATGTGCATACCCGGCCGGCAGCCAAATCTCCAGTGATAAAGCTCTCATGATCTCGACCAGAGCCGTGCCGGGTTTAAGCCTTGACCGTCCGTGTTGTTTGACCACGTTCATGATGGTTGCATACTCACTCTCTCTCTCCCTCTCGATGAATGCAGGTCGTCGGGACGTAGGTTAGTTTGGCCTCTCAGCTGTAAGGCTGCTTTGGAACATTGGAAATTTTTTCTGTTTCTACGTTTTTTCTATGTTTTTGAACTGATTTCTGTGAAATTCTTGTTCCAATTCCGTAAAATTTCTGCGTTTCAAAGAGGCCCTAAAGCGGTTTTCAGGGAAATAATTAAAGAATGAGAACTGCGTGCACCTCCTCTGAATATGACCTTTGAATCGAATGGAGCTACTAAGTAGATATATACTATTGTTTATGGTATATGCTGTGTGTGCGCATGACTCTTTTTTATTTTTGTTATGAGGACATGGGCACATGACTTGATCATGAGGGAAAAGGACTAGTCGTGTCGTGATAGATAGTAGCTGAAAACAAGGCCCTCCTGGAACTTTCCAATCGATGACGTGAACTGCCACCTTCACCAAGTTGGTGTGCATGTGTGTATCCTTTGCACAAGATCAGAGATACTCCTCACACTCATACCTATAAGATACTGATCAATCCTCGTGCATTCCGTATGCAACTGCAAGGAAAAGGACTGGTCGGATGGGATGATTAATTGGACATCAAGTGCGCGTGTGTCCACAAATTCACCCCCTTCATTTGCACTGTACAGAGGTACGTTGCAACTTGCAATCACAATCCTATATGTCTCTCGACTATCTCTAAAATGGACCATGATATTTGCAGACGATAGGATCTGCAAACTGGACTCAGATTATTATTATTATCACATTGGTCCAGAAGTATTTACGTTAATGTTTTCCCCAAAAAAAAAATGAGACCCGACTTAGGAAGAATTAAGTGTTTTTTATTAAAAAATAGACACATTCAGGTAAGAAGGACTCGAATGCATGGCCACTTACTCCCACCTAATAAATTGAGCTAGGTGGTTAATTTTTATATATTGATTTTGTTCAGTTTCTAACTTTACTCTAAAGTATTATTCTAGAAAAATTAAAACTAATGTAGATAATATACAAATGGTCCATGTAGTAATGCAACATTTTTATTTATAAATGTTTGAGATTAGAAATATTTTCCTTTAAAATACTACTACAGTTACCAGATGTTTGGAGGACCCAAAAAATAGTGAGTCAGCGACGTGGAGTAAGGACGACCCTAAACAGACACGTACGCCCCTCTCTCTCTCTCTCTCTGTCACAAAGTAGGATATTCCACTCGTCGCGGTGCTGTGACAGTGCGGCTGTGCTTCGTTCCGGGGTCACGTGCACAACGTGCCGCATATACTATGTACTGTAAACATAACTGTCAGGTCGAAATCAATTGCACGCGTACAAAGCCACTGCCGACCGGAAAGAAAGCTGAAATAAACCCCGACAAGTTTTGATGACAGCAAAGAACGGTTCTGTATGTTGGTCAGAGCCAGAGGGCAGAAAACACCAAGGGAGACACAGATCCCTTGTTTCCACCCACCCCCTCCTCTGCCTAAGATATTACACTCACTCTGGACCATTCGTTCAAGAGGCTATTCCGTCTCACAATGCCAAAAACTGTATATCAAATTACAAAAAAAATACTACTTTCGTAATACATAGTACTGGTTTCTTTTGTTTGTCGTTTCGAACAGGATGTTTGGCCTACAGTTAGTTTAAATCCCATGTCGGAAACGTCAAATAAAAATGTGCAGAGGTAGTACTAGTAGTATATATACTGCGCTCTTCTGCGAACTAGAGCTAGCTGCTTCAGATTGATGGAGAGACCCTAGCAGCTAGAAGGCAAGCTAGAACCCACGCACATTCGATGTGATCCCCTTTTACCAGTCACTACCGGTAACATAGTAGATTAGTGATTAGTTAAGTGCAGTAGGTACCGCGCTGGCTATAGCTGATGTGCCTGATGAACGTTGAGCACTAGCTGCTGGTGATCTGAATGCCAGGCATCTGTATCATCTGTACGGATCGGCGCGGTGCTGCCCCCATTTCACTCTGCTGCCGCCCTGCCGTGTCTGCCGATCGGGATCGGCTGCGATGCTGCATGGCACGCCGCGTCAGGCGTCCACTGACGACGGCAGGCCGCCCCGGGCTGACCTACCTCTGCCTGCACACCCACACGCTGACACGCATGCCTGCGTTCGAGCCAGCCACGCACGGCACGTACCTGGACACGGACAGCGCCCCGACAAACAAAATAAATCGCGGATCTCGCCCATTTATTAATTAATTACTACTACCATTATTACCGTCCTGTCCGGGCCGAAGCATCCAAAGTACGCGCGCGTACGTACGGCCGCGAGCGAGGAATCATCAGCACGGCGGCCATGGCGTACGTGAGCCGTGAAATCAAACCGTAAAGCTCATTGCTGATGCTGCTGCGATGAACAGTAGAACAGGGGAGGAACAAAGCCGGGGCCGGTGGATGGAGATGGACGGTTATAAAAAAAGCTTTCCATAGGAGTAGCTGTGGCTGCTGTTCGGGCAGTGGCACTCACAGTCCGCATCCGTCCGTCAGGGCCACCACCATACCGTTGCGACGTCCGATCCCTCCTCCCGTCGGCTCGCTCGCCCCCATCATCGCCCACTGCCACTGCACTCCACTGCATCAGATCGATCAGGTAGCTAGCTGCCCTGCATGCCCGCATGGGGTACGCGTACGGCCGTCCGGGCGCCCATGCCCACCATGCATGCATCCACCACCACCTGTCGTACCGTGGCGGTGGCGCGGCACAGGCGGCCCCCGCGCGCGCGCGTCGGCGCTCGATCGGCGCGCGATCCGCGGCGAAGCTGCCGCCGTCCACACGCCCAAAAAAGGCTAGCTGGTGGTGTACGTGGGCTCACCTGGCTAGCTAGCTGGCTGCAAAAGATCCGACCCGCCGCACCAGCACCACCGACGACGCGCGACGCGTGTGCAGCTGCGGCACTTGTTAGATCGCCGTGGGTCGGCGCGCTGCTCGCCGTACGTGCACGGGGGACGTACATGGCATTGCTCCAAACGTTTGTACTACGACGTGATCCTGAGCTAGATACCCCCCCTCGAGGACGATGCGCGCCTTAAGTTACATCTGCTTGCATTGGGTCACCAGTCTCAACTCTCTTCAGGCGGCGCGGCGCGCGCGACGCGTTCGCAAATCACACGCACGCACGGACACGGCTGGGGTTTATTGCATCAGCAGTCGTACTCGTACGCTGGTGCACGACGACTCTGCTGCAGTTCCCGCCGGCCGATACGTCGTCCGGCCGGCGCAGCGGCAGCGGCGGCCCTGTTTGTACGTGAGCGTGACTGCGTACACGATGCCGACGCCGCGGCGGCTCGACGTACCAGGACCACCAGAACCACTGGCCGGTGGTACGTAACGTACGTGGAGGTGGATACGCGGGGGGCCCGGGCGAGATCGATCCAGCGACGTGCGCCTGCTGTTCCGGAGATTCATTTGGACGCACACGTATGTGCGGGAGTTGGAGCCGGCCGGACGGCCGCGGGGCGGATCGGACGCCGGCCGGTCCCCCCGGCCGGCCACTGCCGGCATGTACGTACGTGCGTGATAAGTCGTCCACCAGTGTCCACGTCCATGCAGCTCGACTCGCGACGGCGCAACAACCGCCGTCGATGGCGACGCGACGCGACGCAAAATGGACCGGTCGACGCGTGCGTGCGTGCGTGCGCTCGCGCGCGCGCGTGTGCATGATTGTGGAGGCCCGCTCGCTCCGATCCTGTGCCGGCGGTGCCGCGCTGCGTCCGGTCCCGTACGCACTGTGAATGCATTCGATCAGTTGGGTCCTTAATTTGGAGACCTCGATCGCTCTAGCTAGCTAGTCGTCACACACTTTATTGTTAGCGATCATATCGGATCCACAATGCAATGCCGGCCGCCATCACACAGCCACCATTGCTGGTAGAGCAGCAGGCAGTGCTAAAGTTATATCGTTTGTTCCGTTATTATTTGATTCATGATAATAACTAGTTCAAAATTTGAATACAACCCTTTGTTTCTAGGACACAGGGAGGGAGTGAGGGAGCAGCAGTACAGCCGCCAGTACTACTGTACTTAAAAAAAAAAAAAACTCCGCGCGTGTTGGTTGTGTGTGCGTGAAAGGTCAACCGTCAACTCTACTCTAGCGTGTCTATGTCTATGCTTGGGTGGCGTTAGTCGGAGCAGGAACCAGAACACACGTAGGTCCGTCGCCGTCGCGGCGTCGTTGGAGCGGCATGGGCATGCGAACGCAATTCCTCGCTGCTACGCCGACCGGACGTACGACCTACGACGGCGCCACGCAAAAAGAGCGTCGGGTGAGGTGGCGAAATCGTCCACCCGGCGATCAGGTGCGGGCGGGCGGGCGATCCACCGGGCCGGCCGCCGGCGGGCGACGGCGAGTAGATGGATGGGCAACAATGATTAAACGGTGGTTGCGCTGCCGCCCGAGCCCGCAGCCTGACTTGGAGATCGACGGCGGGGAAGAACGAAGGAAGGAAGGAAGGCTCGCTCGCAGGCGCAGTCTCCGTCGATGGGGACCTGACAAATCTGCTGCTGCCGCCGGCCTCCTGCGCTCTGGGGACCTCGCTCTCTGTCCATGTCCCTGCATCATGCCGACCGGCCGGGCGCGAGCAAGTTGCTGTGTACGGCCGGAATCTCGCCATGAACAGGGGTGGTTTCCACGTACAGGGACGTACGCCGTACGCGCAGCGCGCGGCGCCCATCTCGATGCGCAGGCGCCGTGCCCATCTACCCCGCCCCGGCCCCGGCCGGCAGCATGCGACGACGGAGGACGGAGGCAAATAGCGGAACACAGTCGGTGGAAAGCCTTTATTACAGTACCTGTGTTTACTACTAGTACTCTGGTTTACTGGCGGCATGGAACAAGACAAGGTCTGGGAGATTCAGGTAGGGACCCCACACAGCTAGCTAGTGCTCCACTCCATGGCGGTGCACGTCGATCACCAGGCAGCGGGTACTCCACTCCACCCACTCCGCGCAGTGGCTCCTCCACTCCGCTGTTGCTGCGGCCTGGACAACAACGGTGACCCTGCGGCGCTTGCGTTCGTTTGCTGCCTGCGCAACGTGAGAACGCACGCACGCACGAGGTGCAGTGCAGGGGAGGGGGCGTCGCCTCGCCACGCCACGGCACGTACGCCGCGTGTGCTGGATCGGAGTCGGAGGCGTCTCGTTGCCTTTGCGCGGCCGACCGGTCGGCCCCGGGCAGAAATGCGCGCCCGCCCGCCCGCCCGGCCGCCGACGACGTACGCGTGGACCTCACTAGCCAGCAGGTAGCAGAAGTAGTGACCACAGAGCGCGCGGGGGGGACGCACGGAGCTGCTCCTCCTCCACCACCACCACCGCCGGCCGGCCCCGGCGCATTGAATCGAAACCCTGCAGCTAGGTAGCCCACCACCACCCCCCACTCACCCACTCACCCAGCGCGAGCCTCGCGCGCGCGCGGTGGTCACGGCAGGGCATGGGGCAGCGGCTCGCACGCTCTAGCAGAGCGATGGCCCGCGGCCGTCCCGTCCCGTTCCGTGCGACGCAACGCGACGGAGCAACCGATGGCCGGGGCGCGCCAGTTGGCCCAAGAGATCAGTAGGCCATGCATATATTGCCATCCGGCCCCGCGTCCGATCCGTCCCTGTGCTGTGGCTGTGCATGCATGCGTGCATCCATGGCCGGCTGCCCGTCGCGGCCAGGCAGGGCCAGCTACCCCGACGGGGCCGGCCGCGTGCTAGCTGGCCTGGCGCGCCCGCCCCCCGTACGCGCGTACGGTACGGCGGTGGCGTCGGCGCACGGACGCCGGTGGCCGCATTCATTGTTCCCCCCCCGATCCGTACGTCCACGCGCTCGCTCGCGCGCACGGCGCACGCGGTGGGCCGCGGCCGTTGCGCTGTTGGTTGGCGCCGGTGGCGGTGGCGAGCGGTGCGGCGGCCACGTACCCCACGGTGACGAAGCGAATCTCTGGGCGGGGAGGAGGGACGGCAGCGGCACGCAGCGCAGTAAAACCGCGCGAGCAGTAGGTAGATGCTGCTGCTGCTGCTGAGCTGAGTGTACACACAGCTACTAGCTCTTGAATGCCCGCCATCCGGGTCGTACGTACGGGGATCTCGCGGCGGTGGTGGTCGGGGAGAGCGATGCGTCGAGCTAGGGATCCTTGGCGGTGCACGTACGGCGGCGGCAGTACAGCATGCGCTGCGTGCCGGTTGGACGAATCAATGTCGTCGATGGATCGGACGGACGTACGTGCGTGCGGGCACGGTGCGCCAAGCAGTGGCGAGTGGCGGGCTCGACTGGCCTACTGTACGTCGCGTACGCTACAGTGTTAGCTCACGGCGGAAGGAGATGGTCGTCGTCGACTCCAGCTCCAGAGACGGAAATGGCGTCGCCGCTACTCCTCCATGCCCAGTTGTCCAGCAGCGCGGCACGGATCGATTGACGAACGGAGCCTCGAAATTAAATTAAAGATCATGGTCGGTCGGTCGCCGTCGTGGCGTCCTTGTGCAACCAGAATCTACACGCGCGCGTGCATGCGCGCAAGCTGGCGGGGACGGCCAAGTCTCGGACCGTGACAGGGACGCGGGTCGGCGCGGCCATGGTGCGGCCTCCGGGCTCCACTACTCCACCGCCGACCCATCCGGCGGCCCTAGTCCGATGGCGGTGCCCGGCCCGGCGGCCGACGGCCGGTCTCCCCTCCTCGGCTCGTCGGCTTCGAAAGCCTTGCCCCCGTTACGTCGTCTCGGGTGGCCCCCTGTGACCTGCGTGGCCGTCGCGAGAGCACCAAAACTGCCTGATAGCTGGCCGGCCCGCCACTGTGACCGCACAGCGGGAGCGCGTCGGCGGCGGCGCTGTACGCCGGCGGTGCGCGCGCGGGGGGCGGGACCGTGTCGTCCTCGTCGCCGTGCGTTGGTGCGGGCCAGCTGCGCGGCCAGCCGGCCGGCTGTGCCGTCGCTCTCCGGCGCCCTGCAGATGTCCACAGGCGATCACCGCCCAGATCAGTCAGGATGCTGCTGCAGGCTTGGACGGCCGCCTGCTTCGCCGCTGTTGCTCCCGCTTTCTACGTCGCCATCGATCGATCGATCGGTCCCGAGAATGGTCGCGGTGTTGGTTGCGCTTGCGCTTGCGCTTGCGCTTGCGCGCATGATTAATCAGCAGCTCCCTCACGGTCGCTGTTAGTTTGTTAAAGGAAAATTAGTTGATCGCGTGGCCCCATCTCCCGACACACCAGTCGTGTTTGTGGCGGATCTGGGCTTTGGGCCATCTTGTGGGCCGATACATGTTCCAAGGCCACCATGTATTTCAAATGTTGTGGAGTTTGGCCCGTGGGTTGGAAACTACGTCGTGAGCCCATGACGCTCGATCGTTGAATTCACAATTTCGATGAATTCGATTGGAATTTGGAGCGGCATGCACAATGGACACTTCGAGATTTTCTAATCCAGATAGAACATTTTTTTTTATTTTAGACAATTTCAATTTCAGGACAGTTTTTTTTTCTAAGTTTTGCAAGGAAATTGTTCGGGTCTAATAGAATGATATTCTAGATTTAGGAGGAAATTATTGAGAAAAAATTTCTAGGTCTGGGAGAAAAACCATTCCAGCTTTAGAAGAAAACGTTCCGTTTTGAGGGAAAAATGTTATAGATTTCACAAGAAAATTGTTCCAGGTAACCGGAAAATTATTCTAGCTTCACAAAAAATAAATCAATATTTAAGAGGAAAATTTCCCAGCAATGAATCTTTGATGCCGTCAAGAAAGATGGACCATAAATGGCCTACTGTAGCCAGGCAAGAATTCTTTGTTACATTTCGCATAATTTCAATGGTACAATACTACTAGTAGTGTTTATAAAATCAATTTTATTCAAAATTTAAAATATCAAACACATAGCTATTTCTGATGAACTTATAATATTGGCGTGTCTTCTTTTTTGCTATCACTACCCCGAACGTAGGGATCGATGAACTACAGAACTAGTGTTACTAGAGGGCTTAAAATATGCCACAAAGGAACATGGGGAAATGAAATCCAAAGACCGTGTTGACCTGATCAATAGATTAAGAGAATGGATTCCTTGCACGGCACCCTCAAGCTGTCACCGTCAGCTTCTTGTCAAATACAAAGAGCAATGGATACATGAAAAGCAATGGGTGATGCGTTCACACAGGATGGCAGGAAGGAGTTGTTTAACGACTAGACTCCAAGGCCGAACATATCTTCGGCAGCCACAGCCACTCCCCAATGCCCCTTTTCGGATCTAGTCAACCCAATCCAGCTACCGAAACAGCTGGTGCTCGTGGTATTGTTCTCAAATCTCAATGCCACGGAGAAAGAGGAAGAGGGAGCCTCGTTGACTGCTGTCCAACCCCCATGCCGGCAGTGAGTCCGGCGATCTGAGCCGCTGCATCCAGCACCTTGGTCATGTGAGTTCTTCTCTGTAAGCTCATCTCTGCAGCTCCCAGCACCTAGCTTCTTGCCGGCTTCACCTCACGATTAGAGCTGAGCTGACTCTTCACTCTTACCATCTCCACATTACCTTTAAGTAGCAGCTGTGCCATGGCTCCTTCCAGTCTCCTCCTCTTCCTCCTGCTTGCAACCGCAACTCCGTTGATCACCGGGCAGCCCTTCGACTACCCGACGGCCAACGTCTCCACGCTGTGGACCAACAACGGCGCCTCCCTCGAGCACAGCGTCACCTACGACGACGGCTCAGTAGTGCGGGTCATTGTTCTCCGGTCACCGAAAACTTTCTACGGCCCTTCTTTCGCTGCGGGGTTCTGCTGCGCGTCTGCGCCCTGCAGCGGCGATGCTTTCCTCTTCGCCGTCTTCATCGTCTACACCAACAGCGGCGGCGGCATCACCATGCCGACCACTGGCATCCCACAGGTGGTCTGGTCTGCCAACCGACTTCGCCCTGTGGGGGAGAACGCCACCCTCCAGCTCACTGGGGATGGCGACCTGATCCTCCGTGACCCCGGCGGCGGTCTTGTCTGGTCCAGCGGCACTGCGCGCAGGTCCGTTGCTGGCATGGCGATCACAGAGCTCGGCAACCTGGTGCTGTTTGATCAGAAGAATGCGACGGTGTGGCAGTCGTTTGATCACCCGACTGATGCATTGGTCCCTGGGCAGTCACTGATGGAAGGCATGAGGCTCGCTGCAAACACCTCTGCAACAAATTGGACTCAGAATCAGCTTTACTTGACTGTTCTTTCCAATGGACTGTATGCTTATGTTGAATCCACACCACCACAGCTCTACTTCTCGAATGTTGTCAACGAAAACAAGACAGGGAATCATCCGACAAAGGCTACCTTCACGAATGGCAGCCTCAACATCTATGTGCAGTCTGTGCAGCTAAGCAAGCCTGATGCAAGTATCTCGCTGCCAGAAGCAACATCCACCCAGTACATGAGGTTTGAATCCGATGGGCATCTGAGGCTGTACGAATGGTCTAATGCGTGGACCATGGTGTCTGATGTGATCAAGATGTTCCCTGATAACTTCTGTTCTTTCCCCACGGTCTGCGGAGAGTACGGGGTGTGCACAGGCGGGCAGTGCAGCTGCCCCTTTCAGAGTAATTCTGCTTCGAGCTACTTCAAGCCTGTTGACCAGAGGGCAAATCTTGGTTGTACACCACTGACTACGATCTCCTGTCAACAAATGCAATACCATGAGCTCTTGGCCCTTGAAGATGTTTCATACTTCGATACCAGCCAGACCGTTGTGAATGCAAGAAACAGGAGTGACTGTAAGCAAGCATGCCTGAAGAATTGTTCCTGCAAGGCCGTTATCTTCAGGTATGGCCAGAATGATTCGGATGGTGACTGCTTCTGGGTGACAAAGGTCTTGTCCTTACAATCAATACAACCTCATATTGTTCATTACAACTCCTCGGCTTTCCTCAAGGTGCAGCTTAGCCCCTCCCCTCTTGCATCTACTGCAAACACCAACAAAAGGAGGGTTATTTTAGGTGCTACAGTTGCGGGTATTGTTAGTATTGTATTGGTTGTCATTTCTGTCACTATTTATGTACGAAGGAAGAGGAAGTATCAAGAGCTAGATGAAGAATTCGATTTCGATCAACTGACAGGCATGCCAGCGAGGTTTTCTTATGAAACGTTGAGAGAATGCACTGAAGATTTTAGTAAAAAGCTTGGGGAGGGTGGCTTTGGATCAGTTTTTGAAGGGAAAATAGATCAAGAGAGAGTTGCAGTTAAACGGTTAGAAAGTGCAAGGCAAGGTAAGAAGGAATTCTTGGCAGAAGTGGAGACGATTGGCAGCATTGAACACATCAATCTTGTCAAACTGGTCGGATTTTGTGCAGAGAAATCACATAGGCTTCTAGTATATGAGTATATGCCAAGAGGTTCACTCGATAGGTGGATTTATTACCGCTATAATAATGCACCTCTAGATTGGGGAACCCGGTGTAGGATCATTCTGGATATCGCAAAGGGCTTGTGCTATCTCCATGAGGAATGCAGGCGAAAAATTGCTCATTTAGACATCAAGCCACAAAATATTCTCTTAGATGAGACCTTCAATGCTAAATTGGCTGATTTTGGACTGTCCAAGCTCATAGATAGGGATCAAAGCAAAGTGATGACTGTGATGAGAGGCACACCTGGGTATCTGGCACCTGAATGGCTAACATCGAAAATCACTGAAAAAGTTGATATCTACAGCTTTGGAGTTGTTGTCATGGAAATAATATGTGGAAGAAAAAATATTGACAATTCTCAGCCTGAGGAAAGCATCCAGCTGATCAATTTGTTACAAGAAAAGGCACAAAAGAACCAGCTGATTGATTTGATTGACAAGCGAAGTGATGACATGGTCTCACATGAGGACAAAGTTATTCAGATGATGAAGCTTGCAATGTGGTGCTTACAAAAAGATAGCAGTAGAAGGCCATTGATGTCAACGGTAGTCAAGATACTGGAAGGTACAATGACCATAGAAACTTGCATAGATTACAATTTCCTTGGCCCAGATCCAATATTGTCTAATCAAGGTAGTCATTCAGCATATTCAGCTCCACCAACAGCATCAGTCTTATCTGGTCCAAGATGAAATGCGTATGTAATCAGGCTTTGTAATTGCTTCTGTTCCTTATCTGATTTCTAATTTGGAAGTATGTTTCAGATGGCATCAAAAGAATAATACTTTAGTGAAGTTAACTATACATCTAGAGAAAAAGGTTGCGCATTCTCATTTTCCATAATTTCAGATGATAGAAATTTATAAACATGAGCTTGCATGCTAAGGAGCTAGTGAAAAATAATAATACAGATATGCATTGCAGTTAGCATGATATAAGCAAGAACTGTATTTACACAAGCAATATGTTACCCAATATCTAAGAAATACTCTATCGACAAACCTTCTCAAACTCAAGGTAAGCCATCTCGCGGGGCTCGCGCAGGAGGACGGCGCGGATCCGGTCCGGCCAAGGCTGGAGCACGCGGCGGCACCAGCGTCGAATCCGGCGGGGCAGGAGGCACCGCCGCCGGCCATGGGGAGCCGCCTTGCCTATGGCCGCGGGCCAGGAGGCCCTCGATCCTGTCCATGGGCTGGGGACGAGGGGCTCTAGCAAAACTGTGCATAAGGGGTTTTCTGCAAAATGATGATGGTCTCCGATTTTTTTTTTCTCCTCTCGCCGAAATAAGTCCTCACACCCAAATAAGTTTTTCGTCAAGGTTATACGCGTCAAAAGTATGCACGTGATCTGGTCTCTGACTTGATTTCCGAAGAAACGGAGGGCCTTGTCAAAAAACCCGACACCCTATTTCACCCGCCTCCGCTCCGCCGCCGCACCCGGAGGCGAGGCCAGGATTCACGGCAGGCGGCGCTGCGCGTTCTCGATCGGATCTCGCTCGCTCGCTTCGGTCCGCTTCTCCGCCGCTTCCTCAACCCACCGATCCGCCCTCTTCTTTCGCCTGTGATCACGCTCACGTTTCTGTGTTCCTCGCAGCGCTTGGACTCAGCACCCTGCCTCCCTCGCCTCCACTCCCCGCCGCCGCTACCATGACGCAGGTAGGCATGTCTTCGATGCGTCTCCTTTAAGGATTACCAAGGAATCGTCGTTGACACTAAAATATCTACAATTGGATTTTAAATGGATTTTTAATATTATTCATGTTATTGTTGTGACACAGAATTGCACGGTCGCTGGCATCATCTGCAGCGCGCACGCTCGTCCTGCGTGTTAATAGCATGCATCAATTTCCAAGAATTTGCGGCTCAGGCCGCGGTGAAGGCTGCAGGGATTTTTTTTTTTTTTTTGCACGGAACCGTTTGTCCTGCTGTATCACGTGCTCTGAATGAACATGGTGTTTTCTTACGTTTTTTGTGGTAGGCAAAAATGGATCTATATTTTGCGAATGTAATTGCGTGAGCCTGACCATAGCATGCTATTGGTTTACCTCGCTATTTTTGACCACTTAATCTAAACTGGTTGCTATTGGTTCACCCCGCTATTTTCGGCCGCTTATTCTAAACTGGTTCTACTAATTGCAAAACTGACTGCAGATTGCCAGATTGGTCATTCAGTTCATTGACTTTGTGGAGTCTAGATAGGTCCCTCCAGTTCATTGACTTTGTGGAGTCTACCTAGGTCCCTCTTCTCTCGCGTATGAGAAACGTTTCTTCCATCCCTGCGGTTCGAGCCTTCGAGCCTGTAACAAAATTCAAATCCTTGGCCACATATTTACTGGCCATAACTAAAAAAAGCGCAGCATACTTTTTTCAACTACTATACTGCCCTTCTTGGTACTTCCACGGGCATCTCAATTTCAGTCTCCATGATCTGTAACTCGACAATGTTTTTTGGCCTCTCAACTTCCTAGATAGTGTTCATGAGGGTGGTAATGGGTCGTGATTCAAATATTTCTTTACAATTCAAATTAGCTCTTCTCAGTGATTTTTACCTATAAAATGAATAGAGATATGTTCCGATTCGTTTTGAGCTCGATCTAGAAGTCTTAGGTAAAATCTGAGGGTCCTTCAGCACCCCTATGTGGCAAGAGATGTTAGCGGCTTTCAAACAAATTAATCCTTGCTCTAGCCCAAGTCTGGATAGCTTTGGGCTGCGCTTTTACCTTTTCGCTTGGGCCTAGGCGGCAGTGTGTGATATTTCATATCTTTCTTTTCCGCCAAACTGAACTCGAGAGAATTAAAACCGCCCACACTCCATACTCTTTTATACCAATCTGCCAACAAAATTGCCCCATCAAAGGGATCAATAAAAACTTTGACTAATATGTTGCAACTGAAAGGATCAAGATGTCCAAGAGAGGAGGTAGATTGGACTTTTAATTTTGAAATTTGAAATTAAATCCTATCACACAAGTCCCAATTTACTCTAGTGTCTAATGAGTGTGCCTAGAATTCTACACGTAACAAAAGTTTTGCAACTTATAGCCAAGCATGCAAATCTAGAAAAGTAAAGGCACAAAGTAAATGCGGAAAGTAAATGAGAAGAGATGACTCGGCGATATTTTTCCCGAGGTTCGGGGAGACACACGGTCTCTACCCCCTACTCGTTTGGTGCCCCTCGCAAGGCTTTGCTCTCGTAGGTTCCTCGCAAGGATCCCCGGCCCCAAACCTCGCAAAGAGTGGGGTTGGCAAAGTGACCTTTGCAAAGGTCAAGCTACCCTCTTGATCCGCGGATCAAGCGCTCTCTTCGGGATGCTCTTCTCCACTCCGGAACGGCGAGCTCCAAACCGCTTCACAAGTGTCTTCGCAAGGACCTTCTTCCGCTTCTCCCACAATCTCCGGAGAGCTTGCGGAAGGCACGACCGCAGCCGTCTAGGTAATCGCAATCACCAAGAGTAACAAGCTTTGGCTTTACTTGAATCAACTTCTCTCAAGAAGTTCTCCCCTCTCAAGTCTCTAGCCTAAAGCTCAAGAAGTTAAGGATTTGTGTTGTGGTGGTGACCTTTGAGTGTGTGGAAATGTTCCTAAGTTGCAAAGGTATGAAATGAGGGGAGAGGGAGGCCTTAAATAGGTTGGAGCTCAAAACTAGCCGTTGGGGGCTCCAAACCACTTTTCTGCGTACCCACCGGACAGTCCGGTGCGTTGCCACCGGATAGTCCGGTGGTATATAAAATTCAAATCCCCCGATTCGCACCAAGGGCCTAAGAGCCACCGGACAATCCGGTGGTGTGTTTTAGCACAAGCCCACATAGCTGTCTCTCAGTTTATAACATCCGGTGGTGCCACCGGACGGGGCAGTTTTGCCCAGGAACGTTAGGGATACAAGCCCTCAGTTTATATTGTCCGGTGGAAGCACCGGACAATCCGACGGTGAGCCGTCGGACAGTCCGATGGGCTATTTTCAGCACAACCAAGACGATACAACCTGCAGTGCTTTAGACGCCACCGGACTGTCCGGCGGTGGTATGTAAAAACTTGTTTTCAGCGCTGTTTTTCAAACGGAGTTTTGAAACATTTTCCGAGGGTTTTTCTTTTGATCAAACGACAAAAGTGAGTGTGTTTTAGTATGTTTTAGTGTGCTTGAGCTTTAGGACATAGATGCACTTGAGAGAAAGGAAATTCTCGAAGTAAAGTGCGTCAAGTTACTCACCTCCACCCCTCTTGATAGTACGGGCCATCTAAAACTAGCAAAAGAGAACCTAGCTAGGCGGCCTTCTTTCGACTTTACGGCACCTAGGGCTGATTTAGGCTTGATCTTCACGCTAGAACTTCATGTCCATGGCCGACTTTCATTGAATCAATATCGAATGGAACGGAGGGGTCTCTTTTAACCAACCAATGAGCTCTCAAAATATTTATCAATTAACCTTCATGTCATGAACTCATTACTAACGAGATTAGGTTGTCATTAATCACTGAAACCTCTACCTCTTAGGGTCATGTAGACACAGCAACCTATAACCTAGGGCTGATTTAGGCTTGATCTTTACGCTAGAACTTCATGTCCATGGCCGACTTTCATTGAATCAATATCGAATGGAACGGAGGGGTCTCTTTTAACCAACCAATGAGCTCTCAAAATATTTATCAATTAACCTTCATGTCATGAACTCATTACTAACGAGATTAGGTTGTCATTAATCACCGAAACATCTATCTCTTAGGGTCATGTTTCTCACAGCAACCTATAATTTCTCTTCTGGTTGGCGGCGATCAAAACGTATTTGTAAAGAAAAAGAGGTGCATTGCGGAGAACTACACCTATGCTATGGACTTCTCCACTTCCTGTGGGGTGCTCCAACAGTGATTCTAAAAATAGATTTCCACAAAGCGTTTGATTCTGTCAACTAGCAAAGCTTGGTTCACATTTTGAAACATTGTCGACTTCTAGGGTTGGTGGTGTAATTGGATGATGGGCATTCTTGCCTCTAGGAAGTTGGTGGTCCTTCTTATGGATAACTCGAAAACTGCCTCTGTCGTGGTGATCCTGTCTCGCCCTATCTATTCGTTATTGTTGTGGATGTCCTGCACCAACTCCTACAACATTGTGGCATTCGGCATGAACTTTGCCATCCCATCCTTGCTAATAATCCATGTCAGAGTATGCCGATGACACCATCATATTCCTTAAGTTATCAGTTGAAGCTATGGTCTATGTTGAAACTACGCTACCAGATTTTGCACTTGCCACTGGTCTGATCATAAACTACAGCAAAACTACCTTTCTGCCCATTGGTGTTGATCATGCATGTGTTGAGATATTGTCTTCTATACTCAATACAACAATCTCTTCCTTCCCTCAGTCCTATTTTGGCCTTCCTCCCACGCTCCACAAAGTCTCAGTTTTTGCCCTGTTGATTGCTTCTTGCGATAGGTACCTTGCTAGATGGAAAGCCACTCTTCTTAACCGGTGTAAGGAACATGCCGGAGTATTCGACCCCAAGAGAGGGAGGGGCGAATTGGGTCGCTAATCACTCTTCTAAAATCTAGGTCTTTCTAGTGCATAAGATAAATCTATCGCATTCTACCCATGCTAGTTAAGTCTAAGGTTCATCTATGCGCTCTCTAACTTACCCAAAATACTTGCAACCTAGAGCCAAACCTAATTAAACTAACTAGAAAAGCTAAAGGCACACAAGAAAGCAAATGCAGAAACGTAAATGCGACAAGTAAAGAGATAAGGGCAAGGGGTGTAAACTCTCGGGGAGACACGAGGATTTAACATGGTTTGCCACTAAGGGCTACGCCCATGGGCTCGCCACCAAAGGCCATATCCGAGCCGAGCACCAAATCTCTTCCGATCACCATCTTGCGCTCGCTAACAAATGACTCACGACAAGCAAAGGCTAAGTGCCACCAAGCCACCAAGGCTCGGCCACCGTCACCATCTCTCTCAGCCACAAGGCACCAGATTCTTCACTACGGAGTCTGAAGGGTCTCCTCGTCCCCGCACAAGGTGTCGCCACCGCTCCACATCAATGAAGGAGGGTCTAGCAATGAGTACAATGTGGATTAACCGCAGCCAAGGCTTCTCACTAGCTCATGCAAGAACTACACTCAAGAAGAGATCGCAAGCTCATTCTCTCTAAGCTCTAACCTAACTTGGATGATGCACTAAGCTCTCATATGGTGGTTGGAGTGGTAGATATGTTTGGAATCCTCATCTACACTTGCTCTGATCTTCAGTGGCTCCAATTTCCTCGAAATGGCCAGGTGGGGTGGCTTATATTGCCCCCAAGCACAAACTAGCCATTGGCCAAAAGGCTGCCAAAAAGTGTATAGACCGAAAAGTCTGGTCTCTTCACTTTGGCATACTTTGGACTGTCCGGTCCATTGTACTTGCCAATTAGCAGTTGAACTAGACGTTGTAATGCCCGAAGCTTTGTCCGGTCTCATAGAACGGGTTGTCCAATCCATTGTAACACCTCGGCTGCTCGAACTGCACGCCCTCGGGAATCTTTTGCCCATCTGGTACGTTGAAATGTCCCTCAGCTTCAATCTTCGTACCCTCGGCCATCTTTGTCTGAGCCTTTGTCCGGTCTTCTGACCGTACTGTCTGGTCCGTTGATATTGGACACTTCCACTACTGAAATTGTCCGGTCCATTGATCTCTTGGGACTTCGGACTGTCCAGTCTTCACAGCTTGTCCGGAGGTATGTCTGGTCATGCAGACAGTTGGGGCGGCCCTTTAGGCCTTACCTTCATTTTTTTTCTTCCTTTTCAGTCCTTAAACCTAAACATCTAAGAATGTGCATCAAAACAAGTTTATTAGTCCAATTGTTGGTTGTGAATCAATCATCAAACACAACTATGAAAATATAGTATATGGGGCCATTTTCCTTACAACCGGGCAAGATATACATGGTTCTATCTTCTAGTGTCCTAAGTGGGCTCCCGATGAATGATGAATTTTAAATTTCTTGCTTTTTTTTTTATATAGCAAACAAATTTAGGAATGTTAATTTTGAATGTTTGTGTTTATTACTCTCTTGACTATTTCAAACAGTAACTTTTTGTGTAACATATATGTGTTTTCTTTTTTTCGATCACGCGGATTACCATAGCACTGTTGTTCGTGATTTTCCTTATTACTCAGTCATCCAGCGGGAGCCTAGTGTCCGGAGACGGTGATGCTTGGAACCAAGGCACCTGGTATGGCTGTTTAAAATAATTACTTTATAGTTGTGACATTCTTTTTTTACTCTGTTGAATGATTGTCTAATTGAATTAAACAACTTAGCTTTCAGCTCACAAGATGCTATTGTTTGATTAGCCAAACTAGTCAATCAACCCGTGCGAAATGTGTTATGCGTAACCGTACAACATATATAGATCTATTTTTATACTTAGGTTTTTATAATAACATATCTTGCTATTTTATATGTATGCTTAATTGATTTAGATAATCTTTGATTGATTGCAAAAATAGGTGATTTTAATATAATTTTGAGGGTTACTTTTATCATATTATCAGTCATAATAACTAAGGTAAACAATTCAAATATAAATTAAAGGGGATATCTGGTATTATCCTATCAAAATAGCAAATGTGAGCAATTAGATATAAATTTAGGGTGTTATTTCATATTTTACTTTATATTGGCAGAGTGGGTGATTAATATGTAGTTTTAGGGGTTATTTAATATTATTTTGATAATGGCAAAAGTGGGTGATTACTTAATTAGAAAACAGATCTAATAGCTATTAAGATTCCACCATGTTAATTGATGATAGAGTATTTTTTTATTATTGTGAGGATTTCTATAATTTTATTTTTTTCTGGCGCATCTCGTGAGGATTGCCATGGAAATTTCAAAAAATCTACAAAATATCTGTTTCATGGAAATGTTTCTAGCATCTTTAATAGAAAAAAGATAAAAACTGAAAGTAAATTTAAAAACGGGAAAAATCTAAAGAAAAGAAAAAAGATATCTGCTTTCGTTGAAAATTGAACTCAAAATCTTTCGTAATGGCAGAGGTGGGTAATTACTTAGAAAATATATATAATGAAAAAAGAGGATATTTGCTTTCATTGAGAGTTGAACTCAAGACCATTTATAGTGGCAGAGGTGGGTAATTACTTAGAAAACAGATCTAATGGCCATTAATATTCCAATCTGCCAATTGATGGTCGGATGTTTTTTATTATTGTGAGAATTTCTTGGATTTATCTTTTTTTCTAGCGCGTTTTGAAATTGGTGCAACTTTTAGAACCTCCAATTAGTAATAGTAAGATAAGATATCGTAAGCACCAGAACTTCAACGTATTATTCTTATATAAATTTATTCAATATTAAAATTGTTTGATTTATGATAAAACTAGAATCGAGTTGTTTCTAGAGGCGGAGGTAGTAAATAACATCGACTATTTATAATTTTAATCAATATTCGTTTCACGTCTCATATCAAATAATTTAGATTAATTACACATTTCTTTTTATTTTATTTGCAGTCTGGATATATGCCCAGAAAATACAAGCTCAACCGATGTTGCAATTTCACTGATTGGACACATTGGTTCTGGTTTTGTGATACTTTCTCCGTTGTATGTTCTAATAACCCATAAGTTCATATTTTCTTGAAAACATAAATAATACTGAGAAGAACATTGATGTTAATTAACTTCTAACAGCATGCGCCTAAAGAAAGAGCTTAATGGACAAGAGAACATTGGAAAAGATCGATGGTTCATGGCTTTTCTCGTTATTATCACACTGGACTATGCTTCTTGGACCGGATACTCTTTGAAAGAGTGTCAATACTGCCATGTCGCAATATTCATGATCGTAAGCTGCATATTTGGGGCTGTGGTTAGCTACATCTGGGTGTTATACGGCCTGATGAGAAACCGAGGCCGGATTGCTTCGGTAATTAATAATATATACTTATCTTTATAATCGCTGAATTTCATGTAATAAGCTTTTATATTGGGAAACTAACTTTTGTATTTTATTGTTAGGATGACAAGGTAATGTTTGCACTTATGATGGTTGTCTTTGCGGGAATCATCTGTCGCGGCAGCTACGGAAGCAGTTTAAGTGGATACTGTGCGATGGTTGGCGCTATAGTAGCACATGGGTGTCGACTTTTGGGCACAGTAAGTCAAATTCTATTAGGATTTCGACTATTTAGTATTCTAGTGGAATATGAATATTATTTAGCTCATGTTTGCTTCTTTAAACAGATTTATATAAGTTTGCTTGTTTTAATTAATATATATCATATAATGGCAACGATGGGTATATAACTCTATGTGGTATGAGTATTATGGTAAAAGGTCACAAAATGAACTGAAATAAATGACTTTTAAATTTATGTATGGACCACCATAATACAAACCTTTTAATAAATTAATAAGGTACACAATAATAATGTGAGGTGTGTGTCATCTACTTCAAATTATATAAGCTAGATTTTATAACTAGAGTAATATTCACACCTAGTCCTTAAACTTGTATCGGTGTGTCATGCTGATCCATAAACTCACAAACTATGTCGTACTGGTCCGTAAACTTATTTTGGATCTCAATTTGGTCCAAATGGATTGTGGTCTCACACTCTCACCAAATGGATTGTGGTCTCACACTCTCACCAGGTAGGCTGCCACTGCCGCGTGGGGTTCACCCCTCTCTCTGCTTTCTCTCTCTCATCCCTCTTGCTCGCCCCTCTTCCAGCTTGCTGCCTCGCGAAGGCCGTCCAGCCTCGCGAGCGCTGGGAGCGCCGTGGCGCCGGAGAAGCCGCCGTGATGCAGCCGGCGCCCGGCGGCGCAAGTGACCCCGACCCATGCCCCGCCACAGGCCGTGGGTTCACAGGCAGGTTCCAGCTCGACAACACGGCACCAGAGGGGTCCGCGGCAAGCCGAAAGTCCGACAGCGCCGCGACGTAGGCATCCAGTGAGCCAACATTGGCGAAGGAATGCAGCAGCAACAACATGGGAGAGAAGGAGCAGAGCAGAGTAGTGGCAGGAGGAGGAGTGCGCGCTACTCGCTCCGCCGCCTAAGCACCACCTCGCCCCTCCCTCCGCAGCTCCCTCCCTCTCCAACGTGCGTGATGCCGGCGGCCGCCTGGTTGCCTATGTCAGCGATGCCCCCGACGCCTGCGCCCGCGCATTGAAGGGCCAGTGATGCCCGTCGTCGTGGGTCGTTGGGAGGAGGGGAGGGGATCGGATCTCGCAACGGCTGAGATGATGGTAGGGGAGATGGCGGTGGATCAAGAGATGACGCCACTCAGGGAGGAAGTAGTGGTGCAGGGCTAGGGAGGGGCGATGCCGTTGGGCGGGTGTAGGGACGGGAAGGGGCGGTGCCGTCGGGCGGGTGCAGGGACGGGGAGGGGCGGCGCCGTCGGGCGGGTGCAGGGACGGTGAGAGGTGGCGCCGTCGGGTAGGTGCAGGGCCGGGGAGGGCGGGGATGAGAGAGAGAGAGAACATACATGGGAGGAAGAAGAAAGGACCCCACATGTCAGCTGCAACCTGGTGAGACCACATTCCGTTTGGACCAAATTGAGACCCGAAACAAGTTTATGGGCCGGTATGACACACTTTGTAAGTTTATGGACCGATATGACACGCCCGTGCAAGTTTATGGACCGGGAATGAATTTAGTATAGAGTTGGTGACTCGTACTCAACGCCCGATGTAGCTCCGTGTCTAACTTATCATTTTCTTCTTGAATCTGCTATAAATTAGGGTATCTTTAGATCCTACATTGTGAATTATTATGCTATTAGTCATTAAGGCATCTCGTACATGTTTGTTCGGTTCAATGAGTTGGCAGTTTGCTATGTAGGATTACAGGCAGTTCTCAAAGACTCAAACCATGTTCTCATCGGTCGGCTGCATCACTGGCTTGCTTTTTTTCCTTCATCCACATTTGATTAAGGCGCAACCATTCCGAGTAAGTCACATTTTACTAACCATTACTACCTCTCCCTTAGAAAGACTTTTTTTTGATGATGTAGACAATTCAGTTTTGCTACTTCAATTCTAAAGAAATTAATTACTTTCCTGTTTGTATCCATCTAGATTGCTTCAGCTGTGGTAGCTGTGATTCGTGGCTTCGAGTTGATTTGGTGGATGTACTTGTTTGCGCCCACAGCGAAACGCTGGCTACGAAATGCAATAGCGTGGATTGCTTTTATACGCACCTATGCAGCTTCGCTGTAATAAGCTCTAGCGACACAAGCATTAACCGCTTGCATACTGTACTGACATGGGATGTTGTCCCCAAATAACGATCTATTTATCAGGGTGTTTACGGACCACTTTTAGCGCTTGGAAATAGTGATGATGCTTTATAGTTTTATATAAACTTTATCTTTAACAAGTTTGATGGAATGAGGGGCAAGGTCTTTTTTTAGGAACAGACTTGCTGGGGCAGTTGGTGAAGACTGAGTTAGCTGCAAATAGCATATGAGCCTGGGGGGCAGTTGACACTTGACAGTGGTTGTTTTGATAAATCAATCACAGGTTCAAGTACTGTATTTTCAGTACATGCCCTTTGGTATAGTATAGTAATCTGCACAATCATTTTTTTTTCACTCGTAATCATGTTTTCTGTAATGGTTCCGGATACCCATGTCGAGAGACAACCTGTGTGGACAGAGGATTGATCTTGGGCGGAATAGGAGGCAGGGGCTAATAGCTAGAATGGCTAGTCCGGATGGATCATACGTACCATGCTATTTGGCTCTAGTTTTTGTATGAACAAACATTGGAAAAACAAATTGGCTTAGGAGGAGAGACGCGTGCACGGGGCACGGCACCCTATCATTGTTTCAAGGTAGAAGGTGAGAATCAAACATAGGTCGTTTGGCTGCTGGGTGACAGGCATCTCCCACTAGCCAACTCAAGTCGGCTAGATTCTAGGATCAAACATTGGATATACTTAACTTCATGCCCTTTTGCCTTTGTATATAGAATATTTATATATCTATATATCTTTCTAATAATAAAGAGAGAGAGTGATTTTTCCTTGTAAAAAGATTCTGTCCACCCCTAATAAATTTTTTTTTGAGAAACACAGTACAATTAAATTGATCAAACAAATTTATTCTGAACCTAAATAGAATTTTAATTTATTCACGAGTCCAATTCGGACTATAATATCACACTACACGAAGAGGGACGCCCAAATCACATACAGACTATGTTTTCGATATTCTATGTATCAATGAAAAACAATCTTTCAAATTCAACTAAAATCATCCCAAAATTCATTTAGGCTCGATGAGAATCAACAGGGAAAAATGGCATCAATAATCTATCACGAGTTCAGACTGCAGCAACACACCACACGAAAACGGAGACCAATGTCGTATACGGACTCCGTTTTCGACATTCTACATATATTGAAGAAAAGCTAAATAGATAATCCTAATCCAACTGAAATCGTGCCAACATTCATTGGGAGTCGACGGGTATTAAGATGACATCAATAATCTATGATGGCATCATAGAGGAGAATGATTTTTTTTTGATCAAATACTTTTTCTGTTTAGATACGATCCGACGACCAAACGTACTGGTCATGTATTAAAATCGAGGAAAGCATATTGAGAATTATATCCATTGCAACGCACGGTGATTTCGTTATTTTCTGTCTTCAATCTTCATCAACCATACATGAAATAAATTGACTAAATCATTGAGTTGATGAGACACATATAATACCTGGCAATGCAACAATAATCAAAGAGGGCGGAGCAGCAGCAGCATCGATCAGGCGCATAAGCTAGCTAGCCTGACCCTAGCAGCGTAATTTCGCGCGAAACGAAAGACACCCCGTCGTATCCACGCATCCCTGGCCAGCCGTTGCCGTCGTAGTACAGCTTGATCACGGCCTTCACCCGCGCGGCGCCCATGTTCCACTCTGTGACGAAGCGGCTGCGCAGCTCGTCCGACAAGCCAACACCTCTTCCCGACGCCACCACCGTCAGCTCCGCCGCCGCTCCCTCGGTCGGCACGCAGAAGGCCGGGACGCGCGCCCACGCGAGGCTGACGCCGGCGTAGGAGACCACCGCCTGCCCGCCGCTGGAGCACCAGGCCGCGAGGGCGCGCCGGTTCCCCACCTTCGCCGTCATGTTGAACACGGGAGAAACGGTGCGCCCAGCGGCGGCAACGGTGGTGGCGTTCAGCCCCTCCATGGCGACGACATCCACCGACAACCTGGCCACCTCCTCGCCGTTAAGGATCGCCGCTACAGACATAATTAGCACCGACACCATCATCAATGTACATACGGTTGTCTTGAACCATCGTTCCGACCTCCTCAATGAGTCGTCGTCGTCGAAGCCCAGGCCGCTGGCGTCGTCTATCGCCGCCATGCCCGGCCGCCTTTTGGCTCCTCCGATCGATCGATCGATCCTCGCATGTGGTCAACAGGGTGCATGGAGTCCTAAAGTAAGAACCGGCAAGGCCTCCCGGATCGGACCGGACTCTTTAATTTGCATGCGGGTTCGATCGGTACACGGCATCACGCACATCGCGGCCGATAAATTAACGCAACACGGACGCAAATTCCGCCGCCTCCGACGATCTCCGTTCCGATCATCCACAGCGCGATTTTCTCTCGATCGACCCGAGCCGATGCCGATGGCATCATCATCATCATCATCATCATCTAAGCACAATGAGGAGGAGGATGAGGAGCCGTCCGACCAGCTCATCACCATGATGAGAATTGTGCTCGTGTCGCTCTCGCTCCTGCTCTTCATCGCCTTCGCCGCCGACTCCGCCGACCGTATTTTCAACCGCATGCCGACCAGGTTCTCTGTGGAGCTGGTCCGAGCCAAGGGCCTTGCTTCGGCGCTGGATCCAGGAGCCGCGGAGCCGCCGGCCTTCGACCTCCTCGTGCACGTCAATAATGGCCGCTACTACAACCTCTGGGACGGTGGCAGCGACGTCGTGGTCTCCTACGCGGGCGTTCCCCTCGCGCGCGGCCGCACGCCGGCCATCTACGTCGAGGCCAACAAGGCGGTCACGTTGGCGGCGAACGCGACCAGCTCTGGTGGCGTAGGGATACCGGAGGATCTGTTCCGTCTCATGTCCGAGGAGCGCGGGTCGGGGGCGGCGCGGCTACACGTTGATTTGTGGCTTGGCAGCGGCTTGTTCACCTGCACCGTCGACCTCGATGGGGAGCACCGCGTATCGACGACCTGTGATAATCCCAGTGTTATTTACAGTAGCTAAGTAGTACTACATTGCAAGGATTATGTCACGAGTATTTTATTTTCCTGGAACAACCTAACATTTAAAACCAATGTTTCTACCTGGAGCAAGGAGCAACGATTCTATATATGCTGGGTCTTTAACTACTACTAGTTAGTTAGACAGCTTTTTTTGTGCTATCTAACTATAAGCTCATGGCGCGCCTTCCCTTATTGTGTTAGCAAATCGACAGACAAACAACGAAGAAGATCAACCAAACACAGAGCACGACACACAGATTTTTACGTGGAAAACTCTTCAAGGCGAAGGGAAAAACCACGGGCACCAGCCAGCCACACTTTCACTATATTTTGGAGTGTTTACAGGAACGCCGTGCTGATGGCGGCGGCTTACAAGATGATAATTATCCTCTCTATCCAAAACCCTAATCACGGTATTATAACATGTACCGTACGCTCCGGCCCAAGCCTCCCGGCGACGGGCCTCCGCTACGCTTCCAACCTGACCATCTCCAACGGGATTTGGATCACAATTCAACAATCTCCACCTTGAGACAAATCCATCTTGTAGCAGTAGTATATAATCATCCTACTGAATAACAAAAGAACAAACTGCTGGTACCAACATAGCCGCTAGGGCTAAACAATTATACCAACCAAGCTTGAGCAAAGTTCAAACTTGGCAACAGGAACGGGCTTGGTCATCATATCTGCTGGATTATCATGAGTACTAATCTTGCATACCTTCAATCTGCCCTCTGCAACAACTTCACGGACATAATGTTATTTGACATCAATGTGCTTTGTTCTCTCATGAAACATTTGATCTTTTGTAAGGTGAATAGCACTTTGACTGTCACAAAATAAATTAATGCAAGATGTATCTCCAGAAAATTCAGCATACAAACCTTTCAACCAGACAGCTTCTTTGCAAGCATCACAAACTGCAATAAACTCAGCCTCAGTGGTAGATAAAGCAACTGTAGACTGTAGACAAGCCCTCCAACTGACAGCACATTCTCCAACTGTGAACACATAACCTGTCAGTGATCTTCTTTTGTCTAAATCAGCAGCATGATCTGAATCGACATAGCCCACGAATCCCTCTCTGTTTCTGCCAAACTGCAAGCAAGCATCAGACGTACCCCGCAAATACCTGAGAATCCACTTCACAGCATTCCAATGTTCTTTACCAGGATTAGCCATGTATCTACTAACCAAACTCATAGCATAAGACAAATCTGGACGTGAACAGACCATGGCATACATCAAAGAACCAACAGCACTAGAATATGGAATTCTTGACATGTACTCAAAATCTGAATCTGTGCTAGGACACTGAGAAGATGACAACTTGAAGTGAGATGCAATGGGAGTACTTACTGGTTTTGAATCATGCATATTAAAGCGACGAAGGACTTTCTGAATGTAACTGTGCTGACTGAGAAATAGCAGACTAGAATTTCTGTCTCTACTTATCTCCATCCCAAGAATTTTCTTAGCAGCACCAAGGTCCTTCATCTCAAACTCGCTACTTAACTGTGCCTTTAAATTAGCGATATCAACCTTGCTCTTGGCAGCAATCAACATGTCATCAACATATAACAACAAGTATATAGGTGACCCATCAACAAATTTAATGTAGACACAGCTATCATATTGGGATCTTTTAAAACCATTAGCAATCATGGATGAATCAAATTTCTTATACCACTGTCTAGGTGACTGCTTCAAACCATACAGTGATTTCTTCAATTTGCATACAAAATTATCCTTACCAGGCACAATAAAACCCTCAGGCTGATCCATGTAAATCTCCTCCTCCAAATCACCATGCAAGAAAGCAGTTTTCACATCTAACTGCTCAAGCTCAAGATTATGCATAGCAACAATACCAAATAAAGCACGAATTGAACTATGCTTTACAACTGGAGAAAACACATCATTGTAATCAATACCTGGTATTTGACTGAAACCTTTTGCAACCAATCTTGCCTTGTATCTGGTAGTCTCACTAGGAGAAGAACCTTCCTTTCTTTTGAAAATCCATTTGCACCGTACTGCCTTCTTCCCTGCAGGCAAGCGAACAATGTCCCATGTGCCGCTCCGGCCCAAGCCTCCCGGCGACGGGCCTCCGCTACGCTCCCAACCCGGCCATCTCCAACGGGATTTGGATCACAATTCAACATATTGTGGAGCTTTGAATGCAAACTACTCTCTTCGTACCAAATTATTGTTCTTTTTAGCTATATATAATAATAATATCCATCCATGTTTGGATATATATGTGATGAATCTAGATATATACACCAAACACATCCATAGAAAAAATGGATCTATTCGAAAGCTCGAAAGGAAATATAATTTGGGATGGATGGAGCTATTTTTTCCCCTTCTGTGAATCGTACAAAGACACGTATCTTTTCTATTTTGTTTGTGAAAATTGAAAAGAGAACCTACGTTATTGTGTACCAACCATGATCGGACACGTTAGTGTCTGGTATGTTTTACAGGTGATGTGCACTCAAAGTCCGAACTAACTGTTCAATTTAAACCAAACTATCGGGGGTATTTGGCAGACATAAGAAACTCCTCTTCTAGACTGTATTGTCTGCTCACTTCCTCTGTGTTTGTTCTTCTTCTAGTCAATAGATGGTTTGTTGCAATGTCCTCTTTGGATTGCCTTATTAGCATCACATTTTCTGGAGCATTCTCACGGGGTGCTTGAAAGGCTTCAAGGGCCATCTCTACCTGTCTCATGGTTGGACGGTCCTCTACTCTCAAATTAATGCATGATGCTGCAAGAGTGGCTACTTGTTCGACTTCACCACCTCCCTCATTCACCACTTGCGAATCTAATATTTGAACCAAGTTTCCATCCATAAGTAGATTGTTAAATTGCGCAACAAGGCCATCACCTTCTGGAGACACATATGAAGACGGGATTTTTCTAGTAAGCAACTCAATCAGAATGACCCCAAAACTATAAACGTCACTTTTTTCTGTCAGACGTCCGTTGTAATGGTACATAGGATCCATGTAACCTCTAGTCCCTTGCACAGCTGTTGTTGGTTCAGTTTGATCTGGAGGGATGTACCTTGAAGCTCCAAAGTCTGACACCTTTGCGGTGAAAGCATCGTCCAGGAGTATGTTGAGAGACTTGATATCTCTATGAATGATGGGGATAGAAACTGAAGAGTGGAGATAAGCAATGGCTTTTGATGTTTCTTTTGCAATTCTCAGTCTATCATTCCATGACAACGAACTCCCTTCTTCAGCTTTGTGCAGATGATCATGAAGGGTTCCATTGGAAATGAACTCATAGACCAATAGTGGGACCTGTGTCTCCAAGCAACATCCAAAGAGCCTTACAACATTCCTGTGGTTGATCTGTGATAGGATGGCAACCTCATTTATGAACTCATCTATTTCTCTTTGGATCCCTCTATTTGGCTTCTTGATGGCCACCACATGTAAATCCGACAAGATGCCTTTGTAGACGGTGCCATTCCCTCCTCTGCCGAGCTTACGGCTTTGATCAAAATTGTTAGTGGCCTTCTCTAGCTCTACTAAGGGAATGATCATCTTCTCCGCAATATCAGCCCTCTGTGACACCAGCTGCTGCAACAGTTGCCCCCTATTTTGGTTGAAGAACTTCTGTTTCAACCTTCTTATCCTGTGTTGTTTGATCATGTAGAGTGCAAAGATTGCACCGAGGACCAAAAGTATGAGTGCTGCGCCACTAGCAACAGACAGGCCAATGGTTAAACCTGAAAAAAAAAGTATGCACATGCCAGATATTATATTGTTGAAGCATATAGTGTGTTTATATATACTCTCCGCCCTAAAATATAAAGTATTGTAGGTATTTTCTTAAGTCAAACGTTGCTATACTTGACCAAACTTATAGAAGAAAATAATAGTATTTACAACATTCAGTGCACATTTCTAGATTCATTGTGAAATACGATTTGATGTTTTTACTTTGTCAATGTGCTACACATTCAGTGCACTGAATGTATTTACAACATTCAGTGCACACTATGTTTTAGGATGGAGATAGTTTATACGATGGACAGCACAGTTCTATTAATTAATTAATTAATTAATTAATGGTAGCTTTAACAATTATTAACACCAGATATATGAGAATAATATTAGATTTTTTTCATATATATATGCTGAACAAGTACTCATACGTGTGCACAAGTTGCGGCTGTCAGGTTGTTACCTGAGACGAACGGTACGCAGCCACCAGGGATGGTGTGGTTGCCGCGGGTGCCTCGCCGGCACCGGCACTCGAATGACCCGATGGTGTTGGAGCATTCGCCGAAGCAGCCATACTCCTCTGGCAGCTCGCACTCGTTGATATCTGCATGTGTTCATTTTTCAGCCAACCAAATTATAAGCACATGATGGTTGAGGCAAGCAGGCAGATCAACCACTATCAATTTGCCCAGCAATACACGGAGTAATGTACCGTGCTAGGTGAAGTTTGGAGTTGTTGGTCTGGTCGCCATTTGAAGATATACATATGGTATATGTATATATACTAGTATAGAGCAGAGCACGAACCTTGGCATCCGTTTGGGAGGTAAGGGTTGCCGTCGTAGCCGTCTGCGCAGCCGCACGTGTAGCCTCTTCCCGTGTCGCCGCACCAGCTATGCCCACTCTTGCAGATTCTCTTCGCTGCCTCGGCGTCGGTGCATTCCGGCAGCATTGGATCCTGCACTGTCGCCGCCGCGTTCTTCTCCCGCTCCGCGTCCGAGGGCCAGATGGCCCACCCGAGCACGACGGGGACCTCGACCTCCGCCCGCCGGCGATGACGGCGACGACGTTCAGTTTCCAGACCAAGTATCTCGCTGCTGACCTCCTCCGTGTCGAACCAGCCGGCGTCCGCCACGAACACGTGGACGGGCTTGTGGAGGGCATGCGGGGAGACGTCGGCGTCGTCTAGCCGTTTGAAGTGGACGTCGAAGGAGGTGCGGCCCACGGGGACGGGCGCCTGGCAGCAGCCCATGCCGGAGCACATCTTGCTGCCCGTGCCGCCGGCTCTGTAGAACTCGCCGCTGTCGTCGGTGCAGATGGAGGCGCAGCCGGTGACGACGCCGCCGTTGGCGCCGTGCAGCGTGGCCTGCACGTTGCAGCCCGTGAGGACGAGCTCGTTGAAGCCGCCCGCCATCAGAACGAAGGGCCCGTCGTCGCCCATGCCCGCGCCGCGCCACACGCCGCGGCCGCTGGCGCGGCTGATGTTCACGGCGCCGCCGGGGTTGGTGACCCGGACGGTGTTGTTGGCGATGGAGATCTCGACGACCTGGGAGGTGCCGTCGCCGAGGAGCAGGCGCGGGCGGCGCGGGTCCGTGCGGTCGTCGCAGGTGAGGTTGAACCCGGGCGCGGGGTAGGAGCAGCCCGGCGCGATGCCGAACGGGTAGGGCACACTCACGTTCCCGCACATGGCGTTGTCGCAGTACGGCGGCAGCCCCGTCGGCGCCGGAGCCAACGCCGAAGCAGCACAGAGCTGCAGGGCCAGCAGCGCCGCTGCCGCCATTAGCGTCGGACAGGCCATATGCAAGCAGCTGTCAACTAATGGGATGATCGATGATCGATCTCCTCAGCTGTCAACTAGAGTGTAGACCTGTTGTGCATGGCGCCATGGCCGTACTACCATATGCAGTACTCCTATATATGCATGTACTTCTGCATCCGTCCAAGCAGCCTCAGCGGCTGGGCTAGCGGCTAGCCTCACCAAACACAAAGGGATCACTAGTTTAGTTGACGACATTGCAGTTAGTTGCAGCCTGATGAGTCAACACGTACACACATGTGGATGTAGTAGGGTTCACAAGAGCTGCGGCCTCACCAAACACGCGGGATAGACATCATATGGGGTGATCTTTTCTAACCCCTGCTAGTTGTCAGAAGTGCTCTGTTTCATATGTAGTCATCTCTTGCATTAGGGACACATTTGTATATGAAAAACAACCTAGCAGCTGCTTTTGAGTTTTGATCCATTGATAATGCTCTAAGCTACCAACTTCTCGATTATTAATTAATTCCCAGTGGACTGGTCTTCTTCACGTTGTTCCCACGAACCGGCCCTAGCTGTTATGTTGGACTGTAATTGGAGCAGTGGAGCAATAATGTAATGATGTCTCCAACAATCCATGGTCAATCAGTGTCGCCGGGCGTTTGGTTTATTATTTCATACATGATTCCCATGGACGCCGAAAGTGAAGCGATGCTCTCACCGTCTGGGGGTTGCCTGGGGACGAAGCTGTTTCATGCTTAAATTCACGCGGTCGCCTAGGCCAGCAGCATGGGTACGTGAAACGGAACCTTTATGCATAGAGTTTAGAATGCTGAAAATTTATACTATGTCTCGCATGGGTTAGAACGGAAAACATGTTCGTTAAAAGTTGATAACAAGTTTAATATAGTGGTAGAAGTTAGTAATTATGACAAGTACGCATGTTTATTTTTTACTTAATCTTTTTCATGGTAGTATATGATGACAATTTAGACGAGGCTTGATTATTTCTCGTTAACCTTTAGTAATGGCACAAGTAGGTAATTTTTAAGTGTTATTTTTGAATTATCTACCATAAAATGCACATTATTTTAGATTATTTACATTAATAACAAAGGCGGGTAATTTGGATATGAAGATATCGAGTTATTTTATATTTTCTTTCGTGATAGCAACTGTGGGCAATTTAGATGCGGTCGGTTATTTGCAATTATTTGCAAAACAAAATCTTACTCATTCAGAAAATGAATTTAAAGGAATATTTTAGATTATTTTTTTAATAACTAAGGTGGACAATTTAGATAACAATTTAGGGGTATTAATTCTCATGAGATCAGGGGCGGACCCAGTCAAGGGCAAGCCTGGGCAGCTGCCCGAGCTCTCCTGCTAGCAAAATAGTAGTATGAGATATGCATACATATATATGTGTGTAAGACCATCTTCAACAGAATGTATATCCATCCTTTCCTGTCACTATTCGAACCACCTCCCACACTGTCTATATACAACCCATTTGGGCAATCCGCTGGAGATGGTTTAAGCAACATAATGGACTCGAGTCTAGAGCACTGGGCAACAAAATTACCATCAACACTGGACAAGAAGGCACGACCCAACTCTTTTTTCTTATGTTATGGACATGTATGTTTTTGTAAGTGTCAGACCATCTCCAGCGGATCATATATATATTGTCTATAGTACAAAACGACATTGTAGCGATACCGTAGACAGAGAGAAAGGTGGTTGGGATAGTGATAGACAAGGGTGATATACGATCCGCTGGACACGGTAAGTCCGCCCATGCTCCTAAAAAAATCCTAAGTCCGCCATTGCATAAGATGCGTTAGAAAAAAAATCTAAAAAAACTCATAAAAATAAGAAACATAGAGCTACTGCAGCAGCACAAGCACCATCGCTGCTGCCTGACCATATGCAGCTAGCTGTCAGCTAATGGACTAATCGATGATCTCCTCTACTATTGGAAGGCTTGGCTTTATTTGACGATGCGAGCTCTAGAGATCCTTCGTGCATGGCCGTACTGCCACGTAGTACTCCTATATATGCAATGTACATACATCCCCGTTCAAAAGCTGCCTCAGCCTCGCTCACCAAACACGCGGATAAATGATCACCGGTTGACATTGCAACCTGATGAGTCAACACATACACGTAGACCAGCAAAATGCCCGTGCGTTGCAATGGGAGAAAAAAAATTCTTAAGCATCTCTAGATCAATCATATAAGAATAGCCTCGCAAATAAATTCTATATCCTATTGTTTTGAATTTACACTTGTATGTGACCAAAATTTAGATGGTGTTAGTTTGGTACGAAATATTACCTTTTGCTTTCCGGCAATATATATAATATTGAAAACGGAGTCCATATACGACATGGGTATCCGTTTTCACGTAGACTGCTCATGTCGCCTGAATCGGTTTCCGAATAAATTGTAGGCAATATTGTCTTGATGATTTATGTTAATTGCAAGTGAATTTTAGAGTGATGTCAATTTGGTTGGAAATGTTGTTATTTTAGCTTTCCATCGATATATAGAACGTAAAAAATGGGGTCCGTATACGATCTGGGCGTCCATTTTCGCGTGGGCTGCTCCTGCGCTCAGGGCTTGCGAATAAATTCCACGTAATATTGTTCCAAAGATTTCCGTTGGCGTAGACTGAATTTTAAAGTGATTTCAGTTGGGTTGGAATGGTTATTATTTTAGTTTTACATCGATATATAGAACATCGAAAAAGGAGCCCGTATGCGACTTGTGTGTCCGTTTTCGCGTGGACTCCTTCTGCGGTCCGAATTTGGTTCTTATTGTAGTTGAGATTCGAATTATCGGATATAGGATTGGGAGGGGCTGACCAGCCGGATCCACTTGTCATGACGGATCGGAAAACCGTTGGACCGTAAAAGCTTATTTGCTTTTCAATATTAATCGATAGAGAAAAGATTAGGTATAGATGTAATCGATAGAGAAGAGATTAGGTATAGATGTAATCGATAGAGAAGAGATTATGTAGGGTTCTCTAGCAACCACAAGAGCTGCTGCCTCACCAAACACGCGGGATAGACATCGAGAGGGCTCTTCTTTGTGGGTTTTTTCCCCTCTTTGTGCAGTAGCTTTTGCGAGTCGTTTCTCTTGCATGATGGACATTCTAACCCTTGCTATAGTTGTCAGTCATGCTGTCCCCTATATAATATGTCATCTCTTCGTTTCAAAAAATATATAGCCATCTCTTGCTTTAAGCAAAAGCAGGGATATATATATTTGTACAAGAAAAACAACCTTGCAGCTGCTTTTGATCCATTGATCATGCTCTATGCTACCAACTTCTCCATTATTAATTCCCAGTGGACTGGCGAGATTCTTCTTCACGTTGTTCACACGAACCAGCCCTGTTATGTGGGGATGGAGCAATAACACGTAACTAGATGATACCCAGCATGTTGTTGCTGAAATTTTATAACGTTAAATATAATATGATTTATATATTGAAAAATAGTAGATAAAACACTAATATCATGAAAAAAATATTATCATGTGTTGCTGCAGAAATTTCAATGATACCTTTACATACACCACGGAAAATTATTGCATGCATAAAGCCACAGAAGATCGATGGAATGTTTAAATGAAGGTCTTAGTGGATGATGACGTGGTTTTATACATGTTAAAAGAAATAGGTAGTGGAGTTTTTCTATTTAGATATAGAAGATGATGATAGATAGCTGCCTCTAACGATCACTGGTCAATCAGTGTTGCGTGTGTTGTGAACGTGCGCGCGCCAAATAACGATTGAGGTGATGCTCATACCGTCTAGGGTTGCCTGGGACGCGTTCGCCTAGCCCAGCCGCATGGGTGAAACGAAACCTTTATGCATAGAGTTTAGAATGCTAAAAGATTATAAGTATTGTGTCTCGCATGGGTTAGAGTGGAAAACATGTGCGTTAAAAATTGATAACAAGTTTAATATAGTGGTAGAAGTTAGTAATTTTGACAAATATGTTTATTTTTACTTAATCCTTTCCATGATAGTAGATGATGACAATTTAGTTGAGGCTTGATTATTTTTCGTTAATTTTTCATAATTGCAGAAGTAGGTAATTTTTAAGTGTTATTTTTAAATTTTTTACCATAAAACGCACATTATTTTAGATTATTTATATTAATAACAAAGGTGGGTAATTTGGATATGAAGCTATCGAGTTATATTTTCTTACGTGATAGCATACGTGGGCAATTTAGATGTGGTTGATTATTTGTAAAACAAAATCTTACTTATTTAAAAAATGAATTTAAAGGGTTATTTTAGAATATTTGTCTTAATTAATAACTAAGGTGGACAATTTAGATACCAATTTTGGGGGTATTAATTCTCATGAGATGCGTTAGAAAAAAAATAAATCCTAAAAACTCATAAAATAAGAAACATTTAGCCGTCATTTCAATAGGCAGAAATCTTAATATTCATAGAAAAATTATCTATCATTGCCATTATAAAAAACTATATAAAGTAATTCACTTAATCTATATATAAGTTATCCACATATGACATTATTAACAATAATATAAAATAACTCTCTAAATTTATAAATATCCTATTAAATTTATATTTAAATTACTGAACACCTTTGTTGTCACTAAAGATAAACATAAATAACCAAAACACATCTAAAATTACAAAAGTACGATACTATGAAAAAAATAGACCTACATATGTTTCTAATTATTTTTAATTTTACAATTTAATTTATATATGAACATTTAACACATGTTTCCTAAGCGGCTAAGACTCTGATAGACCAGTAGATCTAATGGATACCAAGATTTCAATCAACCGAACTCATGACTGAATGTTTCTGATTATTTTAAAATTTTCTAATATTTGTCTTAGAAATAAAGATAACATGAAAGATGTGAACTCACAAAGAAACAAGCATGAGAAGTGGGACGATTATTAATGATTAATGGTGACCAATAGGAAATAGATTGGTTATTTGGGATATGTCGCATGAGAAGTTAGGACGGCTTATGGCAAGTATCCAAATTTGAGAAAGGCTAGCTATGGTTGTGAAAGTTCTAGGAAAGTAGAATCATGCATGGAAACTTGAGAGCACTTCCTCTAGCTAGTTAGGGCAAAATTCGGGGCTTTATGCAGTTGCTGCACAGCCGGTACAGTAGCAGAAGCAACACATCTCAGCCTGTACAGTAGCTGCAGCAAGCACTTCAAGCCGCCGATCTCGGCTTTGCTCTCAACCCAAGCCAAATAAAGGCCATCCGATCACCCCCATAGTACATGACAGCCAACGCATGCACAACAATTAGTTCTTCCTCTAAACCACACTGAGCTAATCGTAGGCTCGGGCTGCGTCTAGCCGGCCTCCATCTCTGCACCTGATCGCTTACCTGAAGGTCACTCTCTCCAAAATTATCGTCGGTCACGTACACGTTCTTCCGGGTCCGGGCGGACGGCAACCTCCAACAAATAAAAGGGAAACCACTGATCAATCGAAGTTAACGCTGTTAAACCCCAAGCTCGATCCTGACGACAACCACAAACACAGATCTGGTACTAGACGCTGCATCCTTGGACCTTGGGATAACAAAACTAATATATTGCCGGATGCATCTGAATGGATTATTGCTATAGGTTCCGGCCTTCAGTCTTTTTTTTAGCAATAATGGCAGGTGCTGTGCAATTTCGTAAAGTATCAAAATTTGCGGAACGTTGATTGATAGTGAAAAGTTGCAGGAAATATGGAAAAACTTGAGAGCGCTTCCCCAGCTAGTTAGCAATCAATACAACAAATAAAAACACACCTGACAGGCTAGCACTTCATCCAGCTAGTTAACAATCGGTACAACGAATAATACTGATACACATGGTAAAATTTAGGCCTCGTGCAGTTGCGCAGCTTTTGCCTAGGGCTAGATTGAAAAAGTACACGACAGCCACCTCATAAGCACATCAATTAGTTATTCCTCTAAACCGCACTTACTAATCCCTAGGCTCGTTGCTGCTTCTAGCCTCCATGTCTGGACGTGATCTCTCAACCGAATGTCATTCTCTCTAGAATAATCGTCCGTCACGTCGCTAGAGGAGAAGCGCTCCTTTGCCGCGTAAAAGCCCTCAAGCGCCATCTCCACATTTCTCATGGTCGGCCTCTCCTCACTTATAGTCTTCACACAAACAGCTGCCAACAAGGCGACAGCAACAACTTCTTCACCCCCCTCATGTGTCACTTGTGGATCCAATATGCTAGCTAAATTGTCACCTTTTAAGACTAGAGACATAAAGTGTTCCACAAGACTATAACCATCAGCAGACCTATAAGAGACAGGCTTCTTCCTTGTCAACAATTCTATAAGAAGCACACCAAAGCTGTAGACATCGCTCTTCTCTGTGAGGTGCCCTGTGTGGCGGTATGTAGGGTCTAGATATCCTGCAGTTCCTTGCACAGTCGTGTGCACCCCATTCTCATCAATAGGTATGTGCCTTGAAGCTCCAAAATCTGACAACTTCACAGTCAAATTATCATTGAGAAGTATATTAGGAGACTTGATATCCCTATGAATTATGGGCGTGGAAGCAAACGAGTGAAGATATGTGAGAGCTCTAGCGGTTTCAACAGCAATCCTCAACCTATCATCCCATGATAGTGACAGTGGCGCTCCAACATGAAGATGATCATAAAGGGTACCATTAGAGATGTACTCGTAAACAAGTACTGGAACTTCTGTCTCCAAACAGCACCCATGTAGCTTCACAATATTTCTGTGGTTTGTCTGCGAAAGTATAGCAACTTCGTTTATGAACTCATCGATTTCTCTTTTTACAACAATCTTTGACTTTTTAATTGCGACAACATGTTGGCTTGATAACATTCCCTTGTAGATTGTTCCGTGGCCTCCACCACCAAGCTCACGAGCTTTGTCAAAGTTATTTGTGGCTTTCTCTAGTTCATCCAAAGTAATAATCATTCTTTCAGCTATATCTGCACTTTGACTTAACAATTGTTGTAGCAGCTGCCCACGATTTTGCTTGAAAAATCTTTGTCTTTGCTTTTTATTCCTTCTCTCCTTGAGCACACTAATCACCACAGGTGTGCAAAATACTAGACAGAGAAGCAATACCACTCCAGTTCCTAAGCCAATGAGTAGGCCTGAGAATACACACAAGAAATTGTCAATTTTTGGACAACTGAAAAACAACAAAGATATATTTCTCACGCATGAGCAATCGATGCATTTGACTATGTTTATGTGGTGATTCATATATAATTGTTAACCAATTAGGATGGCACACTATGCTTGGTTAGAAGGAAAATCAAGCTCCATCCTACTTAAGAAACATAAATATTCAAAAAAAATTTATTTGAGTATAAAGTCTGAAGGTGAAAACCCACTTGTTAAAATAAGATTGATAGTGTTCCTCAAACATCCATCAAAATTCAAATCTAAAAATTGCCTCCTTCCACTACTAAAGAGCGGGCATTTAGTACCAGCTGGGACCCCTTTACTACCAGTTTTGCAACCAAAACCACCAAATTAAGACTAATGTCCCTTTGATATTAGTACCGGTTGACCCCGATACTAAAGGTTCATAAAAAGGTTATAAACATTTAATCATCCTAAGACCTGAAGCTATGACCTACAACCTCATATGATCTCTACTTACTACCACACCACAGTCACACATATCACATATGACTAAATAGGGGATGCTATTCTTTTATTTCAAGTACACTAGAGCTGATGAGGATATGCCAAGCAACATCACCGGTCAATCAAGCGACCAACTAAATAACACATATCAAGGACCAATCACAAGGAGTCGAGCTAATCAAATACATGATCAGGTGAATGCTAACTTAAGTTATTTGTCACATTATGATTTGGATGTGCTCCCCCACTTCTTTTTCTCTGATTGAACTTAGGTGCATTGGTGTTGAAGAAGGAGAAGAAGGAACGCGTGCTACTGGAATAGCACATATCACTAAAGGCAGAAGAACATGCATTGGAGTTGAAGAAGAAGAAGTTGGACGCGCTACTAGAATAGCATGCCTCACCCAAGACGGAAGCACATGCCAGTCCGGAGTGCCAGTTCGGAGTGCCTAGAAATGATATCATAACTCTTTATTCCAGAAGGCTCTGAGGGTCCATGGGTACTTGCTGGAAAGCTCTTTAAGTCCTTTTTCGAAGCAACAAACGGCACAACTTTTGAACTTCATAATTGTGATGCCCCTGGCATCTCAGAAGCCGTACACACAATTATACATAAGCTAATGATGAATTAAGACTAAATCATGCTTGAGAGAGTAATGAGGAATTGGTAGATAAACCACTAAGTCAAAACTTCTCAAACATGAAATTTTAGCTCATCCCCAAATTGATTCTGAAATTTCTTTTGATTGGACTATACAACTCAAAAATTTTCTTTTATATGAAATGAAATTGAACTCATCACCTTTCAAATGCATCTATTGTGGATGTATTTGGACTTCATTTGATACTTCAAAAGATGAAAACAGGAAAAGCTTTACTTAGAGTAAATCTGCTGTTTTACCAAAATCCTAAACAAGATTAGGGTTGTATTTCAAAATATGTTGTGATTTAGAGGAGGATCATATTAACAAAGTTATAGGTAATGATCCAGGAAACAACTTTGTCAATATGAGTCTGGTCATAATATGAATTCAAATTGGTCTTTTCAACCAAATTTTGTCAGCCTAGAAACACACCCCTACTCTGTCCAGTTTGGTAATTTGAGATTTTCTTACCCATAGAGCCATTTTCATGACCTGCTCTAATGAAATGAAATATAGTTTAGAAAGTAACCAACAAATTTGTCAAAAGGAGCAAGTGGAGTTGAGGCCTGTAACTAGGGTATTTTCCCCTCCCAAGCAGATGACCTACCCTATCCCTACCTATGGCTGCTGCATAAATTCAAACAAATTTCATATTTCCATGCCGAATTTGAAATCATGCCTATTGACAAAGTTGTAGAGTTCAAAGAGTAGAACATTTCATTCAATTGGAGTTTTTCCAAATTCGGCCTCTAAATTGGTCAAAATGGCGGTTTTCAGCAGGGGAGAAAACACATTTTTATTTTTCTTCTATTTTCCTTTTCCTACTGTCACCGACCGGTGGGGCCCACCGACCCGACACGCCACCGTGTCCGGGCCGGCGGCCACCACGCGGCCGGCAAGCACCGGCGGCTCCTCCGCGCCGCGGATCGCCGGCCCCACGCCCGAGCGCCTTCACCCGGGCGCGGACGCGACCCCGCTCGCCCTCTCGCTCACTCTCGCCCCACTCCCGGCCCTCTCTCCGCCTCCGCCCGCACAGAGCGCCGTGCGCCGTCCGCCATTGGAACGAGCTCGGAGCTCGAGCTCCCGAGCCGCCTCCGCTGCCTCTCGCGCCCCTAGGACCCCTCCATTGCACTCGCCACCTCGTCGCGCACCCGAGGGAAAAGCTCTCGCCCCCGCTCCGCCCTCCTTTCGCCAGAACGAGTCCGCCGCGCCACCAAGCTCGCCGCGCCGCGCCGCCGGTTCACCACCGCCGCGCCCCGCCTCCCGAGCTCCTCACGCCGCTAGGACACCACCGCCACCTCCGCCACGACCTTGCGGACCCGAGGGGCAAGGTCTAGGTGCCGCTCCGCCTCCCCATCGCCCGGTCCACGTCGCGCCGGTCGCCGCCGGGCACCTCACCGTCGCCGGCCATCTCCAGTCCATCTCCGTCAAAACCAGGTAGTGGGTAAGGATCCCCGACCCCTACTCCCTCTCCTCGACCCCCGCCGGTGAGTCCCGGGGCCCCGCGCGGCCGGGTCCCTCGCGCGCCGCCGTCCTTCTTTCCCCCGGTCGGGAGGTTGAAGAAGACGGCGGGTTTTGCGGTTTAGCCCTTGATGTTTTGCGTTTTCACGGTTCCGTCCAGAGCGCTGTACATTGTGTCTCGCAGGTCTTACGCTCTAGCCCCTGGAGGTTATGGTTAATTACGTATAGGTCCCGGATCTAGGGTCAATATGTATTATTTCGGTTTTGAACTTCGAAAAATCATATAAAATCACAGAAAAATCCAAAATGGACAAACTAAGTTGCATTAGACTCCTCTTGAATAGATCTATCGAATGGGTATGATGTGGATGAGTGAAATGGCCATTTTACCCTCGGTTTTGTGCATGTATGTAAAAGGAAAATAAATAGAAAAAGTGATCTAGATGAACTTCTAAAATGGTAAAACTGAGTCAGTATGCTTTGTAGCACATGAGAACACTATGACAAACTTTATGGCCATAGTGCTTGCTGTTATGTGAGGCTTTGCCATTATATTTGCATAATGTGCCTTTTTATTAACTAAAAAGTGAACACCATGCAAAACCTGCTAGAATGAGTCATCTGGTATTTTTCCTATGCACTAGATAACTGATAAGAGTCACTGGTAAAATATGAGATTGTGCATGTCAAGTTTGAGTGGTGTTTTGAAATGGACAAAGTGCCACTAGCTAGGAAAGAAAATAGGAAGAAGTGGGGTTAAATGGCTAGGAAAATTTCAGGAGAACTTTGGTAGCTTGTACATGATACATAGGACCCAAAAAGTATATTTGTGCATGTCCCTCATGATAATGGAGCTGTGTAACTACGAGAACTCAAGTGCATATTTTAACTCACAAATGCGCATGTGTGAGGATGATTAGGGTCTATAAGATGGTTTAGGCCTTAGAATCAATACATGTTCATATGTCCTTTTATATGTGATAGTTGTAGTGCATCTCGGGGATGGTTCGTATAGATTCCTAGTAATAATCTGAGTCCCTTTCGTGTGGAGCAAGTTTTACGTAAGGAATACTTAAGTAAATTGCCTAGATAATAATTCCCATGAATATATCTTTTACGCATATCATGCACGCTTTTGCATTCGTTACGCTTATGTTGCACTATGTCATGCATATAGATTCCGCGAACGAAGGACCAACGCAGAAGCAGTCACGAACCCAGTGGCCGGAAGACGAGCCCGTGCACCCGGTGCCAGAAGACGGCGTGCCGCTGATAAAACCGTCCCTGTTTCAAGGGGTTGCCTGGGGCAAAGCCTCACAACCCGACAAACTAACAGTAGCTTAGTTTGTTCAAGTTGTCAACAACGAAGGTAGGCCCCTTAGGCATTTTCACCTATCTAGGGAGTCTCACCACCCTATACTTGTTTGTGCATTACGTTTAGGGATTTTATGAAACCCCACTTGCATAAATCCTTGATGCCCAAAGTAGAAAGGATAAAACGAAGTCTATGCTTAGCCATGCTTACACGGTAGAAGACGAGTGAAGGTATTCACTCGCGAGATGATAGGGCCTACAAATGTTTTTACAAATCTTTGGATCGAAAGGCAATCTGTTGTGACTTGATGATAAGTTGAGACCGGGCGGAGATATGGTTTGATACGATGAGATTTATGATAATGTGTTGGTGGACTCCGCCCGAGTCGATTAAGGCCCGTCCGCTGTTCGCCTGCTGATTGGCATAACATTGCTAGAGTGCTTATCCGGTATATGGGGCCGGTGAAACCTTACTTGTGCCATCCAAAGAACAGAGACACGTTCCTACCCACTGGTTGCGAGGAAGGTGGTCCGGGGGAGCTTGGTACTCATGACGGGGAGACCGGGATGCCGGCAGGCTCGTCATGGGGGCACAACCCGGAGGTCAGGCGGGAGTGAATCGAACTTGGGATGGGACAAGTGGAGGCGGGGGACCATATGTGGGAAAGCCGTCGTGTCAGTAAGCATATGGGCCCCTGGCATTTTTAGTTATTCCCGGGAATTAAAATCGATTCGAATCGCTGATGCTCACCAGGTGTGAGAATGCCAAATATCACTGACGGGCAACGTAGTAACAACTTAAATACTTTATGCTTATATTCATGTTTTATATACAACATGCTTGGATAAGTATGATCCGTCCGACTATTCATAGTGCTGCCCATCCACTGAGAGGAGGTTGATGGATTTGGGAGATGCTTCGAGGTCGAGGGAGAGATGACCCGACGTATAGGGGCATCGCTCCTGAGACGGCTACTCCCAAGAGTTCGATGGGGGCTCTACGAATCTTGGGACGGGGCATGCGTTCGTGTTTTATTTTCTCTGCAAGTTTTTCCCCTATGATATTGTTGATAATCATAACTAAGGGGTAGCAGCTGTCAAATCCTGCTATCTTACGATAACATGTTTTAAATAAACAATCAATGGCTAAGGACCCACTTCTAGTAAGCTTATGCGGGTTAGAAGTCAGTCCACCAAAAAGCCTTGCATAATCTCAAATGTGTCGGGCTGAAACCGCCCACGGGTAAGTCCTACGAGTTCCCCACGAACTCACCGTTTGTTGTTGATATTTTTCCTTTAGGTGCATATCAGATTACGATCAAGGATGACTACGGTGGGCTCGAGGTCCTACTTGATGTTTACTTTCCGCTGCACGTTACATCTTCGTAACGATATGTATTCCGCTGCGAGGTTTATTTTGAAGTTCTTTTTCACTACCTTGTACTCCTTTTGAGCAAAAATATTTGTACTCAATCAAATTATGTCTGTATGAAATGGTGGGTTGTTGTAATTGTTGTGGCTCTTCCGAGAGCTTAACGTGTGTGATGTCGGCATCCCTGGGAGATGGTTTCATCGAGTGCCCTTCTGGGTAGCTCGACGGACGACCGAGTTTAGTTCGGTCTAAGTGCACTGTGGGCCAGTGGTGGCAGGTGTACTTAGCCCGTATTAAATCGGCGGTTCCGCCACAGCTGGTATCAGAGCCGATCATGCACGAGCAACAATTATAACAACTTCGTTTTGGTTTCAAAAGCCTATTTTCCAAATCTTTTCAGAGTATTTGCGAAAATGAGAGATATCGCGTATATGCCCATTATAAGGATGTTAGGAGATATCAGGTGACATCACTAACATTCTGACCTAGATAGAATTCATATGCATTTTGGGCGCTTTGAGAAGCAACTATTCGGCCATAGCTATCCCCAGTACTGGTGGAAGCTATCGGGGTTTTGCGAATAGTTGTGAACTCTGCATTCATGCTGATAGGATAGCATTTTAAGGGGGGTGGTCACCTTTGGCGTGTTTGTGACCACTTCTCTGTTGTGACGCAGCAAGATTCAATTTGCTTGCGTGGGTGCCAGCCCGGTCTAGCAGAGGACCGTACAGATGCGTTGTCCACGCGGCGCAAATTGCGTGGGTGCCACTTTTTAGGCTTAGAGTGGTAATGTTGAGAGCATGCATTCTTCTGCAGGTACACTAACCACGTGCGAAAGTAAGAACGACTAGATGACGACTAGTTTCATTAAGGAGAGACGTGCATATATGTCACCGAATATCGCTAGTTGTATACTTAGAAAGTGTGATGTGAGATCGGATAGGGCGAATTATGCATCATTCCATCTCATCTCATGTGCCTTGCTATGTGTTTGTTTGGGAACAATGTCTTTGGAATGTGATTGGGATTTGTGTTACTGTTGTTTTGATGTGTGACTTAAGCTGCACACAGAATCAGGAGAAACTCTATACAATATGATTGTAGAATGCAAAGTTTTTACTCACTTTGCTGTGGGATGTTTCCTCTAAAGATGCTTGAATTTTGAAACCCAACCTAAAACACATTAAAACCGAAATCTACACTTACATGGCCTACAGCTTTGAAATTTCAAAACTAGTAATGCCCTAAACACATTTAATGAGAACTTTCTGTACCCAAGTAGTAGGGGATGACAAAGCAAACAAGTCTCGTATATTGACCTTGTTGTAAAATGCACGTAAGGATGCCCTATAGTCGTATCAAGTCGAAACTAGAACCTAGATAGACTTGGGCTAGCTGACTAGATCAAGTTCTAGATCATTATGAAGTTGAGGCAGCAAGCACTTTCTATATCAACAACGTATGATATATTTCGCGTTGCACACGAAATTTTAGTTCCTAGAATGACCAGAGATAGGCCTCTAAGTTCTAGCTAGGCACCGTATACGTTAGAAAAGGATGCAATAGATGGGTGCCATCATACTGCTAGGAATTCACTTATAAGGCGTATTTTCTTCGACACACGAATACAAATTGCTCTGAGATCACATTAGACCTTTAGAACTTGTGAAATTAACTAAAGCCTTATTCTTCCTGCTACAGATGTCGCAACCCTCGACACCGCCTTTCGACTTATGTCCTGGCCACCATGAATCCATGACAGCTAAAACCATAATACCTAAAGGTAGCATGAAGAGAAAAGCGGGAGAGCCCTCCACCGATGCAGTTTCGGTTCAACCTCTACGACCCGGCATGGTTCTACTGAAGGGATTTATCAAGCCTGAAGATCAAGTCGAAATAATTCGTACGTGCTGGCAACTAGGGATGGGTCCCGGAGGATTCTATAGACCTAGCTACAAAAACGGTGCCAAGCTGAATTTATGGATGATGTCTCTAGGAAAGAACTGGGATCTGACTACCCGCTCGTATGGACCAACACGTCCATTCGATGGTGCACAAGTCCCTGCGATACCAGAAGCTCTCAAGACAATTGCTCAAGCTGCAAATTCTACTGTAAGCGAGTTTCCTCAAATCGACCCTGACATATGCATCGTCAACTACTACACCAACTCTGGGAAGCTCGGTCTCCATCAAGACAAGGATGAATCAAAGAGTAGCATCAACCAAGGCCTACCTTTCATCTCCATCTCCATAGGCGACACCGCCGAGTTCATGTTCGGTGACACTAGAGACAAGGGCAAAGCGACTAAGATCGACCTCGAATCTGGCGATGTCCTCATACTCGGTGGGGGATCAAGGTTACTATTTCATGGCATTTTCCACGTGAAGACCAACACTACACCAACTTGGTTGAAGGAAGCAACAGGCCTTCGTCCTGGACGCATCAATCTTACGTTTAGGCAGTACTAGCTAGTTACGAGATGGAGTGCTAGCAGTCATCGTAGACTTGTGTAATGAGAGGATGCTGACCCTCCTAACTTTTGAAATTTTCATGTATCCAACTATTTGCAGTCGGCATGTGTCCCACCCTCATGATTAATGTAACTCTATTTTCAATGGAGCATTCGGAACTCTTGTAGTTCTCGCGTTTCATGCTTTTGTCATTCAGGCACTTCAATTTTTGTAATCCATGACACTTTAGTTATGACTACCCTGTTTTCCGATTCAAATAAATCTGATAAATTATACCTTTGAAAACATTGTGCTATGGCATGTAAGACTCCTTGTTCATGTCTTTCTATAACCTTGTGTATTCGCATATCCTCTGAGGTTGGATGGAAATACCGCTCTTGACGGGGTGTTTACCCGAGCAGTCTATGGTGCCGCGACGGAACCTAGGGTCCTGTGTGCACGGCCGTCACACGGTTCCACTAGGGGCGCACTGGTATCAAGACATGCAAAGGCATGGCACCGCTTCAATTGTGGAACATTCCTATCTATCTTCAAACGCTTTGATGACCTTGTACATTAAATTCGTGGAAATGGTTTACTCTATTTTCACTACCACATTTTATCATTCCTTGCTTTGTTTCAACTTGCCTTTCTTGATCTGAGGGAAAGATTTATCTCAATCCCCCAGCTTGATTGTATCTCATCATTCATAGATTAACCTTGTCTATCCTAATTCATACGGATGATCGGATCCACCTCCATGGTACCTTTACATCCATCGGTCCGAATCTCAGACTTCTCCATGCTTACCTAGTGTATCTTCAACAACTCGCATCCGTGGGAGTGCGTGATTTCATATCCACTGGCTTGTCACATCGCTCATTTGTATCCTCCGAATTGCCTCTTTTATCTTGTGGGAACAATCAGTCTGTTCCAATGTCTTCTCTAATGTTTCCTTCTGGGTACGCAAGGAACCCTATTTCCTGAGGATGACCTTCCGCATCATTCGTCGTGCTGGCTTTTGCTCTCGGCTAGTGCTCGTATCATATCATCTTCTTATAAGTTGTTTTCCTCCATCCTTGAAATTATCCTCAAAGGCGGGCCTACTAACATTATCGATGGTTCCGTTAGTACGTAAGCACAAATCATCTACCTGTACTTTTCTTGGTCAGACTTGACCAATCTTATGGAATCGTACAAACCATCACTTTGTCTAGGTGAATATGTCCTACTTTCCTCCCGTGTTAACTTTCTTGAGGCAATGAGTAGTGTGTGCTATGTATCGCCACACCTTACTCTTTGCAAATATTTAGATTTGATATCTTATATGTGTACGCAGTCCCCGTCAAATGAAATGAACGTGCCTCCCAACAACACATCCATTGTTGTTTTCTATAACTCGCGAGATTTTCGCTTCATTCAAACTCCCTACTGCGTATGTTTTGCTTCTCATTGTTCAAATAAATCAGATGTTTATTACGCTCCTAAACCCGGTGTCACAGCCAGGAAGTAACTCTCTCGTCGTGCTTGAACCAACCATGTCATTCGCTCGCTGCCACCACGTTCTCTTCGTGGTTTGTTCATTTCCCTCGCATATGAGACGTGAATTATCGAGTACCTTAAAGGAACCATCCTAGTCAACCAAATGATGCTTTGTAACTACCTTGTGTTAGGAAGGTACTAACCACTCACTCGGTCGTTAACAAAGCCGACAAAGGACAAAGGAAGAGTTAAAGTGCGTTTGCAACTATTAAAAGAGTCCCGAGCCCCAAGATGAGGGTAGTATCTTTTCACCCTACGACATAGAACCCTGCCTCTTTCAAAATCTCGGGACGAGATTTCTTTAAGGGGGGTGGGTTGTGATGCCCCTGGCATCTCAGAAGCCGTACACACAATTATACATAAGCTAATGATGAATTAAGACTAAATCATGCTTGAGAGAGTAATGAGGAATTGGTAGATAAACCACTAAGTCAAAACTTCTCAAACATGAAATTTTAGCTCATCCCCAAATTGATTCTGAAATTTCTTTTGATTGGACTATACAACTCAAAAATTTTCTTTTATATGAAATGAAATTGAACTCATCACCTTTCAAATGCATCTATTGTGGATGTATTTGGACTTCATTTGATACTTCAAAAGATGAAAACAGGAAAAGCTTTACTTAGAGTAAATCTGCTGTTTTACCAAAATCCTAAACAAGATTAGGGTTGTATTTCAAAATATGTTGTGATTTAGAGGAGGATCATATTAACAAAGTTATAGGTAATGATCCAGGAAACAACTTTGTCAATATGAGTCTGGTCATAATATGAATTCAAATTGGTCTTTTCAACCAAATTTTGTCAGCCCAGAAACACACCCCTACTCTGTCCAGTTTGGTAATTTGAGATTTTCTTACCCATAGAGCCATTTTCATGACCTGCCCTAATGAAATGAAATATAGTTTATAAAGTAACCAACAAATTTGTCAAAAGGAGCAATGGAGTTGAGGCCTGTAACTAGGGTATTTTCCCCTCCCAAGCAGATGACCTACCCTGTCCCTACCTATGGCTGCTGCATAAATTCAAACAAATTTCATATTTCCATGCCGAATTTGAAATCATGCCTATTGACAAAGTTGTAGAGTTCAAAGAGTAGAACATTTCATTCAATTGGAGTTTTTCCAAATTCGGCCTCTAAATTGGTCAAAATGGCGGTTTTCAGCAGGGGAGAAAACACATTTTTATTTTTCTTCTATTTTCCTTTTCCTACTGTCACCGACCGGTGGGGCCCACCGACCCGACACGCCACCGTGTCCGGGCCGGCGGCCACCACGCGGCCGGCAAGCACCGGCGGCTCCTCCGCGCCGCGGATCGCCGGCCCCACGCCCGAGCGCCTTCACCCGGGCGCGGACGCGACCCCGCTCGCCCTCTCGCTCACTCTCGCCCCACTCCCGGCCCTCTCTCCGCCTCCGCCCGCACAGAGCGCCGTGCGCCGTCCGCCATTGGAACGAGCTCGGAGCTCGAGCTCCCGAGCCGCCTCCGCTGCCTCTCGCGCCCCTAGGACCCCTCCATTGCACTCGCCACCTCGTCGCGCACCCGAGGGAAAAGCTCTCGCCCCCGCTCCACCCTCCTTTCGCCAGAACGAGTCCGCCGCGCCACCAAGCTCGCCGCGCCGCGCCGCCGGTTCACCACCGCCGTGCCCCGCCTCCCGAGCTCCTCACGCCGCTAGGACACCACCGCCACCTCCGCCACGACCTTGCGGACCCGAGGGGCAAGGTCTAGGTGCCGCTCCGCCTCCCCATCGCCCGGTCCACGTCGCGCCGGTCGCCGCCGGGCACCTCACCGTCGCCGGCCATCTCCAGTCCATCTCCGTCAAAACCAGGTAGTGGGTAAGGATCCCCGACCCCTACTCCCTCTCCTCGACCCCCGCCGGCGAGTCCCGGGGCCCCGCGCGGCCGGGTCCCTCGCGCGCCGCCGTCCTTCTTTCCCCCGGTCGGGAGGTTGAAGAAGACGGCGGGTTTTGCGGTTTAGCCCTTGATGTTTTGCGTTTTCACGGTTCCGTCCAGAGCGCTGTACATTGTGTCTCGCAGGTCTTACGCTCTAGCCCCTGGAGGTTATGGTTAATTACGTATAGGTCCCGGATCTAGGGTCAATATGTATTATTTCGGTTTTGAACTTCGAAAAATCATATAAAATCACAGAAAAATCCAAAATGGACAAACTAAGTTGCATTAGACTCCTCTTGAATAGATCTATCGAATGGGTATGATGTGGATGAGTGAAATGACCATTTTACCCTCGGTTTTGTGCATGTATGTAAAAGGAAAATAAATAGAAAAAGTGATCTAGATGAACTTCTAAAATGGTAAAACTGAGTCAGTATGCTTTGTAGCACATGAGAACACTATGACAAACTTTATGGCCATAGTGCTTGCTGTTATGTGAGGCTTTGCCATTATATTTGCATAATGTGCCTTTTTATTAACTAAAAAGTGAACACCATGCAAAACCTGCTAGAATGAGTCATCTGGTATTTTTCCTATGCACTAGATAACTGATAAGAGTCACTGGTAAAATATGAGATTGTGCATGTCAAGTTTGAGTGGTGTTTTGAAATGGACAAAGTGCCACTAGCTAGGAAAGAAAATAGGAAGAAGTGGGGTTAAATGGCTAGAAAAATTTCAGGAGAACTTTGGTAGCTTGTACATGATACATAGGACCCAAAAAGTATATTTGTGCATGTCCCTCATGATAATGGAGCTGTGTAACTACGAGAACTCAAGTGCATATTTTAACTCACAAATGCGCATGTGTGAGGATGATTAGGGTCTATAAGATGGTTTAGGCCTTAGAATCAATACATGTTCATATGTCCTTTTATATGTGATAGTTGTAGTGCATCTCGGGGATGGTTCGTATAGATTCCTAGTAATAATCTGAGTCCCTTTCGTGTGGAGCAAGTTTTACGTAAGGAATACTTAAGTAAATTGCCTAGATAATAATTCCCATGAATATATCTTTTACGCATATCATGCACGCTTTTGCATTCGTTACGCTTATGTTGCACTATGTCATGCATATAGATTCCGCGAACGAAGGACCAACGCAGAAGCAGTCACGAACCCAGTGGCCGGAAGACGAGCCCGTGCACCCGGTGCCAGAAGACGGCGTGCCGCTGATAAAACCGTCCCTGTTTCAAGGGGTTGCCTGGGGCAAAGCCTCACAACCCGACAAACTAACAGTAGCTTAGTTTGTTCAAGTTGTCAACAACGAAGGTAGGCCCCTTAGGCATTTTCACCTATCTAGGGAGTCTCACCACCCTATACTTGTTTGTGCATTACGTTTAGGGATTTTATGAAACCCCACTTGCATAAATCCTTGATGCCCAAAGTAGAAAGGATAAAACGAAGTCTATGCTTAGCCATGCTTACACGGTAGAAGACGAGTGAAGGTATTCACTCGCGAGATGATAGGGCCTACAAATGTTTTTACAAATCTTTGGATCGAAAGGCAATCTGTTGTGACTTGATGATAAGTTGAGACCGGGCGGAGATATGGTTTGATACGATGAGATTTATGATAATGTGTTGGTGGACTCCGCCCGAGTCGATTAAGGCCCGTCCGCTGTTCGCCTGCTGATTGGCATAACATTGCTAGAGTGCTTATCCGGTATATGGGGCCGGTGAAACCTTACTTGTGCCATCCAAAGAACAGAGACACGTTCCTACCCACTGGTTGCGAGGAAGGTGGTCCGGGGGAGCTTGGTACTCATGACGGGGAGACCGGGATGCCGGCAGGCTCGTCATGGGGGCACAACCCGGAGGTCAGGCGGGAGTGAATCGAACTTGGGATGGGACAAGTGGAGGCGGGGGACCATATGTGGGAAAGCCGTCGTGTCAGTAAGCATATGGGCCCCTGGCATTTTTAGTTATTCCCGGGAATTAAAATCGATTCGAATCGCTGATGCTCACCAGGTGTGAGAATGCCAAATATCACTGACGGGCAACGTAGTAACAACTTAAATACTTTATGCTTATATTCATGTTTTATATACAACATGCTTGGATAAGTATGATCCGTCCGACTATTCATAGTGCTGCCCATCCACTGAGAGGAGGTTGATGGATTTGGGAGATGCTTCGAGGTCGAGGGAGAGATGACCCGACGTATAGGGGCATCGCTCCTGAGACGGCTACTCCCAAGAGTTCGATGGGGGCTCTACGAATCTTGGGACGGGGCATGCGTTCGTGTTTTATTTTCTCTGCAAGTTTTTCCCCTATGATATTGTTGATAATCATAACTAAGGGGTAGCAGCTGTCAAATCCTGCTATCTTACGATAACATGTTTTAAATAAACAATCAATGGCTAAGGACCCACTTCTAGTAAGCTTATGCGGGTTAGAAGTCAGTCCACCAAAAAGCCTTGCATAATCTCAAATGTGTCGGGCTGAAACCGCCCACGGGTAAGTCCTACGAGTTCCCCACGAATTCACCGTTTGTTGTTGATATTTTTCCTTTAGGTGCATATCAGATTACGATCAAGGATGACTACGGTGGGCTCGAGGTCCTACTTGATGTTTACTTTCCGCTGCACGTTACATCTTCGTAACAATATGTATTCCGCTGCGAGGTTTATTTTGAAGTTCTTTTTCACTACCTTGTACTCCTTTTGAGCAAAAATATTTGTACTCAATCAAATTATGTCTGTATGAAATGGTGGGTTGTTGTAATTGTTGTGGCTCTTCCGAGAGCTTAACGTGTGTGATGTCGGCATCACTGGGAGATGGTTTCATCGAGTGCCCTTCTGGGTAGCTCGACGGACGACCGAGTTTAGTTCGGTCTAAGTGCACTGTGGGCCAGTGGTGGCAGGTGTACTTAGCCCGTATTAAATCGGCGGTTCCGCCACAATAATCAAGAGCTATGACCATTTTGGTGGAAACTACATAGGAGGTGAAAGGTCTGCGCGAGTTTCAATTGACATTAATTTCGTGGAGTTTCCAAGGCTACTAACTTCAACAACTCGAAGGGGTCTGTTCACACCTTCAAAGGGTCTGTCCACATCAAGCTAGGAGGGTTGTTCCTAGTATAAATACATATTGTATCTCTGCGTTAAACAACCTTTTGATGATTTGATAAACCAATACACTATATTGCAATCGAGCTGCTTGAGACTTGAGAGTCTTACACCTTTGTTCTTGCGAGTTATGTGGACTTGTGAGAGAGCTCTCTGAGATCCCCTAGTTCATGCTTTAGGTTTCCGGACCTTTTGTGTGGATTAGTCCCGGATTGCGGTTCTGCGATTGTTTGGAGATCGAGTTGAAGTCCAAAAGGTTTTGGCTTTCTTTTCCCCGTCACTTGGTCACATCCAACCTTGGCAGGTTAAAGCTACCCCGGATTGTGGTTTTGTGGTCGTTCGGAGATCTCTTCTTACTGTCACTTGGTCGCAACCAAACCTTTGCAGGTTAAAGTTAGTTATTCTTGTTGTTCGCAGCTAGTTATCCTTGCAGTTCGTTGCTAGTTATCTTGGTGGAAAACCTACTGCCGTGAAGATCGGGCACCCCCGAGTTTCCTCCTATTAAGAGCCATTAATGCCATGTAATGTGTTATGTGGCCCAAATGTAAGCTAGGGGAAGTTTTTCATACATGAAGAGTATTTAGATGGTAGCCTTTCAAAATTGTCGTTTTCCATTGGTGATATTTGATTTGGAACCTCATAACTGTAGTTAAACACAAACAAGTAAGGACATGTTTAGTAGACCTTCCAGACAAGCTTCTAGGCTAAATCTTTGAGGAGCTCTACCATATAGCACTTTGAAGAGAATCACTCCTAAAAGCAAATCATGGGAATATAGATTTTCTAAAATGAGCTTTACAGGGTAGGAGTTGAAAGAAAATTAGCTTCTTCTAGTTTATTCCAACACATAATTGGGCACGATCAAAGGCCACCTGATTTGACGTACCAAAATAAACCTAATACGACCCAACCTGAGAAACACATTGGGTGGATGTGGGCTATATTTTTTAACTGCAACAATCGATACGTCGAATGCAGGCCATATTTTTACTCAAAACCTAACCCAATTAAAAAAAAACCTAACTCAACCCGAAAAACCCTGCCTCAATGCATTCGTAGGGAGGTGTGGCCAGTCCGAGCAGGTCGGGTGCAACCGTCTTGACCAACTCACGACCCCCGTTCTCGATCCGACCCGATGTTTGAACATGCCTACATATAATCGATTTCTTTATAGATTTAACTATATGGAATTATTCTACAAAATCTTTTCTCCATAAAAGCACTTCTAAAAAAGAATAAGAATAAGAGAGAACTATATAAAACATGCCCTAAGAGAATCTACAATTATTCATACAAATATTTTCAAATCGTGCAGCGTTGATATTATTACCGGCGGGTGGCGGAGGCGGGCTTGCGCAACCATTTCGAATACGCGGATCGCCACTGGTCCCTCGCGGACACTCGCACAAGTATGAGCCAGGTATGTTCGTACAGACGCCAAAGCATCGAGGATTTGGAAGTGTGCATTCGTCGATATCTATATACAAGTAGTATACAGGAAAAATTTCCATCATACTATAGTATAGTGTGGTATTGCAAGAGTGCATCCACATGCTGCAAGTAGAGGTAGTAGTATATACACATACTACAGTATATAGTAGTATACTGTACTACATACCTTGGCAGCCGTCGGGAAGGTAAGGGTTGCCTTGGTATCCAGACTTGCATGTGCAGGTGTAGCCATTGATGAAGTGGCTGTTGCTCACACAAGATCGATTGATGCCGTTTTTTGGCACCGTGAACGATATGACCGCCCATTCCAGCACCACTGGAACAGCCGCCACTGTCGTCTTCGGCTCCGCGCCGGCGGCGCTGCTATGGTCGCTCCAGTTGAACCAGCCTTCCTGGGCAATGAGCACCGAGAGATGCTGGCCTACGCGGCTCCGATACGTGTAATACTTGTGCTCGAGCATCATCACCCTCACGTCGTAGGACGTCCGGCCGGTGGGGACGCGCGCTCGGCAGCAGTTGATGCCGGAGCACTGCTGTACCAAAAGGTCGTCGCCGCCGCCGGTCACGGGGCAGACGGAGCCACAGGTGGAGATGGCCTGCAGCTCGCCGTCGGCCCCTCCTCCTCCCCCGATCAGCAGCTCGGCGAAGAACGGGCAGCCCGTGACGATGAACTCATTGCGCGCCGCCGAGAGGATGTAGGGGCCGCCGTCGTCGTCGAGCCCCCACTCGCGCCCGCCCCACGTAGCGTTGGTGGTGGTGCCTGCCGGCGCCGCGGCCGAAGGGCTCCTCGCGGTTATCCCGGGGCCGAGGACGCGCACGGTGGAGTCGTCGAGGGAGATGTTCGTGACCTGGAGAGTGCCGTTGCCGAGCAGTAGCCGCGGCGGCCCGCGGCGGCTGGTGTCGCAGGTGAGGTTGAACCCCGGCAGGTAGCACTCGGGGCCGCCGATGCCGAACGGGAACGGCACGATCACGTTACCGCAGCTGGTCGTGCAGCCCGGAAACCCAACCAGCTGGGCAGGCGCCGCCGCCGCTGTGGCGAGAAGGAGCACTACGGCTAGTTGCTGCTGCCGGCGTGTCGCAGTCATGGTCGGAGAAATCGCGCATGGCAATGGCAATGGCATTGGCATGCAATGCGCGCTTCCGGCCAGGCTGATCGCATTCGCATATATATCCACTTCGATCCCCACGCATTTTTTTTTTTTTTTGACGGACAAACCCACGCACAGACATCAAATAGAAGGGAAGAACAGTCGCATGGATATCAACGCAGATCGAGGCTAACGCTAAACCCCAAGCTCCTGACGACAACAAGAAGCACAAATCTGGTGCTAGTCGCTACGTCATTAATTGGAGTGTATATTGCTGGATGTATCTGTACGGTTTGCTATAGGTTCAGAATTATTATTATTTTTGAAATAATGACAAGTACTATGCAATTTCATAAAGTAGAGAGCAATTATTTAAAGTGAAATGCATGATGCGTCTTTCAGCTTGGTACACTGTATCAACCTAAAATCTGGTTCGTAGAACGTGAAAAACTACGTTACCTAGGGCCCTAAAGTTGGTTTTGAGTGTCATTTGGTTCCAATAAACCAAAACTCCGCACGTTGACCTTGCATTGACCGTGTTTTTCATGTATTTGATGGACAAACCCACCCAGCTGCCAACAAAAACAGGGAGCTGAGGATCGTTCATGTGCGATATATCAACGCTAGCTGATCGAGGTTAACGCTAGCTAAACCCCCAGCTCCTGACGGCAACCACAAGTACAAATCTGGTACAGGCAGGCCGCTGCATCCATGGGATAACAAAACTAAGAAATACATTATATATTTGTTGGATGTATCTGTGTGTGTACATGCAACAAATAGGGAGAAATTAAGCCATTATAAAATACGGGCTTCATCAGTTTGCCATCGTTAAAAGTGATTTCGCTAGATTGCCATTATAAACCGAGACAACACGCTGGAATGCCATCGAATCGGTCTAGACTAAATGAAATGGCGAACCTACCCCTGCTTCCTCTTCTCCACGCGCTCTCGTCCACTCGAGCGGCTTCTCGCCGTCGTGCTCCTTCGAGTCTCCTTCCCCAGCACCTCGCCGGTGGAGCCACTGCCGCCGCACGTCCCCATCCTCGCCCGCACCTCCTCCTCCTCTTTGGCAGCACCTCCGCCTCACCCTCCTCGGCGAACATCTGTTGTGGCATCCCTCCAAGCGCCTTCCTGCAGCACCGCTCAGCCGCCTTCTTCCTCTGATCCGTGAGCACCCGCACCTCCTCCTTCTCTCTGGCAGCACCTCCGCCTCACCCTCTCGGCGAACCTCTGTTGTGGCATCCCTCCAAGCGCCTTCCTGCAGCACCGCTCAGCCGCCTTCTTCCTCGGATCCGTCAGCACCATTGACAAAGGGAGGCGCGGCCGGGGACAGGGAGAGGAGGGCAACCAGGAAGGGGAAGGGTGGATAGAGGGAGGCGCAGCCAGGACGGGGAGAGGATGGCGGCCGAGAGGGGGATGGTGGATAGAGAGAGGCGCAGCCGGAGACGGGGAGAGGAGGGCGGCCGGGGAGGGGGAGGGTGGCCGAGAAAGGGGTAGGTTCGTCATTTTATTTGGTCTAGACCCTTTCAATGGCATTTTAGAGTGTTGTCCCGGTTCATAATGGCAATCTAGCGAAACATTTCGTGGCTGGCAAACTGGCAAAGCCTGTGTTTCATAAGGTTTGTGGGCAAATTTCTCGCTAATAGGTGGTTCGGTTGTGTAATGTCTTGAATGCCATCCACATGCTGCAACCACGAACACATTCTATTAGCTGATAAGGTCATAGGTAAAAGAGTCATTTTGGATGCTATTAACTGGTATATTAGCTGATTTTTAGCTGTGGTTGCATCCTCTAGTAAGATAAGTGTTAGTTAGGATCCAGCTAATTGTTAGCGGATCCTATTTGGTTAACTATTAGTTACAAAGAACTAATAAATGCATGTCTTTAGTTGGTTTTTATTCTTTATCTTAGATTCAAAATTCTGGATTAATTAGGTGGATGCAGTTTTTAGCAAATTCTTTTGAATAAAGTAGTGTCAGGGAACCTACCCTTTAGTAACAAGCAGGTGTTATTACAATGGCAAATTGTGTGCATATGTACGGACAGTGGCGGATGCAGCCTCTGGACATAGGGGGGCTCTCCTCTTCTTCTTCCTCCCTTTTTCTCCTTGTTCCTTCTTTCTCTCCATTTTTCTTCTCCTTCTACTTCCTTTCTCCTCAAAAAATCAAGGTCTGTGTGTGTGTGTGGGGGGGGGGGGGGGGGGCGGGGGGCGCTCCATGGCATCTTAGGCAGTAGGGGGGGCTAGAGCCCACCCTGCAGCCCCCAAGATCCGCCACTGTGTACGGATGCACTTTGTTTCGCAAGAAACAAGGGAGTGTACTAGCCGTGTTTTTTTCTTGTGAAAATCTCTCTCTCTCTCTTTGAATTGTGGGGCCATCATCGGTCATGGATGGTAGGTGCATCACTATCAAATCAGGGATAGAGGCGTGCTCAAAACCAATTTAGATATAGTAGTATATACATGCGAGGGACCATGCGACAATTAGCCAATTGATACTTGTCATACTCCTGTCGATGTCACTACTGGAAAAGGGAATACTCCTGTCGATGTAATTTTCCTGTCGGTTTTAGAAAAAAAACGTCAAAAAAATTGCTCACCAACATGAGTATTCCGTTTTCTAGTAGTGTGTGTCACTATTTAATAATTGGAATTTCTTTAAATATTTTATCTAAAAAATTGGAACATTATGCTACCAATTTGGTAAGCCCTAATCATTGTTAACAGTAATGAACTTATTTTGTTTTCTAAAATACGCACACATTTCATCATGAAAAAAATCAACGTAACCCTTTGATCTACATCTGAATTATCTACCCATGCAGTTGTGAAAATATCCTAAAATAGCCCCTTAGTCTTTGTCTAAATCACCCACATATGCTATAAAAATTAATCTTAAATAATTCCATAATTTCCATCTAAATTAGTCATGTATACCTATATTAAAATAGAAATTAAAGTTACCCTATTATAAATATGAATATACATATATGCCGGACTCTGCAAGTACATACAATATGCTAATCACAAGCAACCAGACTCAAATCCTATTATTCAGCCTGTTCGCTGCAGCTGTAAAAGTAACTATAGCGTAACTGTAGCGGCTGCTGGAACAGGAGAAACAAGTATTTCAACAGTGAAAATTGACGGCAGTAGCTGCAGCCGCAGCGATAAACAGCCAAGCGAACTGGCTGATTGTTTGTTCATCTATTCTATTCTCGACGAAAATCGCCGCAACGATCTCAAATAGCTTGCTTGCTGCATGGGCGGCCTGTGTTTTGTTCTCACAACTCACATGCAGTAGTTCCCGGCCGCCCGGTAGAGCTGTATCACCGGGGTTCAGATTCACTGACGTTACAGAGAGAAGTCACGTGTGACTTTTCTCCCTCCCGATGCCCTCCATTCTCCATCCAACGGTAACGGTTCATGAGCATCTAGAATTTCTAGGACACCATTCCACAGCCCACTGCTATTCTTGGCCCAAATAAAGCCCACATCTATAGGTGAGAGAAACAGATATACATGCGGCTCTTTCGTCGCCGCCGCCTGGGCGCGGAACCGGACGAGCGGAAAATTAGCACGGGAGAGCGCGCCCCCATTGCCGCCGCGGACGGGCGTCGGCCTGTCGCCGGCGTCCTCCGCTCCCACGCTCAGGCGCAGACGGGAGTTGTCGCCGGCATTCTCCGCTGCCGTGCGTTGCCGTCGCCGGCATCCTCCGCTCCCGTGCTTTCCCGCCGCGGAGTCGCGGACGGACGTCATCGGCTCGTCGCTGGCGCCCTCCGCTCCCGTCTGTGCTCTAGAATGGCTGTTGTGCACTCACGCGCTAATTGGTGGAGCTCCCATAGCCATACAGAACCTATGGCTAACTGTACAATTTGACTTCTGTAGTAATCGAATGGTTTTTGGAGGAGATTATATTGGATAATTTTATTTATGACTGTTATCTGGCTAATTGTTTGTATTTATAATGGCTTTTACTGAAGCTTATTTTGGTTATTTTAGTGCACTGAAACTGAATGCTAATGTTATTATCTACGCTATAAAAGAGAGCGAGTTTTCTAAAAATCTTTTTTACCAAGAAAGGCATAGAAATACTCCTCACGCTGATCTCACTGCGCAGTTTGAAAAATGTGGTAAAAGCCCAAAATCCATAGATGCAAAATGTTTCATCACCTTTTTCTTTTTATTTTTCACCTCATTTTATACACATACCCACACGTTATTTTCTTTCTCTTGGTTTTAACGAGAAAGAAATGACGTCAATCAATCAGGTCTCCTTTCTTTAATTCTATTTTTTTTCTCTTTTCTATTGCCTCCTTCATCATCTCACAACACGTGCGTGCACTAAAACACCTGTGCTAGCTATCTGCTTGTTGCTCTTCTCAAGAACTGGGCCATATTTGGGCCAGGAATGGTAGCTGGGATGTGGAGTGGTGCAGTGAAAAATATAGATGCTCATAAACCGTTGGATGGAGAATGGAGGGCATCGGGAGGAGGAAAGTCACTGTAACGTCAGTGAATATCCCGTATTCCCGTATCACCGTGCCTGTGAGACGTTGTCCACCTGTCCAGAGTTTATACACGCCGACGCCTAGCCTAACAGCGGCTTGAGGCTCTAGTACCTACTAGTACACTGCTATATATTTTTTTTGAGAAATAGTACACTGCTATATAATGCCACAAGCGCATGCGCATGCATCTCCAACAATTAATTAACCAGAAGCCACCGAGATCATCAGTTATTACTTAGTTAGCCGATCGATCTCGATGATAGTTGCGTCCGAGGACGTTTATTTTCGTGTCATCATCGTTGTATGCGTATATGACCGATGTTTGATGATGACGCCACCAGCACCACCAGCTGTAGAGTGTAGAGAGTAGGGCCAAGTGGACCCGTCACTCTATGTAGAAGTGGAATGACGACCTGTCTGCGTACCTGCCTCTCACCAACCTAACGTGACACGTCCTGTGGTGTAGCTCTCCTCGTCAAGGCCTAATAAACCTCGAATTGAAGAGGATAAGAAGAGATTTATTAGCCGCTCCTCAACTCAACCCTTCGATTCTACCCAAACCGAATAAACAAGATCTATTTTTATTAAAAAGTAAATGTCCTACTCTACTACTCTCGCGTCTGCTGAGCTGCGCACTCAAGTCGGCCGATAAAGCTTGATGCGTCTGCGTGCGCAGGCAGATCAAGCAGTTCGCGGCTGAGTGTACGTAGGTGAGTCATCGATCAGACTCCACAGTCCACACACTCCGTCCATCTTGGTAGCTCTCTCGTTAATCATTATTCTTTGGACTATCTCTGCCCCGCCTTATTACTTTTCAGACAAATCTCTCTACCACAAGTACCGCGGCCCACACTCCGTCCATCGATCTTGTTAAAACAAATGTGATTGTGGAACGGATTTTAATTTGGATGTTTGGTTGTAGAACTACGGAGTTTTTAAAGGATAAAAATACTTTTGAAATTTTTTTTTGTAATATATATGTGTAAAGACTAAATGGAGAAGGATCTTCGTTTAGTCGCCTCTTTATATAAAGATTTCTAAGGTTTGAAATTATTTTAACAAAACAGGAGGGGTTTGCCCCCTACTGATATATTAAAAGATCCCAAGAAGGGGAGAAGTCATATACAAGAATAAATAAAAGAAACAAAAGGGGAAAAAAAGAGAGTAGTATCAATCGATGCTTCACACAAGTGGCCGGCTTTAATTTCCATCCAAAATGTTCCTCCTTTTTTTTCTTATCCCGTGGAGGAGAGCTGCTGAGTGCAGCTAGGCGCTGTCAGTCACGGTCGGTCGAGGAGAGAAAGCGAGAGAACCCGGCCCGCCGCCATTTCTGAAATCTGAACGACGACGACGACCCTACCTGCGTGTGCTGCGGCCTTTTTCGATACCTTCTTTCCATTTGCACGGGATGCACGCTGCATCTGCATGCGCCACACACCGCCGGAGAGACCCCAGACCCCCAGTCGTCGTCCTCACAGCTGCGGCTGCATGCATTTCGTGGTGCAGCCACAGCTGCTAGCCCGCAGGCGGCGACTGCGATGTGCCGCGCGCGCTCGCTGCGTGGTCCTGTCCAGTGATCCAGATCGAGGAGGAAGAAGATAGAGCCGGCGGCGAACCGCCTTTTCGGCGACCCGGGCGTATGCATGCACCTCCTCCGTCCACCACCATCGTCCATCGATCGATCGGGGACGAGGACGAAGGTTCGGCGCGCGGCGAGCGGGCGTTGCTTTCCGGTTTCGTTCGGCGCAGGAATTCAACACACTCGATCGACGCCGACTACGCGATCGTACAGCTAACGATTCAGCTTGCGACGTACCCAGCATGCTTTTCTTTGATTTCACCCCATCTCCACTTCCTGCTTACCTTTAGCCGGAGGCCCGGAGCATGCAATGCCAACCTATATACTCGTATAAAAAGGTCTTTAGAGAGATGTACTCTGGCCCTTTTTAATTGCTCGTGACGACAAAAACAGGAATATGTCCTTTTGAGCGCTAGCATGCTTTTTTTTTTTTTTTTTTTTTTTTTGTCATTGATGGCCAAAGCTTACAATATTTCACTTTGATTCTAATACGCCCTACATTTCAAATGGGGGTTGCAGTTCGTAGTATTCCGTCCGGTATTTCCGCCGGTCTCAATTGTTTGGGGCCGCTGACTTTTTTCCACAACCTTCATCGTTTGTAGTATAAAAACAAATTCGTAAGCTATTATTTATTTTTGTTGTTATCGTTATGATTTGCATCCTGGAAAGAAGTTTCTGAATATTTCTAGTTATCGTACTTCTAACTAACTATACATGACATGCTAGCAGCCTCGTGGGCCACGCCGGCGGCACATCCCTGTCATTTCTCCTCCCCATGTCCAAGCAAGCAACGCATTTTTTGACCCTAAATCGAACTAAGGCCATGTGCAGCTAAAAATTAACCACTAAGGCCCCGTTTCGAATGCGGAAAATTTTCTCCATTCCTGCGTTTTTTCTATGAAATTAAACTATTTCCTGTGAAATTCCTGCACAATTCCTATGAAATTTCTACGTTCCAAACGGGTCCTAATTAGTTAGAAATAGCTGCATCCAATCACTTAATGTTTACTAGTAATTGATTGCACATACTAGTTAATCTATTTGGATCCAAACCAGCTAATTTTCTCGGTGATTTTGATTTTCTAAGCTCATAGCTAGTTGGATGTATCTAAACGGGTCCTAATTAAGCCAACTAGTTCATCAACTCATGCTCTCGTATGGGTTAGAGTTTTATTAGGAGATATAGATTTAATCTTTGGCAATATTAGAGGTGATATTTTAATTCATCTTTCGTAATGGTGTTGTGGGTGAACGAATTTGGAAATTATTTGAATTTATCTTTAATGATTGCATATTGATTAATATATATGCAGATTTAGGACGTGCTATAGTTCATCTTTTATAATGGCATAGTGAGTAATTTATATGCAAATTTAGAGGTTTATTTAATCCATATTTTATAATGGCATGGTGGGTAATTTTCTGCAAATTAGAAGGTTATTTATATCAGATTTTATAATGGTGGGTAATTTTTTAATAAATTTAGGGGCTTATTTTATTTCATCGCTCATAATGGCATGGTGCGTAATTTTTATATGAATTTAGGGGGTTATTTTATTTCATCATTCGTAATGCCATTGTGGGTAATTTTTATATAAATTTAGTGGATTATTTTATTTCATCATTCATAATGGCATGGTGGGTAATTTTTATATAAATTTAGGGGGTTATTTTATTTTTATCTTTCATAATGGTATGGTGGGTAATTTTTTAGAAAACATAATAGATCTAATGGCTACTATTATTTGAGCTGCATGATGGACGACCGGATGTTTTTTATTTTTATGAGAATTTCTAAAATTTATCTTTTTTGTTAACGCGTCTGGTGAGAATTAATATGGAGGCTCTTTAAGGAGCTACCAATTAGTAATACTGGTCCATCAACCCGTGCTCTCACATGGGTGATATTTTTAGAATGTATACATATTTAAAATTGATAGATAACTTCAACCGTAGTAATTGGCAAGTTAGAATTATATATATGTCTATTTTTATATTTAATTTTTTATCACAACATATTTCTTGTTGTTTAGAGTTTAGAATAGTTTAGAGTTTAGATTTTATTTATCTGTAATATATTAGACGTAATTATTTTAATCATATTTTATAATGGCATGGTGCGTAATTTATAGGAAAATTTAAGAGTTACTTAATTCATATTTCATAATTGCATGTGTAATTTGTATGTAAATTTAGGGATTGTTTTAATTCATCGTTTATAATGACGTGATGGGTAATTTATATGTAAATTTAGGGAATTATTTTAATTCGTATTTTATAATGGCATGGTGGTAATTTATATAAAAATATAGAGGTTACTTTAACGGTCTTTTATAATGGCATTGCGGGTAATTTTTTAGAAAATCTAATAAGCCCGATGGCTAGTATTATTGGATACTTGATGGAGGACCAGATGTTTTTTATTTCTGTGGAAATTTGTAAAATTTATCTACTTTTCTAGTGCGCTTCGCAATTCATGTTTTTACCTCTAAGTAGTAATAGTAAGATCAAGACGTTGGAACAATAAACCTAACGAACCCTTAAAAACCTAAATGATATAATTGGACAGGTTTAGAGTTTTTTAAACTTAAGAAGCATACTACTATGTGGTCCTAGGCACCACTTGCCATGTTACGACATATCGGACCATTTAAATACTCCGAGCCACCAGCCACATGTTCATGCAGCGGCCAAAACATAACGTAGTTTATTCCTTCGCTAGAGTATAAAGAAAATAAAATGATCACTGACAACTGACTATTTTTATAATTAATGAGTGGCACGCGAGGACCTGCAGTCAAATTGTGCTAGAGAATGAAAAGAAACACGTGCACATTGCATGAACAGATTACCTACATGTTTCGTTAACGTATAATTGTTGTAGTACTAGAAATTTAAAGCAAATGTATGCCTTCGATAGTTCATGCTAGAATTTGTGGAAATTAAACGTGTTTTTAACTCGATCAAGCAGATTTTTAAAGCCAAGTTATGCCTCAATACTACTGACCAGACGGGGTTTGGAATATGAGCCCTGGTCTGGCGGTCTCCATGCCTTCGACAGGTGTACATTGTAGTAGTATTGTACCCCCTACGTGGCTACGCCTACGCCCCCAATGCAATCATTTGTCCACACCATACATGACGAAATGTTAAAAGTGGTAAATCCGGGGTGCAAAATGCAAGAAAGGCATTCGCAAAAGCGCCCCTCCCTCCTCTCCTCCGAGGGGACCGCTCTGCTGAGCTGCCCAACAAGAACTCGACCAGTCCACCCCCCCTGCCTGCCTCCCTCTCCCTTTTTCTCTCTCTCTCGCTCTGAATTCCGGCGGCTCGCCCTCGAACTCATCGAATCCTACATGGAGAACGCCGAGGGGCCGTCTCCGGGCTCCGGTGACCACGCGGTAAGGTCCCTACTCCGTGCCTTGCCCCCTCGACCCTGCCTGAGATTTCCCCCTCCATTTCTCGTAAAGTTTTACTTCGTACTCTGCACCAAGTCCTTGCTTCCCGTGCGAAGAACTATTGCTTGCTTCCCGTGCGAAGAACTATCTACTCGTTCTCATGTGTTTGAATCGAAATCGGAGCGTAGTTTCTTCTGCCACTGCGACTCCAAAGATGCGACCTTTGTTGGTGAATTGTGGCCGAGCTGGGCGAATCTTTGTGCTGCTCTTTGCCTTCTTTCTTTTCTTTTTTCTTTTCTTTTCTTTTTTTGGCAAACTAGATTAGGGCCGGAAGATCGAATCTTTCCTGCCTTGCTTCAGCAGGCAGTTTTCCCACGGTACCGATTAATTGCACTTGTCTGCCTAACTTGGCCTCCTTGTGCTGTCACTGTGCCACATGAGCAAAAACTGGACTGTACATGTGGCTGATTCGGGGCCCTTTACCTTTCTGGCGAAACTTCTCTGCTGCGTCAGTTTTTCGCGCTACATTTCCGAGTAATTCTGCGATCATGTCGCCACATGTATGGTCGCGGAATTGGATTGTAGCTCAGTTTATGACGAATGAAATGCCAGATTCAGCATCTTGCTCACATGGATTCTCTAGATTAGGCATTTCAGATGTTACATCTGTCCATGTGGTTGTGCTGCGGTCAGATAATAGCATTAGGGACGCAATAGATGTTTCGATGGCCACTGTTCAGTTACGTTCATTTGAGTTTCTGCTCTTCTGTCAACATGTAAATTTAGACTCTGAGGGGTCATAGTCATACAGCTGAGATGGAAGGAGCAGTCTGATATTGTCCCTCCCTTTGTTCATAGTTCACAATGAGATGAGTCCCATGAGCTTGACACTGTGTCATGGATAATGGATCACTATACGCTCCTCCATCGAAATGATGGGGGCTTCCTCTTCTTTATGGCTCATTCATTTACGAAGTTTCATCTGACTTATTCATTTACCAAGTTTCATCTAACTTATTTGATCATGGTTGCTACATGTACTATCTGCTCTACTGTGTAGGCACCGGATCACGATGGCAATGCCCCAACTACACCTGGGCATAATTCGCGAAGGCCAAACCTTTCTTTGCAAATACCAGCTAGAACCTTGGATTCAACTATACCCACTTCAACAAGAATTAATATATCTTCCAGCCCCAGCTCAACAAGAGCGGGTTTGCCACCGAGACCTAATTCAACAAGAACGAAATCATCCATCAAGAACATCAATCCTCAGCACAGTTTCAGGGCAAGGAGTTCAGTCCAGGAAGGTGATAGAGTGAACCTTCTAAATCCTGGGACATCGACCGAGGGGCAGCAGGATAACCCGACTACTGGAAGATCATTTTCTTTTAGAAAGGTTATTAACTCTTTATCAGCAAAACGGACCCATTCTCTGCCAGTCACACCTGTAGGAACTACCGTCAAGGCTTCATCTCCAGCAAATCACTTGGATAACCTGCCAACTACATCTGTAAGTGCATTTTTTTTCTCAAAGCTCTGCCCATATAAAAACTACATACTAGCCTTCTACATGGAACCAGACTTTTATTCAGCGCATTAACATGTTTTTTATGCTGCTAGCAGAATCAAGAAGATGAAGCAAAAATTAGGCGTTCACTTTCAGTACCAGGAAATCGCAAAAACAGGAGTTTGAGGAGGGCTGATTCATTAGGTGTCATCCGTGTGATTCCAACAACCCCACGACCTGTCCCAGTCGATGCAACCACATCGAGCGATGTAATTGAAGAAACAGCCGATGGTATGTACTCTTACAGTCTTACCATCCTCTACTCTTATAATTTCACAAATTGGATCTTGTTTGACTAAACATCATGTGCTCTTCTACGTCCACTGTCGAGTTCCTGACAGTCCCGGAAGATGGAGGGGAAGATATTCCTGAAGAAGAGGCAGTCTGTAGAATTTGTTTTGTTGAACTCAATGAAGGAGGGGAAACGCTTAAAATGGAGTGCAGTTGCAAAGGAGAACTTGCCCTTGCACACCAGGATTGTGCTGTCAAATGGTTTAGCATCAAGGGAAACAAGATATGTGATGTCTGCAAACAAGAAGTTCAGAATCTACCAGTGACATTATTGAGAATGCCAACTCAAACGACAAACAGGCGGGTAGCAAACGCTGCTCAGCAAAGAGCAGCTCAACAATACAGGTAAGATAAGCTTTCTCCAGAGTCCAGAAACTAAAAATACAGGCAAAATTAATTCAGACTTGATAAAGACATAGAATAGAGGTTCTATCATGCTACGTTGATGACGTCTTTATTGCTATCATGATACAGATATACAATTGTACTGTTTTTGCATGCTTGGCACAATCTGACCTCAGTTCCTAACAGATTTTGGCAGGACATTCCAATCCTGGTGATGGTTAGCATGCTTGCATACTTCTGTTTCTTGGAACAGCTTCTGGTTTGTGTCCTTCGTGTTCTTCATTTACTAGTGCATTTGAATATTAGCTGCTTTTCTATTCAGTTTTGTAACAATGAATTTCATTGGAACAGGTTACTGATTTGCAGTCACATGCACTGGCAATCTCATTGCCTTTCTCATGTGTGTTGGGCCTCCTTTCTTCCATGATAGCATCCACTATGGGTAATTAATTGTTTTATAGAGAAAGTAAAAGTCCCTTCTGTTTAATATGAGATTATAGATCTAAAGTATAGTAGTTCACCATTGTCCAGCCCATCTGCAACGAGTGCTAAGGAAACAGTATAGTTGATTTAATTATTTGTGCAGACAAGTAAAACTAAATTTACATTGCTGTTTGGTTTCTCACTTCGATTAAAACCCCCTTTTCCCTTGTTTCTGCAGTGTCGAAAAGCTATATATGGGCCTATGCTTCTTTCCAGTTTGCTATTGTCATCTTGTTTGCTCATATCTTCTACAATGTGGTATGAAACTCTTCTCTTTGGTGTCATCTGATGCAGATAAATGTTTATGCCGTGCTGATTAGTATATTATGATCAATTGCAGTTGAGAGTGAATCCAGTCCTTGCAGTCCTACTATCCTCATTCACTGGGTTTGGGATTGCTATTAGTACCAACTCTCTGCTAGTAGAGTATTTGAGGTGGAGGGCTAGGAGGAATCAGCGATTAGCTCAACAGGCTGTCGATGCTGCACAGCATCAAGAACCTGGGAATAATGGTACAAATGGTACCATTGGTGATATGCATCAACATGATCCAAATTCTGGGAATAATGCCGTATAATGATTCAGGTTTGTCAACAGCAAGTTCAGGTAGTGGTTCTCTTCCCTTTTTTCCCTTGAGGAATGTAAAACTTCCCCTCTTGATCTGTGTGCATACAAGCTAATATGCTCACCTCTTATCTTGGTGTTATCTTTTGCAGAATCCGAAATATCATGGGTGTGTGTGAACAGCTGCTTTTGATCTTGTACAGTGGGTATAGGCGTATAGCTCATTCAACTTGGCACTGCAATCTCAAGAACTTGAACCTGGAAAGACATATCTTCATATCCCACATGGAGAGTGCTCACCATTCACCGATATATTTACTCGACACGCAGAGACAACACACAAACCAAAATTTGAAATATTTATGTTATTAGTCTAGCAGTTTGACCAAATATATGGGTTCTTCGTTGTAAGGTTAATAGATCTGATATTATGAAAGTGCACCGCTAAAGTGAGTGGAGCCAATGGTTATGAGTTCAGTCCTGTAAATGAAATATAGCTTTCCAATATTGAGGTTTCTTGTCAGCAGTCAGCACGTGAGAAATATTCAGACTGAATTGTGATACATTTTCTCAACTGAGAACCACCGAATTGTATGCAATGCGAGAGATTGAAATACCCAAGTGATGCTGGTTCCACGGTAGAAGGTGTTTGTTCGGCAACAGGTTCTGCTCATTATGATAATAGATGATGGTATGCATGTTCCACAGGTAAATGCATCAACTGGCAACATGCATGAATTGTGTAGGCACTCGAACTAATCTACTAGCAATCATGCTACCAGTGAAAAACTTACAAGTCACTTGGTTTAGCAAAGAAGATGAGAGGTATTATCGCTCACCAAAGTACTAAGCACGTCCAAATGCAGCCAAATCTCATTTGATTTACTATATCCAAATTTCTGATTTGTAAGGGTCAAATTCCCCCAAAACTTTTTCCTTCAATGTTGAGAGAGTTCTTTATTTAGATATAGTGTTGGGAGAGTTCTAAATTCAGCAAGACTAATTCTGTCTGATCTCTACATCAGTGTAGCATACATCCAGCTCCATTAACTAATTCTGCAACTGATAAAATGAACTTCAGAACAGTCTGATCTCTTCAAATTGGACCACGCAGTGGATTGGGTGTGGTCTTGTGGATAAGCTATTCATTACAAATGGGTTTATTGATATTGTAGGGCTCCTCAATTGCGTGCATTGGTGTTATACTGAATTACTGATGCTGAAGCTGCTTTAAAAAATCCAAAGAATTTCGGCCTGATCCAAAGAGCGAAACGACAAGAGAACGAGGAACTCGAGCATCGGCTACCCCATTCCATCCATCGTCCTCCTTTTCGGCGGCGCCGCCGCCCACGCCACCGAACCCTCTTCCAGCTTCCAGCTTCCAGCCAAGCACTCCGGCCACCCTCGTAGCCCTCCTCCTGCCGCCGCCGCTGTGCTGGTACTGGATTGGATCGGCGTGGATTGTATCGGGTTGGGACAGGTCCTTTCGCTGGTAACAAATCACAGCTTGCTGGATGGATTGGTTTAATTACTGCGAGCAATTAAATTCACTTCCCCCCAACCTTTCTCACCTTCAGTAAGTTGCTTACTCCTCTCGTGCGCGCACATGCTGAGTTCTGTCCACTCCTGTTGCTATCTTGCCGTAGGCATGGCGGGGTTCGGATGGAGAGTCGGCTCAAAGGTGCAGAGATGGGGTCGGAGCTACCTCCGGAGCTTCTCATCTGCTGCAATTCCGTCTCAGTTGGAGGTGACCATCTATCTATGCTGACATCTTGTGTTGTCTACTATATAGTTGGTATGCTTACAAACCAGTATAGATGGTTCCGAATGGCTGGTGGCTGCACAAACTATTACAAACCAGGGCTTAATTCAAAAAGAAAGAAGCTTTGACATTTTCCCCTCAAATTCACCTAGTCCTGGTTTAAGGTAGGCATTGACATCACAGGCTGGGGTGCTGGTTTCATAAGTTTCAACTGCTTTCAGAATGTCGGATTCATTGGACTCGGGAACATGGGTGCTCATATGGCAAGGAACTTGATTAATGCTGGATACAAAGTGACTGTTCATGATATGTAAGTCCCTGTCTATTCTTTCATATATATGTTGTCACAGCGTTCATTGTTTTTCTTGTTCAAAATTGGTTTGCTTGGCAAGGAAATATGAAAAGAACTTTTCATAACTCAGTCAAATGAATGTTTTCATCATATAAGCATTGAATCTATCATATCAGAAATGAAAATTCCATGAAGAAGTTCTCAGATGACGGGATCCCCACAAAAAAGTCTCCACTTGAAGTGTCAGAATCGAGTGATGTCATAATTACCATGCTTCCTTCGTCTACCCATGTAAGTAGATTGCATAATTCTTAATCCCATTGCCTGGACCACAATATCAGAATCAGATAGTAATTATCCTTTTGTGTAGACTCCTATATCTGAAAATCTTTACAAATATAGCTTACTTTGTTCCTGGAGCTATCGATTTAGGATGTTCACAGGTGTTTTTCAGGTTTTAGATGTGTACAATGGACCGAATGGCTTGCTTTCTCAGGGAGAACACCTTGGACCATGGTTATACATAGATTCATCAACAGTTGATCCACAAACATCAAGAAAGATATCGACAGCCATCTCAAAATGCCATTTAAAAGAAAAGAAAGGTTCGTTTCCACCAGAAAAAATTAGAGCCATAATCTATTATTAGCAGTTGTCAGTCAAAAGCTTGAATAATTGAGTTTAAATGTGCAAACACTGACAGAATTGTCTCTATGTTCAGGCTACGTTGAAAACCCTATGATTCTGGATGCTCCAGTGTCAGGAGGTGTTCCTGCTGCAGAAGCTGGCAAGCTAACTTTCATGGTACTATTTCCTGCATATCATTATAACTTGTTGCTTTTCGACCAGCCTCGAAAACTATTACCTTAAGATAGAGGCAATTGATCTTTATTTTTTGTTTTAAGCAATGATGTACAGGTGGGTGGTCTTGAGGAAGCATATTTAGCAGCCAAGCCCTTGCTTCTCTCAATGGGTAAAAAGGCGATCTACTGTGGTGGGGCTGGAAATGGCTCGGCAAGTTCGGTTAACCTCCATTCTTCACAAAAATTCTCAATTTGCTGATGATCCTGTCTCACTCTTGATATTGGGTATTTAAGGCTGCAAAGATATGTAACAACATGGCAATGGCAATCAGCATGCTTGGAGTCTCTGAGGCCTTTGCTCTTGGTCAGAATCTTGGGATCAAAGCAACCACTCTTACAGACATTTTCAACTGCTCAAGCGCTTGTTGCTGGAGTAGGTATTTTCTCCTCTTTGTCCATCTTATTGTGTTCTAAGCCGCAGCAACTATGGATTTGCTTCAAGCATTAAAATTCAGTCGGTTGTCATGAAGTATGGAGATTAAAATTTTCAGCTTCAGCTTCTATTGTTGCATCATCTGAATTTTAAGTGGCTTCATTTTCTGCCGATTTCAACAGCAACACATATAACCCTGTTCCTGGAGTTATGGAAGGTGTGCCGTCATCGAGGAACTATAGCGGTGGTTTCACCTCCAAACTAATGGTACAAATTGACACATATTTTCCTTATCAAATCCTATTGTAGAATATCAAGCACATTACTTCACCTGAACTCCTGAAGATGAGACAGTGTCGTATACAAGTGGAGTGTTTGTGAACAGTTTTTACTATATATAGCTTGTACCAATGAATTAATCTCCTACAGGTCTCCCATAGAAACTGTTGCTTGCGTGGAGTACTAGATTAAACTTCGATCGCTCATGGTTTGCATGTTTTACATCCCTCTTCAGGCTAAAGATCTGGATTTGGCCATGGCCTCTGCATCTGGAGTCGGTTTCAAATGCCCAATGGGTTCCGAGGCATTTGAAATGTAAAACCCCTTTCCCTCCTTTTTTTTTTCTTTCTTTTTTTGTGAAACTTATGTAGAATCAGATGTTTCCACCTCCCCATCACTGAGCGACTGACCTGGTGCTCTCTACAGTTACCGAAAGCTGTGCGAGGATGGCTGCGAGCTCAAAGACTTCTCGTGCGCATTCCGCCACTACTACGCTGGCAAGGATGAAGAGTGATCTTGCAGCTATGCAGCCAAATTGCCGCCAGTTGAACTGAATAAAATAAATAAAGTTTTATTGCAATGGTTCCAGCCTAACCTGTGATGTGCTGTGCTGAGACATGGACACTTGGTTGTTGGGCTGAAGCGATGACCAGCTTGTAAACCGTTGCTGCTTTGTTTCTAGGCAATCGCAACATACTGTTCAGAGAGCCAAGAACTGCCAGTTTCTAGCATTTTCGTTTCGGCTGTGGCCAACAAACGAGATGCGTCAGGATTGTCACAGTGCATGCACCAGGGCATCAGATAGAAACATCGTGTGCCTCGTCTACAGCCGCGGCTGCCGTCAAGGCAAGAAGAGGAGTGTAGAAGCTCAGCAGCTAGCCTAGCGCCGGGGCAACGGCAGCCGCGGCGCCGAGAACGCGGGTGCGGCGAGCCGGCGATTCTGAAGTCTGAACCCAAAACCTATGCAGTATGCACGACGGCTGCAGCCTGCAGGGCTACTACCGTACTAGCCTACTACTAGTCTCACGGTCTTACTTCTGGGTCCCAGAACAAAAGGGTGGGGCCTACTTGGAAGTCTGAAGAGCCGCCCTCCCCGAGAGGCCGAGATCCAAAAAAGTCTGTCTATATATCAACCATGTGTTAGAATACATTTTATTACCTAAATTTTTAGTCACTGGATCCTAACCATCACCTAAATTTTTGGTCACTGAACCTTAAATGAATGGTCAGGATTATACTGTAATTACAGTGTGTAGACCCCACCCTCACCGCCACCCCCGACCTCGGATCCGCCCCCGCCTCCGAGCTCCGGTGGCGAGCGCCTCCGCCTCCGGCCCCGGCCCCAGCGGCGCGCACCTCGGGCGGCGGCGGCTCCCAGGCAAGGCGTGGCTGCGGGCCCCCCGTCGCGCGCCTCCGCCTCCAACCCCGGCGGCGAGCGCCTCCGCCTCCGGCCCCGGCGGCGCGCACCTCGGGCGGCGGCTCCCGCGCAGGGCGCGGCTGCGGGAGCAGGCGGCGTCGGCCGCCGCCGAGCAAGGCGCGCCGGTAGAACCACCCCCCCACCCCGGAGGCAGGCGCGGCGGACGGCGAACCGGGTGAGGAAATCCTTCGTAATAACCGGTTGTCTTTTAGCTTTTCTCGATCCAAACCCCCGCAACCGCGACGCCGGCGACGGTGGGAGGAGGCGATGCACGGCCGGCCGCGGCGCCCGGCCAAGCCGGAGGACGAGGCGGCGTCATCAGCGAAAGCCGCCAAGCTCCGGGAACTCCAGACCGAGGTCCTGCGGAACCACCACACCCGCACGTAAGCCCGCCGCCCGTACTACACCCTCCTCGCCTCTCGTTGCTCCGTCCAGAACCGAGTGATTCCGGCGAGGCGACCTCTAGGATTAGTTTGGTAGAGCTTCGGCTAGCTCTCAGGGCCTAGCGATTGCTCCTGTTGAGGAAAGATGCAAATTTTATTACTTCGTTCACGCCGTGTTGCCTGGTTCTTCTTTCTTGGAGCCACGAAGGCCCGAGGTTGCCCCATTGTTTAATTGGAGGTTCTAATTTGCTGGCCTGGGGCATATCATAGCAAATTATCCATCGGTAATCAGTGATAGCCAAAAAAAAAAGGGATGTCATATCTTTGTTGCAACTCCGCACCCCTGTTTCCTAATCCTAAACTCAGTCTTCAGTGCTTAGACACTAACTTATTTGAACAATGGCTGGGGCTTCCAGGTACACCAAGGAGGCAATTGGACTCAGCTTCAAGCTGCTCGAAATAAATCCAGAGGCCTACACCGCGTGGAACTACCGGAAGCTTGCGTTTCAACACAATGTCAAGGAGCTTTCTGACCCGGAGGCCATCAAGTCTACTGTTGATGACGAGCTCAGGATGGTGAGCTATGTGATCCATCAGCAATATTCAGTAAATTCTGCTGGAAAAGGAAATACCAATTAGAAATAGGGCTATTGTGTTTTTGTGCTTTAGTCGATTCTGATGCCATTGTAATTACCTACTTAAATGATGCTCAGATTTGGATTTTTACAGGTTGAGGTTGCTTTAAGACAGAACCCAAAGTCGTATGGGGCTTGGTATCACCGGAAGTGGTTGCTAAACCAAAAGCTAACACCGGTGGATTTCAAACGTGAGCTTGGCCTTTTGGATAAACTGTTGAAGGTTGATGCGAGGAACTTCCATGGATGGAATTACCGAAGGTAGGTTTCTGTTGTTGGGGACTAAGGTCGAGATTATCTGCTTGGATTGATTCCCCCCTTTTTACAGATTCCTTGCAAGATTCATGGGCGTGCCAGATGAGGAGGAGCTTAAGTACACGATGGATAAAATCAGTGACAACTTCAGTAATTACTCAGCATGGCATAATCGTAGGTATACAATTTTTATTTACGGCCATTCTTTCCGAATGCTATGCATATAATTATTATTTATGGACTTTCTTTCTAAATGCTTCTCTGACTTTTCATATGTCCATGCGTTGATTTTTTGGTTTGGTGTCAATGGATTAATTATGATTTATGAAACAGATGTAACTAATAACAACCGTTAGAGTGAAAAATGTAAGCTACTCCACCTTAGGTTTTTGGCTGTAGAGAAATAAGCACTAATTGCTGGCCAACTGAGCTGTCACTGTATAGTAATCTGAGTGCATAGTAATTTGTACTGAAATTGATATGCTGAAGATATGTTACTGCCTGAATTCGGAAGGGATATTTTGATTGCTTTGCCTTACCCTTGGACCTTGGTCCTGTTTGTCTCATTGTGTAGTTTTATGTTTACTTGTCGGTTTTGGTAGTAATGTTTTTATCATATGTTTGCTGCAATGTCATCCCATTCACTTTTTTGCAGCATACTTCTGTCCAACCTACTAATCCAGCAGACCAAAGGCTTTGAATCAAAACAGAAGATTTTTTCCGAAGAGTTTGACCTTGTCACTCAAGCTCTTTTTACGGATCCAAATGACCAAAGTGGATGGTTCTATCACCTTTGGCTTTTAGCTCAAACATCGACCCCTGAAAACCCACAGCTAATTGCTTCATGGCCCTGTAATGGTGCAAAGCTCAGTTCATCTTTGGTACAGGAAAAAGTTGAGCAGGACAAATCCATTTGGTCAAGGACTGTGCCTGTAGTTATCTATTTCAATGAGCCTGTCAAAGGAGTAAATCAATCAAGTGTTAACTTAAAATCTGATTTGGAGTTTGGTAAGGATATTCACTGGAGGCCCCTCTCATTGACAAATTCTGGGTATTCTAACTGTTGGGCCACACATCTTCAGATTGCAAATGAATGTAGCCGTTCACATCAATATTCTGTTGAACTGAGCATACCCTGCTCAGATGACATTGTGTCTAGAAGTGGGTCCAACTACAATTGTCCTGTGCTTTTTACATTTACCATTGAACTGATCAGCAATGACACATCCCAGGATACAGATCTGTTTGATAAGCCAGTTGCCTGGGATTGCTCAGAATCATCCCAATCTCATGGGAACCGCGATCCTATCCCTTTTGATCTGCTAAATAACACTACTGCCTTGGTTCAAGAGGACACAAATTGGCATTTTGAAAAGCTATCTGACGAAATAGCTCTCTTCAGAGAATTATCTGATGACGATAGGTTAGGCTCTAAAATCATTCTTAAACAGTTTTTTTCATAAATATAACCTCCATTCTCATTACATACACTCTTTTGCAGCAAGTTTGTGAAGTTGACATTAGCCCGGTTATTGCTTGCTTGTGCTGCAACAAAGTCCAGAGGAAGATCTCTCGTTGAAAGGAAAGGATACTGTGAAGAGGCACTGCGGCTCTTTACTGACTTGATTCCCCTAGATCCATCTCATAAGCAGTACTATGAGGATGAACGGAGCATAGTCCTAATAGATAAGGTAGCATAAAGAGTTTTGAAGAAACTTTGCTAAAGGATGATGTGCTGTTGCCTAACTTAACTTTTGCTTGCAGTTAACATGTGACATGGAGACTTTCATGAAGCACTGTTCAGTTCAGGTTCAACAAAATTTGCCTCCGCTGAATCATGTGAAGCTTTGCAGATTGTCTTTAACACGTGTTGGATTTGCTGAACGCCTGTTGTGGGTTCAAGTGCTGGACCTAAGCCATAACAGTCTTAGATCAGTTGAAGGTTAGCATTTCGATAAACCTAAATCTGATGTCTACTTCAAAACAGAAAAAAAAAAGCCATGATATTTATCAGTGTAGCAAAGCCTTCAAATTAGCTTCTCAAATGCAGATGCAGAAAGCTATATTAAACTAATTGCAATCTATGAGATAATTTGCTTAGTCATTGGGTAATACCTGATGAATACTGTGAGTACAGAACAATGGCTTAAGATTCTAACTTTTTGTTCTTTTAAGGTTTGGAGGCTTTGCAGCAGCTTGTGTTATTGAACATCAGCAACAACCAGATCAGTAGTTTCACAGCACTTGAACCCCTTACAAAGTTGATCTCTTTGAAAGTATTGGATTTATCTTTCAACAAGATTGGAGATCACTCAATCGACACAACACGGTATATCTGCTCATCTCCTTTCTCACACAAAGTCGAAGCATGTGAAGCTTTTGAAGGGTGCCAGAAGGAAAATATCAATGTTGAGGAATACTGGGACGCCATACTGTTCTTCAAATCTCTGAAATTAGCACAACTTGATATCAAAGGAAATGCAGTTGCCAGCAAGGAGAACTTCAAAACTCTTGTCATGACGACCATTCCTTGTTTAAAATGGTTCAATGGTGAACGTGTCAATTGATTGATGGCTTTCACTTGAGAATCACACAAACTTGGGCAGTGTAAAAGTTCACGCTGTAAACTAAATTTTTACTAGCAGCCATTGATTTGCTTCATATGTACTGCTATATTGTTTAAGCGAACCCCAAGACCCGGACATGATGTTGCATAGTTCAGATATTTGAGTAATTAATGGCCATAGATCTTGCATGAAAAAAAGATGTCATTTAAATGCAATTTCTTCTACCTTTAAATTTTTGTTGAAGTTCAGAACAGAACGCTGCTACACTGTCATTTAGACTTACGGAGTTCGAATGTAATTGACACACTACAGATTGTATCCCCTCCCCCCTTCTATTTTTCATAATATCAAGCTAAATTCCATAGCAGTGGCAGGGGCACCCAAAGAAACCATATGAATGAGAAATTTGTGGTTTGATCAAATTTTAATCTGAATTCAAACATAGTAAAAATTTGCCACAAATGTAGCGTGGAAGTTATGGCCGGGAACCAAACAGACCGTAACTCTCCATCACAGTAGAGATGTTCATGTATGAAATACTTTCCATTTTCATCTCATCATCCAGGAATCTCCCAGATGAAATGACCAATGTACAGGGTTTACAATCCTTAAAAAAGGAAAATTTTGACTACAATTTTCTTCAAAGATCTAAACACTGAAAGTAATAAAAATCTAGTGCATAGAATTAGATTCTTAAAATCTGTTTTGAATCAAATAGGGCCAAAAAGGCTGATTGGATTGAGGCCTTGAGTGGCCAGGCCAAACTTTGGCCACATTTTGACCGTGTTTGACTTTAAATTAAAATTACACTATACAACATAATTTTTATCTATATGGTTTATTTTGCTATGTCTAAACCATATAAATGAGTTGTTTGTTGTTTGGCTAAATTTTATTTTATGGTCAAACTAGATTTGACCGTGGCCAAAGTTTGGCCTGACCACTCAAGGCCTCAATCCAATCAGCTCCAAAGACCCAAAGTGTTATCTTTTGCTTTGCTAATAGGGCCAAATAGAATTAGATTCCTGATCATCCAGGAATCTCCCAGATATGAAATACTTTCCATTTTCATCTGATCATCCAGGAATCTCCCAGATGAAATGACCAATGTAAAGGTTTACAATCCTTAAAAAAGGAAAATGTTGACTACAATTTTCTTCAAAGATGTCATCCCGCTAGCTAACACTGGTTGCAAGCCTCATCAACGCCTAAGAATGTAACACAATGGTTCATCTATATCCTCAGTTGCTAGGAAAGCATCTCCAGAAGCAGCAGCACTCACTCCAAGCACAGGAGCGACATCTTCTCATCAACGGAGCAATCAACCTGGCACGACGAGCGACAGGCAGCGGGGATCAGGATGAGCCCCATGCAGCGCTGCTCCATCGGAGTCGGGGGCGTCGAATGGCGGGCGCCGCGGTACTCCACCGCGTCCTGGAGGATGATGTTGCCCTGCTTGTCGACGCAGTGGAACAGGCCGAGGAAGTAGCGGCCGTCATTCACGCCCACCAGCATCGGCCGGAACAGCAGCTTCCGGAGCTTCGCGACGGCCGGCGAGCTGCTGCTGCCGGCGGCGTTGGCGTCGGCAGGTGGAGGTGCAGGGGAGTTGTTACGGTGGGCGTCGTCGGAGACCGGTACGGCTTCGGATGGCCCTGCTGGCGGTGCTTCCATTGCGCCGAGGAGGATCCCCCTCTGCTAGAGACGCTGTGTTTGGATCAGATCCGAATACAGAGATAGGGTTAAAATAAGGTTTGGGCTGCTCGGTTTCGCGTGTATCGACAAGATAGGAGAAGGATCGAATGTACCTGACGGGTCCGCCGGCGTCGTTCTCCGAGTCGCCGCCGGAAAGGAGAGAGAAAGAGGAACGGTGAACGCGCTCGGTTGGACTTGGACCTGGATTATCCAATTAATGGACCTGAAGCCCAGGCTTGAGGTGGATTTTTTTTATGAGTGGATTATTGGGTATTCAGTATCCTGTATGGCTGTATCCTACATACTAATTGAAGGAAAAATCATATTTAACTCCTTAAACTATATATACAGTTTGCAACTCTGCATTTTCTTCTAGGTAGGAAATTAGACGCTTTTACTTCCAAATCCGGATGCGCTCAGGGTGGTCTACCTCGTGGACTCCTCAATTGTTTTTAGTAACAATGTTCTAAGCTATTGATACTAAACATTAATTGTATTTTCTACTAGATTGTTTAAATAAATATTAGAGTAAGACAAATGGAAGGAGATAATTTGCATGAGCATCTATATCTGCAACCTAACTTTATGCATAGATAAGACCAGTGGGGATGGAAAATCCCGATCTTCCGTTGTATACATTATGTGTCTACGAGCAAATAAAATACTGACCCTCGCAACAAGGTACAAATTAGGATCACCCGATACCATCTCTGCCTATGGTATCTATAGTATATCGGTTAGCAATGTCTTTTGTTTTACCTATGGATAAACATCAATAGGGAGCGATGTGCATGCAGGAAGATGAACAGTGAATAAAAAGGAAATGATGAAGCGGTTCGTTTTGAATCTTTTGTTTACAGTATCAAGTAAACACATATAAGATCATCCCGTATGATATGGTCAGTCAATTTTTATCACTTGATACACAAGTATCTAAATATAAAACAGTTCTGGATCCATCGTAAATAAATTGGTACGATATACTTAAACAAGTAAAAAATGATTCTTCGTCCCAGACGACCCTATCCTATACATAGAATCAAACACACCATTTATATTTATAGGAAACAACCATATTTTGAAAACCAGCATCAAAGCTGAGTTTATTTGTATATGTATTTTTCTACAGATTTACTCTTTTTTAGTCGTCTAATATTTTTTATCCATTAGTCAAAATGGTTGTGTGTTTTATATCTATTTTGTTAAATTACTATGTAATACGTATATGCATATATATATCACTATTTATTAGTGTGCTATAATTTTTATATCATATTATGTCATTTTGATACGTGATTGATGAGCTGATTTTCATCGGTCACATATGTAGCCCTATAAATATGACTGATAGATTGAATTTTTTTACTCATCCTAAGAAACTGTTTGATATACAGTTATAAAATGTGACTGAACGAGAAAACACATCCATTTTTCATCTAAACAATGAACTCAGCTTAGCGGAACTGTTTTTCTTTTCTTAGAAAAAACACAACACAATTCTCCTCTTCTCCACCACCTCCTCTCTCTCTCCCTCACTCTCTTTACTATCGAAAAGAAAAAACACACACACACACACACACACAAACCCTAACATCTCCCCATGGACGACGGCGACGGCGGCCTGAGCTTCGACTTCGAGGGCGGCCTCGACTCCGCCCCGGCGGCCGGCGCCGGGGGTCCAGTGCCGTCCTCCGCCGACCCTGGCGCGGGCGGCGGTGTAGGCGGCGACGGGCCGGGCATGCACGGGCGCGGCCGCGGCCGCGGGAGCTACCGCCAGACGGTGTGCCGGCACTGGCTGCGCGGCCTCTGCATGAAGGGGGAGGCGTGCGGGTTCCTGCACCAGTTCGACAAGGCCCGCATGCCCGTCTGCCGCTTCTTCCGCGACTTCGGCGAGTGCCGCGAGCCCGACTGCGCGTACAAGCACTCGTACGACGACGTCAAGGAGTGCAACATGTGAGATCTCTGATCCCTACCAGTTTTCTCGGGCTCCCCGTGTTGATTTCAGCGTTCGTTCGGGTGTGAGAGAGGTGTGAGAGAGTTGATTTCCCCGAGTTGCAATATGTTTGACGAAATTTGTTGTTAACCTGTTAGGGAAAAATTTTAGCTAAGACGCCCAATTTGTTTTGATTGACTGGGGTTCGGCTTGATATTGCCACGATCATGATCCCTGGGTCAGTCCTAGTAATTGGTTGGTATTCAATTCAATTTAATGGAATTCAGTCAAACATGATATGCTGAGAATGCAAAGTATTTTGCTATAAAAATGGCCATAGGGCCTGTAAAATTCAGTATAGTGATGCCAAGAATTAGCTATTATGTTGCTATTTTTTAATAAAAGTTAAGAATGATTGCTTACGGTCTTTCTTCACATCTAAATCTGTGTTATCTCGTAATTCTTTTCAGGTACAAGATGGGGTTTTGTCCCAATGGTCCTAACTGCCGGTACAAGCATATTAAGCTACCTGGGCCGCCTCCACCTGTTGAGGAAGTTCTTCAGAAGATTTTGCAGATGCGCTCTTTCAACAGATTCGGTCCGAACAGAAATAATAATTACAATCAGCAGGGGGAGAGACCTCAACATCCACAGGGTCCTGGGTTGCCTAACCAGAACTCAGCAGAAAATGCTACTGCCATGGCTCCACCAGCTGGAGGACAACAAGCACAAACTACGAATCAACAGCCACCACCACAGCAGCAGCAGCAGCAGCCGCAGCAGAAGCCAAATACAAATGACCAGGTCCAAGTTGTTTCAAATGGCCATCAAGCCACTAGGATCGCAACACCCCTTCCACAAGGACCATCTAGGTGTGTGTGGAGTTTCTAGTCAATCTTGTAAAGTTTTTAGAACTCTGTGAAAACTACGTACATAGTCTTGGTTGCAATATCATATCTCATAAAACTGCTATACTATGTTATCTGTTTCGACACTTGTTAACAAACTGTACTTATTGACTGACAGAAAAGGTTGTAGTAATTTTCGTTCTCATATATTCTGGGTTACAAAGCTAGGTTATGTGTTAGCCAGTTATCTTAGGTTGGTTCCACAATATTTAGCTCTTCAATAGAAGCAGCTTTTGCAACTACAGTTATTGCTAAGCTACTACTTTGTATAAGCGTTTTTTATGGTGGAAGGTTAAAGTAGCACTTGATATGGTGAACACCACATGAATGGTTAATTTTGGAGATGTGTAGTTTGTATTTAGGCCATATCATACACATGGTATTGAGGATGCCTCTGCTGCCCAGAGAGAATACACATGATTATTCACGCTAAATACTCCCTTCAACCTGAATTTGTATTTGTTTACTATTTTCAAATGCCATTGCAATTATATGGACAAAATACATCTTTTTAGTTGTAGGAACTTGTAGATTTTTGTAGATCTTTTGTGCAGTCTTATGCATATACATGGTTCAATACGCTACAATACTTTGGGAAACCAGCATTTTTATCTCTTTTTTGGGTTGCTTGAGTAATCCCTTGAAAAAGAAGGATAAGAGTATCCATTTTGTTTACAGATGTAGTAATCAGAGTGATCCCACTTTCCTGTCGAAATATATATGTGGAATTTAGGAAGTTCAACGACTACGACGACAACAACAAAGACTTCTAGTCCCAAACAGCTTAGGGTAGGCTAGAGTTGAAACCCAACAAGGGGAAAAGGATAAAAATAAATAAATAAATAATCATGATTCAGGCACGTGGATAGCTGCTTCCTGGATTTAGATATTTTTATAAAAAAGTCAGTACTATGGGGTTCAGACACTGTCCAGTTATTTCATGGTGTCAGATGTGCTATGAGCCTATGATACTATAATGGTTCTCTAACCGATTCTTTGGTTGTAATGTAAAACATTAGGTACTTCATTGTTAAAAGTTGCAACCGGGAGAATCTGGAGATATCAGTTCAACAAGGAATTTGGGCTACACAAAGGAGTAACGAGGCTAAACTTAATGAAGCTTTCGAATCTACTGAGAATGTTATTTTGATATTCTCAATTAATAGAACTCGCCATTTCCAGGTGAGCAGAAGGCTTCGCCTTTGCTATGAATATGGTTGTGTTTTATCTCATCTTTCAGAATGCTATTTTGAATTCATTCGATCCACTTATTTAGATCAAATCATGCTATGGTTTTCAAGGGGTGTGCAAAGATGACTTCTAGGATTGGTGGTTACATTGGTGGTGGAAATTGGAAATCTGCTCATGGAACAGCGCATTATGGTCGGAACTTCTCTATGCAGTGGCTTAAGGTGCAGTTTTCTTGCTGATCATGTGCTTATGTTTGTATATCACCACTTCAATTGTATCTTACCCCTTTCCAGATGATGGAACATGTATCTTTTGAGCTGATAAGCATAAATACGTGTTGTGGGTATACTTTAGATGGCCCTGAACCCAAGCATCATGACATCGCCGGCAGGTGCAGCCACACCACAAGGGCCAGATTAGAAGATAGACTGGGGGTGGATATTGATTTCTCTTCTTGCTTTTTTCCTCATGAGTCATGAGTACACGACCTTAAATAGCCACACGGCTGCAACAACAACAACAAACAACAACAACCAAGCCTTTCAGTCCCAAGCAAGTTGGGGTAGGCTAGAGTTGAAACCCAACAAGTCACCAGCAAGGGGAAACTTACGCCCCAACGGTTTTCTCTTGGGTTTCATCTCCATAAGAGTAGCTGGGTTTTTTATGTTGGCTCACCACGCCTAACACAAGCCTCCTCCTTTATCCGGGCTTGGGACCGGCAATGTTGAAACAACATTGGCGGAGTTAAATAGCCACACGGCTAATAGATGAAAATGCCTAATGCAACTGATGACTATCAAACTAACTAACCCATCATATAAGATGATGCTGTTGCCACCTGGCTTTGATGGGACAGCCATGCTGTTTGGCTGATGTGTAGGGGGCTAGGGGCCTAGCCTGGTCCGTGATAATATGTTTATAAATTCACATCATAGTGCGTGCAGATGCTCATTAATTCATATGTTGTACTTTTGGTTCAGTTAGTAACAGCAATAACTGCCTCCTGTCCACATTGTCATCTGGGCAATCCATCTAAAATAGCCAATCTGTTGTTTACATACATGCAAGCTTTGAGAATAAGTAGGACTTGTATATTTATGTGGAGCTTGAGTTTGTGGTTAACATGTGCCTTGGACCCAGGCAGATTTTTTTAGAAGCTGAAACTATTCTATTAATGCCTTGAATTGTCAGTCAAAGGGCTTGCTATGTTATGTTTATGTTTCTTATAACTGGAGATAATAAAACTGAAGATGGCCAGATGGGTCATTACAAGTAATTTGGTATTCTGTTTGTGTTTTTTGTAAGTTGTGGCTATCAAGACTTCTCATTGAATGTCTCTTTCCATCTGTTTTTGCATGGAAGTCTTAACAATGTGCCTTCTATCACCATTATTTATACTTACAACAGCTTTGCACTGCAGCTTTGTGAATTGTCATTTCAGAAAACTCATCATCTCCGCAATCCATACAACGATAATCTCCCTGTTAAGGTATGTAGATCATCTTGTCTCAGGCTCTCAGCTATTTGCTGGCCTTGACTCCAAAATATGATGCCTTATGTTTTTTATGTTAAAAAATGGATGTGTAGAAATTGTAAGTTTGGCTTACACAAATACCACTAGATCGTATGCTTGTATTTTTGTATTTTATGGTATATTTTCACCTTGATTGTTCTTTGTCATAATTTGTTGAATAAACTCAATTGTCAAACTTACCTGCAAAAGATGGATTTGGCTTTGTTTTAAACTTTTAGTTTTCTGGTCCCTTTTTGCACTGTAATCAGAAATATGCTTCTTCACCCCTATCCTCAGGATTTATGTTTCACCTTATATATATCATGGTATGCTGTGCTTTAATGGCCAAACATCAAAGATTTATACTGTTTATATAACGATTAAAACACTGGCTAGAAAATTAATCTTGCTGGAAGGGCATTCTATTTTTCTTTAGGCCAGAAAGAAAAACTAACAGAGATTCTAGTGGTATGCTCACGTTGATGATTGACTAAGTTCTCGTTCATATTGATCGTTTTTTTATTTATGTACACTCTCAAAAAGTTTCCAGGATTTAACTGCTTAATTCACTTTTGGCTAATGCAGATTAGCAGAGACTGCCAGGAACTAGAGCCTTTCATTGGCGAGCAGTTGGCTTCCCTGCTATATCTGGAGCCAGATAGCGAACTTACGGTAGGTCATTTCTTGCGTATTTATCTTGTGGGCATTTTCGTTACCTGTCTGCTTTATTATAAATGGGCATATGAACCTAATCCGTTGTATGTGCAACCAATTTTACACTATATAAGACAATTTGGTCTAGTCAAATTTGAGCGCCATTTGCTGCATTTCTTAACTCATATCTTTAAACTTACGTGCATATAGGGGTGTTTTAGAAATAGGTGGAAGATATCACCAAAATTTACATTCTATCTTTGCACTAAAGGATTATGCTAGTGAAGAGAGAATGACAGATGCAACATTTAGATTGACCAAAAGTCAATAACTTGCACATTATATGCTCCTTATGGAATGACAATGCATATACAGTTATACACTCTTCTAAAGCAGAAGCAGTACCGCACAACACCACAGGTTGGTCAGTGTTAGTAACATTTTTTCTTAAAAGAAAAATATTGTAGTAGATACATGCGAATCATGGCTAGTTCCTTTGAAGGCCTGTTGTCCACTTGTGTTTAATTGACCCATTTTAGTAACCATATGTTTCCTTCTTTTTCACTTGTTCGGAATGATGACCATATCCTGTGGCTGGTACTTCTGTCTGTGGGTTCAGGCTATGCTAATTGCAGCAGAGGCCAAGAGAGAGGAGGAAAAAGCAAAGGGAGTCAGTGCTGACGAGGCAGCTGATAATCAAGATATTGTGCTCTTTGACGACAACGAGGAAGAGGAGGAAGAGGAAAGCGAGGAGGAAGAAGAAGGCAACGGCCAAGAGTCTCAAGGGAGGGGAAGAGGAAGGGGGATGATGTGGCCGCCTCAGATGCCGATGATGCGCGGGCCAATGATGCCGGGGCGTGGCTTCCCTCCCAATATGATGGGCGACGGTTTTGGTTTCGGTGGCGGCTTTGGCATGCCTGATCCTTTCGGCATGCCACGCGGCTTCCCACCCTTCGGCGGCCCAAGGTTCCCCGGCGACTTTGCCAGGGGCCCTATGCCTGGGATGGGCTTCCCTGGCAGGCCTCCGCAGCCTTTTCCTCTAGGCCTCGACATGATGATGGGCCCTGGGCGTGGCCCTCTAATGGGAGGCATGGGGATGGGCGGGCCTGGACGGCCTAACCGCCCCATGGGCATGGCGCCCTTCATGCCCCCGCCGCCTCCGAACAACCGCGCCCCAAGGCGGGAGCAGAGAAGGCCTGGCGGCGACAGGTTGGAGACAGCTTCGGACCAGGGGAGCAGGGGGCACGATAACACCGGGAACTCTGGAGCGGACGCTGCCAGGTCGCAGTCCGGTGACCGGTACGGTCGAAGCGCCCTCCGGGACGATGACAGTGAGAGCGAAGAGGAGGCGGCTCCTAGGCGGTCAAGGAAACGATAGGGAGCTGTGCCGAGCAGCTGAGCTTCATTGCTGTTACCTCGTATCAGAGAGGTGCGGCGGTGTATGAAAAAGAACCCAGAAAGTCAAAACTAGATTGTCTACCTTGTTTTTTCTTTGCATCTGAGATTATTAGAACTAAAGTAGTGAAAATGCAGATTATGTACTAGAACCGCACGCTGTGGACAGTCAGTCATACTGGTAGTTGATTTTTTTTGCTTCTGAGGCGGCAAAGACATGAGCTCATTCTGGGCCGGGTTGAGGTTATGTGCGGTGGGTGGTGTACAAGAGTTCACAGCATTGAGTTAGAAAACTTGTACAATAACGTTGGCAAGAACACTGAACCAACTGTAGTCAGTGTATTTTTTCTGTCCTTGTCATCATGTCAGTGTACACAGCCTTTCAGCATCATGATTCATGAGGACGATCTATCATCTATGATGAAAGACGTATAGGCTTCAATCATGTAACGGTAGTACGAGCGGCTGCGAGAGGAGGCGGCCGGCCGGCCGGGGACGGCCGTACCCCTAGCCGCCGCAACGCTATTATTCTCTGAACCGTGATTGCCGCCGGTGGTCCTCTGTATGAACTAAAGCAGTGGATAAAAGTGGTGTGGCGCACGCACGGGGCGGCAGGGCGCCCGTTTGAGGCGCCGTCGTAGGTTAGCAGCCGCTCTCTACCATCTACTACACGTGTAGATACTCGAGAGAATAATCCCCGTAGTGGCCGGAACCTGGACCCCGGCGGCCTGATCACGTTTTCACCTGGCCGGGCGGTGGCAGGGGGCACCTGGGTGGTGTCTGTCGGAATGCTCCGGCCGGCCAGTGCAGTCGCGTGCTTCACTCCCCAACCCACCCGTCCATTTCCATCCTTTTCCCCAGGCAGGGAGGCGGGGGCGGGGAGGATGGCGATGGGGCACGCACGAGATCAGGGGGCGGGGCCGGCCGGAGATCGGACCGGGACGGAGGAATCGTCGATCGGCGTGGAGGTGGAGCGGCCACGCCCATCGGACGGAGAAGGAGATCGATGCAGATGCCCGTGGGGCCGCCGGCCGCCCACACGACGGGACGGACGGAGTGAGTGGGGCGTCCTACGTTCTGCCGTGTGCAATTCTGCTCCACATGCTGTGCTGCCTGCTCAGCAGTCAGCCCTGATGAGTCTTCTTGCCTTCTCGGGATCACGGGACGGGAGGGCCATCGGTGCAGGGCGTCCGTCCGTCCAGCATCCAAACCCGGTGCCAGATTCCACCTGACCTGCGTTTTCCACATGGGGAGATGATCAGGAGAACTGGAGAAGACGGGTGGGGTTCTTCCGATCCGGCGGATAATGGACACGCTAGGGGGCAGGGCATCACATCCATCCACACCACACCACACCACACTCGTCGCAGTCTGCGTCTGCCTGCCCTGCCTGCACCCACTCGCTCGCCACTCACTGACCTTCACTGAGAAAAAGGGGAGGTCAGGCTCAGCTCGCGATCCCTCTCCTCTCCACGGTGCAGCCGGCCGGCGTGTCACTGGGGATCGATCAACCTCAGACGGGGACCCAAGCCTTCACATGGGGATGGACGCCGGGGTCGCTGTCCCGACGAAGACGAAATGATGCCTCCTCCGTCAGAGTCCAAGCCCAAGGAGGGGGGGAAGGGGTTGCGGATTTGGATGCCTTGCGCCCCTGGCTGAAGCTAGTTGGCGCCAGACGGCCGTGCCGACCACCACGACCGCTTACTCATCTGGAATGCCAGAAAGGTGCATGGGACGCCGCCTCCTTACCTTACCTGGAACGAACCGCGTTTTCGCTTGCCAACAATGGTGGGTGCATGCAGCGCACACCGCACAGGACAGGGGACGAGGACCACACCATTGTTGGCAACCAGCGCGTCTGCTTTGCTGCTGCCATGCCAACCAGCGCTTCATTCGGAAACCAAATAATAATTTTGCCAAGATCGTGCAGGAACATGAGCAAGACTGACAGGCGGCAGGCGAAACAACAAAATGGCTAGCTAGCCGACCATTAGAGAGCCTACATTCACAGGATTAGTGTTCTTCCATACAAGAGCAGAGTTCGGTCCGGCGTGTAGTATACCAAAGGCACCGCTGCTGGTGGTGGCGCTGGGGTTCTACTTAGGTGTCGACATCATCATATGACAGAATTATTAGGCGGTGGTGGTACATATAGCTTTTTCGGTCCCCGTCCGGGGCCTCCGGAACACCAGGGGAGGGAGCGCGCGGTGGTGGCAGGGCAGAGCGGCAGCCTTAGGGCTGAGGGCATCGGCACTTGCTGCTGCGCCCGCTTGCTCTTCAGAACTCGACCGAGCCCACGGACGCGATCCCCGTGCTCAGGCTCCTCGACTCCTGCCTGCTGACGTAGTCGTCGCAGCTGCTGCCGAGCCGCCGAGAGGGGGCCGAGCTCAGGAGCTCCAGGCCCTGCTTCCCCATCTGCTGCACCTCTTGCGGTGAGAGTATCTTTATGCAGGACACCGTGCTCACGAATTCCCTGCAAGGTCGCAGTGCGCGGCAATTGTAAGCAAGGGTATGTGTGTGGATGCAAAAGCAACAAGAAATTGTCTGAGATGTGGTCATGACAACGTACTGCCAAGGGTCATCGCCCACGAGAAGGACGTCCTCCTCACGGTCGACGAATACAAGCTGCCAGCCTGATCTCAAAGGGTCTTCCAACTGGCCCTCAAGGCCAAATAGGCGCCCTAGTTCCCTACGGAGCTCATGATAGCTACTAAACCTAGTGATATCAAGCGACCTTCCGTAGGTTCCAGATTTGTAAACCTGTTATTCAAGTGGAAGAAAAAATGCCAGATTAAATGCCAGTGTGTCAGTGTGTGTAACAAATTAGAATAAACAGGGGTTTTCAGAGACTAGCTTCTATTATTGATATCTAATAAAATGCTCTAAAAGCTTAATTATATTGGTAGAACACTAGAACGAATATAATGTAAACGCTTAAATATGGACAGTGCATGGATTTCAGCAGTCAAATGGAGAGCAAACAGTCAAATATTCCAGCAATCACATATGCATCTTATAAATAAAGTTTGATTCATCGAAAGACACATGGATTCCTCCTTAAAGAAAAAGTTCACTCACCTTCACGAAGGTCGCAGGCGGTCGATTCACTTGGTCAGCATTATCTGAACAAGGCACATACCCAGAATCATCCAGGCAGCCTGAAGAATTCAGCGTATGGTCCAAAGGGAAATCATTCTGGGAAGGGCTCAGAAAATTGGAGGTGGAATAGGGTATAGCAGTTGAATCATTCCCGTTTTGGAGACCAGGGATGCCTCCTTGCATTAACAGTGATTGTGAGTCTATACTAACACCAAACAAGAGATGATTTTGAGGATCGGAGTTCACATCTTGATCCACCAAGCATGCTCTTCCAGGAAGTGGAGCCAATGCAGAGCTTTGGGGAATACTAGTTGGTGCGGAATCCAAGTGTTCCATCTCGGACGAAACCTGGGGCCGAGTAGGAAGCAAAGACTCCACCGCAACTCGCTTTGATGACCATATGTCAGCGACAGGTATTGCAGTGGGCCTTGGCATACTTAGGTGAGAAGCTGCTTCTGATGAGAATGGCCTCGGTGTATTTTGTATGGTGTTGGTGTTGGATGATGGAGACAATGAGCTTACATTTGTGTCTGGGAAGCTCGGTGCCTGTGAGAATGGTAGTATTGTTTGCAGTGCCACAGGCGAAGACTGAGAGGCTGAAGACAACTGAGAAAATGCTGATAATGCATTAGATACAGACTGGTAGTTGGTCATGTTGTTCTGTTGCTGCATTTGTTGATGTTGGGGAACTTGCAGACACTGCGATTGCTGCTGCTGCTGCTGCTGCTGATGCTGCTGCTGCTGCTGTGATTCTTGCTGCTGTTGCTGGGGTTGCAGCTGGGGCTTCTGTTCACTGAATGCCTGGCTGCGTTGGATCTGCTGCTTAAGGAACTCAGACTGGCTCTGCCCTTGGATTGTGCTCTCAGAGATGTTTTGAAGGTACGGCTGCTGCTGAAATTGAGGATGGACTTGCTGCAAAATCTGACTTGAAAGAAGTGGCGCAGCTCGGCCAGCTATGTTCTGAGGCGGTTGGAACTGCAGCATCGTGTGTGATACCTGCTTCGTTGGGTCCTGGAAAGCAGCTGTTGTCATCGCCTGATACATGTCAGGTTGCAGGCCAAGTAAGGAGGCGTCCAGCCTTGGCTGCATCCAAGGGTTCATACCAAGTCCACCAAAATTTAACGATTGATAACCAGGATTTGCAGTATCTCGAAGCCACATGAGAGAGTTAGCCAAGTCATCATCCTTCCCACCTACAGATGTAGTAGACATCATAAGAAGGTTATTGGTGATAGGATGCATATAGCAAAATTATTTATGCGAACGTATCTACAAAGGCTAGCTAAACATCAACTGCACCTCATACCATTTAGAGAAGGCAAGCCTGTTGGCCAGGGACGCTTAAGCCTGAGTGGAAAAGGAGATGGGTACATCGGGAAAGTTGTCAGGGGTTCAATCTCCCATAGTGACACCCTTGGTTGTCTCTCTCCAGCAGTTGATTCATCCCAGCCAACCTATATTTAGTGACATGTAAAGTTTGTGATCATGCAAAACGATGAAGTGGGTATCAGTGAGATTAAACAATCGTTTAAGGAGTATTACTCGCAACGAGGTTCAACAAGGGCTTGTAGTATAGTAAAGGAAATAAGAGAAGAATGGGTCCAAATATACCTTAACAGATCGCCAGTGTGAATTGGGCCACCGAACAGAATCAAGATCACTGATTCCGGTAATTGTCCCCATGTATCTGGAATTGAATGAATGCACTTATCTGGTTAAACTGCTATCACTTATGACTAAGCAATAAGCACATGCTAATTTAGTGAGGCAAGAGGTATATTGACATATGGCTTAAGCCAGAGATCTTATTGTCGAATGCAATAATCCACAAAACTACATAAAGGCAGGGTACGAAAATGATTGAAAAAGAACAAATAAAATGACAAAGAAGAGCATCAGAGCATGCAGCGCACAACTAAGTTCACTCAATCTGAAATGCACAGGATGAAATTGCAAAAAGATTTGGGCTTACCTCCTAACACTAGACTCTTCTGTCTCAAAAAGCATCCTGAAACGCATTCCCACAGATATACGGGTATGATACACAGCCTTAACATACTTTGCCAGCGGTATGACAAATTCTGAGGGGCTTGCCCTGCAAAAGTTAACGTTAAAACATTTGATAGGAGAGACACATAAAAGAATGATTGTAAAGGTCTTACCTTGGGTTGTAGAAGATAGTAAACCGGCTATTTGTCGAAGCAGCATGAGCAGCTGCAGCAAGAAGGCCAATATGCATGCTATCACTTGATAAGACTGAAGATGGCATGACAGTTTGTGGGCGATTTGCCCGGCGAATTCCCAGCAGAAGCTGGTTATTGTCATTCCTGACAAGGAAATGAGACTTCTAAAATCAGCCTAGTAGAAACTATCTGATGGGAAGGAGAAAAACAAGAGGATAACTGACCATTTCAGATACTGGAATTACGAACATACCAGATAAAAAGGACAGAGTCACCAGCAACGAGTCTCTTCGCACTTACAAAGACGCTCCATCCTGTAGTTAGAAGATGCCGCTTTGGCTGACCTGCATTAGGGGTGGTATTTAGAAGGTTATGAAATAAACCCATACGGAAGAAGGCACAGCAAACGAAGTTAAGAGGAAAAAATGCTCACCGCGAAAGATGTGACGGAATTTCCACTCATTGCCATGAAGATCTTTTGCTATCAACTCCTGGCATGGGGGTTGCTGAGTGAAATCCTACATAGTGATGGGTAAATTAGAACAACCAGTAAGTCAAGTTCAGTTCCTGCAACGAAATCAGTTCAGACATTGAAATGGAAACATGAGAGAAGCTGAACCGACCAGTGGAGGAAACACTTTCTCAGCTGCTCGACGGGGAACAGAGAACCCACCATGTGTGCTTGTATCACTGGCAGTCAATGTTTTGCAGAAATAGTTTGTTGGCTGTTTATTGGCAGAACCTAATTCAGCAGGTAAATACGGGTCCTTCAGCTCTTGCTGCACCAAAAGCAAAAAAAAAAATTACTCTAATGAATGCCAAGAAAGAGTATGAAAATATGACACACGGAGGTAGAAACAATATGATTTACCGGGTTGAGTGGCTGTAGTGTCATCTGTGCATAGACCTCATCTGTTTCGGCATCAGCCTGAAAGGAAGGAAACGGTACCGATAATGAGACTCAAAAGTGAACTTATTTAGCTTAAAGGAAAACATGTTCTAAGGCTCCAATCTTACATGCATCGTCACATTATGCAGCTGGCATATAAGTTGTGGCGGCAGATTAGGATAATTGGGGATCTGAGCCTCCATTTCCTTGTTTGTTGATGCTGCTACCTGCAGCAGAAATTCACCGAGGACTTGTGTGAAACAAAAGGGAGAAATTTTCGAGTTCTGAAAGAACCAAGTCGGGTTTGAGTTTCGGCAACAAAACTGGCACATGACATAGGTAGGGTTCAGGGGCATGCGAAACTTGTGTTGAGTGAAGTTGCGCTAACCTGCTCGCTGTGGCCCTGAGGGAAGTACACCACCCGGCTACCCACGGCGGGCAAGGAAACAAGCGGGCCGGCACAGGCATGCCACAGCTCCGAGTTCAGGCACTTGTGTTCCTCAACGGCTGTAATGGCAGAAAGTATTTCAGCATAGGATTCAATACTGCAAACATTTTTTAGGAATGAAATACCAAGGGAGAACGAACTGGCAACATCTTCGTATGCTTATGCGGAAAAAATTTCAGAAAGCATCCAATTATTCGTGTGGAACTACCTATCAATAAATTCCCAGGAACGAGAAAAACCAAGAAACCAGCCGTACAGCAAGAAAACCAAACAAAAGATAATCCAAAAAATCGAAAGAAAATCCCTTTCGCGTTGTTGACAACGCCGCATCCAAAAGAAACCATAAAAATAAATCAAGATAACACTCCCCAAATCAAACTCTACCGCATTGGGCCACTGCAGGAACACAGGGCCACAGAGCAGCTTTGAAGCGAGGCATACGAACAAACAGAAGCCAAAGACACAAGTCCCCGAAGCTCCAGGTTGAAGTACGGAATTGGAAATGAACGGAGAAGAGCATTAATGAGCAAGGAGGCCAGCGAGCACAGACTATAGAGCAGTCGGCATGGCAAGCAAAGAAGTAGTACCTTCCGGCGAGCCCGCCTGAGCCGGGAGGACGCTGCCGGACGACGACGAGAGCCTCATTTTCAGGTCCGCTGCCGAAGGAACACCCAGGCCGGCGATCTGAGGGCGATATAAGAGCCGGCAAGGAAGGGGGGGAAACGAAGGAAAGATTCCTCCTTTTCAGGCCAAATCACAGCGCCTTCCCGAAAATCATACACTTTCCCGGTTCCAGTAGTTCCACCTCGCCAAGTCAGAGAGAGAGCGAGGGCCTCCTTTTTTATCTTTCACCGCGCGCCGCGCCGCCGCGACGGTGGCCCCCCGCGAAGATCACCGCCGCCACCGGCGCCCGCCGAGGCGCAATCTCTTTCCTTCTGTAATAAGAGAGCGCGAATTCGTTTGTCACTTGGAAGAAGGGCAGCGAGAAAAGAAGTCGGAATGCGCAGAACAAGTTGTTACCTCGTCCCGGAGCAGCTGGCGCGGAGGCCGCCGCCGCCGCCGCTGGCGGCTCGATCGATCCGAGGAGCCGCGCGCGGCGTCAGATCCCGCGGCCGCGAGGTGGCGTGCTCTTAGCGCCCGCGGCCGCTCAGCGCCGCGCCCCGGCAGATCCGCGCGCCGCCGGGGAGGGGGGCCAGGAGCATGCTCGCCCTCCTCTGCGCTCCCCGCGTCGTCGCTTCTCTCACGCGCGCGCGGCTACGGCTGGCCGGGGCTGTGCCGCCTGTGGGATGGATGGGACTAGTAGGAAGCCGAAACAGTTGCAGGGAGGGAGAAGCGCTCCCTGTGCTTGCTCGCTGCTCTGGTATGCTATCGCTTGCTTGCTCGCTCGTCTCGCTGCTTCCTCCGCTCCGCCCCCGGACCTAGCTCGCTGCTACTCCTCTACTACTCTTCCCAAGTTTGTCCTCGGGGTTTTAACCCCACTAGTCAATATGCACGCGCCACACGCGCGTATAAAAAAATCTCTAAATAATCTATAAAATTATTTATAAAAAAGAAATGATATTAATTATTTGAGAAGTTAGCTATATATAATTGAGTTCGATATAGTTAAATAAATTATGTGAAAATTTACAATAAACATATTTGTTTTGTCTAGGGAGCGATTTTGGCTCTCCTCTTTAAATTCAGTGCTTAGTGCAAGTTCTTACTTTCTCCCTTCTCTTTAACTTGAAAGGAAATCTCACTCTCATTAATGTGGAACATAGATCATTTCTGTGAAAAGTAATTGCTATATATTGTGCCCATGTGTACATGGTGTATAAGAACTAACTTTTGTTGTGCATGTAACAACTCATGTATGGAAAAAAAATAGTCCACCGACAAAATGAGACAAGCTGCATGTTGGATCACTTCTTGCTTAGCAATCTATGGAGAAAATGTTGGCGAAGCAATTTGTGGAGCAAATGTCCATGAAGTGATATGCAAGGCAGATTTATAATTTCATTCTCCCTACAATGCACCAAGTAGTCAAATTCATTGCTTTTTTTCATTAATGATAATCAACCGTTCAACTTGTAATCTAGAAACCAAACATATACCCATTTGTAAAATTAAAATTTTGGAGAAGGTATAGGAACATTAAAGCAAATCTCACTCTCACTAAAGTATGTTGAAAAATATAATAGGTGGTCATATTCATTATTTAGCAACATGAGGCAACAACAAGCATGTGTTGACTACCGCAAATTAGTTCCATACTTGATAGATCAAATTTGAACAGACGTAATTGTCGACAACTCGGTACTCAATAGACCTGAAATTTTACTTTGTAGCAGCCATTAAATTAATATACCCATCCCTATTAACAATTAGCACTATTAGTGGATTCAAGTGAACTATAAGAAAAGCAAGAAAAATAGGATGGGCACCATGCCGTTCCTCACAAGTCACAAAACAACCCGTTGGCTGCTGGTCAAACCAAAGAAATGTACTACTCCCTCCGTCCACAAAAGAATGAAATCCTGAGTTTGTTCTAAATCAAATTATCGTAAATTTGACCAAGTTTATATAAAAATGTACTAACATTTACGATATCAATTATGTATGATATGAAAATACATTTCAACACGAATCTAATGATACTAATTTGGTAGCATAATTTTTAATATATTTTGATATAAATTTGGTCAAAGTTACGAAAGTTTGACTTAGGACAAAACCAGGATTTCATTCTTTTGTGGACGGAGGAAGTAACAGATTTGGCAAATTGATTATCTCTTAATCAAGATGGAGTGAGAAAAAATCATCAGTGTTAGAGAGTACAATCGGCAGTATTAGAATCGTGTGTATTTAGAAGTCTTAGGAGTCTTGTCTATCTAGGACTGCCATATATATCCGGAGACATAGGCGAAGCTAGCGACAATAGCACCCTGGTGCACCGCTTGAAGAAAATATATAATTTATCAAATTTATATGGTAAACGGTAGTCTAATTAGTGCTAAAAATTAAAATTTACCCTGGTGCACCTAAATTGAATGTGGTGTCGCCCCGGTCCGGGAAGGTGTCTTGCCCCCCAAGTGTTGTACTCCTATATATTCACCCCAAGAGCTCTATGAAATATAATCAATCATTATACGCAATCCTACCTGTATCACGAGTCTTGGGTTTGTCATCCTAGACCTTGCCTTCCGCAGCCGCCACACCGCCCCCGGGGAGATCGATCTCCGCCACAGGCAGCGCCCTCCAAGGATGTGCCACGGATCTTTCTGATCCGCCGCGCACGTCACCCCTGTAGTTAGGGTTCTGACGATGGCATCCCTGTTCGAACCGCCGTCCATCCGTCGTCGTCGTCAAGCACCATCTGATTGGGACTCACCATTAGGGCCTCGGTGATGGATGTCCTCCTCTCCGCCTTCTTCTCATCGACCACAGCTACTATACGCACGGCCCCTCGACAACGGCTTCGCGCCCTTGCACTCGGCTACCTCGACATATTGGCACAAAGGACTATCGTCTGCATGAGTTCCTTTTGGTTTTCTTCTCCGATCGTTGTCTCTGCACCGCGACACAGTTACGACTATGGGGGATGTCAGCTCTTCGGCTTGTTCTACGGTCCGACAGTCTGACCGTCTGCAACTGTAGAGGGATGTTAGAGAGTACAATTGGCAGTATTAGATATTCGTGTGTATTTTGGAGTCTTGTCTCTATCTAGGACTGCCATATGTATCCATGGAGGTGCCTCGCCACCCAAATCTTATATTTCTATATATTCGCCCCAAGGGCTATATTCAATATAATCAATCATTATACGCAATCCTACCTTCCTATAATCAGATGGCTCAATTTTAATTACAGAATCCAAATTTCTTTAGAGGGTAATATACCGATGAGATTGCGTCAATTGACTTTGGATCAGATGGAACTTGAACTTACGTGATTGAGCGTGGCTAATTTATGGTAACCAAATTTTACTTTGCACCGGACACTAAATTAATACCCATCCCTATAAACAATTGGCCCTCACAGTGGCCTCAAGGAATAAACTCTAAGAAAAGCAAGAAAAATAGGCTGGACACCATACCGTTCCTCACAAGTCACAAAACAACCTGCTGGTCCAACCAAAGAAAATGCAGTAATTGCTTTGACAAATTGATCTCAACTCTTCTAAAAAATAGACTATCTCTTAATTAAGATTGAGTGAGAAACAATCATCAGATAGCTAATTTTTAAGTACAGAATCCAAATTTCTTGAGAGGGTAACATACTTATGACATTGGGTCGACTGCCTTAGGATCAGATGGAACTTAGACTCCAACCGCCACTATAGACCAAGACCAATAATCTTGACAATGTTGACACAGCCTTTGGATCGGTTCAAATTCGTACAACTACTACATGACGTCGAGCTTTTGTCATAGATCAGTGAAAAACTGTCATAAACGATTGCATGTGACGTTCAAAAAAAAGTCATGTATAAACATTAGCAAATACAAAATATTCAAGTTTCTCAATCTAGGTGCATCTATGAATAGAAATGGGGATCATACCTGACAGGCAGAGTTCCCAAAATCACCTGACTGCAATTCAGAGCCATGATGGCACCCTCAGCCCGCAATTCACATAATTCAATGGTAATAATCAAAACCGCCAACTGAAACAGGTACTCAATATGAAAGCACGAACCTAAGATCAGAAATAAGGAGTAGAAAGGTTAGAATAAGAAGTTCTAACAAAAAAACTTTAAATTTAGTAGTTTCTTTCCACAATATCCGGATATCTATTTGAGCACCTAGAAACACATAGGAGCTAGGTCTTTCAATACAGAAAATACAATATGGTAAGACTAAGAAAGATGTAAGCTTGGATCAAAACAAAAAGATAGTGAAATTAGCAACCTAAGATAGATTCCATGCATATGTAGGAAATATTCAGAAACTACATATGGAAATCAATCAATAAATTCAACAGCACCATCTATCAAATAGTAACATTAATACTATTGTAGAAGTGGAAGATCTGATCTTTAAGAAATCTTAGTGTACATACCACCCCCTTACACTTGCCGATATGTGTAGAGTTTTAACAAGTCCAACCTGCAACCTGGCGGCATATCTGAGCGCAATTTTAGTATGAGGAAGCCCAACAGCAAAGGAGAGGAATATTTTTCCCTAGTGCAATTGAGCACATCAATGGTGGATATATGGGCCCATTCCATTATCAAATATTCCAAGTAAAAACATGATGTCAGTGCTCATGTTTTTATGAAAACTTATATATCATGTACAAACCTGCTTGTCATATGAGTGACAGTAATGTTAGTGCACATCTCTCTAGGAAAAAAAATGAGGTGATTGCTAGAACTTCCATTAGCAATGCATGTTGTCTTCAAGCAAGATCAAATTGGATATATGTTGCTGATAAGAAGGCAAACTTTTTCCATACCACACTTTATAGTGGAACATAAACATAAAACGAAATGAACTGAAGTGACAATAGTTGAGACCTTGAGATCCCAATCTAAGCAGGAATAGGCGAGTCATCCATGAAGCTGGTTTTGTTTGAGTCCATACAAGCAGGTTTTGTTTGAGTCCACACAAGCAGAGCAAATATTTAATGTTGATTTGCAGCCACCACCCAACATTACTAAGTGCAAGCCAATGAAATCTGATAAAGACGTACATATATGCATTGCTTTCTGATGAAACCAAACAAAGCAAAAAAACAACAAAGTTGAGATGATTTGCTGGTTCTCACTATTAGGAAGCCAGTAAATCAAAGAAAGGTCTTGTACACAGATCAGGGAATGGGAAAGACTTGGAGACAGAGGTGTACCTCAGCGAACAACCTTGTTGGTGGTGGCTCAACCATTCTTCTTTGTGTGTCTCACGGATGCGAACAGCCTTGTGCTCCTCCTCAGATGTCGTCGCTGGACAGAACGGAGGCGGCTCAACTCCCGCAAGGTGTGGTGGAGCACAGTTGGGGCGCTCAAATGTTGGGATTACGCGCGCCCAGTCGGTGCGGCACGCAGGCGGGTAGGTCGCCGGACGGGCACGCCGTGAGGCGCAGGCGGAGGGGTCGCCGGGCGGCCGCAACATGAGGCGCAGGCGGAGGGGTTGCTGGGTGGCCGCGCCGTGCGGCGCACGCAACCGGGGGCAGCGCAGGCTTCCGTACCCTCCGATGACGTCGGCCGTGGCGCCGGACATCCTATCCTGCGGGCTGGCGTCCCTAGCGCAGCCGTGTGCAGCGCGACCGTCGCAGGCGGCCGTGGCGCCAGTCTGCCGCGTCCATCTGGTGTCGACCGCGGCTGCATACCATCCTGCAGCCGGGCGTCGCCATCGCTGGCGATCAGCGGGTGCGGGTGCGTAGCAGGCGGCCGGGGCGCCGTGCTGCTTCGTCGCACGGCTTATTTTCGTACGGGAGGAAATCAAGTTTGGAAAGCGCTGATCGGGCTGTTTCTCGTACAGAGCCAATCAAGGAATCGTGATTCGTGATGACGAGCAGAAGTTCCTAAAAATACACGTGGGTATGGGGTATAAATTTGGTGAGAAAAAAATAGAAGAAATGGCTGAAACATTTTCCCTCAATCGTTTTTCACCCCTTTCCACCCTTTTCCAACATTTTCTAAACTGCGCAGTGGGACCAACGTGAGGGGTACAGTGGGACCATCTTAGGTAAAAAAGATTTTGAGACAACTCGCTCTTTTATAGTGTAGACGAGTGGTGCTCTTCTTTTTCAGCTTTCCCTCTCCTCTCCTCTCCTCTCCTCTCTCTCCTCCGGCCCTCCCCTCGTCTCCTCCCATGCGTGATTTTTTGTCAATTCTCTGTGTCCTCTCACACACACCACTCTGCTACTACTGGTTCTCCGCGAGACGTGCAATCGCACATGTACAGTGCTCCGCGTGCCGGGCCTCTTCCTATCTCCTGTAGTCCCTCGCCACGGGTCGTGCTTAGCCTCACTAATCACCCATGATGGCCTGGTACGGAACCGCGATTAGCACAGTGGAACCTCTATGCTGCAAAGACAGGTTGGGACTGCTGCGGGATGCTGTTCGGGAGCGGTACTGGTATCAGGGTTCAGGAGTGGCCGTATGATAAACACCCCAACTCCTAGCGAAGTGCAGTGAAGCAAGACAGCACGCCGCAGCTGTGGTTTTCATGGGCGCTGCTGGCTGCAGTTGCTGTGAGTTTTGACCGAAAGTACCCCGAGACTTTCGTGTCCGTAGCTCCACGTAGTACCATACTACGTTTTACACGCATCGATCATGGGGCTCTACTGTGTAGTGTTTGGTTCGCGCCATAATTGTAAACATCTCGAAAGGAGTACCTAACCAACCTCCTACAGTTTGATTTTAAGAATCATCATCAAAAAATAGTCCTGCAAAAACCATATGTTTAGTTGTATCTTAAATCATCCCTCTATCCCCTCATATCTATAGTGAACAGAGGAATTGTTGCAAGAAAAACAAATATAAAAATATACGTTAGAATAAGTATAAAAATATACGTTAATGATATAATGAACATTTAGGTAGGGATTCTCTTCCCTCGCCGGTAAGAAAAGTGAGACTAGGACGAGGGAGAGCTCGATAGTAGCGTAGAGAGACAAAGTTCCGATGCCAAACATAACAGAGATAGTTGACAGAAGTGTCAATACGTGCGTAAAACCTTTTAAATTTTGGTTTTCTTTAGATGCAGGAATTTGAACGGTAAAAAATAAAAACGATAGGATACGAGGCCAAAGCAAAAGTCAGGCGTACGTGAAGGAACAGAGCAGGCCCTCCGACACTTTTTGACTTGGACACGGAGCTGTCGTGCCGTAGGCGCAGCCTGAGTTAAAAATTGATTGGACTGGGTTACTGGCTGTAGCCGCATGCAGTAAACCGCAGCAGCAGCCAACCACTTCACTGAGACGACCCCGTCCCGGTCTGAAACCGAACATAGAATTTGCTGCTGCGGTCGCCACCACCGCAGTAATTGCTCCGGCGGTAACAAACTGCGTGCCAAATACTACACATGACGAAACGAAAGACATGCGGTTGAAATGACAAAGGAAAAAAAAACGACGTCTTTGGTGAGTGATTACGGAGCCAAAACTGTCCACATGTGTAATAAAACCCCGGTGGACTGGGAGTGGGAGTGGAAGGGAAGCTGCTGTGCTGGCGCGGAACTGTTCCTGTCGACGAACTGCTGCAGACGACGACGGGCATGCAGCATCCGATGCAGGTAGCCCCACGACGCGGCGAGCCGTCGCCATCGCGTACACGTATACGTACGTCCGTACGTCGGCCTCCGGAGAAGTACGCGGCCGATACGGTTCGAGGACACGGGGAGAGGCCGGCCGGGAGACGCTCCGATCCTCCTGAGGCTGCTCCGGGAGCTATAGCTCCTGCTCGGTCTCGCCGGACGTCGCCGGTGGACGGTGGTGGCCCCACCGCCGGCCGGGACGACGGCGACGCCCAGCCCAATTAAAGAATCTCCGGCCGTGCGCCCGAAGGCGACGGCTCGTGTGGTGTGTGGGTGTGGGTCGACCGACCGACGCGACGCCATCGCCGGAAGGCGGAGGGGGAATCGGTTTCTTTATTATTCGGGTTTTTATTTGGCTGTCCGTCGTCGTGGGGAATGAACAATCGGCGGCTGCGTGCTCTCTGCTGGATTCGATTCGACTCGCCGTCGCGGTGGAAATGGGACGCAACGCAACTGGTGAGACGACGAGATACGGCGCCACATGGGCATGGCCCTGATGAGATTCCGAGATCATCGCCACCCGCTCTGTCAGGCAGGAGGAGGAAGGGTATTTTAGGGTCTTGCGTGCGATTCCTCGGGCCATGCTATTTCGGGGAGTCTTGCGTCAGGAATCGTTGACCGGACCAACCAGGCTGCTCCTCTGTTTGTTGATTCGATCGGATCCAGGGGGTGGAGAGAGACAGAGAGGCTTTGACTTGGACTTGAGAGCTAGTACTGCCCAGCCCAGTTCGGCGTGTCGTCGCGGGCGTGCCATGACGAACCGAGGCTGCGCGCGCACGACACGCACGGCCGCCGCTGCGGCCTTTGACCTCGTACGATGCAGCGGCAACCTGCCTGGTCAGGACTCACGCGTCGGCTGGCGGCAGTCGTCGTCGGCAGACCACGCCCACGGCTGGCGCCGCTCACGCACGCCTTCCGCGGCTCCGCGCGCGCGGCGACACATGGCGTGGGCGGCGGCGGCACACGTTGGGTGGTACTAGTTCTTGCGTGCGCTGCTGACCTGACCGGACCGGAACGGAACAGCCGCCCGACTCGCACTCGCCGTTGGTCCGTTCAATTTGGAGAGCCAAGCAATGCGAAGCCTGCCAGCCACGCCCGCCGCGCGTCGTCGATCGATCGGCAAGCCAGTCATGGGCCTCTGGTGCGACGGCGATCTCCGGTGAGGTATATACGCCAGGCTGCAGCGCGCGCCGCACGGACGTGGACGGACGCCGCCGCCGCGCGCGCCCGATCGATCGACGGCGGGGACCAGCACCAGCTGAGCCACAGCCCTGCTGCCACTCTGGCGGCCTGGCAGGTCCGTCCAAGCGCGCGACCGTGACCGGCGCCCGGGTCGGGACGCTCTCGCTCGCACGTCCTCCGCCCGCGCGTCGTCGGCGTCAGGACGGCGTGGGCGTGGACGACGTGCGGCCGCGGCGTACGTACGTGGAATTGAAGGAGGGGCGCGTCGGCGGCGGACGGACGAGCTCACAGGGTGAGGTCGTAGTTGGGGTCGCATGGACGGGCGGACGCACGATCGCGACGTGTACTGCGTACGTTTGCATTGACTGGCGGATCAGTCAGAGCTCCATCGTCTTTGGGCGTCAGAGCTCCAGATGATGGATGAGGATGACGACGAGCGAGTGCCGGACAAGCGTTTCGGTGTTGTTTTCAGGGACGTTGTCTGCTCTTATCAGCAGCAACAGCTTCCATGAGTGGGAAGTGAATGCCGTCTAGGATCACACACATCATAATTATTCTTTATTTTTCATTTATTATGATTTAGCGCACCGTATATATTTTAGGCATGGCTTCATTTTTTTATATACATTTTTTGTAAGTTGAATAAGACCAAAGGGTTTAAGTTAGTGTAAAAAAATCAGACGTATAATTTAAAATGGATGGAGTAGCAGATACAAAAATCGATCTGGGTGAAAAAGATTACAGCAGGCACTGTCGGCCGCGCAGCCTTGGCGTGTGTGACTGTTCGCCTCCAACCATGCTGGCCTGGCAACCTGGCATGCATCACGCACGTTTCGGTTTGCAACATTGCTCATGCATGGCACCCAACGACGGAGGGCCATTAATGCCCCGACGCACGGGCCCACCTGCCAGCGGCCACGATGCAGCACCACCCCCCGAAATATCCCGCCGCGGGGAGACGGAGACCTCGATCAATGGCGGTTGCGTCCGTTGCATCCCATCCCATCGTCCTGCTCGTGCGCCTCCATGACGACGACGAATGGGGAATTGGGGAATGGCGTTTTGTGCGTGGGTGTGGAGCCTTGCTTCGCCAATCGGCGGCACAGTGATGAGTGGAAGGAAGGGGCCGCCGGTCGTTTCGTTCGCCCCCACGAGTCCACGCCGCGTGTGTACGCCGCTCTGCTCTGGCGCCGCTCCGATCGTCGGCCGGCTCGCCGCCCCCACACCGATCGGACGGAGCCTCCGGCGCAGAGAGGGAGCCCCGCAGCCGCAGCGGGCGGGACCATGGATGGCCCTAGCTCCTCGTCCAGCCGTCCCCCCGCGCGCGCGTGCTCTGGGACCCCTCTCCCTCCCCCTTGCCGATGGTCCACCACCACCACCGGCGTCGGCCCATCTCTCTCGCTCTCGCTCTCTCTGGTGTGGCGTGTACCACTACCACGCCGGCCGGGGGGACGGAAAGGACGGCGACTTTACTGCTCTGCGAGTGCGAGTGCGAGCGCGCGCGGGGTCAAACGCGACCGGTCGACGACGCCTAGCTCTTTTCTCCCTTCCCCGCGCGTCGGCAGAGATGGGCGGTTGCAGCATGCCCTAGCCTCCAGCTTGGGACACACACCGACACTTCACCAGAGGCGAGGCGGTGGTGGTCTTGGTTCAATCACTGCCATACCAACCCACCTGGTGGCAAGTGGAACCGGTGGTGTGTGTACTGTGCAGCCATGGGCAGCATCCCAGAAAAAGAAGGGCTGGTCGGTGGCCTCGGCCGGAGGGAATTCTCAATTCACACGAGTTCATGCGACTCCGGCCATTATCTCTCAGGTCAGGTTCCCATTGACAAGCATGCTTCGCCAATGCAAAACAGGCTCCCTACTGACAGAAACGCTCACGCGATCGATATCATCCAAGGGCTGTGTTTAGATTCAAAAAATGGAGGCGAAAAGCAGACGAAATCTGTCAAAATTTGGCCAAAAACATCACATCCGACACTGTAGCGCACTGTAGCACTTTTCGTTTGTTTATGGTAAATATTGTCCTACCATGGTCTAACTAGGCTCAAAAGATTCGTCTCGCAAAGTACATCTAAACTGTACAATTATTTTTTGATTTCATCTACGTTTAGTACTCCATTCATGTGCCGGCATTTTTGATGTGATGGAGAATCTTCTTTTTGCATAGTAGAATTTAGGAAAAAATTTGGATCTAAACACAGCCAAGGTTTTATTCGTTCGTTCTGTCGATCGTCCATGCATGGACGGGTGGACATCATATCCACTCAACTCCATGGATGGATGGATGGTTGGTGTCTGAATTCTGAGAACGAACGTGTATATGTACTGGGCTGTTAGCTCCCTCGAAAGCTGCTTTTGGCATTACTCTAAGGCTGTTTTCAATGGAGTGCTCTAAAAGGGTATCCTAAAACACTGTTTAGTACTGTTTGATATAAATGCTGCACTGTAGACAGAGAGGAGAGTAGTTGAAATAGTGTTTTGAGAAAATGGATGAGAAGCGCCATTGGACTCAGCCTAAGCCGCAGCATGTGCTGCGAGGACCCCCAAACACACAGAGAGGAGGGGGTCAGGGGGTGTGGGGTACGGTCTCGCTGCTGATCATCCTCATCCAGCACAAAAACAAAGGCCTTGCAATGTGCACTACTGCTGTATGATTTGTATATATACATCTAGTATTTTAGAGTGGCGAAAGCGGTGCAAACCAGGCCGGGCATAGGAACCCCAAAAGAACGCATACCAAGTACCAAAGCAAGATTTTTTTTTTCCTTCAGAAAAAAGAAGAGCATCCCGTGTACGTTCCCAAGCTGCTATCTCTTTGAAGTTTGAGTTCCACCGTTGCCCCCCCCCCCTCCCCCCAACCACACATCCGGTGTTGTAAGGCTATGCTCATCACGAGTGATGTCTATTTAAATGTCTGAAGCACTGTTTTGCATTGTGCAGGATTCAAAATATGAACGGTGGGATGGATGAACCGGTGAGTCCGAAATATAAATGGTGAGGATAGCCTAACTATTGTTTGGTCCGTGCCAACATGCAAGCCTGGTTTCCTTTTGTGCCAAGCTTTGCATTTCCTAGGCCCACAGAGGCAGAGGTGAGAAAAAGAAACGGAGGGCTCCTCTACATCTCTACGATCCACGGCAGAGATTGCTGCTGGGGTTTTCAGTTCATCAGGGTATGATATGGTTCAGGGAAAATTCGAACAAACAACTCATCAGGGGCCACGCGTACTGTCGTCTCGATCCTCCTCTTTGGTTTGGCTGGGGCCGGCCGGGGAGATATCGGAAAGGAGATGATGGTGCTAGTATTTGCCACAGGGCTAGGGTTCTTTCTGGCCGCTAGGGCCGTAGTGCTGGTAGTGATGGCTGTCAACTCCATCACAGGAAAAGCGCCCCCTCCCTCTCGATTCTTGCTTATCTTTAAGCTTCATATCTCCAGATTTCTTCCTTACGGGTGAAGCCAATATATCTCTCACCGTCTTTTTTTTCCATTCTGATTTAACCTTCTTTTAATTAGTGATACTACACGGTGTCTTGTCAAAATATTATATTGTCTAAAGATCATACAATCCCTCCATTTTTTATATTTATCGCTTTTTAGTTCAAATTTAACTAGGGCAGCAAATATTTGAGATTTGTTATTTTTTTAGTTAAAAAATGAATTAAGCAGTGACATATTCAAAAACGGATCGGAGGGAGTATATGTTTTGACCTCCTACTTTTATTTTGTACCAGGACCTTTAACCATACAGCAATTGCATTTCTTTTGTCATGCTTAGCCACACATATATCACCACTTGATATCAGACATCTTATATTGGTTTTGGGCCTATTTGAGAGTTCTAGAACATTCCTTATGCTGATTCCAATAATAATTAAAGAAATTTACCAGCCGGTATCTTCTTTGGAACAGTGAGCTAGAAAAAACTAGCTCATTCTCCAGCCATGAAACTACTTTTAATGCAAAAAAAAAAAAGAAATAGAAATAGAATGAGCTCTACAAAACAGCCTAAAGTCTAGTGCTTTGTCTTATATTTTTTTCCTACTTTTTATTTGCTGATCAATGCTTGCCGCTGCATGATATTTATTCATCTGCTCTTGCTCGAACCCACAAACCTAGTAGGCTGAGTTAGGGATGGCAACGGGTAAAAACCCGTCGGGTATTACAATTCCATACCCGTACCCGCGAACAAAAATCGTACCCGCTAAAATACCCATACCCGCTCGCGGGTACAAACTTTTACCCATACCCATACACGCATGGGTAAAAAAACCCGTCGGGTAACCCATACCCGATTAAATACCCACTAAGGACATGTTTAAATAGCACAATAATAAAATATAATGGCACAATTAAAATAATAAATTACTAAATATGAGTAAATAAATTGAAGACAATAATAAATAATATTGAAACATGCAAGTTGACCATACTTTTATCCAATATACACTTATGTTTGCTTAATTATATATACTAAATGTATGATTGAGGCGGGTATAAATTACCCATGGGTACGCGGGTATGGGTAGTCTGCACCTGTACCCGCACATCAACATACCCGCGGGTGGAGAAATCCTCCCATACCCGCCTTTACATCGGGTAAAACCCGTCGGGTACCCAGGTTTCGGGTACCCATTGCCATCTCTAGCTGAGTGCAGTAGATCGTTTATTATTGCTTCTGCCCTATAGCTACAATAACAGTTCCATACTATAGATGTCCACGTAGACAATCAGAACAATGAGCTAGAAAAAACTAGCTCATTCTCTAACCACGAAACTACATTTAATGGAAAAAAATACAATTAGAAACAGAATGAGCTATACTAAACAACCCAGTCTAGTGCTTTGTCTTATATTTTTTCCTACTTTCATTTACTGATCAGTGCTTGCAGCCGCATGATATTCATCACTCTTGCACCCTTGTTTGAACCCATAAACCAAGTAGGTTGAGTCTGGTAATTCGTTTATTATTGCTTCTGCACTATATCTACAATAACAATTTCGTCGGAGACCGTCAGCTGGACTCCTTTGCCTTCTACTCCCTTGGCTCACGGTAATTTCCTCCTCTCGGGATTTGGAAAAACCCTAGCTAGTTTCTTAATTAGAAGACGATGGAACGGAACTTGGCCGAAACCTGTGGAGCTTCCTTTGGCAATGCCATGCATGGCTTTTTGCGACGCTAGATCCTAGGGCTTTCTTCTCCGACGCGTCGTCCAATTGTACCTTTCTCAGCTTTAATTCACATCACTCCATGGAACTATGTGTGTGATGGTGGCTCCTCTCTCTCTCCTACCCTTTCCACGCTCCCTCTCTCTCCAGAGTCTCTTCTCCCCAGTCGCGTCAAAGAAACAGTATGATTGTGCCTGATGTGACGGGTGACCCTAGCGGCTGTACAATTGTCACCTATTGGATCTGAGCAAAAAACGATAATAAATTGTCGCCAACTAATCCATTCCCCCCACAAGCGGTACTGCTCACGTAACCCTCGATCAAGACAGGCGGAATTTTGTTGACAATACAAGCATACTCCCTCTGTCAAAAAAAAAAAAAAGAAAAACCTGTCACATATCTTAATTTCAGTGCAAAAAAACTTTTTGTCTTATTCAAAAAATATTTAAAAATTTTATTTATTTTTTAATAATTATGTTTGTAATCATATTACATACGTAGTCATAAAAAATAAAAAATATTTTTAAATATTTTTTAAATAAGACGAACGATTTACCATACACAGAAATCGAAATAGACGACAAATATTTTAGGATGGAGGGAGTAGCTTCCTGCACACAAGAAAATCTTAAGTGTGAAGGCGCTTAACAACAGTACAAGCTTAGCAAAGAAGAAAAAAAGATTATTAAGGGAGAGAAAGGAAAAGGATAGCTCCATTGCGTGCTCCTCTATGATTGGGTACTGCTGCAGGGGACGAGACTGCTATAGCTTCTTTTTGATCCTCCTAGGAATCTCCCGAAATGATGTTGCAAGCAAGCAAGCAACGTACTACCCTGTACTGGCAGCTGCTGTAGCTTTTTTTATATCTGCGACTGTGCTGCCCTCACCAAGCACAGGCACAGCACACTGGCCGGTTGCAGTAAACTGACTGGCGGCAGAGACTGAAAAAGGGCGCCTGATCAGCGAGCGATGCTTCTTCACCAATGGCCTTTTTTTTTTACGGCTGATCCGTGTTCTTTGCCGTCCTGACCACACCGTCAGCGTCAAATATCAATGAGCCTGACTTGCCGGATGCAGACGCCCAGCATATGCCAACTGGACGCGTCCATGTTTCTCTCTCTGCCGACTGTGCGTACAACAGGGAGAAGTGCTGTGCAGCTTGCAGAAGAAAAATCTGCTAGTGAGAGATGTCTCTGGGTTCAAAGCTAGTGACTTAAACTGAAGAAACCAGACATATATGCGCTCTTTGCAAATTGATCAGAAAGCAACTGAATCGCACCACCAAGTACACACCACACACACCGGCCACCAGATCACGGAGCTGAGATGAAAAAAGAAGAAGAAAGATTCAGCACATCGTCCCGCGATTCAACTCAACAAGATCTCCAGAGACGACGCTCCCTGTCGACCCATCTTGTCAAAGATGTAATAGTTCGGCCGCTCAAGAAATTAACGTTGTACAGGGACAGTGCTGGTGCTGGTGCATGCATTGCATATATGCATACTACACCACAGACCACACACACACATGCAGTGGCAACAAAAACAGTGCCCCTGAAGGGAACCCCTCACCCACAGCAGTCCTCCTCCTCCCTGACCCATGGGTGGGTCCCCATGGCAAAGGGGGACCCGGGCCCACCGGTGCTGTGCTTGGGCGCAATCAAATCCTAGATGTGAGAGCAGGGTGAGGGAAGGAGGAGTGCATCATGCATGTGGTGGTGGGAGAAAAGCATGACATGACGATTTTTCCAGCGATGGGAAAATGAGCTGAAAGGGAGAGGCCGAGCGAGAGAGGGGGGGGGGGGGGGGGGAACAGTGTTCAAAAGGAGTCAAGAAAGGCATCCAATGATCCCAATATGGCCTTATTATTATTTTCTCCACCAGGTTAGACAAGAAGGATAACATTTTTCTAACGTGATTCAGCAAAAAAAAATTCATAAAGGGAAGAGATTGTGAGATTAGGTATCATGATTTTGGGGGGATAAAGCATGGGCCAATAGCCTGAAATAGCTACTCTACTCTACTCTGCTAGTAGATTTGTTAATTAGGGCTAGATGCATGGTCTCAATGGCACTTGCATCCATCATTACCAAATTCAGCATGAGATGCAGCAACTTTATGTCAATGCTTGCTTGCTCACAGCACAAAAGCAGAACTCGATCGTCTAGCTCCGTGCTTGTGTGCTCTCATGAGTCCCTGAAACAAATGTGGCCAAGGGCCAAAACTCCTTTTCCCTCTCCCAGTGCAAGCATTTGGATCAGAGCAATCGATGCACGATACCAGAGAGTGACATGACCTTGTGCTCGTAAGATAAAGGAGGGAAATGTTATTCAGATTTCTTCAGAGTATTATTCATTTCACTCCTGGTGTGGAAAAGTTATGGAATATACAGCCACATGCCTGCACACTTGCAGCATGGGAAGCTTCACTTCGCTTGTCTGAAGAGGAGTTCAGATCTGGTCAACAAAACAAATAGCTCAGCCAGCCAGCACCTCAAATTCTCTCTATGAAAGAGCTGGCTCCAACATTGCAAGCAAGCTACGGAACAAACATGGATGGGCCAATGGGCAATAAACGCTTTAGCCAATAATCAATCGAGCAGCAAACACAGCACATTTACATGCTTGCAACGCATGTGTGATCTGTCCTTGAGAAAAAACAGTAATCCCAGCAAGTCCAGTTTCAGGTTAGCTCACTACACTAATTATTTATTTCCGTATGTGGCTAATCAGCCACAGTACTCCCGAACGCAACAGGTCGATCGCCACTTAAATGATACCTAATCCTCTGAAAGCAACAAAAGGGGGTCAAATGGATTGATTAGCACTTTATTAGTAGTATATTTTAGTGCTGGGCATTCTGAAACAAAAGCCTGTGAAGCACTGCTCCACCCTTGCAAATGAACCCTAATTCCCAGGCATGAACAGTGCCCCCGGGGGTCTCTAACTAATGGCAGTGTAATCTGAAGTGACACCACGGCTCAACTGTATTTATATATTGCAGAAAGGCCGGCCGGCTGACCTCGATTTGGACCACTCTGTCTGAGGAGGGGGAATTAAGCTGATAACAACCACCACACGGAGGACCAATGCAATGGAAAGAAAAAAAAAAAGCATGCAACAACAGCAAACGCAAAAGTTTATATAGTACTATAATAGATTAATCAGCCAGCATTTGCATGACAGGGACAGTGCCCTAATATCATACTATCATATACGCCGCCAGGGTGGGCCTGACCTTGGCGATAAACACCAGGACACACAGGCGCATCATATCATACAAGCTGGATTATGATTTTTTAGGGGGGGTTGCCCCCTTGTTTTGGAGTGGTCTAGAGACAGTGATGATGATTAGGAAGGAATCAGTGTTCCCCATGGGGTTTTTAGTTATGTGGGCGTGCCAGCCTGCTGATGCCGATAAAGAGCAACAAAGCCGTGCGTGGGCGTGGGCATGGGCATGCAAACGCGAGGGCCTGCCTGCCGTGACCTGCTTCCCTGATGCCGCTCCAGGGGGAGGCAAAGACGCGGCCTGTCCAAAGGCCAAGCTTACTATATTGCGCCCTGCACGCTCGCATCAATACAATGGCTTGGCTTGCCAAAGTGCACCCATCCAGTACACTCATATTCACACAAGCATGTTGCTCTTGCCATGCATGGTTTTGTTTAATTGGGGGCTGGGGAGCACAGTGATATACATATTGTAGGTGTTTTCCCTTCTGATAATCAGGAACCAGATGAAGGCACCCACCACGCAGAGGAATATGCAGGTGTTGTTGGCGTTCTTATCCTTGCATTGGTAGAGTAGAGATAGAGTTCATGAGGTAGCAAGCACTAACTGGAGGCCACCAACAAGTTGGACAGGTGATTAGAAGTTTGTAGTAGTAGCAATGAGAATTATTAAGCAAATTGGATCATCTGACCTGACAGATTTGTCAGGATGAAATGGACGATCAGTGGAAAGGAAGGAAGTCAAGCGTGCCGTGCCGTGGCTGACAAATTGTGAAAGGGCTGTGGCGGATCCAAGGCCGTATCTCCTGATGGACAAGCACGCGCATTACGGCGATCGATCGATAGGCAGTCAAAAGGGCGTTGAAAAGATGGCGCCTCCACATGGCATGTATCCAATTGCTGGCTGATTCACCCCCACCTCCCCTTTTTTAAATTTCTCCCGCAATTCTCTGAATCTTCGTTGAACAAACATATGTATCACCTGCGCTGCGTGCATCTCAGAGAGACAAATTAAACGACGACGATGGCACAAGGCGGGTTTGCTGGTCGCTGGGAGTTCCAGTGGCGCGCTCCTCGGTGCTCAGCATATGGCGTGTCTGGCTGGCCTGGACGGCCTCGTGCGCGGCGATCGAGCGGCGGCGGCGGATGCTGCCGGCGTGCATGGCCCAGACGGAGGCCTGCATGTCGGCTTCAGCAGCCTCGTTTCGTTTGCTTGCCCTTGGCCTCTCTGTCTCCAGTCTCCACTCCCCGTGTACGTGAACAAGTGCTCTGGCTGCTGCATCGCATTCGCACACGCATATCTATCTACCTGGTGCAGTGCATGCACACGATCGACACGGCGGCCGGGCCGGCAGCATGGCCCCCCTGCTGCATACGCCGCTGCATGCGTTCACACGTGCGTGCAGACGGCGGCCTGGACGGATGGAAAGGATATAGATAGATCTCCCAAGATTCCCCCACCTCGTGTGTGCTGGTACATGCAGTACGAACCCGAGCATGAACCATGCGAGAACAGCGGCCGGGCCGGCCGGCAACCAAGCACTGGGCTACTGGAGCCCGGCCGGCCGGCAAGGCTGAGGCTGACGCAGCATATGCCAGGGCAGCAGCTGCATCGATCGTACCCTACCTAACACACGAGGGCTGGGCTGGCACTGGCAGACAAGCGGCCACGCACGCAGGCGATTAGAAAACGCAATTGAAATTCGGAACCCAAAGGCGATCGAGCGGCGTAGGAAACGCTCAAGGAAATACGGACAGATGCCCGGATCCAGGGGCAGCAGTGCCCCGGCCGGCCCCGCTGTCCATTGCTCGACACCTCAGCAGCGCAGTGTCAGCTGGCATTGCAACCATATGCATGCAGCAGAACATAAAAAAGGGCCTTCTTTTTCTCCTTCATTCTGCCCAAGAACCAGGGCGCTCGGGCAGACATCGATCAGGATTCAGGACACATCTTTTCCTCCTCCTTTTTGTTATAGTAGTATACTACTCAGTATGTATCCTGTGCTCTTCATTCGCTGCTGCTGTGTGATTGCGTGCATGCGTGCGTCTGCCCCATGCATGCATGGCATGCTACGGCTGTTGCTGCAGGCTGGACTGGACCGAGGACTGTTCATCTTCAGCTCGCGAGGCATCTCCTCTGGCTCATGAGCTCGGCCCGTCAGCAGTGTGCGCTGTGCAGTTGCCACGGGCGACATGTGCAGCAACAGTGCAGAGCTGGGACTGTTGCGCTCCATAAAAGAAAGGGACAGGTGCGGCCACGCTGAGGAGGCAGAGAGCGTGCAGCGCGGGGCATGGGGTGTGCCCGTGTGTCGTCGTGTCGTCTGCGCCACCCATGCGCTCGCTCGAGCCCTGGGCTGCAGCTGCAGCTGCAGGCATGGGCATGGTCGACGTCGACGAGATGGCCGCGCGCGCGGCGGCGGCGGCATCAGCTGTAGGCTGCAGCTTGCTCGTCAGGTTCAGGTTCGCCGGCCCAGAGATTCCCCATTTCCCCCTTCAGGTTCAGATTCAGGTGTGCGCGTTTATTGGCATGCTTGGTCATGGTCATGGATCGGGCGGTCAAAGCTGCTGCACAACAGAAACAGATCATAGATACCACGTACCAGCCACCCCATCTCAATGAATCCTGATCCCATGCCCCGCGGCTTGTTCGTCGCCGACGTGAGCCGAAGCGTGTATTGGGCCGATTCCTTTTCAGAAGATGGCACCGCAGATGAAAGCGAGCCCAGCAGCAGGCTTTTGTAGACGAATCAGCCCGGTCAAACACATGGGCCTGTCCCGTCCTCCCTCGTCTAGCCCGACAAACCATGGGCTCGCGGCCCGTTCTCGCACCCGGCACCTCGCAACTACTGTGCTACGGCAGCGGCAGCTGCTTCCGGCAGACACACGGCCGGGGCGGCAGTCCATCAGTCTCAGCCTCATCACAGTCTCTTTGCTGAGGGTTTTGATCTGGCAGATAGCAGATCTGCCCAGAATTGGAGTATCTTGTGCCCGGAAGACAAAAGACAGAGCTTGAAGGAGAACGTGCAGAACTTGAAAACTGTGGCCTGTGCAAACAAAACAACTGATGATCCCTGAAGAGGAGCTGAGAAGCATAGTGCTAAGCTTGGTGAGCTGATGGAAAGGCTTGCTGATGAAGTGATGAGAGAAACGGATAAAAAAGCTTGCTGATGGAGGACTTTTTTTAAGTTCTTAGTCTGCTCGGTGTCCGTGTCTTCTAGGTAGTTGGGTCTATGTTTTTCTGCGATCTTATGATCATTTTGGATGTAATACGTGTTGGGTAGCTCTGGTCACGCTCAAGCTGTTCAACTGTCACAATGCTGTAAACGGTGAAGTTTGCAGCTCTTTGGTCTCTGACCAGAGAGCTGGGGAATGAAATCCTTTGAATTCTACAAAGAGAGTTTTTTTGGATCTTATGTTTGCATAAGCGCCAAAGAGAGTTTTTTTCTGGAGCCAAAGCCCATTAATTAATGAAATTGGACGATCATCGGTTGAGCTCATGAAAACCTTGAGATACATGCTAATGAGGCTCAGGCTCTCCACAACGTCCAGAACTCCAGATCATGATGATCCAGCAATGTACAAATGTATTCTTCTGCAACTCGCAACGGGAATCACCTGAGTTCTGATCGAGGGCCGTTTTTCTCGGTCCTAAATTTCAGCAATGTTACACAAAACTTGAGATTTTTTTTAGATAAAGGAAAAGCATCCGGCCTCAGCCGAGTGTATTTGGCTAAGTTAACCGACTTACACAGCCCTTAAGCCAACTAAAAAGAACATTGGGATGTGAAAAGAATAATGCAATGAACTGAGCATGCATACAATTCATTTTCTTTTCCCGAGTGCAAGTGGGAAACTAGGCCGAGAGCGAGCCTTTTCCATTCGCCTTGTGAATTATTCCAAACACCACCTTGCTATTTTGTCCTCGTGATGACTCTGTCTGTGATATCAATAAGTGCGCGCCTTGAAGTCAGAACATCCTTGTCGTCGCTATCGGGGAGGGATTCTATAGCCTTGCTCGCAAGATTGGCGTGTTCTCGTGCAAGCTCCGTTGCCCTTTCGATCCCACGGCTCCTCTCAAGGTAGTCAAGGACCTGTACTAGTTCAAAGAAATGTAGTCAGTTTAACTTTATGGTTTCAGAGTGCATTATGGACTCTTTTAAAGTATGCCAAGATGTGATGTTAAAAATGCAAGGCTTAAATGCTCGGCATACAATGCGGCTGGCTATGATGATAGCATTTGGAGCTGAAGATGATGGCACCTGTACCTCGAAATCTTAATGGTTCCTTGTATTGTTCCTCAGTATCCAGCAGCTAAACTATATTCAAGTTAGGTTCAAAAAGCTAGTACCACCAGCAGATATAACAAGTTACTACTTGGCATCACAAAACTGTAAAAACCATTCTTTAACTTCGGAGAGAAATCTCGTCTGGCGGATACCACCAGCAGACTGACTTTAGTTGGTTGTGCTTGGCAATGTCCTTACCGAAAGCATTAGTTGGAGGAAGAGGAATCTCGTCTCTAAGGTGAAAACCGTTGGCGTGACTTTTACTTGTCGGATCTTGTCAATAACGGCATGCATCTACGCCGTTTGCTTCCTGAAGACCTTGTTGTTAGAGAGCCTTCATCTTCGTCTATGCGTTGCTTTGTCAATGAGGATCTGAAGATTGTGTTGCGTGCGGTAGCTCGTTTTGTAGGGTCTTTTGTGTTGTTTTTTTGTTTTTGTGTTTGGGCTGGGTACACCTAGCTGTGTAGAGGCCAGAATGTTTCTTAGTATCTGCATCATCTTGATATTTTTGCTAAGATCAATACATGTTCCTTTTAAAAGCTATAAAAACCATAGAAATAAAGTTCCCTCTTTGTTGAACATGCTTTTACACAATGCAAGAAACATTTGCATACTATATGGCCTAATGTTTTTTTTGGGAGAGCACTACTCGCTAATAATGATTCTCAGTATCTTACTATAAATTCACGATGAAAGAGAAGGGCCGTTCACAATGTGAAATAAGTACTCACAATTTCAACGTTTTCAGGATTGTCAAAACCGCGGTCAATAACATCGTGTAGTTGCGGGAATTCCTGCATAGCATATAGTATCGGGGCAGTAATGATTCCCTGCACCATGAATACTGTCTTAATAAACATAATGAAATCATATGATTTGGTGAAAGATTTTAATTGAGAGTTTCATTGTGGGGTAGTAGATTCATAGGCGGATGAATGAAATAACATCTCTCCTCATTAATTTGTTGCTAAATCACCTCCTCATTAATTTGTTGCTAAATTACTTTTGCCTATGTGGATGAATCTCTCGTGAAACTCACCGAGAATGACTTTGGACATTTTTCAGTCACTGCAGAGTTAATAAAATGTAAAAAAAAAACTAGGAGGAAAGGGCGTTATTTTCTTACATGGCGAATATCAGATAATGAGCCCTTTCCAAGGGAGGCAGAGGTGCCAGTGAAATCAAGAACATCATCAATCAACTGGAAGGCTAGACCCTGCATATGGGTACCGCAAGTTAGCTAACATCTTGTCAAGTTTAAAAGGGTTATTAGGTTATTGGAAAGAAATAATCTCAGCAAACTGCTAGCTAGGAACATAATGTAAGATGTTTAATTTTACAAACCAGGTTTCGACCGTATTCGTACGCACGCATTGAGACGTCAGCCGTGTGCCCCGCAAGAACAGCAACAGCCTTGCAACTGTTTGATATCAGTGATGCCGTTTTGTAGTACGTTTTCTGCAGGTAGTATTCCATGCTGCGTTTGTCGGAATGACGGAATCCAATGTCAGAAGGATGGACAAGACAAAGCAAAAGCAAAATACTACTGTATGTAGTACTAGGTCCACGACAGGAGAGAACATACCTTCGTCGTTGCTCTCTGCTTGTAGAGACCTGCATAGTTTCACCAGTAACTAGATGTATAGCAGTTGCCATTAGAGAAACTGACTGCATAAACGAAGTATAGACCAGTTGGTCCTACAGAAAACTTGAAACAAAATAGCATGTGGGCATTGTAGAATTACAGCATGAGATACGCATGGTAATGCTGCTGAAGAAAACAAAGAAAACCGCTGTACTTGTCATTTTTCCGTAGCTTTAACCATTCCTCTCATCGTACTATCTTAATCTTAATATATTACTAATTGGAGGCAGTTGACTGTACCCAGGTTCTTGGGGATCCACATGTCATAGCCGGTGTCCACCAGGATGTATCCTAGCAACTCATCTAGGGAGTTTGTCAGCTAGGTCACACCATCCATGAGACGGTCAGTTAGCATGGCAGTGGATTGAGATTAGTCTATCTTAATTGATTTTTTTTATTTACCCAGCACATCAGTGCCATTGAGGCTAATTAATACGTGGAGCGTTGTGAAAGCTAATAATATTAGATGTGGATAATTTAGACTTTAATATTGGGGGGTTGTTAGTGTTAATCTATATAATGATATACGTGGATAATTTATATATAAATATTGGAGATTATTTTAGACCACACATCCCATGTATTGATAGATGTGGATAATTTAGACTTTAATATTGGAGAATTTGTAAGACCTATTTTTATTTCATAGTTGGGCATTGTGCCGTGGTGGAATATATGCTTCTTTTCCATTTACAAATTTATCCTACTAAATGATTCCGTTTTTTCATAAACATGGTAGAAAACTTTCTATCAAACAGATATTTCATGCTTAATCTTACTATTACTAATTAGAAACTCTTTTCCTCCTTATTAATCCTAAGAAGATGCGCTAAAAAAAAGAAAAAGTCATAGAAATTCTCACAATAATCAGAAACATCCTATCATCAATTGGCACAATGAAATCTTAATAGCCATTAGATTTGTTTTCTATATAATTACCCACCTCTGCCATTATGAAAACAATATTAAGTAATACCCGTAACTACATATTAATTACCCATTTTTCCGTTATGAAAGAAAATATGAAATAACACCCTAAATTTATACCTAATTGCTCACATTTGCTATGACGATGGATAATACCAAATAGCCCCTCTAATTTATATCTAAACTGTTCACCTTTGCTATTATGAGTTATGACCGATAGTATAATGAAAAAAGACCCTCAAATTTATATTAAAATTACCTATTTTTGCAATCGTGTCAAATATTACATAATCAATAATCAAACATACATTTAAAGTAGCAAGATATGCTATTATAAAAAACTAAGTATAAAAATAGATCAATATACACACATAATGCATCTAAAACTCTAACCCGTATGAGAGCACGGGTTGATAGACTAGTTACTATATTACTAATTGGAACATCCACGTTAACCCTCACCAGTCGCACTAAAAAGATAAAAACTAGAAATTCTCAAGAACTCAGAAACATCTCGGCGTCCATCAAGTAGCTCTAATAGCAATAGCCATTACGAAAGATAAATTAAAATAACCTCTAAATTTATATATAAATTTCCTAACATGCCATAATAAAAGATGGATTAGAATAACCTGCTAAATTTATATATACAAATTACAACCATATCATTATAAAAGATGAATTAAAGTATCCCGTAAATTTATACATAAATTACTCGCTATGCCATTATGAAACGTGAATTAAAGTAGCCTCTATTTACATATATATTACCTATCGTGCTAGTGTAAAAGATGATATAAGTAAATCTTTAAATTTGTATATAAAACATCCACTATACCACTATGAAAAACAAACATTAACTATAGCACTATGAAAAAACATTAATCATAGCATGTTATATAGATAAGGCAAAAATTTATATAGACTTTCTATTAAAGTATCAAAATATGAGAGATATTGAATTACACCACTTTCAAAATTAATTATGGGTCTCAAATTTATAGAAATATCTAATATTTATGTTTCATAAAAATATTAGTCCGTGTTGTGCACCAGGCTAATGTACTAGTTTCAAAAATTTCAAAAATTACTCCCTCTGTTCCAGTTTATAGCTTGTTTGTCTTTTTGACACTAAGTTTGACTAGAAATTCGTCTTATAAAAAATTATAATTATGATTTATTTTCATTTTGATTTTGTGTAGCATATTATATCTTTAGCTATCACTTGAGTTTTTCCAAATTTTTGAGTAAGACAAATAGGTCAAATTTAGTATAAAAAAATCAAACGTCCTATAAATTATAAATTGGGACGGAGGAGTATCATTTATTTTGCTATTGTTTTATCATTAAAGATACTTTGATAATAACTTGTGGTTTAATAAGTTTGTATAAAATTAAAGACGAATAATGAAAGTTCTAAGAAAATTAACCTCGGCAATATTTAAACACAGAGTATTTTAGATCAGATCGGCTGTAGTTTCCCTTCAAAATGCATAAACGAGAGGTGCACACGTGTAAAGGAATTTAGTATGATCGCTAATTAATTAAGCATCCATGATGCAATTGACACACCATATATACGACTGTGGTTTCTCTTCATAATTAAGATGACACGAAACAAGCATACCATTATCCTTGAATAATAAGATATATATTTTTTATTTACCTCGTTGTTCCCAAGGGCTCCAAGTGCCGCGAATGCTCTAGACAGAAGGAAGTCACCAGCCAGCACGGAAACCTGCAGGCAGAACAATCGGTGAAACCTGCATTTTCCGTAGAAATAGTGAATCAGTGAATACCTTGTTCCCCATTATGAGATTCAACGAACTAACGCCACCCCTAGCATAAGCATCGTCTAGAACATCATCATGCAGAAGGCTTGCCACCTGCGGTACATAACAGCTTGGGTCCTTATCGAAAGAAAAAAACAGCTTGGGCAACGGCCAACGGGGGAAAAGCAGAATAGCAAATGTGTCAATCTCTGAAGGACAGTCACAACACTAACATGAATCATTTCAGTTATCTCGGCAATATTTTGTTGCCGTGTGCGGAGTTTATCTGCCGATATACTGAGAACTCCGAGTTCTGTTGATTCCGACAAGGGGAACTTCAGAGCTGATGCCATCAGCAATAGAACCTACCATTCAAGTTTTACAACATTAGTAAAATGAAAGAACAAGAAGAGATCTATAGTAGGCAACAGCCAATAATAAAATGACAATGTAGACGCTAGTAAAAGAAATGATGCAGAAATTGAGGACGACTAACCGTAGGTCGGAATCTTTTTCCCTCGGCTCCCACCTTGAAATAATATTCAGTTGCTGATGCCAGTTTGGGGACCTGTAAATGTAGGCATTGAAGCAATTTCAGGTGAGAGAAAAATGAAAATTTGGTCATCACTAGATCAGTGAAGCACCAAATCATCTTGTTATATATCAGTAGCTCGAAAGAGTACTACATGTCAACGAGAAGAGCAGGATCTCAACAGCGTACTTACCTCAGCAGCAACCATGGATCGTAACCTATTTGAAAGAAGTGATAACTCATCGGCGACTAGTTCAAATGGATCTTGCCGCTGCTGAGAAGTGAGAACACGAGGAAAATACTCTTCAGAGTACCTTACACTCAATAACATACGATACATGTAAGCCTTCGTTCACAGATCTATAGCGCGGTTGACTTTTTTTTTTCAAAAAACTTCAATTGTAAATACTAGTCCATCAACCCGTGTGTCGCACGGGTTAGTCTCAAGGCACACACATATTATTATGTGTATATCAAAATATGGATAATTTTAATAAATTATTTTTGTTACCATAACAATTAAATATGGTTAATTTAGATATAACCTTGAGAGGTTATTTTATATGATTTTTACCATAGGATATGCAATTTAATTAAGACTTAGACCATTTTAATAATTGTGCATTCGTGTAACTATTTAAGAAAGGGTCATATCTAATCATTATTAATATTTTAATCTATCTAATTAATGGTTAGATATTTTCAATTGTTATGCGAGTTATTTTAGGTTATTCATACAATTGATACTATTGCATTTTAGTCGCTAAATATATGGGTGGATTTTTTTTTGAGAATTTCTGAAATTTATCTATTTTTTTAGAACGCCTCGTAATTAACACATCTTTTAGATCTTTAAATTAGTAATAGAAAAATTATCTATAAACCTATGTTCTCATAAGATTCAGAATCACATGAGACATTAGTGTCATAAATACGCTCTCGTAAGATTTAAAGTTATACGGGACATTTCTGTTATCAATTCATAGATAAATTTAGAAGTGATGGAAGTTGGAAATTCAAAACTTATACATATCTTATCTATTTTTTCTTTAGACAATTGCTATAGCGTTCTGAAATAACTATAGATCATGAATTTAATTTATCAAAAATAGATAGATATGATGGCTTTTGACCTCCTCGAAGATAATAGATGAAGTATATATTTCTCTATTTTGTTATGTAAAATAGCATATTTTTTCTACTACTGTAACCTTATACGATATATGTTCATATTTACGTGGCATTAGAAAAGTAACATATCTAAACCTTTCAGGGCCTGTTTGGAACGCGGGAAAACTTCCCCGTTCCTGCGTTTTTCTTGTGAAATTGAACTGATTCCTGTGAAATTCCTGCGTAATTCTTGTGAAATTCCTGCGTTCCAAACGGGCCCTCAATGTTTGGGAAGATATTATACGGCTATGCGTTTCACGTGAGGCCATATGAGCTACATGTTTTTTTATTAATTAATTATTGAGATTTTGCTCTTCAATGATCTATTAATTTAGATATCGCTCTCCATTGGATCCGAATCTTTTAGCCTTCTAATTAATAATAGTAATATTTTTAATTAATAAGCCGAATATTGCTGGTACGGAGATTTGAACCGTGGTCTCCTACTGCCATAGGTTTTTTTTAATTAATACGCTAAATATTATCGTCATGGAGATTTAAACACTCGATCTCTTGCCTTTACATTTTTTTTAGCCCGCTTCAAAAATAGTATTTTTTTTCTTTAAAAATAGTGGTTCTTTTATAACCTACAATTAATAATAGTAAGATGTAGGAACACAACTCAAACTGGTCCCTTGAATGTAGGAATGTGATAATTTCAGACTTAACGAGCTGACTACCTGGTCCCTTGAAGCTCCGTCCTGGAGAGCCTGGTATTGGGCGTCATGCAACCATCTGGAGCCCACGTAAGCAGCTCCTCTGCAACCAACTACCTACCAAACAATACAAAACGTGCAGAACTACAGAACCTGTATCAGCAGCTCAGCACCGTGGAAATTAAAAAGCAAACCGCTTGCTTACTACAAACAGTATAGCCAAATGGGGGTAACTAGTTAGTACTTAAATGCTTAGGCTATTTGCTACGAGAGTTTCACTCTCATTAAACACCGTATTATATCAAAGATTTAAATGAGTTTTATATTCAAGGGAATCATGCCTACAATATTTTTTAGACGGAACATATGTTATAAAAAAACACATTGAATGAAACTGTGCATTGTATGTAAGAGATTGTTTCAGCTATGATTTTATTCACTTCTTACTTACGTAGCATCTTAGAAACACAAACATTAATCTTTCCACCAGAAATATGCATGCTAGAATCTAATAAACGAGTGATTCTACAACATCAACACTTCTGATTTTTGCAAAAAGAAAAACAATTTCTATGGCTTTATTTCTAATTTATGAAAGTTAACATCTCATCTTTCTTGAACGAACTTAGCTTCTTGACATTTAATTTTTTTTTTCAACAAATAAAAAGCATTCCCATGTTTAGTTTTCATTTCCATGTATATATTTCTAATTAAGATCATTTTTGGAAACTTCCCCACTCTCCTTCTTTGGAGAAAAGAATCGTTTCTATATCTTTCTATTTTTGGAGACAACCAAACCTGTATCATGCGCAAAAGCTATAAGTATAGGAGAAGTTGAATCTATATGTATTATAAAACAGAAATGAGAAGGAGAAGAAAAGAAAGAACACAGAGTGGTGCAAATTTTTTTTGCGGCGACTCGCGAGGAGACCGCCGGCGCCTCGATCAGAGGCTAAAAAAGAATGCAAGCTGCTGGGGGAATGGACCTTGCTCCGGATGTAGGAGGCGCGGGGCAGCTGCTGCCGCCCCAGGAGAGCGGCGGCGGCGGCGGAGGAGCGGCGGCGCGCGAGAGGCCACAGCCAGGACATGCTGCTTCGTTCCGTCGTCTCTCTCCCGAGTCCCGAGATGGAGACGGGGCCGGGGGAGCGAGCGAGGGACGGGACGACATGATCGAGGAATTGAGGATGAGGTTGGTTGGAAGGTGAAAATCCGGGACGTACGGGAACAGCATTGGACGACGCTCGTATCGTCGTACGTTTCTGTCCGTGTCAGAGATGTCTCTCTTAATCCGCTGCGGACGCGGGGGGCGCGGAAGGCCCGCCGCCGCCCGGTGGTGGTGGACCACCGGCGGCAAAGGTCCTGCTCCTAGTCCTACCCGCGGCTCTGCCTCCATCATTCTCTGCGCCGGCCGGAGCATCGATATATCCGTCTGGGGTGGGGTTTGGCGCTTGGCAGGCATAGGCGCATAGCAGAGGTGCAGAGCAACATACGTACGCGCGCGTGCATGGCAGCATGGGCGACGATAGGCCCTCCATCCAGCGCCCTCCACAGTCGGGCTCGGTCAGCCACGGGGCACGATGTCAAAGCAGAAACTTTTTGGCAACCAGCCATGTGACGTCCGTCCTAGCCAGTGACCTAGAGTCTGTTGGGTAGCCTTTGTAGGTTAGGCTGGATATGGTCCAATTACACCTGGTTTTGTATAAGATTAGTTTGCGTTTGGTTGTACAAAATAAGTTTGAGTTTGGTTGCCGCAGCTGACTTCAAGACCATGCGCTACCTGTGCTCCTCATCTTGTCTTCCCTGACACCGCTGCCTACGCTCCTCGTCACGGGAGCTCCTTGACCGGGCGCGGGTTGTTGCAGAGGGTAAGGAGAGGCGCCGGATGGGAGGAGGAGTCTGCCGCGGGCGACTCACCGGACGGGATTGGGATCCGCCTCGGGTGACGCGCCGGACGGGAAGAGGAGCCGTGGCGGGCGAGGCGCCGGACGGGGAGGGGAGCGGCGGCAATGAACGAGAGCTACATGGTCCCGCGAATCTAGGGATTTTTGTTTTGATTTGAGGAGAAGACACAAGACTAGAAGAACTAGTTCGAGACTTGAGCGTTACCGTTCGGTAAGCGGCGGATAAGGAACAAGGCACCGCGAGAGTGGCTTCCATCCGCCCGGTGCTTCGTCGTTGGAGCCTAGAGACCGGAGTGCCAGGTGCAGGAGTACCGTCTGCGGAGAAAAAGGAATGAGGTCGCTGAGGCGCCGCTGGGGTGAGCACCGGTCGTCGCCGCCCGCTGGCCACTCCATCGCGGCTGCTAGACTCTGGACTTAGCTACGGCCGGCCGATGCAAAAGGCAGCCATGCGGGGAGAACGAGCAACGCGAAGCGCTCGGCTGACCTCCGCGGAGCGTTAATAGGGTGGCCAGAATAGAACGACCGATTTGGCCGTTCAAGCAGAGCCACCCTCCGGGCCTCTAATAGCTCTCGCTGGGCATGGCTAGAAGCACGGTCTGAGTAACCAAACACTGGGCCTCGTCCTGGCGTGGCCTGACTAGCCAACCTACAGGCGTGACAAGCCACCCTCCGGGCCTCTAATTGCTCTCGCTGGGCTTGGCTAGAAGCACGGTCTGAGTTACCAAACACTAGGCCTCGTCCTGGCGTGGCCTGACTAGCCAACCTACAAGCGAGCAACCAAACAGCCCCTATTATTCTGCCGAAAACAACTTTGCCAGCCCACATCAACATCTATCCTAATTTATTTTTCGTGGCATTATATTGCCCTCACCTCCTTCGTATATACTACGTACTGTACTGTACCTATATTGGCAAACACGTACGGCGGCCACCAATTCAGACCTCTGTGTGCTTGCCTTGATCCCGAGCATGCCCACCGCCTTGCATTGGTATGGGAGCAAGGAGGAGCAAACGCCGAGACGCCAAGTGGGCGAGCTAGGTCTATGTCGCCTTGGTCGATCTAGCTATCTTTATGCAGTCAATGTTTCACTTGATTCAGCTATTATTTTTTGACATAATTTCTAACTTATTTTATAATGCTAACCAATTATATAAAATGAATAATAAATTCATTTGAGCTTCAAAAATCGTGAACCCACTTGTGTTCTCTTGATTGTGTCCAGCTGTCTTTTTTAAAACTACTTGAACAAGTTAGATTTATATTCAATACTTCTGCATTATTTCAGGTGCAACAAAAATATGAAATATATAAAGAAGACCACGCCAATGAGAACAATTTCATGAAAGCAGCACCCTCTTTAATTTTCATATACTTATATATTTTAAAATATATAAGAACAAGCTGGCTTTATTTTTATTGAACTAGTTCATCATTATTCTAGGTCAAAATGGGATGGATGACTTTGACATGGTGGTGCTTTATTTCATTTATTTTCTTATTCATCCTGCCCAAGAAGGCCAGGGCATTGATCAGGATTCTGCTGGATTATTTATTGCATCGTGTGCCCCATGGCGTGGGCATGCAATGCATGCATGCTACTGCTGTTGTTGCAGAGTGGACCGGAGGTGGAGAGGCGAGATGATTCTTGGACTGTTCATCTTCAGCTCGCGAGGCTCTGACCGTCGGCTCGGGCTGGTGACACTGTGCAGGCGTGCAGCAACAGTGCAGTGTTGCTCCATGCGGAGGCAGAGGGCTTGCAGCACGGGGCACGGTGACGCTGATCTGTCGTGTCGTGTCGTGTGCGCCCATGCGGTCGAGGCATGGTGTGGTCGACACAGGCCGAGGAGATGGCGGCAGCAGAGATGCCACAGCGGCCTGCTCGTCAGGTTCAGCCGGAGATTCCATTCAGATTCCGGTGCCGTTCATTGACCTGGATGTCTGGATCGGCCAAAGCAGCAGGAGTGCAGGACAGATCCCCAGCTACTCCATCGATCCATGCCCAGCTTGTTCATCGACGTGCCGTGCCGACCTCTTTGGCTCTTGCCTGCCATTCCCCTGCTCCATGGACGTGGCATCTTGATTTTGGAATCCGCTTGGTGACGACGAGTCGACGACCAATTATTGCACGTTGTTCAGGCCCGTAATACACGTGGGCCTTCATTTTTCACAAGATGGCTTTATTGAGGAAGGTTAGCCCAACAGATTTTTTTAGACGAACCAGAGTACCAGACTAGTAAAGCATGGGCCAAGCCCATTATGACTGTCGGTCCAGTAAGCCATTGGCTCGGCCCGTTCTCCATCTCTGTCATGAGCGAGGGATCTAAATTTTTATTAATTTCGCAAAGAGTAAAATGCACCTTAGTCTATTAACTTTTTACACTATATCGGTTAGTTCCATCAACTATGTGTATGTATTTTTGGGTCTATTAACTTTTTAAAGTGTATAGACATGTCCATTCCGCACCTAACATTACAAAAATAATTACACATCAAATTATGTAAATATTCAAAAATTATAATTTTTTTAATCTTTGTATTGATGAAATCTACACGGTAGAACTAAACTGATATGTAAAATGACAATGTTACCTCTGTTTATGCTAAATAAATGTTTAGTTACTTTTTACACGTGCACCTCTATTTATGAGTCTATTGTTTAGTACATCTGAAAATCTTGCAAAAATACTATTGCGCATGTTATGCTCCATGTATACACGTGTACATTTATCATGACTAGCGGTTGCTATTTTCTAAAAGAAATGATGTATTTATGAATTATGGTCTTTTGAATGAAAAGAAATGTATGTCTTCTTGTAGTACTTAATAAATATCACAAAAATTATGTTGCTTGCATTTTGGTCTGTATATGTATGTGTAAAAATTTTATGAATAAAACTTTCTATTTTGGGATCAAAATAAATAAAAATAAGTTTTAACATTTAAATCTGCTTTACCACTTAAATAGAGGCTAAGTGGTCAATGTCAGTTCTATCGTGTAGATCTCATCATGGCATAGCTATCAAAGTTGATTTTATAATTCTGGTAATATATATGATTTTATATGTTTTTCTGTTTATGTTAAGTGCGGTATGGACCTATATGATACACCGTCCAAAAAGTTGATGCACTAATGGTGCATTTTATTCCTTTGCAAAAAGTTAATGGACTAATGGTGTATTTTATTCCTTTGCAAAAATGTCTCAGCCAAAAATAAAATAAAATTGCTGAAATGTACTCCTGTCACCAACTGGAACGGTGATATTTGAATTTTGACAATTCAGTTCGCGAATTTTCTCTACTGCCTATTCAACAAGCAGGATTTCCTGCAATATTCCAACGTGTATCTATATATACTGAATCAGTTTATTTATTCCTACCAAGATTCCTTCTAACGAAAATTTATGAAGCACAAAATCATAGACCTCCTGGAGCACTACGTCATCGTCATGTTTAATTTGGTCCCACCGGAGCTCACCCGTAAAAAGTAAAAAAATACGTTTTTCAAAGATATGTTGTGCTAGTGAGTAGATAAATCGAGGTTGGCTTATACATTTTCCTGCGCAGCATGTTTTTTTTTAAAAAAAATCCATAAATCTTCATAGGACCTCATATAAATACAACATTTAGATAGGAAATTATAGTGTTTGTTTAGATCTACATCTTTGTAGCTTAGAACAACTGCATTATAAGCATCTTTGTGCTGAAATAATCGATACAATGTTTAGATCTGTATTTGTTGCCTTGAACATTGTATCAACTATTTTAGAACCAAGATAACTTTAAGAAAAAGGTATTAACATACAAATAATCCATATAGTTTTAAATTTATGCCGCAGTTGACTCTTTTCATAATTTTAATCATCCATCTTATTCAAAAAAGTTACAAGTTGTTATTCGTTTTCTTGTTATTTGTTTTATTATTAAAGAGAGTTTAAGCATTACTCATTTCTTATATGTTGACACAAAATTTTTTGATAAGATAAGGATTTAAATTAACTGTGACATACGTTTAAAACCGGAGGGAGTAGATCTCATGGAGCTTTATAAGTTTTATATAAATTTTATCTTCATCTGAGCTCATATGTAAAAATTATGATTTTTAAGATGCAAAGTGCAAAAAAGAAAATTCCACTAATTGAGCCGGCGGTAATGGAAACTCCACCAACTAAAATGGAGAATTTTAAATCCCAGTGCTTCAATCGGTTATAATAATAAATTTCTGTAATTATTTATTGGAGTAATTATTTTTGGAAAATAAAATGAAATAAAAACATTCGTATATCGGGAGAGGTGCACATGGTTTTTCTTACAGTTGGTTCCATGGTTTTCAGCATATATAGCCTACTAAAGAGCATATATATAGATGCATCTTTGGTCTTGCCAATCCTTACAAAGTTCGCATGAGTTTAGTCTTGTCTCAGCTTTGCACATTCAATACTAAAGAAGTAAAAGCTACGAACTTCACGAAGGCATTTTGCCCACAAAGCGCTAAAGGCAAAAGCTTGGTTTGGGTCTTTTCACTTCCTGCTGTCATTTCAACGATCTTCACTTTCTATATACCACTGCCAATTTGGAACAAAACTGACTAAACTGCCTCACAAAAATTTTCCAAAGAACACGCAAGCATGCACAAGATTGGACGAAAGGTAAGGTTAACATGAGCAATGCATATATTTTTATATCCTTGCACTGTCTTGCATGAATTTTTCAGTTTCTGCTAACATCAACCGTGTGTGCCGTTCAAAAAAAATAAAAAATAAAAAAAATCAACTATGGCTGTGTTTAGATCCGCTGAAATTGGGACTGAAATGCACTGTAGCGCTGAAAAATACACTGTAGCATTTTTCGTTTGTTTGTGGTAAATATTGTCCTACTATGGCCTAACTAGGCTCAAAAGATTCGTCTCGCAAAGTACATCTAAACTGTGTAATTAATTTTTATTTCATCTACATTTAGTACTCCATGCATGTGCCGGCATTTTGATGTGATGGAGAATTTTCTTTTTTATAGTGGAATTTGGGAAAAAAGTTTGGATCTAAACAGGAACTGTGTGTGATGAGCCTCCCCCATCTGTTCTGTCAGAGCCAGCCGCCTATTCTTTTATAATGACTGGGTGTACAAAAGCAAAGAAAGGGAAAAAGGTGTAATTTGGTTTCATGTACATGTGTGTAAAGCTGAACTCTTGCTTCTTTTAAAGCCTGGAAAGCTTTACAATTTGCAGGCATTCTTTGGTCTGGTCTAGTCGGGTCTGGTTTCCCCTCTGCTCTGAACGTTGCTGGTGGTCCACATGTATGCTTGCAATGGGGGTATCAGCCATGGTGTTCCATTCCTCTTCCACTATTGTATGTTGCTAATTCCTGACGCATCATCATGAGCTTGTCTCTCAAAGCTGCATAATCCGTATGTAGATTTGTTCGACATGTTCTCCACGGATCATCAGCATCTTCCAAAGCTAGGCTCGAATTCCCTCTGCAGGCACATTCAGTGTCTCATATCACCTGGAGATGCACCTGAAAATCCAAATGAAATATTTTTTCATCTTTTAGTTATCTTATTACTCCTCCATTAGCGTCATGAAGCCCCCACAAATTGCAGCGCTTATCATGGCGCTTTGCGTGGATTGCTCTCCTGCTCATCTTCTTTACGCTTCTTTTCAGAAATTCAGCTTTGGCGTCTTCATCAGAGTAAAATGGCCCCATCCGCTGCGCCGCTGCTCCTCCTTTGCTCGCAGAAATGTTGGCGCCGCGAGCTTTTGCCGCCTGCGCGGGGGACAGCGGCGGACCACGCGCATCACCGCGGCTCTCGCTCCGGTCGTTTCGTGCTGTGTCTTTGCATGGCCTGCTCGCGCCTTGTGGGACACCGAATCATTCCGATGCTTGAGGCTGTCTGCTTCCTCGATCGCACGGCCTGCGGCTCAGCTGCCCGGCGGCACAGCTACGCCGACACTGATCTTGCTGCAACCAACCTGAAACCTGAAAAGATCCGTGCATTTTCACCCGATTAGGATTTTAATCCATTTTATTTTTAGATGGTGAGAGGCTTACAGCAACGCTAATCTAACAGAGCACGATCATGAATCTCAAGGCCAATTCGAAGGTGCTCTTAGTACTTAGTATAAATAAGCTGGAACTCCAATTTTTTACCCTGTAAAGTTTTTTCTGTTCATAAAAGAAATGCTCTGAAAAGTGCATGCATGCGCATGGAGTCAAGCTCGGCATTTGACTTGGATTCATCATGTGCAATGAATGGACAGACATACCTGATCTGCATGCTCTGCATTTGTGACTGACTGACTGACTGATCATAGGAAGACCACAAAGGGTCCAACAGCAAACGAGAAAAAAAGAGGATCCTTTGAGGAGGAGGCTCATTTTTATACCAGAAATGAGCTGATACACTTGCACGCCTGCTTTGCATATTTCTGATGCAGATAGTTTTAGCTAGATGCTGAGCTGTGAGCTGCTCTGGATTACATGATCTCTCCATAGATCACACAGGGAGGCACAGTTGGATGTGGATCTTGGAATGCTTCTCAGGGCAGTAAAATAAACATCCATGTGATTCCGTCCAAGATTTTGTTAGAGTTGTTAAACATGCATGATGTATAGTGGCATCTGCATTCACAACTTGCTGCTCACTTTTAGTACTCTAGCTTACAGCTTTAAGCACACTCCACATGATTTGCACCCTGATCGTGAGCTGCTCCTGAGTTGTAGTGCCTCAAGTTGCCAATGTTGTTTAACCTTGAGGCAGACAGGGCATGCTTAATGTTTGGTGCATAAATAAAAAAATATGTGCTTGATGCTAGAGTAACTAGCCACTTCGATCTGTCTCTGCTTGGTAGCTTTTCCATAAACACTGGATTGGTCCTGGACTGTTAAGCTTTCAAATGCGTAATTATTTGGTGCCATTTAAATTCCAACCGTAGTGATCACATAGTTGAGTGCTACAGTTTAATAAAGCACCCAAATAAAAAAACAATAGGAAAACAAAAAGGAGTATTAGTGTGATGTGGAAAAGGGAGTGATTTCTTTCCCCATATATTAGCTAGAAAGAGTGAGGAGATTGGAAGGATGAGGCCATGGATCAACCACCATGATGCTGTGTCTGCAAAGAGGGTGGCAGAACACAATCATCCAATATCACATGCCTCCTCCTCCCCTCCAAAAAGGCATTACCAATCAATCCATTGGTTACTCCCCTGTTGCACACATCATTCAGCTAACTAGATTATCCCTTGCTACATCAACAGCTAAGCAACAGAAAACAAACCTGTCAATTTACCTGATGGCCACACAATAGTGCAACAACCTCCACTCCTTTAAAGCCTGTATGCATGGTGGTGGTATATATCTGAATGAATCAGCCTCTTCATGTGCTAGGATTAGCAAGCTGTTACACATGATTGTGCCATTTGACTATTTGAGTACTTAATAATGCAGCCTTCCAAAGTTTCACTGACTACATGTTACCATATTTTAGTATGAACTGTTGGGAAATACTTCACCGGCGGCACAAACACTAGTTTCAGAAACAGTCTTAACTTCCAGCAGCAAAATTAGTTGGAGATCAACATGTGCAACTTGACAGATGCTAACAGTACGTGTTCGTACCAAATCTGTACCTGCAAACAGCCATGCCGGCAGAACAAGCTACTATATATACGCATGCATCCGACGAGGCAAAAGCAAGAAGCTTTCCTGCTTGGCCTCCTCGATAGCCTTTGTATAAACTATAAAGAACGCCATCGATCTCTCTTCTACCACGGTACCACCAAGACGCACAAAGCCCTCACTGCACCTAGCTGTGTCTCTCTCAATGTGTGCGATTGGCCGGCGCCCAGAGAGGAGCTAGAGAGGATGGACGAGTCGTGGAGGTGCACCATGGGCTCGGTGCTGCCGCGGCAGCGGTCGTCGGACCAGCACGGCGGCGGCGGCGGTCACCAGAGCTTGGTCCCCGACGACTTCCGGGACGTGTACGGCGGGCCGCCGCGCACCGTGCTCCTCCGCAGCTTCGGCGGCGAGGCGGTCGACTACCACTCGCCGGCGGGCCACCAGTACACGGGCTACGGCGGCGGCGCCGAGGTCTTCTGTCGCCGGCAGTACGCTGACGGGCGCGCGGCGGCCGTGCCCACGGAGCAGGGCTTCTTTGACGACATCTTCAGCGCCCGTCGTCACACGAGGTCGAGGTCGAGGTCCAACTCCAAGTCGAAGTCATCGTCGGCGGTCAGCTCCGACGAGTTTCCCTCCGGCTTCTGCCGGCCGGTGGCCACCGGCGGCCGCGCCGACGCCACGCTCTCCTCGTTCACATCTAGGCTCAGGTAGGAGCTCAGCTCACTGACAGTGGTGTGTACTTGGTGGAAGCACGTGGAAAATGTGTCATGCATCACAATCCACCAATGCCTAATCACATGTACGCATCGTGCCCTTCTTGCCAGCAGGCCGATGACGATCCCTTCCCGGCGGTACGACTCGTCGCCGCCGTCGTCGACGTCCACGAGAGGGGAGCAGCAGAGCAGCTTCACGTGCTCGACGGCCGCGTACCCGGCAGCTCGTTACTACTACGGCGACGTCAAGGCGGCGGCCGGAAGATCGAACCACGGCAGGGCCGCCGCCGACGGCGGCTCGGCTGCGACGCGCCACCACCGGAGCCACCGCGGAGGCAGCAGCTTCTGTTGCTTCACGTCGAACCCGGAGACCAGCAGCAACGCGCCCAGCTTCCGGCAGACGCGCGGGGCGCGGTCACCGGCCGCCGAGACCACCATCACCGACTACTCCGGCGCCGACTACGGGTACTACTACTCGCCGCCGTCGGCCACGTCGTCGTCGCTCTTCACCAACCCGCTGGCCAGGACGCCGCGGCGGCTGGAGGAGGTGGTGATGGAGGTGAGGGAGCGGGCGCCGCTGCTGATGGACGACGGCGACGACATCGACAGCGTCGGCGCCGCTGCGGTGGACGAGGCGATTGCATGGGCCAAAGAGAGGTTCTGGAACCAAGCCCGTTGATCTCACGATTAATAATTCAGGAAAACGTCAAGATGTTGAGGGCCCTCCACAATGTCCGGATCATTTGATGGTGGTCCCTCAATTCATGATTTGCCTGTGCAATTATGCAACATCATCATAATTCAGGCGCTTAGTGACCATGGTGGCCAACATTTTGTAACGCTTCATTCATTTTGAGAGATTGAATACATTTCTGTTTGCACGTTACATTGTAAAAATGTAGCTACAAGAAATGAAGCAAAGACAAAACACTAATTCATAGCTCAGCTGGTTGAAATCCCTAGAGAGAACACCCACCCACACTCAGAAGCTGGACCCATAGTCAACAAACCATTCTTCTCGTATAAATTGGGTTCAGCACTCCCACTTATATGGCTACATAATAGTATCTGGTGATCATTGCAGTCAGTGATATACATATGTTGCTGCCACTCGTGGCAAAAATCACTAGAGTTCTGAGAAATCCAGGCCCATTTCTTGATCCTAAACGAAACTTGGGGTTTGGGCTGTGAAAAGAATGCAATGGACCGTTGTATACAAAATTTTCCAAATGCAAGTGGAACACTAGGCCACTGGCGAGGTTCAGCTTTCATTCACCTTGTGAGTGCCCCCTACTATTTTGTCCTCGTGATGACTCTCTCTGTGATGTCAATAAGAGCACGTCTTGAAGTCAGAACATCCTCGTCATCACTATCTGGGAGGGATTCTATTGCCTTGATCGCACGATTAGCGTGTTCTCGTGCAAGCTCCTTTGTCCTTTCAATCCCACGGCTCTTCCGAAGATAGTCGAGGGCCTGTAATTAGATAGGAATTTTTGTGAGTTAAGTTTATGGTAGCTGTTACAGATTACATATGAACTTCAAAGTGTCTAAGGATGTGATGTTAAAAGTTTAGCTTAAATGCTCAATATCCAATGTGACTGGCTATGATAATGACATTAGGAGATCACGACATCCAGAGCTCAAAATCATAATGGTTTAGGTCGAAAAGGTGTACACTAGATATCAAAACTGCTTGGCAAGCCAAAACTGTAAAGCATATAAATAAGTTCCTCTTTGTTAAAACATGTTTGTTACACTGTAAGAGACTGTCCACTGGGAAAATTTGCATACTATGGCCCACCCAATGTTTTTTTCAGGAGAGTATTTCTCCCTAATGTTTCCCAGTATCTCATAGGTAATAAGCAATGTAAAAAGAAAGCATGCTCAGAATCTAAAATGACTACTCACAATTTCAACGTTGGCAGGATTGTCAAAACCCCGGTCAACAACTTCATGTAGTTGCGGGAATTCCTCCATTGCATATAGTATCGGAGCAGTAATGACTCCCTGCATCATGAATGCCATCATAAAATATATAACATAAACACAAGAATCACTAGTCATTTGATACTTGTATGACATCACAAATGTCAAACAGAAATGATTATTTTGGTATTTACTGTTGATACAGCGGTTCTTGCCAAACCATGTTTGACCTCTAATTTTGGTAGGTTTATCACAGACACATAGCTCATCATATATTCAGTTCCTACTTATCTAGGATAACATTGTTTTTTTCTACACTGGGTTTATGTGAAATTGGCACATCAATAAAAATCCAGTCACCGAAAATTGTTTCCTAAGAGACTGGCATGTCCAAGAAGGCAGCAAACAGAGTTACAGTAAAATGATTTGTTATAGACAGAATATTAACCAAGGATGAATTGTTAACACAAAGCAGCAAAAGAACATCATATGATTTGGAGAAAGATCAACGTATGTTTCAGATGATGCCATGATGGACAGAGGAACATTTTTTCGTCACTGTAGAGTTAATATAATGAACTAAGAGCTGGTAGGAGGGGAGTTATTCTTACATGGCGAATGTCAGACAATGATCCCTTCCCAAGGGATGCAGAGGTGCCAGTGAAATCAAGAACATCATCGATCAACTGGAAGGCTAGACCCTGAATGGTAGTAAGTTAGCTAATGGCTTGTTAAGTTTAAGGGTTAGCTTGGAAGGAATTTTTTTCCAGGAAGCGAAGGATGTAAATGCAAGATGTTCTACAAACCAGGTTTCGACCATATTCAAATGCAAGCATTGAGACCTCAGCCGTGTGCCCTGCAAGAATAGCAATAGCTTTGCAACTATTTGATATCAGTGATGCCGTTTTGTAGTATGTCTTCTGGAGGTAGTATTCCATGCTGCATTTGTTGAAATCCATATCAGAACTGGCTAAGGAAGACATCACTAACTGGACAAAACAAAAGAAAAATTGATGGAAAAATGTCGTGAAATTAACTCTCCATGTAAATACTAGATCTGACTAAGCAACTAAGTCCACAATAAAGAGAACATATTAAACCTTCGTCGTTGCTCTCTGCTTGTAGAGATCTGCATAGTTTCACCAGTGACTAGATGTTCTACAGCAGTTGCCATTAGAGAAACCACCTGCACAAACGAAGTAGAGACCAGTTGGTGCTATAGAGGACTTGCAAGAAAAGAGCACATGGGCACTGCAATTACAAGCATTGATCTAGAATTACAGCATGAGATAAGCATGGTGATGCTGCTGAAGAATACCAAGAAAATAGTATTTTAGATCAGAACAAGCGCATGAATGAGAATTCCAGACATGTGAATGAATTGAGTATAATGGCTAAGCATCCACGAAGCAACTGAAATCATGGCTTTTAAGGCGTCAAGGCAAGCCACGGCTAGCTGCCAAATCTGGACGCCTAGCGGGGTTAGGCAGGCGTCTAGGGGTTAGGTGACAAGGCACCACGGTGCGCTACGAAATCTGGAAGCCTAGGCGACGCCTTGAGAACAGGGACTGACATAGCATATAATGACTGTAATTCCTCTTCAGAATATCACACAAACTAAGCACATTACCTATCCTTGAAGATTACTAAAACAAAACGAATAAGACACCTGTATTTACCTCTGTGTTCCCAAGTGCTGCAAGTGCCACACATGCTCTAGACAGGAGGAAGTCACCAGCCAGCACAGAAAGCTGCAGACAGAACAATCGGTGAACTGATGTCAGATAATCGCAACTGTAGAAAACTCTTCACTTTAGAAGTGGAAAAACACAAAGGAAGCAGCTTTGAGAACAAATACCCTAACACTTCTGTCCCTGAAACAGACAAGACCAAAAAATTTTAAAGTAAAAAAAAAAAAAGATTTCCAAATGTCCTAACAATTTCACCACACAACCTGGAAGCAAATGAAGCCTTTTTTCCCCCAAAGCACCATCGTTTACCATTTTAGTGGAAGCTAAAGCTTTTCATTGTTTGGTTTTCAAACTATTCAAGTAATAAGTAGGTCTCGATGCCTCAATACAGTTGGTTGATTCATTTAGTATACTGCATATTGTTGATACCTTGTTCCCCATGATGAGGTTCAACGAGCTAACACCACGCCTAGTATCAGCATCATCTAGAACATCATCATGCAGAAGGCTTGCGACCTGCGGTGGATAACAGCTTGAGAAAAAAAAAAGCAAAATAGAAAATGTGTCTATCTATCTCTGAAGGACAACCACAATACTAACATGAATCATTTCAGTTATCTCTGCAATATTCTGTTGCCGTGTGCGGAGTTTATCTGCCAATATACTGAGAACCCCAATTTCCGTTGATTCTGACAAAGGGAATTTTAGAGCTGATGCCATCAGCAACAAAACCTGCCAATACATGTTATATCATTAGTAACGCAAAAGATCAAGAAGAGAGTACGTAACAACCAATAATAAAATGGTAACGTAGGCGGTAGTTCAAGAAATGATGCAGAATTGAGGACTTACTGTAGGTCGGAATCTTTTTCCCTCAGCTCCCACCTTGAAAAAGTACTCAGCTGCTGATGCCAGTTTGGGGACCTGCAAATGTAAATTTGAAGCAGTTTCAGGTGTGAGAAAAATGGAAATTTGGTCATCACTAGTAGATCAATGAAGCATCAAATCATCTTGCTATCAGAAGCCCGAAGGAGCACTACACAAATAAGTTCTGAAGAGCAGGATTAACTGCTTACTGACCTCAGCAGCCACCATGGATCGTAACCTAGTTGCAAGAAGTGACAGTTCATCGGCGACTAGTTCAAATGGATCTTGCTGTTCCTGAGTGCACAAAGAGATTAAACTCTTCAGACTGCCTTACAATCAAGAAATATAGCATACATTATACAACATAATGACAAAATGCTGACTACTTGAAAAAATAAACGAAAAGGCTACAGAATGGGAACATCAGATACTGTGTACAGAATTAAAAGGAAATCAAGTTTTCATGTGCAAGTTTCAGATGACCTATATATAGAGCACAATGTGTTGTTTGTCATACCAGGAATATAATCCTGGTACCAGGCAGCATATCAAGGTTTTGATGGATAAACAGCTTAAAGACACTTTATCCTTTTTGTTGATTTGGAGATGGAGGAACAACACATCTTTGAAAACTAATCTTATGGGGTGCTTGATCTTTATAGGAGCATGGGCATATGATAACTCATGTGTGGAGTCATTCAAGATAGGTTTCACAAAGACACCAGAGTAACATTAGTGTATTAGTAAAAGGATGTCCACAGTGCCACAAACGTGAGCTGTAACAAGACGCAACCAATCGAACAATGCGAAGCCCCGCGACTTGCTTTGTGCATTTATACAAGTTCAATATCCTTTCCATACTTGTTAAATTTGGCCCTACCCTTACACTTTACTTGAAGTAGGCAATCAGTTATCATTTCAAACCTAACGAGCAGCAAAAGGATGAATGATTACAGAGGGAAGATCCCAACTACCTGAGCCCTCGAAGCACCGTCCTGGCGAACCTGGTATTGGGCATCATGTAACCATCTGGAGCTCACGAAAGCAGCTCGTCTGCAACCAACCACCTACTAAACGATACAAAACGTACAGGGCCTGTATCAGCACAGCGGGAAAAAGGCAAACCGTTTGCACACCATCAACAGTATGGCCAAATGTGAGGACCGGTTACTCCCCCTGCTAATTAACGGAACTAAGGAGCACTAAAAAAAAAAAAGGGAAACTTGTGCGAATGCGATCATTAGCAGTCCCCAGCTACGAGCGCCCGCCCCCAAGGTCTCTGTAGGGGTGCGTCATAAACACAAACACGTCGCGGGCGGCGGCGTGGCAGCTCGGCCGCGCCGCCGCCACACACTGCCGCCGCAAGGAGAGGGCAAGTACGGGAGGGAAGCAGGGGAGTGGACCTTGCTCCGAATCTGAGAGGCGAGGGGCAGGTGCTGCCGGCCCAGGAGCGCGGCGCCGGCGCCGGACGAGGTCGGCATGAGCCTCTGCGCCTGGGGCAAGCCGCCTGCCCCGCTCCCGGCGGCCAGCGCGACGGCGCGGCGCGCGAGAGCCCACCGCCAGGACATGCTTCTCGCTCTCTCTCTCTCTCTCTCTCTCTCTCTCTCTCTCCCGAGATCGGGGGGAGGGAGATGAGCTTGGAGAAAAAGTCAGAGACGAAAAGGAAGGCGCGGCGGCGGCGGTCGCTGCTCGCGCTCGGTTTGGAGAGGCACCCGTGGGCGTGGCGCACAAGGCGGTTACGTGGGTGCGCCCGTTCTGCCACGTTTGCTTGTGGAACGCACACATGCCCACGACGTTGCAACCTCGTTTCCAAATATTTATCGCGATTTTTGAACAAAAACATAAAACGTAAGGAATATAAAATTTTGAAATGCTTTTATATCAAATAAATTCATTATGATTTCGTGTTGCAGTTTTTTTTTTCTATGGAAGGATATGATGTTCTGTTTTGATTGGATGTACATATGTCAATCTTAGAGAACAACACGAGAAATGTCTAGCACGACACACCTTAAACATAAACATTCTTTATATTCATTATTAAGGGGAAAGCTTAAGGCAAGCATTGTGCTAATGAGAAAATCATCAGGAGGAAGCGATACAAGAGAAAAAAATCAATATAAAAAAATGATAAATGCATGGGAGAAGAAAAAACCGAGGAATTATATGAAATGGAAAACATTGATCGGGGAGAAGAAAATGAGATTAAGGGTTCTTACAAACTGGATCCGCGTTACCTGCTTTGTTATAACTGGATTGAATGAAAAAAAATTGGAAATCATATAAAAGTACCGGGAAGGCGGGAACGTTTTGCACACGGCGAGACGGTGGACCAGGTGTAGGAGGAGATTTATTTTTGGAGCGGTGGGTCTTGTTGTCAGCTCCCGGGCCACTCGAATTCACTTTTTTTGTACGGACAAGATACTGGCGTCGTCGGCAACTTCGCCCAAGAGCCCATGTAAACATGTCAGACCGCGTACCCGCGGCGCTGCACAAAAAGGCCGAGAATTGTTTCCCTGGGCCGAGCGAGAGAAGTCAGGAAATTTTTTTATTTTTATATTTATTTAAATCGTTTTTTGCAAAAATATTTGGAAGTTTCGAAAATTTACAAAAATAACCTTATACCGCCGCCTGAAACGGCGGTTTTTAAAAACCGCCGGTTTTCAGACGGCGTGATGTTGTCAGCGCTGCGGGCGTGGCGTAGTGGGTGGGCCCGGAGGTAAAAAAAACGCCGGCTGCACCGGCGGTTTTTAAAAATCGCCGGCTGAGACGGCGGTATTTAAAAACCGCCGCCCCAGCCGGCGTTATTTTGCCCCTAAAAACCCCCCCCCCCCACCCGTGGTCCTTCCGCATCTGGCCAAGGCGCAAGAGACGGCAGCGCGGGATCCGGCGACCTGCGGGCGGGCGAAGGCGCGGCGGCGGCTCGGGCGGCGGCGCGGCGGGGGGCGGCGGCGGCTCGGGCGGCGGCGCGGCGGGGGCGGCGGCGGCTCGGGCGGCGGCGGGCGGCGCGGGCGCGGCGGGCGGCGCGGGCGCGGCGGGCGGCGCGGGCGCGGGCGCGGGCGCGCGGGCGGCGCGGCCGGCGGCGGCGGATCGGCGGTGAGCATAGCATTTCATGCGCTGGTTGTAGTTTTACTGCTAGCGGTATGTCATTCCATGTAATACTGATAGTGTTAGTGGTTTAGGTACAATTACTTATATTAGTTTAGGTAATATTAGTGGTGTTAGTGATAAGTGATATTAGTTATCTCATTTCGTATAATAGGTAGGGAGTTGATTACACTAGTAGCAGTTAGTTTCTATGAACATTAGCGCTAGGTTAGTTTTATTTAGTAAAATTTCATGTTAATTTACAGTATTTGTATTGAATGTTTAGGAAACGCGCTTTAGATTAAATATTCAATAATTAGAATAAGTGTAAAATCTATGTAAAATCACGTGTGTATATAAATATATGCAGTTACATATGTACTAAGTATAGATTTTGGCATTGTCACATTTGTTCAGGTCATGTCGGAAAAAACATACTTTCAGATTTACTATGGTCAAGGAGAGATACGTTACGGTCAGTTTAGGGTAGATTTGAGTGGATTTAGGTCAGTGACAAAAGGGCTTGACAGAGCAACTGAAAGGCCATTCCGTTCGGTGTATAACTGGTTCATGAAGTGTTTCAAGTTGGATGCTGATGAATGTGAATTGCACATTTCAGCAGTAACAACCAGGACCTCGTCCCCTGTTTATTGGGAATTAGTTCCAATAGATAATACCACCTTCTGGAAGAGGTTTGTTGATGTTAGCCTGCGGCGTGGTTTACCTCTGGTTCTTTTTGTGCAAGCATATGAGAAGGTGATTGTTGAAGCACAAACCACACATGTCTATGATGAGGCCACAATAGTTGAACAAGTAGTAGAAAACAATGTCAATGAGGTTAATGAGATAGGCGATGATGACCAAGCTGAAGGAAGCCAAACTGTTCGGGAGCCAAGGGGTGAGGTAGATGAGGGTGAACACATTCCAGGTTTGGTTGAACAGATGCAGCGGGAGGACACCGAGGGTGATGTACGTGGTGATGAAGATTTAGATAATGACGATGATCGGCCGGTGCAAGTTCCAAGTCAATGGAACAACTATGATCACTCTCAATTGTTGGTGAATGAAGGTGAAACAGTGCCATGGGAGTACAGTGAGAATGAAGTATCTGTGGGTGCTATTTACCATAGCAAGATAGAACTGAAAGAGGCTGTGCAAAGATGGGCGGCCAAAAGCTCGAAGAAAGAGTTCAGAGTTGTGAAGAGTAGCCCGCAAGTATATGATGTGAAGTGCATACGAGATGATTGTCCTTTTAGGGTCCATGCATATATGGGAAAGTATGATACTTTCTGGTCAGTTTCAAGAATTGAACATCATACATGCATCCTTGAAGAGCTAGAAGTTCAGCACCGTAACTTGACAGCTGATTTTGTGGCTCAACATATGTACTCAAAGATAGTAAATAATCCAGGATATGAGCCTAAGTCAATAATCAACAGTATTGAAGATGACTTCCAATACAAAATAAGTTACAGCAAAGCTTACAGGGCGAAACAGAAGGCGTTGGAAATGAGATGGGGAACGTATGAAGCATCCTACCACAACCTCCCACGTGTGCTGTACACACTATGTCAGCGTAATCCCGGTAGTTACTTTGAGATCAAGCACTATAATTTGCCTGAAGACCCCACAAAGCGCGTTCTTCAGCGTGCTTTCTTTGCATTGGCGGCGTGCATCAATGCATTCCAGTACTGCCGCCCAGTGCTATGCATCGACGGAACCTTCCTAACAGGGAGGTACAAGGGCACCATGTTGACTGCCATTGCGGCAGATGGTAATAATCAGGTTCTCCCGCTTGCTTTTGCGTTTGTTGAGAGTGAGAACGGAGACAGCTGGTACTGGTTTTTAGAGAGGATCAAGTCATGTATTGTTCAGGATCGGCAAGATGTGTGTGTCATTCATGATCGCCACAAAGGCATTATGCAAGCAGTGCAAGATTTACAGGAAGGATCTGTACAACGTCAACGAACACCGAAGTGGGTTGATTTGAAGAGTCGATGGTGCATGAGACATATGGGAGCAAATTTTCAGAGTCAGTTCAAGAGTAAGAAACTAACCACTCTTTTTAAGAGGCTTTGCAGTCAGAATCAAGAAAGAAAATTCAATGTTCTGTGGAAAAAGATCGATGAGCTCACGAACAAGCAGGCTGCCGAACTAAGACGCAGGGGTGTGAATGCAGAACATGAAGAGCCAATTGCAATGGAAGACGTGGGTCTTGACGGTCCGAATGTGCGACGGAGGCCTGGTCGTTCGATCAAGTCGTTTTCTGAGTGGATTGAGCATGAGCCGAAGGAGAAATGGTCTCTGTTGCATGATGAAGGAGGTGCTCGTTATGGTATTATGACCACGAACCTTGCAGAGGTGTACAACTGGGTCCTACGTGGCAGCAGAAGTATGCCACTGGTTGGGATTGTGGAATTTTACATATACCGCACAACACAATATTTTCGGGAACGCTATCCTAAAGCTGAGAAGGTGTTTCTGGACCACGGCCTCATATATGGCCAGAAATTCTCTGAGTATATGGAAAAAGCAAACAAAAAAGCCGCAGGTCACCGTGTCAGGAACATGGGTGTCGCTGAGCATCGATTCGAGGTTCTTTGTCGGGACAAAGGACGGAGAGGAGGAAATCATGAAAGACACGTGCAAGAATGTGTCTTGTACAATAACCATTGTGTCTGTACCTGCCACAAGCCGAGGTTATACCATAGGCCCTGTACACATGTCATTGCTGCGTGTGGAGAGGCTGGAGGTTTGAATGCCCGTATGTTTGTGTCGCCCTATTTCATGAAGGATGCAATCTATCACACCTGGAAGTCCGAGATATATGGGTTCGCCATGGCCGGAAATTTCACCAGTACTCCAGATGGTGCCCCTGATTTCATTCCCAATCCCCATCCAGACATGAAACAACAGATTGGCCGACGTAAAACCCGTCGCATTCGTAACAACATGGATGACGCCGAAGCTGGGCCACGAGTTGTCATTTGCTCCAGATGCAATGAGTTCGGACACTCGTACAAAAAATGCAATAGTACAGCTCAAGGAACCACAGGGAACATACATGAGACTGGATCATCGAGCCAAGGTCAACGCAATCGGGGTCGAACCGATGAAGTCATTTAATGTCATTTAGTTGGTGCCATGTATTTGAATAACATGACGTGTAAGTCATGTTAATTATAACTATGTAACTGTTGTTTTAATCGTCTATCCCTTACCCAGCTTCTAAATTCCCTAAGGCGTGTATGCATAGAGCTGCTTAGGCACTATCACAACATGCCAACCGCAAAATTGTGGTAGGTTGTCTAGGTCATAGTCATTGGTTATTGCATGTTGAAGATGTACCGTAGTAGTAGAATCAATTATGCCAAAAACCATGTACTATGTTGTGGTTATTATCTGCAAAACTTTAAGCTGGGTTTAATTTCATGTGTTACTTTTCCCTCACTTTATTGTGACTTTTTTACATAAATAATGCATCTTCTCGTATCAACCAAAAGCTCAAACCATATCCTGAGATGGCACTGAAAAAAGAGTAAACTGTGAAATGTATGTCATGAAAAAAACTAGAATTATTCTTCTATAAAAAAATATAAAATAAATTTTATTTTTATCTTTCAGCATCAACCAAATGACTGGAAAAAGCCAGCCGGCCTATAAACAAATTAAAAAATATAAAACATTTAAAAAAATGCTGGGAAAAAAATAAAGCCGGGCCATCCGACTTTATTTAAATATAGCCGAATGGCCCGGCGGTTTTTAATCCCGCCGACACTGCGCAGCCCTAATGGCGGGAAATTAAAAACCGCCGGACCAAACGGCGGTTTTTAAATACCGCCGACCCATTCGGCGGTTTTTAAAAACCGCCGGGCCATCCGGCGGAATGTTGCCAGGAGGCGGGCCGTGAGCCGCCACGTCATTATATCGCCGGGCGGCCCGGCGGTTTTTAAAAACCGCCAATTGGGCCGGCGGTATACGGCTACTTTTGCAAATTTATGAAATACCGAATTATTTTTGCAAAAAACGATTTAAATAAATATAAAAATAAAAAAATTTCGAGAAGTCAGCGGTCTGGGCCCGCGGGGTGCTCTGGGCTCCATCCCACGGCCCGCGTCGCGGTCAGCCGCGCACGTGAACTCCACGCGCGCCATGCGCCGTCGCCTCGTCGTGTCTTGGCGAGCCGAAAGCCCGAAACCAACGTCGCATCGATCCCGGCCGCCGGAGGCCACACAGCGTCCGTGCGCTGTTGTTGTTGTTGTTGTTATACTACTGCTGACAGCGAATGAAGTGCGTGCAGTGGAAACCTCAAACCAGTAACCACAACCACCCACCCACCCACCATCAATCGTCTTCTAGCTCGAGAATGCCCTCGGTCGTTGGTTCTCGACTCGTCAGCACGCGGCCGCGCGGCTATAAAACTCCACCCCGGCCCTCCTCCGTCGCCCGTCGGCAAGCTAGGCCGTATCTGCTACCGCGTATAGCATGAGCTCTTGTACGAGTCCTAGTCTCGCTGCAGCCTGCGGCTGTGCACCTGGAACAGGGATCATATCGGGACCATATAGCTAGGACAGGGTAATGGCGAGCATCCAGAGAGCGTCCTTCCTGCATGCTCCAGGTCGTCCGGACCACGTCCCGCTCGCGCAAGCGCGACGGCGGCGTCTTCGTATCCGAGGTCGCGCCGTGGCAGCCCGTCGTCTCCGCGGGCGGCGGCACGGCATGGCCGAGGCCGGCCTGGGCCAAGCCCAAGCTGGACACCATCGTCGAGGAGGACAGCCCCAGCGTTATCGGCATGGCGCACGACGCCGCCGCCGCAGGTTACCTCCAGGGCGGGGCTTCTTCGTCGTCGGCGGCGGCGGTTCCTCAAGTCTTCCGTTTTCCGGCGCCGGCGCCCCACGCGCAGCAACATAGTCGTTGAGATCGCTCGAATTATATATATATATATATATGCGCGATTCTCTGGATACTTCCTCCGTCCCAAAATACTTGTCGTCTATTTCGATTTTTGTACACGGTAAATGTCTTATTCAAAAAATATTTATAAATATTCATTATTTTTTATAATTATGTTTGTATTTATCAAAAAAATAAATAAAATTTTCAATTATTTTTTGAATAAGACGAGCGGTTTTCCGTATACTGAAATCAATGCATGTGATAAGTTTTTTGGGACCAAGAGAGTACATGGTATACCAAGTGGTACCCTTACGTATTCGTGATTGTGTGTACTGTGAATCTGTGGTGTACCATTGCCGCTCTATATTGTTGGAGTACTAAGCACAAGGGCGATGTCAACATCTGGTTTCGTCTGCCCCCTGCGAAGCACGTACGCATCTCCATCCCGGCTCCACCACGCCCACTGATACTCACACTTTCCAGTTTTCCCTATATACTATATATCTACCGGCCAAACTCTACTGTAGAACAAATTGTACCCATGCCTCATTTACATTACACTTTTCCCCCTTAGAGGATGTCACGAGTAGCGGAATTAAGATTTACTCAAGCTCCGGGCCGAGTTGTGACAATAAAACCATAAAAAAAAACATAGTTCTAAAGATACATAAAGAGGTGAAAAACGTACAAAAAGCATCATTGCGAGGCGGTATCTTTATTATTCATCACAATCAATTGTTGCAAATCCAGGAGTAGAACCTGCTGTAAGAATGAAAAAACTATATTTTAAATACTTAAAAATGCTAACAAAGATAATGTAAAACAAAATTTAGAACAAGGAATTTGACATGGACCCCTTATCAAATATTCTCTTCTAACAACATCTCTAATGTTTATGTCATACTCAATTGGTTTTCAAAGTCCAGCAACCATTTCTGAGAAATTAAACACTAACTCTTCATTGGTAGCAGAAGTTTCAATAGGAGCATCAACATTGTTTTCAGTAGGGGCATCAACAATAGGTGCATCAATATAGGAGTACCAATACTAGAACTTGTTTCTACCGATTGTTGAAGATCTATATTGACATTTTCTTGTGAATGTGTTGGAATAACAAGTGTTATCGCCGGAGAAAAAAAAATCTCAATGTCCTATGTCTTTTTATTGCCTACCTCCTATCTGCATAAATAAATGAAATTTGTTGTTATGGATTTATCATACAATTCACATTGCACAACATAGGCATTATTACGCAATAAATTGCTTATCTCAATCTCTCACCGAAACAAGAGCCTCCTTGCCTTATCGCAGTGAGGCCGTGACGGTGAGGTTGACTGGCTAAGGCAGGCAGCACTGACCATCGGACCAGGGACTCAAGGAGGGAGCCGGAGGCTGGAGCAGAGCTCCGGCAGGCGGCAGCTCCATTGCATGCCCTCACCAGAACCGAAGACCGAAGGAGGAGGATTGGAAGTGGACGCTGGACGCGCAGACCTTGCCTAGCGGCGACGCGGACTGGTGGGAAGCCGCGGAGGCGGAGCCGGCGCGGACGGTGCACGGCGGGGCACGGGGGAGCGGACGGGGTGCGGAAGGGTCGTGGCGGCTAGGAGGGCGAGGGCGACGGCCAACAGTGTAAGGAAAATGGCCTCATGTGCCATATTTCCATGATTATGTTTTGGTAATTGATTGACAACCAACACTTGGACTAATGAACTTGTCTAGGTGCATATACTTAGGTGCTTAGGTCCAAGGGATGATGAAGAAGAAAAGCCGAAGGAAAGGCCCAAAGGGTTGCCCTAACTCCGGACAATGCGTTCTATGAGACTGGACATAACTCTGGACAAATTTCCCGAGGGGCTTAAGAATTGCGTCTGAAGCTAGTGGAAAACAACTGACCGAACAATGTCAGCAATGAAGCATGGAAGCGACCAAGAACAACAGACCAAACAACGTAACCGAACAACGTAAGCTAGAGGAGAAGCCTTGGCTACGGTCAAGCCACTTGTACTCGTTACTATACCCTCCTTCCTTGGTGTGGAGCGGTAGCAACAATTTATGCGGGGACAAGGAGACCCTTCAAATTCCGTAGTGAAAAATCTGACACCTTGTGACCGAGAGAGACAGTGGCGGTGGCCAAGCCTTGGTAGCTTGGTTGCACTTAGCCTTTACTTGCTGGGAGCCATTTGATGGCGAGCACAAGACGGTGATCGGAAGAGACTTGGTGCTTGGCTCAGATATTGCCTTCGGTGGTGAGCCCGTGGACGTAGCCCTCAGTGGCGAACCACGTTTAATCTCCGTGTATCCTCGGAAGTTTGCATTCCCTTCCTTACTCTCTTTACTTACCGCATTTGCATTTTCGCATTGACTCTTTTGTGTGTATTTAGCTTTCCTAGTTAGTTTGATTAGGTTTGGCTCTAGGTTATAAGTCTTTCGGGTAAGTTAGAGAGAGCATAGGTAAACTTTAGACTTAACTAGTATGTGTAGAACGCGGTAGGTTTATCTTTATGCACTAGAAAGCATTAGCGACCCAATTCACCCCTCTCCCTCTTGGGTCGGATACCCCAGCATGTTCCTTTTAGACAAGCACGAGGCGGCGCGCGGGCGCAGTGCGGGAGCCGGGAAAGGGCGGCGGCGTAGTGCCGGAGCCGGGAAGGACAAGGATGCAGGCACGCTGTGTGGTCTGCTCGTGGGTTGGGCTTGTGGGGGTTTATTTCGTGGGCCAAAAATTTAGGGGGGTTAAAAAATTTTTGGACCGCGCCCCGGGCCATGGCCCGGGTGGCCATGGGCCTGCTTCCGCCCCTGGATGTCACTAGGGGGGCATGTGGATGTGCAAAACACGGTTTGCGCACTGTAGATAACGTATTGGAGTTTGAAATATAGATGATGGGATAGACGAGCTGGTGATAACAACCCTACTCATTTTGCCCCGCACAGGCAACGAAATTTAGTGCTCGATGTTCATTCTCTACACGTTGTTGCTCTTCTTCCATTTATAGATCTTGTATGTGTTTAGCCTTTGGCCATGTTTCATGTTTTTGTTTCTATATTACTATTTTTCTTTTAATGTTGTACATAACAAACCAGTTATATCTGAAAATAGAAATTGTTGGTTTTTTAGGGTCTACCATCATCAAAGATCAGTGCTCAGGATTCTCTAACTTGCTGAAGCCAAGTCAGGAAAACACTGTTCCCATGACTTTAGATGGATGTGAATCATTTGATCAGAGATTGATGATCAGATGAACTGCTACAGTGCAAAAATGATACCTCTCCGTACAGTATCTACAGTGCTACTGTATAGACCAACGGCTCTTTGTACATTGCTCATCAAAGACACATATTATTGTAGCCTCCGGTCACTTCCCTTTTGTAAGTTAGAGAAGCCAAGCCCTAATACTAGGGTGGTGCCCTAAGTCCTCTAATATTTTATTTGGTGGGCAATCAATGGATAAAGAGGCACTATGAACTTTGAGCAGGGTGGTCCCACTTCTCTACCCAAGTGGCATCACTAGCAACCTATGAGTAGGTGATCCCACCAATGAGGCATTGTGGTCTCTTGAGAGGTGTTGTGACCTCCAAGGAGGGACAATCCAAATACTACCCGATCAGAGAGGCATTGCAAGTGCCAAGATGCACCCACCTTCCGGTCAGGGAGGTGTTGCGGCCTTTTCTCAAGGAAGTCCTACCGCCTCCAAGCAGGATATGGTCGCTCATAGATACTCAAATCTCTCGTAGCGTAGGCCCATAGGGTTTTGAGGTGGGGGTGGTTCAACATGTGCAGCAGGGCACCTTCACTGGGCCCTTGCTTTCTTTCATGGTCCTACCTACGCTTCGATGGTCAAAATCGATGGTTAGGCCATCATTGTTTTTTGGAAGAAGTCCACTTTTCATCCTCATACTATCACGTTCGTCCGGATTTCGTCCTTGAATTACGAAACCGGACACTTTGGGTCCTCGTACTGTCAAAACCGTCCGAATTACCCCCTTGAGTACTGTAGCAAGCGGTTTTAGGGGCGGTTTTGCCGACGTGGCATGCGGAGCCCACATGTCAGTCCACGTCACTGCTCAACCTTTTCTTCCCTCTCAATGACAGGTGGGCCCCACTTCTTCTCTCTCCATGTCATCACTGCCTCCTCCTTCTCCTCTCTCTCTCACAATCGCCGCCGCTCCCTCCCTGTAGGGCCGCCGCCGCTGCCACCTCCCTCACCACCGCTGCCCCTCCCTCCCCTTCCCTGCAGCGTTGCTGCCTCCCTCTCCCCCAGCCGGAGTGGCGCGGCGAAGCTCAGCGTGGCGGCGCGGCAGAGCTTGGCGTGGCAGCCGGCGGGGTGAAGGCAGAGGCGAACGCCGCAGCGGTGCGAGGGAGGCAGACAGGGTCGGAGCTGCGTGGCGGGCCGGGCGTGGGGTCCGGCGGAGGCGCGGCGAGCCGGGGCTGGGGCTAGTGGCCGCGACCGCCCCGCCTCTTCCTCCCCCCACCATGCGCGCGCCCTTCTGCCCCGCTGCCCGCGCTTGCTCCTGCCGTTGAAGGAGGGAGCCGCCAACTCCCACCTCGCGCCGGCCGTCGACGCCCCTCCCCATCTTCGCCTAGCGCTGGCCGCCGCCGCCTCGCGCGTCGGCGTCGGGCTAGTCCTCGTCTCGGACCGCGCTGTGCCGCGCCGCCAAGCCGAGCTTCGTCGCACCGCTCCGGCTGGGGGAGACGGAGGCGGCGGCGCTGCAGAGAAGGGGAGGGAGGTGGCAGCAGCGGCGGCGTTGCAGGGAGGGGGCGGCGGCGATTGTGAGAGAGAGAGGAGGACGGCGGCGATTGAGAGAGAGGGGAGGGAGGGAGAGAGAAGAAGTGGGGCCCACCTGTCATTGAGAGGGAAGAAAAGGTTGAAGTGCTGACGTGGACTAACATGTGGCCCCCGCGTGCCACGTCGGCAAAACCGCCTCTGAAACCGCTTGCTACAGTACTCAAGGGGTAATTCGGACGGTTTTGACAGTACGAGGACCCAGAGTGTCCGGTTTTGTAATTCAAGGACGAAATCCGGAAGAACGTGATATTACGAGGATGAAAAGTGAACTTCTTCCTTGTTTTTTTCCTGCAGCGACACAACCTCTCAGAAAAAATCTCATTTGGCTCCATTTCGCTATGCAGAATTAATTTGAGTGCTTTAATTGTTGGAGACAGTTCACAAGTTGACACGATTGGTTAACTTGAATAGTATAACAAGAAGTTCATTTTTATCACTCTTTATTATGACTACCCATGCGATACGACTGTGGTGTTTAATTTTGGCTATGCATGCGTGTGGCTGCGTTTGTTGCCCCGGGATCGGTCCGGGAGTGATGCGAGATCCTGCCTATCGAGAAAGACGATTTTGGACCGATGATTCTTCCATGGGATGATGAGGAGTGAATTGAGGGAAGCTCCCGGAACGGTCCTGGGAAACCGAGCGAACTCGTAGCTAGATTCAAGTCACACGCCAAATTGAAACAAGCGTTGGAATCCGTTGTATCACTAGATGAGGCTGTTCCCATTCCGACTGTTAATCAATCTTGGACCATAATACGAACTACTACGTCCGTCACACGCCAGAAGTATGGTTGCATGTACCACATACTAGAAATTAATTGAAGACATGGAATTAATCAAAGAAATCGATGACAAGACAAGAGTGTGCAGCAGAGCTCGCACGATCAGCGGAGGAAGAACTACGTCTGCCTGCCGTCCAGTACGACAATTTAGACGTACTTAGACGACGACGAGGAGGAGTCATCCTCGAGCGGCTGGCAATGGATCCCGGCGGCGGCGGCGGCCGTCGCCTTGTTCTTCTTGCGGTTCCGGCCTTCCAGGAACCACTCGAGCGACCTCTTCAGGGACAGTCCGGCCCCGGCGCCGCCGTCGCCGCCTCTCTCGGCCTCCTTCACCGCCCTCCGCGCCGCGCACACGATCGCCCTCGCCTGCTCCTCGGTGGTGGCGGTGCTCTTCCCCGGCGCCGCCGGCGTGCCGACCACGGCTGATGATGCCGCCGCAGCAGCGCCGCTCTCCATGCTCCTCGTCATGGTCGATTGATGATCGATCTCCGGCCGACGTCGCAGCTTAAGAATCTCTCGAGGAAGAGTCGATCGAGGGCTAGCAACTAACAAGAAAGCAGAAGTACGAGGAGATCAGGGCCTGGCGATGGGAGAAGGAGAGAGCCGGGGGCGTGCTTTTAAACCCACACCGGCTGGGCGGCGTGGCCGTGGCCGGCGCGTGCCACGCGCGCACGTGCGCTATATCGTTTGGCGGCACGTGCGTCCTCGTTCGTCCGGGTGTGCTCGCTTCGTTCTCTCGCGCCTGCCGCTTCCCAGTTTCGGAAAGCCACATCGCTGTCAGCCCGGGCCCACGTGCTAAAACAGGCCATTAACCGAAAAATCTGGCCGGTTTTGGCCAGCAGATAATTCGATCGACGTATCTCAGCAGCAGGCATTATGCATGAGGAGCACGTGGTGAAAAAAGGATTAAGGAGCGTGCGTGTCAGTGACTCAGAGACGACAGACTACAATGGCTGTTTCCTTTGCTCAACGAGGAGGATCTGATTCCGTGATGACATCTCACTACACTACGCCAGAACCTGCATTTTATTGACGTGTCTCAATCACATCAGTGACGGTAAAAATCCATATCTCTAAACTTTTATCACTGATGTAAAACACGTTAGTGACGCGGAAAAACTTGTCACCAATGACAGTCATTTGTGACGCGTTCTGAGAGAAACACGTCATGAATGTTGCTAAAGACGTGTGTTTCCAAAGTCGCGTCACTAATGAGCATAGCCAGTGACACGGACCGTCAAAACGCATCACTGATTGCAGACACTAGTGGCGTGCTTTCACAAAAAAGCGTCCTAATGTTAAATTGCGAAAACAAAAAAAAAACGGAAAGGTAAATTGTTATCATATTTATAAACCATCGTAATTTCATACATATAGCAATTTGCACAAGATAGGACTTTTTCTCAAACTTGTTTACAACTTTCACACATACATAGATATAGCGGTTTAGCACACTACTAGCATGGTACACAGCAGCGGTCCCATCATCGATATCTGAAATCATAAAGCAACAAATAAGTAAAACTAAGAGATTGCAACTTGTGAGAAAATAAAAATAGCAATTTGTTTTGTTTCTAATTCATATACTTGGTTTCACTTTATAGTCAAGTGACAACAATTTGTTTTGTTTCTGATAACCTATTCTAGTGAATTTCAGTGAAACCTTTTCCTCTCAACTCTGATTCTTTAGAATGATCTATGATGTAAAAAAAAAATTCTAGTCAACGAAGACCATACCCAGTCAGTGAGGAGCAACAAGCAAGCAGGTAGATGGTTGAGAGAAAACCTGCAGGAAGACAAAGGCTGATTCCTGATCATCTCTTGTATGGTTCTAAAGGAACATTGTACCGCCTGTTTAAAAACATGGAAATATGTTTGAAAATACATATACTAATAGCTCCCGGCATACATATTCTAGGACTTCACATGTTTTTTTCCCTTCAGTAGTAGAAAAAACACCACTACGCAGGGGGTCGGCTTGGGCCGGCCGCCGCCGCCGGGGACAGGGGTGGGGAGCGGCCACAACCACGTTGAGGATGGGCTTCTCCACAGCTGTCCGTCTCCCTCCTCTCCGATCCAGTGGCGCGGGGGGAGATTGTTGGCGGTGGCAGCGCGGAGGAGAGGGGATTAGATAGGGTTGAGAGAGATGAGCACGTAGGACCGGAGGATAGAGAGGCGGACACGAGCTTCGGCTCGAGATTCACCGGCATATTGTCGATCGAATTTGTATCCAGATTCCTCAGTGCAATAGAGAGAAACCAGTACCATATCTGTGAGTCTAATAATATGCCTCTTTGCAATTATATTAAGGCGTTGCAAATAAAGGGTATGAATCACTCGAATTATATATATGCAATTCGCTACTTGTATATATATACAAAGTGGTTTTCATATTCGTGATTTGCGTGTAATATGTACTGTACTATACCATTTCTAGAATAGAAGTTTGTATATGAAAATTTTTATCAACTAGGAGAATAAATATATAAACTTCATGTTTAGTTAAAAATAATCATACGAACTCAAAAACAAAAGTTTGTATACATAGAACAAATTATACCAACTTGTACACCAAAATTTTATACATGGACAAATTATAAACCCATAGGATAGTTTGTGTGTGCGCATATGGAAGTACAATTTGTTCGAACTCATAAGGCAAATTTTATACACCACCTAGAACAATTTGTAATGATTCAAATAAATAAATTTGTATACCTAGAACACATATATTATGGACATGGAACTAATATTATAATCAGTAGAAAATAAGTTTTAAACAAGAAGAAAGAAGAGAAACAACAAAGGCAAAAGAAATAAGGATCAGATGTTCGTACATCTAGAATAAATTATATGATCATTTTTCCCTCTCTTATTTCTGCACGTCCTGTTTGCATCACACCTTTCCCATTCTAGATCACCCCCTCTGCGATTGCAGGCGACTAAACCATTGTAGTTAGTTGACATTGCTAGTTTGTCCTTTGTTACTTATAGAATTCATATTTTCATGGAACTAGTGGCAGTTGCTAGCTACTTAGTGCCCCGTTTTAGCTTGACTTTATCCCCCGTTTCGCTTGAATATAAGTATTATGTTTAAAATTGATGATTTACCGCAGAGTAAAATCTAGTAGACGATTCATCTCATGCACAACTTATACTTGAGCATTAATATACTTTTGATAATCACAAGAATATATATCGAGCAAAAGCTTTAATATAGTTGGCAATACCACTATGATAGGTTGACGTGTGTTTACTCTTTCCACTTTCACATGGCTCATTTACATCCCACACTTTTCCCCTTGCTCGTTTTTCCCTGCACAGGAAATGGAATCAGCGCTCTTGATGTTCCCTTTATGTTATAGGGAACCCAAAACTTTCTAGTGGCATAAAGGGCACACTGATTTTTTTCGATGGTGGATAAGAAACTTTCTCTTTCCATAACTTATAGTTTTTCACAGAACATGTGTGTTGCCCTTCCTCTTTCTATTTCTCGATCACGTCGTGTTTGCATGGATCACACCTTTTTCTTTCTCATTTGGCTCGTTTTTTCGATGCGGATTTTGCGCCCTTTAATTTGTTGAAGACAGTTCACAAGTTGACACTATTGGTTGAAACTTGGAAAGTTAGAATCTCTCAGCGGGTTACCTATCACTATTCTAACCACCTCTCTCTGTCTATACTAATGCTACAGCGTCGTTTTATAGCATAGACCGTCCTTTTACCCAACCCGCTGGAGATGGCCTGTATATAGCCAGAAGTTCATTTATTACTCTCTTGTGTTTATGACTGCCCATGCGACGACTGTGGTGCTTTTGGCTATGCATGCACGTGATGTGGGCTGCGTTTGTTGCCCCGGGAGTGATTCGAGAGCCTGGTGATGAGTGAATTGCGGGAAGCTCTTGGAACGGTCCCGGGGATCGGAACCGAGCGGACTCGTAGTCAGATAATCAGATTCAAGTCACACACGCGCCAAATTGGAACAAGCGCTGAAATCCATTGTGCCAGTGTGCCACCAAATGAGACCATTCCCATTCCGAGCGTTAATCAATCTTGGACGATCGACCATACAAACTAGTATACATGCAAATCAAAATAAGAAGTATGGTTGCATACTTGCATGTATATACTATATAGAAATTAAAGACACGACGAAATTAATCAAAAAGGAATCGATGACAAGACAAGAGTTGTACAGCAGAGTTCGCACAATCTGCGAAGAAGAAAGAACTACGTCTGCCTGCCGTCTACTAGTTAGGCGGACGACGATGAGGAGTCCTCGAGCGGCTGGCGATGGAACCCGGCGGCGGCCGCGCCCGTCGCCTTGCTCTTCTTCTTGCGGCCTTCGAGGAACCACTCGAGCGATCTCTTCAGGGACAGCCCGGCCCCGGCGCCGCCGTCGCCGCCTCTGTTGGCCTCCTCCACGGCCCTCCGCCCCGCGCACACGATCGCCCTCGCCTACTCCTCGGTGGTGGCGGTGGTGCTCTTCCTCGGCGCCGGCGTGCCGACGTCGACGGCTGCTGCTGATGCCGCAGCGCCGCTCTGCATGCTCGTCGATCGATGGATCGGTTGTCGATTGATCGATCTCCGGCCGATCGACGACGCAGCTAACAAGAATCTCCCGAGGAGTCGAGGGCTCGATAGCAGCTGGCCGAGATCAGGCAGGCCTGGCGATGGGAGAAGGAGAGAGCCGGGGGCGTGCTTTTAAACCCCGGCCGTGGCACGCACGCGTGTGGTATCGTTTGGTGGCACGCACGCGTGTGGTATCGTTTGGCGGCACGTACGTCCGGGTGTGCTCGTTTCGCCGTCTGCCACTTCCCAGTTTCGGTAAGTCGCGTCACTGTCAGCCCGGACCCACGTGATAAAACAGGCCATTAACGGAAAAATCTGGCCGGGTTTTGGCCAGCAGAATTCAATCGACGTATCTCAGCAACAGGCATTATGCATGAGGAGCACGTGGTGAAAAAGGATTAAGGAGCGTGCGTGCGTGTCAGTGACTCAGAGACGACAGGCTACGTACAATGGCTGTTTCCTTTTCTCAACGAGGATGATCTGATGATTTCCGTGATGACATCGTGCCAGCTAGCTTGATCTTCTAGCGCGCAGGCTGCAGCTGTAGCTAGCATAGCCAAACATAAAGTGTGATGCATGTTTGCAACAAGAAAGAAACAATTGCAAAGAATTCAAGTTTGGTTTTTGAGATGTTTTATTTATCCAAAAGAAGTGTGATTTTTTTGGTATATCAACTCTATTTTAATAATAATAAGAGCCGTTCGTACATAACCATGCAGGCATGAAGATATAACCATATTACTAACAACCTGTCGGTTTATAACCATGAAGATATAACCATATTACTAACAACCTGTCGGTTTATAACCATGAAGATATATATTAATCCCACATACAACATCGGCATTCGATCGTACAATATCTTCCAAAAAGATCCTGAATTAATTCCCTTTTAGCTCGCATGCTAGAAAGTGTGAGTATCTATCGGGCTCGATATATTCAATATATTCTCCAATTTACTGTTATTAGTTACTCCCTCCATCCCACGAAGCTTGTCGTTTCCAATTCTGCACCCAAAACAGCAGGCAATGCAAATGACCATAGTACCCTCTTTTATTGCTCCTCAGAGCCCATACACGTCACAACTCCCATCATTACGCTACAGGTTACATGCATGGCCACAGTCCACCAAATAAAATACTCAAATATGCCTCCCCACCAATAATGAAAGCACACAACTCCACTCGCATAGGTGAGAGAGGGGACGTGGCCTGTTGTGGTGGGCCCTCTAGCTATCCTCTCAATCTAGGCTGACTTGCTTCGTGGGACAATTTTCAAACGCTAGAATTACCAGCTTCGTGGGACGGAGAGAGTATACCGATATTATTACAAACCGCGTGTGGCCTGCGGCATGGAAACATAATCGCACAATATGGGACAGTATGCCGTGTTTTCCTTTTTCTTTGTTGGCATCACACTTTCCTAGTTCTTCTTTTGGTCCTTCCCAAGCGACTGAACTAGTGGTACTATTATTGCATTTTTACCTTTTTGATGTAGTATCCTTTGCCTATCCTTTTAGCTCAATAACTTCAAAAGTTTAATATTCATATATTCCCTCTGGCTAGCTTTAGCTATTTCTCGCCCACATTTGGGAATTATTATTACTTTTATCCTAAAAAATGCACTGTAATTCTAGCTATGTGGTTCTCCATAATAATTCAAAGTTCACATTTTTTGGGTCAGCAAGGTTAGGATTTTGAGCCGGCACCTTTTTCAAAAGTGGAAGTTCTTAGCTCGCCTCAATTTGTTGCTCTCCCTTATTTACCACCGGTGATAAAAGAGCAAGCTATAGGATTTGACCCTGTGATACTTATGTATGTGTGCGATGATCTTGCCATCTGCTACTCGCACTGATTTTTACTCCATGATGCTCGATCCCATGTGTGGAGATCGTTCCTTAGTCCTTAGATCATTCCCAATATATAGTTTCATTTTCTAGTTTCCAAAAGTGATATATTAGTTCTGCACTATTTTTTGTTTCAGAAAGGAGTACCATATACACAGTTGCTTATCCTCCCCGGCCCCTTCCCCTCCCTACTAGGTCGCTTTTTCTTCCAAAAAACAGCACGTACTAGTACCGCAGTAGCTACAATCTACAATCCCACTCTTCCCCTTTTCCACTAGTACCGGCCAATGTAAAAGTAATCGCGTCATCATCAGGCATAAGAAGATTTCAATTTCCGGAATGTTAGTAACCCAGCATTGCACAGTACTAGTCCCGCAGTACGTACAAGCAATGATAATGCAATAATGGTTACAAAACAGACACACGAAACTATTAGTTAGACGAGGATGACGACGACATGGAGGGGGAGCTCTCGAGGTAGCGAGGGCTTGCGGCGGATGCCGACGCCGCCTTTTTCTTCGGACGGCGGCTTTCAAGGAAGCACTCGAGCGACCTCTTCATCATCGACGGTTTCCCACTGATCTTGGCCTCGGCCACCGCCCTCCTCGCCGTGGAGATGATCGCCCTCGCCTGCTCTTCGGTGGCCTCGATGCCGCGGCGGCCCTGTGGTGCCGCCGCCGCCTTCTCGGGCACTGGAGCGCCGCCGTGCACGCTCTGCTTCGCCATCACGGTCGATTGCGTGGTTGATCGATCTACCTAGCGTCTTCCGGCTTGTCTCTCCGCTGAAGTTCTTGCCGGCCGGCGGACACGATCAAGGATCTCGGCCGCGGAGAGGGAGAGACGAAGCAGGGAAGAAGAAGAATGCGAATGGACCACGGCCGGGAAAGAGAGAGCAGGCGGCGTGTGCTTTTAAACCCGGCCGGTTGTTCCTGCCTGGGCTCTGGGCGCCTTGGGTTGGCGCACGTGCGGTTTTGCTGGCACATGCACACGTGCGTCCTACGTTTGTCGTCCGTGCTCGATTGCATGGCTACCTCACTGCTCGCCAGTTCGGGTAAGTCCGGTCACTGTCAGCTACGGGCCGGCCCATATATATGATGTAGCCTGCGAAAAGTGTGGCCGGGGTCGGCCAAATCAGGTCAGAGATATCCAAAGCCTACGTATGTATTCCGTAGTACGTAACTTCAGTCTTCATCTAGTTTGATATGTCAGCAAAACATAAAAATTACTCTCGTCTAACTATCATTATTCTCAATCAACTTATATGTTTAATTTCTACTGTGTTAAGTGACATCGTAAATCACCCTTCCTCTCCCTTCGAATCAATCTAGGCTTATCCAAAGTCCTCCATATACAATTTAGAAATATGGAGGGAATGGATACTTCACCTAGCAGATAGAAACGTGGTAGCACGCTGAATGAGGGTTTCTTCAGGCTTCGATGCACGGATATACTATTATGCCACATCATTGTTCTTTTTTTAAAAAAAATGATCCCTCCCTCTGCCCTAAAATAAGCAGAAAACACATGTACGTAGTTACATTTTCTTCTTCCCAAGGTGCATGTTCATTTAATTGTCTGAATTTTCTCCTTTTCAACATGCACACTGATTTACTTGTCCAATTTTTTAAAACATGTTTAAAGTATTAATTAAGTTGTACCCTCTCTTACAAATGTATGTGTTGTTGATTTATTTTCACAACTTTGATTATTCGTTTTATTCAAAAATGCATCCAAACATATATATATAAGTCATACTCATCTGTGAATGGAGGGAGTATAGTTGGTATAAAAGCGTTTGGATAAGATGGATAATTGAAGTTATAGAAAAAAACAATCATACTATACCATCTTTTCTATTGTTTGGCCAATCATCTACACGTCTAAGTAAACCATGAGATTCAGTGAGCACTGAGCAGCCGTGGGACTCTCCTAATCGACAGCTATGGTACCCGGGGGCCGGGGCTTCAGTGTTCACTTTTGGGCCCTCTTGGCCTCCCCGTCCGAGCAAGGCAAGCTCCAAGTAGTATACTTTTCCCAGCCATGTCCCGCAAGGCACAGAAATGGCACTTATGGCAGGTGCCGCTGGACACGATATTCGGAACTAGCTGGCTCGTGCCAGCCAGAATCTGGCATCAGGACTACAGGAGTAGCCGAGTAGGCCTGTTTTCCATGTGCAGGTGAATGTGATGGTATTCCGCATGCAGCCGAAGCTGAGCAGGAGCGAGAAGCTTTCCGTGCCTCCCGCGTTTTATTTCATAACACCCCTGCACGTGTGCACGGGGCACCTAAGGCTATCTGCGCTCGTCCATTCTCCAGCGCCTCCTCCGGCCCTCTCCTCCTCCTACTCCTCTATTCTGTAGGCGGCGTCGTGGATCCAGGCCTCGTCGCCGGCCTGCCTCCTCCCCGCCTTGTGGCCGCTGAGCTTGGAGGCCACGGCGATGGCGTCGGTGGCCAGCCACCTCACCCGCCTCTGGCCGTGCCCCGCCCTCACCCTTCCGGCGGCCACGCCTTGTCGTTGTCCGACAGCGGGAGATGGAGCCGTTGGTCATGTGGACGACAGAGAAGAAGATAGAGTTGGAGAGAGAAGGCACTGGATGTGGGGTGAGAGAAACCCAACCCTACCGTAAGGTTGGATTTAGAATCGCCCGCTACAGCTCCCCTCAACTCTATTTCTCAACCTAAAGCTTTAGAGAGAGCTTAAGAGTCCTCCACTGCAGATAGCCTAATGTGAGCCGATTGACATCATACCCACAAGGCCACAACCAAATCAAATAGTACGGGTGTGTCGAAAACACATGATGATTTCGAAATACATAACATTTAACAAAAGATAGATTGGGGGCAGAGCGCTAGTCTGGATTAAGGAGTGATCATTGATTCTTCTTAGTCCTTAATCTCTACCCATCAGCAAAAAACACATGCCACCATCTGATGAAGCGCGAGAGCTGCTGATATCAGTATGCTTTCTAACGTTCTTTATATAGCAAAAATGACATTTATTTACAGTTCGTAACTTGGTACTTACAAAACACTGGCATCTAATACATAGTGATACTCCTTACAAGAGAGCCCTACACACAAATACACTGTAGTACAGAATATGATCCCCCCACCACCAACGAAGTGGAATGCTACACCTATTAATTCTGATATATGTCAATTCCTACCAAGTGAAGGCTGAAGTAAACATGCTTTGCGCCTACCCTTAACTATGGATCTAGTGCTAATCAATGTTCAGCTCATTAGTTCGATATGTACTATCAGATTGATTGCTCAAGGGCCGTCGTCCTAGCTGAATATCTTGACAACCCTCATATGTCAGCTTAGGTACAGTGTTCTCAATAGACAAAACAGTGCTTCCTTATGTACAGACTACATGGTCGTGTAACAGTTCTATAAGATGGCAATGACCTGCACAGATTCTGAAGCCAATTCAGCACATGGTACTTTCACGGGAAAAAAGTAACAGTAATTTATTAAAGCAAACATACCCCCAGTCTATAAGATGAACTTCAGTTTTTTGGTAATCACTAATCAGGACTAAACAATGTTTTACAGAGTCTAGAACAAAACCTGACAAGAAAATTTTGATCTGATAGATTAAGATTTAAGAACCTTCGTGATTATACAAAACTTAACCAAATATAAGATAGATCTGGTTCGCTAGATAATATTAAAATGTTACTACTGTGATCAAATCATCATCTAGTTGCTTTTCTTATTCAATGTTTCGCTAAGAGTTTAGCTAAGTCTTATGATCCATAATGCTCATGCTTGACTTGTAAGTTCAGTCCCAAGTTCTAATCTCGCTTTTTTTTACTCAAACAGAAGAGCTGTGTATCTTTTGTATTAAGAAGATGCAAAAAAGGGTAGGGGAACCCTTACAAACAAAAAAACGCCTAGGACTAGGACTAGATGACATTCGCAAATGTAACTTGATAAAGTGTTTGGGTTGTGTTTATGGCTCAGTGGGTGTGTTGTATTTTAAACTCTCTTTTTCTTAATGCAATGATACACAGCTTTCCTGCACATTTGAGAGAAAAATAACATTCACGCCCTAACTGAAAAACACAGCAACCACACCCAACCCATTTATATTCTGTAAGACCATCTGGCTTTCGATCTAGTCAAGTACATCCTACTGGACACAATACAATCTCGTGAAAAATCATAGGACAGTCAAAGGAGGCATCATTTGGTTGCTACAATCTTAATTGTTCCAGCAAAAACAGGAAAAGATATCTAACATTTGCCCTGACCTGAATTATAAACAGTCAACACTGAGCGTAGTTCATTTCATAGGTGTATGAGATGAACACAGGACTAATTCAACAAGACATTAAAACATAACAATATAAATCAAAAGAACACAAGTTTGGTGTAAGAAATATATAGCATCAAAGAAAAAGGAGCGAAAAAGGCCCCTAATGTTAACAAAACATGAGAAAAACAACTCATTTAAAACTGGCGCACCTTATGCTTGGAGCATGAAGCGATGATTTTTCTATGGGCAGACTTCTCCAGAAGTACATGACGACTTAACCAGCTGTGGATGGCTTTACTCTATTTTGTTGCATGCTTCCCCTTCGAAGGAGAGGAGTTTCTGTTGAAAATACTAGCAAGCTACCATCCTTGGTTCCTGCTAGGATGCACTCCTCAGGGGTCACGGTTAGAGAAGTAATTGTCTTCCCAGCTCCATTATACCTCCAAACAATATCAAGATAATGCATAGAACGTAAAACTATCTGTCCATGCTCACCAGCACAAACAATGAACTCACCACAACAACTAAGTTCCATGCAATTGAGACGACCACTGGTTGCTGAAGAAGCAATATGTCTTCCATTGATGGAGTACATGTGCAAGGATAGGTCATTCTCAGAATATACTACCACCCTCCCATGCTGTGATGCTACCAATTTTGACAAACCGACACCGGAAGGATGCTGAATGGACCGAACATATCTCCCTTCACGCAGTGTATGAAAAATACAAGTCCCGTCTTTTGAACCACTAATTACAATGTCCAGTTCCATGCTAACAAATAAGCATGTTATGATGTCATCATGACCACATAAGATATGAACAGGCCTTTCCACTATCACATGTTCCTTTTCTGAAAGTTCAAAATTGGCACTCTTCATTTTCTTATCAACTGGTCTTCCTCGAAATGCATGCCAGATCATAACAGTTGTGTCATAACTACCAGTTGCAACCACGTTCCCGTCAGATGAAACTGCAGCGTAAGAGTTTGCTTTGCCTTATGTTATTGACAAAAAAAGGAAAAAGTACCAGATGATTTTATAGGATGAAACAATATGGATATGGAGCCATTCACAATTTTCCCCCCAAATGCAGGAAACATACTGAAAAAGGAACACAATAAGAAAAGACATGCATCTCTTTATTTGAATACAGTGATTTTTTTTATAATGATAAAAAACTAGTACTACCACCTATTTTATTTAATTGATGATTCAGACAGCAGTGGGGTGGGGTGGGGGGTTAAAAAAAAAAATGGAGGTAGTAGCTTAATTCAGCTTACTTTCAAAGAAAATGGATAGGCATAAACTCAATAAATGTCTTCCATACCTGCGACACAGCTAACAACATCCTTATGTTGCCTGATGCTCTGCTTAATTCTTCCATCACTAAGAGAAATTATTTGGAAACTGTTCTCCCAGTTTCCACATAAAATCAAATAATTATCACAATTAGTTTGCATTGTTGCTAAGCACTGTCTTCCAAACTCAACGTTTTCAGCAAGGAAAGTGCCAATTTTATGAGAAGAGATAACATCTGAACCGATTCCAAAGAAATGTTCCTGCAAAATAAAGAAAAATACACTAAACAAAAGTCACTGGGGTACCAATATTTTTAACATGTAGTAGTGCATTTAGTCAGGAAAAACCTGTGGTCCAGAATATGTGAAATTTCCACCTGACTGCAGCTGTGTTGTCAACCACAGCTTTACTGATAATATTAGTCCCTCATTCATCAACACAACCATGTTCTCCAACAAACCTACAAATAGTACAGCACGCATGTGGCTAATTATACTACAAGCACTCGAAGTCAATGTTATCGACTGTGGTGCAAAATACAGTGGATGAGCAATTGGTATGGGAGGTCCTCTTCTTGAATGTTTCATCCGGAAAATCTGGATTGGTGTCTGTCCAAAATTTGCTATCTGATCCTCAATAGCAGATTTCTGCAACATGTCATCCATATTTTCCAGATCAACTGCACCTTCATACGTCATATAGTAAAATATGTTTGCTGCCTATCCAAAATATATGTATGAGTTAGGTAATATTCTACTGATAAAGTTTCAATGGTGCTGGAAATAGCAACACAGTTGCACCTCAACAGCTGGCTGTCCACGCTGCTTGTAGCCAAATATGAGGTCAATCCAGTGATGGAGATTTGAGCTCACATATTCACTTTCAAGGGCTTCTCTGTTGATGTGGATAAATTCTTCAGGCGAACCCTACAATTTTGTATCGATTAATCATACAGCATAAGTACCACATTAGATGGGGTAAGATATGTACCATGGATCTGAAAGCTAGCACATCATTACCATCGAAATCAACGTATGCTATGTATGAACCTGGACTGATATAATTATATGCAGAAGTTGCTCTTTGCAACGTTGCAATTGCAACTTATTAGGGTTGGATTTGCAAACTGAAGATAGTCAGATTCAGAATATTAGTAAAACATTATTCAGATTAACTTAACCAGGGATGTCTTCCATGAGAAAAATCTATTTCATATTGGTAGTACAGATATCGTCTATGTCTTACGTGTCTAGGACTGCCATATGTAATCGTGGAGGAGTCTAGACCCCCAAGTCTTGTACTCCCATATATACCAGCCAATGGCTCAATGCCATACAATACATCCATAATATGCAATCTATCCTTCCTACATGGCATCACGAGTTTTGAGTTCTAGATCCTAAGCCACCTTTCGCTATGCACCGCCACTGGGGAGATCGATCTCCACCGGGGGCCACACCCTCATAGTCTTCATTGTCACATCAAACAAAAGCTACAACAGGTCAGATCGCTCACCAGCCTCTGCCACGGGCGCCGTCCAGCTCCTCTGCTCGCCACTATGGTGTGGCTTCGGCTTGCATCCCACACTTCCACAAGGGACTCATGAGGCGTGTCGCATGGCTCTACACCAACCACACCAGCACCGCTTCACGCGTCGTGTGGATCCGCTATGGCCTTCCTCTGGCTCTGCCGTTCTACGGAGGCCACCATCCGTGTGCCTGCATGCTTCTTCATGCGGACTGTCTGCCATGAGTGGATCTACATCAACACAGGCCCTGGTTGGACCTCCTGCACGCAGGGCCAGACCCCCAAGTTGCGCACGGCCTGGCTGAGGCAGCTGCTGCGGACGTGTATGCCCATCAGTTAGTGTCGGACCACGCCTTGCTGCCGCAGTCCACCATGGGCAGCTGTTGGAGTGCATGAGCATGACGTCAGGTTGTTGCTGGCTCCTGACCATCCTCCCCCTCTATCCAATTAGTGTTTTTTTTTTTCCTTTTGTGATTGATCTTGCTACGGAGAAAAGTGTGGAGAGTGGAATAAAGCTACGCACACCCAGAGTCTACCAATGATCTGATGCTGCTGTACTTTTTCCCCCGGCCTATGATCAATTTGTGTCGCCCACTGCCCATCGATTTCATGTGTCTTCGACATCGGAATTGAGACCACCAGCCTCTCCTTCTCCGAGTGTGGAATGGTGTGGTCTAGGATGCTTGCATGATGTTTTTGTGCCTCTTCACCTGCATGTCGGTCTGCATCGGTTGTCGCCACCACCGATTGGGGGGCCCCACCATCGCCATCGCCATTCTTGTGTCCGCCTTGCACGGCCTCAGCTTGATCAACTAATCGCATGCGACCCACCCTCCCGTGACGTCTGCTATTGATTGCATGGTTCTCCTCCAAGCACTAGGGCCGCTGCTGTGTGTCACCAGCAGTTTGCAAAGCTAAACTGACTGTCATTTAAATAGCAACAGAACTACTCCGGTCGACAAGTAATTCATCCTCAAGAAAAGAAGTGTGACAGAAATAACACAAAACAGAACTATTACCTTCGCCCATGGAGGAAGAGCAACATTGCCTATAGGTTCACCATCCTGCTTAACACCAAGATGATATGAATTTGAATTTTCAAGAAACTCGGGCATGTAAAAGAATTCTGGAATAAGCTCTTTGACGTCACTTGTACTTGATAAGCTATTTCTGTAAGCGCTATCAATGCTCTGGAACAGACGATCTGCATGGTCAAACTTGCCACCCTGCACAAGTGTACATGCATAATGTTAACATATATGACAAGACCATGTCTTTTGAACTGTGGTGAAATACGCAAGAGAAGCTTTGTATTCACAAATCATTATTCATGAATAATGTTTTCATAATAGGAGGGAAATGTGTTCAGCTCTTAAGGAAGCATGATAAATAGTCCACGATGAGCAAAGTGAGAACCTGAAAGTTTAGATGCAGAGTTGTAAATGGCTCGAGCCTAAGCATGTAATGAAGAACGATTCCCATGCTAGAGTAATGAGATCCGTAATAAAAACTGCAGGAAACAAAACATGGAGTATACTCAAAACACCATGGAGAAGAACAGTAAGAAATGAATAAAAATAACTTGGTAAGGTCCAACCTCGGTATGTCAGGATCACAGAAACTCACATATCTATCTTCGAAAACCTGGTCAATAATACATTACTGACATGAAGTTATGATAAGAGGATGATGGCCTAAAAATACAAATAAGTACCCAAAAGTAATCACACCTTGAAGCGGTTTTCATCCAAAGCACCAACTGGCTTTGAAAGATCCCTAAAAGTCGATGACTTGTTGAGATCAAGCTTTTCTGAGCTATAATCAGCCAATACCCATGGAAAGATAGGATACTGAGTTAAGTCATTGTAAGATCTTCCAGCAAGGGTGTTTAAAATCACAAGATACTCAAAGTTACTCATTTCCCTCCTTTTCCATCTTTCACTGGCATTCTCAGCCATTTCAAGTGCAACTCGCCTGTCAACAAATGAAATGATATTATTTTTGTCTTTGGTGCTTCCTTTAGGGAACAAAGCTTCATTCCTGAGAGAAACTAACAAAGACCCAGCATTTCTAGTATCCTTTTGGGTGGAGAAGTTTAAAAATATAGGTGCACTTGAATCATCAAAGAAGATCTCCATTGCAGTATATTGTAGTAGGTAGCGTGTCCAATGAACCCCTTTTATCTGTACACATGTACCGAATGAGATCAAGACTCAATAGAGTGAGCAAGTGAGAGGAAAGAACATGGGAGAGAGATACCTTGGTTATGTCCCACCTTCTGTGACGTTTGATCTTATTAGATTGGTTTTTCGTCAAGACACCCTTGGTCTCAATCATACCGTCACGGCATCTATCAGGTCTGTCCACACCTCCCAGCTCGTTCTTGCAGTCTAAATCCTTTTTGTCTTTGAACTTGCTGAAAACAGATGATCCTCCAGTTCCTTCGACCAAAAAATCAAAAGAAAAATGCATAACAGTTCGTGTGATATCTAATTGTCCTGCTAATTTTCGCTTTGGGGTTACAAGAACACAACGAACTGAACATAGCACCTGCAGAATGAAAATTAAATAGAAATCAACAATTATTCTGTACCTTCAGCTGAAATTTCTACTAAAGCTTTGTCTTTACCTTTGTATAATCATTATCTCCATTAGTAGATGATGGCTGTTTCTTATCATGTACAGAAGTGTGATAATCATCGGAATCTGCAGCATTATTCAGGTTTTGGCTCTCTAAAGGATTACTCTGGGGAGATTCACTCTTATCATTGGTGTCTTCAAATGGTTCATAACCACTGTCCTCTGTGATTCCCTTCACTCCTTTACGAAGGAACCGCTTCATTTTCTCATGAATTTTGGCACTAATGTACAGTTGGTCACTTGAAGGCCTTGTACTTTCGTTCCTTGATTGTGAAGGTTGACATAGGCGTTCATCAAATTTGTAATTACGCTTGAGTTTTAATCGCCGCCGCCATCTATCCTCTGTCTTGTCAAGTTTCCAGTGAGTCACATTATCATTTGGAAAAGGGTTAGCAGACCATGGTCCTCTCTCATCCATCAGAGCACGGGAAATATGTGTCCATTTATCCTGATACAGAAAGCAAATAGTTACTGTTGGAATACTAGCCACCCACCCACGGCGGCCACACACACCCTAGCACATACCCTCAACCTTATGAACCATGCTTGCCACCCACAACTCACAATCTGGGACTATTCCCAACAGTTACTGCACAACAAATTTTCTCCCGACCAAGCATTTGATTTGGTTCAATTTAAGAAAGACTCATTTACCGCGATAATTTGCTGGTCCTCACGGAAAGCAAGTTGAGAAGCTGCTTTTCTACTATCGTCTGCTGAAAGGCCAGCAGTGATAGTAAAATGTATCTCATCTTCAATGGCCTGCACCAACTGTGTCTCCTTGGTGGAACGCTCATTAAGCTTCAAATGAAGTTCATGCATCTGCTTTACGCGATCAGCCTGAACAGCCTTCATATGCTTGACCTCATTAGCAAGCTGAAAAGCAATAAATCTGATCATATTAATGAAATGATACGCAGCTCTCCCATGTGTTCAAGAGAAAAAAAAAATGATCATCTGTTAGGGGGATGGACAGTCAGCAGAATTGATCAAATGTACAAAACTTGAAACACCATCATAGTGATAAAATTTCATTCTGTGCATACCAACAAAAAAATCCCAGATAAAGCTAGAAAAGGGCAAAGAAACAAACCGCTGCAAGAACACGATCCTTCTGTATAAAGCTAAGAATGAATTTAGTCTCCTTGTTTTTGTTGACTTCCACGGAATCATCTCTGCCTACGATATTAGTTACCAACATGGACTTTCCATATATTATAGTTTCAAGAATCAAGTGCGAGAAAACATGGAAACGTGCACCGTCATCAAGCTGCCCATACTGAGATCTTACAATTAGTAAAGACCTGTATAGAAGAAATAATAAGCAGAATGATTTACACATTCAGAGGGACAGGTCAGAGTATCAAACATACCATATCAAAAAGTGCAGCTTATTTTTGCTTTGATCATCTTCTGAAATAAGAATAATCGGAAGCAACGACATGAACTGCAGAACACACTTGGATGCATTTTCTAATCCAGCTTTGCAGAGGTACAGAATCACAAGGTGAAAGAAAATTCTTGGAACTATCTCTTCCTTTGATGTTGTAGTTTTCTCAGCAAATATATTCATTTTTACACCTAATGCAGTGCTGATACCTCCAGATACACCAGCCTTTTCTGCAGCGGGGACATTCATAGACTCCACCAATCCACGTGTCCTTTGCCCCAAAGGTGCAGCCTCGACATTTGGGTCCTTTGGCAGCAATTTGCTTGGTCCTTTTCCGTTCAGATTACATATAATACTCCATACTTTGTCAAAGAAGCTCCACCAGTCATCACTGACTCTATTTCCATCAGAAAATTTGCAAGCCATCCAAAGCAAGCTGGGAATTAAAGGTGGATGTCAGTGCCCAACTACTTTGAGTTTGCAAACTTTACAAGATTCAGAAAAATTTGAAGGATACAAAAAGCGTATGTTCATTCGACGAGACTAGGTCATCTAGATCCTGGAAAGCAAAATGGCACTCACTAAACATGAACACATTGGTTAGCTTCATCTTGCACATCGATCAATACCATCTGCATTTAAGTCAATGCAGCTCGTTCAAGTTGTAACTGTTGATTAAAATCTACATCTTATACCTTTAGAGAAAAAATGTACACCTTACAGGGGCAACAACGATAAAATGATATAGTACTGAGGCTAGTAAATACAAGGACAGAATTTAATCTGTCACATAGTGTATTATCCTGTGAGTTGTGACTAATGACCATGATGTTGTTGAAAGGCCTCATTTGAATTGAGTGTGCAACACATTTCACAAGCCATGATTAGAAAGACAAACCCAACGGGCATCCATGTATCATTTATGTGTACTACTATCCAAATGGACAAGGGCGGGGGTCTTAAGCTTTGTACCATAAAACACCATGAGCCACAACTACTATCTGGAAAAAGTTTTTACAAACTAGTAGACAACATAGTGGGTTTTGAAGTTGTTTATTGAATATTGACCAGAGAAAGTACAAGAAACAGGTCAAGCACTACGGACACTATCTTAGGATCCATTTCAAAGGTAGCTATTACAACATGTTTGAACACATATCTATAAATAGGTCAGAATGCATATTTGAATTCGTACCTTGTACATTGGCCATTGCTCTCAGAATCTAAAATATCATTTACTGTTGATTTAATATCTTCTTTCCATATATTATCATGTGAAGATTCCTCTGAAAGACTGGGTGATGGAAACTGCAGAAGAAAAGAACAGATATTCCAGGGAAAAAAAGTGCTATGTATTAACATGTTTTTTCTGTTCAATACAAATATGTTTAGAAGCATACCAAGAGCTTAATTCCCATTTGATTGACAAGCAACTCCTGTATAAGGTTCAAAAGATATAGCGTATTATCACAACAAGGCTGCAAAAGGAAAATATTATCTTCCACAGATTTCTGAAGCAAGCTCCCCGCAATATCATCAAGTATGTCCCTCAGCAAATCAAAACTTGAAAGTTGTCCCTGCATGGTCATGAATCTCGATGTCATAATTAGTGCAAAATAGCATACACCACCGTCATATAAATAAAATAAAGAAAGGATGAAACGGCACCCAACCTGGTCAATTTTCAAAAGGAAAAAATTAGCAGTATCATCAAGTTGATGCCAGCCACCTCTAACAGAGCGCAGGTAGTATGAAAGGACCAAAGAATACAAGTCCCTCACAAGACTTAGTTCATCTGTCTCCACATTGTCAACCTCACCTTTAGAAACTGATTTGTAGTCCTTAAGTACATCAAGATTTGTGGATGTTTCAAGCCAAGAGTTCCAACCATGCTCCTGATAAAATCATTCCAGGATCAACACACAATATGTAACAAATATAGGCCCACCACCCAAGAAAATAAGATGTACCATTAAAGCCTCAATGTTTGAAGGGTTTGAATCAAGCAAACCAAGAAGATGAGTTAAGATTCTTGTGCGTGCTGAGGAATCTTGACAAGAATGCATATATCTAAAGATGCAGACCAAAATCTGAGGAACGGAAAAGGGTGCCAAGCTTGAAAGATTGCATTTTTTATCCCTTGATGGATCAGATTGAGAATTTTCCTGGAGGACCTATACAGAGGGAACAGCAGATCACATCTACAATTAATGCTCAAATATTGGTGAAAGAGAGTAAAAACAAATTGCAATATGACATGCAGTTGGCACAATAACCTGTTGTGGACTGGTTCCACCAAGAACACTGAAAAGAGCTGCACATAAATTATCTGATAGTGGGAATTTGAATAACCTTTCAGATATTGTATATAAGAACAACTGAGGTGAAGCTATCATTTCCTTTGTTAAGTTCTCAGAGATGGGTCTAGATTGCCCTATGGGCAAGGGAAATAGTTCCATTCCTTTCTTCTCAGGAGTCCCAGCCAAAAGCTTTCCAAGGAGCTGAAGCCCCAACAAACGGACGGACTCAGATTCCCTAAAGAAAGAACTAATGTCAGATATACCAAAAAGTAACTGCCTACATTAAATATATATGATAATGAAGAAATTGTGCATTCTCATATCATGTTTCACTCAGATAAAAATATGCAAAATCTAGAGGCATAATTTCATAAAAAGCGAAGGGGCAAAGGGCCCTCACAAAACAAATTACAAGAAACATAGAGATGAATCTCTATTTTACAATACAAAAGCACATGAAAGATATGGGAACATGATTCAATGGTTTGCTTGAGTATATAATGAATCAAATCTTCTCCATTCGAGTCTTGTTCCTCTCCCCTCTTTCTGGAGATCTATCTCCTATCACTGACTCTTATTGAATCAATAATCAAAGGTTATTACAACTTCAGGATTTTCCTTTGCCTTAGCTTGCTTAGGACAAACACAGGATACTTAATATATAATTGAGTCAAAGAGAATAACAATTTCTTGAAATCAATGTATTGTCTTGCAAGTTGTCAAGCAGTTTGGAATTTACATTAGCAAGCAACTTATTTTCAAACAGCACAGTAGCAATTAACTCTAGGTTGAGAAAATTAGGAATATATTACCTCTTAAGAAGATTAACAAAAATGCAACAACCACCAAGGTAATTTACGTTCTCCATAAAGGATGACAAAACTGAGGCCTGTGAAAGAGCACAGATGATTGTTTCCAGTATATCCCTGATACACGCTATGTCTTGACTCCTCTCGAAAAACGCTAGAAGTGCTCTAATGTCATCTGGAGAAATTTTTAGCCTGTGAACAAGCATGCCATATCATGAATGGAAAATGCTCATGCTTTCTAAGAAATTCTGTGGGAAAAGAGATACTGATTTGATATATCCATGATCTACAATGGGGTATGAGGTGGAAGTGCTTACTTTAAGCTCATTTCTGCTAAACTTAGAAGGAGAAGACGAAGCTCGCGAATTTCAACTATCCTAGGTCTCTCTCCAATAACTTCTTGTTTGGTAACTGGATGAAGCAAAGGCCTGGAAGCACAAGCAACAACATGCCTAGAATCTTCCTTTTCCCAGTAATATCGGCAGACAACATCAATAATCCAAGGAAGTCCACATAGATTTGGCAAAAGCCTCCCGTCAGTTTCAAAATATTTTATCACAAATGTATAGAGATCTCTTTGTACTTCATAGCTTGCATGTACCCATATTTGCGGATTCAAATAAATTTGTGAGATAGCATCTTTCAGGAGAACTTTTGCCATGCCTGAATATGCATAGAAGTATTACTGTATTAGTAATGCGAGGAGGTGGGGGTAGAGAGAGAGAGAGAGGGAAGGAGGGAGGGAGATTACCGCAGTTCCTTAGAATGCTGAACATATACTTCAGTGCAGAAAGAGTTTTGGTGGTTAAGAGTTGTGGTGTAGCTGATTGAAGCAAAAAGCCTAGAATAGATAATCCAGAAAGAAGATACATCTGTTGTTGATTAGATACATTTCCATCCAGAACAGTTGCAACTAGCTCAATGACCTCAGCCGCCAATTTATCATTGTCGACAGATGTATGGCAAGATTGCACAGCATCAGTTGCAGCATCGAAAATTTGAGTGAAGAGTGGGAAAAACACAGAGACACCACCAACACAGTAAATAATATCCTGAGGCAAGTGTCGTGAGCATAACTTTGTTCCCCCAATAATTGTTGCTTCAAATGTATTCTTGTCGGCATTGTCAAGTGCTGATGACACACTGAACAAACTCCGACCGTCACTAGCCTAGGGACAGGGGAAAATACAAATATTTTAGCAGTAAATCTGAGGACTGTGGCCCTTGATGTGTTTAACACCTGAGGGCGCAAATTCTGGTCAAGCTTTGCACCCCATTTCCCAAAGAGGGCAGACTATGGACATATATAGCATCACTTGGGTGTAGATGATATGCGAACCCACTTAAATACTCCTGCAAAGAACTAGACCTAATGCCCCATCGCTAGGATTACAGAGATGGGCACCTCTACTTGGTTCAGATTCTTAGAATTTATGAAATAACTTATATGTCATGTACATAAGTGAAGAGATTTTGAACCTGTGCATTGAAACCAAAAATTATCTTTGATGAAAGGCCATCTCTTGCGTCAAGAATTCCCCTGTAAAGTGAATCATCACCATGGAAAGAGTACATGTAACTTGGTCCTAGAAAATATATGCCCTTTACTTGCTCCGGAGAAAGGGCATCAGAAAATACATAGACAGGGCCCATTTGACCTGAGAAGGCAAAAGTTTTCTCGAAACCAATTGAGATAGGTTCTTCACCAACAGGCATCAATTCTGTACCAATGGTGCTATGCGTCATTGCTTCATTGACTTTTGCATACCTTAAGAATACCAAGGATAACTTTCAGTGTCACAAGCTAGAAATAGTGTTAAATTAAAACAAAAAAGTCAAAAGTATGCATAAAACACAGATAATCTCTTAGGTACGAGGAAACCTAACGAAATAAGAAGCAACTGGTACTTCAGTTGCTAATCTTCAGGATGTCGATGTACCAATGTTGATCAGTGCCTTTCTCTTCTTTTTTAACAATGGTTGTATAAGTGTTTTGTTATCAAATAATAATGATTCTGTCACCAATATACACAATAACCATTATTCCCTTAAACTTTATTCCCGCACTAAAGCATGAGTAGATATACTAAAAACAATATAATGTAAACAGCTTTGACGAACCTATGAACATTTTCATGTGGCCAATTTAAATAACTCTCAAAGTTCTAAAAGTTCGATAGCATATGGACATGCTGTAAAACTAAGTGAGCAAACACTCTTTGATAATGGAGATAGGAAACGAATTATAGAACGAGCACGAAGCATTAATTTACGTAAATTTTCAACTGGGACACAAAAGATCAAATACTGTTAGGAATTTTAAGATGTGATTGACAGAAAAATGAAGTTTTTAATGAAAAATAGTAGGATTATGGTTCTTCAAGGTTGGCTCAGCTGTGTCATGCTGCACAAAAAAGGTGTGCCCAGTGCTGAAAGCTCCTACAAAATGTTGGGACGTTGGTCCTCAAGAAGAGAATTTCTAGCAGCCTTACCCTAACTTTGCAAAGAGGCTGGTTCGAACCCAGGACCTCCAAGGCATAAGTGGATAGACTCTAACACTGTGCCAGGCCTGCCCTTCTGTGTTATGCTGTACACTGCTACATAAAATTTTGATACATCAATTTGCCAAAGAACCACTTTGTAGAAGTTGGTTTACCAGAACAGAGGCCCAGAAGGCCAGAACTAATCCGTGCACTAAATACACCTAAAATTGAGCTCACATGATTTTCAGTCAAATTTAACCCTTTTTTTTGGAATTGCAAATGCAGAAAAATGTGCTCACCCACACTTCTCATATGATTGTAGCTCCCCATCTACATAACACCTCAGCTGACTTCCTCCGGAGAAAGCCCTCCCAATTGTATGAGTAACAGAAAGGAATCTCCATTCCTTAGGTGGGAGCTTGAGTGGTAACAAAACACACTGATGTTTTTGATTGATAGACTGCCAACAGGGAAAGACCACAGTTTAGCATGGGATCATTATTCCTGCGAAAGTTACAAATTCAAGTTTTGCAGAGTAAGATATCGACAGCTCCTGTGGGCAAAACAGACATTAAATACTTCATACGGTATAGAGTCCACCGTCTAAAAGAAAAGGTTTATAAGCCCAGAACTGGCACATCCACAAATCAGAATACATTTTCTTTTCCAATCGACATGAGAGCTGCCTATAATTATATATTAAGAAGAAGAATAAAGTTTGGAAAAAAACCCGGCAGGGCCATCACACACATAGCACACACTCTTAAGAACAATAAGGATAACATCTACCAGTTAGAACCAGGTAAGCGACCTATGGACCAAAGAAAACTTGGGGCCAAACCGCCAAAGGGACTCCAACTCAATGGCACCAGCAAAGCACCACAAAGTGAACTGCTGAATCCTATGAACAAGTTGTGCAATGCTAGTGTTCCACCCCTTGAAGACATTTATTACGGTGTTTCCGTAAGAACCAAGCCACAGCATAACCAAGGAGAAAAAATATGTTGTTCTTACAAGTCTTGACCAACAATGCCACCTTGAATCACCAACTTGTAATGATTAAGTGATTTTGGCTCAAGAACACTTATTAGACTAAACCAACTGGTTGTAGTACCTACACCCTAACTTGTTTGGCAAAGATAGCATTAAGTGTATCAAGGCCCGCATACAATAGGCCCATGAGGTTCTCTAAATATTGTCATATCCATTAATGGAGACACTATGAGCTTCATTCCACGTTGCCTGGCTACTAATCATGGAGGTTATACACAGTCTCTTGGCAAAGTTTTTTTATGCTACCCCTAGCTATGATCTTTAGGTTTTTGGATGCACATGCTATGTTCTACTTGCACCTGGTGAGACGACTAAGCTTATTGCTCAATTAGTTGTGTGTTTTTCTTAGGTATAGTCCTGAGCACAAAGGCTATCACTGATATAATCCTTCTATACTTGCAACAGGGGCTGAACTCCTTGATCATTTTAGGGGCCTGGTTGCTGTGGAAACATTGCAACTTTTCTGTTTTTGAAGGGGAATATCCTAGTGTTACAGCTGTACTGCTTGCAGCTAGGGAGGGAGTCCTTTTGTGGTGATCGCCAGGGGGCTAAAAGGTCTCTCCTCCTTGCAGGCACTAGAGATGTCTTTTTAGTTGTCACTCTTTGGAGGTCGAGCTCTTTGTTTGTTTTCCCAGTGCGTCTGTCCAAGTTTTACTATAGGGGCTGAGTGTGTCGGCCTGAGTGGTGTCGTGGTGTTTGGTGATCTTTATTCTTTACCCCCTATTCTTCTTAATGATGCGTAGCACGCCTACATGCTCGAGAAAAAAAGGAGTTATGAATGCCAAAGCATCAATTTCTGTCAAAACCCATCCAATCCCAACCAATTTAACTAAAGAAATGATCCCATAGGAGGAACGGACCCACTTGCTTGTCTAGGTCAAACTGCTGGGGAGGGTTAGGTCTAATAGCACTGGTCAAGATAAGTGTTTCTGATATTTTAGATGCAAATAAATTAAGTTAAAATACTATCTAATACACTAGTTAACTAACAGCACAAATCTTTGTGAAAAAAAGTAAAACAAACAGGTCTAATAAACTATTTCAAAACTTTTTGAAGAACTTATTTTGTTTCAAAATGGGGAAGAAAGCGGCAATTACCTCATATACTAAAGCACTTCTGGTAAGAACAGCTGAGCAGCCCTTTCCATCTTCTGTGGAAAAGGAGAAAAGGCCCATCATGCCATTGTCTGGGAAGTTTTCAACCCTTAACCAGCAAGAAAAAGATAGCCCTCTATTGTAAGGCCATAGAAAGGGTGATTTTATTTCTATACCCTGTCGAGGGAAAAGAAAAAATGTCAGTCAGTCAACAAATCATACATTGTACAGCAAGAACTATGGAAGTGCAGAAAAAAATCAAAGGAGCCATGAAGTTAAAACAAAAAAAAAAATTATTGACAAAACACGGGTATGAAAAGTATTTAAAGGTCCATGTTGAAATAGAATGAAAATAAAACAAAAAGGGTCATTGAATAGAAGGAATCTATACTGTTATACTTGTGCCTACTACCTAGGAACTTGCAAAAAACAACAAAAGAAAATATAGATAACAAGGAAAAAAAGGTTCTAAAAGAGAATGTGGAGAATAATTAGTATTGAATAGCTCCCAGTTTTGACAGGATAATTCAGTATGTCGCACTCAATTCACTGGCAATTCAAGATTTGTGACTTGATATCTCATTGATGTGGGTTTAAGGGCCCACATGTCAGTGAGCTAGAGTCACAAATCCAGATTTACCATTGAACTGAGCGTCCTATCCTGAATTGCTCCAATTTTGCTTTATGTAGACACCATAATCTTTGAAAGTAAATTATGAATCACAGAAGATAAATTTTAGATTTCTAAATAAATAGGACAAGACGCACAGAATCATGGCCACTAAACTCAAAGAAAGCTTCTGGCCCCTTTTCCTTGAGCATGTGACTGAGACTTGTCAAAAGCAAAGAAGTGTGCTTCTGTTTGGCACCAATCTTCTCGCGACGCAAGAGGGCAAAGATTTTCCGGATGTCCTTGCCACATATACTGTGTGCACCAAGTATCTGTATTAACTCTGCAATCTCAATAACTGTATCATCCTTCTCCTCTATTGAAAACCAATCAAGCAGAAAACTTAGCAATCCAGCTCTGAAACAAGAGGTTCTATTTGTAATGGATTGCTTGAGCAACTGCTGCAAGATTACAAGCCCATAATGCTGAAGTGATGTGCTGCTCTGCCAGTTAGAAATTGGTTGGTGTCACGTAAAAAGCATATATATGGAAATTATCAGAGGAGATGGTATTAAGAGAGAGGACCTTCTGTAAAATATTCAGAAGTAACACAACAGCATCTTCATTCTGAAAAAAATAAATTGGGGAAACATTACATTTGTTAAGAAAAATTAAAAACAATGCAGGTCATAATTAAATGAATCCAGAAATGGTTATACTACGTTAAGTTTTCCAAAAAAATGATGACTACTAGCCTTTATAGTTGTTTTCTCATTTAACTCGAATTTTCCATCAACCAGCATGCTAAGCAATGCATCCAAGAGTCTCTCATTTGGTGACCTGTAGAAATCCAGTACCAAGCTCTGTAATGTTTGATAACCCGCACCAACTAGCAATCTAAAGGCACCCTAGACAGAACAAAACAAGATTTTTATCAGCACCCCAGACAGAGTTATTGCATGAACCACATTGTGCCAATATGATTACCTTAGATGCATCGTTCCCTTCAAGTAATAAAGTTAACGTGTCAAGGACATTAAGGACAAGCCGCTCATCAGTCAACTCATTGAAACTTCCATTCAACAAAGAGATAATATGCAGGAAGCACCCTCCATCGCGGAACAGATTTTGATAGTACTAAAAGATGAAGTGTAGAAGTACATTTGTCAACACATTATGTATTATTTAGGAGCAAAAACTATTGTCATAGAAACCTACCGTGTGATCCATCAGTATGATCTCTCTCATGCTGACAAGAAGATCAATTATCAAATCTGAGTCAACATTTTCTTTTTCATTTGCTCCTGCCAAGTTCTCCAAATATTTGGAGCATAACAGAAACTTTGCTGTACGATCTTGCACTGACGATGAAGGCAACTGGTTACAGGGAACCATGTTTTAGCTACCAGCATTAATAAGACTGAGGGAGGATTTACAGTAAACAAATGTTTTTAGAACAGAAGATAAACATAGTCTTACCCTAAATAAGGCAAGAACTTGCTCCAGCACATGCTTTTGGACGTTCTGTTCTTGGAACAAGTCAAATAAACACTCAATGCAATCAGCATTGTGTAAAACGAGAATTATTCCATTGATCGATATAGTGACATATTCCGTAAAGAGGCTCAAAGCTAACTCTGTACATATAAGAGTGTTCTCAGTTCTGCCTTCAATATTCTTAAATTGGGAGCCATCATCACTGATCATAACATTAGAGTAAAGAAAATTGCTGCAGTTTTGTAGTTCTTGTGCCTGACGGCAAGCAACCTTAAGGACTCTTGTAATTACATCCAATGATTCAAATGAAGCTAGAGTTTGTTCCGTGGCAAGTTGTAGAATAACACGGAAGCTTTTGAGAAGAGTGCTGACCGTTAAAGGATCAAAAATACAATGTTCAAGTGCATCCAGCAGTGCAGAGCATTCTGGCTACAATGAAAGAAAGAAAAGAAAACAAAGTAGAAGAGTTTCATAAAGAGATTCAGAACAAAAGAATGGTGATTAGACAATTAGACTGTGGTATTATATTAACAAGACGAGATTTTACCATGTTATATGTGTTTTCATTGAGTGTTGCGGCAAACTCCAAGAAAGAAATTGCTTCTACTTGAAGAATGTTAACATCAGTACGATACAAACTTTCAGAATAAGTAGATATTCGGTCACCGTTAACATCGCCATTTTGAATATCTGTAACCATATGAAAATGGGTGTCTTGTACAGCTGAACCAAAGTAGAAAAAATTCCCAGAGAAAATTAGGTCCCATACACCTTCCTCTCGAAAAGCTGGGAGTAGAGCTGGAGTCGAAATAAGAACCCTTTTGAACATGCGAATCATGTAATATTGAAGTGTCTTTGCAAAAATCCTGCAGAATGAACTCAGGAAATAATCATACTTTGTGCATAGTAGCTGTCATCTGGTATCCTATTAATCTATTGTCCAGAAAGCAGTTGCAGTGCACTCAAGGGTTCAGAAGGTTAACAGCCACCTAATAAACATAACTAATTAATTCGTTGAAGTTGCCATTGATTGAAAGATTGATTATTGCTTTTTGGGTATTTCAACAAAGCATTATGATTGGAAGATGTGTTAACAAGTATATCTCTGTGTAGTGAAACAGAGGATCTTAATACGAAGAATGATCGTTAACTACTATGGTTAAAAGGCAGATTCATGAATACTTTTAAAAAACTTACTTTATGTGGTTTGGCAGTTCGGTTTCATTGGTACAAGCTTTGATGCATAGAAAGACAGTCATAAGAATCCTAATGATCCATCTCACAGATTGTTCCAGGTATGCTGATGGGATGGGTACTGCAATTTGTCTGACAGCTATTTCATCGGAACAGTATTCAGTATCCTTCGAAGAAAGAATAAAAGAACAAAGGGCATTGCTCAATTTGACAGAGTAGTCATTCCATTCGGTTATATCAAGAAAATAACTTGAACCAGAGACAGAATCTAGTGCAGGTGAAGCCTTGGTGTTATCCTTTTGCTGATGGAGCTTCTGAATCATAAATGCAGGCCAGCAAACACAGTTTGCAAATTTGTGTACCCGTCCATTTTCACATAAAAACTGCAGATTGTTGACATTACCAAATCTAAATAGAAGTCAAGGGACAATAAGGAGTATATGAAATCCAATGCGTTATTAAAATTTCCAAATGATTGTAAGCCTAGATATTAAGAGCTGTTTTATATTCTTAAAGTTGCTAATCGTATACTAAGTACCACTTGAAAGTAGTTTAAAACAAAGGATACACTGCCTCACTCAGAATTTGTAAATACTGTAGCTGGAGTAGAAGTATTTCCCCCCTGCATGAGCACAGAAATGTCAGACAAAAAAGTGGCAACAGAAACAAGTAGGAAAAGCCTACCACGTTAAGTAGAGATGAAAAATAAGCCTAAGACACTAAAAGATTATGATTCATGCATTACTATATACTCCTTCCGGATTTTTGTTTGATGCTTTTTATTTAAAAATGAAGCGACAAACATTCGAGAATAGAGGTGCTCCCTCCGTATCTATATCTTATCTATACAACTTATATAAGTGAAACTCACTGACTATCATTAACTCTATTTCTCTCAACATGCAAGTTATCCACATGATCCATGACTCCACTAAGGAGCTGTTTGGTTGGGCTTATTTCGGTCCGTAATCATTCCCGCCGCAGCCCAACACCGTTGTTTTTGTTTGGTTCGGACTTCGGAGAGCCCGTAATCGACTGCGGTGGGAACCGGCTCCGGCCCATAGCATCTCGTTACCACTCCCCTTACGGCGCAGCTGGATCCCGGAGCCACAGCCCTGCCTTCGTCTCCGTGCGACTCGACGCCGGATCGAGGACCAGCGCCGCCGCACGATCCGCCGCCACGTGATCCTCCTGGTGCGATTCTCTCTCCTCTCCCTCTACCTCTCCCTCTCCCTCTCCCTCTCCCTCCGTCTCTCCCTCTCCTTCTCCCTCTCCAATCTTTTACCCTCGTTGATGCCAACTGAATCGAGAAGCAAGAGGCAGTCAGCCATGGCGAAGAAGATCCTGTTGCTTAATTGGACCATGGCGCCAGGTGCAGCCCAAGGGTGGGCGCCGCGAAACTACGGCAGAAGGCGGTGGCGGGCCAGCGGCGAGGCGCTGCGGCATCTCATGCCGTCATGTGACTGCCTCGTTAGCCCCGTTGAGGAGCAATGGATCCCGTTGCATCTGAACCAAACAAATCGTGTATTTGCTTGCCTTGATTCCATTACCGCTGTTTTCCATTCCCATTACCGTTCACGCCCCCAGTTGCGAACCAAACAGCACCTAAGTTAGAAGCCATGTCACCGACCACTAAGCCCGTCTATTCATTTTATCGATTTTCTAGGGCTATCAACATCCGTGCATGTAACTATATGTTTGTGCGAGTAGCACACTATAAAATTTCTATAGCCGAGATACAAACACATGATAAATTAATCATTTCAGAGTTGATCTCTCTTAACTAAGATTAAGATGCTATCAAGTATAGTGTCTTTCAAAAAATATTCCTTAGACATTAATATTTCTATCTTCAAATTTCACTTTAAAAATTAGTTTAACAATTCCCGCAGCAACACGCGTGGTATGACCTGGTTCAATTATAAGTCACGGTTGACTTTTTTATATAACTTCAATCGATCATCTTATTCAAATATTTTGTGGAAACATATAAGAAAACAAGTCATGCTCAAACTCTCTACAATGATAAAACAAATCACAACAAAATAAATAATAATTTATAAAATTTTTGAATAATACAGATGATCAAAGATTTAGAAAAAAGTCAAACGCGACATAAAATTTGCAAAAGCCAAATGAAGTTACCTCATATTTGGTAAATTTGAAATTAATCAGACTTTTAGCTTCAAATTACATATAAATTTTTTTTCTCAATACAGAAAATCATGAGTCAATAATAAACTTTAAGTTTATAAAGAGCTTTTGCAATTCTATGCATAAGAAAAAAAAAATAGAGGGAGAAGAAAGTAGAAGCTAACAAATAATAGTAATCAATGACGCTAAATTATGCACCTTTCATTTCTTGAGATGGATGAATGTTTCAAAACTGAAAATTTAGTAGAAGGAAGTCCAAGTCCATCCAATAACATTTGCAACCCGCCAATGCTTCTGAGATGATTCTGAGCACGAGTGCCACAAACAGTTGATCGTAAAGTGGACAAAGTGATAGAATGAAGTGAGAGGTCGGACCATTGCAATTTCAAATTCAGCCTTTGAATGATGCGTAAAAGTTCTGCAGTACCGTTTAGAGAAATAAAAAAGCTATAAATTCAATAATAGCACAAATGATTTTTTGATAAAACAAGAATGGCCAATATAGTGGATCATTAACTACACAATATCTTGATTTGCGCTTTTCATATGTAGGCTACAAACTTGTTAAAGAAAGGGGGGATGGGACATTGGAGAAATGGTCCTGATCTTAATACACCTACAGTAAACCTTTTTCAGTAAACAGGATTATATGACAATCCAGTAAGTGTTCGAGAAAAAAATGACAATCCAGAAAGTACTATAGCATCTCCCACACCCTACAGCATGCCCGCTCTATGACCAGGAGACAGAGTCTATACAACATTTGTTGGTCTCCTGCGTGTTTACTAGACAAGTGTGGTTTCTAATCCTGCAGGGCCTGGGACTTTCCTCTCTACCTCAGCCTGAGGAAAGAAGCTTTATGGGTTGGTGGAGCGACGCTGTTTGCTAGGCACCAAAGGATTTAAAGAAAGGACTCAACAGTCTCTTTATCCTAGTGGTGTGGGAGGTTTGGAAGCACCGGAATGCCTGCGTGTTTGAAAGAGTCAACCCGGAGGTCTTGGTGGTTCTTCAAAATATAGCCAATGAAGGCTCGCTGTGGTGTTCAGCTGGAGCCAAGGACCTTCGGTTCCTGCTAGAGGGGGCACGGGGTAGGCTAGGAAACCCTGACTAATCTGCTAGCGCCCTGGTCTTGTGGTTGTGTCTTTTCTGGGTTTAATCTGTAATAGGTCCTGTTGTTCAGACTTGGGGCGTAAGCCCCTTCTCTTTCTTCTTAATGAAATGATACATAGTTCTCCTGCGTTTTCGAAAAAAGGAAGTACTATAACATTAACACAATATCCCCAAGAAATGAGTGTCCTTTGTCCCAATGATGATGTAAAGCAAATAATCAGAAACATAGTATATGTGTCCAAAAGAAAACTAAAAGATAACTTTACCTACTAACCAATTGACACCACTGGCTTCCATCACAAAAACAATTGCCCTCTGCTTCCAGTGTAGAAGCGTATCAGAAGTGGTGCTACCAGGAGAACTAGACGTAACGGCATCCAAATGGTTGTTTGATGGGGTATGCTTAGTGGTCTCAACAATGAGGGGAATCCTTGCAGCGGTTGTTTCCAACTTCATGAAGTTTGAAATTATGTTGATTATAGATACAAGTATATTTAGTAGCAGCCTAGTATTTCCCACTGCTTCATCTGAAGATTGTTCATCTGCAGCCAGCAATTTGTTCAAGTCTTTGAGCTGAGCAACTGCAGCTGAATATACCAAACAAGTTAATGAGATATAATCTATTAAAAAAGATTCAGAGATGTTAGATAGAGACATGAGAAGTTATGTATGCTTAACAGAAATTGGGTATAGATACAAGAAGCTAGAGATTCTGTGGAAGGCCAACAGTAAATTACTAGTACATCTTTCCAAAGCTAGGGATTCTCACCTTTGCTTCCTGGCTACATGAAAACCATCATCATAACTCAAATACAGCTAGTAAATATGACATCCTATTAATGGCTAAGAAAACAAAATACTAACATAATAATGTCGGGGACTCGAATTTGGGAGCTTTATTTGGATAGATGGAAAGATTACAATAGCAGATTAGATCTAGCTCGCCCTCCCTAGGAGGTTCTGAACTTTTAATCTAATTCTGCCTGCCCTCCTCCTCTCCCTTCCTGCGGCTTATATAATCTTTGCCGGCTAACAAACCTCCTAAGTTCCAGCTAAACCCCTAACTAATCTGTAGCCTGCGCCTGAGCCTTTCTTGGACGCCTACGATGATAAGTGTGGCCCACAAATGCATCAATAACCATAATTAATTACCAACAAATACATGGCATCATCAAATGTAAGTCCTTAGTATTCTGGTGGGGACGGTTGGAGTAAAAAAGACATAATTTTTCTTTGATGTCCTCATAAAAAGGACAGGAACAAGAATCCAGTAAGTGCTCTTAGAATGAGTGATCGGCACCTAACAGAACTAACACTACCACCGTTCCATAATAACTGCTGTTTTAGGATTCAAAAAGTTTCCCACAATAATTGCAGTTATAGGAGATTAACAGCCTCAAAAAAAAAAATGACCTGCATGCATGCATGCATATACCAGATATGGAAGCACATGTGTCATTGTTCACCCTTACTAAATTGTTTGGGATTCCACCTATTATGGGACGGAGGGAGTACCTTTTAGTAGAGAAATAATCTTCTGCACGCCACCATAGTAGCTGAATACTCTACAGTTATGCAAGGAGCGAGTCAAAATTGTCAAGCACTCCAGAACTTGCAATATTTGTTTGCTTAATCCCAGGTTTTTTTGTTGCCCCGAATGATGCTTTGTAGGAGATTCCGGACTGTTGCCACCTATGCAATAACAAGAACAAATGTGATTTAATTTATAAGAACAGTTTTCAAAAGCAAAAATTAGTCTGTTTCTCTTTTGCAAGTGAGCATTCTGCTGGATATTGTTCATTCAGAAAAAATTAGTAATGGCCTTTTGTATGAAGTCACATTGATTAATGCTCAACTGGCTTCTCAGAAGGACAATATTAACTACATAAAAAGCATATTTTCATAGCCATTAAAAGCAAATCTTATTTTGGAATAGGTAAGGTTCCATTAATAAACTGCATTCTGCAATGCAACACCATCACACCACAGCACAACTGCAAAATGGCCCCAAATGCATTGATTCAAAAAGGTAAAGCAAAAGTGTTCAACAAATGGAGAGAGAAACTGAAAAATCCAGCAGTACCTTGGACTACCTCCTCCTAATTTAATTGCTTTACACTTTAAAGGCATATAATGAAAAAATAAGTAAATTTGATTTTACTTCTTCCACAAAACAAAGCTCTACGCATTGTTATGCAACTGAAAGTTTCATTGTTTTGTTTCTCAACTGTCAAATCATGTCTATTAAGGCTTGAAGGGCATAAAAAGGAGATTTTGGGCTAACAGTATTCAAGTTTTGTGGCGTTTGTTCTGGAGATGGGGCACCCTGAAAACATGGTTTCCCTCTTGGGCAACCATACTACTCTGACAATTTCCTGTTGGGTAGACATTAAAATAATGTATCCAACTTAGGTGTTTGTAGCCCTTAAGCTGATGGTAACAGTTCACTAATAAGGGGTGATTTAGTTACAACCTCCAGTCGATAATAGATGCCACACTGACACTAACTTTTAGTTCTCAGCTAGCTTATTCGGGCTGTCCGAAAAGGCAGCTATTTACGACTGGATGGAGTATTTCATTAGTCTTATCACAACTCTATGAACAGTATATATTACTCCAAACTTTCAGTGCCTACAGTTCCACCAGAAAATTGGCAAGACTTTGCTGTGTCCACTAGCAAAAACACATTTATGAGTATTCCACAGCAAATTTCAAAAATTTTTAATTTAAGAAGCCAGATTTGTCCAAGAACATTCTACCCTTGTTCAATAAAATCTTTGAGTTGCATTGTAACATAGAATGTAAGGCGGGAAACATGCAAAGTAGAATTAGCAAACATCAAAATTAGGAACTTCGAACCAGAAAGAAGACTGGAGGCATATCACAGAATAGAAGTCATCATAGAGTAAAACCACTTACTTTCAGCAATAGTTGAGGTAATTAGAGAAATTTCTTGAATCAAAATAAGAATGACCTCCGAAGGATGCCCGCAAGAGCATCCTGCAACTATTTCATCGCTTCCCAATTCTGGACCAACCTGTTGTTCGATAGGGCGTGGTACCCAATCTCTGAATGTCTCTACAAATTGTAAGACAAAACTTTGAAGTGATTTCTCCTTTTCGACCTGTAAGAACAGAAGATGAAATGAATGTGCCATGAAAAAGATCTAATACAGCATATCGCATAAAATTCTGAACGAGTTGCCAGTGAAAATCGTTATGTGGAGTGAACAACAGGTTAGGTTATAATGAAGCACAAATACAGTTTTAATATTTACTATTAAGTAAACTCCAGGCTATCGCATGTAAGGCGTTGACTTCTACATTTCAGCAGGAATAACAAAATAGCATAATCAAGATACGTGCATGACGTGCTCATAGTGTTAAGGCTAGCTTTGGCCCAAAATTAAACCAAACTTGAAATTTGAGAGAAATATATATTGCTTCATAAAGATTAAACTTTGTTGTACACAAGCAAACTCTAATCACAGTGCACAAAATGCTTACCAAGCATTAACAACAACACAAAGACTTTTAATCCCAAGCAAGTTGGGGTAGATTAGAGCTAGTAACAAGGGAAAGAAGAGAAGAGAGTAAACAAAAGCCTATTCATGGTTCAAGCACGTGAATAGCTGTTTTCCATCCGCACCTATCCTAGGACAAAGATCTAGGCATATTCCATCCTCTCAATGTCTTTTTATTGCATCATCCCATGTCAAGTTCAACCAAACCCTATCTCTCCTCCCATTAAACATTAAAGTTGTGCCCTAGGACTCCACATACTATTTTAACCATTAAACTTAGTCCATGACTTTTTAAAGATTGTTTGTTCATATAATTTACATGCCTAGCATCTCGCAATTATGTTTGGATGCATTGCTAAGCCATGTCATGGATAAGGATCATACAGAACAGTAAAATACATCAAATCGAACTATTCTTTTTTTTTTCAAATGCCGCAAGAGAGCTGCATGCCATTTCATTAAGAAGGAAAAAACAAACAAGAAGATCGAGGGGAGACCAGAAGGCCTGACCCCAGTGGCGGAGCCAGCATGGGAACTGATGTGGGGCCAAATTGCTACAGTATAGACATGCATCCATCACATTGCTCCATAGAAGCTCATATTTTACCGGAGCAATTCAAAAATAGATTGATTTTTACAACAAAAAATCAGCAGCTTTGCCTCTTCCTTTTGTGCTGCATTTAGACCTAGTGTTTTCACATCCCTATGTGCCATAGCGTAGGCTGTCCATCTAATTGGGCATGACCAGCCCCACAGATCTCCTTGCCCCTCGTCGATCTAGCATGAAAGACAGACTACAACTGCATAGCATACCTACAGACTAGAGACTGCAGTCACTGACAGAGGACTAGGGAGTGCGACAGGTGAATAGCAAAGCGAGCGCAGAGCTTGAGGCGGGCAACGCACACACGCAGATGCAGTGATTCCCTGCATTTCTTATTGGGCCAAGGGGGGGCCGTGGCCCAGGTTTGTCGACATGTAGCTCCGCCAGTGCCTGACCCTCCAACACATGGTTACAGCCGCGCCACACACACTAAGGGACACGACCACAACTGAACATCTCGAGTGTTCAGTCCAACCGATCTGGCGCACAGCCCCTTGAGTGCCATGTTGCCCGCCAAACACCAAAACTACCCTCCTATTCCACCTCCTGGAGAACTTACATCAACACTAGGACTCACCCGGACTATCCTATTTTCAACTGAAATATAAGGAAACTAGCAGGCTTTCAGAAAAGTACCTTATCAAGTGCATTCTCATACTTCTTCCAAAGTACATTTAGGACCCCCTCCTCTGGACTATCACTGAAACCAGATAGCAAATAATTACGAGAAACACTCACGCAATCAAGCCAAGCACCAAGAAAGAAAGATAGATCAAAAGATCCACTAGGAGATTTATTTATAGGGTTTAAACTCCTCACAGAACAAGAATATATATATATACATTTAGTTAATCATCGATAATATGATCAAATCCCAGATGCTACACTTGTGCCCAGATAGCCTGAAATAGCTTAATTTGCAATGATTCATTTGACTTTCCCAGCCATGTCATTCCATATTCCTATTTCACTCGTCAGATAAGAAAAGTTGAAACCAAGCAGTCCACTACAATCATAGAGTTTTTTTTTTTCTATTTGGTAGGAAAAACTCATGGGCCAGCTTACCTTGAAGATACGCCTTGTCTAATTTTAACTGTATCATGACTTAACATCAGGTCACAAAACACAAAGGGTTTTGTTGCCTTCGAAGGGTACAATTGGGTTGGACAGGGGCAAATAAGCTTCAGTGCCCCGTATGCCTTGCTACTGCAAATTAGAAACGACCGTTGTCTCTGTTTAGGGCTTACAATTAACTGAGAAGTTGCTGTACTTTTCTCGTTTCTCAGCCTCACTTGTACATAAGCATTCACTTTTGTTTCCTCTATTTTTACAATTTGCTAAAAAAGCATTAATCACTTCTCCATGGCAACCATGTTTGCACGCATCAGTATGTATAGTTATAACCATTTTGAACCAATGGGAACAGTGGTTTGGTTCAGGTAATGACACGCAAAAACACGTTAAACAACCCAGAACACCAATTGTCAGCAGTCAATAAAAAATAAACTAACGACTTGAAACAAAGCCCCGGTGGCCCACTGCCACTCTGAACCTGCACTTATATCCTAATAAGCTACCCAAGGTTGGAATTGGAACCACTGGTGATGAGTGACAAACGCAACAACATTCTCCAACAACTAAGTTAACTCGGGACCTCAAAACACGCAGTTGCCGTTAGGGTGCCGAGCGATTCGCCGCGCCCAACCCAAATCCCAAAGCACGGGCGCGAGCGCGACGAGCGTCGGGGATCATATACCGGAGTGCGAAGGCGAGTGAGCGGGTGCGATCGTCCACTCGCGCGTACCTGAAGACGACGCGCGGGGTGGGCGCGTCCTCGAGGTCGGCGGCGGGGAAGGAGGTGGCCGGCTCGTCGCCGGCCGGCGCGGCGGGAGGGGGCGCCTTGCGGAGGAGATCGGCGACTCCCCGCACGATGTTCATCGCCTCCGACCCGAGCCTAGCCGCGCATCGTCGCCACCGTCGCCGATCGCGAAAGAGCAAACCTAGGCGACCCGAATCGTGCCCGGAATGCAGCCTCGATTCGTGGGGAACAGGAGCGCGACCGCCTCGGGGAGATCAGCGACGAGGAGTGGGAGGGGATCCCGTGTGCGATTGCGCGCACGCGCGCGTCCAGCTCGCCTATGTTTAGAGCGCGAAGCGTGGGGGAGGGAGGAGCGGTCGAGAGGGAGAGTGGCAGGGGACGCGCGGTGGCTTGAGGGAGAGGAAGAAAACTTAGGGGGCGTTTCGCAAAATGATCCAACTAATCCGGTCGTTAACTATTTTCAAACTGTTTGCTTCGACCGCAGGTTTGCGCCTTTCAGCTTCTGCGCAACACGACTGTGAAGGCGTATTCTTTCTCTACGTATTGGTTTCGGTGCTGGTCATGGTGGGGATGCGTTTCCGTGAGTAACCGGCAACCACCATCTACGGCGACGCTGCCATCTTCTACCAAAAAGATGATAAATCTGACAGTGTATGTAATTTTTTCTGGTAACTATGAATATTATCATCAATCAATAATGAGTGAGGAAGCGAGAAAGATTCCCAGAGAATAAATTCACTGGAAATGTTTAAACTACAATTGCTAAATAATCAGAGCAGAGCAACGCCACAAAACGTAACTCTGCTCCAGCCGTGCTCAGCAATCTGAACACCCCCCAAACATCTCTTCCCTCAACTGACGATCCCCACAAGCCTCAGCCACCCCTTCGTGACAGGGAACAGGGTCTTCGGTTGAGAGCTTTCAGGTTCAGAGAGGCCTAGTCCGGCGCCCAGAGGCCCGGCCGCACAGCAGCGCGTTCTTCGGGATCGGGTTCTCGTCCCGCCACGAGTTCGCTGGCGAGTAGACACGGAGGTAGAACTGCTGGCCGAGGTACTGCCGGGCCCAGCTCTCCGACCTCACGTTCCACATCCCCACGTTGTCCAGCGGCATGTAGATGGCCGTCCATGACTGAGGGTACACCTGAAAAATGGGCCGTCTGTAAGATTGGTTGTTCACCCATCAGAACAACTTGCAGGCACCACAGGTGGTTCTTGTTATGGCATCACGTGTCGCCATGGTGATTCCAGGAATATGAGTAGATCAAGGTGAATCGCAGCAAGGGACAGCGTTAACAATACCTGCAACGTGTATCGAGCGATGGCGTCTCTAAGGTTGTAGCCCTGACGACTAGCTGGTGTCCACTGTCCGCCATCCATCCTGATTATCCGGAAATAGAAAAAAAAAAATCTCAGTAACCGCTTGGCCAATGGCATCATGAACAAAACCAGGACTTGCAGGAACAGAACTATAAAACGCACCCAACGACCCAGAATGCATAGCCATCAATGTGCCACGACTGCACAAAGTTCTCCGTGTTCTCAAAGACGACCTCAACATAATCCCGCATGTTGGCCGCCATGACAGATGTCTGGAGGTAGGCACCGCCACCAGTTGGGTTGTCAGGCATGCTGCCCAGCGTGAACACTCCCGGGATGTTGTAGAAATCGGCAACCTTAAGAGGAGTGTCAGCCGGGATGAAGGAGATGCTGTTGACTGCATATCTCAGCTTGCCGTTGATGGTTGCCCGAGAGTTGGCGAGTCTGATGGTTCTTGTGGTGTTGACAAGGCCATAGTGGTATGAACCTTGCGGATTTGGCCTTGGTCCACTTGCTGTCAGATTCCACCTGTTCGGAGGTAGGCAACAAACGATGTCAAATAGTCAGGGAAAGAAAACATTTGCGTCTTTACAAAGTGATGTATGTTACATTGTTACTTCACTGTGTTGGTGATGTTGTTAGGTACCATAATATCCAAAACAAAGTTGTTTGTGAAGGCAATATTATTTGATAAATCATGACAGTCTTACCGAATTGATCTAGCCTGGTTCAGAGAAAAATCGATCTCAATAGTAGGTGCTGGGGGAGGCGGTACTTTTGCAGCCCCATTTGCATTGCTGTAGTGGAGGATGGCAGTAGTGGTGAGAACAGGGTTGGTAAAACGTGTCGAGACAATTATGGAGTAGTCTGCAGGTGGCTGGTCCGTAGTAACAAGGAACGAATATGATTGGCCTAGATGGACATCGATGGATGTGTATGTGCTCTGCATGGTGTGAGATCCCTCCACCTCAACCAGGAGCATGGAATGGCCTTGGATCCTAATATTCACTGATGTTGCAATGCCCACATTCGACACCCGAAAGCGATATGTTTTCCCTGGAAATATTACATCAAGCAAGTTTAGCACGACTATGTACATAAAGGATTAAGAACATGTCAGGCATTTCATCTGACTTCCTCAGCGAGTTTACCTTGGTCTACCGTGAACCTGTTGCCATTCCAGCCTTGGCCATTAATAAGAAGACCATCAGGGGATGGTAGGTCATTACCACTGTCCAAAATACCTTTCAAGTCCTGCGGAGATTGATAGTTTCAGTTTTAGCAGCGCACCAAAATGAGCAGCAAGACGCAATGCAGGATGGTTCCAAAAGTGAACATACAGTGTGATTGAGCTTGAACCAATCACCGGCCAATATGGTGAAATCACCAGCAGGGGGGTCAAATGGCACTGGGATCCTCGGTCGACTAAGAACCCTGATTCCACCATAACCACCGGCTGCCTTGTGAAATAAAAGGGAAGGGAAGTAGTAGTAGCTCCCAATTTGGTCCTTGAATTGCATGTTGTAAGTGAAATTGCCACCCGGAGGGATTGGGCAGTTGGTCCCGTACACACCGTCTTGCCATGAGCTCCTCCTTTGCTGAATTCCTTGCCTGCAATGTACGAACAGTAAAAAAGAACAGTTGCAAGCATTACTTCTGTCACTCAAAATTAAAATTTGTCACACAATGGCATGTGACATTCAGTATAGCGCTAAGCTGTAGTCACTCTTGCCACTCTTAGGGCAAAAGAAGCCATAGATCACCGACTGAAAATGAACAAAAAAAAAAGGAGCCATATATAGATCACACTGATCTGCACATGCTCAATGCCAAACCACATAGGCCCCACTGATCTATGGCAGCATTAGTTGTGCATGTGCTCTTTTCTTCATGGATCTGGAAGGAAAGCGAAAGCACAAGTACAAGAAATGAGCGAAACTATTAAAAAGGATAAAGCTTGAGTGGATAGTATAAACAGTATCAGATTCCTTTACCTAATAATAAGGTAAAGGAAGTAGTGAAAAAAAATTATCCTGAAACAGGTCACTGTCCGTGAGATGGTCTGATACACAGTACAAACACAAGCTCTGGCGTACCAGGCCGAGATTCACAGAAGCGGAACCTATTTCAACTATCAACTTGAACCTCGAAGCCATGGGTTGTTCACTCAGGTTCCAATGTTTTGACAGACAACCCCACTCCCAGCAACAATGTGTGCAGAACACGTCTGATTTTTGCAACCATATTCCCAGTGAAAACGAGGAATGAGAAAACGGCAAGATTCAAAACATGGCATGGATGATGACCTCGTTGCATCTACAAATCTAGAACATCAGTTCAGGCTCAGAAATGAGCAGACCGGTTCCGTCCCAGAACTAAAGAAAGCGACGTTCATTCAGGGAGAAGCATGCCAGGCTAGAACAGGCACGCTGGGTAGGTGGGGGTGGGACAGTAATTCAGTAAAAAAGAAACAGAGGACGAGTGGTAATAGGAAACTACTAGCTAGTAACTAACTAGTGGTAGATTACCATGAGAGGAGGAAGGGGACAGGCAGGTTGTTGAAGACATTAACGATGATGTTGTCGTTGGTGACGGCGTCGATCTGCGGCCCCGGGAACTGGCCGTTGATCAGTATCCCCTGCGCCACATCCACATTCACGCAGCCATTAGCAAAATGCAGACGAACCAGTCGCCTCTTCTCGCAGCTCAGGAACGGAGCACGAGCATTGAGCAAGAAGCAAGAACCATTGAACCAAGAACACGGGCTGTCAGGCAGCGAATGGAATGTACCTCCTGCTTGACGCCGAGCGGGTAGATGTCGCCGAAGGTGACGTTCCAGGTGTAGAACCTGTAGGGGTCGTCGCCGCGCACCAGGAGGAGGAGGGGCGAGGCGAGGAGGACGACGATGAGGAGAAGGCAGGGGAGCGCGGGCGAGGAGGAGGCCGCCTCCGTCCTCCCCATCTCACTCACGCTACTGTATAGAGGTAGAACCACACTAGCCACCACTACCAGTGAGGGAGGAGAGGACTGATGGGCTGAGTGAGTGACCACTGTCGGCCCCTCGACCTTATTAGCTGGAGGGCACGAGCGACGCCGACGCGGCGCGGCAGGGGTCAAACAGTGTCAGCGAGGGAAGGAAGGAGGGAGGCAAGCGGGGGGTCGATCTGGTTCTGGCGTGGCGGGGGTAGAAGAGAATATAAATGAGGCGCAGGCGGCAGGGCCTCCGCGGTGACAGATTCGAGGGCGTGGCATGGTGCGAATGGTGCTCAACGTGAATTCAGGGGGCGGGTGGGGTAGTGGCATGAGCTGTACTGTACGCGGGGAAGAGGAAGGGAGGGAGAGGCCCAGAGGGACACGGCGGGGCCGTTTCGACCGCTGCGGCGTAGGATTAATGGGCTGATCGTACGGAGGCTTTGGTGGTCAGTCTAAACTTTGATCATAGTTAAATATAGTTTGGTCATAAATTAAAATTTAGCCAAACAACAAACTACTCATTTATATGGTTTGGGCATAGCCAAATAAACCATATAGTTGAAAATTATATTGTATAGTGTAATTTTAATTTAAAATCAAACATGGTCAAAATGTGATCAAAATTTGATCTGACCACTCGAGGCCTCAATCCAATCGGACCTAAATCCGAGCCGCGTGCGCGTTGGATTCTTGTTTGAGCTTACAATTACAACCACTGCTTGGCTAATCATGTCTGTTTATTAGTGCTGCTCGAGGCAGGTCTGAAGTCCAAGTGTCTGAGCACCTTTCGCATGGTGACAGACCGCTCTTTTCAGCGGGCCGATTCCCGCGCCGCGCCGCGCCGCAACAGTGCCGGCCCTGGGCCTGTGCCGTGGGATAAAGCAAATGAAGGATGTAGAAGCTTCTTGGGCTCTGTTGCGTGTGTGTCTGTATAGAACGCTGAAACGAGCGGTCTCTGAGCATCAGCAATGTGACCTAGCTAGGCCCAACTTGGATCCTTCTGTATTCCAAAACTAGCTTCTTTTTTTCGGAAGTGATTCAATAGTGTGCTGGGACTAGGAGTGAATCAGCACGAAAAGTTTTGAGTTTTGTTTTTTTACAGAGCTCGGGGCTATACTTGTGGTCGGCATGCAGAAGGCAGCAGGCGCCATAGGCTCAGGCTATCCACACTCGCACGCGCTATCCGCACGGCATGCACATTTAGCGTCAACGGTACCCAAAAATCGGCTGCAGTGGGACGCGCGGAAGGTGACTGCATCTTGCTGTCCGGCCCTTCCCACACCAAACCTGGCGTCCTTCCCATGCTGACGCCATCCTTCCCTCTCTCCTCCATGTCGGATGGGCGGCGGCTACACCAAAGGCCACCGGGCGGAGCAGAGCAGAGAAGGCGCGCCCGGACAGAGGAGGGGAAGAGAGGGCATAGCAGCGACGATGAGGAGGCAGTGGATCGGCGACGGCGAGGAGGTGACGGACCGGCGATGGCGCCCAGATCCGCTCCCCTCGGCCGGCGACGGCAGCGGTGGAGCTTCAAGCCAACGGCGGAGAAGGTCGAGGCCGCAGGAGGGAGCATAGCGCCACCGGGCGGAGGCGGAGGACGCCGCCGGACTTGGATGTGTCTCCACACGGTGGATCCGAGCCGGAGGTGGCTCCACACGGTAGACCGAGCTGGAGGGAGAGGAGGCGCGCGGTAGCAGACCGGCGGCGGGCAACGAGGAACGGTAGGAGCGGCGGAGGAGCTCGACGGGGAGGCCGTAGCCAATAGGGAGGAAGAAAAGGATGAGACGGGGGCGCGCGGTGCTGTGGCTAGCGGGGAAGAAGAGGCCGGCGCAGGAGAGGATAAGGAGAGAGAGTGGAGAGGGGAGGGGTAAAAATAATAAACTAATGTGGTAGTTGGTATAGAGTGGGAGATATAGAGTTGTATGAGCATAGATGATTGTTGACTATATTTTAAAATAGTGACGATTGGACGGGATATTTCTTTTCAGAGTGGAGGTATAGAGTTTGACGAGTGTAGAGAGCGTCACAACCCTGCCGCATGTTGGCAGTGCTCCCCGGTGAGGTAGGGAGATGGTGACGCATATAGGCGTACTCGTGCATCTGGATTCTAGAGTTTGCCCCCCTACAGATTTGCCCCATATATACACGTTTCTGTGCTTGTCGTCTTTTAGCCCAGTTGGCACTAGCTCGAAACGAATCCCGCCGCTGCCATAGCCGAATAGGGAAGTGAGAGTGCGGCTGAGTCCAATGGTACTCTCTATATGGATTCTCTAAAACACTGTTTTGCACTGTTTGACATAAATACTGTACTAAAGGTAATTGGAATAGTGATAGAAAATGGTGGATAAGGAATGCCATTAGACTCAGCCTGAGACTGCCCTGCCCACATGGCCACATGGGGCTGGCAGATGCCCGCGAAGCAAGCAGACGATGGATGGGAAAGCCTGCCGTGCACCGTCGCCACGCCACGAACTCGATCAAGCAGAAAAAGCGACATGCTCGGTGCCCACCCGATGGGCGCTGCCGTGCATCGTACTATCTCCATCTCCATGCAAACATGAATTGATGCCTCGCTTTGATTGCACGTGAGGATGCACGGGCATGGGATGCTGACTTGCTGAATGCTGCGTGAGCGTGCGTTCGGGAACGGTGGCCTTCTCCGTCGGACAAACTCGGAGTTGGAGCGCAGCACTAGCAGCGACGACCGGCGAACGCACGCGTGTTGCACCGACAGAAAAAGGGCGGGGTGACCGGGTGAGGTGGATCATCGTTTCACTTCACCGACAGGGTTCAAATCAAATGGGTTTGGTGCGGCGCTTTGATTAGGTCATTTCATATACCAGAATTCATATGGGCTCATTGGAAGTGTGGCTTGGAACAACCAACCTGTGTACAAAAGGAACAGAGCAGCATCGGCAGAGAGGTGTCGAAAAACGAAGACGTTGAACCGGCAACGCCCGGCGGCGGCGAGCGAGAGCTCAAGGAGAGTCGATAGACTCGATTCCACTATCCCCTTAGCTTTTCTCCTTCTTTCTTCCCTTTTAGTTTTGATTCTCCTTGTACCCAGCAATTCCTAGAACAATCTGTAAACTATCCAAGAGTTTGCAATCAGCTACTGTGATTCCATCGATCAAGAGATTTGGGTGAGGTTCATGACCATCGTCTCCAGCAGGTTATCTATCCACTTTTGGCTATAATTATTCCAACCACCTTCCACTATGTCTACATTAACATTACAATATCATTTTGTACTATAGACAGTCCACATGAACAACCCATTGAAGATGGTCTTACCCCTCATGCAGTCTGCCCCTCTCATTCACTTCCAGGAAGTCTCGATCCCGATGGATCGCCCCCACTCCCTGACAAAGGCGCACACGGTGTTCAGACCATTTCCAGTGGAATGTCTGTCGACCCTTGTCTATCACTATTTCAACCACCCCTCACTCTATCGCACTATAGTGTCATTTTGTATTATAAATAGTCCATATACCCAACTTCCTTCCCCATGCACTGTAGACAGTAAATTCATACACTGTAGACAAAGTGAAAGGCAGTTGGAATAGCGACAGGGGATGGGGATGGAGGAATGGCTGGATTCAGCCATAGGCTAAAACCAAAGGCACCTTGATCTCCCATACTTCATCACTATTTCAATTATTCATGTTTCTGTCTACAGTGCAGAACAGTACTATAATGGTGTGGCATTTAATTTTGGAGTACCCATATGCACTCACCGCTGGTCTGAGCCTTACCAACTAGCCGAAGACAACCCCAGTACCCATTGAATGGCGTTAGCCAGCAACAAAACAACGTCATTGAATGTACGCGTACCCATTCCATGAGCTGAACATCCGACAGCAGTAGGCAGTAGCACCGTCAATTCTTTTCTACTGTAGATAGAAGAGGCCCATGCCTGCTTAATTTAGCCCATAAATTGGTTTCGCTCTAGCGGACCAGCATGTGCCTCAACGGAGGATTCTCCAGCCCATTAACTGCCCTGGCAGGCTCTACAACGGCCACGAGCCCATAGTAGCCCCAATCACTGCCCAAGCCCAGTTCATCAACAAAGTCTGAGGCCTTGTTTGGATCCGATTATAATCGGATTCTCGGTCTCGCGAGAATCTTGGCCAAACGGGCTCAGCCCACTTCCCCTGAATCACCGCCATGGTAGAAAGTCTGATTCTCACGTACGCAGCCCACTGCCCCCATTTCTCAGAACGCAGCCGATTATCGTGCCTGCCTCTTCCCCTCCCCTCCCTCCCGAGCCGCCCCTGCCTCCCCTCGCTAGGTTTTTGCCCCGCCGCCGCCGGGATCCGCGCTCGCCGCCACCCAAGACCCACCTCCGTTGGCTCTAGGACCCGTCGCCCGTTGTCCTCGTCGCCGCTCCTCGCCTCCGCCTCAGTCCGCCGCCGCTCTGCCTCGGGTTCGAAGACCACACCAAAGCGGCAAAGCCCATCCTCCCCATCGTCGCCTACCTAGGGTTCAAAGTGTCAGCCGCCGCCGCATCGCCGTTCGTCGTAACCATGGCGCTGCGAGCGCTCGGTAAGCTCTGGCCACGCCAGATCTGCTGCGCGCCGCCGCGATCGGAGTCGGAGTCCTCGCTCGGTATGCTCTGGCCACTCCAAATCCGCCGCGCGTCTCTCCACAGCATGGTGAGTATTTCAACGCCTTCTCGGATCGTTCGATCGCTCTGCACGACATGTCACAAAATTTATATGACTTCAATTAGATTGCTCATACAGCAGCAGCATCCTTCTGAAAATACTCCAATATGGGGCTTAGCTAGGGGCATATGGGGCCAATATGGGGCCAAAGATACTTGAAAGTCTTTGATATCAAGGGGTACCCATCATCTGTACCTTCACAAACTAAACATGTTTGTTCCCTTCACCTAGTTATCCAACTGAACCTTTGTGCATGTTTCCTCTGGACTCTATATGTGGTTACCCTGTACCATAACAATTAGGGCATTGCATCTATTCTTTGCATCTATTCCATGCGAATTGGTAATTTCTGTTTCTCCTCTGTTTTAGGTTGCTGAGTTTACACTTCAAGGACGAGGAAGCATTGGTCATGCCAAGTGCTGTTTTGTTTTAATATAATTTAATAATTAAAATGAACACATATTTATCACTAGGATGGTTCTTTTTGTCATGTTCCTTTTTTTATTTTCTGTCTGAGGATTTTTTTTTAAAGTCTGAGAAACTGTGTGTTTGTACCCAGTTTAGAAGTATCTTATATATTTGTACTCTGTACCTATTTTATAAGTATCTTATAGGTTCGTACTCGGACATGTCTCGGCCTCTCAGGTTAGCTTGTTCTGCAATGTTTTCGTTTATGGACTGTGATTTGGTGCTATACTCATTCGACTTATGATATGGCTGAGTACAATAGCACTCCTCCCAACCGTCTATTCCACCATTCATTTCAAACTCTACTATATTTATAATGCATCTTAGTACTGAAACAGTGTATAAACATCTATATGTGCCCTTTCATTGAACTCATCCTAAGAAATAGCTTAAGGGCTGGTATGGGGCTCTTCCATCCATGCTCTGCGCCTCTGATTTTTCAATATATAGTATATAAAAATTCATATTTTTAATGCAAAGGGGAAAAAACAGGAGATCTACGTATACTTGCAACATACTACCATAAAAAAGGTTGAGCTCGTTGGCAGTGTCAACCATGTTCTCCTGCAGTATACATGTCATTAAAAGTTTGTTTTTTTCAATGCAAACGGGAAAATTAAAAAAACAGGAGATTTACACACTTTAACCCCACCAGGAAATCGTTGCTCGTCATGCAGATGTAGGGTTAGCAGCAGCAGCGTTAGAATGGAAGGAACCGATGGTTCCTCCTGCTCAGGCACCCATTTGTCGGGTCCTTGCACAGTGACCATGGCTGCCTTGGTGCACACCCTCCTCGTCGCCAATCCCAGCGCAACAGTGCACGCCGTTCCTAATCTACCCTTGTTAGCCCTTCGCGTTGCGCCTCCGAGTGATCTGGCCCCTGCGTGAGCTCGAATCCAGGCCCCTGCGCAGGATGTCATGCGCCTGCGTGAGCTCCAGTTCCTTGAACAGTCGCCACAGCACCGTACGTAGGAGATGGTAACAAGGTCTCGCCGCGCCCTAGGGCGTCATCTCCTCGGTCCGCTTTCATCGTGGCTTCCATCTCCTCGGTAGTAGTTTTTACATGGGTTTTGGATGAGTCCATCCCTTTGCGGAACGTCCTTCAAGTTCTAAGGAACTCTGTGTGGGTTCGGTATATATTGTGCCCGTGCAGACATGGTCATGACATTATTCACATTTCCTGTGAATTTCAAATGTGTCGTCATAAAAAAGCCAGAAGATGTGTGCGACCTCCACTGCAAAAGGAACGTCCATATAATATCAAAATTTCAATTATGAACTATATGATCAATGTACACCATACAAGGGCATCTCAAAGAAAGAAAACTATGCCAAGGGGACTAGATCAGCAAACAACAAATCTACCAGGCACAGAAATAACTCGTCCTCAAGTATATCTATTGCATAATTCCTTTCAAAACTCCCATCATTCGGCACAAACTGATGGAGACAACAATCATGGTCTGAGCACAGGGAAAAGAATTCACAGGTATCAACAATCATGATTAGTAGGTTCAGTGAAAACTGCATCTTGGAGAACCAAGTGGTTGCCCACTCGCCCAATGGCGGCCTAGCGTGGTACAGGTTCAAACATATGGCGGTGTTAGCAGTGAATACACCTCATGGATATCTAATCTCTATCTGGTGTGGCCATGTGATCTGAACCCCTGGTACCATCCATCCTTGCTGGGGAGCCCTTGTGCCTTGCTCTGCTTCGACATAACCTACAATGGAATCAGGCAAAGCTACTTAGACCATCTGGAACACAAACAACAAATAATTACGCCAAAGAGCTAAAGACGCTGCTAAGTGGCCTTAGAGCGGGCAGCACTCATACATATCCAGCTCATGTTCCTTGTTCTTGATTTCATGATACCAAAGTACAGGGTCCACATTCTTGGGCAAGGATTCTTGAACTTGCGACGCCTCCCTTAGCCACTGTTCAGCTTTACTGCACTCATTGTCAACCTGAAAGTGATAATCAGTAGTCAGAAACACAAAATTAGCCACAGCAGCACAATAGTATGGTAGAATAAGGGTATACATGAAAAACAGTTAAAAACTGAATCACTGTTAAGCATCAACCCTTGAATATTTATTCAGTAATCTACGGGTATATTAAAGGCTCACTGTTGTAAATTCAGCAAGGAAGAACGAATGCCATATATTCAACATATAGATGATATATACCATATCAAAGTGTTCTGATGCAAAATAAGGCCTTATATATCATAACTTTGCTGAATTTAGAATAGGACAGTGGCCCACACATAGTTATTTAACCTAGATAAAAGCTGAATCTTTAACTTACAGCATTTCTTTCAGGTGTGGATAATGACTTGGCAGTCATCCTGTGGTCAGCAATGCACTTCAAAAGCTCCCTCATGGCTTCAGCTCTCACTTCGTCGTCTTTACAACGATGTTCAATAGGATCTACAAGCTTTAAATATAAACAAACATAAACAAAAGTTCCAGGAGTGGTGCAGGAGGGGAGGGGGAGGGGGGAGAGAGAGAGAGAGGTTGAAAACTTGAAATCTCAGTTGCGGATGCTCCACCAAGACTTGGTGTAGAAAAGAATGGCTATTCAGACTAGTGCTGGACATGTTTAACTACTGATTAGTACAAAAGAATTTCTTAACAATTACTACCTCCATCCCAAAAAGGATGTAAATTTGGCTATGCATTTGGACAAGCACTTGTCCAGGTTCATAGCTACAACTGCATTCTTTTTGGGACAGAGGTAGCACAGAGCAAGAGTTCAAATGCCAAATATTCAAAGGTTGATCACTTTTAAGGATGCAATGGTATCATTTGTCTTCTCATTTTTACAATGCAAAGTTGGCGGCATGACTTCGTTTTCTCTAGAGTGCAACTCTGTAAGTGTATGCCATTTATTTTTTATATGCAATCTATCAGCAATATGGTATATACATTTCAATAAACATAGAGCATTTCCATGCGCCTGTGTACAAGAAATAGTGATAATTTCATGGGTGGAAGCAGACAAGACCATCTTATAGCAATGTATATACCATGACAGGTGACATAACAGCAGACTGTGTGAATGTGCAGCTGATAGGACAGTCAAAACAGGAAATGGCTGAGAACCACAAGACTACTCCCTCCATCCCAAATTGTAAGGGGGTTCTATCCCTTTTTATCCGTCCACATTAATATGGATGTTGATGAATCTAGACATATTGAAAACACATATATGGAGTAAGGCATGCAATGGAGTATTGAATGAATCTAGTAGAAGCCTAGAACCCCTTGCAATTTGGGACGGAGGGAGTACACAGGAAAGAACAGAAAAATATACATTTACATATACATTGAAAAAGATGTAGAAAAGCACGCAGACACAAGGATCAACAAGGATTTCCTTTTACCTTTTTCAGCTCCTCAAGTTTACTACTGTAAACTGCTTCCGTCTCCTCATCACCTTCTTCGTAAAGCCAATCTTCAGTTTGTTGTAGATTAACTGAGATTTCTTCCCTTTCTGAATCAGTAACAAAGCTCCGGTACCTCTCAGAGAGCTAGAAGACAATTTATAAGACAGTAAATTTTAGCCACAGCAAAGAAGTAAAAAAGTTTACAGAATACACTACCTTATTACGGGTGTCATATACGTAAGATTCTAATGCATTCTTCCTATCTTTTGTCCGCTCCATAAGTTTATCCTGATCAGTCAGTTGCTGCTCTTGTTCTTGAGCGTCTAGCAATTCCTGCTCGCTCATTGCACCATTAATGTACTCAGTGATTGGCAAATATTGCCGCTTGATGGACATGTCATCTCTTGACGAGTCACCCTGCATTTAACAACAGCACCTCAATAACTGGCCCTAATTTGAGGATGGTTTCAACATATCCAGCCCAAAGTCTGGAGGGACCCCCACCCTTTCTACGTATGTTCATTTTGTGGATGGGTAGGTGGGCGGGCGGGCAGGGGGGGAGGAGTGGTGGTGTTGAGCCAATGTAAAAGAAACCCAGCCACTCCTATGGAGACGAAACCCAACAGAGCTATGCAAGGAACTTCTTTTTTGTTTCCCAATATAACTAATCATAAGATGCCTTCTTCAACAAGCAGTCAAGCACAACCAATGAGGTTCTTATCATCTTATAAATAGTAAAAATTAATTTCCCTAATTCTTATTGGAAGCAACAGTACAAGAAAGCCAGCTGCTGATGCTAGGGTATACATAAGAACATCTTATGGTAATTTAGAGAAATGCAAACAGATGTGTGATAAAACAATCCATTACCATGTCATCACCACTGGAATCCACCTCCATATGGTCAGCAGAATTTGCATGCCTTTGGTAATCATCTATCAACTGGGAAAGTTTAAAAACATAGGAGTTGCATATATCAACTGCAAGTTATAACTAAAAGCTGGCTATGACTAAGAAAATTGACACTTACAGCAGCTGATTTGACTGAAATGAGACCATGTAGATTCAAATGAATTTTTACTTTGACTTTACAAGCTTCAGTATGTGCTTGGAATGGGCCAATCTGCATCAAGTATACATACATGAATTATAAAACAATATTGTAACAATTCAAGATTTAGAGAATTCAAACAGTAAGACAGTGCAACATCATCGAATGAATTTCTATGGGACTGTGGCCACAGTCACATGGCATACTTAATTAGCTAACCCAAGAGAAGATGAGAAGTTTTAAAGCTGTCAAGATTCAAGAATCATGTGGAGCTAACGTAAACGAAAAAAGTTATGACCTGAGAACACAAAGTTCAGAGCGAGAAAAAAATTTGATAGAGCAACACTTCTATCTTGGATAGTACATTGAAGAATTAAGAGGCACGCACTCAACAGTCAACTCACAAGGCCTCATGTAACATAGTTCTGTGCAATCGCAATTCCCACTGAATGCACATGGGTGTGTGCACTCCAACAATCAGTGGACACCAACGCCAAGCCTATTGACTCAAACACTCCATCAGGCAACAGGCCAGCACTTGTAGTCATGTACATTAACGTCGACTAAAAAACATTACCCCCATAAGTTGTGGCACATCACATCACAATTCATGTTTATTGCCGCACATCACACCAATCCTTTTTTTGCTAACACACATTGGCTCTTGCAGGATGGAGTGGCAAGATTACCTTCCCAGGCAACAGTTTCTGGAAACCGTACAGTTCCAGTGGTTTTGTTTTTATAAGAAAATGCGCAAATTTTCATTTCCAATTGGTGGCACGAATGCTAACTTGAAGATACATTTAATGCATTATCAACCCAGCAGTCATTTGTAAATTGTGATCACAGTTATTTGATCACTCTAGAAATTCAATTCACCGAACTACCAAGCACAAGAAAGTGGCCATAAGGCCCTCAAGTCCTCAGCATAAGACCTATAAGCTGTACAGTAATATGATGCCATTCATTGGCTGGCAGGCCAGCGGCACATATGGAAAACTTGGCAGTAAGTGTTCAAGTTGGTTTTTGGTATTATAAGAAAGTAGGTAAGTATTCACATACATTTATATGGATGGAAGAATTCATGCCTCGCTAGTTATAAGGATACAGCGCTGATACAGAGGTAGTAATACATTATTAATCTTGCAAGAACCAAACAAAAGAAACATCTATAGCAAAATACTATAGTGTGATCATCATTTATATATCAACAAGCTAACAACATACCTGAAAACTACCGATTTTTGTTGAGGCACCAGGAGGCAATTCGTTCCCATCCACATAATATGCATCAAAACTAAACCCGCCGTTCTTATGTAGATTAATGATCTTAGAACTGGGAAAGGGCAGGCCTCTCCGGAACAATGCATGACTTGATAATGTTGACATTGGCCCTTCACTCGTGCAAAATCCTACCGAAGCTGGGATTGCATCTTGCACCTGAAATACAGCGAGCGTGTCAGTTCTCACTATACAATCAGCAGCCTCACATGCTTCAAATACCACACATAGCTTACATGTTGAGTTCAACAAGATTGCAACCATACCTCGTAATCCCGAACACGGAATGTGGGACTAAGCATTGCGCACTGCAATGCACACCCCCGAGCCACGCACTCACTAGCATTGAGTGTGCGACTAGGCTCCTTTCTGAAGAATCCCGCAAGCACTTTGGCAATGGCAGGTACCCGGGAACCTGACCCAACAAGTTCCACAGAATGCAGCCTCTCCAATCCAATCCCTGAATCCGCCATCGCCCTCTTGCAAGGTTCAACAACCCTCTCCAGCAGCCCAGCACAGAGCTTCTCGAACTCCTCCCTCCGGATCGCCCCCCTCACGTCCTTCTCCTCCATCAGGCACTCAACGCTAACCACAGCCTCCGCATTCGCGCTCAGAACCTTCTTCGCCTTCTCACATGCTGCCCTCAGCCTCATACTGGCCTTGACATTCCCCTTGACATCAATCCTATACCTTTCTCCGAACTCCTCTGCGAAATGCTCGAACAGCACCTCATCGAAGTCCCTGCCCCCCAGGTCGGCGTCGAAGCCGTGCGAGAGCACCTTCATCCCCGGCCCGTCGAAGGCGACCACGGCGACCTGCGTGTCGCACTGCCCGACGTCGACGAACGCGACGTAGGTGGCGCCCCCCGCGCCGCCGAGATCGGAGCGGTAGAGGCCGTATCCGAGAGCGGTGGCGACGAGGTCGTGCATGAGGCGGAGCGGGCGGAGGCCCGCGACGGCGGCGGCGTCGAGGTAGGCGCGGCGCTGCGCCTGCGTGAAGTAGCAGGGGACGGAGATCACGCACTCGGCGACGGGCGCGCCGCCGAGGTCGGCCTCGGCGAGCTGCTTGAGGTAGGCGAGCAGCATGGAGAGGAGGTGGGTCGGGGAGAGCGCGATGCGGCGGCCCATGTGGTCGGCGTGGACGAGCGCGCGGCCGGCGCCATCGGCGGAGACGGGGAAGGGGAGGCGCGGGAGGTCGCGGAGGAGGGAGGGGTCCCGGCCCGTGGCGGCGACGAGGAGGCGCTTGACGCTGGAGAACGGGGCGTGGGAGGCGGAGGCGGAGGCGGCGTGGGAGCCGATGAGGCGCGCGTTGTGGGAGAAGGCGACGGCGGCGGGGGACTCGCGCTTGGACTCGGCGTTGAGGAGCACGTCGATGCCGCGCTGCCGCGCCGCCGCCGCCACCAGGGTGTCGTTGCCGACGTCGAAGCCGACCACGCTCATCGCCGCCGGCTCGGGATTCGATCGGTGGTGGGAATGAGGGGGCCGGGCGGATCGCTTCGCTGCGATTTGGGACGCGACGCGATGGATGGGAATTGGGAGACGGAGAGGGGGGAGGAGCGGTGCGCCGGACTGCCGGATGGTACGGTCGGTCCGCGCACGCCGAGGTGGGATACTCGCTTTGTCATCGACAGGTGGGGCCGCGGCATTTCGCCTGCCGCCTTCCTGTCCTCTTTTCCTTGTTCTCTAATTTTTTTTTACTCAAGATCAAGTATAATAAGGCTGACTGGACGGGTTCTAAACGGTTACATGTTACTAAAATCTTAGGTGACAGGGTGAAAACATGAGAGAGAAGAAATTAGGTGCTTCATGAAAAGCCCGGCATTAGTGCATTCTACGAGGAAAAAAAGCCTGCTAAAAGAATTAATGCTGGCTCTTTCTTTCATCAGCCAATCCAAATTATTTCTCTCTCCAAACAATAAATATTTTCAGATTTAGTTTAATCAACCTAGAGTCATCTAAGAGTAAGCTTACTATATGTATTGGTTTTATTGTTAGCTTTTGATGATGTGGCAAGAGTACAGAGCCTTCTGATGATTCTTCTATTAACCTTGCTCCAAAGTCATTCATAATGGGAGTTTTATTTGGGTTTCAATCTCATTAAATATTATGACACATAAACAAAAATGTGACATGGCAGTGCAGTTAATGAGAAGAGATATGAGAGAGTTTCATTAGAAAAGAGAAGGTTTCATCTAGATAATAATCAGGCTACACAGATATCTAAGATATCTAGACAAAATGCTAAGATGGCACGGTTGGTAAGCGTACAATATGGTCTAACTGCTGATCATCATCAACCGGACTAATACTCCAGTACTGTGGTACTAGCTAATCTTCTCAACAGATGCCGTACCTTCTTTTCATCTCGTTTATCTGTACAAAATCATTAGGCAATGCAGCATTATTAATAGATTGAATCGTGAAAGTGTTTTAGGATCTTGATTCTTGACAACAGTACACTTGACACATTTTATCAACAACAGTGATACATTTAGAAAAGTTTTAGTGAGTTACAATGGTAATTCGTCGGGAGGGGATGATTTTTGACTGAAGCTAAAAAAATCACAGTAGCGCCTTTAAGTTCTTATTGATTCTAATGGAACGCTTCACATTTGGGATCGAATGTTCAGCATTAATCATTCTATTGGCATTTTTAACAAATAGTATACGCGCATGCCATTTAATTAAAGTTTTCTAATTTCCTTCCACGTGAAAATTAGAGCCCAGCTAAAACGAACGCTAGTTAAAACCTACGGAAATTGACGACCTCTCCCGTCCCGGCGGCCGACCGTGGACGACCTTTCCGCTGCCCCCCACCCACAGCCGCGCCGCGTCGCCGTCGCCGACCTTCCGATTTCGCCCCTACTAACCCCATCCCCATTCCTACCTGCTCGCGCGCCACCGCCATCTTCGCCCGCGCCCACCTTGCTGCCGCGGCCGGCCCCGTACCGCTCCCGCACCCGCCTCGAGGACCCGCCAGCCGCCCTCGATCTGATTCTGACCCCAGGGACTGGATGGACAAGGGGAAATCGGTGGTCGCCGAGCTGGCAGCATCGCTCAGCGATGTCCGTGTCACGCCGCGCCAGAGCCCCAAGCCCAATAGCCTCGTACCATCACAATCCTTCTGTAAGCTCCCGTTCCTTGTTCCTGATTCATGCTGAACCCATTGCTTGTGCTGGGGGTCTGCCAACTGATTTAGAAAATTTCGAGGACTCAGCTGACAGTGTGTTGGTTACTGTTGCTTAGAGCTGCGGCGTTTACGTTTGGTTTAGTGAGGTAGCATCTCCTGCAAAACAGAAGATGTAAGCGAATGTAAAGGAAGAACTTAGAATTTTCCACGATGTAAAGCCTCTATGTCCCCTTAACAGCTACGTCTCCAATCTGAGTATCTGTTGGGTAAAGTTTTTACTGGTAGAAATAGGTCACTTATGGGTTCAACATGTTAGAGGCTAGCTTGATTTTCCTGTTAGTTATAGCAAACTGGCATCTTTGTTCATATGATAACAAACAAGGAGCAATCAGCATTCTATTTCTTTAGAAGAAGGGAAAAGGACGCTTGGATAGAAAAAATTGATTTTATTTTGCAGAATTGTTGTTATGTGCTTTGCTTTGATCATTTTGATTTTATTAAAGTTATCTGCGAGAAATGCTTAGCTTTAATTTCCACCAAGTGACATGTTATTCTGGTTGTTTGCGGATATTTGTTTAGGTCAACTGTCAGTTTCAATCAAACAGAGAACAAAGCCTCAGCCAGTTCTTTGAATGAATGTGATGTGTTATCAGATGCAGCAAAATTACTCTATCAAGTGGTGTGCAGACCGTAGCGATTGAATCTTCTTTTCTATCAGTTTTGAGTTGTCCTTGTAAATGATTTTTTGTAGAATTATCTCCAGATATTAACTTGCAAGCTTTAACAACTTCAGATTCTCTCTCAAAGAAGGCTAAACCTCGGAAATTGGTGAGTCTGTGCCTTGGCACCCTTGGTCAGGATCTTGAAGACATCATCACAGATATTTCTGAATTGGCAGCCTTCTTTCCACCTCGCATAAGGGTACCCATATGCTTCTCTTGCTTTTTGTTTGGTTGTCTATTTGTCCTTGCCTCACTACCATAATATAATGTGTATGTAAGGTTTTTAATTCTTATGTAGAGTTCACCTTTTAGTTTGTAAGCCCAGTTCATTGACATGGTGGTGTTCACTTACTGACAAAAGAAAAATGCATATTCTTGTAGTTCTAGTTGATCTAATGGCTCGCAATGCTGATTAATTAGTTTATGGGTTGTCCTTTCTTCCGATTGACTTGTAAGTTGCAACTCTTGCTTCAAAGTTCAAACATAAAGGGCATTAAACAGAAACAACAATTGAGAATCTACCTTTCCTTTGTTTGCTTGCTGTTGAATTTAAATCTTAGGTACGAAAATAGCATACAATCAATTGGACGGCATTCGTATGAGATCGACTTGACTCGCCCTCCCTCAGGAGGCTCTGAGCTGCACTTAATGATCTATTTTCTGCTTTCCCCTAAACTGATACAAAGGCCTCTCTTTTATAGAGAGGGCTGACTTGACCCCTAAGAAATATCTAACCAAATCTATCTTATCTCTTTCCTAACAAACTATCTAATCAAATCTATCCGGCCAATACTCCTGCCATAACATTTAAGGCTTTTGAAGTGATCAGGTCCAGTTATTGCAAAACGATTGCAGTTGTTTTAGTTCATATGCTGGCATGTGATGTCTACTCATACTTATGCATGATATAGTATTGAGGTTTTTATTATTTGATGCAGTTGGCGATTATGTCCATTGCGAGGAGAAGAAGGCTCCTGAACGATGATGTTTTGACTTCTCTTGTTGAAAGCTCCTGGGAAATCCTAGATATATCTGGATCTGATGTAACTGATGTTGGTTTGGCTTCTGTAGCAAATGTTTGTAGTAATTTACGTGCAGTTGATATTAGGTAAGGTTTTGTTTTTAGTCAGCTGTTACTTACTAGAAGTTAACATAATTTGCATCAATATTTATCACATATTTCCCATGCAGTCGCTGTGGAAAAATTACTACTGCCGGTGTTTCCGAGATCCTATGCCACTGCCCATCCTTGGAGATATTGAGATGTGGGTATGGCTTCAAACAAACTGCATGCATAACTTTAGGGTCAATCAATCTCAAATGTGTGCTTTCATGACTTCACCTCTAATTCCTTTCTTAATAAGCCTAGTATAAGAATGTCTCGATGTTATCTGTACCTGCTATTGACATGGTTAAAAACTTAATTCAATTTTGTCATGTAGACCTGCATGTGCTTGGTTAATCGCCTCTAAGAAATACCTGATATCAGCATTCTTGATTTATCTGCTCAAACCAGAGACATGCATGCCTAAGGGACTGAAAATTAGGTGATTATTCACAGATAATTAACCATAAGCAACATCTTTTATCAACTGATCTTATCTTATATGAACATATTTTTGACTTATGCACAAGTATATTTTAGTTTGCATTCCAGATTATCTTCTCCATGTGGAAATTTTCTCAGCCTTTTAGTTTGCCCATTCTGGCAAACCTTATAACCATTCTTGACTGGGTGCTGTATCCTGATTAATGGGATACTAACAAGAGCTTGAATTCCATGATTGCAGAGGCTGTCCAAGAAGTGAATTCACAGCACGGAGGTGCTTGAATCTCTTGAAACCCAAATTAAATACACTCGAAGAGGACTCGTGGGAGGAGCTTGATACACTAGATATTGGAGGCGGTGCAGGGTCTTTGAGATGGCTTGTTTGGGTATGGATCCATGTTATGTTTTCCTTTTTAGCGGTGATGTGATGTGCATTGTCAATTAATTAACATGACATATGTGGCTCTCCTGTCCCCTGTTTTGCAGCCAAAAATAGATGACTACTCAAAGGAAACTCTAGCTGCAGAATGCCCTCGTATAACCATCAACCCACAGCCATCGTCTTTTGACCTCTCTGTGTCCAAAGTCCCTATTGAAGCATTGGCAAGCATACCACTGGATCATTCCATAGTCGAGGACATTGATCCCAAAACATGGGCAGTTTCTGCTGCCCCTCAAAGACCTGTTGCTCGACCAAATCAAAATGCTTCACCTGAAATACCGATAGCAGAAAGGTTCAGGCTGGCCTATGTGGAGAGGGAAGCAAGGCTCGCTCCCAAGAGGGCCAAGCGGGAAAGGCAGCAGCGACGCCGCGCTGAAAGGGACTACATACTGAATGATATCGACGCCAGGTCGGTCGCACTTGCTGCTCAAGCAAGCAGAAACCTGCGCAAGAGCTGATACCAAATTCTGTTTTGCTTCTTTTTTGAAGTTGTATATGCATCTCAATGTTTGTCAGATACAAGGGAGATGTGGCGAGAAATGTTGTTCAATCTTAGGCAAAGATAGGCATATATGAACACAATTTTGTATTAGCTAGTAGCAGTGGCGTTTACGATATCATGTACAGAACCGTGAATACAGTGAAGTGCAGGGCAAGTATGACTTGATCAGCCCATGAGTGCTTTGCCATGAATTAGACGTTTGATTCTGTTGGTCCGAATGTGTTGAATTGAATCGTATGACGATTCAGGCGAATTGCCTTACACAGAGCTGAATCTGAATGAAGCGATTCACGCAAATTGCTTCATAATGTGTAGAATCTGATTATCTGAATAACGCATCGACTATAAACGGAGTCATTCTTGCGAATTGCTGCTAGAATCCGAATCAACACAAACCAAAGATGCAAATCGGCACCACTGGCAGAAACAAGTCCTAGATAGTTAGATTACTTGTCCGAATTCCTAAAACAAGCTGATCCACGATCTGCACATACAATCTACGGGCTAAACAACCGACGACCAGGGGAGCTACTAGCCCTCATCAGTGCGCGGCGACCATGTCCGCCGCGGCCGCCGCGGCCGCCGCGAACACGTCCAAGAAGACATCGGCGGCCTCCGGCGGGGGAAGGAACACGACGCTCCTCGCGGCCGCGAGCTTCTTCCGCAGCGGGTACCGCATCATCCCCCGTGCAGCGGGGCCCAGGAAGCACGGCACGCCGTCGCCGGCCGCGGAGGCGGGCGACTGCGGAGGCGAGGAGGGCGGCGTCGGGAGCGGCGCCCGCGCGGCGCAGCGGAGGGAGCGCGCGAGCAGCTTGGAGTCGCGGAGCCGCGCGAGGGCGCCCGGGCGGAGGAAGCGGTGCGGGCTGACGCTGCCGGCGCCGGCGCCGGCGCCGCGCGGGCGCTCCCCCGCGCGCGGGCACGCGGGGCGGCGCGTCGGGGACCGGAGGCGGCGGTCCATGGACGGCTACGTACGGGTCGGCGGCGGAGGAGGAGTGGATCGGGGGATTCCGGAGAGGGGGGCGGCCGAGCGGGAAGGTGGTTTGGAATCGAGCGCGGATTTGGTAGTGGGGAGGGAGGGAGACGGGGTATTTTTATGGTAGCGTGGCGGGCGGGAGGGAAACGAAAACGAGGCGCGGCCGGCGGGAAAGGGTTTCTTGCGTGCTTGTATCGGGGAACTAAATTTTGAATGTTTAGACACTATTTAGAAATAGTATTAAATATAATTTGATTAGAAAACTATTTACATAGACGAGGATTAAACGGCAAGACGAATTTTTTAAATTTAATTAATTTATAATTGGCAAATGTGATGCTACAGAAACCATTCGTTAATCGTGGATTAATTAGGTTTAATAAATTTGTCTCGTCGTTTAGCCCTCGTCTGTGTAATTAATTTTCTAATTAAATTATATATAATACTTTTTAACTAGCATCAAAACATCTGACAGCAGTGCCCCTAAAATGGAGATTCGCGCACTGTTACGTACTGTAGATCTGAGTGTGGGTACTGATGGGGATAGGGGAGCCATTGGACTTAGCTTAAGTCCAGCGGTGTTCCTAAAATGGGGGTTCAAGCACTGTTACACACTGTTGATGTGAGTGAAGATAGTTAAAATAGTAATAAAGGATGAAAGGATAGGAAAAGTATTGGGCTTAGTTTTAAATCGGAAGGTGATTGCAAAATGGGTAAAAGGGAGGGATGGAGGGACGAATAGGCGCCAAGCCGTCAAGGCATGCAAAGCATGTGGACTTATGAAGAGCGTGACTCCCATCTTTCTTCGATGTCTTTTCACGCACACCTCAACCCGTCGGCTGGCTCTTGCCACGTGCGAACCTTATCCTCTTCTCCCTCACCCTAACCACTCAGTCCTCTTTTCTTCCTCCCTATCTCCCTTATCCTCGCCGAGCCCCTTGTGCCAGTCCTCCTCACCCCCTCCCCCCGCGCGAAGCTCTGGTCTTCCTCGCGCTGGCCCCCGCGCGACACCCCCGCCTTCCCTTGCGCTAGCCGCCGGCCTTCCGCCGGCCCTCGTGGCGCCTACCTCACCTGCGCCAGCCACCGCAAGTGCGCCGTCCCCATGCGTCGTCCGTTGGCGCCATGCCGCGCCCGCGCTCCATGGGCGCTACGCCGCACGGCCGTCGCGCGCTCCCCTGCGTCGGCTACCGGTGGAGGCAGAACTTGGTGGCCAGCTCCTCCCCTGAGGCACATGCCTTCCCACGTGTCGACCCGCCTTGGGAGCTCGGCCGCCTCCACCTACTGTCCACCCACGCTCCCTCGGCGTTAGGTCTCCTTCCGCCGTGCCTCTCCCTCGCTGGCCCGCCATCACCGTCTTCCGCGAGCGTCGTGGAGTCCTCTCCGAGCTGCCTAGCTCAGGCTCCTTCACCGACGGCCGCGGATCCAGCCTGCGGCGAGCCTCCTCCACCGCCCCTTTTAGTTGGAAGCTCCGTGTTCGCCTCCAGCACCTCCCCCCTCCCCAAATTAGGCACAATGATGGATTTCATTAGGCAAATTACTCCTTTCCATTAGGCAAAATGTTGTTTTCCATTAGGCAAAAACGTTTTTTGTATTTTTGTCTAATGGTACTAATATTTTTGCCTAGTGATATCATATATTTTGCCTACTGGAGAACACTATTTTTGCCGAACACTATTTTTGCCTGTTCGCAAATTTTGTTGTGCAATTTTTTTCTCACTGCGGGAGGCCAGTATGGTTCTGGCAGAGATCTACATGTGTGAACATGAGTCAGTCGGTTTACCAAAGATAGGAAAGGTGGATAGATGGGTCCATATATTTTTCGAAAAATAGGCGTGCTTGCTATGAGCCCAAATTACGGTCGTGCATTTTTTTAGCCACACTCTTTTATTTTTGCAAGGAAAGGTTCACTCCACTTTTACTTTGGGCTTGCGCCGTACTTGAAGCGTTCAGTTTTTTTTTCTTTTCTTTTATAGCCCAGTTGTAGGTTCCTTGAACCGATGTAGATCGTGTAAATGGGTATGTGTGTATATATTGCATAATTAATTAGATAGTCCACGTGTGCATAATAAAAGAGCGCATGGAAAATGAGGTGTTAGGACGTACAAAATGGACGAGTGGATCCAAAACCTGCTGGATTTGACCTTACAGCATCTGCACCGGCTTATAGCGACATATAGTTTCACCTAAAACTCCTCTTTAAAATGGCAAAACAATTATACTACACAGGAGAGACAAAAAAAAAAGGCAGCAGCTTCACTTGGCCTTTTTTTGTCTCACTATTTATTTGGTATCTCTAAATTTACTGCATTATTGTCACTGACAAGCTGTTTTACCGAACATTTTTTTTCAAAGGGTTTTGGTTTCTCCCAAAAAAAAAAGCAGTTTTCAACATAGAAGACTAGGTCTAAGCACATGTTTGACATGGCTCTGGCTTCTTTGAAAAAGCTCTGGTTCAAGCTTCTCCTCATAAACAACTTTTTTTGATAAGTTAGAGCTGTTTTGGGTATTGTTTGGTAAAACAGCTACTTCATTTTCTAGCAGTAAATTTGTGCATAGTAGGAGAGAAGCCTGTAGAAGCTACGATTCGTGGGTTTCGTTTGCAAGAGGAAAATGTGCCTCGCATGTTGTATCCTTCCTTTTCTAGAGGCATTATCACAACACTTTTTGGAGTTGGGCGAAGAGCTGTTCTCGATGCCGTTCCAAAGTGGCACTTATATAGAATCGATGACTTGGCTTTGGGCCTAGCTTCTACCTCTCTCATGTCTTTCTCCATTTGGTGATGAATTTGATTTTTTTCCCCTAGCCTATCGCCGTCAAGTAATTTATCGGTCGACTCCTCCTTTTGCACAACACACGTATCCTGCTGCTTCCTCCTATATCTCTCATTAGACCTACTTTCACCAGTTGTCAACCTAACCCAACTTCATCAAGATGATAGATGGTGCTCTTATTCTAACACCATTCAAACCGGTGATCCACTGAGGCTCCGCTCGTTTCCGCATCTTTAGCGCCGCAACGCAGCTGGGACAAGGGCATAAGGCTAAGATGCTTCTGGACGCTTCACTGCCCGAATCCAACGGTGCTGCTGGCTTTAGCGCCCTGTAGCTGAGCGGTGCAGTGCGAAAACCGCTGAAAACGAGCACTCCCTGACTCGCAACCATTCGGCCAATGTGAGAGATCACCATGGCACTCTTGTGATCCTATCTAACACCCTAACACGATATAACCAGTGGCTCTCTAGCTCTCATGGCAAACAAAAATGTCCCTAACAATCGCTCTACAGTCATCATCACTAGACTGATGTGGTACTAAACATTCCTCTAAGGCCAAGAATATAAAAAACTACCACTAGGCTAATGTGGAGCCCCAAGATTTCTCTAAGCCCAAAATAAGGAAACAAACCCCTATAGAACCTCCTCCTAGCGGAGTTCCCTTGTTCCACGTCTCACCATTGTTCTCTACTGAGAATCAACTACTAATGTTTGGAGTCTGAGGCTGGAAGTTGCCAGCCTGTTTGTCCCCCCGTCTTAGAAACCTTATGGGTTCTCTTATTAATATAGTTAAATAGTCAAAAAGATATACTTAATCGTTCCACAAGTCTCGTCTGAGAAATCACCCTCCCCCATTAAACTCACAGAGCAGGAATTGGAAAAGAGAGGAGTGAAGGCAAGGCACGAAGAGCATTCGGATGAGAATGGGGAGAGATGATCAAAGGTGAGCACGCTATGTAGCTTTGCCATTTCTTTAAGCATTTTTTAGCTATATATGAATAATCACCAGATCAGCCAGAACGACAAGATCAGGATGAAATTGAATGAAGAATATGACATGAAACATTATTCTGGACTATGTATATAGTAGTATTTCTTTTACCAGATCGATACAAAATTTGTCACCGATATATGCCAAAAGAATCAATCAGCTCTACACCCCTCAAATCTTCGATTGGCACCAGCAGACACTGAGTAAAATTGCGGTCTGCTACAGCGGTGTTGCCCAATCGTAAACCACAGCTAGCTAGTTACAGGCCTACAAATGAATATCAGACATTTTCTGCACAATGTACAACACTCAGAGATCTAAATACACAACCGAGCACCTTCCAGTATTGTCGATGATCCCCCTTCAGATCTCAAATCAACCATAGCCTATTCATTTTGATTAGAAAGCAGCAGTCAACAGCGCCTTGTCACCTTCGGAACACCTCTTATGAACCCCCCAGATGTTTTGCACAGAGTTACAGATACCACTGCATTTCCAGTCGAAAGAGGCCGCGCAGGTGTTCCCAGCCTGAGCTTTCCATTCACAATCTGTGATCAACATGCAATTTGGTATGAAAATCAACACGGCAAGGATATTATTACGTTTTCTTAGCAACCTCAACCGTAGCTTTTGAGAAAGTAATGTTTTCCTCAACTAAATCAGGCAATCATCTGAACTCATTATGGTTAATTACAGAAAATAACAGAAGCTCACCAGGTGGGGTGCCACAGCATAGTCTGCGGTCATCAATATGTTCAACATCTAACCCTATCAACCAAGCTCCCAAAGACACATCCTCGTTGATATATTTGTGCAACACATGCCTGCAGTAATTGAATTAGCAGAAACGAGGTTAGTATTGATTGCAACAAAATAGGATTGACGTGGTGTCATATTCTGAAGAAAAAGTAGATGGTTTTATCTTACTTGTTTAGAGAAATGTAAGATGCCAAATCTTTTGAGATAGCATACAGTTGACCGGTGGCATGCCGAAAATACTTGTTACCCACTTCCCCAAATTTCCAGTGCTCGGGTTCATAGTACCTCACATCCCTGGATAGTAGCAATCTCATTGTAACAACTAGCAAAAGCATGTAGTCTTAAATAACAAGCTAAAGAGAATTTTTCTGTTACTTGTCAGATAGGACAGGGCCAGACTTCATGCATCCAATGTATACCCTGGGCTTCAAAATATGCTTGGATAAGATATTCCCAAGTGTGGCTGCAAATATTAAATTTCATGTTAGGAATATAATGTTGATGAACATACAGAGACAATTGTTGGTTGGTTGTGCTTTTGATATGCTAACAGTCAACCAATTCAAAGTTTGGATCAGTATACAAGTACTTGGAACCTTAGGGCTTAGGAATACCTGTACCTTACTGAAGGAAATACTTTCAAGTAGCAAAAGCACAACAATAGAAGGCACTGGATCAAAGTTTTAATACCTATATTAACATGCACATCATCGTCAACCTTCACATAGAAGTTAGCATCCCACAAAGCAACAGCTGTCGCAAAGTATGTTCTGGTTTTGCCTGACAGTTCAAGATATCCTTCAACATGATCCTACAATTCAAGTGCAAATGACTAAAATTAGAGCTAGAAACATATTGGAAGCAATAATGACTTCAAACCACATGTGGATCTAGAAGGCAATGGGGCAGCAAGTAACTGCTACAGAAAAAAATAAAGTGAAATCTTACAAGCCTCATGAAGTCTCTGTGTTTCTTATCTTCTGCATGAATTGCTCTGTCTACAATTCCACCTGAAATAGCACTGAAAGAAAGCATAGTCAAGCATTCCTCTGCTTGTGGTGAAAGTAGACTAAACAAAAAAAAATAGTGAACAAAAAACAATATCCAATATTTTTTCCTAACAACATTGAAGGCATAGAGGACTTTTCCTAACACTGAGAATAATTTGTTATCAATAATCAATTGTTTTCCTTCTAGCATGTCATATTTTGCTGATATCTACATAAATTTAACGTTGATATGTTAGAAGCTTTATGAGTCAAGATGCTGACAAAGCTAAGCAAATTGGAAGATAGGTAGAAGAGGACTTTGTGATTCAAATGAAGTTTATGGTACAATGTCTAATAAAACATACTTGTCACTATTCTAGCGGTATATCTGTACTGCATGATAGGGATCACCAGTCACCACTACTGATTATGGTGATGTGTGAGACAAAATTTTATATGCCAAAGAAAAAGTGTATGGCATGCAGGCAATCAACAACCTTTGCAAGTCAAGGGAGAAAATTTAATGAAATATATACATGAAAGAGAGATGCTGCACACCTGTGACCAATAACAAAACGAATTATTATGCCCTTCTCTTCCTCCAGTTTTTTCCTCATTTCTCCTGATTTTAAGTATTACTTCACCATCATGTTTTATACCATCAAAATGCTTCAAGAACAAATGAGGCACTCAGGGGAATTCAGTGTGAAAAAACCTTTAGGCATCCAGGTGTTGCGGATAGAATCCCTTCTCTTGCGACTGTTAAAAGCCGTATTGATGCCTATCACCATAAGGTACTTGCGCCTACCGTTAGGCTCAGAAGGCCTGAACTCTTCTGGCACTGGAGATCCATTGAGGAAAGAATCTTGTAGGGTTCTTGCAGCAGATAGTTCTGTCTCCAAGTTTGCTATTGTTTTATCTAAACTCCTGAAAGAAGCCAGTTCAACTCCAATTAGAGGAAAAAAACTTCCTTGAAGCATCTCTGAATCAAATCAAAGAGAAAGAAGACGTGTATGATCATCACATACCGTGCATCCTGGCGAGTATCTAAGATGTGTAACATGTCATTGTAGTCATGTTTTCCTTGAACCTGGTAACGTAAGGGCATAATGTTGCATCAAGATCAACGGGCATACTGTAATATTGATTGTAGGCAATTTATTCAATACTTAAAGAGGCATCAAGTTGCATTTGAATGTTAAAAAATACTCTCAGGAATTAACAGAGGCAACAATGCGAATTACTTTTCGTATATTACAGTCTCCAGAAGTAAGCTCAGCATCTTTGGCTCTTCTTTTATTTGGTATAGCCACCTCACTTGCTTCAGGCAATGTCCACATCCTGGAGAAAATAGTTGGGATCAAATAGTGCATAAATTTGGTGAAACCAGTATTCCTAAGAAAAAAGCTCATTGAAACATTCACATGGTGCAAGAAGAGTGGAATCAGATTGAAGCAAAAGGTGCCTGAGTTGCAAACAACTTTGTGACCTAGAAAAATCCCCTCGTTTAAGATGGCAATTCACAACAGTAATCAGCTCAAAACACGCAGAGACACACATGCAGTAGCTAATTCCATGTATGGTGTCCGCGTTTGCGCTGAACAATCCAATTGCAAAATCCAAATGTGCAGGGTCATTGACACGCCTGAAATTCTTGAAAGCATGAGCAGCCAAGCAACCCCAGTTCCCAATTTAGCTCCACTCACTCTCTCGAGGGACTCAGGGAAACGAAGTCCTGCTACTCGTGAGTCATGGTTCCAGTCCAATCAGAATCGGTCTGCATTCCCTCCCTGTAGAATGCAGAACGACAACGTAGCTGGCCAGAATCTCACAGATCTTACCTACACCCATGATCCATCCTAAGAGAACCAAGCCACAAACGCCGACAAGAAGAACAAGCGCTGCAGCGGCGGATTGGATCACCTGTCGGTGAAGAGCAGGCCGATGCAGAAGCTCCCGACGCAGAGCAGCAGCACCCACCTCCTGGCCACACCATCCGCGCCGCCGCCTGCCCTTCTCCAACCCATGTCCGCCGCCGCGCTGCCGCCCGCAACCCACCGGCCACCGGCGCCACCAGGAACACCTCCTCTCAGCTCCCGCAGCAGACACCAAGGAGGAAGGAGGAGGAGGAGCGAGGAAGCCATGTCGTCGGTTCTTTAATCCCGGAGCGCGCCACAGTCCACTCTCCCCCATGAGGCCCATGTGCGCGGCCACCGACACTGCAGTGCGGTGCAGGGCACAGTACAGCTTGGCTGCTCTGCTGCGAGTAAATTAATGGAAGGCTCGCCCGTCTCGTCTCGTCCCCTGCTGTGGGAGGGACGGTGCTGCTTCTGGATTTATCGGTTGGACGTATTGGAGGGAGGAGTGAGGAGTCCGTGGGTGAGATGGGATCGTACTGCGGCGGCGGCAGCTGGAGAGTAGGGAGGTGGGGTGGCCGGCATGGTAGTCTGGTACCGTAGCAGGCGCGGACGCGTAGCACTCCGGATTGTTAATTCGAGGGCCGGCCGCCGCTGCTCCCGTGACAGCGCCGCCGTCCTCCGTGCTCCGTCGCGTGGCGGCGTGGGGGCGCAGTGCTGTGCCGTGCAAGCGCGGGCCCGGACGTGGTCACTCGCCAGGAACGTGCCCCTTGTGCGACGCCCCGTGTGCCGGTGTCGCCGTCTTGCGGCCTTGCGGGGGACCTCCACCGCTTCCACTCGTGGCGCGCGGCGGCGGCGGCGGCCGTGACGCCGCGTCGTGTACTCGGGTCCGCGTGCGCGTCGCCGCACCCAGGTCTCAGGTACGGTCCTCGTTCACGGGCGCGACTCCTGCTGTTGGTCGTCCGGTGCCGGTGATGTCACTCAAAGGTTGACAGTTCACCGGTAGCACAATTGTTCACCGGTGGGAGCTGCTTTCTGAGTACGTGCACTCCGAAATCCCAAATTTGTGATGTCAAAAAAAATCCCAATCTCTCTAAGTGGTTGTTCGATCTTTGGACTGAACAATTTTCGCATGCACATGATCTGAAGGAGGTGTTTGGTTGAGAAATGAGTTGTTACGATATTTTTTCCCCACTCATCACTTTTTATTTAGTTTGGGTAATGAAATGTGTTGGTCCAAACTCCAAACTGTTGGGATGACCACACCAACACAGGGTGCCAGTGGCAACGAAAGCAGCAGTTTTGGCACAATCAGCCCAAGATCTGAACCTATTTACAGAAAGGAAATGTGTACATCTCACATTAATAGAGGTAAAGGACAGCAGTAACACATCAACAAACTGACACCAGGTTTTCACGTGGATACTCCAAAATCGGGGTAAAAAACACGGGACCAAACTAGCCAATTCTCTCCCACTACTAACTTGTGAGATTACACAAAGTTCTTCTCTAGACAACAATAGAGGCTTTATGACCAACGCCCAGAAGTCAACAGTAGTCCCAATACGATGTGAGGGGCTGGATTTGGGAGAAATCCTAACAAATTTCAGAGCGACAAAAACGCATTTTCCAGTCAAGTACCTAGGCCTTCCTTTGTCCAACAAACGCCTGAGACGAGTGGATTTCCAGCCCTTGGTGGACAAGGTAGCAAAGAAACTGACTGCATGGAATGGGAGATGTCCTGCAGGTTCATTAGTCGGCGCTGCTGTTGTTGTTGCGAAGAAACTCCTTCATCTTGCTCCTGGCGGCTGCGTGTACCCAGCAGGCCTGCTAACTCTAGTTAAGTCCATGCTAACATCTCAGGCAATGTATTTCATCACCTCCCTAAGAGTCCCTAAATCAACACTAAAGGAGATCGATACCAAAAGAAAATGTTTCCTTTGGTCAGGCTCGGAAGTTCTGAATGGGGCAAAATGCAAGGTAAATTGGCCGCGCTCAACAAGGCCAGTAGATCTCGGAGGTTTGGGCGTCCTCCACCTCTGAAAGTTTGCAAGGGCACTGCGCTTAAGATGGCTTTGGTGGGATTGGAATGGAGGGAGGAGGATAGAGCTTAGCACGGAAAACCCATGCGACAAAAAAGATAAACTCCTCTTTGCAGCTGCAACCTCCATATCGATAGGTAATGGCAAGAAAGTATCCTTCTGGCATAGTGACTGGCTCCAAGGGCAGCGGCCTTGTGACCTGGCCCCGAGCCTCTACGCGATCTCAAAAAATAAGAAAAGGTCGCTGCAGGGAGCACTGCAAAACAAAAACTGGATCAAAGACATAGACCTTCGGCACAGGAATTTTGTGTTGGGACACTTCCTCGAATACGTCCAATTGTGGAGAGTTATACAAAATCTTGAAATGCAGCCGAATATTGAAGATACCATTTCTTTGAAGTTTACCTCATCGGGCGAGTATTCGAGCGGCTCAGCTTATAGAGCGCAATTCCTCGGCTCAATGGAAACAAACCTCAACCTCTTGATTTGGCAAACTTGGGCACCACCGAAATGCAAATTCTTTAGCTGGTTAGCAATTCAGAATCGCATTTGGACGTCCGATAGGCTCCAAGCACGTGGATGGGATAACGCAGGCCTGTGTCCCCTTTGTCATCACTCGCCAGAATCGGGCATCCACCTCTTTGCAGGTTGTAGATTCACCAGACGCATATGGAAAGAGCTCTCATCTTAGACAGCAACTCAGGGACTAGACCCGGGGAATTGGAGACCGAGCGACAACTTACACCAATGGTGGACAAACACAGACGCCACTCCATCTATCTCAAAAAAGGGTCTTCGTTCGCTCATTATCCTAGTATGTTGGGAGATCTGAAAGGAGAGAAACAGTCACATTTTTAAGCGGATGGAGGCCCCTAATGCCGTAGTCCTCCAAAAAATTAAAGATGAGGCGCGTCTCTAGATTGCTGCTAGAGCAAAAGGGTTAGTGACTCTTAGTGGTTAATCCGAGCCTTTACTTGAGGAGTTTCCCTCTTTCCCGTTTGTACAGTTGTAAATCTCTCGTAACTTCTCCTCTCTTTGAGGATTTTTCTTCTCATTAATATATAATAGGCAGCTCTCCTGTCTGTTCGTTTCAAAAAAAAAAAAAAAACAATAGAGGCACAAGTACATCAAGATTTACAAAATAGGGCTGCCAGCTTAGGCCATAGAAGGGCCTCACCAAACAATGATGTAACTTAGATTGGGGCACCAAGGATGTGGATATGCTACTTCACAGACTTGAGAACCAATCCCTCTTGCTCTCTTGAAAGATCTCTTCTTCAATATTCCTCTTTTCTCATCTCTCTTCTTCTCTCTCGAAGGCTGTCACCCTCGGTTTTAAAAAGCAAACCAGAAGTAAACTATGTATGTGCCAGGATCGAAATCACATACGTAGAACATAAATGATTCATTACATAGTGCATAAAAGACTGTACAAGTATCGCTTATTACAACACAAACATTATAGCGGAAGTCTTTTAACATAAACAAAGGCCTAATTATCAGAGTAGTAAGGGGAGTGGCCTTCCATGTCCACAAGCAACTGCCTGGAGGTACACCAGCCTAGAACTCATCGTACTCTTAGAAAGTTTGGGTGTAATCCTCAATCTCTCCATCTCTCGAGCAACGGTTGCATCGAACGCGATGGGTTGTTGGAAAAGAAAGCAAGGGTGAGTACTTGTCGCACTCAGCCCGTTTAGGCTAAAGTGGACTGGCTTTATAGTGGACTAGCAGATTGCAGTAGCTTTTAGTTAGTCAACTTTTATTAGACTTAAGTTAGCAATTATCATCCCAAAATACCCAACAGAGATATAACATAAAGATAAAGCATAAGTAAATAAGTATTCATCCTTGATCATCATCACAGCCCAAACCACATGTTTCTCTAATCATTTGAGGGTCCAGGCCACTCATGACTATGAGCATGGCTGATGCATCAGCTTTGTTAACACTCTCGAAAGGTTGTACACTTTACCCACGGGTCGTGATCCCCATATGCCAGTACCTTTGGTGAATCGCAGGGTTTCACTACGAGACCTTTACAAAGATTCACTAGCTGCCCGGTACAAGAATTCTCAGTTTCTAAGTATAGAGTTCCTTCCAATAGGTGACTGACAAAAACGCAAACAAATAAACCACTGCTCACATCTTGGCAAAAGAAGGCCTATGTCCTGAGGCAGTTCTTATACTATATTTCAGAGAAGCAACTACAACTCTAGATCCTCTAATTAATCAGCCAAGGACGTTCCATACTATCCCCATGGTTATACTGTTTTCCTAGATGGTCACTCGGTGCAGTTCGGTCTGCTGTGGTATGCTCACCACTACTGTGCAAAAGGTGACCAAACCTATTGTATGCAGCCTACCAAACAAACAAGGTTGCACCAGTATTTTGAAATTTGTATGCAATGCAGGCAACCAATCATCATCTCAATTGGGTCAGGCTGAGCTTACTTAGGCTACCAATCAGACCCTTAGAGCATCTCAGGGTCTCTATTATGAACCAGCCCTATATAATGATATTTGAGCCATCTTTATAAAAAAATTTCACATCACACTAGGCAAGCCCATGCCTACTTCGTGCAAGGGCTAGGCCCAAAACCTCATTCAGCTAACCAATCAGGAATAAGTCGCACTGGAGGGCCTGGTTGGGCTGCACATAGGGAATCCAAATTAAATGACTCAACCAATATATACTATGTACTTGGGTGTGTGCATCTCTTCTATGTTTGGTAGGGTTTCTACGAAAACGGCTTCACCAAAAGAGCCGGAGAAGCCGAAGAAGCCATTTTTTCGGGCTTCGGCTCTATAGTGCAAAAACGGCTTCTCCCCTCTATGGCTTCTCTGGAGAAGCCGTTTTTCAGAAAATCTTTTGGTAGGGCTTCATGTGAAGCCGCAAGAAGCCGGTGGAGAAGCCATTCTAAAAGTTATGCCAAACGAGAACTTATTAGCTTATTTTTGGAGCTAAAAAAGCACTTATTTTTGCCATATATACATGATGTGATATTTTCTTTTTATCATACTTGATTATTTTGGGAGAATGGTGTTTTCTACCATACTGACTTGGTGATTTATTTTCACCATGCGATCCTTGGACCATAATTAAGCCACCTAATGTAAGTTGGAGGCAATCTACTTAGATCCTCACGTACTATTTTTAACCTATGAGAAGAATTACAAATTGAGCGTTGCTTAGCTGGTCAGATTTCTTACGTTGGAACCCACCTACTCAAGTCTTTTACTTGGCATATATATGTATTTATATTTTTTTAGATTTATTTCAGAATTTAACTATGTTATTCTTTTGGTGGTAGCGGCATTGTCATTCAGGGTTTAATAGATCAGTTGATGAGGACAACCTCTTGTATTTTATTTTTCTCAAATATAAACATCAGTAACCGAGTGACGATACCCTCAAAGTAGTCGACTGGTAGCAAGTAACGGATCGACAATTATTTACGCATCGTATAAAGATTCTGGGCTATGCTACGTCATTGAATACTCACTAATGAAAATGATATATAATAAGATGTGGCTAAAGATAATGAGCGAGGACATAGCCGGACACGAGTCGAGCCGCCCAAGATGAGGCTCCTCCTGTGCTCTCGACGACAGTCGACAATGCCGATGCCGCCGATGATAATATACATTGATACATGCCAAGCAAACGTACGTCACGTGTGCGTCTGCAACCGCCTAAACTTAGAAAATAAACTTGCCGCACGCAAAACCCATGCGCGCGGCGCGATCGCTAACCGCGGCCGCAGGAATAGGCGGCGCGCAAATAGGGCTCTGGGCGCGCGCGGCGGCGAGCGTTTGGCGGGGGCGATCGGGGAGCGGCACCGCCCACCTCATCAGCACCCCCTGTGCCCCGTCCACCCACCCCCACAACCCCCGCGCTCTCTGCCGCCATTACCACGGCTCCCCTCTCCCCCCTTTGTCTTCCTCCCTCCGCGCCAGGGGCGGAAGGGCCGTCGGTCGATCACCCACCGTCGTTCTTCTGAGCGGCGGCGGCGGCAAAGCAAAGCAAAGCAACCCGCCGCCGCGCGTGGTTGCATTGCATGGCGGCTGCTTGCTGCGCTCCGACGATCCTCCGCGTGACAGCCCTGCTGCACTAGGACACTAGGTGCGGAACCCCCCGGCCCATTGCATTCGCCGGAGGAACTGAACTGATCGACCGCCGCCGTCTTCTCGCCCTCGATCCGCCCTGTGTCCCGGGGCTGAGAGGGGAGCTAGGAGAAATCAAAGAGGCCACTGCACGTCGCGCGCGCCGTGAAGCAGCTGCTAGCAGAGGCAGGCAGATCGAGGGCGACGATGGCGAGGAACGGCGGCGGCGCCAGCGGGGTGGAAGGCGGCGTCGGGGCGCTGAAGAAGGGCCCGTGGACGGCGGCGGAGGACAAGGTGCTGGTGGACCACGTGCGTCGGCACGGGGAGGGCAACTGGAACGCCGTGCGCCGCGAGACGGGGCTGCAGCGCTGCGGCAAGAGCTGCCGCCTCCGGTGGGCCAACCACCTCCGCCCCAACCTCCGCAAGGGCCCCTTCACCCCCGAGGAGGAGCGCCACATCCTCCGCCTCCACGGCCTCATCGGCAACAAGTGGGCGCGCATCTCCTCGCACGTGAGTCCCCAGCTTGTCGTAACACAAGCGATTCTTATACGTATATATATAAATGATCGTCGTCGTTTTCATTTGCTCCATCGCATCGCATGCGTGCGTGTGCTGTGTGCAGCTGCCAGGGCGGACGGACAACGAGATCAAGAACTACTGGAACACGCGGATCAAGCGGCGGCAGCGCGCGGGGCAGCCGCTCTACCCGCCGGACATCGAGCGGGAGATCGCGCTGCTGCGCGCGCAGAACGCGAACCCGTTCGCCGACGCCGACGTCGTCCCCGGCGCCGCCACCGCCACCGCCACCGCCAGCCTGCTGCTCCCGCCGCCGCTCCTCCACCACGACGCGAGCAACCCGTTCGCGCTGCCGCCCGCCGTGCCGTCGCACTCGCCGCTCGTCAACCAGACCTACCCGCTCCTGAGCCAGATGCAGCAGGGGATGCAGGTGTTCCAGTCGCCGCAGCCGGTGTTCCACCACGACGTCGGCATCGTCTCCCCGCCGGGCCTGCCGCCGCTGCCCACCAGAGCGCAGCAGGAGCTCCCTTCGAACCAATTCGACGCCGCCAGCGGGGGCGGAACGGCCGGGCTGCTGCTGGACTCGCTGCTGCTCGGCGACGACGACGGCTACCTCCTGCGGCACAACCCCAGCCCGAGCATGGTCAAGGCACCCTCCATGCCCTCGCTCTCGTCGTACTGCGACCCCGGCTCCAGGCTGCCGCCCGTCCACGACGGCGGCGACGTCGTCTCCTCGCACTGCCCCGCGGCGGCTCCAGGAGAGGAGGACGTGCACCTTGGCGGCGCCACGAAATGGAACTTCACCTTCGGTCAGTTCTTCTGTTCCTCCACCCCCGAATAATCCCCGATGGATGCAAAACGACACTGACGCTAATCATCGATCGTATGTTGGTATATCGAATTTGTAGATTATTAGGACGACGAACGCACAGTCGCACACACGGTGCAACACAAACAAATAAACGCGATCGATCATCGTCTCACACCGCATGCATGCGTGTTGTTGCATCATCGGGAAACCGATGCGTTTTCAGAGGACGCGAGGCCCGGGAAGAGGAGGACGGCGAGCGTGATGGGGATCTCCGACATGTTCGGCGCCCCCGCGGGCTCGGTCCCCGGGGAGTGGTTCAGCGCCTGCGGCGGGTCGACGGCGCCGTCGCCGGGGCCGTCGTCGGCGGTCACCAACGACGAGGACTTCAACCTGGAGATGCGGCAGCTCATGTCAACGCTGCCACTGCCAATCGACGAGCACGGCTGGGGAACGCATAATTTGGGTTGAGAAAAAAAAAGAAAAGAAAACCGGAGATGCGTGTGTAGAGCGTTTGTTTGAGTTGTCGCGAGAACAGTGTACGTACGGCAGTGTTCTTGTGATGAGCTTATTATTCTTGGATCCTTTTTTATCTGTTCTAGACCTCCAAGTTCCAAACGTGTTGATATTGCAGTACGGAATTCGTGGTCTGCGACTCTGCATGCGGATGCTGAGTACACAGACTCATGGACACCTCCACGACCGTGTGATATTGCGCTACAATGTCATGTTCTCCGTGCACTAGCTGACTAGCACATCAGGCGAGTCTGTCGGTTGTTTAAAAAAGCCTTTTGGCATATTATTTTCTTGACTGTGCAATCACAATCTGATGGTTGGAACCCCTCCTTTGGCGGTGTCCTCGCCGTCATCCGACGCTAATCAAAATAGAGGTTGATGCCCTCGACTCCTCCTTACTGTCCCCAATGGGGATACTCAAATCGGTTCCTCAAAACACTGTTTGGCACTGTTTGATACTGTTTTACACTGTAGCTGACGTGACGTACAGAGTGGGATGGGATTTGAGGAAGTGGGATGAGGAATGTTGTTGGAGATAGCCTTATTGCATTGCCCAACCGTCGTCCTCCACGTAGGCAGTGATCGACGCCATCGCCACCTTGTCATCCCGCCCACCACCACCACTGCGCCAGTGACCCTTACGAAGATCGGAAATCACAGTTAACCTAAATTCCCGATACTCTGCTTCTAACTTCGCTGGAGTTGGAGACGACCTATGGTACTTTTAGATGGGATAAAAAATTCAAGTATTGAGGAGCCCCCAAATCACTGGATTGATGTTTATCTTTTCAAACCATTGAAATAGAGAACTATAGTATAGTCTATTGGTGGATTACATCTATTCCCTCTGCACTATATTTTCTAGGTAGAGGGTTAAACAAAAATTAAATACGCGCGGAAAAAGCCTAAACTGAAATAAGTAACCAATGCATCTATCCTCTTCCATCTCTTTCTCTTACTGCTAGATGCAAATGGTAATTACTAGTTTTCCTGGCATGGTATATTCCCTTGAGAAAATTCTCTATGGACCACTCAATGATAGCGAAATTCTCTAAATCTGTGAGCCACTGCTCTCAGGTCCTTCCAGCTCTGTTAGCATCCGTAGATGTGTATAGGTATTGTATCCTCCTTCCTCTATCCGAGAGGAGCCTCCGTGCACATGGACTGCACCCACCGCCACTCCCGCTTTGTCAACGCCGCGCCCCACGCTCGCGGCCTCGACCAACCCTCTCTTCGAATCCGTGGCCTCTCCATCCGCCTCGCCCTCTCCGCCACCGGGGGCTGCTGCTACCGCTACTACTGGCTCCGCCCGCGGGGATGTGGGGAGGCGGGACTGGGGCCGTGAGCCGCTCAAGGGCGGGGCGCGTGGTGGCGGAGGGAGGGTGTTGTCAGCATCCGTCGCGCCGCAGCTGCGGCCGCGCACCTCCTCCTTGACCGCGTCGGTGGACGGTGCTGCCTCCGCCTCCACCGTCGCTGGGAGGAGGGATTCACGAGCGCGGTCGATGGCCAACAATGCGCGCCACGACAATGCAGCTCACGGTGTTGTTGCCCACCAGGGGGTTCTTGCCGGAGGTGGTGAGCTCGCCGTCTACCCGGGTGTTTGCGGGGTTTGTGGGCGTGGCGCTGGATCCCGGTCGACGCCCGCGATGAACGCATCCTCCTCGAGCGCGAGGCCATGGGCACCTCGTTCTATGGTTTGGGAGTGTTAGGGAAGAAGGGGATGTATAGGCACACGGGGCTGCCCCCGGCCCCCACCAACGCGGCCAGCAGGGCGCGGCCGGCGGCGAGATGACCGCTGGCGGCAGGGCGTCCTGTTGCAAGATGGCCGCGGGCGGCAGGGCGGTAGGCGGCATCGCGGCAGCGGGAGCGGTGACATCCTGTTGATGCTCGCCCTTGTCCACCGCAGGAGGAGGAGAGGATTGGAGCCATGCCGCCATGGGAGGAGGTAGCAGGGAGGCCGGACAAGGTTGGGGCCGCGCCGCCGCGGGGGAAGTAGGCCGGGGCTGCGCCGTGGCACTGCGGTAGCAAGAGAAGGCGGGCAGGGTGGGGCCGCGCCGCCGCGGGACGAGGAGGAGGCGGGAAGGATGGGCTGCCGGCACCCGAGCCATGGGAGGAGGAAGCGGCGGCGTCACCTTGGCAGCGAGCTCCCTGGCAAGCTGCTCGTGCTCGAGGTTCGTCCATGTTCCTGATAGGGAAGGATGAAGGAGATGATATGTGGGGCCCATGTATCAGGGGGACGAGACAGTGAAAGGTAGCAGGGGCAATATTGTCTTTCCACCTTAAATTTAACTTCGTTACTCGTATTGTTGATGGAAATGGTACACAAAGAACTAAAATACTAAGTTGACGGTTGCTGCAGCATTACGAGTTTTCCAGTGGGTTGGTGATAAAATCGCTATCTTTCGGTGGCCTGCAGAGAATTTTGTCTATTCCCTTAGCACCGCGTTGGCTCTGCCTGCCCTCTCGCTTGGTCGGCCTTCTCGTCCAGCCGCCTTCTCGCCTGCCTCGTCAGGACGCCTCGCTCGCCGACGTCCTCCACCAGCCTCGCTCGCCGCCATCCTCCTCCTCCGGCGTGGCCACCGGCTTCTCGTGTGGAGGAAACCGCGGCCGCCGACTTCTCACACAGAGGGAGCGGCAGCCGCCGGCTGCTCGTGCGGAGGAAGCCATGGCCGCCGGCTTCCTGCGCGAAGGGAGCGGCCGCTGCCGGCTGCGGATCCGCGGCCACCGGCTGCTCGCGGCAACGGCGACGAGTGCGGGGGCGGAGGACATGAGGATGGCCCGGGGGCGAATGCCGGGGGAGAAGGACCGTCGACGTGGGTGGGGACGTGTTCACGGGTGCCGGTGCCGCGGCGATCGCCGGCGGAGGAGGGAGCTGCGGCGCAGGGTGAAGATGTGTGGTGGTTCTTCGGGGAAGGAGGAGAGGGTTGGGGCGGCGGCGGGAAGAGAGTAGACCGAAGGTAGAGGATGGTGACTGGGCCAACGAGTTAGCAAAGGCAACCAGTTTGGTCTGGCCATTTTGAACCAAACAGACCCAGCTTGCTCTAGCTACTATTGTAGCAAGATATATACACCGAGCAGAGCGAGTGTAAATTTAGTAGGGTGGGTTGAAGTGACACAGAAAAATGGTTGCAGCTCGCTAGTGATACGATTGGCCATTTCTATTGCAGGGGGACAGGTTTCTGGCGTTTTTTTTTTTTTTACTTCTATAGATGCTTTCAAGGTCCTATACGCTTGTGAAAAGTATATGTCGTAGTGTAAATGACCGGAGCATCCTTAACTAAAATAAATAAATGACTGGAGTATGTCCTATCGCATCCCTGGACATTTGTTTCTTTTCTAAACAGAAAAAAAATGGTCTAGAAAAAATAGCATCGCTTCTTCGTTGTATGTGCTTCATGAGTCCATGTTCTTATTTCACAAGGCAGGTCTAGCCCGGCCCGGCCCACACAGATCACAGCCCTCACTGAGCGAGGAAAACTGAAAAAGAAAACACGAAATGGCATATAGGACGACGAACATGTGACCAGGTTTAAATCTGACTCGAGTCAGTAACGATATATATTCACGTGTACATAAGATTTAAGCATCTTTTTTTCTTTTATCTTTGTACTTTAAACAGTTTGTCTGGATGGGCCTTTATACTTTGCTTTGACTCTTTGGAAGCTTTTATGTGGTCCGATCTACTCCCATAGTCCCATTTGCACAAGCTAGCCGGCAGGCCACAGTATTAACTTAACGGGTCAGAAATCTGATTCGAAGATTAAAAGGCCATATTTGGCACCAAAGTTTAGTTATCTTTTTTTTTCCTTTCGTATTTGTACTTTATTAAAACTATGTGCGATGATCGTGTCCATGCGTAGTGATTTGGGCGTACAGCAAGCACATCCATGCGTAGTGATTTGGGCGTACAGCAAGCACTTGTCAGCTTCCCAGCTGCTCGAACGCCAATGTTAACCGTACAATGGCGCTGTGAAAAAGATGCCAATTTGTTTAATGCTTGGGAAGCCATTTCGTTTTCTAGGGGCATAATACCAATATTCGGACTTGCCTGCAACTTGCATGGCTCAATAGAGACCTGGGGAGAGATGGCTTCAGGTTTGCAGCGATGCTAACCTGATGTGCTGCTCTTAAAAGTGACGGGGGCTTGATTTGCCATGTCCTCGAATAAGGCCACAAAGATATTATTCCATTCTCAATTTCTCGTGTATAAAAGCTTTCTTCATTTTGTGTGTATATGCCAAAGATATTTATTGCAATTGTTTTTTTTTTCACTGAAACATGCACGACATAGGCCCAAATTCTCACATATGCACACACACCCGCACCCTTCCTCGAAGCAGTGTATCTTTTGGAGCTTTCATCAGCTAATAATAATATGTTGCCGGTGATCATATAGAATTCTTAGTCTTAAAAAAAAAAGGATGCATTTGTGATCGGAACAAGCACTTATTGCTAAATGGTTAATTTATATTTTTTATAATATATTGTTTCTATATGTTCTATCTCTATGAGCATTCTTCAATAGCTAGAACGGTTGATCTTGAGACTAATGCAATTATCACAGGTCCATCTCTATCAATCAAAACGTCGCTTACCGCTGAAATACTATTGCCGTACCGACGTAGCCAAGTGCGGAACTTGAACCCAAACAAGTAGATTAATCACAGTATAACTACAACCAACCGCTCAGTCCTCAGCTTCTCCCAGGTTTTGAAAATAACAAATGCAATGTAATAAAGTTGGCGATCATAATAATTCTTGCTGTACTAATCATCAGAGCTTTTGAAACTTTATTAGTACAAAATAGTAGTTTCAAAAGCTGGTCCCTTGGGATTGGAGTAACGAATCCTGATGATCTGCTAATCCCTGCTAAAGTCCATTGTGGACGGGACACGATACTCTACCAGCAGGTGTAGGGACAGTGTCTTGTGTCTCTCTCCACTAGTCTACTGTGTAGTATTGTTCAGTGCTGAAACGGAATAAAGGCTACACTACACACGATTTTGGCACGTGACGCCCCCTGCTTCCTACACTACAGTACCACTCTACTCCCTTCGCCTTTCTTTGCCACTGTACCACTCGGATCGTCGATCGCTCCATTATCGCGCACCAAAAAATCTCTCTCTCTCTCTGATGCCGATTGCCTAGTCCGTGGCTGCCTGGCTGCGAATGCCACGCAGGAATTAAGCTCCCCCCGTCCCCGTCGCGCCAACGGCAGCGCTCCGTGGCCGTGCTTCCGTTGCTGCGTGATGCACATGCAGAGGCCCCGAACCAATCGCCGGGTAGAGAACGGTAGATGCCCTGCGCTGCTGTCGCGGGGCACACAGCCTTGGACTACCCTCATCAGGCGTCAATTCTGAATTCCTGAATACAGCACTCGTCAACCTTTCTTCTAGCGAGGAGAGGAGGAGCGCGCTGCTGCCCTGCTCCGCATCCTCTTCTAGTCTTCTTTCTCCACTTCGCGCCCACCTGTGTCCTAGCATCGCAGGCGCAGCGCCCAAGAACCGGCCGGGCTACCAGTGAGAAACCCCCCCACTTCCACTTCCTTCCCCGGGCTCCGCCGCCCATTTCGCCAAGAACCGATGCGCTTCGCCCCAAATAAGCTCGGGCTTGCGACGGCGCCGGCGCGGGTGCTCCTCTAACCCAGCGCTGGTTCCGGGGGGAGGGGGAGATGGATGCCTGAAGGGACGGTCGCGGGATAGCGACTCGCCTCGGTTGATGATGCTCCCGCTCTTGGTGGTGCTCGCCGGCGCCGCGGCGGCGGCAGGGGCGCGGCCCAGCGAGGTGGCCGTGGGCGCGCTCTTCACCTACGACTCCACCATTGGCCGCGCGGCGCGCCTCGCCATCGAGCTCGCCGTCGACGACGTCAACGCCGACCGCACCGTGCTCGCGGGGACCCGGCTCGATTTGATCACCCAGGACACCAACTGCAGCGGCTTTCTTGGGACCATCGAAGGTTGGGCTCTCTGCTTCCTCCTCTCTCTGCCCTCAGTTGCTCGTGTTCATGTTCTAAGAGCTGGAATTGTCGATTTTTTTTCTTTTTCTTTTCCTTTTTTCCTTTCCTTTTCGTTTTTCAAGAAAAGCAACGGTTTTTAATGGAGGTGAACTCTTTAAATCTTTGTTAATTCCTGTCATCAGTGACTGCTAAAGTTAAATTGGATTGATCTGGCCACTTGTATGCCTCTCCAACCATTCACAGGAGTGAAGTGGTGACGAGTAACAAAAATTGCAGCTTTAGCACAAGCATATGAGGAAAAAAAATGGAGAGCACGTGTCAAGTGGTTATTGTCTCAATACTGGGCTTTTTTTAGAGTTTAAGACCTTTACCCTCGGATTACTTAAGCATAAGCCTCCAGGATTGATGATAGCGGTGGACAAGAGGCCAGCACAATCTGATTTGTCATCTGTTCTTGATGTGGTGGGCCGTGTAAATTATTGATCTGCAATCTGCAAAACAATAACCATAGTGGGTGCCACTACTGGATTCAGAATGCCAGAATTTGCACGTTGATAGTCCATGAACTGTGTCTCACTGGCCTTGCTTGGTTGCTTTGTGACCCTTTTTTTACAGTGCTACGTCCCTTTTGGCACATGTAGGGAGCAAGTTGTATGGGTCATCCATTTTTATTGCCAGAAAACCATTCCGTAGTTGCTTGTACAGTTTCATCGAGTTTTAACATTGTTTCCTTTCTATGCCCATATTTATAGGATATTAGTGTTGACCACCGTTCTGCCAAGTGCCAAGAAATATTCATTTCCAGTGCATTATTGGTTTAGTGCCTTATCTGACTGAGCCATGGCTAATATGCCCTTGTGCCCATTATTTATGCTCTTCACTTATTAGTTTAATGCAATGGTCGCACTCCTTGTGTCTCATGAGATGATTTGTTAATGCTTATACTAGACATGGAGAAAGCAACTGTTCGCTTCAACTTATGATGACATTGTCCTTTCTTAAGGGTTTTGCTCACCAGACTGACTTGGTAATAGAAGAGAAACAGACAAAAAGCATGCCGGTACAATGGTACCACAAATGGCACAACTTATGGCATTGCTTATGGTATTCCGTATGGTACAAGAAACATGTCTCCACTATTAGGGAGCATCCAATTCTTCACTTCATTTGCATGCAAGATTCCTCTTTTTCTTTTGTCTGATGTGTGGGCATCAGAATAAACAGATTTATTGGAGACAACTCCTGCTTGTTTGACCCACACCTGTTTTCCTGTTTTCTCAGATAATCAAGTTTTCTTAACATGCCTTGCTTCTTTGCAGCATTGCAGCTAATGGAGAAAAAGGTAGTTGCTGTGATTGGCCCACAATCCTCTGGGATAGGACATGTCGTCTCAAATGTTGTAAATGAGCTACATGTTCCTCTTCTATCATTTGCGGCCACTGATCCAACTCTTTCTGCATCAGAGTATCCTTACTTCTTAAGGACAACCATAAGTGACTACTTCCAAATGAATGCTATTGCTAGCATTGTTGATTACTATCAGTGGAAAGAGGTGACTGCTATATTTGTTGATGATGATTATGGGCGAGGTGGTGTGTCAGCCCTTGGCGATGCACTTGCAACAAAGAGGGCAAAGATTTCGTATAAAGCAGCTATTCCTCCAAACTCAAATTCAGATGTGATCAATGATGTACTATTTAGAGCAAATATGATGGAGTCGAGGGTCATGGTTGTGCATGTCAATCCTGACACGGGAATGAGAATATTTTCTGAAGCTAACAAGCTCCAGATGATGGCCAGTGGCTATGTCTGGATAGTAACTGATTGGCTAGCAGCTGTTCTTGATTCATCGGCAGCTAGAGATCTTAAAGATACGAGATATATTCAAGGACTAATTATTCTGCGTCAGCACACTCCTGAATCTGATGCCAAGGATAGGTTCATATCCAAATGGAATAATGTGGCTCGTAACAGAAGTATTACTTCTGGTTTGAACTCATATGGTTTTTATGCTTATGACTCGGTTTGGGCCGTAGCTCGTGCTGTCGATAAATTTCTCAGTAGTGGACAGCAGATCAATTTTTCAAGTGATCCTAGGTTGCAGGATTCAAATGGCAGCACTTTGCAGCTATCAACTCTCAAAATATTTGATGGTGGTGAGCAGATGCTGCAGCAACTTCTGCTCACAAATTTTACAGGCCTAACTGGTACAGTCCAATTTAATTCAGACCGCAATTTGTTACGCCCAGCATATGATATCCTCAATGTTGGTGGTTCTGGCTCCCGGTTGATTGGCTATTGGTCCAATTACTCAGGTCTATCTGTTACTCCTCCTGAAATTTTGTATCATAAGCCACCAAATTCTTCTTCAAATGCCCAGCAGCTCTACAATGTGGTCTGGCCGGGTGATTCCACCACTAAGCCTAAGGGGTGGGTTTTCCCGAACAATGGCCAGCCTCTGCGAGTTGGTGTTCCAATCAAAGCAAGCTTTAAGGAATTAGTGGCAGGTGGCAGGGGCCCTGATCATTTTACTGGTTATTGCATTGATATATTCAATGCAGCACTTAAACTGCTTCCCTACCCTGTTCCTTGCCAGTTCATAGCAATTGGAGATGGTAAAAAGAACCCGAACTATGACGACATTATTAATATGATTGCTGCCAATGTATGCTCTCATTCTTTGTTTCGGTGTTTTTAACCATTTCGTTGTCAGTCCTCTGATTTGTTTTGTTTTGTTTCATTTCATTTAGTCCCTTGATGCAGCTGTAGGAGACATTGCTATTGTGAGAAATAGAACAAAGATTGCAGAATTCACACAGCCTTATATCGAGTCAGGGCTTGTGATAGTAGCACCGGTGAAACAAGCAACTTCAAGTGCTTGGGCTTTCCTGAAACCTTTCACGTTGGAGATGTGGTGTGTAACAGGCGCTCTTTTTATTTTCGTGGGGATAGTTGTTTGGATTCTTGAACATCGGACTAATGAGGAGTTTCGGGGCTCCCCACGACGACAAGTTATAACTATATTTTGGTATGCTTCTGTTGCTGCTTAGGGATGTATTTATCCTAGCTTACCAAGTCTGGCTTGAGTTGAAATTCAAGAGGCATGTTAAAGTATCGCACGCCTTTCAACTTAATATGGCATGAGAGCCAGAGGCCTCCAGTTCGAATCCTACTGGACGCGATTAAATAAAATAATTGATCCTATTTTCATATTTGAGGCCTCAGGGAGCCTGCACTGAGGGGGAGTGTTGAAGTAAAGAATAAGTGAATTGTCCACCTTTCCTATTACCTTAAGCTTTTTTTTTGGTTGTTGAACTAGTCAGTGCATAAGGCAGAGTGTTTTAGCTTTATTTAATTCATGCACGCCTCATAACTTACTATTATTTTATTGCCAACTTTCTAGATGTTAAATTTACTAATTGACTACATTTCGTTATTAATTTTTCAGGTTTACCTTCTCAACAATGTTCTTTTCACACAGTAAGTGCTCTAGATCTGTCACATGTCTTTAACTCATCCAGGATTCTTTCCCCATCTGGATGGAAATATCTTAACGAGAAACTCACTTCAGGACAGAACACTGTGAGCGCACTTGGGCGATTTGTATTGATCATATGGTTGTTCGTTGTGCTGATTATCAATTCAAGTTATACTGCTAGCTTGACGTCAATCCTCACAGTTCAGCAGCTCGCAACAGGAATAACTGGGCTCGACAATTTGATTTCAAGTGGTTTACCTATTGGATATCAAGCTGGAAAATTTACCAGAAATTACCTGATTGAAGAGCTCAGTATTCCTGAGTCTCGACTGGTACCACTAAATACGATCCAGGAATATGCCGATGCCCTTAAACGTGGACCAAAAGATGGTGGTGTTGCAGCAATTGTTGATGAGATGCCATATGTTGAGATCCTCCTGTCATACTACTGCAATTTCAGAGTAGTGGGACAGGAGTTCACGAAGGAGGGATGGGGCTTTGTACGTTCTTCATCCTTTTTCCTATTGTTGTGTATTCGTTCGCCTTATTTTGATTACTCCTCCCATTGCTCTCAGGGGAGCATAAATCCATGTGTGGTACCGTAATGCAAGTAATTTACTTCTCTCCATTTTTCTTCTTTCACAGGCATTCCAGAGAGACTCCCCCCTTGCCGCAGACCTGTCGACAGCCATCCTTCAGCTTTCAGAGAGTGGCCAGCTTCAGAGAATTCACGACGAGTGGTTCACACGGACAAGTTGCTCGTCTGATGACAGTGAAGTGGGAGCAACCAGGCTTGGCCTCGGAAGCTTTTGGGGCCTTTTCCTTGTCTGCGCCCTGATATGTGTCTTCGCTCTTCTGGTGTTTTTCATACGAATCTGCTGGCAGTATAACCGATACTCCAATTCTGAAGCTGCTGGTGAACCCAGTGCAGCTGATGCTGCCGCCACAGCCACTGCCGCTGATGCTGTCGAAAGACAACGGAGGCCATCACGCCTTGGCAGCTTCAAAGAGCTGATGCAGTTCGTTGACAAGAAGGAGGAAGAAGTTAGGAGAACCATGAAGCGAAGATCAAGCGAGAAAGATAACCAAGCAGCAGGATCCACAGATGCTCAGTCAGTGGCTTCAGCATAGAACATTATTTCCGACTTCAATCCTTCACAAGGACAAGGAATGAAGCACAATACACACGGCATATTGAGTTAGGTTCTCGCGTAAAGAAAAAAAACATTGATCTAACTTGGATTAAAAAAAAGACTTCTTTGTTGTTTTAGGATGGATCTAAGAATCCATGTTTCGTCAGGGTCATTAGAATTTCGTCTCAGATATATACAGGTTGTACAACAGAACTGTCTTCGGCAGTTGACATCTTTTTTCAAGCTGTGCAAAATGATTTCTTTCAGTTGCATCTCTAACAAGCATATGTGTTTAATTAACCAAGGTGAATTTGTGTGTGATGCAGTTTGATATAAAAAAAATCAACAATTGGTCAAGATAAAAGGAGAAATTATAGTAACAAAGTATTTAAACAAATTACTGCTCCGTGGAGATGCACGGGTCGACGTCGACGTAGCGGTGGCTGCTACTGCTTACAGAATATCTTCCTTGTCCGTGTGCGTGACAACAAAATTCGCTGCTTACGTCTTGTAGTCTCCATCGCACGGTGGCATCAGTCACTCTCCTTCACCTCTCGCTGTCTGCACCGTGCTCGTGTCATTCGTGGCCCTTCTTTTCTACTCGCACAATGTGCTGGCTGCGGCCGCATTCGTTCGTCCTGTCCGAGCCTCCGAATTCCGTCCGACGGTCCGATACAGTCCTCAGGCTTCCACTTCCACCGGCCTCCCGTCGGTCGAGGAGCGAGATCGAGCTCAGCTGCTCACCAGTCATCCTCCTCCCACCTCTGAAGGACCAGAATCTTTGCTTTTGCCTGGGCGCTGTAGCTCCACCCGATCGATCCTTGCAGCTTCTTCCAAGCACCAGTCCCTCCCTGCCGTCGCTGTGACTCTGTCGTCCCTCCGCCACCCAGCGCCTCTCATCTCATTCCTCCTCCCCCTTATCAAGTCACCGAGAACCGCCCGATGCCGCCAGCGCTGTAGCTCCGGGCTCATGGGTGCGGCTTGGTTGGCGGTAGTGTTCTTGGCGCTTGCCGCCGCCGCTGGTGGCGTCGCGCGTGCGGCGGGGGCGCGGCCGAGCGAGGTGGCCGTGGGCGCTCTCTTCACGTACGACTCCACGATCGGCCGCGCCGCGCGGCTCGCCATCGAGATCGCCGTCGACGACGTCAACGCGGACGCCACCGTGCTCGCGGGGACGAACCTCACTTTGATGTCCCACGACACCAACTGCAGCGGCTTTATTGGGACCATGGAAGGTTGGTTCTTTTCTATTCCTACTCCGCGGCTCATGTGTCCGTGTGTCAAAGAATTAGAATCGCTCCTCTCTCTCTCTTTTTTCTTGGCTTCTTCTTGCTACACAGCAAGAACACAAGGAAAAGAGAACTAAATTCCGGTAAAAAAAAAAACTCTCCAGAGTTACAGTGATTCTGTAGTGCAGTTTCTAGGCATAATTCAAAGTGTGGAACTCCTCTAAAAATACGTTTTTTCCTCTTTTTTGAGAGGTTATATCTGATTTTTTGACATGTTAAGTCCACGAAATTCGGGTCAATCGTCGCGGGAGAGTCCCGGGCTCCCGGCCCCGCAGCCATTGTGTCGTACTGTCGTTTTCTGCGCCACATCTGGCTGTCGGCCGGGGCCCTCCAACTCCGCGACGATGAGTTATGTGAGGCAGAGGATTCTGGCCGATCAGCCGCTGACGTGTGGCACATCTCCATCGGTGGAGAACCTGAACCCTACTAGTGAGCATTAATCAGATCGAGAAACGGAATGGCCTCTCTCACCGCCGGCGAGGACGTCGGAGGCGGAACCGCGGAAGGGAGGGCGCCGCGTGCGGCATGAATCGCCCGCGAGAGCCCCTCTTCCCGTGGCGGGTTAGCCAAACGCGAGTATGAGAGAGTGCATCTTCATTCTTTTTTAATCCTGGTATATTTACTTTATTACTAGATTCTGGAATCATTTTTTAGTTAATTGGCGTTGCCTTTCTGTTTTGAGATCCATCTTGGCCTAATAAGTGGCCTACATCTAGAGCTAATTGTTGACTAGTACTATACTGCTGCTGTTGAATATTCAGTTATTGTGTATTAATGATTGGTTCGGTGTCTTGATCAAACTAGGTCAAGGTACACCCATATTGGCCCAATTTTATATTTGTCACTTTTAGGGTAGTGCAATAATTGCCGGGCTCGTGTTTCACGAGATGATTTGTTTATGCTAAGAACTGTTTTGTTAATCCTACAATGGCATAGATATCATGATGACAATGACACAGCTCTTAAGACTATGTGCAGTGGGTTGGGTAAATAGATTGCCTATATACTGTAGCGATACTGTTTACAAAGAGAAAAATAGTTGGAATAGTAGATATACAGTGCATTTACACATTCTGCTGCATATAGTCTAAGAACTATACTATGATCATGATGCACGGTTACTTGCAAAAGCGAAAGAATCTTCGTGAACCCGACACGAGACCAGCTCCAATCGGTCAAGCACATCCTCCATGTGTTTGGAACTGCCACGGGACTAATTATAAATTTTGAGAAAAGCTCGATCCATCCCATCCGCTGCGAGAATATGGACATGGCAGACATCCTCCAATCGTTCCCAGGCAGCTGCAAGGAGTTCCCCTGCCGTTACCTTGGTCTTCAGCTGCACACTCGTCCACTGCAGAAAATACACGTCCAACCCCTAGTGGAGAAAATTGGACAACGGCTTGCGGGTTGGAAAGGGCAGCTTCTCAACCGCGCGGGGCGCCTCACCCTAGTCACCTCGGTGCTCTCCACTATGCCAATCTATCACCTGACTGTCTTCCCCCTCGCAAAATGGGCTAGGAAGCAAATCGACAAGATCCGACGGTCCTTTCTTTGGAAAGGGGAAGATAACGCGAATGGAGGTCACTGTTTGGTCAACTGGCCTACGGTTAGCAGGCCGAAAGACTTGGGTGGTCTTGGCGTACTTGACCTTGACAAATTCGGGCGTGCGCTTAGGCTTCGTTGGTTATGGCAGGAATGGACGGACGACTCAAAACCTTGGAGGGGACTTCAAGTACCATGCAGCAACTCCGATCGCTTGCTGTTCCAGGCTTCCACCTCGGTGATTGTTGGTAATGGAGCCAAGACCAAGTTCTGGCAACATAGCTGGCTGGATGGCGAAGCCCCTTGTAACCTCGCTCTGCACCTCTTCGCACTAATCAAGAGGAAAAATAAATCAGTGCTTTAGGAACTGACCAACGACGCCTGGATCAAGGCCCTGAGGAACAAAATCACGACGTCCGTGCAAATTGAGGAATTTGTTTCACTCTGGATTAGAATCCAACAGATCCACCTACATCCGGAGATTGAGGATACCATCACTTGGAAATGGACTTCTGATGGCAACTACTCCTCAAAATCAGCATACAGAGCCCAGTTCCTAGGATCCTATAGTGATCACAAGTTCCGTCTCATATGGCGCGCCAGAGCGGAAAATAAGTGCAAGGTTTTTGCTTGGATTCTTATCCAAAATAAGGTTCTCACGGCAGATAACCTTGCGCGGCGCGGCTGGCCTCACCAGACGTCTTGCACTCTTTGCAACGGACCCCTAGAGTCGGCGCTTCATTTGTGCCTGACCTGCCCCTTTGCACGCGAGGTTTGGAGCCGCATCCTCGCTTGGGAGAACTTGTCGCTGCCACAGCATGCTGACCCAATAAGTGCCAATGACATTGGGGAGTGGTGGGAGAGGGCAATGGCCCTTGTACCAACAGCCCGCAGAAAGGAATTCAATGGCGTCGTCATCTACACAATGTGGAACATCTGGAAAGAGCGAAATCGTAGAATTTTCGAGCATTGCTCGATGTCCTCGCCCCAAGTGGCGGGCTGTGTAAAGGAAAGTCTCTCCCTCTGTAGGGGTGCGTCCCGCCTTGCTAGAGCGAACTAGAGTTTCACCCTCCCCCCCCCCCCCCCCCCCGCTTGTGGGCTCCTCTGCTGTGTCGAACCTAAGGCTTTAAGCCGTGTACATTTGCTTTTTCCTTCTCTTAATTGAAAGGCAGAGTTCCTGTCATTACGTTCAAAAAAAAAAGTGCTGCTCCTTCGATACAATCCAAACATTTAAGGCTGAGTCCAATGGGACTCCTTGTATGGGTTCTCTATACACTGTTTTGCACCGTTTAACATAAATGCTGAGAGATAGAGGTAGTTGGAATAGTGTTTAGAGAGTGGGGATAGGGAGTCCCATTGGACTCAGCCTAAGACGCTTATGAACCAATACCTTATTCTACTCATTATCCACTCATTGCCCCTCGTTATATCTATGTTTACATATCCGTATCCTATTGGTCTTGCTTAGGCAACATAGACCTATTATTATCAGCTCACTCCTAAGAATTCTGCTAACCTGATTGTCCCGATAACCCTGGCTATGGCAGAGAAACGAACAAAGAATACTGCCGGAGTGGCACCACAAACAGCATAACTTACGACATTGGTTTAGGTATTCTGTAGGGTGCAGGAAACATGTGGTAGCTCGCCGGGAGCATCCAATTCTTCGCTTTATTCTCATGGAAGAAACCCTTCTATTTGCTGTCATGTTTCAGCACCGGTATATAAAGTACAAAAATAGGTTGGTTGGAGACTGCTTCTTTGTTTGAATCACAAGTAGGTTTACTGTTTTTCATAGAAACTAAAGTTTGCTACAGATGCATTAAGTTTGGATAAAATTGGTAGATGCAGCTGTGTTGTGAGCACAGAGCAAACTGTTCTTTTGGCTTTTACTAAGCACAAAATTGGTAGGATCTTATAGCCACGAGTGAAATAAGCTGTCATTTTTCCTTGGCTTGAAAGATGTTAGAATTTTTCTTGGGGACTCTTATTTGGAATCCCTTGTGTCTTTCTTTTTTTATCTATTATATATCCAGTAAGGGGGTCACCACCTCCTGTTTCCTCATAAAAAGATGTTACAATTCAGATTCAGTTTATCAACTATTTCTGTCACTGCTAAACTTTGATGGTGCATGAACTGATTCATAGAAACCTTACTTGTTTGCAGCATTGCAGCTAATGGAGAAGAATGTAGTCGCTGTGATTGGCCCGCAATCCTCTGGGATAGGCCATGTCATCTCTAATGTTGTTAATGAGCTACATGTTCCTCTACTATCATTCGCGGCCACAGATCCAACTCTCTCTGCATCAGAGTATCCTTACTTCTTAAGGACAACCATAAGTGACTGCTTCCAAATGAATGCAATCGCTAGCATTGTTTATTACTATCAATGGAAAAAAGTGACTGTTATATTCGTTGATGATGATTATGGGCGAGGTGGTGTGTCGGCCCTTGGGGATGCCCTTGAACTTAAGGGGGCTAGTATTTCGTATAAAGCAGCTATTCCTCCAAATTCAAATTCAGATGTGATCAATGATGTACTGTTTAGAGCAAATATGATGGAATCAAGGGTCATGGTTGTGCATGTCAATCCTGACACGGGGATGAGAATATTTTCTGAAGCTAACAAGCTCCAAATGATGTCCAGTGGCTATGTCTGGATAGTAACTGACTGGCTTGCTGCTGTCCTTGATTCCTCAGCATCTAGAGATCTTAAAGATACGAGTCATATTCAGGGACTAATTGTTCTGCGTCAGCACACTCCTGAATCTGATGCCAAGGATAGGTTCATATCTAAATGGAATAATGTGGCTCATAACAGAAGTGTTACTTCTGGCTTGAACTCATATGGTTTTTATGCTTATGATTCAGTTTGGGCCATTGCTCATGCCGTCAATCAATTTCTCAACAGTGGGCAACAGATCAACTTCTCAACAGATCCCAGGTTGCAGGATACAAATGGCAGCACTTTGCATCTATCAACTCTCAAGATATTTGATGGTGGTGAGCGGTTGCTGCAGCAACTTCTCCTCACAAACTTTACGGGTGTAACAGGTCCAATCCAGTTTGATTCAGACCGTAATTTGCTAAGCCCAGCATATGATATCCTTAATGTTGTTGGTTCAGCTAGCCCCCGCTTGATTGGCTACTGGTCAAACTATTCAGGCGTTTCTGTGACTGCTCCTGAAATTTTGTATCAGAAGCCACCAAATACATCAAGTGCCCAGCAGCTGAACAATGTTGTATGGCCAGGTGACAACACTACTACTCCTAGGGGTTGGGTATTCCCAAACAATGGCCAGCCTCTGAGAGTTGGGGTTCCGGTTAAAGCAAGCTTCAAGGAATTAGTGTCAGCCACAGGCCCTGGTAATGTGATGGGTTATTGTATTGATGTATTCAATGCAGCAATTAAACTGCTTCCTTACCCAGTTCCTTGCCAATTTATAACTTTTGGAGACGGTAAAAAAAACCCTACCTATCTTGACATCATCAAAGGGGTTGCGGCCAATGTATGCCCTCATTCTTTCTTCCAGTTTATTTAACCATTTGTTGTTCAGTCTTCTGATTTATTTCATTTTCATTTAGTCCCTTGATGCAGCTGTAGGCGACTTTGCTATTGTGACAAATGGAACACAGCTTGCGGAATACACACAGCCCTATATTGAGGCAGGTCTTGTGATAGTAGTGCCAGTGAAACATTCAGCTTCAAGTGCCTGGGCTTTCCTTAAACCTTTCACACCGGAAATGTGGGGTATCACAGTTGCTCTTTTTATTTTGGTGGGAGTAGTAGTTTGGCTACTTGAACATCGTACTAACGAGGAATTTAGAGGCCCTCCACGGCGACAAGTTGTAACAATTTTCTGGTAAGTTTCTGTTGCTTCTTTAAGGATGTGTTTTTATCCTAGGCTACCATGCCTGACTTGAGCCAAAGTTCAGACTGGCAATGCCGTTATGGGGTCAACGTTTCTAGCTTTAATAACTTAATTCTCGCCTTGTAATTCACTGTTATCTTTATTGGTGGTTATTCTAAATGCTTAGTTGCTAACTTTAGGAATTGACAGATATTATGTGGTCTGTTTCAGGTTCAGCTTCTCAACAATGTTCTTCTCACACAGTAAGTTAACTAGATGTGTGGCATGATATTTACTCTTCTATTATTCCTTCCCTGTACGGGTGGAGACGTTTTGACGAGGAATTAATTTCAGGAGAGAACACTGTAAGCACACTTGGGCGGTTCGTGTTGATAATATGGTTGTTCGTGGTGTTGATCATCACTTCAAGTTATACTGCTAGCTTGACATCAATCCTCACAGTTCAACAGCTCGAATCAGGAATTACAGGGCTTGATAGTTTGGTTTCAAGTACTTTACCTATTGGGTACCAGTTTGGCAAATTTACCAAAAGATATCTGATTCAACAACTCCATATTCCTGAGTCTCGGTTGGTGCCACTGAATACGATCCAGGAATATGCTGATGCCCTTAACCGAGGGCCAAAACATGGTGGTGTTGCTGCAATTGTTGATGAGAGGCCATATATTGAGATCTTCCTGTCAAACTACTGCAACTTCAGAATAGTTGGGCAGCAATTCACAGGGGAAGGATGGGGCTTTGTACGTTCACCGCCCTTTATCTTGTTATGTGCCTTCATTCACCTTCATTTGGGCATTCCTGCCATTGCATCTTAGGGAAGCATAAATCCATGTCTACTACTGTAAAGGAAATGATTTATTCTGCTTTTTTCTTTACAGGCGTTCCAGAGAGACTCCCCTCTTGCTGCAGATTTATCGACGGCCATCCTTCAGCTTTCAGAGAGTGGCCAGCTTCAGAGAATCCACGATGAGTGGTTCTCACGGGCTAGCTGCGCCGCTGATGATGAGAATGACGTGGGAGCAACCAGGCTTGGCCTCGGAAGCTTTTGGGGCCTTTTCCTCATTTGCGCCCTGATATGTCTCTTATGTCTGCTGGTGTTCTTCATACGAGTCCTCTGGCAGTATTACCACTACACCAATTCTGAGGCTGCTGGCGATCCCAGTGATGCCGATGCCGATGCCGATGCCGCTGATCCTGTCAGAAGGCAGCGGAGGCTATCACGCCTTCCCAGCTTCAATGAACTGATACGGTTTGTCGACAAGAAGGAGGAGGAAATTAAGAAAGCAATGAAACGAAGATCTTCAAGCGACAAAGATAACCAGGCTTCAGGATACTCGGATGCTCACTCTGTGCTTTCACCATAGGACAAAGCCTTTCAGGGTCCTGTCCGTCAGATAGCAACGCAGGAGCAGTACACCACCAACATAGCATACTAAATTAGTTCATGCACTGTGATAGTAGTTGTGTACCTTGGAACCATTAGAATTGTGTGGTCCGATATTCACCGTTTGTACTGTGATAATTGTTTGGGCGGCATTGCTCCAAGCTGTACAAAATGGTTTCTCTTTATTGCTTCTCCACCAGGCATCTTGTTGGCTTTCCTCTGGTTTATGGCAGTATGTGCTGTTTAACATTTGAACATTTGCTAATGGCTGGGTTGTCTAGTTAAGCTGCATGGGCTATTTGCCTGGGCACTCACTGGTTCTAGAACCCTGAAGTCTGAACTGAGCTTTCAAGTGGGAATAGCTTGGCCGTTGGGCTATTACCCAGATCTGTTCAGCATCGCGTGGGCACAAGAATCCATAATGATCCAGTTGCCTTGCTGGTCCTTGAGCATCAAATAGAAACGCGGCGTTGGTTAACTGACAGTCCCACTCGCCAAAATCACTTAACGAGACGGATATCGTCATCGTGGAGGAAGAGGAAATGGCACTAGTGCAGGTCTTCAACTGAGCTGCTCTGGACAGACGGACACACACACTGGCCCCTGGACAGGCTAGTTATTCCGGTTCCCTTGCACTCAACACCCAGCAGCCGCACACTTACAGCAGTAGTTGTACTACGTACAAAGTTTTACAGAAGTACATTAATGGGCTCTAAATCTGTTTACATTACACTTTTGTCTATGTGGGGAAGAGAGACATCTAAGAGTCAAAGGAGTAGGCTCTTATGCAAAAACCAGCCCTACACAAGTCCTAAGACAAAATTGAAAAGAGAAAAAGATGAGAGGTTAATCTAAAAGCCAATTTTAGAGTCCACCTCATTATATGAGTCTATTTTGTGTTGCCTCTGTATGACATGGTAACAACATAGAGCCCACTGTGGATTCTATTATTACACTTGCTATTAATCATCTTTGTTTAAGACGGTATCACTTAGAAGTACTCCATCCATTCAAGGCACGATTTATTTTCCAACCAACTTTGAAACTAAACTTTAATCCTTCTATCCTTGCATAACTATGTCATTAATAGATACAAAACCAGCAGTGTAAAAGCACCGAAGTACGAACCTAGGCGTACAACAGTGTGTAAAGAGGAAAATTGTTAGAGAGGAATAAGACTAAGATCAGATCATTTGTTTGGAGGAATACGGTGGAATGGAACCGTTTCATCCCAGTTATACGGTTGTTTGGTTCTAGGACATGAGAATGGAACCATCCTCCGAAACTGAATATTCCATGTAGATACGGAGCCGGTGCATTCCAGAAATTTTCTGGGACGCGGCGTCTCCTTCCTCCTCCCCGCGCGTCGTCCTGCTCGCCTCTCCCCTCGTCGGCTGCTGAGGCCACGACGGGGCTACGCGGCTGACGGGTGAGACGGCCGGCGAGGACGAGCGAAGAGGCAGAGCCCGGTGCAGCTCGCGTCGATGGGGGTGGCCATGCGTCGGCAGCGGCAAGGTGGTCGATAGGGAAGGGCACGACGCGGGGGCCCCTCGCCTCGGTGGGATGAGGGAGGTGGTGGAGCTAACGGCGGCCGCACATCGGTGCCAGAGAGGGCGCGACACTGGTGGCCGCGCGTCGGTAGCAGCGCGGCGGCGAGGCGGGGGCCGCTCGTGTCGGCGACGCCGGCAGCTGCCCGCAGCGGCAGCGCTCGGGCATAGAGGCGGGGGGTAGGGATAGGCGCGGCGCTCTGGCATGGAGGCGAGGGCGGGGATGGGCGCGGCCGTGGAGGAGAGAGCAGGGGAAAGAACGGTGGGCAAATAATGTTTGTATGACATGTGGGTCCCGCAGTTAACGGCAGCCCACGGTGTTAGAATTGTTCCACCCTTATATCTCCAAACAAACGTAAAACTGAAGCCATTCTATCCTTTCAACCAAACACAGAATGGAACCATTCTATCCTATGATCTGAGAATGGAAACATTCTATCCAGTATGTCCACCAACCAAACGCACCCTTAGAGGATAGATGTACAGAGAATGAGATGCAATGTGGTTACATAGACAATTAGACGTTGTTGGAGCCAGACCAGTTACCACAAATCCAACGAGTCTGTCTATGCATCAACCAGATGTTAAAATGCTTCCCAACATCTGGATTTTTGTCATTGGATCTTAGATGGATGGCCAGAATTACATTATAATTATAGTGTAACTCCCCTACCCTACCCCACCCGACCAGATCCACTGCCGCCGTTCCCCCTTTGCTGGCGCGCCGCCGCTCCTCCGCCGCCGGTCCCCAGCTCCCCATCGCCGCGCCTTCTCCGTCCTCCCCCGCCTGCCGTCGCCGTCTCCCACCGGCGTTTAATTGGGTGATGGAAAAGCTTCCCTCACCTTGTCGTTGTTTAGCTTTTCTCAATCCAACGGTCTGCTCGTGCTCTTGTTTCTCCGCTTGTTTTACGGTTCTCTCTAGGTTCCATCGCTTGAAAATAAAGTTGATTGTAGTCGACACCTACACGCGCGTAACGACACCGAGGACAAGTTCAAAGGTTGTGCCGTTGTAAAGGATGGCCGATCAGTGGCGTTTGTGTTACAACAGGTGAAGCAAACACAGCAGGGGATCTCATGGAGGCATGGCCGCATGGAGCAAGGCAAGATGCATAGTGGAGAAAGAGAGAAAATGCCAGTGCATTGGGGTTAGGAAAAAGAACGGATGCAAATGCTCCTGGGCTCGCAAACCGCTGCCCCCAAGTGGAAAGAGTGTGCTAGGTAATTTGTAGTTTTCTGCCTTTCTTTTGTTTCTATGTAACTAATGGATCCAAAAGTAAGAATGGAAAGTCTCCGAACTAGAAGCCTAATGTAGCATAGATACCCTTTTCTGCTGCTCCTCTTCCTTGACGGAATGGTTCGATGCATAGGTTTCAACTTGCTTGCACACAATTCTTGCACTTCAAATACCCAAAATGGGTGGATCCTTCGTCAACTATGTGTGGAACGCTCTGAGCACGCCGCGACCGGCGACTTTGTGTTCGAGGGTTTTAGGGAGGGAATAGTTCAGAGGTTTTTGATCAGTAATAAGGGATTGAATCCCTTCCGATTCTCCTTCGTACTCTTGCATCCAAACAAACCCTAAACAAAGCTACTACTTCTTGATCAACAACCCAGGATGTTACGAAATGTAGCAGGGTAGGACGCTAAATACGGGCGGGATTTGCAAGGCATAGATTTGTTTTCTACGCATACAAAGTACGCCAAGCAGAGAGAAGGGACCTTTCGGGCCTGCAAACACCAAACAGAGCAACAGACAGGGGATTGAACTGCTGAAAGCGCCTCCTGGAACAGTAGCAGCACGGCAGGGCAAGCTCCACAAACTGAGCTTTCGCCATCAAACCCCCCGTCTCCATCGAATCATAACCGAACGCCCGCCACGGGCCCTTTCGATGCTGCTGCTACTGCTACTACACTGATGAGGCACGTAGTACGATCGATATGCTTCTCGGCTTCTCGTTGTATCGTGAGCTCGTGATGGCGTGTAGGATCGAGCGCTACGTCTACGTGCTAACCAATTTGGCCTGCTGCCTCTAATGCCGAAATGGTGGAGGGCAGCTATATCCGTTGCCGTTCCTGCGTCCGCGTCATCGTAAAGACACTGAATACAATTAAGCTGGCGGCCCGTTCCCACGCGCGCGCGAGAGAAAACCTCGGGCGGCCCGGCACGCCGGCCGGCCGGCCGGTGAGACCGCAAGCCGCCGCAACCAACCGCGCGGGTCCGGCACGGCACCGGGGCGGGAGGCCACTGCCGCTCTGCCGGTGCCAGGCCACTTCACTCTCCTACTCGGCTACTCATCATGCCAACGTCATCGTCTCCCTCCTCCTGAGTCCTGGCGCACACCGGCTCGTTCCACTGGCTGGCGCACCCTCCTCCTGCTTCCAGTAGCAGTACGTACTAGTAGATTTCTAGGAGCGCGCGGCCGGCCGGCCGGCCGGCTGGTCACGGCGAGGTGGGGTGGCCAGGCTAGCTAGCTGCGGTGATGCTTGCCTGGTGCGCCTGCTAGCTGCTGCTGGTTTTCTTTTCTCCGAGAGCTCTCTCACAAGCCCGGCCGCATTCAATAACACGCTGGAGCATTCATGGCCCTCTTTCAGAAGGTAGATGGCGCGCATTTACGCGGCCACGGTACCAGCCCGCTCCTCCTCCTCCTCCTCCGCTATATAGCGCTCCACCACACGCTGCCATTGCTCGGCCTCTCACCTCAGCTCAGCAGCAGTAAATAGACCCACACGGCGGACAGCTAGCTCGCAACCCGGGTTCCGTCATTTCTGCCTGCTGCTAGCTCTCTGGTGGTGGTAGTCCGCCAAGAAGAAGGGTCGACGACGATGGACCTGAACGACGTGCTCCTGGTTGTGCTGGCGGCGGCGCTGGCGACGATGTGGTGGCGGCGGTGCTCCAAGACGGGCGGCGGCGCGGACGGCCTCCCCCCGGGTCCTCCCGGGTGGCCGGTGGTGGGCAACCTGTTCCAGGTGATCCTGCAGCGCCGCCCCTTCATGTACGTGGTGCGCGACCTGCGCGAGACGTACGGCCCCATCTTCACGATGCGGATGGGGCAGCGCACGCTGGTCGTGGTCACGTCCGCGGAGCTCATCCACGAGGCGCTGGTGAAGCAGGGCCCCATGTTCGCGAGCCGGCCCGCCGACAGCCCCACCCGCCTCCTCTTCAGCGTCGGCAAGTGCACCGTCAACTCGGCGCCCTACGGCCCGCTGTGGCGCGCGCTGCGCCGCAACTTCGTCGCCGAGATCGTGTCGCCGCACCGGGTGAAGGCGTTCTCGTGGATCCGGGAGTGGGCGGTGGCGGCGCACCTGCGCAGGCTGCGCGCCGAGTGCGCGGCCGCGGGCGCCGTGCGGGTCATGGCCGCATGCCGGCTCACCATCTGCAGCATCCTCATCTGCATCTGCTTCGGCGCCAAGATCCCGGACGAGCTCATCCGGGAGATCGAGGAGGTGCTCAAGGACGTGATGATGATGACCATGCCCAAGCTGCCGGACTTCTTGCCACTCCTCACGCCGCTCTTCAGGGGCCAGCTCACCGAGGCAAGGAACCTGCGGCGGAGGCAGCTCGACTGCCTCGTGCCGCTCGTGCGCGCGCGGAGGGAGTTCCTCCGGGACGGCGCCGCCAACAAGGCGGCGGGGTCCGGCGTGGAGATGATGAGCGGGCCCGGGGAGGCGTACGTGGACTCGCTCTTCGACCTCGAGCCGCCCGGCCGCGGGAAGCGGCTCGGCGAGGAGGAGCTCGTCACGCTCTGCTCCGAGGTCATGAGCGCCGGTACGGACACCAGCGCCACCGCGCTGGAGTGGGCCATGATGCACCTCGTCCTCGACCCCGCCGCGCAGGAACGCCTCTACGACGAGGTCGTCGGCAAGGTCGGCAAGACCGCGCGGATCACCGAGGCCGACGTCGAGGCCATGCCATACCTGCAGGTCAGCAATCTTTCCCTTTCCACTGTACTCCCTCCGGATGGAAATGTTTGACGTTCCGACAGCCAAAAATGACTTGCGCAGAGTACTAATCAGCTCTCCGAAACGTCAAACAATCACGAACGTAAATTCTTTCTGCAATTATTAGAGCATTTTCCATTCAGTACATATTCAGCATTCTACCATCTGAAGAATGCTTAACTACTAGTAAGTCTTAGGAAATCTTTCCAGCTCATCGAGAAAAGGACTCCAGTTAGTACTGTACTATCTAAATTCCCCATTGTATAAATCCAGCTCATCATCAAGCTAATTAAAACTGGATCGTGGACACGACATCCTTGTTGGGAGTAGTACCAAGGACGATCGCTTTTGCCTTCATCTGAAGGACAGCGACACATATAGGACAGTGACAGCTGATGGCTGCATAGTGATGATTCATTTCATACGTTCTGCTGATACGTCAGCAGCTAAAATTGAGTGAGTGAGATGGACGGAGGAACTTATCTTGCATTCTCCCATGATTTCCTCTGTTTGATTTCGACTTCCGAACCAATGATCCGCGGCGGGCGGGTACTCTAGAGGGTAAAAATGGCACTGTACACGGAGTGAAAAAATAACGATTGCGTATTGTATACAGTACGAATGCCCTTCCGGTGACATTGGTCTAATTAGCGACAGCTAGCTCACCCCGAACTGAAATTAACCAAAATCCTGTCCAGATCAACAAATAATCAATCAATGCACTCGCACTAGTGCTTCTAGAAGGCTTATCATGCATGTGCTCGCTAGCTAGCTCGAGGACAGGATAATACCCCTGCCTCGCCTTTGATAACTGAATTAACTGACTGAAAGCGACATTGCGCTAGCTGCTGCATCTGCATGTTTGTCTTTCGGTCGATGACGACGACGGTCTTGCATTGCAGGCGGTGGTGAAGGAGACGTTCCGGCGCCACCCGCCGAGCCACTTCGTGCTGTCGCACGCGGCGACGCGGGACACGGAGCTGGGCGGGTACCGCGTGCCGGCGGACGCGAGCGTGGAGTTCTACACGGCGTGGGTGACGGAGAACCCGGCGACGTGGCCGGACCCGGACGCCTGGCGCCCAGAGCGGTTCCTCGACGGCGGCGAGGGCTTCGACACCGACATCACCGGCACCCGCGCGCTGCGCATGATGCCCTTCGGCGCCGGCCGCCGCATCTGCCCCGCCGCCACGCTCGGCGTGCTCCACATCCAGCTCATGCTCGCCAACATGGTCCGCGAGTTCCGCTGGGTGCCCCCCGCCGGCGAGGGCCCGCCAGACCCCACCGAGACCTTCGCCTTCACCGTCGTCATGAAGAACTCGCTCCGGGCAGCCATCGTCGAGCGGGCCAAGGTGTAAAGGCCGCCGGCCGCCGGCCGCCGGTCGTCATGGCAGGCAGCTGCTTCTTGAAATGCTCTCCTCGATCTCTGGTTATGGGTGTTAATTATGATGATGTCACATTATTTACTGCCACGTACGAACGTGTCGTGCGGTGCATGGTGCTGATGGTACTACGGGTGGGTGGTTTATTTTGGTGGTGCCGCCGGCGCCGCGGTATAAATACGTACGTACTCCACGCGGCGATCGATCCTAGCGGTTGGTTTTGGTTGACGGACGGACGGATGGAAGCCGCATGCTATGCCAATGCACGACGCGATCATAATTTTATTTTTTCTCTCTCTCTCTCTCTCTCTCTACTCTAGTGCGCTCTGCTCTGTTGATTTCTGTTTTTTAGACTTCTCTTGTTTTCGTCGATTTGATCCAGAAATGTACGTACTAGCTGTATTCCTTGATCTGCTCAGCAGACGTGTTGGTTGTCATGGTGTCCAAAAATAACCATGTTCATTAATCCCCTATCCTAATCTGTACCATGTATATGTGCATTATATTTGATGAATGTTCAGGGCAGAGGCAGGGACGCCCATGCACATCCACATTCCGCAGTGTGTCGATGCAAATACCCAAATTCCATGTTGCCCGTGGTGTCACACATCAGATAAATGCACAAATAAATTGCGCCCAAACGGGAGGGGCCCTTCAGCATTGGTTTCCTCTCGCTATCGTGGAGCCGGGCCCGGGCAGTTTTCCCCCTGCAACTGTTCCTCTCCCAGCTCAGCTGTATGCATGGCCACAACCACAAACCACACCACCACCCAACTGCCATCTTCGAACTCTCCGGGCTCCGGCGGCGCCGCCACGGCCACCACCTTCAATGCTTCGCCTCCGCGACTCACGGCGCTGGCCGCCGCCAGCTGACCTTGCTGTCGCAGATCGGTTCGCATCTTTGCGTGATTGAATCATGAAATAGATGCTGGAATGGTTTCAAGACATTACTTCTTGCGCGTCGCTGGTGGAATTTCCAGATACTCCCTCTGGATCTCTAAAGAGTGTCGTTTTAGATATCGACATGGCCTTTCAAACATGAGTTTGACCAATATTTTTGTTAGAATAAAAATAAATATCATAAAAAATATATACTTTTATAAAAATATTTGTTAAGACAAATCTATACACATGACTTTTAACATTCAAAACTAAATCATATAAAAGTTATATATAGTTAAAGTTTTAAAAATTTGACTTCTGCTTTTTCTAAAACGATATTTTTTAGAGACATGAAGGGAGTAATCATCTAGAATCGTGAGTAGTGAGGCTAGGTGGAATAGCTATTTTGGTCCCTCAACCATCTCCCATCTCCCATGGCTCCCTTTTTTAGTCCGCGGACTATCAGAACGATCATTCAAGTACTTGATTCTTGTTAACTTGTCATTTGCATTGGGCGGGCCCCATCACGTCCTTTGGCCGATGTGGCGTGCCAAGCCATGTCATGATGTGGATATATCAATAACAACAGCCAAAGGTTAATGAAGAAGAATACACATCCGTTAATAATGGATGTGGATGTATCAGACCCATGTAATTTCAGTACCGAACTGCCGACTTGCCGAGCATGTGTGTCGTATGGGTGCTTAAGGGGGGTGTTTGGTTAGAAGATTGAGTTGGTCCATCACCTTCTCACTCTTCACTTTTTTTATTTAGTTTGTGAAATGGAATGAGTTGATTCCCTCGTCACCTTATTTCTCACTAGCTAACAATTAGTACTAGGATGAAGAGTGGTTTCACCCCACCAATTTTTGTGGAGTAAGTTTATCCATCATCAATCCATTTCTCATGGGTTAGCTTCCTCAAATCAAACACCCCTTAACTGAATTTATGTGGTCATGACAAACTGTCCCCAGCTCTGTTATTCTTAAATACTCCCTCCGTATTTAAATATAAATCGCAGTTGATTAATTTCCAAAACTTTAATCGCTTGTTTTATTTATATATGTTTACACAATTTTTTGTGAATGAGATAAACGATTGAAGTTTTTTTAAAAACTAATCGCAACTTATATTTAAATATGGAAGGAGTGCAAATTAGTTGTCGGTGTTCTACTCCGTTGATGCCATTTTTTTCTCTATTCTTAGTTATGATTCTTTAACTGAATTGATGTGGTCACGACACATATGTGATGTTTGCTGGTGGATCATCTGTTCTTGTCAAGTACAGATAATATATTAATATGCCAATATTCTCCTTCATACATATGTGTAACAAAGCTTGGTGTGATGGATGGGGACCGGAGTCAAGCAACGAGAGCTGTCACATATATGCCCTCTCTTCGAAGGGCACGCCGCTTACTGTCAAAAGAATGACTAGGTAAAAAAGGAAAACTTAACCGAGCCTAGAGATTCGAACCTAAATGGTCATGTTGTACTGTAATCCATACGCTCCGTTTTTGGGATGGAGCCCCATCTAGCTAAGATATTTTTGGAACCCGCTATTTCTGCGTTGAGGCGGTAAGGCTAAATCTAGCGGTTTCTCTGTATCCATCCTTCAAAATTAAATGTGGCACTGTACACAAAGAGATATGTAGTTGGAACAGTGGGTGGAAAAATTGTTAGGTTCAACTAAGTGGATTAGGGCTGTAGGATTCGTTGTGTCAAATGGTTGAGTTTTGTTTTTGTTTTGTTTTTTTGTTTTTTTTTTGTTTTTGATAATGTAAGGGTGAGTTTCAACAATTTTTACCATTTCGTTGAGGCGCGACTAATCCACCCGTATCCTTCCAGCGTCCCGAAGTCAAGTTTCGCTAAAACCGAGCCAAATTTCGTGAAAGCCCGAACGTTTTTACTGATCAACAGAACTGATGATGAATGCTCTTTTTTCACTTCGAAATTCCCAAACAGCCAATTGAACCCTGAAGAATTGGAGGGTTCAATTGAGGAGAAAGTAAACTAATTTTTTTTATTTCTCTTCATTCTTATGGTCGATCCAAACACAAACGAGAAGAAGAGTAGCTAGACGAGGCAAAAAGACGAGATCGAGTGGAAGATTAGTTGGACGAGGACCCTTGTTCAACCCGCGGGCGCCGGTGGCCCGCGCCCATCGGATTTGGGAGTAAACGCCAGGGCAGGGCAGAGGTAATGGTCCAGCGCCCGGCCGGTCTGTCAGCCCCGTTTGAAAACTTGCTCGATCTGCTGCAGCAACGCCAGCCAGCGCGCCATGCATGGCCATTGACAAACCAACCTCCTTTACTGCGATCAGCAGTGCAGGGAAGAAGAAGAAGAATCGGGATGCTAGTTGCTATTGCTACCCAGCCGGCAGCCACTGGCCGTGCACTTCACATGCACCCATTCAATACGCAGCCTTTGCTATTGCTAGCTCTAGCTCCTCCAAAAATAACGACAGTAACCATGCGCCAATAAATAGGGATCCAGAGTCTCTATCTCTACCTCTACCTCTTCCTGCATCGGCTGGATCATCTCTTTTTCTCACTGCTATGGGGAATTGGGGATGGGGGAGGGAGAGGGAGAGAGATCACAGATCTCGCTTGCATTGTGTTCTTGATGATGATCTACTGGCCGGTCCTGGGCGCGGCGTTGATGATCCGACAGATACGACCTGGATGGCTAGGCTTTTGTCCATGTATAGCGCGCGCGCACAGCATGGCATGGCTCGTCAGTGCAGTGCAGTCACTGCAGTGTGCAGGGCGTACGTAAAATAGTTGAGCAGTCGAGCTACCGCTGGGCCACCGGAGTAACTCCGGTGTGGCTCCTCCCGGCCGGCCGGCCGGCCACGCGATCGATCCGCACACACAGCGACGACGACGGCGATCGACGCATGCAGTGGCCAGTGGCTGCTACGTTAATGCCGTGGCCGGCCGGCCGGCCGGTGCGCGTGGCCTAACTCTGATCTGATCTTGACCGGACCGCGGGATCGATCTGGTCGAGGCTCTTATTAGTTTCTTATTACTGCCAAGTACAACTGCATAGTCTCGCGTGTGCTCGATCTGCTCACTGTCACAATGGACTGCGCTACAGCTAGACTTGCCAGGGCAGTGTACGCGCTGGACATGTAATTACAGAATAGCTTCGATCGCCACCGTGTAGGCCAGGGCGCCATTGTCAGTATTAGTTGTTGAGCTGCTGCTAACTTGAAGCTCGCGCGTCGGATTATAGCCAGATCTGCCGGTCGAGCGGGGAGGTGACCGGCCGCCGGTGGCGCCTCGCGCCCGGTCGGGGGGAGAGCTAGCTGGGCACGCAGAACTTCGCCGTGTGGACCACCGGCACCGCCACGTCCCTAGCTGCCGCGCGCGCATGCAGGTCCGGCGTGTCCCAACTATTACAAGTCCCTCGTGTACATACCCGGCCACCAGACAGGCAGCCACTTCTTCCCAAAGGCCAACAAATAATTATGCACAAAACGTCTAGCACTCGTACATGTACGGATGAGCCAAGCTTGACGACGACATGGATGATGTTGATGGCTTAGATTGGGGCGATGCATGGGCCATGTACTGTTCTAGTGTAGTTGGTGTTGGTCCGTTACGTTCATCCTGATGAGTGCCATGTCTGGCGAATGTCTGCGGGTGACAGGGATGGCTTTAGCTGAACGCTCGCTGCGCGATGAGGACACTCATTGGTGGCGCGCCTCGTTCGACACGGCCGCTGCGTCTCCAGCGGCAGCAGGGATCCGTGCTCGGCGTCGGCGACGAGCCGGCCGGATCGCACACCGCCTCGCGTCTGTGGTCTGTGCATCGCACCGCCGCCTCTACTCCCGCCGGCCCTGAATTGAACCATCGGCAACTAACATTTCCGATGCTACACTGCTACAGTACACAGTACGTGGTAGTACTAGTACCTAGTACGTAATCAATAATCGCGCAATTAAACACGTGCAAATGGCCCCCGCTGAACCGTGAGCGTTGTCGTTGATGAGCTAGAGCAAGCTAGAAGCCGGCCGGACGGGCGGGGCCTGCCGGCAACGCTCTCGTTGCGTTGGATGGACCGATCGAACCCTAGTTATGAGCCAGCCAGTACGGCTGGCCGTGCGGCGCACGCCGGTGAGATTAAGCCGCCGGCCGGCGGCGGCGGCGCCAGTGACGAGCGGTCGATCGCGGCGCATCAACCACGCCTGGGGCCAGTGCCAGCCGCGCGTACGTGCGCGCGTACACAAATGCAATGCAAGCGCCACCGGTGGACGGGCGGAGGGGAGACGGTGGATATGGATGGACCGGCCGAGAGACGACGTACGTCGCCGTGTCAGGTAGACGGCCGATCGAGATCGATGGGTGGACCAGGATCACTGGCTGGACCACCGTATTATAGCCGTATATACCCGTGTCCGTGAGCTGAACGGCCCGGCCGCCGATCGAGCTAGGAAGCCGTGTATCGCTACTGATCGATCGCGCTGGACTGATCAATGCGGAGCACTGAAGCAGTAAGCACGTAGGAGTAGAATCACGTGGCCGCGCCGTGCGTGCAGTTGCGCGCTCGCGTCGCCGCCGTCGCGGCGCACGGCGACTCCGCCGGGCGCGCACGAGACGAGAGTTATTCCCGGCGGCGCGCGCGACCGGCGCCGAGCTGGGATGGCAATAACGACGCTGGGGAGAGTGAACAGCGAATTTGGGGAGACTGCACACTGAAGTGGAGGCATCTGAATGTTCAGCGGAACGAACATCGCGCATGGCCGGCCGGTCACGTGGATGCACCACGCGTACGTTACGTACGTGCACGCCGTGCATGCATGGGATGGCCGGCGGAGCCAGCATCAAGCTACTAGTGCTACTAGTGTCAGTGTTTGGTATACCGTATGCTAGTGTTGCGCATGGGATTTTGACTATTTTCTTGTTTATTTTCACTTAAACTAGCAAGATGGCCCGCGCAAATAGCGCGGTTAGCTAGCTTTTCCTTTCGATACTTTAGTTATATTTGAGTTAATTTTTTAAAATATATTTGCTTAATTCTATATTTATTGTTTTTCTATTGGTCCTGATCGGTATAACTTTATTTCCTATATTTTGTTTTGTTTTCTTATTTTGAGAACATGTTTTTATAAGTTAACATATTAAGATATGTAGGCATATGTGTATTACATAAATATCATTGCTATTTTAGATTTATCTTTTGTATTATTCTAACTTATATCTATATCAAATTTATATAATATCAAAAGATGGCCTAGGCCATGTCCTTATAATTAAATAACCACTGAAATAGTGTGATTTGGTGCTAAAAATAGTTTTTAATGTCGTTCATCCATTCTAAATATAGTTCACTAACTTTATCCTTAGTCAAACTTCTATAACTCTGACCAAGTAGTGTTCACATTTATACATCGAAATTAGCTAGTTTCATTGTTTTCACCATGAATTTTGCTTTGCTAATGCATTCATTTCATATTATAATTGTTAATATTTTGATGTAAGATAAAGACAAATTGAATTGAAATATGGAATAGATAGAGTGTCGAACAATCCGTGAAGACATATGGTAGGCTCACTTAAAAAGTTAATTTGTTGTTTGATAAACCATAATGTGTTATCGTCTAAATCCCACTTATTGCCTCTCTTGAATGGAGGAATCAGAAACAAAGGAGCGTGTAAATAAAAGTAAAAACAAAAAAAGAGAAAAGAAATAAATACCACAACCAAAGAAGCATATGGGACGTAAAAATCTATAATATAAAAGCCATTAAACAATACAATCACCCAAATGTTTTTTTTTTGTTGAGAAACAATCACCCAGATGTTTGTATGGCCAAAGTAACGGAGAGTGACCTGAGTTGGGTGGTCACGATGGAGATATAGGGGCTAGCGCAGCATAGGTGGACCATAATGTGGATTTGGACAACTACATGAGTAGGGACGCAATGGGAGACAGACAATAGGGGAACACTATCTCTCTCTGGCGTGGCTTGGATTTCCATCAAACCTTGAGGTCCAAGTAGATGCAAAAGTTCATACATTCTGTGAAGTTGACGAAAAAATTCTATAGGAATTGTTACATTCAATTAGACATGTTCAAACGTCAGACGGATCAGGTGTAGACCGTGGGGGGGTGTTTAGAATGGCCCACACCCGACCTGCGTCTAGCATCGGTCGAGTCAGGCTCAGTGGCGGATCTTGAATCTAGAATTAGGAGGACTTATTTTCCTCTTCTTCCTCCTTTTTCCCCTTTTCTCTTCACATTTCTTCATTCTACATTTTGTTTATGCATAAATATTATTGAGATGGCATCAAGGGGCTCCATTGTCCGCACAGGGTAGGGGGTGGTCAAGGCCCAACCTCCACGCTAGATCCACCCTTGGCCGAGCTTGTCCACGGCATCCCTAAGGACACATTGAGTTAGGTCTTTTTTTTCTGTGGTAAAGGTTTGGGTCAAAAATCATAGCCCGCGTCTGTCATGGTCTTGTTGTGAGTAAAAAAAATGGCCTACATCCACCTAATGCATTACTCAAGTTGAGTTTTTTTAGCTGGGTTTGATGATCATGATCAGGTCTACATTCAATCCTCCAACCTCAATAGCATGTGACTCTGGCAGAACTTAAGGGAATTTCGTCTAAATCCCACTTATTTCCTCTCTTGAATGGAGGAATCAAAAACAAAGGAGCGTGTAAATAAAAGTAAAAACAAAAAAAGAGAAAAGAAATAAATACCACAACCAAAGAAGCATATGGGACGTAAAAATCTATAATATAAAAGCCATTAAACAATACAATCACCCAAATGTTTTTTTTTTTTGTTGAGAAACAATCACCCAGATGTTTGTATGGCCAAAGTAACGGAGAGTGACCTGAGTTGGGTGGTCACGATGGAGATATAGGGGCTAGCGCAGCATAGGTGGACCATAATGTGGATTTGGACAACTACATGAGTAGGGACGCAATGGGAGACAGACAATAGGGGAACACTATCTCTCTCTGGCGTGGCTTGGATTTCCATCAAACCTTGAGGTCCAAGTAGATGCAAAAGTTCATACATTCTGTGAAGTTGACGAAAAAATTCTATAGGAATTGTTACATTCAATTAGACATGTTCAAACGTCAGACAGATCAGGTTTAGACCGTGGGGGGGTGTTTAGAATGGCCCACACCCGACCTGTGTCTAGCATCGGTCGAGTCAGGCTCAGTGGCGGATCTTGAATCTAGAATTAGGAGGACTTATTTTCCTCTTCTTCCTTCTTTTTCCCCTTTTCTCTTCACATTTCTTCATTCTACATTTTGTTTATGCATAAATATTATTGAGATGGCATCAAGGGGCTCCATTGTCCGCACAGGGTAGGGGGTGGTCAAGGCCCAACCTCCACGCTAGATCCACCCTTGGCCGAGCTTGTCCACGGCATCCCTAAGGACACATTGAGTTAGGTCTTTTTTTTCTGTGGTAAAGGTTTGGGTCAAAAATCATAGCCCGCGTCTGTCATGGTCTTGTTGCGAGTAAAAAAAATGGCCTACATCCACCTAATGCATTACTCAAGTTGAGTTTTTTTAGCCGGGTTTGATGATCATGATCAGGTCTACATTCAATCCTCCAACCTCAATAGCATGTGACTCTGGCAGAACTTAAGGGAATTTCATAGAGAACAATTCAATTTTCATAAAAAAGCAGGAAACAGAAAATTTTATCACATTCCAAAGGGCCCTAAAAGGCCCATCGTTACATTTTTTTAGATGTACTCTATTCGCATATCTTTTGCCCCCTCTTTCAAAATATCGAGCAACATGCTACGTGTCATAAATGAAGCTCATTTGTGTCGGATCTACATCTTCTACCTCAAATTGGTCTCCAAGAGGGTTTATTGAGCTACATTTATTCTTGTGATTATTTTATCTCACTCACACAAATGTGTCTTGGATCATTGAGTATGGCGTCCATGTGTACATAGCAATGTAGTTTTATGGTTGCTCAGCAGGTCTTTACAGGTTTGGCTTTGTGACTCTAGGATGGCGTGCTGCACACGTCGATAAACTTCAAGCAGAAGAAAGTCCAAATGTTTTTTTTTCAAAAACTCATAGTTTTTACGATTATAGCGCTTTAAGTATCGGTACCTAGATGATTTGTTCATTAAAATAATAGATTATATGTGTGTGCTATTATTTAGGCTTGTTCATAAAATCCAATAATGGTTCATATACTATTTTTTTATTAACGTGTTCATTTATATGTCCTCTCGACGAATATGGTGTTTTATTTCAACAACCCCCTTAAAGATAATAGGTAGATATATGATGGAGAGATTTATCTTTTTAACTTGATTATTTTATTAGTTATATCACCTACTCACACATTCGAATGGGCTTATTTGGGATATACTTTGAAATGAATAAAAATAATATTAGACTATTTGGTTGGTACAATGTTAATTAAAAAATGGAGACACACATTCTCATTCTGATTCGACGTGAGAACGGATTCCATAGTGGTTCAATATGATAATCTTTATAGAGACACTAATACTGTGTTAGGGTTTGAGTGAGTAACAGAAAGCTATTTTTTCTAGCTCCGAACCTACTTGCGGGATTATCTTTGGTGTGATTCTCTGTAAGTGTTGTTTAGTAGAGCTCCAAACATTCACTCTGCACAATCTAAGAGTAGACCGTGGCCAAGGCTAACATCACCAGTCATCCCACTTTTTATTTAAAAATCCATTGTATCTACAATTTTTTGCGTGTCTTTTTATAGGGTTTGGTGATCATAGCCTTAGTATTGAATTTATTCAAGCATTATATGATACAATGAAGTTGTACTATAATAATGTAGAAAAGCATGACAATAATTATGTAGTACATTTTGTATCTATTTTCATTAATTCACTTCTATTTCATGGATCTGTGAGTTGCAAGTCCCAACTTTGTTCGCCCAATGATTGACAATGTGCCATTGATTGGTTAAACATACCAAGGAACGCAGCGGGCATATGAATCTACCTGACTCGAGGAGTCATTGGTGCACACCTCGTCTCCGGCAGTGCAAGCATCGAGTGTCAATATTTTGATGTGAGATGGATGTGTGTTCTGAGGGCGTCGGCACTCGCGATAGCCACAACCTAGGGCCATGGTCAGCCACACGTATTATGAGCATATTTTCACACTTATTTCAGATGGAGACGATCATGAGAGCCAATCATATTACAGTAGTTGAATTAGATCGATGATGCAGTATATGGCAGTAGCCAGTAGACGCAGTCGCATACATGATACATGATTAGAATACGTGAAGCATACTAATTCTATTTTATTTCGTTTTTTATATACTATTTATATGGACTCTTTTTTTTTAGATATAAAATCTATATGGAGTCTAATTACCATCCGTGACTCACACATTAAGGAATTTGTGAATTCACAAATTTGGAGTTCAATAATGAGCCATGTCTTATTAGGAAATATATAAACGAACAAAGAAGGTTTGTACCATCTTACGATCAGTGCAGACCGTCAAGCATACAAATTCTACTTTATTTCGTTTTTATCTATCTATCTGTCTATCTGGACTCTTTTTTAGATAAAATCTATATGGACTCCAATAATTACCATCCGTGACTACCACGATAAAGAATTCGTAGGATTCACGAATTTGAGTTCAATAATGAGCCATGTCTTATTAGGAAATCGATAAAAGAACCAAGAAGGTTCCTATCATCTTACGATTAATCTAAACCGTCAGAATATCATAATCCAAATGCATTTAATATATTCCTTTAATATACACCGTTAGATCTTCATAAAATCCAACGGTGGAGGGTTTTTCTTTTTTTCGATTAACGTGGAAATTTCTTGGCCCTCTCGGCGAACGTGGTGGCTTCTTTTAACACTCCCTTATTATTAATATAATAGATAGATACCGTGGTTTGTGGTACTCCAACAAAGATCATGGTTTTAATGGAGTTCTACGTGGTATTTGTGTCTCAAGACAATTACGTATCATAGTATTTATTATAGAAAATTATTATCCAAACAGAGCCGAGCTTCCAATCAGGGATTTTGCTCTGCATCTTGCGATGGATGCAGAGGTGGCTAGCAGGACGCATGGCACTTGGCAGTTGGCACGGGCATCGACTTGCCGACTCGCAATCTCACAAGTCACACCCAGGTGCGAAAGGTAAAAGTTAAACAGGAAACTAGAACAACGAAGACGGCTCACCGTGCATGTGGGCCTATAAATTTGGAGCCGTTGCTGGGCCATGACCACTTACTGCAGTAACAGGAGAATGCCTTGTGGTAGGTTGTAGCTTCTTGAATCGATTAATCACCGCTGCCTGAGAGTGGTCCTCCTACTGAAGTTTTATTTACTCCTCCACAGTATCTCTCTCTTGCTCTGGTTTGACGCAAAATGGTCAGGGAAGATTGTAGGTTTCAGGAAGCGTGCAGAGGCATCTGCAGTAGAAGGGGTCACGATCTCCATCTCACTCGTCTGACAATGTACGGACCAATGTAGTAAGCATTGACCATAGCAAAAAAATGTAGTAAGCATTAACAAAGCATCATCTACCCACGACGGGAAAGGCAGGCAGAAACTGAAGACAACCGTGCACGCATTGTCGCGGCGGCGACGGCAAGGCGACATGACGTCGGATCGTAGAAGCCCCGCCTGCATGTTTCAGCCATGGAATCCGAGGCCGAAGCAGATTTGGATCCGCAGCTCCTCGCGATGAATGCAGCAGCGTGGTGGGGGGTGCTGCATCGCCACTTGCATTGAGGTGAGAAACGACGACAGCAGGTGAACACAAGAGCCATGGGTACCTCTTTTTACTTTGATGGCGCCTGCTTCAGCTTGGGCCATGCGCAGCTGTGCATCCCAGCTCTGAAAAGAGTCAGGCAGGCCCATGGCACGGGAAAGCGGATCGAACTGTGCAGGCATACGATCGAGTATGAAGTGTGAACAGTTGAACACACAGAAACGACACCATACCATGTGGAACCCAGGCTTCAGAGGCCATGCCAAATGGATAGAACATGAACCCTGAGCTTCAGGGGGCGTCAACTCTGAAAGTCTGACGGCAGTTGAACTTGGAAGCGCACGGTTTAGTGTCAAAAAAGAGGTACATTTCCCATGTCGACAACATCAATTACAGGGAGTTCGCCATGTCGAAAGGGAAAGGCGGCTCCGTAGCCTAGAGCTTATTATTAGTACTAGTATATTTTATAAACATCCAAACATAGGCAGTGTTCTGCTCATGGAACAAAAGGCTGGTGAGAGAAGAAGAGAAATTTGTACGAGGTCAACTAGGCTCGCTTGCTTGCTCAAGATTCAGACGCTGTTTGATCCAGATTCACTTCCACCCTTCTCGGAGGATCCAGCTGCAGGTAAGTATAGGGCTCTGTTGGCTCCTCCCTGCAAACCACAGGTTCATATGTGAACAGCTGCTGATGATAATGAAAAGGATAATCTTCAGGGTCTGAGTACTTGTTGCAAATTTTCAGTGTTGAAATTAGTCTTCGGAGGAATCTAGAGCCTTTTGGCTCATGGACTAAGATTGCCTAGTGTTTCCACATTTTCTTGCCTAGCTTGTGCAGAAGAAAAACACACCATGACTTAGCTCGCCTCTTAGGCAAGCATCGTTTGGCGCGTCTAAGAGTAGCTTGCCACAACTCCATGAGCATATGCCGTGTGGGACCTAGCTCGGAAAAAAATTGCCATGCCTATGTTGTGAACCAAATGCTTGCCTAACCAGGTGAAGTCAAACTGTTAGTTAGTACTTACTAGTTATCCTGGATGGATTATCATGAGCTTAATGCTTCAATGAATTCCTCAAATAAGCTGGTGTTTTCTACACAGCAATTTTCTGAAGTACTTTAGCTCTTTTTGATAGGAACAAATTTATGTTAAATATGTGGCATTCACCCATTCCAAGTCATGGCATAGTGGAAAACTACTTGATCTTGCTCATTTCAGTGGCATTAAATTGCTTAAGTGGTTCTAGCCTCAGCTTGTTTGAACTTTGAACTGGTTGCTCACGGCCAGGCTGGCTCAGTGCACCAATCAAATGTCAGGTTTCATAGCCACTGGATACATAAAAGGGTATGCCCTATCCAAGCAACCTAATTAACAGAACCACCTTCCCAAATGTGGAAGCAAGCAAACCAAAAGGCAATTTTCTGAGATAAACTAACTAGCTGATGATACAGCCAGTCCAAGAACTATGAGGCACTCACTCCATAGACTATGGTGATTCACATCAATGAAGAGAGGGCTCATATAAATTGAAAAAGAATGCTGAAATCGACATTATAAACTAATTCATACAATTCAGTAAGTTTGTGTCAGTTACAGGAAACTAAAATTGAGCAAAGCCACACAGTAGAATATTCCTCCTAGATTAACACTTTCCTTTTTCCAAGCCATCAAAACCTTATCTCTTGAGATAAAAAACACTTTATCACTTGCAGAGATTAGCCTCCATGAGCAATCTCCACAATTACTAGTTGATATCATCGTCAATAATTAAATACTAAAGGTATAAACAAGATAAAGTGGTCACCTTACAATCAACTACACATTAGTCAGTACATACTAGTTTTGATTCCTTCAGTAAGAGCTTGCTTATTTCTATTCTAAATCAATCGACAACTTAATGCATTAGAACTGTCCAACAGGGTCTTCCATCGTATTGCATATTGGATAAGATACACAGCAAACATAAGCACACAAATAATGAGAAGGTACACGTACCCAGGTTTCGATCGCATACATTGCCAGAAGAGCTTGAATGGGCCTGGAACTGTCTTGAATGGATTTCCTTCGAAGCAAGCCTGTGAAAGAAAATTAGAAAACAGAAGTATGATCAGCATACTTTTACTGAAGAATTTCAGAATCATAGAAAACAAAGTCAATGGCTTCAGCTTTATATGGCAAACATGCAGTACTTGACTATGGCTGACAGGTACTCGCTACCAAGAATCCCAAATTGGGGGTAGGATTGTGGATGATGGGAGGTTCAGTGTAAGCAGATAGCACAGCCACCATGTCAAGACGATGGACAACTCCAACTGATTTGATTTGTGATGGTTCCCATGCTGTTCTCTACTGAAAACACTATACTTATTTCATGATGTTATTAGTACCTGCTGATCAGGGCTATAAGTCTATAACAGAAACAGGAAAGCCTAACTGCCCAAGGATAGCTTCTTCATCATTCCTAATGTGTTCTTAGGCATAGATATGAGGCTTATTCCATCCTGGAAGCAGGCATATCATTCAGGTTGGCTTATTGACTTAGTGTTCATTCCAAACTGTGGTATCCAGAACCAAATTGGAGCTTCCAACGGTAGTCTGGAAACACTAACAGCAGTGGAAAACAGAGAAAGTCCTGATTAGGTTATCGAATCACAATTTCTTTTAGTGGTATAGGTTACTACTAGATAGGCGCCTAGGTGGCGACTTTATGCAACAAACATACCAGGAAAACATTCAAGTGAGAAAGGTCGAGTTTGAATCCATGATGGACAAGAAGCATTAGCTGATACTATACTACAATGCAATGCCGGCAGACAGCGTGATGTGATTGCAACTGACTCTAAGGCGGGCACAGCCAAAATTGTTAGACGCAAGTAAGAAGGTATACCATTGGGGATACACCACTAAACTTAGCATTTCCCGTTCAGATTATGAGCCGTGACAGCCCCCGTTCATCAGTTGGAAGGCACAATGGGCAAACTGCTAGAAGCAAACATGTGAGAGCGAGGGGACCTGGACGACGTCCTCGGCGCGGTCGTTGCAGCGGTGCGCCTTGGGCTGCCGCGTGTCTCCCTCCGGCAAACCCCAAGGGCTCTCCCGCCGCGGCACTGGCCTCTCCTCGCTCATCCTCAACCCACTACCACCACCTCTCTCTTCTCCCCTCTTTCCTCCTCGCTTCAGAGAACAGAAAAAAAAATGAGTCAGATTCGCCAAAACGGCACACACAAACTAGTAATTCCTAAGATAACCGCAACGGAGAAGAGAGATCGGAGGGGGCGGGCTCACCCAACGACCTCGACCCTAGCCCTGCGCGCGGCGTGCGATCCCGAGAAGAGACGGCAGCACGGCACGGCTGCTGCTCTTTCCCTTCTCGCACTGGTCGAGTCAGTGAAGAGGCGATGGGAAGAAGACGAAGCTAAACGGGCCGCATTCGCACCCAGCCCAGAAATCCCAAAAACTGTTGGCCCATTAGGAATTAAAGGCTTAAAGCCATGAAATTACCGGCCCGGGACTAGTGTAAGAAGTGGGACCCTACCTGCAGTGAGGGAAGAGCGAGGGCAGAAGAGTAATTTGCGTCGAGTAAGGGTGGGACTAAACCCTAGTGGGCTGCGGCCTCGTATATAACCGCGCACCACTCGTACATCACCCTTCTGAAGTATCGGCGGCGGCGTAGGCAGCGGCGGCGCGCTCGTGATCTCAACCCCAGGCGCGCTCGGCTCCGGTCACCCGTCCTCCACGCAACCATGGTAAGGAAACCTCTTCTCGTCTGCTTAGAGTTCGTACGCGGATCTAGGCACAGCTATGGTAGTGTGGTGGGAGTGATTGTTGTGTTGGGGATGGGCTCCTGAGAGCGTAGATTTGGCTGGAAGAATTGCTGATTTGAGCTTATGTTGTTTGATAGCTGCATCAAAATAGTGATGTCTTTCGCCGAATTAGTTGCTTGTAATTCGTACTCGAGTTAAGAATATATTGTACACCTGTTTTGAAGATGTTTGGCCACCAAATGCAAGATTGATATGTGGGAAGCATTGATATTGCCGTAATCTGGTACTCCTTAGAAACTAAGAGTAAGAAATGTTAATTGTGTGGAGGGTCTCGAGGGTTGAATTCTACTCAATGTTGGAAAATCTATACCCTTCGGAAGGGGTTGTTCATATCGAATACCGTGGTGCATGTGTATTTTTAGTTTTTGAAATGTCTTTCTCTATTAGCAACTGACACTGATTTGCTGTTGAATGGCTTCAATTCGTTGTTCCTATGTGCAAATCCAGTAGTTTTTTCTTAGTGTGAATCTGCTGGCAAGCTATTAACTACCATTTTGTACCCAATTAGTATAGTTTTTAATCCTCTTGCAGTTTAATATCTTCCCTCAGGTTAATTTTTTATTAGTGGAATTATTTCTGCGGGTTGTTACTCAAGTATGATATGAGTGTCTTATGATATTAGTATATGTTTTCAGTCGAAGAGGAAGACCAGGGAGCCCAAGGAGGAGAATGTCACCCTTGGACCCGCTGTCCGTGAAGGAGAGTATGTCTTTGGTGTTGCTCACATCTTTGCATCCTTCAATGACACATTCATTGTGAGTGTTGTGTGTTATGGCTGTTCATTTGCCTTTTCATTTAGTTCCCTAGTTAAATTGTGTCACTTTGAAATCTGCAGCATATCACTGATTTGTCTGGGAGGGAAACTCTGGTCCGGATCACTGGTACACCATCCTTTCTACTCAGCCCTTGCTTTACTTGAATGGTAATTATATTTGGCTGTGACCATGATGTACCAAATCATGTAGGTGGCATGAAGGTTAAGGCTGATCGTGATGAGTCATCACCTTATGCTGCTATGCTTGCAGCTCAAGATGTTGCACAGCGTTGCAAGGTATAATGAAATTAAAGTTCTTTATTTGAAAGAAATGCTGCTACAGCCTCATGTTTTCATCTGTGTATGCAAGATGGTGCTAGTTAAATTATAGTATTGAAATTTGAAACTTAGCATAATGTTAGCCTACCCTAAAGTCTCGCAGAAAACTACTGCCTCTGTATTTTTTATTTGACGTTAAGACATGAAAACTTAGTTCATTTTGTACTATACTTCCTGTCTGAAACGACATATATAAAAATATGGAGGGAGTAATTGAGTTATTGTATTCAGGAGCTTGGCATTACTGCGCTGCACATTAAGCTTCGTGCCACCGGAGGTAACAAGACCAAGACCCCTGGGCCTGGTGCTCAGTCTGCTCTCAGGGCTCTTGCTCGTTCTGGGATGAAAATCGGCCGCATTGGTAAGAATTCTGACGGTTTCCCCTGTTTTGTTATAGTTGCATCAGTTATCATGACAGAATTTCTTTATAGTTTCTGTAAACTAATAAAGTGTTTATGTGCAGAGGATGTTACCCCTGTCCCCACTGACAGCACCCGCAGAAAGGGTGGTAGGAGGGGAAGGAGGCTGTAGGTGTCTTCTTCAGGCTATTTTCGTCTCTTGGCGCTGGCCATCAAGAAACTAGTCCCCTATGGATAGTGTTGCTGCTTCTATGCTTATGTTGTGGGCCATTTACCATTAGTCGAATCTATGATGTCGCATGGATAATGTTTTCGGTTGAGGAATTGACTTGTTATATTTATGCTAAAACATGCATTTTCCCTCTATAGAACCCTGTAATCAAGTTTGCCCTCTTTGGGCTGCAGTGTTGTTGATCTGCATAAAATTTCCGAACGTTTCAGCATCAGTTTCTGAATCAGACTCTGCTGTTATGTCGAGAAGTAGTTTCTGAAGACGTGGATGTTTACCTGCCTACCATGTGCCGATGTGTCACAGGTCGGTGCATGTTTAGCATATCAGAAAGTCACGGTGGCAGAGCTTGTAACCAAACACAATCGAGCATGCATTCATTATTCAACAATTATGAGAACAAATACAAACACAAATTATCCCTCTTCACAGTGCACGTCATCTCCACTCGAGTTTTACACTATACAAAAGAGCACGTCGTCGTGTCCGATCGTCTCAGGCTCAGGCGGCTAGCATGGCGTAGCCGACGAAGGCGGTCAGCGAGCCGACGAGGCCCGCGACCGCGCTCCCGCCGCTGGCTGAAGGCGGAGGCGGTGTAGTCGAGGAGCCGCTGCCCCCGGCGCCCGGCGCGTTGGCTGACGCAGACGGCGGCTGCGACGCGCCTCCTGGTGTCGTCGACGGCGGTGGGGCCTGCCCAGCGGGCGCCGGCGGTGAGCTCGTCGGGGTGCTCGCGGGAGCGGGCGCCGGTGGCGGCGATGCCGTCGGGGTGGCCGCGGGAGCAGGTGCCGGGACCGAAGCTGACGGGGCCGGCGGCGAAGTCGGGGTGGCCGCGGGAGCTGGCAGAGGAGCGGCGCTGCCCGAGGGTGGTGGTGACGACGTCGGGCTGGGCGCAGGAGGCGCGGAAGACGGCGGCGACTGGGGCGTCATGGCGGGCGGGGTGCGGGGGGCGAGGACGACGACGATGAGCTTCTCGTTGGCGCGGCAGCTGGCGTCGTTGCCGCTGATGAAGAAGAAGGGGCCGGAGCGGTCCAAGGTGAACACCGTGCTGCCGTCGTCGAACCTGGTGAGGTACGACGACGTGTTGCACGCGTTGTACGCCGCCGCGTCCACCAGCAGCACCGAGTCCGTCTCCTTGGGGTACACGAACACTGCGCGCGCGCACACATGGGGGGAGCAAAGATCAGCGCACGGCAACGGACGCGATCAAGACTATGCTTCGTCGTGAGAGGGGAGAGAGGTCGTGCCGAAACTTACGGAGCTGGTCGCCTATCTGGAAGCGCAGCCTCCCCGCCCAGGTGTTGTAGGGCTCGGCCCCGGCGTCCGGCACGCTCCAGCCCTTCTGCCCGCCGACCCTGAACTGCGTCGCGCTTGCCGCCGCGGCCAGTAGCGCCGCCACCAGGACGCAGACGAGCCCTGGAAGGCCCAGCGATCTCGCCATGTCTTGTGTGAAGTCGCTGCGGATTGGTCGGCGGGCGCTCGATCGGGACAAGAAGAAGAAGGAGGAGGAGGAGGAGAAGAGACAAGAGCGGCGGTGTTCGCTTTGGACTCTGGTGGCAGGTGTCGAGCTAGGGGGACGACCGGTATTTGTAACCCCTGCCGAGGTCTGCTCGGCGTGGGCTAGCATTACACTAGTTTACACGGTGTCAGCCTGCCAGGACTCAGGAGAGGTTCGTTGCGTTCACCCTGGAGCCAAGCTACCGGGCATACTGTCTGCTGTCTGTCAGCACGGCCACGGCGAGCGCTGATCGCTGCCGGTCAGTCACCGCCTCTCCGCAAGTCCACGTGACGGGAGGGCATCCATCGGAGGACTCCCTGTCGTGCATCGGCCCATGGTTCCCGTTGGCTTGCGCCTCACAGCTCGCACCGCCACAGTGCGGTGCGCACCGGGTGCTCCGGCGAGCGTCCCCGGCCCTGTTGTCCGAGCTGTCGGCCCGTGGCGCACGCCGCAGCGCATCTCGCGCTGCACCGCGGCGTGGAGCGGATGCCGGATGCCCGTCAGGACGAGTCGTCGCTAGATCATACGCAGCCGGGCCGGCGTCGCTGTCGGAGGAGCGCACGACCCGTGCCCGTCTGGTGCTGCCCGCGCACACATGGCGGAGCCTGGCGCCCCGGCCAGCTGCTTGGAATACCTGGAAAGTTCCACGCCTGCATTGATCGATCGGTCCAATCGCACCCATCCACAGGGACGACGAGCCCATGGGGAAAAAGAATGAGAAAATTCTCTACAGACCATCCAATCTTACCGAATTTCTCCACAACCCACCGAAAAACTCCTCTGGCTGTACAAGTGACTGGGTTAGTTTTTCGGTTCTCTATTTGCCACTGCCGTTACTTCCGCTAGCTTCCGTCAGGTTCTGAAGTCATCAACCGGTACAATATTTTCAATTATGTCCATCTTACCCTTGTCCAAGCGGTGAAGTTTCCCGGCCGCTATCGTCCTTTCCCTGGATCCCCATTCCCTCCCCTTCCTCGCAGGAAGGCCAAAACCCTAGATCGAGGGGGCGAGCCCACGACCGCCGCCGGCCGCGTCCCTGCCATCGACGTCCCCTACCGGCGCGTGCACCCCGCCGGCGACCGAACCCCGCGAGCGGCTCGGCCCTGCTCCTCCGTCGGCGACCCGACCCCGCGCGCGGCTCGGCCTGCTACTCCGCCGGCGACCCGACCCCGCGCGCGGCTCGGCCTGCTCCTCCGCCGGCGACCCGACCCCGCGCGCGGCTCGGCCCAGCCCAGCTCCTCCGCCTGCGGTCCGTCGGCGACCCAACCCCGCGCGCGGCTCGGCCTGCTCCTCCGCCGGCGACCCGACCCCGCGCGCGGCTCGGCCTGCTCCTCCGCCGGCGACCCGACCCCGCGCGCGGCTCGGCCTGCTCCTCCGCCTGCGGCCCGTCGGCGACCCAACCCCGCGCGCGGCTCGGCCTGCTCCTCCGTCGGCGACCCAACCCCGCGCGCGGCTCGGCCTGCTCCTCCGCCGGCGACCCGACCCCGCGCGCGGCTCGGCCCAGCTCCTCCGCCTGCGGCCCGTCGGCGACCCAACCCCGCGCGCGGCTCGGCCTGCTCCTCCGCCGGCGACCCGACCCCGCGCGCGGCTCGGCCTGCTACTCCGCCAGCGACCCGACCCCGCGCGCGGCTCGGCCCAGCTCCTCCGCCTGCGGCCCGTCGGCGACCCGACCCCACGCGAGGCTCGGCTGCTTCCTCGACCCGCGCGGGTGCGGCCCTCGATCCCCTTTCCTCTTCCTCGCATCCCGCAGCGACGAGAAGGATGGGGTAGAGGTTTCGCAGCCTATGGACGATAGGAGTGCGGGGAAGGGGGTGGTGTCGCCCACTACGGCGACGGGGCCAATGTCGTCTCATCCAGAATGGCTTCCAGAAGGGTAAGATGCTCAAATCTCACTATGTTATGGTTGAGCTTTTGCGTGTACCGAACGATTGTGTGTAGACTTCATAGTTTTGGATGCCACTATCTAGTTCTTGATGCCTTGTTCATCTGTAGGATGGACCCAAAAACAAGTTTCTATATGGAAATGCGTATCTTTGGTAACAACAGTAGAGCAGATTGCAGCTGGTACAGTTGCAGCACAGTTGTAGACTCGGATACTACGAATTTCAAAGACTTTGTTGATGATATACTGCACACCTATCCTTGTGTCCCAACTGAAGTAGTGAAGTTGTACTACTTTTGTGACGAATCCAACTCCCATGTGCAAGTTTGTACTGACCAGGACCTAGTTGCGATGTTTGCAAAACATGATGCCAATGCCAATGATCCACCAATGACTGTGGGGTCAATTTATGCCAATATGAATGTTTTTAGGCTAGCTCTTGCGCAGCACTAAGTCAAACATGAGTTTGAATATGACATTGAAACGAGTGAACCAGGGAGATTCAGAGCACATTGTGCAGCCAAGACTGAAGGTTGCAAGTGGAGGATCCATGCTTCAATGATGCAAGACGATGTATCAATTCAGGTAAACAACTAGATTATTTTTTGTGCAATCCCATATAATTAATGAGACATTTATTAGTTGCCTGCGTTTTTATATGCAGGTGAAGGTGAATCCCCATATTCATGGGTGTGCAAGTAGAAGGAGGAGAGGAAAATTCAAGCAGGCAACCAAATTTTGGGTGGCAGAGAAAGTGAAGGATTGGTTAATGGATGATGATGAGATAGGACCAAAAGAACTCCAGAGGAGGATTAAAGATGAGCATAAGGTGACAATTTCATACAAAAGGGTGTATTATGGTAAGGAGCTAGCACTAAAGCAGCTGCATGGTGATTGGTATGAAAGCTTCAATAACCTGTACAGATTTAAAGCAGCTGTAGAGGAGGCTAGCCCTGATAGTTTTGTGGTGATAGATCATGAAATAATAAATGAGAAGAACAGATTTAAGAGGGTCTTCTTTGCCCTTAAGGCTTGTGTAGATGGCTTCTTGAATGGATGCAGGCCATACTTGGCAATAGATAGCACTTTTTTAACTGGAAAATTTAGGGGCCAGCTAGCAGTAGCATGTGCAGTTGATGGACATAACTGGCTATTTCCAGTAGCTTTTGGTGTGTTTGATTTAGAAACCATAGATAACTGGTCCTGGTTTTTGGAGAGGCTGAGAGATGCAATAGGCACACCACCAGGCTTAGCTATATGCACTGATGCCGGAAAGTCAATTATGGAGAGTGTTACAGCTGTGTTCCCTAGTGCAGAACATAGAGAGTGCATGGTTCATTTAGTGAATAATTTCAAAAAGAGTTATCGTGGAAAGGTATTTGATGACAACTTGTGGCCAGCAGCATATGCATGGAATCCATATTACTTTGAGAAGCATTGGAAAGCTATGGCTGAGGCCAAACCAGCAGCTGTGAAGTATTTGAGAGACAACCACAACAAGATTTGGACTAGGAGCCAATTCTCAACTTTGAGCAAAGTGGACTATGTGACAAACAATCTTGCAGAGAGTTGTAACAATTGGGTGAAGGGACACAAGGGCATGCATTTGGACTCTTTGGATACACTAAGGCAAAAACTAATGGCCAAGTTTCACCAAAGAAGGAAACTAGGAGAGAAAATGCAAGGGAAGATCTTAGAACACATTGTTAAGAATCTTGCAGAGAGGAGTAGGAATCTAAACATGGATGTAATTGGAAGCTCTAATGACATAGGGGAGGTTTCATGGAGAGGTGGCTCTGGTTACAGGTATGCAGTCAATCTAAAGGAGAGGACTTGCACCTGTAGGGAGTGGCAGATATCTGGCAAGCCTTGTCTGCATGCAATAGCTATGATCACTTCAATTAGAAATGAAAAGTTAGAGGACTATGTGGATATGTACTTCTCAGTTGAAAAGTTTAGAAAAGCTTATGAGGGTATAATTCCTGCCTTGCCAGACAAGACTCAATGGCCTGAGTCTACTCATGGTTTTTTCATGCATCCTCCATTGCTCAAGTCTACAGCTGGTAGAAGGCAGACAAAGAGATTCAAGGGCTCTAGTGAGGGTACAAGTGGTAGAAAAGGCAGACACAGATGTCCAATTTGCAAGCAGCTAGGGCATCACTGGTACACATGCAAAGAGGGTGATCCAAATGATATTGCTGAAATGCTTGCTGCCAGGTTCTCTACAATTTCCTTCTTCTGGTTTTACTTTCATTTGTACAGTCATATTCTACTCACACATTTAACCATGCAGAGGTAAACCAAAGCCAAGGAAGAGGAAGCCCAAGGAACCTACTACTGAGGCAAGCGGAGTAGATGCCTCTACTGCATCTGGACTTGCCACAGTCAAGATGGTGTTCCCACCTGAGACAAACAGTGAGATTGCTATTGTTCCTGCCAAGAAAAGGAAGAAAAATCCAGCAGCAACCATCTCTACTGGGATAAGGTGAGACGAACTACACCCTAAACCTGTTGCCGCTGCACGGTTAGCTAGCTGCACCAAAGCTCATGTATGAATCCATTCTCCAGGATGTCAGGATCTGGTTCGAACCAAGTTGTTGCTGCTCCACTTGCTATTGTCCTCCCTCCTCCTGAAGTACAATCAAAGGAGATTAAACAGAGCAAGGCCAAAGAGAAGAAGAACAAGAACAAGAACATCAAGAACAAGACAGAGAAAAAGAAGACAGTACATGTTCCTCAAGATAGTCCTGCAAACTGCATGAGGAGCAAGGGACAGGGCCAGCCAACACATGACAGCCCAGCAATGAGTACTAGGAGCAAGAGAAAGCTTCAGATTTGATCTTGTGGTTATGCCAGGCAACACTTCATGTTGTCCAGGCGATCTTTTGCCTAAAAACTTAAATCTGTGTTATTTTGGTAATGTCCAAGACATTTTCTGCAATGGATGCCCTATGTAATATGTACGACTGCCCTATGTAAGACTTAAACCTGTGCTACTCTATTTAATATGTACGAGTGCCCTATGTAAGGTTGTGTGACCTATGAATGTCACTGGCTACTTCCTATGATTGTGTACTATGAATATCACTTGCATTTGGACTATGAGTGTATGAGATTATACTGTATCTTCACGTCTTGCATTAAAGCTTGAGAAACAACTTATGCAGATTGTACTCTATTTAATATGTACTCGCATGTGGAACAGACCCATTTTAGTGCATTTCCTTGCTGCCCATAGTGGCATAGAAAGAAATAAGAGATCTCAAGAAATAAACGTTTGGCCAAAGAAGGACAATGTTGTCGGCAATGTTGTCTTTCCACACCAAACTTAACAGCCGTTACTGTTACTGTTCACGGCAGTGGCACACAGAGAAACGAAAAACTGATTCGGTGACTTGTACAGCCAAATGAGTTTTTCAGTGGGTTGTGGAGAAATCCGGTAAGATTGGATGGCTTGTAGAGAATTTTCTCAAAAAGAATTGGGTTTGATGATCGAGCTCAATCCGACACGCAGCGGTGCATGGCAAGTCGTGGAGTCGACGGCAGCAGCAACCCATTCCCTCGTGCTCGTGTTTCACTGTTTCCTCTCAAAAATATTCAGTGCCGCTCTGAGTCTGAGCACAGCGTGCCGAGCGTGGCCTTGCGTCGACCGTTCTGGGTGGCAAAGTTATTCGAGACTTGACCTGGCTGCGACGAAAACGAACCCCCCACGGCCACTGCGGCCTGCACTGCACGCGGCGAGAGGTGGCCATGTGGATGTTGCCGTGTTGGTTGCGAGGACCTTTCCCGGCTTCCCGTGCGCCCGCCCAGTTGCCTGCCACCTGTGACTGTCTCAGTCTGACCAAGTGACCATGGAAAAAGGGTCTGACTCTAGCCTGGGCCGCAACGCAACAGGGCGTCTCAATGCAACTCTGAGAGGAAGTGACTGGGTGAGGACTTGCCGGTCCGAACAGATCCGACGCAGCGCGGCAGGCTTGACGCGTTCTCTTCTCCACCTGATGTCCTGATCGGTGATGATGGTGTCCACATGAGCAGCATTCGTGACGGGAACCCGCACAAGAACGCCCATCCATCCCCGTTCATCCCCTATTTAAACTATTTCTCTCTCTATCTACAGTCCCAAATAGACGTCCTTTTTTTGGACCCTCTGACGAGCCCAGTCTTACATGACACACAAACAGACACAGCAGGTGGACGTCCCGAGCCAAACAGAAAACGTCAGTACACTACCAGAAATAGAACCGTGTCAAGCATGCATGTTCATGTACACTTGTGGTTTTGCGCGTCACGGTGCTCGCGGAGGCGCGTTCTCTGGCCCGCCGCGATCAGGCGGTGGCTCTTTATGCGGTGTGCGGCTCGCCGGAGTCGCCGCGCGCGGTGGCGCCCGAGGCGGTGGACCGCGCGGACGATGAGCCAGGCGACGGCGCGCGGGCTTTCTTCGGCCTCGCCGGCTTCTTGGCGATGTCAGTGCAGTCGGCGGCGTCCTGGCCTGAGCTTCTCCCCGTGCAGTCCTCTGCCGGTGCCGGCAGCAGCGCGCCTGCCGGTTGCTCAAAGTCTGCAGGTGCCGGTAGAAAGCAAAGCAAATAGAGCACGGAGCTGGGAGTCAGTATCTGAAGAAGGCGAGACCGTGAGCCTAAGAAGAAGAGAGGACTTTGAGCTGCACGTCTCTGCACCCGAATTTCACATGTGAACGTGATATGTGCATTCCCCTGTACGAGAATTCAGGCCGAAACTGGGCAAGGCCCCGGCTTGCAGAGAGACAGACAGGCCCAGGAGCTCCAAGAACACACGGCCTGGACAGTAGGCCCAGGAAGGATGGTTCATGGAGACCAGACAGAGGTGAGGTGAGGTGAGGTGAGGTGCAGAACAGCTACTTGCCTAGGGAAGCCCAGGGGGACAAGCTCGACTGCGCGGCAGAGCTCATGGCTATGGAGGCTCCTCCTCCCTCTGCTGCTTCCTCCACTCCTCTGAACTCGATCATCTGCCCACCATGCAGAAAAATCAAAACCAGTAGCCAAGAACGTATTCCATGTCCTGAACCTGAAGAAATATTACACAGGCCATGTCGCCATGAGGTGACCCAAGTCCTTACCCAGCTCGGACAGGAGTCGCTGCTGGCGCCCAGGCCGATGTGCGACACGTGCCTCACGTCCGTAGGGTACCCGATCTCGATCTCACGCTCCTCCCCCTCCTCCTCCCTGTGCACTGCTGGATGAAAACCACGGAGATTTTCAAGTCAATCATCGAGGAGAGCTGCACGGATCCAGAGTTTATCATCCTGAATTTCTGAGCGATGATGTGTAAAGATGCAAGTACGACTCTTACTGAATATCTGAGCTATGATCTTCAAACCTTTGAATATCCCCTTTATCGCTATCGCCATAATTGGCGAGGTTGCGTTGGAATGCCACTGAAAAACAGAGGTCTGTAACTGTAACCACAAGCGAGGTTAGTAGGAGTGCTTGCAATGCTGAAGGTGGTGCTCGCGCGAGCGTATCGATTATCAAACAAAACCAAGTGTTAGAGAATGTTTCAGCAACGCCATGAAGATGAAAACCAGGTTGGCATGAATCTGTACATGAACATGAGTACCGATTAGAGTTCAGAACACGGAAAAGTAGATGTACCTCACCTTCAAGGCTGTGTGTCTATGCTGCTAGCTTCCTTGGCTACGACGAACAGGCGGCAGAGCTCGTCGGCGATCCTCTTCGTTCTACCACCACAATGCCTGCAGAGAGAGGGGAACCAGAGCTCGGTGTACGGGAAGAAATCCCGGCTCAGAAACGGGGGTGGGTGGCGAAGAGGGAGGTGACGGGAATGAGAATTAGACGGGAGGAGATCTGAACCTTCTGTATGGACAGGGCAGGCCTCCTTAAGTAAAGGCGATCGGAAATTTGGTGGTGTTTCTTCTTCCGCTCTCTCCAGCCATTTCTTGAGACAGGTGTCACAGGTGTCTAATCGACACTAGCAATGCTCCTGTAGCTCTGTACCTTGGATTTGTGGCGTCACTGTCCATCTTAATTTCCTCTTGGTAGTAACTACTGTTCTGCACGACGATCTTTTTGAAAAGTAGATACAGTTTTGTGTGTTGTTTCAGGATCAAGGTGGTTGACTGGTTGTGTTTCTTTCACCAGTGCTGAACATCGGTTGCACAATCACTTTCTCCAATATCATGTAATTGAACTTATGTAGGTCTCAAGGGTACACTTTTTCCCTTTGCATATTTAACCTAACATCGAAACGTTTTCCGAGTGCTTTTTTTCCCAAAAAGTTTTCTGATCCCGGTTTTCAAAAAGTTTCCTGAGCAAGGAGCCAAGGACACTCTACCAGATCACTGAAATCGAGTGTTCATATGAATGTATATCTGCTGTGAGTATCTACATTTTTGCGTGCATGTCGATCGTTGGATCTACCATATGCCGTCCAGTAAGTGTAACTACCCAAGCAATGCATTGATTTGTCCACCGGTTTATGGTCTTCTTGATACAGATTGCACCAACTCGATCAGTTGATAGAGACGAGCTTTAATGCCTGGATGCATGGCGGCTTAAATCCATCATGGGTCTGAATGTCTGATGGTCCTATTGAATTTTAATCATCCCAATTTACAGCGGCGAAAGTTTGGTGGTTATGCTGGACCAGTAAAACGTGAGATCATCAGGCTGCGTATGTCCAGGTACTCTCAGATCCAATCATTTTGAGCAGAATCAAGCCGGATAGATCTTTCTACCTTTATGTAGACTGGCTGTTAAACATGCGAGCATAAAATTTGGTTCCAGTGGTCATGAGGTTTTCCTTGCTAGGTAGTACAAATTTTAGCTGAACGTTCAGCGCCAGTTACCAATTCCTTGGGTTTCACTCCTCTAATTTTTTCGCATTAAAATGCACTTTTTAAATTGCTCCAATTGAAAGCTTTCATGTTTCCATCATTAAGTGCTGTCACTTGTCAGCTGTTAAATACGTGATTCCAAAATTTAGTTCTTGCGGTCTTGGTGTTTCCCGTACGATGTCCAACTTTTAGCTGAGAGTTCAACATCAGCAACGTATTCCTTTGCTTTTACTCCTCTAGAATTTGGCTTATGCTCATGGCATTGCATCGTGGCCTCTTATCCGTTTATCCCTCAAAATCAGATCAGTAAATAATGCCAAATCAGGATTTCGGGATCAGTCATGAAGTTTCGGGGTAGGGAGAAACTAAAGAATAGGGCATTAATAATAATAATCATAATAATAATAAATTATATGTATGAAAAATAAATGTTACTAGAGATATTTAAAGTGCATTTTGAAACTGTATTAATATCAAACGGTCTATATGTGGGAGTCACTTACGTTGTCGTATGGTTTTTAGATACGAAGTCATTAGTGATGGTGCTCGATGCATACTTTCTAAATGACATATATGCTAATACGAGTCAGTGAGTCAGACACAGGGAGTTAAAGTCAGAGTGCAATGAGGTGACACAGCCACTGGCTACAAGCCCACGCGTTACGCCATCCTTAAGTCAAGCTAGATATTGTCATCCACGGTATATTTCAAGAACACCAAGGTACATATGCAAAGCATCTAGAAGCCAAAACATTACCCAACGGCACAACCTTCAGTTAAACAAGACAAGGCACAATTCGAATTTTGAAAGATGGAATAAAATGAAGAATACCTTAAGCTCCTTATAATTTGGGACAGGAGAAGAATAGCATATTAGTTGATTATATAATCCGAGCAATTCTTGCGTAGCTCGTCTGGCCACCCTAATGGTGTGGGCCAAATTGCTAGCCGCGGTACTAGGCCCATCAAGAATCGCAAGCAAGCGCTTGGGTTGGGCTGAAACTTAAACGGGCTCTCCATGTGCCCGCAGCCCGCTTGCCTCCAGATGAAATCTATGCACGTTCTTCTCCTTCCGAGACCATGGTCACCAGAGACGGCAGAGAGTGCATCCGTAATTCTACTCTGCGCAAATAGTATTTTTCACATCCATATACTCCTGTCCTCCCTGGTGACCATGGTCTGAAGGCCCGTGGCATTTTTGGTAAATACAGAATCCGTTGTTGGATTGTTTTAGAACCGTCTCTGCATGCAGGCTCTTTAATTTTCTTTGCTGGACCTTTTTCCTTTTTTTTCTCTCTCTGGAAGCTTCTTTCTTCGCCGAACCTTGGAGAAGCACCGATGAATTTTAGTGAAATTTCAAATGACTCGGTCTTCACTCTTCGTCTCTTCGCCAGCTCACCTCACTGCAGTCACCATGGATGGAAGCCAGTTGAATGCTCGTCGGCTCAGACATGATCGTGCATTCGTGCTAGAAGCAGAAGTCCGGGACAGTTTGGTTTAGGGTCGATCAAACTTTAGTCATAATTTGACCACATTTAACTCTAAACTAAAATTTGATCGAATAACAAATTTTTATTGGCATAGGTTATTTGAACCAAAACAAACTATATGATTAAAAAGTTATAGTATCTAGATAAATTTTAGTATAAAATCAACTACGGTTAAATTGTGGCCTAAATTGATCACTATTGGTCATGAATCAAACATACCTCTGAACTAGAGAACCCTATGTCCCTATGGGTCTGTTCCGCAGTCGACCAAATCTAGCCACGCTACCTCCTCTGGTCAGCCCAGTTTTGGCCTGGCTGGAATAGCTCCGTCCTTATGGGTCTGTTTGGTTGCTTCGCTTGCCACCTTTAGCTCATGTTTGGTTTTCATATCCCCGCCAGCAAGGCCCCTCTCTCCGGTGAGCCCCTCCCTCCGGCGAGCCTCCCCCGCCACGATGCCTCGTCGGGCCTGCACGCTCCCCTCCTCCCGCCATGGCTGCCATGGACGTTGCCGCCCCGGGCGCGCTCGCCGCGGCTCGTCGCTGCCATGGACGAAGGGTGCTCGTCGCCGAGCTCCATACCTTCGGCGCAGGCGACGCCTCCCCCGCTATGACGCCTCACCACTGCAGATCCGGTGGCGCGAGGCCGGCAGGCAAATCCGGCATGGGAGGCGGCACGACGGGCAAGAGAGGTCGTGCAGCGGCGGCGAACGGCAACGGCTCCACCCTACGTGCCGAGCAGCCATTCCTCCAGGCCCTCGCTACCGACGCTCTCGCAGCCGACCCCGCCGCACCGAGCAGCCACGCCCTCGCTGCCGACACGCTCGCCGGCGTTCCCCCGCGGCGGCAGGGCGAGCTCTAGCCGGACGGGAGAGGAGAAGAAGAAGGATCGGGGAGGAGGAGCTACCGCAGGCGAGAAGCCAAGCGGAGCGCACGGGGTCGGGGAGGCCGGGCCACGGAAGAATCACCAATTCGGTGGTCTCTCGGGAACCACCCTCTGGAGATCGGTAGGGCCGACTTAGAGCTGGTGCAAGAGGCGCAACGGTCTAGGGCCCGCGGCCAGGAGGGGCCTAGGCTTAGGTACCAAGTATTAGGGCCGTATGTGAGATTATGTGAAGGGCACTAGTAATTTAGCATTGGCCGTATGGATAAGTTTTGCCGTTTTATTTCATGACGTCTGCACTCGCCGCAACAACCGCAGTTACAATCGGTGCGTGCTAGTGCCATGGCTAACACTCAGATCTTGCACGTTGCACTGTACCCTGTGGTCCGCAAATGAAGCATTTAGTTTAATCTTAGGTAATTCTTATTACTTAAAAAAGTCAAATAACTCAGGTGATCAACTGAAAATTATGTACTATTTAACCATTGAATAGAAACTCCAAAGTTCTTGTTGCATTAAAGGCCCACAGTCTGAAGTTCGCACTAGGGCCTTCCAAACAATTGAGCCGGCCCTAGAGCTTGGGAAAGTCCCGCGGGGACGGGCTAGGAGGCAGACAGGATGACCAAACGTGGGTCAAGGCCTAGCGTGGCCGGGCTGTTGGCGCAGCTGCCAAACAGCGAAATTCCTATCTATCTTTCGGAAGGAAAAAAAACATCCAATTCCCAATATTTGAGATTCGTGCAAACTTTTCTACCGTCCACCAACCCGACGCCCCTCAGCTCCTGCCGCCTGCCTCCCCGGCTCCCAGGCGCCGCCGACGCAAGCTCTTGCTGCGCATCGCCATGCCCCGCGAGCTCCGCCTCGCCGGCTCCTCGCCGCCGACGCCGTGAGCTCGACCTCCGGCTCCCCGGCGCCGCCGCCGTGAGCTCCCACCGCGCACCACCGTGCCTGCCTCCCTGGCTCTCGAGCGCCACCGCACGAGCCGCGGCGCACCGTCAGGAGCCCCCGTGTGCCGCCGCCGCTCGCTGCCGGGGCCGCCGTGTGCCGCAGGGGCAGCCGCCGAGCGCCGCTGAGGCAGCCGCGGCATGTGCAGCCGAGCTGCTACCGCGTGCGACCTTCTCACAGGTGTTCCATCCGATCTACTATTTCAACATTGCACTTCCACCGATTTAACATTCCATCTATATCGATTCAACATTCCACCTATACTTGTTCAACATTATATGTATAAATTGTTGAATTAGCTTTTATAAAATGTTGAAATCGATCAAATGAGATATTGAATTGAGTATTTGCAATTGTTGAATATGTGACTGAGGTAAAAGAGAAAAAGTTTTATTGGGCATTTATGTGCTTTTTATTTCGCTAGCCTAACTATTTTCCGGTAGGTAGATAGAAAGTCCTCGAGGATACTCCTATGCTTCTTTCGGAAGATAGATAGCACATCTATTTTCTATTGTTTGAGATTCATACACACAACTACAATCATTGGATCCACATCCCCTCTCGCCTCTCTTCCTCCTCTCCTTCCTCTCGTGGGCCAAACCTGGTAATGGCTCGCAATCGAGGCCATAACTGGACCAAACCACTCATGCAGCCCTCCAAATTTCACGCCATCCAGACTGCCTCTTCTCTGTTGAAAACTAACCCAGACCAAACCAAAAATATATTTAATACAAACAGAACCAAACCAAAGGCTCAACCCACCAGTTCTAAGCCTATTTCCATAGAACGGTGCTCGCTCTGCCAACTCCTCCGCTTGTCTCGCGAGCATTGCTAGTGTGTTGTGCTTCTCATTTCTCATGGCCTTCCCGTGCTGCTAGCTTCTCTGTGTTGTGCTTCTTCCAAGTTCCAACGCGCAGGTGCCTCTCCATGGTGGTCCACGGTGGCGTGCTAATCTGTGAGGTTGCCCACGGCCAAGCAGCCGGTCGGCGGTGGGCATGCCACTAGGGCTGCGGCGGCGCCGCGCGGCCGGCTGGCCATGGGCGCACCGTGCTGGCGGCCGGTTGTGGCATGCCATTGGGGCTGCGGCTCCCGGACGAAGAGGCGTCGGGGCGCCGCGCGGCTGGCCGGCCATAGCTGCGGGGGTCGCCGGCGGCGGGCGAAGGGGAGGACGGGTCGAGGAGCAGACTCGACGGCGACTTGCCGGATCGCAGCCTCCATGGCGGTGCTGTCCCTGTAGGGAGCAGCTCTGGACGAGGACCACCGCCGCTGCATCCGAAGCCACTTGGCGCCTCCGCGGCCGGCAAGCGATGGGCGCGCCGCGCCGCCTCGTCCGGGCCCAGCGTGCCGGCGAAGGTGACGGCGGAGAGGCAGTCGAGCGCAGCGGCCCGCCTGGATCTGGCACCACCATGGTTGAAGGGGATATTTAATTAATTGCCACCGTTAGGAACGGCACCTCTCCAATTGCCATCTTTATAATGGCAATTACATATTTGCCATTCCCGCATAAAAGTTTCAAACTATTTGCCATTTTTGCTGATCTGGCAGGCCATGCAGGCAATTCATGGTGGCAAAGGTAGAAGAAAAGACATGAATGCCCATCTTCCCAATAGCCGCTGACAGGGTGGGACCCACGTGTCGGGGTCATCTTCTACCTTCTTTCCAGCGCTCTTGAGCAGCTCCTTCACCCACACCATCGGTCCTTCCCCTCTCACTCTCCTGCACCGGCACCCCCTCTCCTTCTCCCGCTCGCAGCTGCAACTGCATCGCCACCCGCACTGGTGGAGGGCGCGTGCTTCCTGGCGAGTGGCAACGGCGTCGGCCACCTCAAGCTCCTCCTGCACTCCGCCGAGACAGAGAATCCACCTCCTCCCGAAATCCTCGCGTAGTCGCGTTTTCCGCTCTTTTGCATGGTTGGACTTGGCTTCCGGTCATCAAACAGATCGTTCAGTTAGCGAGGATGGTTCAATTAATCTTGCTTGATCTCCACGTGCTGCGTGCAAGATTTCAGTCTCTTCCCACCGCTGGCCATGCCCGCCGTCACCCCCACTGGCCACGCCCACCTGTGCACGTGCTCGCTCGGCCGCGCCGACCTCTGCTTCCCTTTCCGTTCGCGGCCGCCGCCCTCTATCTCTCCGCTTCTCGCGCGTCCTCGCCGTCCCCGTGCCCAGCCGTCATCCCATCGCTGAGCTCGTCGGTGTAGAGCTGCCCCACGAACGGGTAGCAGCCTGCTCCTCGGAGCCGGTCGCCGCCATCCGAGCCACGCACCTTCTCCTCGCCGCCCATCACCGTCAGTGCGTGCACGCCTAATGGGAGGAGGAAGAAGAAACCTGCGCACCTGGGTCCACACGTTGGTGGGAGAAGGGGAAAGAGGAAGAGATCAAGGCAGGGGCATCCTAGTCTTTTCCCCTACCTTTGTCAGCGTGAATTGCCTGCGTGGCCTGCCAAATCAGCGAAATTGTCAAATAGTTAGAAAATTGTATTCAGGGATGGCAAATATGTAATTGCCGTTATAAGGATTGGCAATCGGAGAGGTGCCATTCATAACGGTGGCAATTAATTAAATATCCCTGGTTGAAGCCATGGTGTGAAACTGCGGTGGGGAACAAAAGGCTAGAAGGCTAAAACTAAACCGGGCTGGACCATTTCGTCTCTAAGCCTGAACCAAACCGCTCCATCGCCTTTCTTGGCCATATCCACCAAACCAAGTCAGCCCAAGATACAAACCAACCCAAAAAAAACCGGTTTAGGCCCGAACCATTGTCACGTTTACCCGTGGCCCCGCCGCCGCCGCGCCGTTTCCACCGCCGCCGCCGTTGTGAGCCGCCTCCGCCGCCCGCGCGCCGCCGCCCATCGCACCACGCGCCTTTCTTGCTCGCGCCGCCGCCGGGTGCCGCCGCGCGGAGCGCGCCTCTCGCGCTCGCGCCGCCGCCGGGCACCTCCGCGCGCCACCACGCCGAGCTCCGCCGGGATCCACCGCCGCGCGCCACCACCGGACTCCGGTGAGCCTTCCCACGTTCAACAATTTCAACATTCCAACTAAACCGATTCAACATTTCACCTTCACATGATTCAACATTTTTCTACACCTCATTCAACATTCACGTACACTGATTTCAATATTCTATATATAAATTGTTGAACCAGTGTTTATAAAATGTTGGGATCGGAAAAATAAAATGTTGAATTAGGTATTTGCAATTGTTAAAGTGATCGAGTTTGAAGAAAAAAAAAACTATTGGGCCGAGTGGACTTTTTAGGGCATGTACAATGCATCACTGCTTACAGAGATGCTTAAAGAGAGAGAAATGCTAAGCACCACCTAAAAAGCTAATTGCTACGATGCAAGAGAGGTGTTTAAATATATCCAACTGCCTCATTAGCACTATTAAGCACCAATGCTTAAGTAAGCACTTCATACAACTTCTAAGCATCTGGTGCTAGAAAATAAATCGGTTTTTATTGCTAAGCACCTTCTATAAACATCACATCGTACGTGCTCTTGTTTGGCTAGCTTAACCATCTTTCCCTCTACATATATAGGAAGCATCCGGGGCGAGTCTTCTGGCAAGCGATGCCGGGCGCCTTCGCCATTGGCACCCAACCGCAAACCAGCGCGCCAAGTCACCCCAAGTCACAATCCCAACAGCGAGAATGCGAGATACATGCTGCTGGCGCTGCTGCGCACCCAAGCTATTCTTTCCTTTTGCTCGAGAACAAGAAGAAACCGGGCAGGCACGGTAGCGGAAAAGAATGAAACCGCTTTTGCAAAACCAGGGCATCTCCTCTCCTGCCACAAATTGCAATATTGCATCCAGGGGGGAGAAAGCGACGGCCTTTGATTTATTCTATGGATTTTTTTACCCATTTATGTCGCTGAGAATGCGAAATGGTCCTGCTGCCACGAACTGCAGAACACTCGGTCCCAGTCCAATCATGCACCTTTCACAAATCAATAAATGGATGAAAAAAAAATCAACGTCCGCAAGGACCGCAAAGATGGACCACCAGAAGCGCGCAACGGGTGACGTTGCCGGCGACGGAACGGGAGGGATATTTTTTTCTCGTTTGCTTCACAAGGTTAGCAGGTGTTGGGAACGGCCGACATGCTCGTCTCTCCGGAGATTATTTTGTCAGACAATGTATCGAATGTGATCAAAGTTTTGATGTAACCACCTTATATAAAAAAGTATCGAAAAAGATTATGAATGTACATTTCAGTCTACCCCATATATATATATATATAATTTTAGGATCAAATTTATTCTACTCTAGCAATTACAAAAAAAAAACAAATTTTCTGATAAACAGTAATAGTTCAAATGCACCTCAAATTTGTCTTTTTTGTAACTGCTACAGTAGAACGAATTTGATCATAAAAATTTATATATATATATGAGGTAAGTTGAGATGTACATTTATGATTTTTTAGAATTTTTTGACATTATTTAGTACATTTTTAGTAGGGTTGTACGGTAATTGCACCAAAATTTTGATTACACTCGATATGTTGCCATTTTGTTAAGTTATCCTTTGGTCCACGGTGGTGAGTTTTCAATACCTAGATTTTTTTAGGTGAACCCACATCTCTCACAATGTATAGTTTTATTTTATAATTTTGGCAATAAATGGTGTTTAATTTTATTTTTTTCAATAGGCAGACAAACATTTTCCCCGTTAATCTCCACACTTTAAAAAAAAGATTACACTAATGTCTATCAAATTAGTTTTATATAAAACCCATGATGAACTATGTTTGATTGCTGATCTTTTTATACTCAAAGTGATGGTGTGTTTTTTCCATAAATTTAGTCAAAGTAGAAAAAATATGACTTAGAATCTTTTTATCTCTTACGTATATATCTAGCATGAGATGAGATCCATCTATTTGCACATAGTATTTCTTTTCAAACATTTCGGCTGAGGTCAAGGCCCTCCATAGCTTGATCATGCTTGTGATTTTCAACTTACACCATGTTTGGCATAGGTATAGATTCTAGGCTTCCGCTTGCAGTTTGTAGACTAAATTAATTTGCTTTACATTTTTTGTTCATTCTAAAATAATGATAAAATCATCGAGCACCTTTTTCTTTAGCATTTATATTTTTTTGTTACCAAAATTCACGGGAATCTCTAGCAAATGGGTTGCTTTTCTTTGTCCAACAAATCCGCGTGATGCAACGACGTATTAACGGCGCTAATACATCCGTCCAACTAACGGACACCAACCGCAACCAGCAACGGCGTCGCCCTCCTCGATATCTCCGCAGCGGATGGCTTTTTCCGCAGAAATTGAGCGGTGGGGACGGGCTCCACGAGACCGCGACGCAAACCGCCTCTCGCCGCCGGGCCCCACACCCTTTCGGTGCCGTAGCGTCACGGGACTCCCCTTTCCTTTCCTTTCCTCCTATGCCCCTCCCCCGTGTATAAATTGGGGCACCCTCCCGTCGGTTCCCCTTCATCCGATCCCCAAATCCCCAATCCCCTCGAGGAAACTCTCTTCAGAGCAATCGAAGCGAAGGAGCCTCTTCCTCCCCTCAAGGTATGCAAGTTCTCGATTCCCCCTGCTGTTTACGTTCCTCGATCCTGTTCGTGTTCGTCGTCGTAGGGTTTGGTTAGGTCGTGAGGCGATGCCTTCTGCTCGTGTCATCATGCGATCTGTGGTCGATTTGAGGGTAGATGTGTAGGTCTGTGGGCTGTGATGATCTAGTTTGTGTAGATCCGTGCTGCGCGATTCTGCGCGCTGGCTTCGGGTAGATACGATCATGATGGTTGGGCGGGTTGGTTCGTTCGCCAACCTAGGGTTGGGTTGATGTTGCAAGAGCTTGATCCTGCGGACGTGTTTGCGTTTAATTGTTGGATCGCTTTATTAAGATTACGTGGTTTGTTTTAGATTGTTCGTTTTGGACTCGATCTAGTCGTGCTGCTCAGATTGATACTACTGGATTTATGTTAGTTCGTAGTTATCTCGGTTGGTGACCCCTGCTCATGCATGATGGGGCTTTTACTCCCTGATGATTGATAGTTTTTGTTTGCTGTGGACTTGTTAGTTCGTTATTATTGAGTTACTGCTGATGTAGATGCCACTGCACGATTGCTTAATCATTGCAGGTTTTGCTTCACCAAATTTAATTATGTTACTGTTAGGCCGTGTGTTCTTCTAAATTGTTGTTTCCAATTTTACCATATATATGCATGTGTCAGTGAATTTTTTTTACGCAGGATACTGTTATGGTAAATGCTAGTACTTGTTAGTAAGGTTTGCTCAAATTTAGCTATGTCTACATTCATAGTTATCTAGATCAGTGCCTACTGCTCATGCATGATGTGGATTTAGTAGTTCATTATTGAGTTACTGCTGATGTAGGGAGTGATTGGTTTATGCCAAATTTATGGCCAAAGTTTGGCCAACTAGAATGGCCATGGCCAAAGTTGGGCCATAATTTTGGCCACGAACCAATCAGCCCCGTATACCCTGATGATTGATAATAGTGGATTTAGTAGTTAATTATTGAGTTACTGCTGATGGATTTAGTAATTCTTTATTGAGTTACTGCTGATGTAGATCCTGTTGCACGATTGCTTAATCATTGCACTTGTTTTCTAGTATAGTTGTTACAGTTTCTGCCTGCACAAATTGAATTTCGGTACTGCTGATCCGTGTGTTCTTCTAAACTGTTGTTTCCAATTAGACAATAATATCCATGTGTCTTGAAATTTTTACACGTGACACTGTTATGGTACATGCTACTTGTTAGTTTCTGCTTCAGATGTAGTTGTGTTTACATTTGATACTCTGAAGGTACATGCTACTCCTACTTGTTAGTAAGGTTAACTTCTATTTTAGTTAGCTATTCTGTACTTGGGGATGCTGGGTGGCTATCAACTTTGTAGATGTTTTTGAATTTTTCTGTTCAAGTCTCCATGTAGTAGCAATTTTCTGTTCCCGCTCCAAATACTCGTTATTGTTGCTTACCCTTCTGTTCCTTAATGTTTGCAGATGCAGATCTTCGTTAAGACCCTCACTGGCAAGACCATTACCCTTGAGGTCGAGTCGTCGGACACGATCGACAATGTCAAGGCTAAGATCCAGGACAAGGAGGGCATCCCCCCGGACCAGCAGAGGCTCATCTTTGCTGGCAAGCAGCTTGAGGACGGCCGTACCCTTGCTGACTACAACATCCAGAAGGAGTCCACCCTCCACCTGGTGCTCAGGCTCAGGGGAGGAATGCAGATCTTTGTCAAGACCCTCACCGGCAAGACCATCACGCTTGAGGTCGAGTCCTCGGACACGATTGACAACGTGAAGGCCAAGATCCAGGACAAGGAGGGCATCCCCCCTGACCAGCAGCGTCTCATCTTCGCTGGCAAGCAGCTCGAGGACGGCCGTACCCTCGCTGACTACAACATCCAGAAGGAGTCCACCCTCCACCTGGTCCTCAGGCTCAGGGGTGGCATGCAGATCTTCGTCAAGACCCTCACCGGCAAGACCATCACGCTTGAGGTCGAGTCCTCGGACACGATCGACAACGTGAAGGCCAAGATCCAGGACAAGGAGGGCATCCCCCCGGACCAGCAGCGTCTCATCTTCGCTGGCAAGCAGCTCGAGGACGGCCGTACCCTCGCTGACTACAACATCCAGAAGGAGTCCACCCTCCACCTGGTCCTCAGGCTTAGGGGTGGCATGCAGATCTTCGTCAAGACCCTCACCGGCAAGACCATCACGCTGGAGGTCGAGTCTTCTGACACGATCGACAACGTGAAGGCCAAGATCCAGGACAAGGAGGGCATCCCCCCAGACCAGCAGCGTCTCATCTTTGCTGGCAAGCAGCTTGAGGACGGTCGTACCCTTGCTGACTACAACATCCAGAAGGAGTCTACACTTCACCTGGTGCTCCGCCTTCGTGGTGGTATGCAGATCTTCGTCAAAACCCTCACTGGCAAGACCATCACCCTGGAGGTGGAGTCCTCTGACACCATCGACAATGTGAAGGCGAAGATCCAGGACAAGGAGGGCATTCCCCCGGACCAGCAGCGTCTGATCTTTGCTGGCAAGCAGCTGGAGGATGGCCGTACCCTGGCGGACTACAACATCCAGAAGGAATCAACTCTTCACCTTGTGCTTCGTCTCCGTGGTGGCCAGTAAATCTTGGGCCATGAGCAGTCTGTCTCTGGGTTCGAAGTCTGAAGATCCCTCCGTCTCTCCAATGGAGATTATCTTTGTGCCTGGTGGCCGTATCCTTGTCGAGTCGTGTCTCTCTCTGTCGAATGTTACTCATGTCGTGTCTGAACTTAGCTTCTGTGAAGCAGTCTGGTTGGTTGAACTATGTGATGAAATAAGCGAACCCTGACATTGGTTCTATCTGTGTGGATTTGTCGTTATATTCTGTTGCTTAGCTTTTATAAATATGCTTTGTTGTGATGTTATATCTGTGGATTTGTCGTTATACTCTGGTGCTAGGTTTTGCAATTTTGCATGTGTTTGAATGGTTAACTGTTTAGATGTCATTTGTGCTGGCTGTTTAGTTGCTTTAAGGTTAGTTTAGCAACTCTATTTTCTTGAGGATTCTCGACCCCATTTCCCTTAAGGGACTCAGGGGAATCGATGAAAAATTAGTTTTTCTCTTTATCTAAATCTGCTTGAAATCCTCTGCGGTCGAAAAAATGGGGTTGCCAAAGTAGCCGACGTAAAGAACGGTATAAAGAGGGTTAGAAGTTAATTTGTATTCAGCTTTATTAAACCAAATTCAGATAAAAAAGTGTGGAGTAACATAAAACATTAAAACCTGAGGTCGTTTGGATTCGAAAGGAGAATTACATTGCAATAGCGATACTGATGCTCAGAAAATTGCAGGCTACTTGCAAGCACTCCGCACTGATAAACAATGGACAGAAACGATGTTGTATCTTCCTTTGACTTAATCTATGCCATGTACTGTACTCCTTGTGCAGAGCCAAGCAACTGCGACCAGAGAATAGAAACAGCAAGGTTTGGACGAGTACGATGCGCACATCGACATCATGCTGCACTTTCACAAATACTAGAGGGCAGTGAGATCAACTCGTAAGCTACAACAAAGAACTCCACAAGCACGCCTGCTAAGATGCCATCTCCTACGTCCACTGATCCACCTACTTGGAGGAGGATGTGGTGACTGGGACTGGGAGGAAGAACCGCACACTAGGCGTGGCAACATTTCTTTAAAATTTCACTACACCGTGAATGTGAAAGATATAGTAAGTTGGCCACACGCCCAAAATATGTAAATTGCAGTAGCCCCGTTATTACAAATTAGATAGCAACAATATTCACCGTAACCCAAAAACAAAGATCAAGGCTACGAGAATAAACCATTGCATATCACCCATGGGCGGTTTCACACATCCGGGTCACACACATCAATGCCATTGCCACATGTGCAAACATATGGAATAGGGCCTACGCGTGCGCAGAAGGCGGAGGCGGTGCTAGGGAGGCGGTTGTGGCACTGGTGCGGGCCGTTTGGAAGGAAGCGGTACAGGCGGAGGGCGCGACTAAATGACGACCGATTTCTAGGTTTGATTGCCGCGATCGAATTCTGACCGGATGGCCATGTGCACTGTGTCAGCTCCCACTTTTGCCTTCCTTGCATCATTCGCCCCCACTGTATCTGTCCCCCCCCCCCCCCACCCCCACCCACCCACACACAATGCGCCGCCTGATTTGTGGGATTTATTTTGATTTTCTCTTTCTTTTTTTTCAAGTTATTTTGGAAAGGTGTAGTGTAAGTTGCATTTATATATATAGGTACGAGCTATACATCAGGTATTATAAATAAACATAAGTTTATATATTATACATAGAAGGTACAAAATTATGGTATAAGGTAATAACTCTTATTAAAATATAGTGCGCTAAAAAACTATGATCATAAATTATTATGGTAAGTTATGTATGAATTCTAAAGTTGCTAAGAGAAAATTTTATATCAAAAAGTTATGATATGAGTTATTATGATAACCTGTCTAAAAATATGTTTTGAGAATTATATCAAAAAATTATGACCATAAATAATTATATTTAAAATTATGATAATATGTTTTTTCTATACCTAAATAGGAGAACCCAACTGCCTATTTCTTTCAACATGAGTGAAACCACATCATCGCAAGGGCCTACAAAGTTGAATGCCACGTCACCGTCCACGAAGACCTATTCTTAAACATTACATTGATATATTGTGGCTCATGCATGCAATTCCTTTCTGTGGTATATGTGCGGGTATCATTCAAGTTTCTGCAATAACGCGTGGAACTATTTTATTTACTATATCTCAATCTATGAATCATATTCTATTTGACGTTCTAAAATTTTAGGAGAAACGCGCTGGGTATCATCTAGTTATGATAAGTTATGCACATAAATTTCGAAGTTGCCGAGCGAAAATTTTATATCAAAAAGCTATGGTAAGAGTTATAATGATAATTTATAAACAATATGTTTTGAGAATTACATCGAAAATTACGATCACAAATTATTATGGTAAGCTATGTATATAAATTCCAAAGCTACCGAGCGAAAACTTTATACCGAAAAGTGAACAGCCAGGGAAACGGAGGCCTGCAGGAAGGCGGGCAGGGGCGAAGCTACGTGATGTCATAGGGGTCAGCCGACCCCGATGACTTGGCGCTAGGCCTTTGTACCTAGAGATGTTTTACAACCAAGACCCCATCAAAAATTTTATGTGACCCCGGCGGCTGAACAACCCAATGCCGTAAACATAAGCCATCAAGGGAAAAAGCCCACGTGGTGGATGACAGCAGACTAGCAGCAGCCCAAATCCACAAGAGACGCAAGTCCATTTGGTCCTTTGCACAGATGGACGACGATCCTGTCGATTCATATCATGGGTTTCACCGGTTTCATAGGGAAAGCACGTTTGGCATTTCTAATGGTTTGTTTAGTTCCATATAGCTAATAATTACAGCTGAGTCATTTAATGATTAGCTAGACTCGGATTAACATTTATCTCATTAGCTAGCTCATTTTAGTTAATGGTAACTAATAGCATATAAAATTAGTTAATAGGTTGCCGGCTAACAGTTAGAGTAGCTTGCAATTTTTGACTAATAACAATTAACAAGCTAATTATTAGACTCTAATGTAACCAAACAAGACCTAAGTTGAATATGTGAAGGCAATACTATAACATTCTATCAATAATGAATTTATGAAGGATTGTAGCTGTAGAGTGGGAATCTAGAGGTAATTATTATTGCGAAAAAGCTTAATTTATTGTAATGTGATGCTTTTACTTGTTATGCATGGTATTAATTGTTATTGCAATATACTTTATCCTAGTTTAGGCTATTTTTTAGTGAGAGTTTCATTTAAGTTTCATTTTTATTATTAAATTCCATAACACGTCGTAAGATAGTGACAAAAATTGTGTGGTATCTTTTAGTTATTGTGACATGAGACCTCCACAAAAAATAACCTTATTTTTGAGTTTCTACGGACCTCGGTGGCAATTCATTCTAACTTCGCCCCTGAGGTGGGTTGGCTTTGCAACGTGCTGACGTGCAATTACCACGCACAGTAACTATGTGCAGTAACCGGAGATAAAAAAAACTATATACAGTAACCAGAGGTGTTGGAAATTGGCCGATTTCACCCGCGTTGAAGGAAGTAGTATATTATGCATGGTAGCTCGAACCATCCACACAACCACCACTGCGATGCATCCCTCTGGACCAGTTTGGACTAGTCTGCATTAAATCTTGAGAAGGCTTATTTTTTATGCATGCAACTAATTAGACGCATAATTCTTCTTCATTATACCCATTTTCCTCCGGTTTTCTCCTCAATTCTAATTCTCCATTCCTCCATCCAGATTTGCTGAGGTCAGATCGTCTAATTCTTCTATGCTGAGGTCAGATCGTCTAATCCAACTTTATCCGAATTCATAATCTAACTTTTTCCAAATCCTGCCAGGTTGCTAGTTGTATCAAGTCATGGACAGGAATGTTTACCAAGTAAATTATTTTTTCGGACGAGATACTGCTATAGGCTACAGCATTGTTCCATCACTGCCAGCCATGCACTGACGATGACGACGCCAAAACCGAAACAGACGGACAGGCCAACAACACGAACTCTTACATCTCAATGCAGTAGTGCAGACGATCGAAAGAGACCACACAAAACCCTTCGCTAAACCCCGCGACCTGATCGCATCCCATCAGGCGCCGCCGGTGACGGTGCCGTTGAAGATCTCGATGGTGTCGCCGTTGACGACCTCGTGCCACCGCAGGGTGCGGTCCTCATCCATGACGTTCTGCTTGTACACGAAGAAGTATCCGCCGCCGCCGCCTTCTGGCACGGGGAGGCGCAGCCTCTCCACCTCCTTGCGCAGGTCCCGGACCACGTCCGTGGCGCCCACCTCCAGCGCCACCGCCCTCGCGCCGCACTTCACCTTCACCGCGACCCTCTGCTGGTTCTTGGCCGCGTTGCCTCCGCTGCCCGCCCCCGGCGCGGCCCCGGCCCCGGCCCCGGGGGTCTGGCGCACGACGACGCTCACGTCCATCGTCCCGTCCGCCGGAGGGCCGTAGTCCGCCAGCGTCTTGCCGTCCTCCATCTCCGCCTTGTCGAAGAACAGGGCGGACCACGCCGCCGGCACCGCGCCGTCGGTTCGGTCCTGCAGGAGCTCCTTGATGCGCGCCACGGTGTCGGACGCCTTGACGTCGAGCGCGACGCTGCGCCCGCTGATAGCGGGGCCCGACACGGCGATGCGGACGGCGGCGGGCGCGGCCGGCGGCGCGGCGTCGTCGTCGTCGTCGGGGAGGCGGAGGAGCACGCGGGAGCCCTGGAGGATGCCGTAATGCGCGGCGTCGCGATCGTCGTCGAGCTCCTGCCCCTGCCCGTCGAGGAAGAGCCGCTGCGACGCCACGGGGATGCCCTCGCGCGCGTGGACCGCCTCCTTCATCTCCCGCACCGTCGCGAAGTACCACACCTCGAGGGTGAACTCCCGGCCCCGCGGCGTCGCGAACGTCACGTCCATCGTCGGCCGCCGCCGCTGCCCTCCCGATCCACGCCGGCCCCGCCGCCTCACACGCGCCCCTCTCGGCCGATCGACTCGTTCTCTATATGCGGCCCTTCAAAGGTGGCCCTGGTCCCCACCGCCGGGCAGAAGAGGAAGCTCTTGACGCCCGCCGCCTCCACGCGATAGGGTGGCCGTGAGCTGTGCCTGCGCGGACGCGTTCGTCGCTCGTGCATGCGGTGGTTGCGGCCAACGTGAGGGGCGGGTGCTATTGGGCATTGGCGACTGAAGCATGTGAGCACGAGGCCCAAGAGGCCGAGACGACGCGGCCCATCGAGGACACCATCTTCCTCGTCGCCACGCATCGCTCTCCCGCCGCCCCGCGAATGCTGTACGCATATCTGATTGCAAAGCTCAAACATCGCCTGTCTCTGCAGGCGCCCTCTCTGTTCCCTCCCATTAACCATTTGAATATGGGGCAATATATAATTTCTGCATAGCGAATGCCCAAAAATGCATAACTGTTCATAGCGACTCGTATATTAATAAAATTTATATAGCTTGTTAGTTGATCCATATTTTCCATTTGGAACCAAAATAACCGATACAATGTTTAAATGGACACCTTTGTAAAAAACAATTCGGTTTGAGACTAGCTTCATATAAAAAAATATAGTGAACTATAATGTTGTCGTGTGAGTAATCATTGAAATTTTATATTCATTGGAGCCAAAACAAAAAACATTACGATTTGTTCAAGTGTTGCAGTCGGGGTGGGCAAATTGAGAACGATTTATATGCTGCATATCATTTAAAATTATTTTCTATGAAAACTTATATGTATTAATTGTAGCCTATCACATTCATTCTATATTTGATGAGATCTAGTTCACTGCCTTTTTATCTATAGCTGTGTTGGTGCCAAAATAAATGAGGTTTAGATCTACAAACACATATTCCTTCGAAAAATGAATGAGTGCATGGTAATACTATTGATTAGTATTTATTAGTTATCAAAATAGATTGACACGGAAAAGTGGTGGAATACAAAGCTATATTCCCTTCGGTCATTAATACATGCTCTTTTTTTAGAAAAATGGCATATATTAATGACCAAAGGGATATATTTTATCGAGCTATACAACTTCCATACAAGTTTTCCTTCCAGCGGGTCCATATGAAAAAGTCATTATTTATAAAAGAGTTTTTGAATAAAAAAGATATTTTTTCTGTTTGAGTTGGCGGGATTGTTTCAATCCGGGACACTAATCTTGCCAAAAAAAAACTAATTAAAAATTAAAATATACTGTATGATAATTCGCGTCCACCGCAGGCAGGGCACTCCAACCGGATCGGCCCAGTTGGCTTTGCTCCTTATTGGGCTCAGCGCAACATTTGGAGCGGTGCCCACTAGGACGAAACGCCGTGCCCAGCGCTGCGGCTTGCGTGTGTTCGCGCCGTGATCCGCTAGGCGCTGCGCCGCGCCGCCGCCGTCGTCTACCTGCAGCGAGCTCTCACCTCACCTCTGCGGTCGCCGTGGGGCTAGGGCAGGCTGTGCACTTAGGTTTACCTGCCTCTTCCAAAGCACAGAGATGATGATGATGCAGGAATACCGCGCCCCTTTTTACCCCGATCGACCTGAACATCCGCGCGACTAACCTGTTACAGAGTGTAAGCTCGAACGCTGAAGTGCAGAGCCATCCCTGCAGAGCAGAAGCAGGGAGCCTTGGGGGGTGCCGTCGTCGACGATCCGCAGCGAGCTGCGCAGACACGCCGCCGCCGGCCGGACAGCTTCAATTCGTCGGCTGCCGGCCGTCCGTAGCCTAGCAAGCCGAGGCCGGCCGTCCGGGGGGGGCACCACCCGCCGGACGGTTCGTTCGTCTTCAACGCGCGACAGGCACCAGCCCACGCAAGCAACAGCACGCCTGCCTCTCCCCACCCGACGACTTCCTTCCAGTTCCAGCAGCATTTCCCTTCTCGTCTTCGTCTTCGTCTTCGTCTTGTCTCCCAAGGCAAGTTGGCAACTTGCGTCGTCGTCCAACAGCCGCCCGGCCGGCCGGTACCGCTGCTCCGCGACCGTGCAACCACAGTGCGCTGCGACGGCGACGTCGCACCCGACCGACGAAGCGTCTCGGCAGTCGGCACTGGATGTACAGTCATGAGTCATCCATGCCACCGCATGATCGCTCGATCGGTGCGATGTCGTGTTCTGCACAGAGGATATACGCCGTGCAGAGCAGCAGCAAGCAGCGCTGGCTGATGATCTATCCATGCGCCGCGTCATCTGCGCAACCAATCCACCCACGACGCGATAACAATGTATATGCCGGCCGCAGGGGCAGGTACTGTGGCCACGCTGTTAACGGAGGTGCCCCTGCATGCGTCTGCACTCTCCAGCTCCAAGGGACAGATTAGCGAGGGAGATTGGCAGAGAGGTTAGGAGCTAATTTTAACGGATCAGTGGATAGAGACAGGGGCTAGAGTTCAAGATCGAGCGAGCGGCCGCCATCATCGTGTCGTGTCTTACAGTTGGAAAGCACACGGAGAAGTGCAAACGCTGGCGAATGGTGATCGTGCATAAACGGCTCTGTTCGGTTGGAGTTATCCCATGATCGATGATTCCTCTCCCTTTTTTTGTTCCCTTGTTTGAAAACACCTTTTAATTCCTCGCTCTCCAGGTATGTTTTTGGTTTGCAGCCTGAGGTTGATGCCGCAATTAAACTAAGGCAACCAGCCAATTACAGTTTTCCTAGTCAGGTTATGCCATCGGTTTGTGGTATAATTGCGAGGTTATTTTAGGTATCTCTAATGATGACAACGATGGACAATTTAGATGCATTTTAAGAAGTTACTCTATGTTGTTTTTTCATAAGGGTCGATATGAGTACGTTTAAAAAAAAAATAGAATAAATACAATACCTAGAGTCTATCCCATTGATTGCGCTGCTGCCTCTGATTTTTTTTTTTCGAATTATAGGATTCATCCTTTTCCTCTAGTGCACCTTAGCCCTAATTATTAATACTCTATACATTCCAAATTATAGTTCGTTTGACTTTTTCCACACTAAGTTTGACCAACTCATCTTATTCAAAAAATATTATAAAAATTATAGAAAATTTAAAGTCATAGATAAAGTATATTAATTGCTAAACTAAACCACTATAAAAATAATGATAATTATAAATTTGTTTAATAAAATGAGTGAGTCAAATTTTGTGTCAGAAAAGTAAAACGGACTATAATTTTGGAACGGAGTAGTAAATTAAAATGGGTTTCGTCACCCATCACGCTGTTTTAATCGTCCCTTTCATTTTCTAGAAAAAAAAAAACCCTTAGCAATCACTTTAACTTCACAAAGAACCTTTGGACTTGTACAAGGAAAAACAGAGAGAATCTTTGGATGAATTGGAAGATCAAATACTTCGATTTGAAAAGATTAAGCAGACGCAGCTATCATTGCAGTTGGGAGGCCATTTCCAAGCACATGATTTGCCCGTAAAAAGGGCGTGTCTTATATGCTAGCACTTCTTTTCCTGCTCATCTTTGCTGAAACAGTTACTGTGAAGCCACCTCTGCCTGTCCCTGGGGCCTTCTTTATCCGAGCGAGCTTGTTTGCCCTTGCAAGTGATCCTCGCAGGAATCATGTACTGGTCAAGCAAGGGACGGTGATTGCATTGCATCCAGAAAACAAAATGTTTAGCAGGTTCGCAGCCTGTATATATATGTGGCCTTGACTCTTGAGCTTGTCGATTAGCTGTCACTAGGTAGCAGGTTCGTAGTGAGTTTTCTGCTGACCGAGGTCAGTTAGGTAACTAGTCCTAGTCATGCATGTGCTCATATCATGACCCTAGATTATTTTTTACATTCAAATTTTAATGGTGTGGCTGATGGCAGAGCAAAAAACTGAGCTTGTGCTTAATCTCTCTGATTAGACTGAATTGACAGTTTGGGATCAGCTGGATAATACTCAAAGGATCGATGCCTAAATACACGACAATGGTCAGTATGAACTGTACTGACGAGTGTATTGAATGGAGTGTGGTGCTTTCACGGGAGTCAGGTAACATCACAAGCGCGTGGTGGTGTGCTATTCGATCTGCATTCAAAATCTCAGTTCGCTCTGTGCTTTCCAAGTTGCAATCCTTTGAAGAGCTAGTGTAATAATACTCTGCATGACTGCATTGCTTAAATGATGTCTGGCAAGCTAGTAGTGTATTTGCGTGTTGGTCCAAGTAATTTATGGAAGCAGGGCAAGCAAGATGTTCCTTAATTAATAAAAAAAGACAGTGCCATGCATTTTCTTAGCCACGAAGGGGCCGGCCGGACACACATTTATGTCAGCTACAAACATTGTTGGCTGTGTTTAGATCCAAAATTTTGAGGGCCAAAATGCACTGTAGCGCTGAAAAATACACTGTAGCATTTTTCGTTTGTTTGTGGTAAATATTGTCCTACTATGGCCTAACTAGGCTCAAAAGATTCATCTCGCAAAGTACATCTAAACTGTGCAATTAATTTTTTATTTCATCTACATTTAGTACTCCATGCATGTGCCGGCGTTTTGATGTGATGGGAAATCTTTTTTTTTGCATAGTGAAATTTGAGAGAAAAGTTTGGATCTAAACAGAGCCGTTCTTAAAAAGAGGCATGATGATGCAATGGCACCTCATGAAGAAAGAAAGCACGGATCAATCAATCAGCGCACATTCTCTCTCTCTCTCTTTTTTAAAAAAAAAGAATCATAATTAGTGTCATATACTACCGTGCACCTCAACAATTCTCCCCACCAGGACTATTGTACCCCAACGGCCTGTGAGCTGCAATCTGGTAAAACGAAGACTTCCTTGCCCAATCATACCGCTTTAACCTGGCAGTCTGGATTATTGCTTGCATGCATGACACTGACAGAGTGTCAAATGGACATGAACTCACGGATGTATGATCACTTGATCAGCCGCTGCTGCCTAGAAAAGGCGCTGTAGTAGCTAGGCAGTATGAGTGATGAGCGTGCATGCACATTATTCCCGTCATGATGTTAGTTGCATATGGACTATGGAGCAAGGAGCATCGACCACGGCCAAGCTGTAGAGCTGATCCTGCTCTTGAGATCAACGAGCCGGCCAGGAATATCTAGACTGGTCCTGAACCATCACATGCATGGTCGATGAAATAAAGCTGCCGAGGACCATTTGCAAAATACCATGTCTGAAGCTTGTAGGTCATATGTCATCAGGGCAAAACAAGTACGCCCTAGGTGTGCGTGGATTGCTTGTAATCGATAAAAAACGTCACCATCGTATCCTGGCCAGTGGCCACAAGTTACCTCAAAAGGCCTCCATATGAGCAACAAAGCTGAAACAAACGACGGGTAGGGGACTACAAGCATGGAGGCGCCAAAAGAAGATGTGTAATAAGGGGCTAGGGGATGGGAGGAATGCTTGCGGGGAGGGACGACCATCGCATGCTTTTGAGAGCCTCTGTAACAAAGCCTCAGTTCACCTAAGGCTACTACTACATTATCTCGCAGGCAGCAGCAGGTAGCTAGCCATGGATGGCGCCCGTGAAGGCTGGCTAGCTGCACTGCAGCGCGACGCCGATCTGGGGCCGCCGGGTGAGAACAGATGTCGAGTCATTCTATGCATCAACCAATTGTTGAGAAGCTTCCCAATACCTGAATTTTTTGCCATTGAATTTTGGATAGATGGCTAGAATTACACTGTCATACACTGTAATTACAGTACATGTACACTGTAATTACAGTGTAACCCCACTCCCACCCGGCCACCCCCGCCGCCACCCCCTCCGCTCGCCAGATCCACTGCCGCCGCCCCTTCGCCGGCCAGTGCGCCGCCGGGGGAGGAGGAGGTGGCGCGTGGGGCCGCACAGCCGGGGGAGGAGGAGGCAGCCTCGCGGGGCCGACGGAAGGGCGGGGAGGGGGAGGTCGGAGCGCGGGCGCGCCGCCGGGGGAGGAGCAGGCGGCGGGCTGCATCGCCGGGGAGGAGGGAGGAGCAGGTAGAGGACGCAGCCGCGGGTAGGAGGGAGGAGCAGGCGGAGGAAGCCGCCGGGTGAAGGAATTGAATCCATACCAAATACGAGTAGTTGCCGTGGAATATGATGCGACGTCGCAGATCGACCGGCTCTCCGTGAAAAGAACGGACTGGCCGGCGCGGCTTGTTGGCAAGTGGGCCGGCGGCACGGCAACCATGGGGCTACTGGCCTAGGGTGTCGGTGAGACGGTGACCGCGCGCGGGGGATCGGAGCGCGAGGAGAGGCCAAAGGCAACGGCAAGGGCGGGCGAAGCCAACCAAAGCGCTAGAGACATGGGAGTTGGGTGAGCAGGGGCATGCGCTTGCTAACCACCTCTGCACCTTTAATTCGGAGCTTATTGTCGCGATGATAGATTCAGCGTGGTTCGGTACGGGCACGAACGGCGTCGAGTGCAACGCATCAGCAGAGAAAAGGAGATGAAGGGAGCTAACTCTAAATATAAGCTCCTCCGTGAACAGGAATTAATTAACGACAGCAGCCAGCAGCACGCATGCAACGCGGCGTCGGTCGCCATGAACAGGAGCGCAGCGAGTGCGCCGTCAGCACGCATACGAATGATGCGGCAATCCGAAGCATACGGGCACACGCAACGCACGCACCTAGTACACTGTAGCGACACGTACATGTCCAGTTGCTCCCTGCACGGACCTGTTGGGAATCATGGACGATATCGGTGCAGTGCAGAGAAAGGAGGAGGATATCGATCGCGGGCGCCGGGCAGTTCCGTTCTAGAGACCACGCGGCACGCGCCCTGCCGCCCTGGCCTGGCTGGCTGGCGGCTACCTCGGCTCGCTCGGCGTGGTTCCCTGGACCAGCCAATGTGCTGTGTGCCGACCTGTTTGCGACAATTGGAAAGACGACGATGCCTGCTCCTGCTCCTCGTCTTCGTCTCCCAAGTTGGCGTCGAGCAGAGTACTATACCACGCATACATGTGTACGTATAATACCGGTATACGTACGCAACGTACGCGCGCACGCAGTTGTCTATGGACCCGAGGGCGGCGCCGATCGAGCCACTGCCCACAGCGTCGACGCGTACGTACGCTTGGCGGGCGACACTTGGGACGGGAAGCGCCGGCAGCCCGGCCATGAGACCGCGCGCCGCTGACGCCGACGACGCTGACTTGCCGCCGGTCCTCGCTCGCTCCGTCCCGTCCCGGCCGTCCTCCTCCACCTCCATTTGTGCGCTGCAGGTGCGGTGAATGGAGATGATCGATCGAGTTGGGTCCAGCCAGCGTACCCCAGTTGGTCAGTTCAGTTCGTTCGTAGCCGCAGGTACGTCGACTCGCTCGTCGAATGCATCGTACGTGCAGCTGGGGATTGCCTCGACCTCTGCCTCTATACTACGACCACTCTACTGGCCACATACAAGCCGGTGGTTAGAGCCGGCGCCGTCGGAAGACCGCGTCGACTCGTGCTCCTCGGAATATCAAACAATGCGCATTGGTAACCAAACCCCACCACCACCTATCAAAAATGAAAAAAGAAAAAAACACCCACCATCGTCGCCACGGCATCACCACCCACGTCGGTCGTCGGCCTCGCCGTTGCCTGCTGCCGTGGACCCGTGGTGCGCCTGTGTGTGTATATATAGCCGGGAGCCCGGGCCGGGATCCTGTGCCAGACTGCCAGCTCAAGAGGACGAGGGTCAGAGAGGCACTGCAGTGCAGGCTGTAGCAGCTGCCACGGGGAAGAAGGCTAATTAAAGTAGGCGTTGCGAGCAGAGCGAGGAGAGCGCCGGGTGGTGGTGATCGTCGTTCGAGGATCGATCGAGGCGATGGCGAGAATGGCGATGGCGGCGCTGGTGGTGGTGGTGGTGGCAGCCGCCGCGCTCGCCGGCGGCGCGACGGCGCAGCTCAAGGAGGGGTTCTACGAGCACACGTGCCCGCAGGCGGAGAAGATCGTCAAGGACTACGTCAAGGAGCACATCCCGCACGCGCCCTCCGTCGCCGCCACCCTCCTCCGCACGCACTTCCACGACTGCTTCGTCAGGGTACGTAACGTGCCCCGATCGAGCCCCCGACGACCGGCCGTTGTGCTCTGCTCACCAGGCTCTGCCGCCGCCGCCGATGGTTTTTGCAGGGCTGCGACGCGTCGGTGCTGCTCAACGCGACGGGCGGGGGCGAGGCGGAGCGGGACGCGGCGCCCAACCTGACGCTGCGCAGCTTCGGCTTCATCGACCGCATCAAGGCGATCCTCGAGGAGGAGTGCCCCGGCGTCGTCTCCTGCGCCGACATCGTCGCGCTCGCCGCGCGCGACTCCGTCGGCGTCATCGTGAGTGCCCTCATCACATTGCTATAGCTGGCTAGCTAGCTACTGTACCTCACTGTCAGTCACCAAGTACTCACCGGCCGGCGAGCTGCAGGGCGGGCCGTTCTGGAGCGTGCCCACGGGGAGGCGCGACGGCACGGTGTCCATCAAGCAGGAGGCGCTGGACCAGATCCCCGCGCCCACCATGAACTTCACCACCCTCCTCCAGTCCTTCCGGAACAAGAGCCTCGACCTCGCTGACCTCGTCTGGCTCTCAGGTGAGCTTACTATAACCGCCGGCCCTCTCCGGCTCTCCACCCAGGCTTGCTTGCCACCCACCTCCATTCCATTCAGAAGAATTTCAGAGCTCAGCTACATACACTGAGTCACTGGCTGCATGCTCTCACCTGACTGACACCTTTAGTAATTTCGTAAAAGAACAAGCAAACAAACAAGAAGATTCTTTTTCACCTGCCAATCATGCTAATTTACCCAGTGGCAGCAGAGCTGATTCAGTCCTCTCAGAGATTAGAATGTCTGTCGGTTACCTCTTGCTTGCAGTTGTCCGTTCTAAACTTACTGACTCCAGCGCCACCGACACAGAGCGATGTTACGTTTGCTGAGTGAATCATTTGCCCCCCAGGACAACAGAGTAGGTTTGGCATTATCAAAAAAAAAAAAAAAAAACAGAGTAGGTTTGGTCAGGCTGGCATTAGCAGTAGTAGCGTGATTGCACTAGGTGACTGGTAGCTTCGGCAAATTGTTCATGTGCTGAGCCGGCAACGACCAGTCTACCACAGTCCGCAAGAGACACGCTCTCCTACCCACTTTCTCTCAGTAGGACCAGTAGTCCAGTACTCATGTCCCAAGATAAAGAAGAAAACAGCCTTCTTTAGTTGTCGTCATGGGTACAGACGATCAAACACTAGGAGCCTAGAACGTTTTAGCAGCAGTTAAGTTCCATGCCATGGTTGGATTGGGCAGACACCTGAACATGCACAGACCGGCCTTGCTGTTGGTTACATTAGGACAGCTCCAATGGTTGTCGAAATCGCTAGCACACGTCAGATTTCACGTGACGTGGATGTGGATGAGAGAGAGGAGAAAAGATGCTCTCGTTAGCGAGTCTTTCGTCGCTAGGCTCGCACTTCTCCCATACAAGCTGTGTCTATGTGCTATCACGTACTTCTGTAAACTGCAGCAGAGTGTCATCAATTACTCTTTTTTTATTTATATTAGTTCCATATCAGCTAGCGATTTCACTTCTCCACTGTGGACGCCCTTAGTAGCTATGTTAACCAACGTACAGTGGGGGTAAATCTACACACAAAAGGCCAAAAGTTCAGCATCCACATGCATGCACAAATCATAGTTAACAAACTTAATTTCGTCTTCCGAGAAGGAGACTAGCCAACAGAAAACGGAGGCTATTAAATTTGACAACTACCAGTCTGTTCATCTTCAGTCTTCAGGCCAGTGCCGTGTAGGTGTAACGTGTACTATATAACACAGATGAATTCCGTCTTTGAGGAGTTGCTAACATCTACACGATGGTATTGTCCTGTCCATGTAGCTGGAGATTAGTATCAGGAAAATGGTTCAGTATGACAATAAGGGAACTGACAGCATAGAAAGAACCCGCTAGAGTCCAAGCTGAAAGCTCTGTGAAACTAGCCTGCTATAAACTACCACAAGGATACATTTGCCTTTAAAATATTAGGATAAGATAAAGTGGTGTAATTGACCACCTACATCCGAGGGCTCACCGGTCACCGCTTACCCTAGATGCAATATTCTTCAATCTTCAGAGCATGCCATCTTTCTAGAACAGGATTGATGACATGTGGAGTACTTGGAATCCGGATATGCGTTGCTTCACTCCCCGTCATATGGTGGCCTCTGAGGACACCTTGGGTCACTGATTGACTGGTCTGGATCACTGATATGTGCATGATATTAATCGGCAACCTGTTCTGATGTTGGCATGCACGCTGCTGCTGCTGCCGACTAACAGACATCAGTCTCTATTCCAATCTATCATAAGACTAGTAGGACTGTAGGAGTATTTACTAGGAGAAACCTCAAGTCCTCAACATGATGCTTCTACGTAGTTAGTAGTCCTTTTCCTAGAACAGATACTTCTGTAGTAGGCTGGTGTTACATTCAAATACGTGTGCCTGGTATATTGATTGCCTGCCGACAGATATACTCGTATGATTGCAAAGTACTGTACTTCTGAACATACTGTACTTGTATGTTGTATCATTCATAAAAAAACAGTAACCAGTCACTAGCTCGTCACTGATGTGTTAATTACTGCTGATGACTGATCGATCACACCCACACGGATGCAGGGGCTCACACCATCGGCATCGCCCACTGCAACTCCTTCACGAAGCGCCTGTACAACTTCACCGGGCGCGGCGGCCCCGGCGACGCGGACCCGTCGCTGGACCCGGAGTACGCGGCGAACCTGCGGCGGACCAAGTGCAAGACGGCGACGGACAACACGACGATCGTGGAGATGGACCCCGGCAGCTTCCTCACCTTCGACCTGAGCTACTACCGCGGCGTGCTCAAGCGCCGGGGCCTGTTCCAGTCCGACGCCGCGCTCATCACCGACGCCACGGCCAAGGCCGACATCCTCAGCGTGGTCAACGCGCCCCCGGAGATGTTCTTCCAGGTGTTCGCGCGGTCCATGGTGAATTTGGGCGCCGTCGACGTCAAGACCGGCGCCGAGGGCGAGATCAGGAAGCACTGCGCCGTCGTCAACAAGCACTAGCGCGCGGGGAGGCGCCATTTGGGACGACGACCCCGGATTCACGCGGCAAATGATAGTTTCTGCGAGGATTAAACTCTTGGGATGGTACCGTGGTGCTACTGGTGGATACATGATCTGCATTTGCATGCGTTTCAGGAGGTGTTTTGTGGATTGTGTTGTTTGTACGTTCATTTTTTTTAAAAATTATTTTGGTTCCTTTCTCTTGTTCATTGATCGAAGTGTTTATTTTTTTTTCTTTTAGTTTCAGTTGGAGCTGTAACTACGGGTACGTAATAATGTACGCATTTTGTTCTTTTTGTTATTTCTGCAACTGTAACCTATCTCAGTGATTGATGTATACATGGAGATATAGTATTAAAACCGGTGAGTTTCTACTGTCATTATTCTAGTCATGTACTTTTGACCCACGTTTTGCCCCAGAAAAAAATGAATTCTAGTGAAAAAGATCAAATTTCCACCATATATGCACCCCCTATGTCAAAATCCTATGCACCCACAAGCCATGTGCATCCCCCTCCAATTTGTTACAGCTTCGCCACTGGTTTTGCCACATGGCTAACTCGTAAAAGTTGGTATATGGGTGATACGGAAGATTAATCTGGGCCTTTCGCTCCTGGGTTCATCCGTGTGGACTGTGTGGAGTTGGACCCGAGCTGTGAACGAGGGACGTGCACGCCATAACGAAGCCCAACCCAACACGCTTAGAGAGCGCGTCATCTGGTTGCCGTGGGCCGTGGGCCGTGAGCCGTGACGTAATAAGCCCACGTCTCCCTCGGCTCCTCCCTATAAGACGATCCGCCCTCAGCCCCTCAACCTCCGATTTTCCCAATTCACCAGTCTCCCCCGATCCCCGATTCTCCCCATCGTGAAATCGACACATCGGCAGGCAAGGGAAAGCAGCGCCTCCCAGACTCCCAGTAGCCTCGTCAAGGTACGCGCCCCTCTCGATTCGCCGTCCCCCGTCTCTTTCGATTGGTTTGGGATGTATGGTCGATCTCACGATTGGTCTGGGCGTGTATGGTGGAGTCTCGATTTCGACTTGCGTACGGAGATGCGTTCGTTTCTAAACTGTTCCTGTTCCGTTTGGCTCGACCCTGACGGCCTCCGTGCTTATTTCGCCCTAGCAGTATTCCGTAATAATTGCTGATCTAGGGTTCGCTAGATTTGTTATCTGACAGGTTCATATAGATTCGATCGCTAGATTTGTTATCTGACAGGTTCATATAGATTCGATCGGTTACTTTGATTCGCGTTGAGTTGGATTGTTGCCGTCCATAACCATAAGGCCCGTGGTACAGATATCATATACTGTACTCCGTACTAGTTAGTTAGGTTTCAACTCAATGGATTGAATTGTTATCAAAATTAAGAAGGTTATGTACACCTGTTGCACTTCCTATTCCCACCCATATAATGCCTATATAATGTTAACCTGGCCGTGTTTTACCTTTAATTATCAGAGTCTTCAGAACGAAATCCTGCAGATTCAAGTTTCAATTCAATTGATTGATTAGTGTATTCTCAAAAGTATTAAGGCTGCGTTATGCAGAGTATGCTAAATAGAATGATCTGTTTATGATGAGCACAAGGATATGCATTATTTTAGGAAGTGGCCGCTTTCAGATTATACTGTTGAATCCTGTCTATATTTGCTGCTTCTGTATGTCTAACTGTGGTGTGAAATTAGAGCTGTGATTACCATATTCTCACTTGACAACCTATGCCTAATCAGGGATCAGGAGGCTGTGTTGTTTGTTTCGGTTATTTGTTCACCTCCTTCATATATTTGTGTTTTCTTTTTTTGTTAGCTATATAACTCAATAGCTTGCAAGTTCTGCATCATCATCATCATCTATGCTTTTCTGTTCCTGTCTCTTTATGGTAGCTTACCATGTGTGTGTTTTTCGTCTCTGCAGATGCAGATCTTTGTGAAAACCCTCACTGGGAAGACCATCACACTTGAGGTTGAGTCCTCTGACAGTATTGACAATGTCAAGGCGAAAATTCAGGACAAGGAGGGCATCCCTCCAGACCAGCAGCGGTTGATTTTTGCTGGCAAGCAGCTTGAGGATGGTCGTACTTTGGCTGACTACAATATTCAGAAGGAGTCCACCCTCCATCTCGTCCTTCGCCTGAGAGGAGGCATGCAGATCTTTGTCAAGACCTTGACTGGAAAGACCATCACACTGGAGGTTGAGTCCTCAGACACGATCGACAATGTTAAGGCCAAGATTCAAGACAAGGAAGGCATTCCACCAGACCAGCAGCGTCTCATCTTTGCTGGGAAGCAGCTCGAGGATGGCCGCACTCTCGCTGACTACAACATCCAGAAAGAGTCCACTCTTCACTTGGTGCTTCGCCTCCGTGGTGGCATGCAGATATTTGTGAAGACCCTTACCGGGAAGACCATCACCTTGGAGGTCGAGTCGTCCGACACCATTGACAATGTGAAGGCGAAGATCCAGGACAAGGAAGGCATCCCACCGGACCAGCAGCGCCTGATCTTTGCAGGCAAGCAGTTGGAGGACGGCCGCACCTTGGCGGACTACAACATACAAAAGGAGTCTACCCTTCACCTTGTGCTGCGCCTCCGTGGTGGCCAGTGATGTACTTGGTCTGGTTAGTTCGTCGGTGTGTTGGTGGTGTTCCTGGTTGGTTGTCGTCGTTTTGTGTTTAGTTTCTAATAAATTGTGATGCCATACTGTGTTTAAAACTTGTGCTGCCATATAGCAGCTTAATTTGTGCTATGTTTGAGTGAACATGCTATCTAAGCTGTTTCCCTCCGATGATTGCATAGTGTGAAACTCACTGTTACTGATCCATCTCCTCTTGGTAGTGTTCTACAAATTGTAGAGTACTTATCTCTTTGAGCTGACAGGCATATTCTGCCTGGACAAATGTGTCTCATGACCAATAATTTCAGGATACTTGTTGCAGAAAGGAATAGAGCATAACGTTCGAACTTTCAAAAATGAAAAAAAAAAAAAAACAGCCATATCTGCTCGTAACTAGTTGTTCTTACTGGATCAACAGAACATTCATCTAGTGAAAGTATATACAGCTGCACTATACGATTTCAGCTGGGTCCGTTGGAGCGCTGAGCGTAATTAGTTGTTCTGTTACTGAATCAACAGAACATTCATCTAGTGAAAGTATATACACAGCTACAGAACATTCATCTAGTGAAAGTATATACAGCTACACTGTTACTGAATCAACAGAACATTCATCTAGTGAAAGTATATACAGCTACAGAACATTCATCTAGTGAAAAGTATATACAGCTGCACCATACATATTTCAGCTGGGTTCGTTGGAGCACCAAGCAGTGCGGTGCCAAGCTAATGGAGCCTAACTGCCTAAGTCTGTTGCATGAGGCTGGAAGTGCAATGTCTAGGAGAAGTGCAATGTCCAAACATACTTGGCAGTTCTGACAATACATTTGGTTTCAAATTAGAAGTAGTTGTCAATGCATTTGGTTTCACGAATATCATGCTGCCATGAACCAAGATACTTTCAACTGCAAGTTTTTTCCCCAGAGGTATGCTCTGTTGTAGTCTTTTGCCTCTTATTATGGTGTCTGAACAGAGCAAAATATTGAGAACCCATGGCTCAAGTTGTAGCCCTCCAATTGCCAAACCAAATGCAAAACTTGCTTTTCGGTTACAGCAACTGATAAAAATGAACAGCTGTTGCTGCTGCTGCCCTTTTCGTTAGTCCAGAAGATTTTTATGTAACATGCTACTATATGTGAAAGCATAAGAAAAGACTTCTGAAACTGCGCAGTGCCTTATGTCAAATCAAACATGAAACCATGGTTAAGATAGCTAGCTCTGGTGAGGTACTGGTGTAACAGTGATATTTTACACACAGGTAATTTATACGGAATATGATGAAAGTTTGAGCCAGAACAGATCCTCAAATATTGTAGACACGTCACAAGAATAACAATAGCTACAATTTTACTTTGATATTAACCCAGATACTAACCTTTATGCAAATTAAAATGACATTTTTGGCGACCAAAAAGACAGGTTAAAAGGTAAGGAGATAGAGCATGAGAAATTTCAGACGTTTCAATCGGCTCCTGGCTACTTTCAACTAGCAGCAGCTAGCCATATTTTATATCAAGTTGTCATCGAGCAGACGAGCACATTGTCGCTATTTGCAGTACTGTCCTAAATCTAGAACATTCACCAATCCTCATTATGCATGCCAAGGACTCAAGATAACAAAATGTGTACCTCCCCAATGTCCAGATCGAAGTGATGCGATCTGATATATTTATTCTAGAAGATAAAAAAGGAAGGTAATTGGCATCATATCCGTAATTACTGTTTCAGATATACGGGTACAAAGAATTCATCTTCATATTTGAATTGTGAAATGAAAGAAGTAGCACGACAAAAAAGCAAGCATGCGGAGGAATACAATGCATTTAAATTACTTCGCCGATAGGAAAAAGTGAAGAAAAGAAGTCACTGGTTTCTTCATGCATTGTGAATAAATACAAACAGATACTTCTCCAATATTATGATCCATACTTCCATAGGACTAGAAATTGATCAGTACAAAAGTTAAAACTCGATAAAGACCTCAGAATGAAATGGCTGAGTTGCTGGGTCATCAGACTTTCTGACAATAATGCGTCCACTGGAGAAAGCATCTTTGAGAAGAAGAAAGTCAGCTTCTTGTACACCGGGCACATGCAGTGGAGCAACATTGGGAGAAACAAGTAGCACTTTATATAGGGAGATAGCCTTCCTCAACAAAAGGCTGACCAGCTGCACCTCAAAGGGGCGCCAATTGAAGTTCATGACCTTTACCATTCTAAGGTTCGCCAAGCTATCATCTGGTAGTTTTACCCGCACCTCTTCAACTAAATCCTCCAAGGTCACATCACTGGTAACCGGGAGCTGCAAAGATTGACTACAATCGTGCAGAAGCATCTTAACAAATAAGAGTGCAGGTTCAATAAAATGAGCGGCTAATTGGCGAAGAGTTTCAGAAAGGCGTTGAAAATGCTAACCTGCACAAAGAGCCTCTCAAGATTAGGACAGCGACAAGACCTGAGGAACAGATAAATGTCAGCTAGGTTGCCCAACTCCATTCCAAGTATGAGCAGCTGTAGCTCTCTCAAACTCTGCAAGTTGTTCAGCTCACTGGCCCATCCCTGTTTCTGTTTGCAACCAAACAATTTATGAACTACTAGGTGATATAACAAGAAAACAAAATAAAATGGAGTCCAACAGAAAGGAGCCTACCTTGAGGCCATTGCTGCATATGGTGAGTGCAATGAGGCTAGAGAGATCATCTGGGAGGGCTCTATTCCAGGAGAGATCATGCGGGAGGCCATACCAATGATAGGATATTGGCTGATGAAGGCAGATGTAAAGGTCAGTGAGTGCGTTGTCCTTCGGAAGGAAGAAGGGATAGCTGAAGCGCCTGCCCCCACTGTAGCGGAAAGAACAGAGTCTAGGAAACGCCAGTGCATCTAGCCTGGCCTCCCAATTGCAATCCGCGATGGTGATTCTCCTCAGGTTGAGCGGGATGCAAGCTTTGGCACCGTCCAGTATGTTGGTACAGTTGCGCAGATCGAGAGTGTGGAGGCGGGGGCATAGTGCCATAACTTTGTGGAAGGCCACGGAAATGGAGACGAAGTGGAGGTGGATGACCTCGAGAGCATACAAGGGTCGCGCGCCCTTGTAGTACATGTCCACTATCCGCATGTTGCGGAGCGAGAGATGAGCGAGGAAGGGGCTCGACAACGGCAAGTGGTAGTTGGAGCAGCTCACCGAGGGGTTGGAACGACATATGTGAACGTGGAGGTCCTCGACGCAGCACTCCGCTGCGTAGGCGAGGAGGCGCTTGAGATGCGGTTGCCTGAGCTTCTGGTTGTGGACGACGAGGGAGACGCGGTCGAGGCGGCGGCGCGGGCCGCTCTCCAGCAAGCGGAGCACCTCCCTCGGATGGTCGTCGGGGAGGACGTTGATGTCGAGACAGGAGGTCGCTTCCTCCCAGCGGCTCTTCCAGAGGTCGCGCCACCCCTGCGCGAGCGCCGACGAGCGGATTGCGTCCTTGAGCGGGAGCCGGGTCAGGATGCGCCGCCGAAGGTCGTCCGGCAGCGCCGAGATACGCACCACCGGGACCGCCTCCGGCGTCGCCGCCATCTGCTGGACCCCTAGCTCGTCCACCCGTTGCTTCTTCGCTCTAGAGCCGCCGCCGTCGAATTCGAGCGCCATTGCCGATTGCCGGACGTTCCCAACTCACCACAAGCACAAACCCTCCCTCTCCTTCCCCCTGCTGGCTCACCCACTTTCTCTAAACTTTTTTTTTTTATTAAACTCCTTCAATGAAACTTTTGACATATAGAGTTTATGGAATTGATGTCATTTTAAATGTCTAGATTTTATGAGATTTACGATTATTAATCATGATATTGTATAAACGTCATTAAAGCTTTACAATTTTTTTGAAGTATGCCATTCTGGATCAAATTATCTACGTTTTCTGCCTTCATACCCACTCCTTTCTCGGTGCTCTTCGACGCCTCGTTGCCATTATCGCAGACATCCCCCGAGCTTCCGCCCGCCGGTTCGTGCGCCTCCTCATGTACGTTACCCCTCTTTCACACAGGACTCCCCCGAGCTTCCGCCTGCTGGCTCGCGCGCCTCTTCATATACGTTGCCTCCTCTCCTTCGCACAACTCATCGCCTCCTCAGCACCGGTGCGCTACCCCTTGCCCCTCCTTCCGCCCCGCCTCCAACTGCGCTCGCACGGCGAGAGGTGGAGCAACCACACCCCAACATTGGGAGAGGTTGCGCCTCTGAACTCCCACCGCCACGCCGATGTTGGGTGTCTCTAAGTTCCCGCTGATGTCCGATGTTGGGCACCTCCAACCTCCCGCCGCCGCCGCCTGATGTTGGGCGCCTCCGAGGGCCTAGCTCTCGCCGTCGCTTGACCTTGGGGAGGGGCTTCGCATTCTAGCTCTCGTCGATGTCATTGCTTGACTTTCTTGGAGAGAGATTGGCGGTGGCGGTGGTAGAGCCGCGTAGTGGGAAGACGTTGCCGCGGGGAGCCACGCAGGGCTAAAACCGACAATGTTCATGCAATGAGGTTTGGTGAGCCGTGGCATATGGAGAGGCAAATAGTTTAAACCCCCGTCTCTTTTGCTGTAACTTTGGCCCCTGTTTAATTTTATACCACACTTCGTCACTAATCTACTGGTATCATTTCTTAGCCTCAAGCAAGGGTGTTCTCTATATACATCCCCATCCCAATACCCCCATCTATCTCCTCTACCCGTATCATTCGCCACGCCGCCGGCCGCTGGCCGCGCGAGACCGCGCCCACCGCCCACTGCGTTGCTGCCTCCAGCACGCCGCCGGACGCGCTACTCCCGATCTGGATCAGGCATTCAGGCCGCCGGCGAGCCTTCTCCGCGGGCCACCGCCACCCACCTCCATCTTCTCCTGCACGGGTTGTCTCTTTGCCTCCAAACGCGCCAGAGAGAAGATAGCGGAGAGCCGCTGCAGCAGACTTTAGCCCTCCGTCCTCTACTTTGCCGGTCCAGCGCCTCGTACAGGGCACCAGACCACCAGTGCGGACAGTCTGAGACTGACACCGTGACCCACAGCACGAAGAAGAAGCGACCCAGGCATCCGCAGCTGACCGGAGACGGAACGGCCTCGGCCACCCGCACGGCCGCGCCCCACCCACCTCCGAATCCGCGTGCGACTGCGACTCCCCCCCAAACTCGCCGCCTTGCCGGGCACCGCGGCTCCCGAGCCCGTCAACGCCCGGCCGACCGCCGCCGCCGAGCCTTCCCTGCGCACTGCGTCGTCCCTGCGGGAGCGCAGTTGGCGGGTTCGTCTCCTTCACGCGCGCCCCGACGGCAGGCCCCGTCGCCCCGGTAGCGTTGCGCGCGCAGCCGCGGGACCGTTGTCCGTTGATAGGGGGCGCGCACCCGCGCCGTTGTTGTTCGCGCCCGCGCGCGGATGCCGCGGTGCGTGGCTCGCTGAGGCGGCCGAGGGGGACGGGTGGGGGAGACTTGGATCCGGGCTGGTCGGGCGAGGTGGCGCCGTGGCGGTATCCATCGAGATCGGATCCATGGGCTCGTCCTCCCAGCTCGATTCGAACCCTGCGCAAGGTAACTCGGCGCTCGTCGTATCATTATTCATTTTTGGGGCAAATTTGGCGTTCCGTTTATTCCTAGCGGTTTCGTCGGACTACTACTTGGATCGCGTCCAACAAATTTGTGATCTGCGTTGCTAGAGTCAGGTGTTGCGTGCTTCTCTAATATTCCTTTTAATTGTCGCTACTACAATGATTGGGGTGACAATTGGTGTCAGGATTCAGGAACCATATTCCTTGGTTTGCCAATTGAGCAAAAGAAGCAACCTGTCACTGGACTGACAGTCGTTTGTACGTTAATGTCCGAACTAAAAGTACACGTTAATATCCGAACTAAAAGTACACTCTTAGCGAATTTGCATTTGTAGCCTCCTATCAAATGTTAATCTTATTGTTCCTCCACAGGAAGCTTGGAGGCTGTTGATGGCAGCAGAAGCAGCAGTGTCAACAAGACAATGACGAGCACTAACACGTGGAGATGGTGCCTTGGGTTGATTTACATTGTTGCCGTTGCGAGCATATGGATTGCCGCGAGCTACATCGTGCAGTCTGTTGTGGATGCTGGTGTTTCTCCGTTCTTGATCACCTACATATGCAATTCTCTGTTTGTTATCTACATTCCCATAGTCGAGGTTTCCCGGTACTTTGAGGATTCTGTCAGCAACTTTTGGACGAAGTTGAAATCCAAGGATACTGAAAGCCTGCAGGAGGCTGCTGATCTGGAGAGTGTGAATCTTCTCCAAAGTGGTGGAAATGAGATCAATTCTGCCTCGGATCAATCCCAAACAAGGTTGCCTGAAGATGCTTCGGGTCCAGATACAAGCTTCCCTCCCCAGACAGAGCTAACTGTTGTAGAGTGCAGCAAAGGGTTGGATGCAAAAGGGCGCTGGACGCGTGCTCGTGTGGCCAAGGTGGGCATGCTAGTCAGCCCCTTTTGGTTCCTTGCACAACTTACATTCAATCTCTCTCTAAGATACACCACTGTTACGGTAAGTGTTGCTACTATGAGCTGCATGCTACTTCCATATGTAGATATATGTTGCTTCCGTCCTATCGCTAGTTGGTCTAAGATATGCTTCTGTTTTCTGTGACTTGCAGTCAAACACGATCTTGAGCAGCACATCTAGCCTCTTCACTTTCTTGGTTGCATTAGTTTTTCTTGGAGAAACATTCACATGGTTGAAGCTAATTAGCGTGCTTCTCTGCATGGGGGGTACAATAATTGTCAGCCTGGCTGATTCAAGTAGTTCGGTTAATGCCATTGCCACAAATCCTCTTCTTGGAGATTTCCTGTCCATTGTTTCTGCGGGTTTATATGCTGTGTATATCACCTTGATTCGGAAAAAGTTACCTGATGAGAAAGATGGTCAAGGCCAAGTGAGTATGGCTCAGTTTCTGGGATTTCTGGGATTGTTTAATATGTTGTTTTTCCTTCCTGTTGCTCTGGTGTTGAATTTCGCCAAGTTGGAACCATTCCACAGGCTCACATGGGAACAAGCTGGTCTTATTGTTGGAAAAGGTAGGTTTGTTCTTTATTCTTGATTTTCCCCCTCTCACTGTCTGATGCATCAGGTGCTCATCCATAACATGTGCAACCTGTATAAAAAAATCCGGCAATAATGCCGCAACATCCTATCTCAACGGTACCTGCAGAGGATTAAATGACACCGTGAGAAATGAATTGCCACTAATTTTTGCTCTTTTGGCATCTTTGTAGGTTTGTTAGACAATGTTTTGAGTGACTACTTGTGGGCGAAGGCGATCCTTCTCACAACAACTACAGTAGCTACAGCTGGCCTCACAATCCAAGTTCCAATTGCTGCCGTTGTGGACACGCTCACTGGCCATGCTCCTCATTTACTGAACTATATTGGAGCTGCTGCTGTCTTAGTTGGTTTTGCTGGGATCAACTTACCAGTTGGAGAGTCTTCACATGCTGTTCACCAAGACCAGGAAACTGCAATTGTTAGCATGGTTGATGACCCTCTTCATTTGCCCAGCAGTATGAATGCTAACGATGCGATCTCATAGTAGCCTGGTTTGTTTGATCGGAGCTGTGGCGACACCGTGTTTGTTTGATCGGAGCTGTGGCGACACCGTGTAAATGTAGAGCAAATGTATAAAATGGTCATATGAGCAGTCTTTTTGATTTTTCCTTGAACCGGGCCACCAGGACATAAAAGGATGGATATGAACTGAAATTAGCCTGCTTAGTTTGATGTTGTCCCAACATAGCCGGTCCCAAGCCCGGATAAAGGAGGAGGGGGGTTCCGGCCCTTAAAGGTTATGATAGGCGTGGCGAGCCAACATAAAAACCCAGCTACTCTTATGGAGATGAAACCCAAGAACAATCCGTTGGGGCGTAACCCTCTTAGCGACGCGCCATATCGGAACCCGGGTATGGTGTTAAATGGGCAAGGGCCGGGCCGTCATCCCCTTGGTGACGCGCCATGTCGTGATCTGGACATGGTGTTAAGTGAGCAAGGATCGGGTCGTCGCTTCCTTAGTGGCGCGCTACATCGGCGCCCGGGTGTAGTGATAAATGAGCAAGGGTCTTCACACCTGACTCGGCGGGTGCGAGGGGTAAGGAAGCTAGTCGAGCCAACTAGGATCCGTTTAGGTAGCTGGAATGTAGGGTCCCTCACAGGTAAGTTAAGAGAGTTAGTTGACACAGCGATTAGAAGGCGTGTAAATATCCTCTGCGTCCAGGAGACGAAATGGAAGGGTCAGAAAGCGAAGGAGGTGGAGAACACGGGTTTCAAGCTTTGGTACACAGGAACAACGGCAAACAAGAACGGAGTGGGCATCTTGATTGACAAGAGTTTAACAAAGGGAGTGGTGGATGTCAAGAGGCAGGGGGATAGGATCATCCTAGTCAAGCTTGTTGTTGGTGACTTAGTCTTCAACGTAATAAGTGCATATGCTCCCCAGGTAGGCCACGATGAGGGAACGAAGAGGCAGTTTTGGGATGATCTAGATAGCATGGTTAGAGCGGTACCAACCAGTGAGAAGCTTTTCATAGGAGGAGATCTCAATGGCCATGTGGGGACGTCAAATGCAGGTTATGAGGTGGCACATGGAGGATTCGGGTACGGTAGTAGGAATCGGGAGGGAGAGGATGTCTTAGACTTTGCTTTAGCGTACAATCTGGTGGTAGCCAACACCTTCTTTAGGAAGAGACAATCCCACTTGGTGACCTTCCGTAGTGGCCATCACGCTAGCCAGATTGACTTCGTTCTCACAAGGAGAGAGGATAAGAGGACATGCTTGGATTGTAAGGTAATACCAGGAGAGTGTGTTGTCTCTCAACACAAGCTTGTGGTGGCTGACTGCCGCTTTCGTTTACGTGCCAGACGGGATAAACAAGCCAGAGTTGTGAGAACAAAGTGGTGGAAACTCAAAGGAGAGGCGTCAGAAGACTTTAAGAGAAGGGTTATCTCGGAGGGCTCATGGGAAGAAGGGGAAAATGCAGACAACACGTGGGGGAAGATGGCAACTTGCATTAGAAAGGTAGCGGCGGAAGTGCTTGGTGTGACCAAAGGAAGCAAAGGTGCAACTAAAGATACTTGGTGGTGGAACGAGGATGTACAACAGGCCCTTAAGGAGAAGAAAGAGTGCTACAAATGCGTGTTCCATGACAGGAGTACAGATAACATAGAGAGGTACAAGGTGGCAAAGAAGATTGCAAAGCGAGCAGTGAGTGAGGCGAAGGGCAGAGCATATGATGACCTTTACCAAAGGCTAAGTACAAAGGAAGGAGAGAAGGACATCTATAGGATGGCTAGGTTTCGTGAGAGGAAGACGAGGGACCTCAATCAAGTCAAGTGCATTAAGGATGCGAGGGATCAACTCTTGATGAAGGAGGAGGACATCAAACTAAGGTGGCGCGAGTACTTTGACAACCTGTTCAATGGGGAGAGTGAGAGCACGTCCATTCAGCTGGACGACTCCTTTGATGATGCCAACAGACACTTTGTGCGTAGGATCCAAGAGACCGAGGTTAGAGAAGCCATAAAACGGATGAAAGGGGGCAAGGCAGTGGGCCTTGATGCAATTCCAATCGAGGTGTGGAGATGCCTAGGAGATATAGCTATTGCTTGGCTGACAAAGCTTTTCAACCAGATCTTACGATCGAACAAGATGCCCGAAGAGTGGTGGAGAAGTACATTAGTACCAATCTACAAGAACAAGGGAGATATTCAAAGTTGCACTAACTACAGAGGGATCAAACTGATGAGCCACACGATGAAGCTGTGGGAGAGAGTTTTAGAGCATCGCTTGAGAAGTTTGACGTGTATTTCCATGAACCAATTTGGGTTCATGCCGGGGAGATCGACTATAGAAGCAATTTTCCTTTTAAGACAAGTTATGGAGCGGTACAGGGAGCAGAAGAAGGACCTACACATGGTTTTCATAGACTTGGAGAAGGCTTATGATAAGATACCAAGGAATGTTATGTGGTGGGCTTTGGAGAAGCATAAAGTCCCAACAAAGTATGTGACCCTCATTAAGGACATGTACAACAAGGTTGTGACTAGTGTTCGAACAACTGACGGTGACACAAGTGACTTTCCAATTAACATAGGATTACATCAAGGATCAGCTTTGAGCCCTTATCTTTTCGCCTTGGTGATGGATGAGGTCACTAGGGATATACAAGGAGATATCCCGTGGTGTATGCTGTTTGCTGATGATGTAGTGCTAGTGGATGAAAGCCAGGCGGGGGTAAATAGGAAACTAGAGTTGTGGCGGCAGACTCTAGAGTCGAAAGGCTTTAGAATTAGTAGGTCTAAAACTGAATATATGAGATGTGACTTCGGTTCTGCTAGACAGGAGGCAGCAGATGTGAGTTTGGAAGGCCAGATAGTGCCCAAGAAGGATACTTTTCGTTACTTGGGATCGATGCTACAAAGAGACGGGGATATCGATGAAGATGTTAGCCATAGAATCAAAGCGGGATGGATTAAATGGCGTCAAGCATCCGGTGTCCTATGTGACAAAAGGGTACCACAAAAGTTAAAAGGCAAATTCTATAGGACGGCTATTAGACCTGCGATGTTGTATGGTGCAGAATGTTGGCCCACTAAAAGAAGACATATTCAACAATTAAGTGTTGCAGAGATGCGTATGTTGCGCTGGATGTGTGGGCATACAAGGATGGATCGAGTTCGAAACGACGAGATACGGGATCGTCTTGGGATAGCTCCAATTGAAGAAAAGCTTGTGCAACACCGACTAAGATGGTTTGGACACGTGCAACGAAGACCACCAGAGGCACCAGTGCATAGCGGCATCATAAGGCGAAACAATGATGTGAAGAGAGGCAGGGGCAGGCCAAATTTGACATGGGAGGAGGCAGTTAAGAGAGATCTAAGAGATTGGAATATAGTGAGAGAGTTAGCCTTGGATAGAGCTGCTTGGAAAGCAGCTATCCACGTACCCGAGCCCTGACTAGGCTTTTCTATGTGCCTTCTCAAAAAATCTTTTAAAACCCTTGTTTTTTTTTGTTGAAAGTGACCTTTCAAAAAAAAACTTTTTTTTAGTGGTTTGGTTTGGGTTTCAACTCTAACCTACCCCAACTTGCTTGGGATTAAAAGGCTTGTTGTTGTTGTTGTAGTAGTTTGTTCAGAACTTTGAGCAACAAGCGGTTAGCGATCTTTACTTGTAATTCTTTGCATCTGTATGTACAACTCAGCTTCGTATGGAAGAAGTAAATTCCATCTGTAATTTGTGGAGGGCGTCCTGTGTTTCTAGAACCATGCGTACCTGAGATTTTATATGGACATGGTGAAACTGAGGCTATGTGATAAGGTGTTTCAAGCCGTATGCCACGGTCTGCTATCCACTCATGAACTTTTTACACGATAACATCATGTTTTATTTTCACTGAAACTTGTTTGCTACCTCTGTCCCAAAGCTCGCCCCTACACCGAAAAAAAAAAACAAACTAGCCCCTACCTTGATATTGATAAAAAAAAAAAACTCGCCCATATGTTTCATCATCAAATACAGTTGCAGAGGCCCATAAGGCCATAAGGCCCACGACAACTAGGTTTTCCTTTTGCCCCGCTCCCGCCACACACTCGCCGTCAGGAAACCATAAATAGCATCCACCCCAACCCCAAGCCCTGTCTCAGCATCGCACCTAGGGTTCCAAGAGCCAGCCGCCACCGCACCTAGGGTTCCAACTTCCAAGAGCCAGCCGCCAGCACTCCTCCCCAAGCCGCATCGCACCTAGAGTTCCAAGAGGCAGCCACCATCGCACCTAGGGTTCCAAGAGCCGGCCTCTTCGGTTTGTTTTGTTTATTGTTTGATTTTGATTGATGAACCGTTTGGATCGCAGCTCTATGTTCTGTTTCTCCTCTCTCGCTCCTAAAGCGCGGGGCACGAACACTTCCCGTGCGGCGCCGCCTTATGAGGAGAGGATAGATCGACGCGTCAAGAAATCGTTTCAGTTGCCATGGCTTCAGTAGGCAATATGATTGTTGCTTGAGTACAGAATCTATCGTTTCTGCTAATCTCTCTTTTGGTTTGCGATTTGAGGGTCTAAAATCGTTTTTTATTTGCACGGTGCAAACCCCGGGCTTGTCGGATTCCCTTTGAAGAAGGAAGCCCCAATGCCTGTGCTAGATCTAGCATGCCGTTCAGTGTTGCAGGCCATGACCAATTTTGTGAGTGGTCTGTGTCAAAGCAATGGATACATATGTTAATAATTGTGCATCACTTTGATATTTATTCTGCTGAGTCGTTTGATTTATGGCAGTGATTTGACATTACCCGCGCTTCTGATCTAACCCGTGAAGCAAAGGGAAAAATAATGGTTGAATTTCTTAATATGAGCCATCCATTAATCAAACCGTTGGCATTAGCTTTTTTTCTGCAATAGGTCATGTTTGAACATGTGATTTATTTGGCTGGGATGATACAACCTTTCAGCTTACAACGCCAGTTCTGCTTCTGATAACTCATGACAGATAGAGCTGATTCATATCTGAGCCATGATTTGTGACATGTTATTTTACATCCAAGCTTTAGGATCATGTGTTTTCTCTTAGTTCAAACCTTGCATACGATATTTACATGGATCGCTGATGAAATTTCCCAATGTTTGGAGGCTGTAATCGGCACCAAGTTCCTGATCTTCAGGAAGAACCTACTTGGAGCCGCTACATTCACATGACAGCACAGGGAAATCCTGAGGTCTTTTATGCAATGTCAAGTTCATTTTTAGTTTGATCTTTTAGTTACGTTGCTGAGTTCCACTATCCGTGCACAAGGTCTCTGATTTGTGTACAGGCTGAAGAACTCAGAGAGCATGTGTTGTCATCAGCTTCGTCTCTTTGCTACCGTGAGATAGGAGTTAAATAACAGCACGAGATTGTTTACTTCTGCGCGTATTTACAATGAAGCTATATTGCATTGTTTGTTGAAATAAAACTAACGTTTCATGCTTTATTAGCTTACAAACCACTGAAATTATGGTTCAACATTAGTCCAAAATTCATCCTCTTAGGGGGGCCAAAGAGGGGGTTCCAACCATTATCATGATGTTTAGGGTTGCAAGGATCTCCTGTGGCATGTTGTGTGCCAGTTGCTCGTTGTATCATGTGCCGTCCTGCTTAGTTGCTGTCTGGATAGTGGACATGTTCTGTTGCGTGATTTACCTTGTGGTCTACATTTGTTGATCTGAGATTGGAGCGGTGATGAGCAACTTTTGTGGACTAGAGTTTCTGATGCTACTTTGGTGGTATTTGACGACCAAACCCTTGGCTGTCTGAGCTCCTAAATCTCATTGCTCAACCTTATTATTATTTAGTTAAAAATGTTTTTTCTCTTAAATGGTTCCTGTGAGATTTTGAGTGGTGATGAGCAATTGTGTTTTGGACTAGAGTTTCTGATACTACTTGTGGTAGTTGAAGACCAAACCCTTGGCTGTCTGAACTCAAATCCCTCAAACCAGTGTATTGTCTGTGAAGTTTAGTTTTACATTTTGAAAATGATTTTGTTGGATGCACCCATTACCAATTCCGGTGGATTATTCCGTTCCTCATGGTATAATGGCTTGGGTGCAACATTTTATTCGCTTGATGTGTGGTTATATCCTGATTGGTGGCGTTATGGATGCCAATCCGATCTTGGAAAGGCCACATATATTCATTTAAATCTTATCATTTCCCATTTGTTTAGTGGATCTAAATGATGTGAAACTTTGAAAGGGAAAGCTCCCAATCTGTTAGATTGGGGCGTACCATGACATTTCTTTCAAATTGAATAGGAAGATCTGATAGATCCTTGCATCATTTTTATTGTTTGTAACGTCCCTTGAGCAATGCGGATGATGATACCTAAAGTAAAATACAGTTATCCCTGTCTGATTCCTTCAAAAGGGTGCTGAGAGAACTTTAATCTGACATGTGCTTTGAATATTTTGTTTTTCAGTTGCGCTATTAATTTGCTAAGTCATTTACTGTGGTGTTTGTTGTTTGTCTTGGGCCTTTGATGACTCAATGCATGCAGAATAGGCCAACCTTTGCCTTCATCTGTTGATAATTTGCATGAACTAGGACGGTCTGATGCCTTTGCTCATTTTTTATCTTAACTATAATTTGCTAACCTGTTGCATATCAGTTCAACTGTTCAAGAGTTCAGCTGTATAGCTTTGGTTATTGTAATTTATACTGGCAGTGACGACCTGGTTATGTTCAAGCTCAACAGACCAAATCACATGTCTATCTCTACTCATGAGATTGATCTGTATGCTGATTATCCCGCTGAACTGAGCCATCTTTATGCTGTTTTCGTTCTGCTTTATTTAATCTTTTGTTGATTCTGTGCTGCTTTGGAGGATGTTGCAATGAGGACAATCAAGCTCCCTCTTCTGAAGCCAATGAGGATATTTGCTGGCAGAATCGAACCTAAAAAACTATTGCCACCACTGAGTAACAACCCACTCCGAACATGCTGTTTTTTTTTGTCAGCTTTTCTGTGTATATGATGCGATTTGGGTAATCCTAGCATAGATTGATCTTTGTAAACCTTTTGTGACGGTCTGATCTTTGTACCCGTGCATTTTTAGTTGTGTGCTTTGCTCCCTCTTGTAAACCTTAACCGTTGCATCAAGGGACATTCACAGTCAAAGCTTGTAAACCTTAAAAGTGACAATGCTCTTACTTTGTTCTGTCCCCAAATGAAGATTCTGGGCTGATTGACATACCAAGAAAAAGATAGTATGTGTGTGATCTTATCGTGTCAAAGAAATAGGCTCTATAATGCAGTTCTTTCTTTTTGATAAACTAACTACACATGGATTTCAGACTGTTAGATCTAGCTTTACTAATGCTTATGAGCTTAATTTTATCAGTCATTGTTCTGACTCTTCTGTAGCTGCTATGGAGCTGTATCTGTGTCAATGGGACTTTTTCCCATTGTATTGTACCTGTAACTTTCAATATATATGGTAGTTATTAAAAAAACTAGGTTGAATGCAATAGAGCTTATAGGATGGTAAGATATTCAACTGCATCCGCTTCGAGGTTCATTTTGTCAGTTTGAACGTCTTTTGTACATTCTTGGATACAGTTGTCGAGGACATGCGCGTTCGAAATGTTTGTGGGCTGCTTAAAATTGTGATACGCTATGAAAACAAATCTCAGATAATTTATGTAAGCCATGTCCAGTAGCACATCTTAAAATTGACAGCCGCGACACTTGTTTGATGTTGATAACGTCTTAATATTATAGTGAGATTAACCCACCTCAGATTTAAACAAATGAAGAATGGTGAACCCTCCAGTATCATGTCTTGAAGTTGAATGTACTTTCAGGAAGAGTACACCGAAAGACAAATTTCCTAAAGCCTCTGCTATTTCGTTTCCTGTGGAACGTGAACATGTTTAACAAACTAAAACTTGCTCGTTTTCAATTGACAACTGACAGTCAATATCCCTTTCAACCTCTTTGTGGAAGAACATTCATGCGCAATTCGATCCCGCAACGCATCGTCCTCTCAAGTCTCGACGCCTTCGCTCTCTTCCTCCCTCTCCGCCGCCGCTCCCTTCCTCCCTCTCAGCCGCCTTCATTGTTTTGCTTTTTGAGGTTGAAGTCACCTTGATTCCGTTGTATGTCGTTTGGTTGGACCAACTTGCAATGCTCTACGGCGCTATCGGATACTGGCCCATATAATCTCGTTACCACGCTCGCCCAGCGCAATTCGATCCCGCAATGCATCGTCCTCTCGAGTCTCGACGCCTCCGCTCTCTTCCTCCCTCTCCGCCGCCGCTCTCTTCTTCTCAGCCGCCTTCATTGTTTTGCTTTTCGAGGTTGAAGTCACCTTGAAACTGTGTTTGCATGATATTAAAAAACAACCCACTCCATAGAACATGAATGAATTACGCCACTAAAAGAACAACATCGTTAAATCTCATAATTAATTCAGAGAAATATGAACACCTGTATCGAGCCTAGATTCCAGAATTTGAATTTGGATGAACAGGTTCCACCACAGGAAACCAAAGATCTTAGATCTTGTATGTCGTGTATACGTGAATGCACTTATAGGAAGTTGCGGTGATTTCCCATGTAGATTCTAGGCGCTTGTGAAGAGAGCTGACACATTACACATTGCCTGACATTCGATGCTTGGATAAGGAGTTACATGGGCTCGTTTATGTAATCTAAGCGCTGATGGGTTTCTTTTGCATTGTATAGTGAAGATGATGACATCTACTCCATAAGCGGCTCTACAAGATCTGTTACATTGTCCATGCTCTAAGGTTGATTCGAGCAGGAGAGACCAAATTATAGAACCATTTCAAACTCTGCTAGACCGCAGTGTACAGTGTTGCTACGGTATGGATTTTGTACTTTGTCCATCCTTTTGTCCTTATGTTGACGTCTGTCTCGCCGGACAAGACAAGGCTAACGTCAATAGCTTGAAGACCTTTCTGCAGGGCTTCCCCTAAATCTTCATCGTTGTATCTCACATCTATGCATAAAAAACCTGTGTTAGTAACATATTTAGACTGAAATTTTTATGACTTTTTATAACTTTAAATACGTGTACATGTTCATTCTTTCCTTAATTTATTATTTTAAATATAAAAAAGAGATGGTGAAAAGACATCCTGCATATTTAGAAGAGTATCCTGAGCACACACTAGGGGTCTAGAGGATTAGATTACAAGGTTTACAAATTTTAAACTTTTAGAGTGGTGGTGACATTACGGACAAATCGTACTTAGGGCTTGCTTAGGTACAACATACAAGCAAATCTCCTGTGAGGCTAGAGCACGCCACTAGAGTTCTAGGTTTAGATTCAGAGGTTAGTTTAGTAAATATGTAATTTTTAGAGGGGTGGTGACATATTACACACAAATCATACATAGAGCTTGTCTGGATATAAGAGCTTGTTTGGGACGGCTCCGCTCCAAAAAATTTAGCTCCGCTCCATCAACTCTACTTTAGAGCAGCTCTATCTTAGAGTTAACTGCAGTTTTGAGAGTGTTTGGCTCACGGAGGAGGTTGCCCGCACCTGTCCGGCATGGCGCCATGCCCTAGATTGTCTGGTACGGCAACTAGCCCTAGGCTGTCTGGCAGACGGAAGAAGAAAGGTCGCGATGTTTTTTTTATTTCCGAACGGGTACGGTGTGTAATTAGTGGCAAAAATGGGTAAATACACCACAATTCCATGAGGAGGTACATAAAGTGTGTTTTTGGAGCTCTTTTTCATGGACTCCCAAAAAAACCTAGAGTTGGCCCAAAACTTCACTTTTTTTAAGCATAGTTCGTAGAGCTGCACTTGTTTGGCCCGCAAAAGTTAGAGCAAAGCTAAAAAAACGTGGAGCAGAGCTCTGGCCGTCGAGTAATTCCGCTCAAAAAAAGAGAAACGGACCCCAAACTGGATGGCAAGTAACGGCTGCACACTTTGTCCAACATACAGATACAGGGACATGTCTAAAACCCAAGCCTTCGCGGTAGGGCAGGTAAATCACAGATCTCTGGAATAATTTGCAAAACTACATTTCAATTTAAGTGGCACTAGATCACATATTCAGCAATAATACAAAGTTGCGTTGTTCAATAGCAACAATATAATTGTCATTTCTAGTAACCATACAGCATCACGTACAATTCTAGGCAAAACAAAACGTTATGGAAAAGGGGTGCTCGACACATTTCTGCCAAAATCTCATCTTGATGTGGACGACCGAGCAGTGATAGAAGAATGGTATGTGGTGCTTCTCTGTTTCCGGTAAGAGGAATAGACATCATCATACTGGCTCACTTCATTTGGATCCGCATAAGCTCCGAGACCCAATCGACCGCTGGACCCTGGTTTGGTATCAACGCTACCATCAGCACGCATTCCTGTCTCCGGATTTACAAGCAGATTAGGCGGAGGAGGAATGCATGCGCCTCCCTTCCGAGCAGGAAGTTCCCTCTCGTAGTCATCATAATCGTCAGGCTCACTTTGCCTCATCGGACCTTCTGATGGGTTTACCTCCCCAATCTCGCTGAAGAACTTAGATACACGCTCAAGGATCTCAGACTCTGGGACGGTCGATGGAGGTATCACTGTGGGGATGTCAAGCGGGCTCAGGGGAGAGTACGGCACTCCACTTCCTATTTGCATCTTCCTAACCATTCCGGGAATGAGGCCAGGGGGGAAGAGTGGATAAGGAGGTGGATTTGAATCATTTGTAGGAGCAGTGCTTTGAGGAATCACAGAGGGAGCCAAAGATGATTGCACTGGCAAAGATCCTGGAAAAGTAGTTTGACCTACAGGGGGGTAAACACCAGCTGATATTTGGTTTGCTTGAAATTGTGAAGATGGCACAGACTGAGTTGTGCCAGAAATCGGATGGATTGCCTTATCTTTCTCTGGGGGTTCCGAGGACCATTTTGAGGCCACCGGTGCTGATCCTACAAAAGTATCGATCACTTTTTTTGTTACTGTCAAAAAGCAAAATGTCCATGCACAACATCTTAAAAGCTATTTCAAAGAAAAGTTCTAACACCAGAAAATTGAACCATAGAATGATTTACTAACTGAGAAACACAAGAAATGACCCAGAGGATACAGTTTTTCTAGTTATATTAAACATAGAAATTATGGTGGGAATGAAACATAGAAACTGACTAGACTTCGAGTGAAGAGGCCGGATTGTTTTTCCTTTATCTAAAAAAAAGATTAAACATATAAATTATGGTGGGAATGAAATATAGAAAATAAAAAACGCTGACTTGCTGTAAATAGTGGCTTTTCTATAGATAAAAACGTATCTAGTGCAGTTCAGAGTTATCATGAAACAAAAATATCAAGAATCAGCATATCAGGGCCACAGCTGCATGCATTTCTGAATCAAACGAAGGAAAAATGGTAATCAGTTGGAAACTTAGAGGTTAAGCAATCAAAGAATACATTGAAAAACTAGCATCTACAAGGAAACAGTTCAGCGCTTAAGTGCCTAGACAGAATGGAACAAATAGAGGTAGTAAAGGAGATACCTGAAAAGGTCGAAGGATCTGGTGATACATGTCTTGGTACCAAAGGATATGCCAATCCACCTCTCATCTCGCTTTCAAAATTAGCAATGGTTTCCTGGTCGTAAACTTCCTTTGAAGCCCAAAAATGAAGGATTTTCTCAACACGAGTCCGGATGTCATCTTCACTGTGTGGGTTATTGCAAGTCCTTGCAAGCATGGAACCCAGTACGGCTTTAAAAGCAATAGCCTCATTGTCAAGGTCCCGAATATTAGTTCGTCTTTGTAAGCTGTAGAATGTGGAATACATGCAGAAAATCATCAACGATGGATTAAATACATATTTAAACGTCATGTGCACTTTAAAAATTATCAGAGGCTAGATTTGATGGATCAAGGTTCAAGTGTCATCACCTTCTCTAGAGCAGATGTTATAACCAAACCATATCATTATTGATTTAAACTATCTAATCTAGTCAGTTTGATTTGTATCCAATATCATGAAAAATCAGTGTATTCCCCACAAGAACCTCCTACTATGGCAGTGTCACCTATTCCCCACAAGAACCTCCTACTATGGCAGTGTCTCCTATTCCCCACAAGAACCTCCTACTATGGCAGTGTCTCCAAATATCACATATTTTAGTGCATCCTTATGTTATATGGAGACTAAGACCAGATTATGGATCCTCCTAACAAATGGATGCATGCACATGGTAAAACAGAATATTATTTAGAAAAAGCACACCACAACTTTACCAAACGCTATATGCTATCTATAATGCACTCCAGTTCCTAATGCTATTTCGCTATGAACAAAGTGCGTGGCTATTTTTGGTTTTCATTGATCTGTATAATCTTTCAAAATACAAAAGTAGGCTTGTTTTATAAAGGCCCTCGATCTACCAAGAAACAATCATCCACCATTGTTCAAATGTTAGTGTTTGCAAAGTGAAATAATCTTTGAAATGAATTTGGGTGAACTAAGACCGCATCGAACAACCCTAATTTGGTGGCTGAGATTATGGATGCTGAAAACATTTAAAAAAAGGTTCTGTGCTGTTGCACTACAGCAATGGGACATGAAAACAATATCTGCCTACTGGAAAACACTTCATGCACTGGTAGCAGTCACATGATACCTGAAGAGCTCATCAAAATAAATACAAGAGGAATTCCTCAATTTAAGAACTATATTCTAGAAGGCAAGACATAAGAGAAGACAAATCTAGCAGTACCTTTCAAAAAGAATATCATTCACCAGGAAAATTATGTGCAGCTGACGCTCTGAATCCTCTAATGCAAACACTCTCTCCCTAAGAGCTTCAGCCAGAGCTGGCGCAAATGGCAATCTTTGCATAAACCACGCCTTAGCTCCCTTTATTGATTCCTTGGTGCCATTAAGATTGTTAAGCACATCTTGCAGCTCAGCAGCAACATCCGCGGGGAGCGGCCCCGTTAGTCCTCTGAACTGTTGCGCTCCCACAGCTTCATACTCCCCATGCCCGTGCGCAGGAGCAAACTGCTGGTGCTGGTCATAAAAAGGCGGGTACCCCGGCTGGTGAATCGGCAGCCCCCTCATCATGGGGCCCATAGGCGGCATCATATGCATCGACCCTTGCGGATACGGCGCCGCCACCGGCTGACGAGGCGAGAGCCAGAGCATGTACCTGTAGTAGGCATGGCCTTCCCCGCCGAAGACGAAGGCGTAGTCCGGGTTGTCGTGCTGCTTGTCGCGGATCATGGCCTCAAAATCCGGCCCGTTCTTGCCGATGTACTCGACGAGCTTGTCGATGCGCTTGTGGAGCTCCGGATCAGCAGGCGGCGCGGCCGGCGGCGGAGCGGAATCGAACGGCGGCGGGTGCAGGTAGGGATGGTGCGGCGGCGGGGAGGGCGTGGACATAACATGCGGCGGCGGGTGGGCCCCGTACGGGGGAGGCGGCTGCTGGTGCGGCGGCAGGTGCGTGTAGGCCGGCGGCATGGGACGCGCGTAGGGCGCGGGCGCGTACTGAGGGAGCGGCGCGCCATAAGGGTGGGGCGGGTACTGCGGCGGTGCCTGTGGGTGGTAGCCGCCATACTGCGGCGGCGGTGCCTGCTGCGCCTGCGCGTACGCCATGGCCGCGGCCGCGTAGTCCTGGGGTTGCCGGTCCATTAGGGGCTCCGGCGAGAGGAGCGGTAGGGCTCCGGGAGCCGGCAATGGCGGCGGCGGTGGATTTGGGAGGAGCCGAGGAGAGGAGAGGAGGGCCGAGCGAGTCCAGCGAGATACCACGGCGAGCGGCGAAAGGCCGGTGGACCCGACGGTACCGATCCAGTTCCAGACACATTCGGCCCATTAAAATGCATCGCAATGAGTTGTATTCGTGATCCACCAGGTCCAATAAACCGCGTCGCGTCCCACCATCAAATGTCAGTGTTTCTAAAAAAAAAATCAAATGTCAACTTTTTGACCATCAAAATTGTTAATAGAACCTTATTTTAATCATCAATTTATAAAAGCTGCTATATATTTTCACCGTCCAGCCATGACAGCGAAACAAAATTGGTCGTCTTACTATCTTATAAAATTCATATATTATTTATTTTGAACTAGAAAAAATAAAAACTGAAGAATATCAATTGGTGCTCTATTGTCTATACTGTAGGTTATATTTAGGCATTGCGTAGATATAGTGAATTACTTTATGTGAATCGAATGATTAGCTAAGAAGTTTCAAAGAAGATATTAGCCTCAAACATTGTGCGAATCGACTAAGGTACCGTTTGGTTGGTGAATATGGTAGGATATAACGGCTCCATTCCTATTTTCAGGGATGGAACGGTTCCGTCCTATGTTTGGTTGGAGAGATGGAACGGTTCTATGTTTGGTTGTAGGGCTAAGAATGTTGCAATTCTAACTCTGTTTGCCACCGTTAAACATGGGACCCACCTGTCATAGAAACAGTTTCCTTCTTCCTTCCCGCTCCTCCCAGCGGCACGTCTCCGATCCACCGCCTCGCCTCCCTGCTCTGCCCCGGCCGCCCTCCTCGCTCTGCCGCGTCACGCATCTCGTCCCCGCACGCCTCGCCCCGCTCAGTCGTCAACGCATCTCGCCCCCACCCGCTGCCCGCTTCTCGTCCCGCCTGCCTCGTCCCGCTCGACCGCCGACGCACTCTTCCCTGCTTAGCCGCCGACGCGCTCGCCACCGCTCTCCCGCCGCCGACGTGGCTTCGGGAACCTCCGCCTGCCTCACCACCGCTCGCGCCGCCGGCTCAGGGCTCTACGTTCTCCCATCTTGTCTCCGCGCTTGGTTGCCGCTCCTCCGCTTGCGGGTGTCATCGTGTGCCTAGGGAAGTGGGGAGAGAGACGGGAGAGGAGACGGCGTCAGTGTGAGACGAGCATGTCCGGTGGATTTTTCAGAACACGCTCGTCCGGCATCTTCGTGGAATATTCCCACACTGGGATGGCTGCATTGTTATGTCCCTCCAACCAAACAACGTGTAAAGTAGGAATATTCCTCCAACCAAACGTCACCTAAAAGCTGTTCTGTATGGCTCAGCTCTAGAAGATTTAGCTCCGCGGCATCAACACCTTGGAGCAGTTTTACTATAGAGTTAGCTCCGATTTTGAGGATACTTGGCTTACAAAGTAGCGCCGGTTCCTAAAATTGATGGTTTTACTATGAACATCCAATTATACCCTCTTCCTATGGTTGGACCTTTGTTGCTCACGCATAGCGCTGAGGCTGCCTGCGTGCAGTCTGCTACGGCAATGTCTCTTCCGCTCACGCACAGACGCCGACGGCGTCTGCCTGTGAGCAGCTCTGCGCGGCGGCGGCTGCTGCCCGCGAGCAGCCCGACAAGGTTAGAGCGGAGGTGGAAAATGTAAACAGAGCTCTCCCAAACATATTCTAATTTTGCAATCATCGTAAAGCCATTAAACATAAGCTATAGCTTAAATAAACAGAACACTAAAATATGAACACATAATATCCAGATAACCAGGAGTAGAGCACCAATATATAGATTATAATACTTATTATGTTGTAAGTACAAAATCAAATTTTATTATCTTTAGGAAAAAAATCTACGCTATAAAAGAGCGAGTTTTCTAAAAATATGTTTTACCTACAAAATCATAGATATACCCGTCACGCTGATCCCACTGTGCAGTTTGGAAAAGGTTGGAAAGGGATGGAAAGACCCAAAACCCATATATGCAAAATGTTTCATCCACTTTTCTCTTTATTTCTCACCTCATTTTATACCCATACCCACCTGTTACTTTCCTTCTCTTGGTTTTAATGAGAAAAGAATGACGCTAATCAATCAGGACTCCTTCCTTTTAATTTTATTTTTTTTTCTTTCTTTCTATTGTCTGCTTGATTATCTTACAACACGTTGCATGTTGCACGTACATCTATACTAGTATTTGAAACAAGTTATCTAGCCCTAAAGTTTGATCATCAAAATATCCACTCCTTCTGTCCCAAATTATAAAGGGTTCTAGTTTCTTTTTTTTTATCTATCCACATTTATATGGGTGTCAACTAGCATCCAAATTAGAAAACCTGAATTCAAATTTGGTACTCTCTCCATGTTTAAATATAAGCCCCAGTTGACTTTTTTTAAAAAAAATTCAATAATTATAATTTATTATTTTATTTTGTTATAATTTGTTTTATCATTGTAGAGAGTGTGAGTATGACTAGTTTTTTATATGTTTAAACATAAGATGAAGCATTGAAGTTTTAAAAAAAAATCAACCGCGACTTATATTTAAATACGTAGAGTATTGCGTTCATACCTAATTCATTTCCAACAAACTCAATGCCTATATCCAAACGGACCTAATTACAAGAACCGGATGGAATCTACAGCGCTTGAAAAAGAAATTGTAAGTTTTGACAAAAATAAAATAAAAAAGGTCAAGAGCAGAAATGTAACATGCATAAAAATATCCAATAATAAAAATATACAAACAAACCAGCCAACACCTAAGACGATTCGAGGAAAAAGTTACCTACTTTCCAAACTCATCTAGACCCTTGACCTTGTTAAACGTGTCATTCAAGTAGATAATGCCTACGTGGCTACGTGGCATGGCAATGTGGAGACTTAATGTTGAAGTGAAAATTACAAGGGTACAAATAAACTGTATGACCACCTTCATGGACCTAGACAAATAAACTGTACGACGTCCATGCAATTCACTCAACCATATACAGATAAATTAATACGTCGATGGATGACTAATGCATGTTCTGTAACATGAGGCTTTAGCAGCGCAGTAACACAGCCTCAAACAATACTCAAAACAGGTTAAGAATAATACAATGTGGCAAGTGCAGCAGTAGCCTCCTGAAACCTCCGGAAGCATTAAAATGCAAAAACTTAGCAAATATTAGAATCATGTCCTCAAATTTTAGATAGCATCACAACTCAGTCCTCAAATAAGAATAGCTACCAAATATACTGGACCCAATTGCCCAAAGCAAAAGGCATGCAAGTAGGTTTAGAAGCTTGCACCCATGCCGTCTGTTGAAATTGCCCCGTAGAAGTCCTTTGTCAACCACCAACAGCATCAGCTCACAAAGCAACAATAACTTCCTCATCTTCACCCTAGTACTGAAGGAAAAATAGAAGGCACATCCATGCCATCTGTTGAAATTGCCCCGTAGAAGTCCTTTGTCAACCACCAACAGCATCAGCTCACTAAGCAACATTAACTTCCTCATCTTCACCCTTGTACTGAAGGAAACATAGAAGGCACAGAGTGTCAATATTTTGTTCCAAGAACCGCATAAGGATAATACATTAGCTAACTTTCATAACAGATTCAAATATAAGCCTTCCAAAATTGATAAGAACCTGTTAGGGTATCAAAAACTGAAAGAGGAGCACTGGCAGAACTTTAGAACAATGGGGAAAAATTCTAATGCATTCAAGTCAGGCAATAGCTTATTATAGTATTTCACAGTACAAATGATTTATATTGAGGCAACAGATCATAACACACTTAACAAATGATTTATAAACAATATTGCAAAAGGGAGAAAGGTATCTCACCCTGTCTGCAAAAATATTGCTTGAAGAAACAATGTTCCCATCATCATCATAGTCACCCTCCCCTAATTTCTTCTTCACCGCAAACGACTTCGGTTTATCAATTCCCTTGCTATCTTGGGCGTGTTCTAGAGCATCTTCTGGTCTATAGTTCTCTGACGCCGGGATCGTATCATTGTCATTCTCTCTGTGTCTCTTCCCTGAAAATAAAAACAATTTGCGAATGAAAAAACGTAAGTATTTGTTAAAACAGGAGATGTCTTGTTGTTTGATATAGTCTCTATTAGCTTCCCTCTGGACATAAACAACAATAAAGATGCCAGCATTAACCAATAAGAGGGGAAAATGGAGAATATGTAATAAATATTTGGACAGATATGGATAAACAACTACATGCCCAGATCAAACTTATGTCTACAAAGATTTCTTCTAGGTTTTACCAGTTTTTGTTTCTTCACTTGATGGGAGGGTGATAGCTCTTTTTCTCGATGCTGATATGTGATTTTGTCTTTGATCACTTGGGCTCATTTCATTAACATTATATGGATCTTCATTGGCAGTAATCCCAGGAGAACCTTGCTCCTTGGTACCAGGCTTCAAAATATCTGAAGCAAGCAAATCTGCTAACCTCTCAAAGCGAGCCTGAGACCTGCAGACCTCAAATTGGTAAACAGACATGTCATGTAAGGAAAAAAATAGGAACGTTGCTCTTTCGACCAAACACAAGTTCGACCAAACACAAGTTCAGGTATGTTTAATAAATGAGGAAAAGAAACATGCCTCTTTAAATCCTCTTGCGCCTTCATATAACGCATGTGTGCTTTGATGAGCTTTTTCGTCTTGGAGGTCATTCTAAATTGGAAAGATTGAGAAAAAAACAAATACTTGGTGATCTTCTCTTTAGCTGAAGAACCCACCAACTGATATGAAAAATAAACATATTTTCTAGATATAAAATACCTTTGGCAATCCTCTTTCTCTTTGTTCAATTGCATTTCAAGATCTTCTACTCTGCTATAAAGTTTGCGCTCTTCATCAGCCGCTTTCTCCAAAATTGCCTGTGATAGTGAACCAACAAAAAATTCAATATCTATATACACAGCCCAAGGTTGAGTCTTGAGTAGGTAAATCTGATGATTAGAACTATCGTTTAGTCCGCATCCAGAGAGGTGTTATCTGTCCTAATGGATTGTAAGTCTTGTAAGTTGTAACGTTTGAAATTCCACAACAATAAAGATTCACCACAATCGTTACAATTAAGGCAGAAAAATAACAAAAAAAGAGGGAAACAAACCAAATAATAGAGCAACTAAAAATAAATCACAGACATGACACTGCCCAAAAAAAACAAACTAATGAAACCATAAATCCATTCATCAGCATTTCAATTCCTCTAACAAATCAATGTGATAAGTCAATATGTAATACATACACTCAAAATCATAACTGACCTCCAGCTTGGATTTATCTTCACGTAATTCTTGCATATCCAGATGCATTTGTTTCAGCTTCAGTGCATATGTAAATAGATAAGGGTTAGGAATATGGAGATACATTCACTTGTACTGAATTATATTGTGTCAATGAGATGGACTGCATAGTTAAAACCTACCTTTGCTTCAGAACCATTTTTCTCATCATTGCTTAAGTATCTTTCATCCTTCCCTCTGTCTTCATCGTCGGAAGTTCTGAAACTTCCGGATGTATCAGTTTTTCCACCATCAGGACTTTTGCTATGTTTTCTCTCACTGAATAGTCCATAGAACATAAACACAGAAGCAATTTCAGAAGCTATCAAGTGCCCCAAAAAAAAAAAAAACATGTGCACAAGGGCACATGTTTAAAATGAGAACAAAACCTTCCTTGGAGAAACAAGGGGATAATTAGACGTCATGTTTGATTGTGGTTTAACAGTCAGGTACAGGGTCTGATAAACCACAGATTCAATATTGCAGCTCACAAAGATGAAAAACTAAAGGAAATTATTAAGCTAGCAGACACTAAGACATCATGTGATGACACTTGAATACAGGCTAGCCAGATGGAATAAACAAATTTCAGGAAGCATACGAAGAGTTAACAGAATGCACAAAATTCTGTATTCTGAAACGAATCCCAAAGAATCATTCCTGCATACCTCTTCCTGATAGGTGATGTTGAATGACTAGATCCTGCAAAGACAGATTTCAGGGAGCAGTTAGAAGATAGAATGGACCATGGCAATGATTTTTATTGGCACGGGTAAACACAGAGAAAGTGATTACCCCTATCTTGAGAACTTGGTTTCCTATCACGAAATGAACGACCCCTGATCTCTCTTTCAGGGGAATACCTCCCACGGGGTGAGTGCCTTCTCTCAGGCCTGACCCTGAGGTCATCTCTGTAATCTCGTCTCCCTACAAGAAAATAAGATAGAAGATTTACCCAATAAAGAATCATGCTATCAAAGAACAAAATTTAGATGGAGCTATGTAGATAGAAGGCAACACAGAAACCCATTAAGCTTACCACAACCTTGAGCCACATGATTATTCAATTAGCTACAAGAATCAGTGGGTCCAGAATAACCCCATAGGCCATAAAAACAGAAGAGCCAACACAACTAACGAAAGAAGAGATACCAATACATGATTACAAATCATGATTCACCACTTATAATAGATCCAGCACTTGTAATACGAATCGCCTGAAGTAAATTTGATGGAATCTCCGAAATTAGCCATCATGTTCTGGTCATCATGACAAAAAAATCTTGAAAACTCCAATGTCACCAAATAAATTTAATTTCACTTGATCAGATGTTATCAATATGACTGCCAAAAATCTTGTTCCGATATAACTCTTGAAGGGTAGTCAATAATAAAGCCACAGACATAACTTGGCGCAGTATATTCAAAGAGCGAGTTTCAAATAGTTGAAAAAGCTTCTAACAACATTGTTAAGCACATTCACCATAACGTGAACCTCAATGTGAAGATAAAACATGCATCATCTTCCATATTAAGTTCTTCTGAGGCAGGATAAGCATTCTAATAATGATCATAAATTACTGATGCCAACTGCAAAGAAGGCCACGGTGAAAAATAGGATGTGTCATCATCTGGAAGCAGCAACGACAACAAATCTGTCCAGGAGACATGTATTTGAACAGAAGTAAAATCGAAATAGTAGCCAGAAATAGCAAAATTTTCTGCAATGAAATCAGGCTTGTTGATGATTTTTGCACTCTGCAACAGCGAGCATCCAGTTCAAGCATTACACAGAAAACATAGCATACGTGCACCATAAGATGAGAAGAATAGAAGATAGAGCACAAACAGAGAAAAAATTCAGGTGTCAAACCATCACAGTATACTACGCAAATGAAGTGTAGAGCTCTCAGCCACAAGAAGAAACTATGCATTAAGTGTTAACTCTCCCAGAATAGTCAGCAACCGAAATCTGCAACCATTTGTTCAAGGATGCTCTTGCAAGTGTCACCACTATTGAATTCTTCCAATTGCAATTATCTTCCATATTTGCTAGCTCAGCTCCTGACCACATGATTCAGATTGTATTGCAATCCGGTGTTCTTTGCTGCACCGCCAGCATTCAAACATTTTTTTATGAAGGCCAGCATTCAAACATTGGGGTGTGTCCAGTCAACCACCAATCATCCCAATATGTAACTCGATCCAATGAGCAGGCAGAGTTCATCTCTTTCCAGAAGAAGAGCGCACCAGTCTCTGACTCAGATTGAAACCATCCAGGTAACCTATTCCAACAGGTTCGCGTAATAGAGTCGATAACACTTTGGGTGCGGCGCGAGATCAATAAGCAGACAACAAGGCGCAGCAAAGCCCTAAGACGACCAACTAAGCGCAGATCGAGAACGAGAGCGGTAGGGGGAGGAGGTGCGCGTGGTGTATACCAGGTCGAGGACGAGGCTGGAACGGGGCACGAGGAGGCGGCCTCCGGAGCTCAGCCTCGCCGTGGGCGAAACCGCAGTCGGGGCGGGGGCAGCCGCCCCTGCCCCTCCACAGCGCGCAGAGCTTCGTCTTGTACGCCGGGCCGCGGAAGGGAGGAGCGCCCGACGCATCCCCGGCCCTGTCCCTCTCCCTCATGCCCTCGCGCATGGTTCCCAGACGCGCACAGCAAACCTCGCGAAGTCGCGGAGTCGAGCGGACTGACAAGTGACGAGGCGGCGGCCGAACCGAAGCCTAAAGCGTGGAGAGAAATGGAGGAGGAGGACGACGACGACGACATCGTGGGCGGCTTCAGGGCCCATCTAATCGAAACTCAGTTGAAAGCCCATAGGGCCTGTTTGGCAGCTGCGCCACGCCCTTAGCCTGGCCACGGTAAGCCTAGGTCCATGTCCCGACTCGCATCCTAGCCAGGCCACGCAAGATCATTTGGAGCTCAAGAGGGTGGCTCCAGTAGGATCACCAAATCGGTGATCCATTCATGGCCTGGCCACGGCCGACCCCCGTGCGCTCCGCGAGGCCCCTCCGCGTCCTTCTCCTCCGCCCGCGTCCTCCTCCGCTCGCCGCCCTCCGCCGCCCGTGCCCTCCTACTCCGCTCGCCGCCCTCCGCCGCCCGCACCCTCCTCCGCTCGCCGCCCTCCGCCGCCCGCACCCTCCTCCGCTCGCCGTCCTCCGCCGTCCACGCACTCCACTCTTCACTCTCCGCCGCCGCCGCCGGATCTGCTTGCCCGTCGCGCCGCCTCCCACGCCTCCCCGCCGGATTCGCCTGCCGGCCTCCCACCGCAGGATCTGCGGAGGTGGGCGGCGCAAGGATGGAACCGTGGCAAGCGCGCCGAGGGCGGCCGCGGCAGGGCGTTGATGGTAGGAAGGGGGGCGTCGCTGCGCCGGAGGGGCTCGCCGGAGGAAGGGCGCTCGACGGAGGAAGGTAGTAGGAGTGAGGTATGGACATAAACCAAACACAACCTAGACGTGACCAGGCTACTCTAGTAAACCAACCAAACAAACCCTCGGTTTCCATTCCAACCAGGCCAAGACTAGGTTGACCAGACGGAGCTAGCCTAGCTAGATTTGGTCCACTGCCAAACAGACCCATAATAGCCCCTTATCGAAACCCACACGGAGATGATGGATGGATTGGGACTCAAGGACGTCGAAGTGAAAACCCGATTTGCCTGAAAATAGCCGGACCTAACCCCTTATATGAAAAGTTTGACGGGCGGACTCGAGCCGATAATTTCAACCCGGTATGTCTGGCGGGTCGGGTCTGGACCAAGAATTTTGACCCGAAACCCAAAAAAACCCAAAGAATCCGACAATTTACACAGGTCTGACCCGACACGCCCGAACCCGACCCGACCCGACCGGTCGTCGGATCGGGTGCGGGCTGAATTTTTTGACCCGGCCACCGTATCGGGTCAGGTTCGGACCGCCACAAAAACCGCCGGGTTTTTTTCGGCCCGACCCAAACCCGACCCGAGAAATGCTCAGGTCTAAATGGAACAGAGGTGGCGTGTCCTCAATCTACTCCTCAACTCCTAATCGTCCGCGTCCATCTCAAAAAAAAAAGAGTCCTAATCGTCCTCGTCGCTGCAGCGCCCTGCAGCCTTGCCAACCCTAATCCGCAGGCAGATAGATTCGTCGGCGCTCACGCTATGGGTGAAGCGCACCTCCTCCGCTGCTGTGGCGAGGACCGCATCTGCGTCCTCCCCGACGAGCTTCTGCACTGCATCCTTATCAGACTATTAACATAGATGTACGTGCAACATGCACGTGTTGTGAGATAAATAAACAGACAATAAAAAGAAAAAAATAGAATTAAAAAGAAAGAGTCCTGATTGATTAGCGTCATTCCTTTCTCGTTAAAACCAAGAGAAGGAAAATAACAGGTGGATATGAGTATAAATTGAGGTGAGGAATAAAGAAAAAAAGTGGATGAAACATTTTGCATCTATAGATTTTGGGCCTTTCCATCCCTTTTCAAGCTTTTCCAAATTGCGCAGTGGGCCAGCACGAGGGATATACCTGAGCCTTTATAGGTAAAAAAGATTTTTAGAATACTCACCCTTTTATAGCGTAGAAATAGAAATTTTGCAAGAACAGGCGTTCGTCAGCGGACCAAAACACGGAAGAAGAAAGCTAAGGCACACATGCTACTCAATCAAGAAAATACTTGCACCGACGCTGCTATAGTATACACAAAGTGAACTGTAGCCAAGACTCCGAGAACAGAATTTCACTAGGCCATGAACAGAAGTAACGAACTAACAAGAAGTTCATGGTGATCCTGGTCATTGAACACATGCAAGATCGTTAGGAAAAAAAAAGGCTTGTTTGGATGCAAAAATATTGAAGGGGTTGGAGGGAAGGGAAGCCCTGTTTGGTAGAGTTTCCGGATACTACGGTACTGCGGAGTGCATTTGTCAATAGCATTTATGGTTTTGAAAACTGCAGTATCACTGTTATAGAAATATTACTGTTTTTTGCCGGCGGTATTTGAAATAGTGTTTTGCCAATGCCAACTAAACACTTCTTAATCTGTAATACAACACTTCTTAATCTGTAATACTATAGTATTTTGAAATACCGTGTTATCGCATTGAAACCATAACAAAACATTGCATCCAACAACCCTCCAATTCTCGCATCCAAACATCACACGTGGAATTCTCATCCCAGAGTTTTTTCGTCGGCATGGTTCATGGAGTTGTTTCTCCAACCATTATCATTATCTTGTGCACTTCATGTGACTCGAACGAACGGTCGTCCTCCACATCAAGAACAGAAAGAACAAGTAATGTGCCTACCCCAAGCCCACTTCATGAACACATTCTATTAAGTTTGCACAGGCCCATAAGGCCCAGGGCTTCTAGGTTTTCCTTTTGCCCGTCGCTCCCGCCTCACTCTCGCCGCCAGGAAACTATAAATAAAGGCCACTCCAAGCGCTGTTTCGGCATCGCACCTAGGGTTCCATGAGCCAGCCGCCGCCGCCGCCGCCGCTTCGTCGCTCGCCGTCCGCTCCGCACCGCACCGCATTCAGAACCACGCGCTCGTTTCTCCCTCTTCTGTTTTTTATTTTGATTGATGAATTGTTTCCCTTGCTCGTAACCTGCGGAGGCACGATTGCACGGACACGCCCCGTGCCGCGCTGCCTTAGCCAAAACCGGATAGATCGACGCGCCATGAAATCGTTTCTGTTGCCATGGCTTCAGTAGGCAATACGATTGTTGCTTGAGCACAGAATCGTGCTCCCTTTCTATTAGCTTCTCGTTTTGTTAATTTCGTTTCTGGTTTGCGATTTGAGGGGCTAAATCATTTCTTTGCACGGTGCAAACCCCGGGCTTGTCGGATTAACAGCCTTTGAAGAAGGAAGCCCCAATGCCTGTGCTAGATCCAGCATGCCGTTCAGTGTTGCAGGCCATGACCGATTTTGTGAATGGTCTGTGTCAAAGCAATGGATACAGATGTACATAGTTGTGTATCTATTATATTTGAGCTGCTATGTTTGATTGATGGCTGTGATTTGACATTACCCGCGCTTCTGATCTAACCCGTGAAGCAAAGGGAAAAATAATGGTTGAATTTCTTAATATGAGCCATCCATTAATCATGCAGTTTGATAGTTACTTTCTGTATCTCGTCATGTTGAAACATGTGATTGATTTGGCAGGGATGATAAAACTTTTCAGCTTAAAACGCCAGTTCTGCTTCTGATAACTCATGACTGATAAAGCTGATTCATATCTGAGCCGTGATTTGTTACATGTATTTAATACATCCATACTACTTTAGGATCATGTCTTTTTTCCTTAGTCCAAACCTTTCATCCTATTGGCCGGTGATGAAATGGCCCACCGTTTGGAGGGTGCAATCGGCCCCAAGTTCCTGATCTTCAGGAAGAACCTACTTGGAGCTGCTGTATCCACATGACAAAACTGGGCAATCCTGAGGTCTTGTGCAAGGTCCAAGTCTTTTTGTTTTAATCTTGTAACGTTGCTGCTTTCTCATCTGTGCCGAGTTTAACTATCCTTGCACAAGTGCTTTCTGATTTGTGTAGAAGCTGAAAAACTCGGATAGCGTGTGTTATCATCAACTTTGTCTCTGTTCCTCTGAGATGGGAGTTAAATAACAGCACGAGATTTTTTACCAGCCACACTTTTAACATGTTTTGTCTTGCTTTTCAGACTTTTAGATTATTAGATTATTAAACAAATTACTAGTTCCTGCCTCCAAGTGGCCAAGTACAATATACATTCTCCTGCTCCAAGGTCAACCCCTCTAGCTTGCAACGTTGGCCTGTTGGCTAGAGCCGTAGAGCTCATATCATCTTCTGTTGCATACCAGCTATAGCTGTCTCATTTGGTTTATTTTCTATCTATTCGTTCCAGTCTGGAAAATTGACTAATTTCGTGATTTTATGTGTTGTTTACAATGGATGATTTTGAGATTGGAGCGCTGATGAGCAACTTTTGTGGATTAGAGTTTCTGATGCTACCTTTGTGGTATTTGACGACCAAACCCTTGGCTGTCTGAGCTCCCAAGTTACATTTCTCAACCTTTTGTTTGTTTAGTTTCTAATGTTTTACTTCTCTTAACAATGGTTTGTGAGATTTTGAGTTGTGATGAGTACCTGTGTTTTGGACTAGAGTTTCTGATACTACTTTTGGTAGTTGAAGACCAAACCCTTGGCTGTCTGAACTCAAATCTCTCAAACTGGTGTATTATCATTTGTAGGATAGTGTTGTACTTTGAAAATATTTCGATTGGTGGCGTCCATTACCAATTCCGGTGGATGATTTCGTTCCTCATGGTATAATGGCTCGGACGCAAGATCCTATTCTCATGATGTGTGGTTATATCCTGATTGGTGGTGTTATTGATGCCAATCTGATCTTGGAAAGGCCACATATATTCACTTGCATTTTGTAATGATCTAAAATAATTTGAAGCTTTGAAAGGGATCTTATCGATGTGAAACTTTGAAAGGGAAACCTCCCAACCTGTTAGGTTGTGGTGTGCCATGACATTTCTTTCAAATTGAATAGGAAGATCTGATAGATCCTTGGACCCTCCTTTTTATCTTTTTTTATTGTATTTTCTGTTTAGTAATGTGAATGATGATAACTCAAGTAAAATACAGTTATCCCTGTCTTATTCCTTCAAAAGGGTGCTGAGGAACTTTATTCTGACACATTTGTGCTTTTAATATTTGATCATCTTGTTTTTCAGGCGCATTAGTAGTATTTAAGTATTTTACCGTGGTGTTGGTGGTTGGTCTTGAGCCTTTGATGACATGATGATTGCAGAACAGGCAAACCTTTGCCTAATATCTGTTGATAATTTGCATGAACTAGGACGGTCTGAGGCCTTTTGTAAATTATTGATTGAAGTTACAGTATTTGTCTAATCATCTGTTTCATCTGTCATGTTTGTGTGATACTGTGCTATGTTTACAGATCGTATCAGTGATGATATCATGATCTACCTATATGGTGTCTTGTTTCTCATGCATTTGCAACTTGATGTTTGTTTGGCCACGCTAATCAATGCTTGTTTCCTACATTTGGTTTGTTTTGCTTCTGCCGGTCCATGGATGTCCTCTTCTTTCAGAAATTCTGTTTTGAGGATGATGATATGAAATTGTCGCCCCAGTCTTATGACCTGCTAATGCAGGTTCTGTGCTGATTGACATTGAATCTGACTCTAAATGCAAAGATCTTTCTTGCTGCTTAATATTTGGTCTGTTTATTTAAAACGTAATGATGCAACTCCTTGAACTCCAGTATAAGGCACCTTGGATACCGAAACTGCTATGAGATTGGCTGCTTGCTGCTGCAGACTCCTTGAACTCTTCTTTGGAATGGCAAGGTCACAGCAGCCGGCCTGATGCAACTGAAGCCTGTCCATTCTGAATTGATTCGCTCTTCACTGACCTTGATTTGTTACACTGCTTCGTAAATTGTTAATTATAAAGCAATCGTATTGTGGGAAAAATTTGTGCTGTATTCTGATAATCGTAATGTGGGAAAATTTCTGATAATCGTAATGTGGGAAATTTTCTGCTGTATACTGATAAAAAAGATTACTAACAGTATATGGCGAACTACTTGGTTCCAAAAAATCCCCTATTTTTAAATACAAACATTGATCTTTGAGGAATACAAACATGAGTTTACGCTCTCGGTCTTCCTGCGTATAAACATTGATCATTGAGGAATGCTACCACGAGTTTGCAGTCTCGCTCTGTAACCTTTTGTCTGTCACTTTTCTAGTTCATGTTCGTGATGATGAATTAGACACAGAAAACGACTTTCGTAGAATAATGTTTGTTGAATCTATTTATACTCAAATCTTTGTAATTTAGAACTTTGGTAGTATTATTTTTCTATGTGCATTTTGATCGATTGTGTACTAATTTTTCAAAACTGATTTTTTTTTTCAAAATTGAAATTATGTTGAAAAATGGGCCACTAAACACTCTTTGAAACATGAAAACCGATTTCGTATCAAAACCTATTTTAAGAAATTAGAGTGGCATAAACACAAATTCTCTTAACTAACATGACTGTATGATATGCTTTTTCATATGCTAAGAGCCTTTTTGGCATAGCTTCTCTTGTGATTTCGACTTTGGTTTTTTATGGATCTAGAAGCTCTACCAAAATTTTTAAAAAAGGTTTATAGGAGTAGCCATAGAGAAGAGAACATTTTTACGCTGAAGAAGAGAAGAGAAGCCAAGAGAACATTTTTACACTGAAGAAGAGAAGCCACTGAAGACATTGCTTTTGACTTCTTTGCGTTGAAACCATTTTAAAAAAAACTGCTAAAAGGGGCCTAAGATAAGAAAACCTATGAGAACTAGAACGTTATTACTTGCATCATCTTTTTTTTTTGAATCAACTCAAGCACTAGGGAAGGCCAACTAATGAAGGCCGCAGGATAAGGTCCTTCTGCACCATAGCCAAAAGGCCGTAAAACATCCATACAGTGCATACAGAATACGGAACTGATTATTACAGTAGCTTTTGCTCTCAACATAAACTAGCGCGTTGCTGGCTGGTTACGATGCGGAGGCCATGGCACGCTGCCCAACTAATCTGTAACACAGGGTTTAGAGGAAAGTCCGTTACATCAGGAAGAATGGCGAGGAGAGATGGGAGGCTGGGTTGCTCCTGCGCATGTTGAAGCCCCGGAGGCGCTCCAGACTCATCACGTCAGAGTGGTCGACGAAGAGATTTACCTGCATGTGCAGAATGATAGAAGTCAAAATTTTGGCACGGCAAAATAGCGAATGAGCAGAGAGCATTGAGAAACAATAGCCATCAGCATTGCTCTGCTTCATGTTTTCATATTTCAGGGGCAAGACTCAGTACCCTTGGGCCGTATCGTCTGACGAACCACTCAGAAGTGTTGGTGTTGGAAGCTTCGAACATGGTCTTCTCGAGCCCAAGCCGGCCTACAATCTTGGCGATGATGTCTGCCCTCAGAGATTCGGCACGCTGGCAAACATCATCGGCGTCAATCATGATCATATCTGCGCCTGCTTCAAGGCATCTCTCTGCCCTCCTTATCAGCAGGTCGACATCTTCAACTCTTTCTGCAAAAAGTGGACACCAACCATCCATGTTGTGAACAAAATGTACTTCAATTTTGCAATGATATCTGAGAATTAGCCCTCATGAAAACCCTGCTAAAACTCCGGTTAATGGGGATGTAATTGTGTATCTATGCTCGCGGGCCGCTTTGGGCCATAAGTTCAATACATGTGAAACTGAGTGAGCAAGGCAGTGAACAGTGATAGCAAAATAAGCAATGGTAAAATCATTAATTTATACAAATGCTGAATGAAATTGGGCATCATGAGCATCGTTGCAAAGTATTAGAACGTGACTTTGTCCAAACAATCACTCAGTATGATAGAAGGTAACTACATCTGAGTAATTTGTGTGTAGATTAAAAAGGCACTCTTCTGTTTATGGTTTACCTGAGGCCTGATCCTTGACTGGAGCTATGTATGCCCCAAACGCCCTATCACCTGATGCAGGAATATCAGAACGGTCAAACTTCACTGAAAAAAGTGGTTTTGCCCTCAAACCACTACTCTTGATGAGGCGGACTAGTCTCAGCAGGGCTTCTTCAGGGAGCTTCAGAGATCCAGCATTTAGCTCAATTGTGTCAAACCCTAAGGCCTTGCATTCCTGAAATGAAATACTCATGTTATGCAGTACCCCGAGTGGTTTCACACATATTTCTGTAAAAAATTGTTAAAAGAAAATTACAAAACGGTAAGTCCGTAACAGACCCGCATACCTCTACATATTGCTTGAAAGAAGAGGGTCCTTGACGCAACAAATGCTCTGCCCAATCACCCGTGCTCACATAAATGTCGTGCTTGTGTGCTAGATCAGTGATTTCTCTAACAAGCTCTTTTCCCATCAAACTATGGCATCCACCAGAAAACTTCAACCCGTCAACAAACGGACCAAGAGAATCCAATATTTCCTGAAATGAAAAGAAGACTTTAGGCTCGAGGATATGTGCTGTCAGAAATGCAATGGAACATAACCACCCAGTGTCTGCAACAATCGGAAACTAGCTTTTGATCTTCTTTCCTTCCTAGAATGATTAATGAATTTTCCGAGATCCACCATAGTCCAATTTTTTTGTCTGTATTTCCCCCCGTTCTGCATTAAAAAAAAGAAAAAAAAGTTTGTCTGCATTTTCCCTCATTCGTGGACGGTGGACTATCGTACTAGGCAGTTCTTCCTTACCGAAATCCCAAGGAGGAAGGAGTAATCCACCCTAGAGTGGCTTTATCACACGACGTAAACCTAGATGCTGCATAATCAGGATTACTTAACAGCACTAAACCAATCAGCATGGAATTGCTAATTCAGTAGGAAATGTGGCACATTCTGGAACTGCCCACATGGTTTCAATCTAAGGCTAAGCACTAGGAATCTAACGCCGTGACTAATTAATCATCAAACGCAGCTTCAATCGAAAGGGAGCCCTTAGTCCTCTACGGCTCGTGCCGTGTCACGTACTCGGTACTCGCTCCGAAACTGAACGGCGCAACCCCAAAACACAACGAATCAGAGATCCAGAGCAGAGCACGCAACCCCGCGAAATGGGAACCGATGTGAAGCGGCGGCGAACCTGGAGCGCCTGGTTGGCGGGGCGGAACGAGTAGAAGGGGCTCCGCATCTCCGTCACCCCGTACCGCCGTGGCTTCTCCGGTCGGTCGTCCTCCTCGTTGCCGTACCCGTACCCGCGCAGCGACAGAGCCACCAATTCCTCCGGCCACCCCCTCATCATCGCCGTCGTCGTCCCTCAGCTTCCCCTCTCTCGCTCGCTCGCTGTGATGAACTGATGATGGCCGGAGAAAAAGCACGGGAGGAAGGCGGTGGAAGCTCGCGGCTGTTTCTGGAAACGAGGGAGTGGGCCACCGCGATGACATGTGACCTCTCTGTGCGTGGGGACAAGTGTCTATCCGGTGTGAACTGGGCTTTATGGGGCCCGAACCACGATCACAAATCTGTTCCAATGGGCTAAACCGTTGACGGCCCATCACACATTTGTTTGCATGTTGACGGGAAAAATTTCTTTTCACCCCCCTTAACTATGCTTGGGATCCTATTTGCTGCTCCATCTACAAGGCCTTATTCGGGAGAGGGATTGGAGGGGGAAAATCCATCTCTAGTCAAATTGGAAGGGATTTTACCTTTTCTTTAATACAATTCTTTCCGTAAAGGAAACCCCTCCAGTTCTCTAACCCCCTTCCCTTTAATTGCCCTCAAACCGAACAAATCTCGAGTGATTTAGACAAGGGAGTGAATGCCACATTGAAGATATTTTGTTTAGCAATTTTCATTTTGAATTGAGTGTAAATGTTTAATTTGCATTGTTTTTTCTTCACAAAATAAAAAAACCAACATTGATCTCACAGTTGGAGCTATGCCAAACAAAGCATGAGTTACATTATTTTTTCATGAACTCAATGGTAATAAGATGTACTTTTATGATAGTCAATATAAAAGTTATGTAACACAGACACTAATGTAAAACGTGAACACAAGGCCCAAACACCCTTCTTCCATTTTTGGCTTCACCTTCGCTTAAGTCTTTATTAGCTCAAGTATGTAATACACTTTTGTGTCCCTTATAACCCAAGTTATTCTATATAACAAATGCATGTTAAATTTTAGTTTTAGATGACAACACATGGCATTAGCTAGATTCCTCTAACATGGTCTATGATATATATTGAAGTTAAGTATAGTAATTGACAAATAGGGATCGACTTCCACTGAAACAAAATTGGAAATAGACAACATTATATCCAATCAGATCCCATCATGGTAGGTCTTATAAATATACAAAATGATATCCAACTTTTTCTATGAATGATATTGTGAATATGAAAAAATAGGAATCTACTTCCATCACGAGGAGTGCCGACGATAGGAACATAATTCTGCTATGATAGTTATTGAAAATTGATGATAGTAACAAATTCTTGCTAGGTTTACTATTTTTTGGGTATGGTTTGTGTTAATAACAAAGTTAAGTTTTACATTAGAAAACATGAGCATGTTATTTTTCACATACTAACTCATGGCATTCATTGCCTCTAACAACACGGTCTATTATAGATATTGAAATTGAGGAACTGATGAATTGAAAGTGACTTCTGTCAAAGAAGACATTGGAAATAGGGAACAATACAACCAACGCCATATTCCGTTACAATAATGTCCAAAAGAGATAACATATATGGATCGACTTCAGTTACGACATGTGTCGGAAACGAACAATATGATCCGATTTTCATTAAATAAGACATTGTAAATATGCAACATTATAACCAACACCATATTCCGTTACGACAATGTTGAAAAGAAACAGCATATGGATTGACTCCAGCTATGACATGTGTCGGAAACGAACAATATGGTATGATTTTCATTAAATAAGACACTGGAAATAGGCAACATTATAACCAATGCCATATTCCGTTACGACAACGTTGAAATATGGATTAACTTCAGTTGCGATATTTACCGAAAACAGACAATATGATCCGATTTCCGTTAGGGTTACCATTTTTGGTATGGTTTATGCTGATTGTTGCCACCGCCCTTTTCACCATGAATTTGCCTTAAGAAGAGTGTGACTAGAACAACACATTGATCAAGCAAAACCCCTGGATTTGGTGCCATGTGCTCACATGGCCTTGCTATAGTAGGCCAAAGAGGCATGAACCATCATGGGTGGAGAGCAAAGCTGAAAGCATCTCGCTCAGGTCACTCGCTTCTTCAAATCCAACGGTATCCTAGGGATATGCTTAGGCTAGAGACTGACAAAGCGACGGTCCAAGATATCATTTTGAGGGTACACACATTTCTGCAGTCTACTCCATTTGTTTTAAAAAACAATCAGTCTACTCAATTTATTTATTAAATCTTTAACCGTTACTGGACTGACCAATTTGAATTTTTTTTTACATTTCTGTTCAAAGACTAACCACTGTGCATTGTGTGGAGCGCCAAAGATTCTTGTCCGCCGGCCGCCGCGCAGCCATTTGTTGGCCATCCCGTTCTGCCGCTTCTCTGCCTTGTAATCCCTGTGAAGAGCACCAAGGCCGCAGCCGCGGCAGCGGCGCAGACTCCATGGTTGGAACCGGAGAAAAATGCCAGCGGCGACGACGACGCTCCGTCCCTCCTCAGGCTCACTTCTTTACTCTGTCCGTTACCATTGCCTCTGGCTGCATCTGCATGTGCCTGTGCAACAGCGACGGCCTTCTCAGTTTGAATCCATGGTTGGCTTCTTCTTCTTCAGGTTCTTCGATCTCCTCTCTTGATCTTGTTAGGTGAATCTTTGCAATGCATAATCATTTATTGTCCTCAGATTTGATTTGCAAAGAATTAATGCATGCTAATGTTTTGGTCAATAAATAGCAAAGCCTCTTGGCAGCAGTCCGGCCATCCACCGGGGTCTGGGTGTTCTTGAATCTGGGCATCCAGCAAGAACAAGAAGGGAGTGGAAGCGTAGGCGCAGGAGACCGGGGTTGGGGAAGATGGTCATGCTGTGGTGGTCGGCGCTCAAGAAGTCCCTGAGCTGCAGGTCGCAGGGCTCCTGCGACGTGATCGAGCGTGACGACTCGCGCGGCGGCAGCGCCAGGGGGGGCCTCAAGAAGTCGTTCCTGCCGCCGTCGCTGCCGAGGTCGGGGTGCTCGCGCTCCATCTCCAACCTGCGGGACGTGATCCACAGCCAGTACGGCGGCAGCCGGCGCCACGCACCGGGCATGCCCAGCCGCTGCGACAGCCCGATATCGATCGAGAGCAGCAACGTCGTGAACGCGGTGACGCACGATGCCGTACTCGCCGCAGGGGGTCCGGCGTCTGGGCGCGACCTCCGGACCGGCGACGGTGGCACCCCGGGGCCGGGGCTCGCCGCCTGGGCCGTCGGCGCGCTGCCGTTCGCGCAGTTCAGCCCACTCCTGATGCGGTGCGGCACCGCCCATCTCTCCCAGAGGAAGTCCCCGCTCCGCCGCGATGCAGGCGTAGGCGAAGGCAGGGTGGGGTCGCCCGTCTCCGCCGCATGGGCCTCCTGCGACGTCGGCAGCGTCCGGTGCGGCCGCTGCGGTGACCGCTTCCCCAACGACGGCGCCCTGGAATCGCATCACGTCGTCTACCACTCCGGTAAGCGCCACCGTCTCCCTCTGATCTAATCCACGCATCACGATTTCAAGATTAGCTGCGCTACATTTCATGGCTCCGGTTCTTGCATAGCAGTCACCGAGCTGGTGGACGGCGACACGGCGAGCAAGGTGGTGGAGCTCATATATACGGTTGGGTGGCCGGATCCCGAGGCCGCGCTGGATCGCATCGAGAGAGTCGTCAAGGTCCACAGCATGGAGCGGTCTGTGGACCGGTTCAAGGAGTACGCGGAGGAGGTGAAGTGTAGGGCGGCGAAGGTGCTCAACAAGCACCCCCGCTGCATCGCCGACGGCAACGAGCTGCTCCAGTTCCACGGCACTACCATCTCCTGCTCCCTCGGCGCCGGCGGCTCGCACAGCCTCTGCACGTCCAGCGCGTGCAACGTCTGCCGAATCATCAGGAACGGCTTCTCGGTGACGAGGGAGTCCAGGAACGGCGGCGGCGGCGGCGTGTTCACCACCTCCACGAGCAAGCGCGCGCTGGAGTGTCTGCAAGAAAGCAGCGCCGCTGGCGGTGGCAATGCCAGAGCGGGCGGCGTGAAGCACGCGCTGATCGTGTGCAGGGTGATCGCGGGGAGGATCCACCGCCGGCTGGAGAAACTGCGGGACGTCGCCGGGCAGCCGGGGTTCGACTCGGTTGCCGGACAGGTCGGCGCCCGCTCAAGCATCGAGGAGCTGTACCTGCTCAACCCGAGCGCTCTTCTCCCGTGCTTCGTGGTCATATGTAAAACTTAGATCTTATCTTGTGCCTGGGTATGGCGACCATATATAGAGAAGCATCTCATAAGATTTAGCTCCATCCTAGCACATTTTATTTTGATCATCGCTTACAATTACAGTTTACTCCATAGTAGTCCATTAGTTTCTGGAGCTTATTTCCCGGTGCAAGTGTAAATTCTGGTCCATACCTTCCAGTGAGTACCGAGTAGCACCCATTATTACAAAGGCTGGAGAAAATTAGGCAGCATATTCTTGTTCTCCTTATAAGTATTTCTTTTTGTTCCCCACTCTTTCATTGTCATTTCGAAATGTGGGAATTTTTCCATGAATTAACTCATATGAACATTTTCCCACGAATTTTTTGTGGCTTTAAACAAATTCGATGAGGTCTTAAATCTTAATTTGGATATAGAGCATGTATGCACATACAGAACACGAAACACGGACAATTTCCATAAATGGAAAGCACAAGAACCCTAACATTAAAGTAACGGTTTCCATCAAATTCCCGCGCTTCCACGACACACACATTCTCGGGTTTTAGAAAATACACATTGTATTTATTTTTAGATATTTCATTAAACCCTAACATTAGTAACGGTCTCCATGGAATTCCCACATAAACAGAAATATATACGTTCTCAGGTTTAAGAAAGACACATTGTATTTATTTTTAACTATTTCTTTACCGGTTTAAAACACAGAAGTTCCCATATTTTCAAAACCATGACAAATCTCGAACATTAAAATGAATGGTTCACCACGAATTTCACGCGCTTCAAATAAGCTCGACATATTTAGGAATTTAACTTTGGCAATCCCACACACACAAAATAGGGCCTTTGGGCCCATGGGGCCTCATGCCCCAGCCCAACCATCCATCCTGGCCCTACTGCCGCCTCCAGCCTTTCTTCTGAATCTGAATTCTGAAACCATCCGCCCCCAGTGACTTCAGGTCTCTGGACGCTCCAGGAATCCATGGCGGACACACTGCGCGACACTGTCCTCCACCATGTCCTCCACACCGTACTCGAACCTGAAACCCAGGTCCAGAAGCCTCCTGGACGAGACCTCTGCCGAGCTCGAGGCGTCGAAGTCCCTGCTCAACCTGCGACCACGAATCGCCAAAGATCCATCAGACCACGCGTGCTCTCTGGCCAATGCAAAGAAATCGATCGATCGAGGAAATCGACGTGCCTCTCGCCAGGCCTGAAAGGAGGGTATCGCGAGGCCAGGAACTCCGCGATCCGGGCCACCTGGTACCCGCCGGCGGCGCACAGGTAGCGGCCCTCGGCGCGCGGCGCCTCCATGAGGAAGACGTGCGCGTCGCACACGTCCTGGACGTGCGCCAGCGGCACGCAGCCGAACCTGGCGTGCACGGACGCCAGCAGCGAGTAGAGCTTCGGGTCGCCTGCAGCGTACAGTGAACACAACCTGTGATGAACTGATGACGGACCTCTCTGTGGTCTGTAGTCTGTACCTCACCTGTGATGGGGGACAGGAGGAGCTGGATGCTGGTCGGGACGCTTGGCGTCAGGAACGGGCCGGCGACGGTGGGCAGGATGGCGGACACGAGGCGGAGGCCGTTGTCGCGTGCAAACCTGAACGCCGCCTCCTCCGTCAGCCGCTTGGACAGGATGTAGGTCTGCCACAGACCACAACCAGGCAGGTGAGGCAGCAGTGATGATGAGAAAGCTGGTTCGACGTGAGAGCAGCAGACTCCAGACTGCACGTACGTACCCAGCCGACGGGCTTGGTGCGCCAGACGTCGTCGAGGCGCCGCAGGCAGGACTCGTCGACGACGGGCTTCCGCCGCCCCTCCGCGCCCGCCGCCGCCGTCAGCGTGCTGACGGAGGAGGTGAAGACGACCCGGCGCACGGTCCCCGCGCGGGCGCAGGACCGGAGCACGTTGATGGTCCCCCGCGTCGCCGGCTCCAGCACGCTTGACCTCACGCGCTCCTCTTCGATCGACACCACCAGGGATAGCAGAGCGTTGTTACAGTGGTCACGCAGAACGGAAGGCGCGCGAGCTGTGAACAGCTAGCTTTATGCGACTCACCGGTGTCGTGTCCGGGTGGTACGTGGAGCTCCATGGACGCCGCGACATGGAAGAGCGCGACGCATCCCGTGACGGCGGCGTCGAAGCTGCCGTCCTCGCCCATGTCCGCCCGGAACACCCGGAGCCGCCGCCGGTCTTCTTCGCTGCCTTCGACGGCGGCGAGCACCTGCCGCGCCTTGCCTGAAACGAGAAGGAACGCCTCAGGCGCCACGGTCGTCGCCAGCTCGATGGATCGATGAACACGACGTGCGCACACCGATCGACTCGCTCATCTCTCATCAGCAGGTCAGGTGGAACCGTGGAACAACGAGCGAGCAAGCAAGCACGATGTATGTATACCTGTGTCCCTGGCGGTGGCGTGGACGCGGTAGCCTCGCCGGAGCAGCGTGCGGACGAGCCACGAGCCGACGTAGCCGGTGGACCCCGTCACGCACACCGCCGGAGGATCACTATCCCCGCCGGCGCCGGCGCGCTGCTCCTCCTCCTGCTGCTCCTCGGGCGAGCCGCCACCGTCGACGTCGACGCCGACGCCGACGCCGCTCATCATCGCCAGCCTCGCGCAGCCGCCCTCTCTCGGCCCCTGCCGAAAGCTCAGTACTAGCAGCTATCAAGTCTTGGTGCGTGTCATAGACCTGTACATGCCCAGAGTCAGTCTACTTACGTGTGTGCGTGGGCACTCGGCCCATAGGCTGTTTACCATACTAAAATTGCGAGAGACGACAACGCTGTATGCAAATGTGGTGGCCGTTACAGGGATCATGTCTATAGCAAGCAGACACCAGACAAGTCATCATCAGGTACAAAAACTAGGTGAGCCGCAAACAGATTCCAGAGTCTCCAGGAGTCCAGGTACGATCGACGATGCCAGAAGGTGACTCAACTAACATCGGAGCCGTCCGTATCCATCACCAACCATAGCCACCGCCTCACTCCTTTATTTATCGTGAGGTGAGCTCTGCAGGCGCCCGCCCGCCGATGATGGCGCCTGGATGCGAGTGCAGTCCACGTGCAGGCGGCCGGATCCGCCTCTTCTTCCGACGTCACGATGATATTGCCTGTCCCACTCCCGCCGAGCACGCCGACGACCGCACCACCATGACACCATCCTCACCGGCAGCTAGCAGGCGCTACATACTGTAATAGCCGGGAGCGCGGGGGCGGCGAGGTGGACGACGACGGGAAGCTTCTCGGCACGCACCGCGCACCGCACCAGACACCAGACGTGAGTGAGACGTGGCCGTCTCCAGTCTCCTTGGCCTCGTGGTGTCCGCCGACCGATCGAGTCCGAGCCGATGGGATCCTATCCCAGTGGGCAGTGGCATGGCGGGCACGGTCGGTTCGTGCTGACGCAGTGACGCCGAACCAACGGTGGGGTGGTCGGACGCGAGCGTTTTGGCGCAGCACGCCGGTGCGAGTGCCGAGCGCGACGCGGCCCAGGTGCGATTACGTCCGCCGGGAAACAACGAAACGTTGGTGGCTCTCGATGGGCACCTGCGCTGCGCTCGCCCGCGCATCACTGACGCTGACACTGATGATATTTGAGCAGTGGCTTTTGGGTCTGATTGGTTTGCATTGTGACTAAAATATGTCAGTGCTAAAATTTTGGTGGACTAAATTGACTTGCCAAATTTTTTGCATGGTACATTTTGACATTCAACCAAACAAACCATTTATCTCCTTAATCTTTGGTTTCAGATGTCTCATTGACGATCTCCCCCGAGAAAGCAATAATGCATATTCTTGGTCAGAAAGAAAAAAAGTGGTCTTGGCTGCCACAATGGTAGTGCTTGCGTCACCTCTACTACTGATGGCAACTGACACAATTAACCAATAACCACGAAGGAGTGTGCATTATTGTAACAACTTATGCACGGAGATGACCATACATGGGAGGGGCATTCTGGCCCTATGAAACAAGGTAAGCATATGCCTGGGTGCCAAAATTGGTGGCAACTTGCAAGGAAAACAACCTGGAGCAAACAATAGACTGGAACAAATAAACTCATTTCAGCATGAGCCATGAGAGGCAGCCAAGGTCCAAACTTCAGAGCATGCGCACGCTGGGTAAGGATTGGGTAGAGCATGTGCGGGCTTTTTATGGCAAGCAGGGTTGGCAACCGTAGAGTGTTATATACTTTAAATAAAAGAATGTTTAACAGTGAAAATTGATTGTTTCTCATGAAACTGAAGTACTAACCTTGGTTAACCATAGTTTTCTTTAAATAATTCTTCAATTGCAGTAACTAAAAGTTCAATGAAACCCCAAACTAAAATTACCTTACTCAATCATGATGTGCGGATCAATATTTTTTATCATTATAATCAAAGCACAACAATCAACTAATACACTAAAACCTCTACAATCTGGGAGGGATTCACCGTTTTCCTCAACATTAGGGTTTGATCTTATATAGCGCGTGCAGCGGGAGTGGCCGTTGTATGAATGCAGGACTACGCGATGTCAGCGAGAAGATTCGTCAGTTCAACATGTTCAAGAAGAACGGGCGGCGGAGCCGTGAGCTTGGTGGGGTCAACATGCTAGACTAAGAGAATAATGACTACGAAAGCTGCTGGGCGTTCATAGCGACCACATCCATGAAGAGTGTCAACGCGATCAATATGAAGAAGTTGATGTCGCTCTTGGAGTAGTAGCTCATCGATAACGCTATATGAAGAGTAGTGGCTACCATAGCGGATCATGGAGGATGGCCTTCTCCTACATCATGAATAGGGACAGGTTGGCATTGGAGACCGACTACCTGTATAGATCGCCAAGTGGGACTTATTTGGTACGGCACGGCATTGCTCTAGTCCATATAGTGCTCGTGCCAGCAACATGAGGCCAGGGTTGTGCCTAGGCTGCCGCCATGGCATGGACACTTGACCTTATGTGGCGAAGGGCCTAGTGATAGGGGAGCAATCGCATGCACGCGTCCATATGGGCGTTGTACAAACGCTGCCCACGCGATGTCAGTGGGAAGATTCAACGATTCAACATGCTCAAGAAGAATGTGCCGGGGAGCCATGAGCTTGGTGGCATAAGATGTTCGGCAGCCTAGTAGTTTCCCTACAATCTTAGAGCAGTATGTGTCGAACAGCGCGATGCAATCAGACGAGTTCACAGATGGTGGCATGGTCCATGTAGTGCCCATGCTCACGACATGAGGCCAAGTGTTGTGCTACCCTGACCAAGCCCCATTAGGTCCCCATAGGCCCTCTCCCGTATGTTTTTCATCGACAATTGTTTGTTAAAAGTTTAGATTCCAGTGGATCATATTAGATTTCTACAACCATTCCATACTACTAATTTGGGGCCCACAAGATCCCTATGCCATGAGAGGTTAGAAAGCAAGGACCTTAAAGCTTCAGTAACAAGAATATTGTACTCGCAAAGGAGTTTTACCTAGCCAAATATATCCCCCAAAGTGACTTTGTGAACCATCATTTACCTCGAAGAGCCAAAACATAGGGCATCATGATTGACCTTCAATAATACAGACCAAAATTATGAGTCACATGGTTTCCATTGAACTTGGGATAATGTAACACTCTAATTTTACATTTTCCTAATTTTTGGACAAATTTTAAAAAATCAAATGGTTAAGTCGAGGTGAATAGTGAGCATGGCATGAATTCAATTAATTTTTTTCAAACTTCTTATTTAAAACAAATATAGATGAAATTTATTTTTAATGCATATATACTAGTGTGCAGTTTTATGTTTGTTCGTACCTGTTTGAGCGATTTTAAAAATGCATTTGAATTCAGAACAATGTAAAAAAAATGTTCATTTTCCCTCCTCCCTTCGAGCATGGCTTTTGGCCTAGCCCACCATTTCCATCCCTCTGCTTTGGTTCATTTTTTATAAGAAATCATTTTTTCCGTCAAACGAGGATTACATTGAAGCGTATACAGTAATCTACTAGTCGCACCAATCTTTCCCCACTTGATGCAAATGGTATGTATCCTCACAAAGGAATAATCCTCGGCCAGCGACCCCTTTTTCTTCCGGTGCACGTTGTCGGAGGTTGGTACCTGGAGCTCAGCTTCTCCTCGGTCTAGTCTGGTCTGAGGTGTGGCAATCCTCAAATCCCACCCTCTATTACTATTTTAATTATTTCTCTTTCTGTCTACAGTGCATCATTTATATTAAACAATACAAAACAGTGTTCTGAGGAGTCTCTTTTGAAGGACCACAGTAGATAGCCTGAACCCCGGCCACCATGGGGGGAAATCTTCGTCGGTGCGGTCGGCGAAGAAGTTGATGCCTTGGCGGGACAATTCGAATCCGGCGTTGTATCTGCAGCGACTAGGCAGTGGACTGTGGCCTATAACTGACTGACTGTGACTCTTGCGGGTCCTAGGAGCGTAGATCGGCCGGGCACGTGTCTGACAGGCGATTGTACATAACTCCTAGCGTGTTTTATTTTTACCAACAAAAGAATATCCGTTTGTCTCATCAAATTGGGGAAAACAGAAGAGGAACGGCAATCGACTTCTAACTACTTACCAAAAGATAGCTAAGCTAGCAAATAAATTACTCACGAAGCCTCAATAGCATCTTTCTCTCTTCTGTCTCGGTCACGTATTCAACGATTGCAAATACCTAATTCAATATCTGATTTGACTGATTTTAACATTTTACAAATACTAATTCAACAATTTCTACATAATATTAAACAAGTGTAGGTTAAATGTTGAATCGGTGTAGATATAATATTAAATCAATGTAGGTGGAATGTTAAATCGGTGTAGATGGAATGTTAAAACAGTAGATCGGAGACCGGAAAAGTCACACGCGGCAGCTCCCTCGGCTGCGTGTGGGGTCGCGGCAGCGGCGGTTTCCTTAGAAGCGCGCGGCCAGAGCACGCGGGGGCGCGGCAGCGGCGCGCGGGAAGCTCGCGGCGGCGGCGCGGGAGGTCACGGCAGGTTGATAGACAATGGTGATACTTTGTACGAATCTTAAACATTGGAAGATATGTAACGGAGAGTCGTGTGCCCAAACTAGGCCACGTGAAACGGACACGGGCTGTCTGCAAATCGAAGCCCGTTCCTAGCTTTTCTTCCCGTTCAGAGGTATACTGTATAGTGTTACTATACATGGAAACACAGGCTGGAATACACAGCACAGAACGCTAGCAGAAAGGGAATAAACAGACTCATTTCAGCACGCAACGCAAGCAGCAGCCAGGGTTTGTTCACAGCATTTTGCAGACTTTTCACACTAAACATGGACACATGGTCACTCCGATTTCCCGTCCTTAAACACCTTTACCCAGTTCTCAACGCTGTCGATTACTTCACCGGTCTTGATCAGGTACCGGACCTTGGTCCCGTCCTCGAGGAACTTGTGGCCAACCCTGCTTGCCACACTCTTCTCCTTTGAGTAGAGCATCACATTTGAGCTATGAATGGGGCCTTCAATCTGGTAAAAGGAAACTTACGTCTTATCAGGATATAACAATTAGGCACCTAAAACTATGTATGTGCTCTTGGAATCAGTATGTGCAAAGCATGGCATGTGGCCAAAAAAAAGTTCAGCAGCAATTTTGCTAACCATGACGATTTCACCCGGTTCATCGTCTGTGCCTTTCTTGTGCTTGGACTTCAAGTTCAGGTCCTTCACTATCACTGTGCTGTTGTGCTTGAAAAGGCGTGTGACTTCTCCAACCTTACCTTTCTCACGGCCTGCAATGACCTGTACCGTATCCCCAATCCTAACATGCATCTTGTGCAGCACAGGAAGGCTGTTTGGTTTGCACTTCTTTCGCTCCCATCTCTTAAGCTGCAGGTGAAAGGGAATTTGATGACATTTAGCATTAGACAAAAAATAGTGTCCGATGTTGAGATACTTGAACAAATCCTTCTTTTAACTCACTCTCATTTCAATTGGGCATGTCTTGACCATAAATCTTATCTGCAAATTGAGCATATTAAAAAGATTGTCAGAGCATCACATGAAACTAATACAGAGTATTTCATTTAGAAAAAAAAAGATACTGATCGGATTTTTTTGAGATATAAAAAGAATCAAACATAGTGGTTGTGGTATATGATGGTCTGATCAAGATACTACATGACTAACTGCTCTTTTATGTATGTTTGTTCAAGCAAAATTCAATATGAGGCTATGAGCTATTACTTACATGTAGTAGTTCTAACACTGTCTTCAATGGTGATTACTTATTTGCTTAACACTGTCTTTTATGTATCTTACTTTTGCTTACTTCTGCTGATTAAGAGAATAAGGTCTATCCTCTTCCATTTCTTATCAATTGGGAATTTTCAGGGTGAAAGTACACATCAAGGAAGTGAAAAGCAGAAGATCACCATGTTAGAAAGAAAACTAAACCGTGCTACGTTATATACAATAAAATACAATGAGTAAATCTGAAAATACTGCCCTCAACCCTGAGCACATTTTGGCACAAAAAAAAAAATAAAATCCAGGCATAGACATATAAACTAAAGCAGCGGCCCATCGGAGACAACATAATTTACTCATGTTTTTTTATCTGAATGATAATATTCCTCGGTTGGCATATTAGATCCAGGGTGTTGGAACAACTTTTACTTCCATCCAACACATCACACTCTATATTATCAGTAAAAAAAAAGGCATGCGGTGGTACATGCAAAAAGGAGTCCATACAGTACCTGAATACCAGCAACAAAGGAATTTTTCTTATGTAACTACAAATTTCAACCGGCTAATCTATTTGGTGACCTCAAACGTTACCATTCAAAAGCATCCACGCAAATAAAAAGGAAACAAAAGGAAATTCAATGTGGCAGTGTAAAAAATTAATCACACTACTAAACTCAGTTTGTCAACTTCGAAATGCACACTGAACATAGCAGCACAATGCTAATTTTCCATTTCAATGCAATAGATAGACGAGCTCTAAACTCTATACCCTCAAATTGCAATGTAAGCTGGAATGCCAACAAATTTCACCAGTTGTGCTTCGCAACGCTACTCCTACACCTCGGCAGCTAGCAATTAACAAAACACTGGAGCAGCGGAACGGAACGGAATCGTGAGACAGCAACAAACCCCAGGCTGCGGCGCGGAGTAGGTGGCGAGCCGGTTGCCCCAGAAGCTGCTGGTGCTCGCCACGCCGGGCGCGGAGACGGAGAGCGACGCCATGGCGCCCTGCAGAGCCGCCATCCCCGCCATCCTCGCCGTCCTCTCTCGCTGGAGTCGCTCGCTCGCCCCCAAACCGCGCACAAGGATAACGCAAAAGCCTCCGTCGAGCTCACGGACAGGATAGCACGCGCTCAGTCCTCTATCATCTGACGCTGGTGGGTAGTGGGCTGCTTTATACATGGGCCTTGTCACCGAACGGGCCAGGCCTCATGTAAGGCGCAATATGGGCCTAGAAATGAATTGTCTGTCCATTGAGGCCCATAGGCTGCTCGTCGTCTTCCCCATGTGAGGCTGTGACCTCGTCAGCTACGAACGCCAGCATGCCTCTCGGCTCACGCAACGGTACACCGTCGCGACGGTGGGGGCCTCGCTCTCCATCTCCCCGCACGCCACGCGAGGCCACGCCAGATGCTTGGGCGGGGGAGGCGTGTCCGCCTCCAGATTTCCGCATGCGAGCCGCCGAGGCGCGCAAGCCACGCGACGGTTGCTGAGGCAAGCGAACCCCCTACTCCACTCCACTCCACCTGGATCTTGTGAAACTGCTGAGTTTCTGATTCCACCACTGCTGCGGCGCGTGAGAAATGGGAATGCTGCAATTCCTGCATAGTTTTTACCTTTTTGTTGTCTAAAGGTAAAAATCGCGTTACAGCGACAGATTTGGGCGGCGGAGGGACAGGAGGGTGGATGTGGACGGCGGTGACATCAAAGCTTTGCTCTTTCTCAGCTGCGGGACCCATTCCACACTGAGGAGGGTGTGATGTCAATCGGATTTCTCTAGTGCAAGTGCAAATCATTGTTATAAGTGGCTTTATAACCTGAGATTAAGAGGCATCAGTCATCTTTTGCAAACTGCAACACATTTGATTTGACCCGCGCAAAGTCAACATATATTTATGTTTTCCTTTGATTTTTCATTTCTGGTACTTCTGTGCTTGTTCAAAATGCTTGGATCATTAGACGACACTCCCAACACATTCTTGGGCGGTTGGGCCTGCTAAGCTGCATGTTCTTCTGGATCACTGTCACCAATTCGCTCCTGTCACTTTCGCTTAACTACCAACGAGAGTTAACAAATTGACCCCATGAACTGATCCAGGCGTGCAAGCAAACCATTAACGTCTCCCATGAGATAAGTGTGTGACTGTGCGAATCTCTCGGGACAAATTATGGCTTATCCTGGTTAAGAATTTTGTATTTATGTTTCCTCTCTCCTTTTCTATTCAATCGCCGACACATATTGAGGCCACGATGCAAATCGTGATTCTAAGTTTTGTTTTTATGTGGCACTACGCCACTACCAAACAAAATGGATAAGGAAATGTGTTTTTCTTTTCAATATAATTATGATAGTTTCGTTGCTGTGGCTATCTGTACGATTGTACCTCATGTCTGTAATAAATTATTATGATTTAACACTTTGAACTGTGAATTTTGTAAGGAAAAAAGAAAAGAAAAGACATCATCTAATGATAAGGCATTCAGTCCCCGTGGGTAACTGATATGGGCTTAGCAGTATTCTGTAGCTGTAACTTTTCAAGATACTATGCAGATATTATCCATGAACGCTGGATTTCTGGGCAATCTGCAGCCTGTCTGAAATTGTTACACCCAAGCAAAGCTCTAGTTGTTTGTGACACTTCAAAAGTGGAACATTTTTTGACAGGTTTTGGGAGCCAGACATGTCAAGGAGTTTACTTCCCTTGTTGATCAAATTTCAACCATGATAGAGATTTTGCACCCTATGCCCTCCAGAAGAGTTACTTAGTAGAGACGCACTCCAAGACAAGTGAAGCTCAGCCTTCAGTTGCTTCCCACGCTTCACCAACTGAAGAAGGTTTATATATACCACATGGCCCTATCTAGTACTTATTCTGAGAATAAGGACACTATAAGTGCAACCAACTGAAGGAAACACCATGGCTGTTCTGACACTGGTCCATATCCTTGTCAGCTTTGCTGCTTGTGCTGAAGCTCTAAGCAGAGCAGACTTCCCACCAGGTTTTGTCTTTGGCACTGCTTCTTCAGCTTACCAGGTTGATAGCTGCAATTTCTTTGATTTCAACTGACATGCTCTTAGTTCGATCTCTGATTCTATTCAATACCTTACCAGTATGAAGGCGCTGTCAACGAGGGTCAACGTGGTCCTACAATATGGGATACTCTCACAAGTCGACCTGGTGATATAATGTGGATTTGTTGCAAAATAATGCAATAATGAGATATTACCTCTGTCTAGAATTGTGACTCCAGTAGCATTATTTATGCAGGGCGGGTGATAGATTTCAGCAACGCAGATGTTGCTGTTGATCACTACCATCGTTACAAGGTGAGTTCTGTTTGATTTAATTCATTCAGGTGTTCTATGAAATATGGAATTTTCTGTTTCAAATCATGAGTGAATCCCTTCAGAATTGAATTCTTGGCATTTGTGTGAAAACTTTCCTACCTTTCATTTGGCCATCCTCTGACTATTTTTAATTTGTAAAAACTGAAATCACATGCATTTTCTTGTTTCTTTCTTTGCTTCATTCAATTTGTTATTTGACATAATATCCAGGCTTCAGCTTCTTCTACTATTAGCCTGCTTTTCAAGTGTGTTGACAAACTTCTTAACCTTTTCATTGACAAACTTCTTAGTTACCAAACAAGAAAAAAGTGCAGCCAAAAGTAGGAATGTAGGACAGTAAGAAGTTTTTCTTGAATACGAGGCGCTATGTGCATCGGCCAAAAGGTTTCCAGAGATCAAATTTGTCATTTTTCTCAAATTACTTTAATGTCGGTGACTACGTTATTAGCTGAATAAGAATGTTATTTATGCTGGAAAACTATTCAGAAATGACAAGTTTAATACTGACTGGCAGGAAGATGTGGACTTGATGAAGGACATTGGCATGGATGCATACCGATTCTCTATCTCATGGTCACGTATCTTTCCAAGTATGTAGTAATAACTAATTTCTTTGCCAAATGTGTTGTTTTTCCTTTTCCCATTAAGTACTAAGTAGTTTATGATTGTTCTTGCTAGATGGAACTGTACTAAGTAGTTTATGATTGTTCTTGCTAGATGGAACTGGTGAACCTAATGAAGAAGGATTGGATTACTATAACAGCCTCATAGATGCTCTATTAGACAAAGGTATTTCATCTTATAAATTTGAGTGCCTCAGCTGTGAATTGTTTGCCAACTTTCAGTTTGTGATTGTCTTTCTTTGGTTCTCTGTATTTGTGGGTCAGGTATACAGCCATATGTAACTTTATTTCACTGGGACCTTCCCCAAGCACTAGAAGACAGATATGGTGGATGGTTAAACTCCCAAATCGTGTACGCAATAGTATTATATCATATCATCTTCATTTTTGGGAAACCATTGCTGACAGCATCTATAACATCAAACTAAGTTCAGGAAAAGTGGCCTCATTGATGGTTGGCAGCTAAATTATGCAGGGATGATTTTGTTAACTATGCATCTACTTGCTTCAAGGAATTTGGAGATAGAGTGAAACACTGGATCACTTTTAATGAGCCCCATAACTTTGCGATTGATGGCTATGACCTTGGCATCCAAGCGCCTGGGAGATGTTCTATTCTCTCTCATATGTTCTGTAGGGAGGGCAAATCATCAACTGAACCATATGTTGTAGCTCATAACATACTCCTAGCTCATGCTGGTGCTTTTCATACTTACAGGCAGCATTTCGAGGTGATTTACTATAAACACATATCCAAGAGATGTATCTATCTAGTAGTAAAAAAACATGAATGGATTTATGTTTTTATTGCAGAAAGGACAAGGAGGTCTCATTGGAATCTCACTAGATTCAAAGTGGTATGAACCATGGTCAGATGTCGATGAGGATGCGGAGGCAGCAGCACGAGCAATGGACTTTGAGCTTGGATGGTGATACATCTACCACCATTTTGATATAACCACATCAGTTCAATTCCTATGTAATTGCTGTTGTTTGTAATATTAATTATGAAATTTTACAAGTGTGAATACAGGTTCCTGGATCCCTTAATGTTTGGCCACTATCCTCCTTCTATGCAGAAACTTGTGAGCGATAGGCTGCCTCAGTTTTCACCTCAGGATTCAAAGTTAGTATCAGGTTCGCTAGATTTTGTGGGCATAAACCACTATACCACATTGTATGTTAGGAATGACAGAATGCGGATCAGGAAACTTGTAATGAATGATGCTTTAACTGACGCTGCGATCATACCAACCGGTTAGTCGTAGTAAATGAATTCGTTACACTTTTTTCCCTGTTTTCAGTATCACTGAATGACCCTTTTCTGTCCACTGTGACAGCTTATAGGCATGGAAAGAGAATAGGAGAAACGGTACAATTTCAGCAGCTACTTCTTCAGACTTGTTCTACTTCTAGGTTTCGTCTTCTAGTCATCAAATGTTTGTTTGACAGCTGTGTTTATCAACCTCCAGGCAGCATCAAAATGGCTGCACATAGTTCCCTGGGGCATGTTCAAGCTGATGAAGCACATCAAGGAAAAGTATGGAAATCCACCTGTGATCATTACTGAAAACGGTAAGTGGCTGAAAAGATTGTACTACCAACAGCTAATGAGAGTTTCTGCGTCAAAAAATTCACCGTCATAAGAGATGTTTATATGGCAGGCATGGATGACGCCAATCGTCCATTCTCGAAATTAGAGGATGATCTGCAGGATGATAAACGGATACAGTACCACAACGACTACATGTCTAACCTCCTAGATGCGATAAGGTGAAGTCCCACTTCCAACGCATATGCGCCTGACTGGAATAGCCAACACTGTCCATCACCATTGCACCAATCGTTGCGATTACAAGCACCTGTTTTTTCTTGCCACACAAAGTCACAAACAACTCTTCAATCTGAATCGCTGCAGGAACCAAGGCTGCAACGTCCACGGTTACTTTGTATGGTCGCTGCTAGACAACTGGGAGTGGAACTCGGGGTACACAGTGCGATTCGGCCTCTACTACATCGACTACAACAACAACCTGACAAGGATACCCAAGACGTCAGTGGAGTGGTTCACCCAGGTCTTGGCTCAGAAGACGGCTGTCATGTAGATAGTTTTGGGAGTACAGGGTGTCTACAGTGCCCATTAGTTAAGTGTACATTATAATTACCATTCGTACATGCATACATACCTTAGGAGTAGATTGTGATTATTCTGAATGTATATGCACCACCATTTATTTGGACGACCTTCAACCGCACCGTTGAATGCGTCGGTTACGCACATACGCTTGCTGTACAGTGATATCACTGAAAATCAAGGAAAACGAGGTTACAACATCTAAGCATTAATAAACACCTTCTCTATGTTCATTGCCAACATAGGAGTATCTCTCTGTACCAGCGCTGAAATGACAGTGAAATGGTCCAAGAATCTTTGGGTTGAAGGACTGCCTGCCTTTGGGTTTGCAGGCTGCAGGCCATTCAGGCAGTAGGTCAGAAGAAACGGTCCCCCTGCCCTGAAACTCCCTCCCCGCGCCAACAAACCTCCGGCCGGCCGTCTTTGTGGGTGCGAGTAAAATGCCCCCCGGCGGCTCGAGGCGCGACGTAAAATCCATGGCAATTTCACACCAAGACACGCCTGCCGAAGTGCCGAACTGAACGAACCTCTTTTCCCACTTCCCAGAATGGCACTGCTTCTCCTCTGCTGCTTTCCTTTCCCAGTTTCCCAGCTCAGCTCACCCCGCACGCCAAAGTGCGCGCGGACGGCGACGTCGCTATCAATCGCCATGGCCCCATGCTGATGTTCGCTCTGAGTGGGACGCCACTCGATGACGGCTCCAACAGAAAAAGAGGCGAAGAACAAGGCATGGAAAATGTGGAGAGGGAGCCGCGGCGGGAACGGGGAAAAAGGAAAGGCGAAAGAGCCGGCCGGCCGGACGAACGAAGCTGTTCCCGCAGGGCGCAGGCAGCCGCAGGTATGGGTAAGCTGACTTGCCCGTTCCGTCCCCATGGAGTCATGGACCATGCTGTGCGCGAGCAAAAAGCCGTGGAAAAAACCCCAAAAGCCACTCTGGGCCGGGGACGAGCCGGCCGTACGAGATCCTCGTGCGGAAAGCTTGGCGCGGTGGACTGGAAAGAACAGAGCGGCGGCGGCTCGTCAGAGTTTCAGACGCTGAGCTGAGATTTTTAAGTTTTTTTCGTGCAGCAGGTTCCGAGTTTTCCTGAGTTCTGACTGAAGCTTCGACGGAAATTTTGTGTCTCAAAGTCGGTAGCAGGCGCCGCTGCCGCTTACTCCTGCGGCACACGGCAGTACACGACACACGGCTGCCGCAAGCCCGCTTCGGCAAAAGTCGGGCAGGAAACTTCTTATGGATGATTATTCAGTACTGCAGAGGAGATAAGTAAGACAGGTACGTATCACGAGCTGTTAAGATAATCCGTCGCTGAGGTGTGAGGATCAGAGCTGGTTAGCTAGCTAGCTTCATGTTCACTTGTTCCATCTGATCCAGCTTTCCTTGGGGCCGTCTAGTCGCGTACCGTCGGTGTTTTCGTGTTATGGGGAAAAAGAAATGGGGTGATGGACAGAGGATCAGAGCTTTCCCCGTCAGATAGTACTAATAGTTAAGCACGGATCCAATGCCCTCGGTTTTTTTCTATCCGCCAAATTGCTGGTGCGGTGTCATGGCGCTGGAACAGGATCTTCACACCATCAGACAACCCAAAAAAATTTTAAAAGAGGAAATCTGTTCGCCGATCTCGCGGCGAGTGACTCAAACGATCCTTTATTTTTCTTGTTTCACGAACCAAGTGTTGCGATCATCCGGACGATTGGATTTAGTGTCTCCCGTGGACGGCCCAAGTACGCTACGGTAGCTAGGTCCGCAATTTTTGGAACTGTCTGAACAGTGACCAAGGTAGAGAGAGACGTGGAGGGAGAGGGCCGTCGTCCGATCCATCCATCCATCACCGTCGGAGCCTACGTACGCCATGACACGCGCGACTCCCCCGTTGGCCGCCAGTCGCCGCCGCGGGCTTCCGTCACACGAGCGGCGGTGCCGGTGCGAACTGGCACGAAGCGAGCGGCGACGGCCACACGCGGACACGGACACGGACACGGTTCCTTCCCTCCCGCGGCCCGCCGTCCCGCGGTGCCGAAGCGCGCAGGAAGGCGCCCGGGGCCAGCGCGCAGCCAGCCAGCCCCGCGCCAGCCAGCGGGCAGCCAACCTGTCCCGGTCGGTCGGTGTCCACTGTCCACGGCCCCCCGCGCGACGCGAACCAACCGGGCGAGGCTTCCTTCCCCCACGCGAGCGCGAATCAATCGCTCGATCCGCAGCGCACCGCGCGCACACGTGACCCCCATCCAGCGGCCTCCGCCTCCCGCGTGGCCTCGGCACCTTCCCTGAAGCGCAGCCCTCTCCCCGACTCCCCCGCGGCCCCGCCTATTTATCCACCCTCCTCCCCGTCCCACTCCACCCATCATCCGCTTCCTCTCGTCCTCTCTCCCGCATCAAAGAACAAGCGCGCAGCCACCGGAGCTCACAACGAGCGCAGCGGCAGCAGAGTTCGAGGCCATCCATCCCATCGATCTTGCATAGTCGTAGCAGCTAGCAAGCACACATGGCGTCGTCTCAGCAGCAGCAGCAGCAGCAGAGGGCGAGGCAGCAGATGCAGCAGCAGCGGGCGTCGGCGACGGCGACGGCGACGTCGTCGTCGCCGTCCGTGGGGTTCGAGGACTACCTGCCGCTGATGGCGGAGCGGCTGGGCGAGGAGGGGCTGATGCGGGAGCTGGCGAGCGGGTTCCGGCTGCTCATGGACCCCGCCCGGGGGCTCATCACCTTCGACAGCCTCCGCCGCAACGCGCCGCTGCTGGGGCTGGGCCCCATGTCCGACGACGACGTCCGCGGGATGCTCGCCGAGGGCGACTTCGACGGCGACGGCGCGCTCAGCGAGATGGAGTTCTGCGTGCTCATGGTCCGCCTCAGCCCCGAGCTCATGGACGAGCCGCGGAGGTGGCTCGACGACGCCGTCGCGCAGGCCTCGCAGTTCCTCTTCACCAGCTAGCCAGACGAGTAGAGAGCCAGGTCGATCGATCGGTCGTGCCGTGTCGTCGTCGTCCTCGAGATGGATAGGAAATTGATCATCTTTTTCTTTTCTTCTTCATCCTCTTCCTGTTGTTCATAGCTGAGTGGGTCAGGCAGGCAGAGACTGCTGGTTGGTAACTGGATGGTGGATGGATTCCATGTCATGCGATATTATCCCGATGTGTACTCATCTCTTCCTTGCCAATTTGCCATTCCCAGTGGAGTCTGAGTCTGAATTAATCAACATGCTTCCTCTTTTGACCATCACATGTACTACTGATGTACATGCATTCAGTCCACATTGCATCGCCCCTATCTGCTCCTCCTCATCTGCATTTCTTGAGCTCTGGCTGTGGCTGCTAACAATTGGCGAAACCGAAATTCTTCCGAGCTTTTGGCAACACCGCTGTGACTCGTGAATGGCGATCGGCAGAGCTCGCGATGAAAACAAAAACACAATTGACGAATTGGACTGGATCGAGATCGATCAAATGCGACCCCAAACGAAGTCGTGTCCAGCAGCGGCAGTTTGGGTTGACCTGGCGCGCAGAAAGAAGGAAGCGTACGAAGAAACGGAGACAGGACTGAAGAAGGCGGATTCAGTCAGAAGCGTTTAGCAGCCGGCGCAGCCTGGCGGTGCCGCCTGATGTGGTGTGCTTTGGCCTTTCGGAAGGTCAGGTCACAGGTCAGCGCCGAGGGAAGCGAAACCACGAAGCAGCCGAACCGAGTGCGAGGGCGTCTCAGGAAAAAAAGAAACCAGTTCAACACGCCAAGAAGCCAGTTCGCTCCCCCAGTGCGTGCGGCATTGCGTTTTACTCGGTCCGGACCGGGGCGTCGAGCACCCCCTTTCGTTTGACAGAAACTCCCCGCGCGCGCGTTTTTTCATTCGCCTGCTTTTTTCGACGTATGTGTGTGATGACGAGACGAGTCGCATGTAAGCTGGAGCGGGAGCTTCCGGAAAGGTGGCCGGAAGGAAGCTTCAAAAGCGGCGAGGGCCACGCGCGGGCACGGGGCCAGCAACCCCAATCCAAGCAGCCACCACGGGGGGACAGCGAAAGAAAAGCAGAGCCGAAAGCGACGCGCCTGCCCTCGAGGCGAGGAGGCGTTCATTCCTTCCTCCGCTCCAGCCTCCAGAGCTGCGATTGTGCTCGCAGCTTGCGTCGCAGGTCGGCGTCAGGCTGCGATCCACCGGATTCCATGCACCGCCTGCTCCTCCGTCTGGGCGTCGGCGCGAACGCCGCTGGTCCACTCCCGTGCCAGTGCGCTTATCCAACTTGGCCCTGGGCTCGTGAGCTTCGCACCCAATTTCCCGGTTGACTCTTACCGTTTCCTCCTCTCCGTACGGTGCCTCTCTCCGGTGCGTCCGCGCAGGCTGATGTGACGCCGGCGGGGGCGGCCGGCCTTGGGGTCAGGCCACAACAGAGATGCATGAACCGGGCGCGTAGCGTCGCAACCGCGGTGGCGCCATTTCCACGCGTCGTACGGTGCACCGCGCGCGCGTTCTTGGCCCCCCATAACGAATCATTGGAGGTTCTCGGATCCCGTCACGACCGAGCGTCCGACGACTCATGAATCATGATTCGCCTCTGCGAACTGCTCCGGTGCATCGAACCTTTCCGAGGAAAACGGGCAGCGCTGGGTGGGTTAATCGTCCCACCGAACCGCGGGCTTTGGATTAGTAGAAGTTGAACACGCGGACACGGGGCTTGACGGCTTGTGCTCGTGCCGTCGTGCGTCGTGCGTGTGCGTACAAGGCAGGTACATGGAACTGGCCCAACGTGCGTAGCAACGCCAGATTATCGACTAATTCCGTTCTGGAGAGAAAAAATAGGCTCAGATACTCTTCGGTACGGTAGATGCTACTAGTGGATCATTCGATGTGTGGGCGTGAACTGTGGCCAGGTCAGGGCCGAGCTGTAGCCCTCTCGCAGCTTCGTTATTCGTTTTATGTATGCTGCCATTTGCAGCACGTTGGTCCGCCGTCCGCCCCTGCCACGCCCATATCAGCCCATGCCCACCAAACGATGGAGGACGACCGGGCGAGCATTAACTAATCGGGGATGGTTGCCACGGATGACGGATGGGTCGAGCTGTACACGCACGAGAAGTCTCTGCCCGATCTGCCACGGCAGGGCAGGGCAGGGCAGGGCAACCACCACCACCGCGCCGTAGCAGCCAGCCAGCCAGGCCAGCCGCGCGCGAAAACAAGCAGAACGTTGTCGCGCGCCTGCGCCGGGGATTCTCGGCACGGTGTCCCCCTGCCGGCCGTGGCCGCGGCAGGGGCGGCAGCGGCATCCCCGCCGGCTTCGGCGGAGCCCCCGCGCCGGGGCGCAGGCAGGGCATGGGGCATCTGCGTTTTGTGCGTTCTGCGCGCGCGGCCGTGGCTATCGACCGCCACGGCGGCCTTCTTGATCTGAAGCGCGCTATCCACGCGATCCGTGGGCGCATCATGCACACGTGAGGTTGGCTCGTTCGCTCGCTCGGCTGCTGTATCATGGCAGATTTTTTTAACAGTTTCTTGTATGCAAATTGGCAGCGAGTCAGACGGATCGGAACCGAGCGTTTGACCGTGGCAGTTGCTGATCGTGGGGAGCTGTACTGCCCCCTCCGAGCACCCGCCGTGCGTGGAGCCACAGCTGTGCGTGTGTCAGCATGTTTAATCGGGCGGGTGCTTCAGTGCCTGGATGATCGCGAGCTTCATCGGGTTTTGACCGGCCGGCGCGCCTGTGGGCATCCCATGCATGCGTCACCGCACAGCCTGCACAGGCAAAATCGTTCATCCAGCACTACAGCAGCGCTTCGCAGTTGGTCTCGATCACCAAGGGGACAGACTCAAGTTCCGAACTGGTGACGGCTGTGTTTAGATCAAAAAGTGGAGACGAAAAGCAGACGAAATCTGTCAAAATTTGGCCAAAAACATCGCATCCGACACTGTAGCACACTGTAGCACTTTTCGTTTGTTTATGGTACATATTGTCCTACCATGGCCTAACTAGGCTCAAAAGATTCGTCTCGCAAAGTACATCTAAACTGTACAATTATTTTTTGATTTCATCTACGTTTAGTACTCCATGCATGTGTCGGTATTTTTGATGTGATAGGAAATCTTCTTTTTTATAGTAGAATTTGGGAGAAAGTTTGGATCAGCCGACGTTAATTTCAGTCGCTGTCAAAATTGTCCCCTGCTCAGCAGCGCAACTTTGCTCTGGAGTGAGTGCCGCTCCTGCTGAGCGCCAACACTGCTGTCAGAGCTGCGCGGGTGCCGGTAGCAACCGGCAGAGACAGCAATGTGCGTGCTGCATCCCTGATTCCCTGGAGAAACGAATCTGGTTCCCAGCCGATCTGTCATCTGTTCGTTCGGTGTAAAAGCTTGGGAGTGGGAGCCGGGACAGCGTCGCTGGCCTGTTCCTAGCCGATCAGACGACCACCGGATGCTCTGCGATGTTTTACAGGCTTGTTTTTTTTTTGAGGGTCAGGTTACAGGCTTGTTCATCAGCACGCTACGTTTACCCACTAGTAACGAACTGTGCAGCGATTGCTTCCGTTCATGTTTCAATTTAGTCGTCTGTGGCCGTGCGTGAAACCAGACTGACGACAGGGAAACGCCTCGCTGAGCTTCTCTTTCGACTACGGCCTACGGGGGAGACGGCAGACGGGAGACCCGGCAGCCGGGTTGCCACCGCCCAGAGGACGGTGGCCATGCCGACCCGTTTGGTGACCCGGGCGCACCAGGTTCCGTGGAACAGAGCTGCGTGCTGCGAAACTGGGATCTCGGGCCACACACTAGGCTGAAATGAAAGGGCTCCGGCCTGCAGGCCGTGCTGTTTCGGCGCACAGGATCCCGGATCCGGCTTTCATTGTAAGGCCTACTTTTATTCGCGGGCTGCATGCAGATCTTTAAGCGATTTTTTTATTTTTAGATTTTTTTTATTTCGTTTTTACAAAAATACACGGCGTCGGCGGGATTTGGCAGAAATAGGCGCCTGGCGCCCGGGGTGGCACCTGGCGCCCGGACCCCGGGCGCCAGGCCGGGCCCACAAACGGGTCGGCGACGGCGTCCGTGGCGGCCGTGGCGGTCCGTGGCGGCGGAAACGGATCGTGGGGGCCTGGCGCCCGGAGCCCGGGCGCCAGGCCCTGGCGCCCGGAGCCCCGGCGCCAGGTCCCCCTTTACCAGCTCTCGCCGCTCTCTCTCTCCCTCTCTCTCTTCCACAGCCGCCCCGCCTCGCCTCTCTCTCTCCCTCTCTCTTCCAGAGCCGCCGCCGCCTCGCCTCTCTCTCTCCCGAGCCGCCGCCGCCCTCGCCTCTCTCCCACCGAGCCGCCGCCGCCCCGCCCTTTCTCTCTCCCAAGCCGCAAGGTTTCAGGGCTGCGCGCTACTACTACAGTTGTGGTCGTACGAGCGGTTGGCCGTGGGTCGACCTATTGTGGACCATAGAGGCTATGAGGCACAGTACTACGGCCAGCATGACGACGATGGGCCGACTATGGGCACGCTTTGGGTGTGCCCCCGTGAGGTACGTTGTTCATAGCGACGTTTATATAAAAAAAAATTGCATCATCCATTGTAACTCGGTCATTCATGCTTATTGCAGAGGACTTGGGCCAATGAGCAGGCAAGACGTACATATCCGAGTTTCGTCGTCGCGCTTGATCGGCTTGTGGCCGAAGACGTCATATGGGAGCCATATAGTGCAGCTGCTGTGGGAAGTCGTGCTCCTTATGGGTTGTCTTCTTTGTGCACGTCCAACGAGACTTTGTGGTATACGACAGCCTCATTGGTCTATGATATCTACATCGAGCCACACTGTCCGCACAGAGTTATGCGACAGTTCGGGTACGCGCAGCAGTTCCCGGTACCACGTGTGATTGATCGGGTTACACCACAGGACCACAGGTACGTTCCTCTTTATAAAATGCACCATTTCAAATGTATATCAGGTAAGAATGCAAGAAAACGGATAATTTATATTCTATTTCAGGTTGAGTCGGCTTGGGCAACCATGCTCAGGCACGTGGGTGACCAAGGTCCAGCCCTACGTCGAGGCTTGGGACAACGCTCACCAGGACGTGGTGCACCCCGTTGCGCCACACACAGATTGGTGGTATGAAACTTTCTTGACGTGGTACCGACCCCGCACTCGTTGTCACGTCACGTATGCCGACACTCAACCTGTGCCACATGAGTCAAGCTCCACGGATGCATATGCCCGCCATAGGGACGAGGCACTAGCGGGAGCAGTAAGTCAATGTTTGATTTCTTGCTAATGTTTCTGTCAATGTTCAACACTAGCAAACATTCGCTAATGTCAGTCAATGTGCAGATGCAGATATGCTGCCAACTACGATCAAGCACCCACGATGCACTGGAGCGGGTACGAGGCGGCAACCCTTTTACCCCAGACGAGCAGTTGCAGCGGTTGACAGCGGCGAACGAAAGCCTCGTTTCCATGATGAACGCATGGGGTTATTCCATTCCCCTGCAGGGTCCCCCCTGCACCAGCCACCGATTCCTCCACAGTACACTGGTACATAAATATACTGCGTTACTTATGTCAATATGTACCCACCTCATTACTTATTCCATGCCACATTGTTTGGTTTTATTGCAGCACCCTCTTGCTCATACATGCCACCGATGGATCCTGCATCGACGTCCTACACGCCGATGCATCCGTCTCCACAGCATGTCACACCGATGGCTCCTCCGTCCATGTCGTACACTCCAATGGGTACGTCACTTCAGCCTCAGTCGTCCATGCCGTATCAGCCGATGGGTCTGGCCACGTCGATGTCGTTCCCGCCGATCCGTCCACAGACGACAGGTGCTCTCATACAATCCTTTGTATGCTTGTTTATTTCTGCGGGTACATAATTTACTTGTATTGACAAACACATAATATTTTCTTTCAGGATTTAACCTATTTGAAGGCGTACAAGACCACCAGCTCAACTTCTCAGACTTGGAACACGACCAGCACGATATCATTGGCGCTTCACAGTTAGGGGGTGCTCCACTTTTTCCCACACAGGAGGCCACACAGACCCCTGTAGAGCAGATTAGGCCGCACCGAGTGCATCGGTCTCCTGATCCTTTAACGTACTCGGTGGGGCATGTGCACGCGCAGCAGAGGGCAAAGCGAGGTCGGAGTCGTAGGGATGAGTAGCTATGTCGACGTATATTTTTTATGATGCATGTATGTTTTTATGACGGACGATGCAGATGGCCTTCTCCAATTATTTCATATGAATAAATATTTTAGTATGAATGAATAATTCGGATTATTATTGGACATGAATAAATATTATTTAAATTTTTTCGGCCGGTTTTGGCTCCTGGCGCCCAGCCACCGGGCGCCAGGGTCCTGGCGCCCAGCCCCCGGGCGCCAGGTCTGCCCCGCCGCTGGCCGTCGCCGGGGCCTCCGGACGGCGCCGTGGCCTCCGGACGGCGCCGGCGGTGGGCCCACGCCAGGCCGGGCGCCAGGTGCCTGGCGCCCGGAGCGCCCATTCCTGCAAATACCCGCCGACGCCGTATATTTTTGTAAAAACGAAATAAAAAAATTCTAAAAATAAAAAAACCCCGATCTTTAACAGGCATGTCATTTGGTTCGGCCCAGTTAAATTTCTTGATCCTGGCATCACTCGAGGGCCGCGCGCGCAAAAATTCAGCCCGCCTTGATACTCCTGCTTTTGTTAATAATAATAACCGGTAATCCGAGCAATCGCAAATCGCAATGAAAGTTTCTCGTCATTTTGATATACCATGCATTTGCAAGCAAAGAAAATGAGAGAAATGGAAGGTGAGAAAGGGATAAGATTTATCCCACTGCTCACGACTATTTCCCTGTCCCGCCATCCAAACAAAGGTTTAAAATTTATCCCAACGTTCATTTCCGTATTCCACCTCCTATTTCCCAGTATCCAAACGCCAGATAGCATACTCATTCCGTTTCAGATTACAGCATGTTCGGCTGCACTTCCTACGGCTGCGCTGCAGCTACTACTGCAACCGAACAAAAGGCTAAAGCAGTTGTGCACAGTGAAAAAGAAAAGAAAGCAACAGCCAGCGGCAAGTAGTGCAGCCGAACAATATGGGTAATCATTTTATATTATTAGGATAAGCCTTTGACCAACTTTTTTTTTATGAACACAACATCGCTGTAATATAAAACTAGCATGTCAAAATTGGCATACTATTATTAGTGAACACTGTTCCATTTTAGTCACTGCAAGCCAAAATGTTTAACTACATGCGCCGAATCAACTATCATTTTTTCTAAAGCTAGCAGGAAGGAAAAGATCATAGGCTTAAGTGGGTTTTGCCCAATTAACAGTTGAGAGCACTGAACGCTGGAAACAAGATGTGTTGACTAAAATTTCCCGTGCTCATGATGTCGGAGAAATTCAGAAAATCAATTCCATGGAATTCATAAAGGCGACTTGTGGCCACAAGCAATAAACAGGCGGAGCTGCTAGTCTTGTTTAATTGCTCATATATACTGCTGCTAATGCTCCCACCAGGTAAAGAGACTGACCCAGTCATCTTCTCGGCTAGTTTCTCCCATGATTCTACAAACCAGCAGATGGATCTAGAAGCTTTGGTCACTACAAAAAGATGAAGGTTTTGGGCGGGAAAAGCTGGTTCATTACGGTCAATTTGGAGCACTCTAGTGGAGTGAGCACTAGCTAACACAGGAGATAGGACCTGAATGTGAATGCTCTATATTGCTATTATCTGTAATTCTGTACAATCCACAAGTGAATAAATTCGTACAATGATACAGAAAAGGCACCATGGAACCGTCGATCGAAAGGATGCCGTATAGACTCATCGCCACAACGGTGACGGGCCATTTGTTGCAATCAAATACCCCGAACAATTCACTAAAACACAGTAGCTATCAGTAGTGTTCGGTACAGGCAGCAGCTCCGCCTCCATGCTCCGTCTCTCTCACCAAATGGCTTCATCAGCAGCGCTATTATTTTTCATGGCCGCGGCCATCATCGGCGGCAGTGCACGGTGCTTCGCATCGGACACCATCTCCGCCGACTCCGCCATCTCCGGCAGCCGGACCGTCGTGTCGAGAGGCGGCAACTTTGAGCTGGGCTTCTTCCGTCCTCCAGGTGACACCAATCACAACTACTACGTGGGCATCTGGTACAAGAAGGCCGTGTCGGTGCGCACCCCCGTGTGGGTCGCCAACAGAGCCGCGCCGGTCTCCGACCCCGCGTCGTCTCAGCTCGCCATAGCGGCGGACGGCAACCTCGTGCTCATCAACGAAGCCGGCAAGCTCGTCTGGTCCTCGAACGTCAGTTGTTCTTGTTCCTCCAGCAGCTCGAACGTGGCGGTCATCTCGGACAGCGGGAACCTCGCCCTCCGGCACAAGAACGGCGGTGTCCTATGGCAGAGCGTTGAACACCCCACCGACACATGGCTCCCGGGAGTCCGTCTCGGCATGGACAAGATCACCGGCCACGTGCAGGCTGTTGTTTCTTGGAAGAGCTACAGCGACCCGGCTCCTGGCATGTTCTCGTTGGGGATCGATCCGAACGGGACCAGCCAGTTCTTCATATCCTGGAACAAGACGATTTTCTGGAGGAGTGGAGAGTGGGACGGCGATGCCTTCGCCGGGATTCCGGAGATGTCGTCGCACGACAAGTACAACTTCGAGTTCGTGTCCAACGAGAACGCCAGCTACTTCGACTACACTCTGCAAGACCCCACGGTCATCTCCAGGTTAGTCTTGGACGTCTCCGGCCAAGCGAGGCAGATCATGTGGCTGCCCGGCGCCGACGAGTGGATGACCATCTGGGCGGAGCCGCACAAGCTGTGCGACGTCTACGCCGTCTGCGGCGCGTTCGGGGTCTGCAACGAGAAGAGCCAGCCCTTCTGCAGCTGCCCCACTGGCTTCCGTCCCTCCTCCATCAGGGACTGGGAGCAAGGAGATTACTCGCAGGGCTGCCGCCGAGACCATTATCCTCCTAATCAGTGTGCCAGTTCGGCGGTGCACGGCAAGGACGACGGTGATGCCTTCTTGCTGGCGCCAGGCATTTTTCTGCCTGGAAATCCAACGCCGGCACAAGCATCAAGCGCTCAAGACTGCAGGATGGCGTGCTTGAGGAGCTGCGACTGCAACGCCTACTCGTACGGCAGTCGCTGTTCACTGTGGTACGGCGACTTGCTCAACCTGCAGCAGCTGGCCGTCCAGGACACGGAAGGCATGGATGATCTTTACCTCCGGTTGTCTGCCATGGAAATGCCCCGCCCAAAAGGCCCTAATAAGAGAACAATCGTCTTCGTTTCTATTGGCGCAATTGCGTCGGTCCTGGTAGCCTTGTCTGTCGTCGTGTTCGTGCTTGTTAAGGTGATTAGGAGAAGACAGAGGAGCACGAGATTCATGCAAGCAGCGCTAGAAGGCGGCAATCTTGTGCCGTTCGCGTACAGCGACGTGAGGAGGGCGACCAAGAACTTCTCGGCGAAGCTCGGTGGCGGCAGCTTCGGGTCGGTGTACAAGGGCGCGTTGCCCCACGGCGGGGCGGCCATCGCGGTGAAGAAGCTGGAAGGCCTCCTCTGCGTGGGGGAGAAGCAGTTCAGGAACGAGGTGCGCACCATCGGCACGATCCAGCACGTCAACCTCGTCCGCCTCCGCGGCTTCTCCTCCCACGGCAGGGAGCGGCTGCTCGTCTACGACTACATGGACAACGGCTCGCTCGACAGGGCGCTCTTCGGCGGCGGCGGCGGCGCCACGGCGCCGACGTTGAGCTGGCGCGCGAGGTTCCAGATCGCGGTGGGCGCCGCGCGGGGCTTGCTCTACCTCCACGAGGGGTGCCGGGACTGCATCATCCACTGCGACATCAAGCCGGAGAACATCCTGCTGGACGAGGATCTGGTGCCCAAGATCGCCGACTTCGGCCTCGCCAAGCTGCTGGGTCGGGACTTCAGCAGGGTCCTGACGACGTTCCGGGGCACCATCGGGTACCTCGCGCCGGAGTGGATCTCCGGCGTGCCGATCACCGCCAAGGCCGACGTGTACAGCTACGGCATGGTGCTGCTGGAGATCATCTCGGGACGGAGGAACGCCCGGAGCTGGGTCGCGGAGGAGGAGGAGGAGGGCAGGATGTCGGAGTACTTCCCTCTGGTGGCCGCGAGGAAGGTGAGCCAAGGGGAGGCGCTCGTCGGCCTGCTGGACGAGCGCCTGCGCGGCGACGGCGGCGACGTGGACGTGCGGGAGCTGGAGCGCGCGTGCAGGGTGGCCTGCTGGTGCGTGCAGGACAACGAGGCGCACCGGCCGTCGATGGAGCAGGTGGTGCAGGCGCTTGAAGGTGTTGTGACCACGGACGTGCCGCCGGTTCCAACTTCGCTGCGAGCCCTCACCGACAACGCCGGATTTACCAGTGCGCGTAGCCTCGTACTACCTTGATTGATATGATCCCATCAACAAAATAATTGCACCAGCACGCTAGATGTTTTCTGTACATTTACCCATAATTTTTACAGCAAAGACCATATACTTTATGTGCAAATAAAAGTATGAAAACCTGGAATTTTTTTGCCTCATTTGGTTTATAAGGCGATTTTAACTTTATATTCTTTTTTCTAAAAAACAAAATCATTTTAATCTATAAATTTATTTATTTTATTTTATTTCAAAAAAATGAAACTAGCACTGTAATTTTCAACAGATACAATCTATCAATTAGTGTTATACTTGGAGTTATTTGAATCTTAACTTTTCTGTTACTTGTCATTTATATTAGCTATAAAATACTGCAACAAGATCTTAACTTTTCTGTTACTTGTCATTTATATGAGCTATAAAATACTGCAACAAGAAGTAATAATGTACAAACAGTTTTAAATAGAGCGTCAATAGATGGATACCCTATATATTTTTATTAGTTTCATTTTTTATTTAAAATATTTTTATGTATTTTTGGATCCTAAACCATATTTTATTATTTTTGAAAACACATATAGACAAACCACTTACGAAGCTATATGGTCAAATTTGTTCGATTTTAATAGTTTGATGGTCATAGATATAATTCCTATCCAAAAGGAGGGTCGATATTTTTTGACCAATGAGATCAAGCAAAATACCAATGTCTTCAGTGACTTCAAACTTGCACTTGTATCTTTCCATATGTATAGACTTGCCCCCAAAATGTGTAAACATGCCACGCAGTACACACTGTCAACCACTTCTACTGACACATCATTGTTTGCTCTTGTTCCTAAACTACTCAAGTTTTGGCCTTCATGATAAGTAAATACCTCAGCAATCTCAGTCTGTGCACATCTCAAATATTCAGCTGCCAGACTTTCCAAATCTTCTCCTGAAGTAGACAGATACCCATACATGCCCCAACAAGCCACGGAGACATGTAATTAACATTCGATTGCATTGCAGTACGAGTATTCTAGTTTCACAATTCCTCTCATGACTTGCGTGATAGTATTCTATCTATGCTTGGGAATAGGACAGTGAAAAACATATCCAATGTGTGGAAGAGTGGTGGCCTGGTGCCCTGGTGAGATCAACTGTACCTTGGCCTGACAGCAAAGCATCGAGTTGGTTGTACCATAGCACTGCTGCCTTTGAGCTTCTTTTGATCCAGCCACATTTAGTGCATATTCTCGAAATAAATCAGTTGGTACCGTACTTGGTAGTCATACTGGCAAAACAATTATTTTAAAAAAAATCCTTTTCAATTTTCTCTCAAGCTGATCAACAAGAGAACATAATACAGATGAAAGAAAAGAGAGAGATACCAGTATTCTCAAATCTGAACTCACGTGTCTCAACTCTCAAAGCCTGTACTCTAATACCTCGCCGCCAACAAAAATCAATTTCAGTCATCAAAGTGCGAAGCATGGTGGATGCAGATGAACCACTTGCCATCAACCTTCTCAAACACATTGGTGGCCACCTGCTTGCCCCAGCTGCTGCTTCCCTTGGTCTTGAACAGCTCCAGGCAGGTGACGTAGCCAACGTCACCTCTCACGTGGACCTCCACGTCCTGCAGATCGATCTGCAGTGGGAACTCATAGTCGGCGTCGCAGACCATCTCCCAGCTCTGCATCACCATCTCGTACCCGGAGATCCTCCCTGCGGAGGGGTGCACCACGTAGACATGGTCGCCCTTCGCCCAGGCCTGGTGCATCGCCACAAGGTCACCATTCTTGAACGCAGTGTAGAACCGCGTGTTCGCCGCAAGGACCGCGGACCTGCTGTCCTCCTTGAGCACGCGGAGCTCGTCCCGTAGCGTCGCGGCGCGGGCGTAGTCCTCCTCCTGGATCGCCGTCTCGAGTTCACGCCACAGGGATTCTTCATTTGGGATGCCGGCAATGGCACTCTCCTTGCTTGGACGTCCTTCGGCTTCCCCGCTCTTGACTTGAGCAGCTATGAGCCTTGTGACTCCGCGCAGACAGGTGCTCCTCGTTTGGACCCCTGCGCTGTTGACCAGCGAAATGTTACAGGATGCCCAGCATAATAACAATGGTGCTGAACGTTTCAAAAGGAAAAGAATGATATGTAACGAGATTTTCCTTACGAAAATTGTGATGCGGGGGTAGATATACTAGACTGAACTACTGCACCGAAGACTAAGAAGAAAGGAAGAGGAGAATAGACGAATACGCTTAATTCGATCAGACAATCCAAAGGATTGCAAGCACTAATCAGGGCCACTAAGGCTGTCCGCAGCGGTGCACGTGCACCCTAAATCCTACTGGAAGATAGGGTGAGCTTTCTCTCACCCCATATAGAGCGTTGTACGGAGCTTCCCCTTATCTTCCACGTGCTCCAACGGCCGGCTTCGCGCGGAGGAACGGACATGGGAGGACACCGGCAGAGGACGGGAAAAGCCGGCGGTGGACCGGATCCGGCGCTCCATCCGCGACGCGGAACAGGGCCGACGGCGAGGGCTTGGAGGCGGCGGCGCGGCGGCCAGGGATCCGCTCCCCATGGCCGGCGCCAGCCCGGATATGCCCACCACAACAGTGGAGGAGGCCGGAGGCCATAGCAGGGAGGAAAGGCCGACGTGGAGGCGGGCGGCGCCGGATCTGGCCAACCTAGCAGGCCTCGCCGCCGGAAAAGGAGGAGGCGGGGCGGAGGACGAAGAGGGAGAGGACGAGGCGCGGCGGCCGGACGGAGGGGAGGGCGGCGCGGGCGGGGAGGAAGTGGGGCGAGCTGGTGCGGCGCAGGCGGCGAGGAAGAAGAGCGGGCCGGTGGGGTGCTCTAAACCATAACAGAGATTAGAACAGTGAAGTTCAGAGAAGAGGTCTCACGAGCGCTTCGCTCCAACAGGGAAGCAGCTTCCTGCTCTGGATGCTAAGGTCGCGGGAATCGCAGGTCGCCAAGAAGGCCTCGCCGGAGACGCCGCCGCCGCCATAGCAGGGAAGGATATGGTCTTCCTGCGAGAGTGGGGAAAGGGTAAGTTTACCCCCTCCTCGTTTTCTTTGTTTTGTTTGGGCCGCCGCCTTCATTTCTTCGGGCCCTTTTTTGACGACAAATAGTTGGGCTGAATTGCCAGCACGTTTGCGAGTTGCGATGGCCTATTTGCTCTGCAGCGCAACACACTGCACACCGTTCATGCGATTTTTTGTATTTGTACTATTTTATTATGTTTTCTGCAAAATGAATAGTAATGGTCCTAATCAAGAAATTACAGAAGTATACCACTTCCGTCAATTCCGTCGACTGAAATGACAGAATTTCTCTTACCGTTAATTCATCTACGGAATTTTCTCTTTATGTAGCGCAGAAGTCGAGGGTTTCCAAACGCGGCCTAAAAATATAACTTCTACTCCCTTCGTCGCAAAAGACGCAAATTATAGGCTGTGTCCAGGATCATCTCAAAGACTAAATTCAAACTCCACGTTATGTATTGTGTGGCCATATGCAGATTCCGTTTTTTTTTTTGGCCTTCCTGCTGAAAGAGGTTCTAGCTCTTTTTATTGTCTGTTCACACTGCGAAATTGCCTCAATTCCAAATTACGATATGACATTATTTATTTCATTTTTTATGTAACACTCTCTTGTGTTCGGCTTGTGACTTGTGAGGGCATGATCTGGACCAGGACATGTATGTGGGATACTGTATGATATTGGAGTTCAAGGATGCATCACAGACTCTAAAAATAGTCAGGGAGGTCAAAAAAAAAAAAACACTTTTATAACGTGTCGAAGATCGAATGGGCTCGAAGTTCCTCGCTTGAGCTATTTCGGATGTTCTTCAACGCCCTCTTCTCTTCTCCCTCATTTTGGCATCTCGGTTTGTATCTTAATTCAGCAGTTCTGCTGTTTTTTCAGAGGGTGACGACTGCCGAGCTCGGCGAGAGATGAATGCCTGATATAGCAGAACTGCAACCCCTCTCCCCACATGACAGAGACACGCAAATCTGACTCGGTTCCGACGGTACGAGCCGTCACGGCGCCACTCTTATTTTGGCCGCGGCGCGGAATATTCCTTCATGTTAGCAGTTAACACAAGCCACGTGCGCTACCAAGTTAGTAGTTTTCAAACAGGGAGTAGAAGTTTTCGCACACGCCGGGTGCATGGATCATGCAGGAGCGCCCCAAAGCAAGCGGGCGTCCAACTCCTCCAACCCCGTGGCTGCAAGCAACCTACGGCCGATCGTGCGCGCGCGGGCACGGTTGCTTCCCTCGCTGGCAGTTCTTGCAAACAGGGCAAGTTCATATGCTTTCCTCCCCCTCCCCTCCAGGCCCGCCCGGCGGCATATGCCTTGCTCGCGCCTGCAGCCATTTCAAAACCAGCCTAGCCTCCCTCCCGGTCGCTTGCTCCTCGCTCTGTTCTGCACGTCTCGCCATTCTCCTTCTCCGGTCAAGCCGCAGCAGTTGGACGCGCGCTTCCAAATCCTCAAGCGAGCGATCGCTTCAAGCAAAGTGTTCCTGCGCGCGCAGACGCTAGGTAAATATCCGGTGAACAATGCTGCGGGCGGCGCACCGTCCTCTAGGCAGCAGCGGCAGCATGCTGTGGCTGTGCAGCCCGCTGTCGGCGTGCCTCGCCGGCGGCCGCAGCAGCAGTGCGGCGGCGCCGAGCCCTAGCGGAGGCGGCGGGGCGCGGCGGGGCAGCAGCAACGGCCGGATCATAGCGCCGGAGTCGGCGAGCGCGTGGAGGAAGCCCGAGGCGGGGCGGCTGAAGCTCAACTTCGACGGGTCGTCGAAGCACGCGTCCCGGCGCGCCAGCATCGGCGGCGTGTACCGCGACCACGAGGGCGGGTTCGTGCTGGGCTACGCGGAGCGGATCGGGCGCGCCACCAGCTCCGTGGCCGAGCTCGCCGCGCTCCGCCGCGGGCTCGAGCTCGCCGTGGCCAACGGCTGGCGCAGCGTCTGGGTGGAAGGCGACGCCAAGACCGTGGTCGACGTCGTGCGCAGCCGCGCGCGGGTGCGGGCCGAGGAGGACAGCAGGCTCTGCGCCGACATCGCCGCGCTGCTGCCGCTGCTCGACGACCTGTGCGTCTCGCACGTGCGCCGGCAGGGAAACCGGGTGGCGCACGGCTTCGCCAAGCTCGGCCACGGCGCCGCGAGCCCCAGGGTGTGGCGCGACGCGCCGCCCGACGAGGTGCTCAGGTACCTGCAGCGCGACGCCGAGGGCGAGGGGAAATGATGGTGCATCCGTCGTCGGATCGTGGGATGGGTTAGGGGTCTGTTCGTGCGCATAAGTTGTTGATCTGCATGCATGCGCGCGTAATCTCTTGTACAGTTTGGTTGGCGATGGAGATCGTTGCATGGCAGATGCTAACTACGGGCTGCTGCCTTGTACAGTGTTGTGATTATTGTACGTGCATTTTGTACATCGCCTTGGTGCCCTGGTGTTGGTGCTTGGTTGTTAGGGTCAACTATTCATTTCAGGTTTTCAACCTATAGGCCATTGTGTTGGGAAAAAAATAAAGAGAGTAAATTCCACGCTAGGTCTTTAAACTTATTCTGAGATAGTACCATCTATGTAATAAGCTTCCAAAGTAACCATCCTATCTGTTTGCAATAGTTATGGTGTGGTGTGTTTGAAGCACGCGGAACATTTATATTCTCTGCGTTCACAAATATATAACATGGATAGTATTTTTCACAATTTTCATCATTTGTTTTATTAAAAAAAATAAAAAGTTACCTTTTGTTTGTTTTGACTTCTTATAACTTTATCACAAAAGGTTGTTTTAGTATGGGTTATATTTTTACATGATTGAATAAATCTGTTGAATAAGATCAAAATTGTGGAAAAACCTACCGCTTTATATATTTGTGAAGCGAGATACTCCATCTGTATTTAAATACAAGTCATGGTTTGACTTTTTCCAAAATTTAAAGTGCTCATCTTATTCAAAAATATATAATTTGTTTTTATTTGGTTGCGTTTTGTTTTTATCATTGTAGAGAGTTTGAGCATGATTTGTTTTTTATATGTTTATACAATGTTTTTGAATAAGACTTGCAATTCAAATTTTGGAAAACAAATCAAACACGACTTATATTTAAATATGGAGGAAGTAGTGTATTATCTGAAAACAGAAATTTCAGGTTTCTGATCCATTTCCAGTTTTTTAACTTGTGCGGACTGCAGTTCTTGGTATGTTTCGTAGTTGCTTGGATTACTTCATAGTGCGGTATAGGTCTATAGGACAACGTTTGGCGTTTACTGGGCCTGCTTGTTCCTGATTCAGTGATTCTCCTCAGGCCAGAGCCCAATATTATTGTCTTGGTGGGTCCTGGTTCGATCGGTAGTCGCTCTCCACACAATGCCAGAAATCATACTTCGACAGTTCGACGAAGAGCCCACCGCTGAATGCGGCCCATGAGACAGGTAAGGTAGTAGTAGTACAACTGGAAGGAATCTGCTGCGCTGGGGGAGTAGTTGCTACTCGTGCAGTCGTGCTTGTACTAGCAGTAGCGCCAAATTGGGCAGTACAAGGTTGGATCCCCTGAAACTCAGAGCTTGCAGTACAGCAGTACCAACCCTTCATATATGCATGGGAGTCGCAGATGCAGATCGGAAAAGCAGGTAAACTGAGTCAAATGCATCATTGAGTGCAGCGTTGATGCGTAGTTGATATCATTTGAGTGGTTGTCTGATCATCAGCGCTGAACTCAATCATGTCTTTGGCTCCTCAAGCATTAGGCAACCACAAAAGCATTCACTTGAGAATTGAGATGATTGCTCACTCTGGTTATCCGCAAGAGGCAAGAAGTAACAACAAAACCGCAAATCCTTTCATTTTCATTTCCATTTCCATTTCCATTTCTTCACCAGCAATTCCCGTGGCAGATGGACTACAGATGCAAATATTGCATACACATCTCGGTAATTCGGTCTGGTATGGTATGAACAAGATGAGAAATCAATCGCACACAGCGTGTGACGAAGAAAGAAAGAACAGATCCTAATCAGTTGGGGCCCCAGCAGACGAGGTGGTACGCCTTGTGCAGCTTCTCCTCCTCCGACCGCCTGGGCCTGGCGGCCCTGCCGACAGCGGAAGCGGAAGGCGCCGCGCTGCTGCCGCCGCCCGCGGCCTGGGACGAGGAGAGGGACACGGGCACGGCGCGGCCGGTGACCTTGGCGGCGGCCGCGCTGCTGTAGAGCGAGCGGAGCGCGTAGTCCCACCGGCACAGCCCCGCCTGGTCCTTGAGCGCCTCCACCGCGCTCATGCTCGCCGCCACCACGAACGACGACGCCTTCTTGCTCATGGACGACGCGCTCATCTTCGCTCCCAACTTTAAATTACTACTAGAGGCTTTCTTGATCGAGTGGACGAGAGGGAGGGTATCTTGTGGGTTGCTTCTGGATCTTGGTCTGCTTGTGTTGACGCTTTGCAGTTGCACTTCGGCGACGACGAGAGGCGGAGAGGAGGATGCGTTTATATATATACACGGCGGCCGGCAGGTACCTGAAGCAGTTGGCGGCAGCCGGCAGCGAGGAAAGGACGCGGCGGGAGGGGAAAACAGGGGGCTCTGGTAGTCTGGTTGCTGGTTTCGGCAGAGTGGCCGGCGAGCGAAACTACACCCAGGTTCCCAAAAACCAGGGGTTGGGCCGCGTGGAGAAGAATATTCTGCGCTTTGCTTCCACTGACAGAGTGAGGTGAACGTGGTCCGCAACTCTGCATACGCCAGGAACGTTCTTTCTTCGTGATTTTTTTATTGAGTCGATTTGAAATATTTTATAATCAAGTCTTACTTAGACTTTGTTTGGAGATTTTCTTGCACGATTTATTTATATGGCCTTCTGAAACAGAGGAGCTCTACTCTCATCCATCTATATAACGATGACATTAAAAAGCCACAAAGATCATCGATTTCACCGCGAATAAAAAGCCACAAAGAGTATTTGGTAGTACCTCCAATCATGAAGTATATATAAAGAACCAAGGGAGTATTTATAGTTTCAATGCAATGGATTCTGACTATGAAGTGTTTGGTTGCTCCTAGAAAACTCTATTTAAATAAAAGCATAAGTTGCTAAATATTGTGATATCTTTCTAACCCAAGTTTTTTATGGTTTGCCTAGTTTCTTATCAATTTCTACTCAAATACCATATGTCTGTAATGTTGTAGCCAATCAGTTTTAGTTATAAGAAACATCATGATTTCAATAGAGTTAGATACAGTCATGATATTTGTGCCAAATCATTTGTAAACTATGGCATTCTAAAACTATGGTTATAATAAAGATTGTTTTCAAAGAGGCCAATAGGTGTAGGGGTTTGATATGTATTTGGACTACTCTCCGATTCATATACTACCTTCATTCTAGAGCAAGAAATTCTAAGTCTATTTTTAGTTAAACTGCCTTTAGTCTGACTAGACTTGCAAAGGAAAGTATTAACATGTACCACACATCTATAAATTAAAGAAAATATATTTTATTATAGATCATTTGACATTTTAACATTCATATTCTTTTTTATAAATTCGGTCAAAATGGGAGTAGCTTAACTTAGAAGGAGTGGCCGCTTAATATGCCGTTTAGTATTGTTTATAGTCTAAAAGAAAGGCTAAACAATTACAAGACATTTAATGTGTATTTAAACAATGAAGCTCGTAGATAGTTTAATTTTTTTTTCTCTCTCTCTTTTCAGTTTTACCCTCATCTTCGTCAGTACCTTGACTATTTTCTTACATGCATATGCATGTCTAACTTCAATGGCGCTCCGCTTAATAAGCAGACTAAGCGACATGTATTCTGAACCAAAGAGAGTTGACAAGAACTTGTGGTTTGACGAGACGGTCTTCAAGTCCATTTTCTCATGTACTACCACGCAGAACATTTCATTAATCCGGATTGGACTGCTAAGGTGAACTGAACCGAGCTGAACAATTGCAGTTGGAGTTGCGAGCCTGACAACTACTCAACTAGAGGTGCACAGAACGACGGTGCTAGTGCAGTCCATCCGTCACACAGTTTTGGACGATCGGTGCGCTGTATGCCTGTATCTTTATGTACCACGAACACGAATACCTTAGAACCTTTCGCTGGTGATTGGTAGGGGATCCCTGTCCTCCATCTCCATTACTATTCTAACTACTCATGCTTCTGTCTACGGTACATAATAGTAACGAACAGTGCCGTAACAATGTACAGAGAATCCCATAGTGGGGATCCATTAGCTTCAGCCTCACAGTCAGAGAGGAAAACAGGTGCGGTGCGTGCCGAACGGGACGGCATCAACATCAACAGAACAGTTGAAAGATCCCAACGGAATATCTGCGGTGATCGCGCGTGGTTTCACTGATGCAGTGGGCATGCAGCCCGATGCGGCACCGCACCGACAAGAACGTGTCGTGCCACTGGCCGGCCGTCGATCTCGTTTCATTCCACCGCCGCAGGCTGAACAGAACAGAATAGACGAGACGAGTCGACCGAACCCAGTCCAGAGCCGAACGCGCCGCGCCGCGCCGGCACCACCCACCCACCCACTGGTTTCGGCGGCCTCGCCTCGGCGTTTTCGCTGGGCTGGCGCTGTCGTTTCGGACGATCGCCCGCACGGCGCACCGGCGCATGGGCCGAGCCAAAACCGTGGACGCCAACAGCCACCCAGCCACCCGTTTCCCCGCGCGCACGCCATCGGGCGTGCCGGGTCCCCGATCGTCTGGCTGGCTGAGAAAACAAAACCAAACCAAACCAGGCGGGGCGGGGCGGGGCGCTCGCTCTATAAGAAAGGCCACCAGCAGGTGTCCAAAACCCAGACGTGGCCGGTAAGGCATGTGCAACGGGCGCGAGTGCTGCGGGCGGGAGCGCGTGTTCCGCGCCTCGCTGCACGACGCGGGGGCGGACGCCGCGGCGGCGGCTGCTGCTGCTGCTGCGCGCCGGCGCGACGCGGAGGTGGAGGCCGAGAGGCCCGAGACGGTGGCGACGGCGCGGGGCCAGGACGAGGCGCGCGCGCGGAAGGCGGAGCGGGCGCGGCGGGAGGCTGCCGAGGCGGAGATGGAGAGGACGGAGAAGCTCATGCACCTGCTGCTCTGGGGACCCAACTGACCGCCTGACTGACTTGAACGGGGCACGAAGGTGTCCACGGTGCAGACTCCAGAGCGCCACTACAGAAGTACAGATAGTTCGTCTGCGACTTCGTTTGCGTGCTTGTGAATTGTGATTGGCAGAAAAATTGGCGTCCTCTTTCTGGTTGTTTCAACAAGATGTAAATTGTCCGTTTGTTTGGTTGTACGTACTGTATCTTTTGATAGAAAAAAAAATACAGTGCAAAATTGGTACTACCAGAATTCTTAGTCCTGGTGCACGTGCAGATTCTGGATTGCCTAGGCTTCAAAGTTCCCTCATCAGTTAATTACTCTATATACTTCGTTTCATCGTTTGTGTGTTTTTCTTCTGTCGTCTACGACGAAGATGTACTAGGCCGGTGTGCTGACTGCTGAGACAGTGAGACGGGCATGAAACAGATGAGACGTAAGGCTTGGGCTGCTTTTTGATCCCGCTGGGCTGCAAAGTAATCTGTGTGGGCTTGTTTACACGGTCCGCTTTTTTTATTTTAAGATTTTTTTTATTTCGTTTTTACGAAAATATACACCGTCGGGGGTGTTTGACGGGAATGGACGCCCGGCGCCTGGGGTCCGGGCGCCAAGTACCTGGAGCCCCGCCTCCGGGCGCTAGGCCTGGCCCACGGCCGGCTCCGGCGGTTTTAATGGCCGTGCGGAGCCGGCCGTCGCCGGCGGGTTAAACGGGGGCCGGCCGGGGCGACGGGGCACCTGGCGCCCGGGGTCTGGGCGCCAGGACCCTAGCGCCCGAAGACTGGGCGCCAGGACCTCCCCAAAATAATTAAATATTTATTTCCACCGAAAAATAATTAAATATTCATTCATCCGAAATAATATTTATTCATGTTCAATAATAATCCGAATTATTCATTCATACTAAATAATATTTATTCATATGAAATAATTGGAGAAGGCGATCTGCATCGTCCGTCATAAAAACATATATGCATCATAAAAACATACACGTCGACATAGCTACCCATCCCTACGACTCCGACCTCGCTTTGCCCTCTGCTGCGCGTGCACATGCCCCACCGAGTACGTTGATCAGGAAACCGATGCACTCGGTGCGGCCTAATCTGCTCTACAGGGATCTGTGTGGCCTCCTGTGTGGGAAAAAGTGGAGCACCCCCTAACTGTGAAGCGCCAATGATATCGTGCTGGTCGTGTTCCAAGTCTGAGAAGTTGAGCTGGTGGTCTTGTACGCCTTCAAATAGGTTAAATCCTGAAAGAAAATATTATGTGTTTGTCAATACAAGTAAATTATGTACCCGCACAAATAAACAAGCATACAAAGGATTGTATGAGAGCACCTGTCGTCTGTGGACGGATCGGCGTGAACGACATCGACGTGGCCAGACCCATCGGCTGGTACGGCATGGAGGCTGAAGTGACGTACCCATTGGAGTGTACGACATGGACGGAGGATCCATCGGTGTGACATGCTGTGGAGACGGATGCATCGGCGTGTAGGACGTCGATGCAGGATCCATCGGTGGCATGTATGAGCAAGAGGGTGCTGCAATAAAACCAAACAATGTGGCATGAAATAACTAAAGAGGTGGGTACATATTGACATAAGTAACGCAGTATATTTATGTACCAGTGTACTGTGGAGGAATCGGTGGCTGGTGCCGGGGGGGACCCTGCAGGGGAATGGAATAACCCCATGCGTGCATCATGGAAACGAAGCTTTCGTTCGCCGCTGTCAACCGCTGCAACTGCTCGTCTGGGGTAAAAGGGTTGCCGCCTCGTACCCGCTCTAGTGCATCGTTGGTGTTTGATTGTAGTTGGCAGCATATCTGCATCTGCACATTGACCGACATTAGCGAATGTTTCCTAGTATTGAACATTGACCGAAACATTAGCAAGAATTCAAACATTGACTTACTGCTTCCGCTAGTGCCTCGTCCCTATGGCGGGCATATGCATCCGTGGAGCTTGACTCATGTGGCACAAGTTGAGTGTCGGCATACGTGACGTGACAACGAGTGCGGGGTCGGTACCACGTCAGGAAAGTTTCATACCACCAATCTGTGTGTGGCGCAACGGGGTGCACCACATCCTGGTGAGCGTTGTCCCAAGCCTCGACGTAGGGCTCGATCTTGGTCACCCACGTGCCTGAGCATGGTTGCCCAAGCCGACTCAACCTAAAATAGAATATAAATTGTCCGTTTCCTTGCATTCTTACCTGATATACATCTGAAATGGTGCATTTTATAAAGAGGAACGTACCTGTGGTCCTGTGGTACCGGGAACTGCTGCGCGTACCCGAACTGTTGCATAGCTCTGTGCGGACAGTGTGGCTCGATGTAGATATCATAGACCAACGAGGCTGTCGTATACCACAAAGTCTCGTTGGACGTGCACAAAGAAGACAACCCATAAGGAGCACGACTTCCCACAGCGGCTGCACTATATGGCTCCCATATGACGTCTTCGGCCACAAGCCGATCAAGCGAGACGACGAAGCTCGGATACGTACGTCTTGCCTGCTCATTGGCCCAAGTCCTCTACAATAAGCATGAATGACCGAGTTACAATGGAGGATGCAATTTTGTTTTTGTTTATAAACGTCGCTATGAACAACGTACCTCACGGGGGCACACCCAAAGCGTGCCCATAGTCGCCCCATCGTCGTCATGCTGGCCGTAGTACTGTGCCTCATAGCCTCTATGGTCCACAATAGGTCGACCCACGGCCAACCGCTCGTACGACCACAACTGTAGTAGTAGCGCGCAGCGCTGAAACCTTGCGTTGCTCTCATCCTTACTGCAGGCGTCACAAAGGCCACGGTACGTCGCCGCCAGCACAGCTGAACCCCAACTCCAAAGGGGAACAGCATCCTCGGGTGCATCTGCAATCTCTCGCGCATAGGGTATGAGTACCTTGTCGACGGAGTTGCTAGTGCCATTCTTGAACATAATAAATCCAAACAGCCACAACAGGTAGACCTCCAAGGAACGGCGTACGCTCTCATCGTCTGTGTCCGGATGCAGACTGGTTGCCTACATTTGCAAGTGTAAATGTGATTCTCTCATCAACATAAGTATGATGCAGTAATAGTAAATAACATGGACTAACTACGATGAAACAATGTACCTTAAACTGCAACAACCAAGCCTTTGCCGGGCCCCGAGCATTGGGGTGCGGCTCGAGTGCACCAAGGTCATCTATACGGTCAACCCCAGCAAAGCGGATCTCTAGGTCATCCTTCCACGACGCTGGGACCACATGGGACCCGACAGCAGTCCCTGCAATTGGAAGTCCAAGCAAATAGGAGACGTCCTGTAGTGTCGGTGCCATCTCCCCACATGGCATGTGGAACGTGTGGGTCTCCGGCCTCCACCTGTCAACTAGGGCCGTGATAAGGGAGTTATCGATCATCAGCCTGGGCCTGCCGCGACCGTGCCGACCGATAGGACCACCCTCAAGAAGACGACAGAAAGTAAGAAGTCCTGCACCCCGCAACCTAAAAGGGCATTACAATAGCATCAGTTTCAAGGAATACAAAGGACGACAAAACTATCACAAATTATTGCTTACCTCTGCAACCAACGGTTGTCAATCTCAAGGTACTCTTTAGGGGGCCGACATTGAAAGGTTGCAAGGTGCTTGTGCTCCACGGCACTCATGTACGAACGGTGACCCGAGTCAACAACTGGGTCAAGCAGCTCAGGCGTCGGCAGCTACTCAACCATACCTACAGGAAACAATAATAGGAGTAAGATTGCATATTAAAATATTAGAAACCGATTGCATATTAAAATATTAGAAACCGATTGCATATTAAACGATAATAGAAAACGATACCTATATTACGTCCGATCGGGTGGAAACCGATCGCCGGGAACGAGCACGGCTTCCTGACGCCAACTCAAAATTTGGAAGCGCACCATCCGTTGCATTTCCTGATGGTCCCGCTTCGGCAGCTGCAGGAAATGCATTTTCGGGACATTTCTTGTAGTTATGGCCCACAGCACCACATTGAGTGCACTGTTTAGGACGCTTCCCCGCCTCCGCCTCGTCCATTCCATTGCGAATACGACGTGTCTGCCGGCGGCCTTTAAGTCTCTTTAGTGCTGGGTTTGGAATGTACCATTTCTGCTCGTTAGGTGCAGTATATGCTCGCACCATACCATATCCGAAAAGCTCTTGGTTCCAGGTTGCTGCAATTGCCCCTTTCGTATAAAAGGTTGAAACAAAGTTTGTAGGATCCACACTAAGCTCTCTACATGCTACAAGAACATGTGAGCATGGTAAATGTAGAAGTGTTGGCTTCATGCAGGAGCAATGAGCGGTACCATCGTTTCCAATGACGGTTTCCTACACCGTCCTCTCTCTGCGCACACCACGGCGGGATCGGTCCCTGCATGAAACTTCAAACCTGTTCTCCCTTGTCCCCAGAAGTCTTGCATTATGGATTTGTGCCTTATCCGTCTTTGTTTCCATGTACTTTGTTATTGTCCTCCCAAACAGCACAGATGCATTACTCAAGTCTGCACTTATATTCATGTAACGTTCCCTGAAGTACTTGGCACAGCCATACAAAATGAATTCAACTACGCCCACTAAAGGAAGGCCCCTTGAACTACGCATCACCATATTGTAACACTCGGCATGATTTGTTGTCATGATTCCATAACGTCTACCATTTGTATCATACAACAAAGCCCATTTCTTCTTAGGTTTATCTTGAATCCACTGTGAGAATGGTTTGGCTGTCCTTCGCTGACACAACAGACATCATACACACTCTGGGTAGATTTCACTACTTTAAATTCCTTCTTCAGAGATAATGACCATAGCTTAACTGCTTCCTTAAGAAGTGCACTAGAAACATATTTTGCACCTTGAAATACCTCATTCTCTCTGTACTCCCACTCCTGCTGCTTAGCATCATGTACAACAAGGTTGCCAAATCCATGTTCTCTCCACTCGCCGGGTATTGGGTAGTCCTCATCTTCATCGGATCCTTCTCCGATTTCCTGCGCCTGAGCAAATTCATCATCTTCATTCTGCATTTGTTGCACAATGCTTGGTATCCTCTCCCCCTCATCCGCCAGTCCTTGCGGCTCTACCTGACTACCATGGCCCTCATCTTCATGTCCTTGCGGCTCTGCCTGACTACCTGGCCCCTCATATGCTTGTTCTTCTACCTCATGTTGCCTACCATTCCCTTCTTCATCATCTGCAGTACCACTGGCCCCATATCCAACAACTGCAACTCCCAAATCAGTGTGTCCATCCTCATTTTGTTGTCCATGTTCGAAACCTACATCTTCTGCCATAGCAACATTTGTGTTCCCGTAGTTCTCAACACCTTCAGAAGAAACTATGCCCCTAGCATTCCAAGGGGCCAACTACGTTGCACAGCCGTACTAATGCACATCTTCCAGTCACAGGTGTTGCGGATCAACATTAACTCCCAGAAAACACCTTCATTTGCCCATGTCACAAGAGTTTGGACTGTGAGCACATGTGTTTCTGTGTCAATCTGGAACCCACGCTCTAGCCACCTATGCACGGAACCAAATGATTTGTCCCAAGGTTTATCTATTCCCTTCCTCGTACGACTAAACCCATTCAACTGTATTCCATATGGACCTTCGACAACACTGCCTTTACCATAATATATTTCAAACTGCAACTTGGTTGACATCTCTGCAATATATTGAACCATTCATATTCTATATATAATGACAACACGTAAACTAAATACTAAATACTATAAATAAATACTAAATATAACAGAATATATCCAATTAAATACTAATACTAAATACTAAATCCAGTTATTACAACAGAATATATTGAACCATTCATATTCTACTTTTTAAAATTTTTCTAAAAATCTATACTAACAAATTTACCACATTTAACTATACTAAATTCGTAAATAAATACTTTATACAAATAAAAAACTATGAAAAAAATTAACTACCTTCGCCGCAGGTGCAGGAGGTCTTCTCAGCGGCGCAGGAACAAATACCCACAGGAACAAATACCACAGTGAACGGCGTAGCGGCGGACGAGCAGAAGAGCAGGCGGCGCAGGGCGCGGGGCGAGCTGCGAGCTGCGCAGAGCGAGGAGCGAGGCGCGGGCCGCGCAGGCAAGCGGCGCAGGAGCGAGAGCGAAGCTGGGAGAAAACGAATGGCGTTGGGAGAGAGCGAATGGCCGTCGGGAGCGAACGGCGCTGGCCGTCGGGGGCGAACGGGGCTCGGAGAGAGCGAGGTCGGGGCGAATGGCGCTGGAGTTTGGGGCCGAATGGCTCTGGAAAGGGAGCTGCCTCTGGGAGAGGGCGGGGCCGGCTCTGGGAGAGAGAGGGCGGCGGCGGCGGCGGCGGCTCGGCTCTGAGAGAGAGAGGCGAGGGCGGCGGCGGCTCGGCTCTGGGAGAGAGAGAGGGAGAGAGAGGGCGGGGGCAGAGAGAGAGAGGCGAGGGCGGGGGCGGCTCTGGAAAGGCGGCCTGGGGACCCTGGCGCCGGGCCACCGGGCGCCAGGCCCCCGCCGATCCGTTCCGCCCCGCCGAGGCCGTCCCGCGCCCGTTCCAGCCCACGGAGGCCGGAGGCCGTCGCGCGCCCGTCGCGCGCCCGTTTGTGGGCCAGGCCTGGGTCCGGGCGCCAGGTACCTGGCGCCCTGCGAATTCCCAAAGACGCCGTGTATTTTTGTAAAAACGAAATAAAAAAATCTAAAAATAAAAAAAACGCCCGTTTACCTACCCGTGAATCCGCGATCGCCCAATGAGAACCTTGAAGGCGGCGGCATGTGGGCTGGGCGGTGTACACAATTGCCATTTTGATCATGTGCCCATTTATCATCTTTTATTTGCTTCCACGGTCATCTTTTCTTCTTCTAAGTACATTAAAACAGCGGACAAGGGATATACTCCCTCCGTCTCACAATAAGTGTTGTTTTAAAATTTTAGGACAGATTAAAAAAGGCGGGATATGACGCATGTATCCCTACTTAACAGATTAAAGTTTCCTTTTTTTGTGGTGTATGCATGCAGATTGATTTTCTTTCAAAGACAACTAAGGATCTGTTTGGGAACAAAGTATTTTTGTGGTTTTGAAGACAATACTGCAGTATTTGATAATACCATGGTATTTAGACCAAAAGGTGTTTGGAAGCTCTATGTATCTAAAACCATGGTATTGCCAATACCATAGTATTTTTGGGGTATAAAAAACTTTATTCTAAACCAAAGTTTCCATTGTGGAAAGAAAGTGAGGCCAAATACTATGCCTCCAAACATATAATAGATAGACCATGGTACTGTAAAACTATGGTTTTATCGTGACATTTGATACACCATAGTATTGTAAAACTATGGTTTTAAAAACTTTGCTCCCAAACAAACCCTAATTTCCTAAAAAATCATTTATTACGGAATAAATTTTAAATGCTAAAATAGCAATTATTGTGGAACGGAGGGAGTACTCCATAAAGAGTCCAGTGAATCAGTGAGTGAAGATCGCGGGGGATGTAACTTTTGCTCGGACGGACAACAAGGCAGCTCAGTCTCCATTCAGTACACTAGTGCGGCGACTCATCAGCGCCAATTGTTCGTTAATGTTGATTTTATTACCGGCACCGGGGTCAGTAACGATTAGTATATGGATCTTTGGTACTACTGACGAACTGGCGTTATTTACTCGCGCGCAGCCGTGACGCTGGCGGTGGTTGGCCCTTGGCCGGACCTGCGCATGCAAGTGCAACGGCCATGCCATCGGCCCATCGCCAACAAACGTTGAGATGTGTGGGTCCCGTATTCTCCACGCCGTCCTCAAAAACGGAAGAATGTCTTGTCTTTTCCCTGCAAAGTTAGTTTTTGAACGACTTTTTTTCCCTGCTCATGTTATTAGTCCTCTTTACCACTCTGTTGGAACCTTGAAGAATCGGTGTATTTTGCCGATGGTGAGTTCATAGCATTTGTGCTGCCGCCCATGGGCCATGGCCATGGGGTATTTCGATTTCAGCACTCAGAAATCGTGACCGCGGATCCCAAGTCTCGTCGAGGGGCGGGGCGGCGGGGAACGGGACGAGAGAGAGCATCGCGGGCGTTTGATGGGCGGGCTCCGTGCAGCCTACGGCGCTAGTAGCCGCGAATTTGAACGAGCTCACTTTTTCATGTCTCGGCCGCTCGGCTAAGAAAATGCAGAAACGTAAGCGTCAAGAAACAATTTCTCTATGGTTTCCCTTTCCCCACGATCACCAGAAAAAAGTGGGCAAGCATCAAGAAAACACGGGCCCGAATAGCCTCTGAACACCACCAGCAGCAGCAGTGGCAAAACATGAGGTTTTCAGGTTTAAAACCGTCCTCGAAATTCCAGGTGTAGTGACATCGACGGCAGCAAACGTGCCGAAGCGATGCAACGGCAATTTGATTTCCGGTGGAGTTTTGTGGTTTGGGTGCGCATTTGCTGTTGCCACTTGCAGCGCGGCCCCACCGCGTCAGCGTGTGTATTTCCCCTTCCTCCTCCTCCTTTTTCCCCCCCTTTTATAAAAAGAAAAAAAAAAAGATCCACTTGCAATAATACCCAGCGCGGCGCTCCCCTCTTCCCCGCTCCCGTCCCGAGCCCCAACGGTCGAGTGGGCAGCCCGCCTCATAAACCCTCTCCCTCTTTCCCCGCATCGCAAAACCGCATTCGCCCCCCAAAAATCCCCCGCAATTCGCACCGCCGATTTCGAATCATCCGCCACCTGATCCGGCGCCGGCGCCGGCGTCGTCACCACGCAAGGGGGGAGGAGCAGGCACCGGCACCCCGTCGTCTCCAATCGCCCGCCGATCGTCCGTCCGCCAGGTCGAGGTATCCACCGCCCCTTGCCCGCTTGCTCTCGGTCGTATCGTACCCTATGTTGCAGTCTGCTCGTTGCGTCGATATTTGCCCTGGCCTGAATCCTTGACCTCTGCTCCTGCCTGCCGTGCCGATCGTGAACGTGAAGGCAGGGGGCGCGATGGAGGAGGACCCGCTGATCCCGCTCGTGCACGGGTGGACGAGTGCCGCCTTCGACCAGGCCTCCGCGTGTCGCGCCCGCGCCGACGCCGATGCCGCGGTGGGCGGCCGCGGGGAGGGCGACAAGGAGAACCACCGCCCGGAGCCCGGCGCCGCGGGCGTGGACGAGGAGATCGGGCGGATCGAGGCGGAGATCCTGCGCCTCTCGTCCCGCCTCCACCACCTCCGCACGGCCCAGCACCCGGAGCCCAAGCGCGCGGAGGACGTCGAGGCCAAGGCGGCACGGCCGAGGACGAGGCCTCCGCGGCTCAGCCTCGGCCCGCTCGACGTCGCCACGGCCGTCAACACCGACTCGCTCATCGAGAGGCAGCAGCAGCAGCAGCCGCCGCGCGCCGTGCAGGGACCAAAGCCGGCTCCGGCGCCGCGGGGCAGGGGGCTCAGCCTCGGCCCTCTCGACATCGTCGCCGCGAATCCGGTTCCCTCCTCCGCCTCCGCCTGCTCCGCCGCGCCGCAGAGGAAGGTTCAGGGCGAGGGCCGCGAGGCGCGGCCGATCCTGAGGCCGATCATGGAGCCCCCGGTGCAGCGGCGCAGGGGCGTCAGCCTCGGGCCCATGGAGATCCACCGCGGCGTCGGCGGCAAGGCGGTGCCAGCGGCGCGGGTCAAGCCCTTCTCCAACAAGCTCGGCGCCGTCCGAGAAGAAGGGCAGGCCTCCAAGCAGCACACCGCCGTCCCCGCGAGACCCTGGCCGTCCAGCAACAACGCCAGGCGTCCACTGGATGCTGCCAGGCAAGGGACCGCGGCGAGCAGAGCCAAGGCGCGGAGCGGAAGCATGAGCCCCAGGACCAGGAGGCTGTCCGCTTCCAAGGCGACTGAGACGAGAGGCGGCAACGCCAGGGCTACAGAGGCGAGGGGAGGCAGTGCGGCGGTTGGGGTTAACAAGGGGGCTGATGAGCTCAAGGCCAAAGTCATGCCCGGTCACACCAGCAATGCAGCGGTCGCGAAGAGGCCGGCGGGAAGCACCAAGTTCAGGGCCGTCCCGAGCCGCTACAGCATCACGCCTGGGTCGTCCCTGACCCCGGCTGCTGCTGGAGCACAGGAGAAGCGGCGCAAGCAGTCTCTTCCAGGATCAGCAGCTGGTGATGCAAGCCAAGGGGAGGGGATCAGAGCAAAGCTGACTGAGCCGTCGAACGACGAACTGTCTCCTGAAACCATCGCCAAGGTTGCAGAGCAGCTGCCAAGGATCAGGACCATGCCACCTTCTGATGGGAGCCCGCGGGACTCGGGGTGCGCCAAGCGTGTTGCGGATTTGGTGGGTAAGCGATCCTTCTTCACCGCCGCAGCGGATGATGGCAATGCCGTCACTCCCTTCCAGGCACGGGTGCTGGAAGCTGAATCACCTGAAGCAGCAGAAGAAGAAGCATGAGAAGTCTGGCTTTGATGAGTTCCTTCCAACAGCTCGGCTCCCCGTCCTCATCACTCATCAGTGTTCCAAGTGCCTGCTTAACTTGAGCTTGCATCTGGGTGAGGCCTCCTTTTTGCAGTGTGCTAATGCATAGTAGTCTATCGTCACATTGATATCATATATCTCATGTCCTATTCTTCTGTTGAGACTTTGCTAGTATATGTGTGGATGCTCTTGTTTTGAGTTGTAATAAGCGTATTCTTGGTTTGATGAAGTACAGAACCATGATGTGGCTTATAATAGTCCTGCTCCTTTCTGTCTTGTTTTGCTTCCTTTGATTCTGAAAGGAAATTGGACTTTCTGCTCCGAACATTGATGAATTTCTTTCCCTTGTATGTACAACACAAAATCTCAAACAGATAGGAATGCCACATCTCTGTCCTGAGGATTGTACTTGAACCATGCATGATGATAGAACTGTAGTTTTAGTTGTTTCCCATATAATACAAAACATCATTGAAAATGGGTCTTTCCGTAAGAAATGTTTTCAGCAGTAAAAACTGAGGACTGAGCAAACCGTGCATCGAAATCACCACTGCTTCAGCTTGAGATGTGCAAACAATTGAGGCCAAATTGGCCCTAATGTATTGTTACCGATATTTGGACCACTTACAGAGGCCTGGATCGGTCTTTGCTGTATTCACGAGCATCTTGAACATCACGGGAATGCCAAAAGTCTGAAAAATATTAGAAAGAAAACAAGTTAAAGGTGAACAAGACAATCCCTTTTTTTTGTCTGAGCGCTTGCTGATAAATGGCATGAAAGTGATACCAGTATCTTAATCTTCGGCCTGTTCGCTTGAACTACTTTCAGCTTCTTTTCAGCCGTAGAAAGTGTTTTTCTCTCACAATCATTCAGCCGGAACAGTGTTTTCAGCTTCTTTTCAGCTGCAGCGAACAGGCCCCTTGTTTGGCCTCCATTTTTCTGCTTTGACATGCCAGTTGTCTATTACCACTAGTATTTCCCCCAGTAATAATGTTGCCTAAGTTGTGTTTGGATTATCTACAGATGCAGATGTAGTGCAGAGGATTGATTGGTTGATTGTTTAGCACACATAGTACTTATAATATACTCCTCCAATCATAGCTCATGGCAATAGTCACTGCCTGACTGATACTTCTGATGAAGTTCTTGAGCTACGGATTAGTCATTTGTAGCTTAAATGTTTGGACATGTTTTATGTGTATAAAGGTAGAAACACTGTAGATCAGGCTGAAACAATGCATTGCACAAAAAGTAGATTACTAAAAGGCGGTCACAATAAAAGACTGATGAGTAAGCTTGGATTGAGAACCCTGTTCCTAAAAAATGGTGAGAAAAAAGTTTGAATTTAACTGAATTGCAATATATATCACAAAGGAATCATACTGGAGATGTCGAGATTACAAACAAAGAAAAAACTATAGACAACAAATAAACTATAGCTAAATCCCAGTGAAAGAAAAAGTTAAATAATTTAAACACTCCATATTTTGCTGAAGATGGTTTGCAGTCTGTTAGTAGATAGCTTCCTGACAATCTTCTTGGCGTTGAAGTCGCCAGAGTCTGCTAGTTCTTTCAGGCTGCAGAAATGCTCTGATGTCACAATCTTTTTCCTTCCACTGTTGGTCTCAGCCAAGGACGTGATAGCAGAGAGGATCAGGTCCTTAGCCACCAACTTGCCACCAGCTGGATCAAGCAGCTGCAGCAGCCTGTCCAAATTGTCACCGTCTTGAAGGAAGATGACTCGATTGGGGTGAAGCAGTAGTAAGCTGGAAAGAACTTGAGCTGCCATTTCCCGAACTCGACATGATTTTGCTCCAAGCAAGCTTGAGAGGGCACTCAAATACCCTGCTCTTCCCATCATCCTGTTGTACTCCTCGGAGACCTCAGAGAGATGCCTCAGGATTTTGAGAGTGCATTCGAGAACAGCGTAGTCACCATTGTTGAGGTAGAAGAGCAGCCAGCCTAGAACATCTGAGCTGATGAGGTCGTCTATGGAGTTTGAAGAAGAGAAACAGAAGAACCAAATGGCTGCAAGAGCGACCTCCCTGGCCTTGTATGAATATGGAAGGTCAGGATATATCAACTGAAGGAGTGACTGGATCACCCCCATACTGACGGCCTCCTCTCTGACATCGGCGTCATCCAGAGACATGGCATGGAGCAATTCGACGGCGCCGAGCTTGCGAACCTCTTCCTTCTTCTGAGAGAGCTTCACCAGCTCGGTGACCACCCCTTGCTCCACCATAAACATCTTCACTTCCTCCACCCGGCTCAAGTTCCTCAGCACTGCAAAAGATGAGCAGATCAGCTTGCTGCTGCTGCCGGCGTCGGCGCAGGCGTGCAGCAGTGTGGTGAGGCCACCGTGCGCACAGACGGCCCACACGTTGTCGGAGTTCTCTGTCAGCTCCCTCAGTGCCTGAGCTGCTCTCTCCTTGCCCAGCTCACGGGCCGTGTCTGTGTTCTCCAGCAGCTGGACAAGTGGGGCAATCACCCCTGCCTTAACCAGCATCCCTCTATAACACTCGGAGCTCGCAACAATGGCGACAGCACCTGATGCATCTTCTTGGATGCACGCGTCGGTGGACTCGAGAAACCCGGTGAGCAGGGTGATGCCATCGTCGATGTCGAGAGCAACAACCTTTGCACACATTTCATCTTCTGCCAAGAGCTCTCTTATGGTGGCCAATGCCTGCCTCCTCTGGACGGTGCCACCAATCCTGATCCTGGAGAAGAGATCCTTGAGGTAGAACCTCTTCTCACCTACACTCGCCTCAACACCGGGCCTTACAGCAACAATGGCCTTCGACGGCGAAGGCACCCCAGACGAAGCCATCTCCTTGAGCTGCTTCGTGTGGGCATCAAGCTTGCAGCTCAGGTTGTCCAGGTCGCTCCTCAGGCGCAGCCTTCCACCCTTGTATGACCCATCACTGCATTGAGAAGCAACGACCTGGATGCTCTTCACGGTTGCTGATGCCAACCGCAGAAGCTCAACCAACGCAGGATGCTCCTCATCATCGGCGTTGCCGTCGCCGATGACGCCACTGCACAATGAATTCAGGTTGCAGCAGAGCTGTTGAAGCTTGTCCTTGATGGACTGCCACTTCGCTGGGAACTGTGAGACAGAACAGGCAAGTGAAGAGGATGCCATGGACATGAGGAGCTCCAGTGCCTCACCATTGCTGACTTCTGGTGCTTCTTCTGCTGCTCCCATCTCTGCACTCTATCTTGGTCAGCTGGTCGCTGCCACAAGAACACTGTCTACCTATGTACTAACATTCATCTTGGGTAGTCTCTTCACTCTTGAGATTGGGAACTTGAGATATTATCTATGTATAATGTATGGTGGTGCAAGGATCTGGGACAAATGTTAGTTTTGTACTGGCATCTACTGGTAGCCAGTGCATGCCACTATGGGGGCAGATGGGTAGGCTGGTTGGTAGTGCACGGCACCAATTTCTGATCTGTCCGCTAGTTACCCCTGCCATGCCGCCTCCTGTTGGTTTCTTTCATTGGAATCTTGCTACTCTTCTCTGGCAATCTGTGATTTCAGATTCATCTCTGTCTTGGTCAGTTGTTTCCTCTGTCACAACTCACAACTTCCATCTCACTGTAATTTTGTACTTAGAACCAGAGGTCAGCACCAGCTAACAATAATAATTTACTTAGCTAGTATTAATGTATTGCTAGCGTATACCTGCAATTTGCTGCAATGAGAGCATTGGAATGGGATGAATGATGGCTTGGATCAGTGGGTTGGGTGAGTGTGCAGACAGAGTTAAAAGGATGCTGAATACCCTCTAGCTCATCATCTCATTGGGATAATGGAGTCATGAACTACAGTTGAGTTGGTGATTATGCAGGGCTCTGCTCATCATGAATTTTGAGGCCAGCATCGAGTACCTTTCCGGGAGTAAAATAACGGCAGAAGGCTTTACGCTTCTCTTTGTGTTAAGTTGGTACCTATTGGCAGGCAGCTGTGTCCCGGTGATTCATGGAAGATGTGCTTTTGGGCACCTAACCTGCTCCGTAGTCCGTAGCAACGTATGATACTTGAAGGTAAAGTCAAAGTACAGTACAGTACAGCAACAACTTCTCACACTATTCTCGTAACGATCTTATCTAACGGCCACCAAAAAGAATCCACAAATTAAATGCCGCCACTGTGTAACAACATGAGCACATGATGAACAACATGACACTCACCGCTAAGCTGACATGCTAGATGTGGGACCGAGGACCATATGTCAGTGACACATTAGTCCATCATATAGTGTGACATTAATTGCATATGGTGAACAACTGAAGCTATTTGGTGCCATGTGCGAGATTGCCTCAATTCCAAATTATGACATGCCATTCGTTATTTCTTTTTTATTTAGCGTTTCTTTTGTTATTGGCTTTGTGAGGGCATGATCTGGGCCAGGACATGCGGCGAAACAAAGGCATTGGGTCTAGCTAGCTAGTATAATCAGTTGGCAAGTGCGTGCAAATCTCGTAAGGTACACTAAGGACTCTTGGGCTTTAAGCTTGGAGATGACTTGAGAGATTTATTTTTGTGAAAAAAAAGGATCAGAGGAGCCCCACCTGTTCTTGCTTTCAATGATTTTCCTCTACTCCTGTGTGATCAGTGAAAAGCCAAGAGACAGGCATTGATTTGGATTTTGGATGGTGTAAATGCACGTTTTGTACCACAACTCTCATAGAAAGGTCCTGCTACAGAAGCTACCGTTTTAGAGTGGTAGACTAGTACATTACCAAGATGCCGAAGTTACATCACAGGATGAAGTGTCGATGGATCTGATCTGCAAATGGCTCTTTGTATCTTCTGCACCAGCGTACCGTGGTTGAGTGAATCCAAAGCAGTCGGTCATTACACCGGTAATAACTAACGGTCGAACAGGGGCCGTATATGCAGCGCGTGATTGAGGAGGGCCACTGGCAGCAGAAGAGGCCGGCGTGAGCAGCAGAATGGACCACTCGGCATTCCATTGGCCTCGTCCGAGAGGACCACGCATATGAGGCACCGCCACCGATCCATGCGTATAGACAGCCACACCATGTGGTGTAGGTGCACTACATCCCGTGGCCACCTTTGGGGCCGACATGCCGTTATTGCAATCGGCATCATCCTGTTACTTGTAGTGAAAACTGAAAATGCCTCGTTTGGTTGGTTTTGGGATGGTGAGATTGCTGAATTCAGACCCTAGCCCAAAACATGAGCCTCGCAGCACCAGTTCATAACATTCAGCCTGCACATGCGTGTACAAACTATGGCTCTCAACAGTAGTTTTGTATGAAATACTAGTACATTTTCACACAAAAATCAGATTCCAATGTTCCCAGCGGGGCGACAGTGCAGCTAAAAAGCGACCTCATTCCTCCAGATTTGCTTCACATGTTGAGAGCACCCCATGCAGCAGGAGCGAGGAACACTGTGCATCAAGCAGAGAAGAAAGAACAGCGGCTTTGCTTGCTCAAGCTCCAGCAAATCAATTATTATTCACTTATTCATAAGAATCCCCTGTACACAAGGAGGTGGATGCATCCGGTCCCATGGCGCTAAATACGGCTTGAATCCCTCCCAAATATGAACCGGCGAGTCCAGTCGGAAACCACCAGCATCCTTGTGCGCCAGCTCACTTGCTTGCTGCATATATGGGAAGAGGACAATGATAGTGAGTTAGGAGATGAGTTGCCAGAAAAATGACTTATGAGGACCGAGGACAAAGGCTCCAATTCATGATTAAAAAGATACGGCGGTGGCTGGACTAGAGAGTAGCAACGAGCAAGCACAATGAGGGGTTGCGCTTTGCTCAGTCAGATGGGCTGTTGATGATGAGAGCATGCACTTGAGAATGAGTTTCTACCTGGCATACACAGAGTACCAGAGCCACTGAGTGCTGTGGCCCATGGAAACCCAATCGCCTGGGAGCTCTGCTGCAACTTGTTCTCCACCCAGGGGGGCGAATTGCCCGAAATGCTTGTACCTTGAAGGCGATGGCATCAAAATATGAGAAAACAGATAACACAGAAATAGGGTGAGAGCTAACAATATCAGTACAAGCTTTGCACACTTTTGAAAATTATAAGTTTCTTTATGTTGATTAAATATGAATTCTGAATCCCTACTCTAAGCTTGTCAGAAATAAGGCCTTTCAGGCTGACATAGCATGCAACTATGTGGCTATGACTTTGGAGTGTCAACAGAGCTAAATACCGGAATGGGCGAAAGAAGTGATGGCCAGACCCCCCTGTCATGCGCAAAGGGCCCTCTGGATGCTCTTTGCATTTATCCATTTTGTTAAAACATTCAGCAAGATAGTGTCCTTGTTGTGCAGCAACCTGACAAATATTCAGGAATTGGTTGTTCACAAATCATTACGCTGTCTGCGCTATATATCAATAACAGATGGCTTGCATATTGCCATAGGGGAAACCTGAGCTGTTGCTGGAGCACTTTTCACTTGGGAATCAACATGGCTCAGAGCTTTTTTGAACTCCTCTATATCAACAACCATCGATTCCTTGTGAGAATCACCAATGGCACCTTTTATCAAATCCGCAATATCAAGCATGTGCATACTTTTCATATAGAGCTCTACTTGTGGATATCTTATACAAACATCTTCTAAAACATCATTGATTTCTTTCAGTGTTAAAGTGCCAGAATTGTCCTTATCTGCCAGTTTGAATACCATCGAAATGTCGTCCTGAAAGCATAGAAACAGTCAAGTCAGAGAGTTTTGCTGTTCAAAATACATATGACTATATGAGCCACAGAATGATACATTTCATGCATATTAAGTTATCTAGATATAAACATATTGATATGTATATTCACCATGTGCACTAGCCTTCCTAGTGCAGTGACGTAACTGACATGACTTCTAGAATCTAACACGACGCAAAGTAAGAGCAATAGGTTCTATCAGTAAATTGGGATTAAAGGCTTTACACGTACCATTATTTTTCTTTGACTCACTGTAGCACAGTCACCAATTGCATAGACACCTTCACACTCACGAACTCTTAACCATTCGTTAGTTGCCAAGGCACGCCGATTAGTCTGCTCAAGGAGAGAATATTTGAATATAATATATTAACAAAACATTGGAACTATACTATTTTAGAGTAAGACACGTGGTGAAGGTGAAGTGGGCCTGGAATAAGATTGAACAACCTGCCCAATTTGTTGCATGAAATCCATGATGACAGGACGAGTACCAGTACCAGCAGACCAAATAGCCATCCCATATGGCACCGATACCTCCTCACCAACCGATTTGCTCTTCATTGTTATCAAATCATCAGAGACCTTAACCACTCTGAAGCCTGTAGCCACCTCAATGCCATCCCTCTGGAACTTGGCTTCAGCAAATGCAGCTATTCTTTTATCAAACCTATATAGCAAAAAATAGTCAATTGATACAATTTGTAGTAAACATGGAGGAAGAGGGGGTGGGGGGGTGGGGAGGGACACAATCTGCTGAAGTGACATCAGACTGTCCTTGTAAAACTAAAATCCATCTAACTGCAAGTGTAATGCACTAGCTATCCTGGAGGATTTTTCTTATCCAACATAAATAGGACTGTTACAGCAACAGGCAAGAGAAAGGTGGCTGTTACTGCAATAAGACTATCCAATGAGCAAATAGAACCTTACGTGTTCAATATATGTTCTCCTGATTGAATAATTGTTATCTTCACAAATTTTTGAATGGCAGGATATAGCTTCACCAAATCTTCGACAAGAAAATCATGCAACTCCGCAGCAAATTCAACTCCAGTAGGTCCACCGCCAATAACTACAAAATGTAAAGTTTTCCTTTTCTTCTCTTCGCTAATATTTGGAAGTGATGCTTTTTCGAAACAGTCTATCACACTCTCCCGTATCTTCTGAGCATCCTCTACTTCCTGACTTTCACAATGTGAAGCCATATCATGATAGACAAAGTTACAAAATATTTCATGATAGATGATATAATCAGTAGATCCATGAATATAAATCTTCAAAGAATAAGTATACAGGTACTAAAGACATATGCAGATATGCTGCATTAAGGATGTTGCATAACAGGAAGTCAGGAACATCTAACAACATTGAGGTGGTGCTCCATGGGAATGTTAATAACTGATTTTGAGTTACCTAGGTCACCTTTGCTTAACAGTTAACATAATTAGCTAACAGCTACATGAAACTAAAGAGTCATATATGTGTTCCAAACATGTGCGCCTACATTATGACAACTAGTTCAAATTAAATCCACCTTTGAATCGACTGCACGATTACAACTTGACAGATTGATTCTTTCATGCAATGAAATCTATGAGACGATCTAAGATTTAAATGATGCAGTATTGTTAGGCATAAAAGTGTCCTTTCACACAAGATTGCACAATTATATTTAAATAAAAAGTCTCGATGTTATAGAAAGCTCAAACAGAATAATTATAGCTTACAATTGGTATATGGATCATAACAGAATATGTAAGAGTATTACATGCTGTAGGGAATTTTACCTTCAAAAAATTGCAGTGCTCCAGCACTCCAGGAGTGTTAAATGTATTCACAGTAGCCCCAAGAGCAACAACTAAATAATCATAATCAAGCATAAAATCACCATTCCCATCAAGATTAGTTCCAACAGCAGAACGGCAATGCACAGTTTTTTTACTTGCATCAATCTTGAAACACTCAGCTTCATAAAATGTAACATCCTTATTTTTCTACACACAAAAAAGAAAGAAGAAGAACAAGATAACAGTCAGCGCGTCATTGAACTTTGTCAAAGTACTAACACATAAAGTGAGGCATCCATGATATCAACGAATCACTCCTAGTAAACAAAATGAGGCTTTTGGCATTTTCATGTCAATTCAATTCGATGCTACTTTATTCAGCAAATATTATCGCCACATGTTAGGAATAAGTAAAAACGTGCAATATTGTGATTAGCTTACTAACCCGCATCACTTATTCACTTTCATATATCTAAACTACACATTATAGGTCATATATTATCGGAATATGCTGGCTGCACGTGTTCTAAGGTGGCACTTGTTTTGGATGTTGGGAGTATCACAGATCTACAGTTAATCAACACAATGCAAGAGCCAAGAGATAAGTAAGGGTGGAGGGCTGTAGGCTAGCACAAAGGGTTCACTTGCAGGAAAATAAACAAACACCACTCCCGTTGCTTTCAGCCCTTCAGCACATAATCAATTTGCATAAGTACCTTCTCAAACATCCTCCGTATCGGTTCAACAATGCTGCGTGGCTCGACAGTCCCAGATGTGACACTTGGAAGCAGAGGTGTAAATGCGAAGTAGTTACGGGGCGATATGACCTTCACTTCATACTGGGAGCAATCGAGATTCTTGACGAACGACGTCCCAGCCCAGCCAGTCCCAAGAACCAGCACCTTCTTCTTGGGAGCATCCTGAGATGGCTCCGGAGCACTTTCTGAAGCGGAATCAGCATACGCCACAAGGCCTCCGCCACTGAAAAGCGGTAACAAATCTTAGTTGCAAATGCAGCCGAATTGCCGAAATATGAAACACACAGCTCGGTTCAGAGTAATCAAAGTGAAATTTGGGACCAAACCCAACGCATGGACTAAAAGGAGGGGCTTTCCCCCCTAAAGTGCAGTAGATGGATGGCCAAAAGAGCAAGAAGATGATCCTAGAGTCTACACAGTTGACTAAGTTTTTGTTTTTTTTTTCATTTTGCGGATAAGATTGATGGCCAAGAGCCCAAGAAAGCAGCTCAGAGGACCAAACAAACAAAATGGGTGAACAGAAAGGGAACAGTAAATCATGCGCCAAAACCAAAGAAAGGACAACAGAGAAAAATCAGGCATGTAGCATATGTTTCTAGTGGAAAACGACGGAGGCGGCACCCTCACCTGGCTGCGGTGAGAAGGAGTGCTCCGGTGGAGACGCCGGGGCGCGCGATTCCGTCCAGCAATCGAGCAGCGGTTCGAGAGGTGAAGAAGAACTCCATCCTTGCTCGCCTCACAGCTCAGAGCTCACCTTCCCATGTTATGAGCCCCAATCCCCCAACTTCCTTGGAAAAGACGCAGAGAGATGGAAAAGGGAAGCCTACCTGCTCTGCTCAGTCCTCGGCCCCGCTCCCTTGGTCGATGCTCATTGGCTAGCTACTGTTCTAGATGCGCTGCGCCCGACACTCACGGCTGCCCCCTCTGACCTGTCCCAAGGACGAGTAAAATAGAAGGAAAAGAAAAATAAAAATGCCCCAAAAATCGAGGGTGGCATAGCTAAAATCACGTTAAAAAAACCCCAAGATCCCATCCGCGTCGAGAACCTGGAAACCGTGTTAGATCTGATGCACTGACACGTAGCACACGATCGCGTCAGCTTCCCATCTCTCTCGGATGGCCAATCCTTTCCCTTTTTTTTAGATGACTATGACCAGAGCAGCAAGTGGTTAACCTTGACCTGACAACTCTATGGGATCTTGGGTGGTTATCCAGAAAACAAACTTGACCTGGTTCGGCCTTCAAGGCCCACGGCCCACGCTGCTTTCCTGGCCTCCTGTCTCTGCGTGAGCAAACTGCTCGGCCAACTCCAGCCGAACTTACAATAGAACGTATCTGCTGAACTTACAATAGAACGTATCTGCATCACACATTCAGATTCAGGAATGATCAAAGGCTCAACTGAACTTACAATAGAACGTATATGCAGTCGTGCAGATGGATCCACCTATGGCCAGTGGCAGAGCATAGAGCCAAACAATGAAACAACCAGATATGAAGAAAAAAAAACTCGGTCTATATTCAACTGGGATCAGCTGATACAGTCAGCCAGTCAGGGTAAAGTTTCCAGACTTTCTGCAGGTTGAACAGAGTAACACAATATGACTTGAAGTTCTATTGCGTTAGGTACACGATCCATATACCCTTCATGCCAAAAAGAAGTGAACTTTTAAAAGCAGGAAGAACAGCAACAAAATAATCACAAAGCAATGGCTTTACAACATTCGGTGCCAGTGAAGTAAAGAATTGCAATGGTGATAACTTATCAGACTTTTACTTTCTCCAAATTGAACACATGAATTTTAATAGTAAAATTTCAACATCCTGCAGGCTGCAGGAGCCAGGGAAAAAACGCACTCCAAGTGTTGCAGTAATTCTACAAGAAATTATAATCCAGCTGCTGTACTAAATTCAGATCAAGGACAATAAAACCATACGCTCAGAACTGAAAACAGATCAATATAGCCAACTTTTCTTCTAGAACAGCATGCTTAATAAAGCAAGCCAAATGAGACTTCATTCATGTTACATTGACAAATCATACTTACACTATTATTTCAAGGGGAGAAAAAAACAGATAAATAGCCAACAACATCCCTATGATATCATGTGATGTCCAACCAGACAAGTTCTTACTTGCAATGCGGTACACTTCAACTGATGGCAAAATTAAAAGAACACCAGAATGCACTGACTGTATTGGCACAAGGATCAGAGTCGCTCAGAACATCTAGAGAAGCCTTCTAGAAATGCACCCTTGATCTTCTCCAAATGCATCCATGTAACTCCCCTCAGGAGGTACGGGTAGCAGTTTCTGGATATCAGTAGCCCTAAAGAGAAAGCTTACTAGTCGCATATGAAACTAGTGAGAAGTGATCCTTGAACTTCATCACCTGAAACGTTTTCATCAGGAGAGTCTTCCTGATAGACATCCTCGGTAGAGCCTTTCCTTAAGCACATTTTCTTCTGACAAGCCTCGGATCGCTCTTCATCTTGCTCAACTTCCTCTTTCTCTAGATCATCTTCCTCATACAGCTCTTTTTCAGCTTGCTCATCTCCCTCGGATAGTTCTTCATCTGGCTAACCTCCCTTGCCTCCTATACAAAGAAAGGTCCACGAATGTATCATGGCTGCTTCAGCTTGATCTTGATGGGAGCTGGGAGCTGCACTGCAGGTAAGTAGTCTACATTCAGTAACGCTAGAGAGAGAACATCAAACAGCAATATAATGAGTACTATTAACTGAATGCATTCCCCCCAATTAAGCTAACAATGAACTGAATTCAGTAACTTGAAATTGACCTGCACAAAGAGCCTCTCGAGCTGGTGACACCAACAACACCGGGAGATAAATGAAAAGTGACATGGCAGCGCACGGAGCCGGAGGGCAATGAGCAGATGGTGAGGACTGTGAGGTTAGCGACGTTGGGAAGCGCCTTAATCCAGTGGTTGAGAGGATCGCCGTTTCGCCCAGAGGCTGGTATAAAAAGTCGTCAAACCCCGTGGAGACTCGGGCACTGCTGACACGGAACGGAAGAGGCCGGACTCCCTGCCGGCGTCGAGGTGGGTGATACGATTGCACTCCACGACATCTAGGCTCCCCTGGTAGTCTGGTGGCCACCGGCACCGGCGGGCATGAGGTTGATGATGCCGGCATCACCCTAGTCCCTAGTCATGACAAACTAGAGGCTGATCATCTCGAGGGGCGGGGGAAGGTGTCGGAGCAGGGGGAGAAGCCGAATGAAACTCGTGGCAGACGAAGAGACGCGCGAGGAGTGAGCAAACCGACGGGACGGTGAACATGATCACGAAGCGAGCGGCGATGTCGAGGTCCTTGCCGTCGCAAGTGGCGGCGTAGTCGAGGTAGCCTTGGGCCCCCTGAGGCGGGTTGTTGGCGCCCCCCGTTCCCAATGGTGAAGGAGAAACGGTCGAGGCGGCGCAGGCCGCGGCGCTCGAGCGACCCGAGTAGTTGCTCCGGTCCTCGCCGGCGCGGAGGTGGAGATCGAGGGAGGACGGCGCGGGGGAGCGGCGCGCCCAGAGCGCGAGTCACCGCGTAGAGAGCACTCCCGTGCAGATGGCTAGCTTTAGAGGTCCTCCGGCAGTGCCGAGGTGCGGTCCTCGTCCTGAGCCGCCACGCCACAGCGGCTTCGAATTCCTCAACTTGCGCACCCCGCCCGTCGCTCCTTCGATCTAGACGCGTCAATGGAGAGATGCTCGCCGCCCAACTCCTCGTTTCATTCCCGGCCCTCCTCCACTCTCGATCGTCACGCGGCGCGGGCATGGTGCTCGTCTCGCGCACGGCGCACCGGCTTGGCGGCCTGTACCGCGCCGCCGCCCGCTTGTCTCCCTTCTGCTGCTGCTTCAACTGACTGGATCCATGGAGAGAGGCAGAGCGCCCTGGAACCAGATCGTGTGACGTTTAGCTCCCAACGTTAACTGGACGTCCGACGCTGCATCGCCGGTCGTTTCGCATCGGATCGGACGGCCGTATCAGCTAAACGAGCCTCCGGCCGGTAAACGCGCGTAGTCCAGCCTGGGATGGCAGTCGGACCCGTGGATATGGATACCCGCGGGTCTCGTACCTGGTGGACATGGATACGGGTATAAAAACTTATCTGTGGATACAGGCGGGTTGGGTACCCATAAAATCGCGGGTAGAGTGCGGGTTCAGTATTTTACCCGCGGGTAACCCGCGGATACCCGCAATTTGGCATATAGACTTCAATATTCTGTGTACCTGGCACATGTAAACCTAAAGCCCACCCAAAACCCTAGGAAACCCCAGTCATGGCCGACCCTGAAACGACCCAGATTCCGCGATGTCCCAAGATACACATAAGCTATCGCAATTCATATATTTCAATCGGTATCAAATCCACAGCTTCGAATAACATTACATTTATACATTAATGGCCTAAGCCGGTACAAATCCAACAGGACTAAATCAAGCAGAAATCGTAATCTAGCAGCGGAAAGTGAGTCTTCGGATCCATCTCCACAGGCATTCTTGAGCGAAGCACCGTGATCCTCAGTTGTTCCGTCCTTCATGGGAACGATCGTCGTCCATCTCATCGCCTTCCGTCGAAGAAGACGTCGTCATCCAGCTTATCTCCAAAACCTGCGCGACAGTAGCGCAGGCCACCCTGAGACACTCCCCTAAACGACAGCGTAATAATAAAAAGGACTGGCACAAGTGGAAGACTCTAGACTTCCTATGCAAGCAAGTATATAAATAATATTATTCAGTTTACCATAATATTGTTCCATTCGAGAATTCGATCACACGACCGGTTCCCCTGCTTATCACTCATCCCAGTACATACACACCTCACCACCATACACCTCTTCCATATCATCCACACTCATCATACTACATCTGCGGCATGACAGCTCCCATCCATCCATGCCTCAACGGCCGCAGCCGGATTCCAAAACACTCGAGGGAGAAGAGAAGAAATCACATGCTAGATGAAGTGACTCCACTCTTGGGTCGTCCTTTGACCGGGGACGGCGGCTATACGTATAGATCATACACTCTCAAGAGGATGTTGTACATCTGTACCCACACAAGATGGGACGGAGGCAGTAGCGATCTGCCCCGGGCCCACCACACCGATAGATAACCCTCCCTTCCTAGCACCTTTTCTGCTTTTCTGAGCTAGAAACTGTGCGGATACAAACCCACTGCACTCTCAGAACTGTGAGCTCGACTGATCCGGGGCCCACGGGTCGAGTATATCGGGGACGAGAGATTACCCCTGCAACCATCATCACCCCTAACACTATCGCCTTACGCCAACAGTTCCAGTGCCATTGGAAAAAGTCAAGAACCGGGTCTGAGGTCGCGTGGTATGCACGAGTCATAGTCCAAGATACTGTCACCCCTACTCGGTCCTTAATCGGTGAGAGCAAGCCTTCTAAGGGTCGGTTGCCACCCTCAGCACACCACCACACACCTCTCTCCACTCTGAAGAGAGTTCTAGTCTCTCTCATGATTTCCGGTGCCGACTCTCGCCACCCATCTCACACACCATCTCGCTCTCAAATACCCACCCACTTCACATACTGTGATGCCCCTGGCATCTCAGAAGCCGTACACACAATTATACATAAGCTAATGATGAATTAAAGACTAAATCATGCTTAAGAGAGTAATGAGGAATTGGTAGATAAACCACTAAGTCAAAATTTCTCAAATCTGAAATTTTAGCTCATCCCCAAAGTTGATTCTGAAATTTCTTTTTAATTCACTATACAACTTTACATTCTCCCTTTCTATGAAATGAAATTAAACTTTTTACCTTTCAAATGCACCTATTGTGGAAGTGATTGGCCTTCATTTGATACTTCAAAAGTTGAAAACAAGAAAAGCTTTACCTAGAGTAAATCTGCTGTTTTACCAAAATCCTAAACAAGATTAGGGTTGTATTTCAAATTATGTTGTGATTTAGAGGAGGATCATATTAACAAAGTTGTAGGTAATGATCTAGGAAACAACTTTGTCAATATGAGTCAGGTCATAATATGACTTCAAATTGGTCTTTTCAACCAAATTTTGTCAGCCCAGAAGCACACCCCTACTCTGTCCAGTTTGGTAATTTGAGATTTTCTTACCCATAGAGCCATTTTCATGACCTGCACTAATGAAATGAAATATAGTTTAGAAAGTAACCAACAAATTTGTCAAAAGGAGCAAGTGGAGTTGAGGCCTGTAACTAGGGTATTTTCCCCTCCCAAGCAGAAGACCTACCCTGTCCCTACCTATGGCTGCTGCATAAATTCAAACAAATTTCATATTTCCATGCCGAATTTGAAATCATTCCTATTGACAAAGTTGTAGAGTTCAAAAAGTAGAACATTTCATTCAATTGGAGTTTTTCCAAATTCGGCCTCTAAATTGGTCAAAATGGCGGTTTTCAGCAGGGGAGAAAACACATTTTTATTTTTCTTCTATTTTCCTTTTCCTACTGTCACCGACAGGTGGGGCCCACCCGTCAGGGTTGCCTTCCACCTCGGTACGACGCCCGCCGCGTGGGCGGCCGGCGTACAGGGAGCGCGCCGCGCCGCGGATCGACGGCCCCACCCCGCGCCCTCAGCCCCGGCTTCACCTAGACGACGTTCCGGCCTCGTTCCGCTCTCTCTCATTGCCTCTCCCTCGCTTTTCCCTCGCGCACAGCAGCAGCAGAACGATGGGCGCCATGGCCGCCCCGCGAGCTTGAGCTCCACGCGCCGGCCATCTCCGGCCCTCTTTCGCCTAGCCACCACCCCCACCGCAGTCGCCTCGAGCTCCTCCACCGCCCCCGCCGATCCTCGGCCTCGCCCCGCCACCTCTAGCTCACCCCGAGTGCGCGCACGCCGCGGCCGCGCCATGGCCTAGCCCGCGGCGAGCGAGCTACGCCGGACGCCTCTGGCCGCCTCCCCTCCGTCCAACGCGTGCCCCGTCGTCGCCGCACCTCCCTCCACCGAAGCCCCAAGCCCTAGGCCGCCGCCGTCGGCCCTAGCCCCTTTCCCCACGCGCGACGCCGCGCGCCGCCTCGGCTCACCCGCGCCTCAACGCGGAGGGCCTTCCTCCGGCCATCCCCGCCCCTCCACTCCACCACCGCCGACTTCCTTACCTCGCCGCGCGCCTCACGTGCCCACCCTCGCCGCCTCTCGGTGCCCGAAGCCGCCGGAACCGAAGCCGCGCCGCCGTCTCCGCGCGCCGTCGCCACCTTCGGTTCACCGGCGCCGCGCCTCCTCTCCTCTCCACCACCGGCGACGAGGTCAAGGGGGAACGGACGCCCGTGGACGGGAACACGTCCCCGGGCCCGGTCGGCTTCAAGGCCGGCCACCACGCCGCCGGCGCAGCCCCGCCGTTCCCCCCCCCCCCCGCGCGCGCGCCGTGTTCCACCCCGACGCGAGGAGGAAGAAGAGGAAGGTAGATTTGCGGTTTAGCCCTTGATGTTTTGCGTTTTTACAGATCCAACCCGAGCGCTGTGTACTGTGTCTTGCGGATCTCACGAGCTAGCCCTTGGAAGTTATAGATAATTGCGTATAGGTCCTAGATCTATATTTATTTTGAGCTGAAACTTTGAAAAATCATATCAATTCAAAGAAAAATCCAAAATGGGCAAACTCAGTACCTATGAACTCCTCTTGAGTAGATCTACAGGTTAGGTATGATGAAGATGAGTGAAATGACCATTTTACCCTCGGTTTTGTGCATGTATGTAAAAGGAAAATAAATAGGAAAAAGTGATCTAGATGAACTTCTAAAATGGTAAAACTTGGTCAGTATGCTTTGTAGCACATGAGAACACTATGACAAACTTTATGGCCATAGTGCTTGCTGTTAGGTGGGACTTTGCCATTATATTTGCATAATGTACCTTTCTATTAATTAAAAAGTGAACACCATGCAAAACCTGCTAGAATGAGTCATCTGGTATTTTTCCTATGCACTAGATAACTGATAAGAGTCACTGGTAAAATATGAGTTTGTGCATGTCAAGTTTGAGTGGTGTTTTGAAATGGACAAAGTGCCACTAGCTAGGAAAGAAAATAAGGAAAAAGTGGGGTTAAATGGCTAGGAAAATTTCAGGAGAACTTTGGTAGCTTGTACATGATACATAGGACTCAGAAAGTATATATGTGCAGGTTTAAACCACTGTTTTGTATTAGGTAAACTATTTTGCTAATTACACTCTAAGAGTAAGCTAGTTTAGTTAATATGATTAGTTGAGCTAGCTTTAGGTGATGGTTTATACGATTTCTTAAAAGATGGCATGCAGGATTTTCCTAGGAGAGTAGGAATGCCTTCCTCGGGAGGTAGACCTTAAATAAGAAGGCTTGTTTACTTTGACATGTATTATCCACCGTGGGTTACTTTTCTACTGCACTCTATCCTGCATTGCATCCTTACACTCATTTACATATCTGGCATGCATATAGACCACGAGATCGAGGAGCCGACGCAGGATCTACCATTGATCGAGAAGCCAGACGACAAGTGGAACCCGGAGCACGAAGACGACGTGTCGCTGAGTTGGCCGTCCCTGTAACAAGGGGTTGCCTGGGGCACAGCCTCACAACCCGGCAAACTAACAGTAGTTTAGTTTGTTCAAGTTATCAACAACAAAGGTAGGCCCCTTAGGCATTTTCACCTATCTAGGGAGTCTCACCACCCTATTCTTGTTTGTGCATTACGTTTAGGGATTTTATGAAACCCCACATGCATAAATCCTTGATGCCCAAAGTAGAAAGGATAAAACGAAGTCTATGCTTAGCCCTGCTTAGACGGTAGAAGACGAGTGAAGGTATTCACTCGCGAGAGGATAGGGCCTACAAATGTTTTTACAAAACCTTGGAATCGAAAGGAAATCTGTTACGACTTGATGATAAGTTGAGACCGGGCGGAGATATAGTTTGATATGATGAGATTGTGATAATGTGTTGGTGGACTCCGCCCGAGTCGATTAAGGCCCGTCCGCTGTTCGCCTGCTGATTGGCATAACATTGCTAGAGTGCTTATCCGGTATATGGGACCGGTGAAACCTTACTTGTGCCATCCGAAGAACAGAAACACGTTCCTACCCACTGGTTGAGAGGAAGGTGGTCCGGGGGAGCTTGGTACTCATGACGGGGAGACCGGGATGCCGGCAGGCTCGTCATGGGGGCACAACCCGGAGGTCAGGCGGGAGTGAATCGAACTTGGGATGGGACAAGTGGAGGCGGGGGACCATATGTGGGAAAGCCGTCGTGTGAGTAAGCATATGGGCCTCTGGCATTTTTAGTTATTCCCGGGAATTAAAAATCGATTCGAATCGCTGATGCTCACCAGGTGTGAGAATGCCAAATATCACTGCCGGGCAACGTAGTAACAATTTGAATACTTTATGCTTATATTCATGTTTTATATACAACATGCTTGGATAAGTATGATCCGTCCGACTATTCATAGTGCTGCCCATCCACTGAGAGGAGGTTGATGGATTTGGGAGATGCTTCGAGGTCGAGGGAGAGATGACCCGACGTATAGGGGCATCGCTTCTGAGACGGCTACTCCCAAGAGTTCGATGGGGACTCTATGAATCTTGGGACGGGGCATGCGTTCATGTTTTATTTTCTCTGCAAGTTTTCCCCCTATGATATTGTTGATAATCATAACTAAGGGGTAGCAGCTGTCAAATCCTGCTATCTTATGATAACATGTTTTAAATAAACCATCAATGGCTAAGGACCCACTTCTAGTAAGCTTATGCGGGTTAGAAGTCAGTCCACCAAAAAGCCTTGCATAATCTCAAATGTGTCGGGCTGAAACCGCCCACGGGTAAGTCCTACGAGTTCCCCACGAACTCACCGTTTGTTGTTGATATTTTTCTTTTAGGTGCATATCAGATCACGACCAAGGATGACTCCGGTGGGCTTGAGGTCATACTTGATGTTTACTTTCCGCTGCACGTTGCATCTTTGTAACGATATGTATTCCGCTGCGAGGTTTATTTTGAAGTTCTTTTTCACTACCTTGTACTCTTTTTGAGCAAAAATATTTGTACTCAATCAAATTATGTCTGTATGAAATGGTGGGTTGTTGTAATTGTTGTGGCTCTTCCGAGAGCTTAACGTGTGTGATGTCGGCATCCCTGGGAGATGGTTTCATCGAGTGCCCTTCTGGGTAGCTCGACGGACTACCGAGTTTAGTTCGGTCTAAGTGCACTGTGGGCCAGTGGTGGCAGGTGTACTTAGCCCGTATTAAATCGGCGGTTCCGCCACACATACGCCAAGAGTTATCACATCCCACCATCATATCACCCAATCTCTCATCATGTTCATTTTACTTAGGTATAGTAGTATAATGGTGGTGATGTAGCAAGAAAGGTAATAGTGGCTACATGGAAACAGGCTCCCTATCTTTGGGTTAACAGCAAGCATAAATAATAAAAGTAGCAGTAGCAAGTTGCGTGTCTATAGGTTATGAAGCAGGGAATGTTTGAATGGTGACCTCGGGTAGAGCTGCTTGCTCTAAATCTCCGGTGTAGTCGATGTAGTCGTACTCGTCAGGGTCCTCCAAGAGATCCTCCTGACCTATACGTGAAAATTCGAATAAACCACATGCGGTACAAACTCCAAATAAAGAACCAACATCACTCAAACAATAGCATTAACTCATAGAACTTGATTTTAGATGAATTTAGGTTCTGGTTTCATATTATTCGGACTTCGCATGAATTTACTATGAATTTTTCTAGTTTAAATCGGGGTTTAAATGCTTCAAAAGGTGACAAGGATCGGGTCTGGTCAATGGGCTGAAACTCGGCCTGCTGGGCTTCTTCTTCTGGGTGCGGCCCGCCTCCCCCTTTTCTCCCACCGGCCTGCAAAGCCCAAGACGGCCCTTATTCTTTTATCCTTCCACCCGGCCCGATTGGCTTTCTTTCTCTTTCCCACCAGCAGCCCGTGACAACGAAATTGGGCCGAGGCATGGCCCAACTCTCCTTGCTCTCACCCCTCTCTACTTTCCCTCACGCTCAAACTTGGCCCGCGGCCTGCCTCACCTCTTCCCTCATGACCGGCCTGTTATGCATGGAAATGGGCCAAAGCCACAGCCCAACTCAAGGTGGAGCCCGAGCTCTGATTCCTTCTCTCCACACTCATTCCCACCCCGTACGAAAGGTGTTCGACGAAAAGCTCCTAAGGCGCAGCAGTGCGACGGCGCTCGCCGGCGGCGGCAACAACGCGCGGCTGCGCGACTCCTCCTCCCTGCAAACACCATGGCGCGAAGACCTAGCTCCTGGTCTGACGTTGAACGGTGGCGTCGCTCGCTTGGAGGCGCTCTCACGACGGCGGCGTCCTGCTCCCGCAAGGATGGCTCGACGGCGATGGACAGAGGTGCGAGCACAGAGCGACTCCGGCCACGACGCCTTCGTCAAGAGGTTGCGGGCGGTTGGGACTAGGCCAAAGGTTGGACGGTAGGGCGGTCACGGTCCAAGATCCAGTGCAACGGCGGCGTTGGTCAAACGACGCGACAAGGTGAAGAGGCGGCTGCGCTCTGCGACTTAGACATGCGCGCGAGCACGGGTTTACCCCGGTCGCGGCGACGTCTCCTACTAGCACGGCAAGGTCGCGCGGTTGCGGGCGCACCCGGCCGCGGAGGTTGTGGTAACAGGTAGAGGTGCACGCGGTGGCGGAATAGCTCCCGGCCGCGCCGACGGAGGCAGCCTGTCCACGGCGCGGCGTAACGCGTGGACAGCGACGGGCTTGGGTGGCTCGGCTCGAGTCTGGCTTCCCGACGGCGTCAAGACGGCGCGCACGACGTGCACGCGCGGCGCTATGGCTCTACACAGCTGCCACGGCGGCCGATGACATGGGACGGCACGAAGGCCGGCTCCAGGTCGTCATGGCAGCGATGCGCTCGCGAACAGAAAGGATTCCGAGGTCGGAATCCGGTCCGCGGCGAGGGGGTTGGTCAAGGGAATCGGGGTTGCTCACCGGGATTTGCTTGCCGACGAGAAGACGATCCCGTGTTGGAGAAGAGGAAGCAGGGGGACGGCGGCGCGGCGTGGAGTCTTCTCCTCCTGGACACAAACGGCGGCGACGTCCTTCCCCTCTTCTCGAGCTCCCGGCCCTCCTGGTCCTTGCCCCCATCTTCACAGCACGAACGACGTCGGCTTCGGCGGCTCCTCTTCTCGGCTCGATTAGCACCAACGGCGTCCTCCTTCTCTTCGTCTTCTCCGGCTCCGACCTCAGAGCTCCCGGTCTCCCTCGCTCACTTGTCCCTCGGTGGCGGCGCCGTGGGTGGAAAGGGGCAAAGCCCCCAGGTGTCTAGGGTTTCTAGGCTTGGCGCTCTGGCTCTTATAGCGGCAGCGAGAGGAATCGGGGCTTGGCGCCCTGGATCGGCACGGGGCTGATGGCCTCGGCGTCTCCGCCTCGGCGGCGCGGCAAGATCACGCAGGGCGCGTGACTCAGGCGCGTGACCCGGGTCCCACTGGACCCCAGGCGGTTGGTGGCGGCGATCTCATCCTCACCCCTCGGCTTGGCGTGCAAGCAGGTGGAGGGTGGCGCACATGCGCGTGGTTGGGAGCGGGTCGGCTCCATCCCGATCGAAGCGCAGGGGAAAGGGGGAGGAAGAGGAAAGCCGACAGGCGGGTCCCATTTGGCAGCCTCACTGCGGCGGTGGCCCGCCTGGCAGTGGCAAGGCGCGGAGTCGCCCCTAGCTGGGCTGGCTCGGACGCGAGGCGGCCCATTCGAGAACGGGTAAGGGGCGGCTGGACTGGGCTGGCTTTGGGTGACGGGGCCAAAAGCCCTTTTCCTTGTGTTCTGATTTTATGACTGTTTTCTAATTGATTTGAATTGTTTTGGATTTTGGTTTTGGATTACCACTCAAACAAAGATCCAAATAAGAACCAAATAGATGATGCACAAGATTAAGCACAAGTTACAACCTAAATAAAATTAATTAACTAATTGCATTAAGCATTCGGGTTATTTATTTTAATTACTTTTTCCTATTGTCTATATTAAATGCAATGCAACAAACATAAATTGAAAAAGAAATTTTTAAGTAGTGATTTTTGGTTTACAAAAATTAGGGTCGTTACAGACCCCCACTCCCTCAGTCCCCATCTGGCCATCCCACTCTTCCTCTCTTCCCTTCCCTAGACGCCGCCCGCCATGTGCCCCCGACTGGCCGACTCCGCGCCGCCGACGTCGTGCCGCCGCGCCTCCGCGCTGCTGACGCCGCGGCGCTGTGACTCCCGTCTGGCTCCGACGGTCCCTCGCAGCGCCGCCGGCCGCCACCGCCTCTCTCGGCCGTCACCCGCCTTCTGCCCTTCCCGCCGCCTCCCTTCTCCACGCCAGGTGCCCGTGTGGCACTACCGGCCGTCTTGCTGCTCTACTCGTCTTTTCGCGGCCTCGCCTCGCTCCAAGAATCCAGTTCCATGAGTGATTGCTAAGGGCTTAATGCTTGCTGAAAATGTGGACATATTGTGTGATATGTGAGTTAGATGCAAATTGAAACATCATATTGTTAATGCATTCAGTATTATAGTGTCAATGATATGTTATTTGCGTTGTATAGATCAGGCCCGACGGGTATCCGAAACCCGACGGGTACCCGATGGGCACGGGTACGGATACAGGTTCTTACCCGCAACAGTTGGTGGGTACGGGTATTTTCCGCGGGCGCGGGTATGAAGTCGGGGCGGGTATTGCTGTACCCGGTCAAAACCCGACCCGCTGCCATCCCTAGTCCAGCCCATTTGGAGGTGCTCACCCAAATATCCATGATCGCCGGCGGCCAGCGCGGGTGTGGCGGCGGCCAGCGGCTGCGTGGGCGAGTAGGTGCCTGACGGAGCCCCAGTCTATTGCCGTTGTCCTCTTCCGCATTCGCTGCCGCTGTCCAGCTCTAAAAGATGGAGGTGGCGGTCTCCATGGCTAGCGCCACACGCAAGGAATCGAGCTCAAGCCCAGGGTCCATGCCATTCGAGGAGAACGAGCTGGTAGTGGTTGATGGATCTGGACAAGGGTTGTTGCATGGCTAGCGCCACACGCAAGGAATCGAGCTCAAGCCCAGGGTCCATGCCATTCAAGGAGAACGAGCTGGTAGTGGTTGATGAATCTGGACAAGGGTTGTTGCAGTTGAGTTTCAGTCTTGGGAAGCACAGACTGCTACGATTCTAGGCTCAAGAGTAGAGTAGAATAGCAATAGAGAAGCAGATGTGTATTTTTTCCAAATAATGTAATTTGAGAATTTGAAGATTGTAATTCGTTGATTGAATGATCTTCTTCAGTGCAGTTGAACAAGATTGAGACATGTGTATATTACTGCCGCATTGATATAAAGTGAAATGTCTTGGACAATGAATATGTATGCATATAGGAATTGCCCCAAGACAAAACTGAACCTGCTACCTCCTAAGTAATAGAGTGCAGGTTACAGTTGGCAAAAGTTTCTGAGAACTCAACTAAACAGTATGGCTAGCGTGCTGTTTCATCTATAATACATTACAGACTGAAACTTGAACAGTGAATCGGCATTCCCTTGCAAAATAACAAAAGAAAACAACTATTGACCTCATGTGATTACTGGTTTCTAGAACAATAACCACGATGCTAAAATAAATCTCTAGTTAAAATATCATCAGTGTTTGGTCCAGTCAGGAGTTGAGACCAGCTTATGATGTCCATGTTGTCTTCAGAACTGTTCACCTTGTCATCAGTTTTTGGTCCTTGCAAAACATAATCAAGAGCAGTAATTGGTCCTTGTCTTTCTGCACCACCATTACTTGACTCCTCCACATCCTTTTAAGATAATAAAATGTAAAATTTAGACAAACATGGAACTAAATAGTATACTAGAATGCAATTGTTATTGACATCATTACCTTTGGTTTTTGTCTCTTCTTCCTAGCCTTGTGCTGCTTATCAATCCAAGATTTTATTCATTTTGAACTTGTAGTTTTGACCTCTTTTTTTTAGGCGTGCATTGCTCAACAACTCATTTGGTGGATTGGCATTTGTGGGAACTATACATGGATCCTCCAAAGTGCTTGTGCATGCATTGATTTTGTCTTCAATTTGTTTATCAAGGACGCCAAGGGTGCTGTCAACTAGCATGATGCATTCAGGATAGTGTGCTTCAGGATAGTGTGCTGCTCGATGTGCTAAATTCAGAAATTTGTTGGACATAAATTTGAATACAAGCATAGCATCCATCTTCAGATTTTCAATTATATTTCTTCCCTGGTTGTCCTGTACAGTTCTAGCCCACGCTTCTCGTGTCCACCTCTTTAACATGTATTGTGGTGGTAGCAACTTGATATTCATTATGTCAAGAACTTTTAGAGCATGACAGCACAATATTCTAACTCTATCAAATTGTTGACAATCACGTATAACTATTTGCTTCGAAGGATCACCAATAACTTTGTACCCCTCCTCATAGGTAAAATCTCCAACTATATATTCGTTATTACCATACATTGCTTTCGCACAAGCTTGTAAGGATCTTTCATATTCACCTTGAAAAGCTTCAAATATAACAGATGTGTACTTCTTGCTAGCTTGCACCAACATTGCAGGTGGTCTCCTCATAAATATTCTAGGTTGTTTTTTCCTGGAATCAAATTCGGAATTCAATTCAGTATTTCTTTTCCCTTGTACCACCCTTTCAAAATGCTTGAAGAAACGAATAAGATCCAAATCAGATTTGAAATTGATTTTCAAGTCATTGTTCAAACTCTCACTCAATTGTGTACTTCTCATTTCTAATGCTTGCTATTTTTTCTTCACAATCCATCTGCAATGCATATCGAAATGATGGGTTCTCAGCAATCTTGTCTTGAAAATACTTAAGCATGCTGCCTGCTATTCCATATGCCATATCTCGTTATCTTTTGGTACGCAAATAATTCCTTTGATCACGAATGGTGCAGCTAAGATTGATTTCACCACCAACTTGATGACTAGCCAACTCATGTGCAGCTTTTGGCCCAATCCCTGCATTATCTGCTGTTTCAATTTCAAAAGCCTGTAAATCTGAAATTTTCCTTCGTGACACCAGTAAGTGCAAGGTTTCTGGGAGGTGCAGTACATGATTGTGTTCCAAAACCAGCTCATTCACTTTTAATATTCCCTTCCCTCGGTCCATTATAAGACTCATGTGGACTTGACAATCAATTCTAGTTTTGGATCGGGGACATTTTGTTAAATGATCCCTTCTGTCTTGTGCTCGATGACCCTCATTTGCACAAACAAATCTACATGATGTGATCGTGCCATCGGATGGTCTCCTATTTGTATACTTTTTTCTAACCTCAAACCCTCTTTGTCCACCATAGCTAAGCCAAAATACCCAAGCCTCATTTGAATTTCTGAATTCCATACCAACACGAGGGATTAAACTAGGCAAATAGCTCTCTCTGTATTTAAAAACACGGATCTGTTACAATGACAGAAAAAAATGCAAAAACCATATGCTATGATCATCGATTATATATTAGCACATATTAAAGAGAAATATTATGAAGCAGTATTACACACCTATGTTCTTCCATAACAGGAGTACTATATTTTCCTTGGTTTGCTTCCATCGCTTGGACTGCTCAACAAACTTCTTCTTCCTAAAAAGGACAGATTTGGTCAAGTTCAAAGCAACATGATGAAAGAAGTTGAAGCAATTCCAGTGAACAAGCCACCAGAAAATAAGAGTAGTTCTGAATATTCAGAACTATTCAGAGCCAATAGTTAAGCATTGAGAAAACTAGAGTTTAAGAACATTTAGCAATGGATAAAGGGGATGATGGTAGGGATGGATGTCTAGAGAATAAAGATGATGGAGAATAGATTAATACTTGATGCAAACAATTGGACGCAGATCAACTTACACACAGGACGGAGAAGATACCTTGAGCGACCAGCTCCTCCGTTCCTGCGTTTTTTTCTCGTCAATCTGGCGCCATTTGGTGGTCCTCCCGCCCTTTTCCACGTCCTCCCACCATATGTGCCCTGGTTGGGAACCTCTGGTTGCGTCGTTGGGCTGGGCTGTGTCACCTTCCTGGGCCGATACATGAGTTGCTTGTTCTTCCTTCCGTTGGATGCAGATGGAACGGAGATGCAAGGTCGGACGTCCAGCTAACGTTGGTAACCCAAAGTCAGGCGATCTGCTTCCGAGCTCCCTGGAGGGCTGGAGGCCACTTGGCCCATCAACGTCTTAATTCTGGGCTTGGCCCAAGACTGAACATAGCGTACTTTTTCTAGTTTTTCCTTTTTTTTTTCCTATTTTTCCGTTGCAAACAAACACACAAGATGCAAACAGAATGCATTTTAGCACTAATGTGAGCTGCATCCGTGTTGGTTAAATATCATTTTTTTTGTTGCAAAAAGTTTTCAAAATACCCTTAGACATCATTTTTAGAAATTTTCTATATATTTTCTTCATTTTTTATAGTTATAAATTCAATTTTGTAAGCTTTTAATGGGCTCAGTGTTTTATTTGGGGGGTTTTTATGTTCTATTATATTTGTAGGATTTAATAATAAATTTTATAAGCTTAATTTTTTTTGGTTTAAAACCTTATTTGGTGTTTGCCAAATTTATTTTTAACTAAAAGAGGGTAATTTAAGTGATTTCTCCTGCTTAGTTCTTTATTTCTATTCTATGTGGATCGCATTCTTTGAAAAAATATCACGTGCGATCATTATTATCTATAACTGATTCCGATCATATGCATATGTATGAATGTGAAGTAAATGCAATGCATAAATATTTATTCTTGCTCCTAATCCGTCCATGATGCACGGTTGACAGCTCTAGCTACCTCTGTTATGCAGTCAAATTTCTCGTGGCATGCATATGCATATGCCTGCGCATGTGCCGCCGTAAAATGGACTGTACTTCACTACTGTTGTGCTAGCGCGGCAATTTGAATGCTCGCGTACCAACTCGATCGTGAATAATTGGTTGTCACAGCTAGGCAGCTAGCACACACGTCGCATTGCGCATGCAATGGTTTAATTTGTATGCACACATAGATTGTGTGTCCATACATAGATTTTTCATTATTGTTAGTGTCCACCGTGGTTCCTTCAGTTCATCCTTCTCACTGCAATATAACGTGGGCATATATACCAGTTGTGCCGACAGGGCATTCAATTAGTGCTGCACTACGTACTGTACCGAGCTGAAGACGAAGTGACGAACATGCGCGCATCAATGGCGGATTGACGATTAGCACATGTACCGATGTACGTGCTCTCTTATTGCTCCACTGATTACACTTGTACCACTGCAACTACGTCATTCATTTTCTGGATTAGTAATCCAGCTAGCACCCATAGTCCCATATCCATATATATATCCATCCACCCACCCACCCATATGTGCAGTCGTCAGATCGAGAAAACCGTTAACAAAATTCAGTAGACGCACAGATGATGATGATGACACTAGCACCATCACCCTTGTCGGTGAAGCTATGCTTCTCTAGCAGAAGCAGCAAGGCCAAGGAGACGACGGGCGCGATGCTGCAGGTCAAGAAGCACTCTTCGCACCTTCTCCGCCTCAGCCGCCGGTCCCTGGCCACCGCAGCCGCAACTGCCTCTTGTGATGAGCAGCGGCAGGAGCAGATGATGCGGCGCCTGGCTGAGGACGGGTGGGTTGATGAGCATCTGCTGCCTCTGCTCACCCCCGTGGAGGAGGCATGGCAGCCCGCCGAGCTGCTGCCCACCTTCGCCGCCCCCGCCGACGAGCACCAGAGCCAGGTGGCGGAGCTCCAGGCCCGCGCGGCCGGCCTGCCCGACGACATCCTCGTCTGCCTTGTGGGCAACATGGTCACGGAGGAGGGGCTGCCCACCTACATGAGCATGGCCAACCGTGTGGCCGGCGCCAGCGACGCCACCGGCTGCGACGACCACGGCTGGGCGCGCTGGCTGCGCGGCTGGACCGCCGAGGAGAACCGCCACGGCGACCTGCTCAACCGCTACCTCTACCTGTGCGGCCGCGTGGACATGTGGCAGGTGGAGAGGACGGTGCACCACCTCCTCCGGCGCGGCATGCGCGGCATCACGCAGCCCTCCAGCCCCCACCACAGCCTCATCTACGGCGCCTTCCAGGAGCGCGCCACCTTCGTCTCCCACGCCCGCACCGCCAAGAGCGCCGCCCGCAACGGCGACGCCTGCCTCGCCAAGATCTGCGGCGTCATCGCGGCCGACGAGAAGCGCCACGAGGTCGCCTACACGAGGGCCTCCGCCAGGGCCTTCGAGGCCGACCCGGACGGCATGGTGCGGGCTCTCGCCGCCGTGATGCGCGCCAAGGTCACCATGCCCGGCGAGCTCATGACCGACGGCCGCCACGAGCGCCTCTTCGATCACTTCTCCGCGGTGGCGCAGCGCTCGGGGGTGTACACGGCGGCTGACTACGGCGACATGGTGGAGCACTTCGTGCGCAGGTGGAAAGTGGCGGAGCTCGGCGCCGACCTGTCCGGCGAGGGGCGGCGCGCGCAGGACTACGTGTGCGGCCTGCCGCGCAAGATACGAAGGATGGAGGAGCTGGCCCACGACCGCGCGGCCCAAATGGAGGCCCGGTCCGTTGGCTTCAGTTGGGTGTTCGACAGGCCTGTCCGCATCCACTGACCAGCCAGCCCCTCTCCTCTCAACTGAACAAGGCCCAACTACTGCTGCTTCTTTCCCTAATAAAAAAACTATCTTCAAACGATCACGAATGTCCTAATGTAATTGAGCCAGGTTGCGTTTGTAATCTATTTACCACTATGTATCCGCATGGTTTTTGTATAATTATTATATGTGTATTGTTGATCTTGCTGGAGTCTTCTATCATTTGTAAATTTCTTTTGCTCAATGAAACTTGGAGAATTACTACCCACCTTAACACCCGTTGATTCTGCAGTTCATGAACTCGTAGCTCAATACTGGTTAAAATATACCAGCAAATTTTCATTTACGTACACGTCAGACCCAGACTTGAGCATAAAACAACCGTGATCTGAACATTAAAAAAATCAAACTTGTTTCTTATCAAGCTAGCATGAACACAAGACACAGTAACAAAAAGCAGAATTCTGGAGATCCCAATTTCTCAAATCAACTGGATTTATCTAGTGCCGAAGCATGAACCCACGACTGCAATCCGACGAAAACCCTCCAAATTAAAGAAAATGGTAATCCAGTTAATGTTAACAGCTTACTCATCCATACTAACAGATCATGAGCCATGTCCTATGCGCGAACCATAGATGTAGCAGCTCTCGGTATCAAGACAATGAATAAATTCCCTCAGAAACCAGATACTATATGCAGCTAAAACATGCCAACACAGAAAACAAAAGGCAAGAGCATGGCACATGCACACATGCAGCACTAAGTAAAGACCTGAAATAAGAATGGTTCGTTTTTTTCCATCTGAAACAGCTCACTTTCATACTTACCAGGTACAAAGCTCATCTATAAAGACATAAAGTACACCCCGGGAGTGATAACTGATAACTATAATATTCAAAACAGAAATGATCATTATTGGAAGCCTTGATAAGAAAACAAAGACATGCAGGAAAGCTATAAGAAGGAATATGCCTAAGCCCCTGTCCCCCGCCACACCACCCACACGGCCACACCAAAAGAACAGGTGATTTCGGTTTCAAGTAGCATATCCTATCACCCATGTGCTACACCTTTTGGCTTTGTTCCATAGTAGGAATCATTACTCAATTAGCATCCATAAACAATGAAAAATGTCGTGACCAAAAAATTTTGTCAACAAGTTCCTTCTATAGTTCGCACTCCATAGCACTCAAACACAGATTACAAAACCCATCTATCAGAATTTCACTTTATATATCAATCAGGCTGCTTCCTGAAAAATCACCGTATCGAAAATGTACGCTGGGAACAAGGCTACTAGTCATGTAAACAAGTGCAGCGTTCCCCCACTTAATTGACAACATATACCTCAAAGTAACAAATAGGAAGATAACTGACAACATATACCGCCATCACTATGTCTGAACCCAAAACTTAATTCATCTTTATTTGAATATGGATTAATAAGTCAAATACATGATGTAAGTGGTATCAGGACAGGAAGGCAAGCCCATACTGGAACACCATGCATTTTAAAATTTGCTAGTAGTTACATTCAAGAAAGGAAATTAAGGAGACAACATTGGTTTCTTTATATATTATGAATATAGAGATAACCAAATGCAGAATGCCCTGATAGGCTTGATATTAATATCCATAAGGCTGTGATTCGACTAGTTAGTAACAACTAGTATACGGATTACCGAGAACAACAATTAAGATGTATTCCTAGTCAGTATACTGCAATCATATTTGTTATTGAACAAGGACCAACCCAGAAAATCAAAACAGATATAAAGAAACTTTGTGAGTAAAACAAGCCCAGCACTATATTTTGAGTAGAAACCACAATTTTCATTTCTGTAACAACAGAAAAGGGAGATGCATAACCATCAATATCTGCAAAGCATGAAAACTTATGGACAACATTGTAATTCTGTTGCTGAGTTCTTTTCTTTAGTTCGCAGTTCTCACTCCAAGTGTATCATGACGTCATCACAATTCATGTATATACTGATAGAAATGAATACAGTATCAATAAGAGAGATGACCGAAAGCATAGTGCTCTCGCTCGACAGGTCACTGACAGCTAGGGCTTGATAAAGGCCTCAGAGTGATATGGTTTAGTTGCATCATCGTCAGACTCACTCAACAATAACTTGCCATTGGCCAAAGCCTCGTTGAGGTCTGTGTGTTGTGAATTGACAGTGGGAGTGGGAGAAACTAATAACAGCTTACGCAGGGATCTAGCTTTCCTCAACAAAAAACTCACTAGCTGCACCTCAGTGTGGCGCCAATTGAAGTTCAGGAACTTTACCGTGAGGAGGTTATCTAAACCATTCTCCGGTGGCTCTTCCCCATTCTCTGGTGGCTCTTCCCTCATCTCATCAATAGAAGCTTCAAATGGCTTATAATCAGATGCTGGGAGCTACAGATTCAGAGGCATTGCAATTAGAACTCGGATGCAGATGAAACAAAAGGACAGGGCAACTATGAAGAAAAGAACATTTAGAAAGGCATTGAAGGTGCTAACCTGCACAAAGAGCCTCTCCAGATTAGGACACGGGCAGGCCTTGAGGAAAGCATACAAGTCAGCTAGGTTGACAGCTTCCAGTCCAAACATGAGTAGTTGTAGCTCCCTCAAATTGTGTAAATTGAGACTGGGCAACTGGGCAGGATCACCACCATCTGGCAAGGAAGATGCACCCTAAAATAGAAAGCATATATGGTTATTCTCTTTGGTTCTTGAAAATCGAGCAACTTATAATTAGGTGACAAGAAGACCAGAATAATACCCGGAGGGCATTGCCACTGATGGTGAGAACATTGAGGCGAGACAAATCCTCCGGAAGATACTCAATCAACTTAACATAATTGTACTTTTCTGACGCTGATGATGAGTGAGAAAACAGAATATAAAGATCATCAAGCGCCGCAGCGCGTGGAAGGGTGAAGGGCGAATCAATGAAGTCACCGCTGTAGCGGAAGGAGCGCAGGCTAGGCACATCCACCAAGTCCAGCCGGGCCTTCCAGCGACTAAATTTGTTGGAGACACACTCCGCCATGGTGAGAGTTCTCAGGTTCGGTGGCATGACCAAGCGTAGGCGCATGTCCTCCCAGCGGTCATCGAAGGTACAGCCGCGCAGGTCGAGGGTGAGGAGGCTGGGGCTCCATTCCAACATCTTCTGGAAAGCGGCATTGTTGCTAATGGAGCAGTGGTGGAGCTGGATGACCACGAGAGCGAGGAACTTGGGGCTCTTGAGGTGGTAGTACTGGTTGGAGATGCGGAAGTTGCGGAGCGAGAGGCGCTCGAGGTCCCGGCTCGCCTTCGGCACGGGGAAACTAGGCAGATCGCTTTTCTTCCGCGACTCGACGTGGAGGTCCGCGACGTGGCACTCGACGGTGTACTTGACGAAGCGATTGAGCTCCTTGGCGGTGAGGCTGCTGGTCTCAATGACGAGGGAGAAGCAGTCGATGCGGTTCAGCTTGCGCATCCCGCGCTCCCGCTCTTTGAGCTCCCTCAGCAGGGCGTCGTGGGAGCCGCGGACCACGACGGGGCAAGAGTCCTTGGGCTCGGTCGTCCCCCACCGGGTCTTCCACAGCTGGCGCCACGAGCTCGCGAGCACCGCCGTGCGGATGGCGTCCTTGAGGGGCAGGCGCGTCAGGATGTGGTCCTTCAGCAGATCCTCCGGCAGCCGCGAGAGGCGGTCCTCCAGGACCGCATCCGCACCGGCGCCCACCGCTGCGGCCTGGTCCCCTTGCTTATCCAGCCTCGGAATCTTCGCTCTGTCGGCGCCCCCTTCACCGGCGCCATCGCCGTCGGAGTCGATCGCCATTTCGGCCTGGTCCCCTTGCTTATCGAGCCTCGGAATCTTCGCTCTGTCGGCGCCCCCTTCACCGGCGCCACCGCCGTCGGGGTCGATCGCCATTTCCCGCTCGCTCTCCGATTTGGGGGAAAAGGGAAACCCCCTTCGTCTCTCTCTTCCCCAACAAGCAACAAGGCGACGAGCCGATGCGCTGCTAGAGAAAAAAAGAAACGGGCCATCCAGGCATCCAGCGCGCTGCGATCTTTATACCGGTGCGGGAGACGCCGCCTCAGCCCACGCCGTGGTCCATGGGCTCAAGCAGACCAGGCCGAAATAGGATACAAAGGCCTGTGGACTCGAAGCAGAGACCCGGCGAGTAGTGTGAGTTGTGTGGCCCATGCGTAAGCCTGGTACTTGTACCAGCAAGCTTTTTCTTTATCTTTTCCCTTAAAAAAACTACTACTCCTATACGGCTATACTTATTTCGATTCTCGAAAAAGAGAAAAGAAATTCCTTCCGGCAATCAAAAGCGGCATGCAGCCTTGCTACTCAGTGGCCCAATCTACGCTACAAAAGAACGAGTTTTCTAAAAATCTTTTTTATCTAGAAAGACACAGGTATACCCATCACGCTGGCCCCACTGTGCAGTTTGGAAAAGGTTGAAAAGGGATGGAAAGTCCTAAAACCCATAGATGCAAAATGTTTCATCCACTTTCTTTTTTTATTTCTTACCTTATTTTATACCCACACCCACGTGTTACTTTCTTTCTCTTGGTTTTAATGAAAAATGAATGAGTCAATCAATCAGATCTCCTTCCTTTTAATTCTATTTTCCTTTTTTTCTTTTCTATTGCATGCTCACAACACGTACGTGTTGCATGTACATCTATACTAGTCTTTCCAAAGCAAGATGCACTTGTACACCCCGGTGGGCAAAACTTTGGAATTCATATTCGACAAGAGTTCAGGAACTGTATTAAAAAGCGGAGTTCAGGAACTGAACCGGTATTGGTGGGTCTAACATGTGCCCCTCAGGCTATCTACGGTCGTCCAACCCTATATCTCAACTCTAAAAAAAATATTCCGTCCTGATTATCACGTTTTTGAAATACAGTTGTCAATTTTCTGCGCTCATATCAACTCTATACACCGTCTCCTTCCTTCACTGCTCACTCCACTTCCGCTCCCCTCTGCCCGGCGCATATGTGAGGTGAGAGAAACCTTCCCCTATAGTGGGGTGGGCTATACAGTCGCCCGCTGCAGCAGGGTTTTACCCTATAATGCGAATGCATCTGCGGACAGACTAAGTTATCTGAATATGGTTGTTGCAGAATCGGTTGGTATTTGTTGGATTATGATCCAATATTACTACGAAGGTGGCCAAGTTGGTGGAACAATAAGGAGATCCATCGCCAAGAGCATGCTTTCTATTTTCCAAAATCTGTTTAATGATGGAAAGGATATCCTAGCGTCCGAATATCATTTGGTAATGGCAAAAAGGTAAAACCCGTTCATTATGAGGTAAAATTGGTGAAACCCTGCCTCAATAAAAGCCCGTCGCTAATGGCCGCACGAGCATCGCCGGGGAGCCGATGAGGCCCGCGTCTCCATCTCCATCGCTGCCATCTGCCTCCTCGAGACGCCGCCTCAGGCCCTAGCTTGGCATCATCTGTGGCTGTGGCTAATAATAACTACCACCCGGATCAGTCGCCGCCGCAACGTCAATACGCCACCACGCAGGATGACCGCATCCCTGCCGCCTCCAGCAAGAAGGCCATCGGCCAGGACCTCCCTAAGGTGATTGCGGCGACTTCTCAAGAGAGGAGTGCGCTATCTGCCTCCAGGATTTTCAATTTTCCATGCAGAGGAGACGCTCAGGGCGACGCCTTGCTGCTCCCACGCCTTCCACCAGAACTGCATCTTGCGCTGGCTCAGCTGTAAGACGGTCTACCCTCTATGTCGTCACCATCTGTCTACGGGGTTTGGCGGTGCAAGAGAGGATATGGCGCGAGCTGTATACATGAGGGGGAGGAGCTAGAGAGGACGATGAGAGGGAGATTGGCGGCGGACGAGGAGCACGAGGACGACCAGAGATCTATATCTTTGGCAAACCAATTCATTTTGGACTCGTTTTTTTGGTATACCATATATACTAATGTTAATTAACTTCATCAATCCATACAAAAAAAAGACCCTGCATGGCTGCCACAATTTCATTAAGCGCTTTGGTTTTTGCATACACACTGAATGGCTGCCAGGCCTTATTCTGCTGTTCGAAGTCTCTTCTTATTCATGAAAATGTGCTCCAAAAAATACTCCGTAGCTGCCAGAGTGGCCCATGTGTTCAACTAATCTCCGTCATTGTGCTCGACCGCTACAACCACATGCCTACAACTTTGGCTAATTAAGCTTGCATCACTGCTTTGGTGCCATTACAGAATGAGCTTTTTTCTTCTTCTCAAGAATCACTACTTAGGTTATTAGAATATGGATGGATCCCCTTGTTTTATGTAACGCTCCGCTATCGCTGTAGATAAAGTCGAGTTTGAAATAGAAGATATGATACAAGGTTGGCCTAATAAATAAAAGAGTAAAATTCACCAGCAGTTCCTAAACTTTCCACCTCCGCCCGGCGCCGCCGGTCTCAGCCGCATCGCCGCCCGCCACCTCCGCCGGGCTGGCCAGCCGCCCCTCGGCCGTCCTCTCTAAGGCCGGAGGTGGAAAAGAAGTTCGCCGGCGACATCCACCCCAACCCCGAACCCAAAGAGAAGATCCTCGACGGACAGCAAGGTCTCCCCTTCTTTCCCGGCGAGTTGGCGGCGGCGGAGGAGGAGTCACGGCGGCTGACAGTAGGTGCAAAAATCAATCAGTTGATGTTGAGTGAATCTAAGTATACCTCTGGGGGTGGTAACTATGATATTCAAAACATAAATGACCATTATCGAAAGCCTTGATAAGAAAACAAGACAGGCAGGAAACACAAAAAACAAAAGGCAAGAGCATTGCACATGCACACATGCAGAACTAAGTAAAAAACTCGAAAAAGGTATGATTCATTTTTTTCCCACCTGAAACTGCTCACTTTCAGACTGACCAGGCACAAGCCTCATCTATAAAGTATACCCCCGGGAGTGATAACTATGATATTCAAAACATAAATGATCATTATTGGAAGCCTTGATAAGAAAACAAGACAAGCAGTGAAGCTGTAAGAAGTATGCCTAAGCCCCGTCCCCCGCCCCACCCACCCACCAAAAGAAAATGTGATTTCTATTTCAAGTAGCAGATCCTATCACTCATGCGCGACACCTTGTTTTATCACCTTTTTCTTTTGGCTTTGTTCCATAGCAGGAATCATTACTCAATTAGCATCCATAAACCAACTGTTAATAGTTGCTTCACACTCCACGACGCTCAAAACAGATTATAAAATCAGGCTACTTACTGAAAAATACCGTATCAAAAATGTATGCCGGGATCAAGACTACAAGTTATGCAAACAAGTGCAGCCTTCCCCCACTTTAATGCAATCAGATACCTCAATGTAACAAACTGACAAGGAAGATAACTGACAACATATAATACCATCACTATTTCTGAACTAAAACTTAATTCATCTTCATCTGAATACGGATTAATAAGTCAAATACATGATGTAAGTGGTATCAGGACAGAAAAGCAAGCACATACTGGAATACCATGCATTTTAACAATTTGCTAGTAGTTACATTCAAGAAAGAAAATTAAGGAGACAGCATTGGTTTATTCATATATTATCAATAAGAGATACAACCAAAAGCAGAATGCCCTGATAGGCTTATATTAGAGCTATGACTCAACTAGCTAGTAACAGCTACAAAGTACACTGATTACCGAGAACGATAATTAAGATGTACTCATATAGTCAGTATAGTGCAATCATATTTATTATTGAGCAAGGAACAGCCCTGAAAATTAAAACAGTATAAAGAAACTATGTGAAGGGTAGATCTACAAAATATGGCTATTAAACAGCAGCCCTAAGTTTTGTACATAACAAAAACAGGCACAAACAAATTTGATATCCCAGCACCATACTTCATTTTGAGTAGAAACAACAGAAAAGGGAGATGCAAAATCATCAAAATCTGCAAAGCATGACAAATTATGGACAACATTGTAATTTAGTTTGCAGTTCTCACTCCAAGTGCATCATGGCGTCATCACAATCCATCTACATACTGACAGAAACGAATACAATATCAATAAGAGATACGACCAAAGGCATAACGCTCTGGCTCGACGTGTCACTGGCAGCTAGAGCTCGATAAAGATCTCTGAGTGATATGGTTGAGGTGCTGCAGCATCATCGAACTGCCTCAACAGTAACTTGCCATCGGCCAAAGCTTCTCTGAGGTCTTTGTGTCGTGCCATTTTCAAAGCCAGCAGGTCTCTCGCATTAGAAACTAATAACAGTTTACGCAGGGATCTAGCTTTCTTCAACAAAAAACTCACTAGCTGCACCCCAGTGTGGTGCCAATTGAAGTTCAGGAACTTTACCATAAGAAGGTTATCTAAACCATTCTCCGGTGGCTCTTCCCTCCCCTCATCAATAGAACCTTCCAATGGCTTATAATCAGATTCCGGGAGCTACAGAAATGAACCACAATTATTCAGAAGCATGACAATTAGAACTCGGATGCAGATGAAATAAAGGACAGGGCGACCATCAAGAAAAGAACATTTAGAAAGGCATTGAAGGTACTAACCTGCACAAAGAGCCTCTCCAGATTAGGACACGGGCAGGCCTTGAGGAAAGCATACAACTCAGCTAGGTTGACAGCTTCCAGTCCAAACATGAGTAGTTGTAGCTCCCTCAAATTGTGTAAACTGAGACTGGGCAACTGGGCAGGACCACCACCATCTGGCAAGGAAGATGCACCCTAAAATAGAAGGCATGGTTATTCCCTTTGGTTCTTGAAAACCAAGCAGCTTATAATTAGGTGACAAGAAGACCAGAATAATACCCGGAGGGCATTGCCACTGATGGTGAGAACATTGAGACGAGACAAATCCTCCGGAAGATACTCATTCAACTTAACATCATTGTACTTTTCTGACGCTGATGATGAGTGAGAAAACATAATATAAAGATCATCAAGCGCTGCAGCGCGTGGAAGGGTGAAGGGCGAATCAATGAAGTCGCCGCTGTAGCGGAAGGAGCGCAGGCTAGGCACATCCACCAAGTCCAGCCGGGCCTTCCAGCGACTAAATTTGTAGGAGACACACTCCGCCATGGTGAGAGTTCTCAGGTTCGGTGGCATGACCAAGCGTTTGTCCCTGGCCTCCCACTCCTTCCGCTCCCAGCGCTCAATGAAGGTACAGCCGCGCAGGTCGAGAGTGAGGAGGCTGGGGCTCACCTTCAACATATTTTCGAAAGCGCGATTGTTGCTAATGGTGCAGCAGTGGAGCTGGATGACCCCGAGAGCGCGGAACTTGGTGTGATTGTCGCTGTAGTGCATGTTGGAGATGCGGAAGTTGCGGAGCGAGAGGCGCTCGAGGTCCAGGCTCGACTTGGTCACGGGGAAGCTCAGCATCTCGCTTCTCTTTCGCGATTCGACGTGGAGGTCCGCGACGCTGCACTTGGCGGTGTACTCGACGAAGCTCCTGAGCTCCTTGGCGGTGAGCGCAGTGGTCTCAGCGACGAGGGAGAAGCGGTCGATGCGGTTCCACGGGCGCGCCATGCGTTCCCGCCTCTGCAGAGCGTCGCGGGAGCCGCGGACCTCGACGGAGCAAGATCCTTCGGGCCCCCACCGGGTCTTCCATAGCTGGCGCCACACGCGCGCGAGCACCCCTGTGCGGATGGCGTCCTTGAGGGGGAGGCGCGTCAGGATGTGGTCCTTCAGCAGATCCTCCGGCAGCTGCGAGAGGCGGTCCTCCGGGACCGCATCCGCACCAGTGCCCACCGCTTCGGCCTGGTCCCCTTGCTTATCGAGCCTCGGAATCTTCGCTCTGTCGCCGCCACCGTCACCGGCGCCACCGCCGTCGGGGTCGATCGCCATTTCCCGCTCGCTCTCCGATTTGGGGGAAAAGGAAACCCCCTTCGTCTCTCTTCCCAACGAGCCTTCCCCAACAAGGCGACGAGCGGTGCGTGTGACTGGTGTGAGACGCCGGCACGCCGTGACCCATGGACTCATGAGCAGACCAGGCCTACGAACCCAAGCAGGCCCGGCGAGCAGCGTGAGTCGTGTGGCCCATGCATAATAAGCCTTGCACTTGCACCGGCAAGCTTTTTCTTTATTTTCTTTTCCCCTAAAAACAAAATTTCTAAACATCATTTGGCAGATTTCTCACCATCTCATCTTCCACTTTTTCATTTTTTTGTATTTTCATTGGAGATGAAGGAGACAGTCAAATATGGGAGGGACTTAGTGAGGAAGAAGATGAAGGGAGGAAAGTGAAAGATGTAGGCAGAAAACATCTTCTGGGAGTTTACCCAAAAGAGAAAAGAAATTCCTTCCGGCAATCAGGCAGCATGCAGCCTTGCTACTCATTGGCCAAATCTTTAAAAAAAAATCTAGAGCAAGATGCACTAGTACACCCAGACCCAGGTGGGCAAAACTTTGGAATCATACTAACAGATCAGGCTTTTAAACTTCTTACTCGACAAGGGTTCAGGACCTGAACCGGTTTCATATGTCTTTCGCCAATGTTTGAAGTACCGATTTTCACTACTTTATTATTGGTGGGTCTAAAATGTGCCCCTGAATTATCTAAATATGGTTGTTGCAGAATTAGGTGGTGTCTGTTGAGTTATGATCCAAATCCTTATAGAGATAGCTAAATTGCGGAGCGAAGCAGAGAACCGTCGCTAGGAGCATGATTTCTATTTTCCAAAATATGGTTCATCGCTAGGACCATGCTTTCTATTTTCCAAAATATGGTTAATCAAGGAAAGGGTATTCTAGTGATAGACCCTCATTTGGTAGTGGTAGAAAGGCGAAACCCATTCATATAATGTCAAAGTGGTGAAACCCCACCTCGCACGATGGCCAAATAGCAATAAAACTCCTTACTATTATTGCTTGATTTATTTAGAAAAATTAAACAAATGCAGATTGATAAATCTGGACGGTTGCACCATCGCCATTGCCTGATCTAGCAGGACAACAAATCATTACTTCGATGACAGCATCGACCCCTCAATCTTGTTTCATCTCTATATGTTTTTTTATTAGAACATGTCCAATTTACCAACCCCGTATGGACAATGTCTAGATAACTCTCTACAGTAGGTTTGGGTCTAATTTACCCCTACACCTATTTCAATTAGTTCAATCTACCGTTTATGTGATTTGCCTTTTTTTGTTTATCGGCATAGACGTTGAATGCTAAGTTTAAATTTTGTGGGTTGCCATAAAGTATCATAACTTATGTTAGAAAAAATATATTTTTAAATTTTCCATCAATGTTTTTTTCTAATTTTGTATAGGTTTATTCAGTTATAGATACTAACCTACCAAAATTATGATGAAATAAATCAGAATTCATTTTTCTTGCCTAGTTACATTAAAGGGAGAAATAGAAGTAGTTAGTAATCTGGAAAAAAAATCATTTGGGAGAGATGGCAATGGCATGTAGGGGAATGAAAAGTTCAAAGTTGGCATACAAGTCACGACAATTATTTCGATGGCACATACATATGAGTGATCTTTTCTAGTGGCGCACTAGGAATTGCCTTGACAATATTTGTATAAATTATACTATTCAAATAATGCAAATAATCTTAGAATAAGTTTTTTCCACATTTAGAGGAAAAAAGGGCAATTCTCGCTTCTTTAGTGAAGCAATCATCAATCTCTGGTATTGCAATACTTCATACTAATATGATTATATTTCACTAGTATCATAAATATAGTAGCTAACTCTAGCAAAAAGCCTACGCAAGCATGTCCTCTGAGTTATGAAATCAAAGAAATATATATCAATCGTGGAAAAAAGTCAATACTTCCAATTATCAAGTAAACTGAGGGCAAGATAGAAGTCGCCAAGTACTACGAAGTCTATCTAATGTATCAATAAACATGAAATTCATTCTATGAAGCAATAGCAATTAACATCAATTTGTCTCTATGGTGAAAGTTGATAAGATATTTCAGATACAAATCAAACACTGGCCGGATATCACATAAAAATAATTGTACAACTTAAGGAGAAGCATCATTTATTTCTACATAACCTTGTCTACATTTCCAACTAGTCACTGATATGGCACATGTCAGTGGCATGATGATAATATTAAAAGCCTCGCCGACCACTTGAAATTGAGCATTTGCCAGAGATTTTTCTATCTGCAATGCATCTCAGAGTAAGCGGCTCTAACTATTCTCTTTCTAGAGCAATTAGTATCAATTTCTCAAGGGACATGGCCCTTGCTGAACAAAAAGTATACTAGTCGAATCACGATGTACTGCTTGGTGAAGATGACTTCGAGCGTAGGGATGAAACCGCCCTATTGCTTAGCACAGACACCATGGAGCGACATGCACACTAGATGATGGCCTGCCTAGGAAAGTTGTATGAGAGCTCCATCAACGCGACGGTGTCCTTAACATGCTCGTTGATCTTACCTAGCAACTGCTCGACATGGTCAGAGACGATGTGGATGTTGAAGGTGCATTTACACGAATTCTATAGTAGCGCAAAGTGGACGTGGATCTCGTGAATGGAGTACGTAGACATATGCGCTCGTATTTTTTTATTTATTTCATGCTTTACTTTTATTTATTCTAGGTTGAGGTGCTCACATGGGGTAGAGTGTTACGTGTGTGCGCTTGTATGGGTAAGTGCCTACATTTATATTGTGTTATGATCATATATCTAAGTTGAGTTCTTATAATCATGTTTGAAAAAAACAATCAAATTATATGTGGTTATAATTATGTTTGTATGGGTTCATCTTGTGGCCGACAAAACCCTACTACGGTGATGAAGCCTTCACAGGAGCGATGACTCCAACGAAGTCTTAGCCGGAATGATGACCATGACAAAGGATAAATGTATTATTATTTATTGTTCCTAAGGGGTTCAGAAGAGATCCCTAGACCCTAGCCCTTCAGGTCATATTTATAGTCAATGGTAATTTTCGTGTCTCTCCCTGAGGGATTCTCGAATTTCAAACATATCGCCATATTTTATGGGGCGTCCATTTCATGGACTAGGTTTTTGCTAGGACTGCGCCCCTCCCCTAGCATAGTCCACTCCTCGAACCAACAAGAGCATAAAACCGTTCCCAGAGGCGAGCTTCACTTCGTGGTTTTCAAAATACCACAACATCGAAAATAGTTTAATTTCTTGGTTGTGCTAGTCATAGTATTTAATTGCAATGTACATGATTAGATATAATTGGATGAAATTAAACTCTCCCGTTTTTAATGCAAATTCTAATGAGTTACTGAGTTTTATAGTCATGGAAGCAGTGCGCACCTAATTTCGTTTCCATAAAACTCACTTAATCTCTCTTCTCATGTATAGCTAACATATTATATTTTTTCACGTGGTACATACACTCCCGAGGTCATCTCCGGTGTGCCTCAAAACGAACCGTGGACACGTACGGTTCGATTTGACAAACCAAACGCACTAAAGCGTTCGATGTTTGAAGAAAGATTCTTCTATTACATGCTTGGACTTGTTCGATTTCTGGCCAATTAATAAATATCCTTCGGACGACCCTGAGCTTTATATGGCTCTCTCTTGCGTGCACCTGCCGCATATGAGAGAGTTGCAACTTCTCTTCTTTAATTTGTTTACTCCAATGCGGGCCCCGCCGCCGAACACAAGGCTGCAGCAATTGAACGGTCTTAGACCATCCCAACCATTGTGCAAATAGATTGCATATCCCTATTTATCCATTATTTTAACTACACTTTTCTCTGTCTACAGTAGTGCTACCGTGTCAAACAGTGCTACAGATAATCTTTTTACTTTCCCATTGGGAATAGCCTTACGCATCCACCTTTGCAAAAGTATGTTTCAAACAACCTATTTTGAAACTTGCTCCAAACGAACAAAGTAGTATAACGCGGGAGCGAGACGCGACCCGGGCACCCGGCCGAGTGCCCTGGCCCCGCGACGGTTCTCCTTGGCGCCTCGGCGGCGGGGGCGCGTGGATTTCCCCAAAAAAACACGCGTGACTTCCGTCATTTCGGCTTGTTTTCCCACCTGCGGGGCGCCGCACGGGCGCGCCGGCCTGCCGCTGCCGGCCGCGACCCATAAAACCCATCCGCCAAGTGCCGCCCTCCCCAGTCCCCCGATAAACGACGCTCAGCTCCAGCCGTCGCCAGCGCGCTCGCTTCGAGCTCGCCGCCTCCCCCGGCTCGACCGCCGCTTCTATACCTCAACAACTCCCTCTAGTTGTCCCCGCCTCGGTTCGACGTATCCGAGGAAGAGCAGCCGGCCCAGCAGCAACCCAGTAGTACCACTACCACCAAGGCCGCCACGCATCCAGCAGCCGCTCCACCACCAGTACGTCCACGTCCTCCAGCAACAACCGCCGCGCGCGCACGCGGACGGTTCCCACCTCTCCCATGCGGTTGCCGCCGGGGGTGCATTCGCGATCGCAGGGGCGACGACGACGATGGGCCTCGTGGGCGGCATCCTCGGCTTCTGCCTCGGCCTCCCCATCGGCCTCGCCGCCGCCTACTTCGTCTACCTCCGCTACTTCGCCGCTCGCCGCCTCCGCCAGGTGCGATCACCGTCGAGCGCACAGCCCTCCCTAGCTCCTCCTCCTCCTTCTATCTGACTATCTCTCTCTCTCCCCCCGGCGCCGCACTGCGCGTTGATGTTGATCTGATCATCAGTCCGCGAGTTTCCACGCCTCGGTTCGGTTGGTGATCGTGTGTTGGTTGATTTGGTCGGTGCACGTTTCCGTGCGTCCGCGTATTCGCTAGGCTGGATGATCGTTTGCTCGTCCTGCACACAAAACCAGGCATGCGCTCATCTCATGAGCCATGAGCACGGCGCCGCGCACGCAAGACATTTGACTACGCAGCCCAAAATATGGTTGGGGGAAGATTTGATTGTGATGCTTGGCTCCTACTGGTTGATACCGTGCAACCAACCAACCAATCAAAGTCATGAAATCACGTACGTCCCTCAACAATTTTGTGGTGGGTGACTGATCTAACATAAGAAGCTTCGGGACTTGGAGAGGAAAAAACAGCGACCAAGCACGGAGTAGTAGCTTCAGTTGGCTTCTTCCATACTATCAGTAGGGACTAGCGAGTATTTCTGCACACAATGCGACGAGGGGAAGATGGTGCGTGCGGTTCTGGAAAGTCCATGCGTGGTTGCCTCACTCACCTGGAGAGATTTTTCAGCTCCGGCCAAGTACGCCTCCCTGAGTCTTTGGTTGTCCGGGAGAGGTCTCTTTCAGAAATAGTTGGCCACCTGAAACTGAAACTGCTTTTGTCCAGCTTTGAATTGCCTGCCGGCTCGCTTGCGTATCTGATTCTGTTTTCGCCTTGTATACTACAGCGATTATATGCTTCGTTTCCCCCCGATGGCCGATTATTATTTGGACGAATGGGCACATATGCCAGGTGGGACTTTTTTAAGTAGAAACTGTTGTACCGGAGGATTCGGAAAATATGCTGGGGACTTTCGGCTAGAGCGAGGACGATGACAGGTTGACAGGATTGATTCACCTTATTTCATATTGTCATGCACTCATGTGTCTAGCTGACTGTCTATGTTGGACAAAGCAGATATCACGGATTACAAGAAGAATATGCCAAGACCATAATAATAAGATATCTGAGTGTGTGCGTTTGTTTAATCGTTCCAATGTGAAACGGGATTAGTGCAGATGGTTGGGTGCATAGTTATCACCTAATACCAAGTATCGTTCAATTAAACTAGTTATATAGCATCGTACTGGGCATAATCCAACTGGCAACTACACTCATCTTAATACTTACCGAATGTGCTTTGGAATCATTTTCCTAGGGCGGGCGGGCATGCATGTGGACAGCACAGGTGGTTTAGCCAGTTAGCCCATAGGAATGAAATTGGCATGGTTCAATGGTTGAATATGATGGGAACAAAATCCAACTTGGACCGAGATTGTCACCCTTTTCTTCTTGATGAGACTAAAATGACCTTTGGATATCTTAGTTGGGAAGAAAAGAAAGAATCAAATCCACAACGCTAAGTAAAGAAAAGGTTGTAGCCATCATGTGTTTCATCAAGGCATATAAATTATATATAAAAAGATAACTTTGACATAAGTTCTAACTAGTCTAAATTTTAATTCTAGTATTATTTTTCTCTCTCTTTGATCAAATTCCAATTTAAGAGACATTGTCTCATTTCCAGAAACCCTGGACCTGACTGCTTATTCTGTAACAGTATTGTTACATGGTTCTTATAGCAGCCACTGTCATATGAATTTTGAAATTTCCATAGAGGCTCATATTTATGGCAGTTACTGTTCTGTGTCAAGAATATTGCTTTGTAATATGGTGTGTTCATGGTTGACTCAACAGGATCCTGTCATTAGACCCTTACGAGATTTAGATTCTGAAACCCTGCAGACAACAATACCAGATATTCCATTATGGGTGAAGAGCCCAGACTATGAGCGGGTGAGTACTTGTTACACTACTAGTCCAATTATTTGTTTTTGTTTCTTGATCAGATGTTTTCGTTGTATATTAGTCCCTATTTATCGTCAAAAGTAAAACAAGAGCAAGTGAATGCAAGTTTATGTCAACTGGATGTTACTAAAAATAACCTTGAGAAACATTCTATAGGAATGGAACGTCATTCGATGTTTTACTCAAAATATTTATGGCTTGTTTAATTTGGTAACTAATAGACCTTGATCTATAGAACAATTTTCGGGGGAATTCATATTAATAGTATTGATTTTCTCAATTAAACAAACCAGTTTGAAAATGCATTGGTGAGTTCACCTTCAAATTGGTTTTTTTTAGACAGAGAGACGCCAGTTCTAAACATGTATTCCCATCTAATATGGATATCCAATTTGAGAAATGAGATTTACAAGTGATACAATGTTGCCAATGAGCATTTCTTGTCGAAGGATCATATATATTTGCCGTAATTCTTGAGTCAGATATGAAAATGGGTTCCTTTTTGGAACCTCATGGGTCATATTTTTTATTCACTCATCTAATTTTTATTCTAAAAATGTTTCAATATTTTTAATTGGAAGATGATATTGCAAATACTCAAACACAAGATTTTGCTGATTAAAGGTTCACAACATCTTATTGTTTTGCAGGTCGACTGGATGAACAAGTTTATTTTTGACATGTGGCCTTTTCTGGATAAGGTTCTTTCAACTTTTATATGGCATATTTGGTACAAATTTAGTGCTACCATGGGTACATCATTTATGTGCTATGATTTTTATGGAGGCAAGATTAGCCAGAATCATGTTCTTTTTTCTTCACCAAACACAGGCAATATGCAACAATATAAAACGTGCAACGAGGCCAATATTTGATCAATATGTTGGACAATATGGTATAGAATCAATTGAATTTGGACAGTTGACACTTGGGTCTCTGCCACCTACATTTCAAGGTCCGTAATTTCTCTTAGAGAGCTTACTGTTTGTGGTTGTGGTGCAATGTGTTTAGTGATACATCAATGATCAATGTTGGCTGCTCTGATGATGACTATCTTTTTTTTTTCGAAAATGCCCCGGCAAGAGTTTTGCCGTGGCTAAAATTTATTAGAAGGAGAGAAACATACAAACACTGAGACGAAAAAAAGACAACGCTAGGGAAACACTAAACAACAGCTAGCAGCTCAGGAACTAACTAACACCAGCTAGAAGCACGTTGTAGATTGAAATCTTCCTTGATGATCTCGGCCACCTCTCTCTCATTCTTCTCAAGTCTTTGAAAAATTCTTCGATTTCTTTCCTTCCAAATCTCCCACCAGAATCTGATGATGACTATCATTAATACACAAAAATGTGTTTTCCTATTGTTATAAAAGTTATGTCTGTAATATGAACAAATTGAATTTGTACTACAGTTCAAAGTCTAGTCCACCCACCAACCCTCAAAAACAATGAGATTAGCCTTAATAAATTTTAACTTGGTGTAATTTACTACAAGGTTTTTGGAGGAAATGATTGATGGAGAATTTAATGTGGGATGAAACTCAAATATTTCTAGAATATAAAGTTGGGATATTCATCCCGTTGTGACGCATTATAGTTGAACTGTAGAAATGTTTGTATGTTTACTTGGCTTTCATATTAATATCTTTCTCTTACTTTTACTTGCTTAAAACAGGTATTAAAGTTTATGAAATGCAAGAAAAAGAATTGGTAATTGAACCAGCAATTCGGTGGGCTAGCATAGCAAATATAATTGTGAATGCAAAGGTGCATTCTTTCGAAGTGTCTGTTCAGGTTAGCTTTGTTCCTGATTGGCTGCATTATACAGATGAGGCTTAGAAGTTCACTGGCATGACATGTTGCCATTTTCAGCTTGAGGATTTACATATAATGCTAACACCACGTGTGACTCTGAAGCCACTTGTGCCAACCTTTCCCTGCTTTGCTAGCTTGTGTGTTTCATTAATGGACAAGGTATTTACTGTGCCCTCCTTCAGTCTGCACTTAATTTCATTAAAGACCACTAACTCAAGTCTTATGGATATAGCCGCATATAGATTTTGGATTCAAAATGTTGGGGGCAGATGTCATGGCGATACCAGGCTTGTATCAATATGTCCAGGTATTGCTCTTCTGCCTTTGGATAAAAGCTTTCCGAACTCTTATATACCGCATAGGCATATATACTTTGTTCTCTCTGGTCTTATTAACTTTTCTTCTCACAGGATCAAATATCAAAGCAAGTCTCAATTCTTTATCATTGGCCTAAGGCTATACAGATTCCTATCTTAGATGGAGCAAGGTGAGCTTATCCAGCAATGAACTCCAAACAATTATAGCTTCATCTAAGTCCTGACAAGACTTAATTTGGATTTAGTTGCTATTTAAAACAAGAACAAGATGATGATATAAACATTTTCCAGTTACTTGCAATAGCTTATCGTCCTACTTTTTTTACAAACATTTCCATTTTTTAACAAAAACATATGCTCTAATTTAATTTGGATTTAGTTAATATTTATATTTATTCTATGAACCATATCGCAGTGGCGCTACAAAAAAGCCGGTTGGAATCTTGCATGTAAAGGTGATTAAAGCAATGAATCTTCTCAAGATGGACTTGCTTGGAAAATCTGACCCCTATGTCAAAATGCACCTGAGTGGTGAAAGAATTCCCTCGAAGAAAACAACTGTTAAAACGAGTAACCTGAATCCTGAATGGAATGAACACTTCAGGTTCATAGTCAAGGATCCTGACACTCAAGTCCTTGAGCTACACATGTTTGATTGGGAAAAGGTTTCTTGTTGTATGCAACTTATCATCCTTCTTTTTTTACTTCTGTGATGTCAATCATGTGCTTCCCATGGTTTTCATTGGCAGCAGGGATACCAATGAATCACATTTTCGTGTTTCTGATTGTACAGGTTAAGATGCATGACAAATTGGGTATGCAAGTAATTCCCCTCCGCTTCCTTACACCTTACGAGAGCAAGCTGTTTACACTCGACCTTGTTCGAAGCATGAACCCAAATGATCCACAGAACAAGAAGAACAGAGGAAAGCTCATTGTTGAGTTGACATTTGATCCCTTCAGAGAAGACAGTAGCAGGACCAGCATGGTTTCAGCAGGTGAAGGTAATGCTAGTGTAAGAAGGGAAGCAGATAGTGAATCCAATGGTGGGGTGCTGTTGGTTTCAGTAGAAAATGCAGAAGATGTCGAAGGGAAGAAGCACACTAATCCATATGCTGAGGTTCTGTTCAGGGGAGAACGGAAGAAAACAAAGGTAACACTTATAACTTCTTTAGCTTATGTATTGATGCTCTGTTATATCTTGAAAATCTGTATTTCCAAAAAAAATAACAAGCCTGCTTCTTAAATTCACTGACATTTTTTCCAAGTTTAAGTTACAATTTATGATTAAACCCCTATTACCATGATAGTGAACTGAACTATCTAATCTGATAACAATGTCTGACCTGAGAAACTGTAGGCGCAGACTCTTGATTATGTCCAGGTTCTTGGCCTACTAAGCTAAAGTTGCGGAAAGCTTATTGAGCAGAAACACTTAGAACGATTAATTTTTCTGTGCATCTTCGAATTTCATTTGGAGAACCGATCCAGAATTTTAGTACCATGACAATATTATCTGAACAGAAACTAGCATAATAACCATTTGGGTCAAAGGTGGCAAATGAAAGAACTGGAGTAGCACTGACTAAACTGTTCACACCTCGGGTGCATCCTAGCGGTTTCAATTTTGACACAACTTCAACTGAATTTTGCGGCATGAAATCCACCAGCCACAATCTGTACCGTAGCAACAACCTCTTCACGGTCCTATGTACATTTCTGTTGCAGGTGATAAGGAAAACAAGAGATCCAAGATGGAGCGAGGAGTTCCAGTTCATGGTGGACGAGCCTCCTATGGAAGATAAGATCCACATCGAAGTTAAAAGCAAACGTCGTGGACTACCATTCCGCAATAAGGCAAGCCATGGATGCTGGTTACCTTGCCTGCAGGTCGCAGCAGCTCCCTCTTGCTGTCCTGTCATAACTCATAACAGCAAATCTCTCAATCTTTCAGGAATCGCTTGGGCATGTGAATATAAACCTGTTGGATGTGGTGAACAACGGCCGGATCAATGAGAAGTACCACCTTATCAACTCGAGGAACGGGACTATACATGTTGAGATCAAATGGAGCACGGTGTGATTCTGTTGTACGTAGTGGCCACGCTCCTGTTGTGTTTGTGTGAGCTAGCTTCAGATTATGTAATGTTCCGTTTGTTGCTGTTAACTTATCCTGTAACAGCAATAGACAGCAGAGAGGCGTGTTAATTTTTTTTAGTGGTAAGTAATAGATAAAAGGCACTGTCTTTGCTCAATTTACTTAGGTCAAACCCCACCGATCAAGACTTGTTTGGTTGCTTGCATCGGAAATTTTGGTGAGGAATGATTAACAAATCATCGATTAGTCAGGTGCTACCACATCCAGGGCATGTGAAAGCTGTTTTTTTAGCACGACGCAAGTACACGGGCAGTACAACCAAGCTTCATCAAATTTTCATGTCACCAAGTAGAGAAATCTCGCTGAGATCACACCGAGAGAAATATGAAAATGCATATATGCTCCCTTAAAGTAACTCGTGCTGTTATTGAATTTGAGGCTTCAAAAGCATTGATACAAGATGTCCTGAAATCAATATAAAATCTTTTACGATTGTATCGACTCAATTGCAACAAAAAAAAAAAAAAAAAAAAAAAACAACAACTACCAGACACGTTATCCACAATACTAGTACAAGAATTGGTACAAATACAAGGGAAACACCTATTTCAATGATATTTGGTTGACACCCAAATTACAACATAGTAATCCATTTGTATATCTTAAGTGAGAGAGGTGATAGGCTGAATTGCTGACATTGATACACATACCGTGTCGTCCGACAGCTCGATCCTCCGTTCACGCCCAGCCGATCCGCTCGCGCCCATGAAACTGCTGCTCCTTTTCAGCCCTCCCCGTTCACATTCTGTTTATTTTATTTTATTTTTGCGCGGTTGATGCGGTGATATGCTCCTCTTCTCCATCATCCAGGATTTATTTATTTTTTTTTATTTTTTTTATTTTTTTGCGCAGCTGTGCATCTGATTGGAATTTTGCGTTGCTGCGGTTTCAACTTTTGCAGCAAATCAAACGCGGAGAATCTCTAGGAGCGGTTGGCATTTGAATTTTGAATTGCCGTCCACTCGACGACTTTTTTTGTTTTGTTTCTTCCTTTACACTCGTAATAGTAGCACGTCATAACAAAGACGTTCGGCGGTTGTAGAGGCCGGACGCCAGCGGCAGCGAGGTGTCCCCGAAGAGAGAATATTTGGCGCCCACGCTGCTGACGACCTCAACCATGTCCATGCGTGCAAAATGTCGTGTCATGAAAAAAACATACGTGCAAAAGAGATTGGCCAGACAGGCTAATTGATCGACCAAGCAAAATGCCCGTCGAGCCGACAATTTCAAACGGGGAGTAGTACATTAGAGATACCACGGTTTGTTGTTTGCGCATTAGCCATCTGATTCAGAAGCAATATACAATAAACGTTGCCAACTAGACACAGCACCCACCAGGCCACCACATCAGTCACACTACACAAGAATTACTGAACCATACCCGTGGAATAAATAACACACGGCACTAATGTAGAAATACCAGCTGCTCAGCTACCGAGTGAGATGATGCCACACTACGCTACGGTGGCAAACAAAAGGCTACCAAGTGACTAACAACCCCCGCTTCTGGTTCAAGATAGATGAAGCAATCAGCTAGATTAGCTTTCCTATATTTACACGGAGTACAACTAAACTTAAATTAACCACCCACAAGCTGCTTCCAGCCCTACATATTAACTTTACAAGCCTCCTGCAGAGGCAATATTCGACCAATCAAAGCCCAGCAGCGCTCGTCACCGTCCTCCAACAGTCCCCACCGCTCCAAGCTGCAAGCACCACGGGAATTAGCACAACTCAGATTGGGAATGCTTACATGTTCAGGTCACCAGCAAGATTAGCACCCTTTTTTTCCTTTAAGCATAAAGCGAGACAAGTACCTTTTGCTGGCTCACCAATCCATGGGCCGTTCATAATGTTCAGAATGCTGCAGGCATTGCTGTACTCCAGATCAGGAAGCAGCTTCGGCGTCAAAAGGAAGCACCTGTGGCCAAAAGAAAGTCAGCAGGTTTGCTGATATGGATGCTGTACAAAGCGCTGAGTGCACCGACTCACTGTGGCGTGTTAATTTTGCTGGCAGCTCTGACAAGCTGTTGGAACATCTTCCTCTCGTTTATGGGGTCCATGCCTGCATCGACGGAGAGAGACCACATCAGTGCTTACAAGTTACGAGTCATACAATTGAGGGAGCATGGAACGATTCATTACCTTGATTTATCTCATCAACCACCCGAAAGGGGCAGTTGGTGAGATCTTGAAGTGACACAAGATACAGTATGGTCGATACTGATCGCTCCTATGGAAGGAAATAATAGCAATCAGATGTACTTTTTTCCTAAAAAAAAAGGAGATGGGGGGGGCAGTCAATCTGACAGTTGTTATTTATCCATACCCCTCCAGATTGGTGATGAGAGCTTAGGACCTGCAGCTGGCTAGTTTGCCTGACGACCAAAAGAAGAATATATCAAAACTCATGCTACAAAAAAAACAGCGAGATGCAAATAAAGAAATATTACTTCTTTTAGAACTAGAACTATATATAAGAGGGTACCAGACCTATCTAAATCTTCTGATAGAGGCTGGAAGTAGGGGAGCAAACAACACAACAACAACAACAACAAGCCTTTTAATCCCAAGCAAGTAGGGGAGCAAACAGATCAAAAAACGAGGGAGAAATAAGCTTGAAAGAGGAGAGGCTGCTTTATTTGTGGTGGTCACGGTCTAATTTAGCCATCCATGGTATTCTGCTTTGGTTGTGAATTTGTGTTATGGTTGTTTGGTTCTTATCTGTGGCGTGTCTTTTCTAAACTTTCAGAGAGTATAGGTGTTGGGGCAGTGAGTGTGGACTGCAGTGCTTCTCTTTGTACCCTTTTTTTTTCTTTAATGAAAAATGACACAGCTCATGCACATTCAAGAGATAAAAAATGAAAAAGGACAGACCATCCCATTCTGAAAAAAAAAAAACTTTAACAATAGGCTACAAGGAACAAAAAATATCATTTGTAGGAGTGGTTCTAATAGATATTTGTAGGCCACATAGATTTTGTCAAATTAAATTCTAAACTACTCATTGCACCACTGTACTATGGGTTAATGTAAGTATGTAACTAGGAGTAGGCAATACCAAGCTAGCTTACCATTACATAACAGTAACATTGATTAGTAAGGAGCACGTGCACGGTGCTAGTTATTATCATCCATGTCAAAAAAAAAAAAAAAAAAAACAGAACAGATAACGCTGTTCTGGCTTGGTAAAATAAACTCACCTAAACTTCACCTTTATAAGAATGCCGTAGTGATCAAAATCAAGACCATGCTCATCTGCAAGGAAGTAACATGACTGTGTTATATCGAAGTGAACAGATAATGGCGAGGAAACAAAACCATACATACCCAGTGAAACTTCTCCAGCAACTGCCATTTCTTGAAAGTTACGACTGAATGTGTCGTTTATTTTTGAAACAAGACTTCGTAGGGTTGGAATCCATTTGCCCTACAAGATGGTCAAAGTCAAGTCAAAGTAGATGGTCCAAAAAGAAGTGAGAAACTGAGAACAGTCATTTCAATTTAAGCGGTAAGACGATATATCCAAACCTTTACAGTCTCGATTTCAGAACAGCATAGCTCATATTCATCTTTGTCATCCTTAAGTTTGTTTGAGATTGACTCTATCTGTATAATCAATATAGTCAGCATCAATAAATATTCTTGGTAGAAGGAGCAGATTGTTTTAGTAGTTCAAATGATCAATGAAACAGGTTATGATTCAGTAAACAAAGAGACGTTATTGTGAAACCTATCCGCTTAAACTTGACTTTTTTTAGATGGTTCGATGGTACAAGGCTCCAAGCTGCCTCATCTACTATCCTAATTTATTGACATCAAGACTAAAACATGATTATGCCCAAATAGCAGCACATTCTGCATACAAAGCCGAACATTTTCAGTTTTTCACAAGGGTATGGCCTGAAGAGAAGGGAGAACACTCGACCGCCAAGATTTTGAATGCATTTCAGGAAATAAACATTTCATAATTGATAATATCTCCCTTGATTATGTCATTAAGTTATGGTCAAGAGAAAGATTTCTAAAAAAACATGTCGAATCCCATAAAAAGCCAACTGCTCGGTTTTCATTCAATAGACAATTATGCTAAGCGCTAACAGCAATAATAAGACACAAAAACAAAATCATTGCCAACTGGCCACTGGCCAGCATAACCAGGCAAAGTTTGATACCTCACGTTGCCGGTTTTGATACTCCTGCAAAACATTTTGGTTAAGAAATAGCATGGAATTTGCTTCCGATTCAGTATCTTGTATTGCAGCTTCCAGTTCCTCTACAGTAGTAGGCATCTGCAGTTAGAAAGGAGTGAAGAATCAATAAACATACTATTAATGCTAATGTGCATCACTAAGACCAGTGGTTTATTTGGACCATGGAAACGCCAGCATCCAGCCCACTGAATAGGATGGCAGAGCTATCCAGAAGGTAACCAGCTTCCTACTAGAAGATTCTATTGTGATCCAGAAATCCCATAGATGTGTCATGTCCACCCTAACCGAAAACTAGTACAGAATAAGACAAGGCTCTAAGGATCAATGTTCATCAACTTCCAAAAGCACTTAGAACTGGAAATTATTTTACAGTTGTATCTGACTGCAAGGTAGTTCGTGGTGGACTGCATGCAGGTATTGCATGGCGTTTAATTATTTATTGCGGATTCAAATAAGGAACAGGAAAACAGGGTGTAGTGGTGTACCAGATGATAAAATGGCATAGCCACATAAAAATCCAGGTGTTAGTAATAATACAATAGACATTATTAATGGACACGATCAATCCTGATAAAGCGCATATAGCGTGACGAATAATGATTGTCATGTTGGAGAATTCCAATAACAGGTACCATTATTAGTTTATTACAGGCATTTCATTCAATAGAAGAAACATCAATGCTATTCAGGATCATATATAATTGACTACTGTAAATATATATCCAAGCATTCTATGTGGAAGCTCCAATCACATCTCTATTTCAAATAACAAACAAAATACATACTCCAGTAGTTGATGTTTCCAAGTCTACTAACACACAACAAAACTGCAATGACTTATAAGTAAACAAAAAAAATGAACTACAACTGCAACAAATATTGTTGCAACTGTTATGTTCCCAGATTTTTTTTTTCATTTTCTTATTCCGAGTCATTTGCAATGATTAGCTTGTGAAATATTGGAATTTCAAACAAGTTAAACTAAGTGAATTGTACCGCAAGAAACTCTTTCGCGAGGTCTTCAGTGATCATGGCTATCGACTCTGCTTGACGTTTTGCCATAGAAAGCTTCTGCTTATGCTCCTGAGTGATTCTTTTACCTGATGAGAAAAGTAGAAAATGTGATTATGAAATCAATTTTACCATATGCTGCGTCTTTCTTCAATTAGCAGTAGCAAGTACGATCTCCAAGAAAATTGTAAGTTTACTTCCTACTTAGTTGTTTGTTCATTTTTTTTTATTGTTCATTCAAATTACACATAATTGGTAAAGTACACCAAAAATATGCATTTTCCAAATAAAAAATGAACAAATATATTGTGCCACATGACAAAATAATTTGCTTAAAATAAGTCTACTAAAAAAATGATCATGGTTGTCCCTGATATGTGGGCTCAAAGGCCAAAATATCATAATTAACCCAACAAATGGCTGGTGTTAATTACGAAGAAAGAAGCCGAGCTTGTCACTTTTCACCATTTATAACTCTTTTGACTTCACAGATCATAAGAAAACAGCGAGAGAATCTTTAGTTAAACCAACTTACGATTTTCATATTCTCCGGCTGCATCTCGGGCATCCTTTTCAAGTTTTTTTACACCCTTTTCCATCTCCCATATCTATGGCATGAACAATTAAGGTGAAGTAAAAAGAAAAGTATATTAATACCAGCCAGAATTCCATGTTGAAGTGTTTAGACATTATGGACAACATAAGAAAAACATCTACTGTCAACAAGATCACAGCCTATATAACAAGGGGAAAAGACACCAGCCAACGAACCACTCCATTGTCCATTCAATTAAGTTCTCTTCCCACTTAAAATTTCTTAAAAAAAAAAAACAGTTGCCACTTATTGACAGTTCGTTTTGAATAAGTACGCCAAATTATAAGCATCAATTATCTATACATGTATTACCCCAAAAAAACTCGGCTAGGAGGGGGAAGACCACCCCACCGGTATTAATCCCCAGGTTGGCACTCAAGGCTCTCACAACCCTTAATGGGATTAAGAAGAAACAAGCCCTATCCTCCCATCACAAATCAGCCAACTTTGCAGCTGTCAAGTGTCAACAACAGCAAGATGGTCATGCGCCTAGATGCAGGCAGACACATCAAGGGGAGGTTTTTGTCAGCCTTATAACTGGCAGACCTACCACCATGCTACAAGCATGTTTTCATAATTTGAACTTCATGCCTTTTACCAACTAGCCTAGAAATGTAGATTTGTGATACATAATTGGTACCGTCAGATTCATTTTAGTGTCATCAGCAATGCAATATACAAATTAAGGAAAACTTTAGCTTATGAGACCACAGCCACACAAGTCAGGCTATGTCTTCTTGCTAGAATGAGTAGATTGATTATTTTCCAACCCTAGAAGGGTGGTAGACATAGATAGAGTACATGGGCCTCATACATGGGCCAGACATATGAGTTAACTCACACAAACACTTCTTACATTTTGAAATGTACTCCCTCCATCCCAAATTGTAAGGGAGTTTTGGCCCTTACGTTCTTCGCCCATGTTCATATGGATATTGATGAATCTAGACACATACAAAACACATGCATAGAATATTGCGCGAATAAATTCAAAGCCTAGAACTCTTACAATTTAGAACGGAGGGACTAGTACATAATTTGATGGGAGTACATGCAACCACTTCTAAGAAGTCTGCTTTTTGCAAATGCAATTAGAGGAACGTACCTTTCCATCTAACTCACTGGAAGCCATATTCTTTTCTGTGTGACTCCAATTTAGAGCAACAGCTTCAGTAAGCAAATCCTAAGACAGTTGAAATGAAAGTGAGCTACAAATTAGCTTGATGTTTTTCCAGATAAACAGTTAAACAAAGCGTTGGTTACTAGCATAAAGGCCCTGCTGACCTTAAGTTTTATCATTGCTTCAAGCCGCTTGTCATTTAACTTAGCCACCTGATCAACAAGCTTTCTTGTGCTGGATTCCACGTCTTCCTCTTTGCATATGTCCTCCAGCATTCTCCTTCTTATGTCTAGAAAGAAGACCAATTACTATATGATCTGCATATATAGAAAAAAGGAGAAAGTCTCATACCAACACGCCTTTGTATCTCTTCTCGTTTCTTCTTTTGAGACCTCATCGTGTTAGTAATTTCTTCCTAGAAAATTCAATAACCAAAAGACAAGAATCATCAGAAACAACCAAGTAAGAATTTAAAATTAATGAAAGTGGGTAAATTAAAATAGAACAAACCTTTTGCCTGTGTATATTTGCTTCTTCATCTTCTAATTGCCTCATTTTTTTCTGAAGCTTGGTTATAGATTCATGCATTCCTTCAATATTCTTTTCATGTTTTTCTTTCTGAAGTCGAAGCTTTTCAATATCACTTACATCCAGATCTGCGTAGGAAAGCTGACAAGAATTGGTCATGAATGAAGTGAATTATGTAAATAACAAATTTATCAAGGCTGAAATTATAAGACATACTGGACTTGAAAAGACGAGAAGGGTGGACTACATCTACAAATGCTGACATATGGCCACCATATCTTGATTTTGACCATCGGTAATGGTTCTCCGGAGTCCAGAAATCAGAAATACCTAACTTTGATACCTCATCTGCTCTGAGATGAGTATCATTTGTACCTATGTACTAAATACACATACAAAGGAGAAATGTGAGATATAAAATCAGCTTTGAGCGGAAGGCAACTACTCCCTTCATTTAACCAATAAAAACTTTGATCATCAATTACAATGATAACAGTATGGGCAGATTTGCATCAAAAAAAGGCTCCACTATTTGCTATGGTTTGAAAGTATATTATAGGAGAAATTAGTAGTGAATGTTATGTTTTAGGGACCATGCCAATGTCCAAAATGTCAATCTTTTGTAACTGGAGGAAGTAATAATCAATGCAGGTAGGCAAGGGTTTATGAAGAGAGCATAGGCAGTAATACCGAATCATCCAAACCCGACTGGCTAATTAAGACATCTTTTACTGCATCAGGGGCTTTAAATACTTGATCAAGCCGGGAGTAGATTCCAAGCTGCTTCATCTGACAAAGGAAGATAAAGAGACCATTCAATTTTAGTACCATGCGGTTCACAAGGCATACTTTAAGTGTGAACAGAGGTCAAACTCAAACACTAAGATCGATGATGTCACCAAAAGGAATAACAATGGTGCCCTTCCAAAATTCTCAGGAACAAGGAGAGATGATGAAAAGTGTGAATGTCCAGGCATAAAATAAGATGGAACAAATAAGGGCAAATGCTTGGTCTATATCTGCTTACCTCCGGAGTAATGTTTAATGGTCGTTTCCTTACGCCTTCGCTCACTATGTAGTTCAGAACAGGTATGCCATACTTCTTCATTTCTCTATACACGTAGTCACGATCGGAAGCATTCTGAGTGATGAATGACTGGCACATACAATCGATTACAGTAATTACAATGTTTTCCACAAGAAGAATCAAGATGATGGTGTGTCAATATTCACAAGTTGACGACAACAACAAACTAGGGACATTTGCATATTAATAGTTAGAAAAATGCCATACTATTGGACACTGATCATCTTCAGTAACTAGAGGATAAACCTGCTTCTGCACATAGACTATGCACACATGGGAATGTGCAACGACAATATAGGACAAGGAAATCCAGCAGACACTGGTGAAATATTTGCCCTGGGTTGCCTTCTCTAGTTTTATGTAAATGTTAAATAAAGCAATACAACATCCAATACAACCAACATAATTTAGCAACAATAAAAAGATGAAACATTAGCGTTATATTTGTACCTTCCATATATAGTTCGGAACATGGTTTTCCAAATAAGTCGCGTGGAGCTTATCCTGAACATTTACCTGGGAACAGTTGAAACAAGGTATAGTGTCTTGGCTGCAAAGAGAAGGGACTGCTGGGTGCAGACAGGAATACTACACGAACCTCAAGGAGAACAGGCCCGTAAACTTCTCCCCTGAAATTATTTTTGTTATCTTGTACCCAGCGGTACGCTTCAAATATGTTATCAGCACCACAATTTTGCAATGCTTGGAGTAGCCTATTATTCTTGCTTTCCATTTCCTTCAGCCTGGAACAGATTAGTGTTAGGTAACCTAGTCTTAAGTGGCAAAAACAGCAGTTCGCAAGCAGGTTACCTGCCAGAACATCTCCACATGCTATCCTTCTCACGTGCTAACTGAGACTCCATGGTATCCTTTTCCGCTATTAGATTTTTTATCTCAACACGTAATCGGGCAATTTGGTCTGAGAATTGTGCCTATTGAAAAAACATAAACGTAGCTACCAGTGTAAATAAAGCCGTCACAAAATTTGTGTTATTATGGCATGAAATGGGCATGGTACCAGTCAATCATAGAGGTAGTGTTAGAAATATGTATTTCGGTCTCTTGGACCTGGTTCGGTGCAGCCCTGTTGGGTTTGTATGGCCTGCGGCTGGTACAGCCTGTGCCTTGTGTGGCAGCGGCTGGAGCCTGCGCCTTCCCTAGATTGATTAGGAACAGCCGAGGTAGATTAGGACTCTATCTTCCCTTCCTAGATCAGGACTCTATCTTCTCGGCTGTATATATATGTACTCATGGTCCTCAATCAATCTAACTTTCTGAGTTTCAGGTAGTAGTACAGGAAGATGTGAAGAAAGCAGGAGATGATAAAGGAAGGTGAATCAACCGACCATTTCAACACTAGGCAGTTCATACGGTTGTAGATCTTCAAGAGCCTTCTCAGCAGAAGCAAGATCTTCCTTGGCTTTCACAATCCTTTGCTGACGAGATTTTTCTTGCTGTTTCAGATCATCGATGTCATCAAATGTTGCTTTCAGTTCTGCACTCTGATACCAAGAGAAGGAACGTCAAACACTGAAAGAGGTAAAACAGTTTTCAGTAAAGAATGGTTCATACCAGCTCCAGTTCATGGTCCATAATTTTCTGGCGGTTGGTCATGTTTTCATTTACTTGTTTGCTTATCTTCTTTACGATTGAGGCATGAGTTGCCTTGTGTTTCTTAAGTTCTCTACAAAAAATGCAAAAAGTTGTCTCCCATTAGAATTCAAAAAAGCCTATATCAGAAAGAAGGAACATGATAAGCTAAGTTGGATTTCACCAATGTAGAGGCATGATAATATGGATAAGTTGTTCCATATACCAAGAATATTGTTCCTGACCTCGCAACACTCTCTTTTCTCAGTATTTATTGATTGCTGTGATTGTGACTAAGTAAATAACATTTGTATACTACATTTTATTTGCCCTTTTATTCTCTCCTGTGTATTTGAAGCCACTCGTGGTTGTTGTATAAGAAACTTCCAAGTAAATATCTAGTGGAGGGGGCTCGGCTGAGCCTGAGATGGATCCAAAAGGATTTTATTGAATCAAATGGAAGAATCAACGTAAAAGGAGTTAACTGGAGATTAGAAAGTAGAAACATGACATAAACTTAAACTATTTTGAGGCTACGAGCATGACCACATGGGAGGGGGTCACTTTTGCATTTTATGTAAAGTGGTCAGTTTCACAAATTGCTAAGTCTTAACAATCTCTGGCAATCAGAAACCTCACTTCAATACAGTTCAATGAGTTTTTGTTTAAAAAGGGTTCATCAAGTGAGCAAAAAAACACTGAAAAAGAAGGGTGTACCAACTAGAGGTGAGGACCAGATTTCGAATTATTGGGTTGCAAGCTAAAAAAAAATAGTATATCATGTGTGTCCTAACTCCATACACTCAAATCGAAGGCCTTTATTTGGCCCTGTTTGGTTTCGCTTTTCTGCATCTGACAAGCAGATTTCTCATAGAATCCGTGGCCGAAAAAATCTACTGTCCAAATAATCTACGTGTTTGGCAATTCCGATTATCCCCTTCTCTCCACAACCCTGGTGCCTCCATGGACCTCAACCATCACCTCCCTGTGCTTCCATGGATCTCAAGGTGGGGAGGCCGGCGGCGGCCACACAGGTAGGCCGTACGGGGACGCCGACGGTGGCCGCCGCGGGAGACCGGCAGAGGCCCGTGTGGGGAGGCGCTGGCGGGGCGAGACGACGGCCGAGCAGGCCGAGCTGCGGACCGGAGAAGGCTTCGGGGAAGGCGAGGCCGAGGCCGGCTTGGAGGCGGAGGCGGCGCGGAGCTTGAAGGCCGGCGGTGCGGAGCTCGGAGGCGGAGGAGCGGCGGCGCCCCGGCGTCGCGGAGGCAGACGAGGCGGAGGAGCGGCGCTCGCGGCAGCGGAGGGAGCCCAGGCGTCACGGATGCGGAGGAGCGGCAACTCCCCGGCGGCGCGAAGGCGGCCGGCCGTCGCGGTCTCATGGAGGCGGACGCCGGACGGGGAAAATCGAACTCGCGTTCAGCCAGCGGAGGCCGAAGGGCTGCGACTGGGATAATCGAGTTTTGTACTGTGGGTTGGATTCCAGGGTAAGTGGGCTTAGGGGAGAAGCAAACCGTTTGGGTGGGTTTTTCACTTCTCCCCACCATAATCCGCTTATAAGCAGATCCAAACAGGCCTTTGTCAGGACAAATAGCAAATCATTCAGTATTAAATAATTCCAAAATATCTAGAATGGGATGTATATGCCTAAAATAAACAATTGAAGCCTTCAGAAATCATGGAGCATACTCAATAGGGCCTTTTGCATCATCCCAGATTCTGGCTGCTTCTTCCATTTTCTTTTTTGCAACTTTCTCATGCTGCTGTACTACTTCTATGAATTCCTTCTTCATCATGTCGTATTTCAGCCATGGCAGCTTCTTCTTCATTAATTCAGCCTATGGCAGAGAGAAACGTAGTATTGTCGTGGCATCGTATTAACTTCTAGTTAAAAGTATACACATGGACCAAAAGATACATGCCTTTTCCAGAAGTTTATCTCTTAGTCGAACACGTTCAACATCTTTTTCTTGTTCAGCATTGAGCGCCTTCAGATTATTCAAAGTCTGTTCCTTTTGCTTTAGAGCCTAAAATTGAACAGAATATAAATTCTAAATGAGTAAAGTAGAGTTGGCACCCAACAAGCTCTTTTTGAAAAGTGAGGTAATCTTCAAAAATTTCAAGCAACTTAAAGTAAAGGAGCAAGATTAGGCTTTACCATTTCCAGTGCTTTCAGTTCCTTACTTCTCTCAACAAGTCGACGATGCTGAACAGGTAAATCAGGATCGCCAACAGCCTTTTCAGTCTCTTCTAGAAGTTGAATGGGACTTAGCTTTGCAAATTCAGACACCCGGTCTTGTGGCAAGAACTAGAGGTTCAGTGGAAAAAATAGCAGCAGAAGGTAAAGTTCCACAGCCACTTTTGTTAAGATAAACTAGATGTGTGATACAACACACTAGAAGATGACAAAAACTGAAGATACTCATAAAGACCAACCTGAGTTAAGTTATTAACTTGGATATTGAATTTCTCAATTATGTCAATAATTTCCTTTTTCGGGACAGTTGCACCTGCAGCAAACAAATTTCAGTTACAGAGAGCAAGACCTCCTCCTGATGAAGGAACACATTCCAAAATAATTACAGAAATTGAAACAGTATGCTCCTCATACGTAAACTTGAAGAAACGGCATTGCTAAAATTACATGGTGATTGGCCAACATATCATACGTAAGAATATGAAGCTTAACCAATTAAAACAGAGGGAGTTGGTATGAAGTTTACACCAGCAGAGATGATGACAGAATCATGTCTATGCTCATAGCTAGTACTGAAATTCTGTAAAACAAAAGCATTTCTAGAATGGAGAAGGGGGGAAGTATCCCAGCCATAAAACAAAGATGATACGGGCAAGCCAAAGAAATTGGAAAGTGTTCAGTACACAAACCATAAAGAGAAAATAATCAGTGGCAAAAAGTAATACTTTTCATAGATGAATCAGTAAATCACTCTTAAGAAATTGAGCTTTATGTTGAATGATTACATAAAAAAAGGTGTGCATTCGCTTTTCTATTTGGCGATACTTCACAGAAAGTGCAGGTGTTTTGAGGAATGAAGCACTAGTACCATTGAGGAGCCAATCAGACTTGTTGTTCGTATCAATCTTCCTAGTAATGCAGATCTTGTCGTCAGGCGTATCCCCGCGAAGGGTTATCTTGACGTGCCCGGCAACCTCACCTCTCTTGACGAATGCACGAACGCTGGACGCCCTCCCAAGAATCTGCAACAATTATGCAATCGCGGTAACGACTGAACCGTACAGTAGAGTGAAATCGCCGTTGAGGAAATAACGCGGATTAGGCTATTAAGGTATCAATAGGGCACATACTTTGGGGTCTCCGGCAAGGCCGAGAGCGATTGCACAGACGAGCGAGCTCTTGCCGGACCCGTTTGGGCCGACGACGAGGTTGAGACGCGAGCCGGGGCGGCAAACAAGGCGGTCGTAGGTCATGAAGTTGCAGAGCTCGATCTCAACGATGTTCCCCGGCACGTAGTCGTCCTCCCCTCGCTGGGGCGGCGCGGCGCTGCGCTCGAGTTTGGGGCGCTTGGCGGCGCGCGGGGCCGCCATCGCCGGAGAGAGGGAGCTAGGGTTCGGCGGTAGAAAGGGACGGGAGGGGTTATGGCATTGGCGGGTTTGGGTTTTGGGAAGACGATGGCCAAAATGCGAGGGAAAATCGGAAATGAGGCGCCAACCCTAACAATTATAGAAGTAACCAAACTATGTTCTTTCAGATTTATCTCAACCATTGTTCAATATTTATAACTATTTAAAATTTATAACTATATCATAAAAAATATATTAAAACCTACTGTTTCAAATAAATGAACCATCAAACAGATTCCACTCATAAATTTAATGAAACTAGCATAGATAATGAAACTAGCGTAGATGTGCGTGCAATATGCACGTGTTGTGAGATAATCAAGCAGACAATAGGAAGACAAAAAAAAATAGAATTAAAAGAAAGGAGTTCGGATTGATTAGCGTCATTCCTTTGTCATTAAAACCAAGAGAAAAAAAGTAACAAGTGGGTATGGGTATAAAATGAAATGAGAAATAAAGAGAGAAAGTGGATGAAACATTTTGCATCTATGGGTTTTGGGTTTTTCCAACCTTTTCCAAACTGCGCAGTGGGGTCAGCGTGAGAGGTATACCTATGCCTTTGTAGGTAAAAAAGATTTTTAAAAAACTCGCTCTTTTAGAGTGTAGACTAAATTAGTATTCCAAATATTGGTGCATTTTTTTACTAGGTTGGACTATTTAAATTTTATGACTAGGTCTGAAACAATATGTATTAACACATACAGTTCAAATAGATGAGCTATCAAAACATATTACACAATAAATTTATAGAACCAATTTAGTGCTCCAGATACGGGTGCCTTTTTTTCCTTTAAACATTGTCAAAAATATAGAAATTTGATTGCAGGCAAAAGTAAACTAATTATAATTTATAGGTAGATATTAAGGATCTCCTACCTGTTTACATGGTATTTTATGTGGAGGGAAAAAGACAAAGAAAATAGGAATAGTTTACTCTCATACAACAACATATACTTACACGTGCTTTGAAACAAAATGAGTAAACGCAAAAGAAAAAAGAAATAGAAAATACGGCCAATCTAATAGTCAGCCCATTACGAGGGCTTTACCAGTGAAGATTCTAGATGGCATCTCAACAACATGTAGGCAGCATCTGTTAAACACCCGTAGTATAGGGCTGAGAGGCATCTTGTGCGGCTTAAGGTTGCATTGAAAATGTTTGGCATGTTATGAACTGTCCTTAGGTATTTAGATCTTTTTTCTTATTGTTGTATCCCTCGTTGGCAAGCAAAATGACATAAAGTGTCTTTTTCGTAATTTTAAACTGGAGTAATAGCTACCATAAACCTTGAGTAGGGCAAGAAGCACAGGAAAATTAGAGTTGTTTCCACTAGTATGGAAGAGGGCAAAAGAATGCTTTCCCAAGCTCGCACCCCTCCACAAGCATTCAATGCCAAACAAATTTATCAATGTTTTCATTGAGAAAGCTATTTTGTTGTTTTTAAGATCCCACAGAAATAGGCTATTATTTAAAAAAATCAAATAAATTAAAACAATATTTATTGTCATACCCTAACAATGAAAATTTCAACTTTTTGGCTCCGCCTATTTATAGAAAGACAGAGCTATTATAGTAAGACTATAGCTACATAAATAGAAGCATACCTTATCAAGTATGGGGGCCACCGAAATGCATATTAAAGCCACGTAGACTGCAAAGCCCTTAACATATTGAGTTCTTTTAAAACATGTTGAGTTCTAAGTTAAGGGATGCTGGTGATGGAGACTTTTATCAACAAATTTCTTATCTATCTTTTTATAAATTTTATTTTTAATAATATCATGTAAAAGACTAAAAATTCAAAAAGTATCCTTTTGACACCAAAACTGTTGGGTGACTCCTCACTTGGTCACACCAGACTCTATGGTGCAGTCGTGGGCAAGTCAATGCTGAGTATGTATCGTTCTATAAATGCGAAGATGTCCAAACAATAATTATAAGTGCAAGAGTGAAACGTGTACCTATGCAACCACGGTCACCTTGCACGAAATCTAAAAAAATTACGCTAAACAATAAAAGACAAAGGAAGTAATGGATCGAAACTTAAAAAGGAAAATAGGGGGCAAAAAGATGTTAGATGTCGAGATCGGTATGCCCATGCATGAAACATTGTAAAACATGAAGTTTGAATGCATAATTTGTCAATATCTCTAGCAGATTTCTCACCCCTTCATCTTCCATCTTTTCATCTCCCTTGCACTATCACTGGAGATGGGGGAGATAGGCAGGCAGGTAAGGAGCAATGAGAAAGAAGACAATAAAAGTAGAAAAATAAAGGTAGAAGAAAATCTCTCGGAAGATGATTTGCCCCTCCCTTTGAATATAGGTAAGAGTCTGAACTCAGACAAACCTCGGACCAAGGTCACCAAAAAATGCATCCGTACTGTGTACAGTGCGCAATCATTATTTTTGCACTCTGTGTACAGTGCGCAAACGGTGTTTTCCACATCTATTTCCACTCACCGGTGACCCTAGTCTCAACTATGGAACCTGCCTGTGGGGCCCGTGGCGCATTCTGCAGGTGGGTCGTGGCCCAATAAAGATCATGGGCCATTGGCTTGCGAATCCGAACAAGCTTGCCGTGGCCTCGTGTCCCACACGCACCGCTTGGGTCAAAGTCACATCGACCGGCCCTACTACTGCTACTAGCAGTCGTCCAGGTCCAAACCGAAAAGAAGTCTGAAAAAGATGATTCGGCCCGTGCACATCCAGTGGCCAGCCCACTACATGGCCCGATGATCGAAGCGTGGAGTACTGGAGTGGGGACCGACGCAGCAAGCAAGCAAGCAAAGCCATCTCATGTCGCGGCCGAGGCCGAGCAGAAGCCGGCAGGCGTCGCTGGTGCGTCGCTTCGATCCAACGCTCCATTCCATTCCAAGCAGCTGGACGAGAACGAGACCCATCCCGCAGGGCAACAGCGTTCGCCGTCTCCCACGCTGATGCCGGGCTGCGACAGCGAGCTCGTGTGCGAGTTCTCCGTTCTTCACGTCCACTCGACCTGCCGTGCGCCGATCCCCAAACGAAAGCGATAAGAAAAAGGGGGGCGACGCATTGATCGGAGACTCGGCGTTAACGACGACATAAAAGAGTGATCGGATCCCGGTGACCCATCGATGATCCCGCGACCGATCCTCCATGCACGGCTGCACACGCAAATCACAGTACTACTGTATATAAACAAGTCCACGTGCAAGCAAAGCAAGGAAGAGGAGGCGTCTGGGTTGGATCACCGGACCTGTCCCCAAAACCTGTAATAAGCTCGCAATCGTGTGTGTCTGCTTGACTGCTTCTGCTACCATGGCCTCTGGATTCAGGCCGGGGCAGAAACTATGAGAATTCACAAGCATCCAGTAGAAGTGGTGCAGTGGTACCATGCAGCATGACCTACAACTAAAGATTCCTAGAGCCTTCCTCTTCAAATTTGTAAATCCTAAGAGCAAGTATAGTAATGGGTTCTAAGCCTGTTTACATGTCACTTTTGTCTATGTGAAGAAAAAAGACATCTAAAAGTCAAAGAAGTGGACTCTCATGCAAAAACCAGCTTCTACACAAGCCTCAAGACAAAACTGAAAAGGGAAAGAGTAGAGAGGTTAATTTAAAAGGCAACCTTAGATTTCACTTCATTATATAAGTCTATTTTGTGTTGATTCTATATGACATGGCAACAATATAAAACCCACTGTAGATTCTATTATTAAACTTGCTCTGAACGCTTATTCACCCACACTGACCTCAGTGACGACGGACGCACAACTTCCCAACAGATAATGCCAGTACTTTACAGTAACAAGGACGGTTGAGTTCACCTTGCCAGTCAAGTTGCTGTTGTTTTAAGCTTGGGGTGTGTTTAGAACCCAAAAAATTCTTTCAAATTCCACTATGTAAAAAGAAGATTTCCCGTCACATCAAAATGTCGGCATATGCATGGAGTACTAAATGTAGATGAAATAAAAAAATAATTGCACAGTTTAGATGTACTTTGTGAGATGAATCTTTTGAGCTTAGTTAGACCATGATAGGACAATATTTACCACAAACAAACGAAACGTACTACAGTGCTTTTTAGTTCGGAACAGTACCAATTTCAGGTTCTAAACACACCCTTGGCGAAAGTTCAGAACCCAGCTACGTACTTCCCTGTCTCTGACTCTCACCCCAAGATACAGCCATCATGCTTCGTTTGGTTTGGGGTTCTCTCTTCCCGTGCATGTTGCTGGACCGTAAACATGCATGCATGATGGCAGCTCCACCTAGCACGGCGCCTCAAATGCAGGCCAGGCTCTCCACCCAAGCAAGGGATTTTCATTTTTCACTGCCTCCGAATCATCATCGGTCGTCCGGCACACCAATCTAGCACTAGCACAGGTACTGAAAGATCAAGATTGCGCTGTGATCCGAAGAACATCGCACGTTGCAACGGACAGGGTAAACATCGGCCGGCGTATTACATGATAACGAGCAGAAAGAAACACTGACACAAATGCGTGTCGTGAGGTGTGGTCCTGCCTGCCGTGTGCCTGCCCCTAATCAAATGCTGGTTTCATGGATTGGGGCATTGGAGACGGACCTCTCAGCCGTTGGCTTAGCTTGCAGCCAGCTCCACCTCCCTCTCAAAATGAAGCCGCGCAACTGCAAGCTTCTGAATCTAGTCACAACTGACACCGCGATGGCAAAAGGCAACCAGATCAGTCCTGTCAGAGAGATAATGCCACACTAATCCGAGCATCACAAATCTGCCACTAGTACTATAGTGCAAGTTTTGTCTTCTTCTCTTGGAAATGAACGGGCACGCGTATACATTTCCTTTGGCAGAGCAGAAGATCTGTGGCTAGATAGATAGCTAGTTGGCAATTGCCGAATTATATTGGCACTGCAAAGCCTGTTGTCCGGTAGCCGATTTGGGTGTCCTTGGGGCATGGGGGCCTCGTTCGTTTGCGTGCCAGTGGTGGTAGCGATTTTGCTTGGGGGACAGATTCGGACAGGAGGGGCCTCGCCCTAGCTAGCAATTCTGTTTGGATAGATCCCGAGGCGGGGTTGCTCGTGGAGCTAGGCCGGAAAGCGCGCGCCGCGGCGCGGTGGTCGGCGCACAGCGCCCGCGTGCAGGGCCGGGTGGCCGGCCACGGACAGGGCAGCGCGCGCCGGCGGCGGAGGCGGCCACGGCCACGGCCACGCGCGTGGTCGTCACGGCACGTCGCGCCCTCACGTGCGCGCCAGTACTACTCTAATGCTGGAGACTGCTGCCAGCGACCGGCGTACGCTGCGTGTACAACTACTCCATGACCGTGCCCAGGGCCGTGCGAGAGGGCGTGCGACCTGTTCGACCGAACAGGGCCCCCCCGACTCCCAAGGGCCTCAAGTTCCTTTTCTAGCCTGGTTAATTAGTTAGCAGCGCCAGATGATCGAAATCACTTGACTAGCCATCAACGATCGCCCTAAATTTAAGCACCAGCCTCGCCGACGGCAGCCAGACTCACTGCAACATGCGTGCGGTGCGGACCAACGCGGCTAGAAACACCACCCGCCAAGGAAAAACTGCATGCACAAAGACCCCAATATAATACACCACTCACCAGTTTTTAATCTTTTTTCAATTTAATTTTATATTCCTATTACCTTTTTTATTTAATGAATTGATAATTTTCCCAAGGTCATTAATCTGATAATTTTGTTATATCCACGTTTTGTATACTTATGTCATTGAATAATTCATTTTAAGAAACACTAAAAAAATGAAGTGATATGTTTCATTGTTATTTAGTACTCCATCCGTCTCAAATTGTAAATGTATGTATGTGTGGGTTTAATATGTGTATGGATTCATCAACTCTATATAAATGTGGATACCGCTTACAGTTGGAACGGAGAAAATATACTAAAGCATCTACATCACTATAATTCTATTTTTTTCTAATAAAATATGTGTTATTATCAATTTTCGTACAGGGTCTCGGTTTTTGCCGGCATGGCCCTGACCGTGCCTATTAGATAGGGATGAGATGAAATGCCTGATGGGCGCCGCCCCTGATGGAATAATCTTTGCTGCTTCGACATGCAAGGACGGCCGGCCAGAGGCCGGGCTGCCTGATCCCAAGCCCAAGCATGTTCAGAAACCACGGACCCTAGGTAGCAATGTTCAGAACAGAGCAGAGTTGCACTACATGTAGTTCTCCTTGTCAATATATACACGTAGGTACGCAGTGGATCATTTACACGCGTTTGAAACCAAGGAGATGGATCGTAGCGGAGCAGCGGTACGTACGTGCTGCCTAGCTTGTCTGTATCTGTACCCGGCCACTTGAAGCTCACATGCATTCGCAGGGACAGGCGCTGAAACTAAGCACAGCATGCAGCTGCAGCCTGCAGGAGCGAGAGCAAGCCTACTCGATCAAGCTAATAATATATACTCCTACACTACTAGTACTACTCACACGGATCTTGCTTAATTGATGTATAGAGGACGTATAGACGATGTACCGTCCGGACAATCGCACGGGGCGATGTATCCAGCGTATATCTACAGCTTTTCGTTGCTGTGCCGGTACAAGTATGTACGTACGCGAGATCGATCGAGAGAGCTACTCCAGCTAGGAGCACGCTGCACGCATAGGACAGATATACAAATATACATATGCAGGAGCTTAGTTTGTCCTTTATGTGAGCCAAAGTGTCTTGACGTGGCGTGGAGGGCAGCGTCGCCGTGTCCTGGGGGCTCTCCTGCTGGCTGGCTGGCTGGTCATCTGCTGATCCGATCACTCAATTCTGACGGCGGTAAAATATTCTTCCTGCAATCCTGCGCCACCAGCAGGAAGATCTTCTGGGGATTCGAGCCGTGATCTGATGAAGAAGTGAGCGCAGCACGTGAGACCTGGTACATCAGCTACTGTATGTAAGCTTAGCCGTGCCCTAGCCTGGCAGGGGATACTATACTACACACCTGTTGCTAGCAGCTCGTTCTCTACGGCCTGTCGAAATACCAAGCCAACGTACGTTACGTACGCAAATGATAAGCTCATCATCATCACGCACCGGCGCTGACAGGGGGTACCAGTCCGTACCACAAAGCGCTGTAAGTTGACATACTCCCCCTTTCTGTCCGTCGCAACTTGCAACAAGTGTCGTGTACAGTGTCAAGACTGACTTCTCTCTCGTCGTCCTAGCTTGGCAAGATACTGAAGATCGAGTGCGTTTTTGTATTTGTAATTTGTGCTTGAGTGTGTGTGTGCGCGCGCGCGAGCAGTTGCTCACTCATGACGTGTGTGTACAAGTACATGCTACGGCGGTACGGCCGTATAAAAATACTGGCGATCTAGGCATTCACTCGAAGGGATATATCTAGGCCGCCCATGCATTGTCATTACTCATTACTGTGCAGACACAGCACGGCCTTTTTTCCTCCACTTGCCACACCGACCTCGATGGCTCGATGTAACCCGGCCGCGGCCGGCGCTGTTCATCAGCGCCGTAGCCGAGAGATCACCATGCGCGCGTACGCGTACGTCCACGGACCCTGCTGAGCGCTGACACACGCGTGCAGCGCGCGTACACGAAAAAAAGGTTAATCAACATGCATTTACTGCGCGCGCCACACTACGAGTTTGCGTAGTCACTGGACAGAGGCAAATGTACATGTCCCGGCCGGCCGGTACTATGTTTACTGAGAGTTATCGGTCATTCGGTCTGCACATATCTCTGTTACCAGAAAGAAAAAGGGTACATTTCCGTACGTCTCAAAACACTAGTGCTCCTACATATATCTGGAGTAGTAGTCTAGTAGAGTTTTTTCTTAAAAAAAATTGACCAAGTTTCGTAGCCTGCTAGTTAGCCACACAGGAGGAAGAAAAAGAGAACCACGTAGCTAGAGAAGAAGCGCACGTTACGCATGCCTCGGAACCTGTTCCCTTCTCCCCCGTGCATCACCATCGCCATCACAGGAACGAAGCTAAGCGCGATCGTGTTAATTAGGTGAGGGCAGCTAGCCAGAGCCAGCAACACCTGCATCTGCATGCAACCGCCATCAGAGCACATATCAGCACAGAGAGCTAGACCCAGACGACCGGCCGCCGATCGAGCACGACGCGCGACGCGACGCGGATCGACGGACGATCGAGGTAGACTACGGTCGTGGAGGTGGAGGTCGTTGGCCTCCTCCACGTTCATCTCGACACCAGGGGCCCACCCGCCACCCTCCAAAGGCTGAAAGGCGGATCCGGGGACCGGATGGAGGCGACCGACCGACCGATGTTGCGAGCACTGTTGCCTGATGCCTTCCGCGTCGGCGGCAATGCATCGGTCATCATCGCCGTCCTCTCCGTCGTCTCCATGACTCCACCCACCCACCATGGCCATGGCGTGCGCGTGTGCGGCAGCGCGCCTGCGCGCAACATTAAGGACTTGTTTGGCAGGACTCCTTCTCCTAAAAAATGGCTCTGGCTCCGGTTTCTCCATTTTTTGGTTCTTTTGAAGGAGCTGGAGCCTTTTTCACAAATTATTTGGCAAAACGGCTCTTCTAACTGTTGAAATTATGAAATGTCCATAATACCCTCGCTGCCTTATCCATTCACCCTCTGCCTTCCATCTCTCACCAGTCACACTCACACACCGCTCCCTCTCTTCTCCTCTGCCAACGGCGGCTAGCCCGACGGCGCACGCGGCGCAGCCTGGCGCGGGCCCAGCGCGCGGCACAGCTCGGCGGCGGCGTGGCCTGGCTGGATGGCCCCCATCTCCCGGCGTCCGGCCCCCACATCGTCCACAGCCCGTCGCTCAGAGCCAGCGGCCTGCACGGTGCGGCAGAGCGGCTTGGCGCAACGGAGGAGCCCAGCGCGGCGCCGCGGCCCGGCGGCGATGCTCTTCTCTCTCTTCCTCTTCTCTTCTCTCTTGAGTCCCGACGGCGGGCGGCGTAGCTCCAGCTCCGGTTTCGGAAGCGCAGCTGCGCATGCGCGGCGTCGAGGGCTCCGGTGCGGCATGACGTCCAGCTTGGTCCAGCGCGGCGGCACCCGAGTGGGGCAAGAACGGAAGGTCGTGCGAGAGCCGAAAAAAAACTAGTTTTCTAGTGCTCCGGCTCCCAAGAGCAAAATGGCTTCGGTTCCTCAAGTGCTCATCGGTTGAAGTCGTTTCCTTAAAACCGTTTGGCAGGGCTCCACGAAGATCCGAAGCAGAAACTGCTTCGGAAACCCTGCCAAAGGGGGCCTAATTATTATCAAGCTGTCTTTCTATCCGTGTGCGTGGCTGTGTGTGTGGCGTCGTGGTCGCCGGCACTGTTCGTTGGGTCACGCGCCCATCATGGGCTCGGCACCGGGGCACTTGGCTTGTCTACTCGTAACGCGCTGGCGCGGCGGCAGGCGGGTTTTGCTTGTTGGTTGGCTCGCGCATGCGACCCCTGCATGCAAACATGTTTTTTTTTTTCTAAATTTTCTACTGCTGGTGGATCGGCTGACGCATCTATCGTTGCGGCAGATCGAGGTAGACAGCAACGTGCAGTGCAGGGATGTGTAGTTGCTTCGCTCGGCGCACATGCGTATTGCTTGCAGGCTGCAGCATATGTGTACGTGGACTGATCGAACGCGGCGTGCAGTGGACTACTGGACGCATAAATAGTACTAGGAGCGGGTAGAAGCCTACTAGAAATACACAAAGAAGCTAAGGTACGGTACGGTTTGCGTCTTTGCGATCGAGCTGAGCCAGGTAGCCACTCGTTCTGAAATGGATGCCCCGGAACCGGCCAAAAACGTCCCAAGGCGACGGAGAGGGGGACATATGGTCGGAAGTCGGAACCGCTCGTCGATCGACACCTCTGCAAAAAGCCAAAACGATGATTAAACGACGGTGCCAAGGTTAGGGCGCCGTGGTGTGGTGCCTCCTGTCAACCTGTGGTCCTGTGCACGTCGGCGGACCTCAAGTTTACCCTCTGCACACCCCCCCGCCCCATAGCCAGAGGCCGGTGGCTCGAATCCGCCTAGCTCGCTCGTCGCCTTGGTCGACCGGGCCCGGCCATTAAATAAGTGGCGTGTCGGACATGGACGTGTCGCTGGAACCAAACAGTACCCGTGAGAGTTACGCGCATGTCTGCGTGTGTTGTGTGCACGCGTACGAGCCGATCATTAACCCGGCGACGTGACCGCACCGGCGGCCGGGCCCCGAAACAACCCACCCAGGGCCGGGCTGCCCCGCGCGCGCCCGCCTGCTTTGGGTCGTGTCGCGGCCGGTGCTCCTCCGGCTTTAGCCTTTGCGCGGTCAAAAGCGGGGCGTGGTGTGGGTGTGGGTGGTGGGGGCGCCCGGCGTGCCCGGCAGCAGCGGCGAGCGCGACGTCGCGCCAGGACAGCGCGGCGGCACATGGCCAGTTGCGCCCGCACTTGGCCGCTTGCTGTCCACCGGTTAATAAGCCGCGGTGCGAGCCTGCACGAGTGAGTGCGTGACACGGACACGGACACATATGCCCCGGGCTGTGCGCGTGTCATCGTCGTCGTCGTCTCTCTGATGATGATCTAGCCGAACCAAGCTCTGGTAGTCTGGTTTGGATCCGGCCGGCCGGGGAGGATCGTTTTACCTTTTTTTTTTTTGGCGATGGCCTGTTTTAAATTACTCCCTTTTGCTTATGATTAACCCATCCGTCCGTCCATGCCAGTGTCGTCTCTGATGTGCCTCATGAACCACCAAAACGATGGAGGATGGAGCCGTGGAGGTACTCCACTAGGCACTAGGCAGTGGCCACTAGGCTCTAGCTAGGCAGGCATAAAGTGCCCATCTGTCAGCTATGGTACTGTTGTCGTGTGAGCTCACAGTCTACCGATGAGAGAGAGAAAGGCCTGGCTAGGGAATAAAACATGCCTCATGACGTAGCTGCACATACTCCTACACCCTGTGGATGGGGGGATGTTGGATCTGATCATCAGCTGGCTAGCCGACGCCGGCGCACCACCAGGCATGGCGATCGACTGGTCTCTGTACCTTCCTCCCACCCTCCCTGCCATGCCATGTCTGATGTCTCACTAGGCCGTCCCTTTTCGAGTTTCTGTGCCTTCTAAGACTCCTCCTATTTATGGCGTCACACGGCAAGGCACGATACCTTTCCTACCCAATAACCACAGCGTGGAATGTGGGTGGTTTGCACTGTAGCAGCAGAAGCACAGTTTTTTAAAGATAATGGCAGCAAAAGCACATGTATCTTTCACTCACGGTTGGGGCTCAGCCCTCCTCCTCCTCCCCCGGTTTATTAATGATGATGCCCAAGTAGCAGAGCACACGAAAGGTTGGTGCACCGGCCGGGTTCTCCGAGCCCGGCCTTTCATGACCGGAGCCTGGACTTGCCGAGTGCCGACAGCAAGATTCTAGCAGGACAAGACAACGATCTGCCGCTGCCGAGCGAAAGGAGACGGCTGCAGGTGGCGTGATTTGCCCCGGTGTTAGCACTTAGTAGCAGTGGCATAATAATCATATCATTCTACGATCTAGTTTAAAACACTGGTCCCTCTCGCCACTTCCTTCGGCAGCTGGGGGATAGCAGTAGGCCATAGATATACCTAGGTGCTCACCAGCTGGGCAACAACAACTTGTCTGCCGATGGAGGAGAACGGGACAAGGGTTTCCGGGCGGGATCTTGCCCGGTCCCTGGGCTACCAGTCACGACGCTGATGCCGCGCCCATCGGCCTTGCTAGATTTTCTTAATACCCCCCGCTCCGATCCACTTCATCTGCCGGCTAATCGCCCATCAATTGCGTCGACGACCAGTTAGTAGCGCAGCAGGTGGCCTGATCAATTCCATTCAGACTTCAGGCTCGATCTGATTTGTTCAGACTTCAGAGAAAAAAAAAAAAAAAAAACACCCCTTGGCCCTTGCCGCCGCGCAGCGCGCACCTACTACTCTTTCTTGATTCGGCGGTGGGCGACGTCAGGCACCGAACCACCATGCGGCACGAGTCCACCCGTCGTGCAAGCTCGGTCACGGTGACGCCCGGCAGGGGAGTGCTTGGTCATTCCGGCGGGACCAATCGCCGGCCGGGCAGCCGGGGGGAGGCGCCTGTGCCTACGCAACACAACACCCCCTCGACAGCGAAGTGGTGATTTGACGGGACGCGCCTGTCGCCGGTCCTAATCATTCAACGACACTTGAACCGGTAGCCAGGGTTGAACTGACGACGATGAGACGGTCTCCGGTCCCCGGACGGTAGCAGTGTCGTCGCCACCTCTAAAACCTAATCCGATAGTCGTCTGATCTGGTCTGACAAAGTAAAACAACGGATTCGGATCAGTGGCTGCTAGAGCTGCTTTAATTCTAATCAGTTTAATTTAATCCCCTCGCTCCGCCTCATGTTCTTTTGGTTATCCTGCTTAGTTTTTCCGGCTGCGAGGGGGCCTGTCACGGAAAGATCCAATCGGAGACCGACAGGGGAAAAAACACTCATGGCTTTGGCATGCAACCGACAGGGAAAAAAACGACGGGTCGTGCGTGCCGTCGAGGTAATCCGTCGAGCTCAAGCCCAGCATGCAGCAGCTAGCCGCGAGAGATGGCTGGCTCTGTGATTCGTGTTGGTTGGTCGGTCCGTCGGCTCGTTGTTGCTTCATCTGAAGGGAAAAAAGAGACCCGTGTTCTTCGTTTGATCAGCAATCCTAGCTCGCCTTTAATTTATCCACGCACGACCTTGTGCTAATACGGGAGATTAATGTGCACCGCATTTGGGGTTAGGGTTTGGGGCCGGCGGCGGTGGTTGAGCGCGATTTCGATAGCAGCATCCATCATATCGCTCGCGAACGAACCCAACAGCGCGGGCGTACTGCGTCAGGAATAAGAGCGGGGTCGAGGACGACGACGAGGGCACGCGCCGCTTCAACTTGCATGCTGCTCGATCGATCCATTTGCTCTCGATCCCTTTTGAAATTTTTGCCGATGGAGGAGGCGCCTAGCTGAGGATCGGAGTCAGGAGGATGTGCCGTTGTGCGCCGTGCACGCCGTGACGGCGAGGGCGCCCTTTTTTCTTCAGGGAGTACTTGTGCGAGTCCGTGACTACTGGCTCTGGCCTCTGGGAGTTCAAAGTGCCTTCAAGCGAAAGATAATGCAAACCACAGCAGCGATCGATATCACTTTTTTTTTTGTAGTGAGTACATACAGTATGTCTTTTCTTTAGTAGTATTTTTTTTTATATTTGGAAAAATACGGGCGAGCGCGTCTACACAGACTGGATCGCACTCCCCACGAACTCATACATACTCATGGCAGATCGATCATACGCTGGATCCCCACCGCGCCGTCGTGGTGAGCCTTTTGTGCACGCAGACGCAGCATCATCCATCGTAGTACTATCATGGCTCTTTCTTTTGCCGGCTTTTACAAGGAAGAGCTAGCACTGCATGCTCCGTCCATGCGCGATGGAGCAATGCAAAGCCGCCGAGGAGAAGCGAAGCGTTCTCGCGTCACATGCGCGCCCCGCACGGCACGGACGCGGATCCCGAGGCTGGCAACCGACGCCCCCCCCCCCGACCAAAACATCTCGCGATCCCATCCGATCGCCGCACGTGGCCCGGGCATGGGGAGCGGTTTTGCCTACTACCGGGCGAGGCGCGCGCTCGATGGGTCGACACCACTCACCGGTTTCCCATGACCTTGCTGAAAGTCTGTTTTGCCGCGCCAAGCCGGAAGGGGGGACTTCAGAAGGAGGGTCACGGATTCGTCGCTTGAGTTTCCATCTCCATGTTGAGATCACGAGAAAAGCCGCGGGAATGGGGGCGCTGGTCATGTAAGTCGGCTTGAGTCCGAGGCTCCAAGCTCATATGTTGTTTTTTCTTTATGTTTATATATTCTATCAGTTGATTTTTGATGTTTGATGATGGCATGGGCAGATTTTTATTTGGAAATGTGGTTCTGTACATAATCTTAAGTTTTATGGTGGTTGGAAAAAATATGAGTCGTTCATTAGAGGAGATCTAAGAGCATGTACAATGAGGTGCTTATAGAATGTGCTTAGCAATAAAAATCGGTTTATTTTCTAGTATCAGGTGCTTAGAAGGTGTATGAGGTGCTTACTTAAGCATTAGTGCTTAATGAGTGCTAATGAGATACTTGGACGTATATAAACACCTCCTTTGCATTGTAGCAATTGGTTTTTTAGGTGGTGCTTAGCATTTCTCTCTCTTTAAGCATCTCTGCAAGCAGTGATGCATTGTACATGCCCTAACGATACCACTATCACAGTACCGGTACCAGACGACAAGGGTCTAGTACCAAATAAGCTGTGGGACCGGTACTCATATTTTTTTTATTTTTTTATTCCACAAAGAGCGTAAAAGTCTTTTTAAAAAATAATGGTACCGATGGGTGTATTCAATTATCTGTTTTGCTAAAAAAAACTTATATTAAATTTCCACATTTTATGATCCAATTGCTATGACGTATGAATCTAGATTTTGGTTTTCAATTTTTTATCATCGAACTGCTATTTTTTTCTCGCATGTTATCTTGCAACTCAAATGCTTGTTACGAACTGCTATTTTGTATTTTAAAAATGTTATCAAAAAAATTGAGTGCGAGAGTTATTTTCTAAGAGGAAGAATGATTATAACAAAATAATCAATGAACCAAATTGTAATGTTTCAATCAAAATTTATAATTTTATCTAAGATAAGAACATGCACAATTTATTTTTGCAGAGTATCTATATAATTTAAAATCAATTAGTAGTTTTAGTGGTTTGTGATTCGTCAGATGATCATTTATCATTATTGACAAACTCTAGAAATATATACTTATGGCTCATATACTTATGTTTATTTGGTTTGTTTATATATAATTATTCATACATTTATGTAATTTAGAACATATATGCGTGCTCTATCTATTTATTTTCTTACAAAACAGATTTTAGGAATTTGGACATAGCTTTGAGAAAACAAATTTGTTCATTTTTAATAACGACCGAGGTTGATAATTAGTTATTGAAATTGAAAATATGGTTAGGTTAGATTTAAATTTAAGGAATTAATTTAAATCATGTCTCACAATGGTATAGGTGGGTAGTTTAAATAAGAAACATAGGTGTTTACTTTAAATTATATCTCATAATGCCATATGTGAGTAATTTAATTGCAATTTTAGAGGCTAGTTCAAATCATGTTTTAAATGACATACATGTGGATAGTGAAAATGCAAATTTAAACGAATATTTTATAGTATATTTCATAACGCCGGAGGAGGCAATTTTTTTTGAGAATATAATAGTTTTGATGGTTTTCAGTAAGTGTTATCCGATGTTTGTGGTATGATGTTTTTCTTTTTTTGAAAATTTTGAGAAATTATATATATTTCAGCTCGTGTTGTGAGAATAAGCATTGTAAGTTCAGTGCTGTGAGATTATAGGCTCTAGTCGAAACCAAAGTAATGTTTATTTGTGATCGGAGGAGGAGGAGGGAGTACAAGGCCAACTTTGTATTCTAGACGACATAAGTCTGAGGAAAATTCTAAGATGGAAACAGCAATATATACTTCTTGACTTGTTAGTTCAGTGTGTGCGCCCCGTTTATTTGGTTTCTTGCGAGAGAAAACAACTTGTTAAAAAAAGAAAGAAGAGAACGGCAATGAGACGACAAATGGATAATTGGCATAATGATGCAGCTAATCGTTCGCAAAATATCATTAGCCTCGGCACTTTGGATGTGCAACTGAAAAGTGGTATAATAAACAATTATCTAAGCTACTACTAACCAGGAGCGTAGTACTGGTAGGCAGTGGTACTTGCTTGAGATGCACAAGTGCCTTGCTGCCTTGACTTCCTTTTTCTCCACCCCCCCCCCCCCCCCCCCCCCCCCCCCTTCCCTCTCTATTTAGTTGTTTTGCCCCCATGTCAGCTGCAGTCTGGGGGGAATCTGAGCCTGCTGCTCACCTGAGAGCCTGTGGGGGAGGCAAACGCAGCAGGGCTGCAGGGCGAGGGGGGAAGAGCTGCGCCTGACGATTTTGCCCCCCAAATCGTCGTTTACTCCAGCTTTGGAGGGATCTGAGGCCGCTGCCAAAGGTGAGTGAACGGATGAATTTGTGGTGCTGGTTTTGGTTGGGTTCCCTTTCCCTGCAAGATTTCTGAGGCTGAATTCTATCTTGCTTTCCCCCCTCCCTCCTGCTGCTTCCTCTTTCCTCCAGGCTTTTTTTTCAGCTGTAAACTCTGATCACGATGGCGATGATGATGGCGGCTGTGCAGCGGAAAAGCTTCTCGTGCTAGCGGAGGCAGGAGGCGTGAAATTTCATCCATAAAGGCTGTCGCGGTGGGTGGAAATTGCTGAATAGCGCTGGGATTCTCGCTTCCAGGTAGCCGTGGAAGGTGAAGATGATTACTTTCGTGGACTCGGCGGCCATGGAGCGGGAGAGTGACAAGTGCCTGGACCCGCAGCTGTGGCACGCCTGCGCTGGCGGCATGGTACAGATGCCCCCGGTGCACTCCAAGGTGTACTACTTCCCGCAGGGCCACGCCGAGCACGCGCAGGGCCCCGTCGACCTCCCCGCCGGCCGGGTCCCGGCGCTTGTCCTCTGCCGCGTCGCCGGCGTCCGCTTCATGGCCGATCCGGACACCGACGAGGTCTTCGCCAAGATCCGCCTCGCCCCCGTCCGGCCCAACGAGCCAGGCTACGCCGCTGACGCCGACGACGCCATTGGCGCCGCAGCGGGCGCGCAGGAGGACAAGCCCGCGTCCTTCGCCAAGACGCTCACGCAGTCCGACGCCAACAACGGCGGGGGCTTCTCCGTGCCGCGCTACTGCGCCGAGACCATCTTCCCGCGCCTGGACTACTCGGCCGATCCCCCCGTCCAGACCGTGCTCGCCAAGGACGTGCACGGCGTCGTCTGGAAGTTCCGGCACATCTACCGCGGCACGCCACGCCGCCACCTCCTCACCACTGGGTGGAGCACCTTCGTGAACCAGAAGAAGCTCGTCGCCGGCGACTCGATCGTGTTCATGAGGACGGAGAACGGGGACCTCTGCGTCGGCATCCGGCGCGCCAAGAAAGGCGGCATCGGAGGGCCGGAGTTCATGCACCAGCCGCCTCCGCCGGGCGGCAATTACGGGGGCTTCTCCATGTTCCTGAGAGGAGAAGACGACGGCACCAAGATGATGGCCTCGAGGGGGAAGGTCAAAGTGCGGGTACGGCCGGAGGAGGTCGCCGAGGCAGCTAACCTCGCGGTGAGTGGGCAGCCGTTTGAGGTGGTTTACTACCCGAGGGCGAGCACGCCGGAGTTCTGCGTGAAGGCGGGGGCGGTCCGGACGGCGATGCGCACGCAGTGGTGCCCCGGCATGAGGTTCAAGATGGCCTTCGAGACGGAGGACTCGTCCAGGATCAGCTGGTTCATGGGCACGGTCTCGGCCGTGCAGGTGGCTGACCCGATCAGGTGGCCCAATTCACCATGGAGGCTTCTTCAGGTAAACCTCCATAACTGTCTGTCAGTGTACTCTCAAGGACGGCATCTTAAAATTCCAGCTTATTACCTTGAAGCTTTGGAGTGTACAAAGTTTGTCACCAGCTCACAATGCTGATCGGTGGTTTTGGATGGCTTTTGCAGGTCGCTTGGGATGAACCGGACTTGCTACAGAACGTGAAGAGAGTGAGCCCATGGCTGGTTGAGCTCGTCTCAAGCATGCCGGTCATTCATCATCTTACACCGTTCTCGCCACCTCGGAAGAAGCTGTGCGTTCCATTGTACCCCGAGCTTCCACTCGAGGGCCAGTTTCCGACACCGATGTTCCATGGAAGCCCTCTCGGCCGTGGGGTTGGTCCGATGTGCTATTTCCCGGATGGCACTCCTGCAGGCATACAGGGAGCCAGGCATGCTCAATTTGGTATATCTTTATCAGATCTCCACCTTAACAAACTGCAGTCGAGTCTGTCACCACACGGGCTTCACCAGCTCGATCACGGCATGCAGCCGAGGATCGCTGCTGGCCTTATCATCGGCCATCCGGCAGCTCGAGATGATATCTCCTGCTTGCTGACCATTGGCACCCCACAGAACAAGAAATCAGATGTCAAGAAGGCAGCGCCACCGCAATTGATGCTTTTTGGGAAGCCAATACTCACTGAGCAGCAGATATCTTTGGGTGATGCTGCGGGCAGCTTCCCTTTGTCAGCTCCAAAGAAGAGCCCTTCTGATGACAATGCCGAAAAGACGGTGAGTAACTCGGATATCTCAAGCCCTGGAAGCAATCAAGATGGCTCCTCCAGCGGAGGAACCCCATCGTGCCAAGAGAACAAAGTACTTGATCTCGGGCTGGAAACCGGGCACTGCAAGGTGTTCATGCAGTCAGAGGATGTTGGGCGTACACTTGATCTCTCTGCTGTTGGGTCTTATGAGGAGCTATATCAGAGGCTCGCAGACATGTTTGGTATCGATAAAGCTGAGTTGATGAGTCATGTTTTCTACCGTGACGCTTCTGGAGCACTGAAGCACACTGGCGACAAACCTTTCAGGTTCGTATTATCTCAGGTTGAATCGATAGTTTCCCTGTTCAAACATTACATTCTGTTCCCGGAATCAAGTTGCATTTACAAATAGGACTAAACCCGTTAGGCACTGTATGGATAGCGGATAGCTGCAATCGTTCAGGTTTCCTTAAAAATCGCGTCATAATATGCATTTGATAACCTCAACGAGCTGAGCATGTACATCAAAGAACATGGTATTACTAGCGTTCCTGACCTTGTTAGATAGAGCTTTCAATCATTATTTAGTACTCCCACCTAGACACAGTTATCTTGAAGTACCAAACTCTAGGTGTTCTTTCCTTGGAAGCATTCTTCGTGTACTTTGACTTTGAATTGCTTCAAGCTAGGAATAGGACATCTAGCATCCATGTGGTTGGAGGAAAGCCCTTTTTCTGAAACCGACATTATTCCCTTTGTTCCGAACAGCAGATGATACTATCTATCTATTTCACTGACGCACACGCACATACTTCTGAATTTGCAGTGAGTTCACGAAAACCACTCGGAGGCTGTCGATACTAACAGACACCAGCAACGATAGCTTAGCGAGGTAGGAGGAGGGACAGAAGCTCTCGTCACTTGTACAGCTGGTGGAGCGTGGTGGCAATTTCGAAGGCAAATTGCCACTTCCAAGTGCTGCTGCAATTCTAAGAGAGTCAAATTCAGTTTGGTTTCCGTCGATTGGAGCTCCCGGAACGGGACAGAGTGCGTGTAATCCAGGACGCATAATTTATCGGCAGATTTGTCGTTTGAAGTGATCCTCGCAGTGGCCTTTGATCACTGACCATATTATGTGTACTCTTTTCCACGAAAACGTTGGTTTGCAAATGCGATTACTGAAAGTTTTGGGAAGGCGTTTTTTGTTGCTTGATGGATCGTGAAATACTGGATTCTCTTTTCTCTGTGACTATCTGTACTCCCACATGATAGAAGTCATGCGGGGCTCATGATGGGATTGGAGCTGGTGGGCTTTGTTAGTATGACCATCAGTCCATCTACATTGTTTTGCACGTCCATACAAACGTATACATGAACGTCCAAAATATTGTACACACTCTACACATAGTGAAGTTATATACAGTGGCATAGAGGTACCATTGAGGCCGGTCTTAGACTAGGGTCAACAGAAAGTGGAAATGGGTGTGAAAAACACTGTCTGCACACTGTACATAAAGTGAAAAAATAATGATTGCAGTACAGATGCACTATTTTTGCACTAACTGGTGACCACGGTCTTACCACATCAAATATCAATTCACAGTTAATTCCAGTATTCCACTGCGAGCTGCTGTCAGTTGTTTCAGCCTTTGTCGTTGTCTTCTTGCTCTGTTATGTTCTGACGCTACACCAGTGAGCACGTACCTGTGATGTTCATGTTCGGATGTTGTGGGGGAGATCCTACGGAGATCCCGTCACTCCCGTGGAAATAAATTTGGTGCAGCCGGTCTCCAGGTGGAGGCGTGTCCCTTCCAGTTTAGAAATGTATAACTGTATATATATTTTGAGTGGTCTGAATAGCTGACTACCACGTATACAGTCGTAAAGGTTTAGCTTATGGAATACAGTTTATTGTGTTCTTAAGTGAATTCCGTAATGCAGTTTATTTTCTCTCCAGTGCATGAGATTATTGCGGAGGGTTAGCATATCAGTTGGCAAAAAAGTAGCCAGAGATATCTACTCCTATACACATGGGTGGTTTTCGAATAGTAGAATTGAGTCACCGGAGTGCATTGTGTGTTTCTTAAAAAAAACAGAGATCACACGTCTCTCTTTCAACAACTTCGATCACCTCAATGTATTGTATTTGAAATTTGAAGGTTTTAATAAAACTTCTTATAAAAAAAAGGTTCGTGGTTGGAACAGCAGAGGTTGATGGCACTGTTATTGAAACACAGGTCCCATTCTTGATGCTTGGTCTTGGCATGCCACCTCCTCTTTTCAAAGACACCATGGAGAAAAATACCGCTCCACGTGTATATCTTTCACAGGCACCTAGCTACATCGCTTTCTGGTTATAGTCTCACGTGGACGTGTAAATCTCTAGGATGATAACGTGTGTGCTACTAAAATTTCTGGAATTGATGATGCGATACCTTATGACCAAGTAAATACTGCTACAGTTAGATTGGGCATTAACGCGTATCTGTGAAGCTTGGTTTCCCTGTCTGAATTGCTAGAACTATCTTGGATTGGGAGACTGTTCCTTCAGTATTTCTTATACCTCAACTTACATATAACATTGCCTTTTCTTTAAGATCTGTAAGGCGATATCTATTACAGAAAAATTGCAGCTTAGCACTTCGAACTTCACTGTGATACTACCATGCTTCTCGTGTTCTTCTTGGCTAGCATAAAAGATGCTTGCCCTTACGGCCTTACAGTTTTGCGTGAGCAATGCTTACTTTTACTTCAGTTTAATATATCGTGTCTGATGTTAGTACAATAGTAGTACTACGCATCGAACAATTGTTTCATGTCCATGTTCCGGGGAAATCCTACGTACGGAGATTCCGGGCGTGACGCAGCCATGCTGGCATAGGACGGAGGCGCCATCATCCAGGCCGCTCGTACCGCCGCACCGGTGCCGTGGTCCAGTTTCCAGTGAGGCTTCAGCTCTCGGGGACGCGTCCCGTTCCATTCACCTTTTACCACGTACCATTCTCCGTTCACTGACCTGCGCTGCAAATGCCGAAATGCCTACAGGATTCACGTACGGGCAGGCGCAGGCAGCCGTGCTCAGTGATCTTTTTGCCGTTTTGCGCGAGGTGATGAATACGCCCACTTGATATCCTCTCAGATATAGTATATCCATTTCTCTGCACGGGTAAAAAGTGTAATAAATAGCGGTAGCAGTGGTGCGAAAAAAAGGGCACACCACACACGCGATCCGTATTTCCTTCGACGACCCCTTGCACGTGTAAAAAGCGGTAGAAAAAGGTTCGACAGTGAGTACGTACATCTGTCTATTACCATGCTGTTCATATGTTAGGGGAAGAAAAGAAAAGAAAAAGATAAATTAGTGTGCGTGCCTTTTTAAATTAGGAAGCAAAGCAAGGAATCGAGGAGGCAAGGCGGTGGCGTAGTGCTGCACGCAGCGACGTCTCTAGCCCTAGCGTCAAGACCCCTGGGACTTGGGAGCTCCATTTCTAGGTCTCAAACTCTGTATTTTTATCTCAAATAATAACTCTGGCCTCTAAATCTTAGTCCTTTTGTTTTCATACGTCACGCACTTTTTTTTTTTGTTTTGTTTTTACGTTTCTTCCCTCATCCGCCATAGTTGTCGCCTCCCTTGCTCCTCACAGCAGAGAGATATGGGGCAGGCAAATACACAGGCGGGAAGACAACCTTGAGTCGGCCAGCTGGCAGGGAGGGAGCTTGATGTCGGTCCGCAACTCAGCATATATCAGACGACCAACGATTACATAGTTCGATTGAACAGGTTGTTAAGAGCTTGAGTAGGGATCTACTCTGAATTGATTTGTTTTCTGTAGACAATACATTTTATTCATTTCCTACAATATTGGTATTAGCTAGGCCTTGCTTTTCTTTAGCCCCCGGTGTAAAAAAAATACACAGTGTAATACTGTAACTAATACATGGACCACATTAGTAGATTGTTAGACCATCCCCAACCATTGTCTAAAAAACCTTTTCTATCCACTATTCCAACTACCTTTCTCTCTGTCTACAGTGGCGCTACAATGTCAAACAGTGTTATAGACAGCCCATATACCCGATGGCTGGGAATAGCCTTAGAAACGCTCTTCCAATACGCTGATAAAGAGATGAGGTGTTTTGTGCAGTACAGTACTCGGTAGTTTTTATTACCACTTGCGTAGCAGCGTACTACGCCGGGGTTTGCACCACCCCCAGTCCCCCACACCTACCAAAACTAGCACCGCCGGCCGCCGAGAATCTTGCCATATCTGCCGTGCCCCTCGCGAAGTGTACGGGCACGCGATTGATCTCCTCCCCCACAACAACATTTTACGAGGGGGGTGAAGTGAACATGAGCTCCGCTTACGCACGTACTCGTTATCCGTCTCGTTATCCGATCACCCCTCCTGCACGTACGGGTGAAAAGGTAGAAAAGCAGGGAGCTACCGAGTACCGACACGGTGAAGGTGAGACGCCGCGCCGCCGGATCGGACCAGCAGTACAGTACTCCATCATTGTGTCACGAACGTCGACAGCGGGATCTTGCTGGACGCGTACGCACGGCGCCTGCAATTCAGGGAACCGCAGGACACGTACGTACGTACCCCCTACGCGCGCGTACGTACGTACGGGCGCACGAGACAAAAACCGTTAGGTAGGGTAGCTGGCTGGCTTGCTGGTTCCGCCGCCGTACCGTGAGCGTGAGGAGAAGCCGAGAAGCAAAGGCCGGCAGGTCGGTCGGGGTTGAACTAGTAGGCGGCGTAACGTAACACGTAGGTATACCCAGCTACAGTGGTCGCCGCCGCCCCGGCGCCCGGCCGGCGTACGTGTGCACGCGTCCTCGACTGCTCGTGCTCGTGCGCGTGCCCGTACGGGCGCCAAGCTCCGATCCGGTGCCGACGGCGGTTGGCACTGCGCCGCGCAACGTGTCGTGCCGGCCGGCCGGGCAGCCGATGGTACGTGCACTGTTCCCGGGTCAAGGTAACAACGACCGGCCGGCCGGACCGCCGCGCGCGCGGCTGCTGCTGCTGAGTGCGACGAGACGACGGCATGGACGCGCGCTCAGCTCGACCAGACGGCAGCTAGATCTCGGCGATGCCGTTGTCGCCCATGCATGCCGCCATGCGCGCGCGCATGCTCGGCACAGCCCAGCCGGGAGTTGTTGGCAAAGTACTTGTGTTGTGTCGGCGAGCGGGAGCTGGTACGTGGACAACGTGGTGGCGCCCGCGGCCGCGAGTGGCGTCGCTTTCTGCTCGGCTGGGGGTCTCGACTAGATGTCGTCGTGTCTGGATCGGCGGCTCGATCAGTAATGGCACGTTCCTTTCGTCCCGGGCGGCCCTTTGCTAGCCGGATCGGATGGAGTAGCAACTAATACTAGGCTGGTAGCGACGGCCAGAAATGGGTATATATATATATATTATGTAGAGCTGGGGACATTGCACTGCGTCGTCGCGTCACGTGGCACGGTCCACGGTTGATTATTAATTGATGCGCGCGCGCGGGAGGGGGAGGCACAGCAGGAGACACTTGCCGGGACATGAACCGTCCCTCGGATTTCTTGTAGCATCTCGAGTTCTCGACCAACTAGCCGGTGTGACAGTGAGCGCGAGTCGTCCACGTCGCGCCGTGCATCTCGATCGGGAAAAAAGGGGAAACGACACATTACGGAGGAATGTAATGCTGCTAGTGCCAGCTAGCTACCGAATAAAATGAGCTGCATGCAGTCAGTCCGTCAGTCATCAGGGCTCTGTGTCAAACGCACGCAGCAATAGCGTGTGCTTTGCATTGGGTTCTTCGCGATCGGGGGATAACAACAGCACCTAATAACCCACCACAACTTGATGTCTCGATCGGGTGCGTGGATCGATCGATCGACAAGTAAAGGGCAAAAGTTGGTGCGGTGATTATTCGACCGCAACAGCCATCACCGCGCTTAGCTTCAATTCGTTGTCACGTCAAGGTCACACACAACGCGTCTTCAGCATCAAGCAACCACTACGTATGTGCTAGCAAGCACGCACGCAAGGGGAGACGAAAATGGCCGGCAGCGGCGGGCCTGTATACCGTGTCCTGGTGTGGAATGTGGATCGATCCGCCGTCCGCATCCTACCCGAGACGACGACATGCACCGCCGGTGAAGCAGAGCACGTAGCGCAGTAAGCGGCGAGCGGGTCGATCGGAAGGGACTCTGCTCCGGCGCGGCGGCCGGCGGCTACATACAGAGCTCGCCCGTCGTGTCCTTGCTTCTCTCCGGGTCCGGTCCAGGACCGGGCGCCGCGCGCCGCGCGCGGCAAAGTCCACGCGTACGGCGACGGATGGGAACTCTATACAGTGAGTATACCCGCGTGCGTGCGTGGCCGGCACGGACACCGTTGCCCGTTCCGTCACGGGAGCGGCCTCGCCAGCCACGCAACTGACGTACACGTGCGGTGCGGCGCAACTTGCCACCCAAACAATTACTGTTTGCTCGTCAGCCGTTGCACACGTACGACGTGTGCTTATAGAATTTTTTACAGAAAACCAAAATAATTCTTTCGACCCTTGCTTGCTCATCTGTGCGTGGCGTCAAACTAGTATAGTGGGAGTATATATATTTGAACAGAAATTAACAACAAGAATGTGGTAGCTAGGTTAGACGACGACGCACGAGTACGACCACGCCAAAAGTCTAGCATCTGCTCTAGGTAGCTGCTGACCCGGGCGCCGTCCACATACTCTATTGTTTCCAAACGCTAATTAGTCCGCGGCGCTCCAGCTCCACCAGAAAACGGAGACTATGAACACTACTCGCACCTTGATTATTACGTAGGCGACTCTGGTCGTGAGCATATATATGTACACTCCTATATAGTATGTAATAAAGATTATTATGAAGCCATGTATATACTGTATATGTTTAATTTGCACGATCATTGCCATGGACAAACAGGGCATCATCTATTGACTTGGCGGCAATAGCCATCAAATGGCGACGAGACGACGACGGCTGCGAGTCCTTTGCTGCGGACATCATGCACCGCGTACGGTCCACGGCCGGAACCCGCCGTGGAAATTGTATACAACCCACCAGTACCCGCGCCGGCCGTCCGGCCGGCCGTCACGGTGACACGAAATTTGACAATGGCATACGATATACAGCTAGCCATACGTGATGCCAGGACGTACTCTGCTGAGTACTCTCTTCGCTGCTAATTGCTGGCTTGTGTTGGCTGCTAGGGTTTCAGCGTGGCGTCCGATCGACAAGTTCTGTCAACTGGGCGAAGAAAAACAATGCAGCAGCACACATAATTGTAAATCTATGCGTTCATCATCGTCACCATCATCTCTCGTAGTATACCCCATCGTTCTAAACAAATACTATTCGGCCAAGGCGCGGTGTCCCGTGTCCGGCGGGTCAACCTGAATGATGCACCGCCAAGACCCGATGCGTGCACCTAGGAGTCAGTACTTCACATGCAGCTAGCATGGTTATGCGAGCAGGGGATTAACGCCGCCATCAGTTGATTAATCCACCAAACCCGGCCTATCTTTCAGCGCCCATGATGTATCTGCCGGCGCACGTCCGTCTCGGCAGATCCGAGGCGCGTGCCGTGCGTGGCGGAGAGTCGCCGCTGGCGCACGGCGGGGCTGTCGCCGCCGCGCGCACGGGTGCGCGGCCGGCCCGGCCCGGCCGGCCGTGCTCTCTTTCTTTACGCGCTCCGGCGAGAGGAACGAAGCCGCCGCCTTGCCCTGGACCGGCCGGCTGCTGCTCCTGTCTGCGGGTCATCGGCCGGTGCATGCGGTGCAGCCGTGCAGGCGGCTGGGATCCCCAAGCAGAGCGTTGTCGAGTTGTCTACGGGAAACGACGTACGTGTTCGGCCGGGCGTGATGGAACGGGCCGGGTCGTTGACTGACCCTGTGTCGTTGCTGCCCGTCTAGGCGGCCTTTTCGTTCTTCTGGTCGGTATCTAAGGCCTCGTTTGGCATGGGAGCCAGGGGCTCCGGCTCCGCCCGGACAACGCCTGCCCGCGGTTCTGGCTCCTCCTGCCCGCGATTTCCGCTCTCACAGAGCCGTTTCCTTCGCCCGGAGCCGGTGGAGAGGAGGTTCTCCCGGCGCGGTACTGTAGCACGAGGAGCCGGAGCCGGAGCTAGGAGAAACCCGGCCAAACAGGGCCTAAAGCAACAAATCGACTGACCCCTCCAACTATTGCTATGGTTCTCTTTTCCTCCCTGTTCTAATGCTTTTGACGTCTCCTTGGTCCTACGTGGAGGTACTACATTCAACATGGCCAAACTCTCTTCTTCTACTATCTTCTCTGTCATCCCTCCTCTCGGCGATTCTCTTAGTCACCTCCACCACCCGTACCACCGTATTCATGCCTGGTCCGCTCCGCCACCCATGTTGCAACCACTAAATCTGCTTTGCCAACTTCAACACTTCTCCGACGCCATCTTCCTCGTCCGCAACATCTCTCCTTTCGTCCTTTACTTCTATACTATCATCGCCTCATCGGTGTCGATATCAAGATCCACATCATCTTCCAAGCCAATCTTCTACTCCACAGACATCTTTTTGTTTGCACGCAACATCACCCAACTCAAACTTACCGCCATATGCTCATGTAATCGGTGTGTTGCATCACCGAGCTAGGGAGAACTATGGGTGTTTATCGAAGTCATGGTCTTTGACACTAGCTTGTGGCTAACAACGTGGGAGTGCACGCCATATTCATCGCCTTCATCTGTGACCTCGCTATGCTCCCTAAACCAATCAATGTAACTATCATGAGAAAGGTGGTTGGGATGATCTTTGCTACTCCTTCATTGTCATGAGCAAACTCCACACAGACGTCATTAATACCACCAGCACATGACGCACGCTAAAGGTGGAGGCGCCATCGAGGAGGTCTGGAAGAGGTTATGTTGTTGGGTAGGTAGTACGCAGGCAAATGTGGAGGTGCACACAAGGGAAGGACGAAGCAATGAGAGATAGAGGTTGCCGTGGAAAGGATGATAATCATAAATAGACATAGAATAAAAAGAGAGTCCTAACACGTACTCCTTTCGTCCCCACAATGTTGTTTTAGGACTTTTATGATAAATTAAGGAGAGTGTGATATGACGTATGTGCCTCTAATTATAACAGATTAATTTTTCTCTTTTTGTGACGTATGCATGCATGCTGATTAAATTTTTTTTAAAGGCTAGTACAAATCTTCTAAGACAACACTTATTGTGAAAAAAATTTTGAATTAAAAAAACATTTTTTTTGGGAAGAGAGTAAAGCCTAGTGATAACATATGTCATTTGATAGGTGGACCCACTGTCATGTAGGACTAAACCGATGTCTAAACCACTTAAGAAGGAAGGACGGATAGTTTTGAGAATTTGGGGATGGCAAATAGCCAAATACCATTTTTTTTGGACGGGGGAGGAAAACCGAACTGAGATAATACTTGGAGTGAGTTCTAAGGAGTTTTCCCGTACCTAAACGGAAGGCCCATCAAAATTGATTTTGCTATATTGGATCAAGTTGAATGGGCTTCACACTCTACCTTTAGCACTAGCAGATGAGGAGGTTTCGAATTTCAATCGCAACTGTCAGATGAGTTTTAGCACCTGTACAAAATAAAGCTCTAATCAAACTTCAAGATTGTACGTGAAAATGAAGAAAACGGACAGTCAAAAAAAAAAATGAAGAAAACGGATATCTTTATAATAAAATGGGGCTTGCGCAATCCGAAGACCTCATCATTACTAGATAATTGCCGTATTCAAATCCCTCGTGTGCTTTGAAGGATCCACAACTAGATGCTGTAGCAAACTGAGACAGTTTTGATCATATCTGAATTGCATGATTTCCTCTAGTTTCCTAGAAATGATCTTTACTTCAACTTCGATGGATGGACATCAGAGAATGGCATACCGATTAATCATTAATTAACAAGACAACTGACAGACTAAAATAAGGCTTATTGTTAATATGACAGTTTTATATTTATTTTAAGCACATTAGACCATCAACAAATTATTTTAAACCTATGCAGTGGCGCAGTGCTTACTGTAGACTTATTGGAGGTACATCTACGAAGAAGATTAGAATAATATGCTCTTAATATTTTAAATTAGGTTTGTTTCTAGTCAAGGTAAAAATATATCGATTTTAAATAATCCAAATTTCAAATCTAATACGTAATTCAATTTCGAATACTATTCAATTTCAAGACAAAGTCTTTAACTCCAAACTTCACTGCAAGGCCGTCTGAAGCCTGAACTTTCGCGAAACGTTTCCCGTGGCGCCGTCGCCGTGGCCGTGGCCGCCTCCGCCTTCCACAGCGATCTACGGCCCCTCGCCCTCCTGAAACCCTAACCCACGCGCATCCACCCTCCATCCTCGCCGCCCGCCTTTGCCCACGCCCCCCTCCGCTACCCCAAACCCTAGACCCTTGTGGGCGCGGTCGATGGGCGCAGACGAGGAACCGTCTCCGACGCGGAAGCGCGACCGCGGGGAGGAGGAGGAGGAGCGCGGCGACGAGGGCGCCGCCGAGAAGCGCCCGCGCGCGGAGGGCGCGTCGCTGCTGGGGCTCGCCAGCTACGAGGACGACGATGAGGAGGAAGCGGCCAGGGGGCATGCGAATGGCCGACGCGCGGAGGAGGAGGAGGAGGACGAGGATGATGACGATGAGGAGGACGAGTTGAGGAGGGCTCCGGAGAGGAGGCCGAGGCAGGTGGAGCTGCGGCGTGACTGCCCTTACCTCGACACCGTGAACAGACAGGTGCACTTGCATCCCAGATGCCAATTTCGTGTTGCTTAATGCGAATTAGCTGAGCTTAAACACACTCCTTTTTTTGTTCACAGCTCAAGACTGAACTCTGAACTTAGACATACTCAGCAGTAGTTATTATGATTCTAGTTTTCGAATTACCAGTTAATGTTATTGTGTATATAATTTGTCATTTGTGTGCTCTGAAATAGTTGATCAACATGTACGGTCCAAATGGTTGAACTTATACGATATAGTTTGTCACGATCATCAAAGTGGATTCCAGTATTATGACTGGCATCCCAAGAGCTCATAATTACTCCCATTCTGCATATCATGTATCTACAATCTGTACTCTGGTGGCTGATTTCTTTATTATTCCAGCCTGTGTAGCATTTTTCTTCATCGCTTCTCGTGGTTATTTACAACTGAGAACATTTTGTGCTGTTTTGCAGGTCCTTGATTTTGATTTTGAGAAGTTCTGTTCAATCTCCTTGTCAAACTTGAATGTTTATGCGTGCTTGGTCTGTGGAAAGTATTTCCAAGGAAGAGGCTTGAAATCTCATGCATATACACACAGTCTCGAAGCAGGCCATCATGTTTTCATTAATCTTCAAACCGAGAAGGCCTACTGTCTTCCTGATGGATATGAGATAAACGATCCATCATTAGAAGATATTCGACATGTTCTCAATCCGAGGTGCTTATCCATTGCTCCTAACATTACATTCCAAGAGCACTTGATGGCTTTGGCACCCAGTTTCAGGTTGCTAACTGGTGTACTGTTGTGGCAGGTTCACGAAAGAGCAGGTTCTAAATCTTGACAAGAATAAGCAGTGGTCTAGAGCACTTGATGGCTCCAATTATCTACCTGGAATGGTATGTATCCTTAAATTTGAGTTGAGGACCCTTCTATGATCTTTTTCAGTTTACCTGCTCTACTTTATTTGTTATATCATTGAACCTTTTTTTATGGAATTTCACTTCACGAACTGCACAAAAAATATTACTTTCAAATTCTGGAAAAGATGTTTTTTGTGTATCCCGAAATAGCTACCAAATGCAGTTTTAGATATATGCAGTGCTAACTGATTCCTGAATATTTTGTGGAGTTACATACAAAGAATTGGCCACTTGATTTGTCTTCAGTTGAATTTTCTGATTGTATTATTTTGTTATATTATGTTCAAGGATTCTTTTTCCGTAGGAATTTGTGTGCAATTGGGAAACTAAGACTTTGGCTATTGATGCCTTTTATCCCATCTGAATAATCACTGCCCTGTGCAGGTTGGTCTTAACAACATCAAGGAGACTGATTTTGTGAATGTCACGATACAGTCACTAATGAGAGTTACTCCTCTGAGAAATTTCTTTCTTATACCTGAAAATTATCAGCATAGCAAATCACCACTGGTTCATCGTTTTGGGGAACTAACACGCAAGATTTGGCATGCTAGGAACTTCAAGGGACAGGTTGGCTTGCTAAATCAGTTTGCCGCTTGTTTCATGCTATCCCTTTACATTAAGGTGTGTCTGTAAATTAATAATACATCATCTTCTTTTCTGTTCAGGTTAGTCCACACGAGTTTCTGCAAGCAGTTATGAAGGCTAGCAACAAGCGCTTTCAGATTGGCGTACAGTCAGATCCTGTCGAATTTATGTCATGGCTCTTGAATACTCTGCATGCAAAGCTAAAACGCTCAAAGAAGAAAAACAGAAGCATAATACATGATTGCTTTCAGGTTAGCTTTACTGGCCATCAATAGTGTAATACATCGCTCCAACAACTTATCAGATCATACCGGTACCACTGTTCTTGCAGGGAGAACTTGAAGTTGTTAAGGAGGTTCACAGGAAGCATGTTATGGAAAAAAGAGAGGATGGTGATGAGCTGAATGGTGAGGCAGGTTCAATGGTTGGAACAGCAGACGGTACTGTTACGGAAACATCTAAGGTTCCATTCCTGATGCTCGGTCTTGACCTACCACCTCCACCTCTTTTCAAAGATGCCATGGAGAAAAATATCATCCCACAGGTATGCCTTTCACAAATCACAAGCAACTATGTAGCTTTCTGGTTATAATCTCATGTGAACATTTCGCTTCGATGCCTATAATTGTAAAACTCGATAATATCTGCTACTAAGAATTCTGCAATTGATGCTTTGATAAATAGTTACAGTTAGATTGAGCGTTAACGCATTAGTGAAGCTTTGCTCCCCTCTCTGAATTGCTAGAAATATTTTGAGATACTGCAATGTTTCATATACCTAAATAGAACACTTCTTTATTTTTTTGAAGAGTTGTAAGAAAATATCTGTTAACACAATTGTTGCGGTTTAGTGCAAACTTAACTTCAGTGTAATACCATGCTTATTGTTTTGTTCCTTTTTAGGATAAAGATGCTAGCAAATACAGTCTCTTGCAAGTAATGTATACTTTCTTAGTAGTTGCACACGTTTATCTGCTCATTGGCTCCTTCCCATTCTCTGTCATTTCCATGGAGCATGGCCATCATTACAGAATATCTTTATGTGTCTGTATTTTAGGTGTGTACGAATTGTGCACTTTGTAAATACCAGAATGGCAAAGTTGTTACACCTAGCGCCTTTTGGTTCAAGTGACTGATCACGTCCATAACGCCTAATAGATCATCCCATTCTAGGATCACATTTACTGAAGGAATATGTCTTCAATGTTACACGGCCTTTGAAAGTTGAAACCTTTTCATTTCTTTCTGTGTTTTCCTTTTCAACATTGAGTTTTCCTTTTCAGTTTCTAGTTCGTTGTGACAGGGTATATTTGGATTCTAAATCTACCATACTGTTCAGGTACCACTATTTAACATACTGAAGAAATTTGATGGTGAGACTGTGACAGAGGTTGTCCGTCCATCCATTGCTCGGATGAGGTATCGAGTCACTAGACTGCCGAAGTATCTGATCCTTCATATGCGACGGTTTACCAAAAATAACTTCTTTGTCGAGAAAAACCCTACTCTAGGTGAGATTGTGTTTTCTTGATTATATTTGCCTTTGTGCCCCCTGGTAACTCACTCATTCTAGGAGGTGCAATATTTGTTCTAAGTTGTTTTACTATTTGACATGGCAGTTAATTTTCCTGTGAAGAACTTGGAATTGAAGGACTACATTCCATTATCTAAGCCTAAAGAGAATGATAAGCTCCGTTCGAAGTATGACCTCATAGCAAACATTGTCCATGATGGAAAACCAGGCGAAGGATGCTACAGAGTATTTGTGCAACGAAAATCAGAAGAGGCCTGGTACGTTCTTCAGCTGTATCTTAAAATATAATCAGGGTATAAATATGGTAACCCCAACTTTAATCGTTTGATAATCTTCATCTCAGGTATGAGATGCAGGATCTCCATGTTACAGAGACTCTTCCTCAAATGGTAGCTCTTTCAGAAGCCTACATGCAGATATATGAGCAGCATGAATGAGTAATGGACAGTGATCATCACGTAGCCTTCCATAGCCAGTCTATTTTCTAAACAGATATCAGAATATTGCAAACTATTCCTTGTCTTTGGAGCAATGTTTCTTCACACATGTTCAGACCTAATTTCTTAAGTAGAGCTTGAGGAACCTATGCTGGGCCATCATCTTGATGCTATGGAGACAGAGACATCTTGAAATTTTCTAGAACTGCTTTGATGCCCGGTTGTTAGGGGAAAGCTTCCTTCGTATTATAGTGCAGCCTGTATGTGATCTTGAATCATTTCGCATTCAACTGTTACAGTACTAGCTTGCATTTGAAGCTGGTAAAGTAATTTTGTTTGCTACTGCATAGCCACTGCAATTGTCAAGGATAACGGACATCTACGTTCCAGTAAATCCATTTACATGTACCTGTATCTGCCTTTCTGATATGCTGTAGATGTTCTGCTTTGCAAGTGGTCTAGTTAGAATCTTGGGCGCGGATTGGACCACGTCACCCTGCATTTTCTGGTTGCAGAACAAGGAGCGGTCTATATTTAGGAACCATTTGATTTTGTGACATTATTATATTATATTTGACCACTTGTTTTATAAAATAATTGAAGCAAAAGTATATTTTATGATAAATTGAGTCATAGTGACAAGAAATACTTATATACTTTTTTTTGACAGAGTGGTCAAAATTGGTGTTAACAAATCAAACAACCTATAATTTGAAACAGACTATAATTTGAAACAGAACGTGTATAATCTGGTGTGGAAAAACAAAGCCTCAGTTCATAGGATCTTGGACAGCACCACAGGTTGGCTCCAAAACTTATCCAAGCAAAGGATGGGTGTTAGTCCGGTTGTTTATTATGTACTCATGTCATTGTGGTACCACTTAGCTCTTGTAGGTTTGATTCTTCTAGGTTTGGTTAGAATACGCAATTACACATACGTTCGTGTTCAATAATATTGTGTATTTTTCACACACTAAGAGTTTAGACCCTCAATATATGTGTATGTAGGCGTGCACACCGCACACGTATTGTGCGTTCTGACCATTTTTTAGCACAGCGTTCTGAGCACTTATATTCCATTATATGGGCCATGGGCCGAAAATTGAAATGGGCTTAGAATTTTATAGATTACCTTCGAGATATATAATGGGCCAGTGGTATTTCTAGTAGAATGCCGGCAACCTCCAGACTCCAGAGCGTATCAAACCCTAAACCCCAATCTCCTCTCGTGCCGCCGCCATGCCGAACCCGGTGCTCCGAGAGACGGTGGCCGGCGCCGTCGCCTCCCTGACCAAGTGGATGAAGAAGCGCACCGCGGAGGCGCCCCCGAACCTCCTCGCCGACGAGACCGACGACCTTGTAGTCCTCCAGCTCACGCTCCGCCGCGTCCCTGCCAAGCCCACCACCAGACCGCGCCTGCTCCCGCTGCCGCACCCCGTCGTCGGGCACGACGGCGCCTCCGTCTGCTTCATCTCCGACGACCGCCCCAAGTCGCGGTCCCCGTCCGCCTCCGACCTCCTCGACGCGTCCAAGTCGCTCCACCATCTCCCCGTCTCCGAGGTGATCCCGCTCTCCACGCTCCGCACGGACTACCGCCCCTACGAGTCGCGCCGCCACCTCGCGGCCTTCCACGACATCTTCATCGCCGACCGCGCCATCCTCCCGCTGCTGCCGCGCGTCCTCGGGAAAGCGTTTTACTCCACCAAGAAGGCTCCCATCGGAGTCGATTTCACCCGTGTTGGGTGGCCCGAGCAGGTCCGCAAGGTGCTTGGCTCCGCTTTTATGTACCTGAGGTCGGGGACATGCTTGGGGATGAAGGTTGGGAGGCTCGACATGAAGGAAGAGGAGATCGTGGATAATGTGATGGCCACGGTGGAGGCGGCTGTGCAAAAGGTGCCAAAGAAGTGGGCCAACGTTAGGGCGCTGCATCTGAAGGCTGTGGATTCAGTTGCCCTGCCAATTTACCAGGTCGTGCCGGAGTTGGGCATGAAGATTGAGGTAACCGGGGAGGTTATTGACGGTGAAGAAGTGGAGACCGTGGGGCAGAAGACTGACAAAAAGAAGGCATTGAGGGATTCCGGTGCCAGTGAGGGAGAGGGAGTTGGCAATGAGAGTGGGAAGAGGAAGAGGAATAAGAAGGGGCAGATTGAGGATGTTGCGGTGCAGGAAGAGAAAAAGAAGAGGAGGAAGAGTATTGTGCTTTCAGTTGATGAGAACCAGAAGGTTGGCAAGAAGGGCAAGCGTGATTTGGCAAATGAGGTGGATGAAGCCAGTGTGGACAATAAGAAGAGCAAGAAGGAGAAGATTGAGAAGGGGAAGAAAAGCAATAAGAGCATGAAGGGTGATGTTGAAGTTGGTACATATGAAAACCAGGAAGATCAGAAGAGCAAGAAAAAGAAATCAGATGGCAAGATCAAGAAGACGAGGACCAGGGTAAGAGTATAAATGTTACAGTTAATGTTGGAATTGCCTGTTGAAATAGCAGGACAATTTTCGTATTGAGGCCAGCTGGATATTGCAAGTACTGATGAACTGGGTTTCTAATTGTAATCAGCTGGAAGAGCCATATCATTTGTCAAAGTTCCATATTGTATCGTTAGGCTTGACTTGAGAAGATGGTCACCCAGTGGGTTTCCAGGTTTTGTTAGTTAAATAACTCAAGCATTTGGGTTATAGAAGTACGGTGAAACTGTTTCTTGCTAAAACCATGTACTTCATTTGGATCGCAACAATTTTGTGCTCATCTAAGAATACGGTTGTGTTGTTGTGTCCTCTAAGTTCCCTTAATGATATCTTATTGATAATGATTCTATCTATTATATTTGGGCACATTATTTACTTGCTCTTTTTTTATGTATTTTCGCCCACCATGTCATTGTTATCCAGATTTTACCCAATTATTATGTTGTACACTGAACCAGTATTGATTATTACCTCATTATATTTATGGGATTACATTTATGATCTTGATATGGCTAGAATATTAGGGAATAACGAATCAGTAGGGGGCAAGGGAATTAGGGACTCGCCCTCCTGAGGGAGGCTTTGAGAACTCTATTAATTCCTTGCTTGAGTTCCAAGATCAACCATGCTCCTATTATATAGAGGCTTGGCAGATTACATCTCCTAATTTCTAGGACTCTTCTATTCTTATCCATACCTAATGACTGACTCAATTAACTAAACAAACTATTACAAATAATACTGATACTAGCCACTATTGGACGCCTGGGCCTTGGGCCTCCTCCTGTACTGCTTGCCAAAGAAGGAGTCCATAACAGATCTATTGCAACATGTACTTCATTCATGCTGTGCATCCCTTCACAAAAATTCTTCACATATGCTTTGACGTATTCCCAAACAACTCTAGTTGCATATTGGAGTAGCAGTCTTTGAATGTTTATAAACATTTTGATTTGTTGAATCTGGCTTATGTCTCAGTAGAGCAACTCCATTTTCTCATTTCTAATGCTTTAAATCTGATGAACCATTTTGGTGTGAGCATCATCAGCAATCAGCTTTGAGGAATTTCTCTATTTGAATCTTTCAATAACGAATCCTGATTCCCGCATCGGAGGCTTGGGGTGCTTATTCAGCCATGTCAGCCCGTAGCTAGGCCGTTGTGTCTTTCACGGGCACAATGTCATACCATCCTAACTGAGCTCGATTATCACTTTGAGAAGGATCGTGACTGCCCCTGACTCTTACCTGTCCGCCTCCTTAACATCCCTCCCTGCCTTTCCTGTAGCCACTGGAAGAGGTTGAGGGCATGAGGCAATGACATGGTCGACTGAGATCATCGTGGTGGGGGTGCCACTAAGCAGAACTCCTTCTGGAGCGCCTAACCGGCTAACCTGCCTGTCCAGAGCTCCGATGCGTCAGTGGTCATGCTGATGCTGAGCCTCAGAACCTTGTGGTCTCCCTCTGCCAGTGCCACTGCAATTCGAATAATTTTGGTTACTGTACGTAAACCTTAGTCCTGGTAGAACACAGACATGTCATTACTTTTAACTACTATTGTTCCTACTTCAGGCTTTGACTTAATATAAAGCCTGAAAAAACTTCTTTGAGTTACCTTTTTTGTGATAGCCTGTTATTTGAAAGTGGGAAGAAAGCCAAGGGTATTAGATACTACATGCTGATAAATAACTTAGGAAGAAGTCTCTTGATTTCCTACAGATGGGCTCGGCAGTGTCGGCAGCATTGAAGAGTAAGCGACTTTTCCAAAGGGGAAGTTATTGCGTAATATTGCCCCTTATTTCAGCTCAAAAATATCAGTGCCTAAGACGTTTTTTGGGATTCACAACGATGATAGATGGTCGAGATGTCTCTGGTGATGAGATACAGTGATGGGCGTCAGGCTTTGCTCAATCACTGGAGTATCAATCTTTTATAACACACTGAAGATGTTCTGAAAACACTTGCACGTACTGAAACCCATCTGATCGCCCATTTTGTTATTTTTACTGTTATCATATTATCGCAAGCTCCTTGCTACATACGCGCATCTGCAATAATTAGCAGTAGCTGAAGTCTTAATACTACTATTGAAACTTGTCTTTCAATAACAACAAATGAAACATGAGGAGGTCTGCATGATAGTGCCTTTGTTTGTAATTGAGGCACCTTGTATGTTGCTTCCAAATGTTCTGTTTCAACGACAGTGATCATAAATGTCAGTAGCGGTGTACAGCTGATATGATTCACTAAACAGAAATGTGATAATATGTTGTGTGTTCTGCTGTTGTGAGAGGGTCGTGAGAGAATCCAAAAAAGGCCTCAAGCAAAGGTATTGAATCGATATGATATGGCTTTTGGCTTGTCCTTATGTTGGCTTGCTGAAATTGGTGTTATTTGGGTGGTTTCAAGAAGGTTTTTTTTTTTGTATTGCATTGTAACAAAAAAAAAAATACATCTTCAGTTTTTTTTTATTGCATCCTGATATTTTTACGATTTTATGAGTGTGGCTGAGGTCTTTCTATTTGCTCACCCGTTTCATGCTTTTTTAAAAGAAAGTATTGTAACTAACATTTTGATATTTTTGAAATACTAATTTTTTATACAGTGTAATATGAATATCGTGTGCCCATTACAAATGTATGCCAGCATTGTGAAACCACGGAACCAGAAAGGGCCAAGTTCCAATGAAAATTCTCAAGCGACAACCGGGGCCCCAACCTTTGAGAAACCATAGGCAGTACAATAATTTAATAGAATTGAGTATCGCTCAAAAAAAAAAGTTTAATAGAGTTGTGTGTCTCAGAGTATAACCATTTATGTCGATTAAAAAAGAACTGCAGAATGACGCGTTTCTTTAGTTCAATCCAGACAACTCTGATCAAACCCACCGGTCCTTGTTTCTGAAAGGAACTACGGAGCGAAACACGAGATGTCTTGCGCAAGGATGATATGGTGCGTCCGCGTACATTGCAGCGTCATGTATAAACACAAGCACGATTATGAAGCAGACAATTCTAAAAACAATGGAGAATCAAACCCCGCAAAATGGATATAAACATTTGAATACGAAAAGATGCATCAAAGGTCCCATGGTCTAGCGGTTAGGACATTGGACTCTGAATCCAGTAACCCGAGTTCAAATCTCGGTGGGACCTCATTTTTTCTCCTTTTTCCTTCTATATTGTTCTTTTTTCCTGCGAGGACTTCTATGGTTCTTTTCTTGCAAGAAAAACTCTTGGCATGGTTTCGTTGAAGTCCGGACCATTTCCCGGGCCCTCGGTTCCAGCTACATCTCTCTGCTTTTGCATGTGAAAGAAACTACCCTCTGCTTTTCAATGGTTTTGATTCTTGTCTTGAGCCTGTGGCTTGCATAGTTGCATGTGCTGTCTTGATCTTGGTCCAGACATGCAGCTGATGACGACGCATGCCGTTCGACGACCAGGCACTGTCTGTGAACGATGCGATCATGTACGCCAAGCCGCAGTCTTGCAACTGCAAATTATTAGCAATCTGCACGGGCAATCCTGTACGCCAAGTATCGCGGGAGTGGCGCCTATATACATGCACTGGCGCATTGCATCCTGTGCGCGCAGATAACCATTAACCGATCAAAGTCCATATAAAGGGCATGTAGAATTCTAGGGTGCTTAAGAAGGTGCTTAGACCAAAAAAAAAAAAAAAACGCTAAGCGTTGATATAATTAGCTTCCATTACAATAGAGCACCTGTATACCGTCGACCCATTGCCATGGACAAGGTGCTGGCCTTCTCGATCCTGAGCGCCTCGCCGGCCGACATCTCCGCGGACGGCACCAGCGTGCACTGGACGCGGCTGTCTTGGCGGAGGGGTGCAGACGCCGACCAGGCCGTCGTCGCCGCCGCGGCTAGCCAGCAGCAGAGGGCAAGGAGAAGCAGCGTTCGTGCTCCCATGACGGCGGCCTTGCGCGCGGGTGGAGGAGCAGCCAGGGGTGACGCTGAATCGTGCCGCCGACCGCCACATCTGTTGTGGCCAGAACCGTGGCCCCGCACGGCGGCGTCTCCGCGTCTCAGCGCGCGGGCGGAGAAGCAGCCCGTCGCAAGCTCCATGTCGCCCCGGCTCCGCAGCCATCTCGGCGGCCGGCGCCCAGCGCGCTGCGCTGCGGCGGCAGCGGTGGCCTGTGAGCAGTGATTCGTGGCGTGACCCACCCGATCCAACCCAGCCCAACCGAGCCCACCCGCGAACCAAAAACGCTATTGATCCATGTAGCCCGCCCAGATCAAGTCAGAACCATCTATCTAGCTGCGCCTGCGCCTATTCTCACCCGCATAACCCACCCATATCCATTTTAATCCATCCATATCCATTTTAATCCACCCATGCACAGGCCTAATTTTTTCCTCAACATTTGTTACGGTATCATTCGACCTCCGCCCGGCGCCCGCCACTGCCCAAGGGAGGAAACCCGCACGGCCGCACCACGCCACCACCACGGCAGTCGCCACCCGTCCCCACAAGTCCCCAGGCTCCCTCCGCGCCCGCGGCATCGATGGGGCAAGGCAGGCGGGCAGGCGGGCGCGCGCGTGCTCCTCGGCGCCCGCGCCGTGATCGGGCCAATGCGCACCACACCACCGATCATTCCATTTCCCAGGTGGCCCATGCCATGCGCAACGCAAAAAAAAAAAAAAAAAGGGGGACGGCGGCGCCGGCGTCAAAGAAAGTCGCCGCGCTTTTTACACCGTCCGACGGCCGGTCATCCGTTGGCTTTTGCTGTCCCGTTCTGTTTCTCGGTGACTCTTCTCGGCCACCGGCGACGGACCACGTATATTTGACACTGGAGTTTAGAGTATGGCAAAGCAGCCTGCTGATGTCTACCTAATCATCATGTGCCAGATTCCAAGGTTTTACGTAGCTGCGGCTTTACGTGCGTATATTACCTGGCCGGCGCGTCTTTCCGGGCGCGGCGCCCCGGTGACAAAATGGTTGGAGCTCAGGGCTTGGGGGGCTTTTAAAGCTCATCATTAGCGGTGATACGGCCGGGATAGATAAATAATACAGTATGCCCCCCACTCTGCGTCTGCGTCCAGGTAAAAGGAGGAGCAGTACCTGTCATTATCGAAAACTAAAAAAAAATCCATCTCTCGTTTTCGTTTTCTAAGACTATGTACAGTAGATTGGGTAAATAGATTGCCTATACACTATAGCGACACTGAGAATAGTAGATACACAATCCATTTACATATCATGCTGCACATAGTCTAAGCACAAGTTTTGAGTGCCCCTTGCTCACGTTGCTCATCTCGATTGCGTACGTACGGTACATCTAAAATTTTGTGACCACCCATACCGAAATGCAGAACTGTGGGCTTTCCTCTAGGGTCCTGTTTAGTATCCTAATTTTCTTCTAAAATTCACTATGCAAAAAGAAGATTTTCCGTCACATCAAAAATACCGGCACATGCATGGAGTACTAAACGTAGATGAAATCAAAAAATAATTGTACAGTTTAGATGTACTTTGCGAGACGAATCTTTTGAGCCTAGTTAGGCCATAGTAGAACAATATTTACCACAAACAAACGAAAAGTGCTACAGTGCGCTACAGTGTCGGATGTGATGTTTTTGACCAAATTTTAGCAGATTTCGCCTGCTTTTCGCCTCCACTTTTTAAATCTAAACACAGCCATAGGAACTTCGGTAGAACCTCAAATTGCGGCCTATAGGTAACCTACCCCTTCGTGCATGTGAAAGCATCGTCCAGTTTGTCAGAGAGCCATGCGCGCTTTGGCGGTACGGACGTACTGAAGAGCCACATGTGCTGTCTGTAAATTTTGGCCTAGGGTGTGTTTAGATGTTTGAAAAAAACACTGTTCTGAACTGAAAAGCACTGTAGAATCACTGTAGCACTTTTCGTTTGTTTGTGATAAATATTGTTTTACTATAACCTAACTAGGCTCAAAAGATTGGTCTCGTGGCATGCATGGGCTTTCTTTTGACGACGACGGGTTGGAGGATCCTACGTGGATGTAGATGGATGGAATGGAACAGCACGCAAAGAAAAAAGGCAGCTGGCTATACTAGCCCACCATCGATCACGCACGCGCCGCCGCCACTGTACTTGCATATGCTGATTGCTGCATTTCGCATCACGACGTGACTAGCATTCATGTATGCGCCGGTCCAAACCCACGCTTTTTAAGACTACGTGCAGTGGATTGGATAAATGGACTGGCTGTATACTGTAGCGACACTGTTTACAGAAAAAGAAAGCAGTTGGAATAATAGATATATAATGCATTTATACATCCTGCTGTACATAGTCTGAGGGTGTGTTTGGTTAGGGCCTGTTTGGCACCCAAGTTTTCAAAAACCATGGTTTTTAGATACTGTGGTTTTCAGTTGTATATGACAAAAATACTACGGTTTTGAAATACTATGTTTTTTTACAGTTTTGATAAAAACCGAAGCTTGTTTGATTCCACAATTTTCAACAGCCATATACCACAGTTTTCAAGAGACTCATGCTACGGAAGAGACATTTAAGAGAAAAAACTGAAGTCTTGACCCCAATTTTCAAAACTCCAAAAATATCATGGTTTTGGATAAACCATAGTTTTTAAAACCATGTTTTGCTGATATCAATCAAACACCTTTTGGCTTCTAAAACCACAGTATTCGCAAAAACCATAGTATTGTTTCAAAACCGTGAAAATACCATGCTACCAAACAGGCCCTTCGTGTTTTGCAGTAAAAACTACGGTATTTGAATACCATAGCTTATAAATGTTGTGACAAAAATACTATGGTTTGATTTAGGCCAGTGTCACCGGAGAGTGAAAATAGGTGTGGAAAACACTGTTTGCGTACTGTACACAGAGTGAAAAAGTAATGATTGTGCACTGTACACAATACGAATGCACTTTCTATTGACACCAGCCTTACCTACTGAAAGCCTATAGTATTCTGAGATACTAGAGACTGTTTAGTTGCATCGGCACCTGTAACACGAGGAAGCTGCTATAGTAACACCGGATGTGGGGCGTATGCGGAAGGCAGGGCGTTGACACACAAAAGGACGGGGCGGCACGGGAGTCTCCGGTGACGCAAGCAGTGTGTGAACCATGGGAGGATAGGGTGGTGCCGAATGAGGTGGCATGGAAGGGAGGCGGCATCGCTGGCGCGAGACGACGTGGAGCTCAAAATCCAATGGTATAGTGACTTCATTGAATCACTGGGTCTCGGGAGGTAGGGGTGAGGACATCGGCCGGCACAGAGAACGGCGAGAGACGACGGGAGGTGAGGCCGATGAGGCTGATGGTGCCGGTGCAGGAGGATGGAACAGCGCGGGAGGTGCGGAAAACGCCATCACGTAAGCTGTGAAGTCCACACCTCAGTATTCAGTACTCCAAAAAAAAACTTTGGTTTTAGCTATACTAGCATAGATGTACCGTGTTGTAAGATGATCAAGGGGACAATAAAAAGATGAAAAAGAAAATAGAATTAAAAGAAATGAAACATAATTGATTGACGTCATTCCTTTCTCATTAAAACCAAGAGAAGGAAAGTAACAAGTGGGTATGGGTATAAAATGAGGTGAGAAATAAAAAAAGAAAGTGGATGAAACATTTTGCATCTATGGATTTTAGGCCTTGTTGACGGGTGACGACGTCAAGATACCGTATAGTGAAGCGTCCCAGCCCTTAAGCAGGACTAAAATGTGTATTATTACCATTCCTAGGAGTTATGGTAACCACATTTGTTCATCAGATGTATACAGATCCTCCCTAACGGGACAGACCAAACGGGGCGCAGCCCAAAAACACTGCAGCGGGAAACTTTAAAGCGCGACCCATACTTTCCCACACGAACACAGTTGGGAAGCAGGCCGTAACCCTCACACGTCCATGGTCTTCTTTGCTCTGTAAACCAACAACAAAGCAAGGGTGAGTACAAACGTACTCCGCAAGCCCACCTTCCTGCATAGGAAGAGGGGGGTAAAAGCTATCACTATATGCAAGATATATCTGGAGCTGAAGGATAAATTTGCAGTAAAACATTTGCATATGCAGGATTCCTTAGTTCTCAGTTTTAATTGAGAAAACATCTTTTTCCCAAAAGAGGTTGCCACTGGACTTGCCGGTCCATCGCGGCTCATGGCACGCATGCCATCACATTTTCCACACACACCTCCTCGGCAACCGCAGCTGCCTCAAAACCATTATTTTGATCCCATCCCAAAAACCCACATTTTATAAGATGCTAGTTTCAGAAACCAAGCCGTAACTCGTTTGTCCATACCAGTGGACAGCGGACTATCATGATAGATTTAATTATACTCTGGCCAGAGGTGCACACTTTACCCACAAGTTTGGTCCAGGACACACATCGTCATGTGGCCCCTTTCCGCTCGCCGGTTTTTCCCCCGCAAGGCGCCCCCAGACTTCAGCCATGAGAGACGCGGGACCACCTGTCGCTCAGACCCGCAGCCACGCGACTGTTGACCCCTGACCGCAGCCATGCAACCGCGCCCCTTTCCCAATCTCTCATGCATCCCAGCACACCGGCTTACGCCTGGTTTGTCCAAAGCGGGTTCTAACCGAGGGTTGCCGCATACAACCTCGAGTGGTTGCACTAAATGAGTTAGGCAAGATGAAACGTCAACTCGGTCCTTGAGGGTAGAGCTCCCACACATGCTCATCATCTGAGCCAACACCAGTCCAGTCCTCGCAACAAGGACCCGGACTCCGGGGCATCCGTGATAACGTATCCCCGGGGTTTCTACCCCGTAGTGGCTTCAACAACCGAAGTCGTCTGCCAGGGTCTTACCCCATGTTTTACTGAAAACATCCGTCCACACCCATCACCATATTCCCATCATTTTCATCAAGATTAATGTATATAATTGAGTGAGCGATCCACCTAAGCGCACTACCTCTAAGGTGGCTCAGGAGGCTATATCCTACTATGTTTACCTTAGCCAGCAAAACATGCAAGTTTTATCGTTCATACAAGGCAATAGGATGTGTATATAAAAACTGGGTAATTTATGCATCAAGTGAGGATTCCAGTGGACTTGCATTCATTTCGTTGAGGTAGCCAGTACGACGGTTGTTGAATCATTAGACTCCTGTTCCGGTCCCTGAGTAAACCATTTCAGAGACGGAACCGAACGGCTCTCCGAGAATGCCTACACATACAGACAAGCAAAACACACCAAATCAAGGTACATTCTAAGCTTGTCATGATATGGGTTTTGTGGAGCTAAAGATGTCCTTATGGTTTTGCATGTGAATAGAACGGGAGTCCAACGGATAAATGTCACGTTTGGCCTCCCTTTTAGATATCAAGAGTTTGATCTTTAGTGCCATCCATGCCGAGCCCATGAGACGGATTTTCCAGCAGCATGGGGACAGCATGTCGGCATTAAAGATTAATTTGAAGAAGAGAGAGACGACACGGGCCAACTCTGGCACGTGCGGTCCAACTCTTCCTTCCGGTTGGGCTCGGTCTACTCTCGTAGCGCGATGGGCTTACATCGCGGTGAGGGAGAGAGCGACGAACTCGGACGGTGTCAACCATCCCCACCTGTCGTCCGCATTACGGGGACAGGGGTAGAGTTTGGCAACCGTCCGGCTCGGTTCAACCAAACCGGGTCTTCAGTGAACCGATCGGCGAGGGCGGAACTAATGCACAAGTGGCTTGCCACAGGTGTCCTAGTTCCGTCGTCGCGGGTCGACCCAAAATGACGTAGACCGTGGATCTTCATGTGTCGTGGTCGGCGGAGTGTGTGGAAATATTATGAAAATTACATGAATAGATAGAGCTTGTTTTACAGAGAATTTAGGTACAAGAATCACATAAATCGGAGCTAGAACGGAAAAGATATTGAACATTTCGTGACAGGGGGTAGATTGGAGCTTCCTGGATAGCTCAGGGGGGGTGGAACAGACTTTTCTGGACGAACTTCAGCTCTGGCCCGAGGGGAGATCCGGCCCACGCAGGCCCTTTTTCTTTTTCTTTTTTTTTCTCTGCTTTCGGCCTGGCCCGTTCTTCGGCCCACGGGCGCGCGGGAGCTGCTGGGCCGGCCCACTCGGCCAGGCGAGAGAGGCAGGCCGGCACTAGCGAACCGGCGGGGTCCGGGACGGACCACCGGCAGCGGTCCGGCGGCGGCTCGCCGCCGTCCGGCCGGCTCCGGCGAGGAGGCCGAGCCTGCGACGACGAGACCGGCGCGGAGAAACTCGCGGCGCAGGTCCCGTGGCCGGGGAAGGGACGGAGCAGGGTGGTCCACGGCGCCGGCGGCCATGGCCGCGGGTGCACACGGGGGAGCTCCGCTCGGGCGATGGAACGCCGATTGAAGGTGGGGCGAAGGTGTACGGAGGGGGTGTGGTGCTCTACGGGGAAGGAATCGATCCATGGTGGCTAGTGGGGAGCGTATTTGGTTGCGCGGCGTCACGGCGTTGCTTGCGGCCGCGAACCGAACGTGGGTGGGGAGGGAAGGTGTTCGCGGCGGGCGGCTCCCGGGTTGAACCAGGGGCTGCCCGTGGCGAGGAGGAAAAAGGGGTCGCGGTGTCGGCGGTGGCTGCCGGAGCGAGCTATGCGGGCGAGCGAGGGAGCAGGAGAGGAGAGGGGCTGGGCGGCGTCGGCGCGGCTCGTCGCGGGGAACGAGCGGCGTGGGCGGCGCGGTGATGCGGGGAGGAGAGGGGGACGGGGACGCTCGCATCGGGCGGCTCCGGGTCATGGCGAACCGGGGTCGGCCGAGGCGAGGGAGGAAAGGCCGCGCGGGGGGGGGGGGAGGGAGAGCTTGGCGTTTTTATGGCGCGGCGCGGGGCGGTAAGCAGCTAGGCATGTGCGGGCGGTAGGGGCCGGTCACCGGAGCCGAGCACGCACGCGCGTGGCGCGCGTGGCGTCGCGGAGTGGCCTGGCGAGGCGCAGCGTGGTGGCGGCTAGCGGCTTGGCACGGCGCGGGCGCACAGCGCGCGTGTTGTCGCGGCGCGGCAGGCGGCAGAGGGGGGGGAGAAGGAGGAGGACGACGGCCGGCTGGGCCGGTTCGTCTTGGGCCAGGGAAAGGGGCAGGCGGGTTGGGCCGAGAAGGGGAGTGGGGGTGGGGTTTCGGCCCAAAGAAGGAGAGAAGAGGTTTTCTCTTTTCTGAAATGAATTTAGGATTGGAATTTGAAGAGATTTTGAGAAGGGATTAACAAGAATATTTGGAGAAGGATTTGAGAGGGAAATTTCTCGGAGCATTTGGGTGATTCAAACGGATCTTTGTTGAGCTCATTTTGCACACTTCACACAAACAAACTTTTCGAAGCTTATTTTGAATTAGAGATGAGAGATTAGAGGGTAATTTCTTAGGGTTACTTTTCGGGGTGTGACATATAGGTATCCCGCAGGGGGTAAAGGAGCGTAGGAACCTGGGTGCTACTGCTAGTACCTGCAGCTGGGGAGAATGAACAACAAGGTTTAGAGAGGTTTGGGCCATTGATACGGTGTAATACCCTACGTCCTCTTGAAGGTGTGATTATATATGACGAAAATGCCAAGAACTACCACAAGAGGGATCCTCTGGCGTGGTGTTGAGGTTTGTAAACCAGAACTCAAGTGTTAGGTTGTGTGTGTGAGCCAGAGGCCTTCTAAAAGCGAAAGGCCAAAAGGTCCGAGCAAAAAGTCCTCCATCTCGGTATCCCTCTCCTCCCTTTTATAGTCCAAGGGAGGAGTAGGAGATACAAGACTGCCATGCCACGCTACAGTGTGGTCTCAATAACCATACTGTGTCTACATGACTTGTACTGCTCCTACTGTGCAACGTCATGGCTTATGTTTCTTCCCAATCGCTCCGTACGCCACGTACGGTCGCGCTCGTCTTGCTGCTGTGCTGCACGCCTCCACGGTCGGCGGCGGAGGGCGGCTGCCCTAGCCTGGTCGTGGGGACACGATGTGACCCGTACGTTGCCCGCGTCATGCAAGACTGTCCCGCAGTGGAGGGGCCCTCCGCATTTAATGCATCGAGTGGGCGGCTTCGCTTTCCGAGGGATAACCCTCCCGGGTTTTCCCGTCCGTCGGTGGCAACCCTCCCGGGGTTCTCCGTCCGTTGGTGGAACGGGGGTTCCTGCGCCTGCGGCCACGCGTCCCTGCGGGCCTGGCGGGGGCTCGGCCACGCGGCAGTGGGATGAGTGGGGCCTTTCCCTGGGCCCTCCATCCAGTTCTCTTCCTTGCCTAAGGATAGACAATCCTCTTCGTACACTTAGCATATTCCTGAGTAGGCGTCTCTGGGATATATGGTTCCCAGTACGCTAGCAGGCCTTTCCATCCTTTTCTAACCTTTTCCAAACTGCGCAGTGGGGCCAGCGTGAGGGGTATACCTATGCTTTTGTAGATAACTAGCATAGATGTACGTGCAACATACACGTGTTGTGAGATAATCAAACAGTCAATATGAAGGAAAAAAATAAAATTAAAAGAGTCCTGATTAATTAGCGTCATTCCTTTCTCATTAAAACCAAGAGAAAGAAAGTAACATGTGTGTATGGGTATAAAATGAGGTGAAAAATAAAGAGAAAAAGTGGATGAAACATTTTGCAAAAAAGGAAAATAAAATTAAAAGAGTCCTGATTGATTAGCGTCATTTCTTTCTGATTAAAACCAAGAGAAAGAAAGTAACATGTGTGTATGGGTATAAAATAAGGTGAGAAATAAAGAGAGAAAGTGGATGAAACATTTTGCCTCTATGGGTTTTGGGCCTTTCCATCCCTTTCCAACCTTTTCCAAACTGCGTAGCGGGGTCAGCATGAGGCGTATACCTATGCCTTTGTAGGTAAAAAAGATTTTTAGAAAACTCGCTCTTTTACGGTGTAGAAAAATATTTTTAGAAAATAGCTCTCTTATAGTGTAGACTATAGTTTTTAAAACTAAGTTTTTTAAAGACGTACCTACAATTTCTTTAGCTAAATACTACAATATTCTTAATACTATATTATTGTTTAGAAACTACAAATATACTGCATTTTTAAACTTAAACATCTGAACGTCCACACGCCATGCAGCGCTACCACACGGTGCGGTGTAGGGAATTTCCATCCAAACATCACTTACTTATGACGGACGACGTTTAGAAGAGTTGAACGTTTTGCTGAGCGATGATCTGTCGTCAAATAAATAAATAGTCGGGGATCGGGCAGTAGCCCGAGGGGTCTGCACTGCCGGAGCGCAGGCAGCCGGCGCGGGTTCAAGCCGGCTGGTGCCGCCTCTCGCGCGTGGTGCCATAAAAAGACTGCGAACATCGCATACGAAGTGTCTGCATTTCGGTGATCTCACAAGGGACGCGATCTTCATATCTAAGTGTAGTTGTAGGTCTGTTTGTGTACTAGCGGTGTGCGTGTGTAGTGTAGATGTGCGTATGTATATGAACAAATATTACAGCTGTACCCAGATGAAAGACAATCAAAAGAAAAAAAATAAATAGTCCATCTCATGTTTATCAAAAAAAAAAGTCCATCCCACGTGAATGTGATCCTTCTGACACAAGCATTTTTTTTAAAAACATATGCTAATTAGGCTGCTCTCACCAGAATATCCATTTGGTATGTCCAAACACTGTTTTGCACTGTAGACTGAGAGGGAGGTAATTGGAATAGTGAATGGACGGAGTAGAATAGGCCTTCTGGTGATAGCAGCCTTAGTGGCATATGACCCTTTAGGGTCTATTTGAAACACTAAAAAATCGTTATTTTTACCTTTTCTCTGTGAAATTTATGCAGTCCAAACGGACTCTTAAATTATGCGTGCTACAAATCATTCGACTTGTTAGGCCGTGGTCACCAGTTAGTGCAAAAGTAGTGCATCCGTATTGCAATCATTACTTTTCCATTCTGTGTACAATGCGCAAACATTGTTTTTTACACCCATTTTCACTCTCCGGTGACTCTAGTCTTAGCATCGGAAACATTTGCACCGTACCACTGGTACTCCAGAAAGAATGAAATTTAACCAAATTTGTATAAAAAACAACAAAAGCTATACCTCCAAATAAGTCTGATTACAATTACGATGGATTATATTTTCTTTGACATAAGTTGATTTATTTCTCAATAGCTTTGATTACATTTAAAATATTTTGACTTAGACTAAACTAGAATTTAACTCTTTTTTGCACGAAGACAGTATTTGGAGCACGCTCCAGTAGAGGCCTAGTGGCCCTAGAGAGAGCGAGACCCTGTAATACTAGTCCGTATGGCGCACTGTTTCGGTCTTGGCGAAGCCCGAGGCGTGGAAAAACCGAGGGGCCCCCGTTTGTACGATGATTACTAGGGAGCTCCTGCTGGGCCTGGGCCTGCCTGCTGCTCTGCTCTTTTTTTTGATTCCCTGGCCCTGCCCGTGACGTCACGTGACACACGTCCTGTCCCCCGTCTCGGGTCGCCCCGCCACGACATTCCCGGGATCCTGCACCCCCCCGCTGCGGGCCCGCCCACTCCTGCTTCTTCCCTTCCCCCGGTTCCCCCTCGTCGTCGTCCCCGTCCCGTCTCGGCGTCTCGTGGTTTGGCTGGCTCCGTGGCGCGGCGCCGGGAACTGCCATCTGGTGCATGCCTCTGCCTGCGTGCCTGCCCGGCCAGCGGCCACGGCCAAACTCGCTGATGAGATACCGGGCGGGCACCGAGGGCGCTCGGCGCACCGCTCGCGAGTGCGGACGACGAACCTGCGGCGTCGGCGTCGCGGCAGCGGCCACGCACGAGAGGGCTCGTGATCGTTTTGGAATGCCGCGGCGTCCGGCGTGGACTTGCCTGGGGGACCTGTCTGAACGGACGCGAGGGCGAGCCGGCGAGGGGGAGCGTCACGCTCCGGCACGTCGTGTGTCCTCCGTGCGTGTGCAGAGTCAGAGCCGAGAGCTGCGCTCGAGCATTGCTCGAGACAAGGCGCCGGCCGCCGAGGCACCGTAATCTGATTCGTTCTGCCCCGAGGTGAGCTCGTTGTCGTCGTCGACGACGACGGCGGACGGGCTCGTCAGCGGCGTCCTGTCCGCTCTGCTGCTTTGCCAGTGCTTGGACAACGGGCCGGCAAACATGCAGGCTAGGGAGGAGGGACCGATCAAACTGCCATTGGCTTGCCAGTGCTTGGACTACCCACGTCTTGCAGATCAGCAGATGCTACGAAACTGGCAACATTCAGAAACCAGAAATTCCATATTTTTGGAATGAATGGCTCGCCATGAAAATAGCTCCACCGATGGAAACCACCGATCCCAGCATTTTCACACGGGTAGCCCATAGCCGTGGGGATCAAAAGGCCGGTGCATGCAAAGAAAGACGGAAGCTGTGCGTCCATATAGGGAGGGGGCCAAAACAAGAGGAATATTGATGATTGCAGCGGTCGATCGCGTCCTCTCTTTTTTGATACAATTGGTGCGCTGAATGCCTCTAAATTGGTGGCGTTCTAGCATCGTCAACTCCTTTTTTTCGCCCCCTCTCAAAAGCATACAAGAGCCGAAAAGGGCGCGGCATCATCGTTGAAAATGCGCAAATCCCACGCTGGCGGCGCAACGAATGCCCATGTCCAAAAAAGCTACGCAGTACTGACCAAAGAGTTGTTATCCTGATGATGCGCGCGGTTTGCAACGGAGAGAAAAACCTCTGACTAAAAGATCATGCAACGCCGACGAGTCGAGCAAACACATCTGGTTGATGGATAGACAGATTTTTTTTTTTTTTGCTTAACCCCGGCTTAAAATAAAAGTGTGACGACGGAATGGAATGATTTGGAGCGGGGAGTACCGTACAGAGCATATGCAAAGGTCAACAGAGGCGACTGTAGAGCGATCGATGATGCGCATGATCGTTTTTCCTCATGCTGATCCTGGCCCTCGCCTTGGCACGACAAGTACTAGTACTACTAAAAAGGCGGTGAAAAAAAAGCGACTTTTTATCGGCAACAGCGAAAAGGGAGAGACGCTCACCTCTTCATACCGGCGAATCTCATCTCATTATGGCCGATCTGTGCGTACAGTTTAGATTTTCGAGTGTATGAGTACTTGTATGTATACTACTCGCTGTACTCCTACCTCCTACGAATACGACGGCATTACGCAGACTCGTAGAGAACTGTGCCCCGTGTTTAACTACTAGAGTAGAGGCAAGGCTGCCGCAGGTGGCCACGGCGTATCTAGGGGAGTGGTGACGACCTCTACAATTCTAGTACGTACAACAACGTGCATGTGCACAGCACACCGTAGCACACACCCCGGGTCAGCTTTGTTCGACCGAGCCCGCCCGATACGCTGGCCTGGCCTGGCAACGTACGACGCGACGCCGGTACGGCGTGCGTCAGCGTCCAGTCGTCCACGCCACGCGCAGCGCTGGCGTCGCGCTCCCATCCACCGGTCGCGTCGCGTCGCGGTCCAACGTACGAGCCCTTCTTCTTCTTCGGCGTCGGCTGCGCCAAGGCTGCCACCCCTCGTCGCGTCGCGTGGACCGCCGGACGCCCGGGCACGGTGGTGACGACCGAGCAGACCCGCGCGCGTCCGCCTCGCCTCGCGTCCCACAGTGGAGTGGAGTGCCACCCCCACCCGTCGCGTCCACCGCGAGACGCGACGCGACGCGGGACGAGACGACGTACGGTGGCCTGGCGCGGCGCGGCGTCGCGATTGGCGTCACGCGTGGGCACGCCGTACGCGTCAGTGCTCCGTCGTCGCGATTGGGGTCAAGGCTGGTCAGAGAGAGCCAGAGAGGCACGGGACGACCAGCCAGGGGCAGCAAAGCAAAGCGCCAAAGCATGCCTGCGCAAATGAGGCATCATGGCCGCACCCCTCGAAAGGTTGCCGTCTTTCGCCCAAAACCATCACAGCTCCTCCAGTCCAGAGAGAGAGAGAGAGCGCGCAGCGGCCTGCCGTGCGTGCCGAAGAGAGGCGTAAAACGAAATGAAAGCGGGGCACGTATGGTATGGTATCATTGCCTCCCCCCAAGCGCCTACGCCCACGCCATACACACCGGACACACACTTTACTGCGCGGCTGCAGCGGCTTCCACTGTTTACACATCGGCACGCTGCCGCCGGCTCCTCGCGTGCTCTCCCCGGCGTGCCACTGCCCTTTGGCCCCGCCGCTTTGTTCGCCTACTCGGTGTCGTGTCGTGCGTGCTCCCAGCCTCTGCTTATTTATCTCTCCGCTCTCCATCGGTCGCCTTCTTCACACTTCACTCCCCATTCCCACTACGCTCCGCGCGTCGGCTTGCTCAGGAGAGGAGAGGAGAGGAGAGAAGAGGAGACAGAGACAAAGCCAAGGTGGGTTCTTGTCTCACGCTGCTCCTCCTCGGCCTTTGCCTCTTTCTTGGACGGATATTTGGGGGTGTTGGAACCCGCCCGTTTGCTTTGTTCGGCTCGGAATTGACGGACGGAGCACAATGCGGCAGCTCTTGCGTCTTGGTGCTGGGCTTTCTTGTGGTTTCAAGCTCTGCTCTTTCCTATTGCACAGCTTGCTAGTGCTTGCCATTCGGACCACTTGTCTTGCGTCGTCGGAAGCCCGGCCGTGCTTTGACGCCGCCGCGAGCTCGCCGGCCGGCCACAAAGTGGTCGAGCGTATACCGGAGCACAGTAGCTAGCGGACCAAGATTCCTTGCGACATCTAGTACTGCAGCCTCTACCTCGCAGCAGGAGGCACGCGCTGCGTGGCGTGGGGACACAAAAGCCGCCTGCCTGCTTGGCTGCTTTCTTGGGGGAAAGAAAGGAGCCATGGGGGGAGATTGGGGGACCCAACCCAACACGAGCGAGACCACTCCGAATGCATTTGGGGGCCATCGTCCTCTCCTCACCTGCCCTTTTTACTCTCCACTTTGCCTGCCTGGCGGCATGCTGCTCGCCAACATCTTGCTTTCCATTTGGTCTACTAATTCCTTCCTCACTCACAGAGTCACAGTGGCATGCAGTGCATGCGTTCTGATTCCTGAGTTTTGAGCGAGCGATGGCGGAGCGCGCGTAAGCTGCGCATCGAGAACTCGTCGGGAATCCAGGAAAGCCGCGGTTTTTTCAGCTCCGGTTCGGCCTTCGGCGTGTGGGGGGCGGTCTTCTGGCGATGGCGAACTCGCAGGAGAAGGTCACGTCGGGTGTCCTGAGGAGCGCGGCGGCGTTGCTCGACGAAATGCAGCTCATGGGGGAGACGCAGGGTGAGTGAGTGTTCCACTCCCAGACGCGCATTGGCTGTTGTTGGCTCTGTTGCATTTTGAAGCGGGCCGGTGTTAATTTGTTTCCCACTGCTTCTGGTTAGGCGCGAAGAAGGCGATCAACTCCGAGCTCTGGCACGCCTGTGCGGGGCCGCTGGTGGACTTGCCGCAGCGGGGGAGCCTCGTCTACTACTTCCCCCAGGGGCACAGCGAGCAGGTTCGAATCGATTCTGAATGCTCTGTTCCGGACTTCCGGTTAATCTCATCTTTCATAGAGTGCCTTCCTGCCTGCCTGCCTGCAAATGCTCCTGATATGGATTATTGACTGATACCATGAATTTATTTGGCTGGATTTCTTTACTTGTCAATAGAAGGCTTGCTCATTAGCATAGTAACTTCAGAAATGTTATTCCAGCTATCGATGCTGAAGCTGTTCTTTTTCAGGTTGCGGCTACCACTAAGAAGATACCAAATTCTCGCATTCCGAACTACCCGAGCCTCCCGTCTCAGCTGCTATGTCAAGTCCACAACATTACTTTGCATGTACGTGCAAATGGTACTTTTGGATTGCCCAATGCTGTGTTCCTCAAATAATCATTGCTTCAACTTTGACTTGCACAGGCTGACCGGGAAACTGATGAGATTTATGCTCAGATGACCCTGCAAGCAGTGCACTCGGTAAGTGGATAATGTTGCTTGGTTGCATCGCGTTGAAGTTTCAGAGTATGTAATTTGGAGTGTGTGTGTTTTCCAAACAAGTGCAGGCCATTTTCTTCTCTCTTTGATAGCTGCCAAAGAAATGCGTTAATACTGTAGTAACATGCACACTGGCACCAGTAACCATAGGAAAATGGAACTACTGAAGAAATTCAGGAGCTGGTGAATCTTATTTATGCTGACAATTTCAGGAAACTGAAGTCTTCCCAATTCCAACCCTTGGTGCTTACACCAAAAGCAAGCATCCCACCGAATATTTTTGCAAAAATTTGACTGCAAGTGATACAAGTACGCATGGTGGTTTCTCAGTGCCACGAAGAGCTGCAGAGAAGTTGTTCCCACAACTTGTATGAGCCTTCTCTCCAAATTCCGTTTACTTGGTTGATCTTTTTGTGATCTCTTCTGCTCATGGTTATATTCTGAATCCACAGGATTTCTCAATGCAGCCTCCTAATCAGGAGCTTATTGTTCGAGATTTACATGATAACCTGTGGACATTTCGTCACATTTATCGTGGTAGGGTCGGACCCTGTTTGACTTGGTTTTCTTACTTTATGGATGGAAAGGGCAGGTTACCTTTGCTCCGTACTGTCTAAAACTTTCCTGTTTTGATGTTCTTTGCAGGGCAGCCAAAGAGACACCTTCTAACAACTGGATGGAGTCTTTTTGTTGGAGCGAAACGGCTTAAAGCAGGAGATTCTGTCTTATTTATCAGGTATGCATTTTACCTGTATAATTGCAAGAAAAAGCATATGGCACTGTTGAGTATTGAGCAATTAAGTCTCTTAGCTTTTATATAATGTGGTCTAATGATATCATATCATATCATATCAAGGGGATACAAAAAATGCTTACAATATAGAATATTTCCTTGACTTACTCGGTCTACATTAGCTTTACATGCCATAATCTGCCACATAATAAACCTTCTACAATGCAAAGTCATCACTCATCAGTGACAAAATAATGTTGTACAGGGATGAGAAGTCACAACTCCTTGTGGGTGTCAGGCGAGCCACCCAACAACAACCGGCTTTGTCATCTTCTGTCCTCTCTACTGATAGTATGCACATAGGCGTTCTTGCTGCAGCAGCTCATGCAGCATCAAGTGGTGGCTCATTTACTATCTACTACAATCCCCGGTATGCAATTTATCTAGATGTTTTACCTTCTATTTAGCATGCTTTTCTGGTAGGCATATTTACATAAATCGTGCTTGAAATCTCCTTAGGACAAGCCCGTCGCCGTTTGTAATTCCTCTTACAAGGTACAATAAGGCCACATATATGCAACCATCAGTTGGAATGAGGTTTACGATGATGTTTGAGACAGAAGAGTCAAGCAAGCGCAGGTTTGTGTCTGCACATTATGTAACAGTTTTCTAGCAATTCTATGCTCTGAATTTTAGTGCAGTCATCCGAATTGACATGTTTTTAAGGCTTGAAAAAAAAAGACTATTCCTGGAATTTTCCTTATTCTTTGCAACAAGGGTTGATTAACTTTTTCATGTGTCCTCTAAAAACAGACTGTGCCATTTAAGTTAGAAATTGTTGAATCAACATATTTAAGCTATCGTATGGTCAATACTTCTGCACCATAACTATTCCAACAAAACTGCTCTATATTGCAGATGCACAGGAACAATTGTGGGAATTAGCGATTATGATCCGATGCGATGGCCGAACTCAAAATGGCGCAACTTGCAGGTAGAATGGGACGAAAATGGGTATGGAGAAAGACCTGAAAGAGTTAGCCTATGGGATATTGAAACTCCAGAGAATACAGTGGTTTTCTCTTCTCCACTGAATTCGAAGCGGCAATGTCTTCCTAGCTATGGAGGTACTTCAGCTCTCTACCATTCTCCAGGTTACTTTTCTTTAAGACCAAGAATAAGCCAAAACAATCTTTCTTCCTTTCCCATTTGCAGTTCCTGGGTTACAAACTGGATCTGTAAATATGTCGTCAATTCAAAGGTCACAAGGAAATCCTTTTGGTAACACGCAACACATTCCAGGGATTGGCTCAGAATTGGCTTTGATGCTTCTCAACCAATCTGGCCAGAACCTTGGGAGTTCACTTGCTTGTCAGCAATCCTCATTCTCTAGTATTATTCAAAATGTTAAGCATAATTATATTCCTCCCTCGGCATTTGATGCCTCCACTGGTTCAGTAAAGCAAGAAAACATGCTTTCAAATGAAGCCCGGCAGCGGTTGAGTGCTCCTAATGTTCAGAAAGATGATCAACTAAGATGTGAAGTTCAGCTAGGTGTCGATTCAATTTCTGCTCAAGAGCTAAATGCTCAAGCAAGAGGGCCAAGAAACATAGATTCATTCTCCAGTCAAAGTATTTCGGATCAAAACAGCAAGGGTGAGCCTAGAACAAAAACTCGAAGGAGCAAGAAGGGCTTGTCTCACAAAACCATTTCAGATAAATCTGAGCTTTCTTCAGTTCCTTCTCAGATTTGTGATGACCAGCGGCATGTTTCAGAATCAAAATTGATTGATTGTGAAGCTGAACGAGTTTTCTGTGGAAATAATGAAGATTCATCTGGTGCACTTACTCGAGTTGATTTTGCTGGAGAGCTGCAAGTTCAGCAGGTTGAACAACACGAAATGATGTCATCACCAAAGTTAGAATCTTCAAAGTCACCCGATGGAGGGAAGTCAGTCAGCTCATTTCCAAACCAAGGGTGTTCTCCTCAGTTCTTTGAGGGTCTGGATTGGATGATTCAGCCTCCCTACTACCTGGATTCCAGTGGCATTCATTCAGTTAGTGCATCAGAGAACATATTCAATCAATCTGCAGATACCATGGAGGCATTTCAAACCTCCTGCCTTTCAGAGTGTTTTCCTAATTCGATTCAAGAGTTTATCAGCAGCCCAGATCTAAATTCACTAACATTTATGTCACCTGACATGCAACGTTTGGATGGCCAACATGATGGGAGCAACTTGCCAAGCACCTCCAACTCATATGTGCAAATGAGTTTTTCAGAGGAGAGTGGAAATCAGAGTGCATCCTTAAGTGGCCTGCACATGGAAGCTATCCATATAAACAGCTCATGCTCTGAACCGCTGGCGGCTGGGAACTTTGACGCCGGAATATTTTCAAAGCGGCCAAATTTAAAGGAGTGCCAAGTGTTGCCTCTGCAAGACATCCATAACAGTTCCATGGGAACACCTTCCTGCAGTATGGATGCGGCTGAGTACAGCATTGATCGGAGTGTGAAGCCGATGAAATTACCTGTCCGGACATATACAAAGGTACACTGAAAGAATTTTAAAAACGATGATTTTTGAACTACTTTTACATATCCAGTGTGACATAATATTTATTTTTTCCTATGCTACCTTGTGCTAACAGGTTCAAAAGCTAGGATCAGTTGGAAGATCTATCGATGTTACACGGTATAGAGATTACCATGAGTTGAGGTCAGCCATCGCGTGCATGTTTGGACTCCAGGGGAAACTGGAACACCCTGGCAGTTCAGACTGGAAGCTCGTTTATGTCGACTACGAGAATGATGTTCTTCTCGTTGGGGACGATCCATGGGAGTAAGTATTTGCTTTCTTTGCATTATAAATTCGTAATGTATATGCATTGATTCCTGAATTGTGCCCCAGCACAAAGTAACCTTACTGTGATTCATGGCCATAGCAACTCAGCTCATTCTAAGGTGCTTCTACCTCTTTGCAGGGAATTCATAAACTGTGTCAGATGCATCCGGATTTTATCACCTTCAGAAGTACAACAGATGAGCGAGAATGGCGTCCATGTTGTGAATGACTGCATCCAAATACCTTAGTAAGGGCTGGTCTGCAGCCTGCACAGTGTGCCGCTACAACTGAGAGAGATAGTGTCTCAGTAGAACAGCTGTTCTGTAAATAAAAGATACGTGCATCGAGTTTTTCGGATTCCTTTTTTTCTTTTAGCATGACACGATACAGCTTGCGAAGAAAGGGATCGAAGGGGCACGAGGAGGGGAATGTTGGCTCAGTTGTTCAGTTGGCCCTGCAATGGTGGTTTTTAGAGAAGTGCAATTGAGTTACCATAGATGTAGCGACAGACTGAATTTCTAATATTTTCACAGCTCTGATTGTGGGGTTCAACCTCCAACGAGCTTCCATGGTGCAGTAGAAACAAACGCACATGTCCATCTCAAATGCCCAGATTGATGGTAACAGTTTTCTACAGAAGTACTACCCCTGATTGTTTTTATGACATTGAACAAGTCAATTTTGACTTTGCATGACGTCTTACAAATAAAAACGGAAGTATGAACTGAAGAAATGCACCTTGTGTGAAAAAATGATGTGAGGTCTGTTGACGGCACTTAAGCACGCCAAATCCTTATACTGCAAGCGCACAGTATCGCGGTAGCTTTTCCCCAGGATGAGTATCTTGGGTTTGTCAATCCGAGATTAATTATGCTTAAGATACTATCAACCTAATATTAACTAAATTACTATCTAATTCTAATAGATCTAAATAAGCTTAAATGAAAGATAAAGGCTATCTAATTGCAATCTAATAACGGTTCTAATTATACTCTAAATATACTCTAATCAAGCTCTAATCTATTGCATAAAAGGAATAATCAACGATTAAACTAAACTCGGGATAGATAGGATTTAAACAGGCAAAAGGATCCACAAGAGATATGAGACAAACAACTTAAGAACTAAGAACCACCTTGATAAAGATCTAATCAACAAGCATAGAATAAACATGAATATGAATGTCAAAGATCTACTCGAACCTTTCCCCGGGCTCCACTGTCACTGGTAACCAGGTAATCGACGAACTAGTAAACCCTAACCATCTCTAAGCATGAGCAGATTCAATCTACTGATCAGGTAAAATAGATCTACTAAAAGACATGTGAGACATCTAGATTGTGGCCACAATAACACATGTAGACATGAAGCATTGCAAAGACATGGATCATAAACATGCATAAACAAGAAGCTAAATCTAAAAGACAAACTTTATTGATCAATCATCAAGGTTTTATCAAAGTATATAAGAAGTTCGAGGGATTTACTCAAGATACATCGAAATCCGTGACCCAAAGTCGTCGAGTTGAACTAGACGAAGAAGTCGGCGGAAGATGAGCTCGAGCAGCCCTCGGGAGGACCTGGGTCGGCCGACCAGACCCCCTAGGGGTCGGCCGACCCCCAGGCCTCCTGCCTCCTCTTGCTTGCTCCTTTCGCCGAGATGTCCCTCTCGCCGAGTTGAACGCTTTTGGCCCCCGAACTCTGCCCTAAACTCTCGGTGTACAATGGATTTGTGTCAAACAATGATGCCTCTCCCCTTGGGAGGCCATATATTTATACTCCGGAGAGTCCCCTATACAAGGAATCTAATAGGTCGGTTCTAAAAGTCCTAGTAGGACTTAAACACCTATTTCCATGTGTATACAAGCCTCTAGAAGAGTCCCGGTCGTCCTCCATCTTCCCTTGCTTGGATATGAAGCCATTGTCCTAGTCCTTCCAGAAATAGGATTTCCATATTCTGCAGCCTTTAGTATTTTGACCATAACTCTGTCTTCCGAAGTCCAATAAATGCAAACTCAGACTCTAAATTGTAGAGCTCGAAGAGATCTACAACTTTGGTATTCAAACTTTCTTCATTTGACATCGTTAAGGTCACCGAATTGGGCCCACAAGGTGCTGCTGTCCTGGAATCCGAGAATATCTCGAGTTTTAATTGGAAGTTTGATTGGATTTGTAATAAACCTTCCTTATCTTCATATTATTCATCCTTTATCCTCCGGAACATTCTCCATAATGGGCTTGGGTCTTCTTTTGGACTTTTAGCATAAATCCTTTCTTCGAGAAATCCTCAAATTTATATCAATTATACCTATTTTCCTGCAAAAATCAATAATGCACAAAAACAAAGAGCATTCTCGAAAACGGGGTTAATTGTTAGCAAAATAATAATAAATCATATAATTAATTTATGAAACGGCATAAAAACATATGAAATTATAACATAAATTTAGTACTTAAGCCGCGTCAACAATATCCCCACACTTAGATCATGCTAGTCCTCGAGCATAAGATCGATAAATCTTAAAATAAACTCTCAACTAAATTTATGTTAATTCTAAACAAATACTTCTTAAAATAACTTTACTTTAGAAATCACTCAAATCATAACATGGGAATATTTATTTAACTTTCATGCATATAGATCCCCACAAGATTTAACGAAATCAAATGAATCATAACTATGCCAAAATCTCCTTTCAGAATATAAAAAGAGGTTTTTCAATATAATTTTAGAAAAAACAAAATCTCTTCAAATGATCAAGAAATCACTAATCCCTTTAAATCAAGCTCTCAACAAGGCACTCATTATAAATGGCTATCCTATAAAAGATTTACTCTCTCTTCCTCACAGGAAAATATATGGAGCTTGGTAAAGGCTTAGCAAAGTTAAACATTTTATTGTTCAAATAAGTTATCTTTCTAAAGCTCAATCAATCAACTTTAAACAATTTTGGTCATCGAGAATAAAGAAAATAATATATATACATATATAGACAAAGAAAAAGAAGATATAGATAGTGGACATGTGCATGTATATAATGAAAATTGGAATAAATTCCAGAACTTTTGCACATGGTTGGAAAAAGCGAAAGTTTTTGCTCATTAATAACTCAAGGCTTTCAAAGAGACTAATTTAAATGTATATATAAATTTCTCCCCCTTTCTCCTTTTTCCTAATTCTACCTCTCTTTTCCTTTCTTTCTTTTATTTATTTCGGCCACTTGGCCATTATTTTCTCCCTCTTTTTTTTTTCGTTTTTTTTCTTTTTTTTTTTAATTTGACCACTTGGTCTATTATTTTTTTTTTTACTATAACCTCTACTCCTTTTTCATCTCAAAAGTCCCCTTTTTAATTTAATTTTAATTAATGAGCAAAAACCTCACTTAAATAGGTAAAGGTAAACAAAATGAGATGATAAAAAGGTTTATAGGATAAAGATATTGCTTATTATTTCTAAGCAATTGGAATATAGTAAGGCTAGCAAAGATGAAAAATCGATGACCAAAAATTATTTAAAGTGATCAAAATTACTAAAGAAATCAAACTTAATCAAACTCACATGAAATAACTTGCTTATAAACTGGCTTTCATAAACTAAGCTCTAATAGGTATTAAAAACTCTCTCTTGATTTAAGGGATGTAAAACTTGATCAAATAAAGATAAATTTAATAAAAAGATTTTTTTTTATAAGTCCTCTAATCTTTTTCTTAATTGAAAACTTTGGCAAAGCTATAAAACACAATCTTCCAACAAAACATGGGTTATGCATTATTAATTATTTTAGTAATTCCCACATTACTCAAATCATGACAACTTAAGCAAAATTAATTATCAAAGTAAATGCATAGAATAAACTTAAATAAAACGAGACAAAATTAATAATAATAATAATAATAATACTTTATTAATAATAACGCCATCCTGTCAACTCACACCTTAGTAAGTAATAAAATATAAAAGACAATAATAATAATAATAATGATAATAATAATAATAAAAGGGCGTTATTATTTCAAACGCTTTATTAATCTAACGGGGAAGACACATCCCCACACTTAGCTAATGCTAAGTGTCCTAGTCATCTCTGGAGTTCGACCCTAAATTCAATCCAAACTGACTCAGAACTCCGTGTAACTACGCATACCAAAACTTGAAACAAAACCGACTTGAAAACCACCCAGGTCGGCCGAGCCTGACCTCTCTGGTCGGCCGACCTGGGCCCCTCCTCTGGCTTCTGGGCCCCAGGTTTGGTCGGTAAGTTTATTTATTAAATAAAAATATTTATGTACAGAAAAATTTGAAAAATATTTAAATTACGTAACTAAATTATTTACAAAGGATAGGTTACCTATGGAAATCTAAGGGTCATATATATGGTAGTCAACTCTAACCTCTTTGAAGTTGTATGTATCAATATAATTGATTTCAATCTTGTCCTCTTCAATGTAGACCTTCAATCTTTGTCCATTTACCATATATTTGTTCCCTTCAAAATCCATAATGGTAACTGCTCCGGCAGGTGATACGTCATGAACAATATAAGGTCCATCCCATTTACTTTGTAATTTTCCTTTTCCAAATAATTTAAACCTTGAATTATAGAGAAGAACCTTATCACCTGGCTTAAACTCCTTCTTAAGAAGTTTCTTGTCAAACCATCTCTTAACCCTTTCCTTATAAATGGTAGCATTATGATAAGCTTGTAACCGTGCTTCATTAAGGGTACTTAATTGAATCCTTCTTTTGACTAAGGCGGCATCTAGATCTAAATTTAATTCCTTAATTGCCCAATAAGCTTTATGCTCCAATTCTACTGGTAAATGACAAGTTTTTCCATAAACTAACTGATAGGGTGTCATTCCAATAGGTGCTTTAAATGCAGTCCTATAAGCCCAAAGAGCATCATTAAGCTTTTTTGACCAATTTTTGCCTCCTTTAATCACCGTCTTTTTAAGAATTTCTTTTAATTGTTTATTTGATGTCTCGGCTTGGCCATTGGTCTGTGGGTGATAGGCTGTAGAAACTCTATGTTCAATTCCCATCTTTGCCAAATAATCAGTAAAGTCTTTTCCAATAAAATGCGATCCTCCATCAGAGATAATAACTCTAGGTACTCCATATCTTGGAAAGATATTATTCTTAATCATCTCTATGGACTCTTGCGTAGACGCCTTCTTACATGGCAAAGCTTCCACCCACTTTGAGACGTAATCCACAGTCACTAAAATATACTCATATCCATGTGAATTTTCAAATGGTCCCATAAAATCCATTCCCCAAACATCAAATAAATCAATTTGTAGATTGTATGTCATAGGCATTGAATTTCTAGCTGTTATATTTCCAGTTCTCTGACACTCAGGACAAGAAGCGACAAATTTCCTTGCATCTTCATGCATTCCTGGCCAATAGAATCCACTCGCCCATATCTTAGCCTGGGTTCTGAAATGTCCATGATGCCCCCCATATTCTGCAGCGTGGCACTTTCTCAAAATCTCACTTCTCTCATCTGCAGGTACGCATCTTCTGAGGACTCCATCAGATCCAAATCTATATAGGTAGGGTGAATTCCAATAAAATTTCTTGGCTTCGGCAAGGACTTTCCTTTTTGAATTATAGTTGAGATGAGTCAGTGGCTCTCCTCTAATGGCTCTAATTATGTCTAGCATCCAAGAATCCTTATCTATAACCGCATAAAGGGTATCGTCTCTTAACGCATCTTCAATTGGTGGACCTCCTTTACTATGGCTCATTCTAGACAAGTGATCTGCCACTACATTCTCAACTCCCTTCTTGTCTCTGATTTCTACATCGAATTCTTGTAGCATTAGAATCCATCTAATTAAACGAGGTTTAGCATCCTTTTTAGTGAGGAGGTATTTAATAGCAGCATGGTCAGTGTAGACTATAACCTTTGAATTAACAATATAAGATCTAAACTTTTCAAAGGCAAAAACTACTGCTAATAACTCCTTTTCAGTAGTTGCATAATTAACTTGGGCCTCGTTAAGAGTTTTGCTGGTATAATAAATGGCATGTACTTTTCCGTCTTTTCTCTGCCCCAGCACAGCTCCTACTGCATAGTCACTGGCATCACACATGATCTCAAAAGGTAAATTCCAGTCAGGTGGTTGAATGATAGGCGCTCTAACTAGTAATTCCTTAATTTTCCTAAAGGCTACCTCACACTCATCAGTGAACTCAAAAGGAACATCCTTCTGGAGTAGGTAATTCAGTGGCTTAGCTATTTTAGAAAAATCCTTAATAAATCTCCTATAAAAGCCAGCATGTCCGAGAAAGCTTCTGAGAGATCTAATATCTGTAGGTGGTGGCAACCTTTCTACAGTCTCTATCTTGGCTTTATCTACTTCAATTCCTTTCTCAGAAATGACGTGTCCCAACACAAGTCCTTTTCTCACCATAAAATGACACTTCTCCCAATTCAACACTAAGTCTACTTCTCCACATCTCTTCAGAACTTTTTCTAGATTCCGTAGACAGTGGTCAAAACTAGTGCCGTGAACTGAGAAATCGTCCATGAAAACCTCCATGATATCTTCAATGAAGTCTGAGAAAATGGCCATCATACACCGTTGAAATGAAGCTGGTGCATTGCATAAACCAAAGGGCATTCTCCTATAGGCAAAGGTTCCATAAGGACAAGTGAAAGTTGTCTTGTGTTGATCGTCTGGATGGATAGGGATTTGAAAGAATCCAGAATAACCATCTAAATAGCAAAAATGGGTATTCTTAGCAAGTCTCTCTAGCATCTCATCTATAAAGGGTAAAGGGAAGTGATCTTTTTTAGTGGCTTTATTAAGCTTCCGGTAATCTATACACATTCTCCAACCAGTGACAGTTCGTTGTGGAATTAATTCATTTTTCTCATTTTTAACTACGGTTAAACCTCCCTTTTTAGGCACACAATGAACAGGGCTAACCCACTCACTAGTTGGTACTGGGTAGATAATTCCGGCGTTTAGCAGCTTGATTACTTCCTTCTTCACTACGGATCTCATTTCGTTACTCAGTCTCCTTTGATTGTCTACCACTGGCTTGTGGCCTTCTTCCATCGGAATCCTATGAGTACAAAATGCTGGGCTAATTCCTTTAAGATCTGCTAGAGAATAACCAATTGCCTTCTTATGTTTCCTTAACACTCCTAGCAATCTTTCCACTTCTTCTGGACTCAGCTGATCACTAACAATTACAGGATAAGTTTTCTCTTCTCCTAAAAATTCATACTTAAGTCCTTCGGGCAGTGGTTTGAGCTCCACGTCGGGCGCCTCCTGTGGGTTAGGGTCACCTAGTGGCTCTACAGGAATGTCTTGGGTCTCTTCTTGATTAAGTTCAAGTTGATTAGTGGCAATGGTTGTTTCCTCAGAGAAGAATCCTTTTTCTCCTCCTTCTAATACTAATTTTAACGGCTCTCTAAAAGCGTTAATATAGTTAATACTCTCTATCTCCTCTATATCGGGAGTGAGATTAATAGGCACTTTAGATGCCGGTAGGAAATCAAAGTCATATTTTAATCCATCAATATTAATATTGACCTTTCCTTTATCATTATTAACTACAGCATTAACCAACTTAAGAAAAGGTCTACCAAAAATTATGTTAATATCATTATCGTAGACATTAATTATATAAAAATCAGTTGGTATAATGTTATTAGCAAAGTTAACTTCAACATTTTTAATTAAGCCTACAGGTCTAATTACTTCATTATTAGAAAGTTTAATTTTAATATTAGTAGAAACTAAGTGTGGTTTATCACTCAATTTAGAATAAACTTCATAGCTCATAGTACTTACCTGGGCTTCCATAGAGCAGTGAATATTGTTGAAGTCTTCTTTGTTGATGGAGCAAGAAATACCAGTTGAAGATTCTTCTGGCTCCAGGTAGACGATAATCTCCTCAGTAAGTGATGACTCCGGCTTGACACCAATCACCCGCTTCACTTCAGAGACAAAGTCACTGTCCAGCTCTTCTTCTTGGAATAATTTCTGCAGCACTTCCCTTGTACTTAGATCATCAGAGCTCCTCCTTAGTGGAATTTCTGGTGGAAACAATTCTTCCTCTTCCTCTAAGTCTTCTGGTGGGAGTGGTCCTGCACACTTCAGTGTATCTCCAAAATCCACTGGCATCCAGCTTGTCTTGTCGAATTCTGTCAGTGGTTTTGCACTAGCAAGGCTTCTGTAATTTGAACACTCAGTCTTCACTTGTGGTGCAAAACTCTCGTACTCCTCTTCCTCAGCTGCATAAGACACTGTAGTTCTTTTGACAGGTTGTTGCTCCTTGTAGATAGCATATGTAGGCGCCACAACCACTGGCTCCTGCGTAACACTCTCCTTCCTGTCTCTTTCAGCTTTTGAGGTTAAGCAGACATCTGACAAAATCTTCATAGCTTCACTCCACTTCCGAGTCAGCAGTGATCCTCCAGCACAAGTGTTCAGTCGCTCAAAGTCTCTAGTGGTAAGACTATAGTAGAAAATGGACATCATCATCTCTGGAGTGAATCCAATTGGTGGTCCTTGTGTCCTCATTTCTTCCAGTCTGTCCCAAGCTTCATCAATGTCTTCATTTTCTCGTTGCTCGAAGTTCATGATTGCTTTTCTCAATTTGTGCACTCTCAGTGGAGAAAAGAATCTTGTAGTGAACTTCACTTCGAGAATCTTCCAATCACCTTCAGCTTCTATTGATGCAACATGGTACCACTTTCTGGCTCTGTCTTCCAGTGTAAATGGAAAGAGGTTCCACAAGACCCACTCTTCTGGAACTCCGTCTTGATGGAATGTGCGACACACTTGCTTGAGCCTCTCCAGGTGCTTGTACGGGTTCTCATCATCTTCACCACTGAACTGATGTTCGGCAGCAATTCGGATGATTCCTGACTTCAACTCGTAGGATCCTGACTCCGGCATCAGATTTGACTTTTGAAACTTCAAATCTTCCACTCTTGGAGTTAAGTACTCCGCGAGTGTCAGACCCTCACTCATCATAGTCATACCTGAAATATAGACAAAAATACAAAACAAAAGATCTATGACAGCAAAAATTTGCTGTACTTAGACCAAATTAAATCCAAACAAAATAACTAAATTTAAAACTAAATTTAAAATTTCAAAATTTAAAAACTACTCCTTATTTCGATAATAGCAAAATAAATAAATAAAATAGCACACTAATTAAAAAGCAAAATAAGCAAAACTAATTAATCACACAATAAATAAAACTAACTATTAAAACTAGTAGTAACAAAGCTAATAAAAGATTAATAATAACGTAAACGATAATTATCCCCGGCAACGGCGCCAGAAAAGCTTGTTGACGGCACTTAAGCACGCCAAATCCTTATACTGCAAGCGCACAGTATCGCGGTAGCTTTTCCCCAGGATGAGTATCTTGGGTTTGTCAATCCGAGATTAATTATGCTTAAGATACTATCAACCTAATATTAACTAAATTACTATCTAATTCTAATAGATCTAAATAAGCTTAAATGAAAGATAAAGGCTATCTAATTGCAATCTAATAACGGTTCTAATTATACTCTAAATATACTCTAATCAAGCTCTAATCTATTGCATAAAAGGAATAATCAACGATTAAACTAAACTCGGGATAGATAGGATTTAAACAGGCAAAAGGATCCACAAGAGATATGAGACAAACAACTTAAGAACTAAGAACCACCTTGATAAAGATCTAATCAATAAGCATAGAATAAACATGAATATGAATGTCAAAGATCTACTCGAACCTTTCCCCGGGCTCCACTGTCACTGGTAACCAGGTAATCGACGAACTAGTAAACCCTAACCATCTCTAAGCATGAGCAGATTCAATCTACTGATCAGGTAAAATAGATCTACTAAAAGACATGTGAGACATCTAGATTGTGGCCACAATAACACATGTAGACATGAAGCATTGCAAAGACATGGATCATAAACATGCATAAACAAGAAGCTAAATCTAAAAGACAAACTTTATTGATCAATCATCAAGGTTTTATCAAAGTATATAAGAAGTTCGAGGGATTTACTCAAGATACATCGAAATCCGTGACCCAAAGTCGTCGAGTTGAACTAGACGAAGAAGTCGGCGGAAGATGAGCTCGAGCAGCCCTCGGGAGGACCTGGGTCGGCCGACCAGACCCCCTAGGGGTCGGCCGACCCCCAGGCCTCCTGCCTCCTCTTGCTTGCTCCTTTCGCCGAGATGTCCCTCTCGCCGAGTTGAACGCTTTTGGCCCCCGAACTCTGCCCTAAACTCTCGGTGTACAATGGATTTGTGTCAAACAATGATGCCTCTCCCCTTGGGAGGCCATATATTTATACTCCGGAGAGTCCCCTATACAAGGAATCTAATAGGTCGGTTCTAAAAGTCCTAGTAGGACTTAAACACCTATTTCCATGTGTATACAAGCCTCTAGAAGAGTCCCGGTCGTCCTCCATCTTCCCTTGCTTGGATATGAAGCCATTGTCCTAGTCCTTCCAGAAATAGGATTTCCATATTCTGCAGCCTTTAGTATTTTGACCATAACTCTGTCTTCCGAAGTCCAATAAATGCAAACTCAGACTCTAAATTGTAGAGCTCGAAGAGATCTACAACTTTGGTATTCAAACTTTCTTCATTTGACATCGTTAAGGTCACCGAATTGGGCCCACAAGGTGCTGCTGTCCTGGAATCCGAGAATATCTCGAGTTTTAATTGGAAGTTTGATTGGATTTGTAATAAACCTTCCTTATCTTCATATTATTCATCCTTTATCCTCCGGAACATTCTCCATAATGGGCTTGGGTCTTCTTTTGGACTTTTAGCATAAATCCTTTCTTCGAGAAATCCTCAAATTTATATCAATTATACCTATTTTCCTGCAAAAATCAATAATGCACAAAAACAAAGAGCATTCTCGAAAACGGGGTTAATTGTTAGCAAAATAATAATAAATCATATAATTAATTTATGAAACGGCATAAAAACATATGAAATTATAACATAAATTTAGTACTTAAGCCGCGTCAACAAGGTCAAAAGGATAAAATAGGATGCTCTTACAAGGGCGACACTTCCCCTCTATAATTTGCCATGCATTCGCCATTGCTCTTGAGTGCGACAAACCGAGCCGAGCCGAGTATGCATGTGAACATGTGCCGATCTAGCTAATCATTTGTTGGCTTTTGCATTTTTGTCTTTTAACCCGTGATGGTTCGTCATCAGATCGCTAACTAAAACGGCTTATTGGTTTATTTACTCAGTTAACTGATCCCAATCAGAGGTTACACAAGGAAAACCAATGGCAGTAGCACCACCATTGTCAAACTTGCACTGGTTTATTTGGACATAGGTGGTTAAATCCAATTCGTTTGGATTAGTGTGGAAACGAACCAATTTCCTGCAGGAGGAGTCTTTTTCTAAAAAAGATAATAAAGGAGTTGGTCTTACTCCTGTGACCCTGTCTGTTCTAAGAAGCCAAGGCTTGTGAACCGAAAATATGAAGAGCTTGCTTGCTGAGGACATGCTTTAGCATGCCAGCAAATGATATATCTTAATATTACTAATTAGAGGTCTTTTTTAGAGTCTCCACGTTTCCTCACGAGACGCACTAAGAAAAAAGATAAAATCCTAAAAAATCTCAGAAAATCAGAAACATCCGACCATCAATTAGCAGATTGGAATATTAATAGTCATAAGATCTATTTTCTAAGTAATTACTCACCTCTGCCTTATGAAAGGTTTTGAGTTCAACTCTCAATGAAAACAAATTTCTTCTTTTTATGACATTTTTTCTCTATTTTTAAATTTACCCTCTATTTTTTGTCATTTTTTTCCATTTACAAATTTACCTACTTAATGATTTCGTAACTTTTTTCATAAAGATGCTAGAAACATTTCTATGAAATAGATTTTATGTCTAATCTTACTATTACTGATTAGAGATTTTTTTTGGAGCCTCTTGTTAATACTCACAAGATGCACTAAAAAAGAAAAAAAATCATAGAAATTCTTACAATAATCAAAACTATGAGAAACATGATTCTAAGAGGTAGAGATTTCGGTAATTAATGACAACCTGATGTTTTTACTAATGAGCTCATGACATGAAAAGTTAAGATTATATTTCGTGCTCATTGGATTGATCACAAGAGACCCCTTCAATTCCAATTCCAAGTGATCGGCTTATGGATCGAAGGTCTAGCAAGAAGATCAATAGCTCTAGGGCTCTAAGTGTCGCAAAGTCTAAAGAAAGACACTTAGAGTTTGCTTTTGATAGTTTTTAGTAAGCTGTACTATCAACGGGGGTCGAGGTGAGTACTTTGATGGACTTCCTTCAATTAGTTCTTCTTATTTTGGAGTCCAACTTGGTCCTAAAACTCTTACACTTAAATTGTGGTTAAACACACTCACCTTCACCTGTTTCTATAAAAAGGAACCCCTAGAACTTGTCCCATTTCAAAAGATTTGAAAAACAACGAGAAATCAAGTTTTTGTACTCACCAAACCGTTTGCTGTGCAAGTGCCAGACCGTCCGATGTACACAAAATCGCTGCAGGTTTTGTCCTTTGCGCTTTTACGTTCACCGGACGTTATAAAAAACGTCTGGTGCTTCACCGGACGTTATAGATAGTAGGGGTTGCATAACGTCCCTGGGCTGAGTTGTACTCACCGGATGTTTTCTCAAAACGTCCGGTGTGTCACCGGACGTTATAGTCAGGGAGGTGGTTTTGGAGCCAGGCCGAGACGTTTGTACTCACCGGACCATCCGGTGACTACAACGGCACTTGGCGTGCTTCGGGAGATTTGAATTTAAAGCTCACCGGACCATCCGGTGATGACTTCACCGGACCGTCTGGTGATAACGTAAAATACTGTTTCGTACTGTAATGGCTAGTTTTTGGCCTCTCCCCTATAAAAGAAGACCCCTCTCCCTCCATTTGCTACCATTGCAACCAGGAAACACATACACACACTCAAAGGTCATTCCACCACCAAAATTCACACATTCTAAGAGTTTTGGGTCAAGAGACTTGAAAGTGAGAGAACTTATTGAGAGAGGTTGAAATCAAGTGAAGACCAAGGCTTTTTACTCCTGCGTGTCGTGCCTTCCGCGAGTTTTTCAGAGATTGTGGGAGAAACGGAGAAAGGTCCTTATGAGGATATTGTGCCCGGTTTGGAGCTCGCCGTTCCGGAGTGGAGAAAAGCATCCCAAAGAGAGCACTTGGTTCGCGGATCAAGGGGTAGCTTGACTTCCGTGAAAGTCACTTTGTCATTCTCCACCCTTGCGAGGGCGAGGCCGGGATCCTTGCGAGGAGCCCACGAGAGTAAAGCCTGGCGAGGGGCACCAAACGAGAATTAGGGGAGAGTCACGACTCTTCGATATCTTGGAAAAAAGATCGCCGAGTCTTCTCTTCCTTTACATTCCGCACTTACTTTTCGCAATTATTTTGTGTCTTTATTTTCCTAAAATTGATTGCTTGGCTTTAGGTAGCAAAACTTTTTGTGCATGTAGCTCTCTAGAAACACTATTTTAGGCACTAGGGTGAATTGAGACTTGATCGATAGGATTTAATTTCAAGTTTCGAAATTAAAAGTTCAATTCACCTTTCTCTTGGACATCTTGATCCTTTCAAAAATATCCGATCACCAATGAGTAGATTGAAATTTAATAGTCATTAGATCTGTTTTCTATGTAATTACACATATTTATCATTATGAAAATAATATTAAGTAACATCCAAAACTATATATTAATTACCCACTTTATTATTATGAAAGAAAATATGAAATAACACCCTAAATTTATATCTAATTGTTCACATTTGCTATTATAATAGATAATATCAAATAGCCCCTCTAATTTATATCTAAACTGCTCATCTTTGTTATTATGACTAATAGTATAATGAAAATAGACCCTCAAATTTATATTAAAATTACCTAATTTTACGATTGTATCGAAGATTACATAATCAATAATCAAACATACATTTAAAGTAGCAAGATATGCTATTATAAAAAAATAAATATAAATATAGATTTATATGTTGTACTATTACATATAAAACATCTAAAACTCTAATCCGTACGGGTTGATAGGGTAGTTCAGCGAAAGTGAAAAACTATACGTACTAGTCAACTGGTGGCCTCAAATGTTCAGACGAGAATCATCAAACGTTCCCGTAGGAATCCAAGGCATGGCGCCTGCTGCCGCTGCTTCAGCTCTGCCGGTCTTCATGACGCACAAAAATCATGAAGCGGAAGTTTCGGCCTCCGCGTCCACGGTCCACGGTGGCAGATTCGCCTGGATGTCTGGAACCCATGCTCAGTTCGTTGCAAACAAGGCTTGGTCAGAGGTCAGAGTCGAGTCACGACTCGCGGCTCACGACTGTGTGTTGGACTAGTGGCAGCCCACTGGCCCAGCCACATTTGATTGAGTTGTTCATCCTACTAGCAAATTGGTCCGTGCGTTGCTACGGAATCTTCTATATTAAACTATTTTTTAATATATCATACTGATATCAGTAGAACAAAAAACACACTTACGCTCTTTACATAAATTTAAACTATAAATAGCATATGTAGATGTAATTTTCCAATTGTGAACCCCTCGATACTGATTTTTTTCGTGTGAGGCAAGACGGCTCCTTAGCGGAACGCAGCACAAATTCATATCATAAATTTAAAATTTTAAACTTATCTAATTTATTCCGTTGCAATGCACAATCATTTTTTCTAATTTCGTGGGTTTAAATTTCATGGGCTAAAAAATCCACAAATTTAACTAATTTCGTGGATTGCAACCGAAAAACACACGAAAACCCACGAATTTTCTTGTCGCATGGGATTTCAAATTTTTGAACTTATATTCGTGGGCCTACATACCCCCCCCACCCCACAAATTTAAGCCCAATAATAAAGAAGCCCACCCCAAACCCTAACCCCACTCCACTCCCACCCCACCCTACCAGCCACCGCCGCCCAATCCGATCTGCTCCGCGCCTCCTCGCCAGCTCCACTCCGCCTCTAACCCCGGCTCCTACACGCGGCCGCCGTCGATCCAGCTCCTCCAGCGCGGCCGCCTCCGACCCGGGCTCCTCGAGTGCAATCGCCTCTCCCGGCTCCTTCTGCGAGCACCGCCTCCCCCGGCTCCTCCAGTGAGGCACACATCCCCGAACGCCGCCGCCTCCCCCTGGATCCTCCAGCGAGGCGCGCCATCCCGGAGCGCCGCCACCGACCCGGCTCCTCCAAGCGCCGCTGCCACGCCAGGTTCCTCGAAGCGTTGCCGTCGCGTCAGCTCCTCCCCCACCGGTGCGCCCCTACTTCTCCGCGCGCTGGCTTCCGCGCCGTCCATGGCGGCCACCTCCCCACCCCACCGACGCCTTGTCTCCCTCACCGCAGCCGCCTTCTCCAAGATCCACCACCGCTAGGAGCGCCTCCTCCTCTCCCGCGCCGGCGGCGGCGTCCCCCGCCGACGACTCGTCTCCCTCACCGCCGCCGCTGCCTCCAAGATCCGCCACCACCTCCCTCACCGCCGCCTCCTCCTCTAAGATCCGCCACCGCCAGGAGCGCCTCCTCCTCTCCCACGTCCGCTCCGCGCCTTCGTCTCCACCTGCGCCGCCATCTCCTCCGGCTCGGGCTGCCTCGGCGGGAGCGGGGGTGCGGCCTGCTGGCGATGGACCGGGAGAGGCGACAGAAGGGTGGGAGAGAGGAGGCGGGGTTGGGTGGGCGGCGTCGGTGCGAGAGAGGCGGTGGCAGGCTGGCAGCGCGGGAGGCGGTGCGGGGGCGGGGGGAGAGGGCAACGGACCAACGGAAGGCCACTACAAACTTTTAAAGGGTAGAGAAGACGCAGAAAACATGCTAGTAGTCTCCTTCATGCAGCTGATTAGTATAACGGTCAAAACGACAATATGGTGGTACAGAAAAAAAACGGAGTAGTACTCCGTAGCTCCAATGAAACAAAGAGAAGAGAAGACGTCAACGCAATTTTGCAACTGGGATTTTGCTATGCTCGCTTCGGCTTCTTTCTTGTGGCTGCCAGTGCCAGCAGTAAAGAATGAGCCAAGTACTAGGCAGGCAATTCACCGAATTCTAGGTGGTATACAATTCATTTCGTGTCGGTCAATTTTTGGGCGTTTTTTTTTTCCAACGATTTATAAATGTTGCTTCCACTAAACAAAGCAAATCTGGCTAACATAAATTCAGTCGATAATATATATATAAAAAAAAGGAAAGATCACATGAGAGACCAATACAAAAAAAGACATAAATATCGCAATTACTTTAGCTTATGGAGCGATTTTCCGCTAGCCATGCGTCACTGCAATTTGACAACTTCACAAAATAAAAAAAGAGAGCGAAAAGTACACAATTCAAATTTGATTATAATTAATCTCGGCAGTTAATTAAGCATACCTACCACCAAAGACCCAGAAGCTATAAACAATGGTCGCACCACCTTTCCTGGCTTGTGGCTTCCTTTCCTCGCCCTTCCCAAAACGAGAGAAAAAAGCAGCAGTGGAGAGAGATGGCGATGCGGATGGCGGCGGTAGTGGTGGCGCTGGCGGTGGTGATGGGCGCGCTGTCTCCCCGCGCGGCGGCGCAGACGCCGAACACGCCGGACTGCGCGTCGAAGCTGGTGCCGTGCGCGGCGTACTTGAACGGGACGGGGACGCCGCCGGACACCTGCTGCACCCCGCTCAAGGACGCCGTGCAGAACGACCTCAAGTGCCTCTGCGACCTCTACGCCTCGCCGAGCATCTTCCAGGCCTTGAACATCAGCCTCAGCGAAGCCCTCGGCCTGTCCAAGCGCTGCGGCCTCAGCGACACCACCGACGCCTGCAAGGGTAAATCCTCCTCCGTCCCTTTTACCTTTCGCAGATCAGATGCGAGTCTCCAGAATCCAGTTTGCAGCGATCAGTTGCAACAGTTATTAAAGCAAGCATCTTTAGGCTTTAGCTACTAATCTGTGTGTGATGCTCATAATCGATCTGCGTACGCAAGTAGGCATCAACTAGATACTAGATGCAGGTGGTTAAGCACTAAGCAGCAACACAAATCCCGTGACTTGCGTTTCCGCGTTTGTTGCTATCGGCGTTGGCAAGTTGGGCACGTAGCCATCTCCATCCGGTCAAAGGCAACGGAAGAAAAAGAAAGAAGAAATTAGAGATACCGTTTGTTTCCCCAGTCTGCCCCGGGATGACTGATGAGCTGTTTAACCTATCTGTGTGCCACCTTAGCGCGTCATTAAAATATCATGATCCCACAGCCCAGTCTTGGATGACTAATTTGTCGTAGTATTTACAGGTTCATTCGGAAAAATATCTGGTTTGGCCCCCATTGCGATACGTCTGTGGTTTTGTCTAGGACTTTCGAGCTGTACGTGTAACATCATATGGGGATTTTTAAATTACAATTCAACTCTGAAAGCCACATAGCAAAACCTTGCACTTTGGTACCAGGGTCATTGTATGCGTAAATCTGCCCACATATTCCACTTTTATTCTACATTAGCTATAGCTATTCTTTTCTTCAAACAAATTTTTATCTATACCTTTTGGTGCTGACAAATGTCTTAAATTTCAATTTTACAGGCCTTTCTCCTTCACAGTCTCCTCCAGGTAAACTACAGTGCTCTTTCCTTTGCTTGGTTACATACCCTGGAATTTCCTCAATTACCCAATTAAAGCTTCCTGTGTCATTAAATTGCAACTGTGACTAGGAAAAAAGTCTATTCAAATGGAGTTAGAAACTTTTCAGAGACAATTTTGCTTAGTATTACTTAAGGTGAAGCACATCGAAACGGTCCCCTGACCAAGTGAAAGCACAACACTCCACTGGTTAGGCATGGTCCCAAGGGTTACTGTTGCCAACAATGTACGACACTCATTTGCAGATTGGATCGCTGCTGTATGTGTATATCCACTCGGGAAAACTGTTTTTGGTAGAAGCCACCAGCTACTGAAACAGATAATAAATGCATTACAAAGTAGGAATTGCTGCCTGCTTATTTATTGTGATTGATAGGATTGGCTACCAAACAACTACTCCATAGATCGGTAGAGGCGTAGAGCACCATGCTAGGAGCACAGTTTTAGCATAATTGATGGTGTCCCAGCAATGTTTCGCATGAAAAGTTTGTGCTAAAATGGAACTCTAATAGCAATCTGTTAGGCCTGCCTAACAGAGTTCTACTCATAAATTTCAGTGATGTTGCTCTTATATACTAGTCATCACACTTGCTGATTTTCTATGAAGTATCTATGACGAGTCCTTGATGTAATTCTTGTTAGCTGTTCAAGCTCCTAACCTTGGAGTTCAAAGTAGCGGGTTAGTGTCCCCCAAATAAAATATTTTCCATGATTCAGAGTCTAAGAAGGAATTCTGATTACGCACTGGGTCACTGGGATAACAAACTTCAGAACTCAAACTAATATTTTTGAACTTGTTGTTACTTTATTGTTAACTTAAGCTCACAATATATGTCATCTGCAACTTGACCTGAATAATGAAGATCCCTTGTTTAAACCTCTGTTTGCAAACAGCTCTGAGATAGTGCACCGTCGGCCTCACAAACTTCTTGTTCTTGCAGGTTCACCATCGGGTGGCTACAACAACGCCGTTCATCGTGCTCTGTCATTTGGTTTCCCAGGATTGCTGGGCTTGTTCCTAGCTTTGTGGTCTGTATAGGCATAAAATTCAGCATGCTGTTACTGTGCAACTTTTCTTTGGTCCCACCGTAGATGATTTGCACCTGCCATGGTGTGAGCCTATGGGCTGTGTATTCTGACGCGATCAAAATTTGTTTTGCTGTGTATTGATTTGATCAGCCAGTAGACTGGTGTATCTTGATGAGAATTTGTCATTGGTTTCTTCATTGTGCTGTTTGAAGCTTTGGATAATTAAAACGCCCTTTAGCTCTTTTTTTGGATAATTGAATCAAAGGTTCTTGCTAGCTGCCACTCTCATGTACTAATACTTATCGGTACTACTACTGCTCACCAACACGAAGCACTGAAGCAGCCATTATCTGTGAAACTGTGAAAGCTGCCGAATGCCGGGGATGAGCCGATGAGCGCGTAGCAGAGAGCCAGAGATATCCGGCGAGCAACGGCAAGGCATACATGAGGTGCAGATGCCAGGGAGGGTGATGAGAGAGCTGACGTGAGGCTCGCGGCAGAGCTCCGGCAAGCGGCGGCGAGGTGAAGCCGTGAAGGGGAAGACCTGCGGCTAATCGTGCCATCCTCCGGCGGTCCGGTTAGGGGTTTTTCTTGGCCGTCTGATGTGTCATGTGTGGCTTCTGCGGTCCAGATCGTATAACGTAGGGAACTTGGAGGTCGATTCACAACTCGAAGGATCTTTTGCGTAAGCACCCTCGATTTATTCCATTTTGCAGTTACTTCCACGGCCTCCCCACCCCACATCGTGAGTCGTGACGCTCCCGGGCAGCGAAAAGCTCCGGCAAGCGGCGGCGGCGGTGACGGAGGCCGAGCGAACAGCAAAGCGTTGTCTGTACAAACCACGAGGCGGTATCAACTAGTATCAAGTACAAGCAGAGGGGGCACCCAACGGAAGCCCCGAAATAGCCTGAGAGCTAATCACCTGAGTGCCCGCCGCAATGCTCTCGCGCGCCGCCGCCATCCGTCGCGGCGCTGCGGCGGCGCTCTCCACCGTCTTGGAGAAGCCGGAGACGGGGCTATATGGCTTCGACGTGCTGCGCACGGCGAAGGGGTTCCGCCGCTTCGTCGACGACGCCATCCAGCGGTAAGGGGTGGGGACTGGGGAGGCAGAGAGCGCTCCCCTTACGTCCGTTGCTAGCCCGCCCACGGCACTCCAGTATCCACTAATCCTCCGTGGATGTTTGCTCTAACTTGCAGGTCCGACGAGCTCGTGGCACAGGTCCCGCGATTACAGTCGTCCACCGAGATTGTACGAACCATGGACGAGATTTCCAATACGGTAATCTACCTCCTCCTCTGCTAGTGGCTTTCGGATCATTTTATTTGAGTTGATGTGGCATAGCTCATGTGTCTATGTCTTGATGGTGTTTTTAGGTTTGTTCTGTCATTGATTCGGCCGAGCTGTGCAGGAATACGCACCCTGATAGGTGAGCCTGTGCATCTTGTGCATTTTGGGGTCTGGATGGCAATGTGTCTTCAGGTTTAAATTGAGGGTATACTTGCTGTGCTAGGGAGTTTGTGGAGGAGGCAGATAAGGCGTCCATGAGGATTTATGAGCATCTTCAGGTGAGCTTGACAGCAGACTGTTTGTAAATTCTACTTAAACTATCTACATCTTTGCATATTATGGGAATCTCAACCATTATGATGATAGGTTGAGAAACATTAAACTAAATGGTCAATTTACAGTAACATTTCAATTCCTGTTACTCATTGCAGTACCTGAATACAAACACTACTTTGTACAATGCTATACTAAAAGCTGAGGGTGAAAGTGTCCTGCTCACAGAGGAAGCTCGAAGAGCAGCACATACCTTGCGCATTGACTTTGAAAAAGGAGGGATTCATCTTCCTAAAGGTTGCCCAACTGAAATTTGTAATATTACTTTTTCTCTGCTAATATTTGACTGTTAAAGCAAATCATGGTTATGTTTTTTTGGCAGATAAACTTGAATATGCTAATCAGCTGAACCTTGAGATTGCCCAGCTGGGTAGAAAGTAGGTACTTACCATCTCTGCTTTTGAACTGCTTTGTAATTGTAATATGTGCATTAGTCGCATGTTTTCAAGCTATCTATTGGCAAGTAATTTCATTGCTTAATGACATGGCTTGTGGTCAGCTATATATGTCGAAGTTCTTGATGTTATTACCAGCCCTTGAGTTTCTTCTGTCTGGGAAATAGATTTCACTTGCTTGTTTGCCAATTGTCCTGACTGCTGAAAGATAACTGAGATGTTTATGGAATAATCTACTATTTGACTCATTGTTCTAGCACTTAAAATTTAGAAGTACTAGGATAGGCAATTAAGTTGCATGCATAGTAAGTATCAGGTTAAGGAGCATATGCATTCAGTTAATCATGCATTCATTCAACAAAAATGATGATTGCTTTTGATATATTTTCCTATACTGCTGGAAAAGAGAAATGGAGTGTTGGTTGATCTTAAAGTATTGTGCTTCATTGCTCACCTAGTACGCATGCAATTAGATCTCATTGTCAGCCAAATAACTAAACTGCCCTGTGGAACTCTATTTGTTTTACCTTTTATGGACAGTTTGACTACATATCTCTGTGGATTTCCTGTTGCTTTCCCTTTGTTGTGCAATGCCCCATTTTAGTGAATAAACTAGTTGCTTCAGAATCTATGTTTGAGCCTGTTGTTCAGTACTTCCTTTGTGGATAGGGAACTGCTTTTGATAGTGTATAGTTCTTTTTGCTGTGCCAGGTTCACCGAAAATGTAATGAATAAACCAGGTTCTGTGGATGTGTATCCAGCTTCACGGATTCCTAGAAATATGCAGCGTCATTTCAAGTCTGTTTTCCGTTTTAATACTGTAAGTGTTGAGAAGCAAAAAGGCCTAAGGATTGTAACAGAAACAGGAAATCTTTCATTGGCACTAAGATGCATATCTGATGAGAAAGTAAGTCTATGTTCTTCCACTTTCAAAACATCTGTAATATTCGTAGACTCAAAATTTTGTGTCTTGGATAAAGATGTATCTGTAGCATTGAGCAAAGATTGTAGTACTTCAGATTTTATTTAGATGATGCTATGCAGTACAATCTTGTACTAACGGATGTCACATATAAGAGAATAGAGGGAGTATTTCTTAAGTCACTACTAACTGCCCTCTTGATTCATTCAATTACTATGGTTGCATGTAATTAATCCAGTGCCAATGGCAATCTAACTAATTCAAAATTTCAAAGGTCAGAAAACAGCTGTATATTGTTGGGAACTCTGAACCTCGTGAAAATATTGGTGTTCTTAATGAACTTATACATGCTCGTGATGAGCTTGCAAAGGTAATGTGTGTTCTTCATATTATGAAGTTTCATGGCTATATTATTCAAATATCATAGCATTGCTCACAGCTGTGACTTTGTGGTGTGCAATGATCCTGAACAATTGAGTCACACTGTTTTCTCCTTATCATGGTCTTCCAGACTATGGGATGCAAATCATATGCTGACTTTGCTATTCGCCCTAACATGGCTGCATCAGCAGACGTGGTTTTGTCATTTCTCGAAGATTTGAGCAACATTGTTAGGCATAAAGCTGATGAGGTATGATTGGATTCAACTTAATATTGACATATTTTGGCATTTTGCACTGTTATGTCCTGTATGTTAAAATGCATCATTAAATTCAGTAATCCAACTCTCTCAATAACATCTCTTATGCAGGAATTTAAGATCATACAAAATTTCAAGAGAACAGCATGCAATGAAAAGAGTGTCGATCTAGAACCCTGGGATGAGGATTACTTCATTGGAATGATGAAATCATCTGTGTATAACCTGGATGCTTCGGTATGTGCTAACTGATAAGCATCTCCAGAATGAAATAACTGTATGAACCCCGGTTTGATATACACTCCATGCATGCATGTAGAGTGTAGTGCTTACCTTTTGTTGAATGCTTAAAATAAACTAAATTATTGACCCTTTTTTGGTATCTACCAGGTTATTGCAAAATACTTTCCCTTGTCTCAATGCCTGAAAGGGCTAAATGTTCTGGTTGAATCATTATTTGGTGCCACATTCCATCAAATTCCTATGAGGGATGGAGAGTCATGGCATCCAGATGTGATAAAGCTCTCTCTTCATCATCCTGATGAGGTACAACCATGTCAAATATGCTCTTAAATGATAATTGTACAACAAACATAAAAGAAATATTTGCAGCATCTCAGATTGTGCCAAACTTGTATAATAGGGACTGTAATATCCAGCTACAGTTCTTGGGAATATGCAGATATTGCCATTATCACCATGAATTTCTACTTTTCGTTACTTAATTTGGAATGATAAATTGCAAATTAAGGTTCAGCCTTCTACCTGGAGGCTTGATTGACTAGCCTTTTCAATGTGCATTGCCCTGTTTGTGTTCATCTTACCTAACTAGATGGTTTAGAACTTCAGGCTAAAATTAGACTGCTTGATAGTGTGGCTTTATGCAGTGCTAACTTAATGATGAATTGATGATCTATTATGACTGGTATTCCATACAGTAGGCGCCATAGGAATAATCAGAGTGGCTAGAGATAGATTAATTGGCTAGAGATAAGACTTGTTGAGCTATTTTCTATTTTGAGTGGGCCATAAAGGTCCATTAAGGGTCCATTATGTACTATTATATAAACACTTGAGATACGATGGAATAGAGCAAGCAGGCAATTAATCTTGCCCGTGCTTCCTCCCTGCCCTAGCCGCCACCCTCTCCTCCCCTCGGTGACCACGGCGACCAGGGGTCGCCTCGGATACCGACCCCGACCACCGGTCTTCCACAACTACAACCTCCGGAGTGCGAGTTCTAACATGATCATTATCTAGTAACACAGCGTTTTGTTATCAGTTCTTGTTTGTAATCATGCAAATTTTATGAAAAATCAAATGCTTAGAGTAAATCTAATCTAGGTTCAAGGATCCTCATTACTAATACTTGGACATAGTGCACCTTCTTTCTTTTACGTATCCTTATGTTTTCTGGGCCCAAAGTAACTAGAGGCTACCATGTCTAATGAACAGGGTGATTTAGGATTCATGTATCTTGACCTCTACTCCAGGAAGGGTAAATATCAAGGATGCGCTCACTTTGCTGTCCAAGGGGGACGGAGATTATCAGACTCGAAATACCAACTGCCAGTATATATTATTCTATCCATCGTTTATTCCATGTAACTGTAGAATATGTGAAGTTCTTTCACGAAGATCAAGGCAGTAAATTTATTTTGTATTTCCCAGATAACTTCCATGCACAATTTTTACACAGCTTATCAGCTTAAATAATTGAAGTTCAATGAACTAATAGGCTGATGACCTGATATGTGGACCATCTGTTACATCTTATGGCTCCATTTTCATTCTTATGCTCTACATTATTTTGAAGGATATTGAAAACTAAAAGAGCAATAGATATATCATAGAAAAAAACCCCAGTTCAATTTCATAAAGTTGCTTCATTTTGTTTTTCACCAATGGACTCCATGCTCACTTTTCAGATCATTGCCTTGGTATGCAACTTCCCAGGTTCTAGTGGAATAACCCCAAGGCTTAGCCATGGAGATGTTGAAACTCTTTTTCATGAGTTTGGACACGCCCTTCATTCTCTGCTATCAAGAACGGTATTTTGCTTGTTCTTCTCAATGTATAAGTTCTGCTATGACCTTTACCTTGCTTACATGGTAGCATATTAATATTTGCAGGAATATCAACATTTCTCTGGTACTAGGGTTGCTCTTGATGTGGCTGAAACCCCCTCAAACCTTTTTGAGTATGTATAAGTTTTTAGTTGTTACATAAGCTGTTTTTTTTTTGTAGAAATTGTATAGGACATCTAATTTTGGCTTATCCAAAACAAGACCCTTTTTATCATCAACCCAGTTGACTTTCCTTCACATTCCAGATGTTATGCCTGGGACTATCGTGTCCTGAAGACATTTGCTCTAGATGAAACAACTGGAGATGCAATACCAGAAAAGCTTGTGAAGGCACTAAATGCTTCTCGGAATATGTTTCCAGCTACTGAGCTCCAGAGGCAGGTATGTTTTTCTTTCCAGTTTGTACACCAGTAGGATCAACTGCCATTATCCTATTTCTTCTTTCACTTAGTGCTGTCATGCCCCCTTCCTAGATCTTCTACTCTATAATGGACCTAACCTTGTTCGGGGAGCAAACATCCAAGCCTATTGACACGATTTCCACTGTCGCTGACTTGAAAAGGAAGCACACAAGTTGGAAATACGCAGAAGGCACACATTGGCATACCCGGTTTACTCATCTCATAAACTATGGTGCTGGTAAGCGTTCGAGCTGCCCTCTAGTCCCATGAACTGGGTTGCATTCTTCTTGTAGACACTACATTGATTATTATATTGAACCATTGCAGGCTACTATACTTATCTCTATGCTAAATGTTTTGCCACAACTATATGGCAAGAAATATGCCAGGAAGACCCATTGTCCCGCAGTGCAGGCAGTGCAATTAGGGACAAATTCTTGCGGTATGGCGGGTCAAAGGACCCATCATCGTTGCTGAAGGATTTTGCAGGTGATGCCATCATTAGAAACTCTGGCGGTGGAATAATCCCTGACATTGGTTCCTTGTGCAAAGAAATTGGGCTGTGAATTACCATCGGCTGGCATCATTCTGTTTGAGCTACACTGGGCTAAAGGGCCAAAAACTAATCCTAAAGTCATGAGGATGCTGGAGTTCAGGTGCATTATCTCTCGGCATGTGACGATGGGTGCTAGCGGCAGATCAAGCTAATTTACTCATATGATTCTTGACAAGTTCAATTTTGTTAACCCTTATGAATTTATGATCCTGATGCGAAATTGGATCATTCCTCCTGAGCATCAGCTATCTTCATCGTTTAACCTATTTCTGCTGTTCAGCTGCTGCATGCTGCGGGGATTGGTTTTGTAAACGTCAGATGCTACTTTGAGATGACAATATCATTTAGCCTGGGATTTTTTATTTGCTGCTACGAAGTGGCTATCGTGTTTGGGCCCTAAAGATCTTCCCAGCTATAACAATCCTTCATGCAATTCATCATTTATGCTCTGAAACGACGGTGAATGGGCTCGTTTGGTTGATCACTAAATTTGCCTCCCCTTGCTCGTCTGTTGGATACAAAGCAACGGTTTGGAATCAGCCCAGCTCCGTATCACCGACCTGAACAATTCTGTCAGTTAAAATCGGCGCATGTTGGTATCATATCACTGGTCTATTCTGTAAACCATGACTCGTTGACGAATTCACGATGCTCCCAAATGCCCCTTGTGATGGCGCCGCACCTCTCCTATGGTTGATCCCTGACAGCACAGCCACCAGCCAGACCTCGTCAGGCGTCACAGCTGTTGTTCGTTCACAAGTTTATACGTGACGCAAATTCCAGTAGCATCTGCCCAATTCTCTTCCTTCCTTCGGCTAATTCCAATAGCTTCAACAATGTTTCTTGCAACTTGTTTGGCCCATCTGGCAGTCCAGTTCTGCGCTGTGGCCATTGGTGAAGAGCCAAACCAAGTCGTCGTAGCAGGTAGTGCTGTTTCCATCCATCCCCAGGAGGACCCCGTCACCAGCTTCGAGAACGCCGTGAGCTCGATGCGTCGATTCCGAGCCCAGCCATGCGCCGCCATATGGCCTCTCCGCTCTCCGCTGCCGGCCTCGCTCCCCATTGCCGTACTTGCACCGTGCTGAGGTTTAGGTGCACTGCACGCTGCACGGCATCGTCGTGCGCAGGTGCAGGCGCGTCGACGTCGACGTCGACGTCGACGCACGCCCACGGGATCTGCCGCGCGGCGCCAGGCCACCAGAGCGGAGCCGGCCGGCGCCGGCCGGCCGCAGCCCGCAGGCAGGCAACAACAATATTATTTTTCTAGCGTGTGGCGAGCGCGGCGGCGAGCGTTTATATGGTTGGACGCGCCTGGGGCCCCCGGGGCCCGTTCCCGCCTCGTTCATGCCTCCCTCCGCGTCCCTCCTCCACCTCCACCTCCTCTTGGGCCGGCGCCGTCGCCGGCGCGGGAACAACAGCGGCGGCGGCAGCATGGGGTGCGCGCAGGCGAAGCCCTCGCGGGGCTCGCCCGCCCGCAGCGACGGCCGCGGCATCGACCGCCTGATGCGCGACCACGACTACCGTCCCGGCGGCCGCGCCGGCCTGCAGCCCCGCCTCTCCGACCCGCCCCCGGCCGCCGCCGCAGGGAGGAGCGCCGAGACGACACCGGAGGACCACCACGAGCTCACGGCGCCCGCGGCCCCGCCGCTCCCGCCGCCGCCGCCGCGGCGCGAGGACGAGCTGGTGGACGGCTGGCCGACGTGGCTGCTGGACAACGTCCCCCGCGAGGCGCTCAACGGCATCGTCCCCAAGAGCGCCGACGCGTACGACAAGATCGAGAAGGTGGGGCAGGGGACGTACAGCAACGTGTACAAGGCGCGGGAGCGCGGGACGGGGCGCATCGTGGCGCTCAAGAAGGTGCGGTTCGACACGTCGGAGTCGGAGAGCGTGCGGTTCATGGCGCGGGAGATGCGCATCCTGCAGCGCCTCGACCACCCCAACGTCATCAAGCTCGAGGGCATCGCCACCTCCCGGATGCACCGCAGCATCTACCTCGTCTTCGACTTCATGTACTCCGACCTCACCAGGGTCATCGCGAGGCCCGGCGAGCGCCTCACCGAGCCGCAGGTACGGTTGGTACACCCATCGCCCATCGCCGATTCGCCGCCGTCGTCACTGCACGACACGGCCGGCCGGCTGCCATCGTACCTTCTCACTCGATCGATCCCCTCTCTCTGCTGTGCTCGCCTTGGATACGCAGTCAGTTTGTCTCCCCCGTTTGGACCATCGATCTCGCCACCTTGGTTTGGGACAGTGCAACTGCCTTGGAATGTTGCAAAATGACCCCCTGGAGCGAGTGTATTTAGTCCAAAGCGACAAGTAGTACAGTAATATTTATTTATCTATTTTCAAATGCACGGAATATTCTTTCGGAAAAGAAATGTGGTATGTAAGAAGAAGAACCGAATGCAATCTTGACAGTTGACAGCCATCATCTATGCTGGATTTTTGCTCTCCGAATTCTGATCCATCCCTGGCTGACACGCTCCATGGGCATGGCCGTTGTCGTCCGTGCAGATCAAGTGCTACATGCAGCAGCTGCTGGCGGGGCTTCAGCACTGCCACGAGCGCGGCATCCTGCACCGCGACATCAAGGGCTCCAACCTGCTCATCGACCGCCACGGCGTGCTCAAGATCGGCGACTTCGGCCTCGCCAACTACTACGGCCCGGGCCGCCGCCGCCCACTCACCAGCCGCGTCGTCACGCTCTGGTACCGCGCGCCCGAGCTGCTGCTGGGCTCCACCGACTACGGCGTCGGCATCGACCTCTGGAGCGCCGGCTGCCTCCTCGCCGAGATGTTCTTCGGCAAGCCGCTCATGCCCGGCAGGACCGAGGTGGAGCAGCTCTTCAAGATCTTCAGCCTCTGCGGCTCGCCGCCCGACGACTACTGGCGCAAGATGAAGCTGTCCCCGGCGTTCAAGCCGCCCAAGGCGTACAAGCCCACCATGGCGGAGAAGTTCCGGGACCTGCCGCCGTCCTCGCTCGGCCTGCTCGCCACGCTCCTCGCGCTCGACCCGGCCGCGCGCGGCACCGCCGCCCACGCCCTGCAGAGCAGCGTACGTGGCACGCATGATGACTGCTTCTTCAGCTCATTTCTTGATGGTTCCTGACTGACCACTTGGTTTCGTGGTGGTGTTCGCCGCAGTTCTTCCGCGCCCCGCCGCCGCCGTGCGACCTCTCGTCGCTCCCCGTCGTGTTCAAGGAGGAGGCCGTGGATCCTGCCGCTTCTCACGACGCCAGGAAGTGAGAACTACTGCCTGACACATTTGCAGTGCAGGTTGGCCTTTTCGTCTTCTGCTGATGAGTTCCCTGATCCCGAATGTGCAGGCCGAAGCAGAGACAACGGTCGCAGAGGCGGAAGGAGAGTAAGCAGAAAGCCGAGGAGCAGCAGTCGGAGATCAACAGCGGATCTCCTAGTAACAGAGAGGTACAGTATTCTGCCTCTGATCCAGCAATTTGGACCCGTTTACTGTGAAATTAAACTCTTTCAGGACCGGAAATGATCCTTGTTTCTGCTCTCACTGTTCTGAGTTCTGACTGCTGCTCTGTCTTTGCCTGGGCTCCATTGCTCATCACACTTGTGCTTGCAGGTGGATAAAGCGATGGGCGCAGCGATTTCAGGCCAAGACGAACCAGTGACCGACACGGCGAATTCAGGGCAGGAATCAGACCGGGCTGTGGTCGCTGCTGCTTACGCTGCCTCCAGCGTCCAGGGATCGTCGGAGAACACCATCGTCAACGCCTCGTCCAGCACAGTCGCAAAGCGGTTTTCAGTTAGCCCGGTTCAGGTTCAGGTGCTGCCGCGGCAAGACTTGTTGCGCTCTGCACCTCAAGATCAGCAGCAGCTGCTGCCAACGGCAAACGCCGACCACCGCCACTCTGGCAGCGACGACGAGCACGAGAACCACTACACAAGGTTTCCAGCTCCGGTCTACGACGACGAGAAGGAGGAGGAGGCCGATGGCGAGCCACCGTCGGGCGGCGGCAACGGCGAGCGCAGCCAGGGGAGCAGGTCGGCTGGTTTCATGTCGGACTTCGACGCGGCCGCGGCGGCGCTGCGCGCGTCGGAAGAACGGGTGCCTTCCAAGCGATGCGTTCTTGTGGACCGTGTGTAGGCCGCGGCTGTTCTTTCAACCGAGCATCCTCTGAATTGTGGAGACCGATGCCTCGTATGTACTACCAATAATCATCTTTTCAGAAAAAGAAGAATCGTTAGCTTTTATTCCGTTCCTGATTCATCTTTGCTGCCGACAAGACAAGTCGACAACCTGTGTTTGTGGTGCTCAAGAACACTTTTAAAAAAAAAGGAAAAAAAATCAAAAGAGATGTGCTGGCTTTTGCCTTTTTGATGCAAACCGTCCGAATCGAAATTAGCAAGATGGTTTTCAAGCACAGAAATCTCAATACAAGGGAGAATGTTCAGAATGGACAGGATTAAAGCGAGGCATGATGATACAGCTTGATCTGCAGACTTAAGCAGAGTACAACCACCCTTTTGTTTCCTCACAAAAGCAAAGCAAACAAGAAGGTTCAGAAACACCAGTAGTAACTAGGATCACACACAGCTCATGCATGCACACATGCCTACAAACATAGCATGTACACAGTCCCTCCGATCCATATATGCAGCAGCTAATCAGCTTGGCCAAGCGCGTTTTTTTTATGATATATATATGCATATGAGCATCATATTTCGTTCATATACGATCAAGTACTAGCAACAGTATATGGTGCAGCAGGAATAGGATTGCAGCAGCTGCAGGAGCAGGAGCAGGTTCAGAGGCCGCCGTAGCGGATGTCGGAGAACTTGGACTTGAGCCACTTGACGCTGCTGCGGACGGTGGTCTTGATCCTCCCCTGCGTGGCGAACACGTTGTAGGCCGCGACGCGGCGCCGGCGCTTGGCCTCTGGGTCGTCGCGCGCGCTCGGCCCGTTGAAGCTGTACGACTTGCCCGGCTGCCCGCCGGCGCCGCCGCCGACGTCCTCGTAGTCGTAGCCGCCGCCGCAGCCGTAGTACGCCGACGAGTGCTCGTGCGGCACCGACCTGCACTTCTCCATGGACGACCGATCGGTCGGAGCACAGTTTCTTGCTCTCTGATTCGCCTGTGTGCGCGAAGAACTGGAGATGAGCGTGGGAGGGGAGGTGGGTGATGATGAATGGAGCTACTAATTGAGTGTGGGAAGGGCGATGGATGATGATAAAGGGGTGGGGTTTGCTACTTGATTTGTTTAGCGCGGTTTTTTGCATCGAGCTCCTTGTGTTTTTTTCGGAAAGCACCTCGTGTTTTGTGGCTGCGCTAAAGCGAGTCCATTTGGCTCGCCTTTACGACCGGCCGGAGAAGATGGGCTCTCATCTCATTGCCTGCTGGGATGCTGCCCCCCGCCCTTAACTAAACTAATCATGCAGGTTCGTTCATCGCAGCTTCAGAGCAGGAATCTACGGCCTTTGCAATAAAGTTGTAGGGTACTGCTAATGACTAAAGCTCGTAGCACAAGGTGAAGTATGTACGCTGGCCATCATAGTTAGGGGTGGTAATGGACCGTGATTCAAAGAATCACGTGCTTTTAGTCGCTTTTAAACTCGAAAACATAGACATTCGTCTCTTTTTTGTGGCCCGGTCCTTCAAATTTTCGGGAGCCCTTTTTACCACCCCATAATCATAATCATGGTTAGTGTCTGCTAACAGGAGCGGCCATGTCTCAATTCTCATCATGCCATCCGCCCCTCCCCTCCATTTTTCAACCCCAAAATCCGTACCGCGCCTTGCGTGATGCAAGGCCAAAAGGAAAGGCGCCGAGTCTTTGTTTTTCTTTTTAAATTAAATTAAAAAGGTGGGGGCTATGCGTTAAAGATAATCGAGAAGACGCTCTGCAATTCTGGTGCGCTGATTTGATCAGCCCACCGTGGATTGTTGCGACGGGACGGGAGGGAATGATGGCGGATGGACGCTGCGCTGTAGCTATAGCCTGTAGGCTCGCTCCACTAGGCTGTAGCTGTAGCTGTAGGAGTGGGGGCGGCAGGCAGGCAGGCAGGCAGGCAGGCACGCACCCGTCCGTGCGCCCCACGTGTGCTGTTCCCGGCGGCGATGGACGTGGCCGAAGTGGACGCCGCAACAGTGGCCCATCGACGATCCGGCGAAGAATGCGCGCCGAGGAGAAGCGGAAGCTTCGGCTGACAACAGATTCGGAGACCCCCCGGGATGTCGGGATCGGCCGTGGTCGTGCGCGCGGCCGGCGAAGATTCACCGATTCAGATTTCAACAGAGTTTACCTTGGGGTCAAGTGACGAGGAAGCAAAGGTGCTGGATCGATGGATCGGTCAGCGGCCACTCACTCGTGGTAGGGTTATTCATCCAGTGCTCGATCGGCTGCTATCCCGGTCAGGTTCGGTGCATGGGCCCGGCGGAGCGGAAAGGGCCCCCCCGTAGTGGTCGACCACGGCACACCAGTGGCGCGCGACGCACCTCGCACTCGTCTCGTTACTGCCTCTCGCGATTGCGCCCTCGATCGGCCCAGCCAACCAACCCGATACCGCCCTCCAGGCTCCTCCATCCCTTGGCCGTGGATCGGCGTCGCCGGCTTGGTGCCCTTCTTCTCAGCCGCGCCGTCGATCGTTCGTTCCGTTCCTGCCGCACCGGACGGCCGATTTCCCCTCCGCTGTCGCGCGCGCACGCACGGGAGGTGTGTGGCCGCCGGGAAAACTGGTTGCGAGACGGGGGTTTGCCCGGCCGATCCCGCGAATCCCTGCTCGCTTCCGTGCGGGATCCACGGCCTCCGATCCATCGGCTCCGCTGTCTGGTTCGCGTCCGCAGCTGCCGGCGAGAGGGTACGACGACGTGACAGGATTAGGATATGGTCTGGTCTTCTGCACCGCACCGCATCCGATCGCACCTGTGAGTGACGGGACGTCAGGTGCGCCGGACGGGCGTGTTCTTCTCTGCGCCGTACGTACGTGCCGCCCCGGAGATCATTCCTTGTGTCGTCGAAGGGACATCCGATGTGAAGGGCTAAATTTTAGCAGGAATCCAAACACCCTGATCATTCCATCGTCCAAACTACTTCTAGTACTGCAAATCACAGTCTACTGATGATCAGGAGGCCACCGTAGTGTGAAATCCAAGCATGTGATTCCAACCAACACGCGACATGCGGTGCGTGCACCAGCGTCGTCTCCTCAGCTCCACGACAGTGGCGACCTGACGGACACGGCACTGGCCCGCTGGGGACGCTGCTGCCGACCGGTGCGGCTACACTGCACGTACCGATGATCAATCGGCCACCTCTTACTTCGGCGTGGCGTACGTACGGGCCGGCCGAGGGCATGCACGTAGATACTTTGTGCTCGTACATACCATTCGTGCACGATAGATGTATCGATCGGATCCGGAGGAGGGATGGAATGGAATGGAATGGAACGGATGCTGTTCGCTGTCGCTTGGAAAGCGATCGGGGGGCGCATGGAGGTCGAAAGCCACGGCTGTCCCTCCCGGAGTCGGCTCGTCTCGAGCTGGCTCGTCTCGCTAAAATACCAAACCAGGAACCCAGCTCGGCTCGTTTGCTAGCTCGAGCTGGCTCGTTTGGCTCGCGAGCTAGACAAAAAACAGCACCATCAGACTCAGCAATTCAGCATACAGGCACACATTTATCAATCCGTGACATGAAGACCGTACGAGGCTACGAGTCGAGGATCTTAAGGAGCAAGAGCATGCCTCGTACCTGGAGCTGCAGACCGGGAGAAAGATCAGCGGCGGCCGGCGGCGCAGCGCCGTGGGTCTCGGGAGCAGACGGAGGAGCGGCGGGCCGGCGGCGCAGCGGCAGGCCAGCGACGCAGCTCCGCGGAGAAGCGGCGGGCCGGCAGCGAAGCAGGAGCGACGGCGGCCGACAGACTCGGGAGGGACTTCAGGAGGGAGTCGAAAGACTGCGGTATACGGTCTACCGTTTGGCGACTGCGGGACTGGGGACTCGGTCACTTGGGTAGGGGCGCTGGGGTTTGTTTGCTATTGGGCCGAATTAGTGGGCTATAGTTTGCAGACCGAGTTAGCCACGTTGCCTAAACATTCAGCTCGTTGGGCTCGCGAGCCGCTCGCGAACCAGCTCGAGCTAGCTCGTTAATTTCACGAGCTGAAACCTTAGCTCAGCTCGTTAAAAACATACCACGAGCCGAGCCGAGTCAGCTACGAGCCGAGCGAGTTGTCGAACCACGAGTTTTCGGTCCAGTTCAACCCCGGAGAGTGGTGATATCGGCAACGCGGAGTCCACCTGACGATGGACGGGGCTCCAACCTAATCACGACAACCACTCAACTTTCTTCCATTCCATGTAGCTGCTCTGCCTCTCCGGCTCAGGTACGTCATAACAGTTAGCAGTATTTTACATGTAATTTGGTAGTATGGTCTATTGAAAATTTTGGTAAGCAAATGTAAAATTTCACGAGCAATTTGACAAACTAAAAAGTGTTTCCTCTCGCCCTGAAATGCATGCAGTTGCAGTATTTTTCAACTTGCTCTTAAAATACACATGCCAGTGTTGGGAAAAAAAAAAGAGACCCAAGTGGATGAGTACCTACACTTCCGTGGCCCGCCCAAATGGGGTGACATTTGGGCTTGCATCGCGCTGCTCACTCGCCTGGGTTTCTCCTAACATGTGTCGTATTCAGACTAAATAAGATATTAAATGAAACTTATTTAAGTTGATATTAATCATACTAGTTGAAACTTAGTTTCCTTTTAATCAAAAAGTATACTAACTAAACCTAAGTAAAATTCATATTTTGTTAAAATTCAGAAATAGTATATGCGGTAAATCATTATCACTGACGTGTAAGTAATGTCATCACGAGTCTAACACAACTTAAACCGGAAAAAACAGAGCTAAAACGACCGAGATAGATATACACATTCAAAGGTCGATCTAGATGATTATTCGCAAGGTGAAAAATCATCATTTCCATCCACTTCACGACATCTAACGTTGCAATGGATGGAGAATTGGAGAGGTAGATGGAACATAAAATTTCAAATTGATGGCAGATAAGAGTCATAAAATTTTTCAATAGCATAAAAGACATAAAAGTTTTTTGAGTGGTAAATAAAGAATTTTCTCTAGAGTTCTTCCGTGTTCTCATTAGTTCGCACAACTGTGTAAGTACAACATTTATGAGCTAGACTTACCACCTTTCAATTGATAGTGTTGTTGGTACAGGTGGACCACATGGCTTAGACTGGGGTCACCAGAAGGGGCAGAAGGATGGACAAAATACTATTCCAACTACCTCTTTCTCTGTCTACAGTGCGCAAACAGTGTTTTGCCCCTCCTGATGACCTTGGTCTTAGGCTGACAAAAGCAAACAACCGGAGTAACTCTCCCACGAGTCCACAACTGGTCTCTGGTCACATGAGTGACATCCTGCCCATGTACCTCTTTATGAATGAGCCAATGGTTGTTGTTATAAAGAAAGTGCCCACACGATCCATGTCGCTCCTCTGTTTTACACACCCCTTTGGAAACCTCACCTCTCCGTGTTACCTCCCTCTTCATCCTATGGCAAGCAAACTGCATAATGAAGATGTAGGTTCTGCTTAGGAGAATAATCAAGTACAGTACAGTATTTCTTAGCGTGGTGACATATTCATTTGTTTGGTATGGGAAGTATTGGGACATATAGGGGCTCCTTCTATTTCAGTCATGGAATCAATGGAAATGAGCATGGCTCGAAAGCGCCACCGCTCGCAGCAGAGAGAGTGTTCGTCTACCTAGGCAGCGGTAACGCAACGCCACAGAACAGGGGGCAGCTTTACCTATGCGCCATACGATGGGGAAAACGAACGGTCTTGAACTTTTAATTTATTTTTTAAATGCGTTGCGTTAACTCTGCCGCACACACAACACTCTCAGAGAACCAGAACCATGTGTAGGGATGGCAACGGGTACGTACCCGTCGGGTACTACAATTCCATACCCGTACCCGTGAGCAAAAAATTTACCCGCTACAATACCCATACCCGCTCGCGGGTATGAAATTTTACCCATACCCGTACCCGCGTGGGTAAAAAAACCCGTCGGGTAACCCATACCCGATTAAATATCCACTATGCACATATTTAAATAGCACAAATATGATTAATAATGGCATAATTAAAAATATAAAACACTAAATATGAGTAAATAAATTGAAGATAATAATAAATGATATTGAAACAACCAAGTTAACTACATTTTTTGCCTAATATACACTTATATGTGTTTAATTATATAGACTAAATGTATGGTTGAGGCGGGTATAAATTACCCATGGGTACGCGGGTATGGGTAGTATGCACCCGTACCCGCACCCGCGTACCCGACGGGTATAAGATTGTGCCCATTAACGTACCCGCGGGTAGAGAAATCATCCCATACCCGCCTTTATATCGGGTAAAACCCGTCGGGTACTCGGGTGTCGGGTACCCATTGCCATCTCTGTCCATGTGCCTAGGGCATAGGCAGCTTCCTATGATCCAAACCGAACATGCTCGTAGAGCAACACGCATGAAAGAGAATGTGAGAGTTCTATGGATGCTGCCTAAGTTCTGGCCAGCGTTATTTTGAAACGAAGACAGCATTATTTTGCTCGTAGCTTGCTCTACTGATTGTGCGATAGGTTTCTCTCAAGGTGTCAAGGAGCCCGCAACATCATCATGAGTCATGTTCACACTAGCACAATTAGGCTTCCCTGACCTTGGTTTGCCTTGTTCCTGCTCGAGACAAAGCATATATATATAAATGACGATAATGTAAAGGAGCCAAAATTCATGGAAGAATGCAATGTTGGTCATCGTTCAATGCTCTTTTTGGCTGTCTTCGTGGAAGATTGTAATGCCAATCTCCAAACATATATTTGCACAAGGCAACATTGCATTCTTCCATGAATTTTGGCTTCTTCCAACTGTGATCGGTGGAGATTTTTTTTGGCTGGCTGCACAGTTATCAATTGTAATCTACAGTGCAAACAACCGGTAAAAGGCTGCACAACCACAGCCAAAAAAGCAACAGCCAGGTAAAACGATCGGGCGTATAATATTACTTTTTGACAAAGATAAAACTCACTTATTATGGTATATGGTAGCAGTTTTAATTAGTTGTATAAATGCTACTCCCTCTATTTTAATTTATAGGTCGTTTGATTTTTTTTACACCAACTTTGATCAACTCATCTTATTCTAAATATTTGTGAAAGTATAGAAAATTTTAATTCATAGTTAAAGTATCTACAGTATATGCTAAATTAAATCACAATATAAATAAATGATAATTATGATTTTTTAAATAAGAATAGCAAGTCAAATTTAGTTTTTAAAAAAACCAAACGATTTATAAACTAGGACAGAGTAAATTTATCCACAAGCTTTTAATTAGCTTGATTTGGCTAACTACAACTCAATCGTTAAATATTATTTGGTTCATCGTTAACTGTAACAAGAAGTGAAGTGAAAAGTAGTGCACTGGTAAATCAATATAGTTACACCTGTGCGATCAAACAGTATACTTACCGGTAACGACTAATCCCACTGTAAATCCTCTCTAATCTAGTTCCCTTTGTGTGAAACAAAGGAACACACTTATATGCCGTTAACTTCATCGACTTATACCGGTTTATGAACCAAACAGTGTTACTGTACTAACTAGTGAGCCCAAATTTGCTTACGGATTACTGATGCCACCATCAACCGATGGTGAGGCCATCCGGTGGCTTTCATGAAGAGAACCAGACCAATCAATTATATATTGAAATATAAGGCATTTTAAGTTTGTCTTATATTCAAAACTATTCTAAGTTATTTGATCAAAGTTGTATATATGTATCACGTTAAGAAAGGAAGAGGCCGTTTGGTTTGCGTCACGATACTCACGAAGCAATGAGGAATCATACGATCCATTATGGCATTTGGTTTGCGTCATGGGACCGAATCATCCGTCACAAAACCGTCCCTCGCATCACTCCCACCAGCCAACGGAAAGGCGATTTCTATGGACAACAGCCACTGAACTTTCTTCCATGTAGCTGCTCTGTCTCTTCGGCTCTACGCCGCGGAATCGCGGATCTAGACAATAGCATAAAGTATGTCATAACAATTAGTACTATTTTACATGTAATTTGGTATGGTTTACTGGCAATTTTTGATAAGCAAATTTAAAATTGACGACCAATTTGGCAAACTAAGATTATTTCCTCTCGTCCTAAAATGCATGAGTTGCAGTATTTTTTAATGCTTCTAAAACACAGATGTTGTGAAAAAAAAAAGACCATCCATGCACATGTTTTTTTTTGAGCGACCCAAGTGGATGACTACCTGCGCCATGCTTCCACAGCCCGGCCAAATGGAGTTGACACTTTGGTCTGCATCGTGCGGCTCACTCGTCTAGGTTCTTCCTAACATGTGTCGCATTTAGACTAAATAAATTATTAATTGAAACTCATCTAAGTTAATATTAATAATACTAGTTGAAACCTGGTTTTTTTTAATCAGAAAGTCTATTAACTAAACCTAAGTAAAATTCATATTTTGTTACAATTCAAACATAGTACATGGTAAATCATCATCATTAACATGTAAGTTATGTCATCAAGAGTCTAACGCAACTTAACGTGTAAAAATAGAGCTAAAACGGTTGAGATGTACACGTTCAAAGATCCAGGGGATTATTCGCAAGGACAAAATTGTCATTTCTCCACCCCTAACGACATCTAAAGTTACGACGATAGAGAATGGTAGATGGAGAATAAATAAAATTTTAAGTTGATGGTAGATAAGGGCCATAAAATTTTTCAATAGCGTAGAGAACGTAAAAAAGTCTTTTCGATGGTAAATAAGGAATTTTCTCTAAAGTTTTATACGTTCTTATTAGTTAGCACAACTGCATATGCACTACATGTGGCGGAACCGCCCTGCTTAATCCAGACTAAGCACACCTACCACCTTTGGCTCGCATTGCACTTATACCAGACTAAACCCAGTAGTCCGTCGAGAGTCTTTCGGGCTCTCGATAACACCATTTTTCGAGGAACCGACATCAAACACATCCGACTCTCGAAGGAGCCACAACAATTACATCATCACAGGCAGTTGAAATAGAGAATAATAGACTCAATTTACAAACCAAAGGCATAAAATCAAATACACAGTCAAAATATGGCGGAAGCGAATTCAAAGTATATATATACAGCGGAAGCGTTTTAAAAATCTCGCAACGGAAACAATATACTTAAGTAGTCTTCATGAAGAGATGAACAAAGCGAGTAGCACCGAGCCCACCGGTACTACCACCTCCAACACAGCTATTCAGATATCACCGGTACCTGTAATCCAAAAGTGGAGGCAAACCCTAATTACTAATTACTCAGTAGGACTTAATGGACGGGACTTCGCAAAGCATGTTTACTAATCATGTGGATCCTTAGCTGTTGATTCTTAAACAAAGTCATGTGAATATAAGATAGCAGAATTTGACAGCTGCTATTCATTAATCATGAAGATCATTTATATCATAAAGTAAATACTCGAGGAAAGTAAAACATGAGAACCGTCAGTAACTTGCATAATAGTATATCAAACACATGTCCTGTCCCAAGATTCATAGTGCCTCTATCTAACTCCTGGGAGTAGCCATCTCAGCAGCGATACCACGATACGTCGGGTCAGTCCTCCCTCGGCTTCAAAGCACCTCCCAAGTCCATCGACCTCCTATCAGTAGATGGGCAGCACCATGAATAGTGGGGCGGATCATACACATCCAAGCATGTTGTATTGAAACGCGTGATTTAATAAACAACATGTTACAGTTATTACTACATTGCCCGGCAGTGATATTTGGCACTCTCACACCTGGTGAGCATCAGCGATTCGAATCAATTTTTAGTTCCCGAAAATAACTAAAAATGTCAGGGGTATATGCTTACTAGCCATCACGTTACCACATATAGTCCCCATCTCCATTTGTTCCATCCCAAGTTCGATTCCAACCCGTCATTCCCTAGGTTTAGCCCTCACAGAGCGATACCACGACGGGTCAGCCCTCCGTGAGAGTGAGCGCCCCTAGAGTCCGGTAGGACCAAGTCTCTGTTCTTCGGATGGCACAAGTAAAACTTTCACCAGACCCATGTCCTGGATAAGCACTTTAGCAATGTTATGCCAATCAGCAGACGAACAACGAATGGGCCTTATGCGACTCGGGCGGAGCCGGATAACAACAACGCACACCCCCAAAAGTAAACTTACGCTCCGCCCGGTCTCCATTTAACATCAGCAATAATAATCATAAATTACATCATAGTAAGATTTCTGAGATTTGTAAAATCACCTACGCAACGAGATTTGTAAAATCACCTACGCAACGAGTGACTCCATTCACTCGTATCTACTCGTACCTAGCAATTCTAGGCACTCGTCCTACGAACTCTATGTATAGGTGCTAGGGCCAGGCGGCCAGAAAGTCTAATGCAATTGGTTTCAAGCAACTCCTAATGCAGATGCGTAATTATCAAACAAGATGGTATTAGCTGCGAGAAATCATGGTCATGCCTATCTTTGATTGTTCTTAAGAAAACCAACAAACTAATCTAAGTTAGTTTGCCGGGTTGTGGGGCTTTGCCCCAGGCAACCTCTTGAAGCAGGGACGAATTTAATTAGCGATCCTTCGTTTTCTTGCTCCGGATATAGCCCGTCGCCCGGTTCCTTGATCACTAGTTTCTCCGGCGTTGATAGCTCCTTGCACGCGGGGTCTATATGCATGATAAAATGCAAGTGAGTGCAAGAGAATGCAAATATATGCATATAATATGGGTTACATGCATGACATAGTGCATTCATGAGTACAACGAATTGCAAATGTATGCATGAGGTATCAATGAAATATAATGCATGATGAAACAGCTTGTGACAAAAAGACTCAATTGAATTTAGTTCAAACACATTCCATAACAAGAAAACTTAACAACTTTCCAAAACCTAAGAAATCATACAACCCATGGTTCAAGAAATCGTGCAAGCCATCATAACATTTTATCTTTGAAGTTATTACGAATTATTGTTCTATATGTGTACATAGTCCCTATGGAATGAAAGTGTCTCTCAAAAACACCTTTATGAATATAATGCACTTATGAGTTCAAGTACTTGGACAACTCAAATTGATCTCAAATTTTTATCACATGCAGAAACATACTTTATAGCGCTACTGCCAAAATTTCAGCTACAAACAAGTTATAATTAATTTATTGAAATTCTAACAAGTTATCAGCCCTATAGCTTCTTAGATTTTTCATAATTTGTAGGAGTGGGTTCTGGACTTAAAATTTCTACAGCAATCATCTTATTGCATGGGCATCGTATACAAAAATCAGCAAGCACAAAATCCATAATTTGGTAGGACATCTATTTTCCATATTTTATTTTACCATGAAAATCATATAAATCAAAACAGCAGTAATAAAGTGAACATAATTACTTTCTGGAATCAAGACATCACTAGTAGTCTATTAGATTTTTCCCAAAATTTTCCTAGCAGTTTAAATACACTTTTTCCTATTTTCTTTTTTCAACTAGTAGCATTTTGCTAATTTCAAAACAGCACCTAAAACATACATGCACAACCTCATACTTTACTAGTGAGCTACCCATACTATACAGAGTACATGAAAAATACCAGAGGTCACAGTTGAACGTATTTTATGTAGCCTTCATTTTCCAAGTTAATTAAATACACAAATCACATGCATAAGGGCAAAACAGTAATTAAACAGTCAATGCTAGGGCTACCAAAAATCACACAGTACCTAGATGCCATAACAAAGCTACTATCCAAGTTTTATAATTTTTGGAGTTTATTTGGTCCACTTTTACCATTTATCTATCTACACCATGCATGTACTAAACCAGGGGCAAAACAGACTTTTCACACATCCACATCATACATATCCTGTAGATCCACTCAAGAGGAGTCCATAGCCACTGAGTTTGTCCATTTTGGACTTTTCTTTGAATTGTTATGATTTTTCAAAGTTCACAGCGCAATATAAATGAACTAAATGGAAAAACTCATAGACCGAGGGCTTGAACGTAATTAACCGTATACCTCAGGGGCTAGAACAGAAGATTATCCTGACTCAGTGCACAGTGCATGAGAATCTCCTAAAACCCGAGGTTAGATCTGCAAGAATGCGAAGGCTCGGTTAAAAACCCGAAACCCTAATAGATCCAGGGGTGTATTCACAAGTTATTCAGGACACAATGAACAGTGCTAAAATATGCAAAAAGGGGAGGGTTTTTCTGCAAAAACAGCGCCTCCTTCTTCCACCTCCGGCCGGGGCGAACGGCGTGGCGCGGCTCGCGTTCCCGCGTGCGGGGCGGCACGTCGGGGCGGGGTCTTGGAGCCGAGTCGGGTCGAGGAGGTGGCCAGCGCTACGGCGGACACCGTGGGCTAGACCTCGTCGCAGGCGGTGAAGAATAGAGGCGAGCGGCGGCGGTGAACCGAGATGGCGACGGCGCGGCAGTGCGCGGCGTCTTGGCTCGATTCCGGTCGGGGTAGGGCACGATTGGAGTCGCCGTCGGGCGTGGGAGCTGCGCGGCGGCGCGAGGGTTCCGGGGGTGGGGTCATGGGGGCAAAGGGAAGGCCAGGAGGTAGCTGTCCACGGCGAGAGGCCGGCGGCGATGGTGACCGTGGGGTGCGCTCGCGGGGAGGGTGGTTGGAGGCGAGGGCGAGTGGCGAGTGGCGAGACCGTGCGGGGAAGATGGAGGGAGGCGCGGGCTATGCGAGGCGCGCGTCGGCGGGGTGGGAGGCGGCGGGTGCCGTGAGCTCACCGCGGCGGCGATGGCGGCGGGCACTCTGCGCTTGGGAGGGGGAGGCGGAGGGAGACGACTAGGCCTAGCGCGTTGGGCGCGGGAGGTGGAGGCGGATGCAATGGCGGTGATCTGGAGGCACGGGGAGCAGCGGAGCGACCGGCACAGCTCGGACTCCGAGCTTGCGGCAATGGCGGGCGGCAGCGTTCGTTGCGGAGGGGGAGAGGCAGAGAGCGAGGGAGTGAGGGGCAGAGAGGGGGTAAAGAGGGAGCGAGGAGGGCGAGCGGAGTGAAGGCGGCCGGGAAACCGTCCAGGTGTGGCTCCGGGCGCGGCATAGGCTTCGGCCGGCGTCGGCGCGGCGCGGGCAGGCCATGGCCGCCGCGTGGGTTGAGCCGAGAGGGGAGAGAGGGCGGTGGCGGGTGTGCGGAACGGGTCCGTAGACCGGCAGACGCTGACCGGTGGGGCCGAGGCGGGGAATTGAGTGACCGGTCCATGGACCAGGTGTATGGACGACGCACGAGGGTGGGGCCCACTGGCGCGACGCGTTCCAACCGCGGGCGCGGGAATCCGACGCGGTCAGCCGGTGGGGCCCGCGTGTTAGTGAGACAAAAGGTGAATTAAAATCCCGAAATTGAAAAATCCCAGTTGACCGCAGAAATCTCTGTTTGAAATCTCCCATTTTGAACAGGTTAGAGGTCGATATTGAAAAAGATCCAATTGGATGAAATGTTCTAAATTTGTTCCTCTACATTTTCTTTATAAACTTGTATACCATGTTATATTCAAAAATATGGTGTAAATTTGAATTTAAACTGCTGACCAAGGTTTGACCAACAAAACCCTCCAGCTTGGAAATTCTAAAAGTCTATTTTCTAGACACTTTCACAAAAGGAGTTTTATACCAATGTTGTTCATAATTTCATGATCTACAACTTTCTCAATACCAGCATTGCATGGTTTTGGCTTTAAGATCAAGGAAATTTAAAATTACTAAACAGGTCATGTTTGGACAGAATTCACATGCTGACAGAAAAAGCCCCAAATCTCTATGCAAACCTTCATGCATGTCAAAGCACCAATTTCCAAAGTTGTTCACCATGAAATTGTCTACAAGTTTGTCAATATGAGTTTTATCCAAATCTAAATAGAATAAAAGTTATGGGTACAATCACAAAGACATACATGCAGAAAACAGGTTTCGACAAGTTGCATATCAACCAAGATTGAATTAGGGTTCAAGTGCATGCTAATATATGATGCTTTATGATGAATGTTGCATGTATGATGAATAATTATGTACTTGAGATGTCGGAGCATCACACTACATTTATGAGCTTGACTACCATCTTTCAATGTTGTTGGTACAGTTTAACTCCCACCCACATGCCTTAGACTGACAAAAGTAAACAACTAGAGTAACTCTCCCACAAGTCCACAACTGATCTCGTGAGTGACATCCTGCCCCATTACGTTTCTAGACCATCCCCAATGGTTTGCTTAAAAATCTTGCATATCCACTGTTCTTTCACTATTCTAACTATCTCTCTGTCTACAGTAGTGCAACAGTTATAGACAACCTCTTTAGGCGGTCCATTGGGGATAGCCTAACTTGAATGAACCCATGGTATGTTGTTATAAATACAAGTCCCTATGACAAGTCCATGTCACTCCTCTATTTTACACCCCTTTGGAACTCTCACGGTCTCACCTCTCCACTCTCCTTGTTACCCCCACTTCATCCTATGACAAGCAAACTATCTAATGAAGATGTAGGTTTTGCTTAGGAGTTAGGAGAATAACCAAGTATTTCTTAGCGTGCTGGCATATTTGTTTGTTTGGTATGTGAGGTATTGGGACATTCAGGGGCTCTTTCTCTTTCAGTCATGGAATCAATGGAAATTAGCATGGCTCCAACAATGCCACCGGTGGCAGCAGGCAACCAAAACAGAGTGTCTAGGGCCTAGGAAGCTTTCCAATCATCCAAAGAGCATTATGGGGCTGATTGGTTACCTGCCCCAGGCCCGAGCCAGGCTCCGTGCGTGCACCTTGCTGCTGTTTGGATAGGTGGAGACGTCTCGCAGCCAGGCCCGGCAGGAATGCCCAAGTTGAGCTTCTCTGCGCGTGCAGGCAGTAGATGCGCAGCGGATGCAGGCAGGTGGTGCAGGCACGGAAACCGAAGAACTTTTTTCTTTTTTCTATTATATCTCTCAATTAAAATATTTAATTTTCAAACCGATTTCATATTTGAATTCTTCATATTTTTACGAACAAAACAAGACTACACTTGTCTTGTTAAATTTAAAATATTAATTTTACTTTTTTTTTATTTTAAATCTATGCCGCCAACCAAACTCAGATCAAACGCAGCATGCATTAAACACCAATAACAACAACGGTTGCATCTATACATACTGACCCAAATGAGCCTCTCTCTCGCCCCTTGCCTGGCCCAAACTCCAAAACCCGTGGAGACAACCAATCACACCCTATCCCGTGGAGACAACCAATCACACCCTATGTTGCGCATAGGTGGATGTCTGTCAAGGGGTGTGTTTAGAACCCTGAAAACTGGCACTGTTCCAAACTGAAAAGCACTGTAGCACGTTTTATTTGTTTGTGGTAAATATTATCCTACCATGGTCTAACTACGCTCAAAAGATTCGTTTCGTAACGTATATCTAAACTGTGCAATTAGTTTTTGTTTTTACCTGCATTTCATACTCCGAGCATGCGTTTTTTGGTACATTTAATGCTTCGATGTGATGGGAATTTTGGAAATTTTAGAGCATGCGTTTTTTTGGTACATTTAATGCTTCGATGTGATGGGAATTTTGAAAATTTTAAAGAAAAGAATTTAAACTCAGTGCCCGCAATATCGCCACGAGTCATGTTCGCACCAGTTAGGCTTTCCCGACGCTGGTTTGCCTTGTGCCTTGTGTCGAACTATTCTAAATTTGACCAAGCTTATATACGTGTATCGCATTAAGAAAGTAATCAAATGATTTTATGCCATAATTTTTCCCCAAACAAAGCAGTCAGACCTAAAGAGTCTTTGATTTAAACTCAGGATCCTTTATATTTCAGGAAAGTGAAAAAACTGAAAGATCTAAATAAAAACAGTTGTATTTTGTGGCATCCATTATAGAATTTGATTATTATCAGGAAACTATCTGTATCATTGGTAGTAGCAGATGAGAGGCTGAAACATCTTCGGATCAAGCAACCAGCTGCAATACTGCAAATCACAGGACACACCAGGTAGCATTGTTACAATCACATCTAGTGAAGTGCAACACAGATAGGCCGTTGCCTTATCGCTCCTTAACATACTCATACTACAGACAGGTAACGAGGATCATTTCTTTCCACTCTTCTTGAGACCCGAGCCTCCGATTGCACCCTTCTGGGCCTTGGCCTTCAGCTCCTTGAGTGCCTGGCGGTGCAAAACCATATAATCCATGTCAGCAAACAAGAACAGTCACCCAAGCAGATTAGAACAAGATACAGAATAAAAATGGAAGGTAAATCTCACCTTTTCCTCATCTTTCTTCTTCTGCAAATATGCCAGATCAGTCTGCAAAGAAAGGATCCATAAAAATGTCAAGTAGAGACCAACTGTAACCTAGCAATGAAGCTGCTCATAAGCCTCGTAAGGCCCCCTTCTAGTAATCACTCACTAAAAAGTTATCAAAGTAGGAAGAGTTTCCTTTTAATTTCGAAGGCAGAGCCAGCATCTAAGCCTGATATTCATTCCATCCCCCTCCCTATTTTTTAAGGGATTCAGCTATGTTTGATTATAAAGGAAACAGACAACCATATGTACTTAAACAACAACCAATAGCATATCTGCCCTCCTACTCCTACATTTACTCTCTGAGTTTCACTTACGATTCAAGTTACCAACTCAAGGCACTAATCCAGAAAACTATATTCCAATCACAGTTTTGATAAGTGTAATAGAAGAACACAATAGGCCAAGCAAACAGCTCTACTCACATCACATGACTTCCAATCATGAAATGGACACCGTCAAAACCATACATTCCAGAGGAAGTTTGTGCCAATAATTGAAACATCAAAAGTAGCTTCTCAACAGCAGGGGACAAAGGAAATAGATCATCAGGTGCAGATTTGAAGTTGCTCTAGCTATTTGACATGATTAATCCAGAGCCATACGAAACCGCTAAGAATAAATCGAGAGCATATATCTTACACGAAATTCCCTAATTACAAATTTACAATACCGCATGGCACCTCGCGCCCGGCAGATACGTATCAATTCGCCAAATTCTCCTCCTCGAGGAGCTGCGAATCAAGCGCGAAACACGCACACAGATCTACCAAACACAACTCTGATTGTGTGACAGTCAAACCCCTTACCTAAGGCCACGCACGTCACGGGCGCAGATCGCTACTAGGCGCAACGAAACTGAAGCAGATTCAAGCGCGCAGGAGCACATACCTCGTCGTACTCCTTCTTGTCCGCCTTGGGTGCCTTCAGCGGCTTGGCCTTCCCTCCTGCAACGCCATCCCCGAGACGCAGCAGTCAGTGAAACAAATCGAACCGATCGGCACCGAACAGCAGATAAATACACCCCACGAGAGACGCGGTCGCGGCATGAGCGGAAGGGGAGCGGGCAGGACGAACGCACCTTGCTTCGACATGGCGGGCGGGGAGGGGGGAGACGAAACCCTAGCTGGCGAGCGCCGCGGCTGAGACGAAGTGGGGAAAGGCGAGCGACGCTGCGGGAGGAGACGGGCGTGCGCGGAGGCGAGCGGAGTGGGTGGGGACGGTCTATATAGACGGGGGGCCGGAGGTCGCGTGCGCGAGCCGCGAGCGAGGCCGTGGGAATCTTGAATGGGCCGTGTGTGGTGTTCTCAGCCCATGCACTGTGTAATGGGGCTTTGGAATGGCCCACGATGTCCTGGGCTGTGTTGTTGGGATCTCCGTCCGGCGCGCGTGTTACGCACAAGACATTGCTTGCTGCGGTCGGTCCGCCGGTGACACTCACACTCCTCTAAGCCAAAGGTGAGCTTCAACATTGATCATGTGAGTTGTGACTATGTATCCAAGTTTTGCATACCTTTGGCTTTGGACGTTCCTGACAAGTCACCGTACGTGGAAGGTACACCCGTACACGTACATGTATATCCATCCACTACTCTCACGATCCATCCCTCGATGAAGCATTGAAGCCGATAAGAAACCTCCAAGGTAGACTGGGGCACAACGCCGAGTGCCACGCGGACCAGAAGCAACAGACGGCGAAACGAAAAGGCCAAGGGTGACGAAATGGGCTGCAGCCTGCAGGAGGTAGCCGCCGCGCGCAGGTCCCGAGATAGGCTCATGTGGGCGGCGGGGTGGTTCAGTGCAGGTGCAGCGCAGGGGGCTCCTTGTCCGTAGTACGGCGCGGACGCAACAGTGGGCGCCCCCCGTAGGAACGCCACGGCCACCGCCAAACCGTTTGCGTCGCCACGGGGACACGCGTGCATCGATCGCTGGCTGCTCACCGCGTCGTCCAATCCATCTATATAAACCCTGCTCCTTTCCTGTGAAGCGAGCCGTCGACATCAAGCGTTCCAACCAAATCTGCAGGTTGCGTTCTTGGCGACAGCCGTCTTGGTGGCATCTTCGTGGCCAATTGGCAGCGCAACGTCTTTTGATCAGCGGCGGACATTGTCAGGTGCCAGCCATCGCTCATGGTAAGGGTGCTGTGTCTCGGCTGACGGAGCAAGGCGGCGGCGCCGTGGCTTCACAGCTGCCGATGCCGTGTGCTACTGCTAACGTGTTGGCTTGTTTTAAGCTCCTGCAGGCGCTGCTGCCGCTGTTCCTGAGACCGATCGCGCGGTTCGCGGCGCTGGTGGCGGCCGGCGGGCCGGCGGCGACGGCGGCCACGATCCTGCACCGCGCCGGCGCGCTGCCCAGGAACCGGGGCCTGGAGAGGCTCGTCCGGGACGACGCGCTCGGCGGCGGGGGACAGGACTGCATCGCCAGCTTCGTCGTCGGCGTGATGCGGTGCCTCTGCTAGCAGGTGAACAGCAGCAAATGCTGGACGACATGCGCATTGCCATCGCCTTGACCATGAGCAGCAATTTTTTTGCTCCTGGTTGCCGTAGATTCATTCAATCGGCTAAGAGGGTAAAAAAAAAAAAAAACATGGACTCCGATGTGTTGGATTTGTAAGTTGTAACAGGACAACTGCATTGCAATGCTAACCGTTTGCACTCTGGTTTTACCACTCGGCAAGCTGGGATCTGAAGCCCACTGTTTGGGTCTGGGGAGATTTCCCCATGGTTTATTTTGGCCGCCATTTTGGCCTCTCAAAGTTAGCAATAAGGCAAAATTTGTCATCTTCTCCAAATTACTGTAGTTAGCAGTACAGCAGTAACATGGGCGAAAGTGTACGAATCAAGTGTACCTCTTGCAAAACACGTTTTTTCACAGGAGAAACAAATAATGAACAAACAGAGTAGTGTATACCTCAAATAACACAAGAAAAGACGGCTACGGAGGCCAGTACAAGTAACTAGGAATGCACAAGTACCTCCCCTCGGCTCTGTCTGTACAAACATTTATATAGCGGGCATACTCAAGCAGTTGAAGAGTATCACTGAGAATTTACCAACATCATCATTTATACACCTTCCATCATGAATTTGTGAATCAGTACATCGAACGCACAGTATATATCAATCAAACCCCTATCAATCAAATATAGAATAAGCAATGTAAATCCCTATGAACCCTATATATCATGTTAATCCTGAACCAGTGCCCCTATTCTAGACAAACACCTAATTCGAAGGAAAACCTATAACAAGAGCACTGTAAAAAAAAATATAACAAAAAAAAAAGAGAATAAACCATGCACAAATCTCTTTAATCTCTTATACGCACTGCACATCAAGAATGAATCAATGGTCGTGACTTGCAAGCAACTGTCAACAAAGGATCAACTTTCAGCTGAAAGAACATTGACCCGAGCATTGACAACCTTATTCCTTCCTCAGAGCATTGACCCGAGCAGCCAGTTCATCAAAGTCCGGCATTTTTGGGTGCACATGCGCACTCCTAGGACCATCCGGCTGCAGTGAGGTGGACCGAGCAGGAACATTCGCATCTTTGCCAGGGCCACTGGATTCAGGTGGCAGTGAGATAGCTCTACCCGGAGGATGCAAGGAAACCTTTTGCTGAGTGCCTATATGTGTGTCATTGTTGGTCGGATCCAAACGTTTCTTGCTATAGTGCATCAAAAGCTTGTCCATCATCCTTTCCTCCTCATCAAAATCCCCATTACGTCCACGGTTGTGTCTCCTCTGTCCATTTGTGTTTCGAGGTAAGAGATTACCAAAATCAATAGCAGTCTCATCTGCTCCAGGTTGCCTACACTGCATGAACCTATCATAGTCATTGTTGTGGTTCAGAGCTCCATTCCTCCTGCCAATGTGCTTTGGTCCACTACTAGGAGATCTCTGAGCATTCATCCCATTACCAATAACACCATCAGCCCCATTTCCTTTCCGGTCCAGATCATAGTTAGCACCATTCTGCCTGCTTGAGTGGCTTCTGTGACTGTTGGGTGTGTGGCTTGTGACCTTCTCATTGTTAGGCGCCTCAACGTAAGCATCAACAGGTGCTGTCAGCTTTGTGTTTCTTCTTCTAACAGAAACAGGCCGAAGCACATCTTTGTTCTCCAGGTGATCAGCTTTTCCAAGGATGTTAAGCTTGCTGTAAGAACTTGGACTCCGCTTTTCAGGATCACCATTCACAGGCTGCATGCCAGATTTTGGTTTAACATAAGGAGGGCGCATAGTAGTTGCTTTCTCTGTCACTCCTTGTCCTTTCTGCACTGGATATCCCATATCAGCTAAATGTTGTGGTCTATCATACAAGCAGCCAATGTTTTTTTCTTTCTCGCTAGGATTCTTCGTATTTGCACCATTCAGCTTAGTGTAAGGAGGAGTTTTGTTTCCAGTGTTACCATTCAGAGGACTCACTGGACGTCCTTGATTCTCTGGGCGCTGAGCTCTTAGCCCTGAATCTGCATGTCTACCATTACGATCAGGAACACCAGGCATATGTGGCGGGTGGCGGAGACTAAGGGCTTCCTTATTCTCTTTTTCAACATGGTGTTGTTTCACATCCTCCTTTGGCTTGAAATTTAAACAAACTGTTTTGTTGCTTTCTGTCTCAGGAAATTTGACTGCACCAAATCCCTTCTTAGGTAGGCCATCGAGATCAAGCTCTACTGCTTCCATCAGCTCCTTTTCTAACAGCTCCCTTTCGGAAGGGCGGCCTTCTCTTCTATTAAGCTTCTGAACATGTTTTTGGGTGTCCCTTCTGTTAGTTTCCACAGGAGACACTGATTTCTGCAAATGTTGCTTCGCATCAGATTCATCAGGCTGCTGTTTCCTGGAATTCTCATCAATTAGACCGATGCTATCAGTAACAGCCTGAATATCCTTTTGGATCAACTGTACATCCACTTTGTCAGAAGGGTGTGATGGTGTAGCATCATATTTTCTTTCACATGGAACATCCTTGTTACCCTTCTGCTTGTTGGATAAAGGCAGTGCTAGCTTTGCTGGCTTGATTGAACCATTCTCAAGCATATCCTTATTTTGTCTTCCATAAGGAACATCATCATCACACTTCTGCGTGTTGGACAAACGCATTGCTAGTTCTTCTGGCTTCCTTGAACCCTTCTCAAACATATCCACATTTTGTATTTCATATGGAGAATCATCGTTGCATTTCTGCTTGTTGGATAAAGGTATCGCTAGTTCTGCTGGCTTCCTTGAACCCTTCTCATGCATATCCTAAGGGAAAAAAACATTCCATGATTCCAAGTTAAGGACACATATTTGTCTCCCTAAATCATACTACTTCAAGTAGTAAATTTGTGGAGCGCTTACATGTTCTTCCGGTGTGGCCCATAACTTGAGTTTCAATTCATTGGCATCAAAACTAACAGATGATTCTTCAGCAATATTTTGCATGACTTGCAACTTTTCTTCATCAGTGAACTCCTTACTGTCCAGTTTCCGAATGAACTGCAGACAGAAGGAATGAAATAATACCGTAAATATGCAACACAGAGGACCACAAAAGTATAAAACGTTTCAACAACAACAGATTGGCGTCATCATGCGCACCTCCAAGCTAACAAAATGGTCAACAAAATTTCCATATCTCTCTGTGAATATGTGCCTTAGGTCACACAGTTCAGGCAAATCAGGAAACCGAGCAGCAGCAAATATCAGGGTTGACACAGCTTCCCTGCATTCTGGGGAGCATTCCCTGTTTAGAAAGAAAAAACAAAACAGATGTGGTCAAATCATTGACCATCAAGATATCTGAAATGCCTTTCTGTTTGTATACATACTACTAATGGGTATTTGGCATTCACTAACTGAAGTTACAATGGATGCTTTCCTAACACACACAAAAAAAAGGCAGAAGTATTATGAATGCTAGTGCTACTGTGCTACTCTCTTGATTGCTAACAAAATGTGTCACCGACTGGCCCCAACAGACATGTGGATGTGGTGGCCATTAACAACATGGTGTTTCATAGACCAATTCCTCAATGTCACCATGATTGCTAGTCGTTGACAACAGAAATGAGGAACGGAAACCAAACGTTAGTTGAACTGGGTGAATTTACCTCTGCTTCTGAAGGCTGCCCAGTTGCTTCCCAATGTAATCACAGAACTCCTCAATCATATCATAGCAAGAAGCATGGTTCAACTCAACTATCAGACCATCCATCTGCATTCCAGATTGCAATTATAACCAGGAACAGAACACATCCGCACCAAATTAATCACGGCTTTGACCAACCAGCAAGCAAAAATCTTGCGCTAAAAGGTGCAACTTTATTAAGAAAGGGAAAATAGTGCAACTTCATCATGGTCCCCTGTTCGCTTTTGTCCCAGAACAAAAAATAATTCGCGGTGCAAACGCGATGCCGAACAACAGAGAGCCCGAGTGAAGAAACATACCCTTCCAAAGGCATGGGTGTCGAGGCCATTGGCGAGGAGGTCGGCGACGTCCTTCTTCAGGAACCGAATCATGGCGTGCTTCTTCCGCCGTATCGGAACCATCCGCATCCGGATGCACTTGAACGCGTGCTTGCTGCATCCGTCGTGCAAGAAACCAAAAGATTGGTTAGCCTAGTCCAGAACAAAAGCCGATTTTCTCGTTCAAGAGAATCAAACGCAACCAAATCGTCAAGAACAGGGGTGGGAGGAAGCCGCATTGAGCAGTCCTAGAAAAATAAAATCAAAGAAAAAAAATAACCCAAACCCAACGCAAGAAACTGTCCAAAATATCAAGAACCCGAGTAGGCGAGTAGACTCATCCGAGAAACAGCGGCCGCAAGATTCAAGAACGAATCCAACTGGAGCCGTTACAGAGCAGGTAAGAACCAAGAAACCTATCGGTAAAAAGGGAAGCATTTCGGTACCATTTGTTGTAGAACTTGGAGTTGAGCAAGCTATCAAACATCTCCTCCCCCCTCCTCCCGCAACCTCCTTCCTTCCTCCTCCAGTCCCAGCCCCCTTCCTCTCGCTTCCCCTGCTCTCCGACTCCAACCCACAGGCGAAGCTACCAATGGCGTCGTGGAGGCATGAGGAGGTGGGGCAGCCGGGGAGGAGGCTTTGAGGAGAGGAGAGGGGAGAGACGGTTGCGGGAAGACGAAATGGAGATGGTGGTGGGCAGGCTGCGTGCAGAGCAGATACAGAACGGACGTGAGCTGCAGGCCTGCAGAGCTGTTCGGCGCGGCGTGGCCAGGTGGCGGCGATGGGGGTTCCGGCAGCTGCTGGCCGTCCGATCGGGTATCGACGGGAGCGATCGGGACGGCAGCGGGGGCCCGGACCGGCGGACCGTAACAAACTCCGCGAGAAAAAGCTTGCGGAATAAAGCAACCGCCTTTCGAAAATCTGAATGAAAGCCCAGGCCGTGCAGTTCGCCAGTGGCCCGTTGCGGAAACCGTGCGAGCTCGGTTGAGATTATCACGCCTAACTTTGGGAAATCATATCGCTCAGATGCGGGTGATGTACTGATGTTCAGATTTAAGTACGAGATAAATACAACAGTGTTATATCTTTTTTTTTCATTTTTAGTACTACTATAGTTCAGAATTTCAGATGTTGTCTGTGGCGGTAGATTTAAGAGATACTACTTACGTGAATTTTGATACAAAAATTATCAGAATTTTGCACAATCACATGTGAGATCCCATGTAAAATTCCTATAATATTTTTTACGAGTTGCCTAGTACTTTAAAAAAAAAACGCAAAAGCTAGACGTACTTGCCAACATGCCACGGTCATGTTGTCTTTTGCCCAATATCACGACATGCCCCTGGTTCATAGAATCTCTGTTCCATGCTGATAATGCTGTAATGCCTTGTGCTAATACAGCTAGGCAAACCTGCCCAACTTTACAGTGAATAACATATTGACAATACTTTAACCTTACGCATGGTTAACTAAAAGTGATGATTATTACCGCCAGTGGTTTCACGTGCTCCGAGATGAAGATGTCAGGTGAGGTGTGCAGTGGCCTCTCACCCTCCTCATCAGACCAGTCCCAATGGGACGGATAAAAGGGATGAATATAACACTGTTTGACACTGTTTCGATACTGTAAAGAAAAGAGTAATTAAAATAGTGATAGGAAAGATAGATATACACCTCATGCGTGCTTTTTTCCCGTTCGTCAGTCAACGGGCAATGGAAGCTCACGGGCAGGAAGGGACAGGCAGGGGGAAAAAGTTTCCATTCCATCCTGGCATGGTGGCAGGGCACACAACACTCTTCTGCCAGAACTGCAGGCCAAAATGATTTGGCTGATCCAGAGGGATTTCTGGTCGCAGATACACCAGCAAATCAATCGGCCTGTTTTCGGTACGCACATGAGTTAATAGTCTGCTTAAACGCCACCTGCCAAATTAATCTTGTTTTTCTTCGTTTATATCAAATGTGCACAAGGCGTATCTTTTAGTGGCGGTACGACGTACAGAGATGGCAGCAGGGCCTGACCCTGACGAAGTGGCGAGCACGCAGACACGAGGAGTCTCCGACAGAAACAGAGAGGAGTACAGAGTCTAGAGAATCCATTAATAATTTAATATATACTATCTGCCGGCGAAGTGGAGTCCCAAGAATGGCATTTGGACTGCCTGTATGCATGGACGCAGATCACGCTGTCAGCTTTGGAGCCTTGGACAGCTCTCCCGGTTTTTTAATTAAAAGAAAGAAAAACAGATGGAAAAGGAAAATTCCCTACATTTTATTCCCAATGTTGGACGGTCAATGAGGTAAGGTTCACAGGCCAGAGGCCGAATGTTTGTCCACCATCGTTGACAAAAAGCCCAGCAAACCGACACTCTTTGATAGTAGTAAACACTCGAAGAAAATGCCGACAGAATTGCAATTTGCAAGGACGCCAGGAACAAGGTCAACGGAGACGGCAGCTGAAGGCAGGGAAATTGTCGAAGTTCGTGGCCCATATATCAGGTTCTGTGGGACGCCTGCGTAAATAAAGCTGGTACTGTATAGTATAGACGATTTGTGGGGGAAAAAAAAAAGAAAAAGGCCACGACTCGACTCCACGTGGTAGACGCCATGGACATGGAGTCGCAGCTCCGGCTTCCCAGCGCATTTTTGGACGTGGGCGCGGCCGACTTCCAACGGTCAGAACGGCAAGGCTGTGACGCCGACATGTGGCCCCGCGCGCAACCTCTTCCTGGGGCCACCTGTGCATGCGTGCAACGGGTAGGATCATAGGAACCATCACGTGAGCGAGGACAGGAGCCCCCGAAGCCTGCGACTCCAGCCAAAATCATCTCGGCCGGGCGCACGCGAGTTCTCCTCGGGGTTCGACGAGGAAAGCACATAGCGGAAGTGCGGAACTGAACAGTGGCATCAAGAGTCCTTGCGCTGGAGGATGGAAAATTTTCGTCAACCTCCTTTTCACCTGTTGGATGGCTCCAAGGCTCCCAGGCACGGGCTACAAGCCTACAAGCAGTGCGAACAGCGGGAGAGGGCCAGAGGGCTTCGTTAACAGAGATTCAGAGCGCGGACAAAAACCTAACTAATGGTCAGAAGGCCTACTGCACCTACCGGCTCGTGTCATGCTCGCTCGCCTAGTAACCATTCTCCATTTCTACCATACCACCTGAACAAACAAATACAAGAACCCTGCAGATTACAGAATAAGCAGCAGCAGTAGCAGCAGACCTGATCGACCTCTGCCTCTCCCTGCACGCTCGTCATCAATGGGGACCAACACTGTCATCCAGGCCAAGCTGGTGGGTGAACAGGAGGCCACCTGCGTGCTGTCCGTTCTTGCCTCGTGTCGTGCTCGCGCTATGCTTGCCATGGCCGATCGATCCACCGTGGTACAGCGTAGCTTCTTGACCCTCTCGGTCGATCCATGCATGGTCTCGCAGGTGCTTCTCGGGGACCTGGGCGCCGGAAAGACGAGCATCGTGGTCCGGTTCGCCAGGGGGCTCTACTACGAGTGCCAGGAGTCGACGATCGGCGCCGCCTTCTTCTCGCAGGTGCTGTCCCTGGGCGACGCCGCCGCCGTGAAGCTCGACATCTGGGACACCGCCGGCCAGGAGCGCTACCACAGCCTCGCCCCCATGTACTACCGCGGCGCCGCCGCGGCCATCGTCGTGTTCGACGTCACGAGCACGGTACGCGACTGACGACCTCGATCCATCTCAGACGCCAACGTGCACGTGCAGGCATCCATCCATCGATTTGCATCTGATGAGCTAGGGTTCCTGCCCTGTTTCGTGGCGTCGTGTAGGACTCGTACATGCGGGCAAAGAGATGGGTAGACGAGCTTCAGAGGCAAGGTATGTCGTAGCGGTGCATGCTACATGCTAGTGCGTTTCATTTCATCATTTGCATTTCCAGTTCTCCAAATCGGCTCAATAAGGGTGGTGCTTACTGAACATGAAAGTGAAGCTAAGCATTTTGCACGTGGGGAATGCGGTTTTGCTCTGATATTTCTTGCTGTAGATGCAATCAGCATCTCGTTTTGTTGCTGTAAAATTTTTCCAATTGCGTTTTCTGGTTAAAAAAAAAGCAGGGAATCCGCATCTGGTGATGGCATTAGTGGGCAACAAGGTCGATTTAGAAGAAAGGAGGCAGGTTGGTGCACAGGTAAGTCAGGACTGTATCTAGTTATCAATTCCTGCGACTACAGGTACGAGGCTGAACCTGTTCTCTGAACCCCGCTCATTCAGGAAGCCATGGACTACGCTGAAGCAAACGGCCTCTTCTTCACCGAGACATCGGCCAAGACAGCGCAGAACGTCAGCGAGCTGTTCTACGAGCTTGGCAAGTGCTTTGTCTCAGCTTCAGTTTTGTGGATCTCTCTGTTGAGATCACATGGTTGACTAGGCAACCCTGTTTATGCATTGCCAGCTGAAAGACTGATGAAGCTGAAGCCTAATCGTCCAGCCGGAATGATCCTACACGACAGACAGCGTAGCGGCGTCGGCGGCAGGTGGCGCTTCTGCTGCTCCGGCTGACACTGTATATTTGCAGGCGTGAATTAATGTCATAACCATCAGATAAGCAGTGGGATTGGAGGAGCGATGCTACATATATGTGGAGACGCTGTATTAGTCCTCGTTGCAATGTGATGTGACTACCCTGATAACCTTCTCTTGCGTGGAAGAATGTATCTAGGGCAACCTTGCTGTTCAGACTCATGGTGCACAAACTGATTATGCAGAGTATATGGTTTCACTAGTTCACTAACACAAAAAAATCTTCTGGTTGATCTGATGGAAAAACTCTATTACATTACATATTTTCACATCATCAGCACTTATACAGATAAATACATCAGATGAGTGTGCTTGTGCGTGATTTGAGCCTTGATGTACAGTTAAAAGATCTGTTAAAAAAAATGTACAGTAAAAGTGTTGCAAAAATACACAAAATTAGGACTTTGCATATCAGCATATGAACAAAGAATAACTATGCAGCATCACTCGTAGTCTATAATTTAAGCTCTACACATGCAAGGGGTGAGAGGGTTCTCCCATAGGTCATAGTGTGGGAAGGTGGGCACAGGGAGGCCAGTTCGTGTCTGATGGGTAATCATCACGTCCTCCACGAAAGTCGCCCATGGCATGTATGGGTCGCCAAAGAACTTGGACATGAGCCCCTTGTCTGGTTTGATCGACTTGAGCCTGTGGCGCCCCATGTAGCGGCGATAGCCCATGATCAGCTTGGCAAAATTGCCACCGTGGGTCATGACGAACACGTCTGACTTCAGGCACACCAGGAAGTCCAGTGCAGCAAGACTGGTTACATGCTTCTTGAAAGGCTCCATCTCATCCTTGCTTGCAAGATCTTCTTTGCTAACCTGCAGTTACCAAAGGCTTGGTCAGTTGGTCACCTGTTTCTTTAGAACCTTTGAGTCAGCTGTTTCTTGAGAAGATTCTATAAATCTACAGTTGTTAACGATAATGTAGCTATCTCAATAATACATATTCCTTTTTATTTGTTTGTTTGTGCATGCGTTGGGGTATATTTAAATTTCAAATCTACACTATAAAAAAGCGAGTTTTCTAAAAATCTTTTTTACCTACAAAGGCATAGGTATACCCCTCACGCCGACCCCACTACGCAGTTTGGAAAAGGTTGAAAAGGGTGGAAAGGCCTAAAACCCATAGATGTCCATAGATGCAAAATGTTTCATCCACTTTCTCTCTTTATTTCTCACCTCATTTTATACCCATACCCACCTGTTACTTTCCTTCTCTTGGGTTTAATGAGAAATGAACGACTGTACAATCAGGACTCCTTCCTTTTAATTTTATTTTCTTTTTTTCTTTCCCATTGTCTACTTTTATCTTACAGTACGTGCATGTTGCACGTACATCTATGCTAGTCTACACTATAAAAAAAGAGTTTTCTAAAAATATTTTTTACCTACAAAGACATAGGTATACCCCTCACGCTGACCCCACTGCGCAGTTTCGAAAAGATTGGAAAAGGGTGAAAAAGCCCAAAACCCATAAATGCAAAATGTTTCATCAACTTTTTCTCTTTATTTCTCACCTCATTTTATACCCATACCCACTTGTTACTTTCCTTCTCTTCGTTTTAATGAGAAAAGAATGACGCTAATCAATCAACTGTAGATTTTCCTTTTTTTTTCTTCATATTGACTGTTTGATTATGTCACAACACGTGCATGTTGCACGTACATCTATACTAGTGCAGGAAAAGGTAGAGATGATAGAAGGTACCTACCAGATTGGGGAACATATTCCTCAAGGGTGCCATTCGGTTGTTTCCACCATAGACCTGCCCCGATGCAACATATATCTGAGTTTCCTTCGTATACCCCAATGCCCGCAAAATAATTCCTATTTCACCAGGCTCAAGTGGGCAGCGGCCTTCTTTTCTCTTTTCTAGTGCTAATGACCACAGGTGAGATCCATTCTGCAAGCAAAAACTAACTGAATACAGTATATTCAAATAGTGCACAATCCACTGAAGACCCATCACCTTCATAAAACTAAAGAAAAACTGATAACTGTCTGGTAATAAAGGAACACTGAAAACTGACATCACCTTGTACCGCCTTGGCCATTGCTGCTGTCTATAAGTAGCCATCATGGATTTCTCCTCCCTAGTTCCAGCAAAATCACAAAAAGAAAGGCCCACCATTCCTTTCTCAAATCGAAGATGAAGAGCCCTTTGGAAGCAAATATGATTGACTATGAGATATCAATTTGTCAACTGCAGGCAAGATAATAGAAGATAGCGAACTAAGCTTACATGTACGGATTTTTAAAATTTCCTGTTCGGTTCCTCATCCTTGTTGCTAGCTTGTCAGCCATTTCTTCAATGTCAGGTAGAAACTTCAAAGCATGGTAATTGACTCGGCACCTGAGGCGGTTAATCTCCATTGGAACGTTATCATACCTGAAATTGCATGCTTATACATAATTAACACATCTAAAGATGTATCAAGAGGGTAGGACGCTAGCTTAATTATACTGCCATCTTGATGCTGTTACTTACCCTAACCTATCAACGAACGGCTTGATCGACATTATCTTCTTCTCTTTTATCCTTGGAAGCACATTGTCGATATAAAATTGTGCGGATGCGTACTTTGGAACATTTTTCACAGTGCGCCTGTTATAACAGACATGCAGCAGAACTTTAGAGGCAGGTGTTACAAACACAAACTCTAGCTGTGTCCATGTTGTATAAGTAGACTCTTGCAAAAACAAAAATGAACAGCCATATCTATATGATTAGAAAGCAAGCAAGCAGCAGCAGTTTTCAGTCAGGTTGCCCTTCCTGTTCATGTGATGAAGGTGTAATAGTCCTATCCTAACAATATAGAGCTTATATTGAGATGATAAGAAGTAGTATAACGAATATCAGTATCAATCCTGCATGTAACTTTTAGCATAAAACTATTCAGTAGATAACTGTTCAGGAACAATGACTAGCTGAAAATGAAGTGACTAACTTTATACTGGTGAAAAGTTCATCTTTTTCTGTGAACCAGTCAGGAATATCTCGAATAATGCGCACATCATCCTTCAGATAATTTATAAAATGATCGACATCAAAGATGTCTTCAAATTTCCTGCACCAAGAGATAAAGGTTCTCAGCATGTAAGCAAAAAGTGAGACCATAGGTTGTTAGGAAGAACATCATAGTTCATCACTTACGTTTGATCTTTCCATATTTGATCCTGCTTTAGCACTGGCAGAATAAGCGTGGCATTCATTATCTTAGCAATTGCAACAGCATTACATATCTGTAAACAGATCAAATGTTTCAAACAAATTAATAAATGTGAAGAGCTACTAAGACAATATGCAGACTTTAGTGGAAATCAAAGGTAATGATTCATAAGAAACTGACAAATTTGCTGGCAATAAAATGACAATCTTCTGAAATTTTAATTAAGTACCGAATCATAAAGGAAAAAAACAAAGTACTAACGAAAATATTAGTTAGGCCAGCATTTTCCTTTTATAATTCTAAAACTGCGAAACCAATCATGTGTGTACACTTCACAAGACAACTAAGGGCATAAATTTGTGAAAAGGGCACATACGTACAGCTATACGTTGCTGGTTTAAACCACCCTCAGCGTGAATAAAAATAAACCCAGAGGTTTCGTTCTCTGGCACGAGATCTGCAAATTAGAAGAGATCAAACTGGTTGTCGTCAATACGATACTAACACAGATAGAAATGCATGCATTGCAAAGTTAAAACTCTTTCCCAAGAGGCCAAGAGGGCATGCGCAATGTAGGCACTTAGATATGGTGCTTACTGCCTAGCTAAGCAAACCTTTTCTGTCACTTCATATCCACTCTAGGTGCTTATAAGGTAGGATAAGATGTTTAAATTTGCTTAGACCATCCCCAGTGGACTGACTAAAAGAGACCGTCTATCACTATTCCAACTACTTCCCTCTCTGTCAGTAGCGCTACAGTGTCGATTTGTACTATAGACGCTCACTTTACTGTTGGTAATAAACCTTGTATTGTCACTAGGCTATTAGCTAGTATAATATAGTAATTACTAGAAAGTAGTAGCTGTCAGCTGGTTACAGCTAGTGTAGGTGACCAATTTGGATTTTACTTGAGCTGGTTACAGGCTGCAACAGCTGGATGTTTATCCACGGTTACTGTAGCACGGTTTGTACTGTAGCACCGCCTTATATGTCCTATAAAAGGACATGTACCTCCTCTTTTGTAAGCTAAGCTTGTATGTTAGGAATATATATGCAATAGCTTCCCAATTGCCTTAGTAAATTGCTAACAATTGGTATCAGGGCACAGGTTGAGTGATCCATGTCTGCTGCTTTAGCTCCAGAAAGGCAAGGGGGCGTTGAGCGATCGCCGTCTCCACGGCGTGATCGAAGGGCATCACCGTCTCCACCGCCACGTCGCCATCGAGGCCGCACCATGGGTGGGCGTGAGGTGGTCCTTGAGCGGGTGGTGGAGAAGGCAACAGCAGCGGTGACATATCCCATGCTCACACGCACCAACTACACCGAGTGGTCGTTGGTGATGCGTGTGAATCTGCAGGCAGCAGGGTTGTGGGAGGTTGTCAACACCGGTGAGGGGGAATACCGGGACGACCGCAACGCGCTTGCAGCGCTTCTCCGCGCAGTGCCGCAGGAGATGCAGGCTGGTCTCGCGGTGAAGGAGACAGCCAAGGAGGCATGGGAGGCAATCAAGGCAGTGCGCGTTGGAGTTGAGCGCGTGAAGGAAGCCAACGCAGAGAAGCTGCGGAAGGAGTTCAATGAACTCAGGTTCAAGGCAGGAGAGGGAGTAGAAGATTTCTCGCTTCGCCTCAACACGCTCGCTAACCAGCTGCGTGTTCTGGGAGAGGATATCTCAGAGAAGGAAGTGGTGAAGCGGTTGCTGCATTCCGTGCCTGAGAGTTTGGAGCAGGTGGCCATCTCAATTGAGACTTTGCTCAATTTGAGTGAAGTTTCTTTTGAAGAAGTTGTAGGCCGTCTGCGCGCTGTGGAGCAAAGGAAGAAAACCGCACAGTCCCAAATGAAGGACGATGCTGGCCGCCTTCTCCTTACAGAGGAAGAGTGGCTAGCACGTCTAAAGATTCAAGAGGGCACACGCGGTGGTCCAAACCATGGCGGCCGAGGGGCAAACGGTAGGGGGAGAGGCCGCGGGAGAGGCAGAGGCCGTGGCTGTGGCGATACAAGAGCAGGCGAGGGAAGGAACGATTCTGGCAACAGATTCGGTCCCAAACCTTGGGACGTCTGCAATCGCTGTGGCAAGAAGGGGCATTGGGCACGGGAATGCCGGCAGAAGAAGGCGGAGGCTAACTTCGTCCAGGAAGAAGAAGGCGCGCTCTTGATGGTGAGAGCCACTCAAATGGTGGAGAGCGCACCGGAACCAACCTCGAGGAAGAAGGATGTGAGGCACATTCAGCTCGAAGAAGAGAAGGTCTTCATTCAGCTTGACGATGAGGGAGTCCGTGAGACCAAGCAATGGGTCCTCGACACTGGAGCCACAAACCACATGTCCGGGTCTAGGGCAGCGTTTGCGGAACTGGATACAGATGTGTGTGGCACCGTGCGCTTCGGTGACAATTCAGTGGCCCGGATTGAAGGTTGCGGAACTGTCCTCTTCGTTTGCAAGAATGGCGAGCATCAGGTGTTGTCAAATGTCTACTACATCCCTCGTCTCACAGCGAATATTGTGAGCGTGGGTCAATTGAACGAGGCTGGGCATGAGATTCTGATCAACAAGGAGGGCGTCATGAAGGTGAAGGATCCGTGTGGGCGCTTATTGGCTTATGTGCCCCGCAAGGCGAATCGGCTATTCGTGCTCAACATCACCATTGCACAGCCGGTGTGCCTAAGCGTGCGGGCAGAGGAGGAGGCTTGGAAGTGGCATGCTCGTCTAGGTCACTTGAATTTCCAGGCGATGCGTACTTTGGCACGCAAGGAGATGGTCCGTGGGTTACCGGAATTGACACAGGTGAACCAACTGTGTGAAGGATGCATGGCCAGCAAACAGCGGCGGACGCCATTCCCGGCGAAGGTGGAGCATAGTGCAGAAAGAGTGCTGGAGCTAGTCCATGGTGATTTGTGCGGACCTATCTCGCCACCAACGCCAAGCGGAAGCAAATATTTTCTGCTCCTGGTTGATGACAGTAGTCGCTATATGTGGGTGAAGATCCTATGCTCCAAGGATCAGGCAGCTGCAGCTATCAAGCAATTCCAAGCAGAAGCTGAAGCTGAGACAGGGAAGAAGCTAGGTGCATTACGCACAGACCGGGGAGGTGAATTCACATCCATGGACTTCATGGAGTATTGCACGGAAAATGGTATTCGAAGGCAGTTGACGGCCCCCTACTCGCCGCAACAAAATGGTGTTGTAGAGCGGCGAAATGGGACCGTTGTGGCAACAGCACGCAGTCTGTTGAAGGCAAAGGGACTGCCAGGTTGGTTATGGGGAGAAGCTGTGGCAACAGCAGTGTATTTGCTAAACAGATCACCAACCAAGGGCGTCAAGGGGATGACTCCATATGAAGCTTGGTTTGGCAAGAAACCAGCTGTACACCATCTACGCACATTTGGTTGCATCGTGTATGTGAAGAACACGAAGCCAAATCTGAAGAAATTGGAAGACCGAGGACAACGCATGGTGTTCATTGGGTATGAAAAGGGATCAAAGGCCTATCGTGCGTATGATCCAACCACCGGGAAGGTGGTGATCACGCGCGATGTTGTCTTTGATGAAGGCACTCAATGGGATTGGTCAGGAATGGAGAATCTGGAGACTGGCAGCGATGCTGGCAGCGGTGATTCATTCACTGTTGAGTACCCTGTAGAGGAAAACAGGAGAGCGATTGAAGGGGAGGAGAGGCAGGAGCGCACGCCAAGCGTTCAAAGTCAACTTGAACCATTGGTGGGCGGGAACATAGAAGAGGAGGAACCGGTCACACCCGTGGTAGCTCAATTTGCCCCTGCAGCTGATCCATCGCCTATCCAGTTCGTGTCACCACCAAGCAACATTGATGAAAACTTCGATGCTGATCATGCCCATCCTGACTATGGTGAGTCACCTGTACGTTTCCGTACATTGGATAATATTATTGGTCAGGTAACACCACCTGGGCAGGCAGCTAGAGATCTGGATAGAGTGGAGCTCTTAGCTGTTAGTGCGGATGAGCCAGCTTCCTTGGCAGAGGCAATGAAACATGAGTGTTGGAGGCGTGCAATGGCAAAGGAATTAGCAGCCATTGAGGAGAACAAGACATGGACTCTTACTGATCTTCCTGCAGACCGTCGAGCTATTGGCCTGAAATGGGTCTTCAAGGTGAAGAGGGATGAGAAGGGAGCAGTGGTGAGGCATAAGGCAAGGCTGGTGGTGAAAGGATATTCCCAGCGACAAGGTATTGATTATGATGAAGTTTTTGCACCGGTGGCACGTATGGAAGCTATCAGGCTCCTTATGTCACTTGCAGCTCATGAAGGTTGGGAGGTGCATCACATGGATGTTAAATCAGCATTCCTAAATGGAGAGCTAAAGGAAGAGGTGTTTGTGGAGCAGCCACCTGGTTTTCTTGACCCAAACAATGATCACAAGGTATTTAAGCTCCATAAAGCCTTATATGGTTTACATCAAGCACCAAGGGCATGGAATCATAAACTAGATGAAAGTTTGATATCTCTGGGTTTCAAAAGGAGTCCTTCTGAGCATGCAATCTACTGTAAAGAAGAAGGTGCGGGGCGGCTAGTAGTAGGAGTGTATGTAGATGATTTAATCATCACAGGAACTAACAGCCAGGCTATACAGAAGCTTAAGAAGGAAATGACTCATTTGTTCAAAATGAGTGATTTGGGCCTGCTGCATTATTATCTAGGCATTGAAGTGAAGCAAAGCACTGAAGGCATATCTTTGTGCCAAAAGGCTTATACAAGAAAGATTCTAGAGAAGGCTGGAATGGCAGGTTGCAATGCCTGTCAAACTCCCATGGTGCCAAGATTGAAGCTAACCAAGGAAAGTGGCAGTCCACTGGTGGATGCAACCCTGTATAGAAGCATTGTGGGAAGCTTAAGGTACTTGGTTCACACTAGGCCAGACTTGGCATTTTCTGTGGGATATGTCAGCAGGTTTATGGAAGAGCCTCGTGAAGATCACATGGCAGCAGTAAAGCAAATACTTAGGTATGTTGCAGGGACAAAGGACAAAGGATTGTTCTATGGCAGGAAGAAGGGGACTGAACCAGTGCTTACTGGGTTTAGTGATAGTGATCATGCTGGTGATGTGGATAGTAGGAAAAGCACATCGGGCATCATTTTCTTCCTGGGAGATGGAGCGGTTTCATGGCAATCAGTGAAGCAAAGGATTGTTGCAAATTCAAGTTGTGAGGCAGAGTATATTGCTGCTGCTACTGCTGCATGTCAAGCTATATGGTTGGCTCGGGTTCTAGCTGATATGAGGGGATCAGAGGTGAAGAAGCCCATATTGATGGTGGACAACAAGTCCACTATATCTATAATCAAGAATCCAATCCTAAATGATAGAAGCAAACACATTGATGTGAAGTTTCATGTGATTAGGGAATATTCAGAAACTGGGCAGATTGAAGTGAAATTTATTAGCACAACTGATCAGTTAGGTGACATTCTGACCAAGCCTCTTGGAAGGCTGAAATTTCAAGAGTTGAGAGACAAGATTGGGATTTGTCAAGTGGATTAGCCATACAAGGTTTAGGGGGAGAATGTTGGTAATAAACCTTGTATTGTCACTAGGCTATTAGCTAGTATAATATAGTAATTACTAGAAAGTAGTAGCTGTCAGCTGGTTACAGCTAGTGTAGGTGACCAATTTGGATTTTACTTGAGCTGGTTACAGGCTGCAACAGCTGGATGTTTATCCACGGTTACTGTAGCACGGTTTGTACTGTAGCACCGCCTTATATGTCCTATAAAAGGACATGTACCTCCTCTTTTGTAAGCTAAGCTTGTATGTTAGGAATATATATGCAATAGCTTCCCAATTGCCTTAGTAAATTGCTAACATTTACACGTTCCATTGGGCATAGCCTTAGGTGCTTAAGGTGTGCTAACAAGGTGGTTGAGCATAATTATCCTACTGTTTGCATTGGAGATATTAACTTTTGTACAGGCGCAAAGTGATGCAGCAAGATTCTCTTTAAGGGCTAGCAACTTGTTTTTCCTTGGGATGACTGTTCTATTTTTTAACTTTCTACTGTTATATAGATTGTTTCTCCACAACAATAACAAACTGTTCTAGTCCGGTGTGAAATTATACTGGTTGGGTGGTGCTCATCAAATGAAAATTTGTAATGGCCCGCAAGCTACCAATAACAAATGAAAGTGATAGCTACAACAAGCTAGGAAACTACTAGGATGTAACTAAGGCAGTTGCTCAATTACGGGCTGCATTTTAATTAGAAGACATGTATTCTGTACTGGCCTGAGATCTCATCGCTGCGGCGCTCAGCACATGGCTTCCAGGAAGTGGCTGCTGCACGAGGATTCTCCCACAGAGAGCCCCGCTCGCTCACCTGCAGAGCACAATACCAAGGCAACCAAAACCACAACTCAGCCCCCAATCACATTGCACGCACAATCAAATTCCACTGGATGAATCGCTCAGATGAAGCCCTCTTTACCCTGGGGCAGTGGAGCCGAATCCCCTCCTTGCGGCACAGGTACGGCGCGTTCTGGAGCCCAGCAGCAGCACCAACACCAACGCAAGCGTAAGCAGCAAGTCAGAGATCTCGACGAAAACGCAACGGAGACGAGAGGAGAGGAACTGACGAGGCGCGCCCAGACGGAAGGGGCGGAGAATAGCGCGGCGAGGGCGAAGCAGGCGATCGCGGCGACCAGGATCCGGTAGGAGGCGGAGGCGGCGGGGGACCTGGGATCCTCGAGCGCGAGGAGGGAGCGGACGGGGGCCGGGAGGGACCACCGCTGGTGGGGACGGGCCCCGTCCTTGGCGCCGCCCACCCGGGGGGAGGCGACCAAGGGCGAGGACGCGGACGCGGCCTCCGCGTCGCGCTTGGACGGGGAGCTGGTGGCGCGGGTCGCCGCCGCCGCCGCCGCCGTGGCGTGCCGCAGCTCGGCCATGGCGCCGCCTCCCTCCGCGCCGGCGGCAGCGAACTGCTCGGATCTCCCGAGTGGAGTGGAGTGAGGCGGGGCGAGGTCGGTCGGGGTGGCCGACCCGGAAGGCCGGAACAGGTTTGTTACGGTCACCGGCAAACCGGCTTCCAGGCTCCAGCTGCGTTCGCGGTTCAGGATGGCGTCGGCCTTCAGGGCCCTTCGAAAGCTTTTTTTTTTCTGGAACACCTCTAAAAATTATATGTATATTACTAATCTTTTTAGATAATGGAAAAGTAAAACGTATTGAGATGCTGGAAGGAGTTGGTATTTGTTTGATGACGCAGTAAAACTAGCGTAGTTAAAGCATAGTTAATAACCGGAGTAACGCTAGATTACCATGCGATTTCTTCCAGGTTTCAATTTAATGCCCACTGTAGCACGTTATCAGACACCACGTCGTCTCTATAAAATCCACGGGGGCTGAGGTGCTTAGCAAAATCAATCCGGGAAGAAAGGAAAAAGGACAGAGAGAGAGATGGCAACAATTACTGTTCCTCAAGTTGTCCCATCTCCTGCTGAAGATGCCGCGGCTCTGTTGAAGGCTTTTGAAGGTTATTTTTCCTGACTGCATCTGAATAAGCTTTTCAAATATTTGCCTCAAATACCATCATTAAAGTGGAAAAAAAACGTTGTTATAGGATCATTCATTTCATATCAGATTTTAAACATGGTTGTGTTTAATCAAATACCTCTGCATTTCCCGAGACAATGAAATTGCGACATTCTCCTCCTTTTGCACACGCACCACCCCGTGGAAGGAACGTTGGCAATGACCTTGCGAACTGTCTTGTGGTTCATTCAGGGTGGGGCACCGACGAGCAGGCAGTCATAGCCATCTTAGCCCACCGGGACTCGGCTCAGAGGAAACAGATCATGCTGGAGTATGAACAGAACTACAAGGAGAGCCTAATCCAGCGCCTGCAGTCCGAGCTCTCCGGGGATTTTGAGGTGTTGCCTATCTCATGTTCAGAAACACAATATCAGAGCTTTTTTTTTTTATGAGCTTTTGCCAATCGCCTGACCACCTTTGTGTTACTATGATTCAGAGAGCAATGTACCACTGGGTGCTTGACCCCATCGAGAGGCAGGCGGTGATGGCGAACGCCGCAACGAAATGCATCCAGGAGGAGTACCCGGTCATCGTGGAGATCGCGTGCGCCAACAACTCGTCCGCCGAGCTCGTGTCCGTGAAGAAGGCGTACCATGCCCTGTACAAGTGCTCCCTGGAAGAAGACGTCGCTGCTCGCGCCACGGGAAGGCTCCGCAGCGTATGTGCACAGCTGCAGCTCATCTTTTTTTTTTCTCGTTCAGATGTGTTCCCCCCACCCTTGCTGTGCAGTGCAGGCTAAACCTGTCCTTGTCCCCTTCAGCTTCTGCTTGCCCTGGTGAGCACTTACAGGTACGATGGCGACGACGTGGACATGGGGCTCGCGAGATCGGAGGCGGAAGCTGTCCATGAGGCCGTCAGAAATGGCGCGTCAGGGGATCACGAGGAGCTGATCAGGATCGTGGGTACCAGGAGCAAAGCGCAGCTGAACGCCACGTTCAGCTGCTTCAAAGACGAGCACGGCACCAGCATCACCAAGGTCAGGCATTCTTCATAGCTTAAACGTCTCATGATGCTATGAACACCAAAACTAGATGGTAACCGAATCATTTCCACATCGATAGGCGCTGCCGCGCGGAATCGATCACACGGGCTACCTGCGCGCGCTGCGAACCGCGGTGAGGTGCATCGCGGATGCAGACAAGTACTTTGCCAAGGTGAGGCGTCGACGGTAACGAAAGGAAATGGAGATGGTTCTTGGATCTTGAACTGATTTGATGGGGGGTTGTGGACCTTGTGGTGCCATGGTCTCTGGGTAAGCAGGTTCTGAGGAACGCGACGCGGGAAGCGGGGACCGACGAGGATAGCCTCACCCGGGTGGTCGTGATGCACGCCGAGAAGGACATGAAGGGCATCCGTGACGCGTTCCAGAGGAGGTCCTCTGGTACATTGGAGCAAGCCGTCGCCAAGGAGACCTCGGGTGACTACAGGAGCTTCCTCATGGCTCTCCTTGGAAGCTAAACAATGATGATACCCCCTGAACCGCCGGATACTGAAACTATATATGCTAGCGGTTTTTTGATTACGTGATGCAGTGATGGTGCTTTGCTACTACCTTCTACTGTACTCCCTCCCATTTTCTTTGTTTGACGCTGGTTAGTTCAAACATGAGTGTATGGAGGTAGTCTATTATTTAGTTAGTCTGGATTACTTATGCTTACTAATAAGGTGTGTATCCCGGCACTTGTACTCATATAATTACGTCTATGTCAGAAAATAATGAAGACATTCTTCAGGCACGGGGCAAGTGAGAAAAATTTCTCGAGCAGGTTGTTTTTAGTAACTCGCACTCTGCTTGTTCTAATTCCGCAATATTGAATCCCAGACTGTGCTTCTGTGAAAAATTCAGGCGTTGAGATTTCTTCCTCTTCATCGGACAAATCTGAATCTCCGCCGCCCACTGCCCAAAATTTTGGCTTCATTTCTACAATTCTACCCCATTTCTACAGGTTAAAGTCTGCTATGTTGCAAAAATAGCTGACAACTCTGCTCTTGTCTTGACATGTTCAGAGCATTTTTCCTCCTCAGCAGTTATACTGTCAACTGAACGTTTTGGGTGCAATCTGGACTGTAGACTAGGTGATAAAGTCAGTCGTCAACGTCACGTCAGATCTGTATTTGCACCGGTGATATTGCCAGGCAACCAATACGCTACTCCTCACCATATTGTTTTTTCTGATCTACAGCTCAAGTTAAAAATTCTACTCCGAAAAGAAATGCCGGACAGCTAACTGTACCATGAATCCTCTGTCTTACCGGATGTCAAAGCCGTAAATCCGTGCAGCCTCCTTAAGATATGGTTTGCAATTCAGAATCAGCAACCTAAACCAGGCCAAAGACAGTTCACATTCGGTCATTGAAAAATGTGGGAGCAACAGTTGCGCCACTGGTAACCCAAGGACTTTGAGAAACAAATTGCTCACAAGCAGATCCGAGCAGACAGGAGGAAAACTATGTTGCCTGTGTCTATGTAATATGTATGTATCATGAGCGTTTTGAAGTCTGCATCTGGTGCCCATGTCTACTGCTAATATTTCATCACACGGGAAAAATAAAAGAAGCCGAAGACTATATTACATTTGAGGATTAGGACAACGACAGAACTCAGTTAGCAAGCTATGTCTAGGATCAAAACAAGAGCTACAACTCCCACAAATCTGGTGGTTTCTGATCCCACAACTTTTTCCTCACGATCAAGACTCTTTCATTGACTGATGAGAGTGCGTCTTTCTTCGGTTCCACCTCAAACGTCCAGTCGTCCCACCTTAGTGCAGGTAAAAGCTTCTTGATGTAGTTTATGATAGCAGCTTTGTCTCTGATGATGGCATACCCATAAGGCCTAAGGATGCGGTCCATCTCAATCAGCAGATCCTCCATGCTACACCCCTGCTTCTCTATCTCAGAAAATAGGAGCCAGGCGTGAAGGAGGTCATAGGTGCGTGGGTATGTTGAGAACGACTCACACCTTCAGTTAAACAAAATGTAGATAAAGAAAAATAAGTGGCTGCAGTATCAAGGAATACGCAGGAAAATGCACAAGAAATTTCTTCCAGTGGTTGCCAACATGTCAGGCATAAATTAACTATGGATGAGGTTACAAACAGAAAGAAACAACAGAATGGGCCACCTGGATCAGATGTGGAGATAGGGCTGAGCTTTTTGGGTTTGTATAATCAGGAAATTTTCTTGAAAAAATCCTATGGACAGAACTATGGCCTCAAACATGATGAATTAATACCATCTGCATCCTCGTGTTCCAAAATATAACAACTAAACTACCTCAGTTTCTGCAAATCATGTTTATAACTGCCACCATTTTGCTAGTTGCATGGCTGGAGAACTACACATGGTTACATCTTAGAAATCAAACAAGATAATTTTGCCCTTTTCACACATAAAAAGAGAATTTATATGGACAAATGCAAGAAAACAAGTTAATAATTCATACATCTGACTAATTAATTGCACTGCAGACTGTAGTCGAGCAATTAAACCGTTATCTGTGACTGTATGCCACAAGAGCCAAGACAACAAATTTGTAACAATCTTAAGTATGCAAATTCGACCTTGAAGCAATTGAATAAATAGATGGGAAGTAGGTCCTAGGTCATAAACTCTTACCAATTGTGGATAGTTCCCATTAAACCACGATCATATATAACCTTCAGCTTTCCAGATTCTGTGAAAGGAACTACATTCATTACCCAGACATCCTTTTTCCTCAAAGATGCTGCAAATCCACCAAGGTTAGCACTCATATCCATAATATTTCTGAAGGAGTCCTTTTGTATCTCAGGCTTCATGTGCTTCCAGTACTGAATTACTCTAGAACGCCAAATCACCTGCATGCAATATTTCAATGTCAAACAGATCATCATCAGAAAGGGGTATGTGTGCTCATATTGCAAAAAGTTGCTGTTTCATAACTCACAGTGTCTTCAGAAAAATTGGTTGAGCTGATTCCAAGCTCTTCCAGGCGAGGTGGTGGTGCTGTCAGCCTTTCTGGCCAGGGACGCAATTCAATGCCTTTAAACTTGTTAACTCCTGGTTAGGTGACAAATTTAAAACATGCCAAGATCAGAACGCCAGTGTACTAAACCAAATAACCAATAAGACCCTGACACAAGATTGGTACCTGAGCTATTCAGTGTAGAATGATAACTGAGTTCATAATTTCCTTAGAAAACACAAATGGGAATTTATTGACTTAATAAGTTTTGGAACCAGAAGAAGATGCACGCCAGAAACTAACCGAATACAGAAATAGAATGCCATAATTCTCAGATTACATATGACAGTTCAACACAAGATATACAGACTAGCAAATAGCATGACAGGTCGGTCATATGGTAACAGTAAAATTTAGGGAAATATTAAAAGGTAACCAAGGAAAATCAAGGGACTGAGCTTACTCTTAGAGTATGGAGTTAGGCATGCTTTCATGGGCACATTCCATGCAGCATCTGGATCATCATCTCTTTCGCACATGGGAGGAAGTGTTCCAGGCACCCTCCTCATATAGCATCCATTAGTCAATGGTTTAGCCCATATCACCGTCTGGTTCTTCTTAGATGCAACCCGCCAACACATCCTTTGAGCAAGATCACTCATCTGCCTCCATATGTTCCTGTTGACGGGATCCGAAGCATAGGCCTCCGGTGACGAATACACAAAATATCCTCCAGGCCTCAACACCCTATCCACTTCCAGCAACAAGATCCCATCCCTCTGCAGCCAGTCAATCCGACAACGGGAGCAATGTGCCATCTCGAACGAGCGGCTCGGGTATGGCAGCCTCATTGTGCCCAGCACACCAAGGGTTGCTGGGATCCCTCTCTCAAGTGCAAACTGAATTTGGTTCTCATGCACGTCATTGGGAGCAAGAGACATTGCAAGGATATCGTGGGAGAGGAGGTAAGCACCGAAGCTGGCAACCCCACAGCCGACATCGAGCACATTCCTGATATTCCCTCCATTGTTGAGCTTGCCATTTGGAAAATCCAGCATCTATCACCGCACCCACGCAAATAAAACTTAATAAAATACTGGTCGCATTAGCCTAACAATAGCAATCATGTGCAGTACTAGATTTAACTGAAGGAATGTAATATCTCAAACCTGCGCAAGGTGCACAATATACTTGTCAGCGCCAGTGTGGAAGTGGGTGCCCCCGCCAGGGAAGTTGATCTTATCACCATTGACGACCATCCACCGCTGGTCTGACTTCTCAGCGGCCAGGTGCGGGTGGGGTATGTTGGCCTTCCACACCTCGTCCCTGCTCCTCGGCCACCTGATGGGCACCTGCAAGTAGTCATCGTATCGTGCACATCACATCAGCAGAGCATGAACATGACTGCATGAGAGCAAAAACAAACAAGGCGCAACACCGCAATCTGCAACGCATCACGCGGTGGTTTCTAGTCTCACCTGGTAGCCGATCGGCGGTGGGATGAGGCAGTTGAGGCGGCGCTGCGGCGGCGGGCAGTGGCGCTCGTAGTGCTCCATGAGGGAGAGGTTGAGCCGGAGCCGGAGCTGGTAGTGGAGGCCGCGGTCCAGGCACGGGATCAGCTCCGAGAGCCTCGCGTCGCACACCTGAAGGGAACCCCTCGACACCACGCACGCGGGGTCACTGGGTCAGCAACAGCAAACCAGAGACCGGCCAAACCATCGAAGCGGAAAGCGCGCGGGGGAGTGCGCTGCGCACCGGGATGGAGGGGACGACGAGGTCCGCGGGGAGCGCTCCCGTGCTCCGAGCCCGGAAGTCGAAGCGGAGGGGAAGGCCGCGGATGGAGGGCGCGAAGGCGGCGCCGTAGAAGAGGCAGAGGAGCGCGAGCGCGACGGTGGCCGCCGCGAGGAGGGACGCGAACGCGCGCCGCCCCAGCGCGCCTCCACAGCCCGCTCCCCGACCCTGCGGCGGCGGCGGCTTCATTGCCCTCCCGCTCCTGCTCCCTCTTGCCGCGCGGCGTGTCGGCTACTCGGCTTACGAGTACTTCACCGGTCGCGGGCTCGGGGCGGCATCGGCACGACTCACGAGTGATGGCCGGGAGGGGAAAAGGCGCGTCTGCAGGGAGGAGCAGGGTGGCACCACCGTGGCAGGCGGTTGGGCACCAGTGCGAGGGCGTTGTCCCCGTGAGGCTGCGGCGTGGGCCCCGCGCAGACCGGACCCCGTGACCGTGAGGGAAGTGGATCATCCAATTGGCCGGTGGGGAATTTGCGAGTTTTCACGCGTCCGGGTGCCGGGCCACGCGTAGATTCGCGAGGACTTGTGTCGGACGCGCACGGCGAACTGTTGCGGGTGTAGGCCACTAGGCCGTGTAGCTAGCCCAGAACCTACCGCTGGCGCTGGCTGACCGCTGGTGCAGTGCCAGCTTGGTTTTTGGTTGAACCATTTGATTTCACAGCTTGGTTCCACGTACCGTGCTCAGTTGACGTTTTGGTTTGTAAACCGTTTGATGCAGCATGCTCGTGTTCCGGTCGACGGATCGAAGGGCAGCACCAGTCGGTGCATGTATTTTGTGATTCCAAAATCGCAAATAGTGAATATGGCTTTTGTAGTTTGTAGTAACGAAGTTGGATATAATAATGTCGAAAGGGCGAAATCCATTTTTGCACAATGGTAAAGTAGCAGAGCCCACCTTCCATAACGGTTCAATGGCAATTGTAGCGACGTATCCAGAACCTCAATACATAGCATTAATTTTTTTAGCATTTTTGCATAACTAAAGGTCTAATTGGTTGGGTTGACGGTCTTTTTAGCGAAACCCATGTTGTGCAGCTCATTTGTCTTTAGTAGGCTAATCAAGCCCCTTTCATATATTCTTTGGCGCATCTGCACTTTTCTATCTAGGTTCCTCTGGCATTGTATGTTTCGATTGGGCTGACTCGTGAGCTAGGACGAAACCATTATAGCGTAGGAATGCAAGTTCATCATGCAGTATATCCCATGGCACATGACATGAAAAACACGAGAGTGGTTAGTGTTACCGCCCCACTCCACTTATGTCGCCACTCGCCACTGGTCTACTTCATCATCTTTTTTTTCAATGCTTTTGTCATGTCATTACCCTCGGATCTCGGTGAGGATGTTTGGCATGGTAGATCTTGCCCCTCCTTCCCCCCACAGGTCGATGCTCCCTCCCTTCCTCCTCCTCGCGCAATTATTTTTAGCTATCTTCCTTTTATGCACGTTTTGATTTGTGTGCCGATTTTGATTTGGGGTTTGCGACATGGTCTTCTTCCTAATATTTGACGAATTAGTCTTTACTTTTTTTTGGTTGTGTGGATTGAACATAATGAAGACCAATTGATACCATTTTATTCTAATGCATTCTCTCACAACCATTTGAATATAGATGGTACTCAGAGATATGAATATGCAAATGAAGATACACGCCCCCATCTTTTCTATTTGATGCCAAGTTAGTCAAATGTGAATAAAAAGCGATAAATAAACAAAGAATGGAGGTGGTATATTCAGTTTTGACATTCGATGAAGATAGTCTTAGTTCTCGTTGTTGAGAAAAAAAAAGGTTGGATTCCAGTGCAAAATTGTGAACTAAAATAGGGGAAATTTCGTGGCCGAAGTTACCAAACCCATCCTCGGAAAGCGGAAGCACCCGAAAAGCACCGCCGCGCGGCCGGAACTCGCCAAATCGCGTCCGCTCTCGACCAACCCACCGCCACACTCCTCCACGCCACGCGGCGGCGCGCCAGCCTGTAGCCACCGCCTGCCGGCCGCCCCGCTCCCCGCGCCCGCACGCCGCATGGCCGCCTCGTACTTCAACCACTCATCGTCCTCCTACCCGCCGCCGCCTCCGCCGCCGGGCACCTCCGCGTACGGCGGCGGGTACCGCCACGCCTACCCCCCGGCGCCGGCACCCCCGGTCGCTTACAGCGCCTACTACGACCGCGTGGAGTTGGCTGCCCCGCCGCGGGACGAGCTCCGCACCCTCTTCATCGCTGGCCTCCCACCCGACGCCAAGCCGCGCGAGGTCTACAACCTCTTCCGCGACTTCCCTGGATACGTCTCCTCCCACCTCCGCACGGGCAAATCCTCCCAGGTTTTCTCCTCCCCGTACCTGTACCCCTCGGTTTGCCCCCACGCAAGGGCTTGCACTTGTGGCGCTAGGTCGTCCGTTTGTTGTTCACCTTTTTAGAAGGATGCATATAACCTAACCTATCTGTTTCTGTGTTGCAGGCGTATGCGTTTGCTGTGTTTGCAGATCAATCTTCTGCGTTAGCTGCCTTGAGTGCCACAAATGTAAGAGTTGCATTACTGCATTCGGCATTGTTGAACTATGTCAAGTTATATTCAGTGCAGCTAAATTATTACACATTTACATCCACGTGCTTCCGAAGTGATTCTTTTCGTGTCAGAAGTTATGGATGCAACTACTCTGTTATACCAAGTTACCAACAGCGTCATGACTCGTCTTGTTGCAGGGAATGGTATTTGACCTTGAGAAGAATTGTTCTCTCCATGTAGATCTCGCAAAATCCAATTCCAGATCAAAGCGCTTGAGATCAGGTAATCAATCACCCTTCAGTTCCAGGACATTTTTCCAGCATACCTTTATTCTGTACTATGCAGTTCTTTGTTGATCTTGACCTGGTTTTGTTCTCGTCAGATGATTCTTCACCTTATTCCCCCGAGAAAAGAACTAGGAAACCAAGGGGATTTCCTGATTCAGGTATCATTTAAATAGCTTTTGGGACAGCATGTCATGAAAGTACACCATCTGTGTTTTCACATGCTTTCATCGGTCGACGCCAATGTTAGCGCTTACAGCTCACAGTAGCTTCATTACACTCACTATAACAGTAGGCTGTTCCAAATCCACAGCTCTACTCCCTCCCAGCAGTCACTATTTCTTTGATTCTTTCTAACTGTCAGGGAAGTTAGTTCATCTTGAGTTCGTACAACATATATTTCACTATGTTCTTTGTGATCGTACCCTACTAAATGTGTTATCTGTGAATTCATATCCTCAGCGAAGTGCCTCTTTTGCACACGTGGCTGAACATTCTTACAAAGCACTCACCTTGCACATCTTTGGCACACTTTGCGCCCTATCAGGTGCTGGAAGCAATATTCACACATCTGGAATGGGTAATTCTTCACACAGCTTGAGTGGTTATCCTTCTGCACAAAGGTTATGGCACACTACTCGAGCACAGTTTTATCTTGTGATTTTGTTGGGGGAATGAACTAAAGCTACCCTTCAGCTCATACTAGAATGTTGGCAATTAATACTAGATTGAAATTATACTCTTATATATAAGAAATATCATGATTCTAATTAATGTTGTTCCATCCTGCAGTTACACAAACTCTGAGTATAGTGCTTCTCTCAACAAGGTAAGTTATAGTCTTGCACCTTGTTTCTTGATATGTATATGTAGGACATGCTTTGTTGTTTGAACTTTAAAGGAACGAAACGAGATATTGGATTTTATGGTGATCACTCTCCAGCAGTAGTCCCACTTTAGCTATTTTGATTTTTTTTGGCATAAAAAAAGGGGATTTTGCTATTTTATATTTTATCTCATAAACATCTTTGGCTGTATGAAAACCTTTTTGCCATTTTAAGACATAATTCCAGTATTTAAGATGGAATCTGTAACCATTTGCTGCAAATCTTGATACATGTTACCAAGCTCTATCGTCACATGCGTGGGATTTGTTTGTGGGTGGGTAGTTGTGTGGGGTGCACTTTTGATTAGTTCCATATGACGTTATAAGAGAAGAAAAAAGAATAATCTCCTGCATTTGTGTTATTATCGTTCTCGTTCGCTACTTTGATCTGCAGTCAGAATTTAAACAACTTATTTTGTGTTGTCAATCCCATGACTTCAATTGTATTGTAATCAACATTCACACATAGCAACATATGTTTGGTCATATGTCCAAATTATGGGAAACAAAACCTTTGATGTGCACTTATTAGTGAGCCATGTTAAGACTGGAACTGGTTCAATAGAACACTGAATAAAGATCATATCTAAGAAGTAAGAATGCAAAGTGTAGAATTAAAAAATAGAAACGTTTTGATACTAAATGTCTTAATCTGTTTCTTCCAGTTTTTGGATGAGATGCTTTACTGAGGCTCACGCTTTTATGTTGTGCACTTGCCCACAGGACCCATCCACATTTACTCCTCAAAATAATCCTCCATGTCCTACTCTCTTTGTTGCGAACCTTGGTCCAGCTTGTTCAGAGCAAGAACTAATAGATGTTTTCTCGAGGTATTGCTGTTTGCCAATATATTGGCTCTTAAGGAGATGATACCAAACCTTTTCTTTTGACAAGTTTATTGTTGTGATTAGTTGTGCGGGATTTGTGAAGCTGAAGATGCAAAACAAGCTTGGAGCTCCAGTTGCATTTGTTGATTTCAAGGTATACATGGACAAAAGTTATATTCTTACTGTGTCACGGATTATCATTTTATTTATTTTTCTGCGAGTCAGTGATATTGACTATTGCACTGCCGACTGCCTATCCTTAGTGCCTAGTCACCAATGTTTCCAAATTGGAAAGTTGAGTATTGAGTGTAGTCTAGGCTCCTCAGTATCGACTAGGACGACTAATCGGGCGACTTTCTGACTAATTGCTGGTAAAATTCATGTCGCCTCAGTACCGACTAGAATGACTAATCGACTTGAAAATACTGCTAGTCACTACATTGGACTATTTTCTTGTTTGGTGGCTTATGATATATACAAATACAGGGTAAATTTTATATAGTGGTTAACCTTTCAGTTCATGCCATGCCAAATTTAGTAGATTTAATTAGCTGTGAGCATGTGACAAGAATAGCACACTTGATCATTAGTAGGCAGATATTGTGAAACAGCAATGATGACCTATACATTAAGCCATTGAGACGTCTTAATCTTCAGCGTGTATGCTTGGATTCTTTCCTGGTGATTTAGTCCTGCAGAGATTCTCTCAGTAATGTGTTTTGGAGTCCAAGAAAACTGGAGCTGAGGAATACAGTTATGCTCTGTTGGTAAATGCTCTAGTGAAGTACTCCCTCCTTCCAGGCAATCAAAAGGGACTTGGAAGAATGTGTTATCCCAAAGGAGTTGCGTTTGGATAGAAGCGCTTGGAAAGAAGCTATCCATGTACCTGAATCGTGCTAGGCATTTTTCTCTTTTTGTTCCTTTTAAGCCCTTCCCCCTTTCTCTGTCGGTGACTTGTGTTGTGTTTCAACTCTTGCCTACTGCCCTACCCCAACTTACTTGGGACTCAAAGGCTTTGTTGTTGTTTTTGTTGAAGTACTCCTTTTCAACTTATAAGGGGTTTTGGGACCTGAGTAGATGCATACATTATTCAATGTATGTGTCTTGTATTTGTGTCTAGATACATCATCCATACAAACATAGACGGATGAAATAGGGCTAGAACCCCTTGCAATTTTGTACGGAGGAAGTAAGTTATAAAAGGTGAACATGTTTTGGTTCATCATATACACCTTCATTTTGAAGCTAGTAGGCATATTTCGTTTTATTAGGACAATCCTTTGACTGACAATTCCTCTATTAATATTTCATTTATCTGATGCCAAATCATAATTCTAAGTATTTTCAATAATCAATACGCATAGTGATACCAATTTTGTACAACAAAAACCATGTACTACTGAAGAATTGGTGGTCAAATGCTTCCCCTAGTGAAGTGAAATGTGCCTACTAATTTCAAACAGAGGGTGTGGTTCTGAATTCTGATTTTCGTTTGGCATGTTAAGAAACGGCAAACAAGGTTATTCAATCAATTTAGTGTCAATTGACCTTTGAAAGATTTGTATGCTTACAGGTTTCATATATTCGTGAACCTCATTAAATGTTAATCTGTTTCTGTGTACATAGTGTTGCTGATACAATGCCCCATTGAGTATAGATTGCGTACATAGTCATTAATACAAAGCTACTCTGATGTGATGTCATGAAATAATGGGCGGCAACTGTTAAACAGCTGTAACTAGGATTTTATTCAAAGTACTCACTACTCAGCATCTACCGCTCTCAATGTGTTTGAACTTCTTTCCTGAGTAAAGTAAAGCCTAAAGCCAGGTTCTCATGCCTGCAGGATGCAAGCAGTTCAACTGAAGCCCTAAATCGTCTCCAAGGAGTTATCCTGTATTCATCACCTGGCGAGGGAATACGTTTAGAGTATCCTTCAATGAAATTTAGCTTTGCTACTATTATATTTTGCTGCAAATTCCTTTCTTATACTCTATTTGGTGACAAACCCATCTGTAGTATTTAACGAGTACCTTTTGATGAGAGCTGGTCACGTTATATTTTTTGTTATGCCTGAACTTTAGAAGCGACATCACCAGATTTACACAAAATTTCTGAAATTTTAGTCTGACTTTAGTTCTTGTTGGTTACCTCGGGTTCATGAGAGCTTGGAATTGCAAGTTCAGTATCACCTTTAAAAATCTTTGCGCAGTAGTATTGTTTCATTTAGACTAGTTCTCTGTAAGTTTGTAGCTCTAGCTATGTTGCATGCTAGCGTCTCCAACGAGAGACCATATGTGATCACAACACTTCCCATTCATATCCCTTTTATGTTTGATGTAGTTCCCTAACATGTTCTAGATACGCCAAATCAAGGATGGGGCTTCGTAGGCGTGATAAGCACACCTAAGTAAAGCTGAACTGAAAGATGAGGCAACTGGTCTATTCCATGCAAGACAAGCAGCACCAGGAGTGATGGTCACTCATGAATCACAGTCGTCCTGAAGCTGTCTAGTCTGACGACATATTCATGCAGCGAATGTCTCATGATGTTAGACAATGCAGGTCTTTCTGATTCATGACGTACTGGGTTTAGTTGTATCACTTAGTAGTCTGTGTATCGTCTTGTTTTTCTGGAGCTTGTTTGTTTCTTCAACAAAATTTAAGCTAGTATTGTTTTCTATTCACAGCTGAATTTGAACATGTGCACTTGAAATGACTCTGCAATTTAGGCGCAATCTGCTTTGCTTTTGGATGACATAATAAGATCCAAGCGGGGTATGGCATAATAATGTATCCGTAATCACAGCCTGATGCAAAACAAATAAACATTAAATGGCTTTGGTGCTCAACGTTTGATGTGTATTATACTCTGACGCTAAATACTTAGAATGGGATAATGTAGTTTGTCATTGAAGGTACTCATAAGATTGTACTTGAAGTCATGGTTCAGGTGAGCTGTGAGCGTGTGCCTTAGCAAGATGGTGCATGCTCTCTTATGTGTCCATGTGTGCCTCTAGTCGTTCAGCGTTAAATCCTTTTTTCTGCCTCTACTTGGTTTGATCAGCTTCATGCCTCCATGGCTCCATGGAACATTTTGGTGCAAATATGCGGAACCCGAAAGCTTGACGCTGCCATGACACGGGAGCATCTTCTAGAAAAGAAAAGGGAAAGGGACTCGGAACATTATCTTGGCATATTTTGGGTATTTGGTTGTCCTACTCTTTCTGCGTAGACGTACCGTATCTATATTGTGATAGTTCTGCTGAACTGTACCATTTCTTTTGTTTCTCTACCACTGTGAACTATGATTGATTGTACACGCCTTCCATGAACAGGAAAAAGTTATGGTCAGTGAAAAGGCACACGCTGTTCATAGTGATAATTGCGTATCATTTCGATGAAAATATCCCCGGCATGCCTGTCCTGCCAAATATCTATGAGAGCCTGTTTACTGGACATGACGACATGAATATAGGCGATTATCTGTCAACTCTCAAGTCAAATTTTAGGCTGTTAGCTTAGCTGCAGTCACCAACCAACCCCTTCGCTGTTGCAACAGAACCCCTAAAAGCTACCTGAACTTCCTGTACCTCTAGCGAGTGGTTGGGTTTGCCAATTTGTTTAGAACATAACATTGGATTATCAATGTGATTGGTTTGTCACACACTCAGAGTTCACTGCAAACTGCAAAGCCACCACGCCCTCCAAAAAACAGAGAACAAAATAGCAATACAATCTATTTTAAGTGGATTGACAAGTGGAAATACCTTTTGGTTTGCTTCAGGCATCGTGCGCTAAAATAATTTGAGCTACGGCAGAAGTTGCTGTATCAGATTTCCGGTTCCAGTACGACGTTTCAATGCATAGTCCGGAGGCACCTTTCTGAATCACTAGTGCAGTCAGACCCCAACAGACCCGTTAATTGCATCGACAGCAATGTGCTAGTGCTCTGTCAGAAAATTGAACCTGGTTTGTGGGTACATTGTGATGGTGTCTGTCTGCTTGCATTTGCCATACTGCTAGCTAGCCTGTTGTTAAAAATGACAGCTCATTGTTTATTTCCCATGTCCAAGTTTCCTGCATTGAGTCCAGAGAGGTAGCTGACATTTTTATGTTGGAAATACAAGGTCAAATACATTGTCCTTGTCCCCCTCCCCCCCGATTTTGGCAGTCTCATTAACACATTGTAGCAAACTTGTTTGAATCTATTTGTATTTTTACCTGAAACCAGCTGCACTTTGTTCATTGTTTTTGAAGGTTGAGTGGTTGTCTTTGGACATTTGTTAAGACTATGTGCAGCAGGATGTGTAAATCTATTATTTCACCTAACTTCTTTTCTGTGAACAGTGTCGCTACAGTATATAAGCAATCCATTTACCCAATCCACTGCACATGGTCTAAGTCTCTCACAGGTTTTTTTCCTTTCTGCATCCCAGCTGGATGACTAAACTTTCTGGTCTCCCATCATATCCATTCCCTGAACACTAAACTGCATAATATAAAGGCTGTGTTTAGATCCAAAAAGTGGAGGCAAAAAGCAGGCGAAATCTGTCAAAATTTGGCCAAAAACATCACATCCGACACTGTAGCGCACTGTAGCACTTTTCGTTTGTTTGTGGTAAATATTGTCCTACCATGGCCTAACTAGGCTTAAAAGATTCGTCTCGCAAAGTACATCTAAATTGTACAATTATTTTTTGATTTCATCTACGTTTAGTACTCTATGCATGTGCCGGTATTTTTGATGTGATGGAGAATTTTTTTTTTGCATAGTAGAATTTGGGGGAAAGTTTGGATCTAAACACAGCCAAAACATGAAAAGATCCGAGTTCGTTCGGCTGCCCTTTTTGTGGCTGCGGCTGCTGCTTGTTTCTATAGTGCCTACAGTGTATCTGTGAGAGCACAGTACCAGCAGAAGCTGCAGCATCAGCTAGAGGTACAGGTAGTGTAGCCGAACGAGCTCCGTGGACCTGAAATACTACTAGGATTAAACTAAACCCTCTCAAACCTTGCACCAAAGATTCGGATCCTCGGAGCAAGAGCAATCACAGCATCCATAAACATTTCAGATCTGAAAAGAAGGCTAAACTTTGCTTTCGATGATTCCATTAACCGTAGACACCATTATCGACCTAATAATTTAATTGTCCGGTGGAGGTGAGGTGCAGCATCAGATGTGGAGCGCTCCTTTTCACCTTGCGAGGGGTGCTGCCGGCGGCATGGCGTGGAGATTTGGCGCATGCCAAACATTCTTGGGAAGCCAGCCAAAGTTTATGGCCGTCAATGTTAAAAGACCAAGACAGCATGCTTGCTTTCACCTTTCTTCAGATACACTAATCATTTCTTGCTTTTGATGCCTGAAATTTCGACTCCGGGTGTGTTTTGGTTGAAAAAAACACTGTTCCGAACTGAAAAGCACTGTAGAACCATTGTAGCACTTTTCGTTTGTTTGTGGTAAATATTGTCCTACTATGGCCTAACTAGGCTCAAAAGATTCGTCTCGCAAAGTACATCTAAACTGTGCAATTATTTTTTTATTTCATCTACATTTAGTATTCCATGCATGTGCCGGCATTTTGATGTGATGGGGAATCTTCTTTTTCATAGTGAATTTTGGGAGAAAGTTTGGGATCTAAACACACCCTCCCTTGGGTCACTGGAAAGTGACCAATATTTGCAGAAGCAGCCCAGCAATGATCAATCTTCATGCTTTTCAAGGATTTACCCCAAAGAAATGCCTTTGCAATAGGACATCATTGTTGTAGTACTATTTGGTATCCGATATATATTTTTACAGGGGTTTTGGTGAGGGCAGTACAGAGATTCTGTTGGATAATATACACCGGGTTCTGTACTTTGCTGGATGCAACTCCACCGCATTCCGTACCAGTAAGACAAATCTTTCCGGTGCTAATTGTCGGAGATCACTCTGCTAATACTGTAAGATTAGCTTACAGTTGTTTCATTCTCGGTTGCACAATAAACTAATGCCAGCGGTTCAGAAACCCCCAGGAGAAGTGGGGGCAAATGCCTCAGGTTCAGGACAGCAGCACTGCATGGGTTCGTCAGTGTGTTGGCAGCTTGTGCTCTTCGAGGCCGGCGTCGCTCGCGTCGGTTAAACGGCGATGCAGGACTGCAGGTGCAGAGATGGGTGGACGTCGATGGATGGGCAGATTGGCTATACGTGGCAGGCCCGTGACTTAAATTCCAAGCGTATTCTGATAACATCTCCCCATCTAACTCATTTATGGTTCAAGATACACATTCTTTTTTCCCCGTCAAACACCATTTCTTGACACCAAACTCTGTGATAGTATACCTCACGAGTCACGACCTTTCTTGCTGGCTTCAGATGCAGACTTTTCAGACAGAAAGTGTTCCTGCTGAAAAGCCAGAAACTGATCGCGCAGCTCTTATTGTGCTCATTGTTTCAACTAATTCCTGCTTTACAATCAAAAAAGAAAAAAACTAATTCCTGCTAAACATATTTCCAACTAAATGATTGTGCTCCTTGAGCTGCCGTGTGCCCATTCTAGCCGTTACCATACCAATCTGGAACTGACATTTGCAGGGGGGAGAAGAAAAAGGTGAGAGGGTGGGTTGGATTTCATCATGTTGTTTGTTTTCCCTTGATCTCGTGCAGCTGGGAGGACGAGGGCAGAAAGCCCAGAAAGCGATGGCTTTCGCCGCTCCACATTTCGTCCGTTCAAAGGAGCCGCGACGGCCTAACAGCGTGAAACCTCAGCTCCACACGATAGAGAACTCGTGGCTTAGGCTGAGTCCAATGGCGTTATCCAAAGTGATTTTTTAAAACACTGTTTTGCACTGTTTGACATAAATGTTATACTGTAGACAGAGAGGAGGGTAGTTCGAACAGTGACAGAGAATTGGGTTTAGAGAAGACCATTGGACTCAGCCTTACGCTGACGCAACCGGATCGAACTCCACAGTGGCACTTCAGATTAGTGTCTGTGACTATGATAAGCTGTAGCAGTACTGGTCCTAATTCTGTTCGACATTTTTTGACGCAATTAATCTGCATGCCATGGACCAGGCCTAAATCCTCCCGTCAATGACGATTGCCAGTGCCGCTCACGAAAACGAAGAGCGCCACCCACCGCAAATCCCGGCGGGGATTGAACTCTTTCCTCCCCCCTCTCCTCTCCTTCGATTCAACGAACTACTCTCCCGAGTCCGGACTCCGGACGCCGGACCCAACCCATCTTCTTCATCTCGCGCCTCCTCCGTCGTCCTCCTCTTCTTGAGCTGACACTTCATCCATTCCCCTACTCGTCCCCATCCCACGCGGCCACCACCACCAGCAGCAGCCTCCATATCTATCTCCGCTCCCTAGTCCCTACTTCACTCTCGCTCCGGGTCGGGGACAAGGAGGAGGAGGAGGGGATCAGTCCTATTAAATTCGACACGCCCACCTGCGCGTCGGCTCCGGCTCCACCTCGCTCGCCATTGCCTTGCTCCAAGCTCGAATCTTGGGGGGAGAGTTGGGGAGCGGACGGAGATGAAGGGGCTGAGCGGGCCGAAGCTGCTGGTCGTGCACCCGTCGTCGAACAAGTCGCCCGGCGGCGCGGGGTCGCCGGGGGCGGTTCTGGGGGCGCGGCGCCGGGTGTGCGCCGCCGTCTTCCTGGCCTGCTTCGCGTGCGTCTCCCTGGCGACGACGCTGCTGTCGGCCGCGCGGGACCCGGGGGCGGCCGGGCGGGCCGCGTCGGGGGCGTTCGCGGTGCCGGCGGGGGGCGGCGGCGGCGGCGGCGCGGCGGCGGCCTCGGGGCTGCCGGGGTACGTGTTCGACGCGCTGGTGCAGTACTCGTCGGCGGGCGGGAACTCGACGGCGAGCATGCCGGGCGCGGACGTGCGCGCCATCGCGGCCGTGCTGAAGCGCCGGTCGCCGTGCAACCTGCTGGTGTTCGGGCTCGGCGGGGAGACGCCGCTGTGGCGCGCGCTCAACCACGGCGGCCGCACCGTGTTCCTGGACGAGAACCAGTACTACGTGTCCCACCTGGAGGGCCGGCACCCGGGGCTGGAGGCCTACGACGTCGCCTACACCACCACCGTCCGCGAGTTCCCCGACCTCCTCGACGCCGCCCGCGCGGCCCGCGCCGCCGAGTGCCGCCCCGTCCAGAACCTCCTCTTCTCCGACTGCCGCCTCGCCATCAACGACCTCCCCAACCAGCTCTACGACGTCTCCTGGGACGTCATCCTCGTCGACGGCCCGCGCGGGTACCCCTTCCCCATTTCCAAGATCCAACCTCTATTATTTTGCTCCCCCCCTTCTTCCCCCAAACAAAGATCCAATCCAATCTTTTTACCGATGCGGCTGGTTCGGTGTTTGGCGTCATCACAGGTACACGGCGTCGTCGCCCGGGCGGATGTCGGCGATTTTCACGGCGGGGGTGCTGGCGCGGACTCGGGCCGGGGAGGGCGTGACGACGGACGTGTTGGTACACGACTACGAGCGGGAGGTGGAGCGGGCGTGCTCCAGGGAGTTCCTGTGCGAGGAGAACCGCGTCGCCGAGACCAGCACGCGGTCGCTCGCCCACTTCGTCGTCCGCGGCGGCAGCTCCGTCCGCCGGGACGCCTTCTGCTCCGGCGCGGCGGCGGCGGCGGCCGCCCACTAGTTCCATCCCTGTTTACTTGACTTACCTCTTTTGTAGTGCCCTAAACCTTAACCTCTCTCGAGTCTGGATTACCGTTAATGATGATTCTGTTCGTCATGTGCGTGAAAAAAGGCTGAAAAAGAGGAAGGTGAAGCCTGTAAAAAATCAGTGTGGGAAAAAAAAGCAGAGGAATGTGTCTCTGACTGTCCAATCCCTGTCTTTGACGACTCTTTGGTGCTGGTTCTGGTTCCATTCTGTTCTTCGCTTTTCTTGGCGCGGTTTTTTCGCGTTTCCTCAACGCAACCACCACACAGAAACCCGATGAATTCTTTGAACAAATGTAAACCGACACGTCCCTGAATAACCTAGGAACAGAACATTCCCAGGTAGAGCGCATTGCAATTCAGGATAAACTGAACTTGGAAGCTTGCTCTAGTCTATGCATCTGTGTGTGTGTGTGTGTGTGTGTTGTACAAATCTTTGTAAAGTTCGTACTAGCAGGTTCTACACTATCACAATCTTGAAATGATCACCATCACAGTCACAGTCACAGCAACGATCACGTACGCAAAAGGCAGCAATCAATCCAACCCAGTCCTATTCAGTGTGTTCGCGTCGCGTCTTCAATGAAGGAAGCATATGGAGCGAGCGCCGAATTGGCAGCATTAAGACGCTGCCATTTTCGGTTCTCTGATGAAGCCTCGGCAGGAGCACCCTTCACTGATGCGGGGCCTCACTGCCCGGCCACGGCCAGCCAGCGCCCACCGCTTCCTGGCCGGTGGCCGGCCAGCGCGCCTCGCCCTCGTTGGCCACGGGCGGGCCGACGTGGCCGCGGTCTCGAGGCGAGGAGGGCGGGCGGCGCGAGTGGTGGTGGAACCTCGCCTCGCGTCGCGTCGCGGCCCGTCCGGGCCGGGGCGACTGCGGCTGGCTGCCTGGCTCGTCCTCGTCTCCTTCCCCGTCGACGTCTGCCGGCTCGTGCGGGGCACGTCGTCGGTGGAGGAAGCGAGGCGGTTGGCGCCCGGCGTGCCGTCGGAGACCGTCGCCGTCAGTGTTCAGCGGCCCCTCCCAACTCCCGGTTGATCGACAACGAACAGCTCCGGGTGCTTGTGTGCAACCCAGTGCCAGTTTCACCGTGCGATCTGTGCTGCTTGCCTTCTCTGGCTCCGGGCGATGCCCCTCGTCGAGGGGCGCTGGAGCGACGAGGCTAGGTCGACACGGCAGGTTGGAGTACCAGACTACCAGATGGGTGCTGCAACCGTGCGAGACGGAGACAGGTGCCAGAAATGCTGGTCATAGGAGGATGACATGGAATGTGGCAACGGCGACGACAGCAATGCAACATGGGTACAGCGGTGCGATTTATGAACGATGGGTTTGGCATCCAGGGTCGTCTGGTAGCGCAGACGACCCTGATGAGACACACACCGCCGATATACGTACACAAATTGAAGTACGTGTTGACTGATTAATCTACCATTATCGATTGATTCGTGCGCTGCCCTAGATCTGTAACGTCACTGCGATTCGTCCGGGCCAGCGGGCAGACGCAGCGGCACGGCTCGCATTGTCGGTGCTTGCCTTGCCTCAACGGCTGAGCTGAGTACGCTACTTGGCATGGATCGCATTGTCGGTGCTTGCCTTGCCTCAACGGCTGAGCTGAGTACGCTACTTGGCATTGCAGTGGACCAAATCTAACCAGGCTAGCTCCGTCTAGTCAGCCTGGTCTAGGCCTGGAATGGGAACCAAGGCTTTGTTTGGTTGGTTTATTAGAGTAGTCTGGTCACGTCTATGTTGTGTTTGGTTTTCATGTCCGTACCTCACGCCTATCACCTTCCTCCGGTCAGCGCCCTTCCTCCAGCGAGCCCCTGCCTCCGGCGCAGCGACGCCTCCCCCACCATCGACGCCCTGCCGCGGCCGCCCTGGAAGCCGTCGCCCTCGGCGCGCTCGCCACTGCTCCATCCTCGCGCCGCCCACCACCGCAGATCCGGCGGCGGGAGGCCGGCAGGCGAATCCGGCGGGGAGGCAGCGCGATGGGCAAGCAGATCCGGTGGAGGCGGAGAGTGAAGAGTGGACGGCAGCCGCGCCGAGCACCCGCGACCCTTGCGCCACGTTGCCGTGGGAGCTTCTTCGCGGCGTGCACACAGGAGAAGGAAGACGCAGGCGGAGGAGGGCGGCGAGCGGAGGAGGAGGGCGCGGGCGGCGGAGGGCGGTGAGCGGAGGAGGACGCGGGCGGCAGAGGGGCCTTGCGGAGCACACGGGGGTTGGCCGTGGCCAGGCCACGAATGGATCACTGATTTGGTGATCCTACCGGAGCCACCCTCCCGAACTCCAGATGGTCTCGCGGGGCCTGACTAGGATGCGGGCCGGGACAACTAAACATGGGCGTAGGCTTATCGTGGTCGGGCTAGGGGCGCGGCGTAGCTGCTAAACATGGCTCTGTGTCGCCTACAGCGACATCGACTGCGACGACGAGTGGACGGACGGTCAGCGAGCGGAATGGAAGTTTCAACTGACCATTCGGACAGTGGAACCGTGGAAGTGCGCGGTGGCATTCCGCTGTGCACGCACGCACCGCGGGTGTTTTTGGATTTTGGTCGTGCCGTTTTATCCATTATTTTTTCACTATTCCAACTGTTTCATTTTGACAACTTTTTACGCATCTTCATTGGGATAGTCTCAGGGAGAACGGGAAGTGGCTTGGGGACTGTAGGCAGCCGGTCGCGTCGTGCCACCGACAAAGCCAACGCTCCACATGTCTGTGCAGCAACAGCAGCACCGAAACTGAACTGTGGTGTGCTGGTCTGGAGTGGTGTCCACCAATGAAGAGAGCTGCCTTGTCTGTGTCGGCACTCGGCACACTCGATCCACGCAAGTGCCTTCTGAATGCATGTGTCAGCATGGCGTGAGAGTGAGATCCTCCAAGCGTGCAGCCACCAACGGAGGGCGCCACTCGCCGCCCGGCGGCAGCTGTTGGCATGGCACCACGGCGGCGCCAGGGGATGGGCCGCCTGCCCGGTCGCGGGTCCGGAGGCTGCGGCGCCATTCGCCTCCCCCGGCAAGGGCATTTTGGGAGACTGAAGTCCCATATAGCAAGGGACAGGTTTGGCATCATATCCAATCCACTGTTATTGTACGGTAAATAAACTTAGATTACGCTAACGACAGAGCATTGACTAGAATCGGCCATTGAAGAGCTGTGCTAGCTGTGCTCTAGCTACGCGTGGAAGACATCGCCGGGGGTCAACGAGCCGCAGTGGGTTCGGTCCGTCGTCGTCGGTGCTTATTTGCCTCAACTGACGACGACCTACGCGAGGTAGCTGGAAAGCTCGATCGCTGCGTGAACAGGAAACTGAAGAGCCTAGGGTTTGGTTTGACAGCTCTGCCCTGCACGGTTCGGGACTGTCGCGCAGCTAGCATCCCGTCTGCCGCGCCGTCGTCGTGCCACCGACACGGCCGCGGTGCCAGTTGCCCATCTTGCAGCACAGTCGATTTTCGACGCCGACGGGAGGAGGAGATGCTTCCCCGCGCTGCCACTTGATGCAAAGCGTCGTCTGTTCAGACAGTGGCTGCAAACACCAACGGGAGAAAGTACCAGCGTCGTCGAGCGCTCTTCGCCATCAGTTGTGCGGTGGTGCCCAACAGCCCCAAAGCTTCTTGGAGTGCCGACGAGATATCATGCAAGCCCAAACTACCATGAGGCCTGAGGCGTAGAGCTTCTTCATTCCTTGCAAGCCCGGAAGCCCCAGTGCCGTTAACATGAAATGGAACTGCTGGAGAAAGCGTGGTCAGTTGTACTGTTGTAGCAAACATTCAGGCTTTGATTCGCCATTCCATTGCAAATTTGATTTTTTTAAAAACACAGCACAAACGTAGATGCTCACACACGCATAAGCATCCACCCTTATGAACATAGCCACGTAGCCACGCACACTCTTACCCCTATGAGTACCTCTGGGAAAACGATATTTTTTGAGATTGACGAAGTTACCATATAATCATAAGCACCCCATTGTCGACAGGAACAGACTAAGTCACCACAGACGCCTCGCTGTCAACGGAAACGTCACCTATCATTTAATGAACAAATCCATAATTCGCTCCCAACGGAAACCAAACATACGATCTCAGATGCCGTTTGGACTGCTGCAACCATTAGGCTACATGTACTTTGGTTTTGCAAATTTGATGCCTATGGTTTTCCATTTCGAAACGGCCTTCTCCACTTTACCGTTTGGACTGGGCTGGCCGTGCTCTGCAAAGCAAAGAGAGGATGTTCCATGGACCGTCAGGGGCTCAGGCCCAAGTAGTTTAACGCGTGTTTATTTTATACAGTAGTATTATTTTTAACAAATTATTTCACAAAAGTATACATGCGATTTTACAGGGTGACTGGGACCTAGGGGCAAATATTAGCGATGAAAAAAAAAACTAAAACCTGTCACCAACTGTTTTAGGGTGATAGGACCTCCTGCCACGCATGGTTTTCATATTTGGGCTTACAAATTATGGCAAGCGTTCATTGGATTAAGTGTTTTTTTTATCTTTTTTAAAGAAATATTTTTCCTTCGACTTTGTAATTTTGGAAAATTGTAAACTCATGCACAGAATTTATTATCACAACTTTCAAACTTTTCCTTTCTTTCCCGCAATACAATTAATATGCCTCAGGAGGGTATGTGCAAAGTAAAATGATCCATCCATACTTCTCCGGTCCAAATGTAGTAGAACATGTTTATCTATATGCACTCGACACACTACCTGCTCATACTCCTCCAAGGTAGGAGGCTGTTGTGTGCAACACAAACGATTCCAAGACACAAGGTTCTTTTACACCGTCTTCAGAGTACGATTCACAATCAAACACAACATGGGAGCATCAGATGACATTTCCGATTACCTGAGTATGATGAGGCAAACCAAACACAACATCTGTTGCAACCTGATAATTTAGTTATATACAGATACATCATACGAACCGGGCAGGAGCTTAAGCTCGTCGGCTACTTTCTTAAAACACCAAACAAACAAACAGCAGCTGGGCTCTCTGATGCGCTAACAGGGATGAAGCGGCAACAGCAAAGCGTGTTTAGAAATTACACTGACCCAGGACCCTGCCCTGACACACGTGGTTGTAAACACATGGCAGTTCACTTTGAGAAATCACCAACACCCACCCGGTGCACAACTGAAGCATACACCACCATAGTACCTTCCCATTTTTTTTTTTCACTTTTTTGATGGCTAACGTGTGCCGCTCCAGGCAACGATGTTGCCCCTGTTAGCTTCTGCGTGCTGTAGCCATTTGCACAGAGATTGCTTCTGCTCCATCAGAGGATCTATGAACCCAACTCGACTGCCTCGAATGCATGCCAGCTCGGCCTTCCATGAACTCCACTGGAAGATCATCTCTGCTCAGATCTGGGGATGGATGGGCTACTCTGCCCTCTTTCTCATCAAACATGCCCCCAAGGCCTGCTTCCAAGTCCCTGATATCAGCTGCTGTCCTTGGTTCATCCCAAGGCACTGGCTTCCTGCCCATTTCAAGATCTCCAAGAGGCTTGCCCGTGTTTGGGCTCATGAAACCTCTGGATTGTGAACGCGTCTGTTGCAGCCCTTGCTCTACTGTCACCCTTGCTCGGAAATTGTTCTTTGAAGGGGGAATAGCAGTGCAGAATATCTCAAGGAAGTTGTTCAGAATACCTCGGTTATATGGGTTATCACACCGATCATAGCGATATCTAAAATTCTCGTATGTTGTCTACAAGGAAAACGGGTAAAGGGTTAGCTATTGAATTGCAGCTGCAGCATTAAGGAGAGTTAGGGGACAACAATTGGAATTAACTTTGGACCTACCTGGTTAGTGCTCATGAGATATAAATGGAAGACAGACAGACCACCGACAAACCATACATAAAGAAAGCATTAGATAATCAGAACAATTGAAGCTGGTGTCTTCAACAAGGCCTTTCAAATTGACAATTGCTCAGCGTCTCTAATCTTGATCACATACACCCAACAGAAGACAAATACATACAGGCAGAGCAATGTCGTAGAGAATACAAACATATAGAAGAACCGATAATTACACTGCACAAATACGCTGATGATCAGGATTTAACAAAATAGAAAATTAGCTAACAAAATCTTTAACATTGAAACATGTATCCAGAAAAAGTAGATCTGAATATCAATTCAAGTGTATGTGCACAGCATGCATGTTCTAGTAAGGATGCCTATCAAACTGCTAGTAATAAGCTTGAATAACTTACCAGTCCTATGCACTGGGCAACCCATGGGCAGTTGCAAATAGAACAGTGACAGCATCGCGGTGGTCGATACAGCATGCAGGTATCAAAGTATTTGACCCTTACACTGATTCCATTTACAATAACCTCCTTTGTGCGAGGCAAACGGAATTGTTGTGGAGTCTGACCCCCATATCATTGATTCCATCAATGGATTCAGGTTCAGGAGGATGAGTGTTACGAGGTATTATACCAGGATCTCTGCCAGAGTTACAAAGAAGCAGCGTCAGATCCTAGTAAAACGAAAGAAGTTCAGTTATCTGTACACTTACAAAATGTAGATCCCCTTGTAAAGAACAAGGAGAAACTCATCAGCAAGTCAAGGGAGCTGAATGAAAGATTCAGATTAGTAAGGAAAAGAAAGCTCACTTTTTTTGGAAAAGAAAGCTCTTATTAATATTAGTAAATTACATCAAGTTGATAAAAAACACTAAGATGTCTTCCGGCCTTTACACAACTAGGGTGTACACAGCCAAGAGAATAAAAAAAGACATGACAACAGCTATCATGTTACAGCAAGCTACTCCAAACGACTAAGTTTTCACATCCGTCCACCATCCAAGCAACACTAGGATCCCGATACGACTCTCTAAGAACAACGCCTCCAAGGAGAACATGATATGCCCGCGCACCGCGATCCAACCAATTAAGGCTAGATCTTAGGTTTTCACCACAGAGAGCAAAATCTTCGCATTTCAAACAAAGGCTTCAACAAGACCGATGCCAGTACAACCAACTAAGGTCAGACTTAGGGATTTCTCCATGAAAACGAAGAAATTGACACACATGAGAACCATCGTATCAGGAATCTCAAAAGCTGCCACCACCCTCAAACCGAGTTAGTACTGCCATACTACTTAGTCTTAGCCCAAAAAGACGACCACGAACCCTACGATCGACAGACAATTCTTAGATGCGCAGACTACGACAATTGATTCGCGAACACGCCAAAAAAAGGCACACAAAATCAGTCCGTAGAATCCAAATAAGAATAGAATGCCTCGAGAGTAAGCGACTTCGCCAAAAGATGCTAAGATGATGAAGTCACAAAGTATGTATGAACAACACTAGCAATCTATGGAACATTGTGAGAAACACAGATCTCACATCAGGCCCAAATATGAATCTTCCTTGCAAGAAGAATTCCTGCAAATAGGAGAGACACAAATGTGAAATGCCATCAATGAAGTCCACAAAACTCAGTAGCAAGAAACACAATAAATATGAAATACTCATTTGCACATTAAGTTTTTTTTAGAAAATCCAATGTTCCCTCTGTTAAGTAAGTACAAAACAAAGTCCAAGGTAGGCGAGGATGAACATGTCACCACGGTTGAGCACCCAAAATAAAGAAATGGAATTTTAACTTTGCAGTTCATCTTGATATGCCAAAATGCAATTGAGCTATCAAATATACAGAAGTATGTCCTCGACCAATGACACCTTATGATTTATGCATTTCAAACTTAGGAAAGACATACTTTGAAGCCCAAAATACAGAGAATCAAAGAACTATACATTTATCCTGATGATATCATTCATGAAATATTCACAATGGCCAGAAAAGTATTGATCCACAGTAGATGAATGGATCAGTTCAGAAAATGCCAAATGATCAAAAGGTGTAAAACTGTAAGATTTGAAGCATGCAAAACAGAACCGGTAAACATCCATGGTATTCCTATTCTGATGGACCATGCTCCAAATCAGGGAATTAAGACCAAGTCTAGCAGGTTGCGTAAACGGTTATCTATAGTAAGTGGAGTTTGAATATAGATGACGAGATAGACGATCTGTTGGACTCAGCATAATGTAGTAATGTGATTTGATTTTTATAGTAAGTGGAGTTTGAATATAGATGACGGGATAGACGATCTGTTGAACTCAACATAACGTAGTAATGTGATTTTTATAGTTCCTAACTGCGTAGAGACCCAGAATGTTACCTGCTTACTTTTCTGTTTTCTTCATGCCAGCAAAGGGATCAGGGTACAACAAAGGCCGAGGATAGTTCGCACGAGGAGCTCAGAAACAATGACCCGAAATGAGGTTTCCATGTGGCAGGTTTTACTGTACCCTTAGACAACCAAGACCGAACCAAGACCCAACAGCAACGTTTAATTGTTCACTAACAACCGACAGTGACAAGATGGTTTGGCCAATAATTTACACCGAACACCTGAATAATTGCAAGCGATAAACTAAAACGAAGACGCTTAGTATGACAATTGAGAACTACTTGGTTCTGCGAACAAGGGCAGCAAGAATAAAAAGACAGTTATTACATACGATCACCCGTAGTTTCGGATTTCCAGGAACGTCACTTGGCACACAGCACAGGCACAAGTTCCAGTATTATGGAATAATTAGGAGAGTACAGCAACAATCCATGAAAACCAGATAGCAACAAGGGTTCGATTTATACTAATGTGCTCCATCTCTTCCCAGAAGAGTACTCTGGAACAGGGGGCACCTGCATATACTTATGGCTATGCTCATTGGTAGTTCGAGTTGCCTCCTTGACCTGGGTACCCTGGGCCGCCACCATAGCCAGGATTGCCGCCGCCTTGGTATGGCGGTGTGTTAGGGTTGCCTCCTTGGTACGGTGGTGCGTTGGGGTTGCCTCCTTGGTATGGTGGTGTGTTGGGGTTGCCTCCTTGGTAGGAAGGTGGCGGGCCTTGGTAGCCAGGGTTACCACCTTGGTAAGCTGGGCCTTGGTAACCTTGGTTATTGCCTTGATATCCACTGGGAGGTCCGCCTTGGTAACCAGGAGCACCCCCTTGCTGGTAGTGAGGCGCACCGCCAGGGGTGTATCCGCCTGCTTGTGGGTTTGGCATTTGGGGCTGATAGTTCGGTGGGCTGCCACCTGCATGTGGCGGTGGTGGCGGCGGAGGCATGTTGCTCTGCCCATGCTGCATACCTTGACGGGGTGGCATCTGGTTCGGGCCAGGTGGAGGTGGGGGGGCATTGAAACCCGGCCCAGGTTGTGCGTCTCTGTTCTGGTAGTTCTGCATGTTTTCCCTCCTCCTTTCAAAGTTCCTTGACCTGTCAAAGTTTTTTGGCCTATCATTGCGCCGGGATCTTTCGTTAGCACGAGCATTGTTTCTTACCCACTCCTCATGATATTTGGGATCATAAGGAACAGCTTCACCATTTATGAAGGGTTCTCCTGAAACACAAAGTAGAAAGCATCACAAAGTTGTGGGCAGGTGAGTCCATTGATTCTTGTCATAGAATGAACATACATAACTATGAGCACCCACAAGTTCATTTCAAGACATCAACACACCAAAATAGCTACAAGTGATGTATAGTTGATCAAACAAAGCAAAAGCAACAAACTGCTATGTCCAATTGTGTTTTTAAATCGGTCTTTTGAGTTTTTAAATCGGTCTGTGTTTTCAACACAGCGCAAGAAGGAACACATACAAGATGCAAAACATACAGTATTACCATACTTGACAGGAAAAAGCACCTTATTTTATAACTCTTGAGGACAGTGATATGGCCTAAAGAAAAGGAAATACTGTGCAACAAGCCAACAAAACAAGCAAGTCAATGAAGTGGAGACTAGATTCAAGCAAATAACATGGGATCATTTACATCTGATATAAATCATGAAGACATGAATCACTCGTATCTATATCTAAGTATCTAACAGGCAAACCAGCCACAGAAGTGTCAGCGAGCAACAGCAAGAACATGAAAGAGACTACATTCCATGAATAAATGCGCAGGATTGCAGTACACGACCAAGAGAAATGTAAATGGTCAATAATTAGGTAGAAAGGATGTTATCATTACCTCCATAGTCCTTATTTTTCACATCCAAGTATGAATCTGGAAGAACCCAGCGGACCTTGGGCAACTCTGCAAGCGATTAGGAGGCATAAGATCCAAGGACAGACATTTCATATCATCATTCAATAATGAAACTCGCAGCATATTGCATTATGAGACCACAAATACCTTTAAGTTTGTAAGAAAGTTCCTCTGATACAAGGGCACCAAAAGCGAAGTAATGACGAGTTGACACTGAGTAGATCTTTTGCCTAGCTTCTTCCTCGCTGCAAAATTAAATTCGTTTAAGATGCAGGCATAGTAGAGACAAAATGGGAAAGAAGTGCTGCTCTATTGTTAACAAGTAGCACATATATAAAACCCTATACCACAGTAAAACTCCAGCGTCCTAATAATCACATAAAAGAACTACAACTGGATCAAATAAGATCAACTAGAAGGATCACGGCAGCAGATCAACTACACATGCCCACACCAGGCAGAGAAACAACTAATAGGTTACAAATAACTCATGGACGTACTAAAATACCAAACCATTTTTTGGTACAAAAATGGCATTCAACATGAACCTGGTAAAGAACGCATGATAGGATCAGTAACACCACAGATTCATTCAGATCAAGCGATAAGGGATGCAACCAGCCCTAATTTCACTCAACATTTCAACACATTATTACCCCCACTATTATGGTCACTTGATAGTTGGTACATCAGAGCGCCCGTACCAGTCCTAGCAGAAATACGCCGACAAAATCTGAAGAGATAAATGGACCCGGTGAAATAGATACCTCCCGACGACTTGGGCGAGGGTCTTGATATAGCTATCGATGATCTCGTCGCGGGTGACGTCGGGGTTGCCGGCGTCACCAGGCGGCGGCTCCATGACGACGAGCCAGTGCTCGAAGTCGCACCCGTCGAGGAGGATGGTCTCCTTGGGCGGGCGGTTGCTCCAGTTCGGGGACGAGTCCCGCAGGGAGGACGTCGCCGGCTGGGTGGCGAAGCACCGCACCCCCGCACTGGGCGAGGGCGCCGGCGGCGGCGGGAGGAGGCTCGCGGCCGCAGCGAGCGGGCGGAGGAGCGCGGGGAGGCGCCGGGACGCGGCGGAGGCCTGGAGCGGCGAGAGTGCCGCCCGCGAGAAGAGGAGCGCGCGCGACGCCGTCGCCATGGCGGCAACCAAACCCTAGGAGGAATAGACGAGACGGCGGGGAGGAGGTGAGGGTGGTGGGGAGGACGCGATAAGGGTTTAAGCGTCGCGAGTGGTGAGGTGTTATAGCAGCGAATGGCCGGTTCGCTCGCTAGGCCGAAATATCTAGAGAAGTCCAGGCCGAACATGGGCCGCGTGGGCTCTCGAATGGAAAATGTTGCGAACGTTTGGCCCACTTAACCCCATAATTCTTATGCAATATGTACGCGCGCAACGAGCGCACATTCACCAACTGTGAAACACACTCCCTCTTCTGGTTGCTGATACTGCACGCGGGCGAAAGTGTCCGCTGACGCCAGCGGCCCTAGCTAGGGAATGACTTTCCGTTCGAAAAATTAGATCGGGATCCCGTTTCTAGTGCTGACTGGTGGGACGTGGTTTTCGGTCCAGAACGGATTTCGGTTTTAAATTTAAAAATATAAAAATTAATTTTTTGGTTAAAACAGAATTTCAGCTACAGTAAAATCAAAATGGTAAACCCTAACGGCCACGCCCAGTGACGCTGTATATGAATTACTAAAGGGTTGTGCTACGGTACACAAGTTAAGGTAAAACCTTAAATAAATCACAGCCATTAAATTTTTAAAAGAGTAAACTAATAAATAATAGAGAAAAAAAATAAATATTTATTTGTTAGCGCCATCCTTCCTTTTGCGGTAGCGCTCATGCTGGAGCGGATATTGGCATGCATGGATCTGCTGTTATCATGCCTGAAATATAGGAGATCAATTGTGCTATGCCATGTTTTTTTTATGGCACACAATCTCGTTAAAAAATTCATAAGATTAATTGTATCATGACAATAAATTGAGAACCTTGTCACATTAAAAGATGTTACGTACTTGCCGTGCTACAACAGGTTGAGAGGTGTGCGATGCTGCTCTGTGCTGGTCGCGTCATGGTCCACTTCATCACGTTATCCAAATCTACAAAAAGTTACGTAATTCCAAAGAACATGTCAGAAATTATGGCAGATCATGTCGTGTTAAACATAAAAAAAAATGTTCCAATAGGTCATTGTTTGTCATTAGATCTTACAAGTGATAGTAATTGCAAAACTTCACGTGATTTTTGGAATGACGATGTGATTTGGATCGGCGCACCGGAGGTGTGTTCTTCCTGCCCGACGTCGTGAGGTGAACCCGAGTGGTGCAGCATGTTTGGTACAAAAGAAGCGTGACACATTCAGTATAACATGGATCGTGGGCTCGAAATATTAATCTAACCAATATATTTAATGATGATATATAATCTGAGGGTAGATACAAGGTTATAATTGAGTGCAAAATATTTTTTCTGTAAACTTTCTCTTTCTTTTATAGAATAGAGTATAGAAAAATAGCAATGACACGCAAAATGCAAAAGACACAGTTATCACAAAATGGATCAGTCTGCATCAAATGTATCACGTACGTCCCCATCGTTCTGTCAAGTTCCAACTTCCATCGGAAGAGGACCAGGCCCTATCTCCATGCATGCCGCAGAAGGGATCACCACGCGCACGTCTCCGTGCATGCCGGCGTTAATGCTGTGGTTAATTCTTAATCATTATCTTAACCGTTTTTATATTATAATTTAATAAATAAATTTTTAATTATTTTTAAGTATTACTTTCTATGAGGTAATACCTCATTTAAACCACCTAGATCTAATAAAATGAACGGCTCACGATTGTTTCGGTGTACCGTAGCAATTGCCATTACTAAACTCTTAGCTATTACCATTCAAATTACCACGTAGCCATCATACACAAACCTTTCAACCAAACAATTAGACCTAAATTTGTCTTTACAAAATGCATGTGCACATTTTTACTAGTGATGCACAAAAAGCTCCAGACGAAGTAAAGTTGATCCTTCTAAACAATGGCCAGCGGTGCTCGGCAAAAGAGCTCTGTTCATTTTGGTGGGTCTATACATGGATTTGTAACGTCTTTGGAACATCCCCTCCTCACGACGCAGCTAAAAAAAAAAAAACTTACCATCAGCATCAGCATCGCTAAAAATCAACATCCTATAGGTTCATGCTTTTCCGGCTCGTTTTTAGGTGAAGGCTTGCCGTCTAGGGCCAGTGGTGGTCCTGAGATTTTGGAGACCCAGATCAATACTTAAAATAGAGGCCCTTCTAGTAAAAAAATATTATATATATTCTATGTATACATATTATATATTCATATAATTATTATCAATTATATAGCACTTAAATCCTAAACTTGTCAATCCCCAACAAAGTCTAATCAGTTAATTCTAGGTGTCTGCAAATTAATACAGTCATAAACATGCAAAATCACATATCATTAATCAATATATCTAATAATGTTGATTAGGAAAATCGAGAAAGATTATACCTCTTTGTTTGTACTATGATTGTTGTTGGAGATTTAGAGGATCGGATTCCATGAGGACGTGATGAGCAATCTAATCACACAGTGGTCGAAAGATAAAAAGACACCATTAGACCGTAGTCCGTAGAAGGATGTGGGCAGCAGGCCTGGTGGGCAGCGACAAGAGACGTCGCGAGACTCCGTTCTCCAGACACCAATACCAGCGCTAATCACGCAAGCAAGCCAAGGAGTTCTCTAATATCTATACATACTGCCATACAAAATGCAATATAATATGTAGCCTAAGTAGTAGTACTACACAGTAGCAGATGCGAGGCCCTTTCAATCTTGGGGCCCAGATCGGTGGCACTGCTGGACCCCCCAAGGGCCGGCACTGTCTAGGGCCAGTCATGGTGCCTTACCGTACGTTCAAGGAGAAAAACTTAATTGGGGCACGCTGTGTTCTCAAAATTTTGAAGAAAATAAGGGTGCTCTGGTATTCCATCAATTCGCAATTCGTTTGAAGTTTAGCAAAGATGCGTTGACAACTTGACATGGAAGTCCGAGAATTCCTCCAGAGGCATTGGATCGTAAGAAATGATAGATGGCGCAACAAGCAAATAGCGTTGGACACAAGAATGCCACGTTTGAATAAAAGTTTTGCAACAAATGAATTTAAATATGACCGGATGAAACTTATGTTAATTTTTTGGAGAAGAAAAAATAAATTAACCTGCAAATGCTTGGAGCATGTATTGCACATCCAGCTCCAGGATCTATACAGTATTTGACGTTGGTATCGCAAGATAAAATTAAGCAATACAAATACATGTTTATACAAATCACCAACGAAATTGCTTAACCAAAATATCTTTAATGAGTTCACAACAGCCTTTAAAATTTTCCAAATCTAGACCAGCTCTGGAAATTCTTGGAGCCTAGGGCTGTGCTAACATGTTCTTGTAAGATTGATTGATGGGAACTCCTTATAAGCTGATTAACTCTGTATCTATGGATCCCTGCAATACAGTATTGGTGCCACTAACTGACAGGATTCTTTTATATTTATAATTGCTTCCTCTTCTAATAACAACAAAAATGCTCGTGTGCGGCTGCAAAATTCTCATACACTAGCACACTACCCCTTTCAATCTTCAGATCTGTACACTGATGAAATAATGGTTGATCACCTCGTGCTCGTCGTCCCCATCGAAGATTTTCATAAACTCCATCTCGTCGATGCTGCAGAACGCTTCCAACTCCACGGCCGCCAGATCACTGGGTGACCTCAACGACTTGGCAGCTGCTGCCGCCGTCACCGACTCGCCGCGGCACTCTGGTCGTCATCAAGAGACAAGTGCATTATTAGACGTTGGCATGCGTCAGGGTTGCATGGCATCGCAGAGCGCCACGGTCGTTAGAGAAGAGAGGCCTACCGCCACCGGCGTCGTGGTCGTGATCGTGATGCGGCGGCTCCTTGCCGTGCGCCGCCGTGGCGCTTGCGATGATCTCCTCCTGCCCGTCGTGGAGCCAGTCGTCAAGGCACCGCGAGGGTGCCGGCGCACCGCGCCAGAGCGTGTCCTTGCAGTACGCGATGGCGCGCGCCACGGACTCGGCAGTCTCTCGGGCCGTGTCATCAACGGCGGCGGCGCCCCTGGGCGACGGCGACACCTTGCCACCGGACCTGGCCCTCCTCCTCAGCCGCCCCGAAATCCTCCGCCACAGGTACCTCCCCACAGGGTCTGCCTTCGGCGGCGCCATGCTCGCCGCAGCCGCTTCCTCCTGCTGCTGCTTCGCGGGCGCTCGCGCGCGGGCGCCGCCCCAGAGCAGCCTCCCGGCGCCGCCAGCTCCGAAGCAGAGCAACGGGCTCTGCTTCCGGGACGGAGAGAACCTGGGGGCGCGGTCGTCGCTCGACGACCAGGAGGAGGACGGCGAGGAGAGGGAGGACGCCACAGGTACCTTGACGCTGAACGCCGCCAGCGGCGATGACGACGACGCGCGGTCGTGCTCAGAGGACCCGGCGGGCGAGCCCGCGGCCACGTCCAACGCGGCGTACACCGCGCCGGGCAACAGCCACTCCATGGCGGAGATCGGACTATCGGAAGCGAGTGCTCGCACGACGGATTTAACTAGCAGTCGATCTGGTTTCTGCGCGTGCAGTGTGCGCCGCCATTGTTCAGGGCATGGTGCTGTATCTTGTATATATATAATATATAATATTATATACATACATGCCGCGATCACGGCGGCCATGGTTCTTGCCTGCCTAAAATGCGATCACTCGGCGATTTGCAAGGCTCCTCCAACTCCTTCCAAATCCATGGGGCCCTGACAGTAGACTGTACTCGCTTCCGTAGTTCCGTATAGCTGTACTCGCTCGCTGACTGTATATATGATGCACTGCACGGGAAGTGGAGCACTACCTTCTGCTTGCTAATGTTGTAGGGACCGGACGGCATGCTCACGGCAGGAGCTCCGGCGTGTGCACTGTTTATTGGCGGATCAAGTTAAAACTTGACAGCAAGTGGCATAGCATACTGCAGAAAAACGTGTCGTCCAAAGCGTCACGACAGCATGCATGTTAATATGTTATCAGTTATCACTGAATTTTGCCAGACATGATACATGCCATCACTGGATTTTGTTCTCGATTTCTCATGCATGACACTTGCATCTGATAGCAGGTCACAAGGGCTACCGGCTGCATTCTATTCTTGCTGGCAGTTAACTATTGCCAGTAATGACTAATGAGTAATGGATTCAACTGCTCCTCCTCCCGTCCAAAGAAAAACAAGACATCCTATACTTCAAATTATGTAGGCAGGTCATTCTGTGCATGCTGCACTAATTGTTACCAATAATAAAGGCTGAGATCCTTTAATGTGCATGAGTTACTTTCTCTTTTTACACGATCAATTTTGATTTCCTAAACGGCAACTATTTATCAGTCATTTTAATCCTACACTATTTTGTTTGGAAAATATTTATGATGACTCGTTTTTTTAGATGGAGTATAAAAATCATAATTTTCATATATTAGCAAAAATCATAATTTTCATACGTTAGCTTATATAAAGCTAAATTTATATTAAAATTTATAGAGCTCGACTATCCCAAATTGGGAAGGAAATTAGCTCATTTTCTGTCCAATCTCAAATCTCTACATTGCTAATGCATTTGGGGCCATCGAATTTATCTCCTCCGTCAATCGAACTCTGAGCCATCCGCTTCGGGCATCTGAGGTCATATTTTTTTTTCCTCAATTCAGCATTAGGGCTTTAAGGTTCGACATATGGACCCGCCGCCGCCGGGGGCTGCCCGCCCCTGCTGTTGGTGCTGGGCCGCGCCGCCTGCCACGCCGGGGTTGGGGTCCCGCCACTGCCTGGGCCCGGCCTCGCCCGTCGCCGTCTGGCCCGCCGCCGACTGAAGCCCCGTCGTGCTGGACGTTGCCTTTGCTGCCACCCGTGGCTGCGTTGTTTGTTCCTGGTTGATGCCATCTCCCGTAGGAGATTGGCTTCCCGAGGTGTCTCCGTCGTTTCTCATTGCACGGGTTGATGCATAGCTCCCCGTTGCGTTGTGATTGTCGTTATTTCAGCCGTGCTGCGGAGGCGGAGCTCCACTGCAGTCCGACGTGCTTCATGGTTTGCCGTGGCTGCCCGACATTCTGCTCGGCAGCGGAGTTGGAGTCTTAGGGCTTGGCGAGCGAAAGCTTTGGTGATAGCGGCTTCGTCTTAGACGTAGTTAACCCTGTTGAGGGCGTTATCGTTGCCTCCCTAGCTTCTGTTTTTGCGAAAGCTTTGGCCGTTGGCCTGATGATGGCGGCGCTGTGAGTGTCGTTCTCCTTCTTGAAGGCACCATCTTGTGTTTTCCGCGTAGTTGAGCTGGGTTTGTCGAGTAGTCTAGGCGTTTTTCTTTTTCGGTTGTAGTGTGTTGCTTTGGTCGCGGTGGGCATTGGTGAGTCGAGAGGTTTATTTCTCCTATGTTTTTTATTTTTCTATGGTTCGTAAGCCACGGCTTACTCTCTATAGTTGTAATTTGCTACTTTCTTAATGCAAAGACGCGACTTGTATCGTGTTCGAAAAAAAAAAAGTTCGACATATGGACCGTCACCCTCGAGTAAAGAGGTAGCTCCAGGGCAGCAGGGTACATAGAGGCCACAATCGAGAGGTCAGGCAATGGACAACTGATTGAACTATAGTGGAGGTGGTGAGGCTGACTCTAGACAATATAGGATCGTTTGGAAATGTATCACAAGCTACCTGAAAAGGCCAAGATGGTCATTACGACACCTAACCAATCTTTGCTCTGTGACTGTGAGATTGCCTCTCAGACAGCGAGTGGAAGCAGGAAATGTCTGCGCCACGTCGTTTGATTGTAAGTGCAGCGGCGTCTGCAACTGCAATCCAGTTGCGTGGCTAAAATACGTGCGCTACAGATGCAATGATGAAGGACTGAAGCTGAAGGGGGAGGATGCAATTGTTCTGACGATATACTGTTAATAAGGGCTTATTACGGGGGTTCAGGCAGCAGACTAAACAGTCACTCAGAAAAAAAAAAAAGAAGGGAACACATGCAGTTGCTTTGGCAACCATAAACCATGTATCGATGAAAAGTGGTTTCGAGCTTCTCAGCTTCTAGTCTATTATATTAATAAAAGAGTGTTAAAAAAAATCGCTACATTTTCCGAGTGAACCAAAAAATTCCCACAGTAATTGGAAAAAAACTCTTCACCGTTGTATTTTATGAAAATCTAACTGTCTGTATCCCATCCCATGGCCGATCTATATCTCTACTCTCTATCTCTTCTCTATTCCTAAAGGTCTGTTTGGCAGCAAAGTTTTCAAAAACCATGTTTTTAGATACTGTAGTTTTCAGTTGTACATAACACAAATACCACAGTTTTCAAATACCATAGTTTTTCACAGTTTTGATAAAAACCGAGACTTTGGTTCCACAGTTTTCAACAGCCATATACCACAGTTTTCAAGAGCCTTATATTACGCAAGAGACATGCAAGAGAAAAAACTGAAGTCTTAACCTCAGTTTCCAAAACTTCAAAAATACTATGGTTTTGGGTAAACCATGGTTTTCAAAACCATGTTTTGCTGATATCAATAAAACCACAGTATTCGAAAAAACCATTGTATTGTTTCAAAACCGTGAAAATACCACGCTGCCAAACAGGCCCTAAAAAGTTCACAGTGTTTCCATCGTCTGTCTCCGACCCGCCCCACACCGCCTCCCGCGCCTCTCGCTGCCAGCCTGCCACCGTCTCTCTCGCACCGTCCTCGCCTCCTCCAACCAAAGCCAGCATGACGCCCTCACGCCACCACGCCACCCCGTCCGCCTACTGCGCCCGTGCCGTCGCGTCTCGCCTCTGCCCCACCGCGTCCCCGACCCACTCAACCCCACGCAGCCTCTGCGCATCTCTGCCCCGCACCCGGCACATGGCGTCACCGCATCGCCGCATCACATCCTTCCTCTCCATCGGCGGGCGAAGATGGGTGCCGCGACGGAGGCGGATCGGGCTTCGCCGGCAGTAGGGAGAGGAGAGGGAGGCCACCGGCCGGATCCACGCGATGGGGCCTCCAGACCCGGCGGCGGAGGGGATTTGGCCGCGGCGGCAGTGGGGAGAGGAAAGGGAGGTCGGCGGCGGCGGCGACAGCATTCCGCGCAAGGCTCACCGCCGTCGACCGCCTCTCCTCTACCCGCGCGTCGCTGCCATTCTTCTCGCGCGCAAGGCTCTGCTCGCCCGTGCATCGCACACCCGCCTTCCGTCGCATCCCTCGCATCTGGCCCCGCATCCGCGCGCCCCCTCCTCGCGTGGACCTCGCCGGCCCCACGAATCCACCAACTTCTCAACCGCATCATCGCTTCAACCCTCGCCACTCTTCCCTGCCGCTTTCACCATCGCCATGGGTGATAACCAAGCCATCACCGCCAAAGATTTCGAGGAGGCCGTCGACAAGATCAACAAGAAGATCACCGAACTCTCCTCCAAGTTGACATCCCTTGACAATGAGGTGGCCACCCTGCGCCTCGATCAGGACCGGTTGACGGTGTCTGTCAACGCGGTCCAGACCCAGCAGCTCGAGATGCAGAGCAAATTTGGTGATAAAAAGATGGTGGACTCCTCCGCGCTGCCGCCATCAGTCACCCACAAGCTGCGATTCCCTCGCTACGATGGCTCGGAGGATCCATTGGGCAGGCTGCACAAATGCGACCAGTTCTTTCGGAACTAGGGCACCCCCCACGACCAGAAGGTCTGGGTCGCCTCGTTCTACATAGAGGGTGCGCAGAAAAGCCTGCACCATCCTGGCAACAATTAGTGGAGGCAGTGAACAAACGCTTTGGGCCGCCGGTGCGCAGCAACCCCTTCGGCGAGCTTGCGGCGCTGCGACGCACAGGCATGGTGGAAGCATACCAGGATCAGTTCCTCAAGCTCCTGACACGTTGTGAGAATGTCTTTGAGCTGGCCTCCGTAATCCTATGCGAACAGATGTAGAGATGCAAGCGCCAACCACTTTGGAGGATGCCATGTCCCTGGCACGAGCATTTGAACGTCGCCTGACCCTGGAAGAGGATGAACCGCCCATAGCCCATGGTACAGCACCCTTGGTGGCATCTACTCGTACTGCGAGCGTTTCCCCCGCTGCTGCATCGTACGAGACACCGATCAAGCCCAGCTCCGGAGCAGCCATCACACCTGGAGCACCGGTGAAGCCCAATGGGGGGCGCATCCGGTGTCTCTCTTCAGCAGAGATGGCTGAACGGCGCGCCAACGGGCTCTGCTTCAACTGCCCTGAGAAATTCTCCTATGAGCACATGCAGCAGTGCTCCATGAAAGGGATCTACTTGATGGAGGTCGAAGATGAGAACACGGAGATGGCTGACGAACAAGGAGTACATAGTGGAGTTGGCTAGTAGACTCAGTCAACATATCAGGATCCAGCTCGAGGACGAGCTGTGTTGAAGGGGTGGAGAAGTGTTATGGCAAGTGGGCCGGGCCCTGGCCAAGGTCACGGATAAATTAGATTAGATTAGTTAAGAGATAAGATTGATTCTGTTAGATCTTTTCTTAGGAGTCAAGTCTGTTGTCTCTATAAAAGAGACACCCTTGTATCAGTTTAGAGGCAAGCAGAAATTAGATCATAAAGTGCAGCTCAGAGCTTCCTGAGGGAGAGCGAGTCATGGATCTATCTGCTATCTATCATCAATACTACCTCGCAATTCTAGCCATAACAGGGTTTGACTCATATGATAGTAATAGGCACATATGACGTTCATTGATGAAACTATATTTTTCTTGATGCTGTAATGTAGACCGCCATGCTGCTAGCTGAGTAGCTGTATCCATCTCCAATACTGCATGCTTTGGATTACCCAAAACAGTGGCATGTACATATTTATGACACAACTGATTCAGCTATCTTGCAATAGTTCAATTTGCAATTGTCATTCAGGCCAGACCTTCTCTCTGTATTGGAAATTAAAAGCAGCTACAGTCTACTAATCTCCTTGCATCCCGAGTTGTGTTATGATCCTTTGAGATCTAAAGAAGGTATCAACTAATGATTGTGGTGAAAAGTAGAACAAACTGATAATCATGGCCACCAACATTGAATATGCCAATTATGAGAAGGCCAGTTTCATATAAACTGTAAAGTGCACTGATATAGAGTTTCAGACTTTTGATTGTCGATGGCCTGAAATCGAACTATGAACATTCAGCTTTTTAGGCACAAAGGTTATCTACTGGTTGTTGTCGTACTTTCTCTTGGTAAGGTTTTCTTGAAAATTTCCTCTTTTGCCTGCACCTATTTGTATATATATGTGATTTGGCAGTCCTCAATACATGCACACACATGTTCATGTAAATCCTATGGGGGTTACTACAGATTGCATTTTAACTGTTTTGCATACCCTATCTTGGCATGGTTATTTCTTAGGATCTGTTGATATCTTTGGCCTAGATTATGCCCTGTATTCATTATACCTCTCAGAAGGTCAAGCAATATTTAAATTTTTAGGGATTTAAATTCTGTAAATGCATTGTTAAATTCAGCATGCAGTAGGCTTTGTCAATGACCTAAATAAGTCAGCTAATCTGAACAATAAATATGCAGTTCCTGAGCCATTTAGTGCTATTTCCAGATAAGAATATGAAGGTGGTTCCTGGATTATCTTGTTGGTTTGAAAAATGTATCTGAGACATTGTTTTGAAGGCAGCGTGAGATGTCGAGACCAAGACCAGATCTGCAAATTTACCTGATGATGCTGTGGAAGGACCAAGCATGATCTGCAAAGGCAGATGTTGCTGCTGCTGAGCCATACGAAATCTGCTGCTTTGGAGGTATGAGAAAACATCTTTGAATTTGTACAGCAGAAATACTTCTTAGAATTTGTTTCATACTGTATTAGTGGCTATATCTTTTTGGTTATCATTGGTGCTACGCTTTTGCAGGTATGGAAAATCGAAAGTAATAGTGAAATGGTTCCATTTGCTACCAAAAAGCCTATCTGATGCAGTAGAAGTTGTAGTGTTAACTAGCATCTCATGGTGCTGGGGAGAAATTCTTACACACATGCACATTCTGTTTCTCATTTGTTTTTCTTGCACTTCAGTTATTTTCATAAGTACTTCACTTTGGTAGGGAGTGAGGGGGAGAAGGACAGAGTGAGATGTTACATGAGATAGCAAGATGGAGGGGGAAGAGAGCAAGATAGAGACAAATGGAGGGAGAGAGATTAGGGGAGAGGGAAAGAGGTTACTAGAAATGACAAGAAAGAGGGAGATAGGTTGGGGAAGCAGAGATTACGTGAAATGGGAAGATAAAGAGAAAGGTAGGTTACATGAGAGGGAGAGAAGGAGATAGGCAGACTGAGGGAGAGAAAGGGAGAGAGGGTGAGACAGTGAAAGGGCATATGGAGGTGAGAGACAGGTCACATGAAGGAGGAAGGGAGAGGGAGAGCGAGATGTTACATGGAGCGAGGGAGGGACACATAGGGAGGGTGAGGTTATGGTAGGTAGAGAGGGAGGGAGGGATAGAGCAAGAGGTTTCTTTTTTGAATTCTGTATATTTCTGTTGAGACCAAGTCCAGCAGATCGTGCATATTGTGATGCCCCCGGCATCTCAGAAGCCTTAACACACAACTAAATGAACACTAATGAGCTATTAAGTCTAAATCATGCTTATATAGTGATGAGAACTAGTTGGAGAAAAACGCTAAGTCAAAATTTTTCTATATGAACATATAAAACCACACCTTGCTTGGGGGGATAAGTCGACACCCACAAGTTTGTGTGCAAAACACCAAATACGAGGGTCTTAGTCCAAAAACTATTGTTTTACTTTAGTGTTGAGGCATGTTCAAAATCTATGGCAAAGTAGTTCAAAAGTGGGAATGGAAATTCGGCCCAATTTAGATCACACTTAGAAATTTCCCAAGTATGGATTTTCAGCTTTTCCCTAAGTTGATTCTGAAATTACTTTTGATTTCACTATATAACTTCAAAATCTTCCTTTCTATGAAGTGGAATTAAACTTACCACCTTTCAAATGCACCTATTGTGGAAGTGATTGCACTTCAGTTGATACTCCAAAAGTTGGAAACAAGAAAGTCTCTACACAAAGTGAAATTTCTGTTTTAATAAACCTTGGAACATAATTGTGTCTATAATTCAAAACTATGTTGGGTTTCAGACCAAAGTCATATTACCAAACTTTTAGGTCATCTACTGGAGAACAACTTTGGTAATTAGAGTTTGATCATATATTGAGTTTTAAATGGAATGTAGGATCATTTTCTACCAACACAGAAAACCAGTCCAAATCTGACCTGTTTAGTAATCTCAATGTTTCTATGACCTACAGCCACTTTCATGCAAAGCTCAAATTAGAGAAGTTGTAGATATTGAAATTCTAAACAAACTTTTCAATATACACTTTGGGTGGTAAAGACCAGAGGTAGGACTTTTGATTCTCACAATCAGTAGAGGTACCCTGTCCAAACTGGGAGCTGCAACCTAAATTCAAATGAAATTCATATTTGCACTTCGAATCTGAAGTTCAGCCTATCGACAAACTTGTAGACCTTGAAGAGGCCAACATTTCCTCCAATTACCGTTTCTCCTAAATCGGCCTTTAACAGGGTTAAAAAGGGGAAAAACTGAAAGGGAGAAAACACAACCAAGAATGGTTTTTGTCTGAGTGACTGACTGGTGGGACCCAGCGCCCGGGAGGCCACGGTGTCGCAGCCGGCGCCAAGCGCGTGGCCGCCGGCGTAAGGGCAGTGGCCGCGCCCGCGGATCGACCCCCGCGCGCCTCGGCTTGAACCAGGACGGGAACACGGTTCCGTTCACTCCCTCGCCCTCCATTTCCTCCTCGCTCTCTCACCCAGAACACCGGATGCCGTAGCCGCCATTGGCGCCGTAGAGCTCGGAGCTCGAGCTCGCGCGGCCTTCTCCGCCCCCTCCACGCCACTAGACCTCCACAACCGCCTCCGCCTCGACCCCGCGCACCCGAAGCACGAGACGGCGACGCCGTTCCACCTCCCCAATGCCGAGTTCCCGCTTGTCCCGACCACCGCAACGCCGAGTTTGCGGCGAGCTTCGCGCCGCCGTCGCCTTGGGCTGTCTCTGCCCCGTCCGACGCGCGCCTCGCGCGACCCGCACCTCCCTCCACCTTCCCCGCCAAGCCTCGGAGCCTCCCACCGCCTCCCTTGCCCTCTCCGCGAGTGACGCCGTCGCGCACCGCCATTGCCGCGGGACCTCACCGTGGAGCACCCCCTTCGGGCCAACCCCGCACCTCCAGACCACCTCCGCCGGGTTCGCCTCGTCCCCGCGCAGCTCACGGGCCCGGCCGTGGCCTTCCTCCGCAGCTGCTGCGTCCAAACCGAGCCGGCGCCGCCGCGCACCGCCGCGCCGTGGGCCTCCGGTTCACCGGCCTCGCGTCGTCTCCTCGCTCCACCAACCGCGACGAGGTCTACCTCACGGGGTAGCTCGAGCCTAGGCACATCTTCCTCGACCCGCTCGGCTCCAAGGTCGGCCCCATCGCCGCCGGCGCAAGCGCCAGAACGCGGGCCGTCGCGCGTCGTTCCCCGCCGGCCCGAGGTAGAAGAAGAAGAAGAAGTTTCGCATTTAAGCCCCTCAAATTTCTACGTATTATTTGACTGTTTACTGTGTCTCGCGAAAATTGCAGGTTAGACCCTAGATCTTCTGGCGTTTCACATTTTAACCCGAGCTCTTGCAATCTTGCAGATCTAGCCCTGAGAAACGCGGGTTTTGCTCTTACTGTTGACTGTGTCTTGAAGAACTTGTTTGCTAGCCCCTGATGTATACGGTTAATTGCGTCTACGTCCCTTGTCTCATTTCTTTGAACTAAACACTTTGGAAAATCATATAAAATCATAGAAAAATTCAAAATGGGTAAACTCAGTTGCATTGGAATCCTCTTGAATAGATCTATATGATTGGTATGATGTGGAGGTGTGAAATGTCTGTTTTGCCCTTGGATTGCTGCATGCATGATTAATTAGGATAAAAGTCAAAAGTGGACTAAATGAACTCCAAATGGCATGAAACTTGGAGAGTAGCTTTCTTGTGGTATTGTAGCACTATGTGAGTTTTTATAGCCCTAGCATTTGCTGTTTAATTACCCTTTTGCCATTATACATGTGTTATGTGCATTTATTTAACCTAGAAATTGGAGGCCACGTAGAATATGCTCAAATTGACTCTCTAGCATTTTTCATATACTTTGGGTAGTATAAGTTTTCCACTGGTAAAGTATGAGCCCCTGCATGTTAAGTTTGAATGGCGATTTGAAAATGATAAAATGGTGCATGTTGGAAATGATAAATAAAAAAGGTGGTCATAACTTGCTAGGAAAATTCTCTGGAAATTATGGTAGCTTAATGTTGGTGCCTAGGGTCCAAAAAGTATATTCGAGAAGGCTAATTATACTGTTCATATGTACATCTTGAATTCACACAAGATTAATATATGGAAAATAGATGTCCTGTCAAACTTGGGAGTTTTAACTTGTAAATTTTTGTACGTACGGTTCATGCTAAATATAGCTCACTGGTAAAATTTCACCTTCAGAAACCATTACTGTAATTTATGAAAATTCTAACAATGTGTAGGGCTAAAAACTTGTTGTAATTTTAATAAAATAATTATAACTCCAATTGGGTTAAAATTTTGATAGTAGCATATTTTAGTATAAATCTACATGTCATAAAAATCTGAGCTCAATTAGAGTGGTCTAGCTACATGAACACGAGTAATGCATTTTATTCATAAAGTGAGCGTATAGGTTTTGATTAGATGTGAGGGTGTTTGATTTCAATTGATATCATTATGCATGTAGGTTGATTTCTAGCTGCACGCTATCTACTGTTGTCCATGCCACACTTGATTGAGAGATGAACTCGTTTGCTGTGTAAAATACTTAAGGTTATTATAGGGCCTTAATCCATTTGATAAACGAAATGTGTGATATTATTAGTGAATGTTTCCCTATGAATGTATGAAGTAGTCTTGTCATGTTTAATAACTCATTCCAAACAAAACACCGAATAATGTTTTAACCTTGCATCATTTCTGTGTGATTTTCATCCCCTTAGTACCCAACATGCTCTCTTTACGATAAATAACTTACTAGTTAGGCATGTGATTGGATATGCTCGTTATCAGTTCATAAATGTATTACTGTTACTCACGCTAGGAGAATGGTGTAGTAATCCACTACATGTGTAATCATATACTTGGGTGATGTTTTGCTTACATATGAAATGATAACGAACAATCTAAATTGATATCTTGCTCATGCACTAGTCAGAGTGTTGTATTGCGTGTCTCTAATTATATGGGTTATGCTAGCTTTATGTCCACCAGGGTGATCTTGTTTAAATGATTGTCAATCACCTTTCTGTCTAACCATACAATGACTGTTTATCGTGTGTGCTTGATGTTTATGCATCCCATTCACTACATCGTGCACGTCATTCATATAGTGACGTTCATTACAGATACGTGATCAAGCAACGAGCGCGTGGGACTACTTCAACCCACGGTGATCCAAAAGACCAACTAAGACCCACTCACGACCTGGAGAGCCCATCAGTCGTGTTTGGAAGGAGGAGTTGTCCAAGGAATCAAGGGGTTGCCTGGGGCAAAGCCTCACAACCCGGCAAACTAACAGTAGCTTAGTTTGTTGATTTTATTAAAGTGAATCAAAGTAGGCAGGACCATGCTTTACCCAGCAAATATGTTTGACGAATGCTTACGCATCTGCATTAGGAGTTGTTTGGAACCAACTGCATTAGACATCCTGGCCGCCCTGGCCCTAGCACCTATATATTAGAGTTCGTAGGTCGAGTTGCCTAGAATTGCTAGGTACGAGTAGACACGAGTGAATGGAGTCACTCGTCGCGTAGGTGTTTTCACAAACAAAAAATCTTATGATAGATTATTATATGCTATGGTTGAAAATGGAGACCGGGCGGAGTTATGGGAATATTGTGAAAAATGATGTGGCAAGATATGGTGGACTCCGCCCGAGTCGTTTAAGGCCCATTCGTCTGTTCGCCTGCTGATCGGCATAACATTGCTAAAATGCTTATCCGGGTCGTGCGGTGAAAGTCTTACCGGCCCGTCCTACTATTCATGGTGCTGCCCATCCACTGATAGGGGGCCGATGGACTTGGGAGGTGCTTGGAAGTCGAGGGAGGCCTGACCCGACGTACCGTGGTATCGCTCCTGAGACGGCTACTCCCAAGGGTTAGGTGGGGACGCTGTGAATCTTGGGACGGGACAGGTGGAGATGAGGGATATATGTGTGGAACGCGATGGCTAGTAAGCATATATCACTTGTCATTTTTAGTTATTCCCGGGAATTAACAAATCGATTCGAATCGCTGATGCTCACCAGGTGTGAGAGTGCCAAATATCACTGACGGGCAACGTAGTAATAACTATAACATGTTGTTTATTAAATCACGCTTTTCCATATAACATGCTTGGATATGTATGATCCGTCCCACTATTTATGGGGTTGCCCATCCACTGCTAGGAGGTCGAGGGACTTGGGAGATGATTTGAGGTCGAGGGAGGGCTGACTCGACGTACCGTGGTATCCCTCCTTAGACAGCTACTCCCAAGGGGTCGGATGGAGGCACTATGAATATTGGGACGGGGCATGTATAGAATAGGGGTATATCTTGGATATTATGCAAGTTACTGATGGTACTCATGTTTTACTTTCAAGCAAGTATTTTACTTTATGATATAACTGTTTCTCAGGACTAATGGGTAGCAGCTGTCAAATCCTGCTATCTTATGTCAACACGACCTTGTATAAAAATTTCAATGGCTAAGGATCCACATGATTAGTAAGCATGCTTTGCGTCAGCCGTAAGCCCCGTCCATTAAGTCCTACTGAGTAATTAGTACTCAGGGTTTGCCCCCACTTTTGGCTTACAGGTACTGAAGATTTTTGGACAATCGCTTGAAGGAGGGTAGAACCGATGGGCTCGGTGCTACTCGCCTTGTTTATCTCTACTTGAAGACTAGTTGGGTTTTACTTTCGCTGCGAGATGTTTTGAAAACGATTCCGCTATATATATACTCTGAATTCGCTTCCGCTATATTTGAACGTGTATTTGATTTCATACATTTGGTTTGTAAATTAAGTATATTACCCTATATTTCAACTGCCTGTGATGATGTAATTGTTGTGGCTCCTTCGAGAGTCGGATGTGTTTGATGTCGGTTCCTTTGGGAATGGTGTTATCGAGAGCCCGAAAGACTCTCGACGGACTACTGGGTTTAGTCTGGCCTGAGTGCACTGCGAGCCAGTGGTGGCAGGTGTGCTTAGTCTAGATTAAGCAGGGCGGTTCCGCCACACATATGGTAGTCTATAGTATGAAAAATGACACTGTAGCTACACTGCAGACATAGTGAAGTTTGAATTTAGCAATGGGATAGACGATCTGTTGGACTCAGCCTGATATAATGGAAATGGGTATATTCCATAGTCGGAAAAAAAGTATTTCTAATCGATTTGTCTAGTAAGTATACTCTTAGGATGGACTATATATGCATGTTGTTACCGGTATGCATGTGCTGTTTCAGCGAATAGCAGAGGGTACATATACCGAGATTGCTCACGGCTATCTTTGAATTTATATGTTAGTATTTTCAGACACCCTCCTTTCAAATGTATGACATAATTGATTTTTGACATGACATTTAATTTGACTATTCACCTTATTAAAAAACTATATGTAATTTATTTTGTTGTCATTTTTACTATTAATGGTAATTCAACTATGATTTATATTTTGGTATATCTGTGCATTTTTCCTGAATAAGGTGAATGACTATGCCCATAGAAATTAACAAGCTATATAGAAAAAACAATGATATTATCTGCTAGCTATTGCTCTCTCTAGATTAGAGAAACTGCATCAATGACCCTAAAGTAGGCCCCCTACTTCACCATAGCTTTAGGGTCCAATTTTTATACCTCAACTCTAGGAAGCCACCCTGCTCCCTCAAAACAAACACGCACGCACGCATGCACGCACGGCCGTAACCCCTTTTTATCTCTTCTTTTTTGTTTATCCTTTGTACACTCTTCATTCCATGTGACAACAATCCAATCTAAAGCTACACCAATATATATAGACCACAATGGTTACCAGATAGCCAAATCAGCACAAAACATAGTTGGTAGAAGCTCTAATTCATGTGCCTTTGAATCGAATTAATCACCCCCCCCCCCCCCTCACTCTCTCGTCGACCCCTCTGGTGCCTATTGCCATCCACCGGTCATGCCCACACCATCCACCAGACCACCCCCTCGGTCCTTGGAACCACCCGACCGCACTGCCCCAAAGTTCCCAACACTGGCCTCTAGCTGTCCCTCCAACTACAACTGCGTTAGGCATATAGTTGCATTGCATGTTTACTTGTTTGATTCAATATTGGAAGTTGGAATTACCAAGTGATGTTATTAACATATTTAGGGTTGCAGGAGTAAGCTTTTGGTATCATATACTCCTACTTTATATTGCACATGTCCTTGTGTCTTATTGCACTAGCTCCTAACGCTAAAGAGCTTGGTAACAGGCCGGGCCGAGCCGAGCCAAGCTGGCTCTTTATACTAGCAAGACATAATGAGGCGAGGCAGCTCGATATACAACCTAGATATGTGAAGACGTGGATTTTTAGGGATGTGGAATTCACTCACTCTGCTGGAGATAGTTGCATGTGCATGCGGCTATTGTGAGGGAAGCCACCGCGAGGTGTAAGGGGAGGCAAAAGCCATCTCGTAACCATGGAAAGAATGGTAGCGCTAGCCAATTAATACCGGCTTTAGTTATCATTTATGTATATTTATTATTTTTGCCTAAATAACAATGGAGGTAGATTCCTTTTTGCCTAAATGACAATGGAGGCACTACTACATAAATACTCCCTCTATCCCATAATGTAAGGCATATGAATTTTTAGCACGATCTTTAAAGCAAAACTTTGATCATTCATATCTTTTAAAATATGTCATCACTAAATACAAAATTATTCTCATCTGAAAGTACATTTGAATATAAATCTAAACATATAAATGCATACATTAAGTATATATGTTTTTTGGACTGAATTATTAAGTTAAAGATTTAAACCGTTGACTTTCCTGAAAATGGCCTAAAAGAATGTAAACCTAGGATTTTTTTTTAGATAGATTAATAGTCTTGAGAAATGGCTTATAGGTGGCCCTATTTAGTCATGCATATGTAGCCGAGAAAGAAAAAAGAACAAGCAATTAATAAGCATGCATCTTGAAATGGAAAAAAACAATTAAAGTGTGCACATCCCGAAAGGTAGTCCATTGGATCAATTGTATTTTCGTGGGACAAATTTGAGTGCTATAACTGAATTCTTTGGGGGATGAAGGGAGTAGTTTTTAAGATGGGTCTAAACCCAATCATACCAACCATTTGACAATCCTTTGCTGCAAATGACTATTTGCGAAGAAATCCATTTTAAGAGATGGGCCACGGCAGAGTGTGCCTTCGGAATTTTTTGGGTGCTGCATGAAACATGTCCCTAGGAAAAGACATGAAAAAAATTTGTTCTTGAGATGAAGCAACAGTGCATGGTCACACATCACAAGTCCTACAAATGCAGTTTTCCTCATGTGTGCACTCTTCCCAACTCAAATATGCAAATTCCATGCCTCACATGGCCTCTCCAACCCACCACACACAACCAATTGTGTTTTGATAAGGGATGCTTTCCTTTGTATTTTGTCCAATTTTATATTGACGACTATCTTGACCCCCGAAGGGTCTCAATTGCAAAATTGATCAATTATAAAGTTCTATATCTTGTTGAGCACTACAACTTTGTTATTTGTGTATCTATATACAATCATTTCATAATTTCATAATTTTGAATTAGAAATTTAAATTATAATGAATATTTGTGAGCCTAAATGATATCTGAAAGGATCAAGATGTCTAAGAGGAGGGAGGTGAATCGGACTTATAATTTCAAAACTTGAAATTAAATCCTATCAATCAAATCCCAATTCACCCTAGTGCCTAACTAAGTGTGTCTAGAGACCTACACGCAAGAAAAGGTTTGCAACCTAGAGCCAAACATGCAATTCTAAGAAAGTAAAGGCACAAAGTAAATGCGGAAACTAAGAGCGGAATGTAAAGGAAGAGATGACACGACCATCTTTTTCTCGAGGTATCAAGGAATCGCGACTCCACCCTAATCCTCGTTTGGCGCCCCTCGTAAGGCCTTGCTCACGTGTAGCTCACAAGGAGCTACACGGCCTCTCCCTCGCAAGGTAAAGAGGATGGCAAGGTGACCTTCGCAAAGGTCAAGCAACCCGTTGATCCGTGGACCAAATGCTCTCTTCGGGATGCTCTTTTCCACTTCGGAGTGGCGAGCTCCAAACCGCGCACAATGTCCTCGCAAGGACCTTCCTCCGCTTCTCCCACAATCTCTGGAGAGCTCACGGAAGGCACGACACACATCCGTCTAGGTGATTGCGATCACCAAGAGTAATAAGCCTTGGTCTTCGCTTGATTTCAACCTCTCTCAAGAAGTTCTCTCACTTTCAAGTCTCTTGACCCAAAGCTTTTAGAGTTTATGAATTTTGGTGGTGGAATGACCTTTGAAGGTTTGTATGTGTTTTCTGGTTGCAAAGGTATGAAATGGAGGGAGGGGGTTTCGTTTTATAGAGGGAGGCTCCAAAATTAGCCGTTACTGTATGAAACAGTTTTCTGCGTGACCACTGGACGGTCCGGTGGTGAGATCACCGAACGGTCCGGTGCGTACTAAATTCAAATTCCCAAAGCCCGCCAAGTGCCGTTGAGAGCATCGGACGGTCCGGTGGTGACCACCGGACGGCACGGTGCATACAAACGCCTCGGACTAAGCTCAAAAACACCTCTCTGTCCATAACGTCCGGTAAAGCACTGGACGGTCCGGTGGTGGACCATCGGACGTTCAGGTGTGCACAAGTAGCACAGGAATGCCTAGACAACCCCCTCTGTCTACTACGTCCGGTGGTGGAACCACCGGACGGTCCGGTGCGCACTACGCGCAGGACCGCAAACGAGGTAGACTACAACGATGATTATAACGCATCAGATGGTCTGGTGCTTTCACACCGGACGGTCCGATGCTTACAAAATCTTGGATTTTTCACTGCTTTAGGTTCTTTTCAAAATGGAATAAGATTTAGGGGATTCCTTTAGGTGAAACAGACAGATGTGAGTGAGTTTTATCACATTTTAAGTATATGAGTTTTAGGACTAAGTTGGACTCGAATATAAGAAGAACTAATTGAAGGAAGTCCATCAATGTACTCACTCGACCCCATTGATAGTACGGCTCATCTAAAAACTAGTAAAGCAAACCCTAAGTGTCCTTTTGACTTTGTGACACTTAGAGCAGTGGAACTAGATCTTCACGATAGATCACCAATCCATGAGCTGTTCTTCCAGAATTTTGAGTTGAGGGGTCTCCTTTGATCAAACCAATGAGCACGATATATCCTATATATCTATATAGATGGAGGCCACTAAGGTCATATCTCAACATGCAAGCTATCCACATCATCATCCACTAAAAAGCCATGTTATCATCCACTAGGACACTGTATTAATATCTTTTGCTGATCTTCTGTGAATAACATCCATGGATACAACTATTTGTCTTTTCGAGCACTTCGCCAAGTCAGTCTCTCTCAATTAAAATGAATAAGTATCAAGTATAATGTGTTTAGAAATAGTACGTTCGAAAATAATGTGTCACGTATGATCAATCATTTAAGAGTCAATCTCTCTCAATTAAGATGAATAAGTTACCAAGTATAATGTGTTTAAAAAAATAGTACATTCAAAAATAATGTGTCATAGATAATCAATCATTTAAAAGTCAATCTTTAATGAATAAGTTATCAAGTATAATGTGTCCAAAAAATAGTAAATTCAAAAATAATGTGTTTAAAAAATGTTGTCATACCAGATAATCAATCATTTAAAAGTCAATCTTTTTAAACTAAGATAAATAAGTTATCATCTGTGTTAAAAATGCTGTGATACAATATACATTAGTGTATTTCTACTTTCAAAGACCATGTCATCTTTGAGTCCACTAATTTAGAAATCATGTCACTTTAAAAATTCCTGCAGCCCCCACAACGTGCCAATTAAGGTGAGTCCTACATTCCATATATTATTAATTTTTCTATTAGCCTAAATTTTCTATTAATAAGGATTGTCAAATACCTGTTCAAGTCACCCTCCTCTTTGATTTACTATACAACTAGATATCTTTTTTTTTCACACACATATATACACATGTGAACCCCATCATGCTTTAGTCATTGCAATTCATTCAGCACCAAATTGAAATTACTCCTTACATCTCACATTCATTCATGTATTAATATCTCTACACTTTCTAAATGTAAGACTTCAAATTATATGAAGACATTTGCCCTTTTTACCCAAATAATTATGTGCTATCCCCCTATGCAGAACAATATGAGATAAAAAGACAGGTAAATGGAGTCATCTCTGCAGCTATTTGATTCATGTGTTGTTAGGAAGCGCATCAGAGACAATAAGTTGTCATAACTAGAGATGTGTTGCTCATGCCATAATGAAACATCCACTCTACAAATCTTTTTAGTAGTTTTAATTGCACAAGTTTATTATAATTATTGTTAGAGGTTGAGTACTGACAGACCCATGGCAGTTCTATTGTTCTATTTTCTCTGCCAAATGAACATTTGAATTAGTATTATTCCTTTCTTCAAAAAATATTGAAATCATTCTTTAAATCCGACAGCAGTATTTTAGATAAAGGAAGCTTTATTTCGAGATGAAATAATGTTTCGGTCTCTGCACTTAAAAGTGCATTCAACCAAAACATAAATAAATAAAAAACAGATAGAAACCTAGCATGCTCTAAGCATCCTGGGAATCCAGACTCAACATACAATTCACACCACCTATCAAAATAGAAAACCCAAACTTGGTGAAAACTTGATGCAACCACGTATATTCTCACATACTACGAAGTGAGATGGTCTAAGTCCAAGATAACTCCGCCGTCCTTCTCAAAAGATTGATGAATAGAGCATCTAAATCATCACAGAAATCTCCAAAGTCCACCTTCTACGCTGACTATTCACAAGACTAACAACCACAAACGATGATCGACACACTAGATGGCCGGCAAACCATTGAAACCATTAAGTTGCATGCAGTTGAGCTTCTTCTGTCCACTTTACTCCCACAAATAGGAGCCCCCTTCTCCTCCAAAGCACATAGCCAAACCATCGTCGAAAAAATTAGATATCGTAGGCAATTGGCGTCGAGTTGACCATGCGAAGGTGAATCACCCCCCGCGCATCGGGCACGGAGCTTTCGCTGCATGGTAGGTGCGAGCAAGGTGCGGAGAGGATGGCTCCAAGGAGATCGCGACGTCCACAGACGCCGCCGTCCAGGCTTTCGCCTTAACCGCCATCACCCCATCCAAACCCAAACACCACGAACGCTGCAGCGGCGCAGCCGGCACGCGGACCAGTGCACCTAGACCGCTGCACCACCCATTGACAGTTGATCTTGCCAAACCGACGAACACGGACATGCCGGCTGCCAACCAAGGGCAAAACGGGCGGACCATCATGTCCAAGGCCGGGGGCACAAGATCCGGGGTGATGGACCCCGATCCTGCAATGCGCGCAGCGCCCGCGGAGGCAAGACCGGCGGCGCCCAGCGATTGGGAGCTGCGTCCCCCCGGAGGCAAGGCCGGCGGCGCCTCGCGGAGGCAAGGCCGGCGGCGCCCGGCGATGGAGAACCGCCACGCCCCATGGAGGCTGGGCTGGCAGCCCCCGGGGACGGAGATACGCGCCGCAGGGGCCAGGCCGGTGGCGACCGGCGACGAGGAAGCCGCGCCTAGCGGAGACTGGCCCGACGGCACCTGAAGATGCCTGTGGAGGTGGCATGTCGCAGAGGAAGAGGGGGAGGAAGATAGGACAAGGGAGAGGGAGGGTAGGGACGTGGGGGGGGGGGAGAGGGGGGCTTGTGGCGTCGCCGCTGCCTCAGTTGGGGAGGCCGGCGGCGGTGGGATCTAGGGTTTGAGGGGAGGCTGCCGGCTCGGGTGAAAAAGTGCTTTCTTCTATTTTTGTGTTTTTTAGTGCTTTCGGTTGTGTTGTTGTAGCCATGAGCACGATATATAAGTTAAACCCTTCATGTCATGAGCTCATTAGTAACAAGATTAAATTGTCATTAATCATCGAAACCTCTACCTCTTAGGATCATATTTCTCACAATATCAAATGAGAAGGTTGTCGACTACAAAGTTTTATATATCTTTGAGCGCTAAAGTTTTGTAATGAAGTTTATTTTCTTCCGAGTCCATATCAAATGTATGTTCTGGGGACGATGCAAAAACATGAACTTCCTTTAAAAATGCCGATTCTAACCCGTTCATATTGTTGTCTGTCTCTAGAAAATAAGGGTAGTTTTAAGGAAGTCCGAGGCAGAACGATTCCTTAGACCCAGTTGTTGAGCAGCAGAGACGGCTACCCTTTTTGGCATAGCTAAATATAAAAAAGGATCGGCGCAGCGTGGTTAAAGATCGTTTTCTAAGTGCCAGGGAAACGACTCGAAGGCTGCCACTGCAGTTTCATTCTATAGAACAAGCGCATAAAACAGTATGGCAAGGAACAAATGATGTGCCATTTTGCAAGTACTCCGTACAAGGGTTATGTTTCTATTATTCAAGTGAAGTTTAGCACCTTCAGAAAATGGAGTCTCTCAGAATAACTATAAAGTGTTCTAGCGTTTATACCCTCACTTTGTTGTCTAATAGCGATTTTGGCCCTTTTCTTCAACCGTGCAATTTTACCCTCAACTATTTTCAAATCAATGCGATTTTGCTCCTGGTCAATAGAAAAATAGGGGGAAAATCGCAAAGGCCAAAATCATACCGTTGAAAAAATGAGGGTAAAAACATAATTGCATTATAAAAGCAGAGACAAGATCACTAGGATCCCTAACTATAACTATAGGTATACTATGTGCGCGTGGTGTACAAGATATCATTGGTAGGAATAGATAATTGCTAGAGAGATATGATTTGTTTGCTGCACCTATGTTGTATAAGCATATCGTTACTTGGAATAGATATATAGATGCTTTGTAGGAAGAATTTATTGCACGAGCTTTGGATATGCCAGAAGTTATATATGGTGCTCTATATAAGTGCATGGAAACTAATTAGATAATTTTTTCTTAGAAAAATCTTATATTATAAAGAAGAAAAATAAAGATATACAAAGGTGTGTTGCTCCGGCCTCTGGGCACAATTACATCTCATAGTATATCCATTTTTATAAGAATCAGATTAATGGAATCCTTTAGAAAAATTATAAATATATGTTGTACGAGATATCCTTAGTTGGAATAGATAATTGGTAGAGATATGCTTAGTTATTATATTTGTGAGATACCTTTAGTAGATATAAATAATTGCTATATATATACATACATATATATACATATATATACATATATATATACACATACATACACACACATATATATACATACATACATACATACATACATACATACATACATACATACATACATACATACATACATACATACATACATACATACATACATACATACATACATACATACATACATACATACATACATACATACATACATATATATACATATATATATCATAAGAATTGGGATATATATTAAAACCCAGGGTAAATCCCCCTTTGCTCTTTTTGAGAGAAATAAATTCAACCTTAAGAATTGTTTTTGTGCAACCCATAATTATCATGTATCTAATGCAATTAATTCCTTCCTACACACCCACATAACAAACACAGGCAATGAATTTCATACATATCTCGGGGACCAAAAATATTAATTATATATATATATATATGGATAGATAGATAGATACACACACATATCTCTCACAACTATTGTTTTGTTTAGAGGATATCGTTTCTTCGTCTTTACAAAGTATGATAATAAATTATCTCAAATTTAGGATATATCTCAATTATTGTTTTAGCTAGCTAGGATACCATCTCTTCGTCTATACAAAGTATGGCAATAAATTATCCGAACTGAGCATCCCTCGCAATTATTATTTTAGCCAGCATATTATCTCTTCATCTATAGAAAATATATGCAGTAAATTATATATGCCAAGTAAGGATATCTATTGCAATTATTATTTAAGCTAAGCATATCACTGTACAATATATTTCTCAAAGAAAATATCATTCTACTATATATATACATGCTTTGTCGTTGATTTCTAATGGTGCCCCAATTTCACCTGAACACAACCATCCTTACAGAATGGCGCAAGAGTTGTGCCTTGCGCTATTGATATTTATTGTTCTTGCAAATCTTGATACTACAATATCAATTTATCATGTTCACCCCAGTATAAAAGTTTCGTCCCTGAACATGAGCTCTTCGTTCACCAATGCTGATCCAACAGAAATTGGGGCAAACCTCGTGAGTCATGTAAGTTCCATCTTATGCCTAGTAGAAAAATCATATTTTTCATGTATGGTTACCATGTAATTGTTTTTGAAGTCTTGTATATATTCCATGATTATTTTAAAGTAGTTCAGTTACAGTATTCATGGAAGGGGGATTTCGAATTACATGTTACTCATAATAGTTTGTTATTCCATGACATTCCTATAGAAGTTCAAATAGGATGTGTAGCTTTTTTGGAGAGGAGCAAATTCTGTGCTTATGAACTGTTTCACATCAGCTTACGTATGCTGACTTAATCATCAGGAATGGACCAGTAATGGCAGTAGTCCAAAAAATATTCCAGCCGTGCTTGGGAACGCCAAAAAAAATCTGGCACGTCCAAGTGGGCTGAGTAGCACATGGCAATGTATATATCCTAGAAGGCAATAGAAAATTACCTATTAATGAAACAGGGCATTAGTGAACAATTCAAAACTTGTCATCTACAAAATTCAAATACATACTTGGACATATACACGAGAACTTATTTGTTTTTGTCAAAGTTGTAATAATTTTACTGCATACACTGAAAGGTAACATCCTTTTCGTGGCTGCTGGTAATATTTTTTCCACCTATTTTATTTGGACTTGGATAGAACAACGTACAGAATGTTCTTCTCACACGCCTAGTGCACATATATGGTCACAAAAAAGTGTGCTATTTTCTCACAGTACGCAAGATATAGAGCAGACAGCCCCCCTGCTGGTGGATATAAAGGTGCCATGGCAACTCTAGATGTTTATAGTTTTCCGAAGAGTGTGGAAACAACCGGTGCAATAATGTGGGTGACAAATGGCAAGCCCGGCCAGAGTGACGTAAATGATCTGCAAGCTGGTTGGATAGTAAGTGGATACTGGTAGCCATTTGGATATGTACAGTTATTATGTCGGAATTCAGTTCATAAACTCCTTTTTTTCTCCATATAGGTTGATCCATCCCACTATGGAGACAGCAAGACACACTTTTTTGTATACTGGACGGTGCGCGATTAAAGCCCTTGGTTCTTCTTAACGCAAATATCCATATTTTCCCTGCATAACGTTTTGGTTTCTTTAATTTTACATTTTGTAGGCTGATGGATACAAATCAACTGGATGTTATAACTTGGAATGTGATGGTTTTGTACCAGTGAATGGTGCTCCTATTACACCAGGAGATACTGTGGACCCAGCAAAGGGCCAATCTAAAATATCATTAAAGATATTTAAGGTAATGTTGTCATATATGCTTCCTTACGGAAGTTTTCTCCCTTACTGATTAATTGATACTACATAATCTTAGCTCTGCGCACACTATTCCGGTTTTCATTCTTAAGATTTTCTTATTGCATAATTAAATATGCTACTTTCCCGCATTCTTCTTTGCGGGAGTTCCTATTTCTCTAAGTAATACATTGTTGGTAAAAAAAGTCGAAGAAGTAAGATTAGAAGGTACAGGGAAAGTAAGAATTGAGGAGATGCAGAGGAAAGGGAGAATACATACATGGAGGTGGTAGAGAGAGATGATAATGTATGGTAAAGAGAAAGATGGTTGGAAAGGTACCGGTGGCACCTCTAGTACCTTTCCTAGATTTATTGATGGCCTTCACCGGAAGGTAGACAATTATTGATTTTTAGCAAAGTTAAATAAATATGTATTTTACATATATCGGTCCCACCATTTTCGATACTGCACCCACCTATTTTGGTACTTCTGATACCTCTCCCTAGATACCTTTTATTTCCAGCCCATTTGATCTTCAACTCCAGTTCCTGCTGCTAGGAACTTAGTGACGTGTTCACCCTAAATGGCAGCTGTTATTCCGACTAATTGGCTAAATGATGAGTGTATGATTAGACTGTTGTTTAAGGCCAACCATTTAGGACAAGACAAAGCTGCCATATGCTTGTGTCTACATTATTCTGATAGGGCTACATTTGATCAGGTTTAAATATATCAATCGTAAAGTGGGTTTGCAATGGTGTGATTGTGAAATACCGGACTGGCTTGCATTGCGAAATTAAACCTCCCCTTTGCCTTTCAATGAAACGTTTTCTGGTGTTGGTTATCAGCCGAGGACCAGATTGATATCAATCAGCGAGTGGTGAATTATCATATATAGTACTCCCTCCGTTTTTTATTTATCACTTTTTAGTTCAAAAAATAAAGTAGTCGGTGATAAATATTCAAGAATAGAGGTAGTATGTGTTTGATTTTGTGTTGATACGAGTGACATGTATGTGCACCTCTTATTACATAACGATATATCCATGTAAAATTGTATGTTACAGAATAAAGACGATGGAGATTGGTGGCTACACTTTGGCTATGACATAAACAATCTGAGGCCCGTTGGATTCTGGCCAAAAAGTTTATTTACCAACTTGGAGGATCATGCTGGATTGATAACATGGGGTGGTTTCACAAGGTCTCGCAAAGGAAATGCAAGCCCCCCCATGGGAAATGGACAATGGCCTGGGAAAAACGCAGCTAGTGTTCTAAACGTTCAGCTGGTCGATTCTACCGGCCAAGGTCATGCACCGCCTGCTTGGGCTCTTCGTGTTTTTGCAAGCAACAAGAAATGCTACCAAGCTAGCCCATTTTTTGATAGCATGTTCTACTATGGGGGTCCAGGTGGTTGTACTAATTAGCAACATTTGATCGATATTTGAAGCAACCATGTATAGCTTCTGTAATGAAATAAAGAGCTTAATTTGCCAAGGATATTTATGAAATCAGGTTATAGAGCCTGCTTGGTTGGGTGTCTTTTTTGGCAAGCCAATTCTTTGGCTATAAGTAATCTATCAGCATGTTCATTCCTGACAAGCACAAATGTCTAGAAGATGTATAGATGAGGCGAGTTGCTTGGGGAAAGCAAGAGACATCCTTTAAAAAAAAAACTGAACATAAGGATAATTTAGTCACTTTATTACACGATGAATTTTAGACACGTGTGGAATGCATGTGTGCATCTTTACTGGTATCTATGAAATGTCTATGATAAAAAAGAAGACACACAACCAACAGTTTTGGCCCGGCCGGATGATAAGGTTTGTGGGCAGTTGTCGAGCCGACCGGTCGAGTTTAGAGAAGGACATTATTTTGTCAAGTCGGAGACACGAAGGTTTGCGTCAGTCAAGACACGTGTGGGCTTTGATGGATCTTGAGAGTTCATCGCCTCTTGCCCCCTTCTCGACGTTCTCACATCACACGGAGTGGAAAAACTTATACTGTGTTCTATAGATAAATAAGCATATATACTATAGACTTTGCCGGCCTGCCGGCGCGGAGGCGGAGACGGCTTCCTATCTGCAGAAATCATCGCCTCCACCCAGATGGACATGATCCACCGTCCACCCCCCCTTCCCATTTTCTTACCCCAATTCAGCCCAAATTGGCCCAAAAAATCCTCTCCCCTACTCTCTCTTCCTGCCGCCGCCGCCGCGCCTGCTCCTCCGCCGCCGCCTTCGGGTTCGGGGTTGGGGGTTCGCCGCTCGCCAGCGAGGTCCCCATCCTCCACCTCCGGCCTTAGAGGGAGGGCCGGGGGAGGCAGGCTAGCCCGGCGGTGGTGGTGGGGTGGCCGGCGTCGCCGGCCAGGCAGGGCAGGACGACGGTCGGGCCGGGGTGGGGCGGGGGCGAACGGCACGAGGGAGGCGGCGGCGAGGGTCATGGGCAGGGTCGGCACGGAGAGGGACGGCGGCCGGCGGGCGGTGGAGGCCGAGGCGAGGGTGCCGATGCGCCGGCGGCCTCCGGGTGGTGGGGGTGGGGGCGGGGGCGAGGTGGCGCCGGCGGTGGAGGAGAGGGAGGCGGCGGCGGGAAGAAGACGACGATGACGGAGGAGGAAGAAGAAGGAGACGAAGTGGGCCAGTCCGGATTCGGTCCATATGGCGAGCGGGGGGACGGCGGGGGCGGTTGGATGGCTCTGACTTGTGGAAGTTGCTTAGCACAAATAACTATAAAGCCCGATTTAGTCCAATTTAAACCAACAGAATAAATATCAGCTAGCCAACCCAAAACACAACGAAAGTTTGTAATGCTAGGTTAGTTTTTTTCGTCTTTTACTCAACATTTAGATATCACATATTGAAATGTACTATTATATATTCAACATTTTTAAATACCCGATTTAACATCTGACCTAACCGAATTCAGCATTTAAGAAATATTAGTCCAACAATTTATAGATAAAATGTTGAATTAGTGTAATTAAACTAGTATAATAATAGAGTGGATAACTAAGTTTAGTAAAACTGTAGTAGCACCGCTCAAACACAGCTAAAAACCGAAGACTGTAGGTCCCTACCACTGTTAATCTATGAGAGCAGCGACAAAACACAAAGACCACGAGGGCCATGCTCGCTGTGGCATGCGGATGGCCGCGCAGGGCCCAACATCGAAACTTGAACCGGCCCGTCCGCTCCGGGAAACAGCAACGGAAGCTCGCTCGCCCTCACGCGGTGTAAAATGGGACGTATCAAATTGCATGCACGAATTTCAAACATCAGACGAAGTTACACATGCTTCTTTCCTTTCGGAAGACAGATGGGATTTACGCCCGCCGACACAGATGCGGAGGAGGCGGCGCCTCCGGAGGCAGCCGCGGGGGCGGACCGCGCGCGGCGTCGGGCGAGGTCGAGCGCTGGTGGGGAATAATCACGGCGTTGGGCGAGAGGCCGGCCCCGGGCTGCGTACGAGAAAAGCGAGATTTGCACTAGGGGAGAATTTCCAGCGTAAGCGAGCTCACGGGCCAAGCGAAGCGTTTGGTGGGGACCTATTTGTTTCCGCTTATAAGCGGATTGTGAATGAATCACCGCGAGAAAGCCCACCAAACGCGCCATCGCTCCGTCGTCTCCTCCAATCCGCGCCTGCCGGATCTGCCTCCTCCGCGTCGTTGCCTGCGGATCCAAGCTCGGCTGCCGCCTCCAAGCCGGGCCGTCTCCGCCTCCAAACCACCGCCTACAAGCCGGAGGCCGCCACCTCCGCCTTAGACACCGGTCCGCCTCCACCGTCTGGCTCACACAGCCACCTCCGCTGCTGGGCTCGTCCTCGCGCAACAACTGACCTCATCCTCGCACAACCGTAGACCGCCGCCGGGTTCGTCACCTCGGCTGTTAATCAAAATTGTCAAACATTTCAATTTTGCCCATTTAGATTCTGTATCAAGCGGATTTTTACCAAAGCCTGTGTTTCAGGTAAGCGAGATCCACAAAATTGAAACAAAACAGCCCGGTTTGCAAAAATTGTCCGTCTGAATTTTGTGCATTATTTTTCAGATTAAGTATCACTGAGATTGCAAAATTAAGATGACAATAAGTAATTAAACGGGCTTTGGGTGTGTTTAGATGGTTGAAAAAAACACTGTTCCGAACTGAAAAGCACTGTAGCATTTTTTGTTTGTTTGTGGTAAATATTGTCCTACTATGGCCTAACTAGGCTCAAAAGATTCGTCTCGCAAAGTACATCTAAACTGTGCAATTATTTTTTTATTTCATCTACATTTAGTATTCCATGCATGTGCCGGTATTTTGATGTGATGGGGAATCTATAGTGAATTTTGGGAGAAAATTGGGATACTAAACACACCCTTTGTCAAAAATTCCAAATTTAGAGGGTTCTATTGAACCGGGAAAATAAGTGAGTATTTTTTGTCTTTAATCCATTGAGATGACCTCCAATGGGCCATGTTTCATTTAGTTAATTCTTGAAATGTTGACAAAAATCAAGTAGTTTTTTCAAATAATAATACAGAAAAAAACTTCTATATGTTTTCAAAAATGTGGAGCATAACCAGAAAGTTAAAATATTACAAATATACTAACACCGTTCCAGAAGAAATGTAATCCTAGCATCTGAAATTTATCCAAAAAAAAATTCAATCCAGCACGTAACATTAATCTCAATACAGTTCTAAGGATCATTTGCATTTAATTGCATGGTTTCTTTCCTTTTATAAGGTGTATATGAGGTGCACACACATTTAATTGCATTAGCTTTTTTTTCTTCAAGATGGTTGCGCACGGTTAAATGGGGGCATGAGGTTCATTTTTTTCATGACTACTAATATATCTCAAAAATATATTAGGACTGCATTTTTAGGGGCGAAAATATTATATTTTATATAAGGTTTAAATATTTTGAACACACGTGGTGTGGACGCAGGTCCATGGACTCTGGTAGTCAACACCTTCTCCCGCCCGGTCAGAGCATCTCCAACAGTTTTTAATATTTGAATCCAGGGGCGATAGCGAGGAACAAATCGCTGCGCATATTTGTGCCCGGGGGAGGAATTTTGGAACTGCAGGAAAACCAGGAGGTTAGACTGGGAGACGTTGGAAATCTTATTTTTCACTTTTAGTCCCAATATAGATTTGGGGTTTAATAGATTGGGAGCTGTTGGAGATGCTCTCACGTCGTCCGAGAATTGTTTTCGCTCCAGCCTCCTGCATCCGCCGTCGCGCGACGCTCCCTCCCTCCCGGGGCTTGTTAGAAGACACCTAGACCCATTTAGAGCAGCTCCAATGTCTTCGCTAAGGTGGTGCTGCGATGAAAGAGAAGATAAAGAATGATGTGCTATACATTGTAGCACAGGGACATATGAAGAGAAGGGGACTGTCAGAGATCGACCCTCACGTCGTCCTCCTCTGGGCGACTCGAGGGGCGACCGCGCCGCCACCCCTCGTCCCCCTACCTCCGGCCTCCCCGGCCGCCGCCGCCGGCGGGTCGGCCGGCGGCGGCGGCCAGCCTCTCCTCCCTTTCCTCCCCTCTCTTCTTCTCTTCCCTGCCCCCGCATCTCACCGCCGACGCCGCCGTCTCTCCGCCCTCCCGCTGACCAGATCCGCCGGGCGCCGGCCTGATTCGCCTTCCAAAGGCCGGATCCGCCGGGCGCCGGCGGTGTCTGCCGCGCCGCGCCGCCTGGGGGCGAGCTGCCGCGCCGCACCGCCCTGGGCGCGTGCTACCGCGCCCGCCGCCGCCGGGGCCTTCCTGCTCGCCGGTCGCGTGGCGCTTTAGGCCGCCTGGCGTTGCTGCCGGCCTGCCACGGCCGTTCCCCCACGGCGCCGCTGCTGCGCCAGCCGTTCGCGTCGCCGCCGCCGCGCGTCCCGCCGCCGGGCGCCGCGCCGTCCGGCTTCGGGTCGCCGGGCCTGGCACGCCTCCTCGGGCGCGTGCTGGCCGCCTGCTTGCCGCTGGGGCCTTGGCCTCCTGGGCCCCCTGGCCTTGCCGCAGCGCCGTCGCCTCCGGGTGCTGGCCGCCGCCGCCGCCGCGTCGTGGCCGCGCCAGCTATTGTTGCTGATGTTGTTCTCCGTCGCCGCTTGGGCACACCGTGCTCGCCGCTGCCGGGGCGCGCCGCGCCGGGTCCGCCCTCTCGGGCCCGCCGCTGTGGCCGCCGCCGCCGAGGTGAGCCTCGCTGCGCCCACCGTCGTCGTCGTCGCCTAGCTCGGTCAGCCGTGGTCCTCCTTTGCCGTCGCCAGGCCGGATCTGCCCTCGTCTCTGCCGGGTTCGGCACTGGTGAGGCCGTGGAACCTCGTGAGCTGACCTTGTTCGGTCGTGGGTTGCAGACCTCTCCCCGCCTTGGGATGTAGATGGGCTCCCCGTTATGGTTGTTGTCGTTGTTTCTAGGGTTGGTGCTGCTTTCCTATAAGTTGTTGCCGTTGTGGCCGTGCTGCGGAGGCGGAGCCCCACTCCGTTCCAGGTGCTTCAAGGTTTCGCCAAGACTGCTCGGTGTTCCGCTCGGCTTCAGGGTAGGAGGCTCTAGGGTTGGCGAGCGAAAGCTCTGCTGATAACGGCTTCGTCTTTGACGTAGTGACCCTGTTGAGGGCGTTATCGTTGCCATCCTAACCTCTCGATCTGCGAAAGCTTCGGCCGTTGGCCTGGTGTTGACGGCGTACTAATCGTCGTTCCCTTTCTTGAAGGCTTCACCTTTGTTCTCTCCGTAGTGAGTTTGGGCCTTGAGTTTTCTTTGGCGTTTTGTTTTGGTCCGTAGTGGGTTTCTTAGTTGTTGCGTGCGTTGGCGGGTCGAGAGGTTGCTCTTTGTTTTTACTTTAGCATGGTTCGCCTGGGACCTGCTCTTGTACCTGTCAGATTTTTCTTAATACAAAGATGTGCAGCTCTCCTGCGTATTCGCCAAAAAAAAACATTGTAGCACAGGTGCTGGCTTAGCACTTTGTGCAACCGTGAGCTAAATCTTGCACCGGATGCTGTGAATATATCTCATCCGCACGGCACGTTGAGTGCTGAACCAGTTGAACGGATGGAGCAGCTGAGGGGAAAAAGATAGATGTAGATGGATATTTTATTTGAGCGGGTCCCGTTATGGCATGGTTTGAAAAATTATACATTGGAGGCTGTTTTAGCTAAGCAAGCAACTCATGAAATGTCACTGGTTACCTCTCAACAGCCCTCAGCAATTCACCCCCAGCGTCGCCTCCCTCTCCGCTGCTCCGCGCTTCCCCCCTCCCCATGTCGCCGCCCCTCCGCTGACCGGCGGCCACGGGAAAACCTCGCCTCTGCACCTCCGTCCTCCGCGCCATCTCCCTCTCCCACGTCGCTGCACCTCCGACGGCCAGCGCGCAGCACCACACGGCCGCACTACACCTCCCTTCCCCACCGCGCACCACGCCTCCCCCGTGCTGCTGCACCTCTGCCCCAACGCCGGCCAGCGCCCAGCCCCGCGCGCCGCAGAGTACCTGCATCCCCTCCTGAGTACGACGCCACCGCCGCCTCCACTATCTTCCCCACCGCGGCAATAGCTCATCAGCCGGCTTCCCACCGGAAGGCTGACCTCCGCGGTAGCATCCTTGCCGTCTCCTTCCATTACTCAATTTTGCTTGTCTTGGTTACTTCGACAGCGGTTTGCAGCGGTGGCGATCACGATTTGCAGAACCAACAAAGGTACGTACACGTGTTGAGCTTTGGTACGCTTCCAAGATGTTTGTGATAATGCCTCCAACTGCGATTTGTTGTATGTCAAATTGAAGGAAAGTTGGCCTGGTCCTGTTTTCTCTTGTTTACAAGCGCAGTCACCAATCATTTATGTGATAAGTGATCGAGTGTGTGTCTACTAATTTTAACCACTGGAATGTTTCATCGGTAGTGCTATCAGGGAGCGTCATAAAGGGAGCTTATAGGATTCTTCTCATGTAGAAGTATGTGCAAGCAGTACTGGTGGCTGGAGCATCTCAGAGGGGAGATGTTTCCTGTAATGTTTCAATGTTCCTCTGATGATGTAAATCTGAGTGATGCGTTCATCTTCTAACATGTACTGTGTAGCTCAGATAACACATTGCCTGACTACTTGCTGCTAATAATGCACAAAGTTTCCCAACATTAGAGACTTCCATTGTTGCTTTACTGCCAAAAGAAATGAACTGATTGCTTTATGGCTGTGGATTCTTTTTATTAGTTCTGCAATGACTTTCCTCCTCAAGCATGACAGCAGCTGCTCAAATTAGATAAGTATTGAATAAGCATGCAAGAATTTCTACTGCCCAATGTGCAATATGCTGCTTCTGATGCGTTTCACACAAATAGTTATATATGGGTTCAGACTGCATGTTGTATGACCATTCAAGTGTCATGACAAATTTGTTCTTTCAGAGTTCACACTGCATGTGGCAAATGAAAACGAAATTGCATTAGCTAATCACAGGTCACAGCTTGACTCTGCTAACATACAGAATAGGCACATCAGTTCCTTCTATGAGCTTGCTACCTAACTACGAGACATAGATAATAGATTTTGATAGTAGACTTTGTTGGCGCTTGTCACCTCAACATTCGTTGGTTTCTTTCATGTCTTTCTCGCCTTGAGAACTTACATGCTGTGATGTGGTATTACTGGTAATCAACTCGTTTAATCCATTCCAGAAGTGAATTATCTGGCACAAAGCCATAGCCATTTCAGTGTCCCTGTGCCTGCATGCCATAGTTTTTTTTTTTTTTTTTTTTTTTTTTGAGCATTTTTAGACTTTTCAGCATGCACGTGCAAAGATCTCTACTACTTTATAAAAGTACGGAGAAATATTATTGCCTTGGGAGTACCCTACCAAAGACCCATAAACACATGTAGTTCTTTCATCACCAGTTAAGCATAGTAAAGTGTTAGGATCAGTGTTTGCATCCATTGATGTTGCTTTTATTTATCAGTTATACATAGTAGTATCATGGTATATGCAGGTAGTCTATAGCACCTCAACAGGCAGAGCTTCATAGGCAGTCTTACATCATTATTCTAGGAGCAAGAACGCCTTGGAAAATTCATAAATTCGTTTTAGGTTTAAACTAAATCCTAAGGAAAACAGATATACCCTAAGCTTAATCTTGCTATTTGTCCTTGCTGCTAACATTCTAAACGGAGACCAGGAGACCAAAATGTGGGAGATTGCTGCTCAAACACATTACAGTACAACATCAGGAGATTATGCACCATAGTCTTGGCCTCCAGCTTCAGTGTGGAATCTCCCATATCAGTTCACCAGTGGCCCAAAAAATCGAAACAACTAATCTACTAAGGATTGGGTGAGAGAGCGAATTAAAAAAGGCTATTGGGCAAAGTAGTCGCCTTTGGCATTAGATTCTCAGATAAAAGTTGTTGAGAGCAACGTCAGGCACTAAGTTTTTTTCTAGGGCACTACACACCCTGCTGACCCATGAGGTACTTCTCTACTTGTAGAATGTGCATCAGGTGAAGGACATTCGACAGGGGGGAACAATTGAATAAGAAAATTGGGATTTCACCTTTTGGTCACCTTGCCTAGAGCATGTTCATAATTATTGCACTGATCAATGGACCAGAAATAGATCAAAGTAGAGGTGGTGTAGGAGAACCTGCCTAATAAACAAACTCCGAATTCAGCATCTATAGTTCTGTACATAAATGTAATCACAATGTCATTGTATATCGAATATTTTTGTGTATAGCAAAGACCAGCGGTATTGTCTGACATTTGAAACAACTACAACTTCTGAGTAGAGGATCAGAGTACAGGCCACGGTCAGACAATCTCTCTGCACCGTGGACAGGTCACACTCATACCATCTCCAATCCATTGGCGGATGCATCTGACATGGAAGCTGTGGGTGCAAGGCAGGATGCCAAGCGTATCCCCCCCTGCGTATTCATCTAGGCAGATGTCACATTCCCCATCGTCATCAGTCTCGGTAACCATTTTCTCAGTAATCCTACGAAGTGCGATTTCTCGGATATTTCTAGATGCCCTACGCCTCTGCCTCTCGTACCAGCTCCGGTACAGCACAACTACCAAAACAACCAACACCAGTGACCCGACAATGGCAGACAGGATTGCCACAATTTGGTTGCTGGACATGGACTTGTCACTGCCTTCATCTGTGGAATATCCCAACTGCGAAAAAAAACAAAAGATTGAGGGTGAAAACATAATAGGGAATAACGACATATTGAATTAAGTTTGCTACTAATGGCTGATTGATTGCTTCTCCATGATGTGTTAGTATATGCCCCGGTTGCAAAGTAATGTTTCAATGTTCCTCTGATGATGTAAAATTGAGTGATGCGTTCATCTTCTGACATGGACTGAGTAGCTCAGATCACGCATTGCCTGACTACTTGCTGCTAATAATGCACTAGGTTTCCCAACATTAGAGACTTCCATTATTGCTTTACTGCCAAAAGAAATGAACTGATTGCTTTATGGCTGTGGATTCTTTTTATTAGTTCTGCAATGACTTTCCTCATCAAGCATGACAGCAGCTGCTCGAATTAGATTAGCATTGAATAAGCATGCAAGAATTTCTACTGCCCAATGTGCAATATGCTGCTTCTGATGCGTTTCACACAAATAGTTATATATGGGTTCAGACTGCATGTTGTATGACCATTCAAGTGCCATGAAAAATTTGTTCTTTCAGAGTTCACACTGCATGTGGCAAATGAAAACGAAATTGCATTAGCTAATCACAGGTCACAGCTTGAGCCCTGCTAACATACAGAATAGGCACATCAGTTCCTTCTATGAGCTTGCTACCTAACTACGAGACATGATAATAGATTTTGATAGTAGACTTTGTTGGTGCTTGTCACCTCAACATTCGTTGATTTCTTTCATGTCTTTCTCACCTTCAAAACTTACATGCTGTGATGTTGTATTACTGTTAATCAACTCATTTAATCCATTCCAGAAGTGAATTTTCTGGCACAAAGCTATGATCCAGATAGAGATTTTATCTCCAAAGATTTTGCAATTTAGTGCTACTATGACTGTACTGTTCAAACTATATATATTGACTCTGATCCAACTTTTGTATCGGTTCTTAGGTTTGCCCACCAAGCTCATAGGGGCGGCACACCTTCGGCCATGCCACCAAAGTACCAAACAATACCTTTACGACCTCTCCAGAGAAAGTTCCTGCTGATCTTATCAACTGCTTTAATCACCCAGTGTGGGAGGTCTACTGCCATGGCCACATAAATCAGCATCGAGGTGAGAACAAACTGTACCAGTACTTTCCTTCCTGCCCAAGTTAAGAGATCAGCCTTCCAACTAGGAAGTCCATCAACGATCTTGTCAATAATGGGCTGGAACTGATACTTGCTTACTTAGCTTCTCCAAAGAGAGTGGAACTCTTCAAAGAGAGTGGAACTCCAAGATACTTGCATGGCAAAACTGAGATTTGGCATGGCAGCAAGTGCTGCACAGCAGTTACATCTTCCTCAGAGCATCGAACAGGAAAAACATTGCTTTGTTGGACGTTGTTTTTTAAGGCAGAGGCTTCACCGAAGAGATACAGGAGGTCCAGGGTTAAGTTAATATCATTAGTTGATGGCTTGGGGAATAAAACCACATCATCAGCATATAAAGAGACCCTCTGAGTTGCAGCTCTCGAGGAAAAAGGTTGCAGCAGCCTTTCTTCCGCAGCCAAGGAGATCAGCCGGCCTAGGACATCCATAACAAGGATGAATAGCATTGGTAAGAAGGGGTCGCCCTGGCGCAGCGCTCTTTTATGAGCAATACTGTCTCCTGGAATACCATTCATCAGGATTTGAGTAGAGGAAGTAGCCAACAAACCACTGATAATGTCCCTCCAAACAGTCCCAAAACCGAGTTTTGTAAGGACCTCAATTAGAAAGGGCGAAGAAACTGAGTCGAAAGCCTTAGAGATATGGAGCTTGAGAAGGATTCAGGCTTGCTTTTGTTGATGAAGAACCTTGCCATTTGTTGCAGGGGCATAAAATTGTCTTGTATGGATCTGCCCTTGATGAATGCACTCTGATTCTGATTAATCGCGACCATTTCATTCAACCGCCCATCTAGTCTACTTGCCAAGGTTTTTGTCACAAGCTTGGTGAAGCTGTGAACCAAACTTATCGGCCTAGAATCTGTAATGTGTGAGGCCTCCTCCCTTTTAGGGATGAAGGTGATGAAGGCAGTGTTCAACTGTTCAAGATTATGGAACTTCCTGCTCCAAACAGCCGACAGGGCAGCCATAATGTCTAGCTTAATGACTGACCAACAAGAATACAAAATTGATAAAATCGCCCAGTGAAGCCATCTGGCCCTGGAGCTTTATCAGGTGGGAGCTGTTTAATTTCAGCCCAAACTTCACTTTCGCTGAAGGGAGCCTCCAGCAGGCTGAGATACGTGGCAGGTAGGTGCAACTTATCAAGATCGATAGTAAAGGCTCTGTCCTGGTTAGAACCAATTAACTCATTGTAAAAATCATGTGCCACTTCAGCCTTCGCCTCATGTCCCATGCAGACCTCGTCATTAGAGACAAGTTTGGCAATAAAATTTTTTCTCTTATGTGACGCGCCTGTTGCTGAAAAAGGGCTGTATTAGCATCACCCTCACCAAGACGAGTAATTCTTGAGCGGCATCTCACACGTTCGCTGCAGCGAGGAGAGAGCACGGACTCTTCAGTCTGTTTTTCAGCTACAATTCCTCCGGGGAAAGATCCCTACTATCTTGTGCAATTTCCAGATTATGGAGGACTTCCCTTGCTAGGCCCAATTGAGAAAATTAATATGTCCCACCTTCTTTTGGCTCCAACTTTGCAAGCCTCTGGCAGTAGGCTTGAATTTTCTAGAAAGTGTGTTGAAGGGGCGGGGAAATACAGGGATGGAGTTCCAAGCAGAAGCAACCACTTCAAGGAAATTATCCTGCTTTGGCCAAAAGGACTCAAAATGAAACCTCTTCTTACCAGGGGTAATATCATTCGGTCCCAGTAAGAGTGGACAGTGGTCTGAATCATCCGAGGAACTGCTTTGCAAGAGACAGACAGGATGGAGCTGCTCCCAGTCGGCTGAGCACAGGACTCTATCAAGTCTGACCTAGGTGAGAGAATCCTGCCTATTAGACCAGGTAAATTCCGTCCATGGATGGGCAGCTCCTTGAGGGCCAGATCATTAAATAGTCTTCTAAACCTTCCCATCATTGCTCTATCCAGAATGCTGTTATTTTTATCTTCATCTTTGTAGATGATGTTGAAGTCCCCCAAGATTACCCAAGGCCCCCCACAGGCGCTGCACACACTCCTCAATTATTGAAGGAAGAGGATTTTGTTGTCATTTCCTTGAGGTCCTTATACACAGGCGAGCTATCATGGCTGACCAGCAGTAGGGCTGAACTGAATGGAAACCGAGTGTGTCAATCCTGGTTGCAATGGCAGGCCCAAGACAGTGTCTCCATGCAATTAGTATGCCTTCACTAGCCGTCGACATAGTTGCCAAAGTCAGAGCCAAGGGTTGTCAAGTTACGTTGTGAGATTTGTTTCATGCAAACATATGATGTTAGTTTTGAATGGATCAACAATTGAACTCACAGAGTTTTGGTGAGCCCGTGTATTGAGCCCCCGACATTCCAAGAAAGGATCTTAGATGAATCTTGAGTAAACTCTCTGTTCTTCTTATTTTGCTACGATATAACTTGAGTTTGATCAATGAAATTGTCTTTTGGCTATGAGTTCTTTGTTTATACATATCTTTGATTCATGCCTATGCAATGCTTCATCTCTACATGTGCCTAGCCAGGATGATTAATCTACATGTCTTTTAGTAGATCTTTTTACCTTAGCTGGTTGATTAAATCTACTCATGGTTAGATATGGTATAGGATTGCTAGTTCGTCGATTACCCTGTCTTATGTAACAAATAGTTGGAGGAAAAGGTTCGAACAAGTTTATGACATTCATGATCATGTTTATCCTATGTTTCACGCTAGATCTATGCTCATGGTGGTTTTTAGTTTATAAGAAGTTTGTCTCATATATCTGCTAATCCTTTCATCGGTTTAGCTTATCTTGATCTCGTTTGTTCTTGCTAACCTCGTCTTTGATCTAGTTAATGCTATAGTTTAGTTGTAGAACTAGTTTGTGATTAGACTATCTTTTTATCTTAAGTTTGTTAGATCTATTAGAGATAGTTAGCAATTGATTAATCTTTGATTAATAGTAATTTAAACATAATTAAATATAATTTTTCACAAATTGACAAACCCTTGATACTCATAGTGTCGCTTGCAGTATAAGATTTGGCGTGTTTAAGTGCCGTCAACAAGCTCGGAGTGGACGTCGGGAGAGAGGTAGGGAGCGGTGGTGGCCGCCGATCCTAGAGTGGACATCAACGGGGAGGGATGGGGAGCGGGATGGACATGGGCCGTCTCTTTGGATGGAACCCAGTGCGGAGTGGTGGCCGCCCTAGAATGGCCTTCTCATGAAGGTACAATTGTCTATACAAAATTTCCTTGCAAACATGCAAAATGAGCTATGTCAATTGACAAGAACAAAACTTGGGTACTCAGCTACCATAAAGCAAAAACCCTATTGGGTTTAAATGGGTATATAAGCTCAAGAAAGACAGTGAAGGAAATATCATAAGGCACAAAACGAGATTGATCGCACAAGGGTATGTGCAGCGTCATGAAGTGGATTTTGATGAGGTTTTTGGCACCAGTGGCAAGGCTTGATATTGTCACGATGATTGTTGCCTTGGCATCTAACGAAGGATGGGAGGCTCACCACATGGAAGTCAAATCTTTTACTAGTACGAAAGTTGGACCGCTTCCTCGAATAGACATTGGTCCACGTCATCTCTTTTTCAATTCAATTAGTGTTCCTCAGTTGCCAGTTTGAAGATCTAGCCGTCCTCCCGGTTCTCTCTCTCGTCGACACCTCCGTCTCCTTCTCAACCTTCCACCACACCGCTTGGATTCATATGTTGCGTTCCACTTCTCCGAGCCTCGCCCACAGCACCATCTACGCAGCCGGCACGCGCTGCCCCTCGGCAGGCGGCAGTCAAGCTCGCAAAGTCTGAGGGAGAGGAATTCCACTGCTCTATTGCACCAGGCAAATGCAGGGGAACGGTCTTTCCGTACCTGCGTTGCCGACGTGGGCCCCATCAACTGCCCGCTCTTCGCGAGCTCGGTCGGAAGAGAAGAGAGAAGGTGGGGCGGCCGCCGTGCATGAAGGAGACTGCTGGAGCTCGCTTGGCTTACTAGATCTGGGGCGGCGGTGGATCCACGCCGCTTCGGGAGGGGGCAGGTTGCAGCGTCGCTCTGAGAGGCAGGAAGCGGCACCGCTGAGGCGGCGATGAGAGCGCAGGCGGCAACGGCTATCCGGCCGTCGAGCAGTTGAAGCAGCACAAGCACCACGCCGTTGTCCCCATAGCTGCTGCTCCGTGTGGACCGTGGCACCCCTTGGAGGACGCAGAGAAGAGGATGTGAAAAAACTCCATATCGTCTGCGCACGGGCGACCGAAGGAGCGATGAACAGACGACAGGCAGGGACCGAGAGGAGCATGCCGGCGAGGATGCGGATTACGGCGAGCTAGTCAAAGGACCTCATGGTGGAGCCGAATGGCTAACGTGTGGAGAGAATTGGAACATGGGATGGATGGTGCGGCCGTGCTGGGCTCTCGGACGCTCGGCGGCCCATAAACAATCAACAAAAGTTAAAATATTACTCATCGGTATAGTATGTTTAGAGTATCGAACATTAGCAAATAATAAATAGCTATTAGTTGATCAAAACAACAGGAAAAATGAGATCATAAATTGGATCCCATGAAACATTTTTCATAATAATTCTATAAGTTTTAGTATACCATGGCATAAATACTTTTCCTACCATTGTTTATAATCTTCTATGCAGAAATAGGATTTATAAGTACTTTAGATATTTATTTAGTGCATGGAAAATAATATGGTACTCACGCGTCCTTTTTTGGTACGATTTATCTCTCACAGTATTGCTCTGACGACCTCTGACGGAGCCGCGGTGGGGAGGACGGGGAGCCGCAAGTCTTGCACGGCGCGCCCAGGGCAGCTCAGCCGCGCAGGTGAAGCCGCAGAGGGCAGATCAGGTGAAGCGCCCGGGGCAGCTCAGGTGAAGCAGCAGGCCGTGGAGCAGCAGAGGGCGCAGGCACAGATAGCTGCAGGCGGGCGAGCTGTGCAATGGCGGCCGATGCCAGCGAGTAGCGGCAGAGAACCCTTGGAGGTTGGAGCGTTTATGCGGGGTGTATGCATGAGGGGCGGAGGCTAGTGGAGGCCGCCGCCCTGGCGGTGGTGTGTGTGTGTGTCAGTATGCATGTAAAAAGAAATAGAAACCAAATCAAGATTGAGTGGCATCATCCAAGCAATGCGTGAGAATTGCAGCTGGCCACCCCCACATACCCGGATCTGTGCTGAGTGAGGAAGAGTAAAGCAAAGAGGAAAAGGACGTGTGATTTGAAACTCAGAAAAAATGAAAAAAAAAATACAAAGAAAAGAAAGGAAGCACACGTTGGCAGCTGTATCTCCTAAATCCGCTATAGATGAAGCCACTATCTGATTAGGAGTTAGAAATACAGTCATAGGAAACACTATATTGCCTCAACTTGAAACTATTACAGGATTTACCCTACAGATACTTTTATAGAAAAAATATATAATGCATATTTTTCATAGAATAATAAATTATATGTATAATCTCTCTTAAAGTGAGTAAAAATGTTTTACAAATGAAACAGCAAGTGGTAGCACGTTGTCGGAGCTATCTTTAGATGACAACCAAAGATTATATGATGCCAACAAAACACACTGCTGACTGCTGATTTGTACTTAAAAAACTTGAACATACAGACTAAACAACCACATTTGTTTGAATCTGGTGTGTGAAGTTTTATTGGATTGGCATGCGATTCGCTTCAGGTCAAGGTGAAATGCTCCTGTCTCATGTCAATGGCCGATATCATGATCTGCATAGTACGCGATTTCACAGAGTATAGAACAACCATATGAATATTCATATTGCACTATTCAACAAATGTGAACTCTATAGAGTTCACCTAGGGGATGAACCTTCCAAGTTATTGCGGACAGTTCTTCCCTTTCCGTGTTGAGAGTGATGGGGGCATGGGGTATGAGCAAATTTTGTGCAAGCAACATCAAAATGGAGAGTATCAAACTGCAGAGATGCAAGAAACACGGACCAAATGACTATCTAGTCAGCATTCTTAAATGGTGGTCTTGAGGAAGAAGTTTATGTTACCCAACCAGAAGGCTTTATTGTGAAGAACAAAGAATGTTGTGTCATAATTGGCCAAAGCTCTTTATGGCCTTCGGCAAGTACCAAGAGCATGGAACATTCGTCTAGGTAAAAGCCTGAAAATTTTGGCTTCAAGAGGTGTTCCCAGGAGCAGGCTGTGTACACAAGAGGAAAGGTGGTGTATCCATGATTATTGGTGTGTATGTAGATGATTTAATCATCACAGGAATGAGCAGTGAAGAGATCAAGGGATTCTAAGAACAGATGATGACGGAGTTTGAAATGAGCGATCATGAGTTTTTTTTTTTTTTGTAGGAACAGGAGGGGTTTGGACCCCTACTGGAATTTATTAAAAAGACAGAACAAGGTTCTGGAGTAAAAATATACAGAGAAAGAGGGGTAGGAGGAGGGGGGTAGAAAGAGGAAGCAGATTACAAGAAAGGAAGTGACCAATTCTCCAAAAGGGTAAAATATTTGGCTTTTGCTCTAAGCTTCCAAAGCTTGAGTTCTTGGCAAAAGAGTTGCTTGCACCTTTGTACCTCTGGCCGGATGTTTCTGAAGATTTTGTCATTGCGGGATGTCCAGATGCACCAGGACATGATGATAATAACTTCCATGAAGAAGGGCAGTGATAGTTGCTGTCTAAATCTTTCTAAATTTGAGTGATCATGAGTTGCTGTCATATTTAGGTGGAGCAAAAGAATAATCAGGTCACTCATAAGCAGTCAGCCTATGCCAAGAAGATCTGACTCCAATTTGGCGTGGAGGATTGCAATCCGTCTGCCCCATGAAGCCAAGAGCTCAGCTATGAAAGGATCCTGATGGCACATTAATTGATTCAACAGAGTACCAACGAGTGATTGGGTGTCTGTCTTTAACACACTCGACCCAATTTGATCTTTGCAGTGGGATTGGTGAGCAGATTTATGGAGAAGCCTGAAGTGGTTCACCAGCAAGCAGTGAAGCATATATATTAAGATATTTGAGGGGGTCCTTGCACTATGGTTTTGTGTATGGTAAAGGAAAGAATGATGCAAAGCTATGGGATAATCTCACAGTGATTCAAAGGATAGGAAGAGCACTAGCGGTATGGCCTTTTATCTGAATGATAACTTGGTGTCTTGGTTCTCTCAGAAACAGAAAGTTGTAGCACTATCTTCATGTGAAGCAGAGCTCATGGCTGCAACAGCTGCTTCTTGCCGAGCATTGTGGTTGAGAAACAGAGTCTGCTGATGACTTTGCTGGGAAGATCATTAGCCTAGCTAGCATAGTTCATTTGCATGTAATAAGAAGGCTTAAATGGATAATGCAACCACCAACCAATTTCTTGACCACTAGAATAGACAGCTGAGCCAGCCACACAACTTCAGCTATAACTGCAATCCAAATATGCCCAATTTAAATCATGAAGGACGCGGTGCGCCTCCCCCGGCCGGATCTACAACGGCGTTACAGACCCGGTGCGCTGGCGTGCTGGTGACATCGCCGCGTTCGGAGGAGGAGCTGTTGCTAGAGTTCGTTTCCATTAAATCATGGAAGGACGCGGGAACGACCCCAGTCATGGTGATCAGTCTGGCATTGTCACCCCCCACGGGCGCTTCTTGGAGCTCCATGGTGAGCTCGCCGGCATCCACGGGCGGCGTGCCCATCAGCTGGGCGAAGACATGCAGAGTGCATCGACCGTGAGGCGCAGTTCCCCACGAGAAGGGCGTGGCCCCAGATGGATTTGGATTCGCTGGATGAGGGCGTCGTCGTCGAGGTCCGGCACAGCTCGGGACATGATCGCGGCCTACGCCGCGGAGTTGTTGGGTGTGTAGGTGGCTCGCAGAGAGCATTGAAAGGTTGCAGCCGCGTTCGTGAAGCCGTATGGCGACGCGCTCGCCAAGGTAAGGCCTTGTAAAGCGTTGCCCAAGGCATCGGCGCCCTCCCGTGGGGAGGCATCGACAACGAGCTGAAGCTCGCCCCTTGGCGAGGCGACGAAATCCAAGCTTCCAAAGGAAAGCTTGGTTGCTGGCGCGATGGTGTCATCGAAAGGATTCGGAGCCATCGAAGAACGATTTGCAGTAGGTAAATCCCTCTACCTGGCGCGCCAACTGTCGTGGTTTTTTACCACGGCAATAGAGTTATTTGTAGGCTAGTGGGGCTTCACAGACTCTTCTCATGGCAGCCTCTCCCCCTTATATAATGGTGGGGATGCCTCTGAGTGGTTACAAAGGAGGGAGAAGAAAAAAGAGGGGGTACAACGCTACAAGGGAATGACTAGTGGTCCCCTCATCAGGAGGAGAACCGGTCCTCGAACGAATGCGACGGGCCCGACCTCGCCTTGTTGGGGTATGTCTTTCACCGACCGATTCTCCGAGGAAGCGTAGTAGCCGTTGCGTCCTGTCGCCTTAATCGCCGAAGTGACAGGGGAGGGACATGGATGTGATTGGTCACTGCCCCCTGCCGCAAGGCGTCATGATGGCTGTTGGCGTGCAACGGCGCCCCCAGCTTTTGGCCCAGGGGCGACGTGTGTCTGTCATGCGGGCAGGGGGGCGGGACGTCCGCCTATTGCCCTTTGCCACTTCTGACACGCCCTCGGGGCCTGGAGCCGTCCAGATCTTCTGGCTTCCTTTCGAAGGGATCTGGGGGCACCCAAGGGCGCTGGAGGAAGGCGCTCGTAGCTCGGAGGTCGGGGTGCTCCCTCCCAAAGCTTGGGGACAGTGCTTGACCCCAACCTTCGCCCATGCGTCGGTCTGAGGTCGAGGCCGCAAGGCCCGGAGGCAGCCTTCCGGGGCGCGCGGTCTTGGGCCTTCTAACTGGTTGTGTTCAGCTCACCTCGTTATTGTGGGCCGCTGAGGTTTCCCCCAGTACGGGTACACGTCAAGTTATGACTTAGAACTTTTCATATTTTCGCAAAATTTTTAAATAAGACAAGTCAATTAAATTTGGTCATAAAAAAATTAAACAATCTATAATTTGGGATGGAGGGACTGAGGCTATCTCCAATGCGATTTTTCAAAGGGGTTCCCAAAACACTACGGCAGTATTGTTTGGCACCGCTTTATACTGTAACTGACATGACACATGAAGTTGACATGACACATAAAGCTGAGTGGGATTTGAGGAAGTGGGATGAAGAGTGTTGCAGCAGATAACCTGAGGGATTATATGGTTGCTGTTTTAAGCTATCCGGAAGCTCATAGCTCCCATCGATCCGTCGATCTTCGCAATTTGAGATTTTTAGCGTACCATTACATGGGTTAATATATAGAGCGACGATATGTCGTCGTCGTTCCGAAATGGACAGTCGAGGTCTCGAGGAGCATTGGACGTAGGCACAGAAACAGAGAGTCAAGGCGTATGCCATCGTCGTACGCCATGTGAACCCGCACTACCGACGTCAGAGCTCTAATTTGACTATGGTGGTGCTAGCGCCGCGCAAGGGCGTGCGTGGCTTGCTATATACAGTCGGAGACTCGGAGGTCGGTGCCTTTATTTGGCTCCTCTAGTTTCCCACATTGTTTGAGTTCTACGCTATGGTAATATTAAGCATGGATGAAGGCTTACATAGATGTCGGTGCCTTAAGGGCATGTACAATGGATGAAGGCTTACATAGATGCTCAAAGAGAGATAAGCATTAGGCACAGTGGCAGACCCAGAAATTTTCATGAGCCTGGGCGGACTTAGACTATAGATGGCCAAATGGGCCGTGCCCAACGGGCCGGCATGGGGCACGGCCCGATTAGTAGTGCCTGGGCTGGCACGGCCCGAAGGGCGTGCCGTGCTTAGGCCGAGGCCAAGGCACGCAGTGCCGGTCCGGCCCGGCACGATTATTTTTTTTAATTTTACTATATTTATATACACATATATTTACGTATTATTATATTATAATCGCAAAGAACAAGAGCTCAGTTGGTTAGTGGAAGTGGGCGAACGCACCTTTGCCCCAGGTTAGGGGTTCGAATCCCCATGGACGCACATTTTTGCTTTATTTTTCCTTCTCTCTGGCGTGTTCGCGGGCCGGCCCGACACGATTAGCAGGCCATCGTGCCGTGCCTGGGCCGCGGCCGAGGCACGCCGTGCCGCTCGGCACGGCACGTTAGTGGGCCGTGCCTAGCGGGCCCGTGCCGTGCCGGGCCGTGCCGCCCGTTTGGCCATCTATAACTTAGACTTCTAGCGGCTACTCTATCCTCCTTTTCTATCACTATTCTAACCACCATTTCTCTATAAACAGTGTCGCTACATTATCGTTTTGTACTATACATGGCCATTTAACTTACCCGTTGAACTCGGTCTTAACATTATAAAAATTTATTGTCCATTATTAACATAAAAAAAGACATGACCATAATTGTTTATATGAACTTCACGAAGTCACGAGCTGTCGACGCTGGCTGTCAGCGCTCAACGGCAAGTAGACCGACGCCATCAAACGTGCAAAGCCGAGCCGTCAACCATAGCTGCACCTCGCCGTTCACCACACGCATGCAGCGCGCCCAATACTGTGGCGCCTCACTTGCCATGTAGAGTACGGTCGTTTGGCTCTCATGATTAAGCTTTGTCGTTGAGAGTGAAGCCGTGCCTTGCTGCCGTCTGCCGAGTGCCGAACTGCCGATGACCCGTTGCTGCACCTGCAACGTGCCGATGACCCTGCAAGCGACCAAGCCGTTTTGTTGCCTAGCGGAGGAGCCCGGGCAGGCGCCCGGGCTTGCCCAGCTATGGGTCCGCCAGTGATTAAGCATCCGTATAAGCAGCTTAATTTACAATGGGAACTGCGATTACTCCGGTGCTTATTTTGTTCGGTAAAGATTAGAGTTAGTTTAAGCTGCTCCGATCCTTACAACGCATACGATGCTTACTTAGTACATGGGATTCTCTAGCCATGCATGCATGCAGTCTTGGCTGGTCGGCGCTACGCATGCATGCAATCCGTTGGAAGCATTTACGGAAGCATCGGCGATTAAAAACTGCAACAACTAACGAGATAGCATCATCGACGCAAATTTAGGCAGCCCCACCTCCCGCTAAGCACCGCTCATATCTGGTTCGGCAAAAAAAACCCTAAGCACCGCTCCTAATCATCCCATTGTACATGCTTTTACATTTATACTAAGGGCATGTACAATGCTTAGGTGCTTATAGAGATGCTTAGAGAGAGAAAACGCTAAGCACTTGTATAAGCACTTTTTCTTACACTGGTGGCATCCATGTTCACCGACGCTTAGCTAGTTTGTTATCACTTAGCTTCTATCTAAGCCTCTTCACTCCTACAGTGCCGTGTCTACAAGCTAGAAACGTGCTGGCCTTCTGCTTTGCTGCTACAGGATTGCATCTCATCTGTCCTAAGATTAATTTCAACAAATAGGGGCATAATCCACCCGATGAGTGCTAGCTATAGCCCGGAGACCCAGTAGCAAGCGCAGGCGCCCGGAGGAGTTTGTGTGCTAAGCCTCAAATCAGGATTTACTGAAGAATATTTAAGATAAAAGTCATGGCAATAATTTCCGGTTCACTACATGCAGCTTGCTGCTGCGCAGGTGCAACTTCTCTTCTTCCCTGCGTTCTTCGTTCATCCCCGATGAATTATTTTCTTATATAGAGGGAGTGCAACATTGTAGTATGAACCACGCAGTAACTTATACGAGACCAATTCTTTCGCTGTGGCATACGAAGTTAGGTCAAACACAGCTGGTCCGCAGTATTGTTATTTGTTCGTAAAGATCGGTTTTGGCATGACCATTCTTAGTAAAAAGCAAGTACGAATGGACCTGTAGACTAGCACATATTGTTACGTAATCTGGATAGGAACGTTGGACCATGCATTATGCATGCGGTTGAATGGAAGGAAGCGTTGCAACTCCATCCGGAAGCCTCGCAGGAAAGCATTGAGGAAACAGAACTGCCGGACGAAGCGTCGAGGCCAAATTAAGCAGCTGCGTCTCGCGCTAAGCACCTCTCCCATCAGGTTTAGAAAATAAAACCGGGTTTTTTTCCTTAGGCACCCCATTGTACGTGCCCTAAGGCCCAATTTAGATTATAGAGCAAAATTTTAACTCCCATCACATCGAATCTTTGAATGCTAGTTAGAAATATTAAATATAATCTAATGATAAAACTAATTACACAAATGGGTACTAAATGGCGAGACGAATTTATTAAGCCTAATTACTCTATAATTAGCAAATGTGGTGCTATAGTAACCATTTGCTAATCATGAATTAATTAGTCTTAATAGATTTCGTCTTGTCGTTTAGTCTTTATCCGTGTAATTAGTTTTATAATTAGACTATATTTAATATTTTTAATTAGCACCGAAATATCTGATGTGACGCGGGCTAAATTTTAGCCGCTGGATCCAAACACCCCCTAATTACAAGCTTAACCAAACCATAACCCCTAAGTCTTCCTGGGAACACCTAAGCCCTAAGTGTAGTTTGGCAACCTCCATTTCCATGGGATTCGGTGGCAAAATAAGTTAGCTATTTTCTTTTCAAATCCCACTATTTTTCCATCAGATCTCATAGAAATAGAGGTCGCCGAACTAGCCATAAGTCTTCAAATGGTATAGGCTAGACTCCATCGAGTGAAATGAAAACTATTTTGTAGAATAAAATTATAAACAACTCTAGCAAATAAAATGGACATCAATAGAATACGCGGGGCAAGGGCAACCCATGGCACTGTGCTAGGACCAGCTCAATAGAATAAAACAAGTCTAAGTATAGTTAACCTACTCACGGAGCTAGACCAGCTCTAGAAAAAGTTAGAGCCTAGAGTCGTGCTAACCATGCCCTTTAAAGATTGATGGAAACTCTTTAAGCTGTTTAAGTCTGTATATATAGTATTGGTACTGTACTACTAAACTGACACGAATTCCCTTTCTATATCTACTATTTCTTCCTTTGTCTCAACAAAAATGTTACTTGCTGTTGCAAAAATCCTCAGACGCTGAGTCGTCTTCAGATCTGTATAGTGATGAAATGATGATCGATCATTTCCTCGTCCCCATCGAAGATTTTCAGAAACTCCATCTCGTCCAAGCTGCTCGGCATTTCCGGGTTGTTGGAACTGGGAACTTCGATTGCTAGCCCCAGCTCGCGCTCACACACGCTCAATTGCTCGCGGACGGAGGTTGAAGATGAACAGTACGATTACGGCGACGAACGCCCCGGGCGACGCCACGGCCTGTATGTTGGCCGGTTTATTCCACTAATCCGAGCTCCGTTTACAGAGGAGAATGGCGCCTATTATAGCCCACAGTGGAGCACACTCCATGCCCCGGCTTCCTCGCCATGACCGAGCCCACGCAACGCGTCGTGCCCCGAGCGACATTCTCGCCCGCGCGACGTGCCTACACTGCCACCGGCCCTGCGGGATTCCCGCCATCCACAACTAACTCCGACCGCACCCGATGTAGCGCCTACACATGCGAGCTCGATCCTACCACGCCACGCCTAGCCAGCCCGAGCTGGCAGCTCCACTGCCCCGTACTCGCTGGCCTCGACGTTGTGCACCACACACGCGCGTGCCGAGTGCACGCTCTGAACACACTAACTCACGCACACCACTAACCATGTCAAGATTATGCTAACATTCACCTCCCTAAACTTGACATGGTGACACCTTGATCTTCACAGCAACACAGGAGTTTCACCGGCGTCGGCGAGCAACGCCGTTTCCTCCTTCTTCTTCCTCTCGCGGCACCACTTGGCGATGTGGCCCCGTTCCCCGCACTCGAAGCATCGGCCACGATTCCGGCTCCACCCGCGCCAGCTTGAGCCCGAGGCGACGCTGCTGGTGTCGTCGTCGTCCCCGCTGTCGCCGTCGCCCTTGTTGCCACCACGCCGTGCATCGCCGCCATTGCCACCGCCACGTGCATCCTTGCCGTTCCCGCCGCGCCACGCATCGCTGCGGCGCACCTTCTCCTTGCCACGCTACCGGCGCTGCGCCTCCCACCGCTCCTCGGTGAGAAACAGTCGCCCAGCCACCTCCACTTGACCTTGCTGGAGCATCAGGCGACCGACGTCTTCAGTCACCTCCAGAGCGTCCTCCTTCTCCGCGTCTTCAGCGACGCGCAGCCGGCCGATCACCTCCTCAATCGTCGCCGTGTCGACGTCGGCGAACATCTCCACCGCCACGGCCACCTGCTTGAGCCGCCTCGGGACGACGCGAAGGATCTTTTTCACCACGCGCGGCTCCGCGATTGTCTTCCCCATCTCGTGCAGCCTCCCGACGAGACCGGTGGCGCGGACCGCGAACTCGCCGGCGTTCTCCTCGTCGCGCCAAGTGATGTTCTCGAACTGCTTCCGCAGTCGCTGGACGCTCGCCACCTTGACACGATCGCTGCCGACCCGCATCGACTTGACCGCGTCCCACGCCTCCTTTGCCGTGGCCTTCACCGCCAGCCCGGCCTTCATCTCCATCGGGACGGCGCGCAGTATCGCCGCCAGCGCGCGCCGGTCCTTCGCGGCTTGGCGCACGTCGCTGCCACCGTGTCCCAGAGCTCCAGGGCCTCCAGCGAGACCTTCATCACGAGCGCCCACTCCTGGTAATTGGAGCTCGTCAGTAGCGGGAGCTCGACGGAGTTCGTACTCGCGACGACGCGCTCCGCCATGGCACCACGCGACGAGCTCACGTCGCCGAACATCTTCAGGCCGCCGTTTCCCTTCACTGGGATCTCCATCGGCTCTGATACCACTTGTTGGAACCGGGAACTTCGATTGCGAGCCCCAGCTCGCGCTCACACATGCTCAATCGCTCGCGGACGGAGGTTGAAGATGAACAGTATGATTCCGGCGACGAACGCCTTGGGTGACGCCACGCCCTGTATGTTGGCCGGTTTATTCCACTAATCCGAGCTCCGTTTACAGAGGAGAATGGCGCCTATTATAGCCCACGGCGGAGCACACTCCATGCCCCGGCTTCCTCGCCATGACCGAGCCCACGCGACGCGTCGTGCCCCGAGCGACATTCTCGCCCGCGCGACGTGCCTGCGCTGCCACCGGCCCTGCGGGATTCCCGCCATCCACAACTAACTCCGACCGCACCCGATGTAGCGCCTACACGTGCGAGCTCGATCCTACCACGCCACGCCTAGCCAGCCCGAGCTGGCAGCTCCACTGCCCCGTACTCGCTGGCCTCAACGTCGTGCACCACACACACGCGCGTGCCGAGTGCACGCTCTGAACACACTAACTCACGCACACCACTAACCATGTCAAGAAGATTATGCTAACACGGGTTTCCCCCAGCCGCTAGATCACTTGGTGACGACGACTTGGCAGTTTCCGACGCCTTCACCGACTCGCCGCGGCACTCTGCACGGAGAGGCCATTGGCATTAGACGTTGGCGGTTGGAGCGCGCCAGGGTCGCATGGCTAGAGAGAGCAGGACCTACCGTCGCCGGCGCCGTGGTCGTGATGATGTGGCGACGACTCCTTGCCGTGCACGAGCACGGCGGCGGCCGCACTAGCGAGCGAACCGTCGTCGCGGCTTGGCGACTCCCGGCGAGGATGCTGCGGCGAGTCCCGGCGCTCTTTGCCGTGCGCCTCGGCGCTTGCGATGATCTCATCCTCCTGCCTGTCGTGGAGGTGGAGCCAGTCGTCCAGGCTCGGCGAGGGCGGCGTCGGCGCCGCCGCGCCCCGCCAGAGCGTGTCCTTGCAGTATGCGATGGCGCGCGCCACGGACTCCGCCCTCTCGCGGGCCGTATCATCGTCGGCGCCCCTGGGCGACGCCGACGCCGACGGCGACCCCTTGCCAGCGGACCTGGCCTTCCGCAGCCGCCTCGAGATCCTCCGGAGGTACCTCCCCACCGCGTCTCCCTTCGGCGCCGTGCTCGCCGCAGCCGCTCCGTCCTCATCCTCCTGCTTCGCGGGCGCTCGCGCGCGGGCGCCGCCCCAGAGCAGCCTCCCGGCGCCGCCAGCGCCGAAGCATAGCGACGGGCTCTGCTTCCGGGACGGAGAGAACCTGGGGCGGTCGTCGCTCGAGGACGACGGCGAGGAGGACGGCGAGGAGAGGGAGGAGCCCGATTCGGCCGCCTTGACGCTGGACGTCGTCGGCGAGGACGACGATGTGCGAGCGTGCTCAGAGGACACGGCGGCCGAGGCCACGGCCACCTGATCCGCCGCGGCGTACACCACAGCGCCGGGGAACAGCCACGTCGCGAGGAACTGAAACAGCTGCATGGCGGCGATCGGAGGCGAGTGCTCGCACGCCGACGGGAGTCTGGTTCTTGCGTGCGCGCGCCATTGTTCATGGCATGGTGCGGCCTCTTATATAGATGGCCCGCATGCAATGCCGCGATCGCGGCGGCGGCGGCCCCTCCGAATTGGAGAATGGAGATGCATGCCATTAATCTGGCTTGCCTAATCTGAATAAGCAGCCGTCGTCGATTTGGAAGGCTCCTTCCATGTCCATGGCTTCTTGTGAGACTTTCTTCCATGTCTCGCTTAGCTCTTCTGCCGACTGTGCCGCTTGTCAATGCTGCTGCTGCGTCGTCGCTCACAACAGGACGGAGGTTAAGGTTGTGGAGCGTACGTGTCAAAAGAAGTCTAGCTGATTGTTTCTCGATGATAAGCAACAGCACAGGCACTACGGTCACGAGTGATCATGGTTGTTTCTAAGGCAAACAACCATGATCAGCACTGATGTTCAGAGAGCACATGCCCCGTGAAAGAAACGGTACTAGGGGCGCGATTGGTTGTCTGCTCCAGCGTCGGCCAGGCCCGTGGCGTGCAGTGTGCACACGTTTGGTTGCTTGGTTGGCAACTTGGACCAGCCCAGCGTGAACCTCAAAGCGCATCTCAGCCAGGCCCGCCAGGAACGTAGATTTTGGTCGCATCTGCCCATGCAAGCTCTACAGGTGCAGGCACGCGAACCAAAGTCTCTGTTTATATTTTGTTTTTGCTTTATATCTTTTGATCAAAATGTTCAATCATCAAACTAATTTCATATTAATGATTCTTGTATTTTTATGAATTAAACTAGACCGCACTTGCTATATAAATTCTAATAAAAATAATTTTTATTATTTATTCTAAATTTATCTCTATCTTGATACAGACAACTAAACAACATCTCCATCCAGCATACCTAAAATAATACAGATAACCAAACAAAAACCTCTTGCATGAGTTGAGCCCAGCTATGCCGAACCTGGTTCACTGATGCGAGCCAGGTTAAATTCGTGCACCCAACCAATCAGACTCTAGATGAATAAGAATAATGGCATGTGCTTGACTGCTTGTACGCTCTTTGCTAATGCACGCGGGGCTACGGGCGGTGGAAGGCATTGGAGCCGCGGCCCGCGGCGCACTGTACTTTTTTTTTTTTTTTTTGGCGAGGAAGCTGCACACTGTACTTGGTCATGTTGGAGCGCGTAGTTGAGGTTGGATATTGGGTTAGTCGGCTCGGTTCGCTGTACAAATGACCTGGCTCAGTTGGTTATCTAGCTTATTAAGGTAATCAGTGTAATGAAATTTGAAATCTAAGACTATAATAATAAAGAAGTGTTCTATTTTACCAAAAGTTTTCATCTTCCCGCCCTAATTTTTTTTTTTTTGAGGGAAACAGGAGGGGGTGCCCTACTGTGTTATATATTAAACGTAAAAGTAATTACACTGTTTAGAACAAGGAACCAAGGAACAAAGAAGGACTTCCCGCCCTAAGTTGATGTTACAAGTCTAATCTAAATATGATTTCAAATCTATTCGTGAGCCCTAATAGACCACAGCGAAATAGACACTCATGTTACATGAAATTCTGTTTTATACACTATATAGTGACAGAAAGCTAAAAAGATAAAATTTCCAAACTTATTAACACATCTAAAATTTTGCTTGGGATTTATTTTCAAGTTTGATTTATACTGCAGGAGCAAACCACCTCAAAACCGCACAGTTCACATAAGAAATTTCTGCTTGAAACATGGCCCTGAATTTGAAATACAGATGGTGTCATCTACAGGCGTGAGGCGTAGTACAGCCTGTCCGCGACTGTTGACTGTCTTCCACAGCCCAGCATTTAAGCACAGGGGTCACGGGTACTCTACACGGGCATTTTAGAGCCTTTAAACACACGTGTGTTTAGCAACAATAAACACACGGTTTTTTTTGATAGAAAATCTGTGTGTTTTACACACTAAAAACACATGTATTTTCTAGACGCCGGATGAAGATCTAATGGCGTACAACAAAAGAAACAATTTGAATAAACGATGGGAGCAAACAAAAGAACAAAATAGGCACCGAAAGAGAAGAAAATAATTTCTCAGAAGACATAACAAAATAAGAAAACAAATAATAATACAAAGAAATAGAAAAATAACAAAATAATAATAATAATAAAACAGCAACAAATACAATGGCGTCGTCATCGGCTTGCTGCTGCTAACCTTAATCACCTGCTGACAGGCCATCCTAGCTTCCTACCTAATTCCTTAGCTGCCGCACATTGATACCATAGATATATATGCAGTTGTACACCTCTAATTTCTGGTTCCTTGTCTTTGCTTAATTTCCATCATTTCGATCATCTTTTGAATGGGAGGGAGGGACAGATAGGGTGAAACCTCTCACGCGTGGAGCCATGCATGGGACTGCGACGTATCCCGTCGTCTACGGTGGATGACTATGGTGATCTCTGAAAGGAAGCGGTCTTCTAGTCTGTGTGTGGTTCTAGGTACGCGTGGTGTGAGTGACACGCGTGTGTAGTGGTGTTGTGTGTCGTGTACATGAGCAGACGCTACATCTGTACGAGAGTCGAAACAAAAACTCCAACAACTGGGTCAGCCTTGAATAATCAATGCATGATATACTTGTGGAATTGGTCGCTGTTCTGGACTTGCTCAACGAGATAGATGTCGAACACGAGGCCACGAAGCACGACGATTCACGTCCAGTGCCGTTGCTTTCCATATATACGAAGGCCCCCCTTCCCTAGCCTGACCTCAGCGCTGACAGAGCTATGAAGATAAGGTGAGGAACGAAGGGCTGACTTGATTGGACTTGACTTGCTGCGCGCGCGACTGGCAATGGCAATCGAGTTTGCTACAATACATTGGAGAGTGAGAGGTAATAAGACTGACCCACGAACTGGTCAAATAGAAAGAAAAAACACCAAATGCGCGGTAGTTTCTAGGGAAGGTGAAACCATCGCGCGTCTCGTCTCGGTGGGAACGTGAAAACCTCTTTTGAAGATTTACTTTGATTGTTTCTTAAAACAGTTAAAATTTTGCATATTTGCAGTGCATGCATGTATGGATGTATCATGTTGCAAACTTTGATTTACATGCAAACTTGTTGTATAAAGATTGGATGATGTTGAGTAATTAGATTATATCCAGATTAAATTTCGAAAGTAAATCATTTGAAACACGTATTTCTTAAAAGAGTTAAAATTTTGCATGTTTTGAAGTGTATGTATGGATGTATCATGTTACAAACTTGTCGTATAAAGATTGGATAATGTTTGCCTATATCCAGATTAATTAAATTCAGAAAGTAAATCATTCAAAACACGTGTCATCTTGAAGCACCACCAAATTTTGATAGACCATTCACACGCATGTGCCATGCGCCTGCACCTTCCAACTTGGCGAGGCAAGCGTGGAGAGCTCCTCTTATTCCACAAGATGGGACTAAAGAATTCTCACTGCACTCTTGCTTTCACATGGGTCTTTGAGATTTTTTTTGAAATTATTTGATGGGCAAAGTCCATATATTTAATGGATACAGAATTGACAAAGCTTACGTGGAAAGGGCTCCGAAGAAATAGAAAAAGATCCTATGATGCATGAGCAGAAAGAGAGGAGTATGGTGCATGGATGGTATAGCGTCTGCCTCCACGGGTAAGAAACTGTTGGTCTAACGGGGAAGAGGTTGAAGTGGTGGTCTACCATGCAAACGAGTTGGTTAAGCATGACACGGGTTGCGAAATGTAACTATAGCTGACCCGTTTCTTGTAACTGTTGGTCTCATTTGTAAAGAAGACTACCATTTATTTTATTTTATAATTTATTTTCTGCACGGTTCGCGGTTGCAACATTATCTGCCATTTTAGTAAAATTTCACGCAATATAGTGGGATGGATAAAGGCACGTGTAACCTGGTTAAGTCTATCCTCACCAGAGAGCCTATCCAACCGACCATAATTCAAACTTTTCTATGTCTACCGTACACGTATGTGCAAAATAGTGTTTTGGGCATTCTCTTTAGGATCTCTGGTGAACATGGTAGAGTCCTCCCTCCACTCACAAATGTATGTTTTTTCTATAATTTTAACCATTCATTTTATTCAAAAAAATTCACAAGTTATCATTTATTTTGTTATGATTTGTTTTATTAATAAGGTAGTTTGAGTATGATTAGTGCTTCTACATGTTTGAGTAAATTATTTGAACAAGACGAATGATCGAATTTTTGAAAAAAAAAGTCAACTGCGTCATACATCTGTGAATGAAGATAGTATATGGCTATATGCATCCATACAGGACCTAAAATTCCCTTTTTAGTTAATAAACACCTAAAATATTATTTATTATGGGACACATTTTGAATTCTAAAATAACAATTGATATGGGACGAAGGGAGTATTGTTTTGGGTTCGTCGTTTCTGTTGCCATGCCTTCCAGCTATTTTCTTATGTGACACCTTTCCGTTCTCCTTTTATTTTATTTTATTTTTTAATAGAATTTATTTAATTTAATTACTCAATTTTGTTTTTATAATGTTTTGAACATAATTATTATAAAGCTAGAATATTCACTTATGAAGGTAAAATATTCACTTTATACAAAGCTAGAGCATTTTATTCAAGAATCTTAAATTATTTCTTTACGAAGCTACGGTATTCTTCTTGTGAACTTCTAGAATGCGAAGATTTAAAGGGGGTTGTCTATACAACACACGGGCATTTTAGAGCCTTTAAACACACGTGTGTTGTAGCAACAATAAACACACGGTTTTTTGACAGAAAATCTGTGTGTTTTACACACTAAAAACATGTATTTTCTAGACGCCGGATGAAGATCTAATGGCGTACAACAAAATAAACAATTTGAATAAACGATGGGGGAACAAAAGAACAAAATAGGCACCGAAAGAGAAGAAACTAATTTCTCAGAAGACATAACAAAATAAGAAAACAAATAATAATACAAAGAAACAGAAAAATAACAAATAAAAAACAAAAAATAATAATAATAAAACAGCAACAAAAACACAAAATAAATAACAAAAAGCAAATAATAATAATACAAACAGCAAATAAAAATACATCATACGCACAAAATACGAAAATAAATAATAATACAGATAAAATAAAACAAAACAAAGAAACAAAACTGATAACATAATAGAATAACAAGAACGAAAAAAAACAGAACAAATACAACAACAAATAAAATACAAGCTTAACCAAACCATAACCTCTAAGTCTTCATGGAACACCTAAGTCCTAGTTTGGCAACCTCCATTTCCATGGGATCTGGTGGCAAAATAAGTTAGTTATTTTTTTTTTCAAATCCCACTATTTTTCCACCAGATCTCATGGAAATAGAGGTCGCCGAACTAGCCATAAGTCTTCAAATGGTATAGACTAGACTCCATCGAGTGAAATGAAAACTATTTTGTAGAATAAAATTATAAACAACTCTAGCAAATAAAATGAGCATCAATAGAATACGCGGGGCAAGGGCAACCCATGGCACTGTGCTAGGACCAGCTCAATAGAATAAAACTATTTTGTAGAATAAAATTATAAACAACTCTAGCAATAAAACAAGTCTAGTATAGTTAACCTACTCACGGAGCTACACCTGCTCTAGAAAAAGTTGAGCCTAGAGTCGTGCTAACCATGCCCTTTAAAGATTGATGGAAACTCTTTAAGCTGTTTAATTCTGTATATACAGTTTTGGTACTGTACTACTAAACTGACACGAATTCCCTTTCTATATCTACTATTTCTTCCTTTGTCTCAACAAAAATGTTACTTGCTGTTGCACAAATCCTCAGACGCTGAGCCGTCTTCAGATCTGTATAGTGATGAAATGATGATCGATCATTTCCTCGTCCCCATCGAAGATTTTCAGAAACTCCATCTCGTCCAAGCTGCCCAGCATTTCCGGGTTTCCCCCAGCCGCTAGATCACTTGGTGACGACGACTTGGCAGTTTCCGACGCCTTCACCGACTCGACGCGGCACTCTGCACGGAGAGGCCATTGGCATTAGACGTTGGTGGTTGGAGTGCGCCAGGGTCGCATGGCTAGAGAGAGCAGGACCTACCGTCGCCGGCGCCGTGGTCGTGATGATGTGGCGACGACTCCTTGCCGTGCACGAGCATGGCGGCGGCCGCACTAGTGAGCGAACCGTCGTCGCGGCTTGGCGAGGTGGCCGGGCGTGACTCCCGGCGAGGATGCTGCGGCGAGTCCCGGCGCTCTTTACCGTGCGCCTCGGGGCTTGCGATGATCTCATCCTCCTGCCTGTCGTGGAGGTGAAGCCAGTCGTCAAGGCTCGGCGAGGGCGGCGTCGGCGCCGCCGCGCCGCGCCAGAGCATGTCCTTGCAGTACGCGATGGCGCGCGCCACGGACTCCGCCCAATCGCGGGCCGTATCGGCCGCACTAGTGAGCGAACCGTCGTCGCGGCTTGGCGAGGTGGCCGGGCGCGACTCCCGGCGAGGATGCTGCGGCGAGTCCCAGCGCTCTTTACCGTGCGCCTCGGGGCTTGCGATGATCTCATCCTCCTGCCTGTCGTGGAGGTGGAGCCAGTCGTCAAGGCTCGGCGAGGGCGGCGTCGGTGCCGCCACGCCGCGCCAAAGCGTGTCCTTGCAGTACGCGATGGCGCGCGCCACGGACTCCGCCCAATCGCGGGCCGTATCGGCCGCACTAGTGAGCGAACCGTCGTCGCGGCTTGGCGAGGTGGCCGGGCGCGACTCCCGGCGAGGATGCTGCGGCGAGTCCCGGCGCTCTTTACCGTGCGCCTCGGGGCTTGCGATGATCTCATCCTCCTGCCTGTCGTGGAGGTGGAGCCAGTCGTCAAGGCTCGGCGAGGGCGGCGTCGGCGCCGCCGCGCCGCGGCGGATCGTGTCCTTGCAGTACGCGATGGCGCGCGCCACGGACTCCGCCCTCTCGCGGGCCGTATCATCGTCGACGCCCCTGGGCGACGCCGACGCCGACGGCGACCCCTTGCCAGCGGACCTGGCCTTCCGCAGCCGCCTCGAGATCCTCCGGAGGTACCTCCCCACCGCGTCTCCCTTCGGCGCCGTGCTCGCCGCAGCCGCTCCGTCCTCATCCTCCTGCTTCGCGGGCGCTCGCGCGCGGGCGCCGCCCCAGAGCAGCCTCCCGGCGCCGCCAGCGCCGAAGCATAGCGACGGGCTCTGCTTCCGGGACGGAGAGAACCTGGGGCGGTCGTCGCTCGAGGACGACGGCGAGGAGCCCGATTCGGCCGCCTTGACGCTGGACGTCGTCGGCGAGGACGACGATGTGCGGGCGTGCTCAAAGGACACGGCGGCCGAGGCCACGGCCACCTGATCCGCCGCGGCGTACACCACCGCGCCGGGGAACAGCCACGTCGCGAGGAACTGGAACAGCTTCATGGCGGCGATCGGAGGCGAGTACTCGCACGCCGACGGGAGTCTGGTCCTTGCGTGCGCGCGCCACTGTTCATGGCATGGTGCGGCCTCTTATATAGACTGGAAAACATGGGGCGCGGCGTTGCCGCGCCATGTTTGAGGTATCTACTGATGATCTTGTGGTGTAGATATACTGAACTCTCTGTTCTCTAGTAACTCTGATTTCCTATGTACAAAAGCAACGATCGAGATGATTCCTATGTAGTATGAGACCACAAACCTTTTTTTATCCACGTTAGAGGAACAGGTAAAACCAGACCTGCGAAGATAATTCGATCCTGAAAATGAATGCACCATCCTTTCATATAAATACACAGGCAACAAAACTAAGTCAACCAACGAGGGCAAGGTTCATTCTTTAGCAGCAAATTAGTGAAAGGGCAAGACAACATTAGTCTATGGGCTGTGAAATTGCAGGGATACTCCTTAGGAAAATACATGGTTGTGAGTAATGCTTCATTCTCCAATTATAAACATTATTTCCATTACCAGCAGCAGGTACAGTTAACTCAAAGGGGTTAATAGAATATCATGCCTCTGGACCAGGGTGCCTCTTTATGACGATGGGCCGGTGTATCTCCCTATATATCAATCCACAGACGCTACTCTCTTAGTTTGGAGCTAAATATCCCTGTATTAGACAATAAACATTATGTCAATATATACACTGAAAGATGAAGCTTATATATACATACACTTCAGCGTGTGTGCACCGCTAAACCAATCAATATTACATATGGAAGGCAGTTTCACAATTGTGTAAGTAAGAAAAGTAAAGTTAGTCATCTAAAGAAGGCCTTGGGCGAAAGAGAAAACCTTTTTCTCTGCACTTATTCCCAGTTTACTAAATCTCTTTGCTGCCTCAAGTAAAGTCAGTAGTAGATGCTACTGAAAGAGGTATAATTAAAAGTAGTCACTTCCATTTTGACTGTAAATAGATTTCAAGTAGTTGGTACTTTTTTTTTTTTTGACACCGTGTATCATCTGCGCACCACTAAATTAATCTGTGTTGCATAATTCAAATTAGAGGATAGCTAATATTTAGGCATGGGAGTAAATGGTGAATAAATCTAGCCTTGCAAAAACAGAAAGAAACAATGAATATATTATGATTGCCATGCACTATGTGAATAAATCTGCTGGCTATGGATGAGTTACCCGGTAAGGCACAATCTTATAGGAGGCCTTAGAATGGTAACCATAAAGATAAATACCTTAAAAGTTAAATGTTTAGTGTGTAATTATACAGTATAGCAAACTTATCTTATTTGTGCTAGGAGGCACATGTTGCAGGACCTGAAACTTGATAAGCTCCTCATGTACTTATGTTACTCCATTTTTTTTGCTTCCCTTAGCAGCTTAGATCATTCACCTAGAGTTCTTAATCAGCTTTTTAATATATCGAGGTAGTGCGCTCTATGCAAAATACAGAAAGGATTAAAGAGAAATAAAAAATAGTAAAGGTGTATATGTTGTTATCTGTTGGATTCATAAGAAACAGGAAATTCTGAAAGCATCATACTGGTATAGACTGTCATTGATAGGAAGATGGAACATGTTTTAAATTTGAAGAATGTCTTTTGGAGTTTCCTCTCGTCCTCTGACTGACAGGAGAGCAATGCTTGAAAAGTATTTGTGTTCATGTACAATGTGTCAGCGACATTTTCAATGAGTAATTAAGCTTCTCTGGTTACGTTCAAATAACTGCACACAATGCCACAAATCTTGAGTGACTATCAAGTAAGTGATTCTTGGTAAAGAAATCAAACATATATTTTAGTTGCAGAAATCTTCAACTACTCAAATCTTACTAGAACGAAACCTGGGCCCAAAACTTAACGGTTAGAATATCCACGTCACCGTTAACCCATTAACCGTCCGATCCGCCCAACTTGCTATGTGGACCGTTCGATGCGGGTCGAGTCGGGTATCTCGCCCGTTAAGCCGCGAGAACGGATCTCGCGAGTATTCGCGAACCCTCGGTGGCTCTTCCCCTTCGGCCTCGTCCAGACCGGCCGCAAACCCTACCTGCGCATCCGACCGATCCACCAGGCCGCCGACCTCTCACCTCGCCGTCGCGTCTCCCATGCCTTCCCCCTCTCTCTACCTTTCTCGCCTGGTGGCTCAACCCCCACGGCCCCGCGGGCGCAGAGAAGCTGCTCGGTCTCGCGCACTGACGCCGTGAAGCCCGTGGTGGCGGAGCTTCCTCAGCCACAACGTCGCGTGGCGGGGGACACGCGGGTTGCGGTGCGACTCGCGGGGGGACGACAAGGCTGCTCCTCCAAGCACGGCGCCATGACCACAAGCAATGAAATGGGCCGCCTCCCATCCATGGCGAGTTGTCTCGCGCCACAATCCGATCCCGGATGCCGCGCACTACATCCGCCATCTTCTCCGATCCCGACCGCAGCTCCGCTCCACGACTGCCTCCATGGTGCCTCGGTGAGCACTCGAACGTGCCTATATCTTCTCTCTCTCTCCCTTTTGTAGCCCACGCCCCGTCGTCCTGCTGCAAGAGCCACTGCCGGTTGACCCAAATTCAACTGGCTGCGAGCACCTCCGGCAATAGTAATGCAGGCATGGGAGAACCTCGTCGCCCACGACCTTCCGCCCGCCCGACGCCCTTGCCTGGCTTGGCCGCCGCACCGGCGACCCCCGGAGGTCAGCTGCGCGGGCCACTCCGACTTCTCCGCAGCTCCGCCCGCCCATTGATGTAAAAGCAAATAGGCTATTATATTGCCTTATTTTTTGCATGAAATGTTTTGACAAACTGTTTTCTTTATTTTTAAGCAACATAGAAAGAAATTGTGGGGGTTGTTTGGGCGGTGGTATTTTTATTTCTCCATGCTTGCAACAGTTTGAATAAACTATTTGTTTACACCTTTTACTCTCCGTTTTATTTCGTTCTGCGAACCAAAATACTGCATTGCAATATTTGCAATTATATGTTGGTAGAGCCAAATAGGATCTTTCATTATAAGTTTCTTTTAGATATTGAATATGTTCTGTTGTGAATGTAACCATTCCTTGAGACGAATAAAGGTATTGATGAGTAATATCTATGTTGAGGCAACGTCTTTTGTGTTTTTCATGCATATCTTAATCATTTTGTATTCTCCCTTTTGATTTCTTTTCTTGAATTTTGTGTATTCTCATTTGTCTCATTATTTTTGTTTCTGGCGGGGTATATTGCGGTTCTTCTGCGATATATTTTTTTTATTAACCATTGCTATATGTGCAAACCAATAGTTTGTAAGTAAGCAGAGACAAAATAGTTAGTAAGGAATAAAAATATTCACTAAATAAAAGAAACAGGTAATAGGAGATACATTTGGAACAAGTTTTTAAAAAAAAATTACAATCACTTTGGTTCGTGGCGAAATGTTAAAACTGACTTAAATATATTTTTTTTTAAAGATCGAGATGGTTGAGTACAAGCATGAAATATTTGCAAAGAATTATGACCACTTAGGTTTGTGGCAAGATTTCCAACCAAAATATAAAACTGGCAAATCCTTATAAATATGATTTAACAAATTAAAGTATCTATCCATATAATGTAGAATCTATTTGCAATGATTTTGTATGTTGGTTTTTTACTCTTTGCCTTTAGTTCTGCTTGCACTTGGAATATGTGAGTAAAGATATAGAAGTAAGTTTCTCTTTGTAGATATACTGAACTAAAAAGAGATAACAAATAATAATAGAAAGCAATTCTTTGCTTAGGAATTAATTTTTCCGTATGAATGCACGTTTGTTGTGAGTTTCAAATCATGATATTTGCTCCATCTCAATTGAATATAAATGAAAGGGACAGGTTTGAGAAGAAATAAAAGGAGCAAGGGATTTGACTGTATGTAGGGGCAAATACCTGCCGTGTTGTTGGGATTCTTGCTGCTTGACACTCAAGATGCCCTGCATTCACAATTGCAAAATTCATTCTTGCATTTCCTCTTTTGTAGCTGCAGCACTAAATTCGGTTTCCTCATTGGCAATTCTAGTATCTGCATCAACTTAATCTGTAAGAATTTCAGGTAGGAATACCATTTTAAATAACACACAGTTATTACAGGAAGGAGTGAATCTGACACTTGAAGGTACAATATCAGCAGCACCATTCGATATGACCTCACCGTTTTCCAGCTTCATTTCTGTCCCTAGAGGCATTCATGTTATGTCTATTTGAACTTGTAGGATTACATTTTATATCCAATTGATTCAGATTCGTTATGCCTGCCTAGAGTTGTCACAGCAGCGCTACAAGACGAGGAATAAAAAAGAGTTGTTCTATTGTTACAGTCACTTGTGGGAGCATATTTGATTATGAGCTTTTTTTTGCATTCTCTCCCATACTTGGTACACTGTTAATGTGTGTTCAATGTTTGGGCCATGGGGGGTTAGTTTCAACTTTCAAATCTAATTTATTAAACAAAAATCCACAAATTCAGTACTTGGACTTATTTAGGATAAGAAATCCTTGGAAAGGATGCATAGATGTTAAATTAATATTTAATTCTATAAGTATCTATACATTGAGATGATGGCAGTATGACAATCTTCTTATATAATACCAGTTGATTTTATATTTCTTCTTTCTGTAGGATTCCTTGACAGTTATTTAGTGAACAATTCTCTCATTCCGGTTATCTGCAGGAATATAACATAAGGGAATTTTTATTTGGTAGTGATACACACTTATATGTAAAATACACCATTATTTTGAAACCATAAGGAATTAGCAAATCAAAAGCAAAACACAGATATAAAATTAGGAAATCTTTCTTTGTAGCTTTGAGCTTGGTTTCCTTACTCTATAATTTAGGTAGTCCGCTATGGTTATAGTTTAAAGTACTTATTAATTAGGTACAAAACAATTCCCAGGAGATAAGAGTTGTACTTGTACCAAATAGCAGCAGTAAGAACTACATATTTGCAAATCGAAGTTGTCTTCAAAAGCTAGTTGATCAAACTTTGAAACATTGGGATTGCTCTATATGTATTATGAGCAACACATTTTGCACAATCACGCTCAGCTCCATGGCAATAGAAAAATTCCGCTTTCTCGAACCTAGGGGCTTGGTGACCTCGAAATCCATTAAATCCATGGAAGGAAGAGGGGAAATGAGATTTTACCTGGAGGGAATCGTAGAGGAAACCTGTGTTTAGGAGGGAGCGTCCATGGGATTGGTTGGATTGGAGCTGGAGCTTCCCCAATGACTTTCTGCCTTGCAATTGAGAGGTGGGAGCAGCTGCAGGTGTGCTGCGTGAGCAAGAGAAGAAAGAAGAGCACCTGATAATCATGGACCAGCCGACGTGGCGTGGGCTAGGAGGAGGAAGGCACAGTTCATCTGGAGATCTTTTAGAGCTCGCGCCACAAAGTTTGAGGCTGGTGGCGCGATGATGGAGCAGGGCGTAGAACGTGCGCCTGGTGCTATTCGCTTTCTTCATCACTGGGACCATGACGCCATAGAATCGGGGCAGGAGTGGCGCTGGCTGGATCGTACCTGGGGAGAAAGGCTGTGGTCGAGGCCAGGACGGCGTTGGCTAGGCCCCGGGGCAGCGGCGTGGTGGAGTCGGGGAGAGGCGGATGGGCGGGCGGAGCTGCGGAGAAGTCGGAGTGGCCCGCGCAGCTGACCTCCGGGGGTCGCCGGTGCGGCGGCCAAGCCAGGCAAGGGCGTCGGGCGGGCGGAAGGTCGTGGGCGACGAGGTTCTCCCATGCCTGCATTACTATTGCCGGAGGTGCTCGCAGCCAGTTGAATTTGGGTCAACCGGCAGTGGCTCTTGCAGCAGGACGAGGGGGCGTGGGCTACAAAAGGGAGAGAGAGAAGATATAGGCACGTTCGAGTGCTCACCGAGGCACCATGGAGGCAGTCGTGGAGCGGAGCTGCGGTCGGGATCGGAGAAGATGGCGGATGTAGTGCGCGGCATCCGGGATCGGATTGTGGCGCGAGACAGCTCGCCATGGATGGGAGGCGGCGCATTTCATTGCTTGTGGTCATGGCGCCGTGCTTGGAGGAGCAGCCTCGTCGTCCCCCCGCGAGTCGCACCGCAACCCGCGTGTCCCCCGCCATGCGACGTTGTGGCTGAGGAAGCTCCGCCACCACGCGCTTCACGGCGTCAGTGCGCGAGACCCAGCAGCTTCTCTGCGCCCGCGGGGCCGTGGGGGTTGAGCCACCAGGCGAGAAAGGTAGAGAGAGGGGGAAGGCATGGGAGACGCGACGGCGAGGTGAGAGGTCGGCGGCCTGGTGGATCGGTCGGATGCGCAGGTAGGGTTTGCGGCCGGTCTGGACGAGGCCGAAGGGGAAGAGCCACCGAGGGTTCGCGAATACTCGCGAGATCCGTTCTCGCGGCTTAACGGGCGAGATACCCGACTCGACCCGCATCGAACGGTCCACATAGCAAGTTGGGCGGATCGGACGGTTAACGGTTTAACGGTGACGTGGATATTCTAACCGTTAAGTTTTGGGCCCATGTTTCGTTCTAGTAATATAATATAATATAATATAATATAATATAATATAATATAATATAATATAATAAGATGGCACGCATGCAATGCCGCGATCGCGGCGGCGGCGGCCCCTCCGAATTGGAGAATGGAGATGCATGCCATTAATCTGGCTTGCCTAATCTGAATAAGCAGCCGTCGTCGATTTGGAAGGCTCCTTCCATGTCCATGGCTTCTTGTGAGACTTTCTTCCATGTCTCGCTTAGCTCTTCTGCCGACTGTGCCGCTTGTCAATGCTGCTGCTGCGTCGTCGCTCACAACAGGACGGAGGTTAAAGTTGTGGAGCGTACGTGTCAAAAGAAGTCAAGCTGATTGTTTCTCGATGATAAGCAACAGCACAGACACTACGGTCACGAGTGATCTCGAATGTTTCTAAGGCAAACAACCATGATCAGCACTGATGTTCAGAGAGCACATGCCCAGTGAAAGAAACGGTCATGCTTGTACGCTCTTTGCTAATGCACGCGGGGGCTACGGGCGGTGGAAGGCATTGGAGCCGCGGCGCACTGTACCTTTTTTTTTTTTTTTTGCGAGGAAGCTGCACACTGTACTTGGTCATATTGGAGCGCGTAGTTGAGGTTGGATATTGGGTTAGTCGGCTCGGTTCGCTGTACAAATGACCTGGCTCAGTTGGTTATCTAGCTTGTTAAGGTAGTCAGTGTAATGAAATTTGAAAGAAGTGTTCTATTTTACCAAAAGATTTCATCTTCCCGCCCTAAGTTGATGTTACAAGTCTAATCTAAATATGATTTCAAATCTATTCGTGAGCCCTAATAGACCACAGCGAAATGGACACTCATGTTACATGAAATTCTGTTTTATACACTATACAGCGACAGAAAGCTAAAAAGATAAATTTTTCAAACCTACTAACACATCCAAAATTTTGCCTGGGATTTATTTGCGAGTTTGATTTATACTGCAGGAGCAAACCACCTCAAAACCGCACAGTTCACATAAGAAATTTCTGTTTGAAACATGGCCCTGAATTTGAAATACAGATGGTGTCATCTACAGGCGTGAGGCGTAGTACAGCCTGTCCGTGACTGTTGACTGTCTTCCACAGCCCAGCCTTTAATAAGCACAGGGGTCACTTTACCCTCTCCACACCAAAACCCTCGCCGCTCGGTCGGCTCACCGCCGGCGAGCATGGACCAAGAAATTCTCGAGGGCGTGAGGTTGAGCCAGATGGGCGGTGGCCCGAATCCGGGGATGCAGGCTGCCATGCAGCAACTTGGCGTGGACCTCCACCAGGCCGTCGGGCTCGGCGCCGGCATGATGCTCGAGGTCTTGTACAACGCCATCCCGCGCCCGCCCGTCAGCCCCCACGCGCCCCTCGCCTCCGCTGTCGCCTCCGTCCCCGCCAGCGACGGCATCGACCGCCTCAGCGGCCTCCCTGACGGCATCCTCAAGAACGTCGTCTCCCGCCTCACCGCCAAGGACGCGGCGCGCACCGCCGCTCTCGCTTCGCGCTGGCGCGGCCTCTGGCGTAGCGTGCCCCTCGTCCTCGTCGACGCCCATATCCTCCCATCCCGGATTCCGGCCGAGCGGATGGCGCCCGGAGGCAACGACCCCTCGTCCAAGCTCGTCGTCGCCGCGGCGTCGCGCGTCCTGGCCACGCACCCGGGCCCGTTCCGCTGCGTCCACCTCACCTGGAGCCACATGGCGTCTCACCGGGCCGAGGCCGCGCGCTGGTTGCAGCTCCTCTCCGCCAAGGGCGTCCAAGAACTCACCTTTATCAACCGCCCGTGGCCCCTCGACCTCCCTCTCCCCGCCGAGTTCTTCGGTTGCGCCGCATCGCTTACCCGCCTGCACCTCGGCGTCTGGAGGTTCCCGGGCACCGCCGCGCTCCCGCGCTCCGCTCGCTTCCCCCACCTCAAGGAGCTCGTCCTCAGCTTGATCTTCATCGAGGATCGAGACCTCGTCTTCCTGATCGACCGCAGCCCCATCCTAGAGACCCTCACCATCATATCAAGCCAGAACGAAGTGCGCCTCCGCCTGGTCAGCCGCACCCTGCGGTGCGTGCAGCTGGGCATGAGTGGAGTGGCAGACGTCGCCGTGGTGGATGCTCCTCGCCTGGAGAGGCTCTTGTTGTGGGTGACCATGCATCGCGACAACAATCGCTCTAGGATCAAGATTGGCCATGCACCTAAGCTGCACGTGCTGGGACATTGGCAACCGGCAAACCACGATTTGGAGATAGGCAACACTGTCATCAAGGTTCTAGTTTCCATTCTGTTCCCTCGTGTATTTGTGACAACAATAAATGCAATCAATTGATCCTATTAGTTTCTGCGGTTCACTGCATTTCAGGCAGGTACAAAGCTGACCCCAAGCACCATCGTCCCCAGCGTCCAGATCTTGGCTTTGGAAGTGAAATTTGAAGTCCGCAATGATGTCAAGATGGTGGCTTGCTTCCTGAAATGCTTCCCCAACGTCGAGACACTCCATATCTATGTAAAATTTGTCACTCTTTGTTTTATTTGGCATTTTGCAGCATCGGTGATGATGTGAAGTAGTTCACTAGCTTGACCTTATCCATTATCTGAACTATGTATGGCTTTTGTATGATCTGATTTGCAGTCAGAGAAAGCTGATTCATCCGCTGGCAAGGTTACTCTCAAGTTCTGGCAGGAGGCTGGCCATATTGAATGTGTCAAGTCGCATGTGAAGAAGATTGTCTTCCAAGAGTTTCGTGGGAAGAAAAATGAGCTATTGTTCCTCAAGTTCATTGCCGAGACAGCACGGGTCCTGGAGAAGATGGTGGTTGTGGTGGTCTCTGACTGTTTCTCTTCGGTGGATGATGTGGATGCCAAGTTGAAGCCTCTTACTTCTGCAAAATGGGCCAGTGAAGACTGTAAGCTGAGTGTCTTGATGAATCCAGTCTCTGGAGGTGGATCTCCTGCTTGGAATTTCAACATAGCATCCGATTTTTCAAGGAGCGACCCTTTTGGCCTTATGTAAGCTTACGCAGAACTCATGGGCGATGCCTAGGTGCTTCATCATTCCAGCAGCACTCTCTGAGTTGGCAGCCGTCTACAAGCAAGCTAAGGCATGTTTTTTTTTTTTGGGACTGTTTGCACACGATTTCCAAAGATTGGGTAGGTTTCTAATAGCACGAACTGCTGTAAGTGGTTAACTAGTAGCATTTCTCCCGTACTGTCGCTTGGACTGGTTGTTCTGTGAGGCATCACCTGATATCTGCATTTCTTCTGATCCATCTAGTTCAGTGTGGCCCTGCTAAATGCATGTTTGTATGCTGGTGGGATTAGTGGAGAAGTAGAGTAATCTAAGTCAAAAAATTGTTTGAGAAATTGCAGATTTTGCTTGGAGTGTTTTTTTTTTAATGTCCCAGGGGCAGGTCTTCTTTAGGACCAAGGATGGCCATGATACCCCTTAATCTCACAAAGTTACTGAACAAAATGCTTAATGGCACTAGTTTTGATTTAAATATACACTAACATAGACATCAAGTTAAGCATTGGCCCCCTTCCAATTCTCTATCGCGCACTGCCACTGGAATGTCCATTCGACCTTCATAACAATTTTTTTTTGCTAAACTTGTGTCATAAATCCTGACTGGTTGGTTTTTTTTGAGGAATCTTTGTTGATTGTTGATATTACCTTGTGATTAGCCATTATAATGTTTAGTTATTGATGAAAGCTTAATTAATTTGCCAAGCACTATGTTGTGATAGGCAAGGACAGTCACTTCTGTTGACCATAAGAATGACTTAAATATAGAAAATAACCCATGGTGGAGAGAGACAGTCCACCGGTCATTTAGGTCGATAAAAGGGGCCGAAAGGTGGAGCGCCTTGCCAAAAGGCCCCATTTTTGAGACCCAGGGTCCAAGTCCCTTTTTTCGGACCCTGCTTGATAGCATCCCAAAACTAGAGGCGCTAATCCACTACCACCTTACTAGTCATAAGTTCTCAGTGACTTAAATCATGATGCCTCAAATGCTAAGTGTTCCTTTGTCGTTGATCTGATTATATATGCATACATATTGCGATAATTTTTGGGATATTTTCCCCAATGATCAAGAATTTGCAATTATTCATTGATGCTTTCTAGAACATAGGCTTGTTAGGATTCTTATTAGCTAGTATGTCATATACTCATATGTTACCTAGTCCACAATGGCTTCATCATTTCAGCAGTACTCTCTGAGGTCACATTCTGACAGTTGTCTACATGCAAGCTAAAGTCACTGTTTTTACTGTTTAATGTCTCTTTACGAAATTTGGAAAGCTCTCTTCTAGCATAACTACTCCATGTAATTAAGTTAATTAGTAGCACTATATTCCTCCTGCAAAAGCCTCCTGTTGCTTGGACTAATTCTGTGTGAGGCATCAATCGATATCTGCATTTCCTGTGATCCCTCAAGTTCCAGTGTGGCTCTGCTGAATCCATTTTTGTATGCCGGTGGGATTAATGAAGGAATAGAGAAATCTATGCCAAAAAACTGTTACCCAACTTACCAATTTCGTTTGGAGCATTTGTTGGACAGTCTGTTGAGTCCATTCAGCCTCCATCACAATTTATCCTTTCACATTGCATCCTGAATCTTGATTGGTTATTTTGCTTTTAAGGAATCCTGATTAGCTGTTGCCATTACCCTGCAAGTAAATTGACAGCAGGGCCATTATATTGTTTGCATATCGAAGCAAGCCTAACTGTTGCCAGGTTTATGTTGTTACAGTGAGTACTACTTGATTTTTGTATGTTTTGGCTTCATCAGCATAACAGATGTGATATATGTGCCATGCTTGATCAGTGGTAGGTCAGGTTTTTTTGCTTGAAGTGTGGATTTGCCATCCAGTCGTACATCCTGTGGATGGTGTATCACCGTATCTGAAAAAAAATAGCCAAAAATTTGTTCCTGCATTGATGTGAATTAGTATACCACCTTACGTTGTCATGTTTGGCCTCATTTATCCCTTAATTTGGCAACGTGATGCTTTCGTATCATATTTATTGATACTAGCCTACCAACCCTGCACGGAACTAATCTTATGAAATTATTAAAAATCAGTGGTAAGTTTAGTACCTACAACTGTTTTACTGTTTATCATAGGTTCTTTTTTTTTGCGCATTCTCTCTTTGTTCATTTTATAATACTATATGCACATATAGATAATTTCTATTACCTGGTCGCGAAAATGTTTGCGTCATTCTGTATGTTTTTGCATCACACCACAATGTCTTCTGCTGACAATGGCTTCGAAACTAAGCAGAAACCGTGTCATTGCAAAGCATTGCCGTCGATCGTCGTCCTCTGAGGCCCCGTTTGGACGCACTGAGATATTGACATCGGATAACGTGCATATTATCTGAGAGTATCTAGCCAAAAGTTGATAAACTGGGATAGTGTCTTGCTTCCCATTAACTGAGGCAAAAAATCTGGTACGTTTGGGACTTGCCTCGGGTAGTGGGAAGCAAGACACTATCCCAGTTTATCAATCTTTGGCTAGATACTCTCAGATAATATGCACGTTATCCGATGTCAATATCTCGGTGCGTCCAAACGGGGCCTGAGCTCAGATATAGCAGTGAGAATCCAGTTATCCGAACCAAACGCAGCCTGAATGAACGTCCCGCGAGGCAAACAAACCCGTGTTTCGATCAACCCGAAACCGCAAACCAGCTCAACTTTCGATACTACGACGAGCCTCCTAGAACCATCGGCCCACGCCGCCGGCCCAACCCACGGCCCACAGATCTCCCACCGTGAAGTGCCAATCCTCCCCCAACAGAGAGGCCAACTCGCAACAGCCAGCACCCAGCACAGCAGGGTCTCTCGAGAGCTTTCGGCACGCAACTATGGCGGCGGCGGCGGCCCCGACGAGGGCAGAGGTGCTCTCCCTCTTCCGTTCCTTCCTCCGCACGGCGAAGCAGTTCTCCGACTACAACATCCGCGAGTACACGCGCCGCCGCGCCGCGGACGCCTTCCGCGAGAACCGCGCCCTCGGCGACCCGCCGGCCGCCAACGCGGCGTTTGCGGAGGGGAAGAAGCAGCTGGAGGTCGCGAAGCGGCAGGCGGTCGTGTACTCGCTCTACGCCCCCAAGGCCAAGAGCGTGATGGAGTTGCAGGTGCAGCAGTGATGGACGAGGTGCTGCGCCTGCGCCCTTTTCTTCCACGCCGTTTCCGTTCCTTTTCTGTGAGGATGTGCAACTAGGACTGCTCTGTTGTCACGTTTAACCTGTGCAATAAGTTATGGAGTAGTGAATTATACTGCCATATCTCTTTGTGTTTGGCATATTATTGTTTGCAAATCGACTTGCTTGTGGGATTGCGGTTGTTGCCTTGCGCAAGTCCTCTTCCGTCGGCTGGCTTTGGCCTTTGCCTGTGATTCCGTGCTTGCGCTTTGGACGCCGCCTGGTGTTAGCTCAGTACTGAATTGACAAGATTGCAGCTGGGCCAATCCAGTGCTCACCATGTGTTTGATGAAATTGCCCATGGACACACTGATCTCATTTACAAAATCAAAATCAGACTAGATAGCTTTGGCAATTAACTAAGACTAGACTGCCGATCATGTATGCAGTACAAAATTGCTGTTGGGCCAATCCAGTGCTCATCGTGTGTTTGATGAAATTCCCCATCGATACACTGATCTCATTTACAAAATCAAAATCAGACTAGATAGCTTTGGCAATTAACTAAGACTAGACTGCCGATCATGTATGCAGTGACCGTCTTATTTTCAGAGTCCTGGGCTCCTGGCATTAGATAATGTGGTGGTCAACTGACTGAATGAAGCAATACCCGCCGTCTTACGTGTTACCGTGTCAATAGTTTCTGGTGAATCATGATTCCTTAGATTCTTGAAACAGCAACAGTTAAGGGTCTTGGATAGGGGATGGGCAGCTGGGCATTAAGGTTGAGGCCCCATATTACAATCATGGGCAGCTTCTGTAAATTTTGCGACAGGATGCTGAGCCATATGTGCTTGCTCAGAACTCAGAAGCATGATGTTGTGACCTGCCCTCTTAGTAGCTGGTGCTTCTACGTTTTGCCGGTTCTATTGCTAGTCTCTGCTTCCCTGTCATCTTGCTAACTGTGATTTTAAAACTCATTAATTTTACCAATCTGCTTTTTTTCTTTAGTTAAATGATACACAGCTCTCCTTTTATATTCTGGGAAAAAGTTGTTCATATCTGTACGAATCTCGTCGATAGTTTTATCATGGATCAGTGGTATGTGCTCTAGCAGCACTTGTGATTTTCTCAGTGCATAAGGAACCTTTCAGCATTCTTTATAATTTCAGCTTATCAATTACACGCACATCACACGAAATTAGATTTTACAAATATATATTCACAAAGGATTCTCAAAACACAAAATGCCACATGAAGCGGAGATCTTTCACATATTATCACAGGCACTGTACTCAACAACCGGATTGTCTTTAGATACTTGCTGGATTGGAGAAGGGCTATCATGTTGATTGCATAACGGTGGTGACTATTGGTTTGTGGCCGTTGATGAAGAAATGGAGGGTCTTGCTGACTCAAATAATTGAGCACTGTTGGTTTCTTTGTAGTAGTTTACACTTTAGAATGTTCACCCCGTGGCTTGATACTTGGTAAGGTTTGGAAGCTAAAAATGGCATTGCCTCATCCGTGACTGTTGCACCTGAGCTGGATGCTCTAGTGCTCTTCATCTTGTCATCTTGTTCGCAGAAAACCTGTGACTATAATAATGACTTAGAAATAAAGAAGGTAAAGAACCATCTTTTTTTTTTTTTTTTTTTTTTGCCATCGAACCATCGCTAGAGACTTGAGTTCAGTTTAACCCTCGAACCAACGAGGTCTATTTGACCATGGAACTATGGAAGCCTAGAACATTTAGGCCTTGTTTGGTGGGGCTTCTAGGGCTCCGGCTTCTCCATCCTATCTAAAATACAGGAGCCCAAAGAAGCTACAATTTTTGGGCTCCAACAGCTCTGTGAGAGGGAGGAGAGAAGAGAGAGAAAAATGGTTCTCAAAAAACACGCGGGCAGCAGCCGGGCAGGCAGAGCCGGAGCCACCAGTGCCAAACGAGGCCTTAATGCTTTAGCTGGTTTAAACTTTCAAATGGTGGCTTTCCTTATATATGTTTTTTTATAAAATAAAATTTGTATAAGCTTTAAACATTTATTACTAATTAAATTTTAATCAGAAACAATGAAACATATACTAATTTCTTATAATATAATCTATCCATGATGCCCTATTTAGGTTTATTTGGATCTTAGCTATTTATGTTCCTAGCGTTAAGTACTTTATAGTTGTACCCATTATTTATTTAGATTATTGATTTGTGGATATAATTAAAAGGGTCCAATATACCCCCGGTGCACAGAAGACGTTTTAAGGGCATAGACTAAGAAATGATGGCTTATATTCACAACGTTCGGCGCATGACATGTTACACCTAGGGGGTGATATGATCAGTAAGAATGGAGATTGTCGCTGTTAGTTGCACGACTATATCACCTCAAAAAAATGTTGCACGACTATATTCCAACACATCAGTGACGAATACTACTGGACAGGTAGCTAGTTTCGAAATGCAGAGGGCCCTTTCTGCGCTCCCAGGTCCCAGGAAGAAGCCTGGATCCACATCCACTTGCTCTGTACCTATCGAAAAGATGCATCAAGCAGGTAAGTTCGGAATGCCTCTACCAAACGAGGCATCTTCTATGTCTAACTAGCTATCCTCCACTATCATATTTTTTTTGGCTTCTCATAAAACCACGTCATTGCAAAGATCCACTGTCCACTAATTAAAAAGAAACTATGTTATCATCCACTATCACTATATAGATTTCTTTTAAAAATTTTATGTGGCTAATAACAATCCATACATACAATTCTTTATGGCCATAACACACATGACGCTACAAAATTACCGCAGCAACGCGCTGCGGGTATCATCATCTAGTTATCACAGTAGTGCGTCCCGAATCGTGATCTCACCAACTTACGATGTGGTAAAACCCACACGATGAACAAAAAAAATATTGCAAATATCAATACAAAAAACTTTTTCACGAGACGACCTACCAAAACAAATGCCACGCAGAAAACGCACAAGATAATAAATTCCCCAAATGCCTGCCTGTGACATTACATAAGGTGGTGGACAAGCCATAGCAGCAAATGCCTCTAATCTCTTTGCTGTTCCGATTCGCACATTTAGAAAATCATAGCGCTCACAATCAGCACACCAAGTCGCGCATGGATAGAACAGCCTAGCTCCAAAACTGACCACCCAGGTAATGGGAAGATACGAAGTGACAGCTTGATTACCGCCGCCTCATACCCCTCCCACCACGGCCGCGCATTGCTGCTCCACCACGGCCCCGACCAGCCATCGCGGCAGCATCACCTTGTGCGCTCTCAGACTAGAAAAGAGATGATAACCCAGTTAGATTATTAGAAATGCATTCGAGCGCCAATATGCAGGGGAACAGCTTGCCATGTTATATTGCTCAAATAGCTTTTCCATTATGAAAAAATTAACAGTGCCAAAACTTGCAGGTTAACGACAGATTTAGATCAAGCATATGTAGTATAAAAAAGATCTGGTTTTTGCACCAATATGTAGTAAAAAAATTTGTACAGAGCAAGATATCATAGCATTGAGGCAAACACCAATTTATTGGTTGAAACAGTCTTTTCCGCAATGAATTTAACTGGAACAAAAAGAACACCTAAGTATCCTGGAGGTTGTAAATTACTAAACGTGGATTTAGATCAGCATGTATAGCAGCATTCAGCACTGGATTTGTCCTTCCTATATGTGTAGCAGCATAATAAAAATCATCGTCTTACAGGCATTCATCATTCTGAATTCATACTAAACAGTGCTTAAGTTGTGTGCCTAAACAGATGACGTTAAACAATTAGGAAACACGAAATAGCAACATAGCTCTCCAATCTCTCAAAAGCAAAGGAATTTTGAGCATTTCACTTTTTTTTTAATTTATATATGGAAAAAGGATTACAAGACTATAATAATATCCCTACTACAATGTGTTGATAGTAGATAAGGTTGGACGATATAGAATTTGGAAAGCATTCACTCATGTCTTAGACTACGTGCAGCAGGATGTGTAAATGCATTGTGTATCTACTATTCCAACTACTTCCCTCTCTGTGAACAGTGTCGCTACATTGTATAGGCAATCCATTTACCCAACCCACTGCACATAGTCTTAGTGAGGCAGATGTTATACATTCAATACTCTTCCTTACCTTGGGATTTTTAACAGTCTCATCCACGCTAAGTATAAGACAAGCAGCTTCAGTTGCAGCATTTATAGCATTGATCTGGGAAATATTTTTATGCCACCAATGTAAGAATTATAGTGTCAAAAGAAACCAAGGAATCAAAGGCAAATCACATATACCTTGACAACTGCAGGCTCCCACACAAAGTTAGCAAAGGAATCAGCAATTCCACCAGTGTTGATGTCCACACCATAGTTAGCACCTTCACCTGTTAAGTAAACAAAGGGTTCAAAAAATAATGGTTTCTGAGGTCATGAAGATTCGGCCTGGCTTAAATGAAGTTCAGGACTGAAGCTCGAGTATTGAAACAAAGTTGAAGGTAACCAACCAGATGCATGTTTCTGTCTGAGCTTATTTAGCATGTCAGTTGCATCAAATCCAGCATTATCACAAAGTTGTCTTGGAATCACCTGCAGGAAGATGTATTGCAACTAAGGAACTGGCATTCTATGTACTTGCAAATCGTGATACATAAGAATTTAAAAAGGCATGAAGAAAAAATTGAATCATCAATGTAGCTATGCAGTAAAGCTACGCAGTAATTCTAATGGCCACAGATCATAGAATGCTATTCACACATCGAAGTGCTTCAACAATAAACATTAACAGGCATATTTTCTTAATTTCAGAGAAACTTCAACAAAACAGTTGCACATCTCAAAGGTCCTCCAAGGCACATATTTCCATACCTAATGACTGGCACAAACTGCTGATACGTGTTAATTATAATGTTGCATTTATTTCTGCCAATTAAACAAAGGTCACACATTCAAATTGCATGTCAAGCTACGAGTGGCGAGTAGTTTGAAACCAGCGTTGGTTTGAGCTCTAGAATGGGAGCAACCCTTGGGAACAGATCTTAAAAGCTCCTCCCCATGGTTGCAAAGGTAAAGGAGAATATGCATTGGATGGAGAAGAATTGTCACAATATATACCTCAAGGGCTTTGGCAAATGAATTAACAAAGAACTGAGACTTCCCAGCTATGGTCCGTGCATGCTGCCTGAGATACTTGCTTACTTCCATCTAATACAAAAAAAAATAAGTTGGCAAGTCAATATTCATAGAAGACCTCATAATTTAGCTTAAGCTGACAGTACATACGTCAATAGCACCACCACCAGGCACAACTGTTGAATTCTTAAGTGCTCTCCTAACAATCATGATAGCATCATGTAGACTTCTTTCAGCTTCCTCAATGAACTGTACAGAATTAACAGAAGCATTAGTATGGCTATGATTGATCTGCAAACTTTACAAATCATGTGTACAGTAAAGGACCTGATCTGCACCACCCCGAAGGACTATGGTCGCCGTTTGACCAGAAGGGCAACCACTGAAAATGTTAAACCGTTCATTTCCCACTTGTCTTTCCTCAAATACTTCACAGGTACCAAGAACCTTTTCAATGAAAGAACCAAGAATATTTATTGCCAGATGGCTGATATAAAACCTTGAACTGACATCCAGTCAATATCAATCCATAGACCAAAAACAACCACCTGAGCATACCTCGTCAATAACATTGTTCACAGATGTCTGAACAGTTCCGCCGGTTGCTGCTGCAACACGCTGTAAATCCTCCTCCGTAACACGACCAGCACAGAAAATGTCCCGATCCGCAAAATACTACATAAAGAAGATATGTTGAGCCAATGCTACAGTACTAAACATATGCTCATTTAAAAAACAGAATCAAACAGCAACAGGTACACACTTGTGTTGCAAGATCACCAATTGCCAACCGAGAAAGCACTATTTTTGCCCCACTTCTTACACACTTATCCAATTTATCATAAATAATGTTCCATTCAGCATCAACAATTGACTGGTATTGAAGAGGGTCTGACAATCTGGTAAAACAAGACTGCAGTAAGACAAGGGGATAGAATGATGGCACATAAAATACAAGTGTAAATCAAGGCAACACTGTAATAGTAATTAGATTTGGTTGACATACCTAATCTCTGCATTTTCTTTCTCAGATTTCAGCTCAAGCTCAATGTTAAGCAAAAGAATCTTTGGATTCAAGAATTTCTTTGGCTGTTGCTCAAATCCAGCATATGAAAACGTCTTCTTGAAGGCAACACCATTAACAAGGAAGGAATCTCTCATAGTACCTCCAGGAACCTAATAACAGTTCAAATAAAGAAAAAAATGATTCAGAGTGAACTAAGCTGCTGAGCAAACAGGAAATGAAGATCCAGTTCCACATCAGTAGTATCCATCATGTATAACATTGATAATGAACAACATGATTCTGGTATAAAGAAACGAGAGATTACCTTTTTCATTCCAATCATGTTAAGCCTGTCATCATTGCCAATAGCAAGCACGGCATCAACAACCATAGAAGCAAAGAATTCTTTCTCGCCGCCTATTAGCTTCGATGAGAGTGTTGTTGCAGCACATTTGGCTAACAATGTTTTCTTTTCTTCAAGGCTTTTTCCTTCTATACTGACCGACAGTTCTTTGACTTTCTCTATTGCCTGATGAAAAATATCATTTGCATTAGAAAGTTAAATTTGACAAATTGACATGGCGCCCAGTGTATATATAATCAAAGATGAACTGGTAAGCATACTAACCAAATGGCCAGCAGTCCTATAACTACGAATTAGGTTATGAGGGTGTACGCCATCCTCAATATAAGGCTTTGCCTCCTTTAAGAATTCACCAGCAAGAAGCACCACAGTAGTAGTCCCATCACCAACCTGGAGGAAACAGAATTTATGATATCCAGATTGTTATGAAGTCTACAGCACATTGCAGGCTGAAAACAAATATAGGGGCTAAAACTGATAAAGAGGTGAGATATGGAGAGCGAAAACTGGCAGCTCACTCAATTAGCATAAAAACACAACTACCAGCCTAATCATTACCAGGGGATCACAGAAATTTGTGTACAAACACTTTATAAAGGGAAATGCTATTGGGAATAGAACCTTCTATGCTCTAGAAGCGTTGATAGGATCCAAACAATTTTTCATTGTCAATTTGTACAAAAGATGATGCAGAGATTCAGAAGGAACGACAAACCTCACTGCACGTTTATCACACTTAGGTTATAGAATGGAATCTAGCGTCTCAGCTGATCGCAGGTGAGCAATCTTAAGAAATGCGTTAAACAGGCTCACACAGCACAGCAGGCCAAGCGCACAGTCGAGCAAATGTATTCGCGTGAGCTCACCTCGGAGTCCTGCGACCTGGCGATGTCGACGAGTATCTTGGCAGCGGGGTGGACGATGTCTAGGAGGCGCATGATGGTGGCCCCGTCGTTGGAGATGGTGACGCCGCCCTTGTCGTCGTGGATGAGCTTGTCCATGCCACAGGGCCCCAGCGTGGTGCGCACCGTGTCCACCACCGCCGTGCACGCGTTGATGTTGCTCACCATCTGCGCCTTCCCCTGCGACGTGTCCGTGCCCTCCTTGAGCAGGATGACCTGCGGTTGCTGCGGAACCGGGGAACGAAGCGAACGCGCGTCAGTGAGAGGAGACTGAGTAATGGCGGAAGATGAGCTCGCGTCTTGGTGCCTACCAGCATCGCCGACATGGTGTGAGCTCGCGGTTGCGGGGACCGGGACTTCGCGGCGGGAGATCTGCGGCGGAGGCGAGGCGGCCACGCGGCGGCGAGGGTTTTTCTCGATGGATTTGCTGTCTGCTTGGTGGTGTGACGCCGGCGGCGCGGAGAGAGAGTTCTAGGGGGCTCGTCCGTTTGGGTCCGGCCTATGAGGTTTGTTAGCATCGCGGCCGTTCATTTCTGGATCTAATGGTAAGGGAGATCAGCATCTGCAGCCTGTTTTTTGGAGGGAAAGACTGCGAATATTTGATTTCTACATATTAACCATGTTATTTGCGGATTGCATATGAGGCCATTTCCAGGGGAGAATATTGCATATAAAAGCCATTTTCATTGGAGATTCCGTTTAAGTTTCACTCTCGTTAAATAATACAACACACGTTAAGATAATTATGAAAAGAGAAATATAGAAAATTTTATGGGAGTGGAGAGAGTTTATATGTGGAAAACTAGGAACATCAATCGAACTCTGGTGGAAGTTTTATCTAAGTTTTATTCTCATTAAATGATACGACACATCAATATGGTGGAGCTCACGATAATATAAGTATGAAGAGAGAAATAGAGAGAGTTTCGTGGAATGAAACCCATGATACTTGTTATAGACAAAATCTAATGTGTTACTCTTAGAAACTCTGGAAAATGGAACTCTCCACTAGTAATGACCTAATAGATCTACTTTCTTCTTAAAAAATTATGCACTAGGCCCACCCACTAAAAATTATCTATATTAGCTGCATCTAACCAACTAATTGATGCTGATAAATTTCACATCTATTAATTGATGTATTAGCTAAACATATTTGATCTAAACTAGTTATTTTTCCGTAAATTTGTGTAGTAGCTAATAAGTAGTTGTGTGCATCCAAGCGATGCCTTATTTGAGTTATTTCTTGAATCCTTAATATGACATACGTAAGATATTTGAGTGAGTTAGTAGATTTACCAAAGACTTTTGACATTTAGGGTATGTTCAGAACGGAGGAAAAATTTATGTTCCTGTGTGTTTCATGTGAATTTGAACTATTTGATGTGAATTTTCTATCTGTTTTTTGCAAAAATTCTATGTTCCAAACGAAACCTTTTGAGTAACGTAAAACTATAGTGGCTTTTGCCCTAAAATTGTAACCAAGGAAGAAGCATACATCTATCTCTTGAAAAGAGACAAGCAACTATATCACTCTAGTTTCATAGTTTGTCCAGGCCTTAGGCTATCTCTAATGAAATGTGGATGTGGCAAAAACTATTCAAGCACCGGTATGATGCTGGAGATAGCCTTAATCTTCTGGAACTCCACTTTTCCTTGTGATGCATTTGGTCCTTAATCCTTTTCCATTTGATCTTTACATCCACGCCGCAAACACAATTCTCACAACAGGAAAAGTCTGTCTTGTCCGACTAAGATTCTAAGGGCTCTTTTGGAACACATGATTCTAAAACACAGGAATAGGAAATACATAAAAATAGAGTTGCCTGTCACCCACAATCCTACAAGAATTAAAAACGTAGTAAACTTTCTAATGAAGCGTTTGGATGTAGCGTAGAAAAAACACAAGAATTAGAGGAGAGAAATAGACACAAGAAAAAGTTTCCAAGAGGTTAGACCTCATTTAAAATTCCTTCAAAATCTCGACGCAATGAGCCATTCTATAGGAGTTTCATAGGATTTGTGGAAATTCAATCCTTTGCTTCAAAGGGCCACATAGAAAATTTTTCTATAGTATTTGAATCCTACAAAATTCCTCCATCTATCCTTTCTTTCAAAAGGGGCCTAACTTGTCTTGGCTTACACGCCTTATTGCGTCGTGGACCTCTTTTCTGGAAAATCATCGGCTGGTCCAGCAATTAGGTAGCCGAATTATCCCGACCCTATGCTAACAGGGTTTTACCTGCAATAGTTCTTATTTGGATTTCACTAGCAGGTTTTACAATCCAACTAGAGATTTATAAATAACACGGTTTTGTTGCAACAACAAAATCCAGCTTACTTTGGATGGCAAAATTCAGTTTATCATTTTGCATGATATGCTTGTGATGTAACTGTTTATAATCTATGCTCCAAATTTGCTTCGAAAACATGTAGTGTACTACCTCTACCCTCGCTAATCGGTCCTCGTAAAAACAGCACACGTAGGATCCGGTCCACTCCCATCACATCGTGCCACGATCCACAAGCTGGCACGGTAGCGTCAACGCTCAACGCGTTGGGCACCAGACCATCCATCTCGCCGTGGGTTTGAGCCAAACTTCGAGTTCGAGCTCCAGGTGAAACAAGGCCATTTGAAAACGCTGCTGTATCTGTTTCCACACAGTGAGGCCACGTGGTAGGGTTTTGCTTCCCCCGCCGGTAAAGCGGAGCGCGGCGACCGGCGAGCGGCGAGACGAGAGAGGAGGAGGAGCGGCGACCGCCGCGCGCCCGGCCATGGAGATCGGGCAGTACCCCTCGAGCAGCTGCTCCAAGGAGCACCAGAAGATCTACCAGGAGTGGTTCGCGCTCGCGGACGCAGGTCCAATCCCCTCCCCTGCTCCCCCTCAACCCCCTCTGGCCCTCTCGCTGTCTTGCGGCTTTGATCCCTTGCTCGTGGCGGGCTGACGGGTGTGCTGTGGCTGGCGGTGGCGCGTGCAGATGGGGATGGCCGCATCACGGGCCCCGACGCCATCAAGTTCTTCGGCATGTCCAAGCTCTCACGCCCCGACCTCAAGCAGGTAGGCGCTGATTGCTGCCTCATTCCCTCCCCCCTTCCAGTTTTGTTTTACCCCTTCCAGTTTTGTTTTGCTGCAGACTTTTTGATTCGATTTTTTTTGCGTGTGCCGTTTTTGTCGAACTTGCGATTCAAGGTCTGGGCAATCGCGGACTCCAGGCGGCAGGGGTACCTGGGTTTCCCCGAATTCGTCGCGGCAATGCAGGTTTGAATCGTCTGTTCCATGTGTTCCGTGTACTCTTTGCTTCTACCGGGCGAGTTGGGTTATTGTTCATCAGTGACGGGCTTGGTTTCAATTGGCAGCTAGTCTCTCTGGCGCAAGCGGGGAATGAGATAACTCAAGATAGTCTTCAGCGTGATGGTTGTTGCTAGCCACCAAATTAAGCTTATTCGATGGACTATGTCTATGCATTTACTTCTAACCAGTTTCTGCTTATATTTCTGACAGATTTGAGCAGTTTGAATCCACCTGTGATGGAAGGTTTGGATGCTCTGCTTGCGGTAATATACGATATCCATATGGCCGTTTCTTTACCAATGCTGCGCTTTATCCCAATTCCAAAATAGTAACATGAGTTAGTTGTTTTTCAGAAATCTAAGCATTTGGTGAAGCGTGTCGATGCAGAAATGGATGGTAAGCAATGCACTCTTTAATAGGAAATTCGTTCATGCTTCGGAGAAATATGCGATGCAAACCTTTTTACATCCGTGCAGGATTTCCTCAGGAACAATCGCCTATATCAAACAAATGGTTCAGCTCAAAGTCATCAAAGAAGGTAATACTTACGTAGCTCCTTATGTAGCTCCTAGTATATAAACTCTCATGAAAACATATTGCATTCAATTCGTTTATTGGACCAGTACCAAAGGAATCTTTGGAGAAAATACTAGTACATGTATAGTAGTTCAAAGGGAAAAATGCAGCAAGTTTACTTTGTTTAGCTTGTGTAGATCTTCTGTAAAAAAGGGGAAACAAATATTACGATCCTGTTTCACTTTATGGCCACCTATATATTTATGGTAATCATATCTGTGGTGCAACATGATGCATATAAATGGTCTAAAGAGAAGCCCACTGTTCAGCAAGATGTTTTGAAGACAACATATCTCTCAATAATTGTTGAATGTTAAACGATCCAGATCTGTTTGCTCAAATGTATGTTTGCCCTATATAAATAGTTGCTGCAATGACCCCTAATTTTTTCATTGACACAGATATATACTGTATAAGATTATGGCTGATATTTTTCTTTTATGGTGTTATGTATGAACAGATACCTCTGACTGCTGTGACTTCTGTTATCGACGGCTTGAAAAAACTATATATTGAAAAGCTGAAGCCTTTGGAAGTTACATACAAATTCAATGATTTCGTTTCCCCTTTGCTGGTACATCTTGTATTCCCAGTTTCTGGATATTTTATGAGATTGAAATGTCTACTTTCCTGTGTATTTTCATGCCATCATTGGTGCTGTTTCCTTGTCCTTTTGCTCAAAATAAGCCCCTTTCATGCAATATTGTCAATTCTTTTCTTTTTGCAGACAAGTAGTGATTTTGATGCAAAGCCAATGGTCATGCTCTTAGGTCAATATTCAACTGGTAAAACAACTTTTATCAAGCATCTGCTAAGAACAAGCTATCCAGGTTTTATATCTACCAGATGTACCTTATATCATGTTTGTTCAAGTAACACGCTGTCTGACAATTTATCTTGACATTTCCAGGTGCCCATATTGGACCAGAGCCAACAACGGACAGATTTGTTGTTGTCATGGTAAACTGAGCAAAACTTAGGATCTCTCTTTGTGGGTACAATAAGTGCATCAGATGGTTTAGACTTCTGAGTTTCTGACTATGGTCTATGAAGGAAGTTTAGTAGGAAAGAAAATGGAGCATTTATCTTGGATTTTGATATGGACATGAGATATTTCTTTTTTTCTAAATTTAATTCTGATGAATGATCGTCACATGCTTATGTTTGAGCTGCTCTAAGGTTCATCACTGATTTGGAACAGTCCCACCTTTTTCTCAAAACTTTCGATACTGAAGTTACATATTTTAGTTATCTGTGTGATTCCTCCTAAGATCATAAGATGCTGGCTTGACAGATCATAGAATCACATAGTTGGTAGAAAATGGCACATATGTGGTCATAGAATCACATGGGATGCGAGCATGGGTCAGTAAAAAAGATATTTGAAATGATGGAATATAGTGCTCTGTTCTCATTCATTTGGTGCTCCAACAAAAAAACCCTGCAGGAAAACATCAGTGTGAAACTATCTGAAGTCTGAACGTCAAATAAAATAAAATGAGTAACCAGAGATTTGTCATTGGCTAGTTGTGTACGCAAAGCAGCTATTTTTGTGCTTGAACCATGAACAGGCTTTTGGTTTTCTCTTTCCTTTCCTTTATTGGTGGCTCTTGTTTGATTTCAACTCTAGGCCACCCCAGCTTGCTTGGGACTAAAAAGCTATTTTTTGTTTGTTGTTGAATGTTCTCACAATTTTTTCTAGATATAATAAGTAAAATCTTGAGCATGTAAAGAGTTTTCTGCTCCCTCTATTCCAAAATATAAGTCGCCGTTCACAATTGAATTAGATGTTTGACCTTTTATTTTATTGAAATGAATTATGTAAATATCATTTATTTTGCTATGATGTGATTTATTTTAGTCATGACTTATATTTTTTAAGTATTTGTACTATATATTTTGAATAAGACAGGATGTCAAACATCATATCTAAAAGTCAACAACGGTTTATATTTTGGAACAAGGAGAGTACATAGTGAACAGAATGTGAAGGTTATAGGCTGACCTGGATTCTCTATTTGGTACAGAATATTACAAAAACAACAGCATGCGTGTGTTGCCATCATTTTCTTGGGTGTTATGGGGCATGCATTTTTTGGGCTTCTCTCTATTGCCAACAAGAATTAAAACCAGTATTTCAGTTGATGCATTACTAGTTCGTTTCTATGAGTTGCTTGGATCTGATTGTTTGTTTATGCTTCGTGAAAATACTGTAAATTATCTGGATGATGCTTTTGCGTGGTCATTAGCAGTTTAGACCTTTTTCTCTGAATTATCTCTCAAACTCTGAGCTGCATTTACATCATCGGACATGGTATTATGATTGTTTATGATTCTTTAGGGCTTAGGGTTTGTTGGGACCATTAACTGATGCAGAAGCATAATGCACACATAACCAATCAACATTAAGTTTAAGCTCATCATCGCTAGATTTTATTCAAAGAGTATTGGCACGTTCTTTAACCACATTTGTATGCTTGCCAGTCAGGACCTGATGAAAGGACGATTCCTGGGAATACTATTGCTGTTCAAGCCGACATGCCTTTTAGTGGTCTCACAACATTTGGGACTGCATTTTTATCCAAGTTTGAGTGCTCTCAGATGCGGCATCCAGTAAGATTTAATTTGATTCATGTGAAATCCTAAAAGGCATGTAATCTGGAAACTGATTCCAAACATTTGCCTTGAAGCTGCTAGAGCATATAACATTCGTGGACACACCTGGTGTCCTTTCTGGTGAAAAGCAACGGACGCAACGGAGCTATGATTTCACTGGTGTGACATCATGGTTTGCTGCGAAGTGTGATCTTATTCTTCTTCTGTTTGATCCTCATAAACTTGATATCAGTGATGAGTTCAAACGTGTCATCGGATCACTACGGGGACATGATGATAAAATACGTGTAGTTTTGAACAAGGCAGACCAAGTAGACACTCAACAGGTACTATTTGTGGTTCCTTTTTGTGTCTTAACTTGTGATGTTGCATTTTGCTCTAAATACTAATTGGGTGTTCTTGTTGACATGCAGCTTATGAGAGTTTATGGTGCATTGATGTGGTCTCTTGGGAAAGTATTAAATACACCTGAGGTTTCACGTGTTTATATCGGGTACCTTCTGATTCTGATACTTTGATGTTCCACTCTTTGATACTTTATGACATGTTACATATGACTTCAAACTGTAGTTTCAAAATTACTACTACAGTCTAGAAGTTGCTTTGATGTATTTCGTTTATCTTAGTGCGGTATCAGAGCTTGACTCAGTATTACTGGATTTTTTTCCATCTCTTCAAGAGTAGTATATCTGAATCTTGTTCTGGTAATGTTTTGGATCATTCAAATGCCTGCAAATCATTCAAGTGACTTCAAAGTTTGTTTGTAGATCATTCAATGACAAACCAGTAAATGAATCAGCTGTTGGCCCACTTGGAAAAGAACTATTTGAGAGAGAACAAGATGATCTCCTTTCTGATCTCAAAGATATCCCCAAGAAAGCCTGTGATCGTCGGGTAAGCCTTTTGTTTTATTGCATGCTGTTTTCTTTTCAGCCCTGAGTTTTCACATATAAATAACACTATTCTGTGTCTGCAGATAAATGAATTTGTTAAACGTGCTAGAGCTGCCAAGATCCATGCTTATATAATTGGCCATCTAAAGAAGGAGATGCCTACAATGATGGGCAAAGCAAAAGCGCAACAACGACTCATAGACAATTTGCAGGATGAGTTTGCAAAGGTATGTATTTTGAGGTTCTTAACTTCTCTAGTTGATCTAGAAACATTGTAGATTGAAAAGCCTCAGAGGTCCTTGATTATTGTAGCATGGAAGCTTTTGTCTATGAGATGTCCTATTACCACAAATGCTTTCTTTTGGATTGTTCTGCATATCTTTGCCTTATGCCATCTAACCAGCTTGCACCTTAAGCTTCAACTATTTTACAAAATAGTGACACTGAGAGCTAACTGTGTTTTGCTGGTGGTGTTAATTCTGATCCCTTCCTGTTTCATTTCAGTTACAGTTATTTTTCTTTTCTTATTTCTGGATGCCATGTGAAACATTCCCTTAAAACTCCCTTCCATGTAAAACCCATGCTTTTAAACAACTGCTGTCTGGTGGAACAGGTGCAACGGGAATACCATCTTCCGGCGGGAGACTTCCCTTACGTGGAGCACTTCAAAGAGGTCTTGGTCGGGTATAGCTTCGACAAGTTTGAGAAGGTCAAGCCCAAGATGATACAGGCAGTGGATGATATGCTTGGATACGACATTCCAGAACTTCTCAAGAACTTCAGGAACCCATATGAGTGAATCCATACAGGCGGTTGAAAGATGACTTTGGTCTGCACCAGAATGAGGGACCTGGGCGTGGATTGATGCTTCCAATCCTTCCCTAACTTGGGAGTTTTCAGGCCATGTGAATCATTGCTATCAAGGTCCTGTGGGGCGTTCATTGCCAATTTGCCATCCATGCTTCATCATTGTTGTATTACTGTATCCATAAGAGCCGTAGAGCCATTGCTCAAGCTTTCACAGGACTTCTGGCATATAAAATTAACTTAAAGAGTGGTATTAGTCTTAGTGATAAAGATACTGGGACGCTCATTGTTTCTTCAAATGAGTAGTTGTTTTTGGGAAACAGCTGTGTTATACGGTTATGTCAATTATCAGCCCATGTAGAATATTTGGACCACAGTGGTCCATGCGGCGTCCTGAACTCCTGATGATGGTTCCTTTTGTTCGTATGTGAAAGTGGGCATGGACCGGACTTCAGAAAAAAGAAAGTGGGCATGGGCGCCTTGTATGTTCTGGCACTGCAAAATATATCTGCTAAAACTTCATTTCGTGATAATAACATAGCGCCGAAACTATTTTTCTTGAACGTTCATCTGATGATAATTGCTCCAAATAGCATTGTATTTTTTAGATCGGAGACTACTAATGTTTTCTGTCACGGAGCAGGAATGAACTACTTCGGTTCTTCCTGCATGAATGAAGGAATACGTCCGATCGGAACAGCCATAGAAGTGGCTGTACAGCTGGTTATGCTGCAGCTTATTTACTTTTTCTCTCTGTAAACACTATACAAGCAACTGTACAGCCCAGTTGAGCTGAAGCGATCGGACCCACGGTTTACACTTGAACAGGACAAGCTGCTTGCAAATTTCCTAAAATACGCAGCAATGGAGCATATGGTACGTTTCAGCCACCAAGGCACAACTAGGGTGTATCTGAAGTTCAACATGATTTGTGTGTGTGGGCAGTAATCGTGTAGGATTTAATCGATGGAGTTTGGGTATATCCGAAGGATAACTATGAGTTTTTTATATTCTACTCGTATAAATGAAGATTATGAGTTTTTGACAAAAGGGCCTCCTCTCCAAACATGGGTTCTTTATTAGTAGTACATTTTTATTTTTTTGGGGAAAAAACGCGCCTGAGCCGACAGTAAGCTGGGAAGTCAAAAGCAGTAGGCACAAACCGGGCGCCCGCCGACGGCGGCAGCTGCCTCTCAATCAATCATTGAAAACGTGAGATTCACACGACGAAACAACCGCTCCCAAAACTCTCAAACAAACAATCGACACGCGGGTGTCCCCCCGGCGACCCGCGGCCACGTCGGTCACTCGGTCCAGCTCCAGTCCGACCCAGTCCGCGAGGCCGCGCCCCGCAGCCTGCCGACCCAGTCCGCGCCTCGCGCATTCCTCGCCGAACTCCCCCCAACCCGAGCCCCCCGTGCACGGTGCACCTCTCCGGCACCGCCGCACCGCGCCGTCGCGCACGCGCCTTCGGCTTCCTCACGGCTCCATCGCCCTGCCGTCCCCGTCGTGCACCAACCCAACCCAACGCTCGCTCACCTCGCTTCCCCTCCTTTTTTTCCTCTGCCCACCAATTGATAGCCCACCTCACCTCCCCTCCGCACCCGCTGTTTCGTGCACCGCACTTCACCCCCCACCCACCTACCTCTCCCCCCTCTCCAAAACTATCCACCCCACCCGCCGACGAGCGCGGTACGATCGATCGATTCCGTCCGGGTCGAGTCGAGCCGAGCCGCCCGGAGGAGGGAGGGAGTGCTGGGTGCGGGGGGAGCCCAGATCCGGCCACCGCCGCAGCGATGATGAAGTCGCTGCTGCCGCAGAGCCAGCTGCGGCGCTCGTCGGCGGCGGCCGTGCGGTCGTCGGGCGGCGGCGCGGGGGGCGGAGACGGCGCGGCGGCGGCCGACGGCAGCGGCGGCGCGGGCGCGCGTGCCCCCGCTTCCTCCACCTTCTGGTTCCTGCTCCACGCGCTCTGCTGCCTCATCTCGCTCTTCCTCGGCTTCCGCTTCTCGCGCTTCCTCTTCTTCCTGCTCTTCTCCACCACCGCGCTCTACCACTCCACGACCTCCTCCTCCTCGGCCGCCGTCCTCCGCGCCACAACCACGACCACCACCACCACCACGACGACGACCACAACAACCAACACCTTCACGCTCTCCTTCGCCGCCTCCAACACGCCGCCCTCGGGCCCCGCCAACCGCACCGCGCTGGAGGCGGCGGCGGCGGCGGCCAAGGGCAGCGCGGGCGCGGGGTCCGGGAGCAACCCGCAGAGCCACGTGGTGGTGGGGCGGCACGGGATTCGGATCCGGCCGTGGCCGCACCCGGACCCCGTCGAGGTGATGCGGGCGCACCAGATCATGGAGCGCGTGCAGGAGGAGCAGCGCCGCTGGTACGGCGTCAAGGAGCCCAGGCAGGTGCTCGCCGTCACCCCCACCTACTCCCGCGCCTTCCAGGCGCTCCACCTCACCGGCCTCCTCCACTCCCTCCGCAACGTGCCCTACCCGCTCACCTGGATCGTCGTTGAGGCGGGCGGCACTACCAACGCCACCGCCGCTATGCTCGCGCGCTCTGGCCTCACCTTCATCCACATCCCCTTCCCTGACCGCATGCCCCACGACTGGGCCGACCGCCACGCCACCGAGAACCGCATGCGCCTCCACGCCCTGCGGTATGTATGTATGGTTTGGTTTTCCTAGCTCCTCGTAAGCCTTCGGTATCCACGGAAGAAGGTGGCTGATCTGATGAAGGTGTCGGTTTGCTTGTGCAGGGTGATCCGGGAGAGGAAGATGGACGGCGTGGTTGTCTTTGCGGACGACAGCAATGTCCACAGCATGGAGCTGTTCGATGAGGTGCAGAAGGTCCAGTGGATGGGTGCCGTATCCGTTGGAATCCTCGCACACACTGGAGCTGCAGAGCAACCGCGGCTCAGCGAGGAGGACAAGCAGACTATGCCTCTTCCAGTCCAGGGACCTGCCTGCAACTCCTCTGGGCATCTGGCCGGATGGCACACGTTTAACTCGTTGCCGTTTTCTGGGAAGACTGCGACTGTGGTGGGCGAGTCGGCCCCTGTGCTGCCCAGGGGTTTGGAGTGGGCTGGATTTGTGTTGAACTCGAGAATGCTGTGGAAGGAGGCAGACGGCAAGCCTGACTGGGTGAAGGATCTTGATGCTGTGGGTGAGAATGGAGAGGAGATCGAGAACCCGCTTACTCTGTTGAATGATGCGTCCTCCGTTGAGCCACTAGGGAACTGTGGGAAGAAGGTCCTGCTGTGGTGGCTCCGTGTTGAGGCACGGGCTGATAGCAAGTTTCCTCAGGGGTGAGTTTTCTTTTAACATTCCCTGTTATATTTTCCTAGACATTTTTTGTTACTCAGAAACGAGTACAACGTTCTGTTAGCATCCAATACAACAAACATCTAGTGAAAAGCAATTTAAGTCTAGAAACACTCTTCGTTAAGTTAGTTAGGCTTGAGCAGACTTCTTAGCTTGGATCCTAGATACAAAATCTCCAACGAACCTTATGGCAACTGGACACAAGGCAACTGTCTAATAGCCACTGAACAACTCAAACTTTGGCGGTTTCGCTTTGTTTGGCAAAGCTCTGTCTTAAAGCTCCATGTGGACCACACCAGATTTGGAGTTTGCATGCCATAAAAACTGGCTTATGTATATAGTCCTAGTTTATATTAAGAACAAAATAAGACACTTCAACCCTCTCGATGTACTGTAGGTATGTAGCTCTAGCTCCACAAGCTCATGCCAAACAGGTTATTGAATCTTTATGGGTTTTGCTTTATTAAATGTAATTGACTGATTGCAGACTACTACTTTATGTGGCCTCTTAACACCTCAAGTAAAATAGTTTATGTTGTCATTTCACTGCTTTACGGATGTAGTTTCCATTTCAAGGATGTGTGATGGTACTGGTAAACACCATGCTTGGGAACTCTATAATCAATGAAAATTTCTTTATGGCACTTTCTGAAGACATTATATTTCTTTTCTTTGCGGAAGGGATTTGATTTTGATATGCAGTTGTATTTCCAATTAATATACAATTTTAATTATAAACCGTCATAGCCTCTCCCAACTTGCCTAGGACTTGAAAGATTTTGTTGTTGATATAAACGGCTGAACCTGTAAAAATGTTTGCAAGTGCTAAAAAATAAGCGATTGGACCGGCAGCTTGTGTGTGTTGAGCAAGTGTTAAATATTCACTACTGTTTGATGCCTACTAGAGTGTAAGGTTCCATGGTATCTATTGTTAGCATGTGTCCTAATTGGAGGAAAGAGAGAGAAAGAAAAACTGCTTAGCTTTCTCTTGTTCCTGAGCTAGTCTAGCTCAGAAAACAAGGCTGCAACAATCAACCTAATTGTTAGCAACCAATTCTTCTTATATACACATGCAACCACTAAAAGCAATAAGAGAAGAGAACCTTGAAGATTGTCTATTGGAGAAATTAGCTTTAATAATATCTCTCCTATGACATCTACAGTCTTAAAGTTAGCAGCCGACTCTATTGTTGGAGGTGCCCTTACCTTAAGGGCTAGTTTGGCAACCTCATTTCCCCTATGGATTGGAGGGGATAGGGGAAATGAGGTTGCCAAACTAGCCCTAAGGGAATGGAACCCACCAGAGCCGTAGCGAAAGCGAGTCTTCAAAGGCGACTGCCAATATTTATTTATGCAAACCTGCGTGATCTGTCCATGATCTGGAAGCCCAGATGGAGCTTAGCAAAGGTCCAGGCCAACTGATGTTGAAGAGTCAGTGGAGAGTTGTGGTCAGATGTAAAATGCCACTTGAACCCAGAGGTTCTCCCCAATTATTTTGATTTTGTATGTTTTGTTTGGCATGAAAACTAGCATTTAAGCTAATTGCATGGTTGAAGACCAGGCCCTCATCACTACAAAAAAGGGAAAAGGTTACTGGACTGGGTTCTTGTGGCAAAATTGTCTTTGAAAACCATGTGCAATAAGTAACTTCTTGCTGGGACCTTGAACAGGAAATGGTCTTGTAAGAAAAAACAATTAATTTCACTGAAATCAACAAAGGGTGAAAATATTGGGTGCCCTTTGCCAAGAAACTGGATTGTACTTACCTGTTTGCTCATGTATCTTTCTTCTTTAATTCTTTTGCACACTGAGATTTCCTTTTCTTTGTTATCCACAACTAAATATGTTCTTTTGCAGATGGGTAATTGAGCCACCTTTGGAAGTAGTTGTTCCTGCAAAACGCACTCCATGGCCAGAAGCCACCAATGAGCTTCCGTCTGAGTTGTTGGATGAGAAGCAAGACCAGGAGGACAGGCGGTTGTCAAGAGCGAACAAATCATCTCGGCCCCGAAGCACCACGAAACGGAAGGGTGACCTTCAAGGGCAAGAGAATTGATGCGGAACATACTGGCCTTGTAATGTATATCTCTTACACCTGCAAAACACAGTAGGGAGCATATCTGGTGGCTGTGTTTATTTTTCTGATGTTTTGCTCATGCGGCAATGGCCCATACTTGGTTATCCTCTTCTGTAGAATGCATGCCTTTCTTTTACCGTAGTTGTATCTGTTGTGTTGTAATATACACTGCATTGGGAACTGAAATGGTGGCTGAATTATGGAAGCTGTCTGTGCTTCTGAAGAAAAAGGTCTGAAACTCTTGCGCGCTGAAGTATGAAATCTTTTGATTGCAGTGATGAAGGCAAGTGTACATATTTTCAGTTCCTGTTTCGATGTGATAATACTAGTACGGAAGTTGATGGTTCATTTGTATACACACTTGAAACAGTTTAGATCATCCAGATTCATGGACATAGTTATTAACACGATGAAACGATGGAGGGAAAATTTTGGCGAACGTTTAAACGTCGTTTTAAACATATTTGAAAATGGCAGAAGGCTGAACCGATGAAGGGAGAAAATGCAAAAAGGAAGAAAGTGAAGGAGGAAAGGTAGAAGAGGGGAACGGCCCAGCCCACTAAGCCCACCCCAGCCCGCTCCCACAGTCCCACCTAGGCCCCAGCCCGCTCAGGCACTCACCCCTCTGACTCCTTCCCTCCGCTCCTCGCCCCCCCCCCCCCCCATCAATTCGCTCACGAGTCGCGCCGCCGCCGCTCGCGAGTCGCGCCGACGCCGCCGCGGACGACGACGCTCCTTCTCTTAGATCGAGCCCGCCGCCGCCGACTCCCCCTCCGCCCCTCGCTCAAGCTGCTGCCGCTCCTCTCCGCCCGTCGCTCGCGCCGCCGATGCGCCCCTCCACCCCTCGTTGCCGCCGCCGCCGGCGGAGAGGGACGAGGCGGCCGATGGAAAAGGAGGGAGGAGGCGCCGAGGCGGCCGGAGGACAGGGAGGGGGCGGCCGGCGGAGGGTGTTCAAGTAGGAGTTCATCTCGATTTGGATCTGGATCTCAATGTCGTTTCAACATTTTCACGCCAAAACGGGCAAAAACGGACGATTAAACGAGGTAAAACGTCGTTTTACGCGATTTGTGCGAAACGTTCAAGCGTTTCATGATTCTCTAGCGTTTTTCTCGTTTAAACGTCGTGAAACGATTCCTTTCCTTAGCAGATGGCTCATGGTTGGTGCTCATGTATGTGGCATTCACTTGTCCCTTTTTTTCTAAATATTTGTGACTGGGAAATAAGCAGCGATTAGACCAGAAACTTTCGTATTGGCGGGCGGCGAAACATGTTCATGTTCTCTGGCAATTGGAGGAGATTTTGCTGGCCTTGATTGGACCGTGCTGCATGCTGGAACAAGGCACGGATTTTGTGCCGTGCATGCAATTGTAGGGGTTGCGTTGAATCTTACAACACCCAAGCGTCGCCGGTAGAAGCGGAGTAGCAACCGGCAGGCACGCAGCGCACCAGGTGACACCACGTGAAGCATTTCCATCTTCACCACGTCGCACCCACGGCCACGGGGCGCGCGACAGCCTCCGCAGACGCCAAGAAGCTGCGTGACATATATGCGGCGCGGGTGCAAAACTGCAATTCTGCAAATGCGCCGTTTCCTTGGCAGAAAGGCAGGAACCGCGCCCGTGTCTCACCGGGTTTCTTTCTTTCTTCACCGGCGATGCATACGAACGTGCATGGTCACACAACACTGCACCCTCCGGCGCACACAGCTTGCGGCAGAGAAATATGCCTTCCTACACGCTGGGCTGACCAGCGTCTCGTCTGCCTTAGCGCCGGCAAATTCTTAAAAAAAAAAAAAAAAAACCCCGCAAAGCAAGCGTTCATGCTCAACTTGGGGAGTTGGGGTAGATGGGATTCCACCACTCCGCCTCCATCGTGTCCGCTACACGAGCGGCTGCTGCGCGCTAACTCTAACCCTACCCACGTCCTTCTTGCCGAGTGCGCTCGTCCAAAACCGAGTACCAAAAAACACCCGTTGTTTGGAGAGATTAATTCATGCACTAAGCACTATCCACCACGCCAGCCAATTTTGCATTGGCGGCTTACTGTATTCGTCGTCGCAATCGCAAACCTGGCACATTTTAGACGCTGGCGCGCGTGTCCAACTTATTAGTGGAGTATACTACTATAATGTACATATTGCAGGCACTGTTTGAGAGGACGATGTCGGGTTGGACGACGATGGATCTTCCAAATCCCAGACCACCTACAAAGGGCAGAGAAATGGATTGGGTACATGTTAACGAACAGGATAGAGGGGATAGGTGGAGACAGAGGAGAAAAGTATTTGGGCAGATGAATCTTGTTCCTTGTTTCGCAAGAAGAAGTTTCAATACAATTTCCCTGATGATCCCTCGCCCTTCCGATCGCTCCTCATATATTCTATTACATGGCCACTGCTCTGGGCCTTAGAGACTTACTTGGCCCACTCCTTACCACTAACTAAAGTGTTGGGCTTCCTGCTCCTCGTACTTCGTCGTGGCCCAGCTTCCTGCTCTTCTTGTCCAGGGCTGTATGTAACATTCCCCCCCTGTTGCGCCGAAGCTTGACCCCAAGCCGGCGCAAAAGGAAAAGCTTGACGGAGGCTTAGCTCATCCTCCCATGTTGCGAGCGCTGCGGGCCAATTGCTCCATTGAACCAAGACTTGATGGCGAGGACGGAGGCCGCGAGTGAAAATTCGGCGCTGCAAAACCTGCTCAGGCACACGAGGAGAGTCAACATCATCGGGCACAGAAGGAGATACTGTCACATGGGACGGTACTGCTGCCTTGAGTTGAGAGACATGGAAGACCGGGTGGATCGAGGACGAAGCCGGCAGTGCTAGCTTATAAGCCACCTTGCCCACGCGTTCAATAACAGGAAATGGACCAAAGAACTTGTACGCGAGCTTCTGATTGGAGCGAGGCGCCAGGGAAGCTTGAACATATGGTTGGAGCTTCAAGTACACTGCATCCCCCACGTTAAACTCACGTTCGGAGCGGTGTTGATCTGCCTGACGCTTCATACGTAAGCAAGAGCGAGCCAAATGTTGCTTAATGAGAGCATGCATCACCGCACGATCACGGCACCAATCTGCTAGTGTAGGAGACGACACAGCATCTACTGGCACCACCCCAAAGTGCCTGGGAGAATAACCATAAAGTGCCTGAAACGGAGAGCGGCCAATAGCAGAATGGTCGCAGGAATTATACCAGAACTCTGCCAGCGATAACCACTCAGACCACTTGGTGGGGCAAGAATTGACAAAGCAACGAAGGAAAGTTTCCATAGTTTGATTAAGCCGCTCGGTCTGACCATCGGACTGAGGATGATAAGCAGAAGACATTTGCAACTGAACATCAGCACGACGAAAAAGTTCAGTCCAGAACTGACTGGTGAAGATGCGATCACGATCAGACACAATAGCAGACGGCAGGCCATGCAAGCGATACACCTCATGGAAAAACACCTTGGCAACTCCGACTGCAGTAAAAGGATGGCGTAATGGAATAAAGTGACCATATTTTGTAAAGAAATCAACCACCACCAGTACACAGTTATAGCCTGCTGACAACGGAAGCCCTTCAATAAAATCAAGCGACAACACCTGCCACGCAGAATCAGGCACCGGCAGGGGCTGGAGCAAACCTGGTAACTTAGCGCGATCAGGCTTGGACTGTTGGCAGACAGAGCATTCACGGACATACTGGTGAACTGCCGATTTCATTCCATGCCAGGCAAATAACCGCTTCATGCGAAGATAAGTTACTGGAAAACCTGAATGGCCCCCAATCGCACTGGAATGGCAAGCTGACAGCAACTTAGCACGAAGAGTGGCATCCGAGCCAATCCAAATTCGATTTTTATAGCGCAATATACCACTATCCAAGGTAAAGTGAGGCACTGCAGCAGGGTCAATGGACAGTTTAGTGAGCAGAGCAGTAGCGGTAGCATCAGAGTCATAACTCGCGACTACTTCAGAAATCCACTGGGGAGAAGACACTGACAGAGCAGCACACTGCCCATCATGAGAAGGTTTGCGAGACAATGCATCCGCCACACGATTATCACTGCCCTTCTTATAGACCACCTTGTACTGGAGCCCAAGTAGCTTAGTAAACACTTTCTGTTGCCAATGTGTATGCAGGCGCTGGTCAGTGAGCTGAGTCAAACTGCGCTGATCAGTAAAGATGATGAACTCACGCAACTGCAAGTAAGGACGCCATTGCTCTACAGCCATGAGGATAGCCAAATATTCCTTCTCATAAGTTGATAACCCTTGATTTTTGGGGCCCAATGCTTTGCTGAAATAAGCCAAAGGGTGGCCCTGCTGAAGGAGAACTGCACCAATACCAGTAGCGCACGCATCGGTTTCAATGGCAAATGGTAGATCAAAGTTGGGCAAGGCCAACACTGGTGTATGACAGAGGGCGTGCTTAAGCGCCTGGAAGGACTGCTCCTGGTCAGATGTCCACACAAAGATAGCGTGTTTCTTAAGCAAAGCATGTAGAGGCTTGGACAACAGATGTGGCGGAACCGCCGATTTAATACGGGCTAAGTACACCTGTCATCATGAGCTTACAGTGTACTTAGACCGTACTAAACCCGGTCGTCCGTCGAGAAGCCCTCGGCTCTCGATTTGCACCAAATCCCAGATGAACCGACATCACACACATCCGACTCACGATGGAGCCACAACAGTTACATCATCACAGGCATTTGAATAGATAGTAATAAGGCTTTAAGTTACAAACCAGGTTCTGAATAAAATAAGTTCAACATAGGGCCAACATCGGCCGAATTTTGAAATAATGTCTCACAGCGGAAGTCTAAGACCATAGGTCATGCTTAAACCAAAAGAAATGCAGTAGATGAGTGACATCACGCCCACTGATGTCACCCCCATGCCATGACATGACTCCTGTCACTCCTGATGATAACAGGCTCCCCCGCCAACACAGGCGCAGAAGAGGAACTCCATACCTGAAATCCAAATGTTGGGGGCAAACCCTGAGTACTAATTACTCAGAGGACTTAATGGCAAGGCTTACGGCTGACGCAAAGCTTGCTTACTATCATTGGATCCTTAGCCTTTGATTCTTAGCTCAAAAGTTTATTCACGGATAGTGGGATTTAACAGCCACTACCCTTGTGAAAGAAAGAGATAATCCTTTGCAAGTACATAGCTATCATCATTATGAAATATCTGAGTCTCAAATAATAATCAACCACTTGATATCCAAACCATGGATCATATTGCAGAATATTAAGGTTATTACTACGTTGCCCGTCAGTGATATTTGGCATTCTCACACCTGGTGAGCATCAGCGATTCGAATCGATTTTTAATTCCCGGGAATAACTAAAAATGCCAGGGGCCCATATGCTTACTCACACGACGGCTTTCCCACATATAGTCCCCCTCCTCCACCTGTCCCATCCCAAGTTCGATTCACTCCCACCTGACTCCCGGGTTGTGCCCCCATGACGAGCCTGCCGACATCTCGGTCTCCCCGTCATGAGCACCAAGCTCCCCCGGGCCACCTTCCTCTCAACCAGTGGGTAGGAACGTGTTTCTGTTCTCCGGATGGCACAAGTAAGGTTTCACCGGCCCCATTAACCGGGTAAGCACTTTAGCAATGGTATGCCAACCAGCAGGCGAACAGCGGACGGGCCTTAAACGACTCGGGCGGAGCCATTACACCGCAACAACACACACCTCGAAAAGTAAAGCTTAATCTCCGCCCGGTCTCCTTTTAATTATCAACAGTGAAGCCATCAAGGCAGTTTCCAGTGTATCATTTTCTTTTCAAGGTCAACCTACGTGACGAGTGACCATTCACTCGTGTCTACTCGGCCCTATCATTTCTATGCAACTCGTCCTACGGACCTATTATTGGTGCTAGGGCCAGGGCGGCCAAGGAATCTAATGCAGTTAGGTATCAATCAACTCCTAATGCATATGCGTAACAAAATTCATATTTTTGCTGGGAATCATGTGAGCCTGCCTACCTTCCTCGCTAGGGTTAGCTTCCTCGGCTGTGAAGTCAGGTGCGGCCTGCGGGTGCTCTTCTTGCTGCAGCTCGGGTTCCGGGTCCTCTGGCTCCTCGATCACCGGAATTTCCTGCTCCTCGGGTGCGGGGTCTATATGCATGCCAAGTGTATGAAATGAGCGTACAGATTGCACGGAGACAATGCAAATGTCAGAAAGCGTGACAATGGCTAACTTCTTTTCACCCAACATATCATGCATTTACCCCTACTATAAAAGGAACCCCTTTACTTCTATTTTTTTCCCTAGCTAGCAACTTTTGTCATTTTCAAAACAAGGACTAAACCTTACATGCACACTCTCAAATTTCACCAGGGAGCTAACTATGCTATATAGATCTTAGGAAAAATATATATGACTCATTTTATGCACCTTTTATGTAGCAACATTTTCCAAGTCACATTTAAATGGTAAAAAGCAAAACACATATAACTTGATTAAAGCTAGGGTGCTAAACATAGTACCCAGGACCTAACTACCCTGTTATAGCCACTGTCAAAGCCTCAAGTTCATTAGAGTTCATTGGATATTCTTTTTCCTATTTACAACATAGAACATGTATGTGCAAAGATTGTTGTTGACGCAAGATATTGACTAAAATTATGTTTTTTTTATATGATTTTATATATTTTCAGGGATTAATATTATGATTTAGTCTTGTTTTGCTAACAAATAACCCCGTTTTCGAGAATGCTCTTTGTTTTTGTGCAATATTAATTTTTGCAGGAAAATAGGGTATAAATGTGATATTTTGAGGATTTCTCGAAGAAAGGATTATGCTACAAGTCCAAGGAGGAGAGATGATTAATTAAAAGAGAGCAATTAAAGGCCCAAGCCCATTATGGAGAAGATTCCAGAAGCTAAGGATTGTTTGGATATGAAGAATATGAAGATAAGGAAGGTTTATCAAGAGTCCAATCCAAACTCCAAATAAATCGCGAGATATTCTCGGATTTCAGGACAGCTGCACCTTGTGGGCCAAATTTGGAAACTTTAACGACGTCAAATGAAGAAAGTCCAATTGACAAAGTTGTAGAACTTTTCGAGCTCTACACGAAAATGTCCGAATTTGCATTTATTGGACTTCAGATGAGGAAGTTATGGTCGAATTACTAAAGGCTGCAGAATATGGAAAGGTGATTTCGGGAAGGACTCTATCAATGACTTCATCTCCAAGCAAGGAAATATATGGACGTCCCGGACTCTTTTGGAAACTTATATATACTTGGAAATAAGTGTTTTAGGTATTTTAGGACTCTTAGAACCGACCTATTAGTTTCCATGTATAGGGGACTCTCCGGAGTATAAATATATGGCCTCCCAAGGGGAGAGGCATCATTGTCCACCGCAAATTCATTGTAAGCCGAGAGTCTAGGGCAGAGGTCGGGGGCCAAAGGCGTTCAACTCGGCGAAAGGCGCATCTCGGCGAAAGGAGGAAGCAAGAGGAGACAGGAGGGGGGCTGGTCGGCCGACCCCTAGGGGTCTGGTCGGCCGACCCAGGCCCTCCCGAGGGTTGTTCGAGTTCATCTTCTGTCGAGTTCTTCGTCGAGTTCATCCCGACGATTGTGCTTCAACTTCGTGATGTATCTCGAATAATTTCTCGTACTTCTTATGCTACTTTGATGAAACCTTGATGATTTGATCAATAAAGTTTGTCTTTTAGACTTAGCTTCTTGTTTATGCATGATTTATGATCCATATCTTTGCAATGCTTAATTCCGACATGTTTATATCTGGCCAGATAATAAGCTTAGCATGTTCTTTTAGTAGATCTTTTTACTTTAATTAGTTGATTGAATCTACTCATGCTTAGAGATGGTTAAGGTTTGCTAGTTCGTCGATTAACTGGTTCTAGTGACAGTAGGGCTGGAGAAAGGTTCTAGTAAGCTTTTGACATTCATGATCATGCTTAATCTTTGCTTTATGTTTAGATTTTATCTCAAGGTGGTTCTTAGTACATAGGTTGTTTGTCTCATATCTCTTGTGGATCCTTTTGCCACGTTAAACCATATCAATCTCGTTTATAGCTTAATACTTGTTCTATCATTTTATGCTATAGTTTGGATCTCGTTTAGACCTTAATTAGAGTATAATTAGAGCATAATTAGAAGTATTATTAGAGTAGTTCTAATCCCTTTTTAAGCTTGTTTAGATTTATTAGAACTAGCTAGTAATTAAGTTAATATTAGATTAATAATATCCTAAGCATAATTATCCTTGGATTGACAAACCCAAGATACTCATCCTGGGGAAAAGCTACCACGATACTGTGCGCTTGCAGTATAAGGTTTGACGCGCTTAAGTGCCGTCAACAAGCTTTTCTGGCGCCGTTGCCGGGGATATTTATCGTTTAAGTTATTGTAAATCTTTTATTAACTTTTTTTTTACTACTAGTTTTAATAGTGAGATTAGTTTGCTATTTGTGTGTTAATCTTGTTCTAATTGTTTGCTAATAGTTTTTCTAATTGTGTGCTAGTTCTTTATTCTGTGTTTAGATTTGGTTCTAGTTATTTAGAGATATCTAATTACGATCTTGATTCTCTAATTTAGTTTCTGTGTTCTTTGTTAAGTTCTTGTGTTTTGTTTCTTTTTATTAAAACTAACCCAGCAACTTTGCTGTCATAGATCTTTTGTTTGTGTTTTGTTTTTATTTTTTGTGTCAGATATGACTACGTTTCTTGAAGATCTTCAACACTTAACTCTTAGGGAGTTTTCAACTCCAAAAGCTGAAGATTTGAAGTTTCAAGAATCAAACAAGAAGCCGGAAGCAGAATCCTACGAGCTAAAGCCGGGAATCATCCGGATTGCTGCTGAAAATCTATTCAGTGGTGAAGACGACGAGAATCCTTACAAGCACTTGGAGAAGCTCAACCAAGTGTGCCGCACTTTCCATCAAGATGGAGTCCCAGTAGAGTGGGTTAAGTGGAACCTCTTTCCATTTACCCTCGTCGATAAAGCCAAGAGATGGTACCAAGTTGCCGCAATTGAAGCTCAAGGAGATTGGCAAATGCTCGAACAAAAGTTTCTCACCAAGTTCTTCTCTATACTTCGAGTGCACAAGTTGAGGAAGGAGGTTTGGAACTTTGAGCAAAAGACGGATGAAGACATCGACGAAGCCTGGGAGAGACTCAACGATCTGCTGCTGCAAGGACCACCACTTGGAGTGACACCAGAGATGGCTATTCACATATTCTTCTTTGGTCTGACGTCAGAAGCCTTCAAGCATGTGAACACGTGTGCAGGAGGATCACTCATGAGCCACTCAAGCAAAGAAGCCACCAGAGTTCTGTCCAACATTTTTTTGACTTCCAAGAGTGAAAGAGAGAGAAAAGACAGAAGAGTGAAAGAGCCAGATGAGGAGCTTATGGCGCCTACACCTGCCATAATTAAGGACCAACTACCTGCCAAAAGGACTCCAGTCTCATATGCATTTGATGAGGAAGACTTTGGAAGCTTTGCACCTCAAGAGGATGTCAAGAGTGTGGAGCACAGAAGTCTTGCCAGTGCGAAACCTTTGACTGAGTTCGAGAGAATGAGCTGGATGCCAGTGGATTTTGGAGCTACACTCAAGTGTGCAGGACCACTCCCACCAGAAGACTTAGTGGAAGAGGAGGAGCTGTTTCCACCAGAAATACCACTAAGGAGGAATTCTGATAGCCAAGACACAGGGGAGATGCTGCAAAAATTGTTCCAAGAGGAGGAGTTGGATAGTGACTTTGTGTCTGAAGTGAAGCGAGTGATCGGAGTCAAGCCGGAGTCATCACTTACTGAGGAGGTTATCGTCCAGCTGTCGCCTGAGGAATCTTCAACTGGAATTTCATGCTCCATCAACAACGAAGACTTCAACAACATACACTGCTCTATGGAAGCCCAGATAAGTACAATGAGCTATGAAGTTTATTCTAAGTTATGTGATAAACCATGTCTAGTTTCTACTAATCTTAAGATTAAACTTTCTAGTAATGAAATGATTAAACCTGTAGGCTTAATTAAAAATGTTGAAGTTAACTTTGCTAATAAAATTATACCAACTGATTTTTATGTGATTAATGTCTATGATGATAATGTTAATTTAATCTTTGGTAGACCTTTCCTTAAGTTGGTTAATGCTGTAGTTAATAATGAAAAAGGAAAAGTCACGCTTAATATTAATGGTTTAAAATATGACTTTGATTTCCTACCGGCATCTAAAGTGCCCATTAATCTCACTCCCGATATAGAGGAGATAGAGAGTATTAATTATATAAATGCTTTTAGAGAGCCTTTAAAACTAGTCTTAGAAGGAGAAGAGGAAGGTTTCTTCTCCGAGGAAACAACCATTGCCACTAATCAACTTGAACAAAATATTGAAGAAACCCAAGACACTTCAGTAGAGCCACTAGGCGACCTAGATCATCAGGAGGTGCCAGATGTAGAGCTAAAACCACTGCCTGAAGGACTTAAGTATGAATTCTTAGGAGAGGACAAGACCTATCCAGTAATCATTAGTGATGAACTAAGTCCGGAAGAAATAGAGAGGTTGCTGGTAGTGTTAAGGAAGCATAAGAAGGCAATTGGTTATTCTCTAGCAGATCTAAAAGGAATTAGCCCAGCATTTTGTACTCACCGGATTCCAATGGAGGAGGACCACAAGCCAGTGGTTGACAATCAAAGGAGGCTGAGTAATGAAATGAGGTCTGTAGTGAAAAAGGAAGTAATCAAACTTTTAAACGCCGGAATTATCTACCCAGTACCAACCAGTGAGTGGGTGAGCCCAGTCCATTGTGTGCCTAAAAAGGGAGGTTTAACCGTAGTTAAAAATGATAAAAATGAATTAATTCCACAAAGGACAGTTACTGGTTGGAGGATGTGCATTGACTACCGGAAACTTAATAAAGCCACTAAAAAAGATCACTTCCCGCTACCCTTTATAGATGAGATGTTAGAGAGACTAGCTAAGAATACCCATTTTTGCTATTTAGATGGATATTCTGGTTTCTTCCAAATTCCTATTCATCCAGACGATCAACACAAGACTACCTTTACTTGTCCATACGGAACCTTTGCCTATAGGAGAATGCCTTTTGGTCTATGTAATGCACCTGCTTCTTTCCAAAGGTGTATGATGGCAATCTTTTCAGACTTTATTGAAGACATTATGGAGGTTTTTATGGATGATTTCTCAGTCCATGGCACTAGTTTTGACCACTGCTTAAGGAATTTAGAAAAAGTGCTTAAGAGGTGTACAGAGGTTGATTTAGTGTTAAATTGGGAGAAGTGTCATTTTATGGTTAGAAGAGGTCTTGTGTTGGGACACATCATATCGGAAAAAGGAATTGAAGTAGACAAAGCCAAAATAGAGACGGTAGAAAAATTGCCACCACCCACTAATATTAAGTCTCTAAGAAGCTTTCTTGGACATGCTGGATTTTATAGGAGATTTATTAAGGACTTTTCAAAAATAGCTAAGCCCCTTACTTATCTTCTTCAAAAGGATATTCCATTTGAGTTCACTGAGGAGTGTGAGGTTGCCTTTAGAAAGATTAAGGAGTTACTTATTAGTGCACCGATCATTCAACCACCAGACTGGAATCTTCCTTTTGAGATCATGTGCGATGCCAGTGACTATGCAGTGGGAGCCGTGCTAGGACAGAGGAAAAATGGAAAAGTACATGCCATTTATTATGCTAGCAAGACTCTCAATGAGGCTCAAGTCAATTATGCTACTACGGAGAAGGAGTTGTTAGCAGTAGTTTTTGCCTTTGAGAAATTTAGATCCTATATAGTTAATTCAAAGGTTATAGTCTACACTGATCATGCTGCTATCAAGTACCTACTCACTAAAAAGGATGCTAAGCCTCGTTTAATTAGATGGATATTAATGCTACAAGAGTTTGATGTAGAGATCAGAGACAAGAAGGGAGTTGAGAATGTAGTGGCGGATCACTTATCTAGGATGGATCATGGAAAGGATGGTTCACCAATAGAAGATGCACTAAGAGATGACACTCTTTATGCGGTCCTAGATAAAGATTCATGGATGAGAGATGTGATAAGAGCTATAAGAGGAGAACCACTACCACACCTCAACTATAATTCTAAGAGAAGAGTTCTGGCCGAAGCTAAGAAATACTATTGGAGTGCTCCCTACTTATATAGATATGGATCAGATGGTGTCCTTAGAAGATGTGTACCTGCAGAGGAAAGAAAGGAGATTTTGAGGAAATGCCACTCTGCAGAATATGGAGGACATCATGGTCATTTTAGAACCCAAGCTAAAGTATGGGGGAGTGGATTTTATTGGCCAGAAATGCATGAAGATGCAAGAAAATTTGTAGCCACTTGTCCTGAGTGTCAGAGGTCTGGAAATATCACTTCAAAAAATTCAATGCCCCTCACATACAACCTACAGATAGATTTATTTGATGTCTGGGGAATGGATTTCATGGGACCATTTGAAAATTCACATGGATATGAGTACATTTTGGTAACTGTGGATTACGTTTCAAAATGGGTAGAAGCTATACCATGCAAAAAGGCATCTACAAGGGAATCCATTGAAATGATTCAAGATAATATTTTTCCAAGATATGGAGTTCCTAGAGTTATTATCTCAGATGGAGGATCACACTTTGTTGGAAAAGAATTTACTAATTATCTAGCAAAGATGGGAATCGAGCATAGAGTTTCTACAGCCTATCATCCACAGACAAATGGCCAAGCCGAAACATCAAATAAACAATTAAAAGATATTCTAAAAAAGACAGTAATTAAAGGAGGTAAAAATTGGTCAAAGAAGCTTAGTGATGCTCTTTGGGCTTATAGAACTGCATTTAAAGCCCCTATTGGAATGACACCCTATCAGCTTGTTTATGGAAAGACTTGTCATTTACCAGTAGAGATGGAGCACAAGGCCTATTGGGCTATTAAGGAATTAAATTTAGATTTAGACGCTGCTTTGATCAAAAGAAGGATTCAACTAAGTACCCTTGATGAAGCTAGACTACGAGCTTATCACAGTGCTAGTATTTATAAGGAAAGGGTTAAGAGATGGTTTGATAAAAGAATCCAAAAGAAAGAGTTCAAGGAAGGTGATAAGGTTCTTCTTTACAATTCAAGATTCAAACTTTTTGGAAAAGGTAAGCTACAAAGTAAATGGGATGGACCTTATATAGTACATGATGTATCACCTACCGGGGCAGTTACTATTATGGATTTAGAAGGGAATCGATTCATGGTCAACGGTCAAAGACTTAAAGTTTTCCTTGAAGAGGACAAATTTGAAATCAATTATATTGATACATATGAATTCAAGGAAGTAAAGGTACCGTACTATGATCTAAATCCCTAGTTTTATTTATTTTTCGCATCTTTGTATATATTTAGTAGAGTTTAGTTTTTTGTTTTTAAAAATTTTCTATCTATATTTATTTTAAATTAGAAAATAAGGTTACCGACTCAATATGAGGCCTTTTGGCCAGAGGATAGCCCCAGGTCGGCCGACCAGGAGGGTCGAAGTCGGCCGACCCAGGGTGTTTCCTCGTCGGTTTAAGTTCAAATTTTTATGGCATAGTCTCTGTTGTTTCCCTAATAATTTTGAGGAAGAATTCAGTTCAGACAATGTGGATTAGGGAAATTTAAGAGCTTTGCTTAGTGTAAGTGTGGGGAGGTTATTATATTACCTCCCATATCTAAATAAAACGTCTAATTGGACGTATAAATAAATAAGTATTTGTTTTATATGGGTTTTATTAAAGCCTTATTAAAGTATTATATATTTAGTCTATGAAATTATTTTATTAGGTCTTATTATATTAATAAAATGTGTGTTGAATAATTGCCTCTCTTTATTTAAGTTTATTCTTTATTTTTACTTTGATATTTAGTCTTGCTTAAGTTTTCATGATTTGATTAATGTGGTGATTACTAGATTGATTAGTAATGCATAACCCATATCTTTATCAGAGGATTATGTTTTATAGCTTTGCCAAAGTTTTTAATTAAGAAAAAGATTAGAGGTGTATCTATTTTTTTTTTTTCATAAAACCTCTCTTCTTTGATCAAGTTTTACAAACCCTTTGTTAAGAGAGAGTTAAAATTCCTAGTAGAGCTTAGATTATGAAAGCCAGTTTATAAGCAAGTTATCTCATGTGAGTTTGGTTAAGTTTGATCTCTTTAGAAAATTTGATCTCTTAAATAATCTTGGTCATCTTTATTTCATCTTTTGCTAGCCTTCTATAAATTCAATTGCTTACAATAAAAGAGCGATTTCTTTAAATCCTTTGAGTCAAATTTCTTCTCATTATTTCATCGTTACCTATATAAGTAAAGTTTTTGCTCAAATAATCTTGTCATAAAAAGCAATTGTTTCCAAAATGATGGTAAAGAGAGGTAGGGCACCATTAAAAGAAAAAAAAAAAAGAGAGAAGAGGGATGGCGCCTAGCATAAAAAAAAAAGAGTGGGAGAAAAAAATGACCAAGTGGTCGCTTGTAGAATTAGGTTATATATAAAAAAAATGACCAAGTGGTCGCAAGTAGAATTAGGAAAAGGAGAAAGGGGGAGAAAAGAAAAAAATAAATGTAGAATTTGGAGAGTTTGGAGAAGAGATGTGAAAGTCTAAATAATCTTATCAGTGTAATGAGCAAAAACTTTTACTTTTCCAACCATGTGCAAATTCCGGAAATTATTCCACTTCATTATATTATTGCACATGTCCACTTTCTATATCTTCTTTTCCTTGTCTCTTTATATATTTAGTTTCTTATTTCGATGACCAAGATAATTTGAGTTGATTAGATTATTTTTAGAGAGATAACTTAGCTGGACAATAAAATGATTAGCTTTGCTAAACCTTTACCAAGCTCCACATATACTCCTGTGAGAAGAGGAATTTGAGAGTAAATTTTTATAGGATAGCCACTTATAAAGAGTGTCTTTTGAGAGCTTAGTAAAGGGCAAGTAAATTCTTGAACTTTGAAAGTTTCGTTTTCTAAAACCCTCTTTTATGATTCTGAAAGAAAATTTTGGCATTGCTATGATTCATTTGACTTTGATAATTTTTATGGGGATCTATATGCATAAAAGTCGATTTAAAATCCATGTTATGATTTGATTGATTTCTAACGTAAGATTAAGTTGAAAAGTATTTGTTTAGAATTTTCTTAAATAGAGTTTTTATATAAGTTTATCGATCCTTTGCTCGAGGACTAGCAAGATCTAAGTGTGGGGATGTTGTTGACGCAAGATATTGACTAAAATTATGTTTTTTTTTATATGATTTTATATATTTTCAGGGATTAATATTATGATTTAGTCTTGTTTTGCTAACAAATAACCCCGTTTTCGAGAATGCTCTTTGTTTTTGTGCAATATTAATTTTTGCAGGAAAATAGGGTATAAATGTGATATTTTGAGGATTTCTCGAAGAAAGGATTATGCTACAAGTCCAAGGAGGAGAGATGATTAATTAAAAGAGAGCAATTAAAGGCCCAAGCCCATTATGGAGAAGATTCCAGAAGCTAAGGATTGTTTGGATATGAAGAATATGAAGATAAGGAAGGTTTATCAAGAGTCCAATCCAAACTCCAAATAAATCGCGAGATATTCTCGGATTTCAGGACAGCTGCACCTTGTGGGCCAAATTTGGAAACTTTAACGACGTCAAATGAAGAAAGTCCAATTGACAAAGTTGTAGAACTTTTCGAGCTCTACACGAAAATGTCCGAATTTGCATTTATTGGACTTCAGATGAGGAAGTTATGGTCGAATTACTAAAGGCTGCAGAATATGGAAAGGTGATTTCGGGAAGGACTCTATCAATGACTTCATCTCCAAGCAAGGAAATATATGGACGTCCCGGACTCTTTTGGAAACTTATATATACTTGGAAATAAGTGTTTTAGGTATTTTAGGACTCTTAGAACCGACCTATTAGTTTCCATGTATAGGGGACTCTCCGGAGTATAAATATATGGCCTCCCAAGGGGAGAGGCATCATTGTCCACCGCAAATTCATTGTAAGCCGAGAGTCTAGGGCAGAGGTCGGGGGCCAAAGGCGTTCAACTCGGCGAAAGGCGCATCTCGGCGAAAGGAGGAAGCAAGAGGAGACAGGAGGGGGGCTGGTCGGCCGACCCCTAGGGGTCTGGTCGGCCGACCCAGGCCCTCCCGAGGGTTGTTCGAGTTCATCTTCTGTCGAGTTCTTCGTCGAGTTCATCCCGACGATTGTGCTTCAACTTCGTGATGTATCTCGAATAATTTCTCGTACTTCTTATGCTACTTTGATGAAACCTTGATGATTTGATCAATAAAGTTTGTCTTTTAGACTTAGCTTCTTGTTTATGCATGATTTATGATCCATATCTTTGCAATGCTTAATTCCGACATGTTTATATCTGGCCAGATAATAAGCTTAGCATGTTCTTTTAGTAGATCTTTTTACTTTAATTAGTTGATTGAATCTACTCATGCTTAGAGATGGTTAAGGTTTGCTAGTTCGTCGATTAACTGGTTCTAGTGACAGTAGGGCTGGAGAAAGGTTCTAGTAAGCTTTTGACATTCATGATCATGCTTAATCTTTGCTTTATGTTTAGATTTTATCTCAAGGTGGTTCTTAGTACATAGGTTGTTTGTCTCATATCTCTTGTGGATCCTTTTGCCACGTTAAACCATATCAATCTCGTTTATAGCTTAATACTTGTTCTATCATTTTATGCTATAGTTTGGATCTCGTTTAGACCTTAATTAGAGTATAATTAGAGCATAATTAGAAGTATTATTAGAGTAGTTCTAATCCCTTTTTAAGCTTGTTTAGATTTATTAGAACTAGCTAGTAATTAAGTTAATATTAGATTAATAATATCCTAAGCATAATTATCCTTGGATTGACAAACCCAAGATACTCATCCTGGGGAAAAGCTACCACGATACTGTGCGCTTGCAGTATAAGGTTTGACGCGCTTAAGTGCCGTCAACAATTGTGAACAACAGTTGACATGCACAGATCCATATCATATCCATTGCATAGATCATTTTACTGTGGTTCCAGAACAACAAGATTTTCCTTTTTAGGATTTTTATTCGATTTTATATGATTTATCAAAGTTTAAACCGAGAAAAAGGAAAAAAGAAAAGGAAAAACTCAGATCTGAGGACCTCTGCGTAATTAACCATAGTTTTCAGGGGCTAGCTTGCAAGATCTGCAAGACTCAGTAAACAGGCGGGAGGACCGGCTTGCAATTTCGGAAAAGTCCGGGGGCTAGATCTAAAAAGATCCGGCCCCCGTCTTCTTCCTCGCGCCGGCCGCGGCCGCGCGGCGCGGCGCGCGCGCGCGCCGGCGAGCTGGGGCTCGCCGGAGCCGCGACGCGGGGTGGCGGAGGTGCGCGGGAGCTAGGGCTTCACCTTGGGGGTATCGTCGTCGGCGGAGGAGGCGTGGAGCGACGGGGAACGGCGGCGCACCGAGCGTGAACGGCGGCGTCGGTGGCGCGGGCGCGACGTCGAGCCGAGCTCGATCTCCTCGGGGGAGAGGAGTCCGACGACGAGAGCTAGCGGGGGAGGGGCGGCGTGGAGCGGCGGTTGCGGTGGTGCGGTTGGTTGGGCTCGGGGAGGCCGGGAGGCGGCGGCGCGGCTCGGTCCCGAGCTCGGCCGGCTTTGATGGCGGCGGGCGGGAAATCGGACGGGGCGGCGCGGAGAAGGCACGGGAGCGAGTGAGTCGGCTAGGGTTTCGACGGGGGAAAACTCCGCTCCCTTTTTAGGGACCGGGGGTCGGGCAGCGCGGGCAGGGCGCGGAGAGCGCGGGCGGTGGCCGGACGGCCGCGGCGGTGACCGTCGGCCGCGTGGCCGCCGTCGTACCGGGGAGGACGACGCGCCGCGCGGCGCGGACCGCGTCCATGAGCCGCGAGCCGCTGACGGGTGGGACCAAGGCGCGAGATGGAGAGACGGGCGCAATGGACCCGGTCTACGGGGCGAGGCCGACTCGGCGCGGGCCGGCCCAATTCGGGCGCCGCGGGCGGGAACCCGACCGGTGGGGCCCACCTGTCATAGAGAGAGGGAAAGGAAAAAAACCGAAAAAAAGGAAAAACCCCCTTTGACTGCTGAGACACCTCTTTTCTATTTGCGTTTTTGAGCATCTTAGAGGCCGATTTAGGTGAAACTCAAATTACAAGAAGTGTTCACAATTTTGTAAGCTACAACTTTGTTATAAACTTTGACCCCCAGTTCTACGGTCAAAATTGGCCTAAATTTGAATTTAAGTCGCTGCCTCAGGTTTGACCAGCAGGATGCTCCATCTTAGAAATTTTAAAAATCCCTTTTCCAGCCATTTGCACCTTATGTGCCTTTTGGGAAAGTTGTGTAGAATTTTATGGTCTACATTTGGTTCAATGGGAGTATTTCATGAAAGTGGCTGTAGGTTTGCTCAAACTTGGGTTTTCAAAACCAGCCTGGTTTGGGTTGGTTATTTGGGCTGACAGAAAAAGGTTCAAAACACCAATTTGAATTTATCTTTTGCCCAAACTCAATTTGGCAAAGTTGTTCATTAGATCCTTATCTACAACTTTGGTAATATGAGCTTCCCCCACAACCCAACAGAATTTAAACTACAAGCCTGGCATTGTCCATGCTTACTGAAAAAAAAGAAAACAAAAACCCACATTATGACCAAACCCCCTCCAACCATGATTATGCCATGATGCTTATGATGCATGATAGTGTACAAATTTCTTAATTTAGGTACTTGAGATGCTGGAGCATCACAACAGACCAAAATGTGCAACGAATTTCCGGTAGTAACCAGCGAGACCCAAGAAGCTGCGCAACTCCTTAGCAGAAGCAGGAGACGGCCAAGAAGCAATGACAGAAACTTTATCTGGGTCCGTGGACACTCCGTGAGCAGAAATAACATGTCCCAAATAACCAATCTGACGGAGGGCAAAAGAACATTTGGACATCTTGACTTTCCAGTGGTCGCGGGCGAGCAACTCGAACACTTGTTTGAGATGCAACAAATGAGACTCAAAGGAAGAGCTGTAGATCAAAATATCGTCAAAGAAAACCAATGCAAAACGGCGGAGACAGGGAGCTAGAGTAGTATTCATAGCCGACTGAAATGTGCCAGGAGCCCCAGTGAGTCCAAAGGCCATCACCCTAAACTCAAACTGGCCACAATGTGTTTGAAAAGCTGTTTTGTACTCCTCCCCTGGTCGCATGCGAATCTGGTGAAATCCAGCACGCAAGTCCAATTTGGAGAACCAAGAAGCCCCTGACAACTCATCCAACAATTCATCGATGACTGGTACTGGATACTTGCCTTTGACAGTAATAGCATTCAAATGACGATAATCCACACAAAAACGCCATGTACCATCTTTCTTTTTCACCAACAGTACTGGGGAAGAAAATGAGCTCGTGCTTGGCTGAATAATACCGTTGGCCAGCATTTCTGTTACCTGCTTCTCAATCTCATCTTTCAACACGGGGGCGTAACGGTAGGGACGAACTGACACAGGGGAGGTACCAGCAACCAGTGGAATTGAATGATCACATGACCGAGGAGGAGGTAGAGAAGATGGTACCTCAAATAGGGACGTGAACTCCTCAACAAGCTGCTGAACCTCCACAGGTAACGTTGAGTGTGCAGAATCCCCAGACTGGTCAGCAATGTGGAAAACTTGAATCACTGTGCCTGCTGGCAAAACACAACCAACCCCATGCAACATGACAGTCGTATCATTGTAAAAGAAGGAGATCCATTTATCACGCCAATGGACCTTCATTGGACTGAAAGCCTCCAACCAATCCATTCCCAATATCATGTCATAAGATGAGAGAGGCAACACCTTCAAATCTGAAGAGAACGTGATCCCCTGAATTGACCACTTAGCAGCAGGTAAATAGGATGAGCAGGATAACACAGAACCATTGGCCACTTGGACAGATAATGGTCGAGCCAGAGATAATACTCCCCCCAATTGAGGAAGCAAAGCTGTACTGACAAAAGAATGGGAACTGCCAGAATCCACCAGAATGCGAACAACATTTTCCTGCAAGAGCCCATGAAAGCACATAGAGCGAGGGGAGCAACCACCAGTAACTGCAGCAACAGAAATAGCCAGGAACAACTGTGTAGAAGAGGTGTCCAATGAAGTGTCCTCACAGTAGGATTCCTCATCAACATGAAAAAGCTCCAATACTTCCTGCAGCGCGTGAAGCTGGACCGTAGAGCAGCGATGCTCCTTAGTCCACGGTTCAGCACACTTGATGCACAAGCCGCGCGCGCGGCGGTAAGCCCGCAGCGCCGACCATCGATCTTCAGCTGACTTGGCACGGGCAACATCTGCTTGCCGCGGTTCTGATGCCTTGTCTCGCTGTGGAGGAAGAGGCAAGGGCAAGGGCCCTGCCGGTACCGACCGAGGAGTATAAGCATCAGAGCGGCGAGGAGCAGAACGCTTCCGTGCAGCGACCACCTCTTCCTGCAATTGAGCCAAAACACAAGCAGTATCCCAGGAAGTAGGACGTTGAAGAAGTACAGCAGGTTTAATGTCCTCCGCTAGACCCTCTACAAAACGTGTAGTGTAATACAGAGGATCATTATGATGACCATAAGCAATGAGTTGATCCATGAGATCCGCAAAACGATCAATGTACTCAGCCACTGATCCCGACTGCTGGATCTGAAACAGCTGGCGGAGCAACAACTCATGCTGATCACGCCCAAAACGGTCCATAATCATCGTGCGAAACTCCAACCAGGAACAACGACGAATCCTCTGCTCCACAGACTGCAACCAGCGGGCTGCCGATGCAGAGAAATGCATCGAAGCAACCTTGACCCACATGTAGGAGTCAACCCCATACAGCTCGAAATAGTCCTCACAACGAGAGATCCACAACTTGGGTTGCGAACCATCAAACTGAGGAAAATGGAGCTTGGGAAGTTTACCCCGACCCGACGACAGATCACCCCCAAACTGTCCTCGGGACCCAGACGACATGAAATTGGGAAAAGGGAGTGGGGGAGGATACGCACCCTTGGCCGGGTGATGGGTAGGAGGCGTGAGCCCTCTAGAACCATCATCCCGGTAAATCTTTTCGTCGCAGTGCCCATTGGGCCGGGCGGCCGTAGTGCCAGCAGCAGATGGGCGCGCGGCGACCGCTGGAGTCGGAGCGAGAACGCCGGTCATGTCGATGGGGCGTTCCACCACCGCTCGCTCGCAGAGCTTGGACAGCTTCACCACGTTGAGGCGAACATCATCAACAGTACCCTCCACATCAGGACGCCATTCCTCCAGGGAAGCCGCCACCGACTCGATGCGAGACACGCGTTCGTCGTGGGCCACCGAGAACTCCGACAGTTGACGTTCCCACTTGGAGTCGAGGTCGGAGAGGCGCTGGTCCAGCAGAGCGTCGCGATCGAGGAAACGCTGATCCAACTTGGAGTCGAGGTCGGAGAGGCGCTGATCGAGCTTGGCGTCATGACCATCCAAACGCTTGGTCATCTCGTCGAGGAGGAACTTGATGTCGGGGTTCATGGCGGCGAGGTGCCGATGGAATCGGGTGTAGTGGTCGTGGGAGATCTGGTGTGGCTCCAGAACGGCGAACACACTCCAAGCAAGCACAGCAGGAGGGAATTACGAGCGAGGAAAATCGCGTAGGAGGGATCGATTCTCCTCGAGCCCAACCGGATCCAGTGCTGCGCGAGCCGAAGGAGGATGCCGAGGATCGACGACCTCTGATACCAATTGTTAACGAACAGGATAGAGGGGATAGGTGGAGACAGAGGAGAAAAGTATTTGGGCAGATGAATCTTGTTCCTTGTTTCGCAAGAAGAAGTTTCAATACAATTTCCCTGATGATCCCTCGCCCTCCCGATCGCTCCTCATATATTCTATTACATGGCCACTGCTCTGGGCCTTAGAGACTTACTTGGCCCACTCCTTACCACTAACTAAAGTGTTGGGCTTCCTGCTCCTCGTACTTCGTCGTGGCCCAGCTTCCTGCTCTTCTTGTCCAGGGCTGTATGTAACAGTACACAAGTCATCAGTCATCACCTCTCCGTTCTCACGAGATGATCGATGCTAATAGGTTGCTAATTAACGCGAGTACGCGACATCTTCTGCTTTGTTCAGCGACGGTTTCCAACTCCCTCCCATACGTTTGAGGTAGATTATAGTATTATTCAGGCTAAACCAGCAACATGGTCATAGTTCTCTCTTGAGTCTTGACACAGATTAGAGCTCAATCAAAATCAAGACCTTGGCATGGCGCGCGGCAGCCCTCTGTTTGAGACGACAGCATCAGTGGACGCGAGGTCTGTAGATTGAGTGGCGTTGGCGCGGCCGGTGGGCCCGCTGACCCAGTTCGTTCAATCTTCGTTGCCTTCCCGCCACCGCGCCACCGCCTCTCGTTGGGTATAAATTGATCGCCTCGTTGCACAAAATCCATAAGCCATTGCACTGTCAGAGTTCATCAGACATACTCTTCGTTGCCTTTTCCTTCCCCTTCTCGTCGTCTCCTGTCGATCAACCTAGAGGTCAATTCAGACCACTCCAGGATCGCAATGTGTCGTCAGCCGCGCTCCCCACTGGCCGCCGCGGCGCTGCTAGCGGTCACGGTGACACTGGCCGCCTCCGCCGCCGCGGCGCCGGCGCCGCTGGAGCGGGCGGACGAGGAGGTGCGGCGGCTCTACGAGGCGTGGAGGACGGAGCAGGGGCGGCCGCGCGGCGACCTCGGCGGCGAGGACCGGCGGCTGCGGTTGGAGGTGTTCCGCGACAACCTCCGGTACATCGACAGGCACAACGCGGAGGCGGACGCGGGGCTCCACAGCTTCCGCCTCGGCCTCACCCCCTTCGCCGACCTCACCCTGGCCGAGTTCATCAGCCGCGCCCTCGGCTTCCGCAACACCTCGGCCACGCGGGTCGCGAGCACCCGCTACCTGCCCCGCGCCGGCGACAGCCTCCCCGACGCCGTCGACTGGCGCCTGCAGGGCGCCGTCACCGGGGTCAAGAACCAAGGCCATTGCGGTTCGTACCACTACCGTACGCCAGCAGCAGCTCCATGATGCACGCTCGACAAGCTAGACAGCTAGTCAGTTCTTGAGATGGAATTTGCTCTAATGATCAGTTGATAGTTGATACTGTGCTGTGCCCGTGAGAGGTGCAGGTGGGTGCTGGGCGTTCTCGGCAGTGGCAGCGATGGAGGGGATCAACAAGATCGCCACGGGCGACCTCTTATCACTGTCGGAGCAGGAGCTGATCGACTGCGACGGTCAGGACAGCGGCTGCAACGGTGGAGAGATGCAGACAGCCTTCGAGTTCGTGGTGAAAAACGGCGGCATTGACACCGAGGCCGACTATCCGTTCATCGGAGTCGACGGGACCTGCGACGCAGTTCGGGTTGGTGTTGTGATGCATGCTCATACAGTCATACGTCGTCTCTGCTCGATCGGGATTGCAATCTAGTCGCATGCCTTTTGCGTTGATGGTGATGGAGATTTGTGTTTTGATTACCCAATGCAGGAGAAAAGAAAGGTTGTGTCCATAGATTCGTACGAGAATGTCCCGGCCAACGATGAGAAGGCGCTGCAGAAGGCGGTGGCGAACCAGCCCGTCAGCGTCGCCATTAACGCCGACACCCCTGCGTTCCAACACTACACCTCGGTAAGCATTTGGACGAAGAAGAAGGAACACAGAATCACTGCTCCTCAATTTGATCTGATGTCTGAACTGTTCTTCCCAATTGTGCATGCGCACAGGGCATCTTCAACGGGGTGTGCGGGTTGAAGCTCGACCATGGCGTCACGGCGGTGGGCTACGGCACCGAGAACGGCGAGGACTTCTGGATCGTGAAGAACTCGTGGGGCCCCGGGTGGGGCGAAGGCGGCTACATTCGCATGGCGCGCAACGTGCTTTTGCCCATGGGAAAGTGTGGCATAGCCATGGACGCGTCGTACCCGGTGAAGAATGGCCCTAATAATAGGATGGCTAAGCCCAGGATCAAGATGGTCCGCGCTTAAGCAGCAGGCTGCTGGCCGCTTGCCCCTTGCTCTGGTGTCTGGATGACCTCTCCTTTAAGCGTTCGTTGTTGGATGTGATGCAAATAGTCTCATTTAGTTTTATTAATTTATATACCACAAAAATAAGCTATAAAGCAGAAATGCAGAATTCTTTTGCCATAAAATTGTTTGGGATCATGGGCGAAGACGGGGGAGGGGGGGCGCAAGCCCCCCATGGTCAAATATGTTACACTAAAATTTTTTAAATTCAAATAAAAATTAAAAATTTAGTGCTATTGGTCTCCCTTAACAATGAAATTTTCGAGTTTCCGCCTCCGCCGCTGTTGAGAATCTTCCTCTCATGATGATATGATACTGAGCTTTGTACGGAGATGAATGCATGGCGTCTTCTGGGACTTGAACTTAACGCAACTGCAAAAGTGCCACTAAAACATGTCCTGTTTTCAGAGCTCAACTTCAACAACTGCCTCTAAATCAGAGCCCATTTTTTCTTCTCTTCTTTTTCCACTTATCATCTATGTATACTCTCCATTTTACACCACAAGATTTCAATCCAAATTAATTTTAAAACATACAAATGCATTATGTTCAAGGTCATGGTATCAGACACGACCTTTCAAATTTTGCTACATAAGAACCATTGCTTACCGACGAAGTACAACTTGTACTGTAGTTTCGAAGTTAGTGGGGTGGATGGAGGATTTATTGAGGGCAGCAAGAAGGACTGGCAAATTAGCACCACAGAACCGTCTTTAAGCCAAGCCATATTCTCCCTGCACGGGACCCACGAACCCGCCCGCCTGCAGTGTATGTAGGCATGTAGCTAGCCATGCATGCGTGACCCGCTCACAGCGTACGTGCAAATGCAACGTCGTTCCGCAAGGAGATAAGATCAGGAGGTCAGATCTGGCTAGACACGCTCGACGCGCTATTTTCCGTTTTCAGTTGCCCTTGCAATGTCTCCAACCGCTGCCCATGTTCGCGGTTCGACAGTGTAACAATGTAATTGCCTCTGGGCTCTGGCTGCGGTAAATTATTACGTCTCTCATTCTCATGTAACCTGTGCGTGTGCTGGTGCTAGGGCTAGGGCTAGGGTGGGCATTTGGCTCTTCGGTTCAATTCGGTTCACTTCGGTTTCTCAGTTATATGCAAATTTCGGTTACTTAAAAAATGGAACCGAATTAGGTTGAAGGAAAGATGGAACCGAGTGGTTCGGTTCTCGGTTAGTTCAGTTCAGTGCTCGGTTAACCGAACTAATTAACGAGCTGCATACCTTCGCCGGTTGCCCAGGCGCCGTGCCATGGGAGGAGGGCGCGGGAGTGGGGGAGGGTCGCCGCCATGCCGTGGGAGTAAGGACGCCACCGCGCGGGAGGGAGGGTTGCAGCTGCGCCGCGGGAGGGGGGGGGCGTCACGGCGCCATGGGGGAGGGTCACTGCCGTGTAGGAGTGGAGGTCGTCATTTTTTCCTTTGTCTTTTTCATCATTTTTTCTTTTTGATTATTTCTAGGTGTCATTTTTATTTCATTTAATTTTCAATTCGTTTTTCTTCTTGTTTATCTTTCTTTTTATTTACTTTGCATTGAATATTCTATTTGCAAGAATAGAATATTTTATTTTTCAACATCAAATATTTTTCTTCGTGAAGGTGGATATTTTTCTTGTGAAACTAGAATATAGTATTCTGAATAGGTAATATTGTATTGTAAAGGTAGAACATTTTTTTTTCTGAAACTAGAAAATTTTGTTAGTGGAGGTAGAATATTTTCCTTGCATAAAAAGAATATCGGTATTTTAAATTCAGATTTTTTATGAATTTATAATATCACTTTTTTACCAAAAATATGTAGGACAATTGTGGTAGAACAATTCTAGTAGACTAATTGTTCGTACAAATAATTTCTCATGCAACGATTTTAGTTGAGCGGCCAATCCAATAGTAAAGCCCAGAATGCGTGCGTACGTTCTTAGGGCAAGAGTACGTGCATGTGTGAATGTCTGCGTTTTTTTGATAAATGTGAACGTCTGTGTTTATACCGTGTTTCTCAAAAAAAAAAAACTTAAATACGATGTGCCTTGTCACTCAAAGTTTGATCGTTCGGAGCGCAGATGGTTGAATCATACACCTGGAGGATCTCTAATACTTTGGGAGATCGAGCATGCCTCGCACATTATTCATCAATCAGGTGTTAAAATGCATTCCAACACTTGAATTTTTGGCTATTGGATCTTAGATGGATGGCTAGAATTACACTGTAACTACAGTATATGTATACTGTACTTACAGTGTAACTCCTCTATTCCTATCCACCCACCCCGACTCCCCGAGCTTGTCGCCGGCCGCAAGATCCAACGCCGCGCCCTTCCTCCCGCCGCGCCGCCGCCGCCGCACGGGTCCTCCTCTTCGCCTTCGGCCCGCCGCAGCGCACCTCCGCCTCCGGCCCGCCGCCCGCCGCCGCGCGGGTCCTCCCCTCTGCCTTCGGCCCTCCGCCATGTGCCTCCGCGCCCTCGCCGCTGCCGCCGCGCCCGCTCTCGGCCGCTGTCGGGGAGGAGGCAGCCGGGTAATAAGATTGCTTCCATCACCCGGTTGTTCTCTAACTTTTCTCAAAAAAAAAAAAAACGCAGGAGAGGAGGCTTCGTGGCCTCGTAGAAAGGCGTTGGCCGAAGGGACGTATACCGGACAGCTCGGCAAAGCTCTTCAACGTCGTCGAATCGGAGCCCCGCCGGCGGCGGCGCTCACGGTTCCGCGGCGCATTCAGGTAGTGCGCGCGGAGGTACGGTGCCAGTCAGGAGCTCGCCTGTCTGATCTAGAGCACGCAGGCGATTTAAAAATCGCAAACGTGCTCAACTTGGGGTGCCACACTACTCCATCTAGTTCCTTAAACGACCGGCTGCTGCTCTAATCGTACCCACGGCCTTGCCAGTTGCCAAAGGCCTCGTCCAAATCCGAGTACCAAAGCACCCCATCATCTATGACCTTTGGATTGGAGACGCCCTATCCAGATAAACATGTTGATGGAGATATAGTATAGATATTTTTTGTGACCATTGCTGATTGGAGGAAGAAGTTGTGTTGATGGCCAAAACAGTCCGATATGGTCACCTTGCTCGATCTTTTTAATGTGCGGAGCACATTTTTTATTAAGTAGAGGACGATATTACAACGACCAAACAACAAACAGAGAAAAACACACAATGACCAAAACAGAGAGGAGTGAGGGAGGACAAACACCGCCACCACAAAGCTAAAACAAAATCCAACTCCACAACAAACAATCACTACAGTCTACAGAAGACAATGAGGCCTTCAAGAAGGAAGGAGACACAGCTCCAAGCCATCGACATCCGCCCAACCAAGAGGAACATGTTCGCCGAGTGAGCAACAACCTTAAGACAAACACTTCCGTCATCCTGCTCGATCTAATAAACATAACATAACATATATATGGTCGACGTCTTGATGCCCATAATCCATTTTGATCCACTAAATAAATGAGATGGGTATATTTCTCCGAGCATCTGAGGCCATCTCCAACAGACTTCACTCTGTTTATAGTGCCAGAACCGTGTTTTGCACGGTCTGCTAAAGATGACTTGAGAAGGGTTTATTAGGATCACGCAAACATCGTTTCTCATCGAGACATAACCGTATAAAAAATCTTACTATTAGTAATAAGAAGATCTTAAGAAAACACTATATACAAAACGTGCTAAGAAAAATATGATAAATTTTAAAAATTCATAAAAAATAGAAACATGTAGTCATCCAATCAAGAAGTCCACTATGCCATTATGATAAATATTTTAAAATAAATATCTAAATTTGCATATAAATTACTCACTATGTCATTATAAAAGATGATGCCCCTCTTAAATTTTTATATAAATTATCCATGATATTATTACGAAAGATAAATGTTAATACACTACAGGAAACCAGAGAAAATTCGTGGGCCAAATACCCACGAATTTAGGCCCAAACCCACGAACTTACCCTAAGTTCGTCGGCCAACTGACGAACTTATCCGTCTTTTTTAACTCCACGAATTTATCAGGATAAGTTCGTCGGCCTCCACGAACTTACTATAAGTTCGTCGGTTTTTGAGTGGCCGACGAACTTAACCGGGTGCCGGACTTAAGTTCGTCGGTTCCTTGTGGCCGACGAACTTAGTACAGGGCCCCGTTAAGTTCGTAGGTTTTTTTTTACCCACGAATTTAATTTGTTTTAATTAAAAAAGTAGTGACACCCAATAGAAAATTTGATAATTCATAGAAAATTCAGAAAAAATCATAGAAAAATCGTAGAACATCATAGTCACATATAGCAACTCCGGGTATACTATTGTCGCTATAAACATGTAGGCAAAAAAATATTAAACACATACAGTCCAAACAGAAGTAATACAACTACTAGAAAACCAATCACATTACACTAAAAGTTTCTAAGTGCCGATCAACTAGCATTTCTGTAACAATGAGATCAACTACTATTTCTAAACTATTGTATAAAATGGGTTAGACAAACCCATCCCGTCTGGATCATCTACTGTATATCAATTAACCATGAACCTGAAAAGTAGATTTAAAAAGAAGTGTTAATTATTCAGCAGTATGGATGAAACTCAGTTTTGTCTGACAATAATGCAAATGTGCCTGCTTCCTTGCTTCTAGAGTTCTGGATATAGTTGACTACATGCAGATTTTTTGAGGCTGAAAATTTTAACCTCAATATTCTGTACAGCTAAGTAAATATTTTAAAGCAACAACAGCAGCATTGCATACCTAGTGTTGTATTGTATGCAGCTATGTTCAACTCAGTCCCAATATCTTTAAAACATGAATGAAGTAGCAGACATAGAGCAGATCTAGTTAGCTAATCAAGCCTACACAAGATTCATTGCTAAGTTCATAGTCTAGTGTTCTGGCTAAACTGAAAAACAATTGCTAGTGACAAATGAGGACTTTAAGAAGACTAAACTGAAAGTTCGACGAGTGCAATGTGTAAGGTGCCTCTTCTGTGTGCTTACCCCCATTGAATCTTTCTAAACATTACAATGTAAAGTAAGATCTAAACAATGTAAAATCCTGAAGCATACTGGCAGAGCATGGGCAATTGAGCAAGAGGACGATCCACAGTCAACAGCTGGTCCCTTGTTGAATTTTCTAATGCGGATTCAGCAAATGGGTGGTGACTCCACTAGCGAAATGAGAACCCAGCAAATGGTTGATGGCTCCACCTCCACTTGGGTTAAACGAGGGAGGTCACACCGGGACCGGGACTAGTTGTGTGCTTGCTTCTTTGACACAGAACTAATAACAACTAAACTTACAGCGATTGTAATAGCTAAGGCAAGGTTTCCAGGGCCTTTTTAACAAGCTACATGAACTGAACGAGGAGGATCTGCATGTCAGAGAAGTAAGTGGTTCTCACCCTGCAGAGAGCGACGCTTGACCAAAGGAAGACGAAGCAATTGAAGAGCCGATCCCCTGGATTATGAAACAGCGTACAGGATCAGCAAAGAGTACCCATATGAGCCAGTGAGAGCGGACACAATGGCGCCGTTCTCTAGCAGCACCTGCAGGCACCCGGGCCGGCCCTGCCTGGCCGCGAGGTGCAGCGGCGTGGCGCCGTGGTCGTCCCTGATGTTGACAAACCGGGCTAATCCCCTGCCAAGCCTGGACAGCAACAAGTGAGCAAAAAAACAGAGTTGTGACAGCCGGATAGGCAGAGAGGCAGGGGAGCTCGAAGATCTCACCACGAGTCGGCCACCGGCGTGGTCTGCGCCGCCGAGAGGATGGCCTGCAGGCAGTCGACGTGGCCGGGGTAGGCGGCGTGGTGCAGGCAGGTCCACACGTGCACCGAGTCGAACATCAGGATCTGGTTGGGTTTCGATTGGCGAGCGCGCGCACCACACAGAGATCGAACATCAAGATCTTGCGGATTACAGTAATCAGTTAAGAATGGATAGGGGGAGTTTGAAGCTGTGTGCTCACATTGGCGCCGGCGTTGAGCAGCCGCTGCGAGCAGTCGATCTTGCCGTGCATCGCCGCCAGCATCAGCGGGTTCTGGACCCCTGGCGGCTCCGCGGCGAGGGGAGGTGTCGGCTAGCCCCCGGTGAGGAGGCGGCGGGTAACCGCCCCGGCGGCTGCTCTGTGCGGCGAGGGGATGCCGCGGCGGCCGTGTCTCCGCCCGGGGGCGAGGAGGTGGCAGCTAGGGCCCGGAGGCGAGGGGAGGCCGCGGCGGCAGCTGCTCCGCGCGGAGGCGAGTGAGGGGGGCCGTGTATGAGGAGCAGGAGCGGCGGCCCGTGCCGTGTAGGAGGAGCGGGAGCGGCGGCCCGTGCCGCGGCAGGAGGGGGAAGGTGACGGCGGCCCGCGCCGCGGCGGGCGGGGGAAGGCGGCGGCCGCGTCGGGGCAGGCAGCGGCGGCGGGCGTGGGGGTGAGGACGGGGAGGCTCGCGGCTCATCTGGATCTGGATTGACTAGAGATGGCAATGGGTACCCGAAACCCGGGTACCCGACGGGTTTTACCCGATATAAAGACGGGTATGGGATGACTTCTCTATCCACGGGTATATTAATGGGCATAATCTTGTACCCGTCGGGTACACGGGTGCGGGTATGGGTATAGGCTACCCATATCCGCGTACCCATGGGTAATTTATACCCGCCTCAACTATGTCTTTATTCTACATAATTAAGCAAACATAAGTGTATATTGGCAAAAAATATGATCAACTTGCATGTTTCAATATTATTTATTATTGTCTTCAATTTATTTACTCATATTTAGTGATTTATTATTTTAATTGTGCCATTATTTATTATATTTGTGCTATTTAAACAAGCCTTTAGTGGGTATTTAATCGGGTATGGGTTACCCGACGGGTTTTTTTACCCACGCGGGTACGGGTATGGGTAAAAGTTCATACCCGCTCACGGGTATGGGTATCGTAGCGGGTATGATTTTTATTCGCGGGTACGGGTATGGAATGGTAATACCCGACGGGTTTTTACCCGTTGCCATCCCTAGGATTGACCGGGGTGGCGTGTGGGGTGATGTTTACACGTAAGTTCGTCGGTCTGTTCAAGAGGCCGACAAGTTAAATTAAATTCGTGAGTTTTAACAAACCGACGAAGTTAATAAATTTTCAAAAAATTCTAATGGGCAGATAAATTTGTCGGATACATATTGTGGCCGACGGGCTTATTTAAATTCGTCAGGGGGTCTGTCAGAACCGACGAATTTAACCTCATTTCGTCGGGGGGTCAGGAACTGACGAACTTAATGGACATAAATTCGTCGGCTGCCTTGTGCCCGACAAACTTAAAGAAATTCACGAACTTTATCGCGTTTCTCGTAGTGATAAGAGCCCATCGTAGATAGATAAAAAATAAAAAAAGAAGTTGCGCATGGGTATTCCATTAAAGTATGAGCAAATAAGAGTTATTAGTTAATAATATCGATTCTAATTAGTTGTGGGGCTCAAATCTACATATAAGTTTTAAATGTTCATCAGCATGCAGCATGAATTCACATACCAGTCAAAAGCTAGTGATATGAGTACACGATTTTTTTCCAAAGCCGTGCATCCTGTAATTATTTTACTTGCCTGCCTTTTTTTTATATATGACGTGCAGTTCTTCTCTGCGGATTCTTACAGGTAATTCACTGCTATATGCTCCTAGGTCCTAGCCGTGTCATAATTCAAAACAAACCATCATCACAGTCCTATCATATCCGGATAGAGTTCAATCAACACAACATCTTGGCATGTGCATGGAGGCAGCCCTCTGTTTAAGACAGACGTCAAGGGACGAGGTTTCTAATCAAACCGCTGTCACTCTGTCAGTGGCGTGACCAATCCTGTTCGCCTCGCATGCCTATAAAATGGCTGCTAGCTCGATCGTTTTCACAGGCCAAGCCACACTGCACCTCGGCAGCTCACAGATACGTACGCTTCCCATCACCTCTCGCCGAGCTCGACGTCAATTCCCAAGATCGCCATGCGCCCACCACGCTCCCACGCGCCCACCGTGGCGCTGCTTGCACTTGCACTAGCCGCCGCCGCCGCGGCGGCGGCCCGCCACTCCCACTCCACGCCGGTAGTGGAACGGGCGGACGTGGAGGTGCGGCGCATGTACGAGGCGTGGAAGGCGAAGCACGGCCGCCCGCCGCGCGGCGGTGGCTGCGACCTGGCTGGCGAGGTCGACCGGCTGCGGCTGGAGGTGTTCCGCGACAACCTCCGGTACATCGACAGGCACAACGCGGAGGCGGACGCGGGTCTCCACAGCTTCCGCCTCGGCCTCACCCCCTTCGCCGACCTCACCCTGGAGGAGTACCGCGGCCGCGTCCTCGGATTCCGCGGCCGCCGCGGCAACGCGGCCCGTGCCGGGGTCGGGAGCAGCAGCAGCGCCCGCGCCGCCGGCGACCTCCCCGACGCCGTCGACTGGCGCCAGCTTGGCGCCGTCACCGACGTCAAGAACCAGCAGCAATGCGGTCCGTGCTCCGTACCTACCCGGCCGGCGCCAAGGGAATTTGCAGTTTGTTTTCTGATGATCTCTTGGCCGCGGGCCGGGGCGTGTGAGACATGCATGCAGGTGGGTGCTGGGCGTTCTCGGCGGTGGCAGCCATAGAGGGGATCAACGAGATCGTGACGGGTAGCCTGGTGTCGCTGTCGGAGCAGGAGCTGATTGACTGCGACAGCCAGGACAGCGGCTGCAACGGCGGAGTGATGCAGAACGCCTTCGAGTTCGTCATCAGCAACGGCGGGATCGACACCGAGGCCGACTACCCCTTCACCGGAACTGACGGCACTTGTGATGCCAACGCGGTCGGTCGTCAGAACTTGCGATCGCAGTTTAATTTAATCCAAATTCCAAACTGATGATGAGTGACGAGAGGATTTATATATTTGCATTTTGTTCAATAATAATGCAGGTAAATCAAAAGATTGTGAGCATAGATGACTTCGTGAACGTGGCGTCCAACAACGAGACGGCACTGCAGGAGGCGGTGGCGATCCAGCCAGTCAGTGTCGCCATTGATGCAGGCGGCCGACCTTTCCAACACTACCAATCGGTAAACATCACACCAGTTTTTGGATGAACAAGAAGGGGCAACACACTGAAGCACAGCCCTAGATGATCAGACGAGGTGTTTCTGGTACTGAACCGTGTTCTTCTCCAACTGCGTGCAGGGCATCTTCGCCGGGATATGCGGGTTCACGCTGGACCATGGCGTGACGGTGGTGGGCTACGGCAGCGAGAACGGCCATGACTACTGGATCGTCAAGAACTCGTGGGGCAGTGATTGGGGAGAGTCCGGCTACATCCGCATGGCGCGCAACGTGTTGTTGCCCATGGGCATGTGTGGCATCGCCATGGACGCGTCCTACCCGGTGAAGACTAGCCCCAATCCAACGGCTAGGGCAGCGATCAAGATGGTTGTTGCTTAGGCAGCCTGTTAACACTCTCCTTGCCCCTACCTATGGTGTATGTCTGGTGTGAACTTTAAAGTGCTTGTTTAGGTGTTTGTTGTTGTGAGTTGTGATGCAGGTGGTCTCTCTGGTTGAGCTTTATTTATTTAAGTACCACCGGAAATGAGTTATGAATAAAGTCATGTAATAAAAAAAAACTATGGGAGTGGTCATCGAGATGTAAGCTGGGAATCCATAAGTTTATAGAGGAAATGTACAAGGTATTTTGTAATATAAATAATTCAGCAGATATAAGTTGGAGTATGATTTTGAGTGCATTCATTTTGACCGGTAGGTGCTCAACCAAGCTCCCAACTCGGAACATCTAGATGAGCCTCTCATTAGAATAAATTAATTGTGTGAAGTTTCTCTATAATGATGATAAATCCCCATTGCTATAATATTAACTATTACGTGCTAATATCATGAATTTAAATAGCGCGCTATAGCGCCGCTATAGCGTTTTGAGGGATATCACGCTACGCTATCGTCATTTTTACCGCTATTTGCGCTACAGGCCGTTTAGCGCACTTTAGCGGCGCTAAATGGCTTAGCGTCGGCGCTATTTCCATTTTTCTCGATTGGTCAAAATCTGAGCCATTCAGGCCACGTAGCCCACTAAAAACCCTAGGATGCTTCCTTATGCATTGATCTAGTGGCATTTAGTATTCAATGTGATGCACTTATGTTCTATATTTTGTGCTTGTGGTATTATCAACTTGTGATAGAACTTAAGTTATCGTCTATTCCCTTTATTTTTGTTTATGTTTATTGCTGATTTTCCTTTTTTTTTGTTAAAAACACTATTGGGTATAGCGCCGCTATAGCGCCGTAGCGTCTGGAAAAATGATGCCGCTATTTGCCATAGCTCGCTATTTTAAACCATGGCTAATATAAAACATAAATATTAGAAAATTATATATAATTTTGAGATCCATAATTAATCAAATTATTATTATTAAATATCTTTTATGTTCATACTTTAATAAAGCATATGTATTATAAATAGTTTTTATCACATCTATATATAACTTACTCTAGCTAATTAACATTTATATTTTATAATAACATAGTGGTAATTTATATGCAACCTTAGAGGGTTGTTCTAAATTATCTTTCACAATAATACAATATGTAATTTATATGTAAAATAGGGATACTTTTAATTCATTTTTCATAATGGTTATTTATGCATAAATTTAGAAGTTACTTTAATTCATCTTTCACAATGGCATAGTGGACAATTTATATTCAAAATTTAGGGGTTACTTTAATTCCTCTTCCATAATGGCATGATGGATAATTTATATATAAATTTAGGGAGTTACCTTAATTGATCTTTCATAATGGTACGATGATTGTGGTGGTCTGGTGGGTAATTTATATGTAAATTTAGGGGGTACTTTAATTGATCTTTTGTAATTATATGTTTGTAATTTATATTTAAATTTAGGGGTTTCTTTAATTGATTTTCATAATGGTATGACGGGTAATTTATATGCAATGATCTTTCATAATAGCATGATGGGTACCTTTTAGAAAACATAATAAATACAGTGGATAGCATTATTAGAGACTACTTGATAGACAACTGGATGTTTCTAATTTTTGTATAAATATCTGAAATTTATCCTTTTTTAGCATGCCTCGTGATTCAGGCTTTTTTTTTTTACTTCTAATTCTAATTAGTAATAGGAAGATTTTACAAAGAAATGTTGGCATATAATAGCTCCAGATTTTTGCATGCTTATGAATGGTTTTTTTTTTTTTGCTAGAAATGTTATTGACCTAAGTAAAAGCATAAGATTGATGTACTAGTTAGTAGTAACGAAGACGTTGTAGTGAAGACATCTAACTCACGCATCTTCTCCGGACGAGACACGGCATAGCTATGTCCACACAAAGTTTGTGGGTCCACTTCATCCATAAATATTTTCTGTCACATTCTTATCTCTTCAGTCTCATCTCTACCGACCGCACATCTTCCTCCCATGCTCTCTCTCTCCTTCTCAAGGTAGGCCAACTGATATGTAGATGCTCCCCAAAGAGTGCGGTCACGGTTCATCCACAGTGGGGTACTAGGGTGGTGGCCTCACTGATGGCAAGCTCCTACATGGCGGCCTCTTTGCCCCCATACATGTCTTAGATTCTATTTTCATGTAGTCTACCCTCCAGTTTTTGCCCGCTATAGACAATCTGAGATGTTGCAAGATATGTTTTTGGAGTGTTCAATGTTTGATTTTTGAGATGTTGGAATAGTTGGTTTGCCATTTATAGGTGCAACGTACTTTGAGATGTTGTGCTTGTGGTTTCCAATGTTGCAATGCATTTTTTCCTTTATGTTATGGATAATCCTTCTTCCTCATTTCTTGTGTGTGTATATTGCTCCCCATCATGTCTGTTGTGGACGGAATGTAAGCCTGTGACATTTGGTGGTCCATGCAACAAAGAAGGTTCCTCTCGTAGAGATGTCCATGGCCGACAAGTGTCCCCTTCTCAATATGGACGAACATATTGTGTAAGGTGGTTCTTGATGTTTCATTGGATGATTTTTTTTTTGTTGCATGGCTTGTTTTTGTGAGATGTTGCATGGTTCTTGACGTTCATATTGCCAACGTTTGAAAAAGCCCATTTTCAATGTTGCATAGAGTACGATTGTTTACATTCAATGCTGTGATGAATCAATTGCGTTGAGTTCGATTAAACGTGAAATTTGGCTCTAGTGCAAATTGTAGTCGTTCGATTTAACTTGTACTTTGATGCATGCGTCCAACGGGGAGGCAACCAGCCGGATGTCCAGACGCTAGCACGCCGTAGTAGTAATAGTAAAATTTTAGATTTTAGCTTTTTTAGCATATCTTGTCTCTAACTAATAGTAACAAAAAAAAGCACATGCCCGTTTAGAAGTTTTAGACGGGATCGAATCTCGGGCGTGCGCAAGCCGCCACCAATACCAGTGCACACTAGCAGTAACGGGAGATCGATCGAGTCTATCCGAGCTCCGCACCCAGGCTCCAGATGGCCAGATCACACATCCACACGGCATGAAAACAGTCGATTTTACCGGTCATCACCGCCATGGGCGCCGAGGATTCCCGTGGAAACCAGCCTCGCGCCATGCCGCCATGGCATTGGCACGCACGCACGTACGTCAACAGCTATGTGCCTAGATAAACTGGGGTGCCCCTCCCCTAGCACCTCGCGACCATGACTTGCACGTTTCTGCATTATAAAAACTTAGAGACGCCTTGAGGTATCGATCGTATAAAAAGGCGTTGGCCAAAGCGACGTGCACCGGACAGCTCCCAAAAAGGTCTTCACCGTCGGAGCCCGCCGGCGGCGCACACGGTTCGGCCGGGTCTTTCGGGACAAAAGCAGCTGCACGCCTGGGCGCATCCGGGCAGCGCGAGGGGGTACGGTGCCAATCAGCAGCTCGCCTGCCTCTAATGCTGGATGCTCAACTTAGGTCGCATATCTTTCATAGGCCTCTAATCCTATCCGTGGCCGGTCTTGGTCACTGGTCAGGGACAGGGGACGAGATCACCCAAATCCGAGTGCCAAAGCACCCATAATTGGTGACCTCGGAGCCGCCATATCCACCATCGCATTGGATAAGCATGTAGATGGTGATGCCACAGATTTTTTTTATTGCCACTGTGATTGAGTTGAAACGGAGCTAGTGTTTGATTTGTGGAATGAAATGATCGTCGATAGTCTAGACAAGTTCTCTAACGGGCTAACCCGCCCATTTGTTCCCTATCAAGAATGAGATGTGATCGACCACCAATTTGTCTTCAATAAGCTCATGCCTAATATAGACATACACACGAGTAGCATTCCATCTCACGAAAATGTGATCCGTGTTTCATACTGTCACAAACAAACAACTAATTAATGGAAATTTTATCATCGGCTAACGACTAACAGAAACACCACAATATGCCCATTTATGTATTGAAGTACAAGGGAATTTTCAGTCTTTCTCTATCAACTTGTTTTTAGATTGAAACAGTTAGTGCATTATAATATTAGAGCCAGAGTTTTAATCTTGACAAGTCCCAGCGGCCTCACCCAACTCACAAAAGCCATACTTTATGCTAATTGATGCTGCCATCCAACTTGAAGGATGTGCGAAGGTTCGTACTGCAAATTCCATTGAACATGACACTGATGGATTTTGACAGCACAAATCTCAAAACTTTACTACGTTAAGAAAGGGCTGTCAGCTATCTAACCTGACAATATCCAGCGTCGACCAAGAATAATCCGAAATCTCAATTTACAATTAGTCCCTTCCGTGCCACTAGGCCCACTACTTTATTTTTTTATCCTTTTTTCTTGAACGCGTTCAAAAATACGTTTTTCATTAAGAAGAGTTTTTTTTTACCATTTCCATCCTCTTACTACTACTAATTGGAGGCAAGCCTCCACATTAATCCTCACCAGACACGCTAAGAAAAAAGATAAATCCTATAAATTCTTACAAAAATAAAAAAAACATCTGGCCGTCCATCATGTAGCTCTAATAATATCAACCATTAGATCTATTATATTTTCTAATAATTATCCATCATACCATTTTGAAAGATGAGGTAAAATAATCTCATAAATTTATATAGAAATTACCCACCATACCATTATGAAAGGTGAAATAAAAATAACCCCTTAATTTATGTAAAAGTTACACACCATGCCATTATGTAATACGAATTAAAATAACCCCATAAATTTGCATAAAAAATACCCACCATGCTATTATAAAATATGAATTAAATAACACCCTAGCTTTGCATATAGATTATACACCATGCCATTATAAAATACGAATTAATATAAGCTCTAAATCTGCACATAAATGGTTCAATATTCCATCATGAAAAATAAATTAAAATAATTTGTAAATTTGCATATAAATTATCCACAATGCAATTACGAAAGATGAATTAAAATAATCACTTCTAATATCACTAAGAATTAAATTTATATCTTCTAAAACTCTAAGCTATGCGAGAGCACGGGTTGATGAACTAGTGTCAGCTAACTTTGGTCACAATTAGATAAAAGTTATTTTCACAAAAATGGCTGTCATACAAATGACCCTACGTCCGAGCACATCTAGCACCTAATAAGTGGTTCGTTCCAAATGTGAATTCAGATCCATGATCTAACCTTGAGTGAATCAAGAATGGCCGTTTAAACGTTCAAAGACTCATAAGACCACTTCATGAGTTCAGAGACCAAATGTAGGAATACTTTATACATACAGTCACAAGTTTTAGTACAGTGGACAGGGCAGTTTTCTGGCTGGTTCATTTGAATTTTTTACCCATAATTCACTGATTTATCGCTGCTATATGCCCGTACTCGTGCTGTAAGTTGTAACAATGGTAACAGTCCATCATCGTAGTCATCTGTCATCTCTAGAACGAACTCAATCAACATCTTGGCACAACGGCATGCATGCATGGCGGCAGCCCTCTGTTTACGACAGTCGTCAAGAGACGACGAGGTTTCAACAAGTGTGTTCGTGGAGGGCCCAGGCGCTTTTCTTGCCTTGCGTGGCTATAAAAATGGCCGCCTCGTTAAGCCACTGCACTGAGACACACAACACTTCACCACAGACAGAGAGACTTCTCGTCACACATCTTGATCTCGCCCAGCTTGCCCCACGTCAACTCCGACGATCACCATGCGTCCACCACGCTCCCCCGTGCTGCTCCCACTCGCGGCGGCATTGGCGCTGGCCGCGGTGGCGGCGGCGGCGGCGGCGCGCCACTCCTACTCCGTCGTGCCGGCGGCGCCGGTGGAGCGCGCAGACGCGGAGGTTAGGCAGCTGTACGAGGCGTGGAAGTCGGAGCACGGCCGGCCGCGGGCGCACGGCAACTGCGACCTGGCCGGCGGCGAGGACCGGCTGCGGCTGGAGGTGTTCCGCGACAACCTCCGCTACGTCGACAAGCACAACGCGGAGGCGGACGCCGGGCTCCACGGCTTCCGCCTCGGCCTCACACCCTTCGCCGACCTCACCCTGGAGGAGTACCGCCGCCGCGTCCTCGGCTACCGCGGCCGCCGCAACGTCGCACGCCGGGTCGGTAGCGCCCGCGCCGGCGACGACCTCCCCGACGCCGTCGACTGGCGCCAGCTTGGCGCCGTCACCGACGTCAAGAACCAAGGCCAATGCGGTCGGTACTCTCTACTCCATGTGCCGTGATGCTCGTGTGTTCTCCGGTGAGGATTTGCAGCTTGTTATCTGACGATCTCTGCCGTGAGAATTGCAGGTGGGTGCTGGGCGTTCTCGGCCGTGGCAGCCATAGAGGGGATCAACGAGATCGTGACGGGCAGCCTGGTATCGCTGTCGGAGCAGGAGGTGATTGACTGCGACAGCCAGGACAACGGCTGCAACGGCGGGGAGATGCAGAATGCTTTCCAGTTCGTCATCGACAACGGCGGGATCGACACCGAGGCCGATTACCCCTTCATCGGAACTGACGAGACTTGTGACGCCAACCGGGTCGGTCGATCATCGGTGTTGTCTACCATAAGCTTTTTTCTGCATGCACTGGATCGCAAGTTCATCAGAAATACTGATGGAGATGAGGATTTTGCTTGCAAATTGTTGGATTGCAGGTAAATGAAAGGGTTGTGACCATAGACAGCTTCATGGACGTGGCGACCAACAACGAGACGGCGCTCCAGGAAGCAGTGGCCAGCCAGCCTGTCAGTGTCGCCATTGATGCGAACAGCCGTGCATTCCAACTCTACAAATCGGTAAGCATGCATGCATCCGGATGATGATCACACGAAACGTGCTGATGCCTCAATCGATCAGAGATCCAGAGGTGTTTCTGGTAATGAACTGTTGTTCTTCTTCTCCTATCGTGTGTGCAGGGCATCTTCAGCAAGAAATGCGGGACGCAGCTGGACCATGGCGTCACAGCGGTGGGCTACGGCACCGATGAGAAAGGCAAGGACTACTGGATCGTGAAGAACTCGTGGAGTGCCAGCTGGGGCGAGGCCGGCTACATCCGCATGGCGCGCAACGTGCGCTCGCCCATGGGCGAGTGCGGCATCGCCATGGACGCGTCCTACCCCGTGAAGAACAGCCCCAACCCGACGGCGGCTGGGGCAGCAATGGCTGTGCTGAAGATGGTTCTTGCTTAGGCAGGCAGCCGACTCTGCTAGGTCGTCGAACAGTCCAACGATGATCTAGCTTCTTGTACTTGCATATGTTATCTACCTCCAGAAATAAGTTGGCTACTGATAAAGCCATATTACTTTGTTGTGTAATAGTACAAGTTCATAGTGTAATAAATACTATTTTTGAGTGCTGATGTAATGAAGTGGCGAATAATTTTACAAAATGCAGAAGTTATCTGCAATTATCATCCTACCTCTATTTTCAAATATATGGTGCATTTACTTTTGGACACGACGTTTTACTGTTTGTTTTATTTAAAAATGACTACACAAATATATAAAAATAGAAGGCAAACTTAAAGATAAATAATACTCATATATGTGTTTTTTTTTTTAACAGATTTACTCCTCTTAAGGCAACGATATGTTAAGAGTCATCCCCCAAATTACCATAAAACACCAAGCTTCGATAAGCGGTTGGTGAATGTGAAGCAAGATCAGGAGGAGCACGGCCAAACCGTTGTCATCTTCAAGGGCAAGAGACCTGGTAACGCAAATGAACCGGCCATAATGTACATCTCACGCTATCTTACCTGCAGCAGCAGGCAGAAGTAGAGGCCCCAGAAGGAAGTGTGATGTGCTGTGTGAGGGATTACGCCAAACAACCACACATCAAATAGGATTGAGCACAGAGGACACCTACAAGTATAGCTTGCAATTTTGCATAGCTGATATCCATGGCAAATTACTCCTAATTGCAGAATTCAGTAGTAAGGCAGCTTATGTTCCCGGCCCATGATACAAGTGCAATATAGGAGCTAAAACATGATGACACAAAAATAAAAAACCAAGATCTTGACACAGACAGACGCTCTGTGTTATCTTAACCAACCAGATGCAACCAACCATCTTGGATGCACAAGACAACCCTGTGATATCACTCCATGGTATCACTCGCCTTCACCAGTAGCAGAGAGGGACGAGGAAGCAGGCTGGAAAACATGAAAATTTTGGATCGGCAAGTAAAGCACCAAACACATAGGAGGGTGGTGGGAGACTTTAAAGATTGTCATAGTTTGTGCCACCCAGAATGCACTAAAACATGATGTCCAAAACAGAAAGATTAAAGCCACATTTTTATTTTTTTGCTTCAGTCGATAGAAAACCATTACTCAATTGGCATCCATAAACCAAGAAAATTTACTGAAATCATAGAATTTTGTCACTAAGTTGCTTCTCTAGTTCTCACTCCATGGCAGTCACAACTGACAACAGATAATTAAATCCATCACTATCAGCATTGCACTTTGTATATCACTCAGGCTATTTCTTGAAAATTATCATATCAAAAGATATATGTTGAGAACAAGACAAGACATGTAAATAAGGGCAGGCATCCCCACTTTGATGCAATCTGATACCTTAAGGTCACAAATCAACAGCATGTATCATCATCACTATTTTTTATACATAATAACTCAATTCATCTTTGTTTGAATTGCTAAAGATGATATGAAGCTATTTCAATTCATAGGGATAATGTGTCAAATACACGATATAAGAGGCATCACGACAGGACACCAAGCACGTACTAGAATACCATGCATTCTAAACACTTTGCTACCAGTAATATTCCTGAGATTACTAGTAGCGAAGTGTCTAAAATACCTTAATAAATACCTCAGAATGATATGGTTGAGTTGCAGCATCATCCATCTCACTCAACACCATCTTGCCACTGGCCAAAGCTTCTTTGATAAGCAAAAGGTCTGCTTCTTGTACACCGGGCACATCCAGTGGAATGGCGTTGGGAGAAACTATTGATAATTTACGCAGGCAGCTAGCTTTCCTCAACAAAAAGCTAACTAGCTGCACCTCAGTGCGGCCGCCAATTGAAGTTCTTAACCTTTACCATCGCAAGGTTGTCTAAGCCATCCTCCCGTGGCTCTTCTGTCACCTCTTCAGTAGAACTCTTCGAGGTATTGTAACTGATTTCTGGGAGCTGCAAAGATGAACGATAATCGTTCAGAAGCAATACAAATAGAAAACTTATATGTGCATGAAATAAAAAATACAGGATGACCATAAAGAAAAGAAATATAGAAGGGCGTTGAAGGTGTTAACCTGCACAAAGAGCCTCTCCAGATTAGGACATTGGCAGGTCTTGAGGAACGCATAAAGGTCAGCTAGGTTGACAGGTTCCATTTTTAACATGAGTAGCTGTAGCTCTTTCAAACTGTGTAAGTTGAGAATGGGCAACTGGGCACTTGCTCCATCATCTGGTAATAAAGATACAACCTAAAATATAATTGAGAAAGCCAAGATTAGTAAAAAAACTATGATTTTTTCTTTTCCTTTTTTGGAAATCACGAACTCATAACTTAGGTGATAACAAGAGCAGATTAATATTAATTTCAATATGAAGAAGATACCGGGAGGACATTGGAACAGATGGTGAGAACATTAAGGCAGGATAAATCCTTCGGGAGAGAATTGTTCAGACTGTCGGTGTGGTACTTTCTTGATAAAGAATTAGAAAGCCGAATATAAAGATCAGCAAGCACAGCGTCGCATGGAAGGTCGAAGTAGAGGTAGTCGCCGCTGTAGCGAAATGAGCGCAGGCAAGGCACGCCCACCCACCGCAGATCGGCGACTCCATCGCACTCCGCGATGGTGACACTCCTCAGGTTTGGCGGCATGGCGAGGCCACTGTGACAGTAGAAGAATTCGGCGCAGTCGCAGTCGCGCAGGTCGAGAGTGAGGAGGCCGGGGCACAGCGCCATCATTTTCCTGACAGCGGTCTGGGTAATGTTGACCGAGTGGAGCCGGATGACCTCGAGAGCGCGGAAAGGCTGCGCGCCCTTGAAGTACATGCCGGAGATGCTGATGCGGCGGAGCGAGAGGCGCGCGAGCAGCGGGCTCGACAGCGGCATGTGGAAGTTGAGCTTGGCCGCGAGGGTGGACTTGCGCATCTCTACGTGGAGGTCCTCCACGCGGCACTCGGTGGCGTAGTCGGTGAAGCGCCGGAGCTCCGAGGGCTTGAGCTTGCAGGTGTCGACGACGAGGGAGAAGCGGTCGAGGCGGCGGCGCGGGCGCGGCTCGCGCTCCAGCGCGTCGAGCTCCCTCCGCGGGGCGTCGCGGGACTTGAGGTGGACCTCGACGGAGCCGCGGTGCGCCCACCGAGACCTCCACTGGTCGCGCCACCCCCGCGCCACCGCCCCCGTGCGGATAGCGTCCTTGAGGGGGAGGAACGTCAGGATGCGCTGACGCAGCTCGTCCGGAAGCTCCGAGATGCGGTCCTCTTGCTCATCCACCCTCTGCCTCTTCGCTCCGCCGCCGCCGTCGACATCGGTCGCCATTTCCCGCTCGTTCCCCAATTTGGGGAAACCCTTCCCCGCCCGCCCAATCTACGGAGACGTCATTGGCAAAATGAAAGAAAGGGCCCACGGCCCAAATTCTTCATGGCGTGCAATCGTGCAATGTCAGCCAAGTTAATGGGGATGTCAATAGTTTAAACTCGCCTATTCATATCGGCGATAAGTTTCCATTAAGAACAGGGAAGTACTTAACTGTAATTGTAAGTGCTGCTTCGTTAAATTAATAGCAGAAATGAAACTCCCAGTGGTAATGCTAATACTAGGACGGACCAGTCACTGATTTTATTTTATTTTATTTTGTCAATTTGAGTCATATTCCTACAGTTGTGAAGGCAGGAGGTCGCATTTAAAATATTCACCCAAAAAAACTACAGTATAGCTTGCTTATAACTGGACCACAGACTTGACAAGCCCAAGGACCAGTAAAATGTATAAACTAATTCTACAACATTTACCCAAGCTGCCAGCGACTCAATAGTTGAAAGATTCAGTAAAGATACAGTTTGGCTCAAATTAGCAAACAACTATAAAGGCTTACAGAGTCTTTAGAAACATTTTCTTGCAGTGAGAACCATTCTGAATTATTTCTGAATACTGATCTAATGACAAAGTGACAAGCTCTGAATTTTCTAGCAGCGAGACAAGACAAAATCTGCATTTTCCATCAACTAGACAATGGGCAGCAGTTGCATTGCTTCTGCTTGCGAGGAACAATGTCGTGTTGGAAAGTGTGGGGCGCAGAAAACTGATGGAAGTTGCAGAGATCCTACCCAATCACAAAGTGAATATATACATTTAAATCAGTGCTTGCATTTGCGCTTTCAAGCATTTTATATATCTATAAAGGATTAACTAAAGGCCTTGTTTAACCGTGAACTACACATCTAACTGCAACCATGGATTACAGTATCATTGACAGGCAGGGCATCTCGCCGTCAGACGGATTCTCGAAAGGTGCAGATAGATCATCGGGGAATAAATTCATCACCAGCCCATCATCGTCGAGGATGACTGAGCGGAGGGGAGCTACAGCTACTGCCTCCTGGGTTCAACTTTTCCAGATGACTGAGCGGAGGGGAGCAGCTACTGCCTCCTGGGTTATTTTTCCAGTTTCCAGTAACCCCAAAAAATAAATTTTTAGAGGCTGTTTTTGGCCTTCTCCAGGAGTTGCTCAAGCCGGGTCGTCGTACCTGCAGGCTGCGGCGTTGGGATAGCAAAATTGAAATTCAGTAAGCGTATCTTGCCACTGGCAGACGTCTGCCTTCTATCGTTCTACAAAAAGGAAATTGACCAAAGAAATCAGAGCCCGTAAAGAATTTTTAGATCATACCAAAAAACACCCAAGCATATTACTGGAGGTCTGGAGGAATCATGTGGGAAAGCACACGGAGATGATAGTTCTGGTAA